>OV815283.1:42003925-47003925 GCA_929108145.2 Limnephilus rhombicus
CACTTTAAAATAAACAGGCAAAAGAAAAGAAAGCGACATCTAACAACTTTCACTTCTACTGCCTGTGGATTGCATACTCTGATTTTTTTATGGTATTGCATTTTGGATGTTTTAAAGTTACATTTTAAAGCATTGGTTTTCATTTCTAACAAGTTTGTAGTCATCCTGATTTTCTTTGAGAATTAGTTTCTTACACATTTTGAAAATAAAAACTTAAACCTCGACCCGTCGATCGGGTGGAGTCTTTAAAAGCCCAGGTTTTACAGGAATGCTAATTATTAACATTTCTTACTTTACATAGGTAGCTTCCTAAATGGGACTATACTTGACGCTAATTTGCTGCGTAAAATGCGCTGGTTTAAATAGATCTTCGGAGTGTACTAAACCAAGAGACACGCCTGCCAAGTGCGCCCTCTGTGAGGGCGAACACACAGCCAGTTATAAGGGCTGCCCTGCCAGACCCCAGCTTAACCGTAATAACAATAGAACCAGAACCCGTTAAATCACAGACAGAATAACCGCCAAAGGTATAGCCAAAATACAGATTTTGATCAACCCACGTCACAAAGGCACAAAGTCAGCCACTTAGGCCTGAACCCACGACAAATCAGCAGCCTCCCCATCGCGCCCCTTCAGCGCCTTCCACTTGGCCGGGACCGCACTTCTACAAAAACCGTTCTTCCTAGGAACAACGGCCTCACAATATTCAGGCTTCCAGCCAACAATACCGGCTCGAACGCCAGCCCGAGTCCCCGCAAATTCCTCAGGGATATTCTCAAAGATAGTAGGCATTTGCACTCCTTACGAGTACTAAATCATAATCCAATTCTGTTAACACTATCAGAAGGTTCAAATCCTCTGGTCCCTCACAATTTAGTGAGCTATTAAATACCAACATTACAGTGCCTGTTTCCATTCCAGATGAAGCTAGTTTAAATACAGCCACTTCTAACATAATAAACTTTATAAAATCATGCATCAACGAGGCATCCGTTAAAATTCCCAACGACTCAAGTCGTCACGGAATTCCCGAAGAGATCAAAGAGGGAAAAAAATATATTCGTAAAGAGTGGCAAAAAAGCTGTAATCCTATTGATAAAATTCACTACAACCGATTATCACGCCAAGTGAGAGATGCCCTAAGCGACTATCGCAATGAACGCTGGCATGAATTTATCTCTTCCCCTGGGGACGACAGATCAGCTTTCTGGAAGCTCTCAAAAACACTTAGACGTCCAAAGACCAGAATATTCCCTCTTCAAGGCCCAAACAGAGTAGTATACTCAACTGCTGACAAGGCAGAAGCATTTGTAGATAGCCTTGAAGCGAAATTAACACGATGATCCCTCAATTGTTTCAATGGTGGATTCAAAAGTAGCATCAATTATAAGTACTGAATCTGATGACTTGCCCATCAAATTCACATCACCTAAAGAAATTTAAAAAATTGTCTCATCTCTGAAAATTAAAAAAGCTGCCAGTCCAGATGGCATTTCAAACAAAGTCCTTAAATGCCTCCCATTAAAAGGCATATGTGCTATAACAGCCATCTGCAATGCGTCACTGAGACTAAATTGTTTTCCAAAGGCTTTCAAACAAGCAAATGTTATTTTACTTTCAAAACCGGGTAAAGACCCATTTTTAACCGAAAATCATCGCCCAATTAGCCTCCTTCCTTGTCTAGGTAAAATTCTAGAGAAAATAATCCTCGTACGACTAGATTCATTTATTCAAGATAATAAAATAATACCAGATTTCCAACACGGCTTCAGAGCGGGTCATTCGACCCTACATCAACTCCTCCGTGTGGTTGAACATATTACGGACGGATTTAATACAAATAAACACACGGTAATCCTTTCGGTTGACGTAAGTAAAGCTTTTGATAGAGTTTGGCATTATGGCCTTCTTTATAAGACGTTTTTCCTAGGCTTTCCAATATCTTTTATCAAAATTATCCATAGCTATCTTACGAATCGCACGGATTCAGGGTAAAACTAGACGAGATCTTCTCCACAAAACGTCTACTACGAGCCGGCGTACCCCAAGGCGGACAACTGTCACTCAAACTCTATAACGTATATACAAGCGACATTCCCAAACCAGTCAATCATAATGTAAAAGTAACTCAATTCGCCGACGATACCAATCTCATTTCAACGATTATTGTGACCACTGCTACAAGCCGCGTACAGATTCAAGCCACTCTAACCGAAGACTTTTGCAAACAATGGTGAATTTCAATAAACCCCTCCAAAAGTGCTACTACTTTATTTACGAAAAGAAGGTTCAAGCAGTCCCCGAATATAGTAATGTTTGGGAAAAAAGCTCCACGGGTAAAATCTATAAAATCTTGGGAGTCACCCTAGATTAGAAATTAACGTGGCAAAAACATATTAATGATAAAGTAAAATCAGCAAATAAGTCAATAGCTGCACTCTACCCCATGCTTGGTAGAAAAAGTAGATTATCATCAGACAATAAATTACTACTCTACAAGACGACCATCAGGCCGGGCTTTTCTTACACTGCACCCATTTGGGGCCATGCAGTACTCACCCACATAAACAAACTTCAAACCCTGCAAAAAAAAGCCATTCGACTTGCGTTGAATGCGCCGAAGTGAATCAGGGTCTCCACTCTACACAATGACACAAACATTCCTCTGATAAAGGATTTAATTGTAACACATTCTGAAAAATTTTATGCCGGATTAGCCGGAAATGAAAACCCTACCATAAACTCTCTCGCTGTATATAGTGAGAATGAAAATTTTAAACACATTAAACCCAAGAATATCCTCCGCAAGGAGTGAAATCCTGCCTCAAGTATAGTTTATTAAGTTTCACCTTCCCAAAAACCATTTTTAAAACAAAATTCCATGTAAAGTATCTTTAGATAATCCATTTAGTCATTACGTTAGAGTCAGTAAACTCATGTTTAGGAACTCTGAACATAAATAATATCCAAATCCAAAACTTGACGCTAACGCCGCCAACATTTAGTCTGAGCATGTGCGATGTGAGATACAGACTTGTGTTTCGGCGTGAGGCTCAAAAAAATCAACAAAATAAATGAAAAAGCAATTTTATATGTTTTTTCACTGTATTTTGTTGATTTTTTTTTGTAATAATAATAAGTGTGTATCAATATCAATTTGTTATAAGTTTGATAGAAATCGGTTAGATTTTTTTAAAGTTTTCTTTTAAAATAGTATGATTAATATTTAAAAAAAAATGTTTCCTGTTGATTTTGAAACTTTTACGTTAAAAATAAATATCAAATTTTTAATATTTCTTTTTATTTCAATGCAGTTATTATCACATGACTATAATCAGTTAAAATAACACATAAAATGTAAGCTATAACAAAAATGTAATCATATTTATTTTTGGGGTCCTCAGCGACCCCGCGCGACACCTCGCTTTAAAAAAAGACGCGACGGGCGAAGGGTTAAAAGGAACGGCTGGGAGGCCTTTTACATGCAAAACTTAATTATGGATTTATTAAGCGCTTTTAGTACGGTACGGTGAGCACAAAAAAGAATAAAACGTAAATTATTTACCCTAATAATGCCACAGATCTTTCTTACACATTGAATAATGGTGAGAAAAAGATGAGACCCACAATATACGCATGTCTTTTTCCTCCAACTTACTTACTTTTTTCCTTTGGTGGAAACAGATAGATATATCTTACTACGGCGACGGGAAATGCGTTTTATTTATACATGTGAGGGAAATGTATGATAATTATTGTATCTTTCTTTTGGTGGGTGCAGACACACGATCAACGTTTGTCTCATTTTGTCTGTTGGTATTTAGTGTGTAAGAAAGAGCTGCAGCATTATACGTTTAAGAACAAAAGCAAAACCATCAGCGCATTGACGTTTGACGTTTTTATTTTTATTTTTAGAATTCATTCGTACTTCAATACGAGTATTATCCTTGTAACTATATTCCATACTTTCAAAATTGTCGTCACGGCAGTAGTATTATAGGGGTCTATGGGTCACGGTGCGGTGTGTGAGAGAGATGCAAGGAAATGATTACTTTTCGACATTTCGAATTATGATTATCTTCGACATTTGGTACTCGAAACAATTCAAAATCTTTAAAAGTTCTATTCATATTTTTAACGAGGCACTACTGATCTGATAGCAGTGAGTAATGCTTCTCCTATGTTACCTAATTCACGTGATCATTGATGATTTTTGAACAAATTTCTGGGATTTATCGAACGATTCACCGATGTTCAAAAAACAAACATTGCATCTGATTTACTCACTATACCAGCGATCGGCAACTGGTGGCCCGCGAAATGAAGGCAGAAAGTGTTTTTTTGGAAGGTTTTTTTGATTAATTCGTGTACAAATAATGGTTTTTAGTAAGAATTCAAAATTTTAGTCAGTTCGGTGCTATACGAAATGAGAAGTTCGCCTTACAAAACCCCCGTAAAAAAGATGAATATTTAAAAAAAATTGTTCTTTTGTTGATTGATTCGTATCATGGTTTTTAGTAAGAATCCAAAACTTCAGTCGGTTCCGTGTCATATGACCTGAGAAAACGACCTTTGAAGTTCGGCCCCAAGCCCGATAAACCATCATAGATATTTTCTCTTATCTAGTTCTTAAGAAAATATAACTGTATTGTCTCTGTTATTCTAAGCACCCCCCTTTCCACCTCTCCCCCCCCCCCTCCCACCCCCTTGTTAATCTTCTAAGCACCTCCCCTTTCCACCTCTCTCCTCCCCCACTACTTCCATTTCTACCCACGCCTGTCTTTCTATGTTCGATCATTTTTTTAGTACATTATATGTCCTGATGAAGAGTTCTTGAAACATGTCGACTTTTGAATAAAGTTTATTGTGGTAAAAACAAAGTGTTTTTAATTATTGCATTAGTAAGTTTTTAAAATCGAGCAACGCCCGAGTAGGATTCAATGAATACGCACAACGCTACTAACCGGTTGGTCGTGATATTTCAAACCATGTGTGTAGATCACTTCAAAAAATTTGGCCTGCGGCACTTTTTCCTCAAATAAACAGGTGATCGCAGAATGATATGATTTTAGGTTTTCAGGGCCAAAAGTATTTATTTTTGGGGTGTTATGTTGTATTATGTTGCGCTTCCTCCTTATTTAGCTAACTTTTCGGACAGCATTACAGTGTCCATCGTCACAGCATTACAGTATCACACATCTGCCCTGATGATGGACACTGTAACGCTGTCCGAAAGATTGGCTAAAGAAGGAGGTAGCGCAACACGGCGTACCACCCCAAAAATTAAAAAAAAAAACTTTGAAAAACTCAGAATGTTGAAAATCCTCCCACTTCCATTATTATAAGCCGAAAATATGGCTTCTGAAATGATGGAGGACTAACTAAAGTACAGAATCGATCGAGTAACGCCCGAGTGGGAACCAATAATTAACCAATACCACTATTTTAAAAAACGTATTATCTTAATTTTTTTTGCCTGCGGCGCTTTGTCCACGTGCCCTATCTTACTATTTTATGCTGAGAGGGGTGGCGTTAAAGAAAAATATAAGGTTTAATTATACGAAGACAAAAGCGAAATTCAATCGAAAATCTGGACTTGAACCCAGGAGCAAGAGGTCCTGGGTTCAAGTCCCAGAGGTGTCAATATCTTTTTCTGATTTTTCTGTTTCCAGATTTTTGATTGAATTTCGCTTATATTTCGTTTAATTAAATATTACAATTTGAGGTTTTACTCATGAAGTTAAAATAAAAATAAAAAAAAAGGATTTGTGCTATCCCGTGCTGCATGACACTAAGCAAGATGACGACGGGCGATCATACGGGAATTCATAAGCGCACTTATTGAGCAGGCTAGCACACGCACGACAAAAAATTGCATATTATTCATATGGCCCGCCACCAAATCTAATTGCCGACCGCTGGACTAAACCATAAACGTTGTTTAATTTTACCAGAATGCCATCAGCCACAAGTGACGCGCGACTGTCTTGTTGTCACCAATAATTATTAGGAATTATGCAACATCATTGTGATAAAGCGATAAATTGTTTGACTAACTTATTTAAAATAATTAACTGCTAATTATTTGATCACTTGTCATAAAGGTTCTCCTATTATTATTTCTTTGGACGGTCATAAAGTTGAACCTCTTAAAGGATTGTTCGCTTCGTTGCACGTTTAGTTTTTCAAATTCTTTTCTTGCAGTTGATTGGACGATGATTGCACGACCGTTAAGAACTCCGTTGCAAGGTTTTGAAGCCTGGTTTTAGTCATTCAAATATAATTTAACATATATATTATTTTGCCCTTTTCACCCAGATAATAAAATAAAACATCATGAATATTGTAGTATCTAGGTACAGAGTTGGAAATACCTTGAGATACCTACTACAATTAAGAACCAATGCGGCTTCAAATGTCTTTGGCCATATTAAATGACAAGATCTGAATGGACAGGCACTTCGATACCTTAAATTTTTGCGTCCTTCCCTTCATCTTTTATAATTTTTTCAGCCTCACAAAATTCCCCAATTTCGAAACCGTAGCTAATTAATTCGGGTCTTTACAGTATCCTTTTATTGGATAACCACGACCTCCGCCATAAGTAGCCACTTTTGGTGCCTTAGCAGAGGTGTCCGGGTTCATGGGGTGAGGTTTGTCTAGGTCTTGGCGGCGGATAAGTCTACCTACCGACTGCGTGGCGGGACGAATCGAGAGATACTGTAGGAGGGAGGCCTTTTGACCTCTCCAGCCTGATTCTCTCGACCCATCGCCTTCCTCTGCAGTTGGAGGGATGGATTCATACATTCGTCACTTCTGGACACACTGAACCTCAGATTCCTATCCACCTCTCACACCCTTTTCCTTCACAGAACCTCCTCTCCACACACCCTAAGATGACATATGCAATTTTCTACATGCAAAATGTAAAGATAACAAAGTTATGGGAGATTTATAAGAATTCGTCCCAAATATCTTAGTCAAACTAACTAAGAATGCTGTGAGGCATCGTTTGAAGCAAATAAACAATCAATACTTTTATCAGTCTGGTAAACATCTTCTACATTAGACTAATATGAATCATAAATTAAATAAAAAATGCAAACTTGACTTGCGAATTCTGAAAATGATAAACAGGAAAAATATCGAGATATTCCAACACTTGATTATGTTCTGGGTGGTAATATACATGCAATGTCTGAACAGGGTTAGAAATGGAAGGGAATCTGCGTTGTTCAGGTAGCTTGTTTGTGTTCCAATTCCTTCCCACCTACACCCAAACACGCTGGCCTAACCGTTAAAAGCTGGTCAGTTCGCTTTGAAAATCCAGGCGAAGTGGTTCCCTATCGAAAACCATAATTTTCTGCACAAATGCGCATGTTTACGTCGTGGTTCTTTCAGGAAAGATAAAAATAATGACGGTATCTTTTATTCATCTATTTTTTTTTTATTTCAAAGCCATATTTAAAAGCGGATGATAATATACAAAAATATCATCGTACGCTCAAAAGACACGTTTATGTACATACTAGTAAGAGCTCTTCTCTTGAACTTTAAAAGTACATTACCTTTTTTTGTTTTCATTAGCTTCACACATGATTCTGTGAGGAAAATAATTTCCTTCAAGGCCTACATCATCTTGTGGATGCAGCGTGGTGTATACTACTTCTAATCTACATTATATATATTTTTTTGTTCATAGTTTTTCTGTCTTTGGACCTGTGTTCTTGATACTCCTTTTCTTGTATTGAATCTGCTGGATTGTGTTTTTTTCCTTATTACTATAAGTAGTTAAATTATGTATTGGATGAAGTGATTTATAATCATCATCTGTGAAGTGAAGTGAAGTTTGGTGATTTGGTAACCACGTAAGTTAAGTGCTGTTTCTACATAAACATTGAACAGGTACCTATGTACATATTTAATTAGAAAAGCTCTTGGAATATTTTCCAGGTAATCGAGAAAAAAACCCTTCGGCGTCATTTCACAATTTTATATCTTCCAACCACAAGCGTAAAAAACAAATATCGGCTGATTTACGAGTATGTATTTGCTAGTGATTTTTACGAAAATGTTAAACATGTTTCATAAGCTGGAATAACGTGAATAAATAAAATTCAGCGAGATGGAAGCGCTTCCCACCAACTCTGTTAAAAATATTACATATATGGGTATCTAATAATAATATTGCCAATCATAAAAATTAAATGCGTTTGTATTTAATACAAACAACACCCATGATGACACCATGACGCGGCATTCGAGTTTTTTTTATTAATGTGTACAAAAATATCCTTTTCGAAGTATTCCGAAAAAATTTATAAATTATGTTTTCATATTTGAATAAAAAAAAAAAAACTACTAGATTATTGAAAAATAAAACGACTCTTACAGAGGCCAGAGGCCTTAAAGCGGGTAAGGAATCCACTGAGACCAACATTTTATTATTATTTTTATTAGTATCTATAGCAAAATTTGTACATAATGTATTTATAAATTATATTATATTAAGGTATTATAAAGTACATTATTTTTTATTTTTTTCACAGTCCTCCTCACTAGGGTTTCCTGTTCTGAGGCGGCCTGTAGTTTTTCCACATTTGTATTCAGTATCCAGATGTCTTTACATGGTCTTCAGTATGTTTGATAGTTCATTTTCACTTTGTTCTCTCAACCATATTTTTACTTTTGTTTTAAATTTATTTATTTCTGTTATTTTTTTTGTTTGAGTTGGTTACATTATCATTAATGTTTGAAAAAATATGTAAGCAATTGTACCAAATAGAAATAATTAAAACATTTTATTCCTTCCCTTTTATTTCAAACGATTTCCTTCTAAAATAAACAAATAATTTCTAAAAGTCTTTTTCATTTTCATTATTTATAATTTATAAAACCCTTTTTCATAGTGAAATTACATTTTAATACGATTTATTTATTAAAAAGAGCTATTATGTTTTATTACGTTTATTATAAAAAGTGAAAGATGGTAATATGTTTTAAAACATAAAAAATCACAGATAATCAATCGCAATGATTCGAAAAGGTAATTTTATATTGAAAAACAATCAAAATATTATGATTTGATTTATATGTACAACCTTTATCCATGGCTACCAATGTATTAATTTGTTTTGTAGTTTTTCTATAATATAATTTTTTTGGTTTTTTAATTTTTTTTGTTGTTTTGTATAATTTTTGGAATCTTATTTCGTTTTTATAAATTTAATTTACTTATTCTGTATTATGCTGTCTGAGCTGTCTCAGTAGAGGTAAAATCACAAGGGGAAATCCACAATTGGTTTTATTTTGGATATATAATATAATTATTTTGGATACATGTACAAGCTCAGGTACGGGGGCTCCATCGAAACCAGAGTTAAGTTAGCCTCTCAGAAACTGGGCGTACTGTACAGGGCCCGCAGATACCTTAATAGTACACAACTGCTAACCCTGTACAAATTGCAAGTGCGCCCCACGGTTGAATTTGGCAGCCACCTCTGGGCTGGAGCTCCAAAATACCTAAAAAAAACCCTTGACTCTATGCAGAAACGGGCGGTTCGTTTGATAGATTCTCCCATCTTAATAGACGGACTGCAATCTTTAGGTGGGAATGCTGTCCTTGTTCTACCGGTATTACAATGGAAGATGCTCCGAGGAACTAGCGTCATTGATCCCCTCGGCACCGGTGCATAATCGGGAAACACGCCAAACACGCGCCCAACATTTGTACACGGTTGACATTAGTCACATGAGAACGGGTCGTTTCTATGACTCGTTCTTGAGTTGAACGGCTCGGCTGTGGAACGATTTTCCGGCCTCTGTGTTTCCTCCCTCCTACAACATGGGTCTCTTCAAGACCCGTGTTCACTCCTTCCTTTCCTCAAAAAGACCCTCCACACAGCATCTTCAAAGATGACATAGGCCCTGAGGGTAATTATTTTCCTCAGGGCCTCCTGTGTGGAGTTAATGTAAAAAAAAAAACTGAAATAAATGTAAACTGTCGATTTCCCGAAAAATAATAAATAATAGATTGTGAATAAAATAATTGTGAATAAATCAATGGATTTTGAATAAAAATAAATCAATTGTCAAAATTGTAAGTTATTGTTCTCAATTGAGCCACTTGCATGAACTGCACATGAATCGGTTCCAATTGTACAATTGCGCTACGGTTTCCAACATTTTATTTTGTTTTTATGTGAATAATAGCAAAAAAACAAAAACTGTTTTAAAATCTAGATAAAATAATCTTTCCTATGTGTACATTGGAAATTAATAATTTTGTTTCTAAATATTTAAATTTTGGTATTGAAAATGTGAATTGTTGCTACCGCGATGAACCGGTGGTGTGGGTTTTAGAAATACGCCACCTGGAGCAAGTAAGAGGATGGTATCCCCAATTGGGGTATCTTGTAAGGTTGAAGGTAGTTGGGAGGGGAATGAAATGGGAAGAGGAAGGTGGGGAAGTAATTCAGATCTGCTGAGAACATTTCCCGACCGGTACATTTAACCCTAAATTTACTCTGCTAGAAAATCCCCCGAGTTCCTGTTCTGTATTTTCAGCATACAGGACACAAATAATTTTGTCAATTTTATGGGAAAATTATAGGAAAAAATATTGATTTACTTTTATTACTTACTAACTGGTATCCGGCTTGCGTTGCACTGCCATTCAAAGAAATCTGCATGTCCTTTCCTGTGCGTCCCCGTTACCTTCCACCTTCCCCGCCTTCTCCCTCTCTCATCTTTTCCCTCTCCGCGAACCCAACCGTCCCCCTTCCTTTCCTTCCTGCCGCTAAAATATATGAAATACCCACGTTTTCATTTCTAGCAATTTTATAACGCCAGATCTTATCATTATATACAGCCTGTGTTACTTGCTGTAAATGTAGCTTTCTATTGGTGAAAGAATTTTTAAAATCTGTTTAGTGGTTTAGGCGTGAAAGCGTAACAAACAAACGCACGCACTTTCGCATTTACAATATTACTTGCTTTTGCCCCCGGCTTTGCTCGCATAGTTTTCATAGTGGGGGTTTCCCACTCCGCCTCCTCCACCTTCCCAATACCCCACGCTCTCCCCCCCCCTCTCCCCTACATACCCGTTAATTCATTTTTCGAACAGCTCGCGTGCCACCTATTAAAACGTAACCTATCAAACAAACGTAACATTTTAGTAAAAGAATAATATTAGTATAGTTTGAATTTTTACTATCAAAGGAATCTTCATAGTGACCTAAACAAATAACAAAATGACAGCGCACGTCAAAAAATTACTTAGCAACGCTTTGCTTTTCGTCCGGACAACAAACTTATAATAAATAATTTCATAACGCCAGAGCAATCCCCCCCCCCTCATTCTCTCCCCCGCCCCTCCTTCTCTCCCCCGCCCCTCCCGCCCCTCTCCACCCCACCCCCTTCCCCCACATCCTATCCCCCCTCACCTCCCCTCCATACCCGCTTCATTCATTTTTCAAACAGCTCGCGTGCCACCTATAGCAATTTTTGTATATAAATTTCATAATGCCAGAGCTCTAAGCTATAGCCTATAGCCTATTCTGATGTATGAGCTATATTATTGTAAGGTTTCATTAAAATCCATTCAGTAGTTTTCGCGTGAAAGAGTAACAAACATACATCCATACAAACTTTCACCTTTATAATATTAGTAGGAAGGATAGGACAGATAGGATAGTACATATGGACACAATGACATTTTTTTTCATTTTGACGATCGATCTAATATTTCAACAATATATTCCTATCTGATATGTTCGATAAATTTTTATACATTATAATTGTTTTATCTAATACACAAAGGGTGACCAGACAACTCAGAATGAAACCAACTCAGAAGCACCTCAGAAATGTCATTAAGAGTGATGATAAAAAAATGGTTAAATAGGATAAGTTAGGTTAGGGTTACCGGCTATT
The DNA here is from genome assembly GCA_929108145.2 of Limnephilus rhombicus. Classification (NCBI taxonomy): domain Eukaryota; kingdom Metazoa; phylum Arthropoda; class Insecta; order Trichoptera; family Limnephilidae; genus Limnephilus; species Limnephilus rhombicus. The sequence continues at coordinate 42,015,860 of OV815283.1, forward strand.
TTAAAATTATTTTTTCATAGCTTTTAATGACCTTTCTGAGGTGTTTCTGAGTTGGTTTCATTCTGAGTTGGCATGGAACCTACACAAAGGTATTGTTGAGGATGTATTGTCATTAGACACTGGTCTACGGTTCACCTTCCAACAAATCTTATGGTTTCAGGTGAAATTTTGGTTTTCATTTATTAAATAAGGGAAAATTGTAAAAATACTTTTTGATACTCAATCACAAGTAAATTTGGGAGGAGAACCATTTAATGGATAATTAACACCTTTGCCATGGTTCACGACGAGTTCATCGAAAATCAATTCATCGAAAATCAATTCATCGAAAGCAAATTCATCGAAAACGAGTTCATTGAAAACCAATTCATCGAAAATCAATTCATCGAAAACCAATTCATCGAATGATCAATTCATCGAATCGCCAATTCATCGAAAAAATATATTTTGTTAATATTTGAGAGAAACGCCGAGCGGACCGATGAATTCGATGAATTGATCATTCGATGAATTGATTTTCGATGAATTGATTTTCGATGAACTCGTTTTCGATGAATTTGCTTTCGATGAAATGATTTTCGATGAACTCGTCGGTTACCCTTTGCCATAGGTCATCCCAAGTGGTTTGCTAAGTTTGGTGACTTTCCAGGGGTACCCGGGTTCATGGGATGAGGTTTGTCCTTGTCTTGGTGGTGGATGCGTCTGCCCAACAGCAGGCCGGATCGGGGGAGAGTGGTTGAGGGAATCCCTTTGACTTCTCCAGCAGTAATCTCTCGAGGGATGGATTCATACTTCTCGTCACTCCTGGACACACTGCCCCCAGATTACTACCCACCCCTCATACCCCTTTCCTTCCCAGAAATTCCTCTCCTTCCTCTCCTAAAAAGACCCTCCTATACTGTATCCCCAAACACGACACAGGCCGTGAGGCGTGAGGGGAATTGTTTTCTATCTTTTGATCATTTAACTACCCACCTTTTACCCACAATTTTTTATCTTAACTTAGGTACAAAGAAGTAAAATTTTTAATTTTGTTCCAACAACTTAAGATTAACGAGTTTTTTTTAAACATATTTATATTCTTCTCCGTTTTTAGGATGTCTGGAAGGAGATTATATATCTATTTGAACACCTTTGTGGCCAATTCTTCTCTTGCCATTTTCAATCTTGACAGTATTTGTGTACAATTTATTATGTTGTTCAGTATAATATTCGTGTACTTGTGACGTTTTTATAAATATTGTGTTTATGTGTCCATTTTGAATTTTTTAGATTAAAAGACATATGTTATTTTCGAACAATGTTCTTATTTTCAGAAGGATTATTTTGTGGTATAGTTTTTTGTGGGTGTGTGTGATATAATTGAAGAGTTTTTTTTTAAATAACTTTGTTCTGTATTATTTGCAAGAATTTTAAGTATGTAATATATGTGCTTCCCCATATTTCTATTAAATAATTTAGGTGGGACTGGATTAAGCTTAAAGTACAACCCCTATTTACTTCTGTTGGTAGAAGATGAGCAATTCTACCAAATACACCAATTAGAGGTACGATTTTTGCTTTTAGTTTTTCTGGGTGTTGTTTAAATGTCAAATGTTTATCTAAATATAAGTCTGGGTATTTTTCGCTATCTAGAATATGTCGGTCTCTTTATTCTATTTGCAATGGTTTATGCAACGGTATTATCCTTTTAGGTGAGCTTAGGATCATGTAACCATGTACAATTCCATCCTTTGTCTCTTAATCCTAATCCTATATTCCTTCCCCCGTGCACACATTGTAACTAACTAAAAAATAAAATAATAAAAAAACACACACTTATAATGTCACACTTTATCATTCACTATCATCAGGGGAAAGTTAGTAATTGGCATAATTAACTATTTTATTATTGTATGTATGCATAATTGAAGTTTTGCTGCTACCTCGTAAAAATAAATAAATTAGTTTAAAAATTTTAAGACAACCTTCCATAAATTTACGGAGCGTCCCACTTGCACAAAGGTTTTTTCGGTTCCGGAAGGATAACCAACGCATCCAATATTAAAGAGAGTGATTGTAGTTTAAAAGACAAGTTTTTTCAAAAAAGTTTTATTTATCCACGTTTAAACAGTTACCAACGTAAATAATCATTTTTAAAAATCGAGCCCACGTGCTCCCCCTTAGAAAACTTTAATAGAAACATTAAACCAAATAAAACATAGATTTACTGTTTTTATAAATTCAATCCTACTAATATTATAAAGGCGAAAGTTTATATGGATGTATATATGTTTGTTACTCTTTCACGCAAAAAATACTGAATGGACTTAAAAAATTATTTAATATACAGCTACATTATTTGCGAGTATTATAGGCGGTATCTATTGGTAAGTTCTGGCGTTATCAATAAGTTCTGGCGTAATGAAATTATTTATTATATGTTTATCGCCCAGACGAAAACCAAACGAATCGTTGCTTGGTAACTACAAGTAATTGTTATTGCGTTGTCATTTTGTTATTTGTTTTTGGTTACTATGGAGATCGGTTTGATAGTTAATATTCAAATATGTATAAAATAAAGGGTGGCGCTAAACTACCGGTATGATTTGAATCTTATTACACATTACAATAAGATTCAAAATAAAACGGTAGTTTTGCGCCACCCTATACTAATCTAAATTAATATTATAAATGCGAAACTTCGTGTTTGATTGTTACGCTTTAATAGGTGGCACGCGAGCTGTTTGAAAAACGAATGCAACGGGTATGAAGGGCTGGTGAGGGGGGGGGGGGGAGGAGGGGGAGGTGGGAGGGGGGAGTGGGAACCCCCCTAATACTATGCGAGCGAAGTCGGGGGCAAAAGCTAGTTTATAATAATTTACGGGCACGTAATATCAATCAATATTTAGACACACAAAAACATACTGTTTCTTATTATATTATTTTGAAGCACAGGCTCTTTTCGGTAAGGCGAAGATAGCCAGAGTCATCATTTATCTGTTATTAATGTGGTATTTGCTGGACGAATATGTAAACAAGTTTTTTAAAAATGCTAATATTTTTCGTCCCTGGGTATAGGAATACCAAAACATATCAATATGCACCTCACATCAGCGACTGTCCCTAGTTACAATGTGGATATTCAAGGAAACCGCATTGCCCATAAATTTTACTAAGTACCTACGTGTTTACTTTTGAAAACAACCATAGGTACCATACCATTTGAAATGGGTATTTCCTACCATCTCAAGTGTACTAAACATCATGCAGGAATTTTAAAGATAAGGTGATGCATTACTAAGTAGTAATGCAAAATCGTGTGATTTGGTTTTGGAAATTGGACCGTTTAGACATATTTCAGATGCTTTAATAAAAAAACTGCAAGTAGAACACTCTAGAAATAATCGAGTAACAATGAAACACTGATCTACATTGAAAAAATATCTCCCGATCACTGCCATACATCAGGTTAGATACCAGGACTCCATTGTGGACCGCTAGCTTCGCTTCTTTTGACTGTTTTTTATTAGCGCCAACTACATTTAGTCCTCCATTAATGGAGTTACCTGCATTTACCCTTCTTCCGCTCAGCTTTCAATTTGGGAGGCGGGAATGGGTACCGCCGCTCCGGGAACCTTTATTGGATAACCAACACCTCTGCCATAGGTGACCCCAAGTGGGATACTACGTTTGGTGATTTAGCAGGGGTATCCGGGTTCATGGGGTGAGGTTTGTCTAGGTCTTAGAGGCGGATGACCAGGACACACTGAACCCCAGATTTCTACCCTCTCCTTAATCCTTTTCCTTCCCAGAACTCTCCTCTCCTCCACACAGCATCCCCAAAGATGACATAGGCCCTGAGGGAAATTATTTTCCGCAGGGCTTCCTGTGTGAAGCTCATGTAAAAAAAAGCTTTCAGAAAAACGTACAGCTTTCGTGAAAACCTATCAAACCAAAATATTACAGAATTTATTTTTATATTCAAGTAGAAACATAAACATAAAGCAAACAATAAATGTGGGAAAATAAAAAAAAAGTTCATAATTTTTATTTTTACATGTATTTTGTTTTAAAAAGTAAAAAAAAAAATATATTTACAATTAAGAAAAATTTTTTTATAATTTTTTTCTCTTCGGTTTAAATCATCTTTAAGTCAAAAGCAAATGACTGGTTTACAACCAAGCACATTAAAAATACGGGGTTCTCATGCAAGCGTTATTTTTGTAGCAAAATAACGATATCATACATATTTTATATCAAAATGCTCTCTGGTCGGTCGGTCGGTCGGTCAGTTAAAATGATTCAGTAGTGAAATTTTGACCAGCGTTATCGAGGCCGAAGAGAATTTGAAGAAGTTTGTTTATTTGGTAGTGGTGAAACCAACGAGTTTTTCACCAGCCGTTGTTGTAGGTCTTGTAGCCGTATGACGGAGCCCATCCGCTGGAGTACCCGCTGGAGTATCCGCCGTTATATCCTCCATAACTGAAACAAAACCAAAAATATGGTACAGATCTGTATTATGAACCTGCAAAAACTTTAGAATTATTGATGTTCGATGCTATCTTCAACTCATAAAATTACTTCCATCAAGAGCGTTGTCTTCACATTTTCAATACGAAACATTGAAGAGATAAACCTATATTTGATATATAAACGAAATGAAGTGAAGTCAATTTGGGAGGCGGGAATGGGTACCGCCGCCCCGGGAACCTTTATTGGATAACCAACACCTCTGCCATAGGTCACCCCAAGTGGTTCGCTACGTTTGGTGATTAAGCAGGGGTGCCCGGGCTCATGGGGTGAGGTTTGTCTAGGTCTTGGAGGCGGATGACCAAGACACACTGAACTCCAGATTCCTACCCACCCCTTAAACCCTTTTCCTTCCCAGAACTCTCCTCTCCTTCCTTTTCCTAAAAAAACCCTCCACACAGCATCCCCAAAGATGACATAGGAGTGGAGCTTATGTAAAAAAAAAGTCAATTTTATTTTATTTGAAGTTGATCAAACGTAATCTATCTTATTGAAGTTGTGAGGGTGTCCGTAAAGTGACGTCAATTTTTCCATTTAAAATTGATCAAACATGAATCGTGAGCATATCTGCGAAGTGAGGTCAATTTTAACTTATTTGAAATTGATCTAACATAAGTCGTTCTGTGAAGTGGGGTCAAATTTATCTTTTATGAAATAGATCATATATGAATCGTGAGGGTGTCTGTGAAGTAAAGCCAATTTTATATTTTTTGAAAATTTATAAAATATTAGATGGGGATTTTATCTTATTTGAAATTAATCAAACATAAGTTGTGAGTGTGTCTGCGAAGTGAGGTCAATTTTAACTTATTTGAAATTTATCTAACATATGTTGAAAGCGCTCTGTGAATTGGAGTCAAACTTGTCTCTTATGAAATAGATCAAACATAAGTTGCGAGCGTTTCTGTGAAGTGAGGTCAATTTTAACTTATTTGAAATTGATCAAACATAAAACACAAATTAAATTTCATCCAACACAAGACAATAAAATACTGGGATTTATAATTCGAATAGCAAAACCCTTCCACAACATAAACACTCTATATTCCCTTTTCACCTCACATATTTGCCCGCACTTGGAATTCTTTACACCGATCTGGACTCCTTTGTACCAAGCCCATATTGAATGAACAGGAAGAATAAAAAAAAAAATTAAACACATAAATTACAAACTAAGCTTACACTTTTCAAATTATACCGAATCCATTAAATTTCACAATAATTTCAAATCCCTCCAAACATGACGTCTAATTTTTGATCAAATCCTATTGTTGAAAATTCTAAATAATGGTCTGGACTCACCAGAACTAACCAATTTAATAAATTTTCATGTTCCATCAAGATCAACCCGACAATCTGATTTATTTTATTTACCCTCATGCAGAAGAAATATTGAGCAAAAACCCCAATTCCTCGTGTATGTGCACAATATATTACAAAATTTCACAGATTATTTCAATAGTTAATTATTGGTAATAACTTAAAGAAATATCGATATGAAGTAACGCGTATCGGGAGCATCTCCTATTCTTTGCCTATATTCCTCTTCTCTCCCCTTCGTACAACCCAAAATTAATTTTAAGATATTAAAACTTCATTTCCAATGTACTATTACGCAAAAGAAACTTCTGTATATCTATTATCACTGTATATTATGTAAAAGCTGTTTTTTTCTTACAAATAAATAAATAAGTTGAAAGCGCTCTATGAAGGGGGTCCATTTTATATTTTATGAAATTGATCAAATATAAGTTGCGAACGTGTCTGAGACTTGAATTAGAAAATACTATTATTCATAACCATTACATAACACTGATTAAATACACATTTCATTGAGGCAGTCACCTACAGAAGCACTGAGTTCAATGAACATTGTTCTAAGTCGCGTGATAGTATTACAACTTTGTTGTAGTACCAAAAAATTACTACTCACAAGATTTTCAAAAAACAAAATTATAAATACTTACGATGGTTTGTAATAACCGCCCCCGTATCCGCTGTGACCTCCATATCCAGAATAACCTCCGTATCCTGAGTATCCAATGTTCCCTGAGTATCCGTTATACCCTCCGTTGTACCCTCCGTGGTAGCCTCCATTGTACCCTCCGTTGTACCCTCCACTGTACCCTCCACTGTACCCTCCATAGTAGGGTTTGGAGTAGCTTACATACCCGCCGTATCCACCGAGCCCCAAGCCGGAGGCAGATGCCTTTAGATCATCAGCTGGCTGCAGATCTTCCGATTTATTTTCGGCCTCTTCTACGGGTAACGCGGACACAGCAGCCACGAACAAAAAGGATGCTAGGATGAAGAAATTCATCTAGAAAATAAACAAGAACAATATCTTCATTTAATTTGTTGAGCAGTTACACTGAGAGCCAGCGAAAGATAGATTTTCTCGAAATGTGGAGCTGGAGAAAAGCCAGGCATCCACATTAGACTTCAACTATCAACTATACGCCTCCAACGTGTTTTAAGATACTTTAAACACGTTAGTCGCCTAACCGAAGACTCCAGCCTGGAGAAACTCATATTGACTAAAGCAAAGTGAAAGGCAGGAGAAGCAGGTTTGAGATTCACCAATGCACTGGAGTGACCGAGTATCTTTGGCGTCCAGCACGTCGCGCGTCGGTGTCCTTGGCTCTCCACGCAGCGCATAATCGCGATGAATGGAGGAGCGTTATCCAGCATGGAATCTGGAGTGGGGGTCACTTAAGAATACTTAAGAAGAAGTACGTACTTTTTTCCCACTTTTTACCCATCTGGTTTGTCAATTACTTTGTATATAATTTAATATAATTAATTTCGAAAAATTCGTGTAATAATTATTACGGGGGAAGGAGGGCGGTGAGAGGGGGGGGGGGGAGGTGGAGGAGGCGGAGTGGGAACCCCTCTTACACCATGCGAGCGAAGCCGCGGGAAAAAGCTAGTTACAAATAAATATTAACATTTACAAATATTAAAATTTAGAATGCAAACATTAAAAAAATTGTAAAAATGACTCAAGTAATGTTTTTATGTGAAAACTGTACTAAAATCACGGATTATGTACAAATGAACACTTATTCTGTCGTATAAATGTATAATAAACAACCTGTCACCTCACTTTTTCCCATTTCATACAAGAATATTTAATAAAGAATTAACAATGCCTAACGGCGCGTTCGCCATTTGGCGGGTGAAAATTGTTTCTACAAAAAAAATATTTTCTTGTATGTATTTCTACGGACTTGAAGCGTTGTTTAATATGGATCTTCAACTTTTTGTTTTAGGGTTATAACTAGAACAATAACAGAGTTATAACGATTTCTGTGGGTACACACGCATTTGCTTGAAAGCAAGCTTACGAGTATTCTACTTGACTGCTATTGTTATATTATCGTGTAAATGAGCTTAGGGGTCGGAGTGGTTAACTTGTGATTGTCCTTAATTAGGTGTACGATATATAAACATATTTTCTTCCAAGCATTCAGTATACTGCCGTCCGCTTGGTTCAATATATTCGCACCTCACAATCCGGAAGTCTCAGTTCCGCGGGAAAATTCTGAAACCGTCACTTTGGATCGAGATTGTAAAATATTCATGCAAGATAGCTTTCATGTTTCAAAGACAATAAGAAGCATTATTTCGTTCTCTTTCTGGTTAAAAGAAAAAAATACATATGTTTGCACGAGAGGAAGAGAGATATATAGCTTTTTAAATATAAGGTCGCTCGGGACGTTTTTGGTCTTATGTATAACGTGATTACGTGTTTTGGGATGTATTTACTCCTAAACAAGCAGACGGGTTCATTCTTACTATTGTAATTCAATAAATAGTTATCTTTATACAACACGAACTCATTGATTATACTCACTGTGATTCGTTTACTTGTTGATTATCAAGTTTTTGCATGGTTTTATTCAAGTTCTGTTATAATATCATCATTGGCCAGTTGATTGACAACTGAAACTAAATAATGCAATTTGACTAGCACCTTTACAGATCTTGAAAATTAACAATGGAATTTGACGAATTGTTCAAATTCTGTGAAACAAATCGCCCTCAAATGGTTATATCAGAACTACTGGACTAAAAAAATACCTCAATAATAACTGCGTTGAAGTTATTCGCAACAATATCATAATGCGACAAGTGAATGACAAACATTTTTGAATCACGCACAATTTTAAAATGAAAGTAGGTCATCCGTTGACATATAGCGTGACAATACGAAATGACCCATCACTTTATGGAAAAGTGCATGAATTTTATACGTAGGTACGAGTACTTCGTCGTATAACAATAATAATTGCGTAAGGATTTTTGTGTTGTTAAGTTTGGTTATATATTTATAACATGTTGTTATTTTATAATTATTCATAGGTATATCTGACAACAATGCGCTGAAGTTATGCTAGTACTTTTATTATAACTACGTATAAATATGCCTTCAGACAAGCATGATAAAAGCATCTTGTTAGGAAATAATCTCTATAAAAGTTAGATGTTTCAAAGTTAAATAATCTGTTTCAAAGTTAGATGTTTCAAAGTTAAATAATCTGTTCCAAAGTTAGATGTTCCAAAGTTAAATAATCTGTTTCAAAGTTAGATGTTTCAAAGTTAAATAATCTGTTTCAAAGTTAAATAATCGCTTTCAAAGGTCGACGGCCTCCGTGGTCGAGAGGTAAGATTCTTGACTCCTAATTCGAAGGTCGCGGGATTAAATCCCGGCGGGTGCAAATCAATTTTATTTCATTAATTTGTGCTAAAACACAATTAATTCATTTAAAAATAATATGTAGTATATTTGCGACACGTTCCGAAGTGAAAGATACTATCAGTATCGCCCTTGTGTAAGACCACCATTCAGAATTGAAACGTTGCTTGAAATGGCTTTAGCCATGTTCGATCACCAGATACTTCCCCACTTTCCTCTATCACATCTCCTTCCCCTCCCAACTACCTTCAGCTTATTGAGGAATATATAGTCTCCCTGGCTCCAAACGAGAGCAGCTGGGGCTCTTGTGAGGTATTCATGTAAAAAAAGATGATCTGACCCCTCAGGCTAATTTTTTCGTTTTTGGGAACAGCTGATATAGATCTCATAGAAATACTTATGTCTCCCTTACCATCATGCCAAGAAATATGTTCTTAACAGTTTAGAAAGAAAAAACAACTTCGTAGGTATGCAAATCTAAAAGTCAATCACAGAACAATTAACCTTAGACGGACACATCATATCAAACAAATCACAAATAAACTCCTCAAAACAATACACATTTTCCTAAACATAAGAAATGTACATAAAATAAAACAAATGAAAACAATATATTTTGCGCTTCGTCAATCAATAAAAGAATACGTAATAATTGTCTGGGGGAGAGCAAAATACTCAGCGCAGAAAACGATCTTAAAGGAAATACTTAAAAAACATAGACTAACTGATACATACCAAATATTCTACAGTTGTGACGTACTAGATATACGCCAATTATATGTTCAAACACTGCTAAACTTCATTTTTGACAAAAAAACAAATTTAAACGATCTCAAAATATCATTAACAGACCAGTTAGACAATTGTACAAAAATAACATATAGACTCTGACGGTAAATACAAGCTTTGCATACTATAAATACATGCTATAAAAGCATTCAACAGTCTTACCCTAGAAAATAAAGTGGAAGGAAACAAAAATAAATTCATACTCAAAATAACAAAATGGATTAAAGAACAAAAAAGACAATATTACCAAAATTTCATGACAAACTAAGAATAAAATATCACTCACAAAAACACCACACATAATAATATATACTGATTATAATTTTATTTAGGTAATAAAATAATTCATTTTACCAATAATTTTACTTTAATTATAAATCCTTATTTTTAGTTTAATTTTAGCTTACTTTTTTTTATGCAGCATTATATTTATATTATTTTGAATGTACCTATTATATATAAATGTTTGTTTTATAAAATGGAGGCCTTAGCACAGACGAGCTACCCAGTGAGGCCGAATTGCTGAATTGTTTTTGAAGATATTATATCAAATAAATAAATGTACACCTCCTACATCAAACCAAACCTAATATGAAAAAAAAATTGAAACTTTGATAATTTTTATTAATTATTTTTACATGAACCGGCAAAAAAGTGAGGTGACGATTATTTTTACAATACTTATTTTATATTCAATAGCTGGTCCCCGGCATGCGTTGCAATGCCAAATACATTGTTTCTCCCTGAATTAACTTTCCCGTGCGTCCCCGTTCCCCTCCCGCATACCCTTTCTAGCTAGCTTTATAAATTATAGACTTCTAGCTGACCCAGCCACGCGTTGCTGCGGCTAATAAAACATAACGTCATCTACTGGATGGTTATCCAACCTTTATAACCACCGCCGTCTTTGAGATTATCGCGAAGAGACAGACAGATGCCGCGGAGGACTTTAATTTATAATACTTAGAGATGGTGTGAAAGATTATAATAATGTGCGTGAAATGCTTGGGGTAACTAACGTATTTAAGTTAATAAGGATTAATACTGTATCCGTCTAAATAACTTTTCAATTACCGCAATGTACTTGACCTTTTTTTTTTAGAAGATAGAATGGGTATAGTAAGCTATCCGTAAAAGATAGATGTATGCCTTCGTGGACTTTTTTGTAGATCTATAAAAGAGAAATGTCCCACCATGCATTGTTTTGTTATATCCCAAAAGGATTAGATAGCGTTTTCGATGAAAGCTCCTAGGCGGCTTGACTTTTTCCGACACTTCTAACAATTATCGTTATGTTTCAACCAATTTACACAAATCCTTGACAAATTACATACCTAAACCTTTCTCACGAAACACTCTATCTATTGTTGAAAACCGCAAGAAAATCCGTTCAGTAGTTTTCACTTTTAATAGACAGAGAGCCAGACTACGCGGGGGACTTTAATTTATAATATGTAGAGAAGAGAAGAGATAGAGAAGATGTAGAGATATCACCCGGGGATAGTGTTGCTTCGCAACAGTGAAAGAATTTTTCAAATTGGTTCAGTAGTTTCGGAGCCTATTCAATGCAAACAACAAACAATCAAATCTCTTCCTCTTTATAATATTTATAATATTAACCTTTTAATTATCCGTTATTTTAGTTATAAAAATAAGGTGGGTCATTTTTCTTTGTGTTAAAACTTTTATTCGTGTGCATTCAAAATATTAATTTTTCAAAAATTAATAATAACATCTGAAAGCACATTTTTAATCACCTTTCAAAACGAGTTTTTTTTCTTTTTAGGATGCATTCACAAATTTCCATTTATTTGAATTTTATTGCAAAGCGGAGTGGTTAGTCATTATAATATGTTATTTTGCTTGTTCTAATATTTAAATAAATCTATTTATATCACAAGGATGGTAGTAACGTAGGTACTCTTTGGATTTAACAGAGACACCTGATGGTTTGAAAATAGAATTCAAACAAAAAATAACTGACATCGTCTGTTTTTATGGAAAATTTTCTTTTCATTGTGAAAAACTTATGAGTTGTGTATTAATCGACAAATCTCATCTCTTGTGCAAGTTTACAAGTCACAAAAGGATTGCACTGATTGAACTTGACTATTGATTGGATGAAATTACGGAGGCCTCCAAGCTACAAGAACTACAAAACAGGGTTGGTGGATCTGTTATTTTCCCTGGAGTTTTTCTTTGTGCCATTCTTCGTGATATATTTGTCCGCGCAAGTAGAGTTTTCATAATCATAATTCTTGGGTATTAAGCCCAGAGGGTCTGGGGTTATTTACACACCTCACATATTATAATGCACGGAGTCTCTGACAGAATATGCCCGAGGCCTGAGAGGTTATTTAATTCTACGCTGGCAAATGAAATATTATTTAGTTGGGATGAAAACCTTCAGATTTGATTCACATTATTTGAAAGAGTGATATTCAATAATAATATTTCAGGAGACAGTTAGCAGTACCGACCACAAACAGTATTGACCGGTGATTTAACACTGATTGAACAAATAAGTGACCATCGTATTACTGAAGGTGTTAATTTTTCATAAACGTGTGAAGCAATCGGAAGAAATTGAAGGCAGGTTGTTGTGTTACTCCTGTTGAATGACTTGTTATAAAGGAAATCCCACGGAAGGTGTTAACCAGCGTTATTATTACAATCCTTGCATGAACAGACTTGACTGGCTTGAGTGATTTTTGAATGATGATGAAATTTTGTCAACGAACACGAACAAACACGGGTCTGCTAGTATGAAATAAGAAACAATGGTCAGACTTTTGGATCTCAAAAATCGCCCTATATCAATATTTGTTTGTTCATATTTTATGCGCTGCCGCACCGTTCATCCGATTGCGATGAAACTTTGGTGATATGTTGCGCGCACGCTCGCGAAGGTTATAGGCTATATAATGATTACCTCTGGCGTTATGAAATTTGTATAAATGGGAATGTGGCAGAGGGAAAGGCAGGAGGGGGAGGGGATCGGGAGAGGTAGGGTTCGCGGGAGGGGTTACGAGGGAGGGGGAAAGCGGGGAAGGTGGAAGGAGAATGCGGGAGTGGAAGGGGACTCGTGAGGAGAACGGGGACGCACGGGAAAGGAGTTGCAGTGATAATCAATATATTTCTTTGAAAGGCCTTGCAACGTATGCCGGGTACTAGCTTGTATTATAATGAAAAAATACTACAAAATAGATGCGTCTCCATAAAAGGAACTTCCGATGTAATTTATTAAGTACATACTTAATAATATTATTATTCATAATATAAAAAACAGCTTTTTTATAAACAAGTTCTGCTGCGTAATTGCTTTTTTTTAAAATGCCATTATTTATTTCACAGAAAAATTAAAATGGAGTTTTACAAATCAAACTTGTTAAAAAATATATAACGTCAGTATTTTTATGTGTCACTTTTGTTATTGCTCTTGAAAAACTATTTTTCTATTAATTTTGATTGTTGTAAAATGTTGATAAATTTCCTATCTTTCTCATTTTTTAATTATTTTTTTGAACGCTATGCTCGTATGGATTAATTGTATTGCACAAGACCTGCATGCAACCCGAATTAAATAATCTTAATATATAAAACAAAGTCGGGTTAGTTACACTATTTATAACTCGAGAACGGCTGGGCTGATTTTGATGATCTTTGATTTGTTGGATTTGTCTCCCCCCGGATAGGATAATAACTATTAAAACATCACAAAAGTTAACGACATAAATAGTTATAAAGAAAATTATTTTCCCCATACATTTTGTATGGAACGAATTCTCCTATTTTGAAAGAACTGCAGCAATATTGTGAGGGGTATAATATTGAACTGTGCATGAATTCCAAACATTCAAAAACGTCAAATGTTAATTCGTTGATTGTTGTGCATTTGTTTTTAATCATATAATGCTGCCCTACTTTCTTACACACTCAAAGTCAATAGTCGAAAATGAGACAAATGGTGAACGTATGTCTGCACACCTCCAAAGGAAATGAAATGCATTTTTTTACATAAGCTCCACACAGGAAGCCCTGAGGAAAATAATTTCTCTCAGGACCTATGTCATCTTAGGGGATGCTGTGTGGAGAATCTTTTTAAGGAATGGGGAGGATAGAAATTTATGGGAAGGAAAAAGGTATGAGGGGTGGGTAGGAATCTGGGGGTCAGTGTGTCCGGGAGTGACGGACGTATGAATCCATCCCTCCAACTGTGGTGCAAGGCAATGGGTCAAGAGAGTCCGGCTGGAAAGGTCATAAGGCCTCCCTCAACCAGTCTCTCTCGATCCGGCCCACCACGCAGCAGGTGCATCAGCTGCCAAGACCCGGACATAAGTCACCTCATGAACTCGGGCACCCATGCTAAATCACCAAACGTAGCGAACCACTTGGGGTGATCTATGGCAGAGGTGTTGGTTATTCAATAAATGGTTCCCGGGGCGGCGGCACCCGCATCCGCCTCCCGAATTCTCGTAAGTAATTGTAAAAGTAAGAAAACCACAAAAATATAAATCCGTACACAACGCCATCTCTGATACTGACAAAAATAAAACACGGACAGTTGCGCATTGATAATTGCTTCATTGCGTAATTTTTAACTTTAATTCAACAGCTATTGATTCTGAGGCGGTACGAAGTTCGTCGGGTCAGCTAGTTTATAATAAATGCCCAATTTGCATGGTGCCGTTTTTATGAAAAAAAAACACCCCAAGGATGCTATTATTATTAAGCTTGACTAAAACTTTAGCATCACTAAATCCATATAAACACAGAATGGTTTTGTTACCAAAGATTTTATCAACGAATCCAACATAAAGGATTTGAATAAAAACAAATGATGTATTAGTCGACTCTTACATTACAATAATACGGTGTTCGGAAATGGTAAGTTCCTTGAGGTTGTTTCGGACTTAAGGCAAGTAAGTTAATAAAACAAAATATCTTACATTTTCTATAACAGCCAGAGGGCAGCCGTCGGAGGACTTAAATCTCAAATTACACACATGCCAAGGAATTTATCAACAAAATCTAAGCTTATCATGCCTCTGTCCCACTAAAGCACACTCCAAAAGCATCAAATATCTTGGAATTGAGATTGATGATAATCTCCGATGGAACTCACAAATTGACGTAATTACAAAAAAACTAACCAGGTACATATACTTCTTTAGAAACATTCGTAATATCCTCAACATAAACGATATTAAAAAAGTATACTATGCTTTGTGTCAATCACAAATAGAGTACGGTATAACTGGATGGGGGTCTGCCTTGAGCACTCACACAGAGCGACTCAATATAGCCCAAAAAGGAGTACTAAAGACAATACTGAAAGTTCCGCTTAGAACTCCGACGGAAGAAATATTTAATAACTTTCAAGTCTTCAATGTACAGAAACTTTATTCAAAAAATATTTTATTTAAACTGAAAAAAAACATATATGTATACTCCACTGCCCAACATAAATACTCAACCAGGGCAGTAAGCAATAACATCCTGGTTACTCCCAGTTTGAACACATCTTTTGGACAGAGAAATAATAAATTCCATGCTATGAAATTATACAATGCTCTACCAGATCAAATCAAAAATATAAAGGAAATGAATATATTTAAAACAAAAGTAAAAACATGGCTGAGAGATCAAAGTGATAATAAAATTACAAACATCGTGAAGATGATATAAAGACAATCCATAACCAAATACAAATATTAAAAAAAAAACTACAGGCCACCTCAGAACAGGAAATCCTAGTGAGGAGGTCTGTGAAAAAAAAAAGAATCTATACTTATACTATACATTATACATACATGTACAAACCTTGCTATTGAAACTAATAATAAATAAATAAATAAATAAAATAAATTTAGTCTAGTAAGTGGCGAGTAACTTGTCTATCTACTGACAAAAAATATATTTTTCTGATTTTTCTGTTTCCAGGTTTTCGATAGAGCTTCGCTTATATTGTCTTCATTTAATTAAATATTACAATTTGAGGTTTTTTCATAAAGTAAATTAAAACAAAATATTCATCCTAGACTTACAGAAAAGTAAATAGATGTCGCATATTTAATAAAATGCATAAAGATTTATCCAGACACTCTCTAGACAGCATTAAGTTCGGGTTTGAATCTTGCAATCATACATAAAGACAGCATGCCAATAATAAATGCGTTAAGAAAATGAAGATAATGTGGGTGGTTCTTAGTCGAAGTTAAAAATTACCGAATTTGATATCGCACTTCTTGGTGCAGTGGTTAGCACGTTTACCCGAAAAGCAAGAGGTCCTGGGTTCGAGTCCCAGAGGTGCCAATATCTTTTTTCTGATTTTTCTGTTTCCAGATTTTCGATTGAGTTTCGCTTATATTGTTTTAATTTAATTGACCAAAAAGTGTTCACATTACAGTCGAGTATAGTAAATTGGCGAGTGGTACATTGGAAAATGAAGGAGCTGCAATGCAACAAAAAAGAAGTTAATCAAGCTGATTGAGATGGATATTTTAAACGAGGTCGAAGAAGAAATTAGTGAGATAAAAGTAAAGAAAGAATGGATACGAAATTGATTAATAGAAGAGGTAAGCTAGGAGCTGCACAGCCTCTTATCAAGGACATAGCATTAGGAGATTCCATTGAGAATGACTGAAATAATGTATCAGTATAAAGGGGATTGGTATATTTATGGTATAAAGTATTTCGTCTTCGGAAATTGAATTCCTTAAGCAGAAATTCTGACGATAAAGTAATTGGTCAAAATGGAATTGTTTTGTATATTAATTTTAGTGCGGTGCAAATCGGTAGTATGTATTTTTGTTTAAAATCAACTTCGCTATGTATTCAGCACATAAATTGCACATATATTAAAAACTCACCATTATTATTATTTGTTATATACGTATGTACATACAAAACTGATTTTTTTCTCTTTATTGTATAATGCTATACTTTTTACTTACCAGCTTTATTTATATGTACCATGTGTAAAAACTATTTATGTTTTCTTTGTATTCTAAACACACCTGTATGCACTAAAACATAAAAATGTAAATGTGTGTAAAAGCCCATAAGGGCGTTAATGATTAATAAATAAATAAATAAGCGAATCTACGTATATGTTTGCTTACTCTTTTGATGTTTATGTATTGCCACACTAAGCACATGAAATGTTTGAAACTTTCAAAATATCTTCTTTAAAATCACATGACAATGCATCTGAAAAGTTTTGTAATCATTACAAAAACTCTTACGAAACTGTCAACCAAGTCACATTTGGAGAATGACATTTTGCAAACCATCGATTGTTCAATTAAAATTCAATTTCCGCAAAAAATCTTTAAATTAATGAATTTAATTGAAGTACTCACCTACGATGCTCACCCAAATTGAATACTTTGAATCTAATCAAGAAATATAGGTATTTTCAATAGGTACCTACTTACGTTAGATACCAAATTTGATTGATTGTTCTTATAATGCATATATAAGAATGAATGTTTGTAACGTATGAAAAATGAAAAAAAATGTATTAAAAATTTGCTATAGGTGGCACGCTGCGAGCTGTTTAAAAAAATGAATGTACCGGGATTGAATAAATGGCACGCGGGAGAGAGGAGATGGAAGGCGGGGAAGGTGGAGAGGGAACGTGTGAAGATAAGAGGACAGGGGAGGGGAAGGGCGGCGGAAGGGGAACGGGACGAATGGGAACCGACACGCAGGGAGAAACAATTTCCTTACTAAGTGACATTACAACGCATACCGGGAACTCGCTAGAACTTTATATACGTCTAATGAACTCTCCGAAAACAGCTGAGCAGTGAAATGTGTTAGGGGGCGCTAATCGCCCGAAAAAATAAAACAAAATGGATTGACTCGACTAAACCACTGACTAAACTACCCGACTAAATTTATGTTCTTTGGACACATTCGGCCACTAAATCACTCCCAATCGAATAAATTAATAGTCTAAACAGAACAAGCCTGTAGTTAAATGAGAAATAACCATAATTTGCTGGTTGTCAATTGTGGCCTGAAGTATTTGTTTGTACAATGCAAATACACACTTAATAAAAGCACAGCCTTGAAGTTTATTTACGCTTTGTTGGTTGTTTAAATAACAATGTGAAAATAGGTGTGACATTTTGCTTGGTTTAACCGAGTTCAAACTGTTCTCAATTTGACGAAATAGAAGTAACCAGAAACAATCTGTTTCTTCTAATTATTATAATCATAGTGTATGTTGTGGAGTAAATTAATTTAACAATTTAAAAGCAAAAATCGTACGTTCTGATCGAACGTAATAAATGCCAACGACATTAAAAGCCATTAACCAGCGGCCGAGAATTTAAATTTCGTCGAACGATGATCTTGCGATCGCAACTCTACAGGGCGGTTCCGATGAGAAAGATTGATTATTCTCTTTACCAGAATTTTAACATAATAACTCAATACCGATTTTATTTCATTCAAAATTTGCTTTGTTAAATACCTACATTCAAAAATGCTCAAACTCATGATAATAAAACTATTAAAATTATATACTTTTTGTAATTATTTTTTGATAATAAGTATTTATAATTTTTCAATTATGTTTCAAAATAAGAATGTCATTTTTTTTCAATATGTAAATAAATAGACAAACTGAAGTATTTTCGTCACAAAACAAGGGCGCGGATATTTTTTTAATGATTTTATTTGAACTAAAATTAAAATTCTGAAAAGTAGCTTTCTCAAATAATTTATTGATTTATTTTACTGCATGTTTATATGTACAATACAAAATTTTGTTTGAAAATTTGACAAATCTGCCAACGACCTACGGTAAAACCTTATTGTACTAAAAATAAACGCACGAAATCAATTTATAATTTTTTGTAGAAAAGAGTCAATATTCTAAAATTTTATTTAAAAATTTAAAGTATTTCCGGTTTTGTCTGGTTATTGCCTCTTAAGAAACGACACTATATGATATGTTGTCATCGTGTTGACTTATAACATTTGAAAACGTCACACAAATGATCTTTAAAAAAAGATAACGTAATAGTAGAACGACCAAACGAAGGCCTAATTATTACCGCTAAATTATAGTTAAGGCGAAGCAATTTTTGCTATGAATCGGTTAACATTATAAACACAAAAAATATGATTTGGATAAATTAAAGCCTTTTTCACCGTTTCCAATTTAATAAAATTAAAATAAAATTGTAAGTTACTTTTTAAAAAATGTAAAACTAAATTACAAACAAAAGAGTTTTTTAAATTAGAAATGTATGACTGCATGTAAGAAACAACTTTTTTTTAAATACGTGTTTAGCGCCAAAATTATCTGTGACAGTTTCCTTTGATTAACTTTTTTCTTTCTCATAAAATTTTTCACAGAATAAATAAAAAAAAAACATTTTTGGCCATAAAATCGTGACCTCCAGACTCCGTTAGCCGAGCGATATTTATGCCTACAACCTATGTTCGTGGCGATATAACGCACACTAAAAATACATTAATTTTTGGCTTGTGGATTCCTCTAACTGTAAACAGTCAAAACACTCTAAACCATAGTATATAATCTATTTATCGCCTGTGGTGGGCGGTGTGGATTTGATTTTTATACACATCTACAGTTCATTTCCAGATTGATGAAATTTAGACAGTCAAGACAAGAGGAATTCACTGTCTACTGTCTACATCTGTTTTAAGCCTTGATGACACACGGCGAGTTACAAGCTACTTATCTAAAAGCGGGTAAATCGGCGAGTGAGATTGTCATGATGACAAACAAAACTGTCCACTCTCTCAGAAGCGTAGGAAACTGAGGCCGCTGCTAGCGCTAGTAACAAGAATAACGACGACTGCGTGAACTAATTCTTCAATGTTTGACAGTCGAAATCAGCTGTTTATCGGAAGCCATGTTGGAAACATAAATAAACCAATCACGAGCAAGCGGAGCAAGCGTGTAGGCGAGTAAAGTTGAGGACCTTTCAACTTTTTTTCGTAGATTGTCAACAATCTGCTAGTTGCTGTTAGTTAGCAAGTGACACGATGACACTGGGCGAGTTTACTAACAGATACTGAATTTCAGATAGTAGCTTGTAAACTAGCCCTGTGTCATCGACGCTTTAGAAAAAAACTCTGCGATAAGCCCGGGCAACGCCGAGGAGTTCAGTTAGTAAGTAAAAAATTATATTTAGTTTTTTTTATATTTGTATAGATAGATAGTTGGTAGGCATTATATAGGTGTGTTTAAATTAGAAGTCATGGCAACTCACGTTATAAAATACAAATAGGTTATATTGACAGTGTTTGGAAATGCAGGTTAAGATAGTTCATGATGTATAAATTCAAGGATTTTTTTTATTTCTATTACGAATCCATCGCGCTCTTATTTAAGCTTCTTTTATGGAGCACACAACCCGCAATTAGCACTTCTAGCAATCCGTAGGTGGCGGGTTCAAATCCCGGCGTGCGCAAGTCAATTTCATTTGATTATTATGTGTTATTTCACAATTTGTTATTTAAAAATATTTGCTGCACGTTCCAGAGTGGAAAATACTCTTAGTGTCGCCCTGGTGTTAAGACCAGCATTCAGAATTGAAACTTTGCTTGAAATGCCTTTAGCCGTGTTTGCTGACCAGATCTAAATAGACAGACACTTCCCCACCTTCTTCTTCCTCATCTCCTTCTCCCCAACTCCCTTCAGATTCATAATTAGAAAATGTTTGTGGGCGTGTTTCATGATCCAATTATAGCCTAAATTGCCAATTATAGCCTTATCGGCCTATGTATGTTTCCGTACAAAACTATAATAATAATAATATTTGGATGATTTATATAGCGCCGTTTATGTGAAAAATCACCTCAAGGGCGCTGAATCACCTCAAGTAAACTATTTTACACCAATATTACGAATTTCAAATTCAATGACGATATATAATTTCAATAAGTGAGACAGACTGCGTGCTAAATGGTTTAGAACCAAAAAGTATTAAGTCAGTGATACACTGGTTTCCATTCAAAGTACTTACTGTACGGAATGCGCTTATGTAGTTATATATATTATTATTTTTTTATTTTATGGGGAAGTCATAATCTCACTGACTCGTAGGGTTGGAACCCTTATGTGGTATTTAAGCAAAAAACGTATATCAAATTAAATACATTAAATATTCACTTCAAAAATCTATGCAAGGATTTAATTAAAATGCAGAATACGTGTGAATTAGGGATTATTTTTAATGTGAACACTCCATAAAGGGAGCCTGTGACAGCATGGCAACCCCAAAGAACCAGAATAGAGTAAGAAGGGAAGGATATGGGAAAGAATGACGTTATGAAGTACCTCGCTATTCAGATCAGGTCACTAATCAAGAATAAAGCCGTTTAAATAACTGATTTGATACAGAATGGTAGTCTTTCACTATGTCGAATCTGAGAGCGTGTACGTCTACTGTTTCCTCGAAAACAATAATTTGAACAATTCGTCAAATCTCAAAGTTAATTTTTAAGTTCTGTGAAAGTTATATTCAAGTTCTGTTATTACGAGTATATCATCGTAGGACAATTGCTTCATAAAACTGAAATAATCACGGAATTTGAATAGATCATACGCAGAACGTGAAAATTAACTTCAAATATTTGATAAATCGTTAAATTTTTTAAACAACCCATCCTAAGTTACGCGAAAAGCTTTTAAAATAAAACCTACTAAACAACTGGCTTTATTCAGATTTGATTTTAGATTTTCACGGCCAACAGTATTTACGTTACTTATTTTTGGGGTAATATGCCGTGTCGCGCTTCCTCCTTTTTTAGCCAACGTTTCGAACACCGTTACAGTGTCCATCATCAGGGCAGATGTGTGATGTTGGACACTGTACACTTCTGCCCTGATGTTGGACACCGTAACGCTGTCCGAAATGTTGGCTAAAGAAGGAGATAGGGCAACACGGCACAACACTCCCAAAATAAACAACGAAAATGGCTTTATTCAATTTAAAATTAGAAATATTAAAAATAATAGACACATTGAAATTAAAAAAAAAACTATTGTTTGGTGTTATTACATTAAGTTTTATATTAGGTAATGAAAAAGCTCACTTTTCTTAACTGCAATTGACTGAACTGAAGTTGAAACTTGCACTGCGGGTCGAAGCGTTCAATTGTGCGTCTGATAGGTTATTGGTACTTCATTTCACTTTCCACTGCTTTTTATATTCCAATCAGAGAGGGAAGCCGATACACTGTCGCACAGGGGGGAGGGACTGCTCTAACACCTTGGGTTTGATCGATTTGTGGCTAAAGCACGAACGGCAATGGAAAATCGCGTCCTTGTAGCAGGCCGGCTCGTGGAATACTTTTAATTGAAGGTATGGTATCAATAACAGCATTATATCGTAACACGGGCATGTATCTAACATTGTGGTCGAAAAATCCTCAAAGTATGTAACCATTAAAGCAATGAATAAAGAAGAAGAAAATGCCTTTTTGAATTAAAAAGAAAATACTTATTTATTTTTAATTTTTAACTTTGTGAGTAAAACCTCAATTTGTGAAACTCAATCGAAAACCTGGAGACAGAAATATCAGAAAAAGATATTCGCACGCTGGGACTCAAACCCAGGACCTCCTGCTTTCATGGCAACAGATCTACCAACTGAGCTAAGGTGTCTATATCCAATTCGGTTACTTTTAACTGTATCATACTTAGACTAAGAAATACCAACATTATATTTATATTTATATATAATTGCAAGATTCAAATCCGAACTAAATGCTATCTAGATAGTGTCCGGATGATTTTGTATCCATTTTATTTTTAATATGCGACATATTTTGACTTTTCTGCAAATCTGGGATGAATATTTATTTTTAATTTTTTACTTTATTTTAAATTAAAAATAAGTACCTGTTCATCTCAGACTTGTAGAAAAGTGAATAAAAGTCGCGTATTATAAATAAAATGGGTACAAAATTATCCAGACACTATCTATACAGCATTTAGTTCGCGTTAAAATCCTGCAATCACATATAAAGATAGCATCGAATAATATGTGCATTAAGAAAATGTTGGTAGTTCTTAGTCGAAGTATCATACAGTTAAAAGCGACCACATTGGATATAGACAGTTGGTAGAGCTGTTGCCATGAAAGCAGAAGCTCCTGGGTTTGAGTCCCAGAGGTGCCAATATCTTTTTCTGATGTTTCTGTTTCCAGGTTTTCGAATGAGTTTCGCTAATATTGTCTTCATTTAATTAAAAAGAAAATACTTAGATTAAATATGGAAATGAATTGGTGTAAAACCGTTCGTAGTAGCGGGCAAAAATATCCCAAAAAACTCTTTAATTCTTTAATTATTTTTATTTTTAAAACTGTTGGCAAGAGGTTGAAATATATTTTTAAATAAGTAAATACATGCAAGTAAAATGCCGCAATGATAAAGGGATGTTTGTTTCTTTCTCTAAGGGTTGTGGAAGGAGCGAGAGGTTTATTTTAGCATTTTTATGCAATAAATAGATATCTCCACCATTTAATGATAAAATATAGTTTGAAATTTCTGCATCTGATAGCCTCCATGGTCGAGGGATACAGCTCTTGATTAGCGATCCGGAGGTCGGGGGATCAAATCCCGATGTGCGCAAGTAAATTTTATTTGACTGATTTGTGTTATTTCACAATTTAATCATTTAAATGCAATATAAGGTGTGTATACGTTACGTTCCAGAATATGGATGATACTCTCAGTATCGCTCTGGTGTAAGACCACCATTCAGAATTGCTTGAAATGACTTTTGCCCGTGATTCGTTCGTCTTCCTATCTCCTTTCCCACCCCTCTATCTTTAGCCTCACAACACACCCCAGTTGGGGATGCCATGTGGTTCCAGATGGTCGGAAACAGTTGAGACTTTTGTGCAGTATTTACATTTAAAAAAATACAAAGAGAGTTAATCCTTTTTGTCGAACTGTGCAGTAATATAATAGGTTGGTACTTACTTATGTTAAATGATTGCAAAATATACATTATTTTATTTGGAATTGAGACCCCGGAATAACGGTATGGTATTTTACCAAACTGGCTGGAATACAGCTTGATATAAGATCGTTAAAGTCGAGATTTTGTATTTCCCATTTTTCTCTTTCAAAACCGGTGAGATTTAAAGATTTTTACCCACTTAATGAAAATATTCTCTATACGTATGTAAGTCTTGCTATTTTAAAAGTTTTCTAGTTTGTATACTGAAAATCTGTTGATGGCGTTCAAACCAGGCAATTTCAAGAATTTTTGGAAGGTCCTAACTCCTGTAAGATACAATTTATCAAAAAAGCAAAACGTACCGACGTGCTGGTGGTCGATTTCTATATTATGCTAAAAAATATTTGCACCAGTGTCAAAATAAAGAGACGAAATTGGGGAATACATTTGTGTAGACAAAAAGCCTAAGTTTTCTGTAAAACCATTTTAGTTATTGAGTGAATGGTAGAAAATATTAAAACTAAAAAAAGTGTCACTTATGAAGTACACTAATCTTATGTACCGGTGAACTTATTGTGTAGTAATTAAATAATTCATTGTGGAGGTAATATGTAACAATTTGTTTTATAAATTACTCTACGTCTTTGATGAGAAGCCTAAACGTGCTTTATATGTTTATTATGCCACATAAAAAGTGTTTTGCAGATTATTGGAATCCAGCATTGAAAAAATGCTAAACGATTTTTTCTCACAAGCAGAGATTTACGAAGCAGCTTCCCACTAACGGAAATATCTAAACAGCTTTAAGATCAAACATGTCTAAAGATGAGAATCACTGATTGAATTGACATAGTTTTGCCAACGAAGGTTCATCTAGATCTCGATCTACGATATTAAATATTTCTCTAACAAATTTGAAGGCCTCTTACTTAACAATGTTAAAAGACTCCTGTCACACTCATTTTCTCATTAGCAAGATTATAACTGAGAACTTTATAGCCTTAAAGAGCATTCAACATTTACACATTAAAAAAAATATTATGCAAGTGAAATCTGTGCTTTAAAACTCTTTTAAAAGGCCGATTCTTAAAAAAAAAACTTTCTACAATAACCCCTTTACCACCACTATACGTGGTTGTTTATCAGTTGTGTAAAATTGAAAATACTTTTATTAGTAAGGCCCTAAGTATTTAAATGTACAGGGTGTCCAGGGGTAAGACTCTTGACTCACAATCCGGAGGTCGCGGGTTCGAACCCGGCATGCGCAAATAAATTTTATTTGATTAATTTGTGTTATTTCACAATTAATTCATTTAAAATAATATATAGTATATTTGCGGCATGTTCCAGAGTGGAAGATACTATCAGTATCGCCCTGGTGTAAGACCACCATTCAGAATTGAAACGTTGCTTGAAAATGGCTTTAGCCGTGTTTAGTGACCAGATCTGAATAGCCAGGTACTTCCCAACCTTCCTCTTCCCCACCTCCTTCGCCTCCCCACTACCTTAAGCCTCACAACATACCCTAATTGGGGATGCCATAGTTTCACTGGCTCCAGACGGGAGCAGTTGAGATTCTTGTGCGGTATTTACTGTAAAAAAAAAAAAAGTGTATTTAACTTTGGGAGGTGTTTTTACATGATATTATAAGTAAAAAAGATAGATAACTTTTTTGAAATTCCAACTTTTAGGGGTAGTTTTGTGGTAAAAAGATAAAATTAGACCTGCGTGTGCGGTCAGCGTTATTATTTTGCGCTGTTACGATACGGGCCAATCATAACTATGCAATGTTGCCACAATCGTGCCCGGCAGGCTCTCAGCAAGTATGATCGTACCTCACACTAAGGATTTTTAGTAGGTACGTCTTTATGTATGGGAAAAAAAATTGGAATTTCGGAAAAAGTTGTTAATCTTTTTTACTCCTACCATCATGTAGAATTACCTCCCGAAGGCACTTTACCCCCGGATACCCTGTATATGGGTAAGCATGTATGCGATGGGAATAAATATGTATATGTTTTACTTGACTTACTAACGTGATTCCTGATAATATTTCTAGTAAAAAAATGTTAATGAAATTTTGGTTCCGTTGTCAGGTTTGATGTGTTTTATGGTGGTCACTCGTTTGGGCGATCAGTAATGACACGTGAAGGTATTTTTTGTTAGGTTTTTAAGAAAAAAAAAACATTAAAAAAGTCACCAGTGACCAAAATTCAATTAATATTTTTTTTTTACTTCAATCAATGTCAGGAATCACTGGTACAAGTAGGTCCCGTAGATCCCTTAACACCGTTTTTATATAAGAAAACTTTTTTTACCATCTACCCAGCATTGTTTGTTTAAAATATATTATTGACAAAGTCCTTTGATTATGATCATTTTAATTAAAGATAAAATTTAAAAATTTGATAAGTTTTAATTTTTTTTACATAAGATGAAAATAATTTCCCTAAGGGTCTAAGGCTTATGGGATACTTTGTGGAGGGTTTTTTTTTAAGGAAAGGAAGGTGAGGAAATTCTGGGAAGGAAATAGAAATGAGGAGTGGGTAGGAATCTGGGGGTCAGTGTGTCCAGGAGTAACGGTCATATGAATCGATCCCTCCAACTGCGTTGCAAGGCGATGGGTCGCAAGATTCTGGCTGGAGAGGATAAAGGAATTCCCTCAACCAGTTTCTCTCGCATTTCACCACGCAGCAGGTGGGCAGACGCATCGGCTGCCAAGACCTGGACAAACCTCTCCCCATGCTAAGTCACCAAACCTAACGAACAGTTTAGGATGCAACAATCATTACAAGCGAAGCATGTTACTTGTGCAATCATGGAGGACTTAGCTAACAAAGGAAATGAACCCAAGAAACCTAAGTATACGACGCATTTTTTCACTCAGCTACTAATCGATCTTCACCAATCGAAAAATAATCAGGTAATGATTAATTTTTTCCTCACGAGGTACCAATTGCATCAGACCATTTTTATTGACATTTGCATTTATTTATTAGTCTTTGTGCATCATAAATCTTCCAACAAAAGGACATCCAGCTTCTCAAATATCGAGGTTATTTTAACGAAACAATGTAAAACTATCAACAAATAATTAATTACCCAAAATAACACATAATATATATCGTGAAAGCCTTCGAGCATTCAGAGATGATGCATGCACCTGTAAAAAGATGCACATTTCGTGTGATCTATTGCGCTTTATGGTTCGTTATATATTACGCCGTCTAAAAAATTATTCTTGCGCACACATGGTATTTAATTTGACATTTAACCGAGGTTTGCCTTTAATTAAAAACACCGTCTTGATCTGTAAATGTGAAATAAACAAGCTGTCTTAATTAACCAACTTCGGTGGCTTATATAATACTATAAAAGTTAAAGTTTTATGAGCTCATTTGCATCTGAGACTTTGAATTAGAAAGGTGACCAACATGTGTGCAACATAAACGACTAGTAAATATTCCTAATACCCGTTTTCTCCGCAGTTTACCCAAAAATATGGAATAGTTAATATTTGGAAGGTAATGTGGGTAGTTCAAAGAGTCACTGCTCATGGTGGAAGTGGTGTTCCGAGGGGGCTCCTACAAACCGGGGCGCCTGCCCCAGGCGGCAGTTTTAGGGGGCGCCTAAATCGTAATTTATAAAAATAACTTTATTCACAAAGAGCCTGGAATCCAACGTACGTTGTTCTATCTATTCATATGATTTTAAAACGCCTAGTTTGTTTTTGAAAACATCCTAAGTGCATAGTATACATCGTAGGTTCTCAACGTCGGCCATAACGGCCATGTGGGCGTTTGAGACTTTCGGGGGGGGGGGGGGGGGCAGTAGAAGACCCAGAAAAAATTAGGGGGCGTTGAGATGGCACAGTGAGGGCGTGGGCAGGTAAAAAATATGGTCTAAAAAAGACAAAAAAAACACATCACGTACTAGTAAAGCAAAGAAAACTTTAGTATTGGTTAATTTTTGTTATTGCACGTATTGTAATCATTTTTATCACGTGTCCGAAAATTCACATAATTTGGTAGTTCGGGAAACGAATGAAAATTGATCTGAAAGATTCTTCTACATTAAATTGGATGATACGAAAATTATTACTGATGTTATCTATTTGTAAAGTACACTGAACATACTCGTATATGATTTTAGATTTTCACGGCCAAAAGTATTTTTGTTGTTTGTTTTTGGGGTGTTATGCCGTGTTACGCTACCTCAGGGCAGATGTGATGATGGAGACTGTAACGCTGTCCGAAACGTTGGCTAAAGGAGGAGCGTAACATGGCATGACACCCCAAAAACCAACAAATTGGCAGTTGAGCCACCCCCCCCCCCCCCAAAATTTAATGACGGCAGAGCTCATTGTTAGATCTTGAGATTACGCAGAGATCCCAGATCTGTAGTTATAGTTACGACTTACTAAGCCGACATTAAAAAATATAGTTCCTGGTCAGATTGTTAATCCAACACGCTAGTAACATTAAGTAGGTAAAGGATTTTTTTTTACGCATTCGACATTGACGTTAATCCGAAGAATCAGGTGTTAAGTTGGTTTTCTAAATGTTTTTACTGCGATATGTTATTTTTTCGAGCGAACTAAATGTTTTTTTATGTTGTAATAATTTTAAACGAAACAATTTTTAGCATAAAAAAGTATTTAAAATCGAGGCCGGGTGTATGGACATAATCAGTGTCGCCTAAATCTCTAACGGTGTTGGACGCGAGTGAGCGGCGACCAAATAAAATAACACCTTCAAACCAAGACAAATTTTAAAAATATATAAATTAACCGAAAAAAAAATCTCGGCCAAATGAGCGACAAAATCTATGTAAATCAAATCTGGGTAATTTCATATTTAAAAAAAATGGCAAAAACAGGAACAGCCGCCATCTCAGTCTCTTTTTAAGATGAAGGGTGAAAATGTGTGCCAGTTCTGCTCTGTTTAGGGAAGCCGGACGTCACGAACATTTTGGGAGGCAGGTACGGGTATCGCCGCCCCGGGAGCCATTTATTAGATAACCAACACAACTGCCATAGGTCATAACAAGTGGTAAGCTACATTTGGTGTCTTAGCAGGGGTGGCCGGGTTTATTGTCCAGGTCTTGGCGGCCGATGCATCTGCCCACCTGGTGCGTGGCGGGCCGGATCGAGAGAGACTGGTTGAGGAGGGCTTTTGACCTCTCCTGGCAGTTGGAGGAATGGATTATTACTAATGGTTAATTTAATGATTCGTCACTCTTTGAGACACTGATCCATAGATTCCTAGCCACTCCTCATACCTATTTCCTTACCAGAATTTCCTCTCTTTCCTTTCGTTAAAAATTCCCTCCATACTGCATCCATAAAGATGACACAGGCCCTAAGGGAAATTATTATTTTCATAGCCTCCTGTGTGGAGCTAATATAAAAAAGTGCAACCCACCAAGTGAACCCCTAATTTTTGACTTTCCGGATTCGACACGTATCCGTATTTCCGAGACTAATTATTATCCGAGCAGAGTGATTCAAGTGTTGTAATTGAACCGGATTTGGGTCTGTGTTTCCTTGTGTGCTTCCTAATGTCTCAAGTCAAACTGTTAAACACAAGAACACATCGTTTGTCAATATGTTTTTAAGCTGCGATGGCAATCGGGTATGCATAATGTCAAGAACCCATTGATAAAGAAATACACACAGCAGCGCCAGCGGTTCGAAATATCGGAAACAGACTCCTATTGTTTTATTTGGCTTTTGTATGAACTCGTACGGATTTGTATTATGCAAATGTGTCCGTTTGCAATATTTGAAATGTTGCATGCATTAAAGTTGGGAAAATGCGTTTTCAACAATGGCACATTATCTTATGTAATACAATAGACATGTTATTCAACCGAAGAAAAAATAATTTTGTTTACTCCAAAGGTATTTACTAAAGGCCTAGACTTAGACGTTGAAATATATCGCGGTCCGGCAACAATGCTGAACTATTACGAATTATGTCAAATTATGATAATCGACTTTAAATTTTGCATGTTCTCTGTGTCGTATACGGATACCTAAATGAGAATAAACATTTGAACGCATACTTCCAATTAATTATTTAATTATAAAATCAATCAATCGTGCTCTTCACATGTTTAATATTATTAGTCAAAATTAACATTAACATCGACATTTTCTCCGATTCACTGCCCAAATTTAAAAAGAGCATCATGTCAATAATATAATTTGTTCAACGCGCATAATACATACATACATACACACATACTCACACACACCCCCATACACACACACCATCCCACTTCATACATCACCCGGTAATTACTTAATACGCATACCATAAATAAGACACTACAATGAAACACATTATAGGTACACACCATGTAATATACTTATTAATTGTAATTTTTTTTAACCAAAGTATCTAATGTACCTACGGTTTGTTTCTGTTAATAAATAAAATAAGGTCGTCTATTTTTCAAAACCGCAATAATTGTGAACTGTTAGAGGTCGTCCATTAATAACGTGAGGCTCGAAAGGGGGGGGGGGATTCGGAAAAAAATCACGAAATATCACCAGGGGGGGGGGGGTAAAATGAGATATTTATTTATAGACATTTATTTTTCGTGATAATATTCTGAAAATTTCAAAATACTTTGTACTAAAAAAAATACACGTGATTTTTTTGGGGGGGGAGGTAGTCTAAAACCTCACCACATATCACCGCGGGGGGGGGGGGGGGGGGGTTAAAAAGTTGCTAAAAAACATCACGTGATTAATGGACGACCCCTTAGAAGAATTCTAAACAAAATGGCTAAACTGCGTACACCAAATTAAGGATCCACTGCAATAATGATGAATGTCCTTGGTTTTCTATTTCGTGATAATTTAGGGTTTTAAATTTATAAACGGTGAAAAAAAACTCAGACCCGAAGATAAGAATTTTTTTTTTAATATCCAGGTTACAAACCAATTCTTAGAATGATTGTTTCTAATAAAAAAAGGTAATTGCCCATAATATGGACAAATAATTAGTTGAAGATAATATTGTTCATTCTAAAATTTGAAATATGAGATTGACAAAGATGTCGGTTTGACAGAAGGTGGCAATAGCGAAATTGGTTAACGCGCACGTCCCAGTTAGACGAGAGGTCTGGGTTCGAGTCCCAGTTGCGACCATTGTCTTTTTCTGTTTTCTGTGTCTTGTTCTCTTTAATATTTTCTTTTAGATTATTATTGTTATCTTCTTCTTCAATGATATATTACGTTGATGGGAATAACCTTCAAAAGTTATAAAAAGAGAGTTTTTCTTATAAAAAGTTAAACATTTTTTATTCAAGTTAAAGAATATATTCTCCCATCTTAACAGCCGGATTGCAATCTTTAGGGCACAGGCGTCGGGTGGGAATGCTATCCTTGTTCTACCGGTATTACAATGGAAGATGCTCCGTGGAACTAGCATCATTGATCCCTTCGGCACCGGTGCAGAAACACGCCAAACGCGTGCCCAACGTTTGTACACGGTTGACATTTGTCACGTTTCTTCGACTCGTTCTTGTGTTCAACAGCTCGGCTGTGGAATGATTTGCCGGCCTCTGTGTTTCCTCCTTCCTACAACATGGGTCTCTTCAAGACCAATGTTCATTCCTTCCTCTCCTCAAAAAGACCCTCCACACAGCATCCCAGATGACAAAGGCCCTGAGGGAAATTATTTTCCTCAGGGCCTCCTGTGTGGAGTTAATGTAAAAAAAATATATATATATTCCATCCTATTATTTCTTTGTAAAATAATCATTTTTTAGGTATTATAAACTAATTTAAAATTGTATAATCTTGAGTAAATCACCATACGTCAGTACCATAATGATAACTGTCCACGTTTCCACACTGCATTTACAGTCAATGGGTGTCCACTGTCCAATTCATTGGCTTAATTAACTTCTGATTCTTTTGCGGCAAGAGGAAGTTTAACGTAAAAATACCAAACCAGCTAATTTAAATTCTCCCTCATTAATACCTGCCTGCATAGACCGAAAAGTAGTGACCGACCGAAGGTTCGGTTTCGGTTTCGGTTTCGGCAAGTTTCGGCACAAAAATCTAGTTCCAGCATTAGTTTCGGTTTCGGCACAACATCTGCCGAACCTTCGGCCGCACCGAAACTCTGCGTTCGTGAATTATCTAGCTGAATTAGGCTGACACCTTCCATCATCAGCTGAGTTCGCCGGCCAATTTATAGCAGTAATATCAACAATTTTTTTTTTCACATAGTCAATTATTGTTTTTTATTTCATTTAACACGTGTAATAAGATTGCTGTGATTGTAAAAGCAATTAAAATTAAAAACTCAATTAATGAGGTCCTTCCTTTATAATGTAAGTGTTGACTATTGACAAATTATTGTTCCACGAAGTAGTTAACATGTTTTGTCAATTTTTATAATTTTTGGTTTGTTTTATAGCAGTCACATAAAAATATATACTTATATATTATTTTTTGACAACTTCAATTATTGTTTATTTTTTAACGTGTTAACTGTCTGTATAAGTGTAAAAAATAAGCCAAATTGTAAACAATAGATTTATAACAAAAAGGTTTGGTTTCGGTTTCGGTTTCGGCCGGAACTGAGATAGATACCGAAGTTTCGGTTTCCGTTTAGAAAATCCTGTTTCGGTCGGACACTACCGAAAAGAAACTGGTGTGTTGACCACACTTGATTCCCATGGACTATTATTAAAATTTCTATTACATGAGCCGTGGATGTTCTTTCTGGACTCTAAATTGATGGACATTTATCATTATTGCCGTGAACGTGACGTTGAACCCGTGACGTTGAGTGTTCTAGCCGCGTAGCCAAATATTAAAAACATTGAGCGAAAGAACTGAAAGCGTTATTGCTGAGTTATTTCTCAGAACTGAAAGCGTTATTGCTGAGTTTGTAAGCAAGATTACATATTTATATCAAGTGACCTATGACATTACTCACTTAAATTTAAATATTTTTAGACATTCATCGTTATTGTTGCGGACTCTTCAAATAGTAATTGGCAGAAATTAGTTCACGAATGTAAAAATAACCATACCTATGTATCAAACAGATATGTGGGCTTTTAATAAAGGCATTCTCAATAAAACGTGAGAGAAAGGTGATAAGAATAAATGTCACAGATATTTCTGTAATGGACCGAAATGCCAATGCGCACATAACGCCGTAAAGAAAAAATACACACTTTTACGTAACATATTTTTAGACGAATAATTATTACAATTTCAACCTCTGCCATAGGTCACCCCAAGTGGTTCGCTACGTTTGGTGATTTAGCATGGGTGCCCGGGTTCATGATATGAGGTTTGTCTAGGTCTCGGAGGTGGATGACCAGGACACACTGAACCCCATATTCCTACCCACCCCTTAAATTCTTTTCCTTCCCAGAACTCGCCTCTCCTTATTTACCCTAAAAAACCCTCCACACAGCATCCCAGCACAGCATTGAGGTTTTACTCATTAATTTATTTTTTTAAATGCATTCTTTGTAGACTTGTAGAAGAGCCCATGGATGTTACACATTAACCCCTCAGGCCTCGACCGTAGTTTGTTTTCCGCTTTGCAAAAAAATGGAATATTTTTAAACATATCCGAAAACTACAAACTTTTTTTGAAAAGTGGTAAAATACGCTTTCAAATTTTATAAATCTAAATACATAATTTACATAATTTTTGAAACATAAAATTTTGTTGGCAATCATAAAAAAAAATTGCCCACCTTAGGTTTTTCTAAACTAAAATCAATGAAAATTATGTTAACTTTTATATTTGAATATAAAGCATGGTACTTTCTATTTCTAACGTGGTATTTCCTATTTCTAACGTGGTATTTTCTATTTCTAACGTGGTATTTTCTATTTCTAACGTGGTATTTTCTATTTCTAACGTGGTATTTTCTCTTTCTAGTTTATATCACATTTCTCACTAGTAAGTGAGACACCGATTTCTATGAGACCTACACGAGTTGTTCCGAAATACGAACAAATTAGCCTGGCGGATTAAAATAAAAATCAGTATATTTATCCAAGACACTACCTACTGGATTGCATTTAGTTTGGGTAGAATTTTACAATGGTTCATAAAGATAGCAGCCAATAAAAATATGCGTTAAGAAAATGAAGATAATGTTGTTAATCGAAGTATGATACAGGTAAATATGACCGAAGAAGATGGGGTTCAATTATCTCAGTGGTAGAGCAGGGCCCCGGTAAGACTCAGATACTGGGTTCAATCCCTAGATGCGACCGAAGCCTTTTCTGATTTTTCAGATTAAAAATTTAATTTGAGAGTCGCTAGTATTGTCTTCAACGATTAATTAATTCAACAAACAATAATTACAGTAAAAACCCATTCCGTAGGTTTTTGCTGCTAGGCCCTGCGGGCGGCTTTTGGTTCGCCTTAGTTTGAGTGTCGGCGATCATTTTATAAATCCTATAGGAACTAGTTCCAAAAATAATCGGTTCCTCAGATCCAGTGACAGCTAGTCACCGGGACAAAGTAACCGCGACAGGCAATAACGTCATTCATATAAGATATTTGTCTATTGCAATATAAAAAATACCATTGTATGCATGGACATATGTATATATTTGGACCTGCCCTAAGTGATAAAAAAGTTTTATTTCCCCCTCCCCATGGAGCCGGCTATGGCTCCGCCTTGGAGCCATAGCCGTGACGTCATCATTCTTGCCCCGAGCAGCGCGCTGGTCACATCGCACATTTTACGAACAAAAGTGCGAGCTTGTGCTATACATTATGTCCTAATATATGTGAACGTAGCGAATGTGGGCGTTTCTCCAGTGAGTTACAGGGGTAAGTAAATTATGAAACATTTGTAAAACTAAACTAAACACGACAACAAAATTTCCCGTGTGAAAAAGGGCGAACCTTCTTTTGCCGATTTCGACTACGCAAATATGATAATAATGTGGCGGGCAATTCGCGCTCCCATGTAAAAAGGTCTATTCATTAAAAAGCAGTTTTGCTTTTAAGAACTAAATGGTGATATTATAATGTGAGATGCCTATATAATGTCAGATTGATTTTTTAACAAATCACAGTCATCTTCCCCTCTTCACCTTCCATAGTTTGGTTTAACCCCTCATTTGTAACTTCTGGTCTATTAAATTAGGATGTCTATGATTGTACGCAATTTTTATACAATAATAATTTTTTTTTCTCCGTAACCGGAGAGAAAGACGACAGTACGAATCAAATAGTACTTACGTCTGCTAGCCCACGCTCCTCACGCTTGCTCTTAACGTAAGTGGCGCCATATTTTGGCATTGCTTTAATTCGGTTCTATTACAAAAGTACATTTGTGACCAACTGCACGTACAAAAACGGTTTTGCGTGGGGTCAGAGTTTTAGTTTTGTAGTCGGATTATTAAATTTCAGCCGTACAGACGTTGGCGTAATAATAACGTCAGATGTTTTGAATTTTTGTATTTTTAGAAGTAGGTAGGTACTTACTATTATTAATATGTATTACAGTTGATTAAGGGACAAAAAAAATCTCAGGTAGAATATCGTCGCAAGACCAAAAATGGTTATTTGCTTTTTGCTTTATTTGGTGTCATATATTTAAATCTGTTATCGCCACAAGCAGTTTCATAACCTTGCAGCAAAACAGCAATAGAACATATTGAATAATTGTTACATCAAGGACATTGATGTATGTATATTGTTTTTGGCGTGCTTCGGACGGTCTTTGCATTTTAAGTAAGGACAGTAAAAAAACAGAGATGACAGTGAAGGGAGAGCACATAAAAATTAATAGCAATGACAATATAAAATATAAAAAGTACATATAGAGACACTACAAGTCAAAGCATGAAGAAGCATTTAAATATTGCGTATCGACTGCCGAAAGTCATTTAGTTTTACACCAAAAAAATCAATGCTTTGACTTGCGTTGACAAGTCTGTGATGTTCTCGCTTCCTTACTCGTATATTTGTCTGTATTTTATTTACTCCTGGGCACTTGGCACCAGTCGTAAATTTTTCGTTTTCTCTTGGCTCTGATCGATATTTAAATTCTTAACGCTTTGCATATGTGTGGTAGGGATGGAAAATTCCTCCCCTACGTCACACAAGCCTTTATGAAAATTGGACCCTTATTTCCTCTGATAACTACAGAAAGCTACTTAAAGCTCCCTTGTACTACATACCTTTAGAGATATATGTACTTAACTAATAAATACGTTATTTACGACTTTGAACGTAAATATTTTCGTATTTAGGTTGTAATTAAACCCCATCAAACGTTGTGTAATTTTTTGATTTATTATATAGGACTTTAATTACTTTCATTTTTGTGGTAACCCTTTTGATTCTAAACGGAGCGTTGAATTTCAAACTGTATTGGTCTCTCTCTTGCAAATCTAACCTTAAGTAATTTCTCTAAATGAGCTAACTTCCCTTTGACGTTTATTATGATTCCCTACATCCTAATGAATTCATGAATAAACAATACTAATCAAAACTACACATGACTAATTGAACAGATAATTAAATATAACTCAAATGGTTAAATGTTAGTAAATTTGATTATGATTTTATCTTGTATCTGCTGGGCGCCCCTTCATTTTGATTCAGCTGCTATAAGGTACATATAAAGATGGATTTAGTAGGTTAATGTAATTAGTTAATTGCATATTTGACGAACTCAGAATAACCCTTTTCTGGCAAAATTTGGCTCCTGCCTCCATCAAGTAAGCAAGGTGATCAGGTGTCAACCCAAAATTCGCACAATCTTTTGGCACGGTTCGATTGATTGATACCTAAGTTATCGCGTCCCAACCGAACCTTCCTTTCGCCATCATGCACTGCCTTCAGGTCTTCCCCCGAGCCTAGATACTTCCAAATTCCTACTCCTCCAAAGTTTACTATTTACTTAGGGCGAACCGGTTTCGTCCTATATGCAATCATATACTCACGGGGTTGTGTGGAGTTACGGGTCGTGAATCCTCCCTCCACGTTCAAGAAATGAGACGAGAGTGACCCGACAGGCCTAAAGCACTAATTGTAAGTGAGTTCGTTTCATCCAATGAACAGTACATAAAAAGATATACATGTAAACATACTTTTTGGGAAGGTTTATAACTTGCAATACGAAACTACTTGCATCGCATTTCAAGCTCGGATCTCGTCCATCGAATTCTGCGAAATTCTAAGGTTGATACCGAATACATACGTAAGAATATTGGGGAATATAAATAGATACTAGTAAATTAAGATCTTATCTGGCGATGTGTTCTGGAGATTCGCCAAAACTCCAAGCTTTTGTTTGGTTTTTTGACGGTTTTGTTTGAGAGATCCGTCATCTCTATGGTTTGGTTAATGGTCCTTGTTATAGAAGCGACCACTGCCTTCTGTTGGTTGAACTGTATTTTTTTTTTCTTTCCCTCTCCTCCAATGTTCAACTTTTGATAAATTCTTACTATCCCGTGATTCTCAATTAATTCATGTAAATCATCATTACCCCTTATTAAGCTATCCCGTGATTTATCAACTGCTTCATGTAAATCTTCATTACCCCTTATTGAGCTATCCCGTGATTTATCAACTGCTTCATGTAAATCTTCAATACACCTTTTTAAACTATCCCGTGATTTATCAACTGTTTCATGTAAATCTTCAATACACCTTATTAAGCTATCCCGTGATTTATCAACTGTTTCATGTAAATCTTCAATACACCTTTTATTTGATTTGCTATAATAAATCTGTTTATTTTCAATTGTTTAGGTCTGTAGATACCTCTTTACGTTCAAATTAAAGATAGTGTTTAATTTTTTTTTTGTTTCTAATAATTGCGCAATATAATAATTTTATCCCGTTCCTAGAAGTTAATACCTAAGTACGATATCCACTAATCAAGGTCATTTTTTTTTCTTTTTATCGTATTCGAACTAGTATCCCAGTGACCGACTTATTTTGTAAACAATTTGAATTATGTAAACATTTCCGACGGCCTCGTGACCTAGATTCAAAGCGTACGATGTGTGTTTACTTTAGACATTCCCGAAGACGTGTGAGATGGCTCTAATTTTTTTTCTTTGTTTGATAATGATGTACTTAGCGCAATTGTCTAGTCTGATCCCCGATTACGTATACATATTTATTCATTTATATATACTTTGTCTCAATAAATAATTAAATACTGGTATATACTACTATATTATGATTGAAATAATTTCAAATATCATAACTTATTTGAAATATTCTGGATTTTCTGAAATTTATATTAATACATATATAAAATTAAATATAAAATATTGACTTGGAAATTTCAACTATTTTTAACAGTTATTGATGAATTCAGAGGTAGGAATCGATACCCTTTTTTCCTCTTTTTATATAAGTGTTTTTCTTTTTGATTAAAATTTTTCTTGGGAACAATAAAATTATAAATATATATATATATATATATATATATATATACAGGGTGTTAAGGGACGTACTTGACTTACTTTAACCAGTGATTCCTGACATTATTTGGAGTAAAAAATGTAAACGAAATTTTTGTCTCCGGTGACATTTTTGATGTTTTTTTTTTTTTTTTTTTTCTACAAAAACATAAAAAAATGGTAGTTGTTGAACAGTTGGAGGCGGAATAAGGGGTTCGTCGGACACCCGGCTGAGTGACCAGTGACGACATAAGGAAGAATTTTTTTTTTGTTTGATTTAGAAGAAAAAAAATTTTGAAAAAAAAAAAAAAATCGTCAAAAAAAGTCACCGGAGACCAAAATTTCGTTTACATTTTTTACTCCAAATAATGTCAGGAATCACTGGTTAAAGTAAGTCAAGTACGTCCCTTAACACCCTGTATATATATATATATATATATATATATATATATATATATATATATAATATACTTATTATATTTATAATATTTTAATATAGTTACATATCACATATTAAGCGAGTAATATTTTGTTCAAATAATTAATTCAAATACCAACGTTTGCTGCATTCCGCTTTCTCCTTGGAATCTGTAAACTTTTATAACGGGAAAAACTTACCCCTACCAGGTTTTCCGACTGGGAAATACACGGTTAAACCTTGCTGCAATTTTCCTAAATTAATTTTTATTTTCCTAAATTTAAATAAATTTTTTGACTTGAATTTTTTTTTTTTTTTTTTTTGTTTAATCTAATTAATTTAAATGATGTATAAACTCTATGGTTCTAAACTGTATTTTATTTCAAAACTCGTTGGTTAAATAACACTTTAAATGATAGTTACTTCACGATTAAATTCGAGATGGTAAATTGTTGTTAAATTAAATCTTTATCCCTCCGAACTTTTATGTATTAATAAAATATTATTTTGTTTTATTATTATTATTTAAGATAATTAATTTAAATATTTATTATTTGTAAGAACACTTTTCACTTAGATTGGACACACGTATTTAATTACAACTTCTTCACACTTAATTATAAATTTTTATCCCTCCGAACTTTTATGTATTAATAAAATAATAATTAATTTAAATATTTATTATTTGTTAGAACACTTTTCATTTAGATTGGACACACCTATTTAATTACAACTTCTTCACACTTAATTATCACATCACCTCAGTTATTTATTTCACTGATATTAGACGCGAAATTTCTAAGTTTAAAAATACAATATTAAGTGATTATAAAATCCGAATTTTCCACTAATACAAATTGTATTTATCACGAGCACTTTTATTTTTCACAAGTAATTAATGCGTTGACTTTATTTTTATTTTCACTGACTCTAACTGCAAAGTATTTTTTTTGTAGATCACTGGCTAGAATGTGAAAATTTTCCTAAGTCTTACAATAATTATCACTTAGAATTTTTCAACTTTAAATAACCAAATGTTTCGTCACGTCTCGCGAACTTTCAACCCTTTCAACAACGACCGTAGACTGTCCCCAACTGGCATTTGTCTCGTCTTTTATACCCCTCTCAGGTCCAAAAGAGCGTATCTGAATTTCCTGTAATAAACCAATCTAATTTCTATCAACTCGTAATTTCTTGAAATCTCCTCATTATTGTCGAATGCTGTCCATTAATCCCTTCCGCGTTTGATCCTTTGATTTCTGTCCCGTACTTCCATACTTATAAGACCCGGATTCAGTAAGATCCATGTTTAATCGCCCAACTTCCTTTGTCCTGGTGTTCATACAAAATTAGCTTGACTTTAATAATTTTAAAATTCTATTTTCATCTATTTCGCAACATGTCCATGCGTACGGCATCTACCATATGTCCCAAATCTGTCCCCAAATTCGCCTATCAGAGATATCTTCATGTCGAAGTCTTTCTCGCAAATTGTTCATTTTTATTTTATTGTTTTTCCTCGAGTTTTTCTGTATTCTATATGAACCTTTCCATTTAAACCCGAATTTTCTCTATTTACGTCGTATATTTGAATTTTCAATTTTTCCTCGAATTTTCTTTTATTCACGACACTCTTTCCATGAATTTCCTTATTTATTCTCACACTTTTGTTCATATCTCTATAATTTTTTTATATATCAAGCCGTATTTATTTTATTCACTGTTAATCTAAGATTTTCTTGGTTTTTCTCTGTCGTTTCTACTCTCTCCTCGTTTCACTGTACTCCCCATATCGTTTTTTTGATGTTTGCTGCCTCTTGGAAAATTTCATTTTCTATTTGTTATTAATTAATATATCATTTTTAACATTTTTATAGGAGATACCCCCACTTCGGCCCTTAAATTTCTGTCATTTTTATTGCTTCATAGAGATCGTCCCACAAATTTCGTCTCGCTCTTACCCAAAATCCCATAAACCATATGCTTTGACAGTTGTATACGTTAATTTCTGTACCCACCTGGCAATAAATTCCTTTTTATTTCAGTGTCGTTAACTTTTATGTGAATTCTATAATCTAAATATTACGTAAGACCCATGATAATTTTTATAGCTCTTTTAACGACTAATTGCTCTTATCTAAACAATTTTCATGTTCGAATATTCCTTGTTTATCACAACAAAATACATCTGAGATCGACAACCATTGTGATGTCTCATTTTTCCCTACAGTCGCGTACTATGTTACACTATAATCTCCATTTTAATTACGTAAAATGACTCCTTTTCCTGAGTTAAATCTATCGCAATGTTTTCAGCATTTTCCACTCCCCCCCGTACTCTACTCTATTTTCCTCTCAAACACTTGTTACTGCACTAAACCTCTGAAATGTACCCTCGTCTACTCTTTAAAACTCTCATTTTTTTGTTGACGTTTTCTCTCTAAACATTTCATCGTAATATCAACGCTCCGTCTAGAATTGATAACAATAATTTTCCATTGTTTTTTCAACATTTCCATTTCCTTTAGCACGTTTTCCCTCGAATCGATCATCTCCGGTCGTCACAAACAATCGTATTATAGATGGAAATCTCCCGCAGACGTGCCTCTCGATCCCTGCGTTTTCTACTCAATATATTACTGATAAAAATTTTCCATCATTATTCAAGTGTGTTTTTTTCGCACCTAAAATGCTTCAATGCATTCGAGAACTAAGGTTTCCGATCTCTGGAATGTACCCGTTCTTCATAACATTTCTCGGGTTGATCGTACTTATGTCCCTGAATCGACTATTGTTTCTCATGGAGTTTATTCACCTCTCGGTGCGATGAAAACGAAAGGATAATTAATTACATTCTTAATTGCCGAGTCCAAAGGTCGATCCTTTGTTCTTAAAATGGGCTCGGCCCTCTTCTTGCTGGTAGGCCGACTTGATTTTTAATCGCTTTTGCTGCAATCCAATTGGCTGTCAAGATATCACAGCCTAAAATAAATTGGGAAGTCCCTGTCTCTGATTATTTGTTGATACCATCTGTGATTTTTTAATCAATACTCGTCTCACTTTGTCTAATTATAGATCCCTACCATAAATATGAATTCACTTTACTCTAATCCGATAGATGTCGTAGATGTGTCCGTTTTATAAGTAATTGATATTTTCTTTTTAAATTAGAGTGGAAAGCTACGATATTTTCTAATTTTCACTGTTGATCAATGCAATTCATCACAAGTCTCGACATTCTGGATAAGGGAGAATGGTATCCGTAATTAGTAAAATGTTGATTGAGGAACAGCAATTCATTATTTCGAAGCCTACGGGAAGGGATGTTAAACTGGATGAGTTGTAACAATGCAGGTGTATCTGTAATACTGTTGATAATTTTAAATATGCAAATTAGATCAGAATCCTTTCTACGTTTTTCTAAAGAAGACATGTTTAAAATGTGTTCAATTTCATCATATGAGTACTTGCCTCTTTCAAGACCCAACCTCCAAGCAATTCCTCTTAGGAAACGATGTTGTACGGATTCGATGTGACAAATGTGGACAGCGTAGAAAGGGGACCAAATGACACTAGCATATTCAAGGTGAGGGCGAACCAGCGAACAGTAAAGAGTTTTAAGTGTACTTATATGTTTGAAGTCACATGCTCCTAGTATGAGCAATCTTTGTTTATACTAACAGTGTTAAATAAATTTATTCATCTTCGACTCTAGCCTGGTGGTCATGTGTTTTATGGTCAAAGTACGCAGTGTCCACATAAGAGTATAGATTTTTTTCCCGACTATGCACCGGTGCCGAAGGGATCAATGACGCTAGTTCCTCGGAGCATCTTCCATTGTAATACCGGTAGAACAAGGATAGCATTCCCACCCGACGCTTGTGCTCCAAAGATTGCAATACGTCTGTTGAGATGGGAGAATCTATTAAGCGGACCGCCCGTTTTTGCACAGAGTCGAGGGTATTTTGGAGCTCCAGACCAGAGGTGGCTGCCAGATTCAATCGTGGTGCGCACTTGTGATTTGTACAGGGTTAGCAGTTGTGTACCATTAAAGTATCTGCGGGTCCTGTACAGCACGCCCAGTTTTTGGGAGGCAAATTTTACTCTGGCTTCGATGGAGCCCCCATACCTGAGCTGGTCACTTAGGGTTACACCAAGCATATCAATGGAGGGCC
The DNA here is from genome assembly GCA_929108145.2 of Limnephilus rhombicus. Taxonomy (NCBI): domain Eukaryota; kingdom Metazoa; phylum Arthropoda; class Insecta; order Trichoptera; family Limnephilidae; genus Limnephilus; species Limnephilus rhombicus. The sequence continues at coordinate 42,058,847 of OV815283.1, forward strand.
TGTTCGGAAGATTGCTACCGTTGAAAGATACTTGATTTTCAATTCGATCCCCTTTAGACGTAATCAGACAAGATTATACTTTAATGCTTGCGTTTTTTGGTATTAAAATAAGGTATACGCACCCTTGACAGGTTAAATGTCTTGCAATATATCATATAGTGCATTTATAAATAATACATTGAAAATATATTTATATTTATAGGTACATATTGTACGCGACTTATCATAATTTGTCTATGATTAGTTCACTTTACTTTAGTTGTCCGCTCTACATTTTGACCATAGCCAACGGCTACACTTATATTATAAATGCGAAACTGCGCGTGTTTGATTGTTACGTTTTAATAGGTTGCACGCGAGCCGTTTGAAAAATGAATGCAACGGGTATGGAGGGAGAAGGGTGGAGGGAGGGGGTGGGGAAGGGGGAGGCGAGTGGGGGAGAGTGGGGGTTGGCGGTTTCTTAAAACATGACGGTCAGTGAATGAGTTGGTATCGCGTTTGGGTCCCACTCATGCGTCGCGTGTTCCTCGGCTGGCTAAGTCTTCCATCACGACACAAGCAACATTTGTAATATAAATTCTTCATACCCTGGTCTTAATTCAAAAACTACTGGTAAAAATAATATTCAAATGTAACCGATCACAAAAATGTATATGTTATTTAATATATATATGTTTTTTTGTCATGTCTGCGTAATTTACCTTTATTTATGAATGAGTGTGACAAGTATTGTGACTTCCGTCTAGGTCTGAGATGTCCCGGCCCACGGCCCCAACCTCGCACGGAAAGGGGAGGAGGGGGGACTGATTTTGATTTTTTGAATATTTATTTGAGACCTTTCTTAGGAATTAAAAAAAAAATTAAAAACTTTAATCATCGAGGGTCTGCCAATGCAAATTGTTTATTGAGAATTTCTTTTCATGAATTGAAAGTTTTGAAGTTTGAAACAAGAATTTTAAAGATTTTTCTTTCTTTGAAAGATAATGAATAAAAAAGGGATTATTTATGAGACCTTGTGGTGTTCTGATAATTCTCTGGTGAATAATACATCTCTAATGAATACATGTTATCGTGATTATTTAATTGGACCTAACGCCCGTTCTAAAGAATGCTCTGATTTGTTGGTCACTGAAGGCACCCACATGTCGATCGGATAACATCGGCTAACTTCGTAACCGTTCGGGTAATACGTATGAACGGGCGACGGTTGACACTCTCATGTAATACAACTTGAGACTTATCAAAACTACACATAACAATTAGTTTAGTATTGAAACAGCTCCGCGACTAATCCATTTCACAAGATCCTGTTCAATGTATGCATCTTTCATTGTCCCTACAAGCCCCACTTGGGAGAAGAAAGAAGAAGATGACTACTTGACCAGATCGAAATATTATTGTACAATCATTTTTAAAATAGCCACATTATCAGTCGAAATATTGTCGCGCTTGTGATAATAGCAATTATTGATTCTCTCTCGAAAACTCACTTTCATATAAATTTTGTATGATGATTTTATGGTGTAATTATTCCAACCTGTATAATTGAGACTCGTGGATGGACCAGCTGATCGCCACATTAAAAGATATTATGTGCTAAATAAATGCAATATTCAATATCTTGTATTTACAGTCCGCTTAAGTTTACCATCGGGCCTTAATACTACCTATACTAACAACATCATTTGAAAGACATTGGAACTTCACATATACTCGTATTCATATACCCGACTCGCTAGACAATGTGTGTTGAGAAATGGTACACTCGATTTTTTCTTGTTTAACCGGTAATAAATCAATTTAGACACTTTAAAAACATTGACATTTGAAATCGTATAAATAGGTCGTCTCAATGTGGATGAACCACAGTTTGAAAATGGTCTTGTAAACCGAAAAAGTTGTAACAAAAATAAATACTAAAATACTTGTCCGGAAAATTGGTTTAACCGGTAATAAATCAATTTAGACACTTTCAAAACATTGACATTTAAAATAGTATAAGTAGGTGGTCTCAATGTGGATTATTCACAGTTTGAAAATGGTATTTTAAACCGAAACAGCTGTAACAAAAATCATCATCGTCATCTTCTTCCTCTTATCCTATTAGGGTCGGGGACCCATTGCATCGACAAGGCTCCTCCATACGTCCCTGTCTTGTGCTGATGGTAGACTTATCGTCTCCTCACACAGTTTCTGGAGTTGCCTCCCCCAACTGTGTCTGGGGCGGCCCACTGGACGTCTACCCTCTGGAATAGCACACAGCATCTTCCTCGGAATTCAGTCTTCAGACATTAAAAAAAAAATAATACTAAAATACTTGCAGAACTTGATAACAATATTATGAAATTTAATTTAAAAAAATTAAATGGAGTTATACGAATTAAACACAAAAACTGTTAGCGGGTATAGATATCTACTCGTAGTTTAAATATATATATATTTTTTAAGGAAACACAAACATTCCCGGGTTACGAATAACCCGACAATATTTGAAAATCTCCTCTTACCACCACAGTAAGACGAAAATGTTGCTTGAGTCGTGATGGAGGACTTAGCCAGCCGAGGAATCGAACACGGAGCGCCTGGGTGGGACCCAAACGCGATGACCATTCAACCACTGACCGGTCAAAGATGCCCACTCAACCACTGACCGGTCAATATTTTAGTAATACATTTTCAATTGAAGTTAAGTAATTGAATAAACATTGTTAATGCTCTACTAAATAGAAATCCCAAAATACGATAATCGATTCGCAACGTATCGGTCATCGACCTTGCAGTGACAAAAAAAGACACGGGTCACAGAAGACATCTGTAGTGTAGACGGTTCAGATCAGGCGCGTGGTGTCATGATTCAGAGGTCACCCATACCAACATAATTAGTATAGGTACTAATACTACCTACTGTGCAATGTATGCACAGTGAACAGCGCCCGTGTGAGACGGTTATCAACGTGGAATAAAGAATATTACAAGAGGTGCATTGTGGACGTGTCTGGTGACCAAATTATAGGCCTAATTTCGGCCTGCATTTCTATATAAAACTGTGTTTTACCATGATAATAAAATTCAAATGGGATGGCGATGTAATATTTCAGGCAAGTGTAAGAGAGGCAGACCGCGTGCAAAATTGTCTAGAACCAAAAGGCACTAAGTCAGTGGCATATTTGTTTCCATTCAAATTTGTGCGAAAGGTATTTCTAGTTAATAAGTTCCTCGAGGTAAATTAGACGATTTTTTAAGATTAACAATTTACAATAGACGTTAATGCGCCGTATCCCCGCTTAAAAAGAAGAAGATGAAGAGATATGTAATTACGAATGTTGGAGAGAGCGCGATAATATTAAAACGATAAAATTGAAGTGAAAATTGTGAAAATGTTTAATAAAACACGACTCGTTTAAAATAGAGCAAAAATCTCATGGGGGCCCTCTAAAACATCATTTTAGGAAACACTGTGAACTTTTTCATACATTTTAAATTGTAAAATAACTGAAACAAACGTGTTTATATTAATCTTCCGAACGTACTTTGAGATTTTTTTCTATCGAGGGAATTTCATGTAATTTGCGTTTCAGCGTGGAGAAGTTCTGAATAAAAAACTGTCACCCCCTTATCTAGCGGGAAAAATAATCCCAAAGACGCATGTTTATCGGTTAGGAAGTAATTGTCAGAGTCTAAAAGTTGGTTCAATGCCAACTCAGAATCAACAAGAGTCAACTCAACTCAACAACTCAACACCTCTTTGAAAAATCAGAAATTCAAAGCTATGAAAAAGAAAAATTGAAAAGAGTCCGTAACCTAACCTTACGTAACCCATTTAATCAATTTCATTTTTTTCCCTCACTTTTAACGACTTTTCAAAAGAGGTGTTAAGTTGAATTAATTCTGAGTTGTCCGGTCACCTAGAATTTGGACCGTATTATTTCCATTACTGAAGAATGTTCAACGCGTGGGCAAGAAAGGAAATAAAAAAAAAACTCGTGCTATTTTGCGTGAATTGAAAATATATTTTAAGTTTAGTTTTAGTGGGTTCATGATTGACGGACGTATGAATCCCTCCCACTGCGGTACAAGGCGATGTTCCAAAACAGTTCTGCTTGAGATAATCCCCCAATCCGGCCTGCCACGCGGCTGGTGGGCAGACAAATCCGCCGCCAAGACCCGGATAAATCTCACCACATGAACCTGGGCACCCCTGCTAAGTCACCAAACGTAGCGAATCACTTGGGGTGACCTACATCAGAGATGTTGGTTATCCAATAAATGGTTCCCGGGGCGGTGGTGTCCATAAAAATAAAATAAAAATAAATAAATACAATAATAATTAACCATAGACATTGGAATAAATAGTCATAGGTTTATACAGCAATGAAATCTCATAGGATATTAAACAAAATTGTCTACGGTGGATAGTACAGAATTAAATATTTCATTTGTATTCACACAGCGATACTTCTACTCCAAACTTAACTTGTTTTATAGTATACATCATTAGAATATTTTAAAGGGTAAAATTAACATTTTTTGTGAACAAATAAATCACTTGGTCCACTTCCTTATTAATCTGAAATGCAAATAAATCTTTTAAATTTTGGCGGTTTTATGTAAGATGGCGAGTTATCTCCACTCTAAGTAATGTCCTCGAAATAAAATATTAGCTCAAGTTTAAAACCTCAAAGATCTTTCATTACGAGATGAACCGTCGACTGGGGAGAAGAAAACCAGGTGGAATGGAGCAGACTACTGTGCTATAATTTTCCTGCGAACGCTGTAGCTCCGCAAACGAAGTGACACATCCCTACTTGTGTCTCGGAAGTATTAGGTTTTCTCGTAGAGCGGTCAGTTACGCTGTGTACCCGCGCGAAATATTTTCATTAAATTTCGGATAAAATATAAGGTTTTTATTTTTGTGATAATCCGGGTGCACATCAGAACGTGAAAAAGAAATTGTTTTATAATCGAATTATATTATTTGATAAAAAACATTTACCGCATCATTGATTTTAGAAAAATATACCTACATTTCAAATTAATAATAATTTTTTTTGTGTTTAATTCGTAGAACTCCATTAAGTTTATAAAAATAATTAATTTAGATTGAATTGAATGATGTTAATATTGCAAGTATTTTAGTTTTTTTTTTTTATTATTGTCAAGCTGTTTTGGCATCAAAGGCAATTTTCATGTGGTTAGACCTCTTTGAGACTAATTATTTATAGGATTCCAAATTTCAATTTTGAAAGGGGTCTAAATTGATTTATTGATCACAATTTGGGAGGCGGGCATGGGTACCGTCGCCCCGGGAACCTTTATTGGATAACCGACATTTCTGCCATAGGTTACCCCAAGTGGTTCGCTACTTTTGGTGACTTAGCAGGGGTGCCCGGGTTCATGGGGTAAGGTTTTTTTGGGTCTTGGCGGCGGATGCGAATGCCCACCAGCTGCATGGCAGGTCGGATTGGGAGAAAGTGCTTGAGGGAGACATTTTGATCTCTCAAACAGAACTCTCTCGGAACACCGCCTTTCACCGCAGTGGGAGGGATGGATTCATATGTCCATCACTCCTGGACAAACTGACCAAGATTCCTACCCACCCCTAATACCCTTTTCCTTCCCAGAACTTCCTCTCCTTCCTTTCCTAAAAGGACGCTCTACACAGCATCCCCAAAGATGACGTAGGCCCTGTAAGGAATTATTTTCCTCAGGGCCTCCTGTGTGGAGCTAATATAAAAAAAAAATTGAGAAAATAATTCTAAGTTACTTTGAAATCTTATATACCCACATTAAATGTTGGTGGGTTCTTAATTGTTTAATAATGATGTGACTAGTCTATCTTATGTTACTAATATTATTTAACTATTACCCAATTTGCTTTTTTTAATAGGGTGCAGTGGTTTTTAAAATGAATATATGACAGTACCTATTAAACATAAGAAACACAATGGTTTCAAATATGCTAGCCTCTTCGTCAGACTTATTTGAATAATAATAACTCATTAGGATGCGTTTTACTACCTTAATGAGGCAGTGCCGGACATTTAATTGTTTGAACACAACAACACTAATCGTTTAAGGCTACATTCTTACCCCTTTGTCCTGAGAAGGTCATAACAAATGATGGATTTGTAAATTATGTTTGTTTCACACTTCTAATGACTTATAATCAAATATTAATATAATAACATTTTTTCAGAGCAGTAAGGTCCATACATTTGGTTCCACATGACGTCCACTAAGAAATATCTCTGAAGTACCCGTATACCTTTAGATAGAGTAGACGTGTTCCGCAAAATATCTTTCTCTGATTGAAACGTCGTCAGCCTTGTCCACACAATGTTCCTAGTGTTTGAAAGAGTTCCCAACCAAAAAAAAATAATGTAGTCAAAAGGGCAAAAAAAAATCAATTTTGACTGTAATAATATTTCGACTTTTACACTAATGTTCAACTATTGCTTGATACTTGCTAGAAGTGTACATCGATAATGAGCTAAACAATGTATCAAGATGGCTAAAAATCAATTAGCTTAAATTAAATAAAAAAAAAAACAAAATTTTGGTGATTGGATATAAGAAGACATCCAGTGAAAGCAAAATTAAAATTGATGATGAAATTATTGAAAATGTTACTGAAATGAAATACTTAGGTGTTATATTAGATTATACACAAAAGAAAATTGGGAAAAAATATGTATTTGGGAAGAATTCGGCAAAAACTATCTAATAAAACTGCAATCACTATCTACAAATCGATTATTGCTCCACTCTTTAACTATTGCTCAACTATTCTTTTCCTATGTAACGAACGAGGACAAAATAAGTTTCAAATTCTCCAAAACAGGGCGATGAGAATAATACTACGGCGAAATAGATTTTCAAAAGTAAACAAAATGTTAAAGGAGTAAGTGTAACGATTGTCTTATACTTGTATAGTCCTTATTTATTCTCACAAACATCTCTTAAACGAATACATATTCATGTCATTATTCCAAAGTGGTAGGCGATGGCAGGATACCGCCCATCACAGTCCTGGAACGTGTTTAAATCTGTTTTTCTCCATATTCTTCCTTATGCAGCCTAGTTGGTATGCAGTAAGTACCTATGCGGTTTGTAAATAGTCTAACGGTATATGCATGTCGCATCTAAAACTGCTTACAAATTACAGCTTCAGATGCACTTGGAAATGGACTGAAAATACTAATAATCAAACGAGACGATATGGTGTCAGCTGAAATTGGATGATAATACGCGTGGAAAAACTATGGATGCAAGGAAAAAGAATAACCAATCACTTACCACTCTACCTCTGCGAAGGAGCACACAAGAATTTCAATTTGGAAGGCGAGTATGGGTACCACCGCCTCGGAAACATTTATTGAATAACCAACACCTCTGCCATAGGTCACCCCAAGTGGTTCGCTACGTTTGGTGACTTAGCATGGGTGCCCGGGTTCATGGGGTTAGGTTTGTCCGGGTCTTGGCAGCGGATGCATCTACCCACCAGCTGCATGGCAGGCCGGATTGAGAGAGAATGATCGAGGGAGTCCCTTTGACTTCTCCAGCCGTATTCTCTCGGAACATCAGCCAAAATAGTTTCCCCTGTTTGTTTATTTGTTTATTTTGTTTATGCCTTGATGGCGTAAATTGTACAGGAGAATTATAACAAGTATGTAGAATCATAACAAGTATATAGTACATAGAATAATAAACAGAGTACAGACATAAGTTGGCACAACACAAGTAGGTATGAGTATTCGATACAAAGGAGTTACAAAGGAGAACAACCAGCATATAAGTATTTGGTCTTACGCTACAGTAGTTTCAGAAATTATTGTTACAATATTACACAAAACATTATTACAAACATACTCGAAGCAAACCGGTTGGCAGAGGTGTAAAACATTTTTTATGCGGTTAATATAAAAATCAGTAAATTTCTTGTAATTTTTTTTTGTGCTATTATAAATGTATATAAATTTGTTATTAAAAGTTATTTTTATGTAAGTTTGTTATTATTATGAAAAAATAAAATAAAAAATAAAAGGTACACAGCAATTATATATATAAATAAATAAGTAGGTATATACTATGAAAGTAGTTACAGAGTAGTTGGTATTAAATTTGTTACTGCTAACTATCAGGAACATTTAAGGATTTTTGCATCTGCATACATATACCTTTTTTAAAAGAAGCAATGTTTTTATAAAAAAATATGTCCACAGAACAAGTTTCATTCCCCACACGATGCAATCTTTGAAGACAAGAGTTATACATAAAATAAGTGCGAGAAGCAACTATGTTAAATGGAGAATGGAGTCTAGTATTATGATTGTTGGGGACTTGATAATTTATCATATTCACTAGTTCAGGGCTATCCAAATTCCCGTTGATGATTTTAAATAATAATAAAACATCACAGATTTTTCTTCGCTGTGATAATTCAGGTAGTTTAAGCAATTGCATCAAATAATTATAAATCAAATTTTGTATTGGAATGTGCAGTTTATAATTTACATGCCTTAAAAATCTATGTTGTACTCTTTCAATTTTGTGTGAACGTACATTATATAAAGGCGACCAGAGAGAGGAATTATACTCAAGAATGCTTCGAAATAGTGTTGTGTATAGCGTTTTGAGTGTATTTGTATACATTAGATCTTTGGACATCTTAACACAAAACCGAGACATTTAAGTGCTTTATTCGTGATTGCATCAATGTGGGGGACGAATGTCATCATGTTATCAAAAACGACACCCAAATCTTTTAGTAATGTTACTGTAGAAAGATTCACATTGTTAATGTGATATTGAAAGAGTATTGGATTTTTATTTCGAGAAAAACTTATAGATTGACATTTGTTAATGTTTAAAAATAAATCATTTATGTTACACCAATTATATAATCGATCCAAGTTATTTTGCAATACAAGACAGTCCATTAAATTTCTTATAATAGTGTAAATTTTCAAGTCATCAGCAAATAAAAGGAAATGGATACCCTCAAAAATTGAAGTAATGTCATTGATAAATAGCAAAAAAAGAATCGGACCTAGATGAGAACCTTGAGGCACCCCACTTAAAGCTTCAACTTCGTGAGATATATGGTTAGATAGTTTAACGTATAGTTTTCTAGATGTTAAATAGGTCTCAAACTATTTTAGTAGATTTCCTTTTATCCCATATACTTTTAGTTTCTTTAGTAAGATTTTTTGAGAAACTTTATCGAATGTTTTGCTAAAATCTGTGTAAACTGCATTCGTTTGCAATTTTGAATTTAGATTGTCTGTTATATATTTTTCGTATATAATTAAATTTTTAAGTGCGGATCTACCGGATATGAATCCATGTTGGTGAGGGGGAATGATTTTACGAGCCTGTAACATTAATTTTGATAAAAATAGGGATTCAAACAATTTAGATATTGCTGATTGTATGCAAATAGGTCTGTAGTTAGAAGCATCCATTTTATCACCTTTTTTATAAATGGGACTAAGGAAACTGATCTTCCATTTTTGTGGGAAAAGGCCTGATGCTAATGATAGGTTAAATATATTGGTTAGGTGGCCTTTTAAGTTAGATACACAGTTTTTTAAATAAATTGCAGGTATGGTGTCCGGGCCAGCGGATTTCTGAGTATCTAATAGTGTAATTTTACGCTGAACATCGATTTCATCATTAACAAGGTCGTTGAAATCAATAGAAAGATTTGATTTAAATTGAGGTATTTGATTATTGGATGAGTTTACATTATATAATTCGGCAAAGCATTCGGCAAATAAGTCAGTAATTCCTTGAGGTGTATCCGCAATTTTACCATTGTGGTATATGATAGACGGACTGTGTGATGTTCTCCCTTAATCGTATTGTTGTTTTATTTTATTCTTATATAACTCTCCTGGTCTTCGGCAAGACAGTTGTAATATTTCGTCTTTTCTCGTTTTGTTTTATTTACTCCTGGGCACTTGGAACCAGTCGTAATATTTTGTTTTCTCTCTTGGCTCTGATCGATATTTAAATTCTTAAGGCTTTGCATATGTGTGGTAGGGATGGAAAATTCCTCCCCTACGTCACACAAGCCTTTATGAAAATTGGACCCTTATTTCCTCTGATAACTACAGAAAGCTACTTAAAGCTCCCTTGTACTACATATCTTTAGAGAAATATGTACTTAACTAATTAATACGTTATTTACGACTTTGAACGTAAATATTTTCGTATTTAGGTTGTAATTAAACTCCATCAAACGTTGTGAAATTTTTTGATTTATGATATAGGACTTTAATTACTTTCATTTTTGTGGTAACCCTTTTGATTCTAAACGGAGCGTTGAGTTTCAAACTGTATTGGTCTCTCTCTTGCAAATCTAACTTTAAGTAATTTCTCTAAATGAGCTAACTTCCCTTTGTCGTTTATTATGATTCCCTACATTCTAATGAATTCGTAAATAAACAGTACTAATCGAAACTACACATGACTAATTGAACAGATAATTAAATATAACTCAAATGGTTAAATGTTAGTAAATTTGATTATGATTGTATCTTGTATCTGCTTGGCGCCCCTCCATTTTGATTCAGCTACTATAAGGTACATATAAAGATGGATTTAGTAGGTTAATGTAATTAGTTAATTGCATATTTGACGAACTCAGAATAACCCTTTTCTGGCAAAATTTGGCTCCTGCCTCCATCAAGTAAGCAAGGTGATCAGGTTTCAACTCGAAATTCGCACAATCTTTTGGCACGGTTCGATTGATTGATACCTAAGTTATTGCGTCCCAACCGAACCTTCCTCTCGCCATCATGCACTGCCTTCAGGTATTCACCCGAGCCTAGATACCTCCAAATTCCTACTCCTCCAAAGTTTACTATTTACTTAGGGCGAACCGGTTTCGTCCCATATGCAATCATATACTCACGGGGTTGTGTGGAGTTACGGGTCGTGAATCCTCCCTCCACGTTCAAGAAATGAGACGAGAGTGACCCGACAGGCCTAAAGCACTAATTGTAAGTGAGTTCGTTTCATCCAATGAACAGTACATAAAAAGATATATATATAAACATTCATTTTGGGAAGGTTTATAACTTGCAATACGAAACTACTTGCATCGCATTTCAAGCTCTGATCTCGCCCATAAAATTCTGCGAAATTCTAAGATTGATACCAAATACATACGTAAGAATAGTGGGTTATATAAATAGATACTAGTATATTAAGATCTTATCTGGCGATGTGTTCTGGAGATTCGCCAAAACTCCAAGCTTTTGTTTGGTTTTTTGACGGTTTTATTTGAGAGACACGCCATCTCTATTGTTCGGTTAATGGTCCTTGTTATAGAAGCGACCACTGCTTTCTGTTGGTTGAACTGTATTTTTTTTTCTTTCCCTCCCCTCCAAGGTTCAACTTTTGATGAATTCTTACTATCCCGTGATTCTCAATTGATTCATGTAAATCTTCACTACACTTTATTAAGCTATCCCGTGATTTATCAACTACTTCATGTAGATCTTCAATACACCTTATTAAGCTATCCCGTGATTTATCAACTGCTTCATGTAAATCTTCAATACCCTTATTAAGCTATCCCGGGATTTATCAACTGCTTCATGTAAATCTTCAATACACCTTTTATTTGATTTGCTATAATAAATCTGTTTATTTTCAATTGTTTAGTTCTATAGATAACTCTTTACGTTCAAATTAAAGATTGTGTTTAATTTTTTTTTTGTTTCTAATAATTGCGCAATATCATAATTTTATCCCGTTCCTAGAAGTAAATACCTAAGTACGATATCCACTAATCAAGATCATTTTTTTTTCTTCCTTTTAACGTATTCGAACTAGTATCCTAGTGACCGACTTATTTTGTAAACAATTTGAATTATGTAAACATTCCCGACGGCCTCGTGACCTAGATTCAAAGCGTATGATGTGTGTTTACTTTTAGACATTCCCGAAGACGTGTGCGATGGCTCTAATTTTTTTTTCTTTGTTTGATAATGACCTACTTTGCGCAATTGTCTAGTCTGATACCCGATAAGTATAGTAATTATTGTATACATATATATTCAATTATGTATACTTTTTCTCAATAAATAATTAATAATACTGGTATATACTACTATATTATGATTTAAATAATTTCCAATATCATAACTTATTTCAAATGTTCTGGATTTTCTGAAGTTATATTAATACATATATAAAACTAAATACAAAACATTGATTTGGGAATTTATCACACATAACTATTTTTAATAGCTATTGATGAATTCAGAGGTAGGAATCGATACCTTTTTTTTTTCTTTTTATATAAGTGTTTTTCTTTTTGATTAAAATTTTCTTGGGAACAATAAAATTATATATATATATATATATATATATTGACCTCTTCCCGTAGTATCTTGATCCTGTAAGAAGTTGCTTGACAATGTTGATCCACCTTTAACACCGTATAACTTGGCTTTGATGGAATACATCTGTATGAATTGGCAACAACGTTACTACAAATACCAAGGTTGCCAGTTTCTCGGTAAAAGTTTTTGATATATTGCACATAAAATTTTAGAACTTTGTATGGAAATCATACGCATCTTTTTTGTTGATCCGGTCAAATCCCCGTACGTTGTCGATCCGCCCAAATCCCCATACGCGGTTGATCCGCCTGTTGATAATCAAAGATGGCTGAAAAAGGAACTTTTCTGATTGGTCGAACGAAGCCTTCTCATTGGTAGCAGATATGGAAGGCACCTACTAAAAAAATATATCCAATTGTTCAACTAAATTTTTACAACGGTTATGAAGAATATATATTCTTCTATATTCTACACAAAATATTATTGACATTTCTTGTTCACGCCCCTACACGGAGAAAAATGTTTTGAGAATTTATTGGGAATTCTTGTCTTTTTATTCGGAATTACTGTTAAAAAGGGACTGCAGTTGTTACGAATGAATTAACAGGAAACGGAGTCCTAATAGATATTCGGACGGCGACTGTCAAAAACTTTACGAATATATTTTCATGATGTCTCGCAATTTCAACTCTGTCTGCATGACAATACTAATATTTTTGCATTACAATTACGAATATCTAAGAGTGATTCATGATATTTGCCAGTAGTTAATAATATTTTGTTAGTTCTTTTACGAAAATATTGACAGTCCTCCTGATATTTTTTCAGCAATTACTAACCATTTATTCGTTCTTATACGACGGTCTTCCTGATATTCTGCTAGTAAAATACTGACAGGTAATTTTTGTTCGTTCTTTAACTAATACTTTATTAGGTTTTACTGATATTTTGTTAGGTTCTTGGACTAATACCTTATGCTTACTGTCAAGTTAATTGCTCTTTGCGTACTGATAGAAGTATATGACTTATTACTAGTATTTTTAATGATTCCACTGACATTTCATCATTCCAGTCCAAACTGCACTAGGATTGGAATGATGGAATGTCAGTGCAATCATTAAAAATGCAAGTAAGTTGTTTCATTTTCATGTTTATTTTTGTGTACTGCCATGTTAATTTTACCAATGCTTTCTGATAAAATTATAAGACTTCTTACTTGCATTTTTAATGATTGCACTGACATTCCATCATTCCAGTCCTAGTGCATTTTGGACTGGAATGATGAAATGTCAGTGGAATCATTAAAAATGCAAGTAAAAAGTCTTATAATTTTATCAGAAAGCATTGGTAAAATTAACATGGCAGTACACAAAAATAAACATGAAAATGAAACAACTTAATAATACTTACAATCTTATATAATATCTTCCAATGAGTCAACGGGATCACGGAGGCCCATTTGGAGTATGTTGGGAGTCTGAAGGGGTTGGGGAGCAGGAAGGAGATAGGGAAGACGAAGGTTTGTTAGATAATAATTCATAAAGAATGAAGCTTTAAATAGTGTAAGTATATTTAATTACTCATCATAAATCACATTGTATAAATTATAAATTTCAAGGAATGTCGAATCTCATATAACTAAGGGTAAAATATAATTACAGATTGTAATACCATACAAAAATACGATACCTTAAGCAGAATATGGACTGGTAAAAATAATAATTAATTAATAAATAATTGTATGTCTTCCAATGATAAAAATACTTGGGATGAACTCAGCTTCTGACAGATCTGCCGAGCATATTTTTTTCCAATTTATCGCAGTATTTATTGGGAAGATCTCTAGTAGCAAAGTAAGGTTTTGTAAAGGAAATAAACTTTTTCACTGTTGTAATCAGTGATTGTGTTTATACTTAATTAGACCGCAGACACCAGGCATTTTACCACTGAACTGCCCTTGTGAGGTGACAGTATTCTATAAATCATCTAATTATTTTATCATTTAAGTTATATCGTTGTACTTCATACTTTACAAAACCTTTTTTTATCACCATATCGCAGACCCAAGTTACAATACTACATAATAACGGCGCTCTGCGAATTTGATAATTTACAGAGCGCCATTTTTGCGAAAAATCACCTCAAAGGCGCTTCACAACGATACCGTAACATATATGTTACATACAATACTACTCAGGATTTACAGGTGGTAAAGTTGTTCTCTAATTTATGCTGAAAAGCACGTTAGCTTTTTGGTCTGAGTTGAACTCTATAATCCGCCTGAGTTCCTTCCTTGGTGAAGTCAGTTTTGTATAATGTCCAGCATCCTCACTCTGTAGTCTGTAAATAAAAGACAATTGGAAATATTAATACTTGATAGAAGCAAGGCTCCCATCTCCTGTCTTATTAAATAATTACTTCCAGAGCCTTAAAAACATTCACTCGGTACATAAAGTATTTTACTTTTAAAAGCGTGGGAACAAATAATATCATATCATTATTATCATTACATAGTATAAAATGACGTCGCTCAAAATGTATGTGCGCGTTAATCTTTTAAACTACGCAACGGATATTCATGCGGTTTTCACCAATAGATAGAATGATTAAAGAGGAATGTTTATATGTATAAAACATGTAAATTATATTAGAGAAAAGCCGAGAAATTCAAAGAAAACATATTTTTGTGCGATTTAAAACGGCTGGCGGGCCGTACTATAGTAGATGTCCTAGAGTTAGTAGGTACCTATTCGATTTTCCCTTTTCAAATATCCAGTGTTGCAATGCAAGCATTGTATAATTAGTGGCGAGTTAATTAGTTTATATGTATAATACATGCTTATTAAAGTAGAGAAAAGACGATAAATTCGAATATTCAATTCAGGCAGCGGGCAGCGAGCAGCTGGCAAGCGGGTGGTGTAGATTTTATAAATATTGGGTAATGGCGTTGTGTTTCGTTAGCCACAGCAACGTGTGGCCGGGTCTGCTAGTATCATATAATACACTTACATAATTATAGCCATCATATATTTGAAGTACACAATTAGATTTGACTGCGCCAACGTGGGTATTGACATCTTGCCTTGGTAAAAAGCAGGATTTTGAAAAAGTCAGTTTTGTATAATTTTGTATAATATTTTGTATGTCCAGCATCCTCACTATGTAGTCTGTAAAAAAAGATATTTGTAAATATTAATACTTGATAGAAGCAAGGCTCCCATCTCCTGTCTTATTAAGTAATTACTTCCAGAGCCTTATAAACATTCACTCGGTACATAAAGTATTTTAATTTAAAATCATCTGAACAAATAATATCATATAATACACTTACATAATTACAGCCATCATATATTGTAAGTATACAATTTGATTTGACTGATCCCACATTATTTTCACATCAGCGCGCCAACGCGGGAATTGACATCTTGCCTTGGTAAAATGCAGGGTTTTGAAAAAGTCAGTTTTGTATAATGTCCAGCATCCTCACTATATAGTCTGTAAACAAAAAACATTTGGAAATATTTATACTTGATAGAAGCAAGGCTCCATCTCCTGTCTTACTTCCATTCCTTCCTTTAATTACTTCCTGAGCCAAACATTCACCCGTACAAAAAAGTATTTTACTTTGAAAAGCGTCTGAACAAATAATATCATATAATGCACTTACATAATTATAGCCATCATATATTGGAAGTATACAATAAGATTTGACTGGTCCTTCATTAAATTTCATTTCAGCGACAACGGGTAACATCTCGCCTTTGTAAAATGCAGAATTTTGGCGTATAATGTCCACCATTAGACCTCAAAATTCTGTAATCCATTATTCTGTAAGCAAAAGACATTTGAAATTATTAATACTTGATGTTATTCAATGATAAACCTAAATAAATAAAACTGTCAACTGAAGTGGTAAAATTATTACATTTGGTTGGATTTTTAATGCAAAGCAAAATCGATTAACAAATAAAAATAACCAAAGTATTCATTCAACACCCTAACTTCATCTTGCGTGTAAAATTGTAGGTTTGTTATTGATCCTATCCGTATTTTATAAATAAATTCTATTTCGTATTATTACATGGCGGCCATTTTTAAACAAAGTAAAGAGACTATTAATTACATTGTTTTTTTAGAAACAAAAAGAGCACTTTGAGTATTTCATAATTACGATTATATAGGCAACATTATTTAATCGTAAATTATATCTTAACATATATAAACTTTTACCTATGCAGCTCACGCTATAACACGCTGCCATAACATAAATTATTTGAAAACAATAGGTCAAAACTTACCTACCTCATAATCCACTGTCCCAATTTTTCTAACAAATGGATAGTTTGTCAAATGTCAATCATTAAGAGATTATGGCTTTATTATGAAAATAAACAAATGGTTATTTATTGTTAAAATTTTAAAAACTACTAACACTATTGAAAGAATGAACACCGCTCGTCAACACGCCATTTTTAGTTTGAATGACGTGAAGTTGCCAAGTTGGCGTTCGCAATGTTCGCACACTTCGGAGCGACCGAGTCCCGCGCCACTTCAGGCCGCCGCGCAGAAAAGTAAAGACCGATAGGTTTACAGCGCAGTTCACTGTGAGACTTTTCTGCGCGGCGGCCTGACTCGGTCGCTCCGAAGTGTGCGTGTAAACGGCGCTACGTACAAAAATCTGTAGTACAAATAGAATATTGACAATTTATCGGATGCGTCCTAGACAGAACGATCTCAGGCCGGCAAGTGAATATTTTAGCAATGCAGAAGGGCCTACGAGATGCGCAGTATAAACGACCGGAATTTGGCCCTTTCTAGTAATACCTAAGAAATTAGTTGCTAAATAGTTATGTGATATACATTATTTTTAAAATGCAGATCGAATAGTTTTTCTAGGATTACCTAAATTATGAGTATGTGTTATTAAAAAATAATTTAGCTACAGCGTAAAACACTTGTTAGTGTAGTACATGTAGGTACATGCCCCCGGTGCCGTTGGCACTAATAAAAAGAAGCAAAGCTAGCAGTCCACAATGGAGTCCTGGTACCTAACCTGATGTATCGCAGTGAGGCATGAAACTGACAGAGGAAGGATGAAAGTAAGCTAAATATAAAGCTGTTGAAATGAGATCCCTGAGGCGTAGGTATATATGTGTAGCAAAACCATGTACGAATGTGTGAGAAACGTAAAGATCCGCAAAGAATGCTACCTAGTCTGATGTATAAGTAAGATTAAGAAAGGAACTCTCCGATGGTTTGAACATGTAGAGCAAATGAACCAGGAAAAGAGTGTAAGGAGAATATATGACGCAAATGTGAACGGTAGAAGAAGTCGGGGACGCCTGAGAAAGACATGGCAATAAGCTATAGCTATCGTAAAAACTTAACGAAAAGAAATTGGACAGGAGGCCCTGAGGAAAAGTATTCCCTTCAGGTCCTATGTCATCTTTGGGGATGATGTGTGGAGGGTATTTTTTAAATAATCCCCTCAGGTCCTATGTCATCTTTGGGGATGATGTGTGGAGGGTATTTTTAGGAAAGGAAAGAGAGGAAGTTCTGGGAAGGAAAAGGGAAGTTGGTGTGGGTAGGAATCTGTGGGTCAATGTGTCCAGGTGTGACGGACGTTTGAATCCATACCTCCCATTGCGGTGCAAGGCGATGTTCAGAGAGAGTACGGCTGAAGAACAACGGGAGAGAACGGCTCCCTCAAACATTCTCTCTCGATCCGGCATGCCATGCAGATGGTGGACAGACGCGACCGTGGTCAAGACCCGCACAAACCTCACCCCATGAACCCGGGCACCCCGGCTAAGTCACCAAACTTAGCGAACCATTTAATTTTGACTTACAGATTGGGAGGCGGGTATGGGTACCGCTGCCCCGGAAACCATTTATTGGATAACCACATCTGTCATACGTCACCTTAGGTAATAGGTTAGTCTATTCTATAATAGCTTTTTCTATTCTATATTAATTTCAATCGAGTCTTTGTACCCTACCTTAATCCGTCTCACGAAGTTGCCCAACTGTGTAGCGATAAAAGAAACCCCTATACCCAGTCCGCTCACAGAATGTCGCACATAAAAACAGTTTTCAAGCGTTAAGTACCAAGACAAAATTGTTAGGCAGTCTATCCTCTTTAGATAATTATTTCTTCAAAGAACTTACAGGTACCTACTAAAATAAGCTGAAAAGTACGACCAAAGCGCATCTTTGTTGGCGGTCAAAATCAAAATCAAAATAAAAATAAAAATCAAAATCAAAATCAAAATCAAAATCAAAATCAAAATCAAAATCAAAATCAAAATCAAAATCAAAATCAAAATCAAAATAAAACTCAAAATCAAAATAAAAATCAAAATCAAAATCAAAATAAAACTCAAAATCAAAATCAAAATCAAAATAAAAATAAAAATCAAAATCAAAATCAAAATCAAAATCAAAATCAAAATCAAAATCAAAATAAAACTCAAAATCAAAATCAAAATCAAAATCAAAATCAAAATCAAAATCAAAATAAAAATAAAAATAAAAATCAAAACCAAAATCAAAATCAAAATCAAAATCAAAACCAAAACCAAAATCAAAATCAAAATCAAAATCAAAATAAAACTCAAAATCAAAATAAAAATCAAAATCAAAATCAAAATCAAAATAAAACTCAAAATCAAAATCAAAATCAAAATAAAAATAAAAATCAAAATCAAAATCAAAATCAAAATCAAAATAAAACTCAAAATCAAAATCAAAATCAAAATCAAAATCAAAATCAAAATCAAAATCAAAATCAAAATCAAAATAAAAATAAAAATAAAAATAAAAATCAAAATCAAAATCAAAATCAAAATCAAAACCAAAACCAAAATCAAAATCAAAGTCAAAATCCAAATCGAAATTGAAATTGAAATCAAAATCAAATACAAAATCAAATTCATAATCAAAATCAAAACCAAAATCAAAAACCAAAATGCAAATTAAATCCAAATCAAAAATACAATAAAAAAAACGAATTAAATAAGAACGTACCTACAAGTACCTACTAAAAGGAGCTGAAAAGTTCGACAGACCGTTACTAAATGGACCTGAACAATACGACAGACGCACATAGAACTTTTCATTTGCATTGCGCACAGTTCGCGGTCAAAACTTGGCAAATAAGAATGTACCTACAAGTCCACGACCGTAGACTATCTCCAACTGGCATTTGTCTCGTCTTTTATACCCCTCTTAGGTCCAAAAGAGCGTATCTGAATTTCCTGTAATAAACCAATCCAATTTCTATCAACTCGTAATTTCCTGAAATTTCCTCATTATTATCGAATGCAGTCCTTTAGTCCCTTCCGCGATTGTACCTTTGATTCCTGTCCCGTACTTTCATACTTACAAGACCCGGATTCAGTAAGATCATGTTTAATCGCCCAACTTCCTTTGTCCTGGTGTTCGTACAAAATTAGCTTGAATGTAATAATTTTAAAGTTCTATTTTCATCTATTTCGCAACATGTCCATGCGTACGGCACCTGCCATATGTTCCAAATCTGTCCCCAAATTCGCCTATCAGAGATATCTTCATGTCGAAGTCTTTCTCGCAAATTGTTCATTTTTATTTTATTATTTTTCCTCGAGTTTTTCTGTATTCTATATGAACCTTTCCATTTAAAACCGAATTTTCTCTATTTACGTCGTATATTTGAATTTTCCATTTTTTTCTCAAATTTTCTTTTATTCACGACACTCTTTCCATGAATTTCCTTATTTATTCTCACGCTATTGTTCATATCTCTATAAATTTTTATATTTCAAGCCGTATTTATTTTATTCACTGTTAATCTAAGATTTCCTTTGTTTTTCTCTGTCGTATCTACTCTCCCACCGTTCCCCTGTACTCCCCTTATATAACCATATCGTTTTTTTGATGTTTGCTGCCTCTTGGAAAATTTCATTTTCTATTTGATATTAATTAATATATCATTTTTAACATTTTTATAGGAGATACCCCCACTTCGGTCCTTAAATTTCTGTCATTTTTATTACTTTATAGAGAACGTCCTCCAAATTCTGTCTCTCTCTTACCCAGAATCCCATAAACCATATGCTTTGACAGTTGTATACGTTAATATCTGTACCCACCTCGCAATAAATTCTCTTTTATTTCAGTGTCGTTGATTTTTATGTGAATTCTATAATCTAAATATTTCGTAAGACCAACGTTAATCTTTATAGCCCTTTTAACGACTAATTGCTTTAATCTAAACAATTTTCATGTTCGAATATTCCTTTTTTATCACAACAAAATACATGTGAGATCGACAACCATTTCCTGCGTCCACTTTGTCAGTAACCAAGCTCAATTATGTGATCCTTTCAACGGCACAAATGACACAAAATGACCATTTCTGTTGAATAAAATCATCCGTAATTTGTCCGGTATTGTTACTCGACCCCAGACACTTAATAATACTAATTGTATTCCCTTTGAGATTGCAATTAGCACACCGGGCCATGCTCTCGCATGCTCTATGCCCCCAGCGAAACCACCATTTTTTATTTAAGTTTTCTTCTAAAAGTCGTCTTTCTAATATCTCCGCTTCATCTGAAATTAATAACAATAATTTTCCATTGTTTTTTCAACATTTCCATTTCCTTTAGCATGTTTTCCCTCGAATTTGGCATCTCGGCCGTCATAAACAATCGTATTATAGATGGAAATTTCCTTAACATCTTCCAACACGTTTTCGTCACTTGCTATTCAATTTTTCATTAAACTTTTCCATCGTTGTTTACGTGTATCTTTTTTTCATCTTTAATTTCTCCATATTATCTCGAAATCTACGGTTCCTTACCTCTTAATTTACCCTTATGTTTAGTTTCAAATGCGAGTTCAATGTGTTTATGTCCCTGATCGGCTATTGCTTCCCATGGAGTTTATTCACCTCTCGGTCCGATGAGAACGAAAGGATAATTAATTACATTCTTAATTGCCGAGTCCAAAGGTCGATCCTTTGTTCCCCGTTGGTGTACGCCCTTCTATTTATTAATTGGTTTGTTTAATATTTTATTGTTTTTGCTGCAATCTAATTGGCTGTCAAGATATCACGGCCTAAAAACATTGGGAAGTCCCTGTCCCTGATTATGTGTTGATACCATCTGTGATTTTTTAATCAATACTCGTCTCACTTTGTCTAATTATAGATCCCTACCGTAAATATGAATTCACTTTACTCTGATCCGATAGATGTCGTAGGTGTGTCCGTTTTATAAGTAATTGATATTTTCTTTTTAAATTAAAGTGGGAAGCTACGATATTTTCTAATTTTCACTGTTGATCAATGCAATACATCACAACTGTTGCCATTGTTCCAAATTTAAAATACTTTTTCAGTAAGGTGACGATTAGGGAGAGGTAGATAAATGACATCCTGGTAGGAACTATGCATATTCTCTTGTGAAAACCGAACAATGCTTTTATTGCATAATTGCAATGCTTTTATTGCATAATATTTTTTTTTTTTAAAGAAAGACAAACATTCCCGGGTTACGAATAACCCAACAATGTTTGAAAATCTCCTACTACCACCACAGAAAGCCGAAAATGTTGCTTGTGTTGTGATGGAGGACTTAGCCAGCCGAGGAATTGAACACGCGACGCCCGGATGGTATCCAAGCGCTATGCCCACTCAACCACCGACCAGTCATAATAATTGCAATGCTTTTATTACAATCTTTGCGAATCTAAGAAAAACGTGATTTGGATTGTGTTTTTAAATTCAACAGCTCTTTTTACTACTATTTTCTTCTTTGCTACCCTTTGTCTTCTTTCTTTTTAACAAACTTTTCATGGCTGGATATCATATTAAATCATTACTATTGGCTCTACAACCCCTGGTGGGTCTTGGCCTCCTCAAGAGTCTTCCTCCACTCATCTCGGTTTTGTGCCAGCTCTCTCAAAAGTTTAGAAGCTTCAAGATAGATATGTCTTTGAGGACGTTGTCGCTCCATCTTAGTCTTGGTCTTTCCAGGCTCCTTCGCCCTATTGGTCTTGAGTTCAGCAGGGACTTTGGTGCTTGATGCTCTGTCATTCTCTCCACATGACCCAGCCACCGAAGTCTTCCCAATTTTATAAATTTTGCGACGTTCAGCTCCTTAAACAAAGTATATAGCTCATTGTTATAACGTCTGCGCCAAAATCCATTTTCTAGAACTGGTCCGAAGATGCGCCTCAAAATTTTTCTTTCAAAAACGTCCAGTGTTCGCTCATTCCTCTTAGTTAGTACCCAAGTCTCAGCTGCGTACGTAAGTACTGGTATGATAAGTGTTTTGTACACTAATATCTTCGTGTTTCTGGACAGCTCTGGTTTTGTAGGCGGAAATAACAGTGATTTGCGTTCACTATGCGCTTCTGGATCTCCTCTGTGGTATTATTGTCGTTTATTATCAGGGAGCCTAGGTATGTGAATCTTGGTACCGTTTAGAAATTTTGGTTTCCACATGAGAGAGTTGGGATTTGTTGGGTGCATCCTACAGCCATGTATTTGGTCTTTCGCTGGTTTACTACGAGACCCATATTTTTGGCAGAGCTTTCAAGATTTATAAAGGCGTTAAAGCATCTGGAGTTTTCGCGATTATGTCGATGTCATCAACGTAAGCCAATAGTTGCACAGAGTTGTCAAATATCGTTGCTCTTATCTCAATGCCTGAGTCACGAATAACTTTTTCTATGGCTATGTTGAATAAGAGGCAGGCCAATCCATCTAATTGTCTCAAACTCACTCATTGCATTGTACAATGCATTCCTGTTTATGCTATCATACGCGGCCTTGAAGTCTACAAAGAGATGATGTGTTTCGACATTGTGTTCTAGTGTCTTTTCCAAAATCTGTCTTAAGGAAAAAAATTGGTCAATACATGATTTGCCTGGCCTGAAGCAACATTGGTAGTTGCCAATGATTTCTTCAGACATTGGAAGCAATCTTTTGTACAAGATGTTGGACATAATTTTATAGCCGGTGTTTAATAGCGTTATTTCCCTGCAATTGCAGCACTCGAGTTGGTCGCCTTTCTTATGTAGTGGACACACAATTCCTAGTCACCACTCTTCGGGCATCTCTTCTTCTGTCCATACTTTTTGGATAAGGGTATGCAGGTATTGAGTAAACTCTCCACCTGCTGCTTTAAATAATTCAGCCACCAGCTTGTCTGACCCAGGGGATTTGTTTTTTTTTCAGCTGTCTTATTGCCTGCTTTACTTCCTCCAGTGAAGGGGGTTCAGCATTGTCAATGTGCAAGTCATCTCCCGTGCTCTCCACCGTGTTGTGCTCCACCTCTGCCGAGTTGTTATTAAGAACCGTTTCAAAGTGCCTCACCCATCTCCTCAGGATGTCAGGCTTTTCACTTAGTATCACTCCGTTCTCGTCCTTGCATATATTTATTTTTCGCTTAAACTCTGCTCTCATGTTATTTACTTTTTTGTAGAAAAGCCTACTCTCATTTTAAGTGCTTCAGATTTAAGTACTCTCATTTTAAGTGCTGAGTGCTTCAGATTTTCTAATTTATTTTTGTAAATATTCGCGTTTCTTTTTCCTGTGCATCTCCTTTTCTCTCTTCTTTATTTCCCTATAGGTGTCCAAAAGTTGTCTTGTGCAGCCTTGTTGTAACGTTTTTGGATAGTTCATTTTTCTTTTTTGTTACCTCTGCGCAGTCTGAGTGAAACCAATGAATGGTTTCTTCTTATAGGGATTTCTTTTCCCAGGGTTTCGAGAGCAGCTGTTTGTTGAGTAAAGATAAATTCAAAGGTGCGTTTATAAATGCATTATTATTTTATATGTTCTGTTTCTTGGCCGTAAGTGGCGCTACTGTTCCTTCCGGTTAACTGTCAAATAATGTGGAGTGTATTTTGTAAAAGTAATCCTTTATTTTGAATGAAATCTGACTCGACTTTATTGAAATATTGCCCGATCCCAATACTGTTGTTAAAAGGTTTTTGCAGGCCGTCCATTGTGAGTTGATATCTTGTGTGTCACACTGCATTTTGGTTTCGAGGACTTGTAATTTGTTCGTGTTAAATTTTGTGATTTTAGACCTTCTTGTTTTACCAGCATTTCATATTTTAAACCGCAGTCGACTTGCAACGAGAAAGTGGTCAGGGTCAATATTAGCTCCCTATAAGTGCGGACATCAAGAAAATTTGATTTATGTCTGGCACTAATAAGTAAATGGTCTATTTGGGACCCTTGTTTTGTATGTTTAAGAAGTTTTATTTATACTTTTTTATACATCTGACATCATCAATATACTCGTAACTTACAATAACTTCCAAACACCCTTTGTTATTTTGTGGGGTATGACTTTAAAAGAAAAACTGAATTAATATATTCGAACTTCCAAACACCCTTTTTTGTTTTGTGTGGTATGACTTTAAAAGAAAAACTGAATTAATTTGACTATAATAATGTGGTTGTGTGGGTATATCGTCCGCGATCGCACCCACCTACACAACTACTCAAAACTTAACTCCCCTTCTATCATTGAAATTTTTTGAAATAATATTAGGTACCATTAGCATTATGAAACTTTTGTTTAATCCCTCAGGCCTCGGGCCTATTTTATCGAAAGGTCAAAATATTTCCACTTCACAATAAAATCCAAATAAATGGAATATTTCTGAAGGCATCCAAAAACTAAAAACTGGTTTTTAAAGGTTATGAAATAAGCTTTCAAATTTAATAATTAAAAATAAACATATACATCTTGAAATTTTGAATGCAATCAAATACAGTTTAAAAAATGATGAGTAATGTTTTAAAGTTTAAAAGTATCTATATGTTTATTTTTATTATAATATGTTTAAATAAATAAAGTATTAAATATACGTACAAGATATTTAGTTCCGCTGATTAAAAAAAATATTATTCGGTTTGAAATTTAAATCATATATACAAAAATCGGTATTTGTTTGTTTGTTTGTTCGTATTTTATGCGCTGCCATACCGTTCATCCGATTGCGATGAAACTATGGTCATAGGTTGTGCGCACGCCCGCGAATGTTATAGGCCATATATAATGGTAAGATCTGGCGTTATGAAATTTTTATAAATGAAAACGTGCGTATTTCATATATTTAAGTGGCAGGAAAAGCAGGGGGAGGGGAACGGGGGAGGTGGAGTTCGCTGGAGGGGTAAAGAAGGAGGGGAAGGCAGTATGGAAGTTGTTAGTCTTACCGAATCAACACTTTCATATGTGTCGCGGAGTTAAATAAATGATTAGAAGGTTTTAATAGATTCTCTTTTTATTGTAATAGTTAAACACAATCGCGACACAATATTAAATATCAGAAAGTTGCGGAGTAAATCTGATGGCTGTACACACCAGGACAATTCGGGACGGAATGATTTTGCGGTAGCATTTGGAACTACATCTAGTCTTTCCGGTGTGACCAGCATTCAAAATTGCCAGTACATAAAATAAATTGTACATTAAACAGTATCTTGCCATATAGGGTAAGGTGGAAGGGGAAAGCGGTATCGGAAGGGGACTCAGGAGGTGAACGGGGGCGCACGGGAAAGGACATGCAGGGAGAATCAATTTATTTCTTTGAATGGCATTGCAACGCATGCCGGTTACCAGCTAGTTTACTATGAAAAAGTCACGCAGCCGTTCCCCTTAGCAACACGTTTTTACCCATTTGCAATTCAATACAAACTAGTTTTTTCTTTCAATTCTAAGAGCTTCGTTAGTTGAACTCCGTTCATTAATCAGCAAGTAATTTTGCATAACGAACGTCATTATCCAAGTAAATGCTTATATTGTCGATTAACCGAAAATTATCTGACACTATGGAGGCCGGGCTAAAATTTAGAGATTTCTATGTGTCAATTCATAGAAAATACCTATATTTAGGTATATATTTATATTTAGATGAGACATGAAAAATGATTGCATGTTTTTACCTTCAATTAGGGCCATTGACCTCCAACGCTCTCGCGCCGATCGATCTGAAACTACCCAATCTGGTCCCCGCGCACTACTATTCATGTGATAATTGTGGAACACGTTTAGACGAGATTTTTTTTTACATTCACTCTACACAGGAGGCCCTCAGGAAAATAATTCCCCTCAGGGTCAATATCATCTTTGGGGATGCTGTGAGGAGAATATTTTTAGGAAAGGAATGAGAGGAAGTTCTGGGAAGGAAAAAGGTTTGGGGATAGGTAGGAATCCAGAGTTTAGTGTGTCCAGGAGTGACGGACGTATTAATCCATCCCTGCAACCGATGATGCACGTATGGATGTATGATGGATGGATGTATGTATGATGGACGTATTAAACCATCCCTGCACGGCGATGTTCCGAGAGAGTCCTGCTGGAGAAGTAAACCGGTCTCCCTTAGGCTGGGCGCAAATGCACGTTTTCCGTATTCGATTTCCTAATGCGGAATTTCGATTTGGAATTCCGTGAGACTAGCGCAAACGTTCATTTTTCTTCATTCGGAATGTATACACGTCAGTACAGATAGTGATAGCGTGGTGAACGCACGTGGAGGACGACGATTTATTAGCGATTGCATTTCTGTTAATAATGAACAAGAAAAAATAATGGAATGATGAAAAATAATGAATTCATAATGAAAGTTTCTGCCTCACACATTATCGTGTTGCGATTCTATGCGTAACAAATACAAAGAATACGTCCGATGCACGCGGTGCGGGTGCGATACTGAATAGAAATTTCCGAACGTGTGCGCCGGCACAAACAAAATGTATGCAAGCGCTGCGTTCCGCATGACGTCGTTAGGGTTTTTCCACTAGGTTTCTCCGAACGCGCCAGCTTGCATTCGAAACGTACGTACGGAATTATATGTAATTATATGAATGTATTTTCTACTGATTCCATGCATTCGGATGTCCGAATATGGAAAACGAATTCATACGAAAACGAACGTACCCATTTGCGCCTCCCAAATTGAAAAGATAATAATAATATATATATATATATATTTTTTTTTTTTTATTTTTTTTTTTTTTTTTTTTTTTTTTTTATTTTAACTTTATGAGTAAAACCTCAAATTGTAATATTTAATTAAATGAAGACAATATAAGCGAAACTCAATCGAAAATCTGAAAACAGAAAAATCAGAAAAAGATATTGACACATCTGGGACTCGACGTTGAGACTATGCGTTGAGACTATGCGTTAAGAAAAATGAAGATAGTGTGGGTGGTTCTTAGTCGAAGTATGATACAGTTAAAAGTGACCAAATTGGATATCGACACGGTGGCGCAGTGGTTAGCGCGTTCGCCCGGTAAGCGAGAGGTCCTGGGTTCGAGTCCCAGATGTGTCAATATCTTTTTCTGATTTTTCGGTTTTCAGATTTTCGATTGAGTTTCGCTTATATTGTCTTCATTTAATTAAATATATATATCTTTATTGAACAAAAATTTAAAGATTTATAACTACAATAAAAAGTACACCATTGTAATAGTTTAAAAGTTGCATAAGTACAAAAGTTAATAACAGAAAACAATATACATATAAACAGTAGGTACTTAAAGAATATAGATTTATAATTATAAATTTAGGTTTCTCGTAACCTACCTCACTAGGCTAGCCTATATCTATAGCTAAATCTATAACACACTTATATTAGAATATAATCACACAATAGATTGGTTGCATTAATAATAACAATAACATTGATACAATAATAACAGCATAGATATCAGTAAGCATGTTGTTATAAATACTGTCCTAGGAGTATATTTTTAATGCAAAATGCGACATTCTTTCAGTGTCTTTCAACTCAACCACGGAATTCGTATGTTTAAATTCTTAAAAGTACATATCGACAAGGTCGCAAGGTAAACAAGTCGCCAGACCGACTCATTTTCTATATCAGCAGAGTTCAACGCATTCTCCTACACAATATTTCTAGAAGTATCGATTAATATTGCAAACATGAATTTTTTTCCATAATACGAGTATTACAATTTTAAAACATGTTAACATATTTCGACATTATTAGTGTGCGCAGTGGTAAAAAGGGAGGTTTGTATTAAAGATTTGTGTATTTTGGGAAGCTACCGTTTTATTTTAGATGTATTGTTATATTATCATTTTGTGTACTTTAAATTTATTAGGTAGCATAATAGTTGGATGTTGTGTGTTGTGATTGTCCTATTTCACATTTAACTTCATTTAGCACTGAACACTTTTATTTTCTCGTTTATCTAATCTCGATGTGTAGAGCCTCTTACCTTAAACTTTCCTGTCTGTGCTACCTTTGTTCAAACATTACCTAATTTTTCATGTCTATACCACCTCTTACTAAAATATTGCAATGAATTGCGTGTCTATAATCTCTTTTGTCTGTGGCCACGTCAGCTTTCTATTTTTGTTTATAAAACGGCGTGTTATCATTTAGCAGATCATTCTCTTCATCTCAATTCTTCTTTTTGCTTCTTTGAGACATTTACGAATTAATCTCAATTCTTGTCGCCAGTCAAGTGTTTAGAATCGAATCTCTCGCTGTAAAATCATTCACCAGAATAAACAGACAATAATATCCAGTAAAACCACAAGTATTTTTACTAACCAAAGGAAACCACTCAAACCAAAACAACTCTCTCTATCTCACTGTACGTTCCCGTTGTGTGGAATCGAAGGAAGCCACAAAAGCAGCTCAATTTACACCCTGACTGCAGACTATCTGGAGATCATACCCTGGGATCTGCGCAGACAGTATTTATACATTCATATTTGATAGAGTTAGGTATCGTAGAGCATTCTAATAGAATAACGACGAAATAGAATAACAATATAATATAAACATTTCTGATACAGAGCATCTACCTAGCTACAATTAGAGATATGCATAATATTCAAAAGTCGCAAGTAAATCGGCTAGATAGAAATACAAAGGTTTTTATTCGTAGACCTTTAATGTTTTGATAAAGTACCTATATTATTTAAAATTAACAGTTTATTGAACTTGAATATTTTTATACATAAAAATACAATTTAAAATCAAGCACGCACTCATGCACCGACAACCGAAATAATTTAAAGATTATTTATAATTTAGAAATATTAATTTCACGTACTGTCCATATTCGTCATATTGAGTCCGTTCAACATCCGATCCTAAAAGGGATTGCCAGGAAGGTAGGATTAGAGCGAGGCAATTACTCGTATGCCAAAATTGAACAAACTCTAAACCTGTCTCCTTTTAGAAGACCGTCGGAAAAAATCTAATCTCATTTGTTTCTTCAAAATTATTAACGGTTTAATCGATTCACCTACATCACTACAATTCATCACATTCAATATACCTCCTCGTTGGAATTGTAGTTGTGTACTTTAAATTTTATAAAACAACAGATGGGTAAACAAAAAACAATTGCTTATTACAGTGGCGTAGCTGGGGGGGGGGGGGGGGGGGCGGCACTTTTGAGGGGGGCGGCAAATTTTTCACAATAAATACCTAATAATATTATCTTGGAAAAATTTAAATCATTTCAAATCATTATTTGAAAATGTTCTATGATACTTTCGTGTACGAATCCAACTCTTTTTTCATTATTTAAAAAAAGTATCAATAATTATATTTTTTTATGCTGCAAATTTCGTAATTAGTAGGAAAACCGTACGCACATTATGTGAGAAATACTAATTAAAGCTGATAACTCGCCAACAAATTCACTCTTAATTAAAACGAGAATTGTTTTCACAATGTATTAACGAATGAATTTCAGTTGTGTATCCATCTGCTGATACATTTCGAAAGAGACCATTATTTTATTCAAAGCGCAGTTATAAAATTCTAGTTGCAGACTATGTATGTGCTGCCAGAATCAAAGAGAAACCATTTTCATATACTGAGTGTGGTTTTGATTCTAATGATGAAGTTTTTTCGTAGAATCTTGAATGGGATATTTTTGATTGTAGCCGTTTCTTCAATACGGTCAATGAAATCCAGTACATCGGAGACGCCATTATATTTGATTTTCCAAGAGGATAAATCGTAGGTTTTATCTTGTGTCAAGGTGGGTGCGATGTCCTGTTTTATCATTACTTGTGGCATAGGTTCTTCGTTAGGAACAAGATTATTCAAAACTTGCGTAGCCGAGCGTGAATTATTTTCGCTTGAGGGGGCGAGGTTTATTCTCTTAATGTACTTTTTGTTGAATAAAAGTGCATAAGCCTTTAATGTAGGTTTAGATTTGCTTGATGGCGAGAGTCCTCTATCCCTTAAAGCAGTTTGTAAGTGAGTTTTGGATAAGTTGTGCACGTTGGGAATGATGCCCAAATTGGATGATGCCATAGCTTGATTGTTTTCCATTGTGAGTTTCCCAGGTGGTGAAAAATTGCCAGGGGTTTCCTTTAGTAAACGCAAAATTAATTTTGTGAGGCACTTTTCACTTGGTAATCACTGGTTGGTATTTCTAAAATAGTTATAGAAAACTGTATTCCATACTACAATTTGGTATATATGACACCAGAATCTTTGTCAAAGGAAGGCACAAGAAAAAATTTTTGCGTGGAAAGACCTAAGTAGTAAAGGTTTTTGTGTTTCACTGACCACTTTTGAGAAAACTTGTGAAATTCACAAGTATTTATTTTTTTTCCAAAAAAATTTTGCCAGGACTGACCTTTAGAAAACGGGTTTTTTATTTTTCACAAACCACTTTTGAGAAAACTGTGAAATTCACAAGTATTTATTTATTTCCAAAAAATTTTGCCAGGACTGACCTTTAGAAAACGGGTTTTTTATTTTTCACAAACCACTTTGCACTGAGAAAGGCACTAAAATTCACAAAAGGCACTCTTCTGGCAAATAAGGACAAACTTCCGGATGAAAATAACTGAATATGGGATTTGTTACGAAACCACATTAAAATTATTTTATTTTTTCATGGAACCAATCATTGGTTTTATTATTATTTCACTTTTTTTATGTAAGGAAAAAAAACACAATTCACTTTACACTTATGCTGAAAAAAATGCGGTACCTATAACGTAGAATGTGGAAAGAAAGTCATTATTTTGTCCATTTGGTGAAATATACGTGGTACTAATTTGACAGACACAACAAGTGGGCCGATCGGTATATTGTGCAAGAAAAAACGTGAGTGTGAGATTTTTTAATTAAAGAATCCACAAGGTAATTGGAATTCCAAAACCAAATTTACAATAGCGATCTCCATTGCTTCCGACCTTAGTGACAGAAGGGCGATTTTATTATTCAAAAACACTGCATAGTGACAGGGAATTGTTCTGCCTGATTCAAACGGATTTTTGCCGTTGGAGTTTGGCGCGATAAACGCACTTTTGTGCTTCGATGCGCGTGGGTGCGCGCGCAACTCAGAGATTAGGTATGTATTTACCGCGTGAAACATCGGGCCGTTGATTTGGCGCGAATTACTGTTGCTCGTCCGCTGCTTTGTGAACAAAGGGGTCGGCGCGTGCGCAGTCAGATTCGCGGTTTAAATGCTGCCGTCTTTCTGGTTAATACAAAATGGCCATGTTTTCAATTTTGACGCAATTTTTTTATAATTGCAATCAAATCTGCGTTATGGACTTAACTTGCACATGGATTTCTGTGGTTTCCCACAGAATTCATTATTCACTGGGTATAAAACACCAAGACACAGTACAATCAATGTTTACAAACAGTTCCTATGCGGGGAAGATTTCGACAGGGAGCACTCCGTAAGGCGACTGAGACAATGGCAAAAATGAAAAAAAAAATTCTGGGCCCCACTATGGACGCCAGTGTTAGGAGCGGGCCCCCAAACATGTCCCAAGCTAGCTCTCAGGGGAGGCATGATTTACCCTCTATTCAGGTGGTGGGTCGCTCGAGGCTTCAGAAATTCCTTCGCATCTCAGTCGTCTGGCAGGATACTCCCTCTCTAGGAAACCCTCCTGCCGTAGCAGAATAATAACAGGATTGAGTTAACTAGTTTCATGTATTGCAAATTTAAAACACAGTACATAGATCATTACAGTACAATTCAACACAAGAAATACATACTACACAATCCTAGCTATCGTGTTTATAACCTCAAGATCCCTAAACGAAACTCTCTGAGTGATGGCTTTGCGCGGGAGTTTACAGTCTATCGTTAAAGGACACAATCAAATGAGGAAACAATTGTACAGCTTACATGATGTTGGGGGTCTTCGTCTTCCGGCTTCCAGGGGGACCTCCCGAGTTTAGGACAGAACCGAAGTTTACACAGGCATGGTGAAATATCAGCGCTAAACCCGTAGGTTATTGAATTAACATTGCAGGTTATATTTGAGTACAATTCGAGCGATAGTACGCCGGGCGCGAACAGTGGGAATTCACGCGCGGGCTTAACGTGTGCCCGAGGCGGCTCGCAATGCTCAACTGGTGGAAGGGATCGCGTGCGGGTGGGCGGATGGGATAGGAAGTAGGAAGCAGGGAACAGGGGGGGAGCAGGGTGTTGTGTAGTTTGCGGCGAATTAGGAGTTTGAATTCTTTGTCGTTTGGGCGTACCATAACACTTCCCCCCGCGCTTGGAAAAAAGGCGACGTGGCAATGGAGCTGTAGGGAAAAAAAATCCTCTTATGCTTCCATCGGGGTTTTGAGAGATTCGTTGCTTGAGAGATTTCCTAGCTAGAACATACAGTTTTATGCTATAGTTTGGGTCACAATGTTTGTAGGGAATGGGTGGGGGTACATACAATGTTTGGACAAGACAAATTTGGGAAAAGTACATGGTGTAAAACAACATACAAGGTTATGCAATTGAAAATAACAATACACATGGTTATGCAATTGAAAGAATGACAATACACATGGTTATGCAATTGAAAGAATGACAATACACAAGGTTAAGCAATTGAAAGAATGACAATACATTTGTGCAAGAGAAGAGAAAAAGTGTGTGATTCTAAGGTTTCATTGGTCTTGGAGCTAAGTTTGTGAAGCGTGGATTTGTTTGGTTTCGGAGAATTTCGAAGAAAAGGACGTGACTTCACGGATTCTAAGGATTACATTGTCACTGTAATCAGACCCATTTGAGACAACGCTCAGGAGTACACTTGGGCCTTAGAAAACACTTGGTTTTGTCGAAGACGTCGAAGTTCACGAAGTGGAGACTGTGGTTGCTGTGCCGCGACTATGGTTACAGAGGTCATTGAAGAGAAGAATCCAGTATCTGCAGACATGCCAGTGCGAATCCTAAGTGTTATTATGGTAAACACGGATCGTATATAATGGTTATTGAAGCATAATGTAGCTCAAGATAACTTGTATTGGTGCGCATTCAGCGAATACTGGTGGTTCAAGGTAATGATGGTTTACACATGACGATATATGCGTCACTGCATGACAGAGCAAGAGACGACAAGGTTGGCATTGATAGCAAGAGTAGGAACAAACCTAAGAGCTAGCGTGCCCAAAAGGTAGTTTAGAGTGTCATAAAGTATAGTGAGACAACTCAGCTTGCTGTGGCACGACAAGACAATATACGTATGGGCGGTATGGTCTGTGCTTTCAGGAACAATTGCGTAGAAAATGGCAGCAGGAGAGACCTTGTAACCACAGCGCGTGCTGTCAGGAAGTGAAGCTCAGCTTGGCTGTTGGTGATGACATCCGCCTGGGCTTCTTTTTAAATCCGGGAGGAATTATTATTAGAGCAAAATTCTTGAAGTTTACCTGCCTAGGGACCAATGAAGAAAAGGTTTGGAGAGAAACAAAATGTGTCCAGATAATGAAATAACGAAATTTTAACCACCGACCCAGAGAGTGACGAAGAGAGATTCCTAACTAAATTGTGATTACATGAACATTTTCCTTTGCCAGGATGACTTGGCGTTTGCCTAGTGACAATATGTCTTGGTTAAAAAACAACCGGCCCTCTATGGCCTATGCTAACATGAGATGGTAACATTTTCGTAGAATTTCAAAGAACGAGACAAAGAATCGTGAACTAGTCACGGCAAAGGGAAACCAATTCATGAATAAAGGTTGTCAAAAGGAGACAGACGGTACGCCAAGTGCATATCGTACATATCCAACATTCATGAATGTGTTTCGTGGAATTGAGAAAAGAGAGAAAAAACTGGTGAGACATATGCAGAGATTGAGGGGGAAAACCTGTAGATAACCGGACAGTTACCTATTCGAACTCCAAGTGAGGGCGAGATATGGTCAACGACAGATTTTTCACTTCATAACATAAGTCTGAAACATGGGGAATGGGAGGAGGAGGGGAGAAGGGAGACGAGTTGCGAAACTTGCTAGAGACTGGACCAATTTCCGATTCAAACTCTATGTGAAAATGAAACATAATCAACCAGCAGATTTCCTGACTCTTTACATTTATCAAAAAGGATGAGGAGACATTTGAATACACATTATATCAAAGAGGCTAATCTTTCGCGTGTATTGGGCAAAAGATTAGGGGTCATTTTAAAAACTTCTACATGATTGTGAGAAAAGACAGACCCTTGCTCCAATTTCACAAACCTGGGGGTTTTCTTGTTCGTTCTCCAGACAACGAGTTAGGTGGTTTTTTGTGCTCAATCGATTAACTCCCACAGCACTATGCCCCATAATTGACAGTGAAGCTGAAAACTAGTCCTTTTGGGATAGTAGATATTCCTGGGCTTCTTTCCTTTTTGCAAAGAAGTAAAAAACAGGAAGTCCACGGGCATTGGCGTTGAATGACAACAAAGGGTTGTGGACTACATTTCGTAGATCGCACACAAAGGGTTTGATATTATTTCGTTCGCACGACTCATGGTAAGTGTTTTAACGTCTCCACGTATAGTGTACAAAATATGTAAGTACATACAAGATATAACTCAATTATAGACAGAAGTCAAAGAGTTTATACAATGCATCCTAAAGAAGATAGCAAAGCCGATATTATGTCGTTCACACGAATCACGGTAAGTATTGTTATTACGTCTCCACGTCTCGTGTACAGAGTTTATACACAGTTATACATAAAAGCGGTACTCATGACAAATAAATGACACACGACCGGAACAGGTTATACGAAAAGGGTGGTACTCATGGCAAATGAATGGCACACGACCAAAATAGAACGTACAAAATGGTTCTCATGACAAATGAATGGCACACGACCAAAATAGAATGTACAAAATGGTTCTCATGACAAATGAATGGCACACGACCAAAATAGAATGTACAAAATGGTTCTCATGACAAATATGTCACACGACCAGCTCAATAACATTTAGCTATGAGAAAAAAGTGATTATGACGAACTTCTCGTATCGCGGCAGGTATTTTAAGGATCCCTCCTATAATGGTGGATGTTCTAAGGATCTCTCCTATAATGTAACAGGGTTACGTTTAAATACAACACAATAAACGTTAACTATGCTTGTTTTAACACAGTTTATAAAGATTTGTTAGATTAACTAACTCCGTAGCCCAGGAGCGTACGATAGGATAACAAGGAGGTAAACAATTTAATGTCACTTCGTATGTTATAAAGGCGGGGTGATGACAGAGTACATTTCTGTTTACACCATGTGACAAACAAAGACAGACCTACATGGTTTTACATACTGTCTATTGCAGCAAACTTCAGTGGGGACAAATAAAGGGGACCAATTGTGGTTTTACATACCCTTTGTGCGGTTACAACATACCAGGTTATGTGCAATTTAGGTTGCAAATACTTGGTTAAATGGCGAAACAGGAGTTGAATGCCTATGTTTGTAAAACGATGATCAAACAAAACATTGATGATTTACGTTAAACTGCGGTTATTTATGTACGGAAATCAGGGCTGCCGTTAGGTTTTATTAACCTTTTCCGTAAGGGTTGAAGCATGTAATACAAGACATACATGTTGTGAAGAGGGACAAATCGAGGACTTCTTATAACAACAAAAGACCGAGTATTTGGTTTTACGTACTTTAGTTGAAACGAGTCCATGAGGATTTGTACAAGGATGGAAAGACCAATTTAAAGGCTTTTCCTTTATTTATATACATATGATTTCAAAATGGATGTGTCAAAATCCAATTTGTTAGCAAAGAGCTCGGGTAGGACGCCATCAATTTTTGACATTTGAGAAAAAATTGAAAACTACTATACACAAGGAATGTGATTATGTGAGTAACCACTTATCTTTACCATGATGGGTAGAATATGGAGCATGTTGAGATGGTTTACTAGTCCTGGGTCGTGATTTAACGCTTTGGAGTTTACCAAATCGATTTTAGAACGACGCTCCAGTATTTACAGAACATAAAAGAAAAAAAAATGAAGAGATTCCTTCCGATATGATGAAAAAAAAACAACAAACAAAAATGGTGAAAATTACAATATTGCATTACATGGCAAAGCGTGCCATGGCATGAACGTTGCGTAGTGTGAGGGGTTGAGAGGCAATGATTGGGTTCATGACTTCCCGAACACTGTCACTCGAGGGGTGTCTCTGCTCTAAAGTGATCAATTTTGGAACAGGTGAGAAAAAAGAAAGAAAAAAATAAAAAAACGTGTGAGACAAAAATTACGGTGGTTGCCAATTCACGAACATGAACGGGGCAAACTACACCGTGGATTGTACATAAATTTACAAAAATGATTTTTTAACAATATTCGTTTTATCAACGAAAGGGTGGGCATGTAATTGACACTTTACACGCCAGCCATTGTAAGACTTGGTGTGCTTACAAAAAGGTTGTGGTGATACACACTGGATCATTTTAAGTTTGCTGAGATAGTGGGGGCAGTTTTACTTGACTCCTCACTTCCAGATTTTGCGATATCCTTAATATGGTAATTACCAATGTGTTTTCCAGAGCAGTCAGACAAGGAGTACACTAGATCTGATATCTTTCTTAGAACTTTGGCCTTCACGAAACGTGGTGCCAGCTTGGCAGAGAAATACATGGCTCCTTGGGAAAGTGTGTTGTTCTTTCTCCAAACTATGTCTCCTGTATTGAAGGTGACATGTTTCCTACGTAGGTTGTATCTGTCCGCACTCTTTTGATGAGCCAGGAGCAAAGCATCAGTGACTTCACTGTAGATGGCCGACAGTTCTTCCAGACGATGGGCATAGTTCGCGGTAGGGTTGCTTGTGGTGGCAATTGACGTAGGAAAGTTAGTGTTCCTATGTAGAGAACCATGAACAACTTGTTCCATACCGTGTTTTAAGAAGAAAGGTGTGTAACCAGTGGCCAGATTAACAGTGTTGTTCATTGCAGCCTGAATTTTATCTAGGTTTTTACACCAAGTACGTTGATCTTTATCAACTAGAATAGCCAGAGCTGTGTTGATTGTTTGGTTATAACGTTCGACGGTGTTATTTTGTGGAGTATACAAGGTATTATAGTAAATATCCTTGATTCCGTATTTGGCAAGAAAATCTTTGAATTCTTGGGCAATAAATTGTTTTCCGTTATCAACAATTACGGTTCTGGGTGTTCCGTAAGGTATAAAAATGTGTTTTTCCAGAAGTTTGATGATGGCGGACACGTTGGCTCTTTTTAAAGGAAAGATCCAACAGAATTTAGTGAAAACATCCACTACACTAAGTATGTGCATGTGTCCGGCATAACTTCGGGGAAAGGGTCCGACGAGGTCCATTGACAATGATTGTAGGGGTCTGTCGGCACGTTTGGGATTACCCATTAGGCCGGCAGGTGCTGCCGTGCTATGTTTATAGGCTTTACAAGTTTCACATTTAGAGATGTAATTGCGAATTTGCTTGAAGAGACCAGGCCAGTAATACTTCAAGGAGATCTTTTTATACGTCTTGAAATTTCCTGGGTGTATGGAGTCGGGAGCACTATGATTGTCAATAATTATTTGTTCTCTACCTTCGAGGGGAACGACAAGTTTCCACGAGTAGTCTTCGAGGATGGATAGTGGTACCTTGCAATTACGGTATAGTTGTCCTTTTTTTATGATAAAATTAGGAAACTTTTGTTGGTTATTTTTACAACCTTCGAAGATTTTCAAGTACCATTCATCTTTTGTAGATGGAGGGGGGGCAATTGTGTCAACATTTAATGAAGCCAGTTCAATTCTTGAAAGGGCGTCGGGAACAATATTGTCCGCGCCTTTACGGTGAACAACATCAAAATTGTATTGAGACAAACGGGAGGACCAACGAGCGAGCCTACCGGAGGGATTACTTAAAGAGATCAACCATTTCAAACTACTATGGTCTGTGACTACAGTAAATTTGCTACCGTCTATGTAACCGCGGAAATGGTGAACAGAATCCAATACAGCCAATAACTCTTTCTCGGTAATTCCGTAGTTTTTCTCGTGTTTGTTTAATGTACGGGAAAAATACGCTACAGGGTGTTCGCCATCTGGGAATTCTTGAGTAAGGACTCCACCGATTCCTACATTGGAGGCATCCGTGTGGAGGGTAAAAGAGAGTGCAAAATCCGGGCAATTCAGAACGGGAGCTTTTTGAAGGTCATTTTTTAGAGTTGTAAACGCTTCTTCAGCTTCGACAGACCATCGGAAATTGCTGACACCTTTACGGATGCCGGTAATTTTATTTAAGGGGGCTGCGATGGTGGAAAAGTCTTTGATGAATCTCCTGTAGTAACCTGCAAGTCCAAGGAAACCTTTGACTTCCTTCGCGTTTTTGGGTCGGGGAAAATTTGCCATGGCTTCCACCTTAGCGGGGTCTGTTCTTAGACCTTTTTCGTCGATAATGAATCCCAAATAACGTAGACGGGACTTACAGAATTCAGACTTCTTCAAGTTGATGGTTAAACCAGCGAACTTGAGTTGTTGAAAAACTTTTTCCAGCATTAATAGGTGTTTTTCAAAGGTATCGCTGACGATGATGAGGTCGTCAAGGTAACAAAACAGGCTGTTATCGACTTCAGGACCGAAAAGTTTGTCCATCAGTCTTTGTAACTCGGCGGGGCTGTTTTTTAGACCAAAGGGTAATCTTTTAAAATGGAACATTCCCCTACCAGGTACAACGAAAGCAGTTTTTTCGCACGATTCTGCGTCCAAGGGTATTTGCCAAAACGCTTTGCTGAGATCGACAGAAGAGATGAACTTGGCGTTACGCAGCTTGTCTAAGGTTGCGTGAACGTGAGGTAAGGGATACGCATCAGCTTCCGTGCAAGAGTTTAAACGTCTACTGTCGAGACAGAAACGTGCAGAGCCGTCTTTTTTAGAAACCAAAAGAGTTGGGTTGGTCCATGCACTTCTGCTGGGAACCACCACACCCATTTTTAACATTTCATCAAGTTCGTTTTCTAAAAGTTTAAGTTTTGGGGGGGCTAAGTTGTAATAACGTTGCTTGATGGGTGGGCCATTGGTTTTGATATGGTGTTCAACCAAATTTGTCAAACCTAATCCACATTTTTCGAAAGATATTGACTCGAATTTATTGACCATTTCTTTTAGTTGGAGAGCCTGGTCCGTGCTTAAATTTTCGTGAGGTATTATTGTGCGGATCTCACTAATTTGAGCAGCAGTGGAGGTTTCGCCAAGAGTATTAAATACTTGGGGGGCAACATTGAATGCCTTCCAGAAGTCAACGCCAAGGATGAAATTCTGGGATATAGAGGGCACTATTAGAAAATTGATTGTAACTATTTTATTGTTACAATTAATTGGCAGGGCAAGGGCACCGATGACCGGTTGGGAAACATTATCCGCAGTCGTCAGGTGTGTTGATTGGGGCGAAATTCAAAAATCACTGTTAACAAAAGGCAGGTGAGCATTGTTGCCAAGACAGCTGACAGATGCACCACTATCAAGTAATCCGGAAAAGGGCACATTGTTAACAGAGAAAAAAGCATAGGGTCTCCCATCTTTAGCTTGTTTGCAACAAACCGAAGAAACATTTAAGGTCTGGTTAAAATACTTAATGTGTGCTAACCAATCAGTCCATTCTTTAGACCTTGGTTCAGAATGGGTGCCTGAGAGGTTATTATTTAGTTTTTTGGCCTCTTCATGTAGAAATTTGGTGGGGGCTTGGAGAAATCCACCTGAGGTCTGACATCGCTTGGGTTTTGTAACCTTTCCATGTTGTGCCTTGATTTCTTGAAAATGTTGCGCAGTTCGTCGCTTGGAGAAGAGCGGTCCGTAGAGTGATGCCTCTTGAAAGTTCGGGGTTCCTTAGATTCCAGAAACCTTGCTTGCTTGAAACAAGTAGTGGCCAGATGGCCTACTTTTTTGCAAAAAGAGCACACTTTTTTGTTGTTGAATTCTGGTTTTAAACCAGACGAACGGCTTGGCACAACTACATTATTTGACACATTCTTTATGTTTTTCCTATCCTGGTACGATTCCAGAAGGAGACAGACTTCGTTTAGCTGGGCTAGGGATGCAATTTTCTGTGAGGTAATGATGTTCTCGTATTTGCTTAAAAGGCCATCAGTTATGACTGGTAATAGTTCAGCTTCCGAAACGGGATGTGAAAGCTTGATGTTAATGGATTCAGCCCTTTCTATGAATGTTGCTACAGGTTCATTTACTAGCTGTTTAATAGATAGTAAAGATAATTTGATCCGGTGCTGGGCTTCCGTTTTTCCGAAGCTCGAGATTAGGGCAGATCTGAGTTTATTCCAATCTTTGCATTTAGTTTTTTGAATGCGGTGCCAGGGTATCAATTCTGGGGAGATGAGTTCTATGAAGTTTTTTCGTAGAATCTTGAATGGGATATTTTTGATTGTAGCCGTTTCTTCAATACGGTCAATGAAATCCAGTACATCGGAGACGCCATTATATTTGATTTTCCAAGAGGATAAATCGTAGGTTTTATCTTGTGTCAAGGTGGGTGCGATGTCCTGTTTTATCATTACTTGTGGCATAGGTTCTTCGTTAGGAACAAGATTATTCAAGACTTGCGTAGCCGAGCGTGAATTATTTTCGCTTGAGGGGGCGAGGTTTATTCTCTTAATGTACTTTTTGTTGAATAAAAGTGCATAAGCCTTTAATGTAGGTTTAGATTTGCTTGATGGCGAGAGTCCTCTATCCCTTAAAGCAGTTTGTAAGTGAGTTTTGGATAAGTTGTGCACGTTGGGAATGATGCCCAAATTGGATGATGCCATAGCTTGATTGTTTTCCATTGTGAGTTTCCCAGGTGGTGAAAAATTGCCAGGGGTTTCCTTTAGTAAACGCAAAATTAATTTTGTGAGGCACTTTTCACTTGGTAATCACTGGTTGGTATTTCTAAAATAGTTATAGAAAACTGTATTCCATACTACAATTTGGTATATATGACACCAGAATCTTTGTCAAAGGAAGGCACAAGAAAAAATTTTTGCGTGGAAAGACCTAAGTAGTAAAGGTTTTTGTGTTTCACTGACCACTTTTGAGAAAACTTGTGAAATTCACAAGTATTTATTTTTTTTCCAAAAAAATTTTGCCAGGACTGACCTTTAGAAAACGGGTTTTTTATTTTTCACAAACCACTTTTGAGAAAACTGTGAAATTCACAAGTATTTATTTATTTCCAAAAAATTTTGCC
Organism: Limnephilus rhombicus; assembly: GCA_929108145.2. NCBI lineage: Eukaryota > Metazoa > Arthropoda > Insecta > Trichoptera > Limnephilidae > Limnephilus > Limnephilus rhombicus. The sequence continues at coordinate 42,100,667 of OV815283.1, forward strand.
AGGACTGACCTTTAGAAAACGGGTTTTTTATTTTTCACAAACCACTTTGCACTGAGAAAGGCACTAAAATTCACAAAAGGCACTCTTCTGGCAAATAAGGACAAACTTCCGGATGAAAATAACTGAATATGGGATTTGTTACGAAACCACATTAAAATTATTTTATTTTTTCATGGAACCAATCATTGGTTTTATTATTATTTCACTTTTTTTATGTAAGGAAAAAAAACACAATTCACTTTACACTTATGCTGAAAAAAATGCGGTACCTATAACGTAGAATGTGGAAAGAAAGTCATTATTTTGTCCATTTGGTGAAATATACGTGGTACTAATTTGACAGACACAACAAGTGGGCCGATCGGTATATTGTGCAAGAAAAAACGTGAGTGTGAGATTTTTTAATTAAAGAATCCACAAGGTAATTGGAATTCCAAAACCAAATTTACAATAGCGATCTCCATTGCTTCCGACCTTAGTGACAGAAGGGCGATTTTATTATTCAAAAACACTGCATAGTGACAGGGAATTGTTCTGCCTGATTCAAACGGATTTTTGCCGTTGGAGTTTGGCGCGATAAACGCACTTTTGTGCTTCGATGCGCGTGGGTGCGCGCGCAACTCAGAGATTAGGTATGTATTTACCGCGTGAAACATCGGGCCGTTGATTTGGCGCGAATTACTGTTGCTCGTCCGCTGCTTTGTGAACAAAGGGGTCGGCGCGTGCGCAGTCAGATTCGCGGTTTAAATGCTGCCGTCTTTCTGGTTAATACAAAATGGCCATGTTTTCAATTTTGACGCAATTTTTTTATAATTGCAATCAAATCTGCGTTATGGACTTAACTTGCACATGGATTTCTGTGGTTTCCCACAGAATTCATTATTCACTGGGTATAAAACACCAAGACACAGTACAATCAATGTTTACAAACAGTTCCTATGCGGGGAAGATTTCGACAGGGAGCACTCCGTAAGGCGACTGAGACAATGGCAAAAATGAAAAAAAAAATTCTGGGCCCCACTATGGACGCCAGTGTTAGGAGCGGGCCCCCAAACATGTCCCAAGCTAGCTCTCAGGGGAGGCATGATTTACCCTCTATTCAGGTGGTGGGTCGCTCGAGGCTTCAGAAATTCCTTCGCATCTCAGTCGTCTGGCAGGATACTCCCTCTCTAGGAAACCCTCCTGCCGTAGCAGAATAATAACAGGATTGAGTTAACTAGTTTCATGTATTGCAAATTTAAAACACAGTACATAGGTCATTACAGTACAATTCAACACAAGAAATACATACTACACAATCCTAGCTATCGTGTTTATAACCTCAAGATCCCTAAACGAAACTCTCTGAGTGATGGCTTTGCGCGGGAGTTTACAGTCTATCGTTAAAGGACACAATCAAATGAGGAAACAATTGTACAGCTTACATGATGTTGGGGGTCTTCGTCTTCCGGCTTCCAGGGGGACCTCCCGAGTTTAGGACAGAACCGAAGTTTACACAGGCATGGTGAAATATCAGCGCTAAACCCGTAGGTTATTGAATTAACATTGCAGGTTATATTTGAGTACAATTCGAGCGATAGTACGCCGGGCGCGAACAGTGGGAATTCACGCGCGGGCTTAACGTGTGCCCGAGGCGGCTCGCAATGCTCAACTGGTGGAAGGGATCGCGTGCGGGTGGGCGGATGGGATAGGAAGTAGGAAGCAGGGAACAGGGGGGGAGCAGGGTGTTGTGTAGTTTGCGGCGAATTAGGAGTTTGAATTCTTTGTCGTTTGGGCGTACCATAACAATAAGTACGTCGGAAAAATAACTTTATCTAGATTTTAGAACAAATTTGTTTTTTGCAAAAGGGTAAAAAACACAATAAAAATAAACATTTAAAATGCATGGGAAGAACAGGAAATTTTGTGCGCAAACATTGACAGGCAAAAGTTTAAAGATATTTTTTCTTACTATTGGAAGAGTTAAACCAGTTTTTAGAATGTAAAATTCTATTTGAGGATTCATCTGCTGACACAATTCAAAGGAAAAAATTATCTTATTCGAAGTTCAGTTATAATTTTTTTTTTTTTTTTTTTTTTTTACATTAACTCCACACAGGAGGCCCTGAGGAAAATAATTTCCCTCAGGGCCTATGTCATCTGGGATGCTGTGTGGAGGGTCTTTTTGAGGAGAGGAAGGAATGAACATTGGTCTTGAAGAGACCCATGTTGTAGGAAGGAGGAAACACAGAGGCCGGCAAATCATTCCACAGCCGAGCTGTTGAACACAAGAACGAGTCGAAGAAACGACCCGTTCTCATGTGACAAATGTCAACTGTGTACAAATGTTGGGCACGCGTTTGGCGTGTTTCCCGACTATGCACCGGTGCCGAAGGGATCAATGATGCTAGTTCCTCGGAGCATCTTCCATTGTAATACCGGTAGAACAAGGATAGCATTCCCACCCGACGCCTGTGCTCTAAAGATTGCAATCCGTCTGTTAAGATGGGAGAATCTATCAAACGGACCGCCCGTTTCTGCACAGAGTCGAGGGTATTTTTCAGGTATTTTGGAGCTCCAGACCAGAGGTGGCTGCCAAATTCAACCGTGGGGCGCACTTGCGATTTGTACAGGGTTAGCAGTTGTGTACTTTTAAAGTATCTGCGGGCCCTGTACAGTACGCCTAGTTTTTGGGAGGCTAACTTTACTCTGGCTTCGATGGAGCCCCCATACCTGAGCTGGTCACTTAGGGTTACACCAAGCATATCAATGGAGGGCCTGTTCGGAAGATTGCTTCCGTTGAAAGAGACTAGATTTTCATTGCGATCCCTTTTAGACGTAATCAGACAAGATTGGGTCTTTGAAACATTAAATTCAACGAGATTATTTTTACCCCAAGAGAAAACACTCTCGAGGTAACCGTCCATTCTTTGCTTCAAAGCCTTACGAGCTGTTGGAGTTTGTGAGCCCTTTGGGGGCTTGTCAAACAAAAAGCTATCATGAACTGTACTGTCATCCGCGTAACAGTGAATTGGTGCACATGACAAAAGGTCGTTGATGTGCAACAAAAACAGAGTTGGAGACAGAACCGATCCCTGCGGGACGCCGGCATTTATCGAGTGAGAGGAAGAGGTGAAACCATCGACTACCGTCTGAATCGACCTCTCCCTCAAGAAGTCGGCAATCCACGTACACAAGGATGCGGGAAGTCCGTAAGAATGCAGTTTGTTGACAAGTCCTCGGTGCCAAACCCGGTCAAAGGCCTTGGATATGTCCAGTGCAACCGTTTGGGTCTCACCGAAACGTTCCAGGCATCGCCCCCAAACATGCGTCACATACGCGAGAAGATCACCGCACGAGCGGTTCCGCCGGAATCCGTATTGACGGTCGTTAATAATTTTGTTCTTCTCGAGGTATGTGAGCAGTTTGTCGTTGATCACACGTTCCATCACCTTAGACAGAACTGATGTGATCGCTATGGGGCGGTAGTTGGCCGGGTTGGAGCGGTCACCCTTCTTTGGAATAGGATGGATAACCGCTTTTTTCCAACCAGAGGGCACAGAGCCAGTCTTCAGGGACAGTTTAAAAAGCTTCGTCAAAATTGGAGCTATTTCTGCAGCGCACCTTTGCAGTACCAGGGCAGGTATTCCGTCAGGCCCACTAGCTTTATTAACATCAAGCCCTCGTAAAACATGGAGTACTTCCCGATGCCGGATCCTCAGCTTTTTCATACGAAAACCGCAGTGAGGAACCGACGTCGGGACAGCACCTTGGTCATCGAGGGTTGAGTTATCCGCAAACATTTTACCTAGTAAGTTAGCCTTTTCGGTGGCGGTGTTTGCTAGTGAGCCGTCAGGTCTGGTAAGAGGTGGCAGACTGGATTTGCAGAAATTGCGACCTATTGAGCCCGCAAGCGACCAGAATTGCCTGCTGCCATGCGGGCATGCAGTCAGCTTTCTGCTGATCTGCTGGTCGTGCTCGAATTTTGACCTATTTATGATTCTCTTGGTTTCCTTTGCCATTTTGTTGTAAGCTGTTCTGTCTTCGGATGTTCTAGATGTGTTGTAGGCTCGGTAAGCCGCGTTTTTTCGTCGCACTGCTTCAGCGCATTGTCGACTGAACCACGGCTTTGAGCCTACACCAGTTTCCTTAACAGTAGATTGGATGAAGCCATCCATCGCGGATGTGATGACCTCACCAATTTCCTGGGCACATCTTGAGGGATCCGAAGTCCGAAAACAGACAGCTGACCACGGGAAAGCATTAAAATGTGCCCGCAGACCGAACCAATCTGCTGACCTATAGTGCCACACTTTTCTCTTCAGCCTCTCGTTTGGTGGTCTGAAGTTTACAGGGATTGATGTCGTCACCAGGCAGTGGTCGGACGATCCTAAAGGCGCTGTGACTTCAATACTGTAACCGTGTGGCACAGTAGTTAAAAATAGGTCTAACAGATTGGAACGGTGAGTCTGGACATCAGGAACCCTTGACTATGTATGCATGTGCTGCATATAATATTCTATTGACAGACTATGTATGCATGTGCTGCCAGAATCAAAGAAAAACCATTTTCATGTTCTGAGTGTAGTGCTAATTCGCCAGGTGTCGATTTAATTTAAACCAGTACAGATGTTAAATTCTTGTTAGATTCATCTGCTGACACATATATTTATTAATTTAATGCCAGAATCAAAGAAAAACCATTTTGGTGTTCTGAGTGTAGTTAGTATTACTTCACCGCATGCAAACTGGTTTTGTGTTTAGAATACAACGATAAATTAAATGATTAGTTGTAGATTCATCGGGCATCGAGTGAAGGTATACATTGGAATAACATAATGCTGTAAAATTATGGGTTGGATTGTTGAATTGAATAGTTGAATGTGTAAGTATTATTTGGGGACTCTAACGCAGAATCAATCAATCAACTTACGAGAGATGGGAAGGCTGATAGAGATATTGAAAGAAGGGTGAATGCCGGTAACTCCATTAATGATGGACTGAATGCCGTTGGCGCTAATAAAAAACTATCAAAAGAAGCGAAGCTAGCAGTCCACAATGGAGTCCTGGTACCTACCATGATGTATGGCAGTGAGGCATGGAATTGGCAGAGGAAGGATGAAAGTAAGCTAAATGCTGTTGAAATGAGATCCCTGAGACGTATGTGTGGTAAAACAATGTATGATCGTGTGAGAAATGTGGATATCCGCAAAGAATGTAAGGCTGATGTAAGCATAATGAGTAAGATTAAGAAAGAGACCCTCAGATGGTTTGGGCATGTAGAGCGAATGAACGAAGAAAGTAGTGTAAGAAGAATATACGACGCAAATTTGAATGGTAGAAGAAGTCGGGAACGCCCGAGGAAGACATGGCACGATCAAGTGAATCAAATACTTGAGTCGGGCCATGTCAAAAGTCAGAATAATAGAAGAGAATGTATGAGACGATGTATGAATGTGAGTGAGGCAAAGAGTGTATGCCAAGACCGAGTTATTTGGCGGTCCATCCTCTCTGACTACCCCTGCTGGGAAACGGCGTGATGGTTAGTTAACTTTGTAGTAGAACTTATAAACATGATTTTCGTTGAAAGAATACTCGTCAATGTGATTAGTAAAAAATCCGGCTTGTATATAAATAGGTCGCAATAAAAAATACGATTTTCATATACAACCCACCCCCCGCCGCTTTAAGTACCCAAATAAGGGGGCGGCGAAATTTTTCTCCGCCCGGTGTTCTGTGTGAAGTTTTAACTCAATACATACAGATAAAATTAAAACCAGTTTTGTGTTCAGATAGTTATTGCTGGCAGAATCAAAGAAAAACCCTTTTCATGTTGGGAGTGTAGTTTTAATTAACCGGGTACAGATTTAATTAAAACCAGTTTTGTGTTTGGAATGTAAGTGCCGCTAGAATCAAAGAAAAACAATTTTTATGTTCAGTGTAGTTTTGATGCACCGTATATTTAGTTTAATTTAAACCAGTTTTGTGTTATCAATATAACAATAAGTTGCCGATTCCGAGTGAAACTTTGCATTTGAGTTGCATTCCATATGTATGTATGATAAAGATGCGAAATACTATTACAGGCATACCATTCTCGATTTCTGAGAGCAGATATATTATAAATTTGTAGTAGAATTAATAAGCATAATTTTATTGAAAGAGTACTCGGCACATGGATTATAAAAATCGGCATAAAAAATGGATACCTACCACCCCACATCCCCCCCGGTCAGCGCTTGAAAAGTACCTGTAGAAGTAAGGGTAGGGGGGGGGGGGGGGGGCAAAATTTTCCTCCGCCCCGGGCGGCCGAAAGCCACTGGCTTATTACCAAAGAATATTTTTAAAAACTAATTTTATTGGTTTTTACCTATGCATTATCGGAGACAGTTAAATTATGGCAAATAAACATAAACTACAACTTGATTCGTTCAACTTTGCGGACGACCAGAAAAGGAAATAAAAACTTTTTTATTGAGCTGTCAAAAAAAACTAATACAACAAAATATCATTTATGTCCGCACCGAAATGTGGCCGTCTATATTTTTGAAGAGTTTTCCTTATGACTTGGTAAATCCAACAAAACGGTGGATTGACCTCTTATAGGTGAGAAATTCTATGTCTGTCGTGTCTGTACTAATAATTATAATCATGGGATGGATACATAGATAGTTAAAACATAATAAAACTTTCAATAGATTTCATCGTTAATCGGATCTACGCATAAGGAAAAAAATGTTTTTTTTATTGTTAAAATTCGGAGGCTGAACAAATATTATTTTTATATTAATCGATAAATTAATGGTTCCTTACTCATTTTATTGCTTAACTCGCATTAATTCGGCAGCTTTGATTCACAGATTGGATATCGGTATTTTTATTTTTTTTTATTTTTACGACTTTATGTCCGGGTTAAATCTTCCCCACTAAACCCTAAAAAAACTAAACCCTTCCATAAAACTTTTCAACGTATGATCATCTGGTCAATCCACGCTATGCAAGTGTACTATATAAGTATAATAAATACAAAATAATACAAGAACAACATGTCAACCTACCAGAGACCTAATGGGAAAATAATTCACCGACTCCAGATATTTTCAAAAGAGGGTTCGGCCCGGTAGAACTCCTAGCTGGACCGATCTATCCTACTGATCCCTCAATATAAATATTTAAAAAATCTTTCGTAATCCTACATGTATTTAAAATGACCGATTTTTGAATTTTTTTATATAAGTTCTTTGAGAAATCTAATAAGCCTAAATTTTGAATGAGAGTGCTAGGTATAATGCCAGTAGTCGAAATAACAAATGGTAATTTTTTTATATTCTGAGAATGCCAAATTCTTTTAATCTCATTTACTAAATCTGTATATTTTCTTATTTTTTCAGAAACAGATTTTTGAATATTACAGGAATTTGCGGCACTTTTCAGAGTGGAAATACTCCCAATATGTATCCTGGTGTGAGGCTACTATTCGCAATTAAAACGATGCTTGAAGTGGCTTTAGCCGTGTTTAGTGACAGATCTGAACAGACAATTACTTCGCCACCGACACCCTTCTTCCCCAACTTCTTCCCCTGTCCATTACCTTTAGCCTCACAACATGCCATAACTATGAGTGCCATAGTCACACTGGGTCCAGACGGGAGCAGTTGGGAATCGTGTACGGTATTCACATAAAAATACTGCATTGAAATCAGATTAATTAAATATGTATTATTTGATAAAATACCACCCAAGAGCCCAAACTTCTCAGAGCCAAATCCATTAATAATTTTGCAACATCAGCTCATCAATACTTTTAAACTATTCCCGACTCAAATATGTGATTCCCTTGCTAATCATGTGTATTGTTCGGGTACCCCGACTTCTTCTACATTCTAGTTTTAGTGGTCCTTTCATCCTCTTTATATATGTCCAAACCGTCTTAGCGTCCCTTTCCTAATCTTGCTCAAAACAGATATGTTGTTATTCATTTGTGTTACGGTAATTCTTAATTATTTATTATAACTTTCCTCATATTATTTACCTATCTTTATTTATTTATTTTTTGTTAATAATTTATTAAAAACAAATGCAAGAAGGACCTGACAACTGTTGAGACACCTAAAAACTACATATAACTATCTGTACTAACAACATCCGTTGAAAGATGTTGAAATTACCCGTATAATCCTGACTACAGTAGAAAGACAATGATCTTGGGGCAAATATGTTTTTATACGTGTATGTGTGGTAAAACCATGTATGATCGTGTGAGAAATGTGGAAATCCGCAAAGAATGCAAGGCTGATGTAAGCGTAATGAGTAAGATCAAGAAGGAATGCTCCGATGGTTTGGGCATGTAGAGCGAATGAACGAGGAAAGGAGTGTAAGGAGAATATATGACGCAAATGTGAATGGTAGAAGAAGTCGAGGATGCCCAAGAAAGACATGGCACGACCAAGTGAATCAGATATTTGAGTCGGGTCATGTCAAGAGTCAGAATAATAGAAGATAATGTATGAGACGTTGTATAAATGTAAACGAGGCAAGGAATGTGTGTCAAGACCGGGATGTTTGGCGGTCCGTCCTCTCTGCCTACCTACTGTTAGTTAGTTAGTTAGTTTACAAATCCGGCAATTATGATATCCCGTGATATTTCACGCGTCTGCGCAAGGTACTTATAATTTAGTTGGAAACTGGCTTACTTATTATGCTCGTACGTATAGTAGGAAACTAGCGGCACATATCACCGAACTCTTCTTTAAAGTTCGAGTATAACGGCTTTGTTAATTACGGACTCCGTCCCTTTAAATGACCCTACAAAGAAGGCATATTTTTACTTTTTGTGCATTCGACTACTTTGTACACGTGGCAGTCCAATCCAGGCTTTAGGTCCTGACACTCCGAAAGCGCGCCCACCGAACTTAGTATCTTGTGTGCGCTTTGGTTCCTTTAACCTTCCGATAGCTGATGACGCTGCTGACCTCAAGGTTGACTGTAGATAATTGGAATTTTATGATAATTAATATTTTCCGATAAGTAAGTTGGAGGCTTTCTGTAAGGGATTTATGTAGGTAGTTTTAACTGGTTCGGCCACACTGACAGTGGAGCCAACATTCATTAATCGATATAAGTATATAAAAATGAAAGTATGTTTGTTTGTTTATAACTTATGCGGCCCCTAAACAATTCATCCGATTGTAATGAAACTTTTGGTGAGTTGTTGTGCGTACGCCCGCGATGGTTTCTGTAGGTACACAGTGGTAACTCTGGCGTTATGAAATTATTTCCTATACTATTCATCCGATTGCGATGAAATTATGGTAAGATGTTTTACTCACGCCCGCGTAGGTTTCTTGAGCCCTGGCGTCATGAAATTTGTTTAAAAAAATTAAAATAATTATCGCGCGAGTATTTTGTGAAGTATGTGTGTATTTTATGTAGTTTAGCGGCAGGGAGGGGAAGAGGGAGAGGGAGAGCAATCCGGGAAGGGAACGAAGGAGCGGGGTTCGCAGAAGGGAGGGATACGGAAAGGTGGAAGGATAATGCGGGATGAAGGAGGGGAAAACGGGAAGGAGGAAAGCGGGAGTGGGATGTGAGGGAAGGGGGAGAAGGTGGAGGGGCGACGCGGGTTGGGAAGGGAAGGCGGAAGGGGAACGGGGACGAATGGACACTCAGGGAGAAACAATTTAGATATTTAGGAATTGCAACGCATGCTGGGAATTCGCTAGTTAATAATATTATTTACTGCATTTTTATATTCACATTTGTACGAACTTACTAAAATTGTGATATTCACATTTAAGTACTAGCTTACTAAAAAAGTTTATCTTTTGATCATCATCGAAAACATCTAATAAATGTAAAACTCTAGCAATTTATGGTTTAGTCGTGTTGGTTATTGCCCTCTAGGTTCAACCAATGAAGATGACGTGGGATTATTAATTATTATTGATTACTTCGATTAGTGATGAGTTTTCGATAATATCGAAATTCGCCTGGTAACAAAGTTATTAATATTTTGAGATATTTTTGAAATTTTTTCCTTATTTTGAGGTGAATACCATTTAACGTCCTAATAGGACGGTCCTATTGATATCGAGACAGAATATTTGTTCGCCTTTTACTAACGGAGGTATTTGTCGTGTCAGGTATATGTACCTGAGGAATATCAAACTATAAGTGTTGGTAAGATTTATTCAGGTTTCAAAAGATGAAGGTAGTTAGTCTAGTGGTCCCAAGTGTCGTCACAAGATTGAGATTTGCATCGTTTTCAACATTTTCTACTTGCAATGATGGTAGTAGGAAGAAATCAAGTATTGTCAGATTATTCGTAACCTTTTTTATGTCAAAACCGCACAAGCCAGTGAGACTATGGCATCACCAATTGGAGTATGTTGTGAGGTTGAAAGAAAGTGGGGAGGGGAAGGAGATGAGGAAGAGGAAGGTGGGGAAGTACTTGGTTATTCAGATCTAGTCACCAAACACGGCTAAACTATTTCAATCAATGTTTTAATTCTGAATGATAGCCTTACATCAGAGCGATACTTTCACTCTGAAATATGCCATATATTGTTTTTGAATGATTAAACTGCTTAAACACAAAACCTATCAATTGAAATTTAATTGGGCATGCCTGGATTTGACATGTGCACCAATTCATTGTTACGCGGATGACAGTACAGTTCATGATAGCTTTTTGTTTGACAAGCCCCCAAAGGGCTCACAAACTCCAACAGCTCGTAAGGCTTTGAAGCAAAGAATGGACGGTTACCTCGAGAGTGTTTTCTCTTGGGGTAAAAATAATCTCGTTGAATTTAATGTTTCAAAGACCCAATCTTGTCTGATTACGTCTAAAAGGGATCGCAATGAAAATCTAGTCTCTTTCAACGGAAGCAATCTTCCGAACAGGCCCTCCATTGATATGCTTGGTGTAACCCTAAGTGACCAGCTCAGGTATGGGGGCTCCATCGAAGCCAGAGTAAAGTTAGCCTCCCAAAAACTGGGCGTACTGTACAGGGCCCGCAGATACTTTAATAGTACACAACTGCTAACCCTGTACAAATCGCAAGTGCGCCCCACGGTTGAATTTGGCAGCCACCTCTGGTCTGGAGCTCCAAAATACCTGAAAAATACCCTCGACTCTATGCAGAAACGGGCGGTCCGTTTGATAGATTCTCCCATCTTAACAGACGGATTGCAATCTTTAGAGCACAGGCGTCGGGTGGGAATGCTATCCTTGTACTACCGGAATTACAATGGAAGATGCTCCGAGGAACTAGCATCATTGATCCCTTCGGCACCGGTGCATAGTCGGGAAACACGCCAAACGCGTGCCCAACATTTGTACACAGTAGACATTTGTCACATGAGAACGGGTCGTTTCTTTGACTCGTTCTTGTGTTCAACAGCTCGGCCGTGGAATGATTTGCCGGCCTCTGTGTTTCCTCCTTCCTACAACATGGGTCTCTTCAAGACCAATGTTCATTCCTTCCTCTCCTCAAAAAGACCCTCCACACAGCATCCCAGATGACATAGGCCCTGAGGGAAATTATTTTTCTCAGGGCCTCCTGTGTGGAGTTAATTTAAAAAAAAAAAAAAATTGAACCCTAATCTGGACCGCTAGTCGAGAGCCTTTACCCTCGACTACGGACGGATGCTGTCATGGGAACGTTGTCGTAAAAATTTAAAAAATAATCGTTTGGCGCCTAGTCAAAGTATCTACTCGTATGAACATTTAATGAGTAGGTACCTGTTAAAAAAATTCAGCATACCGGAAACGTGCCTCTCTAATTGGTTTTTTAAATAATCATTTAATTTAGGTAATTAGGTATTTTAGCATCAAAGCCAAACGATCCTTTAATTAATTAATAATGTGCGTGCTTTACACCACACGACTGAAATAAAATTACAAGATAAACCTCGCCCAATGAACCCAGGTATCCCTACTAAGTAACCAAACGTAGAGAACGGGGTGACCTGTGACCTATGGGTGACATGACATTGGGGTGAAATATGACCGTGGGGTGACCTTACGACCTTGGGGTGACCTACGACCTTGGGGTGACTTACGACTTTGGGGTGACCTACAATCTTGGGGTGACCTACGACCTTGGGGTGACCTACGATCTTGGGGTGACTTACGACCTTGGGGTGACCTACGACCTTGGGGTGACCATCCTTATCCTTATCCTTATCACTCCCCAAGTCAAGCGTGCGTAAAGGCCCGACCGTTCGCATCGATTACATGTTCGCATGACATTTTTCCTAACAATCACCACTTTTCGTAACACATCACCACTTTTCGTAACGCATTCACCAGCTTACTCTCCAAGTTGAGCGTGCGTAAAGAAGTTTTACTTAAAAAATTAAATATAAAATAATTCACCGTACTCCCGGCGCCTGCGTTTTAAATTACAATAGATACCGATTATACAAAGGTATGTCTAATTCTATTGTAAAAATAATGTCGTAATACTTTTAACGAGCGTGGGACACAAGAGAATGAAGAAAAAAAACAACAAATTATCTACAAATAACTTAGCATGTATTCGACCTCTTCATACAATCAATCGTAAATTTAATTTAATTTCATTTCCACTTACAAAACGTTTTCATGAATTTGAATATTTTACAGGTAATCTACCATAGATGGCCGGCGTAGTCCAGTGGTAAGGCTCATGACTCGCACTCCGAAGGTCGCGGGATCGAATCCCGGCGTGGCAAGTAAATTTTATTTGATTAATTTGTGTTATTTCACAATTTATTAATTTAAAATAATATACAGTATAGTTGCGGCACGTTACAGAGTGGAAGATACTCTCAGTATCGCCATGGTGTAAGACCACCATTCAGAATTCAAACGTTGCTTGAAATGGCTTCTGCCGTGTTTGGTGATCAGATCTGAATAGCCAGGTACTTCCCCACCCTTCTATTCCCTATCTCCTTCCCCTCCCCACTACCTTCAGCTTTACAACATACCCCAATTGGGGTTGCCATAGTCCCACTGGCTCCAGACGGGAGCAGTTGGGACCCTTGTGCGGTATCACGTAAAAAAAAAGTGTTATTTTTATAAATCTGTAATGTTGCATTGTAACAGAATTTAATTTTCTGATTTTAAATTCTTTAATTAGAATTTCTGATGATAATGAAGATTAAAGAATTTAAAATCAGAAAATTTCTCTAACCTTTATTATCATCAGAAATTCTGATTAAAAAATTTAAAATCAGTAAGTACAATTGTATTTATTATTAATTTTAGTGCTTTAGAACAAAAGCAAAACAATCAGCGCATTAACATTTGACGTTTTTGAATTTTTAGAATTCATTCACTATTCAATATTATACGCACTTATCACAATATTGCTGCAGAACTTTCAAAAGGTGAGAATTCGTTCCGTGCAAAATGTACGAGGAAAAGAATTTTCTTAAAATTTTTTTTCGTGAATTTTCCGATGTTTTTGTCCGGGACGGAGACAATTCCAACAAATCAAAGATCATAAAAACCGGTTCAGCCGTTCTCAGAGTTATAAATGGTGTAACTAACCCGACTTTATTTTATATATTAAAATTATAAGAACAATATCGGCAAGTCTGTCAGACAAAAATAGAGTTAAGTAATTTAAAACAATAAATAGTTCCGTCACCAGACGCTTCATTAAGCACAACAAATCGATTAGTATTTAAGTAGATTGTTACGCAATGAAACATGACTCCGAAGATGAGGAATGCCGGTTATGGTGAAGGTGGTGAAGCGCCCATCATTATCCTTGCAGAGGTCATTACCTCCATCATAGGCTTGTTGAAAAAGTATCGATATATCGATGTATCGATATTTTTAATTCAATACATCGATATTTTTAGCCGATATATTTTGATATATCGATAAATCGATACAAAATATCCGATATCGAAAATTGTACCAAAAACGATATTTTTTTTAATTTATGTAACTAAAGTCATTAGAATCCAAAACCGTATGAAACGAACGGAAAAAGTAACTGTATTGGGTCATGACATCTGGCGGTTGAAATTTTAACTATTAATGCTTACAAATCTATTGTCTTTGCATTAGTATTTGTCATCACTAATACTATCTCATATGTGTAGGTACATACATAGAAATATAAGCTATTTTTCCCCATTTTTTTCTAAGCTACTCTTATGTGTTGGTTCCCAATTGTTTGTGATTATTGACAAACCTTGTTCCAAACACGAAGTCCTTTTTGACAGAATAATAGGCCAATAGAATGTTACTGAGACGCATACAAAGTTTACATATAAGTTAGAAGACAGCTTTTTAGTTTTTGATATTTTTGTAATTATTACATAAGAGGACATAGCCAGAGAAAACCAGAAATATGTCATTTTCAAATCAGGTTTTAGACGTATTGACTCTTTTCCACAAAAAATTATAAATGGATTTCGAAAGATTGTTCTTTTATCTAGCATTCGTATGTAATAAAATTTGAGAATTTTTGAAAATTTTTAGTATAATATGGTTATTCCATAGGTCGTTGGCAGATTTGTTAAATTTTCAAAAAAGTTTTTTTTATTATTCCACACCCATTTCAAATAATATAATCATGCAGTAAAATAAATCAATACATTATCTAGCAAACGCATGTTTTAGAATTTTAATTTTAGTTTCAATAAAATCATTAAAAAATATGTACGTACATGTGTTTCTTGACGAAAATTGGTCCATTTGTGTATTTATTTGCGCACTTACAAACTAATATATCTCAGATTTTTTTACATACTTATTTTGCTAAGACGTTATTGACAAATAATAAATAATTTTGATCGAAAAATAATTTTAGTGAGTATTTAATATTAATTAATTTACAGCTTCGCATTCCAACATTTTTCTGATCGAAAGAACACAAAATTCAGAACTATTGATGACCGGCGTGGTCAAGGGGTAAGGCTCTTGACTCGCAATCCAAAGGTCGTGGGATTGAATCCCGGAGTGGGCAAATACATTTTATTTGACTAATTTGGGTTATTTCACAATTAATTCATTTAAAAATAATATATTTGCGTCACGTTCCAGAGTAGAAGATACTTTCAGTATCGCCCTGGTGTAAGACCACCATTCAGAATTGAAACGTTGCTAGAAATGGCTTTAGCCGTGTTTAGTGACCAGATCTCAATAGCCAGGTAATTCCTCGCCTTCCTCTTCCCCGTCTCCTTCCTCTCCCCACCACCTTCAGCCTCTCAAAATACCCAATAGTCATGCCATAATCTCACTGGCTCTAGACGGGAGCACTTGGGTCTCTTGTGCGGTATTCACATAAATATAAAAAAAAATTGTGCACACAAATAAATATTTCAAAATGAGTCATTTCTTACAAACCAACTGAATATTACTCGGTTAAAATATAATTAAAACAAGCAAAAAATATATATAAAAATTGTTTTTCATGTTAGTATCTACTTTATACCTAAGTACTGTGTTTACGCATTTAACTTGCATCTATTTATGTTTACACACTTCGATAAACAAATTACAAATAACAACTTTTTCGGAAAAAAATCAGGAAGTGAGAATCCGACATCTTTATCTGAACCGAAACAAACTCCGCGTGACCTAGTAGGTACGTGAAACACGGCTACCGGCGAGATGGCATTTAGTTTCAAAAGCGTCCGCTCGCGAACGCTGATGTTTTATGAGCGCTGCAGTCGAAATCGGAATCCTGATTTGCTGGTATGACAGCCGTAATAAAAACCAATATCTACTGATAAAAATACCTTAATTTTTTTGAGATGTTTGTACATTAAAATAATGCACATTGTGTATAAAAATTACTATTGATAATATTGAGAAGAATACGCTACTATTTTTAAAATGAAAAATATTTTAAAAATTTGACCGATATATCGATATTTTTTCCTCGATATATCGATGTCGATATTGATGTTTTAATAAATATCGATACATCGATATATCGATATTTTTTTCACTTTTGACATCCTTACAGTCCATCATTGCAACATCGAGGACATTGTAAGCATGCTCTATTGTTACGTAGGTTATTTTATGAGAATTCAGCACAAGTCCTATCTGCTTCTGAGTGTGGAGTCTGTGGCAAAACGGCAACTCCAATGATTGTTGTTGGCTGAAGGAAAGGAAGTTGGCGAAGTACATGGTTCGTCAGATCTAGTCACCAAAGCTAAACGATCAACTTGTTAATTAAAAATGGTGGTCGATAGTGCGAGAGTACTCAATTCTGCTGAAGTAGGTAAGTACCTATGTTGCAATGAGAAAATGAATACTTTAAGAGTTGAATCGTTTTACGTCACATTGTTGAAGTTAAAACTTCTTTACCGCCGCCGTTGTGATTTGAAACTCTATGAAACGAAAAATGGCGACACTAAAAAGATACAAACAAACATATATATATATATATTGACCTCTTCCCGTAGTATCTTGATCCTGTAAGAAGTTGCTTGACAATGTTGATCCACCTTTAACACCGTATAACTTGGCTTTGATGGAATACATCTGTATGAATTGGCAACAACGTTACTACAAATACCAAGGTTGCCAGTTTCTCGGTAAAAGTTTTTGATATATTGCACATAAAATTTTAGAACTTTGTATGGAAATCATACGCATCTTTTTTGTTGATCCGGTCAAATCCCCATACGTTGTCGATCCGCCCAAATCCCCATACGCGGTTGATCCGCCTGTTGATAATCAAAGATGGCTGAAAAGGGAAGCCTTCTGATTGGTCGAACGAAGCCTTCTCATTGGTAGCAGATATGGAAGGCACCTACTAAAAAAAGATATCCAATTGTTCAACTAAATTTTTACAACGGTTATGAAGAATATATATTCTTCTATATTCTCCACAAAATATTATTGACATTTATATAGATATTAGACATTTGATAGACTGTCAAAAACTTTACGAATATATTTTCATGATGTCTCGCAATTTCAACTCTGTCTGCATGACAATACTAATATTTTTGCATTACAATTACGAATATCTAAGAGTGATTCATGATATTTGCCAGTAGTTAATAATATTTTGTTAGTTCTTTTACGAAAATATTGACAGTCCTCCTGATATTTTTTCAGCAATTACTAACCATTTATTCGTTCTTATACGACGGTCTTCCTGATATTCTGCTAGTAAAATACTGACAGGTAATTTTGGTTCGTTCTTTAACTAATACTTTATTAGGTTTTACTGATATTTTGTTAGGTTCTTGGACTAATACCTTATGCTTACTGTCAAGTTAATTGCTCTTTGCGTACTGATAGAAGTATATGACTTTTTACTAGTATTTTTAATGATTCCATTGACATTTCATCATTCCAGTCCAAACTGCACTAGGATTGGAATGATGGAATGTCAGTGCAATCATTAAAAATGCAAGTAAGAAGTCTTATAATTTTATCAGAAAGCATTGGTAAAATTAACATGGCAGTACACAAAATAAACATGAAAATGAAACAACTTAATAATACTTACAATCTTATTTAATATCTTCCAATGAGTCAACGGGATCACGGAGGCCCATTTGGAGTATGTTGGGAGGCTGAAGGGGTTGGGGAGCAGGAAGGAGATAGGTAAGACGAAGGTTTGTTAGATAATAATTCATAAAGAATGAAGCTTAAAATAGTGTAAGTATATTTAATTACTCATCATAAATCACATTGTATAAATTATAAATTTCAAGGAATGTCGAATCTCATATTACTAAGGGTAAAATATAATTACAGATTGTAATACCATACAAAAATACGATACCTAAAGCAGAATATGGACTGGTAAAAATAATTATTAATTAATAAATAATTGTATGTCTTCCAATGATAAAAATACTTGGGATGAACTCAGCTTCTGACAGATCTGCCGAGCATATTTTTTTCCAATTTATCGCAGTATTTATTGGGAAGATCTCTAGTAGCAAAGTAAGGTTTTGTAAAGGAAATAAACTTTTTCACTGTTGTAATCAGTGATTGAGTTTATACTTAATTGGACCGCAGACAACAGGCATTTTACCACTGAACTGCCCTTGTGAGGTGACAGTATTCTATAAATCATCTAATTATTTTTATCATTTAAGTTATATCGTTGTACTTCATACTTTACAAAACCTTTTTTTATCACCATATCGCAGACCCAAGTTACAATACTACATAATAACGGCGCTCTGCGAATTTGATAATTTACAGAGCGCCATTTTTGCGAAAAATCACCTCAAAGGCGCTTCACAACGATACCGTAACATATATGTTACATACAATACTACTCAGGATTTACAGGTGGTAAAGTTGTTCTCTAATTTATGCTGAAAAGCACGTTAGCTTTTTGGTCTGAGTTGAACTCTATAATCCGCCTGAGTTCCTTCCTTGGTGAAGTCAGTTTTGTATAATGTCCAGCATCCTCACTCTGTAGTCTGTAAATAAAATACAATTGGAAATATTAATACTTGATAGAAGCAAGGCTCCCATCTCCTGTCTTATTAAATAATTACTTCCAGTGCCTTAAAAACATTCACTCGGTACATAAAGTATTTTACTTTTAAAAGCGTGGGAACAAATAATATCATACCATTATTATCATTACATAGTATAAAATGACGTCGCTCAAAATGTATGTGCGCGTTAATCTTTTAAACTACGCAACGGATATTCATGCGGTTTTCACCAATAGATAGAATGATTGAAGAGGAATGTTTATATGTATAATACATGTAAATTATATTAGAGAAAAGCCGAGAAATTCAAAGAAAACCTATTTTTGTGCGATTTAAAACGGCTGGCGGGCCGTACTATAGTAGATGTCCTAGAGTTAGTAGGTACCTATTCGATTTTCCCTTTTCAAATATCCAGTGTTGCAAGCATTGTATAATTAGTGGCGAGTTAATTAGTTTATATGTATAATACATGCTTATTATAGTAGAGAAAAGACGATAAATTCGAATATTCAATTCAGGCAGCGGGCAGCGAGCAGCTGGCAAGCGGGTGGTGTGGATTTTATAAATATTGGGTAATGGCGTTGTGTTTCGTTAGCCATAGCAACGTGTGGCCGGGTCTGCTAATATCATATAATACACTTACATAATTATAGCCATCATATATTTGAAGTACACAATTAGATTTGACTGCGCCAACATGGGTATTGACATCTTGCCTTGGTAAAAAGCAGGATTTTGAAAAAGTCAGTTTTGTATAATCGTATAATGTCCAGCATCCTCACTATGTAGTCTGTAAAAAAAGATATTTGTAAATATTAATACTTGATAGAAGCAAGGCTCCCATCTCCTGTCTTATTAAGTAATTACTTCCAGAGCCTTATAAACATTCACTCGGTACATAAAGTATTTTAATTTAAAATCATCTGAACAAATAATATCATATAATACACTTACATAATTACAGCCATCATATATTGTAAGTATACAATTTGATTTGACTGATCCCACATTAATTTCACATCAGCGCGCCAACGCGGGATTTGACATCTTGCCTTGGTAAAATGCAGGGTTTTGAAAAAGTCAGTTTTGTATAATGTCCAGCATCCTCACTATATAGTCTGTAAACAAAAAAACATTTGGAAATATTTATACTTGATAGAAGCAAGGCTCCATCTCCTGTCTTACTTCCATTCCTTCCTTTAATTACTTCCTGAGCCAAACATTCACTCGTACAAAAAAGTATTTTACTTTGAAAAGCGTCTGAACAAATAATATCATATAATGCACTTACATAATTATAGCCATAATATATTGGAAGTATACAATAAGATTTGACTGGTCCTTCATTAAATTTCATTTCAGCGACAACAGGTAACATCTCGCCTTTGTAAAATGCACGATTTTGGCGTATAATGTCCACCATTAGACCTCAAATTTCTGTAATCCATTATTCTGTAAGCAAAAGACATTTGAAATTATTAATACTTGATGTTATTCAATGATAAACCTAAATAAATAAAACTGTCAACTGAAGTGGTAAAATTATTACATTTGGTTGGATTTTTAATGCAAAGCAAAATCGATTAACAAATAAAAATAACCAAAGTATTCATTCAACACCCTAACTTCATCTTGCGTGTAAAATTGTAGGTTTGTTATTGATCCTCCGCATTTTATAAATTCTATTTCGTATTCTTACGACATTTATATAATCAAAGCTTACATGGTGGCCATTTCAAAGTAAAGAGACTATTAATTACATTGTTTTTTAGAAACAAAAAGAGCACTTTGATTATTTCATAATTACGAATATATAGGCAACATTAGGGTAAAGTTCGGTTTATGGGCCAAATTCCTAAAAAATAAAACTAGTTATTTTTATACTAATTTGGGGTCGGGGAATCCGAATCTGAAAGAATTAGGCGGCGGCAAGCAATATTAACTGAATTACAGGACTTTAAAAATTTTTATACACATACAGGAAAATAGCCATTTTGGAAGCATTTTGATTCCTAGAAAATCAAACTAGTTATTTTTATACTAACTATGGGCCGGGGAATCCGAATCTGAAAGAATTAGGCGGCGGCAAGCAATATTAACTTAATTACACGACTTAAAAATTTTCTATACACACACACATGAAAATAATCATTCCGGAAGTATTTTGACACATGTAGTACAAAGATCATAGAAAAACACGATAACATAGATGTTTTTACCACACAAAATTAAGTGTTGCCATTAAGCAGTAATATTTATAACGTAAAATAACATGTTTATATTTTAAGTACTTATTTTTTATAATTGATTCTCAAATATTTTAGGGAGGTACACCAACTAGTATTGTGGAGTTTTTATGCCTTGACGCGAGTAGGCGTTATAAAGGGGCACGTTCTTTTGTATCACAAACCATGTTACATAAACCCGGCGTAGCTGCCAAACTACTTGAAAACAGGGATGTTTTTTTGCCGTGACGCGAGCAGGCGGTATAAAGGGGCATAAACCATGTTACACAAACCTAGCGTAGCCGCTAAACTACTCGAAAACAGGGATGTTTTTTTGCCGTGACGCGAGCAGGCGGTATAAAGGGGCACAAACCATGTTACACAAACCTAGCGTAGCCGCTAAACTACTCGAAAACAGGGATGTTTTTTTGCCGTGACGCGAGCAGGCGGTATAAAGGGGCACAAACCATGATACACAAACCTAGCGTAGCCGCTAAACTACTTGAAAACAGGGATGTTTTTTTGCCGTGACGCGAGCAGGCGGTATAAAGGGGCACAAACCATGTTACACAAACCTAGCGTTAGGTTAGGGACGCGAGCAGGCGGTATAAAGGGGCACAAACCATGTTACACAAACCTAGCGTAGCCGCTAAACTACTTGAAAACAGGGATGTTTTTTTGCCGTGACGCGAGCAGGCGGTATAAAGGGGCACAAACCATGTTACACAAACCTAGCGTTGCCGCTAAACAACTTGAAAACAGGGATGTTTTTTTGCCGTGACGCGAGCAGGCGGTATAAAGGGGCACAAACCATGTTACACAAACCTAGCGTTAGGTTAGGTTAGGTATAAAGGGGCACAAACCATGTTACACAAACCTAACGTTAGGTTACGCATTTTTAAGACTACGAATTTTCATACTTTTGGTTTAAGAATACGCCGTTGAGATAGTCGTAATTCATCAGGTTAATGTGTTATGTGAAGAATTATCGTGTCGGAAATTATTGATATAGAGATAAATATTTTTGAGAGCTGGTAACACTGCCGGCACATGTTTTTGTATATTTCTTGTTTTTTTATGATCTTTGTACTGCGTGTCAAAATACTTCCGAAATGATTATTTTCATGTGTGTGTGTATAGAAAATTTTAACGTCGTTTAATTCAGTTAATATTGCTTGCCGCCGCCTAATTCTTTCAGATTCGGATTCCCCGGCCCATAGTTAGTATAAAAATAACTAGTTTGATTTTCTAGGAATCAAAATGCTTCCAAAATGGCTATTTTCCTGTATGTGTATAAAAATTTTTAAAGTCCTGTAATTCAGTTAATATTGCTTGCCGCCGCCTAATTCTTTCAGATTCGGATTCCCCGACCCCAAATTAGTATAAAAATAACTAGTTTTATTTTTTAGGAATTTGGCCCATAAACCGAACTTAAGCCGCAACATTATTTAATCGTAAATTATATCTTAACATATATAAACTTTTACCTATGCAGCTCACGCTATAACACGCTGCCATAACATAAATTATTTGAAAACAATAGGTCAAAACTTACCTACCTCGTAATCCACTATCCCAATTTTTCTAAAAAATGAATAGTTTGTCAAATGTCAATCCATTAAGAGATTATGGCTTTATTATGAAAATAAACAAATGCTTATTTATTGTTAAAATTTTAAAAACTACTAACACTATTGAAAGAATGAACACCGCTCGTCAACACGCCATTTTTAATTTGAATGACGTGAAGTTGCCAAGTTGGCGTTCGCAATAAGCGCCGTTTACACGCACACTTCGGAGCGACCGAGTCCCGCGCCACTTCAGGCCGCCGCGCAGAAAAGTAATGACCGATAGGTTTACAGCGCAGTTCACTGTAAAAATTTTCTGCGCGGCGGCCTGACTCGGTCGCTCCGAAGTGTGCGTGTAAACGGCGCTACGTACAAAAATCTGTAGTACAAATAGAATATTGACAATTTATCGGATGCGACCTAGACAGAACGATCTCAGGCCGGCAAGTGAATATTTTAGCAATGCAGAAGGGCCTACGAGATGCGCAGTATAAACGACCGGAATTTGGCCCTTTCTAGTAATACCTAAGAAATTAGTTGCTAAATAGTTATGTGATATACATTATTTTTTAAATGCAGATCGAATAGTTTTTCTAGGATTACCTAAATTATGAGTATGTGTTATTAAAAAATAATTTAGCTACAGCGTAAAACACTTGTTAGTGTAGTACATGTAGGTACATGCCCCCGGTGCCGTTGGCACTAATAAAAAGAAGCAAAGCTAGCAGTCCAAAATGGAGTCCTGGTACCTAACCTGATGTATCGCAGTGAGGCATGAAACTGACAGAGGAAGGATGAAAGTAAGCTAAATATAAAGCTGTTGAAATGAGATCCCTGAGGCGTAGGTATATATGTGTAGCAAAACCATGTACGAACGTGTGAGAAACGTAAAGATCCGCAAAGAATGCTACCTAGTCTGATGTATAAGTAAGATTAAGAAAGGAACTCTCCGATGGTTTGAACATGTAGAGCAAATGAACCAGGAAAAGAGTGTAAGGAGAATATATGACGCAAATGTGAACGGTAGAAGAAGTCGGGGACGCCTGAGAAAGACATGGCAATAAAATAGCTATCGTAAAAACTTAACGAAAAAAAATTGGACAGGAGGCCCTGAGGAAAAGAATTCCCTTCAGGTCCTATGTCATCTTTGGGGATGATGTGTGGAGGGTATTTTTTAAATAATCCCCTCAGGTCCTATGTCATCTTTGGGGATGATGTGTGGAGGGTATTTTTAGGAAAGGAAGGAGAGGAAGTTCTGGGAAGGAAAAGGGAAGTTGGTGTGGGTAGGAATCTGTGGGTCAATGTGTCCAGGTGTGACGGACGTTTGAATCCATACCTCCCATTGCGGTGCAAGGCGATGTTCAGAGAGAGTACGGCTGAAGAACAACGGGAGAGAACGGCTCCCTCAAACATTCTCTCTCGATCCGGCATGCCATGCAGATGGTGGACAGACGCGACCGTGGTCAAGACCCGCACAAACCTCACCCCATGAACCCGGGCACCCCGGCTAAGTCACCAAACTTAGCAAACCATTTAATTTTGACTTACAGATTGGGAGGCGGGTATGGGTACCGCTGCCCCGGAAACCATTTATTGGATAACCACCTCTGTCATACGTCACCTTAGGTAATAGGTTAGTCTATTCTATAATAGCTTTTTCTATTCTATATTAATTTCAATCAAGTTTTTGTACCCTACCTTAATCCATCTCACGAAGTTGCCCAGCTGTGTAGCGATAAAAGAAACCCCTATACCTAGTCCGCTCACAGAATGTCGCACATAAAAACAGTTTTCAAGCGTTAAGTACCAAGACGAAATTGTTAGGCAGTCTATCCTCTTTAGATAATTATTTCTTCAAAGAACTTACAGGTACCTACTAAAATAAGCTGAAAAGTACGACCGAAGCGCATCTTTGTTGGCGGTCAAAATCAAAATCAAAATAAAACTCAAAATCAAAATCAAAATCAAAATCAAAATCAAAATCAAAATCAAAATAAAATCAAAATAAAAATAAAAATCAAAATCAAAATCAAAATCAAAATCAAAATCAAAATCAAAATCAAAATCAAAATCACAATAAAAATCAAAATCAAAATCAAAATCAAAATCAAAATCAAAATCAAAATCAAAATCAAAATCAAAATCAAAATCAAAATCAAAATCAAAATCAAAATCAAAATCAAAATCAAAATCAAAATCAAAATCAAAATCAAAATCAAAATCAAATTCAAAATCAAAATCAAAATCAAAATCAAAATCAAAATCAAAATCAAAATAAGAATCAAAATCAAAATCAAAATCAAAATCAAAATCAAAATCAAAATCAAAATCAAAATCAAAATCAAAATCAAAATCAAAATCAAAATCAAAATCAAAATCAAAATCAAAATCAAAATCAAAATCAAAATCAAAATCAAAATCAAAATCAAAATCAAAATCAAAATCAAAATCAAAATCAAAATCAAAATCAAAATCAAAATCAAAATCAAAATCAAAATCAAAATCAAAATCAAAATCAAAATCAAAACCAAAACCAAAATCAAAATCAAAATCAAAGTCAAAATCACAATCAAAATCAAAATCATACCAAAATAAAATCCAAATCGAAATTGAAATTGAAATCAAAATCAAATACAAAATCGTTCAGGTCCATTTAGTAACGGTCTGTCGAACTTTTCAGCTCCTTTTAGTAGGTAGTTGTAGGTACGTTCTTATTTAATTCGTTTTTTTATTGTATTTTTGTTTTGGATTTAATTTGGATTTTGGTTTTTGATTTTGGTTTAGATTTTGATTATGAATTTGATTTTGAATTTGATTTTGATTTCAATTTCAATATCGATTTGGATTTTATTTTGGTATGATTTTGATTTTGATTTTGATTTTGATTGTGATTTTGATTTTGATTTTGATTTTGGTTTTGATTTTGATTTTGAATTTGATTTTGATTTTGATTTTGATTTTGATTTTGATTTTGATTTTGATTTTGATTTTGATTTTGATTTTGATTTTGATTTTGATTTTGATTTTGATTTTGATTCTTATTTTGATTTTGATTTTGATTTTGATTTTGATTTTGATTTTGATTTTGATTTTGATTTTGATTTTGATTTTGATTTTGATTTTGATTTTGATTTTGATTTTGATTTTGATTTTGATTTTTATTGTGATTTTGATTTTGATTTTGATTTTGATTTTTATTTTTATTTTGATTTTATTTTGATTTTGATTTTGATTTTGATTTTGAGTTTTATTTTGATTTTGATTTTGATTTTGATTTTGATTTTGATTTTTATTTTTATTTTGATTTTGATTTTGACCGCCAACAAAGATGCGCTTCGGTCGTACTTTTCAGCTTATTTTAGTAGGTACCTGTAAGTTATTTGAAGAAATAATTATCTAAAGAGGATAGACTGCCTAACAATTTCGTCTTGGTACTTAACGCTTGAAAACTGTTTTTATGTGCGACATTCTGTGAGCGGACTAGGTATAGGGGTTTCTTTTATCGCTACACAGTTGAGCAACTTCGTGAGATGGATTAAGGTAGGGTAGACGTGGGCAGAATGATTCCTAGGAGTGAATCGATTCAGTCTGATTCCCCTATCCTTTTGAATTGATTCCTTTTATTCATTCCTTTAATTCAATTAAATCCCCAAAAAAAAAAAAAAAAAGAAAAAACTAGAGTGGGGAGGCTAACACCGCCCAGCAGGAGACCGGGAGGCTACGGAGCACCGCACAAAGAGGAGACTGATATGCTACGAAGCACCGCACAAAGAGGAGAACGATTATTCTATCTCATTATCTCGCAGGCTAAAACCTATAGATTAATGTGTTTGTCCCTTTTAGTGTCGCTTTTTCACTTCATCGAATTTCAAATCACAATGAGTGGGGAGGCTACGAAGCACCGCACAAAGAGGAGACCAATAGGCTACAAAGCGCCGCACAAAGAGGAGACCAAGAGGCTACGAAGCACCACACAAAGAGACCGATTATTCTATCTCATTATCTCGCAGATGTATGTGGTTGTCTTTTTTTAGACTATCCACTACTGTTCCAAATTTATATCAATGATATTTTGCAATTAAAATTAAACGGTGAAATTTTCTTATATGCAGATGATACTGCAATATTCTACTGGGGTAAAGATCTAAACATACTACTAGAAAATGCACAAAGTGACCTAGAAAGAATTTGCGGTTGGCTTCAATCAAATATCCTAACAATGAATATAAAAAAAACAGGATACATGATTTTAAGTTCAAACCGTAAAATAATTCCTCCACATGTACCATTAAAAATTGAAAATAACGATTTGCAAATCCTGAAACAGGAAAAATATCTTGGGCTATGCATCGATAAGCATTTAACTTTTAAACAACACATTCAAAATGTAAAAGATAAAATCACACCCTTAATTAGCGTTTTTAGCCGGTTATCATATCTATTACCAATTAGATTAAAAAAAAAAGTTTATACTATAGTCTCGTACACTCACACCTAAATTACCTGATTGAATTCTGGGGAAATATACGTATGAAACATACATCAATGAATTACAGGTAATTCAAAATAAGATAATCAAAAAACTATTTCACTACGAATCCAAAACATCCACAAAAAAATTATATTTGGAAACAAAACTGCTAACATTAACAAAACTATATGAGTACAATATATGTGTCCTTATATACAAAATAAATAATAAACTCATACATACAAACACAGAATTCATTAAAACGTCCCAAGTACACAAACATTTTACACGACAACACGATAACATACGTTTAAACACCATTCATACTAACTACGGTAAACAATCAATTAGTACGTTACGCCTGTCTCGACACAGGTATACCCTAGTGAGACAGGCATACAAATAAAACCATTGTAAACATATTTTATTATAGATAAATAAATAAAAATAAAATAAAAAAAAGTTACGAGGGGGGCAATTTATTTATTTATTTATTTATTTATTGATTTATTGTGAAAAACAGTATAATCCATTTACATTTCACAAATAACAGTTTATAAATTACAGTTTATAATAAGTAAGTATATACATTTATTTGCATGGGTAAGTACATCAATACTATCTGATTAGCCAGATTTGGTAAATAGTATGCTTATTGCTGTCTTAAATTCTCCTTCGTTCAAATTGAAAATGTCAATCACAGAAGAAATGTGATTTAACAAAGTAGTTATTCTCCCCAAAGGCATGATCATTGGTAGGTTGGTCCTGCCCCTTGGAAAAATAAATAATCTGTGCTGTCTAGCTCTGATGAAATTATCAGGGACATAAAAAGAAATTCGTTCCAGAATATCTGGATTGCAAATGTGCCCATTTAGCAGCTTGTGCGCCACTAACACCATTGCAATATTTCTCCTGACGTCTAGACGTTCTATCCCCAGCATTCCAGCGAGAAAATCAGAGGGATACAATAAAGGGTAATATCCGAACTCTCGCATGTAGAGGTATCGCATAAACTTTTTTTGCACCTTTTCTACATCATTTGAGTAAAGGGTATCTTCGGGTCCCCATATTATCGATCCACTCTCAAGAATGCTGCGAACCAGAGTAAAATAAAGCATTTTTATGACTGCCGTATTCGTAAAAGATTTATATACATAATTGCCTTCCAGATGATATCAAAAACGAAAAAAGTGTGTGCAAATTCAAAAAAAAATTGTTCATGTTCACAAAAAACAAAGTAGTGATAGTGAATAATATCGTATGGTAATATAATATCATGTAAATGTTAGTATTGCAATCTAATGTAATCTAAGGTTATGAAATGTAAAAACTATGTAATGTAAAAACTATGTAATACAATGTAAAAAGTACATAATTCAATATTCTAGTTACATAAGTAAGTGAAAATGTTATTTTCTTTTTTACTGGAATAAAAACTTATGAAAAAAAAAAGTGACGTTATTTTTCGTATGTAAAATGCATTTATAGCAATTAAATCTTAAAATTTAACAGGTTTTTGTTTCACCCTTAAAGTTTTATTAATTTTATTTTATTTATTAAAATTAAAAATTTTCCACTTCACGTTATCTAATATAATCATGCATTTTAACATAAGATGAGTATTTAGCTAAAGAGTATTTGTCTAAAGAGTAGACAGCTAACCACAGCTGATTGGCCTTATAATATCTGCAAATTTACATATTATATCTACCCAAGATCTACGTATAAAAGTAGGTAGGTACTTGTATTCCGATATCTTTCGTACGTACCAAAAAACCGATAAGTGCATCATTTTAGCTTCTCACTTTTCTAGCTGATGTTCGGATTGAAAGTTGAAAGTTTTCGACTAGCTATGTAATGAAATTGACGGCTTGGCGCGCGGAGGAATAGATGAACCGCACGGACGGATTAAGGGCTGGCATTGAGGAATGAATTAGTAATTTTTGACTACTGTTTTGTGTCTTACCCCGCAGTGACTTGATTAACTCGCGAGCTGCGGACCTAGGACAGAGTTGCGTTTCGGATTCGGACAGATCTGAGATTTGACTCGAACGATGACATCTGTCGTCATTTCTGGGTCTGTGAATTACGTGGGACGACAACGTCACAAGTGAAAAAGACTTTTGTTTTAATTCCTGAATAAAACACTTCGGACATACTCTCGATAGCGATAGACTAGATACCTGGGACGCGGACATGGAACCGGACCTGGGACGGCGGGAACCTTAGGACCATCTCAGGACTATTGATTACGACAAATGATTAATTCCTTGCGTAAAAGAGATGCTCGGACAACTCAGCTGAATCGCGGCCGCGTTTTGGGATGATTTTTATGATGTTCGGTGTTTTTAGAATGACGGCGCGGCGTTAGCGGAATACGAGTCGTTCACAATATCTACCGTCCGTCGACCACTTCGCGGCGCGCCGCAAATTGAATAATATTTAAATACCTATGAAACATTATAATATTTAAATCGTTTACGGAACACATTATTCATTGAAATAATTTAACAGTAAAATAAATGGAAATAAAAAATGTATGGTATCGTTAAAAATTGTAGGAGGCCAAAAGTAAGGAATGAAGAATCAATTCCTTTTGAAATTGAGAATCAGATCGAGTGTGTCACAATATTGAATTTATTCATTTAATTCGGTCATTCAATTTTGCCCACGTCTAAGGTAGGGTACAAAGACTCGATTGAAATTAATATAGAATAGAAAAAACTATTATAGAATAGACTAACCTATTACCGAAGGTGACGTATGACAGAGGTGGTTATCCAATAAATGGTTTCCGGGGCAGCAGTACCCATACCCGCCTCCCAATCTGTAAGTCAAAATTAAATGGTTCGCTAAGTTTGGTGACTTAGCCGGGGTGCCCGGGTTCATGGGGTGAGGTTTGTGCGGGTCTTGACCACGGTCGCGTCTGCCCACCATCTGCATGGCATGCCGGATCGAAAGAGAATGTTTGAGGGAGCCGTTCTCTCCCGTTCATCTTCAGCCGTACTCTCTCTGAACATCGCCTTGCACCACAATGGGAGGTATGGATTCAAACGTCCATCACTCCTGGACACATTGACCCACAGATTCCTACCCACACCAACTTCCCTTTTCCTTCCCAGAACTTCCTCTCCTTCCTTTCCTAAAAATACCCTCCACACATCATCCCCAAAGATGACATAGCACCTGAAGGGAATTCTTTTCCTCAGGGCCTCCTGTACAATTTTTTTTCGTTAAGTTTTTACGATAGCTATTTTATTGCCATGTCTTTCTCAGGCGTCCCCGACTTCTTCTACCGTTCACATTTGCGTCATATATTCTCCTTACACTCTTTTCCTGGTTCATTTGCTCTACATGTTCAAACCATCGGAGAGTTCCTTTCTTAATCTTATTCATCAGACTAGGTAGCATTCTTTGCGGACCTTTACGTTTCTCCCACGTTCGTACATGGTTTTGCTACACATATATACCTACGCCTCAGGGATCTCATTTCAACAGCTTTATATTTAGCTTACTTTCATCCTTCCTCTGTCAGTTTCATGCCTCACTGCGATACATCAGGTTAGGTACCAGGACTCCATTGTGGACTGCTAGCTTTGCTTCTTTTTATTAGTGCCAACGGCACCGGGGGCATGTACCTACATGTACTACACTAACAAGGGTTTTACGCTGTGGCTAAATTATTTTTTAATAACACATACTCATAATTTAGGTAATCCTAGAAAAAATATTCGATGTGCATTTTAAAAATAATGTATATCACATAACTATTTAGCAACTAATTTCTTAGGTATTACTAGAAAGGGCCAAATACCGGTCGTTTATACTGCGCATCTCGTAGGCCCTTCTGCATTGCTAAAATATTCACTTGCCGGCCTGAGATCGTTCTGTCGAGTTCGCATCCGATAAATTGTCAATATTCTATTTATTTTGTACTATAGATTTTTGTACGTAGCACCGTTTACACGCACACTTCGGAGCGACCGAGTCAGGCCGCCGCGCAGAAAAGTCTCACAGTGAACTGCGCTGTAAACCTATCGGTCTTTACTTTTCTGCGCGGCGGCCTGAAGTGGCGCAGGACTCGGTCGCTCCGAAGTGTGCGTGTAAACGGCGCTTTGCAAGCCGCAAACTATGCGATTATGCGAACGCCAACTTCACGTCATTCAAATTAAAAATGGCGTGTTGACGAGCGGTGTTCATTCTTTCAATAGTGTTAGTAGTTTTTAAAATTTTAACAATAAATAAGCATTTGTTTATTTTCATAATAAAGCCATAATCTCTTATAACACAAACTATCCATTTGTTAGAAAAATTGGGATAGTGGATTATGAGGTAGGTAAGTTTTGTCCTATTATTTTCAAATAATTTATGTTATGGCAGCGTGTTATAGCGTGAGCTGCATAGGTAAAAGTTTATATATGTTAAGATATAATTTACGATTATATAATGTTGCCTATATAATCGTAACTATGAAATACTCAAAGTGCTCTTTTTGTTTCTAAAAAACCAATGTAATAGTCTCTTCACTGTGTTTAAAAATGGCCGCCATGTAAGGAATACGAAAAAGAATTTATAAAATGTAAAAAAACCTACAATTTTACACGCAAGATGAAGTTAGGGTGTTGAATGAATACTTTGGTTATTTTTATTTGTTAATCGATTTTGCTTTGCATTAAAAATCCAACCAAATGTAATAATTTTACCACTTCAGTTGACAGTTTTATTTATTTAGGTTTATCATTGAATAACATCAAGTATTAATAATTTCAAATGTCTTTTGCTTACAGAATAATGGATTACAGAATTTTGAGGTCTAATGGTGGACATTATACGCCAAAATTCTGCATTTTACAAAGGCGAGATGTTACCCGTTGTCGCTGAAATGAAATTTAATGAAGGAACAGTCAAATCTTATTGTATACTTCCAATATATGATGGCTATAATTATGTAAGTGCATTATATGATATTATTTGTTTAGACGCTTTTCAAAGTAAAATACTTTTTTGTACGAGTGAATGTTTGGCTCAGGAAGTAATTAAAGGAAGGAATGGAAGTAAGACAGGAGATGGAGCCTTGCTTCTATCAAGTATAAATATTTCCAAATGTTTTTTGTTTACAGACTATATAGTGAGGATGCTGGACATTATACAAAACTGACTTTTTCAAAACCCTGCATTTTACCAAGGCAAGATGTCAATTCCCGCGTTGGCGCGCTGATGTGACATTAATGTGGGATCAGTCAAATCAAATTGTATACTTACAATATATGATGGCTGTAATTATGTAAGTGTATTATATGATATTATTTGTTCAGATAATTTTAAATTAAAATACTTTATGTACCGAGTGAATGTTTATAAGGCTCTGGAAGTAATTACTTAATAAGACAGGAGATGGGAGCCTTGCTTCTATCAAGTATTAATATTTACAAATATCTTTTGTTCACAGACTACATAGTGAGGATGCTGGACATTATACGATTATACAAAACTGACTTTTTCAAAATCCTGCTTTTTACCAAGGCAAGATGTCAATACTCACGTTGGCGCAGTCAAATCTAATTGTGTACTTCAAATATATGATGGCTATAATTATGTAAGTGTATTATATGATACTAGCAGACCCGGCCACATGTTGTTGTGGCTAACGAAACACAACGCCATTACCCAATATTTATAAAATCCACACCACCCGCTTGCCAGCTGCTCGCTGCCCGCTGCCTGAATTGAATATTCGAATTTATCGTCTTTTCTCTACTATAATAAGCATGTATTATACATATAAACTAATTAACTCGCCACTAATTATACAATGCTTGCATTGCAACACTGGATATTTGAAAAGGGAAAATCAAATAGGTACCTACTAACTCTAGGACATCTACTATAGTACGGCCCGCCAGCCGTTTTAAATCACACAAAAATATGTTTTCTTTGAATTTCTCGGCTTTTCTCTAATATAATTTACATGAATTATACATATAAACATTCCTCTTTAATCATTCTATCTATTGGTGAAAACCACATGAATATCCGTTGCGTAGTTTAAAAGATTAACGCGCACATACATTTTGAGCGACGTCATTTTATACTATGTAATGATAATAATGATATGATATTATTTGTTCCCACGCTTTTAAAAGTAAAATACTTTATGTACCGAGTGAATGTTTTTAAGGCTCTGGAAGTAATTATTTAATGAGACAGGAGATGGGAGCCTTGCTTCTATCAAGTATTAATATTTCCAATTGTCTTTTATTTACAGACTACAGAGTGAGGATGCTGGACATTATACAAAACTGACTTCACCAAGGAAGGAACTCAGGCGGATTATAGAGTTCGACTCAGACCAAAAAGCTAACGTGCTTTTCAGCATAAATTAGAGAACAACTTTAACACCTGTAAATCCTGAGTAGTATTGTATGTAACATATATGTTACGGTATTGTTGTGAAGCGCCTTTGAGGTGATTTTTCGCAAAAATGGCGCTCTGTAAATTATCAAATTCGCAGAGCACCGTTATTATGTAGTATTTTAACTTGGGTCTGCGATATGCTGATAAAAAAAGGTTTTGTAAAGTATGAAATACAACGATATAACTTAAATGATAAAAATAATTAGATGATTTATAGAATACTGTCACCTCACAAGGGCAGTTCAGTGGTAAAATGCCTGGTGTCTGCGGTCTAATTAAGTATAAACTCAATCACTGATTACAACAGTGAAAAAGTTTATTTCCTTTACAAAACCTTACTTTGCTACTAGAGATCTTCCCAATAAATACTGCGATAAATTGGAAAAAAATATGCTCGGCAGATCTGTCAGAAGCTGAGTTCATCCCGAATATTTTTATCATTGGAAGTCATACAATTATTTATTAATTAATTATTATTTTTACCAGTCCACATTCTGCTTTAGGTATCGTATTTTTGTATGGTATTACAATCTGTAATTATATTTTACCCTTAGTAATATGAGATTCGACATTCCTTGAAATTTATACAATGTGATTTATGATGAGTAATTAAATATACTTACACTATTTAAAGCTTCATTTTTTATGAAATATTATCTAACAAACCTTTGTCTTCCCTATCTTCTTCCTGCTCCCCAACCCCTTCAGCCTCCCAACATACTCCAAATGGGCCTCCGTGATCCCGTTGACTCATTGGAAGATATTATACCTATAAGATTGTAAGTATTATTAAGTTGTTTCATTTTCATGTTTATTTTTGTGTACTGCCATGTTAATTTTACCAATGCTTTCTGATAAAATTATAAGACTTCTTACTTGCATTTTTAATGATTCCACTGACATTTCATTATTCCAGTCCAAACTGCACTAGGACTGGAATGATGGAATGTCAGTGCAATCATTAAAAATTCAAGTAAGAAGTCTTATAATTTTATCAGAAAGCATTGGTAAAATTAACATGGCAGTACACAAAAATAAACATGAAAATGAAAAAACTTACTTTAATTTTTAATGATTGCACTGACATTCCATCATTCCAATCCTAGTGCAGCTTGGACTGGAATGATGAAATGTCAGTGGAATCATTAAAAATACTAGTAAAAAGTCATATACTTCTATCAATACGCAAAGAGCAATTAACTTGACAGTAAGCATAAGGTATTAGTCCAAGAACCTAACAAAATATCAGTAAAACCTAATAAAGTATTAGAACGAACAAATTACCTGTCAGTATTTTACTAGCAGAATATCAGGAAGACCGTCGTATAAGAACGAATAAATGGTTAGTAATTGCTGAAAAAATATCAGGAGGACTGTCAATATTTTCGTAAAAGAACTGACAAAATATTATTAACTACTGGCAAATATCATGAATCACTCTTAGATATTCGTAATTGTAATGCAAAAATATTAGTATTGTCATGCAGACAGAGTTGAAATTGCGAGACATCATGAAAATATATTCGTAAAGTTTTTGACAGTCGCTGTCCGAATATATATTAGGACTCCGTTTCCTGTTAATTCATTCGTAACAACTGCAGTCCCTTTTTAACAGTAATTCCGAATAAAAAGACAAGAATTCCCAATAAATTCTCAAAACATTTTTCTCCGTGTAGGGGCGTGAACAAGAAATGTCAATAATATTTTGTGGAGAATATAGAAGAATATATATTCTTCATAACCGTTGTAAAAATTTAGCTGAACAATTGGATATCTTTTTTTAGTAGGTGCCTTCCATATCTGCTACCAATGAGAAGGCTTCGTTCGACCAATCAGAATGCTTCCCTTTTCAGCCATCTTTGATTATCAACAAGCGGATCAACCGCGTGTGGGGATTTGGGCGGATCGACAACGTATGGGGATTTGATCGGATCAACAAAAAAGATGCGTATGATTTCCATACAAAGTTCGAAAATTTTATGTGCAATATATCAAAAACTTTTACCGAGAAACTGGCAACCTTGGTATTTGTAGTAACGTTGTTGCCAATTCGTACAGATGTATTCCATCAAAGCCAAGTTATACGGTGTTAAAGGTGGATCAACATTGTCAAGCAACTTCTTACAGGATCAAGATACTACGGGAAGAGGTCAATATATATGTAGCAATCGTACGTGCTACGTAAACACAGTTAAAAGAAAACTCTAGAATCATCGGTTGATAGTTTTTTTATGTGCCATTAAAATTTTCACAATGTTATCAACATATGGAGAGTGACAGACTAAAAAATAAAATAAGAATAGGTACCATTTGTTTCAGCTTGCTGTTCAAAAGAATTGGAATTTGAATTGCTTGAATTTGAATTCTTAAGTAAGTACTTCTCAAGTAAGTACTTCTCACAGCGCAGGTAGTTAAGTTGACTCGCCACATATCGATCGTTTCGGGCGTAATCCAATACGTGACGTAGCAACAATGCGTGGTTGCTACAGGACTCCCTCCCCAGACAACGCAGACATGGCTGCGGTGGAAAGAGGAATAGTCAGATATCGAGGTGATCGGGAAATCGAACCCGCCTTCCAGAACGAGTGGTTGTGTGTGTCCGATCCTTACTGCCATCGAACAACGGAAGGGTTGGTTGTGATGTGGCGGCTGGTGACTCTGATGCGGTTTGCGAGTGTGATGTGAAACTCTCAAGATCTTGAGCAACGTATGCTGGTTTGAGGCGGTCGATGCTCACGGTGATTTCCTTCCCTTTTACCAGTATGGTATATGTTCGTTCGTGCCGACGAACGACTTTATGAGGGCCGCTGTAGGGTTGTTGAAGCGGGCTCTTGACTGTGTCGTCCCTCAGAAAGACGTGAGAAGCTGTGGGAAGATTTTGGAAGACGAAACGATGTCCATTACCATGGCGGGTACCTTCAACTGGTCTCAGCTCGTTGAAATGTTTCCGTAGTTCCTTTAGGAAGCTTCCGGTGTCGTCGTTAACATTAGGTCGTGCTGTACATAGAAATTTGCCGGGTAAGCGGAGCGGCTCGCCGTACACTAGCTCGGCTGAGGTTGTAGCGAGGTCATCTCTCCAAGCTGCTCTGATTCCCATGAGTACGGTGGGAAGTGTTTCCGTCCAACGGTTATTCTGATGGCACTTGATCGCTGCTTTCAGTTGACGATGAAATCGTTCCACCATGCCATTTGCTGCGGGGTGGTATGCAGTTGTATGGATTTGCGTCGTGCCTGCCAGGAAATTCAACTGCCTGAACAACCTCGACTCAAATTGTCTCCCTTGGTCCGTAGTAATGCGGAGTGGAGTGCCGAATCTTGTTATCCAGCCCTCGTAGAAAGCACGCGCCACTGTTTCAGCCTCTTGGTCTGGGATCGGGAATGCCTCTGGCCATCTCGTGAATCTGTCTACGCACGTGAGACAGTATCGGCATCCTTCTGAAGAAGGCATGACGATTATGTCGATGTGGACGTGCTCGAATCTAGCGGAGGGTCTGGGAAAGGCTCCCAGGGGTGCTGACACGTGCCGTGTAATCTTGCTTCGTTGGCATTGAAGGCAATTGCGTGCGAGCTTAATAGTCTCAGCTTTAATGGCCGGCCAGACAAAACGTTGAGTTATGAGCTTAACCGTGGCCTTAATTCCAGGGTGAGCCAGCTGATGGACCGCATTGAATGCCGCAGGTTTGAACTTCTTCGTGACGAAGGGTCTGGCTATGGTAGTTGAGACGTCACAGTAGAGATGCGCGTCAGTACCCGGAATATTAATCTTTTTAAGTTGTAGGCTAGAACTTCCTTGCAAGTGTTGTTCCAGTTCAGGGTCGCACATCTGGTCAGCTGCCAGCGCTGCGTAGTCCAGAGGAGTATCTATCGTCTCGACCCTGGAGAGAGCATCCGCGACGATGTTGTCTTTTCCGGAGACGTGTCGGATGTCAGTTGTGAACTGGCTGATATAGTCCAGATGGCGGAATTGCCTTGGTGAGCATTTGTCTGCTTTTTGTTGGAAGGCGAACGTGATAGGCTTATGGTCTGTAAATATGGTGAACGACCTGCCTTCCACCATGTGGCGAAAGTATTTCACAGCGAGATAGATGGCTAGTAGTTCTCTGTCGTATGCGCCATATTTCTTTTCAGCTGCCGAAAACTTCTTCGAAAAGAATGCTAGAGGCTCCCAGTGACCTGCGACGAATTGGTGGAGTGCGGCACCGGCTGTAGTATCAGACGCGTCGCTGACGATAGAGAGTGGGGCGTCGCACTTCGGGTGAACGAGCAGGGTTGCCTGGGCCAGAGCTTCCTTGCACTTGCTGAAAGCTTCTACTGTTTCGGCAGTCCAAGACACGAGTTGTTTGCCTTTTTGGTTCCCTTTTAGGAGGTCATTGAGTGGAGCTTGTGTCCTCGCGGCGTTGGGAATGAAACTTCTGTAAAAATTTATTGCTCCCAGGAAACGGCGGAGATCCTTGATGGAAGCTGGTTGGCTGTAGTTGTTGATGGCCTCCACTCGATCTGGGAGGGGTGAAGTGCCAGCGTCGGACACCAGGTATCCTAGGAATTTGACTTTAGTCAGCCCGAAATGGCATTTGGCGGTGTTGATGACAACACCATATTCCTGCAGGCGCTGGAATAATATCTTGAGGTGGGCTAGGTGCTCTTCCTCTGACGTTGAGGCAATAAGGATGTCGTCTATGTAGGCGTAACAGAAATCTGAGCCTCTGGTAACCTCGTCCATGAAGCGTTGGAAGGTCTGGGCTGCGTTGCGGAGGCCGAAAGACATCACCGGAAATTCGAAGAGTCCGAATGGCGTAGTGATTGCTGTTTTCGGAATGTCCTCGGGAGCCACAGGGATTTGATTATATGCCCGCACCAGATCAATCGTTGAGAAGATCTTGGTGCCGCTCAGTGCCTGTGCAAAATCTTGGATGTGGCGTACGGGGTATCTGTCCGGAATAGTTCTGGCGTTCAATCTTCTATAATCGCCACATGGTCTCCACTGGTCGTCCTTCTTGGGTACCATGTGCAAGGGAGATGCCCAAGAGCTCTCGGAAGGTCGAGCGATTCCGAGACGGACCATGGCCTCGAACTCCTTTTTGGCGCATTTTAACTTGTCAGGAGCAAGGCGTCGTGGGCGTTCGACTGTTGGAGGTCCTGGCGTGGTGTTAATATGGTGCAGTGTTGCGTGACGAACTTCCCTCCTGGCGCCGTCAGGGCGAGTGATGTCAGGAAACTGTTGAAGAAGCTTATGATACGGGGACGTTCCTGTGACCGTCTTAATGGAAGCGATCTTGTTGTCGCTTCGTTTTCCCGTGATGGTCAAATTCGTCACCTGGTCCAGCAGCCGTTTATTTCGGACATCCACCAGTAGCTCGTACTTGGCGAGAAAGTCTGCCCCGATGATTGGCCTGGAGACGTCTGCAATGACGAAGCTCCAAGTAAAGTCGCGTCGCAATCCCAGATCCAGGTTGAGCGTTAGGCTGCCATAAGTAGCGATTGTGCTGCCATTTGCTGCTGCCAGTTCGTATGTCGCTTTAGTGGGGCGTCCCTGGACAAGGCGTCGTGGGAAAACGCAGAGATCTGCGCCGGTGTCTATAAGAAATTGGGTACGGGTTACCCTGTCGGTAACAAAAAGGCGACTGACTTGGTTGGGGCTAGTGCTGGTCGCCATCAGTTTGGGCCCCGCGCGTTTTCCTGCTGGAAGTTGCAGGGTTTGGTGCACTTGCTTGCCTTCGTCCCATACTTCCAGTGGTACCAGCATGTTCCCTCGGGCTGACGACCTCTGGACCGACTGCGGGAACGATTGCTCCAACGATGCGGGGTGGCGCTCCTCCCATGCTGGCCAGAGCGTAGTGTCGAAACTTCGCGCCTCAAGGTAGCGAGCTCTTGTTGGAGAGGCTGCATCAACCGCGCCATCTGTGTAACCAATGAATCTTCGGACGATGGAACAGCCACTGAGTTAACTGCCGGTCTACCAGCATAGTCTGCTATGGCGTCGGCCAAGCTGGCCACCTTGTCAAGCGGAGTGTCTTGCTGCGTAGCCAGAACCACCTGCATACTTCTAGGAAGACGACCCATCCATAGGGTTCTCAAAACCTCATCGGGCACAGCGCTGCCGGCGAGGGTGCGCAGGTGTCTCAAGAATTGGGAGGGTTTACGGTCTCCGATTTCTTCATGTTCCAGAAGTCTCCTTATCTTCTGCTCCTGCGTGGAGCTGAGGCGTCTGGTTAGTTCATATTTTAAAAGTGCATATGCACCGACCTCAGGGGGCTTCACAATGATGTCCCGGACTTCTTGGGCGTGGGCGGGCTCCAAGGCTCCGAGAATGAAACCAAATTTTGTGGCATCCACGGTCACTCCTGCTGCCTCGAAGCTGCGCTCCACCATAGCGAACCATAATTCTGGGTCAGTAGGGCAAAAAGGCGGAATGCGTACTGCCACTCGGTTGACCTCAGGCGGTGGATTCCTGATGTTGGGTTGCTGGTTACTTGGTTGCTGGCTGTCCTCAGATGTTCCGCTCACAAGAGACATGATGATGATTGGTGCGCGAAATTTATCACCGAAGAGTTTATTTCGTGCGCGACGTGCTCGCGGTAGACGTACTTGCACGCGTCGTGCTCACTGTCGGATTCACAAATGTAAACTTCGTGGTCACTAATGTGAACGTCGGTGTCACCAATGTAGCAATCGTACGTGCTACGTAAACACAGTTAAAAGAAAACTCTAGAATCATCGGTTGATAGTTTTTTTATGTGCCATTAAAATTTTCACAATGTTATCAACATATGGAGAGTGACAGACTAAAAAATAAAATAAGAATAGGTACCATTTGTTTCAGCTTGCTGTTCAAAAGAATTGGAATTTGAATTGCTTGAATTTGAATTCTTAAGTAAGTACTTCTCACAGCGCAGGTAGTTAAGTTGACTCGCCACATATCGATCGTTTCGGGCGTAATCCAATACGTGACGTAGCAACAATGCGTGGTTGCTACATATATATATATATATATATATATATATATATATATGTATGATTTAGCCGGCGAGAGAATGAGAAAGTATAATCGGTCTCTTCTATGTGGGGTACTTCGTAGCCTCACTACTCTAGTCTACTTTAGTTTTCTGAAGGTTTTACTTCTACCGCGTGTGATTTGCGCAATCTGTTTTTGAAGTGAAAACTTCTTTAGCACCATTGTGATTTGAAACTTGGATGAAACGAAAACTACACTAAAAAGAGCCAAACACAAACATCTATAGGATTGAGCCTGCGAGAGAATGAGGTAGAATCAAAAACCTTACCACATTGGCCGCTTTGATTATAAGCTCAATTTTTAAGGCTTCTATTTGTTGAGATTTTGTGGGCGAAGGTTTCACTTCTACCGCGTGAGAACTGCACTAGATTTAATTTTATTTTTGTTTAAGCTTTTTGTTGACAAGGGACTTGGTAACAAATATTACTTATAACTAAGCAATGACAGTATTGTGCAGTAAAGTCTGGTAAAGTTTAAAAGAGCAAAACCAAAAGTACTATATTTTTACATTCACCTCCACACAGGAGGCTCTGAGGAAAATAATTTCCCTCAAGGCATATATCACCTTTTGGGATGCTGTTTGGAGTATCTTTTTGAGGTAAGGAAGGAGAGGAACTTCTGAGAAGGGAAAAGGTATGAGGGGTGGGTAGGAATCAGTGTCCAAAAGTGATGGTTGTTTGAATTCATCCCTTCAACTGCGGTGCAAGGCGATAGGTCGAGAGAGTTCGGGTGGAGAGGTCAAATGGCCTCCCTCAATGAGACTCTCTCAATCCGGCCCGCCACGCAAGTAGGTGGGCAGATGTATCCGCCGCCAAGACCCGGTATCCGGGCACCCCTGCTAAGTCACCAAAAGTAGCAAACCATTTGGGATGACCTATGGCAGGGGTGTGGTTTTCCAATAAATGTATCTAATAAATGGCTCCCGGGGCGGCGGGACCCGGTGACCGGACAACTCAAGTCAATACCTACTTTGAAAACTTATTATCTTAAAAGTGATGAAAAAAATAGTATATAAAAATTGCTTACATAGATTAACGTTAGGTTAGGTTATGGGATAATTTTCAATTCATTTTTCATAGCTGTTTTTTATATTTTTCATATTTTTCGAAGAGGTGTTGGGATTGTGGAGTTGGCTTGATTCTGAGTTTGCAAGGTACCGTGGGAACCCATATCCTCCGTCCAAATGGAAGATGTATTTATGTCATATGTTTTTAACGGTCTTTAACACAGGCAAATATAGGT
This sequence comes from Limnephilus rhombicus, assembly GCA_929108145.2. Taxonomy (NCBI): domain Eukaryota; kingdom Metazoa; phylum Arthropoda; class Insecta; order Trichoptera; family Limnephilidae; genus Limnephilus; species Limnephilus rhombicus. The sequence goes on from OV815283.1 coordinate 42,142,004, forward strand.
ACTTACTCTCAATTATATCTTTGTTTTGTAAGACATCATCTTTCAACCACATCAATAAAAAAATGCTGGACCTCTCTAAAGTATTTATCGCATTTCAAATCGCAGTTCGAGAATGGGAATGATGGATAAGCGAGGAATGTGGACGAAATATAAGAGTTCATACATATTCCACGAATATCTAACTTGACAAAATATATACCCCTCAGGCCTCGGGCATATTGTGTCGGAAAGTCAAGATTTTCAAGTATGAAATAAAATCCAAATCAATGGAATATTTCTGTACGCAAACGCAATAACTAACAACCTAAGTAAGAATTATGTTTGTACCTATTCCCATGTTTCAAAAAATTTTGCTAAAAAAAAAAAAAAAAATCGTGACTCCCTTATCAGGCACAAGAGCTCCTCTTTTCTGACAAGGTATACATGAGCAAAAACGACCTTTAATATAATATTTTGCAAAATATATATATGTTTATATTTTTGTTATTAGTTTTTGGGGTATTATGCCGTGTTGCGCTACCTCCTTCTTTAGCCAACGTTTCGGACAGCGTTGCAGTGTCCATCATCAGGGCAGATGTGTGACACTGCAAACTAATAACAAAAATATTTTTGGCCGTGAAAATCTAAAATCGTATCATATGTATATTATACGATTATATGTACGTATATATATTTATAAAATTTCAGAAACAACAATTTTCTGAAATTATTATTATTTGGAAATTGTTATTGTTTGGAAATTATTATTATTTAATCGTTTATTATTATTTGTTCCGAAATTGCTAACTTCTTCCGAAAAGCTGACAAATTAGCCTGAGGGGTTTTAACATATTCATTTTTATCGTCTTAATTTGAATGTCACTTGTAAATTTATAGAGTTGCTTACATTTTTGCATGAAATAAGTAAAGATTAATCAAAACCTCTGTTACATATAAAAACTGGTGTCGAAAAACAGCTGTTTTTGCGTGAGAAAAGTAGGCTCCCCGGTCAGCGGTCGTTATTTTCACAATCATTATCTATCATTAAATTAATTTATTCAATCTGCAATCCTATCGGCTGCGCTAATGTTATTTAAAGGATAGTGGAGGATTGTACAAATTGTCTTCAGTAAACAAGAAAAAATATTAATTACGCGATTCAAGTAACTGACGTCTGAGTTTGTGGAGTTCCGGGTTCGAAAGAGGGCGAGGCACTGGGTAGTCTATGTACTTAAACCTTTGTCTGTTGCCGTCTCTCACTAAAACTGTAGAAGTCAAACCAACAATTTATTATCCCACATTTGACCTCTCCAGTAGGACTCTTTTGGAACTTCGTCTTGCACCATGGGAGGGATGGATCACACGTCTGTCATCCCTGGACACATTGACCCCCAGATTAATGCCCACCCCACATACTTTTTCCTTCCTAGAATATCTCATTCTTCCTTTCCTAAAAAGACCTTCCATACAGCATCCCCAAAGATGTCGTAGGACATAGGCCCTGGGGGGAATTATTTTCCTTATGTGTGAAGCTAATATATATTTTTTAAATATATCTAATATTTACAGAGTAGTGCATCATACAAACATTCATTTGACTCATGTGTAATATAGTGTACCAGTCTTACACCATAGGATAGGTGCTCAACCTTATTTTGCCCACCGCCCACTTTCAGAATGATTGTTTTTCTAGCGCCCCCCAATGGTTTTACTTACCATCTGTCGCGGATATTGTCACGTTTATATATAAATATTTTTTTTACATTAACTCCACACAGGGGCCTATGTCATCTGGGATGCTGTGTGGAGGGTCTTTTTGAGGAGAGGAAGGAATGAACATTGGTCTTGAAGAGACCTATGTTGTAGGAAAGAGGAAACACAGAGGCCGGCAAATCATTCCACAGCCGAGCTGTTGAACATAAGTACGAGTCAAAGAAACGACCCGTTCTCATGTGACAAATGTCAACCGTGTACAAATGTTGGGCACGCGTTTGGCGTGTTTCCCGACTATGCACCGGTGCCGAAGGGATCAATGATGCTAGTTCCTCGGAGCATCTTCCATTGTAATACCGGTAGAACAAGGATAGCATTCCCACCCGACGCCTGTGCTCTAAAGATTGCAATCCGTCTGTTAAGATGGGAGAATCTATCAAACGGACCGCCCGTTTCTGCAGAGAGTCGAGGGTAATTTTCAGGTATTTTGGAGCTCCAGACCAGAGGTGGCTGCCAAATTCAACCATGGGGCGCACTTGCGATTTGTACAAGGTTAGCAGTTGTGCACTATCAAAGTATCTGCGGGCCCTATACAGCACGCCCAGTTTCTGGGAGGCTAACTTTACTCTGGCTTCGATGGAGCCCCCATATCTGAGCTGGGGGCTTACTCTCGTAACCGCCATTATCTGTGTTTCACACTCGTATTTTGACAGATGTTTGTCAGTTTCGCAAACTTGACACTTTTTATCAGTCGGAAGCCCGAAAGTTACAAACTAAAAATGTATGTGTTTGCTTCTCACAGCGACGCCCGGTTACATTGTCACATTGTCATTTTTGGTATTCCCTATCGCCGTAAGTGAAACTCAGTCGTATAAATTTCGTGTTTGTCAAGCTGGATCGGAGGACCTCCGTTTTATGAAACCTTTGACATTTCGTCTGACGACACATTTCTATAAATTAATATACTTATTCGAATTTCTTGTAAGGTAAGTAATATGATTTATTTGGAATTAAACGATACCTCAAACGGGTTGGTACATGTGTAACTAACCGCCGTACTTTTAAGCACTTATTCGTAATTACACCCCGTTTTAGCAATTCCTACAACTGACAACTATGTAATTGCACAAAATAGGTTCTTAGTTTGGGTTATTTAAGTGTTTTGTGCGTATTTCGATCGAAGCGAAACTTTCGCAAACATCGAAGGGCAAAGGGATACTTATCTAGTTTATTAAGAAAATTAGAATTTGAATGCTATGTACCAAATGGGTACGGGTCTGTTGCAATCTTTCTTATTCATAATTTGTGTCATATTTCAGCCACAATAGAGGCCGTAGAGGCAACCCGAAGAAGACAGTTGAGGGATCTGTCAAACCCCATGAATATTCCGGAAACATTATTTATTGCTCACTACCGCCTGTCGGAGGACCTCTTCTAAGCGTTGTGTGACGAGTTGAGGCCGTTACTCCCTGTACCTATTAGAACAACCGGAGTGCCCCTGGAGCTTAAAGTGAATACAACATTGTTTATTTTTTCTTTCAATGTGAAACCCCAATCCTGTAAATTAACAGCATATTCCTTAAGTATCTGCTTCATATTTTTTATGTTTCAGGTTCTAACAACTTTGTCTTTCCTAGCTACAGTGTCATACCAGAAACTTGTGGGAAACGACTTCCACTGTAGCGTTTCACAACAAACGGTTAGCAGACACATGCATGAAATAGTGTCGGCTATAAACCTAATCATGCGTAGGCACGTAAAGTTCCCAGGAACGCAGCAAGAAAGGAATGATGTGAAACAAGGGTAGGTATGTTCTGATTTATTATATTTTGTGGCATATTCAGATGATGGGCTAATATGTAATTATTTTATGTAATATTTCATCTCTGTTGAACTCAAGAACGAGTCGAAGAAGCGACCCGTTCTCATGTGACAAATGTCAACCGTGTTGGGCGCGCTTTTGGCTTGTTTCCTGACTATGCACGGGTACCGAAGGGATCAATGTCGCTAGTTCCTCGGAGCATCTTCCAATAAAATAACAGTAGAACAAGGCTAGCATTCCCACCCTGTATATGTATTTATGGTATGTTTATACCGTTAATAAATAAATAATTTGGTTCTAACCCTTTTACCTTTGCTGTCTTTTGTACACTTACTTGAATTTCATAATGATGATGAAACACAGTGTGGTTTTCGAAATGCGAAGAACAGTCTAACTTAGATTACAGTAATATTAATTTTATAGCATGTCGTCTCTATCGAGGTTGAAGGGAGGCACAATAATAAAACAAAAACAACAAAAATGATGAATGTGGTGTCTTTTTTTATATTTGTACATAGATAAAAACTTATAAAACAGTTAGCAATATATTACAGAGAAGATTACACATTTAGAACACATACAATAAAGAAGAAATACATAGTAACAATAGCAATTACATGTATATTGCAATGAAAGTATTAAAAAAATACAATATTCATTCTTGTGGTGTTATTAACTACACAATAATTGGCAAACGAATTGGCAAACGTTACTTACAACCGGCCAGTCCGGAATAAATATCCTTGCGACCAGATGTGCATTTATTTTACCTCCGTATTCCCGTACATTACAATTCTAATCGAATAAAACGTTATATTTTTAGTAAGCTTAAGAAAAGCATAGCCATTCAGAGAATATGTGTGTACAAAAAATGAAATAGTTATATATGAACAGCCCACTGAATTTCCACTGTTCTTGGTCCTCATCCAGTGATAGCATGTTTTTGTCTATAAAAAAAAAGATTGCACCCTATTCCTCATTTGAAATAAAAAAATGTTACATTAAATACACATTTAGAAAACATATTGTAAAGGAGAAATGGTATTATAAAATGGACACCAACACTGCCTAGCAGCAAAAATCTCCCATTCGACAAGGTCAGCTCTCAGCTTGTTGTTCTGAAACAATAACAAAAAAAAAAAATTAAAAAAAACTATATTGAAAGTTTAGTACCTATATCTATTTTAAGCATTCAAATTGTATATATTTCAGATTTTATGAGAAATATCATTTTCCCGGAGTTATTGGGTGTATAGACGGAACCCACATAGCCATGATTAGATCGAAGGAACATGAATGAAGAGGCATACTTTAACCGAAAAGGTTTCCATTCGATGAATGCTCTCATGGTAAATAAATATTTCGTTTATTGAAATGTATACAGAATAGCTTATCATACAGTCATATAATATATCATACTATTATTCTATAATTTTACTATAGTAAATTTCTTTTATGTATACATAAATATTTGTTAAAGTTTGCAATTTTTAATTATATTTGTTTTAAAAAATAAATTGTTTAAAAATAATTTTAATATTTCAGGAGACTCAGCATGATGACTCCAATTTTAAATGCGGCACCGGGATCACCAGAGGACCACTATACCAAAATGCAATGCAGAGTCAGAAATTGCGTAGAACGCTGCTTTGGTATTTTAAAAGCAAGATGGCGCTGTCTCTTAAAACATTTTGTTCTACACTATACGCCAATAATGGCAGGGAAGATAGCCAATGCATATGCTGTTCTTCATAATATGGCCATTGAAGCTCATATGCCAGAACCAGAGGATGTGATCATTGAAGATGATTTTAGAGAAGTGGTTAATGTTATCGATCAACACAACGATAACCTTAGGCAAGGACGGATAACTCAACGAGAGCTTGTTGAGACTCTCAATCGCCAAATTTAAATACCTCTAACCATCTATCCAAGTTCATTCTTTTTTTTAATCCAATTCATAATTATTTCTTCAATGATCACATCCTCGGTTCTGGCATTTGAGCTTCAATGGCCATATTATGAAGAAAAGCACATGTTTTGGCTATCTTCCCTGCCATTACTGGCGTGTAGTGTAGAACACAATGTTTTAGAATACAGCGCCATCTTGCTTTTAAAATACTGTACATGTTTACTTCCTACACTCACATAAATTATACTATCGAATACTCATACCTACTTGTGTTGTGCCTACTTATGTCTGTCATGCTCTGTTTATTATTTTATGTACTAAATACTTGTTATAATGCTCCTGTACAATTTACTTTAGGGAACGTACCCATACTACGTGACCAACTTTTTTCAATTTTTAACCCCCCCCGGTGACCAAAAACCTAAGCAACCCGCCGCTCATTTGTATGGAGCGTGACATTTTGAAGACCCCCCCCCCTAAACGTGTCACGTAGTATGGGTACGTTCCCTTACATGTAAAAGACATCAAGGCGTAAACAAACAAATAAATAAATAAATGTAAAAGCCCCATGGGCTTACAAAATAGTAAATAAATAAATTATATCTTAAACTTTCCTTTCAAGCTCTGCTATCAGCGCCTCTCTGAATTTTGCCTCTGTGCGGCCATGCTGGCATTGCTGCTGGCCAGCAAGGCTGCACCGAACTCTTCCACTTTCTCCCATTTGTGCTTGTTGTGAAGGGGCTTCTCCCTCTCATTTATATTTTTCTCCCTCTGGTTTGCATTTTTTCCTCCTCCGCTTTCACAAACCTCTCCATCAAGGCTCTTTGAGTACCTGAAAGTAAGATATTAGGAATAATATCATAACATCACGAGAGATGGGAAGGCTGAGAGGGATATTGAAAGAACGGTAAATGCAGGTAACGCTATTAATGGAGGATTGAATGCCGTTGGCGCTAATAAAAAACTGTCAAAAGAAGCGAAGCTAGCAGTCCACAATGGAGTCCGGTACCCACCCTGATGTATGGCAGTGAGGCATGGAACTGGCAGAGGAATGATGAAAGCAGACCGAATGCTGTTGAAATGAGATCCCACCATGTATGATCGTGTGAAAATGTGGAGATCCGCAAAGAATGCAAGGCTGATGGAAGCATAATGTGAGTAAGATTAAGAGGGACCCTCAGATGGTTTGGGCATGTAGAGCGAATGAATTAAGAAAGTGGTGTAAGAAGAATATGTGACACAAATGTGAATGGTACAAGAAGTCAGGGACGCCCGAGGAAGACATGGCACGATCAAGTGAATCAGATACTTGAGACGGGCCATGTCAAGAGTAGAATAATAGGAGAGTATGTATGAGATGATATATGAATGTGTGCCAAGTTGTTTGGCGGTCTGTCCTCTCTGCCCACGCCTGCGGTGAAACGGTGTGATGGTTAGTTAGTTAGTTTTTTCATAAAATTATTCCCATTCACCCTAAGAAATTTCATTGTTCGTACTTACAAAGATCTTTGTCGGAGGCCTTTCTTTTGACGCCGGACGGTCCAGGCGATGTGGGCAAAACGTCTGTCGGCACCGGCCCAGGCATCGCGGACGAAGCTTCCTCATCCGACCCAGGTAATTGAGGAAGGACCTCAATTGCAACGTCATCCATCAACGTCTCATAAATTAGTGTCCCATCAATCAAGTCTCGCCCAATAATTAAAACTAACTCCACTCGATGCCGCGATGCCTTCTGTTTGGCATTACCTTTTAGGTCCCGCCAAGTCTGAAACAATTGATAAATGGTCAAACTATTATACAGAAACCGATAAATTAAGATTATTTTGAGAAAGGTGTTTGTTTCAGTTTCAATAAAGTATTATTATATTATGTACATACTTGCTGCCATTTTTCGCCTGGTTTCTTGGCTCCAAACTTGATGGCGTTCAGGGTTTGGGCCAACTCGTCCCACTCCGTCTTGCTGGCTATCCTTCCATCCGGCCCCTCACATCTTCCTGATACCATGGAAGGCCTGTCGGCGACCCATGACGCGAGCAACTCCAACTGTTCGCTTGTAAACCTTTTATTCTGTAGAAGAATTATTAATATACATTATTATTATTAATTTAAAACTAACAATGCAATCAATAAAAACATGCAAATGCGGTTGGTAATGACAGTATCCCGCTGGCGGTGGTAAAACGAAAATTCATATAGTTTGCCATATACTCGATAATTGTTTCGCCACCGTCAACCGGATACTATAATAATCACGTTTTTTGCATAAATAATTCAAATGACACAATTTAGAACCAAGACAAACACAAAATTAACATGAATGTACTAAATAATCATATAACTTACGTTCATTCAGTTCATTGCTAAGCAGACACATAAAAAACAATACGAAACAAACGTCAAAACAACGCTTCTCCCGCGTCACGAAGATGCATTTAGCGAACCATAGACTGTAGGCGCATAGACAATCCACATTATTTCTATAAAGAGTGTGAAAGTCAAACATAGTATATTTATGGTCAAACATAGTATATTTATGGTCAAACATACCGACGCCCATCGACGCTTTTCTAAACCGATTTGTGTCACAGAGTGCAATTTTCAGTCCAATGTGATAAGACTGAGAAACACAGAAACGGTCGACTGTGAAACCGAAACTTATTGGTTTTTCTGAGTAAGTTAGAGAGTAGGCCCCCTGGTCACTTAGGGTTACACCAAGCATATCAATGGAGGGCCTGTTCGGAAGATTGCTTCCGTTGAAAGAGACTAGATTTTCATTTTGATCCCTTTTAGACGTAATCAGACAAGATTGGGTCTTTGAAACATTAAATTCAACGAGATTATTTTTACCCCAAGAGATACACTCTCGAGGTAACCGTCCATTCTTTGCTTCAAAGCCCTACGAGCTGTTGGAGTTTGTGAACCCTTTGGGGGCTTGTCAAACAAAAAGCTATCATAAACTGTACTGTCATCCGCATAACAGTGAATTGGTGCACACGCCAGCATTTATCGAGTGTGAGGAAGAGGTGAAACCATCGACTACCGTCTGAACCGACATCTCCCTCAAGAAGTCGGCAATCCAAGTACACAAGGATGTGGGAAGTCCGTAAGAATGCAGTTTGTTGACAAGTCCTCGATGCCAAACCCGGTCAAAGGCCTTGGAGATGTCCAGTGCAACCGTTTGGGTCTCACCGAAACGTTCCAGGCATCGCCCCCAAACATGCGTCACATACGCGAGAAGATAACCGCACGAGCGGTTCCGCCGGAATCCATATTGACGGTCGTTAATAATTTTGTTCTTATCGAGGTATGTGAGCAGTTTGTCGTTGATCACACGTTCCATCACCTAAGACAGAACTGATGTGATCGCTATGGGGCAGTAATTGGCCAGGTTGGAGCGGTCACCCTTCTTTGGAATAGGATGGATAACCACTTTTTTCCAACCAGAGGGCACAAAGCCAGTCTTCAGGGAAATTTTAAAAAGCTTCGTCAAAATTGGAGCTATTTCTGCAGCGCACCTCTGCCAGGCCCACTAGCTTTATTAACATCAAGCCCTCGTAAAACATGGAGTACTTCCCGATGCCGGATCCTCAGCTTTTTCATACGAAAACCGCAGTGAGGAACCGACGGCGGGACAGCACCTTGGTCATCGATGGTTGAGTTATCCGCAAACATTTTACCTAATAAGTTAGCCTTTTCGGTGGCGGTGTTTGCTAGTGAGCCGTCAGGTCTGGTAAGAGGCGGCAGACTGGATTTGCAGAAATTGCTACCTCTTGAGCCCGCAAGCGACCAGAATTGCCTGCTGCCATGTGGGCATGCAGCCAGCTTTCTGCTGATCTGCTGGTCGTGCTCAAATTTTGATCTATTTATGATTCTCTTGGTTTCCTTTGCCATTTTGTTGTAAGCTGTTCTGTCTTCGGATGTTCTAGATGTGTTGTAGGCTCGGTAAGCCGCGTTTTTTCGTCGCACTGCTTCAGCGAATTGTCGACTAAACCACGGCTTTGAGCCTACACCAGTTTCCTTAACAGTAGATTGGATGAAGCCATCCATCGCGGATGTGATGACTTCACCAATTTCCTGGGCACATCTTGAGGGATCCGAAGTCCGAAAACAGACAGCTGACCACGGGAAAGCATTAAAATGTGCCCGCAGACCGAACCAACCGTTGGGGCGTTGAGAAAAAGATGGTGGTGGACAGAGTTTAAATTGGTGTGCAGGCCGCGAATGTTGGTGTAATTCACCAACAGTTTTGGCCTGCACCGGGGACGCCTACTCCTCGCCGCTGAATTAAGGTTAATTGTTGATGGTTGTATATTCATGATTTTATTTGTAGGGTTATATAAGTGTGATATGAGAGGAAGGTAGGTCTGGGAGGGAAAAGGTAAAGGGGTGGGTAGGATGCTGGGGTTCAGAGTTTCCAGGAGTGACGGACGTATGTATCCAACCCACCCACTGCGGTGCAAGGCCAGCTGGAAAGGTCGCCCAATGCGCCCCAAACGCTACTGCTGGGTCCCCTCCGGTCACGAACCGGCACAACAGCAGCGGCGGGGTTTTTACACTCGTTGATGGGGCAGCCCACCCTCAGTCGTGAGCCTGAGGATCGGGCCCCTGTACTACCGAGCGGCCCGGATAGCGGTAACCGGTTGTAAAGGGTCTCCTTCAACCAGCATCTCCCAATCCGGCCCACCACGCAGAAGGTGGGCCGACGCACCCGCCATCAAGACCTGGACAAATATTACCCCAAGAACCCGGGCACCCCTGCTAAGTCACCAAACGTAGCGAACCACTTGGGGTGACCTGTGGCAGAGGTGTTGGTCATCCAATAAATGGTTCCCAGGGCGGCGGTACCCATACCCGCCTACCAAATTAATTTATTTACCACAATCAGGGGGGGGGGGGGGGGGGTGGGGGGTGCTTCCGGGTTGATACTTCCTTAGCATATTTTTTTACCTGCCCATGCCCTCACTATGCCATCTCAGTTTTCCTCATAGCCCCCAGTTTTTTATGGGTCTTCTACCGCCCCCCTGAAAGTAGGTCTTTTTTAAAATGTTTTAAAGTAAATCTTTCATCACTATTTAAATCATAATAAGTCAGATTTTTCAAATGCCTTAGTGCCTCCGTTCACGAAGATACTTACAAGATACTCGATCCTCGTGCGCGTATCATACGCGCCGATCGTAAGTACCCCCCGTACGATTTTGCTGGTGCCCGTTCACGGCGCTACGCGGTGGCTGTCGGATTCCAATCAGTATCACGATACCGACAGTGCTGATCGCACGCGACGCTCGCATCATTTGTGTCCGATACTTATTCGTTTGACGTTTGACAGAAATGGCGTCGGAACATGAAAGTAATGTTAGATTTGTCCCCTATTGCCCCTCTATCCTCTACCCACTCTCATATTTTTATTGATACCATTGTCTATGTCCATTCTTTTTTAATTGACACCATTGTCTACGTCTATTATTTATAATTAGTATCAATAAAAAAACCCTGAAGAAGTGAGCGTTGCTTACGAAACATGTTGGTTTTGTAAACAATAAACGTGGTAAAAACGAGGTATTTTATTAATTTAAATGTTAGATTTGTTCTGGAAGTGGAAAAAATGCATGTTTACATAACTATACTTTACCAGAATACGTAAGAAACGATTTAGTGGAGAAGGCATGGATTGATGTTGGAAAAAAAGTCATATGACATCGCATGACAGCGTGTTCACTCCACGGCTGCACGTGAAAAATGACCAAGTTCAGTACATTTCGGATAGCGCCGTGTACGGAGACTAGCATTAAAAAGTGATATATCAGCAAGGTACTTGTGGTTTGGTCACAATTACGTAGATTGTAAGTATCTCCATGAACGGAGGGCCTTAGGGAGCCATTCGATGGTATAAATGCCATTCTACGGCCTCCGTGGTCGAGGGGTAAGGCTCTCTATTTGCGATCTGGAGGTCGCGGGTTCAAATCCGGCGTGATCAAATAAATTTGAATAAAATGATTTGTGTTATTTCACAAAATAATCAATTCAAAATAATAAAAACCATATTTGCGGCAAGTTCCAGAGTGTAAGATGCTCTCAGTATCGCCCTGGTGTACCATTCAGAATTGAAAAGTTGCTTGCAATAGATGTAGCCGTGTTTGGTGACTAGATCTGAATAGCCAAGTACATTTTCCACATCTCATTCCCCTCCCTACTACCTTCAGCATCGCCACATATCCCAATTTGTGATGCCATAGTCTCACTGGCTCCAGGAAGTCGGTAGCCGTTGCGACTCTTGTGCGGTATTCACATAAATAAGGAAAGTGAAGCGCTATAACCCATAAGGTAATAGAATTATTGAATTTAAAATATTTCTATCCTAGAAAATCTGTTCTTGCTCACGACACTGCGTTTTACGATGAATACATTATATTATTATAATAATGTAGATACTTTAAACCGCGTGGTTCAAGGTGAAATACCTGACAGGAAAAAAATCATCAGGTATTTCATTACCAACTGTTTGCTTTTAGTGGAATGCGTGGGTGTATTGATATCAATTCTCCAATTTAACATTCCAAAAACAAGGTAGCTCAGAAGTCATCACCTGGCTGGAAGATGATCTCATTTTTTAAAAAGATGAAATTCACTAGAGTTACCACGCAAAATAAATAAATTTGCCTCGATTTTTGCTCGATATTTCCAGAAGATCGTTTTTTAAATTTTTCGCCAACATTAAAAAAATCATAACTTAGAATTTTAACATGGAAACATAAAAACCTAATATTATAGTGCTATATAGACAATGAAATAATCTGCATTTTACCGTTTATCTCATATTTGTATGATTTATAAAAAAATTGTAAAGTTTATAACCGCGCGAATCCTGCGTGTTTGTTAGGGAACGTACCCATACTATGTGAGCCGTGAGGGGGGGGAGGGGGTCTTCAAAATACCACGCTTGGTACAGAGACTCTTCCGCTCATACTACTCGGATTGAGATCTACTGTTCGCGAAGACCTAAAATGTTCCCCGGCTGAACTCACATATGGTAGAACATTAAGATTACCATGTGATTTCTTCACCGAAACACCTAAAGAAGAACCCGACACTCACGTAGGTCGACTTCAGAGAAAATTTGAAAACGCCAACACCTACCACCGCCCATGGATCAAGAAAATGCTTTGTACATAAAGACTTATCTCTAACTACCCATGTCTTTCTTAGAACAAACAGTGGAAGAAGGCCCCTTCAAAATCCCTACGAAGGCCCTTATAAAGTGGAGGAACGCGATGAGAAAACGTTTGTCATCAACGTAAAAGGCAAGAATAAACGTGTTTCCATAGATAGGTTAAAACCAGCCTTCATACCTGTAGAAGATAATGTACCAGTTTCCATCCCTGCCCAGGAACCACTCCCAGAAATAAAAAGAACAAGATCTGGTCGTAGAGTCCATTTTGGCGATAGATACCGGTCGGAAAGCAAATAATTGGCAAAATTAGATATAATTAATTATTTTCCTTCCTACAGATCCCATATCAAATTAAAAATGACTACCAAAATAATTTTTTTTTTAGAAGGATATACAAAGCACATATATTATCTTAAACCGTATATTTGTAAAATTATTGATACTAAAGTCTTCAATTTTGAAAGAAATTTTGAGCTCTATTACTATTATTATTTGTTTTATACAATACATATCGGTCATAAAAGTGATGAACCATTTAACCAATGAAAATTTTTCATTTATAAAATCATGTAAACCATGTTACTAGTTTTAAGAAAAATTTAACACTTTATATTGTGTGAAAAACAATGTACTTAGACAATAGTCATTTTTTAAACTTAATATTAACAGAGCGTAATATGTCTTGTATTGACCATATACTCAATACAACACACATTAACGTAAAAAATAACCTTATACCTATAACCTTGTTCTAAAAAATAAAACATTCCGAAGCTTGCGATGAATATTTAAATAGTAAATCCAACCACTCCGCTATATGCGTTGAAGTTTTTATAAATTTTCAAAATTTTATACAATTTTTTCTTTAAAAAAAAAACTTTTATAGAATTTTAGGATGAATTTTTATATGTACCTACCTAGTTTAAGAAACTTATCAAGTTATATTCTAGAAGAAATTGTCTATCTTTGATTAATTTCGGACGCCTTCGGTCAGATGTGCCACAGTGCCAGATCTGAGTGAAGGCGTGGATGACATTAACTCTACTAGTTAAAAAGTTTTCCAAATGCTTACGGAAGCGTCATAATGTTAGTATTGATTCGGTTAATACATAGTTCAAAATTAAATAACACACCAGTTTTAAATGAAAAAATTACCTAGTCTAGTAGTTTTTTTAATAGAGTTACTAACATCACGCCCCGGTAAGCAATTGTTGATAATATACTCTTGTTTGTTCATGAAACTTCAGTGATACTCGAAGAGAATTACATTATGGATGTAGCCCTAAAAATACATAGATAAAAAACTCAAGTTTCATGAACACAACCTTATATATTTTCTAAATTAATAAAATAGGAACATGTACCTTCACCATATTTAGAATAGGAATGTTATCATATTTCAGTGATAGGAAAATTACTTTGTATGAATAATTTTAGATAATCCTGTATCATACTTACCTTTACCACATTAAGAGAAATAAATTTTTCACATTTCAGTAAAAGGAAGATTAATTTAGATGAATAATTGTAGACATTACTATATTACATTCACCTGTAACACATTAAGAGTAAAAAAAAAATCTTTTTCATATAACAGAGCTAGGATGATCACTCCATATGAATATCTTAAGATATTGCCGCTTTATATTATTATATATGTTAGATAGATAGGTACATACTCATTCAGCTCAAACAGTCTAAAGCATAATAAATAATAGACATTTAAACAGTTCATTTAAAACATAATAAATAATAGATAATCAATAAAAGCGAAACTAGCAGTCCACATTGGAGTCCTGGTACCTACCCTGATGTATGGCAGTGAGGCATGGAACTGGCAGAGGAAGGATGAAAGTAAACTGAATGCTGTTGAAATGAGATCCCTGAGACGTATGTGTGGTAAAACCATGTATGATCGTGTTAGAAATGTGGATATCCGCAAAGAATGTAAGGCTGATGTAAGTATAATGAGCAAAATTAAGAAAGGGACCCTCAGATGGTTTGGGCACGTAGAGCAAATGAACGAAGAAAGTAGTGTTAAAAGAATGTATGATGCAAATGTGAATGGTAGAAGAAGTCGGGGACGCCCGAGGAAGACATGGCACGATCAAGTAAATCAGATACTTGAGACGGGCCATGTCAAAAGTCAGAATAATAGAAGAGTATGTATGAGACGATGTATGAATGTGAGTGAGGCAAAGAGTGTGTGCCAAGACCGAGTTGTTTGGCGGTCCGTCCTCTCTGCCTACCCCTGCGGGGAAACGGCGTGATGGTTAGTTAGTTAAATAATAGACATTTAAACAGTTCTTGCTTCAAACATAACGTTTGTCAAATTTTTCAAATTGACGGCCCTGGTCTGTAGTTATCGTCTCCGGGGTCCCGTGACGAGCTATACAGTGGTTCATCCGTGCATTTGCGACGGTTTCTGCAGACATGTCTTTCAATGGTACTGCTTCAGGCCAACGAGTAAATCTGTCAATCATTGCCAACAGGTATTGGTATCCGTTGCATTCTGGAAGAGGTCCAACTAAATCGATATGAACGTTGCAAAATCGGTCTTCTGGTAAGACATAAGCTGATGCTGGAGCTACTGTATGTTTTGAGACCTTCGCTTTTTGGCAAGGGATACAGTTTTTAACGAAAATTTTTATGTCTTTCGCCATTTTGGGCCACACAAACCTCAACTTCACTGAATTAGTTGTTCCGAGTATGCCTGGATGACAGACATTGTGCACTCTTTCCATGACCTCGGTTCGCATGGAATCTGGAACGAAAGGTTGGACATGACCAGTTGAGATATCACACCATAACGATTTGTCTGTGGCGGGTATCACCATTTGACGTAGGGAAAGGCCGGTGTCATCTTTTGCCTTAATTAGATCGTCAGTTTGACACTGCGCTTCTGCCATTCTTCCATAGGCAATCGTAGTGGGACAGTTTATCTCTTCGATCCGAGACAGGGTATCCGCTACTACATTCTCCAGTCCAGAGATATGCCTAATATTAGTTGAAAATTGTGCGATGAAGTTCAGCTGTCTTTCCCGTCGTGGAGAGCTGGAGGCTCGTTTCTTGTGAAAGGCGAAGGTGTTCGGCTTATGGTCAGTATATATAATAAAATTTCGTCCTTCGACGCTATTGCGGAAATATTTTACGGCTTCGTAGACACCTGTTAGTTCGCGGTCGAATGTGCTGTAATTCTGCTGAGCTGAAGTGAATTTTTTAGAGAAAAATCCGATTGGCTCCCATGTGTTGCCGTTTGACTGTTGTAGAGGCTGCTATGGCTGTATTACTAGCGTCTACCATGATGGCGATTTTAGCGTTGGGATTCGTATGGGCTAGTAGCGCTGCATTTGCAAGTTGATTTTTGCAATCCTCGAATGCTGCTGTTAATTCCGAGCTCCATGTAAGTACTCGTTTGTAGTTCTTTTTCCATCCGGCTATACAGTTAAATAATTTCGCCTGGGTGTTGATAGCATTAGGAAGGAACTTTCGGTAGTAATTAAGCATACTTAAAAAACGGCGCAGACCTTTCGCGGTTTTAGGTAGTGGAAATTCGGTTATCGCTTTTACTTTCTCTTTAATAGGGGTCATCCCCTTTGGTGTTATTGTATGCCCTAAAAAATTTATGGTTGAGGCACCAAATTGACATTATAAGACCATTGACGGCTAGGCATTTGAATAAGATGTCCAAGTGTCTTTGGTGTTCTTCTTCACTTGAGGATGCAATTAGTATGTCGTCAAGATATACAAAACAAAAATCCAGATCCCTGGTGATGGCGTGCATAAAGCGTTGGAAACTTTGTGCCGCGTTGGATAACCCGAATTGCATGGTGGTAAACTCGTACAATCCGAACGGTGTGATGATAGCCGTTTTCGGTATTTATTGCCTGAGGCTGTGCCAGTAAAAAAATACATTAATACACTGTTGAAAGCTCAGAAAACCCTAATAAAAGTAATTCTTAAGTTACCAATACTAACACCCACTTCAATCATATTCGAAAAATTCCCAGTGCTGAAAATTCAAAAATTATATTCAAAACAAATACTTACTTTCCTTTACAAGAACTTATCCACATTTAACACTTCACAAAATTCTCGCAATACTAGAACAAGACATGCTCACCAACTACAAATACCAAAAACAAACACATCATTTAGACAAAAACACTAGAGATACCAGGCTATAAAACTATACAATTCTCTTCCTACACAATATAAAACAACTAATATTATAGAATACCAAAAAAACATAAGAAACTGGCTACAATCTTTTTAACTTTTAATTTGTAAATTTTGTCGAATTGAAGTCGATTTTATATTTTGATTTTTATTGTTTCTCTTTTTATATTAGCTATTAACACTTTTTTGTTTTACTTTTTTTTAGTGAAAGCCCAATATCCAGTTGCCTTTTCATCACAGACAAACAAACTAAGGTTCAATTTCTGATCGACACGGGTGCTGATCTATGCATTTACCCACGAAATAAGGTTAGAGGACGACTCAACAAACAGGCTTACAAACTGTCAGCAGCTAACGGTACTACCATTGGAACATACGGTACCCTGACCCTGACTCTAAATATAGGACTTAGGCGTGACTTCACGTGGAGGTTCGTTATCGCTGATATCTCGAGACCTATTATAGGCGTCGATTTTTTAGCCCATTTTGGACTATTAGTTGACGTAAAAAACAAACGTCTGCTGGATCAGATTACACACCTGTCAGTCCCAGGACGGAGAAGTTCTGGGGAAATCAATTCGATCAAGACGGTAACGGAAACGTCAACTTATCACAACCTTCTGCAACAATTTCCAGACCTCACTCGACCGGATGGGGCAATGAAGGAACCTCGGCACGCGACCAAACATCATATAGGGACTACTACTGGTCCTCCAGTGGTTGCACGACCTAGACGCCTAGCACCCGATAGGTTTAGGGCGGCAAAGAAAGAGTTTAAGAATATGGTTCGCACGGGAATTGTCAAACCCTCTGAAAGCTGTTGGGCATCCCCTCTCCACATGGTGCCTAAGTCGAATAAGCAATGGCGACCGTGCGGAGATTATAGAGTCTTAAACGCTCGGACAATCCCTGATCGTTACCCAGTACGTCATATTCAAGATTTCGCGCAATCGCTTCGAGGCAGAAACATTTTTTCAACCATCGACCTGGTACGAGCCTATAACCAAATCCCTGTCGCCAAAGAAGACATCTTAAAGACAGCCATCACCACACCATTTGGCCTGTTCGAATTCAAATTTATGTTATTTTTCTTGCGCAATGCGGCACAAACGTTTCAACGCTTCATAGATGAAGTATTGCAAAGTTTAGATTTTTGTTATGCATACATTGTTGATATTCTCATTGCATCAACATCCGAAGAAGAGCATCATCAACATCTTAAGCTGCTATTTACTACAACTACAAGAATATGGAGTAGTGGTTAATGTGACGAAATGCCACTTTGGAAAGCCAGAAATTAAGTTCCTCGGGTATATGGTATCAAACAAAGGTACGACTCCCCTGCCGGAGAAGGTGGAAGCTATACGAGGATACAGCCGACCCCAAACAATAAAAGACCTCCGACGATTCTTAGGCACCTTGAACTTCTATAGGAGGTTTGTGTCTAAAGCAGCAGAAACACAAGCACCTTTAAACGCTCTTCTTCAAGGGAATATAAAGGGAAAGCAACTTATTTCGTGGACTCCAGAGTTGATAGGCGCTTTCGAGAATTGTAGGCGCGCAGCTAGCTATCATCAGCGACGCCTCCGATACCACAGTGGGTGCAGCGTTACAGCAGTTAATTCATGGCAAATGGGAGCCTTTAGCCTTCTTTTCCAAGAAACTAAGTTCTGCCAAGCAGAAATATGGCGCGTATGACCGAGAGCTCATAGCAATTTACCTGGCAGTCAAACATTTTCGACATATGGTGGAAGCAAGAACCTTTACGATCTACACAGATCATAAACCGATAACTTACGCTTTCCAGCAAAAATCGGACAAGTGTTCACCGCGACAATTTCGCCACTTGGATTTCATCAGCCAGTTCACAACTGACATACGCCACATATCGGGGAAAGATAATGTGGTAACAGATGCTTTATCTAGGGTGGAGGCCGTAGAAAAACCAATGGATTTTGAAGCCCTCGCATCCGATCAAGAAGACGACGATGAGCTACGAGAGTACCTACAAAAAGGGTCTGTTTTACAAATCAAAAAAGTACATATCCCTGGTAGTAACGCAGCTGTATATTGTGGAATGTCGACCCCCTATGCTAGACCTTTCGTCACAAAGCAATTTAGAAAGACGGCTTTCGATGCAGTTCACCGCCTATCTCACTCAGGAATCAAGGCGACGGCAAAACTCGTAGCGCAGTGGTAGCACTATGCTACAGTTTGGCCATCCATCAAAGCTGATTGCAGAGAGTGGGCGCGCAGTTGTATACAGAGCCAACGCAATAAAATAACTCGCCACGTGAGCACCCCAATAGGAACATTTCCTCTAACATCTGCTAGATTTGGACATGTTCATATCGACATAATTATCATGCCAGTATCAGAGGGTTGCAGATACTGTTTGACGTGTGTAGATCGTTTTACAAGATGGCCAGAAGTTTTCGCCATGGAAAACCAGGAAGCAGAAACGGTAGCTAGAACCTTCTACGGTGGATGGATTACCCGTTTTGATAAACCCCTGCGTGTCACTACAGACCAGGGCCGACAATTTGAATCCCAACTATTCAAAGAGTTAAGCCACTTGACAGGGACAATGCACATAAGAACAACAGCATACCATCCACAAGCAAATGGAATGGTGGAACGGTTACATCGTCAGCTAAAAGCAACCATTAGATGTCATCAAAACGACCGATGGACCGAATCTCTCCCGACGGTATTGATGGGATTAAGAGCAGCATGGCGTGATGACCTGCAAGCCACGTCAGCTGAAATGGTTTACGGTGAAACAATGCGCCTACCAGGAGAATTTCTCAGCCAAAGAGTACAGACAAAAGAGGACGCCATTGGTTTCGTGACAAACCTACGTCAACACTTTAACGAAATTCGACCGACAATAATGAAACGTCACGGAGATAAGACGACTTTCATCTTTAAAGAATTAGCTACTATAACTCACGTGTTTGTACGAACAGACACAGTAAAGACAATTCTTCAACCACCTCACGAGGGACCATATCAAGTAATGCAGCGAAAAGAAAAAGATTATGTACTTAAAATAAAGGATAAGGACAAGACAATATCTATAGATCGTCTGAAACCAGCATATATTATAGAAGATGGAGTTTTCAACCAACCGGAGACAGAGATAAATGACAATAATATACCACCTGCAAGAACTACGGATGAACATAAACGAGATCACATACATACGAGATCTGGAAGAAGAGTCCATTTTCGGCAAAAATATAATATATATAATTGATATAATTGTTTCTCAACTATTTATGTAGACATTTATTACATATTTGTAAACATATTATCGAGGAGACAGCAGGCCATTAGCAGGCTTTCCTGTATCGTGACTTCGTCACTGGGAGGCAGGTCTGTGGGCTCTATGCTAGTAGCTACTCAGCCCCCTACCTTCTGGTCAGCTGCTGCTCTAGGAAATTCAAATATTAGAAGATTTTATGTTTTTATTGTTTTTCACTAGGTATTAATTAACCGGTCTGAAAAGTTGTTTGTTTTTGTATGGACATGAAAATTAAATGTTTTGATTAAACACCACAGTAGGCTCTAATCTTGCTTGTAATATTACACCAAACAATAGACAGACTCCCCAACCAGAGCAGAACTCAAATTTTGAAGAAGGTTTTCACAAATTTGCTTCAGTAACTCACAAAGAAGTTGAAAACACTGTATTAAGTTTACGGTGATTAGCAAGCCCTGGCTATGACAACATAACTGTATAAATATTGAAAGCCGTATATGAGATAATCAGCAAACCAATTGCTCATATAATAAATGTTAGTTTGAAGAAAGGTATATTCCCGAACAACTATAAGAAAACTATTGTCACCCCTGTTTTTAAATCTGGAGACGAAAAAAATATTTCCAACTATCGTCCCATAGCACTCACATCAAATGTAGCAAAAATCTACGAAAAAGTTGCTAAAAAACAACTTAATAACTACATAAAATCAAAGAAGATAATAAGCCCAAACCAGTTTGAATTTAGAGACAATCTCAGCACCCAAGACGCGATTGCTAAATTAACATCAACAATAATGCAAAGGTTAGACAATAGGGAAAAGTGCCTTGGTATCTTCATCGATCTCCGCAAGGCATTTGATAGCATATCACATTCCAAACTTAACGAAAAACTAATGCAAATTGGATTGGAAGGAAAAGTGCTATCATGGTTCCAAAGTTATCTGAAAGAGAGACTTCAATATGTCAAAATAAATAATACACTAAGTGAACCCAAAACCTCATCTTTTGGTCTACCACAAGGAACTGTCATCGGTCCAATCCTTTTTATAATATATGTAAACCAAATGTTCACTCTTCCTATAGATGGAGATATTATATCATATGCAGACGACACTGTGGTTATCACTAGAGGGAAATCATGGGAAAAACTACGAGTAAAGCAAATATCAATATAAACATACTTAAAACATGGTTTGACCTTAATTGTCTCTCACTAAATACTGAGAAAACATATACAATTTATAATATATATATATATATATGTATATATAAAAAAAACATGGATTAAAACATTAAAGAAAACATAAAGTGGTAGAAAAAAAAGAAAAAAATATGTATATACAACAGAAATGAAAGAAAAAAACACACACACAAATTAAAGCATATGGGATATATAAATCATCCAAATATTATTATTATAATAAAAAGAAGGAAAACCAACATAATGAGAATGAAAAAAATAACATGCAGCAGGGGTGGAGAGTTCGTAATTAACAATTTGTTTTAATTTTTTCTATTATGGATTTAATAAATTGGCCTGAGGACAAATGGAAAATATCAGCGTCGTAAAAGATATCACTGTATTTTGTGCACGTCCTTCGGAGAAATGAATGTTGTGTGTAATTTGTTTTTGAGTGTGGGATGTGGAATAGTTGGTTTGATCTTGTGTTTCTTATTGTACAGTGGAAATTAATGTGTTCTAGAAGATAGTTGTTGTCAACAACGTTGTTAATGATTTTGAATAAAATTTTTTGGTCGGATATATTTCTTTTATCTTCTAAAGTTGATAAATTATGGAATGTTAATGAGTCTTTTAGGTTTTCTGAAGTTCGAAAGGATTGAAAGTCTAGGTGTTTCAATATCTTATTTTGAATTCTTTCTAACCTTTCAATATTTACTTTGTATTGGGGATTCCATATGACCGATCCGAATTCTAATATTGAGCGAACAAAAGAGACGTACAGTATTTTGATTACGTGTGGTGACCTAAATGGTTTAGTCACTCTTATGATGAATCCTAGAAGTTTGTACGCCCTGTCACAGATGGAATTTATATGTGTTCGGAAAGACATTCCGGAGTCCATTATTATTCCTAAGTCCCTCACTTCACAACATCTTTTTATCTCTACGTCATTGATTTTGTACGGGAATATTAGGGGGTTTATGCTTTTGGTGAATGATATTGTGTTACATTTTTCCAGATTAAGGAACAGTTGGTTGTTAGCACAATATATTCCAAGCCTATTGATATCATCTTGCAATTCTAGGCTGTCATTAATATTAGTGATTTTTTGTAAATCTTAGTGTCATCTACCAAGTAAGTAAGTTGTAAGTCTACCAAGGCACAGCTAGCAGTGTCTTCTGGAAAATTTGGTTCTAATTGGTTTTGCCCTTCGGTTAACTTCCAGTTTAGTTTGGATATATTGTAGTCTCCAGCTATTAAAAACAATCCTTCCGGGTGATTTGCGTGCAGGTCTGATGTGGTGTTGAAGTGATGAGTTAGGTTGTGGATGTAGTTGGTGTTTTGTGGATGATATGCGCAGCAGATATATAAATTTTTGAGTTTATTATTGTTACCTAGTATTGGAACTGATATCCAGATCTCCTCAGTACAAGTAGACCAGAGTAATCTCTGATGTAAGTATGCTCGCGAAGTCGTATATCTTCTGGAATGCAAACTCTGTCGTGAAAGTAGACTTCGGCCAATGACTGGATCGCTTAGCCCGGACAAGGAAGATTGCGAACGTAATACCCCCCTCCCTAATACAAGTTAAAGAGAAAAACATATATAAAAATATGTATATTTCCAAAATATTGCTTGAAATGAGAAAGAAAACAAACCAAAAGTTATTGAATTAATTGTGGGATAAATTAATTGATATCTTGTCATTATGTCGGACTATTTTTATTTTTTTTCTCTCTTTTCTTTCTCTCTTCTCTTCAAAAAAATTTAAAAAAAGATGGCGTCTAATCAAATAAGTTTAGAGAGAATTCTGGGTTTTGAAAAGGATACAGTAGTGAGACTAAAGAAAATATTATTAGATAGAGGAATTACCCCAAAAAAAAATTTAAAATCTCTAAGAGAACAATGTAGATTATTTAATGAAAATTTAAATAATTCGGAAACCGGAGAATCAATAACTTCACCAGTAATCTCGGAAACAATTATTCAAAGTGAAGACGCAGATTTAGTAATCAATCAGAATATAGAAAAAAAATAACTCACGTTAATAGGAACCAAGGTATACGTTATGTCGAAAGGAAATTAATCAACCTTAGTAATTGGAAAATTACCTTCGATGGTACGACAGACGTTCACGCTTTTTTTGATAGAATTGCAGAACTGCAATACGCGAGAGGTATTGACAATGTAGATGTAGCTAAAGGGTTCATAGATCTTATTACAGGCACGTCACTAATGTTTTACCGGAAAAGCTTTAGAAAAGATATTACTTGGAAAGAAATTAAATCTGCTTTTATTAAAAGATTTGAGAATCCTGCGTTCCAAATGACAGAAAAATCTAGACTATTCAATTTATTTCAAGGGAAAGACGAAATGGCAGCGGATTTTATTCTGGAAGCACTATCAATTAATGCAAAGTTAAACATTCCATTAGCAGAACAGGAACTTCTCTCCTTGATTACAAAAGGATTGTTACCAGATTATGCACAATTAAGAATTGGTAAAGACATTAGCAATGTAGCTCAGTTACAAAAATTGTGTGATGAATTAGACAGAATTAAATTCAATAATACGATAAATAAAACACAGAAGAATTGATCTCGCGGAAATAGTAACGTTAGTGCGGAGGAAGATCACATAAAAATTAGATCGAAAATTTACCAATATAGACAATTACATAACGTCTCAGTAGGTCAGTACATAAACTTGATTTCGTCTTTAAATAACAAGTTAAAAACTCCATTACCTGAAACAGAAATAGTTTATATTGTCAAAAATGGGTTACTTCATAGATACAATAAACTATTCTTGTATGATTTACCAAACACCTGCGCGGAGCTAGAGAAAAAATGTTCCGAATCAGACAATACACAAAATGCTAATCAATTTGTTAACTCAAAATATAGAACATTTAATAAGAATAATATTAGATCCACACAAGTATCTTCATTATCTCCTTGTCAGGATATAGGCAAAGGTATTAAATCACGATTATGTTTTAAATGTAAACAAGCCGGACATTTTGCAAGGAATTGCAATCAAAGTAATAATATCAATACCACTGGAACGATTTCGGTCGAAAAATCGACCACTTTTATTTTTTTGCGATTGAAATCGGTCGAAAAATCGACCGATTTTTCTACCATTAGTAAAATATTTATTGTAATTATTTAAAACCTTTCCATGGCCAGCAATTTGTTTAATCGAATAGCTGATAACATATTCTTTATGTCTATGACCTTATCGGTTGTCTTTGAAGTATTATTTAACGAGTTTTCGCGGTTTTTTATAGCGTCCTGTCAGAAAATAAAATAAAACTCTTCAGTATTTCGACGAATTTTGGTCTCTGCCTAAAATGCCGTAAGTAATTCATTTATTGGGTTTTTAACGCATAATTATATATATATGTGTTATCATGATTGAATTATCTATCTTTAAAATGCATTTTTAAATCGTTTGTTCCTAATATATTATTTTGCTGGATGTTTTTGTGTAAAAATGCGTCGACTGAAGACGTCATCTGTTTTTGATTTACAATAAATTCATAAATACTGCTCTTGCGCATTTGAAATATAGTTATTCAATCAGAGTGATTCATAACAAAGAGATATATATAAGTTTTATTTGAATTGGTTCATTATTAATACAGATATTTGCTGTCCAATTATTTAAAGTCATATGTCAAAAAGTATACATTTGTTTGGATGTAAAATGGTGTAAAGCCTTCGTCACACAATAAAAATTTAGTTGTATAATTAATTAATTTGTTTACTTTTACCAAATTTGTGCAGAAACAGCTATCGTCCAAGGAAAGGGAGTACTCCTCGACCCAGGTTAAAATAATTATTTTAAAATTTTATATTAGTGCAATATTTAACAAAATTTAAACATTTAAGTACTTACCTACATTAAGTGTTTTCAATTAAAAATATTTAGAATGGTACTGGCTGCAAGAGGTGGCAGAGGAAGAGGGAGAGGTGGGGTACGAGCTGCAGATGGAGTACCAGCTGTTGCCGGACTACCTGCACGTGGACGTGGGAGTCAACGCAGAGCTGAAATTGCAGCCTCCTCTGGAGTGTTAGTATTTTTTAATGCTTTTTATGAAAGTACTTTGCTGTGGCCGTTGAACTCATCATATATTTGTATTTATTTAAACAGTGACCCTGCTTTGCTACTGGTGCGAGAGGATCGCGTCAAGGCCCTAAAGGCTGTTGGGGCCTGCCTGCTTCCTTCCGGCTAGAGCTGGAAAGCCGAAAGTTTAAGAAGCAGGCGGCGCGCATTTTGCTCCCTACCGCACCTGCAAGAAAAACTAAACAAAAGTAAGTTATCGTATTTAGATCCTTGATACAATATTATTGTTTTTTCTCGACAGTGTTCCAATGTTACAGTGAGAGTTAGGAAAATCAGCGCTCTGTGCACTTGGCACATTCAATGCATATTGTACAGAGTTCTAATTTTATTAAAAAAAATGAAACAATACAACTTTGTATAAACCACTTATATGACGTGCAAATCCGACCGGTTTACAACTGTTTACAACCGGTTTACAATAACCCACTTTACACTAATACCTACCCACCCAATCTACATTATTAACTAACAACGGCTCCACCCCTACCACAATAAAACATTGTTCTAAACTGTCAAATTAGTACAAGTTTTCCCTGACGAAGGAACGTTTGTTCCGAAACCGGTCGGATTTGCACATCATATAAGTGGTTTATACAAAGTTGTATTGTTTCATTTTTCTATAATGGATAACCACAAAGTAATAGCTACATTCAAAAATATCTAATTTTATTGTTTATTTACATACTGTACTTACTATTTCACATGTGAATGAGAACAATTCATATGATTTATGTATATGTTTTCAGAATTACTTCTCCGGAGGGTATAACGTGTCCCTTTTCACAAGGGACACCTTCACCATTGCCAAGACCCGTTCCACCACCGTGGATGTCCACTCCCGCACAGACCCAATCAACGGCTCCCAATGTACCAATTACGCCAATCCGGGCAGCATCTTCGGAGCCGTTAGCTGAGACATCGCGGAGTGGGGAACTCCAGTATGGGGAACTCTTCTCTCCGGAGGCCGGCTACCACAGCGAGCTGTGGGTGGACGTGCCGTTCAACCAAGAATTGTCGGCGGTTGGGAACGGTGAGTTTATTTTTTGAAATGTCATACCAGGGGCTCAATATAAAATCAATTATCTATATTTTATATTGATATCCCTAGCACAGTTTCACTGTTGGTATATTGGCAGGAAATAGGCATAGTACTTAAAAATTCCACAAAACAAACATACAAAATGTACTGTAATCCAAAAAGATATGATGTACCTACATTTTATGCAAGTAAATATGTAGTTACTAACGTAGAAAGTCTGAAATTTGAATTTGTTTTTGGCTAATTTTTGTTCGATAGTAAGAACTTCGCACAGCATTGTGAATACCGACATCATAGTTTCACACTGTGACAATGCATGATCTATTTGTTATTGAGTTAATGTCCTGAAACGTTAAGTGCCTCCATACATGACGCTACTTACAAGCTACTCGATCCTCGTGAGCGTATCATATGCGCCGATCGTAAGTACCTCCTGTACGATTTTCCTGGTAGCACCGTGTACGGGGCGCTACGCGACGTCTGTCGGTTTCAAATCAGTTTCACGCAACCGGCAGTGCTGATCGCTCGCGACGCGTTGCATCATTTGTGTCTGATACTTTTTTGTTTGACGTTTGACAGAAATGGCATCGGAACATGAAAGTAATGTTAGATTTGTTCTGGAAGTAGAAAAATGCATGTTTATGTAATGATACTTTACCAGGATACGTAAGAAAGGATTTAATGGAGAAGGCATGGATTAATGTTGGAAAAAGTCATATGACATCGCTTGACATCGTGTAAACTCCACGGCTGCACGTAAAAAATGATCAAATTCAGTATATTCCTGAGTAAAGACCTGATCGTCGAAACCTGCTCACGAGCCACCAAAGAGCGAGCGGGTTATTTATTCTTCAGCACCCGGGTCTCACGATCCGCGACTCGCGAACAAAAAGACAAGAACAACGAGCGCACTCCTGCGACCCGTGATCTACGACACATTCCTACACCCCGTGACTCACGGACCGATCGCCGGGTGCCGGGTGCGGGCGGGGCAAGACGTGTCAGTTCCCGGAACCCGCCAACTGCAACTCATTTGATCGCCGATTGCCGATCAACGCACACGCGTGCGTGACAGTATCCTGCTTCCTGCCCGTGTGTCACGTCATCGCGGGATTGTTAGGTAGATTCGATTTTTGAACATTCTACTAGACACAGCGTCGTTTTTAATAAGAGCGTATCTTGGTATTGTTAATCAACGGGTGAAGTGCATTTCTTTTCACATTTTTTAGTGTTGTTTTCATAAAAACTTTTCATTTTTCGCGTGAGTATGAATGTAATTGTGCATTTTAATAGAAACTATAAACTGGTAAAAGTGTAAAATGTCTGACTTTAATATAAAAAAGGGACCCTCAGATGGTTTGGGCACGTAGAGCGAATGAGCGAAGAAAGTAGTGTAAAAAGAATATATGATGCAAATGTGAATGGTAGAAGAAGTCGGGGACGCCCGAGGAAGACATGGCACGATCAAGTGAATCAGATACTTGAGACGGGCCATGTCAAAAGTCAGAATAATAGAAGAGTATGTATGAGACGATGTATGAATGTGAGTGAGGTAAAGAGTGTGTGCCAAGACCGAGTTGTTTGGCGGTCCATCCTCTCTGCCTACCCCTGCGGGGAAACGGCGTGATGGTTAGTTAGTTAGTTTATAATAAAGCATTAGCTTACAGCTAATTTACTTATTTAAATTCTCAATAAAAGCTTCAGAACATCACGTTTTTTACAAGGTTTTTATATCCTCCACATGATAAAACATTGTTTTTTTACCCCTGAAGCATGTCTTTTTTAAAATTAATTTCTGGGACATGACATTACTAGTTACAGGTGTGAGCAGTGAGAGAAAGTTCACACAATTATAACCTGGGTTTTGTGTCGCGTATGACTTGAACTGTCTGGGCGGCGATCGTCTACCGCGCGGCGCGCCCGTAGAAAGCAACTGGGTGATGAGTAATCGAGTTTCGTATTTAGTGTCGCAAAAAGAGCGGGTCTTCGCGACCCGCTCGTGACGCCAGTGGTTCGTGAGCGACCCGGGTCGTGTAAAACGATCGATCGACCCAGGACTAGTTTGTAAGTATCTCCATGAACGGAGGGCCTTACATTTCAAAACATTGGCATTAAACAGGGATTCTATCTTTTTTTTTCTGTAACGGGTATTTTAGAATGTGAAAATGAGACATGCCGAACTTCTTTGCGAGGGTTAGATTTGATTCACCGGCTTCTAAACGTTGTAATACAGCACTTTTTTCTTCAATTGAAAAAACACTTTTGCTTCACTGGTCTCATTGTGTCGAGCTTCCTAGTCAAAAGCGAGGCTGTATTGGTAGGTGGGTTTTGTAACCGGACGAATTATCATTAAAATAGGTCGCTTTAAGTAGTTGGTCACTTTAAACGGACACGTTTTCCTACTAAAAGCTATGAAACCTTACTAGAGTTTACATTATCGTCGCTTAAAACGGTAGACCATTAAATGCAAAGTCATTATCAGAGTCAGACATGGGCAGAAGCAATAACGTGGACGAGGCAGCTCTCTATCAAGAAGAGTCGGTACTTGGAAACCGTGAGTTATAAAACTAACTAACTTATTACGCCATTTCCCTGCAGGGGTAGGCAGAGATGATGGACCAGCATGCAACTCGATCTTGGCACACACACTCTTTTCTTCATTCCATACCTACCTGGCTGTGATATTCTGACTCCTGACATTGCCCGCCTCAAGTACTCGATTAACTTTTTATTTGGATAAGTTTTAAGATTTTCACGGCCAAAAGCATTTTAGTTATTTGTTTTTGGGGTGTTATGCCGTGTTGCGCTACCTCCTTCTTTAGCCGACGATGTCCGAAACGTTGGCTAAAGAAGGAGGTAGCACAACACGGCATAACACCCCAAAAACAAATAACGAAAAAAAAAAAACTTTTTATTTTATTATTTATATGAATACCTCACAAGAGCCTCAGCTGGAGCCAGTGAGACTATGGCATCCCCAATCGGGGTATGTTGTGAGGCTGAAGGTAGCGGGGAGGGGAAGGAGGTGTGGAAGAGGGAGGTGGGAAGTACCTGGCTTTTCAGAACTGGTCACCAAACATGGCTAAAGCCATTTCAAGCAACTTTTCAATTCTGAATGGGGTCTTAACACCAGGGCGATACTGAGGATATCTTCCACTCTGGAACGTGCCGCAAATATACTTTATATTATTTTAAATGAATTTTGTGTGAAAATAACACTAATTATTCAAATAAAATTTATTTGCACACACCGGGATTCGATCCCGTGACCATCGTATTGCGAGTCAAACGCTACCAGAGGCAGTGGGTAATCGTAATATAGACACGTTAAATTAATTTGGGTTTTCTGTTGTTTCAGAAATGGATATGGACAGAATGAGCGACGAGGGCGACGAAGCGAGCGACGTCGACCACGAAGAGAGCGATGAGGATACCTTCTGCATGCCACCAATACCTTATCATAATATTATCAACGTTTCACCTAACTCCGCTATGGCCATAGACTTTAGTAAACAAGACTAGGTAGATAGTGAGGCAATGCATTCGATTCTGCCGCCTGAAGGTTACTCTTTCGATTGGTCCAAAGATATCTCACGTTTTACTGGGATAAGGGAGACATTTACAGGCACGCCAGGACCAACTTTCAATACCGACAAAATGGGCAAACCTGTGGATGCCTTTCTTAAAATCTTTGATGCAGATTTCGTTGAACTGATCACAAGAGAAACCAACAGGTATGCAGATCAATGGATTGCGAAAAAACAATTTAAGCTCCATGCGCGTACCAATAAATGGGCTCCCACGAATAAAGAGGAAATGTATGTATTCTTGGCAATTTTAATGTATCAAGGTATTAGTCCCCTTCCTGTTGAAAAAGACTACTTCTATTAAAAAAAACTCACCGCTATGCCTTATTTCAGCCGAGCCATGGATTATAATCGTTTTCTTCTAATTAAAATTTTCTTTTAATTAAAATACCTTCACTTCACCAACAATGAAAGTCTTTCTTCTGATGTATCGTTATCTATGCGAAGGTTACAAAAGATTCAGCCCGTCTTGGACCACCTCTCAAATAAGTTTGAGACTTTATACCTGCCCGAGCAAGACATCTCTCTGGATGAATCCTTACTCTGCTATAAAGGCCGTTTGGGATTCGTTCAGATGATCAAAACCAAAGCGGCCAGCGCGGGTATAAAGTCGTACGAGCTTTGTGAGTACAAGTCTGGCTATCTTTGGAAATTCCAAATTTATACGGGGAAGACCATTTCCAGACAGGCTGAATCAACAAATCCAGACCAAGAAGACATGACTGAAGATATGACGGAAGACATAACGGAAGATATGACGGACTACATGACACAGGCCAACTTTTCGGGTGCTCACAATATCTGCCCAGTTGGAGCCACTGCAAAGATAGTATACGACCTGGCCAGCCCTCTGTTTTACAAGGGGTATACGCTAATAATGGACAATTTTTATAATAGTCCATTATTGGCACGATGCCTCAAAAGAAATGGGATGGACTGCATGGGCACATTGCGGTTAAACCGAGAATTTGTGCCCTCTGCATTTAAGTCCCATCTCCGGACCAAACTGAGGGAAGGTGAGCTTGTATACTCGAACTGCGGGGACCTCAATGTAATGGTTTGGTTGGACAAAAACCTGGTAAGTATGTTTGCCACCTACCATAAGGCAGAAATCGGGGCAGTTGAAAAGTTTGGTACCTGGACGTACAAACCCCAACTCGTACTAGACTATAACAAGGTAATGAGGGGGGTTGACCGAAAAGATCAGCTTTTGGCAGGCTTCCCCATTGAACGACAGCGAAACCTGGTCTGGTACAAGAAGCTTTTCAGGAGACTACTAAGCGTTTCGGTGCAGAATGCGTATATATTGTACAGCTCAAAGCTCCGCAAGGAAAATAAATTAAATAAAAATTTTGTACCGAAACTTCAGGAGTGAGGTTGCGGATGATCTCCTTCTGCTGTTGGTAGTCAAATTGACACGACTGTGCGGACCATTGGCCTAATAGCTGAAGGAAAGACTCTGCGACCTATCCTGAAAGGCAACCACTTCGTGGTCCGTAGCGGGAAAAAGGTGAAATGTGCGTTGTGCAATATAAATAACATATTCAAAAGGACCCTCACAAAGTGTGATGTATGTGATGTGGCATTATGCTACGATTGCATGAAGCCATATCACACTACAATATAGAATTGCTGAGGGTTTTTTATTTCATTTTTTTTATTTTCTGGTTTTTAAGTTATGAAATTCTAATTTATAAATTTAATTAAATTTGTTTGAACATCAATTATGATGGCCTGGTTGGCTGGACTTAGTCATTTCTTTCCGCATACTCACATCTCATGTTATGTTGTCCTCAAAGGTTCTATGTGATAAGGTTCGGTGGACATTTAATATGTATATTTTAATTCTGATCATTGAAATATGCATATTAACAAATGCACAGGTATTCTCATTTTTCCCTGTTTTTTGTACACATTAAATAACTCCGTTTTATTTTTATGTCTTAATTATATTTTGTCAATTTTTCTGTAAAGAGGCTTTTGCAGATCTAGTCACTAAACATAACTAAGCCAATTCAAGCAATGTTCAATTCTGAATGGTGGTCCCTCACCAGAGCGATACTGAGAGTCTCACTCTATAGCGAGGCACAATGATATTATGTATTGATTTTCTTAAATTATGAATAAACCAATATAAATTGAATACATTTTTATTATGACAAAGTGTATAACCAATGTTTAAATCAATATACTGCTCTTCCATTGTAACCATACAACTGTAATATTAATTTAATTGATTTAAAATAATATAAGGGCTTAATAAATAAATAAATCAATTATTGGTTCCATCAATTATTTTCCCCTCCACCATTTTTTTTCGATACCTTTGCTTTTAGATATAAAATTATCACTATGATTTTATTTGCCATTCGACGCTCATACAAAGGTTTGATATATATTCAATTTTATCATCATCATCATTTTACATATTCTGATTTACCCTATGTAGCTTGACCTTAAGGTAGCTGTCAGAAGTGATTTTTCGTCAAATATTGGTGGATTCCCTCAACTTACAAAGTATCCCCCTGAAATATTGGCAATGTGTATATCTATGATATATATTTCATTTTAAGTCTTATTTCCTTGTTTTGCACGTTATATAAAAACATGGTAACAAATCTCTAGTTCTAATTTACAATTATTTAAAAAGTGGGACCATGATTTTGACATCGTGAAATAGGCTCTCTGTATAATTCATCAAATGTATAAAATAAAGCCAACATGGCTACTATTCTTATTAATAATTGTAGGCAGTTAATTTATCTTCCTAATGTAATACCAGTTTTTGTGGTAAGTTTATTAAATAGTATTATACAGTGATTTCAATTTTGACAAGTCACGCACTCAAATTTTACAAAATCATTTTCTGACCAAACTTTTAAAGAGGTCATAACATACAAAAAATTATTTTTCTATTATATTTTTGCATCTGTGGTTATCAAACAGACCATAGAGAACATAAAAACGTATAAAATATTCAACAAAGATATTTAAAACTGCCACTGGCGGCAATTTCAAATCACAAAAACACAAATTTCGCGCATTTATAAAGTTTAAGATTTTTTAATAATTTATCTATCAATTCTAAAAATATAGGGTAGTTAGTAAAATATAGGTGAATTCATTGGCTGTATAGCACTACAATCAGTTTTATGTCTCCATGTTAAGATTCGGAGGTATGATTTTTTTAATGTTGGCGGAAAATATTCTAAATCGTCGCCAAAAAACCGCGAGCAATCGGAGAAAAAAGTTTTTTGACGCGCGATCGTTCGAGTGGATAATACCACGGAGAAGTCCCAGATGGAAAAAACAGGAGTTTAGAAATAATAATTCGATTCCAGACCTTTCAAAACCACCCCCGTTTTATTTTAATAAAAACCAAAAAAACATGTAGGTGGTCATTCCAATTATAAACCGTCAGAAGTAGTAACGAAGAAAGAATGGAATGACTGGTTAAAATATGTCAAATACTTTTTTGAAACAAAACCTCTTGAAACAATAAATATAAATTATGGTCTAGACGGTCGACCACACACTACCTTTAAAATTAAAAATAAATATTTCACGGGTCTCTTAGATACAGGAGCAGCAATTTCTTGCTTAGGTGGAAATATGTATAAACATTTCCTACCATTGGGTTACGAATTGATTCCTTGTGACATGACAATTAGCACGGCAGACGATAAATTACAAAAAGTTTTAGGTAAAATTTCGCTTCCCGTAACATGCAATGAGACGACAGAAATAATAGACTTTGTAATAATCCCGGCAATAGGATCCAGATTTATCTTAGGTATTGATTTTTGGAGAAAATTTAAGGTTGCTCCTTATTTATTTTCAAAAGATGTGAATAGTAAAATAACATCAATCTCAGAAATTAAAGTATTAAAATCAAAAAACGACCTTTCACCTATTCAATTACAAGAGTTAAACGAAGTTGTAAACGGTTATCAGTCTATATCTTTTGAAAAGCGTGGCTTAGGTAAAACAAATCTTGCTACAAATAGAATCGAAACGGAGGGTCCTCTAATAAAACAGAGACATTATCCATTATCACCCGTCAGATTAAAACAATTGGAAAAGGAAGTAGACGAAATGTTATCCCTGGGCGTAATTGTTAAGAGCCGGTCGGCTTGGTCGAACCCCGTTTTGCTGGTACCAAAAAAAGACGGAACGGCAAGGTTCTGTCTAGATAGTAGAAAAATAAACTCAGTCACGAAAGCACAAATTTACCCAATACCGAATGTACACCGAATTCTAGATAATCTGGGTAATGCAAACTATATTACCTCTCTTGATTGTGTAAAATCATTCTGGCAAATACCCCTAGAGGAAAGTTCGTGCGAAAAAACCAGTTTCGTAGTACCCGGAAGAGGAACCTTCATGTTTGTCAGGTTACCGTTCGGTTTACGTAACGCGCCTAGCGAGTTACAACGCTTGGTTGACACTCTTTTCGGTCCAGAATTCGAGCCGAATCTATTCGCATATTTAGACGACCTAATAATAATATCAAAAACTTTCGAAGAACACATAATATTACTCAGGAAGGTACTTGATATATTAAAAAATGCAGGATTAACGTTGAATATTAAAAAATCGGAATTTTGTAAATCATGCTTGACGTATCTAGGATTTGTAATAGATAAAGATGGTCTCCGTACCGACCCTGGAAAAGTAGAAGCGATAAAGAAATTTCCCCGATCCCAGAACACAAAACAGGTAAAATCATTTCTAGGTTTATGTAGTTACTATAGACGCTTTATAAATAATTTTTCGGATATAGCAGCTCCTCTAACACATATAACGGGAGGTACGAAAGGGAAATCTAATTATAGGTGGAACAAAGAAACAGAAAAGGCGTTTTCCGCATTAAAACAGGCATTAATAACAGCACCAGTCCTGAGTTGTCCGGATTTTAAATTACCGTTCATAATACAATGTGATGGCTCTAATTTCGCCATCGGGGCGTGTCTCTCTCAAAAATTTCCAGACGCAGAACACCCGGTAGCTTATTACTCGAGAGTACTGTCAAAGGCAGAAAGGAACTATAGTGTGACAGAGTGGGAACTGTTAGTAATTCTCGACGCAGTTTACAATTTTCGTTCATATGTAGAAGGATCCAGGTTCACAGTTATTACAGATCACTCCAGTTTAAAATGGCTTCTATCTTTAATGGACGCCTTGCACGCTGGGCAACACGCTTTTTGCAGTTCGATTTTGATATTGTTCATCGAAAAGGTTCACTACACGTAGTCCCAGATGCATTGTCTTGCATAATAATTTCCCCAATAGACGTCAAAACATCGATTCCGAACTCAAAAGATAGTTGGTACGTGAATTTATTTAAAAACTGCATTGAAAATCCCGGTAAATTTCCGAACTATATTATAATAGAGAATAGATTATATAAACATTGTAAAGCCGATTTTTCATTGTTGGAAGATTACGATTGGAAACTCGTTTCTCCATTAGAGGATAGAGAAAAAATACTAGCTGAGTGTCACGAACCCTTAACAACAGTCCACCCGGGAACCTTTATAACATTTAAAAAACTTACTCTAAAAAATTTTTGGAACGGTATGTACCGTGATGTAAAGAAATTTGTTTCAAATTGCTCTGTTTGCAAGGCATATAAACACTCTACGAAACCCCCAGCAGGACTAATGTCACGTCCAAAAAATGCAGATCGCCCCTTACAAAGTCTAAGTATTGATATAATCGGTCCGTTCCCTAAAGGTTACGATGGTAAATTTTTTGTATTGAGTGTGGTTGACGTATTTACAAAATATTGCTGGTTATTTCCCTTACGTCATGCGAATTCGAAATCAATAATACAAGCGCTTGAAGATAATATTTTTTTAACCGTTTCAGTTCCTAGAACGATAATATGTGATAATGGGAAACAATTTATTTCCAAAGAGTTCAAATCATTCTTAAAGAAATATGGTGTACCTGATGTTTATTATAATAGTTTTTACACACCTATGAATAATGTGGTAGAACGTTACAACCAAACGATAGGTACCACTCTCGCGATTTTGGTGAGAGATGATCACAGACTATGGTCCGCAAACTTAAAAATAGTTCAAGCAGCAATGAATAATACAGTTAATTTAGCAACAGGCTATACGCCCTTTTTCTTATTTCACGATTTCGAACAGATAGTCCATGGGTCAGCACATTGTCGTATAATACCGGTAGTTAGTAATGTTGACATGCAGGCAATAAACACAGCCAGTGATTACGCTACAAAATTACAAGAACTAATAGCCATATATGATAAGGTCACAGACTCACTAATGGAAGCTTATAAAACAAGCGCAAAACGTTATAACTCAGGACGAAGATTTGTAAGTTATGAATCAGGAAATTTAGTGTGGAGAAGAAACTTTGTCCAGTCAAAAGCCAGTGAATATTTTTCTGCTAAATTGGCCCCTCGCTTCGTATGCAATAGAATAAGAGAAGAAATTTATAGTACGGTTTATATATTGGAAGATTGGAACGGAAAATTGACTGGGAAATTCCATGTGTAAGACCTGTTAAAGAAGGAAAATTAATCTTTAAAAGAAAAGAAAAATCTTATTCCGGTTATCTTTACCTTCCATAATTAAAATTCTTTTCTTTCTTCCCCTATTTACATACAAGCGAGAAACGAAAACACCAAGTTATGTTATTTACAAAAAAAGTGCCCCCCTCCCCCCTCAGGAGCAATTTTAAAAGGAAAAGACCGCTTGTCTATTCCCATGGAAATCATCGGATAGTTAATTACTCTATCATCATTATGATACTTCTTAGATAGATTTTAAATTATTCTTGTTAACAATGTTTACTAATGAACAGTTATCTTATGAATCTTTTGAAAGATAAATAACGATTAATTGAAAGTTTTGAATGGAGGATTAGGAAGATTTAACATTAAGGTTGTAATTGGAATGGAAAATTAGTTTTTTCTTCACCGCATTACCTTTTATCTTTCTAATTGCAATTCTCTTCCTCCTTCTCTCTCTCTTTCATTCTCCTCTTCCTTCTCATAAGGGAAGACTCGTCTCTTAACTATATTTCTATATCTTTCTTTCTTCTCTCTCTCTTTCACTCTCTCCTTCTTTCACTTCCCAAACGCGAAATATGTCTGGGTATTTAATAGAACATACCGCATAATACTGTTTTCAGAATAAAGAGATTATGGTATAAAAAAAAAGAAAGATTACGGGAAACAGTTGCATTAAAGTCTGGTTTTAAAATAAAAATATACCCTTTGTGTATAGGCATTCATCTGAATGAAAGAAGAGCAGCTCATATTCAATTATATTCATTGAGTCGCGTTTTTTTTGTCAAGTTCAACAATGCCTGAAATTGAAACCAAACGGGAATTATAAGATGTGAGATAGGATTGTGGAAGAAAGCGTTTTTCTTTTTTGAACTATTCTTCAATATTATTATTTCGAATTTTTCATTATTTTCTGGGCGCCATGACATTGTTACAATGCCAACTAACAATTATTCTACGCTTACTTGAAGGGTTAACTTTTAATAATTTACTTCTCTCTTGTATTACAATTCTTTTTTGTCCAAGATATCTCATCTTGACAAACCCACTGCCCTG
Organism: Limnephilus rhombicus; assembly: GCA_929108145.2. Lineage (NCBI taxonomy): Eukaryota > Metazoa > Arthropoda > Insecta > Trichoptera > Limnephilidae > Limnephilus > Limnephilus rhombicus. The sequence goes on from OV815283.1 coordinate 42,179,587, forward strand.
ATTCTAAGGAAGGCTTTCCTATCACGATTTGAAACCAGAATCAATATACGTAGGTATATACATACATACATTAAAATTCCTGAATTTAAGTAATTCATTATCATTCAAAATAGGATTGTGGAAGAAAGCGTTTTTCTTTTTCTTGTCTATTTGAATATATTTTTTTTAGATTTTCTAAAATAAATGGTAAATTATAAACCCTCCGTACAGCTTTGCAATAATATACGGTTGAAAGTTAGATTAAAGTTAAATAAAATATATACGTAGTGTTGTTAAACAACGGGAATGTCCTTCAATCTTGAGTAAGATATTTTAAAAATAAATTGTAAGGGAATCAAGTTCTGGTACAATATAATAGGAGTGTAATTTTATACGGCAGAGCAGAGACCAGGGCTCAGGATTATGGGAAAGGTATTTTTTCTGTCAAGTAGGTGAGAAATCAGAAAATAAAAGAAGATGAATCTTATAAAACTATATTGTATGCAATAAAAAACAAACATGAGAGTGCATATTTAAAAAATACAAAGCAATAACATACCAGATGGACTCCTGAATACGCTAACCTAACTAAACGAATTTACGACGGATGACGACCGCGAAGTTGCTTAGTAGAGAGAAGACGAGAAGACACTTCCAGGCTCCTTAACCGGGGACGTCGCGCAATCCCGAGATTCTAGGTCATCCTTCTTAGGAAGAAGGCTGCTACGCCTCCAAGGAGTGTATTTAGCTTAGGGCCATCTTAACAAGCTCCATGAAAAAAGCACGTGGTCCCAACTGATCACCAAGACCTGCGTCTCTCGGTAGAACCGTCAACCATCCGTGACTTCACGACGCGGGGTCACAAAGGCATATTATTCTGCCACCTCAAGGACCAATCCCTTTACAAGTTCATTTCCAGAACACATTTCCACAAAATGGCCAACTGCCAACAACGGAAAAAGTGGGATTTACATATCCACTAAAAATAATACCGTACACAAACTTCTCGTGTTACGTAAAAAACACCCAGCGCCTTTTTAAGATAAGATCGACTTAAATCCACATGATATATTAAAATTGAAACACTTTTCAAGTGAGTGACTAATTCACGAACAGCTAGCCCATCGCTGCCCGGGAGGAAGTGACCATAAACAAAAAGAGCTTCTCTCTTTCCCAAAAAATTACCCGTCTCAAAAAAAAACACCATAGACAAAATAACCAAATAGGCAAGAACTGCACTAGTCACATAATATTTATGTGACAATTCCCCCCTTCCCACGAAAATGTTTGCCCTCAAACATGAAAAATTAAGTCCACAAACTAACTAAACTATGAGTCCATCAGGTATCTAAAAAAATGATAACAAAATATTAATTAGTAATTAAAATAACAACTTAGAACCAAATTTCTTAAAGGTAAATCTCTTAAAAATAAATTTCTTAATAATAAAGAACAAACAAGAAAAGAAAGGCACGAAAACAAGGAGTCAACCATCATCTACTAAATTAAACAAAGTTTTGAATTTACTTAAAAAAAGGAGACCTGTTGTTTTCGTGTCAATTTAACAAGATTTATACTTATAAAATACTCAACATTTCTTATTTTAAGAAAAAAACACAACCAAATAAATTGTAGAAAAGAAAAAAAATTTGATCACTTTTCCTTATACGGGAAATAAAGGCCAATTTGGCTTCACTTTTTAGGGTTAAACAGCCCTCACTCGCACTGAGTTTACGCTATATTTGAATAGCAAAAAAAAACAACCTATCTAACTAAGTCCATCCGGTTTAACATTCTTAAGATAAAACTTAAAATTAAACAAATACTTAAAATTAAAGAAGCCTAAATTATGAAAATATCTTTATAGATATACATTTTTCAACTCAGAACAATGGAGTTCAATGTTGGCAAAACTAGGACACAAGAAAATACTTTTCTGTGTTATAAGTAATATAGAATCAGTATACAAACTGTCTATTAGACGTGGACAGAGTAGGGATCTTACATTGGATCATCTAACTGTCATTATTGAACCAGGATGAAGTCAGCATTTCTTGTACAAACAAAACAAAATGTGTGATCAACTATGGCTTTCAGTGAGTTGACACTATTCGAGGTGTGATCAATTCAAAATTTTAATGAATGACACTAGTAATACTTAATTTAAAGTTTAATAATGATACTAACAGTAAGACACTAATGTTTATATTATTTAGAGTTAAAACTATACAGAACACACTTTCCTGTATTAGAGGCAAAGCGATAATTCCAAAGGAATTAATTATTTGTTAAGTATGCCAAAGCAGTACTTTCCTTGTTAGAGACAGAAACAACTTTCTTATGAACTAAGATTTATATAAAGAACTTTTAGGAAAGCTATGCAATACTTAAACTTATGAATACTTAACTATCAATAGTAGAATTAACAGAACTTTTGTGCATCAGAAAGTAGCTCAAGTCTCCGAAACACAAAATTTCAAAATATTTCTTCTCAAGTTCCCTGGAGGTTCTATGGGCTATGGGCAATAAAAGAGCCTCCAGTGGACTGAAGAAAGAAGGGCATAAACTTAAAAATAATAGCATTACAACTAAATCCGTTAAACAGATGGAACAAGGTATGAAATCAGTGTGTGTGTACTTATGTGAATAAGTATATTATTACCAAAATAATCATACGTTTAATAATACAAAAAAAAATAAATTCGAAACTAGTGCATGTTATTATTAACAGAAAAGCATATTAACGGAGGAAAGAAAGACTTAACTAACAAAATTTGGGCGCCAGTGACCACAAGGATCACATTCCAGTTTACCGAGAGTAAATAAACGGTTTATCGTCAATGAACTAGAATTAAGTGTCTGTACTGAGCACAAGATTTGAATGTACCAAACTCCAAATCATGAGACCAGAACAATCACAAAAGAAACAAATGTAATTAAATGAAGCAGTATGAAGGTTTGGTATTCCCTCGTGCCACCGCATAAAAAAGAAAATATTTAAAAACTTAATAGTTTTTAATATATCTAATTATATGAAGGTAGTATTATTCTAATACTAATATATGCATAGTATTAATTATAAAGATAAGTATACTTATAAATAAATATAGCTAACTATGTATAAACGACTACTTATAAATACCTATAAAGAAACTAGGATTATAATCAAAATATACTTATGAGGTCTATAATCCTCGCCAAAATTTGTCATTAAAATATATGCGTCCATATTGTGTAACTGACGACGACCTTCTGTCATCCTTGTGCACAGAACGCAAAAGATCGTCGGTTATATATGATAAATGTCTAACCATGTAAATAAAAATTATAATTTAATTTATAATTAAATTATTATTCTCAAATAATTATATGAAATTAAAGGTAATAATAGGATTAACCAAACTGTTATAAATAATTATTTATTTGTAACATGTCAATTACCAAACACCCTGTACGTATGAACTCGATAAATAGTCATTGATTTTCAATAACGACAAAGCCATTTATAATTTATTTAAAAGCACCTTAGAAAGCCGTTAATATTTAAAATTACAATAATCAATTACTTATGATAAATGTCTGTCACAAGTCATCTGATGTTTACAAAACAAAAGTAATGTATTTAATAATGAACTTCCGCGGCTTTTTAAGTAAGCAATGCACATAACCTGACAAATGTCAACAAGAATTGACAGCTCGGCTCCGATCTCCGATAAAGCATTACATAGATGAAAAATAGACAGCTGACAGTAAAAATGAAATTGCCAGTAAACTGAAAAAATGTTCCCAACAACAATTCGGTTAACACCTCTAGAGATATTATTAATTAATTTTCTGTTTAACATTATTTTAATGGCAACACTTAAAATTGCTGTCAAAGTAATCCGATGCCTTACAAATCGGTAAACAAACAAAAATATTCAACAGAAACAGAACATAACACAATGAAATGTAATTTCAGAATTTAATTTTCTTAATAGCAATTAAGTGACACACAGTATCTCTGCAGAACGGTTAATGTCATTTGACGGGATGAAGAAGCGATAAGTTAATCAAGCTCTATATCAACAAGATAGATATATAACCAAATATATGCACACACACACCGATTCAACTCTAATATTACCAGCAAAAATTCTGAAAATTCACCCCACAAGACAGAAAAGTACGTTTCGGGCACCGAAAATAACTGATTTTACACGTTGAGCGCCACTGTAAGGGAATCAAGTTCTGGTAAAATATAATAGGAGTGTAATTTTATACGGCAGAGCAGAGACCAGGGCTCAGGATTATAGGAAGGTATTTTTTCTGTCAAGTAGGTGAGAAATCAGAAAATAAAAGAAGATGAATCTTATAAAACTATATTGTATGCAATAAAAAACAAACATGAGAGTGCATATTTAAAAAATACAAAGCAATAACATACCAGATGGACTCCTGAACACGCTAACCTAACTAAACGAATTTACGACGGATGACGACTGCGAAGTTGCTTAGTAGAGAGAAGACGAGAAGACACTTCCAGGCTCCTTAACCGGGGACGTCGCGCAATCCCGAGATCCTAGGTCATCCTTCTTAGGAAGAAGGCTGCTACGCCTCCAAGGAGTGTATTTAGCTTAGGGCCATCTTAACAAGCTCCATGAAAAAAGCACGTGGTCCCAACTGATCACCAAGACCTGCGTCTCTCGGTAGAACCGTCAACCATCCGTGACTTCACGACGCGGGGTCACAAAGGCATATTATTCTGCCACCTCAAGGACCAATCCCTTTACAAGTTCATTTCCAGAACACATTTCCACAAAATGGCCAACTGCCAACAACGGAAAAAGTGGGATTTACATATCCACTAAAAATAATACCGTCACGAACTTCTCGTGTTACGTAAAAAACACCCCGCGCCTTTTTAAGATAAGATCGACTTAAATCCACATGATATATTGAAATTGAAACACTTTTCAAGTGAGTGACTAATTCACGAACAGCTAGCCCATCTGCATCCGGGGGAAGGAAACACGTTGTGTTTTTTTAAAAATATAAATTTCAAAGATTTATTCACGTAAAACGTGAGTTTCGCGCGGGTCCCAAAGTGAACACGAGTTAATGGCGATGTTCGAGAGTGACGATTAATGTACCTATACAGTAATGCCAGCTCGCGGTGAACCATTTTGTGTTATAACTTTATATTAACTAAATTCGCTTTAACCAGTGTAATTTTAATTCTAGTAAAATTCATTTAATATTAATAGAGCAAAAAAAAAAAAACCATGTCTAAGTATACAGTAATGCCAGCTTGTGGTAAACCATTTTGATTTATATTGACTAAATTCGCTTTAACCATTGTAATTCTATTTCATTAAATTCTTACCATTGTGATTTCTAATTTTAGAATTCATTAAGAGATGGAGCCACTTCGGTCGGCGTCTCGCAAACGGACTTGCCCCTGACTAGCATAAATACCACGTTTTAATGAGCTTTCTATTCCGTTCCGCGGCGATGACGCCACTACTTGTCACGATTATTTTGTACTGGTGAAAGTTAACCATTGTAATTTTTTTTTTATTTATTTTATTTTATTTTTTCTTAAATTCTTACCATTGTGATTTCTAATTTTAGATTTCATTAAGAGATGGAGCCACTTCCGTCGGCGTCTCGAAAAACGGACTTGCCCCTGGCTAGCATAAATACCACGTTTTAATGAACTTTCTATTCCGTTCCGCGGCGATGACGCCACTGCTTGTCACGATTATTTTGTACTGGTGGAAGTTAGTGGTGCTGGCGGCACGGTATCGCTTCGAAGTAAATAAGCACACACTTCACGACTAAAAATTACACATCTACCGGATCTGCCGGATCTGCCCTGATGATGGACACTGCAACGATGTCCGAAACGTTGGCTAAAGAAGGAGGTAGCGCAACACGGCATAACACCCCAAAAACAAATAACGAAAAGATTAATGTACCTCTTTATCCGAGAGATCGGTTTATACAATATCTCGCCGCGCCTGTCATTGTATGCAGGGCAAACATCGAATTCCCACCGGGGGTTTATTTATGGAACAAACCCGAGATTACCGCAGTGTTGAGCAATACTCCGCCTCGATTGCTGACGAGCCTTCCTATACAATTTGGAGGAGAGTTTGGGTACTCCTCCCTTTCTCTGAGGGTCCAGGTCTATCATCCCTTCCATGCGACCGCCGTGGAGGTCGCAGGCACAAGCTGAGCCGCAGAGGTTGGGACCTCCCTTGCCACCAGGAGGTGGTGTTGGTTCTCACGACATCGGGGGTACGGCGGCAGTAAATTTAATTAGTGTAGCTAGGAATAGCATAAATTACGAAATTGGTCCCGGGGGTGAGTCCATACAATTTGTTTTATTATGTCTTATCATGTCAATACAGTGTACCGATTTTCTACTCTACTCTTTGTTTTATTATGTAGATTCCTTGTGCAGCCTTTTCAGGAATGCTATGAAACCAAATGGCCCACACTCTGAGAAAAGAGTATCGTATTCTCCGCTAGTTGACATACCCAGACATTAGACTGGGTTTGGCGTCCAAGATTTCCTGAGATGAAATCAAAGTTGACTTGCAGATTACACCCGAGCCCGACCAAGGCTCATCATTACATTTCCCTTTAATAATATAACACAAACACATAACAATATGTCATTACACTCATAATTGATAACAATATGGTGCTCCATACGCTGTCTGGTCCCGATTTATAGCATTCCTGAAAATGTTTTCTTCGCCCTGTAATGTAAAGAGCCCAAAAAATTATTATTCATCTGTTCAGTGGAGGTCTTAATTTCGTTTGTTATTATTAAACTTGGTCGCTGTCATAACCTATGATTGCAGTGACGGTGATTGGAAATGACAACAAATCTCATTATTTCAATTCGCTGGCACTATTACCGGCGTGAATTCGTAAAGAGATACTATGCGTAATAATAATGTGGGTACCTTATAAATGATTAATCTCGTATTTATTGTTTTTTTTTCAATACCACACAGTTATGCATAGGCATAGTATCTGAAATACCTACCTCCTATAACCTAAAATGGATTGTCATTTTCATTGTTATTGTTTGAAAGCATAGAAATCGGTCATAGATTATGGACAATGTGCTAGGTAGAGCTCTATAATTTTTTTTTTCTTTTCGGAACTAATCAGTGCTAGCTGTTCTAAGAATACCTTGGATTGTCTATGACGGTTTCTCGTTACATTTTATCTATGACTTCGGCATATGTCAAAACACTGTTGGGTTTACATGTCAGGGTACCTAATAGCCGAAGACAAATCAATTTATTATGTGTTTAAATAGGAATGGAGGATGATTATTAAAGATTATTCAAATATTTAAGATATTTATTGAGATTTTAATGACAATGCGGGTAATTCATTTTTGCTTCGAGTGGAAAATTTGTATAAGGCTCTGTCAAAACCTACTATAAATATTATACTTGTAAATTGTTTATTTACTAATGTCTAACTGACGTTTTAAATTTTCATTTAAACGAGCTACTTACATATTAATTTAAATGGACAAATTTTTTTATATTTAAATGAGCTACTTACATATTAATTTAAATGGACAAACTTTTTTATATTTAAATGAGCTACTTACATATTAATTTAAATGGACATTTTTTTTTAAATTTAAATGAGCTACTTACATATTGATTTAAATAAACAAAAAAATATTCATTTAAATGGGCAACATACACATTTAAAAAAAAAAAAATTCCAGCAATAACAACAACAACGTACAACAACAACGTACATTAACAGCAATAACAATAGCAACAACATCAAGTGATATTTATTATCATTCTTTTACAAATAAAGGACAATTTACACTAAATAGTATTAAGACTTGGAGAAATAATCAGACAATGACGAAACGTCATTATTATCAAGTTCCAAAGGTAAGGGTTGGCTTGTACCCCAACCGCAACGTATCGATCCGGCGTCGATTACGTTTACCTTATATGACAGACAGAGGGCGAGAGATGCTTGCTGTCTGCTCAACAGGCCATGAGTTGCTGACTCTGGTACGGAACAGGGTGTGCAACATCGTCACTAGGAGGGCAGTGGATCCGTTGCCTGTAGACGGAGGATACCTATAGGAGGCGGAAGGATTGCCAGCCACTGATCAATGTGCATACACAAAGTACTACTTGGTGTGGAACTTGTTTGAGTGGTTCGGGTTGTTCTTGGAGTTTTATGACCAACCCTGACACAACATTCAACAAGTATTTATTAACTCTTTTTAAAATCGAGTTTTATGTTTTTTCTCACACGGTACTATTTGTAGTGATTTATGGTAAATCACAAAACTATTTTCTCAGATATAACAAGTCTACATTAATACGTGCACACCTTTATATTGTCGTAAGTTATGCTCTACGTTGTTATGAGCCAATAAAATTCTAGCCCATTTAAAATTAGTAACACAAGACTCAAAAACATGATTTCTTTTGTTTGACATTGGTAATGATGATGCTGGTTTGTTTCTTACAATAAAATCCTCAACTCCGGTGCTAATGCTCGAGTTGAGAATGTATTTAAAACTATATATCTGCAAGTGTATGTATAAATTGTCAATAGTATTAACGCTAAAACAGACGCAAGTTCGGATGTCGGCTGAACAGATGATTAAGTTAGGATTATTAGTTGTAAGTCTTGTATCCTGAAATACGCGGGCATATCCGCACACTATCTCTGCGAGTTTCAGGCATACCTTTTTTTTGGGTTATGTTCATGCTTTTGATAGTGTCATTATTTGTTGTTCCAGATTACATAGAAAACACAGAGACGCAGGGATTGTATCTCTTTGTTTTCTAAGTGATTTTAAATGAAGAATTATTGTTATTCATCTTCAGTGCATTGACACTATTAGACCTTATTTTGTCAGGTTACGCAAGTAATTGCTAAAATTCAAAGTATTTTTTTTTCTCTCGCTCTTCTTCTGTTTTATTGGTAAATTGTCAAAATATTGTTTTACTCTATGCTGCGTCAGCTAAGCCTCAGCTTTTGGAAAAGCGTTTTAATTTTGTTTTTATTAGTTACAGAAAATGTTTTGTAATGTCCACCTTGTTTATAAGATTTTTTTTTGAGATCTTATAATGTGGGACGATATGGTATCACATATCCTTCCACATTTTAAGCCAACATAGGAAGTAGAATCAATTATATTTGTATAAGATTTTGGATGTATTCTGTTATTATTGTCCTGAGAGACTTATAACATTGTTATTGTGTACTATATGGTTGAACAACGGTTTACAGTGAAAACCATAAAATTTGTTCTTTACTTACCGATTACGCCTTCTATAGAAATGGACGTATACTTATGGCTGCACTAAATTATAGCTGCACATCTTATTAACAAATGACACCTTCTAAAACAGTTGGTTGTTTTTTTATTTTTTTGGCACCACCCGATGCGTTGGTTGTATACTATTAAAAAATAATTTGGCACCACCCGATGCGTTGGTTGTATACTATTAAAAAATTATTTGGCACCATCCGATGCGGTGGTTGTACACTATTAAAATTACCTTTACAATGTATAATTGTTGTTGGTTAAATATTATTCACCCAAGGACCAGAATAGGAGGTTAGTTAGGAATACTCTTCCAAAAGAGGGTTAGTTTTTATCCTAAAGGATATAAATTCAGTGAAGTGTAAATGGTAAACCCATCAAATATTTTCGGCCTAAGAGAGGCTATATAAATTCAGTGATAGTGTTTGGAACAGTGATGCCTAATGCATAGAATTTAACTTGACGTATTTGGAGGAGTGATTTAATCATAAAAATGTATGTTTTTTAATTTTAAGACTTATCTTTTAAGTTAGTTTATGTGTTCTGTTCCAGATGATACGTCAATGGTAGTGCTCGGTAAGAGCCAATATTACAACCACCCAGGTTTTTTTTCCCAGTGCTGAGGGTGCTTGTTGTCCATTCACGTATCATCTTACAAGAAGTTGTTCTTAGGTTATATTGGTTTACTAGTTTTTAAGTTCGAGAATGGTTGCATCGTAAACCTACTATCCGGCCTACACGTAGGATAGGCGCGATTGGGGTTACGATGCACTCATTCGTCATAAGAGTATTATTTAAGGATTTTTCTTTTCTTTTCCATTTCTGATATTTGTATTTCGCATTTCACATTTACTGTTTGTTTATTTTTATTTTATTACCAGGTACTCCTTGGGACCAACGTAGATAGTTCAGGGCATGTTTAGATTTTTGGTAGTTTTGTTTGAGGGCAAACATTTTTGTGGGAAGGGGGGTAATGTTATGAAGCGATTGTATTTATCGTAAGTTAGGTACTATTTTTTTTAAATGCATTTTAATTGGTTAGGTTGGCAAAGCTGGGGGAGTTTCGTTCAACGCGTCGGTAGGCGGCGTTTGGTTGTTTCCGTTTCCGGACTCTGGTTTTTTACGGCGATATGTGCGGTACGCCGTGAAAACAACGGTCACTTAATTTTTAAGTTTGAATACGATGTGATTGAAATCCAAGTTTTGGGCATCTGCATCCGGGGGAAGGAAACACGTTTTGTTTTTTAAAAAATATAAATTTCAAAGATTTATTCACGTAAAACGTGAGTTTCGCGCGGGTCCCAAAGTGAACACGAGTTAATGGCGATGTTCGAGAGTGACGATTAATGTACCTCTTTATCCGAGAGATCGGTTTATACAATATCCCGCCGCGCCTGTCATTGTATGCAGGGCAAACATCGAATTCCCACCGGGGGTTTATTTATGGAACAAACCCGAGATTACCGCAGTGTTGAGCAATACTCCGCCTCGATTGCTGACGAGCCTTCCTATACAATTCGGAGGAGAGTTTGGGTACTCCTCCCTTTCTCTGAGGGTCCAGGTCTATCATCCCTTCCATGCGACCGCCGTGGAGGTCGCAGGCACAAGCTGAGCCGCAGAGGTTGGGACCTCCCTTGCCACCATGAGGTGGTGTTGGTTCTCACGACATCGGGGGTACGGCGACAGTAAATTTAATTAGTGTAGCTAGGAATAGCATAAATTACGAAATTGGTCCCGGGGGTGAGTCCATACAATTTGTTTTATTATGTCTTATCATGTCAATACAGTGTACCGATTTTCTACTCTACTCTTTGTTTTATTATGTAGATTCCTTGTGCAGCCTTTTCAGGAATGCTATGAAACCAAATGGCCCACACTCTGAGAAAAGAGTATCGTGTTCTCCGCTAGTTGACATACCCAGACATTAGACTGGGTTTGGCGTCCAAGATTTCCTGAGATGAAATCAAAGTTGACTTGCAGATTACACCCGAGCCCGACCAAGGCTCATCATTACATTTCCCTTTAATAATATAACACAAACACATAATAATATGTCATTACATACATTAATGATAACAGGAAATAAAATAATCTGTGTTATTAGACTTGTACCGCGTCTCGTGAGAGAATAACCTTTTGTAGATAAATATAATATTTTAATATAATATCTTGAATCTTAATGAAGAATCTGTAGAAATTCTGTTGGTTGGAATAGAGGACGCAATAGGTGTCACCTAATGATCAAAATAAGGAAACCAATCTGTGTGAAGGTGTTCCTTATTGTTTTTTGAAACGTCTAGCGCAATCATTTGGGAACATAGTGAATACAGAAGTGTTAACGGAGTTTTCAAATGGATTGGTCAGTAAGGCAAGATCACTGTTTTTTAACGTGATGGTGTATGCGCATACAGGAGATGACGTTTCGGACGTATATTTTTTTTTGAATTATAGGATATCTATAACCTCATAATTATACCGTCACGAGAGGTTCTAGTATGCCTAATAATTATGCTTAAAGAAAACCATAAAAAACAGAATTGAAGATTAAGTAAGATAAATAAAAAGGGGTAAGAGGTAACAAGTCACAAATTTTAATAACACAAGAAAAGAATATCAAAGGGTACATGTATTGTATTGTCCCTTAATGGAAGGCAATTATAAAAATACGAATATGTATCAATCCAATTGGTTACATGACAATTAGTCAATTAGTTTTTTCCTTCTTTTTCTTGAATATTAATTTAATTTTTTTTTATTATTTCAAAGTTATAAAATGAATATATATTTGATAAAGAATTGGATTGGCATAAAATGTTGTATAAAATGCAAAAGAATTGACCTCGGTTGTTCAGAAAAAATGAAAACGCATTAAAATATCCATAAAATGGATAAGAAAGAAAAAAATGTATATAATCAATAAAAGATTGATATAGATATAAAATTTTGTGTAAAATGCGAAAGAATTGACCTCGGTTGTTCAGAAAAAATTAAAACGCATTAAAATATCCATAAAATGGATAAGAAAGAAAAGAAAATGTATATAATTAGTACGTGTACACTGTCAATAATTTATTTTATTTTAAGTGGAAAAATGATAATATGAGATGATCAAGACAAATTGCTTGACATTCAGTCAGCATTAATAATTCATGTAATGAGTAATTTTTTTTTTCTTTTTTTCTTTCTTCTTTTATTTTTCTTATAACTGAAACTAAATATAATTAGAAATTAGTAAAGAATTGATTATCAATTTTTAATTTTTTTTTTTTTTTTTACATTAACTCCACACAGGAGGCCCTGAGGAAAATAATTTCCCTCAGGGCCTATGTCATCTGGGATGCTGTGTGGAGGGTCTTTTTGAGGAGAGGAAGGAATGAACATTGGTCTTGAAGAGACCCATGTTGTAGGAAGGAGGAAACACAGAGGCCGGCAAATCATTCCACAGCCGAGCTGTTGAACATAAGAACGAGTCGAAGAAACGACCCGTTCTCATGTGACTAATGTCAACTGTGTATAAATGTTGGGCACGCGTTTGGCGTGTTTCCCGACTATGCACCGGTGCCGAAGGGATCAATGATGCTAGTTCCTCGGAGCATCTTCCATTGTAATACCGGTAGAACAAGGATAGCATTCCCACCCGACGCCTGTGCTCTAAAGATTGCAATCCGTCTGTTAAGATGGGAGAATCTATCAAACGGACCGCCCGTTTCTGCACAGAGTCGAGGGTATTTTTCAGGTATTTTGGAGCTCCAGACCAGAGGTGGCTGCCAAATTCAACCATGGGGCGCACTTGCGATTTGTACAGGGTTAGCAGTTGTGTACTTTTGAAGTATCTGCGGGCCCTGTACAGTACGCCCAGTTTTTGGGAGGCTAACTTTACTCTGGCTTCGATGGAGCCCCCATACCTGAGCTGGTCACTTAGGGTTACACCAAGCAAATCAATGGAGGGCCTGTTCGGAAGATTGCTTCCGTTGAAAGAGACTAGATTTTCATTGCGATCCCTTTTAGACGTAATCAGACAAGATTGGGTCTTTGAAACATTAAATTCAACGAGATTATTTTTACCCCAAGAGAAAACACTCTCGAGGTAACCGTCCATTCTTTGCTTCAAAGCCTTACGAGCTGTTGGAGTTTGTGAGCCCTTTGGGGGCTTGTCAAACAAAAAGCTATCATGAACTGTACTGTCATCCGCGTAGCAGTGAATTGGTGCACATGACAAAAGGTCGTTGATGTGCAACAAAAACAGAGTTGGAGACAGAACCGATCCCTGCGGGACGCCAGCATTTATCGAGTGAGACGAAGAGGTGAAACCATCGACTACCGTCTGAATCGACCTCTCCCTTAAGAAGTCGGCAATCCACGTACACAAGGATGCGGGAAGTCCGTAAGAATGCAGTTTGTTGACAAGTCCTCGGTGCCAAACCCGGTCAAAGGCCTTGGATATGTCCAGTGCAACCGTTTGGGTCTCACCGAAACGTTCCAGGCATCGCCCCCAAACATGCGTCACATACGCGAGAAGATCACCGCACGAGCGGTTCCGCCGGAATCCGTATTGACGGTCGTTAATAATTTTGTTCTTCTCGAGGTATGTGAGCAGTTTGTCGTTGATCACACGTTCCATCACCTTAGACAGAACTGATGTGATCGCTATGGGGCGGTAGTTGGCCGGGTTGGAGCGGTCACCCTTCTTTGGAATAGGATGGATAACCGCTTTTTTCCAACCAGAGGGCACAGAGCCAGTCTTCAGGGACAGTTTAAAAAGCTTCGTCAAAATTGGAGCTATTTCTGCAGCGCACCTTTGCAGTACCAGGGCAGGTATTCCGTCAGGCCCACTAGCTTTATTAACATCAAGCCCTCGTAAAACATGGAGTACTTCCCGATGCCGGATCCTCAGCTTTTTCATACGAAAACCGCAGTGAGGAACCGACGTCGGGACAGCACCTTGGTCATCGAGGGTTGAGTTATCCGCAAACATTTTACCTAGTAAGTTAGCCTTTTTGGTGGCGGTGTTTGCTAGTGAGCCGTCAGGTCTGGTAAGAGGTGGCAGACTAGATTTGCAGAAATTGCGACCTATTGAGCCCGCAAGCGACCAGAATTGCCTGCTGCCATGCGGGCATGCAGTCAGCTTTCTGCTGATCTGCTGGATATGCTTTAATATGGAGATTTAAAAGCAAAATAATATTCTACTCAAATTACAGTGCCTTTTGTTATCTTAGTCTTCTATTGTTCCGAGAAGGAAGGTGACGGTTTGTTAACACAGTAAATAATTTTACAGATTATGTCAACAAAATTCGCAATAATAGCGTGTTTTGTTTCGTAATAATAGCGTGTTTTGTATCGCAATAATAGCGTGTTTTGTATCGCAAGAATAGCGTGTTTTGTATCGCAAGAATGGCGTGTTTTGTATCGCAATAATAGCGTGTTTTGTATCAAAAAGGAGAAAAAGGACCGGTACAATTTCTTTAGCAATAGGGTTGTTTAGCTTGGCTTACAGGTAGATAAATTCGTTCTTGGCTCAGTAGGTAGGGAGTGCTAAATTAATTGCGGAATTGACAACCCCTTGTCGTATATGGCCTGCAGGATATCCAGAAATGCATGCAAAGAACGAGAAAACTCTTCAAGGGTACAAGGAGCATTTTTTAAAATTAGAACTCATATAAAAAAAAAACAGTATGAACACCTATTACACGGGAAATACCGTTACTTCTTCAAAGATGAAGGCACACTCTCCACAGACCTACAAATGCAAGAACGCTGAGTTTACAACTTACCCCACATTTCCTTCATAATTGTACGAGTCAAGCAAGAACAGACCTGACAATCTTCTTACATTATATTGGACAGAGAAGGCAGTGTTATGTTAGCACATAATGTTGCACATAATACTCCAATAGTTATGAAGCCAGCGGAAAGCTACACAGTTTAACAAATAGGTAATTCGCGCATGTGCCGATAGACTTACAACAAAGCGGGAGTAGGTATAAAAGCAACAGAGCTCGAGCACCAGCCCTCTTTTGCCCCGGCAGTTTGGTCCAACACCTCGCTTCGCACGGTAGTCATTCACGAGAAGCCGTGGCTCGTAACTTCGCGACGCGTTCCTTAAAACAAAATGGCTAAGTTCCGTTACAGAAGTTGATATTGTGTAACGACCCATAACTATTGTCGTGAGTAGCATTCCGCCGTGAATATCGCAAAATATCTAGATAGAACGTATTATGGCGCATTAAATAGCACCCACGCCGCCGCTATGTTCCGTCGTGATAATTCATATACCCGACCCGAGTGACGCCAGGCCTTCCGCAGACACCCTGAAGACCTTGCAGTTGGCCCCCTTGTGCACGGAAGCCCCGGTCAAGCCAGCCCCTGCCTTGACGGCCCCCCGGTGTTCGCCGACACCCTGAAGAAGTAAGCTGCCACCGATCCCGCCCGCCCTTTGTACAGGTTTAACTATTCTCTCTTTCTCTGAGCCATTCTAGTCAAGCTTCATGATCCGGTTCTTTAAGCCGATCCTCTTAGGTCTTAAACCGTAATCCCTGTTAAGTATTAAACACCAAGAAATGTACAATAAACTCTTATCATCTATTCCCCAAGTTTCATTGCATGTAACAACCTGTCTACCCGAGAAACATGAACGTAGCACTGTTTAAATTTCGGAAGCTCAATCACGACATTCACGCACTTTGTGCGCGTTCGCCAGGGACAAAATAGTAACGATGTCCACGGACCACTATAAGTTCGAGTCCCGGAACAGGAGAAAAAAGGATTCATGGATCTATTATCCGAATAAAGTGAAGTATTTTCCCCCTTGGCAGGCACAGCGAAAGTATCACCGCACAGAATCCACCTGAACACCGACAGACCAATCTGCGTTCCACCACATCGCCTTTCGGACGAGAAGAAAAAGGATTAATACAAACAACTGGCAGGGATGCTAGCGGATGGAGTAGTAGAATCCAGCAGATCGCCATTCAGTTTCCCAGTAGTAATGATGGCCAAAAAGGGAAAGAAGGGCAACAATTATTATAAGCAATAATAATCAGCCTGAAACACTCATCAACATTGAAAAATCTTCCGAGAAAAGATACTTGCCGCCAACGGGACTTGAACCCGTGTCCTTCTGATTGCCGGTCAGCTGCCCTTGACCACTGAGCTATGGGGGCTTATCAAATACCCGCCAAATAATTCACTATACACTAGTGTTTCATTCAAAGAAAGAAGGGCGACGATTCTGCATAGACTACAGAAAGTCGAATCAAGCAACAATAACTGAACCCTCCCCACTGCCAATCATCCACGAAACACTTAAAGACCTGAGCACAGCCAAGGTATTCACAGTACTGGATCTTAAAAGCGGGTACTGGCAAGTGCCGATGGCACCAGAAGATAGAGAAAAGACTGCCTTTACCACACCAGATGGGGGCAGTTACCAGTTTCAAGTAATACCATTCGGGTTAAAAGGTGCACCCAAGACATTTCAAAGAACAATGAGCCAGCAAGTATTAGCCGGAAGTATAGAAAATTTGCCATGGCCTATCTGGATGATATCGTCGTATATTCTGAAAACTTAAAAGACCACTTACGACACCTCCGCCTCATCCTAGAACGATTGGCAGAGTTTGGGTTAAAATGCTCTCCAGAAAAAATGAATCATCGCCACAGATGAAATCACCTTGGGACATACAATCAGTGCCACGGGCAACACTCCCCAGAGGCCACACGAAGAAACCATTTAAAATACACCATCACCTCAAACAAGAAAAGAACTTCGCAGTTTTCTAGGAGTGTGCAACTAGTTGAGAGAATACATACCAAACTTTGCCGAAATGTCAGCACCCTTAACAAATCTTACCAGAAATAAGATAAAATTCCAATGGAGTGGAGAAGCCGAAGAAGCCATGAAGCAAACAAAAAATGCAATGGCGGGGCCGCTGGAACTCAAGAGACCCGATTTTAGTAGGGAATTCGTGCTACAAACGGACGCAAGTAAATTAGGAGCCGCAGCAGTACTCTTCCATAAAAATGAAGATGGTTCATGAGATGTGATATCATTTTCGAGCACCAGGTTCTCACCAGCTGAAGAAAGGTACCATAGCAATGAACAGGAAGCACTTGCAGCAATATAGGCTATTAAAAATACCGGCCTTACCTAGAAGGGAGGCACTTTAAGCTCATCACAGACAACCGAGCTCTAACATGGCTAAACGAGGCAAAGAACGAAAGGGCTAAACTCACAAGATGGGCCCTACTCCTACAAGACCGCGACTTTACTGTAGAGCACTGTACGGGGAAATCTAACGAGCTCGCCGACGCGCAGTCTAGAAACCCAGGAGCAAAGCAAATGATACTCGAAACGGTTACCGGAAACACCCGAGAAAGCTATCCGGAAGTCGGCGGAGATAACGTCATAAACCAAATAGACTCAGAAGAGGAGGAAAAACAACAAACCCTAGCAAGTGCGGTAAAATCAGGACAACCGAAAGATCGGGAAACACGGAAAAGAGTAGATTGATGGAACACTTTAAACGACAGAGAAATCCTAAACAATGCCATCGATATAAATCACTACACAAGGTGTAACGTCCACCAAGGAATACTTTGGAAAAGAAACGAAGGATAGATGGACCGGCTGTTCGTCCCTCGAAGCACAATTCCAAGAGTTCTGGAAGAATACCACAACTCGGACACAGCAAACCACCCGGGAGCAGCAGAAACAACGAGAGCAATATCAGCACATTACTTCTGGCCAGGAATGAAAGAAGAGATAAGCAGACTGTTACGCCAGTGCATGACATGTGCCACATCAAAACGTGGCCCAAATAGACCCACGGCTCTTCAAGGAGGCACAAAACCAAATAGACCATTTGAAGTGGTCGCCGCCGACGTCATAGGACCGTACCCAAGAATCCTGCATGGAAACAAATTTATTCTTGTAGTAACAGACTTATTCACAAGATGGGTAGAAGCATTTCCGATTAAGTCTAGTATAGCAAAGACCGTAATCCACCAGTTAGAAACTGGTGGATTACAATAAATTAAATTAATTACTTATTATTAAATTTAACAATAAGTACGGACAGAGAACGTTTGAATGTATCATACCGAAGATATTTAATTTATTACCTGACACTATAAAGCAATGTAATTCTATGAATAAGGTTAAATATATGGTGAAAAATTGGCTATCGGAAAAAAAAGATTTATATTGATTTTGATATGTATGAAAAAATGTTGTATCTGTAGATATAAGATGTAAATTTTAAATTTTAAAAATGTATAAATATGTAACTAAAATATAAGCACCTGTTGACAAGCCGATTCAATTGGCTTAGCAGGACTTGTTTGTTGATTATATTATGTATTATCTATTATTTCAATAAAAAAAATAAAAAAAAGTATTTCCAAGGTAAGGCTACCCGAAACGCATTCTCACGGATAACGGGCGACAGTTTATCCACCGCCAATGGTTAGCCGCAATAGAAAGATGGCAATGTTACCATTGGACAACAGCTATATACCACCCACGCTCAAACCCCACGGAAAGGAGAAACCAAGAAATCAAAAAAGGCTTGAGAATTCTCCTTAGAGATTCACCTCACAACAAATGGGATAAGAAACGGCCGGGAATAATAATGACGACCCGCAACAGAAAGAACGAAGCGACAGGCGTATCACCCAGTCAAGCACTACTGGGGATACGATATAACGCGACCAGGAGAGTGGCAAGCTTTCCCAGAAAACGCGAACGAGGAAATCGTTTTACCCCATCAGCGAGAACCAGCAGATGAGAAAATAAGAAGGAATCAAGCAGCGTACCAAGAGAGGTACGCCCCAGCGGTGGAAGCCTTACTTAGATACCAACAAGGAGAAGAGGTGTTAGTAAAGGAACACCAATTATCTGGGTCTCCAGAAAGAAATTCCGCAGGGTTTGCACCTAAATGGAGTGGACCTCACAAAATCCTCATGAAAAGTGGAAGAGGTAATATATGCTGGGTAGACAAAAGAGGTAAACCCACTAAAATCAACGCAGATGAATTAAAACGGGTACCGACAATCCAAGAAGTCCAGGTGGAGGATCAAGAAAACAAGGTTTTGACTCAAAAAGACCGGATGGATTGATACGAGCATGAAGAGTGACCCAAAACCCCGTCACAAAAAAATAAACGCAAAAGGAATCAGTCACGGCTCGAATCGAGCTACCCAGTGTAGTCTAGGTACTTTCGTGCGGTGGTTACACAAGTCCATTTTTTTAAACGCACCAGAATTCGAATTGAATTGTTTTGTTTGATTTTTCTTTTTTCGATAGATAGGAGTTTTTTTTCAGAAGCGTCATGAGAGACTGTAAAAAAAACATTGACTGATATTCTGTGTAATTTGTTAAATAAACTATCGAAACGAGATACTTGTATTTTGTTTCTGGGCCCACTAAATTGATACTCGACCCTATCATGATAAATTGCCATTTAACGCTAAAAACGTCATAAATGTTTATAAACTAACATCTTAGACGAAAATCTTCCGAAAACGTCGAAATGCTGATAAATTGCCATTTAGCGCAACGATGTCCAAAATGGTTATAAACTGCCATCTAGCACTAAAATCCTCAAAATGCTGAAAAACTGCCATTTAGCGCCAAAATCGTCAAAAATGTTGATCAACTGCCATTGAGGGCAAAAATCGTCAAAAAACTTCGAATTTCTGATAAATTGCCATTTAGCGCAAAAAACGTCCGAAATGGTAATAAACCGTCATCTAGCACTAAAATCTTCAAAAATCCACAAAATGATGAAAAACTGCCATTTAGCGCCAAAAATGGTTAAAAACTGCCATTTTGCGCTAAAATCGTTAAAAAACTTCGAAATGTTGATAATTTGCTATTAGCACAACAACGTCCAAAATGGTTATAAACTGCAATCTAGGGCTAAGATCGTCAAAAAACGTCAACATGCCGATAAATTGCCGTTTAGCGCCATAAACGTCCAAAATGGTTAAAAACATTTTTTGGTAAAATGGTCCATTTTACAAAGAATGCTCATTTTAACAGGTCATTTGTATTTTTGTTAACTGTCATTATGATTCGTTCAGGTCATCTAGTTAATTATAGGTGAGTTACCGTGGAAAACTGCCCATTTAATACAGTAAAGAAATTTTGAAGGGATGCATTCGCCATCAACAGCTTTAAAATGTTTGTGACACATCTGTTACGCCATTTACGAAAGAAAATCATCATTTTTTTCGTTATGGACATTTTTTGGGTAAAATGGCCCATTTTACGAAGAAAAGTCATTTAAATAAGTCATAACTAATTAATGTTAACTATTATTTTCATTCGTAAAGGTCATCGACATTATTATAAGTTCTTTACCGTGGAAAACTACTCATTTAATATAGTTAAGAAATTTTGAAGGGATGCCGTCGCCTTCAACAGCTTATAATTGTTTTTGGAAAACAGGTTTGTCATGGTAAATGACTCTTCTGTTAAGTCAATTACAAAAGAAAACTATTAATTTTGACATAATGAACATTTTTTGGTGGAAATGGCCCATTTTACAGAGTAAATTCATTTTTAAAAGTCAAAACGAATCATTGTTACTGGTCATTTTTTTTCGTTAAGGTCAACGAGTTAATTATAGGTGTATTTACCGTGGAAAAATGCACATTTAATATAGTCAAAAATTTTTGAAGGGATGCCGTCGCCATCAACAGCTTTAAATTTTTGTGAAAAACAGGTTTTTTTATCAAAAATGACTCATCTGATAAATCATTTACGAAAGGAAATCATCATTGTTTACGTTATGAACATTTTTTGGGTGAAGTTTTCCATGATACGGAGTAAGGAAATGTAAGAAGGTCATAATGTATTACTGTTAACTGACATTGTCATTCGTAAAGGTTATCGAGTTAATTATAGGTGATTTACCGTGGAACATACATTTAATATAGCTAAAAAAAGGGATACCGTGGCCTTCAACAGCTTAAAAATGTTTGTGGAAAACAGGTTTTTCATGGTAAATGTCTCTTCCGTTAAGTCATTTATGAACCGAAGCTATTACTTTTTACGTTTTGAACATTTTTTGGGTGAAATGGCCCATTTTACGGAGTAAAGTCATTTTAAAAAGTCATAACGAATCATTGTTAACTGTCATTTTCATTCGTGTAGGTCATCGAGTTATTTATAGGTTTATTTACCGTGAAGAATTGCCCATTTAATATGGTTTAGAAATTGTGAAGGGATCCCGTCGCCTTCAACAGCTTTAAAATGTTTCTGAAAAACAGGTTTTTCATGGAAAATGACTCTTCTGTTAAGTCATTAATGGAAAGAAATTATCATTTTATACCTTATGAACATTTTGACCACGTTGATACACGAAATATCGTATAAACCTGATAAATTGCCAATTAGCGCCAAAAACTGGTTTAAACAGCCGTCGACAAAAAACGTCGATATTTAGATAAATTGCTATTTTACGCCAAAAACGTCAAAAATGGTTATAAACTGACATCTAGGACGAAAATCGCCAAAAATCCTCGAAATGCTGATAAATTGCCATATAGCGCAAAAAAGTCCAAAACTGTTATAAACTGCCATCTAGCACTACAATCGGCAAAAATCGGAAAAACTGCCATTTACCGCCAAAAACGTCAAAAATTGTGATCAACTGCCATTGAGCGCAAAAATCGTCAAAATATTTCGAATTGCTGATAAATTGCCATTTAGCGCAAAAAACGTCCGCAATAGAAATAAACCGTCATCATAAACTAAAATCGTCAAAAATCCACAAAATGATGAAAAACTGCCATTTAGCGCCAAAAATGGTTAAAAACTGCCATTTCGCGCTAAAATCGTTAAAAAACTTCAGAATGCTCATAAATTGCATTTAGCACAACAACGTACAAAATGATTATAAACTGCCATCTAGGCCAAGATCGTCAAAAAACGTCAATAGGCCGATAAATTGCCATTTAGCGCCAAAAACGACCAAAATGAATAAAAATATTTTTTGGTGAAATTGTCTATTTTACGGAGAATGCTCATTTTAATAGGTCATTAGCATATTTACGTTACATTAATGTCATCGTGAGGAAAAAAGACTTTACTGGATAAAATCTCACACAAGTTGCAAAGGAAAAGGTGGGGGAACATAAGGGCTGAACTTTTTTCTGAAAATTTACATTTACCTTTATCAATTTAAATATTTTATTTTCTTCAGGGTTGGTCCTGGTGGCGTATTCACAATCCCTACCGCGTTTCAGTCACGCTACGGACTGAAACGTGGTAGGGATTGTAATGTATAACCTTACAAACACTACCTCGTTTACGGGGTTAGCAGAGAGGATGGACCGCGTTTTTTTTTAACTTACAATTTTTTTTTAACATTGTAAATTTATTTCTTAAGTAAAAAAAAAAATAAAACGTTTTTTTTTTTAACTGAGGGTGACGACCGTAATTATAGAAGGGTAAGCATAGAGGATGGACCGCATTTTTTTATACCTCTAAAAAAATATATATATATATTTTCTCAATCTATATATGGTATAATCGGATGGCGAGGGACCTTCATAACTAACCTCTTGTATAGAAAACCGTCTGTATTTCCAACAAACACAGCTATTTGACTCTTTTAGGGTTCTAAGTTTAAATAAAATATTCAAAAAGACCTCATTATTACAAACTCATAAAGATCATTTCAATTCATCAACAAAAACATTCACATAAATAAACAACCGACCACGATCACGGGGCAATTTAGAAATTCCAAAATTTATTTTTTATTTTATTTTATTTTATTTTATTTATAAGAATATTGTACATTGCTGTTTTTTTTGTGGTGTTTCATCCGCCATGCTAGGGATATCCCTGTGTTATGGCGGGTGAAGTTTACAGATTTGAAATTATACATTTGTAATGGTTGATAAATAAAATTAGAAGTTGTACAGATTAAATTAAATTGCAAAATTTTTTAATAATAATAATTAATTAATAATAATGAATAAGTAATAACAAATAATAATAATATTTAATTAATTAATAATAATTAATAATTATTAACCACTATCAATTAATAATTAATTAATTAATAATAATAACAAAAATAAGTAATAATATTGTAATAATAAGTTGATAATAATAGTTATTAAAATATAACATATAAGAAATAGTAATTTAATTATTTGTTGAATTAAGGAATAAAGGAACATCGTTTCTAAACATCATTTCTAGTTGTAAGGATCCATTGTGATAAATGTTTTTTAAAGGTGAGCGGTTGGGTTTCGGTTTTTAAGTTCTCAGGGAGAAGGTTAAATATTTTAGGAGCTAGGTATATGAAATGTCTTTGTGCTGACGTGGTATGTAGTGTCGGTACATTGTAGTGTCGGTTGGTTATTGTTCTGGTCGTGTAGTTATGATGTAAGAGAGTTTTTTTCTTATATTTGAACATGAAATGCGTTAAAGTAAATTTTAGATGGAGTTGCCGTATGTTTAGAACATTATATTCAGTGAAAAGTCGAGTGGAGGGGTATCTTGTCGGTCGCTTGTTGATAACACGTATTATCGTTTTTTGAGCTTTTTGTAGGGGATCAATAAATTTATGAGCACAGCCGCCCCAAATTATGATGCCATATACTAATAGGGATTGGCAGAGAGCATAGTAAACTCTTTTTAGTATTGTAGGAGTAAGGATATTTCTTAGACTTCGAAAAACATAGGAGAGCTTGCGAATTCGGGGGGTTAGACTGGCTAAATGCTGATTCCAACGTAGATGATGATCAATTAGGACCCCCAGGTATTTTATATGGGAAACTTTTTCCGAATTTGGGCAAGTACAGGAAGAGTAAGGTTTTGGACAAGAGTGGATTGTTATTTTCTGGTTGTTAGTAGGTTGGGTAGCAGCAGACAGACTAAAGGTTAAAAATTTTGTTTTACCAGCATTGAGGGTGAGGAGATTATCATCTAACCAATTCTTTACAAGGCCTATGTCATATTGAGCTATGTCGAAAGCTCCTTTCCAGTTTTTATGTCGAGCTATAAGCACAGTATCATCTGCAAAGGATATTAGTTTTCCGGTTATGGGTAGGTTACAGAGTTTATTGATGTATATTAGGAATAAAATTGGGCCTAGAACACTTCCTTGTGGGACTCCGAATTGTATTGGCAAAGGGTTACTTACGGCTACGTTATTAATTTTCACGGTTTGTGATCTACCAGTAAGGTATGAGGAGAACCAGTTAAAAGTTGAATCCCGGATGCCTATTTGAGATAGTCTTTCCAGTAGTATAGGGTGGGAAACTGTGTCGAATGCTTTGGCTAAGTCTAAGAATATGGCTAGGCAAGAATCGCCTTCATTCAGGCTATTTGTGATGTTCTCAGTCAGATCTAAGATTGCAGATTCTGTGCTAATTTTTTTTTGGAAACCAAACTGATTGGGCGAGAGAATCTTCTGGGTTTCCAAATGGGAGATAAGTCTACTTTTAACAATTTTTTCAATGATTTTTGATAAGACACTTAGCAAAGAAATGGGTCTGTAGTTTTCGATATTTGTTTTGTCGCCACTCTTATATATTGGGATAACCGTTGCATGTTTTAGTTGGATAGGGAAGGAGCCGCTATTGAAGCTTAGATTTACAATATGTTTTAACGGTGTGGTAATAAAGTGAGCTATGTGTTTTAGTATGTAAGGTGAAATGTTGTCAATACCTGCAGCACTATTTGTTTTTATGGAAAGTATTGTGTCAAAAATTTCTTTAGTGGATGTGGGGGCTAAGATAAGTGTGGGATGGAGAGAGTTCTGTAGTCTTACCCGTGAAGTTAGAAGGTTTTGGGTTTTATTTGTGGCTTTAAGAATTTTGTTGGCTAAGTTCGTTCCGATGTTACTAAAATAATGGTTGGCGTGATTGGCTAAGGTTTTTGGGTCTTCGTGGACTTGGATATTTTTCCCATTAATTACTAGTGATTGAATATTGAGTGAAGTTTTTTTATTTTCTGAGATGTCATTGACTACGTTCCAGATTACTTTACTGTCATATCCTGAATCTTCAATTTTTTTTTATAGTATTTTTGTTTGGTTATTATTAACAGGTTATTGCAAATATTGCGATACTTTTTGTAGAAACGGAAGAATTTAAAACAAGTGCTTCCCAAGGCCACTATGCTTATCAAGGTATAAAAATTTTCAATGCTCTTCCGTATAAAATCAAGACTGAAAAAAATTATAAAGTTTTTAAATCCCAAATAAAACTACTAAAAGACCAACCCGACATTAATTATAAGTTTTAAATTCATCATCACAATAATATTTCATCAGCATACCAAATTGAAAGCAAAGTACATACGCGTTATTTGTAGGCACAAAATTGTTACAACTTTATCCTATGTACTAACTTTTACAATACTCTCATCCCGTCCATTTCAAATATGTTTCAATGCTTTGTACCTACTACCTACTAACAATCTACCTATTGAGTAAATACAATAATTTTTCTTCTTCAAACTTCGCAAAATTACTTTGGGAAGTTTATTTATTCAATATACAATAATTTTATTTTTATTTCTATGCCTGTATCATTTTATATTGTATCCTATTCCAATTAAACTCTAATTTACTTCAAGTTCATTATGTCGACTTGTCTTCAAGCATGAGAAATGTTTTCTTTTTTGAATTGGGTAGTTTTAAAAAGAAATTTATATATTGTAATTAGTTTTAAGAACCATATGTTTTTCTATTAATCTGTATGTGTATGTATTTTTTTTTAAATAATAAAAAAAAGTTATTGCTTCAATACAGGTTTTATGCTACGTGCTATCTAATGAGCTGGCGGCAGGGAAAGAGAGCGAGCAGATGCATACCTCTTCTTTTATACTGAGATCTATTCTCTCGCTCTAGCATTTTTAAAAAGCAGGCATACCACCCAAACCCTTTCTTACACTAAAAAAATAAATATTCAATAAATTTTGGCTGCGGTGATGAAGAGCACCACTATTCTGGCAGTGGCACTGCAAGGGCAAGGCTTGCTCGCCTTGCTGTGGTGATGAGGGCTTGTTCGCCTTGGCTGCACGCCTAAGGTTCACCACAGTTCTGACTTTGCTGCTGTTCTGGCAGTGATTGAACAGTAGTGCTGGTATTGAAATAAGAAGATGGTATTAGCCTTGCTGGCCTTCGGTTGAGTGGCGCATCTCATTGCAAACTCGTTGGGAGGCGGGCAAGTTGGTACCATTCCTTGAGTTGCGTATCTCGGCGCAAATATGGAAGCGGGCTAGCAGGTGTCATTACTTGAGTCGCCTATCTCGTCGCAAACAAATTGGGAGGTGGGATAGCTGGTGCCAGTACTAGGATAAACAATATAAAGGAATAACTTATCAAGACAAATGGGATTGCAGGACGCGGCTCAGGACTGCTAATTCAGGCAGGTTGGTGATCAGCTTGGCGTGGATTCGCAGGGCTCTGGGCCGCGAGCAGGTGAGCAATCTGCTTTGCGTGGCAGTCCAGCTGTTGTACTCTATGGAATTATCCTAGCTGGCCTCCAGTTGAGTGGCGTATCTCGTTGCTGCTCAATTCGTTGCTGTACATCTCGTTGCTGCATGTGTGGTAGCTGCATATCTCGTTGCCAAATGTGTGGACGCTGCATATTTCGTTGCTGGTGGGTTCGTTGCTACATGTCTGTTAGCTGCGTATCACGTTGCTTCATGAGTGGATGCTGCATATCTCGTTGCTGCTCAATTTGTTGCTACACATCTCGTTGCTGCCTCAGTGGATATTGCATATCTCGTTGATGCTCAGTTTGTTGCTGCATATGTATAAGCTATGTGCCTCGTTGCTGCATGTGTGGTAGCTGCATATCTCGTTGCTGCTCAATTTGTTGCTGCACATCTCGTTGCTTCATGTCTGGAAGCTGCATATCTCGTTGCTGCTCAATTTGTTCCTGCACATCTCGCTGCTGCATTTGTGGTAGCTGCATATCTCGTTTCCGTTGGGTTCGTTGCTGTACATCTAAAAGCTGCTTAGATCGTTACTGCTTAGTGTTTTTCTGCATATCTTGATACTACATATTGTCATTTTCGATACTGCTTAGTGTTTTCAGGGCAGGGTCGTGATGTTTCGGCTGAAGCCAGGATTTCACGGCCGCTTCGTAGTGATGGCATCTCCACTTACATATGTTAATGTTATATGATTTGTATGAGACCACTTATTTATTACACACAAATTATTTAAACCATAGGGCGCCGGACTCCATTCGTCACTTCGTTTTCGGGAGATAGTTAATAAATAACAAGTCAAAGACCTTTTTGGTAAGAACTAAATATTTATTTTCCGACGGTTTATATTTTCGAACACCTGTTTTAAGTTAACATAAATAATGTCTTGTAAAAATGATGCAGGTGTGCGGGATCAATATTAGTTGCCAGGTGCTTTGTTTTGAATAACAAACTGGTTCGGACACGTGCAGTATTTTTTTTAACATAAAACGTCTTGCAAAAATCGACTTGACTATTCCAGATGGCCAAGGGCATCTGTTGTTTACGTGTTAAAATGCAGAATTTGTCATCCATAATAATGAAATGAATGGTTTTGAAAGTTTTTTACCGTGAAACCATGGCTTAGCAGGGATATGGTTTTGAATTCCAGCATAGAAAGATCCAGTTCTTATTTTGGAGACTGCCCAATTTTCTTCCCAGGCACGAGTCATGTTGGATTTAAGAATCGGGAAGACATCGGAGATAGGAATTCTAAAATTTAGTGGGATAGTTCCGGAATCTGAACCGGATTTGGCGACAAAATCGGCCATCTCATTAACCTCGATACCCAAATGGGCAGGCTAATTTCGTCTCAAACCCAGATTTACTTAGAGAATTGAGAAGATATTTTATTTTACATATAATATTGTCTTCCGGATAACATAGAATATTTGACCTAATTTTAGTTAGAGCACTTAGCGAATCAGAACATAGTAAGGCTCGATGAATGTTGAGAACCAGGATTTGATTTAGAGCTAGTTCAATTGCAAAGCATTCAGCGGTAAATATGGAAGCTTCTTTCGGTAATTTATAAGTGAGATTGATGTTGAATTCTGGACTATATATCGATGCTCCACATCTTTTATTTTCAAATTTGGAACCATCAGTGTAAAGGATGGAAAATCCAGGGAATTTTGAAGCCACAGTGCTTTTAAAATAATCATCCACATTTTGAAATCTATTTGGGGAGGATAAAATATTCTCCTGAAAGACTGATGTTATTGTGTTCGGCGTAAAAGTGATTGCCTTAAATCGAATATTGTATATAGGGAGGTTGGGAATTTCTTGAAGATATTGGAGGGAAGATGATAGAGAATTATAGAGATTAAAACTTTTAATTAGGAGAGGAAAACATTGTTTTTCTCTCAATCTTTTGTTAGAATTCAAATTAACACTTAACCGATTAAGACTTTGTTTAATAGGATGATGTGATAATGATTAAGCATTGAAAATATATTTTTTGGCAAGGAATTGCCTTCTGAAATATAATGGAGGCTCCCCACATTCCACCTGAAGCGTATTAATTGGAGAAGACTTCATAGCTCCAATAATCATTCTGAGGGCTTTTGATTGAATTCTTTCCATTTTCTTATCTAAATATTTAGGGAGTGGGTCAAAAAGGAATGAGCCATAATCCAAGTGGCTCTGAACTAGGGAATTATACATTAATTTAAGAGTGGTAGGATGAGATCCCCACCATACTCTGGAAACTGCTCGCATCATATTAAGTCCCTTTTCACACTTTGTAGAAATTATCTGAATGTGTGGAAGCCAGGAAAGTTTATGGTTCAAAAGAAGACCAAGGAATTTGATTTGAGTAGCGGTTTGTAGAGGCACATTATCAAAAGAGATTGAGAATTGGGGATTTTTTCTTTAGCGCGTGAAAGCCACGACCCTTGTTTTAGGTGCCGCCAGATTCATCCCATTTATTGACAACCAGCTTTAAATATATTGTAAAGCCAAATTCATTTCCTTAGCTGCAAGAATAATATTCTTATGTTACAAATATATAAGGATATCATCCGCAAAGTAAAGTCGCTTGATAGAAAAAGGAATTACTGAGTCTAGGTCGCTTATATAAATATTAAACAACAGAGGACTAATAACAGAACCCTGGAGCAAACCTCTCCATAGTTGGCGCCTTAAGCATTTAGAGGAAGACTCAATAATAATGGACCTATCTGAGAGCAAATTAACAATAAATTGGACCAATTTCCGGGGAATTTGTTTTTTAATTAGCTTTTCTTTCAAAACATTCAGTAAAAAATCATCGTAAGCTGATGAAAGGTCAAGGAATGTGGCCAATGTATAAGAATTTAGGGATTGAGAAACTCGGATATCAGTTGTGAACAAACTTAAATTATCCATTGTAGATTTCTTTATCCATTGTAGATTTCTTTTTCCAAAAAACCATACTGATTTGGTGAGACAATATCTTGACTTTCAATAAACCACTCTTATCTGTTTTTGATCAAACGCTCCGCCACTTTCATCAAACATGATGAAAGAGCAATAGGCCGATAAGACGAAATTTCAGATGGATTTTTTCCAGGTTTTAAAATGGGAATGATTTTTTGAGTTTTCCAATCATCCGAAATTAGTCCTGTTTCAAACATATTATCAATAAAAGATAAGAAATATTCAACCGCCATATCAGAAAATGATTTAATGAAACTATTAAATATTCCATCGGGACCTGGAGCAGAGTCAGAAAGGGCTCTTATTACTCGTTTCATCTCATCAATGGAGAAAGGAGCATCTAGCTAGTTAGAATGAGATGGATATGGCTTAATAGAAGGCATTTATTCACATCCGGCCACTGATGGGGGGCTATTTTATCCGCAAATCCTATAAAAATTTCTTCTGATATATGTTTGATTCTCGGCGGAGAATACGATGATCCGATTTTTTTTAAACTAGACCAAACTGAAGACTGGGAAGTTTCCGGAGACAGGTTCTCACAGAACTTCCGCCATCCAGCGCGTTTTTTATTTTTAAAAATTCGTTTGGTTTCTGCCTGGGCTTTTTTAATTGATAAAAAATTTTCTAGTGACATACACTTACGAAAAGAGGAAATTGCTTTTTTACGAGAGTTGACGGAGCGAGTGCATTCCTCGTCCCACCACGGAGTAGAGTGTTTTATTTTAATGTTCGCATTGAATTTTGTGCAGTTTCGAAGTCATTGGGGAGGCAAGATAATAAAGATTTAATGTAATCGGCAGCGTTGGACGGTACAGTATTGTTGTTTGTAAGGATAGAAATTAAAAGGGTAATTAAGGTTTGTATAAAAGAATTATTATTCATCATTTGGGGAGAGCAGGAGGGGAAGTATTACCATTAATGGCACACCCATTGGGGGTCTGGGATTTGGCATTCCCATTCGGGCTGGCCAAAATATTATTCAATTGTTTTTTATCAAGGTAAGGAGTATATTTTGGGTTGGGTTTGACTTGAGAATGGTTTCTCTGTGAGAAGATGACATTGAATTTAAAAAAGTGGTTGTTTGAAAAGGAGCTGAGGACGATGTCATCTCTGCGAATGATTTTTTCACAGAAGAGAATAACTTTAAGGCCTGGAAGTACGAAATGTTGTCGGTAGCCATTTTATGTTTGATGTTCTTCTGTCTTGATGATTCCGGACAGGCTAGACTGACCGCGGGATGTGCACCCGAACAGTTAATGCAAATGGGGTCATTGGA
The DNA here is from genome assembly GCA_929108145.2 of Limnephilus rhombicus. Taxonomy (NCBI): domain Eukaryota; kingdom Metazoa; phylum Arthropoda; class Insecta; order Trichoptera; family Limnephilidae; genus Limnephilus; species Limnephilus rhombicus. Next base: position 42,210,595 of record OV815283.1, read on the forward strand.
AGATTTCGGACATTGATCAAATGGGTGACCTTCTCCGCAAAAGTAACAACGTGGAGGGGAGTGGCATACGGGTTTTGAATGTCCAAACCGGCAGCAATTGAAGCATTGAATAGTTGGGAATTTATAAACTTCGACGAGAAGCGAGATATAATAAATAAACACACGAGACGGTAGAAATTGTCCTTCAAATGTAATAACAACAGATTAAGAAGGTTTCCAGATCGGGTTTCCATTAGTAGAATCCTTGTAGTTCAGTCGGCGTGCTTTTAATACTTTCGGGGTTTCGTGGGAATTATTCAAAGCATCAATAATTTCAGCCTCTGGGATCTCCGCTGGAATTCCTCGCACAAGACCCATTCTCGTAAGGTTAAATGTCGGGATGAACGATTTATATTTATGGTTTGAGAGCGAGTCAATTTTTTTTACAAATCCATTTTTGGAAGCGGCAATATTAAACTCGATAGATAATTTATATCGCCCTTCTGGTTTAATTGAACCGTCAACAATACCAAGGTTATTATTTTTTGAGTCAAATAAGAATTTTCCAAAATCTAAAGGATAAATAAGTTTTCCTTGTTCAGTTCTCTGAAACAAAACGATTAAAGGACCGGAAGCGGAAGCAGGATAAAGCAAGTCAGTATTTTTTTGTATTATCGCTAGTTAAAGTACTTGTCTGGGTGTGACTATTGGTGTTAAGGTCGTTAGAGGTCGAGGTTTGTTGAATCGGCGGTATAGATTTAACTTTCGATGGAATGTGAAGGTTATGCGGTGCTCGTCGCTTACGAGATGGGAGTGCAATAGAAACATGGCTAGTATTAAAATCCGAATCAGAAAAATCTAATATCGACCCTGGGTTGGGAGGCCTATCTTTGTCTTCCTCCATTATATAAAAAAAACTTAACCTTTAAAAATTAAACTGAAAAAATAATACGCAGTCTATTTCATTGACCGTACAAACAAAAACGGATAAGCCGTAAGCAGGAATGCAAACAAATAGGTATACGATAAACAAAATTAAATAAAATGTAACAATAATCTCTTATCTGTATGAGGCACAGGAACGGGCGAACGGCACTAAGCAATAGGTAAGGTACACACAACCACTGTTGACCGCGGCTCGAATCGGACTCCGCCAATTGAATATAGTAAAGAAATTTTGAAGGGATACCGTCGCCTTCAACAGCTTTAAAATGTTTGTGAAAAACAGGTTTTTCATGGTAAATGACTCTTCTGTTAAGTCATTTACGGAAAGAAAATATCATTTTATACCTAATGAACATTTTGACCATGTCGTATCAAAACACAACACGTACACGAAATATCGTCAAAAACGTCGAAATGCTGATAAATTGCCAATTAGCGCCAAAAACTGTTTTAAACAGCCATCGTCAACAAAGTCGATATTTTGATTAATACGAGCATGAAGAGTGACCCAAAACCCCGTCACTAAAAAATAAACGCAAAGGGAATCAGTCACGGCTTGAATTGAGCTACCCAGTGTAGTCTAGGTACTTTCGTACAGTGGTTGCACAAGTCCATTTTTTTTAAACGCACCAGAATTCGAATTGAATTGTTTTGTTTGATTTTTCTTTTTTTGACAGATAGGAGTTTTTTTTTTAAGCGTCATGTGAGACTGTAAAAAAAAAACATTAACAGATATTCTGTGTTATTTGTTAAATAAACTATCATACCGAGATACTTGTATTTTGTTTCTGAGCCCACTAAATTGATACTCGACCCTATCAATTGGCGCCCAACGTGTTTGTCAGATCGATGAGTTTCAACGAATAAATTCAAAGACAAGACAGGCAACAAACCGAACAAAAGTGGGCTCAAAACACATAGCACAACAGCGGGCAACGCAACAGAAGTGGAGAACCTTGCTCAATCCTCATCGGATGTACCAAACGGAGAAACCTTCACGACAGACACCCAGATGACACGAATCCTTGAAATGTTAGCAACAAAACTCGCTAACATAGCCGTGTGTCAAAGGGAGCCTCGCCAAGAGGTAATATTTTCTGGGAGACTGGAAGAATTTCCACGACTTTTCCTGGAACGGTGCGAAGAGTATTTCCAAATAGCAAACACCTACGAGGAAAACAAAACGAAGTGGGATCGGCCCAGCTCCGGGACAAAGCGAAGGACTGGGCGAATACTTATAAACACCCAGAATGGTCGATTTTTAAAAGATTTTTCCTTCAAGAATACGAGGGACCAGAAGTGGAACTCTGACTTCAAAACCAGATCTACCATAAAACACAAGAGAACACAACAATTATCGGAGATGTATTGGTGCCTGCGTTTTGTAATAGCCAAATGTTACCCCAGTACATACACATATATGCCACCACCATGGAAGAGTGGATGAACCAGGCCAACAGGTTTGAAAATTCTAAAGGCAGATATAAGATCCTAGGACAACGCCAAACAAGAAGCAATTTATCTCCTCGCCGGTCAGCTCAACAATATTCTCCGAATCACCGTTCACCTCAGCGCAGATCACCTCAGCGTCATTCACCGCCACGCCGTTCGCCGAATCGCCAATTGCCATACCGCTTTCTCTCAGCCCAGCGATCCCCAGCTCAACAAAATAGAAGAGATAGAAACTCGGGAAACCGGTACCGCCCGGGAGCTCGTTACTAAAACGGCAACCCGGGCAAAGAAGGAAGAAACCGAAACAAACCGCTGAGTGCCACACGGCAATAGCAGATTTCTTCCTTCCAAGGGTGAGAGTCACCATAGATGGGCAAACCTATCAGGCATTGGTAGACTCTGCATCTTCACACTCTATAATAAGAATGGGCATCGCCCAAAGTACCAAATAACAACAATCCTCGATTCCATGCCTCAAAACAAAAAAAACTCGTTGGCGAACAAAAGAAACGTGATGCGAATAAAGGGTATGATATCGATAAAAATCGACATCCAGAATACAACACGGGAATGGAACTTACTCGTGGAAGAGAACCTAAGGGAGGAAATCATCTTAAGACGCGATTGGCTGTCCAAAGAGGAAGCTTCGATAGACTTCATGCGAAACTGTTTAAATTTCGGAAGCTCAATCAGGACATCCACCCACTTTGTGCGCGTTTGCCAGGGACAAAATAGTAACGATGTCCACGGACCACTATTAGATCGAGTCCCAGAACAGGAGAAAAAAGGATTCATGGATCTATTATCCGAATAAAGTGAAGTATTTTCCCCCTTGGCAGGCACAGCGAAAGTACCACCGCACAGAATCCACCTGAACACCGACAGACCAATCTGCGTTCCACCACATCGCCTTTTGGACGAGAAGAAAAAGGATTAATACAAACAACTGGAAGGGATGCAAGCGGATGGAGTAGTAGAATCCAGCAGATCCCAATACAGTTTCCCAGTAGTAATGGTGGCCAAAAAGGGAAAGAAGGGCGATGATTCTGCATAGACTACAGAAAATTGAATCAAGCAACAATAACTGAACCCTCCCCACTGCCAATCATCCACGAAACACTTAAAGACCCGAGCACAGCCAAGGTATTCACAGTACTGGATCTTAAAAGCGGGTACTGGCAAGTGCCCATGGCACCAGAAGACAGAGAAAAGACTGCCTTTACCACACCCGATGGGGGCAGTTACCAGTTCCGAGTAATACCATTCGGGTTAAAAGGTGCACCCAAGACATTTCAAAGAACCATGAACCAGCAAGAATTAGCCGGGTGACTTAGAAAATTTGCTATGGCGTTTCTGAATAATATCGTCGTATATTCCGAAAACTTAAAAGACCTCCGCCTCATCCTAGAACGATTGGCAGAGTTTGGGTTAAAATGCTCTCCAGAAAAAATGTATCATCGCCACAGATGAAATCACCTTGGACACACAGTCAAAGCCACGGGCAACACTCCGCAGAGGCCACACGAAGAAGCCATTAAAAATACACCATCACCTCAAACAAGAAAAGAACTTCGCAGTTTTCTAGGAGTGTGCAACTGGTTGAGAGAATACATACCAAACTTTGCCGAAATGTCAGCACCCTTTACAAATCTTACCAGAAATAAGATAAAATTCCAATGGACCGGAGAAGCCGAAAAAGCCATGAAGCAAATAAAAAATGCAATGGCGGGGCCGCTGGAACTCAAAAGACCCGATTTTAGTAGGGAATTCGTGCTACAAACGGACGCAAGTAAATTAGGAGCCGCAGCAGTACTCTCACGCTCAAACCCCACGGAAAGGAGAAACCAGGAAATCAAAAAAGGCTTAAGAATTCTCCTCAGAGATTCAACTCACAACAAATGGGATAAGAAACTGCCGTGAATAATAATGACGACCCGCAACAGAAAGAACGAAGTGACAGGCGTATCACCCAGACAAGCACTACTGGGATACGATATAACGCAACCAGGAGAGTGGCAAGCTTTCCCAGAAAACGCGAACGAGGCAATCGTTTTACCCCATAGCGAGAACCAGCAGATGAGGAAATAAGAAGGAATCAAGCAGCGTACCAAGAGAGGTACGCCCCAGCGGTGGAAGCCTTACTTAGATACCAACAAGGAGAAGATGTGTAAGTAAAGGAACACCAATTATCTAGGTCTGCAGAAGGAAATTTCGCAGGGTTTGCACCTAAATGGAGTGGACCTCACTAAATCCTCATGAAAAGTGGAAGAGGTAATATATACTTGGTAGACAAAAGAGGTAAACCCACTTAAATCCACGCAGATGAATTAAAAAAGGTACCGACAATCCAAGAAGTCCGGGTGGAGGATCAAGATAACGAGGTTTTGACTCAAGAAGACCGGGTGGATTGATACAAGCATGAAGAGTGATCCAAAACGAGCTAACGAATCGAGCCACCCAGTGTAGTCTAGGTACTTTCGTACAGTGGTTACACAAATCCATTTTTTTTAAACGCACCAGAATTCGAATTGAATTGTTTTGTTTGATTTTTCTTTTTTTGACAGATAGGAGATTTTTTTCAGAAGCGTTATGTGAGACTGTAAAAAAAAACATTAACGGATATTCTGTGTAATTTGTAAAATAAACTATCGTACCGAGATACTTGTATTTTGTTTCTGAGCCCACTAAATTGATACTCGACCTTATCATGATAAATTGTCATTTAACGCGAAAAACGTCAAAAATGGTTATAAACTGACATCTAAGACGAAAATCTTCCAAAAACGTCGAAATGCTGATAAATTGCCATTTAGCGCAAAAATCGTCCGAAATGGTTATAAACTGCCATCTAGCACTAAAATCCTCAAAAAGCTGAAAAACTGCCATTTAGCGCCAAAATCGTCAAAAATGTTGATCAACTGCCATTGAGCGCAAAAATCATCAAAAAACTTCAAATTTCTGATTAATTGCCATTTAGCGCAAAAAACGTCCGAAATGGTAATAAACCGTCATCTAGCACTAAAATCTTCAAAAATCCACAAAATGATGAAAAACTGCCATTTAGCGCCAAAAATGATTAAAAACGGCCATTTTGCGCTAAAATCGTTAAAATACTTCGAAATGCTGATAATTTGCTTTTAGCACAACGTCCAAAATGGTTATTAACTGCAATCTAGGGCTAAGATCGTCAAAAAAACGTCAATATGCCGATAAATTGCCATTTAGCGCCATAAACCTCCAAAATGGTTAAAAACATTTTTCGGTGAAATGGTCCATTTTACGGAGAATGCTCATTTCAACAGGTCATTTGTATTTTTGTTAACTGTCATTATGATTCGTTAACGTCATCTAGTTAATTATAGGTGAGTTACCGTGGAAAACTGCCCATTTAATACAGTAAAGACATTTCGAAGGGATGCATTCGCCATCAACAGCTTTAAAATGTTTGTGAAAAACCGACTTTTCATGGTAAATGACAATCTGTTAAGCCATTTACGTAAGAAAATCATAATTTTTTTCGTTATGGACATTTTTCGGGTGAAATGGCCCATTTTACGAAGAAAAGTCATTTTAATAAGTCATAACTAATTAATGTTAACTGTCATTTTCATTCGTAAAGGTCATCGACATTATTATAGGTGATTTACCGTGGAAATCTGCCCATTAAATAAAGTTAAGAAATTTTGAAGGGATGCCGTCGCCTTCAACAGCTTATAATTGTTTTTGGAAAACAGGTTTGTCATGGTAAATGAGTCTTCTGTTAAGTCAATTACAAAAGAAAACTATTACTTTTGACATAATGAACATTTTTTTGGAGGAAATGGCCCATTTTACAGAGTATAGTCATTTTTAAAAGACAAAACGAATTCTAATATGATCATTTTACTCCGTAAAATGATCATATTAGAAGGTAATGATGTATTTTTGTTAACTTTCATTTTCATTCGTAAAGGGCATCGAGTTAATTATAGGTTATTTACCATGGAAAACTGACAATTTAATATAGTTAGGAAATTTTGAAGGGATACCGTCGCCTTCAATGGCTTTAAAATGTTTGTGGAAAACAGGTTTTTCATAGTAAATGTCTCTTCCGTTATGTCCCTTACGATCTATTATTACGACTACTATTTTAAACGTTTTGAACATCTTTTGGTTGAAATGGCCCATTTTACGGAGTTAGTCACATTAAAAAGTCATAACGAATTATTGTTAACTGTCATTTTCATTCCTCAAGGTCATCAAGTTAATTACAGGTGATTATCTGTCGAAAACTGCCCATTTAATATAGTTAAGAAATTTTGGAGGGATGCCGCCGTTTTAAAATGTTTGTGAAAAACAGGTTTGTCATGGTAAATGATTCGTCTGTTAAGTCATTTACGAAAGGAAACTATTACTTTTAACGTTATGGACATTTTTTGGTTGAAAAGGCCCATTTTACGAAGAAAAGTCATTTTAATAGGTCATAACTAATTAATGTTAACTCTCATTTTCATTCGTAAAGGTCATCGAGATTATTATAGGTGATTTACCGTGGAAAACTGCCCATTTATTATAGTTATGAAATTTTAAAGGGATGCCGTCACCTTCAACAGCTCATAATTGTTTTTGGAAAACAGGTTTGTCTTGGTAAATGACTCTTCTGTTAAGTCATTTACAAAAGAAAACTATTACTTTTTACATTATGAACATTTTTAGCTTGAAATGGCCCATTTTACGAACTAAAGTCATTTTAAAAAGTCATAAGAAATCTTTGTTAAACGTCATTTTTATACGTAAAGGTCATCGAAACAATAATTAGTTTATTTGCCGTGGAAAACTGCCCATTTAAAACAGTTAAGAAAGTTTGAAAAACAGGTTTATCATGGTAAATGATTCGTCTGTTAAGACATTTACGAAAGGAAACTATTACTTTTAACGTTATGGACATTTTTTTGGGTGAAATGGCCCATTTTACAGAGTAAAGTCATTTTTATAAGTCATAAGGAATCTTTGTTTAACGTCATTTTTATTCGTCAAGGTAATTGAGATAATAATAGGTTTATTTACCGTGGAAAACTGCCATTTAAGGCAGTTAAGAAATTTTAAAGGGATGCCGTCGCCTTCAACAGCTTTAAAATGTTTGTGAAAAACATGTTTATTATGGTAAATTACTGATCAGTTAAGTCATTTACGAAAGGAAACTATTACTTTTAACGTTATGGACATTTTTTTGGTGAAATGGCCCTTTTTGTGGAGTTATCATTTTAAAAAGTCATAAGCAATTATTGTTAACCGTCATTTTCATTCGTAAAGGTCATTGAGTTTATTATAGGTGATTTACCGTGGAAAACTACCCATTTAATATAGCAAAAATTTCCGAAGGGATACCGTGGCCTTCAACAGCTTTAAAATGTATGTGGACAACAGGTCTTTCATGCTAAATGTCTCTTCTGTTTAGTCATTTACGAAAGGAAAGTATTACTTTTGACATTATGATCATTTTTTGGGTGAAATCGCCCATTTTACGGAGTAAAGTCATTTTTTAAAGTTATGAGAAATGTTTGTTGAACAGCTTTTAAATGTAAAAAATAGGTTTATTATGGTGAATGACTCCGTTAAGTCATTTACGAAAGGAAACTATTACTTTTTACGTTATGGACTTTTTAAAAAGTCAGAATTATTGTTAACTGTAATTTTTATTCCTTAAGGTCTTCGAGTTAATTATAATCATCTGTTAAGTCATTTACGAAAGGAAACTATTACTTTTTACATAATGAATATTTTTTGGGCAAAATGGCCCATATTACGAAGTAAAGTCATTTTTAAAAGTCATGACGGGTCATCGAGTTAATTATAGGTTTATTTACCGTGGAAAACTGCCCATTTAAAACAAAAAAGGAATTTTTCAAGGGATGCCGTCGCCTTCAACAGCATCAAAATGTGGTTTATCATGGTAAATGACTCGTCTGTTAAGTCATTTCCAAAAGTAAACTATTACTTTTTACATAATGAACATTTTTTGGACGAAATGACCCAATTTACGGAGTAAAGTCATTTTTAAAAGTTAAAACGAATCATTGTTACTCGTCATTTTTATTCGTCAAGGTCATCGAGTTAATTATAGGTTTATTTACCGTGGAAAATTGGACACTTAATATAGTTAAAATTTTTTGAAGGGATGCCGTCGTTTTCAACAGCTTTAAATTTTTTGTGAAAAACAGGTTTTTTTATCGAAAATGGCTCATCTGATAATCATTTACGACAGGAAGTCATCATTGTTTACGATATGGACAATTTTTGGGTGAAATTTTCCATTAAACGGAGTAAGGAAATGTAAGATGGTCATAATGTATTACTGTTAACTGTTATTGTCATTTGTTAAGGTCATCGAGTTAATTTTAGGTGATTTATCGAGGAAAATTACCTATTTAATATAGCTAAGATATTTCGAAGGGATACCGTGGCCTTCAACTGCTTTAAAATGTTTGTAGAAAACAGGTTTTTCATGGTAAATGTCTCTTCTGTTAAGTCATTTAGGAAAGGAAACTATTACTTTTTACGTTATGAACATTTTTTGGGTGAAATGGCCAATTTTACGGAGTAAATTTATTTTAAATAGTCATAACGAATCATTGGTAACTGTTATTTTCATTCGTGTAGGTCATCGAGTTATTTATAGGTTTATTAACCTTGGAAAATTGTAATTTAATATGGTTTAGAAATTTTGAAGGTATGCCGTCGCCTTCAACAGTTTTAAAATGTTTGTGAAAAACAGGTTTTTGCACGGTAAATGACTGTTCTGTTAAGTCATTAACGGAAAGATTTTATCATTTTATACCTTATTAACATTTTGACCATGTCGATACACGAAATATCGTCAAAAAACGTCGAAATGCTGATTAATTGCCAATTAGCGCCAAAAACTGTTTTAAACAGCCGTCGTCAAAAAACGTCGGTATTGAGATAAATTGCCATTTTGCGCCAAAAACGTCAAAAATGATTTTAAACTGACATCTAGGACGAAAATCGCCAAAAAACGACGAAATGCTGATAAATTGCCATTTAGCGCAAAAAAGTCCAAAATGGTTATAAACTGCCATCTAGCACTAAAATCGTCTTAAATCCTCTAAATGCTGAAAAACTGCCATTTACCGCCAAAAACGTCAAAAATTGTGATCAACTGCCATTAAGCGCAAGAATCGTCAAAAAACTTCGAAATGCTGATAAATTGCCATTTAGCGCAAAAAACGTCCGCAATGGTAATAAACCGTCATCTAGCACTAAAATCTTCAAAAATCCACAAAATGATGGAAAACTGCCATTTTGCGCTTAAATCGTTAAAAAACTTCAAAATGCTGATAATTTGCACTTTCCACAACAACGTCCAAAATGGTTATAAACTGCCATCTAGGGCTATATATAAAAAACGTCAATATGCCGATAAATTGCCATTTAGCGCCAAAAACGTCTTAAATGGTTAAAAATATTTTTTCGTGAAATAGTAACTGAAACAGAAACTGTCGCCTGTTATCCGTGAGAATGCGAATCGGGTAGCCGTACCTTGGAAATACTTCAGTTTCTAACTGGTGGATTATGGTATTTGCTTGACTTAATCGGAAATGCTTCTACCCATCTTTTTGAATAAGTCTGTTACTACAAGAATAAATTTGTTTCCATGTAGGGTTCTTGGGTACGGTCCCATGACGTCGGCGGCGACCACTTCAAATGGTCTATTTGGTTTCGTGCCTCCTTGAGGAGCCGCGGGTCTATTTGGGCCACGTTTTGATGTGGCACATGTCATGCACTGGCGTACCAGTCTGCGGATCTCTTCGTTCATTCCTGGCCAGAAGTAATGTGCTGATATTGCTCTCGTTGTTTCTGCTGCTCCCGGGTGGTTTGCGGTGTCCGAGTTGTGGTATTCTTCCAGAACTCTTGGAATTGTGCTTCGAGGGACGAACAGCCGGTCCATCTTTCCTTCGTCTCTTTTCCAAAGTATTCCTTGGTGGACGTTACACCTTGTGTAGTGATTTATATCGATGGCATTGTTTAGGATTTCTCTGTCGTTTAGAGTGTTCCATCGATCTACTCTTTTCCGTATTTCCCGATCTGTCGGTTGTCCTGATTTTACCGCACTTGCTAGGGTTTGTTGCTCTTCCTCCTCTTCTGAGTCTATTTGGTTTATGCCGTTATCTCCGCCGTCTTCCGGATAGCTTTCTCGGATGTTTCCGGTAACCGTTTCGAGTATCATTTGCGTTGGTCCTGGGTTTCTAGACAGCGCGTCGGCGAGCTCATTAGCTTTCTCCGGACAGTGCTCTACAGTAAAGTCGTGGTCTTGTAGGAGTAGGGCCCATATTGTGAGTTTGGCTCTTTCGTTCTTTGTCTCGTTTAGCCATGTTAGAGCTCGGTTGTCTGTGATGAGCTTAAAGTGCCTCCCTTCTAGATAAGACCGGTATTTCTTAATAGCCCATATTGCTGCCAGTGCTTCCTGTACATTGCTATGGTACCTTTCTTCAGCTGGTGAGAACCGGGTGCTTGAGTATGATATCACATCTCGTGAACCATCTTCATTTTATGGAAGAGTACTGCTGCGGCTCCTAATTTACTTGCGTCCGTTTGTAGCACGAATTCCCTACTAAAATCAGGTCACTTGAGTTCCAGCGGCCCCGGCATTGCATTTTTTATTTGTTGCATGGCTTCTACGGCTTCTCCGGTCCATTGGAATTTTATCTTATTTCTGGTAAGATTTGTTAAGGGTGCTGACATTTCGGCAAAGTTTGGTATGCATTCCCTCAACCAGTTGCACACTCGTAGAAAACTGCGAAGTTCTTTTCTTGTTTGAGGTGATGGTGTATTTTTAATGGCTTATTTGTGTGGCCTCTGGGGAGTGTTGCCCGTGGCACTGACTGTGTGTCCCAAGTATGTGATTTCATCTGCAGCGATTATACATTTTTTTCTGGAGAGCATTTTAACCCAAACTCTGCCAATCGTTCTAGGATGAGGCGGAGTAGTCGTAAGTGGTCTTTTAAGTTTTCGGAATATACGACGATATCATCCAGATAGGCCATGGCAAATTTTCTAAGGAACCCGGCTAATACTTGCTGGCTCATGGTTCTTTGAAATGTCTTGGGTGCACCTTTTAACCCGAATGGCATTACTCGGAACTGGTAACTGCCCCCATCTGGTGTGGTAAAGGCAGTCTTTTCTCTGTCTTCTGGTGCCATCGGCACTTGCCAGTACCCGCTTTTAAGATCCAGTACTGTGAATACCTTGGCTGTGCTCAGGTCTTTAAGTGTTTCGTGGATGATTGGCAGTGGGGAGGGTTCAGTTATTGTTGCTTGATTCAACTTTCTGTAGTCTATGCAGAATCGTCGCCCTTCTTTCTCTTTTTGGCCACCATTACTACTGGGAAACTGTATGGGGATCTGCTGAATTCTACTACTCCATCCGCTAGCATCCCTTCCAGTTGTTTGTATAAATCCCTTTTCTTCTCGTCCGAAAGGCGATGTGGTGGAACGCAGATTGGTCTGTCAGTGTTCAGGTGGATTCTGTGCGGTGGTACTTTCGCTGTGCCTGCCAAGGGGGAAATTACTTCACTATGTTCGGATAATAGATCCATGAATCCTTTTTTCTCCTGTTCTGCAACTCGATCTAAGGTGGTCCGTCGACATTCTTACTATTTTGTCCCTGGCGAACGCGCACAAAGTGGGTGGATGTCCTGATTGAGTTTCCGAAATTTAAACAGTTCCGCATGAAGTCTATCGAAGCTTCCTCTTTGGACAGCCAATCGCGTCCTTAGATGATTTCCTCCCTTAGGTTCTCTCCCACGAGGAAGTTCCATTCCCGTGTTGTATTCTGAATGTCAAATTTTATCGATATCATACCCTTTATTCGCATCACGTTTCTTTTGTTCGCCAACTTGAGGCATGGAATCGAGGATTGTTGTAATTTGGTACTTTGGGCGATGCCCATTCTTATTATAGAGTGTGAAGATGCAGAGTCTACCAATGCCTGGTAGGTTTGCCCCTCTATGGTGACTCTCACCCTTGGAAGAAAGGAGCCTGCTATTGCCGTGTGGCACTCTGCGGTTTGTTTCGGTTTCTTCCTTCTTTGCCCGGGTTGCCGTTTTATTAGCGAGCTCCGGGGCGGTACCGGTTTAGGAGATAAATTGCTTCTTATTTTGCGTTGGCCTAGGATCTTATATCTGCCTTTAGAATTTTCAAAGCTCATGGCCTGGTTCATCCACTCTTCCATGGTGGTGGCATATATGTGTATGTACTGGGGTAACATTTAGCTATTACAAAACGCAGGCACGAATACATCTAACTCCGATAATTGTTTTGCCGGGTGGAGTCGTGCAAACATTCTTTGTTTATTTGCAATAAACCCTGCCAAGAATTCCGTGTTTTCTTGTGTTTTATGGTAGATCTGGTTTGAAACTTGGAGTTCCACTTCTGGTCCCTCGTATTTCCGAAGGAAAAATCTATTAAAAATCGACCATTCTGGGTGTTTATAAGTATTCGCCCAGTCCTTCGCTTTGTCCCGGAGCTGGGCCGTTCCCACTTCGTTTTGTTTTCCTCGTAGGTGTTAGCTATATGGAAATACTCTATTATGATACAGTACAAATCCGTATTCCTTTAAATATAAATATTAACATCCTTATCTTTTGTTCTGCATCGTAACAACTCTACCCGTCGAAATCGTCATTATGAAGGAACTTGTTTATTAATTATTAGAGTGCCAGCTCTGATTTATCTACGGCCAGAGGCGACACCTGGAGCGGTTCCGCGGCAATACCGCACTTCTTGCGTAGGTAGGTTTCAGAGAATTGGGCCCGGAACCTAGCTACGCGACAGTCAACGTAGTTTTTGTGAGATTTGAGTTTTGAACGGGAAAAAATTCCTTTTTACTTTAGATAATGCCGGGCGGTAAAAGTGATAACGAGTACGTATTGTGTGATCGATAGTTTGAATTCCCCTTGGCGGGATTAGCTGTGATTCCTGCAACCGTAAGGAAACTTGTACGGCAACCAAGCGTTGTTGGAGCCTGAAAGATTTAATCTATGAGAAAAACGTCCGATTACACTAGGACAGAGCCCTGTTTTGATGGTTGATCGGTGTACCGTTAGCCCGCGATGATATTCACTGTTCTTTGTGGCGGGAAAGTAATTTTTCGCCGACCCTGACTGTCGTCTGGACCGAGGGCGGCCTACCTACATGCCAAACCTTCTTCAACGTAAAACACCCCCATTGGCGGCGGGGTGACTTGCTAATTTTTGACGCGGCGACAGGCCGCTTGATGTTCTCCCTTTGGCGGCGGGGTTACTTACTATTTAGTCGTGGCGAAATGCCGCTTGACGTACTCCCTTTGGCGGCAGAACTGACTCCAATCGCCACTTTGTTTTCGGGAGATAGTTAATAAATAACAAGTCAGAGATCTTTTTGGTAAGAACTGAATATTTATTTTCCGACGGTTTATATACTAGAATCTTCGAACACCTGTTTAAAGTTAACATAAATAATGTCCTGCAAAAATCAACTTGATTACTCCAGGTGGCCGATGCAGGTGTGCGGGATCAATATAAGTTGCCAGGTGCTTTGTTTTGAATAAAAAACTGGTTCGGACACGTGCAGTCTTTTCTTTACGTACAACGTCTTACGAGAATCGACCTGACTACTCCAGATGGCCGAGAGCACCTGTTTTTACGTCTTAAAATGCAGAATTTGTCATCAATAATAATTTAAGACAAGTTGGTTGCTAAATCCTTTGTTTTGTGTAACAAATTGATTCGGACACGTGCATCTTTTATATACGTAAATAATGTCTTACAAGAATCGACCTGATTATTCCAAAAGGCCGAAACACCTGCTGTTTACGTCTTAAAATGCAGAATTTGTCATCGATTTGTTAGCAAGATGAGATGGTTGCTAAGTGCTAGGTATAACAAACAAGAACAAGCTCTGGCAGGTATTTCAAGATTCGTCTGTAACAAATACAATTAAGCGCTAAAATCGTCACAAAAACTTCGACGTGCTGTTAAATTGCATTTAGCGCCAACAACGTCCAAAATGGTTATATTTTTAAGATGATAGAGTTTAGAAATTTTGAAGGGATGCCGTCGCCTTCAACAGCTCAAAAATGTTTGCGAAAAACAGGTTTTTCATGGTAAATGACTCTTCTGTTAAGTAATTTACGAAAAAAAAATCATTTTATACCTTATGAACATTTTGACCACGTGCGTCGTATCGGAACACAACACGTACACGAAATATCGTCAAAAAACGTCGAAATGCTGATAAATTGCCAAATAGCGCAAAAAACTGTTTTAAAGAGCCATCGTCAAAAAAGTAGATATTTTGATAAATTGCCATTTAACGCGGAAAACGTCAAAAATCGTTATAAACTGCCATCTAGGGTTAATATCATCAAAAAATGTGGAAGTGCTGATAAATTGCCATTTTGCGCCAAAAACGTCAAAAATGATTATAAACTGACATCTAGGATGAAAATCGTCAAAAAACGTCGAAATGCTGATAAATTGCCATTTAGCGCAAAAAAGTCGAAAATGGTTATAAACTGCCATCTAGCACTAAAATCGTCAAAAATCCTCTAAATGCTGAAAAACTTCCATTTAGCGCCAAAAACGTCAAAAATGGTGGTCAACTTCCATTGAGCGCTAAAATCGTCAAAAAACTTTGAATTTCTGATAAATTGCCATTTAGCGCAAAAAACGACCGAAATCGTAATAAACCGCCATCTAGCACTAAAATCTTCAAAAATCCACAAAATGATGGAAAACTGCCATTTAGCGCCAAAAATGGTTAAAAACTGCCATTTTGCGCTAAGATCGTTAAAAAACTTCGAAATGCTGATCATTTTCATTTAGCACAACAACGTCCAAAAAGATTATAAACTGCCATCTAGGGCTAAGATCGCCAAAAAAACGTCAATATGCCGATAAATTGCCATTTATCGTCATCGATCGTCAAAAAACGTCAATTGCCGATAAAATGTTAATTATTAATTTCTAGTTTACCAACCCAATCAACATTAATAACTAGCAACTGCTCCATCCCTACCATAATAAAACATTGTTCTAATCTATCAAATTAGTATAAGCTGTCCCTGAAGAAGGAACTCTTGTTCCGAAACCGGTCGGATTTACGCATTATATTAGTGGTTTATACAAAGTTGAATTGTTTCATTTTTCTATTACGTTTTACGTTATGAAAACTTTGTGTGTGAAATGACCCATTTTACGGTGTAAAGTCATTTTAAAAAGTCATAACTAATTATCGTTAACTGTCATTTTCATTCGAAAAGGTCATCGAGTAAATTATAGGTGATTTACCGTGGAAAACTGCCCATTTAATATAATTAAGAAATTTTGAAGGGATGCCATCGCCTACAACAGCTTTCAATTGTTTGTGGAAAACAGGTTTTTCATGGTAAATGACTCTTCGGTTAAGTCATTAACAAAAAAAAACTATTTCTTTTTTATTATGAACATTTTACCGAGTAAAGTCGTTAAAAAAGTCATAACGTCATAACGAATCATTGTTAACCGTAATTTTTATTCTTAAAAGTCATCGAGTAAATTATAGGTTTATTTACAGTGTACGCCGTCGCCTTCAACAGCTTTAAAATATTTGTGAAAAACAGGTTTTTCGTGTTAAATGACACAACCGTTAAGTCATTTACGAGGGGAAATCATAATTTTTTACATAATGAACATTTTTTGGGTGAAGTTTAAAATTTTACGGAGTATGGTCATGTTAGAAGGTCATTATGTATTATTGTTGACTGTCACTTTCATTCATAAAGGGCATAGATTTAATTATAGGTCATTTACCATGGAAAACTGCAAATTTAATATAGTTCAGAAATTTTGAAGGGATAACGTCGCCTTCAACAGCTTTAAAATGTTTGTGGAAAACAGGTTTTTCATGGTTAATGTCTCTTTCGTTAAGTCATTTACGAAAGGAAATTATTATTTTTTACGTTATAAACGTTTTTTGGTTGAAATTGCCCATTTTACGGAGTATGTCATTTTAAAAAGTCATAACGAATTATTGTTAACTGTCATTTATATTCCTTAAGGTCATCAAGTTAATTACAGGTGATTTACTGTCGAAAATTGCCCTTTTAATATAGTTAAGAAATTTTGGAGGGACGCAACCGCCTTCAACAGCTTTAAAATGTTTGTGAAAAACAGGTTAATCATGGTAAATCACTCGTCTGTTAAGTCATTTACGAGAAGAAACTATTACTTTTTATTTTATGGACATTTTTTGGGTGAAATGGCCCATTTTACGGAGATAAGTCATTTTAAAAAGTCAAAACTAATTATTGTTTCCCGTCATTTTCATTCGTAAAGGTCATCGAGTAAATTATAGGTGATTTACCGTGGAAAACTGCCCATTTAATAAAGTTAAGAAATTTTGAAGGGATTCCGTCACCTTCAAAAGCTTTCAGTTGTTTTTGGAAAACAGGTTTTTCATGGTAAATTACTCTTCTGTTAAGTCATTTACAAAAAAAAACTATTACTTTTTAC
Source organism: Limnephilus rhombicus (assembly GCA_929108145.2). NCBI lineage: Eukaryota > Metazoa > Arthropoda > Insecta > Trichoptera > Limnephilidae > Limnephilus > Limnephilus rhombicus. The sequence goes on from OV815283.1 coordinate 42,227,501, forward strand.
ATTATGAACATTTTTTGGGTGAAATGGCCCATTTTATGGAGTAAAGTCATTTTTAAAAGTCTTAAGGAATCTTTGATACACGTTATTTTAATTCGTTAAGGTCATAGAATTAATAAAAGCTTTATTTACCGTGGAAAACTGCCTATTTAAGACAGTTAAAAATTTTTAAAGGGATGCCGTCGCCTTCAACAGCTTTAAAATTGATCTGAAAAACAGGTTTTTTGTGGTAAATGACTCATCTGTTAAGACATTTACGAAAGCAAATTATCACTTTTAATGTTATGAGTATTTTTTGGGTGAAGTTGTCCATTCTACGGAGTAAAGTCATGTTAGAAGATCATTATGTATTATTATAAACTGTAATTTTCATTCCTTAAGGTCGTCGAGTTAATTATATGTGATTTACCGTAGAAAACTACCCATTTAATATAGCTAAGAAATTTCGAAGGGATCCCGTGGCCTTCAACAGCTTTAAAATGTTTGTGGAAAACAGGTTTTTCATGGTAAATGTCTCTTCTGTTAAGTCATTTATGAAAGGAAACTATGACTTTAAACGTTATGAAGGTTTTTTTGTTGAATTGGCCCATTTTAAGGAGTTTAGTCATTTTAAAAAGTCATAACGAATTATTGGTAACTTTAATTTTCATTCCTTAAGGTCATCGAGTTAATTATAGGTGATTTACCGTCGAAAACTGCCAATTTAATATAGTTAAGAACTTTTAAAGGGATGCCGTTGCCTTCAACAGCTTTAAAATATTTGTGAAAAACAGGTGTATTTTGGTCAATTACTCATCTGTTAAGTCATTTTTTACGTTATGGACTTTTTTTGGGTGAAATGGCCCATTTTACGGAGTTGTCAATTTAAAAAGTCATAACTAATTATTGTTAACTGTCATTTTCATTATTAAAGGTCAACAAGATAATTATAGTAGATTTACCGTGGAAAACTGCCCATTTAATATAGTTAAAAAATTTTGAAGGGATACTGTGGCCTTCAACAGCTTTTAATTGTTTGTGGAAAAAAGGTTTTTTATGGTAAATGTCTCTTTTGTTAAGTAATTTACGAAAAGAAATTATAACTTTTTACGTTTTGAACATTTTTTGGGTGAAATGGCTCATTTTACGGAGTAAAGTCATTTTAGAAAGTCATAACGAATCATTGTTAATTGTCATTTTCATTCATGTAGGTCATCGAGTTAATAATAGGTTTATTTACCTTGGAAAATTGCACATTTAATATAGTTAAGAAATTTTGAAGGGATGCCGTCGCCATCAACAGCTTTAAAATATTTGTTAAAAACAGGTTTATTATGGGAAATTACTCATCTGTTAGGTCATTTACGAAAGGAAACTATTTCTTTTTACGTTGTCCACTTTTTAATGTGAAATGGTCCATTTTACGGAGTTGTCATTTTAAAAAGACATAACTAATTATTGTTAACTGTTATTTTCATTCGTAAAGGTCATCGGGATAATTATAGGTGATTTGTCGTGGAAAACTGCCCATTTAATATAGTTAAGAAATTTTGAAGGGATATTGTGGCCTTGAACAACTTTTACTTATTTGTGGAAAAAAGGTTTTTCATGGTCAGTGTCTCTTTTGTTAAGTAATTTACGAAAGGAAACTATTACTTTTTATGTTATGAACATTTTTTGGGTAAAATGGCCCGTTTTACGGAGTAAAGTCATTTTATAAAGTCATAACGAATCATTGTTAATTGTCATTTTCATTCGTGTAGGTCATCGAGTTAATTATAGGTTTAATTACCGTGAAAAATTGCCCATTTTAAATATTTATGACATTTCGAAGGGATGCCGTCGCCTTTAACAGCTTTAAAATGTTTGTGAAAAACAGGTTTTTTATGGTAAATGACTCTTCTGTCATTTACGGAAAGAAATTATCATTTTATACGTTATGAACATACTGACCACGTCGTATCGAAACACAACACGTACACGAAATATCGTCCAAAAACGTCGAAATGCTATTAAATTGCCAATTAGCGCCAAAAACTGTTTTGAACAGCCGTTGTCCAAAAACGTCGATATTTTGATAAATTGCCATTTAACGCGAAAAACGTCATAAACTGCCATCTAGGGCTAAAATCGTCAAAAAACTACGAAATGCTGATAAATTTCCATTTTTCGCCAAAAACGTCAAAAATCGTTATAAACTACCATCAAGCGTTAAAATCGTCAAAAAATGTGGAAATGCTGATAAATTGCCATTTATCGCAAAAAAAGTCCAAAATGGTTATAAACTGCCATCTAGGGCTTAGATTCTCAAAAATGTCATTATGCCGATTAATTTCCCATTTAGCGCCAAAAACGACCAAAATGGTTTAAAATATGTTTTGGTGTAATAGTCCAGTTTACGAAGAATGCTCATTTTAATAGGTCATTAGTATTTTTACCATCTGAATGTGATTATTTACTTGGCTGAATTTACGTAACAATAATGTCATCGTGAGGAAAAAGGTCTTTACTGGCTAAAAACCTAACACAAGTTGCAAAGGAAAAGGAGGGGGAACATAAGTTCTGAACTTTTTTGTGGAAATTTACATTTACCTTTACAGAATGTAAATATTTTATTTTCTTCGGGGTTGGTCCTGGTGGCGTATTTACAATCCAATCAATTAAGGGATTGTTATGTTTAAATCACCTTACAAACACTACCTCGTTTCAGTCGCCTTACGCGCTTCGTTGCTCTGTCTGTTTCTGTGACGACCGTAATTATGGAGGGGTTGGCAGAGAGGATGGAAGCAAATATGTTGGGAAGCAGGCTAGCTGGTGTCATTACTTGGACCGCTTATCTCGTCGCAAACAAGTTGGGAGGCGGGCTAGCTGGTGCCAGTACTAGGATAAACAATATAAAGGAATAATTTATCATGAAAAATGGGATGGCAGGACGCGGCTCAGGCTGGTATGGGACTGCTAATAGAAATAGCCAAGCTGGCCTCCGGTTGAGTGGCGTATCTCGATGCTGCTCAATTTGTTGCTGCACCCCTCGTTGCTGCATGTATGGTAGCTGAATATCTCGTTGCCGAATGTATGGTAGCTGCATATCTCGTTGCTGTTGGGTTCGTTGCTACATGTCTGTTAGCTGCGTGTCACGTTGCTCCATGATTGTAAGCTGCATATCTCATTGCTGCTCAATTTGTTGCTACACATCTCGTTGCTGCCTGAGTGGATACTGCAAATCTCGTGGATGCTCAGTTTGTTGCTGCATTTGTATAAGCTGCGTGTCTTGTTGCTGCATGTGTGGTAGCTGCATATCCAGTTGCTGCTCAATTTGTTGCCGCACACCTCGTTGCTGCATATCTGGAAGCTGCATATCTCGTTGCTGCTCAATTTGTTCCTGCACATCTCGCTGCTGCATTGGTTGCTGCATATCTCGTTTCCGGTCCGTTCGTTGCTGTATATCTGAAAGCTGCTTAGCTCGTTACTGCTTAGTGTTTTGCTGCATATCTTGATACTGTTTATTGTCATCTTTATCAGCTGATCTGGATCGACGATAAATGCATCTGTGTTTGCAGGGGTGACCAGACAATTCAGAATGAAACCAACTCAGAAGCACCTCAGATAGGTCATTAAGACTGACGATTAAAAAATAAAGTGGTTAAACAGGTTAGGTTAAGTTAAGGTTACCGACTATTTTTATATTATTTTTTCATAGCTTTTAATGACCTTTCTGGGGTGTTTCTGATTTGTTTTCATTCTGAGTTGGCGTGAATCCGTTTGCAGGGCAGGGCCGTGATGTTTCGGCTGAAGCCAGGATTTCACGGCCGCTGCGTAGTGATGGCATCTCCACTTATGTTAATGTTATATGATTTGTATTTATTTATTTATTTACGGACTTACGTCCAATTTAAAACAAAGTATCACAAAGTATAGAAATAAACAATCTAAGGATTCGGATGGTACATGAAAGCAAAAAAAAACAGAAGTGAAAATAGAAGAAAAACTAAGTGTCTACACATTTTGGACAGTCCTGACTAACTATAACCATAGTAAGTCGAGTGCTGATTGAGGAAAAGCAGGTCTTTACTTCTGAGTTAACGAGAAGGCATATTAAATGTGATGAGTTGTAGTAATATAGGCAAGTCGATTAAACAGTTATTAATTTTGAACAAACTAATGAGATCAGATTTTATCCGACGGTCTTCTAAAGGAGAAAGGTTTAGAGTTTGTTCAATTTTAGCATACGAGTAATTGCCTCGCTCTAATCCTAGCCTCCAAGCAATTCCCTTTAGGAACTGTAATGTCTGTGTGAATTGCATGAGTGCAAGCGAGATAGCATACTTGCACGAATCTATATAAGTCGATGCGTGCTAGATTCGTCTTCTTTTGCGTAAGGAAGCTCCATAATAAATACCTGTACACAATACCGTTACTCTCTCTATTTGAGTACTACCCACCATAATACTTCGTCTACACACATGTAAGTCCGCATCTGATTTGGTTTGACACCACAACTGCGCAGACAGATATTACAACTGACGCAGCCGATAGTAGCCAACTCCACAACTGGCAAAGAACCTGAAGACGAAATTGATCTAAAAGGGATAGTACGGAAGAGATTGTTGCGACAATAGGAAAAATTGTTGCATGAAGACGCACTCAAGAAGACGCCACCACGTATGTCAAGAAGATGTGCAGTATATTGAGGGAGCAAATTTGGCGTGGCATGCAAGGTTTGGATGCGTAAGAAGAAGACGGTGACAGCAGACCATCTACGGATGAAGCCGGAATCTGGGGCAAGGGCTCAGATTTTGTCTCTGCAGCTATTCAAGCGGGACCGGACAAAGGGTTGAATTCTGTCGCTGCGGGGAGACGGACACGGGTAATCAGCGATCGAAAGAGATGGCTGGTGCCGGAGATCTGGAAACTGAGTGGAGAGACGCTTTGGAGCGGCGAGGTTCTGGAGCGGATTCACCCGGAAGCGCTGAGATAAGTTTTTAATCACGAAATTTGTTTCTGCTCTTTTTCCCGATGGATGCGTTTTGTAAAAGTCTGAGGGCATTCTGTCACAAGACAAGAGAGTGTGGTCCCTGTTCGAGGAGAGACTTGACCAAGCTCTCATTTTATATGATGAGAAAATTTTTTCACCTGAACGTAAAAGAGCGTTCCTCCTAAATAATCTCAGCGAAGATACCTTTTCATTGCTAAGTGATTTGTGTTTTCCAAAAAAAGTGTCGGAAACCTCATTTGAGGATTTGTGTAAATTCCTAGAATTCCATTGTAAGCCCATTCACAATATTTTTGAATCACGGGAAATGTTCTATAAATGTAAACGATTGGCTAATGAATCCATTAAAGAGTTTGCTGCGAAGCTTACAAATATTAGTTTGTCATGTAACTTTGAGGCAAGATTAGAATCGTGTTTGAAAGACATATTTATTATTGGTGTGTTCAATGAGAAAATGAAACACAAACTTTTTATGGAAGGTTTGAACATGTCATTTCTAGAATGCGTTAATATAGCTTCCACTTGGGAACATGTTTTAGGTATGGAAAGTACAAAGTCGAATTTAAATGCAGTACATAATTTTGATAAATCTAGGCAGGAAAGCCGTTATAAGGATTGTAAAGTGCGTAGTAAGTCACCCCGTAAGATAAATGTCACTTGTCTTCAAACTCCAAATTCAAATTCAAATTCAAATGTCACTTGTCATGTTAATTTCAAGATTTTTTTTTTTAATTCATTCTTATAGCATATCTGTTCTCACTGTGATTATTTATTAATTGGAAAACGATCCACTATTTAAATGTGATTCAGTTGGTTTTGTGTGTAAAACACAATCTAGATATCGATTCTTGAAACTTTTTGTAGGAGAAAAATATTTGGTTACTTAAGAAAAACTCCATAAATGAAAATGTATGAGACCACTTATTTGTTACACACAAATAATATAAATCATAGGGCGCTGGACTCCAATCGCCACTTTGTTTTCGGGAGATTTTTAACAAATAACAAGTCAGAGATCTTTTTGGTAAGAACTGAATATTTATTTTCCGACGGTTTATATACTAAAATCTTCGAACACCTGTTTTAAGTTAACATAAATAATGTCTTGCAAAAATCGACTTGATTACTCCAGGTGGCCGATGCAGGTGTGCGGGATCAATATAAGTTGCCAGGTGCTTTGTTTTGAATAACAAACTGGTTCGGACATGTGCAGTCTTTTCTTTACATACAACGTCTTGCGAGAATCGACCTGACTACTCCAGATGGCCGAGAGCACCATTTTTTACGTCTTAAAATGCAGAATTTGTCATCAATAATAATTTAAGACAAGTTGGTTGCTAAATCCTTTGTTTTGTGCAACAAATTGATTCGGACACGTGCATCTTTTATATACGTAAATAATGTCTTACAAGAATCGACCTGATTATTCCAAAAGGCCGAAACACCTGCTGTTTACGTCTTAAAATGCAGAATTTGTCATCGATTTGTTAGCGAGATGAGATGGTTGCTAAGTGCTAGGTATTAAATAACAAGATCTGGCAGGTATTTCAGGATTCGTCTGTAACAAATACAATTTAGCGCTAAAATCGTCACAAAAACTTCGAAGTGCTGTTAAATTGCATTTAGCGCCAACAACGTCCAAAATGGTTATATTTTTAACATTATAGAGTTTAGAAATTTTAAAGGGATGCCGTCGCCTTCAACAGCTCAAAAATGTTTGTGAAAAACAGGTTTTTCATGGTAAATGACTCTTCTGTTAAGTAATTTACGAAAAAAAAAACATTATATACCTTATGAACATTTTGACCACGTGCGTCGTATCGGAACACAACACGTACACGAAATATCGTCAAAAAACGTCGAAATGCTGATAAATTGCCAAATAGCGCAAAAAACTGTTTTAAAGAGCAATCGTCAAAAAAGTCGATATTTTGATAAATTGCCATTTAACGCGAAAAACGCCAAAAATCGTTATAAACTGCCATCTAGGGTTAATATCATCAAAAAATGTGGAAATGTTGATAAATTGCCATTTTGCGCCAAAAACGTCAAAAATGGTTATAAACTGACATCTAGGATGAAAATCGTCAAAAAACGTCGAAATGCTGATAAATTGCCATTTAGCGCAAAAAAGTCGAAAATCGTAATCAACCGCCATCTAGCACTAAAATCTTCAAAAATCCACAAAATGATGGAAAACTGCCATTTTGCGCTAAGATCGTTAAAAAACTTCGAAATGCTGATAATTTTCATTTAGCACAACAACGTCGAAAATTATTATAAACTGCCATCCAGGCCTAAGATCGCCAAAAAAACGCCAATATGCCGATAAATTGCCATTTATCGTCATCGATCGTCAAAAAACGTCAATTGCCGATAAAATGTTAATTATTTATTTCTAGTTTACCAACCCAATCAACATTAATAACTAGCATCTGCTCCATCCCTACCATAATAAAACATTGTTCTAATCTATCAAATTAGTATTAGCTGTCCCTGAAGAAGGAACTCTTGTTCCGAAACCGGTCGGATTTACGCATTATATAAGTGGTTTATTCAAAGTTGAATTGTTTCATTTTTCTATTACGTTTTACGTTATGAAAATTTTGTGTGTGAAATGACCCATTTTACGGTGTAAAGTAATTTTAAAAAGTCATAACTAATTATCGTTAACTGTCATTTTAATTCGAAAAGGTCATCGAGTAAATTATAGGTGATTTACGGTGGAAAACTGCCCATTTAATATAATTAAGAAATTTTGAAGGGATGCCATCGCCTACAACAGCTTTCAATTGTTTGTGGAAAACAGGTTTTTCATGGTAAATGACTCTTCGGTTAAGTCATTAACAAAAGAAAACTATTTCTTTTTTATTATGAACATTTTACCGAGTAAAGTCGTTTTTAAAAGTCATAACGAATCATTGTTAACCGTAATTTTTATTCTTAAAAGTCATCGAGTAAATTAAAGGCTTATTTACCGTGTACGCCGTCGCCTTCAACAGCTTTAAAATATTTGTGAAAAACAGGTTTTTCGTGTTAAATGACACAACCGTTAAGTCATTTACGAGGGGAAATCATCATTTTTTACATTATGAACATTTTTTGGGTGAAGTTTAAAATTTTACGGAGTATGGTCATGTTAGAAGGTCATTATGTATTATTGTTGACAGTCACTTTCATTCATAAAGGGCAGATTTAATTATAGGTCATTTACCATGGAAAACTGCAAATTTAATATAGTTAAGAAATTTTGAAGGGATAACGTCGCCTTCAACAGTGTTTCAAACAAATGTTTGTGAAAAACAGGTTTTTCATGGTAAATGTCTCTTTCGTTAAGTCATTTACGAAAGGAAATTATTATTTTTTACGTTATAAACGTTTTTTGGTTGAAATTGCCCATTTTACGGAGTATGTCATTTTAAAAAGTCAAAACGAATTATTGTTAACTGTCATTTATATTCCTTAAGGTCATCAAGTTAATTACAGGTGATTTACTTTCGAAAATTGCCCTTTTAATATAGTTAAGAAATTTTGGAGGGGCGCAACCGCCTTAAACAACTTTAAAATGTTTGTGAAAAACAGGTTAATCATGGTAAATCAATCGTCTGTTAAGTCATTTACGAGAAGAAACTATAACTTTTTATTCTATGGACATTTTTTGCGTAAAATGGCCCATTTTACGGAGATAAGTCATTTTAAAAAGTCAAAACTAATTATTGTTTCCTGTCATTTTCATTCGTTAAGGTCATCGAGGTAATTATGGGTGATTTACCGTGGAAAACTGCCCATTTAATAAAGTTAAGAAATTTTGAAGGGATGCCGTCACCTTCCAAAGCTTTCAGTTGTTTTTGGAAAACAGGTTTTTCATGGTAAATTACTCTTCTGTTAAGTCATTTACAAAAGAAAACTATTACTTTTTACATTATGAACATTTTTTGGGTGAAATGGCCCATTTTATGGAAAAAAGTCATTTTTAAAAGTCTTAAGGAATCTTTGATAAACGTTTTTTTTATTCGTTAAGGTCATAGAATTAATAAAAGGTTTATTTACCGTGGAAAACATCCTATTTAAGACAGTTAAGAAATTTTAAAGGGATGCCGTCGCCTTCAACAGCTTTAAAATTGATCTGAAAAACAGGTTTTTTGTGGTAAATGACTCATCTGTTAAGACATTTACGAAAGCAAATTATCACTTTTAATGTTATGAGTATTTTTTGGGTGAAGTTGTCCATTTTACGGAGTAAAGTCATGTTAGAAGATCAATATGTATTATTATAAACTGTCATTTTCATTCGTTAAGGTCATCGAGTTAATTATATGTGATTTACCGTAGAAAACTACCCATTTAATATAGCTAAGAAATTTCGAAGGGATACCGTGGCCTTCAACAGCTTTAAAATGTTTGTCGAAAACAGGTTTTTCATGGTAAATGTCTCTTCTGTTAAGTCATTTATGAAAGGAAACTATGACTTTAAACGTTATGAAGGTTTTTTTGTTGAATTGGCCCATTTTACCGAGTTAAGTTATTTTAAAAAGTCATAACGAATTATTGGAAACTGTAATTTTCATTCCTTAAGGTCATCGAGTTAATTATAGGTGATTTACCGTCGAAAACTGCCAATTTAATATAGTTAAGAACTTTTAAAGGGATGCCGTCGCCTTCAACAGCTTTAAAATATTTGTGAAAAACAGGTGTATTTTGGTCAGTTACTCATCTGTTAAGTCATTTACTAAAGGAAACTATGACTTTTTACGTTATGGTAATTTTTATGGTGAAATGGCCCATTTTACGGAGTTATCATTTTAAAATGTCATAACTAATTATTGTTAACTGTCATTTTTACTCGTTCGTAAGGGTCATCGAGATAATTGTAGGTGATTTACAGTGGAAAACTGCCCATTTAATATAATTTTGAAGGGACGCCGTCGCCTTCAACAGATTTCGATTGTTTGCAGAAAACAGGTTTTTCATGGTTAAAGACTCTCTCCTGTTAAGTCATTTATAAAAGAAACGTATTACTTTTGACACAATGAACATTTTTTGGGCGAAACGGCCCATTTTAAGGAGTAAAGACTTTTTTAAAAGTCATAACGAATCATTATAAACCGTCATTTTCATTCATAAAGGTCATTTAATTTTTTATAGGTTTATTTACCGTGGAAACTGCACATTTAAAACAGTTGAGAAATTTTGAAAGGAAGCCGTCGCCTTCAAAAGCTTTAAACTTTTTGTGAAAAAAGGGTTTTTCGTGTTATATGACTCATGCGTTAAGTCATTTACGAAAGGAAATCATAATTTTTTACCTAATGGACATTTTTTGGGTAAAATTTTCCGTTTTACGGAGTAAGGTCATGTAAGAAGGTTGTTACCTCTTACTGTTAACTGTCATTTTCATTCGAAAAGGGCATCGAGTAAATTATAGGTTTGTTTACTGTGAAAAATTGCCCATTTAATATACTAAAAATTTTTTTGAAGGGATGCCGTCGCCTTCAACAGCTTTAAAATTTTTGTGAAAAACAAGTTTTTAAAGGAAAATGACTCATCTGATACGTCATTTACGAAAGGAAATCATCATTGTTTACGTAATGGACATTTTTTGGGTGAAGTTTTTCATTATACGGAGTAATTTCATGTTAGAAGCTCATCATGTATTACTGGTAACTGTCGTAAAGGTCATCGAGTTAATAAGAGGTGATTTACTGTGGAAAACTACCCATTTTATATATCTTAGACATTTCGAAGGGATATTGTGGACTTCAACAGCTATAAAATGTTTGTTATAAACAGGTTTTTCATGGTAAATTTCTCTTCTGTTAAGTCATTTACGAAAGGAAACTATTATTTTTTACATTATGGAGGTTTTTTTTGATGAATTGGCCCATTTTACGGAGTTAAGTCATTTTAAAAAGTCGTAACAAATTATTGTTAATTGTAATTTTCATTCCTTAAGGTCTTCGAGTTAATTTTAGGTGATTTATCGTCGAAAATTGCCAATTTAATCTGGTAAAGAAATTATGAAGGAATGCCGTCGCCTTCAACAGCTTTAAACTATTTGTGAAAAACAGGTTTATTATGGTAAATTACTCATCTGTTAAGTCATTTACGAAAAGAAACTATTACTTTTTACGTTATGGACATTTTTTGGGTGAAATGGCCCATTTTACGGAGTTGTCAATTTAAAAAGTCATAACTAATTATTGTTAACTGTCATTTTCATTATTAAAGGTCAACAAGATAATTATAGTTGATTTACCGTGGAAAACTGCCCATTTAATATAGTTAAAAAATTTTGAAGGGATTCTGTGGTCTTCAACAGCTTTTAAATGTTTGTGGAAAACAGGTTTTTCATGGTAAATATCTCCTTTGTTAAGTAATTTACGAAAGGACATTATAACTTTTTACGTTTTGAACATTTTTTGGGTGAAATGTCCCATTTTACGGAGTAAAGTCATTTTAAAAAGTCATAACAAATCATTGTTAATTGTCATTTTCATTCGTGTAGGTCATCGAGTTAATTATAGGTTTATTTACCGTGAAAAATTGCCCATTTTAAATATTTATGACATTTCGAAGGGATGCCGTCGCCTTCAACAACTTTAAAATGTTTGTGAAAAACAGGTTTTTTATGGTAAATGACTCTTCTGTCATTTACGGAAAGAAATTATCATTTTATACGTTATGAACATACTGACCACGTCGCGTCGTATCGAAACACAACACGTACACGAAATATCGTCCAAAAACGTCGAAATGCTATTAAATTGCCAATTAGCGCCAAAAACTGTTTTAAACAGCCGTCGTCCAAAAACGTCGATATTTTGATAAATTGCCATTTAACGCGAAAAACGTCATAAAGTGCCATCTAGGGCTAAAATCGTCAAAAAACTACGAAATGCTGATAAATTTACATTTTACGCCAAAAACGTCAAAAATCGTTATAAACTACCATCTAGCGTTAAAATCGTCAAAAAATGTGGAAATGCTGATAAATTGCCATTTAGCGCAAAAAAAGTCCAAAATGGTAATAAACTGCCATCTAGCACTTAAATCGTCAAATATCCTCTAAATGCTGAAAAACTGCCATTTAGCGCCAAAAACGTCAAAAATGGTGATCAACTGCCATTGATGGCTAAAATCGTCGAAATGTGGAAATATTGATAATTTGCATTTAGCACAACAACGTCCAAAATGGTTATAAACTGCCATCTAGGGCTTAGATCCTCAAAAATGTCATTATGCCGATTAATTTCCCATTTAGCGCCAAAAACGACCAAAATGGTTTAAAATATGTTTTGGTGTAATAGTCCAGTTTACGAAGAATGCTCATTTTAATAGGTCATTAGTATTTTTACCATCTGAAGGTGATTATTTACTTGGCTGAATTTACGTTACAATAATGTCATCGTGAGGAAAAAGGTCTTTACTGGCTAAAAACCTAACACAAGTTGCAAAGGAAAAGGAGGGGGAACATAAGTTCTGAACTTTTTTGTGGAAATTTACATTTACCTTTACAGAATGTAAATATTTTATTTTCTTGGGGGTTGGTCCTGGTGGCGTATTTACAATCCCTACCGCGTTTCAGTCACGCTACGGACTGAAACGCGGTAGGGATTGTAATGTATAAATCACCTTCTCGTTTCAGTCGCCTTACGCGCTTCGTTGCTCTATCTGTTTCTGTGACGACCGTAATTATGGAGGGGTTGGCAGAGAGGATGGAAGCAAATATGTTGGGAAGCAGGCTAGCTGGTGTCATTACTTGGGCCGCTTATCTCGTCGCAAACAAGTTGGGAGGCGGGCTAGTTGGTGCCAGTACTAGGATAAACAATATAAAGGAATAATTTATCATGAAAAATGGGATGGCAGGACGCGGCTCAGGCTAGTATGGGACTGCTAATAGAAATATCCTAGCTGGCCTCCGGTTGAGTGGCGTATCTCGATTCTGCTCAATTTGTTGCTGCACCCCTCGTTGCTGCATGTATGGTAGCTGAATATCTCGTTGCCGAATGTATGGTAGCTGCATATCTCGTTGCTGTTGGGTTCGTTGCTACATGTCTGTTAGCTGCGTGTCACGTTGCTCCATGATTGGAAGCTGCATATCTCATTGCTGCTCAATTTGTTGCTACACATCTCGTTGCTGCCTGAGTGGATACTGCATATCTCGTTGATGCTCAGTTTGTTGCTGCATTTGTATAAGCTGCGTGTCTCGTTGCTGCATATCCAGTTGCTGCTCAATTTGTTGCCGCACACCTCGTTGCTGCATATCTGGAAGCTGCATATCTCGTTGCTGCTCAATTTGTTCGTGCACATCTCGCTGCTGCATTGGTTGCTGCATATCTCGTTTCCGGTCCGTTCTTTGCTGTATATCTGAAAGCTGCTTAGCTCGTTAATGCTTAGTGTTTTGCTGCATATCTTGATACTGTTTATTGTCATCTTTATCAGCTGATCTGGATCGACGATAAATGCATCTGTGTTTGCAGGGGTGACCAGACAATTCAGAATGAAACCAACTCAGAAGCACCTCAGATAGGTCATTAAGAGTGACGATTAAAAAAAAAAGTGGTTAAACAGGTTAGGTTAAGTTAAGGTTACCGACTATTTTTATATTATTTTTTCATAGCTTTTAATGACTTTTCTGGGGTGTTTCTGAGTTGGTTTCATTCTGAGTTGTCGTGAATCCGTTTACAGGGCAGGGCCGTGATGTTTCGGCTGAAGCCAGGATTTCACGGCCGCTGCATAGTGATGGCATCTCCACTTATGTTAATGTTATATGATTTGTATTTATTTATTTATTTACGGACTTACGTCCAATTTAAAACAAAGTATCACAAAGTATAGAAATGAACAATCTAAGGATTCGGATGGTACATGAAAGCAAAGAAAAACAGAAGTGAAAATAGAAGAAAAACTAAGTGTCTACACATTCTGGACAGTCCTGACTAACTATAACCATAGTAAGTCGAGTGCTGATTGAGGAAAAGCAGGTCTTTACTTCTGAGTTTACGAGAAGGCATATTAAATGTGATGAGTTCTAGTAATATAGGCGAGTCGATTAAACAGTTATTAATTTTGAACAAACTAATGAGATCAGATTTTATCCGACGGTCTTCTAAAGGAGAAAGGTTTAGAGTTTGTTCAATTTTAGCATACGAGTAATTGCCTCGCTCTAATCCTAGCCTCCAAGCAATTCCCTTTAGGAACTGTAATGTCTGTGTGAATTGCATGAGTGCAAGCGAGATAGCATACTTGCACGAATCTATATAAGTCGATGAGTGATAGATTCGTCTTCTTTTGCGTAAGGCAGCTCCATAATAAATACCTGTACACAATACCGTTACTCTCTCTATTTGAGTACTACCCACCATAATACTTCGTCTACACACATGTAAGTCCGCATCTGATTTGGTTTGACACCACAACTACGCAGACGGATATTACAACTGCCGCAGCCAATAGTAGCCAACTCCACAACTGGCAAAGAACCTGAAGACGAAATTGATCTAAAAGAGATAGTACGGAAGAGATTGTTGCGACAATAGGAAAAATTGTTGCATGAAGACGCACTCAAGAAGACGCCACCACGTATGTCGAGAAGATGTGCAGTATATTGAGGGAGCAAATTTGGCGTGGCATGCAAGGTTTGGATGCGTAAGAAGAAGACGGTGACAGCAGACCATCTACGGATGAAGCCGGAATCTGGGGCAAGGGCTCAGATTTTGTCTCTGCAGCTATTCAAGCGGGACCCGACAAAGGGTTGAATTCTGTCGCTGCGGGGAGACGGACACGGGTAATCAGCGATCGAAAGAGATGGCTGGTGCCGGAGATCTGGAAACTGAGTGGGGAGACGCTTTGGAGCGGCGAGGTTCTGGAGCGGATTCACCCGGAAGCGCTGAGATAAGTTTTTAATCACAAAATTTTTTTTCTGCTCTTATTCCCGATGGATGCGTTTTGTAAAAGTCTGAGGGCATTCTGTCACAAGACAAGAGAGTGTGGTCCCTGTCCGAGGAGAGACTTGACCAAGCTCTCATTTTATATGATGAGAAAATTTTGTCACCTGAACGTAAAAGAGCGTTCCTCCTAAATAATCTCACCGAAGATAACTTTTCATTGCTAAGTGATTTGTGTTTTCCAAAAAAAGTGTCGGAAACCTCATTTGAGGATTTGTGTAAATTTCTAGAATTCCATTGTAAGCCCATTCACAATATTTTTGAATCACGGGAAATGTTCTATAAATGTAAACAATTGGCTAATGAATCCATTAAAGAGTTTGCTGCAAAGCTTACAAATATTAGTTTGTAATGTAACTTTGAAGCAAGATTAGAATCGTGTTTGAAAGACATATTTATTATTGGTTTGTTCAATGAGAAAATGAAACACAAACTTTTTATGGGAGGTTTGAACACGTCATTTCTAGAATGCGTTAATATAGCTTCCACTTGGGAACATGTTTTAGGTATGGAAAGTACAAAGTCGAATTTAAATGCAGTACATAATTTTGATAAATCTAGGCAGGTAAGCCGTTATAAGGATTGTAAAGTGCGTAGTAAGTCACCCCGTAAGATAAATGTCACTTGTCTTCAAACTCCAACTTCAAATTCAAATTCAAATGTCACTTGTCATGTTAATTTCAAGATTTTTTTTTTTAATTCATTCTTATAGCATATCTGTTCTCACTGTGATTATTTATTAATTGGAAAACGATCCACTATTTAAATGTGATTCAGTTAGTTTTGTGTGTAAAACAAAATCTAGATATCGATTCTTGAAACTTTTTGTAGGAGAAAAATATTAGGTTACTTATGAAAAACTCCATAAATGAAAATGTATGAGACCACTTATTTGCTACACACAAATAATATAAATCATAGGGTGCTGGACTCCAATCGCCACTTTGTTTTCGGGAGATAGTTAATAAATAACAAGTCAGAGATCTTTTTGGTAAGAACTGAATAATTATTTTCCGACGGTTTATATACTTAAATCTTCGAACACCTGTTTTAAGTTAACATAAATAATGTCTTGCAAAAATCGACTTGATTACTCCAGGTGGCCGATGCAGGTGTGCGGGATCAATTTAAGTTGCCAGGTGCTTTGTTTTGAATAACAAACTGGTTCGGACACGTGCAGTCTTTTCTTTACATACAACGTCTTGCGAGAATCGACCTGACTACTCCAGATGGCCGACAGCACCTGTTTTTACGTCTTAAAATGCAGAATTTGTCATCAATAATAATTTAAGACAAGTTGGTTGCTAAATCCTTTGTTTTGTGTAAAAATTGATACGGACACGTGCATCTTTTATATACGTAAATAATGTCTTACAAGAATCGACCTGATTATTCCAAAAGGCCGAAACACCTGCTGTTTACGTCTTAAAATGCAGAATTTGTCATCAATTTGTTAGCGAGATGAGATGGTTGCTAAGTGCAAGGTATTAAATAACAAGGTCTGGCAGGTATTTCAAGATTCGTCTGTAACAAATACAATTTAGCGCTAAAATCGTCACAAAAACTTCGACGTGCTGTTAAATTGCATTTAGCGCCAACAACGTCCAAAATGGTTATATTTTTAACATTATAGAGTTTAGAAATTTTGAAGCGATGCCGTCGCCTTCAACAGCTCAAAAATGTTTGTGAAAAACAGGTTTTTTATGGTAAATTACTCTTCTGTTAAGTAATTTACGAAAAAAAAAATTATTTTATACCTTATGAACATTTTGACCACGTGCGTCGTATCGAAACACAACACGTACACGAAATATCGTCAAAAAACGTCGAAATGCTGATAAATTGCCAATTAGCGCAAAAAACTGTTTTAAAGAGCCATCGTAAAAAAAGTCGATATTTTGATAAATTGCCATTTAACGCGAAAAACGTCAAAAATCGTAATAAACTGCCATCTAGGGTTAATATCATAAAAAAATGTGGAAATGTTGATAAATTGCCATTTTGAGCCAAAAACGTCAAAAATGGTTATAAACTGACATCTAGGATGAAAATCGTCAAAAAACGTCGAAATGCTGATAAATTGCCATTTAGCGCAAAAAAGTCGAAAATGGTTATAAACTGCCATCTAGCACTAAAATCGTCAAAAATCCTCTAAATGCTGAAAAACTTCCATTTAGCGCCAAAAAAGTCAAAAATGGTGGTCAACTTCCATTGAGCGCTAAAATCGTCAAAAAACTTTGAATTGCTGATAAATTGCCATTTAGCGCAAAAAACGACCGAAATCGTAATAAACCGCCATCTAGCACTAAAATCTTCAAAAATCCACAAAATGATGGAAAACTGCCATTTAGCGCCAAAAATGGTTAAAAACTGCCATTTTGCGCTAAGATCGTTAAAAAACTTCGAAATGCTGATAATTTTCATTTAGCACAACAACGTCCAAAATGATTATAAACTGCCATCTAGGGCTAAGATCGCCAAAAAAACGTCAATATGCCGATAATTTGCCATTTATCGTCATCGATCGTCAAAAAACGTCAATTGCCGATAAAATGCCAATTATTAATTTCTAGTTTACCAACCCAATCAACATTAATAACTAGCAACTGCTCCATCCCTACCATAATAAAACATTGTTCTAATCTATCAAATTAGTATAAGCTGTCCCTGAAGAAGGAACTCTTGTTCCGAAACCGGTCGGATTTACGCATTATATAAGTGGTTTATACAAAGTTGAATTGTTTCATTTTTCTATTACGTTTTACGTTATGAAAATTTTGTGTGTGAATTGACCCATTTTACGGTGTAAAGTAATTTTAAAAAGTCATAACTAATTATCGTTAACTGTCATTTTAATTCGAAAAGGTCATCGAGTAAATTATAGGTGATTTACGGTGGAAAACTGCCCATTTAATATAATTAAGAAATTTTGAAGGGATGCCATCGCCTACAACAGCTTTCAATTGTTTGTGGAAAACAGGTTTTTCATGGTAAATGACTCTTCGGTTAAGTCATTAACAAAAAAAAAACTATTTCTTTTTTATTATGAACATTTTACCGAGTAAAGTCGTTTTTAAAAGTCATAACGAATCATTGTTAACCGTAATTTTTATTCTTGAAAGTCATCGAGTAAATTATAGGTTTATTTACCGTGTACGCCGTCGCCTTCAACAGCTTTAAAATATTTGTGAAAAACAGGTTTTTCGTGTTAAATGACACAACCGTTAAGTCATTTACGAGGAGAAATCATCATTTTTTACATTTTGAACATTTTGTGGGTGAAGTTTAAAATTTTAAGGAGTATGGTCATGTTAGAAGGTCATTATGTATTATTGTTGACTGTCACTTTCATTCATAAAGGGCATAGATTTAATTATAGGTCATTTACCATGGAAAACTGCAAATTTAATATAGTTAAGAAATTTTGAAGGGATAACGTCGCCTTCAACAGTGTTTCAAACAAATGTTTGTGGAAAACAGGTTTTTCATGGTAAATGTCTCTTTCGTTAAGTCATTTACGAAAGGAAATTATTATTTTTTACGTTATAAACGTTTTTTGGTTGAAATTGCCCATTTTACGGAGTATGTCATTTTAAAAAGTCATAACGAATTATTGTTAACTGTCATTTATATTCCTTAAGGTAATCAAGTTAATTACAGGTGATTTACTGTCGAAAATTGCCCTTTTAATATAGTTAAGAAATTTTGGAGGGACGCAACCGCCTTAAACAGCTTTAAAATGTTTGTGAAAAACAGGTTAATCAAGGTAAATCACTCGTCTGTTAAGTCATTTACGAGAAGAAACTATTACTTTTTATTTTATGGACATTTTCTGGGTGAAATGGCCCATTTTACAGAAATAAGTCATTTTAAAAAGTCAAAACTAATTATTGTTTCCTGTCATTTTCATTCGTAAAGGTCATCGAGATAATTATAGGTGATTTACCGTGGAAAACTGCCCATTTAAAAAAGTTAAGAAATTTTGAAGGGATGCCGTCACCTTCAAAAGCTTTCAGTTGTTTTTGGAAAACAGGTTTTTCATGGTAAATTACACTTCTGTTAAGTCATTAACAAAGAAAACTATTACTTTTTACATTATGAACATTTTTTGGGTGAAATGGCCCATTTTATGGAGTAAAGTCATTTTTAAAAGTCTTAAGGAATCTTTGATAAACGTTATTTTTATTCGTTAAGGTCATAGAATTAATAAAAGGTTTATTTACTGTGGAAAACATCCTATTTAAGACAGTTAAGAAATTTTAAAGGGATGCCGTCGCCTTCAACAGCTGTAATATTGATCTGAAAAACAGGTTTTTTGTGGTAAATGACTCATCTGTTAAGACATTTACGAAAGCAAATTATCACTTTTGATGTTATGAGTATTTTTTGGGTGAAGTTGTCCATTTTACGGAGTAAAGTCATGTTAGAAGATCATTATTTATTATTATAAACTGTCATTTTCATTCGTTAAGGTCATCGAGTTAATTATATGTGATTTACCGTAGAAAACTGCCCATTTAATATAGCTAAGAAATTTCGAAGGGATACCGTGGCCTTCAACAGCTTTAAATTGTTTGTGGAAAACAGGTTTTTCACGGTAAATGTCTCTTCTGTTAAGTCATTTATGAAAGAAAACTATGACTTTAAACGTTATTAAGGTTTTTTTTTAATTTGCCCATTTTACGGAGTTTAGTCATTTTAAAAAGTCATTAAAAAGTTAACGAATTATTGGTAACTGTAATTTTCATTCCTTAAGGTCATCGAGTTAATTATAGGTGATTTACCGTCGAAAACTGCCAATTTAATATAGTTAAGAACTTTTAAAGGGATGGCGTCGCCTTCAACAGCTTTAAAATATTTGTGAAAAACAGGTGTATTTTGGTCAGTTACTCATCTGTTAAGTCATTTACGAAAGGAAACTATTACTTTTTATTTTTTCATATGAAGCGGATACTTTGTGATGTGACATTATTAATTTAAAATAAAACAATAACTTTGTAAACACCACTGGTGTAAACACCAAGTGGTGTTTACAAAGTTATTGTTTTATTTTAAATTATTACTTTTTACGTAATGGTAATTTTTATGGTGAAATGGCCCATTTTACGGAGTTATCATTTTAAAAAGTCATAACTAATTATTGTTAACTGTCATTTTTACTCGTTCGTAAAGGTCATCGAGATAATTGTAGGTGATTTACAGTGGAAAACTGCCCATTTTATATAATTTTGAAGGGACGCCGTCGCCTTCAACAGATTTCGATTGATTGCAGAAAACAGGTTTTTCATGGTAAATGACTCTCCTGTTTAGTCATTTATAAAAGAAACGTATTACTTTTGACACAATGAACATTTTTTGAGTGAAATGGCCCATTTTAAGGAGTAAAGACTTTTTTAAAAGTCATAACGAATCATTATAAACCGTCATTTTCATTCGTAAAGGTCATCGAGTTATTTATAGGTTTATTTACCATGGAAAACTGCACATTTAAAACAGTTGAGAAATTTTGGAAGGAAGCCGTCGCCTTCAAAAGCTTTAAAATTTTTGTGAAAAACAGGTTTTCGTGTTATATGACTCATGCGTTAAGTCATTTACGAAAGGAAATCATAATTTTTTACGTAATGGACATTTTTTGGGTAAATTTTCCGTTTTACGGAGTAAGGTCATGTAAGAAGGTTATTACGTTTTACTGTTAACTGTCATTTTCATTCGAAAAGGGCATCGAGTAAATTATAGGTTTATTTACAGTGGAAAATTGCCCATTTAATATACAAAAAATTTTTTTGAAGGGATGCCGTCGCCTTCAACAGCTTTAAAATTGTTGTGAAAAACAAGTTTTTAAAGGAAAATGACTCATCTGATACGTCATTTACGAAAGGAAATCATCATTGTATACGTAATGGACATTTTTGGGTGAAGTTTTTTCATTATACGGAGTAATTTCATGTTAAAAGCTCATCATGTATTACTGGTAACTGTCGTAAAGGTCATCGAGTTAATTAGAGGTGATTTACTGTGGAAAACTACCCATTTTATATATCTTAGATATTTCGAAGGGATATTGTGGACTTCAACAGCTTTTAAATGTTTGTTATAAACAGGTTTTTCATGGTAAACGTCTCTTCTGTTAAGTCATTTACGCAAGGAAACTATTATTTTTTACGATATGGAGGTTTTTTTTGATGAATTGGCCCATTTTACGGAGTTAAGTCATTTTAAAAAGTCATAACGAATTATTCTTAACTGTAATTTTCATTCCTTAAGGTCTTCGTGTTAATTATAGGTGATTTATCGTCGAAAATTGCCAATTTAATCTGGTAAAGAAATTATGAAGGAATGCCGTCGCCTTCAACAGCTTTAAACTATTTGTGAAAAACAGGTTTATTATGGTAAATTACTCATCTGTTAAGTCATTTACGAAAGGAAACTATTACTTTTTACGTTATGGACATTTTTTGGGTGAAATGGCCCATTTTACGGAGTTGTCAATTTAAAAAGTCATAACTAATTATTGTTAACTGTCATTTTCATTATTAAAGGTCAACAAGATAATTATAGTTGATTTATCGTGGAAAACTGCCATTTAATATAGTTAAAAAAATTTGAAGGGATACTGTGGCCTTTTAAATGTTTGTGGAAAACAGGTTTTTCATGGTAAATGTCTCTTTTGTTAAGTAATTTACGAAAGGAAATTATAAATTTTTACGTTTTGAACATTTTTTGGGTGAAATGGCCCATTTTACGGAGTAAAGTCATTTAAAAAAGTCATAACGAATCATTGTTAATTGTTATTTTCATTCGTGTAGGTCATCGAGTTAATAATAGGTTTATTTACCGTGGAAAATTGCACATTTAATATAGTTAAGAAATTTTGAAGGGATGCCGTCGCCTTCAACAGCTTTAAAATTTTTGTTAAAAACAGGTTTATTATGGTAAATTACTCATCTGTTAGGTCATTTACGAAAGGAAACTATTACTTTTTACATTATGAACATTTTTTCGTGAAATGGCCCATTACACGGAGTTAAGTCATTTTAAAAAGTCATAACGAATCATTTTTTACTGTCATTTTCATTCGTGTAGGTCATCGAGTTAATTATAAATTTATTTACCGTGGAAAATTGCCCATTGAATATAGTTAAGAAAATTTGAAGGGATGCCGTTGCCTTCAACAGCTTTAAAATGTTTGTGAAAAACAGGATATTAATGGTAAATGACTCTTCTGTTAAGTCATTTACGGAAAGAAATTATCACAGCTGTCGTAAAAAAAGTCGATATTTTGATTAATTGCCATTTAACGCGAAAAACGTCAAAATCGTTATAAACTGCCATCTAGGGCTAAAATCGTCAAAAAACGACGACATGCTGATAAATTGCCATTTTACGCCAAAATCGTCAAAAATCGTTTTAAACTGCCATCTAGGGTTAAAATCGTCAAAAAATGTGGAAATACTGATAAATTGCAATTTTGCACCAAAGACGTCAAAAATGGTTATAAGCTGAAATGTAGGACGAAAAACGGCAAAAATCTTCTACATTCTGAAAAACTGTCATTTAGCGCCAAAACCGTCAAAAATGGTGATCAACTGCCATTGAGCGCTAAAATCGTCAAAAAACTTCGAATTGCTGATAAATTTCCACTTAGCGCAAAAAAAAGTCCAAAATGGTTATAAACTGCCATCTTGCACGAAAATCGTCAAAAGGTTCTAAATGCTGAAAAACTGCCATTTAGCGCCAAAAACGTCAAAAATGGTGATCAACTGCCATTGAGCACTAAAATCGTCAAAAAACTTCGAATTGCTGATAAATTGCCATTTAGCGCAAAAAACCTCCAAAATTGTAATAAACCGTCATCTATTAAATCAACAAAATGATGAAAAACCGTCATCAAAAACTTCGAAATGCTGATAACTTACTTCTAGCACAACATCCTCTAAAATGGTTATATACTGCCATCTAGGGCCAAGATCGTCAAAAAACGTCAATATGCCGATAAATTGCCATTTAGCGCCAAAATGGTTAAAAAAAATTTTTTTGGTGAAATAGTCCATTTTTCGTTACATTAATGTCATCGTTTTTACTGGATAAAAACCTCACACAAGTTGCAAAGGAAAAGGAGGGGGAACATAAGTTCTGAACTTTTTACTGGAAATTTAAATTTACCTTTACTGAATGTAAATATTTTCTTTTCTTCAGGGTTGGTCCTGGTGGCGTATTTCAGTCCGTAGTATGAATGAAACGCGGTAGGTAAGCATAGAGGATGGACCGCGTTTTTTACACTTAAAAAAAAAATTACATTGAAAATTTTTTTTTTTATGTAAAAAAAAACTTGCGTTTTTTTTTAAATAAAAAATAATTTTCAGTAAATTTTGGCTGCGGTGATGAGAAGCACCTCTATTCTGGCAGTGGCACTCCTAGGGCAAGGCTTGCTCGCCTTGGCTGCGGTGATGAGGGCTTGCTCGCCTTGGCTGTACTCCTAAGGTTCACCAAAGTTCTTACTTTGCTGCTGTTCTGGCAGTGATTGCACGGTAGAGCTGGAATTAAATTTAGATGATGGTATTAGCCCTGCTGGCCTTCGGTTGAGTGGCGCATCTCATTGCAAACTCGCTGGGAGGCGGGCTAGTTGGTACCATTCCTTGAGTTGCGTATCTCGGCGCAAATATGTTGGGAAGCAGGCTAGCTGGTGTCATTACTTGAGTCGCGTATCTCGTCGCAAACAAGTTGTGAGGCGTGCTAGCTGGTGCCAGTACTAGGATAAACAATATAAAGGAATAATTTATCATGAAAAATGGAATGGTTGACGATCAGCTTGGCGTTGATTCGTAGGGCTCAGGGCCGCGAGCAGGTCAGCAATCTGCTTTGCGTGGCAGGCCAGCTGTTGTACAATATGGAAACAGCCTAGTTGGCCTCCGGTTGAGTGGCGTATCTCGTTGCTGCTCAATTTGTTGCTGCACGTGTTGTAGCTGCATATCCCGTTGCCGAATGTGTGGTAGCTGCATATCTCGTTACTGGTAGGTTCGTTGCTACATGTCTGTTAGCTGCGTGTCACGTTGCTCCATGAGTGGAAGCTGCATATCTCGTTGCTGCTCAATTTTTTGCTATACATCTCGTTGCTGCCTGAGTGGATACTGCATATCTCGTTGATGCTCAGCTTGTTACTGTATTTGTATAAGCTGCGTGTCTCGTTGCTGGATGTGTGGTAGCTGCATATTTCGTTGCTGCTCAATTTGTTGCTGCACATCTAGTTGCTGCATGTCTGGAAGTTGCATATCTCGTTGCTGCTCAATTTGTTCCTGCACATCTCGTTGCTGCATTTGTGGTAGCTGCATATTTAGTTTCCGGTGGGTTCGTTGCTGTTTATCTGAAAGCTGCGTAGTTCGTTACTGCTTAGTGTTTTGCTGCATATCTTAATACTGCATATTGTCATTTTTATCAGCTGATCTGGATTGGTGATAAATGCATCTGTGTTTGCAGGGGTGACTAAACAATTCAGAATGAAACCAACTCAGAAACACCTCAGAAAGTTCATTAAGAGTGACGATAAAAAAAAAAAAATTGTAAAATAGGTTAAGTTAAGTTAAGGTTACCGGCTCTTCTTCCTTGCGCTGTCCCAACTCATTGCCTAGATAGTCTGTTGGGGTCGGCTCTTCTCGTTCTCAGGTTGTAATATCTTCTGTTCTGGGTATCGCCTTCATCCAGGCCGTTTCTCTGAAGAATTTTGGAACATTGAGTCATCCAGGAGTTCTTCGGTCTTTCTCTGGATGACTCTCGGTGAAGCTCCATAGATATTGCCTGCCTCACTATGTGGTCTGATGGTCTCCGTCTCATGTGTCCATACCATCTCAACTGTTGTTCTTTCAGCTTACTATTTATGTCTGTGATACCCAGGCTACCACGAATGCGTGAACTTTTGATCTTTTCTTTTAGGGACACTCCTGCCGACCATCTAAGCATTTGCATTTCTGATGTTTCAAGTTGCCTAGTGTAGGAGTTGTACATAGTCCAGCATTCGGAGCCATACATTATTGCGGGTCTTACAATAGTCTGGTATATCTTTCCTTTCAGTTTTATAGGCATTTTGGAGTCACACAATATTCCTGTTACGGATCTAAATTTAATCCATCCCACACCTATTCTATGGATGACATCCACTGCACATCCTCCATCTCTGTGGATTGGTGAGCCCAGATACTTAAATGAATCACAGTTACCAAGGCTAATGTTACTCCATCCAGTTGCATCGAAGGAGTTACAGCATTTTTGTCTTCAAATGGTAAATACAAATATTCAGTCTTTTTCCTACTAATTTTTAGGCCATTATCTTCCAGGATCTTTCTCCACCTTTCCAGGCTATTCTGTAAGTCACAATTATTATCTGCTATCAGTAGTACATCATCTGCAAAAAGCATAGTCTTGAGAATACTGTTTATTTCTTGGCTTGTTAGATAATTCATGACCATTATGAATAGCAGTGGGCTGAGGACAGATCGGTGGTGTACCCCCACTTTAATTGGAAATGTTGGTGATGTTCCTGATGTGCATCTTACTTGAGTTTCAACGTTTGTATACATATCTTGTATGGAGAGCAATAATCCTCCTGGTACATTGTGGGCTCTCAATGCCGCCCATATCAGGCTTGGGGGAACCCTGTCAAATGCTTTTTCCAAGTCCATAAATACCATGTGCAAATCTTTTATTGCATCTGCTTAGTTAAGATTACCAGCTATTTGAATGTTATTTTTTCATAGCTTTTAATGACTTTTCTTTGTAACTTTTGTGATGTACTGTCTTTCAGAGCACCGGGCCAATGAGGCCCCTTTCTCTTTCATCGTGAGTTTTATATGGTTGTAGAAAATAGAGTTTAGTATTTGTTGGTGAGGTTGGAAAGGGGTGGGAGGCGGGAGGGGGTTAGTAAGAGAGATGAAAGGGGCGTAGGAAGAGAGATGTCGGGGCTCGGGGGGAGGGCAGGAAGGCTTGGGGGAGCGGTGGCATGTCGAGGGGTGAGGGGAGTGGTAGACTGAAGGAAGGAGTTTGTGCTTGAAAAAGGTGTTATTTAGGGATCGTTTTACTAGTTTGGAAAGGAACTGCTTGGTATTTTGGAATGAGAACGAGGGGGGGGGGGGGTTTCTTTAGACGGACTCGTTTGCGAGATGGTCTGACGCAAACGCAGACCCTTTCCTCGGGGCCTGGGTTGTCGAAAGTAGGTTGGACGGGCTCTTGGGTGTCACTAAAGCGCGAGGATGTGAAGTGATATCTTAGCCCCTTGGTTGGGGGATTAGGGGGAAAGGCAAGTAACCCTAAACCGATAGTGGACCAATTGGTTTGGGGGCGGTTAGAGGAGCGTTAGGAGGGCCAGCGAGTTGAGGGGCGGTGAGGGGGCGATCGGCTAGAGGAGCGATAGGAGGGCAAACGGTTTGGGGGGCAGTAGTGGGGCGGTTATCTTGAGGGGTGGCAAGGGGGTGGTCGGTTTGAAGGGTGATGGAGGGGCCATCGGTTGGGCCGTCGATTTGTGGGGCAGTAAGGGGGAGGTTGGGGGGGGGGGGGGGTTGGCTGGGCGGGGGTTAGAGGAGAGGAGGGAAGAGAGTTTGTTGGGGAAGTGTATCCTGAGTCGGGTTGGGGAGAGTTGCAGGGTGAGTTGGGAGGGGAACCGTGAACTCTGCGGAAGGCCAGGATGCAGACATGATTTATGTCTTCAGGGGACATGTTGTTGGGGTCGGGGTGGTTTTCAAAGAAGAACTGAATCTCGAGGGTAAGGCGTTGGTATTCATCGGAGGTTTTGAGAAGGGGGGAGGAAATGATGGTATAGAATGGGGGGAAACACTAGGATAACTGAAGGCACGAGTGTTCAAAGCACTGAGTTGACTGAAGTTGGTTTCGCGGGACGGTATGATGTGGCGCAAACAAACATGGTAGACTGAGGTGATTTTGGTATCCTTTACTGGGAAAGGCACTTTGAATTCACTGGGTGTGGTTTTCACAAACTGAAGCGATACAAGCGACGACGTCGGCAGTGGAGAATGGCATTTCTAAAAAGCCAG
Organism: Limnephilus rhombicus; assembly: GCA_929108145.2. Lineage (NCBI taxonomy): Eukaryota > Metazoa > Arthropoda > Insecta > Trichoptera > Limnephilidae > Limnephilus > Limnephilus rhombicus. Next base: position 42,254,452 of record OV815283.1, read on the forward strand.
AGAGGTGCGACTGTCGCGGGCGGCACTTGAGGTAATCCAACCGCTTTCCCGCCCTGGTATAAGTAACAGATGGTTACTCCTTCAGGGTTCTCACAAGGACTCTAATTTTTTTAATAAACGAAGCTACTTATGATGCACGAAGCTAAACCCTCAAACGTCCCGGTAAAACATGAGTTAGTCTGAAAATGGGGTGATGGGTTAGTGTAATGAATGATGAACATAACATGAGATAAACACAGAGAATATGATTAATATTATTTTATAAAACTTTACAGAAAAAATATAAGAAATGCCATCACTCAAAACAATGGAAAAATAATAACTGTAAAAATATTAAGATTACAAGTAAAGTCACCTTAAAGATACAGAGACTTGGGTGGAGTAGACAATACAAAATATATAAAGTTCTAGGAACCTTGCTCAACCAAAATCATCATAACTAGAATGGTCGCGGGCGGCAGTCACAGTCGGAATGAATGAACTTTCTGGGGTGTTTCTGAGTTGGTTTCATTCTGAGTTGGCATGAAACCGTTTGCAGGGCAGGGCCGTGATATTTCGGCTGAAGCCAGGATCACGGCCGCTGCGTAGTGATGGCATCTCCACTTATATTAATGATATATGATTTGTATGAGACCACTTATTTATAACACAAATAATAATTATAAACCATAGGGCGCTGGACTCCAATCGTCACTTCATTTTCGGGAGAAAGTTAATAAATAACAAGTCAGAGATCTTTTTGGCAAGTACAAAATTTTTTTCCGACGGTTTATATACTAAAATCTTCGAATACCTATTTTAAGTTAACATAAATAATTTCTTGCAAAAATCGACCAGATTAATACAGGTGGCCGATGCGGGTGTGCGGGATCAATATAAGTTACCAGGTGCTTTGTTTTGAATAACAAACTGGTTCGGACACGTGCAGTCTTTTCTTTACATACAACGTCTTGCAAGAATCGACCTGATTACTCCAGATGGCCGAGGGCACCTGTTGTTTACGTCGTAAAATGCAGAATTTGTCATCAATAATAATTTAAGACAAGTTGGTTGCTTAGTGCTTTGTTTTGTATAACAAAGTGATTCGGACACGTGCATCTTTTCAAAATGCGGAATTTGTCATCAATTTGTTAGCAAGATGAGTTGGTTGCTAAGTGCTAGGTATTAAATAAAAAGATCTGGCAGGTATTTCAAGAGTTGTCTGTTACAAATGCAATTTAGAGCTAAAATCGTCAAAAAACTTCGACATGCTGTTAAATTGCATTTAGCGCCAACAACGTCCAAAGTGGTTATACTTTTTACATTATGAATAGTTTTGAGTGAAATGGCCGATTTAACGGAGTAAAGTTATTATAAAAAGTCATTACGAATCATTGTTAACTGCTTATTTCATTCGTGTAGGTCATCGACTTAATTATAGGTTTATATACCGTGGAAAACTTGAAAAATTGGATATAGTTAAGAAATTTTGAAGGGATGCCGTCGCCTTCAACAGCTTTAAAATGTTTGTGAAAAACAGGTTCATCGTGGTAAATGACACTTCTGTTAAGTCATTTAAGGAAAGAAATTATCAATTTATAACTTATGAACATTTTGATCACGTCGTATCGAAACACAACACGTACACGAAATATCGTCAAAAAACGTCGAAATGCTGATAAATTGCCAATTACCGCCAAAAACTGTTTTAAACAGCCGTCGTCAAAAAACCTCGATATTTTGATAAATTGCGTTTAACAATTTCAAGATCCAGAGCAAAGAGTTAGATCAATGTTGCTCTCACCATGTATGTTAGAAAAGGTACAAAAAGAACTCTGTGCATTAATAATGCTAAGACCTTGCGCGGCAATCAGGTCCTCAACGGGTGGCGTCTGAACGTTCCGTCCTACGATCACTAGTATCAAACCATAATGGTGAGCGTGCGTTAAAGTACCAAACCTGTGTATGTATTAGATTTGGTGATACTGAGATCTTCTTGATCTCAGTTTACTTTAAATTTGGGAACCCGGTTGGACCCTACATCCTGAGTCTGACGCGCGCGCTCAACGCGCTTAAAGGCCGTAACATAGTTATCGGAGGTGACTTTAACGCACGCTCACCATCATGGTTTGATACTAGTGATCGTAGGACGGAACGTTCAGACGCCGTTGAGGACCTGATTGCCGTGCAAGGTCTTAGCATTATTAATGAACAGAGTTCTTTTTGTACCTTTTCTAACATACATGGTGAGAGCAACATTGATCTAACTCTTTGCTCTGGATCTGTTGCGAGCAGGATTTCAAAATGGACAGTCCATGAGTGCTCAATAAATTCGGATCATAGGTTAATCACTTTTACGGTTGGTGTAAATAAAACTGAAGCTCCAAGATCCTCCTGGAACTTCAACACCACTAGGGCGAATTGGGATAACTTTGGGGAAGCGCTACGAGATACGCTAAAGAATTTTCACCACGTAGCAGCTACTGATCCCGATAATTTGGGGAATTTTTTCAATAGGGTGGTTGTATCTGCTGCCAACTCATCTTTAAGAAGATCAAACCCGAAGACGAGTATTAGAACGCCGTGGTGGTCACCTGAGCTGACTTCGCTGAAGAGCGCCTTCAAGAGGGCTTACAGGGCGCTTGGGCTGTCCAGGAGTGGCAACTGCACGGAGGAGGAGACAGTTGCGCTTCAGGTAAGCCTGAGGTCTGCCAGGTCAGCCTTCAAACAGGCCGTTCTTCGAGCGAAACGAGCTGCTTGGCATAATTGGGTCAACGATGTGGGTAACGCCAACCCGTGGAAAATCCACAGCGCGATAGAAAAGTCCGGGAAAGGATCTGACCGGTATTTGTCAACAGTAATTGGGAAAACAGATAGGAGGAACGCTGAGACAGTGGATGTGGCCTCCACTCTCAAAGCACTTTTGAGCGAGTTAGTTCCTTTAGAATCAATAGATGGGGAAAGTGACCACCATAAACAGATCAGAAATCTTTCACGGCTGCCACCTAGAGACCTTCCCCAAGAGGATAACTTCATTAGAGTCACTAAAGCGGAAATTGATGTTATAATAAAGGGATTGGGTCCTAAGAAGGCACCAGAGCACGATAGGCTCAATGGCGTGGCGCGCGAAGCAAGTCTGGGTCCACGCCAAGGAAGAACTCTTCCAGGTGATGGACACGTGCCTGAGGAGGGGAGTTTTCCCCTCCGAGTGAAAGCGTGGCGTGCTCCGGATCATACCAAAGGGGAACGGAAAACCACTTAACGACATTAAGGCGTATCGGCCAATTACCTTCCTCCCTGTACTCGGCAAAATCTTGGAGAAACTGTTACGAGAGCGACTTCGGCAAACCCTGTCACCGGCCAGTGACCTGCAGTTCGGCTTCGTCTCCGGTAGATCCACGGTGCACGCCCTGTCGTATGTGCTTGACTGGGTGAAGGCTTGTCCCAAGAGGTATGTAGTTGCGATCTTCCTCGACATAACTGGTGCCTTCCATCACGCGTGGTGGGCAATGATGCGTACAAAGGTGAAAACCAGGCAGTGCTCCAAACTTCTGTTCCAGGCAATCGACGACTACCTTTCTGATCGCACGATCACGATCTGCTTTGGAGATTTTTTGATCGAGAGGGAAGCTGACATTGGATGCCCGCAGGGCTCCATTCTCGGACCTGACCTGTGGAACATCAACTTTGACGACTCCTCCAGGTTACCCTTGCCTGAAGGATGCATCTCTGTCGACTACGCTGATGATAAGACGTATTTGGTCGCTGGGGACAGCAGAAAGGAATTTGAAAGCAAAGGCAGTGAAGGTTTGAACATGTTCCTCGATTGGGGAAAAAGAAACAAGATAACATCCGCTCCCCACAAGACCCAGGGCCTCCTGATGAAGGACTCTCTCAGCAGAAGAAGAAATCCCGTCATCGAAATGGGGGACTCTACGTGCAAACTGCAAAATATTTAGGATCACACTAGATCGTTCGTCCTCCTTTCTGGCTCACGTCAAGGATGTATCCGGCAAGGCTCAGGCCCTCTTCTTCAAGCTTAGGAGACTCTCCACAGCTGAGTGGGGACTGCGTAATCCGGCTTTGCGTATTCTATACAGATGCGTATACGTGGCACACGTCTCGTATGCCGCCTCTGTTTGGGAGCACCGTTTGGATAACTCGCTTATACTCCTGGCTTTCAAGCGGGGCCAACAAACTCCTCTGTTGGCACTATCCGGGGCGTATAGAACCGTTGCTTTGGACGCTTTGCCTGTTTGGCCGGCATTTTGCCAATCGATCTAGAAATCAGGGAAGTGCTCACTAAGCAGAGATTAACCAGAGGAACCCCGGCTACTCACCTAGGCGTTGTTCTCACTCCGGGTGGGCCGGGGACTCTCCCTAGGCTGCTACGACGAATGAGGGATCTGTCGCTCCAAGAGTGGCAGGTCCGTTGGGATAGGTCGAATATGGGAAGATGGACTTTCTCCTTCTTCCCATCAGTTAAAATCAGAATGGAAGGGGCATATCTCAAACTGGACCACTACATCACCCAGCTCCTGTCCGGGCATGGGGAATTCAGGGGGAGACTTCACACCCTCGCCCTATCTCCCCATCCCAACTGCGCATGCGGATCTACGAACCAGTCAGCCGAGCACATTCTGTGGCACTGCGAGATCTTGATGGATGCTAGAGAGGAAATGCTCGATGGTTTGGACGTAATCATCAGACCAGTATGGAATACTGATCTGGTTTCGAATAAGACGAACTTCGAGTGTCTGAAGAAATTTGCAAGGGTCTGGGTTGAGAGATGGCCTGAGCTTAGGGCCAGTTGTTTCGGAAAACCTGAACAATCGTTCAGATTCTTCTTGATTTTTCAAATGCAACGCAACCATTCCGTTGATTTTTGTCAAATCAGAATTGGGTTGTTTCAAATTAAATTTAACATTCGTTACATTCGAAAATTTCACACAGTGTTCCCCGCCAAATCGGACTAATTATTCCAGAGAAATCTATAGGAATATTTTTTAACGCTTGCAACACTCACAAGTTGTTTATGAAATTCGTCGCCTGTCAGAGTTTACCGGCCTTTATCGTAAGCCGTGCGTAATGTTTATCTACAAATAAAACATAAACGCTTAAGGGTGAGTGCTTTTTTATTAGTATTCAATTAATTACATGTACAGTTAAGTTAATATGGTAACATGCAATCGTATTACTTAAATATTCTTCCTTTTTACATCAATTTTATGAGTCTCCGGAACGGCTACAGTTGAAATGCTCAAATGTCGCCAGAACCATATAGGAAATGAATTAAATTCCTATGGAAACTATAATTAAAGCTCACCATATGACTGCTAAACGTGTACATGCTAAGCTTGATCACAAACACATCGTGAAATACAGGTTAGTTGTGTTTTATACTTTATTTGACAGGCTTGAAGAGGATCCTTTTTTGCGAATAAAATATCTTATCAAACAACGTCTGATACGATTGTTTAAAGTGTATAGTTAATTAATACAATTAATAAATATGCAAACAATGTTATAATATCGTTCGGTCGGTTTGTTGTCGTTTGGTCATATGTCATATTCTATCAGCACTCTCCATACGGACACTTCGGAGCGCCGCTTCATACCGCCGCGCAGGCGCAGTAAGGTCTCGCAGTGAATCTTTACTAACTTCTCTCACGGCGCGGTGGCGTGGCGCGCTCCGAAGTGTACTTGTAGTTTTATTTATAAAATGCTACCGTATTACAATTACATTATGATTCTTGTTTTAGGGTCAATGCAGTCCAAATAAGAAATGCATATGTTCTGAAGGAATAAAACAGAATTTACGGTATTTTGACGAGTCTGCGTTTTGGATTCTGGTTGTAGGTACCTCCAAGCAGAACCAAATGATAGAAGAACCAAGGAACTATAGTGGTTCACCAATAGTGAAATGTAATGTATACACGTGAAATGCAAAAATGGTTTTCCTCGGCAAGAACAATTGCATAATGTACTTTTAATTTTATGTAGGTACATTGTTTTCATATTACTGCTTGTCATAATAAGATGGCAGATTAGGTTTCGCGTCGTTAACCCGCATAAATCAACTAATTACTTATACTTATTATATACACATATACTTATTACTTACAACTTTTATAACGAAGAAGTTTTACTTATATAAATAAATAAACATTTGAACTGACATGGTTTCGTTTTATTTTGTACTTAAAATAAAGTTGTAACATTGAACACAAAAGGATTTTTATTACCTATAAAATACTGTTCATATTAGGTATGACTTTTTAAATTTAATACAGCTATGATTAGAGGTAATTAACTCAAGATTCCTTTACATAACATATTTTAAATGTTTTATAAATACATGTATTTTAATCGCCTTATTAGTATCAGGTAAAGATTTATGTTAATATGCTAGGTCATGACTCCAGTTCCCAAACTGCAATTTTTTTTGTGAGGGTTGAACCAGTTATATATAGAATATTGTGATGGCGCCAGTCCTTTATTCTGTATTCATGAACTCTACTGTGGCCCGAAGCGCTGTTTTTAATTTGGGTACTTTGCCAAAAATCATGTAAGTATACAATTGTAACACACTCAACTTCTTTTATATCTTTTATGAAATCGGAAGTTGACAGAAATCAGAGGGAACCTTCAGTTGTCACCACGTACATACAACAAAATCTCTATGTTCTCAAGGTAAATAGTCAGGAAAGATTGGGAAAAATGTCAATCACGGGGAAAATATTTCTTTTATTATGAATTATTGTAGACTCATAAATTATTCTAGGATAAATATAACACAAATAAGATGGCAATAGATTGTAACATCATCGGTTTACACAAGAAATAAGTTTGTATTTTTTTCAATGTTTTCACCAGTGTTTAAGTCATTTTCAATCTCTGAAACAAACGATTTTCGACAATATTATACATTGAAAAGATATGTAAACTTGTTCTTTTGCCATCCTGAAGTTTTGATCGTTATGTTTTATTTACGTTTTATGCAAAAACAGTCCAGCCATAATCACTAGTTTCGGTAATGCAGAGTGCCACAGAGCTGCACAAGCTGTCAGATAGCAAAGTTTCGCACGTCTGCGCATGCGCCCTCAATCAATTTTCCACTAACCGCCGGAATTCGAGCGGTTACATTTCCATCAAATTTGAGCTGAAATTTCACTTGACGAACGGTGAAACAACCCAAATTTCGTTGATTGACGATTCATTTGCGATTTGACGGTTCATCAGACGTGATTTTTTCCGAAACAACTGGCCCTTGACTAGAGATTTTTGACACCAGGTGTACTTGTTCCTGATCTACCACGGACTTTCTTTGATTTTACTCTTTACCATTTTGCCAGGATGAACAGTTTTCTATTTTCTTTTCTTTTACTATGTTTTTTTATGTTTTGCGCTTTACACTTTTACACCTGTACATATTTTTTCTGCTTTTGGTTGTTTACTGCTTAAATTGATATTTTGGGTTTTTATGCTTTCACAAATTTTCCTTTTCTTTTAGGCTTTATAAGCCTAGCGTAACTAAACGCTCAAGCTTTGTTATTTTTTTATTTTTACGATTACATTACCTTATGTTTTACTGCAACCCTCATGCTTTTGAATTATTTTTTTTTGTTAGTTAATTGGTGAAATTTCACACCAAGCGATGACTCCTACACGCTTTTCATTTATTTTTTCGTTTTTTTGGATTGGTTACTTATATATTTTCTTTCAGTTACGTTTAAATGCGAGAACTGAACTCCGTTGTCTGTTATGTACCGTCCTCTTACCCATTAAGGGGTAGGACTCTGGAGCGTGTCCCCGCCTATGTTTACTGGCTGACCCTACAGAACTAGTGGAGCTGCACCTGTCTTCCGCGCCACCCCCCGTGACATGAAGAGGCTGGGGAGAAGGCCGAACGGCGACCGAAAGCTGTCCGTCCCGCCTCCGGCGACCCGACGCTTTTATCCCTAGGGTCTTCATCTTTGACTTCCATTTACTCTCGTCTAGGCACCACCGGTTAGCTGGCTTACGGACGACGCCGCCGGTTGTCGGGAGGCCGGACATTCATCCTTCTTCACTGTCTCGGGGACTGCCGGTTGACAGAGTGTGGCAATACCACTTCTTCACTGTATATACTCTCTGTTATCTGTTTTTTTTTTTTCTTTTGAACAGTGCTCGGCGCCGCCCGCTGGATTTATCATAGTCATCCGCTGTCGTGAGCTTATTACTCATGACGGTTGCTGTATATTTTGTTCTTTTTTCTTTACTTAATTTTGGTTGAGGCTACTAACTCGTTTGACTGTCCATGAGGCTGATTACCTCCATGGGCTTTAGAATTGTAGAAGTGACTATAACAGTGCAATCCTGTAGGCGCGCCTGCATACCGCCCTCTAACAACGTATGCGGGGACATTGAAGCTCTAGATTCGTTATACAAATGTTAAATGTAGAGTCGTTTATAAAAAAAAAGTAGATTCTTGCGAGAGCTCCGAAGGGGCGACAATAAGTCGCCTATACCGGGGCGGGACAGTGGTGGGTGCTTCAATAACCCCGTAAAAATCGCAAGTGCGCCCCACGACTAAATTTGGCAGCCACCTCTGGTCTGGAGCCCCAAAATACATAAAAAGAACCCTTGACTCTGTGCAGATACGGGCGGTCCGTTTGATAGATTCTCCCATCTTAACAGACGGACTGTAATCTTTAGAGCACAGGCGTCAGGTGGGAATGCTGTCCTTATTCTACCGGTATTACAATGGAAGATGCTCCGAGGAACTAGCGTCATTGATCCCCTCGGCACCGGTGCATAGTAGGGAAACTTGCCAAACACGCGCCCATCATTTGTACACGGTAGAAATTCAATGAATTACTCACATGAGAACGGGTCGTTTCTATTACTCGTTGTTGAGTTCAACGGCTCAGCTGTGGAACTATTTGCCGGCCTCTGTGTTTCCTCTCTCCTACAACATGGGTGTCTTCAAGACCCGTGTTCACTCCTTCTTTTCCTCAAAAAGACCCTCCACACAGCATCTTCAAAGATGACATAGGCCCTGAGGGAAGTTATTTTCCTCAGGGCCTCCTGTGTGGAGTTAAAGTAAAAAAAAATCTTGTTATTTAATACCTAGCACTTAGTAACCATCTCATCTTGCTAACAAATTAATGACAAATTCCGCATTTTAAGACGTAAACAGCAGGTGTTTCGGCCTCCTGGAATAATGAGGTCAATTCTTGAAAGACATTATTTGTCAATTACATTTATTCATCTATCATTTATAAAATTATTTATTAATTCGATTATCATTAACAATATCATTTATTTATTAATCTATCATTTATAAAATTTTTTGTTAATACGATTATCAATAATAATATAATTTATTAATTCAATTACTGTAAATAAATTCATTTATTAGATCATTTATCTGTTTTTAATTTATTTATTAATACATTTATCATTAATTAAATCATTTATTAATTCATTTATCATTAATAAAATCATTTATTAATTCATTTGCCATCAATTAATTCAATTATTTAAACATTTATCATTATTTAATTCATTTGTTTATTCATTTATCATTAATTAAATCATTGATTAATTTATTTATTTATTAATTCATTTAATTCATTTATCAATTCATTAATTCTTAATAATTTATTTACCATAAATTAATTCATTTTTGAAATTATTTATCATTTTTTAATTCATTTATTAATTCATGTAAATAATATAATAATAATAAGCCTTTTTATTCTGGACTTCTGTTAGGTATGTATAAGACATGATCCTTTTTGTTATAGTATATCCCGAAGCTCAGTTTGCCTCTTGGCATAGGCCTCCTCTAACATTTTTCATTGGGACCTGTCACGCGCTTCTCTTCTCCATTGATGTCCAGCAGTGAGTTTTAGGTCATCTTCCCATCTTATGGGTTGACGTCCTCTACTTCTCTTGCCATCTCTGGGATACCAGTCAGTGACATTTTTGCACCATTTCTCTTGTGGATTGCGTATCATGTGTCCTGTCTATCTCCACTTTTGTTGGTCTATTCGGGTAACTACATCGGCAACTTTAATTTTCTCCCTTATTGTGCTACCTCTCACTCTGTCCTGTTTCCTTGTTCCTGTCAAACTTCTCTCCATGGCTCTCTGGCAGCGTTCCAACTTTTCTCTGTGGCGTTTGGTGAGTGCCCAAGTTTCACATCCATAGGTGATGACTGGAAGTATACACGTGTTGAAGACTTTACTTTTTATTTGCATACTTAGCTCCTTAGATTTCAAGACTTCTTTCAAAGACCAGTATTTCTTCCATCCGTTTGCTACTCGTCTCTCGATTTCTTTAGTGGTTTGATTTTTGTGAGATATTATCTGTCCTAAATAGATGTAATCTGACACATATTCGAGTGGTTGGTTGTCAATTTTTATAGTTACTGGTTCAGAGTTTGTAAGCAATTTTGTTTTGTCTTTGTTCATGCATAGGCCGACTTTCAAACTTTCCTCGTTTAGTGATTCTATCATTCTAATAAGGTGCATTGGGGTTTCCTCGAATAGGACTATATCGTTTGCAAATCTTAGGTGGTTAAGTTTTACACCTTGTACGTTGATACCATATTTTTACCAATCTAGTTTGCGAAAGATACTTTCCAGAGCAGCCGAGAACAATTTTGGTGATAGAGGGTCTCCTTAATTAATTATCATTAATTCATTTATCATTTATTAAATCATTTATTAATTCATATATTTATTCATTTATCATTCATATAATCATTTATTTATTCGATTATTATTAATTAAATCATTTAATTCATTTATCATTAATGAAATCATTTATTAATTAATTTATAAATTCATTAATTTATTCATTTATCATTAATTAAAATATGTATTAATTCATTTACCATAAATTAATTCATTTATAAAATCATTTATCTATATTGAATTCATTTATTAATACATTTATCATTAATTAAATCAATTATTAATTCATTTATCTTTTAATAAATCATTTAAAAACTCATTAATTAATTAATTCATTTAATTCATGTAATAATTAATTAAGAATTAATTACTTAATGTATTAATTCATTTACCATAAATTTATTCATTAATTAAGTCATTTATCATTATTTAATTCATTTATCATTAATTAAAACATTTAACAATTCATTTTTTCATTCGTTTATCATTCATTAAATCAGTTTTTATTTTTTATTTACCATAAATTAATTCAATAACTAAATCATTTATCATTATTTAAATCATTTGTTTATTCATTTATCATTATTTAAATCATTTATTAATACATTTATTTTTTATTTATCATTTTTTAATTTATTTATTAATCATTTTTCATAAATTAAATAATTTATAAATTCATTTATTTATTCATTTGTCATTTGTTAAATCATTTATTAATTCGAGTATGATTAATTTAATAATTTGTTAACTCATTAACCATAATTTAATTCTTTTATTTTATGTAATTCATTTATCATTAATTAAACCATTTATTAATTCATTTATTTATTCATTTATAATTTATAAAATCATTTACTATTTCGATTATCATTAATTTAAACATATTTTAATTAGTATACCATATATTTATACATTTATAAAATCATTTATCATTTTTTTTTATTCATTTGTTTATTTAATTATCAATATTTAAATCATTTATTAATTGACTTATTTATTCATTTATCATATATAATTCATTTATTTATTCATTTTTCATTTGTTAAATCATTTATTAATTTGATTATCAGAAATTAAATCATTTTTTAATTCATTTACCATAAATGAATTCATTTATTAAATCACTTATCATTTTAATTTTTTTTTATTTGTTCATTTTTCATTAATTTATCATTTATTTAATAATTTATCTTTAATTTAATCATTAATTAATTCATTTATCATAAAAAAAATCATTTATTAATTCATTTGTCAGTAATTAAATCATTTATTAATTTATTTATTTATTTATTTGTCATTTATTAAATCATTTACTAATTCGATTATCATAAATTAAAGCATTTTTTAATTCATTTACCATAAATTGATTAATTTATTAAATCATTTATCATTTTTTAATATATTTTTAAAAAATTTTTCATTAATAAAATCATTTTTTTATTCTTTTGTCACCAGTTAACCAATTTCTTAAATTCATTTATCATAAAATACATAATTTTTATTTTTTTTTTATTTATTCATGAATTTAATTCATTTACCATCATTGCATCATTTAATACTTCACTTTATTATTTATTTATCCTTTCTTTAATCATTTATTAATTAAATTGTCATTAATAACATCAGTTTTTAATTAATTTAACATTTCTTTAATCATTTAATAATTTAATTATCATTTATTAAATCATGTTTTAATTCATTTACCATTAATTCATTCATTTATTTATTCATTTTTCATTATTTGATTCATTCATTAATTCATTTATCATTAATTAAATCATTTAATAATTCATTTATTCATTCATTTGTCATTTGTTTAATCATTTATTTTTTCGTTTATCAATAGTTTAATCATTTTATAATTCATTAACCATAAATTAGTTTAATTATTTATTGATTTATCATTAATTAAATCATTTATTTATTAATTTATAATTAATTAAATCATTTATTGATTCATTTATCATTAATAAAATCATTTATGAATTCATTCATTTATTCATTTTTCATTTGTTAAATCATTAATTTATTCGATTGTCATTAATAAAATCATTTTTTAATTCATTAACAAATAAAAAATAATTAAATAAAACATTTATCATTATTTAATTCATTTCATCATTAACTTAACTTTATTGATTCATTTACCATAAATTCTTTCATTGTAAAAATCATTTATCATTATTTAATTCATTTATTAATTAATTTTTCAATACATAAATCATTAATTAATAAATTTTACTTATTCATTGGTCATTTATTTAATCATTTATTTATTCGAATATCATACATTAAATCATTTTTAATTCATTTACCATAAATATATTCTTTTATTAAATCATTAATCATCTTTTAATTTATTTATTAAATATTATATCATTTATTAATTCATTTATTTATTCATGGGTGATTTGTTAAATCATTTTTTAATTCGAGTATCTTTAATTAAAACAAAATTTTATTCATTAACCATAAATTTATTCATTTATTTTTTTATTAATTCGTTTTTCATTAATTAAATCATAAATGATTTCCTTTATTTATTCATTTATTATTTATAAAATTATTTTTTAATTCGATTATCATTAATTTAATCATATTTTAATTCATATACTATACATTAATCCATTTATAAAATTATTTATCATTTTTAAAATTCATTTGTTTATTTATTTATCAATATTTAAATCATTTATTTATTCACTTATTTATTCATTTATCATTTATAAAATCATTTATTAAGTCATTTATTTATTCATTTGTCATTTGTTAAATCATTTATTTATTCGATTATCAGAAATTAAATCATTTTTTAATCATTTTCCATAAATTAATTCATTTATTAAATAACTTATCATTTTTTTATTTTTTTATTTATTCATTTTTCATTAATAAATCATTTATTAAATAATTAATCATTAAAAAAATCATTAATTAATTCATTTATTTATTCATCTATCATTTGTAAAATTATTTATTAATTCGATTATCATTAATTATATCATTTTTTAATTCATTTACCGTAAATTACTTCATTTATTAGAGCATTTATCTTTTTTTGTTAATTAATTATTTCATTAATCACTTATTTTTTTAATTTATCATTAATTAAACCATTCTCAATAATTAATTCATATATTTATTCGATTATCATACATTAAATCATTTCTAATTCAATTATCATAAATAATTTCATTTATTAAATCATTTATAATTTATTAAATTATTAATTATTCATGTTTCGTTGAATAAATAATTGATTAATTCATTTATTTATTCATTTGTTATATCATTTATTAATTCGAGTATCATTAATTAAATATTTTTTAATACATTAACCATAAATTAATTCTTTTTTTTTCTTATCAATTCATTTTTCATTTATTAAATCATTTATTAATTCATTTATTCATTAATTTATAATATAAAATTATATAATAATTCGATTATCATAAATTCAAGCATATTTTAATTCATATACCATACATTAATCCATTAATAAAATCAACGATTCATTCATTTATTTATTTTTTAATTCAATCACCACAAATTAATTAGTTATCATACATTAAATCATTTTTAATTCAATTACCATATATAAATTCATTTATTAAATCATTTATCATTTTTTAATTAATTTATTAATCATTTTTCATTATTTAAATAATTTATTAATTCATTTATTTATTCATTTGTCATTTGTTTAATCATTTTTTAATTCGAGTATGATTAATTTAATAATTTGTTAATTCATTAACCATAAAATAATTCTTTTTTTTATTTATTCATTTTTCATTAATTAAACCATTTATTAATTCATTTATTTATTTATTTTTAATTTATAAAATCATTAACTATTTCGATTATCATTAATTAAATCATATTTTAATTTATATATCATATACTAATCCATTAATAAAATTATTTATAATTTTTTTTTATTCATTGGTTTATTTATTTATCAATATTTAAATCTTTTATTAATTCACTAATTTATTCGTTAATCATTTATAAAATCATTTAATAATTTATTTATTTATTCGTTTGTCATTTGTTAAATCATTAATTTATTCGATTATCAGAAACGAAATCATTTTTTAATTCATTTACCATAAATGAATTCATTAATTAAATCACTTATCAGTTTTTTTATTTTTTATTTTTTAATTTATTCATTTTTCATTAGTTAATCATTAATTAAATAATTTATCATTAATTAAATAATTTAGTAATTCATTTACCATAAAAAAAATCATTTATTAATTCATTTATTTATTCATTTATCATTTGTGAAATTATTTATTTTTTCGATTATCATTAATTCATTATTAATTTAAATTAATTCATTTATTAGAGTATTGATCATTATTTAATTCATTAATCATAAATTAAATCATTTATTTTTTAATTTATCATTAATTAAACCATTCTTAATAATTAAATCATTTATTTATCCGATTATCATACATTAAATCATTTCTAATTCATTTACCATAAATTAATTCATTTATTAAATCATTTATAATTTATTTTATTATTTATTAATCATTTTGCATTTAATAAATAATTTATAAATTCATTTATTTATTCATTTGTTAAATAATTTATTAATTCGAGTATCATTAATTAATAATTTTTAAATACATTAACCATATATTAATTCTTTTATTTTCTTCTCAATTCATTTTTTAATGATTAAATCTTTTATTAATTCATTTATTCATTCATTTATAATTTTTAAAATTATATAATAATTCAATTATCATAAATTCAATCATATTTTCATTCATATACCATACATTAATCCACTAATAAAATCAATTATCATTAATTCATTCATTTTTTTTTACATTCAATCACACTAAATAAATTCATTTGCAAAATCATTTATCATTTTTTAATTTAATTATTTATTGATTTATCATAAATTAAATAATTTATTTATTATTATTTCATTAATTAAATCATTTAGTAATTCAATTATCATGAAATAAATCATTTATTTATTCATTTATTTATTCATTTTTCATTTGTTAAATCATTAATTTATTTGATAATCATTAATTAAATCAATTTTTGATTCATTTACCATAAATAAATTAATTTATTAAATCATTTACCATTATTTAATTCATTTCTTAATAACCTAAACATTAAATAATTCATAACAATAATTTTAACATAAACTATTTCATTTAATAATTTATTTATCATTACTTAATTCATTTATTTATTCATTTTTAATTAATTAAATAATTTATTCATTCATTTATTTACACATTTGTCATTAATTAATCATGTATTCATTCGGTTATCATACATTAAATCAATTTTAATTCATTTACCATAAATAATTCATTTAATCAATAATTTATCATTTTTTTTATTTATTTATTAATCATTTTTCATTATTTAAATAATTTATTAATTCATTTATTTATTCATTTGTCATTTGTTAAATCATTTTTTAATTCGAGTATGATTAATTTAATAATTTGTTAATTCATTAACCATAAAATAATTCTTTTTTTTATTTATTCATTTTTCATTAATTAAACCATTTATTAATTCATTTATTTATTTATTTTTTTTAATTTATAAAATCATTAACTATTTCGATTATCATTAATTAAATCATATTTTAATTTATATACCATATACTTATCCATTTATAAAATCAATTATCATTTTTTTTAATTCATTGGTTTATTTATTTATCAATATTTAAATCATATATTAATTCACTTATTTATTCATTAATCATTTAAAAAATCATTAAATAATTCATTTATTTATTCGTCTGTCATTTGTTAAATCATTTATTATTTCGATTATCAGAAATGAAATCATTTTTTAATTCATTTACCATAAATGAATTCATTAATTAAATCACTTATCATTTTTTTTATTTTTTTGTTTATTCATTTTTCATTAATAAATCATTTGTTTAATAATTTATCATTTAGTTATTCATTTATCATAAAAAAAACAATTATTAATTCATTTATTTATTCATCTATTATTTGTAAAATTATTTATTAATTCGATTATCATTAATAATATCATTTTTTAATTCATGTAGCGTAAATTAATTCATTTATTAGAGTATTTATAATTTTTTAATTAATTTATTAATTCAATAATCATAAATTAAATCATTTATTTTTTAATTTATTATTAAACCATTCTTAATAATTAAATCATTTATTTAATCGATTATCATACATTAATTCATTTTTTATTCATTAACCATAAATTAATTCATTTATTAAATCATTTATAATTTATTTAATTATTTATTAATCATTTTTTATTAAATAAATAATTTATTAATTCATTTATTTATTCATTTGTTAAATCATTTATTAATTCAAGTATCATTAATTAAATAATTTTTAAATTCATTAACCATAAATCAATTCTTTTATTTTCTTATCAATTCATTTTTCATTAATTAAATCATTTATTATTTCATTTATTCATTAATTTATAATTTAAAAATTATATAATAATTCGATTATCATAATTCAATCATATTTTAATTCATATACCATACATTAATCTTTTTATAAAATCATTGATCATTATTAATTCATTCATTTATTTATTTTTTAATTCAATCACCATAAATTAATTCCTTTGTTAAATTATTTATCATTTTTTAATTTACTTATTTATTGATTAATCATAAATTAAATCATTTATTTATTATTATATCATTGATTAAATCATTTATAATTTCAATTATTTTATATTAAATTTTATTTGTTCAATCATTAATTAATTTGATAATCATTAAATAAATCATTTTTTGATTCATTTACCATAAATAAATTAATTAATTAAATCATTTACCATGATTAATTCAGTTCTAATTTAACTTAACATTTATTAATTCATTTAGCATTAATTATTTCATTTAATAAATCATTTATCATAAATTATTTCATTTAATAAATCATTTATCATTATTTTATTCATTTATTAATTATTTTTTCATTAATTAAATAATTTATTAATTCATTTATTGATTCATTTGTCATTTATTAAATCATTTATTTATTCGGTTATCATACATAAAATCATTTTTAATTCATTTACCATAAATTAATTCATTAATTAAATCATTTATCATTTTTTTAATTTTTTTAATAATCATTTTTCGTTATTTAAATAATTTATTAATTCATTTATTTATTCATTTGTCATTGGTTAAATCATTTATTTATTCGAGTACTATTAATTCCTTTATTTTTTTATTTATTTATTTTTCATTAATTAAAACATTTATTAAATCATTTATTTATTCATTTATAATTTATAAAATCATTTACTCTTTCGATTATCATTAATTTAATCGTATTTTAATTAATATACCATATATTAATCCATTTATTAAATCATTTATCTTTTTTTTATTAATTTGTTTATTTATTTATCAATATTTAAATTATTTATTAATTCACTTATTTATTCATTAGTCATTTATTAAATCATTTAATAATTCATTTATTTATTCATTTGTCATTTGTTCAATCATTTATTCATTAGCTTATCAGAAATTAAATATTTTTTTAATTCATTTAATTAATCACTTATCATTTTTTTATTTTTTTATTTATTTGTTTTTAATAAATAAATCATTTATTTAATAATTTATCATTAATTAAATCATTTATTAATTCATTTATCATTAGAAAAATCATTTAATAATTCATTTATTTATTCATCTATCATTTGAAAAATTATTTATTAATTCGATTATCAATAATTATATCATTTTTTTAAATTCATTTACCGTAAATTAATTCATTTATTAGATTATTTATCATTTTTTAATTAATTTATTAATTCATTAAACATTAAAAAAATCATTTATTTATGATTTTATCATTAATTAAATCGTTTATTAATTCGTTTATCATTAAATGAATTATTTATTTATTCATTTTCCATCAATTAATACAATTATTAAATCATTTATCATTATTTAATTATTTTTTTATTTAATTATCATTATTTGAATCATTAATTAATTCATTTATCATTTACAAAATCATTTATTAATTAGATTATCATTTTTTAAATATTTTTTATTTCATTTACCATAAATACATTCATTAATTAAATCATTTATCATTATTTTATTCATTTAATAATTATTTTATCATTAATTAAATCATTTATTAATTTCCTTATTGATTCATTTTTCATATATAAAATCAATTGTCAATACGGTTTTCATTAATTATACCATTTTTTAATTCATTTGCGGTAAATTAATTAATTTATTAGATCATTTTTAATTTTTTTATTTTAATTATTTATTCATTTATCAATAATAAAATCATTTATAATTTTATTTATCACTAAATAAATCATTTATTAATTCATTTACATTTAAATAAATCATTTTTTAATTCATTTATTAATTAATACATGTTTCATTAATTAAAATCATTTATTTATTGATTTTTCATTTGTTAAATAATTTATTAATTCGATTATCAGAAATTAAATCAATTTTTAATTCATTTCCCATAAATAAATTCATTTATTAACCCGGCTTCAGTACAGTTGGGTTTATATGACCCGCGCCATTTTAAAATTAGCTTATTTCTTACGATTTTTGTGCGACGTTGCCACACTTCTCAGTAGCTGGAGCTAACAATCTCCCCTTCCCACTGGCTATCGCTGTTCAGTGTTATAGCGGCCCCGACGGTGGATACGCGTGACTAAACCCGAAAAAGGTATATATTAATTAATTTATTTATTGATTTATCATTAATTTAATCATTAATTTATTAATATATCAATAATTGAATCATTTATAAAAGCATTTATCATTAAATTAATCATTTATTAATTCATTTATTTATTCATTTTTCATTTGTTAAATTTTCGATTATCATTAATTAAATCGTTTTTTAATTCATTTACCATAAATAAATTAATTTATTAAATCATTTACCATTATTTTATTCATTTCTTAATTAACTTACCATTTATTTATTCATTTACCATAAATTATTTCATTTAATAAATCATTTTTTATTATTCATTCATTAAATTAAAATTCATTAACCATAAATTAATTGTTTTATTTTTTTAATTAATTCAATTTTCATTTATTAAATCCTTTATTTATTCGATTATCATAATTTAAACTATATTTTAATTCATTTACCATGCATTAATCCATTTATAAAATCAGTATTCATTTTTTAAATTCATTTATTTGTTCATTTATCATTATTTAAATCATTTATTAATTAATTTATTTATTCAATCGTCATTTGTTAAATCATTTATTAATTCGATTATCATGAATTCAATCATTTTTTAAATCATTTACAATAAATTAACAGATTTATTTAATCACCTATCATTTTTTTTTTTTTTTTTTTAATTAATTTTTCATTAATCAAATCGTTTTTTAATTAATTTATTTATTCATTTGTTATATATTAAATCGTTTATTAATTCGATTATCATACATTAAATCGTTTTTTAATTCATTTATCATAAATAAATTCATTTATTAAATCACTTATGATTTGTTATTTTATTAATTTATTTATTTATCATTAATTAAATCATTTAATTATTCATTTGTCATTTATAAAATCATTTATTTATTCGATTATCATAAATTAAATCATTTTTCATTTATTAACCATAAATTAATTAATTTCATAAATCATTTATCATTTTTTAATTTATTTATTTCATAATTTTTCATTAATTAAATCATTTATTAATTCATTTGTCATAAGTTTAATCATTTATTAATTTTTTAATTTATTCATGAATTTAATTCATTAACCATTAATTTAATTTATTAATTTAATTATCATTAATGAAATCATTTTAAATTCATTTACCATTAATTCATTAATTTATTTATTCATTTATCATTATTTGAATCATTCATTTATCATTATTTAAATCATTTTATAAATCATTAATTTATTCATTTGTCATTTGTTAAATCATTTATTTATTCGATTATCATTAATAAATCATAACCATACATTAATAGATTTATTAAATCAGTTTTCTTTTTTTTTTTTCATATTTATTAATTAATTTTTCATTAATCAATTCGTTTATTAATTCATTTTTTGTCATATATTAAATCATTAATAAATGAGTTTATAAATGATAAATCAATAACTTAATAAATTAATAAATGATTTAAATAATGATAAATGAATAAACAAATGAATTACAAAAATTATTAATGATTTTATAAATGGATTAATGCATGGTCTATGAATTAAAATATAAATAAATAATTGATACTCTAATATGTAAATGATTTTATAAATAAAAAATGAATAAATAAATGAATTATTAAATGATTTAATTAATGATAAATGTATTATGAAATGAATCAAATAATGATAAATGAATATATAAATGAATGAATTAATGATAATTGAATTAAAATTATTTTAATAATGATTATTTAATTAATAAATGATTTATCCAAAGGCAAATGAATAAATAAATGAATTATTAAATGAATAAAATAATGATCAATGAATTAATGGCAAATGAATTAAAAATGTTTTTTTAATTATTATTTAATTATTAATAATGAAAAAATGAAAAATGATTAAATTAGTGCATTTATAAATGATTAAATTAATGGTAAATGAATTGAATAAATGAATTAATAAATAAATGATTAATGGATTTATTTTATGATAAATGAATAAATAAATGATTTATTTTATAAAAAATGATTAATAAATAAATTTAAAAATGATAAATGATATAATAAATTAATTGGTTTATGGTAAATGTCTTAAAAATGATTGAAAGTTTGATAATCGAAAAAAATAAATGATTTATTATTTTAACATTTCTTTTATCATCTATTAATTTAATTTTCATTCATTAAATCATTTTTTAAATTCATTTATTTATACATTTGCCATTTAATAAATCATTTATCAAATGACAAATGAATCAATAAGTGAATTAATAAATGATATTATAAATGATAAATGCATAAATAAAAGAATTACTAAATGATTTAAATATTGATGAATAAATAAACAAATGAATTAAAAAAAATGATTTTATAAATGGATTAATGTATGGTAAATGAATTGAAAAATGATTTAATGTAAGTTTATCGAAATAATTAATGATTTAATATATGACAAATGAATAATTAAATGAATAAATAAATGATTTAACAAATGACAAATGAATAATAAATGAATTAATGAATGAGTTTATAAATGATAAATCAATAACTTAATGAATTAACAAATAATTTAAATAATGATAAATGAATAAACAAATAAATTATAAAAATTATTAATGATTTTATAAATGGATTAATGCATGGTCTATGAATTAAAATATAAAAAAATTAATGATACTCTAATAAGTAAATGATTATATAAATTAAAAAATGAATAAATAAATGAATTATTATATGATTTAATTAATGATAAATGTATTATGAAATGAATCAAATAATGATAAATGAATGGATAAATGAATGAATTAACGATAATTGAATTAAAATTATTTTAATAATGATTATTTAATTAATAAATGATTTATCCAAAGGCAAATGAATGAGTAAATGAATTATTAAATGAATAAAATAATGATCAATGAATTAATGGTAAATGAATTAAAAATGTTTTTTTTATTATTATTATTTATTTAATAAATAATTTAAAAAAATGATAAATGATTAAATAAGTGAATTTATAAATGATTAAATAAATGGTTAATGAATTAAATTAATGAATTAATAAATATTTTAATAAATGATTTATTTAATGAAAAATGATTAATAAATAAAAATAAAATGATAGATGATATAAAAAATAAATTAGTTCATGGTAAATGAATTAAAAATGATTGAAAGTATGATAATCGAATAAATAAATGATTTAATAAATGGCAAATGAATAAATAAATGAATTAAAAAAATGATTTAATTAATGAAAATTAAATTAATAGATGATAAAAGAAATGTAAAAATAATAAAGAAAGATTTAAAAAATGATTTTATTAATGATAATTTAAGTAATAAATGATTATAGTAATCATTAATAAGCAATCAACTGAATTACTAAATGACTAAATTAATGGTAAATGAATTAAATTCATGAATAAATAAAACTAATGACTAATGAAATAATAAATGATTTAATTAATGAAAAAGGATTTAATAAATAAATTAATTGATGGAAAATGAATTAAAAAATTATTTAATTTCTTATAATCGATTTAATAAATAATTTAACAAATGACAAATGAATCAATAAGTGAATTAATAAATGATATTATAAATGATAAATGCAAAAATAAAAGAATTACTAAATGATTTAAATATTGATGAATAAATATACAAATGAATTAAAAAAATGATTTTATAAATGGATTAATGTATGGTTAATGAATTGAAAAATGATTTAATTTAAGTTTATCGAAATAATTAATGATTTAATATATGACAAATGAATAATTAAATGAATAAAAAAATGATTTAACAAATGACAAATGAATAATTAAATGAATTAATGAATGAGTTTATAAATGATAAATCAATAACTTAATGAATTAACAAATAATTTAAATAATGATAAATGAATAAACAAATAAATTACAAAAATTATTAATGATTTTATAAATGGATTAATGCATGGTCTATGAATTAAAATATAAATAAATTAATGATACTCTAATAAGTAAATGATTTTATAAATTAAAAATGAATAAATAAATGAATTATTATATGATTTAATTAATGATAAATGTATTATGAAATGAATCAAATAATGATAAATGAATAGATAAATGAATGAATTAATGGTAATTGAATTAAAATTATTTTGATAATGATTATTTAATTAATAAATGATTTATCTAAAGGCAAATGACTAAATATATGAATTATTAAATGAATAAAATAATGATCGATGAATTAATGGTAAATGAATTAAAAATGTTTTTTTTTTATTATTATTTAATTAATAAATAATTTAAAAAAATAATAATTGATTAAATAAGTGAATTTATAAATGATTAAATTAATGGTTCATGAATTAAATGAATGAATTAATAAATAAATTAATAAATGATTTATTTAATGAAAAATGATTAATAAATAAATTAAAAAATGATAGATGATATAATAAATGAATTTGTTTATGGTAAAAGAATAAAAATGATTGAAAGTATGATAATCGAAAAAATAAATGATTGAATAAATGGCAAATGAATAAAAAAATGAATTAAAAAAATGATTTAATTAATGAAAATTAAATTAAAAGATGATAAAAGAAATGTTAGAATAATAAGGAAAGATTTAAAAAAATGATTTTATAATTGATAATTTAAGTAATAAATGATTAAAGAAATCATAAATGAGCACCTAACTGAATTAGTAAATGACTAAATTAATGGTAAATGAATTAAATTCGTGAATAAATCAAACTTATGACAAATGAAATAATAAATGATTTAATTAATGAAAAAGGATTTAATAAATAAATTAATTGATGGAAAATGAATTAAAAAATTATTTAATTTCTTATAATCGATTTAATAAATAATTTAACAAATGACAAATGAATCAATAAGTGAATTAATAAATGATTTTATAAATGATAAATGCATAAATAAAAGAATTACTAAATTATTTAAATATTGATGAATAAATAAACAAATGAATTAAAAAAATGATTTTATAAATGGATTAATGTATGGTAAATGAATTGAAAAATGATTTAATGTAAGATAATCGAATTAATTAATGATTAAATATATGACAAATGAATAATTAAATGAATTAATAACTGATTTAACAAATGACAAATGAATAATTAAATGAATTAATAAATGAGAATATTAATGATAAATCAATAACCTAATGAATTAATAAATGATTTAAATAATGATAAATGAATAAACAAATGAATTACAAAAATTATTAATGATTTTATAAATGGATTAATGCATGGTCTATGAATTAAAATATAAATAAATTAATGATACTCTAATATGTAAATGATTTTATCAATTAAAAATGAATAAATAAATGAATTATTAAATGATTTAATTAATGATAAATGTATTATGAAATGAATCAAATAATGATAAATGAATAGATAAATGAATGAATTAATGGTAATTGAATTAAAATTATTTTGATAATGATTATTTAATTAATAAATGATTTATCTAAAGGCAAATGACTAAATATATGAATTATTAAATGAATAAAATAATGATCGATGAATTAATGGTAAATGAATTAAAAATGTTTTTTTTTTTATTATTATTTAATTAATAAATAATTTAAAAAAATAATAATTGATTAAATAAGTGAATTTATAAATGATTAAATTAATGGTTCATGAATTAAATGAATGAATTAATAAATAAATTAATAAATGATTTATTTAATGAAAAATGATTAATAAATAAATTAAAAAATGATAGATGATATAATAAATGAATTTGTTTATGGTAAAAGAATAAAAATGATTGAAAGTATGATAATCGAAAAAATAAATGATTGAATAAATGGCAAATGAATAAAAAAATGAATTAAAAAAATGATTTAATTAATGAAAATTAAATTAAAAGATGATAAAAGAAATGTTAGAATAATAAGGAAAGATTTAAAAAAATGATTTTATAATTGATAATTTAAGTAATAAATGATTAAAGAAATCATAAATGAGCACCTAACTGAATTAGTAAATGACTAAATTAATGGTAAATGAATTAAATTCGTGAATAAATCAAACTTATGACAAATGAAATAATAAATGATTTAATTAATGAAAAAGGATTTAATAAATAAATTAATTGATGGAAAATGAATTAAAAAATTATTTAATTTCTTATAATCGATTTAATAAATAATTTAACAAATGACAAATGAATCAATAAGTGAATTAATAAATGATTTTATAAATGATAAATGCATAAATAAAAGAATTACTAAATTATTTAAATATTGATGAATAAATAAACAAATGAATTAAAAAAATGATTTTATAAATGGATTAATGTATGGTAAATGAATTGAAAAATGATTTAATGTAAGATAATCGAATTAATTAATGATTAAATATATGACAAATGAATAATTAAATGAATTAATAACTGATTTAACAAATGACAAATGAATAATTAAATGAATTAATAAATGAGAATATTAATGATAAATCAATAACCTAATGAATTAATAAATGATTTAAATAATGATAAATGAATAAACAAATGAATTACAA
Organism: Limnephilus rhombicus; assembly: GCA_929108145.2. Classification (NCBI taxonomy): domain Eukaryota; kingdom Metazoa; phylum Arthropoda; class Insecta; order Trichoptera; family Limnephilidae; genus Limnephilus; species Limnephilus rhombicus. The sequence continues at coordinate 42,280,397 of OV815283.1, forward strand.
AAATTATTAATGATTTTATAAATGGATTAATGCATGGTCTATGAATTAAAATATAAATAAATTAATGATACTCTAATATGTAAATGATTTTATCAATTAAAAATGAATAAATAAATGAATTATTAAATGATTTAATTAATGATAAATGTATTATGAAATGAATCAAATAATGATAAATGAATAGATAAATGAATGAATTAATGGTAATTGAATTAAAATTATTTTGATAATGATTATTTAATTAATAAATGATTTATCCAAAGGCAAATGACTAAATATATGAATTATTAAATGAATAAAATAATGATCGATGAATTAATGGTAAATGAATTAAAAATGTTTTTTTTTTATTATTATTTAATTAATAAATAATTTAAAAAAATAATAATTGATTAAATAAGTGAATTTATAAATGATTAAATTAATGGTTAATGAATTAAATGAATGAATTAATAAATAAATTAATAAATGATTTATTTAATGAAAAATGATTAATAAATAAATTAAAAAATGATAGATGATATAATAAATGAATTTGTTTATGGTAAAAGAATTAAAATGATTGAAAGTATGATAATCGAAAAAATAAATGATTGAATAAATGGCAAATGAATAAAAAAATGAATTAAAAAAATGATTTAATTAATGAAAATTAAATTAAAAGATGATAAAAGAAATGTTAGAATAATAAGGAAAGATTTAAAAAAATGATTTTATTAATGATAATTTAAGTAATAAATGATTAAAGAAATCATAAATGAGCACCTAACTGAATTAGTAAATGACTAAATTAATGGTAAATGAATTAAATTCGTGAATAAATCAAACTTATGACAAATGAAATAATAAATGATTTAATTAATGAAAAAGGATTTAATAAATAAATTAATTGATGGAAAATGAATTAAAAAATTATTTAATTTCTTATAATCGATTTATTAAATAATTTAACAAATGACAAATGAATCAATAAGTGAATTAATAAATGATTTTATAAATGATAAATGCATAAATAAAAGAATTACTAATTTATTTAAATATTGATGAATAAATAAACAAATGAATTAAAAAAATGATTTTATAAATGGATTAATGTATGGTAAATGAATTGAAAAATGATTTAATGTAAGATAATCGAATTAATTAATGATTAAATATATGACAAATGAATAATTAAATGAATTAATAACTGATTTAACAAATGACAAATGAATAATTAAATGAATTAATAAATGAGTATATTAATGATAAATCAATAACTTTATGAATTAATAAATGATTTAAATAATGATAAATGAATAAACAAATGAATTACAAAAATTATTAATGATATTATAAATGGATTAATGCATGGTCTATGAATTTAAATATAAATAAATTAATGATACTCTAATATGTAAATGATTTTATCAATTAAAAATGAATAAATAAATGAATTATTAAATGATTTAATTAATGATAAATGTATTATGAAATGAATCAAATAATGATAAATGAATAGATAAATGAATGAATTAATGGTAATTGAATTAAAATTATTTTGATAATGATAATTTAATTAATAAATGATTTATCCAAAGGCAAATGACTAAATATATGAATTATTAAATGAATAAAATAATGATCGATGAATTAATGGTAAATGAATTATAAATGTTTTTTTTTATTATTATTTAATTAATAAATAATTTAAAAAAATAATAATTGATTAAATAAGTGAATTTATAAATGATTAAATTAATGGTTAATGAATTAAATGAATGAATTAATAAATAAATTAATAAATGATTTATTTAGTGAAAAATGATTAATAAATAAATTAAAAAATGATAGATGATATAATAAATGAATTAGTTTATGGTAAAAGAATTAAAAATGATTGTAAGTATGATAATCGAATAAATAAATGATTGAATAAATGGCAAATGAATAAATAAATGAATTAAAAAAATGATTTAATTAATGAAAATTAAATTGAAATGTTAGAATAATAAGGAAAGATTTAAAAAATGATTTTATTAATGATAATTTAAGTAATAAATGATTAAAGAAATCATAAATGAGCAATTCACTGAATTAGTAAATGACTAAATTAATGGTAAATGAATTAAATTCGTGAATAAATCAAACTTATGACAAATGAAATAATAAATGATTTAATTAATGAAAAAGGATTTAATAAATAAATTAATTGATGGAAAATGAATTAAAAAATTATTTAATTTCTTATAATCGATTTAATAAATAATTTAACAAATGACAAATGAATCAATAAGTGAATTAATAAATGATTTTATAAATGATAAATGCATAAATAAAAGAATTACTAAATTATTTAAATATTGATGAATAAATAAACAAATGAATTAAAAAAATGATTTTATAAATGGATTAATGTATGGTAAATGAATTGAAAAATGATTTAATGTAAGATAATCGAATTAATTAATGATTAAATATATGACAAATGAATAATTAAATGAATTAATAACTGATTTAACAAATGACAAATGAATAATTAAATGAATTAATAAATGAGTATATTAATGATAAATCAATAACCTAATGAATTAATAAATGATTTAAATAATGATAAATGAATAAACAAATGAATTACAAAAATTATTAATGATTTTATAAATGGATTAATGCATGGTCTATGAATTAAAATATAAATAAATTAATGATACTCTAATATGTAAATGATTTTATCAATTAAAAATGAATAAATAAATGAATTTTTAAATGATTTAATTAATGATAAATGTATTATGAAATGTATCAAATAATGATAAATGAATAGATAAATGAATGAATTAATGGTAATTGAATTAAAATTATTTTGATAATGATTATTTAATTAATAAATGATTTATCCAAAGGCAAATGACTAAATATATGAATTATTAAATGAATAAAATAATGATCGATGAATTAATGGTAAATGAATTAAAAATTTTTTTTTTTTTATTATTATTTAATTAATAAATAATTTAAAAAAATGATAAATGATTAAATAAGTGAATTTATAAATGATTAAATAAATGGTTAATGAATTAAATTAATGAATTAATAAATATTTTAATAAATGATTTATTTAATGAAAAATGATTAATAAATAAAAAAAAAATGATAGATGATATAATAAATGAATTAGTTCATGGTAAATGAATTAAAAATGATTGAAAGTATGATAATCGAATAAATAAATGATTTAATAAATGGCAAATGAATAAATAAATGAATTAAAAAAATGATTTAATTAATGAAAATTAAATTAATAGATGATAAAAGAAATGTAAAAATAATAAAGAAAGATTTAAAAAATGATTTTATTAATAATAATTTAAGTAATAAATGATTATACTAATCATTAATAAGCAATCAACTGAATTACTAAATGACTAAATTAATGGTAAATGAATTAATATCATGAATAAATAAAACTAATGACTAATGAAATAATAAATGATTTAATTAATGAAAAAGGATTTAATAAATAAATTAATTGATGGAAAATGAATTAAAAAATTATTTAATTTCTTATAATCGATTTAATAAATAATTTAACAAATGACAAATGAATCAATAAGTGAATTAATAAATGATTTTATAAATGATAAATGCATAAATAAAAGAATTACTAAATTATTTAAATATTGATGAATAAATAAACAAATGAATTAAAAAAATGATTTTATAAATGGATTAATGTATGGTAAATGAATTGAAAAATGATTTAATGTAAGATAATCGAATTAATTAATGATTAAATATATGACAAATGAATAATTAAATGAATAAATAACTGATTTAACAAATGACAAATGAATAATTAAATGAATTAATAAATGAGTATATTAATGATAAATCAATAACCTAATGAATTAATAAATGATTTAAATAATGATAAATGAATAAACAAATGAATTACAAAAATTATTAATGATTTTATAAATGGATTAATGCATGGTCTATGAATTAAAATATAAATAAATTAATGATACTCTAATATGTAAATGATTTTATCAATTAAAAATGAATAAATAAATGAATTATTAAATGATTTAATTAATTATAAATGTATTATGAAATGAATCAAATAATGATAAATGAATAGATAAATGAATGAATTAATGGTAATTGAATTAAAATTATTTTGATAATGATTATTTAATTAATAAATGATTTATCCAAAGGCAAATGACTAAATATATGAATTATTAAATGAATAAAATAATGATCGATGAATTAATGGTAAATGAATTAAAAATGTTTTTTTTTATTATTATTTAATTAATAAATAATTAAAAAAATGATAAATTATGAAATAAGTGAATTTATAAATGATTAAATTAATGGTTAATGAATTAAATTAATGAATTAATAAATATTTTAATAAATGATTTATTTAATGAAAAATGATTAATAAATAAAAAAAAAATGATAGATGATATAATAAATGAATTAGTTCATGGTAAATGAATTAAAAATGATTGAAAGTATGATAATCGAATAAATAAATGATTTAATAAATGGCAAATGAATAAATAAATGAATTAAAAAAATGATTTAATTAATGAAAATTAAATTAATAGATGATAAAAGAAATGTAAAAATAATAAAGAAAGATTTAAAAAATGATTTTATTAATGATAATTTAAGTAATAAATGATTATAGTAATCATTAATAAGCAATCAACTGAATTACTAAATGACTAAATTAATGGTAAATGAATTAAATTCATGAATAAATAAAACTAATGACTAATGAAATAATAAATGATTTAATTAATGAAAAAGGATTTAATAAATAAATTAATTGATGGAAAATGAATTAAAAAATTATTTAATTTCTTATAATCGATTTAATAAATAATTTAACAAATGACAAATGAATCAATAAGTGAATTAATAAATGATTTTATAATTGATAAATGCATAAATAAAAGAATTACTAAATTATTTAAATATTGATGAATAAATAAACAAATGAATTAAAAAACTGATTTTATAAATGGATTAATGTATGGTATATGAATTGAAAAACTATTTAATGTAAGATAATCGAACTAATGACAAATGAAACAATAAAAGATTTAATTAATGAAAAAGGATTTAATAAATAAATGAATTTATGGAAAATGAATTAAAAAATTATTTAATTTCTTATAATCGATTTAATAAATAATTTAACAAATGACAAATGAATCAATAAATGATTTTATAAATGATAAATGCATAAATAAAAGAATTACTAAATGATTTAAATATTGATGAATAAAAAAACAAATGAATTAAAAAAATGATTTTATAAATGTATTAATGTATGGTAAATGAATTGAAAAATGATTTAATGTAAGATAATCGAATTAATTAATGATTTTATATATGACAAATGAATCATTAAATGAATTAATAAACGATTTAACAAATGACAAATGAATAATTAAATGAATTAATAAATGAGTTTATAAATGATAAATCAATAACTTAATTAATTAATAAATGATTTAAATAATGATAAATGAATAAACAAATTATGAAATGAATCAAATAATGATAAATGAATAGATAAGTGAATGAATTAATGATAATTAAATTAAAATTATTTTAATAATGATTATTTAATTAATAAATGATTTATACAAAGGCAAATGAATAACTAAATTAATTATTAAATTAATAAAATAATGATCAATGAATTAATGGTAAATGAATTAAAAATGTTTTTTTTTTTATTATTATTTAATTAATAAATAATTTAAAAAAATAATAATTGATTAAATAAGTGAATTTATAAATGATTAAATTAATGGTTAATGAATTAAATGAATGAATTAATAAATTAATTAATAAATGATTTATTTAATGAAAAATGATTAATAAATAAATTAAAAAATGATAGATGATATAATAAATGAATTTGTTTATGGTAAAAGAATTAAAATGATTGAAAGTATGATAATCGAATAAATAAATGATTGAATAAATGGCAAATGAATAAAAAAATGAATTAAAAAAATGATTTAATTAATGAAAATTAAATTAAAAGATGATAAAAGAAATGTTTGAATGATAAGGAAAGATTTAAAAAATGATTTTATTAATGATAATTTAAGTAATAAATGATTAAAGAAATCATAAATGAGCACCTAACTGAATTAGTAAATGACTAAATTAATGGTAAATGAATTAAATTCGTGAATAAATCAAACTAATGACAAATGAAATAATAAATGATTTAATTAATGAAAAAGGATTTAATAAATAAATGAATTTATGGAAAATGAATTAAAAAATTATTAATTTCTTATAATCGATTTAATAAATAATTTAACAAATGCCAAATGAATCAATAAGTGAATTAATAAATGATTTTATAAATGATAAATGCATAAATAAAAGAATTACTAAATGATTTAAATATTGATGAATAAATAAACAAATGAATTAAAAAAATGATTTTATAAATCGATTAATGTATGGTAAATGATTTGAAAAATGCTTTAATGTAAGATAATCGAATTAATTAATGATTAAATATATGACAAATGAATAATTAAATGAATTAATAACTGATTTAACAAATGACAAATGAATAATTAAATGAATTAATAAATGAGTATATTAATGATAAATCAATAACCTAATGAATTAATAAATGATTTAAATAATCATAAATGAATAAACAAATGAAATACAAAAATTATTAATGATTTTATAAATGGATTAATGCATGGTCTATGAATTAAAATATAAATAAATTAATGATACTCTAATATGTAAATGATTTTATCAATTAAAAATGAATAAATAAATGAATTATTAAATGATTTAATTAATGATAAATGTATTATGAAATGAATCAAATAATGATAAATGAATAGATAAATGAATGAATTAATGGTAATTGAATTAAAATTATTTTGATAATGATTATTTAATTAATAAATGATTTATCCAAAGGCAAATGACTAAATATATGAATTATTAAATGAATAAAATAATGATCGATGAATTAATGGTAAATGAATTAAAAATGTTTTTTTTTTATTATTATTTAATTAATAAATAATTTAAAAAAATGATAAATGATTAAATAAGTAAATTAATAAATGATTAAATTAATGGTTAATGAATTAAATTAATGAATTAATAAATATTTTAATAAATGATTTATTTAATGAAAAATGATTAATAAATAAAAAAAAATGATAGATGATATAATAAATGAATTATCATGGTAAATGAATTAAAAATGTTTGAAAGTATGATAATCGAATAAATAAATGATTTAATAAATGGCAAATGAATAAATAAATGAATTATAAAAATGATTTAATTAATGAAAATTAAATTAATAGATGATAAAAGAAATGTAAAAATAATAAAGAAAGATTTAAAAAATGATTTTATTAATGATAATTTTTAGTAATAAATGATTATAGTAATCATTAATAAGCAATCTACTGAATTACTAAATGACTTAATTAATGGTAAATGAATTATATTCATGAATAAATAAAACTAATGACTAATGAAATAATAAATGATTTAATTAATGAAAAAGGATTTAATAAATAAATTGATTGATGGAAAATGAATTAAAAAATTATTTAATTTCTTATAATCGATTTAATAAATAATTTAACAAATGCCAAATGAATCAATAAGTGAATTAATAAATGATTTTATAAATGATAAATGCATAAATAAAAGAATAACGAAATGATTTAAATATTGATGAATAAATAAACAAATCAATTAAACAAATGATTTTATAAATGGATTAATGTATGTTAAATGATTTGAAAAATGCTTTAATGTAAGATAATCGAATTAATTAATGATTTAATATATGACAAATGAATTATTAAATGAATGAATAAATGATTTAACAAATGACAAATGAATAATTTAATGAATTAATAAATGAGTTTATTAATGATAAATCAATAACTTTATGAATTAATAAATGATTTAAATAATGATAAATGAATAAACAAATGAATTACAAAAATTATTAATGATTTTATAAATGGATAAATGCATGGTCTATGAATTAAAATATAAATAAATTAATGATACTCTAATATGTAAATGATTATATTAATTAAAAATGAATAAATAAATGAATTATTAAATGATTTAATTAATGATAAATGTATTAAGAAATGAATCAAATAATGATAAATGAAAAGATAAATGAATGAATTAATGATAATTGAATTAAAATTATTAAATAATGATTATTTAATTAATAAATGATTTATCCAAAGGCAAATGAATAAATAAATGAATTATAAAATGAATAAAATAATGATCAATGAATTAATGGTAAATGAATTAAAAATGTTTTTTTTTTATTATTATTTAATTAATAAATAATTTAAAAAAATAATAATTGATTGAATAAGTGAATTTATAAATGATAAAATAATGGTTAATGAATTAAATGAATGAATTAATAAATAAATTAAAAAATGATTTATTTAATGAAAAATTATTAATAAATAAATTAAAAAATGATAGATGATATAATAAATGAATTAGGTTATGGTAAAAGAATTAAAAATGATTGAAAGTATGATAATCGAATAAATAAATGATTGAATAAATGGCAAATGAATAAATAAATGAATTAAAAAAATGATTTAATTAATGAAAATTAAATTTAAAGATGATAAAAGAAATGTTAGAATAATAAGGAAAGATTTAAAAAATGATTTTATTAATGATAATTTAAGTAATAAATGATTAAAGAAATCATAAATGAGCAATTAACTGAATTAGTAAATGACTTAATTAATGGTTAATGAATTAAATTCATGAATAAATAAAACTAATAATAAATGATTTAATTAATGAAAAAGCATTTAATAAATAAATTATTTTATGGAAAATGAATTAAAAAATTATTTAATTTCTTATAATCGATTGAATAAATAATTTAACAAATGACAAATGAATCAATAAGTTAATTAATAAATGATTTTATAAATGATAAATGCATAAATACAAGAATTACTAAATGATTTAAATATTGATGAATAAATAAACAAATGAATTAAAAAAAAAAAAAGATTTTATAAATGGATTAATGTATGGTAAATGAATTGAAAAATGATTTAATGTAAGATAATCGAATAAATTAATGATTAAATATATGACAAATGAATAATTAAATGAATTAATAAATGATTTAACAAATGACAAATGAATAATTAAATGAATTAATAAATAAGTTTATAAATGATAAATCAATAACTTAATGAATTAAAAAATGATTTAAATAATGATAAATGAATAAACAAATGAATTACAAAAATTATTAATGATTTTATTAATGGATTAATGCATGGTCGATGAATTTAAATATAAATAAATTAATGATACTCTTATATGTAAATGATTTTATAAATTAAAAATGAATAAATAAATGAATTATTAAATGATTTAATTAATGATAAATGTATTTTGAAATGAATCAAATAATGATAAATGAATGAATTAATGATAATTGAATTAAAATTATTTTAATAATGATTATTTAATTAATAAATAATTTATACAAAGGCAAATGAATAAATAAATTAATTATTAAATGAATAAAATAATGATCAATGAATCAATGGTAAATGAATTTAAAATGTTTTTTTTTTTTATTATTATTTATTAAAAAATAATTTAAAAAAATAATAATTGATTAAATAAGTGAATTTATAAATGATTAAATTAATGGTTAATGAATTAAATGAATGAATTAATCAATAAATTAATAAATGATTTATTTCATGAAAAATGATTAATAAAAAAAAAATGATAGATGATTTAATAAATGAATTAGTTTATGGTAGAAGAATTAAAAATGATTGAAAGTATGAAAATCGAATAAATAAATGATTGAATAAATGGCAAATGAATAAATAAATGAATTAAAAAAATGATTTAATTAATGAAAATTAAATTAAAAGATGATAAAAGAAATGTTAGAATAATAAGGAAAGATTTAAAAAATGATTTTATTAATGATAATTTAAGTAATAAATGATTAAAGAAATCATAAATGAGCACCTAACTGAATTAGTAAATGACTAAATTAATGGTAAATGAATTAAATTCGTGAATAAATCAAACTAATGACAAATGAAATAATAAATGATTTAATTAATGAAAAAGGATTTAATAAATAAATGAATATATGGAAAATGAATTAAAAAATTATTTAATTTCTTATAATCGATTTAATAAATAATTTAACAAATGCCAAATGAATCAATAAGTGAATTAATAAATGATTTTATAAATGATAAATGCATAAATAAAAGAATAACTAAATGATTTAAATATTGATGAATAAATAAACAAATCACTTAAAAAAATGATTTTATAAATGGATTAATGTATGGTAAATGAATTGAAAAATGATTTAATGTAAGATAATCGAATTAATTAATGATTTAATATATGACAAATGAATAATTAAAAGAATTAATAAATGATTTAACAAATGACAAATGAATAATTAAATGAATTAATAAATGAGTTTATAAATGATAAATCAATAACTTAATGAATTAATAAATGATTTAAATAATGATAAATAAATAAACAAATGAATTACAAAAATTATTAATGATTTTATAAATGGATTAATGCATGGTCTATGATTTAAAATATTAATAAATTAATGATACTCTAATAAGTAAATGATTTTATAAATTAAAAATGAATAAATAAATGAATTAATAAATGATTTAATTAATGATAAATGTATTATGAAATGAATCAAATAATGATAAATGAAAAGATAAATGAATGAATTAATGATAATTGAATTAAAATTAATTTCATAATGATTATTTAATTAATAAATGATTTATCCAAAGGCAAATGAATAAATAAATGAATTATTAAATGAATAAAATAATGATCAATGAATTTATGGTAAATGAATTAAAAATGTTTTTTTTTATTATTATTTAATTAATAAATAATTTAAAAAAAATAAAAATTGATTAAAAAAATGAATTTAAAAATGATTAAATTAATGGTTCATGAATTAAATGAATGAATTAATAAGTAAATTAATAATTGATTTATTTAATGAAAAATGATTAATAAATAAATAAAAAAATGATAGATGATTTAATAAATGAATTAGTTTATGGTAAAAGAATTAAAAATGATTGAAAGTATGATAATCGAATAAATAAATGATTGAATAAATGGCAAATGAATAAATAAATGAATTTAAAAAATGATTTAATTAATGAAAATTAAATTAAAAGATGATAAAAGAAATGTTAGAATAATAAGGAATGATTTAAAAATGATTTTATTAATGATAATTTAAGTAATAAACGATTAAAGAAATCATAAATGAGCAATTAACTGAATTAGTAAATGACTTAATTAATGGTAAATGAATTAAATTCATGAATTAATAAAACTAATAATAAATGATTTAATTAATGAAAAAGCATTTAATTAATAAATTATTTTATGGAAAATGAATTAAAAAATTATTTAATTTCTTATAATCGATTTAATAAATAATTTTACAAATGACAAATGAATCAATAAGTGAATTAATAAAAGATTTTATAAATGATAAATGCATAAATAAAAGAATTACTAAATGATTTAAATATTGATGAATAAATAAACAAATGAATTAAAAAAATGATTTGATAAATGGATTAATGTATGGTAAATGAATTGAAAAATGATTTAATGTAAGATAATCGAATTAATTAATGATTTAATATATGACAAATGAATAACTAAATGAATAAATAAATGATTTAACAAATGACAAATGAATAATTAAATGAATTAATAAATGAGTTTATAAATGATAAATCAATAACTTAATGAATTAATAAATGATTTAAATAATGATAACTGAATAAACAAATGAATTACAAAAATTATTAATGATTTTATAAATGGATTAATGAATGGTCTATGAATTAAAATAAAAATAAATTAATGATACTCTAATAAGTAAATGATTTTATAAATTAAAAATGAATAAATAAATGAATTATTAAATGATTTAATTAATGATAAATGTATTATGAAATGAATCAAATAATGATAAATGAAAAGATAAATGAATGAATAAATGATAATTGAATTAAAATTAATTTAATAATGATTATTTAATTAATAAATGATTTATCCAAAGACAAATGAATAAATAAATGAATTATTAAATGAATAAAATAATGATCAATGAATTAATGGTAAATGAATTAAAAATGTTTTTTTTTATTATTATTTAATTAATAAATAATTTAAAAAAATAAAAATTGATTAAATAAATGAATTTAAAAATGATTAAATTAATGGTTAATGAATTAAATGAATGAATTAATAAATAAATTAATAATTGATTTATTTAATGAAAAATCATTAATAAATAAATAAAAAAAATGATAGATGATTTAATAAATGAATTAGTTTATGGTAAAAGAATTAAAAATGATTGAAAGTATGATAATCGAATAAATAAATGATTGAATAAATGGCAAATGAATAAATAAATGAATTAAAAAAATGATTTAATTAATGAAAATTAAATTAAAAGATGATAAAAGAAATGTTAGAATAATAAGGAAAGATTTAAAAAATGATTTTATTAATGATAATTTAAGTAATAAATGATTAAAGAAATCATAAATGAGCAATTAACTGAATTAGTAAATGACTAAATTAATGGTAAATGAATTAAATTCGTGAATAAATCAAACTAATGACAAATGAAATAATAAATGATTTAATTAATGAAAAAGGATTTAATAAATAAATGAATTTATGGAAAGATTTAAAAAATGATTTTATTTCTTATAATCGATTTAATAAATAATTTTACAAATGACAAATGAATCAATAAATGATTTTATAAATGATAAATGCATAAATAAAAGAATTACTAAATGATTTAAATATTGATGAATAAATAAACAAATGAATTAAAAAAATGATTTTATAAATGGATTTATGTATGGTAATTGAATTGAAAAATGATTTAATGTAAGATAATCGAATTAATTAATGATTTTATATATGACAAATGAATCATTAAATGAATTAATAAACGATTTAACAAATGACAAATGAATAATTAAATGAATTAATAAATGAGTTTATTAATGATAAATCAATAACTTAATTAATTAATAAATGATTTAAATAATGATAAATGAATAAACAAATGAATTACAAAAATTATTAATGATTTTATAAATGGATTAATGCATGGTCTATGAATTAAAATATAAATAAATTAATGATAATCTAATATGTTAATGATTTTATAAATTAAAAATAAATAAATAAATGAATTATTAAATGATTTAATTAATGATAAATGTATTATGAAATGAATCAAATAATGATAAATGAAAAGATAAATAAATAAATTAATGATAATTGAATTAAAATTAATTTCATAATGATTATTTAATTAATAAATGATTTATCCAAAGGCAAATGAATAAATAAATGAATTATTAAATGAATAAAATAATGATCAATGAATTTATGGTAAATGAATTAAAAATGTTTTTTTTTTATTATTATTTAATTAATAAATAATTTAAAAAAATAAAAATTGATTAAATAAATGAATTTAAAAATGATTTAATTAATGGTTTATGAATTAAATGAATGAATTAATCAATAAATTAATAATTTATTTATTTAATGAATAATGATTAATAAATAAATAAAAAAATGATAGATGATTTAATAAATGATATAGTTTATGGTAGAAGAATTAAAAATGATTGAAAGTATGATAATTGAATAAATAAATGATTGAATAAATGGCAAATGAATAAATAAATGAATTAAAAAATGATTTAATTAATGAAAATTAAATTAAAAGATGATAAAAGAAATGTTAGAATAATAAGAAAAGATTTAAAAAATGATTTTATTAATGATAATTTAAGTAATAAACGATTAAAGAAATCATAAATGAGCAATTAACTGAATAAGTAAATGACTAAATTAATGGTAAATGAATTAAATTCATGAATTAATAAAACTAATAATAAATGATTTAATTAATGAAAAAGCATTTAATTAATAAATTATTTTATGGAAAATGAATTAAAAAATTATTTAATTTCTTATAATCGATTTAATAAATAATTTTACAAATGACAAATGAATCAATAAGTGAATTAATAAATGATTTTATAAATGATAAATGCATAAATAAAAGAATTACTAAATGATTTAAATATTGATGAATAAATAAACAAATGAATTAAAAAAATGATTTTATAAATGGATTAATGTATGGTAAATGAATTGAAAAATGATTAAATGTAAGATTATCGAATTAATTAATGATTTAATATATGACAAATGAATAATTAAATGAATTAATAAATGATTTAACAAATGACAAATGAATAATTAAATGAATTAATAAATGAGTTTATAAATGATAAATCAATAACTTAATGAATTAATAAATGATTTTAATAATGATAAATGAATAAACAAATGAATTACAAAAATTATTAATGATTTTATAAATGGATTAATGCATGGTCTATGAATTAAAATATAAATAAATTTATGATACTCTAATAAGTAAATGATTTTATAAATTAAAAATGAATAAATAAATGAATTATTAAATGATTTAATTAATGATAAATGTATTTTGAAATGAATCAAATAATGATAAATGAATGAATTAATGATAATTGAATTAAAATTATTTTAATAATGATTATTTAATTAATAAATAATTTATACAAAGGCAAATGAATAAATAAATTAATTATTAAATGAATAAAATAATGATCAATGAATCAATGGTAAATGAATTTAAAATGTTTTTTTTTTTATTATTATTTATTAATAAATAATTTAAAAAAATAATAATTGATTAAATAAGTGAATTTATAAATGATTAAATTAATGGTTAATGAATTAAATGAATGAATTAATCAATAAATTAATAAATGATTTATTTCATGAAAAATGATTAATAAAAAAAAAATGATAGATGATTTAATAAATGAATTAGTTTATGGTAGAAGAATTAAAAATGATTGAAAGTATGAAAATCGAATAAATAAATGATTGAATAAATGGCAAATGAATAAATAAATGAATTAAAAAAATGATTTAATTAATGAAAATTAAATTAAAAGATGATAAAAGAAATGTTAGAATAATAAGGAAAGATTTAAAAAATGATTTTATTAATGATAATTTAAGTAATAAATGATTAAAGAAATCATAAATGAGCACCTAACTGAATTAGTAAATGACTAAATTAATGGTAAATGAATTAAATTCGTGAATAAATCAAACTAATGACAAATGAAATAATAAATGATTTAATTAATGAAAAAGGATTTAATAAATAAATGAATATATGGAAAATGAATTAAAAAATTATTTAATTTCTTATAATCGATTTAATAAATAATTTAACAAATGCCAAATGAATCAATAAGTGAATTAATAAATGATTTTATAAATGATAAATGCATAAATAAAAGAATAACTAAATGATTTAAATATTGATGAATAAATAAACAAATCACTTAAAAAAATGATTTTATAAATGGATTAATGTATGGTAAATGAATTGAAAAATGATTTAATGTAAGATAATCGAATTAATTAATGATTTAATATATGACAAATGAATAATTAAAAGAATTAATAAATGATTTAACAAATGACAAATGAATAATTAAATGAATTAATAAATGAGTTTATAAATGATAAATCAATAACTTAATGAATTAATAAATGATTTAAATAATGATAAATAAATAAACAAATGAATTACAAAAATTATTAATGATTTTATAAATGGATTAATGCATGGTCTATGATTTAAAATATTAATAAATTAATGATACTCTAATAAGTAAATGATTTTATAAATTAAAAATGAATAAATAAATGAATTAATAAATGATTTAATTAATGATAAATGTATTATGAAATGAATCAAATAATGATAAATGAAAAGATAAATGAATGAATTAATGATAATTGAATTAAAATTAATTTCATAATGATTATTTAATTAATAAATGATTTATCCAAAGGCAAATGAATAAATAAATGAATTATTAAATGAATAAAATAATGATCAATGAATTTATGGTAAATGAATTAAAAATGTTTTTTTTTTATTATTATTTAATTAATAAATAATTTAAAAAAAATAAAAATTGATTAAAAAAATGAATTTAAAAATGATTAAATTAATGGTTCATGAATTAAATGAATGAATTAATAAGTAAATTAATAATTGATTTATTTAATGAAAAAATGATTAATAAATAAAAAAAAAAATGATAGATGATTTAATAAATGAATTAGTTTATGGTAAAAGAATTAAAAATGATTGAAAGTATGATAATCGAATAAATAAATGATTGAATAAATGGCAAATGAATAAATAAATGAATTTAAAAAATGATTTAATTAATGAAAATTAAATTAAAAGATGATAAAAGAAATGTTAGAATAATAAGGAATGATTTAAAAATGATTTTATTAATGATAATTTAAGTAATAAACGATTAAAGAAATCATAAATGAGCAATTAACTGAATTAGTAAATGACTTAATTAATGGTAAATGAATTAAATTCATGAATTAATAAAACTAATAATAAATGATTTAATTAATGAAAAAGCATTTAATTAATAAATTATTTTATGGAAAATGAATTAAAAAATTATTTAATTTCTTATAATCGATTTAATAAATAATTTTACAAATGACAAATGAATCAATAAGTGAATTAATAAATGATTTTATAAATGATAAATGCATAAATAAAAGAATTACTAAATGATTTAAATATTGATGAATAAATAAACAAATGAATTAAAAAAATGATTTGATAAATGGATTAATGTATGGTAAATGAATTGAAAAATGATTTAATGTAAGATAATCGAATTAATTAATGATTTAATATATGACAAATGAATAACTAAATGAATAAATAAATGATTTAACAAATGACAAATGAATAATTAAATGAATTAATAAATGAGTTTATAAATGATAAATCAATAACTTAATGAATTAATAAATGATTTAAATAATGATAACTGAATAAACAAATGAATTACAAAAATTATTAATGATTTTATAAATGGATTAATGAATGGTCTATGAATTAAAATAATAATAAATTAATGATACTCTAATAAGTAAATGATTTTATAAATTAAAAATGAATAAATAAATGAATTATTAAATGATTTAATTAATGATAAATGTATTATGAAATGAATCAAATAATGATAAATGAAAAGATAAATGAATGAATTAATGATAATTGAATTAAAATTAATTTAATAATGATTATTTAATTAATAAATGATTTATCCAAAGACAAATGAATAAATAAATGAATTATTAAATGAATAAAATAATGATCAATGAATTAATGGTAAATGAATTAAAAATGTTTTTTTTTATTATTATTTAATTAATAAATAATTTAAAAAAATAAAAATTGATTAAATAAATGAATTTAAAAATGATTAAATTAATGGTTAATGAATTAAATGAATGAATTAATAAATAAATTAATAATTGATTTATTTAATGAAAAATCATTAATAAATAAATAAAAAAAATGATAGATGATTTAATAAATGAATTAGTTTATGGTAAAAGAATTAAAAATGATTGAAAGTATGATAATCGAATAAATAAATGATTGAATAAATGGCAAATGAATAAATAAATGAATTAAAAAAATGATTTAATTAATGAAAATTAAATTAAAAGATGATAAAAGAAATGTTAGAATAATAAGGAAAGATTTAAAAAATGATTTTATTAATGATAATTTAAGTAATAAATGATTAAAGAAATCATAAATGAGCAATTAACTGAATTAGTAAATGACTAAATTAATGGTAAATGAATTAAATTCGTGAATAAATCAAACTAATGACAAATGAAATAATAAATGATTTAATTAATGAAAAAGGATTTAATAAATAAATGAATTTATGGAAAATGAATTAAAAAATTATTTTATTTCTTATAATCGATTTAATAAATAATTTTACAAATGACAAATGAATCAATAAATGATTTTATAAATGATAAATGCATAAATAAAAGAATTACTAAATGATTTAAATATTGATGAATAAATAAACAAATGAATTAAAAAAATGATTTTATAAATGGATTTATGTATGGTAATTGAATTGAAAAATGATTTAATGTAAGATAATCGAATTAATTAATGATTTTATATATGACAAATCAATCATTAAATGAATTAATAAACGATTTAACAAATGACAAATGAATAATTAAATGAATTAATAAATGAGTTTATTAATGATAAATCAATAACTTAATTAATTAATAAATGATTTAAATAATGATAAATGAATAAACAAATGAATTACAAAAATTATTAATGATTTTATAAATGGATTAATGCATGGTCTATGAATTAAAATATAAATAAATTAATGATAATCTAATATGTTAATGATTTTATAAATTAAAAATAAATAAATAAATGAATTATTAAATGATTTAATTAATGATAAATGTATTATGAAATGAATCAAATAATGATAAATGAAAAGATAAATAAATAAATTAATGATAATTGAATTAAAATTAATTTCATAATGATTATTTAATTAATAAATGATTTATCCAAAGGCAAATGAATAAATAAATGAATTATTAAATGAATAAAATAATGATCAATGAATTTATGGTAAATGAATTAAAAATGTTTTTTTTTATTATTATTTAATTAATAAATAATTTAAAAAAATAAAAATTGATTAAATAAATGAATTTAAAAATGATTTAATTAATGGTTTATGAATTAAATGAATGAATTAATCAATAAATTAATAATTTATTTATTTAATGAAAAATGATTAATAAATAAATAAAAAAATGATAGATGATTTAATAAATGATATAGTTTATGGTAGAAGAATTAAAAATGATTGAAAGTATGATAATTGAATAAATAAATGATTGAATAAATGGCAAATGAATAAATAAATGAATTAAAAAATGATTTAATTAATGAAAATTAAATTAAAAGATGATAAAAGAAATGTTAGAATAATAAGAAAAGATTTAAAAAATGATTTTATTAATGATAATTTAAGTAATAAACGATTAAAGAAATCATAAATGAGCAATTAACTGAATAAGTAAATGACTAAATTAATGGTAAATGAATTAAATTCATGAATTAATAAAACTAATAATAAATGATTTAATTAATGAAAAAGCATTTAATTAATAAATTATTTTATGGAAAATGAATTAAAAAATTATTTAATTTCTTATAATCGATTTAATAAATAATTTTACAAATGACAAATGAATCATTAAGTGAATTAATAAATGATTTTATAAATGATAAATGCATAAATAAAAGAATTACTAAATGATTTAAATATTGATGAATAAATAAACAAATGAATTAAAAAAATGATTTTATAAATGGATTAATGTATGGTAAATGAATTGAAAAATGATTAAATGTAAGATTATCGAATTAATTAATGATTTAATATATGACAAATGAATAATTAAATGAATTAATAAATGATTTAACAAATGACAAATGAATAATTAAATGAATTAATAAATGAGTTTATAAATGATAAATCAATAACTTAATGAATTAATAAATGATTTAAATAATGATAAATGAATAAACAAATGAATTACAAAAATTATTAATGATTTTATAAATGGATTAATGCATGGTCTATGAATTAAAATATAAATAAATTTATGATACTCTAATAAGTAAATGATTTTATAAATTAAAAATGAATAAATAAATGAATTATTAAATGATTTAATTAATGATAAATGTATTATGAAATGCATCAAATAATGATAAATGAAAAAATAAATGATTGAATTAATGATAATTGAATTAAAATTAATTTAATAATGATTATTTAATTAATAAATGATTTATCCAAAGGCAAATGAATAAATAAATGAATTATTAAATGAATAAAATAATGATCAATGAATTAATGGTAAATGAATTAAAAATGTTTTTTTTTTATTATTATTAATTTAATAAATAATTTAAAAAAAATAAAAATTGATTAAAAAAATGAATTTAAAAATGATTAAATTAATGGTTTATGAATTAAATGAATGAATTCATAAATAAATTAATAATTTATTTATTTAATGAAAAATAATTAACAAATAAAT
The DNA here is from genome assembly GCA_929108145.2 of Limnephilus rhombicus. Taxonomy (NCBI): domain Eukaryota; kingdom Metazoa; phylum Arthropoda; class Insecta; order Trichoptera; family Limnephilidae; genus Limnephilus; species Limnephilus rhombicus. The sequence continues at coordinate 42,300,656 of OV815283.1, forward strand.
AAAAAAATGATAGATGATTTAATAAATGAATTAGTTTATGGTAGAAGAATTAAAAATGATTGAAAGTATGATAATCGAATAAAAAAATGATTGAATAAATGGCAAATGAATAAATAAATGAATTAAAAAAATGATTTAATTAATGAAAATTAAATTAAAAGATGATAAAAGAAATGTTAGAATAATAAGGAAAGATTTAAAAAATGATTTTATTAATGATAATTTAAGTAATAAATGATTAAAGAAATCATAAATGAGCAATTAACTGAATAAGTAAATGACTAAATTAATGGTAAATGAATTAAATTCATGAATAAATAAAACTAATAATTAATGATTTAATTAATGAAAAAGCATTTAATTAATAAATTATTTTATGGAAAATGAATTAAAAAATTATTTAATTTCTTATAATCGATTTAATAAATAATTTTACAAATGACAAATGAATCAATAAGTGAATTAATAAATGATTTTATAAATGATAAATGCATAAATAAAAGAATTACTAAATGATTTAAATATTGATGAATAAATAAACAAATGAATTAAAAAAATGATTTTATAAATGGATTAATGTATGGTAAATGAATTGAAAAATGATTTAATGTAAGATTATCGAATTAATTAATGATTTAATATATGACAAATGAATAATTAAATGAATTAATAAATGATTTAACAAATGACAAATGAATAATTAAATGAATTAATAAATGAGTTTATAAATGATAAATCAATAACTTAATGAATTAATAAATGATTTAAATAATGATAAATGAATAAACAAATGAATTATAAAAATTATTAATAATTTTAAAAATGGATTAATGCATGGTCTATGAATTAAAATATAAATAAATTAATGTTACTCTAATAAGTAAATGAATTTATAAATTGAAAATGAATAAATAAATGAATTATTAAATGATTTAATTAATGATAAATGTATTATGAAATGAATCAAATAATGATAAATGAAAAGAAAAATGAATGAATTTATGATAATTGAATAAAAATTAATTTAATAATGATTATTTAATTAATAAATGATTTATCCAAAGGCAAATGAATAAATAAATGAATAAAATAATGATAAATGAATTAATGGTAAATGAATTAAAAATGTTTTTTTTATTATTATTAAATTAATTAATAATTTAAAAAAATAAAAATTGATTAAATAAATGAATTTAAAAATGATTAAATTAATGGTTAATGAATTAAATGAATGAATTAATAAATAAATTAATAATTGATTTATTTAATGAAAAATGATTAATAAATAAATAAAAAAATGATAGATGATTTAATAAATGAATTAGTTTATAGTAAAAGAATTAAAAATGATTGAAAGTATGATAATCGAATAAATAAATGATTGAATAAATGGCAAATGAATAAATAAATGAATTAAAAAAATGATTTAATTAATGAAAATTAAATTAAAAGATGATAAAAGAAATGTTAGAATAATAAGGAAAGATTTAAAAAATGATTTTATTAATGATAATTTAAGTAATAAATGATTAAAGAAATCATAAATGAGCAATAAACTGAATTAGTAAATGACTAAATTAATGGTAAATGAATTAAATTCGTGAATAAATCAAACTAATGACAAATGAAATAATAAATGATTTAATTAATGAAAAAGGATTTAATAAATAAATGAATTTATGGAAAATGAATTAAAAAATTATTTAATTTCTTATAATCGATTTAATAAATAATTTAACAAATGACAAATGAATCAATAAATGATTTTATAAATGATAAATGCATAAATAAAAGAATTACTAAATGATTTAAATATTGATGAATAAATAAACAAATGAATTAAAAAAATGATTTTAGAAATGGATTAATGTATGGTAATTGAATTGAAAAATGATTTAATGTAAGATAATCGAATTAATTAATGATTTTATATATGACAAATGAATCATTAAATGAATTAATAAACGATTTAACAAATGACAAATGAATAATTAAATGAATTAATAAATGAGTTTATAAATGATAAATCAATAACTTAATTAATTAATAAATGATTTAAATAATGATAAATGAATAAACAAATGAATTACAAAAATTATTAATGATTTTATAAATGGATTAATGCATGGTCTATGAATTAAAATATAAATAAATTAATGATACTCTAATATGTTAATGATTTTATAAATTAAAAATAAATAAATAAATGAATTATTAAATGATTTAATTAATGATAAATGTATTATGAAATGAATCAAATAATGATAAATGAATAGATAAATGAATGAATTATAGATAATTAAATTAAAATTATTTTAATAATGATTATTTAATAAATAAATGATTTATACAAAGGCAAATGAATAACTAAATTAATTATTAAATTAATAAAATAATGATCAATGAATTAATGGTAAATGAATTAAAAATGTTTTTTTTATTATTATTTAATTAATAAATAATTTAAAAAAATAATAATTGATTAAATAAGTGAATTTAAAAATGATTAAATTAATGGTTAATGAATTAAATGAATGAATTAATAAATAAATTAATAAATGATTTATCCAGTGAAAAATGATTAATAAATAAATTTAAAAATGATAGATGATATAATAAATGAATTTGTTTATGGTAAAAGAATTAAAATGATTGAAAGTATGATAATCGAATAAATAAATGATTGAATAAATGGCAAATGAATAAAAAAATGAATTAAAAAAATGATTTAATAAATGAAATAAAAAAATGATTTAATAAATGAAAATTTAATTAATAGATGACAAAAGAAATGTTATATTAATAAGGAAAGATTAAAAAAATGATTTATTAATGATAATTTAAGTAATAAATGATTAAAGAAATCATAAATGAGCAATCAACTGAATTAGTAAATGACTAAATACATGGTAATTAAATTTAATTCATGAATAAATAAAACTAATGACAATTGAAATAATAAATGATTTTAAAAATAAATTAATAAATAAATTAATTTATGGAAAATGAATTAAAAAATAATTTAATTTCTTATAATCGATTAAATAAATAATTTAACAAATGACAAATGGAACAATAAGTGAATTAATAAAGGATTTTATAAATGATAAATGCATAAATAAAAGAATTACTAAATGATTTAAATATTGACGAATAAATAAACAAAGGAATTAAAAAAATGATTTTATAAATGGATTTATGTATGGTAAATGAATTGAAAAATGATTTAATGTAAGATAATCGAATTAATTAATGATTAAATATATGACAAATGAATAATTAAATGAATTAATAAATGATTTAACAAATGACAAATGAATAATTTAATGAATTAATAAATGAGTTTATAAATGATAAATCAATAACTTAATGAATTTATAAATGATTTAAATAATGATAAATGAATAAACAAATGAATTACAAAAATTATTAATGATTTTATAAATGGATTAATGCATGGTCTATGAATTAAAATATAAATAAATTAATGATACTCTAATATGTAAATGATTTTATAAATTAAAAATGAATAAATAAATGAATTATTAAATGATTTAATTAATGATAAATGTATTATAAAATGAATCAAATAATGATAAATGAAAAGATAAATGAATGAATTAATGATAATTGAATTAAAATTATTTTAATAATGATTATTTAATTAATAAATGATTTATCCAAAGGCAAATGAATAAATAAATGAATTATTAAATGAATAAAATAATGATCAATGAATTAATGGTAAATGAATTAAAAATGTTTTTTTTTTTTATTATTTAATTAATAAATAATTTAAAAAAAATAATTGAATAAATAAGTGAATTTATTAATGATTAAATTAATGGTTAATGAATTAAACGAATGAATTAATAAATAAATTAATAAATGATTTATTGAATGAAAAATGATTAATAAATAAATTAAAAAATGATAGATGATATAATAAATGAATTAGTTTATGGTAAAAGAATTAAAAATGTTTGAAAGTATGATAATCGAATAAATAAATGATTTAATAAATGGCAAATGAATAAATAAATGACTTAAAAAATGATTTAATTAATGAAAATTAAATTAAGAGATGATAAAAGAAATGTTAGAATAATAAGGAAAGATTTAAAAAATGATTTTATTAAATCAATCAAATTTATATAAATCAAACTTATGACAAATGAAATAATAAATGATTTAATTAATGAAAAAAGGATTTAATAAATAAATCATATACGGAAAATGAATTTAAAAATTATTTAATTTCTTATAATCGATTTAATAAATTATTTAACAAATGACAAATGAATAAATGAAATAATTTAATAAATAAATGATTAAACAAATTTTAAATGAATAAATGAATGAATTAAATAATGATTAATGAGTTAATGAATTAATGGTAAATGAATTAAAAATGATTTTATTAATGATTATTAAATTAACAAATAATTAATGAATTGATAAATGAAAAAATAAGTGAATAATTAATGATTAAATTATTGGGTAATGAATTAAATTAATGAATTAATAAAAAATAATAAATGATTTCCTTAATGATAAATGAATTACTAAATTATTTAATTAATGAAAAATAATTAATAAAGAAATAATAAAAATGATAAATGGTTTAATAAATGAATTAATTTTGGTAAATGAATTTCAAATGATTAAATCTATGATAATCGAATAAATAAATGATTTAATAATTGACATATGAATAAATAAATGAATTAATCAATGATTTTATTAATGAAAAATGAAAAATTTAATTAATTAAATAATGTTAAATGATTTATTAAATTAAATAGTTTATGGTAAATGAATTAATAAATGTTAATTAAATTAAGAAATAATTATCGAATTTATTAATGAATTTAAAAAAAATTAAAATTGAATAAATAAATGAATTAAAAAATGATTTATTTAATGATAAATGATTTATTTAATGATAAATTAATAAATAAATGATTTAATTTATGATAAATCTAGAAATAAATAAATAAAAAAATGATAAATGATGTAATACATAAATTCGTTTATGGTAAATGAATAAAAAAATGATTTAATTATTGACACTCGAATTAATAAATGATTTAAGAAAAGAAAAATGAATAAATTAATGAATTATTAAATGATTAAATTAATGATAAATGAATTAAGAATGAATTAAAAAATGATAAATGAATAAATAAATGAATGAATTAATGGTAAATGAATTAAAAATGATCTAATTAATGATAATTAAAATAATTAATGATAAGAGAAATGTTAAATGAACAATTTAATGAATTAAAAAATGATTTTATTCATGATAATTTAATAAATAAATGATTAAATAAATGATAAATGAATAATTAAGTGAATTAGTAAATGATTAAATTAAGGGTAAATGAATTATATTCATGAATTAATAAAACTAATGACAAATGAAATTATAAAATATTAAATTAATGAAAAATGAATTAATAAATAAAATAAAAAATGATTAATGAATAAATAGGTGAATTACTAAATGATTTAAATATGGATAAATAAATAAACAAATGAATTAAAAAAAATGCTAAATGATTTTATAAATGGATTAATGTAGGGTTAATGAATTAAAAAATGATTAAATAAACGATAATCGAATTAATTAATGATTTAATATATGACAAATCAATAAATAAAAGAATTAATAAACGATTTGGATTATGAAAAATTAATTAATAAATAAATTAAAAAATGATAAGTTTTTAAATCTATTAATTTATTGTAAATGGATTTAAAAATTATTTAAATAATGATAATTTTATTTATAAATTATTTAACAATTTTCAACTGAATAAAAAAATGAATTATTAAATGAATTAAATAATGATAAATGAGTTAATGAATTAATGGTAAATGAATTAAAAATGATTTTATTAACGATTATTAAATTAACAAATAATAAATGAATTGATAAATGAAAAAATAAGTGAAAAATTAATGATTAAATTATTGGGTAATGAATTAAATTAATGAATTAATAAAAAATAATAAATGATTTCCTTAATGATAAATGAATTACTAAATTATTTAATTAATGAAAAATGATTAATAAAGAAATAAAAAAATGATAAATGGTTTAATAAATGAATTAATTTTGGTAAATGAATTTCAAATGATTAAATCTATGATAATCGAATAAATAAATGATTTAATAATTGACATATGAATAAATAAATGAATTAATCAATGATTTTATTAATGAAAAATTAAATTAATTAAATAATGTTAAATGATTTATTAAATTAAATAGTTTATGGTAAATGAATTAATAAATGTTAATTAAATTAAGAAATGAATTAAACAATGATAAATGATTTAATAAATTAAGTTATTTAAGGTTAATGATTATAAAAATAATAAAATAATAATTATCGAATTTATTAATGAATTTAAAAAAAATTAAAATTGAATAAATAAATGAATTACAAAATGATTTATTTAAAGATAAATGATTTATTTAATGATAAATTAATAATTATTTTTTAATTTATAAACTAACGTTTAGACAAGATTTTTCTCAAGAGTCTGCATTTATTGGGGAAATACTTAAACTTGTTAAATATTAATTATTATTTTTTAATTTATAAACTAACGTTTAGACAAGATTTTTATGCATAGCACAAAGGGTAACAATTATTACAAGCAATAGTTGTCAGCCTGAAACACTCATTTACATTGAAAAATCTTCCGAGAAAAGATACTTGCCGCCAACGGGACTTGAACCCGTGTCCTTCCGATTGCCGGTCGAATGCTCTGACCACTGAGCTATGGCGGCTTATCAAATACCCGCCAAATAATTCAATATATACTAGTGTTTCATTCAACAATTACTGCTTGTTATATTTTTTCCACCTGAAAACAACCAACTTTATTTTTGCGAGGAAGACATTGTTAGTGTTAAATCCCTCGCTAGGTGGCGTCGAGACAAATTATGTCTGCATTTATTGGGGAAATACTTAAACTTGTTAAATATTAATTATTATTTTTTAATTTATAAACTAACGTTTAGACAAGATTTTTATGCATAGCACAAAGGGTAACAATTATTACAAGCAATAGTTGTCAGCCTGAAACACTCATTTACATTGAAAAATCTTCCGAGAAAAGATACTTGCCGCCAACGGGACTTGAACCCGTGTCCTTCCGATTGCCGGTCGAATGCTCTGACCACTGAGCTATGGCGGCTTATCAAATACCCGCCAAATAATTCAATATATACTAGTGTTTCATTCAACAATTACTGCTTGTTATATTTTTTCCACCTGAAAACAACCAACTTTATTTTTGCGAGGAAGACATTGTTAGTGTTAAATCCCTCGCTAGGTGGCGTCGAGACAAATTATGTCTGCATTTATTGGGGAAATACTTAAACTTGTTAAATATTAATTATTATTTTTTAATTTATAAACTAACGTTTAGACAAGATTTTTATGCATAGCACAAAGGGTAACAATTATTACAAGCAATAGTTGTCAGCCTGAAACACTCATTTACATTGAAAAATCTTCCGAGAAAAGATACTTGCCGCCAACGGGACTTGAACCCGTGTCCTTCCGATTGCCGGTCGAATGCTCTGACCACTGAGCTATGGCGGCTTATCAAATACCCGCCAAATAATTCAATATATACTAGTGTTTCATTCAACAATTACTGCTTGTTATATTTTTTCCACCTGAAAACAACCAACTTTATTTTTGCGAGGAAGACATTGTTAGTGTTAAATCCCTCGCTAGGTGGCGTCGAGACAAATTATGTCTGCATTTATTGGGGAAATACTTAAACTTGTTAAATATTAATTATTATTTTTTAATTTATAAACTAACGTTTAGACAAGATTTTTATGCATAGCACAAAGGGTAACAATTATTACAAGCAATAGTTGTCAGCCTGAAACACTCATTTACATTGAAAAATCTTCCGAGAAAAGATACTTGCCGCCAACGGGACTTGAACCCGTGTCCATCCGATTGCCGGTCGAATGCTCTGACCACTGAGCTATGGCGGCTTATCAAATACCCGCCAATAATTCAATATATACTAGTGTTTCATTCAACAATTACTGCTTGTTATATTTTTTCCACCTGAAAAAAACCAACTTTATTTTTGCGAGGAAGACATTGTTAGTGTTAAATCCCTCGCTAGGTGGCGTCGAGACAAATTATGTCTGCATTTATTGGGGAAATACTTAAACTTGTTAAATATTAATTATTATTTTTTAATTTATAAACTAACGTTTAGACAAGATTTTTATGCATAGCACAAAGGGTAACAATTATTACAAGCAATAGTTGTCAGCCTGAAACACTCATTTACATTGAAAAATCTTCCGAGAAAAGATACTTGCCGCCAACGGGACTTGAACCCGTGTCCTTCCGATTGCCGGTCGAATGCTCTGACCACTGAGCTATGGCGGCTTATCAAATACCCGCCAAATAATTCAATATATACTAGTGTTTCATTCAACAATTACTGCTTGTTATATTTTTTCCACCTGAAAACAACCAACTTTATTTTTGCGAGGAAGACATTGTTAGTGTTAAATCCCTCGCTAGGTGGCGTCGAGACAAATTATGTCTGCATTTATTGGGGAAATACTTAAACTTGTTAAATATTAATTATTATTTTTTAATTTATAAACTAACGTTTAGACAAGATTTTTATGCATAGCACAAAGGGTAACAATTATTACAAGCAATAGTTGTCAGCCTGAAACACTCATTTACATTGAAAAATCTTCCGAGAAAAGATACTTGCCGCCAACGGGACTTGAACCCGTGTCCTTCCGATTGCCGGTCGAATGCTCTGACCACTGAGCTATGGCGGCTTATCAAATACCCGCCAAATAATTCAATATATACTAGTGTTTCATTCAACAATTACTGCTTGTTATATTTTTTCCACCTGAAAACAACCAACTTTATTTTTGCGAGGAAGACATTGTTAGTGTTAAATCCCTCGCTAGGTGGCGTCGAGACAAATTATGTCTGCATTTATTGGGGAAATACTTAAACTTTGATGATTTAACACTAACAATTTAAAGTTAAACTGATTTAACACTAACAATGTCTTCCTCGCAAAAATAAAGTTGGTTGTTTTCAGGTGGAAAAAATATAACAAGCAGTAATTGTTGAATGAAACACTAGTATATATTGAATTATTTGGCGGGTATTTGATAAGCCGCCATAGCTCAGTGGTCAGAGCATTCGACCGGCAATCGGAAGGACACGGGTTCAAGTCCCGTTGGCGGCAAGTATCTTTTCTCGGAAGATTTTTCAATGTAAATGAGTGTTTCAGGCTGACAACTATTGCTTGTAATAATTGTTACCCTTTGTGCTATGCATAAAAATCTTGTCTAAACGTTAGTTTATAAATTAAAAAATAATAATTAATATTTAACAAGTTTAAGTATTTCCCCAATAAATGCAGACATAATTTGTCTCGACGCCACCTAGCGAGGGATTTAACACTAACAATGTCTTCCTCGCAAAAATAAAGTTGGTTGTTTTCAGGTGGAAAAAATATAACAAGCAGTAATTGTTGAATGAAACACTAGTATATATTGAATTATTTGGCGGGTATTTAATAAGCCGCCATAGCTCAGTGGTCAGAGCATTCGACCGGCAATCGGAAGGACACGGGTTCAAGTCCCGTTGGCGGCAAGTATCTTTTCTCAGAAGATTTTTCAATGTAAATGAGTGTTTCAGGCTGACAACTATTGCTTGTAATAATTGTTATAAATTAATAAATAAATGATTTAATTTATGATAAATCTAGAAATAAATAAATAAAAAATGATAAATGATGTAATACATAAATTCGTTTATGGTAAATGAATAAAAAAATGATTTAATTTTTGACACTCGAATTAATAAATGATTTAAGAAAAGAAAAATGAATAAATTAATGAATTATTAAATGATTAAATTAATGATAAATGAATTAAGAATGAATTAAAAAATGATAAATGAATAAATAAATGAATGAATTAATGGTAAATGAATTAAAAATGATCTAATTAATGATAATTAAAATAATTAATGATAAGAGAAATGTTAAATGAACAATTTAATGAATTAAAATGATTTTATTCATGATAATTTAATAAATAAATGATTAAATAAATGATAAATTAATAATTAAGTGAATTAGTAAATGATTAAATTAAGGGTAAATGAATTATATTCATGAATTAATAAAACTAATGACAAATGAAATTATAAAATATTAAATTAATGAAAAATGAATTAATAAATAAAATAAAAAATGATTAATGAATAAATAGGTGAATTACTAAATGATTTAAATATGGATAAATAAATAAACAAATGAATTAAAAAAATGGTAAATGATTTTATAAATGGATTAATGTAGGGTTAATGAATTAAAAAATGATTAAATAAACGATAATCGAATTAATTAATGATTTAATATATGACAAATCAATAAATAAAAGAATTAATAAACGATTTGGATTATGAAAAATTAATTAATAAATAAATTAAAAAATGATAAGTTTTTAAATCTATTAATTTATGGTAAATGGATTTAAAAATTATTTAAATAATGATAATTTTATTTATAAATTATTTAACAATTTTCAACTTAATAAAAAAATGAATTATTAAATGAATTAAATAATGATAAATGAGTTAATGAATTAATGGTAAATGAACTAAAAATGATTTTATTAATGATTATTAAATTAACAAATAATTAATGAATTGATAAATGAAAAAATAAGTGAATAATTAATGATTAAATTATTGGGTAATGAATTAAATTAATGAATTAATAAAAAATAATAAATGATTTTCTTAATGATAAATAAATTACTAAATTATTTAATTAATGAAAAATGATTAATAAAGAAATAAAAAAATGATAAATGGTTTAATAAATGAATTAATTTGGGTAAATGAATTTCAAATGATTAAATCTATGATAATCGAATAAATAAATGATTTAATAATTGACATATGAATAAATAAATGAATTAATCAATGATTTTATTAATGAAAAATGAAATAATAAATGAATTAAATAATATTAAATGATTAATTAAATGAAATAATTTATGGTAAATGAATTATTAAATGTTAAGTTGATTAAGAAATGAATTAAATAATGATATATGATTTAATAAATTAATGTATTTAAGGTTTTTGAATTAAAAAATAATTTAATTAATGATAATCGAATAATTGAATGAATTAACAAATAAAAAATGAATTAAAAAATGATTTATTTAATGATAAATGTGTTAATAAATGATTTAATTAATGATAAATTATTAAATAAATGAATTAATTTGTAATAAATTAAGAAATAAATATATTAAAAAATGATAAATGATTTAATAAATGAGTTCATTTATAGTAAATGAATAGAAAAATGATTTAATTTTTGATAATCGAATTAATAAATGATTAAATAAATGAAAAATGAATATATAAATGAATTATTAAATGATTTAATTAATGATCAATGAATTATCAAATGAATCAAATAATGATAAATGAATAAATAAATGAATTAATTAATAGTTATTGAATTAAAAAATGATTTAATTTATAATAATTAAAGTAATAAATGATAAGAGAAATGTTAATGAACAATTTAATGAATTAAAAAATGATATTATTAGTGATAATTTTAAAAATAAATAATTAAAGAAATGATAAATGAATTAGTTTATGATTAGATTAATAGTAAATGAATTAAATTCATGAATAAATAAAACTAATGACAAATGAAATAATAAAATATTTAATTAATGAAAAATAATTAAATAAATAAATTAAAAAATGATAAATGATTTATTGAATCAATTAATTAATGGTAAATGAATTAAAAAAATATTTTATTTCTGATAATCAAATTAGTAAATGACTAAAAAAATTACAAATGAATAAATTAATGAATTAATAAATGATTTTATAAATGATAAATGAATAAATAAGTGAATTTCTAAATGATTTTAATATTGATCAATAAATAAACAAATGAATTATTTTCTCTGGGGCTCGGTCTTTGAAAGCCGTTATCTCGGGCTAAGTAGGGCTTAACCGACTGAAATTTTGGATTATTATTAAAAAAATGAAAAGGAATCAATATCAAAATTTCTAAAAAGTGACAGTCGAGGAAAATCCATCATTTGCAATTTGCATCAATGCGAAGCCTTCGCTCGGAGTTTAAAATTCGTTTCATTGGGTTTTATTGTGCCGTACTTTGGGATATTTCGGTATGGGGAGGGTTATGAAATGGGAAAGAGGAAGGTGGGGAAGTACCTGGCTCTCCGCATATAGTCTACGTATGATTCAGAATGGTGGGGGAAGTACCTGGCTCAGTGGCGTACCGTGGGTTTCGGCCACCCGGGGTGGACGAAAATTTTGCCCCCCCCCCCCTTACTTATCCAGGTACTTTTTCCGCAGATTTTAAAGCGCTGACCGGGGTGGGGGGGGGGGGGGGGGGTAAATATCCAATTTTTTTAATGCCGATTTTTATAATCCCAGGTGCCGAGTACTCTTCCAATAAAGTCATGCTTAGTTCTACTACAAATTTATATATAACTGCTCTCAGAAATCGAGAAAGGTATGCCTGTAATAGAATTTCGCATCTTCATCACGAATACGTATGTTTATTTATGATAATCAAATTAATTAATGATTTAATATATGACAAATGAATAAATAAAAGAATAAATAAACGATTTGATTTATGAAAAATGAATTATTAAATGTTAATAAATAAATGATTTTATAAATGAAAAATCAATAAATAAATTTAAAAAAATGATTTAAAAAATAAATTAATTTATGATATTCGGGTAAATAAATGATTAAACAAATGACAAATGAATAAATAAATGAATTATTAAATGATTTTATTAATGATAAATGAATTAATGAATGAACCAAATATTGATAAATGAATAAATTAATGGTAAATGAATTAAAAAATGATTAAATAAATGATTAGAGAAATGAATAAAAAAATGATATTATTAATGATAATTTAATTAATAAATGATTAAAGAAATGATGAATGAATAATTAAGTAAATGAAGAAATTATTAAATTAATGGAAAATGAATTTAATTCATGAATAAATAAATAAATTAATAAATTATTAAACTAATGACAAAATGAATTAAAAAATAATTTAATTTATGAAAAATGATTAAATAAATAAAAAAAAATGATAAATGATTTAGTAAATGAATTAATTTATGGTAAATGATTTTAAAAATGATTTAATTTCTGATAATCGAATTAATAATTGATTTAAGAAATGACAAATGAATAATTAAATGAATTAATAAATGATTTTATAAATGATAAATCTATTACTTCATGAATTAATAAATGATTTAAATAATGATAAATAAATAAAAAAATGAATTAAAAAAATTATTAATGACTTCATAAATGGATTAATGCATGGTATATGAATTAAAATATACTTAATTTATTGATACTCTAATTTGTAAATGATTTTATAAATTAAAAATGAAAAAATAAATGAATTATTAAATGAATTAAATAATAATAAATGAATTGATAAATAAATGAATAAATGATAAATTAATTCGAAATTATTTTAATAATCATAATTTAATTAATCAATGATTTCACTAATGGCAAATGAATAAATAAATGAATTAATGAATGAACCAAATAATGATAAATGAATAAATTAATGGTAAATGAATTAAAAAATTATGTTATTTATGATAATTAAATTAATGATAATTAAATTATTAATAAAAAAATTAATGATAATTAAATAAATAAATGATAAGAGAAATAATAAACGAAAAATTAAATAAATTAAAAAATGTATTAATAATGATAATTTAATTAATAAATGATTAAAGAAATGATGAATGAATAATAAAATGAATTAATAAATGATTAAATTAATGGAAAATGAATTTAATTCATGAATAAATAAATAAATTATATTATTTAACTAATGACAAAATGAATTAATAAATAATTAATTTATTAAAAATGATTAAATAAATAAATTAAAAAAATGATAAATGATTTAATAAATGAATTAATTTATATTTAATGAATTGAAAAATGATTTAATTTCTGATAATCGAATTAATAATTGATTTAACAAATGACAAATGAATAATTAAATGAATAAATAAATGATTTTATAAATGATAAATAAATAATTTCATGAATTAATAAATGCTTTAAATAATGATAAATGAATAAACAAATGAATTAAAAAAATTATAAATGATTTTATAAATGGATTAATGCATGATCTTTGAATTAAAATGTAGTTAAATTAATGATACTCTAATAATTAAATGATTTTATGAATTAAAAATGAATAATAAAATGAATAATTACATGATTTAATTAATGATAAATGAATTAAATAATGATAAATGAATTGATAAATGAATGAATTAATGATAATTTAATTAATAAATGATTTAACTAATGGCAAATGCATAAATAAATTAATTAAATAATGATTAATGAATTAATGCCAAATGAAATTAATATGATTTTAATAATTATTATTTAATTAATAAATAATTATAAAAATGATAAATGATTAAATAAGTGATGTACAAATTATTAAATTAATGGTTAATAAGATAAATTTATGAAATAATAAAAAAAATTAATAGATGAAAATTTTTATGATAAATGAATTAATAAATGATTTATTTAATGAAAAATGATTAATAAATAAATTAAAAAATGATAAATGATAAAATAAATTAATTAGTTTATGGAAAATGAATTAAAAATAATTTAAAGTATGATAATCGAATAAATAAATGATTTAATAAATGGCAAATGAATAAATAAATGAATTTAAAAAATGATTTAATTAATGATAATTAAATTAATAAATGATAAAAGAAATGTTAAGTGTATAATGAAATGAATTAAAAAATGATTTTATTAATGATAATTTAAGTTATAAATAATAAAAGAAATGATAAATGAATAATTAAGTGAATTAGTAAATGACTAAATTAATGGTAAATGAATTAAATTCATGAATAAATAAAACTTATGACAAATGAAATAATAAATGATTTAATTAATGAAAAATGATTTAATAAATAAATTAAAAATGATAAATGATTTAATAAATTCATTAATTTAATGAAAATGAATTAAAAAAATATTTTATTTCTGATAATCGAATAAATAAATGATTTTATACATGACAAATGAAAAAATAAATGAATTAATAAATGATTTTATAAATGATGAATGAATTAATAAGTGAATTACTACATGATTTAAATATTGATAAATAAATAAACAAATGAATTATAAAAATTATAAATGATTTTTTAAATGGATTAATGTATGGTAAATGAATTAAAAAAAGATTTAATGAACGATAATTGACTTTATTAATGATTTAATATATCGTCATTTCATTTGGATAGGGTTCTAACTGACATTTTTTTTCAAAAATGACCTTTGAATGCCAAAGCATTTCTTTTGCTTATTTCTATAACCAAAATAATTTTCAGAACCATCTGTGTTGTATTTTCGTAGATGTAAGTATGACAAAGTTCTCATTTCAAGTTTTTTCAATAATAATTCATTTCACATGGTTTTAACATCACTTACACTCTCTATTTTGTTTGTATCTGACAGTTGATCTTAAATACGAGGCACGTTATGGTCCGTCATTTCATTTGGATAGGGTTCTAACTACGTCTTACCATTTTCTAAGGTTTCTAAGTTTCCAAAGACGAATTTTCGAAATCTATGTAAGAATTTTAATTTATGTATTTTAGTTTATCATATTTTAAAGGAAAATATTTTAATAGGGCTTGGCCCTAGCTAGGAAAAGCATTAGCGTAATGTAATTAGAACCTTTTGCAATGAATTATTATGCTCTAGCTGGTTGCACAGGGTTCTATTTGTATGTTTAGGTATGTTCTCAAAGGGTAAGTTTACGTCCTCTTTAAATACTTTCATTTTAAATATGTTCAATTAAAATACTTTACACAAGGTTCAACATCAAAATCGGAAATTTGTAAACAGATAATGGGAAATCATCTTTGCAAACTTTGACACCTCATATCTCATCAGGTGAAGCGAAGTTAGAACCCTATCCAAATGAAGTGACGATATGACAAATGAATAATTAAATGAATAAATAAACGATTTGATTTATGAAAAATGTGTTGATAAGTGATTAAATTAATTTATTAATTTATGGTTAATGATTTAAAAAGTGAATTAATTAATGATAATCGAATTAATAAATGATTTAACAAATGACAAATGAATAATTAAATGAATTAATAAATGATTTTATAAATGATAAATAAATAACTAAATGAATTAATAAATGATTTAAATAATGATAAATGAATAAACAAATGAATTACAAAAATTATTATTGATTTTATAAATGGATTAATGGATGGTCTATGAATAAAAATATAATTAAATTAATGATACTCTAATTAGTAAATGATTTTATAAATAAAAAATGAATAAATAAATGAATTATTAAATGATTTAATTAATGATAAATGAATTATTAAATTAATTAAATAATGATAAATGAATTGATGAATGAATGAATTAATGATAAATGAATTAGAAATTATTTTAATAATGTTAATTTAATTAATAAATGATTTAACAATGGCAATTGAATTATTAAATGAATTATATAATGATCAACGAATTAAGGCAAATTTATTAAAAATGATTTAATTAATGATTATTTAATTAATAAATTATTAAAAAAACGATAAATGATTAAATAAGTGAATTTATAAATGATTAAATTAATGGTTAATGAATTAAATTAATGAATTAAAAAATAAATTAATTAATTATTTATTTTATGATAAATGAATTAATGAATGATTTATTAAGTAAAAAATAATTAATAAATGAATTAAATAATGAAAAATGATTAATAAATTAATTAAAAAATGAAAAAAGAAATATTAAATGAATTACTATATGGTAAATGAATTAAAAATGATTGAAAGTATGATAATCGAATAAATAAATGATTTAATAAATAGGAAATGAATAAATAAATGAATTAAAAAAATGATTAAATTAATGATTATTTAATTAATAAATTAAAAGAGAAATGTTAAATGAATAATAAAATTAATTAAAAAATGATTTACTAATGATAATTTAAGTAATCAATGAAAAATGATAAATGAATAATAAAGAGAATTAGTAAATGACTAAATTAACGGTTAATGAATTAAATTCATGAATAAATAAAACTAATGAAAAATGAAATAATAAATGATTTAATTCATGAAAAATGATTTAATAAATAAATTAAAAAATGATAAATGATTTAATAAATTAATTTAATTATGGAAAATGAGTAAAAAAATTATTAATTTCTTATAATCGAATTGATAAATACTTTTATAATTGAAAGATGAAAAAATAAATGAATTAATAAATGATTTAATTATTGATAAATTAATTAATAAATGAATTAAATAATGATAAATGACTTAAATAATGAATGGTAAAAGAACAAAAAAAATATTTAATTTATGATAAACGAATAAATAAATGATTTTATAAATAATAAATGATTTAAATAAGCATAAATTAATTAACAAATGAATTAAATAATGATAAATGAAATATTTAATGGTAAATAAATTAAATAATGATAAATGAATAAAATATGGGAGATGAATGAAAACATGATTTGTTTAATGATAAATGAATTAAATGAATGAATTAATGAATAAATAAATAAATAATTTATTAAATGATAAATAAATAAATAAATCAATTAAAAAAAGATAAATGATCTGGCACAAGAATTTATTTACGGTACATGAATTAAAAAATGAAAATCGAATTAATAAATAATTTTATAAATGAAAGATGAATAAATAAATGAATTAATAAATGATTTTAATGATACATTAATAAATAAATGAATTAAATAATGATAAATGGTTTTATTAATTAATTCATTTAAAGTAAATGAATAAAAAAATGATTTTATTAATGATAATCGAATTCATAAATGATTTTATTTATGAATGATAAATTAATAAATAAATTAAATTATAATGATAAATGAATGAATTAATGATTTAATAATAATTGATGGTAAATGAATTAAAAAATGATTTAATTAGTGAAAATAAATTAATAAATAATTATATTTTATGAAAAATGATCAACGATTAACTAAATGAATTAATTCATGGCAAATGAATTAAAAAAATTATGTTATAAATGAATGTCGAATTAATAAATAATTTAATAAATGATAAATGAATAAATAAATGAATTAATAAATAATTTAAATAATTATAAATGAAACAGCAAATGAATTCAATAATGATAAATGATTCAATTGATGATAACTGAATTAATAAAAGCTTTAATTTATGATAAATATATTAATAAATGCATTAAATAATTTATGGAAAATGGATTAACACCAATTAAATGAATGAATTAATGAATAAATGATTTATAAAATGATAAATGAATTCATTTATGTAAAATGAGTTAAAAAATTATTTAATTAATGATAATTGAATTAATAAATGATTTTATAAATGATAATTGTATAAATAAATGAATGAATAAATGATTTAAATAATGATGAATGAATAAACAAATGAATTAAATAATAAAAAATGATTTAATATTTGATTTAATTCATGGTAAATGAAATAAAAAATGATTTAATGAATGATAAATGAATAAATAAATGAATTGTTAAATGATTTAATTAATGATAAATAAATAAATAAATGCTTAAATTAATGATAAATGAATAAGTAAATATTTAAAAATGATAAATGATTTAATAAATTTATTAATTTATGGTAAATAAAATTTAAAATGATTTAATAAATGATAATCGAATTAATAAATGATAAATAAATAAATAAATTAATTAATAGTAAAGGTTATGTGAACACATTTTAAAGAATTCAGAAACAAATTGTCGTTGCACCACTTTGAAACTCTGTTAATATCGTTTTGGAGAAGTATTGAGTCTAGTAATGTGTGGATAATTTTGAATATCTTACAATCATCAGCAAACAACAAAATTTCAGAATCCAAAATAACATCGCACAAGTCATTTATGAAAACAAGAAACAAGATTGGGCCCAAATTGGACCCCTGCGGCACTCCAGATGGCACATCTAATCCTCTTGACTCATAGCCATCAAATACTACTCTTTGTATGCGGTCAGTTAGATAGGAGTAAAACCAATTTAGCAAGGTACCATGAACACCCATTTGTTTTAGTTTATGAATTAGTAATCTATGATTTACTTTATCGAAGGCCTTGCTAAAATTTGTGTAGATTGTGTCTATCTGTTGACCTCTATCGACAGCTTCGGTTAAGGTATTGACATAGCAAAGTAAATTAGAGGATGTTGATTTCTGGGAAAAAAACCATGCTGTTTTGGAGTTATAAGATTTTTGAGATGATAATTCAGATATGGACAAATTAATTTTTCAAAAATTTTCGCAAATGAACAGAGAATAGAGATGGGTCTATAGTTTGTGACTTCGTGAAGGTCTCCGCTTTTAGGTATTGGCACAATATTAGCCTGTTTCCATCTTGTTGGAAAAATGGATGAAGATAATGATTTCCTGTAAATGATAGTCAGAGGGAGTGCGAGACTGTGTGCACATTTTTTTATTAGGAGTGGTGGAATTTTGTCGGGGCCAGGGCCTTTGCTTTGGTCGAGGTTAAGCATTTCTATTTTTACATCGTGTACACTAATGTTTACTGTGTGCAGAGAGCTGTTCGAATAGTCTATTGATTCAGATTGAGGTTGAGTCTCTTCATTGCTTCTAATGTCATCTTTCTCATACACTGATGAAAAGTGTTGGGCAAATAGTTCGCTGCTTTCCTCGCCGTTTGATGATTTTTTTTCTCCAAACGTCATGTTTTGGGGGATAGTACTTATCTTTTGTTTCTTGTGTTTGACAAATCTCCAAAAAGCTTTAACGTTATTATGATTAACCAGACACGATTCTATTTGTTCAATGTGTTTAAAGTAGCAATTACTAATGAGTTTGGAACAACGGGTGCGTAAGAGTTCGTAAGAATTTCTATTACGTGGATTCTTATATTTTTTATAGAGAAGTCGAAATTTATTTTTTTCTTTTAGTAATTTAACTAAGTCTGGTGAGTACCAGAGGGGATGCTGCCTGTTGCGATTTACAAATTTATAAACTAACGTTTAGACAAGATTTTTATGCATAGCACAAAGGGTAACAATTATTACAAGCAATAGTTGTCAGCCTGAAACACTCATTTACATTGAAAAATCTTCCGAGAAAAGATACTTGCCGCCAACGGGACTTGAACCCGTGTCCTTCCGATTGCCGGTCGAATGCTCTGACCACTGAGCTATGGGGGCTTATCAAATACCCGCCAAATAATTCAATATATACTAGTGTTTCATTCAACAATTACTGCTTGTTATATTTTTTTTTCCCACCTGAAAACAACCAACTTTATTTTTGCGAGAAAGACATTGTAAGTGTTAAATCCCTCGCTAGGTGGCGTCGAGACAAATTATGTCTGCATTTGATCACGCACGGGGCATGGTGATGAGGGTAACCTTGCGGCTACTCTTGCTAAGTCGCTTATGGATTTCGATAAGTTATGCCCAACCACCAAACAAGAAAGGTATATCACAATTAAGTGGTACTCACGTCTGTTGTCTTCTGGCTTGGTGACAGTCATAGATGTCCATAAGCGTTCGAGATTGTTCTATTTGATTGTTAGAACTTCGGTAAAGTTTGAGTCACGAGTTCACACAAAGTATACGAAATTATACGGTAGGATTTACACTTTATGTGACGATATGATGAATAACACTTCGGCGTGGTGCGAAATGTCACGATACGATCGGTGGTTAGCAACGGACTCACGATAAAGCGCTTGACACTTGTTTTCCGTGTAGGTAGGCACCCTTATTGTGCGGAAGTCCAAAATCAGGGTTCCTCCGATCCCGTATGATAATCGGATCACAAAACGAATGAAATCCATCAGCGTTATGAAACATTCCGCCCACCAAAATACAGCTAATTGTATTTTAAAGAAAAGTTGAACGTTAAGCGAAACGCAGAATGCCATGAAACGTGACGTAGATGAAAAGAAGACGAAGCAAAAGAAGTCATTTTAAACGATAACGAGATATAGACAAGCTAGACGATAAGAAACTAAATGATACGATTAACATAGACGTAAAAAAGAATAAAACGAACCGCGAAACGATGATGATTAGTCACATTGCCTAGGCAATGGATACGATTTGGTGAATGGTCTTGTAAGAGAAGATCCATTCAAAGTACGAAACGTAGCGATAAGCACAAGATTTTTAATTATGATTCTAATCACCTCATCCGTAGAGAGTGATGTCCAATGTTTGGTTAAAGATAGAATACGAATTTCGAAATGATTAAGTAGAAAATCCGAACGACGAGAGGCTTTGTTATGAAAGTTGTGTACGAATAGATAACAAGAACCCATAAGGCGTTGGAGTTTCCGAAAACGATATATTTTTTTTAATAAAAGTCCAGCAGAATATCATCAAGTTGGACTAATGACGATTGAACTCGTTCCTCAGAGTGGAGTTCAGTTTTGTTAACATGGCCATCTAAAATGGGCCAAGAGTCGTTTGGCTGGACAAACCCGGAGGGCTCCGCCCACCATAACACGTTACGGTTTAGATCGGCCGGAGAATGACCACGTGAAGCGGTATCCGATGAATTATCAACCGATGATGCTTGACGCCGATGGTTAGATGCGATAACTGTCAAAAGCGATAATTGGTCGGTGTAACGATTCCCGTGACGAGTATCATCGGGTGAATCATCCGGTGGCCTCCACTTCCATCCCAATACTCTGAGAGTAAAAGAATGATCAACATTTTTTAAGATTACATCAGTGAGATAGTAGTCCGACGGTAGAAAGGCGCGAAGTTTCGGTTTGCTACAATCCCACTTCTGCAGTTCAAGTTGACCTCGTTTGGTATGTTCGATGACTTCGGATTGCGTTAGTTGAAATTGTTCCAGACTGGAACAGCCGATGACGATAGAATCGATATTTGAGTCCGAAGTGATTGCGTGGCGTGTGAGTGATAATCCGTAACCTTTCTTTTCTGTCAACGATCTGACAATACGATAGGACAGAATAAAGGCAGAGATATCAGAAGTCACAGGGTGTAATGGGTAATCCGGGGTAGATTCCGATAATTGATGACGCCAAAATATTCTTTGGAACGCGTGATTTGGCTCTTGAAGAAATATTTGGCGATACATTTGCCGCACCTCAGCAATGAACACCACAGATGGTGAACGAAAGTTTTGCAGAAGTTCAGCAATGTTCGTTTGGAGCTTGGGAACGATAAGGAAGGCATCATTTGACGATGATTCATTCACCTCCGTCACCGAGGCATCGAAGACCATTCGCAACATAGTGGTAACGGTGCCCGGACGAAGAATGCAATGACGAAGTATGTGATGCATTTCCTTGAGTAAATCTTTTCCAGGAACACGTGTCATGTGACCACTGTGCAAGTAGTCAGTCATGAAAGCGAAGTACGGTTCACGTAAACTGAGCTTTAATGTCTGTTTATGTTTGAGTGAAAGGATGATGCGCGAAGAGGCTTCACGCGAACCTGGGGAAGCGATATCCTTATCCTTTTCACTAAAAGGTAAGGCTACGATGAATTGTCCCGAAGGGTCACGTAAGTGATGAGTGTGATGGACCTGCTCATCACGTTGTTCTTCAGGGGTGAGATGTGAAGACTGAGGGAATGTGTCCAACTCCCTCAATTTCTTGACCTTTTCAGGAAGACGGTACTGGTTGGTTTCGATAAATTGACTAGAAAAGTCACGTGAGTGATAAATGCGATACACTTGGTCACTACGTTGTTTAGTGGGCTGTGAAGACTGAGGAAATATGTCCAACTCCCTCAGTCTCTTGACTTCTTCTGGAAGACGAGACTGGTTGGTTTCGATGAAGGAGTTTGTTTGACGATCGGTAGCAAAACCAACCGAATCCAGAGGAAGCCAACCGAATGGTGAATTGATAGCTGAAGGCTGGTGAAGATCACCCGTTAATTGGGGTCTCGGTAAAGATGGCAAGATCTCAACTATTCGAAGTAGGTCAGTCGCTCCTGTGTCAGTTGTCAGTTTGTGACAGTCAGAGTCGGCATGAAGTATGTCTTGGAACAGATGATAAGATAACTGGTCGAATTGAATCGTTGGCGATGGAAGTAACTTCGTGTTGAAGGTAGCTTGTCCCTTAACATCGACATCGAAATTAGTGACGCCTGACGCGGTTATAGAAGATTGGCCTAAGCCACGGATTTTCTGAGAGCTGACTGGACGCTCGGCAGTGCGATTAGATACGAAGTGTGCTTGACTGTCTGAACAGGTCAACCCACGAAACGTTTGAAAACTGCCGGAGGGATCACGATTGATAATATGAGCAGTAGGCAAACGTACCATGGATCTGTCACAGAAGTTTGCGAGGAAAAGAACTGGAGGATCTGAAATAGAAGCTCCTTGAATGGCAAATGTGGTGGGTCGTTGGTACTCCTCTTCAGCAGAAATGTTGTCTTCCCTATGAAGAAGAGTGTGGTGCTTACGATGACATTTCTGACAATCAAACACAGATTTGCAATTCGTGAGAGAATGAGAAGGCGTGAGACAATTCAGACACCAACGGTGTGCCTTTGCGACTTGAGCACGTTCCTGAACCGATTTGAGTGCAAATGATTTGCACTTAGCGATATGGTGAATACCCTTGCAAAATGCGCACTTTGAAGTGAACGCAGTCAAGGACCCTTTGATTTCAGGTTTTGCCTTATTCATGTCACAAGTAAGCGATGACGTTTGTTTTATGACAGCTTGATTATGAAATGTTGAAAAGTTTTGTACGATAATGTTCGCGGGCTCCGATTCGAAAGATTGATTCGTTAATTCCTTGTGAATTGCGACGATTTTGAAATAAACATTATCAAAAGCTTCGCGAACTTGATTTTCAATGTCCTTGTTTGCCTCATCTAAAGCTAAGATGTCAGCGTGAACGGTTTCAAAATCATTAACAATGTTTTGCAACCTCGTATAATACGCTAAAAATAATGGGTAATTGGTTGCATCTTGTAAAACGCTTTGACCGACCTCATACACCTTGTTTATTCTGCTAATGGCTACGTTCCGTCTTCTACGCAAGCCTTGTAAAGTACTAGCCATTTTTTTTTAATAAACAAATGTACTAACGAAATAATCAGGAAAGCTTTATGAATTAAAAAGTAGAATTCGATATAATTTAAATACCCGTTAGGTCGTTAATAATTAAGAACTGTGTAAACTAATTCTACGATTCACTGTTTGAATTCGTTCTTTGAAATGACATTTCAATTCACGTAATATTTCATAGCATTCTTTCGTTTTGCCAAAGAAAGAATTTATTATGAGAATTTATCTAAAGGTTCGCTGGTTTCCGGCACCAAAAATGATCACGCACGGGGCATGGTGATGAGGGTAACCTTGCGGCTACTCTTGCTAAGTCGCTTATGGATTTCGATAAGTTATGCCCAACCACCAAACAAGAAAGGTATATCACAATTAAGTGGTATTCACGTCTGTTGTCTTCTGGCTTGGTGACAGTCATAGATGTCCATAAGCGTTCGAGATTGTTCTATTTGATTGTTAGAACTTCGGTAAAGTTTGAGTCACGAGTTCACACAAAGTATACGAAATTATACGGTAGGATTTACACTTTATGTGACGATATGATGAATAACACTTCGGCGTGGTGCGAAATGTCACGATACGATCGGTGGTTAGCAACGGACTCACGATAAAGCGCTTGACACTTGTTTTCCGTGTAGGTAGGCACCCTTATTGTGCGGAAGTCCAAAATCAGGGTTCCTCCGATCCCGTATGATAATCGGATCACAAAACGAATGAAATCCATCAGCGTTATGAAACAGCATTTATTGGGGAAATTTAGCCTTCCCGCAAATAATCAGTCATGGAATAGTAATGGTTTGGTCTATCGTTAAACTTAATTAGATCATGTCATAAATGTACTTTTCCACATAATGCTGTAATAAATTAAAACTTTTTTTCAACGAATATACGTAAACAATGATTTTTTCAGTCACCATAAGAAATCGCCCTTCTCACTCACACACATTCAAGTTACGCTGCGTCGACATTGAACACGGTGACCACGCGTTAGTTTTTTGGGACCGGGCGTGTTTTATCAATTAAAAAGTTTCACAGTCACTACACAAATGATGAGTCTGAACTCGTTTTTTTGGCTCCCTCGTAGTGTTTTTACGAACATAACATCGCCGGTATAATGTTTGTCGCCATGAGTCAACTGTTAGCAATTTAAAATTAAACTGTAACCATTTCTCCACGCAGGCGAAAAATTTTGTCCATCTATTTCTGAAGGGGGATTAAGTTCTAATAAATCAGAATCTCTCAATTGCACCATCATTTATTTCTGGAGGATCATCTGAATCCTCTAAATTGTCCACTGTGTTTAAAACATATTGTTCTACTCTTCCTCTTCCATTGTTGAAACAGTAAAATTGAGATAAAAAACAGTAACATTAATAATAAAATTTACATAACAAAACACGACGAAGTCCACATGATCTTAATGTTTATAATAAAACAACCAGAACTCATAAGCAATCTCGAGTTGCCGGCCGCGGCGCCTCATCAAAATTAATGGATACCCTACAATATAAAGAAACAAACACACTACAAACCAAAAGGCGATCACGGAGCGACCAGTACACAGGCATGTTGTAACGTAACTGTGTGAGTGGCATGTCTTCTGATAGGAGATTTCTGTGAGATGAGATGTTACAAAAAGAGCTCGGAAATTAAAAAATCCCAAATAAAAGTGTTAATTTTATTTTTTATGAGGTTGATAAATTATCAGGCTAATGAAAAACGTCTTTTCTTTCTTCTTCGATCAGTAAATAAGCGTTACAAATAATAATCAAAGTGACTCAGACTCCGTGGCTACGAATTTAGCCAGCCGTCAGCTAGGCCCGAATTACCCGGGATGCAAATTTACGCAGTCGCCCAATAGGGGTTAATTTACTTAACATTTATTAATTCACTTACCATAATTTAATTAATTTATTAAATCATTTATAATCATTTAATTCATTTACCATAAATAAATTCATTTATCGTTATTTAATTTATTTATTAATTCATTTATCATTAATTAAATCATTAATGAAATCATGTATCGTTAATTAAATCATTTATAAATACATTTATCATTAAATAAATCATTTATTAATTCATTTATCATTAATTAAATCATTTAACAATTCATGTATTAATACATTTATCATTTATTAATTCGATTATCATTAATTAAATCATTTTTCAATACATATACCATAAATTCATTCATTTAAAAATAATTCATCATTTTTTAATTTATTTAGTAATTCATTTATCAATGATTAAATCATTTATTTATTCATTTATTTTTAATTAATCTTTTATTAATTCATTTATCATTGAATAAATCATTTATTAATTTAATAAATCATTAACTCATTTAATTCATTTAATTCATTTATCATTAATTAAATCCTTTGTTAATTCAGTTACCATAAATAAATTCAATTTATTAAATCATTAATCATTATTTAACCCTTATTGGGCTAGCTACATTTGCGAATGTTCCCCGGAAACGGCGTGAATTTTGAGTTTTGCAACTTGTATATTAAAATTCTAATTACTCTGCAATCTGACGATTTAAAATTTTGAAAAAATTGATAAATACGAACAATTATTTATTGTACAGTAAAAAAATAACAATAAAATGTTCAGTAGATGTCAACTAATAAATAAATAAATAAACTTGTAATTACCACAAAAAATCACGGAATAGTAATGGTTTGGTCTATCATTAAACTTAATTAGTTCATGTCATAAATGTACTTTTCCACATAACGCTATAAGAAATTAAAACTTTTTTTAAAACGAATATACGTAAACAAATGATTTTTTCAGTCACTATAAGAAATCGCCCTTCTCACTCACACACATTCACGTTACGCTGCGTCGACATTGAACACGGTCACCACGCGTTAGTTTTATGGGACCGTGACCTTAGGCGTGTTTTATCAATTAAAAAGTTTCACAGTCACTACACAACTGACGAGTCTGAACTCGTTTTTTTGGCTCCCTCGTAGTGTTTTTACGAACATAACATCGCCGGTATAATTTTTGTCGCCATGAGTCAACTGTTAGCAATTTAAAGTTATCATTAAATAAATAATTTATTATTTCATTTACCATTAATTAAATCATTTACAAATTCATGTATTTATACATTTATCATTTATTAAATAATTTTTTAATTCGATTATCATTAATTAGATCATTTTTCAATTCATTTACAATAAATTAATTCATTTATTGAATAATTTATTTATTAATTTATCATTAAATAAATCATTAATCAGTTAATAAATCATTTATTATTTCATTCATAAAATAATGAATTTAATTAATTTATTAATTCATTTATCATATTTAAATAATGTATTAATTCATTTACCATAAATAAATTCATTAATGAAATCATTTATCATTATTTAATTCATTCATTTAATAATTCATTTATTGATTCATTTATCATTAATTAAATCATTTATTAATTAATTTATTATTAAATAAATCATTTATAAATTTATTCATTAATTCTTTCATTTAATTAATTTATCATTAATTAAATTTCTATTAATTTATTTACTTATTTATTAATTTTTTCATTTAATTCACTTACAATTAAATTAATCATGTATTATTTCAACTACCATAAAGTAATTCATTTATTAAATCATTTATCTTTATTTAATTCAATTATTAATTAATTTATCAATAACTAAGTCATCTACTGCTTCATTTATGAATCATTAATCATTATTTTATTTAATTATCAATAAATGTATCATTAACTAAGTCATTTATTGCTTCATTTAATTATTTATGTATCATTTTTAAAATCATTTTATAGTTCGATAATTATTGATTAAATCATATATTAAGTCATTTTACTATTCATTTATCATTTATTTAATCATTTATTTAATAATTATTCAATTAATATTCAATAAATATTCAATTATCATAAATTAAATCATTTTTTTATTCATTTTTTTATTCATTTCTTATTTCATTTACCATTAATTAATTCATTTATTTATTCATACATTTAATTCATTTAGCATTCATTTAATCATTTATTAATTCATTAAGTTATTTATTTATTATTTCTTTCATCATTTATTTATTAAATAATCTTTAATAAATCATCTTTTAATTCATTTAAATTAATTCATTCATTTATATTAAATACATATATTTAAATCATTTATTAATTCGATTTTCTAAAATTAAATCACTTTTTTATTAATTTGCCATAAATAAATTCATTTATTAAATCATTTATAATTTTTATTATTATTTATTAATTGATATATCATTAATTTTAACAGTTATTTATTAATTTATCATTAATTAAATAATTTATTTATTCATTTATCATTAATAAAATCTATTATTAGTTATTTTTTTTTTAAATAAATCATATATTTATAAATTTATTAATTCATTTATTTAATTTATTTATAATTAATTAAAAAAAATTATAAATGCTGTTATTAATTTATTCATTTAATTCATTTATAAATATATTAATTATTAATTTATTTATTTATTTAACATAAATAAAATAATTTTTAAATTATTTGTCATAATTTAATTAATTTATTATTCATTTACATTAACGAAGTCATTTATTAGTTCATTTATATTATATAAAATTAATTATTTATTCCGTTATCATAAATTGAATTATATTTTAATTCATTTACCACAAATTAATTAATTTACTAAATCATTTATCATTTTTTAATTCATTTATTAATTGAATTACCATTAATTTAATGATTTATTTATTAATTTTCCATCAAATAATTCAATTAATTTATCATTTTTCATTATTTATATCATTTATTAATTGATTTATTTATTCATTTATCATTTATAAAATCATTTATTTATTCATTTATTTGTTCATTTTCATTTGTTAAATCATTCATAAATTCGATTACCGCTAGTTTAATCATTTTTGAATTCATTTAACATAAATTAATTAATTTATTTAGTCACTAATCATTTAATAATTTATTTTAAAATTCATATATCATTAATTAAATAATTTATTAATTCATTTGTCATTAATAAAGTCATAAATTAATCAATTTATTAATTAACTCATTTAATTAATTTACCATTAATTTAATCATTTATTAATTCATTTAATTATTTATTTATCATTTTTTTCATCATTTATTAATCTAATTATCATAAAATTAATCATTTTTTAATTCATTTTCCATAAATTATCATCAATCATTTATCATTATTTAATAATTTAATAAATCACTTATTTATTCATTTGTTAAATCATTTATTAAATATTTCATTCATTTAATTGACTTATCATTAAATAAGTCATGTCTCAATTGAACTACCACAAAGTGATTCATTGATTAAATCATTTATCATTATTTAATTCAATTATTAATTAATTTATCAATAACTAAGTAATTTATTTATTCATTTATCAATTATAAAATCATTTTTTAATTCATTAACCATAAATTTATTATTTTATTATTTTTTATAAATAAATCAATTATTAATTCGTATATTTATTCATTTGTCATTTATTAAATCATTTATTTGTTCGATTATCAAACATTAAATAATTTTTTTATTCATTTTCTATAAATTAATTCATTTTATAAATCATTAATCAATTCATTTTCATAAGTTTAATCATTTATTAATTCATTTTCATAAGTTTAATCATTTATTTATTCATTTATCATAAAATAAATCATTTATTAATTGATTTATTAATTCTTTAATTTATTCATTTACCATTAATTTAATCATTTATTAATTCAATTAATAATTTTTTTATCATTTCTTGAATCATTTATTAATTAAATTATCTATAATCAAATCATTTTTTTAATTCATTTATCAAAAATTAATTAATTTATTAAATCATTTATCATTTTTTAATTTATTTATAATATTATTTTTCATAAATTTAATCACTTATTAATTCATTTGTCATAAGTTAAATCATTGATCAATTCATTTATCATAAAATAAACCATTTATATAATTTATTTATTTTTTCATTTGTTATTTGTTGAATCTAATTTAATAAATTAATAAACGATTTTATAAATTATGGATGAATAAATAAATGAATTAGTTAATGACCTTATTAATGATAAATGCATTAATAAATGAATTTAATAATGATAAATGATTTTTTAAATGAATTAATTTATGGTAAATGAATTAATAAATGTTAAGTTACGAATGAAAATGACGTAAACAATAATACGTAATTAACTTTGAAACAAAATTAATGCATGGAATGTGAATTCCCCCAAAAATGTATGGTCGATGAATTATTAAATTAATATTTAACAAGTTTAAGTATTTCCCCAATAAATGCAGACATAATTTGTCTCGACGCCACCTAGCGAGGGATTTAACACTAACAATGTCTTCCTCGCAAAAATAAAGTTGGTTGTTTTCAGGTGGAAAAAATATAACAAGCAGTAATTGTTGAATGAAACACTAGTATATATTGAATTATTTGGCGGGTATTTGATAAGCCGCCATAGCTCAGTGGTCAGAGCATTAGACCGGCAATCGGAAGGACACGGGTTCAAGTCCCGTTGGCGGCAAGTATCTTTTCTCGGAAGATTTTTCAATGTAAATGAGTGTTTCAGGCTGACAATTATTGCTTGTAATAAGAATTATTAAATGATTTTATTAATGAGAAATGAATCAATTTATCGTTAACGAATTAAAAAATGATTTAATTATTGATAATCGAACTAATAAATGATTTAATGAATGATAAATGAATAAATAATTGAATTGTAAAATGATTTAATTAATGATAAATGATTAAATAAATGAATTTAATAATGATAAATTAATTAATTTATGTGAAATGAATTAAAAAATTAATAAATTAATGATAATCGATTTAATAAATGATTTAACAAATGAATAAATAAATGAATTATTAAATTATTAAAAAATGATAAATGATTAATAAATTAATAAATTTATGGTAAATGAATTAAAAAAATGATTTGATTACAGATAATTTAATTAATAAATGATTCAAGAAATGATAAAAAATTATTAGGTGAATTAATAAATGATTAAATTAATGGTATATGAATAAATTAATAAATTATTTATTTTATGATAAATGAATAATTAAATGATTAAACTAATGAAAATGATTTGATTAATGATTTAAAAAATGAATTAATTTATAGAAAATAAATAAAAAAATTATTTAATGTTTGATAATCGAACAAATAAATGATTTAATAAATGACAAATGAATAAATATATGAATTAATAATTGATTTATTTAAAAAAAAAATAATAAAAGAATTAGTTTATGGTTAATGAATTAAAAAATGATTTAATAAATGATAATAGAATTAATAAATGATTTAACAAATGACAAATGATTAATGAATAAACAAATGATTTAAAAAATTGATAAACGAATAGTTAAATGAAATAATGTATTATTTATTTTTTATTAATCTCATTAATAAATGATTATATAATTGATAAATGAATAAATAAATGACTTAGTTATTGATAAATTTATTAATATTTGAATTTAATAATGATAAATGATTTAATCAATGAATCACTTTGTGGTAGTTCAATTGATACATGACTTATTTAATGATAAGTCAAATAAATGAATGAAATAATAAATTAGTAAATGAATTATCACATGATTTAATTAATGATAAATAAATTCAATGAATGAATTAATAAATTTATCAATTCATGATTTATTTAATAATAAATGAATTAATAAATGATTTAATTAATGATAAATGAATAAATAAATGATTAAAATAATGATAAATGATTTTATTAATGAATATATTTATGTTTAATAAATTAAAACATCAATTCATTAATGATAAATGAATTAATGAATTAATTAAATGTATTAATTAATAAAATAATTAATAAATGATTTATTTTATGATTGATTAATAATAAATTAACGATAATTCAATTAATAAATAAATTTAAAAATTATAAATGAATTAATTTATGGAAAATCAATTGAAATATGATTTTATTAATGTAATCTAATTAATAATTGATTTTATATATGACAAATGTATAAATAAATGAATTAATATATGATTTTATTAATGATAATCGAATTAACAAATGATTTTATAAATGATAAATGAATCAATAAAAGACACAATAAATGTCTGAGTTAATGATAAATTAATTAATATTTGAATTAAAGAATGATAAATGATTTAATAAATGAATTAATTTATGATAAATGAATTAAAATATGATTAAATTTATGATAATCGAATAAACAAATGGTTTAATAAATTATAAATGAATAAATAAATGAATTAATAAATGACTTAATTAATGATAAATGTATAAATAAATGATTTAAATAATAAATGATTAATTAATTATGATAAATGATTTAATAACTAAATAATATTATGGAAAATGAATAATTACATGGTTTAATTAATGATATGAATGATTTAATTGATGAATATCTGATAAATAAATGATTTAATAAAAGATAAATGAATAAAAAAAAGAATTATTGAATGATTTCATTAATGATGAATCAATAAATAAATTAATTAAATAATGATAAATGATTTAAAAAATGGTTTATTTTATTGAAAATAAATAAATTTTTTAAATAATAAATATATTTAAAAATGAATTAAATAAATAAATTAAAAACATCATTAATAATTTTTTAATTAATGATAAATAAATTAAATATATGAATTAATAAGTATATTAATAAATGATTTTTTTAATGAAAAATGAATTTATAAATTATTTTTTTATTGATAAATTATTCAATAAATTACTCAACAATACTATACATTCATTTACCATAAATAAATTCATTTATTAAATCATTGATCATTATTTAATTAATTTCTTAATTAACTAAACATTTATTATTTCATTTACCATAAATTAATTCATTTAATAAATCATTTATGATTATTTAATTCATTTATTAATACATTTATCATAATTTAGGCAATTTATAAATTCATTTATTTATTCATTAATAATTTATTAAATTTATAATAATTTATTTTAATTCATATACCATAAATTATCCATTTATAAAATCATTTATCATTGTTTTAATTAATTTGTTTATTCATTTATCATTATTTAAATCATTTATCATTGTTTTAATTCATTTGTTTATTTATTTATCATTATTTAAATCATTTATCAATTCATTTATTTATTCATTTATCATTAATAAAATCATTTATAAATTCATTTATTTATTCATTTGTCATTTGTTAAATCTTTTTTTTATTCGAGTATCATTCATTAATTCATTTTTTAATTCAGTAACCATAAATTAATTCTTTTATTTTTTTATTAATTCATTTATTAATTCATTTGTCATTTATTAAATCATTTTTTATTTGATTATTTTACATCTTATCATTTTTTAATTCATTTATCAAAAATTAATTAATTTATTAAATCATTTATCATTTTTTAATTTATTTATAATATTATTTTTCATAAATTCAATCACTTATTAATTCATTTGTCATAAGTTAAATCATTGATTAATTCATTTATCATAAAATAAACCATTTATTATTTTATTTATTTATTCATTAATTTAATTCATTTACCATTTATTTAATCATTTATTAATTAAATTATCATTAATAAAATCATTTTTTAATTCATTTATCATTAATTCAATAATTTATTAATTCAATTATCATTATTTAATTCATTTAAAAATTCAGTTATTTATTAATTTGTCATTTGTTAAATTATTTATTAATTCGATTATCATAATTTTAATCATTTTTTAATTCAATTAAGATAAATTATATAATTTATCTTTATTTAATTCATTTATCATTAATTACATCATGTAACAATTCTATTATTTTTTATTTAAAAAAATACATACGTATACAGATTCATAGTAAAACTTTTGATTCTTAAAACTAATAACAATCTATACATTTTTTTTTATGAAACTACCCAATTCAAAAGAGAAAACATTTCTCGTGCTTGAATTTTGGAGTGCCATTTTAAAATGCACAGGTTCACAGAGTATGTTATTACAAGTACTTATATTAAAAAAATCATGAAGATAAGTGAACATAATGAACTAGAAGTAAATAAGGGTTAAAATTGGAATAAGATGCAATATAAGATAATACAGGCATAGATATATTAGAAATAAAAATATCTTTATTGTATTTATTCAATATGTATGTAGATTGTAAGTAGGTTGTAGGTAAATATCATAAATGGATGTGCTGACAGTATTGTCAGAGTAGGTACATATAATAAAGTTGTAACAATTTGGTGCCTGCAAATAATGCGTATGAACTTTGCTTTTAATTTGATATGGTGATGAAATATTCTTAGAGAATATGTTCTAGTTTATTTTTTTGTTGTTGTTATTATTGTGATGATGAATTTAAAACTTATTATTAGTGTCGGGTTGGTCTATTAATGTTTTTATTTGGGATTTAAAAACTTTATAATTTTTTTCAGACTTGATTTTATAATGACATGATTGAAAAATTTTATACCTTGATAAGTATAATGGTGTTGGGAAGCACTCGTTTTAAATTTTGGAATTTCTAAATTGCCCCGTGATCGTGGTCGGTTGTTTATGTTTGTGAATGTTTTTGTTGATGGATTGAAATGATCTTTATGAGTTTGCAATAATGAGTTCTTTTCGAAAATTTTATTAAGACTGAGAACCCTAAAAGTGTCAAATAGCTGTGTTGTTGGAAATAAAGATGGTTTTCGTAAGATGATTTTCAAAATAAACCTCTGTACCCTTTCTACAGATAAGAGGTGAGTTTTGAAAGTCCCACCCCACCCGATTATACCATATTGTAGAATAGATTGGGCAAGAGAGAAATAGACAGTTTTGATCATATCGGATGATAAGATGTTTCTCAGTCTAATAAATATTATGTATATAAGTTTTCTTATTCTGGTTACTGTATTTTTGACTTGTTTTTTCTATTTTAAGTGTCAATCTACTATGACACCCAGATACTTTATACTATTTTTGCATTTTATTGGTAGGCAATTTTCATCGTTGCATTCTTTTTTATTTTCACACTGTGATGAATGGATTTTAATAGTTATATTGTTCTCGACATTTTTTTCTTTCAAAGAAAAAGGAATAAATTAAGTTTTCTCCGTATTAAGTGAGAGACAATTTAGGTCAAACCATGTTTTAAGTATGTTCATATTGATATTTGCTATACTCATTATTTCCTCCCATGATTTCCCTTTAGTGATAACTACAGTGTCGTCTGCATAAGATATGATGCCTCCAACTGGGAAAACTGAGTGAACATTTGATTTACATATATAATAAAAAAATAGGACCGATAACAGTTCCTTGTGGTATACCAAATGATGAAGTTTTAGGTTCACTTAGTGTATTATTTATTTTGACGTATTGAAATCTCTCTTTTAGATAACTTTGGTACCATGACAGTACGGTTCCGTCCAATCCAATTTGCATGAGTTTCTCATTTAGTTTGGAGTGTGATATGCTATCAAATGCCTTGCGTAAGTCGATGAATATTCATTAATCATTTATTAAATCATTTATTAATTCGATTATCATTAATTAAATCATTTTTTAATTCATTAACCATAAATTAATTCATTTAAAAATTCATTTATCATTTAATAAATTATTTATCAATTCATTGACCATAAATTTTTGGGGGAATTTGCACATTATATGCATTAATTTCATTTTCAAAGTTCATTGAGTATTAATATTTACGTCATTTTTATTCGTAACTTAACATTTATCAATTCGTTTACCATAAATTTATTAATTGAATAAATCATTTATCATTATTTAATTCATTTATTAATACATTTATCATTAATAAGATCATTTACTAATTCATTTATTAATTCGTTTATTATTTATTAAATCATTTATTAATTCGATTATCATTAATTTAATCATAGTTTAATTCATATACCATACATAAATCCATTTATAAAATCATTTATCATTTTTTTAATAAATTATTTATTTTTTCCTTTTTCATTAATTAATTCATTTATTAATTCGTTTATTTATTCATTTGTCATTTATTAAATCAATTATTAATTCGATTATCATACATTAAATCATTTTTTAATTCAGTTACCATAAATTTATTCAATTATTAAATTATGTATCATTTTGAATTTATTTATTAAATCATTTTTAATTAATTAAATCATTTATTTATTCATTTGTCATTAGTTAAATCATTTATTAATTTATTTATCATAAAATAAATAATTTATTAATTTAATTCATTTACCATTAATTTAATCATTTATAAAATCATTTTTTAAATCATTGACCATAATTTAAAACATTTATTAATCCATTTATCATTAAATAAATCATTTTTTATTCGATTATCATTAATTAAATAATTTTTAAATTCATTTAGGTACCATAAATTAATTCATTTTTGAAATTTTCGTTATTTGTTTTTGGAGTGTTATGCCGTGTTGCAGATCCGGCAGATCTAACGGATCTGCCGGATCTGCCCTGATGATGGACACTGCAACGATGTCCGAAACGTTGGCAAAATATTTATTAATTCGATTATCATTAATTAAATCATTTTTTAATTCATTTACCATAATTTAATTCATTTCTCATTTATCAAATTCCCCTAAATAATTTTTTAGGGGAATTTGCACATTTTATGCATTAATTTCATTTTCAATGTTAATTTAGTATTATTGTTTACGTCATTTTATTAATTCATTTACCATAAATTAATTCATTAAATTAATCATTAATTATTATTTATTTCATTTATAAATACATTTATCAATTATAAGGTCATTTACTAATTCATGTATTTATTAATTTATTATTTATTAAATCAAAAATAATTCATCTATGATAAAATAAATCATTTATTATTAATTTATTATTTTAATTCATTAACCATTAATTTCTTCATTTATAAATTCACTTAAATATTCATTTATCATTTCTTTAATCATTAATTAATTAAATTATCATTTTAATTTTAAATTATCATTTTTAGTAAAATCATTTTTTTATTCATTTAATTATTCATTTAACATTTCTTTAATCATTTATTAATTTAATTATCTTTAATTAAACCATTTTTATTTTATTTCATTTACCATTAATTAATTCATTTATTTATTCATTTGTCTTTATTTGATTCATTTATTAATTCATTTATCATTAATTAAATGATTTCATCATTCATTTATTTATTCATTTGTCATTTGTTAAATAATTTATTAAATCGATAACCATTAATTAAATCATTTTTTAATTCATTTACCAAAAATTAATTCATTTATTAAATCATTTATCATTTTTTAATTTACTTATTTATTGATTTATCATTAATTTAATCATAAAATAATTTATTATTCATTAATGATATCTTTCATTTAATTATTGATCATTAATTTTAAACATTTATTTATTCATTTATCATCAAATAAATTATATATTAATTCGATAATCATTAATATAACACTTTTAATTCATTTACCATAAATTAGTTCATTTTTGAAATCATCAAACAAATTTTAATTAATTTATTAATAATTTTTTTAGTAATTAAAACATTAATTAATTTATTTATCATAAATAAAATCATTATATAATTCATTTATCATTAAATAAATCATTTATTTTTGTATTTATTAATTAATTCATTTAACATTTAACAAATCGTTTATAAATTCATTTACCATAAATAAATTCATTTATTAAATCATTAATAATTATTTTATTCATTTCTTAATTAACTTAACATTTATTATTCATTTACCATAAATTAATTCATTTCATAAATCATTTATCATTATTTAATTCATTTATAAATAAATTTATCATTAATTAGGCCATTTACTTATTCATTTATTTATTAATTTATAATTTATTTATTCGATTATCATTAATGTAATCATATTTTAATTCATGTACCAGAAATAATTATTTATAAAATCATTTGTCATTTTTTTAATTCATTTGTTTAATAATTTATCATTTATTAATTCATTTATTTATCATTTATAAAATCATTTTTAAATTCATTTATTTATTCATTTGTCATTTGAAAAATCTTTTTTTTAATTTGAAATTCATTAATTAATTCTTTTTCGAATTCACTAACCATAAATTAATTATTTTATTTTTTTATTAATTCATTTGTCATAAATAAAATTATTTATTGATTTATTTGTCATTTTATAAATCATTTTTTATTCGATTATTTTACATCTTATCATTTTTAAATTCATTTATCATAAATTAATTAATTTTTAAATTAATTTATCAGTTTTTAATTTATTTATAATATATTTTTCATTAATTAAATCATTTATCAATTCATTTGTCATAAGTTAAATCAATTATTAATTCATTTTTCATAAAATAAATCATTCATTAATTTATTTATTTATTCATTAATTTAATTCATTAACCATTATTTAATTATTTGTTAATTAAATTATCATAAATAAAATCATTTTTTAATTCATTTACCATTAATTCAAATATTTATTAATTCATTTATCATTATTTAATTCTTTTAAAAATTCAGTTATTTATTCATTTGTCATTTGTTAAATCATTTATTAGATCGTTTATCATTAATTTAATCATTAATTCGTTTATCATCAATTTAATCATTTTTTAATTCATTTAAGATAAATTAATTCATTTTACATTATTTAATTCATTTATTAATTCAGTTATCATTAATTAAATACATTTTTTAACAATTATATTATTTATTCATTTATCATTTATTAAATCATTTATTAATTCGATTATCATTAATTAAATCATTTTTAATTGATTTACCACAAATTAATTAATTTAAAAATTCAGTTCTCATTTATTAAATCATTTATTAATTCATTGACCATAAATTTTTGGGGGAATTTTGCACATTCCGTGCAATAATTAATGACGGCCTCCGTAGTCCAGTGGGTAAGACTCTTGACTCACAATCCGGAGGTCGCGGGTTCGAACCCGGCATGCGCAAATAATTTTTATTTGATTAATTTGTGTTATTTCACAATTAAATCATTTAAAATAATATAAAGTATATTTGCGGCATGTTCCAGAGTGGAAGATACTATCAATATCGCCCTGGTGTAAGACCACCATTCAGAATTGAAACGTTGCTTGAAAATGGCTTTAGCCGTGTTTGGTGACCAGATCTGAATAGCCAGGTACTTCCCAACCTTCCTCTTCCCCACCTCCTTCCCCTCCCCACTACCTTCAGCCTCACAACATACCCTAATTGGGGATGCCATAGTCTCATTGGCTCCAGACGGGAGCAGTTGAGATTCTTGTGCGGTATTCACTGTAAAAAAAAAAAAATTATCATCAATTTAATCATTTATTAATTCATTTACCATCAAATAATTCAATTATTAAATCATTTTTCATTATTTAATTCAATTACTATAAAATAATTCATTTATCATTTTTTAATTCACTTATTATTTCATTTCTCATTAATTAAATCATTTAATTATTCATTTATTTTTTCATATATCATTTATAAAATCTTTTTCTATTCGATTATCATTAATTATATCATTTTTTTAATTCATTTACCTTAAATTTATTCATTTATTAGTTCATATATCGTTTTTTAACTTATTTATTAATTCATTTATTATTAATAAAATAATTTATAAATTCAATTAACACTTAATAAATCATAATTCATTCATTTAATCCATTTATCATTAATTAAATCATGTTTTAATACATTTCCCATAAATAAATTCATTGATCATTATTTAATTCTTTTAGCGTAAATTAATTCATTTATTAGATCATTTATCATTTTTTAAGTTCATTTATAGATTCATTTTTATCAATTAAATCATTTATCATCAATTAAATCATTTATTATTTCATTTATCATCAATTAAATCATTTATTAATTCATTTGCCATCAACTAATTCAATTCATAAATCATTTCTCATTATTAAATTCATTCGTTTATTCATTTATCATTTTTTAAATTATTAATTAATTAATATATTTATTTATTCATTTATTTATCATTTATAAAATCATTTAAATATTCGATTATAATTAATTAAATGCTGTTTTACTTTATTTCCCATAAAGTTATTCATTTATCATTATTTAATTTATTTACCATAAAATAATTCGTTTATCATTATTTAATTCATTTATTAATTCATTAATCATTAATTAAATCGTTTATTTATTCATTTATTATTTATAAAATCATTTATTTATTCGATTATAATTAATAAAATATATTTTTGATTCATTTACAATAAATTAATTGGTTTATTAAATCATTCATCATTTTTTAATTTATTCATTAATTCATTTATCATAAATTAAATCATTTATTTATTCATTTATCATCAATTAAATCATTTATTAATTAATTTACCATCAAATATTTCATTAGTAATTAATTAACCATCAAATTATTCAATTATTAAATTATTTATCATTTTTTTAAATCATTCAATAATTCATTTATTTATTCACATGTCATTTATAAAATAATTTTTTATTTCGATTATCATTAATGATATCATTTTTTAATTCATTTACCGTAAATTTATTCATTTATTAGATTCATTTATCATTATTAAAATTATTTATCAATTCAATTATATTCCATTATCATTTATAAAATCATTCATTTATTCGATTACTATCAATTGAATATTTTTTTAATTTACTTACCATAAATTTATTCATTTATTTAATCATTAATCATTTTTAAATTAACTTATTAATTCATTTTCATTGATTAAATCATTTATTAATTTATTTATCATTTAATAAATCATTTATTAATTTATTCATAAATTCATTCATTTAATTCATTGACTGTACATGAATTCATTTATTACATCATTTTTCATTTTTTAAATTTATTTATTAATTCATTTATCATCAATAAAATCATTTATAAATTCATTTACCATCAAATAATTCAATTATTAAAGCATTTATAATTTTTTAATTCATTTACATTAAATATTTCATTTATCATTATTAAATTCATTGATTCATTCATTTATCATTAATTAAATCATTTATTAATTCGTTTATTTATTCATATGTCATTTATAAAATAATTTATTTATTCGATTATCATTATTTATATCATTTTTAGATTTATTAGATCATTAATCGTTTTTTTAATTTTATTTATTTATTCATTTATCATTGATTTAATCATTTATTATTTCATTTATCATCAATTTAATCATTTATTAATTCATTTATCATAAAATAAATCATTTATTAATTATTTTATTAATTCATTAATTTTATTCATTAACGATTAATTTAATCATTTATAAAATCAATTAATTATTCATTTTTCATTTCTTTAATCATTTATTAATTAAAATATCATTAATAAAATCATTATTTTATTAATTTAATTATTGAATAAACATTTCTTTAATCATGAATAATTTTCTTGATGAAAAATGATTTAATAAATAAATTAAAAAACGATAAATGAGTTAATGTATGATAATCGAATAAATAAATGTTTTTGAATATGACAAATGAATAAATAAATTAATTAATTAATAACTTAATTAATGAAAAATGAGTTAATAAAAAAATAAAAAAATGATAAGTGATTAAATAAAAGAATTAATTAACGGTATTTGAATTAAAAAATGATTTAATTAATGATAATCGAATTAATAAATGATTTAAGAAATGACAAATGTTTAAATAAATGAATTAATAAATGATTTTAAATGATAACTGAATAAATAAATGAATTAATAAATGATTTATGTAATGAATGATAAATGAATAAAAAAATGAATTTAAAAAAATTATAAATGATTTTATAAATGAATTAATGTATGGTATATGAATTAAAATAGAATTAAATTAATGATAATCGAATTAATAAATGATTTTATTAATAATAAATGAATAAATAAATTAATTAGTAAATGACCTTATTAATGATAAATGTATTAATAAATTAATTTTATAGTGATAAATGATTTATTAAATGAATTTATTTATGATAAATGAATAAATAACTATTAGAAAAATGAAACAATACAACTTTGTATAAACCACTTATATTATGTACAAATCCGACCGGTTTCGTAACAAACGTTCCTTCGTCAGGGAAAGCTTATACTAATTTGACAGTTTAGAACAATGTTTTATTATGGTAGGAGTGGAGCCGTTGTTAGTTAATAATGTAGATTGGGTGTGTAGGTATTAGTTGAGAATATTAAGTAACATTAAATATTTGTAAATAAATATTAAGTTACAAATGAAAATGACGTAAAGAATAATTCCTAATGACCTTTGAAAATGAAATAACTGCATGGAATGTGCAAAAATTTATGGTCAATGACTTAATAAATGATTTAATAAATGAGAAATGAATTATTAAACGAATTAATTAATGGTAAATGAATTAAAAAATGATTAATTAATGATAATCAAATTAATAAATAATGTAATAAATGAATAAATAACAGAATTGTTAAATGATTTTATTAATGAAAAATGAATTAAATTTTTTTTTTTTATTAATTTATGGTAAATGAATTAATAAATGTTAAGTTTCGAATGAAAACTACGTAAACAATAATATTTAATGAACTTTGAAAATGAAATAATAAATGCGTGAAATGTGCAAATTCCCCCGAAAATTTATGGTCAATGTATTGATAAATGATTTAATAAATGAGAAATGAATTATTAAATGAATTAAAAATGATTTAATTTATGATAATCGAATAAACAAATGATTTTATAAATTATAAATGAATAAATAAATGAATTAGTAAATGACGTTATTAATGATAAATGTATTAATAAAAGAATTAAATAATAATAAATTATTTATTAATGAATTTATTTGTGGTAAATGAATTAATAAATGTTAAGTTGTTATGTTAGGGATTAAAATGACGTTAACAATAATACAAAATAAACTTTCAAAATGAAATTAATGCATGGAATGTGCAAATTCCCCCAAAAATTTATGGTCTATGAATTAATAAATGATTTAATAAAAGAGAAATGAATTATTGTATGAATTAATATATGGTAAATGAATTAAAAAATGATATTTAAATTAATTATTTATCAGCAATTAAATCATTTATTTAATTATTTATCATTAATTAAAACATTTATTAATTCCTTTATCATTTAACAAATAATTTATTATTTCGATTATCATTAATTAAATCATTTTTTTATTCATTAACCATAAATTATTTCATTTTTTAAATCATCAATCAAATTTTAATTAATGTATTAATAAATTTTTCATTATTTAAATCATTAATAATTCACTTATCATTAATTAAATCATTTTATAAATCATTTTTCATTAAATTAATCATTTCTTAATTTATTTATTAATTCATTCATTTAATATTAAATAAATAGTTTATAAATTCATTTACCATAAATAAATTCATTAATTAAATCATTTATAATTATTTAATTCATTTCTTAATTAACTTAACATTTATTAATTCATTTACCATAAATTAATTAATTTAATAAATCATTTATCATTATTTAATTCATTTTTTAATACATTTATCATTAATTAGGTCATTTTCTAATTCATTTATTTATTAATTTATAATTTATTTTATTCCGATTATCATTAATTTAATCATACTTTAATTCATATATCATACATTAATCCATTTATAAAATCATTTATCATTAATCATTTTTAAATGTATTTATTAATTCTCTTTTTCTTAATTAAATCATTAATTAATTATCATTTTAATTTATCATTTAATAAATCATTTATGTTTTTGTCATTAATTTATTCATTTAATTCATTTACCGTACATTAATTCATTTATTTCATCATTTTAATTTTTTAATCATCAATTAAATCATTTTTCAATTCATTTACCGTCGAATAATTTAATTATAAAATCATTTATCATTATTTATTTTATTTACCATAAAATAATTCATTTATCATTATTTAATTCATTTTTTAATTCATTTCTCATTAATTATATCTTTTATTAATTCTTTTATTTATTCAAATATTATTTATTAAATCATGTATCATTTTTTTAATTCATTTGTTTATTAACTAATCATTATTTAAATCATTTATTAATTCATTTATTTATTCATTTATCATTTATAAAATCTTTTTAAAATTCATTTGTTTATTCATTTGTCATTTGTTAAATCTTTTTTTTATTTGAGTTTCATTAATTAATTCATTTTTGAATTCAGTAACCATGAATTTATTCTTTTATTTTTTTATTTATTCATTTTTCAGTAATTAAATCGTTTATTAATTCATTTATTTATTCATTAGTCATTTATTAAAATCATTTTTTATTCGATTATTTTACATTTTATCATTTTTTAATTCATTTATCATAAATTAATTAATTTATTAATTCATTTTTCATTTATCTATTTATTTATAATATTATTTTTCTTTAAATAAATCATTTATTTATTCATTGGTCATTAGTTATATCAATTATTAATTAAAATATCATTAATAAAATCATTTTATAAATTCATTTACCATTAATTCAATAATTTATTAATTCATTTATCATTATTTAATTCATTTAAAAATTTCATTCCTTCCTCTCCTCAAAAAAACCCTCCACA
This sequence comes from Limnephilus rhombicus, assembly GCA_929108145.2. Lineage (NCBI taxonomy): Eukaryota > Metazoa > Arthropoda > Insecta > Trichoptera > Limnephilidae > Limnephilus > Limnephilus rhombicus. The sequence goes on from OV815283.1 coordinate 42,345,633, forward strand.
CAGCATCCCAGATGACATAGGCCCCGAGGGAAATTATTTTCCTCAGGGCCTCCTGTGTGGAGTTTATGTAAAAAAAAAAATTATCATTATTCAATTCATTTATTAATACATTTATTATTAATAAGGTCATTTATTCATTCATTTATTTATTCATTTATAATTAATTAATTCATTTATCATTAATTTATTCATATTTTAATTCATGTACCAGAAATAATCCATTGATAAAATTATTAATCATTTTTTTAATTCATTTGTTTATTAATTTATCATTAGTTAAATCATTTATAATTCATTTATTTATTCATTTATCATTTATTTATTCATATGTCATTTGTTAAAAAAATTTTTAATTCGAGTATCATTAATTAAATCATTTTTTAATTCAGTTACCATAAATTTATTTTTTAATTTTTGTTTAAATTCATTTTTCATTAATTAAATAATTTAAAAATTCACTTATTAATTCATTTTCATTTAATAAATCATTTTTTATTCGATTATTTTACATCTAATCATTTTTAATTCATTTATCATAAATTACTTAATTGTTTAAATTATTTATCATTTTTAAATTTATTTATTAAATCATTTTTCATTAAGTAAATCATTTATTTATTAGTTTGTCATTGGTTAAATCATTTATTAATTCATTAATCATAAAATAAATCATTTATTTATTAATTCAATAATTTAATTCATTTACAATTTAATTAATATTTTATTAAATTAATTAAATTATCATAAATTAAATAATTTTTTAATTCATTTACCATTAATGCATAATTTTATTAATTCATTTATCATTATTTAATGCATTTATTAATTCAGTTACTTATGCATTTGTCATTTGATAAATTATTTATTTATTCGATTATCATTATTAAATTATTTTTTAATTCATTTAAGATAAATTAATTCATTTATCATTAATGAAATCATTTAAAAATTCGATAATTTATTCCTTTATCATTTATTTATTTAATTATCATTAATTTAATCATTTTTTAATTAATTTACCAATAATTTATTTATTTATTTATTCATTTATCAATATTTGATTCATCCATTGATTCATTTATCGTTCACTAAATCATTAATTGATTTATTTATTTATTTTTCATTTGTTAAATCATTTATTTATTCGATTATCATTGATTAAATCATTTTTTAATTCATTGACCATTATTAATTCATTTATTAAATCCTTTATAATTTTTAAATTTATTTATTTATTAATTATTAATTAAATCATTTATTCCTTTATTTTTCATTAATTAAATTATATATTAATGCATTTATTATTAAATAAACCATTTATTTATTTATTCATTTTGCATTTGGTTAATCATTTATTAATAAGATTTTCATTAATTAAATCATTTTTTAATTCATTTACCATAAACTTAATCATTTTTTAAATCATTAATTAGTTTTTAATTTATTTATTAATAAATTTTTCATTAATTAAATCATTTTGTAATTCATTTATCATTAATTAAATCATTTTATAATTCATTTATCATTAAAGAAATCATTTGATTTTAATTAATTGATTAATTCATTTAATTCATTTAACATTAATTCAGTTATTCATTTTATTAATTCATTTACCATTTATAAATTTATTTATTAAATCATTTATCATTACTTAATTCATTTCTTAATTAACTTAATATTTCTTAATTCATTTCCCATAAATTAATTCATTTTATAAATCATTTATCATTATTTCATTCATTTATTAATACATTTATCAATAATTAGGTCATTTGTTAATTCATTTGTTTATTCAGTTATTATTTATTAAATTATTTATTAATTCAATTATCATTTAATAAATCATTTATGAATTTTATCATTTATTCATTAATTTAATTCATTTAACGTAAATTAATTTATTTAATAGATCATTTATCATTTTTAATTTGTTTATTTATTCATTTATCATTAATTAAATAATTTACTAATTCATTTATTTATTCATCTATCATTTATAAAATCATTTATTTATTCGATTATCATTAGTTAAATCATTTTTTAATTCATTTACCATAAATTATTTCAATTATAAAATCATTAATGAATAAAAAAAGGATTTAATTAATGATAATCGAATAAATAAATGATTTAACAAATGACAATTGAATAAATAAAATGAATTAAATAATGATAAATGAATAAATACATGAATGAATTAATGGTAAATAAATAAAAAAATGATTTATTTTATGATAATTTAAATTATTAATGATTAAAGAAATGTTTATTCAATAATTAAATGAATAAAACAATGATTTTATTAATGATAATTTAATTATTAAATGATTAAAGAAATGATAAATGAATAATTAAGTGATTTTATAAATGATTAAATTAATCGTAAATGAATTAAATTAATGAATTAATAAATCAATTAATAAATGATTCATTTTATGATAAATGAATTAATAAATTATTAAACTAGTGAAAAATGAATGAATAAATGATTTTTTGATGAAAAATGATGTAATAAATAAATTAAAAAACGATAAATGATTTAATAAATGATTTAATGTATGATAATCGAATAAATAAATGCTTTAATAAATGACAAATGAATAAATAAATGAATTAATTAATAACTTAATTGATGAAAAATGAATTAATAATAAAAAATGATAAGTGATTTAATAAAATAATTACCCTAAGTAAATGAATTAAAAATGATTTAATTAATGATAATCGAATTAATAAATGATTTAAGAAATGACAAATGTTTAAATAAATGAATTAATAAATGATTTTATAAATGATAACTGAATAACTAAATGAAATAATAAATGATTAATGTAATGATAAATGAATAAACAAATAAATAAAAAAAAATGATAAATGATTTTATAAATAGAATTAAATATATGAATATAATTAAATTAAGTATATGAATATAATTAAATATTAATATAATTAAATTAAGTTAAATTAAATTAAGAAATTGAAGTGAGTTGACAACCTCATATTTTTCGGTGCAAAGTGTTACAAAGTGAATAAATTGCCTACAAAAAATTCAATAATGCTTTTTCTAGGGGAATCTCTGCGCATTTTTTTTCAAATTCTGGGACTTAGAAAAAAAATTCAAATTTTTTTCTACCTCCCGTTTTTTTACCTTCTGAATAATAACGTCACGATGAAAACCAACGAAGCAAGTACGTCATTGGACCGGGGTATCATTTCCAATGTGCACAGCCTATCAAAGACTCGCCTCCAAGCTGCTTTAAAAAACAGAGGACTTTCTCCATGGAACAAGTCGAAATAGCCTATGCGTTATTATTCAGCAAAAAGTATATCAGAAGAATAAACCTTGCATCAGCAAATGAGGACAGTGCACCCATTATTACCCAAGTTTTGGAGAATCTGGTTTCTAGTAAGGAACCCGAGACAAATGTCAAAGTGAAAGAAGATGCTGCACCCATCACGGCACAAGAAAAAACCTACGACCTCTCTTCTTGGAAAATCAAATACAACGGTGTTTCTAATGTACTGGATTTCATTGAGCGAGTTGAAGAAACAGCCACAATTAAAAATGTTCCTTTTGACGCGCTACAGAGAAATTTTATAGAACTGATTTCTCCAGAATTAACCCCTTGGCACCGCATACAAAAATTAAAATGCAAAAATTGGAATGTAAACGAAACGATGGCGACGTTTACAGAAAGGACTGTACTTCACAGGATCATTTCTGTAGTACCTACTCCCTCGCAGCGTGTACACTCTACCAGAGTTATACCCTGAGATGAGGAGATGTGGCGCGGTTCCTCGGGCGTGAGGCTGCTCTCGGGTTAGCCTTCGGGCGGACTCTTGATCATTTTTGTAAATAAATGTATATTCATATTAGGTACATCCAAATGTTGCGTTTGTACCAACCTTCTCTCTCTTACGGCAATTTGCCTTCGTTTTTTTCTTTTTCGTTTATTTTCTCACCTGTTCTGAGGCTGATCACTTTAGAACAGAGACACCCTTCGAGTCACGATGTTTGGGAAGTCATGAACCCAATCGTTGCCTCTCAACCCTCACACTAAACAATGTTCATGTCTGTCTTGCTTGGCCTCGTCATGTCATGTAACTTGTAATTTTTTTTAATTGGCCTTTGCATTGGCTGCCTCTATGTAAATTTTTCTTTAAAGTTTAAAAAAAAAACAATTAACAATTGCTCATCGGCAAACCGTTCTAGAAGTCAGATTTTGTAAATTCCAAAGGATAAATTCCGACTCAGAACTAGTTAACCTTTATTACAATCACCATATTTTACCTACCATGGTAATGTCACGCCTTTTTTCTTTCCCTTGATTTTCAGCTTACCTTGAGTACGTTAAACCCAATAGTGGTCTCAAGTATGAAAATCGGAAATGGTTACTTTTACAGTTGCTTTTTCCTGTACATATAAGTTTTTCAATTTTTTCTTAAATATTTTATTAAAAAATTGATGGCGTCCTATCACCCGTGCTCATGTTTTCACCCAAAATTGGATATTAACACGTCCATTTTGGAAATTATACTTATAAAACCTAAAGTTGGTCATTATAATTTCATATACAAATCCTTTGGCTCGTTTCAACTAAAGTATGTAAAACCGAATCATCCGGTCTCTACTTGTTAATACGAAATCATTGATTTGTTTCTTCTCTACTGTTACGTCACGTATGTTTTTTATTACACGTTTCAACCCCACGGGACAGGTTAATAAAACCTCACGGTCATCCTGATTCTCGAACTCAAATAATTGTAATTTTTAACGTAAATCAGCATTGTCTTGTTCGATCATCGTTTTGCAATTATTACCCCTTGTTTTCCTCACCGAAACTTGTTACTATAGACAGTTTGTAAAACCACCGTAGGTCTGTCCTCTTATATTGCTTGGTGTAAGCAGAATATACTCTGCCATCACTTTATACCTTGTGACATATGAGGTAACATTAAATTGTCTATCTTCTCTGCTGTTCTATCGTACGCCTTCTGGGCTACGGGGTTAGTTAATCTAACGAATCTTTATATACAATATTAAAACAAATATTGTTAACATTTATTGTGTTGTACTTAAACGTAACCCTGCTACGCGATAGGAGAGATCCTTAAAATACCCGCCATGATACGAGAAGTTCGTTATAATTACTTTATACTCTTAACTAAATGTCATTGAGTTGGTCGTGTGTCATTAATGTGTCAACCTTGTACATGAGACCTGAAGACGTAATAATAATACTTACCGTGATTTGTGTGAACGACATAATATTGGCCTTGCTATCTTCTTTAAGATGCATTGTGTAACACTCTTTGACTTCTGTCTATAATTGAGTTGAATCTTGTGTACTTGTATAACCTTGTACACTCCACGTGAAGACGTTACAATACTCACCATGAATCGTGCGAACGAAATAATATCAAGCCTTTGTGTGCGTACTACGCAATGTAGTCCACAACCTTTTTATTCAACGCCAATGCCCGTGGACTTCCTGCTTTTCTCCTTCTTTCCAAAAGGAAAGGAGCCCAGGAATATCTACTATCTCAAAAGGACTAGTTTTCAGCGTCACTGTCAACTATGGGGCATAGTGCCGCAGGAGTTAATCGATGGGCACAAAACCACCAAACTCGTCGTTTCGGAAACGAATTAGAAAAACCCCAGGTTTGTGAAATTGGAGCGAGGGTCTATCTTTTCTCACAATCAAGTAGAAGTTTTTATACGATCCCTAATCTTTTTCCAAATACACGCGGAAGATTAGTTTTTGGTATAGGTAATGTGTATTTATTCTCATCTAATTGTTTTTTAATATTATCCGCCTTGGTTAATGTAAAGAGTCAGGAAACATGCTGGTGGATTATGTTTCATCCTCACATAGAGTTTGAATTGGAAATTAGTCCAGTTCCTAGCAAGTTTCGTCACTCAACTCCTTTCCGTCCCTTTCCTTCCTCCCTACCCTCATGTTCTCAAATATATGTTATGAAGTGGAAAATCTGTTGTTGACCATATTTCGTCCTCACTCGGAGTTCGAAACGGTAACTGACCGGTTACCAACAGGCTTTCTTCCTCACTCTCTTCGTATGTCTCACCATATTCATCCTGGTTTCAATGAAACACATTCATAAATATTGGACACGTATGGCATGCACTTGGCGTACCATCTGTCACTTTGACAACCTTTATTCATGAATCAGTTTCTCTGCTTTGCCGTGACTCGTTCACGACTTTTTGTCTTGTTCTTTGAAATTATACGAAAATGTTACCACCTTATGTTAACATAGGCCATGAAAGGCTGGTTGTTTTTCAACCAAGGTATTTTGTTACCCGGCAAACGCCAGGTTATCCTAACAAAGGATAATGTTCAGGAATGTAACTTTAAACTAGTTAGGAATCTCTCTCTCTCTCTTTCTCTCTCTCTCTCTCCTTCGTTCTCTCCGGGTCTGTGGTTAAACTTCGTTTGTTTTATTCTCTGGACACATTTTGTTTCCCTCCAAACTTTTTCTTCATTGGTCTCTAGGCAGGTAAACTTCAAGAATTTTGCTTTAATAATAATTTCTCCCGGATTTAAAAAGAAGCCCAGAAGGATGTCTTCACCGGCAGCCAAGCTGAGCTTCATTTCCTGGCAGCCCTCGCTGTGGTTACGGAGGTCCCCTCGCTACTATTTTCTACATATTTGTTCCTGAAAGCACGGACCATACCGCACATATGTATGTTGTCTTGTTGTGCCGCTGCAAGCTGAGTTGTCCCACTATACATAACGACACTCTGGAATACCTTTTGGGCACGCTAGCCACTGGGTTTTGTTCCTGCTCTCGCTACCAAGCCAGTTTTGCCGCATACCATGTCATGTGTAAACCATTATTACCTTGACTCTTCAGTATTCGCTGAATGCGTACCTTTACAAGTTATTCCGAGCTACATTATGCTTCGATAACCATTATATCCGTGTCAACCATAATGGCACATTAGGATTCGTACTGGCATGTCTGCAGATCCTGGATTCTTCTCTTCAACGACCTCTGTAACCTGGTAACCTTGTCTATTGTGTTCTCAATTGCATAACCTTGTCTATTGTTTTCTCAACTGCATAACCTTGTTTTATTGTTCTTTCAATTGCATAACCCTGTATGTTGTTTCACCCCTCTATGTTTTAACTGTTTGATCCTTATATTTCATGTACCTCCCCTTCCTACCCTTGCAAAAATTGTTACCTAGCCTATGGCATAAGCTAGTTTTATGTTTTAGTCAGTTTTTCTCTCTGGTCAACAAATCTTTCTCAAATTCCCGTTGGTAGCTTAGAGGATTCTTGCCCTATTGCTCCATTGCCACGTCACTTTTTTTCCGTGCGCGGGGGGAAGTGTTACGATACGCACCTCAAGTAGTATGACGTCACAGTCCCGCAAGCGGCCTGCGGCGCAGTGAGTGTATTCCGCCGTCCCTCCTCGCAAGAAAGCACATACCGCGCCCCTCTCCAGCAGTCCAGCAAGCGGCCAGCGGTGCGGTGAGTGCATTCCATTGCCCCTCTTGCAAGAAGAGAAGCTAGCCCGCCGCCCGGCAGAAACCGACCGGCCGTCGCTCCGACAGGCTGCGCACATCGCGGTACGCTCAGTAAATTCCCGTGAGATCGCCGATTTTAATGGCGTTCCAATTAGAGCCGATCTCAATAGTAGTATACGAAGTCGCGGACATGGCCCGATCCACTTGGAGATCACCGCTACCTGCACCAACCCCGAATTGCGGCCCTTGGCTTCCTGCACCCGTCCACCAGGTGTGAGTTGAACCTCGATTTCCCCCTTTAATTTAATGACCACACACCCGGAGAGATTTGAGAGACCCCTTCGTAGGAAATACCTGGCTTGGCCTTGATGTTGTTTTGTGACTAATAATTATGTTTTGCTAGATGTTGTAATTGTGTATACCAGGCAATACAGATGTGTTTCACCCAGCTACCTCTTTCATTTGATGGGATCACGTGGGCGGGCTTTGGCAATTAACTATGTACCTTTTACCCCCCTAGCTACCTACGACCTTGACGAGGAGAGGTTTTCTGCCTGCCAACGACATTGAGCTAGCCGAGACCAAAAGGTAGGTGGCCTCCCCCCCTTGGGACCATATTACACGCCCGGATCCGCATTTTCGAAAGCATTATACACGTTTCGTATAAACTGCCAGTTAAAAAATACAAGGAAAGAAAAACTGAAGAAGACAAGGCACTAGAAGCCCTAAAGAAGTTGAAAATTTAGGAGAGGTTTCGAAATGAAACCGGTTTGCTCATTGACATGCCAAAGGCCAACTTTGGCAACACAAGCCGGAGGTTTTTTGAAAACCCCGAATTGGCTTCAGACATCACAGGTATTAACTTTGAACTGATTTACAGATTCAAGGTTATTTTAGAAACTATTTCTAGTGGCCATAAAATTGATGCTGAAAAATATGATAAGTATGCGTAGGCCACAGCGAACCTGTACGTAGAACACTATGGTTGGCACCCAATGACGCCTACTATGCACAAGATATAGGTACATGGAAACCAAATCATAAAAAGTTCGGGGCTCCTTCCAATTGGACAGCTATCGGAAGAAGCTGCAGAAGCCCGGAACAAGCATTTCCGATCGTACCGGCTAAACTTTGCCAGAAAGTTTTCTAGGGAAGAATGTAACTTAGATGTATATTATAGGCTTTTGTTAAGTTCAGATCCCTTCATTAGCTGCTTGAGACAAATAAGAAAACTTTTACGTAACGCATTTCTACCTGAAACGATTAAACTTTTATTACCTGCTGCAGCTGACCCAAACACAGAGTCAGTAGAAACATCTAGACCTGAAGATACCGATTTTTAATGTAATTTTATATTTAAAGAAAACTTGTTAATTTCTGTTTCCATTCATTTGTATTTTTTAGTGAATATAGCTCTGTTATATATTACTGTTCTTTATAACCTGACAAATATATGTATGTTTTTTATAAATATATACCTTTTATTTATTTTATTTCAACTTAGAACTAAAATAACCCCAAAAATAATTTTGGCCGCCTAAATCATTAAAATCTATGTATGTGCGCCTGTGCTCTAAAGATTGCAATCCGTCTGTTACGATGGGAGAATCTATCAAACGGACCGCCAGTTTCTGCACAGATTCGAAGGTATTTTGGATCTCCAGACCAGAGGTGGCTGCCAAATTCAACCGTGGGGCGCACTTGTGATTTATACAGGGTTAGCAGTTGTGTACTATTAAAGTATCTGCGGGCCCTTTACAGTACGCCCAGTATCTGGGAGGCTACCTGTAGGGGCGTGTAAATAGCCCCTGACACTAAGGGATGACTACCCTATGTAAAATTAACGAAAATTGAATTCTTCCCTATGTGACACAAAAAACAGTTGACCCAGCAATCTCAAAAACCAAAGTGAAAACAAACAAAACATTCACTCAGAGAATGCAGCTCAGCCACGATGTCCACACAAAAAGACACTTCTTTTCAATAAAAATGTCAAGGCGATATTGCATAATCTTGACAGATGTTTCGCACAGCAAGGAAGTTTCAAGTATGAAAAATTTGCATATTAATAATGCGTGCCGAAAACCCAATCTTAGGTACAACAATAATTCACTCACTGGATGAATTATTCTTATGACTGACCAGGAGAGACATCTCTTGGCCTTTTACTGACACTCCCATCAGACGTAATTGCTTGATTCACAAAGGTAAGGAAACGCATGAATACACTGCATCTCAAGTCACATAGGTTCAATTCAATACAATACAAAACCCATAGATGGCGCCCTTATGGTCTTATAGCATAAATTATCAATTTAAAGAAATTAATGCCCAAATATATTTATGGCGCGTATCCATATTCCCCGCCTTGGAAGTTCGTAGAGCTTACAAAAGAAAGAATATAAAAATACAAATGAAACAAGAAATGAAATAGAAATAAAGTGACTATTCACCGGTAATATTCAGGAATGACACGCATTAGAAATTCGCAGAATCTCACAAAATAAAGAAAAATAACTAAAAATACAATGTAATAAAGTTCAATTGACCAAGATAACGGATATTAAGTAATGCCATGTCTGGGTCAGAGATCATTGAACAATGACTAAAATCAAAAAAAAAAAAAAAAAATAAATAAATAAATAAAAATAAACAAAAATAGATAAAATATAAAATTATTGCGTTGGAATAGGATATAATTTGACAACCGGACGTTTAAAAGAACCAAATCTTGTCTTTACCGTCGCAACGCGAACAATTTTATCCATTCCGGGATGGATTTCAGTTATCACGCCTAAAGGCCAATTTAACGGAGGGGAATCTTCTTGTCCCACTAGTACGACAGTTCCGATATCAATCGGATGACCAGAAGTAGTCCACTTCTGCCTGACTTGCAAGGTGTGCAGATACTCTGAACGCCACTTCTTCCAGAAGGACTGAACCATGCTGTCTAATAATTGCTTACGCTGAGTCAAATTGATTTTACCGTCTGCCAGGACAGAAGCAGGCAAGTACTGCAATGGTGTCGACATTAAAAAATGCGCAGGCGTAAGGACTTCTGGATAAGGGTCAGAAGACATAACTGTAAGTGGACGCGAATTCATTATGCACTCAATTTGAACTAGCACAGTCTGTAACTCCTCATAGGTGAGAAGCTGAGTTCCAATCACACGGTACAAGTGTGTCTTCATGCTCTTTATGTTCGACTCCCACATACCCCCAAAATGAGGCGCGCGTGGTGGAATCATTTTCCACTCTATACGAGGCTTAGCGAGTTCGCGCTTTAATGATGGCTCATATTCAGATTCAACCAAAAACTTGTAGAGGTCATCTAATTGTGCCTTCGCACCCACAAAATTAGTACCATTATCTGAATACAAGCATGTTACCGGGCCACGCCGAGAAATAAAACGGCTGAAAGCAGCCAGGAAAGCATTTGAAGTTAAGTCAGAGACCAACTCAATATGAATAGCCTTGGTCACAAGGCATACGAATAGACAAATATATGCCTTTTGAGAATGTTGTCCTCTCCGACGAGTCAGCGTAATACGGAGTGGACCTGCGTAATCTACACCGGTATGTACGAAGGCCTTTGCTTCTGCAACACGATATGACGGTAAATCTGCCATCTTCGGTGTAGGATGCGATGGATTTAAGCGGAAGCAACAATTGCATTTCCGCACCATCGCCCTAATAACAGTCCTAGCATCTAATATCCAATAGCGTTGACGTAAGATAGACATAAGAAGTCCTGGGCCTGTATGACAGTTCACGACATGAAAGTGAGCGATGATCAGATCGACAACACAGTCATGTTTGGGAAGCAAAACCGGATGTTTAACCTCAAAAGGTAAATCCGATTTAGAAAGCTGCCCCCCAATACGTAACAGATTATCTCCATCAAGAAATAGAGATAAACTCTGAAGTTTTTTGGAATGAAATTTGCCTTCCTGGAGTGCAGCAATATCTCCTGCAAAATGAATACTCTGCACAGCACGAATCACAGCCCTTTCAGCAGTCATAAGATTATTGACCGTTCCAGAGGAAAGTGATATCTTTTTTATGAATCGGAGGACATAAACAACAATCCTTAGTAGTTTATCCCAAGTGGATATACGCTGAGCCAGTTCACTCAGGACCGATTTTTCACCCTGAAATGTTGCAATGAGCACATTAGCCTTGTGTTCAGGCATTTCACCAGTATTGGTAGGGTGAAACGGTTTTAATGGCCATTCCAAAGGTGGGCTGCGAATCCATGATGGGCCGTTCCACCATAAATCATGTGAAACGAGTTGGGAAGGAAGCATGCCACGAGAAAGGCAGTCGCTCGGGTTTTCACTACCAGCAACATGGTAAAAGTTCTCTGGAGACAAATTTTCTTGGCACTGAGCTACGCGATTACTAACAAACACCGACCAGCGATGCGGTGAAGAATGTATCCAAGAGAGCGCAACGGTAGAATCGGAAAACGCATATGTTCCTGCAATAGGAAGACGCTCAGAATAATTATCTTGAACCGTCCGTATTAATTTGGACATCAATACTGCGGCACAGAGCTCCAAACGAGCGAGGGTCGTCACTTTGGTGGGAGAAACCTTTGATTTTGCGCACAAAAATCTCACTGTAATTTTTCCAAACAGATCAGTGGTGTGCAAATAAATCACACAGCCATAACCATTCATGCTTGCATCGCAGAAAGCAACAACGAGCACCGTACTGTCTTTCAGGACACCAACATGGCGAGGGATTTTTATTATTGAAATTAGCGGAAATTCCTGTGTAAGCGCCGAAAACCGACGAATAACGCTATCAGGGGGTGTATCATCCCAACCAATGTTGCACAGCCATAGCTCTTTGATAAGTAATTTAGCGTACAGAATGACAGGAGTGACCAAGCCGAGGACATCAAATAAACGGGCGACTATGGAGAGTATGCTCTGCTTTGTGCACTTCTCCTGAACATAAGATGTCGTAAAGAAGAAGCTGTCATCAGCTGGTTCCCACGAAAGGCCCAACACCTTAGAGGTATTGTTAGAACCAACAGTGAAGTCCACTGGGCTGCGGTGAGAATCCGGGAGGTTCTCAAGTACAACTTGAGAATTACTAGTCCATTTTACTAAATCAAAGGCACCGGACTTAAACAACGAGATTAATTCTCGAGAAAGACGTATGGCGCTGGGCTCATCTGCAATAGAATAGACCAGGTCGTCCATATACAGCTTGGACTCTGCCACTTTGGCAGCATCCGGGTAATGTGGTCTCATATCCTGGGCCAACTGGCGAACCGTCCGCATTGCTAAGTATGGACTTGCCGTTAAGCCGAAAGGAACTCGATTGAACTGAAAAGTTCGTATGAGACTATTATTTGAGAATCGAAATAAGATCCTCAGGTATCTGCGATGCTTGCTAGGAACTTCAATCTGTAAGTACATTTGCTTTATATCCGCAGTCATAGCGATGGGAAAAAGACGAAAGTCAAGCAAAAGCAGAAACAAATCGGCTTGCAAATTGGGACCAGTATGAATAATGTCATTCAGTGACAGCCCTGTGTGTGTTTTAGCACTAGCATCGAGCACAATACGAGGCATTGGTTTGTCTGGACGAGTGACAGCATGATGTGGGATGTAATATCCATCTTCTGTTATATCAGACTCTGAGACTTCTGATAGGTAATTATTTTCAATATATTCACTGATAACCTTGTTATAATTCTCCTGCAAAGCAGGGGAATGTTTAAATTTTCGCTCCAATGCCAAAAATCGGCGTTGGGCAGCAGTACGAGAATTACCCAATTGTCTTGGATCTTTACAGAAAGGTAAAGCAACAGAATATCTACCATCATCAGTGCGAGAAATTGATGAAGTAAAGAGATTCTCACATTCTGTCTCCTCCGGACTTAGAAATTTTATATTAGGTATCTCTTCTAACAGCCAAAATTTTTGCACTAAATCATTAAGTGCGAGTGCCGAGAATGATGTGTTTGTGTTGAGCACATTATTGGGGTAATCACCCATCAACACGAAACCGAAAGCGGTCGATAACGCGGGGGGTGCACTAGTACCCGATTTAACCCTGTTCCCTAAATAAATATATGGGAACAGTTGTGCACCGATGACGACATCCACGCATCCAGGAATATTCCATGTTAAGTCTGCGAGAGGTATGCCCTCTAAGTACCTCATATCACCCTTGGCTATATAGTGATTAGGTAATTGGTCGGTGATACTGTCAACGACAAGCGCATGTATATTATATTTATTCTCTGGGTATACGCGAGACTCAATATCCAAATACACGTAACCGAAAATTGGTCGAGACGTTGATCCAATTCCTTTGACAAACGAATTACTCAAAGGAATTATTGGTAAATTCAGCGTCTTACAACAATCGACCGTAATCAAATTATTTTGAGAGCCATTATCAATTAGGCACCGAACAATAACTTTATTTCCGTTTTTAAGCTTCGCGTATACTTGTGCGGTCGAAAGTAAAATAGAAGAGTTCGGTGTTACTTTGGCACAAAGCGAACACGAAGGATTGACATTCGCGGTCCCCTCCACTTGCTTATCACCAATGCCAGTTCCATTGATGCTGGATGACACTGGAGGGGGGACTGACGGTTCTTCACTGGTAGGTACTTGCGACGTATGTACATGAGTATTGGTTTTCATATTATTCACACTGCCGAAATGTAAGAATGTATGATGACGTTTATTGCACAAATCACAAACTAACCCCGATTTGCATGACTTGATTGTATGTGAACCACTAAGGCAATTTACACAGGCATTTTTCGATTTTATAAATTCAAATCGAGCCTGTGGGGAACTCATACATTTAAACTTTGAGCAAACGTTGATTAAATGATCAGTTTTGTTACACAGAATACATCCTTTCGGCGGAGCTGGGAAGCGCGGAATATTCGCATTACTCGCGACGAACGATTTAGTATTATTTGATCGGGAGGACGAAATGGGATGCGTTTTATTTACGACACCATGCGAGTTACTCGTTCGTTCTAAAATCTTTACTTGATCTTGTACAAACGAAACTAACTCATTATAAGAAGGAATTTCTTTATTACGAACTGTCAGCTCAAAGTTCTGAGCCGTCTGTGAATCAATTTTTCTTACCGCGCAGTGAAACAAAATAAAATCAGTTAAATCTTCAATACCTAACTGCTTTAATGCCGACACTGACGAAGAATATCTTTCAATGAAAGAATTGAGACTGGCAGATGTATTCGTGCAGTTTTTCGCATCGAGAATATTATTTAAATAATGTGTTCCTAGTGTACGTTTATTTTGATATTTTTTAACTAAACTCTCCCAAATGATCTGATATGTATCACCCGAAGGCACAATGCCTGCGGTTATGTTCAAAGCCCCATGTGTGAGTTTTCCGACTAAGTACTGCACACGCTGCGAGTCAGTTAGCTGTCTATTATTATGGATATTGGCTTTAAATGACTCAAAAAATTTCGACCAACTTTCATTCTTACCATCGAAGGTTGGAAGATCTATTGCAGGAAGATTAATCATACACGGCTCCCGCGACTTATTTTGTGACGTCAGTGACTCTCTTACAGAAGTTTTCATATTCGATCTAGTTCGTTTGACCTTCAAAAAAAGATCATCAAAAGCATTTAAAGCTTGAAAATCTGGTTTAAATTCTGGATTTAAAGTTAACTGACGATCATTGATGCTATCTATAATATTTTCAAATTGACTTCGCATTTGATCAATCATCTCTGACTGAGCCATAAACACTTCGTTATTTCTTGACTCAAAATTAGATATATTATTTGTTGCATTATACAGATCGTTCATACGAACAAAAAGATTTTCCTTTTTTGCGGTTAAAAGAATAAGCGATCTGTCTTGAGCCTCATCAAAACCCTCCTCCGTAATTCTTGGCATTTTTTATATATGCGAAAAGATTACCACAAAATTTTACAATAATGTTACAATGTTAATAATTAATTAATAATAATGCTGCGAATAATTATCCAAAATTACGACAATTCTGCGAACAATGTTAACAATTAATTAATAATAATAATGTTGCGAATAATTATCCAAAATTACGATAATTCTGCGAACATCCAAATATGTCATCCAAAAGCAAAAAACAAGACCAGCTATAGTTCTCAAAAAATGAGAGGTACTTCAAATTTACCAAAAAAAATACGTAAATTCAAACATCCATGTAATTAAGCTATAATCTCGAATTGAATGTATGAATGAATTAATAATCCAGGCTACGAAGGACCAATAAATATGTAGGGGCGTGTAAATAGCCCCTGACACTAAGAGATGACTACCCTATGTAAAATTAACGAAAATTGAATTCTTCCCTATGTGACACAAAAAACAGTTGACCCAGCAATCTCAAAAACCAAAGTGAAAACAAACAAAACACTCACTCAGAGAATGCAGCTCAGCCACGATGTCCACACAAAAAGACACTTCTTTTCAATAAAAATGTCAAGGCGATATTGCATAATCTTGACAGATGTTTCGCACAGCAAGGAAGTTTCAAGTATGAAAAATTTGCATATTAATAATGCGTGCCGAAAACCCAATCTTAGGTACAACAATAATTCACTCACTGGATGAATTATTCTTATGACTGACCAGGAGAGACATCTCTTGGCCTTTTACTGACACTCCCGTCAGACGTAATTGCTTGATTCACAAAGGTAAGGAAACGCATGAATACACTGCATCTCAAGTCACATAGGTTCAATTCAATACAATACAAAACCCATAGATGGCGCCCTTATGGTCTTATAGCATAAATTATCAATTTAAAGAAATTAATGCCCAAATATATTTATGGCGCGTATCCACTACCTTTACTCTGGCTTTGATGGAGCCCCCATACCTGAGCTGATCACTTAGGGTTACACCAAGCATATCAATGAAGGGCCTGTTCGGAATATTGCGTCTGTTGAAAGAGACTAAATTTTCATTTCGATCCCTTTTAGACGTAATCAGACAAGATTGGGTCTTAGAAACATTAAATTCAACGAGATTATTTTTACCCCAAGAGAAAACATTTTCGAGGTAACCGTCCATTCTTTGCTTCAAAGCCATACGAGCTGTCGGAGTTTGTGAGCCCTTTGGGGGCTTGTCAAACAAAAAATTATCATGAACTGTACTGTCATCCGCGTAACAATGAATTGGTGCACAAGGCCGTTGATGTGGAACAAAAACAAAGTCGGAGACAGAACCGATCCCTGTGGGACGCCAGCATTTATCGAGTGTAAGGAAGAGGTGAAACCATCGGCTACCGTCTGAATCGACCTCTCCCTCAAGAAGTCGGCAATCCACGTACACAAGGATGCGGGAAGTCCGTAAGAAGGCAGTATATTGACAAGTCCTCGGTGCCAAACTCAGTCAAAGGCCTTGGAAATGTCCAGTGCAACCATTTGAGTCTCACTGAAACGTTCCAGGCATCGCACCCAAACATGCGTCACATACGCGAGAAGATCACCGCACGAGCGGTTCCGCCGGAATCGTTAATAATTTTGTTCTTCTCGAGGTATGTGAGCATTTAGGACAGGAATAAGCAATTTAAAGTTTCTCTCTATGTTCATCTTTTCAATGCTGTCGGAATAAATATTGTAAAATAGAGACCATAACGTAGATACTCTAGTTAGCATCTGATAAGGGTTTTATATTATAATATGATACATTATAACAATGTCGTATTTTTCAATATTAGCGCTCTAGCTCACTGAAAACAAACATCCACGGGATTTAACCTGCGAGAAAATGAGATAGTATAACCGATGTCCTCTTTGTGCGGTGCTTTGTAGTCTCCCCACTCTTGTCGATGAAAATCGCTTAACAAATGCAGACGTTTTAAAAACGATTTTTAAAGTAATTTCTTATACGAAACTTTCTAATGAAAAAAAAAACATTTTTTAATAATTTAAGCTTATATACTTTTCAAAGTAATAAACAATTTTATTTTGATTCTACTCAAGGGAAACGATAGAAAAAGCTTCAGTTCACCCAACGCATATTGTTGGTATTGCTAATGTAAAGCGTTTCGTAGTAAAAATGAATCCAAAAAAGTGATTTAGCATTAAGCATTAAGCTTTATTATTATGATAGTTTGATATGTTTATTTGAGACCTCGACCTCTCAACCCATGTAACATGTACCCATGTACCGCAACGGGTGGAATAGATTCAATACGTCCGTCACTTCTGGGCACTCTGACCCACAGATTCCTACCCACCCCTCATACCATTTCGTTCCTCTACTCTTCATATCTTCCTTTCCTTCCAAAAATGAGTTGGGCCGTACCAAGAATCGGAATAACTGAAGGATATGTATGAAGGTGAATGAAGCGAGGGTGTGTGTCGAGACCGAGTTGTTTGTAACCCACTCTCGAATTCCCTGCTAAAAAGGAACCAAAGAACAAGAAACCTTTTATTAAATAATAAATACCTCCCTTTCCTCCCACGTAGTGCTGGGGAGAGGGGCAATACAAAAGGCGGTTTTACAATTGGGCGGGAAATTTTTCCATTTTGATTAGTTTTTTGGCTGAAAAGAATAATAATCAAGAATTTCTCTCACGCGCCGAAACCCCCAAATATCGATATATTTTTATATTGTGACCGTGGGTATATTTTCATCAGAACGACACCTATATAATTAAAAGCTCTTGTGGGGACTTTTGTGAGGCTCGCTGGAGTATGAACATAATATACAAGGTATAGAATTTATAGAAATCCAAGAAGAAAACTTTATAAGAGAGATCGAAATATAGATAGCAAAAGTGTGAAACTATGTATAGAAATTCCAGGAATGGTTTAGTTCATCTTTATTTACGAGCATTATGAGTCAGATTGGGATGTCAGAAAAACTGCAAAATAACAAAGTGACGAACGTGAATATCTCTTAAGCCGTGCTCAATAGGCCACTTGAATGGACTTCATAACGACTTGGAAAAAATCGTGTGGATAGATTTTTTTTACTAAGATAACGAAAATGTTAGTAAAAATTTTTTAGAAATGTACAGTTTTTTTTTTACTTTTAAATAAATAAATCCATTATTTGGGCTCGTGACGTCACTACATGAAAATGTCCCGTCTCCGAAAATTTTCCTGTTAATTTTATAAAATTCTACACTGATTTATTTTTTTGTAGGGCATCACTTTGATTTCAGGCGAATTTTTGAATTTGACATTTCACGTTCACTAGAGTTATTGTTTGTTCTCTGTGAACGTATCATTTGGTTTGATTTTTTGACAGATGTAATGAAGATAACCCCGTACATTTTACGTTGTCCGTACGTGTTTTAGAGGTATAATGATAATGGTGCGGATTTTAACGAAATCAAATTTTATAATATTCTTATTATTATTATAATTTACAAGTACAAGTATATTACATTTGATTTAGTAATATAGACGTTGAACATAATAATGATTTATGATCAATAAGATGCAGCAAGTAAAAAAATATTTACGAGATTTAAGTGGGTAAGACTCTTGACTCACAATCCGGAGGTCGCGGGTTCGAACCCGGCATGCGCAAATAAATTTTATTTGATTAATTTGTGTTATTTCACAATAAATTCATTTAAAATAATATATAGTATATTTGCGGCATGTTCCAGAGTGGAAGATACTATCAGTATCGCCCTGGTGTAAGACCACCATTCAGAATTGAAACGTTGCTTGAAAATGGCTTTAGCCGTGTTTAGTGACCAGATCTGAATAGCCAGGTACTTCCCAACCTTCCTCTTCCCCACCTCCTTCCCCTCCCCACTACCTTAAGCCTCACAACATACCCCAATTGGGGATCCCATAGTCTCACTGGCTCCAGACGGGAGCAGTTGAGATTCTTGTGCGGTATTCATTGTAAAAAAAAAAAAATAATGGGACGGACACCCACAAAACTTAGAATACCTAACAGTACTAGCACAGCACGGACTGGAGCCAACGATAAATGTTCCAACACGAGTCACACACAACACAAAAAGTTGTATAGATCATATAATGATCAAAACAAAACTAAAAACCAAAACCATAGTACTTGAAAGCACTATTACAGATCACTACATGAATATGATAGCAATTGATACCGAAAACAAAAAACCTAACCAACATAAAATATTCACAAAAAAAATAATTGACTTCACAAACTTAAAAGAAAAACTCAAAAAATAGACTGGACTACAATATACCAAATGGAGAAGGTCGAAGAGGCCTGGGACAAATTTACAACAATTTTAGCGCTAGAAATAAATAATAACACTACTCTAAAACAAATAAAACTTACACACAAAGCTGAAAAAATTAAACTATGGATAACACAGGGAATATTAAACTGTATTCGTAAACGAGACAGAATTCACAAACATATGACATACAACAACTTAATTACTACAAAAGATATAGAAACATCTGCACAAAAATTATAAGAGTAGCTATTTTAGAGAAAAATTTAAAAAAAAAGAAAACAATAACCCAAAGGAAATATGGAAAATATTGAAAGAAGTTACATACACACAAAAATTCAAACAATAAAATACAATCGAACATCTAAACATTAACTCAAAAAAGTAGACGCCAATACAAATAAAGAAACTATAGGAAATAATGTAAATAACTTCTTCGCAAGTATAGGAAAAGTCTTAGCGAACCGTAAAATTCTCAACACAAACACAATAACACAAACAAACAGTTCAAACATCAATACACAACCGACACAACACAGATTTGCAATAAAAACAACTTCGGAAGAGGAAATTGACAAAATAATAAACACATTAAAAAACCGTATTGCTCCTGGATCAGACGAGAAAACGACGGATTGCATTAGAATAATAAAAACCGAAATTTTAAAACCCATTACACACTTAATCAATCTAAGTATAACACCCTCCTGCTTTCCTAGTACTCTTAAAAGGGACTGGTGATCCCTATTTACAAATCCGGAGACAAAATGCAAATAACTAACTATAGACCTATCATATTGTTAAACTCGCTTTCAAAAATTTTTGAAAGAGTAATAAAAAACCAAATTATAATATACCTGGAAGAAAATAAATTTATTTTGGAAAAACAATATGGATTTATAGAAAAAATAGGCACAAAACAAGCTTTGGCGTGTACAATAGACTATATACATAGCAATTTAGATCAAGGGTATAAATGCATAGCGATATACCTAGATTAAGCTTAAGCTTTCGATTCAATCTGCCACCAAACACTTTTTAAAAAATTAGAAAACATGGGTATCAAAGGCAAGGAACTCCAACTATTAAAAAGTTATATGAGTAACAGAACACAACAAGTAAAAATTAACAACCATATTAGCAAGCCACTACCAATTACATATGGAGTTCCACAAGGAAGCATACTAGGGCCCATTCTTTTCACTATTTACATTAATGAACTTTGCAGCATGAAAATAGACGGTGAAATAGTTAGTTATGCAGATGACACAGTTTTACTCTTCAAATCTAAGGATGGGAAAAATGCATACAACATAGCGAATTTAAGAATCACGCGAGTGAAATCATGGCTAGACTCAAACACACTTACACTAAATATATCGAAAACAAAATTCACAACGTACAGTATAAATAGCACAGGACAGCCAAAAAATAACACAAACACCATAAAAATACACGAATGTTTAAACACGAACATCTGCGTTTGCCCTCCTCTAGAAAAAAAGAACAAATAAAGTATCTAGGAATCATAATTGACCATAACCTTAGATGGACACATCACATCAAACAAGTCACAAATAAACTCCTAAAAACGATACCCAGTTTCCTAAACTTAAGAAACATACACAAAATACAACAAATGAAAACAATATATTTTGCTCTTTGTCAGTCTATAATAGAATATGGAATATGCTTGGGGAGGAGCAACAAACTCAGCTATCGAACACCTGGAAATTGCGCAGAAAACGATCTTTAAGGTAATACTTAAAACATAGATATACTGATACAGACCAAATATTCAACCATTGTGACGTACTAGACATACGACAATTATACGTTAAATCGCTACTAAATTACATTTTTGAACAAAAAAACAACCTTCAACAAACACAAAATATCACAAACAGACCAGTTAGACAAGCATACAAAGAAAATTTAAAAACTCCGACGGTAAATACAAGCTTTGGACAAAGACACTACCAATATCACGCTATAAAAGCATTCAACAGTCTAACACTTGAAAATAAAATTGAGGAAAACAAAAATAAATTCCGACACAAAATTACAAAATGGATTGAAGACCAAAATAGACAAAACTATCAAAATATCATAGCATAAAATAAAAAAATAAAACAAACAAGTAACACACAAAACCAATATAAAACACAAACACACAACACTTATTGAAAATATCGTTTTTAACCTTATATAATATTATTTATTTTTAAATTTACGTTAATTTTAAATGTCTACTTTTTAAGTTAAATTTATCTTAATCGTATGTTTTTTATTTACTTTTTTTCGTTTTTTTCACCATTATTATATATATTTAATCGTATGTTTTTATTTACTTTTTTTCGTTTTTTTCACCATTATCATATATATGATAATGGTGAAAAAAACGAAAAAAGGTAAATAAAAACATACGATTAAGATATTTATATTTATATGTATTATGTATAATTTTGTATATGAAATGGAGGCCTCAGCACGGGTAAACCACCCAGTGAAGCCAACATGATTGAATTGTGTATAAAATGTAAATATATTGCATCAAATAAATAAATAAATATTTTTGGTATGCCTTGTTATTCTCCTGTGTCATTCGTGTGGAAAACGTTCTTTTTTAAAAATTATTTTTGGCTATGTAATTATTGTTTTTTCACACCTATGAAATTATGTCCCGCCTTTCCGGTTTATTAAAAATGGGCTGATTTTTATGATTGAAATTTTAAAAAATCGCCAGCCTTTCAAAGATACGATTAAATAAAAAAAAGTACAGAATGTCTTAGAATATTTGCCTAAGCCGGAATTTTTTTTTTTAAAAACTTACTAACGTGCGAATGATGTTCGTCTGTTTTTTATAAAGGCCATTTTTGAACCGGAAAGACGGATTTTTTTATGTAAAACTTCTATAGCAACGTTGTGGATTGAAAATCGAGGAAACGGAAACGACACTAATAGGAGACAAATATATACATAACTAAATAACCCGCAGGGGTAGGCAGAGAGGACGGACCGCCAAACAACTCGGTCTTGGCACACACTCTTTGCCTCACGCACATTCATACATCGTCTTATACGTACTCTTCTATTACTCTGACTTTTGACATGGCCCGATCTGTTTTAGTTGATCGTGCCATGTCTTCCTCAGGCCTTCCCGAATTCTTCCATTCACGTTTGCGTCATATATTCTTCTCACACTATTTTCTTCTTTCATTCGCTCTATATGCCCAAACAATCTGAGGGTCCCTTTCTTAATCTTAATCTTACATCAGTCTTACATTCTTTGCGGAAAACCACATTTCTCACATGATCATACACGGTTTTACCACGCATCCGCCTCAAGCATCTCATTTCAACAGCATTCAGTTTACTAACATCCTTCCTCTGCCAGTTCCATGCCTCACTGCCATACATCAGGATAGATATCAGGACTCCACTGTGGACTGCTAGCTTCAAATTATACATCTATACGATTTAACTTGCGAGAGAATGAGACCTTTTCTACGTACGGTATCTACGGCTCTGTCAAGCTGCGCGCATTGGCCGCTTTGATTATGAGAAATTTTTAAGGGTTCTATTGGTTGACATTGTGTGAGCATGGCTTTCACTTTTACCGCGTGTGAACAGCACTACATTTTTTTTCATTTGCTCCACACAGGAGGCACTGAGGAAAATAATTCCCCTGAGGCTTTATGTCATCTTTGGGAATGCTGTGTGGAGGGTATTTTTAGAAAAGAAAGTTCTAGGATCGAAAAAGGTATGAAGCGTGAGTAGGAATCTGGGGGTCAGTGTGTCTAGGTGTCGGTAACGAACGTCTGAAAATTAAACTAACTGGACGTCCGTATCGAACGTTTGAATCGAACTCTCTGTCTACGGAGATTGCACGGTGTGTGAAAGAGATGCAAGAAAATTATTAATTTTTCCTTTGGAGGAAACAGACCTACGTACAATGTGTATCTTATTTTTTGAAAGAGCAACAGCATTATTGTGATAAGAAACGTACTAGTATGTTTATTGCCTTTCTTTTGTGGTCAGGTAATAAAAAAAAGTGATCGTTGTGTCTTTTACAATTCTCACGGCAACGGTAATGGAACGCGGCGGCTCATTTCTTTAATTCGAGTGAGGGAGAAAATGATAACGTACATTTGTGTAAGAAAGAACAGCAGCGTTGTCTCATGCCTTCGTTTCATCGTGTGCCCAATCCGTTAGTTAATCCGCCAAGACGCGGACAAACCTTACCCTTTCCCAGGTATTCCTCAACTTCTCTCCTCCACCTCCTTCCCTCCCCACTGCTTCAGCTCCACAACATACCCCAATTGGGGATGCCATAGGTTCACTGGCTCCAGACGGGAGCAGTTGGAACTCTTGACGGTAAGAACAGCAGCGTTGTCTTCGTCTCATCGTGTGCCCAATCCGTTAGTTAATCCGCCAAGACGCGGACAAACCTTACCCATTCACAGGTATTCCTCGACTCCTCTTCTCCACCTCCTTCCCTCCCCACTACTTCAGCTCCACAACATATCCCAATTGGGGATGCCATAGTCTCACTGGCTCCAGACGAGAGCAGCTGGAACTCTTGACGGTATCCACATAAATTGACGAAAACCAATTCCCGCGCAAAACGAACTTATTTTATTAACCACAAACAATTCGTACGTCTGTGTTTTATGGTTAACCCCTCAGTCCTCGGGCCTATGTTTTTTTTTACAATAGCTCCACACAGGAAGCCCTGAGGAAAATAATTTCCCTCGGGATCTATGTCATCTTAAGGGATACTGTGCAGTGGGTCTTTTTAAGGAAGAAAAAAGGATAGGAGGTTCTGGGAAGGAAAAAGGAAGATATAAGGGATGGATAGGAAACTGGGGGTCATTGTGTCGCGGGATCGAATTCCGGCGTGGCAAATAAATTTTATTTGATTAATTTGTGTTATTTCACAATTTATTAATTTAAAATAATACCTATATAGTATATTTGCGGCACGTTCCAGAGTGGAAGATACTCTCAGTATCGCCCTGGTGTAAGACCACCATTCAGAATTGAAACGTTGCTTGAAATGGCACTAGCCGTATTTGGTGACTAGAACTAAATAGCCAGGTACTTCCCCACCTTCCTCTTCCCTATCTCCTCCCCCTCCCCACTACCTTCAGCCTCACAACATACCCCAATTGGGGATGCCATAGTCACATTGGTTTCAGACGGGAGCAGTTGGGACTCTTGTGCGGTATTCACATAAAAAAAATATAATAAAAATAATGAAATCCAAATAAATGGAAAATTTCTGAATGTATCCGAAAATTAAGAACTTTTTTTGAAAGGTGATGGAATACGCTTATATTTTATCAGGCAAATGTATTATAACGTTATCGTCCACTCAATTTTTGTTGTTTCATTTAAAATTAATCATTGAAAAATTCTCAAAACTTCATATTTTTTTTCGAATTGCGGTCAGAAACTTTGGTTTCATAAAGGTTTAATTATTTTAAATATAAATTGACAGGATTACTCAGAGAACCAAAGATTCGTACCTCTTAGCAACTTGAGTTGTCTTGATAGTTGAAAAATATAAAATTTACATAAAAAATGTTTACATTTAATTTCATTTCATGTCGCATTTGTTTTTAAATATTTATATATATATATAAAACATAAAGATGTTGTTAAGTTAATTTATAATAGAGCATATCTCCTATGTATAATAATAATTGTAGAGAATAGTTTATTTAATATATAAACTTTTGCATGAAAAGTGTTTGTTTTCCCTTGGGAAACTGAAATTTGTTGGTTTCAAACAATTTACTAAACAAATTTCAAAGAACCATGAACCAGCAAGTATTAGCCGGGTGATTTAGAAAATTTGCCATGGCCTATCTGGATGATATCGTCGTATATTCCGAAAACTTAAAAGACCACTTACGACACCTCCGCCTCATCCTAGAACGATTGGCAGAGTTTGGGTTAAAATGCTCTCCAGAAAAAAATGTATCATCGCCACAGATGAAATCACAAACTTAGGACAAACAGTCAGTGCCACGGGCAACACTCCCCAGAGGCCACACCAAGAAGCCATTAAAAATACACCATGCCCTCAAACAAGAAAAGAACTTCGCAGTTTTCGAGAGTGGTTGAGGGAATACATACCAAACTTTGCCGAAATGTCAGCACCCTTAACAAATCTTACCAGAAATAAGATAAAATTCCAATGGACCGGAGAAGCCGAAGAAGCCATGAAGCAAATAAAAAATGTAATGGCGGGGCCGCTGGAACTCAAGAGACCCGATTTTAGTAGGGAATTCGTGCTATAAACGGACGCACGTAAATTAGGAGCCGCAGCAGTACTCTTCCATAAAAATGAAGATGGTTCACGAGATGTGATATTAAACTCGAGCACCCGGTTCTCACTAGCTGAAGAAAGGTAACATAGCAATGAACAGGAAGCACTTGCAGCAATATGGGCTATTCAAAAATGCCCGTCTTACCTAGAAGGGAGGCACTTTAAGCTCATCACAGATGGTGTTTATTCAGGTATTTATTTGTACAATTTCCGTCTACCATGCAAGGCGATGAACGATTCAAATTACCGCATGGACCGTGAATCATGTTTTTAGTAACAATATCAAACAGTAATTGATTAGTAAAAAAATTAAAATTAGAGAGAAGAGGCCGGCTTCGTTCTCATCGGGTCAGAATTGACACCGGTTTGAATTACTAATATCACTTTTAAAAAATAGGGGTTAATGGTAGAAGGGTGAAAATTTTGGGTTGCATGTATTTTTTAATACCTCACCATAAAAAAAATAAAAAATAAAAAAATTGTCCAAAAAAAAAATAATTCGGAGTGGAACACCCTTTACTTTTAGGGGGTATGAAAAATAGATGTTGGTCGATTCTCAAAAAATTTCAAATTAGAGAAAAGATGCCGGCTTCGTTCTCATCGGGTCAGAAGTGACACCGGTTTGAATTACTAATATCACTTTTTAAAAAAAGGGGTTATGGTAGAAGGGTGAAAATTTAGGGTTGCATGTATTTTTTAATGCCTCACCATAAAAAAATAAAAAATTGTCCAAAAAAAAAAAAAAAAATTGGGAGTGGAACACACTTTACTTTTAGGAGTATGAAAAATAGATGTTGGTCGATTCTCAGACCTACCAGATAAGCACACAAAATTTCATCAAAATTGAACGAGCCGTTTCGGAGGAGTATGATAACAAACACCGTGACTCGAGAATTTTATATATTAGATTGAACAAGAAAAAAAAAGATTTATAACTACAAAAAAAAAAGTACATCATAAGTACAGTAAAATTACAGTTTAAAAGTTGCATAAGTACACAGTATACAGAAAACAGTACACAGTATACAGTAGGTACTTTAAGAATTGAGATTAAATATTTTATTTTCACACTATCATATTGGGTATTTCCGAGGTGCAGAGAACTCAATCTCTATTTCTCGAGAACTGAGGGTGTAAATGTACCTGGGGGATGGTTTTTTTCTACCCGAAGTGTGGGCTGCCTACAGCAACTTGTAGGGCTTTAATACTTTATTTTTTGTATTATTTTTTTTTTTGGTCTGTAGGTATTTATGATTTTGTATAAGTTTGATTAGTGTTGATTTTTTTGTTTTGTAATACTGTATTTTTTGTATTTTTGGTGGCGCTTTTTATTTCTTTATTTGAGTCCACACTTCAAAGGGGGAAGGTTATGGAGATGGGATAGGGGAAGGTCGGATTTTCGTCGGGTCTTAGACGCCCGAGACAAGCTATACTGGGATTTGGGTGTATAGGAAGTTTTGCGTAAAAAGTTTTGGCCAATTCTACCATATGTTGTTTCAGGGGTGGGATATTTGTATCGGAGTTTATGATTGAATTTCGGACAAACCAGGGACTTTTTGTAAATTTTCTAAGTGTGACATTTTGGTACGATTCGAGTCGTTTGGTGTTGCCTGTGGCCCATATAGGTGATGCTTATTCGATGGTCGGTCGGATTTGTGTTTTGTATACAAGCAGTTTGTTTTGAATTGATGTCTTTGTGTTTGAATTTAGTAAGGGGTGTAAAGAATCGGATATTTTCTTTGCTTTGGTCAGTGTGTTTTTGATGTGTGGTTTCCAATTAAGTCGTCTGTCAAGTGTGACTCCAAGATATTTGGCGGTGTTTTGCCACGGTATGACATGGTCGTACATTTTTATCTCCTCTCTGGGTACGCTGTCTCTCTTTTTGCGGGAGAAAAATACAGCTACACTTTTTGAAGGATTCACGTCTATACGCGACAGGTCATACCAGTCTTGGAGTTTATTTATGTTGATCTGAAGTCAGTGGGTTATCATCCTGGAAGAACTGTATCTCACTATGGAGGTAGTATCGTCTGCATAGAGAGCGATAAGTGAATTTTTGTCAACTGAGAGGGGGATGTTGTGTGTATAGACATTGAAGAGGATTGGTGATAGCAGTGAGCCTTGTGGCACCCCTGCTGACACGAATCGTTTTTTTGAGAGGGCGCCCTTGTATTTCACTTGGAAAGTACGTAGGCGAAGAAAATATTTTAGGACACCGAGGAGTTGAGGGTCGATGCCTATATCGTGGAGTTTGAGAAGGAGGCTGTTTGTCCAGACCTTGTCGAAAGCTTTTGCGATGTCTAGGAAAATGGCACCAGTTGAGCGATTTGAATTAAATCCCTCAATGATTATTTCCGAGACTCGCAAAAGTTGATGGAGGGTGGAGTGTTTTTCTCTAAAGCCGTGTTGCTCTTCAGGTAGGGTTGATACCTCGTTAATATGCTTGAGGAGCCGAGTGAGTAGGATTTTTCGTAGATTTTACCTATAATTGAAAGTAGACTGATTGGTCGATGGTTTTCGCAGAAGAGTGGATCTTTCCCCGGTTTCGGGAGAACAATGACGTGCGCGTGTTTCCAGCTTTTAGGGAAATAGCGTAGTCTGAGGGCTGTGTTAATCAGGTTTACTATTGCTAGTATTCCTTTCTTGGGCAGTGCTTTAAGAGCGAAATTAGTTACGCCATCCGGACCGGGAGCTTTCTTATTTTTTCGGCTGTTTATGGCATGAATAACTTCGGTCGGAGTCGTGAAATGGGTTTTTGTGGGGGGGAGGTGATTTAATATGCTATTTATTTTGCGGTTTACATTTGCTATGTGATTTAGATCTGCGTGTTGAAGCTGGGACTGAATTGAATTTCTAGACTGTCGGCGAACGCCTCCGCCTTGTCAAAAACTAGGCCGTTTTCGACGTGAATTGGGTGGTTTGGAAAAGGAGTGGCTTGGAGAGTTTTGGATAATTTCCACAGGGTTCCGTCCTGTGGGTTTATCTCTTGAAGTTTCATGTTCCACGTAGAGTTTGAATGTTCCTGTAATTTTTTCCTAATGAGGGCTTGAGTGCGATTGATCGTGGTTTTCAATCTTGGATTTTGATATTTTTGCCAGTGGCGGCGAAGGATATTTTTTTTTATGAGATCTTTAATTGAATTTGGGAGGTTTTCCCTGAGATTAATTTGGGGTCGTTCGGGGAGGGGTTTGGAGGAATCCTCTATTGCGGACATAATAGTGTCTGCGAAATTGTCGACCGCAATGTCAAGTTCTGTGGGGTTTTGGATGGATGAATTTATTATTAATTTTTCCCCGACTCTGTGCGAAAAATACGTCCAATCAGTTTTTTTGTTGATTTTAGTGGGAGGGGAGATTCGAGAATTCGTTCAGGGTTAGCAACACGGGGTTGTGATCGGATGCGTGATCGTTGATGGTTTCGATACAGTACGTCCAGGGAGTTTTATATAGTAATGCAATATCTAAAATGTTCGGTCTGTGGCCCATGTATGAAAAGAAAGTCGGTTCCACGGGTCCAGCGATGTTTAGGTCAGAATGATTTAGTGAGAATTTATGAAGTATGCGTCCGTTTTTGTTTGTCAGCCTAGAATTCCAGTCCGGGTGTTTCGCATTGAAATCACCCGCCAGAATGGTAGGAGTGTCACCTCTGAGAAGTAATTCGATATCGGACTTTTGTAAAGTCTTGTTTGGTGGGTGATAAATCGAATTAATTCTCAGATGCCCTGAGTGTTTGGTGAAAATGGTGATGGATGTACTATCTAATGAAGAAAGTATAGGGGTGATGTTGTGTTGGTGGGCGATTTTTGTCTTCACGTAGATAGCGGTACCGCCACCACGTGAATGTAGTCTGTCGTTTCTGTAGAGTGTGTAATTTGCTATTTTTGGTGAATGAGATGGGTTTAGATGAGTTTTGTTGATGAGTAAAATGTCAAGGTTGTGTGTATTGGTGAAAATGCGTAATTCTTGTAAGTTTTTGTCAAGACAGTTTGCGTTCCAAAATACCAAACGTAGCGCGGAGGGAAGGGTGGTAGAGTTAGCCATTTTAGTTTGAGAAAAGGGAGATGATCTGGGGGGCTGCTGACAATATTATAGTTAGGTATTCTGCCGGAGAGGCGGCGGATAAAAATTTTGGGAGGAGGTCGGCAATGAGGTTGCCGACTTTGGAGAAGAATTCATTTTTGAATATATCAAAAAAGCTAAAGGGGGTTGCTGACGGCTGGAGGGTGGTGGGTTCTGAGTGGGGGGTGGAGGGGTGATTGTGGGGGGGTCGGGGGTTGGTTATTGGTCCTGGTGGCGTATTTACAATCCCTCCCGCGTTTCAGTCACGCTACGGACTGAAACGTGGTAGGGATTGTAATGCATAAATCACCTTACAAACACTACCTCGTTTACGGGGTGTTATGTTCGCACATACGACAAAACAGTTAAAGAAGCGTCGCCTCTCCCACAGGTTGACAATCAAGTGTTCCTGTCGATGGATTCGCAAATTATCGTAATGGCGCGACCATCTCCTAGCAATACCGGAGAAAGAAAGCTATAAAAGGGCTAACGCACTTAAATTCGCTCTCTTTCCTTCCGCCTAGCTCATACTAGTAACATCGTGTACCTAGTTCTCGCCCGAGGCGATAGTCTCGTGGGCACCCCGTTTGGATACCTGAGACAATGGCGTTGCATTGGCTGTAGATTCGGTATAATAAGTGACTGTGATCCTGGAGCCCTGATCCTGGAAGTGGAGCAGCATGTCCATCTTCGCCCTGGTTGAATGCTGGCCCGCGATGTCCAGCGACTGATTCCTGTCTCCGGCTAAGGACTCTGCCCGGCAGGCATGAGCTTAGCCGGCACCTTCCACCGCACAATCCCTCAAGATGACCAAGGTAGTCTCCTAATTTTAACTGTAGATATTCGAGCCATTAACTTCCAGTTTAGTATCATTTCAAGTACCTATCTTCCGTTCTAAAAGCTATCATTTAGGTCTTAAATCGTAATGTCCTATTGTACAACTTGAACCCCTTTATTGTAATAAATATGCTATGTAAAACCGACTTTCAATTACATTCATTCATCTTGTCAAGAGTGCACGAACCCTAACCCAAAGAACTTTGTATATTACACTGGCGCTTGAACACTTTACAAGAAATGAATAATGTTATTGAAAAATGAATATATATTTCTATATAATATGCTAAAAAATTTGTGCTTATATTGTGTTTTAAAAAGATAAATGTAAAATATCTTATTAAGTTCGTTTAAATAAAGCCAAACATATTCAAAATATAGTTATTCAGTTGACGCGGGAACAATGTACAGATTCTAGGGCGAGTCCATTGTTGATTTGAAATGTTGATGCAAATAAACCATAAATCGGGTTAAATACTAATTCAAAACAGTTATTTGTATAATTTTGATAAAATTAACGAGAACAATTCTATTACAACATAATTAAATACGGTTATTTGAACAAAATAGTTCCAAAATACAGCGGCGTAATTGAATTGGACCCGTCCAAGTCAGAATATTTCGGTAGAAGCACGAAAGAAATAACTCGTAAATTTGCCGCGAAAGCAATATAAAAGAAGTTTTGAATTTCAATACATTTTAAAATGCATATTTCATTGTGAAAATATTAATAACTCTTCTTGTTATTTCAAAACAAATTAATAGGTAATTAACTAAATATAATTCCTAGTGTTGAAAGTGAATTAAGTTATCCCGCGCAAAAAATAAATCGTCATGTAGGTATTCAAATTGGCAAACGGTCAGCAAGTCGAAACAGAACGAAGACGCGTGCAAGCGGTAGCAATAAAAATTGTATAGATTGGTCACCGTAAATAATAAAGTCCATAAGAATTGAGCCCACGGAATAAAAACAAAAAAGTAAAATAAAAGACAAATGAATACATTTTATTAAGAAATACAAAAGATTTAAAATAAAATAAATTTCAAATGAGAAAAATTATTATATTGTCTCAAACAATGCATTAGAAACGGCCGTTAAATTATTTCAAAAAGAATTGCGCGAAAAATAAGAAAAACATAATTTATATTCTGTAATAATAAATTGAAAGCAAAATAAATAGGAAATGAATAATAATAATCCTTGTAAATTGCAAAGAATAACAAAAAATTAAATGTTAAACTGTTTAGAAAGAGAAATGTTTTATATGCGTTAAAATTAATAGGAGGTCCTCTCTAGTAATAGCCACGGAATCCCTTCCGTGTTCGAACACGCGTGATCCTCGTGATAGGTACTTTACGAGCTAGTCCAAGTTTTGCATTTTTTCGAAGCGCGTCGCGTGCACAGAACACAATCCAATGAATATTAAAGTGTGAGGTAAATTTGTCGAGAATAATTTTTGAATTCTTATTAGATTAAAACGAAACATTGTTAAATGAATTTTTACATTATCAAGGTAGTGAAATAGTTTTAAATGCTTGAATTAATTACGGAATTGAAAATTTTATAAAATTTTTTTTTTTACTCTTTCCTGGTAGCATGCCTAGTATTGTTGGATAATAATAGATCTAGAGAATTGAAAATGCTTAAGAGGATAGTACACATTGAGATTTAAAAAGAAAATATGCAGTTCATGAATAATATGGTTTCAAACTCGAGTGAAAATTGGAAATAAATTAAAATAGTGACTTGTATAAAATCGTGTATATGATAAAAGTTAATAACTTGACGGTATCACCTGACTAACGTATCTTGGAATTTAGATGTAGTCCAAAAAAAAAAATAAAAATACAACTGTCTAACAAGCATACCTACGGCAAGTTATATAAAATCATGATCCCTTAACAGCGACTTTTTTACAAAGAGATCTATTAAACTATGGAAGGCAGATGCGACCCATAATTTAACCTCTGAGTGATTAAGTATGCTCGCGCAGTCGTATATCTCTGGAATCCAAACTCTGTTGTGAATGACGATCTTAATCTCAGAACCGCTTAGCCCGGACAAGGAAGATTGCGAACGTAAAAAACCCCTCCCTAATACAAGTTAAAGAGAAAAACATATATAAACATATGTATATTTCCAAAATATGGCTTGACGTTATTATTTAGAAGCTAATTTCCTATAAAAATAAAATAATAGTGGAAAAAAAAAAGTTAAGAACAGATTTCAACTAGTAAGATCATGTGGTAGAGAAAAAAAAATCAAATCAAACTGGTTTTTTAGTTGCAATGTTTTTTTTGGTGAAATAAATCAGAAACCACAAAGAAAATTGTAGTTGAAATACCCAAGTTGTAAAATCATTATCATTTTGAAGGCTAATCTTATATATCATGAAAAAAGATAGTGATGGTAAGTAAGGCGGATGCGAAATTTACTGTCACAATTCAATATATAAGACAAGCCCGGGTGTAATTAATTGAAAAGTAATCTGAGATTGTACATCAACCAAAGTGCCGTAAATGACCCCAAAACAAGTTGAACAATATTGCAAGACGCATATATGAAAATATACATGTATTTCCACGAATTTTTATTTATAAAAAGAGGAAAAAGTTTAAACAGAATAGTTAAAAGATTTAAAATAATGAAAAAGTCAATAAATACTAGAGAATATAAATTTAACGGAAGTAATAAAAAGTAATAGGAAAAGGTTAAAATTTTAATTAATTACAAATTAAAAGTTAAATTCGTTCATGAAAGTAGAGAAAAGTTTGAGAAATAACGAATGCACGCGCGTTATGCATAACAGCAGACATAAGTACCTACGCAGTAACAGATGGCCCGGCTAGGAAAGAAATTTTGTATATGAGAGAATACGGTACCTATGTAAAGCGTTGTAGAAAACGGCAAAAATTCAGAAAAGGTATAATTTGTATTGAGAATTTTTTTGTAGAAAAATAATTAAATTCTTGTATAGTTAGTTCTTTTTAGCTCTCTTAGTGATTCTAATATTAATTATTTGAGAGTTGAGAATGTTGATTTAATCTGAGATCAGAGTAGCTAACTGAAATCTAGTTGAAAAAACAGGAGAGAGTGCAATTGAACAGCTATTACGAAATAAACAGATTTCGGTCAGGAAAATATTTTTTTTTGTGTTTTGGAAGTTTAAAATAAACATTTTTCATATGAAAATAATAAAGAATTAAATTAAAATGATACGTTTCTCATTCGTATAATAATAAAAAATAAAGATCATACCTGGTTTGAAAAAAAAGGGAAGTAGGAATACTTGACTAATGTGGTTTGCTATTAAAAAAGGCGGGAAGGAAAGAAAAACAAAAAATTTTGTATATAAAGGTAACCATTTTTGTATGAGATTATTAAAAATAAACTATACTATAAATGTTGTGTATATTATTGTATATAAAGGTAACCATTTTTGTATGAGATTATTATAAATAAACTATACTATAAATGTTATGTATATTATTGTATATAAAGGTAACCATTTTTGTATGAGATTATTATAAATAAACTATACTATAAATGTTATGTATATAATTGTATATAAAGGTAACCCATTTTGTGTAAATATTTATGTATATAAATTTTCCGTGTTGTTTTTAAAATATATCTCTCTTTAAATTTCTTTTTCAATAAAAGTTGTGACAAATAATACAATACGTCGAAAAGTAAACAAGAAGTCGAACAAATAAGTACGAAAATAGATCTTCAAATATAGTCAGATTGTAAAAAATAAATTGATTTTGAAAAAAGGTAGAGAGATTCCGTATAGTTATAACAATTGTCCTGAGCTAGTATTGAAAAATAAAATGTTGAATAATTCAGTTAAAAAATAAAACTAAATCTCTTGTAACGATGCGGAAGTAAAAAGGCCTTCGTTAATAAAAGCTGTTTAACACAAAACGGAATATGTTTTACATATTAAATAAACAAAAGTAATAAAAATAAATGTTTTTAATATTTTGTCAAATAGATAAACAATTTAGCAAGAACGAAATAAAGAAAGAATAAATCACGAGCATTCGTAAGGATTAATTGGTGACATTCGTAGAGATTTTTTAGTGTCCATTTTAAAAAAATAGAAAGTAGTACACGAATTTAAAACAAAAAAGATAATCATTTCTTACTTAAGTTTAAATGAAAAGGATTTTTAATGAATAAAGTTTTATTCTTCTTGACTTGTGTTACAAAAAAGACAACGTGGATCGTTGTTCGGAAATTATATTGTGCTTTGCGCAGATATTGAGTTCTAAGTGAGCTCAAGAAATGTAATACGGGTACGGGTACCAGCGTATACATTTCTAGTTTCAAAACATTATAGGAAAGTCTTCCTTAGAATTAAGACAAGTGGGGTTGCCAAGACAGTAATCATGGGCAATAAAAAAAAAAGAGAAAATTTGTAATACAAGAAAAGATACGAAATTTTTTTTTTAACACTTCCAAGTGAGTTTTGAGTAATAGTCGAATAATGATATTTATATACTTAGTTTGGGTCTAACTAGCAAAAGACCATGGCGCCCAAAGTTAGAAAGGAACAGAAACATGTATTTACATATTTTAAATAAAACAAAGTTAACATTGTAAGGAAACAACGTAAATAAAACAAAACATAGATATTGAAAAGGGAATATTACATTGAGATGTATTGTGAGGTCAAAAGGTCCGTGACGTCACAATAGAAGGAGTATTAATTGGACTTAATGTTGTATTATATTGAAATTGAAGCAAAAAAATTATGTCAAGTTATGAGAATAAGTTGAAAATTCCTGTCAAATAATCTTTAATAAGGAAGTTATACTAATTAAAAGGAATTTGGAATAAAAAATTAAGAAACAGAAAGAAAAGAAGTTCTTGCTAGCAAATTCAATTATAATATAGCGTTCAAATGTATATAATTGTATATACCCTTTTGTTGTTAATTTAAATGTTTATATCTCTCTGATTTGCTTTCAAACAAATAAAGTCGTTCAGTTAAATAACTAATATTAGATTTGGAAAATAAAAGTTTTTTAAGTGTTTTGATTGATTGAAGTTTAATAATAAATTTCTGTATAACCTGTGGAGTTATCCTAGGGTTAGTGTTGGAACATGTAGGTGTTTTTGAATCGGGTATGTACCCACCCTAATTGGGAATACAGAGAGATAAAATAAACTTTGGTTGTTAAGAGTATTTGAAAGAGAAAAACATAAACAGGTTCGAAAAATTGAGATTTGTATTAAAATCTAAGTTCATGGAAATTTTATAAGAGAAAGTTAATTGGTATGAATGTTCAAATCTTAATAAAATTACTGCAAATAATTGAGTTGGGTAATAAAAAGTTGAATTTAATTAAAAACATAGTCAAGATTTTTTTTTTAAAAAAGAAAATAAGTTTTAAAATGGAAAAAAAATAAAGTTTCGTTAGCAAATTCAGTTATGATTAAAAATTGAAATGTATATAAATTGTTAGCTTGTAAGATTGAAATGTTATAACATGAAAACACGCGAATTGGATACTTCGGTATTTCAGCGACGAAAGTCAACGTGTAATTCACCGTATATCGGTGTTGTAAAAAAAAAGTCTGTGTTATTGGAATTTAAAGCGTATTCGGTTGAAGATGAAGTTAAACAACTTAGAGAGAATATATATTATATTGAAAACTATCATAGATCTTAATTTTCTAGTGATGTTCTGTTTTTTTTGGTTATTTGTTTTATATATGTGTCTGTCAAGCGCAATCATTGAAAAGGATTACTATGTGTTCGAAGGCGTTTTCATTTGATTTGGTCAGTAAGACAGGGTCATTGTTTTTAAACATGACGTGAGGAAGGTGTGTGTCACCTTATTGTTTACGTCGAGCACAATCCTTGGAAAGGGAGTTTCCTGTGGATTGGTTAGTGAGGCAAGATCATTGTTCTTTAACATGATAGTGTATGCATACAAGGGATTGGATCTCTATAAAAATGATAGGATTTAAAGTATAGCCTTAGAATTATACCTACGTTACAGGATTTAATATATGCCTTATAATTATATTATAAACATGATAGGATCCGTATATCCTCATAATTATACCCATTGTAAACTATGAAAACAGAACTGAAGATGGCTTAAGAGAAATTCATCAATAAAGTTAAAAGGGAATAAATCGCAAGTTACAATAACACAGCAAATTTAAAAAATACTACTCTAATTGGTGCATGTATTGTATTGTAACCCTTTAGTTTAGGTTGTTAAATGCGAATATGTATCAATTTCGATTGATTACATGACATTAAGTCGGCATTAAATGTCCATTTAATGGGCGAGAGAAAAAAAAATGTAAATAAAAAGTGTAAATATTCAAGAGGTTCATGTCTTGTATTGTCCTCTACACAAGGTGTAAAATGCGAATATGTATCAATTTCGATTGATTACATGACGTTTAGTCAGCATAAATTTTTGAAATTTTTTTTATTATTTTTATTATTTTTATTAAACATTACATAATGAATATAACTGACAAATGATTGGTATTGGCATAAAAATTTATGTAAAATGCGAAGGAATTGACCTCGGTTGTTCAGAAAAAAATGAAATCGCATTGAAATATCCATTGAATGGATAAGATAAAAGAATAATGTATATAATTGGTACAAGATTCATTTCAGCGAAGTTTTTTTTAATTATTGCGAGGAAGAAGGTGATGATTTGCTGCTACAGCAAATAATTTAACAGTTTATGTTAAAAAATTTGGAAGATCAGCGTGTTTTGTATCGCGAGAGTAGCGTGTTTTGTATCGCAAAGGAGAAAAGGGAAAGGTACAAGTTCTTTTGCAATAGGGTTGTTTAGCTTGGCTCACAGGTAGATAAATTCGTTCTTGGCTCAGTAGGTAGGGAGTGTTAAATTAGTTGTGATAATGACAACTCTATGTCTTATAACCTACAGCACATCCAGAAAGGTCTGGGAGAAACGAGAAAATATCTTCAGGGTACAAGGAACAATTTTTCAATAGAACTTAAATGGAAACTTACGATGACACAAATTAGAATGGATACTTCTTCAAGAAATCAATATGAATACTTTTGCACCATAAATAAAATTACTTCTTCAAAGAATTAAAGGAACACTCTTCAACAGTCCTGCAAATGCAATAATGCTGCGTTTACAACATACCACATTTTTGGTAAATGCCCAAGTCAAGCCAGAATAGACCTGACAATCTTCTTACATTATATTGGACAGAGAAGGCAGTGTTATGTTTGCACATACGACAAAACAGTTAAAGAAGCGTCGCCTCTCCCACAGGTTGACAATCAAGTGTTCCTGTCGATGGATTCGCAAATTATCGTAATGGCGCGACCATCTCCTAGCAATACCGGAGAAAGAAAGCTATAAAAGGGCTAACGCACTTAAATTCGCTCTCTTTCCTTCCGCCTAGCTCATACTAGTAACATCGTGTACCTAGTTCTCGCCCGAGGCGATAGTCTCGTGGGCACCCCGTTTGGATACCTGAGACAATGGCGTTGCATTGGCTATAGATTCGGTATAATAAGTGACTGTGATCCTGGAGCCCTGATCCTGGAAGTGGAGCAGCATGTCCATCTTCGCCCTGGTTGAATGCTGGCCCGCGATGTCCAGCGACTGATTCCTGTCTCCGGCTAAGGACTCTGCCCGGCAGGCATGAGCTTAGCCGGCACCTTCCACCGCACAATCCCTCAAGATGACCAAGGTAGTCTCCTAATTTTAACTGTAGATATTCGAGCCATTAACTTCCAGTTTAGTATCATTTCAAGTACCTATCTTCCGTTCTAAAAGCTATCATTTAGGTCTTAAATCGTAATGTCCTATTGTACAACTTGAACCCCTTTATTGTAATAAATATGCTATGTAAAACCGACTTTCAATTACATTCATTCATCTTGTCAAGAGTGCACGAACCTAAACCCAGAGAGTTTTAATATTACAGGGGTTAGCAGAGAGGTTGGACCGCTTTTTTTTAACTTACAAATTTTTTTTTAACATTGTAAATTTATTTCTTAAGTAAAAAAAAAAAAAAACTTTTTTTTAACTGAGGGTGACGACCGTAATTATAGAAGCGAGCATAGGGGGCAAAGAGGATGGACCGCGTTTTTTATACTTAAAAAAAATTACATTTTCTCAATCTATTCTACAATATGGTATAATCGGATGGGGAGGGACCTTCAAAACTAACCTCTTATCTGTAGAAAGGGTACAGAGGTTGATTTTAAAAGTCATCTTACGAAAACGTCTGTATTTCCAACAACATTCCGTAT
Source organism: Limnephilus rhombicus (assembly GCA_929108145.2). Lineage (NCBI taxonomy): Eukaryota > Metazoa > Arthropoda > Insecta > Trichoptera > Limnephilidae > Limnephilus > Limnephilus rhombicus. The sequence continues at coordinate 42,384,843 of OV815283.1, forward strand.
TCAAAAAGAACTCATTATTACAAACTCATAATGATCATTTCAATTCATCAACAAAAACATTCACAAACATAAACAACCGACGACGATCACGGGGCAATTTAGAAATTCCAAAATTTAAAACAAGTGCTATCCAAGACCACAATGCTTATCAAGGTATAAAATTTTTCAATGCTCTCCCATATAACATCAAGTCTGAAAAAAATTATAAAGTTTTTAAATCCCAAATAAAACAACTAAAAGACCAACCCGAAATTAATTATAAGTTTTAAATTCATCATCACAATAATATTTCATCAGCATATCAAATTGAAAGCAAAGTACATACGCGTTATTTGTAGGCACAAAATTGTTACAACGTTATCCTATGTACCTACTTTTACAATACTCTCAGTCCATCCATTTCAAATATGTTTCAGTGCTATGTACCTACTACCTACGTACAATCTACCTATTGAGTAAATACAATAATTTGATTCTTATTTCTGATATATCTATGCGTGTATTATCTTATACTGTATCCTATTCCAATTAAACTCTTATTTACTTCAAGTTCATTATGTCGACTTGTCTTCATGTATACATATATATATTTTTTTAAATATAAGTACTTGTAATAACATACTCTCTCTACCTATTCGCATTTTACAATGGCGCTCTCCAAAATTCAAGCACGAGAAACGTTTTCTCTTTTGAAATGGGGAGTTTTAAAAAGAAATTTATATATTTAAATAAATGAAGACAATATAAGCGAAACTCAATCGAAAATCTGGAAACAGAAAAATCAGAAAAACATATTGACACGTCTGGGACTCGAACCCAGGACCTCTTGCTTTCGAGTACCAGAGGTGTCAATATGTTTTTCTGATTTTTCTGTTTCCAGATTTTCGATTGAGTTTCGCTTATATTGTCTTCATTTATTTAAATATTACAATTTGAGGTTTTACTCATAACGTCAAAAAATTAAAAATTAAAATAGAAATTTATACATTGTAATTAGTTTTAAGAACCATATGTTTTTATATTAATCGGTATATGTATGAATTTTTTTTTTAAATAAAAAAAAATTATTGTTTCAATGCAGGTTATAAGCTACGTGCTATCTAATGAGCTGGCGGTAGGGAAAAAGAGAGCGAGAAGATGCATTCCTCTTCTTTTATACTGAGATCTACTGTCTCGCTGTTGCATTTTTAAAAAGCAGGCAAGCCACCCAAAACTTTTCTTACACTTAAAAAATACATTTTCAGTAAATTTTGGCTGCGGTGATGAAGAGCACCACTATTCTGGCAGTGGCACTGCAAGGGCAAGGCTTGCTCACCTTGCTGTGGTTATGAGGGCTTGCTCGCTTTGACTGTACACCTAAGGTTCACCACAGTTCTGACTTTGCTGCTGTTCTGGCAGTGATTGAACGGTAAAGCTGGAATTGAAATAAGAATATGGTATTAGCCTTGCTGGCCTTCGGTTGAGTGGCGCATCTCGTTGCAAACTCGTTGGGAGGCGGGCTAGTTGGTTCCATTCCTTGAGTTGCATATCTCGGCGCAAATATGTTGGGAAGCGGGGTAGCTGGTGTCATTACTTGAGTCGCGTATCTCGTTGCAAACAAATTGGGAGGCGGTATACCTGGTGCCAGTACTAGGATAAACAATATAATTGAATAACTTAACAGGCTAGTATGGGACTGCTAATTCAGGCAGGTACGGCTGAAGGTTGTACTTGATGGAAATAGCTTAGCTGGCCTCCAGTTGAGTGGCGTATCTCGTTGCTGCTCAATTTGTTGCTGTACATCTCGTTGCTACATGTCTGTTAGCTGCGTGTCATGTTGCTCCATGAGTGGAAGCTGCATATCTCGTTGCTGCTCAATTTGTTGCTACACATCTCGTTGCTGCCTGAGTGGATACTGCATATCTCGTTGATGCTCAGTTTGTTGCTGCAATTGTGTACATCTCGCTGCTGCATTTGTGGTAGCTGCATATCTCGTTTCCGGTGGGTTCGTTGCTGTACATCTGAAAGCTGCTTAGATCGTTACTGCTTAGTGTTTTGCTGCATATCTTGATAGTGCATGTTGTCATCTTCGTTACTGCTTAGTGTTTGCAGGGCAGGGCCGTGAAGTTTCGGCTGAAGCCAGGATTTCACGGCCGCTGCGTAGTGATGGCATCTCCACTTACATGTGTTAATGTTATATGATTTGTATGAGACCACTTATTTGTTACACACAAATAATATAAACCATAGGGCGCCGGACTTCAATCGTCACTTCGTTTTCGGGAGATAGTTAATAAATAAAAAGTCAAAGATCTTTTTGGTAAGAACTAAATATTTATTTTCCGACGGTTTATACACTAATATCTTCGAACACCTGTTTAAAGTTAACATAAATAATGTCTTGTAAAAATGATGCAAGTGTGCGGGATCAATATTAGTTGCCAGGTGCTTTGTTTTGAATAACAAACTGATTCGGACACGTGCAGTCTTTTTTTTTACATACAACGTCTTGAAAGAATCGACCTGGCTACTCCAGATGGCCGTGGGCACGTTTACGTTTTTAAATGCAGAATTTGTCATCAATAATAATTTAAGACAAGTTAGTTGCTAAGTGCTTTTTTTTGTAAAACAAAGTGATTCGGACACGTGCATCTTTTCTATACGTAAATAATGTCTTACAAGAATCGACCTGATTACTCCAGGAGGCCGAAACACCTGCAGTTTACGTCTTAAAATGCGAGTTTTGTTATCAAGTTGATAGCAAGATGAGTTGGTTGCTAAGTGCTAGGTATTAAATAACATGATCTGGCAGGTTTTTCAAGAGTCATCTGTAACAAATGCTATTTAGCGTTCAAATCGTCAAAAAACTTCGACATCCTGTTAAATTGCATTTAGCGCCAACAACGTCCAAAATGGTTATATTTTTTACATTATGAACATTCTTTGAGTGAAATGGCAAAGTTTACCGAGTAAAGTCATTATAAAAAGTCATAACGAATCATTGTTAACTGTCATTTTCATTCGTAAAGGTCATCGAGTTAATTATAGGTTTATTTATCGTGTAAAACTGCCAATTGAATATAGTTAAGAAATTTTGAAGGGATGCCGTCGCCTTCAACAGCTTTAAAATGTTTGTGAAAAACAGGTTTTTCATGGTAAATGACTCTTCTGTTAAGTCAATTACCGAAAGAAAATATCATTTTATACCTAATGAATATTTTGACCACATCGTATCAAAACACAACACGTACAAGAAATATCGTCAAAAACGTCGAAATGCTGATAAATTGCCAAAATAAATGCGCCAAAAACTGTTTTAAACAGCCATCGTCAACAAAGTCGATATTTTGATTGATACGAGCATGAAGAGTGACCGTCACTAAAAAATAAACGCAAAGGGAATCAGTCACGGCTCGAATCGAGCTACCCAGTGTAGTCTAGGTACTTTCGTACGGTGGTTGCACATTTTTTTTAAACGCACCAGAATTCGAAATGAATTGTTTTGTTTGATTTTTCCTTTTTTGACAGATAGGAGTTTTTTTTTTCAGAAGCGTCATGTGAGACTGTAAAAAAAACATTAACTGATATTCTGTGTTATTCGTTAAATGAACTATCATACCGAGATACTTGTATTTTGTTTCTGAGCCCACTAAATTGATACTCGACCCTATCCATTGGCGCCCAACGTGTTTGTCAGATCGGTGAGTTTTAACGAATAAATTCAAAGACAAGACAGGCAACAAACCGAACAAAAGTGGGCTCAAAATACTGAAAATGCCACAAACACGTAGCACAACAGCGGGCAACGCTACCACAGTGGAGAATCTAGCTCAATCCTCAGCGGATGTACCAAATGGAGAAACCTTCACGACAGACATCCAGATGACACGAATCCTTGAAATGTTAGCAACAAAACTCGCTAACCTCCGTGTGTCAAAAGGAGCCTCGCCTGGAGGCAATATTTTCTGGGAGACTGGAAGAATTTTCACGACTTTTCCTGGAACGGTGCGAAGAGTATTTCCAAATAGCTAACACCTACGAGGAAAACAAAACGAGGGTGGCAACGGCCCAGCTCCGGGACAAAGCGAAGGACTGGGCGAAGAATTATAAACACCCAGAATGGTCGATTTTAAAAGATTTTTCCTTCGGGAATACGAGGGAACAGAAGTGGAACTCTTACTTCAAAACCAGATCTACCATAAAACACAAGAGAACACGGAATCCTTGGCAGAGTTTATTGCTAATAAACAAAGAATGTTTGCACGACTCCACCCGACAAAACAACTATCGCAGTTAGATGTATTCGTGCCTGCGTTTTGTAATTGCCAAATATTACCCCAGTACATACACATATATGCCACCACTATGGAAGAGTGCTGTCTAGAAACCCCTGTCTAGAAGCCTAGAGCCGACGCGCTGTCTAGAAACCCAGGACCAACTCAAATGATACTCGAAACGGTTACCGGAAACACCCGAGAAAGCTATCCGGAAGTCGGCGGAGATAACGGCATAAACCAAATAGACTCAGAAGAGGAGGAAGAGCAACAAAACCTAGCAAGTGCGGTAAAATCAGGTCAACCGACAGATCGGGAAATACGGAAAAGAGTAGATCGATGGAACACTTTAAACGACAGAGAAATCCTAAACAATGCCATCGATATAAATCACTACACAAGGTGTAACGTCCACCAAGGAATACTTTGGAAAAGAGACGAAGGAAAGATGGACCGGCTGTTCGTCCCTCGAAGCACAATTCCAAGAGTTCTGGAAGAATACCACAACTCGGACACCGCAAACCACGCGGAAGCAGCAGAAACAACGAGAGCAATATCAGCACATTACTTCTGGCCAGGAATGAACAAAGAGATAAGCAGACTGGTACGCCAGTGCATGACATGTGCCACATCAAAACGTGGTCTAAATAGACCCGCGGCTCTTTAAGGAGGCACAAAACCAAAAAGACCATTTGAAATGGTCGCCACCGACGTCATGGGACCGTACCCAAGAATCCTGCATGGAAACAAATTTATTCTTGTAGTAACAGACTTATTCATAAGATGGGTAGAAGCATTTCCGATTAAGTCTAGTATAGCAAAGACCGTAATCCACCAGTTAGAAACTGAAGTATTTCCAAGGTACGGCTACCCGAAACGCATTCTCGCGGATAACGGGCGACAGTTCATCCACCGCCAATGGTTAGCCGCAAAAGAAAGATGGCAATGTAATCATTGGACAACAGCTATATACCACCCACGCTCAAACCCCACGGAAAGGAGAAACCAGGAAATCAAAAAAGGCTTGAGAATTTTCCTCAGAGATTCAACTCACAATAAATGGGATAAGAAACTGCCGTGAATAATAATGACGACCCGCAACAGAAAGAACAAAGTGACAGGCGTATCACCCAGTCAAGCACCACTGGGATACGATATAACGCGACCAGGAGAGTGGCAAGCTTTCCCAGAAAACGCGAACGAGGCAATCGTTTAACCCCATCAGCGAGAACCAGCAGATGAGGAAATAAGAAGGAATCAAGCAGCGTACCAAGAGAGGTACGCCCCAGCGGTGGAAGCCTTACTTAGATACCAACAAGGAGAAGAGGTGTTAGTAAAGCAACACCAATTATCTGGGTCTCCAGAAGGAAATTTCGCAGGGTTTGCACCTAAATGGAGTGGACCTCACAAAATCCTCATGAAAAGTGGAAGAGGTAATATATACTGGGTAGACAAAATAGGTAAACCCACTAAAATCCACGCAGATGAATTAAAAAGGGTACCGACAATCCAAGAAGTCCGGGTGGAGGATCAAGAAAACGAGGTTTTGACTCAAAAAGACCGGATGGATTGATACGAGCACGAAGAGTGACCCAAAACCCCTGTTATGTTAGCACAAAGATTGCAAACAAAACGTATGGAGCTATACAGTTAATAAATAAATAAGTCGCGCATGCGCAGACAGAGCTGCAACAAAGCGGGAATAGGTATAAAAACAACAGCGCGGGAGCACCCAGCCCTCTTGGTTTCCCCTCGTCCGGCAGTTGAGTCCCACACCTAGTCACGCACGGCTGTCATTCACGAGACGCCGTAGCTCATAACTTCGCGACGCGTGCCGCAAACAAAATGGCTAAGTTCCGCTACAGAAGTTGATATTGTGTAACGATCTATAACTATTGTCGTGAGTAGCCTCCCGCCGTGAATATCGCAAGATATCCAGATGAAACGTGTTATGGCGCATTAAATAGCACCCACGCCGCCGCTAAGTCCCGTCGTGATAATTCATATACCCGACCCGAGTGAAGATAGGCCTTCGGAAGAAGCGTAGCTGTGAGCACGGACCCCCCGGTCGAGCCAGCCTGCCTTGTTAGGCCTCCGCTGCCTCCTGACCCTCCTGAAGAGCACGGACCCCCCGGTCGAGCCAGCCTGCCTTGTTAGGCCTCCGCTGCCTCCTGACCCTCCTGAAGAGCACGGACCCCCCGGTCGAGCCAGCCTGCCTTGTTAGGCCTCCGCTGCCTCCTGACCCTCCTGAAGAGCACGGACCCCCCGGTCGAGCCAGCCTGCCTTGTTAGGCCTCCGCTGCCTCCTGATCCCGCCCGCCCTACGATACAGGTTTACTTATTCTTTCTCCCTGAGCCATTCGAGTCAAGCTTCAAGATCCGGTTCCTTAAGCCGATCCTTAGGTCTTAAACCGTATTCCTTGTTGTGTATTAACCCCATAAGAAATGTACAATAAACACTTGTTATCTATTCCCCGAGTTTCATTGTATGTCGCAACCTGTTTACCCGAGACAAGAGAATAGCAAAGGCTATATAGCACTGGCGCAAAACACTCGGTTAAACAATTGTGATACGCAATGAAATTATTAATAAAAATGTCTTATGTTATACAGTGAACAGCTTGTGTTTTATAGAAAGATTTTAAATCGTAGAAGTTAGAATCACTTCTTGTCGTATTATAAAATTGTTTGAAAATAGAGTAATTGCAAGTGAAAAGAAAAGTAAAATCATTTAAACCTAATTGAAAGTGGATAAATGTTGAACTAAATACAAATTACTTCACGCGTAGTAAGGAACATTCGAGAAAGTCGTAATAAATTTAAGAGCGTTCCCGACGGAGCGGTTATTTTTTCAAGGAAATAAGCCAAACGAATGGGTAAATAATGCAAAATTTTTGAAATTACATCGTTATTTATGTGATTTAAATTAAATAATGCGAAGAGAGATAGCTTGTTACATTTAAAAGCGTAGTATCATCGTAATATTATCCCCGCATAAACAAAACCCGAAATTCTCAAGATTTTTAAACGAATTTAAGCGCGAGATAGACGAGGCGGTAAATTTTTTTAGTGGAAATTATCGAAATTAATAGGATTTTAAAGCTACAATTTGAAATTAATAAAATTATTAAGAAATACGATTAAAATAAATAGAAATATTTAGAGAAATTGATATTCTGAAAAAAAAAAATAAAATAAAATTCATTAATAAAAGGAATTCAAATTCAAGCTAAAATTGGAAATAAATTATAATACTGACTTGTATAAAATCGTGTATATGATAAAAGTTAATAACTTGACGGTATCACCTGACTAAAGTATCTTGGAATTAGATGTAGTCCAAAAAAAAAAAAGAATACAGTCTAACAAGCATACCTACGGCAAGTTATATAAAATCATGATCCTTTAACAGCGACTTTTTTACTTAAAGATCTATTAGACTATGGAAGGCAAATGCGACCCATAGTTTAACCTCTAAGTGATTAAGTATGCTCGCGCAGTCGTATATCTCTGGAATCCAAACTCTGTTGTGGAGACGATTTTAATCTCAGAAACCGCTTAGCCCGGACAAGGAAGATTGCGAACGTAAAAAAAAAAACCCCTCCCTAATACAAGTTAAAGAGAAAAACATATATAAACATATGTATATTTCCAAAATATTGCTTGACGTTATTATTTAGAAGCTAATTTTCCTAGAAAATAAAATAATAGTGGAAAAAAAAAAAAAAGTTAAGAACAGATTTCAACTAGTAAGATCATGTGGTAGAAAAAAAAAAAATCAAATCAAACTGGTTTTTTAATTGCAATGTTTTTTTTGGTGGAATAAATCAGAAACCACAAAGAGGATTGTAGTTGAAAATACACAAGTTGTAAAATCATTGTCATTTTGAAAGCTAATCTTATATATCATGAAAAAAGATAGTGATGGTAAGTAAGGCGGATGCGAAATTTACTGTCACAATTCAATATATAAGACAAGCCCGGGTGTAATTAATTGAAGAGTAATCTGAGATTGTACATCAATCAAGTGCCGTAATAGACCCTAAAACAAGTTGAACAATTGCAAAACACATATATGAAAATATATATGTATTCCCACGAATTTTTATTTTAAAAAGAGGAAAAAGTTAAAACAAAATGCTTAAAAGAATTAAAACGATGAAAAAATAAATAAATGCTAGAAAATTTAAATATAACGGAAGTAATAAAAAGAAATAGGAAAAGGTTAAAGTTTTAATTAATTAAAAAAAAAATTTTTAAAGATAAATTAGATCAAAAAAAAATAATAAGAGTTATTGAATTAATGGTGGGATAAATTAATTGATATCTTGACATTAAATCGGACGGTTTTTATTTAATTTAATTTTTTTTTCTTTCTCTCCTTTCTTCTCTCTTCCCTTCAAAAATTAAAGATGGCATCTAATCTAATAAATTTAGAGAGAATTGTGGGTTTTGAAAAAGATACAGTAGTGAGACTGAAGAAAATATTATTAGATAGAGGAATTACCCCAAAAAGAAATTTGAAATCTCTAAGAGAACAATGTAGATTATTTAATGAAAATTTGAATAATTCAGAAACCAGAGAATCAATAACTTCACCGGTAAATTCAGAAATAATGATTCAAAGTGAAGACGCAGATTTAACAATCAATCAGAATATGGAAAAAGAAATAACTCACGTTAATAGGAACCAAGGTATACGTTATGTCGAAAGAAAATTAATCAACCTTAGTAATTGGAAAATTACCTTCGATGGCACGACAGACGTTCACGCTTTTTTTGATAGAATTGCAGAATTGCAATACGCGAGAGGTATTGACAATATAGATGTAGCTAAAGGATTCATAGATCTTATTACAGGCACGTCACTAATGTTTTACCGGAAAATCTTTAGAAAGGATATTACTTGGACAGAAATTAAATCTGCTTTTATTAAAAGATTTGAGAATCCTGCGTTCCAAATGACAGAAAAATCTAGACTTTTCAATTTATTTCAAGGGAAAAACGAAATGGCAGCGGATTTTATTCTAGAAGCACTATCAATTAATGCAAAGTTAAACATTCCATTAGCAGAACAGGAACTTCTCTCCTTGATTACAAAAGGATTACTACCAGATTACGCACAATTAAGAATTGGTAAAGAAATTACAAATGTAGCTCAGTTACAAAAATTGTGTGATGAATTAGACAGAATTAAATTTAATACGATAAATAATACACAGAGGAGTTCATCTCAAAATAGTAACGTTAGTACGGAAGATGATCAAATAAAAATTAGATCGAAAATTTACCAATATAGACAGTTACATAACGTCTCAGTAGGTCAGTACATAAACTTGATTTCGTCCTTGAATAACAAATTAAAAATACCAATACCTGAAACAGAGATAGTAATTATTGTCAAAAACGGGTTGCTTCACAGATACAATAAACTATTCTTGTATGATTTACCAAACACCTGCGCAGAGCTAGAGAAAAAATGTTCCGAATCAGACAATACACATAATGCTAACCAGTTTGCAAACTCAAAATATAAAACTTTTAATAAGAATAATATTAGATCCACACAAGTGTCTTCATTATCTCCTTGTCAGGATATAGGCAAAAGTACGAAATTACGATTATGTTTTAGATGTAAACAAGCCGGACACTTTGCAAGGAATTGCAATCAAAATAATAATGTAATAATACCGCGGAGAAGTCCCAGATGGAAAAAACAGGAGTTGAGAAATAATAATTCGATTCCAGACCTTTCAAAACCACCTCCGTTTTATTTTAATAAAAACCAAAAAAACATGTAGACGGTCATTCCAATTTTAAACCGTCAGAAGTAGTAGCGAAGAAAGAATGGAATGACTGGTTAAAATATGTCAAATACTTTTTTGAAACAAAACCTCTTGAAACAATAAATATAAATTATGGTCTAGACGGTCGACCACACGCTAACTTTAAAATTAAAAATAAATATTTCACTGGACTCTTAGATACAGGAGCAGCGATTTCTTGCTTGGGTGGAAATATGTATAAACATTTCCTACCATTAGGTTACGAATTGATTCCTTGTGACATGACAATTAGCACGGCAGACGATAAGTTACAAAAAGTTTTAGGTAAAATTTCGCTTCCCGTGAAATGCAATGAGACGACAGAAATAATAGACTTTGTAATAATCCCGGCAATAGGACCCAGATTTATCTTAGGTATTGATTTTTGGAGAAAATTTAAGGTTGCTCCTAATTTATTTTCAAAAGATGCGAATAGTAAAATAACATCAATCTCAGAAATTAAAGTGTTAAAATCAAAAAACGACCTTTCACCTGCTCAATTACAAGAGTTAAACGAAGTTGTAAACGATTATCAGTCGATATCTTTTGAAAAGCGCGGCTTAGGAAAAACAAATCTTGCTACACATAAAATCGAAACCGAGGGCCCTCCCATAAAACAAAGATATTATCCATTATCACCCGTCAGATTAAAACAATTGGAAAAGGAAGTAGACGAAATGTTATCCCTGGGCGTAATTGTGAAGAGCCGGTCGGCTTGGTCAAACCCCGTGTTGCTGGTACCAAAAAAGGACGGAACGGCAAGGTTCTGTTTGGACAGTAGAAAATTAAACTCAGTCACAAAAGCACAAATTTACCCCATTCCGAATGTACACCGAATTCTAGATAATTTGGGTAATGCAAACTATATAACCTCTCTCGATTTTGTGAAATCATTCTGGCAAATACCCCTAGAAGAAAGTTCGTGTGAAAAAACCAGTTTCGTAGTACCCGGGAGAGGAACCTTCATGTTTGTCAGGTTACCGTTCGGTTTACGTAACGCGCCTAGCGAGTTACAACGCTTGGTTGACACTCTTTTCGGTCCAGAATTCGAGCCGAACCTATTCGCATATTTAGACGACCTAATTATAATATCCAAAACATTCGAAGAACACATAATATTACTCAGGAAGGTACTTGATATATTAAAAAATGCAGGATTAACGTTGAATATTAAAAAATCGGAATTTTGTAAATCACGCCTGAGGTATCTAGGATTTGTAATAGATAAAGATGGTCTCCGTACCGACCCTGGAAAAGTAGAAGCGATAAAAAAATTTCCCCGACCCCAGAACACAAAACAGGTAAAATCATTTCTAGGTTTATGTAGTTACTATAGACGCTTTATAAATAATTTTTCGGATATAGCAGCTCCTCTAACACACATAACAGGAGGTACGAAAGGGAAATCTAATTATACGTGGAACGAAGAAACAGAAAAGGCATTTTCCGCATTAAAACAGGCATTAATAACGGCACCAGTCTTGAGTTGCCCAGATTTTAAATTACCGTTCATAATACAATGTGATAGCTCTAATTTCGCCATCGGGGCGTGTCTCTCTCAAAAATTTCCAGACGCAGAACACCCAGTAGCTTATTACTCGAGAGTACTGTCAAAGGCAGAAAGGAACTATAGTGTGACAGAGCGGGAACTATTAGCAATTCTAGACGCAGTATACAATTTTCGTTCATATGTAGAAGGATCCAGGTTCACAGTTATTACAGATCACTCCAGTTTAAAATGGCTTCTATCTTTAGAAAATCCAAATGGACGCCTTGCACGCTGGGCCACACGCTTATCGCAGTTCGATTTTGATATTGTTCATCGAAAAGGTTCACTACACGTAGTCCCAGATGCATTATCCCGCATAATAATTTCCCCAATAGACGTCAAAACATCGATTCCGAACTCAAAAGATAGTTGGTACGTGAATTTATTTAAAAACTGTATTGAAAATCCAGGTAAATTCCCGAACTATATTATAATAGAGAATAGATTATATAAACATTGTAAAGCCGATTTTTCATTGTTGGAAGATTACGATTGGAAACTGGTTTCTCCATTAGAGGATAGAGAAAAAATAATAGCTGAATGTCACGAAGCCATAACAACAGTTCACCCCGGAACCTTTAAAACATTTAAAAAACTTACTCTAAAAAATTTTTGGAACGGTATGTACCGTGATGTAAGGAAATTTGTTTCAAATTGCTCTGTTTGCAAGGCATATAAACACTCTACGAAACCCCCAGCAGGACTAATGTCACGTCCAAAAAATGCAGATCGCCCCCTTCAAAGTCTAAGTATTGATATAATCGGTCCGTTCCCTAAAGGTTACGATGGTAAATTTTTTATCTTGAGTGTGGTTGACGTATTTACAAAATATTGCTGGTTATTTCCCTTACGGCACGCGAATTCGAAATCAATAATACAAGCGCTTGAAGATAATATTTTTTTAACCGTTTCAGTCCCTAGAACGATAATATGTGATAATGGGAAACAGTTTATTTCCAAAGAATTCAAATCCTTCTTAAAGAAATATGGTGTACCCGATGTTTATTATAATAGTTTTTACACACCTATGAATAATGTAGTAGAACGTTACAACCAAACGATAGGTACCACTCTCGCGATCTTGGTGAAAGATGATCACAGACTATGGTCGGCAAACTTAAAAATAGTCCAAGCAGCAATGAATAATACAGTTAATTTAGCAACAGGCTATACGCCATTTTTCTTATTTCACGGTTTTGAACAGATAGTCCATGGGTCAGCACATTGTCGTATAATACCGGTAGTTAGTAATGTTGACACGCAAGAAACAAACACAGTCAGTGAGTACGCTACAAAATTACAAGAACTAATAGCCATATATGATAAAGTCACAGACTCACTGATGGAGGCTTATAAAACAAGCGCGAAACGTTATAACTCAGGACGAAGATTTATAAGTTATGAATCGGGAAATTTAGTGTGGAGACGGAACTTCGTCCAGTCAAAAGCAGGTGAATATTTTTCTGCTAAATTGGCACCTCGCTTCGTATGCAATAGAATAAGAGAAAAAATTTCTAGTACGGTTTATATATTAGAAGATTTAAACGGAAAACTGACGGGGAAATTCCATGTGAAGGACCTTTTGAAGTCAGAGAATTAATCCAAGAAAAAATAAAATAAAAGAAAGAAAAACCTTATTCCGGTTATGTTTATCTCCATAATTGAAATTCCTTCCTACCGCCCACACTTTACATACACGCGAGAAACGAAAACACCAAGTTATGTTATTTACAAAAGTTTAATTATTAATTTAAATATTCTTGTTAACAATGTTTAAAAAAAAAAAAAAAAAAAAACGAAAAGTTATCTCATCAATCTTTTGAAAGATAAATAACGATTAATTGATTGAAGAATTAGGAAAGATTAACAGTGAGATTGTAATTGGAATGAAAAATTAGTTTTTTTTCTTCACCGCATTACCTTTTAACCTTCCAATTGCAATTCTCTTCCTCCTTCTCTCTCTCTTTCATTCTCCTCTTCGTTTTCATAAGGGAAGACTCATCTCTTATCTATATTTCTCTATCTTCTTTCTTCTCTCTCTCTTCCACTCTCTCCTTCCTTCTCTTCCCAAACGTGAAATATGTCTGGGTAAGTTAATAGAACATACCGCATTTACTGTTTTCAGAATAAATAGATTATGGTATAAAAAAAAAAGAAGAAAGATTACGGGAAACAGTTACATTAAAGTATGATTTTAAAATAAAAATATACCCTTTGTGAATAGGCTTTCATCTGAATGAAAGAAGAGCAGCTCATATTCAATTGTATTCATTGAATCGCGTTTTTTTTGTCAAGTTCAACATTGCCTGAAATTGAATTCAAACGCAGGTTGTACGATGTGGACATGCTACTCCACTTCCAGGATCAGGACTCCAGGATCACAGTCACTTAATATACCGAATCTAAGGCCAATGCAACGCCATTTTTAAAAAAATAAATATAAAGAAAAAAAACATTGAACCGAAGAACGAAAACAAAAATATTTATTATGATTGAAAATATTTATGTACAAAAAAAAAAAAACAAAGAATAAAGATACAAAGATTCGTTAGAGGGCGACGTCCAAAAACCTTCTTTTTGGTAAGTAGTTAAAAAAAAAACAACTTACGGGAAGTTATTTTTTATCCTGACCCAGGACTGGAAATCAAACTTCATTTGATTTCCAAGGGATGTCTTGTTGTATAGATTTATGCATCTATATAACAAATAAAATATTTATATTTTTATCTCGTTGACAGGAGACGTTTATAGAAATATTCTGTATTATGATTATGGTGAATTAGGTCCTTCATCATATCATAATTATTAGTAGAAGTTTAATAGGACCCCCCCAACCTTAATTATAATTGTTAAAAAATATTTTGGTAACAGTTCGGAACGTTAAAGGAAGTCAATCTGTTGTAATTTAATATGTTTTGAAACCTTCGGGCATATTTCTTAGTAAATGTTGGAGCCAGTTAATTATGAATTAACGATACCAGGAATAGGGTAAAAACATATTCAAAAAACGTGATCTTTTTTATGTAGTGTTTTTTTTTTCATATAGTTAATGGCTTTATTTGTCCATCCTCAGAGCGATAATGAAAATAAATTATTGATTTTCTTTATAGACAAATTTTACGACATGGGAGTCATGAACCTATGTTGTAAAAATAAGCTATTGATTACCTTTTATTGTGATGTGGAGGCTATCTGAGTGCACCAGCTAACTCCTTCTATTCATAATGAATTATAAATATCCTTGAATAAAAAAAAAAATAAATTATTATATTAAAGTATTATTAATTAGGACTACCTGATAACAGATGCAAAATAACAAATTACGCGCCCAAATTATCCGCATTTGGGATAATCACAAAGAAAAGCTGATTTAAAAACAAACAAATTACCCTCAAAAATGATATCACGATAAAAAAAAAAGGCTCAAAGCTTACAAATCATAAAATAATACTTAAAGAAATAATTGAGAGTGTCCTTTTTATGAAAGTAAACATAAATTAAAACAATTGAAAAAGAAATAAATGAAGTACATAGTTTTGGTCTACCTATATAAAAAAAAAAAGACCATGGCGCCTTAAGTAAATAAATGTTTTTTTTTACAGTATAAGAAATAATTAAACAATAAATATCGATTGAAGAAGTATTGTAAAGCCAAACGGTCCTTGACTTTACAATAGGTAAGAAAATTAATTGGACTAAATACAGCATATTGATAAAATTATGAGAAATAACCTTTAAATTTTAACAATATTAAATTAAAATAGAAAATTGAATTATGATATAGAAATAAAATGTATATAAATTGTATTTGAAAATTGCAAATAATAGAATAATAAAATGTAAATTATAAACACGTAAATAGTTCAATTGTGAATTTATTTGACAAAGGTCAGCGTGAAAATTCCGAAATAAAACGGGAGTAAAATAATCTGTGTTATGAAACTTGTACCGCACCTCGTGAGAGAATAACCCCTTAGAGATAAATATAATCTTTTAATATAATATCTTGAATCTTGATGAAGAATCTGTAGAAATTCTGTTGGTTGGAATAGAGGACGCAATAGGTGTCACCTAATAATCAAAATAAGGAAACCAATCTGTGTGAAGGTGTTCCTTATTGTTTTTTGAAACGTCGAGCGCAATCATTTGGAAATGTAGTGTATACAGAAGTGTTAACTGGTTTTCAAATGGATTGGTCAGTGAGGCAAGATCACTGTTTTTTAACGTGATGATGTATGCGCATACAGGAAGATGACGTTTCGGACGTATCTTTTTTTTTAAAAATTACAGGATGTGTATAGCCTCATAATTATACTGTCACGAGAGGTTCTGGTATGCCTAATAATTATACTTAAAGAAAACCATAAAAAACAGAATCAAAGATTAAGTAAGATAAATAGAAAAGGGTTATGAGGTAAAAAGTCAAAAAATTTTAATAACACAAGAAAAAGATGAAAAAAAAAGTACATGTATTGTATTATCGTTTAATGGAAAGAAATTATAAAATACGAATATGTATCAATCCAATTGATTACATGACAATTGTCAGTTAATTTTTTCTTTCTTTTTCTTAAAATATTAATTTAAATTTTTTTTTATTAATTCAAAGTTATGAAATAAATATATATGATAATGAATTGAATTGGCATAAAATGTTATGTAAAATGCGGAAGAATTGACCTCGGTTGTTCAGAAAAAATAAAAACGCATTAAAATATCCATAGAATGGATAAGAGAAAAAAAAATGTATATAATCAATAAAAATTGGTATAAATACAAAAATGTTATGTAAAATGCGGAAGAATTGACCTCGGTTGTTCAGAAAAAATAAAAACGCATTAAAAATATCCATAAAATGGATAAGAAAAAAAAAAAGAAAATGTGTATAATTAGTACGTGTAAAATATGAATAAGTAATTTACCTTTTGTTAAATGAAAAATGATAAAATGAGATGTTCAAGACAAATTGCTTGACATTCAGTCAGCATTAATGATTGGTTTAGTGAATAATTTTTTTTTCTCTCCCTTTTTATTTTTATTATTTTTTTTTTTCTCTCTCTTATAACTAAAACTGAATATAGTTAAGAAATCAGGAAAGAATTGATTATCAAATTTTAATACAGAAAGAAGAAAAAATACTCTACTGAAATTACATTGCTTTGCTATCTTAGTCTTCTGTTGTTCCGAGAAGGAAGGTGATGGTTTGTTAACAGAGTAAATAATTTCACAAATTATGTTAACAAACGAAGCGTGTTTTGTATCGCAAGAATAGCGTGTTTTGTATCGCAAGAATAGCGTGTTTTGTATCGCAAGAATAGCATGTTTTGTATCGAGAGAAAGGACCGGTACAATTTCTTTAGCAATAGGGTTGTATAGCTTGGCTCACAGGTAGATAAATTCGTTCTTGGCTCAGTAGGTAGGGAGTGCTAAATTAATTACGGTAGTGACAACCCCTTGTCATAAATGGCCTGCAGGACATCCAGAAACACATGCAAAGAACAAGGAAACTCTTCAAGGACACAAGGAGCAATTTTTTAAATCGGAACGCATATTGAAACAGTATGAACACCTATACACGGGAAACACCATTACTCCGTCAAGGTTCTTCAAAGAGGAAGGCACACTCTCCACAAACCTACAAATGCAAGAATGCTGAATTTACAACTTACCCCCACATTTCCTTCATAATGGCACGAGTCAAGCAAGAACAGTCCTGACAACCTTCTCACACTATATTGGACAGAGAAGGCAGTGTTATGTTAGCACAAAGATTGCAAACAAAACGTATGGAGCTATACAGTTAATAAATAAATAAGTCGCGCATGCGCAGACAGAGCTGCAACAAAGCGGGAATAGGTATAAAAACAACAGCGCGGGAGCACCCAGCCCTCTTGGTTTCCCCTCGTCCGGCAGTTGAGTCCCACACCTAGTCACGCACGGCTGTCATTCACGAGACGCCGTAGCTCATAACTTCGCGACGCGTGCCGCAAACAAAATGGCTAAGTTCCGCTACAGAAGTTGATATTGTGTAACGATCTATAACTATTGTCGTGAGTAGCCTCCCGCCGTGAATATCGCAAGATATCCAGATGAAACGTGTTATGGCGCATTAAATAGCACCCACGCCGCCGCTAAGTCCCGTCGTGATAATTCATATACCCGACCCGAGTGAAGATAGGCCTTCGGAAGAAGCGTAGCTGTGAGCACGGACCCCCCGGTCGAGCCAGCCTGCCTTGTTAGGCCTCCGCTGCCTCCTGACCCTCCTGAAGAGCACGGACCCCCCGGTCGAGCCAGCCTGCCTTGTTAGGCCTCCGCTGCCTCCTGACCCTCCTGAAGAGCACGGACCCCCCGGTCGAGCCAGCCTGCCTTGTTAGGCCTCCGCTGCCTCCTGACCCTCCTGAAGAGCACGGACCCCCCGGTCGAGCCAGCCTGCCTTGTTAGGCCTCCGCTGCCTCCTGATCCCGCCCGCCCTACGATACAGGTTTACTTATTCTTTCTCCCTGAGCCATTCGAGTCAAGCTTCAAGATCCGGTTCCTTAAGCCGATCCTTAGGTCTTAAACCGTATTCCTTGTTGTGTATTAACCCCATAAGAAATGTACAATAAACACTTGTTATCTATTCCCCGAGTTTCATTGTATGTCGCAACCTGTTTACCCGAGAAAAGAGAATAGCAAAGGCTATATAGCACCCCGTCACTAAAAAATAAACGCAAAGATAATCAGACACGGCTCGAATCGAGCTACCCAGTGGAGTCTAGGTACTTTCGTACGGTGGTTTTGTGTAACCTGTTTGTAATGGATTTGTGTATCCATTTTTTTTAAACGCACCAGAATTTGAATCGAATTGTTTTGTTTTATTTTTCTTTTTTTGACAAATAGGTATTTTTTTTTTCAAAAGCGTCATGTGAGACTGTAAAAAAAAAACATTAACTGATATTCTGTGTAATTTGTTAAATAAACTATCGTACCGAGATACTTGTATTTTGTTTCTGAGCCCACTAAATTGATACTCGACCCTTTCATGATAAATTGTCATTTAACGCGAAAAACGTCAAAAATGGTTATAAACTGACATCTAAGACGAAAATCTTCCAAAAACGTCGAAATGCTGATAAATTGCCATTTAACGCAAGAATCGTCCGAAATGGTTATAAACTGCCATCTAGCACTAAAATCCTTAAAAAACTGAAAAACTGCCATTTAGCGCCAAAATCGTCAAAAATGTTGATCAACTGCCATTGAGCGCAAAAATCGTCAAAAAACTTAAAATTTCTGATTAATTGCCATTTAGCGCAAAAAACGTCCGAAATGGTAATAAACCGTCATCTAGCACTAAAATCTTCAAAAATCCACAAAATGATGAAAAACTGCCATTTAGCCCCAAAAATGATTAAAAACGGCCATTTTGCGCTAAAATCGTTAAAATACTTGGAAATGCTGATAATTTTCTTTTTGCACAACAACGTCCAAAATGGTTATAAACTGCAATCTAGGGCTAAGATCGTCAAAAAACGTCAATATGCCGATAAATTACCATTTAGCGCCATAAACGTCCAAAATGGTTAAAATCATTTTTTGGTGAAATGGTCCATTTTACGGAGAATGCTCATTTTAATAGGTCATTAGCATATTTACGTTACATTAATGTCATCGTGAGGAAAAAAGACTTTACTGGATAAAATCTCACACAAGTTGCAAAGGAAAAGGAGGGGGAACATAAGTGCTGAACTTTTTTCTGAAAATTTACATTTACCTTCACTGAATGTAAATATTTTATTTTCTTCAGGGTTGGTCCTGATGGCGTATTTACAATCCCTACCGCGTTTCAGACACGCTGCGGACTGAAACGTGGTAGGGATTGTGATGCATAAATCACCTTACAAACACTACCCCGTTTACGGGGTTAGCAGAGAGGATGGACCGGGTTTTTTTAAACTGAGGGTGATGACCGTAATTATAGAAAGGTAAGCATAGAGGATGGACCGCGTTTTTTATACTTCAAAAAAAAATTACGTTTTCTCAATCTATTCTACAATACGGTATTATCGGATGGGGAGGGAGCTTCAAAACTAACCTCTTATCTGTAGAAAGGGTACAGAGGTTGATTTTAAAAGTCATCTTACGAAAACCGTCTGTATTTCCAACAACACAGCTATTTGACTCTTTTAGGGTTCTAAGTTTAAATAAAATATTCAAAAAGGACTCATTATTACAAACTCATAAATATCATTTCAATTCATCAACAAAAACATTCACAAACATAAACAACCGACCACAATCACGGGGCAATTTAGAAATTCCAAAATTTAAAACAAGTGCTTCTCAAGACCACTATGCTTATCAAGGTATAAATTTTTTCAATGCTCACCCTTATAAAATCAAGTCTGAAAAAAATTATAAAGTTTTGAAATCCCAAATAAAACAACGAAAAGACCAACCCGACATTTTTTTTTATTTTTTTTATTTTTTATTATTACATTTATTACATACAAGATAATAACAATATAAAAGGAAGCTTTGACTGTCCAACTAGGAAGGTTTCCCGTTTTAGGACTGTCAAATTGGCAGGTTGCGTGTACATAATTTCACATTAATGGATTCAATAATAATTAACAATAATGGTACATATTGGGGGAGTTACTTAGATATTAGGTACAATATAAGATATAAGTTGTATTATTCTAGGTGTACATCAGTAATAAACAATAAAATCCAGGTAGGTACATGTAAAATATAAAATAAAATAAAAATATAACATATAAATGTAAGAAAGAAAAATAAAAATAAAGTATTTTTTTAGGAAAATACAAATTAGCAGTAATAAACAATAAAATCCAGATAGATACATGTAAAATGTAAAATAAAAATATAATATATAAATGTAAGAAAGAAAAAAAAAATATATATTTTTTAGGAAAATACAAAATACAAAATCGAAGAAATCAACTCATACTACGTTTTTTAATAATTTTTCGGAATCTGTCCTACCTAAGTCTAATAACCATTTTGTAATTTTAGTACCGAAGGATGATAATTCACACAGTTTAAATTGAGAGGGGATTTTATTGTATATTTTTGGTCCCAGGTATGAGAAAACTTTTTGATAAGCCGCAGTATTGCTTGTAGGAATGGAAAGGTCGTTTCTGCTCTTACTTCTGGTTTGATGATTATGATCGACTGTTATCGTTTTGCTTATATTTTTGTGGACGCAGATTGTTATTTTTTTATGTAACACTGTCGAACATCAAGCACATTAAACTCCTTGAAGAGAGCGTCGCTCGAGTATCTGAAGGGTTTTTTCATAATGACGCGTAGAATGGATTTCTGTGCCTTCAGTAGCGGGTATAATATTGTTAATCCTGTTCCACCCCATCCAATGCAACCGTAGATTATGACGGAGTTACAGAGCCCGTAGTATATTTTTTTAATGTCTTGAGTTTTTATAATTTCCCGCAATGCTATAAATATATAAATAAGCTTGCGCACTTTATTAGCTGTGATTTCAATTTGTTGTTTCCATTTAAGGTGGTTATCCACTATTATACCTAAATATTTAATAGATTTAACACATTCAAGGGTTTCGCATTTACAAGTATGGTTATTATTTCCAAGGCTACACATAATATTGTGTATTGTGAGGTGATGAGGTGTTTTGGGTTGCCCTGCAAGGGTAGCGCTAAATGTGAGATATTTTGTTTTTTGTATGTTTAGAGTAAGCAAATTACTGTCCAGCCACTGTTTTACTCTGTTTATACCTGTGTTCGCAAGGTGGTGTGTTTCTTTCCAATCATCTCCTTCAAACAAAATAACTGTATCGTCAGCGAACGTGATAATTTTGCCACCAATATGTTGGTTACAAATTTCGTTTATGTATATAATAAAGAGAAGGGGCCCAAGTGTACTTCCTTGTGGTACCCCAAAAGTGTATTTTAGTGAAGTTAATTCTGGTTTGTTGAAATCTATTAGATATATTACTTTATATCCATTGAAAAGCTTTTCCCTTTATTCCTATATTTCTAAGTCTCTGTAAAAGAATTTTATGAGATATTGTGTCAAATGCCTTGGCCAGGTCCAGGAAAAGGGCAATAGTTTTCTTGCCACGGTTCATATTCCCTGCAATAGTTTCCGTGAGACAAGCGATGGCATCATCCGTTCTCTTACCCGACCGAAAGTCGTATTGGTTTGGACTTAGAATGTTATGTTCCTCCACATATTCGTTTAACCTAGTTTTGAAAAGCTTTTCAATGACTTTGGATATCGCGCTTAAAAGTGATATTGGCCTGTAGTTTTCTACAAGAGATTTAGGTCCACTTTTGTGAATTGAGACAATTATTGATTTTTTAAAGTGATCAGGAAATATTCCTGATGCAAAACTTAAGTTGTAAATATATGATAGCGGAGCAGAAATTTTATTTTTAATTTTTTTTAGTATTTGTGTATTTAGACTATCTGGACCCTTTGCATGTGTAGTATTAAGGCTGTTAATTATTTTTAAGACCTCTTCTACAGTCGTTGGTTTAATATCAAATGAAAAGGATTGTTCCTTTGTTTCAATTGTCGATGCTAAAGAGTTTTCCGTTTTTTGGGTTTCTAATAAAATTTTTTTTGCTAGATTTGACCCAACAGATGCAAAATATTGATTAGTATGACATGCAATTGATTGATTGTCAGTTATAATCAAATTTCCGGTGTTTAATTCAGTTACAAATGTACTGGTATTTCTTTTACTTTTAGTTATGTCTCTGACAACATTCCACATGTTTTTGCTGGAATTATCCTTATCAAGTAAGAATTTATAATAACGCTCTTTATATTTGCGAATAACGGTTTTGCAAATATTACGGTATCAGTAATAGTTTTGCTGTTTAGTATCGTTCAATGGGTCTCGTTTAGCTATTTTATGAAGGTGATTTCTTTTGTGTATAGATTTAACAATGCCGTTGGTAATCCATGGGGTGAGATGTATTTTACTATATGGAATGCGTTTAGTTATTGTGTGTTTTGTTATGAATGTATTGATTTCATTATAAAATAGTTTAGAGCATTGTTAACTTCAGTCTCTTTATAAACATATTCCCAATTTTTATTATTAAGATCATTTAATAAAGCCTCATAATCGATAATCTGTTTGTGATTAATTTTATGTTTTTTGGGTATTGAGTTTGGGATACTGATTGCAGTGGTGTAATGATCAGTGATTGTATTATGTATTACAAATGCATTTGAATTTGTTATATTTCTGGTATATATATGATCCAAACATGAGCTTGAGCTACCTTGTACCCTAGTTGGAGAATTAATAATGGAAATAAAATTACTTTCAGCCATAGCACATAAGTAGTCGTCGGACTGCCTATGCAATACTTCTCCTATAGTATTTATATTCATGTCCCCGATCAGTACATATTGTGCGTAATCCTTAGTTTTTTTTAACTCACCAATAATATTTTCCAGGAAATCTTGGATGTCATTGAACGATGGTGATCGGTAGATAGCTAGGATACCTAAATTCTCATTAATGTTGATTTTTAAACAATTACACTGATTTATGTTTATTTCTTGTACTAAGGAATTTAATGTATTGTCGATATATACCACTACTCCGCTATTTTGGTTAATATGCGATGTTGTATGGTATTCGTTATAGCCTGAAATTTGTTTGGCTATGTATGAATCATTTAACCTGCATTCAGTGAGAATTAGTACATGGAACTTTACCACAGATTTTATTTCTTCCAAAAATATAAGAAAATCATCCAAGTTTCCCATCGTTCTAATATTTTGATGAACAATATTAATCCTCTTTGATTCCCAATTAAATTGCATAATTTTGTTAATGTTTTCAAAAATTATTTCATTATTTGGCACTATGATACTATCGATTTCATGTTTAAGATCGTTTATTACCATTAGAATTCAAAAATTAATTGATGTTTTCTGGGTAAAGTTTTAAAACAGTATTTTATTATCATATCAATACTTGTAGTACGAAATATGTAGCGACAAAACTGTAAACAAAATGATGTAGTTAGGAAAAATAAATAATATCTGAGTAAGAAATAATATCTGAAATAAAATCCAGGAAATAAATAACGTATGTAGTTAGTGTGTGGCATTTTCTCTTTCAAAAGACAGTAGAAAGTAGTATAAGTATGAAAAATAAGTAATATCTGGGTTATATAAAATATGTTGAGTAGAGTTCTCTTTTGCCGAATTATTAGTAATATTACTAATAAATCAATTAATAATCTTGTAATAAGTGTAGTTACCATTCTAGAGAGAATAAAGATTAAAATTAAAGTTAAAGTTAAAATTAGAATCAAAATTATTAAAGTTAGAATTAAAATTATTCCAATAAAGATTAAAATTAAAGTTAAAGTTAAAATTAGAAATAAAATTATTCCAGTACAAATAAGAGTTATGCAAAATCCTAGGTGTTCATATAATATAGTGCTGTTATGTAATAGAATATGAAATGGCGATATAAAGCGGTAGTGAGTAGTTTTATCACGATAATTAGAATAAAGAGCAGGTAGTCAGAGCTTCGGTATAGCTTGTTCTGAACCTATTAATATAGGTCGAGAAGAGTCATCTTTTTTCATGTTGATAAGACCTGCTTTCGTCCAGACGTACCTATATTTACATTCAGTCGCACGTTGGCGAGCTAGATACCAAAGCCGTTTGCTTTTAGACGTGAGGAGTTCTGAGACGTAATGGGGCCAGACAATCCGATTGTTCCCGTGTTTAGTTTCTCCCCAATCTTTTCGCAAGATCTGTTATATTTTTTTATAGCATTAAGGAGCTCCTCTTTTAACGCTATTGAATTAAAATTAATTACCACTGACCTAGGTTTAACTGTTGGAGGAATATTTTTATTTCTTTGTGATACTCTATATATTTTATAAATATCATTTGTATTTAGTTGGCAGTCTACTGTTTTACTGGTGTTGAATATAATGTCTTTTAAGGTTTGTGATGTTTCCTCTTTGATTTCTGGAAGCCCTCGAAGTTCCAAACAAGTATTGTTAAATCGCCTGTTCCTGTTTTTTTGGTCAATCTCGATCACTATTATTCTTTTTTCTAGGTCTTCATTTCGTTCTGTCAAGAGACAAATTTTTATTTCATTTTCATTATGTTTTCCGCTTACTTTTTCTAAATCCTCAAGTCTTGAATTTAAGGCTGAGTTTACTTGTTCATGTAGTTTTTCCAAATTATTTATTCGATATTTTAAGTCTTCTTGCTGTTGAGATATGCTTTGAATGGTTTTTAATATTTCATTATTTTGGAGCAGGATTGCATCGTATTTTTTTCCAACAGATTCAATAACTGAGTCTTTAAAATTAGCAATTTCAGTTAAAAATAGCTCGATTGTCAGATCACTAGAGCCATCTGTGGTTGTTGGTGGTAAGTTCACACTGGCGTATGATGAGGCGGCAATTGTAGATTTAGGTGTTGATGATGGTTGTTTATTTGGTTTCTCGGTAGATGTCAGTTCTAGATTTTTTTCAGACGTATTTTTTTTTGAGTTTTTTTGTGTTTATGTGCAAAATTTGCAGCGCCACTGTAAAATCTTAGTTCCTCGTCGTGAGGTCTCTGCAATATCGGCACAAATGAAGTGGTAGTTTTCGTCGCAGATACAACATGAGATGAAGTCTGACGGGGTGTCAATGTTTTTTTTACAGATGGAGCACAGTGTATTCATTTTAAAGGTAGTTGATTTCAAAATTTCACACAAAAAGAAAAAACGACACAATGCTTGTTTCTTGAATGAGAGATGGCAGAGCCTTTGTGACGCTAAAAACGCTTTTGGGATAGGTTTTTTGTGTTTATATAATGATCGAGTCACTTTTGCACTGAGTTGCCTTTTGTGGAACAAACACCAGAATAATGTCGAGTATTCTGCCTTAGCGAGATACTTTGTGGGATAAAAAATTCACTGTCCCAACGCGCACTCTCCTGATTAGACGAGTTAACCACTTTTTTAGTTTGATTTTCTAGTATTATGATTGTTAAAACTTTATAAATTGAAGCAGCTGTCAAAATACGTCAACACTGTAACCCAACGATAGACAATTTGATTTAAATAAAAAATTATTTAAATAAAAAAATTTGTTTTAATTAAAAAAGTAATTAAAAAGTACATACGCGTTATTTGTAGGCACAAAATTGTAACAACTTTATCCTATGTACCTACTTTAACAATACTCTCAGCCCATCCATTTCAAATATATTTCAAGGCTATGTACCTACTATCTACTTACAATCTACCTATTGAGTAACTTCAATAATTTTATTTTTATTTCTGATATATCTATCTATGCCTGTATTATCTTATATTGTATCATATTCCAATTAAACTATTATTTACTTCAAGTTCATTATGTCGACTTGTCTTCATGTTTACATATATATATATATAAATATTTTTTAAATATAAGTACTTGTAATAACATACTCTCTGTACCTATTCGCATTTTACAATGCCACTCTCCAAAATTCAATCACGAGAAATGTATTCTCTTTGGAATTGGGTAGTTTTAAAAACACAGTTATATATTGTAATTAGTTTTAAGAACCACATGTTTTTCTATTAATCTGTATATGAATGTATTTTTTTTAAATAAAAAAAATAAAATATTGTTCCAATACAGGTTAAAAGCTACGTGCTTCTTATGAGCTGGCGGTAGGGAAAGAGAGCGAGCAGATGCATACCTCTTCTTTTATAGTGAGATCTATTGTCTCGTTCTTGCATTTGAAGCCAATGAAGCCATGAAGCAAATAAAAAATGCAATGGCGTGGTCGCTGGAACTCAAAAAACCCGATTTTAGTAGGGAATTCGTGCTATAAACGGACGCAAGTTAATTGGAAGCCGCAGCAGTACTCTTCGATAAAAGTGAAGATGGTTCACGAGATGTGTTATCATACTCTCCGGGGAAAGCTAACGAGCTCGCCGACGCGCTGTCTAGAAACCCAGGACCAACGCAAATAATACTCGAAACGGTTACCGGAAACACCCGAAAAAGCTATCCGGAAGTCGGCGGAGATAACGGCATAAACCAAATAGACTCAGAAGAGGAGGAAGAGCAACAAACCCTAGCAAGTGCGGTAAAATCAGGACAACCGACAGATCGGGAAATACGGAAAAGAGTAGATCGATGGAACACTCTAAACGACAGAGAAATCCTAAACAATGCCATCGATATAAATCAATACACAAGGTGTAACGTCCACCAAGGAATACTTTGGAAAAGAGACGAAGGAAACATGGACCGGCTGTTTGTCCCTCGAAGCACAATTCCAAGAGTTCTGGAAGAATACCACAACTCGGACACCGCAAACCACCCGGGAGCAGCAGAAACAACGAGAGCAATATCAGCACATTACTTCTGGCCAGGAATGAACGAAGAGATAAGCAGACTGGTACGCCAGTGCATGACATGGGGAATGGGACGTTTCTACGCCGCCGGTTCTTCGCCGCCAGTTCATCGCCGCCGTTTCTACGCCGGGACGGTTCTACACCGGCCGTTTCTACACCGGCTGTTTCTACGCCAGCCGATTCTACGCCGCATTCAAATTAAATTAACAATTACAATTAAACTTTATTGTTTAAACACATACATACAGTCATAGAAAATAAAATAGAAAATACAAAAATTATCGAATCATTTAAAAAGTAGCATTAACATTTATTTTAATTTAAAAGATATTTTGTACATGCAAGTTACAATCGCCGCACAGTGGCTGAAATTGGAGCGCTGGCTGGCGCGACATCCCTCTCGGCGTTCGACCATTTGGTTGTTTATTGTTGTTTTTAAGTGTTTATATGAAATATTACAAAATTTTTGAAAGATTCTCTATAATAACTTCATAAATTGAAGGAGAATCCCAAACAATAAACATAACATTGTTAATCGATGTACATAGCAATAATACTTAGGATTTTCCAGACAGTGGGGAATAACGTTAAATAATGATAATTGGGGGTAGAATGGTTTAATGGGGGTAATTAGTGTAATTACACACAATAGGTAATCTAATTATATATTAACTCCTGCTAAAAATGCTCACACGCAAATTGAATGTATTTATAAACATTTTATAGTTGGCAGGTACCTACTTAAAAATATATTATACATTTAATGACATGCGCATTAAAATAACCAAACGGAAAAGACTCCAAAAGATAGTACAGGATATTTTATATTTATGTAATAACATAAATTAAAAAATATGTTATTACATAAATTACAGAATAATTAACTTTCTGATGTTATTTTCAATGAAATTTTTAATTTTAGTGACTAATTGAAAATAAAATTCATTTTGACGTTTTATTAGTTATAGTAATAAAGGTAACATTATGTTAATCTTTCTTAGACATAAAGGAATCAAAGATTGAATTCAAAAAAATAATTGATGAAAAATACAATCATTCCTTAAAAATGCAATTACTGGAGTGGCTGGTGACGGCTGGTGATAATTTTTATTGTTCCATGTACAAAAAAGATACATCAATAATATTCTTTTAAAATTAGAGTGGAGAATCGTGGAGTTTTTTTTCCTACTCCATTAAAGAAAATAAATTTGAAAAAAAAATTTGGAAAAAAGACGTCAACTTTAAATCAAGATTTCCGATATAATTTATGACATAAATATCTTTTTACTGTTACTTTACTAAAGCTCATACCTTTAAAAATATTTTAAATGAATTTATAAAAAAAAAAAATCGATAATAAGTACACAAACAGCTAGATTCTGCACACCTTCAAACTCACCTAAATACAGCAGCGTAAAAGTGCGCCCAATAATCCTCTGTTCTGCGACTAATTACAGAATAATTAAGTTTCAGATGTAATTTTCAATGAAATTTTTAATTTAAGTGAGTAACTGAGAATAAATTCATTTTGACGTTTTATTGGTCATAGTATCAATGGTAACATTAGGTTAATCTTTCTTAGACATAAAGGAATCAAATATTGAATTCTAAAAAAAAATTGATAAAAAATACAATCATTCCTTATAAATGCATTTTGGGAACATGCTGATCAGGGGCCGGTGACGCGCCAGCGTTCCAATTTCAGCCACAGAGCGCCGGGATTACCAGATTGGGACCCATTGACAAAGCAGGTAAGCAGAAGTTTTAATCCGGGTTATCTTAATGGTATTATGGTTATCAACACAGGCCCATTAGCACAAAGGAGGTAATGAGAAGTTTTAATCCGCTTAAAATTCTAAAAACTGTTTAACAGTTTTTGGTATAAATATGGGGCAGGAGCCCTTAACACATCACTCTAAGTGTATTCGTCACAAAGTAATCATTACGTTAGTTAACAGTGATCTTAATAATGGAACCAGCAGTTCTCAGCAAGAAAGGAAACGAGAAGTTTTCATATAACGGATATTTGTACGTTTTCGACAAAGTTAGTAAAAGGGACGCTAGTTTAAAATTTTGGCGGTGCGAAGAAGTGGGTCGCTGTAAAGGAAGAATTCACACGAGGGCTGGAGAAGTGGTCAACGAAATCAACAATCATTCTCACCCTTCCTCGGCAGCAGCCATACAATCAGCAACTGTTTGCACTAACATGAAACGTCGTGCAGAAGAAACTATGGAGGGCACAAGTGTAGTTATAAATCAGTGTATAGTCGACGTGCCTGAAGCTGTTTTAGCATCGATTCCAAATAATGCAGCCCTGAGAAAAATAATCAGAAGAAAACGGAATCAAATTAATGCTGCACCTGCTGATCCCGCAGACCTAAACGATTTGGTGTTGCCAAATCGATATAAGCTATATGTGCCTCAACCAGGAACAGAAGAAACTTTTTTGCTAAGCGACGATGGAGAGGGAGCAAACAGAATTTTAATTTTTGGAAGAGGGAGCTGGTTGCAGCATTTGCATAATGCCAATACATGGTACACTGATGGTACCTTCGCAATAGCACCGAGGCTATTTTCGCAAGTTTATATTGTTATGGCAACAAAACACGGAGGAGTGCATCCTATAGTGTATGCTCTGTTACCTAACAAGCAGCGTGTTACATACACACGTATGTTCGAACTAATTAAAACACTAGTGCCAAATTTAAGTCCAGGATCTATCATTTGTGATTATGAATATGCAGCTTTTAGTGCCATGAAAGATTGCTTTCCTGAAGTAAATGTAAAAGGTTGCTTCTTCCATTTAGCACAAAATATGAGGAAGCATTTAGCTCAGATTGGTGTTATTAGTCAATACAACAATGATGCTGAATTTGCATTGAGAGCTAAAATGGTCATTGCATTAGCATTTGTACCAATAGCTGATTTAGATGAAAACATTGATGCTTTAGCAAATGATTTGCCAGTAGAACTTCAGCCGCTTCTAAATTGGTTTGAAGACAGCTATGTTGGCCGTTTAAATCGACGCGGGAATGGTAGGCGCCCGCCTATGTTTCATCCAACAATGTGGAATTTATACCAGAGAACAATCGATGGAGAAGATCGCACCAATAATCATGCAGAGGCAGCCAATCGTCGATTGCGTTCTGAATTATGTATGCATCACCCAACTATTTGGAAATTTATAGATGGATTGCGAAAAGTACAAAAAGGACGAGACGCTTATTTTGAGCAACTTATCGCCGGACATTTACCACCGATGAAGCTGAAAAAATACCGTGACGCTGATGAACGTATTCGAAGAATTGTCTTAGATTATGAAAACAGGGAACCTCTAGATTATTTACGTGGCCTAGCACACAATTACCAAATGACGCAATAATCTTATTTTTCCTATTTATTCTTTTAATTTAAAATAAATGTTAATGCTACTTTTTAAATGATTCGATAGTTTTTGTATTTTCTATTTTATTTTCTATGACTGTATGTATGTGTTAAAACAATAAAGTTTAATTGTAATTGTTAATTTAATTTGAATGCGGCGTAGAATCGGCTGGCGTAGAAACGGCCGGTGTAGAAACGGCCGGTGTAGAACCGTCTCGGCGTAGAAACGGCGGCGATGAACTGGCGGCGAAGAACCGGCGGCGTAGAAACGTCCTAGACCCCATGACATGTGCCATATCAAAACGTGGCCCAAATAGACCCGCGGCTCTTCAAGGAGGCACAAAACCAAATAGACCATTTGAAGTGGTCGCCGCCGACGTCATGGGACCGTACCCAAGAATCCTGCATGGAAACAAATTTATTCTTGTAGTAACAGACTTATTCACAAGATGGGTAGAAGCATTTCCGATTAAGTCTAGTATAGAAAACGCATTCTCACGGATAACGGACGACAGTTCATCCACCGCCAACGGTTAGCCGCAGTAGAAAGATGGCAATGTAATCATTGGACAACAGCTATATACCACCCACGCTCACACCCCACGGAAAGGAGAAACCAGGAAATCAAAAAAGGCTTGAGAATTCTCCTCAGAGATTCACCTCACAACAAATGGGATGAGAAACTGCCAGGAAAAATAATGATGACCCGCAACAGAAAAAACGAAGCGTTAGGCGTATCACCCAGTCAAGCACTACTGGGATACGATATACCGCGACCAGGAGAGTGGCAAGCTTTCTCAGAAAACGCGAACGAGGCAATCGTTTTACCCCATCAGCGAGAACCAGCAGATGAGGAAATAAGAAGGAATCAAGCAGCGTACCAAGAGAGGTACGCTCCAGCGGTGGAAGCCTTGCTTAGATACTAACAAGGAGAAGAGGTGTAAGTAAAGGAACACCAATTATCTAGGTCTCCAGAAGGAAATTTCGCAGGGTTTGCACCTAAATGGAGTGGACCTCACAAAATCCTCTTGAAAAGTGGAAGAGGTAATATAAACTGGGTAGACAAAAGACGTAAACGCACTAAAATCCACGCAGATGAATTAAAAAGGGTACCGACAATCCAAGAAGTCCGGGTGGAGGATCAAGATAACGAGGTTTTGACTCAAGAAGACCGGGTGGATTGATACGAGCATGAAGAGTGACCCAAAACGAGCGAACGAATCGAGCCACCCAGTGTAGTCTAGGTACTTTCGTACAGAGGTTACACAAATCCATTTTTTTTAAACGCACCAGAATTCGAATTGAATTGTTTTGTTTGTTTTTTCTTTTTTGACAGATAGGAGATTTTTTTCAGAAGCGTTATGTGAGACTGTAAAAAAAAAAACAACCGAGATACTTGTATTTTGTTTCTGAGCCCACTAAATTGATACTCGACCCTATCATGATAAATTGCCATTTAACGCGAAAAACGTCAAAAATGGTTATAAACTGACATCTAAGACGAAAATCTTCCAAAAACGTCGAAATGCTGATTAATTGCCATTTAGCGCAAAAATCGTCCGAAATGGTTATAAACTGCCATCTAGCACTAAAATCCTCAAAAAGCTGAAAAACTGCCATTTAGCGCCAAAATCGTCAAAAATGTTGATCAACTGCCATTGAGCGCAAAAATCATCAAAAAACTTCAAATTTCTGATTAATTGCCATTTAGCGCAAAAAACGTCCGAAATGGTAATAAACCGTCATCTAGCACTAAAATCTTCAAAAATCCACAAAATGATGAAAAACTGCCATTTAGCGCCAAAAATGATTAAAAACGGCCATTTGGCGCTAAAATCGTTAAAATACTTCGAAATGCTGATAATATGCTTTTAGCACAACGTCCAAAATGGTTATAAACTGAAATCTAGGGCTAAGATCGTCAAAAAACGTCAATATGCCGATAAATTGCCATTTAGCGCCATAAACGTCCAAAATGGTTAAAAACATTTTTCGGTGAAATGGTCCATTTTACGGAGAATGCTCATTTTAACAGGTCATTTGTATTTTTGTTAACTGTCATTTAGATTCGTTAACGTCATCTAGTTAATTATAGGTGAGTTACCGTGGAAAACTGCCCATTTAATACAGTAAAGACATTTTGAAGGGATGCATTCGCCATCAACAGCTTTAAAATGTTTGTGAAAAACCGACTTTTCATGGTAAATGACAATCTGTTAAGCCATTTACGAAAGAAAATCATCATTTTTTTCGTTATGGACATTTTTTGGGTGAAATGGCCCATTTTACGAAGAAAAGTCATTTAAATAAGTCATAACTAATTAATGTTAACTGTCATTTTCATTCGTAAAGGTCATCGACATTATTATAGGTGATTTACCGTGGAAAACTGCCATTTAATATAGTTAAGAAATTTTGAAGGGATGCCGTCGCCTTCAACAGCTTATAATTGTTTTTGGAAAACAGGTTTGTCATGGTAAATGAGTCTTCTGTTAAGTCAATTACAAAAGAAAACTATTACTTTTGACAAAATGAACATTTTTTGGAGGAAATGGCCCATTTTACAGAGTATAGTCATTTTTAAAAGTCAAAGCGAATTATTGTTACTCGTCATTTTTATTCGTCAGGGTCAATGAGGTAATTATAGGTTTATTTACCGTGGAAAATTGCATATTTAATATAGTTAAAAAATTTTGAAGGGATGCCGTCGCCTTCAACAGCTTTAAATTTTTGTGAAAAACAGGTTTTTTATCAAAAATGACTCATCTGGTAAATCATTTACGAAAGGAAATCATCATTGTTTATGTTATGGACATTTTTTGGGTGAAGTTTTCCATTATACGGAGTAACTGTCATTGTCATTCGTAAAGGTAATCGAGTTAATTATAGGTGATTTACCGTGAATACACATTTAGTATATCTAAGATATTTCGAAGGGATACCGTGGCCTTCAACAGCTTAAAAATGTTTGTGGAAAACAGGTTTTTCATGGTAAATGTCTCTTCTGTTAATTCATTTATGAAAGGAAACTATTATTTTTTACGTTATGAACATTTTTTGGGTGAAATGGCCCATTTTACGGAGTAAAGTCATTTTCAAAAGTTATAACGAATCATTGTTAACTGTCATTTTCATTCGTGTCGGTCATCGAGTTATTTATAGGTTTATTTACGATGAAAAATTGCCCATTATTAAATATTAATGGTTAAGAAATTTTAAAAACGACGGGATGCCTTCAGCAGCTTTAAAATGTTTCTGAAAAACAGGTTTTTCATGTTAAATGTCTCTTCTGTTAAGTCATTTACGGAAAGAAATTATCATTTTATACCTTATGAACATTTTGACCACGTCGATACACGAAATATCGTATAATGCTGATAAATTGCCAATTAGCGCCAAAAAATGTTTTAAACTGCCGTCGTCAAAAAACGTCGATATTCAGATAAATTGCTATTTTATGCCAAAAACGTCAAAAATTGTTATAAACTGTCATCTAGGGTTGAAATCGTCAAAAAATGTGGAAGTGCTGATAAATTGCCATTTTGCGCGAAAAACGTCAAAAATGGTTATAAACTGACATCTAGGACGAAAATCGCCAAAAAACGTCGAAATGCTGATAAATTGCCATTTAGCGCAAAAAAGTCCAAAATGGTTTTAAACTATCACTAAACTAGCACTACAATCGTCAAAAATCCTCTAAATGCTGAAAAACTGCCATTTACCGCCAAAAACGTCATAAATTGTGATCAACTGCCATTGAGCGCAAAAATCGTCCGCAATGGTAATAAACCGTCATCATAAACTAAAATCGTAATTAATCCACAAAATGATGAAAAACTGCTATTTAGCGCCAAAAATGGTTAAAAACTGCCATTTTGCGCTAAAATCGTTAAACAACTTCAAAATGCTGATAATTTGCATAATTTGCACAACAACGTACAAAATGGTTATAAACTGCCAACTAGGCCAAGATCGTCAAAAAACGTCAATTGGCCGATAAATTGCCATTTAGCACCAAAAACGTCCAAAATGGTTAAAAACATTTTTCGGTGAATTGGTCCATTTTACGGAGAATGCTCATTTTAACAGGTCATTTGTATTTTTGTTAACTGTCATTATGATTCGTTCACGTCATCTAGTTAATTATAGGTGAGTTACCGTGGAAAACTGCCCATTTAATACAGTAAAGACATTTTGAAGGGATGCATTCGCCATCAACAGCTTTAAAATGTTTGTGAAAAACCGACTTTCCATGGTAAATGACAATCTGTTAAGCCATTTACGAAAGAAAATCATCATTTTTTTCGTTATGGACATTTTTGGGTGAAATGGCCCATTTTACGAAGAAAAGTCATAATAATAAGTCATAACTAATTAATTTTAACTGTCATTTTCATTCGTAAAGGTCATCGACATTATTATAGGTGATTTACCGTGGAAAACTGCCCATTTAATATAGTTAAGAAATTTTGAAGGGATGCCGTCGCCTTCAACAGCTTATAATTGTTTTTGGAAAACAGGTTTGTCATGGTAAATGAGTCTTCTGTTAAGTCAATTACAAAAGAAAACTATTACTTTTGACATAATGAACATTTTTTGGAGGAAATGGCCCATTTTACAGAGTATAGTCATTTTTAAAAGTCAAAACGAATTATTGTTTTTATATACGTCAATGCGGTAATTATAGGTTTATTTACCGTGGAAAATTGCACATTTAATATAGTTAAAAAATTTTGAAGGGATGCCGTCGCCTTCAACAGCTTTAAATTTTTGTGAAAAACAGGTTTTTTATCAAAAATGACTCATCTGGTAAATCATTTACGAAAGGAAATCATCATTGTTTATGTTATGGATATTTTTTGGGTGAAGTTTTCCATTATACGGAGTAACTGTCATTGTCATTCGTAAAGGTAATCGAGTTAATTATAGGTGATTTACCGTGAATACACATTTAGTATATCTAAGATATTTCGAAGGGATACCGTGGCCTTCAACAGCTTAAAAATGTTTGTGGAAAACAGGTTTTTCATGGTAAATGTCTCTTCTGTTAAGTCATTTATGAAAGGAAACTATTATTTTTGACGTTATGAACATTTTTTGGGTGAAATGGCCCATTTTACGGAGTAAAGTCATTTTAAAAAGTCATAACGAATCATTGTTAACTGTCATTTTCATTCGTGTCGGTCATCGAGTTATTTATAGGTTTATTTACCATGAAAAATTGCACATTATTAAATATTAATGGTTTATAAATTTTAAAAACGACGGGATGCCTTCAGCAGCTTTAAAATGTTTCTGAAAAACAGGTTTTTCATGTTAAATGTCTCTTCTGTTAAGTCATTTACGGAAAGAAATTATCATTTTATACCTTATGAACATTTTGACCACGTCGATACACGAAATATCGTATAATGCTGATAAATTGCCAATTAGCGCCAAAAACTGTTTTAAACTGCCGTCGTCAAAAAACGTCGATATTCAGATAAATTGCTATTTTATGCCAAAAACGTCAAAAATCGTTATAAACTGCCATCTAGGGTTGAAATCGTCAAAAAATGTGGAAGTGCTGATAAATTGCCATTTTGCGCGAAAAACGTCAAAAATGGTTATAAACTGACATCTAGGACGAAAATCGCCAAAAAACGTCGAAATTCTGATAAATTGCCATTTAGCGCAAAAAAGTCCAAAATGGTTTTAAACTATCACTAAACTAGCACTACAATCGTCAAAAATCCTCTAAATGCTGAAAAACTGCCATTTACCGCCAAAAACGTCATAAATTGTGATCAACTGCCATTGAGCGCAAAAATCGTCCGCAATGGTAATAAACCGTCATCATAAACTAAAATCGTAATTAATCCACAAAATGATGAAAAACTGCTATTTAGCGCCAAAAATGGTTAAAAACTGCCATTTTGCGCTAAAATCGTTAAACAACTTCAAAATGCTGATAATTTGCATAATTTGCACAACAACGTACAAAATGGTTATAAACTGCCATCTAGGCCAAGATCGTCAAAAAACGTCAATAAGCCGATAAATTGCCATTTAGCACCAAAATCGTCCAAAATGGTTAAAAATATTTTTTGGTGAAATAGATCATTTTACGGAGAATGCTCATTTTAATAGGTCATTAGCATATTTACGTTACATTAATGTCATCGTGAGGAAAAAAGACTTTACTGGGTAAAATCTCACACAAGTTGCAAAGGAAAAGGAGGGGGAACATAAGTGCTGAACTTTTTTCTGAAAATTTACATTTACCTTCACTGAATGTAAATATTTTATTTTCTTCAGGGTTGGTCCTGATGGCGTATTTACAATCCCTACCGCGTTTCAGACACGCTGCGGACTGAAACGTGGTAGGGATTGTAATGCATAAATCACATTACAAACCCTACCCCGTTTACGGGGTTAGCAGAGAGGATGGACCGCGTTTTTTTTTAACTGAGGGTGACGACCGTAATTATAGAAGGGTAAGCATAGAGGATGGACCGCGTTTTTTATACTTCAAAAAAAACGTTTTCTCAATCTATTCTACAATACGGTATAATCGGATGGAGAGGGACCTTCAAAACTAACCTCTTATCTGTAGAAAGGGTACAGAGGTTGATTTTAAAAGTTATCTTACGAAAACCGTCTGTATTTCCAACAACACAGCTATTTGACTCTTTTAGGGTTCTAAGTTATTATTACATACTCATTATTACAAACTCATAAAGATCATTTTAATTCATCAACAAAAACATTCACAAACATAAACAACCGACCACGATCACGGGGCAATTTAGAAATTCCAAAATTTAATACAAGTGCTTCTCAAGACCACTATGCTTATCAAGGTATACATTTTTTCAATGCTCACCCTTATATAATCAAGTCTGAAAAAAATTATGAAGTTTTGAAATCCCAAATAAAACAACGAAAAGACCAACCCGACATTAATTATAAGTTTTAAATAAAAAAAGTCATTAAAAAGTACATACGCGTTATTTGTAGGCACAAAATTGTTACAACTTTATCATATTTACCTACTTTAACAATACTCTCAGCCCATCCATTTCAAATATATTTCAAGGCTATGTACCTACTATCTACTTACAATCTACCTATTGAGTAACTTCAATAATTTTATTTTTATTTCTGATATATCTATTGATAGGGTCGAGTATCAATTTAGTGGGCTCAGAAACAAAACACAAATATCTCGGTACGATAGTTTATTTTACAAGTTCACAGAATATAAGTTAATGTTTTTTTTATAGTCTCACATGACGCTTCTTAAAAAAAAAACTCCTATCTGTCAAAAAAAGAAAAATGAAACAAAACAATTCAATTCGAATTCTGGTGCGTTTAAAAAAAAATGGATTTGTGTAACCACCGTACGAAAGTACTTAGACTACACTGGGTAGCTCGATTCGAGCCGTGACTGATTCCCTTTTGCGTTTATTTTTTAGTGACGGGGTTTTGGGTCACTCTTCATGCTCGTATCAATCCACCCGGTCTTCTTGAGTCAAAACCTCGTTATCTTGATCCTCCACTCGGACTTCTTGGATTGTTGGTACCCTTTTTAATTCATCTGCGTGGATTTTAGTGGGTTTACCTCTTTTGTCTACCCAGTATATATTACCTCTTCCACTTTTCATGAGGATTTTGTAAGGTCCACTCCATTTAGGTGCAAACCCTGCGAAATTTCCTTCTGGAGACCCAGATAATTGGTGTTCCTTTACTAACACCTCTTCTCCTTGTTGGTATCTAAGTAAGGCTTCCACCGCTGGGGCGTACCTCTCTTGGTACGCTGCTTGATTCCTTCTTATTTCCTCATCTGCTGGTTCTCGCTGATGGGGTAAAACGGTTGCCTCGTTTGCGTTTTCTGGGAAAGCTTGCCACTCTCCTGGTCGCGGTATATCGTATCCCAGTAGTGCTTGACTGGGTGATACGCCTGTCGCTTCGTTCTTTCTGTTTCGGGTCGTCATTATTACTCCCGGCAGTTTCTCATCCCATTTGTTGTGAGGTGAATCTCTGAGGAGAATTCTCAAGCCTTTTTTGATTTCCTGGTTTCTCCTTTCCGTGGGGTTTGAGCGTGGGTGGTATATAGCTGTTGTCCAATGATTACATTGCCATCTTTCTATTGCGGCTAACCATTGGCGGTGGATGAACTGTCGTCCGTTATCCGTGAGAATGCGTTTCGGGTAGCCGTACCTTGGAAATACTTCAGTTTCTAACTGGTGGATTATGGTCTTTGCTATACTAGACTTAATCGGAAATGCTTCCACCCATCTTGTGAATAAGTCTGTTACTACAAGAATAAATTTGTTTCCTTGCAGGGTTCTTGGGTACGGTCCCATGACGTCGGCGGCGACCACTTCAAATGGTCTATTTGGTTTCGTGCCTCCTTGAGGAGCCGCGGGTCTATTTGGGCCACGTTTTGATGTGGCACATGTCATGCACTGGCGTACCAGTCTGCAGATCTCTTCGTTCATTCCTGGCCAGAAGTAATGTGCTGATATTGCTCTCGTTGTTTCTGCTGCTCCCGGGTGGTTTGCGGTGTCCGAGTTGTGGTATTCTTCCAGAACTCTTGGAATTGTGCTTCGAGGGACGAACAGCCGGTCCATCTTTCCTTCGTCTCTTTTCCAAAGTATTCCTTGGTGGACGTTATACCTTGTGTAGTGATTTATATCGACGGCATTGTTTAGGATTTCTCTGTCGTTTAGAGTGTTCCATCGATCTATTCTTTTCCGTGTTTCCCGATCTGTCGGTTGTCCTGATTTTACCGCACTTGCTAGGGTTTGTTGCTCTTCCTCCTCTTCTGAGTCTATTTGGTTTATGCCGTTATCTCCGCCGACTTCCGGATAGCTTTCTCGGGTGTTTCCGGTAACCGTTTCGAGTATCATTTGCGTTGGTCCTGGGTTTCTAGACAGCGCGTCGGCGAGCTCATTAGCTTTCCCCGGACAGTGCTCTACAGTAAAGTCGTGGTCTTGTAGGAGTAGGGCCCATCTTGTGAGTTTGGCTCTTTCGTTCTTTGCCTCGTTTAGCCATGTTAGAGCTCGGTTGTCTGTGATGAGCTTAAAGTGCCTCCCTTCTAGGTAAGGCCGGTATTTCTTAATTGCCCATATTGCTGCCAGTGCTTCCTGTTCATTGCTATGGTACCTTTCTTCAGCTGGTGAGAACCGGGTGCTCGAGTATGATATCACATCTCGTGAACCATCTTCATTTTTATGGAAGAGTACTGCTGCGGCTCCTAATTTACTTGCGTCCGTTTGTAGCACGAATTCCCTACTAAAATCAGGTCTCTTGAGTTCCAGCGGCCCCGCCATTGCATTTTTTATTTGCTGCATGGCTTCTTCGGCTTCTCCGGTCCATTGGAATTTTATCTTATTTCTGGTAAGATTTGTTAAGGGTGCTGACATTTCAGCAAAGTTTGGTATGTATTCCCTCAACCAGTTGCACACTCCTAGAAAACTGCGAAGTTCTTTTCTTGTTTGAGGTGATGGTGTATTTTTAATGGCTTCTTCGTGTGGCCTCTGGGGAGTGTTGCCCGTGGCACTGACTGTGTGTCCCAAGTATGTGATTTCATCTGTGGCGATGATACATTTTTCTGGAGAGCATTTTAACCCAAACTCTGCCAATCGTTCTAGGATGAGGCGGAGGTGTCGTAAGTGGTCTTTTAAGTTTTCGGAATATACGACGATATCATCCAGATAGGCCATGGCAAATTTTCTAAGGAACCCGGCTAATACTTGCTGGCTCATGGTTCTTTGAAATGTCTTGGGTGCACCTTTTAACCCGAATGGCATTACTCGGAACTGGTAACTGCCCCCATCTGGTGTGGTAAAGGCAGTCTTTTCTCTGTCTTCTGGTGCCATCGGCACTTGCCAGTACCCGCTTTTAAGGTCCAGTACTGTGAATACCTTGGCTGTGCTCAGGTCTTTAAGTGTTTCGTGGATGATTGGCAGTGGGGAGGGTTCAGTTATTGTTGCTTGATTCAACCTTCTGTAGTCTATGCAGAATCGTCGCCCTTCTTTTCCCTTTTTGGCCACCATTACTACTGGGAAACTGTATGGGGATCTGCTGGATTCTACTACTCCATCCGCTAGCATCCCTTCCAGTTGTTTGTATAAATCCTTTTTCTTCTCGTCCGAAAGGCGATGTGGTGGAACGCAGATTGGTCTGTCGGTGTTCAGGTGGATTCTGTGCGGTGGTACTTTCGCTGTGCCTGTCAAGGGGGAAAATACTTCACTATATTCGGATAATAGATCCGTGAATCCTTTTTTCTCCTGTTCTGGGACTCGATCTAATAGTGGCCCGTGGACATCGTTACTATTTTGTCCCTGGCGAACGGGCACAAAGTGGGTGGAAGTCCTGATTGAGCTTCCGAAATTTAAACAGTTCCGCATGAAGTCTATTGAAGCTTCCTCTTTGGACAGCCAATCGCGTCCTAAGATGATTTCCTCCCTTAGGTTCTCTCCCACGAGGAAGTTCCATTCCCGTGTTGTATTCTGGATGTCGAATTTTATCGATATCATACCCTTTATTCGCATCACGTTTCTTTTGTTCGCCAACTTGAGGCATGGAATCGAGGATTGTTGTAATTTGGTACTTTGGGCGATGCCCATTCTTATTATAGAGTATGAAGATGCAGAGTCTACCAATGCCTGATAGGTTTGCCCCTCTATGGTGACTCTCACCCTTGGAAGGAAGGAACCTGCTATTGCCGTGTGGCACTCTGCGGTTTGTTTCGGTTTCTTCCTTCTTTGCCCGGGTTGCCGTTTTAGTAACGAGCTCCCGGGCGGTACCGGTTTCCCGAGTTTCTATCTCTTCTATTTTGTTGAGCTGGGGATCGCTGGGCCGGGGGATGGCGGTATGGCGATTGGCGATTCGGTGAACGGCGTGGCGGTGATTGACGCTGATGTGAACTGCGCTGAGGTGAACGGTGACGCGGAGAATATTGTTGAGCTGACCGGCGAGGAGATAAATTGCTTCTTGTTTGGCGTTGGCCTAGGATCTTATATCTGCCTTTAGAATTTTCAAACCTCATGGCCTGGTTCATCCACTCTTCCATGGTGGTGGCATATATGTGTATGTACTGGGGTAACATTTGGCTATTACAAAACGCAGGCACGAATACATCTAACTCCGATAATTGTTTTGCCGGGTGGAGTCGTGCAAACATTTTTTGTTTATTAGCAATAAACTCTGCCAAGGATTCCGTGTTC
Organism: Limnephilus rhombicus; assembly: GCA_929108145.2. Lineage (NCBI taxonomy): Eukaryota > Metazoa > Arthropoda > Insecta > Trichoptera > Limnephilidae > Limnephilus > Limnephilus rhombicus. The sequence goes on from OV815283.1 coordinate 42,426,445, forward strand.
TCTTGTGTTTTATGGTAGATCTGGTTTTGAAGTCGGAGTTCCACTTCTGGTCCCTCGTATTCCCGAAGGAAAAATCTTTTAAAAATCGACCATTCTGGGTGTTTATAAGTATTCGCCCAGTCCTTCGCTTTGTCCCGGAGCTGGGCCGTTGCCACCCTCGTTTTGTTTTCCTCGTAGGTGTTAGCTATTTGGAAATACTCTTCGCACCGTTCCAGGAAAAGTCGTGGAAATTCTTCCAGTCTCCCAGAAAATATTGCCTCCAGGCGAGGCTCCCTTTGACACACGGCTATGTTAGCGAGTTTTGTTACTAACATTTCAAGGATTCGTGTCGTCTGGGTGTCTCTCGTAAAGGTTTCTCCATTTGGTACATCCGCTGAGGATTGAGCTAGAGGACTGTTATCCTCATTCTCCACTGTGGTAGCGTTGCCCGCTGTTGTGCTACGTGTTTGTGGCATTTTCAGTGTTTTGAGCCCACTTTTGTTCGGTTTGTTGCCTCTCTTGTCTTTGAATTTATTCGTTAAAACTCATTGATCTGACAAACACGTTGGGCGCCAATTGATAGGGTCGAGTATCAATTTAGTGGGCTCAGAAACAAAACACAAATATCTCGGTACGATAGTTTATTTTACAAGTTCACAGAATATAAGTTAATGTTTTTTTTATAGTCTCACATGACGCTTCTTAAAAAAAAAACTCCTATCTGTCAAAAAAAGAAAAATGAAACAAAACAATTCAATTCGAATTCTGGTGCGTTTAAAAAAAAATGGATTTGTGTAACCACCGTACGAAAGTACTTAGACTACACTGGGTAGCTCGATTCGAGCCGTGACTGATTCCCTTTTGCGTTTATTTTTTAGTGACGGGGTTTTGGGTCACTCTTCATGCTCGTATCACTATCTATGCCTGTATTATCTTATATTGTATCATATTCCAATTAAACTATTATTTACTTCAAGTTCATTATGTCGACTTGTCTTCATGTTTACATATATATATATATAAATATTTTTTAAATATAAGTACTTGTAATAACATTCTCTCTGTACCTATTCGCATTTTACAATGCCACTCTCCAAAATTCAAGCACGAGAAATGTATTCTCTTTGAAATTGGGTAGTTTTAAGAACAAAGTTATATATTGTAATTAGTTTTAAGAACCACATGTTTTTCTATTAATCTGTATATGTATGTATTTTTTTTTAAATCAAAAAAAATGAAATATTGTTCCAATACAGGTTATAAACTACGTGCTACTTATGAGCTGGCGGTAGGGAAAGAGAGCGAGCAGATGCATACCTCTTCTTTTATAGTGAGATCTATTGTCTCGCTCTTGCATTTGAAGCCGAAAAAGCCATGAAGCAAATTAAAAATGCAATGGCGTGGCCGCTGGAACTCAAAAATCCCGATTTTAGTACGGAATTCGTGCTTTAAACGGACGCAAGTAAATTAGGAGCCGCAGCAGTACTCTTCCATAAAAATGAAGATGGTTCACGAGATGTGTTATCATACTCTCCGGGGAAAGCTAACGAGCTCGCCGACGCGCTGTCTAGAAACCCAGGACCAACGCAAATAATACTCGAAACGGTTACCGGAAACACCCGAGAAAGCTATTCGGAAGTCGGCGGAGATAACGGCATAAACCAAATAGACTCAGAAGAGGAGGAAGAGCAACAAACCCTAGCAAGTGCGGTAAAATCAGGACAACCGACAGATCGGGAAAATACGGAAAAGAGTAGATCGATGGAACACTCTAAACGACAGAGAAATCCTAAACAATGCCATCGATATAAATCACTACACAAGGTGTAACGTCCACCAAGGAATACTTTGGAAAAGAGACGAAGGAAACATGGACCGGCTGTTCGTCCCTCGAAGCACAATTCCAAGAGTTCTGGAAGAATACCACAACTCGGACACCGCAAACCACCCGGGAGCAGCAGAAACAACGAGAGCAATATCAGCACATTACTTCTGGCCAGGAATGAACGAAGAGATAAGCAGACTGGTACGCCAGTGCATGACATGTGTCATATCAAAACGTGGCCCAAATAGACCCGCGGCTCTTCAAGGAGGCACAAAACCAAATAGACCATTTGAAGTGGTCGCCGCCGACGTCATGGGACCGTACCCAAGAATCCTGCATGGAAACAAATTTATTCTTGTAGTAACAGACTTATTCACAAGATGGGTAGAAGCATTTCCGATTAAGTCTAGTATAGAAAACGCATTCTCACGGATAACGGACGACAGTTCATCCACCGCCAACGGTTAGCCGCAGTAGAAAGATGGCAATGTAATCATTGGACAACAGCTATATACCACCCACGCTCACACCCCACGGAAAGGAGAAACCAGGAAATCAAAAAAGGCTTGAGAATTCTCCTCAGAGATTCACCTCACAACAAATGGGATGAGAAACTGCCAGGAATAATAATGATGACCCGCAACAGAAAGAACGAAGCGATAGGCGTATCACCCAGTCAAGCACTACTGGGATACGATATACCGCGACCAGGAGAGTGGCAAGCTTTCTCAGAAAACGCGAACGAGGCAATCGTTTTACCCCATCAGCGAGAACCAGCAGATGAGGAAATAAGAAGGAATCAAGCAGCGTACCAAGAGAGGTACGCCCCAGCGGTGGAAGCCTTACTTAGATACCAACAAGGAGAAGAGGTGTAAGTAAAGGAACACCAATTATCTAGGTCTCCAGAAGGAAATTTCGCAGGGTTTGCACCTAAATGGAGTGGACCTCACAAAATCCTCATTAAAAGTGAAAGAGGTAATATATACTGGGTAGACAAAAGAGGTAAACCCATTAAAATCCACGCAGATGAATTAAAAAGGGTAGCGACAATCCAAGAAGTCCGGGTGGAGGATCAAGATAACGAGGTTTTGACTCAAGAAGACCGGGTGGATTGATACGAGCATGAAGAGTGACCCAAAACGAGCGAACGAATCGAGCCACCCAGTGTAGTCTAGGTACTTTCGTACAGTGGTTACACAAATCAATTTTTTTTAAACGCACCAGAATTCGAATTGAATTGTTTTGTTTGATTTTTCTTTTTTTGACAGATAGGAGATTTTTTTCAGAAGCGTCATGTGAGACTGTAAAAAAAAACATTAACTGATATTCTGTGTAATTTGTAAAATAAACTATCGTACCGAGATACTTGTATTTTGTTTCTGAGCCCACTAAATTGATACTCGACCCTATCATGATAAATTGTCATTTAACGCGAAAAACGTCAAAAATGGTTATAAACTGACATCTAAGACGAAAATCTTCCAAAAACGTCGAAATGCTGATAAATTGCCATTTAGCGCAAAAATCGTCCGAAATGGTTATAAACTGCCATCTAGCACTAAAATCCTCAAAAAGCTGAAAAACTGCCATTTAGCGCCAAAATCGTCAAAAATGTTGATCAACTGCCATTGAGCGCAAAAATCATCAAAAAACATCAAATTTCTGATTAATTGCCATTTAGCGCAAAAAACGTCCGAAATGGTAATAAACCGTCATCTAGCACTAAAATCTTCAAAAAGCCACAAAATGATGAAAAACTGCCATTTAGCACCAAAAATGATTAAAAACGGCCATTAGTGCGCTAAAATCGTTAAAATACTTCGAAATGCTGATAATTTGCTTTTAGCACAACGTCCAAAAGGGTTATAAACCGCAATCTAGGGCTAAGATCGTCAAAAAACGTCAATATGCCGATAAATTGCCATTTAGCTCCATAAACGTCCAAAATAGTTAAAAACATTTTTCGGTGAAATGGTCCATTTTACGGAGAATGCTCATTTCAACAGGTCATTTGTATTTTTGTTAACTGTCATTATGATTCGTTCACGTCATCTAGTTAATTATAGGTGAGTTACCGTGGAAAACTGCCCATTTAATACAGTAAAGACATTTTGAAGGGATGCATTCGCCATCAACAGCTTTAAAATGTTTGTAAAAAACCGACTTTCCATGGTAAATGACAATCTGTGAAGCCATTTACGAAAGAAAATCATCATTTTTTTCGTTATGGACATTTTATGGGTGAAATGACCCATTTTACGAAGAAAAGTCATTTTAATAAGTCACAACTAATTAATTTTAACTGTCATTTTCATTCGTAAAGGTCATCGACATTATTATAGGTGATTTACCGTGGAAAACTGCCCATTTAATATAGTTAAGAAATTTTGAAGGGATGCCGTCGCCTTCAACAGCTTATAATTGTTTTTGGAAAACAGGTTTGTCATGGTAAATGAGTCTTCTGTTAAGTCAAATACAAAAGAAAACTATTACTTTTGACATAATGAACATTTTTTGGAGGAAATGGCCCATTTTACAGAGTAAAGTCATTTTTAAAAGTCAAAACGAATTATTGTTTTTATATACGTCAATGAGGTAATTATAGGTTTATTTACCGTGGAAAATTGCACATTTAATATAGTTAAAAAATTTTGAAGGGATGCCGTCGCCTTCAACAGCTTTAAATTTTTGTGATAAACAGGTTTTTTATCAAAAATGACTCATCTGGTAAATCATTTACGAAAGGAAATCATCATTGTTTATGTTATGGACATTTTTTGGGTGAAGTTTTCCATTATACGGAGTAACTGTCATTGTCATTCGTAAAGGTAATCGAGTTAATTATAGGTGATTTACCGTGGAATACACATTTAGTATATCTAAGATATTTCGAAGGGATACCGTGGCCTTCAACAGCTTAAAAATGTTTGTGGAAAACAGGTTTTTCATGGTAAATGTCTCTTCTGTTAAGTCATTTATGAAAGGAAACTATTATTTTTTACGTTATGAACATTTTTTGGGTGAAATGGCCCATTTTACGGAGTAAAGTCATTTTAAAAAGTCATAACCAATCATTGTTAACTGTCATTTTCATTCGTGTCGGTCATCGAGTTATTTATAGGTTTATTTACCATGAAAAATTGCCCATTATTAAATATTAATGGTTCAGAAATTTTAAAAACGACGGGATGCCTTCAGCAGCTTTAAAATGTTTCTGAAAAACAGGTTTTTCATGTTAAATGTCTCTTCTGTTAAGTCATTTACGGAAAGAAATTATCATTTTATACCTTATGAACATTTTGACCACGTCGATACACGAAATATCGTATAATGCTGATAAATTGCCAATTAGCGCCAAAAACTGTTTTAAACTGCCGTCGTCAAAAAACGTCGATATTCAGATAAATTGCTATTTTATGCCAAAAACGTCAAAAATCGTTATAAACTGCCATCTAGGGTTGAAATCGTCAAAAAATGTGGAAGTGCTGATAAATTGCCATTTTGCGCGAAAAACGTCAAAAATGGTTATAAACTGACATCTAGGACGAAAATCGCCAAAAAACGTCGAAATGCTGATAAATTGCCATTTAGCGCAAAAAAGTCCAAAATGGTTTTAAACTATCACTAAACTAGCACTACAATCGTCAAAAATCCTCTAAATGCTGAAAAACTGCCATTTACCGCCAAAAACGTCATAAATTGTGATCAACTGCCATTGAGCGCAAAAATCGTCCGCAATGGTAATAAACCGTCATCATAAACTAAAATCGTAATTAATCCACAAAATGATGAAAAACTGCTATTTAGCGCCAAAAATGGTTAAAAACTGCCATTTTGCGCTAAAATCGTTAAACAACTTCAAAATGCTGATAATTTGCATAATTTGCACAACAACGTACAAAATGGTTATAAACTGCCATCTAGGCCAAGATCGTCAAAAAACGTCGATAGGCCGATAAATTGCCATTTAGCACCAAAATCGTCCAAAATGGTTAAAAATATTTTTTGGTGAAATAGATCATTTTACGGAGAATGCTCATTTTAATAGGTCATTAGCATATTTACGTTACATTAATGTCATCGTGAGGAAAAAAGACTTTACTGGATAAAATCTCACACAAGTTGCAAAGGAAAAGGAGGGGGAACATAAGTGCTGAACTTTTTTCTGAAAATTTACATTTACCTTCACTGAATGTAAATATTTTATTTTCTTCAGGGTTGGTCCTGATGGCGTATTAACAATCCCTACCGCGTTTCAGACACGCTGCGGACTGAAACGTGGTAGGGATTGTAATGCATAAATCACCTTACAAACACTACCCCGTTTACGGGGTTAGCAGAGAGGATGGACCGCGTTTTTTTTTAACTGAGGGTGACGACCGTAATTATAGAAGGGTAAGCATAGAGGATGGACCGCGTTTTTTATACTTCAAAAAAAACGTTTTCTCAATCTATTCTACAATACGGTATAATCGGATGGAGAGGGACCTTCAAAACTAACCTCTTATCTGTAGAAAGGGTACAGAGGTTGATTTTAAAAGTTATCTTACGAAAACCGTCTGTATTTCCAACAACACAGCTATTTGACTCTTTTAGGGTTCTAAGTTTAAATAAAATATTCTAAAAGGACTCATTATTACAAACTCATAAAGATCATTTCAATTCATCAACAAAAACATTCACAAACATAAACAACCGACCACGATCACGGGGCAATTTAGAAATTCCAAAATTTAATACAAGTGCTTCTCAAGACCACTATGCTTATCAAGGTATACATTTTTTCAATGCCACCCTTATAAAATCAAGTCTGAAAAAAATTATGAAGTTTTGAAATCCCAAATAAAACAACGAAAAGACCAACCCGACATTAATTATAAGTTTTAAATAAAAAAGTCATTAAAAAGTACATACGCGTTATTTGTAGGCACAAAATTGTTACAACTTTATCCTATGTACCTACTTTAACAATACTCTCAGCCCATCCATTTCAAATATATTTCAAGGCTATGTACCTACTATCTACTTACAATCTACCTATTGAGTAACTTCAATAATTTTATTTTTATTTCTGATATATCTATCTATGCCTGTATTATCTTATATTGTATCATATTCCAATTAAACTATTATTTACTTCAAGTTCATTATGTCGACTTGTCTTCATGTTTACATATATATATATATATATATTTTTTTTTTAAATATAAGTACTTGTAATAACATTCTCTCTGTACCTATTCGCATTTTACAATGCCACTCTCCAAAATTCAAGCACGAGAAATGTATTCTCTTTGGAATTGGGTAGTTTTAAAAACAAAGTTATATATTGTAATTAGTTTTAAGAACCACATGTTTTTCTATTAATCTGTATATGTATGTATTTTTTTTTAAATCAAAAAAAATGAAATATTGTTCCAATACAGGTTATAAGCTACGTGCTACTTATGAGCTGGCGGTAGGGAAAGAGAGCGAGCAGATGCATACGTCTTCTTTTATAGTGAGATCTATTGTCTCGCTCTTGCATTTGAAGCCGAAAAAGCCATGAAGCAAATAAAAAATGCAATGGCGTGGCCGCTGGAACTCAAAAATCCCGATTTTAGTACGGAATTCGTGCTTTAAACGGACGCAAGTAAATTAGGAGCCGCAGCAGTACTCTTCCATAAAAATGAAGATGGTTCACGAGATGTGTTATCATACTCTCCGGGGAAAGCTAACGAGCTCGCCGACGCGCTGTCTAGAAACCCAGGACCAACGCAAATAATACTCGAAACGGTTACCGGAAACACCCGAGAAAGCTATCCGGAAGTCGGCGGCATAAACCAAATAGACTCAGAAGAGGAGGAAGAGCAACAAACCCTAGCAAGTGCGGTAAAATCAGGACAACCGACAGATCGGGAAATACGGAAAAGAGTAGATCGATGGAACACTCTAAACGACAGAGAAATCCTAAACAATGCCATCGATATAAATCACTACACAAGGTGTAACGTCCACCAAGGAATACTTTGGAAAAGAGACGAAGGAAACATGGACCGGCTGTTCGTCCCTCAAAGCACAATTCCAAGAGTTCTGGAAGAATACCACAACTCGGACACCGCAAACCACCCGGGAGCAGCAGAAACAACGAGAGCAATATCAGCACATTACTTCTGGCCAGGAATGAACGAAGAGAAAAGCAGACTGGTACGCCAGTGCATGACATGTGCCATATCAAATAGACCCGCGGCTCTTCAAGGAGGCACAAAACCAAATAGACCATTTGAAGTGGTCGCCGCCGACGTCATGGGACCGTACCCAAGAATCCTGCATGGAAACAAATTTATTCTTGTAGTAACAGACTTATTCACAAGATGGGTAGAAGCATTTCCGATTAAGTCTAGTATAGAAAACGCATTCTCACGGATAACGGACGACAGTTCATCCACCGCCAACGGTTAGCCGCAGTAGAAAGATGGCAATGTAATCATTGGACAACAGCTATATACCACCCACGCTCACACCCCACGGAAAGGAGAAACCAGGAAATCAAAAAAGGCTTGAGAATTCTCCTCAGAGATTCACCTCACAACAAATGGGATGAGAAACTGCCAGGAATAATAATGATGACCCGCAACAGAAAGAACGAAGCGATAGGCGTATGACCCAGTCAAGCACTACTGGGATACGATATACCGCGACCAGGAGAGTGGCAAGCTTTCTCAGAAAACGCGAACGAGGCAATCGTTTTACCCCATCAGCGAGAACCAGCAGATGAGGAAATAAGAAGGAATCAAGCAGCGTACCAAGAGAGGTACGCCCCAGCGGTGGAAGCCTTACTTAGATACCAACAAGGAGAAGAGGTGTAAGTAAAGGAACACCAATTATCTAGGTCTCCAGAAGGAAATTTCGCAGGGTTTGCACCTAAATGGAGTGGACCTCACAAAATCCTCATGAAAAGTGAAAGAGGTAATATATACTGGGTAGACAAAAGAGGTAAACCCATTAAAATCCACGCAGATGAATTAAAAAGGGTAGCGGCAATCCAAGAAGTCCGGGTGGAGGATCAAGATAACGAGGTTTTGACTCAAGAAGACCGGGTGGATTGATACGAGCATGAAGAGTGACCCAAAACGAGCGAACGAATCGAGCCACCCAGTGTAGTCTAGGTACTTTCGTACAGTGGTTACACAAATCAATTTTTTTTAAACGCACCAGAATTCGAATTGAATTGTTTTGTTTGATTTTTCTTTTTTTGACAGATAGGAGATTTTTTTCAGAAGCGTCATGTGAGACTGTAAAAAAAAACATTAACTGATATTCTGTGTAATTTGTAAAATAAACTATCGTACCGAGATACTTGTATTTTGTTTCTGAGCCCACTAAATTGATACTCGACCCTATCACGATAAATTGTCATTTAACGCGAAAAACGTCAAAAATGGTTATAAACTGACATCTAAGACGAAAATCTTCCAAAAACGTCGAAATGCTGATAAATTGCCATTTAGCGCAAAAATCGTCCGAAATGGTTATAAACTGCCATCTAGCACTAAAATCCTCAAAAAGCTGAAAAACTGCCATTTAGCGCCAAAATCGTCAAAAATGTTGATCAACTGCCATTGAGCGCAAAAATCATCAAAAAACATCAAATTTCTGATTAATTGCCATTTAGCGCAAAAAACGTCCGAAATGGTAATAAACCGTCATCTAGCACTAAAATCTTCAAAAAGCCACAAAATGATCAAAAACTGCCATTTAGCACCAAAAATGATTAAAAACGGCCATTAGTGCGCTAAAATCGTTAAAATACTTCGAAATGCTGATAATTTGCTTTTAGCACAACGTCCAAAAGGGTTATAAACCGCAATCTAGGGCTAAGATCGTCAAAAAACGTCAATATGCCGATAAATTGCCATTTAGCTCCATAAACGTCCAAAATAGTTAAAAACATTTTTCGGTGAAATGGTCCATTTTACGGAGAATGCTCATTTCAACAGGTCATTTGTATTTTTGTTAACTGTCATTATGATTCGTTCACGTCATCTAGTTAATTATAGGTGAGTTACCGTGGAAAACTGCCCATTTAATACAGTAAAGACATTTTGAAGGGATGCATTCGCCATCAACAGCTTTAAAATGTTTGTAAAAAACCGACTTTCCATGGTAAATGACAATCTGTGAAGCCATTTACGAAAGAAAATCATCATTTTTTTCGTTATGGACATTTTATGGGTGAAATGACCCATTTTACGAAGAAAAGTCATTTTAATAAGTCATAACTAATTAATTTTAACTGTCATTTTCATTCGTAAAGGTCATCGACATTATTATAGGTGATTTACCGTGGAAAACTGCCCATTTAATATAGTAAAGAAATTTTGAAGGGATGCCGTCGCCTTCAACAGCTTATAATTGTTTTTGGAAAACAGGTTTGTCATGGTAAATGAGTCTTCTGTTAAGTCAATTACAAAAGAAAACTATTACTTTTGACATAATGAACATTTTTTGGAGGAAATGGCCCATTTTACAGAGTATAGTCATTTTTAAAAGTCAAAACGAATTATTGTTTTTATATACGTCAATGAGGTAATTATAGGTTTATTTACCGTGGAAAATTGCACATTTAATATAGTTAAAAAATTTTGAAGGGATGCCGTCGCCTTCAACAGCTTTAAATTTTTTTGATAAACAGGTTTTTTATCAAAAATGACTCATCTGGTAAATCATTTACGAAAGGAAATCATCATTGTTTATGTTATGGACATTTTTTGGGTGAAGTTTTCCATTATACGGAGTAACTGTCATTGTCATTCGTAAAGGTAATCGAGTTAATTATAGGTGATTTACCGTGGAATACACATTTAGTATATCTAAGATATTTCGAAGGGATACCGTGGCCTTCAACAGCTTAAAAATGTTTGTGGAAAACAGGTTTTTCATGGTAAATGTCTCTTCTGTTAAGTCATTTATGAAAGGAAACTATTATGTTTTACGTTATGAACATTTTTTGGGTGAAATGGCCCATTTTACGGAGTAAAGTCATTTTAAAAAGTCATAACGAATCATTGTTAACTGTCATTTTCATTCGTGTCGGTCATCGAGTTATTTATAGGTTTATTTACCATGAAAAATTGCCCATTATTAAATATTAATGGTTCAGAAATTTTAAAAACGACGGGATGCCTTCAGCAGCTTTAAAATGTTTCTGAAAAACAGGTTTTTCATGTTAAATGTCTCTTCTGTTAAGTCATTTACGGAAAGAAATTATCATTTTATACCTTATGAACATTTTGACCACGTCGATACACGAAATATCGTATAATGCTGATAAATTGCCAATTAGCGCCAAAAACTGTTTTAAACTGCCGTCGTCAAAAAACGTCGATATTCAGATAAATTGCTATTTTATGCCAAAAACGTCAAAAATCGTTATAAACTGCCATCTAGGGTTGAAATCGTCAAAAAATGTGGAAGTGCTGATAAATTGCCATTTTGCGCGAAAAACGTCAAAAATGGTTATAAACTGACATCTAGGACGAAAATCGCCAAAAAACGTCGAAATGCTGATAAATTGCCATTTAGCGCAAAAAAGTCCAAAATGGTTTTAAACTATCACTAAACTAGCACTACAATCGTCAAAAATCCTCTAAATGCTGAAAAACTGCCATTTACCGCCAAAAACGTCATAAATTGTGATCAACTGCCATTGAGCGCAAAAATCGTCCGCAATGGTAATAAACCGTCATCATAAACTAAAATCGTAATTAATAGACAAAATGATGAAAAACTGCTATTTAGCGCCAAAAATGGTTAAAAACTGCCATTTTGCGCTAAAATCGTTAAACAACTTCAAAATGCTGATAATTTGCATAATTTGCACAACAACGTACAAAATGGTTATAAACTGCCATCTAGGCCAAGATCGTCAAAAAACGTCGATAGGCCGATAAATTGCCATTTAGCACCAAAATCGTCCAAAATGGTTAAAAATATTTTTTGGTGAAATAGATCATTTTACGGAGAATGCTCATTTTAATAGGTCATTAGCATATTTACGTTACATTAATGTCATCGTGAGGAAAAAAGACTTTACTGGATAAAATCTCACACAAGTTGCAAAGGAAAAGGAGGGGGAACATAAGTGCTGAACTTTTTTCTGAAAATTTACATTTACCTTCACTGAATGTAAATATTTTATTTTCTTCAGGGTTGGTCCTGATGGCGTATTTACAATCCCTACCGCGTTTCAGACACGCTGCGGACTGAAACGTGGTAGGGATTGTAATGCATAAATCACATTACAAACCCTACCCCGTTTACGGGGTTAGCAGAGAGGATGGACCGCGTTTTTTTTTAACTGAGGGTGACGACCGTAATTATAGAAGGGTAAGCATAGAGGATGGACCGCGTTTTTTATACTTCAAAAAAAACGTTTTCTCAATCTATTCTACAATACGGTATAATCGGATGGAGAGGGACCTTCAAAACTAACCTCTTATCTGTAGAAAGGGTACAGAGGTTGATTTTAAAAGTTATCTTACGAAAACCGTCTGTATTTCCAACAACACAGCTATTTGACTCTTTTAGGGTTCTAAGTTTAAATAAAATATTCTAAAAGGACTCATTATTACAAACTCATAAAGATCATTTCAATTCATCAACAAAAACATTCACAAACATAAACAACCGACCACGATCACGGGGCAATTTAGAAATTCCAAAATTTAATACAAGTGCTTCTCAAGACCACTATGCTTATCAAGGTATACATTTTTTCAATGCTCACCCTTATAAAATCAAGTCTGAAAAAAATTATGAAGTTTTGAAATCCCAAATAAAACAACGAAAAGACCAACCCGACATTAATTATAAGTTTTAAATAAAAAAGTCATTAAAAAGTACATACGCGTTATTTGTAGGCACAAAATTGTTACAACTTTATCCTATGTACCTACTTTAACAATACTCTCAGCCCATCCATTTCAAATATATTTCAAGGCTATGTACCTACTATCTACTTACAATCTACCTATTGAGTAACTTCAATAATTTTATTTTTATTTCTGATATATCTATCTACGCCTGTATTATCTTATATTGTATCATATTCCAATTAAACTATTATTTACTTCAAGTTCATTATGTCGACTTGTCTTCATGTTTACATATATATATATATATATATATTTTTTAAATATAAGTACTTGTAATAACATTCTCTCTGTACCTATTCGCATTTTACAATGCCACTCTCCAAAATTCAAGCACGAGAAATGTATTCTCTTTGGAATTGGGTAGTTTTAAAAACAAAGTTATATATTGTAATTAGTTTTAAGAACCACATGTTTTTCTATTAATCTGTATATGTATGTATTTTTTTTAAATCAAAAAAAATGAAATATTGTTCCAATACAGGTTATAAACTACGTGCTACTTATGAGCTGGCGGTAGGGAAAGAGAGCGAGCAGATGCATACCTCTTCTTTTATAGTGAGATCTATTGTCTCGCTCTTGCATTTGAAGCCAAAAAAGCCATGAAGCAAATAAAAAATGCAATGGCGTGGCCGCTGGAACTCAAAAATCCCGATTTTAGTACGGAATTCGTGCTTTAAACGGACGCAAGTAAATTAGGAGCCGCAGCAGTACTCTTCCATAAAAATGAAGATGGTTCACGAGATGTGTTATCATACTCTCCGGGGAAAGCTAACGAGCTCGCCGACGCGCTGTCTAGAAACCCAGGACCAACGCAAATAATACTCGAAACGGTTACCGGAAACACCCGAGAAAGCTATTCGGAAGTCGGCGGAGATAACGGCATAAACCAAATAGACTCAGAAGAGGAGGAAGAGCAACAAACCCTAGCAAGTGCGGTAAAATCAGGACAACCGACAGATCGGGAAATACGGAAAAGAGTAGATCGATGGAACACTCTAAACGACAGAGAAATCCTAAACAATGCCATCGATATAAATCACTACACAAGGTGTAACGTCCACCAAGGAATACTTTGGAAAAGAGACGAAGGAAAGATGGACCGGCTGTTCGTCCCTCGAAGCACAATTCCAAGAGTTCTGGAAGAATACCACAACTCGGACACCGCAAACCACCCGGGAGCAGCAGAAACAACGAGAGCAATATCAGCACATTACTTCTGGCCAGGAATGAACGAAGAGATAAGCAGACTGGTACGCCAGTGCATGACATGTGCCATATCAAAACGTGGCCCAAATAGACCCGCGGCTCTTCAAGGAGGCACAAAACCAAATAGACCATTTGAAGTGGTCGCCGCCGACGTCATGGGACCGTACCCAAGAATCCTGCATGGAAACAAATTTATTCTTGTAGTAACAGACTTATTCACAAGATGGGTAGAAGCATTTCCGATTAAGTCTAGTATAGAAAACGCATTCTCACGGATAACGGACGACAGTTCATCCACCGCCAACGGTTAACCGCAGTAGAAAGATGGCAATGTAATCATTGGACAACAGCTATATACCACCCACGCTCACACCCCACGGAAAGGAGAAACCAGGAAATCAAAAAAGGCTTAAGAATTCTCCTCAGAGATTCACCTCACAACAAATGGGATGAGAAACTGCCAGGAGTAATAATGATGACCCGCAACAGAAAGAACGAAGCGATAGGCGTATCACCCAGTCAAGCACTACTGGGATACGATATACCGCGACCAGGAGAGTGGCAAGCTTTCTCAGAAAACGCGAACGAGGCAATCGTTTTACCCCATCAGCGAGAACCAGCAGATGAGGAAATAAGAAGGAATCAAGCAGCGTACCAAGAGAGGTACGCCCCAGCGGTGGAAGCCTTACTTAGATACCAACAAGGAGAAGAGGTGTAAGTAAAGGAACACCAATTATCTAGGTCTCCAGAAGGAAATTTCGCAGGGTTTGCACCTAAATGGAGTGGACCTCACAATATCCTCATGAAAAGTGAAAGAGGTAATATATACTGGGTAGACAAAAGAGGTGAACCCATTAAAATCCACGCAGATGAATTAAAAAGGGTAGCGACAATCCAAGAAGTCCGGGTGGAGGATCATGATAACGAGGTTTTGACTCAAGAAGACCGGGTGGATTGATACGAGCATGAAGAGTGACCCAAAACGAGCGAACGAATCGAGCCACCCAGTGTAGTCTAGGTACTTTCGTACAGTGGTTACACAAATCAATTTTTTTTAAACGCACCAGAATTCGAATTGAATTGTTTTGTTTGATTTTTCTTTTTTTGACAGATAGGAGATTTTTTTCAGAAGCGTCATGTGACACTGTAAAAAAAAAACATTAACTGATATTCTGTGTAATTTGTAAAATAAACTATCGTACCGAGATACTTGTATTTTGTTTCTGAGCCCACTAAATTGATACTCGACACTATCATGATAAATTGTCATTTAACGCGAAAAACGTCAAAAATGGTTATAAACTGACATCTAAGACGAAAATCTTCCAAAAACGTCGAAATGCTGATAAATTGCCATTTAGCGCAAAAATCGTCCGAAATGGTTATAAACTGCCATCTAGCACTAAAATCCTCAAAAAGCTGAAAAACTGCCATTTAGCGCCAAAAATGATTAAAAACGGCCATTAGTGCGCTAAAATCGTTAAAATACTTCGAAATGCTGATAATTTGCTTTAAGCACAACGTCCAAAAGGGTTATAAACTGCAATCTAGGGCTAAGATCGTCAAAAAACGTCAATATGCCGATAAATTGCCATTTAGCTCCATAAACGTCCAAAATAGTTAAAAACATTTTTCGGTGAAATGGTCCATTTTACGGAGAATGCTCATTTCAACAGGTCATTTGTATTTTTGTTAACTGTCATTATGATTCGTTCACGTCATCTAGTTAATTATAGGTGAGTTACCGTGGAAAACTGCCCATTTAATACAGTAAAGACATTTTGAAGGGATGCATTCGCCATCAACAGTTTTAAAATGTTTGTAAAAAACCGACTTTCCATGGTAAATGACAATCTGTGAAGCCATTTACGAAAGAAAATCATCATTTTTTTCGTTATGGACATTTTTTGGGTGAAATGGCCCATTTTACGAAGAAAAGTCATTTTAATAAGTCATAACTAATTAATTTTAACTGTCATTTTCATTCGTAAAGGTCATCGACATTATTATAGGTGATTTACCGTGGAAAACTGCCCATTTAATATAGTTAAGAAATTTTGAAAAATTTTTCGCCTTCAACAGCTTATAATTGTTTTTGGAAAACAGGTTTGTCATGGTAAATGAGTCTTCTGTTAAGTCAATTACAAAAGAAAACTATTACTTTTGACATAATGAACATTTTTTGGAGGAAATGGCCCATTTTACAGAGTATAGTCATTTTTAAAAGTCAAAACGAATTATTGTTTTTATATACGTCAATGAGGTAATTATAGGTTTATTTACCGTGGAAAATTGCACATTTAATATAGTTAAAAAATTTTGAAGGGATGCCGTCGCCTTCAACAGCTTTAAATTTTTGTGATAAACAGGTTTTTTATCAAAAATGACTCATCTGGTAAATCATTTACGAAAGGAAATCATCATTGTTTATGTTATGGACATTTTTTGGGTGAAGTTTTCCATTATACGGAGTAACTGTCATTGTCATTCGTAAAGGTAATCGAGTTAATTATAGGTGATTTACCGTGGAATACACATTTAGTATATCTAAGATATTTCGAAGGGATACCGTGGCCTTCAACAGCTTAAAAATGTTTGTGGAAAACAGGTTTTTCATGGTAAATGTCTCTTCTGTTAAGTCATTTATGAAAGGAAACTATTATTTTTTACGTTATGAACATTTTTTGGGTGAAATGGCCCATTTTACGGAGTAAAGTCATTTTAAAAAGTCATAACGAATCATTGTTAACTGTCATTTTCATTCGTGTCGGTCATCGAGTTATTTATAGGTTTATTTACCATGAAAAATTGCACATTATTAAATATTAATGGTTTAGAAATTTTAAAAACGACGGGATGCCTTCAACAGCTTTAAAATGTTTCTGAAAAACAGGTTTTTCATGTTAAATGTCTCTTCTGTTAAGTCATTTACGGAAAGAAATTATCATTTTATACCTTATGAACATTTTGACCACGTCGATACACGAAATATCGTATAATGCTGATAAATTGCCAATTAGCGCCAAAAACTGTTTTAAACTGCCGTCGTCAAAAAACGTCGATATTCAGATATATTGCTATTTTATGCCAAAAACGTCAAAAATCGTTATAAACTGCCATCTAGGGTTGAAATCGTCAAAAAATGTGTAAGTGCTGATAAATTGCCATTTTGCGCGAAAAACGTCAAAAATGGTTATAAACTGACATCTAGGACGAAAATCGCCAAAAAACGTCGAAATGCTGATAAATTGCCATTTAGCGCAAAAAAGTCCAAAATGGTTTTAAACTATCACTAAACTAGCACTACAATCGTCAAAAATCCTCTAAATGCTGAAAAACTGCCATTTACCGCCAAAAACGTCATAAATTGTGATCAACTGCCATTGAGCGCAAAAATCGTCCGCAATGGTAATAAACCGTCATCATAAACTAAAATCGTAATTAATCCACAAAATGATGAAAAACTGCTATTTAGCGCCAAAAATGGTTAAAAACTGCCATTTTGCGCTAAAATCGTTAAACAACTTCAAAATGCTGATAATTTGCATAATTTGCACAACAACGTACAAAATGGTTATAAACTGCCATCTAGGCCAAGATCGTCAAAAAACGTCAATAGGCCGATAAATTGCCATTTCGCACCAAAAACGTCCAAAATGGTTAAAAATATTTTTTGGTGAAATAGATCATTTTACGGAGAATGCTCATTTTAATAGGTCATTAGCATATTTACGTTACATTAATGTCATCGTGAGGAAAAAAGACTTTACTGTGTAAAATCTCACACAAGTTGCAAAGGAAAAGGAGGGGGAACATAAATGCTGAACTTTTTTCTGAAAATTTACATTTACCTTCACTGAATGTAAATATTTTATTTTCTTCAGGGTTGGTCCTGATGGCGTATTTACAATCCCTACCGCGTTTCAGACACGCTGCGGACTGAAACGTGGTAGGGATTGTAATGCATAAATCACATTACAAACCCTACCCCGTTTACGGGGTTAGCAGAGAGGATGGACCGCGTTTTTTTTTAACTGAGGGTGACGACCGTAATTATAGAAGGGTAAGCATAGAGGATGGACCGCGTTTTTTATACTTCAAAAAAAACGTTTTCTCAATCTATTCTACAATACGGTATAATCGGATGGAGAGGGACCTTCAAAACTAACCTCTTATCTGTAGAAAGGGTACAGAGGTTGATTTTAAAAGTTATCTTACGAAAACCGTCTGTATTTCCAACAACACAGCTATTTGACTCTTTTAGGGTTCTAAGTTTAAATAAAATATTCTAAAAGGACTCATTATTACAAACTCATAAAGATCATTTCAATTCATCAACAAAAACATTCACAAACATAAACAACCGACCACGATCACGGGGCAATTTAGAAATTCCAAAATTTAATACAAGTGCTTCTCAAGACCACTATGCTTATCAAGGTATACATTTTTTCAATGCTCACCCTTATAAAATCAAGTTTGAAAAAAATTATAAAGTTTTGAAATCCCAAATAAAACAACGAAAAGACCAACCCGACATTAATTATAAGTTTTAAATAAAAAAGTCATTAAAAAGTACATACGCGTTATTTGTAGGCACAAAATTGTTACAACTTTATCCTATGTACCTACTTTAACAATACTCTCAGCCCATCCATTTCAAATATATTTCAAGGCTATGTACCTACTATCTACTTACAATCTACCTATTGAGTAACTTCAATAATTTTATTTTTATTTCTGATATATCTATCTATGCCTGTATTATCTTATATTGTATCATATTCCAATTAAACTATTATTTACTTCAAGTTCATTATGTCGACTTGTCTTCATGTTTACATATATATATATATATATTTTTTTTTAAATATAAGTACTTGTAATAACATACTCTCTGTACCTATTCGCATTTTACAATGCCACTCTCCAAAATTCAAGCACGAGAAATGTATTCTCTTTGGAATTGGGTAGTTTTAAAAACAAAGTTATATATTGTAATTAGTTTTAAGAACCACATGTTTTTCTATTAATCTGTATGTGTATGTATTTTTTTTTAAATCAAAAAAAATAAAATATTGTTCCAATACAGGTTATAAGCTACGTGCTACTTATGAGCTGGCGGTAGGGAAAGAGAGCGAGCAGATGCATACCTCTTCTTTTATAGTGAGATCTATTGTCTCGCTCTTGCATTTGAAGCCGAAAAAGCCATGAAGCAAATAAAAAATGCAATGGCGTGGCCGCTGGAACTCAAAAATCCCGATTTTAGTACGGAATTCGTGCTTTAAACGGACGCAAGTAAATTAGGAGCCGCAGCAGTACTCTTCCATAAAAATGAAGATGGTTCACGAGATGTGTTATCATACTCTCCGGGGAAAGCTAACGAGCTCGCCGACGCGCTGTCTAGAAACCCAGGACCAACGCAAATAATACTCGAAACGGTTACCGGAAACACCCGAGAAAGCTATTCGGAAGTCGGCGGAGATAACGGCATAAACCAAATAGACTCAGAAGAGGAGGAAGAGCAACAAACCCTAGCAAGTGCGGTAAAATCAGGACAACCGACAGATCGGGAAATACGGAAAAGAGTAGATCGATGGAACACTCTAAACGACAGAGAAATCCTAAACAATGCCATCGATATAAATCACTACATAAGGTGTAACGTCCACCAAGGAATACTTTGGAAAAGAGACGAAGGAAACATGGACCGGCTGTTCGTCCCTCAAAGCACAATTCCAAGAGTTCTGGAAGAATACCACAACTCGGACACCGCAAACCACCCGGGAGCAGCAGAAACAACGAGAGCAATATCAGCACATTACTTCTGGCCAGGAATGAACGAAGAGAAAAGCAGACTGGTACGCCAGTGCATGACATGTGCCATATCAAATAGACCCGCGGCTCTTCAAGGAGGCACAAAACCAAATAGACCATTTGAAGTGGTCGCCGCCGACGTCATGGGACCGTACCCAAGAATCCTGCATGGAAACAAATTTATTCTTGTAGTAACAGACTTATTCACAAGATGGGTAGAAGCATTTCCGATTAAGTCTAGTATAGAAAACGCATTCTCACGGATAACGGACGACAGTTCATCCACCGCCAACGGTTAGCCGCAGTAGAAAGATGGCAATGTAATCATTGGACAACAGCTATATACCACCCACGCTCACACCCCACGGAAAGGAGAAACCAGGAAATCAAAAAAGGCTTGAGAATTCTCCTCAGAGATTCACCTCACAACAAATGGGATGAGAAACTGCCAGGAATAATAATGATGACCCGCAACAGAAAGAACGAAGCGATAGGCGTATGACCCAGTCAAGCACTACTGGGATACGATATACCGCGACCAGGAGAGTGGCAAGCTTTCTCAGAAAACGCGAACGAGGCAATCGTTTTACCCCATCAGCGAGAACCAGCAGATGAGGAAATAAGAAGGAATCAAGCAGCGTACCAAGAGAGGTACGCCCCAGCGGTGGAAGCCTTACTTAGATACCAACAAGGAGAAGAGGTGTAAGTAAAGGAACACCAATTATCTAGGTCTCCAGAAGGAAATTTTGCAGGGTTTGCACCTAAATGGAGTGGACCTCACAAAATCCTCATGAAAAGTGAAAGAGGTAATATATACTGGGTAGACAAAAGAGGTAAACCCATTAAAATCCACGCAGATGAATTAAAAAGGGTAGCGACAGTCCAAGAAGTCCGGGTGGAGGATCAAGATAACGAGGTTTTGACTCAAGAAGACCGGGTGGATTGATACGAGCATGAAGAGTGACCCAAAACGAGCGAACGAATCGAGCCACCCAGTGTAGTCTAGGTACTTTCGTACAGTGGTTACACAAATCAATATTTTTTAAACGCACCAGAATTCGAATTGAATTGTTTTGTTTGATTTTTCTTTTTTTGACAGATAGGAGATTTTTTTCAGAAGCGTCATGTGAGACTGTAAAAAAAAAAACATTAACTGATATTCTGTGTAATTTGTAAAATAAACTATCGTACCGAGATACTTGTATTTTGTTTCTGAGCCCACTAAATTGATACTCGACCCTATCATGATAAATTGTCATTTTACGCGAAAAACGTCAAAAATGGTTATAAACTGACATCTAAGACGAAAATCTTCCAAAAACGTCGAAATGCTGATAAATTGCCATTTAGCGCAAAAATCGTCCGAAATGGTTATAAACTGCCATCTAGCACTAAAATCCTCAAAAAGCTGAAAAACTGCCATTTAGCGCCAAAATCGTCAAAAATGTTGATCAACTGCCATTGAGCGCAAAAATCATCAAAAAACTTCAAATTTCTGATTAATTGCCATTTAGCGCAAAAAACGTCCGAAATGGTAATAAACCGTCATCTAGCACTAAAATCTTCAAAAAGCCACAAAATGATGAAAAACTGCCATTTAGCGCCAAAAATGATTAAAAACGGCCATTAGTGCGCTAAAATCGTTAAAATACTTCGAAATGCTGATAATTTGCTTTAAGCACAACGTCCAAAAGGGTTATAAACTGCAATCTAGGGCTAAGATCGTCAAAAAACGTCAATATGCCGATAAATTGCCATTTAGCTCCATAAACGTCCAAAATAGTTAAAAACATTTTTCGGTGAAATGGTCCATTTTACGGAGAATGCTCATTTCAACAGGTCATTTGTATTTTTGTTAACTGTCATTATGATTCGTTCACGTCATCTAGTTAATTATAGGTGAGTTACCGTGGAAAACTGCCCATTGAATACAGTAAAGACATTTTGAAGGGATGCATTCGCCATCAACAGCTTTAAAATGTTTGTAAAAAACCGACTTTCCATGGTAAATGACAATCTGTGAAGCCATTTACGAAAGAAAATCATCATTTTTTTCGTTATGGACATTTTTGGGGTGAAATGGCCCATTTTACGAAGAAAAGTCATTTTAATAAGTCATAAATAATTAATTTTAACTGTCATTTTCATTCGTAAAGGTCATCGACATTATTATAGGTGATTTACCGTGGAAAACTGCCCATTTAATATAGTTAAGAAATTTTGAAGGGATGCCGTCGCCTTCAACAGCTTATAATTGTTTTTGGACAACAGGTTTGTCATGGTAAATGAGTCTTCTGTTAAGTCAATTACAAAAGAAAACTATTACTTTTGACATAATGAACATTTTTGGAGGAAATGGCCCATTTTACAGAGTATAGTCATTTTTAAAAGTCAAAACGAATTATTGTTTTTATATACGTCAATGAGGTAATTATAGGTTTATTTACCGTGGAAAATTGCACATTTAATATAGTTAAAAAATTTTGAAGGGATGCCGTCGCCTTCAACAGCTTTAAATTTTTGTGATAAACAGGTTTTTTATCAAAAATGACTCATCTGGTAAATCATTTACGAAAGGAAATCATCATTGTTTATGTTATGGACATTTTTTGGGTGAAGTTTTCCATTATACGGAGTAACTGTCATTGTCATTCGTAAAGGTAATCGAGTTAATTATAGGTGATTTACCGTGGAATACACATTTAGTATATCTAAGATATTTCGAAGGGATACCGTGGCCTTCAACAGCTTAAAAATGTTTGTGGAAAACAGGTTTTTCATGGTAAATGTCTCTTCTGTTAAGTCATTTATGAAAGGAAACTATTTTTTTTTACGTTATGAACATTTTTGGGTGAAATGGCCCATTTTACGGAGTAAAGTCATTTTAAAAAGTCATAACGAATCATTGTTAACTGTCATTTTCATTCGTGTCGGTCATCGAGTTATTTATGGGTTTATTTACCATGAAAAATTGCCCATTATTAAATATTAATGGTTTAGAAATTTTAAAAACGACGGAATGCCTTCAGCAGCTTTAAAATGTTTCTGAAAAAACAGGTTTTTCATGTTAAATGTCTCTTCTGTTAAGTCATTTACGGAAAGAAATTATCATTTTATACCTAATGAACATTTTGACCACGTCGATACACGAAATATCGTATAATGCTGATAAATTGCCAATTAGCGCCAAAAACTGTTTTAAACTGCCGTCGTCAAAAAACGTCGATATTCAGATATATTGCTATTTTATGCCAAAAACGTCAAAAATCGTTATAAACTGCCATCTAGGGTTGAAATCGTCAAAAAATGTGTAAGTGCTGATAAATTGCCATTTTGCGCGAAAAACGTCAAAAATGGTTATAAACTGACATCTAGGACGAAAATCGCCAAAAAACGTCGAAATGCTGATAAATTGCCATTTAGCGCAAAAAAGTCCAAAATGGTTTTAAACTATCACTAAACTAGCACTACAATCGTCAAAAATCCTCTAAATGCTGAAAAACTGCCATTTACCGCCAAAAACGTCATAAATTGTGATCAACTGCCATTGAGCGCAAAAATCGTCCGCAATGGTAATAAACCGTCATCATAAACTAAAATCGTAATTAATCCACAAAATGATGAAAAACTGCTATTTAGCGCCAAAAATGGTTAAAAACTGCCATTTTGCGCTAAAATCGTTAAACAACTTCAAAATGCTGATAATTTGCATAATTTGCACAACAACGTAAAAAATGGTTATAAACTGCCATCTAGGCCAAGATCGTCAAAAAACGTCAATAGGCCGATAAATTGCCATTTAGCACCAAAAACGTCCAAAATGGTTAAAAATATTTTTTGGTGAAATAGACCATTTTACGGAGAATGCTCATTTTAATAGGTCATTAGCATATTTACGTTACATTAATGTCATCGTGAGAAAAAAAGACTTTACTGGATAAAATCTCACACAAGTTGCAAAGGAAAAGGAGGGGGAACATAAGTGCTGAACTTTTTTCTCAAAATTTACATTTACCTCCACTGAATGTAAATATTTTATTTTCTTCAGGGTTGGTCCTGATGGCGTATTTACAATCCCTACCGCGTTTCAGACACGCTGCGGACTGAAACGTGGTAGGGATTGTAATGCATAAATCACCTTACAAACACTACCCCGTTTACGGGGTTAGCAGAGAGGATGGACCGCGTTATTTTTTAAATGAGGGTGACGACCGTAATTATAGAAGGGTAAGCATAGAGGATGGACCGCGTTTTTAATACTTTAAAAAAAAAATACGTTTTTTCAATCTATTCTACAATACGGTATAATCGGATGGGGAGGGACCTTCAAAACTAACCTCTTATCTGTAGAAAGGGTACAGAGGTTGATTTTAAAAGTTATCTTACGAAAACCGTCTGTATTTCCAACAACACAGCTATTTGACTCTTTTAGGGTTCTAAGTTTAAATAAAATATTCAAAAAGGACTCATTATTACAAACTCATAAAGATCATTTCAATTCATCAACTAAAACATTCACAAACATAAACAACTGACCACGATCACGGGGCAATTTAGAAATTCCAAAATTTAATACAAGTGCTTCTCAAGACCACAATGCTTATCAAGGTATAAATTTTTTCAATGCTCACCCTTATAAAATCAAGTTTGAAAAAAATTATAAAGTTTTGAAATCCCAAATAAAACAACGAAAAGACCAACCCGACATTAATTATAAATTTTAAATAAAAAAGTCATTAAAAAGTACATACGCGTTATTTGTAGGCACAAAATTGTTACAACTTTATCCTATGTACCTACTTTAACAATACTCTCAGCCCATCCATTTCAAATATATTTCAAGGCTATGTACCCACTAACTACTTACAATCTACCTATTGAGTAACTTCAATAATTTTATTTTTATTTCTGATATATCTATCTATGCCTGTATTATCTTATATTGTATCATATTCCAATTAAACTATTATTTACTTCAAGTTCATTATGTCGACTTGTCTTCATGTTTACATATATATATATATATATATATATATATATATATATATATATATATATATATATATATATATATATATATATATATATACATCCCGCTATCATTTCTGCGTCCTTTCATCAGATCGACATTGCTGCGTCTATCGGAAGGACTTGATTTTAGATAACTTTAGATAAAGTATTGATACGAGCATGAAGAGTGACCCAAAACCCCGTCACTAAAATATAAACGCAAAAGGGAATCAGTCACGGCTCGAATCGAGCTACCCAGTGTAGTCTAGGTACTTTCGTACGGTGGTTACACAAATCCATTTTTTTTTAAACGCACCAGAATTCGAATTGAATTGTTTTGTTTCATTTTTTCTTTTTTTGAGAGATAGGAGTTTTTTTTTAAGAAGCGTCATGTGAGACTATAAAAAAAACATTAAATGATATTCTGTGAACTTGTAAAATAAACTATCGTACTGAGATACTTGTATTTTGTTTCTGAGCCCACTAAATTGATACTCGACCCTATCAATTGGCGCCCAACGTGTTTGTCAGATCAATGAGTTTTAACGAATAAATTCAAAGACAAGAGTGGCAACAAACCGAACAAAAGTGGGCTCAAAACACTGAAAATGCTACAAACACGTAGCACAACAGCGGGCAACGCTACCACAGTGGAGAATGAGGATAACAGTCCTCTAGCTCAATCCTCAGCGGATGTACCAAATGAAGAAACCTTTACGACAGACACCCAGACGACACGAATCCTTGAAATGTTAGCAACAAAACTCACTAACATAGCCGTGTGTCAAAGGGAGCCTCGCCTGGAGGCAATATTTTCTGGGAGACTGGAAGAATTTCCACGACTTTTCCTGGAACGGTGCGAAGAGTATTTCCAAATAGCTAACACCTACGAGGAAAACAAAACGAGGGTGGCAACGGCCCAGCTCCGGGACAAAGCGAAGGACTGGGCGAATACTTATAAACACCCAGAATGGTCGATTTTTAAAAGATTTTTCCTTCGGGAATACGAGGGACCAGAAGTGGAACTCCGACTTCAAAACCAGATCTACCATAAAACCCAAGAGAACACGGAATCCTTGGCAGAGTTTATTGCTAATAAACAAAAAATGTTTGCACGACTCCACCCGGCAAAACAATTATCGGAGTTAGATGTATTCGTGCCTGCGTTTTGTAATAGCCAAATGTTACCCCAGTACATACACATATATGCCACCACCATGGAAGAGTGGATGAACCAGGCCATGAGGTTTGAAAATTCTACAGGCAGATATAAGATCCTAGGCCAACGCCAAACAAGAAGCAATTTATCTCCTCGCCGGTCAGCTCAACAATATTCTCCGCGTCACCGTTCATCTCAGCGCAGTTCACCTCAGCGTCAATCACCGCCACGCCGTTCACCGAATCGCCAATCGCCATACCGCCATCCCCCGGCCCAGCGATCCCCAGCTCAACAAAATAGAAGAGATAGAAACTTGGGAAACCGGTACCGCCCGGGAGCTCGTTACTAAAACGGCAACCCGGGCAAAGAAGGAAGAAACCGAAACAAACCGCAGAGTGCCACACGGCAATAGCAGGTTCCTTCCTTCCAAGGGTGAGAGTCACCATAGAGGGGCAAACCTATCAGGCATTGGTAGACTCTGCATCTTCACACTCTATAATAAGAATGGGCATCGCCCAAAGTACCAAATTACAACAATCCTCGATTCCATGCCTCAAGTTGGCGAACAAAAGAAACGTGATGCGAATAAAGGGTATGATATCGATAAAATTCGACATCCAGAATACAACACGGGAATGGAACTTCCTCGTGGGAGAGAACCTAAGGGAGGAAATCATCTTAGGACGCGATTGGCTGTCCAAAGAGGAAGCTTCAATAGACTTCATGCGGAACTGTTTAAATTTCGGAAGCTCAATCAGGACATCCACCCACTTTGTGCCCGTTCGCCAGGGACAAAATAGTAACGATGTCCACGGGCCACTATTAGATCGAGTCCCAGAACAGGAGAAAAAAGGATTCACGGATCTATTATCCGAATATAGTGAAGTATTTTCCCCCTTGACAGGCACAGCGAAAGTTCCACCGCACAGAATCCACCTGAACACCGACAGACCAATCTGCGTTCCACCACATCGCCTTTCGGACGAGAAGAAAAAGGATTTATACAAACAACTGGAAGGGATGCTAGCGGATGGAGTAGTAGAATCCAGCAGATCCCCATACAGTTTCCCAGTAGTAATGGTGGCCAAAAAGGGAAAAGAAGGGCGACGATTCTGCATAGACTACAGAAGGTTGAATCAAGCAACAATAACTGAACCCTCCCCACTGCCAATCATCCACGAAACACTTAAAGACCTGAGCACAGCCAAGGTATTCACAGTACTGGACCTTAAAAGCGGGTACTGGCAAGTGCCGATGGCACCAGAAGACAGAGAAAAGACTGCCTTTACCACACCAGATGGGGGCAGTTACCAGTTCCGAGTAATGCCATTCGGGTTAAAAGGTGCACCCAAGACATTTCAAAGAACCATGAGCCAGCAAGTATTAGCCGGGTTCCTTAGAAAATTTGCCATGGCCTATCTGGATGATATCGTCGTATATTCCGAAAACTTAAAAGACCACTTACGACACCTCCGCCTCATCCTAGAACGATTGGCAGAGTTTGGGTTAAAATGCTCTCCAGAAAAATGTATCATCGCCACAGATGAAATCACATACTTGGGACACACAGTCAGTGCCACGGGCAACACTCCCCAGAGGCCACACGAAGAAGCCATTAAAAATACACCATCACCTCAAACAAGAAAAGAACTTCGCAGTTTTCTAGGAGTGTGCAACTGGTTGAGGGAATACATACCAAACTTTGCCGAAATATCAGCACCCTTAACAAATCTTACCAGAAATAAGATAAAATTCCAATGGACCGGAGAAGCCGAAGAAGCCATGCAGCAAATAAAAAATGCAATGGCGGGGCCGCTGGAACTCAAGAGACCTGATTTTAGTAGGGAATTCATGCTACAAACGGACGCAAGTAAATTAGGAGCCGCAGCAGTACTCTTCCATAAAAATGAAGATGGTTCACGAGATGTGATATCATACTCGAGCACCCGGTTCTCACCAGCTGAAGAAAGGTACCATAGCAATGAACAGGAAGCACTGGCAGCAATATGGGCTATTAAGAAATACCGGCCTTACCTAGAAGGGAGGCACTTTAAGCTCATCACAGACAACCGAGCTCTAACATGGCTAAATGAGGCAAAGAACGAAAGAGCCAAACTCACAAGATGGGCCCTACTCCTACAAGACCACGACTTTACTGTAGAGCACTGTCCGGGGAAAGCTAATGAGCTCGCCGACGCGCTGTCTAGAAACCCAGGACCAACGCAAATGATACTCGAAACGGTTACCGGAAACACCCGAGAAAGCTATCCGGAAGTCGGCGGAGATAACGGCATAAACCAAATAGACTCAGAAGAGGAGGAAGAGCAACAAACCCTAGCAAGTGCGGTAAAATCAGGACAACCGACAGATCGGGAAACACGGAAAAGAATAGATCGATGGAACACTCTAAACGACAGAGAAATCCTAAACAATGCCATCGATATAAATCACTACACAAGGTATAACGTCCACCAAGGAATACTTTGGAAAAGAGACGAAGGAAAGATGGACCGGCTGTTCGTCCCTCGAAGCACAATTCCAAGAGTTCTGGAAGAATACCACAACTCGGACACCGCAAACCACCCGGGAGCAGCAGAAACAACGAGAGCAATATCAGCACATTACTTCTGGCCAGGAATGAACGAAGAGATCCGCAGACTGGTACGCCAGTGCATGACATGTGCCACATCAAAACGTGGCCCAAATAGACCCGCGGCTCCTCAAGGAGGCACGAAACCAAATAGACCATTTGAAGTGGTCGCCGCCGACGTCATGGGACCGTACCCAAGAACCCTGCAAGGAAACAAATTTATTCTTGTAGTAACAGACTTATTCACAAGATGGGTAGAAGCATTTCCGATTAAGTCTAGTATAGCAAAGACTATAATCCACCAGTTAGAAACTGAAGTATTTCCAAGGTACGGCTACCCGAAACGCATTCTCACGGATAACGGACGACAGTTCATCCACCGCCAATGGTTAGCCGCAATAGAAAGATGGCAATGTAATCATTGGACAACAGCTATATACCACCCACGCTCAAACCCCACGGAAAGGAGAAACCAGGAAATCAAAAAAGGCTTGAGAATTCTCCTCAGAGATTCACCTCACAACAAATGGGATGAGAAACTGCCGGGAGTAATAATGACGACCCGAAACAGAAAGAACGAAGCGACAGGCGTATCACCCAGTCAAGCACTACTGGGATACGATATACCGCGACCAGGAGAGTGGCAAGCTTTCCCAGAAAACGCGAACGAGGCAATCGTTTTACCCCATCAGCGAGAACCAGCAGATGAGGAAATAAGAAGGAATCAAGCAGCGTACCAAGAGAGGTACGCCCCAGCGGTGGAAGCCTTACTTAGATACCAACAAGGAGAAGAGGTGTTAGTAAAGGAACACCAATTATCTGGGTCTCCAGAAGGAAATTTCGCAGGGTTTGCACCTAAATGGAGTGGACCTCACAAAATCCTCATGAAAAGTGGAAGAGGTAATATATACTGGGTAGACAAAAGAGGTAAACCCACTAAAATCCACGCAGATGAATTAAAAAGGGTACCAACAATCCAAGAAGTCCGGGTGGAGGATCAAGATAACGAGGTTTTGACTCAAGAAGACCGGGTGGATTGATACGAGCATGAAGAGTGACCCAAAACCCCGTCACTAAAATATAAACGCAAAAGGGAATCAGTCACGGCTCGAATCGAGCTACCCAGTGTAGTCTAGGTACTTTCGTACGGTGGTTACACAAATCCATTTTTTTTTAAACGCACCAGAATTCGAATTGAATTGTTTTGTTTCATTTTTTCTTTTTTTGAGAGATAGGAGTTTTTTTTTAAGAAGCGTCATGTGAGACTATAAAAAAAACATTAAATGATATTCTGTGAACTTGTAAAATAAACTATCGTACTGAGATACTTGTATTTTGTTTCTGAGCCCACTAAATTGATACTCGACCCTATTAGTATATACAACCTAATAACTGTCTGACTATAGCTAGGTATTAATTTTTTTGGAAAACGTTAATTAAAAAATATACAAAACCGAAAAAAAGTCTTTTAATTACTCATCAACCCAGACTCCTTTCATAAGTTATGTAGTAAGGCGTCCGGCTTATTTTCTCTTTCATTTGGTCAACAATTTTGCGTCCAAATATATATTTCGTTTTATTTTGCCGACAAACCGACGTCTTGCAACGTTGCCGCTTATTTATTCACGTTTTGTTTGGATGATTAAATAGGTATGTATCGAATATGAAGGAAAAGATGAATGGTCCATACGTCGCGGGCTCAAATGAACCGGGCGCATGGCGATGCGCACAAAAAGTTTTTTAAATTAGTAAGGTATGTTTTGGGGACGTATTCAGAATTCAAACGTTGGCGTTGCTTAAAATGGGATTAGCTATGTTTAGCGAATAGATCTTTATTGCTGAGAACTCACATCCTTATTTTCCTTCCGCCTTACAATATTCCCCAAATGGATGAGCCATATTTTCACATTTTAAAATTTTATTAATCATCAACGCCGTGATCTCCACACAGAAGACCCTTAGGAAAATTATTTCCCTCAGGGCCTATGTCATCTTTGGTGATGCTGTGTGGAGGGTTTTTTAAAGGAAAGGAAGGAGAGGAGAGTTCTGGGAAGGAAAAAGGTTTAAGGGGTGGGTAGGAATCTGGGGTTCAGTGGGTCCTAGTCGTCCGCCTCCAAGATCTAGACAAACCTCACCCATGAACCCGGGCACCCCTGCTAAATCACCAAACGTAGCGAACCACTTGGGGTGACCCATGGCAGAGGTGTTGGTTATCCAATAAAGTTTCCCGGAGCGGCGGTACCCATTACCGCCTCCCAAATCATATCGCCAAGTGAGCTAATATTTTTTTTTACATTAGCTCCACGCAGTTTATTTTATTTGATTAATCTGCATTATTTCACAATTTAATCACTTAAAATAAAATAAGGGCCGCACGTTTTAGTGTGTAAAATGCTTTCAGTATCGCCCTGGCGTAAGATCACCATTCAGAATTAATCGCTCAGTGACTGAGTGGGCATCGCATTCCCACCCGGGCGATGCATGTTCGATTCCTCGGCTGGCTAAGTCCTCCATCACGACAAAAGCAATATTTTCTGCTTAGTGTGGTGGTGGTAGGTTGTTTTCAAAAATCGATGGGTTATTCGTAGCCCGGGAATGTTTGTCTTTCTTTAAAAAAAAAGATTAAAGAAAATAGAATTGTCATGTACTTGTCCATTGGTTCTCATCGCTATTTAGCACCGTTGTGATTTGAAACTCTATAAAACGAAACTCTGTGAGCGACACTAAAAAGAGACGAACGCATACCTATATCTACAGGATTTAGCCTGCGAGAGAATGAGATTGACTAATGGGTGTCTTCTTTGTGCGGTGCTTCGTAGAATAAAATGTAAAATAATTTTCATACTTGGTAACAACAATATTGTTATAATTAAATCCTACAACTATCCTACTCCAGATACTCCGCATTCGTCTCATTCTCTCGAAGTTTAGTTTTCTGAAGGTTTCACTTCTACCGCGTGTGAATTGCATACAAAGATTTTTTAATATGCATTTAATAAAAAAAAATTTTTAATCCGCTATATTGTATTTTTTTTAAGAAATAAAAATTAAATAAGAATAACTTAAATGCTTATCAAGTATTTCATGATGGACGCTAGATAACTTTTCGAATTAACTATTGCATTTTCGTTTATGGGAGAAACAATTTTTAAGGGTCTTTAGCGAACCTTATAACAAAATTATAAGCTAAATCCTCTTAACCGCACGGACCCAAAAGCTTGTTGTCACGATATTATAACATTACCAATTTCCAGACATATGTATGACGTATCAAGCGTTCCTGACTTATTAAAACGAAAAGAGGGAAAAAAGAAAAGCTAATGCACAAAAATGTGTAAACAAATAAAATAACATGCTTTTAATAATAAATATATTATTTAACAAAAACTTATCATCACACTTATTTTGTCTTTAGATGACACTAGAATTTTGGTTTTTTAATCATACCATGTCTTCCTCGGGCGTCCCCGACTTTTTCTACAGCCTCCTATTCTTTCTTATCTTACTCATTATACTTTAAGAATTATAATTAATTAACTATATAATTAATATTATTATAAATAATTAATTATTATTTTAAATAATAAATTAATTATACGCCTTCTTTACGAAACTCCAAATATCTCACATATATTTTTTTACTGTCAAATTACTAATATGCTTTAGCCGTGTTTGGTGACCAGATCTGAATAGCCAGGTATTTCCCAACCTTCCTCTTCCCCACCTCCTTCCCCTCCCCACTACCTTCAGCCTCACAACATACCCCAATTGGGGATGCCATAGTCTCACTGGCTCCAGACGGGAGCAGTTGAGATTCTTGTGCGGTATTCAGTGTAAAAAAAAAAAAAAAAATATATTAAGCACATAGATATTTTCTTGTTTAATAGTAATAGAGTGGCGTGGCACACAATTACGCATTGTAGGAATTTATAATCGTGGATAAGAAAATAACTAACGTTTGTTTAAAAAAAGTCATATAAAAAAATAAAGTCGCCGATATATTTGCTGTACAATAATAACATAATGACAGGCTGGATTTAAATGAAATCTTCTTATTTCTCATCTTAATAGCAATGTGTGATATTTTTACCATGATTGATCTGTATCAGAAGAAACGCTATTGAAAAGCGACGTTGCCAAATGTAGGAGCTGCGATACGCGAGTCAATGTAACGTATATTTTGCCAAAAATATACGCTCGTCTACTGCAGCGCCGCGGCTCGCCGCTCGGTGACAAAGCACTGAACTAAAATAGCATATTTCAGTTGATTTAGGTACCAATACCGCGTCGGGCTTATTTTCGTTTTTGAACTGTATGAGGGTACAGGAGTGGGGAAAACTTGAAATTACATGTGTTCAATCCTGCGTCCGTATACCGGACGCAGAATGACGGTCGGACGCAGGATTGAATGAAAGTGGACCATTAGAAGACGCAGCAATGATAGCGGGATGTATATATATATATATATATATATTTATATATATATATATATATATATAAATGTAGAACAATTTTCTCGGTTTACCCGCGTAACGTAGTCCTTAAAAGGTCAGGAGTTAAAAAGTCCTTTTAAGGACTACGTTACGCGGGTAAACCGAGAAAAATGTTCTACATCTTACACCCGTGAAAACCTTAATCATAACATATATATAAATATATATATAAATATTTTTTTAAAATATAAGTACTTGTAATAACATACTCTCTGTACCTATTCGCATTTTACAACGCCACTCTCCAAAATTCAAGCACGAGAAATGTATTCTCTTTGGAATTGGGTAGTTTTAAAAACAAAGTTATATATTGTAATTAGTTTTAAGAACCACATGTTTTTCTTTTAATCTGTATATGTATTTTTTTTTTTAAATAAAAAAAATTATATATTGTTCCAATACAGGTTATAAGCTACGTGCTACTTATGAGCTGGCGGTAGGGAAAGAGAGCGAGCAGATGCATACCTCTTCTTTTATAGTGAGATCTATTGTCTCGCTCTTGCATTTGAAGCCGAAGAAGCCATGAAGCAAATAAAAAATGCAATGGCGTGGCCGCTGGAACTCAAAAAACCCGATTTTAGTACGGAATTCGTGCTATAAACGGACGCAAGTAAATTAGGAGCCGCAGCAGTACTCTTCCATAAAAATGAAGATGGTTCACGAGATGTGTTATCATACTCTCCGGGGAAATCTAACGAGCTCGCCGACGCGCTGTCTAGAAACCCAGGACCAACGCAAATAATACTCGAAACGGTTACCGGAAACACCCGAGAAAGCTATCCGGAAGTCGGCGGAGATAACGGCATAAACCAAATAGACTCAGGAGAGGAGGAAGAACAACAAACCCTAGCAAGTGCGGTAAAATCAGGACAACCGACAGATCGGGAAACACGGAAAAGAGTAGATCGATGGAACACTCTAAACGACAGAGAAATCCTAAACAATGCCATCGATATAAATCACTACACAAGGTGTAACGTCCACCAAAGAATACTTTGGAAAAGAGACGAAGGAAAGATGGACCGGCTGTTCGTCCCTCGAAGCACAATTCCAAGAGTTCTGGAAGAATACCACAACTCGGACACCGCAAACCACCCGGGAGCAGCAGAAACAACGAGAGCAATATCAGCACATTACTTCTGGCCAGGAATGAACGAAGAGATAAGCAGACTGGTACGCCAGTGCATGACATGTGCCATATCAAAACGTCGCCCAAATAGACCCGCGGCTCTTCAAGGAGGCACAAAACCAAATAGACCATTTGAAGTGGTCGCCGCCGACGTCATGGGACCGTACCCAAGAATCCTGCATGGAAACAAATTTATTCTTGTAGTAACAGACTTATTCACAAGATGGGTAGAAGCATTTCCGATTAAGTCTAGTATAGAAAACGCATTCTCACGGATAACGGACGACAGTTCATCCACCGCCAACGGTTAGCCGCAGTAGAAAGATGGCAATGTAATCATTGGACAACAGCTATATACCACCCACGCTCACACCCCACGGAAAGGAGAAACCAGGAAATCAAAAAAGGCTTGAGAATTCTCCTCAGAGATTCACCTCACAACAAATGGGATGAGAAACTGCCAGGAATAATAATGATGACCCGCAACAGAAAGAACGAAGCGATAGGCGTATCACCCAGTCAAGCACTACTGGGATACGATATACCGCGACCAGGAGAGTGGCAAGCTTTCTCAGAAAACGCGAACGAGGCAATCGTTTTACCCCATCAGCGAGAACCAGCAGATGAGGAAATAAGAAGGAATCAAGCAGCGTACCAAGAGAGGTACGCCCCAGCGGTGAAAGCCTTATTTAGATACCAACAAGGAGAAGAGGTGTAAGTAAAGGAACACCAATTATCTAGGTCTCCAGAAGGAAATTTCGCAGGGTTTGCACCTAAATGGAGTGGACCTCACAAAATCCTCATGAAAAGTAAAAGAGGTAATATATACTGGGTAGACAAAAGAGGTAAACCCATTAAAATCCACGCAGATGAATTAAAAAGGGTACCGACAATCCAAGAAGTCCGGGTGGAGGATCAAGATAACGAGGTTTTGACTCAAGAAGACCGGGTGGATTGATACGAGCATGAAGAGTGACCCAAAACGAGCGAACGAATCGAGCCACCCAGTGTAGTCTAGGTACTTTCGTACAGTGGTTACACAAATCAATTTTTTTTAAACGCACCAGAATTCGAATTGAATTGTTTTGTTTGATTTTTCTTTTTTTGACAGATAGGAGATTTTTTTCAGAAGCGTCATGTGAGACTGTAAAAAAAAAACATTAACTGATATTCGTGTAATTATATATTTGTGTAATTTGTAAAACAAACGTCAAAAATGGTTATAAACTGACATCTAAGACGAAAATCTTCCAAAAACGTCGAAATGCTGATAAATTGCCATTTAGCGCAAAAATCGTCCGAAATGGTTATAAACTGCCATCTAGCACTAAAATCCTCAAAAAGCTGAAAAACTGCCATTTAGCGCCAAAAATCGTCAAAAATGTTGATCAACTGCCATTGAGCGCAAAAATCATCAAAAAACTTCAAATTTCTGATAAATTGCCATGTAGCGCAAAAAACGTCCGAAATGGTAATAAACCGTCATCTAGCACAAAAATCTTTAAAAATCCACCAAATGATGAAAAACTGCCATTTAGCGCCAAAAATGATTAAAAACGGCCATTAGTGCGCTAAAATCGTTAAAATACTTCGAAATGCTGATAATTTGCTTTTAGCACAACGTCCAAAATGGTTATAAACTGCAATATAGGGCTAAAATCGTCAAAAAACGTCAATATGCCGATAAATTGCCATTTAGCTCCATAAACGTCCAAAATGGTTAAAAACATTTTTCGGTGAAATGGTCCATTTTACGGAGAATGCTCATTTTAACAGGTCATTTGTATTTTTGTTAACTGTCATTATGATTCGTTCACGTCATCTAGTTAATTATAGGTGAGTTACCGTGGTAAACTGCCCATTTAATACAGTAAAGACATTTTGAAGGGATGCATTCGCCATCAACAGCTTTAAAATGTTTGTGAAAAACCGACTTTCCATGGTAAATGACAATCTGTTAAGCCATTTACGAAAGAAAATCATCATTTTTTTCGTTATGGACATTTTTTGGGTGAAATGGCCCATTTTACGAAGAAAAGTAATTTTAATAAGTCATAACTAATTAATTTTAACTGTCATTTTCATTCGTAAAGGTCATCGACATTATTATAGGTGATTTACGGTGGAAAACTGCCCATTTAATATTGTTAAGAAATTTTGAAGGGATGCCGTCGCCTTCAACAGCTTATAATTGTTTTTGGAAAACAGGTTTGTCATGGTAAATGAGTCTTCTGTTAAGTCAAATACAAAAGAAAACTATTACTTTTGACATAATGAACATTTTTTGGAGGAAATGGCCCATTTTACAGAGTATAGTCATTTTTAAAAGTCAAAACGAATTAATGTTTTTATATACGTCAATGAGGTAATTATAGGTTTATTTACCGTGGAAAATTGCACATTTAATATAGTTAAAAATTTTTGAAGGGATGCCGTCGCCTTCAACAGCTTTAAATTTTTGTGATAAACAGGTTTTTTATCAAAAATGACTCATCTGGTAAATCATTTACGAAAGGAAATCATCATTGTTTATGTTATGGACATTTTTTGGGTGATGTTTTCCATTATACGGATTAACTGTCATTGTCATTCGTAAAGGTAATCGAGTTAATTATAGGTGATTTACCGTGGAATACACATTTAGTATATCTAAGATATTTCGAAGGGATACCGTGGCCTTCAACAGCTTAAAAATGTTTGTGGAAAACAGGTTTTTCATGGTAAATGTCTCTTCTGTTAAGTCATTTATGAAAGGAAACTATTATTTTTTACGTTATGAACATTTTTTGGGTGAAATGGCCCATTTTACGGAGTAAAGTCATTTTAAAAAGTCATAACGAATCATTGTTAACTGTCATTTTCATTCGTGTCGGTCATCGAGTTATTTATAGGTTTATTTACCATGAAAAATTGCCCATTATTAAATATTAATGGTTCAGAAATTTTAAAAACGACGGGATGCCTTCAGCAGCTTTAAAATGTTTCTGAAAAACAGGTTTTTCATGTTAAATGTCTCTTCTGTTAAGTCATTTACGGAAAGAAATTATCATTTTATACCTTATGAACATTTTGACCACGTCGATACACGAAATATCGTATAATGCTGATAAATTGCCAATTAGCGCCAAAAACTGTTTTAAACTGCCGTCGTCAAAAAACGTCGATATTCAGATAAATTGCTATTTTATGCCAAAAACGTCAAAAATCGTTATAAACTGCCATCTAGGGTTGAAATCGTCAAAAAATGTGGAAGTGCTGATAAATTGCCATTTTGCGCGAAAAACGTCAAAAATGGTTATAAACTGACATCTAGGACGAAAATCGCCAAAAAACGTCGAAATGCTGATAAATTGCCATTTAGCGCAAAAAAGTCCAAAATGGTTTTAAACTATCACTAAACTAGCACTACAATCGTCAAAAATCCTCTAAATGCTGAAAAACTGCCATTTACCGCCAAAAACGTCATAAATTGTGATCAACTGCCATTGAGCGCAAAAATCGTCCGCAATGGTAATAAACCGTCATCATAAACTAAAATCGTAATTAATCCACAAAATGATGAAAAACTGCTATTTAGCGCCAAAAATGGTTAAAAACTGCCATTTTGCGCTAAAATCGTTTAACAACTTCAAAATGCTGATAATTTGCATAATTTGCACAACAACGTACAAAATAGTTATAAACTGCCATCTAGGCCAAGATCGTCAAAAAACGTCAATACGCCGATAAATTGACATTTAGCACCAAAAACGTCCAAAATGGTTAAAAACATTTTTCGGTGAATTGGTCCATTTTACGGAGAATGCTCATTTTAACAGGTCATTTGTATTTTTGTTAACTGTCATTATGATTCGTTCACGTCATCTAGTTAATTATAGGTGAGTTACCGTGGAAAACTGCCCATTTAATACAGAAAAGACATTTTGAAGGGATGCATTCGCCATCAACAGCTTTAAAATGTTTGTGAAAAACCGACTTTTCATGGTAAATGACAATCTGTTAAGCCATTTACAAAAGAAAATCATCATTTTTTTCGTTATGGACATTTTTTGGGTGAAATGGCCCATTTTACGAAGAAAAGTCATTTTAATAAGTCATAACTAATTAATGTTAACTGTCATTTTCATTCGTAAAGTTCATCGACATTATTATAGGTGATTTACCGTGGAAAACTGCCCATTTAGTATAGTTTAGAAATTTTGAAGGGATGCCGTTGCCTTCAACAGCTTATAATTGTTTTTGGAAAACAGGTTAGTCATGGTAAATGAGTCTTCTGTTAAGTCAATTACAAAAGAAAACTATTACTTTTGACATAATGAACATTTTTTGGAGGAAATGGCCCATTTTACAAAGTATAGTCATTTTTAAAAGTCAAAGCGAATTATTGTTACTCGTCATTTTTATTCGTCAGGGTCAATGAGGTAATTATAGGTTTATTTACCGTGGAAAATTGCACATTTAATATAGTTAAAAAATTTTGAAGGGATGCCGTCGCCTTCAACAGCTTTAAATTTTTGTGAAAAACAGGTTTTTTATCAAAAATGACTCATCTGGTAAATTATTTACGATAGGAAATCATCATTGTTTATGTTATGGATATTTTTTGGGTGAAGTTTTCCATTATACGGAGTAACTGTCATTGTCATTCGTAAAGGTAATCGAGTTAATTATAGGTGATTTACCGTGGAATACACATTTAGTATATCTAAGATATTTCGAAGGGATACCGTGGCCTTCAACAGCTTAAAAATGTTTGTGGAAAACAGGTTTTTCATGGTAAATGTCTCTTCTGTTAAGTCATTTATGAAAGGAAACTATTATTTTTTACGTTATGAACATTTTTTGGGTAAAATGGCCCATTTTACGGAGTAAAGTCATTTTAAAAAGTCATAACGAATCATTGTTAACTGTCATTTTCATTCGTGTCGGTCATCGAGTTATTTATAGGTTTATTTACCATGAAAAATTGCCCATTATTAAATATTAATGGTTCAGAAATTTTAAAAACGACGGGATGCCTTCAGCAGCTTTAAAATGTTTCTGAAAAACAGGTTTTTCATGTTAAATGTCTCTTCTGTTAAGTCATTTACGGAAAGAAATTATCATTTTATACCTTATGAACATTTTGACCACGTCGATACACGAAATATCGTATAATGCTGATAAATTGCCAATTAGCGCCAAAAACTGTTTTAAACTGCCGTCGTCAAAAAACGTCGATATTCAGATAAATTGCTATTTTATGCCAAAAACGTCAAAAATCGTTATAAACTGCCATCTAGGGTTGAAATCGTCAAAAAATGTGGAAGTGCTGATAAATTGCCATTTTGCGCGAAAAACGTCAAAAATGGTTATAAACTGACATCTAGGACGAAAATCGCCAAAAAACGTCGAAATGCTGATAAATTGCCATTTAGCGCAAAAAAGTCCAAAATGGTTTTAAACTATCACTAAACTTGCACTACAATCGTCAAAAATCCTCTAAATGCTGAAAAACTGCCATTTACCGCCAAAAACGTCATAAATTGTGATCAACTGCCATTGAGCGCAAAAATCGTCCGCAATGGTAATAAACCGTCATCATAAACTAAAATCGTAATTAATCCACAAAATGATGAAAAACTGCTATTTAGCGCCAAAAATGGTTAAAAACTGCCATTTTGCGCTAAAATCGTTAAACAACTTCAAAATGCTGATAATTTGCATAATTTGCACAACAACGTACAAAATGGTTATAAACTGTCATCTAGGCCAAGATCGTCAAAAAACGTCAATAGGCCGATAAATTGCCATTTAGCACCAAAAACGTCCAAAATGGTTAAAAATATTTTTTGGTGAAATAGATCATTTTACGGAGAATGCTCATTTTAATAGGTCATTAGCATATTTACGTTACATTAATGTCATCGTAAGGAAAAAAGACTTTACTGGATAAAATCTCACACAAGTTGCAAAGGAAAAGGAGGGGGAACATAAGTGCTGAACTTTTTTCTGAAAATTTACATTTACCTTCACTGAATGTAAATATTTTATTTTCTTCAGGGTTGGTCCTGATGGCGTATTTACAATCCCTACCGCGTTTCAGACACGCTGCGGACTGAAACGATTGTAATGCATAAATCACATTACAAACCCTACCCCGTTTACGGGGTTAGCAGAGAGGATGGACCGCGTTTTTTTTAACTGAGGGTGACGACCGTAATTATAGAAGGGTAAGCATAGAGGATGGACCGCGTTTTTTATACTTCAAAAAAAAATTACGTTTTCTCAATCTATTCTACAATACGGTATAATCGGATGGGGAGGGACCTTCAAAGCTAACCTCTTATCTGTAGAAAGGGTACAGAGGTTGATTTTAAAAGTTATCTTACGAAAACCGTCTGTATTTCCAACAACACAGCTATTTGACTCTTTTAGGGTTCTAAGTTTAAATTAAATATTCTAAAAGGACTCATTATTACAAACTCATAAAGATCATTTCAATTCATCAACAAAAACATTCACAAACATAAACAACCGACCACGATCACGGGGCAATTTAGAAATTCCAAAATTTAATACAAGTGCTTCTCAAGACCACTATGCTTATCAAGGTATAAATTTTTTCAATGCTCACCCTTAAAAAATCAAGTCTGAAAAAAATTATAAAGATTTGAAATCCCAAATAAAACAACGAAAAGACCAACCCGACATTCATTATAAGTTTTAAATAAAAAAGTCATTAAAAAGTACATACGCGTTATTTGTAGGCACAAAATTGTTACAACTTTATCCTATGTACCTACTTTAACAATACTCTCAGCCCATCCATTTCAAATATATTTCAAGGCTATGTACCTACTACCTACTTACAATCTACCTATTGAGTAACTTCAATAATTTTATTTTTATTTCTGATATATCTATCTATGCCTGTATTATCTTATATTGTATCATATTCCAATTAAACTCTTATTTACTTCAAGTTCATTATGTCGACTTGTCTTCATGTTTACATATATATATATTTTTAAATATAAGTACTTGTAATAACATACTCTCTGTACCTATTCGCATTTTACAATGCCACTCTCCAAAATTCAAGCACGAGAAATGTATTCTCTTTGGAATTGGGTAGTTTTAAAAACAAAGTTATATATTGTAATTAGTTTTAAGAACCACATGTTTTTCTATTAATCTGTATGTGTATGTATTTTTTTTTAAATCAAAAAAAATAAAATATTGTTCCAATACAGGTTATAAACTACGTGCTACTTATGAGCTGGCGGTAGGGAAAGAGAGCGAGCAGATGCATACCTCTTCTTTTATAGTGAGATCTATTGTCTCGCTCTTGCATTTGAAGCCGAAAAAGCCATGAAGCAAATAAAAAATGCAATGGCGTGGCCGCTGGAACTCAAAAATCCCGATTTTAGTACGGAATTCGTGCTATAAACGGACGCAAGTAAATTAGGAGCCGCAGCAGTACTCTTCCATAAAAATGAAGATGGTTCACGAGATGTGTTATCATACTCTCCGGGGAAAGCTAACGAGCTCGCCGACGCGCTGTCTAGAAACCCAGGACCAACGCAAATAATACTCGAAACGGTTACCGGAAACACCCGAGAAAGCTATCCGGAAGTCGGCGGAGATAACGGCATAAACCAAATAGACTCAGAAGAGGAGGAAGAGCAACAAACCCTAGCAAGTGCGGTAAAATCAGGACAACCGACAGATCGGGAAATACGGAAAAGAGTAGATCGATGGAACACTCTAAACGACAGAGAAATCCTAAACAATGCCATCGATATAAATCACTACACAAGGTGTAACGTCCACCAAGGAATACTTTGGAAAAGAGACGAAGGAAAGATGGACCGGCTGTTCGTCCCTCGAAGCACAATTCCAAGAGTTCTGGAAGAATACCACAACTCGGACACCGCAAACCACCCGGGAGCAGCAGAAACAACGAGAGCAATATCAGCACATTACTTCTGGCCAGGAATGAACGAAGAGATAAGCAGACTGGTACGCCAGTGCATGACATGTGCCATATCAAAACGTCGCCCAAATAGACCCGCGGCTCTTCAAGGAGGCACAAAACCAAATAGACCTTTTGAAGTGGTCGCCGCCGACGTCATGGGACCGTACCCAAGAATCCTGCATGGAAACAAATTTATTCTTGTAGTAACAGACTTATTCACAAGATGGGTAGAAGCATTTCCGGTTAAGTCTAGTATAGAAAACGCATTCTCACGGATAACGGACGACAGTTCATCCACCGCCAACGGTTAGCCGCAGTAGAAAGATGGCAATGTAATCATTGGACAACAGCTATATACCACCCACGCTCACACCCCACGGAAAGGAGAAACCAGGAAATCAAAAAAGGCTTGAGAATTCTCCTCAGAGATTCACCTCACAACAAATGGGATGAGAAACTGCCAGGAATAATAATGATGACCCGCAACAGAAAGAACGAAGCGATAGGCGTATCACCCAGTCAAGCACTATTGGGATACGATATACCGCGACCAGGAGAGTGGCAAGCTTTCTCAGAAAACGCGAACGAGGCAATCGTTTTACCTCATCAGCGAGAACCAGCAGATGAGGAAATAAGAAGGAATCAAGCAGCGTACCAAGAGAGGTATGCCCCAGCGGTGGAAGCCTTACTTAGAT
This sequence comes from Limnephilus rhombicus, assembly GCA_929108145.2. Classification (NCBI taxonomy): domain Eukaryota; kingdom Metazoa; phylum Arthropoda; class Insecta; order Trichoptera; family Limnephilidae; genus Limnephilus; species Limnephilus rhombicus. Next base: position 42,469,224 of record OV815283.1, read on the forward strand.
ACCAACAAGGAGAAGAGTTGTAAGTAAAGGAACACCAATTATCTAGGTCTCCAGAAGGAAATTTCGCAGGGTTTGCACCTAAATGGAGTGGACCTCACAAAATCCTCATGAAAAGTGAAAGAGGTAATATATACTGGGTAGACAAAAGAGGTAAACCCATTAAAATCCACGCAGGTGAATTAAAAAGGGTACCGACAATCCAAGAAGTCCGGGTGGAGGATCAAGATAACGAAGTTTTGACTCAAGAAGACCGGGTGGATTGATACGAGCATGAAGAGTGACCCAAAACGAGCGAACGAATCGAGCCACCCAGTGTAGTCTAGGTACTTTCGTACAGTGGTTACACAAATCAATTTTTTTTAAACGCACCAGAATTCGAATTGAATTGTTTTGTTTGATTTTTCTTTTTTTGACAGATAGGAGATTTTTTTCAGAAGCGTCATGTGAGACTGTAAAAAAAAAACATTAACTGATATTCTGTGTAATTTGTAAAATAAACTATCGTACCGAGATACTTGTATTTTGTTTCTGAGCCCACTAAATTGATACTCGACCCTATCATGATAAATTGTCATTTTACGCGAAAAACGTCAAAAATGGTTATAAACTGACATCTAAGACGAAAATCTTCCAAAAACGTCGACATGCTGATAAATTGCCATTTAGCGCAAAAATCGTCCGAAATGGTTATAAACTGCCATCTAGCACTAAAATCCTCAAAAAGCTGAAAAACTGCCATTTAGCGCCAAAATCGTCAAAAATGTTGATCAACTGCCATTGAGCGCAAAAATCATCAAAAAACTTCAAATTTCTGATTAATTGCCATTTAGCGCAAAAAACGTCCGAAATGGTAATAAACCGTCATCTAGCACTAAAATCTTCAAAAATCCACAAAATGATGAAAAACTGCCATTTAGCGCCAAAAATGATTAAAAACGGCCATTAGTGCGCTAAAATCGTTAAAATACTTCGAAATGCTGATAATTTGCTTTTAGAACAACGTCCAAAATGGTTATAAACTGCAATCTAGGGCTAAGATCGTCAAAAAACGTCAATATGCCGATAAATTGCCATTTAGCTCCATAAACGTCCAAAATGGTTAAAAACATTTTTCGGTGAAATGGTCCATTTTACGGAGAATGCTCATTTTAACAGGTCATTTGTATTTTTGTTAACTGTCATTATGATTCGTTCACGTCATCTAGTTAATTATAGGTGAGTTACCGTGGAAAACTGCCCATTTAATACAGTAAAGACATTTTGAAGGGATGCATTCGCCATCAACAGCTTTAAAATGTTTGTGAAAAACCGACTTTCCATGGTAAATGACAATCTGTTAAGCCATTTACGAAAGAAAATCATCATTTTTTTCGTTATGGACATTTTTTGGGTGAAATGGCCCATTTTACGAAGAAAAGTCATTTTAATAAGTCATAACTAATTAATTTTAACTGTCATTTTCATTCGTAAAGGTCATCGACATTATTATAGGTGATTAACCGTGGAAAACTGCCCATTTAATATAGTTAAGAAATTTTGAAGAGATGCCGTCGCCTTCAACAGCTTATAATTGTTTTTGGAAAACAGGTTTGTCATGGTAAATGAGTCTTCTGTTAAGTCAATTACAAAAGAAAACTATTACTTTTGACATAATGAACATTTTTTGGAGGAAATGGCCCATTTTACAGAGTATAGTCATTTTTAAAAGTCAAAACGAATTATTGTTTTTATATACGTCAATGAGGTAATTATAGGTTTATTAACCGTGGAAAATTGCACATTTAATATAGTTAAAAAATTTTGAAGGGATGCCGTCGCCTTCAACAGCTTTAAATTTTTGGGATAAAAAGGTTTTTTATCAAAAATGACTCATCTGGTAAATCATTTACGAAAGGAAATCATCATTGTTTATGTTATGGACATTTTTTGGGTGAAGTTTTCCATTATACGGATTAACTGTCATTGTCATTCGTAAAGGTAATCGAGTTAATTATAGGTGATTTACCGTGGAATACACATTTAGTATATCTAAGATATTTCGAAGGGATACCGTGGCCTTCAACAGCTTAAAAATATTTGTGGAAAACAGGTTGATTCATTGTAAATGTCTCTTTTGTTAAGTCATTTATGAAAGGAAACTATTATTTTTTTCGTTATGAACATTTTTTGGGTGAAATGGCCCATTTTACGGAGCAAAGTCATTTTAAAAAGTCATAACGAATCATTGTCAACTGTCATTTTCATTCGTGTCGGTCATCGAGTTATTTATAGGTTTATTTACCATGAAAAATTGCCCATTATTAAATATTAATGGTTTAGAAATTTTGAAAACGACGGGATGCCTTCAGCAGCTTTAAAATGTTTCTGAAAAACAGGTTTTTCATGTTAAATGTCTCTTCTGTTAAGTCATTTACGGAAAGAAATTATCATTTTATACCTTATGAACATTTTGACCACGTCGATACACGAAATATCGTATAATGCTGATAAATTGCCAATTAGCGCCAAAAACTGTTTTAAACTGCCGTCGTCAAAAAACGTCGATATTTAGATAAATTGCTATTTTATGCCAAAAACGTCAAAAATCGTTATAAACTGCCATCTAGGGTTGAAATCGTCAAAAAATGTGGAAGTGCTGATAAATTGCCATTTTGCGCGAAAAACGTCAAAAATGGTTATAAACTGACATCTAGGACGAAAATCGCCAAAAAACGTCGAAATGCTGATAAATTGCCATTTAGCGCAAAAAAGTCCAAAATGGTTTTAAACTATCACTAAACTAGCACTACAATCGTCAAAAATCCTCTAAATGCTGAAAAACTGCCATTTACCGCCAAAAACGTCATAAATTGTGATCAACTGCCATTGAGCGCAAAAATCGTCCGCAATGGTAATAAACCGTCATCATAAACTAAAATCGTAATTAATCCACAAAATGATGAAAAACTGCTATATAGCGCCAAAAATGGTTAAAAACTGCCATTTTGCGCTAAAATCGTTAAACAACTTCAAAATGCTGATAATTTGCATAATTTGCACAACAACGTACAAAATGGTTATAAACTGCCATCTAGGCCAAGATCGTCAAAAAACGCCAATAGGCCGATAAATTGCCATTTAGCACCAAAAACGTCCAAAATGGTTAAAAATATTTTTTGGTGAAATAGACCATTTTACGGAGAATGCTCATTTTAATAAGTCATTAGCATATTTACGTTACATTAATGTCATCGCGAGGAAAAAAGACTTTACTGGATAAAATCTCACACAAAGGAAAAGGAGGGGGAACATAAGTGCTGAACTTTTTACTGAAAATTTACATTTACCTTCACTGAATGTAAATATTTTATTTTCTTCAGGGTTGGTCCTGATGGCGTATTTACAATCCCTACCGCGTTTCAGACACGCTGCGGACTGAAACGTGGTAGGGATTGTAATGCATAAATCACCTTACAAACACTACCCCGTTTACGGGGTTAGCAGAGAGGATGGACCGCGTTTTTTTTTAACTGAGGGTGACGACCGTAATTATAGAAGGGTAAGCATAGAGGATGGACCGCGTTTTTTATACTTAAAAAAAAAATTACGTTTTCTCAATCTATTCTACAATACGGTATAATCGGATGGGGAGGGACCTTCAAAACTAACCTCTTCTGTAGAAAGGGTACAGAGGTTGATTTTAAAAGTTATCTTACGAAAACCGTCTGTATTTCCAACAACACAGCTATTTGACTCTTTTAGGGTTCTAAGTTTAAATTAAATATTCTAAAAGGACTCATTATTACAAACTCATAAAGATCATTTCAATCCATCAACTAAAACATTCACAAACATAAACAACCGACCACGATCACGGGGCAATTTAGAAATTCCAAAATTTAATTCAAGTGCTTCTCAAGACCACAATGCTTATCAAGGTATAAATTTTTTTAATGCTCACCCTTATAAAATCAAGTCTGAAAAAAATTATAAAGTTTTGAAATCCCAAATAAAACAACGAAAAGACCAACCCGACATTAATTATAAATTTTAAATAAAAAAGTCATTAAAAAGTACATACGCGTTATTTGTAGGCACAAAATTGTTACAACTTTATCCTATGTACCTACTTTAACAATACTCTCAGCCCATCCATTTCAAATATATTTCAAGGCTATGTACCTACTACATACTTACAATCAACCTATTGAGTAACTTCAATAATTTTATTTTTATTTCTGATATATCTATCTATGCCTGTATTATCTTATATTGTATCATATTCCAATTAAACTCTTATTTACTTCAAGTTCATTATGTCGACTTGTCTTCATGTTTACATATATATATATTTTTAAATATAAGTACTTGTAATAACATACTCCCTGTACCTATTTGCATTTTACAATGCCACTCTCCAAAATTCAAGCACGAGAAATGTATTCTCTTTGGAATTGGGTAGTTTTAAAAACAAAGTTATATATTGTAATTAGTTTTAAGAACCACATGTTTTTCTATTAATCTGTATATGTATGTATTTTTTTTTAAATAAAAAAAATAAAATACAGTTACAGTCTAATTTTGGTTCCCCCAAGTGTTAAAGTGCTCAAGTTCGCATTAGCATTATCTATTGCATACTCAGCCATCGTGTAATAATATATAAAAACAAATTTTGAAATCGCAAAGTGTTCAAGTAATTTTGTGACATTATTATACGCCAGCGGTGCAGATACTTACCATCACCTCAGCGCACCAAAATTAAGGCGGTTCCATCAGCCATACTTGCAAGTGAATCTAGCAAACTTTCTCAATAACCACTTTCATTATGGATGCGCAGGCATATATTACTTTGGCGAAGGATGCTGTTAACTTACTAACCAACATGATTATGGATCCCAACAACAAATTCACGAAAGAACACCTCGCAAAAATAATTCCCAAAACCAACGACATATTGGGAACAATCGGCCAAATGGCAGTTAAAATGGCAAATCTAGAGGGAGAGTTGTCTGCTCTAAAAAGTGCAACCCCTAATACGCACACCCCTTTAGATTCACAAACCCCAAGTGTCTGTGATATTCTCGCTAAAATGAAGGAACAAAATTATAGAGATAAAAACCTGATAATTCGTAACATTCCTGAGAATACATCGTTATCGCAGATTGAATGTATTAACAGCGACATAGCATCAGTCAAAAAAATACTCTCTGATATTGACAACTCAACAGCCAACCTAGAAATAAAAATCTATAGACTAGGCACAAGGAAAGACGACAAACCAAGAGGAATTAAAGTTGAGTTTCCTAAAGCAAAATGGCCAAGAATATTATTAACCAAAAAACACGTACTTAAAAACAACATTAGATTCTACCAAGATCAATCGCTTCTCCAGAAGAAACAATTAACTGAATTAAGAAATGAACTTGAAAAAAGAAAGGCTTCGGGCGAAAATGACATTACAATCAAATATATCAACAATAGACCTACCATAACGAAAATACATCCAAAAAACTAAAAGATAAATTGAAAATATTCTATCAAAATGTTCGAGGTCTTAGAACTAAACTTCAGGATCTAAAATCAACCCTACCCACTTTGAATCACGATTCTTACGCCTTCACCGAGACATGGCTAAATAATAATATCAACACTTCAGAACTAGGTTTCTATAATCATACAGTGTACAGAAAAGACAGAAATGAAAAAAATAAATCCAGGGGAGGTGGAGTGTTAATATCCATAAACAACAAACTTCATTCAAGAAAACTTAAATGCATCTATACACATCTGGAGCAACTTTTCATCATGGTATCCACTAAAAAGGAAAAAATTATTATCGGCTCCGTCTACATTCCCCCATCTTCTGACGCTCAACTATACAAAGACCACTACCATGAAGTTGAAACGATCCGGAGAAGATTTCCTGGCGCCACTATTATTTTGACAGGAGATTACAATCTGCCTAATATTGCATGGGACGTAGAAAACAACAAAACTTCATGCACGGACAACATCCACCACGGTTCTCATGATATAATCGAAATGTCAAATTTTCTTAGCCTCCGACAGTTGTTTTGAATATAAATTCTCGTCTTCTCGATCTAGTATTTTCCAATTCTTTATCAGTAAAAGTGTCCGCATCTGTTGAATCTATTCTCCCAGTTGACAAATACCACCCACCTCTAATAATTGAATGTAACAGTTCAATAACTAAAAAAAATCCATCTGCATCAACTAAGTTGAACTTTTTCAAAGCAGACTATAATCAAATCATTAATTTTTTATCTTCAACCGACTGGAAATTTTTGGACACTGAAGAAAACATCAATGTAATGGTTGACAAATTTTACTTAATTCTAAATAATGCTATTGATTTATTTGTACCCGTTTCAAAAATGTATACGCATAATTACCCAAAATGGTTTAGTACCGATCTTATTAAATTAATTAGAGACAAAAAAATCGCTCATAAAGCTTACAAATCATCACATGATCCTATTGATTACGCAAAATTTTGTGAACTAAGAACGAGCATCAAAAAAATTTCCAAGTTATGTTACAAAAAGTGCATCGATAACTGCGAAGAATTGGCTCTTGCCAACCCTCAAAATATCTATAAATTTTCAAACCTACTAAACAATAATGACTCCGGTGTACCCTCTAATTTGTATTTAAATAACAAAATGGCCGATAATCCCCAAGAAATCGTTAATTTGTTTGCTGAATTCTTCAGCAAACAAATTAACGAATTGGCGCTGCCTTCTTCGTATAATAAAAATCCTTCTGATAAATTGTAATAATAACCTGTGTCGGTTTGGGAAATAAATGCAAGTCCAACGTTTGTCATTCTATTTATTAAAATTTACCGACCACCTTATTGGCAACGGAGCTGAAGCCCACGTAAGTATTATGGCAGGAATATCACCCATTCCTAACCGCCAAATTGGTGACCCCGACAAATTTAAATTTTTGTGCAAAACAGGTTTTTTATCAAAAATGACTCATCTGGTAAATAATTTACGAAAGGAAATCATCATTGTTTATGTTATGGACATTTTTTGGGTGAAATTTTCCATTATACGGAGTAACTGTCATTGTCATTCGTAAAGGTAATCGAGTTAATTATAGGTGATTTACCGTGGAATACACATTTAGTATATCTAAGATATTTCGAAGGGATACCGTGGCCTTCAACAGCTTAAAAATGTTTGTGGAAAACAGGTTTTTCATGGTAAATGTCTCTTCTGTTAAGTCATTTATGAAAGGAAACTATTATTTTTTACGTTATGAACATTTTTTGGGTGAAATGGCCCATTTTACGGAGTAAAGTCATTTTAAAAAGTCATAACGAATCATTGTTAACTGTCATTTTCATTCGTGTCGGTCATCGAGTTATTTATAGGTTTATTTACCATGAAAAATTGCCCATTATTAAATATTAATGGTTTAGAAATTTTGAAAACGACGGGATGCCTTCAGCAGCTTTAAAATGTTTCTGAAAAACAGGTTTTTCATGTTAAATGTCTCTTCTGTTAAGTCATTTACGGAAAGAAATTATCATTTTATACCTTATGAACATTTTGACCACGTCGATACACGAAATATCGTATAATGCTGATAAATTGCCATTTTGCGCGAAAAACGTCAAAAATGGTTATAAACTGACATCTAGGACGAAAATCGCCAAAAAACGTCGAAATGCTGATAAATTGCCATTTAGCGCAAAAAAGTCCAAAATGGTTATAAACTATCACTAAACTAGCACTACAATCGTCAAAAATCCTCTAAATGCTGAAAAACTGCCATTTACCGCCAAAAACGTCATAAATTGTGATCAACTGCCATTGAGCGCAAAAATCGTCCGCAATGGTAATAAACCGTCATCATAAACTAAAATCGTAATTAATCCACAAAATGATGAAAAACTGCTGTTTAGCGCCAAAAATGGTTAAAAACTGCCATTTTGCGCTAAAATCGTTAAACAACTTCAAAATGCTGATAATTTGCATCATTTGCACAACAACGTACAAAATGGTTATAAACTGCCATCTAGGCCAAGATCGTCAAAAAACGTCAATAGGCCGATAAATTGCCATTTAGCACCAAAAACGTCCAAAATGGTTAAAAATATTTTTTGGTGAAATAGACCATTTTACGGAGAATGCTCATTTTAATAGGTCATTAGCATATTTACGTTACATTAATGTCATCGTGAGGAAAAAAGACTTTTCTGGATAAAATCTCACACAAGTTGCAAAGGAAAAGGAGGGGGAACATACGTGCTGAACTTTTTTCTGAAAATTTACATTTACATTCACTGAATGTAAATATTTTATTTTCTTCAGGGTTGGTCCTGATGGCGTATTTACAATCCCTACTGCGTTTCAGACACGCTGCGGACTGAAACGTGGTAGGGATTGTAATGAATAAATCACCTTACAAACACTACCCCGTTTACTGGCCACGCTCGAGGCGTTGCGGGTCATGACTGACCAAAACATTGACATATTACTCATTCAGGAGCAATACACCCGGTTAGGTAGAACGCCAATAAGCTATCCGGGTGCGGTACTCGAAATTGGCACAGCACCGGGGGCGGGTGTTCTGGTCAACACTTCGTTGATCAGCCCCCTCCTTCTGGTGGGAGTGTCAAACGAGTACCAAACCTGTGTCTCTCTAAATTTCGGAAACACTGAGATCATATTGATCTCAGTCTATTTTAAGTACGGGAACCCAGTGGGACCTCATATCTTGAGCCTGACGCGCGCACTAAACGCGCTTAAAGGACGTAACGTAGTTATAGGAGGAGACTTTAACGCTCGCTCACCATTGTGGTTTGATACTTCTAGTAACCGGACGGAACGCTCAGACGCCGTCGAAGACCTTATTGCGGTGCAAGGTCTATCTCTGATTAACGAGCCAGGGAACATTTCTACTTTCTCTAATACACATGGTGAGAGCAACATTGATCTTACTCTTTGCTCTGGATCAGTTGCGGCCAGGATATCTAAATGGAAGGTTCACGAATGCGCTATTGCCTCCGATCACAGGCTAATAACTTTCACGGTGGGTGTCAAAAAGACGGAAGCCCCAAGATCCTCCTGGAACTTCAAAACCACCAGGGCGAACTGGGATAACTTTGGGGAAGCTCTACATGATACTTTAAGGGGATTTCATGATGTAGCAGCAAGAGATCCGGGTAATTTGGGGAACTTTTTTAATGCAGCCGTGGTATCAGCTGCCGAGCGGTCCTTGGGAGGATCAAACCCAAAGACGGTTATTAGGACGCCGTGGTGGTCGAATGAGCTGACTTCACTGAAAGGGGCCTACAAGAGAGCCTATCGAGCCCTGGGCGTATCCAGACGTGGCGGGTGTACGCAGGAGGAGACACACGCCCTCCAGTCACGACTCAGTGGCTCCCGTAGAGCTTTCAAACAGGCCGTCCTCTCAGCGAAACGAGCTGCATGGCATAATTGGGTACAAGAAGTGGGTAACGCCAACCCGTGGGATATCCACAGCGCCATTGAAAAAACGGGAAAAGGCTCTGACCGGTATTTAACTATCGTAATAACCGAAAAGGACGGAAGGAACGTTGAAAGTGTGGACGTGGCATCCACTCTCAATACACTTCTGGGTAAGTTAGTTCCTGTAGATTCAGTAATTGGGGAAAGCGACCACCACAAACAGATTAGAAATCTGTCACGGCTCCTACCGAGAAACCTCGCCCAGGAGGTAAGGATGACACCAGTAACTAAAGCAGAAATCGAGCTGATAATCAAGGGTTTGGGTCTTAAGAAGGCACCAGGGTATGATAGGCTCAATGGAATAATAGCGAAGCAAGTATGGATCCACGCCAAGGAGGAGCTCTTCCAAGTGATGGATACATGCATGAGAAGAGGTACTTTCCCTTCTGAATGGAAGAGGGGCGTGCTTAGGATTATACCAAAGGGGAACGATAAACCAAGGTCGGACGTGAAGGCGTACCGTCCAATCACCCTGCTACCTGTCCTGGGGAAGATTATGGAGAAACTGATTAGGCAGCGTTTACGTCAAACGTTATCCCCACCCTGCGAGCGGCAGTTTGGTTTTGTCCCCGGTATGTCCACTGAGCACGCCATCACGTATGCGCTTGACTGGGTGAAGGCTTGCCAAAAGAGGTACGTAATTGGAATTTTCCTCGATATCACTGGCGCCTTCGATCATGCGTGGTGACCGATGATACTAGTCAAGCTCAAAAATAGGAAATGTCCACAAAATCTGTTCAAAATCTGCGCTGATTACCTCTGCGACAGAACGGTCATCCTTTCTTTTGGAGACTACCTGATTGAACGAATAGTTGACATGGGTTGTCCTCAGGGTTCAATCCTTGGACCTGAGTTTTGGAACATTTTGTTTGACGAGTCCTCCAGGCTGCCCTTGCCTGAAGGATGTATCTCGGTGGATTACGCTGATGACAAATTGTATCTGGTCTCGGGGAACAGCAGAAAGGAAGTTGAGAGTAAAGCTGAAGAGGTTTTAAGTGTGACTTTAGAATGGGGAAAGAGAAATCGGCTGACCTTCGCTCCCCACAAGACCATGGGACTCCTGATGAAGGGTAACCTCAATAGAAGTAGAAATCCCACCATCAAAATGGGAGATACCAACATCCGATTCGTTGAGAACACCAAATACTTAGGCGTCACTTTGGATCGAACGTCCTCATTCTTGACCCATGTTAAAAGCATATCAAGTAAGGCCCAGGCCCTCTTTTTGAAATTGAGAAGAATCTCTACTGCTGAGTGGGGACTGCGCTCTCCAGCGCTCCGTCTCCTATACAGGGGGGCTTACGTGGCGCAAGTCTCGTATGCGGCCTCTGTGTGGGAGCACCGCCTGGAGAATGCACTCATACTCTCGGCGCTCAAGAGAGGCCAGCGAGTCCCCTTGCTGGCGCTTTCGGGTGCGTACAGAACAGTTGCTTCGGACGCTTTGCCAGTTTTGGCCGGCGTTTTGCCTATCGATCTTGAAATTAGGGAGGTGTTAACAAAGAAGCTTCTAACGAGAGGAAGAACTGCCACCCATCATGGTATTGAGCTAATACCAGGTGGAGCGGTTTCCCTCCCAGGACTTCTTAGAGAGATGCGAGAAAGAACTTTGAGAGAATGGCAGGAACGTTGGGATAGGTCAAATACGGGAAGGTGGACTTTCTCCTTCTTCCCGTCAGTTAAACTCAGAATGGAAGGGGCGTACATCACTAAGGATCATCATATGACCCAACTTCTGTCCGGTCATGGGGAGTTCAGAGGGAGACTTCATAGTCTCTCTCTATCACCCCATCCTAACTGCGCTTGCGGTAATACTGATCAAACAGCTGAGCACATTCTGTGGCACTGCGAGATTTTGACGGATGCCCGAGAGGAAATGCTCGATGGCTTGCAAGTTACTACGAGACCAGCTTGGAACGCGGATCTCGTTTCGAATAAGGTGAACTTTGAGTGTTTGAGGAAATTTACGAAAGTCTGGGTAGAGAGATGGCCTGATCTTAGAGTCGCTGACTAGCTGTAAAATCATGTAGGTACCAGGTGTATCTGCTCTTGAATCCACGGACATTCTCTTTACTTTATTACATCTACTGCTAGAATTTTATGTCTTATGCTTTATATCTGTTAATATATATTTTTTTTTTAGGTACCTTTTTCTTATTCTATTGTATACATTTTGTTCCTTTTTCTTTTATTTTTCTGAGACTTACCTCTTTTTTGCTTATTTTATTTCTTTTCACATGGTTTATTTTAGATTTCACTAAGCTGAGCTACACGATGTTCTATCGAGATACCTGTTTATTGTTTTCATTATTTTTCATCAATTTTTTGTGATCTTCTTTTTTTTCCAGCTTCATATTCCAAGGAACACTATTGATTCAACTAACATACTCGACTTTTTTTTTTTTTTTTAATTTTGTTTTGGTTTCTTTGTTCTCTTTTTGTTTTTAGTCTCACAATGCTACTTCGCTTCGTTCAGAAGGCTGAACTGAACTGCATCTATTTATTTTGTTATGTTTCTTTTTCCCCTTCTGGGGGTGCGTTAGACCTCGTCCTTGCATCAACAGGAGTCGGTCGACGATGGCACGGTGTCCTCTAAAATTAATTGCGCCACCCCCAGCAACATGTGCAGGCTTTAGGTTTGGGGGGGGCGACCTCGGCTCTCCTTCGCCTTGCCTCCGGCTACTCGACGCTGAATTCCTTAGGGTCGTCGGGTATTTCCCCCCAATCTCCCATTTACTTTTCTTTGAGGCATCACCGAGGAACCGGCTAAGGGGCGCGGAAGCTGAGTGTGGTTCACGACTAGACCGAATGTCATGCGCATTCTTGCTGAGACTGCCAATCGATTGAAGAGGACTCCCAACCGTTTGCCATTCCCTTATTACTTATCTACTGTGTCTTCTTCCCAAACAGGTGCTTGTAGGATACGCTGGATACAATCACCCAGCGCTTGCCACCTCGTGAACTTTCACCAACCTGTCTCATTGTCTTGCCTATATTTTATCATACTAACACCTATTGTATCTGTATTTCCCGCTAAGCACTTGCATACTGCTTACTAACAACGTATGCAGGGACATTGGAGGTCTAGTTTCGTTATCAAATGTAGAGTCGTTTTCACCAAAAAAATTAAGAGTCCTTGCAAGAGCCTTGAAGGGGTAACCATCTGTTACCTATACCAGGGCGGGTAAGTGGTGGGTCCTCCAATACCCCGTTTACGGGGTTAGCTGAGAGGATGGACCGCGTTTTTTTTTTAAATGAGGGTGACGACCGTAATTATAGAAGGGTAAGCATAGAGGATGGACCGCGTTTTTTATACTTCAAAAAAAAAATTACGTTTTCTCAATCTATTCTACAATACGGTATAATCGGATGGGGAGGGACCTTCAAAACTAACCTCTTATCTGTAGAAAGGGTACAGAGGTTGATTTTAAAAGTTATCTTACGAAAACCGTCTGGATTTCCAACAGCACAGCTATATGACTCTTTTTGGGTTCTAAGTTTAAATAAAATATTCAAAAAGAACTCGTTATTACAAACTCATAAAGATCATTTCAATTCATCAACAAAAACATTCACAAACAAAAACAACCGTCCACGATCACGGGGCAATTTCGAAATTCCAAAATTTAAAACAAGTGCTTCCCAAGACCACTATGCTTATCAAGGTATAAAATTTTTCAATGCTCTCCCATATAACATCAAGTTTGAAAAAATTATAGGGTTTTTAAATCCCAAATAAAACAACTAAAAGACCAACCCGACATTAATTATAAGTTTTAAATTTATCATCACAATAATATTTCATCAGCATATTAAATTGTAAGCAAAGTACATACGCGTAATTTGTAGGCACAAAATTGTTACAACTTTATCCTATGTACCTACTTTAACAATACTCTCAGCCCATCCATTTCAAATATGTTTCAAAGCTATGTACCTACTATCTACTAAAAATCTACCTATTGAGTAAATACAATAATTTTTCTTCATCAAACTTCGCAAAATTACGTTGTTAAGTTAATTTATTCATTATACAATAATTTTATTTTTATTTCTGATATATCTATGCCTGAATTATCTTATATTGTATTCTATTCCAATTTAACTCTTATTTACTTCAAGTTCATTATGTCGACTTATTTTTTCAATATATATGTATACATGAAGATAACTAGATACTTGTAATAACATACTCTCTGTACCTATTCGCATTTAACAATGGCACTCTCGAAAATTCAAGCACGAGAAATGTTTTCTCTTTTGAATTGGGTAGTTTTAAATAGAAATTTATATATTGTAATTAGTTTTAAGAACCATGTATTTTTCTATTAATCGGTATATCAATGAATTTTTTTTAAATTAAAAATTTTTATTGTTTCAATACAGGTTATAAGCTACGTGCTATCTAATGAGCTGGCGGTACGGAAAGAGAGCGAGCAGATGCATACCTCTTCTTATATACTGAGATCTACTATCTCGCTGTTGCATTTTTAAAAAGCAGGCATGCCACCCAAAACCTTTTTTACACTTAAAAAATAAATTTTCAGTAAATTTTGGCTGCGGTGATGACGAGCACCACTATTTTGTCAGTGGCACTGCAAGGACAAGGCTTGCTCGCCTTGCTGTGGTGATGAGGGCTTGCTCGCTTTGGCTGTACGCCTAAGGTCCTCCACAGTTCTGACTTTGCTGCTGTTCTGGCAGTGATTGAACGGTAGAGCTGGAATTGAAATAAAAATATGGTACTAGCCATGCTGGCCTTCGGTTGAGTGGCGCATCTCGTTGCAATCTCGTTGAGATGCGGGCTAGTTGGTACCATTCCTTGAGTTGCGTATCTCGGCACAAATATGTTGGGAAGCGAGCTAGCTGGTGTCATTACTTGAGTCGCATATCTCGTCGCAAACAAATTGGGAGGCGGAATAGCTGGTGCCAGTACTAGGATAAACAATATAAAGGAATAACTTATCAGGCTAGTATGGGACGGCTAATTCACATAGGTTGGTGATCAGCTTGGCGTGGATTCGCAGGGCTGCAGGTCAGCATTCTGCTTTGCGTGGCAGACCAGCTGTTGTACTCTATTGAAATAGCCTAGCTGGCCTCCAGTTGAGTGGCGTATCTCGTTGCTGCTCAATTTGTTGCTGTACATCTCGTTGCTGCATGTGTGGTAGCTGCATATCTCGTTGCTGGTGGGTTCGTTGCTACATGTCTGTTAGCTGCGTGTCACGTTGCTCCATGAGTGAAAGCTGCATATCTCGTTGCTGCTCAATTTGTTGCTACACATCTCGTTGCTGCCTGAGTGGATACTGCATATCTCGTTGAGGCTCAGTTTGTTGCTGCATTTGTTTAAGCTGCGTGTCTCGTTGCTGCATGTGTGGAAGCTGCATATCTCGTTGCTGGTCAATTTGTTCCTGCACATCTCGCTGCTGCATTTGTGGTTACTGCATATCTTGTTTCCGATGGGTTCGTTGCTGTACATCTGAAAACTGCTTAGATCGTTACTGCTTAGTGTTTTGCTGCATATCTTGATACTGCATATTGTCATCTTCGTTACTGCTAAGTGTTTACAGGGCAGGGCCGTGATGTTTCGGCTTAAGCCAGGATTTCACGGCCGCTGCGTAGTGATGGCATCTCTACTTACATATGTTAATGTTTTATGATTTGTATGACACCACTTATTTGTAACATACAAATAATATAAACCATAGGGCGCCGGACTCCAATCGTCACTTCGTTTTCGGGAGATAGTTAATAAATAACAAGTCAAAGATCTTTTTGGTAAGAACTAAATATTTATTTTCCGACGGTTTATATACTAATATCTTCGAACACCTGTTTTAAGTTAACCCAAATAATGTCTTGTAAAAATGATGCAGGTGTGCGGGATCAATATTAGTTGACAGGTGCTTTGTTTTGAATAACAAACTGGTTCGGACACGTGCAGTCTTTTTTTTACATACAACGTCTTGCAAGAATCGATCTGACTACTCCAGATGGCCGAGGGCATCTGTTGTTTATGTTTTAAAATGCAGAATTTGTCATCAATAATAATTTAAGACAAGTTGGTTGCTTAGTGCTTTGTTTTGTATAACAAAGTGATTCGGACACGTGCATCTTTTCTATACGTAAATAATGTCTTACAAGAATCGACCTGATTACTCCAGGAGGCCGAAACACCTGCTGTTTACGTCTTAAAATGCGAATTTTGTTATCAAGTTGTTAGATGAGTTGGTTGTTAAGTGCTAGGTATTAAATAAAATGATCTGGAAGGTATTTCAAGAGTCGTCTGTAACAAATGCAATTTAGCGTTAAAATCGTCAAAAAACTTTGACATCCTGTTAAATAGCATTTAGCGCCAACAACGTCCAAAATGGTTATATTTTTTTATTTTATGAACATTTTTTGAGTGAAATGGCAAATTTTACGGAGTAAAGTCATAATAAAAAGTCATAACGAATCAGTGTTAACTGTCATTTTCATTCGTAAAGGTCATCGAGTTTATTATAGGTTTATTTACCGTGTAAAACTGCCAATTGAATAAAGTTAAGAAATTTTGATGGGATGCCGTTGCCTTCAACAGCTTTAAAATGTTTGTGAAAAACAGGTTTTTCATGGTAAATGACTCTTCTGTTAAGTCATTTACGGAAAGAAAAAAATCATTTTATACCTAATGAACATTTTGACCACGTCGTATCAAAACACAACACGTACACGAAATATCGTCAAAAACGTCGAAATGCTGATAAATTGCCAATTTGCGCCAACAACTGTTTTAAACAGCCATCGTCAAAAAAGTCGATATTTTGATAAATTGCTATTTAACGCGAAAAACGTCACAACTGGTTATAAACTGACATCTAGGACGAAAATCTTCTAAAAACGTCGAAATGATGATAAATTGCCATTTAGCGTAAAAAAGTCCAAAATGGTTATAAACTGCCATCTAGCACTAAAATCCTCAAAATGCTGAAAAACTGCCATTTAGCGCCAAAATCGTCAAAAATGTTAATCAACTGCCATTGAGCGCAAAAATCGTCAAAAAACTTCGAATTGCTAATTAATTGGCATTTAGCGCAAAAAACGTCCGAAATGGTAATAAACCGTCATCCAGCACTAAAATCTTCAAAAATCCACAAAACGATGAAAAACTGTTATTTAGCGCCAAAAATGGTTAAAAACTGCCATTTTGCGCTAAAATCGTTAAAAAACTTCGAAATGCTGATAATGCTTTTCGCACAACAACGTTCTAAATGGTTATAAACTGCAATCTAGGGCTAAGATCGTCAAAAAACGTCAATATGCCGATAAATTGCCATTTAGCGCCATAAACGTAAAAAATTCTTAAAAATATTTTTTGGTCACATAGTCCATTTTACGGAGAAAGCTTATTTTAATAGGTCATTAGTATTTTTGTTAACTGTCATTATGATTCGTTAAGGTCATCTAGTTAATTATAAGTGATTTACCGTGGAAAACTGCCCATTCAATACAGTAAGAAATTTTGAAGGGATGCCATCTGTAAAGCCATTTACGAAAGAAAATCATCATTTTTTACGTTATGGACATTTTTTGGGTGAAGTTTACCATTTTACGGAGAAAGTTCATGTTAGAAGGTCATAATGTAATATTATTAACTGTCATTTTCATTCGTAAAGATCATCGAGTTAAATAATGGTCATTTACTATGGAAAACTGCCCACTTAATATAGTTAAGAAAGTTTGAAGGGATACCGTGGCCTTCAACAGCTTTAAAATGTTAATTATTAATTTCTACATAACCCACCCAATCTACATTAATACCTAGCAACTGCTCCATCCCTACCATAATAAAACATTGTTCTAAACTGTCAAATTAGTATAAGCTTTTCCTGAAGAAGGAACGTTTGTTCCGAAACCGGTCGGATTTACGCATTATATAAGTGGTTTATACAAAGTTGAATTGTTTCATTTTTCTATTTCGTTTTTTGGGTGAAATGGCCCATTTTACGGAGTAAATTCATTTTAAAAAGTGATAACGAATCATTGTTAACTGTCATTTTCATTCGTGTAGGTCATCGAGTTATTTATAGGTTTATTTACCGTGGAAAATTGCCCATTTAATATGGTTTAGAAATTTTGAAGGGATGCCGTCGCCTTCAACAGCTTTAAAATGTTTGTGAAAAACAGGTTTTTCACGGTAAATGACTCTTCTGTTAAGTCATTTACGGAAAGAAATTATCATTTTATACCTTATTAATATTTTGACCATGTCTATACACGAAATATCGTCAAAAAACGTCGAAATGCTGATAAATTGCCAATTAGCGCCAAAAACTGTTTTAAACAGCCGTCGTCAAAAAACGTCGATATTTAGATAAATTGCCATTTTGTGCCAAAAACGTCAAAAATGGTTATAAACTGACATCTAGGACGAAAAGCGCCAAAAAACGTCGAAATGCTGATAAATTTCCATTTAGCGCAAAAAAGTCCAAAATGGTTATAAACTGCCATCTAGCACTAAAATCGTCAAAAATCCTCTTATGCTGAAAAACTGCCATTTACCGCAAAAAACGTCAAAAATTGTGATCAACTGCCATTGAGCGCAAAAATCGTCAAAAAACTTCGAATTGCTGATAAATTGCCATTTAGCGCAAAAAACGTCCGCAATGGTGATAAACCGTCATCTAGTACTAAAATCTTCAAAAATCCACAAAATTATGAAAAACTGCCATTTAGCGCCAAAAATGGTTAAAAACTGCCATTTTGCGCTAAAATCGTTAAAAAACTTCAAAATGCTGATGAATTTGAATATAGCACAACAACGTCCAAAATGTTTATAAATTGCCATCTAGGGCTAAGATCGTCAAAAAACGTCAATATGCCGATAAATTCCCATTTAGCGCCAAAAACGTCCAAAATGGTAAAAATATTTTTTTGTGAAATACTCCATTTTACGGAGAATGCTCATTTTAATAGGTCATTAGCATATTTACGTTACATTAATGTCATCGTGAGGAAAAAAGTCTTTACTGGATTAAATCTCACACAAGTTGCAGGGAACATAAGTGCTGAACTTTTTTTTGAAAATTTGCATTTACCTTTACTTACTGAATGTAAATATTTTATTTTCTTCAGGGTTGGTCCTGGTGGCGTATTACAATCCCTACCGCGTTTCAGTCACGCTACGGACTAAAATGCCGTAAAGATTGTAATGCATAAATCACCTTACAAACACTACCTCGTTTACGGGGTTAGCAGAGCGGATGGACCGCGTTTTTTTAACTTACAAATTTTTTTTAACATTGTAAATTTATTTCTTAAGTTAAAAAAAAAAACTTTTTTTTGTTAACTGAGGGTGACGACCGTAATTATAGAAGGGTAAGCATAGAGGATGGACCGCGTTTTTTTATACTTAAAAAATAAATTTACATTGAAAATTTATTTTTTAAGTAAAAAAAAACGCGCGTTCTTGTACCTTAATGTTATTTACAGACTTTAGAGTGTAGGCTTTGGTCTTTATAATTAACACGATGTACGAGATGAACATTTATTGTTTAAATACAGGTTATAAGCTACGTGCAATCTAATGAGCTGGCGGTAGGGAAAGAGAGCGAGTATACCTCTTCTTTTATACTGAGATCTATTCTCTAGCTCTTGCATTTTCAAAAAGCAGGCATGCCACCCAAAACCTTTCTTACATCCTCCCCTACTAAATTTCGAGATTCCTTGTGTGGTGTATCGTAAAAGCTTCCGCCTTGTAGAGACAGATGGCGGTGACATCAGCTTTGAAAGAATCCGCTTGATGGCAAACCGTATTGCTTAAGCTCTCCGGCAGGGGGATCAAGCGGCTCAGAGGCGGTCTTTCAATTATCACCATTTTAGCTAGCTTCTAGTTAGGTTGACTGCCGCAGTCCCATTTGTATACGCGAATAAAAATAAACGCAGTTAACGAACCAGATTCTATTTATTCCAAAGAAATCTCCATCCAAGTATTTGGAGAGTCTATTAGTGTGTTCACTAAAATAACAGAACACTACAGTTGGCGCAGCCGTGGATTATCTGCGTTTTTATTTTGTTGTCACACGACAACAGTTAGGGACCAGGAGCGAGAGGTCTAAGGCAAGCGTGACTTGCATTTGACTTGGACACAGGACGACCAAGAAGAGTTCCGGAGATAAGTAGTTGCATTTTTTTGTGGATGGAATTGTTGTGGGTTCTTTGTTTTTTTTTTGTGGTTATTGTGGTCTGTTTCTTTGTGGTATGGAGTCAGGAAGGATGTCGAGTTTTAATCATCTCGTGGGAGATTGGACGTTGTTTAAGCTTAGACTGGAACAGTTTTTCGTCATAAATGATGATAAGTTAACAGCGGACAAAAAAAGGGCTTTTCTGTTGAATCTCTTAGAGCAAAAAACACTGTCTTTACTGATTAATTTGTGTTTTCTACTAAAATTAACAGATATAACTTTTGATAATTTATTGTCAACCGTAGATAAACATTGTACAAAAAAACGTTCGGTGTTTAAAGAACGTGAATTGGATGTGGGTGAATCTGTGAGGGATTTTGCGGTTAAATTAAGATCTTTGTGTCCTTTTTGTGAATTTGAAGATAGATTAGAGAAGAATCTTGTAGATGTTTTTGCCATTGGGTTATTTCCGGGTCAGATTAAGGACAAAATATATCTTGAGGGTTTGAAATTAACAGTTAATGAGCTTGAAGAGGTAGCTAGCAGTATGTCAGTGTTGGACATTGCAAATAATTCGGTAAAGTCAGAGATTAACAGCATCATGAAGGATGCTAGTAACAGGCACTTTTCAAAGGCCACTGCTACTAAAAATCTTAGGTTCACCGGGAAGTCTCAGACGGCTTCGAGCAGTAAATTTCCAGTACCACCGGGTGCGAATTTATTGTGCCAAATTTGTAAGAATACGGGTCATAGTACCGATTCCTGCAAATTTCGCAACGCTAGATGCTACAAATGCAATGGGGTAGGTCATCTACAGAAATATTGTGTTAAGAATAATAATAATATGAATAGTGTCAATCCAATTGGGGAGGATTTTTGTTGTAATAATCATATGATAGCTTCAATTAAACCGTTCACAGCAGATATTTTAATAAATGACAAACATTTTAGAGCGATGGTCGATTCAGGTTCATCGTTATGTGTAATGCAGGAAGAAATTTTTAAACGTTATTTCGGTTCGGTAAAGTTTTTGACCGACAACCGGTGTATGAGACCACTTATTTGTTCCATATAAATACTGTAAACAAATGGGCGCTGGACTCCGATCGTAACTTTGGTTTCGGGAGATAATTAAAACTCAAAGACTTTTTGGGTAATGACAATAATATTTATTTTCAGACGGTTTTTATACTAATTTTTGCGTACACCTGTGTTGAAGGAAAACGTAAACATGTTTTTTCATTTCGGCACCTGCTATTTATCTGGATGATCCCAGGTGTTCGAAGCAGGTGTCCGGTATATTAGTTTGCTATTTTAAATAACAAACTGGTTTGGACACGAAGTGTTTCCTTGCATGGGTTGACCTCATTTCACACATGTGGTTTGTGATAATACGAGGTGTTTTGGTTTTTGAATAACACGTACAGTTTTTCATGTAACATTTCGCAAGAATTGACTTGCCAATAAGTTGTTTACTCTTCTCTGAACGGGTGGTAGGCAATAATATTTTAAAGGAACACGTGTGGCGACCAGCTGCAAAAGTTTCACGTAAACAAGATCTAATGCATCAAGACGTCTGTTACATTCTCCTCCCGGTGTAATCTGTTTGATTGCATCTAGCTAATTCGTCGGATGCATTCTTGATGTAGGTATCTTGGTTTGTTATGTGTCCTTGTGAAGAAGAGGGGGAGATGACTCAGCAGGTGGTAAGAGCTGGTAAAATGACTGCGATTTTAACGTCTTACCGGAACTAGTCTGGATTCGAGCGGTTCTAAATTGTCCGTCGGCTGCGGTTATCGCCTCGATGACGCGGCCGCGAGGCCAATGATTCCGAGGTTTTGCAGGATCCATTGTTACATGGGTTAGTGGTCTGATGTTTGCTGCGACTTCAGCTTCGATTAAGGTAGTCAGAAGAGTTTCCTCTTTAGGTGCTCGTTCTTTGAGCGTGGCGTTCAGTGCCCGTTTCACCGACCGCACCAATCCTTTCCATACTCCTCCCATGTGCGCCATCATTGGTGATATAAATCTTCATTCGATACCCTGGGTGGTCATGGCATCAAGCATTTTAAAGTCTTGACTTAGTAACCTCAAGGCGTTTCTCATCTCGGTTTCGGCTACATTGAAATTCGAGCCGTTGTCTGAGTGCATGTTTACGGGCTGTCCCCTTCGTGCTGTTGTTCGTTGTATGGCCATAATAGCAGAGTCGGCGGTTAGAGAAGCAACAAGTTCTTGGTGGACAGCGCGTGTCGAGAAGCAAGTAAAGATAGCGGCTTAGCGTTTTCTTGATGTCTGCCAACTGCGATAGTTATGGGTCCGAAGTATTCTAGCCCGCAGTGTGTAAAATGACGAGCGTGGTGTATCAGTCGATTTAGCGGCAATTCTCCCATTAGGGGTTGACACAAGACTGATGTAATGGGGCCTCACTTCTAGTGTTCGTTCGTTGGGTGTTTGGATCCCGTGTACCAAGGTCGTCGGGATTTGGTTTAGTTGACACCCACCTTCAGTCTTGTATGTTGGTCATCTCATCTATTTTGTCCAGTCTGTTTGCCACAAAGATGGAGTAAATGTGTGGATCGGTGCGCAGCAAACACAATACGGTTGTTGAATCTGTCCAGAAATGAGTTTGGGTTATCAGGGCATGGCTCTCCTTTTACATGGTTCGGGCGAGTCTCGCTGAGATAAGTGCGGCATGTAATTGAGGTAGCGTCTTGGGATGGTGATTGTGTATGTTTTTTTTTGCAGATTCGTCCAATCTGTCCAATCCAAATATGTTCAGGGGCAATGGGTTTGTCACAGCTCACGTTTGAGCGCCACACGATTTGAAGTAGTATTTTGGGCCAAATGGTAGGGCAGAAAATAAATCCGGGTTGATCGGGTCAAAGATTCTCATCACCATTGACAGATATTGCCTCTACGTGGGTCGTATAAACCTTTCCTAGACTGTGAGGTATTATTTGTGGTTATCAAAGCCAATTGATACATGGCATTGCTAAAGAATTACGTGTCTGTATCCTGACTTTAGTGCTACTAGAGCGTTTTTATCTAGGAGTCAGTTCCATGAAATTTGTCCCTTTTAATGGGGCAACGGGCTCCCCCCGTCTGAGGAGACATTGGAGAGTACCGCTGTTCTGGAAGGACTTGCTTGCCTTGGCTGCGGTGATGAGGAGCACCACTATTCTGGTAATTAGCCTTGCTAGCCTTCGGTTGAGTAGCATATCTCGTTGCAAACTCGTTAGGAGGCGGGCTAGTTGCTGCCGTTACTTGAATTGCATATCTCGTCGCAAACAAGTTGGGAGGCTGGCTAGTTGGTGCCATAACGAGTTGCGTATCTCATCGCAAGCAAGTTGAAAAGCGGACTAGTTGGTGCCTTTACTCGAGTTGCGTATCTTGTCGCAAACAAGTTAGGAGGCTGGCTAGTTGCTTCCATTACTAGGATAGACAATACAAAGGAATAACTTATCATGAAACTGGGATGGCAGGACGCGGCTGAGGCTAGTATGGGACTGCTAATTCAGGTAGGTTGGTGATCAGCTTGGCGTGGAGTTGCAGCGCGTAGGGCAGCAAACGGGTCAGCAATCTGCTTTGCGTGTCAGGCCAGCTGTTGTACTCTCTGATCTCTGATAGGGCTTGCTTCTGACAATGTGGAGTGCTTCTACTATTGCATATCTCGTTGCTGCTGGGTTCGTTGCTGCATGTCTGTTAGCTGCTCAGTTTGTTGCTGCTTAGTGATGGCATCTCCACTGAGAAAGATTGGATGACGTGGGATCCTGGCTCGAAAAGGACCAATTTGTATGAGACCACTTATTTGTTCCATACAAATACTGTAAACAATAGGGCGCTGGACTCCGATCGTCACTTTGGTTTTGGGAGATAATAAAAACTCAATGACCTTTTGGGTAATGACAATAATATTTATTTTCAGACGGTTTTATACTAATTTTTGCGTACACCTGTGTTGAAGGAAAACGTAAACATGTTTTTTCATTTCGGCACCTGCTATTTATCTGGATGATCCCAGGTGTTCGAAGCAGGTATCCGGTATATTAGTTTGCTATTTTAAATAACAAACTGGTTTGGACACGAAGTGTTTTCTTGCATGGGTTGACCTCATTTCGCACCTGTGGTTTGTGATAATGCGAGGTGTTTTGGTTTTTGAATAACACGTGCAGTTTTTCATGTAACATTTTGCAAGAATTGACTTGCCAATAAGTTGTTTACTCTTCTCTGAATGGGTGGTACGCAATAATATTTTAAAAGAATATGTGTGGCGATCAGCTGCAAAAGTTTCACGTAAACAAGATCTATTGCATCAAGACGTCTGTTACAACCGGGTTATTTCAGTTTACGCAGCGAACGCATTAAAAGTTATTGGCAAAGTTATTTTTGACGTGAAGTACAAAAATAAAAACAACAATGTTACCTTCATTATTGTCACAGGGGGTTCGGACTTATTTGTAGGGCGAGATTTTATGGATATTTTTGGGTTGGAAATCGCGGTGGTACAAGATACTATTAATTCGATGGATCCAGGAAATCAGAATAAGAATAAATTTCTTCACGAATTTCCCGAAGTTTCTTCTGACAAGTTGGGTAAATTTAATAAATTTAAGGTGTCTTTTAAAGTTACTAAAGACGCGGGTCCAATTTTTTCAATGCTAGGCCGGTCCAATTTGCAATAAAAAGTAAAATTGAGACAGAATTGAAGGCAATGGTTAAAGACGGTATAATTTCTCCAATTACTAGTAGCGAATTTGCTTCCCCGATAGTGCCAGTAGTAAAGAAAAACGGAGACACGCGGACTTCAAACGGAGTCTCAATTTGAATACTAACTTAGAAAAATATACGTTACCAAAGATAGAAGAGGTCATTCATAAGATAAGCTCAGGTAGAATTTTTCCGAAACTAGACTTAAAACAAGCCTACTGTCAGTTAGAACTGGCAGATCACTGTAAAAAAATTATATGCATTAACACACGTTTAGGTTTATTTCAGTTTAATATGTTAGTATTTGGTTTTAAATCGGCACCAGCAATTTTTGCTAGAACAATTGCGAGTTGTTTGCAAGGATTAAAAGGCGTGGCATTTTATCTAGATGACATTATAATTTCAGGGATTAGCGAGCGGGATCTCGAATATAATATTCGCGCGGTGTGTAATCGGTAAAGGGAGTGCGGGTTATGTGTCAACACGGAGAAATGTCAATTTTTTGTTAAATCAATTGATTTTTTAGGATAAGTGATTTCGGAAAGGGGTATTCAACCTCGATGTGATAAGTTAGAAGCTAGTAATCGTACCATCAGATGTCAGTCAATTAAAAAGCTTATTGGGATTTTTTTAATTTCTATAGGAATTTTATTCCGAATATGTCTTCAATTTGCGAACCATTACATAATCTGTTAAAGAAAAATACGAAGTTTGAGTTCGATCAAGCGTGTTAACACGCAGTGGACAAAATTAAATACCTAATGAGTAATAATAGGATACTAACTAATTACTTTCCTAACTTACCTATTAAGCTTTATACAGACGTAAGCAGCTCAGGGCTCGGAGCTTCTTTATTCCATATCTTTGCAGATGGAACCTTGAGGCCAATTGAATTTGCATCTAGGAGTTTATCTAGTGCGGAGAAAAAATACAGCATCTTGGATTTGGAAGCGTTAGCTATTGTTTTTGGGTTAAACAAGTTTTTCCGTTATTTGTACGGAAGAGAATTTACATTGTGTGTAGACAACATGCCTTTAATGAGGATTTTAGGGGAAAATAAACACATACCGGTGTTAGCAGCTAATCGGTTGCAACGTTACGGAATCATTTTGGCGGGATTTTCATATAAGATTGAATATGTCAAATCAGCTAACAATCATGCTGATTTTCTTTCACGATTACCGTTAGAAAGTTCAGAGGAAAAAACGGAAGACGATTTAGGCCATCACTAAGCAAGGACTTAGAAGAAATCGTTCAAAATTGCAACGATTGTGCAGCAGTTATGCCGTTACCAGCTAAGAGTCAATAATCTGTTTGGCCTAATTCGGGTTCAACATGGAGTAGGCTCCATATTGATTACTGCGGTCCGTTTGCGGAGAAAATGTTTTTAGTCATTTGTGACGCATTCTCAAAGTGGGTGGACTACGTCGAGGTTCCAAAAGCAGATTCGGTTAATACAATTTGTAAAAATTGGAGGTCTTCACTCAGGAGAATTTCTTTGGGTAGACTGGTTTTTTATAAATGAAGCACTTTTTGGTTTTCACTTTAAGTTCTTGATTTTTTATTGTTATGATTTGAATATTTACAAACTGACGACAATAACTTTCCCCATCCAACGGACAAGGGTTCAGTAGTATTTTAAATTCTTAGTGCAAGTTTTCGTAAAGAAGTAAATAAATTTTACTGATGCAAGCCTTTTTATAACGGTTTCGTACATCTATATTTACCCTTGTTTGTTGTGTGAGAAAAGGACAAAGACAAAAAATGATTCTATCGACATCTAACGAACAAATCAGACAACTCTTGGATCGCAATCCAACCTTTGATGGTAACTCAACCTCATAATTGGTTTGAGTCCTGGGTTTAAATCTAAACACAATTAATGAATTAAGGAGATTTTTTTCAAATTTCGGTTACCCGGACTGTATTGCATCGGATAATGGTACCGTTTTCAATAGTCAGGAGTTCACGAATTTCTTAGAGAGTAATAATATTGAACTTTTTACTACCCCAGTGCGTCATCCTCAAAGCAAGCTGAGAATTCCGTTAAAACTGTAAAAAACTTTTTGAAGAAAATTGTCGTAAATAATATACTTCAGTCAAATTATAAAAATAAATTGTTTGATTTTTTAAGTGATTATCGGAATATTCCGCATGCTACGACAGGAGTCGAACCCTCGGTTCTTATATTTGGGAGGAGATTAAAATCAACCTTCATTAGTTTAACACCTATATAGTTGGAGGGAAACAAAGAGATACTTCGGGTCGCCAGTTCCCTGGGAATGCCCCTGTTACAGCAGGATCTGCGAATGGTGACCTCAACACAGGACCGGAGACACAACACCCCGGACAAACTCCGTGCTGCCTTCCACAGCCTGAAAACTAGGAATTCCTTTTTAACACTCAAAAACGCGGCCAAGACATTAATTCCAAACTTCCCCATATACATAGGTGAAGTACTAACACCGTACTACAAAGAGTTACTTTGGAAAACGAAGCAATCAGCAAAAGTCAAAAACTTCCAATTCGTTTGGTTTAAATCCGGAAAACTGCTGGTCCGGAAAGGGCCGGGGGAAAAAACTATACAAATAAAACATGAAAATGACTTAAACAAATTATGTAACTAACGAAGGTCATTCAGACTTCGTTACAAAACTATCCTGATTTACATAACATCATGGCTGATTTACTCTCAATTAACTTAAATAGCTCTCATCAACATCATAAAATCAATGACACAAAACATTGTGATGATATTTTTAACAATCCAGGCTCTCTTACACTACTTAACAAGATCACTTAATCGTAACTATGACGAACTTGACATACTCTTAAACAACTTTAAAACCGATTTCAAAATTATAATCCTAACGGAATGTTGGATATCAACCGTTTTTATAAAAAAACATAAAATAAATTATACTGCGTATCACACATTAAAAAACATAAATCAAAATGATGGGATTGCTGTGTACATACATGATAGTCTTAACGCCTCTTTTTAGAAATCGACTTGATAAATACTAACTAACTACAAATAATCATCGACTCAGACACGTGTGCCCTCGCTATATACAGATCACCTTCCACACATAACATTTCACCATTTATAATAGCTCTAGATTCTCACCTTAAAAAACTCACTTCATACAAAAAACATCATCATAGCTGGTGATCTAAACATAAACATACTTCCTAATGGTCACCCTCAAAATATTGATTACCAACTGATGCTTCTGGAACATGCCATTATAAGCACCATTAACACTCCTACAAGAGTAACCAAAGAATCAGAATCATGTATAGATCACTTTATGGTTAAATCAAAAAGTCAAATATGTAGTGCTGTATACGAATCCACAATCACAGATCACTACACAACTATGATAGGCCTGACTTCGCCAACTAGAAAATCAACGTTCCAAAATAATACAGCCAAAAAAATAATTGATTATGTTAATCTAAATCAATGCTTAGAAAAACAAACATGGGAACATCTTACAAAATTTAACACGGCAGAAGAGGCCTGGAATTTCTTCATAACACATCTACAAATTCTCATTACCCAAAATACCAAAACGATATACATACCTATCCCGCACCGCAAAGTAAGACTTAAAAAATGGATTACCCAAAGCATTATAAAAAGCATTAAAAAAAGGGACAAACTACACAAACAAGTTAAACTGAACCCTTACGACACTCCGCTTTATTTCTTCTACAAAAGGTACAGAAACATTTGTTCTCTAATAATACGTAAAGCCAAAGAATTGTATTATCAAAACAAACTTATAGCAGCAAACTATGACCCTAAAAGCGTATGGTCAATTTTGAGGGAAAGTACGCATTCACAGAAGAACAAAGATGATACCATAAAAAAATTACTTATTGATGATGAAGAAATCCACTTCCACGACAATCCTACACGTATCCTCAATTATATTAACAAGCACTACACTAATATAGGAGCTAGCCTAGCTGAAAATATAAAAAAAATCACAGCCTCTCCAAGATATTCAGGAACCTCAAAACACTGCCACTAACATCAGCAATGAAAATATGAACAGACACTTCAAATTACAAAACATTACACTAGAAGACACCAATAAAATAATTCAATCACTAAAGAATAACACAACAACGGGACCCGATGGTGTGGACTCCAAAACTATCTTAACAGTAAGCCAACAACTACTCAAACCACTCACATACTTAATTAATCTTAGTCTAAAAGAAGGAATTTTTCCCAGCTTACTAAAAAAAGGTCTTATAATTCCAATTTTTAAATCAGGACAAAAAAATAACATAAACAACTACAGACCCATTACGCTACTAAATACCTTTTCAAAAATTTTGGAAAAAATTATTAAGAAACAGCTTCAACACTATCTGGAAACCAAACAAATACTGTCGATAAACCAACATGGATTCAGGAAAAACAGAAGCACAGAACATGCAATAGCTACTGTAACGGACTTCATCACACATAATCTTGATGCTAAGAAAAAAGTTATTTCAATTTATTTAGACCTATGTAAAGCCTTCGACACAATCTCACACGAAAAACTTTTCAAGAAGTTAAAAAGCATTGGTATTAACGGAGTAGAATTCGACTTAATTAAAAGCTTCATGTCTGACCGAACTCAACAAGTTAAAATTGATAACAAGATAAGTGAACCACTCTTAATTACGTACGGAGTCCCACAGAGGAGTGTACTTGGCCCTTTATTATTCCTCATCTACATAAACGAACTATGTGACATTGAAATTGAAGGTAAAATCGTGACCTTCGCTGACGATACAGTTCTTCTTTGTCAAGCTGCCACATGGAAAGATGTATTCGTAAATGCCGAAAAAAGTTTATCAGTTGTCAAAAAATGGCTAAACAGTAATACGCTTACCGTCAATACTATCAAAACAAAATACATCACACATAGTATTACACAAAGAGGTCAACCTCCATCAAACATACACCTGCTTCTGCATGACTGTGAACAAACTTCTTCCAATTGTCAATGCGAGCATATAGAAAGGGTCAAACAAACAAAATACTTAGGGGTTATTATTGATACACACTTACGCTGGACTGAACACATAACTTTCATCACAAATAAACTAAAAGTAGTCATGCACCTAATAAAATCCATTAAAAACATTTTCCCACTAACAATACTCAGATCCATATACTTTGCACTTTTTCAATCCATTGCGACATATGGAATACTGGTTTGGGGAAGTGCTACAAATGTAGCAATTGACCCAATTCAAAAGATACAAAAGGCGATAATTAAACTAATTCTGCAAGTGCCTTTCTACACAGATTCAACCGAAATATACAAAACATTAGAAGTCATGTCAATAAAACAACTTTATGCCAAATCTGCTCTGCTATACTTCCTCCAAAACAAACTCCATATTCCAATTCAACCCAAAATAATAATAAAAACCAGGTCATTAACAAATATAACCCTGAACATACCAATAACACACACCACACACGGACAAAGACACTTTCAGTATTATGCAACCAAACTTTTTAATTATATGCCCATTACTCTGAAACAACAACTAATTGCAAATACATCTACAAACATCCACAAAAAACATATCACAGCCTGGATCAAAAATCAAGATATTCACTTTATTCAAAATACTTTAATCCCTAACCAAACATAACCAAACTATAACAAGTGTAAAATAAATAAAGATATCTATCAAGAATTTACCAACTATTCATATGTACATATAATATACATATATACCTTATTTATATTTTTTTCTTCTAAGTAATCTATGTACAATTACCATTAAAATGTAAAAAAAAAGAAAAAGAACTAACTTTCTACTGCAACACATAAATACCTGTACCTGTCACACTTAATCATAAACACGTAAACACCTCAGCACAGGTTCTCCTAGTGAGGTGTTCACGAAACATACAATATTACCAACCAACAGTTTCACCTTCTCAAACCTACCTAACACACAACATAATGAAATGTAATATTAATATGTAAAAATGTTATCAAAATATATTACATATGTAAAAATGTTAACAATAAGGTGAAAACTGTAACATATAGATATAAATAAATAAATAAATAAATAAATTAAATAAATAATCTAAGTTAATAACAAATTGGATTTGGACGGAATAGTGCTATCATGGTTCCAAAGGTATCTGAAAGAGAGACTTCAATACGTCAAAATAAATAATACACTAAGTGAACCCAAAACCTCATCTTTTGGTATTCCACAAGGAACTATCATCGGTCCAATCCTTTTTATAATATATGTAAACCAAATGTTCACTCTTCCTATAGATGGAGATATTATATCATATGCAGACGACACTGTGGTTATCACTAGAGGGAAATCATGGGAAGAAGCTACGAGTAAAGCAAATATCAATATAAACATACTTAAAACATGGTTTGACCTTAATTGTCTCTCACTAAATACTGAGAAAACATATTTTATCGCATTCTCTTTGAAAGAAAAAAATGTCGAAAACAGTATAACAATTAAAATCCATTCATCACAATGTGAAAACAAAAAGGAATGCGACAGTGCAATTTGTTTACAAATAACATGCAAAAATAGTATAAAGTATCTGGGTGTCACAGTAGATAGACACTTAAAATGGAAAGAACAAGTCCAAAATACAGTAACCAGAATAATAAAACTTATATACATATTTATTAGACTGAGAAACATCTTATCATCCAGTATTATTAAAACTATCTACTTCTCTCTTGCCCAATCTATTCTACAACATGGTATAATCGGATGGGGAGGGACCTTCAAACTAACCTCTTATCTGTAGAAAGGGTACAGAGGTTGATTTTAAAAGTCATCTTACAAAAAGCGTCTGTATTTCCAACAACACAGCTATTTGAATCTTTAAGGGATTCTCAGTTTAAATAAAATATTCAAAAAGAACTCATTACTACAAACTCATAAAGATCATTTCAATCCATCAACAAAAACATCCACAAACAAAAACAACCGACCACGATCACGGGGCAATTCAGAAATTCCAAAATTTAAAACAAGTGCTTCCCAAGACAACTATGCTTATCAAGCTATAAAATTTTTCAATGCTCTCCCGCATAAAATCAAGTCTGAAAAAATTATAAAGTTTTTAAATCCCAAATAAAACAACTAATAAACCAACCCGACATTAATTATAAGTTTTACATTCATCATCCCAATAATAACAAATTTTGCTAAAAGGCTATGAGTTTAAGTCGGTAGTTTAGGAAACTGTTTAAACTACGAGCTACGAGTCATGTTCACAAACACTTGCAAGGTCTCAGATGATGGTGGTGGAGATTTACTTTATAAAAAGGCCCGCTTCTTGGTATTATGGCTTCTTCTCTACGCAAAGTTTAAATAATAAACAACTGCCAGTGTTTTGGCCCGGTGTATTTAGTATTAACACCGTTATTTTAAACATGTTATCCTGTGAAAATAAAAAGTGAAGTTTTTTGTAAAAGAGTTATTTATTAAAGGACCCTAACAATTTTAACAAGCGAAAAAGTTTTTTTTTATATATTTTGTGCATAATTTTATAAGAACGAAAAAAGTTAGAACATGGAAAACCTCAAAAGTAGTCTTAGCTATAAAGGGGTATTTAAAAAAAATTGTTTTTTCTATTACTTCATAGTTAAGTCATGAAAAAATATTTTAGTTTTGTGGTTTACGCTTATATTTTTTGTTAAGTAGATAATAATTTTATTGTAATTCCAATAGATAGAAAAGCTAGTAAAAGCTTCGATTTATCCGTAGCATATTTTTTGATGTTCATACTGTAAGCCGATTCGTCGTAAAAATTAATCAAAATAGTATCTAAATAGGATTTCACGTATATACAGTGGCGTGCACAGAGTTTTTGATCAGGGTTGGCAGTAGGAAAACCGCCGAACTGATTCAAATAAATTTTAAAAACTTACTACAAATTACTCTCTTCGTACAAGTTTTCGCTAAGTGTGCTTGCTGCTGGTAAGATAACTAGTTGATATAAATAGATAACACCATATGTCACCGTCGTCACTGATTGCCATTTGCTAATTTTGTTCCGGAAAGCACTACCTAATATTAACAAAAAACCTCATAGAAGCAAATTCAAAATGACAGTTCTTCTTTATGCTATGTGCATTTCGTAAACATTGATATTATATCTTGTACGAAGTTAGCTCCAAGTAAAAATAGTTCCTGCTTATGCCGCATTTTAGTGAGGCAGTCAGAGGGCGCGCGTGTAGTTTCTAATTACAGTTTATGCCAAGTTTGTAGTATGCCATTTGATTGGGCGCTTGTGTAGTTTCGGTTGATCAGCTTTTTCGCGCTTATTTTTGAAAGTGTGTATTTAGTTTTAGCAATAATTTAATCAAATGTAATATGTGAATGTAAAAAACGAGGATTTCTAACCAAATAATTCAACAAGAATATCAGAAAACCACATTTACAGGCACTTATATTTCTAACTGTGGCTACTTTTACCTAATTTCTTTATGAATGTGTCAAAAAAAGGTATTTTCATGAAATCTTTTTAATTGTTTTACGAACCTTGGTTACCGTAAATAACAAATTTAATAATTCCAAAGATATTTTCAAATACAAAAATTTTGACAACTTAAAACAGTACCTAACAATTTTTTTAATTTCAATAATATTATATTATTACAATGGAATTCTACAATTAATTGACAATTCAAAAATTAAACTCATTAAAAGCAGCAAATATAACAACACTGAAGAGACTATACAAAAAACTCAATCTGAAACGACGGATGGCAACTCAACACCTTTGGTTTAATCGTGAATGTAAGAAACGAGAACTTTTACCAAATACATCAACATCAAAACGAAGGTTGAAAAAAATAACAAAGGCTACCGTCTAACTGTGCCAGTGTCATTTCATTCCTCTTTACAAAATTAATCATTTTATATAGATAATAGTTTTAAAATAGTATTGTAAATTAGTGTAATATAGTTTTTACTTGTATATTTGTTTTCACTGTAAGTATTTGTGCTATATAATTGGTTCTTCGGAGCAGTTAAGGTAAGATTTTTTTTTTATTTGTGTGCTGTAGATTTATTCGAAAATGGATAAAGAAAAACCACCTGATCCCCCAGATGATGGTTTGCTATCTGAATCCTCGGGTGTTACAAACAAATTAATCGCGGTTAATATTCCGGAGGCTTCGGACTTCGTAACGATTACGTCAAAAAAAAGAAAAATTGCTAAACCAGCAGACAATAGAAATGCAACGGATTTTGAACAGATACATCGAAAAACACCCTCCACGCAAAACGACTCCCTTCCAAATAATTCTGTTTTATAGGATGTAATTCCGTCCACTTCTTCCTTGATTTCAAATTTAAGTCCAGCAAGCCCTCCCACCACACCCGCCCCACTGGTAAACAATACTCCTTCACAAATGTCAAGTCTGTATAATAATATTGATAGACCACCTTACATTACAAACGTGACTAAAATTTCAAAGGATGAGAAACAATCAAATTTATACGATGTGGACTTTGGACATTTTATGTTTAAAAATAAAATCCACCCTGTCTGGAATGGAGTAAAATCAGTTGGGCGTAACCGTCTTTCTGTTGAATTCAAGACAGCGGCTGAGGCCAATAGTTTTGTAAAATCTGATGTTGCCAAAAAAACTCGTACAACGTTTTCATACCTACATATCAGGTTACAAAGTTAGGTGTCACAAAAGGGATCCCATCGCACTGGTCGATAGAGGACATCCTGGAAAACATTACTGTTCCTCAAGGTTTCGGAAAAGTTTTAAAAGCGCGTCGTCTAAATTACAGGTTTAATACGGGAAACTCTGTAGAATGGAGACCCTCCCAATCCGTTGTCCTAACATTTGACAGCAAAGACCTTCCACAAAATGTTACTATGTTTAACGTCTCTCTACCAGTAGAGCTCTATGTGTTCCCAACTGTGCAATGCTACAAGTGCTTCAGATTTGGACACACGAAGAACCTCTGCAGATCAGAACCCCGTTGCTTCAAGTGCAGTTCGTCCCATAGTGGCGATTCCTGTGATAAAACAGAGGAAAATTATAAATGTTTAAACTGCTCCGGTACCCACATGTCCATCAGCAAAACTTGCCCTGAACTGTCAAGGCAGCGCAATATTAAACACACAATGGCCGAGAAGAGCATTTCTTATGCGGAAGCATCAAGAATGTTTAACAAATCCATTCCATCTTATTCTGAAGTAACTTCCAAAAATTCTAAAAAATCCACCCCTTCTCAACCTTCTTCTTCTTCATTTAGAAAAACTGTTGAAAGGGTCGTGAAACCTAGAGTTCTAACAAAAAAAAAATAATGCTAATCACGAATCCCTTCTGTGGTTCCCTAATGGACAAATTCCTTCCAGTTCAAATTTCAATTCTTACCTAAAGTCATCTACTAAAGAACAAAATTATAATATAGACCTTAACTCTACACTAATCACCTCATTTTTACATATTTTACAAACTTTAAATAAAAACAACATTCAAATACCGTCCCACGTTGCTAAACAAATTACTAATATTATCAACTCAACTAGAAATGGCTCCTCTGATGAGGATTCTTCAGTGGAATTGTAATAGTCTTAGAAATAAGACTGAAGAATTTTTAAACACATTACACTCAAACTCAATTGCAGTGGCTGCCATCTCGGAGACGTGGCTGGAACCGGATTCTGATTTCAGAGTCAGGGGATACCACTGTCTTCGAGACGACCGTCAAGATGGAAAGGGCGGCTCCGCTCTTTTCATTAAAAAATCATTACCCTTCTCCCCTGTAGATGTAAAACCAATTGGTTGTCCTTTTCAAGTGACGGCCGCAAAGGTTTTTGACACTACAATAATTTCTTTGTATATATCACCATCTAATAAACCTTCTAAATCAATCCTAAAAGCTATGTTTTCCAAGGTCACTCACTACCCCTTCTCTTGTTCTGGAAGATTTCAATGCCCATCACGGATTATGGGGAGCTCACAATTGTGACAGAATGGGCAGAGATATTGTTGATCTACTAGATGAACTAGACTTTTGTATTATCAATGATGGTTCTCCTACTCGTCTGCAGGTGCCTGGTCAGCGACCCAGCATGGTTGATCTTACTATTTGCAATTCCAACATAGCCGCATCCCTGTTATGGAAGGTTTTGGATGACCCTCATGGGAGTGATCATTACCCCATCCTCATTGAATCCTCAAATGTTTATCATTCCAACAAAAATGACAAGTGCAGTAGTCGAAAACCAAGGTTCTTAACTGCCAGAGCCAACTGGAATGACTATTCAAACCATACAAAGTTCTCTGTGCAAAATCTGCCCTCTCCAACTACAGAAAATGTTGCGGAATGTTACGATTTATTTATGTCTGCAGTCATTACGGCCGCAGAAAAATTTATCCCCATTAAAACGACATGTAACAAAGGGAAACCTCCCCCAGCTCCTTGGTGGGATATTGAATGCTCAGACGCAGTAGATATGAGGAAAAAATATGCGAAAATTTATTCAACAAATATGAATATGGAGAACTTCCTTCAGTATAAACAAATTGAAGCTAAGACCAAACGTCTTCTAAAAAACAAAAAACGTCAAGGCTGGAAAAATTTTTGCATATCATTATCTCCCGAAGTTCCTCTTTCAGTTGTTTGGAATTCAACTCGCAGGTTTAAGGGTTCTCACGTCCCAACGGTGACTCGACCACTCACTTCAGAGTGGATGAAGGAATTTGCCGATAAACTAGCTCCTCAAACTGCAAGTAATTTTAATGAAACAGAATTCACATACTCATTTAAAACACGGGGTTGGATGGACACCCACTTCAATTTAACGGAACTTAGGGAGGTCTTAAACGATCTCACAGACTCATCCGCTGGTGTAGATGGAATTCCTTATAGCTTTATTAAAAACTGCGACGTTACCACACTAAACTATTTTCTTTCAATTATAAATCTGATCTTTGACTCCGGCAAAATTCCATCATCCTGGAAAACTCAAATAATTGTTCCCATTCTGAAACCCCAGAAAGACCCCAACTCTGGACTTTCTTACAGACCTATAGCTCTGTCATCTTCCTTAGTTAAAATAGCTGAACATATGATTAAAAGTCGTCTAGACTGGTATGCAGAAAATGAGAAAATTCTTCCCAGCTGTCAGGTTGGCTTTCGAAAAAGAAAAAGGACGATCGAAAGTGTGTCCATCCTGACTTCTGATATCCAATTGGCCCTGGCCGATAATGAATTCCTTGTCGGTATTTGCCTTGATGTGTGCGGAGCTTTTGACAATGTTTTATTAGATATTTTATTTAATAAATTATTAAAAATTGGCATCCCTCGTAAGCTTTCCAGTTTTATAATTAACCTCCTTCTTACCAGGAAAATTCAAATCCAGGTGCTGGATTCTCCTCCACTGGAAAGAATAGTAAACAAGGGTTTGCCTCAGGGCTCCGTCCTTAGTCCTATCCTTTTTAATATTTATACCTTTGACCTGCATCGGAGTATGCATCCATCTTGTAAAATACTCCAGTATGCGGATGATCTTTTTATATATATTTCAGGACGAATTATTTCTATTCTGGAGGATGTGATTAACATTTGCATGAAAAACCTTGACACCTGGTTAAAAAATCACGGCTTAGAAATTTCTCCGTCCAAAAGCAATGTTATCGTCTTTTCCAAAAAACGTGTTACTCCGCGTGTAACAGTCCAAATAAATAATTCAATTCTCCCTATGCAGGTACAAATAAGATTCCTTGGGGTAATTTTAGACTCTAAGTTAACATGGAACCCGTATGTTAATTTAATTATTAACAAATGTCAAGCTGGCCCCAACACTTTACGTGCCGTTTCACGGGTCTGGTGGGGAAGTCATCCATTCACCCAAAAACTTTTTTATAATGCATATGTTAGGAGTCATTTGGATTACGCGTCATTCCTCATTGAACCCACTTCTAAAAAGAACCTCGCAAGGTTGGACCGTATTCAATTTCAATGTTTAAGATTGATTATCGGAGCAATGCGTTCTTCCCCAATTAACGCTTTACAAGTGGAGGCTGTGGAGGCTCCTCTTCATTTCAGAAGACAGTTCTTGGCTGACAAGTTTTTATTTAAATGCTTAAGACTCTCTAATCACCCAATGAAAGACAAAATTACTGCACTCACTGCTCAAGTGAAATCACTTCCATATTGGAGGAACAAATCAATCCCTCTTGTTAAAAGCCTCCATACGTACTGTGCGTATAAACCCCTCTTAAATCCATCAGACAGACTTCCTTTATATGCCAACTCCTTTCGTATTTATTTGTGTAAACCAAATATTCTTTTTTCTCTCGGCATAATTAACAATCACGAAGCTCCAACAAAACTTATCCAAATTTTAAATTCGAAATATTCCAACTGGAAAATTATTTACACAGATGGTTCCAAGTCTCCCTTATCAAACCATGTGGGAGCGGCATTCCACTGCCCATCAGATCAAGTCGATAGAAAAATTAAACTTCCAAAAGGGGCTTCCGTTTTCACTGCTGAATGTATAGCCATTTTTGAATCCCTCAAATACATTGACGATGTTCACATTGGAAAATTCTTAATTCTCTCTGATTCCCTGAGTGCACTTCAAAAATTAAACTCTTCCCCTTTCCATTACCCAGAAGACGATTTCTGTGTTGGAATTCGCACTTTAATTCATAAATTAACCGACTCTGGCAAAGAAATCGTCTTGGCTTGGATACCTAGTCACTGCGGTATCCCTGGAAATGAAAAAGCCGATTCATTGGCGAAAGATGCCATTATTTCGGGGGATATTTTATATAAATTTTTAAACACCGATGACATTTTCATAAAATTGAAGGAAAACATGATTTCCACATGGCAGAATCATTGGGAAGAATCTAGTCAATCATAAGGATATAGCTTTTTCACAATTCAGCCAACGATTCCTTCAAAACCGTGGTTTTCCAGACTTTCTTTTAACAAATTCTCGACATCATCCATTTGCCGCATGCGGATAGGGCATTGCTGCCACAATGTTCACCTGACAAAAATTCATATTAAGAATTCTGCGATGTGTGAATGTCGTCTTGGTGAAGAGGATCTCAATCATATTTTTTTCAGTTGTCCTATAAATAATTCATACAAAAATTTAATCCCTCACCTAATCAGTTCGGGTATATTGCCTCCCTACAACATTGCATGCCTGTTATCTTCTGTGAACAAACGCGTGTATAAAGTCTTGGCTAATTTCCTGAATATTAACAGCATCAATTTGTAACTGTAAGTTAAGTTTCATGTATTTATTTATTTATTTTATTTTTTACGCATAATAAATTGTGTCAGCATATCTTTTAATTTCCTTGTTATGTTTAATTAAAATCTTCTCTTATTGTAATAATTTTGCGTATTATTATTATTTGTATAATATTATTATATAATGTAGATAGGTTCTTGAATTAAAACTAAATTAGTTAATATTAACCAAAAATTACACTCACAAAAGCATTCACTTGACACTGGCCAGAACACTCTTTTGGGGTGAAGAGCCATTAAAAAAAAAAAAAAAAAAAAAACATCAAAACGAACTCGAATAGCAGAGCAGCCACACTTGCAGTTGCAGCAGCTCAAAGGACTTGGACCACGCAGGAGATAAGTAATGTTAGTACATACCTATTTTACATACACACTGCTCTCACATCAAAATTACATCCAATAGAATTTGATTGTCTTTTTAATGAAACTATCCGTATGGTAAATAATAAAATACATGCAACATATGAGAAACAAATCGGAAAATTAAATTGTTGGACACAAAAACAATTAAAATCGTCAAAAAATGTTTATATAGAATTACCGCAAACAACTTTTTACGAAAAAGTAGTAAACATGTCCAAGGTACAGTTTAATGTAGATGAAATAAAAATACTAGATAAAGTATTAAAATATTGTCCTGACTTACCAATTCACATAAAAGATTACGAGAATTTAGCATTAGATGTAGATATTGCAATTTCGTCAGATTATGGTAAAAAATATTTAAGTTCAAAAATAATAAAAAATGCTATAACTAATAGTAAGTTTTCAAATGAAGCTCATACAATAAAATCAATTAAAAATAAAATTAAAGATAATAATTTAATTATCTCAAAAGCTGATAAACACAGTAATTCTACCAAAAAATATTTATATTGAAAAAGTCCAAAATGTACTAAACTCTTGTGATGTAATTTTATTAAATAAAGATCCAACCCCAAAATTTACCGCAGAAATAAATTCAATTCTTAGTATATGCCAAACACTTGTTAAAGATAAATTCCAAAAATCCTACCTCACTGTCATGAACCCCCAATGTCCACGATTGTATGGACAACCTAAAGTTCACAAATTAGATATACCAGTGAGACCCGTCGTAGCTTATAACTCAGCACCAGCCTACAAGCTAGCAAAATACGCCAATAGAATCATTAAAAATACTTTAAATTTCAAACCAAAATATGGTATTAAAAATTGTTTACAACTAAAAGACCTGATAAAAGATATAAATATACCAAACAATGCCTCTCTGGTGTCATTTGACGTTGTTAATCTATTCACAAGTGTACCTACAGATGAATTAAAAATAATAATCAATAATTACATGGAGAAATGCAATATAAATATTATAAAAAAGAGAGAAATTAATCAAATAATAAATGTGTGCATAAAACAAAACTTTTTAGGTTTGATAATAAATTCTATTTACAATCGAAAGGGTTGGCAATGAGTAGCCCAATCTCTCCAATTTTAGCAGAGATCATGATGGACCACTTAGAAGAGACCATTGAGAGGTTAGTGTCCTTTAAGAATGTTGTTTTTTATCGGAGATACGTGGATGATATTTTGATCGTTTGGACTGGTACACAGAGACAACTGGATGTCTTCATCAAAGAGATAAATCAAATCAATAGGTCGATTCAATTCACGATGGAGATAGGAGGAGATAGAATCAACTTTTTAGATGTAGGAATTAGGATCGTTAATAACAAGTTGGAATTTTCGATATACAGGAAGCCAACATTTAGTGATAATATCATCCACAGCTCTTCGAGACATCATATCTCACACAAATTATCAATATTCCATTGTCTAATCCATAGACTGTTACATGTGCCATTAAATAATGTAGATTACAATGATGAATTGAATGTTATCAAAGCTATTGCGGTAAATAATGGTTACGATAGCGGAATGATAGACAATTTAATAAAAAAGAAAAATAAAAAACTCACTGTAAATTCAATTACATACGGCCTTACACCAGAAAATGAAGTTGAAACAAAACAATGGAGTAAAATACCATACCTTGGGAAAGTATCAAATAAAGTTTCGAAATTGATAGACAGTGACAAGAATTGTAAGACAGCTTTTTGTAGCGTGAATTCTTTGGGTAAGATATTAATAAACAATAAGGATAAGAGAGATAAATTGGAGAACTCTGGAATTTACCAAGTGAATTGCTCGAATTGCCCTGCATCTTACGTGGGACAGACAGGAAGAGCAGTGTCAACCCGTATAAAGGAGCATTTCGCATGTTGGGTAAATCAAAAGGGAGATTTATCGAACGTAGCCTTGCATTTGCTAGAGAACCAACATACTTTTGACAAGGATAGAGATGTCAAGGTTCTTCACATTTGTGAAAAGGGACAGAAATTAGACAGATTGGAATTACTAGAAATTAATCGCCTAACGAAGAAAATTGATCGTAAATATGTCATGAACAAGCAGTTGGAACATGGTGCTCAGTCACCATTAATATATCCATTGTAATTACTTGGAATAATGTTACCTTAGACTATAAGGTAACATTTTATTCTAATTGATTTGCGATGTATGTATTAATGATTCTTGAAAATTTTGTTCCGGATGCTTATTCATGACATATTTACCTTAGCGAACAGTTGTGTAGTTTAATTATGTAATTTTTTAATCTGACAAATTTTTTATTTTTATTTATTTATTTTTTTTTGATTTGCCCAATTAGTGAGGAGTTCTTTTGTGCAGTTTGATTCTTCTTTTCCGGTTTGTCCTACGTGATATGCTGGACAATTCATTATTTTTAATTTATTTAATTGTCGATTATTCTGCTGTAGTGACCATTGTTATATTATTATTTCATTTGATATTTTTTCCCAATGTAAATATTATTTAATGTAATAACCAAAACATATGTACCTACTCTAATATTGTGTACCTGCCTACAAAATTTTATAAAAATTCTCTAACAAAAGAATGTCAATTGCCAGCCTGAAGATGTCCATAATAGGATGAAACCGGTACTGGTTAAATAAATATGTGGAAATAAGTTAAAAAAATTGTTTTAATTTCAATTTAATTGTAATATCATTTACATACTTATGTTTTACAAATACGTTAGGGTAGGCAGTGCTTATGTGCCTATATGGAGTGCACGCCCCTGCGTATATATATTATTCATCTTAACATTGAAAATTTATTTCGTAAGTAAAAACAAAAACAAACCTTTTCTTAACTGAGGGTGACGACCGTAATTATAGAAGGGTAAGCATAGAGGATGAACCGCGTTTTTTCATACTTCAAAAAAAAATTTACATTAAAAATTTATTTAAGTAAAAAAAAACGCGCGTTTTTTTTACTTAATGTTATTTACAGACTTTAGAGTGTAGACTTTGGTCCTAATAATTAACCCAATGTACATTTATTGTTTCAATACACAAATGAGCGGCTTAGGTTTTTGGTCACGGGGGGGGGGGGCGACCTCATTTTATGCCGATTTATATATCGCATGTGACTGAGTATCCTTCCAATAAAAATCATGTTCATAAATTCTACTCTAATATATGACTGCTCTCGGAAATCGGGAATGGTACCCAAGGCGGGTTTTAATTTAAAATCGCTTCAACAGCTACAAACGGAACAGTCAATTTCTCGGAATTTGCGGCATAAAGCATGCAACTCCAATGCAAAGCTTCACTCGGTACACGGTGAATCGACAACTTGTTATTTAATTTATCGTTATATTGTGAACACAAAAGTGGTTCAAATTAAATCTGTATGCGGTGAATTAAAACTACACTCAGTACATAAATAGTCTGCCACAAGAATTGTATAACTGCACTTCGAATAAGAGAATGTTTTCCGCCAAAATGTGTCAGCAGATGAATTCACAACTGAAATTTTATATTTTGAACACAAAACTGGTTTAGATTAAATTCTATGTGTAGTTAATTAAAACTACACTTAGAAAATGAAAATGGCTTCTTTTTGATTCTGGCAGCACATACATCTGCAACTTGAATTTTATGACTGCACTTCGAATTAGAGAATGTTTGCCTTCGAAATATAACACACAAATTTTACATTATGAACTGAATTAAATTAAATGTGTGCGGCGAATTAAAACTACATTCAGATGAAAATGATTTTTCTTTATTCTGGCAGCACATATAGAGTCTGCAACTAGAATTTTATAAATGCACTTCGAAAAATATAATGTTTTCCTTCGAATTTTGTCAGCAGATGAATCTAGAACTGGAATTTTACATTCTGATCACATAACTGGTTTTGAATTAAGAGTGAATCTATTCACCGCCCTCATTTTGAATTATTTATTTATAAACTACATATCGCCTTCAAGTTACAACTCGGACTGACTGACTCATAAATAAACCAAACCACACACTAGAAACTAGATCGATAACTTCGGGCTTTTGAAGGGGGCAATTTCCAACAATATTTCACCATGAATATGAAATAATTTTACGATTTTTTAGAGTATACAACAACGAAAATGCGCGAAAATTGACAATATAAGTTACAAATAAATTTTAAACAAAAAGGCGTGAAAAATGGGCGGTGTTATTAATTTAGGATCAACTAAAACAAGAACTGTGAACAGATTTATTTACATCGGCAATTTTTTATCGAGATCGACTCAAAAAGCACTCGCGATCGACCGTTTGGGCATCCCTGGTCTGTGGTATACTTGATAATTAAAGTTTTTTTTTTTTTACAGTGAATACCGCACAAGAATCTCAACTGCTCCCGTCTGGAGCCAGTGAGACATCCCATCATGGGGTATGTTGTGAGGCTGAAGGTAGTAGGAAGGGGAAGGAGGTGGGGAAGAGGAAGGTTGGGAAGTACCTGGCTATTCAGATCTGGTCACGAAACATGGCTAAAGCCATTTTCAAGCAACGTTTCAATTCTGAATGGTGGTCTTACACCAGGGCGATACTGATAGTATCTTCCACTCTGGAACATGCCGCAAATATACTATATATTATTTTAAATGAATTAATTATGAAATAACACAAATTAATCAATTAAATTTTATTTGCGCATGCCGGGTTCGAACCCGCGACCTCCGGATTGTGAGTCAAGAGTCTTACCCACTGGACTACGGAGGTCGTCAAGAAAGTATGATAATGAAAGTATATCTATGGAAAAACTACTTAATTAAA
The DNA here is from genome assembly GCA_929108145.2 of Limnephilus rhombicus. NCBI lineage: Eukaryota > Metazoa > Arthropoda > Insecta > Trichoptera > Limnephilidae > Limnephilus > Limnephilus rhombicus. The sequence goes on from OV815283.1 coordinate 42,513,081, forward strand.
TTAAAAAAATAACTTATATCATTGATGTAGCTATTCCAAATTCCTGTAATATTCAAAAAACTGTTTCTGAAAAAATTAGAAAATACACAGATTTAGGAAATGAGATTAAAAGAATTTGGCATTCTCGGAATATAAAAATATTACCATTTGTTATTTCGGCTACTGGCATTATACCTAGGTCTCTGATTCAAAATTTAGGCGTATTAGATTTGTCAAAGAATTTATACATAAAAATGCAAAAATCGGTAATTTTAAATACATGTAGGATTACAAAAGATTTTTTAAATATTTATATTGAGGGATCAGTAGGATTTATAGGTTCAATTAGGAATTCCACAGAGCCGAACCCTCTGATATGAAAATATCTGGAGTCGGTGAATTATTTTCCCATCTGGTCTCTGGTAGGTTGACATGTTGTTCTTGTATTGTTTTGTAATTATAATACATATAGTGCAATTGCATAACGTGGATTGACCAGATGATCATTTGGGAAGTGTGTGAAAGGGTTTAGTTTTTCCTGTGGGGAAAATTAAACCCGGACATTTAAATCTGGTGCGTAAGTAAAAATTACCGCAAACAGCTGATCTAAAATTCTGCGTGAAAAAATATAATAAAAATTTATTTTTGACACCGTTATAAAATAGTCTACGAAGTTCGGATTTGCGACATTCATGGTCATAATAGATAAAGCATTTCAATAACTTCGTTTTATGTCCAAAATAAAAAAAAATCATCGGAGCTACAAATATTTAAAAAAGCCGAATCAAGAAAGTCAATCCTGAATGTTCGATGGAGTCCAGTGGCGCTGCGTTGATTTTACAAGAGCGGGTTAAGTGACCGCTACAACCTTAAGAGAGCGTAACCAGAGAAAACCAGAAATATGTCATTTTTCAATTAGATTTTAGACGTATTGACTCTTTTCCATAAAAAAAATATAAATTGACTTCGAAAGATTGTTTTTTTATCTAGTAAACACATGTTTTAAATTTTGAGAAAAAATGTTTATTTTTAGTATAATCAGGTTATACCATAGGTCGTTGGCAGATTTGTTAAATTTTCAAACAGGTTTTGTAATATTTTGTATTATACAACACCCAATTCAAATCATAATATAATCATGCAGTGAAATAAATCAATACATTATCTGGTAAACGCATGTTTCAGAATTTTAATTTTAGTTTAAATAAAATCATTAAAAAATATATACGTACATGTGCTTCTTGACGAAAATTGGTCACTCTATACTAATATTTGCGCACTAACAAACTAATATATATATATTTTTTTTACATTCTTATTTTGCTTAAACATTATTGAAAAAATGATAAATACTTATGATCAAAAAATAATTACAAAAAATATAGAATTTTAATAGTTTTATCATCACGCCTTTCAGCATTTTTGGATATAGACTTTATTTGATGATGATAATTTTTTTAAATTTAGACACAACGATACCTGCCGGCCAGTTGGCAGCGTCTATGAATGTATCTTTCTTATTTTCTGTATTTCTTATTTATTTTTTTTAAAATAATCAAACAAAAATAAATCTCTTTTAACAATGATTTTCTTTTCATTTATATCATTATATGTAGAAAACTATCTTACTTAAATGAATTCAAAATTAAACGAATCATAGGTCCCGCTAAACCGAAACATATTTTTTACCCACTTTTATGGGAAATACTCGGGAGCTGGTATCACTCATCACGCCTGCAGTGACGTTGAGCGCTTAATGTTAACAATATAATTTACCTATACTTGTGTGCGTGTCACGCACACAAGCGTTTCAAATGTGGCCTGCTCTTTTTTCGGAGTTACAGCGCAACACTCTATCTAGACATTTATATAATCAAAGATTTAATCATACTTACATAATAAATTAAGTTCAATTTTTTTTTTCATTTTAAAAATAATAAATACTCACATATAATTTTGTTATTAATATAACCCAAGTTGCCTCTAAAATCATGAAACATAAAAATATTAAATGGCCTATATCTTATAATTTAAAGCGAAAATAAATAAAGTAGCTCATATCCTGACTAGATATTTGATATACCTTTTGATTACAAAAATAATTTTTCAGTTTCGTTTGGTATTTTGATAAATCCAAAATTAAGATTTGTATGAAACGAGCCGAAATGGGCCGCGCAAACGTTCCTCTTAAATTACGATATTTAATATTTAACATCATTACTGTATTGTATTAAGCCGCCGCTACCCGAATTTCTACCGATTTCTTACGTATCTCTATTAAACACGTTAAGTTTTAAAGCTCTTAAAAATATACCTATGTTATTCTTGAAGATAATATCTAGACATTCCCCGCGCCGAAACGCAAATCATATAAAATTCCCTCGACAGAAAAAAATCGCAATTATAAACACGTTTGTTTCAGTTATTTTACAAGTTACAGATGTATGAAAAGAATTAACAGTCTTTCTTTAAATGCTGTTTAAGACAACCCCCGCAAGATTTTTACTCTATTTTAAACGAGTCATGTTTTATTAAACATTTTCACAATTTTCGCATCGATTTCGTCGCTTTAAATACTAGCGCGCTCCTCTAAAATTCGTAATTTCATATCTCTCCATCTTCTTCTTTTGGAACCCGGTTGCGGCGCCTTAAGTGAGATTGGTATGCAATGCACCTAATATACCACTATTTCTTCAACGTATGATAAAAGTTACGTACAAAATGGTTAGTAATAATAATAAACTAGCAGTTAAAAACTTGAATAAACAAACTATCTTCCGCTGCGGGAAAGAAAGATACTCTTGAATTATCCTGTTTCCCTGTGAGGAGTGAAACTCCTTCCTCATTCTCAGAGAAAATGACATCTCTTGATGCAAAAATACAATTATTGTTAGGGTCATACAAACGATAAGCCTTGGACAGAAGACTATATCCCATCATAATGCATGGTTTTGATTTAGGGTCTAACTTTTTTCGGTGTGCATCCGGAATGTGTGCATAGGCTTTGCAGCCAAATACCCTTACATGTTTTACAGTAGGTTTTCTTCCTGACCACATTTTCTCGGGAGTTTTATCCACATTTTTGCTGGGCGAACGATTCATCAAGTAGACTTTAGTGAAGACTGATTCAGCCCAAAAAATATTTGGGAGGTTAGCTTCAATCAAAAGACACCTGGCACGCTCCAGGATTGATCTATTCAGTCTTTCCGCCCGACCATTCTGTTCTGGTGTATATGGAACCGTGGTTTGGTGTTCAATACCACAATCACGCAGGATTTTGTCTAATCGCTTGTTGCAAAATTCACCTCCATTATCAGTACGAAGAGTCTTGATTCTCTTTCCAGTTTGCGTTTCAACATGTTTTTTAAATGTTTCAAAACACTCTGCCACCTGATCTTTTGTCACAAGAAAATAAACAAAGGATTTTCTACTGAAATCATCCAAAAAAGTGAGAATATATCTAGAGCCAGATAATGAATTTGTCTGCTTTGGTCCTACAAGATCTGAGTGGATCACTTCAAGTAGTCTTGCAGCTCTAGAGTTGCTCAATTGGAAAGGCAACCTGTGGCCCTTCCCTTTCACACAAACTTCACACACATCTGGTGGGTTTCACGAGGAAAACTGAATTCCATGAACTAATCCATTTTTCAATTTATTTAAACTGTCATAATTTAGGTGGGCCATCCTTCTGTGCCAAAGAGTGCTATCATTAGCTTTTGTTTGAACAGCGAAGCCAACATTGCTTTGCACATGCACATCCAATTTAAATAAATTATTCACTAGTGATGCTGTTCCAATTATTTGATTGTTACGATTTAAAAATTTTGTTCCAGTTGAATTAAAATCACAGAATTACCTTTGCTAACAATTTTACTAACAGAAAGCAAATTTACTTTCACTTGTGGAACATAAAACACATCACTTACATTTATTGTTTCTCCACAAGATGTGATTAATTGCAGGTTTCCAACTGTGTCGCTGATCATTTGATCACCATTGGCAGTAGTGATACCCAACTGGGAAGATTTTTTGATTTTATTTAATAAATTATTATCAGTCATTGTTAAATGTGCAGAAGCCCCTGAGTCAAGAAACCATTCGTCAGCTGATTTAGAAGTCACAGAAAAAGCAGTGTACATTGAACTTTGTTTGTTTCCACAGTTTTTTGTATCAAATATCACCTCACAGTTTCGGGCTATATGACCATTTCTGTTGCATTGGTAACAGCGGGGTCCCCTTTTATGATCTGCAGAGTTGGGAGTAATTATTTCCTCCGATCTGTTTCTGGATGAACTGTTTTCTGCCGCCCCTCTGGAACTGCGACTACCCGATCCAAAAACACTGTATTTTCCCCATCTGGGCGAGCCAGATCCGTACATAGCAATGTCATTGGGATTTTCTAATGTTGAATTATTATGCGAAACATCTTGTAGCAATTTTGTCTTTATTGCATCCCCAGTCACTTTTATTCCAGAGCTCTCTATGCCCATAATCATGGGGGGTGTATTTTTCTGGAAGCCCGGCAAGAAGAATGGTACCTATCCATTCATCATCAACTTTTAAACCAATATTAGTCAATTTCAGGGCAGTGGTAATAATTTTATGGACGTAATCTTCAACAGATTTACAGTTTTCTAACTTTGTTGTGATAAGAGTCCTTAGTAGCCCTACGCGCCGTGTAAGACCTTTATCGTCGTAAGCAGCAGCAAGATTGTCCCAGGCTTCTTTCGCGGTTGTAGCAGACTGGACATGAACATAGACTGGTTCAATCAATAAAACAATCTTGGAACGACATTTTTTAACCTTTTTCTGGTCTGATTCCGTACCTTCGACACATTCCCATAAATCCTGGTCTTCTAAATATGCTTGAGCAGCGAACTTCCAGATGTCATAGTTCTCACGGCCCCTCAGCTTTTCAATAGGGAGTTGGAACGACATTGTTCGATTCAAATGTTAATCACAATTTAATACTTAAAGTCATTGATCACAACACAGTGTCTTTAAGCATGATGTGGCCCATAACCTGTTAGTTTGTAATTAAATAGACTCAATTGCAAGGTACAGATGTATTTTACTGTCAGGTAAACAATAGGTGTAGCCGACAACAGTTAGTAAATTCTCTCTCTCTGGTTTCAATCGTGGGATTGGTTTGCAGCAATTTCATCTATACGTTTCTTCCACTCTTCCCTGTCTTGTGCGGCTCTTTTGAAGTCTGCATATGATGAGCAGCGCACGTCCACCAGCAGGTCCTCCAGGTACTCTCAGCGTGGGCGTCCCCTAGCGTTTGTCCCCTCGGTCATACCCTCCATTATGGCATGCAAGAGGCCTTCTTGTCTTATTACATGGCCGATCCATCTTGCGCGCCTTTCGGACAAGGTCCTGAGCAGGTGCCTTCCTCCTTCGATTCTTTGGAGAACCTCCTCATTTGTGATGTGGTCTCTCCAGGAAATTCCTAATAGTCTTCTATAGGACCACATCTCAAAAGCCTCTAGTCTCCGTTTATCTCTTTCGGATAGGCACCATGTTTCGCAGCCGTACATCAAGATACTCCATACAAAGGTCTTGATGAGGAGTGTTCTCAGTTTTAGGTCTATATTATTCGATTCTATTATTTTCGACCTTTTATTGAATGCAAGCCTAGCCTGGTGTATACGTCTGTCGACCTCGCTCTTAGACCGACGGTCCCATATTATTTTGCTCCCGAGGTAGACAAACTCCTTGGTGTTCTTTAGTGGAACTCCTGACATCTCTACTCTCATCTGATGTTGCGTTCGTCCTACAGTCAGCAACTTTGTTTTGTCTTTATTTATCTTCATGTTGTAATTTTTTTGAAGAATGCTTTGCATGATTGTTTCGCTTTCAGTAACCATAGCAATATCGTCAGCAAACCTTATCATATCCACCTTTTGCCCGTGTATCTTTACACCTTTTCTGTGACTCATTCTCTCTCTCAAGTAAATTAAAACAGGCAAATTCCAAACAAAAGTGTTCTATCTATTAACTACAGATATTGTAATGTGCACGCTCGTGAAAACAAACTGACAAAAAATCCTCAAATAAAAAAAAGAGTGTGCAATTCACACGCAGTAGAATCTAAACTTTACCAAAACAATCTCAACTAATACTTGAAAAGTGAGGAAAACAGATAAACTTAAATAAAAAGAAACTAAGCATCTGATTTAATTTTTTATTCAAATTTGAGCGTGGCAGACTTTGGCATTTTTTTTTTTCGTTTGAAATGTTGATATTCTAGAAATTTATTGTAATCATCTCAAAATACTGCAAAAAAACTGCTGATAACTGCTTTACTAGTTTAGGAGGATGTTTTTATAATGAATAATTAATTAAAATTTTAAAAAAAGTACCGTCAAAGCCTTCAATTATACTAAATCAGGCATGCCCATCCTGCAGCCCGAAATGAAGTTATCAAGCTTCTTTGTTTTGGATTTTGGTATTTAACAAAAAAAGACTGTCGATGTGAGTTTTGATTTTTTGATAAGGGGTCGTCCATTAATCACGGGATGTTTTTTAGCAACTTTTTAACCCCCCCCCCCCTGATATATGGTTAGGTTTTAGACTAACCCCCCCCATCCTTAAATATTTTAAAATTTTCAGAATATTATCACAAAAAACAAATACACGTGATTTCTCGTTAAGCCCCACCCTCGTGATTTTTCGAACCCCCCCCCCCCCCTTTTGAGCCTCACGTGATTAATGGACGACCCTTAAGTGCCAAGCGTATGGTGCTACAGGAATTGAATTTATTTTCGCAATCAATTCAACCAGTATATTTTTCCGCACATTTCTCGGAGGATCAAATGCAACTGACCTGATTTTAATAAGTGGAGGGTGAGTGCAAAGGACACACATAGGCATATCAGTTTATGACTTCTGGCATTGAAGGTTGCGGTTTCACAATAACATCATTTTTGGACACCGAATTACCGGCCTCCGTGGTCGAGGGGTAAGGCTCTTGACTCCCAATCCGGAGGTCGTGGGATCAAATTCCGGTGTGCGCAAATACATTTATTTGATTAATTTGTGTTATTTCATAATTAATTCATTTATAATAATATATGGTATATTTGCGGCACGTTCTAGAGCAGTGGTTCTCAAAGTGGTCCGTACGGATCATCCAATGGGTCCGTGCAAAATAAAAATTGATTTAGGGGTCCCTGAATGACGTCAGGGGGTCCGTGGCAAGGTTTTGACATATTTTTATTCATTTGGAAGTTTCGTCGGGGGAGGGGCATAATGGGATAGGGTGGGACGGCAAATTTACCATAACGGAGGGGGTGAAATGGGATATGGGGTGGAACGGGGTCCACCCCCATATCCCATTTCGCCCCTTCCGTTGTGGTAAATTTGCCATCCTACCCTATCCCATTCCCCCTTCGTTGTGCTTTCCACCCCCTCCGTTGTGCTATCCACCCCGGGGTCCAAAAGAGTTTGGGAACCACTGTTCTAGAGTAAAAGATACTCTCAGTATCGCTCTGGTGTAAGACCGCCATTCAGAATTGAAACATTGCTTGAAATGGCTTTAGCCGTGTTTAGTGACCAGATCAGAATAGCCAGGTACTTCCCCACCTTCGTCTTTCCCATAACCTCCCCCTCCCCGCTAACTTCCCTCACAATATACCCTAATTGGGGATGCCATAGTCTCACTGGCTCCAGATGGAAGCAGCTAGGGCTCTTGCGAGGTATTCACTTTAAAAATTAAACACCGGTAAAAATTAACACAGTAATATCCGCAGTTTAGGTACACGTTTTCATAGATGGAACAAATGGTCAGGATTTGCTGAAATGCCCCCCCCCCCCCCCCCCCCGGGGTTCCCGAGTTCATCGGGTGAGATTTGTCCGAATATTGGCGGCAGATGCATCTGCCCACCAACTGAATGGAAGGCTGTATCGGGAGAGACTGGTTGAGAGGGACCTCTTTTCACCTCTCCAACAGGATTCTCTCGGAACATCGCCTTGCACCACAATGGAAGGGATAGAGTCAAACGTCCGTCACTCCAGACCACACTGACATTCAGATTCCTACCCACTTACCTAGTACCTTTTCCTTCTCACAAATTCCTCTCCTTCCTTTCCTAAAAAGACCCTTCTCAGATCATCTCCAAATCACCATCCCCACCTTGAGGTGAATTATTTTCCTCTGCGACGAGAGCGAAGAGAGTGGAAAATTAGTTAAAAGTCTGATAATGGCACAGAAAAGCGCCGCAGGTGAAAATATTTCTATGTTGGAAGGCAAACCAATAAACGCTTTTCATTTATATTTTTTTGAAAGTCAATTCCACCACCATAACACGGGCATCAGCCTAGCATGGTGGTCGAAAAATCCACAAATAATGTAACCATAATATGCAATGAATAAAGAAAAAATATATATATATATAATATATCAAGACATTCACAAATCCAGCAATAGATTTTTACAATATTACATATTTTGTTCTTTTTTCATTGATTCTATTGACGAAAAGGTCACTGCTCAGCTACAATTTAGGATTTCTCCTAGGCTGGTTTTCAGCAGTGCATTTGTTCAATGCATTTTAAATTATCTATATACGTGTGAAACATGGTGTCACTACCGAACCACCTCAATGGAGCGACTCTGGATCCAATATAATAATGCATGCAGAATTATATTTGGATAAGTACAGAAGATATAGCAGTGCTTTGAAAATGTTTACGGAACTACGATTGCAAGGATTCGCTAGTCTGATGAGACAACGGGTCGCTGGAGCCAGGATGCGGCTAATGGCCTCCGACAATAAGTGACCGCAGCGATCCTGCACCAAATGCCTTTATTTATGCTCCAAGCCCAGACTTCTCGGGCCTCTAGTGGAAGTCCAATCCTGAGCATTGGAGCCCCGAATTACCCACTTAACTGCAATAGGTCCAGTCTAAATCCAATATTCTTCTACATCCATTGTAAATTTTTATAACAGTTTAAGGAACTAATCGCCAAGTTCATTCACCTGCCTAAATATTTGACATGCCTTGGAAACATTTATTTTCAGTATCGGATCTAATATTGACTTTCATCGTCCATTAAAACATTCTCACGGCTTTAGGTTATGATTGCCTTGTGACATTTTACAAAAACTAAACAGAGTAAACAGGATATTGCGTACAAGACAATTAAACTATGTATACACATTTACATTGAATTGGCATACCAACCTCAATACATAGATATACACAGTATACACGAACCTATATGACTAGAAGATGAAGAGGCTGGTCATGTGAAATAATTGATTGGTTATTATTTATTTACATAAAATCCAGTGAAGTCTAAGTTAACTAAGGGAATTTATTGATGTGGGATTTTTCACACACAATCGAATGCATTTTGGTAAAATCCTTCAAGCCACATTCTTTGGGTATGTTATATGCGGAAATCAGATGGTTTGCTCGGGTGAATGTTCACTCGAGTGAATTCTCGTTTTTTTTTTTGGGGTGTTATGCTTCTTCTTTAGCTAACATTTCAGACAGCGATACAGTGTCCATCATCAAGGCATTTGCAATATACTTTTGGCCATGAAAACTAAAATCTTATCACTGAATGAACGTTTATTTGTGTTTCATTCCGCGTTCACAGGGCGTTTACAGAATTATACAAGAAATGAATGTTCGTCCATTACTTCCTACTAGCGATGTCTAGATTCAGCTGGAGTAGGCTCTTGAACTCGGGTTCTTCGCGGGAAGTGGATTCTACTCCTACTCCTTTTTCAAATCGACCACTTCCAGAGAACCCGGACCAGGGCTCGGACCCAAACCTGGAACTTGGAGCTGGACTCGGGAAAGGAAGCACGCCTCGGGGGCCACTGGCAAAATGCAGAACTCACCCATCTCTACATCCAACTGCAATGTCATCGAATGAAGTCATGCGCATTGGAATTCGTTTGATTTATGATAATTTGATCGAACAATTGAAAATAATTAGGAGAAGAAAATCCTAAATCATACGATGATCATTTTTTTAATATTAGCTCAACACAGGAGACCTGGAAACTGGAAACCTGGGGGCCAGTGCATCCAAGAGAGAGATTGATGTATGAATCCATCCCTCCCAATGCGGTGTACGACAATGGGTCGAAAGAGTCCAGCAGGAGGTAAAAAGCAAAAGGTCTCCATCAACCAGTCTCGCTCGATCTGATTATATTCATATTCAATAATGACAGAATATAACATTCATATTCTGTCATTAATAATGACAGAATATGAAAATAATGTTAAGAAATTATTTTTAATATAATGTTTATAAAATGAAACAATGCAACTTTGTATAAACTACTTATAAAATGTGCAAATCCGACCGGTTTCGGAACAAACGTTCCTTCGTCAGGGAAAGCTTATACTAATTTGACAGTTTAGAACAATGTTTTATTAGGGTAGGGGTGGAGCCGTTGTTATTTAATAATGTAGATTGGGTGGGTAGGTATTAGTGTAGAGTGGGTGGGTAGGGGAACAAATCCATGATTGGGCTATATGACAATATTTTTTGTTTGTTGATAATAGATTCATTATTTTTAAGGGATTTTTTAATTTCCAAAGCTTCTAAGTTATCTAAACGTTTTCCTTTATGATTAATATGAAGAATATTTATCCCTGTTTTTTTTCAAAACTATGGTTATTTTCAATGATATGGTTAGCGAACTCAGAAAAATTATTATTATTAAGACACCTTAAATGTTCTTTGATTCTGATTTCAAAATTACGAGTTGTTTTTCCAATATAAAATGAGGGACAATCATTGCATTTGAGTTTATATATTCCGGAATTAGTCAATTTATGGTCTTTATCTTTAGTATTTCTCAAAAAATTACCGATATTATTTCTTGTATAAAACGCTGGTTTAATATTAGAAGGGAAATTTTTGCAACATTGAACTGAAAAATTATTAATATACAAAATTTTACGCCATTCTTTATCAATAATATTATTAGAATTGTATAGATATTTATTTTTTGAAATTTTGCTAAGTTTTTTATTTAGGATGTTATCAATTAATTTTGGTTCATATTCGTTATTTATAGCAATTTGTTTTATTATAGAAAGTTCAGAAAGGAAATTATTATTAGACATTGGGACATTTACTAAGCGGTGTATCATGGAATGGAAGGTGGAGTGTTTTTGTGAGACAGGGTGGTTGGAGGTCTTATGAATTACTATGTCAGTGTATGTTGGCTTGCGATATATAATATATACTATATATAATATATATATATATACATCCCGCTATCATTGCTGCGTCTTCTAATGGTCCACTTTCATTCAATCCTGCGTCCGACCGTCATTCTGCGTCCGGTATACGGACGCAGGATCGAACACATGTAATTTCAAGTTTTCCCCACTCCTCTACCCTCATACAGTCCAAAAACGAAAATAAGCCAGACGCAGTTTTGGTACCTAAATCAACTGAAATATGCTATTTTAGTTCAGTGTTTTGTCACCGAGCGGCGAGCCGTGGCGCTGTAGTAGACCAGCGTATATTTTTAGCATAATATACGTTTTTATTGGCTTTTATTGACTCGCGTATCGCAACTCCTACATTTGGCAACATCGCTTTTTAATAGCGTTTCTTCTGATACAGATCATTCACAGTAAAAACATCGCACATTGCAATCAGGATAACAAAAGAAATGATTTCATTCAAATTTAGCTTTTGATTATATTATTATTGTACGGCAAATATATCAGCAACTTAATTTTTTTATATTACTATTTTTAAACAAATATTAGATATTTTCTTATCCATGATTATAAATTCCTACAATGCTTAATCGTGTGCTAAGCCACTCTATTATTATTAAACAAGATAAAATCAATGTTCTTAATATATTAGTAATTTGAAAACTTACTACAAATAACTAGAATAAATAAAACAATTTTTTCTTCAATTTATGACTGATTTGACAGTAAAAAATATATGTGAAATATTTGGAGATTCACAAAGAATGCAAGACTGATGACTGTAATGAGATAATAATAGGAATCTTAGATGGTTTGGGCATGTAGAGCCAATGATCTAAAGATAGGTTGTAAGGAGATTATATGTACATATGACGTGAACTTGAATGGTAGAAAAATTCGGGGATGCCCGAGAAAGACATGGCATGATTGAGTAAACCGAATTCTCGAGTAATGTCGAAAGACAGAATGAAAGAGCGATGTATGGATGTGAATGAGGCAAGGAGTGTGTATGATATAGTCAATTCTCGAAGCTCCGGCGCTCCTAGATTTGACTAGTCAATCCTCAGGTCTGACTTGAAGTCTTAGTCAAAGCCCAAACAAATGAAGTTTTTCGGCCACTGACTAAGGAATTTTCGTCAAACCTAGGAGAAACTAATTTGGTCAGGCAAACGTCAAAACTCAATTTAATGAAATTTCGATGTTTGACGAAAAAGTGAAAAAGTTAGGAACTTCTAGGTTTGGCTAAAAATACTTTAATCAAAGGCCGACATTGGAATTTATTTCGGGGTTAGCCCGATATACCAGTCATTCCGCGAAGAGACTGCATACAGACCTTTGACTATGACATATGCACAGACCGAGTTGTTTGGCGGTCGTCTCTGCGAACCCCTGCGAGGAAACAGCGGGTTGGTTGGTTTTTGTGAGATAATATTTATTTATTATTAAAGGCATGTTATTTTATTTGTTTACACAGTTTTATGCTTTCGATTTTCCTTTTGAGAGATTTAACATATAATTTTACATTAGCACAACACAGGAGGCCCTGGGAGGAAAATAATTCCCCTCAGGATCTATGTCATCTTTGGGGATGCTGTGTGGAGGGTCTTTTTTTACATTAACTCCATACAGGAGGCCCTGAGGAAAATAATTTCCCTCAGGGTCTATGTCATCTGGAATGCTGTGTGGAGGGTCTTTTTGAGGAGAGGAAGGAATGAACATTGGTCTTGAAGAGACCCATGTTGTAGGAAGGAGGAAACACAGAGGCCTTCTTAGAAAAAGAAGGAGAGGAAGTTCTGGGAAGGAAAATGGTATTGGGGTTGGGTAGGAATCTAGGGGTCAATGTGTCTAGGAGTGACAGTCAAAGACGCTCTCTCAACCGATCTCTCCCGACTTGGCCTGCCATGCAGCTGGTGGGCAGACGCATCCGCTAACAAGATCCGGACAAACCTCACCCCATTAACCCGGGCACCCCTGCTAAGTCACCAAACGTAGTTAACCACTTGGGATGACCTGTGGCAGAGGTGTTTGTTATCCTATAAAAGGTTCCTGCGGCGGCTGTTCCCACACCCGCCTCCCAAATTGAATTAATTATAATTTTGTTATAAGATTCGCAAAAGACGTAATATTTCTACCGATAATGGTGTTGTAGTAATAATTACCCAATCTGCCAAAGCTGCAAGTAATTTGAAAACTGTTACTTTTCTTTTTTTTTGTTTATGGCAATTCACCCTAAGGAGAGTGCTATGTGACACGTTACTTTTCTTCTTACTCGAAAAACGTGTTGAAATTCATTGCTAGATTAACATTTAAAAATCAAGGCACGTGATGCTGTATTCTGGCATATTTCTAATGATAGAAATTGTATTTTTCAAAGTTCTCCTACTTAACCGAAAACGTTCAGGTGAACTTCAGAGACTAATCGAGAAAAACTACTAGAATTGGCTATTGGCGATTTTAATCAACTAAAAATATTGGTACATTTTTTTAACGTGAAGTGTGTAATGATAGGGAAAAGACCCGGTTCCATTTAATTTAGACGTGCAAGAAAACCTAAAGACAGGAAATAACGACCTCCGCGGTCGAGGGCAAAGCTCTCTATTAGCAATCCGGAGGTTTCGGGTTCAAATCCCGGCGTGAGCTCATAAAATTTTATTTGATTTAATACGTATATTATTACAAAAATTTATTAATTAAAATATGTTATTGTATTAGTAGCTATATTTGTGACTTCTTCTAGAGAAGATGATAATTTCAGTTCGTTCTGGTGTAAGACCACCATTCATCCAATGGAGCCAGTGAGTCTATGGCATCCCCAATTGGGGTACCTATTCATGCTGCGGGATTGAAGGTAGATTTGAAAGACTTTGAGATTTGAACCCGTGTCCTCCTGATTGCAATTCGAGAGCCTTACTCCTCGACCACGGATACCGGCAATGTAGAACACGAAGAATTTCACAGTAGGTGCGATTGATGTCCTCGATAAGTAGGTATCCGCTGTCGTTGAGAGATATTGCACTGCTGTCAAAAATGTAGATTAAAAACGTTATCTTTTTAATGGCATGAACCGTTCATTAGAGTAATCGGCAATATTCCAGAAGACAAAATTAATGAATGAATCCCTTGTTACGTAACGGGCCTCCTAATCCATTATAGAGTTCTAGGAACCACATTTCAAGTGTTTGGATGTGATGTATTTGTTTATAATATATATAATACAAACAAAATTTTCATTATTAGGTCAAGTTCATGAACCAGTACACTAAGTGTACACCGTACAACTCTTGATGGTACATCCGATAAAATGTTGAAGTAATATTAACCCTTTTAATTATTATCTGATATCATTGGACAATTTTTTTTTTCAATCCTCTTATGTTTAGAATTCATTCTTCAGAACTGGCATAAATAGACTGGCTACAATCAGACACTCAAAAGTTAGCACGTAAGGAGCCGCAACCGGGCTCAAAAAGAAGAAGATGGAGAGATATGAAATTACGAGTGCTAGAGGAGCGCGCTTTTATTTAAAGCGACGAAGTCGATGCAAAAATTGTGAAAATGTTTAATAAAACACGACTCGTTTAAAATAGAGCAAAAATGTCATGGGGGTTGTCTTAAACAGCATTTAAAAAAAACACTGTGAATTTTTTCATACATATAATTTGTAAAATAACTGAAAACAATGTGTTTATAATAATTTTTGGAGCATATTTTCTGATTTTTTTCCATGGAGGGAATTTTTTTTTTTTTTTTTCAGCACGGGGAATGTCTAGATATTATATTCAAGAATAATATATATTTTTTAGAGAGCTTTAAAAGTTAACGTGATTGAGGCAAGGAGTGTGTGCCAAGATCGAGTTCTTTGGCGGTCCTCTCTGCAAAGGACAGTGTCATTTATTATTACATAATATTTACTTATTATCCGAAGTCATATTATATTATTTGTTTAGACAGTTTTATGCTTTCGCTTTTCTATTTTCCCCTTTCCTTTAAAGGATTTATCATATAATTTAGTTGTTAAAAACCTAAGCCACTAAAACCCCTAAAATTGTTTCTCCCGTGAACGAAAATGCATCGTCAATCATTTTTTTTTTTTTTTTTAATTATTTATTTAATTACAGAATACATTTTGTACAAAAAATTTGAGTAGACCCACAAAGCTGTCATATGACAGCTTGTCTGCAGGTTCTAACAATTTAAACATTCTTAATATTATATCTAAGAAAATATTTGTAAATACATTTATAGTTTTAAGGAAACATTAGAATAGATCACATAGTAATATTGGATAATTTAACTTACACTCATAAATATATAAGATATTTCAATATACCTGCCTAATAACAAGATATGTAGGCAGCTATATTAAGATATTCAAAGATACATGGAGTTTTCACTCATTAACCATAGTTTTATCATTTTAGGACATAGTCTCTCATTTTTTTCAAGTTTTATGTTTTTATTGATTTTATTGAAAATCACTGGTATTAGATATTCAAGAGTACGGCTTCCATATTTATTTAATATTCGAGGAGTTTTTAGGCCCTTTCCTTCTCTAAATCTTGTGGTATGTTTGTGTACAAGTAGGTGTTTGTAAGGGCTTTCCCCCATATTATCCATAATAGTAGTGAACCAGTGGAGACCTTTTATTGTAAGTAAGCTCTCTGAGCCATACAGTAGTTTTAAGTTATGTCTCTGTTTGTAAATATTTGTTGTGACAATTTTTTTTATTATGGCAGTTTGTAAATTTTCAATATATTTAATGTAAGTAGTGCTTGCATGTCCCCAAGTTCGAATACCATATCTAAGGATGGATTCTACCATAGAAAAATATATGAGTTTAAGAGTACAATGAGGCAAAATAAATTTTAATTTGTAAAAGTTACTAGCTAAGGATCTGAGCTGGTTACAAATTTTAGCCACTTGTTTATCCCACTTAAAGTTATTATCTACAATTATACCCAGATAAGTATATTCATTTGTGAAATCTATTTTTTCACAGTCACAAACATTAATAATTCCTCTATGTATACAGTCAAAGCTATGAGCGGTTATTTTAGGAACATTCCACATTTTCAAACTTGGTGATTTTATGTACATGCATTTGGTTTTTTTTACATTAATAACTAATCCTACATCATGAGCCCATTTGAGAAGCTCGTTAAAATCTCTTTGTAATTCTTGTATAGCTATTTCAGGATTTTCATTTGATACAACAAGAGCAGTATCATCAGCAAAAATGAATCGACGAGCTTTTTTGAAAATCTTACACATAGCAATTACATATATAATATATAATTTTGGACCTAGAATTGACCCTTGCGGTACTCCCGATTTGATGTATCTTGATTTACTAATTATATTTAAAATCTTCACACTCATTTTTCTATTTGTCAAATAGTTTTTAAAGAATAAGAGGAGTTTACCCCGGATACCTATAAATTCAAGTACTTTAATTATTTGTATATGGCTAAGTGTGTCGAAAGCTTTTGAGAAATCAATAAATAGAACCAATACATGTTGTTTACAGTTTAGTTGTGAATTTATATGATTAGAAAATTTTTCGAGTAATTTATCGCAACTTTTATTTTTTTGAAAGCCATACTGGCATTCATCAATAATACTCAGATTATTTAAGTATTTATCTAAATTTATTGATATATATTTTTCTAATATTTTTTCTAATGCAGGAAGTAAGGAAATCGGCCTGTAATTGTTTATTAAAGAGTGATTTCCATTTTTAAAGATAGGCCTTACAATACTATATTTTAGTTCATCGGGAATATGGCCCGTATCAATTATTCTGTTAATTAAGTGGGCGATTATAGGACTAAGTAATTTAACATGTTTTTTCAAATCATACATACGAATTAAATCTATGCCTGGTGTCTTGGAATTTTTCATACCTCCGATAATTAATTCGATTTTCTTTGTATTTGCTCGTGGTAGATACATTGTGTGATTTAAATATTCCAGCGTGTATTCTGACGCTCGGACATCACATACATGTAATAACTTATTTACCCCCTCATCAAAAAAGTCTGCAAAATTTTCTGCCACTGCATCTTTCGATTTGGATTTTAAGAAATATTTTGATATGACTTCATCACAACCGGATTTATCTTTCCTTCCTAAAGTTTTATTAATTTCATTCCAGGTTTTTTTAATGTCTTTGAAACAGTGATTAAATTTATAGTTATAGTATAATTTTTTTGTGTTTATTATTTGTTTATTTAATTTATTTCTGTATTTTTTGAAATCGATTTCATATTTTTTGTTGTTAGGTGAGTTTTTCCATTTCCTCCAAAGAGTATCTCGTGTTTGTATATTTTCAATGAGGCTATCATTCATCCAAGTTTTTTGATAATTGCGATATTTTTTATTAAATTTTGTGATGTAACTTAGTCCATAAATATTTTTAAATTTCGATTTCATTTCTTCGTACAATACATTTGGTTCAGATAATTGTAGCATTTCATTCCAATCAGTGATTGAGATAAATAGATTAACTTTTTTTTCAGAGAGTGCAGTATAGTACTCAGTGTGCGATATGTCAGAAGTGTGTTTGCCGTAGGTAGGGAAATAAATCGTCGTTGCAATTAGGTAGTGGTCAGCTATTATTGTTTCACATACGCACGAACTGATTTCTATGGTCTCTCTCTCTCTTATATAGATATGGTCTAGACAAGTAGCCGTTATATAGTTTGACAAAACTGCTTCTCGTGTCACATCGTTAATAGTTTTGACCAATCCGAAGTTGGCCATTAGGTTTTCGTATTGGATTACAATCGGTTCGAGTTCATTTAAAATGTTTATGTTGGTATCGCCAAGTAATAAAATGGATTCTTTAATGTCAATACTGCCCAATACTGTATCCAGTTCATGGAGAAATAATTTTTTATTTGTGTTTGGAGGTCTATACATTGCCAATAGATGTATACGTTTATGTTTGTAAATAGAAACAGTGCCGTAAACGCATTCAAAATTAGTTGTTACTATATTTATTTTTTCGAATGTAAGATGATCCTTCACGTATACAATAATTCCGCCACCCGATCTTTTTATACGACAAAAATAGTAAGAGTTGAAACCCGATATTTTGTATAGATTTACATTATTTTCATTTATCGACGTTTCACATAGCGTTATTATGTCAATATTTCGCAAAGAACTAGAAATAGTTAGGAGGAAAGTATCAAAATGTTTTGATAAGGATCGAATGTTAAGGTTAATGGCAGTTATATTATTAATTCCTAATACATGTTTATTTGACCAATTTTCAAAGCAATAAGCATTAATTTTTTTTGTAAAGAAAGATAAACATTTCCGGGTTAACGAATAACCCGACAATATTTGAAAATCTCCCACTACCACCACAGTAAGCCGAAAATGTTGCTTGAGTCACGACGGAGGACTTAGTCAACCGAGGAATCAAACACGAAACGCCTGGGTGGGACCCAAACGCGATGCCCACTCAACCACTGACCGGTCTATAATATTATTCAAAATAATAAAAAAAATATAAATAATTAGTGACCGACCGAAGGTTCGGTTTCGGTTTCGGCAAGTTTTGGCAAAAAAATCTAGTTTTGGCATCAGTTTCGGTTTTAGAAACCGAAACTTTTTTAGACATGTTAAAAATCGGTTGTTTACTGTTATTTGGCTTATTTTGTACACTTATTCCGACAGTTAACACGTGTTAAATTAAATAAATAAATAAAAACAATAATTTAAGTATGTGAAAAAAGAATTACTTCTATAAAACAAACCAAATTTATAAAAAAATAAGCCAAATAACAGTATTCAATCGATTTTTAACAATTCTAAAAAAGTTTCGGTTTCGGCCGAAACTGAGACAGACACCGAAGATTCGGTTTCGGTGGAAAGGTCTGTTTCGGTGGGACGCTATATATATTTAACTAATTATAATTCTAATTTAATTTTTCATTAATTATTAACATAATTCCTCTCAGGGCCTATGTCATTTTTGGGGATGCTGTTGGGAGGGACTTTTTAGGTGAAGAAGGAGAGGAAGTTCTGGGAAGGAAAAGGATACTAGCGGTGGGTAGGAATCTGGGGATCAGTATGTCCAGGAGTGACGGACATAATAGGAGTGACGGGTATGAATCCATCCCTCCCACTGCGGTGCAAAGCGATGTTTCGAGAGAATACGGCTGGAAAATCAAAGGGACTCCCTCAACCATTCTCTCCCGAACCGGCCTTCTATGTAGCTGGTGGGCAGACGCATCCGTTGCCAAGACCCAGACAAACCTCACCACATGAGCATTACACATTATAAGGCACCCTCGCTAATTCACCAAACGTAGCGAACCACTTGGGGTGACCTATGGCAGAGGTGTTGGTTATCCAATAAATGGTTCCCGGGGCAGCGGTACCCATACCGCCTCCCAATTTGACTCTTTGCGAAGTCTGCGGCTTCTTTATAATTAATAGGTCACATAATATTTCTACTGATAATCGTGTTGTAGTAATAATTAAGCACTTATATCTAGAGTTCATTCTTTAAAATTAACATGAAAAAACTGTTTTTGATGAGAAAACCATACAGGAGTCCACTGATATAGCCAAAATATGGTAATCACTGTCTGATGCGAAATCAAAATGGAGAAAAGAGGAAGCAAAGGAAGATCCCAGCAATATAGATCTAGTCACTAAAAATAACAAATCACACTTCAAGCAACGTTTTAATTCTGAATGATAAGTCTCAAAAAATCTCATACCAATTTAATAAATTTTACGTGGGCATTGCCGCCGCGCCGGGTTGATTAGAGTCCGCGACGTATGGGCCAGACATATTGTCGCCTTCATATTCTATAAATACCTATACAGTCGTTCAACCAAAAACTTGAACAAATAAGCGGCAACGTCGCAAGACGTCGGTTTGTCGTCAACATGAAAATGAATATATAATTGGACGCTTCATTGTGGACCAAATTAAAGTAAATATACGCAGGATGCCTCTCTGCATTGAATATGAAAGGAGTTCAGATTGGTGGAACGCTAAAGGGCGTTTTTATCGTTTTGTATATTTTTAAATTAATGTTTTTCAAAAATTTAAATACCTAACTACAATCAAACACTGAAAAGATAGTATATACTTTAGTTAGAACTATGTAAAATCAAGTCCTTCAGGTAGACGCAGTAATGTCGATCTGATGAAAGGACGCAGAAATGATAGCGGGATGTATATATATATATATATATATATATATATATATATACTCCACCCCTACCCTAATAAAACATTGTTCTAAACTGTCAAATTAGTATAAGCATTCCCTGACGAAGGAACGTTTGTTCCGAAACCGGTCGGATTTGCACATTTTATAAGTGGTTTATACAAAGTTGCATTGTTTCATTTTATTATAATGGATAACCACAAAGTAATAGCTACATTCAAAAATATATAATGTTTATAAATTATTTCCTGTAATGGTTTATACATTTGATTGTATTATACATACATTAGACCAAATATTTAATATTGATTGTTATCAGATTATATTCATTTAGTTGTACATAGTCATTGTCACCCATGCTCAAATGCTTCATGATGACGTGGATGTGACATCTGATGGTTTTACTTTAGGGAACGTACCCATACTACGTGACACGTTTAGGGGAGGGGGGGGGGGGGTCTTCAAAATGTCACGCTCCATAAAAATGAGCGGCGGGTTGCTTAGGTTTTTGGTCTCCGTGGGGGGGGGGGGGGGGGGGGGGGGTGGTTAAAAATTGCAAAAAATTGGTCACGTAGTATGGGTACGTTCCCTTAGCTCCACTGGCTCTGGGCAGTTGGGATTCTTGTGCAGTAAATAGCCAGGCATTCGCATCATTAGCTCTTGTGTGGGGTTCATAAAAAAAATAAAATATAATTTTGGATAAATTTATTAAGGATGAAAAAAAGGTTATAAAAACATTTACATGTTTGTTCGCTCAAATTAAATTTGGTTAATATCTCAGAGATATTTTATAATATAACAAAAATGTCCCAAAAAGAAATTTAAAAATTTGCAGATAAATATTATTTTAAATAATGACAATGGATAAAATATATTGTTAAAGATTCTTTAAATTTGAGACAAATAAGTATATTATTATTCTTATGCTACAGAATCTAATATAGCTTTCTTTAGAGGTATTGTCCATTTGGAGTATAGATAAAATACTTAGTACAATAGTAAACAACTATACCCATTCAAAAGATGTATAAACCAAGAGAAAAATACAATTTTTATTAAATTATTCTGTACAAATTTATACAAATCATAGACTAGATAGTGCGAACAAAATGAAAAAAGGCATACCACTAATAATAATAACAATTTTTGTAGAGTTATTTTTAATAAAAAAAAACCTTTTCAATGGAGCTGAAACTAGTTTAGGGAACGAACCCATACTACGTGACCAACTTTTTACAATTTTTAACCCCCCCCCCCCCCCCCGCCGCTCATTTGTATGGAGCGTGACATTTTGAAGACCCCCCTCCCCCCCTAAACGTGTCACGTAGTATGGGTATGTTCCCTTATAATATTTATTACTCAAAACTATGCGTATAAAAAATTAAAAGAAAATGTTTGTGTTCATTGAGAAGAATTTAATATATTAGACACAAATTGCTTTGCAACATTGAGAAAGTACTTACATTGGAAAAGTGTCGTAAGTCAAAAAAGTAAATTTTCCAGGAGAGTGAAAACAAATGACAAATCATGGAACAAGCAGTTATGTCGAAAAGAGATACTAACGACATCTCGCGGAGGGTTTCATGAGGGTTCCAACTCAGAATCATGCAATTTCAACACTCCTTTGAAAGGTTACGAAAAAAAAATTGTAAAACAGGCCATAACCTAACCTATTTTTTTTTTCATCACTTTTAACCCGTCTGCTTGGTTCAATATATTCGCACCTCACAATCCGGAAGCCTGGATTTCATGCGTAAATTCTGAAACCGTCACTTTGGATCGAGATTGTAAAATGCGAAAGTGCGTGTGTTTGTTTGTTACACTTTCATGCCTAAGCCACTAAACCGATTTAAAAAATTCTTTCACTAATAGAAAGCTACATTATCAGCGAGTAATACAGGTTGTGTATAATGGTAAGCTCTGGCATTATGAAATTTGTATAAATGAAAATGTGTGTATTTCATATATTTTAGCGGCAGGGAGAAAGGCAGGGGGAAGGTGGGATTCGCGGAGAGGGAAGAGATGAGGGAGGGGGAAAGCGGATGGGAACGGGAACGCACAGGAAAGGACATGCAGGAAAAATAAATTTATTTCTTTGAATGGCATTGCGACATATGTCGGGTACCAGCTAGTGCAGAGATAAATACGAAATTTTGACTTACAACGCTTTTCTTCAGGATGTACAATATGTATTAATTTATTAACAGATCTGTATTTACTATTGGTCACATATATATTTACTAAGATAAGAATATAAACGACTTCATTAATAAATTATAAGGGTTTCAAAGACAAATCTATAATGGTACCAAGATCACAATGATTTTATTGAACTAATAAACATTCACAATATTTAGTTACAATGTATGTTAGTAAATTTGGAATACATTTAGTTTAAAAATGATCCTTATTGGTGAAATAGGTCAGTAATTTAATTAGTTTGATTGGAATGCAAAGAGAAAATAAGAAAAATAAAAAAAACAGTGATTTTATATATTTTTCGTCAAAATCGTGTTACGTTAGCAACCTTAATATTATGCGCTATTTGAAAACTTTGTGAACCTAAAATAATATTATTTTAGTGTTTTGTTCTAAATCTTATGCTAAATAAATGAAACACAAGAATAATAAATTGAGCCCATATAAACATATGCGCCCATCAAACGTTATTATGATATCCCAGTAATGATCCAAAGCTATTTCAAACTGAACCTTTGCCGTGCGTATATTATTACGCACGGCAAAGGTTCAGTATGCGCATTTCTTTGACATTGCGTTAAACAATTTTTTTTATACCATTTTATTTGTTCTGCCTCACTCTTCAGTTTAAGGATGTATTTCTCTGAAATATTTATAAACTGCCACCATGAAGATCAATTAAAACCATAATTTATTAAATAATAGGTTTATATAAGGTAATTGTGTAATTTTATGTTTCCTATTAAGTATACAAGTTAATGTATCAAATGTAATTATATTACAATCAGGATATATAGATCTTAAATATAATTTCTGATTTTCTGACTTTTCTTTAGCAAAAATGTATAAATCGGCATAATTGTTATTATATATCGTGTAGGTATGTACATCTTATATAAATATGTAGGCATGTAGTGAGTGCCTAAAAGTAAAGCAACTAATCAATATATTACAAAAAAGAAAGTGTGCAATGTGCGTCCCGCTAGAACCCAGAAACGAGTCCCGGTACGATTAAGAGGGTTATATGGTGTGGTAGCCCTCTGTCCCCCTTCTAAGAAGAAGGTTCCCGTTTTTACCTGAAGGGCGTGCTTTTGAAGATATAAGGGCAGGAAGTTTCGCTCTCTAGAAATTTCTAGAACAGTCCAGAACATTCAAGAGTATTCGAGAGCATTCGAGAGCATTCCACAACATCCATAACATCCCAGAACATTCTGGAATGTTCGGGAATAGTTTGGAACGTTCGGGTACATCTTGGAACATCCCAGATCATTATGGAACATTCCGGAACACTCTCGAATATTGTGGAATGTTCTGGAACACTGTGGACCATTCAAAGCCTTTTTTGCATGGGTGGGGCTACCATAGTATATAAACAAGATCCGTTGTGGGTTTGAAAGTCAGTTCGATTTCATATCGACTCGCTGAGCGAAGCTGGGTACCCCAGCTAGTTTTATAATAAATGTAGGTTTAACTAAATTTCGAAAGACTGAATAAATATAAACAAGTACGTATAAGTATCATTTCGCTTCATGCAAAAGTCACCAAACCCGTAATACTGTTTTGAGGTACCAAAATTTGAATGCTGGAGGTAAACTTCCGATTCGCCGACAATTGGTCCCCCGGCGTACTTATATACAAAGTCCAATCGCTTTAGGGAAAATATGTTATACCTAATTACACAAAACATGACAAGTGACCCGTAGGGATGTGCAGAGAGGATGTATCGCCGAATAACAAAATAATAATACATATTTTCATTCAAAATGGATCAAATAAAAAGTTGCTTCTCTATTTACTGTATGTACCAGCGCGTAAATACAAAAAGATCGACACTGTGTATAAATTCCTTTGAAATTCATACCAACTTATTATTAAGGGTATTTTTGAAGTCGAACTGAATATCTTTTAAATTTGAAATCGGTAAATAATCCGATCAACTGTCGGGTCACCATGCAACTATGTAGGTAGACAAAACAAAGGATATTATATGTAGATATGCATAAAGTTTAAAAGCATACCGATAAGATGTTGCCTTTAATCAGGTACATCTCCTACATCGTATGTATGTCTGGCAATGTTAAATTATCGTGTAAACAAGCTTATGGGTCCGAGTGGTTAAATTAGAATAATAACTTTAGGGAACGTACCCATACTACGTGACCAACTTTTTGCAATTTTTAACCCCCCCCCCCGGTGACCAAAAACCTAAGCAACCCCCTGCCGCTCATTTGTATGGAGCGTGACATTTTGAAGACCCCCCCCCCCTAAACGTGTCACGTAGTATGGGTACGTTCCCTTATTGGTATTGAAGTACAGTAAAGTATTCTTAAACAAATTAAATCAGTGCACAATGTGTAAGTTTACATTTAGCACTTTGAAATTAAAGTATTAAATTAAGTTGAGTCAATGAACTCAAAATATTCAAAATAATATACGTTCCTACCACATAAAAATCCAGCAAAGAAAAAAACCAAAGGTGTTTCAGTCAATGCCCAAAAAATGACAAAAAAAACTTATTTAAATGCAGCAAAGAAATACAATTAAAATAATGAGTCATCAAATTGGTCAGATAAAAATTAAATTTATTCGGAGAAAATGCGCCGCGGCTAACTGGTTTTAAAATAAAACATTTCAGCTAGATTTGGGGTAATAGAGTGATTAAATTTATAGTTTTATTTGGGTATCTAAATAGATATAAATTGCCAATCGTTAGGGTAATAAAAATTTCAGAGGTAGAACTAATGCAGAAATCAATACATGCTATAATGAAAAGATTATTATTGAAAATTAAAAAAAAGTAAATAAGTATAAAGGCTTAAATTTTTTTAATAATTTTAATATTGTAAGTGCCTGCTTGAGAACATATAATATAATATATTTTTTAATATGTATATTGGTTATAGAATATTTATTTAAACAAAAGGGAATGTGAGAGGTCATACAATATTTTGTGTGAAATCTAACTGAAAACGCACTTCAAAAGGTGCAAATTGGGAAGATATTTCAAATAAATAATGCCCAAAAACATTGCAACATCTTGAAATAGAACATTTATGCTGGACATAAGAGGATTTGTAGTTTATAAGAGAAATTAATGACATTCAATAAAGTTCAGATAACACTGGAAAATCAGTCAAACGGTGGCCATCTTCAAATAGAACTCTTCTGCTGGATTTGAATTATTCAGTTGTTTATAAGAGAAATTAATGGCCTTCAATAAAGTTCAGATAACACTGGAAAATCAGTCAAACGGTGGCCATCTTCAAATAGAACTCTTCTGCTGTATTTGAATTCAGTAGTTCATTAGAGAAATTAATGACTTTCAATAAAATTCTGATAACACTAGAAATCAATCAATTGAAAAATAATCAAATGGTGGCCATCTTGAAACAGAATTCTTCTGCTGGATTTGAATTCAGTAGTTCATAAGAGAAATTAATGACTTCCAAAAAAGTTCAGATAACACTACAAATCAATCAAATGAAAAATAATCAAATGGTGGCCATCTTGAAATAGATCTCTACTGCTGGATTAGAATTATTCAGAAGTTTATAAGAGAAATTAATGGTTTACAATAAAGTTCAGATAACACTGGAAAAGTAATACAATAAAAATATTTCTTTTGTACATATAGATGACACATTGCTTCATTAGATTTTTGCAAAGAATATGAATACATTTAGGAAAAATGTACATTTTGATGTTTAGTTTTTATGTTGAGTAAAAGAAAGGTTTGACAATTTTTTTGTTGTTGTTTTGAATTGAATTAATGCTATTAAAGAAAGAAAAATAACGTACCCACTACTATTTGAAAAAGTTTGAGAAGCACTCATCTAGTATATTTTTCCAGTTCATTTAAGGTAAAAGCTGCAATTTTTGTTTGGAACTGTTGAGAGCCGCCAATGCAAACATATTTATTAAATAAATGCAAAACATTTTGTACAATATGAATTATCAAATTATAATAATACAATTATTATATTTCTAGGATATTATTTGTTTGAAGGTAAAAAAAATATATATAAGTACGAAAAGAAATCACATAACTACGTACACAGGGTTTTAGGGTAATTTTACTAATAAGTAACTGAATACGTTTAGGTATTTGTAAGTATACTTCCCAGTAAATGCAAATATGTATATAATATACTAACATAATATGTAGCGTTAATGAATAAAAAATCTTGCCCAAGTGATATTCAGAAGAAACTTAATTTATTCAGATAAACACCATTACTTTGTACTTATTTATTTATTTATTTATTCAATGAAGTTATAATAAATAAGGTAAAATATAAAAAAAAAAGAAAAATAGAGAGATATGCAATTACGTATATGAGGATTAAAAAATACATAATGTTCTTGTTATATCGACGGTTCGGAAGAACAATGTTGGATGTGTGATTTTATAGTTAAGGTGAGCAATTTTTAAAACATTTCTATTTTTGCATGCAAAATTTTTATGTTTATAAAATTACATGTTTATTTTGAGTTATAAAACTTGAAAGAGTATTTCATCACCTATCCAAAAAAGTTTTTAGTTTTCGGATACATTCAGAAATATTCTATTAGTTTGGATTTTATTGCAAAATGGAAATATTTTGACCCTCTGACAAAGTACGGTTGAGACGTGAGATGTTAAACCTTTATTTCTGCATTTTATTGTTTTTGAGATCAAGAAATATACCTTAAATATTCTTAAAATGAATATACTTCTTAAATTTCATTAAAATATAAAAAAAAAACAGACTTAAATCTTCAAAAGAAAATTACAATATGCTAAACAAAACAAATTAAAAATTTTAGCAGATCCGACATTGTACTTCGGGACTGTCAATATAATTTTGTTGAGTAAAAAAAATATTTTAACATTAAATTAAATTATTTAAAAAAAAATCATATATCGCATAGAATTAATCATAATGCAAAAAAAAATTATAATACATGTACATATAAGTTTTATAAACAGTGGAATACATCTTAGCAAAATATTATGTGCACGAACTCAAAACGTTTGCTAAACATAATATTGTGACTAAATAAAAGATAGCTGTTACCATTGTGAGATTATATATTTATCAAATATTAATAATGTAAGTTATACACATAAAGTTTCCATACATTTTCAATGTATTGAATGTACATTATTTGTGAGGTTTTATTTAACATGTATATTATTAGTACACTGGACCAAAGAAATACACATATTTGTTTATAGGAGAGTTCATAGGCAATCTTAGGAAGGCGTACATTAATTTATAAACACTATCTATAATTTATTTATGTATGTATGTACATGTTAGATACAATTTATAATATTTATTTTATAATGGGACTTTTATAAATTACTACCTACTTTATTAAATTTTAATTTTAAACGCAAGATGAATACCCACTTTCCCTTCTACTTAGTCCAAATGAAATAAACTAGATACTTGAAAGATGTACATATATGTACATTCATATTTACCAGTAATTGTTATTGTTATCAATAAAATTGGTTCCAGTACGGTTTGTCTAAAGGTGTTATATTCAAAGTCATCTTAATGCGTAGGGACCGACAAGAAACTTCAATAAATAAAAAGATATTTTTGATAAAGCCAACACGTAGGCAATACGATTCTTGACAAGGTGACATTTTTATTTTCGCCTTTAACTAACCTAGTAGAGGTAATACCCGAAGGAAAAATGAATGCATACGGTCAACACTGCAATTGCAGTGCTTCATACCGTGTTTGGACACAATTCTTCAACACTGCAAATGCAGGGCTTAGGCCCCTAGGGTTAAAGGAATGATAAGGTTCAAATATACTTTTTATGACATTATAAAACTGGTACAAACACTGGTGTTATTTTGAAATATTATGTGGCAATCTGACACAAGCACACTAATCCGTCATTTTAAAACATAGAATTGGATATAACTAATTATGTATTATGTGTAGAAAGGTTAGGTTATTAGGCTCTAGTTAATTTGGGATTCTTTAGTGCCGTGCAAAAATGGCTATCCCTATTTGGTGTGGAATCTGACATGATTGCAATTTTGATATTAAAAACTGCAGAGGTAATGTCAGCATCAATACATTTGAACATAATTACGATGATATGCTCATGTAAACCTGTGTCATAGTACCACAGTTATAATATACATATAGGTACTTGTATACAAGTAGGTACTTTTTTCGTTATTTGTTTTTGGGGTGTTATGCCGTGTTGCGCTACCTCCTTCTTTAGTCAACGTTTCGGACATCGTTGCAGTACATCTACCGGATCTGCCCTGATGATGGACACTGCAACGAGGTAGCGCAACACGGCATAACACTCCAAAAACAAATAACGAAAATGCTTTTGGCCGTGAAAATCTTAAAACTTATCATGTAGGTACTTGTATTCACGTAGGTACTTGTATACATGTAGGTATTTGTATACATGTAGGTACTCATAACATGAATAAAAATTTCATGACTTTAGACACAATATCTTTGGATAACTAACGGCATGATCTCATGTGACCTATTCTTTGAGAATCTATGATCAATTAATAGAAGGAAAATTGAAGTCTATTCAACTTTGGGTTTCTATTTCATAGAAAAACCTGTTATGAGGAGCGATTCTGTGTCTTTTATGAATATGTAAAAGATTCCGTGTGGAATCGGCAGTCAGATTTGTGTGATTTTATAAGGCTGTCAATTGTTTTTTCAATGGGTGATGTCAGCTGTTGCCGATTTTAAGTTGTTTGAAACACGAAATACTGTAAGTATACATGATCATTTATTCATTTAATGTATGTTTAAAGTTTATATACCATGGAATTGACATTTGCACAAAATAGGTTCTTAGTTTGGGCAAACTAAAAAATTCATGCGTAGATAGATTGAAATGAAACTTCGCAAATGTCAAAACCGTGGTAAACAACTTAAAATGTACATTAAATGAATAAATAATCATGATAACTTACAATAATATGTGTAAAAAGTGTTAAATGCGCTAAACTAAAATATGCGACAGCTGACATCCGACAATGGCTCACATCACCCATAGAAGAAGCAATTGCGAGTCATAGAAAATTACACAAATTTGGCAGCCGATTCCGTATACGAGATCTTTCCCGTGTCCACAAAAGAAACGGAATAGCTCATCTGATGATTATTGATGATCTATTTCTGAGATTCTATGAAATAGATCCCGGCTTAACCGATTACTGGAACCAGATTTGAATGAGGAAATAGGAGGGTAACGTATCATCTAATCTAGTATCCACGCAAAACGAAAATAGTTACATACCTACAGATGGCAGAGGAAAAGGTTAGATTTAATAATGTTACATTATTTTTTCATCTTGCGCATTTTGACCCCTGCCTTGATTACACTGTCCACATGCAAACGACACCAGCGAGATTTTTTTAATTTTTCAAAATTGGCACTGTATCTGTTTCAACAGACAACCTTGTATAAATTTGGGTAAAAAAATATTAGCAATTCACTTTTAAATATATTTTTGTAAGTAAGATTTACACAGGAATCAGAAGGACTGAGAAAAAATATTACATACATAAGTCATTCAAAAATGCCTGATTTGTACATCACACTTTGGGTTTGGGGTGCTCCAGAGAAATTCAAATGTAACACTGTCAACAAATGGCCACGGCGCCATTTTGTTTTTTGACATTTGAAAAGTTCCCTGTGGAGAGACATTTTTGAAACTTCTTTTTCTTTTATTGTATACTGGAAATTACGGAATGCAATGTTTTTTATAAATACAAATGCCCTGAAAATGCATACCAGTAGAAGCATCGACGAATCTGTACTAATCAACAAAAAACTAATAATTATAGTATTTATGTACAAAGATTCTCTAAGAAATTATGAAGGTCCTTCTATGCAACCAGAAGTTATCACTAGCTGTCAAGCTTGTCAACAATGAAATACAAATTGTCAATCAATCAAAATTGTAGGCAAGGTAGGAAACCTAATAAAATAAAAGACGCTACTCTCGTTAGTCTGCCTTGATTATTCGACAACTACAGGTACAAAAAGCCAGTATTCGTATGTAAAATTCATTAGTCCGCATGTGTCTAGACTCGAACGCCAAGCTTCGTATACCGACTGTTTGGCTACCTTAACGGTTGGCTAGCTTCTTCCGTCATTTCCTTAAGTCAAGCCTATTGGTCGATCCCTTCGTAGATTAACTACTGGGCAAACCGGTCGTCTTTTGCGGCCTCTACTCTTACGTAGTCAGTTACTATATTGCCGTCTAGCTTGTTAGAGCTGACCATTTTACCAGTCACCAGGGTTCAAAATTATTGTTTTAGGACATTTCAGTTGGTCCTCTGTGAATTCCAGCAACTGTCGCATGTGTTTCTCTTTGTTTTGTACTGCTAAATTTTTTGTTTCAATCAGTTTATAAAATAGAGTCTTATCGAAAGCGAAAACATGACAACTAATTTTAATCCAAAAAATGAAAATTTTATAAAAGATCAATAGCGATGTTTGTTGGTTTTTAGCATATTTTGTATACATACATTATAACCCACCGCTTTCGCTACATAATTGTACAATTGGGCGGCAAATTAGTGAGAGAGGTCCTTTAATTTCCATAGTAAGTAAAAAGTGAATAATATTTTGATGTTTGATGAAAATTAATGATGAAATTAGTTTAGGTTTTTATAGTAAAATGACTATATTAATTAGACAAATCTTTGTATTGCAATATTGGTACCCTTTGCACACAAAGGAACGTCTTACAACTTGTTGTCAAAAACTTTACAGCGTGCTACTGTCGCAGTTATAAAATAAAAAAACCACAAGTTAATTTATATAAAAAAAGGAAAGATATTCGGTCAATTTGGAGGAATGTTTGATACATGTGTTTTTTTTTTCTACTAGGAAAAATATTCAAATAAGTACAAATTATTTGGGTTCAAAATTCCTGTTACGTACATTTTAAAATGCTCGTTGCAAATGAATGTCAGATTCTTGTGGAGATTACAACTTCAAACACTTTTGGCAATCATAACTTCTAAAGACAAGGAATGCTATAAGAGATAAGGTAGAAACAGAGTGTTGGTGCATCAGCTATAATGCTTTCTCTACGGGACGGAGATCAAATCAACATTAAACTACTTACTTAACTGTAGTCATATTCAATTCTTTCATTTAAAAAATAGTACTTTATGAAATAAGTAAATTAAAGATAATATATCTATGATTAGGTAACAATAAGTATTTTGTATAAGTTAAACAAATACAATAATTAAAATTACATTGAGCGCTTTCATTATTACCGTGATGATTCACGATTACGGCACGGTGACGGTATAAAAAAGGCAATAAACCTGAGTTCCTTTTCACAATAATGCTGCAGCTCTTTCAAAAGATGAGATGCACAATGTAAGTAGGTCTGTTTCCTCCAAAGGAAAAAGTAATAATTTTCTTGCATCTCTCTCACACTCCGCACCATGGCGTCTGCGTAGACCCCTACAATACTACTAGCCAAGACGATAATTTTGAAAGTATGGAGAATAGTTACAAGGGGCCGTTCAAGTATTACGTAACGTGCTTGGGGGGGGGGGGGGGTCTTGTGAAACGTTACAGTGTGTTGTCAGGGGGGGAGGGGGAGGGTTCGAACAATGCGTTACGTAACATGTTTTTCTTTATTTAGAAAAAAAAAACCAGGGAATTAAAATCTTGGAAGTTGGCAACCCTTTTCATTCTCGAAATCTCTTGTTTTATTTATTACTGTAAACGCAATTAAAACAAGAAAAAAGGTATTTAAGTGACTTCAGTACTTTGCGCAACTTAATTGTGACTTTCAGGTAAAAATTGTCACTTGGGCGTTACGTAACGTTTAACCCCTGGTTGGCCGGAGCCGCTCCGTTGCGTGTGTCAAATGCGCATGCGCGAGAAAATAATTCAAATATTTGAATAATATTGTCGACGAAAAACTTTTTGTCTGCGATTTTGACCCTTCTATGTACAGAATTTGTATGAAGAACAATGTCAGAATCGCTGGCGCCATCATTACTCTAGGTGATGCTAAAAGTCTCGTTCACCTAGTCACCCTGGAATATTTTTAAAACGATTTAATCCATGACAATGCGCTGTCATAATTTGCAGCGAATTTAACGGTCGCAATAAATGCGTGTATCGCGAATAAAACGTCGTAAAACCTATTAATTTACGTAATAAATGCAAGTAATGTGGTTTTAGTAGACAGTTTATTGTGTTGTGAACGTGTTTCAGTCAATAAAATATACAATAGCTCAAAATTTATCAAAAAAACATTCAATTCAAAATTCAAAGTGATGGTTTTTTTTAGTGTTTTTTTGTGAAGTTCCGCGAATTTCCGCAAAATGGCCCGACATTTGACCGGTTAAGGGGGGGGGGGGGCTACAG
The DNA here is from genome assembly GCA_929108145.2 of Limnephilus rhombicus. Lineage (NCBI taxonomy): Eukaryota > Metazoa > Arthropoda > Insecta > Trichoptera > Limnephilidae > Limnephilus > Limnephilus rhombicus. The sequence goes on from OV815283.1 coordinate 42,546,056, forward strand.
AAAAACGTTACGGCGCGTTACATGGAGGGGGAGGAGGGGTCAAAAATCTTCAAAAATTGTGTTACGTAATACTTGAACGTCCCCCAAGGATAATAATATTAAAGTGTGAGTGGATTCGAAAAATTCAAAAACATGAAATGTCAATGCGCTGATGGTTTTGCTTTTGTTCTTATTCGTGTAAAGCTGCAGCTCTTTCTTACGCTCTAAACATAAAACAGTTGAAAATGAGACAAACGGCGAAGGTATGCCTGCACCCCCCCAGAAGAAACCTACAATCATTGTCATACATCTCCCTCAAACGTATAAAGAAAATGAAAAGTAATTCCCGTCGCCGTGGCTGAGCCGTGATAAGATATATCTGTTTCCTCCAAAGGAAAAAGTAGTACTTTGGAGGAAACACTCATACGTATTTTGTGTGTCTCACCATTATTCAATGTGTAAGAAAGAGCTGCAGCATTACAGCGTTAAGGAACGTGTGTTTATTGCCTCTTTTTGCCGTCACGGTACCGTAATCGTGAATCATAACGGTAAATAATAAAAGCTCTCATTCAAATAAATATGGATTTAATTCAAGGTGCAATCTAATGGAAATTATATAATTTTTTTTAAATATCTTCAAATCGAATAAATAATAATATAAAACTTGAGCAAATTGAATAGCAACACTTTTTAATACTTAGATGAAAAACTTGTTGAAGACTTTTACATTATTTTCATAAAAACTATGGTTAAATGAATTTATAACGTTTTAATTTTGCTCAAGAAATAAGTACTAAAATTAAAGGTAATTTCCAAAATTGGAATTGGAATGTTTTCACTTGTACATTCGTACATCGTAATGATTGAACATTTGTACATTGTAAGGTTTGAATCTGTACATTCATACATTGTAATGCTTGAATCTGTACATTGTAATGCTTGAACTTGTACATCGTAATGTTTGAATCTGAACATTGTAATCTTTGAATCTGTACATTCGTACATTGTAATGCTTGATCATGTACATTAATACTATGGTTTGAACTTGTATATTGTAATATTCAAATCTGTACTTTGCAACGTTTGAATCTGTATATTGCAATCGTCAAATTGTCCTTATAAAAGCAAATCCCCGACCGCACTTCGTCATCATGGTAAATCACTGTAAGTCTTGAATAAAGCTCACCCTTAGCAACGGGTTCAATGAAAATATACATTAGATGAAAAGCAGAATATAAAGTGTCGGGAAACCGAAACATTCTTGTGTTTGTGCACTAACTAATATTTATGCTTCGTGGTCCTCAGGACAAGAGTTGATACCAATCAGGGCCTCCGTTTGTTCGTCCAAGTCTTGTACTCTGCAAAAAAGACAGAAAAATTGTTAGTAACGCCTTGGGTATTTTTATGCGTTTTAGTATATGGCACAAATAGGGATGCAAGGTTTTTAAAAATATCAAGATCGATATATATCGAATTAATCGATATTTATATATCAACTAGCTGACCCGACGAACTTCGTACCGCCTCAGAATCAATAACTGTTGAATTAAATTAAGTATTTTTATTAAGTTAATAATTACACAATGAAGCAATTATCGATGCCCAACTGTCCGTGTTTTGTTTTTGTCAGTATCAGAGATGGCGTTGTGTATGAATTTATATTTTTTGTGATTTTCTTACTTTTCCACTTACTTACGGGAATTTTTGAAAGGAAGCGGGTACGGGTGCCGCCGCCCCGGGAACCATTTATTGGATAACCAACACCTCTGCCATAGGTCACCCCAAGCGGTTCTCTACGTTTGGTGATTTAGCAAGGGTGACTTTTGTGCGGGTCTTGGCGGCGGATGCGTCTGCCCACCTGCTGCGTGGCGGACCGGATCGAGAGAGACTGGTTGAGGGAGGTCTTTTGACCTTTCCAGCCTGATTCTCTCGACCAATGGGTCGAAAGAGTCCGGCTGGAAAGGTCAAGGTAAAAGGTCAATTCCGCTCAAGGCAATGGTCTTGCACCGCAGTTGGAGGGATGGATTCACTCCCGGATACAATGACCTCCAGATTCCTACCCAACCCTCATGCCTTTTTCCTTCCCACTTTTTTACTCAACAGAGGTGCATATGGTACCACCCAACGATTGTCAATGTCAATGTCTACGTTACTGATATTTTTAGTGAATGATTGTCCGCCATTATTGGTATTTCTTCGACGATATGTTGCATATCCTTCATCATGTGTGACCGTATCGTTGGTGAAATCTTTAATAAAACCCTTTGTACAATTTCCGTCTACCATGCAAGGCGATGAACGATTCAAATTACCGCATGGACCGTGAATCATGTTTGTAGTAACAATATCAAACAGTAATTGATTAGTAAAAAATTTAAAATTAGAGAAAAGAGGCCGGCTTCGTTCTCATCGGGTCAGAAGTGACACCGGTTTGAATTACTAATATCACTTTTAAAAAATAGGGGTTAATGGTAGAAGGGTGAAAATTTAGGGTTGCATGTATTTTTTAATGCCTCACCATAAAAAAAATAAAAAATAAAAAATTTGTCCAAAAAAAATAAAATAAAAAATTCGGAGTGGAACACCCTTTACTTTTAGGGGTATGAAAAATAGATGTTGGTCGATTCTCAGACCTACCAGATAAGCACACAAAATTTCATCAAAATTGGTCCAGCCGTTTCGGAGGAGTATGATAACAAACACCGTGACACGAGAATTTTATACATTAGATATATCGGTCTAGTAGGTCGATATATCGATATTTCTTCTTTTTTTTAAAAGCTTATAGAAATCCAATGTAGTTTTAGTTAGGTATATGAAACGTTATCATTATCAATTATGTATGTACGTAATTTTTTATACTTATCTATGTGAATAATCACAAATTTTAGACAGGTATATAAAAGGTTTTTTTTTCATAAATTTATTTAAAAACAAAATTATTACATTATTTTGTACCAGCTATCGAACTTAAAAATAGTAACTTTGACAGTCTGCTTCCTTGTAGCTGATTTCTGCTTTGAGTTATAGTGGCTCCTGACTTTGAAAAAAGACGTTCTGAAGAAACACTTGTTGCCACAATTCGTAGATGACTCATTGCCACTTTAAACAGATTGGGATATACATCTTGCATCTCTTGCCATGTTTCAAGAATGTTTAATTTTAGAGTATTTTCAAGAGCAGAAAGATATAATAATAGCATTTTACATGATTTTGTAGGTATTTCAATTTGGGCGGGTTTTTCGATATTTCGATACAATATATTGTGTTTTTCGATATTGATATATCGATATCGGCATATCGTCGATATCGATAAATATCAATATTTTTAGGGGTCGATATATCGATATTTATCAGTTTTCCGATATATCGTTGCATCCCTAGGCACAAACGGAGATGGACTCATAACAGTTGTTCTATCTTCTTTCGTATTACTGAGATATATGATTTTAGCACTGTTAGTAAGTGATAACACCACTCTTTGTATTTGGATTTAAAAGTTTACCATAGAGAAAATTGGATCTGATTAATTGAAATAGGTAAAAGAAATGAGGAAGATGCGTGTACAACATGTGTCGCCAACAAAGCCTACACAGCCAATGCATAACTTTTAATGGGTGACTGGCCAACTCAGAATGAAACCAACTCAGAAGCACCTCAGAAAGGTCATTAAGAGTGGCGGTAAAAAATTTGGTTAAATAGGTTAAGTTAGATTAGGATTACGGGCTATTTTAAAATTATTTTTTCATAGCTTTTAACGACCTTTCTGAGGTGTTTCTGAGTTGGTTTCGTTCTGAGTTGGCATGAAACCCTATTAATGGCATGAAACCCTATTAATGGCTAACCCTATTAGTTAAACCCTATTAGTTGGCATGAAACCCTATTATTACTCCGCAGCTTTGCTCGTAGCTTGACAACAGTCGGAATGCTTTCATGCCGTATATACGTTTCAATGTCATATATTGTTTCCATTATCTGAAATGTCTAGAGGGTCTAGAGAAGTTTAAAGAAATGTAACTTCGTTAAAAAAAAATGTCTTGACATGTGTGATGAAGGAGGAAACCATATGTTTCCTGATAACGCCATTGGGAAAGTGGTGGGATCCTTTCAAATGTTTCCATTTTCTTCAATGCTAACCCAAGTTCCTAATGATGATGTACATTTAAAATCAAAACAGCCCAAGTGGCTGGTGAATGAACTGGATTCATTCAATCTCCAAACCCACTGCATGGTAAATCGAATGACAAAAAGATCAAACTCAAATGATTTGAAAAATAACAGTGCCGGGGATGCTACAGGAGTATTAAAATAACAGTGCCGGGGATGCTACAGAAGTATTAAAATAACAGTTCCGGAGATGCTACAGGAGTATTAAAATAACAGTGCCGGGGATGCTACAGGAGTATTAAAATAACAGTGCCGGGGATGCTACTGGAGTATTAAAATAACAGTTCCGGGGATGCTACAGGAGTATTAAAATAACAGTTCCGGGGATGCTACAGGAGTATTAAAATAACAGCACCGGGGATGCTACAGGAGTATTAAAATAACAGTGCCGGGGATGCTACAGGAGTATTAAAATAACAGTTCCGGGGATGCTACAGGAGTATTAAAATAACAGCGCCGGGGATGCTACAGGAGTATTAAAATAAGAGTGCCGGGGATGCTACAGGAGTATTAAAATAACAGTGCCAGGGATGCTACAGGAGTATTAAAATAACAGCGCCGGGGATGCTACAGGAGTATTAAAATAACAGTGCCGGGGATGCTACAGGAGTATTAAAATAACAGTGCCGGGGATGCTACAGGAGTATTAAAATAACAGTGCCGGGGATGCTACAGGAGTATTAAAATAAAGACAATTGATTAATAGGTACCTTAAACTTCTATTATGCACAGCCAGCTTGTGAGTGATGCTGGAGTGAATCTTCTTCAGCAGCACCATGGCAGGGTCCCAGTTTTCGTAGTGCGCTAGCAGCGTCACGGCAAACACTGACAGGAACATGGGGAACGTGCCCGCGTAGAACAGGCCCGGGTACGTGATGCGCTTCAGGATCACGTCCGCCAACATTGACATGGGAATGGTCAGGCTGATGGAGATGGTTGCTATCAGGGACGACGTCAGGAAGCAACCCCTGTAAAAGGATGCTGATTAGAATGGTAAATGCGGCAGGTTCACTTTGCAGTGGCAAAAGTAAACTGTCATTAATGTTTTCAAGTTTGGATATTTCTTCTTTCAACGTCAAGCGATCAGCTCAACTACGGGGCTCCATCGAAGCCAGAGTTAAGTTGGCCTCTCAGAAGCTGGGCGCTGTGTACAGGGCCCGCAGATACAATATGTAGTACACAACTGCTAACCCTGTACAAATCGCAAGTGGGCCCCACGGTTGAATTTGACAGCCACCTGGAGCCCCAAAGTTGAATTTGGCAGCCACCAGGAGTCTGGAGCTCCAAAATACCTGAAAAAATCCCTTGACTTTGTGCAGAAATGGGCAGTCCGTTTGATAGATTCTCCTATCTTAGCAAACAGATTGCAATCTTTAAAATATAAAATTTATATCAACACTCAATTTTCTTAAGACTGGCACAGCTTTTCAGCCTTTATGAACTGCAAGCCACAGTCACTAAACAAAAGCGTTGATTACATTGAGCGAGTTTACAAGCTACTAGCCGGCAAGTTTAAAAGCGGGCGTATCGGTGAGTAACATTGTCATGATGACACACAAAACTTTCCACTGGCTCAGTAGCGAACTACCTAGCGAGTTGAAACCACTTTTATGGGTGATCGAGCGTTAAAAATGAAGTGCAACATAAATCATATCCGTTTTGCTTTCCTTTTTAACTCCTTTTTGATAACGTGAGCTAAAATAACGACTCCCACGTGAACTAATTCCGTCGCAGAAAACTGAGCTCGCAGCTAGCTCATTAGCAACTGCAATATGATGACACAAGGTTACCAAGCCCACATGCTAGCGAGTAGCGAGTGAAGTAGCCCCCTTTCAATTTTTTTCGTATTTCGTAAATTGTTCACAATCTGCTAATTAGCTAGTAAATATGATTACACTGAGCGAGTTCACTAGCAGATAGTGAATTTGCCGGCTATTAGCTTATAAACTCGCTCAATTTAATCGAGTAAGGAATAAATGGAAAGAGAACGCCTTCTCTTCGTGAGTCTGAAAATGGGTTTTTATTCATAAATATTCTAATGTCTGGTAGGGATGAGCCGAATTACATATGCACATATATTGATGACAATGAGGTAAAATAGCACTACAATGTATGTGTAACAATCTCAGTATCCAAATGGTACCAGTAACAATGACGTTAGACTCGCCATAGTCTCACATGCTCTTAAAATAATGTGGCAAGTAAGCAACACTCTTTTGTTTTCAGCGGTTTTCAGTAATTTCTTAATTCAAAAGTTATCCATATATTAAAAAGTTATGCTACATTCACACTGAAGCCAAACTTCCAACTCGAACTTCCAACGCATGAACTACCCTTCTACGCAATCGTCCGAAAGTTTGAAATTGGAAGTTGACCTCAGTGTGACCGTACCATAAGACAATTAAAGAATGTGTGTTTTTCTCAAATGACGTACAAAATTGTCGGACGGGGAACATGAAAATTAATTGTATTGCTTATAATAATCGATAATAATAAGTAATTTGTGTGTACATATAAATTAAATGTTATTTCTTCACTTTTACAAATGTTTGCCGTGTAATGGAAACATTTTCTCATCATACAGGAGGGCATTTTGGCGCTTTTTAAATGCTTTTTAAAGTTTAGTACTAAAGTACTAGAAATCGAGAACAGTGCAATTGTCTTGCGTTTGGCTTCCCACTTTTGAGATTTCTACCCCGCGTCTAAAGTATGTAACGTCTTTGACCAATAAAGGATCCCTTACCACAGCCAAAGCACCTCAGACAGAACGGTCCCCACCAGACCATTGAGCAGCAGCCAGGCCCATTGCTGGCGGTTGGGCCACTCAAATGACTCCCAGGAGGTCAGGTGGAAGATGAAGAACATCGGCCAGAGAAGAAGCATGTTGAAGAGCCCCACGAATCCTGCAAACAAAATTATATTTAATCTTCCCCTCGCAAAAAAATACCTTGAATTGCCATCATGTAATGCAGCATTACTGTTTTGAATCTTATTATGTACACATTTCTATATAGAAATTTTGTTCTGAAGAAATTTTTACCAAAAAGTAATGCGGTGCATTTTTCACATATTTTCGTGGAAGATTCTGCATTTTTTAGACGGTAAACACTAATAACTATCACTTTAGCAAAACTTAATAATAGACTTGAAACAGTGTGCGGTCCTATTGACCATCCTCAATACTTTAACTGAGGGTTAAATTTAGCTTTCTGCTGTAGACGGCCCTTAGACAGTTAAGGTTAAACTTAAAATTATTTAGAAATTTCGCCCTAATAGAAAGCATTACTTTCAATACTTTAGAAAAAAAATGCATTTAGCAGATACTGCTTCTAAATACTGAGACGAATTTATTGCTTGTTGGCGGGTGTACAGTACAAACGGAACATGAAAAATTGTTTTAGTCTGTTTAAATCTTAATTCTTTTATGAAACTACTAACACAAGAGATATATCACTACTAACTAAAGATTTGCGAGCAATTTGTGCTTGTCAGAAAGGATCATCAAACAATTTGATTGGTTTTAATTTGAAGGTGTGATTTACTCACCAAAGAATAGTGGGATATCCATCTTATCTTCATGGTCCACCTTTCTCCGCAAGAACACCAGGTAGGCTGCGTAGAAGAAGGCGCTGACCAGGGCCAGGATCACACCAGTCGGTACTCTCTTCGTTTCTGCGCTCATGTCAGAAAGCGTTACAAGGACCTGGAAAAAATACACCATTGAATACATAATATTCTCTTTTATATATACAAAATTTGGTATATACAAGAAAAAATCTGTGAAGAAAATGCAAATGACCACAACATGATGCACAACCACACATCCCACTATGGAAAAAATCTCGAGAAAATGCTCCCCGTACAACTTAAAGAGGAAAACATAAATACAACTAAGAATGGAAAGTACCTGGGGCACATCATTGCCGAAGACCTCTTGGACGATGGTGATATCGAACAACAAAGGAGGAACAGTATCAGTATAATGTCTAATATGATTGCCTGAAGATTTTTCCAAAGCAGTAATAATGTTAAAAAAAAAACATTGTTCAATGCATTTTGTACTTTTTACCTTTTTTTTACATTAACTTGAGGAGAGGAAGGAATGAACATTGGTCTTGAAGAGACCCATGTTGTAGGAAGGAGGAAACAGAGGCCGGCAAATCATTCCACAGCCGAGCTGTTGACAAGAACGAGTCGAAGAAATGACCCGTTGTCATGTGACAAATGTCAACCGTGTACAAATGTTGGGCACGCGTTTGGCGTGTTTCCCGACTATGCACCGCTGCCGAAGGGATCAATGATGCTAGTTCCTCGGAGCATCTTCCATTGTAATACCGGTAGAACAAGGATAGCATTCCCACCCGACGCCTGTGATCTAAAGATTGCAATCCGTCTGTTAAGATGGGAGAATCTATTAAACGGACCGCCCGTTTCTGCACAGAGTCGAGGGTATTTTTCAGGTATTTTGGAGCTACAGACCAGAGGTGGCTGCCAAATTCAACCGTGGGGCGCACTTGCGATTTGCACAGGGTTAGCAGTTGTGCACTATTAAAGTGTCTGCGGGCCCTATACAGTACGCCCAGTTTCTGGGAGGCTAACTTTACTCTGGCTTCGATGGAGCCCCCATACCTGGGCTGGTCACTTAGGGTTACACCAAGCATATCAATGGAGGGCCTGTTCGGAAGATTGCTTCCGTTGAAAGAGACTAGATTTTCATTTCGATCCCTTTTAGACGTAATCAGACAAAGAGATTATTTTTACCCCAAGAGAAAACACTCTCGAGGTAACCGTCCATTTTTTGCTTCAAAGCCATACGAGCTGTTGAGTTTGTGAGCCCTTTGGGGGCTAACAAAGGGTGCCAAACCCGGTCAAATGCCTTGGAAATGTCCAGTGCAACCGTTTGTGTCTCACCGAAACGTTCCAGGCACCGCCCCCAAACATGCGTCACATACGCAAGAAGATCACCGCACGAGCAGTTCCGCCAGAATCCATATTGACGGTCGTTAATAATTTTGTTCTTCTCGAGGTATGTGAGCAGTTTGTCGTTGATCACACGTTCCATCACCTTAGACAGAACTGATGTGATTGCTATGGGGCGGTAGTTGGCCGGGTTGGAGCGGTCACCCTTCTTTGGAATAGGATGGATAACCGCTTTTTTCCAACCAGAGGGCACAGAGCCAGTCTTCAGGGACATTTTAAAAAGCTTCGTCAAAATTGGAGCTATTTCTGCAGCGCACCTCTGCAGTACCAGGGCAGGTATTCCATCAGGCCCACTAGCTTTATTAAAATATAGCCCTCGTAAAACATGGAGTACTTCCCGATGCCGGATCCTCAGCTTTTTCATACGAAAACTGCAGTGAGGAACCGACGTCGGGACAGCACCTTGGTCATCGAGGGCTGAGTTATTCGCAAAAATTTTACCTAATATTGCCTTTTCGGTGGCGGTGTTTGCTAGTGAGCCGTCAGGTCTGGTGAGAGGTGGCAGACTGAATTTGCAGAAATTGCGGCCTATTGAGCCCGCAAGCGACCAGAATTGCCTGCTGCCATGCGGGCATGCAGCCAGCTTTCTGCTGATCTGCTGGTCGTGCTCCAATTTTGACTTATTTATGATTCTCTTGGTTTCCTTTGCCATTTTGTTGTAAGCTGTTCTGTCTTCGGATGTTCTAGATGTGTTGTAGGCTCGGTAAGCTGCGTTTTTTCGTCGCACTGCTTCAGCGCATTGTCGACTGAACCAAGGCTTTGAGCCTACACCAGTGTCCTTAACAGTAGATTGGATGAAGCCATCCATTGCGGATGTGATGACTTCACCAATTTCCTGGGCACATCTTGAGGGATCCGAAGTCCGAAAACAGACAGCTGACCACGGGAAAGCATTAAAATGTGCCCGCAGACCGAACCAATCTGCTGACCTACAGTGCCATACTTTTCTCTTCAGCCTCTCGTTTGGCAGTGTGAAGTTTACAGGGATTGATGTCGTCACCAGGCGGTGGTCGGACGATCCTAAAGGCGCTGTGACTTCAATCCTGTAACCGTGTGGCACAGTGGTTAAAAATAGATCGAACAGATTGGAACCGTGAGTCTGGACATCAGGAACCCTTGTAGGCGCCTGAACCATTTGCTCCAATCCGTAGCAAAGGGCAAAGGATTCCGCTTGTCGTCCAGCTGAGTCTGTTGATCCTGAGAACTTCAACCAAGGTTCGTTATGAACATTGAAGTCCCCCAGGACCACAAACTCTGCCGTAGGGTAGCGGGGCAAGAGGTCATCGATAGTGTCGCTTAAAAGTTTGAAGAGCTCGGACGTGTCTGATTCGCTAAGGTTCGGTGAGCGGTATAAACATGCGTAGAATCTTACCGTACTGGCAAGATTGATGCGTACCCACATTACGTCGAATCTGGAGTTTTCCAGATTCAACAGTCGCACACAGTTGACGTCAGCTCGACTATAGAGACAGACACCTCCTTTAGGTCTGAACTTGCTTGCGAGGGTGAAGCCTGGGCAGTCCAGATAGGAGGCGTCTACAGGCTCGGCTATCTGCATTTCAGACAGGAACAGTAGGTTGGGGCGTTGAGAAAAAAGGTGGTGGTGGACAGAGTTTAAATTGATATGCAGGCCGCGAATGTTGGTGTAATTCACCAACATTCGCGGCCTGCGCCGGGGTCTCCTACTACTCGCCGCTGTAATGAAGTTAATTTGTGTTGGTTGTGTTGTCATGATTTTATTGATGGCTATGTACTAGCGTATACACGTGTCAAACGGTGATTGGATAACTCAGAATCATGCAACTTTAACGCCTCCTGTTGCGACAATGCATGGACTGTAAATGCGGTTCAAATGATCTATTTTATTATGCTTCAAATTTGACTTACCAAACTTTCCATTCACTAAGGTATCCACCGGGAAGGTATGTGTTAGTGAGAGAGATTTTAGGAAAGGATTGGTGATGTTCGCGGGTTTTGAACACGGAAACAGGACTACATTGGATTATCCACCACTTACCCGCCCTGGTAGGGAATTATGCTCAACAGCCTAATAATTGATTCGTTTCTCGGCTACCTGACGCGCTAGCTTGTTTGCTTGAGTATCTTCCCTATAAACCTTCCAAGTCAATACTTGTAGTATCTCGTAATTTAAATAAATGTAACTTCAGTATTCAGAAACATTCCTTTCATTTTTGGTATATTTGGTAACCCTTGGAGTCAGATCAGAGAAGTGTGAGGTAAGTATAACCACGCGGATCGCTGAACGGAAATAGCAGATGACATTATTGGATCTACCCACATTCATCTCAACAAACCACCAAATAATCAACCAAACTGGTGACCCGACTCACACAAGAAGAAATGGGAAACTCGCATACAGCAGCCGTCAGGAGTTGGGAAGCGAATCCTGAGAAATCACGCACCCGGTGAGTCGCATTTTATTCTTTTAATATTTAAAAGCATTTCTTAATTTAGCTTCAATTACGTTCAATGACCACCGGGGGGGACCTCAGTATTTTACAAATATAATATGCTTCGTTTATGCTATCAAATAATGACAGTGATAAACGAGCATAAGGTTTAAAATGAGTTTTAACTTCTATTAAAATTAACAACGTGCTTTGTTTTTCAGCTAAAACATAATGTTTTTTTCATATACCCACAAATTTCAAGTTAATAATTCTAATTGTGAAATGTAAATTGAATTAGTCGCGGATTGTGAAACCCGCCATTTTTATCACAACATTTTGAAGTAAAACGGTATAAAACCGTTGCTAACCATTTTTGTCTGATATCATCTAGCTGTCTCATGAATCCCTGTCAAAGATTATGTATATTTCCTTGTTTTGTGCATTAAAAAGGACTAAATTCGCTGGCCTTCCATTTCAGCTAGTTTCACAAAGGCGAGCGGTTAAAGGCGGAGACACACATCACCGCTAGGAATCTTCCGGATAAAGGCAGAGCCACACCGGCGAGTTTCGCGGACCAGTTTTGCCGAGAGAAAGGCAGCCAACCGATCTCACGAAAAAGATGACTCATCAGACACGTGAAAGTTTTTAAAAAGTTTTACATTAATCTAATTATTTTTTCCAGCATTTTAGAAAATTGTTACATTAATTGATGCGTGTACAATATGTTACAACTTAAATGTGTTGCCTTTGAAAAATCTGCAGAGCTCTTGTAATCTAATTGCATCTCGAAAACGTAACTACCTACCAATAAATTTATCATCATTTAATATATTTCAATAATATTATTAAAGTTTAGCACTTTTCATTTTGATGATAATATTAAATTTCATGAGTTTTGGAGATTTTTATACATATTTTTAGCCAAGTAATAAATTTTAATAATAGTATTACAATATTAATCGTACGGATGATTTTGTCTTCTTACTTTCTGGCATCATCTAAAATAAAATATTAAAAATTTCGGTTATTTTTAAACTTTTAAAATAATTTTTAACAGATTTCAAAAATTTTAACTTTTAAAATAAAAACATTATCAATTTGCAACAAACAATTTTAGAAATCATTTTTAAACTTATATGGGTATTAAATTAAAAAATTATTTCATACATTCACTTCCTTTGAAATTTTGCCATATCTGCTGCTAATTGTTCTGACCAAATTGGGAGATGTTTACTATCGAAAAGGAAAATAAAGAAGAAAACTCCAACGAATCAAACTCAAGTAAGCACATCGTAACCAACGAAGGAAACGCCAGCAGTTCAAGCGTTTCTGATCCTCCCACAATCCCAAGCGGCAATCACAGCAAAAACAACATGGAAGGAGACAGCAGACCAGCATCGGACGTACACCCAGTTTCAGTACGCTTACCGAGCTGTTGGAAGTCTAATATTGCTCTCTGGTTGGCCCAGGCCGAGGCACAGTTCGTGAATTCTCGGATAAAAGATGACTTCACAAAGTACAACATCGTAATTGCCGCTCTTGATCCTGACACCCTGCAGATAATAAGCGACATAATAATTAATCCACCAGCCCAAGAAAAATATGTACGCGTCAAGACAGCCCTCATCGAGCGTCTTCAGGACTCGGAGGAGAAGCGACTAACTCGACTTCTCACCGGCATCCAGTTGGAGGACCGAAAACCAACTGGTCTACTAAGGCACATGCAGGAGTTAGCGGGACCCGCTTTGGCAAAGAGCGCCATCGTCAGAACACTATGGTTGCAGAGACTCCCACAGCATGTCCAGGCGATACTGTCCGCACTGTCAGACAACGATCTCGAACAACTTGCTTCAGCGGCGGATAAAATTATTGATGTGTACCAGGCAACCGAATGTACCGCGGTTGACCGTAACAAGCGACCAAGCCCATCGCGAGCCGAAGAACCTGAGAATTCCATACTTCTAGAACTTCAAAAACAAGTGCTCACACTTACAAGAGAAATCAAACAATTGAAGTTAGACCAAAACAACGCCAATCGACAATCCGATTTTAAAGGACGAAATAGACAAAACTTTCGCCGAAATTCGCACGACCAGTCCCCATCTAGACAAAACCCCGCTAGAAGACCAAGGTCAGGGTCTCGTGGGAGATCTCCGAACAGGAACCCTGAGGGATATTGTAAATGGCATAACATTTATGGTGAAAAGGCATACAAGTGCTACCAACCGTGTTCTTTTCCAAAAAAACACCAGGGAAACGACAGAGGAAGACCACAGTAGAGACATGTGAGCTTCCTGCTAATACTTGTCGTCTCTTTCTATTTGATCGCGAAACACGTCAGAAGTTCCTCGTGGACACGGGAGCTGACGTCTCCATAATCCCTAGAGATTTTAACCACAATAAAAAATGCATTACCTCGGATAGCCGCACACCAGCTTTGTACAGCGCCAGTGGTAATTGCATTAAAACCTACGGCACAAGAATACTGGAACTCAACTTGGGTCTACGTAGGACAATGAAGTGGAAATTTATAGTGGCAGATGTATCAAGAGCTATTTTGGGAGCCGATTTTCTGCACAACTTCAACCTTACCGTAAATTTAAAAAAGGCAGCGATCACGGACTCGTCTACAGGATTGCTGATTCGAGGCACGAAATACAAAGGAATCTCTTCAGGCATTTCAACAATATCTAACACCCTGAAGTATCGAGATATCCTCTGTAAATACCCAAGCTTGACGCGGCCTAACATGGAGACAACAGGAATTAAACATACAGTGACCCATTGTATCGAAACTAAAGGCCCTCCTGTAACCGAACGTGCGCGCAGGTTAGCACCAGCACTTCTAGAAGCGGCCAAACGCGAATTTAAATTTATGATGGAACAGGGAATATGCCGACCTTCCAAGAGCAACTGGGCCAGTCCGTTGCATATGGTAAAAAAGCCTAACGGTGAGTGGCGTCCCTGTGGAGACTATAGGCGTTTAAACGCAAAGACCGTTCCGGACAAATATCCGATCCCTCAGCTCCACGACTTCACTCACAAACTGTCATCAGCAAAAGTATTCTCGACCATTGACTTAGCGCGGGCATATCACCAGATACCTGTAGAACCTGAAGACATACCGAAAACGGCTATCATCACACCGTTCGGATTGTATGAGTTTACCACCATGCAATTCGGGTTATCCAACGCGGCACAAAGTTTCCAACGCTTTATGCACGCCATCACCAGGGATCTGGACTTTTGTTTTGTATATCTTGATGACATACTAATTGCATCCTCAAGTGAAGAAGAACACCAAAGACACTTAGACATTTTATTCAAACGCCTAGCTGAAAATGGTCTTATCATTAACATCCAAAAATGTCAATTTGGTGCCTCTACCGTAAATTTTCTGGGGCATACAATTACACCAAAGGGGATGACCCCTATTAAAGAAAAAGTGAAAGCGATAACAGAATTTCCACTACCTAAAACCGCGAAAGGTCTGCGCCGTTTTTTAGGTATGCTTAATTACTACCGAAAGTTCCTACCTAATGCTATCCACACCCAGGCGAAATTATTTGACTGTATAGCCGGATGGAAAAAGAATGACAAAAGAGAACTTACATGGAGCTCGGAATTAACCGCAGCGTTCGAGGATTGCAAAAATCATCTTGCAAATGCAGCGTTACTAGCTCATACGAATCCCAACTCCAAAATCGCTATCATGGTAGACGCTAGCGATACGGCGATCGGAGCCTCTTTACAGCAGTTAAACGGCGACACATGGGAGCCACTTGGATTTTTCTCTAAAAAATTCACTCCAGCTCAGCGGAAATATAGCACATTCGACCGCGAGCTAACAGGTGTCTACGAAGCCGTAAAATACTTCCGCAATAGCGTTGAAGGACGTAATTTTAGTATATATACTGACCATAAGCCAATCACCTATGCCTTTCACAAGAAACGAGCCTCCAGCTCTCCACGGCAGGAAAGACAGCTGGACTTCATCGCACAATTTTCGACTGATATTAGGCATATCTCCGGACTGGAGAATGTAGTAGCGGATACCCTGTCTCGAATCGAGGAGATAAACTGTCCCTCTACAATTGACTATGGGAGAATGGCAGAAGAGCAGTGTCAAACTGACGATCTAATTAAGGCAAAAGATGACACCAGCCTCTCCCTACGTCAAATGGTGATACCTGGCACAGATAAATCGTTATGGTGCGATATATCAACTGGTCATGTCCGACCTTTCGTTCCAGAGTCTATGCGAACCGAGGTCATAGAAAGCGTACACAATGTCTGTCATCCAGGCATACTCGGAACAACAAACTCAGTGAAATTGAGGTTTGTGTGGCCCAAGATGGCGAAAGACATAAAAATTTTCGTTAAAAACTGTATCCCTTGCCAAAAAGCGAAAGTCTCAAAACATACAGTAGCTCCACCATCAGCTTATATCTTACCAGAAGACCGCTTTCGCAACGTACATATCGATTTAGTTGGACCTCTTCCAGCATGCAATGGATACCAATACCTGTTGACAATGATCGACAGATTCACACGTTGGCCTGAAGCAGTACCATTGAAAGACATGTCTGCAGAAACCGTCGCAAATGCACTGATGGACCACTGGATAGCTCGTCACGGGACCCCGGAGACGATAACCACAGACCAGGGCCGTCAATTCGAAAGTTTTCTTTTTAAGAAACTGGCGGAAAAATTGGGAATTAAACATACAAGGACTACGGCATACCACCCACAAGCCAATGGCTTAATAGAGAGATGGCACCGTACTCTGAAAGCCGCTCTTAGTGCGAGCGGTGACCCGAACTGGTTGGAGACTCTTCCGCTCATACTACTCGGATTGAGATCCACTGTTCGTGAAGATCTAAAATGTTCCCCAGCTGAACTCACATATGGTAGAACATTAAGATTGCCATGTGATTTCTTCACCGAAACACCTAAAGAAGAACCCGACACTTACGTAGGTCGACTTCAAAGAAAATTTGAAAATATCAAGCCAACACCTACCACCGCCCATGGATCAAGGAAATGCTTTGTACATAAGGACTTATCTCTAACTACCCATGTCTTTCTTAGAACAGACAGTGGAAGAAGGCCCCTTCAAAATTCATACGAAGGACCTTATAAAGTGGAGGAACGCGACGATAAAACGTTTGTAATCAACGTAAAGGGCAAAAATAAACGTGTTTCCATAGATAGGTTAAAACCAGCCTTCCTACCTGTAGAGGAAAAGGTACCAGTAGAAGAAAATATTCCTGTTGCTACAACTGTCCAGGAACCACTCCCAGAAATAAAAAGAACAAGATCTGGTCGTAGAGTCCATTTTGGCGACCGTTACCGGTCGGAAAGCAAATAATTGGCAAAATTAGATATAATTAATTCTTTTCCTTCCTACAGATCCCATATCAAATTAAAAATGACTACCAAAAAAATAATATTAAAAAAGCATATACAAAGCTTGTATTATCTTAAACCGTATATCTGTAAGATTACTGATAACTAAAGACTTCAATTTTGAAAGAAATTTTGAACTCTAGTACTATTATTTGTTGTATACAATACATATCGGTCATCAAAGTGATGAACCATTTAACCAATGAAATTTTTCATTTTTTAAAATCATGTAAACCATGTAACTAGTTTTAAGAAAAATTTAACACTTGAAAGTGTGTAAAAAACGATGTACTCAGACAATAGTCATTTTTTTAAACTTAATATTAACAAAGCGTAATATGCCTTGTATTGACCACATACTCAATATAACACATATTAACGTAAATAATAACCTTGTTTTAAAAATAAAACATTCCGCAGCTTGCGATGAATATATAAATAGTAAATCTAGCCACTCCGCTTTGTGCGTTGAAGTTTTTATAAATTTTATACAACTTTTCTTTGAAAAACGTGTATAGAATGTTAGAATAAAATTGTTACATGTATCTATCTATTTTTAAGCAAACAAAAAAACATTGTATATCAATCAATGAAACCTTCTTATCCAGCAATAATCGCTAATCAATAATGTATAATTATTGTGTAATACAATCTTAATATATTCTATATTGAACATGTTCCCAATATGGAATATATTAACATATACATATAAACCTAGTATCTAAAATTGTTAAATAACTTTTAACTAACATAAATGTCATATATATATAACAATTCTTGATTCAACTTAAACATTAAGACTTTTATCAATTCATGTATAGTGAAAATGTTTTTACCTTTGGTAATTTTAACCATGGTCACTCAGATGTGTTTTAAAATGATACTCACCATCTGACTGAACACTTGTTGAATCTTTATATAAATAATATGTACTAATTCTTTTCAATTGTTTACGGTAGCGACTAAATGCTATTAGTCAATTAATAATTAATTGCCATAATTTTTAGAAAATAACAGATCTACTCTGGACGATCCATACCCAGTCTAGTTCCTTTTGATAATAATGAACTCCATTTGTATGTCGAGTTGATAAATGCGCTCCAGTAAACAATTGAAGATAATTTTTATTCGTTTTTTTTTTTTTAAAAAAAAAAAGGAAAACAAAAACAATTCTTGTATGTGCATTTAAGTATAATAAAATTTAAAATCGTAAAAAATGATCAAGTAGTTGATCAACTTCTATGTACACATGACAGTTGTTTTGTTGTATCAAATTTTAAATTATGTAACAGTACATTAAAAATTAGTGTAATTTCTTATAAGTACTTACTTTATTATAAATAATAGATAAAAATTTTACTGAAAATTTTCCACATTCAGAGTGATGTGAGGTATTCTTTTGTATCACAAAAGTGATGTAACATATTTATTATAATATAGAAATACGAAGTACTACATTGGTACCTACAATGACTTCACTATATAATCATTTCAACATATTTCTAGGCTATATTAAATACATGGCTAATCGTATAATGTACACATATATGTTCCTTTTGTTTTTTTTTTAATAACTTAATATATTAATTAACTTATAGGAAACTTAGATATTTTGGTTTCATAACTACCATTTTTATAAATTCAAACAAAAAACTTTTGTAAACAAAAATGTATACTCACCTATTAACAACTAGTTGAAGCGTTATCCTAGTTAATAATCCTTTATTGCTTTCGTTGAGTCATTTCAAATATTTAGGTTTTAATAAAACTTTTATGTATATTTAAGTTCACATTTCTTGTATAAATATTTAATAAACCTGCTATCGTTTTCAACTGGCACTGCATGAACATGTTGTTCAAATTTTAATACTTATGTTATCATAATTCTTTCCAACTGTTTACTGAAGCATGTAAAAGCTACTAATCACTTAATAATTATTTGCAATAGCTTTAAAATAAAAGTAATAATAGGTCCACTCTGGATGATAACTATACCCTGTCTAGTTTTCTTTAATTACAATAAAACTCCATAAACATGTTGAGTTAATAAATAAGTGCTCCAGTAAACAATTGAAGATAATTAATTTTTTTTTCCGTTTTAAACAATTTAAAAACCATACTGGTTTATACATTTAAGCATTGCTCTTATATGTCTTATTTAGGTTTATTTCATTTTTTATCGCTAAAAAACTGGGCGGGAGGTATGTAGGGAATTATGCTCAACAGCCTAATAATTGATTCGTTTCTCGGCTACCTGACGCGCTAGCTTGTTTGCTTGAGTATCTTCCCTATAAACCTTCCAAGTCAATACTTGTAGTATCTCGTAATTTAAATAAATGTAACTTCAGTATTCAGAAACATTCCTTTCATTTTTGGTATATTTGGTAACCCTTGGAGTCAGATCAGAGAAGTGTGAGGTAAGTATAACCACGCGGATCGCTGAACGGAAATAGCAGATGACATTATTGGGTCTACCCACATTCATCTCAACAAACCACCAAATAATCAACCAAAGGTGGTTACTCCTTCAAGGCTCTCGCAAGATTAAATTTTTTTTTGTTAAACAAAGTTACATTTATTTATGTTGAAGGAATCTAGACCTCCAGTGTCCTTGCATACGTTGTTAGTAAGCAGTATGCAAGTGCTTAACAGGAAAAACAAAATGCAAAAAAATAGTTTTTTTTTTACAGAAACAGGACACTCAACCACTCAAGAACAAGCCCTACATAATTGATTATTTAAAAAAATATATTTTCTATTCTCCTTTCTTTACTTAAAATATACCTTGTAAATATATTTATCTACATGGGACATGTGGGTTGGGACTATCCTCCCCTTATCCTGGAATAAATCATTAGTATTATTAATCAGGGTCAGTGACACTGTGAATACGTAGCTCGTAGTTTAAAGCCTCGTAAAAAAGTGAAAAGGAATACTAAAGGTGGCCAGCCGCCTTCTCTTGAGCCCTAAATATTGACACACCATTCTCCCAATGGTCACAGAAACGATTAACAGTTTGGACGGTGTGATGGTATGCTATGATGCTATCTGTGGACCAATTGTAAACTTGAGGCATCATGTTACAAAACGGGCTTCTATCAGTGCCAGTGATTCTTAAAATATAAAATTCTACTTGATACTCACACTCCCCTAATTGTCGCGCAAATGGCTGTCAGCTCGGACGTGATATTCTGAAATGATGTCTTTGGGACTGTGGTAAAGGCTGAAGTCAGAATACAGAGTGGTCACAATGTGGGTTTCAATTTTCAATCAGTGCCAGTCTAGATACTAAAGGGTTTTTCAATTTTCGCTTTGACAATTTATAGCGGCCTGTTGAAGCGACATCTGTCAAATTGGCTGTCATTTATTCAGTCTGATTTGCCAAATCACCATGGATGGATATAGCGTTCAAAATTAAGTGAAAATTATAAAATTGTTTAAAATTTTATTAGAATCAAAATGGTGCCACAAAATAAGTTTGCTGTGTTAGAAGAAGTTATTTAATAGGCCACTTGCATTGAATTCATAACGACTTGGAAAAAATCGTGTGGATAGATCTTTTTATTAACCGGTGACAGGCCGGAGACGCGCGTCATATGCGCGCATGCGCGAGAAAATAATTCGAATATTTGAATAATATTTTCGACAAAAAACTTTTGGTATGTGATTTTGGCCCTTCTATGTACAGAATTTGTATGAAGAACAGTGCAAGAATCGCTTGCGCCATCATTACTCTCGGAGACGCTTAAAGTTTCATTCACCTTGCAACTCTGGAATATTTTTAAAACGATTTTGTCTATGACAATGCGCTGTCAGAAATTGCCCCGATTTTAACCATCGCAATAAATGCGTGTTCCGCGAGTAAAACATCGTAAAACCTATTAATTTACGTAATAAATGCAAGTAATGTTGTTTTGGTAGATAGTTTATTGTGTTGTGAACGTGTTTCAGTCAATAAAATATACAATAGCTCAAAATTAATCAACAAAACATTCAATTCAAAATCGTGTTTTGTTACGAAATTTCCATATTTTTCCTGGAATTCCTGACCTTTGACCGGTTAAGATTGCGAAAATGTTAGTAAATTTTTTTTTTAAATGTACAGTTTTTTTTATTTTTAAATAAATAAATCCATTATTTGGGCTCGTGACGTCACTACATGAAAATGTCCCGTCTCCGAAAATGTTCCTATTAATTTTGTAAAATTCCACACTGATTTATTTTTTTAATTTGGCGTCACTTTGATTTCAGGCGAATTTTTGAATTCGTTCACTAGATTTATTGTTTATTCTCTGCGAACTTATCATTTGGTTTGACTTTTTGACAGATGTTCTGAAGAGAACCCCGTACATTTTAGAAGTCGGTACGTGTTTTAGAGGTATTGTAACGTAATTATTTTCATGGTAGTTATTCAGTCGGTTCTTGCTCAGAATGAGTATTATTAATTTCGGCGTGCCGTTGGAACGACTGAGAACAAATTCAAAGTTGCCTGGACGTTTCTCGATTGTTTTAGAAAAGAAAAAAAACTGTGATAAGGGCGACGTGATGAGATAACAATGGATTGGTCGGAAGTTTGATTTGTAAGGAGTTTTGATACTCGTAAATGATTGTGTAAATTTGCTATATTATGCGACTACACCTTCAAATTAGTGCTGTGAAGAAATATTGCTTGACGCTCGTAATGACGCGGCAAACAACCCACCGAGAAAGCCATCGGGATTTACTGATCACAGCTTGATAAATTGATGTTTTGGTCGGACGTGTTTACAGCCACGTACAATCCAATATCACCATGGACAACTTTCATGAAGATTGCAGGCGCTTCTTAAATGACATCAACAGTCTAGAACTGCGGGTTATATCCTTTAAATGCTCAGAGCTGGTCGTCGGACGCATTGTGATCAGTGGGCCTCTGTGGGTGGACTGGAATCTCGGCTGCTTCATGGTGTCATGGGCTTGCGAAGCAGCAGCTCTGGGGCTCTTCTCCAGCTATCTGGAGCCCTTGTCGCTGAGGTTGGAAGAGGTGCGCCATATTAACTATCGCAAGCTATGAATGATCATTTGGAGTGGATTCTACTAAAATAACTGAATTATCTCTCTCTCTCTCTACATTTTTTTTTGAGTTTACAAAGGTATTTATGTAGATTATGTTTTTGTTTGTCAATAGTTATGTATAATAGAATTAAAACATTTTCGACAGATGCTTTATACAAAGAATCTAAACTATTCAGTCTCCGTAAACTATTTATACTGCAAACTATGAAATATATCTTTAAAAACGTAAACAAATTCGAAAAAAATGTAAACAGAATCAACATTAGAAATAATAATGTATTCTATACCGCCCAAACACACACAAAACAAATGCAAACTCACAGTAGCTTTATTGGACCTTGTACCTTCAATATTTTACCAAAACATATTCATGTTGCGACTAAATTTTCGCATTTCATAAAAGAGTTAAAATTATGGCTAAACCATACAGATGTAAAAACTCTATTTATTTAGTTTTATTTCACTTTATGTTTCTAAAAACTCTATTTATTTAGTTTTATATCACTTTTCTCACAAACTTTACTCCTATTATTACAATGTATATCATTTATTACACTTTACACGTATTTAACCGTACACTATTGTATACACTTTTTGTACAAATCGTTAAAACAATTTTTGTTTTTGCTTTATATACCCCTGTTTGTTTTTTTCTAGGTACTAAATAAAACTTATATTAACTATATTACCCACACACAGGCTGCGCCTTAGTGGGTTCCCACATTATTGTTTATGATTTTCAAAATATGTAAATATAAATTGTAAAATATGGGAAAAATAAAGGAATAAATAAATAAATTAATAATAAGAAGTACATTTTGTTTAAAGTGAGTTCTTTTATTTACATCAGATAGTAGCTTTCTTTTTATCCCACGCAGGACCCTGAAATGATGATGAGAGCTCATGCATACGGAATTTCTTTGCTAACGGAGCAAAGATAAGTGTCAGTATAATGGTTATGGTGCTGATTTTAACAATATCAAATCTTATAATATTAAAAAAAAATTTTATATTACGCACCAGATTTAAATGTCCAGGTTTAATTTTCCCCACAGGAAAAACTAAACCCTTTCACACACTTCCCAAATGATCATCTGGTCAATCCACGTTATGCAATTGCACTATATGTATTATAATTACAAAACAATACAAGAACAACATGTCAACCTACCAGAGACCAGATGGGAAAATAATTCACCGACTCCAGATATTTTCATATCAGAGGGTTCGGCTCTGTGGAATTCCTAATTGAACCTATAAATCCTACTGATCCCTCAATATAAATATTTAAAAAATCTTTTGTAATCCTACATGTATTTAAAATTATAATTTAATTATTATTATAATTTACAAGTACAAGAATATTACATTGGATTTAGTAATATATACGTTGTACATTATAATGATTTATGACCAATAAGATGGATCAAGGAAAAAAATATTAATGAGATGTAATATTTTTGGTATGCCTCGTTATTCTACTGTGCCATTCGTGTGGAAAATGACTTTTTTTTTAAAAATGATTTTCAGCTATGTAATTATCGTTTTTTCGCACCTATAAAATTATGTCCCGTCTTTCCAGTTTATAAAAAAAGGTCTGCTTTTTCGGATTGAAATTTTCAAAAAATCCCCAGGGTTTCAAAAATACGATTAAAAAAAAAAAATACGGAATGTCTTAGAATATTTGTCTAAATCGGAATTTTTTTTTTTTAAATGTGATGCAAGTGATGCAATAAGTGATGCAAAAAAATGTGATGCAATATTGTTTAAAATTGTTTAATGATTAAATCTCACGTGGAGGTTATGTAAACTGGCCACCGAGATCGTACGATTTGACCCGTTGGACTTTTTCTTGTGGGGTTTTCTTAAGTCGCAGGTCTATGCGAATAAGCTACAAACCACAGCGGCCCTCAAAGCCAACATAACCCATGCCATCGGTCAAATTTAGCCTGATTTTTGAGTCAGAGTCATGGAAAATTGGACATTTTGGATTGAGAGAAGCCACGGCGGACATTTGAATGATATTTTATTCCGTTCATAATGGCACTGATAGACCTTTCAAATGAATAAAATTTTTCGATAATATCTCAAATACACTTTATTTTATTTAAATTTATAGATAGTAAGCACTTATTGAAAGACCCATTAGAAAAGAATAGATCCATTCGACACTCACCACTCCCCCGATAGTCACGCAGACGGCTATCAGCTTAGACAGCGTGATCCTGTCTCCAGGCTGACTGGGGAAAATGGCAGCCAGTGCCAGGGTGAAGAGGCTCGACGCTGAAGACAGAGCCGTCACGATCCCAGCTTCGGTCAAGGCAAGCGACACTTGGAACGTGTAGTTGGCTAGAAACCACTGAAAAGAAATACATAATTGTGATGAACGTATGTCTAAAGGTATGAAAGAGATATCCGTGTACGAATGAGGTAGCATGATTATAGCAAATTATTAAGGGAGAGTCTGCTTTGTGTCTCGTCTTCTTAATCATTACATTCCTTATACATAGTAACTTGTATCACAGTGTAAATAATAGCGTATTGTTATTTACTACTCTTTGAATATAAATTTACTTGGTGATCAGCTCTCTGAAGAGGCAATCACTACAATAGTTAAAATAAAGAAATTTAGAAACCTAATAGAAAAAGATATCGCTGGGCGTGTAATAGTTCAAGAGTGAATTTTTTTTAATTCTACAGAAGAGCGAAAAAACTCATTTTCAAGCAGTAAAATGAAGCGAGAAAACGAGCAAGAATTAGATTTCTTTTTATATATTTTGTACATTAATAATATAAATAAATATTTAATTAAATGAAGATAATATTAGCGAAACTCAATTGAAAATCTGGAGACAGAAAAATCAGAAAAAGATACTACTCCATTGGGACTCGAACCCAGGACCCTTTGCTTACGTGGCAAGTACTCTACCAACTGAACTATGGAACCCATATCAAATTCGGTCACTTTTAACTGTATCATACTTCGACTACCAACATTATCTTCAATTTCTTAACGCACATATTATTGGCTGCTATTTTTATATATGATTGCAAGATTCAACTCGAACTAAATGCCATCTAGATAGTGTTTAGTTCGAGTTGAATCTTGCCTATTTCTAGACATGTTGGTAGTTCTTAATTGAAGTATGATACAGTTAAAAGTGATCGAATTTGTTGGTAGAGCACTTGCCATGTAAGCAAAGGGTCCTGGGTTCGAGTCCCAGTGGAGCCAATATCTTTTTCTGTCTCCAGATTTTCGATTGAGTTTTGCTAATATTGTCTTCATTTAATTAATATTATAATATGAGATTTTACTCATAAAGTAAAAAATTAAAAATAAATAAATATTTTTGTTTGGCGGTCACCATTAATTTATTAGTAAGGCCGTTAATGTATTAGTACGATGAAGAAATCTGTGATTGGTTTCTCAGTTTAGTATTGAACACAATATAAACTGTTGATCTCCTTAAAATAAAATAAATAAATAAATAAAATGGTACAAAGGAAGTCGACATTACTCTTACGGCCGAGTGGTCCTAAATAAGGTGTGCCCATCCAGGTATTGTGGGTTCAATCCTTTGCCAGCCAAGTCCTTCATCTTTGTGCAAGCACATTTTCCACAGATAATAATGGAAGGAGGAGGAATTTAAATATTGTCAGGTTATTCAAAGCCAGGGAATGTAGGTATGTTTGATATTTAAAAAAAAACTTCACGTGACTGTGCTGGATACAACTTGACCTTTAGAATTCCAATACTACTGGATGGTGTCTAGTTGGGAAAGAGAAACATAAGTTGCCATCAACATCAAAGCATACTTACAAGCAGGCAGAAGCAAAGGGCAACTTTGGCCTGCCGTCTAGCACTAAGTTTAGCAGCGCGTCGTCTAGCGGCTTCGCTAGCTCGCAGAGACGCGGCGTGAGACAGTCGAGCAAGGAGGGACTCCACTGCACAGCTCTCAGACATGTGACGGACCTGCAATGTCATTTATTTTGTAGCAAAATAATGAATAGTGGAAAATATGCCAAAGTCTAACTCTTGAATGGTGTACAACTTTTCATTTTGGAGTTTGTATTAAGTGCAATTATTATTTTCGGCAATTTCATCAAGAGCTATGGAGCTGTCCAGAAGTCATATATCTTGTTAATAATATAATAAAACAAATATGAAACTTATTTTCACTTTCATTTATTTGATCGTAACCAGTTTCAACTCTTAAAGCCATCTTTAGACTGGTACAAATTATTCTTAATCTAAGGTTTACATACATAACATATGGGGGAGGGGGGAGAGGGGTGGTCTACAAGGATTTTATTCAATTACTAGCTGGTTCCCGGTATGCGTTGCAATGCCATATTCAAAGAAATACATTGTTTCTCCCTGAATCACCTTTCCCGTGCGTCCCCTTCCTAGCTAGCTTTATAAATTACAGCCTATATGTTATTCTGATGTATGAGCTATATTATTGTTAAGTTTCATTAAAATCCATTCAGTAGTTTTTGCGTGAAAGAGTAACAAACACATATACATCCATATACAAACTTTCGCATAAGATTTGGGTTTTTTTACATTTGTTACTAAGTCCCCTTTGACTGTTGAATTTCTAATTGTTTTGGTTATTCCCAGTAGGCTTAATTACCTCGGGTTTGTAGCTACTTTGATATTGTTTGGGGAATACCTTAGAAGTAATATGAATTTTTTGATTGAAAAATCATAAAAGCAATATCAGAAAAAGGAAAAGACAACTTCGTGAGGATTACATAAAATCTACTGGAATATTGAAAAAGAAGAAAAATGTGTAATTTGAATTCACGCAGTTACCCAATAAATGCCTAACCCTTGCCCAACCCACATAATGCCCTGATAAGTATGGTGCTTAAAAGGTGTACATATTATATAATAAAAATAATAGTAATAAAATATTTTAAGTAAACACTCACCTCGGCAACTTTGCTGAACCTAACAGATCTCTGTGCGGATTCATCACTTTCCGTGGCGGCCACTTCGCTAGTAGCAGCCTCCCGTTCTGGGGTTCGAATGGGCACAAATGTAGAGTCACTCTGCAAAACATAGTAGAGTGCAATGTGAATAAGTAAGCTAATATAATGACTAGGATGCGGCCACGCGGTGGCAATAACAGGGCCGTACCCTATGGAAAATATAACTTAATTTTTAAACACCCAAAAACGCGTTGGTACCTATTAAACACTTCTTTTTAAATTATTTCCCAATTTTAGCATGAGAGAAGTTGAGTATGTTGTCGGCAACAAAAGTTTATTGACTTAGATTTCAGCGCCCTTGAGGTGATTTTCCACGAAAACGGCGCTATATAAATTAGCCAATTATTTAATTATTATTAAAATAAACGACGTGCAAAGTTTTCTCAGAACGGTTTGTTTTGGGGATATCCTTCAACTGCTGACCCTGTACAAATCACAAGTGCGCCCCACTGTTCAATTTGGCAGTCACCTCTGGTCTGGAGTCTCAAAATACTTTTAATAAACCCTTGACTACGCGCAGAAACGGGCGGCCCATTTGATAGCTTTCCCCGATTACTCACTCACTTTCACTCAGTCTTGCTACAAACTTCTTGAGTTCATCATCAGGACTTATAAGCAGTTTGATAACCAAGAAGCTATGCTAGCGTTATTCAATGGCATACTGAGAAGCAAGCTGGAGTACACGAGCGATGTTTGGGCACCGTACCACCAGAAGTACATTGATATGTTAGAGCAAATCCAAAAGAAATTCCTCAGGTATGTTTATATGCGGAAGCATGGAACCTATCCAAGGTTCATGCACCATATTGACTTATTTAAGGAAACTGATTCTGTGAGTCTAGAAACTCGATGGAAAGCAAATCTTGCTATTCTGTCTTTCAAAATTTGGAACAATTTCATCGATATCCCATTTCTCTTGGGGTGCTATGATTTATATGTACCACACCACTACAGCCGAAGTCGACATCATGACTTATTTAAAGTGCCGAACGGCAGAACAGACGTCTTGGCAAAGCATAGCATGACGAGGGGAGTGGTGCTGTTAAATGAAATTGCATTTGGATGTAAGTGACTGTTCTTTATATTAGAGATGAAACGGATAGTTGTTTAGCCGGGTACTGCTGCCGGATATTCGGCCCATTGTCTCGTTGCATGTCGTGACGAGTTTAGCGCCGCACAGGTACAGCGAACGCGATCAGATCAATATTATTATGTTGTGATTAGTTAATCATGTTAATTTAAGTTTTCGCTACTCTGCGAGGTTTTTGTAAGTTTTTACTAAAAGTTTTTAGTTTAGATATTAACTATTTATGTATTTATCATTAGAGTGAATAGCTAAATTTGAGTTTTTTGGAAGGCCTTGTGGCTCTTTTGTAACTTTTTCGACTTTAAATAAAAGCGTCATAATTATAAGCCATTTTATTGATATTTACTTGACAAAGATTAATGTATTGCATTTTATTATAGGAAATTGTTGTAGTTTTTGAATATCCGGTATCCGGCCGGATATTGAGTTACTATCCGGTATCCGGCCGGATAGTAAATTTAGGCCGGATACCGGATAGTTACCGGATATCCGTTTCATCTCTACTTTATATGCCTTAAAAATATTATTGAAGAGTCACTTGCCTAAATGCTGATAGGATAACTAAATTGTACTGTAATTGGAAGTATTCTGTTGTACAATAATAATTTAAAAAAATAAAAATAGGTGAGATTTTTTTTTTTTATTTATCTATAATAAAATATATTTACAATGGTTTTATTTGTACGCCTGTCTCACTAGGGTATACCTGTGTCGAGACAGGCGTACAGGTATATAAATGAATATAGTAGTTACAAGGATATTTCAGGTAAAATACATATTATGAATAGAACTAGAACAGAAGGGTGATTGGAAGGGTGGTAAATCTTTTAAAGAGAGTTATTTTATAAATGTTGGAGATGGAGTAATGAAATAAATTCTGCCTAGTCTATTTATAGGTTAAATTTGACAGGATTCCATTATTTTCATTTGTTTTATATGGGTTAGGTTGTATGTGAATAGTTATTTCTGTCTATGTGTGTTTTATTTTACAGATATTTGTGATAGTGTGGCGTCCAATACTTATAATCCATTTTTTAATATATTGTTTGAATTTTTTAAAGGAGTCACTTTGTCTGATCGTAGTTGGTAGTGTATTGTATAGTTTGCAAGCTATGTATTTAGAGTGTCTTTGCCCGAAGGTGGTTTTGAAAAAAGGAGTTTGGGGAAGTTCGTTGTTTTTGGCTCGGGTATTGTGTATTGTTTGTGTAGCTTTGTATGGTGTTTTGTTGTTTTCGTGTAAATTAAGTAATATGGATCTTGAGTAGAGCTGTTTTATGTCCATAACGTTGAAGGAATTGAAGATAGTATCAGTGCTGGTAGTAAGCGGCATTTTAAGAATTATTTTTATGATTAGTTTTTGTGCTTTCATGATGGGATCAAGGGCATTGGAATATGCATTACCCCAGGCTAGAATTCCGTATTCGATGTGAGATTGGCACAATGAGTAATATACTGTTTTTAAAAGTTTTAGGTTAAAGAAATTGCGTGTTTGTTTGAAAAAGTATATAGATTTTCGGATTTTGTTTGTAGTATTATGTATATGTTGCTTCCAATTCAGGTGTGTATCGAAGGTTACTCCTAAATATTTGATAATGTTTACTTGCTCTAGGCATGGGCAGTCACAGTTCCGGTTTAGAGATGAATTTTTACATTTGTGTATTTTTAATGGCGGGGCTGGGTTTGACTTTGGGATATTGGTGAGACTAGACAGTAAGTATTTGGTTTTCTGTACATTTAGAGTTAATATGTTCGAGTCAAGCCAATATTTTACCTGTTGAATTCCTTCCTCCGCTTTGGAATATGCGGTAAGCCAATCTTTTGCTTGGAAGAGTAGGACAGTGTCATCGGCGAAACTGACAATAGTGGCATCGATATCTAGGTTGCATAACTCGTTAATATATATTAGGAAGAGCGTTGGACCTATAACACTGCCTTGAGGGACCCCGTAACTAATGGGCAAATTCTGGCTCTTTGTGGTATTGAGTTTAACGCATTGGGATCTGTCAGATAAGAAGCTGGAGAGGAGGCCTAATTCTTTGTTCCTAATACCTATACTAAACATTTTGTGTTTTAGTTTGCTGTGTGAGATTGTATCAAATGCTTTACATAGGTCGAGAAATACTGATAGACATTTCAAGCCCTAATCCAGGTGGCCAGAAATATGGTCAGTGACCGTGGCTATGGCATCATTGGTGCTTTTATGTTTTCTGAATCCAAATTGCCGTGATACACAATGTACGTAGGTTTGTTTCCTCCGAAGGAAAAAGTAATCATTTACTTGCATCTCTCTCACACACCACACTGTGACGTCTCCGTAGACCCTTACAATACTACTAGCCATGATGATAATTTTGAAAGTATGGAATATAGTACAAAGATAATACTGAAGTTTAACTGAATTCCAAACATTCAAAAATGTCAATTTAATTTCTAACGTATGGATCAGATAAACAAGCAAGTTATTGAAGCAATTTCTTGCGAACAAGGTTTATTTTCTGGCAACATTGTTGTCTTATTGACGTCTTGCCGGTGAGTTTGCAGGGCTACCAATATTACGAAAATGTTGCCAGACCAAATAAATTTTGTTCTCACTCTGTTACAAATGGGAGCTGACTTGTTTTTCAAATTCAATTTTTCGAAATCAATTGTTCGAATTTCAGTTTTTTGAAAGACTAATTTATCAAACAGCAATAGGTCGAAAGACATATTTTTCGAATTTGTTAACCAACTTTTGAAATATATATTTCACTTGCTCATGACTAGGGCTCGGATACATATGTATTAAAAAATTCAAAATATGTACATATAATATGGAGTAAAAATGTAAAATATGGAGTATAAAATAAGAACATCTTTCATATTAAAAAAATGTTTTGAAACGTATCATGTTCGTATAAAATGTAACCTTGCGGCAGAGCAGAGACCAGGGCTCAGGATAGTGGGCCAAGTAGTTATCTGTCATGTAGGTAGGGTTTTCAGTCAAATAAAAGAAGAGGAACTTTATAAAAATGTATTGAATCCAAACCAAAAAGCAACAAGGAAGTGTACAAACTTCATACCAAGGTAACAAAAGGAAATATAAAAAATACACATACCAGATGGACTCCTAATGGACACGCTAAACTAACTATACGGAAATAACCCCGGTAGACGAACGCGATCTTGCTTCGCAGTGAGAGAGCACGAGACGGGACGGGAACTCCAGTCTTCCCATATGGGAACGGCGCGGAATCCAGAGCACCAAGGTCGTCCTTCTAATTGGGCAGGAGGCCGCTATACCTCCAAGGAGCGCATTCAGCCACGGGCCATCTCGACGAACAACATTATCCAAGTCTGGCGTATTACGGTTAGCAGACCGTGACTTTGCGACGCGGGGTCGTGAAGGCATATTATAATAGCCAACACCAGGACCAATTCACTTCACGATTCCTTTTCCAGAAATAATTCCACAAAACGGCCAACCAGCCACATCGGAAAAAAGTGGGACTTTCACGTCATCCACTATAAATAACTCGTACACGAACCTCGCGTGTTACGTAAAAACACCCCGCGTTCTTTTAGGTTTAAAATCGACTTAGATTCTCATGATAAAATCCAATAAAACACTTTTCCAGTGAGTGACCAATTTCCGACCCAACTGCCCAAGTTGATCGGAAGGAAGTGCCCATAAACAAAAAAAAAGGAAACTCTCTCTTTTCCAAAAATTACCAGTGTCCAAAAAAAACACCATAGACAAAATAACCATCTAAGCAAGAACTGCATTAGTCACATAATTATTTATGTGACAGTTTATTGTGAAAAATTACTATGCAGTAACAGTTACATTAATAAAATATATAAAAAGATAGCAAAATGTTCAGGTATTTCAAATAAAAAAATTAAGTTTTATTTATTTTCCTCTAAATCTGTCTTATTAAATTGATTGCAGTACACAATCACATCCCTTTTTAACTTTTTCCATGCGATCGTAACAACAGTTGATACGGCAAAAGCCATGCCTCACACGCGCCCGTATCAGCCCTTGTTACGCTAACTTCGACTGCCGATATCACAGCGCTACTATGTCACAGTATTTTTTCCCGCTCGCTAGGACATTCGTGAAACTATCACGATGCTGACATCTTCAGGCATATTTCGAAAGTAAAATTGTATTTCGTAAAAAACATCTATAACCACTGGAACGATTTCGGTCGAAAAATCGACCACTTATATTTTTCTGCGATTGAAATCGGTCGAAAAATCGACTGATTTTTCTACCATTCGTAAAATATTTATTATAATTATTTAAAACCTTTCCATGGCCAGCTATTTGTTTTATCGAATAGCTGATAAAATATTCTTTATGTCTATGACCTTATCGGTTGTCTTTGAAGTGTTATTCAATGAGTGTTTGCGGTTTTCTAAGGCGTCCTGTCAAAAAACAAAATAAAACTTTTGACTATTTCGACGAATTATGGTCTCTACCTAAAATGCCGTAAGTAATTCATTTATTGGGTTTTTAACGCATAATTATATATCTGTGTTATCATGATTGAATTATCTATCTTTGAAATGCGTTTTTAATTCGTTTGTTCCTAATATATTGTTTTGCTGGATGTTTTTGTGTAAAAATGCGTCACAAATGCGTCGACTGAAGACGTCATCTGTTTTTGATTTACAATAATTTCATAAATACTGCACTCGCGCATTTGAAATATAGTTATTCAATCAGAGTGATTCATAACAAAGAGATAAATATAAGTTTTATTTGAATTGGTTCATTATTAATACAGATATTTGCTGTCCAATTATTTAAAGTCATATGTCAAAAAGTCTGACTTTTTTTAGATGTAAAATGGTGTAAAGCCTTCGTCGCACAATAAAAATTTGGTTATTTAGTTGTATAATTATAATATTGTTTACTTTTACCAAATTTGTGCAGAAACAGCTATCGTCCAGGGAGAGGTAGCACTCCACGACCCAGGTTTAAATAATTATTTTAAAATTTTATGTTTCTGCAATATTTAACAAAATTTAAACATTTAAGTACTTACCTACATTAAGTGTTTTCAATTTAAAATATATAGAGTGGTGCTGACTGCAAGAGGTGGCAGAGGAAGAGGGAGAGGTGGGGTACGAGCTGCAGATGGAGTACCAGCTGGTGCCGGACTACCTGCACGTGGTCGTGGGAGTCAACGCAGAGCTGCAATTGCAGCCTCGTCTGGAGTGTTAGTATTTTTTAATATTTTTTATGAAAGTACTTTGCTGTGGCCGTTGAATTCATCATGTATTTGTATTTATTTAAACGGTGACCCTGCTTTGCTACTGGTGCGAGAGGATCGCGTCAAGGCCCTAAAGGCTGTTAGGGCCCTGCCTGCTTCCTTCCGGCTACAGTGAGTTCCACTGTTACAGTGAGAGTTGGTAAGATTAGCGCTCTGTCCATTTGGCACATTCAGTGCATATTGTACAGAGTTGTAATTTTATTGTTTATTTACATACTGTACTTACTATTTCACATGTGAATGAGAACAATTCATATGATTTATGTATATGTTTTCAGAATTACTTCTCCGGAGAGAATAACGTGTCCCTTTTCACAAGGGACACCTTCACCATTGCCAAGACCCGTTCCACCACCGTGGATGTCCACTCCCGCACAGACCCAATCAACGGCTCCCAATGCACCAACTACGCCAATCCAGGCACCATCTCCGGAGCCGTTAGCTGGGACATCGCGGAGTGGGGAACTCCAGTGTGGGGAACTCTTCTCTCCGGAAGCCGGCTACCACAGCGAGCTGTGGGTGGATGTGCCGTTCTACCAAGAATTGTCGGCGTTTGGGAACGGTGAGTTTATTTTTTGAAATGTCATACCAGGGGCTCAATATAAAATCAATTATCTATATTTTATATTGATGTCCCTAGCACAGTTTCACTGTTGGTGTATTGGCAGGAGATAAGCATAGTACTTAAAAATTCCACATAACAAACATACAAAATGTACTGTAATCCAAAAAGATATGATGTACCTACATTCTATGCAAGTAAATATGTAGTTACTAACGTAAAAAGTCTGAAATTTGAGTTTGTTTTGGCTAATTTTTGTTCGATAGTAAGAACTTCGCACAGCATTGTGAATACCGACATCATAGTTTCACACATGACAATGCATAATATATTTGTTCTTGAGTTAATGTCCTGAAACGTTAAGTGCCTCCATACATGACGCTACTTACAAGCTACTCGATCCTCGTGAGCGTATCATACGCGCCGATCGTAAGTACCCCCCGTACGATTTTGCTGGTAGCACCGTGTACGGGGCGCTATGCGACGTCTGTCGGTTTCAAATCAGTTTCACGCAAACGGCGCGGGGGTGCTGAACGCACGCGACGCGTGCATCATGCGTTGCATCATTTGTGTCTGATACTTTTCGTTTGACGTTTGACAGAAATGGCATCGGAACATGAAAGTAATGTTAGATTTGTTCTGGAAGTAGAAAAAATGCATGTTTATGTAACGATACTTTACCAGAATACGTAAGAAAGGATTTAGTGGAGATGGCATGGATTAATGTTGGAAAAAAGTCATATGACATCGCTTGATATCGTGTAAACTCCACGGCTGCACGTAAAAAATGATCAAGTTAAGTATATTCCGGATAGCGCCGTGTACGAAAACCAGCATTAAAGAGTGGTATATATGCAGAGTACTTGTGGTTTCGTCACAATCATATAGTTTGTAAGTATCTCCATGAACGGAGGGCCTTACATTTCAAAACATTGGCATTAAACAGGGATTCTATCTTTTTTTTCTGTAACGGGTATTGTAGAATGAGAAATGAGACATGCCGAACTCCTTTGCGAGGGTTACATGTGATTCACGGGCTTCTAAACGGTGTAATACAGCACTTTTTTCATCAATTGAAAAAACACTTTCGCTTCACGGGACTCATTGTGTCGAGCTTCCTAGTCAAAAGCGAGGCTGTATCGGTAGTTGGGTTTTGTAACCGGACAAATTATCATTAAAATAGGTCGCTTTAAGTAGTTGGTCACTTTAAACGGATACGTTTTCCTACTAAAAGCTATGAAACCTTACTAGAGTTTCCATTATCGTCGCTTAAAACGGTAGACCGTTAAATGCAAAGTCATTATATCCGAATTCTACTGTAAATTTGTGTTTTCTATTATTTCAGAGTTAGACATGGGCAGAACCGATAACGTGGACGAGGCAGCTCTCTATCAAGAAGAGTCGGTACTTGGAAACCGTGAGTTATAAAAATAACTAACTTACCTTCACGCCATTTCCCTGCAGGGGTAGGCAGAGAGGATGGACCGCCATGCAACTTGTTCTCGGCACACACACTCTTTTCTTCATTCCATACCTACCTGACTGTGCTATTCTGACTCCTGACATTGCCCGCCTCAAGTATTTGATTAACTTTTTTATTTTATTATTTATATGAATACCTCACAAGAGCCTCAGCTGGAGCCAGTGAGACTATGGCATCCCCAATCGGGGTATGTTGTGAGGCTGAAGGTAGCGGGGAGGGGAAGGAGGTGTGGAAGAGTGAGGTGGGAAAGTACCTGGCTATTCAGAACTGGTCACCAAACACGGTAAAGCCATTTGAAGCAACTTTTCAATTCTGAATGGTGTCTTACACCAGGGCGATACTGAGGGTATCTTCCACTCTGGAACGTGCCGCAAATAGACTATATATTATTTTTAATGAATTTTGTGTGAAAATAACACTAATTATTCAAATCAAATTTATTTGCCCATGCCGGGATTCGATCCCGCGACCATCGTATTGCGAGTCAAAAGCCGTACCAGAGGCAGTGGGCAATCGTAATATAGACACGTTAAATTAATTTGGGTTTTCTGTTGTTTCAGAAATGGATATGGACAGAATGAGCGACGTCGGCCACAAAGAGAGCGATGAGGATACCTTCTACATGCCACCAATACCTTATCATAATATTATCAACGTTTCGCCTAACTCCGCTATGGCCATAGACTTTAGTAGACAAGACCAGGTAGATAGTGAGGCAATGCATTCGATTCTGCCGCCTGAAGGTTACTCTTTCGATTGGTCCAAAGATATCTCACGTTTTACTGGGATAAGGGAGACATTCACAGGCACGCCAGGACCAACTTTCAATACCGACGAAATGGGCAAACTTGTGGATGCCTTTCTTAAAATCTTTGATGCAGATGTCGTTGAACTGATCACGAGAGAGACCAACAAGTATGCAGATCAATGGATTGCGAAAAAACAATTTAAGCGCCATGCGCGTACCAATAAATGGGTTCCCACGAATAAAGAGGAAATGTATGTATTCTTGGCAATTTTAATGTATCAAGGTATTAGTCCCCTTCCTGTTGAAAAAGACTACTTCTATTAAAAAAAAACTCACCGCCATGCCTTATTTCAGCCGAGCCATGGATTATAATCGTTTTCTTCTAATTAAAAAATTCCTTCACTTCACCAACAATGAAAGTCTTTCTTCTGATGTACCGTTATCTGTGCGAAGATTACAAAAGATTCAGCCCGTCTTGGACCATCTCTCAAATAAGTTTGAGACTTTATACCTGCCCGAGCAAGACATCTCACTGGATGAATCCTTACTCTGCTATAAAGGCCGTTTGGGATTCGTCCAGATGATCAAAACCAAAGCGGCCAGCGCGGGTATAAAGTCTTACGAGCTTTGTGAGTCCAAGTTTGGCTATCTTTGGAAATTCCAAATTTATACGGGGAAGACCATTTCCAGACAGGCTGAATCGACAAATCCAGACCAGGAAGACATGACGGAAGACATAACGGAAGATATGACGGACGACACGACACTGATACTGAGAGTATCACTCTACATCGAGGCACAATGACATTATGTATTGATTTTCTTAAATTATGAATAAACCAATATAAATTGAATACATTTTTATTATGATAAAGTGTGTAAACAATGTTTAAATCAATATACTGCTCTTTCATTGTAACTATTGTGTTTCCTCCTTCCTACAACATGAGTCTCTTCAAGACCATTCATTCATTCCTTCCTCTCCTCAAAAAGACCCTCCACACAGCATCCCAGATGACATAGGCCCTGAGGGAAATTATTTTCCTCATGGCCTCCTGTGTGGAGTTAATGTAAAAAAAAAAAAACTATAAAACTTTAATATTAATTTAATTGATTTAAAAGAATATTAGGGCTTAATAATTAAATAAATCAATTATTGGTTCCATCAATTATTTTCCCCTCCACCATTTTTTTTCGATACCTTTGCTTTTAGATATAAAATTATCACTATGATATTGTTTGCCATTCGACGCTCATACAAAGGTTTGATATAATATATACAATTTTATCATCATCATCATTTTACATATTCTGATTTACCCTATGAAAAGGAATCAAGTTATGTGACACCTATGTAGATTGACCTTAAGGTAGCTGTCAGAAGTTATTTTTCGTCAAATATTGGTGGATTTCATCAACCTGCAAAGTATCCCCCTGAAATATTGGCAATGTGTATATCTATGATATATATTTCATTTTAAGCCTTATTTCCTTGCTTTGCACGTTATATAAAAACATGGTTACAAATCTCCAGTTCTAATTTACAATTATTGAAAAAGTATCACCATGATTTTGACATCGTGAAATAGGCTCTCTGTATAATTCATCAAATGAATCAAATAAAGCCAACACGGCAATTATCCTTATAAATAATTGTAGGCAGTTAATGTATCTTCCTAATGTAATACCAGTTTTTGTGGTAAATTCATTAAATAGTATAATACAGTGATTTCAATTTTGCACGTCACGCACAAATTTTACAAAATCATTTTCCGACCAAACTTTTGAAGAGATCATAAACATACAAAAAATTATTTTTCTATTATATTCTTGCATCTGTGGTTATTAAACAGGCCATAGAGAACATAAAAACGTAGAAAATATTCAATAAAGATATTTAAAACTGCTACTGGCGGCAATTTCAAATCACAAAAACACAAATTTCGCGCATTTATAAAGTTTAAGATTTTTTAATAATTTATCTATGAATTCTAAAAATATAGGATAATTAGTAAAATATAGGTGAATTCATTGGCTGTAAAGCACTACAATCAGTTTTATGTTTCCATATTAAAATTCAAAGGTATGATTTTTTTAATGTTGGCGGAAAATATTCAAAATCGTCGCCAAAAAACTGCGAGCAATCGGAGAAAAAAGATTTTTGACGCGCGATCGTTCGAGTGGATAATCAAGTGAATGTGTCCTCGTGCCTTTGAGTGTATAGTTCACAATTTACTCCACAGATGGCGCTAGTAGTTTGCGCACGCGCATGCATTCGATTCCGACTGACCAAATTGGACAAGCGTCGATAACATTTATTGTCGAGATCCCGCGTATTCGCACACGTTTGTTTATGTTGTGAAACTGTGATTTTGAATTTACATAAAAATTTTATTAATTTTAGTGTCATCAGAAGTTTTAGAACTTGTTTATACGAATTAATAATAATAAGTGATTGAGGTACCACTTGTGTCTATCAACGCAGTGTCCCGAGTACAAGCACGCGGATAAATGGCGCCGTCTTTAAGATAACAAGGGGACGTTTTTGTATGGAATTTAATGTTTTTGTTTTTATAATCATCTAGGAGTGTTTACAGACGACGATTTGGTTTCAAATTATAGATAATAATCTCATCTGTTTATATAGTATGATAAATCATGCCATAATATGCTGTAATTTGACATAAAATTGGATGGATAGGTATTTGAAATATGACATATACATGTACCGCGTATGGGTATTGAAAAAGCGGAGTAGTTCAACGCAGGGAAAAGGTTAAATTATCGAAATTAAAACTTTGTCCATTTGGTCTAAATATAGCCTTATATTGGCTGAAAGATCTTTCCACGTCACATGATGTAATGGGAGCGTACTTAAAGACGCCTAGTTCCGAAATTATGTAAGGCACGTCTGCAGTACACTCAAAGCTTCGGCTCAGAACTTTACTAATTGTTTTTAGGGTTTCAAATCCTTAATTTTTGTCTAAAATATACTTTACTTGAAATGCAAAGGTTGTTTATCCTTGGGCATTTTGAAATTAAACTGATAGGTACCTAGAGAGTAGTAGTAGCTGACTTGAGTAGGTAAAAATAAAAAGACGTGCAAGCAACAGCAAGCAAGTAGAGAAAGAGAATCAAAAATCAAATTACGACGAATAATACGCGAGAGAAATGAAACACGGGCGGCCGTGTGGTGGCGAGAATGCAAATACGTAAAATTATATCAATTTTTGTGAACTAACTCCTGTTTTATGACATAAAAAACGAAAATATGGATGATTGTGATATTTTTTGTAAAATATGGACTTAACCATGAAATATGGAAAATAAATATTAGTTTTACACAATCTATATATTATGACAATCTAGGTATAGAACACATACGAGACCGAAAATCGTGTAAATTAAAAATATGTATTTACATATTAATCCGGGCCCTACTTATGACTAACAAGATACTGTTAGGTTAGGTTAGTTGACATTGTCCATCCTATAATAAAATACTCTTGTACATACTGTATACATACTTACATCAATTCGAAAAACTAGTGTTTCGGTCAATTTTGTTCGAAAAATATGTTTTCGAAAAGTCAATTTAACTAGACTCGTTACAAATTTGCTTTTCTGTTCGACACCTAACTGCTAACAAACCTGTTGAAATTTTGAATACAATTAAAATTAATACACAATTTTGTTTCCAAGTATTTTTTTTTTTTTACATTAACTCCACACTAATTAAACTAATTTCCTAATTTAACTAATTTCCCTCAGGGTCTATGTCATCTGGGATGCTGTGTGGAGGGTCTTTTTGAGGAGAGGAAGGAATGAACATTGGTCTTGAAGAGACCCATGTTATAGGAAGGAGGAAACACAGAGGCCGGCAAATCACTCCACAGCCAAGCTGTTGAACACAAGAACGAGTCGAAGAAAACGTCCTGTTCTCATGTGACAAATGTCAAACGTGTACAAATGTTGGGCACGCGTTTGGCGTGTTTCCTGACTATGCACCAGTGCCGAAGGGATCAATGATGCTAGTTCCTCGGAGCATCTTCCATTGTAATACCGGTAGAACAAGGATAGCATTCCCACCCGACGCCTGTGCTCTAAAGATTGCAATCCGTCTGTTAAGATGGGAGAATCTATTAAACGGACCGCCCGTTTCTGCACAGAGTCGAGGGTATTTTTCAGGTATTTTGGAGCTCCAGACCAGAGGTGGCTGCCAAATTCAACCGGCTTCGATGGAGCCCCCATACCTGAGCTGGTATAAGTATACACATTTGGAAGAGTTAATGAGGGAGACTGTTTTTTTTGTGTTGCGAATTTGTTTATTCTTGACAATCTTGACGGGGCATGGCAATATTGGCGGCCAAGACTAATGACAGGCAAGTCAATTGTTCGGCAAAAGACAATTTATCATGCTCATTTACCAACACCTTTATTAAATACAATGAATATCTAATTCAATCCGAGATAGCCGGAAAATATTAAGATACTAAGGTAGTTAGGTAATAAAAATTATAAATTAAAACATGGACATAGAAATAAAAAAAAAATTATAAGAATTTAATCGCTAGTGTGGAGGGATGTCAAGTGCAGGAATTTGGAGCAGACAAATTATATAATTGCTGCAATTTATTATTAAAATACTTGCTCCGTTTGACGACAAATTCCAAACAATTTAATTTATTTGAACGTATAATCTACAATATAATATAGAGTGTACAGTGGCAGAATTTTTTTAAATAAGGTTCAATCTTGGTTTGGAAAGATGCCAGAATTTTCTTTTAATGATCGTCTAATTTATATTGTTCTTAGTAGATGAAAATTACAATAAAATTGAATTCGTATTTGAAGTCCAAACGACTCCTCTGTTATTCTCTACGAACAAGGAATGCGATAAAAACAATATTATGATTTAAATGAGCTCATGCGTATATCTTACCAAGCTCATGTTGACATCTGCGTAGAAGTTATCATCTTCTGCATTGGGATCGACAAGCTGAAACATTTATAAAAACACATTGAAACTGACTATTCATGGTGCAATCCCATTATAAATAAATATGAAACTTATTTCCAATTTATTTGACCGTAACCGATTTCAGCTCGTTAAAGCTTCTTCAGACTTATACAAATTATTATTAATCCATGGTTTATACACATAAAGTAGGGGGGGGGGGGGGAGAAGGGTGGTCTACAAGGATTTTAATCAATATGGGTTTTCTTTCACTTGTTACTAGGTTGTCTTTGACTGTCGAATTTCTAATTATTTCGGTTATTCCCAGTAAGCCTAATTACTTCAGGTTTGTATTGATGGCTTACTTTGATATTGTTTGGGGAATACCTTACAAGTAATATGCATTATTAGAGACCTAATTTTATTGTTGTCACATCTATTCTTAATTATGGTCGTTATTATATTTATGATGAAATGGAATTTTTTATTGAAGCATTGATTTTTAAAGGGACACATTGTTATTTAATATTGTCAGTCACTGAGGCATTATCGATGTAATAATATAATAAAACTAGGATGGAACTTATTTTCACTTTAATTTATTTGATCACAATCGGTTTCAGCTTGTTAAAGCAGACTGGTACAAATTATTGTTTATATAATGACAATTATAAGACTACAAATTATTGTTTACATAACGACCATTATAAGACTACAAATTATTGTTTATAATGACCATTATAAGACTACAAATTATTGTTTACATAATGACCATTATAAGACTACAAATTATTGTTTATGTAATGACCATTATAAGACTACAAATTACTGTTTACATAATGACCATTATAAGACTACAAATTACTGTTTACATAATGACCATTATAAGACTACAAATTATTGTTTACATGACCATTATAAGACTACAAATTATTGTTTACATAATGACCATTATAAGACTACAAATTACTGTTTACATAATGACCATTATAAGACTACAAATTACTGTTTACATAATGACCATTATAAGACTACAAATTATTGTTTACATAATGACCATTATAAGACTACAAATTATTGTTTACATAATGACCATTATAAGACTACAAATTATTGTTTACATAATGACCATTATAAGACTACAAATTATTGTTTACGTAATGACCATTATAAGACTACAAATTACTGTTTACATAATGACCATTATAATACTACAAATTATTGTTTACATAATGACCATTATAAGACTACAAATTATTGTTTACATAATGACCATTATAAGACTACAAATTATTGTTAACATAATGACCATTATAAGACTACCAATTATTGTTTATAAAATGACCATTATAATAATAATAATAATTAATTAATTATTTAATGGTTATAATCTTTATTCCAGGATGTGGGGAGGATAGTGCAATCCCACATGTCTCATATAGTTATACATATTTATATATTTACAAAGTAAAGAAATAAGAACATAAATATAAAAAAATAAAATAATAATAAGTAAAAATAACAATAAAAATTAATAATAACAAAAATAAATAATCAATGCAGGGCGTGATCTTGAGTGCGCTCGGGCCCATCTCTCACTCGGGAGTGGCGCTTGGTGCTGGAAGGCTGCGGTCACCAACGTGTTGTCGGAGGCCATTAGCCGCATCCTGGCTCCAGTGACCTGGTGTCTCATCAGGCTGGCGAATCCATGGAGTCCTAATTTTGTGAACATTGTTGAAGCGCTGCTACACCTTCTGAATCCAAATATGATTCTGAACGCATCATTATATTGGATCCGGAAACTTTCCATTGAGCTTACTCAGTATTGACACAATGTTTCACATGTATACAGGCTAGTGCAGAATGCATTAAATAATATTTTTTTAACATTATTGCTGCATCGGAAGAATCTTCGGGCAATCATATTTGACAAAACACTGATACTTCTCCTCTGTCGTTCAATATCACCATCATCCGAGAGGTCTTCAGTGATGATGTGCCCCAAGTATTTTACATTCGTGGATGTGCTTATGATTTCCTCGTTAAGTTGTACGGGGAGCATCTTCTCGGGATTTTTTCCATGGTGGAATGCAATTAGCTCCATTTTCTTGGGGTTGTACATCATGTTGTGGTTATTTGC
Organism: Limnephilus rhombicus; assembly: GCA_929108145.2. Classification (NCBI taxonomy): domain Eukaryota; kingdom Metazoa; phylum Arthropoda; class Insecta; order Trichoptera; family Limnephilidae; genus Limnephilus; species Limnephilus rhombicus. The sequence continues at coordinate 42,589,293 of OV815283.1, forward strand.
GTATTCCTCACAGATTTTCAGTAATATTCTCAACCCCTTGATCGACGGAGCTAGGAGAATCATGTCGTCCGCATAGCTAATGTGATTTAGGCACAGATTATTGATACGACAGCCCGCTCTGGTGTCCAGGCGATTTGATAATTCGTCCATGTATATATTGAACAGGATTGGGGACATACACCCTCCTTGCCCTACTCCTGATCGTAAGTATATCGGTTGGGAGTATGTACTTGCCAACAGTACAACGTTTTCCTGCTGGGAGTGCCATCGGGATAGTGTGTTGATATACATGGTATATTTCTAGCTTTCAATTTCTCCCATAAGGTTTTATGACAAACCCTGTCGAACGCTTTATGCTTAGATCTAAGAAAAATCCGTAAACAGTAGTTTTTCATTTTCTGTAAAATTCTATTATTTGCTTTGCGGAGTATATTGCCATATTAGTGGATAATCTATACTTAAAACCCATCTGATTGTCTTTAGAAGTGAGTTTATCTTCTATTTCATTTAGGATTACCCTTTCAAATAGTCTTGCAATTATAGTTGCTAAGGATATTGGCCGGTAATTGCTGGAGTTGGTCATGTCAGACTGTCCCGATTTCAGGATCGGGGTTATAATTATTTTCGTCATTGTACTCGGTAGATGGTTGTGTTTGAGAATTGCGTTGAACGGAATGTTTATTATAAGATTCCAAATTATTATATTTTTAAATGTAGCTATAACTTTGTGGTTATCCATTATAGATAAATGAAACAATTTAACTTTGTTTGAACCACTTTTATACATGAGTAAATCCGATATAGTATATATTTGCCCTGAAGAAGGAACGTTCGTTCTGAAACCGGTTGGATTTACTCAAGTATAAAAGTGGTTCAAACAAAGTTAAATTGTTTCATTTATTTACAAATTATTGTTTATATAATGACCATTATAAGTTACAAATTATTGTTTACGTAATGACCATTATAAAATTACAAATTATTGTTTATATAATGACCATTATAAGATTACAAATTATTGTTTATGTAATGACCATTATAAGATTACAAATTATTGTTTATGTAATGACCATTATGCGGTTACAAATTATTGTTTATTAATGACCATTACAAGATTACAAATTATTGTTATTGTAGAAAGCAATCACTTTGTGGCTTGACATATTTAATAAAATAAAATACTTTTTTGTTTAAAACCACGAGATTTATTAATTTATGAACCGACCGGTTTCGCTTTATTAAAGCATCATCAGTATTAATTTGTACCCTGATGATACTTTAACCCCTCCGAATTTTCGAGAATATTAGCATTTGGTGTCTTAAACGAAATGACATTTTACGAAAACTTTTAGTTATTACCGCTTCACAATTAAAGCTCTTTTTAGAAAGGTTACAAAATAGGCTTTCAAATTATTATATTACAAATAAATATTAGCATTTGTAAATATTAAAATTTAGAATGCAAACATTAAAAATAGGTAAAAATGACTCACGTGATGTTTTTATGTGAAAACGGTACTAAAATCACAGATTATGTAAACAACAATACTTATTCTATTGTATATATGTGTAATAAACACTTTTGTCACCTCACTTTTTTATCATTTCATATAAAAATATTTAATAAAAATTTAAAATGTGGAGCGCGGTGGAGCTGCCGGTAGCAAATCAGCAAACTTGACTGCTGTCCTATTTTTAACGCTTATATCTGCTTACGTTGCGGAGGGGTTAATAAAGCGAAACCGGTCGGTTCATAAATTAATAAATCTCATGGTTTTAAACAAAAAAGTATTTTATTTTATTACAAATTATTGTTTATATGTATAATGACCATTATCAGATTACAAATTATTGTTTATATAATGACCATTGTAAGATTATTCCTACTCCGATATAAAACATGTGTCCCTTCAAAAATCAATTCATCAATCAAAAATTTCGTTTCGACATAAATATGTATAATGACTTTAATTAAGAATAGACCTGACAGCGATAAAATTAAGTAGTTAATAATTTACATTACTTACAAAGTATTCCCCAAAAAAATCAACGTAAGCTAAACCAGAGGTAATTAGGCCTACCGGGAATTTTTTTATAAATGAATACTGCACAAGAGTCCCAACTGCTCCCATCTTGAGCCAGTGGGACTATGGCATCCCCAATTGGGGTATGTTGTGAGGCTGAAGGTAGTGGGGAGGGGAAGGAGATAGGGAAGAGGAAGGTGGGTAAGTACCTGGCTATTCATATCTGGTCACCAAACACAGCTAAAGCCATTTCAAGCCACGTTTCAATTGTGAATGGTGTTCTTACACCAGGGCCGAACTGAGAGTATCTTCCACTCTGGAACGTGCCGCAAATATACTATACAGGGTGTCCGGGTTAAAGTGCATTAACTTCGGGAGGTGATTCTACATGATGGTAGGAGTAAAAAAGATAAACAACTTTTTCCGAAATTCCAACATTTTTTTTCCCACACAAAAAGACGTACCTACTAAAAATCCTTAGTGCTGAGAGCCTGCCGGGCTCCCGACTCGATTGTGATTGGCCGGTATCGTAACAGCGGTGTTAAGATTTCAGGTACTGAAATATTAATATTTGTGATTGTCACCCTAATGGTTGTGGCAACATTCTTTTGTGTTGGCAATTGCCAGGGCGAGTTCGTATTGCCACGGATTTTAATTCCTTCTTCTCTTGTTACCATCCGTCTTGGGCGGGTCGTTTTTGGCAAAACGTCTGCTGCCAGGTTTTCACTTCATGTGGGTTATAAAACCGCGGAGAGAGATAGCATCATTGAGCTCACCCTACATGAGCTACCCTACGGGTCTTTTTATTGTGTGAATAAAGACCAATTATTCAAGAGCTGGAGTTATTATTGAAGAGTTACTCCAGCCACACTTCCCGTTGGAATCTGGTGTTACCACGCCGGATTGCTCTGTCAGGAGAGCGGAAGTACAGATCCCTTACATTGATCCATTCGAGCCGGGTGATCATTATTTGGATTGATTCATTCAAGCTGGGTGATCATTATTTGGATTGATCCATTTGAGACGGAAGATCATTATTTGGAGTGGCCCAGTCAGGCCTCATCATCATCGGGAGTGGTCCAGTCGGCGTCCTCATCACCATCATTGGATTGATCAAGCGAGCCTCATCACGACGCTCGCATGCACAGAAAATCAGGTTGTAGCCTTCCTTTCATTGTCCTTTCAAATTCCATTTAAAAAGCTAAAAATCTGTGTAGATGCCACATTATTTCGTATTGATTATATCGAATTACATTCGGATGTTCATAATCAGATGCTTTCAATATAGCATAAATTTATTGGTGATAATAATTTTTATTGTTGTATTCAGTCTGCCGAATAACTTTGCTTTGCCTACCTACATTTCTAGCCACGCGTTTGCAAGTTTCGTCTTTGTATGCCATAGTATTGTGATTGGGTTCTCTATGATCTATAGTATCAATCATTTTTGTTTATGTCAAACCGCGTCAAACTGCCGTATTGTGTTTTCAGTTTTTAAATCAAGTTAGTGTTAGTTCGTTAAAAAATGGAACTCGACAGGTTGATTAAACGGCGCGGGGTTTTGAAAGGTTCATTAACGAGATTCGAAACCTATTTAAGCAACGAAAATGATATTACACCTGGCGTATTGTCATCGAGGTTAGACGCCATCAAGCCTTCTCTGATAGAATTCTCCAAAATTCAGCTGGAGATTGATTTATTGAACAAATCAGAAGATAATGACGCGAGGGATAATTTTGAAGGTACATATTTTAATATAATTGCATTAGGACAGGAAATGTTATCAAAATTTAAGAAGATTGAAAATGTCCCAAATATCTCAGTAAATTTACCACCAATCTCTATACCAGTGTTTTCAGGTGACAACCATAAATGGTTGACTTTTAAAAATTCGTTCATTGCCTTAATTCATGATAACAGTAAATTAAATAATGTTCAGAAATTTCATTACCTTATTAGTTATGTGTCCGGAGAGGCACTTAATTTGATTAGTTCTCTAGAAATAACCGGGGATAATTACAGTGCAGCTTGGACAATGCTTATTTCGAGATACGAAAATGTCCGACTTATAGCGAATAGACATTTGAATTTCTTATTTAATTTTACACCGTTAAAACGACAGAATCATCATGAATTACGGAATTTAATTGATCAAGCAAACATTCATTTGAGAGCTTTACACAACTTAAAGCTACCAACAGAACATTGGGATACATTAATCATACATATTCTAACCTCAAAGTTAGATAATCACACACGTAGCCTTTGGGAATCAATAGAGTGCGACAAAATTTATCCTACATTCGTGCAGTTTAGCAATTTTATTTCACAAAGGTCTCAGATCCTGGAAACTATCCAAGGTGACATTGGTGGAATGCAACAGAAATCGGAACCAGTTGCAACAAAACCAAGGTTTTTTAATTTTAAGGAAAGGAATTCTACAAACAAGATTATGTTAGCGTCGAGCAACGTTAATTGTATGCTGTGTAAGGACAGTCATTTCATTTATTCGTGCAAAATATTTGTTAACAAAGAACCAGCGGCACGAAGAAAGCTCGTATCAGAGAACAATTTATGTTATAACTGCCTAAAACCGGGGCACCCTTCAAAGGTGTGCAGGTGGAAGGAAAAATGCAGTGTTTGTGATCGAAAACATCACACTCTGTTACATATCAATACTGATAATGTACAAGCGGGTACTTCAGCTGGCAAGGGTCAGTCGGAGGCACCAGTAAATTTAACATGTCATAGTGACATGAATGGGCGGGAAATTTTACTATCTACCGTAATAGTAAAAATAGAAGACGCGTATGGTGGAACACACAAAATACGCGCACTTTTGGATTCGGGTTCAATGTCTAATTTTATTACAAAGGATACTTGTAAAAGATTAAATTTGCATTGTACAAAGTTGAATATACCTGTTTCAGGTTTGCATAATAATTTAATTCATGTAAAGGAAACAGTTGACATTAAATTTAAATCATTATGTTCTCAATACCGGGATGAAATATCTTGTTTGGTATTAGATGAGATTTCTTGCAATCTTCCGCAGACCTTGATTAATCCAAAAATGTTGAACATTCCAGACGGTATCCAGTTAGCTGATCCGCAGTTTTACCAGCCAGCTTCTATTGATATGCTGATCGGAGCAGAGATATTCTGGCAGGTGGTTCGTACGGATCAGATACAGTTAGGAAAGGATAAACCTTCATTGCATCGAACGGAGCTAGGCTGGATAATATCAGGAGCTGTACAGAGGCGTCATAATTCGAGGCCAGTTAAAGTTTGTCATATTTCATTAAATTCTTTGCAGAATCAAATAGAAAGGTTTTGGAAGGTTGAAGAATATGAAAATAGTAAGCATCACTCTCTGGAAGATAGTGAATGTGAAAAGATTTTCAAAGGCACGCATAAACGCGATGCAAATGGTAGATTTGTAGTCAACTTACCATTTAAATCTAACCTATCTCAATTAGGAGATTCATTTAGTATTGCTAAAGGTAGATTAGTGTCAATGGAAAGAAAATTCTTAAGACAACCTAGTTTAAAGGAACAATACTCGGAATTTATTGATGAGTATCTTGCATTAGGTCACATGACTGAATGTGAACCTCCAAAACGCGATGAAACTACTTATTATTTACCACATCACGCTGTATTTAAAGAATCAAGCACAACTACTAAAATTCGTGTTGTTTTTGACGGGTCGGCTAAACCCGCTCGAGGGATTTCTTTGAATCGCGCTCTAATGATTGGGCCCACCATTCAAAATGATATATTTTGTCACTTGGTATTTTTCAGAAAACATCAATATGCAGTCACCGCAGATATTGCAAAGATGTACCGCCAAATTAATATCAACCCGGAACACAGAAATTACCAACGTATATTATGGAGAAAGGATGCGGAGGATTGTTCGAAACACTATACGCTAAACACGGTGACATATGGTTTGGCTCCTTCGCCTTATTTAGCAATACGTTGTCTGCATCGGCTAGGTAATGACGTTTCATTTACTCATCCATTAGCTAGTAAATCCCTTAAGGAAAATTTTTATGTAGATGATTTTCTTTCTGGTAGTGACTCCATTGATACTTGTCACTTGCTTAAATCACAAATCATTAATGCGCTTGCTACAGCAGGCATGGAGATTAAAAAATGGAGGTCTAATGCGCCCTCGATTAATGATTCTAAAGATAATTTAGAATTATTGCCAAATGAATCCAATGAAGCTAAGATTCTCGGATTAATATGGGACACCAAACTTGATGAGTTTACCTATCAGGTAGAAAGCATAGACTCAAAGTTAGAAGTAACAAAACGTCAAGTTTTATCATTAATGTCAAAAGTGTTTGACCCTTTAGGACTGGTAGGCCCAGTAATCATTGTCGGTAAGATAATTATGCAAAGATTGTGGAAGCTAAAAACATCCTGGGATGACAAGCTACCCAATGACCTTTTATTGGCCTGGCAGACTTACACGCTGAGTCTCAGTAAAGCAAATCATATTCGGGTACCGAGGAAAATTTTCTGCTTTAATAAAAAATCTTTTAGCTTACACGGTTTTTGCGATGCATCTCAAGGAGCAGATGGCGCTTGTCTGTATTTAAGATCTACCGATGAACACGGCATTCACCAATCACAGTTAATATGCGCTAAATCTCGTGTAGCCCCACTAAAAAATTTATCGTTACCAGCGTCTGTGAGTAATGGAAGATTTGTATCTAGGCGAAGCAAGGTAAAGGCACTAAATCCTTTTATGCAGGATGGGTTGTTGAGTGTTGGAGGTCGACTATCACAATCCGATATTACCTCGCTCTCTCAAAGACATCCAATTTTGTTACCACAAAATCATAAGTTGACTGACTTAATAATAACCCATCTGCATTATGAGAATTTACATTTAGGATGTAATGCTCTGCTCGCATTACTGCGTTTACGTTTTTGGCCAATATATGGTAAAAACGCAGTGAAGCGAGCACTGCATAAATGTATTGTATGTTTCCGAGTCCGTCCGCGCGAGTGTCGCCAGCTCATGGGTGACCTTCCTGCTGACCGATTCCGAATCCAAAGATCATTTTATGTAACCGGCATAGATTTTGCAGGTTCAATGTTAATTAAGTCTGGTTTAACCAGAAATGCTAAGAGTGTAAAATCTTACATATGTTTATTTATTTGTTTTTCAACAAAGGCAATTCACCTAGAATTAGTGACTAATTTAACTTCAATGGCATTTATGAATGGATTGAAAAGATTTATAGCTAGGAGGGGTAAACCCTCACGACTCTTTACTGATAATGGAACTAACTTTACAGGTAGTTATAGGGAACTTACTGAACTATTTGATTTTTTGAAGGCATCTGATAAAGAAATCCATAATTTTTTGGCCCAGCAGAATATTAGCTGGAGTTTTTTGCCTCCCCGCTCACCGCATCACGGGGGACTTTGGAAAAGTGCAGTTAAAATGACCAAGCAATGCGGTCAACTGTTTTGACATACGAAGGCATGAATACCATACTAATACAGATTGAGGCTTGTTTAAATTCCCGTCCTCTGACTCCATTAACATCAGATCCAAATGACTTAAACGCACTCACTCCGTCACACTTCCTTATTGGCGACAACCTGTTAGCATTGCCTGAGCTTGATATCCACCATCTGCCTACAAACAGGCTTAATATTTACCAAAAGATGTCTACCGTTGTTCAATCTTTTTGGCACAGATGGAGCCGGGAATACCTAGCAGAATTGCAGAACCGAGTCAAATGGCAAGAAGGACGTCAACGCAGTTTACAGCCTGGTGACATGGTCATCATCAAAGACAACCAACTACCTCCGCAGTACTGGAGGATGGCGCGAGTGACGGAGATCCACCCTGGCCAAGACGGACGCGTCCGCGTCGTCTCCTTGAGGACGGCCAGAGGTGTCACCAAAAGAGCCGTGACACAGCTCTGTCTACTTCCCATGGAGGATCCTTCCTCCAACCTGGATTAAGAACCAATTACAACACTAAAAGTGATGTGATGTGTAAATCAAAGTGCCGTCAGGCTCATCAGTGCCAAGTGTTAAACTATTTTCTCATAAGTGGGTGCAGCGCACCAGAAGGTTCTACGTTATTAAACTTTATTTTTTAATGTCAAGTCTGACATAGGGTTATATACTTAGTTATAAGTTTTTTTGTTATTATTTTGATATCCATATATTGAATATTGTTTATTTTTGTATGTGAACTCGTTGGGTAAATTCTGGGTATCAATGTTGCAATCTCTTCTTATATTATTGTATGAAAAACAACTATTCCTTAATACTCGTTTTTGGGCGGGAATATGTTAAGATTTCAGGTACTGAAATATTAATATTTGTGATTGTCACCCTAATGGTTGTGGCAACATTCTTTTGTGTTGGCAATTGCCAGGGCGAGTTCGTATTGCCACGGATTTTAATTCCTTCTTCTCTTGTTACCATCCGTCTTGGGCGGGTCGTTTTTGGCAAAACGTCTGCTGCCAGGTTTTCACTTCATGTGGGTTATAAAACCGCGGAGAGAGATAGCATCATTGAGCTCACCCTACATGAGCTACCCTACGGGTCTTTTTATTGTGTGAATAAAGACCAATTATTCAAGAGCTGGAGTTATTATTGAAGAGTTACTCCAGCCACACTTCCCGTTGGAATCTGGTGTTACCACGCCGGATTGCTCTGTCAGGAGAGCGGAAGTACAGATCCTGAACAAGCGGAAAATAATAAATCTGGCCGCACATGCCGGACTAATTTTATATTTTTACCTCAAAACTACCCCTAAAAGTTGGAATTTCGAAAAAAGTTATTTATCTTTTTTACTTGTCCTATCGTGTAGAATCACCCCCCGAAGTTAATGCACTTTACCCGCGGAAACCCCGTACATTATTTTAATTGAATAATTTGTGAAATAACACAAATTAATTAAATAAAAATTATTTGCCACGCCGGGATTCAACCCCGCGACCTTCGGAGTGCGAATCAAGAGCCTTACCGCTGGACCATGCCGGCCGAATAACCAAAATAATTAGAAATTCGACAGTCAAAGACGACCTAGTAACAAATGTAAGAAAACCCATATAATTGAATAAAATCCTTGTTGACCACCCCTCTCCCCCTTCCCCATATGTTATGTATATAAACCGTAGATTAAGAATAATTTGTACCAGTCTGAAGATGGCTTTAACAAACTGAAACCGATTACGGTTAAATAAATTAAAGTGGAAATAAGTATCAAATTTGTCTTATTATATTATTATGTGCATTGATAATAATGCCTCAACGACTGGTAACATTAATTTTCTGATAATGGCAAATGTTGATTACGCAGTGTTATAAAACAACAATTGATGTAACGAGTAAGAGCATTATTAATTTAATTTTATCTGTTAGAGCAAACAAATTTATTGATAGTAAATGGTTAGATCAACACTATCCACTCTTGAGGAAAAATGAATAAATACATCATTTAAATTTATTGATATTACACCTACGCGAGATGATATTCCAAAGGCACTTTGTGCAGTAAAACCATGAATCACTTTAAATCAATTAAAGAAGTGCAAGGTCCATTTTGCAGTAATAAATAAGGTTAAGAAAAGGACAAGTACGGCAGATGCACGAAGAAAGGAATATTGGGAGAAAAAATATGACGTGTAAGATGCAAGAAAGGCCTGGAAAGGCATAGTCAAGTAATTCATATAATAGAGATGGGACATGACAAGAATCAAAATAATAGAGAAGAAACAGTATGCAACAAACTTAAATGCTGATCTACACTTGATACAATCCATTCTCGAGCAAGTACAGTCACTTTACTGACTTTAAAATGATCTTTAAGTCACTTTGCCGACTTTACAATGGACTTGATATGATCCATTCTCGAGAAAGTACACTCACTTTACGGACTTTACAATGATCTTTAAGTCACTTTGCCGACTTTACAATGGACTTGATACGATCCATTCTCGAGAAAGTACACTCACTTTACTGACTTTACAATGATCTTTAAGTCACTTTGCCGACTTTACAATGGACTTGATACGATCCATTCTCGAGCAAGTACAGTCACTTTACTGACTTTAAAATGATCTTTAAGTCACTTTGCCGACTTTACAATGGACTTGATACGATCCATTCTCGAGCAAGTGCAGTCACTTTACTGACTTTACAATGATCTTTAAGTCACTTTGCCGACTTTACAATGGACTTAATACGATCTATTCTCAAGTAGGTATAGTCACTTTACTGACTTTACAATTTAACCCCTCCGAATTTTCGAGAATATTAGCTTTTGGTGTCTTAAAAGAAATGACATTTTACGAAAACTTTTAGTTATAACCGCTTCACAATTAAAGCTCTATAAATGAAACATTTCTGAACGTAGCCGAATAGTAAAAACTGTTTAAAACAGGTTACAAAATAAGCTTTCGAATTATTATATTACAAATAGATATTAACATTTGTAAATATTAAAATTTAGAATGCAAACATTAAAAAAATGAGAAAATGACTCACGTGATGTTTTTATGTGAAAACGGTACTAAAATCACAGATTATGTAAACAACAATACTTATTCTATTGTATAAATGTGTAATAAACACTTTTGTCACCTCACTTTTTTATCATTTCATATAAAAATATTTAATAGAAATTAACAATGTCGGGCGCCCGTAGGAAATTTGGCAGGATAAATTATGTGTCAGACTGCGCGTCTGACAGAATGTTCTTTTATGTATTTCTATGGACAACTTGAATAGAGATGTGCAGCATGATTCACTATCGACCTTTCACTTTTTATTTTACAGATGTAACTAAAACAATAACGGAGTTATAACGGTTTCTATGGAGATACACGCGCTGACGTGTAAACACGCTTATTGTACTTGACTGCTGTCGTATTTTTAACGCATATATCTGCTTACGTTGCGGAGGGGTTAACTCACTTAATTGACACTGTCACCTTTACCTATCTTCAAGTCACTTTATTGACTTTACAATGGACTTGATAGATCCATTCTCGAGCAGGTACAGTCACTTTACTGACTTTACAATGATGTAAGCGAAAGATGCGTAAAATATATGTGCGATGGAGAAAGTGGCATGCCACTTTTTGGTCCTTAAACTTGCCTTTTGCGACAATTTTTGTATCAACGTCAGGTCAGCATTAAAGTTTGGCGCTTACTACATAATAAGATGTGAAACAAGGAGTGTGTGGTAGAAGATAAACTTGTGGCATTCTATTTTCTTAGTCTACCCTTGTAGAAAAATAAAGATTATTCGCTGATTTAGATAAAGTTAGTGCCGCAATAGACAAGCAGCTAGTACAAGAACTGACGACATCGCCAGCTCCATGTGCGCAGTCATATCTCGGCACTTTGCAGTTCTCGTACTAAAATCTCTTTCACAACACACGGGATATTTTAAGTTGTTTTGGCTTTTATGCCAACAACAAACAGCATCTACGCTGCTCGCAATGGACTGCTACATGCCGTTCATCTAATTATCATTAAATTATGATAGTTTATTCAATTTCCAAGAAGTTCACATGTTTTTAAAATAACGGGAAACTTCAAGCATTCATCGATTACAGTTAGCTCAAAATTCATCATATTTTTGTTGATGTTCCAGTACAAAAGTTAATTTACCATGTAGGCCGGGGGCCTGTTGCAATTGTCCCTCCACGGGGGCCAGAAGCAGAGACCAAACAGGTACAGGGTGAACATGGAGGTCTTGACGTAGGTGCTGAAGAATGGCTTCTCGTACTTTTCATTGTGGTAGATGTACTGGAAATAAAATTCTCATTATGTATGTCACTTGTTTTAATGATTATTTATGTGTTGGGCTTCCTCTTAAATTTTAAATGTACATTTTGGATTGTGGGTCCATTGCTAACCCGTAAGCAGCAAATGCCATGTGCAAAAGCTAAAACATAACATAGGTAGGTGAAATAATTGGCGTATTTGTAAACATTCTCAATGGAATATGGGTTGACTTCTAGTAGTTTTCTCAACAAAAAGTAGGTGTAAATATTCCCCTAGCCGCCACACTTTTAATAAGGCACGTATTTTGAAAATTACACTACTGTTCAACTTAATTACTACAAGAAACAACTAATTATGTTGGATAGATGGTAAAAAGATGCATTAAAATTGGCCCTGAGAAAAATAATTCCCCTCAGGGCCTATGTAATCTTTGGGGACGCAGTGAGGGTTTTTTAGGAAAAGAAGGGGAGTAAGTTCTGGGAAGAAAAAGGGTATGAGGGTTCGGTAGGAATCTGGGGGTCCAGTGTGTCTAGGAGTGACAAACGTATGAATCCCTCCCTCCCCCTACAGTGCAAGGCGATGTTCCGAGAGATTACGGTTGGAGAAGTCAAAGGGACTCCCTCAACTATTTTCTCCCGATCCTGCCTGCCAAGCAGCTGGTGGGACATGTGCATCCGCCACCAAGACCTGGACAAACCTCACTCCATGAACCCGGACACCCCTGTTAAGTCACCAAACGTAGCGAACCACTTGGGGTGACCTATGGCAGTGTTGGTTATCCAATAAATGGTTCCCGGTGGCGACAGTACCCATGTCCGCCTCCCAAATTGAAGTGAACGTTTTGGTCTAAATATGCGTGAATTACTTAATTAACCCAAACTAAGAACATAATAACCCATTTTGTGCATGTAAATAGTTGTTTCTTGTAGTAATTGTTGAAATGAAGTGAAATTTCCATAATCTGTGCCTAAAAGTGCAGTGGTTAGGGGAATAATTGCCAGAGTAGGTAAAAACATGTTTTTCCGATTACCCTGTTGTCCTGAATAAAAAACCAGCTTGCCGGTAAAAGTATAGTAGGATTTATTGAGTAGTTAACGGGTTAAGAAAATGTTAAGCCAGATTGTACATTTGGGAATTATTTTTTAATTATCCGAAACACAAAGCAGGCACATTCAAATTAGCGATGGGTAAGTTCTGCATTTTGCCGGAGGCCTCCGAGGCGTGTTTCCTTTTATGTACTCAAGTTCTAGGAGAAGGTCGCGGATCTGAGTTCTTTGGTGCGGATTGGGTACTGGGAGCTGTTACGGCTACCGGGACATGCTCAAGAACTCAAACCGTACTAGAACCTGAGAGTTGCGAGTGGCTCGGACCGCGAACAAGGGGACGAGGGTGAAGGTATTCGGGTTCCGGCTCCGAGTCTTACTGCGAGTTTCGGGTTTGGGTCTGAGCCCTGGACCGGGTTCTCTGGGAGTAGTCGATTTGGAAAACGAGTAGGAGAAAGAAACCGGATTCAAGAACCCATTCCAGCTGAACTGACACATCACTATTTCAAATGCAATCATTAAATGGTCGTATAATTTTTGGAAAGAAACAATTATCTACACAAACGCTGACTCACACAATTATGGCCGTTAAAAGATTTGGGTGTTAGGTAAATACAATATTAATTTGTTGACATTGTCAAGAGAGGGAAAAACATTTGATGGTATAAAACGGATGATGTGGTTTTAAAACTCGTACAATCAATGGGAAAAAAGAATCGAAGAAAACAAAACAGACCACAATTATTTAAAATATTAAAGAATAAATTAAATATTAGGTAGTGATTTCCCAATATTTCAATGGAAATTATGGTAAATTCTATGAGAAATGTAAATTCTTTCTGAGAGAAAATTTTTTTGCGGAATAATTCAGTACACTCCACGACGCGCGCGTAATCTGGAACTAGTGCGATTAATTTCACTGTTGCCATTACTATCCATGTTCTTTTCTTAATAAGGACAATCTTCTTTTATTTTCCAACATTGCATCGCCATTTAGCATGTGTCATAGTTTCAGTTAACATCAGTCCGCAATCTTTATTGCATAATACAAACCCAAATGCATCAATCTACTGCTATACGCAAATCTGAAACTTTCACAGTTTGACCAATGTAAATGGTTCGGTAACTTCAGGAGAGTATGTGACCTATGGCAGTGTTGGTTATCCAAGAAATGGTTCCCGGGGCGACAGTACCCATGTCCACCTCCCAAATTGGAGTGAACGTTTTGATCTAAATATGCGTGAATTACTAAATTAACCCAAACTAAGAACATAATAACCCATTTGGTTGTACTTAAAAAAGACAAGCTTAGGTCCTAGGTAACACGTAACATTTGTACAACACCTTTTGAGTGATTTTTAACATAAATGGGGCTATACTTTGCGAGCGTGAATGGCCGCAGTTTTATAGGATTGACATTTTACATATTTTTCCACAGACCCATCAAGCGTGTCCAGTGGTTTCGAAAATTTATCAAAATGATTGGGTGCGTACACCACGGTATTTGTCATGGTTATTTGTAAAAGATAAGGTAGAAAAACAATACTATACTATCTTTTAGATAAACAACACTCTTCTTTTTCCTTGTGCTGTCCCAACTCATTGCCTAGGTAGGCTGTTGGGGTCGGCTCTTCTCGTTCTCAGGTTGTAATATCTTCTGTTCTGGGTATTGCCTTCATCCAGGCCGTTTCTCTGAAGAATTTTGGAACACTGAGTCATCCAGGAGTTCTTCGGTCTTCCTCTGGATGACTGTCGGTGAAGCTCCATAGACATTGCCTGCCTCACTGTGTGGTCTGATGGTCTCCGTCTTATGTGTCCATACCATCTCAACTGTCGTTCTTCCAGCTTACTATTTATGTCTGTGTCACCCAGGCTACCACGAATGCGTGAACTTTTGATCTTATCTTTTAGTGATACTCCTGCCGACCATCTAAGCATTCGCATTTCTGCTGTTTCAAGTTGCCTAGTGTAGGAGTTGTACATAATCCAGCATTCGGAGCCATACATTATTGTGGGTCTTACAATAGTCTGGTATATCTTTCCTTTCAGTTTTTAGATAAACAACACTGTAGGTACTTATATATACTTAAATGTAAATAGTGGTGAAGGATTCTTATGGCCAACATAAACGGGGATAAAATATTATTATGCAGGGTTCATTATCATCATCAGAGCAAATAATGGACAGAGCAGGGGAGTCCAAAACATTGGCTCAAGAAAGAGGAAGAAATGCAACACGGCTAACAAGGAATAACTCCAAACATAATAAATAATCCTGTAGTTAGAGATAAAAACATACAATATGTTAGAAAAAGATAGGTATAAAACATGTGCAACTAACCTTCGTAAGTTCGGAGGAAGAAACCCAAATGATGTCGACCAGGAGCAGGATGAATAGCCCCAAAATTAGGCGTTGCGTTTTATTAAGCATGTTATCTTTTCCTTTCGAAATGTCAACCATTACGAAGTAAACAAATCGAGAAATCAGTGCCAAACATTTTAAATGCACTGATCACACATCACTGGATTGGCAAAATAAACAGCAAAATTCTAGTAATTGACTTTGGTCACCATTTGGTACCATTAAGTTCACATAACGTACTTTTGTTCGTATTTTACTATTTGTTTAGCACATTGATCACGATAAATTATTAAAAAACAAACGCAATTTGAAAAGAAAATAAGCCGATACGACGCACAAAATAAATTGCGAGTAAACCGTAATCCAACAGCAAAGTTAATTTAGTCTTATATGTTATTAACATAACCGTAATTATTGTAATATCGAGACATTGTAATAAGGAAACGTCACGGCACTACGATAAGAACGCAAACGTCAAAGTCAAAAACCGAATCGGCCATGTTAATTTCGTTGACGTTCATAAATGCACCCAACCAAAACCATAGATTTGAAGCGCTAAAATTCAAAGTAAGTACTTAATGAACGTTTCGGGACACACATAAAAATCGTTGCCATGGTGATTTTTCAAAAGTAAACAAACAAAGGCTTGTTTCTCTTTTCTCATTCTTTGAGCATAATTTGTTTTTGCGTTCATAAATTGAATTGTTTTTATCATGGATTCTACTCAGCCTCGACATTCCGTTAACAATGGGCTTCACTTGACAGATTCAAGGAGAGCGTCGACAAATAATAGAGGTTAGAAAATACTTTTTTTACGTAGTTTGCGCTGGAAGGTGGTAGGAGTTACTTAGGTAATTAAATAACTGATAAGATAACCAATCCACGTTTATAACGGTAGTTACCCACTTTACGTTGCCATACAATATCAGAGACTGATTATTATGGGTCGGTACTTTCGCGGTACCATTGCAGATAGGCCCTTCAGGCGGCTTTTTATGGACTTCACCCCATTTAGTAAATTTCCCCGGTAAAAGAGTTTTGACCCTCTGTGAATACAATATCAATTACTTATTAGAATATGTGCAAAAAATATTTATCACATAAGTATTAATTTCTCCAAATAAAAATCATTTGTGAATGCCTACATAATATATGTATAATGTCGTATAACTTCGTTCATTTGAAATTCACCGGTTAAAAATGAAAAAAAAAAACATTAGTTCAAGTAGCCTAAGTCATCTTTGAAAATGTTGTATGAGGGGTTTTTTAAGGAAAGGAAGGAGATGAAGATCTGGGAAGAAAAAGGGCAAGAGGGGTGGGTAGGAATCTGGAGATCAGTATGTTTAGGAGTGATGGACGTATGAATCCATTCATCCAACAGCGGTGCAAGGCTATGGGTGGAGAGATTCTGGCTGGAGAGGATAAAAGACCTCCCTCAACCGATTTCGATCCTGCACACCACGCGGCGGGTGGGCAGACAAATCGGCCGCCAAGACCTGGACAAACCTCACCCCATGAACCGGGCACCCCTGCTAAGTCACTAAACGCAGCGAACCACTTGGGGTGACCTATGTCAGAGGTGTTGGTTATCCAATAAATAGTTCCCGGGGCGGCGGTACCCATAACCCCCTCCCGAATTGTATTATTATTCAACTAACATTTTGTTATTCCAAATAATGCCTGGAATCACTTGCTAATGTAAGTCAAGTACGTCCCTTAATATCCTGTATCCCAAAAACGTATGGTATATCAGTATGGGGAGGAGCAGCAGATACTTACCTCAATCCTCAATAAATCACAAAACAATAATTAGAATATGTTTAAAAAAACCTTACCAACATCTGATAGAACAGCTTATGATTAAAAACAAATTACTAGACGTAAATAAACTTTTCATAAGAAAGATCGTCTATAAAAACTGTATCAAAATATCACCTCACCACATACCTCAAACGCAAAACACAAGAGAAAAAGTACATAATCACTTTCAAGTTCCCCATATTACAAGTAAATCAACTTTCGCAAAAAAACATGAATCGTACCTGGCTCATTTCCACACATTTTCAATATCTTCATAACACAAACAAAAACTTACGTTACCCCAAATAACTTGAACTGGCTGTTCAAAAGTTTTGTAATATGGTTGACTGAAAATGAAAGAACAGACATTCGAAATATCCTAAATAACTAACACGAGTATATAATATAAACACATTTCTTATAATTTCCTCATGAAATTACATAATATAAAAATATGCAGGCAATTGCTTGTTTATAATATTAATTATCATGTAGGTACCTACTGTATTTATGTTTTCTTATTTCTATGTGTAATTTTTAATTACGTATGCAATCTTTTTATGGAAATATATCAAACAACAAAAACAAAATTTATATGTAAATTTTTAATATAAAGACATTATGTATGTATGTATGTATGCATGTTTGTATGTGTATGTGTATGTGTATATATGCATGTATAATATGGGTAAAAACATATGCATGTGTGAATTGCATGTGAACGTGTGTTATGCATATATTTTTATATTATTTTTTTTATCTTTTTACATACATATCTACTTTGATTATACAATGTATATCTTTTTTTAATAAATATAATATGTTATTTGTACGCCTCGGAACAGACCTTGTCTAGAGAGGTGGGTAAAATAAATCTAGGTACGAAGATAGGCTAAAAAGTAATGCACACATGCTTATACAGGATATATGTGGGATTGCACTCACCTCCCCACCAATTAAGACCATTATTATTATTATTATACAGCGCGAACAAAATGACCTTCAGAAGCGCGCCAGGTGGAATATGGAAGTGATATTCCTCCTTTATATGTACACGCAAGTTTGAGGTCGTTGAATTCATCCAGTGTATTTTGAGAAGCGAAAGTATGGAGACGTATTTTAGTGTTCTCTCTCTCTGGTTTCAATCCTGGGATTGGTTTGCAGCAATTTCATCTATTCGTTTCTTCCACTCTTCCCTGTCTTGTGCGGCTCTTTTGAAGTCTGCATATGATAAACAGCGCACGTCCACCAGCAGGTCCTCCAGGTACTCTCGGCGTGGGCGTCCCCTAGCGTTTGTCCCGTCGGTCATACCCTCCATTATGGCATGCAAGAGGCCTTCTTGTCTTATTGCATGGCCGATCCATCTTGCGCGCCTTTCGGACAAGGTCCTGAGCAGGTGCCTTCCTCCTTCGATTCTTTGGAGAACCTCCTCATTTGTGATGTGGTCTCTCCAGGAAATTCCTAGTAGTCTTCTATAGGACCACATCTCAAAAGCCTCTAGTCTCCGTTTATCTCTTTCGGATAGGCACCATGTTTCGCAGCCGTACATCGAGATACTCCATACATAGGTCTTGATGAGGAGTATTCTCAGTTTCAGGTCTATATTATTCGATTCTATTATTTTCGACCTTTTATTGAATGCAAGCCTAGCCTGGTGTATACGGCTGTCGACCTCGCTCTTAGACCGACCGTCCCATGTTATTTTGCTCCCGAGGTAGACAAACTCCTTGGTGTTCTTTAGTGGAACTCCTGACATCTCTACTCTCATCTGATGTTGCGTTCGGCCTACAGTCAGCAGCTTTGTTTTGTCTTTATTTATCTTCATGTTGTAATTGTTTTGAAGAATGCTTTGCATGGTTGTTAAGGCCTCTTGCAGTTCTTCTTCGCTTTCAGCAACCAAAGCAATATCGTCAGCAAACCTTATCATATCCACCTTTTGCCCGTGTATCTTTACACCTTTTCTGTGACTCATTCTCTCTCTCAAGTCATCAATCGCACTTTGTATATATGCGTTAAAAAGAACAGGTGACAGAGAGCATCTTTGTCTCACCCCTTGTCTTATTCTGGCTTCTTTTGTATCATTGTCACATCTAATTATAGCGGCCTCATTCTTGTATAGCGCCTGGATTATTCGTCTATCTCTATATTTGATGTCAATTCTCTTCAGAATCTCGAAGAGTCTTTTCCATTCTACTTTATCGAAAGCCTTCTCCAGGTCTATGAATGCGATGAATGTGTTTTGGTTTCTTTTTAATCCTTTTTCTAGTAGTATTCGTAGCGACAATATTGCTTCTCTGGTTCCTACACCTCTTCTAAAGCCAAACTGGTCTCTGGAAAGGATGTTATATAATTTTGGTTCGATTCTTTTTAGAATGATATTAGTGAATATTTTTGAGACATGGGATATTAGGCTAAGAGTTCTAACTTTAGTGTTATGTCAACGCAAGTTTAATAGCGTGCTGTTTTCAAAATTTTAACTGCTGAAAAAGTGAAAAGGTTGTTTATGGTTACTATGCTGTTGATAGGTCTACTGTAAATCGATGGGTAATCAAATTTCATGATTGTGAGCCTGGAAAAGCAATAATTTTTTTATGAAATACACAGCGGACGTCCGATCATTGATACAGACGATAAACAATCCAAACTCGTCCATGATTTGATTCAAAATGACCGGCGAATCACTCAAAAGCTTATCACAAACCAATTTGGAATATCCAAGAAACGTATCTGCTTCATTGTTGAACAATTAGGTTAGGATGCCGTGAAATCTGTGGACAATGGGTACCACGCCGTTTCACACACGGGAACAAACAGCGTCGATTAGGGCCTTTGCAAAACCTGAAAATTGACCGATTCTATACCCTTCTCACTCCCCCCATCTTTAATTTTATCCTCTACTCAAGAGACACCTTAAGGGTAATCATTACACCCCGGTCAATGAGGTGAAGGCAGCTGTCAAGTCCTGATTCGAGAAATGTTGGAAGAATTTTTCAGTTAGATAATGAAAAAACTTGTTACACGTTGGGAGAAATGCGTTAGCCTTAACGGTGTCTATGTTGAAAAATAAATAGAGATTTTGAAGGTTAAGTTACTTTATACTTTAGTATACTTACTTTAGTATACTTCGTTACTTTAGTATACTTTTTGCTCGATCTTGCTATTTTTTTTGTTCGTAATTTACAAGCATGTAAGCATTACTTTTCAGCCTACCCTAGTACATAAATAAATAAAATAAACACCCGGGTTGCCGGCACTGAAACTGATATACGTTTATTTTTCTATGTACAATAAATTATTATATTATAACTTAATTTTATTGTTAATTTCAGAGTCATCATTACTGCCGCCCATGGAAAGTCACAACTGGCTTATGCATTTACACTACACTCGAGGAGAAACAGAAAAAGCAAGAGGCTTGATATTCGATCAGTTGCAGAAGAGCGCTGGAAACAATGAATTTGCACACTACTTACTGGTAAAAACATTTGATTTTATTTCTTACTGTTATAAATGGGTAGTTGAGCAGAAGGACTTCAATAAAAACATGGATTCACGTAGGAAATCTTCTAGTTTATTTCACGGCACATTTCACAATAAATTTGTTCCCGAACCGAACAAAAACACTTAAATTGGCCACTTTGACCACTAGCTAGATAATGCTAGCTGTTTACAGGAGATTCACGTTATTAAGAGAGCATTTTTAACTAGAAACGCAGGCTATTTATAAATAACATTTTCCAACACATAAACAAAACAACCACCATTGTTAAATCTAAATACTATACAGATTCCAGAAATCTGCTTTATCGTCTATCCTTAAAAACAGTGCGGCCCTATGGCCGTAGCCTGTAATCTGTAATTCAAACAGTCAAGTTACAAACTATACCGCTAGGTGGCAATAACCTTCACTTTTTGAACATACTGCCGGGCGGGGAATGAGAAAAAACAACAAGTTTTTTTGAAATTAAAAAATCAAACTACAAATTCCTAAATTTACAACAATATACTAAAATTTTACCAGATGTGTACCTATCTAAATTTAAAGGGTCCGGGAACCTAACCAACAATTAACAATAACCTAAAAATTTACAAATTTCTAAAAAATCATAAAAAATTTCACAAAATATAACAACATCACAACATTAATAATAAATTTGTACAATTGACAATTCAATAATGTCTCATTGTCTCTATGGAGATTTTTCACTTCAATTATATTATTTTTTAACTAACACCAATTCACAAATAGCAATAAATTGTTAGTTCGCTGTGAACTGACTATCAGTTTATCACTGGCATGGCACTGCCAAAAACAGAGAGAACACTTCACTGGATAGACTACTCGGCCATCTTGTCCAGGGTGGTCATCATATTTTAATAGTACATCACCATGTACTTCTGTGTGTCATCATTGGGTAGTACATCACCATGTACTTCTGTGTGTCATTGGGTAGATCATCATAAATTATGGGGCGGCCGTGCCCTGGTAATCAGATAGTAATATTAATTGTGCAGCTAGGATGATCAACTCGCCTTTGTTAACTGGAAGCCCCAGTGGCTTCAGACAGGATACAGTGGTGTCAACAACACCAATACCGATGCTCCATAATTATAGTTGTGGTTTGGTTGCATCGGTTCAGCCCTAATTACAGTTAGGCTGTGACCTTGGGAAGGTCCGTGGTTTGCCGGGTCGGGAAATTTGGATCCAAGTTTGCTTCTATTGGCATCAAACATATTTTTGTGATGGGTCTCACAAAAGTGCCTTGTGCTGTTTTGAGGGTAACCACCCTCACTACTCCATCCGGGCCTGGATGAGTAATTAATATGCGCGCCATCTTCCACAATGCAGGAGGCAGATTGTCTTCCATCAAGATTACCAGATCGTCCTTCTTTATTGCCTTTTGGTTGCTGGCCTGCCATTTGGTCCGTTTTTGCAGCTCGGCAAGGTAATCTCGTTTCCATCTGAACCAGAAATTTTGAATTAGAGCGTTTAATTTTTGATATTTGCTTAGTCTGTTCTCCGGGAGCTCGCGGACATCCACCTCGGGAATAACCGAAGCATCCCTGCCCATGAGGAAATGGTTGGGGGTTAAAGGGAGAAGGTCGTCTACGTCATCAGACAGGGAAGTTAAGGGACGGGAGTTCAAACAAGCCTCTATCTGACAAAGCAAAGTATATAATAATTCAAACTGCAATGGGTTATTTTTAGTAATTCGATATAAATGAAACTTGGTGGACTTGACGGCGGCTTCCCACAGCCCGCCATGATTCGGCGCCCTAGGCGGTATAAAACTCCAAGAAATTCCCTTATCAGCTAAAAACCTATGGATTTTGTCATTGTTCAGTCTCAGACTGGCATACAGTTCTTTGAGCTTATTGGAAGCTCCTCTGAAAGTGGTTGCATTGTCAGAAAATATTTTTTCCGGCTGACCCCTACGGGCAATGAACCTCTTTAAACAATTTAAAAAAGCATCGCTTGACAAATCTGTTACGAGTTCCAAATGAACCGCTTTGGTAGAAAAACAAACAAATATGCAAAGATACGACTTAATGAGCGGAGATTTCCTCAGCGCTCCAGCCTTCGTGTCTATCGGTCCGGCAAAGTCGACCCCTGTGATAGAGAACGGTAGACTGGGAGTGATTCTCTCAACTGGAAGGTCTCCCATGATCTGCCGGCAAACCTGAGGTCGGTATCTAAAACATACAACACACTTATGTAGGATACGCTTAACAGTGTTTCTCCCAAATATCGGCCAATATTTCAAGCGTATTTCCGATAACAGCGCTTGGGGACCTGCATGTAAATGTTCATAATGATAATTACGTATAATAAGTTCAGTTATTTTATGTGACGGTGATAATATTATCGGGTGCCTTTGATGATGCGATAAATAAGTAGCTAATTTTAATCGTCCACTTGCGCAAATTAAACCTTCCATTAAACAGGGATTGAGAGCTTTCAATCTACTGTTTTTGTTTACTAACCCATGCTTCTTTAGGTCCTTCAATTCTCTTTTAAATGAGTGTTCTTGAGATGATTTCAGTAGGCATTTTAAAGCTGCTTCCAGCTCGGAGACAGTTAAATTGCCATACTTTTTATCCTTAGGGTTACGACAATTATGTATAAATCTTAACGCTTGAGCGCTTACTCTTTTTAATTTGGTTAGCGATGAGAATTTTTCTAAAATATCCCATTCTTGAGCATCCGCTACCAATAGTTCATTTTTACTTTTTATTTTCGGGGGATCTAAACATGACATATTATTCCAAATTAATCCAAGTATTTTTTCATTCTTGGAATTGTCAGTGATCATTTTTTCACAATTGCCCTGTTTGGCAATTTCACCTTGGCCCCGCCCAGATGACAATTCCAAAACATTTGATCTCCACTTCCTCAGGGTCATCCCTGCGGACAGCAAGATATCACTTATTTGTTTCTTCAATTTGAAACAAACTTCCAAGTCATCCCCTCCAGTCAATAAATCGTCCATATAAAAATCATTTTCTATGACTTGACTTGCTACTGGGAAATTAACTTGATTATCCATACCAATTTGTCGAAGACATCTCGTTGCTAGGAAAGAGGAAGGTCCCAGTCCATAGGTAACGGTCTTCAATTTGTAATGTCGTAGTTCCTCTTCTTGTGATTCGCGCCATACAATCTTCTGAAGGCTGCGATCCGCTTCGCATACGTTGATTTGACGGTACATTTTTTCGATGTCCGCAGTCATGACGTATCGATGTTTTCTGAAATGTAATAAATGGCTGTATAAGTCCTTTTGAATGACAGCTCCCACCATCAGAGCATCGTTCAGGGATATTCCGGTCGACGTCTTTGTCGAACCATCAAACACTACACGCACCTTCGTCGTGGTGCTAGCTTCTTTAATAACCGCGTGATGCGGCAAAAAATATGATTGCTCATCCTCTCTCCATTTATCACATAACTCCATATGACCTAGTTGTTCATATTCCCGCATAAATTGTACATATTGCAATTTCAATTCAGGATTTATTAAAAATTTCTTCTCTAAATTCTTAAATCTTTTCTCCGCTGTGTTTAGTGAGTCACCAAGTTGACTCACACAAGGGCGGCGCGGCAGACTTACAACGTATCTACCATCGCTCTCCCTAGAGTGCGTGGCGACGAAATCTGTTTCACACGCCTTCTCCTCATGGTTTTGAAATCTCGCAGGATTCACTTCCTCCATTTTCCAGAATTTTTCTAATTGATTGGATAATGTGTTTATTGATAAACTACAAATTTGCGGTACTGGCCTTTTTTTATGATGAATGTTGATTGGGCCCGATATGATCCATCCTAGTTCAGTCCTCTGAAGAGTAGGTCCGGTATCCAATCTCAGCCGATCATCTTGTAGTATATCCCAAAAGCTCTCAGCGCCTAACAAGATATCAATGGGAGCCGCTATGTTGAAATTTGGGTCCGCCATTTGTAATCCCGGTGGCAGCTTAATATTTTTTCTGGCCACTGTTGCTTGAGGTAGGTTTGTGGTTATTTCCTGCAATATTAGACAATTGATATTTTGGTTATAATTTGTCCTCAGAGATTTCATTTTAATAGCAACACGTTTCTTTATATGAGTAACATTGTTGTGTATGCCTAACACAGGCTTGTTTATGTTTTCACATCTTAAATTTAATTTCATTGCGAACTTTTCGCACATAAAATTGGCTTGAGCTTCAGAGTCAATCAGGACCCTTGCCTCATGCACTTTATTATTGTGATCTACCACCCCAATGATAGCAGTCGACAATAAAATTGTTTTTTCTGCCTTCGCTAAGGCTGAATGGTTTGACACTGAAACTCGTTCAGCATCCATTTGGCAGTCACCTCCGGGGTGATCTTCACCTTTATTCATGGAGTCATTGCTCGGATGCATCTTTTTTTTTTTTTTTTTTTTTTTTTTTACATTAACTCCACACAGGAGGCCCTGAGGAAAATAATTTCCCTCAGGGCCTATGTCATCTGGGATGCTGTGTGGAGGGTCTTTTTGAGGAGAGGAAGGAATGAACATTGGTCTTGAAGAGACCCATGTTGTAGGAAGGAGGAAACACAGAGGCCGGCAAATCATTCCACAGCCGAGCTGTTGAACATAAGAACGAGTCGAAGAAACGACCCGTTCTCATGTGACTAATGTCAACTGTGTACAAATGTTGGGCACGCGTTTGGCGTGTTTCCCGACTATGCACCGGTGCCGAAGGGATCAATGATGCTAGTTCCTCGGAGCATCTTCCATTGTAATACCGATAGAACAAGGATAGCATTCCCACCCGACGCCTGTGCTCTAAAGATTGCAATCCGTCTGTTAAGATGGGAGAATCTATCAAACGGACCGCCCGTTTCTGCACAGAGTCGAGGGTATTTTTCAGGTATTTTGGAGCTCCAGACCAGAGGTGGCTGCCAAATTCAACCGTGGGGCGCACTTGCGATTTGTACAGGGTTAGCAGTTGTGTACTTTTAAAGTATCTGCGGGCCCTGTACAGTACGCCCAGTTTTTGGGAGGCTAACTTTACTCTGGCTTCGATGGAGCCCCCATACCTGAGCTGGTCACTTAGGGTTACACCAAGCAAATCAATGGAGGGCCTGTTCGGAAGATTTCTTCCGTTGAAAGAGACTAGATTTTCATTGCGATCCCTTTTAGACGTAATCAGACAAGATTGGGTCTTTGAAACATTAAATTCAACGAGATTATTTTTACCCCAAGAGAAAACACTCTCGAGGTAACCGTCCATTCTTTGCTTCAAAGCCTTACGAGCTGTTGGAGTTTGTGAGCCCTTTGGGGGCTTGTCAAACAAAAAGCTATCATGAACTGTACTGTCATCCGCGTAGCAGTGAATTGGTGCACATGACAAAAGGTCGTTGATGTGCAACAAAAACAGAGTTGGAGACAGAACCGATCCCTGCGGGACGCCAGCATTTATCGAGTGAGAGGAAGAGGTGAAACCATCGACTATGCAATAACGTATTGTGGCTTTCGCTATCACAATGCTTGCATTTCAAATTAATTTTACAATATGGGGCCGTATGTCCTAACCTCAAACATTTGAAGCAGGCACGGTACCTCCTTATTGCGTTGGCTCTCTCTCCTGAATTTAATTTTAATTTTTTTTTACAATAATATATTTTATGTCCCTTGTCATTACAACAAATACAATTATTGTGGGTAGCAGCTAAAAATACCGATTCCTTTTTAGGATTATTGTTGCTACTATTTGCTTTCGGGTGGGTAGGAATTTTTTTCGAATCTGAATTTAACATTAATTCCAAAACTTGTGCACGCGAGGTTAAACATTTAAGAAATTCCTGTAACGTAGGTAGCTCATCCTGCAATGGGGTTTGTTCCCAATGCTTTCTAGAACTTGCATCCAATTTATTAGAAATTACGTATATAATTAAAGCATCCCATTGTTCTGTTTTCACGCTTAAATTCTGCAACGCTTTGAGATTTACATTCGTTTCATCAATCAGGTAACGCATGGCTACTGGATCCTCATGTTTCATCTCTTTAAGTTGAAACAGAGCTTGGATGTGTCTATGTACGGTAGTTCGTAAATTTGCAAACCTCTGTTGCAACAACTCAAAAGCCGATATATAATTCAGGTCTGATACCTCGAAATTGGCGATTATCTTTGCTGCATTCCCCTTTAAACAAGATTGCAGATAATAAAACTTCTGTACATTGCTTAAGGCAGTATTGTTATGAACTAGTGTCTTAAAGGTTTCTAGAAAATTAATCCAATTTTTTGGATCGCCGTTAAATTCTTGTAATTGGAGGCTAGGTAATTTTATTTCCAATTTGGGAGTCTCCATAGACTGAATTGCTCCCCTTGCTGTCGCTAGAATTGAATAATATTGGTTTTCAAAATTCTCCCTTTGCAAATTATTATCGATTTCGTTGGAATCCGGAAGGCTTTCGATTTGTTCCTGGATTTTTTCGAAATCATCAATTATTTTCTCAATTCTAGCATAGCGAATTTTAATTTCATTAACTGATAATGCATTTAATGAATCTGCAAATCTCGTAAGTTTACCTTTCAACACTCCTCGTTTGTTAATCAATAATTTTAAATTATCCATTTTTATTACGTATTTGACAATAATTCAACAATAAAAAATGCTAAAAATGTTCCTTCAAAAACAATTTCTGTGCAATAATCGCGTAAAACAACAGTAATAACCAATTCAAGCTATGAACAATGACAGAATCTTACAATAATTATCTTCTAAACAATTAACCTAAAATAAATTTGCATGACTTACATTTTACACTGAGGGTAGTTAATTTTTTGTATTTAAAATAAGTACATCGACACACAAAAAATAGAGCTTGTTTGAACAGGAATTCAATGAATAATTCTGACAGGATGGCAGGGGTACTTATCTTATCCTTCGTGGTTCATGTTTTCATCCTTCTGGTTTTTTTAATTTATTATATAGCTCGCTGGTTCATTCCGGTAATTCCTTTGATGCCTTCATCCGCTCGTAAGGGCTATGCGGCTAGAAGGACCATGTTATAAATGGGTAGTTGAGCAGAAGGACTTCAATAAAAACATGGATTCACGTAGGAAATCTTCTAGTTTTATTTTACGGCACATTTCACAATAAATTTGTCCCGACCCGAACAAAAACACTTAATTGGCCACTTTGACCACTAGCTAGATAATGCTAGCTGTTTACAGGAGATCCACGTTATTAAGAGAGCATTTTTAACTAGAAACGCAGGCTATTTATAAATAACATTTTCCAACACATAAACAAAACAACCACCATTGTTAAATCTAAATACTATACAGATTCCAGAAATCTGCTTTATCGTCTATCCTTAAAAACAGTGCGGCCCTATGGCCGTAGCCTGTAATCTGTAATTCAAACAGTCAAGTTACAAACTATACCGCTAGGTGGCAATAACCTTCACTTTTTGAACACTTACATAGAGCATATAGCAGAGATACGTCTAGTTTTTTTTTAAATCTATTTAAACTTTCATTCAACAGATGACGTTCAGTATTTTATCATTTCAATCTTTGCATTCAACAGATGACGTTTAGTATTTTATCATTTCAACCTTTGCATTCAACACATACGTTTATTTTTTTTATCCATTCAACCTTTGCAAACAACAGATGACGTTTAACTTTTTCGGTTATCAAATAATAAAGGAAAACCCCAATCCAATCCCATTATATAAAATCAGGGAAATTTAAAAAAAAATAAGGCCTGACTAAAACGTATTTTCCGCCTTACTAAAAACCTCGTGAAAATTTTATTCAATAATATTAAAATTATGTTATTTTCTTATTTTTTTTAAACGGCCGCGGATAACATTCCTAAAAAAATGTTCATGGAAAGATACATGGCTTACACAGCCGGTTTATTCATTATATACGTCTGTTTTATTAATAATTTCTGAACGAATTTTGGAATTTTTCCAACGTATTTTAAATGTCTTGTTTATTGAAACATATCATGTGTAAAGTGGTAAAATGTGACTTTGCGGCAGAGCAGAGACCAGGGCTCAGGATAGTGGGCCAAGTAGTTATCTGTCATGTAGGTAGGGTTTTCAGTCAAATAAAAGAAGATGAACTTTATAAAAATGTATTGAATCCAAACCAAAAGCAACATGGAAGTGTACAAACTTCATACCAAGGTAACAAAAGGAAATATAAAAAAAACACATACCAGATGGACTCCTAATGGACACGCTAAACTAACTATACGGAAATAACCCCGGTAGACGAACGCGATCTTGCTTCGCAATGAGAGAACACGAGACGGGACGGGAACTCCAGTCTTCCCATATGGGAACGGCGCGGAATCCAGAGCACCAAGGTCGTCCTTCTAATTGGGCAGGAGGCCGCTATACCTCCAAGGAGCGCATTCAGCCACGGGCCATCTCGACGAACTCCAATCAAAAGGCACGTGGCCCCCAACAGTATCCAAGTCTGGCGTATTACGGTTAGCAGACCGTGACTTTGCGACGTGGGGTCGTGAAGGCATATTATAGTAGCCAACACCAGGACCAATTCACTTCACGATTCCTTTTCCAGAAATAATTCCACAAAACGGCCAACCAGCCAAATCGGAAAAAGTGGGACTTTCACGTCATCCACTATAAATAACTCGTACACGAACCTCGCGTGTTACGTAAAAACAACCCGCGTTCTTTTAGGTTTAAAAATCGACTTAGATTCTCATGATAAAATCCAATAAAACACTTTTCCAGTGAGTGACCAATTTCCGACCCAACTGCCCAAGTTGATCGGAAGGAAGTCCAAAAACAAAAGAGCTTCTCTCTTTTCAAAAAAAATTACCAGTCTAAAAAAAAACACCATAGACAAAAAAAAAACAAATAGGCAAGAACTGCACTAGTCACATAATATTTATGTGACAATATTTCTTATTTTTGAAGATGTCTTAAAAACAAATACCTTTATAGAAACTAGTTAAAATTATCTTTTAGATTTTTGAATCTCAAATATATGCGTTTAAAAATTGCAGTATTTTAAGCTTCAAACACAAAAAAAGTTGAAAAAAACAGCTCACCGTAAACATGACGACCTCCGTAGTCCAGTGGGTAAGACACTTGACTCACAATCCGGAGGTCGCGGGTTCGAACCCGGCATGCGCAAATAAATTTTATTTGATTATTTTGTGTTATTTCACAATTAATTCATTTAAAATAATATATAGTATATTTGCGGCATGTTCCAGAGTGGAAGATACTATCAGTATCGCCCTGGTGTAAGACCACCATTCAGAATTGAAACGTTGCTTGAAAATGGCTTTAGCCGTGTTGCTTGAAAATGGCTTTAGCCGTGTTTGGTGACCAGATCTGAATAGCCTGTTACTTCCCAACCTTCCTCTTCCCCAC
Source organism: Limnephilus rhombicus (assembly GCA_929108145.2). Classification (NCBI taxonomy): domain Eukaryota; kingdom Metazoa; phylum Arthropoda; class Insecta; order Trichoptera; family Limnephilidae; genus Limnephilus; species Limnephilus rhombicus. Next base: position 42,619,198 of record OV815283.1, read on the forward strand.
CTCCTTCCCCTCCCCACTACCTTCAGCCTCACAACATACCCCAATTGGGGATGCCATAGTCTCACTGGCTCCAGACGGGAGCAGTTGAGATTCTTGTGCGGTATTCACTGTAAAAAAAAAGAAAATATTCTCTCAAATGGTCGAAAAATTCAAAATTTAAAAAACACAGTCCTCTTATTAACAAATTTGGAAGAAAACAAACGGTCACTTAAACGTAAATTTGATTATTTTTAACCTATAAAACATTTTTCTGACAGTTCAACTTTCAAAAAAAGACTACTGTGGAATGATTTGACTAAAACTGATGTAAAACTGCACAAATAACAGTAAATATATTAATTATGTGAATATAAGAGTGAACTGGTCAATATAAGAATAGAAATCATAATCACATAAAGTAAAATCACAACATACATCCCACAGATGCAAATTTTTTCGTCGTTTAAGTGCGAAAGATAAACGCCAACGCCCCCTTGCGGATATAAATCAAAACAACAATATAAATAAGTAATCTATAACCAAATGCAACGTTGCCAGCTCTAAAATACATAATTGCGTTTTTACAGCACGGCCGCGGAGGTGAGATTATTAGTAACAGATCGAGTTCGAGTGTGTACGGGCTCATTTATGTTGTTACAACACATTTTAACGACCGTGAAGTGTTTCTTTTTGTAATGCCGTTTAAGTTTTAAAGTTCTTAAAAAATATATGTTATTCTTGAAGATAAAATTTATACATTCCCCACACCGAAACTACAATTATATGAAATTCCCTCGACAGAGAAAATCTCTGCCCCGAAAATTATTTTATTGACGTTTTTTCAGTTATTTTACAAGTTATGTGTGTGAAAAAATTCACAATGTTTTTTTAATTGCTGTAATAGACATTCCCGATGAGATTTTCGCTCTATTTTAAACGAGTCGTGTTTTATTAAATTTTCACTATTTTTACTTAAATATTATCGTTTATAATATTAGCGGGCTCCCTCTAACATTCGTATTTACATATCTCTCCTTCTTCTTCTTTGTGAACAGGTACTAACGGGCCTTAAATGGTTCAAGTTCTTGATAATAACAATAATTGCGATACGAGTTGTATCGAGCTATAACAATAATAAAAACGCACAATAAATTATTCGCACCCAACCAACGCATGGTCTATTAAATACCGCATTATTGCTCATGAAAGCAGATATTCGTACATTGTGGCGAACACAGATGTATCTAATGAGTGTTGTGACTAATATTTATTTAGTATTTTCGGGAACAGATTGTTTAAATGTATTAAACATATAGGGGATGAATTTATTTGGAGATACTTTGAATACGTGCAGCAAAATGGCTCCCAAATTAAAAGCATGAATATTGTTTAATTTTATCAGTAAAAACTCTCCGTTTAAAATAAATATTATATTTAAATAAATGAAGACAATATAAGCGAAACTCAATCGGAAATCTGGAAACAGAAAAATCAGAAAAACATATTGACACCTCTGGGACTCGAACCCAGGACCTCTTGCTTTCCGGGCGGGGTTAGCGCTGGTTAGCGCGGGCTTCCTGGGTTCGAGTCCCAGAGGTGTCAATATGTTTTTCTGATTTTTCTGTTTCCAGATTTTCGATTGAGTTTCGCTTATATTGTCTTCATTTATTTAAATATTACAATTTGAGGTTTTACTCATTAAGTTAAAAATAAAAAATAAATATTATAGTTTTTTATTAATATAATGACTACTAATGGCAATTTCTGTAGGAGTTGTTTGGTTCGCTTGCTAATTAGAATAGAGAGGGATTCAAATAACTATATTGTATTAAATTTATAAACACAGAGAAGAACTAACTAACGAAATGCACAAAGCCATAAATAAACCAAACTACACACCGCAAAGCTCTAACTCTAACAGCCTTACTAAAAAACCCAGTGAAAATTTTATTCAATTGACAAACGGCCGCGGATGCGAAAACATTACTAATTAAAAAATTGTTCATTGAAAAAATACACTTGGTTTACACGGCCTGAGAGGGTAGTTTATCTCTGTTTTAGTAATGATATCCTAACGAAATTTGAAATTTTTCCAAAGTATTTTGAATGTTCTATATATTTCTTATTTTTGAAGGTGTCGTAAAAACAAATACCATTTATGAAAACTAGATAAAATTACCTTTTAAATTTGTGTATTTAAAATACACTTTAGTTTTCAAAAACTGCCATATTTTAAGATCCGAACTCGGAAAAAAATTTCTTACCCAAACATTTTTGACCAAAATATAAAGAAATTAAAAAAAAAAAAATTTCAAAAACACAGTCCTTTTAAGTAACAAATTTGGAAGGAAACTATCATCTCACTTTTTCCTCGTGCATACAATAAAAAAATAAAAAAAAAATTTCAAAGTTTTTTTATTGCCAAAAAAATAACTTAGAAATAATAACGGCATTTCAAATAGATTTCTTGCATCTCTAAAGACGTTACTTTCTTTGATAGGTTTACGAACACATGAATTAGATATTAATATTATAAAAAAATATCACTTTTAAGAAATTCTATTAAAATAAAGATCTTAAAATGTAAATTTTATCTTAAGTAAACTATAGAACAATATTCTGACAGTCCAACTTTGAAAGTATGGCGTTTGTACAATAACTTGATTAAACTGATGTAAACCACACACATAACATGGTAAATATATCAATTATGTGAATAGAAGAGTAAATTCGTCACTACAATAGAAATTATTAAGTAAAATCACAACATTTAGGCACTAACAAAATTTTTTGACATCCCGCCATAAAAACACACCGGGCTGTCTTCATCGCGGGCCGTTGAGAATTAATGCAAAGGCGCGCCAATAATGCCCCTGGCGGAGAAAAATTAAAACAACATTCTTTCCTAGTAAATTAAAACCATATACAATGTTGTCAGATCTTCAATGCATTTTAACAGTGTGACCACGTAGGAAAGGTTATTGGTAATGAAACGTGTTTTAGTGTATACTGGGTTTAATTATGTTATTGTAATAACACGGGTTATTGGACGTGCTGTGGTTTTTTTTTAGTAAGGCTGTAAGAGGTTAAAAACAAGTAAACATGGTGCACCTCATTATCGACTAAGCAAGAGAGAAATCTGCTTGACCATGTGGTGAATAGTACTAATTAGTAGTGATTAGAACAGATTATGATACACCACTGGAACGACTAATGTCAAAATATGGAGCGCTTTTATTTTTCTGCCATAAATTGGACCATATTTTTTACCAAAGTTTATGATATTAACGATGATAAACCCTACTTTAACTACTTAATTGATGTGTAATCCCTATTCTAACCACTTATACTTTTAGTAGACAGTTTTTATAACTCGTTCTAACTTGAACTTTTTTTAAAAGAAAGACAAACATTCCCAGGTTATGAATAACATGAAAATATTTAAAAATCTTCTAATACTATCACAGTAAGGAAAATATTGTTTGTGTCGTGATGGAGTACTCAGCCAACCGAGGAGTTGAACTCACGACACTTGGATGATGGAATCAGACACCATGGCAACTCAGCCCCGACTGGTTCCCACCGAAGCTTAATGGGTTCAAATTCTCTACTAGCTAAGACCTTCTTTAACCGGTCAAAGGCCAGGAATTCCAGGAAAAATACGGACATTTCGTAACAAAACACGATTTTGAATTGAATATTTTGTTGATTAATTTTGAGCTATTGTATATTTTGTTGACTGAAACACGTTCACAACACAATAAACTATCTACCAAAACAACATTACTTGCATTTATTACGTAAATTAATAGGTTTTGCGATGTTTTACTCGTGGAACACGCATTTATTGCAACGGTTATAATCGCGGCCAATTCTGACAGCGCATTGTCATAGATGAAATCGTTTTAAAAATATTCCAGCGTTGCAAGGTGAATGAAACTTTAAGCGTCTCCGAGAGTAATGATGGCGCAAGCGATTCTGACACTGTTCTTCATACAAATTCTGTACGTAGAAGGGCCAAAATCGCAGACCAAAAGTTTTTTGTCGGAAATATTATTCAAATATTTGAACTATTTTCTCGCGCATGCGCATATGACGAGCAGCATCGAGATACGCCACTCAACCGGAGGCCAGCTAGGCTATTTCTATTAGCAGTCCCATACTAGCCTGAGCCGCGTCCTGCCATCCCATTTTTCATAATAAATTATTCCTTTATATTGTTTATCCTAGTACTGGCACCAGCTAGCCCGCCTCCCAACTTGTTTGCGACGAGATAAGCGTCTCAAGTAATGACACCAGCTAGCCTGCTTCCCAACATATTTGCTTCCATCCTCTCTGCCAACCCCTCCATAATTACGGTCGTTACAGAAACAGATAGAGCAACGAAGCGCGTAAGGCGACTGAAACGAGGTAGTGTTTGTAAGGTGATTTATACATTACAATCCCTACCGCGTTTCAGTCCGTAGCGTGACTGAAACGCGGTAGGGATTGTAAATACGCCACCAGGACCAACCCCGAAGAAAATAAAATATTTACATTCTGTAAAGGTAAATGTAAATTTCCACAAAAAAGTTCAGAACTTATGTTCCCCCTCCTTTTCCTTTGCAACTTGTGTTAGGTTTTTAGCCAGTAAAGACCTTTTTCCTCACGATGACATTATTGTAACGTAAATTCAGCCAAGTAAATAATCACCTTCAGATGGTAAAAATACTAATGACCTATTTATTTATTTATTTTATTTTATTATTACATTTATTATATACAAGATAATAACAATATAAAAGGAAGCTTTGACTGTCCAACTAGGAAGGTTTCCCGTTTTAGGACAGTCAAATTGGCAGGTTGCATGTACATAATTTCTATTAAAATGAGCATTCTCCGTAAACTGTTCTATTACACAAAAACATATTTTAAACCATTTTGGACGTTTTTGGCGCTAAATGGGAAATTAATCGGCATATTGACATTTTTGAGGATCTAAGCCCTAGATGGCAGTTTATAACCATTTTGGACGTTGTTGTGCTAAATGCAAATTATCAGCATTTCGACATTTTGTCGATTTTAGCGATCAATGGCAGTTGATCACCATTTTTGAGGTTTTTGGCGCTAAATGGCAGTTTTTCAGCATTTAGAGGATTTTTGACGATTTTAGTGCTAGATGGCAGTTTATAACCATTTTGGACTTTTTTTTGCGCTAAATGGCAATTTATCAGCATTTCAACGTGTTTTGATGATTTTCGTCCTAGATGTCAGTTTATAACCATTTTTGACGTTTTTGGCACCAAATAACAATTTATCAGCATTTCCACATTTTTTGACGATTTTAACGGTAGATGGCAGTTTATAACGATTTTTGACGTTTTTGGCGTAAAATGGCAATTTATCAGCATTTCGTAGTTTTTTGACGATTTTAGCCCTAGATGGCAGTTTATGACGTTTTTCGCGTTAAATGGCAATTTATCAAAATATCGACGTTTTTGGACGACGGCTGTTTAAAACAGTTTTTGGCGCTAATTGGCAATTTATTAGCATTTCGACGTTTTTTGACGATATTTCGTGTACGTGTTATGATGTCTTTCGATACGACGTGGTCAGTATGTTCATAAGGTATAAAATGATAATTTCTTTCCGTAAACGACTTAACAGAAGAGTCATTTACCATAAAAAACCTGTTTTTCACAAACATTTTAAAGCTGTTGAAGGCGACGGCATCCTTGACAAAATGACTTTACTCCGTAAAATGGGCCATTTCACCCAAAAAATGTTCATAACATAAAAAGTAATAGTTTCCTTTCGTAAATTACTAAACAGAAGAGACACTGACCATGAAAAACCTGTTTTCCACAAATATTTAAAAGTTGTTGAAGGCCACAGTATCCCTTCAAAATATCTTAACTATATTAAATGTGCAATTTTCCAGGGTAAATAAACCTATAATTAACTCGATGACCTTAACGAATGAAAATAACAGTTAACAATAATTAGTTATGACTTTTTTAAATGACAACTCCGTAAAATGGACCATTTCACACCAAAATGTGGACAACGTAAAAAGTAATAGTTTCCTTTCGTAAATGACCTAACAGATGAGTAATTTACGATAATAAACCTGTTTTTAACAAATATTTTAAAGCTATTGAAGGCGACGGAATCCCTTCAAAATTTCTTAACTATATTAAATGTGCAGTTTTCCACGGTTAATAAACCTATAATTAACTCGATGACCTACACGAAAGAAAATGACAATTAACAATGATTCGTTATGACTTTTTAAAATGACTTTACTCCGTAAAATGGGCTATTTCACCCAAAAAATGTGCAAAACGTAAAAAGTTATAGTTTCCTTTCGTAAATTACTTAACAAAAGAAACATTTACCATGAAAAACCTGTTTTCCACAAACATTTAAAAGCTGTTGAAGGCCACAGTATCCCTTCTAAATTTTTTTAACTATATTATATGGGCAGTTTTCCACGGTAAATCAACTATAATTATCCTGTTGACCTTTAATAATGAAAATGGTAGTTAACAATAATAAGTTATCACTTTTTAAAATGACAACTCCGTAAAATGGGCCATTTCACCCAAAAAATGTCCATAACGTAAAAAGGAATAGTTTCCTTTGGTAAATGACTTAACAGATGAGTAATTTACCATAATTAACCTGTTTTTCACAAATATTTTACAGCTGTTGAAGGCGACGCGGCAAATTGGCAATTTTCGACGATAAATCACCAATAATTAATTCGAAGACCTTAAGGAATGAACATTACTGTTAACAATAATTCGTTATGACTTTTTAAAATGACTTAACTTCGTAAAATGGGCCAATTCAACAAAAAAAAACTCCATAACGTAAAAAATAATAGTTTCCTTTCGTAAATGACTTAACAGAAGAGACATTTACCATGAAAAACCTGTTTTCCACAAACATTTTAAAGCTGTTGAAGTCCACAATATCCTTTCGAAATTTGTAAGCTATATTAAATGGGTAGTTTTCCACAGTAAATCACCTCTAATTAACTCGATGACCTTTACGACAGTTGACAGTAATACATGATGAGCTTCTAACATGAAATTACTCCGTATAATGAATAACTTCACGCAAAAATGGTCCATTACGTAAACAATGATGATTTCCTTTCGTAAATGACGTATCAGATGAGTAATTTTCCTTTAAAAACTAGTTTTTTATAAAAATTTTAAAGCTGTTAAAGGCGACGGCATCCCTTCAAAAATTGTTTTAGTATATTAAATGGGCAATTTTCCACGGTAAATAAACCTATAATTTACTCGATGCCCTTTTCAAATGAAAATGACAGTTAACAGTAATACGTAATAACCTTCTAACATGACCTTACTCCGTAAAATGGAAAATTTTACCCAAAGAATGTCCATTACGTAAAAAATTATGATTTCCTTTCGTAAATGACTTAACGCATGAGTCATATAACACGAAAAACCTGTTTTTCACAAAAAGTTTAAAGCTTTTGAAGGCGACGGCATCCCTTCAAAATTTTACAACCGTTTTAAATGTGCAGTTTTCCACGGTAAATAAACCTATAAATAACTCGATGACATTTACGAATGAAAATGACGGTTTATAATGATTCGTTATGACTTTTAAAAAAGTCTGTACCCCTTAAAATGGGCCATTTCGCTTAGAAAATGTTCATTGTGTCAAAAGTAATAGGTTTCTTTTGTAAATGACTTAACAGGAGAGTCATTTACCATAAAAAAACCTGTTTTCGAAAATCGAAAGCTGTTGAAGGCGACGGCGTCCCTTCAAAATTATATTAAATGGGCAGTTTTCCACGGTAAATCACCAACAATTATCTCGATGACCTTTAGGAACGAATAAAAACTACAGTTAACAATAATTAGTTATGACTTTTTAAAATGATAACTCGGTAAAATGGGCCATTTCACCATAAAAATTACCATAACGTAAAAAGTAATATGTTTCTTTTGTAAATGACTTAACAGATGAGTAATTAACCAAAATACACCTGTTTTTCACAAACATTTTAAAGCTGTTGAAGGCGACGGCATCCCTTTAAAAGTTCTTAACTATATTAAATTGGCAGTTTTCGACGGAAAATCACCTATAATTAACTCGATTACCTTAAGGAATGAAAATTACAGTTACCAATAATTCGTTATGACTTTTTAAAATGACTAAACTCCGGAAAATGGGCCATTTCAACAAAAAAAACCTTCATTACGTTTAAAGTCATAGTTTCCTTTCATAAATGACTTAACAGAAGAGACATTTACCATGAAAAACCTGTTTTCCACAAACATTTTAAAGCTGTTGAAGGCCACGGTATCCCTTCGAAATTTCTTAGCTATATTAAATGAGTAGTTTTCTACGGTAAATCACATATAATTATCTCGATGACCTTTACGAATGAAAATGACAGTTTATAATAATACATAATGATCTTCTAACATGACTTTACTCCATAAAATGGACAACTTCACCCAAAAAATACTAATAACGTTAAAAGTGATAATTTGCTTTCGTAAATGTCTTAGCAGACAACAAAAAACCTGTTTTTCAGCTCAATTTTAAAGCTGTTGAAGGCGACGGCATCCCTTTAAAATTTCTTAACTGTCGTAAATAGGCAGTTTTCCACGGTAAATAAACCTTTTATTAATTTTATGACCTTAACGAATAAAAATGACGTTTATCAAAGATTCCTTAAGACTTTTAAAAATGACTTTACTCCATAAAATGGGCCATTTCACCCAAAAAATGCTCATAACATAAAAAGTAATAGTTTCTTCTCGTAAATGATTTAACAGACGAGTCATTTACCATGATTAACCTGTTTTTCACAAACATTTTAAAGCTGTTGAAGGCGGTTGCGTCCCTCCAAAATTTATTAACTTTATTAAAAGGGCAATTTTCGACAGTAAATCACCTGTAATTAACTTGATGACCTTAAGGAATTAAAATGACAGTTAACAATAATTCGTAATGACTTTTTAAAATGACATACTCCGTAAAATGGGCAATTTCAACCAAAAAACGTTTATAACGTAAAAAATAATAATTTCCTTTCGTAAATGACTTAACGAAAGAGACATTTACCATGAAAAACCTGTTTTCCACAAACATTTTAAAGCTGTTGAAGGCGACGTTATCCCTTCAAAATTTCTTAACTATATTAAATTTGCAGTTTTCCGTGGTAAATGACCTATTATTAACTCTATGCCCTTTATGAATGAAAGTGACAGTCAACAATAATACATAATGACCTTCTAAGATGACCATACTCCGTAAAATGGTAAACTTCACCCAAAAAATGTTCATAATGTAAAAAATGATGATTTTTCGTCGTAAATGACTTAACGGTTGTGTCATTTAACACGAAAAACCTGTTTTTCACAAATATTTTAATGCTGTTGAAGGCGACGGCGTACACGGTAAATAAACCTATAATTTACTCGATGACTTTTAAGAATAAAAATTACGGTTAACAATGATTCGTTATGACTTTTAAAAACGACTTTACTCGGTAAAATGTTCATAATAAAAAAGAAATAGTTTTCTTTTGTTAATGACTTAACCGAAGAGTCATTTACCATGAAAAACCTGTTTTCCACAAACAATTGAAAGCTGTTGTAGGCGATGGCATCCCTTCAAAATTTCTAAATTATATTAAATGGGCAGTTTTCCACGGTAAATCAACTATAATTTACTCGATGACATTTTCGAATGAAAATGACAGTTAACAATAATTAGTTATGACTTTTTAAAATGACTTTACACCGTAAAATATGTCATTTCACACACAAAATTTTCATAACGTAAAACGTAATAGAAAAATGAAACAATTCAACTTTGTATAAACCACTTATATAATGCGTAAATCCGACCGGTTTCGGAACAAAAGTTCCTTCTTCAGGGAAAGCTTATACTGATTTGATAGATTAGAACAATGTTTAATTATGGTAGGGATGGAGCAGTTGCTAGTTATTAATGTTGATTGGGCTGGTAAACTAGAAATTAATAATTAACATTTTATCGGCAATTGACGTTTTTTAACGATCGATGACGATAAATGGCAATTTATCGGCAAATTGACGTTTTTTTGGCGATCTTAGCCCTAGATGGCAGTTTATAATCATTTTGGACGTTGTTGTGCTAAATGAAAATTATCAGCATTTCGAAGTTTTTTAACGATCTTAGCGCAAAATGGCAGTTTTTAACCTTTTTTGGCGCTAAATGGCAGTTTTCCATCATTTTGTGGATTTTTGAAGATTTTAGTGCTAGATGGCGGTTTATTACGATTTCGGTCGTTTTTTGCGCTAAATGGCAATTTATCTGCAATTCAAAGTTTTTTGACGATTTTAGCGCTCAATGGAAGTTGACCACCATTTTTCACGTTTTTGGCGCTAAATGGAAGTTTTTCAGCATTTAGAGGATTTTTGACGATTTTAGTGCTAGATGGCAGTTTATAACCATTTTCGACTTTTTTGCGCTAAATGGCAATTTATCAGCATTTCGACGTTTTTTGACGATTTTCATCCTACATGTCAGTTTATTATCATTTTTGACGTTTTTGGCGCAAAATGGCAATTTATCAGCATTTCCACATTTTTTGATGATATTAACCCTAGATGGCAGTTTATAACGATTTTTGACGTTTTTCGCGTTAAATGGCAATTTATCAAAATATCGACTTTTTTGACGATGGCTGTTTAAAACAGTTTTTTGCGCTAATTGGCAATTTATCAGCATTTCGACGTTTTTTGACGATATTTCGTGTACGTGTTGTGTTTCGATACTACGCACGTGGTCAAAATGTTCATAAGGTATAAAATGATATTTTTTTTCGTAAATTACTTAACAGAAGAGTCATTTACCATGAAAAACCTGTTTTTCACAAACATTTTTGAGCTGTTGAAGGCGACGGCATCCCTTCAAAATTTCTTAACTCTATAATGTTAAAAATATAACCATTTTGAACGTTGTTGGCGCTAAATGCAATTTAACAGCACGTCGAAGTTTTTGTGACGATTTTAGCGCTAAATTGTATTTGTTACAGACGAATCTTGAAATACCTGCCAGATCTTGTTATTTAATACCAAGCACTTAGCAACCATCTCATCTCGCTAACAAATCGATGACAAATTCTGCATTTTAAGACGGAACTTGGCCTTTTTTGGCCTTTTGGAATAATCAGGTCGATTCTTGTAAGACATTATTTACGTATATAAAAGATGCACGTGTCCGAATCAATTTGTTACACAAAACAAAGGATTTAGCAACCAACTTGTCTTAAATTATTATTGATGACAAATTCTGCATTTTAAGACGTAACAACATGTGCTCTCGGCCATCTGGAGTAGTCAGGTCGATTCTTGCAAGACGTTGTATGTAAAGAAAAGACTGCACGTCTCCGAACCAGTTTGTTATTCAAAACAAAGCACCTGGCAACTTATATTGATCCCGCACACCTGCATCGGCCACCTGGAGTAATCAAGTCAATTTTTGCAAGACATTATTTATGTTAACTTAAAACAGGTGTTCGAAGATTTTAGTATATAAACCGTCGGAAAATAAATATTTAGTTCTTACCAAAAAGATCTCTGACTTGTTATTTATTAACTATCTCCCGAAAACAAAGTGGCGATTGGAGTCCAGCGCCCTATGATTTATATTATTTGTGTGTAACAAATAAGTGGTCTCATACATTTTCATTTAAAGAGTTTTTCATAAGTAACCAAATATTTTACTCCTACAAAAAGTTTCAAGAATCGATATCTAGATTGTGTTTTACACACAAAACTAACTAAGTGAATCACATTTAAATAGTGGATCGTTTTCCAATTAATAAATAATCACAGTGAGAACAGATAAGATACTATAAGAATGAATTAAAAAATAAAATCTTGAAATTAACATGTCAAGTGATATTTGAATTTGAAACCATTTGAATTTGAATTTGAATTTGGAGTTTGAAGACAAGTGACATTTATCTTACGGGGTGACTTACTACGCACTTAACAATCCTTATAACGGCTTACCTGCCTAGATTTATCAAAATTATGTACTGCGTTTAAATTCGACTTTGTACTTTCCATACCTAAAATATGTTCCCAAGTGGAAGCTATATTAACGCATTCTAGAAATGACGTGTTCAAACCTTCCATAAAAAGTTTGTGTTTAATTTTCTCATTGAACACACCAATAATAAATATGTCTTTCAAACACGATTCTAATCTTGCCTCAAAGTTACATGACAAACTAATATTTTTAAGCTTCGCAGCAAACTCTTTAATGGATTCATTAGCCAATTGTTTACATTTATAGAACATTTCCCGTGATTCAAAAATATTGTGAACGGGCTTACAAGAGAATTCTAGAAATTTACACAAATCGTCAAATGAGGTTTCCGACACTTTTTTTGGAAAACACAAATCACTTAGCAATGAAAAGGTATCTTCGGTGAGATTATTTAGGAGAAACGCTCTTTTACGTTCAGGTGACAAAATTTTCTCATCATATAAAATGAGAGCTTGGTCACGTCTCTCCTCGAACAGGGACCACACTCTCTTGTCTTGTGACAGAATGTCCCCAGACTTTTACAAAACGCATCCATCGGGAATAAGAGATGAAACAAATTTTGTGATTAAAAACTTATCTCAGCGCTTCCGGGTGAATCCGCTCCAGAACCTCGCCGCTCCAAAGCGTCTCCCCACTCAGTTTCCAGGTCTCCGGCACCAGCCATCTCTTTCGATTGCTGATTACTCGTGTCCGTCTCCCCGCAGCGACAGAATCCAACCCTTTGTCCGGTCCCGCTTGAATAGCTGCAGCGACAAAATCTGAGCCCTTGCCCCAGATTCCGTCTTCATCCGTAGATGGTCTGCTGTCACCGTCTTCTTTTTACGCATCCAAACCTTGCATGCCACGCCAAATTTGCTCCCTCAATATACTGCAATATACTGCACATCTTCTTGACATACGTGGTGGCGTCTTCTTGAGTGCGTCTTCATGCAACAATTTTTCCTAATGTCGCAACAATCTCTTCCGTACTATCCCTTTTAGATCAATTTCGTCTTCAGGTTCTTTGCCAGTTGTGGAGTTGGCTTCTATCGGCTGCGTCAGTTGTAGTATCCGTCTGCGCAGTTGTGGTGTCAAACCAAATCAGATGCGGACTTACATGTGTGTAGACGAAGTATTATGGTGGGTAGTAATCAAATAGAGAGAGTAACGGTATTGTGTACAGGTATTTATTATGGAGCTGCCTTTCGCAAAAGAGGACGAATCTAGCACGCACGCATCGCCTTATATAGATTCGTGCAAGTATGCTATCTCGCTTGCACTCATGCAATTCACACAGAAATTACAGTTCCAAAAGGGAATTGCTTGGAGGCTAGGATTAGAGCGAGGCAATTACTCGTATGCTAAAATTGAACAAACTCTAAACCTTTCTCCTTTAGAAGACCGTCGGATAAAATCTGATCTCATTAGTTTGTTCAAAATTAATAACTGTTTAATCGACTCGCCTATATTACTACAACTCATCACATTTAATATGCCTTCTCGTAAACTCAGAAGTAAAGACCTGCTTTTCCTCAATCAGCACTCGACTTACTATGGTTATAGTTAGTCAGGACTGTCCAGAATGTGTAGACACTTATTTTTTCTTCTATTTTCACTTCTGTTTTTCTTTGCTTTCATGCACCATCCGAATCCTTAGATTGTTCATTTCTATACTTTGTTTTAAATTGGACGTAAGTCCGTTAATAAATAAATAAATAAATAAATACAAATCATATAACATTAATTTAAGTGGAGATGCCATCACTACGCAGCGGCCGTGAAATCCTGGTTTCAGCCGAAACATCACGGCCCTGCCCTGCAAACGGATTCACGCCAACTCAGAATGAAACCAACTCAGAAACACCCCAGAAAGGTCATTAAAAGCTATGAAAAAATAATATAAAAATAGTCGGTAACCTTAACTTAACTTAACCTTTTTAACCATTTTTTTTTATCGTCACTCTTAATGACCTTTCTGAGGTGCTTCTGAGTTGGTTTCATTCTGAATTGTCTGGTCACCCCTGCAAACACAGATGCATTTATCGTCGATCCAGATCAGCTGATAAAGATGACAATAAACAGTATCAAGATATGCAGCAAAACACTAAGCAGTAACGAGCTAAGCAGCTTTCAGATATACAGCAACGAACGGACCGGAAACGAGATATGCAGCTACCACAAATGCAGCAGCGAGATGTGCAGGAACAAATTGAGCAGCAACGAGATATGCAGCTACCATACATTCGGCAACGAGATATTCAGCTACCATACATGCAGCAACGAGATGTGCAGCAACAAATTGAGCAGCATCGAGATACGCCACTCAACCGGAGGCCAGCTAGGCTATTTCTATTAGCAGTCCCATACTAGCCTGAGCCGCGTCCTGCCATCCCATTTTTCATAATAAATTATTCCTTTATATTGTTTATCCTAGTACTGGCACCAGCTAGCCCGCCTCCCAACTTGTTTGCGACGAGATAAGCGTCTCAAGTAATGACACCAGCTAGCCTGCTTCCCAACATATTTGCTTCCATCCTCTCTGCCAACCCCTCCATAATTACGGTCGTTACAGAAACAGATAGAGCAACGAAGCGCGTAAGGCGACTGAAACGAGGTAATGTTTGTAAGGTGATTTATACATTACAATCCCTACCGCGTTTCAGTCCGTAGCGTGACTGAAACGCGGTAGGGATTGTAAATACGCCACCAGGACCAACCCCGAAGAAAATAAAATATTTACATTCTGTAAAGGTAAATGTAAATTTCCACAAAAAAGTTCAGAACTTATGTTCCCCCTCCTTTTCCTTTGCAACTTGTGTTAAGTTTTTAGCCAGTAAAGACCTTTTTCCTCACGATGACATTATTGTAACGTAAATTCAGCCAAGTAAATAATCACCTTCAGATGGTAAAAATACTAATGACCTATTAAAATGAGCATTCTCCGTAAACTGTTCTATTACACAAAAACATATTTTAAACCATTTTGGACGTTTTTGGCGCTAAATGGGAAATTAATCGGCATATTGACATTTTCGAGGATCTAAGCCCTAGATGGCAGTTTATAACCATTTTGGACGTTGTTGTGCTAAATGCAAATTATCAGCATTTCGACATTTTGACGATTTTAGCGATCAATGGCAGTTGATCACCATTTTTGAGGTTTTTGGCGCTAAATGGCAGTTTTTCAGCATTTAGAGGATTTTTGACGATTTTAGTGCTAGATGGCAGTTTATAACCATTTTGGACTTTTTTTGCGCTAAATGGCAATTTATCAGCATTTCAACGTGTTTTGATGATTTTCGTCCTAGATGTCAGTTTATAACCATTTTTGACGTTTTTGGCGCCAAATAACAATTTATCAGCATTTCCACATTTTTTGACGATTTTAACGGTAGATGGCAGTTTATAACGATTTTTGACGTTTTTGGCGTAAAATGGCAATTTATCAGCATTTCGTAGTTTTTTGACGATTTTAGCCCTAGATGGCAGTTTATGACGTTTTTCGCGTTAAATGGCAATTTATCAAAATATCGACGTTTTTGGACGACGGCTGTTTAAAACAGTTTTTGGCGCTAATTGGCAATTTATTAGCATTTCGACGTTTTTTGACGATATTTCGTGTAAGTGTTGTGTTGTCTTTCGATACGACGTGGTCAGTATGTTCATAAGGTATAAAACGATAATTTCTTTCCGTAAACGACTTAACAGAAGAGTCATTTACCATAAAAAACCTGTTTTTCACAAACATTTTAAAGCTGTTGAAGGCGACGGCATCCCTTCGAAATGTCATAATTATTTTAAATGGGCAATTTTCCACGGTAAATAAACCTATCATTAACTCGATGACCCACACGAATGAAAATGACAATTAACAATGATTCGTTGACTTTTTAAAATGAATTTACTCCGTAAAATGGGCCATTTCACCCAAAAAATGTTCAAAACATAAAAAGTAATAGTTTCCTTTCGTAAATTACTAAACAGAAGAGACACTGACCATGAAAAACCTGTTTTCTACACATATTTAAAAGTTGTTGAAGGCCACAGTATCCCTTCAAAATTTCTTAACTATATTAAATGTGCAATTTTCCACGGTAAATAAACCTATAATTAACTCGATGACCTTAACGAATAAAAATAACAGTTAACAATAATTAGTTATGACTTTTTAAAATGACAACTCCGTAAAATGGACCATTTCACACCAAAATGTGGACAACGTAAAAAGTAATAGTTTCCTTTCGTAAATGACCTAACAGATGAGTAATTTACCATAATAAACCTGTTTTTAACAAATATTTTAAAGCTATTGAAGGCGACGGAATCCCTTCAAAATTTCTTAACTATATTAAATTTGCAGTTTTCCACGGTAAATAAACCTATAATTAACTCGATGACCTACACGAAAGAAAATGACAATTTACAATGATTCGTTATGACTTTTTAAAATGACTTTACTCCGTAAAATGGGCTATTTCACCCAAAAAATGTTCAAAACGTAAAAAGTTATAGTTTCCTTTCGTAAATTACTTAACAAAAGAAACATTTACCATGAAAAACCTGTTTTCCACAAACATTTAAAAGCTGTTGAAGGCCACAGTATCCCTTCTAAATTTTTTTAACTATATTATATGGGCAGTTTTCCACGGTAAATCAACTATAATTATCTTGTTGACCTTTAATAATGTAAATGACAGTTAACAATAATTAGTTATGACTTTTTAAAATGACAACTCCGTAAAATGGACCATTTCACCCAATAAATGTCCATAACGTAAAAAGGAATAGTTTCCTTTGGTAAATGACTTAACAGATGAGTAATTTAACATAATTAACCTGTTTTTCACAAATATTTTAAAGCTGTTGAAGACGACGCGGCATTACTTCAAAATTTCTTACTTGATTAAATTGGCAATTTTCGACGATAAATCACCAATAATTCATTCGAAGACCTTAAGGAATGAACATTACTGTTAACAATAATTCGTTATGACTTTTTAAAATGACTTTGAAATGAAATGAAAAATAATAGTTTCCTTTCGTAAATGACTTAACAGAAGAGACATTTACCATGAAAAACCTGTTTTCCACAAACATTTTAAAGCTGTTGAAGTCCACAATATCCTTTCGAAATTTGTAAGCTATATTAAATGGGTAGTTTTCCACAGTAAATCACCTCTAATTAACTCGATGACCTTTAAGACAGTTGACAGTAATACATGATGAGCTTCTAACATGAAATTACTCCGTATAATGAATAACTTCACCCAAAAAATGTCCATTACGTAAACAATGATGATTTTTTTTCGTAAATGACGTATCAGATGAGTCATTTTCCTTTAAAAACTTGTTTTTTTTTTAAATTTTAAAGCTGTTGAAGGCGACGGCATCCCTTCAAAAATTGTTTTAGTATATTAAATGGGCAATTTTCCACGGTAAATAAACCTATAATTTACTCGATGCCCTTTTCGAATGAAAATGACAGTTAACAGTAATACGTAATAACCTTCTAACATGACCTTACTCCGTAAAACGGAAAATTTTACCCAAAGAATGTCCATTACGTAAAAAATTATGATTTCCTATCGTAAATGACTTAACGCATGAGTCATATAACACGAAAAACCTGTTTTTCACAAAAAGTTTAAAGCTTTTGAACGCCGGCATCCCTTCAAAATTTTACAACTGTTTTAAATGTGCAGTTTTCCACGGTAAATAAACCTATAAATAACTCGATGACATTTACGAAGGAAAATGACGGTTTATAATTATTTGTTATGACTTTTAAAAAAGTCTTTACTCCTTAAAATGGGCCATTTCGCCCAGAAAATGTTCATTGTGTCAAAAGTAATAGGTTTCTTTTGTAAATGACTTAACAGGAGAGTCATTTACCATAAAAAACCTGTTTTCGAAAATCGAAAGCTGTTGAAGGCGACGGCGTCCCTTCAAAATTATATTAAATGGGCAGTTTTCCACGGTAAATCACCTACAATTATCTCGATGACCTTTACGAACGAATAAAAATGACAGTTAACAATAATTAGTTATGACTTTTTAAAATGATAACTCGGTAAAATGGGCCATTTCACCATAAAAATTACCATAACGTAAAAAGTAATAGGTTTCTTTTGTAAATGACTTAACAGATGAGTAATTGACCAAAATACACCTGTTTTTCACAAACATTTTAAAGCTGTTGAAGGCGACGGCATCCCTTTAAAAGTTCTTAACTATATTAAATTGGCAGTTTTCGACGGTAAATCACCTATAATTAACTCGATGACCTTAAGGAATGAAAATTACAGTTACCAATAATTCGTTATGACTTTTTAAAATGACTAAACTCCGGAAAATGGGCCATTTCAACAAAAAAAACCTTCATTACGTTTAAAGTCATAGTTTCCTTTCATAAATGACTTAACAGAAGAGACATTTACCATGAAAAACCTATTTTCCACAAACATTTTAAAGCTGTTGAAGGCCACGGTATCACTTCGAAATTTCTTAGCTATATTAAATGAGTAGTTTTCTACGGTAAATCACATATAATTAACTCGATGACGTTTAAGAATGAAAATGACAGTTTATACTAATACATAATGATCTTCTAACTTGACTTTACTCCGTAAAATGGACAACTTCACCCAAAAAATAATAATAACGTTAAAAGTGATAATTTGCTTTCGTAAATGTCTTAACAGACAACAAAAAACCTGTTTTTCAGCTCAATTTTAAAGCTGTTGAAGGCGACGGCATCCCTTTAAAATTTCTTACCGGTCGTAAATAGGCAGTTTTCCACGGTAAATAAACCTTTTATTAATTTTATGACCTTAACGAATAAAAATGACGTTTATCAAAGATTCCTTAAGACTTTTAAAAATGACTTTACTCCATAAAATGGGCCATTTCACCCAAAAAATGATCATAACGTAAAAAGTAATAGTTTTCTTTTGTAAATGACTTAACAGAAGAGTAATTTACCATGAAAAACCTGTTTTCCAAAAACCACTGAAAGCTTTTGAAGGTGACGGCATCCCTTCAAAATTTCTTAACTATATTAAATGGGCAGTTTTCCACGGTAAATCACCTATAATTATCTCGATGACCTTTACGAATGAAAATGACAGGAAACAATAATTAGTTTTGACTTTTTAAAATGACTTATCTCCGTAAAATGGGCCATTTCACCCAAAAAATGTCCATAACATAAAAAGTAATAGTTTCTTCTCGTAAATGACTTAACAGACGAGTCATTTACCATGATTAACCTGTTTTTCACAAACATTTTAAAGCTGTTGAAGGCGGTTGCGTCTCTCCAAAATTTATTAACTTTATTAAAAGGGCAATTTTCGACAGTAAATCACCTGTAATTAACTTGATGTAATTAACTTCCAAAAACCACTGAAAGCTTTTGAAGGTGACGGCATCCCTTCAAAATTTCTTAACTATATTAAATGGGCAGTTTTCCACGGTAAATCACCTATAATTATCTCGATGACCTTTACGAATGAAAATGACAGGAAACAATAATTAGTTTTGACTTTTTAAAATGACTTATCTCCGTAAAATGGGCCATTTCACCCAAAAAATGTCCATAACATAAAAAGTAATAGTTTCTTCTCGTAAATGACTTAACAGACGAGTCATTTACCATGATTAACCTGTTTTTCACAAACATTTTAAAGCTGTTGAAGGCGGTTGCGTCTCTCCAAAATTTATTAACTTTATTAAAAGGGCAATTTTCGACAGTAAATCACCTGTAATTAACTTGATGACCTTAAGGAATTAAAATGACAGTTAACAATAATTTGTTATGACTTTTTAAAATGACATACTCCGTAAAATGGGCAATTTCATCCAAAAAACGTTTATAACGTAAAAAATAATAATTTCCCTTCGTGAATGACTTAACGAAAGAGACATTTACCATGAAAAACCTGTTTTCCACAAACATTTTAAAGCTGTTGAAGGCGACGTTATCTCTTCAAAATTTCTTAACTATATTAAATTTGCAGTTTTCCGTGGTAAATGACCTATAATTAACTCTATGCCCTTTATGAATGAAAGTGACAGTCAACAATAATACATAATGACCTTCTAACATGACCATACTCCGTAAAATGGTAAACTTCACCCAAAAAAATGTTCATAATGTAAAAAATGATGATTTTTCGTCGTAAATGACTTAACGGTTGTGTCATTTAACACGAAAAACCTGTTTTTCACAAATATTTTAAAGCTGTTGAATAAAAATTACGGTTAACAGTGATTCGTTATGACTTTTAAAAACGACTTTACTCGGTAAAATGTTCATAATAAAAAAGAAATAGTTTTCTTTTGTAAATGACTTAACTGAAGAGTCATTTACCATGAAAAACCTGTTTTTAAGCTTATACTAATTTGATAGATTAGAACAATGTTTAATTATGGTAGGGATGGAGCAATTGCTAGTTATTAATGTTGATTGGGCTGGTAAACTAGAAATTAATAATTAACATTTTACCGGCAATTGACGTTTTTTAACGATCGATGACGATAAATGGCAATTTATCGGCAAATTGACGTTTTTTTGGCGATCTTAGCCCTAGATGGCAGTTTATAATCATTTTGGACGTTGTTGTGCTAAATGAAAATTATCAGCATTTCGAAGTTTTTTGACGATATTAGCGCAAAATGGCAGTTTTTAACCTTTTTTGGCGCTAAATGGCAGTTTTCCATCATTTTGTGGATTTTTGAAGATTTTAGTGCTAGATGGCGGTTTATTACGATTTCGGTCGTTTTTTGCGCTAAATGGCAATTTATCTGCAATTCAAAGTTTTTTGACGATTTTAGCGCTCAATGGAAGTTGACCACCATTTTTCACGTTTTTGGCGCTAAATGGAAGTTTTTCAGCATTTAGAGGATTTTTGACGATTTTAGTGCTAGATGGCAGTTTATAACCATTTTCGACTTTTTTGCGCTAAATGGCAATTTATCAGCATTTCGACGTTTTTTGACGATTTTCATCCTAGATGTCAGTTTATTACCATTTTTGACGTTTTTGGCGCAAAATGGCAATTTATCAGCATTTCCACATTTTTTGATGATATTAACCCTAGATGGCAGTTTATAACAATTTTTGACGTTTTTCGCGTTAAATGGAAATTTATCAAAATATCGACTTTTTTGACGATGGCTGTTTAAAACAGTTTTTGGCGCTAATTGGCAATTTATCAGCATTTCGACGTTTTTTGACGATATTTCGTGTACGTGTTGTGTTCCGATACTATGCACGTGGTCAAAATGTTCATAAGGTAAAAAATGATATTTTTTTTCGTAAATTACTTAACAGAAGAGTCATTTACCATGAAAAACCTGTTTTTCACAAACATTTTTGAGCTGTTGAAGGCGACGGCATCCCTTCAAAATTTCTTACCTCTTTAATGTTAAAAATATAACTATTTTGAACGTTGTTGGCGCTAAATGCAATTTAACAGCACGTCGAAGTTTTTGTGACGATTTTAGCGCTAAATTGTATTTGTTACAGACGAATCTTGAAATACCTGCCAGATCTTGTTATTTAATACCAAGCACTTAGCAACCATCTCATCTCGCTAACAAATCGATGACAAATTCTGCATTTTAAGACGGAACTTGGCCTTTTTTGGCCTTTTGGAATAATCAGGTCGATTCTTGTAAGACATTATTTACGTATATAAAAGATGCACGTGTCCGAATCAATTTGTTACACAAAATAAAGGATTTAGCAACCAACTTGTCTTAAATTATTATTGATGACAAATTCTGCATTTTAAGACGTAACAACATGTGCTCTCGGCCATCTGGAGTAGTCAGGTCGATTCTTGCAAGACGTTGTATGTAAAGAAAAGACTGCACGTGTCCGAACCAGTTTGTTATTCAAAACAAAGCACCTGGCAACTTATATTGATCCCGCACACCTGCATCGGCCACCTGGAGTAATCAAGTCAATTTTTGCAAGACATTATTTATGTTAACTTAAAACAGGTGTTTGTAGATTTTAGTATATAAACCGTCGGAAAATAAATATTTAGTTCTTACCAAAAAGATCTCTGACTTGTTATTTATTAACTATCTCCCGAAAACAAAGTGGCGATTGGAGTCCAGCGCCCTATGATTTATATTATTTGTGTGTAACAAATAAGTGGTCTCATACATTTTCATTTAAAGAGTTTTTCATAAGTAAACAAATATTTTTCTCCTACAAAAAGTTTCAAGAATCGATATCTAGATTGTGTTTTACACACAAAACTAACTAAGTGAATCACATTTAAATAGTGGATCGTTTTCCAATTAATAAATAATCACAGTGAGAACAGATATACTATAAGAATGAATTAAAAAATAAAATCTTGAAATTAACTTGTCAAGTGATATTTGAATTTGAAACCATTTGAATTTGAATTTGAATTTGGAGTTTGAAGACAAGTGACATTTATCTTACGGGGTGACTTACTACGCACTTAACAATCCTTATAACGGCTTACCTGCCTAGATTTATCAAAATTATGTACTGCATTTAAATTCGACTTTGTACTTTCCATACCTAAAATATGTTCCCAAGTGGAAGCTATATTAACGCATTCTAGAAATGACGTGTTCAAACCTTCCATAAAAAGTTTGTGTTTCATTTTCTCATTGAACACACCAATAATAAATATGTCTTTCAAACACGATTCTAATCTTGCCTCAAAGTTACATGACAAACTAATATTTTTAAGCTTCGCAGCAAACTCTTTAATGGATTCATTAGCCAATTGTTTACATTTATAGAACATTTCCCGTGATTCAAAAATATTGTGAACGGGCTTACAAGAGAATTCTAGAAATTTACACAAATCGTCAAATGAGGTTTCCGACACTTTTTTTGGAAAACACAAATCACTTAGCAATGAAAAGGTATCTTCGGTGAGATTATTTAGGAGAAACGCTCTTTTACGTTCAGGTGACAAAATTTTCTCATCATATAAAATGAGAGCTTGGTCACGTCTCTCCTCGAACAGGGACCACACTCTCTTGTCTTGTGACAGAATGTCCCCAGACTTTTACAAAACGCATCCATCGGGAATAAGAGATGAAACAAATTTTGTGATTAAAAACTTATCTCAGCGCTTCCGGGTGAATCCGCTCCAGAACCTCGCCGCTCCAAAGCGTCTCCCCACTCAGTTTCCAGGTCTCCGGCACCAGCCATCTCTTTCGATTGCTGATTACTCGTGTCCGTCTCCCCGCAGCGACAGAATCCAACCCTTTGTCCGGTCCCGCTTGAATAGCTGCAGCGACAAAATCTGAGCCCTTGCCCCAGATTCCGTCTTCATCCGTAGATGGTCTGCTGTCACCGTCTTCTTTTTACGCATCCAAACCTTGCATGCCACGCCAAATTTGCTCCCTCAATATACTGCAATATACTGCACATCTTCTTGACATACGTGGTGGCGTCTTCTTGAGTGCGTCTTCATGCAACAATTTTTCCTAATGTCGCAACAATCTCTTCCGTACTATCCCTTTTAGATCAATTTCGTCTTCAGGTTCTTTGCCAGTTGTGGAGTTGGCTTCTATCGGCTGCGTCAGTTGTAGTATCCGTCTGCGCAGTTGTGGTGTCAAACCAAATCAGATGCGGACTTACATGTGTGTAGACGAAGTATTATGGTGGGTAGTAATCAAATGGAGAGAGTAACGGTATTGTGTACAGGTATTTATTATGGAGCTGCCTTTCGCAAAAGAGGACGAATCTAGCACGCACGCATCGCCTTATATAGATTCGTGCAAGTATGCTATCTCGCTTGCACTCATGCAATTCACACAGAAATTACAGTTCCAAAAGGGAATTGCTTGGAGGCTAGGATTAGAGCGAGGCAATTACTCGTATGCTAAAATTGAACAAACTCTAAACCTTTCTCCTTTAGAAGACCGTCGGATAAAATCTGATCTCATTAGTTTGTTCAAAATTAATAACTGTTTAATCGACTCGCCTATATTACTACAACTCATCACATTTAATATGCCTTCTCGTAAACTCAGAAGTAAAGACCTGCTTTTCCTCAATCAGCACTCGACTTACTATGGTTATAGTTAGTCAGGACTGTCCAGAATGTGTAGACACTTATTTTTTCTTCTATTTTCACTTCTGTTTTTCTTTGCTTTCATGTACCATCCGAATCCTTAGATTGTTCATTTCTATACTTTGTTTTAAATTGGACGTAAGTCCGTTAATAAATAAATAAATAAATAAATACAAATCATATAACATTAATTTAAGTGGAGATGTCATCACTACGCAGCGGCCGTGAAATCCTGGTTTCAGCCGAAACATCACGGCCCTGCCCTGCAAACGGATTCACGCCAACTCAGAATGAAACCAACTCAGAAACACCCCAGAAAGGTCATTAAAAGCTATGAAAAAATAATATAAAAATAGTCGGTAACCTTAACTTAACTTAACCTTTTTAACCACTTTTTTTTATCGTCACTCTTAATGACCTTTCTGAGGTGCTTCTGAGTTGGTTTCATTCTGAATTGTCTGGTCACCCCTGCAAACACAGATGCATTTATCGTCGATCCAGATCAGCTGATAAAGATGACAATAAACAGTATCAAGATATGCAGCAAAACACTAAGCAGTAACGAGCTAAGCAGCTTTCAGATATACAGCAACGAACGGACCGGAAACGAGATATGCAGCTACCACAAATGCAGCAGCGAGATGTGCAGGAACAAATTGAGCAGCAACGAGATATGCAGCTACCACACATGCAGCAACGAGACACGCAGCTTATACAAATGCAGCAACAAACTGAGCATCAACGAGATATGCAGGATCCACTCAGGCAGCAACGAGATGTGCAGCAACAAATTGAGCATGCAGCTTCCAATCATGGAGCAACGTGACACGCAGCTTACAGACATGTAGCAACGAACCCACCAGCAACGAGATATGCAGCTACCATACATTCGGCAACGAGATATTCAGCTACCATACATGCAGCAACGAGATGTGCAGCAACAAATTGAGCAGCATCGAGATACGCCACTCAACCGGAGGCCAGCTAGGCTATTTCTATTAGCAGTCCCATACTAGCCTGAGCCGCGTCCTGCCATCCCATTTTTCATAATAAATTATTCCTTTATATTGTTTTATCCTAGTACTGGCACCAGCTAGCCCGCCTCCCAACTTGTTTGCGACGAGATAAGCGTTTCAAGTAATGACACCAGCTAGCCTGCTTCCCAACATATTTGCTTCCATCCTCTCTGCCAACCCCTCCATAATTACGGTCGTTACAGAAACAGATAGAGCAACGAAGCGCGTAAGGCGACTGAAACGAGGTAATGTTTGTAAGGTGATTTATACATTACAATCCCTACCGCGTTTCAGTCCGTAGCGTGACTGAAACGCGGTAGGGATTGTAAATACGCCACCAGGACCAACCCCGAAGAAAATAAAATATTTACATTCTGTAAAGGTAAATGTAAATTTCCACAAAAAAGTTCAGAACTTATGTTCCCCCTCCTTTTCCTTTGCAACTTGTGTTAAGTTTTTAGCCAGTAAAGACCTTTTTCCTCACGATGACATTATTGTAACGTAAATTCAGCCAAGTAAATAATCACCTTCAGATGGTAAAAATACTAATGACCTATTAAAATGAGCATTCTCCGTAAACTGTTCTATTACACAAAAACATATTTTAAACCATTTTGGACGTTTTTGGCGCTAAATGGGAAATTAATCGGCATATTGACATTTTCGAGGATCTAAGCCCTAGATGGCAGTTTATAACCATTTTGGACGTTGTTGTGCTAAATGCAAATTATCAGCATTTCGACATTTTGACGATTTTAGCGATCAATGGCAGTTGATCACCATTTTTGAGGTTTTTGGCGCTAAATGGCAGTTTTTCAGCATTTAGAGGATTTTTGACGATTTTAGTGCTAGATGGCAGTTTATAACCATTTTGGACTTTTTTTGCGCTAAATGGCAATTTATCAGCATTTCAACGTGTTTTGATGATTTTCGTCCTAGATGTCAGTTTATAACCATTTTTGACGTTTTTGGCGCCAAATAACAATTTATCAGCATTTCCACATTTTTTGACGATTTTAACGGTAGATGGCAGTTTATAACGATTTTTGACGTTTTTGGCGTAAAATGGCAATTTATCAGCATTTCGTAGTTTTTTGACGATTTTAGCCCTAGATGGCAGTTTATGACGTTTTTCGCGTTAAATGGCAATTTATCAAAATATCGAAGTTTTTGGACGACGGCTGTTTAAAACAGTTTTTGGCGCTAATTGGCAATTTATTAGCATTTCGACGTTTTTTGACGATATTTCGTGTACGTGTTGTGTTGTCTTTCGATACGACGTGGTCAGTATGTTCATAAGGTATAAAATGATAATTTCTTTCCGTAAACGACTTAACAGAAGAGTCATTTACCATAAAAAACCTGTTTTTCACAAACATTTTAAAGCTGTTGAAGGCGACGGCATCCCTTCGAAATGTCATAATTATTTTAAATGGGCAATTTTCCACGGTAAATAAACCTATAATTAACTCGATGACCCACACGAATGAAAATGACAATAAACAATGATTCGTTGACTTTTAAAAATGACTTTACTCCGTAAAATGGGCCATTTCACCCAAAAAATGTTCAAAACATAAAAAGTAATAGTTTCCTTTCGTAAATTACTAAACAGAAGAGACACTGACCATGAAAAACCTGTTTTCTACAAATATTTAAAAGTTGTTGAAGGCCACAGTATCCCTTCAAAATTTCTTAACTATATTAAATGTGCAATTTTCCACGGTAAATAAACCTATAATTAACTCGATGACCTTAACGAATGAAAATAACAGTTAACAATAATTAGTTATGACTTTTTAAAATGACAACTCCGTAAAATGGACCATTTCACACCAAAATGTGGACAACGTAAAAAGTAATAGTTTCCTTTCGTAAATGACCTAACAGATGAGTAATTTACCATAATAAACCTGTTTTAAACAAATATTTTAAAGCTATTGAAGGCGACGGAATCCCTTCAAAATTTCTTAACTATATTAAATGTGCAGTTTTCCACGGTTAATAAACCTATAGTTAACTCGATGACCTACACGAAAGAAAATGACAATTAACAATGATTCGTTATGACTTTTTAAAATGACTTTACTCCGTAAAATGGGCTATTTCACCCAAAAAATGTTCAAAACGTAAAAAGTTATAGTTTCCTTTCGTAAATTACTTAACAAAAGAAACATTTACCATGAAAAACCTGTTTTCCACAAACATTTAAAAGCTGTTGAAGGCCACAGTATCCCTTCTAAATTTTTTTAACTATATTATATGGGCAGTTTTCCACGGTAAATCAACTATAATTATCTTGTTGACCTTTAATAATGTAAATGACAGTTAACAATAATTAGTTATGACTTTTTAAAATGACAACTCCGTAAAATGGACCATTTCACCCAATAAATGTCCATAACGTAAAAAGGAATAGTTTCCTTTGGTAAATGACTTAACAGATGAGTAATTTAACATAATTAACCTGTTTTTCACAAATATTTCAAAGCTGTTGAAGACGATGCGGCATTACTTCAAAATTTCTTACTTGATTAAATTGGCAATTTTCGACGATAAATCACCAATAATTCATTCGAAGACCTTAAGGAATGAACATTACTGTTCACAATAATTCGTTATGACTTTTTAAAATGACTTTGAAATGAAATGAAAAATAAAAGTTTCCTTTCGTAAATGACTTAACAGAAGAGACATTTACCATGAAAAACCTGTTTTCCACAAACATTTTAAAGCTGTTGAAGTCCACAATATCCTTTCGAAATTTGTAAGCTATATTATATGGGTAGTTTTCCACAGTAAATCACCTCTAATTAACTCGATGACCTTTACGACAGTTGACAGTAATACATGATGAGCTTCTAACATGAAATTACTCCGTATAATGAATAACTTCACCCAAAAAATGTCCATTACGTAAACAATGATGATTTTTTTTCGTAAATGACGTATCAGATGAGTCATTTTCCTTTAAAAACTTGTTTTATTTTAAATTTTAAAGCTGTTGAAGGCGACGGAATCCCTTCAAAAATTGTTTTAGTATATTAAATGGGCAATTTTCCACGGTAAATAAACCTATAATTTACTCGATGCCCTTTTCGAATGAAAATGACAGTTAACAGTAATACGTAATAACCTTCTAACATGACCTTACTCCGTAAAACGGAAAATTTTACCCAAAGAATGTCCATTACGTAAAAAATTATGATTTCCTATCGTAAATGACTTAACGCATGAGTCATATAACACGAAAAACCTGTTTTTCACAAAAAGTTTAAAGCTTTTGAAGGCGACGGCATCCCTTCAAAATTTTACAACTGTTTTAAATGTGCAGTTTTCCACGGTAAATAAACCTATAAATAACTCGATGACATTTACGAAGGAAAATGACGGTTTATAATTATTTGTTAAGACTTTTAAAAAAGTCTTTACTCCTTAAAATGGGCCATTTCGCCCAGAAAATGTTCATTGTGTCAAAAGTAATAGGTTTCTTTTGTAAATGACTTAACAGGAGAGTCATTTACCATAAAAAACCTGTTTTCGAAAATCGAAAGCTGTTGAAGGCGACGGCGTCCCTTCAAAATTATATTAAATGGGCAGTTTTCCACGGTAAATCACCTACAATTATCTCGATGACCTTTACGAACGAATAAAAATGACAGTTAACAATAATTAGTTATGACTTTTTAAAATGATAACTCGGTAAAATGGGCCATTTCACCATAAAAATTACCATAACGTAAAAAGTAATAGGTTTCTTTTGTAAATGACTTAACAGATGAGTAATTGACCAAAATACACCTGTTTTTCACAAACATTTTAAAGCTGTTGAAGGCGACGGCATCCCTTTAAAAGTTCTTAACTATATTAAATTGGCAGTTTTCGACGGTAAATCACCTATAATTAACTCGATGACCTTAAGGAATGAAAATTACAGTTACCAATAATTCGTTATGACTTTTTAAAAAGACTAAACTCCGGAAAATGGGCCATTTCAACAAAAAAAACCTTCATTACGTTTAAAGTCATAGTTTCCTTTCATAAATGACTTAACAGAAGAGACATTTACCATGAAAAACCTGTTTTCCACAAACATTTTAAAGCTGTTGAAGGCCACGGTATCCCTTCGAAATTTCTTAGCTATATTAAATGAGTAGTTTTCTACGGTAAATCACATATAATTAACTCGATGACCTTTAAGAATGAAAATGACAGTTTATACTAATACATAATGATCTTCTAACTTGACTTTACTCCGTAAAATGGACAACTTCACCCAAAAAATAATAATAACGTTAAAAGTGATAATTTGCTTTCGTAAATGTCTTAACAGACAACAAAAAACCTGTTTTTCAGCTCAATTTTAAAGCTGTTGAAGGCGACGGCATCCCTTTAAAATTTCTTAACGGTCGTAAATAGGCAGTTTTCCACGGTAAATAAACCTTTTATTAATTCTATGACCTTAACGAATAAAAATTACGTTTATCAAAGATTCTTTAAGACTTTTAAAAATGACTTTACTCCATAAAATGGGCCATTTCACCCAAAAAATGTTCATAATGTAAAAAGTAATAGTTTTCTTTTGTAAATGACTTAACAGAAGAGTAATTTACCATGAAAAAACTGTTTTCCAAAAACCACTGAAAGCTTTTGAAGGTGACGGCATCCGTTCAAAATTTCTTAACTATATTAAATGGGCAGTTTTCCACGGTAAATCACCTATAATTATCTCGATGACCTTTACGAATGAAAATGACAGGAAACAATAATTAGTTTTGACTTTTTAAAATGACTTATCTCCGTAAAATGGGCCATTTCACCCAAAAAATGTCCATAACATAAAAAGTAATAGTTTCTTCTCGTAAATGACTTAACAGACGAGTCATTTACCATGATTAACCTGTTTTTCACAAACATTTTAAAGCTGTTGAAGGCGGTTGCGTCTCTCCAAAATTTATTAACTTTATTAAAAGGGAAATTTTCGACAGTAAATCACCTGTAATTAACTTGATGACCTTAAGGAATTAAAATGACAGTTAACAATAATTTGTTATGACTTTTTAAAATGACATACTCCGTAAAATGGGCAATTTCATCCAAAAAACGTTTATAACGTAAAAAATAATAATTTCCCTTCGTAAATGACTTAACGAAAGAGACATTTACCATGAAAAACCTGTTTTCCACAAACATTTTAAAGCTGTTGAAGGCGACGTTATCTCTTCAAAATTTCTTAACTATATTAAATTTGCAGTTTTCCGTGGTAAATGACCTATAATTAACTCTATGCCCTTTATGAATGAAAGTGACAGTCAACAATAATACATAATGACCTTCTAACATGACCATACTCCGTAAAATGGTAAACTTCACCCAAAAAATGTTCATAATGTAAAAAATGATGATTTTTCGTCGTAAATGACTTAACGGTTGTGTCATTTAACACGAAAAACCTGTTTTTCACAAATATTTTAAAGCTGTTGAATAAAAATTACGGTTAACAATGATTCGTTATGACTTTTAAAAACGACTTTACTCGGTAAAATGTTCATAATAAAAAAGAAATAGTTTTCTTTTGTAAATGACTTAACTGAAGAGTCATTTACCATGAAAAACCTGTTTTTAAGCTTATACTAATTTGATAGATTAGAACAATGTTTAATTATGGTAGGGATGGAGCAATTGCTAGTTATTAATGTTGATTGGGCTGGTAAACTAGAAATTAATAATTAACATTTTACCGGCAATTGACGTTTTTTAACGATCGATGACGATAAATGGCAATTTATCGGCAAATTGACGTTTTTTTGGCGATCTTAGCCCTAGATGGCAGTTTATAATCATTTTGGACGTTGTTGTGCTAAATGAAAATTATCAGCATTTCGAAGTTTTTTAACGATATTAGCGCAAAATGGCAGTTTTTAACCTTTTTTGGCGCTAAATGGCAGTTTTCCATCATTTTGTGGATTTTTGAAGATTTTAGTGCTAGATGGCGGTTTATTACGATTTCGGTCGTTTTTTGCGCTAAATGGCAATTTATCTGCAATTCAAAGTTTTTTGACGATTTTAGCGCTAAATGGAAGTTGACCACCATTTTTCACGTTTTTGGCGCTAAATGGAAGTTTTTCAGCATTTAGAGGATTTTTGACGATTTTAGTGCTAGATGGCAGTTTATTACCATTTTCGACTTTTTTGCGCTAAATGGCAATTTATCAGCATTTCGACGTTTTTTGACGATTTTCATCCTAGATGTCAGTTTATTACCATTTTTGACGTTTTTGGCGCAAAATGGCAATTTATCAGCATTTCCACATTTTTTGATGATATTAACCCTAGATGGCAGTTTATAACGATTTTTGACGTTTTTCGCGTTAAATGGAAATTTATCAAAATATCGACTTTTTTGACGATGGCTGTTTAAAACAGTTTTTTGCGCTAATTGGCAATTTATCAGCATTTCGACGTTTTTTGACGATATTTCGTGTACGTGTTGTGTTCCGATACTACGCACGTGGTCAAAATGTTCATAAGGTATAAAATGATATTTTTTTTCGTAAATTACTTAAAAGAAGAGTCATTTACCATGAAAAACCTGTTTTTCACAAACATTTTTGAGCTGTTGAAGGCGACGGCATCCCTTCAAAATTTCTTAACTCTATAATGTTAAAAATATAACCATTTTGAACGTTGTTGGCGCTAAATGCAATTTAACAGCACGTCGAAGTTTTTGTGACGATTTTAGCGCTAAATTGTATTTGTTACAGACGAATCTTGAAATACCTGCCAGATCTTGTTATTTAATACCAAGCACTTAGCAACCATCTCATCTCGCTAACAAATCGATGACAAATTCTGCATTTTAAGACGGAACTTGGCCTTTTTTGGCCTTTTGGAATAATCAGGTCGATTCTTGTAAGACATTATTTACGTATATAAAAGATGCACGTGTCCGAATCAATTTGTTACACAAAACAAAGGATTTAGCAACCAACTTGTCTTAAATTATTATTGATGACAAATTCTGCATTTTAAGACGTAACAACATGTGCTCTCGGCCATCTGGAGTAGTCAGGTCGATTCTTGCAAGACGTTGTATGTAAAGAAAAGACTGCACGTCTCCGAACCAGTTTGTTATTCAAAACAAAGCACCTGGCAACTTATATTGATCCCGCACACCTGCATCGGCCACCTGGAGTAATCAAGTCAATTTTTGCAAGACATTATTTATGTTAATTTAAAACAGGTGTTCGAAGATTTTAGTATATAAACCGTCGGAAAATAAATATTTAGTTCTTACCAAAAAGATCTCTTACTTGTTATTTATTAACTATCTCCCGAAAACAAAGTGGCGATTGGAGTCCAGCGCCCTATAATTTATATTATTTATGTGTAACAAATAAGTGGTCTCATACATTTTCATTTAAAGAGTTTTTCATAAGTAACCAAATATTTTACTCCTACAAAAAGTTTCAAGAATCGATATCTAGATTGTGTTTTACACACAAAACTAACTAAGTGAATCACATTTAAATAGTGGATCGTTTTCCAATTAATAAATAATCACAGTGAGAACAGATAAGATACTATAAGAATGAATTAAAAAATAAAATCTTGAAATTAACATGTCAAGTGATATTTGAATTTGAAACCATTTGAATTTGAATTTGAATTTGGAGTTTGAAGACAAGTGACATTTATCTTACGGGGTGACTTACTACGCACTTAACAATCCTTATAACGACTTACCTGCCTAGATTTATCAAAATTATGTACTGCGTTTAAATTCGACTTTGTACTTTCCATACCTAAAATATGTTCCCAAGTGGAAGCTATATTAACGCATTCTAGAAATGACGTGTTCAAACCTTCCATAAAAAGTTTGTGTTTCATTTTCTCATTGAACACACCAATAATAAATATGTCTTTCAAACACGATTCTAATCTTGCCTCAAAGTTACATGACAAACTAATATTTTTAAGCTTCGCAGCAAACTCTTTAATGGATTCATTAGCCAATTGTTTACATTTATAGAACATTTCCCGTGATTCAAAAATATTGTGAACGGGCTTACAAGAGAATTCTAGAAATTTACACAAATCGTCAAATGAGGTTTCCGACACTTTTTTTGGAAAACACAAATCACTTAGCAATGAAAAGGTATCTTCGGTGAGATTATTGAGAATAAAGAATAAGAATAAAATGAGAGCTTCGTCACGTCTCTCCTCGAACAGGGACCACACTCTCTTGTCTTGTGACAGAATGTCCCCAGACTTTTACAAAACGCATCCATCGGGAATAAGAGATGAAACAAATTTTGTGATTAAAAACTTATCTCAGCTATGAAAAAATAATATAAAAATAGTCGGTAACCTTAACTTAACTTAACCTTTTTAACCACTTTTTTTTATCGTCACTCTAAATGACCTTTCTGAGGTGCTTCTGAGTTGGTTTCATTCTGAATTGTCTGGTCACCCCTGCAAAAACAGATGCATTTATCGTCGATCCAGATCAGCTGATAAAGATGACAATAAACAGTATCAAGATATGCAGCAAAACACTAAGCAGTAACGAGCTAAGCAGCTTTCAGATATACAGCAACGAACGGACCGGAAACGAGATATGCAGCTACCACAAATGCAGCAGCGAGATGTGCAGGAACAAATTGAGCAGCAACGAGATATGCAGCTACCACACATGCAGCAACGAGACACGCAGCTTATACAAATGCAGCAACAAACTGAGCATCAACGAGATATGCAGGATCCACTCAGGCAGCAACGAGATGTGCAGCAACAAATTGAGCATGCAGCTTCCAATCATGGAGCAACGTGACACGCAGCTTACAGACATGTAGCAACGATCCCACCAGCAACGAGATATGCAGCTACCATACATTCGGCAACGAGATATTCAGCTACCATACATGCAGCAACGAGATGTGCAGCAACAAATTGAGCAGCATCGAGATACGCCACTCAACCGGAGGCCAGCTAGGCTATTTCTATTAGCAGTCCCATACTAGCCTGAGCCGCGTCCTGCCATCCCATTTTTCATAATAAATTATTCCTTTATATTGTTTATCCTAGTACTGGCACCAGCTAGCCCGCCTCCCAACTTGTTTGCGACGAGATAAGCGTTTCAAGTAATGACACCAGCTAGCCTGCTTCCCAACATATTTGCTTCCATCCTCTCTGCCAACCCCTCCATAATTACGGTCGTTACAGAAACAGATAGAGCAACGAAGCGCGTAAGGCGACTGAAACGAGGTAGTGTTTGTAAGGTGATTTATACATTACAATCCCTACCGCGTTTCAGTCCGTAGCGTGACTGAAACGCGGTAGGGATTGTAAATACGCCACCAGGACCAACCCCGAAGAAAATTAAATATTTACATTCTGTAAAGGTAAATGTAAATTTCCACATAAAAGTTCAGAACTTATGTTCCCCCTCCTTTTCCTTTGCAACTTGTGTTAGGTTTTTAGCCAGTAAAGACCTTTTTCCTCACGATGACATTATTGTAACGTAAATTCAGCCAAGTAAATAATCACCTTCAGATGGTAAAAATACTAATGACCTATTAAAATGAGCATTCTCCGTAAACTGTTCTATTACACAAAAACATATTTTAAACCATTTTGGACGTTTTTGGCGCTAAATGGGAAATTAATCGGCATATTGACATTTTCGAGGATCTAAGCCCTAGATGGCAGTTTATAACCATTTTGGACGTTGTTGTGCTAAATGCAAATTATCAGCATTTCGACATTTTGACGATTTTAGCGATCAATGGCAGTTGATCACCATTTTTGAGGTTTTTGGCGCTAAATGGCAGTTTTTCAGCATTTAGAGGATTTTTGACGATTTTAGTGCTAGATGGCAGTTTATAACCATTTTGGACTTTTTTTTTGCGCTAAATGGCAATTTATCAGCATTTCAACGTGTTTTGATGATTTTCGTCCTAGATGTCAGTTTATAACCATTTTTGACGTTTTTGGCGCCAAATAACAATTTTTCAGCATTTCCACATTTTTTGACGATTTTAACGGTAGATGGCAGTTTATAACGATTTTTGACGTTTTTGGCGTAAAATGGCAATTTATCAGCATTTCGTAGTTTTTTGACGATTTTAGCCCTAGATGGCAGTTTATGACGTTTTTCGCGTTAAATGGCAATTTATCAAAATATCGACGTTTTTGGACGACGGCTGTTTAAAACAGTTTTTGGCGCTAATTGGCAATTTATTAGCATTTCGACGTTTTTTGACGATATTTCGTGTAAGTGTTGTGTTGTCTTTCGATACGACGTGGTCAGTATGTTCATAAGGTATAAAATGATAATTTCTTTCCGTAAACGACTTAACAGAAGAGTCATTTACCATAAAAAACCTGTTTTTCACAAACATTTTAAAGCTGTTGAAGGCGACGGCATCCCTTCGAAATGTCATATTTATTTTAAATGGGCAATTTTCCACGGTAAATAAACCTATAATTAACTCGATGACCCACACGAATGAAAATGACAATTAACAATGATTCGTTGACTTTTTAAAATGAATTTACTCCGTAAAATGGGCCATTTCACCCAAAAAATGTTCAAAACATAAAAAGTAATAGTTTCCTTTCGTAAATTACTAAACAGAAGAGACACTGACCATGAAAAACCTGTTTTCTACAAATATTTAAAAGTTGTTGAAGGCCACAGTATCCCTTCAAAATTTCTTAACTATATTAAATGTGCAATTTTCCACGGTAAATAAACCTATAATTAACTCGATGACCTTAACGAATAAAAATAACAGTTAACAATAATTAGTTATGACTTTTTAAAATGACAACTCCGTAAAATGGACCATTTCACACCAAAATGTGGACAACGTAAAAAGTAATAGTTTCCTTTCGTAAATGACCTAACAGATGAGTAATCTACCATAATAAACCTGTTTTTAATAAATATTTTAAAGCTATTGAAGGCGACGGAATCCCTTCAAAATTTCTTAACTATATTAAATGTGCAGTTTTCGACGGTAAATAAACCTATAATTAACTCGATGACCTACACGAAAGAAAATGACAATTAAAAATGATTCGTTATGACTTTTTAAAATGACTTTACTCCGTAAAATGGGCTATTTCACCCAAAAAATGTTCAAAACGTAAAAAGTTATAGTTTCCTTTCGTAAATTACTTAACAAAAGAAACATTTACCATGAAAAACCTGTTTTCCACAAACATTTAAAAGCTGTTGAAGGCCACAGTATCCCTTCTTAATTTTTTTAACTATATTATATGGGCAGTTTTCCACGGTAAATCAAATATAATTATCTTGTTGACCTTTAATAATGTAAATGACAGTTAACAATAATTAGTTATGACTTTTTAAAATGACAACTCCGTAAAATGGACCATTTCACCCAATAAATGTCCATAACGTAAAAAGGAATAGTTTCCTTTGGTAAATGACTTAACAGATGAGTAATTTAACATAATTAACCTGTTTTTCACAAATATTTTAAAGCTGTTGAAGACGACGCGGCATTACTTCAAAATTTCTTACTTGATTAAATTGGCAATTTTCGACGATAAATCACCAATAATTCATTCGAAGACCTTAAGGAATGAACATTACTGTTAACAATAATTCGTTATGACTTTTTAAAATGACTTTGAAATGAAATGAAAAATAATAGTTTCCTTTCGTAAATGACTTAACAGAAGAGACATTTACCATGAAAAACCTGTTTTCCACAAACATTTTAAAGCTGTTGAAGCCCACAATATCCTTTCGAAATTTGTAAGCTATATTATATGGGTAGTTTTCCACAGTAAATCACCTCTAATTAACTCGATGACCTTTACGACAGTTGACAGTAATACATGATGAGCTTCTAACATGAAATTACTCCGTATAATGAATAACTTCACCCAAAAAATGTCCATTACGTTAACAATGATGATTTTTTTTCGTAAATGACGTATCAGATGAGTCATTTTCCTTTAAAAACTTGTTTTATTTTAAATTTTAAAGCTGTTGAAGGCGACGGCATCCCTTCAAAAATTGTTTTAGTATATTAAATGGGCAATTTTCCACGGTAAATAAACCTATAATTTACTCGATGCCCTTTTCGAATGAAAATGACAGTTAACAGTAATACGTAATAACCTTCTAACATGACCTTACTCCGTAAAACGGAAAATTTTACCCAAAGAATGTCCATTACGTAAAAAATTATGATTTCCTATCGTAAATGACTTAACGCATGAGTCATATAACACGAAAAACCTGTTTTTCACAAAAAGTTTAAAGCTTTTGAACGCCGGCATCCCTTCAAAATTTTACAACTGTTTTAAATGTGCAGTTTTCCACGGTAAATAAACCTATAAATAACTCGATGACATTTACGAAGGAAAATGACGGTTTATAATTATTTGTTATGACTTTTAAAAAAGTCTTTACTCCTTAAAATGGGCCATTTCGCCCAGAAAATGTTCATTGTGTCAAAAGTAATAGGTTTCTTTTGTAAATGACTTAACAGGAGAGTCATTTACCATAAAAAACCTGTTTTCGAAAATCGAAAGCTGTTGAAGGCGACGGCGTCCCTTCAAAATTATATTAAATGGGCAGTTTTCCACGGAAAATCACCTACAATTATCTCGATGACCTTTACGAACGAATAAAAATGACAGTTAACAATAATTAGTTATGACTTTTTAAAATGATAACTCGGTAAAATGGGCCATTTCACCATAAAAATTACCATAACGTAAAAAGTAATAGGTTTCTTTTGTAAATGACTTAACAGATGAGTAATTGACCAAAATACACCTGTTTTTCACAAACATTTTAAGGCTGTTGAAGGCGACGGCATCCCTTTGAAAGTTCTTAACTATATTAAATTGGCAGTTTTCGACGGTAAATCACCTATAATTAACTCGATGACCTTAAGGAATGAAAATTACAGTTACCAATAATTCGTTATGACTTTTTAAAATGACTAAACTCCGGAAAATGGGCCATTTCAACAAAAAAAAACCTTCATTACGTTTAAAGTCATAGTTTCCTTTCATAAATGACTTAACAGAAGAGACATTTACCATGAAAAACCTGTTTTCCACAAACATTTTAAAGCTGTTGAAGGCCACGGTATCCCTTCGAAATTTCTTAGCTATATTAAATGAGTAGTTTTCTACGGTAAATCACATATAATTAACTCGATGACCTTTAAGAATGAAAATGACAGTTTATACTAATACATAATGATCTTCTAACTTGTCTTTACTCCGTTAAATGGACAACTTCACCCAAAAAATAATAATAACGTTAAAAGTGATAATTTGCTTTCGTAAATGTCTTAACAGACAACAAAAAACCTGTTTTTCAGCTCAATTTTAAAGCTGTTGAAGGCGACGGCATCCCTTTAAAATTTCTTAACGGTCGTAAATAGGCAGTTTTCCACGGTAAATAAACCTTTTATTAATTCTATGACCTTAACGAATAAAAATTACGTTTATCAAAGATTCTTTAAGACTTTTAAAAATGACTTTACTCCATAAAATGGGCCATTTCACCCAAAAAATGTTCATAATGTAAAAAATAATAGTTTTCTTTTGTAAATGACTTAACAGAAGAGTAATTTACCATGAAAAAACTGTTTTCCAAAAACCACTGAAAGCTTTTGAAGGTGACGGCATCCGTTCAAAATTTCTTAACTATATTAAATGGGCAGTTTTCCACGGTAAATCACCTATAATTATCTCGATGACCTTTACGAATGAAAATGACAGGAAACAATAATTAGTTTTGACTTTTTAAAATGACTTATCTCCGTAAAATGGGCCATTTCACCCAAAAAATGTCCATAACATAAAAAGTAATAGTTTCTTCTCGTAAATGACTTAACAGACGAGTCATTTACCATGATTAACCTGTTTTTCACAAACATTTTAAAGCTGTTGAAGGCGGTTGCGTCTCTCCAAAATTTATTAACTTTATTAAAAGGGCAATTTTCGACAGTAAATCACCTGTAATTAACTTGATGACCTTAAGGAATTAAAATGACAGTTAACAATAATTTGTTATGACTTTTTAAAATGACATACTCCGTAAAATGGGCAATTTCATCCAAAAAACGTTTATAACGTAAAAAATAATAATTTCCCTTCGTAAATGACTTAACGAAAGAGACATTTACCATGAAAAACCTGTTTTCCACAAACATTTTAAAGCTGTTGAAGGCGACGTTATCTCTTCAAAATTTCTTAACTATATTAAATTTGCAGTTTTCCGTGGTAAATGACCTATAATTAACTCTATGCCCTTTATGAATGAAAGTGACAGTCAACAATAATACATAATGACCTTCTAACATGACCATACTCCGTAAAATGGTAAACTTCACCCAAAAAATGTTCATAATGTAAAAAATGATGATTTTTCGTCGTAAATGACTTAACGGTTGTGTCATTTAACACGAAAAACCTGTTTTTCACAAATATTTTAAAGCTGTTGAATAAAAATTACGGTTAACAATGATTCGATATGACTTTTAAAAACGACTTTACTCGGTAAAATGTTCATAATAAAAAAGAAATAGTTTTCTTTTGTAAATGACTTAACTGAAGAGTCATTTACCATGAAAAACCTGTTTTTAAGCTTATACTAATTTGATAGATTAGAACAATGTTTAATTATGGTAGGGATGGAGCAATTGCTAGTTATTAATGTTGATTGGGCTGGTAAACTAGAAATTAATAATTAACATTTTACCGGCAATTGACGTTTTTTAACGATCGATGACGATAAATGGCAATTTATCGGCAAATTGACGTTTTTTTGGCGATCTTAGCCCTAGATGGCAGTTTATAATCATTTTGGACGTTGTTGTGCTAAATGAAAATTATCAGCATTTCGAAGTTTTTTGACGATATTAGCGCAAAATGGCAGTTTTTAACCTTTTTTGGCGCTAAATGGCAGTTTTCCATCATTTTGTGGATTTTTGAAGATTTTAGTGCTAGATGGCGGTTTATTACGATTTCGGTCGTTTTTTGCGCTAAATGGCAATTTATCTGCAATTCAAAGTTTTTTGACGATTTTAGCGCTCAATGGAAGTTGACCACCATTTTTCACGTTTTTGGCGCTAAATGGAAGTTTTTCAGCATTTAGAGGATTTTTGACGATTTTAGTGCTAGATGGCAGTTTATTACCATTTTCGACTTTTTTGCGCTAAATGGCAATTTATCAGCATTTCGACGTTTTTTGACGATTTTCATCCTAGATGTCAGTTTATTACCATTTTTGACGTTTTTGGCGCAAAATGGCAATTTATCAGCATTTCCACATTTTTTGATGATATTAACCCTAGATGGCAGTTTATAACGATTTTTGACGTTTTTCGCGTTAAATGGAAATTTATCAAAATATCGACTTTTTTGACGATGGCTGTTTAAAACAGTTTTTTGCGCTAATTGGCAATTTATCAGCATTTCGACGTTTTTTGACGATATTTCGTGTACGTGTTGTGTTCCGATACTACGCACGTGGTCAAAATGTTCATAAGGTATAAAATGATATTTTTTTTCGTAAATTACTTAACAGAAGAGTCATTTACCATGAAAAACCGTTTTTCACAAACATTTTTGAGCTGTTGAAGGCGACGGCATCCCTTCAAAATTTCTTAACTCTATAATGTTAAAAATATAACCATTTTGAACGTTGTTGGCGCTAAATGCAATTTAACAGCACGTCGAAGTTTTTGTGACGATTTTAGCGCTAAATTGTATTTGTTACAGACGAATCTTGAAATACCTGCCAGATCTTGTTATTTAATACCAAGCACTTAGCAACCATCTCATCTCGCTAACAAATCGATGACAAATTCTGCATTTTAAGACGGAACTTGGCCTTTTTTGGCCTTTTGGAATAATCAGGTCGATTCTTGTAAGACATTATTTACGTATATAAAAGATGCACGTGTCCGAATCAATTTGTTACACAAAACAAAGGATTTAGCAATCAACTTGTCTTAAATTATTATTGATGACAAATTCTGCATTTTAAGACGTAACAACATGTGCTCTCGGCCATCTGGAGTAGTCAGGTCGATTCTTGCAAGACGTTGTATGTAAAGAAAAGACTGCACGTCTCCGAACCAGTTTGTTATTCAAAACAAAGCACCTGGCAACTTATATTGATCCCGCACACCTGCATCGGCCACCTGGAGTAATCAAGTCAATTTTTGCAAGACATTATTTATGTTAACTTAAAACAGGTGTTCGAAGATTTTAGTATATAAACCGTCGGAAAATAAATATTTAGTTCTTACCAAAAAGATCTCTGACTTGTTATTTATTAACTATCTCCCGAAAACAAAGTGGCGATTGGAGTCCAGCGCCCTATGATTTATATTATTTGTGTGTAACAAATAAGTGGTCTCATACATTTTCATTTAAAGAGTTTTTCATAAGTAACCAAATATTTTTCTCCTACAAAAAGTTTCAAGAATCGATATCTAGATTGTGTTTTACACACAAAACTAACTAAGTGAATCACATTTAAATAGGGGATCGTTTTCCAATTAATAAATAATCACAGTGAGAACAGATATACTATAAGAATGAATTAAAAAATAAAATCTTGAAATTAACTTGTCAAGTGATATTTGAATTTGAAACCATTTGAATTTGAATTTGAATTTGGAGTTTGAAGACAAGTGACATTTATCTTACGGGGTGACTTACTACGCACTTAAC
This sequence comes from Limnephilus rhombicus, assembly GCA_929108145.2. Classification (NCBI taxonomy): domain Eukaryota; kingdom Metazoa; phylum Arthropoda; class Insecta; order Trichoptera; family Limnephilidae; genus Limnephilus; species Limnephilus rhombicus. The sequence goes on from OV815283.1 coordinate 42,661,073, forward strand.
AATCCTTATAACGGCTTACCTGCCTAGATTTATCAAAATTATGTACTGCATTTAAATTCGACTGTGTACTTTCCATACCTAAAATATGTTCCCAAGTGGAAGCTATATTAACGCATTCTAGAAATGACGTGTTCAAACCTTCCATAAAAAGTTTGTGTTTCATTTTCTCATTGAACACACCAATAATAAATATGTCTTTCAAACACGATTCTAATCTTGCCTCAAAGTTACATGACAAACTAATATTTTTAAGCTTCGCAGCAAACTGTTTAATGGATTCATTAGCCAATTGTTTACATTTATAGAACATTTCCCGTGATTCAAAAATATTGTGAACGGGCTTACAAGAGAATTCTAGAAATTTACACAAATCGTCAAATGAGGTTTCCGACACTTTTTTTGGAAAACACAAATCACTTAGCAATGAAAAGGTATCTTCGGTGAGATTATTTAGGAGGAACGCTCTTTTACGTTCAGGTGACAAAATTTTCTCATCATATAAAATGAGAGTTTGGTCACGTCTCTCCTCGAACAGGGACCACACTCTCTTGTCTTGTGACAGAATGTCCCCAGACTTTTACAAAACGCATCCATCGGGAATAAGAGATGAAACAAATTTTGTGATTAAAAACTTATCTCAGCGCTTCCGGGTGAATCCGCTCCAGAACCTCGCCGCTCCAAAGCGTCTCCCCACTCAGTTTCCAGGTCTCCGGCACCAGCCATCTCTTTCGATTGCTGATTACTCGTGTCCGTCTCCCCGCAGCGACAGAATCCAACCCTTTGTCCGGTCCCGCTTGAATAGCTGCAGCGACAAAATCTGAGCCCTTGCCCCAGATTCCGGCTTCATCCGTAGATGGTCTGCTGTCACCGTCTTCTTTTTACGCATCCAAACCTTGCATGCCACGCCAAATTTGCTCCCTCAATATACTGCAATATACTGCACATCTTCTTGACATACGTGGTGGCGTCTTCTTGAGTGCGTCTTCATGCAACAATTTTTCCTAATGTCGCAACAATCTCTTCCGTACAATCCCTTTTAGATCAATTTCGTCTTCAGGTTCTTTGCCAGTTGTGGAGTTGGCTTCTATCGGCTGCGTCAGTTGTAATATCCGTCTGCGCAGTTGTGGTGTCAAACCAAATCAGATGCGGACTTACATGTGTGTAGACGAAGTATTATGGTGGGTAGTAATCAAATAGAGAGAGTAACGGTATTGTGTACACAATTTATTATGGAGCTGCCTTACGCAAAAGAGGACAAATCTAGCACGCACGCATCGCCTTATATAGATTCGTGCAAGTATGCTATCTCGCTTGCACTCATGCAATTCACACAGACATTACAGTTCCTAAAGGGAATTGCTTGGAGGCTAGGATTAGAGCGAGGCAATTACTCGTATGCTAAAATTGAACAAACTCTAAACCTTTCTCCTTTAGAAGACCGTCGGATAAAATCTGATCTCATTAGTTTGTTCAAAATTAATAATTGTTTAATCGACTCGCCTATATTACTACAACTCATCACATTTAATATGCCTTCTCGTAAACTCAGAAGTAAAGACCTGCTTTTCCTCAATCAGCACTCGACTTACTATGGTTATAGTTAGTCAGGACTGTCCAGAATGTGTAGACACTTATTTTTTCTTCTATTTTCACTTCTGTTTTTCTTTGCTTTCATGCACCATCCGAATCCTTAGATTGTTCATTTATATACTTTGTTTTAAATTGGACGTAAGTCCGTTAATAAATAAATAAATAAATAAATACAAATCATATAATATTAATATAAGTGGAGATGCCATCACTACGCAGCGGCCGTGAAATCCTGGTTTCAGCCGAAACATCACGGCCCTGCCCTGCAAACGGATTCACGCCAACTCAGAATGAAACCAACTCAGAAACACCCCAGAAAGGTCATTAAAAGCTATGAAAAAATAATATAAAAATAGTCGGTAACCTTAACTTAACTTAACCTTTTTAACCACTTTTTTTATCGTCACTCTTAATGACCTTTCTGAGGTGCTTCTGAGTTGGTTTCATTCAGCACTCCCAGGAACCAACTGACGAACCTACCGAAACTTCTCGTAATTCTCTACCGGCGCCTGTACATAACGGCCGGCTGTCAAACTAAACAGGTACCCGCGTGGCTACAACCTCTGTAAATTAGGCAAGTACTTGCCCAAACTGTTGCAAATTGTCTGGTCACCCCTGCAAACACAGATGCATTTATCGTCGATCCAGATCAGCTGATAAAGATGACAATAAACAGTATCAAGATATGCAGCAAAAAACTAAGCAGTAACGAGCTAAGCAGCTTTCAGATATACAGCAACGAACGGACCGGAAACGAGATATGCAGCTACCACAAATGCAGCAGCGAGATGTGCAGGAACAAATTGAGCAGCAACGAGATATGCAGCTACCACACATGCAGCAACGAGACACGCAGCTTATACAAATGCAGCAACAAACTGAGCATCAACGAGATATGCAGGATCCACACAGGCAGCAACGAGATGTGCAGCAACAAATTGAGCAGTAATGAGATATGCAGCTTCCAATCATGGAGCAACGTGACACGCAGCTAACAGACATGTAGCAACGAACCCACCAGCAACGAGATATGCAGCTACCATACATTCGGCAACGAGATATTCAGCTACCATACATGCAGCAACGAGATGTGCAGCAACAAATTGAGCAGCATCGAGATACGCCACTCAACCGGAGGCCAGCTAGGCTATTTCTATTAGCAGTCCCATACTAGCCTGAGCCGCGTCCTGCCATCCCATTTTTCATAATAAATTATTCCTTTATATTGTTTATCCTAGTACTGGCACCAGCTAGCCCGCCTCCCAACTTGTTTGCGACGAGATAAGCGTCTCAAGTAATGACACCAGCTAGCCTGCTTCCCAACATATTTGCTTCCATCCTCTCTGCCAACCCCTCCATAATTACGGTCGTTACAGAAACAGATAGAGCAACGAAGCGCGTAAGGCGACTGAAACGAGGTAATGTTTGTAAGGTGATTTATACATTACAATCCCTACCGCGTTTCAGTCCGTAGCGTGACTGAAACGCGGTAGGGATTGTAAATACGCCACCAGGACCAACCCCGAAGAAAATTAAATATTTACATTCTGTAAAGGTAAATGTTAATTTCCACAAAAAAGTTCAGAACTTATGTTCCCCCTCCTTTTCCTTTGCAACTTGTGTTAGGTTTTTAGCCAGTAAAGACCTTTTTCCTCACGATGACATTATTGTAACGTAAATTCAGCCAAGTAAATAATCACCTTCAGATGGTAAAAATACTAATGACCTATTAAAATGAGCATTCTCCGTAAACTGTTCTATTACACAAAAACATATTTTAAACCATTTTGGACGTTTTTGGCGCTAAATGGGAAATTAATCGGCATATTGACATTTTTGAGGATCTAAGCCCTAGATGGAAGTTTATAACCATTTTGGACGTTGTTGTGCTAAATGCAAATTATCAGCATTTCGACATTTTGACGATTTTAGCGATCAATGGCAGTTGATCACCATTTTTGAGGTTTTTGGCGCTAAATGGCAGTTTTTCAGCATTTAGAGGATTTTTGACGATTTTAGTGCTAGATGGCAGTTTAAAACCATTTTGGACTTTTTTTGCGCTAAATGGTAATTTATCAGCATTTCAACGTGTTTTGATGATTTTCGTCCTAGATGTCAGTTTATAACCATTTTTGACGTTTTTGGCGCCAAATAACAATTTATCAGCATTTCCACATTTTTTGACGATTTTAACGGTAGATGGCAGTTTATAACGATTTTTGACGTTTTTGGCGTAAAATGGCAATTTATCAGCATTTCGTAGTTTTTTGACGATTTTAGCCCTAGATGGCAGTTTATGACGTTTTTCGCGTTAAATGGCGATTTATCAAAATATCGACGTTTTTGGACGACGGCGGTTTAAAACAGTTTTTGGCGCTAATTGGCAATTTATTAGCATTTCGACGTTTTTTGACGATATTTCGTGTACGTGTTGTGTTGTCTTTCGATACGACGTGGTCAGTATGTTCAAAAGGTATAAAATGATAATTTCTTTCCGTAAACGACTTAACAGAAGAGTCATTTACCAAAAAAACTTGTTTTTCACAAACATTTTAAAGCTGTTGAAGGCGACGGCATCCCTTCGAAATGTCACTAATATTTTAAATGGGCAATTTTCCACGGTAAATAAACCTATAATTAACTCGATGACCTACACGAATGAAAATGACAATTAACAATGATTCGTTATGATTTTTTAAAATGACTTTACTCCGTAAAATGGGCCATTTCACCCAAAAAATGTTCATAACATAAAAAGTAATAGTTTTATTTCGTAAATTACTAAACAGAAGAGACACTGACCATGAAAAACCTGTTTTCCACAAATATTTAAAAGTTGTTGAAGGCCACAGTATCCCTTCAAAATTTCTTAAATATATTAAATGTGCAATTTTCCACGGTAAATAAACCTATAATTAACTCGATGACCTTAACAAATGAAAATAACAGTTAACAATAATTAGTTATGACTTTTTAAAATGACAACTCCGTAAAATGGACCATTTCACACCAAAATGTGGACAACGTAAAAAGTAATAGTTTCCTTTCGTAAATGACCTAACATATGAGTAATTTACCATAATAAACCTGTTTTTAACAAATATTTTAAAGCTATTGAAGGCGACGGAATCCCTTCAAAATTTCTTAACTATATTAAATGTGCAGTTTTCCACGGTAAATAAACCTATAATTAACTCGATGACCTACACGAAAGAAAATGACAATTAACAATGATTCGTTATGACTTTTTAAAATGACTTTACTCCGTAAAATGGGCTATTTCACCCAAAAAATGTTCAAAACGTAAAAAGTTATAGTTTCCTTTCGTAAATTACTTAACAAAAGAAACATTTACCATGAAAAAACCTGTTTTCCACAAACATTTAAAAGCTGTTGAAGGCCACAGTATCCCTTCTAAATTTTTTTAACTATATTATATGGGCAGTTTTCCACGGTAAATCAACTATAATTATCTTGTTGACCTTTAATAATGTAAATGACAGTTAACAATAATTAGTTATGACTTTTTAAAATGACAACTCCGTAAAATGGACCATTTCACCCAATAAATATCCATAACGTAAAAAGGAATAGTTTCCTTTGGTAAATGACTTAACAGATGAGTAATTTAACATAATTAACCTGTTTTTCACAAATATTTTAAAGCTGTTGAAGGCGACGCGGCATTACTTCAAAATGTCTTACTTGATTAAATTGGCAATTTTCGACGATAAATCACCAATAATTAATTCGAAGACCTTAAGGAATGAACATTACTGTTAACAATAATTCGTTATGACTTTTTAAAATGACTTAACTCCGAAAATGGGCCAATTCAACAAAAAAAACCTCCATAACGTAAAAAATAATAGTTTCCTTTCGTAAATGACTTAACAGAAGAGACATTTACCATGGAAAACCTGTTTTCCACAAACATTTTAAAGCTGTTGAAGTCCACAATATCCTTTCGAAATTTCTAAGCTATATTAAATGGGTAGTTTTCCACAGTAAATCACCTCTAATTAACTCGATGACCTTTACGACAGTTGACAGTAATACATGATGAGCTTCTAACATGAAATTACTCCGTATAATGAATAACTTCACCCAAAAAATGTCCATTACGTAAACAATGATGATTTCTTTCGTAAATGACGTATCAGATGAGTCATTTTCCTTTAAAAACTTGTTTTTTTTTTAAATTTTAAAGCTGTTGAAGGCGACGGCATCCCTTCAAAAATTGTTTTAGTATATTAAATGGGCAATTTTCCACGGTAAATAAACCTATAATTTACTCGATGCCCTTTTCGAATGAAAATGACAGTTAACAGTAATACGTAATAACCTTCTAACATGACCTTACTCCGTAAAACGGAAAATTTTACCCAAAGAATGTCCATTACGTAAAAAATTATGATTTCCTATCGTAAATGACTTAACGCATGAGTCATATAACACGAAAAACCTGTTTTTCACAAAAAGTTTAAAGCTTTTGAACGCCGGCATCCCTTCAAAATTTTACAACTGTTTTAAATGTGCAGTTTTCCACGGTAAATAAACCTATAAATAACTCGATGACATTTACGAAGGAAAATGACGGTTTATAATTATTTGTTATGACTTTTAAAAAAGTCTTTACTCCTTAAAATGGGCCATTTCGCCCAGAAAATGTTCATTGTGTCAAAAGTAATAGGTTTCTTTTGTAAATGACTTAACAGGAGAGTCATTTACCATAAAAAACCTGTTTTCGAAAATCGAAAGCTGTTGAAGGCGACGGCGTCCCTTCAAAATTATATTAAATGGGCAGTTTTCCACGGTAAATCACCTACAATTATCTCGATGACCTTTACGAACGAATAAAAATGACAGTTAACAATAATTAGTTATGACTTTTTAAAATGATAACTCGGTAAAATGGGCCATTTCACCATAAAAATTACCATAACGTAAAAAGTAATAGGTTTCTTTTGTAAATGACTTAACAGATGAGTAATTGACCAAAATACACCTGTTTTTCACAAACATTTTAAAGCTGTTGAAGGCGACGGCATCCCTTTAAAAGTTCTTAACTATATTAAATTGGCAGTTTTCGACGGTAAATCACCTATAATTAACTCGATGACCTTAAGGAATGAAAATTACAGTTACCAATAATTCGTTATGACTTTTTAACATGACTAAACTCCGGAAAATGGGCCATTTCAACAAAAAAAACCTTCATTACGTTTAAAGTCATAGTTTCCTTTCATAAATGACTTAACAGAAGAGACATTTACCATGAAAAACCTGTTTTCCACAAACATTTTAAAGCTGTTGAAGGCCACGGTATCCATTCGAAATTTCTTAGCTATATTAAATGGGTAGTTTTCTACTGTAAATCACATATAATTAACTCGATGACCTTTACGAATGAAAATGACAGTTTATAATAATACATAATGATCTTCTAACATGACTTTACTCCGTAAAATGGACAACTTCACCCAAAAAATACTAATAACGTTAGAAGTGATAATTTGCTTTCGTAAATGTCTTAACAGACAACAAAAAACCTGTTTTTCAGCTCAATTTTAAAGCTGTTGAAGGCGACGGCATCCGTTTAAAATTTCTTAACGGTCGTAAATAGGCAGTTTTCCACGGTAAATAAACCTTTTATTAATTCTATGACCTTAACGAATAAAAATTACGTTTATCAATGATTCCTTAAGACTTTTAAAAATGACTTTACTCCATAAAGTGGGCCATTTCACCCAAAAAATGTTCATAATGTAAATAGTAATAGTTTTCTTTTGTAAATGACTAAACAGAAGAGTAATTTACCATGAAAAACCTGTTTTCCAAAAACCACTGAAAGCTTTTGAAGGTGACGGCATCCCTTCAAAATTTCTTAACTATATTAAATGGGCAGTTTTCCACGGTAAATCACCTATAATTATCTCGATGACCTTTAAGAATGAAAATGACAGGAAACAATAATTAGTTTTGACTTTTTAAAATGACTTATCTCCGTAAAATGGGCCATTTCACCCAAAACATGTCCATAACATAAAAAGTAATAGTTTCTTCTCGTAAATGACTTAACAGACGAGTCATTTACCATGATTAACCTGTTTTTCACAAACATTTTAAAGCTGTTGAAGGCGGTTGCGTCCCTCCAAAATTTATTAACTTTATTAAAAGGGCAATTTTCGACAGTAAATCACCTGTAATTAACTTGATGACCTTAAGGAATTAAAATGACAGTTAACAATAATTCGTTATGACTTTTTAAAATGACATACTCCGTAAAATGGGCAATTTCAACCAAAAAACGTTTATAACGTAAAAAATAATAATTTCCTTTCGTAAATGACTTAACGAAAGAGACATTTACCATGAAAAACCTGTTTTCCACAAACATTTTAAAGCTGTTGAAGGCGACGTTATCCCTTCAAAATTTCTTAACTATATTAAATTTGCAGTTTTCCGTGGTAAATGACCTATAATTAACTCTATGCCCTTTATGAATGAAAGTGACAGTCAACAATAATACATAATGACCTTCTAACATGACCATACTCCGTAAAATGGTAAACTTCACCCAAAAAATGTTCATAATGTAAAAAATGATGATTTTTCGTCGTGAATGACTTAACGGTTGTGTCATTTAACACGAAAAACCTGTTTTTCACAAATATTTTAAAGCTGTTGAATGTTTTAAAGCGTACACGGTAAATAAACCTATAATTTACTCGATGACTTTTAAGAATAAAAATTACGGTTAACAATGATTCGTTACGACTTTTAAAAACGACTTTACTCGGTAAAATGTTCATAATAAAAAAGAAATAGTTTTCTTTTGTTAATGACTTAACCGAAGAGTCATTTACCATGAAAAACCTGTTTTCCACAAACAATTGAAATCTGTTGTAGGCGATGGCATCCCTTCAAAATTTCTTAATTATATTAAATGGGCAGTTTTCCACGGTAAATCACCTATAATTTACTCGATGACCTTTTCGAATGAAAATGACAGTTAACAATAATTAGTTATGACTTTTTAAAATGACTTTACACCGCAAAATGTGTCATTTCACACACAAAATTTTCATAACGTAAAACGTTATAGAAAAATGAAACAATTCAACTTTGTATAAACCAGTTATATAATGCGTAAATCCGACCGGTTTCGGAACAAAAGTTCCTTCTTCAGGGAAAGCTTATACTGATTTGATAGATTAGAACAATGTTTAATTATGGTAGGGATGGAGCAGTTGCTAGTTATTAATGTTGATTGGGCTGGTAAACTAGAAATTAATAATTAACATTTTATCGGCAATTGACGTTTTTTAACGATCGATGACGATAAATGGCAATTAATCGGCAAATTGACGTTTTTTTGGCGATCTTAGCCCTAGATGGCAGTTTATAATCATTTTGGACGTTGTTGTGCTAAATGAAAATTATCAGCATTTCGAAGTTTTTTAACGATCTTTGCGCAAAATGGCAGTTTTTAACCATTTTTGGCGCTAAATCGCAGTTTTCCATCATTTTGTGGATTTTTGAAGATTTTAGTGCTAGATGGCGGTTTATTACGATTTCGGTCGTTTTTTGCGCTAAATGGCAATTTATCAGCAATTCAAAGTTTTTTGACGATTTTAGCGCTCAATGGAAGTTGACCACCCTTTTTCACGTTTTTGGCGCTAAATGGAAGTTTTTCAGCATTTAGAGGATTTTTGACGATTTTAGTGCTAGATGGCAGTTTATAACCATTTTCGACTTTTTTGCGCTAAATGGCAATTTATCAGCATTTCGACGTTTTTTGACGATTTTCATCCTAGATGTCAGTTTATTACCATTTTTGACGTTTTTGGCGCAAAATGGCAATTTATCAGCATTTCCACATTTTTTGATGATATTAACCCTAGATGGCAGTTTATAACGATTTTTGACGTTTTTCGCGTTAAATGGAAATTTATCAAAATATCGACTTTTTTGACGATGGCTGTTTAAAACAGTTTTTTGCGCTAATTGGCAATTTATCAGCATTTCGACGTTTTTTGACGATATTTCGTGTACGTGTTGTGTTCCGATACTACGCACGTGGTCAAAATGTTCATAAGGTATAAAATGATATTTTTTTTCGTAAATTACTTAACAGAAGAGTCATTTACCATGAAAAACCTGTTTTTCACAAACATTTTTGAGCTGTTGAAGGCGACGGCATCCCTTCAAAATTTCTTAACTCTATAATGTTAAAAATATAACCATTTTGAACGTTGTTGGCGCTAAATGCAATTTAACAGCACGTCGAAGTTTTTGTGACGATTTTAGCGCTAAATTGTATTTGTTACAGACGAATCTTGAAATACCTGCCAGATCTTGTTATTTAATACCTAGCACTTAGCAACCATCTCATCTCGCTAACAAATCGATGACAAATTCTGCATTTTAAGACGTAAACAGCAGGTGTTTTGGCCTTTTGGAATAATCAGGTCGATTCTTGTAAGACATTATTTACGTATATAAAAGATGCACGTGTCCGAATCAATTTGTTACACAAAACAAAGGATTTAGCAACCAACTTGTCTTAAATTATTATTGATGACAAATTCTGCATTTTAAGACGTAACAACATGTGCTCTCGGCCATCTGGAGTAGTCAGGTCGATTCTTGCAAGACGTTGTATGTAAAGAAAAGACTGCACGTGTCCGAACCAGTTTGTTATTCAAAACAAAGCACCTGGCAACTTATATTGATCCCGCACACCTGCATCGGCCACCTGGAGTAATCAAGTCAATTTTTGCAAGACATTATTTATGTTAACTTAAAACAGGTGTTCGAAGATTTTAGTATATAAACCGTCGGAAAATAAATATTTAGTTCTTACCAAAAAGATCTCTGACTTGTTATTTGTTAACTATCTCCCGAAAACAAAGTGGCGATTGGAGTCCAGCGCCCTATGATTTATATTATTTGTGTGTAACAAATAAGTGGTCTCATACATTTTCATTTATAGAGTTTTTCATAAGTAACCAAATATTTTTCTCCTACAAAAAGTTTCAAGAATCGATATCTAGATTGTGTTTTACACACAAAACTAACTAAGTGAATCACATTTAAATAGTGGATCGTTTTCCAATTAATAAATAATCACAGATAGTGAGAACAGATATACTATAAGAATGAATTAAAAAATAAAATCTTGAAATTAACATGACAAGTGATATTTGAGTTTGAAACCATTTGAATTTGAATTTGAATTTGGAGTTTGAAGACAAGTGACATTTATCTTACGGGGTGACTTACTACGCACTTAACAATCCTTATAACGGCTTACCTGCCTAGATTTATCAAAATTATGTACTGCATTTAAATTCGACTTTGTACTTTCCATACCTAAAATATGTTCCCAAGTGGAAGCTATATTAACGCATTCTAGAAATGACGTGTTCAAACCTTCCATAAAAAGTTTGTGTTTCATTTTCTCATTGAACACACCAATAATAAATATGTCTTTCAAACACGATTCTAATCTTGCCTCAAAGTTACATGACAAACTAATATTTTTAAGCTTCGCAGCAAACTCTTGAATGGATTCATTAGCTAATTGTTTACATTTGTAGAACATTTCCCGTGATTCAAAAATATTGTGAATGGGCTTACAATAGAATTCTAGAAATTTACACAAATCCTCAAATGAGGTTTCCGACACTTTTTTTGGAAAACACAAATCACTTAGCAATGAAAAGGTATCTTCGGTGAGATTATTTAGGAGGAACGCTCTTTTACGTTCAGGTGACAAAATTTTCTCATCATATAAAATGAGAGCTTGGTCACGTCTCTCCTCGAACAGGGACCACACTCTCTTGTCTTGTGACAGAATGTCCCCAGACTTTTACAAAACGCATCCATCGGGAATAAGAGATGAAACAAATTTTGTGATTAAAAACTTATCTCAGCGCTTCCGGGTGAATCCGCTCCAGAACCTCGCCGCTCCAAAGCGTCTCCCCACTCAGTTTCCAGGTCTCCGGCACCAGCCATCTCTTTCGACAGAATCCAACCCTTTGTCCGGTCCCGCTTGAATAGCTGCAGCGACAAAATCTGAGCCCTTGCCCCAGATTCCGGCTTCATCCGTAGATGGTCTGCTGTCACCGTCTTCTTTTTACGCATCTAAACCTTGCATGCCACGCCAAATTTGCCCCCTCAATATACTGCAATATACTGCACATCTTCTTGACATACGTGGTGGCGTCTTCTTGAGGGCGTCTTCATGCAACAATTTTTCCTATTGTCGCAACAATCTCTTCCGTACTATCCCTTTTAGATCAATTTCGTCTTCAGGTTCTTTGCCAGTTGTGGAATTGGCTTCTATCGGCTGCGTCAGTTGTAATATCCGTCTGCGCAGTTGTGGTGTCAAACCAAATCAGATGCGGACATACATGTGTGTAGACGAAGTATTATGGTGGGTAGTAATCAAATAGAGAGAGTAACGGTATTGTGTACAGGTATTTATTATGGAGCTGCCTTACGCAAAAGAGGACGAATCTAGCACGCACGCATCGCCTTATATAGATTCGTGCAAGTATGCTATCTCGCTTGCACTCATGCAATTCACACAGACATTACAGTTCCTAAAGGGAATTGCTTGGAGGCTAGGATTAGAGCGAGGCAATTACTCGTATGCTAAAATTGAACAAACTCTAAACCTTTCTCCTTTAGAAGACCGTCGGATAAAATCTGATCTCATTAGTTTGTTCAAAATTAATAACTGTTTAATCGACTCGCCTATATTACTACAACTCATCACATTTAATATGCCTTCTCGTAAACTCAGAAGTAAAGACCTGCTTTTCCTCAATCAGCACTCGACTTACTATGGTTATAGTTAGTCAGGACTGTCCAGAATGTGTAGACACTTATTTTTTCTTCTATTTTCACTTCTGTTTTTCTTTGCTTTCATGTACCATCCGAATCCTTAGATTGTTCATTTCTATACTTTGTTTTAAATTGGACGTAAGTCCGTTAATAAATAAATAAATAAATAAATACAAATCATATAACATTAATATAAGTGGAGATGCCATCACTACGCAGCGGCCGTGAAATCCTGGTTTCAGCCGAAACATCACGGCCCTGCCCTGCAAACGGATTCACGCCAACTCAGAATGAAACCAACTCAGAAACACCCCAGAAAGGTCATTAAAAGCTATGAAAAAATAATATAAAAATAGTCGGTAACCTTAACTTAACTTAACCTTTTAAACCACTTTTTTTTTATCGTCACTCTTAATGACCTTTCTGAGGTGCTTCTGAGTTGGTTTCATTCTGAATTGTCTGGTCACCCCTGCAAACACAGATGCATTTATCGTCGATCCAGATCAGCTGATAAAGATGACAATAAACAGTATCAAGATATGCAGCAAAACACTAAGCAGTAACGAGCTAAGCAGCTTTCAGATATACAGCAACGAACGGACCGGAAACGAGATATGCAGCTACCACAAATGCAGCAGCGAGATGTGCAGGAACAAATTGAGCAGCAACGAGATATGCAGCTACCACACATGCAGCAATGAGACACGCAGCTTATACAAATGCAGCAACAAACTGAGCATCAACGAGATATGCAGGATCCACTCATGCAGCAACGAGATGTGCAGCAACAAATTGAGCATGCAGCTTCCAATCATGGAGCAACGTGACACGCAGCTAAAAGACATGTAGCAACGAACCCACCAGCAACGAGATATGCAGCTACCATACATTCGGCAACGAGATATTCAGCTACCATACATGCAGCAATGAGATGTGCAGCAACAAATTGAGCAGCATCGAGATACGCCACTCAACCGGAGGCCAGCTAGGCTATTTCTATTAGCAGTCCCATACTAGCCTGAGCCGCGTCCTGCCATCCCATTTTTCATAATAAATTATTCCTTTATATTGTTTATCCTAGTACTGGCACCAGCTAGCCCGCCTCCCAACTTTTTTGCGACGAGATAAGCGTCTCAAGTAAAGACACCAGCTAGCCTGCTTCCCAACATATTTGCTTCCATCCTCTCTGCCAACCCCTCCATAATTACGGTCGTTACGGAAACAGATAGAGCAACGAAGCGCGTAAGGCGACTGAAACGAGGTAGTGTTTGTAAGGTGATTTATACATTACAATCCCTACCGCGTTTCAGTCCGTAGCGTGACTGAAACGCGGTAGGGATTGTAAATACGCCACCAGGACCAACCCCGAAGAAAATAAAATATTTACATTCTGTAAAGGTAAATGTAAATTTCCACAAAAAAGTTCAGAACTTATGTTCCCCCTCCTTTTCCTTTGCAACTTGTGTTAGGTTTTTAGCCAGTAAAGACCTTTTTCCTCACGATGACATTATTGTAACGTAAATTCAGCCAAGTAAATAATCACCTTCAGATGGTAAAAATACTAATGGCCCATTAAAATGAGCATTCTCCGTAAACTGTTCTATTACACAAAAACATATTTTAAACCATTTTGGACGTTTTTGGCGCTAAATGGGAAATTAATCGGCATATTGACATTTTTGAGGATCTAAGCCCTAGATGGCAGTTTATAACCATTTTGGACGTTGTTGTGCTAAATGCAAATTATCAGCATTTCGACATTTTGACGATTTTAGCGATCAATGGCAGTTAATCACCATTTTTGAGGTTTTTGGCGCTAAATGGCAGTTTTTCAGCATTTAGAGGATTTTTGACGATTTTAGTGCTAGATGGCAGTTTATAACCATTTTGGACTTTTTTTGCGCTAAATGGCAATTTATCAGCAATTCAACGTGTTTTGATGATTTTCGTCCTAGATGTCAGTTTATAACCATTTTTGACGTTTTTGGCGCCAAATAACAATGTATCAGCATTTCCACATTTTTTGACGATTTTAACGGTAGATGGCAGTTTATAACGATTTTTGACGTTTTTGGCGTAAAATGGCAATTTATCAGCATTTTGTAGTTTTTTGACGATTTTAGCCCTAGATGGCAGTTTATGACGTTTTTCGCGTTAAATGGCAATTTATCAAAATATCGACGTTTTTGGACGACGGCGGTTTAAAACAGTTTTTTGCGCTAATTGGCAATTTATTAGCATTTCGACGTTTTTTGACGATATTTCGTGTACGTGTTGTGTTGTCTTTCGATACGACGTGGTCAGTATGTTCAAAAGGTATAAAATGATAATTTCTTTCCGTAAACGACTTAACAGAAGAGTCATTTACCAAAAAAACTTGTTTTTCACAAACATTTTAAAGCTGTTGAAGGCGACGGCATCCCTTCGAAATGTCACTATTATTTTAAATGGGCAATTTTCCACGGTAAATAAACCTATAATTAACTCGATGACCTACACGAATGAAAATGACAATTAACAATGATTCGTTATGATTTTTTAAAATGACTTTACTCCGTAAAATGGGCCATTTCACCCAAAAAATGTTCATAACATAAAAAGTAATAGTTTTCTTTCGTAAATTACTAAACAGAAGAGACACTGACCATGAAAAACCTGTTTTCCACAAATATTTAAAAGTTGTTGAAGGCCACAGTATCCCTTCAAAATTTCTTAAATATATTAAATGTGCAATTTTCCACGGTAAATAAACCTATAATTAACTCGATGACCTTAACGAATGAAAATAACAGTTAACAATAATTAGTTATGACTTTTTAAAATGACAACTCCGTAAAATGGACCATTTCACACCAAAATGTGGACAACGTAAAAAGTAATAGTTTCCTTTCGTAAATGACCTAACATATGAGTAATTTACCATAATAAACCTGTTTTTAACAAATATTTTAAAGCTATTGAAGGCGACGGAATCCCTTCAAAATTTCTTAACTATATTAAATGTGCAGTTTTCCACGGTAAATAAACCTATAATTAACTCGATGACCTACACGAAAGAAAATGACAATTAACAATGATTCGTTATGACTTTTTAAAATGACTTTACTCCGTAAAATGGGCTATTTCACCCAAAAAATGTTCAAAACGTAAAAAGTTATAGTTTCCTTTCGTAAATTACTTAACAAAAGAAACATTTACCATGAAAAACCTGTTTTCCACAAACCTTTAAAAGCTGTTGAAGGCCACAGTATCCCTTCTAAATTTTTTTAACTATATTATATGGGCAGTTTTCCACGGTAAATCAACTATAATTATCTTGTTGACCTTTAATAATGTAAATGACAGTTAACAATAATTAGTTATGACTTTTTAAAATGACAACTCCGTAAAATGGACCATTTCACCCAATAAATGTCCATAACGTAAAAAGGAATAGTTTCCTTTGGTAAATGACTTAACGGATGAGTAATTTAACATAATTAACCTGTTTTTCACAAATATTTTAAAGCTGTTGAAGGCGACGCGGCATTACTTCAAAATGTCTTACTTGATTAAATTGGCAATTTTCGACGATAAATCACCAATAATTAATTCGAAGACCTTAAGGAATGAACATTACTGTTAACAATAATTCGTTATGACTTTTTAAAATGAATTAACTCCGAAAATGGGCCAATTCAACAAAAAAAACCTCCATAACGTAAAAAATAATAGTTTCCTTTCGTAAATGACTTAACAGAAGAGACATTTACCATGGAAAACCTGTTTTCCACAAACATTTTAAAGCTGTTGAAGTCCACAATATCCTTTCGAAATTTCTAAGCTATATTAAATGGGTAGTTTTCCACAGTAAATCACCTCTAATTAACTCGATGACCTTTACGACAGTTGACAGTAATACATGATGAGCTTCTAACATGAAATTACTCCGTATAATGAATAACTTCACCCAAAAAATGTCCATTACGTAAACAATGATGATTTCTTTCGTAAATGACGTATCAGATGAGTCATTTTCCTTTAAAAACTTGTTTTTTTTTTTAAATTTTAAAGCTGTTGAAGGCGACGGCATCCCTTCAAAAATTGTTTTAGTATATTAAATGGGCAATTTTCCACGGTAAATAAACCTATAATTTACTCGATGCCCTTTTCGAATGAAAATGACAGTTAACAGTAATACGTAATAACCTTCTAACATGACCTTACTCCGTAAAACGGAAAATTTTACCCAAAGAATGTCCATTACGTAAAAAATTATGATTTCCTTTCGTAAATGACTTAACGCATGAGTCATATAACACGAAAAACCTGTTTTTCACAAAAAGTTTAAAGCTTTTGAAGGCAACGGCATCCCTTCGAAATTTTACAACTGTTTTAAATGTGCAGTTTTCCACGGTAAATAAACCTATAAATAACTCGATGACATTTACGAAGGAAAATGACGGTTTATAATGATTTGTTATGACTTTTTAAAAAGTCTTTACTCCTTAAAATGGGCCATTTCGCCCAGAAAATGTTCATTGTGTCAAAAGTAATAGGTTTCTTTTGTAAATGACTTAACAGGAGAGTCATTTACCATAAAAAACCTGTTTTCGAAAATCGAAAGCTGTTGAAGGCGACGGCGTCCCTTCAAAATTATATTAAATGGGCAGTTTTCCACGGTAAATCACCTACAATTATCTCGATGACCTTTACGAACGAATAAAAATGACAGTTAACAATAATTAGTTATGACTTTTTAAAATGATAACTCGGTAAAATGGGCCATTTCACCATAAAAATTACCATAACGTAAAAAGTAATAGGTTTCTTTTGTAAATGACTTAACAGATGAGTAATTGACCAAAATACACCTGTTTTTCACAAACATTTTAAAGCTGTTGAAGGCGACGGCATCCCTTTAAAAGTTCTTAACTATATTAAATTGGCAGTTTTCGACGGTAAATCACCTATAATTAACTCGATGGCCTTAAGGAATGAAAATTACAGTTACCAATAATTCGTTATGACTTTTTAAAATGACTAAACTCCGGAAAATGGGCCATTTCAACAAAAAAAACCTTGATTACGTTTAAAGTCATAGTTTCCTTTCATAAATGACTTAACAGAAGAGACATTTACCATGAAAAACCTGTTTTCCACAAACATTTTAAAGCTGTTGAAGGCCACGGTATCCCTTCGAAATTTCTTAGCTATATTAAATGGGTAGTTTTCTACTGTAAATCACATATAATTAACTCGATGACCTTTACGAATGAAAATGACAGTTTATAATAATACATAATGATCTTCTAACATGACTTTACTCCGTTAAATGGACAACTTCACCCAAAAAATACTAATAACGTTAAAAGTGATAATTTGCTTTCGTAAATGTCTTAACAGACAACAAAAAACCTGTTTTTCAGCTCAATTTTAAAGCTGTTGAAGGTGACGGCATCCCTTTAAAATTTCTTAACGGTCGTAAATAGGCAGTTTTCCACGGTAAATAAACCTTTTATTAATTCTATGACCTTAACGAATAAAAATTACGTTTATCAATGATTCCTTAAGACTTTTAAAAATGACTTTACTCCATAAAATGGGCCATTTCACCCAAAAAATGTTCATAATGTAAAAAGTAATAGTTTTCTTTTGTAAATGACTTAACAGAAGAGTAATTTACCATGAAAAACCTGTTTTCCAAAAACCACTGAAAGCTTTTGAAGGTGACGGCATCCCTTCAAAATTTCTTAACTATATTAAATGGGCAGTTTTCCACGGTAAATCACCTATAATTATCTCGATGACCTTTACGAATGAAAATGACAGGAAACAATAATTAGTTTTGACTTTTTAAAATGACTTATCTCCGTAAAATGGGCCATTTCACCCAAAACATGTCCATAACATAAAAAGTAATAGTTTCTTCTCGTAAATGACTTAACAGACGAGTCATTTACCATGATTAACCTGTTTTTCACAAACGTTTTAAAGCTGTTGAAGGCGGTTGCGTCCCTCCAAAATTTATTAACTTTATTAAAAGGGCAATTTTCGACAGTAAATCACCTGAAATTAACTTGATGACCTTAAGGAATTAAAATGACAGTTAACAATAATTCGTTATGACTTTTTAAAATGACATACTCCGTAAAATGGGCAATTTCAACCAAAAAACGTTTATAACGTAAAAAATAATAATTTCCTTTCGTAAATGACTTAACGAAAGAGACATTTACCATGAAAAACCTGTTTTCCACAAACATTTTAAAGCTGTTGAAGGCGACGTTATCCCTTCAAAATTTCTTAACTATATTAAATTTGCAGTTTTCCGTGGTAAATGACCTATAATTAACTCTATGCCCTTTATGAATGAAAGTGACAGTCAACAATAATACATTATGACCTTCTAACATGACCATACTCCGTAAAATGGTAAACTTCACCCAAAAAATGTTCATAATGTAAAAAATGATGATTTTTCGTCGTGAATGACTTAACAGTTGTGTCATTTAACACGAAAAACCTGTTTTTCACAAATATTTTAAAGCTGTTGAATGTTTTAAAGCGTACACGGTAAATAAACCTATAATTTACTCGATGACTTTTAATAATAAAAATTACGGTTAACAATGATTCGTTACGACTTTTAAAAACGACTTTACTCGGTAAAATGTTCATAATAAAAAAGAAATAGTTTTCTTTTGTTAATGACTTAACCGAAGAGTCATTTACCATGAAAAACCTGTTTTCCACAAACAATTGAAATCTGTTGTAGGCGATGGCATCCCTTCAAAATTTCTTAATTATATTAAATGGGCAGTTTTCCACGGTAAATCACCTATAATTTACTCGATGACCTTTTCGAATGAAAATGACAGTTAACAATAATTAGTTATGACTTTTTAAAATGACTTTACACCGCAAAATGTGTCATTTCATACACAAAATTTTCATAACGTAAAACGTTATAGAAAAATGAAACAATTCAACTTTGTATAAACCAGTTATATAATGCGTAAATCCGACCGGTTTCGGAACAAAAGTTCCTTCTTCAGGGAAAGCTTATACTGATTTGATAGATTAGAACAATGTTTAATTATGGTAGGGATGGAGCAGTTGCTAGTTATTAATGTTGATTGGGCTGGTAAACTAGAAATTAATAATTAACATTTTATCGGCAATTGACGTTTTTTAACGATCGATGACGATAAATGGCAATTTATCGGCAAATTGACGTTTTTTTGGTGATCTTAGCCCTAGATGGCAGTTTATAATCATTTTGGACGTTGTTGTGCTAAATGAAAATTATCAGCATTTCGAAGTTTTTTAACGATCTTTGCGCAAAATGGCAGTTTTTAACCATTTTTGGCGCTAAATGGCAGTTTTCCATCATTTTGTGGATTTTTGAAGATTTTAGTGCTAGATGGCGGTTTATTACGATTTCGGTCGTTTTTTGCGCTAAATGGCAATTTATCAGCAATTCAAAGTTTTTTGACGATTTTAGCGCTCAATGGAAGTTGACCACCCTTTTTCACGTTTTTGGCGCTAAATGGAAGTTTTTCAGCATTTAGAGGATTTTTGACGATTTTAGTGCTAGATGGCAGTTTATAACCATTTTCGACTTTTTTGCGCTAAATGGCAATTTATCAGCATTTCGACGTTTTTTGACGATTTTCATCCTAGATGTCAGTTTATTACCATTTTTGACGTTTTTGGCGCAAAATGGCAATTTATCAGCATTTCCACATTTTTTGATGATATTAACCCTAGATGGCAGTTTATAACGATTTTTGACGTTTTTCGCGTTAAATGGAAATTTATCAAAATATCGACTTTTTTGACGATGGCTGTTTAAAACAGTTTTTTGCGCTAATTGGCAATTTATCAGCATTTCGACGTTTTTTGACGATATTTCGTGTACGTGTTGTGTTCCGATACTACGCACGTGGTCAAAATGTTCATAAGGTATAAAATGATATTTTTTTTCGTAAATTACTTAACAGAAGAGTCATTTACCATGAAAAACCTGTTTTTCACAAACATTTTTGAGCTGTTGAAGGCGACGGCATCCCTTCAAAATTTCTTAACTCTATAATGTTAAAAATATAACCATTTTGAACGTTGTTGGCGCTAAATGCAATTTAACAGCACGTCGAAGTTTTTGTGACGATTTTAGCGCTAAATTGTATTTGTTACAGACGAATCTTGAAATACCTGCCAGATCTTGTTATTTAATACCTAGCACTTAGCAACCATCTCATCTCGCTAACAAATCGATGACAAATTCTGCATTTTAAGACGTAAACAGCAGGTGTTTTGGCCTTTTGGAATAATCAGGTCGATTCTTGTAAGACATTATTTACGTATATAAAAGATGCACGTGTCCGAATCAATTTGTTACACAAAACAAAGGATTTAGCAACCAACTTGTCTTAAATTATTATTGATGACAAATTCTGCATTTTAAGACGTAACAACATGTGCTCTCGGCCATCTGGAGTAGTCAGGTCGATTCTTGCAAGACGTTGTATGTAAAGAAAAGACTGCACGTGTCCGAACCAGTTTGTTATTCAAAACAAAGCACCTGGCAACTTATATTGATCCCGCACACCTGCATCGGCCACCTGGAGTAATCAAGTCAATTTTTGCAAGACATTATTTATGTTAACTTAAAACAGGTGTTCGAAGATTTTAGTATATAAACCGTCGGAAAATAAATATTTAGTTCTTACCAAAAAGATCTCTGACTTGTTATTTGTTAACTATCTCCCGAAAACAAAGTGGCGATTGGAGTCCAGCGCCCTATGATTTATATTATTTGTGTGTAACAAATAAGTGGTCTCATACATTTTCATTTATAGAGTTTTTCATAAGTAACCAAATATTTTTCTCCTACAAAAAGTTTCAAGAATCGATATCTAGATTGTGTTTTACACACAAAACTAACTAAGTGAATCACATTTAAATAGTGGATCGTTTTCCAATTAATAAATAATCACAGTGAGAACAGATATACTATAAGAATGAATTAAAAAATAAAATCTTGAAATTAACATGACAAGTGATATTTGAGTTTGAAACCATTTGAATTTGAATTTGAATTTGGAGTTTGAAGACAAGTGACATTTATCTTACGGGGTGACTTACTACGCACTTAACAATCCTTATAACGGCTTACCTGCCTAGATTTATCAAAATTATGTACTGCATTTAAATTCGACTTTGTACTTTCCATACCTAAAATATGTTCCCAAGTGGAAGCTATATTAACGCATTCTAGAAATGACGTGTTCAAACCTTCCATAAAAAGTTTGTGTTTCATTTTCTCATTGAACACACCAATAATAAATATGTCTTTCAAACACGATTCTAATCTTGCCTCAAAGTTACATGACAAACTAATATTTTTAAGCTTCGCAGCAAACTCTTTAATGGATTCATTAGCCAATTGTTTACATTTGTAGAACATTTCCCGTGATTCAAAAATATTGTGAATGGGCTTACAATAGAATTCTAGAAATTTACACAAATCCTCAAATGAGGTTTCCGACACTTTTTTTGAAAAACACAAATCACTTAGCAATGAAAAGGTATCTTCGGTGAGATTATTAAGGAGGAACGCTCTTTTACGTTCAGGTGACAAAATTTTCTCATCATATAAAATGAGAGCTTGATCACGTCTCTCCTCGAACAGGGACCACACTCTCTTGTCTTGTGACAGAATGTCCCCAGACTTTTACAAAACGCATCCATCGGGAATAAGAGATGAAACAAATTTTGTGATTAAAAACTTATCTCAGCGCTTCCGGGTGAATCCGCTCCAGAACCTCGCCGCTCCAAAGCGTCTCCCCACTCAGTTTCCAGGTCTCCGGCACCAGCCATCTCTTTCGACAGAATCCAACCCTTTGTCCGGTCCCGCTTGAATAGCTGCAGCGACAAAATCTGAGCCCTTGCCCCAGATTCCGGCTTCATCCGTAGATGATCTGCTGTCACCGTCTTCTTTTTACGCATCCAAACCTTGCATGCCACGCCAAATTTGCTCCCTAAATATACTGCAATATACTGCACATCTTCTTGACATACGTGGTGGCGTCTTCTTGAGGGCGTCTTCATGCAACAATTTTTCCTATTGTCGCAACAATCTCTTCCGTACTATCCCTTTTAGATCAATTTCGTCTTCAGGTTCTTTGCCAGTTGAGGAATTGGCTTCTATCGGCTGCGTCAGTTGTAATATCCGTCTGCGCAGTTGTGTCAAACCAAATCAGATGCGGTCTTACATGTGTGTAGACGAAGTATTATGGTGGGTAGTAATCAAATAGAGAGAGTAACGGTATTGTGTACAGGTATTTATTATGGAGCTGCCTTACGCAAAAGAGGACGAATCTAGCACGCACGCATCGCCTTATATAGATTCGTGCAAGTATGCTATCTCGCTTGCACTCATGCAATTCACACAGACATTACAGTTCCTAAAGGGAATTGCTTGGAGGCTAGGATTAGAGCGAGGCAATTACTCGTATGCTAAAATTGAACAAACTCTAAACCTTTCTCCTTTAGAAGACCGTCGGATAAAATCTGATCCCATTAGTTTGTTCAAAATTAATAACTGTTTAATCGACTCGCCTATATTACTACAACTCATCACATTTAATATGCCTTCTCGTAAACTCAGAAGTAAAGACCTGCTTTTCCTCAATCAGCACTCGACTTACTATGGTTATAGTTAGTCAGGACTGTCCAGAATGTGTAGACACTTATTTTTTCTTCTATTTTCACTTCTGTTTTTCTTTGCTTTCATGTACCATCCGAATCCTTAGATTGTTCATTTCTATACTTTGTTTTAAATTGGACGTAAGTCCGTTAATAAATAAATAAATAAATAAATACAAATCATATAACATTAATATAAGTGGAGATGCCATCACTACGCAGCGGCCGTGAAATCCTGGTTTCAGCCGAAACATCACGGCCCTGCCCTGCAAACGGATTCACGCCAACTCAGAATGAAACCAACTCAGAAACACCCCAGAAATGTCGTTAAAAGCTATGAAAAAATAATATAAAAATAGTCGGTAACCTTAACTTAACTTAACCTTTTTAACCACTTTTTTTTATCGTCACTCTTAATGACCTTTCTGAGGTGCTTCTGAGTTGGTTTCATTCTGAATTGTCTGGTCACCCCTGCAAACACAGATGCATTTATCGTCGATCCAGATCAGCTGATAAAGATGACAATAAACAGTATCAAGATATGCAGCAAAACACTAAGCAGTAACGAGCTAAGCAGCTTTCAGATATACAGCAACGAACGGACCGGAAACGAGATATGCAGCTACCACAAATGCAGCAGCGAGATGTGCAGGAACAAATTGAGCAGCAACGAGATATGCAGCTACCACACATGCAGCAACGAGACACGCAGCTTATACAAATGCAGCAACAAACTGAGCATCAACGAGATATGCAGGATCCACTCATGCAGCAACGAGATGTGCAGCAACAAATTGAGCATGCAGCTTCCAATCATGGAGCAACGTGACACGCAGCTAACAGACATGTAGCAACAAACCCACCAGCAACGAGATATGCAGCTACCATACATTCGGCAACGAGATATTCAGCTACCATACATGCAGCAACGAGATGTGCAGCAACAAATTGAGCAGCATCGAGATACGCCACTCAACCGGAGGCCAGCTAGGCTATTTCTATTAGCAGTCCCATACTAGCCTGAGCCGCGTCCTGCCATCCCATTTTTCATAATAAATTATTCCTTTATATTGTTTATCCTAGTACTGGCACCAGCTAGCCCGCCTCCCAACTTTTTTGCGACGAGATAAGCGTCTCAAGTAAAGACACCAGCTAGCCTGCTTCCCAACATATTTGCTTCCATCCTCTCTGCCAACCCCTCCATAATTACGGTCGTTACGGAAACAGATAGAGCAACGAAGCGCGTAAGGCGACTGAAACGAGGAAGTGTTTGTAAGGTGATTTATACATTACAATCCCTACCGCGTTTCAGTCCGTAGCGTGACTGAAACGCGGTAGGGATTGTAAATACGCCACCAGGACCAACCCCGAAGAAAATAAAATATTTACATTCTGTAAAGGTAAATGTAAATTTCCACAAAAAAGTTCAGAACTTATGTTCCCCTTCCTTTCCCTTTGCAACTTGTGTTAGGTTTTTAGCCAGTAAAGACCTTTTTCCTCACGATGACATTATTGTAACGTAAATTCAGCCAAGTAAATAATCACCTTCAGATGGTAAAAATACTAATGACCTATTAAAATGAGCATTCTCCGTAAACTGTTCTATTACACAAAAACATATTTTAAACCATTTTGGACGTTTTTGGCGCTAAATGGGAAATTAATCGGCATATTGACATTTTTGAGGATCTAAGCCCTAGATGGCAGTTTATAACCATTTTGGACGTTGTTGTGCTAAATGCAAATTATCAGCATTTCGACATTTTGACGATTTTAGCGATCAATGGCAGTTGATCACCATTTTTGAGGTTTTTGGCGCTAAATGGCAGTTTTTCAGCATTTAGAGGATTTTTGACGATTTTAGTGCTAGATGGCAGTTTATAACCATTTTGGACTTTTTTTGCGCTAAATGGCAATTTATCAGCAATTCAACGTGTTTTGATGATTTTCGTCCTAGATGTCAGTTTATAACCATTTTTGACGTTTTTGGCGCCAAATAACAATTTATCAGCATTTCCACATTTTTTGACGATTTTAACGGTAGATGGCAGTTTATAACGATTTTTGACGTTTTTGGCCTAAAATGGCAATTTATCAGCATTTCGTAGTTTTTTGACGATTTTAGCCCTAGATGGCAGTTTATGACGTTTTTCTCGTTAAATGGCAATTTATCAAAATATCGACGTTTTTGGACGACGGCTGTTTAAAACAGTTTTTGGCGCTAATTGGCAATTTATTAGCATTTCGACGTTTTTTGACGATATTTCGTGTACGTTTTGTGTTGTCTTTCGATACGACGTGGTCAGTATGTTCAAAAGGTATAAAATGATAATTTCTTTCCGTAAACGACTTAACAGAAGAGTCATTTACCAAAAAAACCTGTTTTTCACAAACATTTTAAAGCTGTTGAAGGCGACGGCATCCCTTCGAAATGTCATAATTATTTTAAATGGGCAATTTTCCACGGTAAATAAACCTATAATTAACTCGATGACCTACACGAATGAAAATGACAATTGACAATGATTCGTTATGACTTTTTAAAATGACTTTACTCCGTAAAATGGGCCATTTCACCCAAAAAATGTTCAAAACATAAAAAGTAATAGTTTCCTTTCGTAAATTACTAAACAGAAGAGACACTGACCATGAAAAACCTGTTTTCCACAAATATTTATAAGTTGTTGAAGGCCACAGTATCCCTTCAAAATTTCTTAACTATATTAAATGTGCAATTTTCCACGGTAAATAAACCTATAATTAACTCGATGACCTTAACGAATGAAAATAACAGTTAACAATAATTAGTTATGACTTTTTAAAATGACAACTCCGTAAAATGGACCATTTCACACCAAAATGTCGACAACGTAAAAAGTAATAGTTTCCTTTCGTAAATGACCTAACAGATGAGTAATTTACCATAATAAACCTGTTTTAACAAATATTTTAAAGCTATTGAAGGCGACGGAATCCCTTCAAAATTTCTTTAAATGTGCAGTTTTCCACGGTAAATAAACCTATAATTAACTCGATGACCTACACGAAAGAAAATGACAATTAACAATGATTCGTTATGACTTTTTAAAATGACTTTACTCCGTAAAATGGGCTATTTCACCCAAAAAATGTTCAAAACGTAAAAAGTTATAGTTTCCTTTCGTAAATTACTTAACAAAAGAAACATTTACCATGAAAAACCTGTTTTCCACAAACATTTAAAAGCTGTTGAAGGCCACAGTATCCCTTCTAAATTTTTTAACTATATTATATGGGCAGTTTTCCACGATAAATCACCAATAATTAATTCGAAGACCTTAAGGAATGAACATTACTGTTAACAATAATTCGTTATGACTTTTTAAAATGACTTTGAAATGAAATGAAAAATAATAGTTTCCTTTCGTAAATGACTTAACAGAAGAGACATTTACCATGAAAAACCTGTTTTCCACAAACATTTTAAAGCTGTTGAAGTCCACAATATCCTTTCGAAATTTGTAAGCTATATTAAATGGGTAGTTTTCCACAGTAAATCACCTCTAATTAACTTGATGACCTTTACGACAGTTACCAGTAATACATGATGAGCTTCTAACATGAAATTACTCCGTATAATGAATAACTTCACCCAAAAAATGTCCATTACGTAAACAATGATGATTTTTTTTCGTAAATGACGTATCAGATGAGTCATTTTCCTTTAAAAACTTGTTTTTTTTTTAAATTTTAAAGCTGTTGAAGGCGACGGCATCCCTTCAAAAATTGTTTTAGTATATTAAATGGGCAATTTTCCACGGTAAATAAACCTATAATTTACTCGATGCCCTTTTCGAATGAAAATGACAATTAACAGTAATACGTAATAACCTTCTAACATGACCTTACTCCGTAAAACGGAAAATTTTACCCAAAGAATGTCCATTACGTAAAAAATTATGATTTCCTATCGTAAATGACTTAACGCATGAGTCATATAACACGAAAAACCTGTTTTTCACAAAAAGTTTAAAGCTTTTGAACGCCGGCATCCCTTCAAAATTTTACAACTGTTTTAAATGTGCAGTTTTCCACGGTAAATAAACCTATAAATAACTCGATGACATTTACGAAGGAAAATGACGGTTTATAATGATTTGTTATGACTTTTAAAAAAGTCTTTACTCCTTAAAATGGGCCATTTCGCCCAGAAAATGTTCATTGTGTCAAAAGGAATAGGTTTCTTTTGTAAATGACTTAACAGGAGAGTAATTTACCATAAAAAACCTGTTTTCGAAAATCGCAAGCTGTTGAAGGCGACGGCGTCCCTTCAAAATTATATTAAATGGGCAGTTTTCCACGGTAAATCACCTACAATTATCTCGATGACCTTTAGGAACGAATAAAAATAACAGTTAACAATAATTAGTTATGACTTTTTAAAATGATCACTCGGTAAAATGGGCCATTTCACCATAAAAATTACCATAACGTAAAAAGTAATAGGTTTCTTTTGTAAATGACTTAACACATGAGTAATTGACCAAAATACACCTGTTTTTCACAAACATTTTAAAGCTGTTGAAGGCGACGGCATCCCTTTAAAAGTTCTTAACTATATTAAATTGGCAGTTTTCGACGGTAAATCACCTATAATTAACTCGATGACCTTAAGGAATGAAAATTACAGTTACCAATAATTCGTTATGACTTTTTAAAATGACTAAACTCCGGAAAATGGGCCATTTCAACAAAAAAAACCTTCATTACGTTTAAAGTCATAGTTTCCTTTCATAAATGACTTAACAGAAGATATATTTACCATGAAAAACCTGTTTTCCACAAACATTTTAAAGCTGTTGAAGGCCACGGTATCCCTTCGAAATTTCTTAGCTATATTAAATGGGTAGTTTTCTACTGTAAATCACATATAATTAACTCGATGACCTTTACGAATGAAAATGACAGTTTATAATAATACATAATGATCTTCTAACATGACTTTACTCCGTTAAATGGACAACTTCACCCAAAAAATACTAATAACGTTAAAAGTGATAATTTGCTTTCGTAAATGTCTTAACAGACAACAAAAAACCTGTTTTTCAGCTCAATTTTAAAGCTGTTGAAGGCGACGGCATCCCTTTAAAATTTCTTAACGGTCGTAAATAGGCAGTTTTCCACGGTAAATAAACCTTTTATTAATTCTATGACCTTAACGAATAAAAATTACGTTTATCAATGATTCCTTAAGACTTTTAAAAATGACTTTACTCCATAAAATGGGCCATTTCACCCAAAAAATGTTCATAATGTAAAAAGTAATAGTTTTCTTTTGTAAATGACTTAACAGAAGAGTAATTTACCATGAAAAACCTGTTTTCCAAAAACCACTGAAAGCTTTTGAAGGTGACGGCATCCTTTCAAAATTTCTTTACTATATTAAATGGGCAGTTTTCCACGGTAAATCACCTATAATTATCTCGAAGACCTTTACGAATGAAAATGACAGGAAACAATAATTAGTTTTGACTTTTTAAAATGACTTATCTCCGTAAAATGGGCCATTTCACCCAAAACATGTCCATAACATAAAAAGTAATAGTTTCTTCTCGTAAATGACTTAACAGACGAGTCATTTACCATGATTAACCTGTTTTTCACAAACATTTTAAAGCTGTTGAAGGCGGTTGCGTCCCTCCAAAATTTATTAACTTTATTAAAAGGGCAATTTTCGACAGTAAATCACCTGTAATTAACTTGATGACCTTAAGGAATTAAAATGACAGTTAACAATAATTCGTTATGACTTTTTAAAATGACATACTCCGTAAAATGGGCAATTTCATCCAAAAAACGTTTATAACGTAAAAAATAATAATTTCCTTTCGTAAATGACTTAACGAAAGAGACATTTACCATGAAAAACCTGTTTTCCACAAACATTTTAAAGCTGTTGAAGGCGACGTTATCTCTTCAAAATTTCTTAACTATATTAAATTTGCAGTTTTCCGTGGTAAATGACCGATAATTAACTCTATGCCCTTTATGAATGAAAGTGACAGTCAACAATAATACATAATGACCTTCTAACATGACCATAATCCGTAAAATGGTAAACTTCACCCAAAAAATGTTCATAATGTAAAAAATGATGATTTTTCGTCGTAAATGACTTAACGGTTGTGTCATTTAACACGAAAAACCTGTTTTTCACAAATATTTTAAAGCTGTTGAATAAAAATTACGGTTAACAATGATTCGTTATGACTTTTAAAAACGACTTTACTCTGTAAAATGTTCATAATAAAAAAGAAATAGTTTTCTTTTGTTAATGACTTAACCGAAGAGTCATTTACCATGAAAAACCTGTTTTCCACAAACAATTGAAAGCTGTTGTAGGCGATGGCATCCCTTCAAAATTTCTTAATTATATTAAATGGGCAGTTTTCCACGGTAAATCACCTATAATTTACTCGATGACCTTTTCGAATGAAAATGACAGTTAACAATAATTAGTTATGACTTTTTAAAATGCCTTTACACCGTAAAATGTGTCATTTCACACACAAAATTTTCATAACGTAAAACGTAATAGAGAAAAATGAAACAATTCAACTTTGTATAAACCACTTATATAATGCGTAAATCCGACCGGTTTCGGAACAAAAGTTCCTTCTTCAGGGAAAGCTTATACTGATTTGATAGATTAGAACAATGTTAATTTATGGTAGGGATGGAGCAGTTGCTAGTTATTAATGTTGATTGGGCTGGTAAACTAGAAATTAATAATTAACATTTTATCGGCAATTGACGTTTTTTAACGATCGATGACGATAAATGGCAATTTATCGGCAAATTGACTTTTTTTGGCGATCTTAGCCCTAGATGGCAGTTTATAATCATTTTTGACGTTGTTGGGCTGAATGAAAATTATCAGCATTTCGAAGTTTTTTAACGATCTTAGCGCAAAATGGCAGTTTTTAACCATTTTTGGCGCTAAATGGCAGTTTTCCATCATTTTGTGGATTTTTGAAGATTTTAGTGCTAGATGGCGGTTTATTACGATTTCGGTCGTTTTTTGCGCTAAATGGCAATTTATCAGCAATTCAAAGTTTTTTGACGATTTTAGCGCTCAATGGAAGTTGACCACCCTTTTTCACGTTTTTGGCGCTAAATGGAAGTTTTTCAGCATTTAGAGGATTTTTGACGATTTTAGTGCTAGATGGCAGTTTATAACCATTTTCGACTTTTTTGCGCTAAATGAAAATTTATCAGCATTTCGACGTTTTTTGACGATTTTCATCCTAGATGTCAGTTTATTACCATTTTTGACGTTTTTGGCGCAAAATGGCAATTTATCAGCATTTCCACATTTTTTGATAATATTAACCCTAGATGGCAGTTTATAACGATTTTTGACGTTTTTCGCGTTAAATGGAAATTTATCAAAATATCGACTTTTTTGACGATGGCTGTTTAAAACAGTTTTTTGCGCTAATTGGCAATTTATCAGCATTTCGACGTTTTTTGACGATATTTCGTGTACGTGTTGTGTTTCGATACTACGCACGTGGTCAAAATGTTCATAAGGTATAAAATGATATTTTTTTTCGTAAATTACTTAACAGAAGAGTCATTTACCATGAAAAACCTGTTTTTCACAAACATTTTTGAGCTGTTGAAGGCGACGGCATCCCTTCAAAATTTCTTAACTCTATAATGTTAAAAATATAACCATTTTGAACGTTGTTGGCGCTAAATGCAATTTAACAGCACGTCGAAGTTTTTGTGACGATTTTAGCGCTAAATTGTATTTGTTACAGACGAATCTTGAAATACCTGCCAGATCTTGTTATTTAATACCTAGCACTTAGCAACCATCTCATCTCGCTAACAAATCGATGACAAATTCTGCATTTTAAGACGTAAACAGCAGGTGTTTTGGCCTTTTGGAATAATCAGGTCGATTCTTGTAAGACATTATTTACGTATATAAAAGATGCACGTGTCCGAATCAATTTGTTACACAAAATAAAGGATTTAGCAACCAACTTGTCTTAAATTATTATTGATGACAAATTCTGCATTTTAAGACGTAACAACATGTGCTCTCAGCCATCTGGAGTAGTCAGGTCGATTCTTGCAAGACGTTGTATGTAAAGAAAAGACTGCACGTGTCCGAACCAGTTTGTTATTCAAAACAAAGCACCTGGCAACTTATATTGATCCCGCACACCTGCATCGGCCACCTGGAGTAATCAAGTCAATTTTTGCAAGACATTATTTATGTTAACTTAAAACAGGTGTTCGAAGATTTTAGTATATAAACCGTCGGAAAATAAATATTTAGTTCATACCAAAAAGATCTCTGACTTGTTATTTATTAACTATCTCCCGAAAACAAAGTGGCGATTGGAGTCCAGCGCCCTATGATTTATATTATTTGTGTGTAACAAATAAGTGGTCTCATACATTTTCATTTATAGAGTTTTTCATAAGTAACCAAATATTTTTCTCCTACAAAAAATTTCAAGAATCGATATCTAGATTGTGTTTTACACACAAAACTAAGTGAATCACATTTATATAGTGGATCGTTTTCCAATTAATAAATAATCACAGTGAGAACAGATATACTATAAGAATGAATTAAAAAATAAAATCTTGAAATTAACATGACAAGTGATATTTGAGTTTGAAACCATTTGAATTTGAATTTGAATTTGGAGTTTGAAGACAAGTGACATTTATCTTACGGGGTGACTTACTACGCACTTAACAATCCTTATAACGGCTTACCTGCCTAGATTTATCAAAATTATGTACTGCATTTAAATTCGACTTTGTACTTTCCATACCTAAAATATGTTCCCAAGTGGAAGCTATATTAACGCATTCTAGAAATGACGTGTTCAAACCTTCCATAAAAAGTTTGTGTTTCATTTTCTCATTGAACACACCAATAATAAATATGTCTTTCAAACACGATTCTAATCTTGCCTCAAAGTTACATGACAAACTAATATTTTTAAGCTTCGCAGCAAACTCTTTAATGGATTCATTAGCCAATTGTTTACATTTATAGAACATTTCCCGTGATTCAAAAATATTGTGAATGGGCTTACAATAGAATTCTAGAAATTTACACAAATCCTCAAATGAGGTTTCCGACACTTTTTTTGGAAAACACAAATCACTTAGCAATGAAAAGGTATCTTCGGTGAGATTATTTAGGAGAAACGCTCTTTTACGTTTAGGTGACAAAATTTTCACATCATATAAAATGAGAGCTTGGTCACGTCTCTCCTCGAACAGGGACCACACTCTCTTGTCTTGTGACAGAATGTCCCCAGACTTTTACAAAACGCATCCATCGGGAATAAGAGATGAAACAAATTTTGTGATTAAAAACTTATCTCAGCGCTTCCGGGTGAATCCGCTCCAGAACCTCGCCGCTCCAAAGCGTCTCCCCACTCAGTTTCCAGGTCTCCGGCACCAGCCATCTCTTTCGATTGCTGATTACTCGTGTCCGTCTCCCCGCAGCGACAGAATCCAACCCTTTGTCCGGTCCCGCTTGAATAGCTGCAGCGACAAAATCTGAGCCCTTGCCCCAGATTCCGGCTTCATCCGTAGATGGTGTTAGGAGCGGGCCCCCAAACATGTCCCAAGCTAGCTCTCAGGGGAGGCATGATTTACCCTCTATTCAGGTGGTGGGTCGCTCGAGGCTTCAGAAATTCCTTCGCATCTCAGTCGTCTGGCAGGATACTCCCCCTCTAGGAAACCCTCCTGCCGTAGCAGAATAATAACAGGATTGAGTTAACTAGATTCATGTATTGCAAATTTAAAACACAGTACATAGGTCATTACAGTACAATTCAACACAAGAAATACATACTACACAATCCTAGCTTTCGTGTTTATAACCTCAAGATCCCTAAACGAAACTCTCTGAGTGATGGCTTTGCGCGGGAGTTTACAGTCTATCGTTAAAGGACACAATCAAATGAGGAGACAATTGTACAGCTTACATGATGTTGGGGGGTGTTCGTCTTCCGGCTTCCAGGGGGACCTCCCGAGTTTAGGACAGAACCGAAGTTTACACAGGCATGGTGAAATATCAGCGCTAAACCCGTAGGTTATTGAATTAACATTGCAGGTTATATTTGAGTACAATTCGAGCGATAGCACGCCGGGCGCGAACAGTGGGAATCCACGCGCGGGCTTAACGTGTGCCCGAGGCGGCTCGCAATTCTCAACTGCTGGAAGGGATCGCGTGCGGGTGGGCGGATGGGATAGGAAGTAGGAAGCAGGGAACAGGGGGGGAGCAGGGTGTTGTGTAGTTTGCGGCGAATTAGGAGTTTGAATTCTTTGTCGTTTGGGCGTACCATAACACTTCCCCCCGCGCTTGGAAAAAAAGTGACGTGGCAATGGAGCTGTAGGGAAAAAAAATCCTCTTATGCTTCCATCGGGGTTTTGAGAGATTCGTTGCTTGAGAGATTTCCTAGCTAGAACATACAGTTTTATGCTATAGTTTGGGTCACAATGTTTGTAGGGAATGGGTGGGGGTACATACAATGTTTGGACAAGACAAATTTGGGAAAAGTACATGGTGTAAAACAACATACAAGGTTATGCAATTGAAAATAACAATACACATGGTTATGCAATTGAAAGAATGACAATACACATGGTTAATCAATTGAAAGAATGACAATACATTTGTACAAGAGAAGAGAAAAAGTGTGTGATTCTAAGGTTTCATTGGTCTTGGAGCTAAGTTTGTGAAGCGTGGATTTGTTTGGTTTCGGAGAATTTCGAAGAAAAGGACGTGACTTCACGGATTCTAAGGATTACATTATCACTGTAATCAGACCCATTTGAGACAACGCTCAGGAGTACACTTGGGCCTTAGAAAACACTTGGTTTTGTCGAAGACGTCGAAGTTCACGAAGTGGAGACTGTGGTTGCTGTGCCGCGACTATGGTTACAGAGGTCATTGAAGAGAAGAATCCAGTATCTGCAGACATGCCAGTGCGAATCCTAAGTGTTATTATGGTAAACACGGATCGTATATAATGGTTATTGAAGCATAATGTAGCTCAAGATAACTTGTATTGGTGCGCATTCAGCGAATACTGGTGGGTCAAGGTAATGATGGTTTACACATGACGATATATGCGTCACTGCATGACAGAGCAAGAGACGACAAGGTTGGCATTGATAGCAAGAGTAAGAACAAACCTAAGAGCTAGCGTGCCCAAAAGGTAGTTTAGAGTGTCATAAAGTATAGTGGGACAACTCAGCTTGCTGTGGCACGACAAGACAACATACGTATGGGCGGTATGGTCTGTGCTTTCAGGAACAAATGCGTAGAAAATGGCAGCAGGAGAGACCTTGTAACCACAGCGCGTGCTGTCAGGAAGTGAAGCTCAGCTTGGCTGTTGGTGATGACATCCGCCTGGGCTTCTTTTTAAATCCGGGAGGAATTATTATTAGAGCAAAATTCTTGAAGTTTACCTGCCTAGGGACCAATGAAGAAAAGGTTTGGAGAGAAACAAAATGTGTCCAGATAATGAAATAACGAAATTTTAACCACCGACCCAGAGAGTGACGAAGAGAGATTCCTAACTAAATTGTGATTACATGAACATTTTCCTTTGCCAGGATGACTTGGCGTTTGCCTAGTGACAATATGTCTTGGTTAAAAAACAACCGGCCCTCTATGGCCTATGCTAACATGAGATGGTAACATTTTCGTAGAATTTCAAAGAACGAGACAAAGAATCGTGAACTAGTCACGGCAAAGGGAAACCAATTCATGAATAAAGGTTGTCAAAAGGAGACAGACGGTACGCCAAGTGCATATCGTACATATCCAACATTCATGAATGTGTTTCGTGGAATTGAGAAAAGAGAGAAAAAACTGGTGAGACATATGCAGAGATTGAGGGGGAAAACCTGTAGATAACCGGACAGTTACCTATTCGAACTCCAAGTGAGGGCGAGATATGGTCAACGACAGATTTTACACTTCATAACATAAGTCTGAAACATGGGGAATGGGAGGAGGAGGGGAGAAGGGAGACGAGTTGCGAAACTTGCTAGAGACTGGACCAATTTCCGATTCAAACTCTATGTGAAAATGAAACATAATCAACCAGCAGATTTCCTGACTCTTTACATTTATCAAAAAGGATGAGGAGACATTTGAATACACATTATATCAAAGAGGCTAATCTTTCGCGTGTATTGGGCAAAAGATTAGGGGTCATTTTAAAAACTTCTACATGATTGTGAGAAAAGACAGACCCTTGCTCCAATTTCACAAACCTGGGGGTTTTCTTGTTCGTTCTCCAGACAACGAGTTAGGTGGTTTTTTGTGCTCAATCGATTAACTCCCACAGCACTATACCCCATAATTGACAGTGAAGCTGAAAACTAGTCCTTTTGGGATAGTAGATATTCCTGGGCTTCTTTCCTTTTTGCAAAGAAGTAAAAAAACAGGAAGTCCACGGGCATTGGCGTTGAATGACAACAAAGGGTTGTGGACTACATTTCGTAGATCGCACACAAAGGGTTTGATATTATTTCGTTCGCACGACTCATGGTAAGTGTTTTAACGTCTCCACGTATAGTGTACAAAATATGTAAGTACATACAAGATATAACTCAATTATAGACAGAAGTCAAAGAGTTTATACAATGCATCCTAAAGAAGATAGCAAAGCCGATATTATGTCGTTCACACGAATCACGGTAAGTATTGTTATTACGTCTCCACGTCTCGTGTACAGAGTTTATACACAGTTATACATAAAAGCGGTACTCATGACAAATAAATGACACACGACCGGAACAGGTTATACGAAAAGGGTGGTACTCATGGCAAATGAATGGCACACGACCAAAATAGAACGTACAAAATGGTTCTCATGACAAATGAATGGCACACGACGAAAATAGAATGTACAAAATGGTTCTCATGACAAATGAATGGCACACGACCAAAATAGAATGTACAAAATGGTTCTCATGACAAATGAATGGCACACGACCAGCTCAATAACATTTAGCTATGAGAAAAAAGTGATTATGACGAACTTCTCGTATCGCGGCAGGTATTTTAAGGATCCCTCCTATAATGGTGGATGTTCTAAGGATCTCTCCTATAATGTAACAGGGTTACGTTTAAATACAACACAATAAACGTTAACTATGCTTGTTTTAACACAGTTTATAAAGATTTGTTAGATTAACTAACTCCGTAGCCCAGGAGCGTACGATAGGATAACAAGGAGGTAAACAATTTAATGTCACTTCGTATGTTATAAAGGCGGGGTGACGACAGAGTACATTTCTGTTTACACCATGTGATAAACAAAGACAGACCTACATGGTTTTACGTACTGTCTATTGCAGCAAACTTCAGTGGGGACAAATAAAAGGGACCAATTGTGGTTTTACATACCCTTTGTGTGGTTACAACATACCAGGTTATGTGCAATTTAGGTTGCAAATACTTGGTTAAATGGCGAAACAGGAGTTGAATGCCTATGTTTGTAAAACGATGATCAAACAAAACATTGATGATTTACGTTAAACTGCGGTTATTTATGTACGGAAATCAGGGCTGCCGTTAGGTTTTATTAACCTTTTCCGTAAGGGTTGAAGCATGTAATACAAGACATACATGTTGTGAAGAGGGACAAATCGAGGACTTCTTATAACAACAAAAGACCGAGTATTTGGTTTTACGTACTTTAGTTGAAACGAGTCCATGAGGATTTGTACAAGGATGGAAAGACCAATTTAAAGGCTTTTCCTTTATTTATATACATATGATTTCAAAATGGATGTGTCAAAATCCAATTTGTTAGCAAAGAGCTCGGGTAGGACGCCATCAATTTTTGACATTTGAGAAAAAATTGAAAACTACTATACACAAGGAATGTGATTATGTGAGTAACCACTTATCTTTACCATGATGGGTAAAATATGGAGCATGTTGAGATGGTTTACTAGTCCTGGGTCGTGATTTAACGCTTTGGAGTTTACCAAATCGATTTTAGAACGACGCTCCAGTATTTACAGAACATAAAAAGAAAAAAAATGAAGAGATTCCTTCCGATATGATGAAAAAAAAAACAACAAACAAAAATGGTGAAAATTACAATATTGCATTACATGGCAAAGCGTGCCATGGCATGAACGTTGCGTAGTGTGAGGGGTTGAGAGGCAATGATTGGGTTCATGACTTCCCGAACACTGTCACTCGAGGGGTGTCTCTGCTCTAAAGTGATCAATTTTGGAACAGGTGAGAAAAAGAAAGAAAAAAATAAAAATAAAAAAACGTGTGAGACAAAAATTACGGTGGTTGCCAATTCACGAACATGAACGGGGCAAACTACACCGTGGATTGTACATAAATTTACAAAAATGATTTTTTAACAATATTCGTTTTATCAACGAAAGGGTGGGCATGTAATTGACACTTTACACGCCGGCCATTGTAAGACTTGGTGTGCTTACAAAAAGGTTGTGGTGATACACACTGGATCATTTTAAGTTTGCTGAGATAGTGGGGGCAGTTTTACTTGACTCCTCACTTCCAGATTTTGCGATATCCTTAATATGGTAATTACCAATGTGTTTTCCAGAGCAGTCAGACAAGGAGTACACTAGATCTGATATCTTTCTTAGAACTTTGGCCTTCACGAAACGTGGTGCCAGCTTGGCAGAGAAATACATGGCTCCTTGGGAAAGTGTGTTGTTCTTTCTCCAAACTATGTCTCCTGTATTGAAGGTGACATGTTTCCTACGTAGGTTGTATCTGTCCGCACTCTTTTGATGAGCCAGGAGCAAAGCATCAGTGACTTCACTGTAGATGGCCGACAGTTCTTCCAGACGATGGGCATAGTTCGCGGTAGGGTTGCTTGTGGTGGCAATTGACGTAGGAAAGTTAGTGTTCCTATGTAGAGAACCATGAACAACTTGTTCCATACCGTGTTTTAAGAAGAAAGGTGTGTAACCAGTGGCCAGATTAACAGTGTTGTTCATTGCAGCCTGAATTTTATCTAGGTTTTTACACCAAGTACGTTGATCTTTATCAACTAGAATAGCCAGAGCTGTGTTGATTGTTTGGTTATAACGTTCGACGGTGTTATTTTGTGGAGTATACAAGGTATTATAGTAAATATCCTTGATTCCGTATTTGGCAAGAAAATCTTTGAATTCTTGGGCAATAAATTGTTTTCCGTTATCAACAATTACGGTTCTGGGTGTTCCGTAAGGTATAAAAATGTGTTTTTCCAGAAATTTGATGATGGCGGACGCGTTGGCTCTTTTTAAAGGAAAGATCCAACAGAATTTAGTGAAAACATCCACTACACTAAGTATGTGCATGTGTCCGGCATAACTTCGGGGAAAGGGTCCGACGAGGTCCATTGACAATGATTGTAGGGGTCTGTCGGCACGTTTGGGATTACCCATTAGGCCGGCAGGTGCTGCCGTGCTATGTTTATAAGCTTTACAAGTTTCACATTTAGAGATGTAATTGCGAATTTGCTTGAAGAGACCAGGCCAGTAATACTTGAAGGAGATCTTTTTATATGTCTTGAAATTTCCTGGGTGTATGGAGTCGGGAGCACTATGATTGTCAATAATTATTTGTTCTCTACCTTCGAGGGGAACGACAAGTTTCCACGAGTAATCTTCGAGGATGGATAGTGGTACCTTGCAATTACGGTATAGTTGTCCTTCTTTTATGATAAAATTAGGAAACTTTTGTTGGTTATTTTTACAACCTTCGAAGATTTTCAAGTACCATTCATCTTTTGTAGATGGAGGGGGGGCAATTGTGTCAACATTTAATGAAGCCAGTTCAATTCTTGAAAGGGCGTCGGGAACAATATTGTCCGCGCCTTTACGGTGAACAACATCAAAATTGTATTGAGACAAACGGGAGGACCAACGAGCGAGCCTACCGGAGGGATTACTTAAAGAGATCAACCATTTCAAACTACTATGGTCTGTGACTACAGTAAATTTGCTACCGTCTATGTAACCGCGGAAATGGTGAACAGAATCCAATACAGCCAATAACTCTTTCTCGGTAATTCCGTAGTTTTTCTCGTGTTTGTTTAATGTACGGGAAAAATACGCTACAGGGTGTTCGCCATCTGGGAATTCTTGAGTAAGGACTCCACCGATTCCTACATTGGAGGCATCCGTGTGGAGGGTAAAAGAGAGTGCAAAATCCGGGCAATTCAGAACGGGAGCTTTTTGAAGGGCATTTTTTAGAGTTGTAAACGCTTCTTCAGCTTCGACAGACCATCGGAAATTGCTGACACCTTTACGGATGCCGGTAATTTTATTTAAGGGGGCTGCGATGGTGGAAAAGTCTTTGATGAATCTCCTGTAGTAACCTGCAAGTCCAAGGAAACCTTTGACTTCCTTCGCGTTTTTGGGTCGGGGAAAATTTGCCATGGCTTCCACCTTAGCGGGGTCTGTTCTTAGACCTTTTTCGTCGATAATAAATCCCAAATAACGTAGACGGGACTTACAGAATTCAGACTTCTTCAAGTTGATGGTTAAACCAGCGAACTTGAGTTGTTGAAAAACTTTTTCCAGCATTAATAGGTGTTTTTCAAAGGTATCGCTGACGATGATGAGGTCGTCAAGGTAACAAAACAGGCTGTTATCGACTTCAGGACCGAAAAGTTTGTCCATCAGTCTTTGTAACTCGGCGGGGCTGTTTTTTAGACCAAAGGGTAATCTTTTAAAATGGAACATTCCCCTACCAGGTACAACGAAAGCAGTTTTTTCGCACGATTCTGCGTCCAAGGGTATTTGCCAAAACGCTTTGCTGAGATCGACAGAAGAGATGAACTTGGCGTTACGCAGCTTGTCTAAGGTTGCGTGAACGTGAGGTAAGGGATACGCATCAGCTTCCGTGCAAGAGTTTAAACGTCTACTGTCGAGACAGAAACGTGCAGAGCCGTCTTTTTTAGAAACTAAAAGAGTTGGGTTGGTCCATGCACTTCTGCTGGGAACCACCACACCCATTTTTAACATTTCATCAAGTTCGTTTTCTAAAAGTTTAAGTTTTTGGGGGGCTAAGTTGTAATAACGTTGCTTGATGGGTGGGCCATTGGTTTTGATATGGTGTTCAACCAAATTTGTCAAACCTAATCCACATTTTTCGAAAGATATTGACTCGAATTTATTGACCATTTCTTTTAGTTGGAGAGCCTGGTCCGTGCTTAAATTTTCGTGAGGTATTATTGTGCGGATCTCACTAATTTGAGCAGCAGTGGAGGTTTCGCCAAGAGTATTAAATACTTGGGGAGCAACATTGAATGCCTTCCAGAAGTCAACGCCAAGGATGAAATTCTGGGATATAGAGGGCACTATTAGAAAATTGATTGTAACTATTTTATTGTTACAATTAATTGGCAGGGCAAGGGCACCGATGACCGGTTGGGAAACATTATCCGCAGTCGTCAG
The DNA here is from genome assembly GCA_929108145.2 of Limnephilus rhombicus. Taxonomy (NCBI): domain Eukaryota; kingdom Metazoa; phylum Arthropoda; class Insecta; order Trichoptera; family Limnephilidae; genus Limnephilus; species Limnephilus rhombicus. The sequence goes on from OV815283.1 coordinate 42,701,699, forward strand.
GTGTGTTGATTGGGGCGAAATTCTAAAATCACTGTTAACAAAAGGCAGGTGAGCATTGTTGCCAAGACAGCTGACAGATGCACCACTATCAAGTAATCCGGAAAAGGGCACATTGTTAACAGAGAAAAAAGCGTAGGGTCTCCCATCTTTAGCTTGTTTGCAACAAACCGAAGAAACATTTAAGGTCTGGTTAAAATACTTAATGTGTGCTAACCAATCAGTCCATTCTTTAGACCTTGGTTCAGAATGGGTGCCTGAGAGGTTATTATTTAGTTTTTTGGCCTCTTCATGTAGAAATTTGGTGGGGGCTTGGAGAAATCCACCTGAGGTCTGACATCGCTTGGGTTTTGTAACCTTTCCATGTTGTGCCTTGATTTCTTGAAAATGTTGCGCAGTTCGTCGCTTGGAGGAGAGCGGTCCCTAGAGTGATGCCTCTTGAAAGTTCGGGGTTCCTTAGATTCCAGAAACCTTGCTTGCTTGAAACAAGTAGTGGCCAGATGGCCTACTTTTTTGCAAAAAGAGCACACTTTTTTGTTGTTGAATTCTGGTTTTAAACCCGACGAACGGCTTGGCACAACTACATTATTTGACACATTCTTTATGTTTTTCCTATCCTGGTACGATTCCAGAAGGAGACAGACTTCGTTTAGCTGGGCTAGGGATGCAATTTTCTGTGAGGTAATGATGTTCTCGTATTTGCTTAAAAGGCCATCAGTTATGACTGGTAATAGTTCAGCTTCCGAAACGGGATGTGAAAGCTTGATGTTAATGGATTCAGCCCTTTCTATGAATGTTGCTACAGGTTCATTTACTAGCTGTTTAATAGATAGTAAAGATAATTTGATCCGGTGCTGGGCTTCCGTTTTTCCGAAGCTCGAGATTAGGGCAGATCTGAGTTTATTCCAATCTTTGCATTTAGTTTTTTGAATGCGGTGCCAGGGTATCAATTCTGGGGAGATGAGTTCTATGAAGTTTTTTCGTAGAATCTCGAATGGGATATTTTTGATTGTAGCCGTTTCTTCAATACGGTCAATGAAATCCAGTACATCGGAGACGCCATTATATTTGATTTTCCACGAGGATAAATCGTAGGTTTTATCTTGTGTCAAGGTGGGTGCGATGTCCTGTTTTATCATTACTTGTGGCATAGGTTCTTCGTTAGGAACAAGATTATTCAAAACTTGCGTAGCCGAGCGTGAATTATTTTCGCTTGAGGGGGCGAGGTTTATTCTCTTAATGTACTTTCTGTTGAATAAAAGTGCATAAGCCTTTAATGTAGATTTAGATTTGCTTGATGGCGAGAGTCCTCTATCCCTTAAAGCAGTTTGTAAGTGAGTTTTGGATAAGTTGTGCACGTTGGGAATGATGCCCAAATTGGATGATGCCATAGCTTGATTGTTTTCCATTGTGAGTTTCCCAGGTGGTGAAAAAATTGCCAGGGGTCTTCTTTAGCAAACGCAAAATTAATTTTGTGAGGCACTTTTCACTTGGTAATCACTGGTTGGTATTTCTAAAATAGTTATAGAAAACTGTATTCCATACTACAATTTGGTATATATGACACCAGAATCTTTGTCAAAGGAAGGCACAAGAAAAAATTTTTGCGTGGAAAGACCTAAGTAGTAAAGGTTTTTGTGTTTCACTGACCACTTTTGAGAAAACTTGTGGAATTCACAAGTATTTATTTTTTTTTCCAAAAAAATTTTGCCAGGACTGACCTTTAGAAAACGGGTTTTTTATTTTTCACAAACCACTTTTGAGAAAACTGTGAAATTCACAAGTATTTATTTATTTCCAAAAAATTTTGCCAGGACTGACCTTTAGAAAACGGGTTTTTTATTTTTCACAAACCACTTTGCACTGAGAAAGGCACTAAAATTCACAAAAGGCACTCTTCTGGCAAATAAGGACAAACTTCCGGATGAAAATAACTGAATATGGGATTTGTTACGAAACCACATTAAAATTATTTTATTTTTTCATGGAACCAATCATTGGTTTTATTATTATTTCACTTTTTTTATGTAAGGAAAAAAACAATTCACTTTACACTTATGCTGAAAAAAATGCGGTACCTATAACGTAGAATGTGGAAAGAAAGTCATTATTTTGTCCATTTGGTGAAATATACGTGGTACTAATTTGACAGACACAACAAGTGGGCCGGTCGGTATATTGTGCAAGAAAAAACGTGAGTGTGAGATTTTTTAATTAAAGAATCCACAAGGTAATTGGAATTCCAAAACCAAATTTACAATAGCGATCTCCATTGCTTCCGACCTTAGTGACAGAAGGGCGATTTTATTATTCAAAACACTGCATAGTGACAGGGAATTGTTCTGCCTGATTCAAACGGATTTTTTGCCGTTGGAGTTTGGCGCGATAAACGCACTTTTGTGCTTCGATGCGCGTGGGTGCGCGCGCAACTCAGAGATTAGGTATGTATTTACCGCGTGAAACATCGGGCCGTTGATTTGGCGCGAATTACTGTTGCTCGTCCGCTGCTTTGTGAACAAAGGGGTCGGCGCGTGCGCAGTCAGATTCGCGGTTTAAATGCTGCCGTCTTTTTGGTTAATACAAAATGGCCATGTTTTCAACTTGACGCAATTTTTTTATAATTGCAATCAAATCTGCGTTATGGACTCAACTTGCACATGGATTTCTGTGGTTTCCCACAGAATTCATTATTCACTGGGTATAAAACACCAAGACACAGTACAATCAATGTTTACAAACAGTTCCTATGCGGGGAAGATTTCGACAGGGAGCACTCCGTAAGGCGACTGAGACAATGGCAAAAATGAAAAAAAAATTCTGGGCCCCACTATGGACGCCAGTGTTAGGAGCGGGCCCCCAAACATGTCCCAAGCTAGCTCTCAGGGGAGGCATGATTTACCCTCTATTCAGGTGGTGGGTCGCTCGAGGCTTCAGAAATTCCTTCGCATCTCAGTCGTCTGGCAGGATACTCCCCCTCTAGGAAACCCTCCTGCCGTAGCAGAATAATAACAGGATTGAGTTAACTAGATTCATGTATTGCAAATTTAAAACACAGTACATAGGTCATTACAGTACAATTCAACACAAGAAATACATACTACACAATCCTAGCTATCGTGTTTATAACCTCAAGATCCCTAAACGAAACTCTCTGAGTGATGGCTTTGCGCGGGAGTTTACAGTCTATCGTTAAAGGACACAATCAAATGAGGAGACAATTGTACAGCTTACATGATGTTGGGGGGTGTTCGTCTTCCGGCTTCCAGGGGGACCTCCCGAGTTTAGGACAGAACCGAAGTTTACACAGGCATGGTGAAATATCAGCGCTAAACCCGTAGGTTATTGAATTAACATTGCAGGTTATATTTGAGTACAATTCGAGCGATAGCACGCCGGGCGCGAACAGTGGGAATCCACGCGCGGGCTTAACGTGTGCCCGAGGCGGCTCGCAATTCTCAACTGCTGGAAGGGATCGCGTGCGGGTGGGCGGATGGGATAGGAAGTAGGAAGCAGGGAACAGGGGGGGAGCAGGGTGTTGTGTAGTTTGCGGCGAATTAGGAGTTTGAATTCTTTGTCGTTTGGGCGTACCATAACAATGGTCTGCTGTCACCGCCTTCTTTTTACGCATCCAAACCTTGCATGCCACGCCAAATTTGCTCCCTCAATATACTGCAATATACTGCACATCTTCTTGACATACGTGGTGGCGTCTTCTTGAGGGCGTCTTCATGCACCAATTTTTCCTATTGTCGCAACAATCTCTTCCGTACTATCCCTTTTAGATCAATTTCGTCTTCAGGTTATTTGCCAGTTGTGGAGTTGGCTTCTATCGGCTGCGTCAGTTGTAATATCCGTCTGCGCAATTGTGGTGTCAAACCAAATCAGATGCGGACTTACATGTGTGTAGACGAAGTATTATGGTGGGTAGTAATCAAATAGAGAGAGTAACGGTATTGTGTACAGGTATTTATTATGGAGCTGCCTTACGCAAAAGAGGACGAATCTAGCACGCACGCATCGCCTTATATAGATTCGTGCAAGTATGCTATCTCGCTTGCACTCATGCAATTCACACAGACATTACAGTTCCTAAAGGGAATTGCTTGGAGGCTAGGATTAGAGCGAGGCAATTACTCGTATGCTAAAATTGAACAAACTCTAAACCTTTCTCCTTTAGAAGACCGTGGGATAAAATCTGATCTCATTAGTTTGTTCAAAATTAATAACTGTTTAATCGACTCGCCTATATTACTACAACTCATCACATTTAATATGCCTTCTCGTAAACTCAGAAGTAAAGACCTGCTTTTCCTCAATCAGCACTCGACTTACTATGGTTATAGTTAGTCAGGACTGTCCAGAATGTGTAGACACTTATTTTTTCTTCTATTTTCACTTCTGTTTTTCTTTGCTTTCATGTACCATCCGAATCCTTAGATTGTTCATTTCTATACTTTGTTTTAAATTGGACGTAAGTCCGTTAATAAATAAATAAATAAATAAATACAAATCATATAACATTAATATAAGTGGAGATGCCATCACTACGCAGCGGCCGTGAAATCCTGGTTTCAGCCGAAACATCACGGCCCTGCCCTGCAAACGGATTCACGCCAACTCAGAATGAAACCAACTCAGAAACACCCCAGAAAGGCCATTAAAAGCTATGAAAAAATAATATAAAAATAGTCGGTAACCTTAACTTAACTTAACCTTTTTAACCACATTTTTTTATCTACACTCTGAATGACCTTTCTGAGGTGCTTCTGAGTTGGTTTCATTCTGAATTGTCTGGTCACCCCTGCAAACACAGATGCATTTATCGTCGATCCAGATCAGCTGATAAAGATGACAATAAACAGTATCAAGATATGCAGCAAAACACTAAGCAGTAACGAGCTAAGCAGCTTTCAGATATACAGCAACGAACGGACCGGAAACGAGATATGCAGCTACCACAAATGCAGCAGCGAGATGTGCAGGAACAAATTGAGCAGCAACGAGATATGCAGCTACCACACATGCAGCAACGAGACACGCAGCTTATACAAATGCAGCAACAAACTGAGCATCAACGAGATATGCAGGATCCACTCAGGCAGCAACGAGATGTGCAGCAACAAATTGAGCATGCAGCTTCCAATCATGGAGCAACGTGACACGCAGCTAACAGAGATGTAGCAACGAACCCACCAGCAACGAGATATGCAGCTACCATACATTCGGCAACGAGATATTCAGCTACCATACATGCAGCAACGAGATGTGCAGCAACAAATTGAGCAGCATCGAGATACGCCACTCAACCGGAGGCCAGCTAGGCTATTTCTATTAGCAGTCCCATACTAGCCTGAGCCGCGTCCTGCCATCCCATTTTTCATAATAAATTATTCCTTTATATTGTTTATCCTAGTACTGGCACCAGCTAGCCAGCCTCCCAACTTGTTTGCGACGAGATAAGCGTCTCAAGTAATGACACCAGCTAGCCTGCTTCCCAACATATTTGCTTCCATCCTCTCTGCCAACCCCTCCATAATTACATTACAATCCCTACAGCATTTCAGTCCGTAGCGTGACTGAAACGCGGTAGGGATTGTTATTACGCCACCAGGACCAACCCCGAAGAAAATAAAATATTTACATTATGTAAAGGTAAATGTAAATTTCCACAAAAAAGTTCAGAACTTATGTTCCCCCTCCTTTTCCTTTGCAACTTGTGTTAGGTTTTTAGCCAGTAAAGACCTTTTTCCTCACGATGACATTATTGTAACGTAAATTCAGCCAAGTAAATAATCACCTTCAGATGGTAAAAATACTAATGACCTATTAAAATGAGCATTCTCCGTAAACTGTTCTATTACACAAAAACATATTTTAAACCATTTTGGACGTTTTTGGCGCTAAATGGGAAATTAATCGGCATATTGACATTTTTGAGGATCTAAGCCCTAGATGGCAGTTTATAACCATTTTGGCATTATAAGCATTTCGACATTTTGACGATTTTAGCGATCAATGGCAGTTGATCACCATTTTTGAGGTTTTTGGCGCTAAATGGTAGTTTTTCAGCATTTAGAGGATTTTTGACGATTTTAGTGCTAGATGGCAGTTTATAACCATTTTGGACTTTTTTTGCGCTAAATGGCAATTTATCAGCAATTCAACGTGTTTTGATGATTTTCGTCCTAGATGTCAGTTTATAACCATTTTTGACGTTTTTGGCGCCAAATAACAATTTATCAGCATTTCCACATTTTTTGACGATTTTAACGGTAGATGGCAGTTTATAACGATTTTTGACGTTTTTGGCGTAAAATGGCAATTTATCAGCATTTCGTAGTTTTTTGACGATTTTAGCCCTAGATGGCAGTTTATGACGTTTTTCGCGTTAAATGGCGATTTATCAAAATATCGACGTTTTTGGACGACGGCGGTTTAAAACAGTTTTTGGCGCTAATTGGCAATTTATTAGCATTTCGACGTTTTTTGACGATATTTCGTGTACGTGTTGTGTTGTCTTTCGATACGACGTGGTCAGTATGTTCAAAAGGTATAAAATGATAATTTTTTTCCGTAAACGACTTAACAGAAGAGTCATTTACCAAAAAAACCTGTTTTTCACAAACATTTTAAAGCTGTTGAAGGCGACGGCATCCCTTCGAAATGTCATAATTATTTTAAATGGGCAATTTTCCACGGTAAATAAACCTATAATTAACTCGATGACCTACACGAATGAAAATGACAATTAACAATGATTCGTTATGACTTTTTAAAATGACTTTACTCCGTAAAATGGGCCATTTCACCCAAAAAATGTTCATAACATAAAAAGTAATAGTTTCCTTTCGTAAATTACTAAACAGAAGAGACACTGACCATGAAAAACCTGTTTTCCACAAATATTTAAAAGTTGTTGAAGGCCACAGTATCCCTTCAAAATTTCTTAACTATATTAAATGTGCAATTTTCCACGGTAAATAAACCTATAATTAACTCGATGACCTTAACGAATGAAAATAACAGTTAACAATAATTAGTTATGACTTTTTAAAATGACAACTCCGTAAAATGGACCATTTCACACCAAAATGTGGACAACGTAAAAAGTAATAGTTTCCTTTCGTAAATGACCTAACAGATGAGTAATTTACCATAATACACCTGTTTTAACAAATATTTTAAAGCTATTGAAGGCGACGGAATCCCTTCAAAATTTCTTAACTATATTAAATGTGCAGTTTTCCACGGTTAATAATCCTATAATTAACTCGATGACCTACACGAAAGAAAATGACAATTAACAATGATTCGTTATGACTTTTTAAAATGACTTTACTCCGTAAAATGGGCTATTTCACCCAAAAAATGTTCAAAACGTAAAAAGTTATAGTTTCCTTTCGTAAATTACTTTACAAAAGAAACATTTACCATGAAAAACCTGTTTTCCACAAACATTTAAAAGCTGTTGAAGGCCACAGTATCCCTTCTAAATTTTTTAAACTATATTATATGGGCAGTTTTCCACGGTAAATCAACTATAATTATCTTGTTGACCTTTAATAATGTAAATGACAGTTAACAATAATTAGTTATGACTTTTTAAAATGACAACTCCGTAAAATGGACCATTTCACCCAAAAAATGTCCATAACGTAAAAAGGAATAGTTTCCTTTGGTAAATGACTTAGCAGATGAGTAATTTAACATAATTAACCTGTTTTTCACAAATATTTTAAAGCTGTTGAAGGCGACGCGGCATTACTTCAAAATTTCTTACTTGATTAAATTGGCAATTTTCGACGATAAATCACCAATAATTAATTCGAAGACCTTAAGGAATGAACATTACTGTTAACAATAATTCGTTATGACTTTTTAAAATGACTTAACTCCGTAAAATGGGCCAATTCAACAAAAAAAACCTCCATAACGTAAAAAATAATAGTTTCCTTTCGTAAATGACTTAACAGAAGAGACATTTACCATGAAAAACCTGTTTTCCACAAACATTTTAAAGCTGTTGAAGTCCACAATATCCTTTCGAAATTTCTAAGCTATTTTAAATGGGTAGTTTTCCACAGTAAATCACCTCTTATTAACTCGATGACCTTTACGACAGTTGACAGTAATACATGATGAGCTTCTAACATGAAATTACTCCGTATAATGAAAAACTTCACCCAAAAAATGTCCATTACGTAAACAATGATGATTTCCTTTCGTAAATGACGTATCAGATGAGTCATTTTCCTTTAAAAACTTGTTTTTTATAAAAATTTTAGAGCTGTTGAAGGCGACGGCATCCCTTCAAAAATTTTTTTAGTATATTAAATGGGCAATTTTCCACGGTAAATAAACCAATAATTTACTCGATGCCCTTTTAGAATGAAAATGACAGTTAACAGTAATACGTAATAACCTTCTAACATGACCTTACTCCGTAAAACAGAAAATTTTACCCAAAGAATGTCCATTACGTAAAAAATTATGATTTCCTTTCGTAAATGACTTAACGCATGAGTCATATAACACGAAAAACCTGTTTTTCACAAAAAGTTTAAAGCTTTTGAAGGCGACGGCATCCCTTCAAAATTTTACAACTGTTTTAAATGTGCAGTTTTCCACGGTAAATAAACCTATAAATAACTCGATGACATTTACGAAGGAAAATGACAGGAAACAATAATTAGTTTTGACTTTTTAAAATGACTTTACTCCGTAAAATGGGCCATTTCACCCAAAACATGTCCATAACATAAAAAGTAATAGTTTCTTCTCGTAAATGACTTAACAGACGAGTCATTTACCATGATTAACCTGTTTTTCACAAACATTTTAAAGCTGTTGAAGGCGGTTGCGTCCCTCCAAAATTTATTAACTTTATTAAAAGGGCAATTTTCGACATTAAATCACCTGTTATTAACTTGATGACCTTAAGGAATTAAAATGACAGTTAACAATAATTCGTTATGACTTTTTAAAATGACATACTCCGTAAAATGGGCAATTTCATCCAAAAAACGTTTATAACGTAAAAAATAATAATTTCCTTTCGTAAATGACTTAACGAAAGAGACATTTACCATGAAAAACCTGTTTTCCACAAACATTTTAAAGCTGTTGAAGGCGACGTTATCTCTTCAAAATTTCTTAACTATATTAAATTTGCAGTTTTCCGTGGTAAATGACCTATAATTAACTCTATGCCCTTTATGAATGAAAGTGACAGTCAACAATAATACATAATGACCTTCTAACATGACCATAATCCGTAAAATGGTAAACTTCACCCAAAAAATGTTCATAATGTAAAAAATGATGATTTTTCGTCGTAAATGACTTAACGGTTGTGTCATTTACCACGAAAAACCTGTTTTTCACAAATATTTTAAAGCTGTTGAATAAAAATTACGGTTAACAATGATTCGTTATGACTTTTAAAAACGACTTTACTCGGTAAAATGTTCATAATAAAAAAGAAATAGTTTTCTTTTGGTAATGACTTAACCGAAGAGTCATTTACCATGAAAAACCTGTTTTCCACAAACAATTGAAAGCTGTTGTAGGCGATGGCATCCCTTCAAAATTTCTTAATTATATTAAATGGGCAGTTTTCCACGGTAAATCACCTATAATTTACTCGATGACCTTTTCGAATGAAAATGACAGTTAACAATAATTAGTTATGACTTTTTAAAATGCCTTTACACCGTAAAATGTGTCATTTCACACACAAAATTTTCATAACGTAAAACGTAATAGAAAAATGAAACAATTCAACTTTGTATAAACCACTTATATAATGCGTAAATCCGACCGGTTTCGGAACAGAAGTTCCTTCTTCAGGGAAAGCTTATACTGATTTGATAGATTAGAACAATGTTTAATTACGGTAGGGATGGAGCAGTTGCTAGTTATTAATGTTGATTGGGCTGGTAAACTAGAAATTAATAATTAACATTTTATCGGCAATTGACGTTTTTTAACGATCGATGACGATAAATGGCAATTTATCGCCAAATTGACGTTTTTTTGGCGATCTTAGCCCGAGATGGCAGTTTATAATCATTTTGGACGTTGTTGTGCTAAATGAAAATTATCAGCATTTCGAAGTTTTTTAACGATCTTAGCGCAAAATGGCAGTTTTTAACCATTTTTGGCGCTAAATGGCAGTTTTCCATCATTTTGTGGATTTTTGAAGATTTTAGTGCTAGATGGCGGTTTATTACGATTTCGGTCGTTTTTTGCGCTAAATGGCAATTTATCAGCAATTCAAAGTTTTTTGACGATTTTAGCGCTCAATGGAAGTTGACCACCCTTTTTCACGTTTTTGGCGCTAAATGGAAGTTTTTCAGCATTTAGAGGATTTTTGACGATTTTAGTGCTAGATGGCAGTTTATAACCATTTTCGACTTTTTTGCGCTAAATGAAAATTTATCAGCATTTCGACGTTTTTTGACGATTTTCATCCTAGATGTCAGTTTATTACCATTTTTGACGTTTTTGGCGCAAAATGGCAATTTATCAGCATTTCCACATTTTTTGATGATATTAACCCTAGATGGCAGTTTATAACGATTTTTGACGTTTTTCGCGTTAAATGGAAATTTATCAAAATATCGACTTTTTTGACGATGGCTGTTTAAAACAGTTTTTTGCGCTAATTGGCAATTTATCAGCATTTCGACGTTTTTTGACGATATTTCGTGTACGTGTTGTGTTCCGATACTACGCACGTGGTCAAAATGTTCATAAGGTATAAAATGATATTTTTATGTCATTTACCATGAAAAACCTGTTTTTCACAAACATTTTTGAGCTGTTGAAGGCGACGGCATCCCTTCAAAATTTCTTAACTCTATAATGTTAAAAATATAACCATTTTGAACGTTGTTGGCGCTAAATGCAATTTAACAGCACGTCGAAGTTTTTGTGACGATTTTAGCGCTAAATTGTATTTGTTACAGACGAATCTTGAAATACCTGCCAGATCTTGTTATTTAATACCTAGCACTTAGCAACCATCTCATCTCGCTAACAAATCGATGACAAATTCTGCATTTTAAGACGTAAACAGCAGGTGTTTTGGCCTTTTGGAATAATCAGGTCGATTCTTGTAAGACATTATTTACGTATATAAAAGATGCACGTGTCCGAATCAATTTGTTACACAAAACAAAGGATTTAGCAACCAACTTGTCTTAAATTATTATTGATGACAAATTCTGCATTTTAAGACGTAACAACATGTGCTCTCGGCCATCTGGAGTAGTCAGGTCTATTCTTGCAAGACGTTGTATGTAAAGAAAAGACTGCACGTGTCCGAACCAGTTTGTTATTCAAAACAAAGCACCTGGCAACTTATATTGATCCCGCACACCTGCATCGGCCACCTGGAGTAATCAAGTCAATTTTTGCAAGACATTATTTATGTTAACTTAAAACAGGTGTTCGAAGATTTTAGTATATAAACCGTCGGAAAATAAATATTTAGTTCTTACCAAAAAGATCTCTGACTTGTTATTTGTTAACTATCTCCCGAAAACAAAGTGGCGATTGGAGTCCAGCGCCCTATGATTTATATTATTTGTGTGTAACAAATAAGTGGTCTCATACATTTTTTTCTACAAAAAGTTTCAAGAATCGATATCTAGATTGTGTTTTACACACAAAACTAACTAAGTGAATCACATTTAAATAGTGGATCGTTTTCCAATTAATAAATAATCACAGTGAGATCAGATATACTATAAGAATGAATTAAAAAATAAAATCTTGAAATTAACTTGTCAAGTGATATTTGAATTTGAAACCATTTGAATTTGAATTTGAATTTGGAGTTTGAAGACAAGTGACATTTATCTTACGGGGTGACTTACTACGCTCTTAACAATCCTTATAACGGCTTACCTGCCTAGATTTATCAAAATTATGTACTGCATTTAAATTCGACTTTGTACTTTCCATACCTAAAATATGTTCCCAAGTGGAAGCTATATTAACGCATTCTAGAAATGACGTGTTCAAACCTTCCATAAAAAGTTTGTGTTTCATTTTCTCATTGAACACACCAATAATAAATATGTCTTTCAAACACGATTCTAATCTTGCCTCAAAGTTACATGACAAACTAATATTTTTAAGCTTCGCAGCAAACTCTTTAATGGATTCATTAGCCAATTGTTTACATTTATAGAACATTTCCCGTGATTCAAAAATATTGTGAATGGGCTTACAATAGAATTCTAGAAATTTACACAAATCCTCAAATGAGGTTTCCGACACTTTTTTGGAAAACACAAATCACTTAGCAATGAAAAGGTATCTTCGGTGAGATTATTTAGGAGAAACGCTCTTTTACGTTCAGGTGACAAAATTTTCTCATCATATAAAATGAGAGCTTGGTCACGTTTCTCCTCGAACAGGGACCACACTCTCTTGTCTTGTGACAGAATGTCCCCAGACTTTTACAAAACGCATCCATCGGGAATAAGAGATGAAACAAATTTTGTGATTCAAAACTTATCTCAGCGCTTCCGGGTGAATCCGCTCCAGATGTAATGTGTATTTCTTGGTAGAGCATCAGAATCTCCCTCAAGTTTGTGGGAAGGGAATTACAGTCTTTATCTTGGGGCATTTTTAGTTAAATAAAAGAAATAATTTAGCAGTACAATATCACCTATATTTTAAAGGTATGGTGTATACATGGGTGCCCTCCAAGGGGTCAAGAATTCCACATTTCCTAAAGAAATAATAAAATAACACATAAGCAAGAGAGCATACCTGTGGACCGTAATTTATCTAAATTATCCTGACTCTAACGCTGACGCGAATCACTGTTAATAGGCGACCAGGAGCACGCGGGGTCTCCATAGACAGGAACCGAGGAAGGCCCCAGGGCCTGGGGACTCCTCACCAGGGAACAGGAACCAGGAAAGGCCCCAGAGGATGGGGACTCCTCCACAGGGAACAGGAACCAGGAAAGGCTCAAAGTCTCGGTCGTGCGTACCGGTGAAATCTCGGTAGACGCCGTTTACCGCGCCCTTCATAGATCAGCGCCGGGCCTCCATCCGCCTCAAATATCGAGTTCCGCGAGGATAACCCCTCTCAAAGCCTTGGCCACGTTAATATCATGAACGCCAAACAAAGGATTACACCGATTATCCACACTCAAGTACGAGAGTGAAGGTGAGCACATTGACAATATGGCGACTCGCGACTTCACCATTTAAACTTTTAAAAATCCCGTTTCACTCACGGAAACAACACGGCTCGCGGTTATAAAATAATTCATGATTCTTTTTTAAAATGGGTAAAACCCGTAAAGGTGAAACTATCACATATTTAACAAGCAACTTAAATAATTCGGCGACTTGTCGAATTGGCGTCGGCTCCCTAGACGACGAGAATTCCAAAAGTCCCTCCGGAAATAGATGGCGCTATTTGCTAGCGGTAAAGCACTCATCGTTACGGCGATCATGATAAAACGTGAGCGGCCAGGTGAGTTTAAGATTAACTAGGTCAAGACAATATTTATTTAATCAAAATAAATATTATCGTGACAATTCCCCCCTTCCCGCGAAAATGTTTGCCCTCAAACAAGAAAACCACGCCCGCAAAACTGAACAAATTAACTAACTAAAGATAGGTCCAACAGGTATTTAAAAAAAAAATTAAATTAATATTTAGTTACCAAGAAACATAAACTTAAAACTAAGTCACTTAAATCTAGATAAATTAATGAACAACAACAAAATAGAATGGCACGAGAATAGGTGGTCCACAAGCACCTTCAGCATTGATGATACTGGGTGTTGACGAAATTGGCTGTCGCCCAAAACCTTCCGTTCTCGGGTCATCTTAACAAGAGGAACAACATAAGAAAAGGAGAAAATTAAAGGGAAAAAAAAATTGTTATGCTTAAGGCATCACTTCTCCTTTAGTAGGACACTTTGCCATTATTAGGCTTCACTTCAAGGGTGGTCAACCATCCCTCACTTGCACTGATTTGAAGTCAATTATTTAATAGCGAGTAAAACTAATCTTCCTACCTAGATCCAACAGGTCGCATCGAAAAATGTATATATAATACCTATGTATTATTGACTTAGTTAGAACGAGTTATAAAAACTGTTTACTAAAAGTATAAGTGGTTAGAATAGGGATTACACATCAATTACCTATCTATCAAAGTTATTTTTCAGATTAGGATTTACAATTACGAAAGAAAAAACCTATCTATCAAAGTTATTTTTCAGATTAGGATTTACAATTACGAAAGAAAAAACCTATCTATCAAAGTGGTTAAAGTAGGGTTTACATATACAAAAAAAACCTATTTTCCAAAAAAGTTAGATCAGGATATTCAAAAATAGAAAAATAAACCTGTCTACAAAGGTGGTGATAATGAGTATCAGTAGGAACACAAAGACAAGCGAAACAGAATCTAGAATGTTTAGCTGAATGCATAGGGATTACAATTTAACAAAAAAAACCTAGCTAATAGTAGTGAACCAGTATGATTAAATATATAGAGTACAAACCATTTTAATAACTAAAATAGTGTACATAGTTTGCACAAGAAAAAAGACTGAGATCACACCGTAGACGGAGATCCTTCAAAATATTACTTCAAAAGTAAGCAAAAGGCAAAATTTCTTGAACAGACAATATGTATTGGTGATCGAACACATCCATGTGATAATCGACACTATCTAAATTGGTGATCAATCAAAACATTTGAATGACACTAGGTACATAATTGTGTAGAGAAACACTGGTGTTTCAGCAGTGAGACTAATACAACTATTTTACTTATGACTATAAGCTATACAAAAATACGCTCTCCTGTGCTAGAGGTAGAGTATTATATATTCCATGCTGGAACTTACTTAATAGGAAAGTACGCCGAAGCATTACTTTATTTGATTTTATACATCAAAAATAATCTTATTTTATTTTAAAACTAAACTTAAAATTAGCAAGTAAAACAACAATATTAACAAGAACAAATTTCGTGCATTGGAAAGTTTTTTTTTTTTAAATTTTCCCATACACAAAATTTGAGAATAGTCTTCTTCAAATTCTTTGGAAAAGGTAAGGGAGCCTGGGAGCTTTAAAACAAAAGAAAAAAAACAAAAATGATACAATTCTAAAGTACTTGAGGAAGAACACTGGCTTAACTCTAAGGCAAATGACAATAACAATATTCATAATACTATCGAGATGTGACGAATTGTCAGTTGAAAAAACTGTATAAAGCAAAGATAGAAGTTTGCGGCATAGAATATAATATTAATTCTAAAATTTGTATACAAATATATAACTGTATAGATCACTAAAAGTTAAGGTAAGTTGACACAATATAACCTAAACAAAACAAAAAAATTGGGCGCCACTGATCAGAAGATCAGATTCTAGTTAAACGAGGGTAAATAGTTTATTTATCATCAAAAAACTAGAATGTAGTGCTCACTCTGAGCCCGTGCTTTGGAGGTACCAAACTGCAAGACACGTGAGCAAAGTATCACACAAGAGAAAAAAAAATGAAATGAAGTAGCATGAAGGTTTGGTATTCCCTCATGCCACCGCATAAAAAAGAAAATATTTAAAAAAACTTTATAGTTTTTAATATATCTAATTATATGAAAGTAGTATTATTCTAATACTAATATATGCATAGTACTAATTATAAAGATAAGTATACCTATACACAAATTTAACATAGCTAACTATATATAAACAACTACTTATAAATACCTATAAATAAACTAGGATTTTAATTAAAATATGCCTATGAGGTTTAATATCCTCACCAAAATTTGTCATCAAAAAATATGCGTCCATATTTAGTTTGATGAGAGGTGAACTTCTGCGAAACTCGCATGCAGAGAGCAGAGGAACACGGTGTAGTTTTGTATATAACGCCATTTTGTTATATAAATCGTTTCTATTTATACAAAAGAAACTACAAAAATATTTCCAAGGAAATGTAAAAATATTAACTACGAAAATATTAGAAAATAATTCATAATTATAAATTAATTTAATATTTATAATCTGATTTACCAAACACCTTGAAATATACTGTAGGTACCGACCTTGACAATATGTCAGATAAGAATAATAACAACAGCTATCATGTTGAGATTGTAAACAAATACTTCGAATCTATGGAATTCTGAAACGTCAGATTGACATTTGAAAAGGTCAACAGTCACAGTTACAATCGAACGCATGTCCCTGTAATATATTGAAAACAAAATTCAATTATTTAATTTCAAACTAATTAAATTTTAAGTTGCTTGCTGAAGACAATGACAGAATTGTAATAAGTAAACAAACCGTCTGTATTGTGATCTATAGTATTTAAACGTCAGTCAAAAGAACACAAAAACAATAACGGGAAGTTAAAGTGTTTTTTAAGTCCTTTAAATAATTTAAAAAACAAATATGAAACAGGTTTCCAATAATAATAATCGGACCCATGTCCCTGTATACTGCAGAATAGATGTATATTTTGACAATAAGTCGGAATAATAATAACTCCCAGCGCGGTTGTTTGTTGCAACAAAAGATATTATTAGAACAATAATTTAATACAGACTGCAATGGTATACCGGTTAACTGTACGCAAGATACGAACTTACTAAAGTATTCTATTTGCTTCAATTAGGATTTACTTGATAAATATAGCCGAATGGATCATTAATTGATAGATAACCACAAAACATTTGACAGTCCGTAAGTACTACGATAGTCAAATCAAAATGCTATTTTCACGGAGTGAAAATTAGGTACACTGACGAAGTCAAAAAAATAATTAATTTGGCCGTCAATAATGGCTGCAACCGGAAATTAGTCAAATTCAGTCAATTAACACGATGCGTCACAACTCTATTACATTGACATTATTAAAAACAATCTGAAAATACCAGAAAAAAAAACTGTATTTCATAGGAGCACCTTTAAAAGGTTGGAGCGCCAAATGTAATGTGTATTTCTTGGTAGAGCATCAGAATCTCCCTCAAGTTTGTGGGAAGGGAATTACAGTCTTTATCTTCGGGCATTTTTAGTTAAATAAAAGAAATAATTTAGCAGTACAATATCACCTATATTTTAAAGGTATGGTGTATACATGGGTGCCCTCCAAGGGGTCAAGAATTCCACATTTCCTAAAGAAATAATAAAATAACACATAAGCAAGAGAGCATACCTGTGGACCGTAATTTATCTAAATTATCCTGACTCTAACGCTGACGCGAATCACTGTTAATAGGCGACCAGGAGCACGCGGGGTCTCCATAGACAGGAACCGAGGAAGGCCCCAGGGCCTGGGGACTCCTCACCAGGGAACAGGAACCAGGAAAGGCCCCAGAGGATGGGGACTCCTCCACAGGGAACAGGAACCAGGAAAGGCTCAAAGTCTCGGTCGTGCGTACCGGTGAAATCTCGGTAGACGCCGTTTACCGCGCCCTTCATAGATCAGCGCCGGGCCTCCATCCGCCTCAAATATTGAGTTCCGCGAGGATAACCCCTCTCAAAGCCTTGGCCACGTTAATATCATGAACGCCAAACAAAGGATTACACCGATTATCCACACTCAAGTACGAGAGTGAAGGTGAGCACATTGACAATATGGCGACTCGCGACTTCACCATTTAAACTTTTAAAAATCCCGTTTCACTCACGGAAACAACACGGCTCGCGGTTATAAAATAATTCATGATTCTTTTTTAAAATGGGTAAAACCCGTAAAGGTGAAACTATCACATATTTAACAAGCAACTTAAATAATTCGGCGACTTGTCGAATTGGCGTCGGTTCCCTAGACGACGAGAATTCCAAAAGTCCCTCCGGAAATAGATGGCGCTATTTGCTAGCGGTAAAGCACTCATCGTTACGGCGATCATGATAAAACGTGAGCGGCCAGGTGAGTTTAAGATTAACTAGGTCAAGACAATATTTATTTAATCAAAATAAATATTATCGTGACACCTCGCCGCTCCAAAGCGTCTCCCCACTCAGTTTCCAGGTCTCCGGCACCAGCCATCTCTTTCGATTGCTGATTACTCGTGTCCGTCTCCCCGCAGCGACAGAATCCAACCCTTTGTCCGGTCATGCTTGAATAGCTGCAGCGACAAAATCTGAGCCCTTGCCCCAGATTCCGGCTTCATCCGTAGATGGTCTGCTGTCACCGTCTTCTTTTTACGCATCCAAACCTTGCATGCCACGCCAAATTTGCTCCCTCAATATACTGCAATATACTGTACATCTTCTTGACATACGTGGTGGCGTCTTCTTGAGGGCGTCTTCATGCAACAATTTTTCCTATTGTCGCAACAATCTCTTCCGTACTATCACTTTTAGATCAATTTCGTCTTCAGGTTATTTGCCAGTTGTGGAGTTGGCTTCTATCGGCTGCGTCAGTTGTAATATCCGTCTGCGCAGTTGTGGTGTCAAACCAAATCAGATGCGGACTTACATGTGTGTAGACGAAGTATTATGGTGGGTAGTAATCAAATAGAGAGAGTAACGGTATTGTGTACAGGTATTTATTATGGAGCTGCCTTACGCAAAAGAGGACGAATCTAGCACGCACGCATCGCCTTATATAGATTCGTGCAAGTATGCTATCTCGCTTGCACTCATGCAATTCACACAGACATTACAGTTCCTAAAGGGAATTGCTTGGAGGCTAGGATTAGAGCGAGGCAATTACTCGTATGCTAAAATTGAACAAACTCTAAACCTTTCTCCTTTAGAAGACCGTCGGATAAAATCTGATCTCATTAGTTTGTTCAAAATTAATAACTGTTTAATCGACTCGCCTATATTACTACAACTCATCACATTTAATATGCCTTCTCGTAAACTCAGAAGTAAAGACCTGCTTTTCCTCAATCAGCACTCGACTTACTATGGTTATAGTTAGTCAGGACTGTCCAGAATGTGTAGACACTTATTTTTTCTTCTATTTTCACTTCTGTTTTTCTTTGCTTTCATGTACCATCCGAATCCTTAGATTGTTCATTTCTATACTTTGTTTTAAATTGGACGTAAGTCCGTTAATAAATAAATAAATAAATAAATACAAATCATATAACATTAATATAAGTGGAGATGCCATCACTACGCAGCGGCCGTGAAATCCTGGTTTCAGCCGAAACATCACGGCCCTGCCCTGCAAACGGATTCACGCCAACTCAGAATGAAACCAACTCAGAAACACCCCAGAAAGGTCATTAAAAGCTATGAAAAAATAATATAAAAATAGTCGGTAACCTTAACTTAACTTAACCTTTTTAACCACTTTTTTTTATCGTCACTCTTAATGACCTTTCTGAGGTGCTTCTGAGTTGGTTTCATTCTGAATTGTCTGGTCACCCCTGCAAACACAGATGCATTTATCGTCGATCCAGATCAGCTGATAAAGATGACAATAAACAGTATCAAGATATGCAGCAAAACACTAAGCAGTAACGAGCTAAGCAGCTTTCAGATATACAGCAACGAACGGACCGGAAACGAGATATGCAGCTACCACAAATGCAGCAGCGAGATGTGCAGGAACAAATTGAGCAGCAACGAGATATGCAGCTACCACACATGCAGCAACGAGACACGCAGCTTATACAAATGCAGCAACAAACTGAGCATCAACGAGATATGCAGGATCCACTCAGGCAGCAACGAGATGTGCAGCAACAAATTGAGCATGCAGCTTCCAATCATGGAGCAACGTGACACGCAGCTAACAGAGATGTAGCAACGAACCCACCAGCAACGAGATATGCAGCTACCATACATTCGGCAACGAGATATTCAGCTACCATACATGCAGCAACGAGATGTGCATTGAAGGACCCACCACTTACCCGCCCTGGTATAGGTAACAGATGGTTACCCCTTCAAGGCTCTTGCAAGGACTCTAATTTTTTTGGTGAAAACGACTCTACATTGGATAACGAAACTAGACCTCCAATGTCCCTGCATACGTTGTTAGTAAGCAGTATGCAAGTGCTTAGCGGGAAATACAGATACAATAGGTGTTAGTATGATAAAATATAGGCAAGACAATGAGACAGGTTGGTGAAAGTTCACGAGGTGGCAAGCGCTGGGTGATTGTATCCAGCGTATCCTACAAGCACCTGTTTGGGAAGAAGACACAGTAGATAAGTAATAAGGGAATGGCAAACGGTTGGGAGTCCTCTTCAATCGATTGGCAGTCCCAGCAAGAATGCGCATGACATTCGGTCTAGTCGTGAACCACACTCAGCTTCCGCGCCCCTTAGCCGGTTCCTCGGTGATGCCTCAAAGAAAAGTAAATGGGAGATTGGGGGGAAATACCCGACGACCCTAAGGAATTCAGCGTCGAGTAGCCGGAGGCAAGGCGAAGGAGAGCCGAGGTCGCCCCCCCCCAAACCTTAAGCCTGCACATGTTGCTGGGGGTGGCGCAATTAATTTTAGAGGACACCGTGCCATCGTCGACCGACTCCTGTTGATGCAAGGACGAGGTCTAACGCACCCCCAGAAGGGGAAAAAGAAAACATAACAAAATAAATAGATGCAGTTCAGTTCAGCCTTCTGAACGAAGCGAAGTAGCATTGTGAGACTAAAAACAAAAAGAGAACAAAGAAACCAAAACAAAATAAAAAAAAATAAAAAACAAAGTCGAGTATGTTAGTTGAATCAATAGTGTTCCTTGGAATATGAAGCTGGAAAAAAAAGAAGATCACAAATAATTGATGAAAAATAATGAAAACAATAAACAGGTATCTCGATAGAACATCGTGTAGCTCAGCTTAGTGAAATCTAAAATAAACCATGTGAAAAGAAATAAAATAAGCAAAAAAGAGGTAAGTCACAGAAAAATAAAAGAAAAAGGAACAAAATGTATACAATAGAATAAGAAAAAGGTACCTAAGATAGAGATGATATTATAACAAAAAAAAATATATAAACAGATATAAAGCATAAGACTTAAAATTCTAGCAGTAGATGTAATAAAGTAAAGAGAATGTCCGTGGATTCAAGAGCAGATACACCTGGTACCTACATGATTTTACAGCTAGTCAGCGACTCTAAGATCAGGCCATCTCTCTACCCGAGATGGCTCAATTTGTTGCTGCACATCTCTAACGAGATGTGCAGCAACAAATTGAGCAGCATCGAGATACGCCACTAAACCGGAGGCCAGCTAGGCTATTTCTATTAGCAGTCCCATACTAGCCTGAGCCGCGTCCTGCCATCCCATTTTTCATAATAAATTATTCCTTTATATTGTTTATCCTAGTACTGGCACCAGCTAGCCCGCCTCCCAACTTGTTTGCGACGAGATAAGCGTCTCAAGTAATGACACCAGCTAGCCTGCTTCCCAACATATTCGCTTCCATCCTCTCTGCCAACCCCTCCATAATTACATTACAATCCCTACAGCGTTTCAGTCCGTAGCGTGACTGAAACGCGGTAGGGATTGTAAATACGCCACCAGGACCAACCCCGAATAAAATAAAATATTTACATTCTGTAAAGGTAAATGTAAATTTCCACAAAAAAGTTCAGAACTTATGTTCCCCCTCCTTTTCCTTTGCAACTTGTGTTAGGTTTTTAGCCAGTAAAGACCTTTTTCCTCACGATGACATTATTGTAACGTAAATTCAGCCAAGTAAATAATCACCTTCAGATGGTAAAAATACTAATGACCTATTAAAATGAGCATTCTCCGTAAACTGTTCTATTACACAAAAACATATTTTAAACCATTTTGGACGTTTTTGGCGCTAAATGGGAAATTAATCGGCATATTGACATTTTTGAGGATCTAAGCCCTAGATGGCAGTTTATAACCATTTTGGGCGTTGTTGCGCTAAATGCAAATTATCAGCATTTCGACATTTTGACGATTTTAGCGATCAATGGCAGTTGATCACCATTTTTGAGGTTTTTGGCGCTAAATGACAGTTTTTCAGCATTTAGAGGATTTTTGACGATTTTAGTGCTAGATGGCAGTTTATAACCATTTTGGACTTTTTTTGCGCTAAATGGCAATTTATCAGCAATTCAACGTGTTTTGATGATTTTCGTCCTAGATGTCAGTTTATAACCATTTTTGACGTTTTTGGCGCCAAATAACAATTTATCAGCATTTCCACATTTTTTGACGATTTTAACGGTAGATGGCAGTTTATAACGATTTTTGACGTTTTTGGCGTAAAATGGCAATTTATCAGCATTTCCTAGTTTTTTGACGATTTTAGCCCTAGATGGCAGTTTATGACGTTTTTCGCGTTAAATGGCAATTTATCAAAATATCGACGTTTTTGGACGACGGCTGTTTAAAACAGTTTTTGGCGCTAATTGGCAATTTATTAGCATTTCGACGTTTTTTGACGATATTTCGTGTACGTGTTGTGTTGTCTTTCGATACGACGTGGTCAGTATGTTCAAAAGGTATAAAATGATAATTTCTTTCCGTAAACGACTTAACAGAAGAGTCATTTACCAAAAAACCTGTTATTCACAAACATTTTAAAGCTGTTGAAG
The DNA here is from genome assembly GCA_929108145.2 of Limnephilus rhombicus. Lineage (NCBI taxonomy): Eukaryota > Metazoa > Arthropoda > Insecta > Trichoptera > Limnephilidae > Limnephilus > Limnephilus rhombicus. Next base: position 42,724,244 of record OV815283.1, read on the forward strand.
GCGACGGCATCCCTTCGAAATGTCATAATTATTTTAAATGGGCAATTTTCCACGGTAAATAAACCTATAATTAACTCGATGACCTACACGAATGAAAATGACAATTAACAATGATTCGTTATGACTTTTTAAAATGACTTTACTCCGTAAAATGGGCCATTTCACCCAAAAAATGTTCATAACATAAAAAGTAATAGTTTCCTTTCGTAAATTACTAAACAGAAGAGACACTGACCATGAAAAACCTGTTTTCCACAAATATTTAAAAGTTGTTGAAGGCCACAGTATCCCTTCAAAATTTCTTAACTATATTAAATGTGCAATTTTCCACGGTAAATAAACCTATAATTAACTCGATGACCTTAACGAATGAAAATAACAGTTAACAATAATTAGTTATGACTTTTTAAAATGACAACTCCGTAAAATGGACCATTTCACACCAAAATGTGGACAACGTAAAAAGTAATAGTTTCCTTTCGTAAATGACCTAACAGATGAGTAATTTACCATAATAAACCTGTTTTAACAAATATTTTAAAGCTATTGAAGGCGACGGAATCCCTTCAAAATTTCTTAACTATATTAAATGTGCAGTTTTCCACGGTAAATAAACCTATAATTAACTCGATGACCTACACGAAAGAAAATGACAATTAACAATGATTCGTTATGACTTTTTAAAATGACTTTACTCCGTAAAATGGGCTATTTCACCCAAAAAATGTTCAAAACGTAAAAAGTTATAGTTTCCTTTCGTAAATTACTTAACAAAAGAAACATTTACCATGAAAAACCTGTTTTCCACAAACATTTAAAAGCTGTTGAAGGCCACAGAATCCCTTTTAAATTTTTTAAACTATATTATATGGGCAGTTTTCCACGGTAAATCAACTATAATTATCTTGTTGACCTTTAATAATGTAAATGACAGTTAACAATAATTAGTTATGACTTTTTAAAATGACAACTCCGTAAAATGGACCATTTAACCCAAAAAATGTCCATAACGTAAAAAGGAATAGTTTCCTTTGGTAAATGACTTAGCAGATGAGTAATTTAACATAATTAACCTGTTTTTCACAAATATTTTAAAGCTGTTGAAGGCGACGCGGCATTACTTCAAAATTTCTTACTTGATTAAATTGGCAATTTTCGACGATAAATCACCAATAATTAATTCGAAGACCTTAAGGAATGAACATTACTGTTAACAATAATTCGTTATGACTTTTTAAAATGACTTAACTCCGTAAAATGGGCCAATTCAACAAAAAAAACCTCCATAACGTAAAAAATAATAGTTTCCTTTCGTAAATGACTTAACAGAAGAGACATTTACCATGAAAAACCTGTTTTCCACAAACATTTTAAAGCTGTTGAAGTCCACAATATCCTTTCGAAATTTCTAAGCTATTTTTAATGGGTAGTTTTCCACAGTAAATCACCTCTAATTAACTCGATGACCTTTACGACAGTTGACAGTAATACATGATGAGCTTCTAACATGAAATTACTCCGTATAATGAAAAACTTCACCCAAAAAATGTCCATTACGTAAACAATGATGATTTCCTTTCGTAAATGACGTATCAGATGAGTCATTTTCCTTTAAAAACTTGTTTTTTATAAAAATTTTAGAGCTGTTGAAGGCGACGGCATCCCTTCAAAAATTTTTTTAGTATATTAAATGGGCAATTTTCCACGGTAAATACACCTATAATTTACTCGATGCCCTTTTCGAATGAAAATGACAGTTAACAGTAATACGTAATAACCTTCTAACATGACCTTACTCCGTAAAACGGAAAATTTTACCCAAAGAATGTCCATTACGTAAAAAATTATGATTTCCTTTCGTAAATGACTTAACGCATGAGTCATATAACACGAAAAACCTGTTTTTCACAAAAAGTTTAAAGCTTTTGAAGGCGACGGCATCCCTTCAAAATTATACAACTGTTTTAAATGTGCAGTTTTCCACGGTAAATAAACCTATAAATAACTCGATGACATTTACGAAGGAAAATGACGGTTTATAATGATTTGTTATGACTTTTAAAAAAGTCTTTACTCCTTAAAATGGGCCATTTCGCCCAGAAAATGTTCATTGTGTCAAAAGTAATAGGTTTCTTTTGTAAATGACTTAACAGGAGAGTAATTTACCATAAAAAACCTGTTTTCGAAAATCGAAAGCTGTTGAACGCGACGGCGTCCCTTCAAAATTATATTAAATGGGCAGTTTACCACGGTAAATCACCTAAAATTATCTCGATGACCTTTAGGAACGAATAAAAATAACAGTTAACAATAATTAGTTATGACTTTTTAAAATGATAACTCGGTAAAATGGGCCATTTCACCATAAAAATTACCATAACGTAAAAAGTAATAGGTTTCTTTTGTAAATGACTTAACAGATGAGTAATTGACCAAAATACACCTGTTTTTCACAAACATTTTAAAGCTGTTGAAGGCGACGGCATCCCTTTAAAAGTTCTTAACTATATTAAATTGGCAGTTTTCGACGGTAAATCACCTATAATTAACTCGATGACCTTAAGGAATGAAAATTACAGTTACCAATAATTCGTTATGACTTTTTAAAATGACTAAACTCCGGAAAATGGGCCATTTCAACAAAAAAAAACCTTCATTACGTTTAAAGTCATAGTTTCCTTTCATAAATGACTTAACAGAAGATACATTTACCATGAAAAACCTGTTTTCCACAAACATTTTAAAGCTGTTGAAGGCCACGGTATCCCTTCGAAATTTCTTAGCTATATTAAATGGGTAGTTTTCTACTGTAAATCACATATAATTAACTCGATGACCTTTACGAATGAAAATGACAGTTTATAATAATACATAATGATCTTCTAACATGACTTTACTCCGTAAAATGGACAACTTCACCCAAAAAATACTAATAACGTTAAAAGTGATAATTTGCTTTCGTAAATGTCTTAACAGACAACAAAAAACCTGTTTTTCAGCTCAATTTTAAAGCTGTTGAAGGCGACGGCATCCCTTTAAAATTTCTTAACGGTCGTAAATAGGCAGTTTTCCACGGTAAATAAACCTTTTATTAATTCTATGACCTTAACGAATAAAAATTACGTTTATCAATGATTCCTTAAGACTTTTAAAAATGACTTTACTCCATAAAATGGGCCATTTCACCCAAAAAATGTTCATAATGTAAAAAGTAATAGTTTTCTTTTGTAAATGACTTAACAGAAGAGTAATTTACCATGAAAAACCTGTTTTCCAAAAACCACTGAAAGCTTTTGAAGGTGACGGCATCCTTTCAAAATTTCTTAACTATATTAAATGGGCAGTTTTCCACGGTAAATCACCTATAATTATCTCGATGACCTTTACGAATGAAAATGACAGGAAACAATAATTAGTTTTGACTTTTTAAAATGACATACTCCGTAAAATGGGCAATTTCATCCAAAAAACGTTTATAACGTAAAAAATAATAATTTCCTTTCGTAAATGACTTAACGAACGAGACATTTACCATGAAAAACCTGTTTTCCACAAACATTTAAAGCTGTTGAAGGCGACGTTATCTCTTCAAAATTTCTTAACTATATTAAATTTGCAGTTTTCCGTGGTAAATGACCTATAATTAACTCTATGCCCTTTATGAATGAAAGTGACAGTCAACAATAATACATAATGACCTTCTAACATGACCATAATCCGTAAAATGGTAAACTTCACCCAAAAAATGTTCATAATGTAAAAAATGATGATTTTTCGTCGTAAATGACTTAAAGGTTGTGTCATTTAACACGAAAAACCTGTTTTTCACAAATATTTTAAAGCTGTTGAATAAAAATTACGGTTAACAATGATTCGTTATGACTTTTAAAAACGACTTTACTCTGTAAAATGTTCATAATAAAAAAGAAATAGTTTTCTTTTGTTAATGACTTAACCGAAGAGTCATTTACCATGAAAAACCTATTTTCCACAAACAATTGAAAGCTGTAATAGGCGATGGCATCCCTTCAAAATGTCTTAATTATATTAAATGGGCAGTTTTCCACGGTAAATCACCTATAATTTACTCGATGACCTTTTCGAATGAAAATGACAGTTAACAATAATTAATTATGACTTTTTAAAATGCCTTTACACCGTAAAATGTGTCATTTCACACACAAAATTTTCATAACGTAAAACGTAATAGAGAAAAATGAAACAATTCAACTTTGTATAAACCACTTATATAATGCGTAAATCCGACCGGTTTCGGAACAAAAGTTCCTTCTTCAGGGAAAGCTTATACTGATTTGATAGATTAGAACAATGTTAATTTATGGTAGGGATGGAGCAGTTGCTAGTTATTAATGTTGATTGGGCTGGTAAACTAGAAATTAATAATTAACATTTTATCGGCAATTGACGTTTTTTAACGATCGATGACGATAAATGGCAATTTATCGGCAAATTGACTTTTTTTGGCGATCTTAGCCCTAGATGGCAGTTTATAATCATTTTTGACGTTGTTGGGCTGAATGAAAATTATCAGCATTTCGAAGTTTTTTAACGATCTTAGCGCAAAATGGCAGTTTTTAACCATTTTTGGCGCTAAATGGCAGTTTTCCATCATTTTGTGGATTTTTGAAGATTTTAGTGCCAGATGGCGGTTTATTACGATTTCGGTCGTTTTTTGCGCTAAATGGCAATTTATCAGCAATTCAAAGTTTTTTGACGATTTTAGCGCTCAATGGAAGTTGACCACCCTTTTTCACGTTTTTGGCGCTAAATGGAAGTTTTTCAGCATTTAGAGGATTTTTGACGATTTTAGTGCTAGATGGCAGTTTATAACCATTTTCGACTCTTTTGCGCTAAATGGCAATTTATCAGCATTTCGACGTTTTTTGACGATTTTCATCCTAGATGTCAGTTTATTACCATTTTTGACGTTTTTGGCGCAAAATGGTAATTTATCAGCATTTCCACATTTTTTGATGATATTAACCCTAGATGGCAGTTTATAACGATTTTTGACGTTTTTCGCGTTAAATGGAAATTTATCAAAATATCGACTTTTTTGACGATGGCTGTTTAAAACAGTTTTTTGCGCTAATTGGCAATTTATCAGCATTTCGACGTTTTTTGACGATATTTCGTGTACGTGTTGTGTTCCGATACTACGCACGTGGTCAAAATGTTCATAAGGTATAAAATGATATTTTTTTTCGTAAATTACTTAACAGAAGAGTCATTTACCATGAAAAACCTGTTTTTCACAAACATTTTTGAGCTGTTGAAGGCGACGGCATCCCTTCAAAATTTTTTAACTCTATAATGTTTAAAATATAACCATTTTGAACGTTGTTGGCGCTAAATGCAATTTAACAGCACGTCGAAGTTTTTGTGACGATTTTAGCGCTAAATTGTATTTGTTACAGACGAATCTTGAAATACCTGCCAGATCTTGTTATTTAATACCTAGCACTTAGCAACCATCACATCTCGCTAACAAATCGATGACAAATTCTGCATTTTAAGACGTAAACAGCAGGTGTTTTAGCCTTTTGGAATAATCAGGTCGATTCTTGTAAGACATTATTTACGTATATAAAAGATGCACGTGTCCGAATCAATTTGTTACACAAAACAAAGGATTTAGCAACCAACTTGTCTTAAATTATTATTGATGACAAATTCTGCATTTTAAGACGTAACAACATGTGCTCTCGGCCATCTGGAGTAGTCAGATCGATTCTTGCAAGACGTTGTATGTAAAGAAAAGACTGCACGTGTCCGAACCAGTTTGTTATTCAAAACAAAGCACCTGGCAACTTATATTGATCCCGCACACCTGCATCGGCCACCTGGAGTAATCAAGTCAATTTTTGCAAGACATTATTTATGTTAACTTAAAACAGGTGTTCGAAGATTTTAGTATATAATCCGTCGGAAAATAAATATTTAGTTCTTACCAAAAAGATCTCTGACTTGTTATTTATTAACTATCTCCCGAAAACAAAGTGGCGATTGGAATCCAGCGCCCTATGATTTATATTATTTGTTTGTAACAAATAAGTGGTCTCATACATTTTCATTTATAGAGTTTTTCATAAGTAACCAAATATTTTTCTCCTACAAAAAGTTTCAAGAATCGATATCTAGATTGTGTTTTACACACAAAACTAAGTGAATCACATTTAAATAGTGGATCGTTTTCCAATTAATAAATAATCACAGTGAGAACAGATATACTATAAGAATGAATTAAAAAATAAAATCTTGAAATTAATATGACAAGTGATATTTGAGTTTGAAACCATTTGAATTTGAATTTGAATTTGGAGTTTGAAGACAAGTGACATTTATCTTACGGGGTGACTTACTACGCACTTAACAATCCTTATAACGGCTTACCTGCCTAGATTTATCAAAATTATGTACTGCATTTAAATTCGACTTTGTACTTTCCATACCTAAAATATGTTCCCAAGTGGAAGCTATATTAACGCATTCTAGAAATGACGTGTTCAAACCTTCCATAAAAAGTTTGTGTTTCATTTTCTCATTGAACACACCAATAATAAATATGTCTTTCAAACACGATTCTAATCTTGCCTCAAAGTTACATGACAAACTAATATTTTTAAGCTTCGCAGCAAACTCTTTAATGGATTCATTAGCCAATTGTTCACATTTATAGAACATTTCCCGTGATTCAAAAATATTGTGAATGGGCTTACAACAGAATTCTAGAAATTTACACAAATCCTCAAATGAGGTTTCCGACACTTTTTTTGGAAAACACAAATCACTTAGCAATGAAAAGGTATCTTCGGTGAGATTATTTAGGAGAAACGCTCTTTAACGTTCAGGTGACAAAATTTTCTCATCATATAAAATGAGAGCTTGTTCACGTCTCTCCTCGAACAGGGACCACACTCTCTTGTCTTGTGACAGAATGTCCCCAGACTTTTACAAAACGCATCCATCGGGAATAAGAGATGAAACAAATTTTGTGATTAAAAACTTATCTCAGCGCTTCCGGGTGAATCCGCTCCAGAACCTCGCCGCTCCAAAGCGTCTCCCCACTCAGTTTCCAGGTCTCCGGCACCAGCCATCTCTTTCGATTGCTGATTACTCGTGTCCGTCTCCCCGCAGCGACAGAATCCAACCCTTTGTCCGGTCCCGCTTGAATAGCTGCAGCGACAAAATCTGAGCCCTTGCCCCAGATTCCGGCTTCATCCGTAGATGGTCTGCTGTCACCGTCTTCTTTTTACACATCCAAACCTTGCATGCCACGCCAAATTTGCTCCCTCAATATACTGCAATATACTGCACATCTTCTTGACATACGTGGTGGCGTCTTCTTGAGGGCGTCTTCATGCACCAATTTTTCCTATTGTCGCAACAATCTCTTCCGTACTATCCCTTTTAGATCAATTTCGTCTTCAGGTTCTTTGCCAGTTGTGGAGTTGGCTTCTATCGGCTGCGTCAGTTGTAATATCCGTCTGCGCAGTTGTGGTGTCAAACCAAATCAGATGCGGACTTACATGTGTGTAGACGAAGTATTATGGTGGGTAGTAATCAAATAGAGAGAGTAACGGTATTGTGTACAGGTATTTATTATGGAGCTGCCTTACGCAAAAGAGGACGAATCTAGCACGCACGCATCGCCTTATATAGATTTGTGCAAGTATGCTATCTCGCTTGCACTCATGCAATTCACACAGACATTACAGTTCCTAAAGGGAATTGCTTGGAGGCTAGGATTAGAGCGAGGCAATTACTCGTATGCTAAAATTGAACAAACTCTAAACCTTTCTCCTTTAGAAGACCGTCGGATAAAATCTGATCTCATTTGTTTGTTCAAAATTAATAACTGTTTAATCGACTCGCCTATATTACTACAACTCATCACATTTAATATGCCTTCTCGTAAACTCAGAAGTAAAGACCTGCTTTTCCTCAATCAGCACTCGACTTACTATGGTTATAGTTAGTCAGGACTGTCCAGAATATGTAGACACTTATTTTTTCTTCTATTTTCACTTCTGTTTTTCTTTGCTTTCATGAACCATCCGAATCCTTAGATTGTTCATTTCTATACTTTGTTTTAAATTGGACGTAAGTCCGTTAATAAATAAATAAATACAAATCATATAACATTAATATAAGTGGAGATGCCATCACTACGCAGCGGCCGTGAAATCCTGGTTTCAGCCGAAACATCACGGCCCTGCCCTGCAAACGGATTCACGCCAACTCAGAATGAAACCAACTCAGAAACACCCCAGAAAGGTCATTAAAAGCTATGAAAAAAAAATATAAAAATAGTCGGTAACCTTAACTTAACTTAACCTTTTTAACCACTTTTTTTATCGTCACTCTTAATGACCTTTCTGAGGTGCTTCTGAGTTGGTTTCATTCTGAATTGTCTGGTCACCCCTGCAAACACAGATGCATTTATCGTCGATCCAGATCAGCTGATAAAGATGACAATAAACAGTATCAAGATATGCAGCAAAACACTAAGCAGTAACGGGCTAAGCAGCTTTCAGATATACAGCAACGAACGGACCGGAAACGAGATATGCAGCTACCACAAATGCAGCAGTGAGATGTCCAGGAACAAATTGAGCAGCAACGAGATATGCAGCTACCACACATGCAGCAACGAGACACGCAGCTTATACAAATGCAGCAACAAACTGAGCATCAACGAGATATGCAGGATCCACTCAGGCAGCAACGAGATGTGCAGCAACAAATTGAGCAGCAATAAGATATGCAGCTTCCAATCATGGAGCAACGTGACACGCAGCTAACAGACATGTAGCAACGAACCCACCAGCAACGAGATATGCAGCTACCATACATTCGGCAACGAGATATTCAGCTACCATACATGCAGCAACGAGATGTGCAGCAACAAATTGAGCAGCATCGAGATACGCCACTCAACCGGAGGCCAGCTAGGCTATTTCTATTAGCAGTCCCATACTAGCCTGAGCCGCGTCCTGCCATCCCATTTTTCATAATAAATTATTCCTTTATATTGTTTATCCTAGTACTGGCACCAGCTAGCCCGCCTCCCAACTTGTTTGCGACGAGATAAGCGTCTCAAGTAATGACACCAGCTAGCCTGCTTCCCAACATATTTGCTTCCATCCTCTCTGCCAACCCCTCCATAATTACGGTCGTTACAGAAACAGATAGAGCAACGAAGCGCGTAAGGCGACTGAAACGAGGTAGTGTTTGTAAGGTGATTTATACATTACAATCCCTACCGCGTTTCAGTCCGTAGCGTGACTGAAACGCGGTAGGGATTGTAAATACGCCACCAGGACCAACCCCGAAGAAAATAAAATATTTACATTCTGTAAAGGTAAATGTAAATTTCCACAAAAAAGTTCAGAACTTATGTTCCCCCTCCTTTTCCATTGCAACTTGTGTTAGGTTTTTAGCCAGTAAAGACCTTTTTCCTCACGATGACATTATTGTAACGTAAATTAAGCCAAGTAAATAATCACCTTCAGATGGTAAAAATACTAATGACCTATTAAAATGAGCATTCTTCGTAAACTGTTCTATTACACAAAAACATATATTAAACCATTTTGGACGTTTTTGGCGCTAAATGGGAAATTAATCGGCATATTGACATTTTTGAGGATCTAAGCCCTAGATGGCAGTTTATAACCATTTTGGACGTTGTTGTGCTAAATGCAAATTATCAGCATTTCGACATTTTGACGATTTTAGCGATCAATGGCAGTTGATCACCATTTTTGAGGTTTTTGGCGCTAAATGGCAGTTTTTCAGCATTTAGAGGATTTTTGACGATTTTAGTGCTAGATGGCAGTTTACAACCATTTTGGACTTTTTTTGCGCTAAATGGCAATTTATCAGCATTTCAACGTGTTTTGATGATTTTCGTCCTAGATGTCAGTTTATAACCATTTTTGACGTTTTTGGCGCCAAATAACAATTTATCAGCATTTCCACATTTTTTGACGATTTTAACGGTAGATGGCAGTTTATAACGATTTTTGACGTTTTTGGCGTAAAATGGCAATTTATCAGCATTTCGTAGTTTTTTGACGATTTTAGCCCAAGATGGCAGATTATGACGTTTTTCGCGTTAAATGGCAATTTATCAAAATATCGACGTTTTTGGACGACGGCTGTTTAAAACAGTTTTTGGCGCTAATTGGCAATTTATTAGCATTTCTACGTTTTTTGACGATATTTCATGTACGTGTTGTGTTGTCTTTCGATACGACGTGGTCAGTATGTTCAAAAGGTAAAAAATGATAATTTCTTTCCGTAAACGACTTAACAGAAGAGTCATTTACCAAAAAAACCTGTTTTTCACAAACATTTTAAAGCTGTTGAAGGCGACGGCATCCCTTCGAAATGTCATAATTATTTTAAATGGGCAATTTTCCACGGTAAATAAACCTATAATTAACTCGATGACCTACACGAATGAAAATGACAATTAACAATGATTCGTTATGACTTTTTAAAATGACTTTACTCCGTAAAATGGGCCATTTCACCCAAAAAATGTTCATAACATAAAAAGTAATAGTTTCCTTTCGTAAATTACTAAACAGAAGAGACACTGACCATGAAAAACCTGTTTTCCACAAATATTTAAAAGTTGTTGAAGGCCACAGTATCCCTTTAAAATTTCCTAACTATATTAAATGTGCAATTTTCCACGGTAAATAAACCTATAATTAACTCGATGACCTTAACGAATGAAAATAACAGTTAACAATAATTAGTTATGACTTTTTAAAATGACAACTCCGTAAAATGGACCATTTCACACCAAAATGTGGACAACGTAAAAAGTAATAGTTTCCTTTCGTAAATGACCTAACAGATGAGTAATTTACCATAATAAACCTGTTTTAACAAATATTTTAAAGCTATTGAAGGCGACGGAATCCCTTCAAAATTTCTAAACTATATTAAATGTGCAGTTTTCCACGGTAAATAAACCTTTAATTAACTCGATGACCTACACGAAAGAAAATGACAATTAACAATGATTCGTTATGACTTTTAAAAATGACTTTACTCCGTAAAATGGGCTATTTCACCCAAAAAATGTTCAAAACGTAAAAAGTTATAGTTTCCTTTCGTAAATTACTTAACAAAAGAAAAATTTACCATGAAAAACCTGTTTTCCACAAACATTTAAAAGCTGTTGAAGGCCACAGTATCCCTTCTAAATTTTTTTAACTATATTATATGGGCAGTTTTCCACGGTAAATCAACTATAATTATCTTGTTGACCTTTAATAATGTAAATGACAGTTAACAATAATTAGTTATGACTTTTTAAAATGACAACTCCGTAAAATGGACCATTTCACCCAAAAAATGTCCATAACGTAAAAAGGAATAGTTTCCTTTGGTAAATGACTTAACAGATGAGTAATTTAACATAATTAACCTGTTTTTCACAAATATTTGAAAGCTGTTGAAGGCGATGCGGCATTACTTCAAAATTTCTTACTTGATTAAATTGGCAATTTTCGACGATAAATCACCAATAATTAATTCGAAGACCTTAAGGAATGAACATTACTGTTAACAATAATTCGTTATGACTTTTTAAAATGACTTAACTCCGTAAAATGGGCCAATTCAACAAAAAAAACCTCCATAACGTAAAAAATAATAGTTTCCTTTCGTAAATGACTTAACAGAAGAGCCATTTACCATGAAAAACCTGTTTTCCACAAACATTTTAAAGGTGTTGAAGTCCACAATATCCTTTCAAAATTTCTAAGCTATTTTAAATGGGTAGTTTTCCACAGTAAATCACCTCTAATTAACTCGATGACCTTTACGACAGTTGACAGTAATACATGATGAGCTTCTAACATGAAATTACTCCGTATAATGAAAAACTTCACCCAAAAAATGTCCATTACGTAAACAATGATGATTTCCTTTCGTAAATGACGTATCAGATGAGTCATTTTCCTTTAAAAACTTGTTTTTTATAAAAATTTTAGAGCTGTTGAAGGCGACGGCATCCCTTCAAAAATTTTTTTAGTATATTAAATGGGCAATTTTCCACGGTAAATAAACCAATAATTTACTCGATGCCCTTTTAGAATGAAAATGACAGTTAACAGTAATACGTAATAACCTTCTAACATGACCTTACTCCGTAAAACAGAAAATTTTACCCAAAGAATGTCCATTACGTAAAAAATTATGATTTCCTTTCGTAAATGACTTAACGCATGAGTCATATAACACGAAAAACCTGTTTTTCACAAAAAGTTTAAAGCTTTTGAAGGCGACGGCATCCCTTCAAAATTTTACAACTGTTTTAAATGTGCAGTTTTCCACGGTAAATAAACCTATAAATAACTCGATGACATTTACGAAGGAAAATGACGGTTTATAATGATTTGTTATGACTTTTAAAAAAGTCTTTACTCCTTAAAATGGGCCATTTCGCCCAGAAAATGTTCATTGTGTCAAAAGTAATAGGTTTCTTTTGTAAATGACTTAACAGGAGAGTAATTTACCATAAAAAACCTGTTTTCGAAATTCGAAAGCTGTTGAAGGCGACGGCGTCCCTTCAAAATTATATTAAATGGGCAGTTTTCCACGGTAAATCACCTACAATTATCTCGATGACCTTTAGGAACGAATAAAAATAACAGTTAACAATAATTAGTTATGACTTTTTAAAATGATAACTCGGTAAAACGGGCCATTTCACCATAAAAATTACCATAACGTAAAAAGTAATAGGTTTCTTTTGTAAATGACTTAACAGATGAGTAATTGACCAAAATACACCTGTTTTTCACAAACATTTTAAAACTGTTGAAGGCGACGGCATCCCTTTAAAAGTTCTTAACTATATTAAATTGGCAGTTTTCGACGGTAAATCACCTATAATTAACTCGATGACCTTAAGGAATGAAAATTACAGTTACCAATAATTCGTTATGACTTTTTAAAATGACTAAACTCCGGAAAATGGGCCATTTCAACAAAAAAAACCTTCATTACGTTTAAAGTCATAGTTTCCTTTCATAAATGACTTAACAGAAGATACATTTACCATGAAAAACCTGTTTTCCACAAACATTTTAAAGCTGTTGAAGGCCACGGTATCCCTTCGAAATTTCTTAGCTATATTAAATGGGTAGTTTTCTACTGTAAATCACATATAATTAACTCGATGACCTTTACGAATAAAAATGACAGTTTATAATAATACATAATGATCTTCTAACATGACTTTACTCCGTAAAATGGACAACTTCACCCAAAAAATACTAATAACGTTAAAAGTGATAATTTGCTTTCGTAAATGTCTTAATAGACAACAAAAAACCTGTTTTTCAGCTCAATTTTAAAGCTGTTGAAGGCGACGGCATCCCTTTAAAATTTCTTAACGGTCGTAAATAGGCAGTTTTCCACGGTAAATAAACCTTTTATTAATTCTTTGACCTTAACGAATAAAAATTACGTTTATGAATGATTCCTTAAGACTTTTCAAAATGACTTTACTCCATAAAATGGGCCATTTCACCCAAAAAATGTTCATAATGTAAAAAGTAATAGTTTTCTTTTGTAAATGACTTAACAGAAGAGTAATTTACCATGAAAAACCTGTTTTCCAAAAACCACTGAAAGCTTTTGAAGGTGACGGCATCCTTTCAAAATTTCTTAACTATATTAAATGGGCAGTTTTCCACGGTAAATCACCTATAATTATCTCGATGACCTTTACGAATGAAAATGACAGGAAACAATAATTAGTTTTGACTTTTTAAAATGACTTATCTCCGTAAAATGGGCCATTTCACCCAAAACATGTCCATAACATAAAAAGTAATAGTTTCTTCTCGTAAATGACTTAACAGACGAGTCATTTACCATGATTAACCTGTTTTTCACAAACATTTTAAAGCTGTTGAAGGCGGTTGCGTCCCTCCAAAATTTATTAACTTTATTAAAAGGGCAATTTTCGACAGTAAATCACCTGTAATTAACTTGATGACCTTAAGGAATTAAAATGACAGTTAACAATAATTCGTTATGACTTTTTAAAATGACATACTCCGTAAAATGGGCAATTTCATCCAAAAAACGTTTATAACGTAAAAAATAATAATTTCCTTTCGTAAATGACTTAACGAACGAGACATTTACCATGAAAAACCTGTTTTCCACAAACATTTTAAAGCTGTTGAAGGCGACGTTATCTCTTCAAAATTTCTTAACTATATTAAATTTGCAGTTTTCCGTGGTAAATGACCTATAATTAACTCTATGCCCTTTATGAATGAAAGTGACAGTCAACAATAATACATAATGACCTTCTAACATGACCATAATCCGTAAAATGGTAAACTTCACCCAAAAAATGTTCATAATGTAAAAAATGATGATTTTTCGTCGTAAATGACTTAACGGTTGTGTCATTTAACACGAAAAACCTGTTTTTCACAAATATTTTAAAGCTGTTGAATAAAAATTACGGTTAACAATGATTCGTTATGACTTTTAAAAACGACTTTACTCTGTAAAATGTTCATAATAAAAAAGAAATAGTTTTCTTTTGTTAATGACTTAACCGAAGAGTCATTTACCATGAAAAACCTGTTTTCCACAAACAATTGAAAGCTGTTGTAGGCGATGGCATTTCTTCAAAATTTCTTAATTATATTAAATGGGCAGTTTTCCACGGTAAATCACCTATAATTTACTCGATGACCTTTTCGAATGAAAATGACAGTTAACAATAATTAGTTATGACTTTTTAAAATGCCTTTACACCGTAAAATGTGTCATTTCACACACAAAATTTTCATAACGTAAAACGTTATAGAGAAAAATGAAACAATTCAACTTTGTATAAACCACTTATATAATGCGTAAATCCGACCGGTTTCGGAACAAAAGTTCCTTCTTCAGGGAAAGCTTATACTGATTTGATAGATTAGAACAATGTTTAATTATGGTAGGGATGGAGCAGTTGCTAGTTATTAATGTTGATTGGGCTGGTAAACTAGAAATTAATAATTAACATTTTATCGGCAATTGACGTTTTTTAACGATCGATGACGATAAATGGCAATTTATCGGCAAATTGACTTTTTTTGGCGATCTTAGCCCTAGATGGCAGTTTATAATCATTTTTGACGTTGTTGTGCTGAATGAAAATTATCAGCATTTCGAAGTTTTTTAACGATCTTAGCGCAAAATGGCAGTTTTTAACCATTTTTGGCGCTAAATGGCAGTTTTCCATCATTTTGTGGATTTTTGAAGATTTTAGTGCCAGATGGCGGTTTATTACGATTTCGGTCGTTTTTTGCGCTAAATGGCAATTTATCAGCAATTCAAAGTTTTTTGACGATTTTAGCGCTCAATGGAAGTTGACCACCCTTTTTCACGTTTTTGGCGCTAAATGGAAGTTTTTCAGCATTTAGAGGATTTTTGACGATTTTAGTGCTAGATGGCAGTTTATAACCATTTTCGACTCTTTTGCGCTAAATGGCAATTTATCAGCATTTCGACGTTTTTTGACGATTTTCATCCTAGATGTCAGTTTATTACCATTTTTGACGTTTTTGGCGCAAAATGGCAATTTATCAGCATTTCCACATTTTTTGATGATATTAACCCTAGATGGCAGTTTATAACGATTTTTGACGTTTTTCGCGTTAAATGGAAATTTATCAAAATATCGACTTTTTTGACGATGGCTGTTTAAAACAGTTTTTTGCGCTAATTGGCAATTTATCAGCATTTCGACGTTTTTTGACGATATTTCGTGTACGTGTTGTGTTCCGATACTACGCACGTGGTCAAAATGTTCATAAGGTATAAAATGATATTTTTTTTCGTAAATTACTTAACAGAAGAGTCATTTACCATGAAAAACCTGTTTTTCACAAACATTTTTGAGCTGTTGAAGGCGACGGCATCCCTTCAAAATTTCTTAACTCTATAATGTTAAAAATATAACCATTTTGAACGTTGTTGGCGCTAAATGCAATTTAACAGCACGTCGAAGTTTTTGTGACGATTTTAGCGCTAAATTGTATTTGTTACAGACGAATCTTGAAATACCTGCCAGATCTTGTTATTTAATACCTAGCACTTAGCAACCATCTCATCTCGCTAACAAATCGATGACAAATTCTGCATTTTAAGACGTAAACAGCAGGTGTTTTGGCCTTTTGGAATAATCAGGTCGATTCTTGTAAGACATTATTTACGTATATAAAAGATGCACGTGTCCGAATCAATTTGTTACACAAAATAAAGGATTTAGCAACCAACTTGTCTTAAATTATTATTGATGACAAATTCTGCATTTTAAGACGTAACAACATGTGCTCTCAGCCATCTGGAGTAGTCAGGTCGATTCTTGCAAGACGTTGTATGTAAAGAAAAGACTGCACGTGTCCGAACCAGTTTGTTATTCAAAACAAAGCACCTGGCAACTTATATTGATCCCGCACACCTGCATCGGCCACCTGGAGTAATCAAGTCAATTTTTGCAAGACATTATTTATGTTAACTTAAAACAGGTGTTCGAAGATTTTAGTATATAAACCGTCGGAAAATAAATATTTAGTTCATACCAAAAAGATCTCTGACTTGTTATTTATTAACTATCTCCCGAAAACAAAGTGGCGATTGGAGTCCAGCGCCCTATGATTTATATTATTTGTGTGTAACAAATAAGTGGTCTCATACATTTTCATTTATAGAGTTTTTCATAAGTAACCAAATATTTTTCTCCTACAAAAAGTTTCAAGAATCGATATCTAGATTGTGTTTTACACACAAAACTAAGTGAATCACATTTAAATAGTGGATCGTTTTCCAATTAATAAATAATCACAGTGAGAACAGATATACTATAAGAATGAATTAAAAAATAAAATCTTGAAATTAACATGACAAGTGATATTTGAGTTTGAAACCATTTGAATTTGAATTTGAATTTGGAGTTTGAAGACAAGTGACATTTATCTTACGGGGTGACTTACTACGCACTTAACAATCCTTATAACGGCTTACCTGCCTAGATTTATCAAAATTATGTACTGCATTTAAATTCGACTTTGTACTTTCCATACCTAAAATATGTTCCCAAGTGGAAGCTATATTAACGCATTCTAGAAATGACGTGTTCAAACCTTCCATAAAAAGTTTGTGTTTCATTTTCTCATTGAACACACCAATAATAAATATGTCTTTCAAACACGATTCTAATCTTGCCTCAAAGTTACATGACAAACTAATATTTTTAAGCTTCGCAGCAAACTCTTTAATGGATTCATTAGCCAATTGTTTACATTTATAGAACATTTCCCGTGATTCAAAAATATTGTGAATGGGCTTACAATAGAATTCTAGAAATTTACACAAATCCTCAAATGAGGTTTCCGACACTTTTTTTGGAAAACACAAATCACTTAGCAATGAAAAGGTATCTTCGGTGAGATTATTTAGGAGAAACGCTCTTTTACGTTCAGGTGACAAAATTTTCACATCATATAAAATGAGAGCTTGGTCACGTCTCTCCTCGAACAGGGACCACACTCTCTTGTCTTGTGACAGAATGTCCCCAGACTTTTACAAAACGCATCCATCGGGAATAAGAGATGAAACAAATTTTGTGATTAAAAACTTATCTCAGCGCTTCCGGGTGAATCCGCTCCAGAACCTCGCCGCTCCAAAGCGTCTCCCCACTCAGTTTCCAGGTCTCCGGCACCAGCCATCTCTTTCGATTGCTGATTACTCGTGTCCGTCTCCCCGCAGCGACAGAATCCAACCCTTTGTCCGGTCCCGCTTGAATAGCTGCAGCGACAAAATCTGAGCCCTTGCCCCAGATTCCGGCTTCATCCGTAGATGGTCTGCTGTCACCGTCTTCTTTTTACGCATCCAAACCTTGCATGCCACGCCAAATTTGCTCACTCAATATACTGCAATATACTGCACATCTTCTTGACATACGTGGTGGCGTCTTCTTGAGTGCGTCTTCATGCAACAATTTTTCCTATTGTTGCAACAATCTCTTCCGTACTATCCCTTTTAGATTAATTTCGTCTTTGCCAGTTGTGGAGTTGGCTTCTATCGGCTGCGCAGTTGTAATATCCGTCTGCGCAGTTGTGGTGTCAAACCAAATCAGATGCGGACTTACATATGTGTGTAGACGAAGTATTATGGTGGGTAGTACTCAAATAGAGAGAGTAACGGTATTTTAACGGTTTTTTGACGATTTTAACGGTAGATGGCAGTTTATAACGATTTTTGACGTTTTTGGCGTAAAATGGCAATTTATCAGCATTTCGTAGTTTTTTGACGATTTTAGCCCTAGATGGCAGTTTATGACGTTTTTCGCGTTAAATGGCAATTTATCAAAATATCGACGTTTTTGGACGACGGCTGTTTAAAACAGTTTTTGGCTCTAATTGGCAATTTATTAGCATTTCGACGTTTTTTGACGATATTTCGTGTACGTGTTGTTTTTCGATACGACGTGGTCAGTATGTTCATAACGTTTAATTTCTTTCCGTTAAAGACTTAACAGAGAAAAATTAGAAGATATCTTAAAAGATCAGGTCAAAAATAAAAAGGTACAGTGCAGAAGAGATAAATTGATATCGAAGAATAATGTTTATTACAATAAAGTAAAATAAAAAGAAAAAAATAATTCTATCAGAAAAATTCAGCATAGATTTTATCAAAAATGTTCATACAGACCTAGGTCACATAGAAATTAATCAAATGCAAAAAATGATAAGCTCATGGTGTACATCAGAAAACATGACAAACAATATAAAGAGAACCTGCGAAAGTTGTGCAGTATGAATCAAGAGGTCAACATAAATATGGATTGATGTCCCGCAACAAAACCTTTTGAAATATGTTCCATTGATACGATAGGTGGTTTTGGGGGTTCACGGCCAACAAAGAGATACTTGAACCTGCTATCAGATCATTTCACGAGGTTTGCATATATTTTGACGTCAAAAACTCAAAATACCATCATTACCAAAACAGAAAATTTCATCAAACTCCTAACTCCACAGAAACTAATGACATTGGCATGATACTCTCAGACCAATAACCGGGTCTCATTTCTAGAGAATTCAAAAAATTTTTGGATGAAAAAAATATTCCAATAATTTTTACTGCAGTGAACTCACAATTCTCTAATGGATTAAATGAAAGATTAAATCAAACGCTGGTCAATAAAATTAGATGCAAATTCAACGAAAATGACTCAAAAGTGGCTTGGACAACGTATAATTGTGTAAAAAACTATGGATCGACTATGACAGGCTGCAAGTATGTGTACATCTAGGTAGGTAGGGGGGGGGGGGGGGTAGAAATTGAGACCTCATTTTATATTCCATGTGACGAGAATTATTCCAATAAAAATCATGTTTATAAATCTACTTAAAAGCTACTACAAATTTGTAACTGCTTTCGGAGATCGAGAATAGTATCTATGTAAAAAGATTTAGCATGTTATTTAATTTATCGTTATATTGTGAACACAAAACTGGTCTCAATTAAATCGGTATGCGGTGAATTAAAACTACACTCCAAACATGAAAATGGTTCTGATTCTGGCAGTACATAAATAGTATGCAACTAGAATTTTATAATTGCACTTCACTTCAATAAGATAATGTTTTCCTTCGAAATATGTCAGCAGGTGAATCCGCTACCGGAATTTTACATTCTGAACACAAAATTGGTTTAAATTAAATCTGTGTGTGGTGAATTAAAACTACACTTAAAACATAAAAATGGTTTTTCTTTGGTTTTGGCAGTACATAAATAGTCAAAAACTACAATTTTATAATTGCATTTCGAATAAGATAATGTTTTTCTTTTCTTAATGTGTCAGCAGATGAATCCACAATCGGAATCTTACATTCTGAACACAAAACTGGTTTTAATAAAATCTGTGTGCGGCGAATTAAAACCACACTCACGGTGAATGTAAAAAAATGGCGAATATAAGGAACTTTCTTAGGAGGTGGGAAAAAAGGAAGCGTAAAACTCACTGGTTGATGTAGCAGACTGGATGATGACGTCCACATAAGATTCACATTTCACATAAAAATGTTTCAACTGTGCACAGATTGTAATAGGTATTAAACCAACAGTATAATTTTGATGATTTTAGTAAACTTATTTCGTACTTGCATTCGAGAACACGACGTGGAAACTTAGTCATGGAAAACAATGTTCGTGTGAAGACGGTTATCGGTTTCGCCACAGAATAAGTAATGAAAAATTCCGTGCTCATTTCAATCGGTTCAAAATATAAGTGCGACAATAATATGAATTGAAACGGGTTAAAAATTTTACAAGATGTTATTATTATTTATTGTAAAATTTTGTCGCCCCTTAAAAGTACCGCCCAGGGTAATTCTTCCTCCCAATCGTTATTTTTATTTTTTTTTATTTTTTTTTTTATTTAAGTTTTTATTCCAGCAGGGCTTGGAGGGTAGTGCAATCCCAGTCTGCCATATTACATAAACTATAGTATAATATATTTTACAGAGTAAATAAAAATCTAAGAGAAATAAAATATGATAGCGTATTAGGTTAGGTAGGTTATTAAAATGATACTTTTTACTTCTGCCGCACCGCATTTTGTATTATTTATTAATTAACTTCATACAGCGTTATAGTTACAACTCGGACTGGCTGACTCATAAATAAACCAAACCACACACTAGAAAATAGATCGATAACTTCTTTCTTTAAAGGGGGAAATTTTCGACAATATTTCACTATGAATCTGGAATAATTAGACTTTTTTTTCTATGGGGACTTCTGACATCACACCTAGATAGAGTGAACAATAAAAAAGGCGCGACCGTTGACAATATAAGATCCAAATAAATTATAAACAAAAGTCATGAAAAATGTGCGGTTTTATTGAGACCTAATTGAGGATCATCTGAATAAAAAACTGTGAATAGATCTATTTACATCGGCAAATTTTCTCGAGATCGACGCAAAAACCACTCGCGATCGACCGGTCGATCGCGATCGACGGTTTGGGCACCCCTGGGTTAGAGGCTTTTGAAATGTGACTTCACCGGAGAATGCTCAAGGTTCTATGGACCGACATGATCACCAACACAGAAATTCTCAGGCGGGCTAGAGCAGATAGAGAACTGCTTACATTAATAAAAATCAGGAAAATTTCATATATGGGTCATATACTTCGAGGGGAGAAGTATCACTTGCTCCATTTAATATTGAAAGGCAAGACAGAGGGTCGCCGAGGGCCTGGTAGGAGACAAATGTCTCGGCTGCGTAATATAAGAGAGTGGACCGGCATTAGAAGTGTGGAGGAGCTATTCCGGGTAGCGCAAGACAGAGAGTATTTTCAATATTGATCGCCAACGTCGGGGGACCTGATACGGCACACAAAGAAGATTATTGGCAAAAGTAGAGATTATTTTGTAAGACTGGAGAGGTTTTGTGTATTTCGTGTGATAACTTTGCTGGACTGAACTTGATTGTAGACACATTATAATATTCATGTAGTTATAATGTTTGTCCAAATAAAATTGGAATAAAAAAACATAATTAACAGAACAGTAAAAGAAATATTAAAACCGTAAATTTAAAACACGTCTCACAAATATTATAAAAAAACCAGACTAGATATTTTCAGGAGGTTTTTCAGGAGGAAATGAAGCCTATTATCAATAAATATGTTTTCAAAAAATTGAAAAACTTCTCTCAACATTTACTGTTGTAAGTAACTCGAGCATTTTTATATTTATTGTTGTTTTAAATTAGGCCTGTTCACGAACAGAAATGTTGGAAACATGATATTTCCTAAAAGGTTCATATTCACGCAATTTTCGCAAATAAGAATGTTCCAAGTTCGAAACATGATATTCCAACAAAGTTCGAAATATTAAAAAAAAAAAAATTGAATAAGTGCAGATATTATTTTCTTGCAGTGATTTCACATTGTTTAGAACAACCGAGCGACATAAATATCGCCATTCGAAAGCATATTTTTAACTCTTTGGTGTAGAGTTGTAGAACATTGTAAATGTATGTAAAATCTTTGTCGTGCCAATTTTGACTATTTTTAAAAGCTCATTCTAGGCCTTCCATGGGCTTTGGCACAGAGAAGTAGATAACTTTATAATATAGGTTCGATAAGCGCAACTTCCGATGATTTTATATCGATATCCCTGGCTCAGTTTCACTGTTGACAGCCGAACCGCTATGACAGGAAATAAATAAGGAATCGATATATGACTCCATTGTTGCGAACAATGGAGGTATTTTCTATGATTTGACATTCCGAAATGTTAAACGCCAAACATTTAATTAAAAATATGAATAAATTGGTAATGTTTAATTGAAATACTAACCTAAATATTCATTGGCACTCCGCATTTGCGTTTTGAAGCTAAACGGGTGTTCTTTAGTTAATGTGGTCTTTAGTCGTACACCATTTTTGTTTCTTCAACATCGAACGGAATAAGTTGGTCGACTCTTACATGAATTATTTAAGTCTATGGATCGAGCATATATATGATTTCTTTCAATTCTGAGACCTTCAGACCGCGCATTTATCAACCGTTGGTCGGAGTAGGTATCTCTTGGTCACTTACTCTGTAATTGGTGATGCGAACGAAATAGGCGGCGTGCATCATTGTTTTGTAAAACAGAATAGAATCATTGTTTTTGTAAACATGTTTTACCCGGAAAGCGCGTTGCTCTCCCGTAAAGCGATCCATTATGACAAAATTTCCAAGAAGCGAGGAGTTGCGTATAAGTGACCCTGCTCTCCTCCCCCGTTAGGAATTCCCGCTAGCACGATTACAAAATTGCAAATATTTATGGCCCACTCTATATAATAAATCACAGGCGATACTTTCGTTATTCATACGAATTAATTAAAATATAAGGCTAAAATTAATTTTTAAATGAAGAAACAATAAATCTGCAGCATGACATAAAACAACTACTTACAACTGACCGGTCAGTGGCTGAATTGGCATCGCGTTTGGGTCCCACCCGGGCGTTGCGTATTCGATTCCTCAGCTGGCTAAGTCCTCCATAACGACAAAAGCAATATTTTCCGCTTACTGTGGTGGAAGTAGGAGATTTTCAAATATTGTCAGGTTATTATTCGCAACCCGTTAATGTTCATCTTCCTTTCTTTCTTTCTTAAAAAAAAACTACAATATGTAAGTAACCAAGCGTTGCTAAGCTAACAAAAGTTGTTAGCTTAGCTCCCTCTCTCCTCCCCCACTATTTCCATTTCTACCCACGCCTGTCTTTCTACGTTTGATCATTTAGTTTTTAATTATTTCATTAATTTATAATAGTTTATATCACGCCAAGAAATTTAATAAATTAGTTTTGTATGTTTGCAAGGAGTCATGAAAAATATCTAAGTGTAGTAATTTTTCGTAGTAGGCATAACACACTTCGAGTACAATACAATAACGCATATAGGGCGCTATTCAGCCTACCTTGGCGATGCAGTGCCTCGCAGATGTTCGCAGAAGGAAGGGTACATGGTTTCGCCGCTTTGATGCGCCACAGAATAGCCAGGGTGAGACAGCGCTACCCAAGATCGGAGAACACTCTAGTCCAGGCCGTGGCCCAGTGGCAGGGCGCGCCTCTTCACCAAGCATGGAGAATTCATCTGAAGCCCCCGTAGTAGATATACGAGTACTAAATATGTGTATATATATTTCTTTTTAATCTTTTTTATATTTTTTTCTTTTTTTCTTTTTCATATAGTAGGTATGTTAATCCATTTTATGTAATGTATACTTTTATATGGCTGACAGAGCATTGCACCCACCGCTCTGTTAGGCTGAAATAAATAACTTATTATTATAAGTTGTGATTGGGCGAGTAATTGGTGAGTTACTTGCTGCATTAGTGTTAATAGCTTCTATATGAAAAAGGGGAGTGTGCTTGGTATGCCTCATTAGGATATCTAAACCGATGACGGATAGCAATTCAGGACTATCTATTATCTATTTTATTATTTAGCAGTTTATATAGAAACAACAGATCTGAAAATGTGCGTCTTTTTTACCTTGAGGGCATACTCCAGTGGACTTCTGACCAATGAACAAAACAACATTTCTCGAGACTTATATAATAATTTAATGAGTAAAACTTAAAAATATAATATTTAATCATTGAAGACTATATTAGCATTTATGACTATGGTAGCATCTAGGAAATGAACCCAGCACCTCAGCCTTGTGCGACCGAATCTTTTTCTGAATTTTCGGTTTCAAATTTTTGTTTAAGAATCGCTATAAAAAATTAATACATTTATAAAGTGCCCTGCATAAAAAATGAGCTGACAGTCTAATAACCCGAACCACAGAGCTCGCGTCACTTCAGCCCAACGCCACCCAAGCCCACATAAATCATAACAAAACCACATAAAACACTCATAAAACAACAATACAATTTACACACCTAGAAACCTTACACCCTTCTGGTCTGTGCTTTCCGTATAACATTTTTACGGTCGTTATTTTTACGATACCATTATTTTCTATGGTGAACTACCTATTCACTTCGTAGAAATTGAATTTCTGGTTCGGAAGCCAATAAAGAATAAATACATTTATTGACTCAAATAAAATAAAAGTAAATAAAATAAAATAATATTTAATTTATGGATTCAAAATAAAATTAAAAAATAAATATATTTATTCACCCAAAATAAAAAGCTCAGTTATGTAAATTTAACCTGAAATATTTTTTTATAAGACTTCGGTGGCTGGGTCATGTGGAGAGAATGACTGAGCATCAAGCACCAAAATCCCTGATGAACTCAAGACCAATAGGGCGAAGGAGCCTGGGAAGACCAAGACTAAGATGGAGTGACAACGTCCTCAAAGAAGATATCTATCTTGGAGCTGCTAAACTGGAGAGAGCTGGCACAAAACCGAGATGAGTGGAGGAAGACTCTTGAGGAGGCCAAGACCCACCATGGGTTGTAGAGCCAATAGTGATGATATAAAAGCAAAACAAACTTTCGACGTGGAAAACACGTTCCAACTAAAAAGATATTTATTTTAATAAAAACTGTTTATTTCAATATGCTCTACGGCTTCAGTGATTTTTCGCTTTGATTTTTGCCTAAATTAAAATACAATATATCGCCTCGCTAAAATAGTATTTCAGAAAAAAATATACCGTGTTTGTTTTGTTAGAAATGTTTACACAGTCGTCGCTTTGGAGGGGAATCGATATGGTAATGATTTCATGAAACGGCAAACATTGACCATACTCAATTAACATCGCTGGGGTGAAGAATGCCCATGGAGTTGACACTTGGAGATAACTCAAATCCGGCGATTGGAATCTATAAAATTTAACTTCCAGCGATCGGAACTTTATTGGTGGTATCGAACCAAAATGAAAGCTCGCGATTTATGCCGTCATCTTATATTTACTGTTTTCTTATTTTTTTACATTTCCTCCACACAGGAGGCCCTGTCGAAAATATTTCCCCTCAAGGTATTTTTTATTTTTATTTATTTGTTTATTAAGACATACACAGTACATTATAATACAGATTATAAGGTATGTTAAATTAAATTATTACAGGGTTTTATGTACCTATTACGTAAGACCATAGAATGTCATTTGGTAATTACGCCTGAGATTTGAACCGGTCTTAAAACTTAATTATTGAATGAATGAAGTAATAATAATAAAAAGGAAGAAATGAGGGGGGGGGGGGAGATAAGGAGACATTTTAAAATCAAGAATTATATGCTCACTAATTGTAATTGACTGATTAAAGTTTAATGAAAAGTTAAGTGTAAGTAATTTTAAAACAATTATATCACGCCAAGAAATTTAATAAATTAGTTTTGTATGTTTGCAAGGAATCATGAAAATTGTCTAAGTGCAGTAATTTTTCATAGTGGTTATAAGTTATGATTGCGCGAGTAATTGGTGAGTTATTCGCTGCATTAGTCTTATTGGATTCTATATGAAAAAGAGAACTGTGCCTGGTACGCCTCTTTGGGACATTTAAACCAATAGTGGATAGCAATTTAGTACTATCTATTTTATTATTTAGCAGGTTATACAGAAACAGCAGATCTAATGTGCGTCTTTTTTGTAAACTTAACATGTTATTTGTAGTTTTGTTGTTTTTCTTGAATAAATATTTAGAGAATTTATTCTGTATACTTTCTACTATATCTATGTACACCTTATATTGAGGATTACATACCGGGGACGCATACTCCAGTGGACTTCTGACCAATGAACAAAACAACATTTCAAGAGTCTTAGCACTTTTGAAAACTTTACATATTCTTAATAGGAAACCTAGCATCTTGTAGGATTTTGATATTATGTGTTCGATATTTTTTTTTTTTTTTTTTATTATTATTTATTGAAACATTTATTATAATTACAATTTTACAACAAAATATATTTTTTTACAGGTTTTTTTTTACTACTCTTCCATTAAAAGCATTTGCTTGTGTATGGAAGGGGAGTGTACATAAATGCTATTAGTTATTAGTTAGGTATAAGTTAGTACTTAAATAATGAATTGTACATAAATATATGTGAGCTGCAGTATTTATTTGATAATGGTGTGTTTTTTTTTTTAAAGAAAGAATGTTATGGACTAAGATATTTGATGAATTTATTATTTAATGAACTAAGATATTTGTAAGATTAGTTGACAGTAGTTTTTTTTTTAAGAATATTTTTAAAATGTCTCTTGACAGAAAGCAGTATTCGGGTTTTATCATTGATGCTTCTGATTTCTTCTGGTAGACGATTGAAAAAAGTTCTTCCCTGATAAGTATAATGATGCTGTGCAAAAGACGTATTTAGTTTTGGGCATAGAAAAACATGTTTAAGTCGAGTTCTGTTTTCATTTAAAAATGGATATTTATCTTTTTCTTTTATTATTTGAATTACTGAATTTTTAATATATAAATCTTTAAATGTGGGAACTTGAAATTCTTCAAACAGGCGTTCAGTTGGGTAGTCTAAGGATTTTTTTAATATAATTTTAATAATTGTTCTTTGTACAATTTCTATTGGAAGAAGGTTACATTTATACGCGGATCCCCAACTAATAATAGCGTATTGTAGAGTGGATTGAACTAAGGCATAGTAGATTAAATATAGATTTTTTACCGACAGAAAATTTCTAATTCTTAAAAATATATATATTAATTTTCTGATTTTGTTTACTACTTGACATATTTGTTCCTTCCATTTCAGATTTTTATCGATAATTACGCCGAGATATTTAATTTTATTTGTTGTTTTTAATATTGTACAGTTTGATTTGCAATAATGTTGGCTGTGAATTTTAGTGTTATCGTGTATGACAATGTTAAAATTTTTGGGAGCGTCGTTTGGATGGATTGCAAATGGAATTACAAATGTCTTTTCACTATTTAGTGATAGTAAATTAGTGTCGAAAAAATTCTTAAGCGTGTTGATGTCTTCTGTGGCCTGTAATTCTACATTTTCCCAAGTATTTTCACTTATTATTAAAACTGTATCATCGGCGTATGATGTAATTTGACCATGTAGATGTTGAAAAAAAATATCGTTTACATATATGGTAAAAAGGATTGGTCCAAGCACTGTACCTTGGGGGATTCCAAAGCTTGAAATCTCTTGATCACTATTAATACAATTGATTTTTACCACTTGAGGGCGGTTTTTTAAGTAGTTGGTGATCCATTTAATCGCGTTGCCTTTTATGCCAATATCATTTAATTTTTTTAATAGTATCTCATGGGATATGCTATCGAAAGCCTTTCTGAGGTCAATAAATATGCCCGCACATTTTTTACCTTTATCTAATGATTCGTAAATGTATGAAGTTACGTTAGCAATTGCATCTTGTGTGCTGAGTGATTTAATAAAACCAAACTGGTTTTTGTTTAGTATTTTATTACTATCTAGGAAATTTACCAATTGTTTTTTTACTATTTTTTCAAAGATCTTTCCTATGTTAGAAATTAGACAAATTGGGCGATAATTCGTTACTTGGTGTGGATCACCAGATTTGTAAATAGGTGAGATTATTGTGTTTTTGTAGTTCATTGGAAATATTCCTTTCGTTAAACTCAAGTTTATTAAATGAGTGATGGGTTTTATTAAGTAAGATTTCATAGATTTTAACATGTGTGTCGTAATAGAATCAAAACCGGGAGACGAACCTCCTTTCATATTTTCTATTATTTTTAAGATTTCACATTCTGTTGTTATTTCAAATGTTGAAAGTATATTACGTATCTGTAAATTTTTATTTTTATGTTTTTCCGGGTTAGAAGGTTTATGAATATTTTTTGCAAGATTTTTTCCAACATTTGCAAAGAAGGAATTAAATATGTTTGCACATTGTTTAGGCTGTAAATTGGCATCTATAATTTTTTTATCATGTTCGATGTACTTAATATTTTGAGTTTTTTTTGTATTGTCTATGGCCATATTCACAGTTTTCCACATTTGTTTATGATTATTTTCTGAAGATAATATTTTATTTTTAAAAAACTCTTCTTTACTTTTTTTAATATAAGAAGTTAATTTATTTTTATATTTTTTATAAAAATTATATGCTTTTTCATCATGGGGATTTTTTAAAGTTGTTTTATAAAGTTTTTCTTTGTTTCTGATAGATATTATAAGTCCTTAGGTAATCCAAGGTTTTAAACATCTTAATTTTGATTTTATGTGTATTATTATTTCAGTTGTCGAATTTTTAATGTGTTGTGACAGGATTTTTTCAAAGTTAGTCGAACATATTTCAGTATCATCACTCTTTAAAACATTGTTCCAATCTTCCTTTTTTAGTTTTTCGGAGAGAATAGTCATGTCTATTGTTGATTTTTTGGGTATTAAATTATGTTTTTTATGTTTAATATTATTATTATACAGAAGTAAGCATGAATGATGATCAGTTATGTTAGTTTTCCAAACAATTGATTTTAGTTTGTGAAGATCTTTAATGTTTACGTTTGTCCAAATGTGATCTAAACAAGATGGAGTATGTTCTTTTATTTCTCTAGTATTTTTATTTATGCAAGATATGAAATTTTGTTCAGTCATACAATTGATGTATTCAGTTTTGTTATTATTTTCTATTTTTTCATTAATGTTCACATTAAAATCACCCACCACGAAGCAGAGTTTATTTTTTAATTTTAATAATATGTATTTGAGGTCGTTAATAAACGTAATAATACTCGAGCCATGCGTTCTATAGATAGCTATTAAATGATATGTTGATTTGTCTAGTTTGAAATGTACTTCGATGCAGTTTACCAAATGTATTGGGTGTTCTATAATGTTAACAATACTAAATTTATTATTTGCAAATATTATTATTCCCGAATTTTTGTTGATATCTACTTTGGTAGAAATATAATTGTACTCAGGTAAGTGATAAGACGGTGACTCAGCGTTCGTAAATGTTTCGGTTAACACTATGAAGTCCGGCTTTTTAATTAAATTATTTATTTTTAAAATTAGTTCATCTAAATTTTTCTGAATGCTACGGATGTTTATGTGCATAATAATTATATCATTGATGTTTTTAGAAATAATTTTGTTACATGAATCAGTACAAATACATTCATATTCTTGAATTTTAATATTTAATTCTAATTCACTATTTACGAAATCATCCATTTAATTAATGCATTTTTGGTTGTATTTTGCAATATTGTATATAAGTTTTTTTTATTCAATGTCGTAGTTTATTCTTTCTTTGGCTAATTTAAGCATGTAAGAACGAAACTTACATGTTTCGCTGTTTGTTCGGTGGTCTATTTCATTCATTTTACTGTTGAAGGAGTTTATTTCTTTCTTCTTGTTAGCTGCGTGACAGTTGGCGCATTTGGGCGGTAGTTCCAGGGATTTACACTCGGAGATGGGATGATCTTCTGAACAGTGCTTGCATGTTGGTTTATTCATTTTATTGTAGCATTTTTGTGCTGTGTGTCCGAATCTTTGACAATGGAAACATTGGGTAAGAACGTTACAATCGGTTACATAGATTCTCATGAATCCTAGATGAATTTTTTTTCTATTTATAAGATGTAGTCTCAATTCTGGATTTGTTTGGAGAATTAAGTTTTTGTTGTTAGTTTTTTTGTTCGTAATGATGGCTTTAACTTGTAATATGTTTTTATCTTGGTATTTTTCACATATCATTTTGATGTCGTTGTTTTGTTCAATTATGTCTTCTAAGAATTCTTTTTCGGTATAGTCTTTGTCAAGTCCTTTGAATATTACGCATGGATCCATTTTCACAAGTACCTCCGCTATTATGGTTTTGTCGACTTCATTTATCTTATCTTTTAATTTTTTTGCCTCTTCTTTTTCTGGGCATGTTATTATAATGTTTTTTTTTGTTTTTTTAATTTCACTTACTCGAATTCCCAACTGCGATATTTTGATTTTTTGTATTTTCTCTTTTATTTTTTCAGTGTCTTCTTCTTTTAAGCTTTTTATAATTATAGGAAATCGTTTTTCTTGCGTTTGTGGTATTAAGTTTTTTACTGCCGAAGAGTATGAAAATGAGTTTTTTTGTGTTTGGTTTTTTTCTTGAATTTCACATTTTTCTTGTAATTTAGCTAATTCTGTTGCCATGTGGGATATCATTTCCATGATGTTATTTATTTCTTTCATCATTTTTGATTTGGTTTCTTTGGTAAGTTTATTTTCTTCTATGATTGTATGTAAGTCGCTTATGTTTTGTTTCGCCTTAGTAATGAAGGCATGCGGATCAACCGCTTCCTCCATTTTCACTGGTTATGAATTATTTTATTTTCGGTTAATTTATATACTTTTAAAGTTTGTCTGGGTTTGAAAGTGTTATTTTATTTATCGCCGCTCACTCGCGTCCAACACCGTTAGAGGTTTAGGCGACACATATGCTTATCAAAAATTAATTTGTTGTCTAAATAAACACCTAGATCTTTACATGTAGACGTAGATTGTAAAGGTTTATTATTCAAGTTGTAAGAATAGATAATTTTATTTTTATTTCTAGTAAATGTAATTGAGTGACACTTAGAAATGTTTAAGGACAGTAAATTTGATTCACAATACGTGCACAAATGATCAAGATCGCTTTGTAATTCTATACAATCAGATAAAGACTGTACAGGTTTAAAAATTTTCATATCATCCGCATATAACACAAAGTAACTATTTTGAAAGCATACATAGATGTCATTTATGTAAATATTAAATAAGAGTGGTCCGAGATGCGACCCCTGGGGCACACCCGAGACGATTTCCGTTAAACAGGATGCGAAACCATTGACAACCGTGATTTGGTGCCGATTACTGACATATGATGCGATCCATCTATAGAGATCACCGTGAATTCCTAGACTTAATAACTTCTGTAAAAGAATATAGTGATTAACACGGTCGAATGCTTTGGAATAATGCGATGCCAGGTAGATGCCAGGTAGATGGCATCTTCTCGGCATCGCATATCCATTTGAGCATGAAGAAAATTTATAAAAGACACAAGATTCGAGGTTGTGGAGGGATTTCTCATAAAGCCATGTTGATTAGTTAAGAGTGAAGGTGAGATGGTAGAATATAATTGATCGTAAACAATTTTTTCCAAAAATTTACTTAGAATGGGTAATTTGGATATAGGACGATAGTTGGAGACATCATTTTTACTACCATTTTTAAAGATTGGGGTAATCAAGGCTGTTTTCCACTTGTCAGGAAATGTTCCTTCAGATAGCGATAGTTTTAAAATGGCAAAAATGGGGGGTGTCAGTTGTTTACTACAATAATTTATAAAGATTCCTGGAAGTTGGTAGTTCCCCGGTCCCGTTTTGGTATCGATGGACTTAAGGTATTTGAAAGTTATGTCTTCATTCATCTCGATTGAGCTAATAACGCTATTTGAATTAAAACAGTCACTGGCATTGCACTGGAAAATAAATTGGCTACTCCTTTACTGTCGTTAGCAGTTTTTTCACCATAAATCATATGATCGGGGATGGTAGGAGATTTTCTTTTAAAATTGACATAGGACCATATTTTTCTAACATTATACTGTATGCGGGATTCTATCGTAGAAATGTAGGTTTTGTAAGCCGCTGAAGCGACCGTTTTTTGTCTTTTGCGAAGCAAAGAAAATGACAGATAATCAAGAGGGTTCCGGTGACGCTTCCATGCTCTAAAGAATTTTAATTTTTCATTTGTTATTTTTATTAAGGCTGCCGTGTGCCGTGTATATTTCCTGTAAAATAATATGTAAGGAAAAGAATATGTGGGGTGGGTAGGTATCTGGGGATAGTGTGACCAGGAGTGGCGGACGAATGAAACCTTAGCAAACCACTTGGGGTGACCTAAGGCAGAGGTGTTGGATATCCAATAAATGGTGCCTGGGCGGCGGTACCCATGCCCGCCTCACAAATTGAAGAAGTCAATATCAAATGTTCTAACGTATACCTTAAAAATGAAAACGTTTAACTAATTGGCTACCAATCTACGGTTTTATTCCGAGATTGATGAAATTTTGCAACATAAAGAATAGGAAAAGAACAACAAAATAAGAGGAAAACTGTTTCCACATCTGATTTCGAAAAACTCTGCACAAAGCCCGAAAAACGCCAGGGACAGCCAATAATAATCTGAATAATAGCGCAAATTCCTAAAAAACTTTCCACACAGTATGCCCAAATATGCCCAAAATACTAACTAACTAACTAACCATCAGCCGTTTCCCCGCAGGGGTAGGCAGAGAGAACAGACTGCCAAACAACTCGATCTTGGCACACACTCCTTGCCCCGTTCACATTCATACATCGTCTCATACGTGCTCGTCTATTATTCCGACTCTTCACATGGTCCGACTCAATATCTGATTCACTTGGTCGTGCAATGTCTTCCTCGGACTTCCCCGACTTCTTACACCATTCACATTTACGTCATATATTCTCCTTACACTCCTTTCCTCGTTCATTCGCTCTACATGCTCAAACCATCTGAGCGTCCCTTTCTTAATCTTACTCATTACGCTTAAATATTTATGTATGCTCATGGTCGTGATCAATACCCATTACCTTTCCATAAACTGGTCATGGGCAAACACATTCGCCGCCAAGACCTTTCTGTGTGTTATTTCACGTACAGCTTGATCAAAAAGTTTTAGGACCGGCCGCCGTGCGACGCTGTCAGTCACCTGAATGAAAATATATTCGTTTTGTTAGATTACTACATCTGTCATGACACTTCCCTCCGAATTTCAGTGTCGTAGCTTGACGCTTGTAAAAGTTACGCTGTACTGGGTATCTCTACCTTTGTACGTGTTTTCGATTTTTTAGAAGCCTGAAAATGGCATCAATTTTGCACCACAATACCGCACCATCGCACAATGCGATTCTTGTCCGTGATTTTTTGACCAAGAATAACACGAATGTTATCCAGCAGCCTCCGAAATCACCTAATCTGACTTTTTCCTGTTCAAACGACTTAAAAAACCGCTTCGCACCCAAAAACAGCACTCGAGAGAATGTCATAAAAAAATCGAAAAGCCTCTGGTGGACATGCTGAAAATTGAGTACCAGCGGCGGTGTTTCGAGGATTAGATCGAGCGCTGGCGGAAGTGCGGTGCTGTTGACTTTAAGAGCGTTTAACCAGCCAGCGGCCGAAAATCCACATTTCTTCGAAAGTTGTTCTTACGATGGTGCAGGACGGTTACATGAGAAAGATTAATTATTCTCCGTATCAGCTTTTTGAAATTACAACTCAATATCGATTTTATTTCATTCCAAATTTGCTCTAATTTATAGCTAAATCCAAAAATGCTGAAAGGCGTGATGATAAAACCATTAAAATAATGTACTTTTTGTTATTATTTTTTTTTACCATTATCATTTTTCAAAAATGTCTAAGTTAAATAAGAATGTTGAAAAAATCTGAAAATATATTAGTTTGTATGTAAGTGCGCAAATAAATACACAAACGGACTAATTTTTGTCAAGAAACACATGTACATTTATATTTTTTAATGATTTTATTTAAACTAAAATTAAAATTCTAAAATATGCGATACCTCGATAATGTATTGATTTATTTTACTGCATGGATTATGTGATTTGAAATGGGTGTGGTATAATACAAAATCTTTTTTGAAAATTTAACAAATCTGCCAACGACCTACGGTATAACCTTAATATACTAAAAATAAACATTTTTCTCAAAATTTAAAACACGCGAATGCTAGATAAAAAAAAAACAATCTTTCGAAATCCATTTATAATTTTTTGTGGAAAAGAGTCAATATGTGTAAAATCTGATTTAAAAATGACATATTTCTGGTTTTCTCTTGTAATACCCTTTTAAAGGGAACCATATCGAATTTGATGAATAGGTAAACTTATATTTTCGATTTTATAAGATGCTGTTAATTAATGTAATAAAAATATATTTGTACAATTGCGGAACATTCTGAGTTTGTTCATGTGGAAGGTAGGTATATGTCACAACCTTCATCTTTCCCATTTCTTTCCCCTCCCCAACCCCTTCAGCATCACACCGTTCCCCGATTGTTCCCCGGTTTACCGGATGTTAAGAGGAATATAAACGCTAGAAATATTTCAAAATTTTAAAATCGAGCGTCTTTTTGCAAGAGGCAAGTAAGCGAAAAAGTAGTTTTTATTTATTTTGTCCATAATTTTATAAGAACGAAAAAAAGTTAGAACATACAAAACCTCAAAAATAGTCTCAGCCATAGAGAGTTATTTTAAAAAAATTGTTTCTTATATTACTTTATAGTTAAATCATGAAAAAACATTTTTTTGGTGGTTAACGCTTATATTTTTTGTTTTGTAAATAATAATCTTATTATAATTCTAATTCATAGAAAAGCTAGTAAAAGCTTCGATTTATCCGTAGCATATTTTTTGATGTTCATTCTGTAAGCCGATTTGTCGTAAAGATTAATCTAAATCTATAATATAAAAATGAATCGCTGTATGTGTTGCTAAGCGCAAATCTCGAGAGCAGCTCTTTTTAAAGAATATTCCTTGAAGTACGAGGAGAATGGTTCTTACGGAGAGAAAAATTAAGAAAATTGCGCAGAAAATTGGATAATTTCAGAAAATATCGCACGTTTGACAGTTCGCGTGTTTGAAAATGACATTTGCAAAACAATGATTGTTAAATAAGGATTCTATTTTTGAAAATCTTTAAGTTGATAAAATTATTTATAGTACGTACTCCTCTAATAGTTTGAATCGAATCAAGAATTTTAGATATTTTAAATAGGTACCTATGTTAGGTACCTATGTTAGGTACCTATTTAATATACATGAAAAATAGAAATTTGAATAAAAATTGTAAAAGGTGGCACGCGGGCCGTTTAAAAAACTATCTAGGAACCTATGAGGAAGAGGGGGACCTGGGAGGGGGTGGAGAACTCGGGAGGGGGGTTCGCGGGACGAGGGAAGGGGGGGGAGTGGAGTGGGGAGAGGGAAGGTGGAGGTGACGGAGTGGGAACGCGAGAGGGGAAGAGGACGCAGGAAAGAAGGGCAGGCGGAAGGGAGAAACAATTTCTTTATTAAATGGCATAGCAACGCATGCCGGGACCAGCTGGTAGTATGTAAATAAATATCATGTATAACTTCGGTCACCCTGACTCTAATTATGCTAAAACTTAAATAAATGTTATCATTGAATGTTGTACTTGAAACCGTGAAACACATCGGATATTATTAACGATTCTCGTGATTTATTTTTGGGGTATTATGCCATTTTGCGCTATCTCCATCTTTAGACAACGTTTCGGGTAGGGTTAAAGTGGTCAAAATTAAGGTCATGTGTAATACTTCACAATAAACATCCGCCCTGATGCTTGATACTGTAACGCTGCGCTGTCCGAAATGTCAGCTTAAGGAGGCAGCGCAACACGTTCATTATATGGTCGAGGAGCAAGGCTCACGACTAGCAATACGAAGGTCGCTGGTTCGATTCCCGACGTGCGAAAGTAATTTTTATTTGATTGATTTCACAATTTACTTATTTAAAATGATATATAGTATATTTGCGGCACATTCCAGAGTGGAAGATACTCTCAGTATTACCCTGGTGTAAGACCACCATTCAGAATTGAAAAGTTGCTTTAAATGGCTTTATGCATATTTGGTGACTATATCTGAATAGCCAAAGTTAATTTTATTTGATTGATTTCACAATTTACTTTTTAAAAATAATATATACTGTATTTGCTGTAAGTTCCAGAGTGAAAGATACTCTTGGCATTTCCCTGTGTAAGACCACCATTCAGAACAGAAACTTTGCTTGAAATGGCTTTAGCCATATTTGGTGACTAGATCTGAACAGCCAGCTACTTCCTCACTTCTCTCTTCCCCATTTCCTTCCCCTTCTCTCCACATTAAAATACCCCCAAAAGGGGAAGCCACAGTCTCACTTGCTCCAGACGGGAGCAGTTTGAACTCTTATGCGGTGGAATTCACATTAAAAAAATCAGAGTGTGCAATTCACACGCGGTAGAAGTGAAACCTCCAGAAAACTAAAGTAAAATTTTGAAGACTGCGAAGCACTTTTTATCAATGTGATGATTTTTTTTCCATATTTTTGTGGTAGAATTCCAGTGCACTTTTCTTATACATTTGGTCATTTTATTAATATTTGTGTTTTCTTCTTCGGAGACGATAGATGTCGCTTTTGTGTTTTCTTTTGCCTATTTATTTTGGAGTGGCTTGAAGATTGGGTATTGATTTTCCAAAAA
The DNA here is from genome assembly GCA_929108145.2 of Limnephilus rhombicus. Lineage (NCBI taxonomy): Eukaryota > Metazoa > Arthropoda > Insecta > Trichoptera > Limnephilidae > Limnephilus > Limnephilus rhombicus. The sequence goes on from OV815283.1 coordinate 42,761,085, forward strand.
TAAAAATATTTATTTTTTCGGTTGGCTAAATATCTGCAAAGGTTTGTCAGGTGCTTTACTCACTACACCAAAGGAAACTTGCGCGAGATTGTGGATTAGTCGTATTATATTGGAATCGAGTGCTCATGAATTACATAGATATTTTATTGATGTCTTATTCTCTCGCAGGCTAAATTCTATATATGTATGTGTTTGTCTCTTTTTAGTGTCGCTCGTTTCCGTTTCATCGAATTTCAAATCAAAACGGCTCTAAAAAAGTTTTCACTTCAAAAACAGGTTGTTTAAAAAAGGTTGAATAAAAAACAAGAGTTAATAAAATAAAGTATCAAGCCCGGGGCCTGAAGCCCTTGGCTACAAGTTTCATTAAGCATTTGTTCACCCGCCGTGAGAAAGCCTTTGATATTGTGATTGGAGGGTTAATCACCGGCGAAAAGCTTACGATCCAAAAGTTAAATTCTCCATAAAGCTGTCTAGAGCTTGCGAGAACGAATCTGTCACTAAGCTCCCTCGTAAAATGGCCAAAAGTGTCGGGTACAAACAGCTACAACCGAAAAGAACATAACATTGACAAAAAATAACATGTTTTTCCCCGCTTCTCAGTGTTCGCTACGCTTAGTGACTTAGCAGGGGTGCCTGGGTTAATGGGCTCAGTTTTGTCCGGATCTTATTGAATGCGCGAGCGATGTTTCGGCACCGTACCACCAAAAGTATATTGATATGTTAGAGCAAATCCAGAAGAAATTCCTCAGGTATGTTTATATGTGGAAGCATGGAACCTATCCAAGGTTCATGCACCATATTGACTTATTTGAGGGAACTAATTCTGTGAGTCTAGTGAGTCTATTCTCAAAAATTGAAACAATTTCATCGATAGCCCATTTCTCTTGGAGTGCTATGATTTATATGTACCAGACCACTACGGCAGAACAGACGTCTTGGCAAAGCATAGTAGCATGACGAGGGGAATGGTGCTGTTAAATGAAATTGCAAACCATTTGGTTGTAAGTGACTGTTCTTTATATGCCTTAAAAATATTTATTGAAGATTCACTTACCTAAATGCTGATAGGGTAACTAAATTGTACTGTAATTGGAATTTTTCTGTTGTACAATAATAATAAAATTAAAAAAAATAATTTTAAAAAATCTTCTCGGCTTTGTGGAGAGGCTAGTTGAGGGAGATCTTGTGATCTCTCCAGCAGTCTCGGAACATTGCTTTGCATCGCAGTGGAAAGGATGGATTAATTCTTCCGTCACTCCTGAACATACTGATGCCTAAATTCTTACCCACCCCTTATACCTATTTCCTTCCCAGAATTTCCTCTCCCTCTTTCCCCTAAAATAGGCACACAACATCCCCAAAGATGAAATAGGCCTGAGTGGAATTATTTTCCGCAGGGCCTCTTAATAATAATAATAATAATTTTTATTTTAGTAATTTGTACATTTAAGTTTACAAATTTCTAATTGATTATAATATTTCATATTCACTATATTTTTTCAAGTTTTATGTAGCTCCTACAATACATCTTGAACTTTCCAATTGGTGTGGACTTTAAAGTTTCTGGTAGTGCGTTCTACAACTTCATTCCCTTGTAGAGCCAATGTTAAAAAAAATGATAATCACAAGACCTAAACAATATAACACATTTAAATAAGTCAATAGCAGTCACGTCATTATTAAACAATTAAGAAAACATTAAAATTTTATGTGGGTGTAGCAATGGTACGTGCTACGTAAACACAGTTAAAAGAAAACTCTAGAATCATCGGTTGATAGTTTTTTTATGTGCCATTAAAATTTTCACAATGTTATCAACATATGGAGAGTGACAGTCTGAAAAATAAAATAAGAATAGGTACCATTTGTTTCAGATTGCTGTTCAAAAGAATTGGAATTTGAATTGCTTGAATTTGAATTCTTAAGTAAGTACTTCTCAAGTAAATACTTCTCACAGCGCAGGTAGTTAAGTTGACTCGCCACATATCGATCGTTTCGGGCGTAATCCAATACGTGACGTAGCAACAATGCGTGGTTGCTACAGGACTCCCTCCCCAGACAACGCAGACATGGCTGCGGTGGAAAGAGGAATAGTCAGATATCGAGGTGATCGGGAAATCGAACCCGCCTTCCAGAACGAGTGGTTGTGTGTGTCCGATCCTTACTGCCATCGAACAACGGAAGGGTTGGTTGTGATGTGGCGGCTGGTGACTCTGATGCGGTTTGCGAGTGTGATGTGAAACTCTCAAGATCTTGAGCAACGTATGCTGGTTTGAGGCGGTCGATGCTCACGGTGATTTCCTTCCCTTTTACCAGTATGGTATATGTTCGTTCGTGCCGACGAACGACTTTATGAGGGCCGCTGTAGGGTTGTTGAAGCGGGCTCTTGACTGTGTCGTCCCTCAGAAAGACGTGAGAAGCTGTGGGAAGATTTTGGAAGACGAAATACCCGCCATGGTTGTCCATAACCATGGCGGGTACCTTCAACTGGTCTCAGCTCGTTGAAATGTTTCCGTAGTTCCTTTAGGAAGCTTCCGGTGTCGTCGTTAACATTAGGTCGTGCTGTACATAGAAATTCGCCGGGTAAGCGGAGCGGCTCGCCATAATTCATTTAAAATAATATATAGTATATTTGCGGCATGTTCCAGAGTGGAAGATACTATCAGTATCGCCCTGGTGTAAGACCACCATTCAGAATTGAAACGTTGCTTGAAAATGGCTTTAGCCGTGTTTAGTGACCAGATCTGAATAGCCAGGTACTTCCCAACCTTCCTCTTCCCCACCTCCTTCCCCTCCCCACTACCTTAAGCCTCACAACATACCCCAATTGGGGATGCCATAGTCTCACTGGCTCCAGACGGGAGCAGTTGAGATTCTTGTGCGGTATTCACTGTAAAAAAAAAAAAAAAAAAAAAAAAAAAAAAAAAAAAAAAAAAAAAAAAAAAAAAAAAAAAAAAAAAAAAAAAAAAAAAAAAAAAAAAAAAATACACTAGCTCGGCTGAGGTTGTAGCGAGGTCATCTCTCCAAGCTGCTCTGATTCCCATGAGTACGGTGGGAAGTATTTCCGTCCAACGGTTATTCTGATGGCACTTGATCGCTGCTTTCAGTTGACGATGAAATCGTTCCACCATGCCATTTGCTGCGGGGTGGTATGCAGTTGTATGGATTTGCGTCGTGCCTGCCAGGAAATTCAACTGCCTGAACAACCTCGACTCAAATTGTCTCCCTTGGTCCGTAGTAATGCGGAGTGGAGTGCCGAATCTTGTTATCCAGCCCTCGTAGAAAGCACGCGCCACTGTTTCAGCCTCTTGGTCTGGGATCGGGAATGCCGCTGGCCATCTCGTGAATTTGTCTACGCACGTGAGACAGTATCGGCATCCTTCTGAAGAAGGCATGATGATTATGTCGATGTGGACGTGCTCGAATCTAGCGGAGGGTCTGGGAAAGACTCCCAGGGGTGCTGACACGTGCCGTGTAATCTTGCTTCGTTGGCATTGAAGGCAATTGCGTGCGAGCTTAATAGTCTCAGCTTTAATGGCCGGCCAGACATAACGTTGAGTTATGAGCTTAACCGTGGCCTTAATTCCAGGGTGAGCCAGCTGATGGACCGCATTGAATGCCGCAGGTCTGAACTTCTTCGTGACGAAGGGTCTGGCTATGGTAGTTGAGACGTCACAGTAGAGATGCGCGTCAGTACCCGGAATATTAATCTTTTTAAGTTGTAGGCTAGAACTTCCTTGCAAGTGTTGTTCCAGTTCAGGGTCGCACATCTGGTCAGCTGCCAGCGCTGCGTAGTCCAGAGGAGTATCTATCGTCTCGACCCTGGAGAGAGCATCCGCGACGATGTTGTATTTTCCGGAGACGTGTCGGATGTCAGTTGTGAACTGGCTGATATAATCCAGATGGCGGAATTGCCTTGGTGAGCATTTGTCTGCTTTTTGTTGGAAGGCGAACGTGATAGGCTTATGGTCTGTAAATATGGTGAACGACCTGCCTTCCACCATGTGGCGAAAGTATTTCACAGCGAGATAGATGGCTAGTAGTTCTCTGTCGTATGCGCCATATTTCTTTTCAGCTGCCGAAAACTTCTTCGAAAAGAATGCTAGAGGCTCCCAGTGACCTGCGACGAATTGGTGGAGTGCGGCACCGGCTGTAGTATCAGACGCGTCGCTGACGATAGAGAGTGGGGCGTCGCACTTCGGGTGAACAAGCAGGGTTGCCTGGGCCAGAGCTTCCTTGCACTTGCTGAAAGCTTCTACTGTTTCGGCAGTCCAAGACACGAGTTGTTTGCCTTTTTGGTTCCCTTTTAGGAGGTCATTGAGTGGAGCTTGTGTCCTCGCGGCGTTGGGAATGAATCTTCTGTAAAAATTTATTGTTCCCAGGAAACGGCGGAGATCCTTGATGGAAGCTGGTTGGCTGTAGTTGTTGATGGCCTCCACTTTATCTGGGAGGGGTGAAGTGCCAGCGTCGGACACCAGGTATCCTAGGAATTTGACTTTAGTCAGGCCGAAATGGCATTTGGCGGTGTTTATGACAACACCATATTCCTGCAGGCGCTGGAATAATATCTTCAGGTGGACTAGGTGCTCTTCCTCTGACGTTGAGGCAATAAGGATGTCGTCTATGTAGGCGTAACAGAAATCTAAGCCTCTGGTAACCTCGTCCATGAAGCGTTGGAAGGACTGGGCTGCGTTGCGGAGGCCGAAAGACATCACCGGAAATTCGAAGAGTCCGAATGGCGTAGTGATTGCTGTTTTCGGAATGTCCTCGGGAGCCACAGGGATTTGATTATATGCCCGCACCAGATCAATCGTTGAGAAGATCTTAGTGCCGCTCAGTGCCTGTGCAAAATCTTGGATGTGGCGTACGGGGTATCTGTCCGGAATAGTTCTGGCGTTCAATCTTCTATAATCGCCACATGGTCTCCACTGGTCGTCTTTCTTGGGTACCATGTGCAAGGGAGATGCCCAAGAGCTCTCGGAAGGTCGAGCGATTCCGAGACGGACCATGGCCTCGAACTCCTTCTTGGCGCGTTTTAACTTGTCAGGAGCAAGGCGTCGTGGGCGTTCGACTGTTGGAGGTCCTGGCGTGGTGTTAATATGGTGCAGTGTTGCGTGACGAACTTCCCTCCTGGCGCCGTCAGGGCGAGTGATGTCAGGAAACTGTTGAAGAAGCTTATGATACGGGGACGTTCCTGTGACCGTCTTAATGGAAGCGATCTTGTTGTCGCTTAGTTTTCCCGTGATGGTCAAATTCGTCACCTGGTCCAGCAGCCGTTTATTTCGGACATCCACCAGTAGCTCGTACTTGGCGAGAAAATCTGCCCCGATGATTGGCCTGGAGACGTCTGCAATGACGAAGCTCCAAGTAAAGTCGCGTCGCAATCCCAGATCCAGGTTGAGCGTTAGGCTGCCATAAGTAGCGATTGTGCTGCCATTTGCTGCTGCCAGTTCGTATGTCGCTTTAGTGGGGCGTCCCTGGACAAGGCGTCGTGGGAAAACGCAGAGATCTGCGCCGGTGTCTATAAGAAATTGGGTACGGGTTACCCTGTCGGTAACAAAAAGGCGACTGACTTGGTTGGGGCTGGTGCTGGTCGCCATCAGTTTGGGCCCCGCGCGTTTTCCTGCTGGAAGTTGCAGGGTTTGGTGCACTTGCTTGCCTTCGTCCCATACTTCCAGTGGTACCAGCATGTTCCCTCGGGCTGACGACCTCTGGACCGACTGCGGGAACGATTGCTCCAACGATGCGGGGTGGCGCTCCTCCCATGCTGGCCAGAGCGTAGTGTCGAAACTTCGCGCCTCAAGGTAGCGAGCTCTTGTTGGAGAGGCTGCATCAACCGCGCCATCTGTGTAACCAATGAATCTTCGGACGATGGAACAGCCACTGAGTTAACTGCCGGTCTACCAGCATAGTCTGCTATGGCGTCGGCCAAGCTGGCCACCTTGTCAAGCGGAGTGTCTTGCTGCGTAGCCAGAACCACCTGCATACTTCTAGGAAGACGACCCATCCATAGGGTTCTCAAAACCTCATCGGGCACAGCGCTGCCGGCGAGGGTGCGCAGGTGTCTCAAGAATTGGGAGGGTTTACGGTCTCCGATTTCTTCATGTTCCAGAAGTCTCCTTATCTTCTGCTCCTGCGTGGAGCTGAGGCGTCTGGTTAGTTCATATTTTAATAGTGCATATGCACCGACCTCAGGGGGCTTCACAATGATGTCCCGGACTTCTTGGGCGTGGGCGGGCTCCAAGGCTCCGAGAATGAAACCAAATTTTGTGGCATCCACGGTCACTCCTGCTGCCTCAAAGCTGCGCTCCACCATAGCGAACCATAATTCTGGGTCAGTAGGGCAAAAAGGCGGAATGCGTACTGCCACTCGGTTGACCTCAGGCGGTGGATTCCTGATGTTGGGTTGCTGGTTACTTGGTTGCTGGCTGTCCTCAGATGTTCCGCTCACAAGAGACATGATGATGATTGGTGCGCGAAATTTATCACCGAAGAGTTTATTTCGTGCGCGACGTGCTCGCGGTAGACGTACTTGCACGCGTCGTGCTCACTGTCGGATTCACAAATGTAAACTTCGTGGTCACTAATGTGAACGTCGGTGTCACCAATGTAGCAATGGTACGTGCTACGTAAACACAGTTAAAAGAAAACTCTAGAATCATCGGTTGATAGTTTTTTTATGTGCCATTAAAATTTTCACAATGTTATCAACATATGGAGAGTGACAGTCTGAAAAATAAAATAAGAATAGGTACCATTTGTTTCAGATTGCTGTTCAAAAGAATTGGAATTTGAATTGCTTGAATTTGAATTCTTAAGTAAGTACTTCTCAAGTAAGTACTTCTCACAGCGCAGGTAGTTAAGTTGACTCGCCACATATCGATCGTTTCGGGCGTAATCCAATACGTGACGTAGCAACAATGCGTGGTTGCTACATGGGTAAACAGATTTCCAAGTACCCAAAGAATAGAGAAGAGAATCTATTCTCACAATAATTATTGAAGTGAAAACTTCTTTAGCGCCGTTGTGATTAGAAACTGAAACGAAAAATAGCTATTAGCTTGCGAGAGAATGAGATATTATAATCGATCTCCTCTTTGTACAGTGCTTCGTAGCCTATCGGTCTCCTCTTTGTGCGGTGCTTCATAGTCTCCCCACTATTGTCTTATTTAGTTTTCTGAAGGTTTGACTTCTGCCGTGTGTGAATTGCACATTCTAATTTTTTTTTCAGTAAATTGTTTTAACCGGTAATAAATCATGTTGTTCACCAAAAAAACTGAAATTGGGCAGGGGTGAATAGAATCACATGAATAAGACGTCTTAAAGTGACCTAATCACAGTTTAAAAATGCACTTGAAAGTCGAAACAGCTGTCACAACAATAAAAAACTAAAATGTTTGAAGAGCTAGTTAATAAGATATTATTTAATTTGATTTACACTAAATGAAAATTAAATGGAGTTCTCAAAAAAATAATTAGGTATCTAATAAAAACAGAACATAACGCAATAATAGGGATAATGTGTAAGTTTTGTTTTTTTTTTATAATTTACGTACTTTTTATTTGTTATTCTATTAAAAATTATTTTACTTAAATTATTTTAAAATTTAATTAAAATATTTTAGTTTTCGCTTTTTTTTTTTAAAGTAAGGAAAATTATGTATTTCCCACTTCTTAGTTTGTTTACAAAACCTAAATAATATAACACACTTAAGGGCCCGCAACCCAAATTTCGACCGATTTCTTACATATCTCCCTTAAATACGGTAAGTTTTAAAGCTCTTAAAAAAGATATGTTATTCTTAAAGATAATATCTAGACGTTGCCCGCGCCGAAACGCAAATTATATAAAATTCTCTCGATAGAAAAAAATCGCAAAGTATGCTCCAAAAATTATTATAAACCCGTTTGTTTCTGTTATTTTACAAGTTATATGTATGAAAAAATTCACAGTGTTTTTTTAAACGCTGTTTAAGACAATGCCCTCGAGATTTTTGCTCTATTTTAAATGAGTCATGTTGTATTAAACATTTTCCCAATTTTCGCATCGATTTTGTCGCTGTAAATGTTAGCGCTGTCCTCTAACATTCGTAATTTCGTATCTCTCCATCTTCTTCATTTCGAGCCCGGTTGCAGAGCACGAAATCAGTAATAGCATTAACGTAATTATTAAACAACTAAGAACACATTAACATTTAGTGCAGGGAAAACAGATTTCAAAACACCCGTATAATAGAAAATCTACTGTCTCAATTATTTTCTCAGCAAATTGGTTTAACAGCTTAAAATCAATTTAGACAACTTCAAAAATAGAAAATTAAAATTTAAGAAATAAGCCGCCTCAAAGTGTTTTAACCACAGTTTGAAAATGGCCTTTTATGCCGAAATAGCTGTCACAAAAATATAAACTAAAATACTTGCAGAACTTAATAATAACATTATTAAATTTAATTTGAATTATATTTTTAAAACTTAAATGGAGTTCTACGAATTAAAAACTAAAACAATATATATTTTTTTTATTTTTTCATAAGTGTTTTGTTTTGTCAAAGCACCGCCACCGGTTCAGGGGAAAATATAAAAATTACACGTGTGTTTTTATCAGTAAATACCTAAGTGAAGGGTCTCTGCTAGCTGGGATAATGGTGTCGTAGAGTGGTGTCACTTTGTTGGCTGCCGTCAGTTTAAATTATTCTTGATTGATGGATTTCCATGGAAAATTGATCGCATACTGAAAATGTCTATCTAATAACAGCGGCGTGCTCTATATAATATTAGTTTATTACTTGAAATGTAGGCAAGTATCTACGTTACCAATCTCATTGGCCGATATTTTTTATATTTAGGTAAGTATCTACGTTACCAATCTCATTGGCCGATATTTTTTATATTGAGACGGTTTTCCTAAGATATAATTACACTTAATTAATACATTATTGGCAACCATTTTGGCAAGAAAAAAAGGAAACTTTTTTTTTTTAACTGGGTAGTTTAATGTATTGTCATTTATTTTTAAGGCATTATGCCGTGTTGCGTTACCTCCTTCTTTAGTCTACTTTTCGGACAGTGTTTCCAGCGGATCGTGTCTCGGTCCATCACCGATTATATATTTTTATTTTTTTACATTGTCTTCACACAGGAGGCCCCGAGGAAAAAAAATCCCTCAGGGCCAACGTCATCTTTGGGGATGCTGTGTGGAGGGTCAAAAAGGAAAAGGAAGGAGAGGAAATTCTGGGTAAGGAAAAAGTATGCGGATAGGAATCTGGGGGTCAATGTGTTCAGGAGTGATGAACGTGTGAATGTGCAAGGCGATGGGTCGAGAGAGTTGGACTGGTTAAGTCAGAGGACGAAAGTCACTCAACCAGTCTCTCTCGATCCGGCCCGCCACGCAGTAAGTGGGCAAAAGCATCCGCTGCCAAGACCTAGACAAACCTCGCCCAATGAATTCGGGCACCCCTGCTAAGTCACCAAACGTGATCTCATTTAAGGCTGAGAGTAATAAATAGTTATTGCCCCCAAATGTCAATCTAATGTCAATAACAACGCCGGACCATCTTAACCGCCATTTTTGTATCTACTACTGTTTTGACAGAATGTTTTATTGGTATGCATTGTCATTCTCTTAGGTATTTTATTTAGTCATTTGTGTATTCTAATTTAAAAGTAGGTATGAATTACTTAGCATATTCAGAAAGTAAGTGTACAGTGACCATAACGGGATGAGGTTTTTGTTTTTTGGGGGTTGGCGGTACTGAGTAGTAGAAGGAGGTCTCCTGACCAGAACGAGTATCGCAGGAACATGGTTTTATGTAAACTCACGTTGTAGTGTCCAGTTGCGTGAAAGATGTTGGCAAAAAATCCCGCGAAGGGCTGTGATCCGCTTTTTACTCAAGGAAGGAATAACACCTACAAGAAAAAAAGGTGAGGATTTCTGAGCTCTATTGTGACTGGAGACGGTATTGGGTGACTCATTACACGCCTGTGAAAAAAAACAGTCGTCAATGTGGCGTCACACCAATTCCCCACTGTCAAAAAATTGTAAACCACAATTTCGGGCCAAAAATTCATGGCCTCAGTGTTTTGGGACCGAAAAGGCATCGTTTTGGTCGAATTTCTGCCTCTTTTTTTTATTTGTGATACCCTAAAAAAAACTCAAAAGGAGCATTCAAAACATAAGGAGGGGAATTTTGACTAGAGAAGTCTGCTTGTTTGACGAAAACGTCCGCCCTTACATAGCCTTAGCCACCAATACATTCTTAGTTACTCATTTGACTCATTTGGTTGGGATGTTTTGAACCACCCCCGTAATCCCCTGACTTGTCGTCTTCAGATTATCATTTTTTCAGCGTCCTCAAAGCATGTTTGCACGTTTGAAAGATATTGGAATACAAGTTTTTTTTTAATGTTCTTTATTCAGTAAAGTTTATACATTACAGTTAATGGATAATTTTTTGGCCATCACACTAGGCACATGCCCGTGTTATAGTGGCCAATTTTATGTTAAGTATAATAATACAAATTAAAAATAAGTTGAATGTGAAACAAAATAATATAAAAATAAAATAAAATAATTTATACATCTTAAACAAGTATGATGTATAAAGGAATTAAAAATAATGCAAAATATCTACATAAGTTTAAGATATATGAATATAAAAAATAAGTATGGAAAAACAGAAAAATTTAAAATAATATGAAAAGTATATGAAAGAAAAAACGTACTATTGAATTAAAAATAATACAAGGAGCATGTATCAAAAAAAAAATAAAGAAATACAAGTACATTTGTGTAATTAAAATACTATTAAAATGTAATAAGAATACAAGTACATTAAGTACAAGTGTGTTTGTAAAAAATACAAGTACAATATAAAATCAAAGAAAGTACTATTTGGTAAGAGAGTAGGGATAAGTTATATCTTGATGAGCGATTTGCATGTGCGTGTTATGGTAACATGGGTATATAGATATATATCAGAAGTTTTTGCGTAAATCCACGTTTGAGCTAAGGCTAAAAATATGTACTCAAATATGGAATTATTTTCATAATATTTTTCGTAATAAATACTTGAGTATAAGAAACATGTCAGTGGTGTTAAACATTTTTTAATGATGAATATGAAAGAGAAATATATTGTTCTGTAATATACAAGTCATTTAAATTATTTACTGGTGGTATAGGTTCATATGTTCCTTAAAGAAATTTCGCCCCTTTTCAGATACCCATTTATGCACACCGGTTGCAAAGTGAGTAAGTGTTTTTGATGTTTTGATGTCGTTATTTAACGACATCAAAACATTCCTACCTACTTTTAGTCGTAGATCTTGGGTAGATTTCCTACCTACTTTTAGTGGTAGATCTTGGGTAGATATAATATGTAAATTTGCATATATTATAAGGCCAATCAGTTGTCGTCAGCTGTCATAAAATACTCATCATGTTAAATGTACGTTTATATTAGATCACGTGAAGTGGAACACTTTTAAGTTTGATAAATACAATAAAATTAATAAAACTTTAGGGGTGAAACAAAAAACTGTTTAATTTAAAGATTTAATTGCTAGCTATAAATACATTTTACAAACGAAAAATAACGACACTAAAAAAAGACAAACACACACATCCATAGGATTTAGCCTGCGAGATAATGAGATAGAATAATCGGTCCCCTCTTTGTGTGGTGCTTCTTAGCCTATTGGTCTCCTCTTTGTGCGGTGCCTCGTAGCCTCCCGGTCTCCTGTGCGGTGTTTCGTAGTCTCCCCATTCATTCTAGTTTTTTTTTTGGGAATTAATTGAATTAAAGGAATTAATAGAAGGAATCAATTCAAAAGGCCGGGGGAATCAGACTGGATCCATTCACTCCTGAGAATCATTCTGCCCATGTCTACTTCGGAGCGACCGAGTCCCGCGCCACTTCAGGTTGCCGACGAGCAGGTGGTCCTGAAGTGGGGGAAGGAGCTGGCGGGAGAATTCTTCGAGGAAGGCATAAAGAAACTTGTGCCACGGCTCACCACATGCATTGAACGGGTTGGCAATAATTTGGAAAAATATTCAATAAGTGTGTCAACAATATCCTGTATTTTTTTTCTGATACACTTAAAAAATAAATCATTTCATTTACTTTCTGAACATGCCTCATATTATGCAATACAGCATAGTGTTTATAGCTCTAAACAAATTAACAGTTTAGCAGAAATCAAACAAAACGAAAAAATAATCTAAAAGGAATTAAGTTTCAACTAAAAGGAGTCAACTAAAATAATTTTTAAAATAAAAATATATTAGTTCCCAAAAGTAGGAGTTCGAAGGAGTCGGTTTTGGTAGGTTACAAAGGAGTCCTACTATTTGGGTACACATTTAAAACGAATACAAATACTTATTACATTTGTTCAAAATAGGCACGAGCTACAAAATAACAAAGTTCTGAACCAAAAAGGTTACGCAAACAACCCATTCTATATTTATCATTTAACAGTTTCCAATAAAGTTATTTCCGTTTGCTTTCATCTGCCTACAAAGAAAACGTTGGTTCAGAAGGGTGATTTTGTATATTTTGCTACAGCGTAATGCGTGTTAAATCGGCCGTATACGACACACATGTTGACAGATGCTTTTTTAGATTTGCACGGCCAAAAGTATTTTCGTTATTTGTTTTTGGAGTGTTATGTCGCACTGCGCTACCTCATTCTTTAGCCAACGTTTCGGACAGCGTTGCAGTGTCCATCATCAAGGCAAATCCGGCAAATGCCGGATCGGCCGTATACGACACATAATATGTTGGACAGACACGTTTTTAGATTTTCACGGCCAAAAGTATTTTATTTATCTATTTACGCCCATAGGGCTTTTACCTAGAATGCAGTACATTTTTTTAATTACAGTATTTACAAAATACAAGTAACATAATATATGTAAAAAACAAAATTTAGGTTACATAAAATATAAGTGTTAAAAGAAAAAAAAAATTAGGTTACATAAAATATAAGCGTTAACAAAATACAGTTAACATAAAATATAAGAAACAAAATATAGTGCATAAAATATATGAGTTGAGATAAAGTAGGTAAGGTTAAAATAGTTGTTCACATTAGTTTATGGGATAGGTAGAAACAATAGTTGGCACATATGGCGTTTGAAGTTTGTAAAGTTCAAATTATTGTCAAATACATCCATATTGTATAAGTATTTGTTACCAAGACTATGTAAACGTTGTATTGGAGAATGTAAATCATAGTTCGAATGAGATGTACGTATATAAAATGTTAATGTTTGTCTAGTTATTCGTGTAGGTTCATGTAGATTTATTAATTGCAGGAGTTCACAACTGTTGAATTTAGAGTTTAATAATTTTAATAAAAAGGTTAGGTCGTTTATTTTTCGTTATTTGTTTTTGGGGTGTTATGCCGTATTGCGCTACCTCCTTCTTTAGCCAACGTTTCGGACGGCGATGCAGTGTCCATCATCAAGGCAAATCCGGAAAATACCGGATCGGCCGTATACGACACATAATATGTTGACAGATACGTTGTCACATAAATAATTATGCGTCTAATGCAGTTCTTGCTTAGGTGGTTATTTTGTCTATGGTGTTTTTTTGGACACTGGTAATTTTTGGAAAAGAGAGAGTTTCCTTTTTGTTTATGGTCACTTCCTTCCGATCAACTTGGGCAGTTGGGTCGGAAATTGGTCACTCACTGGAAAAGTGTTTTATTGGATTTTATCATGAGAATCTAAGTCGATTTTAAACCTAAAAGAACGCGGGGTGTTTTTACGTAACACGCGAGGTTCGTGTACGAGTTATTTATAGTGGATGACGTGAAAGTTTTTCCGATCTGGCTGGTTGGCCGCTTTGGTGGAATTATTTCTGGAAAAGGAATCGTGAAGTGAATTGGTCCTGGTGTTGGCTACTATAATATGCCTTCACGACCCCGCGTCGCAAAGTCACGGTCTGCTAACCGTAACACGCCAGACTTGGATACTGTTGGGGGCCACGTGCCTTTTGATTGGAGTTCGTCGAGATGGCCCGTGGCTGAATGCGCTCCTTGGAGGTATAGCGGCCTCCTGCCCAATTAGAAGGACGACCTTGGTGCTCTGGATTCCGCGCCGTTCCCATATGGGAAGACTGGAGTTCCCGTCCCGTCTCGTGTTTTCTCACTGCGAAGCAAGATCGCGTTCGTCTACCGGGGTTATTTCCGTATAGTTAGTTTAGCGTGTCCATTAGGAGTCCATCTGGTATGTGTATTTTTTATATTTCCTTTTGTTACCTTGGTATGAAGTTTGTACACTTCCTTGTTGCTTTTTGGTTTGGATTCAATACATTTTTATAAAGTTCCTCTTCTTTTATTTGACTGAAAACCCTACCTACATGACAGATAACTACTTGGCCCACTATCCTGAGCCCTGGTCTCTGCTCTGCCGCAAGGTTACATTTTATATGAACATGATACGTTTCAGTGGCGCTTCCAACGTGTAAAATCAGTTATTTTCGGTGCCCGAAACGTACTTTTCTGTCATGTGGGGTGGATTTTCAGAATTTTTGCTTATAATATTAGAGATGAATCGGTGTGTGTGCATATATTTGGTTATATATCTATCTTGTTGATATAGAGCCTGATTAACTTATCGCTTCTTCATCCCTTTAAATGACATTAACCGTTCTGCAGAGATACTGTGTGTCACTTAATTGCTATTAAGAAAATTAAATTCTGAAAATACATTTCATTATGTTATATTCTGTTTCTGTTGAATATTATTGTTTGTTGACCTTTTCGTAAGGCATCTGATTACTTTGACACCAACTTTAAGTGTTGCCATTAAGATAATGTTAAACACAAAATTCATTCATAATATCTCTAGAGGTGATAACCGAAATATTGTTGGGAACATTTTTTCTGTTTACTGGCAATTCTGTTTTAACTGTCAGCTATCTATGTTATGGTTTATCGGAGCCGAGCTGTCAATTCTTGTTGACATTTGTCAGGTTATGTGCATTGTTTACTTACAAAGCCGCGGAAGTTCATTATTGAATACATTATTTTTTGTTTTTTAAACATAGGACGACTTGTGACAGACATTTATCATAAATAATTGTTTATTATAAGCTTGCGGTTACTAAAATATTGGGAGAATATAGTAACGGCACTATTCTTGTTCGCATTTGTGTCCGTTTATACCTTCATACATATAAAGGGAGTTCGTGGAACGTATGTTATAAAAATAATTATTATTTTAAAATATTTACTGCATTCTAAGGTGGTTTTAAATAAATTATAAATGGCTTCGTCGCTATTGAAAATCAATGACTATTTATCGAGTTCATACGTACAGGGTGTTTGGTAATTGACGTGTTACAAATAAATAATTAATTATAACAGTTTGGTTAATCCTATTATTACATTTATTTTCATATAATTATTTGAGAATAATAATTTAATTATAAATTAAATTAAAATTTTTATTTATTCTTTAAAAATGGCGATTTCCGATATTAATGGGGTAACCAAGGAAGAAATGATAAAATTGTTAACGGATCGTAACATCGTTCCGGAAGCTACATTATCAAGTATGCGCGAACAGGCTCGCTCTTTTAATAAAAGTTTGAAAGAGGGGAGTGCTTCCAATATGAATATATGTGATGATAATACAGGAAGTGGTTCCAATATGAATATAGGTAATGATAATACAGTTAGTTTAGAAAAGACTACAACCGTAATTAATAATTATTACCAGTCGCCTTTGCCTCCAACTTCTTCTTCGTCCGTTCATTCTTGGGATTTAAAATTTTCTGGGTCTTCGGATGTCAGGAATTTCATTTTACGCATAGAAGAATTATCCAGATGCCGGAAGGTGGAGTTATCCTCGGTTGTTACCTCTTTCCCTGACCTTCTGGAGGGAAGAGCTCTTTCCTGGTTTAGAACTATTTTTGATGACTCTTTGTCTTGGTCAACTTTGAAAAAGCTCCTCATTTCTCGTTTTGACGTTTGTACCAATCAAACGGAAGCTTTAAAAGCCTTGTTCGCTATGAAGCAAAAAAATTAACCAGGCTATAGTGGATTATGTCGAAGATGTTCAGTTAGCAAACTTAAGGTTGGATGTTCCGCTTTCTGAGGAACAATTGGTGGATTTAGTCTGTGACAGTCTACAACCTAAATACGCTTTGGCCATTGCCTATTACTCGGAAAAGAGTCTTTCAGCTTTAGTAAATGTGTGCCGTAAATTTGATAAGCTTTCAGTAGACAAACCCGTACCACAGTTTAATTCATCTCCGCGGGTTCCATATTCTCAACCGCCGTACCCGCCACGAGCTCAAGGCTCGCACTCTCCCCGTGTTATAATCAAGCTTCCTTTTCTCCACGAGCGTCTTCTTCTAGTTCTGCTTTCAATAGTAAGAAAACTTTTAATTGTTTCTATTGTAAGGAACAAGGTCATACGAAACAATTTTGTCAAAAATGGAAAAGGGACTCTCTTAAGCATAATGTCGCGAATAAATCTAATTCAAAAAACTAACCGACGATCTTTTGCGTTCTGTGCACAAGGATGACAGAAGATCGTCGTCAGTTACTAGTAATATATCTAAGTTTACCACGCACAACATGGACGCATGTGTGCCGTTAGCTGATTGTGGACGAGATGTTAGACCACATGTTAATATTAAAATTAAGGATTTGGTTTTTTCAGGACTTTTAGACAGTGGAGCATCTGTCAGTTGTTTCGGGGGTTCTGTTTATAATTTTTTCATAAGTTTAGGGTATAAGTTAAATAAGTTAGATTCCTACGTTACCACCGCGGATGGCAAACGTCAGGATATAATTGGTACTATGCGAGTACTAGTATTGTATAATAATATTAAGAAATATATTAAGTTTTTCGTTATACCGTCGCTGTCCTCTTCAATTGTTTTGGGAGTAGACTTTTGGAAGCAATTCGACGTGGCCCCTCAGTTGTTTCCAAAAGTTGACAGCAATGTTAATTTTGGGAAGGTTGTCAGTGAGGTTCGCAAATTAACATCAGCTTCCTTGCTGTCCCCCCAAGACAATTTCAAATTAAATTCGGTTATAGTTAAGTTTAAGTCAATTTCTTTCGAAGAACGTGGTTTAGGTAAAACCCATTTAGTACGTCATAAAATAAATACAACAGGGGATCCTATTAAACAGCGTTACTATCCTTTATCTCAAACTCGCCAGAAACAATTAGAAGCACAATTAAAAGAAATGTTGGATTTAGGTGTTGTCCGCCGTTCCCGTTCAGCTTGGTCAAACCCAGTTTTGATTGTTCCTAAGAAGGATGGTTCTGTCAGGTTTTGTTTGGACTCGAGGCGCTTGAACAGCGTCACATTGGCAGATTCCTACCCCCTCCCTTACATTTCACGTATTTTAGATAAACTAAGGGGTGCTCGTTTTATTTCATCGATAGATTTGAGCAAATCATTTTGGCAGATTCCCTTAGATAAGGAATCCTGTCCTAAAACGGCTTTCGTTGTACCAGGCCATGGTCTGTTTGAATTTGTGAGGATGCCGTTCGGTCTTAAGAATGCTCCTAGCGAATTGCAGCGTCTTGTGGATGTTCTTTTTGGTCCTGAGTTCGACGAGAACGTCTTTTGTTATCTTGATGATTTGATTGTTATTTCGGAAGATTTTGAGTCACATTTGAAGATTTTGAATAAAATTTATGAACGATTAAGAGATGCGGGTCTAACAGTTTACCTCAAAAAATGCGAGTTTTGTAAAGAAGAGTTAAAATATCTAGGTTATATCGTAGACGCGAAGGGTCTTCGTACAGACCCCGTTAAATTAGAATGTATTCGTACTTACCCTACCCCTAAGAATTCGAAGCAAATTAAAGCTTTTATAGGTCTTTGCGGTTATTATAGGCGTTTTATCAAAGATTTCTCTACTATTGCAGCCCCGTTGACAAAACTCACTGGTTCTAGAATGGGAATAAGTAATTTTTCTTGGACTCCAGAAGCGGAAGACGCGTTTAAAAAATTAAAAAAAGCTCTCACTTCTGCTCCCGTTATTAGTTGCCCTGATTTTTCTTTGCCCTTTACTATCCATTCCGACGCGAGCAACGTTGGGATCGGCGGCGTGCTTACTCAGGTGTTTGACGGTGAAGAACATCCTGTTTCTTTTTTCTCTAGGTGCTTAAATGTTCACGAACGAAATTACGGCGTTACGGAGCGCGAACTCTTTGCGGTATTAGAATCAGTCAATCATTTCAGGCCTTACGTAGAAGGAGTTCATTTCACAGTAGTGACGGATCACTCCAGTTTGCAGTGGTTGGTTTCGTTGTCCAATCCAACTGGTAGGCTTGCACGTTGGTCTACGCGTCTTTCCCAATATTCGTTTGATGTGGTGCACAGAAAGGGTAAATTAAATACTGTTCCAGATGTTCTTTCTCGTAAAGACGATTTTACTGTTGCTGCCATAGATTCTTCGCCTACAACTTCGGATAGTTGGTATAATAATTTGTTTTCCAATTGTATGAATAATCCCCAACGTTTCAATAACTTCCAAATTAAAGATAATTGTTTATTTCGACATTCTAAATCTCGTTTCGCTTTGCAAGAGGATACAGCCTTGAAGCTGGTTGTGCCTTTTGAAGACCGCAACGCTATTCTAAGTAAAGAACACGAATCTATTAACTCTTGCCACCCCGGTGTATTCAGAACGTATAAGAAAGTTCAACTCCGTTACTTTTGGCCGGGTATGTATAATGACGTCAAAAAGTTTGTTAATAAGTGTAAAACGTGCAAGGCACATAAAATAAATACATCTGCGCCGGCTGGTATTTCTACGAATCCAAAAATAGTCAACAGACCGATGCAAATGTTGTCTATCGACCTTGTTGGACCTCTTCCACGTAGTTACGCGGGTTTTATGTACATTTTATCGGTTGTTGACGTTTTTTCCAAATATACATGGATTTTTCCACTCAGAAATGCTACTACTAAAAGCATTGTAAAAAATGTTGAACAATTTATTTTTCTAGTCCACGGTGTTCCACAAACCCTGGTGTGTGATAATGGTAAACAATTTGTTTCAAAAGAGTTCAAACAATTGTTGGCTGATTATAATGTTCCTATGCCTTTTTATAACGCCTATTACACCCCGCAAAATAATGTAGTTGAGCGGTATAACCAAACTATCGGGACTGCCTTGTCTATCTTGTCCGAGTCTGACCATCGTAATTGGTCCAGATTTCTGCCTCAGATTCAGTCAGCCTTGAATAATACTGTCAATTTTGTAACAGGTTTCACGCCTTTTTTCCTTATGCACGGCAGGGAACAAATTGTTGACGGCAATTTACACAAAATTAATGTTTCTTCTAGTGTCGTGGACGTACCTTTGGATCAGTCTAGAGCCGAATTTGCAAAAAAGTTGGAAGACTTAGTTCCTATTTACGAACAAGTTTCAAATGCATTAATACAGGCCTTTAAAAAGAATGCCCAACATTATAATTTACGCCGTAAATCCGTGGTTTATAATGTAGGTGATGTCATTTGGAGGAAGAATTTTGTTCAATCCAGTGGTCCGGATTACTTTTCCCATAAGTTGGCACCTAGATTCGTTCGTAATGTTATAAAAAATAGAGTCTCGGATTTAGTGTACACATTGGCAGATATGCAAGGTAGAACTGTAGGTAATTTTCACGTGAAAGATATTGTTCGGATAGATTAGTTTTTTTTTCTTTAAGGAGGCCAATGTTGTAGTGTGCAGGCCTACCAACCCTTCACATTATTACATTTGTTTCTTTTGTGATTGTTCTGGTCTCATGATTTGGAGTTTGGTACCTCCAAATCTTGTGCTCAGTACAGACACTTAATTCTAGTTCATTGACGATAAGCCGTTTATTTACCCTCGGTAAACTGGAATGTGATCCTTGTGGTCACTGGCGCCCAAATTTTGTTAATTAAGTCTTTCTTTCCTCCGTTAATGTGCTTTTCTGTTAATAATAACATGCACTAATTTCGAGTTTTTTTTTTGTATTATTAAACGTATGATTATTTTGGTAATAATATACTTGTTCACATAAGTACACACACACTGATTTCATACCTTGTTCCATCTGTTTAACGGAATCAGTTGTAATGCTATTATTTTTAAGTTTATGCCCTTCTTTCTTCAGTCCACTGGAGGCTCTTTTATTGCCCATAGCCCATAGAACCTCCAGGGAACTTGAGAAGAATTATCTTGGAATTTTGTGTTTCGGAGACTTGAGCTACTTTCTGATGCACAAAAGTTCTGTTAATTATACTATTGATAGTTAAGTATTCATAAGTTTAAGTATTGCATAGCTTTCCTATAAGTTCTTTATATAAATCTTAGTTCATAAGAAAGTTGTTTCTGTCTCTAACAAGGAAAGTACTGCTTTGGCATGCTTTACTAATAATTAATTCCTTTGGAATTATCGCTTTGCCTCTAATACAGGAAAGTGTGTTCTGTATAGTTTTAACTCTAAATAATATAAACATTAGTGTCTTACTGTTAGTATCATTATTAAACTTTAAATTAAGTATTACTAGTGTCATTCATTAAAATTTTGAATTGATCACACCTCGAATAGTGTCAACTCACTGAAAGCCATAGTTGATCACACATTTTGTTTTGTTTGTACAAGAAATGCTGACTTTTGTGCACTCGTGGAGTGTTTTTTTTAAGGGATGCCAGCTTGGGTATTACCGTGGTCTCATTTTTTTACAAACAATGTCACTCTTTTGAGTTTTTGATGCAGGTTGTTTAATGGATTTTTGGATATCCTAAGCTGCGAGCTTAACTTTCTGTTTTGCTGTTAAGTACCAATTGACTTTTGTCATGATCTTATAGTTAGGTATTGTGTTATGTAAATCCTAATCTGACCACCTTGATTGGCAGGTATTTATTGTTTTATAAAACCTCACCTGATTTGATTTTTGAAAATTGGATAATTTAAATATTATTCTAGTTTGACGACCTTTTTACATATAGGTATTTCTTCGGATTTGTAAATCCTGGTTCAATAATGACAGTTAGATGATTCAATGTAAGATCCCTACTCTGCCCACGTCTGATAGACAGTTTGTATACTGATTCTATATTACTTATAACACAGAAAAGTATTTTCTTGTGTCCTAGTTTTGCCAACATTGAACTCCATTGTTCTGATTGAAAAATGTATATTTATATAGATATTTTCTTAATTTAGGCTTCTTTAATTTTAAGTATTTGTTTATTTTTAAGTTTTATCTTAAGAATGTTAAACCGGATGGACTTAGTTAGATAGGTTACTTTTTTTTGCTATTCAAATATGGCGTAAATTCAGTGCGAGTGAGGGCTGTTTAACCCTATAAAGTGAAGCCAAATTGGCCTTTATTTCCTGTATAAGGAAAAGTGATCAAATTTTTTTTCTTTTCTACAATTTATTTGGTTGTGTTTTTTCTTAAAATATAAAATGTTGAGTATTTTATAAGTATAAATCTTGTTAAATTGACACGAAAACAACAGGTCTCCTTTTTTTAAAAATAAATTCAAAACTTTGTTTAATTTAGTAGATGATGGTTGACTCCTTGTTTTCGTGCCTTTCTTTTCTTGTTTGTTCTTTATTATTAAGAAATTTAATTTTAAGAGATTTACCTTTAAGAAATTTAGTTCTAAGTTGTTATTTTAATTACTAATTAATGTTATGTTATCAATTTTTAGATACCTGATGGACTCATAGTTTAGTTAGTTTGTGGACTTAATTTTTCATGTTTGAGGGCAAACATTTTCGTGGGAAGGGGGGAATTGTCACATAAATAATTATGTGACTAATGCAGTTCTTGCTTAGGTGGTTATTTTGTCTATGGTGTTTTTTTTGGACACTGGTAATTTTTGGAAAAGAGAGAGTTTCCTTTTTGTTTATGGTCACTTCCTTCCGATCAACTTGGGCAGTTGGGTCGGAAATTGGTCACTCACTGGAAAAGTGTTTTATTGGATTTTATCATGAGAATCTAAGTCGATTTTAAACCTAAAAGAACGCGGGGTGTTTTTACGTAACACGCGAGGTTCGTGTACGAGTTATTTATAGTGGATGACGTGAAAGTTTTTCCGATCTGGCTGGTTGGCCGCTTTGGTGGAATTATTTCTGGAAAAGGAATCGTGAAGTGAATTGGTCCTGGTGTTGGCTACTATAATATGCCTTCACGACCCCGCGTCGCAAAGTCACGGTCTGCTAACCGTAACACGCCAGACTTGGATACTGTTGGGGGCCACGTGCCTTTTGATTGGAGTTCGTCGAGATGGCCCGTGGCTGAATGCGCTCCTTGGAGGTATAGCGGCCTCCTGCCCAATTAGAAGGACGACCTTGGTGCTCTGGATTCCGCGCCGTTCCCATATGGGAAGACTGGAGTTCCCGTCCCGTCTCGTGTTTTCTCACTGCGAAGCAAGATCGCGTTCGTCTACCGGGGTTATTTCCGTATAGTTAGTTTAGCGTGTCCATTAGGAGTCCATCTGGTATGTGTATTTTTTATATTTCCTTTTGTTACCTTGGTATGAAGTTTGTACACTTCCTTGTTGCTTTTTGGTTTGGATTCAATACATTTTTATAAAGTTCCTCTTCTTTTATTTGACTGAAAACCCTACCTACATGACAGATAACTACTTGGCCCACTATCCTGAGCCCTGGTCTCTGCTCTGCCGCAAGGTTACATTTTATACGAACATGATACGTTTCAACGTTTTTAGATTTTCACGGCCAAAAGTATTTTCGTTATTTGTTTTAGGGGTGTTATGCCGTATTGCGCTACCTCCTTCTTTAGCCAAAGTTTCGGACAGCGTTGCAGTCCGAATAAGTACTAAAACTGACCACTTCTGTTATCCTTCTTTTTTTTGCAACAATGCAGTAACTTGCGCGCATAACAGCTCTGAAATGCAACTATTTAGAGCTGCCAGACCAACTTGTTTCATCTGTGAAGACGCCATATTTTGAATATGTACTAAAACAGGCCATTTCTCTAATCATTTTTTTTCGCAACAATGAAGCCTCTTGTAAGCTCTTTAACTCAACGTTGCAACCACTGAGAGCAGGCAGACCGACATCATTCACTCACCTCAGGGGGCTACTCTACAAACTATACAAGTAAATTGCCGCGCCGAAACGCAAATTATGTACCTAGTATTCCCTCGATAGAAAAAAATCGCAATGTATGCTACGAAAATTATTATAAACACGTTTGTTCCAGTTATTTTACAAGTTATATGTATGAAAAAATTCACAGTGTTTCTTTAAATGCTGTTTTAGTCAACCCCTCTGAATAGCCTCGATTTTTGCTCTGTTTTAAGCGAATCGTGATTTATTAAACATTTTCACGATTTTAACATTAGCGCGCTCCCTCTAACATTCGTATTTACATATCACTCCATCTTCTTCTTTTTAAGCGGGTGTGCCGTGCCTTAAGATACCAACTCTTAAAAGTAGTTACCCTGACGCCAGAGATGATGACGCGTTTTGCCGCGTAATCCTCGTTAAGAGATCAGTCAGTCGCGAGAAACATCATATTAATACGTTAAACGTACAGTCATTTATGAGCGCCTGTTAAGTTTATATGTAAGTAGTTTTAATAACTAACAAAGCTTTCTACTTGCTTCGCGTTTTTAGGTAGGTAATTAATCCATGTAACATGCAACCTCAGCACAGGTTCGCCTAGTGAGGTGTTCAAAAAACACTACTTATAACCAATTTACGCACAGTTACGGATCAATAACATTTTTCTTATTTTTTTATTATGCTAAAACTTATTATTTATGTACTTAAAAAATGAAATAAAAAATATATTAAAAAAAAATTGTGTCCTTCCTTTGCATACAAATCAAATCCACATCGCCCGCTTGCCAGCCATTATTTCTTTATTTTAAAAGGGCTAAGATGAAAATGATAAAAAATATATCTTATTAATTTAGCAGGAGAAAGATGAAAAAACGGTTAAGACCACGGACATATGAATATATATGGACCTGCCCTAAGTGATAAAAACGTATTATTTCCCCCTCCACATGGCGCTGGCTGGAGCTCCTCCTTGGAACCGGCTCGCTCCATGGGGAGGGGATAGAGCCTCGCTTGAATCTAAAATGTGTGACGTCATCATTCTTGCCGTGAACAGCTAGAAGGTAACATCCATACATTTAACGAAATACCACGCCAAAACGGTAGCGTATGCTATACAATATATCTACATTTTAACGTGCACATAGCGAATGTGGGCGGTTCTTCAGTGTGCTCGTCGCTGGTTACAGTGGTAAGTAAATTATGAAACATTTGTAATAGTGTTTTAACTAAACACGGCAACAAAATATTGCTATGTGTATTGGGGCGAGTCTTTTTGGGGCGAGCAATTGGCCTTAGCAAATATGTTATTATCGTGGCAAGCAATTCGCGCTCCCATGTAAAAAGGTCTATTCATTCAAAGCAGATTTTGCTTTTAACTAAATGGTGATATTGTAATGCGAGATGCCTATTTAATGTCAGATTGATTGTATAACGAATCACAGTCATCTTTCCCCTCTTCGCCCTCCATAGTTTGGTTTTACCCCTCATCTGTAACTGCTTGTCTATCCATTTGGATGTCTATGGTTTAGACAAAATAATATGCTATTAATTTAGAAAGGACACAGCAGAGAAAATCAATTGGAAATCCTCGAATAACTAACACAAATAATTTAACAATCTTTTAAATCATTGCTTTATTTGCAAGGACCAAATATGTTCAAAAAAATATTTTTGTTGTTAATGTTTGTTATTTAAACCAAATTAATGTATAATAATGGTCTTGTGTTGACGCACACCACTGATACAGCGCTGGTATTTTGATTAATAGAATGGATTATCCGTCATGGTTCATGTTCCGCCATAGTTAGTTATTATTACGCTGTCTAACCAGAGTCTGTTCAATATTCAAGGTTACAATATTACATTATTCAAGGTACCTATTGTCTTCCTCTCCTCTACGTCAAAACTGTTCACAATGCCGGAAATTGCGAACGGAAGCTGAAATAATGTAAAAGCAATACATCCGCTGAGGCAAATATTATTTGTCTAAGTTATTTTTCATCTTTGAGGCATTATTTCTGGCTTTGATATCGTTAAAATTGAGACGTGCGTCGCGCCAAACCCACATCCCTCCATTATGAATTTTGAGCTGAAAGAAGGGTAGGTTAGTTAAATACTGGGTTTCCGGTCGCGAAATCCGAAAGGCGCTAATATCGACTCTAAAACTAATAAAACAGAAGAAAAACAATGTTAGAAAGTTATTACGTACCTAATCCTAATATTCAGTCATAGATCTAAATTATACGTGGCATAAGACGTTAGTACACGTTACTGGAATAGCATAAATTGTTTTTTCTGTCCTCTTAAGAGCCATTATCCAGCGGCCGAGAATTTAAATTTCGTCGAACGATGATCTTGCGATCGTACTCTTGCAACTGTACAATTTGGGAGTCAGGTAAGGGTACCGCCGCCCCGGGAACCATTTATTGGATAACCAATACCTCTGCCATAGGTCACCCCAAGTGGTTCGCTAGGTTTGGTGACTTAGCAGGGGTGCCCGGGTTCAAGGGGTGAGGTTTGTCCAGGTCTTGGCGGCGGATACGTCTGCCCATCTGCTGTGTGGCGGGCCGGATCGAGAGAGACTGGGTGAAGGAGGCCTTTTGACCTTTTCAGTCGGACTCTCTCGACCCATCGCCTTACACCGCATTTGGAGGGATGGATTGATTCGTCCGTCACTCCTATACACACAAACCCCCCAGATTCCTACCCATACCTCATACCTTTTTCCTTCCCAGAACTACCTACCCTTTCCTTCCTTAAAAAGACCCTTCACACAGCATCCCCTAAGGTGATATGGGCCCTGAGAGAAATTATTTTCCTCAACGCCTCCTGTGTGGAGCTAATGTAAAAAAGGGCGGTTCCGATAAGAAAGATTAATTATTTTCCATACCGGCATTTTGACATAATAATTCAATATCGATTTTATTTCATTCAAAATTTACTTTGATACATACCTACATTCAAAAATGCTCAAATTCGTGATGATAAAACTAAAAAAAAATTATCTACTTTTTGTAAATTATTTTTTGATCATAAGTATTTATAACTTTTCAGTAATGTCTATTGTCTAAGCAAAATACGAGATACGAAATACTCCTAAGAATGTCATTTTTTTTTTAAATATATTAGTTTTTAAGACCGCAAATAAATAGACAAACTGAACTATTTTCATCACAAAACAAGGGCGCGGATATTTTTAATGATGCTATTTGAATTAAAATTAATATTTGAAATGTATGTTGTACAACACAAAATTTTGTTTGAAAATTTAACAAAACTGCCAACGACCTATGGTAAAACCAAATTGTACTAAAGACATATTTTCTCAAAATTTAAAACACAGCTTTACTAGACAAAAGAACAATCTTTATTGAAAAGAGTCAATAAGTTTAAAATTTGATTTAAAAATGACATTTTCGGTTTTGACAGGATACTCCCTCTTAAATACGACGGTCCGTGGTCGAGGGGCAAGGCTCTCGACTAGCGATCCGAGGGTCGCGGATTCACATCTCAGCGAAGATACATTTTATTCGATTGATTTGTGTTTTTACAATTGAATCAAACAAAATAATAAACAAATAATAAGGTATATTTGCGGTACGTTCCAGATTGAAAGGTACTCTCAGTAAAGCCCTGGTATACGTCTACCATTCAAAATTGAAACGTTGCTTGAAATAGACTAAGAATAGAGTAGATCTGAATAACCAGGTTCTTCCCCATCTTCCTCTTTCCCATCTCCTTCCACTCCTCACTTTTTTTTGCATGAGCTCCACACGGGACGTCCTGAGGAAAATAATTTCCCTCAGGGCTTAAATCGTCTTTGGGGATGCTGTGTGTTGTGTTCTCACGGTAGAGAGCTCTCTGGCACTTTGTGGTTGGAGAGGATTAAACTTGAAAGAATAATAGTTCTTTTGAATAATCTGAGTTTTATTTATAACTAGCCGGCAATGCCATATTCAAAGAAATAAATTCTTTCTCCCTGCACGTTCTTTCCCATCCGTCCCGTTTCCCTCCCGGGGAAAAATCAATCAAATTTGGTACCTAACATATTTAAAATATTTATTATTTAAAAAATCCATAGATAATAAATTCTTTTGTTACAAAAACAGCTGCCTGCTAAATTCACATTCATCAAACGCGTGTACTGCATGTCAAACGTGCTAATTTAAAATAGTGGTTTAATAAATTTTTTCTGAAATTATCCAATTTTCTGCGCAATGTTCATATTTTTTCTTTCCGGAAGTACCTTCTACAAAGTATTAGAAAAAAGATGAATGAAATAGGTAAAGTCGTTCTGAAGTTATGGCGTGACCAAGGGAAACAGGGATTCATTTTTATATTAAAAGATTACTGTGTAGTCGACCTAACTTAGAGTTGGTTACAATGGATCTGCTGGCCAGTACCATTCGTGGGCCCAGCTGGTCTCGGCCCTCTGGCGACCTTCGAATCCCGCTTACATCTTATGGACTTCACGAAAAGCTTTTATACACCTGACATCTAAATGAGAAAACAGGAAGCTTT
The DNA here is from genome assembly GCA_929108145.2 of Limnephilus rhombicus. Taxonomy (NCBI): domain Eukaryota; kingdom Metazoa; phylum Arthropoda; class Insecta; order Trichoptera; family Limnephilidae; genus Limnephilus; species Limnephilus rhombicus. The sequence goes on from OV815283.1 coordinate 42,788,665, forward strand.
TGCGTACACTACACTATGTGGAGGGATTTTTTTTAAGGAAAGGAAGGAGATGAGAGTTCTGGGAAGGAAAAAGTTTTTTAGGCGTGTGTAGGAATCTGGGGTTCAGTGTGTTCAGGTCATCCGCTGCCAAGACCCAAACAAACCTCACCCCATGAACTCGGGCACCCGTGCTAAATCATCAAACGTAGCGAACCACGTGGGGAACCTGTGACAGAGGTGTTGGTTATCCAATAAATGGTTCCCGAGGCGGCGGCACCCATTCCCCCTACCCAAATTAATTACCTTCAGTCTCACAACAAACCCCAATTAGTCTCACTGGCTCCAGACGGGAGCAGTTGAGACACTTGTGAGGTATTCACATAATTATTATTAATAACTTATTTCAGTCGGTTCTCTCAGGTAGGCGGGATAATAGTGTATTATGGGTCGTTTATTATTTATAAAACTAGAGCTCGCATCGCTAAAGCTTTGTAATTTGAACACCGTTTTGCACTTTGGACACATCGTTAAATTTGTATCTCACGACGCCGACGCGACGCGTAAAACGAAAAAAAAAATATTCCAATAAAATAATGACGATACAATAAAGTATTAATTTCAGATTTTCAATGATTTTAAAAGTTAAATATGGTAAATAACCGAAATATACCCGCGTATTTGTGCCGTGGTTTTGAATTTTTTCGTGTATTTGAAAATATAAGCTCGATTATGTATTTGATGGGAATTGGTTATAGTGTACCTAATTGTTTCAATTAAGCCTTAAGGGCCATCAACCAGCCAGCGGCTGAGAATCCATATTTCTTCGAAAGATGTTCTTACGATCGTACAGGGTGGTTCCAATGAGAAAGATGAATTATTCTCCGTACCAGCTTTTTAAAATAATAACTCAAAAACGTTTTTTTCCATTCGAAATTTGCTTTAATTTATACCTACATTCAAAAATGGTGAAAGTTGTGATGATAAATCTATTAAAATTATGTACTTTTTGTAAATATTTTTTGATCATAAGTACCTGTTTATAAATTTTCAATAATGTCTAAGCAAAATAAGAATGTAAAAATAATCTTAAATATATTAGTTTGCAAGACCGTAAATAAATAGACAAACTGAAGTATTTTCGTCACAAAATATGTGCGCGGATTTTTTTCACATGATTTTTTTTTAATTAAAATTAAAATTCTGAATCGTAGCTTTCCCAGATAATTTATTGATTTATTTAACTGCATGATTATATGATTTGAAATGTGTGTTGTACGAGGTGGGGCAAAAGTAATCACCCGATGTTCTTTTGATGTAATTTTTTTTTTAATGAAAAACTTTGGTTCTGCTTGTGAAATTTGTTTATTTAATCCATTAGAATTTATTCCATCAAGTCGGTACGATGATATCGGCCAAGTGGCCGCCGCCAGAGTTGATGACCATATGGGCCCGTTTTATGGCATTTTCCATCACTCTTGCCAGAACTTCGGGCGACAGGTTCTCACATTCCTGGCGAATATTCTCCTTAAGGGCTTCAAGAGTCTGAGGCTTGTTGACGTAAACCCGCGACTTCAAAAAACCCCATAAAAAGAAGTCTGGAACGGTCAAATCGGGTGATCTGGCCGGCCAGTGCAAATCACCAAAACGAAAGATTAAGTGACCCGGAAATGCTTCCTTCAGAATATCGGTTGTGGCTCGAGCAGTGTGCGCCGTTGCACCGTCCTTTTGGAACCACAGGTTTTCCAGTCCCAATTCATCCATTGAGGAAGAAAAAAATCGGTAATCATGGCTCTGTGGCGCGCGCCGTCCACAGTCGTGGTTCAAAAAAAATTACCCGATGACTCCTCCAGCGTAAACAGCACACCACGCAGTAACATTGAACGGGTGTAATGGCTCTTCGTGGGTGTATACGAATTTTCGGTGCCCCAAAAATAATGATTGTGTTTATTCACGTAACCGCTAAGATGGAAATGAGCTTCATCGCTCATAATAATTTTCGATGAAAAATCGTCCACCTCTTCGTTGAGATTCAGGATGACTTGAGCGTAGGTTATACGCGTTTGGCGGTCAACAGCTAACAGCTGATGCACTGTCTGCACTTTGTAAGGGAACATCTTCAAATCTTTCACCAAAATTCTGCGTATGGACCGCCGGCTAATGCCCAATTGCGTGGCACGTCATCTGGTCGATGTTCCGGGCTCATCTTAGACGTCTTGGGCAACAGCAGCGATATTCTCAGCAGAACGGCTACTCCGGGGCCGGCCAGCCTTTGGGTACATTCCGTGTTATCGCAGTCTCTTCAAGGCGAGTGGCCAAACGCCGCAGTATTTGTCCAATTGGTGTCGGACGGCCAGGAAATCTGCGATGACATTCACGCTTCGCCAACACAACCGACGAATTGTTGGGCAAAAAAATTTAAACAATTATTTCGCGTTCTTGCGGAGTAAACCGATTCATTGCTTGTCGATTTGTATTCTGCGTTTGTTTACTTTACAAATGTCAAAACCGAATTGACATTTGGCGCCATTTGCAAAAGTTATAGCGTTTTCCAATAGGGTGATACTTTTGCCCCACCTTGTATAATACAAAATTTTGTTTGAAAATTTAACAAATCTGCCAACGACCTACGGTAAAACCTTATTGTATTAAAAATAAACTTATTATCTCAAAATTTAAAATAAAGCTTTACTAGATAACATAACAGTCCTTAAAAATCAATTTATAATTTTTTTGTGGAAAAGAGTCAATACATCTAAAATTAGATTTAAAAATGAAGTATTTTCGGTTTTGTCTGGTTATTCCTCCATTGATATGCTTGGTGTAACCCTAAGTGACCAGCTCAGGTATTGGGGCTCCATCGAAGCCAGAGTAAAGTTAGCCTCCTAAAAACTGGGCGTACTGTACAGGGCCCGCAGATACTTTGATAGTACACAACTGCTAACCCTGTACAAATCACAATTCCGCCCCACGGTTGAATTTGTCAGCCACCTCTGGTCTGGAGCTCCAAAATACCTGAAAAATACCCTCGACTCTGTGCAAAAACGGGCGGTCCGCTTAATAGATTCTCCCATCTTAACAGACGGATTGCAATCTTTAGAGCACAGGCGTCGGGTGGGAATGCTATCCTTGTTCTACCGGTATAACATGGAAGATGCTCCGAGGAACTAGCATCATTGATCCCTTCGGCACCGGTGCATAGTCGGGAAACACGCCTAACGCGTGCCCAACACTTGTACACGGTAGATATTTGTCACATGAGAACGGGTCGTTTCTTCGACTCGTTTTTGTGTTCAACAGCTCGGCTGTGGAATGATTTGCCAGCCTCTGTGTTTCCTCCTTCCTACAACATGGGTCTCTTCAAGACCAATGTTCATTCCTTCCTCTCCTCAAAAAGACCCTCCACATAGCATCCCAGATGACATAGGCCCCGAGGGAAATTATTTTCCACAAGGCCTCCTGTGTGGAGTTAACGTAATTTTTTTTTCCCTCTTAATACTTAATGATATGAAATTACATTCTTTCCCAACGAAAGTAGTTTTAGGCTCGTTGTTTTTTAAATTTTATTATTTGTTTTCACCTGAATTTCAGCTTTTGATGAAATCGCCTGTTTAAAATAAGAGTTTACAACACTACCGGAATTCTAGCTGTGAAAAAAAAAACACTTTATGTTTGAGCGAATTTTTTAGTGGGTGGCTCAGGTACCAAAGTAAATTTTACCAGATGGATTTGCCATATGAAATATCCTATGTAAATTGATAAAGTAACACTGAAAGCTTCGTGAAGCCTTATTCCTGCAATTGATATCGAACCAGAGTATACTTCAAGTTATAAGTAAATAGTTTAGTAGGTACGTTCTACGAGTGTCCTCTATGGTGGTGTTTTTATATTTTCAAAGAGGTTTTGAAACAATAGATAGAAAGAGTCATAAAAAAAATAAAGAAATATGGAAAAAAGGGATAGATTTGGAATGGTTTCAAAGTAACAAGCAACAAAGATAAGTAACAATATATTGAGAAAACGCTGGGGTACCGCAAGGATCCATATTGGTTACACTCCTACATTAGAAAAAATAGTTTATTAGAAAATAGTTTTTTTTTCTTGTTTACATTGCACCTGCAAAGCTACTGCAAGTAGCTTGTCGGCAGGAAAATAGTGTGGACAACAAGATGATACAATATACAATGTTTTACAATAGAAGAAAAAAATATTGCAATTTAATAAAAAAACATAATAAAAACATAAATAAGTATAAAGAAAAAAAAAATAATTAAAATTAAATATTAATAATTAAAAATTAAAAATGCACGAGGAGTCAAGTCAATACATAAAATCTGATTCCAATAGCCATGTTCTAAACAATAGTGCAAATTTAGGTGTCGAGCAACATTTTTTCAAATCATATGGCAGCATATTAAAAATAAGTGGTACAATGTGTTCAAGAGTTCGCTGGCCATGTTTATTAGAAAATCTAGGTACTATCATCCCTTCATTTTGTGTAAGCCTAGTATTGTACATGTGATCCACCGTTGTTTTGTATGGGCTATCTAAGATATGTTGCATACAGATTTTATACCAAAAAAGAGCTCTAATAGGTAACACATTTATGGATTTATACATAATTGTGATATTTTGCCGCTGGTCATAAACTGCTTTGCTGACGAGTAATTTGACCATAGCGTTTTGAATTGACTGTACATGTTGGATGTTTGTTTTACATGAGTGCCCCCAAGACGTTATACCATATCTCACATTAGATTCAGCCAGGGACAAATAGATTAGTTTCATGGTTTTGATGGGTACATAATATTTAAGTTTATAAAGTTTGCCTACAATCGCTCGAAGGCGCTTACATAGCTTAACAATATGGATATCCCATTTCATATTACAATCCACCGTCACCCCTAAGTAGACATATTCTTTGACTAGGTCAATACTTCCACAGGCGCAGGGCTGTATACAGTTATTGTGTATGCAGTCAAAGTTATGGGATACTAATGATGGTGCTATTGCATATCTGGCATGAGGCGATCTTATGTGCATTAGTTTTGTTTTTTGTGCATTTATAACTAAGCCAGAGTCGTGAGACTATTTTAGTAATGCTATGAAGTCCTGCTGTAGCATATTCATGGCCGTGAGCAGATCCCTATGTGAGATGACAAGTGCTGTGTCATCCGCATATACATAGTGTTTGATAAAAGAAAATACTTTATTCATAAGAGAGACAAATACTATGTATAATGTTGGACCTAGGATAGAGCCCTGCGGTACACCAGTAGACAATGATCCCACTTTACTCAATTTTCCATAAATTATATAGTAAAAATACTAAACATTGCAAGTAAGACCGATTGCAGACGAAGGACTGATTTAATAAATAAATAAAAACTGAATGTTAATCCCTCGATCCTTCGCCTTACACCGCAGTTGAAGGGATGGATTCATACGTTCGTCACTCCTGGACACACCGAACCCCAGATTCCTACCCACCCCTCATACATATTTCCTTCTCAGAACTCCTTTTCTTCCTTTTCTTAAAAAACCCTCCACACAGCCTATGTCATCCCTTAGATGACACAGGCCCTGAGGAAAATAATTTTCCTCATGGCCTTCTGTGCGGAGCTAATGTAAAAAAAGGCATAAAAAATATCCACGAGGTTCCAGGTTTAAAGTATTGAAGAAATCATAAAACATTGGAAGAAATTCAATATCTCGGTGTCATTATAGACTGAAAGCACAACTTCTCAAAAAATGACAATTAAGAAATTGAAAAAAATATAATTTCTTGGCAGAATCAGAAACACAGCACATAGAGAAACTTGTCGGATGCCCTTATGTCTGCGTACAATGCAATTATATCTCCACATTTTAATTATTATTGTTAAAGCATACTGCTTTTCTGCAATAAAGAGAAAAATAAAATATGGCCAACACTGCTCAACAATCCATACATCCTAAGAGACATGCTAAGGAGCTAAAATTTGTGGCGGTGAAGGAAACTATGTTTACTTATTAATTTATTTTTATACGTGAAATTAACAAAGGGACGATGTCTATAGAATTGAAAAAAATAATAAATTAGACGAAAAATGCAAAGCAAATTAGATTGCCAACAAGGATGAAATCAAGCACCCAGAAATCTCTTTTGTACCAGTCTGTGCAATTTTATAACAAAATCCCGAAAGAAATTACTGAGATGGAAAATGTGATTAATTTAAATGAGTTTAATTTATGATTTAATACAGTGAAATTGAAAAATATTTAATGACATATCATCATCTTCATCATCATCACTCTTGGCTCTACAACCCCTGGTGGGTCTTGGCCTCCTCAAGAGTCTTCCTGCACTCATCTCGGTTTTGTGCCAGCACTCTCCAGTTTAGAATCTCCTAGGTAGATGATATATCTTAGAGGACGTTGTCGCTCCATCTTAATCTTGGTCTTCCCAGGCTCTTTCGACCCACGGACTTTGGTGCTTGATGCTCGGTCATTCTCTCTACATGACTCAGTCACCGAAGTCTTCCCAGTTTTATAAATTTCGTCACGTTTAGATCCTTAAACAGAGTATATAGCTCATTCTTATAACGGCTGCGCCAAAATCCATTTTCTGAAACCGGTCTGAAGATACGCCTCAAAATTTTCCTTTCAAAAACATCCAGTGCTCGCTCATTCCTCTTAGTTAGTACCAAAGTCTCAGCTGCGTATGTGAGTACAGGTCTGATAAGTGTTTTGTACACTAATATCTTGGTGTTTCTGGACAGCAGTCGGGATTTTATTTAGTTTTGTAGGTGGTAATACCAGCGACTTGCGTTCACTATGCGCTTCTGGATCTCATCTGTGGTATTATTGTCGTTTGTTATCAGGGAGCCTAGGTATGTGAATCTTGGTACAGTTTCAAAATTTTGGCTTCCACATGAGAGAGTTGGGGTTTGTTGGGCGCGTCCTTCGGCCATGTATTTGGTCTTCTGCTGGTTTACTACGAGACCCATATATAAGATATACCTATCATATTTGCCTAATAATTTTCACTTCATATCTATATATCCGTAGTCCAGTGGGTAAGACTCTTGACTCACAATCCGGAAGTCGCGGGTTCGATCCCGGCATGCGCAAATAAAAAATTTATTTGATTAATTTGTGGTATTTCACAATTAATTCATTTAAAATAATATATAGTATATTTGCGGCATGTTCCAGAGTGGAAGATACTATCAGTAATACCATTTTTCCACCCTCGCGAAGGTTTCTGGATTATTACAACTACATGCTAATTCATCCAAAAAGTTTTTTTTAATCATTACAAAAACTCTTACGAAACTATCAAAAATGTTACAATTTGAAAATGACGTTTTAAAAACCGTCGATTGTTCAATCAAAATTCAATTTTCGAATAAACTCTTGGAATTAATGAATTTAATCGAAGTACTCACCTATGGTACTAACCAAAATCGAATACTTTGAATCTAATCAATAATTATATTTATTTTAAATAGGTATCCATGTACCAAATTTGATTCACTGTTCTTGTAATATACAAAAATGAATCTATTTAGTATATGAAAAATGAAAATTTGTAAAAAAAAATTGCAATAGGTGGCACGCGACCTGTTTTTTTTTTTTTTTTAAATGAGCTCCACACAGGAGGCCCAGAGGAAGATGATTTCTCTCAGGGCCTATGTCATCTTTGGGGATGCTGTGTGGAGGGTTTTTTTTAGGAAAGGAAGGAGAGGAGAGTTCTGGGAAGGAAAAGGGTTTAAGGGGTGGGTAGGAATCTGGGGTTCAATGTGTCCAGGTCATCCTCCTCCAAGACCTTGACAAACCTCACCCCATGGACCCGGGCATCCCTGCTAAATCACCAAACGTAGCGAACCACTTGGGGTGACCTATGGCAGAGGTGTTAGTTATAGAATAAAGGTTCCCGGGGCGGCGGTACCCATTCCCGCCTCCCAAATTGCAGTGTTTGTAGATCTGAATGTACCGGGACTGTATATATTGAACGCGGGAGAGGGGAGGTGAACGCGGGAGAGGGGTTTTCGGGAGAGCGGAGAGCGGAGAGGGAAGGCGGGGAAAATGGAGGGGGAACGCGTGAGGGGAAGGGGAGGTGGAAGGGGAACGGGAGGAATGGGAAAAGACACGCAGGGAAAAATAATTTCTTTATTAGTGGCATTGCAATGCATGCCGGGAAATCGCTAATACCTATTTACATTTCTGAAACTATTGGCATACACGATGATGAGAGCTAAACCTAAGTTTAATAGATAAATTTTCCCATTCGGTTACATCGACGGAGCTGTTTGACAAAGGCTTAAAATTTTCGGTGACCGGACAAAGCAGAATGAAATCAATTCAACACCTCCTTTGAAAAGTGATGAAAAACTAACTAACTAATCACACCGTTTCTCCGCAGGGGTAGGCAGAGAGGACGGAACGCCAAACAACTCGGTCTTGGCACACACTCCTTGCCCCGTTCACATTCATACATCGTATCATACATGCTATTCTATTATTCTGACTCTTGACATGGCCCGACTCAAGTATCTGATTCACCTGGGGGTGTCATCTCTTTCTCGGGCGTCCCCGACTTCTTCTACCATTCACATTTCTTCTTTTTCTTGCACCCTGTCCGTTCAACGAACGTTGGCTATTATGTTGGTTATGCGGGACTTTGTTTACTGCGGCCCGGAACAGCTCTACAGTAGACTGGCCAAACCACTGTCTCGGGGTTTTCAGCCATGAGGTTCTCCTTCTTTGAAGGCCCCGTCTTCCGGCAATCTTTCCCTGCATTATGAGATGCAGGATCTCATACTTCTCTGGATGTCTCATTACATGTCCAAGGAAGTTTTCGGATTTTTATAGTTTTAATAACTTATTTTTCTTTATTCATCCGAACTATAACATCTTCATTCGTAACCCTGTCCATCCAGCTTATTTTAAGTATTCTTCTGTAGATCCACGTCTCGAATATATTCACATTTGCGTCATATATTCTCCTTACACTCCTATCCTCGTTCATTCGCTCTACATGCCCAAACCATCGGAGAGTTCCTTTCTTGATCTTACACATTACGCTTACATCAACCTTGCATGTTAAAATTTGGTTGAATAGATTACGTTATGTTAGGTTACGGGGTATTTTTTAACAAACAAAAAAATTGTAGCTTTTAATGACTTTTCAAAGAGGTGTTCAGTTGATTTGATTCTGAGGTTGGCATGGATACAGTTTTTTCACACAGATACAACGATAAGTACTCACCTATCTATACAAGGTTGAGTTAAACGTTTTTAGACTTTGTATTTTACGCCAGCGTTTGCCGAACGTCCCCCGAGCCCCAAGTACATCCGCCCCTAAACGAATTCAGATATTCAAAGCCGCTTTTCCGGCTCCCGTGGGTCAGTATTTTTCGTAGGAATTCCATTTATATTTTCATATAAAAAAGGTTATCTCGTGAGATGTCTGTTGGCTGTATACCATTTTACCAATTTCCCTCGGAATCTTTAGCGGCGAGATCTCTCCAAGACTATATGTCGCCAGGATACTGAATAAAGACTGACAATCGCCGGCTCGCGCGCCCATATTTATATAATATACAACGTCGCTAATGATCACAGAAAATCTTTCTTCAATTATTCAGAATGTGGCAAATGATTTCTAGAAGGAAAATAATAAATCTAGTTACAAAATTAATCATCACGCCATTTGAAGGAGCGTTCTACACTTGTTGGGAAATTCTGTTTGGTAAATAAACACTATTATATATTAGGTCCTTATATGAAATTGGCGTTTTGTATAGGTGGAACATAAAGTCGATTTTTTTTTAAATATAATACATTTATTTAATCAAAGTATTTAACATTGTTATCTATGCACTTTTTCCATCTCATAGGTAGTTCATCGATCCCTTTACTAAAAAAAACATTCGGACGGGAATCAATAAAATCTTTGAAGGCGGTTTGGACTGCCCCATCGGAGTTGAATTTTTTCCCTTGCAAGAAGTTATCCAAATTTCGAAAAAATGGTAGTCTCTTGGGGCAAGGTTCGGAGAGTATGGTGGATGTCCAATTGAAGCTCCTCTAATTTGGTAGCCGTCTGTTGTGCGGTGTGTGGTCTAGCGTTGTCATGAAGCAGCAGTGGCCTAGAGCGAGTAACCAGCCTCGGTTGTTTAGCAGCTAGCTTTTCCATCATGGTTTGCAGTTGCTGACAATAGACATCTGCCGTAATGGTCTGGCCAGATTTAAAAAAGCTGTAGTGAACGACACAAAAAAAAACACAAGTTTTCTTTTGCGGCACCGTCGCCATACACATCCGAGAAATCTTCTCGGACGACGTGCTCACAACAACTCACTAAAGTTTCATCGCAATCGGATGAATGGTGTAGGAAATAATTTCATGATGCCAGAGCTCACTATCATTTTTACAAAAACCATCGCGGGCATGCACACTTCAAATCCCCAAAGTTTAATCGCAAACGGATGAATGGTTTAGCAATGCATAAGGAACATATATACATACATACATTCAAGAAAGCAAGCAAACACATTGATTTATATATTCATATAGATTAGTCTACCGTAGAGCTGTTCCGAACCGCGTATTTCAAAATCTATACCGATTCAGTCGCGGTAGCGACAATTTACATTTTAAATATACCTGTATATTCGTTATTTTTTATCACATTGCAAAAACAAAAATTGTTCTAAAATCTAGATAAAATAATCTTTTTGATGTGTATATTAGAAATTAATAATTTTATTTCTAAATATTTAAATTTTAATATTATTCCCATATATTGTAAATACACCTCTATATTGATAATTTTTTATCACATTGCAAAAACAAAAATTGTTTTAAAATTTAAATAAAATATTCTTTCCAATGTGTATATTAGAAATTAATAATTTTATTTCTAAATATTTAAATTTTGAATTGAAAATGTAAAGCGACTGAACCGGTATAGGTTTTGGAAATACGCTTCCGGGCCGCAGTAAACAAAGTCCGCATAGCCAACATAATTGCCAACGTCCGTTGAACGGACAGGGTACAAGAAAAAGAAGAAATGTGAATGGTAGAAGAAGTCGGGGACGCCCGAGAAAGACATGACACGACGAAGTGAATCAGATACTTGAGTCGGGCCATATCAAGAATCAGAATAATAGAACAGCATGTATGATACGATGTATGAATGTGAACGAGGCAAGTAGTGTGCGCCAAGACCGAGTTGTTTGGCGGTCCGTCCTCTCTGCCTACCCCTGCGGAGAAACGGCGTGATGGTGTTATGAAGCAATTTTAAATATTTTTATTCCTTCAAGTACTTTCGTAAGCTCCGGCTTTTAAAGAAAAAAATGATAATGTTGGCGATACTTTCTTGATTCTTTTTGATTTTTCTTGATTTTTTTTACATATATATATTTCATACATTACAAACATTCATTTTTGTATATTATAAGAACAATCAATCAAATTTGGTTCGTAATATGTTTACCTATTTAAAATTAATATTGTTTTTGATTAGTTTCAAAGTATCGATTTTGGTTAGTACCATAGGTGAGTACATCGATTAAATTCATTAATTCAAAGAGTTTATTCGAAAATTGAATTTTGATTGAATAATCGATGGTTTGCAAAATGTCATTTTCAATTTGTGACATTTTTGATAGTTTTGTAAGAGTTTTTGAAATGATTGAACAAAATTCAGATGTATTATCATGTAGTTATAATAATCCAGAAACCTCCGCGAGGGTGGAAAAAAGGTATTTTGAAAGTTTCAAACATTTCGCTTAATATAGCAATGCAAGTACCTATATCATATATATATATGTGTCTCGTAGTAAAAAGCATAAGACCAAACACATGACCGTAGGATGCGCCCAACAAACCCCAACTCTCTCATGTGGAAGCCAAAATTTTGAAACGGTACCAAGCTTCACATGCCTAGGCTCCCTGATAACAAACGACAATAATACCACATAGAGAGATCCAGAAGCGCATAGTGAACGCAAATCGCTGGTATTACCGCCTACAAAACCAAACAAAATCCAGACTGCTGTCCAGAAACACCAAGATATTAGTGTACAAAAAACTTATCAGACCCGTACTCACATACCCAGCTGAGACTTGGGTACTAACTAAGAGGAATGAGCGAGCAATGGATGTTTTTGAAAGGAAAGTTTTGAGGCGTATCTTCGGACCGGTTTCAGAAAATGGATTTTGGCGCAGACGTTATAACAATGAGCTATATACTCTCGACACGAAATTTATAAAACTGGGAAAACTTCGGTGACTGGGTCATGTAGAGAGAATGACCGAGCATCAAGCACCAAAGTCCCTGGGTCGAAAGAGCCTGGGAAGATCAATATTAAGATGGAGCGACAACGTCCTCTAAGATATATCATCTACCTAGGAGATTCTAAACTGGAGAGTGCTGGCACAAAACCGAGATGAGTGGAGGAAGACTCTCTGATGATGATGATGATAATTATCTTTAAATATTTTTAATTTCACTTTATTCAATCATAAAGTAAACTCATTTAAAATGATCGCATTTTCTTGTCTCAGTAATTTCCTTCGGGATTTTGTTATAAAATTGGACGGCCTGGTACATAAGAGATTTCTGGGTGCTTGATTTCATCCTTGCCGGCAATCTTATTTGCTTTGCATTTCTCTTGTAATGTATTATCTTTTTCAATTCCATAGACATTGTCCCTTTGTTAATTTCACACATAAAAATAAATACATAAATATACATAGTTTTCTTCACCGTCATAAATTTTAGCTCCTTGTTTCTTATCCGGATGTATGGATTGTTGAGCAGTGTTTGCAATATTTTTTTTCTCTTTATTACAGAAAAACAGAATACGTGAAACATATAAGATATAATTCAGTTGTATGCATATATAATATAAGGGCATCCAACAAGTTTCTTTTAATTTAAATGCCGGCAACCCGGGCGTTTATTGAAATAACATTATCATATACAAACAAGTAAGTAACCCGTCTCACTAGACGACGTCTGCTCTTAGACGGGTAAATATAAATGCATACATATACACATACATACATATACACACATACACGTATGTATACGCATGCATGCATGCACATAATCATAAAAGTATATGGAATCTTAAAATACAAACAAAAAAAAAACAAAAAAATTTAAAATTTCTCTCACACATTTATTTTCCAATTTCTTTCGTAGAACGAATTTCAAAAGTGACTACAAACGTGTACTCTCGTGCAGAAGAAAACTTTCCAAATTTTATTTCTATTTTTATTTCAAGAAGAATAATACCTTCTTACTAATGTTTACTTCAATCTTCTTTAAATTATCTTTTTATTCATTATTTCTCAGCTTACTTTTAATTCTTATATTTTTATTTGTATTAATATCTGTTTTTAGTTTTATTTATCCCTAAATATGTTCTTTTTTTCTTTGCTCTTATATTTTATTATCTGTTTATATAAAACAATATTTCATGTATGACTATATGGTAGTTAAAAAAAGGAAAAAACTGTAACATGTAAACATTTACGAAATAATAAAATAAAAATAAGTGGCACGCGAGCTGTTTGAAAAATGAATGTAACATAAAAAAAGTAATAATGTTAATTTTATCGTGAAAATTTTCGTTGGAGTTCAACGTTTGCTTTATTTTGAACTGCTTTTGAAATCAGAACAGTGCAATATTAGATTCACTCATTCTCATTACTGTTTGCGTTATGTTTCACGGATCAAAACATCACGGAAAATTATATTATTTTCTGTTAAAATATTATATTGTAGGTAGGCAACTCCTTTATTATTTCGCTTGTCTGAATTTGTTCAAACAAAAAGTTTAAATTTTGAACAAAGCAAATCAGAGTGCTATACAGAGATCATTGAACCGGAGTTACAGACAGAGCCACAAGCGAAATTAGTATTTTTAAAATCACTGAACAGATATATAAAGGATGTTAAGTTAGGTACTTGACTTACTTACCAGTGATTCCCGACATTATTTGGAGTAAAAAACGTTAATAAAATTTTGGTCTCCGGTGATTTTAACGATGATTTTTTTTGTTTTCTAAAATATTTCATTAAAATCTTTTTTTCTTCCGCATTATGTCACTGGTCACTCAGCCGAGTAACCACTTTACCTCTTAACCCGCCTCCAACTGTCCAACAACTATTATTTTTTTAGGGTTTTGTTGAAAAAAAAACATCAAAAATGTCACCGGAGACCAAAATTGCATCCCCAAATAAGTCCAAATGACACCTCAGAAAAGTTCCATGCGGACGCATGATAATTTTTTGTAATTTTTTTCCAGAGTATTTAAGTATTTAGTTTGGTGCCGAGTCAGCACATTCGATGTTGAGCTGATAATTCCATCGGTTCCATCGTAAATCTTATTGTTATTTTTATTGCATTCACTCCACAAAGGAGGCCTTGAGAAAAATAATAATTCCCCTCAGGGCCTATGTCATCTTAAGTAATGCTATGTGGAGGGTCTTTTTAGGTAAAGGAAGGGGAAGAAGTCGTGGGAAAGAAAAGGTATGAGGGATGGGTAGGAATCTGGGGGTCAGTGTGTCCATAACATATAAATCAATCCCTTCCACTGCGTGTAAGGCGATGTTCTGAGAGTCCTGCTGGAGAGGTCTTCCTCAGTTTGAAATAAAGCATATTATTTAAAGAATATTCTTCCTAACCGGTTAGCAACGTAAGCAGATATACGCGTTAAAATGACAATAGCTGTCAAGTACCTACAATAAGCGTGTTTATACGTCAACGCGTGTGTCTCCACAGAAATGGTTGTAACTCCGTTATTGTTTTAGTGACATCCCTAAAACAAAAAGTAAAAGGTCGATAGTGAATCATGCTGTACATCTCTATTCAAGTTGTCCATAGAAATACGTAAAAATACCTATAATGTCAGACACACGGTTGGCATGTATTTTACCCGCCAAATCGCCTACGGGCCGTTGGATATTGTTAATTTTTATCTAATATTTTGTATAAAATGATAAAAAAGTGAGTTCAAAAAATTGTTTATTACACGTTTATACAATAGAATAAGTATTGTTTTTTACATCTGTGATTTTAGTACCGTTTTCACATAAAAACATCACGTGAGTAATTTTTACATTTTTACATTTTTGCATTCTAAATTTTAATATTAACAAATGTTAATATTTATTTGTAATATAAAAGTTTGAATGTTTATTTCATAACCTTTCTAAATCAGTTTTTAGTATTCGGCTACGTTCAGAAATGTTTCATTTATAGAGCTTTAATTGTGAAGCGGTAATAACACAAAGTTTTCGTAAAACTGACATTTCGTTTAAGACATTAAAAGTGAATATTCGCGATATATCGGACTGGTTTTTGAATTTGAAATTGAAGAATTTACAGTGTACAAAACAATGCCAAGAGAACCAAACTAGCTATAACAATGATGTTTTGACAGTTGTTGGAGGGAAGAAACACAGCCGAGCTGTCGAACTAAATAACGAGTCATAGAAACGACACGTTCTCATGTGACTCTTGCAACCGTATACAAATGTTGGGTGCTAATTTTTCCCGAGCAACTTCATTCAACAACATTCCCACCTGATTATTCTGTGCTATTGGGAACTAAACGGACCGCCTCCTGTTGGGAAATCATCCGCTGCCAAGACCTGGACACACCTCACCCGATGAACCCGAGCACCCCTGCTAAGTCATCAAACAAGAGAACCACTTGCGGTGAAATATGGCAGAGGTGTTGGTTATCCAATGAATGGTTCCCTGGGTGGCGATATACAATCATACCCGCCTCCCAGATTGAACAATCAACGAGACTCTGGAATGATATAAAATTCTAGAATGATAAATGGAGTTTTGCTTTCTAAATTAAATTTTGCTCGCTGCAGTGAAGATATGAAAATGAGGTTCTCTTGTAATAAAATGTAAATTTTTACTTTGCCGTCTTTTCTCAATGACATTTCTGTTTCCATTTTCTTTCTATTAAAATGCTATTAAGTAAGTTAACGAATATAAATTGTCTGTGCACCAAAACGTAATGCGAAAACTGCCGTGTGCCCGAAGGTTGCAAGAAACTTAATTGTAATTTATAAAAACATTCCTAAAGCATCCGACAAGCTTTTCAAAATGGATTATTGTATTTTGGATTAAGAGGAATATAAACGCTAGAAATATTTCGAATCTCATGCCTGCAAAATTTTAAAATCGAGCGTCTTATTTGCACGAGGCTAGTAAGCGAAAAAGTGGTTTTTATTTATTTTGTGCATAATTTAATAAGAACGAAAAAAAGTTAGAACATGAAAAAAGTCAAAAATAGTCTTAGCCATAAAGGTGTATTTTTTAAAAATTGTTTCTTGTATTACTTCATAGTTAAGTCATGAAAAAACATTTTTTTTTGTGGTTTACGCTTATATTTTTTGTTGCGTAAATAATAATTTTATTGTAATTCCAGTAAAAGCTTCGATTTATCCGTAGCATATTTTTTGATGTTCATACTTTAAGCCGATTCGTCATAAAGATTAATCAAAAAAAGTATCTAAATACGATTTCACGTATAACTTCATCAGAGAGTAAGATATAACCTCACCGACGACGCGTGACGTTGCAAATGAGTAGGTAAATAAGTAAATGAGATGTTTTCCCAATATTTCGATATTTTTAGATTCCATACACTAGTTTCAATATCGCAGGACGGAATTAATAATTTAAGACTATCTAACCAACCATCACGCCGTTTCTCCGCAGGGTTAGGCGGAGAGGACGGACCGCCAAACAACTCGGTCCTGGCACACACTCTGTGTCTCATCCATACTCTTCTTTATTCTGACTCTTGACATGGCCCGACTCAAGTATCTAATTCACTTGACCGTGCCATGTCTTCCTCTGGCGTCCTCGACTTCTTTTACCATTCATTTGCATCATATATTCTTCTTCACTGTTTTCTTCGTTTATTCGCTCTAAATGCAAACCATCTCAAGTTCTCCTTCTTAATTTTACTTATTAGTCTCATTACGCTCACATCAGCCTTTCATTCTTTGCGGATCTCCACATTTCTCACACGATCGCCGATCATACATGGTTTTTACCAATAGATATACGCCTCAGGGATCTCATTTCAACAGCATTTAGTCTACTTTCACCCTTTCTCTGCCAGTTTCATGCCTCACTGCCATATATCATGCCTCTGTCATAGGTCACCCCAAGTGGTTCGCTACGTTTGGTGATTTAGCAGGGGTGCCCGGGTTCATGGGGTGAGGTTTGTCTAGGTCTTGGAGGCGGATGACCAGGACATACTGAACCCCAGATTCCTACCCACCCCTTAAACCCTTTTCCTTCCCAGAACTCTCCTCTCCTCCCTTTCTTTAAAAAAAACCCTCCACACAGCATCCTCAAAGATGACATAGGCCCTGAGGGATATTATTTTCCTCAGGGCCTCCTGTGTGGAGTTCATGTAAAAAAAAATAAAAATATCAGGGTAGGTACCAGCACTCCATGGTGGACAACTAGCTTCACTTCTTTTGACATTTTTTTATTAGCGCCAAGGGATTCAGTACTCCATGGGAGTTGGGTAACTTGGAGGGCATGGAGTTACTTTGTTACCCTTCTTTTAATATTTTTATCAGCCTTCCCATTTGGGAGGCGGGAATGGGTACCGCCGCCCCGGGAACCATTATTGGATAACCAACACCTCTGCCACAGGACACCCCAAGTGGTTCGCTATGTTTGGTGATTTAGCAGGGGTGCCCGGGTTTACGGGGTGAGGTTTGTCTAGGTCTTGGAGGCAGATGACCAGGACACACTGAACCCCAGATTCCTACCCACCCCTTAAATCCTTTTCCTTCCCAGAACTCTCCTCTCCTTCTTTTAAAAAAAAAATCCTCCATCACAGCATCCCTAAAGATGACATAGGCCCTGAGGGAAATTATTTTGATAAATTTTGGATCGAAGTGTCCATGGTTATTACGAATAATTTTTAGAAAAAAACTTTAGATTCGCCTTAATCACTATAAAAGGAAACTTTTTGCATCACGGCCGGCGGAAAATAATGCATTTTATTTTTTTAATAAAATTTCTCTTCGCGAACCGATACAGCAGCAACAATCCGGCGGCCATTGCGTCACTGTTATGTTGGTATCCCTGATAATATTAGCCAAGAGCTAAATACGACTGTAGCCGACTTCGTGGGATACATGAAAAGGCGCGCAATTATGAAAACACAACAGACAACGCATTTAGTCCACCTCACGGATAATACGGAACTTTGAGGTTAAACTACGAAAGCTGCATGTCATCATAATTTTTAAAAACATCCCAGGTTTTGAATGGTTTGTTTAGCAAAGCAGGGTTTGTGTAGCGTTCTTGTGTACATTATCTTCATCTTAACAAACATCCCAGGTTTTGAATGGTTTGTTTAGCAAAGCAGGGTTTGTGTAGCGTTCTTGTGTACATTATCTTTATTTTAACAAACATCCCACGTTTTGAATGGTTTGTTTGGCAAAGCAGGGTTTGTGTAGCGTTCTTGTGTACATTATCTTTATTTTAACAAACATCCCAGGTTTTGAATGGTTTGTTTAGCAAAGCAGGGTTTGTGTAGCGTTCTTGTGTACATTATCTTTATTTTAACAAACATCCCACGTTTTGAATGGTTTGTTTGGCAAAGCAGGGTTTGTGTAGCGTTCTTGTGTACATTATCTTTATTTTAACAAACATCCCAGGTTTTGAATGGTTTGTTTAGCAAAGCAGGGTTTGTGTAGCGTTCTTGTGTACATTATCTTTATTTTAACAAACATCCCACGTTTTGAATGGTTTGTTTGGCAAAGCAGGGTTTGTGTAGCGTTCTTGTGTACATTATCTTTATTTTAACAAACATCCCAGGTTTTGAATGGTTTGTTTAGCAAAGCAGGGTTTGTGTAGCGTTCTTGTGTACATTATCTTTATTTTAACAAACATCCCACGTTTTGAATGGTTTGTTTGGCAAAGCAGGGTTTGTGTAGCGTTCTTGTGTACATTATCTTTATTTTAACAAACATCCCAGGTTTTGAATGGTTTGTCTGGCAAAGCAGGGTTTGTGTAGCGGGCTTGTGTATATTATCTTTATTTTAAAAAAACATCCCAGGTTTTGAATGGTTTGTCTGGAAAAACAGGGTTTGTGTAGCGGGTTTGTGTATATTATCTTTATTTTAAAAAACATCCCAGGTTTTGAATGGTTTGTGTGGCAAAGCAGGGTTTGTGTAGCGGGCTTGTATTGATTAGAGGTTTGTTTACATTATATTATTAATTCTGTTTTTCATTATTACGCGCCTTATCATGTATCCCACGAAGTCGGCTACAGTCGTTTCTAGCTCTTGTTTGTATCATGGATACCAACACAATAGTGACGCAATGGCCGCCGAATTATTGCCGTACCGGTTCGCGAAGTGAAATTTTATTTTACGCAATTAAAAATTAAAATGCATTATTTTCCGCCGGCCGTGATGGAAAAAGTTTCCTTTTATAGTGATTAAGGAAAATCTAAAGTTTTTTTCTAAAAATTATTCGTAATAACCATGGACACTTCGATCCAAAAATTACCATTATTTTCCTTAGGGCTTCCTGTGTGGAGCTCATGTAAAAAAAAAATCAATCTTAAAGATACTACCCCGATACACAAAGTCATCCACTTGCTCCAAGTATAAAATAAGACTATAAAAAAACCGATAAGTAGGTACTTCAAGTGGGCTTGTAAGATTTTCCTTTGAAATTGGCCACTCGCCGGCCCAAGAGATGGCGCATCTAGGTAGAGAATTGAAAATAGAAGTATAATAATTACACCCATATATTACCTCAAAAAACTCAAATCACAACCACGAAAACAATAGAATATCTAGGCTTAACAGTGGACCATAAATTAAACTGGGAACTTCACATTAACTTGCTCATAAAGAAAACCCGCAAACTATCATTCATTTTTAAAACTATAAGAAATATCATGTCACTTTTTTTTTTTTTTTACAGTGAATGCCGCACAAGAATCTCAACTGCTCCCGTCTGGAGCCAGTGAGACTATGGCATCCCCAATTGGGGTATGTTGTGAGGCTGAAGGTAGTGGGGAGGGAAAGGAGTTGGGGAAGAGGAAGGTTGGGAAGTACCTGGCTATTCAGATCTGATCACCAAACACGGCTAAAGCCATTTTCAAGCAACGTTTCAATTCTGAATGGTGGTCTTACACCAGGGCGATACTGATAGTATCTTCCACTCTGGAACATGCTGCAAATATACTATATATTATTTTAAATGAATTAATTGTGAAATAACACAAATTAATCAAATAAAATTTATTTGCGCATGCCGGGTTCGAACCCGTGACCTCCGGATCGTGAGTCGAGAGTCTTAGCCACTGGACTACGGAGGTCGTCGATCTAACATTGGACTTCGCTCGTCGATCACTGAAACAAATAAAAAATGTTTTCTACTCCTTTTAACATACGGTATTTTGGCCTTGGGGGGGAGGAACCGCTGATAAGTTCATTAAGCCGCTTAACACGACTCATAAAACACTAGTTCCAAAATACTTACTGGAACATACAACAATAATAAGTGACAGTATTATTTTCATTATTTGTTCCACAAAATATATCGTTGCAGTAGCCAAGCCAAACGTACGCATCCACACATTATAATAGCCACATCAAATCGCCAAACAAGATCCAACCCTTCAGCGGGTGATTCGTCCAGTTCCGTTATGGAGCAACTTATGAAGATCAGCGACCAGCTGGCTGCGCTTTCCTACTTGCCGGCCGCCGTTAAGGAATTGCGGGACGAGGTCAGTGAAGTGAAACTCTCAATAGACTTCAGTAGCAAAGTAGTTGAGGATATTGACAAAAAAATTTCAACATTGAAGAACAAGCTTAAGATGGTCGACCTACTGAAAAATGAAGTGGATTCCCTGAAGGCCGGCATCGCCAACATTCAGGAAGACATGGAGCAGCGCGACCAGTGGGCACGCCGCTCAGATATTGAATTAGTCGGCATTCCTGAGAAGAAGGATGAAAATTTAATAAACATAATAACCAGCCTTGCCAAAAAAACTGGTTTCGACCTCGATCCAAAAATGTATATTGATTTTGTCACCCGGGTGGCACCGAAGGAGTCTAAGAAAGGGCAACATAAATCAATAATCATCAAGATGCAAGCGAGGTACCGAAAAGATGATTTCTTGGCCTCAATCCGATCGAAGCGAAACTTAATCAGCAGTGACATCGGTTGCGGCGGTGATTCCCGTGTTTACGCCAATGACCACCTGACGAGCGCATCTAAACGGCTGCTACACCTGACGAAGGAAGCGGCCAAGCTTAACCACTATCGGTTTGTCTGGGTCCGGAATTGTAGAATCCTTATTAGGAAAACAGAAGGCTCGCATATAAGAGCAATCCTCAAAAATGAGGATTTAAACAAAATTGTATAAAACTTCAAAATATTACCACCAAAATATTAAAATATTACCATAAAAAAAAATTCAAAACATAACCATCATAATATTACCATTTTTACTGTTAATTTTTCATTTACGTAGATATGTGCTTTTAATATGCCTCATAATCATAGGATCAGGTTTTGGAACTTACAATGACTCTTTATTATTTTTATTGTTTATTTTTACAAGTTACGGGTATTATAATAACAATGTGGCATTAATTTTATTGACAATTTCTTATATTAAGTATGTGCTCTTAATGTTTATATCTATGCTTAACCTATATGTTCCATACAAATGTATATTATCGGTGATTTGAATATTTATTATCAAAATGTTAGAGGTCTCCGAACTAAATCCCATGTTTTCCTAACCGGTGTTTTGAATGCCAATTATGACGGGATATGCCTGACTGAGACATGGCTCTTGCCAAGCATTTTTGACTCTGAATTATTTGATGAACGGTATGTAGTTTATCGTTGTGATCGCGACTATGTTTCGTTAGACCAGGCACTCGGCGGTGGCTCACTTATTGCAGTACGCCGCGAACTACCCACATGCCCCTCACCCTTCCTCCCGCCCATCAAGCGTTCAGAGACTGCTACAGCTACTCTTGCACTAGACTCTGGTGCAAGTGCTTCTAAACTACGTATATACTGTTCGTATTTCGTGCAAGGCGCAGAGCAGATTAAATCATTAGGTGACTTTTTTGAATTTATATCTATGTTGCATACCAATTTCCCCAATGATGAATTCCTTCTATTAGGAGATTTTAACATACGACATACCCCGTGGCTTCCGCCTTCAACCGCGGACGGTTCCCTGGTACTTAATCGATCCTCAATCGATGCACTGACTTCAACTCTTTCTGATTTTTTAGACTTTACCGGTTTCTGTCAATTCAACAGCCAGCTTAATGTAAACGAGCGTGTTCTGGACCTGGTGATATCGAATTGCGCGTGCACTGTAATCGGGTGCGACATGCCGCTAGTGCCAGAGGATGCACACCACCGCTCGCTGGAGGTGTCGCTGCGCATATCCCGCGAGCTGTCCCTCCAAACGCCGCGCTCGCGCACGGTCCGCTCCTATCACAACGCTGACTATGTGCAGATTAATAGCGCCTTAGCAGCCGTTGACTGGACAACGACTCTTAACAGCAGCAATGTAGACTCAATTACGGCACGATTCTATTTTGAATTAAATAAGGTAATTGTCGAGCATGTACCATCTAGATCAATTAACATAGACTCCAGGTATCCTCCATGGTACAGTCCTGCATTAAAAAAGTAATTAAAGATAAGCTTAAATTTCATAAAAAATACAAAATTTATAACCGTAACTCTGACTATCAAACTTTCTCTCCTCTCCGAGAACGACAAAAGTGTATGGAAAAAGTGTGCTACAATAATTTTATTAATATGGCTGAAATTAATATTAATACCGATCCCAAACACTTTTGGACCTTTGTTAAATCTAAGCAAAAAAAATTCTGAAATTCCTAACAATATGTTTCTTTGCTCTCAGCATGTATCGGGTGGGGAAGATATAAGTAACTTATTTAACATGCATTTCCAATCCTCCTTCGAATCCCCCGCCCCGTGCACCTCGTCTTTAACTCGAATATATAATCCAAACACCTCAGTTCTCAATCTTAATAATGTTAATATAAACACTGAATTAGTTTGTAAATATCTTAAATCATTAGACCCTACCAAAGGCAGTGGGCCTGATGGTATACACTCTGTATTCTTAAAGAATTGCGCTAGTGTTCTATGTTATCCGCTAAGTCTAATATTCAAAGCTTCATTATCTTCTCGAATTTTTCCGCAGAAATGGAAAATTTCATACAATGTTCCTATATTCAAAAAAGGAGACAAGCATAATATTGAAAATTACAGACCAATCTCTAAGTTAAATGTAATGGGTAAACTTTTTGAAAAAATAGTTTTTGATATCATTTTTCCTTGCATACGACCACACATAATTTCGAATCAACACGGTTTTGTCACCAAAAAATCAACAGAAACTAATCTATGTGAGTTTGTTCACACAGTCTTTGTTGCTATGGATAACGGATATCAAGTCGATGTAGTCTACACAGACTACTCCAAAGCCTTTGATAAAATCCCACACAGTATCTTAATTGAGAAAGTCGAAGCAATGGGTATACATGGTGACCTCCTTCGTTGGTTAGCCTCTTATCTTGACAATCGTACGCAAGCTGTAACTGTACAAGGATTCTGCTCTAGTTTCGTCCCCGTAACCTCAGGAGTTCCCCAAGGATCTCACCTTGGCCCCCTCTTATTCAACATTTTTTTGAATGACGTTAACAAAACTATTCGTAACTCTCAACTGTACCTATATGCGGATGACAAAAAGATTGTCAAAATCATTAAGTCTAAGATGGATTATCTAGAGCTCCAGAATGACCTTGACTCTCTGGTTAATGTATATTGTCTAGAAAATCGCCTTCTTTTGAATGCAGATAAATGTAGTGTTATATCTTATTCTCGAAAGAAACACACAATATTATATCCCTACATTATTAAGAACAATATTTTAAACATAGTAAATGTAATAAGAGATCTTGGAATTCTATTAGATAGTAAGCTTCTTTTTCAATCTCACGTCGAGCATATCACGTCGAAGGCTTTGAATATGTTGGGATTTATTCTTAGAGTAAGTTTAGCTTTCAAAAATCCACAAACATTTAAGACTCTCTACATATCCTATGTTAGAAGCCATCTGGAGTATGCTTCTACAGCGTGGAACCCTCATTGTTCTACATATAAAGCAAATATAGAAAGAGTTCAGAAAAAGTTTATGAAATATGTCTCTTATCACGTGCGAAATGATGAAAACTATGTCCCCGTAAACCTTAAATCTCTTGATCAACGCCGAGATATCAGAGACCTATTAATGCTCTATAAGATTATTCATAACTTCATTGATAGCCCGTACTTACTACAAAATATTCATTTCAGATGTCCATTAAGAGTTACTCGATCTCCAGACACCTTTTATATCCCTAAGAGCAAGACAAATTATCTTGAAAATGTATTTGTAAGAAGAAGCTGTAGCACTTTTAACAGATTATGCCCAAATATCGATGTGTTTAATACAAACCTTGATAAATTCACAGCATGCATAAAAAAATAACACTATTGAATGCCACATGTTTAACTAATAACTTAATATTTCATTGATTTCTGTATTTCTCTTTTTTATTTTTAGTATCACCATATTTTCTCTCATACTTTTAGCAGTTCCAATTCAAATAAAATCACTTCCTGAAATACATTATTGATATGCATCAAAATTTAACTGTAATCCCTTGAAAATTTTCAGTTAATTACTTTTTGTAGATTTAAGTAAGAAGATATTATCATAATTGTTTATATCAGGTGTAGGTATTGTATATTTTTGAATTATGGTTCTAAATTGAAATTTGTCGTTATTTTATTGGTCTATGACATACTTATTTTTATCACTGTCATTTATGAATTTTGTACAGACTGTTTATAACGCTAATAAAATAAAAATAAAATAAAATAACGTAACCCACCATATCGAAACCAAAGGCCCACCAGTCACAGAACGTGCGCTCCGACTTGCACCAGCCCTCCTGGAAGCTGCGAAGAAGGAGTTCAAGTACCTCGTAGAACAGGGAATTTGCAGACCATAAGTCCATTACATATGGTGAAGAAACCCAATGGTGAATGGCGTCCGTGCGGGGATTATAGGCGTCTTAAGGCGCAGACAATACCGGATAAGTACCCCATTCCCCAATTGTATGATTTCTCGCATAAACTGTCCAAGGCGAAGATATTCTCGACATTGGACTTACAGAAGGTATATCATCACATATCGGTAGAACCTGGTGATATACCAAAGACCGCCATCATTACTCCTTTTGGACTATTTGAGTTCACTTCAATGCAGTTTGGATTATCGAACGCAGCCCAGACGTTCCAGCGTTTCATGGATGCCGTTACCCGAGATCTAGACTTTTGTTTCGCATATTTGGATGATATTTTCAATTTGGGAGGCGGGAATGGGTACCGCCGCCCCGGGAACCTTTATTGGATAACCAACACCTCTGCCATAGGTCACCCCGAGTGGTTCGCTGCGTTTGGTGATTTAGCAGGGGTGCCCGGGTCCATGGGGTGAGGTTTGTCACCCTGGACACATTGAACCCCAGATTCCTACCATCCCCTTAAACCCTTTTCCTTCCCAGAACTCTCCTCTCCTTCCTTTCCTAAAAAAAACCCTCCACACAGCATCCCCAAAGATGACATAGGCCCTGAGAGAAATCATTTTCCTCTGGGCCTCCTGTGTGGACCTCATGTAAAAAAAAAAAAAAATACCCTCGGAGAATGAAGAAGAGCACGAGCAGCACCTGGACATACTACTTCAACGTCTTTCCGAAAACGGTATGATTATAAATATGACTAAATGCCAATTTGAATTATCTAGTGTAAACTTCCTAGGTCATTCAATTACGCCGGAAGGAATTCGCCCCATTACGGAAAAGGTAAAGGCCATAGTTGATTTTCCTCTACCTAAAACTGAAAAAGGACTGAGAAGTTTCTAAGAAATGCTGAACTATTATAGGAAATTCCTACCTAATTCTATCTGCACCCAAATAAAACTCTTCGATTGGATTAGCGGATATAAGAAAAATGACAAGCGGATACTCGACTGGACTCCGGAATTAACAGCAGCGTTCGAGGAATGTAAAAGCCACTTGGCGTCTGCCGCATTATTAGCTCACCCGGATCCAACGGCCGAAATTGCCATCATGGTCGACGCTTCCGATATCGCCATGGGAGCGTCCTTGCAATAATCAAAAGGAAAATCCTGGCAACCCTTTTTTCCTGGATTTTTCTGTCGAAAATTCAGCCGGCACAGCGAAAATACAGTACTTTCGACCGCGAGTTGACCGGTGTATACGCAGCCGTCAAATACTTCAGGAACTACATTGAAGGTCGTAATTTTACAATATATACTGACCATAAGCCCATAACTTTCGCTTTTAGTAAGAAGCGAGCTTCAAGTTCTCCGCGTCAGGAACGACAGCTGGACTACATATCTCAATTTTCGACAAATATTAAGCACATAGCCGGACACCTCAACAATGTAGCAGACACACTTTCTCGTGTAGAAGAGATTACTTGCCCGTCTGCTATAGACTACTAACGAATGGAACAGGAGCAGAGTTCAGACGACAAATTTATTAAGGCACTTAAGGACTCCTCCCTCGTTCTACGTCAGATGGTGATCCCAGGCACCGATACTTCCCTATGGTGTGATGTTTCTACAGGACATGTTAGACCTTTTGTCCCACGTTGCATGCGTAACCTGATTTTAGAAAGCGTGCACAATGTATGCCATCCTGGTATTTTAGAAACCGCAAACACATTGAAGCTGAGATTCGTCTGGCCTAACATGGCAAAAGATATCAAAACTTTTGTCAAACATTGCATTGCTTGCCAGAAAGCCAAAATCTCAAGACATACAGTTGCGCCAATGGCCACGTATATACTATCTGAAGATCGATTCCGCAATGTACACATCGACCTGATTGGACCCTTGCCCGCTTGCAGTGGTTATCAATATCTGCTAACGATGATCGACAGATTCGCTCGCTGGCCAGAAACAGTTACTTTGAAGGATATGTCAGCAGCCCTGACAACCCACTGGATCGCCCGTCATGGTACCCCGGAAACCAAAACAACGGATCAAGGACGTCAGTTTGAATCCCACCTCTTCATGAAACTGACAGAAAAATTCGGTATCAAGCATACTAGGAATACCGCCTATCATCCTCAATCTAACGGCATGATAGACTCAAGGCGACACGAACTGGTTAGAAAATCTCTCTTTAATACTCCTAGGTTTGAGATCAACTATTCGTGAGGATCTGAAATATTCGCCTGCGGAACTCACCTACGGAAGAACTCTGAGACTGCCGTGTGATTTCTTCGCATCAACGCCAAAGGAAGAACGTATGTTGGTCGCCTACAAAGGCGATTTGAAGACATCAAACCTGCACCTGCTACTGCCCATGGTACAAGAAAAATTTTCATTCATAAGGATTTACCCACTTCTTCACATGTACTTTTACGTACAGACTCTGCACGTAAGCCATTACAGAACCCGTACGAAGGTCCCTATAAGATTGAAGAGAAAGACGATAAGACGTATATTATTAACGTAAAAGGGAAGCCTAAGCGTGTCTCGATAGATCGGCTAAAACCTGCGTTCATCCCTGCGGAAGAAGACGTACCATTACCATGTACCGTTCCCCGTACAAAAGTAGATGTTTCTATAAAAACTTCAAAACCTATCACAGAGACCAGCACTACGAGAAGTACAATTGTCAAGAACACAACGACTAAATCAGGCAGGAATGCATACGTAAAATTTTGAATGTAAAATTATGTAAAATTTTGAATCCGGAATGCGTATGTAAAATTTTGGCAAGACTTTTTATCTCTATAGAATCTTGATTTTTAATCTCAATTCTTTTAACACCATAATACCTGCAATTCAGCGGTATGTAATTTTTTTTGTTCGTTAAGAATACTGTGGTAAAACTAGCCCACAAAATCGATTTTCACTCTCGTAAAAATCTATTTTGTGAAGCCTGAATAACATTTTTATATGTATACTATCACATTCTGTGAGAGAATGTTGATCTTTAGTAATATGTCAATGACATCTTTTAAAAAACCATAGGCTAAAAATGCCTTATGCGATAGTATTATAAACGTGCTATGTTCACGTAATAACACTTATTTTCCATACAACATAATTAATATGTTGAACACTTTGTATCTTTTAGAAAAATAACATCACAATTATTTTATTTAAATAAATACTGTTCTATCGCCCAGAACTGTGGTGTAACCCCACAGCGTGCTAGATATTTAAATACTCCAGACTGCGACAGCTGTTGAAATATATTTATTAATTGTCATAACAATCAGGTAGGTATTTGTTAATAACAAATTTGAATTCAATATTTATAGAAAACCTACCTTCACTGATACCGTAATTCACAGTACTTCTAATCACCCCATCTCCCATAAACACTCCGCATTCCATTCTATGATTCACAGACTTGTCAATATTCCTTTATCTAACGTCAATTTTACTGAAGAACTCGCTAAAATCAAATCTATTGCAATAAATAATGGATATCCCCATAGCTTAATCGATAAAATCCTTACAAAAAAACTTAATCTCATATCTACTAATAAATTCCTTTATAATAATACACACAACATCAGAGATAATAAAAACCACGGTTGGCGTAGAATTTTATTCATAAATAACTTTTCATCTTCATGTGTTTCTAAATTCCCTACAGAAATTAAAGCTGCGTTTTATACTAATAACAACCTAGGTAAACTTTTAATAAACTCTAAAGATAAAGAAAATAACTTAAGCCATTCTGGCATATCGCTCACTCCTTTCAACAACTTCATATATCAAAAATCGTCAATATTGAGTTATGCATATTTTCGGAATGCCCATAAAAAGTACTATATCCCTGCAAAAGTGGCGTACTTTTAACTTAATATTTAGCCGCTAGAGAGCAGAAAGTGTTGTTTTCGCATTTTGAAGAAATTCTAGATTGTTCTTTTCAAGCCTGTCACAAGTTAGTTGTCGTTGACCTGTTGAGCAGGAAGGTCCGTGTCGCTTAGTGAAATGGTGTACTATTTCCTCAGAAAACAGTATTGCTACAAGGTAAGAGCATTCTTTATTCTTAGTTTTTTATCAAGAATGCAGTATTTTGTTTAATGTCAGTATTGTAAGGAAAATAAATTGCGTCCTGTCATGGTTTATGTTGATTTTTGACGTTATTGCACTGTAAGAGCGTGACATCGATTGTACTATTTTAACTTATGACACTATTGTCAATAAAACTTTCTTCCCCAGACAATGCGGATTTGAACCAATTTGTTTTATGACATTCTTCCAAAGAAAATTTGGCCGTTATTAGGAAAATGTGCAGTTTCATTTAGGAATCTGTCATTTTTGTCATTAAAACAATGTACTATTTGTAAGTTGTCACATATTCCAGCATACGTTCTTTTGTCACAAATACTTCCTATATTTATTTGTAATTTACGATTATCTTTCCAGATTGATCATGACTTCTCGAGGGAAAATTATTCTATTATTTATTATTCTGAGTCCTGATAAAAAAAGTAAACGAAAAAGAAATGAATCCAACTGGAGGAGAAACATATTGAAAGCAGCTAGAAATAGTGGAAAAACGTACGAGCAAAAACCTGAAAAACCAGTGAAAGAAGCAAGAAAAATGAAACCTCCTTGAAAAGATGCATTCCGATTGAAGTGCTCTGAAAAATTTGCTGAAGATGAAAGGAAGAGTATTTTCGATGCGTATTGGAACTTGGGGGACATAGCCAAACAGAGAGAGCTTATTCACAACTGCACAACTGAAATTAAACCCCAGTATAGTTACGTGCACGAAGGTGGACAAAGGCCACGAAGGAATTATAATACTGCATTCTTTTTTAATCTTGGTGACAGACGCATTCGTATTTGTAAGTTGTTTTTCAAAATCACTCTAGATTTTAATGACCGCCCTATTCGCACCGTCTTTGGAAAGAAAGATAAACTGGCAGGCCGTGATGGCCGATGATAAAAGAGGAAAGCACGGTAATCATCCCAAGATGGATGAAACTGTTAGGAATAGAGTTACAAACCATATCAACAGAATTCCTGAAATTGAGAGTCATTATACACGCAAAAACACCACGAAACACTACATTGAAGGGGGCAGAACTATAACTGACATTTACAACGATTACGTGAGTGACTGCAAAAGTGTTAAAATTACCTTCTGTAACTTCAATTACTTATATAATATTTTCACTAATGACTATAAGTTTTTTCCAGCCTAAAAAAGATCAGTGCGAAACATGTGTTGCTTTTGAGAATGCATCAGAGATAGATAAAGTTAACTTGAAGGCAAGTTATGATCAGCGTTTGATTGAAAAAGAAATGTCAAGAAAAGAAAAACAGAATGATAAAAAGTCACTAACGGGTAAAGCCGTATTAGCGGTTTACGATTTGCAAGCTGTCATGCCTTTACCAAAAGGTGACTGACTACTCGGCTTTCTACTATTCTTCAAAACTAAACGTCATAAACTTTACAATAATAGATCTTATTAAAAAAAGCACTGATTGATATGTTTGGGATGAATCAAACGGCCACCGTGGAGTAAATGAACTTGGTTCGTGTGTCTTAAATTACAGAGAAAAACATTGGAACATCTAAAGATGTTATTTTCTACTTCGATAATTGCTGTGGACAGCAAAAATACAACCTTGATTCCATCACACACAAGTTTTTGATCAAAGGCCATACACAAAATGAAGGAGATCGTTCACTCATTGATTGAACGGAAAATGAAACAAGCACTCAAAAGCGGGCCAATTTATGCGCCAGAAGGTCTCATTTCATTGATCAAAACAGCAAAAATAACGTGTCAACCATTTTCTGTAAATGAACTTTTCTATGAAGACTTCTTTGATTTAAAACTTTTGGCCTCTAATATTGGTCCTCTGCGTATCCTAAATAATAAGCAAAACCAACCTGTTAAATAAGAGATTAAAGTGATGCGAGTTTAAAGAGATTCTCCAAGTTCGTTTTTTTATAAACTTTCTTATGGAGAATCAGACTTTATGGAGGCCATAATAATAAGGAAACCCAAGTCAAGTAATAATATCCCGTTAAAACCTGCCTTCGTCCAAAAACCTAAAATTTCAGACGCCTAAAAGAATGACCTAATGCGACTAACTGAAAAGAATTTAATACCAAAAGTTTACAAATCTTTCTATGAAAATCTTTAAATTAAAACAGCAACTGTGCCTCCAGTGCTATCAAAAAACAGTATTATTCAGTGGTTTATTTTTTTTACTTTTATATTATTATGCTTTGTATGTATTATCCATGTAGGAGCATTGTAATTGTTCCCGACTACTTTTCGGAATTTGTCTGAGAATATAAAATTATATTTCCTCTATCTGTGTTTTATCCTAACTAAATTCCTGTGCCTTTTCCACACCCATTTTTTTATTCAAACTGAAAGATGCAAAGTAATAATCTAAATTAGGTATAAATGCCTGTTTGGAAAAAAATTACCTTAAGATACTTCAATTTCAGACTTCCGAATTCTATTTGTTTTAGTGAAAATAACGACATATTTTGACATGCTCCAGGCACCATCAATGGTATTTTGAACAAGAACGTCATAAATCAAAAGGTATATTTTTTAAGTTTAAAAAAATATACTTAATATTATTCAAACGGAGAAAAAACTTCAGGTTTTATCTAAGAAGATCTGTTGCATAATAAAAAGTACAATAGGTGGCTTGATATTTATTTTTAATACATTTTATTCTATTTTTAAACTTTAAAAACGCTCTCCTGAAAAATCACGTTTTTTGATATATGACGTTGTTGAAAGGAGTGAGCGATATATAAACTTAAATGTAATGACTGTTCGGCCTTTTACATCGGTAAAACGGCTAGAAACATTCAAACAAGAGTGGTCGAACACTTGAGATGTCTAAACAGTGTAGGTTTTTCAGAATTCGCCTCCCACCTAATAGATAAAAATCACTCATTTAATAAAGCTTCCGGGATAGATGTATTGCATAGAAATGGGATAGGTCTACGCCTTAATAATCTTGAAGCCCTTGAAATAAAAAAAGTCATTAAAAATAAATAAAACCAATTTACTTAATAAACAATTAGATTTGTCTAACACCCCGATTTTTAAAATATTTCCATTACCCCCACCCACGTTCACCCCTCCCTCTTAGACACCTCCCTCATCGCCCCCACCTAAGTTGATATTCTGTCTCCCTCTTCTAATTTTACTTATAAATACCATGTTTTTCTGTATTATGTTCAATATATTTTTATTCACCCCTGAGGAAGGTTCAGTACGAACCGAAACCGGTTGGATTAAATAATAATAAAGTGGAATTGAAACAAAGTTATTTAATTGTGTTTATTATATATTTAAGATATTCTTTGTTAAAATGACACATTTAAGGTATATTCTATCCAATTTTAATTCCACTTTTTGTATATGTGATGAAAAACCATTAGTATTTTCAAAGGTACCTGTATTTAGGATATGACACATTTTCTATTAAATCTTTATATGATCATTGTTTAATCAATATGTTAAATTTTTATATAGCTATAAACATAACGCATCGTACCACACTGTGTGCAGAAGTGATGTGGACAGCGAAATTATTATTTGAACCTTTCCATTTCTACACATAATGTGATACACTTTTAGAATATTTTATGTACTGTATGTTTTAGAATAAGATTTATATGTTGCAGAATAGTATCTAATTGGCAATGATACTACCCTAAGTGAATTCTCCCCTGGTAATGCTTTTGTAATTATAATGACTACATATATAATTATTTTTTATCCTTATTTGTTAATCTTCTAGGGACTGGTTGATGTTTATCCCAGTACCACAGTATATACAGTAAAATTTTATTTTTGTCGCCAAAAGGCTGGGGAGGAGGTCTGTAGCCAGGTACTCGAAACTGTATTATTTCGGCTGACCACACCGCTGGGGTAGTGTACTTGTATTATCGCCGCTAGGCGGCGCGGGCCTCGCAACATTGACATTACTTGCAATTTTGAATCTCTCAATACAGGACGCTTATAAATATAAGTTTATAACTACCCTCTTTGTTATTTAAAACCCGTGTATTTTGACGTAGTGCTAATGGAGTCAGATTAAATCATCAATGGTGATATTTACAACTAAAGCCACCACGTTAAAACCTTCTATAAAATCTCATCCCTACCTCCCTCTACAGAACTTTCCGGAACCTTCTAGACTCACTTATATAATCCTCCACTCCTTCCAGAACTATCCAGAGTTTTATCGAATCTTCTAGAAGTTTTCAGAAATTTTTAGATTCTTCTTGAAATTTCTAGTCTTCTGAGAACTTTCAGCCCTTATATCTTCAAAAGCACGCCCTTTAGGTAAAAACGGGTACCCTTATTCCCTAGGGTGGATAGAGATCTACCACACCGTATAATTCCCTTGATCGTACCGGGACTTGTTTCTGAGTTTTTGCGTTCCGCATGTTTTTTTTTGGACTTTCTTTCAAAATATATATTGATTAATCAAAATATATATTATAAAAGAAAGTCCAAAAACGTACGGGCCGAAAACATTCAGAAAGGAGGCTCGGTACGATCAAGGGAGTTATATGGTGTGGTAGATCTCCATGCCCCCGCCAGGATGAGGGTTCCCGATTTTAACTAAAGGGCGTGCTTTTGAAGATATAAATTGCCTGGAAGTTTTGCCCTTTAGAAATTTCAAGAATAGTCTTCCGTAAAGTTCTAGAAGGTTCGACAAAACTCTGAAAAGTTCTGGAAGGAGTGACGGAGTTTGTCGGTGAGTCTAAAAGATCGAGAACGTTTTTCTCGCTAATGAACTTTAGCGAAGTTTTTTTATGGACTCGCAACAATAACATTTGGCTGTCATCAGTTCTTTTGTTTTGCTCTTTCAAAAAATATTCTTAAACCAATCTTTTTATTGTGTTTTGGCTGTAAAAAGTTTAGTGTGTTGGAATCTTCTCCCCCCTGATCTTCCAGGAGTCACTTCTTGCTGCTCATTTTCAGATATTGATATAATTTTTTTACTTCTGTCACTTTTTATATTAGCTGTAATTTTTTGAACAATGGAGGAGGATTTCCCTCCTGTACCCCTTACAAAGCCCCCAGATCCCCCTCCTGACCCTCCAGATGGAGATATTTCAGATAAAATAGACTTTTCAGAACATTCAAACATTTCAGACAATGAATCTGTCATCCTAACCTCAATTAAAAAAAGAAAATTTAGTCCCCTTTCCCCAAAAAAACATGATTCGCCTTTGTCTTCTCAGTCCCCTCCAGCTCTTCCTCAACCTCCTCCAACAATCTTTTACTCTACTCATTCCCGTGGCCCCTACATTGTATATGCGCAAAAAACTGAACAAGGTAAAACCATCCATCCTCTTGAATTTGGTAAATTTCTTTCAAATAACAAGAACCTTTCGATTAAACCTGGAGGTGTTAAAGCCGAGGGTCGCTTCCGAATCTCTGTTGAATTCCTGTCAGGTTCAGCCGCCAACAACTTTATCAAAAATATATTTATTTCATCAAATTCTAAATTCAAGGCGTACATCCCAACTTTCAATGTCACTCGAATGGGCCTGGTCAGGGGTATCTCGACCGATCTGTCCATTCCAGAAATCCTGTCCTCACTTTCAACCCCCCAACATATCGGCAATCCCATAAAAGCCAGGAGGCTAAATTATAAGGACACCTCTGAGGGCATCGTTTCCTGGAAGCCCTCCCAATCTGTCGTCATCACATTCGAAGGACAATCTCTTCCCTCCCATATTTATTTATTTTTCAACTCCTTACCAGTTGAAATGTACACTTATCCCACCACTCAATGTTACAACTGCTGCCGTTTTGGTCATACCAAAGCTGCATGCAGATCCCCTCCCAGATGTTTCAAATGTGGAGAAAACCACTCGGCTGACCAATGTTCTTCTCTCTCTTCACCTAAATGTTTTAACTGCTTAGGCGCTCATTCCGCCATTAACTCTTCTTGCCCCGAACAATCTCGCCAAAAAAATATAAAAATTTCTATGGCCTCTGAGAACTTGTCTTTTCTGCAGGCTTCTAAATTATTCCCGCCTGTCAAAAAATCATTTTACCAAGGTTTTATCCAGTAACTCTTCATCCAACCCTCTCGCCTCCTCCTCAACATCTTCCCGTTCAACAAAATTCACATACAAAAACCCTATCTCTAAACAGACTCGTGGATACGATCAGCAACAACACAACTCACTTCTCTTAAATCCCAATGGTTCTCCTCTTTCACACGCCACAAATGGGTGCGCAAACAATTATAATTCATCCTCAACAAACTATCAAAAGCTTTCTGAACAACTCTCCCAAGATAATTCTTCATTTATTCAAACTCTTATTATGCTTCTAATTGACCTAATTTCTTCTCAAACTAATCTACCGTCCAACGCTGCTTCTATTATTTCCACATTAAAATCATTTATTCAAAATGGCTCTTCAAGATGTCAGAATTCTTCAGTGGAATAGCCGCAGTGCTATTTCTAACAAATCAAACCTTCTTAACCTATTAAATTCAAACCTTGTTTCTGTGGCTGCTGTCTCGGAGACATGGTTTACTCCATCCACCCACTTTAATGTGGGAGGGTACTCCTGTCTCCGCGATGATCGCCCGGAAGGTACGGGCGGTGGTGCTGCCCTATTTATTAAAAAATCCCTTCCATTATTCCCAATAAATAATATCAAACCCCCCAATGCTGACTTTCAAATGGTTGCAGCTAAAATAAAGGACACTTCCTTTGTTTCTATCTATCTTCCCCCAACATCGCACTTCAATAAACAAGCGTGGTTGCAAATTGTCCGTCAACTAAGCCCTCCTTTCTTTTTATTGGGTGATTTTAAAGCCCATTCCCCCGTCTGGGGTTCTGCTTTCTGTGATCGAGACGGTCGAAGTGTGATGGATTTCCTAGATGAATCCAACCTTTTTCTTTTGAATGACGGATCTCCTACTAGAATCTCTCGCCCCAACACAAACCCCAGTGCAGTGGATCTCTCCATATGCTCTATTAATCTGGCACCTCTCTCCTCGTGGGTGGTGTCCCCCGACCCTTGCTCCAGTGATCATTTCCCGATCACCATCACTTATCAAACTTCTTTCCATTCAGACAAGTCCCATATTTCGACAAAGATTAAAACAAAACACACCAAATGGGACGAATTTAACTCACATATGGATAAGTTTATACAAAATTTATCCTATACCGATACATTATCTGTCAAAGATGACTACGATATCTTCAAATCAATGCTCGTAACTGCAATCAATAAATCAAATCCTCCCCCTAAAACCAAATCTCTCAAAAAACTCCCTCCAACTCCCTGGTGGGATGAGGAATGTTCCAAAGTAGTGAGAATTCGGAAAGCTAAATCTCTTTCCTATCGTCACAATATGACTATGGAGAACTATCTCATATACAAAAATGCCGAAGCCAATGCCAAAAGGGTATTGAGGTCAAAAAAAAAATCCGGGTGGTACAACTTCTGCAGTTCAGTATCTCCGAACACTCCAATTTCGGAAGTTTGGTCTATGATTCGAAGATTTCGATCCTCCTTCAGTCCAACATCTCCTCGAGCTTCTCATTCTAAATGGATAGACGAGTTCTTGGACAAAATTGCCCCCCCTTCTGTACCTAACTTAGATGAAATAACTCCAATCCACAACACTCCTATGTCTGATCATTGGCTTGACTCTCCATTCACTTTAATTGAATTAAAAAATTGTTTATCAACAGTCAAGGACTCATCTCCAGGCAGAGATGGTATACCTTATAGCATTATCAAAAATAGTAATGATAATGTTCTAAATCACTTTTTATGCATCTTAAATAAAATCTTCCAGACTGGCATAATACCTGATGACTGGAGTTTTCAAATAATCATCCCAATTCTAAAATTAAACAAATCACCCAATTCTGGATCCAACTATAGGCCAATTGCTCTTTCATCCACCCTTAGTAAAATTTATGAAAAATTAATTAAAAACCGGTTAGAATTTTTTGTCGAGAGTAATCATCTTCTCTCTCCATCCCAATTTGGATTTAGGAAAAAGAAATCTACACAAGATAACCTTGCCATCATCAGCACTGATATTAATTTATCCATTTCTAACAAAGAAGTATGTCTTGCAGTCTTTATAGACATAGAAGGCGCCTTTGACAATGTTTCCATCCCAATTCTTAAAAAAAAACTTTTAGGCCTTGGCTTACCCCTCATGTTTGTCCAATCTATTATTAATCTTTTTCTCGATAGGAAAATTTTCATTGAGCTACCAGATGTTACTCCTCAGAGTAGGTCAATTTGGAAGGGTTTACCCCAAGGCGATGTATTATCCCCCTTACTGTATAATATATACACACACGATATGCATGTCACCATTCCCCCTCAAGTAAAAGTTGTTGAGTTCGCAGATGACATAGCTTTCTTCTTATCATCCAAAATCATTCCATCCGCCGTCAAATATCTTAATGAAGCCATGGATGCCCTTTGCACATGGCTTACTTTAAATGGTCTTGAACTTTCAGTACAAAAGAGTCAGTGTGTTACCTTCTCAAATCGTCATAATAACCCCCCTGTTCAAATTTTATTTAAAAACTCTCCAATCCCCAATGCTTCCGAAGTTAAATTTTTGGGAGTAACATTTGATAGGAAACTTAAATGGTCTTCCCACATTAATAATATAGTTACTAAATGTGAAAAATTTTTAAATATTATCAGATCATTGACTGGCGTTTGGTGGGGTGCTCATCCTATCTGCATTAAGTTGCTCTACAATGCACTTATTCGAAGTCATCTCGACTATGCCTGCCCACTTTTTAGTACTGCATCCAAAAATGCACTCAGTAAATTAGACAAAATTCAATCTAAGTCATTGCGAATAATAACTGGCGCGATGCAATCGTCGCCCATCAATTCCCTTCAAGTAGAATGTTCTGATCCTCCTCTTTATTTAAGGCGTCAATTATTTGCTGACAAATTTGTTCTTAAATGTTTAAATTCTAAAAGTCATCAGATTATTCCCAGAGTCTCGTTGTTCAACGACTCAACACATTCATCTACAGTCAGAGCTCGAACTAAACCTCTCCCTGCCATCTGTAAAAATTTTCGCTCTCTCTCAGAGCTTCAAATTATCAAAAATGATCTTCTTCCTTTGTACAAATTAAAATATAGTCACGTCACCCTATCCCCAACGATATTAGAAGGGATCGGCATCCTTAAAAGTCATTCCAATCTCCCAGCCCGTACTGTCAATAATATGTTCAATGACATTATTTTTTCTAAATGGCCCAACTCTTCTCTTTTATTTACTGATGGCTCCAAATCTCCAGACTCTCCTAACTGTGGTATTGGTATTAACGTTTACCACAATAATTCTAATGAAAGAATATTTTATTCAATTTCAAACCAATTTTCAATATTTTCTGCCGAGTGCATTGCGATTATTGAATCTCTCAAATATATAATAAAAAATAATTTTGAACATTCTCTTGTCCTCTCTGACTCTCTCAGTTCCCTCCAAAAACTTAAAACAAGTCCTCTTCTTCATCCTGATGATCACTTTGTATGTCTTATTCGAGTATTGATAACCTCCATTCAAAGCTCTGGAAAAACTGTCACTCTGATTTGGATTCCTGGACATGTTGGCATAGTGGGTAACGATATTGCTGATTCCTTGGCAAAACAAGGAGCGTCTAACCCTACCGTTACCCTCGTAAATCATATTCCCCTGTCTGATATTTTTTCCATCATCAAAGATAGATCCCACAATGTTTGGACAGAGTATTGGAACATTGCTAGTCAATCCAAGGGTGCCCGTTACGCCTCAATACAAAGGACTATCCCATCAAAACCGTGGTTTCAAAAATTCCCCCATTTTTCCAAAAAAGAAATTTCCTTACTTATTCGTATGAGAATCGGACATTGTTCCGTTCCTTCTCACCTTTATAAAATTCATGTGCTTGACTCCCCAGATTGTACGTTCTGTGGTCTAGATGTGGGAACTTTAGATCACATATTTTTTGATTGTCCCTCTCTAAATAAATATCCTCTCTTCTATCAAGCGTTATCAAAAATTGCCTCTCCTCCATTCAACATCTCATCTCTTCTAAGTCTGAACTCTACTCCAATCTTCCATAAAATTCTGAAATTTGCACATTTAAATAAAATTAATATATAAATTCTCCTTTCCTTTTTCTGTAATTATAAATGATGGCCTAGAACACCCTTGAAGGGTGAAAGCCAGAAATAATGGAAAAAAAAAAAAACTTTAGCGAACTTTCGATCGCTAATGCTCTAGAAAGTTATAGAAGGAGAAAGTTCTAGAAGCTTTCAAAAAGGAGTGGCGGAATGTGGTGGTAAGTCTAGAAGGTTCCTGAAAGTTCTAGAAGCTATCAGAAATTAGTGGCGGAGTGTGCCGGTGAGAAGGTTCGATAAAGCTATAGAAAGTTCTGGAAGAAGCGGCAAAGTATGTCGGTGAACCTAGCCTGGGTGGTTCGCCAACGCTGTAGAAAGTTATGGAAGGAGAAAATTCTAGAAGCTTTCAGAAACGAGTGTCGGAGTGTGCCGATACTACCGATATATATAATGTTTTAAAGTTTCGGCAATCCTACAATGTCTCGTGTTCTGTCTAAACCAACCGTAGAGTACATAGGATCGTCGTGTGCTCCAATCAGTACACTTTAAGATGCAATTCGATTAGTTTTACACCCGTGTTAGTTATTCACCCCTTAAAGAAAAGCAACGTTGCTTTTTTAGTTATAAATATTATTAAAATGGCCCCTAAGACGCCAAAACGTGCCGATTGGTCACCCAAACAGAAACAGGAGCTACGTCTGGTGTAAGGATGGTTTGCCAACGCTTCAAGGAGACAAAAACTACAAAAACAGTCCCAAAATCGTCCGAAAGCCAAAAGTAGCGCCACAAAATGAAAGTAGCGTGTGTTGCTTTACCCTGCAGATCAATCGTCAAACATCCAATTATCAAACCACTTAAAAAAAGGCAAAAGAAAGGAAAGCATCGCCCTAGTGAAGACCACAATTTAGAATTGAAATGGCTGTAACTATGATCGGCCATCAAATCTGAATTACCAGATATTTCTCCACCTTCTTCCACAACCTTCAGCCTCACAATATATCCCAATTGAGGGTGGTGACTTGGTCTCACTGGTTCCAGACGGTTGAGAGCAAATGGGACTCTTGTGCGGTATTCACCTAAAAATTCTTACATATTCTAAAATTGTGTTTCTTTGTTTCGTTGAATTCTGAAATAACAAAAGATCGTTGCTGCCCCTCTTCTTAAATTTCCTAGTTCGAAAGAACTCAAAATACTTGTACTATTAAATATTGCATAAACTGACCAGTTTCTGGCGAGTTGACAAATGCGTCGGTTTACTAAACAGGCGACGCGGCCGTAGGTTTCATTCCTCCATCACGGTACAATCGAGTGTGATGGTAGTCGGAGTTTTATATATATATTTGGGAGAATTCAATCTTCTGGATTCAATCACAAGGGCTCTTTCTTTGTTACTAAGATTTGACACAATAATATCACCTTCTAATGAATATCTATACCTATAAAAGATGAGTGATTTACCTTTACACTATGTCACGATAATATTTATTTTGATTAAATAAATATTGTCTTGACCTAGTTAATCTTAAACTCACCTGGCCGCTCACGTTTTATCATGATCGCCGTAACGATGAGTTCTTTACCGCTAGCAAATAGCGCCATCTATTTCCGGAGGCACTTTTTGAATTCTCGTCGTCTAGGGAGCCGACGCCAATTCGACAAGTCGCCGAATTATTTAAGTTGCTTGTTAAATATGTGATAGTTTCACCTTTACGGGTCTTACCCATTTTAAAAAAGAATCATGAATTATTTTATAACCGCGAGCCGTGTTGTTTCCGTGAGTGAAACGGGATTTTTAAAAGTTTAAATGGTGAAGTCGCGAGTCGCCATATTGTCAATGTCCTCACCTTCACTCTCGTACTTGAGTGTGGATAATCGGTGTAATCCTTTGTTTGGCGTTCATGATATTAACGTGGCCAAGGCTTTGAGAGGGGTTATCCTCGCGGAACTCGATATTTGAGGCGGATGGAGGCCCGGCGCTGATCTATGAAGGGCGCGGTAAACGGCGTCTACCGAGATTTCACCGGTACGCACAACCGAGACTTTGAGCCTTTCCTGGTTCCTGTTCCCTGTGGAGGAGTCCCCATCCTCTGGGGCCTTTCCTGGTTCCTGTTCCCTGGTGAGGAGTCCCCAGGCCCTGGGGCCTTCCTCGGTTCCTGTCTATGGAGACCCCGCGTGCTCCTGGTCGCCTATTAACAGTGATTCGCGTCAGCGTTAGAGTCAGGATAATTTAGATAAATTACGGTCCACAGGTATGCTCTCTTGCTTATGTGTTATTTTATTATTTCTTTAGGAAATGTGGAATTCTTGACCCCTTGGAGGGCACCCATGTATACACCATACCTTTAAAATATAGGTGATATTGTACTGCTAAATTATTTCTTTTATTTAACTAAAAATGCCCGAAGATAAAGACTGTAATTCCCTTCCCACAAACTTGAGGGAGATTCTGATGCTCTACCAAGAAATACACGTTACATTTGGCGCTCCAACCTTTTAAAGGTGCTCCTATGAAATACAGTTTTTTTTCTGGTATTTTCAGATTGTTTTTAATAATGTCAATGTAATAGAGTTGTGACGCATCGTGTTAATTGACTGAATTTGACTAATTTCCGGTTGCAGCCATTATTGACGGCCGAATTAATTATTTTCTTATTTGACTTTGGCAGTGTAAGAATATTTTAAATAAGTATTTCCAGTTTTGGTGGCAATTAATTTATTTTTGACTTCGTCAGTGTTCTTAATAGCATTTGTTTTGACTCAAGTAGTACTTACGGGCTGTTAAATGTCAAATGTTTTTGCTTGTTATCAACTAATGATCCATCCAGCTATATTTATCAAGTAAATCCTAATTGAAGCAAATAGAATACTTTAGTAAGTTCGTATCTTGCGTACAGTTAACCGGAATACCATTGCAGTCTGTATTAAATTATTGTTCTAATAATATCTTTTGTTGCAACAAACAACCGCGCTGGGAGTTATTATTATTCCGACTTATTGTCAAAATATACATCTATTCTGCAGTATACAGGGACATGGGTCCGATTATTATTA
This sequence comes from Limnephilus rhombicus, assembly GCA_929108145.2. Lineage (NCBI taxonomy): Eukaryota > Metazoa > Arthropoda > Insecta > Trichoptera > Limnephilidae > Limnephilus > Limnephilus rhombicus. Next base: position 42,831,001 of record OV815283.1, read on the forward strand.
TTGGAAACCTGTTTCATTTTTGTTTTTTAAATTATTTAAAGGACTTAAAAAACACTTTAACTTCCCGTTATTGTTTTTGTGTTCTTTTGACTGACGTTTAAATACTATAGATCACAATACAGACGGTTTGTTTACTTATTACAATTCTGTCATTGTCTTCAGCAAGCAACTTAAAATTTAATTAGTTTGAAATTAAATAATTGAATTTTGTTTTCAATATATTACAGGGACATGCGTTCGATTGTAACTGTGACTGTTGACCTTTTCAAATGTCAATCTGACGTTTCAGAATTCCATAGATTCGAAGTATTTGTTTACAATCTCAACATGATAGCTGTTGTTATTATTCTTATCTGACATATTGTCAAGGTCGGTACCTACAGTATATTTCAAGGTGTTTGGTAAATCAGATTATAAATATTAAATTAATTTATAATTATGAATTATTTTCTAATATTTTCGTAGTTAATATTTTTACATTTCCTTGGAAATATTTTTGTAGTTTCTTTTGTATAAATAGAAACGATTTATATAACAAAATGGCGTTATATACAAAACTACACCGTGTTCCTCTGCTCTCTGCATGCGAGTTTCGCAGAAGTTCACCTCTCATCAAACTAAATATGGACGCATATTTTTTGATGACAAATTTTGGTGAGGATATTAAACCTCATAGGCATATTTTAATTAAAATCCTAGTTTATTTATAGGTATTTATAAGTAGTTGTTTATATATAGTTAGCTATGTTAAATTTGTGTATAGGTATACTTATCTTTATAATTAGTACTATGCATATATTAGTATTAGAATAATACTACTTTCATATAATTAGATATATTAAAAACTATAAAGTTTTTTTAAATATTTTCTTTTTTATGCGGTGGCATGAGGGAATACCAAACCTTCATGCTACTTCATTTCATTTTTTTTCTCTTGTGTGATACTTTGCTCACGTGTCTTGCAGTTTGGTACCTCCAAAGCACAAACACAATAACGGGAAGTTAAAGTGTTTTTTAAGTCCTTTAAATAATTTAAAAAACAAAAATGAAACAGGTTTCCAATAATAATAATCGGACCCATGTCCCTGTATACTGCAGAATAGATGTATATTTTGACAATAAGTCGGAATAATAATAACTCCCAGCGCGGTTGTTTGTTGCAACAAAAGATATTATTAGAACAATAATTTAATACAGACTGCAATGGTATTCCGGTTAACTGTACGCAAGATACGAACTTACTAAAGTATTCTATTTGCTTCAATTAGGATTTACTTGATAAATATAGCTGGACGGATCATTAGTTGATAACAAGCAAAAACATTTGACATTTAACAGCCCGTAAGTACTACTTGAGTCAAAACAAATGCTATTAAGAACACTGACGAAGTCAAAAATAAATTAATTGCCACCAAAACCGGAAATACTTATTTAAAATATTCTTACACTGCCAAAGTCAAATAAGAAAATAATTAATTCGGCCGTCAAAAAAATTAACGTCTTTAGAGATGCAAGAAATCTGTTTTAAATTTCAGTATTATTTCTAAGTTATTTTTTTGGCAATAAAAAAAACTTTGAAATTTTTTATTATTTTTTTATTGTATACACGATAAAAAAGTGAGGTGATAGTTTCCTTTCAAATTTACTACATAAAAGGACTGTGTTTTTTAAATTTTGATTTTATTTAAATTTCTCTACATTTTGGTCAAAAATGTTGTCGGAGGAAATTTTTTTCCATGTTTTTCCGAGTTTGAATCATAAAATATGGCAGTTTTTGAAAGCTTAAGTGTATTTCAAATACTCAAATCTAAAAGGTAATTTTATCTAGTTTTCATAAATGGTATTTGTTTTTACGACACCTTCAAAATAAGAAATATATAGAACATTCAAAATACTATGGAAAAATTACAAATATCGTTCGGACATCAATGGTTAAAACAGACATAAACTACCCTCTCAGGCCGTGGAAACCATGTGTATTTCTTTCAAAGAACAAATTTTTAATTAGTAATGTTTTCACATCCGCGGCCGTTTGTCAATTGAATAAAATTTTCACTGGGTTTTTTAGTAAGGCTGAAATTATTTATTAATTACAAAGATTTTTCATTGAAATTATCATGTAACTAGTGTCCGACCGAAACAGGATTTTCTACCGAAACCGAAACTTTTTTAGACATGTTAAAAATCTATTATTTCACAAAATTTCATTGTTATTTTTTATTGTTAATTCACAAAATAAAAATGTTTTTTTTTTTTTGATTTCGTAGGATTCGAACCTCCGTTCGCTTGATGTCTGTCTCTTTGGCCGCTGAGACTTCTCAGGCACCTTGCCCACTGCGCTATCGAAGGCACGCGCCAAAGCGCGATTTACCGCATTATATTAGAATCGAGTATTTGTGTAGAACAGAGTTGTGGCCCATTTCTGTTTTATCCGAATTTCAAACCACTAACGGCGCTTAAGAAGTTTCATTTAAAAAATACTGGACGGTTTTTAGAGATCTCTTTTTACCACAACTTATTATTTATGGTGGAGCTTGGAGAGGCTTAGAAAATATTGTTGTATTTTAGAGGGTAATCTATGAGTACTGTTTTCTAAGTTAATTTTTTTTTAGGGCGATGAGAAGAAGGGGGAGATTTGAACCCCTTCAACCTTCCCTTATGTAAAAACCCATTCGTCTAGCTGTAATTCAATATTCCGGTATTATCGATATTATTCTTTAGTCACCTGAGTTATTTCTATAATAAGTTTAGAGAATAATAGAGCACACTCTACTACAAAGTAACTCAATATAAAAATAAGACACAAATAAAATATCATGTACATAGTTAATAGCACCAGTCCGTATTAAGTAGGTGGGTATTAAAAGTAGGTCCTTTTTTACATAAACTCCACGAAAGAAGCCCCAAGGGCCTGTCATCTTTGTAGATGCTGTGTGGAGGGTCTTTTTAAGGAGAGGAAGTTCAGGGAAGGAAAAAGGGTAAGAAGGAGGAGTAGGAATCTGAGGGTTAGGGGGTTCAGGAGTGACTCCCACTGCGGTGCAAGGCGAAGGATTGAAATTGTAAAAGTCTGATTACTTTCAATTTTTGCCGTAAGAATGAGTAAGTAATTAATGTCAAAAAAATATTAAATTATATAAAAACTAGCAGACCCGGCCACACGTTGCTGTGGCTAACGAACCACAACGCCATTACCCAACTTTTATAAAATCCACACCACCCGCTTGCCAGCTGCCCGCTGCCTGAATTGAATATTTTAATTTCTCGACTTTTCTCTACTATAATAAGCATGTTTTTATACATTTAAACCTTTCTCTTGAATCACTCTATCTATTGGTGAAAACCGCATGAATATCCGTTGCGTAGTTTAAAAGATCTATGCGAACATACATTTTGAGCGACTTCATCAAATAAAATAATTCAAATCAATAATAATAATAATAATATGTTTTTATTAATTTCTTACACATAACAAATTTAGTTTTAATACATATTAGAAATTACGTTGTACATGTAAATAGTTTACAAAAAAAATAAATTTTTATAAATATTTATGCATAAAAAAGAAACATCAAGAAATAAATCAATTTCAAAAAAAATTTCAGGCAGTGGTGAAAGATCTCGTCAATGTGGAGAGACTCTTTCAAGAATCAAAAGAATTTCTAAGAACTACCTACTTACTCTAGGACATCTATTTTCCAATTTCTTCCGTAGAACGAATTTCAAAAGTGACTATAGTACGGCCCGCCAGCCATTTTAAATCGCACAAAAATATGTTTTCTTTAAATTTCTCGGCTTTTCTCTAATATAATTTACATGTATTATACATGTAAACATTCCTCTTCAATTACTCTATCTATTGGTGAAAACCGTATGAAAATCCGTTGCGTAGTTTAAAAGATTAAGGCGCACATACATTTTGAGCGACTTCATTTTATACTATGTAATGATGATACAAGTTACAATTGATTTTTAAGTTTGAATATAAGCATTTTTTGGTTTGGTTATAATAAATAAATGTGATTGTAGTTTTCATTGATAAAAATGTTTTTACTTTTAGTTTATATCCTAACCTTAAATACCTACGAAAATAGTAAGTATATTTTAGGCTACAGGCTGTCATTTATACATGTACGCCTCTGAGGCGTATGTTAGGCTTCACGCACCTTTAAAATAGATTAGGCTTCTAGGAATAATTGGGGGGCATACATTAATTACGTGAATATCATAATTACTTTGGTAGAAAGCAGTCACTTTGCGGTTTGACATATTAACTGAAATGAAATAAAGTCATTGTTTTACTTTAGTTAATATTGTAATGGAAAGAACATCGTGAACCAACTAGTACATACTAGAAATCACCAGAACCTAGCGGAATATTCTAGAACACACGACCTTGTAAAAATATACGGCTTAGAATCATCGAGATGAGGCGATTATGCTTTGGAAAGTGCTGGAAATGTTTTGGCAGTTCGATCCGCAGACAATTTCGTTGAACCATAGAAGGTACCACCAGCTATATAAAATGTTCAACGTTCAACGGGTGAGTTTAATCAAAAATAGTAATGATAATGTTTTAAACCATTTCTTAGGCATTTTGAATAACATCTTCCAGACTGGCATAATGCCTGATCAGATGACTGGAGTTCTCAAATAATCATCCCAATACTAAAATAAAACAAATCACCCAATTCGGGATCCAACTATAGGCCAATTGCTCTTTCATCCACCCTCAGTAAAATTTATGAAAAATTAATTAAAAACCGGTTAGAATTTTTTGTCGAAAGTAATCAGCTTCTCTCTCCATCTCAATTTGGATTTAGGAAAAAAAATCTACTCAATATAACATTGCTATCATTAGCACTGATTTTAATTTATCCATTTCTAACCAGGAATTATGTCTTGCAGTCTTTATAGACATAGAAGGCACCTTTCACAATTTTTCCATCCTAATCCTCAAAAAAAAAACTTTTAGGCCTTGTCCTACCTCTCATGTTTCTTCAATCGATTTTCAATCTATTTCTTGATAGAAAAATTTTCATTGAGCTACCAGATGTTACTCCCCAGAGTATATCAATTTGGAAGGGTTTATCCCAAGGCGATGTATTATCCCTCTTACTGTATAATATATACACACTATATTATGCATGTCACTATTCCCCCTCAAGTAAAAGTTGTTGAGTTCGCAGATGACATAGCTTTCTTCTTATCATCCAAAATCGTCCCACTCGCTGTAAAATATATTAATGAATAAATGGATGCCCTTTGGACATGGCTCACTTTCTTCAAATGGTTTCGAACTTTCACTCCAAAAGAGTCAGTGTGTCACCTTCTCAAACCGTCATAAAAACCCGCATGTTCAAATTTTATTCAAAAAATCTACAACCTCCAACGCCTCTGAAGTTACATTTTTGGGAGTAACATTTGATAGGAAACTTAAATAGTCTTCCCATATTCATAATATGGTTACCAAGGGTGGGTTTCTTCATTTACCGAGACTGCTAAATGCAATGCTAATTGTAAAAATAAACGATCGAAATTTAAAAATTTCTATGCATTTGACCGTTTACTTTTACAATTAGCATTGCATTTAGCATTCTCGGTAAATGAAGAAACCCACCATAAATGTGAAAAAAAATTAAATATCATCAGATCATTGACTGGCGTTTGGTGGTGTGCCCACCCTACTTGCATTAAGTTACTTAACAATACACTTTTTTTTTTACATGAGCTCCACACAAAAAATAATTTCCCTCAGGGCCTATGTCATCTTTGGGGATGCTGTATGGAGGGTTTTTTTAGGGAAAGGAAGGAGAGGAGAGTTCTGGGAAGGAAAAGGGTTTAAGGGATGGGTAGGAATCTGGGGTTTAGTGTGTCTTGGACATCCGCCTCCAAGACCTAGACAAACCTCACCCCATGAACCCGGGCACCCCTGTTAAATCACCAAACGAAGCGAACCACTTGGGGTGACTTTTGAAGCCGTCTCAACAATGCCTGCCCACTTTTTAGTACTGCATCCAAAAATACACTCTGTAAATTAGACAAAATTCAATCTAAGTCATTGCGAATAATAATTGGAGCGATGCAATCGTCGCCCATCAATTCCCTTCAAGTGGAATGTCTGATCCCCCACTTTATTTAGGGCGTCAACTATTTGCTGACAAATTTGTTCTTAAATGTTTACATTCTAAATGTCATCAGGTTATTCCCAGAGTCTCGTGGTTCAACGACTCAACACATTCATCAACAATCAGAGATCGAACTAATCTTCTTTCTGCCATCTGTTCTGGTGAAACTTAAAATGGTAATCGATTAGATTTCAAAGATGACATGCGCCTTGCCTTATCGAAGGCGATACCTTAAATTAAAGTCGAATCCAAACAACGGAATCCTTCTCACTAATCTAAATATGATATAATTTAGCCAAGTACATACAACATACACAGCGCCCTTGAGGTGATTTTTCACAAAAACGGCGCTATATAAATCATCCAAATATTATTTTATTATTAATATATTTATACAAACTAGCCTACTAACTACTACTAACATTGTAATCTGACGAATGAAAAAGATTTAAAAAAAGCGATGTCATGTTTTCGCACAATTTTCTTCGCTAGGGGTCCGTGGTTATTATGAATTTCTGAACGTGGTCCATGGTTACAACAGGTAATCACTGCTATAGATGGTATCAATTTGGCTTTTAAAAGATTTGAAACTATTCGTGACTAATTTCTGCTCAATTTCTCTCAAATAAATCAGACAAACAAATGCCTATGCACGAATGCTTAATATCTGATTAAGTGTTTCACATTTGGATGGGTGATCACTGACCACCGATCGGAAGAGATAACCAAGTCTTTAGGTCAATAAACTGTTGATATTGAACATAATACGGATATAAAAAGAATATTGGGATTGTTTCTTTCGATCGGACTCTCGTCGAAACACGGAACACTTCGCTTAATCACCTGCTTAACTTTGAAGAAATTGGACAGAAAACAGATACTCAATCATACCGGGTAACAAATTGAATTCGACGAGTTCAGTCTATTTTGTGAACTTTTAGATGTAACACAGTTTCCTTGGGAAAAATGGGGAAATTATTAAAAGTTAAAAAAAAACTTTCCCGTTGATTACTCTGTCATCCGCATCGTCGCGCTAGAATGTTTTATAAAAGGAATCTAAAAATTGAAGTAGCGTTTTTTAATTTCAAGTTTTTTTTCGGAATACTTGGGTTATGCAGCATAGTGATTTTTTTTTCCTTTCTATCCTATGGTAAGTGGCAACTAAATAAATCCAAAATCCATCAGTCTGTTTATGTAAACCCAACTACGGAAAAACATTATTAAATTTATAAAAAAAGTTTATTAATAAACAAGTTCTGCTGTGTAATTATTATTACGCGTGGCAGCTGTTTCGCCTTCTGGAGGAATCAAACTGTCATCCCTTCAGATTGCGAAACAGCTGTCATCATGCCTAATAATAATTTTGCTCGTTTATAAATAAATTTATTTTTTGTTTATTTGAAAATCAATATTATTTATTGAAAGTTAATACGTAGTCCAGAAAAGAACTGTCACAAGATAGCGTGTCTGTAGATTCTACCAAATAAAAAGGTCTTAATATTTAATACATATTATTACATTTCAACGTTAGTATCAAATTAATTTAGAGTTTTAAGAATACATTTATCTTAATTAAAGAAAAAGGTATCTGTATTTTAGTTAATTATAAGTATAATGAACATTTTAGTACCTAAATTTAGAGTTAGGATACATTTATCGATATTAAAGTAATAGGTATATTTTTCTCAATTATAAGTCGGCGTATAATAAATAATATTTCTAAGTACATTTAGGGTTTGAGAGATGCATTTATCTTAATTAATGAAATAGGTATATTTTGCTTAATTACACCTATTTCATTAATTATATTTGCATAAACTATAACATTTCTAAGTGCCTTTAGAGTTTTAAGGATACATTTATCTTAATTAAATAAATAGTAAGTACCTTTAGAGTTTTAAGGATACAATTATCTTAATTAAATAAATAGTAAGTACCCTTAGAGTTTTAAGGATACAATTATCTTAATTATAGAAATAGGTATTTTTTGCTTAATCATAAGTACATATATAATCAGTAACACTTATTCTTTCTAAATACATTTACGGTTTGATAGATAATGAAATAGGTATATTTTGCTTAATTATACCTATTTCATTAATTATTTTTGCTCAATCTACAACATTTCTAAGTGCCTTTAGACTATTAAGGATACATTTATCTTAATTAAAGAAACAAGCGTATTTTACTTAATCATAAGCCATAAGCACATGTATAATATATGACATTTCTGAATATCTTTAGAGTTTTGAGGTTACATTTATCTGATTTAAAGAAGTGGGTATAAAATTTGCTTAGTTATAAGTACAATCATAATACATAATGTTATAATCTGAATGTACCTACCTTAAAACAAAAAAATAGGTAAATGCATTAAAATATTCAAAGATACATTGACCGTTAATTTATTAACCACAGCTTTTTCATTTTGTAGCAGGGTTTTTTTATTATTCTCAAATTTTATTTCTCATTACTTTTATTAAAAATCGCTGGTACTAAGTGTGAATATATAAAAGGAAAATGTTATAAAACGTAGTTCTACAAATGAGAGTTTTTAACAGTAAGTAAATGTGGAATACCATTTCATCAAATGTTTCCGGCGCGCGGTTTAAACCACTAACATTCAAATACCGTTCTATGTTCTATTGAATTTGAAATGTAAATATTAAAGTTTTAGAATCATTAAACAGCTAAGTGCAGGGGTTACGTATTCTGTATTACATTTCATATCAGTGTAGTGTGTCCTTACCTTTACCTTACCGTGGTACAATAATCTACCGAGCTCCGGTGCTGTGTCTTTGATGCACGGGATACACATTTACTGCCTTGCTTATGAAAAAAAAAACTTCCCAACCGCCATCCGGTGTTTTAGTTACACATAGAATAAAGACTGTAAAAGCTCTATATTTAATTCATACTTGTAAAAAATGTCTTTAACTGTGCTGCAAAACAACTGCCATCATCGCATCGAGACTTTGACAGCGTGAGATTCCTGTCATGAAAAAGTGAGGTTATTTCTGACATTTAGTTTTTTAATTGGTTGTTAGCGGATGACTTTAATAAGAATTAGAAGTTTAGAAGTCATTATATATATATATATATATATACCTATTTTACATATTATTTTATTAATAGTACGTATCGACACGTAAATCAGTTACATAAGTATATTTTGCTTACTCGTAAGTACATGTATAATATATAAAATTTCTAAGTAAATTTAGAGTTTTAAGGATACATTTATCGAAATTAAAGAAGTGGGTATGTTTTGCTTCATTATAAGTCGATATATAATATACGCATAACATTTCTAAGTGTATTTAGAGTTTTAAGGTACCTAGTTAATGAAATATATATGTTTTGATTAATTATAAATACCTACTTGTACAATAAGTGTTAGTTCTGATAAAAAAAATATGAACGCACGCAGATGCATGTATAAATTAACGAAATTTTTCCTTTTTTTTCAACTAAACTATTTTTCAATAAAATGTATATTTTATACTTTCATTATTTTATCCAATATATAAATGTATTGCAAAGGAACACCTAAAAGAACTAATATATTTATAGAGATATTGAAATAATATTGTTACGTTTTTAGTTACGTACTGGGTTCACAAACTATTAAAAACAACACAATTTCCTGTTACACCATTTATTTGCATTATTTATTTATTTATAACAGAGGTATTTATATTTCAGTGATTTATCCATAACATTTTTATTTGTACTGCTTGTTATTTTTTTTGTTACCATGGTGATGCATTTTTCTGTTACCATGGTGATGCATTTATTTACTCTAGGTTGGCACCATAATGTTCTTCCCTTTACATTGCCCCCTCCTTAGGGCTGTTTCGTCCCGGAACAGGCCCCGAATTTCCTTCATGAAGGTATCGGCAATCTGGTCCTCGATTGCATCGAGCCGACGCAAAGAAATGACAAGCCACTGTTTTACCGTGACTTACATCTGACCCACTGTGGTAACAGCATACCAGAACCGATATGCCAGTATATCGGAAGATCCCCTCGAACATGCTCCGCAAGATCCTCCAGTCCAGTCCATTCCCACGGCCACCCAGCTTCGGGATCCCTATCCGGTTGATGTCAGACTGCAACAAGCGATCCCTCAAAACCATCAGACAGTCCCAAATGGTTCGGTACCCCGGCGTAACTTGGGTCGTCTCCCTTGTCACCAAGCAGAAGATCAGTTGTCCTCCCTGTTGAGTTGCGCCACCTCTCCTATGCCTGGTGCCTGCCGCTCCAACTCCTGTTGCACCAGAAATTTATGCTGCAAAACCCTCGATATTCCCGTGACATGTCAAAGTCGTGCGTCACGCAGAAGGCCACAGCATGCTCTTTTGAAAGCCCGAACAGGTCCTGCGCTATTTCCTGTGTCACTCCATGACGGGTTTTGTGCCCCTTGCTAGCCTGGGATATGAATTGTTCGAAGGTTATTTTATCCTCAGGGACATTACAGACTCGGACATGCTGTTCTAGGTCCTCCCGATTGTCACCCAGGAAGGGAGCAAGTCGGTTGAAGTGGATGATCCGTGGTTTCCCGTTAGGCCTCTTCCTTATCCTGTAGACCACGTCGTTGATCCGCTTTAGCACCTCGTAGGGGCCATCCCAAGAACATTGGAGTTTTGGGGAGAAACCTCGGCGCCTCCGGGAGTCGAACAGTCAGACTAGATCGCCAGATTGATATCCCCCCTTCTCCGCCCTGATGTCATAGTGTTCCTTCATCCGGTCGCTAGCAGCCTCGATATTTACACGGACCCGGTCGTGGGCATCATCCAGACGCCTACGAAGGTCCGACACGTAGTCTTCACCAGCTACGTCTTCTTTCGGTTTATACCCGAACTTCAGGTCACAGGGCAGTCGTAACTCTCGTCCAAAGAGTACACTTCCAGGCGTCTGCCCCGTAGTTTCATGAACTGCCGATCGGTAAGCCAACAGGAACAAGGGCAGGTGTCGGTCCCAGTCTCTTTGGTGATCCAAGACAACCTTCGCCAGATGTCTGCCGATTGTACGGTTCATCCTTTCAATCATTCCATCAGACTGCGGGTGCAGTGCTGTAGTCCTCGTCTTTCTAATTCCCAGGATCTCGCACATTTTCTGGAACACCGTAGATTCGAAATTCCGTCCTTGGTCAGAATGTAGCCCCAGAGGCACACCAAATCGACTGACCAGCTCCGTGACCAATGCCTCCGCTACGGTAACTGCTTCCTGATTGGGCAGTGCATAGGCTTCGACCCACTTGCTGAAATAGACGATAGCGACCAGGATATACTTGTTCCGGTTTTCGGTTGAAGGGAACGGTCCAGCTATATCCACTGCGATTCTCTCGAACGGGCTACCCACGTTGTACTGTCGCATCGGTGCTCTCTTCCTCTTGTACGGTCCATTGGCCATAGCACAAGTCACGCACTTCCTGCACCAATCCTTGACGTCTCTTTTGCAGTTCACCCAGTAGAAGCGTTCCCGGACCTTTCTATGGTCTTCTTGACTCCCAAATGCCCACCGGAGGTTCCATCGTGCAATAACTGAAGGATTTCGGGAATGCGTTTCCTTGGAACCAGCATCTGTAGCTTCCTTGGTTCTCCATCCGGCGTTTCCAATGCCCTTCTAAGAACCCCGTTTTCCAATTCAATGGAATCCCACTGAACCCAGTATGATTTGACGTTTGGAGAGGAAGAAGCGACGTTCTTCCAGGTTGGCCGCTGTCCCGCCTTCTTCCACTCCACCAGATATTTCAGTTCGGGGTCAGCCTCTTGGTCCTTCCCGATTTCTGCAGGTTCCCAATCGTCATCCACGACTCTTGTTCCATACATGACAGCTGACTTTTCCTCCATACGCCCGCAGTGCATGCAATCCTCCGCGCAAGGTCTCCTGGATAGAGCGTCTGCGTTCCGGTGGAGAACTCCAGCTCGATGTTCGGAATCATAATCGTATTCCTGCAACCGCTCAATCCATCTCGCCACCTGTCCCTCGGGATTTTTGAAGTGCAAGAGCCATTGGAGCGCCGCATGATCCGTCCTCAGCAGGAACTTCCTCCCATAAAGGTACTTGTGAAAATGCTCCACCGACTTAACAACTGCTAGTAATTCCCTTCGCGTTACGCAATAGTTGCGCTCAGGTCTAGACAGAACCTTGCTGAAGTACCCGATGACTTTCTCCTCCCCTTCCTGGACTTGCGACAGAACGCCTCCCATGCCCACGTTGCTGGCGTCTGTATCCAATATAAACTTCCCTTCTGGTTTGGGATAGCTCAAGATAGGGGCGTCGGTCAACTTCCGCTTCAGGTCTTCGAAGGCCTGCTGGCAGTGAGAGTCCCAGGCAAAACAATTCTTCTCTTCGGTGAGCCTTGTTAATGGCTTGGCAATATCTGCAAACCCATAGACGAACCATCGGTAGTAGGTGCAGAGGCCAAGGAAGCTTCTCAGCTCGTGCTTGTCCTTCGGTACTGGCCACTCATTGACGGCGCGGATTTTGTCTAGGTCAACTGAGACTCCCCTTTCGGAAACCACGTGACCGAGATAATTGACCTGTTTCTGAAAAAGGTTGCACTTTTTGGGATTAAGTCTCAAGTGGGCGCCCTGCAAACGCAGGAACACCTGTTCCAAGTTCTTCAGGTGTTCCTCTAAGGTTTTGCCGAGTATAATAATGTCATCCAGGTAGACCAGGCATGTTTCCCAGGATAGCCTTCTTATTACATAAGCCGCTCAAACGAAGCAGGAGCATTACAAAGTCCAAACGGCATCACTGTGAACTGCCAGAGTCTCGTCCCGGTAGAAAAAGCTGTCTTTTCCTTGTCTCTTGGGTCCAACTCCACTTGCCAATAACCGCTCTTCAAGTCCAGGGTGGAAAAGACTTGGCAGCCTCCCAAGGTGTCCAACGTGTCATCGATCCAGGGTAAAGGGTAGCTGTCCTTCTTGGTCACATCGTTGAGTCGTCGGTAATCTACACAAAAACGTGTGGTCCCATCCTTCTTCTTCTCCAGTACCACAGGTGAAACCCATGGGCTATTTGATGGCTTGATTATCTTCCCTTTCTCCATGTTCCGAATTATCTGTTCAGATTCGTCACGTCTCGCAAATGGTAATCGCCTAGGGGTTTGTCGAATAGGGTCTGCGTTCTCCGTTCTTATGCGATGCTGTACGACGTCAGTCCTTCCCAACGACCCGTTCGAGCCTTCGAAGACATTCTGATATCTGCTGATCAGCGTTTCGACGGCATTCCGTTGTTTTGCAGGAAGTACTGGCCCGTTCAACGAGATCTTTTAGCTGGTCTGGAAGCTTATTCGATGTCTGGGTCATGTTGTTAACTTGCCGAACAACCGCCAAAACAGGAGAACCACACCCTAACTGAGTGCCTTTCTTTAGGGTTACCGGGTAGTCATTGACATTCATTATCCTGATAGGTATTTCCTCACGGGTGCGGATTAGCGCCTTGCCGACCAAAATTCCTTGTCCTGGTCCCGCACCGTCCCTCTCCGGTTCCAAGATAACAGTTTGCCCCGGTGGACTCCACGTGTCTAGACACGCGGTTACCAGTGTCTCACTGCATTGGGGTAGCAGAGTATCCGCACTAAGGACAACACACACCGTTCCGCCTACCCCCTTCTGCAGTATCACTTCCTCGTTGTCGATCCATATGACTCCCTCTCTCAGGTCCAGCTTACAGCCCAATTTCGACAGCAGGTCCATCCCGAAGATCACTTCTTCCTCTATGTCAGCGACTAGAACCTGATGCTTGAAGGTGGTGTTGCCGATTTTGAAAAGGGCGGCTGTCTCCCCGTGCACGCACATCAACTCCCCTGTTGCCGTACGTAGTTTCCATCGTGACGGCACGATCCTTGCTCCAGAGACAGCAATATCTGGTCTTATCGACGCAGTTGCTCCCGTGTCCAACAACAGTCTGCGACTTTTCCCATCCACCAGACCCTCTATGTACATACTGCTAGTTCCCCCTACAAGTGTCGACATAGTAACGGATGTTTCAGGGGCCTCGGTAGTATGGATCGATGGTTGCCCCTTCCCATCAACCCTTTTTAGTTTTCCGAGGTTTGTCTCCTTGGTTTCGGGCATTTATTACGAAGGTGTCCTGTCTGACCGCAGTTCAAGTAGCGTATTTTCCTTTTTTGTACCTTCAAAGCCTCCAGGACACGCTTCACTAATTCCTCCATGGATGGTTGCGATTCTTCCCCCGCGGTCTCCAGAGCACGTACCCGAGCTTGGCTTCTCACGGACTGCTTCACGGCCTCGAACTCCAGAGCTTGCGTCAACGCCTCACTCAGCATCTTCGGACGTGCCAACTTGACGGCCTGCTGCGTTTCACCCTCCCGCAGTCCGTCCAAGAATCTGTCAATGGCCAGACTCTCGTAGACATCGTCAGTCACTGTTGGGTAGGCGCCTCTAACCAGGCGGACAATGTCAGCTTCGAATTCTTGCAACGTCTCGTTCGGCTTTTGGAAGCGGTTCTTCAGTTGCGAGCGGTAGATCTGTTCCATGTGACGATTACCGAACCGCATTTCCAGACGTTGCGTCAACTGCTCATAGTCCTGGTGCTCTGTCAGCGGAATAGTTTGCAATACCCTTACTGCATCTCCTCGCAGCGACAGGCACAGCATCGACGCCTTCTTAATCTCTGACCATTCATTGATCATGGCTGCGGTCTCGAAGAGCATCAGATATTCCTCCCAGGAAGATTTATCGTCGAAGGTGGGTAGGTCATTCCTCATCTGGGTCATCCTTTCCTCGTCATTAACATTTGGGGGCCTTGATAAACTCTTCTCACCCATGACGGCGTTCTCACCACCAGTAGTGGGGAGTCGCTCCTCTATTCTTCGGATGCGTTCTTCCATGTTAAACATCTTTTCATTGAAGCAGCGAGAAATGTTGTCTAGCTTCCCTTCCAGCTGTGTCCTCATGTCACTGAAGCTTTGACAGAGGTCATCAATTCCGCCGGTTGTTTCGACAGAAAAACTCTCCGGATCTTCACCATTGTTTACGAGAGCCACTCGTAGCCGCTGTTGCAATACACTCTTGGTCCCCGTTGTCTCCAGGTCACGTTCCTCGAGTTCCCGCTTTAGTTTCATTACCTTCAAATCCATCAATCTATTTTTCTTGGTCGCCATCTTCCTTGTCACCGTATGATCGTCAAACAATTTACTATCCGAACTATCACTGTTGTAGTTTTTTTTTTGGAATCCCACTTCTGACACCAATTGTTACGTTTTTAGTTAAGTACTGGGTTCACAAACTATTAAAAACAACACAATTTCCTGCTACACCATTTATTTGCATTATTTATTTATTTATTACAGAGGTATTTATATTTCAGTGACTTATCCATAACATTTTTATTTGTACTGCTTGTTATTTTTTTTGTTACCATGGTGATGCATTTTTCCGTTACCATGGTGATGCATTTAATTACTCTAGGTTGGCACCATAATGTTCTTCCCTTTACAATATCATTCATCATAAATCAGTTGTCAGAGCGGTAAGGAAGTTATTGAAAATAAGCGTGCATACATTATTATTTAACGTATGTTTCATTCTGTACCAAGTTTAATTTGCATTACCTGCTAGAAGTTTTACCAGTTTTCAAAATCAAAAATTCCACCAAAAACTTGTAGCAATTGCACAACTCGATACAAGAATGCTCTAGTGAGATGATATTATATTTTTTAGTAGGTAAGTTTTAAGATTTTCACGGCCAAAAGCATTTTCGTTATTTGTTTTTAGGGTGTTATGCCGTGTTGCGCTCCCTCCTTCTTTAGCCAACGTTTCGGACATCGTTGCAGTGTCCATCATCAGGGCAGATCCGGCAGATCCGGTAGACACATCTAACGATGTCCGAAACGTTGGCTAAAGAAGGAGGTAGAGCAACACGGCATAACACCCCAAAAACAAATGACGAAAATTTTATGTATTAGTTTATTTTTCAATAAATAAAATAAAATAATTTTTCACCAGGGGATTATCTACTCCGATGAAGAAAAGCTGAATGAAGCCATCGAA
Organism: Limnephilus rhombicus; assembly: GCA_929108145.2. Taxonomy (NCBI): domain Eukaryota; kingdom Metazoa; phylum Arthropoda; class Insecta; order Trichoptera; family Limnephilidae; genus Limnephilus; species Limnephilus rhombicus. Next base: position 42,847,154 of record OV815283.1, read on the forward strand.
GAGTTCAGATCGTGCAATCGTCTCAGTCCTACAAACATCGATTACATCAAAGAAATCGCCAAATGCTTGTAAGTTAATCAATTAGTTTTTTATGCCATCAGGAAGTCTGCGTGGACGGTCGATAAAACCCTGGATATTGACAAAATCTGTCATCTATGGTCAGATATCGATGTTTTCGGGCACGGTCATCGATTTGGATGATCTTACTCGATAGATGAAATACTCTGAGCGACGATAGATAAATTTTAGCGCGGCTTTCAAAGTATCAAATAAGTTTCGGTTTACTGTCAATAAAGACATATTTTTAATAATGACGTTCGTTACGCAAGTTAGTGTCTAATTTAATTAACTAATGGATTGAACTAACGGAGCCATTAGAATTAAAAGAATCCGCTTTTAGAATTAAAAGATTAATCTTAAATAATTCAACTAAGATGATACCATTTTATTACCTTCGACTTTGAGAATCGAAAGTAGTTGAAACATGACTCAAGACCTCATTAGCTCTCAACAGGCCAAGATGCCAAACAAAACGTCCGTAACCACGTGGGTTGGCCGATGACCCCATGCGTTTTTTTGTCTAATGGACATAGAAATAGAAAAATAATAGAAATCCCTATTTTTTGTTTTTTTGTCCACTTATTAGGCAGGGAATATTACCTTTTTTTTTTTTGTGAAATTAAGTACAAAATATTGTATTTCTTAGTCCTCCTCACTAGGGGGTCCTGTGCCGAGGCGGACTAAAATTATTTAAATATAGTTCATTTGTCTTTTCTTTTTTTTTTTTCAATTATTTCTGGCTTTCACACTTCAAGGGTGTTCTAGGCCATCATTTATAATTACAGAGACAGGAAAGGTGAATTTATATATTAATTTTATTTAAATGTGCAAATTTCAGAATTTTATGGAAGATTGGAGTAGAGTTCAGACTTAGAAGAGATGAAATGTTGAATGGAGGAGAGGCAATTTTTGATAACGCTTGATAGAAGAGAGGATATTTATTTAGAGAGGGACAATCAAAAAATATGTGATCTAAAGTTCCCACATCTAGACCACAGAACGTACAATCTGGGGAGTCAAGCACATGAATTTTATAAAGGTGAGAAGGAACGGAACAATGTCCGATTCTCATACGAATAAGTAAGGAAATTTCTTTTTTGGAAAAATGGGGGAATTTTTGAAACCACGGTTTTGATGGGATAGTCCTTTGTATTGAGGCGTAACGGGCACCCTTGGATTGACTAGCAATGTTCCAATACTCTGTCCAAACATTGCGGGATCTATCTTTGATGATGGAAAAAATATCAGACAGGGGAATATGGTTTACGAGGGTAACGGTAGGGTTAGACGCTCCTTGTTTTGCCAAGGAATCAGCAATATCGTTACCCACTATGCCAACATGTCCACGAATCCAAATCAGAGTGACAGTTTTTCCAGAGCTTTGAATGGAGGTTATCAATACTCGAATAAGACATACAAAGTGATCATCAGGATGAAGAAGAGGACTGGTTTTAAGTTTTTGGAGGGAACTGAGAGAGTCAGAGAGAACAAGAGAATGTTCAAAATTATTTTTTATTATATATTTGAGAGATTCAATAATCGCAATGCACTCGACAGAAAATATTGAAAATTGGTTTGAAATTGAATAAAATATTCTTTCATTAGAATTATTGTGGTAAACGTTAATACCAATACCACAGTTAGGAGAGTCCGGAGATTTGGAGCCATCAGTAAATAAAAGAGAAGAGTTGGGCCATTTAGAAGAAATAATGTCATTGAACATATTATTGACAGTACGGGCTGGGAGATTGGAATGACTTTTAAGGATGCCGATCCCTTCTAAAATCGTTGGGGATAGGGTGACGTGACTATATTTTAATTTGTACAAAGGAAGAAAATCATTTTTGATAATTTGAAGCTCTGAGAGAGAGCGAAAATTTTTACAGATGGCAGGGAGAGGTTTAGTTCGAGCTCTGACTGTAGATGAATGTGTTGAGTCGTTGAACAACGAGACTCTGGGAATAATCTGATGACTTTTAGAATTTAAACATTTAAGAACAAATTTGTCAGCAAATAATTGACGCCTTAAATAAAGAGGAGGATCAGAACATTCTACTTGAAGGGAATTGATGGGCGACGATTGCATCGCGCCAGTTATTATTCGCAATGACTTAGATTGAATTTTGTCTAATTTACTGAGTGCATTTTTGGATGCAGTACTAAAAAGTGGGCAGGCATAGTCGAGATGGCTTCGAATAAGTGCATTGTAGAGCAACTTAATGCAGATAGGATGTGCACCCCACCAAACGCCAGTCAATGATCTGATAATATTTAAAATTTTTTCACATTTAGTAACTATATTATTAATGTGGGAAGACCATTTAAGTTTCCTATCAAATGTTACTCCCAAAAATTTAACTTCGGAAGCATTGGGGATTGGAGAGTTTTTAAATAAAATTTGAACAGGGGGGTTATTATGACGATTTGAGAAGGTGACACACTGACTCTTTTGTACTGAAAGTTCAAGACCATTTAAAGTGAGCCATGTGCAAAGGGCATCCATGGCTTCATTAAGATATTTGACGGCGGATGGAATGATTTTGGATGATAAGAAGAAAGCTATGTCATCTGCGAACTCAACAACTTTTACTTGAGGGGGAATGGTGACATGCATATCGTGTGAGTATATATTATACAGTAAGGGGGATAATACATCGCCTTGGGGTAAACCCTTCCAAATTGACCTACTCTGAGGAGTAACGTCTGGTAGCTCAATGAAAATTTTCCTATCGAGAAAAAGATTAATAATAGATTGGACAAACATGAGGGGTAAGCCAAGGCCTAAAAGTTTTTTTTTAAGAATTGGGATGGAAACATTGTCAAAGGCGCCTTCTATGTCTATAAAGACTGCAAGACATACTTCTTTGTTAGAAATGGATAAATTAATATCAGTGCTGATGATGGCAAGGTTATCTTGTGTAGATTTCTTTTTCCTAAATCCAAATTGGGATGGAGAGAGAAGATGATTACTCTCGACAAAAAATTCTAACCGGTTTTTAATTAATTTTTCATAAATTTTACTAAGGGTGGATGAAAGAGCAATTGGCCTATAGTTGGATCCAGAATTGGGTGATTTGTTTAATTTTAGAATTGGGATGATTATTTGAGAACTCCAGTCATCAGGTATTATGCCAGTCTGGAAGATTTTATTTAAGATGCTTAAAAAGTGAATTAGAACATTATCATTACTATTTTTGATAATGCTATAAGGTATACCATCTCTGCCTGGAGATGAGTCCTTGACTGTTGATAAACAATTTTTTAATTCAATTATAGTGAATGGAGAGTCTAGCCAATGATCAGACATAGGAGTGTTGTGGATTGGAGTTATTTCATCTAAGTTAGGTACAGAAGGGGGGGCAATTTTGTCCAAGAACTCGTCTATCCATTTAGAATGAGAAGCTCGAGGAGATGTTGGACTGAAGGAGGATCGAAATCTTCGAATCATAGACCAAACTTCCGAAATTGGAGTGTTCGTAGATACTGAACTGCAGAAGTTGTACCACCCGGATCTTTTTTTTGACCTCAATACCCTTTTGGCATTGGCTTCGGCATTTTTGTATATGAGATAGTTCTCCATAGTCATATTGTGACGATAGGAAAGAGATTTAGCTTTCCGAATTCTCACTACTTTGGAACATTCCTCATCCCACCAGGGAGTCGGAGGGAGTTTTTGAGAGATTTGGTTTTAGGGGGAGGATTTGATTTATTGATTGCAGTTACGAGCATTGATTTGAAGTTATCGTAGTCATCTTTGACAGATAATGTATCGGTATAGGATAAATTTTGTATAAACTTATCCATATGTGAGTTAAATTCGTCCCATTTGGTGTGTTTTGTTTTAATCTTTGTCGAAATATGGGACTTGTCTGAATGGAAAGAAGTTTGATAAGTGATGGTGATCGGGAAATGATCACTGGAGCAAGGGTCGGGGGACACCACCCACGAGGAGAGAGGTGCCAGATTAGTAGAGCATATGGAGAGATCCACTGCACTGGGGTTTGTGTTGGGGCGAGAGATTCTAGTAGGAGATCCGTCATTCAAAAGAAAAAGGTTGGATTCATCTAGGAAATCCATCACACTTCGACCGTCTCGATCACAGAAAGCAGAACCCCAGACGGGGGAATGGGCATTAAAATCACCCAATAAAAAGAAAGGAGGGCTTAGTTGACGGACAATTTGCAACCACGCTTGTTTATTGAAGTGCGATGTTGGGGGAAGATAGATAGAAACAAAGGAAGTGTCCTTTATTTTAGCTGCAACCATTTGAAAGTCAGCATTGGGGGGTTTGATATTATTTATTGGGAAAAACGGAAGGGATTTTTTAATAAAAAGGGCAGCACCACCACCCGTACCTTCCGGGCGATCATCGCGGAGGCAGGAGTACCCTCCCACATTAAAGTGGGTGGATGGAGTAAACCATGTCTCCGAGATAGCAGCCACAGAAACAAGGTTTGAATTTAATAGGTTAAGAAGGTTCGATTTGTTAGAAATAGCACTGCGGCTATTCCACTGAAGAATTCTGACATCTTGAAGAGCCATTTTGAATAAATGATTTTAATGTGGAAATAATAGAAGCAGCGTTGGACGGTAGATTAGTTTGAGAAGAAATTAGGTCAATTAGAAGCATAATAAGAGTTTGAATAAATGAAGAATTATCTTGGAAGAATTGTTCAGAAAGCTTTTGATGGTTTGTTGAGGATGAATTATAATTGTTTGCGCACCCATTTGTGGCATTTGAAAGAGGTGAACCATTGGGATTTAAGAGAAGTGAGTTGTGTTGTTGCTGATCGTATCCAGGAGCCGGTTTAGAGATAGGGTTTTTGTATGTGAATTTAGTTGAACGAGAAGATGTTGAAGAGGAGGCGAGTGGGTTGGATGAAGAGTTACTGGATAAAACCTCAGCAAATGATTTTTTGACAGGCGGGAATAATTTAGAAGCCTGCAGAAAAGACAAGTTCTCAGAGGCCATAGAAATTTTTATATTTTTTTGGCGAGATTGTTCCGGACAAGAAGAGTTAATGGCGGAATGAGCACCTGAGCAGTTAAAACATTTAGGTGAAGAGAGAGAAGAACATTGGTCAGCCGTGTGGTTTTCTCCACATTTGAAACATCTGGTAGGGGATCTGCATGCAGCCTTGGTATGACCAAAACGACAGCAATTGTAACATTGAGTGGTGGGATAAGTATACATTTCAACTGTTAAGGAGTTGAAAAATAAATAAATATGGGAGGGAAGAGATTGTCCTTCAAATGTGATGACGACAGATTGGGAGGGCTTCCAGGAAACGATGCCCTCAGAAGAGTCCTTATAATTTAACCTCCTGGCTTTTATGGGATTGCCGATATGTTGGGGGGTTGAAAGTGAAGACAGGATTTCTGGAATGGACAGATCGGTCGAGATACCTCTGACGAGGCCCATTCGAGTGACATTGAAAGTTGGGATGTACGCCTTGAATTTAGAATTTGATGAAATAAATATGTTTTTGATTAAGTTGTTGGCGGCTGAACCTGAGAGGAATTCAACAGAGATTCGGAAGCGACCCTCAGCTTTTACACCTCCAGGCTTCATCGAAAGGTTCTTGCTATTTGATAGAAATTTACCAAATTCAAGAGGGTGGATAGTTTTACCTTGCTCAGTTTTTTGAGCGTACACAATGAACGGGCCACAGGAATGAGGAGAATAAAAGTTTGTAGGAGGAGGTTGAGGAAGAGCAGGTGAAGACTGAGAAGAAGAAGGAGAGTCATGTTTTATTGAGGAAGAGGGACTAAACTTCCTTTTTTTGTGGTAGTCAGAATGACAGATTCACTGTCTGAAATTACTACATTTTCACCATCTGGGGGGTCAGGGGGAGGATCTGGGGGCTTTTTAGGGTGTCCAGGGGGGTCCTCCTCCATTGTTCACAAAATTACAAAAGAAAAAATGTATGGAAAGTGACAGAAATAAAAAAGGTTATAAATATCTGGAAAACAGAGACAAAAAGTGACTCCTGGAAGATCAGAGGGGAGAAGAATCCTCAAGGAACAACACACTACACTTTTATTGACCAGAAAACATAAAATATTAGTTAAAATAATAAAAAAAGATTATTTTTTCCTAGACGAAAACAAAATAACTGTGACAGCCAGATGTTCAAAATTAGAATCCCAGAAGTATTCGTTCATTTGTCTTCTATGTCGTTTTTAGCGTCTTCGCTAGGGTTTTCTCATTGACCTCTTTACGCCATATTTTTATTCTTGATTTGTATTCAATTGGATTTTTTATTAGTTTTATGTCTTGGGGAAGGATGTTATGGAGTTTTGTTGCAAAGTATGTATAGTTTCTTTGACCAAAAGTGGTTTATTAACTTGCAATATTTTTTATATCATTTTTATTCGATCTAGTGTTATGCATACACGGTCTAGTAGAGGATTCATTATTTTTGAAGAGCTTCAATAATATATTTTTGGCATATATTTGTTGTACATTTGGTACGTCAAAGTTATTGAAAATTTCAATTGAAGGCGTTCTAATTGGTACTTTCAATATGGTCTTTATGATTCCGTTTTGAATCGTATTCAGGCTGTCTAGGTACGTATTTGCAGCAGATCCCCATCCTATGATTCCATATTCAATTCGAGAATGACATAACGCATAGTATATATATAGTATATAACGCATAATATACCTGAGACGATGTATGAATGTAAGTAAGGCAAAGAGTGTGTGCCAAGACCGAGTTGTTTGGCGGTCCGTCCTCTCTGCCTACCCCTGCGGGGAAACGGCGTGATGGTTAGTTAGTTAGTTAGTTACCTATATTTGACAAAATATTTTTTCCTGCGATCAACGATTTTTTCATATTTTTTTAAACTGCACATTATGTATTAATCCTTTGCGCAGGAATACCTAATAAAAATATATTTCATGTATTTAAGTAGATATAAGAAGGATAGTAATTTTGGGGTCTACCTTCGGCCCCAGTTGGCTGCGGGAGAGTTAACTAATTATCTCCCGTTTAGTGTCAGAAAGTAAATGAGTACTGCCAATGCATAATTATGTTAATATTTCATTTCAACCCTGCCAATTTTCTAATATTTTAAACGTTAGTTTGACAGTTAAAAATAATAATTAATATTTGACAAGTTTAAGTATTTCCCCAATAAATGAAGACATAATTTGTCTCGACGCCACCTAGCGAGGGATTTAACACTAACAGTGTCTCTCTCGCAAAAATAAAGTTGGTTGTTTTCAGGTGGAAAAAATATAATAAACAGTAATTGTTGAATGAAACACTAGTATATATTGAATCATTTGGCGGGTATAAGATAAGCCGCCATAGCTCAATTGGGAGAGCAGCTGACCGGCAATCAGAAGGGCACGGGTTCAAGTCCCGTTGGCGTCATGTATCTTTTCTCGGAAGATTTTTCAATGTGGATGAGTGTTTCAGGCTGATAATTATTGCTTATAATAATTTCTAATATTTTACGTAATTGTTTGGCGTTTGACATTTCGGAGTTTCAATTCTAAGGCAATATCTCCAGTTTTGCGAGCGTTCGTCGATTTCTAATTTATTTCCTGTCAATATCGGGTTGGCTGTGAACGGTGAAAACGGTGACTCGGTGCTCGGGACAAATAACATAAAATCAACCGAAGTTCCGATATCGATTTCACTGTGCTAGTTAGTGCTCCTGGCCTAATTAGTTAATTAGATTACTTTTGTTTATTACGATAAATTGGCATTGGTATAAAATAATGTAGTGTAAAATGTAAACTATTCTATACGAAAGCTCGTTAGGACGTCATCGGCGTTATGTTCCATTTCCATCTCAAGCGTCTTGTTTTTTTTTTATTATTAAATAAAACATACAACGAAGTTGCACTCCCATGAGTTATCAAAACTCATTAAGGGATCGCCAATTGGTACTTTTGAAAAGTTAAACCCAACCCAACCCAATATGCAGACACAATATATGAAGAAAATTTTTACAAAACATTTCACAGAAGCAACATACAGACACAAAATTATGAAGAATCACTTTACAAATATTTCACAGAAACATGTCTTATAAGATTTTATGAATTATTATAACCACTCATTTCATTTATGTACTGTTGGTGTAAAAAAATTAATATAAAGTATCCTCCATGATGGACTATAGAAATGCATAAAAAAAAATCTGGAAAATATCTACAATAAAAGGTACAATAAAGGTAAATACAATAAGGTTTGAAAATGCAAAGGCAGAAGATACTAGAACGATGACGCCACGTACGATCTCTCGCTGGTACTGGTATATAGAACCATTCTAGGCCCCATCAAAATGGTAAAATATTATTATTCTTCTTCTTCTTGTGCCTTGTCCGTTCAATGGACGTTGGCTATCATGTTGGCTATGCGGACTTTGTTTACTGCGGCCCGGAACAGCTCTACGGTAGACTGGCCAAACCACTGTCTCAGGTTTTTCAGCCATGAGGTTCTCCTTCTTTCAGGGCCCCGTCTTCCGGCAATCTTTCCCTGCATTATGAGATGCAAGCAATACTGGATGTCTCATCACATGTCCAAGATATTGAAATTCTTTTTTTTTATTCATCCGAACCATAACATCTTCATTCGTAACCCTGTCCATCAAGCTTATTTTAAGTATTCTTCTGTATATCCACATCTCGAATGCCACAAGTCGCCTAATTAGTTCTTCAGTAAGCGTCCATGATTCCATTCCATAAAATAATATCGAAAACACGTAGCATATGACAATTCGCATTCGTAATCCAAGGTTGAGATCATGACTGCAGAACATCTTTTTCATGCGGATAAAGGTTGCACGAGCTTGCTCAATGCGGCATTTGATTAAGAATATTATTAGTTTTAGTCGATTTTAGTAATAAATGTGTTTTCTTCTTCGATCAAGATACGTCAATGGTTTTCTTAAATTACGCAGATGGCTTCAAGAAGCAATGCCTCAAATGGGTTTGTTTCGGTTTATTTCTCTTTTTTTTAGATTTAATATTTAGTTTTGCCAGGAATGCTATTAGGCACTTAAATTTGAGCTACCAAAAAAGTTTTGTTAAAAGGGTTAATTTTATATCTTTGAATCTTACAAATTTAACATTTTATTCATTGACGACTATATAAAAAAAATTAACATTAATTTCGCTTGCGTTTCCGTCGTAACACACGTTCAATGAATTCTAGAACTCTGATTTAATTTGTATTTAAGTGTTATTTAAAATTGGAACTGATTGTTCAAATGAGCGATAAAATAGGTAGGTAGGTATAATAAAAAATGATTTTATTTTTTAACATTTTGTTAATCATTACAATCATGGTATTCTTTACTTAAACTTCATCTTCCGACGATTTAATATCGATATACCGAGCGCATTTGACTGGGAATATATAAGAAATCGATATAGGCTGGCAACACTGGAGGTGTTGTCTGTAAATTCACATGGAATTCACATTCCGAAACGTCAGACGCCAAACAATTACATAATTAGTAAAATTATTAATCAATTGGCAACATTGAATTGACATACTAACCTAAATATGCATTGATAGTCTGAATTTACTTTTTGACACTAAATGGCATTTAAATTGTTAATGAGGTCTTTAGTCACATTTCAACCACTTTCGTTTCTCAAAGATCGAACGAAATACGTTGATCGTCCTAGACGCATTATTTAAGTCTGTGGATCGTGTATAGGAATCATTCGATTCTAAGAGCTTCGTTAGTTGTATCCGCTCATTAAATAAGCCAGTAATCTTGTCTCACAATCGAAATTATTTAAAAATACGTGTATAATTGACTGGCAACCGAAACTTATCTGATATTATGGAGGCTGCGCTAAAATTTAACAATTGTCGGTTGGAATATCTGTCATCAATCGTTGATCGCAAATATTTATAACTGACCATGGATGACGGATTTGGCCAAAATCATATTGATTTAGGTTTTTATCGATCGTTCATGCTAGACTTCCAGTATGATATAAAATAATCGATAAAATATGATGGTTAATAAAATATTGTGTTCGCCGGAACTATGAAAAAGAAAAATGAAACAGGTGTGAAAAATGTTGCAATTTTCTTAACCATCCCAGTAATTTATTGACCCCACACAGCGGGGGTTTGGGGGGCGGTTAAGGAGTGCTTTGAGGGGGGTCGAGGGGGGCTGTCACAGAGATAAGTTTATTTGAAGAAAATAAAATATTATTCCCGCTGAGACTTTTGTCTTCCTGAAACTTCTTGGTGTTTTTCTTTGTTTTGTAGATTATCTGCGGTAAAATAGTACTTTTAAGTTCTGTACTTATCTTTATTTGTGAGTCCTAATAAATATCTTATTAATATTATAAAGCCGAAAGTTTGTATGGATGTATGGGATGTATGGATGTATGTTTGTTACTCTTTCACGCAAAAAACACTGAATGGACTTTAAAAATTCTTTCACTAATAGAAAGCTACATTATTTGCGAGCAATATAGGCTATATATATATTGATAAGCTCTGGCGTTATGAAATTATTTATTATACGTTTATTGTCCAGACGAAAAGCAAAGCGTTGCTTTTAAGTAATTATTTGAGCTGTCATTTTGTTATTTGTTTAGGTTACTATGGAGATCCCTTTGATAGTTAAAATTATACTAATCTATACTAATATTATAAATGCGAAACTCCGTGTTTGATTGTTACGCTTTAATAGGTGGCACGCGAGCTGTTTGAAAAATGAATGTAACGGGTATGGAGGGGTGGGAGAGCGGGACGGACGGAGCGGAGGGGTGGGGGGGGGGTGGTGGAGTGCGATGGGGAAGGTAGAGGGGGCGGAGTGGGAACCCCCTAATACTCTCTCTGCTCCACGTCCACATATAAAATATTTTGATAGTTTTTGTGCTTTTTTTAGATTGTTGTTTTGAAAAATGTGTTTTTTGTATGTTCGGATATTAAATTAGTAGAAAAAGAAGTTTTTTGTTCTGGTGTTAGATTTAGTTACTTTTAAAGTGTCAAAATGATAAGTCTGAAACAGGGCTATGATAGTTGATTTTTCATATTTTGTATAGTTATAATAAAGAGAATTGGTAACAAATACTTTTTTTTTCTTATTAAAAAACTATATTTAGATTTAGATAGGGTTTTGCCGCGGTTCGGAATCAGTTTCTAGATGAAAAAATGTATGTGTAGTATATAGTAGCCTGAGAGACTCCACTTCACACTATACTCCGTCCAAAATAAGATCAACCCGTGACCGCGCATGTCTCCACCCCTCCCCCCGTCTGCTGCTTGAATGCGCGTTAACCCATTAGATTCCCGTGTTTAAATAAATTAACTAAATTATTTAATTATTATTTTCCACCCACCTGCAATCAAAAGTTTTATCAATTTATTCATTTCATAATTATTGTAATGGTTCTCCAATAAATGCACTGCATTTTATCAATTTTTGAAAATATGATCAATGAAATCACCGATTTTTGTATGATGTTTGCGAAATATCATATTCTCCAGATATTTTTTTTTACAAATAATAATTAATCAATAGTAATAATTGTGAGTTGAGGTTTGTGTAGGGCATATAAAAAAATAAAACTGATTAACACCAACATTCATAATTATTAATGTCATACTTAACTATTTTGTTATTTGCAATTAGTGACAGTGATATCTAATGAATTAGGACTTGGCTGAAACATTGATGTTTGAATAATCGACCACCATAACACGGGCATGTGCCGTAAAATGTAAGCATTGTCGTAAAATCCGCAAAGTGAGTTACCATAAAAAGCAATGAATAAAGAAAAATTAGTAATAACAAATATCCATTTTATCACAGGGTCTGAAAGGGTTAAAATTTCAAGACACGTGCATACAGCGCGACAGCCGACGAACGACTGATCTATGGGCGGAGTAACACAGCGGTAGTGAAGGGACCGAAGAAGGGGGCGGGGTATGCGCAATACGAACCAAATTTCGTACTCTCCCAAGTTGATCTAAAGGTGGACGGAGTATAGTGTTAAAAATATTTGACAACCATACTTAAAGGTAAAGTAACAAAATCTATGTTCTGAAACATAAAAACAATCGCGGTGAACTTTGCCGTCGTAAAATATGTAAATCTTTTAATGTGTGGAATTTTTAGGTCTATTTCTATTCGGTGCATAGCTGCAGAGATGCTATAACTTACCTGAATATACCATGCTATGAAGGTCACGGGAATGTAGAAGTAATAACGCTTGGCGATTAGTGATTGCATTTATTTATAACTTTATTATTTATGCATTGAACCGCTTACTCGTTAAAACGGAATATTTTTTATTCAAAGAGTTAGATTTAGATAAGTTGTAAGATTTTCACCGCCAAAAGTATTTTTGTTATTTGTTTATCTACCGGATCTGCCCTGATGATGGACACTGCAACGCTGTCCGAAACGGTGGCTAAAGAAGGAGGTAGCGCAATACGGCATAAAACCCCAAAAACAAATAACGAAAAAATTTACATTTAGCTTTATTATTTTGAGTATTTTATGTCGGGGAGACAAAAAACATGCAAAAAATGTGCATTTAACATTTTAATTTTGTTAAAATTAATTCACTTACGCGGTAACGCCATTTTTAAATTTGTCGTTTTTATTTAACATTTCATAGACGAATCAATGCTGCCAATCATAGAAAAAATATTATTGCCATGTAAAACGATAATTTATTCACGAATGAATGCATTATTGACAAGTTTGTACCTGTATTTATAACAGCAGAACATGGAAAGAAATGTATTAGAATAATTACACGAATCTACAATCTACAATCTCAAACTTCAATATTATCCTCTTGTGTGAGACCTGGCTCAAAGAAACGGACCTAAAGTACATCAACTTAGAAGGATACAAACACGAAGCATCCTGCCGACCGCAGGGAGCTGGTGGCGGAGTCTCCATTTTCATAAAAGATTCCTTAGAATACGATGTGATTAATAACACGTGCGACTCCGACAATTATTTTCTATGGCTTCATGTAAACAAGCTTAATCTTAAAAAAGGCCTAGTGTATAAAAAACCAAATACTGTTTTCAAAGACTTCCTGAAGACACTATCCTCTCATCTAGAATCATACAAAGGAGGTATTGTATTTGGAGACTTCAACATAAATCTGCTCGACCCAGCCAATACACAAACTTGTAAATATACAAATACAATTAGATTGAACAATTACAATATTTTGAACAAAATAAACAAAAAACACGCCACACGCATCACAGAAAATACGAACACAATAATAGATCATATACTTACCGATACAAAACTATCATACTCACTAACGAACTGTGAGATTAAACAAACTTAGCCTAAACATAAGAAAAACACATTACATATTGTTTGCAAATAAAAAAAATGTAAGTCTTAATATAAGTCTTGATAATAACCGCCTTGAAAGGGCTGATGTTACAAAATATCTTGGCCTTTTCATTGATTCACAACTCACATGGAATCACCAATTTAAACATGTTCTATCCAAAATTACTCCTATAACTGGTGTTTTATATAGATTTCGCGGGTTACTTCCTCCTTCTCTATTAAGATCGATTTACCATGCTATGATTCACTCACATCTAATATATCTTGCCGGAATCTGGGGATTTGCTACAAAAAAAATGATTTCAGAAGTCCAAGTCGTCCAAAATAGAGCCCTGCGAAATATATTCAGTCTACCTTGGGATACACACGTCAAAGACATTTACAGAAACACCCAAATACTTCCTTTTAACACCATTCCCACTTTTGAAATAACAAAAACTATATTACAAGTAATTCAACACTCGGCACATTCCAACACTAAACTCAATTACAATTGCGACGTACACCAACACAACACAAGAAATCACAACAAACTTCATATACCAAAAATCAAATCAACAAAATATGGACTAAGATCCCTAGAATACATAGCTTACACAAAATATAATCAACTACCCAACGAGATCAAATGTGCAAGTCAATGTAAAAAGACCCAAACTAACATGCTCAAACTTCATTTTATGAATGACTATCTGAAATAATAATGTTGTGTATGTCCTATGATATGTCCACTTAATACATACAGCTATATGTTTCATGTAATGCGTATCATTCCCGCAATGAGTTTATTAACTCTTGGGAGTACAATGCTTTATATAATATACTATATTCTGTATTGTATTTTAATAAATAAATAAATAAAAAAATAAAAAAATAATTCTATATCAGATCATAATATACTACTCCTTGATGTAATTCACACATATATTAAGAGAACATCCTTAAAATCATCCCAAAAATATACACATATTAATCTTGATAATCTAAAGAATGATGTCATCCAAAATCCTTTTAATCTTAATATGAATAATGACTCGGTATTAAATTATGATAATCTTGTAAACTACCTCACAAATAAAATTAATTCTAACAGCACCACTAAAATTAAAACAAAAAATGTAAATAATCCAGACTGGATAACCAAAGACCTTATAAAATTGATCAACAAAAGAAATAAATTGCATCATAAACGACTTAATCAGTAAACTTAGGAGTGGTATTAATGGTGGAAATTACATCTTATCGTTACTAGTTGACTTTCAAAAAGCCTTTGATACGGTAAGCCATGATATACTTCTCAAGAAACTCGAGAAACTTGGTGTAGTTGGTCCTGCTCTTAATCTATTCAAATCATATCTTAGCAATAGAAAGCAATTCGTAAGCATTAACAATCAAAATAGTAAGCACCTTCCAATAAATTATGGAGTTCCGCAAGGATCCATACTAGGGCCACTACTGTTCCAAATTTATATCAATGATATTTCTCAATTAAAATTAAACGGTGAAATTTTTTTATATGCGGATGATACTGCAATATTCTACTGGGGTAAAGATCTAAAAATACTACTATAAAATGCACAAAGTGACCTAGAAAGAATTTGCGGTTGGCTCCAATCAAATATCCTAACAATGAATATAAAAAAAACAGGATACATGATTTTAAGTTCAAACCGTAAAATAATTCCTCCACATGTACCATTAAAAATTGAAAATAGCGATTTGCAAATCCTGAAACAGGAAAAATATCTTAGACTGTGCATTGATAAGCATTTAACTTTTAAACAACACATTCAAAATGTAAAAGATAAAATCACACCCTTAATTAGCGTTTTTAGCCGGTTATCATATCTATTACCAATTAGATTTAAAAAAGTTTATACTATAGTCTCGTACACTCACACCTAAATTATCTGATTGAAATCTGGGGAAATGCGTATGAAACATACATTAATGAATTACAGGTAATTCAAAATAAGATAATCAAAAAAATATTTCACTACGAATCCAAAACATCCACAAAAAAATTATATTTGGAAACAAAACTGCTAACATTAAGAAAACCATACGAGTACAATATATGTGTCCTTAATAACAAAATAAATAATAAACTCATACATACAAACACAGAATTCATTGAAACGTCCCAAGTACACAAACATTTTACACGACAACACGATAACATACGTTTAAACACCATTCATACTAACTACGGTAAACAATCAATTAGTTACGAGGGGGGGGGGGGCAATTTATATAATTGCCTTCCAGATAATATCAAAAACGAAAAAAGTGTGTGCAAATTCAAAAAAAAAATTGTTCATGTTTATTCACAAAAAACAAAGTAGTGATAGTGAATAATATCGTATGGTAATATAATATCATGTAAATGTTAGTATTGCAATCTAATGTAATCTAAGGTTATGAAATGTAAAAACTATGTAATGTAAAAACTATGTAATATAATGTAAAAAGTACATAATTCAATATTCTAGTTAAGTGAAAATGTTATTTTCTTTTTTACTGGAATAAAAACTTATGAAAAAAAATAAAAAAAATCCTCTAGACCGCTAGACAAACCCTGCTTTGCCAAATAAACCATTAAAAACCTGGGATGTATATCTAAATTATGATGACATGCAGCTTTCGTAGTTTAAACCTTAATTCAATAATTCGAATTAGGTACTTTTTTGTTTTTATTTTGACGAGAATTTATTTTGTAAGATTGGTACTTCCGACTTCTGACAAAATGTCATATTTGATTCCGTATTATCCGTGCATCAAACTCCGACAACACGAACGTTCCGTATTATCTGTGAGGTGGACTTTGCATATTTACCATAACTTTAACTTATGCACAAATTAATATTCAACCGCGACAATTTATCAGAAGGATTTCGATTGATAGATGACATTTGTGATCGACTCTAATACAGAAACCACATTAGCGCTGCTTGTAATAATAATAATAAAACTTGGATGATTTATAAAGCGCCGTTTTTGTGAAAAATCACCTCAAGGGCGCTGTACAAACTTATAATACAAACATTTATTATAAGTTAGAATTTACTAACAATATCGCACCGAGAACTCTCATACGTAATAGCACCAAATTTAAAGACGGAATAAAAGCAAGCAACGACTTAACCATCCTCCAAAGGAATCAATTGGTGGAGCTAAGAAAGCAATTATTGTTCCGTCAAGAGAATGGTGAACCAAACCTTACCATAAAATACATAAACTCCAAACCAACTATTGTTACAACCCTTCCAAAAAACGACACAATGTTAACAAATTGAAGTGCTATTACCAAAATGTCAGAGGCATGAAAACTAAATTTAAGGACTTCAAAATACATGCCCCGACACTGCCACATGACATTCTCATTCTTACGGAAACCTGGCTGGAACCATCCATCAACTCTACTGAGAAATTTAATTAAAATTAAATTTGATAATGTTATTATCGAGTTCTGCAAGTTTTTTGGTTAGTGTTTTAGTTACAGCTGTTTCGACTTGTAAGGTCATTTTCAAACTGTGGTGAAGCCACGTACGGACGACTTATTTATAAGATTTTAAATGTCAATTTTTGAAGGTGTCTAAGTTGATTTATTACCGGTTAAACCAATTTGTAGAGACACTAATTGAGAGAGTGCTAATGTGGGATTCGGAGTATTTCCCTTTGGTTTGCCTTGCACTTAGTGTAAGGGTTTTTTTAATTGATTTAGAATGACGTTATTGCTATGACTCATTTAAGTGCATTATATTTTTTAGGTTTGGTAAACATACTAAGTAGTGGGGAATAAATAATTTTCCTTGCTTTATTAATTAGCGTTATGTTGGGGTCATTCGTTCGTTTATTGATTTCTAATTGTTCAAGCAAATTTAATCTAAGACCCTTTCGTTTTATATGTAATGGTTTTGGCTGGTTATTTTTAAGTGGAACGTGATTATTCACTAAGAGATGTTCGGCGAATTTTGAAGAGGTGTTTTTATTTTTATAACATCTTATATGTTCTTTGAATCTAGTTGAGAATGCCCTACCTGTTTGTCCGATGTATGTAGCATTACAGTCGGCGTGGTCACATTTTAATTCATATATGCCACCATTATTTAGTTTAGGATTTCTACTTTTTGAGTTTTTAAGGCTTGTTCACATATTATTATTGGTTCTAAAAGCTATATTTCAACCACATTTTTTAATTTCCTTTGCAATTTTTAAAGATATTGGGCTGAGGAATTCGAGACATGCAATTTTTTCTATTTTTTTGTTATGTACCGGATATATTTAATTAATTTTATTTTTGTATTTCTTGTTTTTTATTATTTTTTCAATGTTTTTTGCCTCATAGCCTGTAACTAAAACACTAACCAAAAAACTTGCAGAACTCGATAATAACATTATCAAATTTAATTTTAATTAAATTTCTAAAAATTAAAATGGAGTTCTACGAATTAAACACAAAAACAATTAATAACTCTGCTGAGCTTGGTCTACCCCACCATCATATTTACCGGTCTGACAGAAGTCAACAAACCAGCGCTAAATCTAGAGGCGGTGGCGTCATGATAGCCGTCAACAAGATACATCCTTCAAAACTTCTGAAAACAAAAAATTGTAACGAGGAGCAAGTTTACATCTTACTAAACGGTAAAAATCAAAAAAAAATATATCATAGGCAGTGTTTATATTCCGCCATCATCAGATATAAGTGTATACAAAAGTCATTTCGAGGATATTGAACAACTGTCGTATAAATTTCCAAATAGTAAAATCACTATCATTGGGGATTACAATTTACCAAAAATCAATTGGGGCACCCGCGACAATTCTACATTATCTCAAAACCCTAGCTTAACTGACACAGAAAAAGAAATAGTTGAATTATGTGATTTCCTTAACCTAGTTCAATTAAACAATGTAAAAAATGACAATAATAGATTACTAGATATTGTTCTTTGTACCGACTTGTCAACTGCGGTTGAAAAGTCACTCGATTCAGTTCTTGACCCCGATTCTCATCACCCACCTTTAGATATTATTGTATTATATAACCCTATAAAATGCCAAATTAAAAACCAGTATAAAATGCCAAATTAAAATCTCCTAACTTTAATAAAGCCAATTATGTTGCAATACGCGATTATCTATATCACACTGACTGGTCTATACTAGAAGGAGGTAATCTCGATGAGAATATTAAAGCCTTTTATGATCATCTATATAAAACCTTAGAAAACTTTGTCCAAATTAGTTATAAATTATCTTCAAATTTCCCTCGCTGGTTTAGCAAGGACCTCATTAACTTAGTAATTGAGAAGAAAAAAGCACATAAAATTTACAAAGAAACAACAAATCTTTCTGATTTTATAATTTTCAGCAAGCTGCGAAAAGATTGTAATAAATTATCAAACATTTGTTATAATAATTATATTAAGAATGTGGAATTTTCGATTGGTAACAATGTAAAACATTTTTTCAACTATTGTAAAGCCCAAAATAACAAAAAACTTGGCATACCTGAAACTATATAAACTGAAAACTTCCTGTAAAATCAAAGAAATTGTCAATTAGTTTGCAGATTGTTTTAAGGATGTATATGAAACAGATATCCCTGATGAAGACATTCCAAACTTTGAGTCAGATATAAATTTACAACTATCTTAGATACATATTTAGAATAAAGAAATTGCAGCATGTATCAAACTACTGGAACCTAAATCGTGCTCAAGGCCAGATAAAATTCCCCCCGTATTTGTAAAAAACTGTGGGGGTAGTGTCTCTTATCCTCTGTACCTACTATTTAATCAATCACTTTTAACAAGCAAGTTCCCACAAATATGGAAAAATAGCTTTCTCACTCCAATATTTAAAAGCGGAGCCTTTTGTTGAAAATTACAGACCAATATGCATACAATCGTCAATACCAAAAATTTTTGAAAAGTTAATTCTTCAAAAAATATGTTCTTGCATAAAATTTAATATCTCATCATTTCAACATGGTTTTATCTCTGGACGATCTACCTTAACTAACCTTACACTGTATGAATATTTTGTCTCTGGTGCTCTTGCTAATAGAGAACAAGTTGACTCAATTTACACGGATTTTAATAAAACCTTTGATAAGGTTTGCATTAAAATTCTTATAAATAAATTGTCAAAACTAGGAATAAGTGGTAATTTATTATGTTGGATTAAGAATTATTTATCAAAACGTATACTAACTGTCTGTATTAAAGAACACTTGTCTTACGAATTTGAAGCCACTAGCGGTGTGCCTCAGGGTTCGCACCTTGGTCCAATATTGTTTATACTATTCATAAACGATGTCACTTCCATATTCACTGATGTTAACATATTATTATTTGCTGATGACATGAAAATATATAAAATCATAAAAAATATATACGACTGCTTGTCCCTCCAATCCAATTTTATAAAATTCGTAGAATGGTGTACCATTAACAAACTTACACTTAACATTAAAAAATGTCAAATCATGAGTTTCTTTAGAATTAAAAACCCTATTAAATATAGTTATTCTTTTAACAATCACAGATTATTGTCAGTACCTGTAATAAGTTACCTTGGAATAACCTTCGACTCTTAACTACTATTTACCAACTACATTGATATAATAACTGGTAAAGCAATGAAAATGCTGGGCTTCATTGTAAGAATTTGTAAAGATTTCAAAAATATCCAAACATTCAAAATACTATGTACAACTCTGGTTAGGAGTCATTTAGAATACAATTCCCCCATATGGAACCCTTTCTACAAAAGCCACGCAAACTCCATTGAAAGAATCCAACGCAAATTTATCAGATCAATTAATTTCAAATTAGGTATTCCCGCGGTTGACATAAACTATGAATCTTTATTACAAAAAATGCGACTCTTATCGCTAAAAGATAGAAGATTACTCAGCGATCATATTTTTCTATTTAAAATAAACAATAACTGGTTTGACTCCCCTGAATTGCTCTCATTAATAAATTACCATGTATCTTGTAGACCGACTCGACTCAAAACACCTTTCCATTGTGACAATACTATGACGAACGCAGAACAAAACTCAACCATAAATCGCTTGCATATTTTAGGCAATGAATATGCTAATATTGATCACACCGCCGGTAATCTGACTTCATACAAAAGATGCGTTAGACTTAATTTGTTTGCTAGTACCACGTAAATATAATACATCATATAAACATAATATGCCTACCAATACTTCACTCTAAAACTATTAATGCACTAGAAATCATAGGTACTTGTAAAATTTATCATATCGGTTAACATAATCCAGGATTTGTTACTTTTTATATTTTATATTTAAATCGTTGTAGGTACCTTGAGATAGGTATCTTTTATTTGTATATTTTACATTTTATTGTTTTATTTCTCTCTTCAAATTTTTATTTTTACTTTTACCAAATAATTTATAGTTTGTACTTAATACTTTATATTTTATACTATTCACTTTATAATTTACTTTTATACATTATAGTTTTATACACTACTTATTACCTTAATTTTCACCTTTTTACTTTAAAAATTAAATTTTACTAACATTTATACTGTTATTCTTCATGTTGTTGTACTATTATAAGTATGTCAATTATGTTAATGGCACGTGTTGTGCCGTATATATGATTGCATACACCGGTTCATTGATCACCGATACGAAAATATATGTACAATATTTTGACCAATGAACGCGATGCTTCCTAAAAACTATTGTAACTTTATCGAAGCTTTTCGAAATTCTGGTGTGGCTAGTGTCCGAAAAATAATGATACCTACCACTCCACAAATAGCCAACTCGCCACATACTGAGTCGCCACAAGTGCAACAAAAAACCTGGACGGCATCCTAAAAAAAAGGCAAAAAGCTAATATTTTTTCTATGATTGCAGATACTTTAATAGTACACAACTGCTAACCCTGTACAAATCGCAAGTGTGCCCCACGGTTGAATTTGGCAGCCACCTCTGGTCTGGAGCTCAAAAATACCTAAAAAAACTCTTGACTCTGTGCAGAAACGGGCGGTCCGTTTGTAGATTCTCCCATCTTAACAGACGGACTGCAATCCTTAGAGCACAGGCGTCAGGTGGGAATGCTGTCCTTGTTCTACCGGTATTACAATGGAAGATGCTCCGAGGAACTAGCGTCATTGATCCCCTCGGCACCGGTGCATAGTCGGGAAACACGCCAAACACGCGCCCAACATTTGTACACGGTTGACATTAGTCACGTGAGAACGGGTCGTTTCTATGACTCGTTCTTGAGTTCAACGGCTCGGCTGTGGAACGATTTGCCGGCCGCTGTGTTTCCTCCCTCCTACAACATGGATCTCTTCAAGACCCGTGTTCACTCCTTCATTTCCTCAAAAAGACCCTCCACACAGCATCTTCAAAGATGACATAGGCCCTGAGGGAAGTTATTTTCCTCAGGGCCACCTGTGTGGAGTTAATGTAAAAAAAAAAAAAATCCGTGTTGAGGGGTAAGGTTCTTGAGTCGCAATCCGAAGGTTGCGAGATCGAATCCCGGCGTGCGCAAATAAATTTTATTTGATTAATTTGTGTTATTTCACAATTAAGTAATTAAAAATAATGTACGTATATTTTCGGCTTATTCCAGACAGGAAGATACTCTCGTATTCAGAAAGTAAGATCGCCATTCAGAATTAAAACGTTGGTTGAAACGACTTTAGCCGTGTTTGGTGACCAAATCTGAACAGCCCAGTGCTTCCCCACCTTTCTCTTCCCCATCTCCTTCCTCTCCTTGCTAGTTTCAGCCCCCAACATGCCCAAATCGAGGATCCCATAGTCTCACTGGCTCCAGAAGGCAGCAGTTGGAACTCTTGTGAGATATTAACACAAATAAAAAAAGAAAAAAATATATATATACACATGATTAATTTCCAGAATGCTGTTCGTACCTACATTATTGATAAAAAACTACTAAAGTCAATTTGATTATAATGATAAACAAATATTTCAACTACCATAAATAAACAAAATAATGCATTTAATTAGCTCTTTGGGGGCATACAGGCTCTTTTCCCTTTAAAATATCGCTAATTTAAGGAAAGGAAGGATAAGAAGTTTTGGGAAGGAAAAAAGTATGAGAGGTGGGTAAGAATCTGGGGGTCAGTCTATCCAGGAGTAACAGACTTATGAATCCATCCCTCCAATTGCGGTGCAAGGCGATGGGTCGAAAGAATCCGACTGGAAAGGTCAAAAGACTTCCTTCAGCCAGTCTCTCTCGATCCGGTCCGCCACCCAGCAGGTGGGCAGCTGCATCTGCCGCCAGACTTGGACAAACCTCATGCCATGTAGCCGGGCACCCCTGCTAAGTCACCAAATGCAGCGGACTACTTGGGTGACCCATGGCACACTGGTTATATAATAAGTGGTTCCCGGGGCGGCGTCACGCATACCCGCCTCACAAATGGAAGAAAAAAGAAACAGGGAATGTTTAAATTAATAAAAAAAACTACACAAATCCTTTTCGTTTAAATTTACTTTAATATTGCAGAAGAATTTTCACTCAGTCGGTATTTCTGAATAAAATTCCGAATGGTGCATTTGATTGTCCAGAATTTCTTGCATTGATAAGCTTTCCGAATCCGATATGTAATACAAGAAGTCGGAATTTTTTTCAGTGCATAAATTCTGGGACTGACTACCATATTGTTTATTGGTCTATTGTTTATCGGTACACTGAGGGAATACAAGAAGGCGCTGCAAAGAAGCGAAATACCCTTGCACGATGATGTCGTTTCTCACCCGGCATGCCGCTTAAAGTCTCGCAAACCTTTCTGGACGGAAGGAGAAAGACTCCTTCGAATACCTCTCACCCCAGAGGATAGGTGGAAGCTTGAGTGGCAATCAGCCAACGTCAAAAACGCCAATCTCGTTCAAGACCCCACTGAGAGACAGCTTGGTTCACATTGCCTCGCAAACTCTGGACTGCCACCAATAGGTTAAGGTGCTCCCATAGCCGTTCTGCTCACATGATGCATAGATGGGGCCTTAAAGAGTCGGCGATGTGTGAATGCGGTGCGGTGCAGACCACCGAACATGTGGTCCCCGGCGGGATTGATGAGGTCCACAGGGCAACGCCTGAGGCCCTAGACTGGCTCGCAGACCTAGATGTCCCCCTCTGACCCCCCACCATACGAAAGAAGAATAATTGGTCTATACTCGGAGGGAAATAATTATACCTAGTCAGTGGATATCTTCAATTTTTCACTAAACAAATATAAATTGAGTTACTGAGGCAGTTCAAATTACGTATAACTAGCTGACCCGACAAACTTCGTACCGCCTCAGAATCAATAATTGTTGTGTTCACTTGATAGCTAAATTAAATTCAGTTTTTTTATTAAGTTAAAAATTACACAATGAAGCAATTAATATCGATGCGCAACTGTCCTTGTTTTGATTTTGTTAGTATCAGAGATGGCGTTGTGTACGGATTTATATTTTTCGTAATTTTATTACTTTTCCACTGAATTTCAGGAATTGGGTTTCATTTTCTTTATGCGTGTGAGGGAGATTTATTATTATTATTGTATTATTTCTTTGAGAGGTGCAGACATACGTTCACCGTTTGTTTCATTTTCGACTATTGACATTTAATGTGTATGAAAGAGGGACTCGTATGTTCAAGAACAAAAGCAAAACAATCAGCGCATTGACATTTGACGTTTTTGAATTTTTGGAATTCACGCACTATTCAATATTATATTTCAAAAGATGAGAATTCGTTCCATGCAAAATGCAGAGGAAATGAATTTTCTTCATAATTTTTTTTTGTGAATTTTTCCGATGTTCCGATATTCAGCGGTTCGGAGCGGGGACAAATCCAATAAAAGATCATAAAAATTGGTCTAGCCGTTCTTGAGTTATAAATTGTGTAACTAACCCGACTTTGTAAATACTGAATAATTTGTAAAAGCCCCTAAAACGGGCGTTAATGAATAAATAAATAAATATATATTTTTATGTAAGTGTGGAAAAAAAAAATAGTAGTTACTTATCTTTTAAAACACCTTGTCTTATTGAAGAAAATTATAAAAGGATATTCATTATATCAAAGCACCATAGCTCACGATGGTGACGATATTGCCAATTAAAAATACTAGTATTTACATAAAAAATTGTGCCATTTTCAAAACGCCGGTTTTCACAATTTAAAGTTTTTTTTACAATTTGGAACGCTCTATTCTGATTTTTGTTTATATTTTCAAATATTTCTAGATTCAAGCAAAAACGCTACAAATTGGGGTTGGAAGCTCTTATGGAGGCTGAGAATCTTAGCAAGAAGTTAGACTGGGAGATACATTTCTGGATTGGTAAGTAACACCCAAGTACAGTTTGTCAAATGAGTAGAAAACATAGGAGGGCGCCACTGTTGTTCAAATGGCAGTACTAAAAATATAACTCATGGTGGTAATGTAAAGCTGTGTAACCTACATTTTTATAAAAAATTAAAATGGTATTAAAATTGAAAAAAATATAGATGCCCACTGATCACAAAATTATAATTGCATATGGGTGTATTATACCTTTGCAATTTTTTTGTAAACATAATGAAGAATAACGATGTTGTAATAAAATAAAAGCACAGTTTAGAATTTGCTCACATTTATTTAATACTAGCGTAACTGGCGTTGACCTGGCTTTGGATCATATCTCTAATTTTAGATCTGATTATATTTAACTCATTCAGATCTAAAAGTAATGTAACTAAACTCACCGTTAGTGATTCTTTCTTTCTACCTACCGTTAAATTCAAATTTATGAT
Source organism: Limnephilus rhombicus (assembly GCA_929108145.2). Lineage (NCBI taxonomy): Eukaryota > Metazoa > Arthropoda > Insecta > Trichoptera > Limnephilidae > Limnephilus > Limnephilus rhombicus. The sequence goes on from OV815283.1 coordinate 42,872,353, forward strand.
TAAATGAGAGCAAATCACGTAGTAAAACACCATTTAATCCAATTTATGTCATAAGTAGGTACCTTAACAACAGTGCTTCTTCTATTTTTAAAAAATTTTTTTTAGCCACTGGAGCGACGCGATGGCGCGATTTTTATTTTTTTCCTCGGAATGATCGTGATATTTTGGTGACCGTTTTGAATATGTTCCGCCCACCTTAAAAAAATCATACCTCCGAATTTAAGTACGGAGATATACAAACTGATAATAGTTTTATACGGTAAATAAATTCAGCTATTTTTTGTTGATTATCACATATTATTAGGATTTATAATTTTTTTTAAAATTTTTTTATTTAGTAACTGTACATTTATTATTTTTTACATTTTTATATGAAACATATATAAAATAGTAAATACATTCGTAGTCCTCCTCACTAGGAGATCCTGTGCTGAGGGGGACTATGCTTTGGATAAGTTTTCAGCGACTTCTATGGTTTAACTTCATTGTTTGGATAAAGTTTTCCAGAAACTTCTATGAAGTTGTTTTAAGTATACAAGTAAGTTCATTTTCCGATAGTTCCTTCAGCCAACATCTTATGTCCTTAATGTAGCTATTTTTTGTTTTAATTTGTTTGGTACTAAGTGGGTGTTTATTATATAACTTTACTGCTAAAAATTCTGAACTTCTTTGTCCAAATGAAGAGTTACACTTTGGTATATTAAGTATGTCTGTTTGTTTGGCTCTGGTTTTATGAGCATGTGAGGTGTCTGCCTCTGAATAATTTTTGTGGTGATAGAATGTTTTTGGCGTAGATTTTCTGTATGCTTGGAACATCAAACTGTTTAAAAATTTCTGTTGTTGATGACATTATGGGGACCTTCAGTATAGTCTTTACGATGCAATTCTGAGTTACCTTGAGTTGTTTTATGTGATTAGATGCTGCTGCGCTCCATCCTATTACTCCATATTCCAGTCGAGAGTGGCATTAAGCATAATATCATCTCTTTAAATCCTTCATTGACAAGATGTTTTGTAATTTTTTGAAGAAGTAGATGAGTTTTGTTACCTTTTTTGAGGTAAGATCAATGTGTGAATTCCACTGTAGTTTTTCATCAATTTCAATCCCAAGATATTTAATACTTTTTGTTTGGGTTAAAACATTGTGAAAAAGTATTTTGACATTCATGTAATTTGAGGGGATGCTCATTCATCGGTTGTCCTCGTTTGTTTTTGGAGAAAGTTAGATATTAATTTTATTAACATTTAATGTAAGGGAGTTTACTTTTAGCCAGTTTTGAAGTACAGCCAGGCCATGTTCCGCCTCCTTGTAGGTTCTTGTCCAATCTTGTGTGTGGAATATAATAACAGTATCATCTGCAAAGCTCATTCTGTTTCCATTGTTGGGAAGATTCATAAGGTCATTTATATAAATCAGAAATAGTATAGGTCCTAATACGCTTCCCTGGGGGACCCCGAATTTAATTGGTAGATATTTTCTCTTTCTTTTACCAATTTGTAAAATTTATTTTCTTCCAGTTAAGTAACTTCTAAGTAGATTTAGGGTTGTTTCGGTTATTCCATTTTTCTTTAGTTTTAAGTACAGTATTTCATGGTCAATTGTATCGAAAGCTTTTTGAAGATCAATGAAAACTGCTAAGCATTTTTTGCCTTCATCCAATTTTCTAATAATTGTATTTGTAACATTAGCTATAGCGTCACCCGTACCAAGGTTTTTCCTAAAACCATACTGCGTAGGTGATAATATTTTATTAGTATCCAAAAATGTAAGCACTTGTTTTTTTATCACTTTTTCCAATATTTTCGATAGAGGAGTTAAAATTCTAATTAGTCGCAAAACGGTCCCAAAATATATCATTTTTGGGACCGTTTTCATATAATGGTAAGATCGTAGCAATTTTAAGACAAGCGGGAAAAACACCTTCTGATAATGATAGATTTACAAGGTACGTCAGTGGTTAGATTAACTCATTATGTAGGTATTTAATTGATTTGCTTGATATGAGTTCATTTTCCGATGAGGTATTTGTGTTTAAGGAGGCTATAATATTTCTTATTTCATCACTTGTTATCTTGACTATATTAAGGCTGTTTTCATGGTTTACAACATCAATCCTCAGTGTTTTTTCGACAGTAGTAGAATTTTGTTTAATTTTATTTGCAAGGTTAGAGCCTATATTGCAAAAGTAGTTGTTTATAAAGTCAACAAGTTTGTCCTTTGTCTGGGTGTTTTGTAAAGGAGGTGGGAATCTCATCAATGTTTAATTCTTTAATCGTTTTGTCGTTATGCGAGGATTTAGTATTTGTAATTTTATTTATGATCTGCCAGAGTTTACGGGAATCAATTTTGTTTTTATAGAATGTTTCTTTAACGTAACGAATTACATTTCTACATGTATAATGATATCTTTTGTAGAATCGTAGAGTATGGACATCATAAGGGTTAATTTTTACTTTTATGTGCAGTTCATCTCTTTTTCTGATTGAGTTTATTATTTTCTGACTAATCCATGGTTTTTTTTTTTTTAAAATAAAACAAACAACGAAGTTGCATTCCCATGAGTTATCAAAACTCATTAAGGAATCGCCAATTGGTACATTTGAAAAGATAAACCCAACCCAACCCAATATGCAGACACAGTAAATAAAGAAAAAATTTACAAAACATTTTACAGAAGCAACATACAGACACAAACATATATGAAGAATCACTTTACAAATATTTCACAGAAACATGTCTTATAAGATTTTATGAATAATATTATAACCACTCATTTGATTTATTTACTGTTGGTGTCACAAAGTTAAAATCAAGTATCCTCCATGATGGACTATGGAAATGCATAAAAAACAAATCAGGAAAAATACAATAAAAGGTACATGCTCAAAAATACACAGACCTAATTAATACAAGATGTTTACATAAAAAATACATGATAAGATTTAAAAAAGATATAAACTGCGCCCATCATATCTGAATGTACAAAGTTTGGTACTTGGAGATAATCAGGATAGCTATCAGAACAGAGTTTGTACCTACTTATGACTCGTTTTCCAAATAACATTTGAAAAAATAGGATTTCAATATATCGTTTCGAGATTTGTTAGAGGCCTGTCTTAATTCTTCAGGCAATTTGTTATAGTTAGTGTACGCAATGTATTCTAATGATTTCAGTCCGAACTTTGTTGAGTGTATTTTTGATATATGTAGTTTGTTGTGTTGTCGTGTATCATATTGGTGAACGTCGTTGTTATAGTTCAGTTTTATATTTGTGTGGGTGTTGCATTGAATAATATTTAAGATGGTGTTTGTTATCTCAAAGCTAAGAACAATCTCAAATGGTAATACAAGTGCGTGACGGTAAATATCTTTAACATGTCTATCCCAAGGCAAGCCAAAAATGTTACGTAGGGCTCTATTTTGGATTATTTGTACCTGCGAAATCAATTTTTTGGTAGCAAAACCCCAGATACCCGAAAGGTATGCCAAGTGGGAGTGAATCATAGCATAGTACAATGATCACAGTATGGATGTGGGAAGCAATCTACGTAGCCTGTACATTACACCGGTCACCGGAGCAATCTTTGATTTAACATGGTCAAAATGATTTTTCCATGAAAGCCGTGAGTCAATTAAAAGTCCTAGATACTTTGCGACATCTGTTTGTTCCAGTTTGTTTAGTCCAAGGGAAATGTTTAGGCGTTGTTCTCTCTTATTCCCGAATAGCACATAGTGAGTCTTTTTAATATTAAGACTAAGTTTATTAATTCTCAACCACTCGGCTAGATGAGCCAAATCTCTTTTCATGTCCTTTTCCATTTCGTTTAAATTAGTATTATGATAGAATAATATTCTGTCATCAGCATAAAGTTGAAGTGTACCTTTCACTCCCCATTTTGCAATATCATTTATATAAATTAAAAATAATAATGGCCCGAGAATCGAGCCCTGTGGTACACCACATGTTATATTTCTATGATCACTTGAATCTTTTCCAATAACAACCGAACAGCACCTACCCGTAAGATAACTAGATAAAAGTTTTAGATTGTTGCCCACGATGCCCAGATATTCAAGCTTTTTTAACAGACTCTTATGATCAACCGTATCGAACGCCTTTTTGAGGTCAATGAAAATGCCCGCTGCATATTTTCCTTGATCTAAGTGTTTTTGAAGAGTTAGTATAAAATCAAAGGCAGCACATTTCGTGTTGGAGAATTTTCTGAACCCATATTGTTGAGGCGTGAGAATATTATTAGTTGTGAGATATTTTGTTAGTCTATTTTTGATTACATGTTCAAATACTTTGGAGAAGACTGAGAGTATTGATATTGGACGATAATTAGATGGATTTTTTTTGCAGTCTTCTTTGTGAATTGGAACGATTTTTGCAAGCTTTAGTTGATCCGGAAATAGTCCACTCACTAATGACTGATTAATGAGAATAACAAGATGATCCGCTAATTTTTCTTTACAGAATCTGAGTAAGTTGGTTGTCATACCATCGACTCCTGGAGATGCATTAGTTTTTAGTTTTGAGATAATTTTTAAAACTTCTAGTTTGTTTGTATTGGCCATGTAGAGGGACTGTAATGGCTTTGGTTCCATGTTTATTGTATTTACGTCGTCTGCATAAGATGGGATACTCGCAGCTAAATTTTCACCAACCGATGTAAAGAAGTCATTAAACGCTGTACATATCTGCTTCGGGTCATTTATGTCTATATTATTGATGGTAAGAGTTTCAATTTTATTTGTAGAGTTCTTCGGACTGTTAGTTACGATTGAATTTATTGTCTTCCAGGTTTGTCTTGGATTATGTATGTTTTCTTTAAAAATATCTGTGTAATATTTTGTTTTGGCGAAACGTCTGTAATTAGTAACCAAATTTCTTGACTTATTTTTTTGTGATATAAGAAGACTGTTTTGTGGATCTTTCTTCCATTGTTTGTATTTAGTATTTCGTTCTCTAATAAGGAGATCCAGTTTTTTGTCAAACCATGGTGTATTACCCTGCTTAGGATTTCCTATTCGTATCCTTGGCTATATATTAATGTGAATATTTTTATGAGAGACCTTTTTTTCTGTGGTTTTGGTGTTTGATAGAATACTGTACTGTATAATTTCTATAAAATAACTCCAAGCAGTATCAGTATCATATTAAATCGTAAACATTTAAAGCGGAAATATTCTCAGGATTTTCTCCCTATGAACTCGCCTAGGAATTTCAATTTTGCCTACACATTAAATATTTTCTATTAAGTTTCTTTTAAACGGTCTAATTTATAATCACAACCTACATAGGTATATAAGAAAACCGAATTTTGATAAGTTGTGAACTGTTTAATGTTCCCTCTCAACAAACTTTTGACAAAAATTTTGCCGAGAAATGGCGACATTTTCACAGACGTTAATAGAAATCATAAAGGACAAAAAAAGGTGCAACACATCAAACAGATATATCAATTATCTTAAATCCGCAATACCAATTAACTCGATTATTGGTTTATTTATTGAAAATATCGCATTGTCAAACACAGTCCGACCGTAAAAAAATATCAAAAACATTACCACAAAACTTTTGTTATTCTAATATCAAAAAATTTTAACTTTGAAACACGTTTAACCCCTCCGAATTTTCGAGAATATTCGCTTTTGGTGTCTTTAACAAAATGACATTTTACGAAAACTTTTTGTTATTACCGCTTCACAATTAAAGCTCTATAAATGAAACATTTCTGAAAGTAGCCGAATAGTAAAAGCTATTTTAGAAAGGTTACAAAATAGGCTTTCAAATAAATATTATTATATTATATTACAAATAAATATTAGCATTTGTAAATATTAAAATTTAGAACGCAAACATTAAAAATAGGTAAAAATAACTCACGTGATGTTTTTATGTGAAAACGGTACTAAAATCACAGATTATGTAAACAACAATACTTATTCTATTGTATATATGTGTAATAAACACTTTTGTTACCTCACTTTTTTATCATTTCATATAAAAATATTTAATAAAAATTTAAAATGTGGAGCGCGGTGGAGCTGCTGGTAGCAAATTTGCGCGGGTAAATATTTTTGTCAACTACACGACTGACAGCTGATTCCTGTTATATATTTCCATAGACAACTTCATTGGGATGTGCAGCTTGATCTACTATCGACCTTTTACTTTTTGTTTTAGGGATGCAACTAAAACAATAACGGAGTTAGAACGATTTCTATGGAAACACACGCGCTAACGTATAAACACGCTCATTGTACTTGACTGCTGTCCTATTTTTAACGCTTATATCTGCTTACGTTGCGGGTTGAATGCATTAGTAATTCAATTATTATTACACTGATATACAAATATGTTAGAAAAATCCATTAAAACACGATAAAAAGCCACATTTTACACTGAGACATTTTGACAGATGAACTTTCCAGAAAAATGTACAAAACATGAATTTTCGAATGACCATATTTCTTTAAAGGTAGAGTCCACATCTGTTGAATTATAATAGAAGTAGTATCTTTCCGCCTACGTAAAAACGTAAAAATTGAACCGCAGGCTTATTTGAAAATATTTAAAAAAAATGTACACACACTGAACACCAGATTCCTACCGACCCCTCATACCTTTTCCTTTCCGGAATTTTCACTCGTTCCTTTCCTAAAAAGACGTGTGGAGCTTATGTAAAAAAAGACAACAGCTCCCACTTTTTTCGCCAACTTATACGTGTAGCACTGTATCTTTAAGAATTTAAATAAAACTCCAAAAATAATTATTTTCTGCTCTCCGCGTTTTCCCTTTTGTATATACGTTGCTTTGTTTCTGATCACTCGAATTATAAATGTATAGAAATATACCACCAGGAGCAATTCAAAGCGTATGACGGACATCAAAACAAATACGTAAGTTGACAGCATTTAGATGAAAGATTAATTTGGAGCTTAAAACCGTGCAGCAGTGCACTTTGTGCTCTTTGTGAACTTTGCGCTCCTGCAACCTGCAATCACCCCGGGGCCGGGGGCGACGATTGCTCTGAAAGCAGTTATCGTTTTCAGGAAACAATAACCCGGCAGCAGTCGTATCTAACTTTGAAACACTACCAACTAGCATGGGGTCAAAAAGACCCGAGCTTCTTTATGCAATTTTTCCTATTTTGCTGTGTTCTTAGAGGGAAAATTTGATATTTTATTGGGTATTATTTTTATGGTATTTTTTATTTGATTATTATTTGTAAAAGCAGGAATTGAAATTTAATTATTTCTATTCTCGTACATGCAGTTTACAAATGTTTACAGATTACATTATACAGGGTGTCCGGGGATAAAGTGCATTGACTTCGGGAGGTTATTCTACATGATATTATAAGTAAAAAAGATACATAACTTTTGTCTAAATTCCAACTTTTAGGGGTTGTTTTGTGGTAAAAAGAAAAAAATTAGTCCGGCGTGTGCCGCCAGCTTTATTATTTTCCGCTGTTACGATACGGGCTAGTCACAATCATGCAATGTTGCCACAATCGTGCCGGCGGGCGCTCAGAAAGTAAGATTGTACCTCACACTAAGGATATTTTAGTAGGTACGTCTTTTTGTATGGGGAAAAAATGTTGGAATTTCGGAAAAAGTTGTTAATCTTTCTTACTCCTACCATAATGTAGAATCATCCCCCGAAGTTAATGCACTTTCCGTGATGAACCCAGTTTCCTCTTATGGTGATCTCAGTACTTGAGGCGGAGAGATAATAATTTGATGTAGGTAGTCTTATGAGCGTTTATTAGGAGATCTGTTCAGTGTGTTCTTCCAGGAAGCCTACTTGCAAAGAGGATGAATGGACAACAAACTTACCTTTTTATACATTACTCATGCTGTCTCACTCGTAGACGCACGTCTCTTTCAAACCTTAAGACATACGTTCACCACAATAAGTATCTACCAGTATTACAAAAAATATTAGTAATAGGGGAGGGCGGGGCAAAACGGGGTAATTAGCGTATAAAGATAAATAAAACACCATCTTCAAATATTACAAAATCTACATTTTATTTGAATAAAATTTTGTCATGTAGCTGTAATATTCCATAGAATAAAACGCCAAAGGATTGCCCCACCAGCGGGGTAGGACAAATTTGGGGCAAACAAGTATTGACTCCAAGTCTTCATTTTCGACACCTGCACAGGTGTGACAGGTGACAGGAACAGTAAGCCCACTCTTGAAACATCTGGCAGGCTATCCATCCTTCTGTTGACTCCAAATACCTCCCTATACAATACAGACCTCAAGGGGATACTGTGATACCACCCATGGCGGCAGTATTGTATGTTAGGTTGGCAGCAGTTAAAATAAATCATAATATTACGCACACACAATGTTGCAACATTGATTTTACAATATTAAATAACTATTTTAATTTTTATTTTAAAAAATATGCCAGTAAAACCAAAAAGTACAATTCTAGGAAAAAAATGGCTTTATTATGGAGATAGATTAATGAAAATATCAAAATTTTGAAATAGCCTTTTTTTAGATACGTTTTTAGATTTTCACGGCCAAAAGTATTTTCATTATATGTTTTTGGGTTGTTATGACGTGTTGCGCTACCTCCTTCTTTAGCCAACATTTCGGACAGCGTTGCAGTGTCCACCGCCCAAAAAAGCTTTTTTTAGTCTCATTTTTAAGCTTATAAGGATTTATAAAATATACCTACAATATTCTGTAAATGATGAGAAATGTTTGAGATATTTTGGTGAGTTTGTATATGAATCTAAAAAAAAATTTTTTTTTAAAGTTACTATAAAAAAATGATAATTACAATTTAGACAGATTGGCTGCGAGAGTTCTCCGATGCCGTAGAAGTCTTTGAGATGTCACAAATGCTGTCAATAGGAGTATCGAGATTTTAGTACATATCGACTTTGTCGTATCGATATCGGATTTTCAAGTTCCAATACGCTGCAAGGTTATAAAATACCCGGAGCTCTTTTCATGATCACACTGGCCTAATTGAACTAATATAAGCGAACTTGCGTGTTACACATCCATTGGAAAGTATTAGACTATCAAGAGAATCTTAGTTATCATTTTACCGTGGCTTAAAAAGGACCTCGGGTCTTTTTTACCCATCGCGGATGCTGACGGGTTAACTAGAAACCAAGCTCCGCAGACTCTCGTGCAATGCCAGTGGTGGGGCTTAAAGGGTAAAACATTTCAAACTGTTCAAAAATCTTTCCGATTCGTTTTCTCTTCATTCCTTTTTTCGGGCTCGAAACGAGTTTTCCGAACGCTTTAGCAAAATATACATTCCCTGATATTTTCAATAATAAATGGCGATTTCGATGATGGATTGGAAATTTTTTTCCTTCAAAAAATCGGCTTAGCATCGCACAAAGTCAACAGATATTTTTTTGTAACACAGATTTATTGATTTAGCATGGCGATTCCTGTTTTAATTGGATTTTTTTGCGTTACTTATATCTGTAAATGTGTTTGTTTACCAATTCAAGCGAGTTTTACTAGATGGCTAACTTATTTATTTTATTTATTAATTTTATTTTAGTAATTTGTACATTTAAGTTTACAAATTTCTAATTAATTATAATATTTCATATTGCAAACTAAATTTTATGTAGTTTTATGTAGCTCCTACAACATGTCTTGAACTTTCCAATTGGTGTGGACTTAAAAGTTTCTGGTAGGTCCAATTCTATTTATTATTTACATAAATGATATTATCAAAACCATTAAACATTGCGAAATTAGACTATGTGCAGACGATAATCTATATTTCGTGTGAAGATTACAAAGAAGCAATTAACAAAATAAACGAAGACCTACAAAATATAGCAAAATGGGTGAAATTAAACAATTTGAAACTGAACGTAAACAAAACAAAATATACGGAAATAGGCAATAAAACACGTAACACAGGGTTGAATTTGACAATTAATGGTGAAAAAATTATAAATAAATGAAATCAAATATCTGGGTGTAATACTCGACTCAAAACTGACTTTCACAGCAAACTTTGAATATGTGCTAAAAAAGGTATCAAAAAAGGTAAATTTTCTTAGAAGACTAAGACGTAAATTAAATAGAAACACTACGGAGCTCATTTATAAAACTATCGTTGCTTTGGACTACTGCTCTACGATGTTATATTTGGCCAATGAAGGAAATTTGAACAAATTAGAATTTATACAAAACAAAGCTATGGGAAAAATGAGAGAGGAGCTAAATTGGATACCAATAAAAAAGATACTACTATTTAATATATTATTTTTTGTGCATAAAATTATGAAAACCCAAATGCCAAAATACTTTAAGGATGAAATTGTTTTTAATAGAGACATTCATAATTACGAAACAAAACATATAAACACAGTTCGATTGCCACAAATGAAGAAATCAAAATCACAGAACTGCCTAACGTACAGAGGACTAAAGATGTATGATGACATGCCTGAAAGTATGAAGAATGAAGAAAGAATGAATGTATTTCAAAAGAAATGTTATGCTTACTATAAAAATATTAAAATTTATCAAATGAAATGTTACATTGTGCTTATTAGCTTATATTCATGTAGTATAAACTAACTCAATAATAATAATAATAAACTAACCTAACAATATCTCGTTAGTCATAAGCAAGTGAAATATATATTTAAAAAGTTGATTTTAACTTTAAATCGATTTTCTCGCACACAAATTTTTGTAGTCGTGAACATCAAAATCTAATTGATCGATGCTTTTGAAATTTTGAACACTATTTCTACACAAAAATCAATAGGGTATCAGGAAGAGTTTTTTTTTAAATTTTTACAATTTTTTTTCCATTTTATGATAACAAATTCACCGAAATTTTTTAGCAAAAATCGAGTTTTTGACTTCAACGTGCTGCAAAATAAAAATAAAAGCTCTTCCTGGCTACCTGGGAAAACATATCAAATTTTAAAGGCATTTCGACTTTTTTGTTTCAAATGATTCGGTAACGAGTTATGATGTTCACCGCATAACACCCTTTTTCGAGGCGCACTTATTTATTCATATTTTTAAATGAATTTTTTTTCAAAGATGCTTCAGATAGCAAATTATAATGTATATGAAATAAATAAACCAACATTATTCATATCTCCAAAAAATAATGAAAATATGCCTTTTCAATTTTAAAACATTACCCCCCCCCCCCCCCTTAAGGTCTAACAACGAATTCTTTCTTTTTAAGAATTCGTACAAATTGCTTATTATTGTGAGAGGCTGATTCAAATTGAATAATAATAAATATTAAAATTATACTAATAAAGAAACTCTAGAAGTGCCTTCAGCCCAAATTTGATTGTAAACAAATGAACAACTGACTTATTGCCTTTTAGTTCTAGACCGCCAATTTAGCATGCCGTCTACCTCTATTACACTTGCCTGATAATTTACATCACACATAATTTATGACTAAATTAGACCTATAATTGAATCACGAAACACCCCCACGAGGTACTTCCTGTGTTATTATTTATTATATTTTCGATGAAACTGCTCTTTGAATAGCAAATATATTTGGGTTTCACATGTTTGGACGGTCTTACTTGCCTTTATTTGCGTGTTTGTTTTAAGGCGCCGCTACCTGCATTTCTACCGATTTTTTACATATCTCCCTTAAACATTTGACGTTTTTAAGGTCTTAAAAAAATATATGTTATTTTTGAAGATAATGTCTAGATGCTGCCTGCCGAAACAAATCTGTTTCCATTACCTTATAAATTTCTAACTGACCCGGCCACGCGTTGCTGTGGCTAATAAAACACTTTGTAAAATCCAACCTGTAACCACCGCCGTCTTTGAGTTTATCGCGAAGAGACAGACAGATGCCGCGGAGGACTTTAATTTATAATACAAAGAGATGGTGTGAAAGATTATAATAATGTGAATGAAATGCTTAGGGTAACTAACGTATTTAAGTTAATAAGGAATAATACTGTATCCGTCTAAATAACTTTCCAATTATCCCATTGTACGTGACCATTTTTTTAGAAGATAGAATGGGTATAATAAGCTATCCGTAAAAGATAGATATATGCCATCACGGACTTTTTTGTAGATCTATAAAAGAGGATTATATCCCACCATGCATTGTTTTGTTATATCTCAAAGGGATAAGGCAATGTTTTCGATGTAAGCTACCAGGCGGCTTGACTTTTTCCGACACTTCTAACAATAGAATGACTTTTTCCGACACTTCTAATAATAGAATGTATCGCCCGAATAACGTTGCAAACAACAAAAAATCGTTAAATGATTTTTTGGTGGAATAATGTTCTTTATATGTACATCTATCTATCCTACTCTTTCACATTATGAAAAAAATCTATCTCCCTCTTTTAGTAGCATCCAAAGTGCGCTGGGGAGTCAGTCTCAGTGGAAAAACGTTGCGCGAGCCGACATGTCGTCTGTGCAGCAGGTAGTTTCGTATGTTAAATAATATGAATAAAGGGAAAAAACGTAAAATTTCTTTTGAAAACTGGAAGGATAATAAGCAGAAGGCATTAAGAAATTCGGGTAAACCTTATACAAGTCGTAAAGGCAAAGCGGTTAGCGGCAAATCGCCTCCAACACAGGTTAGTGGAATAACGTTACACTTATATTTCTTATGTAAATAAGTTTTGTTTGGTTTTTTAATATAAATTTCTTAAGTACTTTGTTAATTATTTACATTATCAAATATTAATATTTTTAAACAAAGTATCAACTTCATTATATTATATATTTTCAACACTGACATATTTCTATCTGAGAGATAAACAATTCCTTGTCCATTGTCAAGTTCTTCAATATGTTTTTATTTATTTCTTGTTGACATGTTTTTTTTGACGTCTTACTGTTGTTGATAATATTGATTTAACTGTTTTTTTTTACAGGACTTTACGTGTAAATGTCGATACACAGTTTGTAAAACTATGACGTTGCATAAAAAAAGGAACTTTTTGACCTTTTTTACACTAAAACATACAATGAGCAGAGCCTTTTTTTGCAAAGCGGTATTGAAGTGCTGGAGCCAAAACGAAGAATAGTACCCGAAAATGTATCGAAAAGACATTGCTTTGTCAAATATTCCGTTGTTTCCGTGGACAGCAGGATTCAATTTTGTCAAAAATCTTTATGCAATATGTTAGATGTCACTCGTCGTCGTTTGCAAATATTAATAGACAAAATTAAATATCGCCAATCGCTTTCTGATCAAAGAGGTTGCCATGATAATCGCCCACATAAAATACAACATGTTAATTGGGAACTTGTGAAAAATCACATCGAAAGCTTTCCTGCCCAGGAAAGCCACTACTCCAGGTCATCCAGTAAGAAGAAGTGTCTCGATCCTTCTCTTTCAATTTTAAGAATGTTCCGTCTTTTTAAAGAAAAATATCCCGAATCAGAAATAAAATATGACATTTACCGAAACGTATTCAAATCAAACTTTGATTTGAGGTTTGGAATACCGAGATCAGATACGTGTAAAGTATGTGACAAATATTACATTCGACTTAGGGCAACCGAAGACGAAGCAACTCGTGCACGAATTTCCAACGAAACTAAACTGCATCACTTGAAAGCTGAAAAGGGATACAAAACCCTTAATGATAACGCAGAAATAGCTAAAGTAAATAAAAGTGTCACAGTTCTTTGCGTCGATTTACAACAGGTATTATTTACACCAAATTTAACACATTCTGATCTTTTTTACCAGAGGCAATATTCCAATTACAACTATGCTGTCCACAATATGGGAACATCACAAGTCACCGTGTATTTATGGCATGAATCTCTTGCCAAACGAGGTTCAGCTGAAATTACGTCCTGTTTACTCCAGCATGTTTTACACAATTTTGATGTTCTCCTACATGGACAAGAAAGAAAACTAATCATTTGGTCTGATCGATGTGTTGGGCAAAATAATAACTTTAAAATGGTTATACTTTGCACATATTTGGTTTACTTGGGGTATTTTACCGAAGTAAACCAAAAATTTCTGGTAAGTGGGCATAGTTTTTTACCGTGCGATAGAGATTTTGAACTGATAGAAAGAAAGAAAAAAACTCAAAAATTTATGTACCGAATGATCTGGTGACACTCTTGGTAAGTGCACGTGCTTCTAATCCCTTTGAAGTATTTAAAATGGACCAGAGGCACTTTTTGGACTTGAGTCCAGTTGAAGCTATTTTTAAAAAAGATCCTCACCTGAAAATAACAGAAGCAAGGTGGCTTCAAGTCAACGCAAATGAACCTGGTGTTTTACGTTTGAGAAAGTGCCATAATATTCTCGAAGGTTGGAAAATTTTTGAACTCCAAAAAAAACAAAAAGGACGGTATCGACCCAATATTAATGTACCTCCTATTGCTGATCTGTCGATACTCTTCCAATTCTTATTACCCATATCAACGGCAAAAAAGGCAGATTTAATGTCCATGTCTCAATACTTACCAGAAATCAACAAAAGCTTTTATGAAAACCTACCGGCTCAGTAAATGTATGCACTACAGTGGAAAAACGTTGCAAGTGGCAGCTTAAGCAACGTTATTCCACATTTTTTTTGTTTTATGTCGATTATTTCCTTTATTTTAATGGTTTTTTAAATATTTTTTCACATGTACCCTTGTTTATGTCTAAGTAATATAAAACTGTAAAAAATGGGATGTTTTCTAATAAAAAATCATTTAAAAAACGTTTTTTCTTGTTTCTGAAAAATCTTGTTTTTGTTGTTTGCAACGTTATTCGGGCGATACATTCATTATCGTTATGTTTCAACCAATTTACACAAATCCTTGATAAAATACACACTTAAACCTTCCTCACGAAACACTATCTATTGGTGAAAATCGCATGAAAATCCGTTCAGACAGAAAGACAGACAGACAGACGACGCGGGGGACTTTGATTTATAATATGTAGAGATATTTGTGAAAAAAATTGACAATGTTTCTTTACGTAAAATTACTAAATCAAGTCAGCGATTCAAAATATAGCGATTTTTCAATACCCCAAGGTACAGTTTTGGGACCATTTTTATTTATTATATATGTCAATGATATATTCAATAGTTCTAAATATGGAGACATTGTCTCCTACGCTGACGACACAGTCCTACTACTAAAAGCAAACACCTGGTCTGAATTAAACAAAATAGCAAATACAGATATCAATGCACTAAAATTATGATTTGATAAAAACCTGTTGACTTTAAATTCTAAAAAAACCTATTATTTGCCATTTTTCATTAAAAAACAAGAAACACCTAAAGAAATAAACTTAATAATCCA
Organism: Limnephilus rhombicus; assembly: GCA_929108145.2. NCBI lineage: Eukaryota > Metazoa > Arthropoda > Insecta > Trichoptera > Limnephilidae > Limnephilus > Limnephilus rhombicus. The sequence goes on from OV815283.1 coordinate 42,887,655, forward strand.
CTCTGTGACAAATACAGAAAACCACAAATGTAATATATCATGTTCAAAAATAGAAAGCAAAACTGATATTAAGTACCTGGGCATAACAATAGACCATCGTTTAAAATGGTCTCCACACATAAATATTCTGAACAACAGAATAAGGAAACTAACATATATATTTAGATGTTTAAGAGATATTTTAAACGAAAAATTACTTAGAACCACATACTTTGCTTTCTGTCAATCAATTATACAATACGGCATTATAGGATGGGGCGGTACATATACAAATCAAACACAAACAATTTACATATCACAAAAACTAATAATAAAAACAATTTGAAAAAAACCCTACTCATATTCGTCAGAACTTTTATTCAAACAATTTAAAGTCAGAAAATTAAGTGCATTATACTTTTATCATGCAACATTACAAATTTATAAAGATAATATTAAAAATCAAGTTGCACCATTTAAAAATAACAGAAGTCTTAGACAAACATCAATACTTCCCACTCCAAAATGTAAAAAAAAAATTGGACAATTGAGTCATAAATATCTCGGAGCAAAATTTTTTAATTCATTACCAGAAAAAAATAGAAACATGAATACCAATATAAAAAATTTCAAAACTCACCTTAAAAATTATACTGAAAACTTCGTTTAAACGATAAGTTAAATGTGATATAAATAAACTGAATGATATAAAAAAAGCAATACAATAACACCCCCCCATACACACAAGCCTTGCTTAATTATGGGGGTACATCAAACATATCTACTATGTAATTAATTACTGTATAAAATTTATTTGTAATTTATGTACCTTCTATTACTAATAAAAAAAAATAATAAAAAAATGATACTTAAGATGCTCCGAAATGATACTAAACGAGGCGTGTTTTATTAAACATTTTCGCATCGATTTTAACGCGTTAAATGTTAGCGCTCTCCTCTAACATTCGCAATTCTATATCTCTCCATCTTCTTCTTTTTGAGCCCGGTTCCGGGCCCTTTACATCAAATATTGCAAATTACAACTAACCATCGGAGTTTAGGCAAATGTTATTGAATACAAGAAGAGCGCTGTTAATTGGTGAACTTGCTACTATATTTGTTTGTGCAGCATTGCACTGTGTGGGGGTATATCTCAACGGAATGTTATTAATTAATTAGGGACTTTACAACGGCCGATGTTATTGTTATGGACATCAACACTGTTTCCTGATTCATTATCCGGGTAGGGTCCATTCGTTTGCATGTTCAGTTGAAGCATTCGAAATCAACACGAGTTTGTTGAAGCGATATTCCCCAACGAAACCCTGCCCAATTGAATGCCAATAATGCAAGTATTTGAACCTCTCAAAGGGTTCCGGTTGCGTGATCAGAAGCGCACTATAACCATCCCCGGCTTTGTAGTATATTTTTGAGGTGCAGTGTTGGCTGTGCGATTCGTTTTAAAACTGAAATCAATTAAAATAATAATATTTGAATCATAATATTTTTACTTCTTCAAACTTCGCAAACACAATATAATTTCATTAAAACATAATGTTTTTATTCATATAAATGTTACATCATGTATAAAATAATATGTTACAGTGCAAAATAATGTTATAACTAGCAGTTAAAAACCCGCTCCGCGGGCGGCTTCGCGCCCAGTTAGTGTTGGTGATCATTTTGTATAGGGGGCGTTCAAGTATTACGTAACGCAATTTTTGAAGAAATTTTACCCCCCCCCCCCCCCCCCGTAACGCGCCGTAACGTTTTTCTGTACTCTCTCCCCCCCTAAACGTTACGTAACGCTCAAGTGACAATTTTTACCTGAAAGTTACAATTAAGTTGCACTAAGTACTGGAAAGTCGCTTAAATACATTTTTTCTTATTTTAATCGCGTTTGCGGTAATAAATAAAACAAAGAGAAAACGAAAAGGGTTGCTAACTTCGAAGATTTTAATTCCCTAGTTTTTTTCATCTTAATAAATAAAAACATGTTACGTAACGCGTTGTTCGAACCCCCTACCCCCCCTCGTAACGCACGGTAACGTTTCACAAGACCCCCCCAAGTGGGTTACGTAATACTTGAATGGCCCCTAATTCCAGGAGGAACTGGTTCCAAAATTAGCCCGTTCCTCGTATCCACTGTAAACGTGTCAACCAGTGATGGCAAGTCACCGCGAAAAAGTAACCGGGACTCTAGATGACGTAATATGTAATATACAGCCGCTTGATACAACTGAGTATTACCGTCAATCTTTCGAAACCCGGGAGATACTCCAGGTTCACAAATTCGTAAAACTTATACCTAGGAAGGGCGCGTCCCTTTGCGTCATGCCGACGAAAGTGGCGTCGTCTTGTGATAAATTTGAAAAATCAGAATAAGGTGACCGTATCTTATTCTGATTTTTCAAATTTATCTAGGACTCGAATTCAGGACCTTCGCCTTGCCGGGGCGGAGCCTTACCAACTGAGCTATTGTGTCTCTGTGCGATTCGATCATATTTATCTCTATCATACTTCGACTAAGAAGGATTCGCGTGTTATATTGTTATGTGAAAAGCTTTTGTGTCGAAAAAGTGTGTTATTATATTACATATTATACTTATCTAATCCAACCCATATTATTTTTATTACTTGATTTCAGTTCGTATTAACAACAACACTATTGCTAAACTATAGTAAAATTCTTAATTCTAACTTTGGGAAAAAATACGCACCTAAAATCTTTTGAAGTGAAAACTTCTGTAGCACCGTTTTGATTTTAAACACATACAGCTATTGGATGTATCCTGTGAGAGAATGATATAGTATAATCGGTCTCTTCCTTGTGCGGTGCTTCGTAGCCTTCCCACTCTTGTCTACTTTAGTTTTAAGAAGGTTACACTTATACCGCATGTGAATTGCACATTCTTTTTTTTCTTTTTCTTTGTTTTCTGCCGTTTCGTTTTACGAATTATTAATGTTTTTAACATTATTCTTCAAAAAATTTCCTTGTTTGAAAAAGTACAAGTAAGTAGATAATATTTAACCACTCTTGGTGCTGATACGAAGTGTCGCTTTTAGAGGCAGGTCATTTCTGATTCTCTTTTATGATCGGAAACAACTGGAGGTACGAATATAGTACGGACGTTCGATTAAATCCTATTTCATAGGTTCTCAACGTGGGCGATAACGCCCCTTCGGGGGCGTTTGAAATCATAAGGGGGGCGGTAGAAGACCAAGAGTAAATTGGGGGGCGTTTCAGAGTTTCAGGGGGGCGGTAGGAGATCCAGAGAAACCCATCTAACTGCATCCTTTTTTGCCCCAACCCATCCCATTAAGAGCCATCAATCCACATAAATATTTTCCCTATCCCATTACGCCCCCTCTGTTGTGGCAAATTTCACCCCATCGTGGTATCCCACTACGCCCCTACGCTCCCTTTGGAGTGGTATCCCGTTATGCCCCCTCCGTTGTGGCGTAACCCTGTCGTGGTATCCCATTATGCCCCCCCTCCCCCCCCGTTGTGGTCAATTGCTCTTTCGGATTCACGAGCTGGGGGCGCTAGAAATAAATATACGTTATCAGAAGGTAACTTACCGGCTTAAGTAAATTCAATATTAGGATATTTACACAACACGGAATGGAGAGGACGAAAAATGATTTTGCTTTTGTTTATCCCGCATTCGAAATTTTTACCGTCATACAAGAACATGAGATAATCGCTATTCAGTTGCCGAGTTGAATAGGTAATTATGTAAAATTACCTCGATAGAAAAAATCCGCAAAGTATGCTCTAAAATTATTAAAAACAAGTCTGGTTTGGTCATTCAGTCATTTATTATAAGGTTCACCTAGTGAGGCAGGCTATGGACAACTAAAAATAGTGTATAATTATTCTACTTCTGCCTAACCGTTCTTATATTACTTTCTATTTGTTAATTTTTTTGTACTGATGTAATCTATTTGTAACCTACATTGAACATGTGTACTTTTTTAGTTATAATGTTGCCAATTTCATTGAATAAAAATATAAATAAATTATTATTAAGTGTTTCGTAGTGAACTTCACACGAAATAAATTTACAGGTTTCCACATGGTAGTGGGTATCCAGAGACGGAGGTGGTGCGACGCGGATCGCCCGGCAGTCCTGTTGAGATTTTGGCCCTCCGTTCATGGAGATACTTACAATCTATGTAATTGTGACGAAACCACAAGTACCCTGCTGATATACCACTTTTTAATTCTAGTCTCCGTACACGGCGCTATCCGAAATATACTGAACTTGATCATTTTTCACGTGCAGCCGTGGAGTGAACACGCTGTCATGCGATGTCATATGACTTTTTTTCCAACATCAATCCATGCCTTCTCCACTAAATCATTTCTTACGTATTCTGGTAAAGTATAGTTATGTAAACATGCATTTTTTCCACTTCCAGAACAAATCTAACATTAAGTACTTTCATGTTCCGACGCCATTTCTGTCAAACTTTAAACGAATAAGTATCAGACAAAAATGATGCGACTGTCGCGTGCGATCAGCACTGTCGGTATCGTGATACTGATTGGAAGCCGACGGCCCGACGGCCGCGCCGCCGGAGGCACTTAGTCGGTGATCAGGCAGACCGGATACGAGGTTCAGATTCCGCGCCGCTAAGCCGACATCCCGGTGGTGCCTCGACGATAAGCAAGTCGGAGGAGGAAGTGTAATTATTTCAAGCGTACAGTCGATAGGCTATTAATACTATTTGATGATGATAATAGTTTTTTTTAATTAGCGCGCTACGGCGCTACCTCTACCTATTCATATATTTATAAGCCAAAAAAGGCCTTTGTAACAAATATAGTTATTTCGAGCGCATTTTGAGAAGTTAGTGTTCACGCTCGAATACTTTCTCTGTCTTGCATTGGTTGTCTCTTACTACCGCTGCCGCTAGGGCAGCGGGACCATAGGTATATAAAGACAAGCGAAACCTTATAGTTTTAAGTTTTGGCCTGCCGGGGAGTCCCGCGCTAAGTTCCAGGAAAATAGTAAAAGTCGAAGTCTGCCTACCGAGATCAGCTCGCGCGGCTTCAAGGCACTCGTGAATCTTTTGTATAAAGTGACGAGTAGGTAAGTGAGGATAATTAGTGTCCTTTGGAGTTATTATAATAATAATAACCATAACGCTACTGTTGGAGTTGGTACGTTAAACTTACTACTGTTTTTACGTTTATTGAACTGCTACTTGCGTAATTGATTGTACCCACCCAATAAAAGACTAATTGTGTTTATAGAAGAAAAGGGTAGATTTTATTTAATTACCACGCTATACCTTTGCTTAAAAGTGACATCTTAAATCATTGTACACTGAAATATAATTATCTGCATTGTACGGGAAATAATAATAATGAGTCTAGATGTAATTACAAATTACGAACAAAAAAGGTACCTCAACATATAACAAAACAATGTTTGTTTACAGCAGGAGAAAGAAAACAAATGAATGAATGATCAACACGTCTAGCCGAAAAGAATGAGCTACTAGCGACATCTTGCGCAAATGGAGTGATCTAACTTAACGGTTTTCGTGGGGAACAGATATTCAAAATCACTTTACTTTTCTGAGATAAATTATAAAATAGATTATTTAGACATACGACACTTTTCTATGGGTGTGCGATATGTTATTACATTACCTTTACTGATATAGTGGATCGAAATAGAAAAAAAAACAAACAAATAACTAAGTGAATTAGAGTTCTCTAAAATTTTTAAATTAAAGAGTTCATTTGACTCCAGTAGTTCTCTTCATAACTTATGTGAAGGGGAAACAAATTTGAAGGCTGCTTGTAATTTCATTTAAAATATTTTTTGTGTTTTCGTTCCCTTAGCCACGTTGCGCCCTGGCCAACAACCGACATTAATATTTGGTTGTTTCCAATTTCGATTGTTGCGCTATCTGTTTACAAACTCGCACAAATATTGAACTTTGTCGGATTGCTTGTTTTGTTATAAATTAGGTATAAATCGCTGTTCTGGGTGCAGCATAGTAGTTTCTGAAATAAAAAAAGGATTATGTTGATTTATTTCGCTGTACTCTCAATAAAATAACATTTTGTGGTTAACTTTCGAAATACGATTTTTTTTTCGAAAAAACTTTAGTTTCACTTTAATTTATATTCGACGGAAGCAAATTTTCATTTTGCGTAATTGTAAATTTGTCTGCAGTATTTTCCACCGCCCCGAATGCGCAGAGTTGTCTTTTATAGTAATTAAGGTGAATCTAAAGGTTTTTTCTAAAAAATATTCATATTAAGCGTGTCCCGGCGATTTCGAAAAATTATAAAAGTTAACTGGAAAAGCCTCAGGGCGCTCTATACGGGATTCCTACAGGTTCCGTTCTTAGACCAACGCTGTGGCATAAGTGCGATATATTAGGTAATCATATATAATAATATATCTTTAAACGTTTTTAAAAAATATTCATGCATATGTGTATAACCTGTTAATTACCCGCCTCGGAACAGACTTTGACCAGTGAAGCGGGTAAAGAAAACTACGCACATATTTATATATTATTTATATTTATACATATTTATTTATTTATATTTGATTTATCAAAATACAATAAACGCCCAGGTTGCCGGCACTGAAAATGGATATTGAAAAATTATTGTTCTTATATTACCTTTGTACGAACGTTGCACACCGGTGGCTTAATCGGATGCTGCACTTATGTTAATGCGATTAGAATCGACGGAAAAGTGGGTCTGAAACATTTTGGAATAGTGTACTATTTCAAAATTTTGAAATAGAAGCCAGAAACTCAATGTTATTGACTCGGACTACTGAATGAATAACCTCCTAAGATTTGAAAGAAAAAATGACGTCTCAAATATAAATAAGATCTTTTGACCTATAGACTTCAGACAAGATCGTGAAATAGAATATTTGTTCAAGAAAAAATCAGGTGTGCAATTCACACGCGGTAGAAGTGAAACATTCAGAATACTAAAGTAGAGAAGAATGGAGAGGCTACGAGGCACCAATAATAATAATAACGTAATATTTGCGTAGCGCAGTTTTGTGTTATTTTACTTAAAGTGCGCTTAACCATATTAAACTTTAAAGTAATTAAATTTACCCGATGCAATAAAAGACAAAAAAAAATTAATTAAAAAAAAACTGCGTTGAATTTTTACAGATAAGCAACAGATTGACTTATTTTGGAATATCTTACAGTATTTTTGAAAGTATTCTATTTCCATATTTGTAACTATATATATTATCTATATTATATATAGTTCGAAATATATAACATATGTACATAGACCAGCTCCCCAGTTAGACCCGAGAATATTTCTCTACTAATTGGGTAACCAAAAAACTGATGAATGATATGTAACATATTATTATTGTGAACATTAACTTTTTTTCATCTGTAGCGTTCCTTACGAGTCCTAACAAAATATTGATCAAATAATATCAAACAAAGAATATAAAGTAAATACAAAGCAATGCCAAGAGAAAAAAAACAATAACAGAGCTGTTTTGGCACAGGTGGGTGGCACAGAAAATGATAAACAAATTCTCAACCAATAGGAGTCTTGAAAAGTGAGGTCATAATCAAAGCGACCAATGTGGTAAGATGTCATTCTATCACCGTCTAAATCCTATAGATGTATGTGTTTGTCTCTTTTTAGTGTCGTTTCCGTTTCATCGTGTGACAAATCACAATAATAATAATTGGATAATAATAATAATAATGTTGTTCTTGTATTGTTTTGTATTTATAATTCTTATATAGTGCAATTGCATAGCGTGGATTGATTAGATGATCATTTGGGAAAGCGTGTGAAAGGGTTTAGTTTTTCCTGTGGGGAAAATTTAACCCGGACATTTAAATCTGGTGGATAATTTGTATAGCGCCGTTATTGTGAAATATCACCTCAAGGGCGCTGTAAAATTTGATTCTATTAGTATTCTTAGATTCTATCTAATTTTACTATTTACATGGTGTTAAAGAGGTTTCACATAAAAAATTAAGACATTTGAAAATGTTTGATTATTTTCAACAGAAAAATTGAGTTTATTTCGAGCATACTGACATGCCCACGATCTTTCTTTTAACGTACCTCTTCCGTAAATCTAGCATTCAAATTTCACAGATTTTCCAAGTACCTACTCTTTAAGGCTTTAGCAGATATCGTTATATTTGTAAACTAAAAATGTGTTCGAAAAAATATAAATATATATATTCTACGGCTGGTTCTATCCTATTAAAGAGAATAATATCAGCTTAGGTTTATTCAAATTCATTCAACCCAATGAAATCATTGTTAGAGGCTGATCGAGGCTTTTCGTATGTAAAGATTACAATCATCCCACTCTAATCCCTGCTGGAACATTCAGCCTGCCTGCCGTACCTGCCTCAGAATACGTAATTCTATCGAATCAACCCGCCACCGCTCTGTATTCACTTATTTCATACACACGGCCAGGTGGATAAATAAATTAGCAGTGAACCCACATCTGCCACACGTGTAAAAATCTTTCCGCAATTCTGTTTTTCGTACAAATGCGAATACGACAAATTTATATTTATATTTAATTTATTTTATTATAATCATTTCTTCAGGGTTTACTTAATACTAATTATAAATAATAGACAAAGACAATGGTGTCAATGGAAAGGTGAGAATGGGTAGAGGGAACAATTTACAAAGGGTACAGGTTTAATAATGGGTCATTCAAAAACAATTTTTGATTATTAAAAATATTAAAAATCTGGAATCTATAAAAGTGTAATGATTGTGGTTTCTTTTATGTAGGTAAAACTGCGAGAAACTTTGAAATAAGGATTAACCCGGTGTCAGTACAGTTGGGTCAATTAGACCCGCGCCATTTTAAAATTAGCTTATTTCTTAAAATTTTTATGCGACGTTGCCACACTTCTCAGTAGCTGGAGCTAACAATCTCCCCTCCCCGCTGGCTATCGCTGTTCAGTGTTGTAGCGGCCTCGACGGTGTATAGACGTGGCTAAACCCGAAAAAGGTAAATATGACCCAACCATACACTTCGAGTCGTAATTAATAACTAAACATTACATTCGACAATTGGTTCACCAGCTTTGAATTACTAAACCACTTGCTTCAAGAACACAAACTGACATCTGTAGGCACTGTTCGCAAAAATAAAAGACAAATACCCGAAAAATTTACGAAACAAGGGGAAAAGAAATAAACTCGTCAAATTTTGATTTTCAGAAAGATATCACGATAGTTTCATATATTCCGAAAAAAAATAAAGTGGTTTTACTTATGTCGAGCTTGCATCATGATTACAGTGTTGATACATCTACCGGCGACAAAAAAAAGGAGATAAATACATTTTATAATGTGACAAAAGGTGGAGTATATTTTATACATAATCCACCTTTTGGTGGAGTATATAGAGTATATTATTCGCAGTCCTACTATAGATCTCATTCATATATATGATATTAGTTCACATTTTGAGAAAAAAAATTATATTTTATTTAAATTTTATAACTTTAAGACATAGGTTATCTATTTTGTTAAAATTTTACTATACTTTTATAAAAATGTTATTAAAAGATTGTTTTATATGAAGTAGTTTTATTTTACCCAAAATCTCGTTAACAAAATAGTTTTTAATCAAATTATTGCAATATGTTACTAAATTTCTTTTAAATATTGACATCAAAGTCAGTTTTTAATTCGGGTCTCCTAGACCCAACCCTACTATCGTTGTTACATATTTTAACTGTACTGACGCCGGGTTAAAGAACATGTGAAATATTTAAACAATAACAGTTTCTCGGAGTTTGCCAATTATTTGTTGGGATTAGTCACACTTTTAATTTCAATAGTGGAATCTAATTATTACATTGTAATTTTAATGGCATTCAGTTGGATAAATTAGAAACATTAGAAATCAGAAAGAGCGTGAATGCGAATTTGAATATTATTAACAATCGAAAATTATTTTTAAATGACTCATTATTAAACCTGTTCCCTTTGTAAATTGTGTCATGCCCCTTTATTGCCCCTCTTCCCTCTACCCATTCTCACCCTTCATTGACACCATTGTCTTTGTCTATTATTTATACCTAATTAGTTTTAAGTAAACGCCAAAGAAGTGAGAGTTGCTCATAAAACATGTCGGTTTTTATAAACAATAAAAGAGGTAAAAACTAAGTACCTTTTCTATTAATTTCGAAAATATTTTTAAGTGACGAAAAAGATGTTTGTTTCCCTTCTTGTCTTTTTATTGTAGGTAAGCCACAGACAAGGTAATATTTTTTTTTTACATGAGCTCCACACAGGAGGCCCTGAGGAAAATAATTTCTCTCAGGGCCTATGTCATCTTTGAGGATGCTGTGTGGAGGGTTTTTTTAAGGAAAGGAAGGAGAGGAGAGTTTTGGGAATGAAAAGGGTTTAAGGGGTGGGTAGGAATCTGGGGTTCAGTGTGTCCTGGTCATCCGTCTCCAAGATCTGGACAAACCTCACCCCATGAACCCGGGCACCCCTGCTAAATCACCAAATGTAGCGAACCACTTGGGGTGACCTATGGCAGAGGTGTTGGTTATGCAATAAAGGTTCCCGGGGCGGCGGTACCCATTCCCGCCTCCCAAATTGTATCTTACTAGTAAGTAAGTAAATTGCGTTAAAAAAACCGCGAAAATGCCCTCGTTGTGTCATGAAAATTTTTTTCCATTATACAGCAAAAAATGGGCATTAGCCTGGTGTGGTAGTCGATAAAACACAATAATCTGTGAATGTAACAAATAAAATTGCATGAAATAATAAAAAAAAAAAAAAAAAAAACACTAGTAAAAGCCAAGGTATAACTTTTCATTCGTAAAATATTTAATTTTATCGTAAACTAGCTGGTCCCGGCATGTGTTGCTATGCCATTTAATAAATAAATTGTTTCTCCCTAAGTGTCCTTTCCCATTCGTCCCGTTCCCCTTCCGCCTCCCCTTCTTCTCCTGCGTCCTCTTCCCCTCTCGCGTTCCCACTCCGTCACCTCCACCTTCCCTCTCCCCACTCCACTCCACTCCCCCCCACTTCCCCCGTCACGTGAACCCCCCTCCCTTCCCTTTTTCCCTCCCCCTAACACGTCCCCTTTCCCTCCCGCGTCCCCTTCCACCTTCCCCGCCATCCCTCTTCCCTTTCCCGCTCCCTCGTCCCGCTAACCCTCCTCCCGCGTTCCATATATTCAATCCCAGTACATTCAGTTTTTAAACAGCCCGCGTGTCACCTTTTAAAATTTTTATTCAAATTTACATTTTTCATGTATATTAAATTTGGTACCTAACATAGGTACTTATTTAAAATATCTGAAATTCTTGATTCGATTCAAACTATTAGGGGAGTACCTACTTTAAATAAATTTATCAACTTAAAGATTTTCAAAAATAGAATCCTGATTTAACAAACATTGTTTTGCAAAATGTCATTCTCAAACACGCGAATTGTCAAACGTGCGATAATCGTTAGGTTTTCTGAAATTATCCAATTTTCTGCGCAATTTTCTTAATTTTTCTCTCCGTAAGAACCATCCTCATACTTCAAGGAATATTCTAAAAAAATAATTAGCAAATCGATTCAGCTGCTCTCGAGATTTGCGCTTATCAACACATTCAGCGATTCATTTTTATATACAAGATTATTTATTTTTATTAAAAAAAATCTATTATTGCCATTGTTTCCGAAAGCTTTTTAGCGCCATTAGAGAAAAGGAGATAGCAAACAATTAAGTATAAAAATGACAACCTTTGACAATAGGTCGTCCCATACATAATTCCGAATTCGTTCCAGTGTAAGGGAGTTTTTTTTTTGTGCATTGGCTCCACACAGGAGGCCCTAAGGAAGATAATTTTCCTCAGGGTCTATGTCATTTTAGGGGATGCTTTGATGGATGGATGGATGGAGGGTTTTTTTAAAGAAGGAAAGGATAAGAAGTTCTGGGAAAGAAAAAGGTACGAGGGGTTGATAGGAATCTCGGGGTCAGTGTATCCAGGAATGACAATCCATCCCCCAAGTAGTGCAAGGCGATGGGTCGAGAGTGCGCCTGGAAAGGTCAAAAGTCACTTGGATTGACTAATCGCAGAGGTGTTGGTTATCCAATAAGTGGTTCCTGGAGCGGCGGTACCCATACCCACCTCCCAAATTGAAAGTAAGCGCATTTCAGTCACACCCGTGATGTGGAAGTAGTTTTCGGCGCAATATTATAACGTCGCCCAGACCTATACCTATGTCGTTCGTACGCACATTCTTTGAATGTCTATCTTTATCATGCATGAATAACTTTAGAATTAAGGATTTACTGAAAATACAAGAGTGTTTCTTAATAGCCACCAGTTGCCACATTCCACCTTGATTTTGGGAGACAATGGCGAGTCTATGTATGATATATATCGATCTATTGATCATGCCGAAAGTCTGTCTTCATACAAAAGATGCATTAGACAAAATTTATCTGCTAGTACTACCACGTAATCACAATAAATAAATAATCATGTAACCATAATATTATGTCCTACCAGTATGCACTCTAATACCTATGGCTTAGAAACATATCATAGTTACCTACTTTTCATATCGCTTTGTATACTCCGTAATACCTTCCTTTTATTTATTATATATTTTTTTAAATTTTTGGTTATCTTCAATATTTGGCTCCTAAGAGCATTTCTTACTGTTTACTTGTCATACTTTTTTATATTTATAACTTTTGTAATTTATATTATTTACAAAGGTAACTTATAGTTTATATTATTTCCTGCCTTTCAACTTTTTATCTTAACTTTTTACTTTAACATTATACTTTATATTTTATAGTTTACACTTTTACTTTATACTTTCATTTTATACATCATAATTCTATTTACTACTCATTATCTTAACTCCTTTCTTTTACCTTTTGTTTTTATATTTAACTTTACATTTATATGTCACTCTCTTATGTTATTGTATTATAATATATATAAATATAATTATGTCAATGGCACATGTTGTGCCGTATGTTTTTGAAATAAATAAATAAATATATAACGTCACTGATTAAACATCTAATTTCCAACAACATTATCAAGATTTTACAATAATTAATTATTATATTTTGTATTTATTAGCAAATAACTATTTTCGTAAGGTCAAATGTGTATCAAATCAAATATTTTGAAGGTAGTACTCTATTAGAGAACTCCAGTTCAATTTTTAATTTTTTTTTAATGAATAATGACCCTTTAACTTAAATAATTGCATTTTTATTTTTATTTTTGGAGTAAATTTTAATAGTTAAAATAATTGTCAAAGTTTTAATTTTTCAAGGTCCCCCGAAAACCACCGTATGTACAGTGAATCGTGTGACGTTATCACTCCTGAAAAATTAATATAGAATCGGGCAATCAGCTGATCAACTACCGCCATTTTGAATTCCGTTGGTCGAAGTATTCTCCCTAAAATAAGCATTTTTTTTTGTGCAGTAGTTTTTGAATATTTTCAATAATAGAGATAAACTAATAAGAAATACCTTTATTTTTTATACATTATTAATGATAATGAAATGAAAATGTTTGTGATAACAACGATGAAAATGATAAATAAATGAATGAAATGAAAATGTTAATGAAATGAAATGCCTAAAAATGTTTCAATAAAGACAACAACTAAATCTCTATAAGCAGTATGTAAATAAACGAATAAATTAATATGATGGCTTGTGTCATATCATACATTCCCATACAATGACTTTAGGGTGACGTCACGACACGTCGATCAGTGACGTCACTACTAAAATTTCAATAATGCCAACTTGACGGCGTATTTTTACGACCCGATTAAAAAAGGATTTTTAATAATTTTTTAAAAACTCTGCGTTTAATATTATTAAATAAAACTTATATATTCAGAATCAGCGTTTATTGGTCTATTCTATATGAACATATTTTTTTAAAGCCATAATATTTTTCACTGGAGTTCCTTATTGACAATGTACCTACGAAATATCTCGATTGTCAAGCCATCGCAGATACTTGACGTAGATATTTCGAAATACAATCTTTCGGAGTGGAAAAGAGGTTGATTGGGATTTCAAACGAATTCTGACGTTTCTCAGAGTTGAAACCTGATTGTCTCGGACTGCGCTTCTAATGAATTTTGACATATCTCGTATCTCGGAGTTGAGTTCAAGAAAATTTCTTCACGACCGTGATTCCGGATGAATTCTTTCAAAGACCCCTTTGTTTCTACATGCCAAACGCATAACTTTCATGGTTTTTTTTACTGTCCGTTCAATTTAGTCATAGCTCTGCAAGTTATCTTACGTACTCGTATCTCTCTTTGTTATGAACTTTTGATCTCTGCAGTCGGACTCTCTACACCTAGATCGTCCACGCAGCATCTCAAAAGATTACATATTCAAAGGGATTTTTTTAAATTTTGTAGGACTATAACGTGGCTATTTGTATTGTAATGTTTTATTATTTTTTTATTATTCTTTATTCATAAAAAGTATCTTAGGTACACAGTTTTTCCATGTTTTTTCGACTACCACACTAAGCACATGCCCGTATTGTGGTAGTTGAAGTATGTATATATAATTAAATAAATGTAATGTTTACTAGTCCGTTTTCATATTAATTTAATTATTTTCTCTTTTTATTTTAGCTAATTTTCAGCATCCAGATGATTAGTGTATGATACTGAAACACGGTTTAAAATAAAAATAAAACTTGAAGAAATTAACAAAATATAGATGTAGATAGATATACCTACAGGTAAATCATAAAATAATGTATTACAGTAAAAGAGAAAGTTTTTAAATTGTAGGTGGCGTAGAAATAATAATATAAAATTTACGGGTGACGTATGACGGTCTGATTGACTGAGATTAATAAATAATACGTGACTAAGTGCATGATACAGAATTAGAAAAAGTCATGATTCAGGAATAGAAAAAGGAATAAGTTTGTACATTATAGATAAACAGAAGGGATAGAAAAATATATGCAATAGCACAAGCACATATGCGAAGATCTTTAGATATAAAAATATGGTACATTTTTTTATTTTTTTTTTATTTAATATAGATATATAGTACAGTGGTTTTATATAAATTACATATCGGTACACAAATTATTTAAAATTGCAATCTCACCAAAGAAGAAACTAGTTCTTGTGCTTGATGAGCGAGTTACACTAATTATAACAGAAATAGAATAACATTATGCAATAGGTAAGTATATAATGGGAACAATTGAAACTTCTGGATTATCTATAAGTGTAGGTGTACATACATGGGATACGGTTACATACTAAAATATTATGCACTTAAGTGAAATTCGAAAAATCTAAAATAGAGATGAATATAGATTGATAATACATAGAAAGAAAGAGAAAAACAGGTAATTATTAAGTTAATTTTTCCCGATGAAGTGTAGCTTCAGTTTGAGTTTCAGTTTATTGATGTCTTTGATTTTTTTTTTATTTCAATCGGAAGGTTGTTAAAAAACTTTATTCCTAAATAGATATAATTGTTTTGCATTAGTTTTGTATTAAATTTTGGTATTTTGAAGTTGTCTTCATATCTTTTTGATTGATGGGTTTCAAATTTTTTGATGATATTATCTTTGTAAATTTGGATAATTGCATTTTTCTTGAAGATATTTTCTACTCGAGGCACCGTGAAATCGGCGAAAAGCGTTTCTGTTGGATAAGTGGTAACATAAAAATGTTATTCGGGTATTTCTAAAATAATAAAACGTCGATATTTGGCGTGCATTTGTTTCAAAGTGCATGAAGGCTAGGATCCGTTGTTTAACATTGGCACGATCCCACAAGTTCCAGAAAAAAACGTTATTCTTAATAGTTCATGCCCATAATAAGCTTATGACAATAATATGATGCTAGTATAATAGGCTGAGGGCAACAAAATTTTGTTTGGACTCGACCACTTAGAATTTCTGCTATTTGTAATTTTTTTTCGAATGTTTCGTGTCCGGTCAATCCTGTCAACACGGTAGGCAGATTCGATAGTCTTATTTAATTCCACCAGAGAGCAAGAGCGTTGCGACTATTGCAAGCTCACAATTGAATTACACGAAGTCTGCTGTTCACAGAACTACTAGTTAAAAATAAATCATTGCAAGTATTGGTTCTGAGATAAATTTTGAGCCCATCTCTCTTATTTCTTTTATCTACGGTTTAGAATAAATTCATGATACTGTTTGATATACTTTAATAAAATGTTTGCCATCCGTATTTTCTACAAATATCTAGCTTATTCGTCTACCTACATTACCCCTTAGGGTTAGGGTCACAGCATAATTATTTACATGTGCTGAAAAACACGGACTATACAAAATTTATGTAAACTGTAGAGTGTTGTCGGTTTGGACGAGGAAGTCTATTTATTTCGTATGCATATTACAGCTCTAACTCACTCTAAGCCTTTCGGTTTGTCCGCGTCGACCAATCGACCGTGTCAAGGAAAAGGCCACAACCCTCATGTTTCGTGAAAACGACTTATTACACAAATATTATCTTGCCCGTCTATAAAATATCCTGGCGAAAGGAACCAGACTCCATAAATTTAATTCTTAGTAGAAACTTAGTTTAAAAAATCAACCCAAAAAACTGTATTTTGAAGTGAAAACTTCTTTAGCACTGTTGTTATTTTTTGATATTCGATGAAACTAAAAGAGGCAAACACATTCATCTGTAGGATTTAGCCTGCCAGAGAATGAGATAGCAATAAAATATTTATTTATTTCATGGGCACTCGGTTCCAATAAAATAAATCCACGGTCCCACGGAAGTCTCCTTTAGTAGAGTGGCATAAAGCGCCTGACGAACCTTAACGGCCAGATATTCACGAGACCAAGGATCGAATCCCACGAAATCCACAAAAAATAAAATTTATAATCAATATCCAATCTTCAAAGAAAACGCAAAATAAAGCGATATCTGGGGACTCGGAAGAAGAAAACACAAATACTAATAAGATGATTAAATGTATAGCAAAAGGTGCACTGAAATTTGACGACAAAAATTTGGAAAAAAATATCCTTCACATTGATAAAAAAATTGCTTTGTAGTCTCCTCACTCTTGTCTACTTTGGTTTTCTGAAGGTTTCACTTCTACCGTGTGTGAATTGCACACTCTGATTTGTTTACTATAATATATCTATTTTCAGATATCTTTCAAATTGTTTTTTTTTTTGTTTGAGTAAGAATTGAACCTTTCTATCCAGGAAATGGAGTCGACAAAAACTGGAATAGACAATTCATTTCTTCGATTTTCATAAAAATGCGTATATGTCGTACACCAAAAGTTGATAGATTGCATTGTCATCGACAACCATCTAACTGCCGAGTTTTAGCTGGATCGGATGTCCGGAAGTGGGTTAACCTCCACTTCCAATATTCCGTGGCTTCCATTCAATCAAGAAAACGAAAGTAAAAATCAAATAGATACATTTAGAAGTTAGTGTACGCGTCGACCAAACATGTAAATAATTTGGAAGACAGGTGAATTCTCCCTTATCAATTTTTTATGTAACTCATTGTCTATATCTGTGTTTTATCGTAAATAAATAACACATATCTTTATATACTAAAATGAATGTTTCTTTATTTGTCTCGCATGCGTTCCTATAGCATTCATCCGATTGGGATGAAACTTTGGTGATTTGTCGTGTGCACGTCCGCGAAGGCTTCTATGTAGGTATAATGTGAGCTTTGATGTTGTGAAATTATTTGTGTTTAATTTTTACAGAAATCTACAGGTTTATTCCGAGATTGATGAAATTTGGCACACTTGACCTTCAAAACGAGAGAGCGTCGCTGCCTAAGTCTGATTTTGAAAAACTCTGTGTAAAGCCCGAGCTACGCCGGGGAGTTCAGCTAATCGATACATTATAAAAGTAACTAAGTACTTTCTTCTATAATGCAGAGATGAGCGATTTGTTCCTTGTCCGAAAGAGATATAAGAATAATTATTTTTCTCAGTTTGTCTCAATTAATTCCATGGATAAAATCCCTAAAAATTGGTTAGGTGTGATGTACCGGACGTGATTTGACAATTAAATAATTGTATTTTAAATTATAATTAATTAATAAATCAGCTGCCGGGGTCAAGTAATTCCAAAGGGATAAAAAACAAAACTTGACCCCTTCACCCCCTTTTCCCACCTCTGTGTACGTACCTACACACGTATTTTGTTACTTTGCATTAATTTGTGATTTGTGCAAAGCCTTCTTGGTCTGTTGTACATACCTACAACCCTTTGACCTTTGCGCAAATTCAAATTTATGCAAAGCCATTCATATCTCTTTATGTACCCAATTTGTGCAAAACTATGTATTTTTATCCTGCACAAATTGGCTCTATGTAACTTAATTCTATTTTGTGCAAAGTTTCATGATTTGTGTACATACCTACACACTTGAATTTGTTATTTTCATAAAAATCTACCATGTCTATGCAAACTCATAAATAAACGAAGTATCGGGGAAGCGGTCAGAGTAAGGCGAGATTCGACGGTGTAGCGTTTTTTTGCTTCGTTGGGCAAAAGCAAAACGAACCGCTGTAGCGTTTAAAGTCTCTAACGGCCAAAATTCCTAGAACTCATCTCAGTTCGGAGAATTGAGATGAAAAAAGGGTCTAAGTATGGGCAGACTCCCGGCTCAGAGCCCTTTAAATACGGCCGATATTGCGCTAGATCGGCAGAGCTCCAGATCTCAACGCCACAACAGCATCTCGCCTTCTCCTGCCTGCTCCGATCTACCACTGGAAAACTTGGACTTCTTCTTGTCTCTGGCCGAACCGCCCACCCTGAAGAACCTATTACAATTTTTCGAAACGCCTTTCTCAAGGCGCAGGTTACCCCTCTACTGCGCACCACCTCCCTTCTTCCCCTCGCCTTCTCCCTTTTCTCCCTTTACCTACGGCAAGTTGGACTTCTTCTCTCCTCTGGCCAGCCCACCCTGAAGAACCTATTACAATTTGTCGAAACGCCTTTATCAAGGCGAAGGTACCCCTCTACTGCACTCTACCTCCCTTCCCCTTTCTTCGATGCGTTTCTCCCTTTCTACCTACAATTTCTCCCCGTTTTCCCTCGCTTTCTCCCCATTTCTCCCTTTCTCCCTACATATACCCCACTTTTTCCTATACCTACCCTTTCTCTCCCCTTCTCCCGAAGGCGTCGAAACGGCCAGCCGGTCCCCCTCCCACTACATCGTCTGTGCGGGTGGCGATTACAGTGCCACGTCCCGTACATGTATGATTACAAATTGGTGGGATTTTGTCATTGAAAAATTATTTATATTTTTTATTGTATAAATGGTAAGAATAGTTAAGTGACAGTTTTTTTGCTAATTTTCTTCACAAAGGAATGTGTTTTCTAAATATTAAATTCTTTCAATATTACAGACGTTTCGAGACGAAATATTTCGATAAGTTTTTTGTTAACATTTTTATGTTTGACTAGCAGACCCAGCCACACGTTGCTGTGGCTAACGAAACACAACGTCATTACCCAACCTTTATAAAATCCACACCACCCGCTTGCCAGCTGCCGTGAATTGAATATTTGAATTTCTCGGCTTTTCTCTACTAAAATAAGCATGTATTATACATATAAACCTTCCCCTTGAATCACTCTACTATTGGTGAAAACCGGAAGAAAATATGTTTCGTAGTTTAAAAGATCTATGCGCACAAAAATTTTGAGCGACTTCATTTTATACTATGTAATGCAATTCGAGCGATCGCCACTAATTATACAATGCTTGCAATGCAACACTGGATATTTGAAAAGGGAAAATCAAATACCTACTTACTCTAAGACATCTATTTTCCAATTTCTTCCGTAGAACGAATTTCAAAAGTGACTATAGTACGGCCCGCCAGCCGTTTTAAATCGCACAAAAATATGTTTTCTTTGAATTTCTCGGCTTTTCTCTAATATAATTTACATGTATTATACATACATATAAACATTCCACTTCAATCACTCTATCTATTGGTTAAAACCGTATGAAAATCCGTTGCGTAGTTTAAAAGATTAACGCGCACATACATTTTGAGCGACTTCATTTTATACTATGTAATGTTTTTTATTTTTATTTTGTATTTATTTATTTACGGACTTACGTCCAATTTAAAACAAAGTATCACGAAGTATAGAAATGAACAATGTAAGGATTCGGATGGTACATGAAAGCAAAGACAAAATGAAAATAGAAGAAAAAATAAGTGTCAAGTCACGTCAAGACCTTGCAAAAATTAGGGTGAATAGGACATATCTTCATTTGTTAGAGCGACAGAAATCATTTAAGCTAATACCAAAAAAATCAAGGTCTTGATGATGATGTTATAAATTTATTATCTTGAAATATCAATGTTTAAAAATATAATCATCTGGGGACATTTTTTTAAGATATATATAGCACATTTAAAATATCTCAGAAGCATTCCGAAATTTCACCGTCGCTTCGCGTCGCGTCGTTGGTACGTGTAGAGCCTGAAGGGTTTTTATTTAAAAGAGATATTTCAGCTGCTGAAAATATTAGGCTTTCCAACTTAACTATTACTTTAACGTTTAGTATTAGACTGGGATATGTTTTTGCACGTGTATTAACTTTTTTTATTAGTAATTTTTAAAAGAAAGACAAACATTCCCGGGTTACGAATAACCCAACAATGTTTGAAAATCTCCTACTACCACCGCAGAAATCCAAAAATGTTGCTATTGTTGTGATGGAGGACTTAGCCAGCCGAGAAATCGAACACGCGACACCCGGGTGGGACCCAATGCGATGCCCAATCAACTAATGACCCGTCAAAAATCGGTCAAACTTTCGAACTGATATACTTGGTCGATGTGTAAAACAAATGAATTTTAATTGTTTAAAAATATTATACAGGATGTTAAGGGACGTACTTGACTTACTTTAACCAGTGATTTCTGACATTATTTGGAGAAAAAATATAAATGAATTTTTGGCCTCCGGTGACATTTTTTATTTTATTTTATTTTTAAACTAAAAACATAAAAAAAAAACATTAGGTATTGGAGACTCAAGGGCGGGATGAGGGATTGGTAGGTTACTCGGCTGAGTGACCAATGAAGACATGTGGAAGATTTTTTATTGTTTGATTTTAAAATAATAAAAATTGAAAAAAAAATCATCGAACATCAAAATTTCTCATACATTTTTTTACTCTAAATAATGCCAAAATCACTGATTAAAGTAAGTCAAGTACAGGGTGTCCCAAAAGAAAGTTGATATTTAGTGGATCGATTTAAAAAAAAAGTAAGGGTTCTATCGAAAAAATGTTTGTTAAATACTAAAATATACAATTTATATACCTACAATTATAATACACAATTTGGGAATTTATTTCTGAAAAATAATATCGTCCAAATGTAAATCCTTACGTTTGCGGTATTCATTTAATCGAAGAGTAAAATTTCTTATGACGGCTCGCCAGGTAGGCTTCGTAATGGCTGCCATTTCGTGGCGGATATTTTCTTTTAATTGCATCAGGGAAGTCGGATTTTTGGCGTACACTTTAGATTTGAGATAACCCCACAGGAAAAAGTCCATAGGGGTTAGGTTAGGACCACGAGGAGGCCAACTTATGTCACCTCTCCTGGAGATCAATTTGCCAGAGAAAATTTTACGAGCTCATGGCAGAGACATATTAGACGTATGTAATGTTGCTCCGTCTTGCTGGAACCATGTTCTTTGGTTATAGCCAGTAAGTTTGTAGGGGTGCAGCATTAGGTCTTGGGTGTACAAAATGTTGTGTAACGATGATATATGCACATTTAAAGCACTTGCGCGCTTCTGAATCGAAAAGTTTGAGTCGTCACGAAAAGACTGATAAACACTCTCTACGTTTTTACCGTTCTCGATGACCTTGGTTGCCCGGATTTTGGTTTTGCCAGCGTTGTACCGATCTCTTCAAACTTTTTGACCCATTTTCGAATGAGAGGAATGCTTGCGCATCATTGAATTGACGAAAACCTCAAATATTGCAGAATATTCTACGCGCTACAGTCGCCGAATCACCATTTTTGTAAAACTCATGCACGCATAACGCGCGGTCGCTTCCGAGAAATGCTTCATAGCGACTAAATTCCAAAGAGCCAGACTACTGATTGACATACCCCCCGCGCCCCTCGGAAATGTTGCGTTCACACAGAAAGCAAAACAAATATCAACCTTCTTTTGGGACACCTTGTATGTCCACTAACACCTTATACACCATAACGTACAGGCTTCGTTGGAGCCACTTTGTAACGTATTAAAAAGGAGGAATGCTTGTATTAAAGTTACATGTGTAAATAAAGTAGGTAATAAAATCCAGAGCATGAGACATAATGAAACTCTAAACTTGAAAACAAGATTTATTAATTTACATCTCAACCATAGTTATAATTTTGATATTGTAATATATATATATATAGTTAAAGTTACATCTGCAGGGTCGTGCCTTCCCTCTAAGAGACAAGGTTATTGTAAACGTAAGTTAATGTCACGTATATTATATTTTAAAATGAATCTAACCAGTTAAAAGTTATTACGGGCGCCATCCTATTTTAAAGACAAATTAGGAAAACTACAATAGCTAAATTGAAAGATAAACCATGATAATAATAAGTTAAAATTAATACTACATTACGTAGGATCGATGTATGCTTCCATTGTGTTCCGCGTGTGAGAATTCCGTGGCCGGTTTCCCAAGCCGCTCGTCCAGTGTTGGCAAGACCGCACCGCTCGCTTCCAGAGAGAAACTGAAAACTGAACTCTTCCGTTAAATGTGCTCTCAAGACCCGGTCAGCAGGCAAAGGTCACGTGGTCGGGTCAATAGTGATGTGCATTTTGCAATAGTGATGTCTCGGATAGCGTTCCAACTGCTACAACACCTACAATTATAATGTTTGAATAATAACCACTGACAATTTTATTGAGTTAACTTAAGTATGAAGTGCGTACATGAAACATACAGCTGCATCAATATTATTACACGCGAAAGCGACTTCAAATTAACGGTCTATAAGGGACTCCAAGTATTCGAATAATATTCGCATCTCAATTGGTGTTATGTGTAGATACCATTAGATTTGTGTAAATAAAATTTGTCTGCCATCACTCCTCTACTTTTCTTAAAACCCCTAGTTTTCTTTGAGCCTTCTACTGCCCCCTTGAAAGCGCCCACAGGGGGGTGTTATCGCCCACTTTGAGAATGACTGATCTACATTCATACTCGATAATAATAAAAATGATATTGAAACTTGTATTTTGTGTACTAAATATATCATTCTATCTCCCCTTGACGCGAACATATTTATATGTATAAATAAACTGTAATATTATTTAGGTAGGTACGTACCAGTGGCTATCCGTGAGTTTTCAGTGAGCTAGAATGCTAAGATTGAAATATACGACATTACTGATGTTGTTGTAGCTGAAAATGTTTTTTTTTTCTTCAAAATTTCAACTTTCTGTATAAGCTATACTGAAATAAGGATGCGGCGCATCCCTTGACTGAAATAATCCTGAAGATCTTCCCACAAAAAGTTGAAATTTTCAAAAAAATAAAATTCATTGCGCTCTAGCTCAGTGAAAACTTACGGACCGCCACTGATACGTACATATGTGACAATAGCTAGGTCGTGTGATTTAATAACGAAAAATAGTGAATACGATAATTAAATCGAATCTGAGATGGCGAGTAGCGTATCTACCTGTTAAATCTGTTTTATTTAAAAATCGACAATCTACCAATAATAATAATGGTACGTTTTTAAATTATAACGGCCAAACGTACCGTACACCGTCCACATCTACCGGGTCTGCCGGATCTGCCCTGATGATGGACACTGCAACGCTGTCCGAAAGAAGGAGGTAGCGCAACACGGCATAACACCCCAAAAACAAATAACGAAAATAATAATAATAGTTGGATAATTTGAAGAAGGCCGTTTTTGTGAAAATTTATTATGAACTAGCTGACCCGACAAACTTCGTACCGCCTCAGAATCAATAGCTGTTGAATTAACTTAAGTTTTTTTATTAAGTTAAAAATTACACAATGAAGCAATTATCGATGCCCAACTGTCCATGTTTTGCTTTTGTCAGTATCAGAGATGGCGTTGTGTACGGATTTATATTTTATGTGATTTTATTACTTTTCCATTTAACTTACGGGAATTTTTGAAAGGAAGTGGGTACGAGTGCCGCCGCCCGGGAACCATTTATTGGATAACCAACACCTCTGTCATAGGTCACACCAAGTGGTTCGCTACGTTTGGTGATTTAGCAGAGGTGCCCGGGTTCATGGGGTGACTTTTGTGCGGGTCTTGGCGGCGGATGCGTCTGCCCAACTGCTGCGTGGCGGGACGGATCGAGAGAGACTGGTTGAGGGAGACCTTTTGACCTTTTCAGCCGGATACTCTCGACCAATGGGTCGAAAGAGTCCGACTGGAAAGTATTAGTATTACATTTATGTGAAGATTAGTGGCAACAGTAAAAAAAATGCGTTTCATTTCAGAGATTTATTATTATTATTGTATTTTTCCTTTGGAGGGGTACAGAGACATACGTTTACCGTTTATCTCATTTTCGACTATTGACATTTAGTGTGTAAGAAATAGAGGCAGCATTATATGATTAAGAACAAAAGCAAAACAATCAGCGCATTGACATTTGACGTTTTTGAATTTTTGAAATTCACGCACAGTTAAATATTATACCTATCATAATATTGCTGCAGTTCTTTCAAAATATGAGAATTCGTTCCATACAAAATGTATTAAAAAAATAAATTTCTTCATAACTTTCTTTTCCGCAAATTTTTGCGAAGTTTTAATAGTTGTGCGGTCATCCGGGGTGGAGACAAATCCAATAAATCAAAGATCATCAAAATCGGTCCAGCCAATCTCGAGTTATAAATAGTGTAACTAACCCGACTTTGTTTTACATATTGTTTTATATATTAAGATTCTTAGGTTCCTAACTTATTTTATTATTTATTTCGTAAAAATACTTCCCATAAATGCACTTATTAGACAGTTTATACGAAGATACGGCTTTGCACTGAGAGCTCATATTATATTTTGAACACTGAACATTGTATGATTTTACATTTGCTACCCCCATCACTATAAGTATTACATTTATGTGAAGATTAGTGGCAACTGCAGTAGAGTTGATATTTATTTTGAATAACTGCAGAATTTAGGGCTGGAGATTAGAAGAGGAGAATAGAAGAGGATGGGGATTAATCATGTACTTAAAAAACCATCATACTTTTAAGAAAACAAACATTTCTTTTAAAAGCTGCGAGACAATATCTGGAGAAATCACCACTGTTTATCAAGATAAATATACTTGCGGTATATCGTCCGCCGAACAGCAACAAGAATATATATTTGAAGGAACTAAAACAAATATTACAATTGACTTCAACTGATTCAAACTACTTGTATTGTGGTGACATTAACTTGAATTTGTTGGATACAAAAATAGTGTAATTACAGAATATCAAAATCTACTCAGTGAAAATGGTTTACAAAATGTAATATTAGATGTGACCCGGAAGGAAAAAATGTTTATTCATGTATTGACCTTATGGCAATTCGTAACCGTAATAACACTGTATTTTCATATATTGTGACTAACAAAATATCTGACCATTATATAACAGGAGTTGCCATAGGGAAAGAGGTACTTACAAAGGATTTAAATAAAAAAAGTGAAATTATTGATAATAAATTAGTATATTCTGAATTAAAACCAGTAAATTGGGGAAAATTATTACAAACTGAATGTCTATCACTAGTATGTACTATAATTTAAAAAATATTTTTGATAATATCTATGCGTGCTCGAAAAAAGAAAAATTATTTGAAAGTAATCTTAGGCACAGCAATCCATGGGTTACGGAAGAAATTAAGAACATGATTAAAAAAAGATATTATCTTTACCGAAAATGCAAGAATAGCCCAAATAACCCGGTATTTCGTTTAGAATATACGCGATATAGAAACAAAACAAACAAACAGATTAATATTATAATAAACACAATTAAATAACTTTGTTTCAATTCCACTTTATTATTTTTTAATCCAACCGGTTTCGGTTCGTACTGAACCTTCCTCAGGGGTGAATAAAAATATATTGAACATAATACAGAAAAACATGGTATTTATAAGTAAAATTAGAAGAGGGAGACAGAATATCAACTTAGGTGGGGGCGATGAGGGAGGTGTCTAAGAGGGAGGGGTGAACATGGGTGGGGGTAATGGAAATATTTTAAAAATCGGGGTGTTAGACAAATCTAATTGTTTATTAAGTAAATTGGTTTTATTTATTTTTAATGACTTTTTTATTTCAAGGGCTTCAAGATTATTAAGGCGTAGACCTATCCCATTTCTATGCAATACATCTATCCCGGAAGCTTTATTAAATGAGTGATTTTTATCTATTAGGTGGGAGGCGAATTCTGAAAAACCTACACATCTTAAGTGTTCGACCACTCTTGTTTGAATGTTTCTAGCCGTTTTACCGATGTAAAAGGCCGAACAGTCATTACATTTAAGTTTATATATGCCAGAATGGCTTAAGTTATTTTCTTTATCTTTAGAGTTTATTAAAAGTTTACCTAGGTTGTTATTAGTATAAAACGCAGCTTTAATTTCTGTAGGGAATTTAGAAACACATGAAGATGAAAAGTTATTTATGAATAAAATTCTACGCCAACCGTGGTTTTTATTATCTCTGATGTTGTGTGTATTATTATAAAGGAATTTATTAGTAGATATGAGATTAAGTTTTTTTGTAAGGATTTTATCGATTAAGCTATGGGGATATCCATTATTTATTGCAATAGATTTGATTTTAGCGAGTTCTTCAGTAAAATTGACGTTAGATAAAGGAATATTGACAAGTCTGTGAATCATAGAATGGAATGCGGAGTGTTTATGGGAGATGGGGTGATTAGAAGTACTGTGAATTACGGTATCAGTGAAGGTAGGTTTTCTATAAATATTGAATTCAAATTTGTTATTAACAATGGATAGGGATAGATCTAAGAAATTTAAACAACAATTTTTTCCTATTTCTAAAGTGAACTGAATTTTTTTATGGAATGAATTTAGAAGGGACAGGAAGGAGTTAAGTTGACGGTCAGTACCTTTCCAAATACATATTATATCGTCAACATAGCGTTTCCAGAAAAAACACATTTTTAAGAAGGGGCGAGTTACAATTAAAAATATTTTTTTCCAAGTGATCCATAAACACATCAGCGATAAGCGGACTCGTAGGGAGACCCATGGGGAGACCTTCATTTTGTTGATATATAATATCATTAAATTTAAAATAATTTTGATTCAGACAGATGTTAAACATACGGGCCAGATCATCCGAGAGATCTTTTGGTAAGTTAGAATTGGTTAATAGATTAGACATAATATTTTTACATTCATTTACAGGGACATTTGGGAATAAATTGACAACGTCGAAGGACACTAATTTGCAGTTATTTGGTAAAGTTAAATCTTTTAAATGGGTGACTAATTCATATGAATTTTTAATGGTGTATACAGGGGAAAATACATTAGAACTATTAAATAGGCTAGTCACAAAGGAGGCTAGTTTGTAATTCGGGGAATTACAACATGATACGACGGGCCTAATTGGGGCATCGGGTTTATGGATTTTCAAGAATCCATATAATCTTGGAATTTTTGGGTTTTTCGTAAGGAATTTCACATTATCATATGACATGTCTTCAAAAATAGGGGATTTACAATCTTTTAATGCATTTTTGATGTGTTGTTGAAACTTATTAGTTGGGTCAGTTAGAAGAGGTACGAAAGTGTCATTATTAATAAAGTTATGTACTTTTGAAATATATTCTGAACGGTTCATTATTATTATTGTATTGCCTTTGTCGGCTTTCGTTAACACTAATTTTTCACTAGTTAACTTTTTGCGGATATTGTTCGCTTGCATTGTTTCTGGATTAAACTTTGGTTGATATTTAGGGATTAAATCTTGTAAAGTTTCAGCACTTTTATATTGGAATGTAGTTGGAAAGTAGTGGAGGGCGGTCTGGATGTCCACTGCAACGTTTTCGATCGCACTATTGACATTATTTTTAGTGTAATGAAGATTGTGATTTAAACCTTTAGATAGTAATGTCATTTCTTTTGGGGTGAACTGTACAGAGGATAAATTTTGTACTCGATCGTAAAATTTATGTTGTGAAGATAGTGATTGGTTATTATTAGGTTTAGCAGCACACAGGTTTTTTAGTTTTTTATCTAAGATTAAACGTTTTTTGAATGATTCAATGGAAACATAATTTCTAATTTTATCATCGAAGAGGTCCCATTCAATTGGGTGGAGGTTATGTACTAGTTCAATGTGTAACAATTTGATTTTAAGTTTAATGTTATTACGTTGTTTATATGCATTAATTAAATCTTCCTTTAATCACAATCTTCATTACAATAAAAATAATGTCAATAGTGCGATCGAAAACGTTGCAGTGGACATCCAGACCGCCCTCGACTACTTACCAACTACATTCCAATATAAAAGTGCTGAAACTTTACAAGATTTAATCCCTAAATATCAACCAAAGTTTAATCCAGAAACAATGCAAGCGAACAATATCCGCAAAAAGTTAACTAGTGAAAAATTAGTGTTAACGAAAGCCGACAAAGGCAATACAATAATAATAATGAACCGTTCAGAATATATTTCAAAAGTGCATAACTTTATTAATAATGACACTTTCGTACCTCTTCTAACTGACCCAACTAATAAGTTTCAACAACACATCAAAAATGCATTAAAAGATTGTAAATCCCCTATTTTTGAAGACATGTCATATGATAATGTGAAATTCCTTACGAAAAACCCAAAAATTCCAAGATTATATGGATTCTTGAAAATCCATAAACCCGATGCCCCAATTAGGCCCGTCGTATCATGTTATAATTCCCCGAATTACAAACTAGCCTCCTTTGTGACTAGCCTATTTAATAGTTCTAATGTATTTTCCCCTGTATACACCATTAAAAATTCATATGAATTAGTCACCCACTTAAAAGATTTAACTTTACCAAATAACTGCAAATTAGTGTCCTTCGACGTTGTCAATTTATTCCCAAATGTCCCTGTAAATGAATGTAAAAATATTATGTCTAATCTATTAACCAATTCTAACTTACCAAAAGATCTCTTGGATGATCTGGCCCGTATGTTTAACATCTGTCTGAATCAAAATTATTTTTAATTTAATGATATTATATATCAACAAAATGAAGGTCTCCCCATGGGTCTCCCTACGAGTCCGCTTATTGCTGATGTGTTTATGGATCACTTGGAAAAAAATATTTTTAATTGTAACTCGCCCCTTCTTAAAAATGTGTTTTTCTGGAAACGCTATGTTGACGATATAATATGTATTTGGAAAGGTACTGACCGTCAACTTAACTCCTTCCTGTCCCTTCTAAATTCATTCCATAAAAAAATTCAGTTCACTTTAGAAATAGGAAAAAATTGTTGTTTAAATTTCTTAGATCTATCCCTATCCATTGTTAATAACAAATTTGAATTCAATATTTATAGAAAACCTACCTTCACTGATACCGTAATTCACAGTACTTCTAATCACCCCATCTCCCATAAACACTCCGCATTCCATTCTATGATTCATAGACTTGTCAATATTCCTTTATCTAACGTCAATTTTACTGAAGAACTCGCTAAAATCAAATCTATTGCAATAAATAATGGATATCCCCATAGCTTAATCGATAAAATCCTTACAAAAAAACTTAATCTCATATCTACTAATAAATTCCTTTATAATAATACACACAACATCAGAGATAATAAAAACCACGGTTGGCGTAGAATTTTATTCATAAATAACTTTTCATCTTCATGTGTTTCTAAATTCCCTACAGAAATTAAAGCTGCGTTTTATACTAATAACAACCTAGGTAAACTTTTAATAAACTCTAAAGATAAAGAAAATAACTTAAGCCATTCTGGCATATATAAACTTAAATGTAATGACTGTTCGGCCTTTTACATCGGTAAAACGGCTAGAAACATTCAAACAAGAGTGGTCGAACACTTAAGATGTGTAGGTTTTTCAGAATTCGCCTCCCACCTAATAGATAAAAATCAATCATTTAATAAAGCTTCCGGGATAGATGTATTGCATAGAAATGGGATAGGTCTACGCCTTAATAATCTTGAAGCCCTTGAAATAAAAAAGTCATTAAAAATAAATAAAACCAATTTACTTAATAAACAATTAGATTTGTCTAACACCCCGATTTTTAAAATATTTCCATTACCCCCACCCACGTTCACTCCTCCCTCTTAGACACCTCCCTCATCGCCCCCACCTAAGTTGATATTCTGTCTCCCTCTTCTAATTTTACTTATAAATACCATGTTTTTCTGTATTATGTTCAATATATTTTTATTCACCCCTGAGGAAGGTTCAGTACGAGCCGAAACCGGTTGGATTAAAAAATAATAAAGTGGAATTGAAACAAAGTTATTTAATTGTGTTTATTATAATTATGTATTCCCACAAAGTGTTTGCTACATATCAAGATTAATATTACTAAAAACACATTCCATTAAAACTTAATAAATAGCTTAAACGGCAACCCGAGGAAACTTTGGGATGAAATAAATAATCTAATAGGAAAACCTAAACAAAATCTAGATAAAATAATCCTTCAACATATGGGAAGTCAAGGAGACACAAATTTTATATGCGATAAATTTGCTACAACATTCGTAAATGAAATAAAAGACATAAGACATAATTGTACTAAAAAATTCCTAGATCGTAACACGTACACAACTCCTGCTATTATGTCAATGAGATTTAGACCTATATCACAAAAAGATGTTAAAAAAATAATTAATGATATGGATGTTAAAAAATGACAATGACAATTGCAATGACCAAATAAGAATTAAAGACCTAAAGTTAATTGCTGATAATATAATCCCAGTACTGACTAAAGTAATTAACCTTTGTGTAAGTAAAAGTATCATGCCCGACGAACTTAAAACATCCATCATCAGACCTATATATAAATCAGGAAACCACAAAGATTTCACAAACTATCGACCAATAGCGATTCTCTCGTGTATTGATAAAATTATTGAAAGTGCTATCTTTAACCAAATACAAAATTTTATAGAAAAAAATAGAATCATAAATCCCATACAGTACGGATTTCAAAAAGAAAAAAGTACTGCACAATTACTTTCTAAATTCACTGATCATATAAATTGTCAATTAAATGAAAAATATTATATTGGTATAATTTTTATAGATTTTAAAAAGGCCTTTGACACATTGGACCATGAAACATTATTAAGGGCAATGGAGGAATGTGGTATTAGAGGTCCTTTAAATAATTTGTTTAAAAATTATCTGTTTAATAGAAAAATTAAAGTTAAAATTGACGGAATTTTAAGTGATGAAATGTTGGCAAGCACCGGAGTAGCTACGGGCTCGATATCGGGACCTACGAGTTATATTATGCAAGTAAACAGTTTACCAAACGTAATAAAACGTTGTAAATGCTACATGTTTGCAGACGATACTTGCATTATATGTGCTGACAAAAATCCACAAAAAATTGAGGAAATTTTACAAACAGATCTAAACAATATAATTAAATGGTCACACGACAATGGCATTATTATAAACGCAAAAAAACCAAATATATGCTTATTCACTCACCATATATAAATTGTCAGGATAAGGAATTGCATATAAAAAGTCATTCATATGATTGTTTACACACAAACAACCAATCAAAACAGTGTAATTGCCCAAATATAGAAAAAGTGTACCAATATACATACCTTGGTCTTATAATAGATGTCAATTTTAACTGGTCAAATCATATTGAAAATGTATGTAATAGATTAAGATCCATATTAGGGAAATTTTACCACCTAAAAAACTTTTTTGATAAAAATATATTATACTGTATATACAACGCATTAGCAGAATCAATTATAGGATACGGTATAAATAGTTACGGATTAACGTACAAAACGTACTTAAATAAAATAGAACAATTACAAATCCGTTTCCTAAAATTGATATCAGGCAAAAAAAAAGTTCAATTATGTGAAGGCACAAAAAAAAAAAAATATATAAAAAAAAATTCTCTTTGTGTAATGTCCTCTCTATACACAGTAAGGTAGATTATCAATTAACGCTAGATGAATTCTGGAGTACAGAATTCAAAAAACCTGTAAACCACAACTACCCTACTAGGCATAGAGAAGCACAAATGTTTATTATTAATAAATCTCAAAATGTATACGGTGATAGAACAAAGAGGCATAAAATTCCGAAAATATTTAACGCATTACCTGTAAATATTAAAAATGAGACATCTTATTCAAATATAAAAAAAAGTTAAATCATTCTATCTCCGTAGAACATGAAAGCAAATAATATTGTATACAAATATCAAATATTGATCAAATTTCTGGAAATTACTATCATACACTGTATTCTTAAATATCATAATAATAAGTAGTTTATAATAATTAGTATTTTAGATTTTACACAGTTATTACTATGTGAAACATAAAAGTATAATAGTATTAATTAAATAGGAAAAATGAGAGATTTCTTACAATCAAACTGATTGATCAGTTTTGTAAGATTTTAAAGATAAATATTGTAAAATTAAAAAAAACTGAATAAACATACTTAAAAAAAAAAAAAATTTTTAAGAAATGACCTTTACTAAAACTTACAAAAAAGAATTTCTTACTTTTTATAGATGTAATTAATTATAATGTCGCGGCAGTGAAGGTGAAGGTGAAAGGTTTTGACTTTATGGATACCACTGTTTGAAAAGTGAGTTTTAAGTTTAGCTTTAAAATTTAGCTACCAAATTAAAACTATTCATTTTCGAGACTCTATTTTACACTTTTTTAATTTCTATGAGAACGTTTAACCCTCCAGTTGTCGCATCCTTGCGCCAAACATAAGGCGCGTGGGTGATTCCGCAACTTTATGCGTCTGGTTTTAGATGACGACTGAATTTCATGATATTGAATATAATAAAAAAATATTTTATCTATTTAAATATTCAATAAAAAAAACATTAATTGGTAATTATTTTTAATTTATTCGTAATAGTTTAAGTCTGTGAAATCTCAATTTTTTAGATATCTGACATAAAACAACGCTGTAAATCAACATAATAACGCAACAAGATAAAATTTTACAATTACTTATTTGCGTATAACGTATTTACGTAAAATAAAATAAATTTCTAAATAATATGATACAAATGTCATTAAATACTCAGAGATTTTTCAAGTGCACAGTCAAAGTCACAATCACTGAGGATGTCACGGAAGGGCAATTGTCTATTGTTTAAAGTTAGCACATAATCATGTATATAAGTGAAATAATAACTGTTTTAAAACACACGAGTATACCCACGAACTGGCGATACTAATGTGGGTTTTTTTTTGGTTGATCTGCTAATTGTATTATTTATAAAAAAAAGCTTGTATGTAATGTAAAATTATACCAATGTATGTACTAAAAAAATGTTAATAAAGAAAAAAATCAGTAAAATAAGTTTGTTGCGGACTCACAGATCGCGCGCGACCGTAGAAAGGTTAAATGGATTATTTTTACTTTTAACATTATTTTAAAATTATTTTTTCAATATTCCTAACTTTATAAAATATTCGTCCAGGAAATTTTCAATTCGTCTGGAGTATTTTCCTCCGCTATTATTATTAGCATATTTCTAGCTTCTGTCAGCAGCCTAGTTGCTGGGGGATTGGGAGACGCGGTGTTGAATAATAATGTGGGACCACAGATTAAAAAAGCCCACAGAGGTGTCGTTAACACGATGGGGACAAACTTCCACAATCTTTCGGGCCATGACTTATTTCAGCATATTGCTCGCCATGCATTCACGTTGGGTGTGTATGGCGAGTGGTACGCTAAAATAGACCAATCCCAAAAGCGCTTGCTGCTACTAGTAGTCCTGACAGTAAGGTAAATGATTAGTTAGTCCACTTTGCGCGGGCACGTCGTCTCGCGCCGCGCCGCCCTGACGTCCCAAAAGCAAAACCCTTTAATTATAAAATTTCGTGTTTTATAAATGGTCAATTTTTCGGAAAAAATACAGAATACGTGCTTACCTAAGTTTCTAATTCCCCGCTAGGGCTGCTAGAAGTTTATGATTTTACCCTTCTCCAGTTAAACGAGCGTCCGCCCCCGTTAGGCGCAGTGCAAACGTCTTATCGAGGGCGTCTACGGTCAAAGCAAGTCGGACGTTATTAATAGCCTTGCGTCTGTACGGTTGAAATTGAAGAACCCGAGTTTGAATACATTTTTGACGCCGTGCCTTATGCAAAACCATCTTCGTACCTACTTGAAGTTGGTTTGTTGCCAATAACGCCAAAAGATGGCGCTACTTACGTTAATAGCTAGCGTGAGGAACGTCAGCTGGCAAGCGTAAGCAATAACGGACTTGTAATTTCGTGAATCTCTTCGGATGCGGAGAGATTGATGATAATATGATTACTATTGAAACTGGAAGTTGCGGATAATAATACCACGCTTCCATATATTATTTGTGACTTCATTGTCTGTCGCGTTACTTTGTCCCGGTGACTAGCTGTCACTGGATCCGAGGAACCGGTTATCGGATTTATAAAACGGTCACCCACACTTAAACTGGACGAAACCGAACCAAAAGCCAAGTTACTGGATAATATGAACGGGTTCCTCGAGGTACGTAATTTAATTTTATACTAAGTTCAACCATAACATTAAATTATTTTAGACACTACGTAATTAAGAAAAAAGTACTTTTTACAACTTCTTTTTAAAAAATTTAATACTAGCTAGTTTCCGGCATTCCTTGCAATGCCTCATAAAGAAAGAAATTATTTCTCCCACGTCCCGTTTTCCTCCCTCGCTTCCCTTCCGCCATACCCGTTTTTTATCCTCCCGCGAACCCCCCCCAACTCCCCGCGTTTCCCTCCCGAATTCCTTTTCCATCTCCGCTGCCTCCAATCCTTCCTCGTCCCCCTCCCGCGAACCTTCTCCTTCGTTACCCTCCCCCTCCCGAATTCTCACCCTTCCGCTAAACTATATTTTATTTTTATTATTTATTTGGGATAGCAACAGTTTACATTAATAACAGATCATATAGTAATTGAGTCATAATAATTGAACCATTTACCTACAGGTTTCCACATAGGTATTGTACACAAGTGTAGTGATTATAAGAGATATTTACTAATGAAAAATTACATTTTAGGAGCCGAGTTATTTAGGTAGGAATAGGGAAAGGATGGGGGGATGGAGGGGGAAGGATCGGTTAAGTTGAGGTATATTAGTAAAGATATGCGTGACAAAAATTAAAAGAGAAAACAAAAGGAAGTTCATAGAGTGGTGGTTGTATTAGAGGGTATCTATAGTTATTGTGATTGTAGAGTATCGAGAGAGCGTCTGTGTAATTTTAAGGAGTGTGGTGCAGAGTTAAAAATGTCAAATTGTATATAGTGTGTGTTGAAAGTGTTGGATGCACGATAGATGAAAGAGTTCTGCTTAGAATTTGTGTTGCACCGAGGGAGGCTAAGAATCGTATCTGATCTGGTTCGTCTATTAGGAACTCGTATCTGTATTCATTCTAAGAGTTCTGGGCAATCTACAACGGATCTGCCAATTTTTTGAAGAAAAAGTACATCGGCCGTGCTTCTTCGAACTTCTAATGATAGTATATTGAAGTACGCGGCTGAATCTTGGTGATTTAGGTGTGTGCGGTAGCTGCGTATATGAAATGCACACTGAATGATTGGTTTAAGAACACATTAGGGACAAACAAGAAACATTCATTTTAATATATTAAGATTTACAATGTTGTATTTTTTTTGTAAGTATGTTAGTTCACGGGTACAGGACCCTTAGTTTTATTATTATATTTTTAAGTTTTGTGAAAATCTGTTACTAGATTTTAATTACTGTTGATTTTTCTAATAAAAGCAAAAATAAATAAAAACAGAACTTTCAATTATTACGTACTTAAGAAAACAGTGATTTTTTCAATTTTTATAGAAAATTTCAACTGTTTTGGACCGGTTAAACTTTTGCCCG
Organism: Limnephilus rhombicus; assembly: GCA_929108145.2. Classification (NCBI taxonomy): domain Eukaryota; kingdom Metazoa; phylum Arthropoda; class Insecta; order Trichoptera; family Limnephilidae; genus Limnephilus; species Limnephilus rhombicus. The sequence continues at coordinate 42,923,861 of OV815283.1, forward strand.
TGTTAATTATTACTTTTTTAGAATCAACACGACATGACAGAGTATTAGGTTGAAGAAAATTAGAACCACCTTCGTCCATCACTATTTGTTGTTAGCTATTTTTCGTTTGGCATGCTGAATCTGACATTGTGAAATAGACAACATGATTACTCCTCGTTTGATTGAAACCTTTGGGCGTGCGCAGCTAATCTGTGAGATGAAGTGATCTGTTATTTTTGTGCCAAAGGTTAAATATCGCCGATCTTGGGGCGTGGCCTCGTGACTTTTTCTCTTTCATCACTACTAACATTTTAGAAAAAAAATTTTTTTTGAAAAATTCATGTGAAAAATCTATTTTAATTTGTTTTTCTATGATGTAATCTCACAGATGAATTGCGCCCGATCGTGTTAGGATTTACATTGCGCCCGACGGAGGGTTAAAAAAAAACCATAATGCATGGGTAGAGCAATCGGCTTAGAGTTGTCATATTTACGGTGCTACGACCAAAGAAAGGAATAATTAAATCATCGAAGAGAACAAACGCTTTGTGGCTTGACATTATACAGAATGACATAAGTTCTTTGTTTAAAACGACTTTATTTTGATTTACATTTGTCGACCGGTTTCGGTTGACCTCAACCTTCCTCAGGACAATAAACGTTTAAACTAAATTACAGTACAGAATTCAGATTATTAGGTAAACACAATAGAAAGAGAGAACATATAAGAGAGGGAGAGAACATCAGAGACTGATTGGTGGAGGGGTAGGAGGAGGAGTCAAGGGAGGGTGAGGGTGGGGGTTACATTGGGAGAAATGGAATAACTTTAAAATCGGTCTGTTGGTTAATTCTAACTGTTTGTTTAAAATTTGGCAATTATCTTTCTTTGGTTTTGAAATTTCTAATGCTTCTAAATTATTAAGACGTATTCCTATTTTATTTATATGTACCACTTGGATTCCTGTATTTATATTAAACGTATGGTCAGTATCAATTAAATGGTCGGAAAATTCTGAGAAACCTGTACTTGTAAGACTTCTAACATTTTCTTTAACTCTAATATTTACGTTACGCGCTGTTTTACCTATGCATGTGGCTGGGCAATCGTTGCAATTTAGTTTGATTGCCCAGCCAAGTACATGGATAGAATAAGTAAATACTTTTAGCCTCACATAAATTGTTTTCACAATTATATCATTTTTATTCTTGATAATGTCCTAGATAAGAATTTGAATAATTCTGTTATGTTTTTTTTTGCACGCAGTTAAGATTTTTTCTAATTAAACATTTAATTGAATGATTTTATTAAAGTCATAAAAATTCATAAGTTTAACTCAAGGGTTCTTATATTAGTTATAATAAAATACCATTGAACGGTCATTGGGACCACAGTGCGCCGGCCGTGTTGATAAAACCCCGAAGTGGTGTGCGCCCGAAATTATGACCATATCGCTCCTAGGGATGCAACGATATATCGGAAAGCCTATAAATATCGATATATCGACCCCTAAAAATATCGGTATTTATCAATATCGAAAAACTCAATATACCATATCGAAATATTTATTTATTTATTTACACATATACGACACAACACGTGCCATTAACATAATTGACATACTTATAATAGTACAACAACAACATGAAGAATAACAGTATAAATGTTAGTAAAATTTAATTTAAGAAAAAAGGTGAAAAGTAAGGTAATAAGTAGTGTATAAAAACTATAATGTATAAAAGTAAATTATAAAGTGAATAGTATAAAATATAAAGTATTAAGTACAAACTATAAATTATTAGGTAAAAGTAAAAATAAAAATTTAAAGAGAGAAATAAAACAATAAAATATAAAATATACAAATAAAAGATACCTATCTCAAGGTACCTACAACGATTTAAATATAAAATATAAAAAGTAACAAATCCTGGATTATGTTAACCGATATGATAAATTTTACAAGTAGTACCTATGATTTCTAGTGCATTAATAGTTTTAGAGTGAAGTATTGGTAGGCATATTCAGCCTTACGAAATATCGAAAACCCCGCCTAAATTAAAATACCCACAAAATCTGGTAAAATTACTGCCAACACTGACTGTCTAAAAAAATTGATTCTGTTTTCAACTCTAATCTGCGGTTGGTGAGAGCACCATAAATCTTTGGCTCACAGGCAAATAAAAAGAAAAAAAAAAACTGACCGTGAGGACAAGCTTACATTATACTTTGTCCTCCTGTACGTACTCTTGAAACATGGCAAGAAATGCAAGGTGTATTATCCCAATCTTTTTAAAGTTGTAATGAGTTATCTACCAATTAAGTAATAAAACGGGCAATAGCCTAGTATGGTAGTTAAAAAATGGCAAAAATGTATCATGTAAACATTTATGAAATAATAAAAAATAAAAAAAATTGTAGCAACAAGTGTTCCTTGTAACATAACTTCACTATAACTCAAAGCATAAACCGGCTACAAGGAAGCGGACTGTCAAAGTTACTATTTTTAAGTTCGATAGCTGGTATAAAAAACTGTATTTTTTTTTTTAATAAATTTTTGAAACCCATTTTATATACCTATTATTCACATAGGTAAGTACAAAAAAATATATACATACATAATCGATAAACGTTTGATATAACTAAAGCTGCATTGGATTTCTATAAGCTTTTAAAAAATAAGAAATATCGATATATCGGTCCACTAGACAGATATATCGATATATCAATATCGATTTAATTCGGTATATATCGATATATCGATATTTTTAAAAACCTTGCATCCCTAATCGCTCCTCGTACAAAGCTATAATTGTAAAACAAACAGCTTTTCAATATAATATTATAATTCGATAGTCTGTTGGCACCTTGCATATCTGAACTTTTTACTATTCGAATGAAGATGAAACTTCCAAAAAAACACGACGTTCTTTTTACATGCTAAGGCGGTGCACTAGTTACTCTATCAACAACAAGTCGATAACAACTTCAACTAATTAAATAGATTCAGCTTGCGAAATAATAAGTTTTTGGATGTTCATTGTATTGTAGAAAGTCGTGGGAAGTAAAAGTATTCGCTAAACTAACAATGTTTTAGTCGACGTCAACTGTCAAATGCTATTTACAATCGTGTTAGCGAATATCGACTTAAATATTATCGACAATATAGATTTAAGGCAATCGATCTAGGGACCCTGCTTGCGTCAGCTAGTTTGTGAAGTGGTACACCATCGGGCCCGCCAAATGGAACTTAGAATCTGATTTTATAATCCTTCCGAAGTGAGTACCGTTAGGATATTATTTTTCACAGCCTGCTACATTTATTTAAACCTGCCTCATACATTTTTAAACATATTTACAGCATCCAGTTATTTCGATAAAAATAATATTTCAGCTTATTTCCACAAAACACTTTTATTGATAGGAATTACATTCCCGGGATACTGGCAGTTTTTTGGTCGGAAAATCCGAACAACTAAACTAAAAACAACAACTCTGTGTGCGGAGAAATAATCTGTTGAGTAATGATAAATTCAAAGGTGCGTTTATAAATATATATATTTTTATGTTCTGTTTCTTGGCCGTAAGCGGCGCTACTGTCCCTTCCTGTTAACTGTCAAATAATGTGGAGTGACTTTATTGAAATATTGTCCGATTTCAATAGGTTATGGGCCCAGGAATTGTGGTAAACAATTATTTTAGAAAAAAATTGAGTAAAGAGCAAGATATTTACGTGAGTAATTTATCTCATTTATACTGTACAATTAATCACAAAATGGAAGTCACCAATTCAATGAAAATTGAAAACTTCGATGGCAGAAACTTTAAGCAATGGAAATTTCAAGTTAAATGTATATTAAGAGCAAAAGGATTAAATATTGATTCTGTAAAACCTCAAGAAGCCGGTTTGCAAATGCAATGGAATAAAGACGATGGCATGGCCATGTTTATTTTGACATCATCAATGGATTTGAATCAGATATCACTTATAGAAAACTGCGAGACTGCAAAGGAGGTCATGAATAAATTGGAAGCTATTTACGAACAAAAGTCTGAATATAATAAAATGATTATTCATGAGAAATTTTATCAGTATTCAAATTGTGCTAGTGATACAATGGCAAAGCATGTCTCCAAAGTGGAAAGCTTGGCAAAGCAACTGAGGGAAACTGGCGAAAAAATCAGTGACACTGCAATTATTATAACAATTTGGGAGGCGGGAATGGGTACCGCCGCCCCGGGAACCTTTATTGGATAACCAACACCTCTGCCATAGGTCACCCCAAGTGGTTCGCTACGTTTGGTGATTTAGCAGGGGTGCCCGGGTTCATGGGGTGAGGTTTGTCTAGGTCTTGGAGGCGGATGACCAAGACACACTGAACCCCAGATTCCTACCCACCCCTTAAACCCTTTTCCTTCCCAGAACTCTCCTCTCCTTCCTTTTCCTAAAAAAACCCTCCACACAAATAAAAAAAAAAAAATTATGACCAAGATTCTAAGCACATTGCCACCAACATACCGTTCGCTTAGACAAGCATGGTTGTCACTAGATCAAAATAGTCAAACAATTCAAAATCTCACATCACGCTTAATAGATGAAAAGGGAAGCCATGCCAATGACACGTCTTGTAGTGAGACTGCACTTATAACCACAAAAGGAAATTCCAAAACAAGGAATGGAGATAATCAGAAGAATTCAATTGTTTAAAGAAATTCAAGTCAAAGATTTATATGCTACAATTGTAACAAAAGAGGTCACTTTGCAAGAGAATGCAGAAAACCAAAGAAAACATATAATAAAAATCAGAAGCCTTAATGCGGAAATATATTCTTTATCTATGAATGGTGAAGACGCTTGGATTTTGGATAGTGGAGCATCAACGCATATGACATTTAGACGTGACTATTTCCACGAACTGAATGAGTCTCAATGTCATGACATTGACAAAGAAGTTAATTTGGGGAATAAACAAAGCATTAAGGTATGCGGCGAAGACAGTATTTTAATAAATAAACTACTGAATGGAAAATGGGAACGATGTATATTAGAGAATGTCCTATATGTGCCAGACTTACGAAGAAACCTGTTCTCTGAAGGAGCTACCACCAGGAGAGGTTATGTCATTGTGAAGAATAGTGAAAAAGCAATGATAGTAAATTTTGATACCTGCTTATAACAATTTAATAATGAACTCATCTGCTAATAATGATCAAGACATTAATATAAGTGAAAAAAATAAAAATAAATTCCATAACCATAAGTGGCACTATAGGTCAGCAGATTGGTTCGGTCTGCGGGCACATTTTAATGCTTTCCCATGGTCAGCTGTCTGTTTTCGGACTTCGGATCCCTCAAGATGTGCCCAGGAAATTGGTGAGGTCATCACATCTGCGATGGATGGCTTCATCCAATCTACTGTTAAGGAAACTGGTGTAGGCTCAAAGCCGTGGTTCAGTCGACAATGTGCTGAAGCAGTGCGACGAAAAAACGCGGCTTACCGAGCCTACAACACATCTAGAACATCCGAAGACAGAACAGCTTACAACAAAATGGCAAAGGAAACCAAGAGAATCATAAATAGGTCAAAATTCGAGCACGACCAGCAGATCAGCAAAAAGCTGACTGCATGCCCGCATGGCAGCAGGCAATTCTGGTCGCTTGCGGGCTCAATAGGTCGCAATTTCTGCAAATCCAGTCTGCCACCTCTTACCAGACCTGACGGCTCACTAGCAAACACCGCCACCGAAAAGGCTAACTTACTAGGTAAAATGTTTGCGGATAACTCAACCCTCGATGACCAAGGTGCTGTCCCGACGTCGGTTCCTCACTGCGGTTTTCGTATGAAAAAGCTGAGGATCCGGCATCGGGAAGTACTCCATGTTTTACGAGGGCTTGATGTTAATAAAGCTAGTGGGCCTGACGGAATACCTGCCCTGGTACTGCAAAGGTGCGCTGCAGAAATAGCTCCAATTTTGACGAAGCTTTTTAAACTGTCCCTGAAGACTGGCTCTGTGCCCTCTGGTTGGAAAAAAGCGGTTATCCATCCTATTCCAAAGAAGGGTGACCGCTCCAACCCGGCCAACTACCGCCCCATAGCGATCACATCAGTTCTGTCTAAGGTGATGGAACGTGTGATCAACGACAAACTGCTCACATACCTCGAGAAGAACAAAATTATTAACGACCGTCAATACGGATTCCGGCGGAACCGCTCGTGCGGTGATCTTCTCGCGTATGTGACGCATGTTTGGGGGCGATGCCTGGAACGTTTCGGTGAGACCCAAACGGTTGCACTGGACATTTCCAAGGCCTTTGACTGGGTTTGGCACCGAGGACTTGTCAACAAACTGCATTCTTACGGACTTCCCGCATCCTTGTGTACGTGGATTGCCGACTTCTTGAGGGAGAGGTCGATTCAGACGGTAGTCGATGGTTTCACCTCTTCCTCTCACTCGATAAATGCTGGCGTCCCGCAGGGATCGGTTCTGTCTCCAACTCTGTTTTTGTTGCACATCAACGACCTTTTGTCATGTGCACCAATTCACTGCTACGCGGATGACAGTACAGTTCATGATAGCTTTTTGTTTGACAAGCCCCCAAAGGGCTCACAAACTCCAACAGCTCGTAAGGCTTTGAAGCAAAGAATGGACGGTTACCTCGAGAGTGTTTTCTCTTGGGGTAAAAATAATCTCGTTGAATTTAATGTTTCAAAGACCCAATCTTGTCTGATTACGTCTAAAAGGGATCGCAATGAAAATCTAGTCTCTTTCAACGGAAGCAATCTTCCGAACAGGCCCTCCATTGATTTGCTTGGTGTAACCCTAAGTGACCAGCTCAGGTATGGGGGCTCCATCGAAGCCAGAGTAAAGTTAGCCTCCCAAAAACTGGGCGTACTGTACAGGGCCCGCAGATACTTTAAAAGTACACAACTGCTAACCCTGTACAAATCGCAAGTGCGCCCCACGGTTGAATTTGGCAGCCACCTCTGGTCTGGAGCTCCAAAATACCTGAAAAATACCCTCGAATCTGTGCAGAAACGGGCGGTCCGTTTGATAGATTCTCCCATCTTAACAGACGGATTGCAATCTTTAGAGCACAGACGTCGGGTGGGAATGCTATCCTTGTTCTACCGGTATTACAATGGAAGATGCTCCGAGGAACTAGCATCATTGATCCCTTCGGCACCGGTGCATAGTCGGGAAACACGCCAAACGCGTGCCCAACATTTGTACACAGTTGACATTAGTCACATGAGAACGGGTCGTTTCTTCGACTCGTTCTTATGTTCAACAGCTCGGCTGTGGAATGATTTGCCGGCCTCTGTGTTTCCTCCTTCCTACAACATGGGTCTCTTCAAGACCAATGTTCATTCCTTCCTCTCCTCAAAAAGACCCTCCACACAGCATCCCAGATGACATAGGCCCTGAGGGAAATTATTTTCCTCAGGGCCTCCTGTGTGGAGTTAATGTAAAAAAAAAAAAAAATAAAATAACCATGTCATCAACTTAACTCAACGTAAGTTTAAAATAGAAGAACTAAATTTGTTATCAAAAGGTTTACCATAATCTTCACATGAAAAATAATAACAAACAACTCGAGTATTTGGCAGTAGATATTAATTGTGCATTATTTAAAGAAGCAAAATCCTTTCAATAAAATGTGGTGAAGTGATAAAAAACATCAATTCTAAATCTAACTTTAACAAAATACAGTATACGTCAGAACAAATGCACGCAATAAATATATCGAAGGTTAGAAAAGAAAAAAAACCTCATCATAACTAAAGCGGACAAAGGAAACTCGGTGATTATTATCAACAAAAGTGATTACATTGAAAAAAAATATGGACTTTCTACAAGGTGATAACTTTGAAATAGTAAAAACAAACCCAATTAATAAATGTCAGGAATTGATAATGGACACTTTGAAATCTTGCAAAAGTGATAAAATCGTTAATTTATTTAGAAATAAAAGAATAACTGTAAAAAATCCACAAGTTCCCAAATTACACAGTTTACTAAAGATTCACAAGAAGAGTCAACCTATCAGACCTGTAATTTCCAATTGCAATGCTCCTAGCTATAAATTAGTGTCAACATTAAATAGTATTATAATTGAATCAATATTTTTAAACCTAAGAACACATTTAAGAATTCCCTACAATTAGTTGACCACTTAAAATGTTTGAAAATCCTCGATAATGCATTATTAGTATCTTTTGATGTCGTTAACTTGTTTCCAAGTGTCCCAGTTGAAGAAAGCAAAACAATTATAAATAACTTACTGAATTCCTCCAAATTACCTAATGACTTAGCCCAGAATTTACTTAAATGTCTTAATGTAGTCTTAAACCAAAAATACGTTCAATTTGATAATAAAATTTTCAAACAAAAAGATGGTTTGGCCATGGGGTCAAGTACCAGTCCGTTAGTAGCTGATATATTTTTAAACCATTTAGAAAATAAAATCTTTAATAGTTCTGCCTTATTACTAAAAAATGTGTATTTTTACAAACGTTACGTAGATGATATTTTATGTATATGGACCGGTACCAAAAGGCAACTTCAAATGTTTCTTAATTTTTTGAACAAAATTCATAAAAACATTAAATTTACATTAGAAATAGGAATTAATTGTAGCATATATTTCTTAGATTTAAACCTAATTATAATTAATAATAAGATTGAATTTAATATTTTTCGAAAAGAAACATACGCTGATATAATTATACACAACTCATTTAACCATCCATTTTCACAAAAACTATTAGCTTTCCATTAGGCCTGAAAACGTGGCCTTCAATGAGTGGTCATTTCGAAGACCACGACCCCAAACTAAGGCGGTCGATACGACGTCCGAAAAAGATAGACATTAGTGGAGTATACCAGAACGTTCGAAGTCTGAATAATAAAATTATCGACTTCATGACAAACGTAATGTCCCAGAAACCACTTCTGATTGCTCTTACCGAAACTTGGCTAACTTCAAGCACATTTTCGTCGGAGCTACTCGAAAACCTATACCACGTCTACAGGAAGGATAGAGGCAATCGCGGAGGAGGGACTCTCCTAGCCCTCCGAGCTGACAGCCACTCACACGCGGAAAGAATGGACTGCATGGAAACCCAAGGTGAAGACTTGTGGTTGAAAGTATCGCATAGAAATGTCATCATTTATATATGTGTTGTATATTTTCCTCCAAACACAACATCTGAACAGTATCAATTATTTTACGACAAAACTATAAGTGAAAGTGTAAAGTTACAATCAAAAAATATTATTATTTTCGGTGATTTCAACTTTCCCTCAGGGAAAAACCCAATTGACGTTTTCGATTACTTTTGTTCTTTTTATAATTTAACACAATTACACACTGTTTATAACATAAATGCACACATGTAAGACCTAGTATTAAGTAATGTAAATTCTAAAAATGCTGTTATCTGCCGCCATGACTCCCATTAGTCAGAGAGGATATTCATCACCCTTCACTTTCATTCACATTCGATTACACAACTCAATCACATATACAAACCGACACATTGCCTCCAGACATAAACATGAGTTGGATTTTCCACGAAAGATCATATAACACACTTAAGAATGCCTTAGAACAACATCACTGGTATCATTACGATTGCCTTGACGTAAATCTAGCTGTCGAAATGTTTTATGAACAGCTCAATAATATTTTCAACATTTGTTTTAAGAAAAGATCTACACGTATGCTCAAAGATGTTAGACAATATCCGAAATGGTTTAATGGGGAAATCATTCACCTCATACGAGAAAAAACTAAAATGCACCATCTTTGGAAAAAAACAAAATCCGAACATGCCTAAGCTAACTTTAAAACTCTGCGAAAATCAATCAAACGGTTAATTAGTCAGGCCTACACTGACTTTACACGTGAGGCCAAGAACAGTATAATAACAGACCCAACTCGATTTTGGTCTTACACTAACGATAAACGCCGCGGCTGTGACAAACTTAACCACATGAACTACAAAGACAATAAATATGATGGATCTTCTGAGATCGCCGCAGGTTTCGCACACTATTTTCAATCAGTATTTAGCGACAATATCCCCAAACTTGACATATCCTCTATAGCTTCATTGTCATTTAACTCTTTACCTGTACAAATTCATGAAATTAACGATGACGATATTATTACAGCTTTCCATAAGCTAAAACCTAAATACTCCGTCGGCCCAGATTGTATTCCACCTATAATCCTCAAAAGATATGCAAGTTATTTTATTCAACCTCTAAAATATATTTCTAACCTATCACTTCGCAAAAATATCTTTCCGGAAATGTGGAAACTAACGAAAGTAACGCCTATACACAAAAAAGGAAAAAAGTCAGAAATAGATAATTACAGACCTGTAGCTGTGTTGTCAGCACCCGCAAAACTTTTAGAAACCATAATTTATTATAAACAAAACACGCACTCACCAAAAATCAGCACGGATTTCGTCCCACACTGTCACCTTCAACGAATCTTATGAATCTCACTACCTATATTAATAATTCATTTGACAATTTTGTACATGTTGATGTGATTTATACAGACTTCGAGAAAGCATTTGATAAAGTCGACCATGATATTTTATTAAAAAAATTAAGTGACATCGGATTCTCTCAGAATTTCCTCGCTTTTGTGGCTAGCTACTTACGCAATCGTCGTCAGTATGTCAGTTACGGACACCATCTCTCTCACGAATACAAAACTAACTCCGGGATTCCCCAGGGATCGAATCTAGGACCCCTTCTCTTTCTCTTATTCATAAATAACATTGGCAATATAAACCACTCAAAATATCTCCTTTTGCTGACGATATAAAACTTTTCAAAGCAATCAAAAGTTACATCGATTCCATTCTTCTGCAGAACGATCTTGATTCTCTTGTCAAATGGTCGGAACTGAACAACTTACCCTTCAACATTCAGAAATGCAGTGTCGTTACATTTACAAGATCCAAAGATACATTCCTGTTCCCCTACCACATTAATAAACATGAATTAACACGTAAAAATGAGATTCGAGACCTTGGCGTAATTTTTGAAGCAAATCTCTCTTTCAAATCCCATATATCTGATATTGTCTCCCGTGCCAACAAAATGCTTGGATTTGTTCTTCGTAATTCAAGATCATTTACCAACGGAATCGCAATCCGAAGAACGTATGAAGCCCTTGTTCGCAGTATCTTGGAATGTAGCTCCATTATTGGGGCCCCTTCTGAGCAAAACCATATTCTCGAAATAGAAAAAGTACAAAAGAGATTCATGCGTTACCTATATATGAGGGAATATATGTACTACCCTTTCCTGTATCCATCCTTATTCTTAGCAGGAATGCTCGATCTTAATACATTAGAAGCCCGCCGAAAAATATTTTTAGGAAAACATTTTTTTAAGATAATCTCTGGAACTATACATAATCCACCTATTTTGAAAGAGATTAACTTATATGTCCCAGACAAGTATACTCGTGGAAGGTCCCATACCCTTTTTTATGCTCCAAAAGCGAGGACTTCTGCCTATCAGAACGCGCCAGTCAACAGAGCGACTGAACTGCTCAACGAGTCTGCATTGACCATCGACATTTTTAACGTAACCTTCAGGCAGTTTAACAATTATCTTTTGACGTATGTCACAAAGTAGTGAAACTGATCTTTTTATGTGTTTTGCTATACTTTTTGTCTAATTTGTAATCTTCTCCATAATGTATTGGTGAATAACCGTTTTACGGAGAACATGGAAAATAAATAAATAAATAAATAAATAAATAAATAAATAAGTAAATAAATAAATAAATAAATAAATAAATAAATAAATAAATAAATAAATAAATAAATAAATAAATAAATAAATAAATAAATAAATAAATAAATAAATAAATAAATAAATAAATAAATAAATAAATAAATAAATAAATAAATAAATAAATAAATAAATAAATAAATAAATAAATAAATAAATAAATAAATAAATAAATAAATAAATAAATAAATAAATGAATAAATAAATAAATAAATAAATAAATAAATAAATATATAAATAAATAAATAAATAAATAAATAAATAAATAAATAAATAAATAAATAAATAAATAAATAAATAAATAAATAAATTATTTGATCAAAAGATTAATTAATATCCCGTTATCCCCAAATAATTTCAAAGCTGAACTTAACACCATTAAAATAATTGCATCTAATAATGGTTATAACTCCAAATTAATAGACGATATATTGAACAAAAAATAGAAGAAAAAATTTCATTTGTTCTACATTTACCCATTGCTTACTGATAATATTAAAAAACAATGGAGAAAAATATTGTTTGTAAATCATCGAACCTCCAATTTAATCATGAAAAAAATTCCTAATACAATAAAGCCTGCTTCTTATACGAAAAATAAATTAAAAAATTATATTTTAAATAACAAGGACAAAGACCAAAACATTAAAAAATCCGGAGTTTACCAATTTAATTGCAATGACTGCAATCATTTATCGTAGGTAAAACTTGCAGAAATTTTGAAACGAGGCTTAAGGAACATTTGAGATGTCTAAATAGCAATAACTATTCGGAATTTGCTAACCATCTAATTGAATTTAACCATTCATTTGATATAAATACTGGTTTTAAAATTTTACACGCTAACGTTAGTGGTTTTCACTTAGATCTTTTAGAAATATTAGAAATTAGGAAAAATGTCAATAGAAATTTAAATATTACTTATAATCAAATTAATTTTGTGAATAACCCTATCTTAAACATATTTCCATTGTAATTTTGTCTTTGTTCTTCTAAGCACCTCCCCTTTCCACCTCTCTCCTCCCCCACTACTTCCATTTTTACCCACGCCTGTCTTTCTATGTTCGATCATTTTTTTAGTACATTATATGTCCTGATGAAGAGAACATCTTTCTTGAAACATGTCGACTTTTTAATAAAGTTTATTGTGGTAAAAACAAAGTGTTTTTAATTATTGCATTAATAAAATGGTGCCACAAAGTGAATTTGCAAAATTTGAAGAAATGATAGTAAAGAATAATATAGTTGTTATGTGTGCACAATTAAGAGAAAACAATTTGCATGAGTTGGAAATCAAAACAGTAAGACAAGAAAATTGCAATATTGTACAAACCGATGTCAAAATATGGCATGAGAGATTAGGGCATTTGAATGTTAAGGAAATTCAAAATATTAGTAAAAATGGGACAATTCCAATTAAACTTACTGGGAATGAAAATTTCATTTGTGAAGCATGCCAGTATGGAAAGCAAAGATTACCCTTTTTGAAATCTACTAGATGTCCGCCACAACCTGGTGAAATAGTATATAGTGATGTATGTGGCCCTGTTGAAGAGATTTCTGTATCAGGTATGAAGTACTTTGTTTTATTCAAAGATGGAGCTACTAGCTATCGCCATATTTACTTCATGAAATATAAGAGTGAAGTCTTTCACTGTTTTATAAAATACAATGCAATTGTGAAACATAAATTTCAACATAATGTGCACATTCTACATACCGACAACGGTTGTGAGTATGTAAATCAAGAATTCAAGTCATTTCTAGATAGTCTCTACACATTATAAATTAAAGTTCTCCGCGGCGTCTGTCTGTCTGCCTGTCTGTCTGTCTGTCTGTTCGCGATAAACTGAAAAACTACTGAATGGATTTTCATGCGGTTTTCACTAATAGATAGAGTGATTCGTGAGGAAGGTTCGTGTATTTAATTTGTCACTCAAAACAAAAATAAAATAGTTAAACCATTTTTAAATAATTTGTTTTGTTTATACAAGACCTAACATAAAACAGTGTGAAGTATTTATGATTAAATCTAGTATATACACAGGTATATGATACAAATATGAAATATACAATTATGGGTATTCTGCGAAAAAGAATTAAGTCAATATTTTGCTGATTTGACTTAATGATGCAATTTTATCATTCGGTGGCCTCTCTTTAGTCTACTAAAACGCACTACGTTCTACTTATAATACTTTTCGAGTTATTATCTGAACTAAGTCAATTATGCTTAAATCTTTTCATCGAATGAGCACTAAGCGACTTCGTGCATATTCCTTGGCTATTTTGACACCGTACGGCGATATATAATTATGATTATACCGTGTGAAATAGCATTAAGTCAGACTTAATGCAATTTCGTTAAAAGATTTTTTTGTTTATCCGTGGTACTCAAAATCTGACAGTTGTGTTTAAGATAAGTTTCTCGCTGACTAAATTGAATATTATTCACAAAAATGTTCTCAAGAGCGACAAAAATTTACAAAAGTAATAATATGAATTTCTTAAGGGTGAATTTCTTAATTAAAAAAAAATCATTTCTCATTATTGAAGTCCGTAATGTACGTAAGGGAAGGCGACAATAAGTCATTGCTCAGAGTTGAGTGATAACAAAATTATACAACAAAATAATACCAATATCACATTCCAAGAAAAAAATATGTCATGGTTTAATGTGATAAAAAAATTATGCCACTTGAGCTTTAAAGTTGGTACGCTTCCATTCCGTCTGTCGACGACAGCGAAATAAATGATGATTATATTAATATAGCTGATGAAAATCAATTACATAAAAAAACAATTTTGTAAAAAAGTATGTATTATTAAAATTAAAATGTTACACCACCAAACTATTTTTCTTCGGTGCTCGCAATATTGTATTAGCGAAAAAACATTAAGTCATGTAATACTCTTCTATTTAAAAAAAAATATATATCAGTTATTTTTAAATTATAAGTACTGGCATAAGTAGACAATAAAACAATAATGACTTCAATATGTTTTTTAAAAGTTAACGTTGCTCAAACTTTCCAATTCAATTATCTCGAAACTAGTATTTTTGACTTAGTGCTTTTCCGCAGAAAGCCCACGAAATATGTTTTGCTGAGTTAGCTATTCAGCGAAACCAGTAAACACACGAAGGTAAGGCAATCATTCTTTTGTGTTTTTTTTTTAAATAATCATTCGCAACAGTGCTTTCATTTGAATAGTACCTATGTATTTTTAATTAATATTTTCATTGGTGAACCAGACCATCACTCCAGAATTATTGAGAGTGTTCAGTTATTTCTTGCAAAAATTAAAAATGCACCTATTCCATTGGTTGAAACATTTCTTTAGTGTTGTGTTCCTGGTAGGTACATCAGTTACGAATACAATGGAAGCAGATATCGATGAATATCCAAAGGTAACGAATTTTGTGATGTGACTTGTTTGGCAATTAAGTGTAGAAAATAAATGATGGCGCTGCGATCGTTTTCTAGTTTTAAATGGCAACACCAAGATGGCTCATAAGACAATGAATGTATGTTTTAAAAAACACTTCTGCCAAAGTGCATATTTCATAGCGTATTTGTATTTTCAAAAATTTTGCACAAAAAACTGTAATTTAATAGAAGTAAAATAAAACAAAGCAAGTTTTAAGTGGGCGTTTATTTCTATATAAAAACGTAGGTACTTAATAATTTAAGTCTATTAATTCAACACCCGACATGTAATTATTGTCTTCGTCTTCGTGTGATTCTTCTTCCTTGGTATCTTTATCTTCATCTAAACGCAGTTCATCGATATCATCATATATAGTACTGCCTCGTGCATAATATTCTGCCTCAATTTTCATCACGTGTTTGCAACAATTTTTCCAATCATCAGCACTTACATATTTTATTATTATTATGCCCATTTTCCGTTTTCCCGGTGTTTCATATTTTCCATCTGCCCTTTCCCCTTCCTTGACGATTCGTCTTACCGTTGATTCAGATTTACGTGTGAAAAATCATTAAAATTATTATTTTAGAAGGTAGTTTTAAAAACACACATTAGATAATATTCACTTGGAAGAAAGAAAGAGAAAACGAGAAAAAGTAACTTTTCTACGAGTTTAAAGAAGTTGCATATTATTATTTTTAATTGAATTATTCCCTTTTTCCTGTGGCCGCATATTAACTGTCAAATGAAAGTGTCAGATTCGATTTTTTTTAACATAACCTCAAATCAGATTGTAATGGTTATTATCGCTCGAAAATTGGCATTAATCTTGTAATACTAATGGAATTTATTAAACAAACTATACTACGTACCAGTCATTTCTGCAGTTCGTTTGTAAACATCTTCTAAATTACACAGAATCTTCTTCGCGTGACACTCGGCTAGGCAGCGTTGAAAAACGCAGAATATAACTCCTCTTAATGTATGTAATGGTTTGTAACTCCTCCTATGTAATGGTTTATTAATTTTAATTAAATTCAGTCAAACAATGAATAAAAATATTATCAAATCAGCGATTTTCCACTCAGATTTAAGACAATAAATCAACCGTAACATGCGATAACCTGACAGCCATAGGAAACGTCATATAATTCGGTGTTGCCATAGTAATGAACACGTTTAGTTCCAATTTATTTAATTTCTACACTTAATTGCCAAACTATACATTTGCAGTGTAAGCAAATGAATATAACATTTTTAATTTTGTTTCGAACGATTTAATTGCGGTTACATATTTTACACCGACTTCTCGAGCAGAAGTATCGTTATCATCATTCAATTGCGAACAATCAAATCTGGAACAAAGCCTGCAGCATAATTATGAAGCATGTAATGTTCCCGAAATTATTATTAGTAGGTACCTCTGGTGTCTCCAAAACCTCATGACCACGGAAACACGAAATTTAGGATATAAGTGTAAGATGATTCCATTCCAGATCAAAAGTAAAGATATAATAACTGAGCACGAACATTTGGAGATTTTTGATGAATACCGGCTGTAAAAAATGGAGGTCTTCACTCAGGAGAATTTCTTTGGGTAGACTGGTTTTTTTATAAATGAAGCACTTTTTGGTTTTCACTTTAAGTTCTTGATTTTTTATTGTTATGATTTGAATATTTACAAACTGACGACAATAACTTTCCCCACCCAACGGACAAGGGTTCAGTAGTATTTTAAATTCTTAGTGCAAGTTTTCGTAAAGAAGTAAGTTAATTTTACCGATCCGAGCCTTTTTAAAGGTTTGGTACATCTATATTTTACCTTGTCTGTTGTGTGAGAAAGGGACAAAAAATGAAATGATTCTATCGACATCTAGCGAACAAATCAGATAATTCTTGGATAGCAATCCAACCTTTGATGGTAACTCAACTTTATAATTGGTTTGAGTCCTGGGTTTAAATCTAAACATATTCCGCCCCAAAATGGGCAGATATATTGATTTTGAAATATCGAATCCATTTTTCTGCAAACTAAACAAATAACATTATGCAAACCAATTATGAGCCTAAGTTTAATATTGACTTTGCTCAAAATCAAATTCAAATTCATTAAATTAATTAAGTTATTCAATAACATATTAAGACAATTCCGTAAAACAAACTACATTTTTTCAAAAACAAACAGAAACCATAACAATAATTACATATAAACATATAATATAGACAGCACAAACATGTCGCAGCAGGTTTCCTGGTCATCCTTCCTTCCTCGGGAAAAAATTAAATACAGATAAATCATCTCTCCTTCCATAGTTCATTGTCACATTTGAGTTATTACAATGTCTCTCCAGATATATCTATGCAGTTTGCAATTATAGCCAGCAGGCTATCCTGATTTATAAGCGTTCATTTTTAAGTGTTTTCACCCTTTTTTTTTAAATATATGGATCTACAATCCTTTTTTGTTTTTATTATTTTATATATCACTCCCTACCACACTCAAGTTTTTATTGGTATCCACCTTTTAACACTGGTTTTTACTTTTAATTTATTATTATTTTCTTATTTTTGTCCTTTTTGGTTAGTTTTATGCACCAGTTTTACTGTTATTCACCTTTCACGCACAGAAAATTTTTGATACTGTTCAACGTAAAATTGTTATTGCACTTTTTATTTTGAAAGTACACATTTTTATATTGTTTTTTCATTTTTTTTTTTTTAAAAAGCACAAGCTTTTCTTTCTTCTTTTTTCTTTCATTTTGCGCTCACACAGCGTCCGGTCCGTTGGGTGGGGATGTTGACATCTTCAGCTCCTCGTTATCGTCTATTGGCAATAGACACAGCTTTGAAATCGCCCTCTGAGTAGTTCCATGCGATGTTTTGAGAGTTGCCACACGCACCCTCCCGTCAGCTCCTGGATGGACTGCAATTACACGTCCGAGTTTCCACACACATGGTGGTAGGTTGTCTTCCTTCAAGACCACCATATCGCCTGGTTTTAGCTGCGCATTAGGTCCGCTGGTCCACTTCGTTCTGCCTTGGAGCTGAGCCAGGTATTCCAATCGCCACCTCGACCAAAAACATTGTATTAGTAAGGATAACTTTTGATAGTTATTCAGCCTGTTGACTGAAATATTTTGTAGATCTTGTTCTGGAATCGCCGCCAAGCTTTCACCAACAAGAAAGTGACCGGGACTGAGGGAGTTTAGGTCATTTGGATCATTTGACAATGGGGTAAGAGGTCTAGAATTTAAACAAGATTCAATCTGACACAAAACGGTATTAAATTCCTCATATGTTAATAAGGAGTTACTTGCTACTCGTTTCAAATGATATTTCACAGATTTTATCCCGGCTTCCCAAAGGCCTCCAAAGTGCGGCGCCCTTGGCGGAATGTACCCCCATTGAATTGATAGCTTTGATAATGATCTCTCGATTTCATCGCTAGAGCTTGACAAAAAATCATAAATATCCCGTAGCTGATTGTTCGCGCCTTTAAAATTAGTAGCATTATCCGAAAATAATTTACTCGGCCTTCCACGCCGTGCGATAAAACGTTTCAAGGCATTTAAAAAACTTTCTGTATTCAAAGACAGTACAAGTTCTAAGTATATGGCTTTTGACACCATACATACAAATAAACATATATAAGCTTTTACGTTACTAGTTTTTCTGTGGGTACCCGACTTAATCAAAAAAAGGTCCACAATAATCGATCCCGCTTATCGTAAAAGGTTTAGATTCCGTTATCCTTTCGGCTGGAAGGTCTGCCATTATTTGCTGCATCGTCTTTGGATTTGATCTATAACATATTATACATTTCCTTATAATCTTTTTCACTAAATTTTTTCCCATTATTGGCCAGAACTTCAATCTGATTATTGCCAATAAGGTTTGAGTACCTGCATGCAAATGTAAATGATGGTAGTTTTTTACAATTAATTCGGTTAAACTATGATGTGGTGGCAGCAAAATTGGATGTTGTTGGTTTATTGACAGCAATTTTCCTTTGGAAAGCCTGCCGCCTACGCGAAGTAAATCATTATGCAAATAAGGATTTAGTGAGTGCAAATTACTACTTTTTAGGACATCCTTGCCCGACTGCAAGGCTCTTATCTCCTCCCTGAAGGAATAAGCTTGCGCTCTGGATATTAAAACATTCAAAGAGTCATTTAATTCACTTACTTTTAATTGACCATAACGCCTGAGCGATGGGTTCCTACAATTAAATAAAAACCTAAGTAAATAACCTGTTACTCTTTGCAATTTGGTTAGAGATGAGTATTTCCTAAAAATGTCCCAATCTTGCGTAACTGATGCCAACACTACAGTTTTTGTTTTCACCTCAGGTGGATCTATGCACGTAGATTCTCCGCATGGCCAACCGGATTCTGTAAGGGTTAGCCAATCGGGTCCGTGCCACCATATGGTGGATGTCAATAATTGAGAAGTCCTACTACCTCTGGATAGTACATCTGCTGCATTGTCCTCTGATTTCACATGCTTCCATTGTGCTGGTCGACTTGATTCTTGAATTTCGCTCACTCTGTTAGCAACAAAGATGTTCCACCTAGCTGGTTGGTCCCTTATCCAACACAAGACTATCTGAGAATCACACCAGTAAGTAGTAGATACATCTGGCATACCAATAGCTCCCTTCACATAATTAATCAATCTTACTAACAATATAGCTCCACACAATTCTAGTTTAGGTAGAGATGTGCTTTTTAAGGGTGCCACCCTTGATTTAGAAATTATTAGATTGGAGTGGATTCCACCCGAGTCATCGGTGGAGACCATATACACGCAGGCCCCGTAGGCTTTCTGTGATGCGTCACAAAATCCATGCAAATGCAAATTCACATGATTTTGACAAATGATTTTCCTAGGTACCTTTAAATTATTTATCTGCGGCAATTCTTCTATATAAGTTCTCCAAACTTTCAAAATTTCAGGGGGTATATCATCATCCCACTGAGTTTTGCTCTGCCACAAACGTTGCATTAATAGCTTCGCTACTACCGTTACAGGTCCTATCAGACCCAGGGGATCAAAAATGGATGCTATGCAGGATAACATCTGACGCTTGCTTCTAATTGGTTTTGTTATGGGCTCTACAGTATATTTCCAATAATCCTGCTGATTATTCCAAGAAAGACCTAATATCTTTCCTTCCTTTGAGTTATCCTTTATAATCATATCGCTAACCTCCTCCTGATTTGAGCATAGCGACGACAAATTTGACCGCCACTTTCTTAGGTTCATGCCAGCGGATGCTAGAATAGCAGATAGTTGCTTCTTGATTAAGTAGCAATCTTCTTCACCAATGTCGCCAGCTATTAAGTCATCCATGTAAAAATTTTCTTTAAGAATTTGACTGACCTTGGGATTTGTGTTTTGATTTTCATTTCCTAGCTGCTCCAAACATCTGGTGGCTAAGAATGATGATGGTCCCAAACCGTAGGTGACTGTATTCAGCTGATAATGTTGAATCTCCTCGCTGGGTGAGTCTCTCCAAAGGATACGTTGTAAGTCTCTATCCTCCGGCTGCACTAATATCTGCCGGTACATTTTTTCTATGTCGGCCGTTAACGCGTACTGATGTTTTCTGAAATTCAATAGATGTGCACATAAATCCTTTTGCAATATCGGCCCAATCATGAGGGCATCATTTAGGGTAATTCCAGTTGAGGATTTAGCCGATCCATCGAATACGACTCTGGTCTTAGTAGTTGTACTAGATTCCTTGATCACCGCATGGTGAGGCAGATAGTAGTGTATTTGATTTGGTGACGGTGGTTCACATTGCGTCATATGACCTAAGTCCTTGTACTCCTGCATAAAATTCTTGTAATCTTTCATTAATTCTGGGTTTGAGGCTAATTTTTTCTCCAAATTATACAATCTCTTCTCCGCCATAGGGAGAGTTTCGCCTAGCTGTTTCGCACAGGGGCGTTGTGGTAAACTTACTATGAAACGGCCTCTGCCATCTCTTTCATGAGTAGCTGTGAAGCTTTCTTCACATGCTCGCTCCTCGTGATTCCTATGTTTAATAGGACTTAGCTCCTCTAATTTCCAAAAATTTTCAATTTGCTTATGTATTAAGTTGAGTGAAAGATTACAAATTTTTACTGGCCTCTTTTCTGAAGTGAAGATGTGTCCCGAAACCAGCCATCCAAATTCGGTTCGTTGCAATATTGGTCCGGAATCTTGAATCTTCATCCGGTCAGAGTGCAGAGTCTCCCAGAAGGTGTCAGCCCCGATCAACATGTCTATCGGGCCGGTTTCATTAAAGTTTGGATCTGCCAATTGCAATCCTTGGGGAATGCCGGTGCCTTTTTTCTGAAATGAGATTTGCGGCAGATTACTGGTCACCTCCGACAATACTAGGCATTCAATCCTCTTTGAATATGGTGAATAATTGGAAGATATTTCCAAATCCACAATGTTTTTAATATGCTGTATTTTATTATGAATTCCGGTAATAGGGATATCAGTTTTTCTAATTTTTAATTGTAATTTAGAAGCGAATTCCTGGCTAATGAAATTAGACTGTGCTCCGGAGTCCAACAAAACTCTAGCTTTAATTGGATTTCCTTTATTATTTCTCACGTTAATCACTGCCGTTGATAATAAAATGAAATTGCTGGATGTTTTCGATGCATGATTGTTAACAAGAGGTTCTTTTGAAGAAGTATCGCTTCCCTGATGACTTTGCATTTTGTCTTCATTTTGTAAATGTAACAAAGTGTTGTGTGAGTTCACACCACACTTGCGACAATTATATTTACTTTTACAATCTTGAAATTTATGTCCTACCGCCAAACATTTCACACAAGCCTTCAAACGACGTATTGTTGTCATTCTATCCTTTATTCCTAGATTTAAAAACTTTTGACAATTATAAATTCTATGATTTTGATTACAATTAATACATTTTAAATGTTGCGATGATAACGAAACATAAGTTTCTTTTTTTAAATTAGAAGGAAATCCCTTGGCATGATTCTGTCGCTTGTCGTTTGGTGCTGAGAATTCTAAAACTTGTACTCGTTCGTATAGACATCTCATAAATTCTTCATAAGTGGGGATTTTATTTTTTATTGGATATTGTTCCCAGCGCATTCTGGTTTCGCTATCCAATTTATTTGACAAAATATGAATTAATAATATATCCCAACTTTCAGTGGGTAGATTTAAATTATTTAATGCCTTTAAGTGCAATTGGGCTTCATCTAATAATTTTGGTAATGCCACATGATTTTCTGATTTTATTTCTTGCAATTTAAACAATGCATTTACATGTTTATTTATTATTACCCTGTCATTCTGAAACCTATCCGTGATCATTTCCCACGCAATGAAATAATTATCACGAGTTGTAGGTAAGGACGCAATCAGTCTTGCCGCATCATCATACAAACAAGATTTCAAATAATAGAATTTCTGAATAACATCTAATTCGTCGTTGCTGTCAATTAATGAAATGAATGCATCCCTGAAATGTAACCAATCTTCGTAATTTCCGCCGAACCTTGGTAGCTCTAAAATTGGGAGCTTGACGCTTTTGGAACGGACGATTTTACCGGTTTCGTTTAATCTATCCTTGGCTTTTGCCAATACACTATAATATGAGTTTTCAAACATTTCTCGTTCGTTCCCTTTTTCTAATTCATCCTGCGATAATGTTTAAATTTTTTCTTGCAACGCTTCGAAGATGTCTAGTAATGGTTCGAATTTTTGAATGCGTATTTCGACTTCAGAAAGTAATAACTCCCTGTTCTCTAAGTAATCCTTGAATCTGGTTAATTTGGCTTTACATATGCCGCGCTGGGCAATTAACAATTTTAAATCCATGATTTTCGTAAATAACAATCAATTTAACAATACTCACTGATCGTTCTGGTGTGGCCCAATCCTAACCACGGTTAAACACTAAAAACTTGCACTGTCTTTTACTCGAGATAGTTCCTTTTGTTTTAACAAAACACTAGAACACTAGATGCATGTATTCAACAACAAAGAAAATCTATTGTTATTATTTTGTTATGAACGTTCGCGACGCGATCTGACTTTAAAGAAGCTGCT
The DNA here is from genome assembly GCA_929108145.2 of Limnephilus rhombicus. Lineage (NCBI taxonomy): Eukaryota > Metazoa > Arthropoda > Insecta > Trichoptera > Limnephilidae > Limnephilus > Limnephilus rhombicus. Next base: position 42,947,181 of record OV815283.1, read on the forward strand.
TTACCGACTGGAAAAAATACTTCAGAAGCCAAACTAACGCCCAACGATCGCGTTCAGATTGTTTGAATAATCAATTAATACATTTCATGCATTATAATAATTATCCTTCTGTTTTTTGCGGTAGCATAATCATATGACTAGCCACAAAAAACCTTGTTAGTTTCAGTTGCAAATAAATAACGACAGTACTTCGTACTCGTCGCCTGCTCTACCGACAGTATCGAAACATCAACATCAAAAACAAACCAATGAAAACACAAAAAACTCCGATCTTTATGTTTTTTGCGACACTATAATCATAGCCAGCCACAAAAAATCTCGCCAATATCAATTGTAACAATTAGCCCGCTGCGATTTTTTTATATCAACAACAATAAAATACCGAAGTGGTCTAACCGAATTTGTTTTTTCTATGGGATCAAATGGATAATTAGGATGGTCACTTGCCCGTGTTGTGGATCCGCTTCATCAGAATTCTCCTGGTTTATTGCTGGTTCATGTCTGGCTTTCATTGATTTTTTGATCTGGTTCCCAGGATCGCATTCAGCCGAAAAAATCGTATCCGCTCGTGGGATCATACGGCTCGAAGGATCAAATGTAAAAAATGGAGGTCTTCACTCAGGAGAATTTCTTTGGGTAGACTGGTTTTTTTATAAATGAAGCACTTTTTGGTTTTCACTTTAAGTTCTTGATTTTTTATTGTTATGATTTGAATATTTACAAACTGACGACAATAACTTTCCCCACCCAACGGACAAGGGTTCAGTAGTATTTTAAATTCTTAGTGCAAGTTTTCGTAAAGAAGTAAGTTAATTTTACCGATCCAAGCCTTTTTAAAGGTTTGGTACATCTATATTTTACCTTGTCTGTTGTGTGAGAAAGGGACAAAAAATGAAATGATTCTATCGACATCTAGCGAACAAATCAGATAATTCTTGGATAGCAATCCAACCTTTGATGGTAACTCAACTTCATAATTGGTTTGAGTCCTGGGTTTAAATCTAAACACCGGCAATTAAATAGTTCCAACCATCGACCAAACAGGTTTAGTTGAAGGTTTTAACAGAAGGAGCGCAGTTATAGTTATTTTGTTAACTGTATGCGACAAACCAATATTAATAAGTTATTGTCCCTGGGCACTCTCACATGGAGGTAGTAAGCAGTCTCTCATTAAGTTTTTTTTTCATATTAGCCATCCACATGATTGGTACCAACAAACTGGTGAAGTCATTTGGCAATCGTTTCGAGTTCGTTGAAATGACACAAAAATATATTTTTTACATTTTCATCTTTACCTAAAAGATTGCTCGTTCTACAAACGAGATTAAATGGCAAGAAACTTGCTGGATCCAGCACAGGAAGATCTTTGGAAATATTGGATAAATAGAATCAATAAATTACAATCACTTAATGAACGAATTAAACTTACTCAAACTTTCAGATAGAAGACTTATTTCCGACTTGACTTTTATTTTTAAAATTGTTGATGGTATTATAGACAGTCCTGATTTATTAAACCTAATTACTTTCCACGTACCTACTAGGACTACTCGATCCAAAATTCTTTTTAATTGCAACAAAAATATCAGGACTGAGTCATTTAGATACTCGCTTACACCTAGATTGCATGCTGTTGGCAATGCTTTCTCAGAAGTAGTAGATGTGTTTAACTGCACCGAATATACTTATAAGAAAGCTATAATATTATACCTCAATGACAATAATTAATGCTAGGTATAATAGTGTTTGTCTGCACGGCGTCTATATCATACTCTAATATAGATTCCAAACTGCTTGCTTCATTTACATTAACTATCAGACAGACTAGTTAAGTGATAGGTAATAATGTATAGTTTTTTTTTTTCAAAATTATTATTTTTAAACCAAAGATTTATTATTGATTCTCTTACTGGCAGCCCTGAAAAGCTGAACTAATTAGCAGTACCTGTAGTAATTTTAAACTTCAGTCATTTCAACTGAAGGTAACAATAATATCATTACTAAGTTAGTCCATCTTAGCCAATTCCTAGAATCCAACAATACGTACAAATAAAAGTAAAGTAGGTATATTATACTTGATGTTGAGAATGTTTCTAAGAATTCACCTTTATTTACTTATGTTTATTCTGCATAAAAATGTGTATTTTGTATGAGCTCATATTCTTTTTTGTTTGTTATAAACATATTTGTATCCTATAACTAAATACTAGTTGTTATCATACATATGTACTTTGTTTAATGTACACTATTGTAATTACCCTCCTATGTACCACTGTGTATCATGTATCACAGGATGTAATAGCCATTTTATGGCGTTGAAATAAATAAATAAATAAATAAATATATAAATTAACCTTCTCTTTATCCAAAACATCAAATATGATGGCCTAGAACACCTTTAAATTGTTAAATCGTGAAACATTGGAAAAAAAATATAACACTGGCATTCATTCCTCTGCTTTAGCCGAGTGCCTGGCAGCCCTGGGCAACAGAGAGGCCGCCCTGCAGTGGTCTCGAAGGGCGGCCCGCGCGGGCGGGAGGCTCCCGGCCTGCAGGCAGCTGGGGGACCTGCTGGCCGGAGCGGGAGACCTGCCTGGGGCCATACAGGCCTACACCGCCGCCCTGGAGTAAGCTTACCTTCTCTGTAAATGTGTTCATTCCTCGGTTTAGATTTTAGATTATTGAAACTCTAATAATTCTTAGTTATCTACTATACGATAGCTTCTTCTACATGGCTTGCCCGTCCCGAGGTGTTGTCAAAATTAAACATTACGTCACATTTATACTTGATGAATTTTGGTGTTTATTTTGAAGATCTAAATATGATTTATTATAACTTACATAATATTACATTTTCTCTTGCTTAATTTGGCTTCTACAATCCATTTTGGATCTACCAGTTGGTGCAGACTTTACTCTCCGGCAGCTCATTATAATATTTCATCCGTTTGTAGAGGAAACCGTTTTTGGAATTAACTTTTCCACTAACTAACTAAGGACGAACCGCCAAACAACTCGGTCTTGGCACAAACTCCTTGCCTCGTTCACATTCAAACATCGTCTCATACTTACTCTTCTTCAGCATTCAGCCTACTTTCATCCTTTCTCTGCCAGTTCTATGCCTCACTGCCATACATCAGTACTCCATGATGGACGGCTAGCTTCTCTTCTTCGGACAGTTTTTTGTTGGTGCCAATTGCGTTCAGTCCTTCATTAATAGAGTTACCTGCATTCACCCTTCTTTCAATATCTCTACCAGCCTTCCCATCTCTCCTAAACGTACTTCCCAAATAAACAAACTTATCCACCTGCTCCAAGTATTCATCATTCACAACTATGTTGCACATTGTTTTCGTGCTCTCTCTTTCAAATGCAATCACTTTAGACCAGGGGTGCTCTTGAACTGCTGGAGATCTAACTCAATATTATTAGACTCCAATCGATCGACCCCCTTATTTAGGGGGGGGGGGGGGGGGGGGAGGGGAGGGTGCCAAGAAATCCTATTTTTTTTATTATGACCTCATTTTATGCCGATTTTCATATCACAGGTGACGAGTATTCTTCAAATAAAAATCATATTTATAAATTCTACTTCAAATTTATAACTGCTCTCTGAAATCGAGAATGGTGGCCATGTAATAGGATTTCGCATCTTAATATGGCATACACCTAAAATGCAAAGCTTCACTCGGTACGCGATGAATCGGTAACTTATTATTTTATTTTATCGTTAATTGTGAACATAAAACTAGTTTAAAATAAATCTGTATGCGGTGAATTAAAACTACACTCAGAACATGAACATGGTTTTTCTTTGATGCTGGCAGTACATAAATAGTCTGCAACTAGAATTTTATAAGTACACTTTGAAAAAGAGAATGTTCTCCTTCGAAATGTGATGGCAGCACATACATAAATAGTCTGCAACCAGAATTTTGTAACTGCACGTCGAATAAGAGTATGTTTTCCTTCGAAATGTGTCAGCAGATGAATCCGTAACTGGAATTTTACATTCTGATCACAAAACTAGTTTTAAATTAAGAGTGAATCTCTTCACCGCACTCATTTTGTATTATTTACTAGCTGAACCCGACCACGCTTGGCTGAGGCTTTGTCTGATTTTAATTATTATAGGAGTTAACAAAAATTTTCTAGCAACTGTGCATTTTTCAAGAAGACACATTGCTTAATTGAATATCTGCTGTGACTATGCTGTAGTGTAGAATATAAGGGAAGAAAAAAAAACATTCGTAATTTTTTTTAAATTATTTATTTATTCAGACTTTTAGGGCTTTTACAATATCACGTTATTATAGATCTAGTTATTCAGGAGTATAATAATAAGCATGTCGTATATAACACAATAAAAAAGATAGGTTAATGTTGCAATTTTGCAAACCTTGGATCACGTACTTTTAAATTTGCTGGTTGGATTTTTATATTATGTACGTATTTTTTTAATCGTAACATATTAATATTGTATATCTCACTGTACTAAATTTTGTTGCCTATATTTTTATTTAATTTATATACTTTTTATTCCCATCGTAACTTTATCTAAACTATTTGTTTTCTCATGTAAAAGATGGAGGTACTGCCTTATTATTTATATAAAAGCCATCTGGGCGTAAAATAAAAGAAATAAATAAACAACTAAATAAATTAATGTTCTCCAAAACGAGCTTAAAAAATCATTTGTCACATAGTTGGATTATAATTGTGTAATTTCTACTATTTAAGAAATTCTAAAAATTATAGTACTTTATTAAAATTAAATAGTTATAAATACATTGGGAATTCATATGTCAAATATTGCTTTATAAATGTGTAAATTCTGACTATGCAATTGTAAATGTTCTCTTAAATGGCCTGGAAAGAATCTCCTACTTGTGATCTCACTAAAGAACTCCAAATTGACCTTGAAAAAAATCACATCTTTGCGATTCTTTTAAAGACTTAAAGAAACCATCCATTAATTATATACAATTCTTAATTTTCTCAAAAGTTGTCTTGACAGAAGCAAATTCCCGTGATATCTTGAACGAAACCATTCCTTTGTTAAGAATATTATGAACTAAATATACAATTTGGCTGTCCTGAAACGGGTATTCTGCCCAGTTGGACAGACAAAGTATCATATTGTAATGTATTGTAATATATATGCATATGTAAATAAATAAAAATAAAAAAATAAATAAAAAAATAAAAAAAACTGAAAAAGTAGTACAAAGGAGTACTACCACTATATGTTGCCGGCAAAATGGTCAACTTCCCTATGTTGCTTACATCACCATCATTTCTTATCGCATCTCTCAAATGTATATATTATTCTTCTGATCTTAGTTTCTTTTGATTGAGCCTAATGAATAGTAGTCGTTCTGATTCTATTTTCGCGTACATGTCGACAATGTACTGATGGAAGAGCTGACGGCATTTCAGAAGATGGTTATCTTTATTTTCACTTACCATAATTCGATACTAATAATAATTCATTGAAGTAACTTTTTGTTTTGTACATGATTACCATAATTCGATACTAATAATAATTCATTGAAGTAACTTTTTTTTTTGTGGACATTTTTTGTTTGTCCATTTTCAGCGTAAACATACAGATCAGAGGGTTTACCAACCCTGAAGCACGCCACATGTAATTGCCCATGAGAAAAGCAGTGGTTTTCTAAATTCAAACCACACGCTTGCAAAGATTATCCTTGCGCTCTATTGATAGTCATAGCGAAGGCAAGGCGTATTGGAAAATGAAGTCTTTTGAACCAAAGGAAGCAAAGAGCCAGCTTTATCGTAAATTTGTCCCTGAATTTTAGACGTCGGCATAAAATTTTCTGTTATACGTTAGCGCTAAATGAAGTCATCTGAAAACATGAGCAGTATTTTCTAATATTTTTGAGGAAATGTTTTGAATCATCAGTAATTCCTTGCAACAAAGTAATCAGTGGTGCTATTGGCTGATCAATTTCAGGTAGCTTCACTTTGCCGCTCGCAGAACACATTCCTTGAGTTTCTCCTTTAAATTTCATCGCTTTGCAGTGTGGACAAACTTTATCCATTTTACCGATTTGAACAAATTTGATGGATGATGGATGATGGATGATGGATGATGGATGATGGATGATGGATGATGGATGATGGATGATGGATTATGGATGATGGATGATGGATGATTGATAATGGATAATGGATAATGGATAATGGACAATGGATAATGGATAATGGATAATGGATAATGGATAATGGATAATGGATAATGGATAATGGTAAATGGATAATGGATAATGGATAATGGATAATGGATAATGGATAATGGATAATGGATAATGGATAATGGATAATGGATAATGGATAATGGATAATCGATAATGGATAATGGATAATGGATAATGGATAATGGATAATGGATAATGGATAATGGATAATGGATAATGGATAATGGATAATGTATAATGGATAATGGATGATGGACAATCGTTAATGGATAATGGATTATGGATAATAGATAATGGAAAATGAATGAATACTAGATAATGAACGATGGATAACGGATAATTGATAAAGGATAATGGATAATGGATAATGGATGATGGATAATGGATAATGGATAATGGATAATGGATGATGGATAATGGATAATGGATAATGGATAATGGATGATGGACAATCGTTAATGGATAATGGATTATGGATAATAGATAATGGAAAATGAATGAATACTAGATAATGAACGATGGATAACGGATAATTGATAAAGGATAATGGATAATGGATCATGGATGATGGATAATGGATAATGGATAATGGATAATGGATAATGGATAATGGATAATGGATAACGGATAATGGATAATCGAAAATGGAAAATGGATGAATACTGGATAATGAACGATGGATATCGGATAATGGATTATGGATAATGGTAAATGGAAAATGGATGAATACTGGATAATGACCGATGGATAACGGATAATTGATAATGGATAATGGATAATGGATCATGGCTAATGGATAATGGATAATGGATGATGGATGATGGATGATGGATTATGGATGATGGATGATGGATGATTGATAATGGATAATGGATAATGGATAATGGATAATGGATAATGGATAATGAATAATTGATAATGGATAATGGATAATGGATAATGGAAAATGGATAATGGATAATGGATAATGGATAATGGATAATGGATAATGGATAATGGATAATGGATAATGGATAATGGATAGTGGATAATGGATAATGGATAATGGATAATGGATTATGGATAATGGATAATGGATAATGGATAATGGATAATGGATAATGGATAATGGATAATGGATAATGGATAATGGATAATGGATAATGGATAATGGATAATGAATAATGGATAATGGATAATGGATAATGGATAATGGATAATGGATAATGGATAATGGATAATGGATAATGGATAATCGATAATGGATAATGGATAATGGATAATGGATAATGGATAATGGATAATGGATAATGGATTATGGATTATGGATAATGGATAATGGATAATGGATAATGGATAATGGATAATGGATAATGGATAATGGATAATGGATAATGGATAATGGATAATGGATAATGGATAATGGATAATGGTAATGATAATTACTTACCTTCATCAACGACTCATTCTTTATTCATCCTTCGTTCAACCTAGATGCGAGAGACTGTAGATCTTCCATACTGTTAGATATCAGCACCGCATCATCAGCATACAATGGCAATTGGCTTAGCTCTTTTTTGGTCATCTGATTTAATTGCACGTCCTTGTGTTACTTCGGTGAATGATCTTGTTATGCACAATTTTGGTTGAAAAGTATTTAGGTAACATGTTGTTTATTATTTTATGTTTGTATATCATCGCATTCTGGGTATGTATCTCTTTCACCGTTAGCTAATTTTGCTCCTTAAAGATTTTTATTACTTTTGAAAATGAATTGTTCCAATTTCCTTATTTCCATATGGTTTCCGTCGATCAGTTTAATGACTAGGAGCCAAGAAGTTCTTACAGGCATAATTAATAAGTAGTTCGACAAAAGGGAAGAGGGTGGAGAATGTTTACCTTTTATGGACTTTTAATAGTGGATATAAGAATCACTTGACAAAGTATCGCTAATTATTCTCATTTAGACTACTGTTTTTTTTTTCTTCATAAAGAACATAGTATTTTTTTTTTTAAATAAGCCTCATACAGGAGGCCCTGAGGAAAATAATTTCCCTATGTCATCTTTGGGGATTCTGTGTGAAGGGTTTTTTAGGCAAAAGAAAGAGAAGAGAGTTCTGGGAAGGAAAAGGGTTGAAGGGGTGGGTAGGAATCTGGGGTTCAGTGTGTCCTGGTCATCCGCCTCCAAGACCTAGACAAACCTCACCCCATGAACCCGGGCACCCCTGCCAAATCACCAAACGTAGCGAACCACTTAGGTATTTATTCCAATGAACATAATGTTCACTACCCCCTGACAATTACTCCTCGGTGGTTAGATTTGTTAATGGTTACATTCGATTTTGCTATATTAGGTTAGGTGAGGTTGTTATTTGTGTCAAGAAATTTAATTTTTGGGTGGGGTCGTAAAAAAATATTGTCCTAGAACCAATGTTATTAATTTTTTTCCTAATTTTTCAGAAGCGCCCCAGATAACGCCGAGCTGCTGACGTCACTGGGCATCCTGCACGTGCGGGCCCGGGAGCAACAGATGGCTGTAGAGAGGCTGGGCTCAGCCCTGGCGCTCGGCCCCCCGCAAGCGAGGGCCCTGCTACCCCTGGCTGCTATTATGCAGGTACTGTCTGCTAAACCCAAACCGCCAATCTTACCTAACCCAACTGCAACGTTACTTCATCAACAAGAGAAAAAAATAAGAAAGCGAAGCTTTTTGTCGATGTTTTGAGTGCATTATAACGACAAAAGTGCATAATAATGAAAACGCCAAAAATATATCAAACTGAGATAATGCTGCTTGGAGTTTTATGACTTATAAATTCATGAAAACAAATTATATTTTAATAAGCATTTATAATTTGAAACCATGAATAATAATGTATAATTATTAATACTATTATCAATAACCCTCAGCGAAATTAATATGACATAGAAGAAGATTAAAAAATAAAAAAGGGACACTCACGACTGAGACTCGAACTCAGAACCTCTACTTCATCCGGTACTGGCATCTCTACCAATTGAGCTATTGAGACCTTGTTGAACCATATGTGCTGCGTGCTGCCCTGTTTCGCGCAGAGTCTTTTTGAGAGGAACACATTTTAAAGAAATTCATTCAGTAGGTAGGAAATTCATATAAGTCTTCAGCTAAGCTTTTGAGCATCAGTAAAATACGAGTCGTGAAAACGACAGGTTTCATTGGAAAAATACACACAGTTCACAATTGTTGACCAAGCGCTTCTTCCAGCTAATAATAATAATAATAATAATATTTGGATGATTTATATAGCGCCGTTTTTGTGAAAAATCACCTCAAGGGCGCTGAGTTAAGTATTGTTACATAAAAAATAATGTAACAAGTGAATTCTGTGTATGGGTACTTTTGGTGTGAAGTTTGTTAACATTCAACATTTTTATATTGGTAGCATTGAAATGTTTACCTTTGCTCAGTTGTGATACTGAGGATCTGCACAGAGGAGTTCACTAGGCAGGACTGGCCTTGTGCTCTTCATTCTTTGAGCAGCCACAGGTGACCACGGCCACCGTCCCTGTGGCGGGTCGACGTAATCAAATAGTAATAGTTCGCCATTATTTTAACAATATGTGAAGATTGGTAAATCCGCGCCCACCAGCGGCATCCATTATTGAAGACCATCAGGACAAACATTAAAATCCTGGATCAGCAGCGGAGTACCATGGGAGCACATTATTTCTGCTGGATTAAAAACCACATCCAGCATCTGCAGATGCAGTCATCACAAGACCTTCCTACTATACCTGGAGCCAGAGGTGCTCGCCGAGATGCGGCCGAAGATCGCCCACCTTGGCCGTCATCAACATAGTCGGCTGGCTGGCAACCGCCCTTGGACGGGACGTCGCTGGGAAACCGCGGGACTGGAGGCCTGTTCGTCGCTCCAGCCTGCCGTTCAGCACATGTCAGCAGCGGAGGGAGCTAACCGCCCATCTCCGAAGGCAGCAAGCAGCAGCATGGATCGCCTACATATGGCATTCACCCATTCATCAACTCCTCAAGATTAAACGGTACTAACGCTCCGTAATATGCCCATTCAGAATTTAGTCTAGCCCTGATTATTATTTGTACTTAATTAATAAATTAATTTAACTATGTCAAAGCACTTTACTATTTCATTTAAATAACCTATCCTCAAACAAAGTATTACACAGCCGCCTGCTTAAGGTCCACACTGAGATATAAATTGTAGTAATAATCACACTTGTCTCATGCTCTCCATGTATTATATTCCTAACATTTTAGCTTCCAATGTGAAAGCTAAATATTTTCATAACATTTTGGCGTCCAACGTAAATATCTTCATAACAGTATCGGTGTAGAAGAGATAAACAATCAAGCTAGTTATTAGGAGAACTTTCATTGAAATAACAGCGGAACAAAGCATTCTTTCCGGACGTCCATTTTCCAAAACATAGGGAAATCAACCAATTTGTCCTCTTTGGCGTGGAGACCGTACCAGTTCTGTCTCTTTGTTTTTTTTTTAACTCCACAAGCATTTTATTTTATTATTTGTTCTGTTGTTCTAGAGCCACAATGACTTTGACGTCGCCTTGTCCAGATACAAAATCGCAGCTCAACAGACTCCCGACTGCCCCGCTCTATGGAATAACATCGGAATGTGCTTTTTTGGAAAACAGAAATTTGTTGCCGTAAGTAATATTATATAATGAGGGATATTGCGGAACATTTAAGTTAGTCGCGCTAAAAGTGAATATTTTTTATATTTTCATTAGTTACAAAAATTGCGAAATCCTAAACGGTTCGTATTTGGTTGGTGGTTGGTTTTGCCTGTGCAGTTTACTTGCCGCTAACAACAATTATCACCGGTAACTGTGACCCCCTAGAAATGTTAGCTCGGGTGATGTCATAGCGGTCTTCGCTAACAAAGCCGAGAGTACTAGATAACAGACCTGATTAAGAGCATAGCAGGCCTAGCGCTATTTTCCATATTGGATAAAATAGTTATAGTTTTTGTCGCTTGCGTTGCTCTCAGCACATTTTAAAGACAATTGACGTGTATCCTTTCATCCGCTCGGAAATCCGAAGTTCAAACGAACACTCCCGAACAAATTAAAAATGGTATATTAAAAATATCGTTGACAGTTTTGGCGGATTGCTAATTCAGTCAAATGTCCATGTTCCCTATATTTATTTATTTATATGATACATGTTACATAATTATGGCATTTGCATAAAGTAGATTATTGAATCACCATACTAGGCGGCTGCCTGTTTCATGGTGACCAATGGAGTTACTATGTATGAAATTTAAAGTTTAAAGTCAAGTGTAAACATATGGATTTAATATAAAAGATGGTGAAAATTGGAAAAATGAAAATGAAAAGTAGAAAGTAGAAAACATAGGAAGTAGAAAATACACAATAGAAAGGAAAAGTGAAGTAAGTTAGCATAAGATTATAAAAATATTATAAAAAAGATTATAAAAATGTACATAACCTTATTCTTTTATTTATATATGTGCATGTGCATGCAAGCACTCATGAACGTGAATAGATACACACATGCATACATACATGTACACGTACATCGTACATACACATACATATACGTACACACTCACAATACATATATATACATATACGTACACACACATATATATACATATACATACATACATAAATAAATATATATCCCAATCCTCACACATAATAAACAATATACCTGTACACCTCTATCTGAGTACAAGAAACAGGCTAATAACACTATCACATTCACTCATCAAGAATTTCCTGATCGTATTTCTGAAACTGTCAATCTGAACATAATAAAATAGTGGTACATGTTCATAATACAAGACTAACTACAAACGATGAACTTGTAAATCCCAGATACCTAAATAAACACGGTCAATGAACTCTAGAATACCTTCTTCCAATAATTTTCAACATGATACCCATTTCAATAAAAAGCTGTAAATTTATTTTTAGAAATGAAAAATGTATGCCATAAAAATGGTCACGTGAAAGAGTTTTTTTATAAAAAAACAACGAGTAACAATCGCCACCATTTGAAAACTGTCGTTGCTCGATGGCAGTGACTTAAGAGCCCGCGAGGGATTTTTCAATATTTAATGGTTTTTTCAATTTTTTTCGTATTTTTGCGTATTTTCCAAATCATTTGTGTCGATAACGGCATTTTAAAAAATAGTTTGTCATTATATTTTCTTAGATGCATGTATTTTCTATATCCCCAGATAAAATTAAATTAATAAAAAAAAAATATTTTTATTACTTCGTAAATGTTTATAAAAGATCAGATTTCAAAAAATTGACATTCTATTACTGAATGTTTTTCATTTGTCGTCATAAACGAAAAGAAATAAAATATTAAAAAATATATTGTTATAGTCGATCCGCAAACGCCGTGACGGAAGGACGTATTGTTAAGCTATGTCATGTAACTCATGTAACGTCATCATAAACGAGTGTCTCACGTTTATGCAAAATAAGGCAGATACTCTCGATGAGATCGCCATCATCCAATTATGTATTTCTACCTTCTCGGAGGATGATGTAAATGATGCAAAAACTATCCTGTTCGATAAGCTTCCGGAGAAACGCACTCTGCGGAAAGGAGATGGCAGGATTAGCCGAGATTCCAGGACATCCTGAGGGCGTTGAAGGAGACGGACCCTGACCAACTGCCTATATTCGTTGCCAGACAGCTTCACAAATTGCCTCCAGTCAACTTCGATAGTGTGGACGTATCTAAACTTCTAAAGGAACTTAATTCCATGAAAACAGAAATAACTCTCATCAAAACGGAATTAAAAGATTCATCGGTCACAAGAAATGATGATTTAAAACAAGAACTGGCTTCGCTAAGAGAACAAATTACAAAACTGCATGCTCCAAACATACAAAGCGATTTAGCTGAGAACTCGCAACAAAATAGCGGCAAAACTGTAGGTAATCCACAACTTAAAAGTAAACAAATACCGACAGAAGTGATCTACTTATCGACTGCATCTAAGAACGCATACAGTAATGGAACTACCGCACACACGAAAACTACACAAGAACGCACAGAGCGAAGGAGCAATAATCGCCGTGAACGACCGAGTTCGGACTTCCAACTTAAGCCCGAAAACACAGCAAATAAACAGGGAACGCGCGAACACGGCCCGCGGTACCAACACCGGCCATCCGCGACTGACGAAAGCGGTTTCACATTAGTAACGCGGAAAATTAACCGAAACTTGAGAGGTAAAGCAACATCAACAACATTAAAGTCAGCTGAGATTCTCACAACGGTATACATTTCGAGGTTTACCGTGGAAACTACAGAGGAAAACATCAATAACTACCTAACAGAAAAAGATCTGGAATGTGCCAAGATTGAAAAAATCAAGCCTTTTCGTCCTACGCCTTTTAACACCTTTAAACTCACCGTTAAAGCGATCGAAATAAAGAAATTCCTATCAGAAGAACTTTGGCCGGAGGGAATTGTATTCCGAAGATTTATAGAACCGCGCATATCTACTATCTAATGATGCCTACTACTTTTTATTTTATTTTTTTATCTATATGTATTTTTTATGTACTTACTTGTATTTCATGTATGTACTTACTCTATATAGGATGTGTGGGATTGCACTCACCTCCCCACATTCTGGAATAAAGACCATTATTATTATTATTATTATTATTATTATTATAGGACGCTTAGCAACCTATACCCCTTCATTTAAATTTTTTTATGAGATGCGTAAATAACGATGTAGAGTTATTTTTAAAAACTACGTAAATCAACGTACTTTGAAATCAATTTTATGTATTAAAAAAAACAAGTATTTGAAAAAATAAAAATATTGTGTATTAAAACAATATTTTAGGTATGCAAATTAATAAAAAAAATTAAATAACTTTATGAATTATTTGGTAATATTCCATTTTTATCTATATCCAAAACAGATAAACACGATCGCATTTTACACTGCGACTGCTGTTCTGCTGTTCATTACGCGAAAAACTTTCGCCACAGGAGGTCGTTCCCTGACGCTCTGCTCTGTAAAGTAGTATTAAGAATATATGCATGTGTTGGTTCTTCTATAAAATACGTATGCTCTGGAACGTAGAAATTCAGATAGCTGATTTGAACGGGTAATGTGAAAGAACCATGTCAAAAATATATTCTAAAATGTTTGTGATACGGACAAGGACTGTCGTACCTTCCTACATGTTGCCTTGTTTGTATTCAAAAAAATAATATTGAGAGACCTTAAAATGAATACAGTGATCACTCGGTTGCACGAATCAATTTTTCATTGCTTTTATGTTTATTTTTATACGTGGGCTTTCGAAAAATATGTTTGATGTTCGAAATCAATTACTGTTTATTAAGTTCTGCTAGATATTTTTTATGATTTTAATTATCTGCTTACCGGCAGTTGAATTGGCGATGACTTTGATAGGCAAAATGGCAATTACTTGAAAACAATAATTAATGAAATTTGAATAGTTATCAATTAGCTTTTATTCGGAATTCGGAAGTTTTTTTTTGGTTTTGATCATTTTCATTAAGTTTATTTAATTTTGAATGCATTATAGAGTAGACGAATTAAGAAAAGAGTGTAAGGAGAAGGAACGAGGGGAATGTGTATGTTAGAAAAAGTCGGGGGGGAGAATGGCACAATACTACACAATACCTCCTGTGGCGAAAGTTTTTCGCGTAATGAACAGCAGTGTAAAATGCGATCGTGTTTATCTGTTTTGGATATAGATAAAAATGGAATATTACCAAATAAGTCATAAAGTTATTTAAATTTTTTTATTAATTTGCATACCTAAAATATTGTTTTAATACACAGTATTTTTATTTTATCAAATACTTGTTTTTTTAATACATAAAATTGATTTCGAAGTACATTAATTACGTAGTTTTTAAAAATAACTTTACATCGTTATTTACGCATCTCATAAAAAAATTTAAATGAAGTGGTATAGGTTGCTAAGCGTCCTATAACAATATATTTTTTAATATTTTATTTCTTTTCGTTTATGACGACAAATGAAAAACATTCAGTAGTAGAATGTAAATTTTTTGAAATCTGATCTTTTATAAACAGTTACGAAGTAATGAAAATAATTTTTTTTATATATTTAATTTTATCTGGGGATATAGAAAATACATGCATCTAAGAAAATATAATGACAAACTATTTTTTAAAATGCCGTTATCGACACAAATGATTTAGAAAATACGCAAAAATACGAAAAAAATTTTAAAAACCATTAAATATTGAAAAATCCCTCGCGGGCTCTTAAGTCACTGCCATCGAGCAACGACAGTTTTCAAATGGTGGCGATTGTTACTCGTTGTTTTTTTTATAAAAAACTCTTTCACGTGACCATTTTTATGGCATACATTACACATTTCTAAAAATAAATTCACAGCTTTTTATTGAAATGGGTATCATGTTGAAAATTTTTGGAAGAAGGTATTCTAGAGTTCATTGACCGTGTTTATTTAGGTATCTGGGATTTACAAATTCATCGTTTGTAGTTAGTCTTGTATTATGAACATGTACCACAATTTTATTATGTTCAGATTGAGATGTGTGCTCACTCGCAATTTTAAACCTCAATATACTTAGGTAGTATAAACAGATATTAAATTTACATAGTTGTATAGTAATGATTTTAGTACATCGTGTATTTGTTCGTATTCCGCTTTGTTTAATAATAACTTTACCAACGACTTTTATACATTTTGCACTGAAAGAAGATTTTGTTTTTGTTGAATTTCCCCATGTAGTTATTCCATATCTTATTAAGGATTCCGCCAATGGGAGATAACCTATTCTGAGGGTATTTGGTGAAACAAAAAACTTCAGTTTATTTAGTTTGCTGACTCTAGCTCTAAGCGATATTTGATAAAGCGATGAAAATCATTAAACATCTCTACATATATGAACTACTTATTGGCCGATGAACACAGTCAATATTGTACTGTTAAGCAACATGTTCAAAGCTCTGTTGACCCCCGACAGGCGGTAAGCTGCCTGAAGCGGGCCGCGTGCCTGAGCCCCCTGAGCGCGCGAGTGCTGCACAACCTAGGACTGGTGCACGTCGCGTGCTCGCAGCACGCCTCTGCCTTCCACTTCCTTTGCGCCGCGCTCAATCTGCGCAGTGGAACCGCACACACCTACTTGTTGATGGCTGGTCAGTAATTCTATCATTTGTATCTGTTCTCATTTCAATATGTTTTAATTTGGATATATTTTCATTTCAATCTAATTATCATTTCAATCTATTTTCATTTCAATTGGTTCTCATTGCAATCTGTTTTCATTTCAACATGTTTTCATTTAAAACTGTTTTTATATTAATCTATTTTCATTTGAATCTCTTCTCATATTTCATATCTGAAGTTTTTATTTCAGTCTGTATTCATTTCAATTGGTTTTTAATTGAATCCATTTTCATTTCAAACATTTTTCATCTCGATCTGTTTTTAATCAGTTTTCACTTAAATCAAAACATAATGTTTTTTTTTTTCATTTTTATCTATTTTCATTTCAATCTGTATTAATTTCAATGTGTTTTCTTTTAAGTTGGTTTTTAATTCAAACCGTAATCATTTCAAACAGTTTTTATTTCCGTCTGTTTTTATTTCAATCTGTTTTCAATTTAATCGAATATAATGGGTTTTTTTTTCATTTTTATCTGTTTTCATTTCAATGTGTATTAATTTCAATTGGTTTTTATTTCATTGCTAACGAATCGTCCAATAGCTAAAAACTGGTTTTTTGAGAGGTTCTGAAAAAATTGTACTTGAAAACGTTAGATTTTCTATTCCGAAAGCCGTATGGAAGTGATGTCCCTAACTCTACCTACATAGAAGCAAATTTTGGTCTGGGTTGACAAGGCTAGGAATAAAGATTAATAGAGACAGAAAATTTGGACAATATTACGAAATTAAAGTAAATAGTATTATGTACTTTTTAAAGAAAGATACATATTCCCTGACTTATTATTCGACTTCCGAAAAGATGAATTCAGAGACTGACAAAAAAGAGAGATACGTACTTGTAAAATGTGAAATAACTGTTCAATTTGGGAGGCGGATATTAGAGGCGGGTACCGCTGCCCCGTCAACATTTATTGGATTGTGAACCACTAGGTCACCCCAAGTAGTTCGCTTCGTTTGGTGACTTAGCAAGGGTGCCCGGATTAATTGGGTGCGGATTGTCTAGGTCTTGGCAGCGGGTGCTTTTGCCTACCTACTGCGTGGCATGCCGGTTCGGGAAAAACTGGTTGAGGGAGACCTTTTTAACTCTCCGGCCGGACTCTCTCCACGCATTGCCTTGCACCACAGTAGGAGGGATGGAATTCAATGTTCGTCACTCCTGAACACATTGACCCCAGATTCCTACCCAACCCTGATACCTTTTTCCTTCAGCGAACTTATTCTCCTTCATTCCACTGAAAAGACCCTCCACACAGCATCCCCAAAGATATCTTAGGCCATGAGGGATTTTTTTACCTCAGGGCCTCCGAGATAATGTAAAAAAAAACTTTAAAAACTTAAAGCTTACTCAAAGTCGGTCAACGTATATACTTGTTTTCCCTTGTTCGCTAACAATAAATAATAGTGCCTACCTATCTCAGTATATCAAGACTTTTGGTAAGGATATTACTCTCTGAATAAATAGGCACGATAAGATTATACACCTGTAAACATAATCCTAAGTAAGTGTTTATCACCTCAATTATACGTAAGTGCCGACAAAATTCCCTGTTTTTGCCCTAGTTTCAAAACAGTTTTGGTGTGAAAGCGTTTTGAAGGGTCCAAATTAGACATTTTTCGTTTGTAATATTTTATTTTTCGGAAATATGACGCCGTGTTAGATAACACAAAACGTATCAGACCGTGGATTATATGACACTGTATATTTGTATTTCCCAACTCATGAATTTCTTGGATTGCCCATAAAAACGTGACTACGATTTAACATGATGCATAAAACGTAATGACCGTTCAGAGCGTCCGGAAAATCACCATAAAAATAAATCTGCTGATATTCAATACTGTCGTATTATTAACGTAAAATCTGCTGATATTCAATACTGTCGTATTATTAACGTAAAAATTGGCGGTGGCATAAACATAAACTAACGCCATATGTTTATATTACACTTCGGAAACCACACCTACTACCGTTATGTCATAGTCGACAGCGTCTTCCTTTTTCACCAACTTATTCGTGAAGTTACTGTATAGGAATTATTTTATTTTTTTTATTGCACGACAGACAGGTGAGTCCAATTACGGTACAATTTTAATTTTCTTATAACTAACAATACATGTATATAGTTTTTTTAAAACATGGTGCGGTGATATCAAACACATCTATATCCGCTGGTAGGGCATTAAGCAATGCCATACCTCTTGTCATGCTGTGTTGAGCCATGAAATCTGTCCGACCCTGCGGTATGTGGAATAGGGCGTGGCTACGAGTTCGACAGTATTTGTCAGGAGCGAATAAGCCACAGCATGACAGGAGATATGGAGAATCAATAAGGTTTTTTATTAACTTTAATTCGAATACCATGAGTCCGGCATTACGCCTGGTCTCTAGGCTTTGCTAATTTGTCTCCTTTAGCAGTTCCACGTGATGCATGAATTTCGGATATATTCCGTAAGATCGCATGTAAACATACCTTAGGAATTTTTTTTGAATTTGTTCAATCATATTTATGTATTTAAGTTGATATGGTATCCAGACAGTACTAGCGTACTCCAGCTTGCTTCTGACCATTCCGTTGAACATGGCGGTCATTTCTTCTACGTTACTGAATTGTTTGCAAGTTCTAATTACAAAACCAAGCATTTTGGAGCAAGCCGAAGTAAGCTGCACTATATGATTTGAAAATGTTAGCCTGGGATCAAAGGTCACCCCAAGATCCTTGATCATATTTATGGATTGTTGTAATAGTTACAGTACATCGTAAACAAATATCCATGAAATTCTCGCCAAAATAAAATTTTACGTTCCGACCAGAAATAAGAGGCAAAGTGCTACCTTCTTCTGTGACAAATTTAAAACAAACTATGAGTAGATTACATCATTTTGGCAATAAATTTGGGAATATTGTAGACATGTTTGCAGATTCTGTATTAGTTATAAAACGAAGTCTTTATAATTACTTTAATGAAATGTATGATTTTAATTTATTTTATTTTTTACTATTAATTTAATCAATAAAAAGAAAACACTTTGTTTACGTCACTTTATTATTTCTTCCGTCTACCGGTTTCGGTACCTCCGTACCATCATCAGGACTGAATATAAAATACTGACAAATACAGGGAAATATACATATATATATACAAAATGTAAAAGAAAGAGACAGTAAATTAGAGCGGGACAGTGCGTCAGTTGTGGGAGGGAAGTGGGGGAGGAGCGATTGGGATAACGGGAAACATACTTATAATAGGGCTGAATGTTAAATTAAGTTGATTATTAATGATTTCAGCCTTTGTATCAACTGATTTTTTATTTCTAAAGCTTCTAAGTTATTTAACCTTAAGCCTATCCCATTTTTATGTAGGACTTTAATACCCGTATCCCGGTTAAAGGTATGATCTTTATTAATTAGGTGCTCTGCGAATTCTGAAAACCCTGAACTGGTTAGGCACCTTATGTGCTCTTTTACTCTAGTTTCCACATTGTGTGACGTTTGTCCAATATAGAATGCTGGACAATCGTTGCAACTAATTTTATAAACGCCCGAGTGGCTTAGTACGTCCTCATTGTCTTTAGCATTAATTGAAAATTTTCCTAGGTTGTTATTCGTGTAAAAAGCTGGTTTAATTTCGGGTGGGAATTTAATTGTACACGAAGAGGACAGGTTATTAATATACAAAATTCTTCGCCATTCGCGGTTAAGGTTATTATTATTAAAAGATATTGAACGAGAGTAAATGTATTTATTTATATATATTGATCTTAATTTTTTTGCTAGGATTCTATCTATGAGTTGTGTTTCGTATCCATTATTGTGAGCTATTAATTTTATCGTATTTAATTCACTAGTATAATTAACATTTGACAAAGGGGTGGTGACTAATCGATGGATCATTGAGTGGAATGCGGAATGTTTATGTGAGGTTGGGTGGTTGGATGTATTATGAATTACGGTGTCTGTGAAGGTAGGTTTTCTAAATATATTAAAGTGAATTTTATTTTCAATAATCGATAAAGTCAGATCAAGAAAGTTTAGTGTCGAATTTATACCTATTTCTAGTGTGAATTGGATCTGTTTATGTAAGGAGTTGAGGAGTAATAGGAAGGAATTCGTATTATTCGAACAAGAAGTGACATGTAGCTTCTAATTTACTGTCTCTTTCTTTTACATTTTGTATATATATATGTATATTTCCCTGTATTTGTCAGTATTTTATATTCAGTCCTGATGATGGTACGGAGGTACCGAAACCGGTAGACGGAAGAAATAATAAAGTGACGTAAACAAAGTGTTTTTTTTTTTTTATTTATTTAAAATGTCAAGTCACAATGTGTTTGCTTCTTTTGAAAAATTATTAATTTAATCATTATATATTGTTATTGTTATCTGTCTTTGTAAAAGCCCACTAGGGCGTAAATAAATAAATAATCTTAGTGGCATCATTCTATTGCTAGAATTCAAATGGCGATATGCGTTTGTAAATATGAAATACCACTGCCAAAATATACATTATCACTGCCAAAATATGAACTATCACTGCGAAAATATACGCTATACCTGCTAAAAATATGCACTATCGTTATCAAAATACGCAGTATCACTGTCAAAATATGCGCTATCACTATCAAAATATGAACTATCACTGGCAAAGTATGCACTATAATTATACCCTAGAAATACCACAATATGCACTCCAATGTCAAATTATTCACTAGAAATAGCAAGGTAATACACCAGCAATACCAAAATATGCACTATCAATGTCAGATAGGCCACTTGCATCACATTACAGCCCTGGAATTTGAAATATCATCCGCGATTCAACCAAAAATTAAAAACAACAAAGAGCGTAGGCACAATTTCAGGAAAGCTGATTATACTCAAATTAATAATGACATTAATTGTATTGATTGGAAGTCAGAAATCGCGAATTTATCAGCAGAAGAAGCAGTAGACCGATTCTATGTAATAATAAACAATATAATTGATGAGTTTATTCCAGTATTGGCCAGACGAAATGACAAATTCCCCATATGGTTTACTCCCGAACTTATTAGCTTATCACGGAAAAAAGATAAAGTTTGGCTCAAATGGAAGACATATAAAGGTCTTTCTGACTATCGTAAATTTTCCTTCTTACGTGCTACATACAAAAAATTGGCTAGTGAATCTCGAAAGTTATTTTTTGAAAACATCGAAAGTTCATTGCAAAATAATATTAAATGCTTTTGGTCATACATATCCTCATTAAAATCATCTGATGGATATCCTGCTACTATGTCCTTCGAAGGGCGCAAATCTAATGATGCCCAAGAAATCTGTAATATGTTCTCTGAGTTCTTCAAGTCAACATTTGAACCCTCCTCTATCAATGACTCAATTAACATTGACCAACTTGAGGCCGTTTGGGACTCTGGACTTACGCACATTCACACCATTGAACTAACGGAACAAGAAGTGCAATCAAGTTTAAAGGCGTTAGATATAAACAAAGGTGCGGGTCACGATGGAATACCGGCATTTTTCCTCAGATCTGCTGCGTCGTCATTGTATGTTCCACTTACCATAATATTTAATAAATGCCTGAGTGACGGGGTTTTCCCTGATAGGTGGAAGTTGGCTTATATTATACCAGTCCATAAGGGTGACTCACGTCAAAAAGTCGAAAACTATAGGCCAATATCCATTCTCTCGGCGATCCCTAAACTCTTGGAAAGACTTGTCCATGATAATATATATCCCCAGCTTGCCGCCAAAATTACAGAACAACAACACGGGTTTGTAAAAGGCAAATCTACCATGAGTAATTTACTAATTTACTCAAATTTCTTATTCACTAGCATGGATCGAGGCCACCAGGTAGATGCAATATACTGCGATTTCAAAAAAGCTTTCGACAAGGTTGACCACCTTATTCTTATTAAAAAAATAATGTTCAATGGAATTAGGGGAAACTTATTACGTTGGTTTGTCTCATATTTGACAAAAAGACAGCAAGCTGTATCATTACGAGGACATACTTCTACGTGGGAACCAGTTACCTCTGGCGTACCACAGGGGTCAATCCTGGGTCCACTGTTATTTATACTTTTTATTAACACTGTTACTAAATGTTTCATGCATTGTTTATTTCTTTTGTACGCCGATGATATAAAAATATTTGCCATTGTTAGGAATTTAAACGATTGTCTGCTCATCCAAAGCGACTTAGTAAGGTTCGAAGCATTTTGCAATGAAAACAAAATTTACCTAAGTTACAACAAATGTAAACAAATAAGCTTCACTAAAAATCACAACGCTATTATACACAATTATTGTATTGGTAACTATTTACTCGAGCGCGTTTACTGTATAAAAGATCTAGGCGTACTTTTTGATTCTAAACTCCATTTCGATGCGCACATTGAGAACATTGTGAATCAAGCTTACCGCATGCTAGGATTTGTCATCAAAAACAGCCGCGAATTTCGAAAACCTGAAACTTATCTTCTACTTTACTACACGCTGGTCCGTTCTCAACTTGAATACTGCACCTCCATATGGACACCACTTTACGGTGTCTATAAAGTCAACATTGAAAGTATTCAAAAGAAATTTCTGCAATACCTCAATTACAGAATGAGCGCACCTAAACGGGGGTACATAAATATGCTCTCGAATTATAACGTCACCACTCTAACTAACCGGCGAACATACCTTGACCTCATGACGCTTTATAAAATCTGCAATAACTTTATCGACTGTCCTGACCTACTGAAACTAATAAACTTCAAAATACCACCCAGAGTAACAAGGCTTAACGACTTATTCCACATTAGCCGGACGCGTACAAATGCTGGTGTCAGGGATCCAATCAGAAGAATGTGCGAATCGTTTAATCAAAATCAAAACATCAAGGATTCCGACTTATTTTTTGATACACGCAGTACTTTTAGTAGAAAATTGAAGGCTGTTTTCCTACAAAGTACAATACCTTAGACATTGCTTGGTTTATAATTTTAACTACCTTTCTTTTTTTAAATTTCTGTATGACATTATTTTTTATCTATATATATATTTGGTCTTACCATCAAAATTTTTCCAAAAACAATTTGTAAACTTTTATAAGGATATTGCGCATTTTTTTTTCATCTCTCTGTAAAATAATATTTACTTATGTATATATACATACGTCTTTTCCGTATTTAACGGTAAAAATATTTGTATATGTTTTTATCTGCTGTCAATGTTAATTCGTGAGAAATAGTTTGGATGCAGGCGAATTCTCTATTAATTGTTTTGTATATTCTTGTCAATTGACGTCTGTATCTGTATTTTCTCCTTAATAAAAAAAAAAAAAAATTTAAAAAAAATTTTAAAAAAATTCCGGTTACGCAAATATTGTAAGACATTCTGTATTTTTTTTTAATCGTATTTTTGAAACCCTGGCGATTTTTTGAAAATTACAATCCGAGAAAATCAGACCATTTTTTATGAACCGGAAAGACGGGATATAATTTTATGGGTGCGAAAAAACCATACTTACATCCATCTTATTGATTATAAATCATTATAATATTCAACGTCTATATTAACTAAATCCAATGTAATATACTTGTACTTGTGAATTATAACAACAATAAGAATATTATAAAATTTGATTTTGTTAAAATCAGCACCACTACCATTATACGTCCAAAACACTTACGGACAACGTAAAATGTACGGGGTTCTCTTCATAACATCTGTCAAAAAGTCAAACCAAATGATAAGTTCGCAGAGAACAAACAATAAATCTACTGAACGTTAAATGTCAAATTCAAAAATTCGCCTGAAATCAAAGTGTTGCCATATAAAAAAAATAAATCAGGGTTGAATTTTGCAAAATTAATAGGAACATTTTCGGAGACGGGATATTTTCATGTAGTGCCGTCACGGGCCCAAATAATGGATTTATTTATTAAAAAAAAACTGTTCATTTCTAAAAAATTTTACGAACATTTTCGTAATCTTAGTAAAAAAATCTATCCACACGATTTTTTCTCAAGTCTTAATGAAATCCATGCAAGTGGCCTATTATACACTAGCAACACCAAAAATGCACTATTAATTCCAGAAAATGTAACTTTTTTTATAATGGAAAGCATATGATTTAAATTAACACATACATATATATTTTACAAAATATTACATTTAGGGTAATATTGGTATCAGAAAATAGGAGATCTTGTGCCTTATAAGAGTGCCATGATTCTTACTTCGGTTGCATATTATAATAAGTTTTGTATTTTTTTTTTTAATGTATGTTTTATTTAAATTGTTAATTTATATTTATTTGTTCGGATTGGTCGATAATACAGCACAATTCAGATGGAAGGTAAAATTAGTTTTCTGTGGCTTGGTAAATATAATGGTTTGGCGTTTGTGATGTTTTGAAATCAGGTGTTTATATTTTTTGTAAAAAAAACTTTGAATTTTGATGAAATATTCAAATACTGTAAAAAAACACGTCCCAAATGAACAATGAAATACTGAACGATAGAGAATAAAATAAACCAGGATTAAATATTATAAAATATAACTTAGTTTTATTGTAATGAATTGCGTTCACGACATTGAAAAAGTGTTACCCGAACAAGAAGTGACAGGTAGCTTGTATAGTGGCGCCATATACCGGCAAAGGTCTCCAATAATAATAAGGGAAAATGAGTGAGTACATTTATTGTTAAAAATACTGAAATAATAGTAAATCCTGAAATTTACAGAAATGCATATCAGATGCGTTCAGAACTAATTTGCTTTGATGCATGACGAAGCGAATTATATTGAATAATTGAGTAACAATGATTGCATAATAATATTATAATTATGTTGAAAAGGTCTGTATATGATGTATTATCAGTTAGGTTAAAGTACGCTTATTCTGAGTGGTGATATATTATAATAAAACGAATTTAAAACTTTTTTCCGATTGTTATATTATGAATACATTGTTAGGGTTATGCTGCGTATAAACAGGTAGGTAATTCCGTGAATCAAACCCCGAATTACGGTAAAGAAACGAAGCCACCGCAACCGGCGTTTTTTTCCATAATTCGTATTCGTTATGGTTGTCACAGTGGAAAAGCTGGTGGAGTCGAAATCCACACTGACGGATATTTAAAATACTTAACATTAATTTGTGGGCAGTTATGAAGTTCAGAATCGGTCTCCTCTTCGTGCGGTACTTTGTAGCATCCCCACTTTTGACTACTTTAGTTTTCTGAAGGTTTCATTTCCACCGCGTGTGAGCTGCACACAATTTTTTTTACATTAGCTCCAAACAGGAGGCCCCGAGGAAAATATTTTCCCTCGGGACCCGTGTCTTCTTAGGGGATGCTGTGTGGAGGGTTTTTATTAAGGGAATAAAGGAGAGGAAGTTCTGGGAAGGAAAGAGATATGAGGGATGGGTTGGAATTTTGGAGTGTGTCAGGAGTGACGGACGTGTGAATCCATCCTTACAACAACGTTGCAAGGCGATGGGTCGAGGGTCCTGCCTGGAGAGGTTAACTAAACTTAACCAGTCTCTCTCGATCTGGCCCGCCATGCGGCAGGTGCGCAGACGTTTCGGTCGCCTAGACCTGGACAAATCTCTCCCCATGAACCCGGATACCTCTGATAAGTCACCAAACATAGCGAACCACTTGGGGTGACTTATGGCAGAGGTGTTGGTTATATAATAATTGGTTCCCCGGCGCGGCAGTATACATACCCGCACCCAAAATAATCTTCAAGTGCGTGAACATTATACAGCCAGTAGTTTCCGAACACCGTTTAATCTAGGCCCTATTTTCAACCCCGCCTTTTTGATTGCAAATACATCTTCCGTGTGCCACTTCGTACACTCTTTACGCTCTTTTCATGCCTTTTTACGCCCCCATTTGGCAAGGTACGTTATTATAATACCTATTACCGTTCTATTTTGAAAAAGGGGTCCAAGTAAACTTATATTCCGATGCAAATATTGATGGGATTTGGAAAATAATACACGAATACTCAAGGGAATCAAAAGTAATTCCACTTTAAATTGTTATTCATTGGAAACGGAATCATCACCTTGACATGTTTTCTAAAGCCGTCAAAACTTTTAAATTTGATTTGTATACGCTTTGAATTATTGTTTTTATACTTGCACAATCTAAACTTTCTTTTCTCCCCTTGAGAATCGATTCACTAATGTAGTGATTCTGATGACATTAAAAATGGAATATTTTTGCTCGCCGTTTTGAGAATATTGTTTTTTCTAAATATCAAAATGATTTTCATTATTTGTTTTCGGGGTGTAATGCTGTGTTACCGTGCCGTGCGCTACCTCCTTCTTTAGCTAACGTTTCGGACAGCGTTGCAGTGTCCATCATCAGGGCAGATCCGGCAGATGAATCTGCCGGATCTTCCGGATCTGCCGGATCTTCCGAATCTGCCACGAAATTGCAACGCTGTACGAAACGTTGGCTAAAGAAGGAGGTAGCGCAACACGTCATAACACCCCAAAAACAAATAACGAAAATACTTTTAACCGTGAAAATCAAAAATGTATCCAGAAAATGATTGACAATAAATTTGTAGCACGGAAAAAATAAATCAATAGAAGCGTGTGATGGTCGTGTCTGCGTGCCCGAAATAAAGCTCAATTTTATCTACTTCGGGTGAAATTGATGAAAAATCGAAATTGAGCTTTCAGGTACTACTTTCCATATTATCTCAAAACTTGGTATTTGGAGATGTCTGACTAATAAACTGGACGATCGATATCTGCTTCGTCTGAACTAATTATTACTAATTCATCATTTCCACCTTTAGATATTTCCTTAATAATTTAACCATTAACAAATTTCTATTAAAAATATTGTTCAAACTCCAATCGAATGTCGAATAGTAATTAATTATATACATGAAGATTTTGATTTTTTGAAGAATGTGTTTATTAATTATTTAAAAAAAAATCGATTTTTTTGTCGTTCAAATTTTGCACTTGTCCCCTTTTGTTAAATGAATGTGCTTAACCCCCTAGCATAATGTATCACACAACAAATTTTCGCTTTAGAATTACGCGTCTTTTTACCGCTTTCTCCTTCATATCACTCAGTCATTTCACACTGACGTCATAGGCTTGTACGCTGAGAGCCCATGACAAATAACCTTCAAATATTACATACTTCAATAATCATCGAATACACAGATGGAACCGCTTCATGGTAATAAAGGAGGTTCAGTGAGACTTCAAAATTATGGTATCCAAAAGTATATGAATTTTAATAATTTATATGTACTCGTAGGTAATTTGGTGGCAAAAATGGTTCACAAATTCCATGACTGTATGGTAACTGGTCTGCCGGTTTTTTTTAAGACTTTCTTAAGACCCGGCATTCTAAATCTTCCGTTTAATAATATATTTTCCTAGAACAATTTATGTTTTTTTTATATTCTTAATAAATTATATGTTATTTTTTAAGATAATATCTATACATTTGCTGAGCAAAAACGGTAATCACGAAAAAACTTCGAAAATTAATAAAAACACATTTTGTTCGGTTATATATGTTATGGGTATGAAAAAATCACAATGCTTCTTTAAATGCTACTTACGATATGTCCAACAGATTTTTGATCTACTTTCAACGAGACATGCTTCATTAAATATTTCAACAGTTTTCGCTTAATTATCATCTTTTTAATATTAGGGCGCTCGTTCTAACATTCTATACATCCTAACTGCCCACTCCCTTTAGCCTCTTAACACACCCTGATCGGGGACCTCGCAGTCCCTATACCTCAGGTTATTTAGAACACTTGTGCAACGTTTACATCTAATTTAAAAAAATAAATAACATTGTCACACGCGGTGAAAGTGAAACCTTCAGAAAACTAAAGTAGACATCAGTGCTGCGATGCACCGCTCAAAGAGGATACTGATTATACTATCTCATTCTCTCGAAGGATAAATCCTATAGATGTATATGTTAATCTCTTTTTAGTGTCGCAATTTTTCATTTCATCGAGTTTCAAATCACAACGGTGCTAAAGAAGATTTTACTTCAAAACGCAATTACTTTCTACCTTCAGTGACATATCGCCATCTTGTCAGTAGATCTGTTGATGATTGTAGATCATGTTTTTTAATACGTTTAAGTAAAAGAATTGTAGGTACTTTGAATAAATCAAATAAATCAATATTCTTTGGTAAATTTATTAAACCACTCGTACATCGGCAAATTTACTAAGCTATCTCTACCTATCTTATTAATGTAATTAAATGTAATGTCTTAGTAAATTAATTGCAATTTTATAAACCGTCATAACTTGTAGAATTATTTAATTATTTAAAACAAATTATTTAACTTTCTTATCTAAAATATTAAAATCCAAATTGGATAGTTCCAAACTCCTGCAACTTGCAGAGGTACTGGAGGTATCATGGATGTAGCAGTTTGCCACCTTGCGAAACTAATACTTAGGTTTTATTAGACATGGTTAATGTTGCAATTTTGTACACCTCTGATCACCTTAATTTAAAAATTTTGTTGTTTGTATTTTTATATCATGTATGTATGTATTTTTTTATCGTAACTTATCGTTATTTTATCTTACTGTACTTATTTTTGTTGCTTACATTTTTATTTAATTAATATATATTTTTTATTTCTATAGTAAATTTATTTATATTATTTACTTCTCATGTTAAAGATATACTGCCTTTATTTATTTATGTAAAAGCCCTCTGGGCGTATAATAAAACAAATAAATAAATAAATAAATTGCTTATTCTTACTTATGTATTCACACACATAAATAATTATAATAATCGAAACAATTTGTTTTTTTTTATATTACATTTTGTCATCCGATGACGACGAGTTACGTACGTGTTGTAGGCTTCCAATCTGTTAGAACTTGGCGTGTGACGGATGTCGAATGTCGAATGCGTATATTATTCTGCCTCTCGACGGCCGATCACTCTTCATGAAAATATACA
The DNA here is from genome assembly GCA_929108145.2 of Limnephilus rhombicus. Lineage (NCBI taxonomy): Eukaryota > Metazoa > Arthropoda > Insecta > Trichoptera > Limnephilidae > Limnephilus > Limnephilus rhombicus. The sequence continues at coordinate 42,976,614 of OV815283.1, forward strand.
CATTGGTATGTGAAACTTTCTGCGACTTCGCTGACATAAGCCTTTTTTTGAAATGCGGAAAATGCCCGCAATAAAGCGTCGAAATTTTCCTCTGCTTCGCATATTTTTGTGGACGTGAGTATTTCTATTGAACGTGGACGTTGATCAAAACCCAGAAATTGACAGTTGGTGATGACGTCGTTTTAATAATAATAATAATAATAGGATAATTTAATAAACTATGGAGTTCCTCAAAAATCGATCCAGGGTCACTCGTGATCTAAACATATTATATATAAATGATAACAGTCAATTAAACTTAAATGGTGAAATCTTTGTTTTCGTAGTTGACACTGCGATATTTGATATTTTGATATGACCGGTCAGTGGTTGAGTGGGTGTCGCGTTTGGGTCCCACCCAGGCGTTCCATGTTCGATTCCTCGGGTGGCTAAGTCCTCCAAGCAATATTTTCGGCTTACTGTGGTGGTAGTAGGAGATTTTCAAATATTGTCGGGTTATTCGTAACCCGGGAATGTTTGTTTTACTTAAAAAAAAAGATATTTTATACTTTGGCGAAAGCTTAGACATTTCGTTTATAAAAATCTCAAATGGATCTTAATATATTAAACACTAGCTGGTTCTCGGTATGCGTTGCAATGCCATATTCAAAGAAATACATTGTTTCTCCTTGAATCACCTTTCCCGTGCGTCCCCGTTCCCCTCCCTCGCCCCCTTCCTAGATAGCTTTGTAAATTATTTTTTCTTATATATTATTCTGATGTATGAGCTATATTATTGTAAAGTTTCATTAAAATCCTTTCAGTAGTTTTTGCGTAAAAGAGTAACAACCACATAGACATCCATACAAACTTTCGCGTTTATAATATTAGTTAGATTATTAAAAATAAACTAATAGTAAATAATTGAAAAATGATCTTGAGTTCACCACGAAGAAAACCGCCATCTCACTTACCGTTACAAACATAAAGAAAAACCTACAAAGCTGTATGAATCCATCCCTCCCACTGCGGTGCAAGTGTACGGCTGGAGAAGTCAAAGGGACTCCCTCAACCATTCTCTCCCGATCCGGCCTGCCATGCAGCTAGATGGCAGACGCATTCGCCACCGATACCCGGATAAACCTCACCCCATGTACCCTGGCAACCCTACTAAGTCACCAAACGTAGAGAACTACTTGGAGTGACCTACGGCAGAGGTGTTGGTTATCCAATAAATGGTTCCCGGGGCGGCGGTACCCATACCCGCCTCCCAAATTGTGTACATTTATGACACAAAACTCGTTAATTAATACTTGTATCAAATTCTCCACAAGCCCAACATTCTGAGGAGGTTCCGGCTGGTGCCAAAACAATAATACACAATGAGGAATTCATGGAAAAAAGTGTTTTCTGGGTGGTAATCCAACGATTTTTTCCACTCGTCTACTATCCGATTAAGCTGATGGGTTTCAAAGAGTTCCGTTTTAATTATACTAAAAGATTTCCATTTGAGAAAATACGGAAAGGTTTCCTTCTGAATATTGTTGGGATAACTGCTGACTAGAAAAAAAACATTGAATTTAACTGCACTTCGTAATGTTAACAACTTTTGCTACTCAAAAGAATCTTTTGACTTACTATGAATTTACCGGTGACCCTTAAACTTAGAATCATGCAACTTCAATACCTCCTTTGAAAAGTCATTAAAAGTATAACAAATGTGGGGGATCGAATACTTACATGCCAATCCTCCACGTTATTTGGGAATATCACGAGTTTCTTTGAAATAATAAGTTGAATTTTATTTTTATCTGACTCCGGTGTATTTAAAATCATACTATACGACAATAAATTAAACCGGAGTGTGAACTATGAGAATAGTAATCTCCGCGCACAGCAGCCCGAACCAACGAATAACCAAGAATGAATTTTATCATTTTTCTTTTCTGACAGCGGCCGGAGGAAGGAACTAGAATGTCAGTGTTGCCATTCTAGAATAATGTTTTTGTGGCTGTTGACTGCTGTGCTTAGGTACTATCCACAGATGAAAAAATTGGTTAAATAGATTACGGTAGTTTAGGTTATGGCCTATCTCCCTTTTTTCCTAACTTGTGATGACTTTTCAAAGTGGGTTGAAATTACATGACTCTGAGTATTCGTGGAACCTTATTCTTCATTTCGGGATATATGTCACACCAGGTTTGGTTTATTTTATTTATTTATTTTACGCCCAAAGGGCTTTTACATGTTTGGTAGTACAATTAATTCATGACATATGAATTTTAAACAGATAAAGAAATAATAAAAATAAAATTAGATAAAAAAGCACACAAGTTATAAAAATACAAAAATATAGCGATTTCATAGGTTTACAAAAATACAGATACTTTTAGGAATAGTTTTGGAATAAATTTTTTATAAGATCACCAAAATTCGCCAAGTTTATGTTAAATATCGTATCGGAGAGTGGGCAATGTAGTTCCGCTTATGAATGCTACAGTAGAATAGTGTATTTTGTCGTGTAGTTACTATCGGTATTTGTAAGTTTACGAGCAACAGTCAAATTTAGAGTTAAGTATTTTGAATAAAAACGTTAAGTCGTTTATTTTACGTCTGTCTTCTAGTGTGTGTATTTTTAAAATATTTAAAAATAAATTATATTTTAAGTCTTCTAATGGGATATTTAATTTAAAATTTATAAAACGCAGATTTTTTTTTGTATTCGCTCAATGTTATTAATGTGAATTTTGTAAGATGGAGACCAAACTACCGAGTTATATTCCATTAGGCTTCTAACTTCTAACTAGAGATACATATAATAATTTAATGGATTGCATGGAATTTCAGTTTTTGGTTGTTCTTAATACGAAGCCTAGTGTTTTCATAACTTTTTCACAATATGGTGGATATGATAGGCGAAAATTAGTTTTTCATCCAAAATAATTCCAAGATCTCTCATTTCCGTAACGGTTTAAATGTAAATTATCATACATTTCATAAAATGACTAGGATGCGTATATTAGGCAAACTGCGTTGTAAAACAGAATATTTTATAGGATTATTTCATTTAAAAATTATCTTGTGTTTTGCCAGGCGGTCTTTTGGAACCCAACCGTAAACTTCATTATCTAATGAAGAATTATCACTAATTTCTGAAATGTATCTGGAATCCGACGCCATTTTGAAAGACATTAAAAATTCTATTCAAAACAGTGTACTGACTGGACACAAAAACCGGCCTTACACAGCCATTTTGTGATAGTTTTAAAAACTTGTTTTGACCATGGCACACAATAAGCTATTTTACTAAAAAACAGCGTACATTAGCGTGCTCTCTTATTTTTTCACATTGGTTCAACAGAAGAGGCCCTGATAAAATTAATTTTCCTCAGGGATTACGTAATCTTTGGGGATGCTGTGCGGCGGGTCTTTTTAAAAAGATAAGGAGAGAAAGCTCTGCGAAGTAAAAATATATGAGCGGTGGGCAGGGATCTGAGGTTCAATATGTTGTATGAATTCATTCTTCCAACTGTAGTGCTAAGGGGTGGGTTGAGAATGTTCTGCTGGAGAGGTGTAAAAGTCTCTCTCTATCATTCCCTTCCGATCCGGCCTGCCAAGCAGTTGGTGGGCAGACGCATCCACTGCCTAGACCCGAACAAAAACCTCACCCCATGAACCCGGGCACCCCCTGCACCCGTGGCAGAGGTGTCGGTTATCCAAAAAACTGTTATTTCACCCACGTCTTCAATTTAAGGTTTTCCGCGCTATATGAAGATGTTTTCTCGCATCAATAATTTTGTGTTTTTTTTTATTTATTTAGTCAGGGTCTATGATTAAACATATGGAGATTTAAATTTATTTTTGAGGTAAACTTCTTTAGCGCCTTTAGTGATTTGAAATTCAGATGAAACGGAAATGCGTCACAACTCAGTTCTACACAAACACTCGGTTCTAATATAATGCGGTAAATTCGCGTTTCGATGGGTGCCTTCGATAGCGCAATGGGAAAGGTAACTGACAAGTCTCAGCGGCCAGAGAGACAGACATCAAGCGAACGGAGGTTCGAATCCAATGAAATCCAAAAAAAAAAACATTTTTATTTTGTGAAATAAATATTCCACCTTTAAACTACTTAAAAAAACAGGCAAAAGAAAACAAAGCGACGTCTAGCGACTTTTTAGTTTCTCTTCTACCACGTGTGAAGCTTGCCGCTTTCTCTGATTTTACTTTCATACAATTTTGGGTGTGATTTTCGCTTGCCGAAAGAGACAAATGTCAGGAAGTAAAAGTAAAAGGTAAATTCAGATTAATCGGTGGCTTCTTACCCAACGGGGGTATGAAACGCTAAAAAATCGAGATGTTACGCTGAGTAATTTGGAGATATAACATGGCCTAGGCTGCGGCTCAATGGAAATTGAGGAAAGCTGGATCGTTGGCTCAAACTCGCTAAACCCCTTTGCGAAAGTGAAAGGGTAATTGATTAAGGGACTATATCGAAGAAATACATTTTATATGCAAAGAGGATTGGAAAATTTTCGGCATATGTTCAAAAAGTGAAGGTTATTGCCACCTAGCGGTATATTTTGTAACTTGACTGTTTGAATTACAGATTACAAGTTACGTCCATAGGGTCGCACTATTTTTTAATGATAGAGGATAAAGCAGATTTCTGGAGTCTGTATATTATGTAGATTAAACAATGGTGGTTGTTTTGTTTATGTGTTGGAAAATGTTATTTATAAATAGCCTGCGTTTCTAGTTAAAAATGCGCTCTCTTAATAACGTGGATCTCCTGTAAACAGCTAGCATTATCTAGCTAGTGGTCAAAGTGGCCAATTTAAGTGTTTTGTTCGGGTCGGGAACATATTTATTGTGAAATGTGCCGTGAAATAAAACTAGAAGATTTCCTACGTAAAACCATGTTTTTATTGAAGTCCTTCTGCTCAATTACCCATTTATAACATGGTCCTTCTAGCCGCATAGCCCTTACGAGCGGATGAAGGCATCAAAGGAATTACCGGAATGAACCAGCGAGCTATATGATAAAAAAAAAAAAACCAGAAGGATGAAAACATGAACCAGAAGATAAGAGATAAGTATCCTTGCCATCCTGTCACAATTTCATGAATTCCTGTTCAAACTAGCTCTATTTTTTGTGTGTCGATGTACTTATTTTAAATACAAAAAATTAACTACCCTCAGTGTAAAATGCAAGTCATGCAAATTTATTTTAGGTTAATTGTTTAGAAGATAATTATTGTAAGATTCTGTCATTGTTCATAGCTTGAATTGGTTATTACTGTTGTTTTACGCGATTATTGCACAGAAATTGTTTTTGAAGGAACATTTTTAGCATTTTTTATTGTTGAATTATTGTCAAATACGTAATAAAAATGGATAATTTAAAATTATTGATTAACAAACGGGGAGTGTTGAAAGGTAAACTTACGAGATTTGCGGATTCATTAAATGCATTATCAGTTAATGAAATTAAAATTCGCTATGCTAGAATTGAGAAAATAATTGATGATTTCGAAGAAATCCAGGAACAAATCGAAAGCCTTCCGGATTCCAACGAAATCGATAATAATTTGCAAAGGGAGAATTTTGAAAACCAATATTATTCAATTCTAGCAACAGCAAGGGGAGCAATTCTGTCTGTGGAGACTCCCAAATTGGAAATAAAATTACCTAGCCTCCAATTACGAGAATTTAACGGCGATCCGAAAAATTGGATTAATTTTCTAGAAACCTTTAAGACACTAGTTCATAACAATACTGCCTTAAGCAATGTACAGAAGTTTTATTATCTGCAATCCTGTTTAAAGGGGAATGCAGCAAAGATAATCGCCAATTTCGAGGTATCAGACCTGAATTATATATCGGCTTTTGAGTTGTTGCAACAGAGGTTTGCAAATTTACGAACTACCGTACATAGACACATCCAAGCTCTGTTTCAACTTAAAGAGATGAAACATGAGGATCCAGTAGCCATGCGTTACCTGATTGATGAAACGAATGTAAATCTCAAAGCGTTGCAGAATTTAAGCGTGAAAACAGAACAATGGGATGCTTTAATTATATACGTAATTTCTAATAAATTGGATGCAAGTTCTAGAAAGCATTGGGAACAAACCCCATTGCAGGATGAGCTACCTACGTTACAGGAATTTCTTAAATGTTTAACCTCGCGTGCACAAGTTTTGGAATTAATGTTAAATTCAGATTCGAAAAAAATTCCTACCCACCCGAAAGCAAATAGTAGCAACAATAATCCTAAAAAGGAATCGGTATTTTTAGCTGCTACCCACAATAATTGTATTTGTTGTAATGACAAGGGACATAAAATATATTATTGTAAAAAATTTTTAAAATTAAATTCAGGAGAGAGAGCCAACGCAATAAGGAGGTACCGTGCCTGCTTCAAATGTTTGAGGTTAGGACATACGGCCCCATATTGTAAAATTAATTTGAAATGCAAGCATTGTGATAGCGAAAGCCACAATACGTTATTGCACAGGGAGATGCATCCGAGCGATGACTCCATGAATAAAGGTGAAGATCACCCCGGAGGTGACTGCCAAATGGATGCTGAACGAGTTTCAGTGTCAAACCATTCAGCCTTAGCGAAGGCAGAAAAAACAATTTTATTGTCGACTGCTATCATTGGGGTGGTAGATCACAATAATAAAGTGCATGAGGCAAGGGTCCTGATTGACTCTGGAGCTCAAGCCAATTTTATGTGCGAAAAGTTCGCAATGAAATTAAATTTAAGATGTGAAAACATAAACAAGCCTGTGTTAGGCATACACAACAATGTTACTCATATAAAGAAACGTGTTGCTATTAAAATTAAATCTCTGAGGACAAATTATAACCAAAATATCAATTGTCTAATATTGCAGGAAATAACCACAAACCTACCTCAAGCAACAGTGGCCAGAAAAAATATTAAGCTGCCACCTGGATTACAAATGGCGGACCCAAATTTCAACGTAGCGGCTCCCATTGATATCTTGTTAGGCGCTGAGAGCTTTTGGGATATACTACAAGATGATCGGCTGAGATTGGATACCGGACCTACTCTTCAGAGGACTGAACTAGGATGGATCATATCGGGCCCAATCAACATTCATCATAAAAAAAGGCCAGTACCGCAAATTTGTAGTTTATCAATAAACACATTATCCAATCAATTAGAAAAATTCTGGAAAATGGAGGAAGTGAATCCTGCGAGATTTCAAAACCATGAGGAGAAGGCGTGTGAAGCAGATTTCGTCGCCACGCACTCTAGGGAGAGCGATGGTAGATACGTTGTAAGTCGGCCGCGCCGCCCTTGTGTGAGTCAACTTGGTGACTCACTAAACACAGCGGAGAAAAGATTTAAGAATTTAGAGAAGAAATTTTTAATAAATCCTGAATTGAAATTGCAATATGTACAATTTATGCGGGAATATGAACAACTAGGTCATATGGAGTTATGTGATAAATGGAGAGAGGATGAGCAATCCTATTTTTTACCGCATCACGCGGTTATTAAAGAAGCTAGCACCACGACGAAGGTGCGTGTAGTGTTTGATGGTTCGACAAAGACGTCGACCGGAATATCCCTGAACGATGCTCTGATGGTGGGAGCTGTCATTCAAAAGGACTTATACAGCCATTTATTACATTTCAGAAAACATCGATACGTCATGACTGCGGACATCGAAAAAATGTACCGTCAAATCAACGTATGCGAAGCGGATCGCAGCCTTCAGAAGATTGTATGGCGCGAATCACAAGAAGAGGAACTACGACATTACAAATTGAAGACCGTTACCTATGGGCTGGGACCTTCCTCTTTCCTAGCAACGAGATGTCTTCGACAAATTGGTATGGATAATCAAGTTAATTTCCCAGTAGCAAGTCAAGTCATAGAAAATGATTTTTATATGGACGATTTATTGACTGGAGGGGATGACTTGGAAGTTTGTTTCAAAATGAAGAAACAAAATAGTGATATCTTGCTGTCCGCAGGGATGACCCTGAGGAAGTGGAGATCAAATGTTTTGGAATTGTCATCTGGGCGGGGCCAAGGTGAAATTGCCAAACAGGGCAATTGTGAAAAAATGATCACTGACAATTCCAAGAATGAAAAAATACTTGGATTAATTTGGAATAATATGTCATGTTTGGATCCCCCGAAAATAAAAAGTAAAAATGAACTATTGGTAGCGGATGCTCAAGAATGGGATATTTTAGAAAAATTCTCATCGCTAACCAAATTAAAAAGAGTAAGCGCTCAAGCGTTAAGATTTATACATAATTGTCGTAACCCTAAGGATAAAAAGTATGGCAATTTAACTGTCTCCGAGCTGGAAGCAGCTTTAAAATGCCTACTGAAAGCATCTCAAGAACACTCGTTTAAAAGAAAATTGAAGGACCTAAAGAAGCATGGGTTAGTAAACAAAAGTAGATTGAAAGCTCTCAATCTCTGTTTAATGGAAGGTTTTATTTGCGCAAGTGGACGATTAAAACTAGCTACTTATTTATCGCATCATCAAAGGCACCCGATAATATTATCACCGTCACATAAAATAACTGAACTTATTATACGTTATTATTATTATGAACATTTATATGCAGGTCCCCAAGCGCTGTTATCGGAAATACGCTTGAAATATTGGACGATATTTGGGAGAAACACCGTTAAGCGTATCCTACATAAGTGTGTTGTATGTTTTAGATACCTACCTCAGGTTTGCCGGCAGATCATGGGAGACCTTCCAGTTGAGAGAATCACTCCCAGTCTACCGTTCTCTGTCACAGGGGTCGACTTTGCCGGACCGATAGACACGAAGGCTGGAGCGCTGAGGAAATCTCCGCTCATTAAGTCGTACCTTTGCATATTTGTTTGTTTTTCTACCAAAGCGGTTCATTTGGAACTCGTAACAGATTTGTCAAGCGATGCTTTTTTAAATTGTTTAAAGAGGTTCATTGCCCGTAGGGGTCAGCCGGAAAAAATATTTTCTGACAATGCAACCACTTTCAGAGGAGCTTCCAATAAGCTCAAAGAACTGTATGCCAGTCTGAGACTGAACAATGACAAAATCCATAGGTTTTTAGCTGATAAGGGAATTTCTTGGAGTTTTATACCGCCTAGGGCGCCGAATCATGGCGGGCTGTGGGAAGCCGCCGTCAAGTCCACCAAGTTTCATTTATATCGAATTACTAAAAATAACTCATTGCAGTTTGAATTATTATATACTTTGCTTTGTCAGATAGAGGCTTGTTTGAACTCCCGTCCCTTAACTTCCCTGTCTGATGACGTAGACGACCTTCTCCCTTTAACCCCCAACCATTTCCTCATGGGCAGGGATGCTTCGGTTATTCCCGAGGTGGATGTCCGCGAGCTCCCGGAGAACAGACTAAGCAAATATCAAAAATTAAACGCTCTAATTCAAAATTTCTGGTTCAGATGGAAACGAGATTACCTTGCCGAGCTGCAAAAATGGACCAAATGGCAGGCCAGCAACCAAAAGGCAATAAAGAAGGACGATCTGGTAATCTTGATGGAAGACAATCTGCCTCCTGCATTGTGGAAGATGGCGCGCATATTAACTACTCATCCAGGCCCGGATGGAGTAGTGAGGGTGGTTACCCTCAAAACAGCACAAGGCACTTTTGTGAGACCCATCACAAAAATATGTTTGATGCCAATAGAAGCAAACTTGGATCCAAATTTCCCGACCCGGCAAACCACGGACCTTCCCAAGGTCACAGCCTAACTGTAATTAGGGCTGAACCGATGCAACCAAACCACAACTATAATTATGGAGCATCGGTATTGGTGTTGTTGACACCACTGTATCCTGTCTGAAGCCACTGGGGCTTCCAGTTAACAAAGGCGAGTTGATCATCCCCGCTGCAGAATTAATGGTACTACATATCTGATTACCAGGGCACGGCCGCCCCATAATTTATGATGATCTACCCAATGACACACAGAAGTACATGGTGATGTACTACCCAATGATGACACACAGAAGTACATGGTGATGTACTATTAAAATATGATGACCACACTGGACAAGATGGCCGAGTAGTCTACCCAGTGAAGTGTTCTCTCTGTTTTTGGCAGTGCCATGCCAGTGATAAACTGATAGTCAGTTCACAGCGAACTAACAATTTATTGCTATTTGTGAATTGGTGTTAGTTAAAAAATAATATAATTGAAGTGAAAAATCTCCATAGAGACAATGAGACATTATTGAATTGTCAATTGTACAAATTTATTATTAATGTTGTGATGTTGTTATATTTTGTGAAATTTTTTATGATTTTTTAGAAATTTGTAAATTTTTAGGTTATTGTTAATTGTTGGTTAGGTTCCCGGACACTTTAAATTTAGATAGGTACACATCTAGTAAAATTTTAGTATATTATTGTAAATTTAGGAATTTGTAGTTTGATTTTTTAATTTCAAAAAAACTTGTTATTTTTTCTCATTCCCCGCCCGGCAGTATGTTCAAAAAGTGAAGGTTATTGCCACCTAGCGGTATATTTTGTAACTTGACTGTTTGAATTACAGATTACAAGTTACGTCCATAGGGTCGCACTATTTTTTAATGATAGAGGATAAAGCAGATTTCTGGAGTCTGTATATTATGTAGATTAAACAATGGTGGTTGTTTTGTTTATGTGTTGGAAAATGTTATTTATAAATAGCCTGCGTTTCTAGTTAAAAATGCGCTCTCTTAATAACGTGGATCTCCTGTAAACAGCTAGCATTATCTAGCTAGTGGTCAAAGTGGCCAATTTAAGTGTTTTGTTCGGGTCGGGAACATATTTATTGTGAAATGTGCCGTGAAATAAAACTAGAAGATTTCCTACGTAAAACCATGTTTTTATTGAAGTCCTTCTGCTCAATTACCCATTTATAACACCCCTCAATAAAAATAATATTTTTAATTTAATTATTGATTTTTGTTCTGCATTGTGTCAGTGTCAGTATTTTTATTTTTATTTTATTTTTTATTTAAAAAAATACATACATATACAGATTAATAGAAAAACATATGGTTCTTAAAACTAATTACAATACATAAATTTTTTTTTAACGAAACTACCCAATTCAAAAGAGAAATATTTCTCGTGCTTGAATTTTGGAGAGTGCCATTGTAAAATGCGAATAGGTACATTATGTTGAGTATTATTTTTTGTTCTGAATTTTTTGTTTTGTTGAAAATTATCTTCATTATACTCGCCTCCGACACCTTTAATAATCATACATGGTCTCTTCTTTTTTAATTCTGTTGCAGATATTCCATTTTTATTTTTATTTATTTCAACTTTCAATTTTTCAGCATCTTCTTTATTCGAGCAAGTCATAATTATTTTATTTTTTGTTGCTTTTTTATTCCACTTATTCCGATTCCTAGGTTAGGCGCTTTTATTGTTTTTGTGATAATACTCTTTATGTCTTCGGATGTTTCTTTGCCTTCAGCGGTGATTAAGATTGCAAATTTGGGTTCTCGATTTGAACAGTTCTTTCTTTTAGAACCATTGCGTAGGATTTTTGTTCATAATTTTTTTCCAGCTTGATGATTACTTTTTTTTGTAGTTCAATAATTTGTTCTTGGAAATGGTTTTTTTCCCGTTTCCATGCTTCTTCTAGTAGTTGAATCGGTTGCTCCAGGTTATTTCTAATTTTTGCGTCCTTTACGGTCGAAATGTTTTTTAGTTCACTTTTAATGTTTTCTATTAATGTTAGTACATCAATTTTTTATTAAACTTGAGTTGTCGTGCGAACGCACGTCCACACTGGGTCTAACTATGTGACAATACTGAAAATAATATTGTTGCAATGGTAAGGTGTTTTGAGCCGAGTTGGTCTACTACGAGTAGGTCAGTGGTCCCCAACCCCTGGTCCGGCGGACCTGTGCCGGTCCGTGGATCAAATGGTACTGGGCCGCCCAAGCCCCTGCTTAAAAATCGAAATAAAATAGAAATCGAACATACAGAATAAAATTTTTTTAAATTATCGAAAAAAAAACTACAGTGGAACCTTTCATAACGAGCACCTCCCATAACGAGTAATTCGCATAACGAGTAAAACAGAAAAAAACGCTCTCTTAACGAGCGACATTTCGCATAACGCAAGGAGAAGTCCCATCTTCTCGTCACTCACTTGTGAGTCGGGATTTTCGCGCCAGTTCATCAATCTCTGGTTGGCACTCATTCCGCTAGCGCGTTACATTTTCCGGACCGCCGAGGAATTGAACACGGGACGACTAGGTGGAACCCAAACGCGATGCCAACCCAGCCACTGAACGGACGCATATATGCACGAATTAACACGAGTGATTAGGTTTTTAAAGTTGAATATCAGTTTCTATTACGGGTAAAATTGTTAACTGTCTTTGAAGTATGGTGAGTTAACGAACTTCTCGGAACTGACTCGGAATTTGCCAATCATTTTTTTTTAAATATGATCATATATTTGAATATTAAGAGGGTTTATATTACATTGAGGTTATGAGGATTCGCAGTTAAATACTTGAGAAACATTGGGGATTAGAAGAAGTGTTAAAGTGAAAAATAATTAATAATCAGCATATTTTTTAAATAATCCTCTTTTAAGTATTTTCCCACCAAACCTTTTTTCCCCTTCTAATAAATTACAGTGAAGAAAAACACGGCGGAACAGGGTAGCTAAGCTTTGATTACAATTTGAGAGAGGAAAGTAAAAACACAATTATTTGACACTTTGTACAATTATTTACTGATTTCCCTACGAAGGAACTAAAGCTAAACTTGTCTACGATAGTAATTACTGTCAAAAATTGGAGTCTGAAAATAAAAGTGAATTTTCCCATTCTCTCTCAGCCCCGGGGTACAATGTGCATTGAACCCGGGGAACATATGAGAATATTGCCATCGTCATAACTGTGCGTCGTTTGGTAGTTCGGGCCAATGTATTTATCGGGCTAGGGGAATATATAGCCTAATGGCGGGCCTGTCTGTAGTACGGCTCGGCTCATCCCAGTAATCTTTTTTTTTTTTTTTTTACATTAACTCCACACAGGAGGCCCTGAGGAAAATAATTTCCCTCAGGGCCTATGTCATCTGGGATGCTGTGTGGAGGGTCTTTTTGAGGAGAGGAAGGAATGAACATTGGTCTTGAAGAGACCCATGTTGTAGGAAGGAGGAAACACAGAGGCCGGCAAATCATTCCACAGCCGAGCTGTTGAACATAAGAACGAGTCGAAGAAACGACCCGTTCTCATGTGACAAATGTCAACTGTGTACAAGTGTTGGGCACGCGTTTGGCGTGTTTCCCGACTATGCACCGGTGCCGAAGGGATCAATGATGCTAGTTCCTCGGAGCATCTTCCATTGTAATACCGGTAGAACAAGGATAGCATTCCCACCCGACGCCTGTGCTCTAAAGATTGCAATCCGTCTGTTAAGATGGGAGAATCTACCGCCCGTTTCTGCACAGAGTCGAGGGTATTTTTCAGGTATTTTGGAGCTCCAGACCAGAGGTGGCTGCCAAATTCAACCGTGGGGCGCACTTGCGATTTGTACAGGGTTAGCAGTTGTGTACTTTTAATCTGTCGGAATTCTATGTATCCGCGGGGATAAAAGCTTGTGACGAGTACGATTACTCTACTTTTCGGGATCAGGACCTTCAAAATTATCCACCATTAGTTTATAACCTTTTATTTCCATGCATTTATTTGATATAATTAAATTTATAAGCTCGTAAACGATATACAAACTCACTCGTGAACCACGAGTATTTGCTTAACCAGGTAACCTAACAAACAGAATGTCATAAAGTCAACATTCCTAGGCCAGCTAGGAGGTTAATGAATGCCCTCCGTGATACTTTTTGAACCATCCACGAATCAATCTGAAGAAATGTCTCTCCAAAATTAGGAAATACCTTAACTGGTGCGGGCTCCAAACCACCGACCCACTATCAAGCCTACTCTTGACCAAGGCATTGTATAGTATTATGAGAACTCAGGTGTCTAAAATTCCTTAAACTGCGTACGACAAAATCCAGCACTTTTAATGAAATGTCAGTATGTCAAATACTATTCAAAAATCCTTCAGGCGTTCATAATTTACCAGTATAAATAAGTATAACATACCCTTGTGAAATATAGAATTAAACATTTAGAAAAATTCAGCTTAATCGGATTTCTTTAACAATTCTATCAATATCCGATTGTAGTTGAATGCAATCTTTTAAGTTTGTATATTCAACAATAGTTTTAGGTCATTAGAGAAAAGAAGTGACTTGGAATGCAGAATATTTTTTTTTAATATCCTTAATAAAAATAGAAAAGAGGAGCGATCCAAAATTAGAGCCTTGGGGAACTCCAGAGAGCACACAAAATAATTTTTACAAGAATATTCCATGTGATACAAATTGTTTTCTTCCAGTGAAATAACTGGCAAAGAATATGAGAAACCGTGAAAAAGAATCGATCGTTGAAACGTTGACCGTTTATTTAATAAGATGTTGTGGTTAACGGAATCAAATGTCATTGAAAAAGCATTGATAATTATATTGATGAAAATTTATGTTTGCAGTGACTCTAGAGCGCCTAGACGACCAGGACAACGCTCTGAAGGCTTACGAACAGGCCACAACTCTAGGGCCAGACGATCTACTGGTCCGCATAAACTACTGCCAGTTCTTGCTCTCCTCACTGAAGCTGGACCAAGCTAGGCATCATCTCAGCATAGCCGAGGAGATTGCAGGGAAGATGCATGTCATTGATAAAGAGGTGAGTAATCATCATCAGTCAAATCGTAATAAAAAAAAATACTAATTTCGGTCGTCGGTGCATGAAGTGAAATGACCAAATATTTAACGTTTTCAAAATCTATTACAAAAATCTACCGGGTTTTGCAACAAACTACTGTCTGTCTATTTTGAATCAGCCATATAAAATTGCAAAAATATTTTATATATTTCAAAACGATACAATCGACAGAATTGATTGATTTAGCCTTTAAGTAAAAAATCACGATGTTTTTGTGTTTTATGATTTCTTTATTAACAAATTATGGTTTTATAAAATATAAATAGGTTTGCCACACCAATTGAATTAACCAATTGAAGCTATATGATCCCCAGGGATGGATGTAAGACTCAATAGGCAGTCAGTATCCCAAGGGGACCTTGGGAGGAGGTGCTTTTTATAAAAAAATATCATAGAAGAATGGCTGTGTGAACAAAACAAAACTTAATTACGGATTTGAGGCCAAAATAGCCATCAAAATTCCTTTTATATTATCGCGATCTCTTGTTAAATAATAGGGGAACCGAAAAAATACAATATTTTGATTTTTGACTTATACCTTGTTAGGAAATTGTAAGAATAAAATATTAATCATCAAATTTCGTACGTATATAACGTTGCACGTATTGAATGAAAAATTTTATATTGCTGGAACGAAACTTGAGAAGGTTCATAGTATTGTATACTTGGGATGCAATTTAAATGATAGATGGGATCCTTCGGTTGAAATCAAATGCCGCATTGAGCAAGCTCATGCAACCTTTATACGCATGAAAAAGATGTTCTGCAGTCATGATCTCAACCTTGGATTACGAATGCGAATGGTCAGATGCTACGTGTTTTCGATAATATTTTATGGAATGGAAGCATGGACGCTTACTGAAGAACTAATTAGGCGACTTGAGGCACTCGCGATGTGGATCTACAGAAGAGTACTTAAAATAAGCTGGATGGACACGGTTAGGAATAAAGATGTTATGGTTCGGATCAATAAAGAAAAAAAAGTTATTAAAACTATAATAATCCGAAAACTTCAATATCTTGGACATGTGATGAGACATCCAAAGAAGTAAGTGATCTCGCATGTCAAGATGAAGGGAAAGATTGCCAGAAGACGGGGCCCTGGAAGAAGGAGAACCTCATGGCTGAAAAACCGGAGACAGTTGTTTGGCCAGTCTACTGGAGAGCTGATAGCCAACGTCCGTTGAACGGACAGGGTACAAGAAGAATAAGAAGTATATAACGTTGTTATAATACGAGTATGTAGTATTTTATTTAAAACTGATAAAACATCCTTAAATTGATGGATTAGTAGTACGGGCCTGTTAATTTATCGTGAGGGCCGAAATCGATTTCTCTTCGCGTGGGCTTGTACCGGGACCTCCTCAGGCTGTCCTGGGCACGTACCCCGCGTGCCCATGGAATAAAGACGAAACTGCAAGAGGCCTCAGAGGGGCAGAGAGCAGGCAGCGGTCCAGTGGTCTAATATTACTAATAAATACTAATATTATAAATGAGAAACTGCGCGTGTTTGATAGTTACGTTTTAGTAGGTTGCACGCGAGCAGTTTGAAAAATGAATGTAACGGGTATGGAGGGTGGTTGTGAGTGGTGGGGCGAAGGGAGGGGAGGAGGGGTGGGGGTGTAGGGGGGGGAGGGGGGAGTGGTTTAACTTTACAATGTATTTATTATAAACTATTAGCGTGTTGTGTGAAGAACAAACGTATAAAATCGTGACAAAATCCTTCCAAAAAATATAACAAGGTAGGCTAGTAGAAGTCGTAAAAAATAATTAAGCTCGATTGCGGACTGAAATAATTTTTGGTTTTATTTAACTTGCATAAATTAAAAAAGTGACTCTTTAAAAAGATTACAATTCCTAACTACGAGGAGCTCCATTTAGAAAAATTATTTTAATTAAGAATTAGACGGCGAGTCTTGGACAATATTTTATTCTTAATATCCAAGGACCTTTTAAAAGTCCCGTACCCTATCCATCTCCCACTAATCATGGCGCTTTGTGTGGAAATTACACAACGTTAATTTAACTTTCCAGTTGAAATGGCGGTGGGTTAAGACAGCGGTACGCAACCACGGGATCGCGACCCTGTAAGGGGTGGCCAATCAAAATTTCGTGGTTGCTAAAAAAGGCTTAGAAATAAGAATATAACATAAGGCACTAACTATAAAAAAAAATTGAAACCGACGATTCAAGATGGAATTTAGTAAATTAAATACGAAGCTTATTTCTACTTTAATTTATTTGACTGTAACCTGTTTCAGCTTTTTAAAGCCATCTTCAGACTGGTATAAATTAATCTTAACCTACGGTTTATGTACTATAATATATTGAGGAGGGGTGGTCTACAGGTTTAATTCAATTATATGGATTTTATTACATTTGTTACTAAGTAGTCTTTGTCGAATTTCTTATTTTGGTTATTTCCAGGCTTGATTACCTCGGGTTTGTAGCTTACTTTAATATTGATCAGGTAATACCTTACAAGTAATATGAATTATTAATGACTTAATTTTATTGTCATCAACGTAATTCAGAATTATGATGACGATATGGTTTCCCTCTCCCCCTCCCCTATAAGTAATGTACTCCTTTATAAACCGTAGGCTAAGAATAATTTGTACCAATCTGAAGATGGCTTTAACAAGCTGAAACCGATTACGGTCAAATAAATTAAAGTGCAAATAAGTTTCAAATTAATTTTATTATAGCTTTTGCCCTCGGCTTCGCTCGCATAGTATTAGTGGGGTTCCCACTCCGCCTCCGCCTTTTCCACCTTCCCTATCCCCACTCAACTACTCTCTCTCCCCCCCCCCACCCCCATCATCCCAACCCCCCTCCCCCTCCCCCCTCCCCAGACCCTCACCCGCTTACCCCATCCCTTACCTGAGTTGTGACGCATTTCCGTTTCACACGTTGAATTGACTTACGTTTAAGTTTTAACATAGGGCTTCTAGAAAATAAGATAAGTCCAGAATGGAGTATAGGAACAAGGACTCACCCGTTGCAGTAGGGGCCACACATATCCAGGTTCTGGTTGGTTCACTTCACAATACGAATTTTCAAAATGATTCATCGAAGTTCGTGATATTATAAATTAAAATATGAATTCGCAATATTTTTTCCACGGTCGTTATGTTATAGATAGCCCGCCCGGTCTTAGATATTAATTTACATTGACTCTTCTCTTCAATGAGCATACTGTCACCTTTTAAAGATAGGTATGCAATTATTGCAATTGCATCGGTCATTGTGAAATTTTAAGGATCGGATGATGTGGGATAATTGCAGGATTTTATTGAAATTTGCCTTCCACCAAGTCTTCGAATGCATACCCACCAATCCCATACTTATTGCGTGACCCGAAAATAACATTAAAAGAAGTGAGTAATTTGTAGATGGTGGCGAGAATAATTGCGGTGATCAAAGTGGCCTCCCGATTCAAAAGTTGCCTCAATTACTATAATATGTTATTTTGTTTTTATACTTTTCTTTACTTAGTCAGAGGCTCCCACGCCTGCCTTTTCCATGCTTTTATCCATCAGTTTTCACGTCAAGACCCTAAGCTCCTTTTTGTATTCCCGCAGAAATAGTACGAGTGAGGGAGATACAAGAAAATTATTACTTTTCTTGCCTCTCCCTCACCCGTATTAAAGAAATAAGATGGCGCGAACCATTACCATCGCCATGCTGGTTATAATTAATTGTAGGGGTGCACAGAGACGTCACGGTGCCGTGTGTGAGAGAAATGGAAGAAAATATTTTTATTTCTTTTGGAGGAAATAGACGTACGTACATTGAGTGTCTCATATTTTGTCTCACCATTATTTAATTTGTGAGAAAGAGCTGCAGCCTTATTGTGATAAGGAACGTATGTTTATTGCCTTTTTGTTCGTCACGGTAATATTAGCTGCTTTTAGAATTCCCGCGGATGCGGCTCGTCGACCGGAGTGGCTCGCGTCATCTTATTTCTTTAATACGAGTGAGAAAGAGGCAAGAAAAGCAAGCAGTTTCGTCGCCGTGCCGTATCCGCGGAAATTATAAAAGCAGCCATTTTACACAGAATTTCTAAACGTTCCTAACAAATGTCCACGTTCCGACGTAATTGGTATTTACCCCCAGAACGTATTTCCATTTTGTACTGCGAATAAATTATTATTAATTATCGTGTCCAATTTTAAATGTTTCAGTGCTCAGAGGCCTTGGATGTGATAAGAGCCACGATAGCATCTGATGCCGCTGCCATAGAAAAACCTAATACAGATACGGAGCCAATATACGAAACTATCAAAGAACACGACCTTAAGGATGCCAGCACGGAAGCAATGCAGAAACGAGACGAATTTATTGACCCTGACGAAGTATGAAAAGATGTTCAGAAAAAATCATCTAAACTAGTTAAAAAATATAATTTAAAAAAATGTAAAAACAAACGAATCTCACTTATTCACAACATTGTGCTTTTTTTAACTGAGCACCCAAGAATTTTATCCGAGTCTCAAGTGTTCCCACCTGCCTGGAGGAAGTGAGACTGTAGCATCCCCAATTGGAGTATGTTATGAAGCTCAAGGTGGTGGGAGAGGAAGATATTCAGATCTTTTTAGCAAACACGACTAAAGCCATTTCAAGTAAACTTACAATTCTGAATGGTGGTCTTACACCATTTTGAATTCAGGCCGATACTGAGGGTGTTTTTTTTTTTTACACTGAAAACCGCACAAGAATCTCAACTGCTCCCGTCTGGAGCCAGTGAGGCTAAAATGCTAAAAGTAGACAATAGAGAACTCCAGTCCAATTTTTTTATATTTTATAATGAATAAAAGACCTTCAAACTTAAGTAACTGCATTTTTATTTTTATAGTTAGTTTTAATAGTTAAAATAATTGTCAAAGTTTTAATTTTTCAAGACTCCCAGAAACGCACCGTATCTATGGTGAATTGTGTGACGTCTTCACCCACCGATAGTTTTTTTACTTTTTAAGTTGTCATTTTGAATCACTGATGTTATGTCAAGGGAAATTTCCCTAGATCTAGGGGAGAAAAATATTTTTTAGGGATAAGGGAAATCAGGACAAAATCTAGGGAAATTTCGAACTCTGGTAAAATTTTTATTACATATGACAATATTACTGGTATATATTTTGGAATTCCTATGAATCTTAATTATTGTTCATGTACTTACATGCAATGTTATTTTTAACACTGACAACTCAAAATGATATTAGGGAACGTACCCATACTACGTGACACGTTCGGGGGAGGGGGGGTCTTCAAAATACCACGCTTGGTACAAATGATCGGCGGGTTGCTTAGGTTTTTGGTCACGGTGGGGGGGGGGGGGGGGGGGGTTAAAAAGTGCAAAAAGTTTCTAATTCAGTGGTGAGGGTAGTCGTACTTTTAAATTATTACTTCACGTAGCAAAAAGTGTTTTATTTGGAAAAGCACAGTATTATTAGTATATTTACCAAGTTCCAATATCTTTCCAATTAATTAATTAACATGTAACAGGATTAGTGTTACACAATCAGGTGGCTACGTAGGTGATCGCGTTAATGTGAAATTCTAGGGAAATTTCATTTCGAAATCTAGGGAAATAATTTTTTTGGGCAGAACATCCCTGTTTGAATGAAGAATCCAGAAAAATCAATGGCGGAATGCTTTGTGATGACTTTTAGGTATGGGGTGTGTTTTTTATTCAAGATTAACTGCTTTTAATATAGAAAAACATTGGTAAAATGTCCACATTTCACCGGTACTGTTATTGTATTCTAACAAAGTGCAATATAAAAACAATAAATCATCTTTTTCATTTGCAAATACAAGTTAGTGACATCGTAAGCCTCGAATTTTGTTTTATGTATATTACATACAGAAACACTGGTATTTATAATATACTGATCATAACGATTGTGTAATAACTTGTATAAAAAGCCCTTTTAGTAAAAAACAATTCGAAAATACGATGTATCGTAAACCAAATGTCAAATATGACATTTGACCTATTTATGACTATGCTTAACCTCAAATATAGCCCTTTTACGTCATAATATTAATTGTTGAGAGCCTAAATATTGTTTCCAATAAACACAATAACTATTATTTATCTAAATCTCTTTAACAGTATGAAAATAACCAAAAAAACACGAAATGTTGAATGGCGTGCGGCGTGCGTGTCTTTCGTGGCGTAAGGCGTAAGATTTCAAATGTCAATACATCTTGATACACTTCGGTGAATTGGTTAGCAGGTTAACAGTGACGTCACCGTTAACCATTTCAGTAATGCCAAAATGACACTGTGTTTCGAGGAGAGGCTTAAAAATGCACTTTTTAATAATTTTTTAAAAACTCTGCGTTTAATATTATGAAATAAAACTTATATATTCAGAATCAGCGTTTATTGGTCTTCATGAACATATTTTTTTAAAGCCATAATATTTTTCACTGGAGTTCCTTATTGTATTCCCGCTTTTCTCATAGAATGCATTTTATGAAAATAAATGTTTACGAGAAAATCCGCACAGAAATAGCCGAGCATAATTCTGTTTTCCTAACGCTCAAGGCAACGAAGTGCCATTGGATAGTGTAATCAACATACAACAACAGGGATGTTCAGAAAATAAGTTTACTGAATTTTTTATTTTTTTTTAAAAAGCGTATAAAAAAAAAATTATAGCATATTGTTGATACACTTGTTGAATATATTTTCCGAATAATCAACATCCCGTTAAATGTATGTGGTGAGCCGTGGCACTAGTTTCTTTATGCCTTAAAATATTTCATCAGCATTTGAACCGAAATGAAACGATTATTGTCATAAAATAACATTACGTACCTACTCTTGCAATATTATCAGCTAATCCAATTGTTAGAATCAACTATATGTACTTACCATCTAACACCTACCTATTAAGAGAAATATAATAATATTATTTGTATTTTTACTACATCTATGCATATTATTACTTTTAAAAATATCTATGCTACATGTATATCTAATTTAGTAACTGTTATGTTAGTAAATTTCTTTATCAATATTTGTTATCATTCATAAGTTTATTTGTTTCTATTAAAAAAAGGTAAATCTTATTTCATTATTTATTTATTTATTTATTTATTTATTTAATACAAAACGGCATAAGTATGCCATAAACATTAATTACATGTCACAAATTCATATTCAAAATATTAGTAATGGTAAAACAGTGTATGTATAACAGTTAATTGTGACGATACATTGGGAAGTGACACCAGAGATACATTTACATGCAAAAATCTATAATAGAAATAAAATTAATAGTGACTAAAAAAATATGATAGCATAGCCGTCTTGTACCTCTGTTCCGTGCAGTTAAATAGATCTATCACATCTGCATATCTATTAGTAACTTCATGCAACCTAGGTAAAAGTGAGTGTTTCGTATACTCAGTCCGATTATTGTTACATTTAAAAAGGGTTTTAGAACGAGTGGTTCTCGTGGGAATATGAAATTCAATGAGCTATGAGTTATCTTTTTCTGTAATGATACGACTCCCCAATTCAAACACGAGAAATGTTTTTCTCTTTTAAATTGGGTAGATTCAAACAAGAAATTACTTTATTTGTAATTATTTTTAAGAACCATATGTAAATCCTTATGTAAATCTGTTGTATGTATTGTAATGTATATTTAAAAAAAACAACCTATGCGGTTTGCTAAGGCTATGTGAGGGCGGCCGTTTTCGTGAAAAAAAGCTCACTTCTCTGGTCAGCATTCCCCTCCTTCTGTTTTGAATGCTCCTCTTGAGTTTTTAAGGGTATACAATATTTTTGTGCGTTGATGGTCTCAACCTGAGGTCGAAATTTGACCAAAATGATGCCTTTTCGGTCCCAAAACACTGAGGCCATGATTTTTTGCCCGAAATTGTGGTTTTCAATTTTTTGAGAGATGGGGAATTGGTGTGACGCTACTTTGACGACTGTTTTTTTTCTCAGGGATGTAATGAGTCACCCACTATCATTTCCAGTCACAATAGAGCTTAGAAATAATCACCTTTTTTCTTGTAGGTGTTATTCCTTCCATGAATTAAAAGCGAATCACAGCCTTTGGCGGGATTTTTTGCCGACAACTTTCACGGAACTGGACAGTATGTAAACTACAACGTGAGTTTACATACTACCAAGTTCTTGCGATGCTCGTTCTGGTCAAGAGACCTCTTTCTTCCACTCAATACCGCCAACACCCAAAAAACAAAAAACCACAGCCCGTTATGGTCGCAGTACACTTACTTTCTGAACATCCCTAGGGTACGAGTATATTATAAAAGAAAGTCCAAAAAATCGTGCGTCCCGCAAAAAATCAGAAACGAGTCCCGGTACGATCAAGTAAGTTATTTGGTGAGGTAAATCCTCATCTATCCCCCCTCCAGGATGACGGTTCCCGTTTTTACCTAAAGGGCATGCTTTTGAAGATATAAGGTCTGAAAGTTTCGCCCTCTTAAAATTTCCTGAACAGTCTTCCGGAAAGTTCTAGAAGGTTCGATAGAGCTCTGAAAGAGAAAGTTCTGGAAGGAGTGGCGGAGTGTTGTGGAATGTTCGGGAAATGGGAAACGGGAACATCATTGTGGAACTTTCCAGAACGCTCTCGAATTTTGTCCTGAGCGAAGTCGGGTAACCCAGCTATTTGGTTGATATAGGTGACTGCCTAATCCTACAGTCAAATATCGTCAAATTACCAAATTGGTGTGTCGCAAGCAACTTATTCCTCAATATCGATAAATGTAAGACACTAACATTTTGTCGAACAAAGACCCCACTCTTTCAAATACACAATAGATAATAAAATCTTAGAAAAAATCAAAGAAATTAGTTATCTTGGAGTTGTGTTTGATAAGCAATTAAAATTTATAAATCACATACAACAAATAACTAACAAAGGTATGAAAACACTGGGATTTATAATCAGAACAATCAAAGACTTCGATTCGCTGGAAGTTATAAAAATTGTATATTTGTCACTCGTACGCAGCTTGTTGGAATACATTTCCATAGTTTGGTCCCCATATTATCAAATTCATATAAGAAATATCGAAAGAGTGCAGCACAAATTTTTAAGATTTATTAACTTCAAGTTACACATATCTATTCAACACATTAACTGCACATCTTTACTAAATACACTTAAATTGCATTTCCTAGAAAACAGAAGAAAAATAAACGATCTTACTTTTTTGTTTAAAATTATTCACTCCGAATTATATTGTTGCAAACTCCTGCATCTCATTGATTTTAAAATACCAACCCGAGAAACAAGGCAAAACATATAATTCTGCAACAATAATTCTGTAAACAACTACCACACAAATGCACCAATTTCACGACTTCACACACTAGAGAACAAATTCACCTCAAATATCGATGTATTTAATACAAGTTCACCCTTATTCAAAAAATATCTGAACAATTTTTTATGTAGAATATTTTGATATCTAAGGAGCATCACATAGGGTCTATTGCATATATTTGTGTATTTCTACATTAATTTACAATGTAAAAACTAATTACCCTTTTCTTTTTATGTATCTTGCATTTTGTCATGTATTATTCATTACATTTAATTAGTCACCAGTAAATTGTGTAATTACTAACATACCTACTAGTTCATTTCTATGCCATTTACAACTTAGAAACTTTCTCTTTTATTGTAATGCACTATCTTTCCTTAAATTTATCTGTGTACCTACCTTTCATATGATGTTTACCAGTTATATTTTTATAGTTTATCTTTATATTTAAAAACTGTCTCTGTATTATAAACTTATCATGTAAAAGCCCATCAGGGCGTTGATAATTAATAAATAATAAAAATAAATAATAATAAAAACAAAGAGTTATTGCATTTTTTTTAAAGTCATGCCTTATTATTTACCATTTTATTTGTTTGAAAACGTATAATTTATTTTAATTCTTCTCAAGAACGCCCCTTTCTGTACAGTGTAAAGGTAGGGAAACCCGGTTAGCCAGCGTTCTGGGGCGAACTAAGGGAGGGGCTATAGGAAAGGATTTATCGCCCCAGGAACCATTTATTTGTTAACCAACACCTCTGCCTTAGGTAACCCTACGTGGCTCGCCATGTATGGTGAATTAGCGGAGGTGTTCTTTAGGCCGATTAGAGAGAGGCTTGTTGAGGGAGACCTTTTGACCTCTCCAGCAAGCCTCTCTTGGGACAAAACAACGCCTTGCTCCGCAATGAGAGGGATGGATTCATACATCAGTCACTCCTAGACACACTGTCCCCCAGATTCCTACCTTCCCCTCATACACTGTTTCTTCATTTTCTAATGTAAACAAAAGCACAAGAGTCCCTGTGGAAACTAAAAAGGTAAATACTGAAATATTAATAATTAAGTTGATTGTTGTCATCCTCTTCTGTATTATTGTAATAGTTTAATTCACTTTAATTGACTAATTTTAATTTAGTAATGTGTACTTCAAAGTTTACAAATCACTAATTAACTATAACGAATAAATTCCATTTTCTCCTGCTGAATGTGGCTCCTACTTCTTCTTTAATGGCGCTACAGCCCATATCGAGCTTTGGCCTCCTGCAATATTCGCCTCCAACTCCTCCTGTCCTCAGCGGCTGACTTCTTGTTTGTTACCTGGAGAAGTTGTGCTGCATCCCCTCTGACCTGTTACACTTTTCTCTTTCCACCTGGGTGTCCAGTCAAAATTCTTTTTAGACGCGTGTATTCGGCATTCCCCGTACATGCCCAGTGGAGGTAATCCATCTCTTACCCGCCCTGGTATAAGTAACAGATGGTGTAAGTAACAGATGACTCCTTCAAGGCTCTCGCAAGGACTCTAATTTTTTTTGAAAGAACGAATCTTCATTTAAGTTTGAACGAATCTAGACCTCCAGTGTCCATGCATACGGTGTTAGGAAGCAGTATGCAAGTGCTTACATAATATACAAAATGAGAAAAATATAAAGCAAATCAGAGATAACTAATTTAAAAAAATACCAGAAAAACATAAAAGGTGGCGTAATGGCATCTTGCATATGTTGCAAGCATCTGCAAGAAAAGATAATGAAAACAAGTATTGTGATATGAAGAACGCTTGTGTCGGGTGGGATACCTCTCTCGTCATCTGGCAGTACCAGCCAGAATGTGTATGGTGGTCGGTCTGCCGTGAATGAATCTCAACGTCCGCGCCCTTTAGCCGGTTTCTCGGTTGTGCCTTGACGATAGTGAGTGAGAAGTAGGGAAACGTACCCGAAGACCCTAAGGATGGAAGCGACATGCCCATGCCCAGCCCATCTCAACCTGAGGAGTCTCGTATGGGCGGAGATGCTAGGGGCCTGATGTATATCATACAGTTCTTTGTTGTGCATGATGTGCCACTGTTCGCCCTCTTTCACGGGTCCACATATTCTTCTCAGCACTTTTCTTTCAAAAGTTTCCAGAATTTCAACCACCTTTACCCTCAGTGTCAGCGCCTCACATCCATATTCCAATACAGTTCTAACAATGGTTATTTTGGTTTTTCTGTGGACGCTTCGTGACTTATATGTAAATACTGGCAGCAAAGAGAAGTATGTTTTGTTTGCTGCTGTGATTCTCCTTCTGATTTCTGCTGGATCCTCATTGTTCTCTATCAGACTGGAGCCCAGATGGGTGAATTGATCGACACTTCATATGAGTAGTTGTATTTGAATTTTGCACTACCTCTTCTTTTATGTGAAGGGTTCCTGCTCTGCATGATCATTTTCATTTTGTCAATTTTAATACGCAGTCCTACTTCCCGCTCCGATGTTTCTAAAGGGTCGAAGACCTCCTTAATAGCTGAAATTGATCTTCCGACAATGTTAATGTCTTCCGCATATACGACAACTTGACTACTCTTGAAATAAACATTGGAGCCAATGTCTATATGGCTCCTACAATCCAACTTAAACCTACAAATTGGAGTAGACTCTAAGATTTCTGGCAGCACATTATAAATATGATTCACATTAAACACTTCATTGGTTTATATAGTAAACTATTTTGGGTATTCACTCTATATTTTATTACTACTATAGCTATCTTCGCCTATAAAAAGACCTAGACACAAATTTCGGGGCACTCCACGGGGAACATATGAAAGAAAATAACAGACCGTGTTCATGTATACAATACTTTGGTGACAATATCCTTCGTAAATTTTTTTCCACGGTCGAGTGTCACCCCCCTATCGGGTGGCACCCGGGGCGGACCGCCCCTCCCGCCCCCCCCCTCGCTATGGCACTGGTTATGTCGGTGATTGTTTTGTTGTACACAATTTTATTTGAAAAGTATTTTGGTAGAATGTTATTAAGACTACCAATGATCCAGAAATAAATAGTGAAATGTGCTAAAATTGTACGTTATGCGCGAAACAGTGGTGAAACACATTTACTAGATCTGCCCTGATGATGGACAGTATGGACACTGCAACGCTGTCCGAAACATTGGCTAAAGAAGGAGGTAGCGCAACACAGCATATCACCCCAAAAACAAATAACGAAAATGGTGAAATATGTTCAAATTTATCGAATGATCGGCGAGTTTTTCACACGCAAGTACACTTGAAGTGAAATGTCACAAAACTGCGCTATATAAATGTAATGTAATTATTATTATTACAAAATGGTTTCACACTTACTTACCACGTCATCCAAACAAGTAATGATGCGTATCATACAAATTTTGCAGCTTGGTTAGTGCTTATTACCTAATGTTGAAGTGAACACTTCTTTAACACCGTTTAAAACTCGATGAAAAAGCGACACTAAAAAGAGACAAATACATAGGTAAATCTGTAGGATTTAGCCTGCGAGAGAAAGAGATAGTAATAAAATATTGATTTATTACATGAGTAGGTACTTGGTTCCAATACGATGTGATACATCCACGATTCCACGAAAGTCTTCTTTAGTCCTGTGGTATAAAGCGCCTGACTAATCTTAGTGACCAGACATTCACAGGACCAAGGATCGAATCCTATGAAATCCAAAAAAAAAACGTTTTTATTTTTGTGAAATCAATACCCCATCTTAAAATCACTCCAAAATATAAAGGCAAAGAACTTTACAACAAATAATACATTAATTAATTAATAAATAAAAACACAATTATTTATTTATTAAAAGAAAATAACTTAGTTTACATCACTTTATTTTTTTATATTTTATAATATCAACATGTTTCGTGAACCATGTTCACTTCTTCAGGAATAAAAGTATACTAAAGTTAAAAAATTAATTATAGATTACATATGGAGAGAAGAAATTGAAGGAGGGGGAAGGGTTGACAATGGTGGGAGTTTCGAAGAATTGGGGATTACCAAGCTATTAGAAGTAAAAGGTCGGTTAAGTGGGAAGATATTTAAAACAGGGTTAACAAAATTTTTTTGCTTATTAATTATGTCAGCTTTGGAATTTACATTTTTTCTTATTTCTAAAATTTCTAAATTATTGATTTGCGATGTTTTATATCCTGTATGTAATATTTGAAGACCTGAATTTATGTCAAAGCTATGATCATATTTTAATAAATGGTCTGCGAACTCAGAATCGCTATTGCCATTTAGTGCTCTGAGGTGCTCTTTAACCCTAATCTCAAAGTTTCTATAAGTTCTACCTATATAAAACGAACTACAATCATTACAATTGAGTTTGTAAACCCCTGATTTTTTCGTTTTAATTTCGCTATCTTTATTGTTGAGTATATATTTCTTCAGTTTGTTATTTGTGTAAAACGCTGGTTGAATAGTACCGGGAATATTTTTACTAATAATTTTTGACGTATCGTTGTCGACAAATAAAATTCTACGCCAATGTTTATTGTTATCTTTAGATATAGGGTAAATATATAATTTGAAAAAATTCTGTTTAATTTTTTTATTTAGTATTTCATCTATCAAATTAGTAGAATAGCCATTATTAATTGCTATTTGCTTTATGAGATTTAATTCAAAATTATAGTTAAGAGCTGACAAAGGAATTGTAATTAGTCTATTAATCATAGAGTGGAAAGCGGCTAGTTTTTGAGAAAAGGGATGATTTGAAGAATTATGTATAACAATATCAGTAAACGTATCTTTACGGAAAATATTGAAATCTATTTTTGTACCTGTTAATGTTAAATTTAAATCTAAGAAATTTAAGCTCCTATCTTTACCAATTTCCAGTGTAAATTTAATGTTTTTGTGTAATTTATTTAAAAAATTTAAAAGAACATGTTCAATTGTCTTTCTGAACCTAACCAAATGCAAAATATATCGTCAACATATCTTTTCCAACAATACACATTTTTGAGTAATAACGCACCGCTATTAAAAATCTTATTTTCTAAATTATTTACAAAAATATCTGAAATCAAAGGACTCGTACTACTTCCCATAGCTAAGCCATCCTTTTGTTTAAATATAGTATTATTAAATTGAAAGTAATTTTGTTTAAAAATAACA
Organism: Limnephilus rhombicus; assembly: GCA_929108145.2. Classification (NCBI taxonomy): domain Eukaryota; kingdom Metazoa; phylum Arthropoda; class Insecta; order Trichoptera; family Limnephilidae; genus Limnephilus; species Limnephilus rhombicus. Next base: position 43,005,885 of record OV815283.1, read on the forward strand.
TCAAATAATAAAGTAAAATCATGAATTAGGTCTTTCGGCAAATTTGAAGAATTTAACAAATTATAAATAATGGTTTTACTCTCTTCTATTGGAATACTTGGAAATAAATCAACTATATCGAAAGAAACCAACAATAGCATGGTTAGGGATTTCCAAATCCTTTAAATAATTAACCAATTCTAATGAATTCTTAACGGTGTATGTTGGTTGGAAAACATTAGTATTAATAATTACATTATTTAATGTTAATGCTACTTTGAAAGTTGGGGCATTACAATTAGAAACGACTGGCCTAATTGGTTTATTCAATTTATGTATTTTTAACAGACTATAAAGCTTAGGAATCTGTGGGTTACTTAAAATTATTTTTTTATCATTTTTCAACTTTACAAAAATGTCACTTTTACAATTTTTTACTGCTTGTTTCAACATGTCTTGACACTTATTAATTGGGTTAATATGGATAATTTCGAAATTGTCTCCTTGCAGAAAGTCCATAGTCTTGGTTATGTAATCACCTCTATCCATAATAATAACACTGTTCCCTTTATCAGCCTTTGTAACGATTAAATTTTCTTCCTTCACAATTTTTGAAATATTCTTAGCAATATTTAAGTTCGCGCTAATACTTTGGTTTTTATCACGATTTGAAACTGTTTTCATGTTAATGTTTTTTATCACTTCGGCACATTTATAATGAAATGATTTAGGTTGTTTATTTAGCGCATTGTCCAAATCCACTGCTAATAACTCCAGTTCTAACTTATTTTTAACTTTTGAACTGTAATGCAAGTTATGATAAGTCCTTTATTTAATAATTTTAACTCTTCCTCCGCGAACTCATGATTAGACATGTTAATCACTCGATTATGGAATTTTATTGATTTATTTCAGTTTTTAATGCTTCCGGATTTAGTTTTTTATTATTATCACACAATTTTTTATTCACAAAAACATTAAATTTACACTGAAAATTGGTAAAGATAAGAGCTTAAATTTCTTAGATTTAAATTTAACATTAACAGGTACAAAAATAGATTTCAATATTTTCCGTAAAGATACGTATACTGATATTGTTATACATAATTCTTCAAATCATCCCTTTTCTCAAAAACTAGCCGCTTTCCACTCTATGATTAATAGACTAATTACAATTCCTTTGTCAGCTCTTAACTATAATTTTGAATTAAATCTCATAAAGCAAATAGCAATTAATAATGGCTATTCTACTAATTTGATAGATGAAATACTAAATAAAAAAATTAAACAGAATTTTTTCAAATTATATATTTACCCTATATCTAAAGATAACAATAAACATTGGCGTAGAATTTTATTTGTCGACAACGATACGTCAAAAATTATTAGTAAAAATATTCCCGGTACTATTCAACCAGCGTTTTACACAAATAACAAACTGAAGAAATATATACTCAACAATAAAGATAGCAAAATTAAAACGAAAAAATCAGGGGTTTACAAACTCAATTGTAATGATTGTAGTTCGTTTTATATAGGTAGAACTTATAGAAACTTTGAGATTAGGGTTAAAGAGCACCTCAGAGCACTAAATGGCAATAGCGATTCTGAGTTCGCAGACCATTTATTAAAATATGATCATAGCTTTGACATAAATTCAGGTCTTCAAATATTACATACAGGATATAAAACATCGCAAATCAATAATTTAGAAATTTTAGAAATAAGAAAAAATGTAAATTCCAAAGCTGACATAATTAATAAGCAAAAAATTTTTGTTAACCCTGTTTTAAATATCTTCCCACTTAACCGACCTTTTACTTCTAATAGCTTGGTAATCCCCAATTCTTCGAAACTCCCACCATTGTCAACCCTTCCCCCTCCTTCAATTTCTTCTCTCCATATGTAATCTATAATTAATTTTTTAACTTTAGTATACTTTTATTCCTGAAGAAGTGAACATGGTTCACGAAACATGTTGATATTATAAAATATAAAAAAATAAAGTGATGTAAACTAAGTTATTTTCTTTTAATAAATAAATAATGACATCACAAAGTAACAACCTTTTAGAAGAAGTTTTCTTCGAAAAAAAAAAAAAAAAAAAAACAATTAGATAAATTTTTTTTTTAATTCCGGTATGTGGGGAGAAAAGTTCAATCCCACACATACCATAAGGGTTATAATACGTAAGTACAAAATATTTCAAGAGAAAAATAAATAAGAAAAGCAGGTAAATATGATAATAAATGCATGAAACAAAGGTGATAAGATATAAGATATAATAAAAGATATAAGAAGATAGTAATAGTTATTGGCTTTTAGAATTCTGTGACCACGTTAGGAGCCAGTATTTTTCTACAGTATGCATCAATGCTGGATGATAAACTGAGGCGGGCTTTCATGACTAGGATATTACCAGAGCTGCATATCCTTTCCCTCATTCCTGCCACCCTGGATCTAATAAGATGACCACATGGCGTGCCATTTTTTTATAAACTTATTTCCCTTCGATATGAAAGGTAGTTCAAAATAAATTATTCGCGTTAAATCAAAACAGTTCCATGCTATATTATCACACAATAATTAAAAAATGTTTTTTTTTTTTATTTCAGTCTTGACAAAAATAAATTTCGCCTGTTCATTTTGAAGTTGGTCAGTAATTATTTAGATATCGCTTTGCCGCCCTGCCGTAGTCGAATAAACGTAGGTACAAATTTACAGATTTATTTTAGCAGAGTTCGACCTTTCTCATTTCTCCTACCATTCCCTTCGACTTAGAGGAGATTAAGCTTAGATCTGAAAGAAGTGAGCATGTTTATAAGAAAGATAGTGAACCTTACTCAACGCTACGGGGTAGTTAATTTTTTTTTTGTATTTTTATTTTTAAATAATAAAATAAGATAATAGCAAATTTTACGTGGTCGATTACATTCTGTTTATTTTGTAGAAACAATAACCAATAACAATAACGGAAAGTCTAAAACTTTTGACGTTTGTAATTAATTTTGATTTCACGTTATAGGAAGAATCATTTTAAATTAATAAATTTATTTAAAATAAATTCATTTAAATACATTTTCGAAGAAGTGTCCCTTTCTCGTAAATCCGTCAGGGCCTATATCTTCCTTGGGGATGCTGTGTGGAGGGTTTTTTAAGTGAAGAAGGAAAGGAAGTTCTGGAAAGGAATAAGGTATGAGGGGTGGATAGGAATCTAGGAATCAATGTGTATAGGGGTGACGGACAAATGAATCCATCCCTCTCACAGCGGTGCAATGCGATGTGTCGAGAGGGTCCGGCTGGAGAGATCTAGGTTAGGACTACCTCAACCAGCCTCCTAATCGAAACGTATTCACCACCAACACCTAGAAAAACCTCACTCCATGAACCCGGATACCCCTTCTAAGTCACCAAAAATAGCGAAGCACTGGTGACTTATGACAAAGAAATACAATTCCACGAGGATAAAATATATTTTGAAATATGCAATTCACCCTAAAAAGATTGCTTTGTGGCGTTAAAGATAAAAAAGATAGTTATAATTTTGAGGACAATCTATAGGACAATTAGGAACTCCAGTGAAAAATATTATGGCTTTAAAAAAATATGTTCATATAGACCAATAAACGCTGATTCTGAATATATACGTTTTATTTCATAATATTAAACGCAGAGTTTTTAAAAAATTATTAAAAAGTCCATTTTAAATCGGGTCGTAAAAATACGCCGTTAAGTTGGCATTATTGAAATTTTAGTGATGACGTCACTGTTCAACGTGTCGTGACGTCACCGTAAAGTCATTGTATGGGAAAGTATGATATGACACAAGCCATCGTATTAATTTATTCGTTTATTTACATACTGTTTATAGACATTTAGTTGTTGCGTTTATTGAAACATTATTTAGGCATAAAAAATGTTTCAAAAATAAAGGTATCTCTTTTAGTTTATCTCTATTATTGAAAATAACAAAAAACTAATGCAAAAAAAGTATAGTAATGCTTCTTCTAGGGAGAATACTTCGAACAACGGAATTCAAAATGGCGGTAGTTGATCAGCTGATTGCCCGAGTCTATAGTAATTTTTGTCACACGATTCACCAAAAATACGGTGGTTTTCGGGGATCTTGAAAAATTAAAACTTTGACAATTATTTTAACTATTAAAACTAACTCTAAAAATAAAAAATAAAAATTCAGATATTTAAGTTAGAAGGTCATTTATTCACTAAAAAAATGGACTGGAGTTCTCTATTCAAATATTGAAGTCACATTCAAGTCTATGAACTTATTCAGAACTGAAAAAACACAGGAATTGTTGAGAGACATCAAAGACGGAATACTGAGGAGAGAATGGCGGGTGATTTCAAGAATATTGTTTTTTTTTACTGTTTGTTTGTTACTCTTTCTCGCAAAAACTACTGAATGGATTTTAATGAAACTTTACAATCATATATCTCATACCTCAGAATGACATATAGGCTACATATAATGGTAAGCTCTGGCGTTACGAAATTTGTATAAATGAAAATGTGTGTATTTCATGTTTTTTAGCGGCAGGGAGGAAAGGCATGGGGAAGGGGAACGAGGGGGGTGGGGTTCGCGGAGAGGGAAGACTTGGAAGGTGGAAGGGAATGGGGACGCATGAGAAAGGACATACAGGGAGAATCAATTTATTTCTTTGAATGGCTTTGCAACGCATGCCGGAGACCAACTAGTTTAAAATAATAATGAAATTTTGGTCTCCGGTGACAGTTTCGATGCTATTTTTTTTCACAACATAAAACATAAAAAATTAATATGTACCTATTGGAGAGTTATAGTTGGGCTGAGGGGTTGGGCGGCCAAAGTCATTTGGAGCAACGTATTGATTCTAAATGTTGGTTTTTCAACAGGGCGACACTGAAAGTATCTATCACTTGTATATTTTTTCGAATATTTTGACCTCCGATTCATAATTTGTTTTGAGAACTTCTGTTTCAATATTCGTGAAGCTTTCCCGGTGTCTTCTTGCATTCGTTATAAGTCAAAAGTTCTCCTCCTGTAATTAAAATATTCAAAGACACTGCTCGTTCTTTCTTCGTCCCATTCTCCGCATCTTATCCATGTTATCTTGTTTGTTGCACTATTTTAAGTTTATTTTTTTATTGGTTTATTCATGGTGAAACTCTCACGTCACAGAGATCTCATTGATATTCCATTCTGTAAACTTCGTCCTTAATCTGTCAGTTCCAGGCAGCACTGTCGGAAGCATATCCGGGTTAAAAATAGAACTCCATCAGGGACCGCCAATTGCGTTTCAGTTATTTGTTTACTTGTGCCAAATGGATTCATAGAAATATTGAGTATTAAAAATAAACTAAAGTTAAATGCAATTTTATATTACATTATCAAGTCTTTTGTTTTAAATCTACTTACCCGTAATAATCTAATTTAACCTCTCGGTCACTTTATGGCAAGACTTTCTATTATGTCTTACTCTGTTACTGGTTAATACGGAATATTTCTTATTCAAACAGTTAAATTTAGCTTTATTTTCACAAAAAGTGAGTTTTCATGTCGGGGGAGACGAAAAAACATGTAAAAAATGTGTATGTTACATTTTAATTTTGTTAAAATTATTCACTTATATGAAATTTGCTTCGCCATTTTTTAAAACCATTTTTATAGTACATTTTATAGACAATCAATCAATGCTGTCAATCATATAAAATATTGCCATATAAAATTCATGTTACGAAGTGAATTACTTTATTGCCAAAGTTTGTATCTGTATTTATAACAGAATAACGTGGAAAGAAATGTGTTAGAATACTTACACATACCCGTTAGACAAACCTTGCTTGCCAAACAAACCGTTCAAAACCTGGGATGTATATCTAAATGATGATGACATGCAGATTTCGTCGCTTGAACCTCAACCCATATTATTATTAATAATTCGAAGAAGATACTTTTATGTTTTTATTTTGACGAGAATTTATTTTATAAGGTTGGTATTCCGACAAATGTCATATTTGATTGTCTATGAATTAAAAAAAAGGAATATTCCGTTTTATCCGTGTATCGAACTTCGACAACACGAACGTTCAACACAACACATCACGTTCCGTATTATCCGTGAGGTGGGCTTGTATATTTTTACCGACTTCCGATATTATTTTATAAGTACCTATCTACTAATTTGGGTAGGCACGTCAGTGGTTTCGTAAGTGTTTATATATTGAAGACGTGGCACTGTAAGTAACGAGAAAATCACACATTTACATGAAGTTCATAATGCACATTATTACTAAAAGGGACGGCATACAAACTTGATTTGACGCCAAAATATCCAACCAACCTGAAAAATTATTTTTATAATCAAAAGTCATATCAAACACCTAGTGCGGATATATGCTACTTTATTTATTTGTATATTAATTTATTAAAAATGCGCCTTTCAAAATTTCAACATTTCATGATTTTAGAAGCAATTTGGACAATTATTTGTGAATAAATGATATATATAAAAAAATTGCTCTACTTATTATAAAATATGAAATGAAAAATAAAATATGTATATTAAAAATAAGTAAATTTGAATTACAAAATGACATTATTACGTCGGAACACAAATAAATTAATTATTCAATTTAAATTTACCTACTACCTAAAAAACGCGTGTTTAATTTTGTTTAATTTTTTTAAATTTTTTTATTTTCCATTATGTTACACAGTAGATAAGGCAAGATATTTTTTTTAAATAATTATAATTAACTCACAAAAAATTCCAAAGTTACCTCCAAAATAAAGCTTAATTACATTTATATGATTGCCATCATTTAAAACTAAAATAATTAAAGAATATAAATTTGATTAAAAACTATTATTTAACTAAATGAAGACAATATTAGCGAAACTCAATCCAAAATCTGGAGACATCAAAATTGGAAAAAGATATTGGCACCTCAAGTTAAAATTAAAAATAAAATGTTCATCTTAGACTTGCAGAAAAGTCAATAGATGTGGCATATTAAAAATAAATAAAAAAATGGATGAAAATTATCCAGACACTATCTAGATAGCATTTAGTTCGGGTTTGAATCTTGCAATCGTATATAAAGATAAGAGTAGTTCTTAGTCGAAGTATGATACAGTTAAAACTGACCGAATTGGATAAAGACACTAGACACTTTATCTCAGTTGGTAGAGCGGTTGCCATGTAAGCAGAAGGTCCTGGGTTCGGGTCCCAGAGGTCCCAATATCTTTTTCTGATTTTTCTGTCTCCAGATTTTCGATTGAGTTTCGCTAATATTGTCTTCATTTAATTAAATATTACAATTTGAGGTTTTACTCATAAAGTTAAAAATAAAATAAAAACTATTAAGTACTCAGTTTGGTTGGGTATTTGGCCTCAAATCCAATATTAAGTTTTGTAGGACACGAACTGCGCAGCAGTTCCATCCAACTCGTACCGCCTTTCAGAAAACGTTCAAAGGAGATAGATACTACCTGTATTGAACGGTGGCTTTTCACAGCGACGAAAGCCTTTTCCCTTTCGCCTGTACTGAAAGACCACGGTTTAGAATCGAAACGAAGCTTGATGTTGGCTTTAGTCTTACGTGAGTCATCTGTAGTGAACAGATCTGAATGGATCAGATCGTTGGGTAGGTACGTCCAAACCTTAGTCTTCGCCATCTTCTTCTCTTCCCTACTGAGATTCCATAATCCCATTCCATTTGGGCACTTGGGACTGGTGCGGTATTTTTATTCATATTTTATTAATTTGTTGACAAAACATAGTTTTAAACGACGCATTTTACAGAGTAATGAGAAATTTGTTACACCTAATTTTAAAACAACTTAAATACAAAACCATTATATTTAACAAGCATTAAAAAACTACAATAACCTCTCTTTTGAATTGCGCTGTTTCATCAACCAATCAGAACAAATAAATAAAATTAAACAATTTTTCAAAAAAAGCTTACTTACGTTAAAAAGTTAATATTTTAACATAAAACCTAGGTATGAATAGTGACTCCATATCAGGCACAATAGTTCTTCTTTTCTGATAAGGTGTACATGACCAAAATATATTATTATTTTTTAAATATTTATTTATAAAAATTTAACTCATATTTTTCATGTTACAATAAAAAAATAAAATCTATGTAAATGAAATAAAATGAAACAGGTGCATCCATCTAATCTGCCTGCTCCTGGAAAATTTAGTTAAGTAGTGAAATAAATAACACAACGTCAACAGCGTTTCTGGTATCCTTGCAATTAAAACCTTTAGTTTATTATGGTTTAGGTACTTAGTAAAGTCGACCGTTGGCCGAGCGTTTGCAAATGTTCCAAAAATCCTATAAGCGTCGGAAGTTATCTTTACATTGTTCTCACTCAGCCTTGCTAGCCATTGTACGCTTATTTTAAGAAATATTTTTAGGAATTCCACTTTAATAAAATAATGTGACACCATACAACTCGTATATTATAAGTGATAACAGAAAAATTATACTTTTAATCGAAAACGACAGCTCATGTGAAAAAATATTTTTCTTACCCCCAGTATTGACATTTATAAAAATATAAACTCCTCACAGGAAGCCCTGGGGAAAATTACTTTCCTCAGGGCTTCCTGTGTGGAGTTTATATTTTTATAAATGTTAATACTAGAGGTAAGAAAAATATTATGAGAAAAATTATTTTCCTCAGGGTCTATGTCAACTTAGGGGGTGCTGTGTGGAGGGTCTTTTCAAGGAAAGGGAGGAGAGGAAGTTTTGGAAATGAAAAATGTATGAAGGGTGGGTAGAAATCTGAAGATTAATGTGTCCAGGAGAAACGGACCTATGAATCTATCCCTCGAACTGCGATGTAAGGGGATGGGTTGATAGAGTCCGACTGTAGGGTCAAAAGATCTCAGAATGTGGGCAGACGCATCCGCCGCCAAGGTCCGGATAAACTTCACCCCATAAACGCGGGAACCCCTGCTAATTCACCAAACGTAACGAACCACTTGGGCCATGACTATGGTTCCCGGGGCAGCGGTCGCTATATCAACCTCCCAAACTAAAAATCCACTCCAAAGATTCACCAGTTTGTAATATGAATTTCCGGACACCGAGAATTGATTAATTATTATTTATTAATCAATTACACACCTATATATACTGAGAGGTTCTGCCACACATTGATAACTAGGAACGTTTTTTTCTTCATTTTGACCCAAGTGTAAGATTTGCTTTTATTAAAGACATCTAATTTTGCGTAAGCATTTAAGAAATAAGTTAATAATACAAAAAGGAAATATCCATACATTAAGTTTAACCTTGAAAAGAGCCAATTGTAATGATGATGCAAAAAGGAAAAGTGGAAATTATCTGGGTACAACGATATATCTTTAATATATACAACAAAGTCACAACATTTATTGTTGGGCGTTTACACAATCATAACTACACTCACCTACATACATCTGCATATATCATAGACTGTGCTTGTAGTTTTGATTGTCACATATCCCTTACCTATCCTTCCCTATCATTTTCCCCATCCCTATGTACCTCTCAATTTTCGTTACCATAACAACCAGTGTCGTCTATCGAAACCCGCTTTCCGCTCCCGCATTCTCTACCCGCATATCAAAGTAAATACCGCGAATAATAATTACACAAGTGTATGATCAAAGGCCACCCATGAGAGAAGAGATGTAGATACCACAAGGTTCCACAGTAAGTCCCTTCCTTCCCTTCCCTTTATGTGCATTCATTTTTACTTGTGCAGTGGTCTATCATACGTCTCAAAACACATACAAGGTCCTTCGACATTCGCATTCATACAAAACACACATCAATTTACAACTCAAGAACGGCTGGACCGATTTTCAAGATCTTTGATTTGTTGGATTTCCGCCCGAATAGCAGAATAGCTATTAAAACATCGAAAAAATTCATTCTAATTCAATTATGAAGAAAATTTCTTTTTCTCTCACATTTTGTGTAGAAGGAATTTTCATCTTTTGAAAGAGCTGCAGGAATATTGTGATAAGTATAATATTGAATGGTGAGTGAATTCCAAAAATTCAAAAACTTCAAATATCAATGCGCTGATTGCTTTGCTTTTGTCCTTAAACATATAATGCTGCCCCTCTTTATTACACACTATAGTCAACAGTCAAAAATGAGACAAACGATAAACGTATGTCTGCACCCCTCCAAAGGAAAAATACAATAATTATAATAAATCTCCCTCATACGTTTAAAGAAAATGAAACGCAATTCCCGTAAGTAAGTGGAAAAGTAAGAAAATCACAAAAAATATTACTTCGTACACAACGCCATCTCTGATATTGACAAAAACAAAACACAAACAATTACTTCATTATATAATTTTTAACATAATAATTTTTTTTATTTAATTCAGTTAATCAGTTAACACAAGAGTTATTTATTTATTTATTTATTTACTAGCCTTTTCCCGCGGCTTCGCTAGCATGGTGTAAGGGGGGTTCCCACTCCGCCTCCTCCACCTCCCCCCTCTCTCACCGCCCTCCCTCCCTACTCACCCCTCCCACCTCCACCCCCTTCCCCCCCTCCTCAGTACATTCAGTTTTTAAACAGCCCACGTGCCACCTTTTACAATTTTTATTCAAATTTCCATTTTTCATGTACATATATTAAATTTGGCACCTAACATAGGTACCTATTTAAAATATCGAAAATTCTCTTTCGATTCAAATTATTAGGGGAGTACCTACTTTAAATAAATTTATCAACTTAAAGATTTTCAAAAATAGAACCCTGATTTAAAATGTCATTCTCAAACACGCGAACTGTCAAGCGTGCGATAGTCGTTAGGTTTTCTGAAATTATCCAATTTTGTGCGCAATTTTCTTAATTTTTCTCTCCGTAAGAACCATCCTCGTACTTCAAGGAATGTTCTAAAAAAAGAATTAGTGAAATCGGTTCAGCTTCTCTCGAGATTTTTCGCTTAGCAACACATTTAGCGATTCATTTCTATATATAAGATTTATTTATTACACGCCCTGATGGGCTTTTACATTTTAGCTTATAAGTTGAGTATCAAACAATGAAGAAAATATAATACAATTAGAAAATAAAATAAACAATACAATGTAAAAACAAAACAGATAATAAAATAAAAATACATATTATGTAAAAATGATAAGAAGTCTCACATTCAATATAAACAAAAATTGAAGAAATTATGTAAATCTATTTTGTGTCTAGAAGAATAAAAGTGATAGAATATACAACATTTATTCTGATACGTTTTAAGATTTTCACGGCCAATAACATTTTCGTTATTTGTTTTTGGGGTGTTATGCCGTGTTGCGCTACCTCCTTCTTTAGCCAACGTTTTGGACATCGTTGCAGTGTCCATCATCAGGGCAGATCCGGTAGATGTGTGTATGCAACGATGTCCGAAACGTTGGCTAAAGAAAGAGGTAGCGCAACACGGCATAACACCCCAAAAACAAATAACGAAAAAACATTTATTCTGATTGGTTAGATGAAATAAATCACCTAGATTATTTATTTAATACATGAATTATCGAGAGTACATATAGTTTTTTGTGATATTTCACCCTCCATGTTAGGGATGACCCTGTGTTATGGCGGGTGAAGTTTACAGTTTGCGGATATACATTCATTAGTATAGATTGAAATTTTTCACTAATTGATACTATTAACACAAATTCTCCTACAATAAGAGAGTTTATGTAGTTATATTGGATTATAAGAATAAGGTGAAGAAGTTAAAGAATTATTGGAAAAGATAAGTTATTTTTAATAAATTAAGGAATTATTGATATATATAGTTCACAGTAATCAGTCTTATTACATATAATGCTGCTTAGATAGTAAATAAATATATTTTATGTTTTTCCTGCTCTTAATACTATCCACACAGATCTTCTATAGTAAAAAAATGATATACTTATAGTTAAAATATTTATTTCCGAGACTGTGAAGTAAATATTGATTAATGGAAGTAATTCAGGACAGTCAATTTTGTAATGCAGTATTCTATGTAATAGTATTAATGGAGGTAATTGTAATCAATGTTTAGTACAGGAATATGCAATTTATAGTTTATATACCTCAGAAACTTCCCTTGAATCTTTTCAATGTTAGATATGATTTTAGATGTTGTCTTTAGACTTTTCAATGTTGTCTAAATGAATGTTGTAAAAGGGAGACCATAACGTAGAGTCATATTCAAGTTGGCATCTGACAAGGGTTTTACATAACATAATAAATGTGCCTAAATCATTGAAATCTTTTGCAGCTCTCAAAACAAAGCCAAGAGTCAATATTGAGGCGGTACGAAGTTTCAGGTCAGCTAGTTTTTAATAAAGTATGAATTTTTAAGCGTATAACTAAACCCAAAAACCTGGTTATTTTCAGCTTAAACGATCGTTTTTGAAAATCTTGTCTTGTAATGTGGCTCTATTTGAAAAGTTTATAACACCCATAGTCGTTTAATTTCGGAGAAATCCCAAAGGTTGTTCGTCACAGTATCACGGCGCTAATAAAAAAAAAATATATATATATATATATATATTTTTTTTTTATTAAGTTAAAAGAAATACCTATAATATTTCACTTTCTTAACTTAAGTACAGAGCATATATAGTATAGTAGTACAAGTTATATTTTTAAATGATTAACGTCTTTTTTCGAGACTGAAATAATATTTATTGTTTTTTTTTTTTTTTTTTTTTAAATTATTTCTGGCTTTCACCCTTCAAGGGTGTTCTAGGCCATCATTTATAATTACAGAGAAAGGAAAGGTGAATTTATATATTAATTTTATTTAAATGTGCAAATTTCAGAATTTTATGGAAGATTGGAGTAGAGTTCAGACTTAGAAGAGATGAGATGTTGAATGGAGGAGAGGCAATTTTTGATAACGCTTGATAGAAGAGAGGATATTTATTTAGAGAGGGACAATCAAAAAATATGTGATCTAAAGTTCCCACATCTAGACCACAGAACGTACAATCTGGGGAGTCAAGCACATGAATTTTATAAAGGTGAGAAGGAACGGAACAATGTCCGATTCTCATACGAATAAGTAAGGAAATTTCTTTTTTGGAAAAATGGGGGAATTTTTGAAACCACGGTTTTGATGGGATAGTCCTTTGTATTGAGGCGTAGCGGGCACCCTTGGATTGACTACCAATGTTCCAATACTCTGTCCAAACATTGCGGGATCTATCTTTGATGATGGAAAAAATATCAGACAGGGGAATATGGTTTACGAGGGTATCGGTAGGGTTAGACGCTCCTTGTTTTGCCAAGGAATCAGCAATATCATTACCCACTATGCCAACATGTCCAGGAATCCAAATCAGAGTGACAGTTTTTCCAGAGCTTTGAATGGAGGTTATCAATACTCGAATAAGACATACAAAGTGATCATCAGGATGAAGAAGAGGACTTGTTTTAAGTTTTTGGAGGGAACTGAGAGAGTCAGAGAGAACAAGAGAATGTTCAAAATTATTTTTTATTATATATTTGAGAGATTCAATAATCGCAATGCACTCGGCAGAAAATATTGAAAATTGGTTTGAAATTGAATAAAATATTCTTTCATTAGAATTATTGTGGTAAACGTTAATACCAATACCACAGTTAGGAGAGTCCGGAGATTTGGAGCCATCAGTAAATAAAAGAGAAGAGTTGGGCCATTTTGAAGAAATAATGTCATTGAACATATTATTGACAGTACGGGCTGGGAGATTGGAATGACTTTTAAGGATGCCGATCCCCTCTAAAATCGTTGGGGATAGGGTGACGTGACTATATTTTAATTTGTACAAAGGAAGAATATCATTTTTGATAATTTGAAGCTCTGAGAGAGAGCGAAAATTTTTACAAATGGCAGGGAGAGGTTTAGTTCGAGCTCTGATTGTAGATGAATGTGTTGAGTCGTTGAACAACGAGACTCTGGGAATAATCTGATGACTTTTAGAATTTAAACATTTAAGAACAAATTTGTCAGCAAATAATTGACGCCTTAAATAAAGAGGAGGATCAGAACATTCTACTTGAAGGGAATTGATGGGCGACGATTGCATCGCGCCAGTTATTATTCGCAATGACTTAGATTGAATTTTGTCTAATTTACTGAGTGCATTTTTGGATGCAGTACTAAAAAGTGGGCAGGCATAGTCGAGATGACTTCGAATAAGTGCATTGTAGAGCAACTTAATGCAGATAGGATGAGCACCCCACCAAACGCCAGTCAATGATCTGATAATATTTAAATTTTTTTCACATTTAGTAACTATATTATTAATGTGGGAAGACCATTTAAGTTTCCTATCAAATGTTACTCCCAAAAATTTTACTTCGGAAGCATTGGGGATTGGCGAGTTTTTAAATAAAATTTGAACAGGGGGATTATTATGACGATTTGAGAAGGTAACACACTGACTCTTTTGTACTGAAAGTTCAAGACCATTTAAAGTAAGCCATGTGCAAAGGGCATCCATGGCTTCATTAAGATATTTGACGGCGGATGGAATGATTTTGGATGATAAGAAGAAAGCTATGTCATCTGCGAACTCAACGACTTTTACTTGAGGGGGAATGGTGACATGCATATCGTGTGTGTATATATTATACAGTAAGGGGGATAATACATCGCCTTGGGGTAAACCCTTCCAAATTGACCTACTCTGAGGAGTAACACCTGGTAGCTCAATGAAAATTTTCCTATCGAGAAAAAGATTAATAATAGATTGGACAAACATGAGGGGTAAGCCAAGGCCTAAAAGTTTTTTTTTAAGAATTGGGATGGAAACATTGTCAAAGGCGCCTTCTATGTCTATAAAGACTGCAAGACATACTTCTTTGTTAGAAATGGATAAATTAATATCAGTGCTGATGATGGCAAGGTTATCTTGTGTAGATTTCTTTTTCCTAAATCCAAATTGGGATGGAGAGAGAAGATGATTACTCTCGACGAAAAATTCTAACCGGTTTTTAATTAATTTTTCATAAATTTTACTAAGGGTGGATGAAAGAGCAATTGGCCTATAGTTGGATCCAGAATTGGGTGATTTGTTTAATTTTAGAATTGGGATGATTATTTGAGAACTCCAGTCATCAGGTATTATGCCAGTCTGGAAGATTTTATTTAAGATGCTTAAAAAGTGATTTAGAACATTATCATTACTATTTTTGATAATGCTATAAGGTATACCATCTCTGCCTGGAGATGAGTCCTTGACTGTTGATAAACAATTTTTTAATTCAATTAAAGTGAATGGAGAGTCAAGCCAATGATCAGACATAGGAGTGTTGTGGATTGGAGTTATTTCATCTAAGTTAGGTACAGAAGGGGGGGCAATTTTGTCCAAGAACTCGTCCATCCATTTAGAATGAGAAGCTCGAGGAGATGTTGGACTGAAGGAGGATCGAAATCTTCGAATCATAGACCAAACTTCCGAAATTGGAGTGTTCGGAGATACTGAACTGCAGAAGTTGTACCACCCGGATTTTTTTTTTGACCTCAATACCCTTTTGGCATTCGCTTCGGCATTTTTGTATATGAGATAGTTCTCCATAGTCATATTGTGACGATAGGAAAGAGATTTAGCTTTCCGAATTCTCACTACTTTGGAACATTCCTCATCCCACCAGGGAGTTGGAGGGAGTTTTTTGAGAGATTTGGTTTTAGGGGGAGGATTTGATTTATTGATTGCAGTTACGAGCATTGATTTGAAGTTATCGTAGTCATCTTTGACAGATAATGTATCGGTATAGGATAAATTTTGTATAAACTTATCCATATGTGAGTTAAATTCGTCCCATTTGGTGTGTTTTGTTTTAATCTTTGTCGAAATATGGGACTTGTCTGAATGGAAAGAAGTTTGATAAGTGATGGTGATCGGGAAATGATCACTGGAGCAAGGGTCGGGGGACACCACCCACGAGGAGAGAGGTGCCAGATTAATAGAGCATATGGAGAGATCCACTGCACTGGGGTTTGTGTTGGGGCGAGAGATTCTAGTAGGAGATCCGTCATTCAAAAGAAAAAGGTTGGATTCATCTAGGAAATCCATCACACTTCGACCGTCTCGATCACAGAAAGCAGAACCCCAGACGGGAGAATGGGCATTAAAATCACCCAATAAAAAGAAAGGAGGGCTTAGTTGACGGACAATTTGCAACCACGCTTGTTTATTGAAGTGCGATGTTGGGGGAAGATAGATAGAAACAAAGGAAGTGTCCTTTATTTTAGCTGCAACCATTTGAAAGTCAGCATTGGGGGGTTTGATATTATTTATTGGGAAAAACGGAAGGGATTTTTTAATAAAGAGGGCAGCACCTCCGCCCGTACCTTCCGGGCGATCATCGCGGAGACAGGAGTACCCTCCCACATTAAAGTGGGTGGATGGAGTAAACCATGTCTCCGAGACAGCAGCCACAGAAACAAGGTTTGAATTTAATAGGTTAAGAAGGTTTGATTTGTTAGAAATAGCACTGCGGCTATTCCACTGAAGAATTCTGACATCTTGAAGAGCCATTTTGAATAAATGATTTTAATGTGGAAATAATAGAAGCAGCGTTGGACGGTAGATTAGTTTGAGAAGAAATTAGGTCAATTAGAAGCATAATAAGAGTTTGAATAAATGAAGAATAATCTTGGGAGAGTTGTTCAGAAAGCTTTTGATAGTTTGTTGAGGATGAATTATAATTGTTTGCGCACCCATTTGTGGCGTGTGAAAGAGGAGAACCATTGGGATTTAAGAGAAGTGAGTTGTGTTGTTGCTGATCGTATCCACGAGCCTGTTTAGAGATAGGGTTTTTGTATGTGAATTTTGTTGAACGGGAAGATGTTGAGGAGGAGGCGAGAGGGTTGGATGAAGAGTTACTGGATAAAACCTCGGAAAATGATTTTTTGACAGGCGGGAATAATTTAGAAGCCTGCAGAAAAGACAAGTTCTCAGAGGCCATAGAAATTTTTATATTTTTTTGGCGAGATTGTTCGGGGCAAGAAGAGTTAATGGCGGAATGAGCGCCTAAGCAGTTAAAACATTTAGGTGAAGAGAGAGAAGAACATTGGTCAGCCGAGTGGTTTTCTCCACATTTGAAACATCTGGGAGGGGATCTGCATGCAGCTTTGGTATGACCAAAACGGCAGCAGTTGTAACATTGAGTGGTGGGATAAGTGTACATTTCAACTGGTAAGGAGTTGAAAAATAAATAAATATGGGAAGGAAGAGATTGTCCTTCGAATGTGATGACGACAGATTGGGAGGGCTTCCAGGAAACGATGCCCTCAGAGGTGTCCTTATAATTTAGCCTCCTGGCTTTTATGGGATTGCCGATATGTTGGGGGGTTGAAAGTGAGGACAGGATTTCTGGAATGGACAGATCGGTCGAGATACCCCTGACCAGGCCCATTCGAGTGACATTGAAAGTTGGGATGTACGCCTTGAATTTAGAATTTGATGAAATAAATATATTTTTGATAAAGTTGTTGGCGGCTGAACCTGACAGGAATTCAACAGAGATTCGGAAGCGACCCTCGGCTTTAACACCTCCAGGTTTAATCGAAAGGTTCTTGTTATTTGAAAGAAATTTACCAAATTCAAGAGGATGGATGGTTTTACCTTGTTCAGTTTTTTGCGCATATACAATGTAGGGGCCACGGGAATGAGTAGAGTAAAAGATTGTTGGAGGAGGTTGAGGAAGAGCTGGAGGGGACTGAGAAGACAAAGGCGAATCATGTTTTTTTGGGGAAAGGGGACTAAATTTTCTTTTTTTAATTGAGGTTAGGATGACAGATTCATTGTCTGAAATGTTTGAATGTTCTGAAAAGTCTATTTTATCTGAAATGTCTCCATCTGGAGGGTCAGGAGGGGGATCTGGGGGCTTTGTAAGGGGTACAGGAGGGAAATCCTCCTCCATTGTTCAAAAAATTACAGCTAATATAAAAAGTGACAGAAGTAAAAAAAATATATAAATATCTGAAAATGAGCAGCAAGAAGTGACTCCTGGAAGATCAGGGGGGAAAAGATTCCAACACACTAAACTTTTTACAGCCAAAACACAATAAAAAGATTGGTTTAAGAATATTTTTTGAAAGAGCAAAACAAAAGAACTGATGACAGCCAAATGTTATTGTTGCGAGTCCAATATTTATTGTTATAGTTTGTAATGTTTAATTCGTACGACTCCATAAAAAAAAACATAGTGTGTAATTTACCCGCGGTAGAAGTGAAACTTGAAAGTCGCTAGATGTCACTTTCTTTTCTTTTGCCTGTTAATTTTAAAGTGGTTTGAAGATATTGACTTCATAAATGTTTTTCTTAAGTTTTTTTAGGATTCGTACCTCCTTTCGCTTGATGTCTATCTCTCTGGCCGCTGAGACTTGCCCACTGCGCTAGGAAAGGCATGCGCCGGGGCGCCAATTTACCGCATTATATTAGAACCGAGTATTTGTGTAAGACCCAGTTGTGACGCATTTCCGTTTCATCCGAATTTCAAAACACTAACGGCGCTAAAGAAGTTTCACTCCGAAAAACATATGTATTATATATGTTAGATATATAGGACCAATTATAGCTTTTAATATTATGGTTAGTTTATATTTATTAATTTTTTAATAATATGTATAACATTATATTCAGGTGGCGGGTATGTGTACCGCCAACGTGCGAACCATTTATTGGATAACAAACATCCCTGCCATAGATTACCCCAAATGGTTCGCTACATTTAGTGATTTAGCAGGGGTGCCCGGGTTTGTGGGCGAGGTTTGTCTAGGTCTTTGCGGCATACGCGCTTGCCCATCTACTGCGTGACGGGCCGGATTGGGAGAGACCGGTTGATGGAAACATCTTAACTCTCAAGCCGGATTCTCTCGACCCATCGTCTTGTACCGCTTTGGGAGAGATGGATTCGTACGTCCGTCACTCCTGGACACATTGACCCCCAGATTCCAACCCACTCCTCGTACATTTTTCCTTCCTCTCATTACTTTCTCTAAAAAGACCCTCCGCACAGCATCCCCAAATATTTTTTTAAATAATTTTATTTTATATAGGTCTTACAAAACTGAATAACATTCAGTTTGATTTTAAATAAATCTGTAATTTGTTCTTACAATAGGTGTTATCATTAAAAAATTGTTTATAATAATACTAGCAGACCCGGCCACACGTTGCTGTGGCTAACGAAACACAACGCCATTACCCAACCTTTATAAAATCCACACCACCCGCTTGCCAGCTGCCCGCTGCCGCTGCCCGCTGCCTGAATTGAATATTTGAATTTATCGACTTTTCTCTACTATAATAAGCATGTTTTTATACATATAAACCTTCCTCTTGAATCACTCTATCAATTAGTGAAAACCGCGTGAATATCCTTTGCGTAGTTTAAAAGATCTATACGCACATACATTTTAAGCGACTTCAGCAAATAAAATAATTCAAATCAAATACCTACTTACTCTAGGACATCTATTTTCCAATTTCTTCCGTAGAACGAATTTCAAAAGTGACTATAGTACGGCCCGCCAGCCGTTTTAAATCACACAAAAATATGTTTTCTTTGAATTTCTCGGCTTTTTTCTAATATAATTTACATGTTTTATACATATAAATATTCCACTTTAATCACTCTATCTATTGCTGAAAACTGCATGAAAATCCGTTGCGTAGTTTAAAAGATTAACGCGCACATACATTTTGAGCGACTTCATATACTATGTAATAATGAAATATTACATTTTTACTTGAAACTTTTTGTAATATGACATTACATGGATACTGTAATGCGATATTATGCATCAATAAATATTATTATAAGTCAGTGAATCAATTTGGCAGGCGGGTATGGGTACCGCCGCGCCGGGAACAATTCATTGGGTTACCAACATTTCTTACATAGGTTACTCCAAGTGGTTTGCTATGTTGGCCGAGTTCATGGGGTGAAATTTGTCTGGATCTTGGCAGCGAATGCATCGGGACATCAGGAAAGACTGGTGAGGGAGGCTGTGACCTCTCCAGTAGGACTCTCTTGGAACATCGCCTTTTACCGCAGCGGAAGAGATGGATTCATACGTCCGTCACTCCTGGACACATTGACCTCCCTTTTCTTCCCAGAATTTTCTCTCCTTCCTTTCCTTGACAGACCGCCCACAGAGCATCCCCAAAGATGACATAGGTCCTCAGGAGAATTATTTTCCCGGGGTTTCCTGTGCGGAGATAATGTAAAAAAACAACCTAGATAGGTACTTAGAATTTGTTATACTCTACAGTGGGAGAAATACCTGACTTTTGTTTTTATTTTATAAGTCATCAGTTAATGCGTTAAACATTTCGGAAAATTTATGCCTCTTTTTTCTGTCTTAGTTTTCGTGTTCAATGATAATGGCCCTGAACGCCGAAACAACTGAGAGCGCTAAAGATAAAAATATAAATTCTAAAATATTTGCAGAACTTCATAATAAGTTCTGCAAATATTTATAAGTTCAATGTCCGGTTACCGAATGACATATCCCATTCTGAAAGGCTTCGGCAAAATCGTTTTTCATTCCGCTTTATTCTACGTGAATAAATAACATTTTCCCATTAAAATTTTAATCATGGATAGCCAGTCAAGCTGATTTGATTTTCTGCAATGTTGGTATTGACAGAAAATGTGCAAGAAAGCTGGGATAAAATAAATTATGATTTTTTTTTTTTTGTCATTAGTTTTTGGGGTATTATGCCGTGTTGCGCTACCTCCTTCTTTAGCCAACTTTTCGGACAGCTTTGCAGTGTCCATCATCAGGGCAGGTGATGTTTGTACTTATCTACTTAGGAGCGAAACCGTGTCGCCAGCGCCACTCCTCTACGAGCTGGCGCTACGATATACTTCAACATGTTTTTTTTGCGTTTAGCCTTGATGTAGCCGTCAATTACCGGATACCAAGAACAAAACGCAAAAAAAACATGTTGAAGTATATCGTAGCGCCAGCTCGTAGAGGAGTGGCGCTGGCGACACGGTATCGCTTCTAAGTAGATAAGTACAAACGTGAGATTCCAAAGGGCGTGCCGCAAGGAAGTCTACTCGGACCTCATCTATTCAATATATTCACACACGACATCCCCCGTGACGAGAGATGCAAGCTATCTATATACGCAGACGACGTCAAACTTTACGTTTCCTCGCTGAAATCAGACATGGCGGCCATATACCTACAGAGAGCGCTCGACGCACTCGTAGAATACTACAAGCAATGGCGACTCAAACTAAACGAGGCGAAGACCGAAGTCATCATGTTCACGAGGAAACGAAAAAGAAGATCACCAGATGTCAACATCGAAATGGGAGGGCACGTCCTAGAATGGAAAGATGAAGTCGTATACCTGGGCCTGACAATGGACTCACGTCTCAACTGGAAATCTCACATAGCCAAGATGCACGCAAGAGCCAGAAAGGCAGTCGGCGCGATGAAGCCCATCTTCAACAGAAGAAGTCCGCTACTTCCCAGAACCAAGCTCCTGATCTACTACTCACTCATTCGACCGGTACTGACATACGCTATTCCCGTGTGGAGTAGTATTTCTCACTCCGACCACTCGAAACTACAGACGCTACAAAATCTCTGCATTAAAATAACATACAACACTAGAATCAGAACGAATTTGAAAAGACTACATGCAAGAGAAGACATTCCAACATTATTCGAATACACACACCGACTGACAGACCGATTTTACAAATCTCTGAGACACAGTGAAAATAGACTTATAAAGGAAATCGGTCAATACAATGCACCTAGTGACTTTACTTTCAGATATACACACAGACTACCTAAACATATTCTGATGGACCTGAACCACATCTGGTATGAACCAGATTCAGACGCGGACGAGTGAGCGAGCAGTAGGTATTCCTAACTACCAGACGCCCCCCCTGTAACTTATGTTTACATATATATTTATATATCTAGATAATATTGTATAATATGTATGTTTATGTATGTTTATTCTAAAAATTTCCCATAAAGTATATATTTCACATAAAAACAGACACATACACCCCACACCACAAAATGCAGGATTTCATATACTGAAATCATTGAAGGCCGACCAGTTTCATGTTGACTGCCGGCCGACTCTTCCCGGATGAGGTTTTTCATGGTTTCCTCATTCCCAA
Organism: Limnephilus rhombicus; assembly: GCA_929108145.2. Taxonomy (NCBI): domain Eukaryota; kingdom Metazoa; phylum Arthropoda; class Insecta; order Trichoptera; family Limnephilidae; genus Limnephilus; species Limnephilus rhombicus. Next base: position 43,028,043 of record OV815283.1, read on the forward strand.
AGGCAAATGCGGAAGAACTCCAAATTAAAAGGACATGACCGCCTCCTTCCCACTCCCAACATAACACAAACAGACACGTATGTATATATGGCAGTCGACCGCCGCTGCTCTGATGATGAAGATTGATGTTGAGTCTGGACAAAACATGCAATTTTAGTAGGGTTTTTAGATAACAATTTTTCCCTACCGATGAAACACGAGACCTTTAAGACTATAATAGCCAGGTAACATTTTTAAATACCCACATGAGGTAAAAATTGCAAGGCGCAAATGACGCCGTTCTATTTATAAAGAACATTAACTTTAAATTCAGTAAATTTAATTGATTCATCTCTTCAAGAAATATAAGAATCTAGTAAATGAAAAAAAAAAAAAAAAACCTAACTATTGAGCTGATGATGGACACTGCAACGCTGTCCGAAACGTTGGCTAAAGAAGGAGGTAGCGCAACACGGCATAATACCCCAAAAACTAATAACAAAAATATTTTTGGCCGTGAAAATCTAAAATCGTATCTATGAAAAAAGGTTTTAACTTTTGAAAGAGTTTTATGTAAAAACGGAAAAATTGGACTCCATTGAATAAGATTTAAAAAAACGCCATGTGTTAATGAACCGACCATTGAAAAAACAGATAAATGTTACAAGAAAACCCCCTTCTATTTATATGTAGGTACTACAAGAGGGGTGCGGCTTTATCTAAAATGTTATAATTGGGAAGGCCTAAATTACAGATAACTTTAAAAGGTTTTTCACAGCTCAAAAAAAAATTACTTTTCGTCTTGGAAGATGGCGGGGAACAGATAATATAAATAATATTGTTAAAAGGTTTTTTGCCTTACTTTAGATTTTGTTATTCTTCTGTCCGTTTGTATCTTCTCATAGCGTAGGATAATTCAAAAAAAATATGCAAACAACTTGAGGATTCCATCGGAAGGGTGAATGATCATTTTTATTTTATTTAAATTAATTAATCACTGATATTCGGTTCAATATTTCTGATTTCTTATATTTAGTGTCATTGATCCCTTTGGCACCGGTGTATAGTCGAAAACACGCAAAAATTGCGCCCAACATATGTGCACGGTTGACATTTATCACATGAGAACGGGTCGCGTATTTCCAATCCCTAACGCGGTTGAGTTACTCTAGCGACTGAGCCGCGTTAGGGATTGGAAGGCGTAAATCGCCTTACAAACACTACCGCATTTCAGTCGCGCTAGTGACTGAACCGCGTTAGGGATTGTTATGCATAAATCACCTTACAAAAGCTATGCCGATTCAGTCACCTACGCGCTTCGTTGCTCTATCTGTTTCTGTGAGGGTGACGACCGTAATTATAGAGAGGTTAGCAGAGAGGATGGACAGCGTTTTTTTAGTTAGAGTATTTTTTTTTTACATTGAAAATTTATTTTAAGTAAAAAAAAACACGCGTTTTTTTTTTAGTTTTTGCGTAGGTGACTGAATCGGTTTAGCTTTTGTAAGGTGATTTATGCATAACAATCCCTAACGCGGTTCAGTCACTAGCGCGACTGAAATGCGGTAGTGTTTGTAAGGTGATTTACGCCTTCCAATCCCTAACGCGGCTCAATCGCTAGAGTGACTCAACCGCGTTAGGGATTGGAAATACGCGAACGGGTCGCTTCTTGGACTCGTTCTTGTGTTCAACAACTCGGCTGTGGAACGATTTGCCGGCCTCTGTGTTTCCTCCTTCCTACAACATGGGTCTCTTCAAGACCAATGATCATTCCTTCCTATCCTCAAAAAGACCCTCCACACAGCGAGTCAGATGACTTAGGCCTTGAGGGAATTTATTTTTGTCAGGGCCTCATGTGTGGAGTTAATGTAAAAAAATAATAAAATTGAAGATTACTCATATTTGGAAAGATAAGAATTCAACAAAAGTTTTAAAGTTATTTATGGAGTGCCAAATGTACCTACTGTTTTAGATTTTTTTTTAAATTAATTAGCAATCTATACTCATAGCATCATTCTGTATTACCATTGCTCTTGTCACCATATGCTGTGCAAGAAGATCTGTTCTACCGTGTGGAAAGTTGAACATGTCATTGTGACGACTATGACTGAAGTTATCAGACACGTATACGCCGAAGCATTCTAATAGTAATGAACTGTCTGTAGATTATGCAGTGTAGTAAAACTAAATATTTCACTAAATAGATTTAATTAACTACATATGCATAATGTATAGTTTCTCCGCTAAATGTATTCGTTACCTCAAGTAGTCCATAGCCATACATATGGCGCATGAACCTTAATGAAAGAGAAATAGATGCACCTGCCGAGCGATTCTCTATCTTTTGTGAGATCGAGATAGATCTTGGGCGAGATCTCCTGTCAGATTTGTGTGATTTAATTTGGCAGTTATTTGCTCTTTCTATGGGCTGATGTCAGAATCACAGCTGTGAGTTGTCACGTATTTTAATTTAGGTTGTTTTAAATACGAATTACTGCAAGTATGCATGATTATTTATTCACTTAACAGCCAAAGAAAATCACACAAATCTGACAGGAGATCTCGCCCGAGATCTATCTCGATCTCACAAAAGATAGATTATTTATGTATTTATTGGTTCCATGCCAAGTCAGAATCAAGTCAACTCAACACCTCTTTGAAAATTCATTAAAAAACTTATTGTTCATGTATTTAATTTTGTGAGAGGTCTAAACATCACTAGCGTACTCAAGCTTGCTTCTAGTAATGCTGTCGAACATTTTCTTTTATCCAATTAAGGCTCTCCCCGTAATTGCTTTTTCCTTGAGGAAGTGCAAGAAGCACTTCGCTCTGCTTCACAGGCCAGAGAAAAAGCGAGCTGGAATTTTCTATTTTTACCTAAATGCTTTACTCACAGTTTTTTTTTAAATTTTTATTATTCTTTATTCATAAAAATATCTTAAGCATCGATGACATTAGGCGAGTTTATAAGCTACTATCTGGGAAAATCACAATCTGTTAGTAAACTCGCTTAGTGTAATCGTGTCACTTGCTAACTAGCAGATTGTTGACAATCGACGAAAAAAGTTGAAAGGTCGTCAACTTTACTTGCTACTGGCTTACTCGTGATTAGTTTCTTTAGGCGTTCAAAATGGCTGCCAACAAGTAGCTGATTTCGACTGTCAAACTTCTGACAGAATTAGTTTAGAGATTTAGCAATTTCTATTCGTAAATTTATAGCAGAAATGAAACCAATCAATCATCGATCAAATTATCAATTTATTGGATTAATTACATGAACTATGCAGTTTAATAAATTAGAGACTCTTATCATAATTATCAATTTAATATTACTCAGGTCGTGGTCCAAGGTTCCTTGAAGAGGAGTCTCTTGGATGATGAAACTAACGAAATAATTATCTGTGAGAAATAATCTGTGACATGTGACATTTGTGTTAAAACACGAGCACTAACCTTGAACATGAGAATAACCTCGGGAAAGTCGGGCGCCAGGTCCGTCAGATGAACATGACCATTTTATATTAACTCCTAATCTTTACATCTAAAAGAAACCAGTATCAGGTAAAGTAAAACTATCGCCTCCACGATGTGAGCCGGAGAAAACCAAAGGAAAAAGTTCGGTTTATGGGCGAAATTCCTAAAAAATAAAACTAGTTATTTTTATACTAATTTGGGGTCGGGGAATCCGAATCTGAAAGAATTAGGCGGCGGCAAGCAATATTAACTGAACTACACGACTTTAAAAAATTTTATACACATACAGGAAAATAGCCATTTTGGAAGTATTTTGACACACGTCACGTAGTACAAAGATCATAGAAAAACAAGGAATATACAAAAACATGTGCCGGCAGTGTTACCAGCTCTCAAAAATATTTATCCCTATATCAATAATTTCCGACACGATAATTCCTCACATAACACATTAACCTGATGAATAACGACCATCTCAACGGCCGTATTCTTAAACCAAAAGTATGAAAATTCGTAGTCTTAAAAATCCGTAACCTAACGCTAGGTTTGTGTAACATGGTTTGTGCCCCTTTATACCGCCTGCTCGCGTCACGGCAAAAAAACATCCCTGTTTTCAAGTAGTTTAGCGGCTACGCTAGGTTTGTGTAACATGGTTTGTGCCCCTTTGTACCGCCTGCTCGCGTCACGGCAAAAAAACATCCCTGTTTTCGAGTAGTTTAGCGGCTACGCTAGGTTTGTGTAACATGGTTTGTGCCCCTTTATACCGCCTGCTCGCGTCACGGCAAAAAAACATCCCTGTTTTCAAGTAGTTTAGCAGCTACGCCGGGTTTATGTAACATGGTTTGTGATACAAAAGTGAGTAAAATTTATAATTTATAAAAAATAAGTACTTAAAATATAAACATGTTATTTTACCTTATTAATATTACTGCTTAATGGCAACACTTATTTTTGTGTGGTAAAAACATCTATGTTATCTTGTTTTTCTATGATCTTTGTACTACGTGTGTCAAAATACTTCCGAAATGATTATTTTCATGTGTGTGTGTATAGAAAATTTTAAAGTCGTGTAATTCAGTTAATATTGCTTGCCGCCGCCTAATTCTTTCAGATTCGGATTCCCCGGCCCATAGTTAGTATAAAAATAACTAGTTTGATTTTCTAGGAATCAAAATGCTTCCAAAATGGCTATTTTCCTGTATGTGTATAAAAATTTTTAAAGTCGTGTAATTCTGTTAATATTGCTTGCCGCCGCCTAATTCTTTCAGATTCGGATTCCCCGACCCCAAATTAGTATAAAAATAACTAGTTTTATTTTTTAGGAATTTCGCCCATAAACCGAACTTTACCCAAACCAAATCCACCTTCTTCTTCCCGTAAAATCCGTTGAGTCTCGCTCTTCCGTTACCCGCCAGGTGTCGCCACCATCTCCAGTGTGAACAACGCAAGTAACAAACGTGTGCTAGGATCCAAATACGAGTCATCATTCAAATGAACGGGGTAACAAGTTAAAACTGTTACACACGCAGGCATCGTTATTCTCGCTACTGGCGCTAGCAGCAACCTGCGAGCTCAGTTTCCTACAAAAATGTTCGCTACTGAGCGAGTGGATAGTTTTGTGTGTCATCATGACAATCTCACTCGCCGATTCACCTGCTTTTAAACCAAGCAGATAGTAGCTTAATAGCTCAATGTAATAAATTTAGAAAATTTTTACAAGTTTTCGACTACCACACTAGGAACATGCCCATCTATGGTAGTCGAAGTGTTTATATATATATACATTATATTAATGTAATGTTTGCTTGTTCATTTTAATATTAATTTAATTATTTTATCTATTTATTTAAGTTAATGTTCAGCACCCAGATGGGTTTTTACATGATTAGTGTATGATACTAAGACACGGTATTTTTTATATAAAAAAAACTTGAAGCAATGAACATTATTAAGATGGTATAAATGTAAAAATTATAGGCGGCGTAGAAATCTATAATATAAAAATGAATCGCTGAATGTGTTGCTAAACGTACAACTTTCGAACGACTGCACCCAATTGGATAATTCTTTTTTTTTGTGTGTTCGTTATTGTCAGAACAAGTTTTTTATAAAACTTTCGGTGAGCTCTGGCATTATGAAATTTGTATAAAAAAATGCACGCGAGGTTTGAAAACTGAATGTATGGAAAGCGGGAGGGAGGGAGAGATGGGGGAGGTGGAGGGATTGGGAGGGTGGTGAGAGGGGGGGCAGGGGGGAGGTAGAAGAGGTAGAGAGGGAACCCCCCTTACACCATGCGAGCGAAGCCGCGGGAAAAAGCTAGTATTAATATAAAATTAAATACGTGACTAAGTGCATGATACAGTATTGATGTAAATATTAAGATTTCTTTGAATTCTTATTAAAGCCTAATAATTAATACAAACCTATTTGTCATGTTTCCCATTGCCATAATATTTCATTAGTACAATACAACATAGTTGTGTCTTGTTATTTTATTAGGAACTAAGTTCCCGGCATGCGTTGGTAATGCGTCAATAAAGACATTATTTCTCCCTACGTGTCCTTTCCCATTCGTCCCGTCCCCTTCCACTCCCGTGTCTCCTTCCCCTCACATGTTAATGCCAGATTTAATAATGCCAGAGCTCACCAGTATGTATAGAAACGTTCGCGGGCGTGCGCACAACAACTCACCAAAGTTTCATCGCTGAATGGTTAAGGGACCGCATAAGGGACAAATAAAGAAATATTCGTTTTTTTATATTTATTCGAAATTTTGCCGCCCCTTAAAAGTGCCGCCTCCCACGCCTCCCGACCCCCCCCCCCACTCCACGCCACTGGGTAGATCGCACAGGATGTCGTCAGTAATCAGTAGATCTTGGGTCTAATCAAGTTGGCTACCCCTGATCTACAGTAATATATAGCCAATTTTACCGTTTATCTCATAATTGCAGGATTTATATTTAAAAAAATATATAAAAATCGTAAAGTATATAACCACGCGAATCCTGCGTGTTTGTTACTTTGAAACTGCCGTGAGGGGTACTTATTCGAGTCAACATAGAATATTTTCGATTTCTGTATATTGTCTGTGGTATACTTGATAATGAAAGGTGCATATCTATGGAAAAAGGGCTTAATTTTAACCGTAAACAGCTGATAAAAAATTCGGCGCATAAAAATATTTTTAAAGTATTTTTAACATCGTTCTAAAATAGTCTAAAAAGTTCGGATTTGCGACATCTATGGTCGTAATAAATAAAGCATTTTAATAGCTTCGTTTTAAAATAAATGGCTAGCCATGGAAATGTTTTAAATAATCACGATAAACGTTTTACGAGTGGTAGGAAATTAGGAAAATGTGGTCCAATTTTGGACCGCTATCAATCGTAGAAAAATAAAAGTAGTCCATTTTTTTACCATAATCGCTCCAGTGGCTACATACTAATAATTTGCGTATAAAATTTGATTGTTAGTGATTTATTCATCAAATGTATTAGTAGCCGGTAACTCCATTAATGGTGGACTGAATGCCGTTGGCGCTAATAAAAAAACTGTCAAAAAAAGCGAAGCTAGCAGTCCACAATGGAGTCCTGGTACCTACCCTGATGTATGGCAGTGAGGCATGGAGCTGGCAGAGGAAGGACGAAAGTAAACTGAATGCTGTTGAAATGAGATCCCTGAGACGTATGTGTGGTAAAACAATGTATGATCGTGTGAGAAATGTGGATATCCGCAAAGAATGTAAGGCTGATGTAAGCATAATGAGTAAGATTAAGAAAGGGACCCTCAGATGGTTTGGGCATGTAGAGCGAATGAACGAAGGAAGTAGTGTAAGAAGAATATACGACGCGAATGTGAATGGTAGAAGAAGTCGGAGACGCCCGAGGAAGACATGGCACGATCAAGTGAATCAGATACTTGAGTCGGGTCATGTCAAAAGTCAGAATAATAGAAGAGAATGTATGAGACGATGTATGAATGTGAGTGAGGCAAAGAGTGTGTGCCAAGACCGAGTTGTTTGGCGGTCCGTCCTCTCTGCCTACCCCTGCGGGGAAACGGCGTGATGGTTAGTTAGTTAGTTAGTTATGTATTAGTAATTCAAATGGCGTGGAGATCTACTATGTCAGGCAAATGTAAGTTAGACAGAGAGCTGGGCTACAGGACTAAATGAAACATTTGTTTCCGTTCAAATTTGTATGGAAGGCACTTCCAGTTATTTTCTTTATTCTTTATTCATAACCTTCACTGCCTCCACTGAAAGAATCCAATTTTGCCTAGAAAGCCTTTGAAAGAATTCAAATCGTGCTGGATGGTATTTCAAATCATCCATTAAATGGCCCCAGACTCTTGAAGCCTTTTAGGAGAATATTCGCCAGGAATGCGGGAACCTGTCGCCCGAAGTTCTGGCAAGAGTGATGGAAAATGTCATAAAACTGGCCCGTATGGTCATCAACTCTGGCGGCGGCCACTTGGCCGATATCATTTTCTCGACTTGATGGAATAAATTCTTATGGATTAAATAAACAAATTTCACAATCAGAATCAAAATTTTCATAAAAAAAAAAAATTAGAGCTAGAGAACATCTGATGATTACTTTTGCCCCACCTTGTACGTGCTTGTAATTCACTAGAGTGAACACTAAACAATATAAAGTATTAATATAAATAGCAAGGGTGCCCGGGTTCATGGGGTGAGGTTTGTCTAGGTCTAGGAGGCGGATGACCAGGACACACTGAACCCCAGATTCCTACCCACCCCTTAAACCCTTTTCCTTCTCAGAACTCTCCTCTCCTTCCTTTCCTTAAAAGAAACCCTCCACACAGCATCTCCAAAGATGACATAGGCCCTGAGGGAAATTATTTCCCTCCGAGCCTCCTGTGTGGAGCTCATGTAAAAAAAAAAAAACTAGGATTAAATAATAGCATCTGCAACCTGCAACGGTATCATTTTTTTAATAAACGTTCTTAAACTCTAGTAATCTGCAAGATAATTAGGTTATCAGCACGTAATATATACACAGTATCCGGAAACTTGTAGTACCTATAAGCAGAAAACTGGTGAATCAATATGTGTTCGTCACGGAGAAACAAAAAAAAAGCAAAAATTTTTTTTTTCTTTTTTCAGCGATCTAGGGCAGTGATCCCTAACCTATGGGCCGCGGCCCAGTAATGGGCCGTGGACCAAATGGTAATGAGCCGCGCAAGGGCTTGCTTAAAATCAAAATACTTTTGAAAAAAAAAAAAGCTGTTATTATGTATGCTTTCAAAATAGTTACTTTGTGTTATATGCGGATGATATGAAAATTTTTAAACCTGTACAGTCTTTATCTGATTGTATAGAATTACAAAGCGATCTTGATCATTTGTGCGCGTATTGTGAATCAAATTTACTCTCCTTAAACATTTCTAAGTGTCACTCAATTACATTAACTAGAAATAAAAATAAAATCATCTATTCTTACAACTTGAATAATAAACCTTTACAATCTACATCTACATGTAAAGATCTAGGTGTTTATTTAGACAACAAATTAATTTTTGATAAGCATATCGAACACATAATATCAAAATCCTACAAGATGCTAGGTTTCCTATTAAGAATATATAAAGTTTTCAAAAGTGCTAAGACTCTTGAAATGTTGTTTTGTTCATTGGTCAGAAGTCCACTGGAGTATGCGTCCCCGGTATGGAATCCTCAATATAAGGTGTACATAGATATAGTAGAAAGTATACAGAATAAATTCTCTAAATATTTATTCAAGAAATACAACAAAACTACAAATAACATGTTAAGTTTACAAAAAAGACGCACATTATCAGATCTGCTGTTTCTGTATAACCTGCTAAATAATAAAATAGATAGTCCTGAATTGCTATCCACTATTGGTTTAAATGTCCCAATGAGGCGTACCAGGCACACTTCTCTTTTTCATATAGAATCCAATAACACTAATGCAGCGAGTAACTCACCAATTACTCGCGCAATCATAACTTATAATCACTATGAAAAATTACTACACTAAGACATTTTTCATGATTCCTTGCAAACATACAAAACTAATTTATTAAATTTCTTGGCGTGATATAATTGTTTTAAAATTACTTACACTTAACTTTTCATTAAACTTTAATCAGTCAGTTACAATTAGTGAGCATATAATTCTTGATTTCAAAATGTCTCCTTATCTCCCCCCCCCTCTTTTCTTCCTTTTTATTATTATTACTTCATTCATTCAATAATTAAGTTTTAAGACCGGTTCATATCTCAGGCGTAATTATCAAATGACATTCTATGGACTTACGTAATAGGTACATAACCATGTAATAATTTAATTTAACATACCTTATAATCTGTATTATAATGTACTGTGTATGTCTTGATAAACAAATAAATAAATAAATAGCTTTATGTTTAATGACAACCCATTACTCATTATTATTAGATATTTTAGTGATCAATAATTCATAACAGTACAATGTTTTTATTTTTCGGTGACATAAAATAGCCGTGAAAATGGTTTATGAGTGTAAATTTTGGCTTTTGGCCGATGCACTTTATTGTTTTTCACTATTTCACACACTTTTCAGACTTATTTAGACGTTATTTTGCGGTTTGTACGTTAAATAATGCACTCTTAAAATGATGTGTCAATCTCAGTACAATGTTGTTATTTTTCGGTGACATCCATTGTGAAACGTTGAAGTATTTGGAACTATTCACTGCTTGACAATGTTTGGTTATGTTGATTTGTTTTTGCTTTTGTTAACACAGTTCACAGACACTTGCAATGAAAAGCACTATTCTATTACTAAATAATTGCTGCTTCTTAATATTTTATGATGTTTGTGTGCAATAATTCACATTAAATAATTTTAAAGTTTAATTTTGACGGGAGTAGATCGAAATATGTTTACACTGTCAAAAGAGTATTGTTGTATGATTTATTTTGTTATTATTTAAAAAAAATACATCAATTAAAGACAATATCTTGTCTACTAATCACTTGAAAGTATTATTGATATGTTCTTCTCATGAAAACACGTAATAAATATATATTTTTTCAGATTAAATAGTCATACTAAATAGTCAAATAATATACTCTCAAACGACCAGTGCCGTTTTGAAATGACACGATAAATAAATATTATAACAATGTTTTGGTTGTTTTTTCATTATAATATGAAGGTATATTTTACCGTAAATAAAAACGGAAAAATACATGAAAAAAACATAGATACCTACCTTGTCCGATACTGCAATAGGCCACTTGCATTGAATTCATAACGACTTGGAAAAAATCGTGTGGATAGATCTTTTTATTAAGATTGCGAAAATGTTAGTAAAATTTTTTAGAAATGTAGTTTTTTAGTTTTAAATAAATAAATCCATTATTTGGGCTCGTGACGCCACTACATGAAAATGCTCCGTCTCCGAAAATGTTCCTATTAATTTTGTAAAATTTCACACTGATTTTTTTTTTTTAATATGGCGTCACTTTGATTTCAGGCGAATTTTTTAATTCGTTCACTAGATTTATTGTTTGTTCTCTGCTAACTTATCAACTGGTTTGACTTTTTGACAGATGTTCTGAAGAGAACCCCGTACATTTTAGAAGTCGGTACGTGTTTTAGAGGTATAATGGTTATGGTGCTGATTTTAACAAAATCAAATTTTATAATATTCTTATTATTATTATAATTTACAACTACAAGTATATTACATTAGATTTAGTAATATGTACGTTGAACATTATAATGATTTATGATCAATAAGATGGATCAAGGAAAAAAATATTTATGAGATGTAATATTTTTGGTATGCCTCGTTATTCTCCTGTGCCATTCGTGTGGAAAACGTTCTTTTAAAAAAAAATGATTTTCGGCTATGTAATTATCGTTTTTTCGCACCAATAAAATTATAAAATGTTCTGATTTTTCGGATTGAAATTTTCAAAAAATTCCCAGGGTTTCAAAAATACGAGTAAAAAAAAAATACGGAATGTCTTAGAATATTTGTCTAAACCGGAATTTTTTTTTAAATGTGATGCAAGTGGCCTATTCCCTCGGATCATAGCTTTTCAAAAGGTGTGATCAACGATTCTTGTGAACAATATGAAGTGTGTAGGCAATGCAGCCAACGCAATGAAAAAAATCAAAGTTGCTGCGAAGGATTCACTTAATTATTTGTAAAAAACCGCAAGTAAATTGGTTTAATAGTTACTTTGTAAAAAAATTTCAAATTTGTTAAAACATTTTAAAATGACTCTGGTTGAGAAAGGGTTAAGGGAGATATGTAAGAAATCGGTAGAATTTCGGGTGGCTTAAGTGGCATTGCAACACTTGCCGGGAACTCGCTGGTGACCAAACAAAATAATAAATTTTAAAAAATCAAAACAAACAAAAAGTAGATTATTACGCTATTTTTATTATATTATGGAGAAAATTGGAGATCAGCGAAGAATGCAAGGCTGATGTAAGCGTAATGAATAAGATTAAGAAAGGGACGCTCCGATGGTTTGGGCATGTAGAGCGAATGAACGAGGAATGGAGTGTAAGGAGAAAATATGACGCAAGTCGGGGACGCCTGAGGAAGACATGGCACGACCAAGTGAATCGGATACTTGAGTCGGGCCATGTGAAGAGTCGGAATAATAGAAGAGCATGTACGAGACGATGTATGATACATCAAGGAGTGTGTGCCAAGATCGAATTGTTTGGCGGTCCGTCCTCTCTGCCTACCCCTGTGGGGAAACGGCGAGATGGTTAGTTAGTTAGTTATGAGGAAGGTGGTGAAAATATTAATACTTTGTAAGGCAAATTATAGTTTAAATCAAACATAGGTTCATCCGAAATAAAAAAAAAAACATTTAATATAAAATCCAACCAGAAAATAATGTTAAAAAGTTTATATGAATATTTGTGTACCTATATTGTTTGTCTTCATAATATAATATTACTTATGATATTAAGTTACATGTAAAATCGTAATAATAAAGTGTAAGTAAGCCTGTAAGTTTAAGACGAGACTTTTTGATGCCCTGTTTTCAGGACTTCTTGAAACTATTTGTAAGAAATTGTCTGAAAAGTGTAACATAACAAACTTAATTTAAAAGAACAAACTGAAAACAAATTCAAATGCGATTCGTTGAGGAGTTTTTCGATGTTAGTTTGCAAAGAAAACTTTTTTACTTACGGGCAAATGAAAGAAGTTTAAATTTAATGTTAAATTAATAATACGCAAAATAGAAAATTGTTTTCAGATAGTTTTAAAGATAAGAAATACGAAAGTTAGAAGGAGTGTTTCTTCTGATGGAATTTTTTTAAGTTTCACAAGAAGCTAGCATTCATTTCCCATTCCGACTGGTTCACCAAGCGGCATTATTTTGTTAGGACTTAGAGCACATAGTTCATAGTTAAATAATATAGAACTCTGGGATGGAAAGATTGTAGGTTGGAATTTAATTTGATAAATTCACAGACACAAGAGTGTTTCTTTGTTACTTGTTTTTTCCCATACGTAAATAACTCTTACGCCACTGTCTTTGTCACAGGAAGACCAAATGGAATTTTATTTTCCTCAGGGCCTACGTCATTTGGGAAAAGGAAAGAATAAACACGTTTTAGGAGGGAGGAAACACAGCGGTGTTGAAACTTGCACAACAATTTGCGAACAATTTATCCAACATATCTGTTTAAAATAACAAACCAAATGTGAATACCGCCCCAGAGTCCCGACAAGAGTACTAACTTCACCCGTCTGGAGCCAGAGAGACCGCATGGCATCCCCAATTGGGGTATGTTGTGAGGCTGAAGGTAAGGAGATGAGGAGGATGAAGGTGGAGAACTACCTGGCTATTCAGATCTGATCACCAAACACGGCTAAAACCAATTCAAGCAACGTCTTACACCAGGGCGATACTGAGGGTAACTTGAACTCTAATTAATTAATTGTGAAATAACTTAAATTAAACAAATAAAATGTCTATTTTTTATAATGAAAAAAATATGGTGGTTTGTAATAATATATTAAACCTTTTTCCAGTTAATTTATTTGTGACCGTAACCGGTATCAGAACCGTGACAGAAACGTTATTAACAGTGATGATAAAAAAATACAAAAAAAAAATTGGTTAGTTAGGTTAGGATTACTGGCTATTTTAAAATTATTTTTTTCATAGCTTTTAATGACTTTTCAAAGAGTTGTTGAGTTGACTTGATTCTAAGTTGGCGTGAAACCGTAATGGATATGTCGTAGGCCGATCGTAAAATCAGACAGATCATGATGCGCCTAGCCACATCGTGAAATGGTGGCAGATCTTGATGTGCCTGAGGAACATTATGATCTGCCTGATTTTTTGATCGGCCTACGACATATATAAACCGTCGTGTCGTTTAAGAAACAATTGTACGATGGCGTTAAGACATTTTGTACCTCCTTGATTTAGGTACTTGTTTTTTTATATTAGTTATTGAAAGAATGTTGAGATGAATGGTGTTCTCACCTACATATAATTAGAATTATCATCATAACAACAATGAAAAGAAAATTATTGTAATAATTACGTAATGTGTTCTGTTGGCGAGACAATAAATAAATTAATAGGCTGATACCGGTTACGGTCACAAATAAATTAAGTGGAAAAAAGTTTATTATTAAAATAAAATTTATTTGCGCACGCTGAGATTTAAGCCCGCGACCTTCGAACGGTCGAGAGTCTTTCCCTAGGAGACTGTCTATGGTCGAATTAAAGCATGAGCGATGAGTTTATTCATTGAGTGGCTCCTCAATCTATTTATGTTCAAGTACTTACTTCGATTTGCGATTTAATTGCACTTTGAGTAAATGAACTTAATAGGCCACTTGCATCACATTTTTTAATTTTTTTTTCGGTTTAGACAAATATTCTAAGACATACCATTTTTTTTTTAAATCGTATTTTTGAAACCCTGGCGATTTTTTGAAAATTTTAATCGAAAAAATCAGACCACTTTTTATAAACCGGAAAGACGGGATTTTATGGATGCGAAAAACGATAATTACATAGCTGAAAATCGTTTAAAAAAACCGACGTATTCCACACGAATGGCACAGGAGAATAACGAGGAATACCAAAAATTTACATCTTATAAATATTTTTTCTTTGATCCATCTTATTGATCATTAATCATTTTTATGTTCAACGTCAATATATGACTAAATCCAATATAATAAACTTGTACATGTAAATAATAATAATAATTAAAATCAAGACCATTACCATTACGCTTCTAAAACAGGTACAGAAGGCATAAAATGTACGGGGTTCACTTCGTAACGCCTGTCAAAACATAAAAAGTTCGCAGAGAACAAACAATAAATCTGGTGAATGTTAAATTTCAGATTAAAAAAGTCGCCGGAAATCAAAGTGTTGCCATATAAAAAAAAATCACTGTGGAATTTTAAAAAATTGACCATTATCAGAGACGGAACGTTTTCATGTAGTGACGTCACGATCCCAAATAACGAATTTATTTATTTAAAAAAAAAACTGTAAACTTTACAAAAAAATTAGTAACGTTTTCGTAATTTAATCTATCCACACGATTTTTTCCAAGTCATATGAAATCCATGCATGTGGCCTATTATTCAAAGGACGTATCTTGTTTGGTAAATTTTTTTCGCGTTTTTTGTTTATTCAGTCTCTCCGTTTTTATTTCCGTTCGATGAATTGGCGGAATTGAACTCACTACAGAAATCATAATAATCAGAATAAGGTACAGATACTAGGTGGACTCTGCCTATATCGAGTACTCATTCAATCAGAAATATAAAATTGACGGTTTGGGCAATTACGAGTAAATAAAACATTTTAATTCAGATTCAGATTTATTTACACAATAAACAACAATTATACAATTTACTCAAGCCTTTTATACAACAAAAAAATCAGTGAATTCATTGGACATCGGGGATCGGGGTAGATCTAATCAGCAAAATAAAAAATAAACAATATATTTTTTTTATATCTTCGGAAAAACAACTTTTTTAATCTGTATAAAGTAATGAAACCTACATTAAATACATATCTTACGCTGCCATTATGGACTTGAAATGTTTACATATTTTGTAAAAATATACGTGGCGACTGCATGTCATCGTCGAGAACTGCGTAAGCTCAAATTTAACCCACGCTTTTAGACTTTCCAGATTCGACACGTGTCCATAAACCTAATTTTCCGTAACATAAGTAAGAGACTAAGATAAGATTAATTATCCGACTGGAGTTAACAAAGTGTTGTTTGGAATAAGAGTTTATGCTTTTTAACTCACCATTTCAAGTGAGCATCTCAAAAACTCAAAAAGATACTGTGAAGGTTTTTAAAAGATGGCAAATACGAGCGCCAAGTATAACCAGAACATTACAAACATCGGGCACAAAAGAAATGAGCTTAATATTCTGAAGAGAATGACACCAAAAAAAGCTGGGCCCGAACCCAAAACCAACGCGTTCTTTTACGTGTGCTTACCAGCTTACCTTCAGAAATTCTTTTAACTTGAACTAATAAATGATTTGAACAAACCAACCAAGCAAAGGAAAATTTTAACGTATTTGATATTTTCAAGAGGTATTCCAATAAATTCAGTACAACTTGCCTGCCTTCAACGAATATCAGTTGAAAAGGGAATAAATAATTCAAATAAAATTTTCAATAGTTTCGACCTATATATTATACACCTCGATATAGACTATACATGGTAGAAGTAAAGTCTACTCTACCTGCCCCATTGCTGTCCAAATTAAACTGAAGTTCGTCCGAGCTCCCGCAGTTATTTCAAGCTCTAGTGATGTGACCCCACGTAGAAATAGAAATGTTTAGAAAATGTTTAGAAGCTGAACGCTATTAAAAGTAGCGAAGTAAGGCAACGGGGCAAGTAGAGTCAATTGCTACAACTTAATTGACATAAACACGGAAATAACTGCGGCAGTTTTCAACACTGCCTGTCTATATTTTTTTATTATTATTTATCAATGAACACGACGAGTTCTGATTCCGAACTAAGGCTTTTTATTCAGTGCCAATGTGTTCAATAACGTCTCAAAGTTTTCACTATTCACTGATGAAGCATTATAGCTTGTTAACCGTACATTTCAATATCTTAGTGAAGGAAACCATGGAAAGTCTTATTAATTTCTTCCTCACTGATCTAATTCTAAAGTTCGATCTGAATCATTGAATATTTTTCATAGGTCCTGAGGGAAATTATTTTCTTCAGTGCCTCCTGTGTGGGGTTAATGTAAAAAAATCTCATAAATATTGAATAGCTTCCAGCAGATAGGTCTTGGTGTTAGGTGTTGTTGAAATTGATAATATTTAATTTATTTAATTTAAACGCCTGTAAGAGCTTTTACAAACATGTAATACACAATACACGTAATAATTCATACAGTCAATCATGCTATTTATATTATAACGAACACATGCAGAATAATAGTATTATGCTAACATTAATTCTTATTCTTTAGGTTTATTATCATAGCCTTCTTCTAACTATATTCCGTGCAGTTGAAAACGTCTAAAGGAACAAAGGAACGATGTCGCAAACACAATTTATTATTTACTCGTAACGCTTTTCACGTAATCCAAGCATTCGAATATGTTTTCTTTCATCAGTAAGCAGCATTTTTTTTTTCATGTAGTTACCAAGTAAAAATGCCAGTGAATAACTGATCAAAGAAGAGTCATAATCAGTTTTATATAACGCAATACTTGTCTTGCTTTAAATACTCGTATAAGCATCACAGTGTTTGTCTCTTTTAAGTAGACATGTTTTTTCTATCTTACTTATTCCTTGAGTGAAGATTACTTTGTCATAACGATTTATGCCATGAATTTAAATACCTTAAAATAGTATCTCCATTCAAAGCCGCTTTGTCTGCCCTGTTCTGCAGTAAGCAGGCTTGGAGAAATATGCCTTCAGCTTCCTTTGCAATATTTTGTTAAACGCGCACAATTCGGAAATCAAAGCATTTTTGAATGGCGATGGAAAGTCATCTTCAATTACTTTTATTATAGGTATCAATGAATTGAGCGCTTTTATTATTAACGTGACGATTCATGGTTACGGTACCGTGACGGCATAAAAAAGGCAATAAACGTACATTCAAATAATTCTGCATCTCTTTCAATAGATGAGATACCCTGTATAAGTAGGTCTGTTTCCTCTAAAGGAAAAAAAAACATAATTTTCTTAAGTCTTTCATACACACCGTACCGTGACATCGCCGTAGGTTCCTAAATACTACTAGCCGTGACCATAATTTTGAAAGTATGGAAGATAGTTACAAGGATAATATTGAAGTGTGAGTGATTTCCAAAAATTCAAAAACGTCAATTGTCAATGAGTTGATGGTTTTGCTTTTGTTCTTAAACAGCTCTTTCGTACACACTAAATTTCAACGGTCGAAAATGAGACTAACGGGGAACGTATGTCTACACCCTCGCAAAGGAAACATTCAATCATTTTCATACATCTCCCTCACACGTATAAAGAAGATGAAATGCAAATTTTGTCATTGTGGCTGAGTCGTAATAAGATATATCTGTTTCCCCCATTGTTTCCAACATATAAATTTGTTCTTTCGAGGAAACACACACACGTATTTTGTGTGTTTCATCTTTTGTCTCACATTTTTTAATATGTAAGAAAGAGCTGCAGCATTGTAACGGTAAGGAACGTATGTTTTTTGCCGTTTTACCATCACGGTCCTGTAAACGTGGATCGTCACGGTAATAATAAAAGAGTTTATGGTCTTTGTCTTCCTCCTATTTGACGGTTCATTGAGTTTTCCTTATTGGTCACATAAAACAGTAAAAGTTGCAGAGCACTTGTCTAAGACAAAGCTTTTGTATGTTTATAGCTTTCTTATAAAATTCTTAAAATTCCACTTTTAGCTATTTTTAAATCACGACCAATTTACAATTATGTGAGGCTTATTCTTAAAAGCCTGGTGCTTTTCCCGTCAATCAAACTTCATCACATTGCATTAAGTAGATTTAATAGTCTCTCATTTTATTTTTTAGCACCAATTATCACACGAATTATTTCCTTCTCTTTCCCCTTAGATATACCGTTTCCTTTTTTTACTTAGTAAAAACATTATAATATTATTCTACACAACATGGTCAGTTTTAACGTCTCAATTACCCAAGCTCGTTAGATTTCAGCAAAGAGGGAGATCAGTTGTTACTGTCTGCTGCAATTTGATGGGAGCTATATAAAGCCTCCATTGAAATGCTTGGAGGCAATATCTCGGACGTAAATATGGCTTACAAAAAACTAAGCATCTTGTATAGGTCTAGCAAAATCTTCAAGAGTCACTCACAGCTAACCCTTTACAAATCTCAAGTACGTCCATCAAATGAATTCGGGAGCCACTTCTGGGCCGGAGCCCCAAATTACTCAACTTTCTTGATTCTGAACAAAGCGGGCGGTCTGTTCGATTGACAATCGATTGACAACCGATTGCCATCTCTAATGCACAGAATAATACAGGCATTCTGAGTCTCTTTTCCAGGCATTTCAATGGAGCGTCTTTGACAATGCTAGCAGCATTGATCTCCCTGTGCCCCGGTGCATTTACGCGAAACTCGACGGACACGAACCGAACTTGTAGACTTGTAGAACGTGTAGGCTTCATGAGAACGGGCTGTTTCTCCTACTAGTTTTATTGTGTAAGTCAGCTCGCATATGGAACGAGATGCTGGCATCTGTTGCTCCTCTTTCATAATATAATCTTAACCCGCCTTACTGCTGCCCAACCTAGTGGTGATGCAATTCACAGAATCACTCTTCTCAGACACATTATTAAAAAAGCTAGCTTTATCACAATAAAGTACAAAAGTATTATATAATAGTTAAAACATAATTGTTTTGCTGCCAAAAATGTATGCACAACATAATTTCGCCAGCCATTGCCGCTAAAAAATACTACAATTATAAATTATCCGACAATTATCGACAAGGGCCGTTTCACGGTAATCTTTACCCATTCGACGCACAATATTTTAGCAAATAATATTATAAAAAAACGAAGTTTTTTACCCTCAATCATCCACTAAAATGCCAAAATTTTACACATCTTCAGAAGTAATTATTTCAAAATGTACACATTTATTTTTTCTACCTTATTATAAAATATATAATAGGGTGGGTCACGACTGTATTGTAAAAAAAATCTTTTTTTGATTTTTCTAATAGTGATAAAAGGGTGTTAAATGGAGATATAAAATCACGTAATTTTTTTAAATAATATTTGGACATCATCTTCTTCCTCCGGATTGACTTTGAAATTTCACATAATATAGAAAAACCCACCCTCGTTAAATCTTACAAAAATGATAGATAAACTATTGAAAAGTAATTATTTTTAATAAAACACGAAATAGAGGAAATATTTTTATTTATTTATTAAAAAAATATATTAATATAATTTAAATTATCTCAAGGCAGTGTATTCAAATACCAGCAAAATCCTTCTTTCTCTCAAATTTCTTCATTATTTTGCGAGACTCAATCTTGGAACTTTTTGAAAATGATTTCGTAAAAATATACTATGGAAGATTACACAAAATATGCTTTTTAAAGGATTCAAAGTAACTTTTATATACACTAGAAAAAACCCCTTGTAATGAACATTTTCAAAACTTTAAATTGAATCCGGAGGAGGAAGATCGTATCAGAAATTAGAAAAATTTTAAACACGTCGTTTTGAACCCATTTAGCACCCTTTTATCGCTCTAAGAATTTAAAAATATATTTTTTTTAATGACCCACCTTAATATACAATGAACATTCGTTGAAAGACAAGTCGATCCATATAATAATTTACAATACATTATCCTTAATATGAATTAAAGAAGCGGGAAACATGTTATTTTTTATGTACATAAAAAAACAGTTGGTAGGTAACTACATTGTTTCTAAATGCACACTTATTAAAAAACTAAACGTTGCATAGAGAGTTTTCCTTTTTGACTAGATTAAATTATACAATTAAATATTATTTCACATTTAATTATTTTATAAGTGATATGCTATTTTTAATCAAATAAAGTGTTTTCATTTGTTATGGAATTCATAGAATATATATGATTTTTTTGTTTATTTAGTTGAATTTTGTTAATTACATAGTTTTAAAAATGATTTATGCTCGTAACCTAAACACTGTACATGTTACTTGTGTACTTTTACAATTATTTACTTAAAATAATATATGTACGTAAACAATTGACGCAGCCATATTATGGCGCGCTGCGTGCACAACCATGAAAAAACATGTTTATAAATACTATTTTACATTTAACTGAATCTGTGACCAAGTTTTCGTGAAAACAAATTTCAAGTTCATTATTTCCATCTAATGACTATCGTGGTCCCTTTCGTATTCCTATAAAAGTTTGGTCGAAACGAGTCAATTCCGAAAGGGGTCCGAGAAAGTTATTGGCTGCCAATAATTTTGGACGCTATATAAAATTTGATCAACTCACAAACCAGTCACTGTATTTAATACTCAGAATAACAAGTATATTAAAGTAGGACATTATATGCTGACAATTAATTTGAAATACGCATATCAAGAAAACTTTCACCATCTTTAATACTCTATATGCAGCTAGGATATTACGAAATAGCATATTATTTGCTGACAATTAATTTTAAATGTGAATCTCAAACAAATTAGTCACTGTATTAAATAATGTATTTAAACCAATCATAGTATATAATACTCTGGATGCAGCAGGGATATTACGAAATAGCATTTTATTTGCTAACAAAATTTGAAATGTGAATCTCAAACAAACCAATCACAGTATTTAATACTCTGGATGCTGCGTGGATATTATGATATAGTATATTATTTGCTCACAATTAATTTGAAATAAGAATCTCATACAAATTAGTCACTGTATTTAATACCCAGGACATAAGCTAGGATATTATGAAATAGCTTAAAATTTGAAAAAAACTGTGATCATTAAAATAATAATTAAATTGAAGTACGGATAGTAGGTGGACTCTACCTACTACGAGTACTCATTCAATGGAAAATGAAGAAAAAAGCGGAAGAATGGTACGATGAAAGACATTTTCTATTTAATACATTTTCAGAAGTATTTACACTATAATTGTCAATAATTGTCACGATGACACGCACTATATGCAAATCAATGAATGATCGATTGGCTCTAAAAAATCATCCAGTGACAGGTCGATGCAAATTGAATAAGTTCTTTAAAAATATTGAAATCACTTCTGAATATTCTAGAGTAGTAAGTATGTAAAATAACAACATTACAAATGTACAACACAATTAAGTGATAAACCACTTCAAGGTTTACATAAGAAAACTTAACCTATAACAGTTTTAAAATGTAGTTTATTAGTTATAATTACAAATGTAGATACATTTATTGGTAAGAATTCGAAATTTAAATTTTAATAAAAACAACAACACTCATGCAATGTTTGATTACATTAATACAATAAAATGTTATAATTGAAAGGTTATCAGTGATATGACATCAATATATTAAATATTTGAATGTATATGTTAATTAGTTTAAGCCAAATACCATTTTAATGGTTAGTTTTTTTAATAATTTTGAATTACGTCTATTCATTATACCATTTAATACATACAATACATTTAAAATATACATTCATTAATAATACATTATTGTTGATTAATAATATTAAGTTAAAACGCCTTGTTGTTTTAATAAATTGTACGCCTGTAAGCTCAAAAACAAGTCTTTTTTAACACCCTGTTTTATTCCGGTATTTCTGAAATAAGTTGAAGATTGTGATGTAGCAACTGGCAAACGCGCTGGAAAGAACAAATAATCAAAGAAGCTAAAATTCAATGCAGTTCCTTAGGAAGTCCTTGTTTTTTGGTACGCAAAGAAAACATTTTAAAATCAATATTTTAGATAACCATAGTTATTATTCTTAAAAATTATTAACAGTAGAAATAGTTATTTAAAGACAAGATTCAATGCACAGGGTAAGACAGCGTTTCTCTACTGGCGTGACTAGAATTAACTTAACTTAACATTTTTGATGAATTCACAGAGAAGTGTTTTACCTAGTCATTTTGTTTTTTAGAGTTTTATTTCACACTTTGCTACTTCATTTTTATTTGTGTATTCAGTTTTAAGATTGCCAGTAAATGGAAACCTGTAGCAGATTTTGGATGGGTACCACCACTCCGGGAACCATTTTTTAGATAACCAACACCTCTGCCACCCCAAGTGGTTCGCTACGTTTGGTGACTTGTCAGGAGTGCCCGGGTTCATGGGGTAAGGTTTTTCCATATCTTGGGGGCGATCTGCCCACCTTGACCTTTTCAGCCGGACTCTGCCTTACACCGCAGTTGGGAGGGATGGATCCATACGTTCATCACTCCTGGACTCCTCAGATTCCTTCCCACCCCTCAAAACCCTTTTCCTTCCCAGAACTTCTTATCCTTCCCTTCCTTAAAAAGTCCCTCCCGCAGCAACCCCAAACTGACATAGATCCCGAGGGAAATTATTTTCCTCAGGGTCTCCTGTGTGGAGTTATTATAAAAAAGAGATAAATAAAAATTAAGTAACAAATGTACACGTAAAATGAAACTCTTCAAAACCAAATGTCCGAAATTGTTACATAGTTAATGCCCAAGAAATATGTACAAAAAACTGTTTTAGTCGTTGGATATTATTGACTTCTTCTATTTTTTATCTAAATACATAACTATTATGCCAATCTAAGAAATTAGGTCTTT
Source organism: Limnephilus rhombicus (assembly GCA_929108145.2). Classification (NCBI taxonomy): domain Eukaryota; kingdom Metazoa; phylum Arthropoda; class Insecta; order Trichoptera; family Limnephilidae; genus Limnephilus; species Limnephilus rhombicus. Next base: position 43,051,298 of record OV815283.1, read on the forward strand.
GGTGGCATTTCTTTGACTCTTCTATCGAATGACTCTAGGGACATGAAGCCCATTGGTCCATCAACCCTTTGGTCAAATTACAAGTCGAACGTATCACTAATTACTTAATTACTTAGCTAACTGCTCTTGGCCGAATTAAAACCTTAAGCTAATCACCTAATTCATATAATGACTCCTTAATCAATTTACATGTTTTTTACCAAATCAGCGATCGTTTGATTGAATTGCACTTTGAGCAAACAACCTTTTTTGTTCAAATGACTCTTTGTTGGAACGATTCTTGTTCATCGAATAACACCACGTGTTTGTAATAACACAATTTGAGCACATTATTTTTATCCACTGACTTTGGTTGGTTCTGTTTGTATTCTCCTAAAAGTTGGACAATTTGGCACAAACGGGTCGATTCGGAAAGCTAAGTAGTTTGACAAAGTTTGTTTGCGAACAATATTGGACTTTCTCCAAATTTTACCCATTAATTTGTAACACCTTAAAACTTCGGGTGCAAATAATATTATCATTAATTAGCAAACGGGCTGACAATTTTCACTATTAAATTGATAATTTTAATGAAGTACAGATTGCAGGTGGACTCTACCTACAACGAGTAATTTCTCATTAATTTATAAATTTAATAGAGATTTTGGTGGTTTGTAGATTGAAATAAAATATTCAATCAGGTGTTGATGGTTTAGATCTGTTTACTTTGTAAACGTCATTTGTGCCATTTTCTCACGCGGTTTTATACAAATTGAAACCTACAAATCAATAAATGATCGGATCGCTTTAGCTATTTGTAGGTGGCTGTAGCTTTACAAATCATTCAGTACGGCCAATTTGATATCCGCGTTAGGTTTACATCATACATAAGTACTCTGAATTTCGGTCTGCGAGCCGTTGGTATTCCATTTACCCAAAATTTTCGGTTTGAACAGCTGTCCGAATGTCATCCGGAACTGGCGACTCATAGAGCAGTAAAGTATGAAGTTGATAGCACCATTTATTAGCGCAAGAATGTCCATGAGCTCTCCGAATAAGTTATAGCAATTGACGAAGAAAGATCTTCCCAAAATTCCGCTTAAGAGTCCTAAAATCCCTTGCGGAATTTCTGTAATCAGAAAGAGTAATAAAACGGCGACGAGCATTCTTGTCGTGCGGTCTGTTCGCTTGTCGGACTTTGTCTGTTTCCTGTCCTGTTTCTCGGCAGCTGAAGGGCAAGTGCTGTAGTTTCTAAGGGCTACTTTTCTCTTGTTAGCGCTGTACAGTGCTCTGATCAACCAAAAGCTGATGACGGTGAGGATCATGCAAGGCAGGAGTTTGATGACCACAGCGTGTATCCAGAAGTAGGCCTTGTACAAGAGGCTGTCGTATTCAGTGTCGACGTGATAGACCAAGACGGTGGTGGAGTTTTCAATGAGGACCTTAGTGTGCACTTTGAAGAGCTTGTAGGTCGGGGCGCAGAGGACGGGGGGTATCACGAAACTGCACAGCACGGCGATACTGCAACGCCGTTCCGTACACAGCACGTGGTTCAGATGAGGAAACCTGCAATGAATGAAGAACAAATATTACAATTAAGGAATATCATTATAAGCGTCTTCACAACCAACTAACGTAATAAGGTTTCAGTAGACATAGATATACACACTAACAAAAATATAAAGTATTTTGCATTTCATATCGATCACTGAAATTTGTGGCGCTGAAAAGGATAGAATATTAAGTGTTCCTGAGAACGAAAAAAAAGAATTTTATTTTTCCAAAAAATCATTTCTCCTGTTTTTGTAGACCAGTAGTCATGATTTTTTTAAAATAAAATTTAATAGAACTTTCAGAATAAACTTTTTTTTATGTAAATATCTTTAATTACGGCATTTCATTTATTTTAAATTTTTCAGAAAAAAATCCTCTTAAAATGCACGTCGTAATGGATGCAATTATTTTCCTAGAAATATTTTGGTGGCGCAGCAGATCGAAAGAGAAAACAAAATGGAAAAAAAATTACATATTTAATTAATTTCTGAATTAATTGTCCTTTACATTTTTTCAAAATTCCGCTACCGATATAATTTGGCTTTTCATCACGTAAGGTAAGATTAAACACTATTATGCTCCGAATTAAAAATAATAATTTCGGTGGTGTCTCTGTGAAAGAAAATAACTCCAGTTCAATGAATTTGGATTAGCTTCGATTTAAAAAAAGAAAATCTGATTATGGGAAACATTTAGATTAGCGATAAAGACGGTACCTAAATAATTTTATTAATTACTAACACTATATTTGAAATATGCATTTCTTTTCTTAAAATGTTTGGCAGATGTCTTATTTTTTAAGTTTTGTTGTAAATTTCTGATCGTCTCTAAAAGGCATACGTGCTGAGGATAATATATATTTTTAAATACTTTCAGCTTCCCAATTTCATGCCACGACCAAGTGAATCAGATACTTGAGTCGGGCCATGTGAAGAGTCTGAATAATAGAAGAGCATGTATGAGACGATGTATGAATGTAAACGAGGCAAGGAGTGTGTGCCAAGATCGAGTTCTTAGTTAGTTTTTTTTCCCAATTTCTATCTTATATATAAAAATCTCATGTCACGGTGATTGTGGTCCCACTACTCCGAAACGGCTTGACCGATTTGAACGATTTTTTTAATGTATATTTGGTAGGATGAGAATAGGTTTTAAAGTATATTTCATACCGCTATGTGATTAGGGTGTCCCTATCCAGAAAAAAATCAAATTTTTAACAATTTTTTTTTGTATTTTTATTTTTATTTGGCATCAAAAAATACCTATAACCCCAAACTTATATACCCCCCTATAAATACGGACAGGAAATTCATATTGATTTTCTTTATTTCATTTTCCTACTTTAGTTGGTGTTTTTGGTTTTTATCGGCGGTCATCGTCTACAGAACTCCATTCCTCTTTCTGTAAAGATCCCATCCCCACACATTTACATTCGTTATTTTTATTTATTTAATAACCAATATATTCATTAGACATAATTTATATGACAGAACAACGTTTGTCGGGTCCCGGGAAGCATTTATTGAATAAACGACATCCTTGCCTTAGACCACCCCAAATGGTTAGCTACGTTTGGTATTTAAAAAGGGGTCTCCGGGTCTATGGGTTCAGGTTTGTCTAAATCTTGGCGACAAATGCGTTTGCCCACCTACTGCGTGGCGGGCCGGATCGGAAGAGACTAGTTGAGGGAAACCTAACCAGCTGGACACTCTCGACCCATCGCCTTGCACTGCTATGAGAGGGGTCTATCTAATCCATCTACCCTTTTGATTGGATGCCTATGATATGGAAAATAAATTTGTTGAAGATAATATTGTTAATTCTAAAAATTTTAAATATGGGATTGACTATTATGACGGTTTGAGAGAAGGGCGCAATGGCGGAATTGGTAAACGCACGTCCCGGATAGACGAGAGGTTCTGGGTTCGAATCCCAATTGCGATCATTATCTTTTTCTGAGTCTTGTTCTCTTTAGATATAATTATTATCTTCTTCTTCAATGACAAATAAAAATAAATAAAGATGCTTTCTTCTATGGATATGGAAAAAGAACACAATTAGTTAAATGCCACTTAGATGTAAATAACACTATACCATTACAACGACCCTTTAGAAGTCATAAAACGATGCGTCCACACTAACAATTTTTTTCGGTACGAGTTACGAGTAGAAGAAAGATAATGTGGAAATGAACAAAAATAACGAAATCCATTTTATTTTTGCTTATCCTATTCAGGGATGTAAAGGTAGGTCCTGTAAATTATAATTAATCACTGGGGGAAGCTTTTTCTTCCATTGGATATCCGCCCTATTCATTTAGGAATGAATAACGCACCAAGTAATATACGATCCAGTCACCGGCCAAACGTTAATCAATCTGCTAAATGTATGTACATACGAAAGTTACCACCCTTACTTTATTTTGTCCGCAAGTAAATTTAACGCCCACGTTTGTTTGCATTTATGAAGCGAACATGCGGCGGAAATTCATAACATTTTGGAACAATTTTTCAAGTAACTGTTTTCTATGCTTGAACTGATATAAAAATATCACTAGCCATTAAAAACCCGCTCCGCGGGTTTTTACTGCAAGGCCCCGCGGGCGGCTTTTGGTTCGGCATCTCCCAGTTAGTGTTGGTGACCATTTTATAAATCCAATTCCAAAAACAGTCCGTTCCTCGGATCCACTGTAGCTAGTACTCGTATTATGTCATATATAGCCATTTGATGCAACATATATTATCGTCAATTTTTTCATATCCGGCTCTCCGGCTCTCCGGATATGAAAAGATCTCCATACCACGTATTCACAAATTCGTAGGCGTTACACCTAGATGGGAGACGACCTGCTGACGGAAGTAGCGACACCCTGTGTCGAATTCTTGAATTCAAGACCGAATTATACCAGCAGCTTTTTGTAAAATTCCACGTACAGAGATGTTATTTGTGGCGCGGCGTGTATGGCATGGCGTCCGACATGCACTCGTAGCTGGGTTCTGAAATTCAACCACGCAGACGCTACGGTATTAATACTGTTCGATTATAAAAAGTAAAATAAAAATTGTCACACCTTTTTTTTAAGGTTATTTGATCATTTTGTTTGTTACAAATAAATATAAATTAATAAAGTGGCCGTCACTTGCTGCCGCCGTTCTAAGGCCCTCATTTTATAATTTTTCGTATAACGTTTATTTTATTTGTTATTTTTAGTACCTCAAATGAATTTCAATAAAAAAAAAAACAAAGACGACAACTAAATAGGCAATATATTATGAGACACGGTTGTGTGTATTTGTGTATTACGTTCTTATTTTTTATTAATCTTTATTATTATTATCTATAACAATTTGTGTGCTACGTCTGTCTCACTAGGAACTCCTTTTGAGAGCAGTCGCAGTTTATAACATGATCAGTTTACAACAGAACAACAAATGACAATATATACGTTTAAAAGAAAAGACAATCAGCATCGTACGATACCAATAAATTGTTTTTGATAAAATCTTTTTATCTGTCTTGGCTGATGGTTTGGTGTCTGGTTTATATTTAAAATAAGTTGTGTTCTTTCTAATGGCAAGTAGAATAGCCATTGTACAGCTTGTTGAAAAATTTATTCGGTCAAAAGTTGTTTTAGCAGAAGGGATTTAAGTATTTAAAATTTTTGCGTAAGAGAATACGCCCCTTGGTTCTAGTATCTCGAATAGTTTGGACATTTTCAAAATCAGTTATGTGTTAAAAGTTGTGCTTTATAAAGGGGCAAAATGTACAAAATGTACAAAACACAGAACTTATCATAAAGATTTCATTCGAACTACTAATGATCGGTGGTTTTAGAATAATCTTTATAATTATTTGTTGACTTTTAAACATTGGATCAATGGCGTTTGCGTTCCCCAGGCTATTATACCGTACTCGAATAAAGTTTGACATAGTGCATAGTAAATTACTTTGGGATGTTTAAAGTTGAAAGAAACATATTTGTTTTCTAAGTTTGTTTGTTGTGGTGACAATTTTTTCTTTTCACTTTTGTTTAATTTATTTTAGTTTTGGATGCGGTTCTACTTATATCGGATATGAAATTTGTGTAATATTACTTTTTTTCTTTTTTAATCTAATTCTCAACTTTATACGTGAAACCATTTTCTTTTTCCTCATATTTGTATCGAATATTAAATTCTCTTATTGCCTGGTATTTGTGAAGTCTTTGTTGAAAGATCCTGCTTGTTGATGGAATATTTTGTGTGTACATTCGTCTAACTTCATTTCGTCATTTATGTTACTTTGTGTTTTGTTGAAATTTGGTTCTTTGAACACGAATACATTTAATAGTATTTTTATGTACATTTGGCATTTGTGTAGTAAGTCACACATATTGAAAATTTGATCTGCATCAGTTATAAAACGCAGTAATATTTACAAACCGGATGATAAACGTTTCCGTGGCACAATCAGTGATTATCCAATGGATTTCAATGTTTTAAAAATGCTCTTTATTAAAAAAATATCCTGTGCACTGATCGTGAAAAAAACTCATGATAAATTTCAACCAACAGGAAACCCCCACACGTCCTTGTGTAAACCAGGTTGCCAGAGAGGAACGTATAAATATTATTATTACGAAAAATCATATGAAAATCTAATGAATTAGACCGTATTACATTTCGTCTAACTGTAAATACTCGTATGTTGTTGACGCAACTATGAACATATTCCTGTCTCCACTCAACCCTACATAACAACCCAACACTACATACAGACAATGTGTGCCAATATTACCTACGTATGGCATTTTGGAACAATAACTCCAAGGAACAATCAATCAGTCTATTGAAGTAAGCAGTGCGATGATCAACCAATCTCTCAATTCTTTGAAGAAGCCTACAGCCTAGTAGTGATCACAGTCACCTATCTTGTGGTGTCTCAGTGTGCTTGATTGGTGACTCCTGAAGTAACATGTGCAGTTATCACCACCTCTGTCACTTTTATATCAATTCTTAGGGAAACTTGTGCAATGGTCGAGATTAAGTTTAGTGAGATTCCTTCTCAACCTCCACCAAGCAAGTCCCACAGTTGTGTCATTTGAAAACCCATAAATTTTTTATTAGCTTTAATCTGTTTCAAGATGGCATTTTTAATGATTCTGGAGGTGACAAGCACAAACACCATAAATTCAATAGGGACATATGTTCACCTTGATCCCTGAGTTGTTCAGGTAGTTCAGCTTGTAAAAGCAGCAATAGCTTTCCAGGAGTGGTGGGAATAGTGACATTTTTTTTACGTGTGCTCCACACTGGAGGCCCTGAGGACCCTGTCATCTCGGGATGCTGTGTGGGGGTTTTTTTTTAAAGGAAAGTAAGGAGAGGAGTGTTCTGGGAAGAAAAAGTGTTTGGGGTAGGTAGGAATCTGGGGTTTAGTGTGTCCTGGTCATCCGCCTCCAAGACCTAGACAAACCTCACCCCATGAACCCGGGCACCCCTGCTAAATGACCAAACGTAGTGAACCACTTGGGGTGACGTATGGCAGAAGTGTTGGTTATCCAATAAAGGTTCCCGGGGCGGCGGTACCCATTCCCGCCTTCCAAATTGAATGAAACAACGTATTAATTTTCTCGATTACTATCGGATGAGGAGTGAGGAGTGACTGATCGTACAGTTACTTCTTTATTATTGCGCAAAAATTGTACATTAAATTACACACACTTGTTCAATGGCGGTATTTATGTTAATATCATCCTTATCTCCTCATGGAGTTGACCAAAGAACATTATTTTCAAATGTCTGACAAGACCGAAAATCCATTAATATGCGCCAATCTCACATTTTAGGATGCGATAAGGAGTGATAGTGTGATTGATATTATAATATCATAGTACGCGGATGAAATAATGATTTTATTAAAGAATATTAATGTCGTAAAATTTTAAGACCTGTTATCTCTTAATGACACAAAGCGTATCCCATATAGATTCAGTAAAGATTATTTTATTCAAATATGAAACCGTCGTGCTTGTTTGGACTTATTCGATTTTATTCAATATTGCTGTCTGAATAAAGTTTGAAAAGAGAGACGTCGCACAGTGATTCGTTTCATACATGCTAGACGCTAAAAACTCTTTTTTAAATAATTTTTAAGAGTATTTGAGGTTTATAATAAAATAATTATATGTAAAAAGTAAAAAAAGTGTAATAAATTGCTAAAATTACGGTCCATTTTCTGCTTATATTCAAAGATATAAGCCTTATTTGGTTTTCAACCTTTTTTTACCACTTGCTCTGAGCTTATCAAGTTCAAATGTACTTAAAATTTGGTTAAACATTCCCTCAAGCCTTTCTTTCTTCGGCAAACTCTTCCATGTCACGAACAATTCCAGCCTGGAAATCTCGTATGTAGTTCCTGTAAAATGAAAAAATAATAATAATGTGGATTCGTGCGGGCTAATATCGAAACTTATATGAATAGAATATTAGTTGCACCATTTAAAAAAAAAAGGAAATTATCGTGCGATTTTGATATACTCTCTGAGATAAACTCTCGAGAAGTTAGAAATTGAATATTTTTTAGGCTAAAAAAAACACGAAACTTATTTATTATTTAAAAACAAACTAAAATTATTTACACTAAAGTATTAAAAAACTTTAAAACATGCCTTCCAAAGTAGCCTCCATTTTACAGAACCGAAAAAAAACACTTATCAAACTTAGTATACAATTTTAAACGTCGAGCTTCGACGAGCGAATAAATGCAAATGATAATTTCAAAACACATTATTCTACTTTAGGCCTCTAGTATGAGTCAATGCGTGCACTAATCACCTCCAATTAAGAATGCATTTATTATCCTGTCTATCTGGTAATGTCGCCATGACGTCATTGTTTGGGAATTCAAAATTGATTTATTAGCGTCTAGCTTGTATGAAACGAATTTGAGATAAGAGACTTCTTTGAATGCGATATCTTCTGTAAATAGAACTACCAGCAACCGGCAGATATTCAGTTAAATTTCAATGTGAACAATCTGTACGAGCGTTGGAACAGTATGATAATGCCAAGGAAATCGGTTCGCTACACTGGCTACTCTCGTATTACCCAATTGCCTTTGAAAAAGTCAAAAGCTCCCACGGCCGTGAAGTAACAACCCCTCAGGGAGAGGTTAACGCGCGAATATTGCAAAAATAATATGTTTTCCTGAATAATAGTTTTTACAATGTGACATCTAATGGGGTACGCCAGAATTAAGTGCCCGTAGATTATCCGATATCAGATGGTTATGTAGGTACCTTGTAAATCTCTGGTGAAAAAAGTAAAATTGAATACTCCGCTTTACGGAATGTTCTCGTAGTTTAACGGTCGGGTAATTCAATTCAGCCATTCATAGTGTGCAAATTAATTAACTTCAATAATTGAAAATGAAGAAAAGCCTAGCAATTTTTACCTCGTGTGGGTATTTGAAAATATTACCTGGCTTTTATAGACTTAGATGTCTTGTGTTCCATCGGTAGGGAAAAATTGTTATCTAAAAACCTTACTAAAATTGCATGTTTTCATCAGCGTGTATCGGGACTCGGGACAGAAGAACATCTTGAATATGCTTGTGTTATATGGTCTCCTTTTTATGCTGTCCATTTTCGTCCTATTGAGTTCGTTCAACATCGGTTCCTAAAAGGGATTACCAGGAGGCTATGATTAGAGCGAGGCAATTACTCGTATGCCGAAATTGAACAAACTCGAAACCTGTCTCCTTTAGAAGACTGTCGGAAAAAATCTGATCTCATTTGTTTCTTCATAATTATTATCTGTTAAATCGATTCATCTACATTACTACCACTCATCACATTCAATTTACCTTCTCGTAGCTTCAGAAATAAAGACCTGCTCTTCCTCAATCAGCACTCGACTAATTATGGTTACAATTCACCACTGTCCAGGATATGTAGAATGGTCAACTCACGTCAAGACCTTGATTTTTTTGGTAGGTGTAAGCTTAAATGATTTCTGTCACTCTTTAAACAATTGAAGATATTTTATATTTACTCTAATTTTTGCAAAGTCTTGACCTGACTTGACACTTCTATTTTCTCTGCTTGTCTTTGCTTTCATGTACCATTCTTTATCCTTACAATGTTCATTTCCATATTTCGTGATACTTTGTTATAAATTGGACGTAAGTCGGTTAATAAATAAATAAATAAACATCAATCTTCATCATCAGGACTAGCAGCCGACTGTCACATATACATACGTGCCTGTTTGTGTTATATTGGGAGTGGGAAGGAAGCGGTCATGTTTGTAGTATTTGAAGTTCTTCCGCATTTTCCTGAATAAGGAAACCATGAAAAAACCTTATCCGGGAAGATTCGGCCGGCAGTCAACATGAAACTGAACGGCCTTCAGTGACTTCAGTAAATGATGTCCTGCATTGTGTGGTGTGGGGTGTGTGCGTCTGTTTTTAAGCATTGTGTGGTGAGGGGTGTTTGCATCTGTTTTTATGTGAGATAATATCTATTCGGGAAAGCTAAACGCGGGCGATTAGATATTGTGGTAATTTATTTCGAAGTTAGTTCATTGTTCTTCCAAAACATTCATTTTCAAGTCCAGACCAACTAGTTCAGTCATTCCAACAGTCTACAATACCATCAGATAGTTTAACCGTAGGGGTAAACTGAGAGGATGGACTGCTAAACAACTCTGTCACACTGCATACATACAAGTCCATACCTACTAGTTCAGTCATCCCAACAGTTTATAATACCATCTTATTTTTACACCTTCTGTAGAGAAACCATGGACAATGGAAACGCATACGCATTTAAAAAGAAATAAAAAAACACTTCGTAGTAGTTAAACAGTTAAGTATTCCAATTTGCTGAAATAATGCCATATAATCATTGATGAATCAGTGTGTTATAATTAACCTTTAACTGCAGACGTGATTTTTTTGCTCCGACGTGGGGGTCTGGGTGGCTTGTTACTATAAATGTTTTTTTTTATATTAGAGATCCATGAAAATATTGAAGTCGAAATTATTATTTATTGGACCATTTAAATATATTAAAAAAATATTGTTAAGGAACTTATATTTGATAATTTGGATATTATATAATAATTTTTTGCATAAAATCACTTGAGATCAGAAATAGGTCTGTATTGTCTATTAAACTAAATAAAAACAATGAAATCGTTTTAATTATAATATTTAAATGGGTCTCGACTAAATTATATATATATATAAAAAAACTTTAGTAAAGTTGTTTATGTTTATTTTTATGTAGTAAAAATCAACTTTAAAAAAGTCACGAAAGTACTGAAGATGGGATAGGCCCGTTAAAAAATTTGAAATGAATTTACTTGCAGAAATTTAACTTAAGAATTTTAAATTTTAAACTTACGGCTCTGGAGTGACTAAAAAGCTACCGAAAGCAGTGTATGCGTCGCGCGCGGGGGAGGGGAGTATTTCGATTATTATTTTTGCTAGGACGGAGCGGCCCCCACGTCAGCATGTTATTGATGCCTGATAAATAAATAAAATAAAATAAAATAAAAAAAATTGATATCAAAGTTTTAAGGTTGTTTTTTTTCTTCTCTTATTTAGCCTAAATATTAACATTTTATTTTAACGGTTCTTAATTTGGTTTTGATTCAAAATGAATAAAAAAGGCTTAAAAAAACTATTTTAATATTATTATGACAAAACATGGCGTGAAGAAAAGACGTCAAATAATCCCTTTGTGCCAAATCTTCCCAGTCTTTCAAGAATTTTTTCTTTACACTTCTTTCTTACATGCCTTCTTAAGGGGGTATTTATTGCAGTCTAGAAAAAAAAATTATTTGAAATTTCGGTAGTTTAGGTATTCAAAAATATCTCCTTAGGATTTTTTGAAATTCGAATAATTTCAAAAGTTAAAGCCATTTTAGTGTCGCGGTTTAGACGTAATCTACCTAGAACCTAAAAAAGACCAAAACGTTAAACGCATTTTTATCTAAACTACTTTTTTTGAGACGGTAGACATGATGTCTCAAGTTCTACTAAACCAATTTACTTGAAATTGGCTTGAGCCTTCTCTGTACATTTCTCTATCGCGCTAACTAAAACTATAACAAAATTTCAATTTTTTTTTGACAAAAGCAAGCAGGAGAACCAAAAGAAATTCACAACATCATTATTCACCATTGTATTGACCGGACCACATGTAAATGCTTAAACTTAGAATATATCGATAGTATAAAATATCTAGGTATTATCATAGATAAGTCTCTGAGATGGGACGAACATATTGTCTCAACTTCCACAAAGATTAGAAAACTTACTCATCTATTCATGTCTGTTAGAAATATTCTTTGAGTAAAAGATCTGAAACAAATGTACCATGCCTTGTGTAACTCACTGCTAGAATATGCATCCTTGGGATGGGGCGGCTGTTCCAAAACAATAATTGATCCCCTAGCAAAAGCACAAAAATCACTGAGTGAATCAGTGAGCTATTATTTCAAGAGATACGAGTTCTTGATATACGGCAACTGTACATAAGAAAAATTATTTTATATACACAAAAACACCGACACCACTATCCATCCATCGTTCATCTCCACAACACCCGTCATTCAGGGAGGAATCCAGTAATTCCGCCTACTACAAACACATCACATGCCCAAAGACAATACTCATACTTAGGGTCTAAATTGTTCAACTTCATACCTGATGCTTGGAAACTGAAAAGTACAAGTATTTTACGGAAATTGGTTAGCAACTGGCTTCTGGATATGGGGAGAGTCGAGAGCGAACATATGCTAACACAATCTCACATCTCTAATACGTACTAAAAAGTTTATGTTAATGCATAAAAATAAAACTTTTGCTTTGTTTTTTGATCCGTGTAAAATAACGACTGGTATTTGATTCTTGTAAAATAACGATTAGACATTTCAAAATAATTTTTGAAAATTTCTATAACATTGGAAATTCATATTCATATAGTCGGGTTTATAATTGGATAATTTCTTTTACTTAGGAAAATCTAAAAATAATAGTACCTTTATCAAAATTAAATGGTCATAAATGGATTGGAAATTCATATGTCAAATATTGGTGTATAAATGTGTAAATTCTAATTATGCAACTGCAAATGTTCTCCAAAATAACCCAGAAAAAATATCATAATTGTGATCTCCCGAAAGAAACCATTCACTTATTCGGAATGCAATTATTAATGTAATTAAATGTAATGCCTTTGTAATTTCATTGAAAAAAAATGGGTTAACTTTTTTACCTAAAATATTGAATTCGAAATTGGATAGGTCCGATGGTTTCGAACTCCTGCAACTCCATAGAGAGGTACAGGAGGTCGGGACCATCGATACATCGCATCGGCTTGATACATCGTAACATACTTATAGGTGTAAAAGACACGGTTAATGTTGCAATTTTGCAAACCTTGGATCACTTACTTTTAAATTTGTTGGTTGGATTTTTATATTATGTACGTATTTTTTTAATCGTAACATATTGATATTATATATCTCACTGTACTAAATTTTTGTTGCCTATATTTTTATTTAATTTATTATTCCCATCGTAACTTTATCTAAACTATTTATTTTCTCATGTAAAAGATGGAGGTACTGCCTTATTATTTATATAAAAGCCATCTGGGCGTAAAATAAAAGAAATAAATAAACAACTAAATAAATTAATGTTCTCCAAAACGAGCTTGAAAAATCATTTGTCATAAAGTTGGATTAAAATTGTGTAATTTCTACTATTTAAGAAATTCTAAAAATTATAGTACTTTATTAAAATTAAATAGTTATAAATACATTGGGAATTCATATGTCAAATATTGCTTTAAAAATGTGTAAATTCTGACTATGCAATTGTAAATGGTCGCTTAAATGGCCTGGAAAGAATCTCCTACTTGTGATCTCACTAAAGAAAACAAATCCAAAACTCCAAATTGACCTTGAAAAAAATCACATCTTTGCGATTCTTTTAAAGACATAACGAAACCATCCCTTAATTATATACAAATTCTTAATTTTCTCAAAAGTTGTCTTGACAGAAGCAAATTCCCGTGATATCTTGAACGAAACCATTCCTTTGTTAAGATATTATGAACTAAATATACAATTTGGCTGTCCTGAAACGGGTATTCTGCCCAGTTGGACGGACAAAGTATCACATTGTAATGTATTGTAATATATATGCATTTGTAAATAAATAAATAAATAAATACTATTTCTTAAAAATTCAGAAAAGTTAAAAAAAATGGTAAAAAATGTCTTTTTATTTCAGACAGCCGCCATTTTGCGATATATTTTAAAGACTGCAGCACTTGTTTGAATTAAAAATTAATTTGTTTTTTTTTCTGATTACTAGGGGGGTTGCAATCGTGTCAATGAGGGCGCCCCAATTTTTTGAGACCCTCTGCTTCAAGACCCTGTAACTTTTTTATTTTTTTATGTAGATATTATTTAATGTTCAATAAATATTTGGTAAAATAATGGCTGATTAGAAGTTAAACTTCTTTCGAATGAAACGGAAATACTTCACAAATTTATTTTTGGCGGGGTCCTCGGTACTAAATAATGCGGTAAATTGTCAATTATCTTTTTTTAATTTTTCTATGTCTTGTTCTCTTTGTGGCGCCCACTTTTGCCAAATTCATTGCGCCGCCACTGGCACCGTAAAAACAAACGAGAAATGCCTACGGCTCACACTGCGTAAGGCACTGCCGGTACATGCCTACCTACAGTGGTTAATTATTCCGCCACTTACGCGAAAGGCCTCGAATTAACGGCCGCTCAGTATAACGGCCGCAGAACGTTCGAGCACTTTCTTCGCTTTGCGTGAATTCGCAACATTACCTGGCGCTCTCGAAACTACTTGCCCGGCCGGCAACCGTGCTTCGCTGCCATGGAAACACGCTCCGCCTCGCCAGGACTACCTGCTGGTGGCTCAGCTCAAATAGCCACTCACCGTTCACATCCGCGATTAAAAGCGTCGAGCAACGGCCTGGAAGATAGGTCATCTCCACCGCCATGGTGTCGAGCAACGGGCCAGTGACCTGCTGCAGACTCGAACTCTGCTCAACGGCATCGCAAAGACCTTCACCACACCATCACCTCCGTGCACCTGCAGCATCTCATTTACGGCACTCCTGCATATATCATGTTACCGCTTCACCAACCCTCGCTACATAGCCCAATAAAGACTGACTCGACTATATCGACTGACGCCTTTCATTTATCTCCCGTCTCTGCCGATCCGCGGTCCGCTCCCTCATCTTTCATATTTTCGTTTAGATAATTATTGTTATCTTCTTCTTCAATGATAAAAAAACATTATTCCTTTAAAATAATTGTCTGACGTTGGTTGGCAACAGAAAGAAAGATCGACACAAAATAAAATTAAGTATTAATAAATCGTCACGCAAAAATAAACAAGATCACAAAAAATTCAAGGCAACAAAATAGTGTTATCATTTTACAAAATTTTGTAAATTACTTATCAGCTGTTTCATTAAAATTGTCGAAAAAAACTGTAGATTATTCGGTATTAAAACGTTTTTCCCCTAATTTTTATTTAAAATTAATATTAGATATAAAAAAGTCTAGACATTGCTTCTTCCAAAAATTTTAGTTTATGCCTTACAAAAAAAAGCTTAACAGTTTATTCGTGAAACTTCAGGCCCTCAAGTCTCAGTGGCTTCTGTCGGAATTCGGCTTTTTAAATTCATTTTGACACTATCAATTAGGCTGTCTTGATGTTGAACGTCAAGTCCTTGGGCCTGTTATCTCACTAAGAATTACTTCAAACTACAGTTACTGCGGAAAGAAAATAGGTATACAGGGTGTTAAGGGACGTTATTGACTTACGTTAACCAGTTTTTGAAGTGAAACTTCTATAGCACGGCTGTGAAGTGGATTTCGGATGAAACGAAAATGACGATTAGTGTACCTGTGACGCATCAACTGCCTTCATAGGCCGCTTTGAAATCCTATTTAGATTAATCTTTATGACGAATTGGCTTACAGTATGAACCCAAAAATATATGCTACGGATAATCTGAAACTTTTCTATGTATTGAAATTGCAATAAAATTATTATTTACATAACAAAAAATATAAGCGTAAACCACAAAAAAAATTTTTTTTCATGACTTAACTATGAAGTAATACAGAAAAAAAAATTTTAAAAATGCCCCTTTATGGCTAAGACTATTTTTAAGGTTTTTTTATGTTCTAACGTTTTTTGGTTCTTATAAAATTATGCACAAAATAAATTAAAACCACTTTTTCGCTTACTTGCCTCGTGCAAATAAGACGCTCGATTTTAAATTTTGCAGGCATGAGAATCGAAATATTTCTAGCGTTTATAAGGCTCCTATTGATTGGGATATGAAACGGAAATTAGGCTAGGTTTGCGCTCATTGGTCGCATTGATTATGACCTCACTTTTTAGGTATTGGTTGAGATTGTTTTGTTAAAGTTTCGCTTCTACCGCATGTAAACTACACTCGTTTTTTTTTAATTTAACCTGACATTATTTGGAGTTGAAAATGTAAAAAAAAATTTGGTCTCCGGTGACACTTTTTGACTTTTTTTAAATGTAAAAATCAGTAGGTATTGGACAAGAAAAGTTGGGATGAGAGGTTGGGCGGTTACTCTGCTGAATGACTATTGACGACAGGTGGAAGAAATATTTTTTTGTTTGGTTTTGAAGTGTAGAGTTTTGAAAAGACACTTAATTGTTATCAATGCATGTCGTTAGACCAAAGATATTAAAATACGAAAAAGATATGCTATGATGTCCGTGAGACTGTCGGCGGACTACTAACCTAATCGGAGTGGTTTGCATACGAAAAGAATTTGTCAATTTCATTGATTTTTTTAAGGTATGCAGTAGTATTGGTTAACAATATGGTTTGAATACGGAAAGAATTCGCTCATTAATTTAACGTTCGTTTAGTGTATTCGTTTATTGTTGGTTCATTTAGTTTATTTGTTAATTTGTAAACAATATCGGCGACCCCGGAAGCCAGTGGCGTAGCGAGGGGGGGGGCGGACCGCCCCGGGTGCCACTCGACCAATATATGACAACTCGACCAATTTATATACACACGACACCAAAATATTGCTTACACATGAACACGGTATGTTATTTATATTTTCATAACTCTATGGCTCCCCGTGGAGTGCCCCGAATTCTGTGTCGGTCGGTCTTTAATAGGCGGAATAGCCTATATTCTGAAATTATCTAGCCACCCCCCCCTTGCTTTTTGAATTTCTTAAGTTAACTTTAATAGGGGGGGGGGGTGACACTACGCCCCGGGGGGTGACATCCAACCCGGGTGCCACCCATGCTAGCTACGCCACTGCCGGAAGCAGTTCCACCCAGTAAAAACTGCGGAAAGCACATCTCTTATATTATTTCAATATCTTTGCATTACGCCAACGTCCGACCACGCGAGCGGTCACCACTCGCCAGCCAACCTCAGATGCAATTCGCAGCCAGTTAAGGTCTGTTGTTTGACCGAGAAGTATAATATATTGTAAACACAATTAAACTTAGTTGTGGCAAGGACTTATTTATTCTGGAAGAAACCCAACCCAATTAGTGGTAGCTCTTGGATGAAGCAAACATTACAGGAAGAAACAGTTTAAAAAAAAACATTTAAAAAGTTAATGGTGTTCAAAATATCAAACACATTTTTATTCCAAATAATTTCAGGAATCGCTGATTTAAATTAAAGTAAGTTAAATACGTCCCTTAATACCCTGTACACAAAAACCAAGGACACGCTTAATACGCTCTTAAAAAGAAAGAAAATAGCCAGTTACTGATGTTTACTTGACAGACATTGTTATTGGTGTTCACTTGGCAGCCATTGATATTGATGTTCACTTGGCGGCCATTGTTATTGATGTTCACTTGGCAGCCATTGTTATTGATGTTCACTTGACAGTCATTTTTATTGGTGTTAAGTTTTATCATCAACTAGCTTTTTCCCGCGGCTTCGCCCGCATGGTGTAAGGGGGGTTCCCACTCCGCCTCCTCCACCTCCCTCCCCCCCTCTCACCGCCCCCTCACCCCTCCACAATACCCCCTCCCCCCCCCCCCACGCCCTCTCTCCCTCCCCCCCTCCACCATCTCTCCCTCCCTCCCGCTTTCCATATATTCAATCCCAGTACATTCAGTTTTTAAACAGCCCGCGTGCCACCTTTTACAATTTTTATACAAATTTCCATTTTTCATATATAATAAATTTGGTACCTACTATAGGTACCTATTTAAAATATCTAAAATTGTTGATTCGATTCAAACTATTAGGGGAGTACCTACTTTAAATAAATTTCAACTTAAAGATTTTCAAAAATAGAATCCTGATTTAACAATCATTGTTTTGCAAAATGTCATTCTCAAACACGCGAACTGTCAAACCTGCCATAGTCGTTAGGTTTTCTGAAATTATACAATTTTCTTAATTTTTTTCTCCGTAAGAACCTTCGATCAAAATGGTAAGAACAATCCTCGTACTTCAAGGAATATTCTAAAAAAAGAATTAGCGAAATCGGTTCAGCTGCTCTCGAGATTTGCGCTTGGCAACACATTCAGCGATTCATTTTTATATATAAGATAGTTAGTTTTGTTTCTTCTCTTATTTGACCTAAAATATTAACCTATAACGTAAAATAGGTTCCTAGGTTCTAAATTTGAGTTTAATTTTTTATTATAATGTGTACATTATCTAACAACCCCCGACATAAAAAAAGAGCTGATGACCTTGAAACGCCTGAACAGATTTTCATGAATTGGAGCGAAGAACCATCTCGAACCATACCAATTGATTTTCTCTAGTTTGTCTTTTTTGTCTAAACCGTTTTTTTTCATCTTTCTCCTGCTAAATTAATAACATACAATTTTATTATTTTCATCTTAGTCTTTTTAAAATAAATTTTAAATAAAATTTCAACATGATGGTCACCCTACATGTTTAGATTATAATGTACTGTTGTCTTCAGCTTAGTAGATACCCATACCCGTAGAAATGTGCTACAATATTTTGTTATTACAATACCTATATTATTTTTTTGTTATTTTGTTAATTTGTAGAATTGTTACCCTCAACACAGGCTTGTCCTAGTGAGGTTATAAATTGAGTTGAAATATTATACCCTACCATGTAAAGAAATAAATAAAATAATTATTGTGTCAAAACATGGCGTGCAGAAAAGGCGTCAAATTATCTGTTTTTGATAAAAGAGCTACTACAATGCACTTTTTTCCATTACCACTCGGGTTTCCATTACACGGTACAATTTTCACTTTAATCACTAAAAAAGTAAAAAAGAAATTGCCTCGAAGTATTGCAAAATTAACAAAACAAACGGTTGAATTATATATATTAAAAAAAGTTATTATTCCTGTCATAATTCTGTTTGGTTCTCGCCTGCTTTGTAGCATAAACTTTCTACGGGTTCCTTAATTAAGTTTTTTTTACGACTGTTTTTTACTTGTTTATTTGATATTACTTATTACTGTCATATTAAAATTTAATTTCACCTTGAATAATGAACGGTTTCAAAAATATAAATAATACAATTTACTGCTGTCATAAAATGTTTGCCTTGGGGTGAAATATTTTTTTCGCGTGGTGTCCAAGGTTTTGGATTTTATTAGCAGATATATTTATTGAATCTTAAAAACATATTCTCCAATTTGATACTGCTACCGATTACCTTGTGTTTTATTATCATTGTTTGTTGAAATGATACCTTGTATTACGTTTTTATTTTTTTAACGTGAGTACCGCACAAGGGTCCCAACTTGACTCCGTGGTCGAGGGGTAAGACTCGCGACTAGCGATGCAGAGTTCCCGATTTCAAATCCCGGCGTGCATAAATAAATTGGATATGATGAATTTGAGATTTTACATTTTAATCGTTGAAAATAATATACGATATTTTTATGGCGGTGACCGGACATTTTCAGAAAGAAACCAACTCAGAAGCACCTCAGAAAGGTCGTTAAGGGTGATGATAAAAAAATATTTAAAAAAAATGTTTAAATAGGTTAAGTTAGGTTGGGGTTACCGCCAATTTTAAAATTATTTTTTCATAGCTTTTAATGACCTTTCTGAGGTGTTTCTGAGTTGGTTTCATTCCGAGTTGGCATGAAACCATTTACGAAACTCTCAGTATCACCCTGGTGTAAGACCACCATTCAGAATTGAAACGTTGTTCCAAATGGCTTTAGCCGTATTTGGTGACTAGATCTGAATAGCCAGGTTCTTCCCCAACTTCCTCTTCCCCATCGCTTTCCCCTCCCCACTTACCTTCAGTCTCATAACATTTTCTAATGGGGGATGGCGTAGGATCCAGACGGGAGCAGTTGGGACTCCTGGGTGGTATTCAATTAAAAAATAACTTCTCCCAATCGTCTAGAACCAGTGAGACTACGGCATTACCGATTGGTGTAAATGTTGTGAGGTTGAAGGTAAGCGGAGAGAAGAAGAATATGGGGAAGAGGAAGGTGGAGAAGTACGAAGATCAGAAGGAACTTTTTTTTACATTAGACCCACACAGGAGGCCCTGAGGAAAATAATTCCTGCTGCTGAAGATGCTGTGTGGAAGTTATTTTTAGGGAAAGGAAGGAGAGGAAGTTCTGGGAAGGAAAAGGGTATGAGGGGTGAGTAGGAATCTGGGGATCAGTGTGTCCAGGAGTGACGGACCTATGTATCTATCCCTCCCATTGCGGTGCAAGGCAATGTCCCGAGAGAGTCCTGCTAGAGAGGTCAAAAGATCTCCCTCAACAAGTTTCTCCCGATCCTGCCTGCCACGCAATTGGTGGGCAGACGCATCCGCTGCCAAAATCCGGACAAACCTAACCCCATGAACCCGGGCACCCCTGCTAAGTCACCAAATGTAGTTCTCCAATAAATGGTTTCCGGGGCAGCGGTACCCATACCCGCCTCCCAAATTGTGTATCACCCCTACTTCTAGAAACGCTTCAATTCTGAATGGTGGTTTTACACCAGGGCGATACTGAGAGTATCTTCCACTCTGGAAAATGTCGCAAATGTACCTAATATTATTTTAAATGATTAATTAAACTGTGAAATCCAAAATCAGTCAAAACAAATTTATTTGCGCACGCCGGGATTTTAAACCGCGAACCCTGCATCGCTAGTCGAGAGCTTTGCCCCTAAACCACGGATGCAACCGGATCAACCCCTCTCTTTACTTTCCTTGAAAAAACCCCCCACAAAATCCCCAAAGATTCCATAGGCCCTGATGGAAAATATTTTCCATTACCTACTGGATGAAGGCCCTCACCAAGCTCACCCCACTCTTCTTTATTCCTTGCTTTGGTAGCACGCATTTCGACCTAATCTACTCGTAACCTAATTCGTTTATCTCTTCATACCAACGGGGTTTAGGCCGTTTAGGGTAGTATTTAATTGTCTGTAATTAAAATATTTATGCGTGGTCTTGCCCCTGAGAGCTCCGTTGCAACCTCTCTTTAAGTGTTACACGCGTCGTTTATTTATTAGTAAGAAACAAACAGCTTATCATCATTACATGGTATAAAATGAAGTCGCTCAAAATGTATGTGCGCGTTAATCTTTTAAACTACGCAACGGATTTTCATACGGTTTTCACCAATAGATAGAGTGATTGAAGAGGAATGTTTTTATGTATAATACATGTAAATTATATTAGAAAAAAGCCGATAAATTTAAAGAAAACATATCTTTGTGTGATTTAAAACGGCTGGCGGGCCGTACTATAGTCACTTTTGAAATTCGTTCTACGGAAGAAATTGGAAAATAGATGTCCTAGAGTAAGTAGGTATTTGATTTGAATTATTTTATTTGATGAAGTCGCTCAAAATGTATGTGCGCATAGATCTTTTAAACTACGCAACGGATATTCATGCGGTTTTCACCAATAGATAGAGTGATTCAAGCGGAAGGTTTATATGTATAAAAACATGCTTATTATAGTAGAGAAAAGTCGAATAATAAGTCGTTCAAATATTCAATTCAGGCAGCGGGCAGCGGGCAGCTGGCAAGCGGGTGGTGTGGATTTTATAAAGGTTGGGTAATGGCGTTGTGTTTCGTTAGCCACAGAAATGTGTGGCCGGGTCTGATAGTATATACATATAATAGTTTATGCTAAAGACACAAACAAAGAACCACATCTATCTGCGCTATGCCTTTAGATACTTAACCACGAGATAAAAAGGAAGACGCTTTTCAGTTACCTAATTCTACTCGAGAATCCAAGATCATTATTCAACGACCAAATAAAAAAACGAAATAAAAAACTTACTATGTACGTCGGTTTACTATGTATTTTGGACCAAACTCGGGCATATAATATGTTTTATTTCAAGAATAAACCAATGTTTTCCGCATACAGTCGTAAGCAAGTAGGCAAAAAAAATAAATTATTTAAACGCTTTTAACATATGTAAATGTCATCATTATAATAAAGTGTTGTTATGATAAAGTCTGTACACTGATTGTTGCAAACAGATGTGGCGCCCTCTGTTATTTTAAAAAAGGACCGTTGAATTTTTCAAACAGTGTACCTGATAAGAAAATTTTAAAAACTTGGAAATTATCAGTTTCAAAAACTTTCGTACAAAAATTTCGGGGACAAAAATTTTCCACTTTCAAAAATGTCCAAACTTCTTATCTTATGTATAAAAATGAATCGCTCAATATGTTGCTAAGCGCAACTCTTGAGAGCAGCTGAACCGATTTCGCTAATTCTTTTTTTAGAATATTCCTTGAAGTACGAGGATGGTTCTTACGGAGAGAAAAATTAAGAAATTTGGGCAGAAAATTGGATAATTTCAGAAAACCTAACGACCATCGCACGTTTGACAGTTCGCGTGTTTGAGAATGACATTTTGCAAAACAATGATTGTTAAATCAGGATTCTCTTTTTAAAAATCTTTAAGTTGATAAATTTATTTAAAGTAGGTACTCCCCTAATAGTTTGAATCGAATCAAGAATTTTAGATATTTTAAATATATATAAATAGTATATTAAATTTGGTACCTATGTTAGGTATCAAATTTAATATACTTGAAATATGACAATTTGAATAAAAATTGTAAATGGTGGCTCGCCGGCTGTTTAAAAACTGAATGAACTGGGATTGAATATATGGAAAGCGGGAAAGAGGGAGAGGGGGAGGAAGGGGGGAGGGAGGAGGGAGGGCGGTGGGAGGGTGGGGAGGGGGGAGGTGGAGGAGGCGGAGTGGGAACCTCCCTTACACCATGCGAGCGAAGTCGCGGGAAAAAGCTAGTTGTAAATGCTTTAAAAAAAAATCCCGACGTATTTTCCGATGTTACCACATTTTTTTTTAGAAAATTATAATTTTAAGGAATAAAATTTTCTCAAAATGAAAAATTTTCAAACCTTAAGGGCCATTAACCAGCCAGCGGCCGAGAATTCTAATTTCGTCGAAAGATGTTCTTACGATCGTACAGGGCGGTTTCAATGAGAAATATTCATTATTCTCCGTACCAACTTTTTAAAATAATACCTAACTCAATATCGATTTTATTTCATTCAAAATGCTGAAAGGCGTGATGATAAAACCATTAATATTATGTACATTTTAAAATTATTTTTTTATTGTAAGTATTTATTTATAATTTTTCAATAATGTCGAAGCAAAATTAGAATGTAAAAAAAAAAATCTTAAATATATTTCTTTGTAAGACCGTAAATAAATAGATGAAGTATTTTAGTCCCCAACATCATGCGCGGATCTTGATTTAGTGATTTTATTTAAACTAAAATTAAAATTCAGAAAAGTAGCTTTCCCATATAATTAATTGATTTATTTTACTACATGATTATATGATTTGAAATGTGCGTTGTATAATATGAAATTATGTTTGAAAATTTAAAAAATCTGCCAACGACCTACGATAAAACCTTATTGTACTAAAAATACACATAATTTCTCAAAATTTAAAACATAGCTTTACTTTGTAAAAGAATAGTCTTTCGAATTGAATTTATAATTTTTTTGTGGAAAAGAGTCAATTTGTCTAAACTTTGATTAAAAAATGACATATTTCCGGTTTTGTCTGGTTATTCTCTCAAAAACATAAATGACTAAGCGAACTACGTTTTCCAAATGCAAATTTTTAAAAGAAAAAAATCTATCTTAAGAACCAAATTCACGTACGACGACATTCCTGTTACTTTTTTTTGTCTCGGTGACTTTTCTGCCACTGGATCGCTTGATATTAATTTTAAAATGAACCAGCTATTTTTTAAATCGGTTACTTTTGGCTTTTATAAAATTCGAAAATTTGAGATGTGCCTACGAAAAAAAGGTATTTAAAGTGATACATTATGTAAATTATAAATTATAACCTCGAAAATTCAGACCTCTCAAACCGATTTGGTTAAAATTGCTATAGGGAAGGTCAGGAGGGAGATGAACTCGAATTTTATGTAAAAGTTCAATTTCGGCGGCATTCTTTAATTTCTTGGGTTTTTAATGGCAGTTGATTTATTAGTTAATGGGAGGGAGTTTGTTACTTAATAGATATTAGTTTTCCTTAGTCAAATGAATTTCAAATGAATTTAAGTTGTACGACATACGTAAAAGCTTTCACAAACTGTTTTTATTTGGATAGAATAATGGATAGGTACCTAAGAACCCATGTGATAAATAATTTTTTGCATACATTCTAATAATTACTGTTGAAAATACAAAATGGCAAAACTCTATTACGAGGGAACTTTACTAATTTGGGCGAAGTCCATCAAAAAGCCGCCTTCATGGCATATTTACGAAAAACCCTTGAGAGTGGGATTTTATCTGTTGGTTTATCTTTATTAGTTTCGCTTTTGAAAACATTTAAGGGTAAACATAAAATATTTCATAACCTGCTCGTTCGTAGATGGTGGTAATTTAATTATTGTAGGAAAAATCTTTTCGCAAGTTATGCAGTAAAATATTAAGGGAAATTGTTTGTCTGCGCGCGTAAATGAATATATTTATGATTTTGTCCATTTAAACACTCATTCTTTTCACTGGAGCGCTTTTGGCCACAATATGGCACTATTTAAAATACCTCGGACTGCTTTGCTGCCGGTTTTAGGCAAATTTTTCCATTCATTTAAATTTTATTAAGTTCAGGTATGATTTTTTTAACGTGGGTGGAAAATATTCAAAATGATCAAAAAGTTTTAAATTGTTCTGTCGCTCGAGTGGTTATAGAACGGCATGCAAATTCAGTATTGTAATGAATCACCCATGAAATATAGTACTTGTATGCCTTTCTTCAAATACCTGGATTATTACACCGACAAAAGTATTTATTTATATTTATTTTGCGTGTTCACGGGCGCAAACAAACGGTTCATCTGAATATTTTACAGCATAACTTGAAAAATATTTTTTTTATTATTAACCAGCTGACCCGACGAACTTCGCACCACCTCAAAATCAATAACTGTTATTTTCGTTATTTGTTTTTGGGGTGTTATGCCGTGTTGCGCTACCTCCTTCTTTAGCCACAGTTTCGGACTTCGTTGCAGTGTCCATAATCAGGGCAGATCCGACGCAACGCAATGCAACGATGTCCGAAACGTTGGCTAAAGAAGGAGGTAGCGCAACACGGCATAACACCCCAAAAACAAATAACGAAAATGCTTTTGGCCGTGAAAATCTTAAAACTTATCCAATAACTGTTATGTTAACTTATTAGCTGAATTGAATTCAGCTTTTTTATTAGGTTTAAATTTACACAATGAGGCAATTATCGAAG
Source organism: Limnephilus rhombicus (assembly GCA_929108145.2). Classification (NCBI taxonomy): domain Eukaryota; kingdom Metazoa; phylum Arthropoda; class Insecta; order Trichoptera; family Limnephilidae; genus Limnephilus; species Limnephilus rhombicus. Next base: position 43,076,634 of record OV815283.1, read on the forward strand.
CGCAACTGTCCGTGATTTGTTTTTTCAGTATCAGAGATGGCGTTGTGTACGGATTAATATGTTTTGTGATTTTCTTACTTTTCCACTTACTTACGGGAACTGCGTTTCATTTGCTTTACGCGTGTGATGTAGATTTATTATAATTATTGTATTTTTTTCTTTGGAGGGGTGCAGACATACGTTCACCGTTTGTCTCATTTTCGACTATTGACATTTAGTGTGTAAGAAAGAGGGGCAGCATTAAATGTTTATGAACTAAAGCAAGACACTCAGCGCATTGACATTTGATGTTTTTGAATGTTTTGATTAACTCACTATTCAATATTATATTTATCACAACATTGCTGCAGCTCATTCAAAATATGAGAATTCATTTCGTACAAAATGTATGAGGAAAAGAATTTTCTTCATAATTTTTTTTCGTGAATTTTCCGGTGTTTTGATATCTATTCTGCTATTCGGGGCGGAGACAAAGCCAACAAATCAAAGATCATAAGAATCGGTCCAGCCGTTCTTGAGTTATAAATGGTGTAACTAACCCGACTTTATTTTCAATGTATATTAAGATTTACCGCCAATAAGCAGTTTATGAATTATTATTTTTAAATGAACTTGAATGAAAACATTTTATACTTTTATTTTCGCCTAACAAACTACTTTTCCTTCAGTAATATTGTTCAAAAGTTTCCAATTTCCAAAAATTAAGACACCTCTAAAAAAGACTCAATATTGCAAATATTCAAAAATTAGAAAAAAAATTAACTTAGTTTGTCAATAAGATATAAAAATAACATCTAAATTCATCTAGGTATTTTTATTTGTTCATTTTGAAAGCATGGAATATATTAGGTCCTTACATATGAAATTGGCGTTTTGCCGCACAGGCAACTTTGATCTCAAATATCTTCTCTTTGGTTAGGAATTCTAAATTCAAATTTGTACAGCTATTTACTCATGTATTTGCGTTTCGAAAATTATAATTCATTTGTTTTTTCCTTAATTGTTTTTTTTGCGTCACTTAGGTTACAAAATGGAAAACTTACAGTGCTGCAGAAACGGCTCGAAGGATTAATGATGTGTATGGCGACGGTGCCGCAAAAGAAAACACAGTGCGTTTTTGGTTCCAACGTTTTCGTTCTGGAAATTTCGACCTGCAGAACAAGCCCCGTGGACGGCCGGAGACCAAAGTTGATAATGAAGAATTGAAGGCTATTGTGGAAGCGGATCCATCGCACACCACGTCCGAGTTAGCTGCAGGCTGCGGTGTTAGTGATGAAACTGTTTTAATCCACTTGAAGCAAATTGGGAAGGTGAAAAAGCTTGGAAGGTGGGTACCTCACGAATTATCACACTGCACAAAAGACGGCTGCCAAATTAGAGGAGCTTCAATTGGAATGTCTAAGACATCCACCGTACTCTCGGGACCTTTCCCCAACAGATTACCATTTTTTTCGAAATTTGGATAACTTCTTGCAAGGGAAAAAATTCAACTCCGATGGGGTAGTCCAAACCGCCTTCAAAGATTTTATTGATTCCCGTCCGAATGGTTTTTTTAGTAAAGGGATAGATGAACTACCTATGAGATGGCAAAAGTGCATAGATAGCAATGGTACATACTTTAATTAATTATATTATATTAAAAAAAATATATCGACTTTATGTTCCTCCCGTACAAAACGCCAATTTCATATGTAAGGACCAATATTTACAAGGATAATAACGTAGTGTGAGTACCTAAATTCCAAAAATTCAAAAACGTCAAGTGTCAATGCGTTGGCGGTTTTGCTTTTGTTCCCACTGGAGTGACGGAGCAATTCAAAACTTTTTCTCCGATTGCTCGAGATTTTTTGGTGATCATTTTGAATGTTTTTCGCCCACATTAAAAAAATCATACCTCCGAATTTAATATAGAGACATACAAACTGATTAAAGATCTATATAGCCAATGAATTTGCATATCTTTTGTCGATTATCACGTAACCGTAGAATTTATAAAAAAATATTATAAAGCGTAAACTTCTATTTTATTACAAATAAGGGAAAATTTACCAAAATTGGCAGCAATGCAATCCGATGTATTTTAAATAGTGCCACGTTGTGGTAAAAAGCGCTCCATTGGTTAAACATTATAATGCTGCCGCTCTTTCCTACACACTTTAATGTTAACGTTATTTATAACAAAAGTCGAAAATGAGACAAACGGTGAACGTATGTCTGCACCCCCCACATCTCTCTCATACGTATAAAGAAAATGAAACGCAAAAAAAAAGTAGTACTTTGGAGATACAGTCACACATATTTTGTGATTCTCACCACTATCTAATTTGTAAAAAGGAGCTGCAGCATTAAAGCGATGAGAAACGTATGTTTATTGCCTTTTTTGCCGTCACGGTATCGTAACCGTGAAACGATAAAAAAAAGTGTAAATATAAAGGCGCACAGTCTCTAAATCAAGCAAACTAATTCCGAATATAAAAAAACCTTTCTATGGATTCCTGGCCCCCTAGCATGGTCTATCGATATAGGTTTTATCGAAAATGTCGGTAACTTGAAATCGCTCCCGAGCACGACTGCAGGCCACTAACGAAGAAATAAGAGTTCACGTCAAATAAATTAGGAACCCTTAGCCGTTGTGAATGCTTGTTCGTTAGCGGCCTGTTACCGACTTTTTCGATAAAACCTATATCGATCGACCATGCTAGGACCCCTGGATTATGTAGAAAAAGTATGCCAAGGGAGCAAATGTTGTTTGCTAACAAACTACAAGAATTTAAATTTAAATTAATTTAATTAAAATTTTTATTTAAATAAGTTCGCGTATTTTTTTCGATTTCGATATAATGAAATTTAAAATCGATCGTCCAGTTGATTTTATCAGACATCTCAAAATACAAAGTTTGGAAATGAGGAGGAAAATAACATTAGAATGCTCACAATAAATCAAATATTATACCTACTGATTGTTTTCATGCTTTTAGTTGAAAAAAAGTCAAAAATTTCACCCGAGGCCAAAATTTCATTTACTTTTTTTACTCCAAATTAATGTCAGGAATCACTGATTAAAGTACTCGTAAGTAAAGGTATGTGTGACCGTATATAACTAAGTAGCTTTAGGTAAAAATGAGACATAAAATAAATACTCACGGGTAGATATAGATTCACTGGTCAACAATTTGTTTTGTTGCCCTTGATATGAAAGTGGTTCTAAATCATTTTATGCCTACAATTTATGAAACTATGAATGATTTTGGAATATTGGCTCTAGTTTTTATGATTTTGGCGTATCTTATATCATCATTACGTAGTATAAAGTAAAGTCACTCCCGTTGTCTGTATGCTTTATCTTTTAAACTACGCAACGAATTTTCATGGGGTTTTCACCAATAGATAGAGTGATTCATGAGGAAGGTTTTTAGGCATATAATTTGTCAAGGTTTTGTGTAAATTGGTTGAAATATGTAATATATGTGGCAGCGGCAGCGGGCTGCGGGCGATAGGCAGCGGGCTGGCATGCGGGGGATCTGGATTTGACATGTATGCAAATTAACAGATGGCGTTGGTTACAAAGGTTGGGTAATTGCGTTGTAAGTAGATGGCATTGTGTTTCGTTAGCCACAGCAACGTGTGGTTGGGTCTGCTAGTTTAAAATATTTAGCAGTGTAAGTTGGCTCTTCAGAACTAGAGTTATTAATTGATGTTTCGTTTTTTGGTGAAATTCGTTTTCTCTGACATGACGTGACCCCCCCCCGCATGAATATGTGGAGAATCATCATATCTAACGTGCATGTGCATGCGGAGGGGGGGGGGGGGGGGGGTTCATGTGATGTCGTGATGTCGCAGAAAGCGAATTTCATCAAAAAACTAAACATGTATTAATAACTGTAGTTCTGAAGAGCCAACTTTCACTGCTAATTATTTTAAAGAGATATTCAGGGCAACAAAAAAAAAACATTTTTTGTTGAGCTGTGTTTTATAGATAATATTAAAAATATTGTTAGGGTCATTTGAATTGCCACAAGTTGGCTTATTTATTAAAGGGATTTAATTAAGGTGAGTGGTCGAAATGGCTTTGCCGGTTAGTACCGGACGCGCCAGGATCTGATCCCGAGGAATCCTCAGCATCAGACCCGCCAAATCGACCAGCACAGCGGTAGAGCAGAGTACCCCCCTCCCAGAGCGGGGAATTATGTTCTAAGTTGTCAGGCATAGGCAGGAATTACCAGGTTTTGTAAATAAAATAAGGTTAATTATAATTGGACTAACCGTATAGGTTTATTTCAAATATTGCAAATAATAATACAGATAGGAAAGAACTTACCCCCACAGACCATAACCGAAAACTAAAGCTAAAGTAATCTGACTATTAACGCGGTCGTTTAGACGATGAGGGATCCTCCCGGTGACTAAGGTTGGTGCAACTGCCCACGTCCCACGGTGAAGCGAGCTGACTATATTGGTGGCAGGAATCCTCTGGCCTCTGCAGCATGAGCAAATACTCCGGCGCGAGCAAATAAGGCTACTCCCCGTCCCACGGTGGAGTAAGCTGGCGCGGATGGCAAACGATGTCCTCTGCAGCATGAGCAAATACTCTGGCGCGAGCAAATAAGGCTACTCCACGTCCCACGGTGGAGTAAGCTGGCGCGGATGGCAAACGATGTCCTCTGCAGCATGAGCAAATACTCTGGCGCGAGCAAATAAGGCTACTCCACGTCCCACGGTGGAGTAAGCTGGCGCGGATGGCAAACGATAGAGTCACGCACGTGTATCGTGAATTGATACACCAGGAGATTTCCTGGCGGAGATCGGGTAGAACATTATATTGGCCGGAAATCACACTAGCCCACGGTGTTTCTGGGACTAAAGGCAGGGGCGTTTACTGTCCAGAACGAAATTTCCTATTCCTCGACAAAAATACAATTCGGCCATTGTGTGAACACAACATTTATTTCCGGAGCGCGACTCGCGGGGTCGAAACCATAACGGGAACTCAAATAAACTTGTAACGGCACTATAATAACCGCCCGAACTTTACGGGAACTTCGAATCTCTCTGATTAGGCACCGATGCACTCCATCTTGCCCGATTCTCTCCAAAAACTCTCACGACCTCCGGCGGGCCTTCCGCCCGCCGGGGGAAGTGCCACCATCCCATTTCCGCTCCTCTCTGGTGTTGCCAGGATGAAAAACAATAGACAATGCTATCGTGCCGCCTCATAGATTCCAGTTCTTACTTAAAACGACAATTAACCTATGTTTTATACATAACATTACCCCGCTCGCTCCCAAGGTGTTTGCCCTCAAACACAAGGAGAACAAAAGAAAAGCCTGAGCTAAGAGATACCCTAACTTGGTCTGATGGGTTCCTAAAAACATACATAAACATAATATCATAAAAATGAGTTGTACATCAGAAAAAACAAAACTACTAGCAACAGTATGCTTGCAAATGGGTGCGTGACAAAATCAGTCGCGCCCATCATGCTGAAGACATGATGGTAGAGTCTGCGACGCATCCATTCGAAGTTAGACAATTAGATATAATTAAATCAGTACTTAGAGTTAAAGACCTTAATTGTAGACAATTTGTAGACAATAAGAAGATACGTGAACGGGGCCCGTAATCACCCACAGCATATAAGACGCTGGGTGATGTATTCTGACTCTCGTCTGGGACTACCGTAGACGTAGCATCTATAACAGAATAGAACTTAATATTAGAATAGATATTATCACCAAGATATGACATCAATAAACATCAACACATTAAATATGCGTAAAGCATCACTGTTCAGAACACTTTTAAGTAAGCCAAAGTAGGCTATACACTTAGATGGTGTACCATCTGCACTTCAACACTGATTTTAAATCCATTCTGGATAAAAGAATTCCTCTTTAGAAGAGCCTACCTATCTAACTCTCTAACTGGTCTCGTGGGATAAGTTTTTCTGACAGTTATATAATAGAAAACAAAATATAGGTTTATTAGAACATTTGTATATGAAATACAGGATATAACCAACCATTGTAACTGAATGGTGTTAAGGATAGTCATACAATCATCGCATGAATGATGCCAATTTATTTATTATTCAACCATTGTTAAAAATGGTGACAATAGAATGGTTAGCGACCATCGTAAATAAATGGTGCTATCAATAGTCAACAACCATCGTTAAAAAAAAATGGTGCCAATTAATTAAGTATGTGACTTTTGTACCAGAAGGTGCAACAAGAAATTATAATATTAGTGCATCGTAACTAATTACTGAAGTTCTCGCAGGAACTAATCAATCACACTCATAGCTTGGGAATTGATTAAATTGTTCGAATTAATGAAATTCCTGAATAATTATAGTAAGTTATTTTTATTGTTTAAGCAAATGTAATTAAAACATTATTAAATTGAGAACATATTGAAATTTTGGGCGAATACCTCTTAATGTTCTTAATTACGTTTATGCAATATAAAAGTATATTAACACAGTTCATATGAGATTGAACTTGGAATACACGAGGATATGCGGGTTCATATTATCGTATATTCCAAGTTGACAAAAACTTAGTAGGACAAATACAGAGTATTTTAAACTGTATGGACTCAGAATACAAAAGGATAAGCGGGTTCATATCGTCATGCATTCTGAGTTGACAAGGAAATAAACTTAAAGATAAATATAAACCATAGTGAACTTATTATATATATATATATACATATATGTATTTGTACTTCGAGGCATCTCATAATTGTACATAAATAACCTAACAAATCTTAATTATTATTTTAATGTGAAATTATACTCGAGTAATCAACTGGAGTAAGATTTTAATTTTCTACAAAAGACCACTTAAAAATTAATTATTTACTTATGTATTTTATGTCCAATACTGGTCAAAGCAATCCGGATGATCAGGCTGAACTGAAATGAGCTGTATTGAAGAGGTTTAAATTAAAGATAGCGCCTGTGAAGATGCTTTATGATAGCCGACTAAGCTGGTATGCTATCTGATTTAAGTATATCCTTAACATGAAAATCGCCTGTTAAAATCGGGATCCTTCGGCGGCGGTACCTCCACCTCAGAACTCGAGTCCGAAAGAACTGATTAACTTGACGGAGCCAACTCTGCCACTCGCACTTCCTCTGCGCAAAGGAAGGCGCGTGAGCAGAGCGACTCACATCTAGTTTTTTGAATCCCCATGTTTAACAGAAGCAACTTTCGGATTGGAATTGTTTTGTCTTCTCTTCCTACAATCCGATAGTAAATGACCTTTTAATTTACAAAAAGAACAATAAATATTGTTCTTGGTAGAATTTGGTTCAGGATGACACATCTCCTTTTCTCTACAATCATTAGAAGTATTCTTTTTAGATTGATTATTATAGAAAAAACGAGTATTATTGATATTAGCAGAATTGCCACTATATTGTTTATTATTATTATTATAATTATTATTATTATAATTATTATTATTATAATTATTATTATTATTTTGTTTATAATTATAATCCGTAGAACGATTATTGTAGGTACCACGATACGAGTTACGATTAGAATTGAAATTATTATTATTACTGCCCCGTGAATTAGTGAAATAATAATTTTTTTTATTATCCTTAAGTGGATTATCATTAGAAAAAGAAGAAGAATTATTTTCTAACAAATTAGACGTTGAATAAGACTCCAGTTTATTTGTAGCTTCGGTAAGTTCTGAAAATGAGTTGAAATCTCTAGATGCCAGAAGGTTGATATAAATGGGTAGTAATGCCCTCATGCATAATTGTAAAAGTTCAGAGAGTGGTAATTTAGAATCAAGCATATTATTGTGCTTCTGCATTCTTAACGTAAATTCAAAGGCTGACATACCAGCTGGTTGTTTCATAGAGAAAAGTTGTGATTTTAATTCAATCTGTCTATTATTTGTTTCGAATTGTTTTATAAGTAATATAGATAATTCATTCCAAGTCAAATCAGGTGTATAAATTGATCTGAACCATAATAATGCCAATCCATCTAAAATATCAGGAAAACATCTCACTAAATCGTCATGACGAACGTTCCTAATTCTACATTTCTCTTCTATTTCCAGTATAAAGTCTCTTACGCAACTATTACCATCAAATTTAATATTCCAATTATTAATAGTACTTGTGGATGAAGATGAAGAAGAGTTTGATTCATTATAAATAACTTTTGTATATTTAATGTAGTTTGAGCCAAATTCGCTGTCATTATCTGGGTTAACACTTATCTCATGATGCTCGATAGCTTCAGATATTTTAATATTTTTGTTATGCCTTCTGGCTTGAATCCGCATTTCTTCTAAAGTACCGTCTGGTGTTATATTCCTGGATAAAAGTTCCGCAGAAAGTTCATCTTTCGATCTACTATTGATGTTGTCTATTGTAGTCGACATTTTGAAAAGTATAATTGTAAAATTCCAATAATTAAATGTACAATGTCAATAAATTAGCTAGTAACGATAGCTACGAATATATTGCTTACCCGCAGAGCAATTATATAATTAATCGTATTTATAAGCGCTTAATAGTATTCATTGTACACGACAATCTTAAAAACTTAAAGGTGTAATTACATTATGACAGTTGTTGTCAAAATGCAATGTTTGTTTACGATTGACATAGCCGTCTGTCAAATTGACACTTAGTATTCGTGTTGCCCGTAAGTCCGAATAACTTAACCCACAAACAAATATATAATAATAATGTGTACAGAATTATCATCAAGTTGGCTGTATTGTTGACAGATTGATAACCTCGCAATATTTACGTGTATACCGGAATGACATTTAAAGGTTATGTTTTATGTGAGATGCTTCGAAATAACAAAAACAATTATTGATCGATTACAAAACAAAACTATAGTAACTCCAACCCAAAACCTAGACAAATAGGAATTATACGAGCCCAGAACACAGTTGTAGGCGCCATGTTAGGGTCATTTGAATTGCCACAAGTTGGCTTATTTATTAAAGGGATTTAATTAAGGTGAGTGGTCGAAATGGCTTTGCCGGTTAGTACCGGACGCGCCAGGATCTGATCCCGAGGAATCCTCAGCATCAGACCCGCCAAATCGACCAGCACAGCGGTAGAGCAGAGTACCCCCCTCCCAGAGCGGGGAATTATGTTCTAAGTTGTCAGGCATAGGCAGGAATTACCAGGTTTTGTAAATAAAATAAGGTTAATTATAATTGGACTAACCGTATAGGTTTATTTCAAATATTGCAAATAATAATACAGATAGGAAAGAACTTACCCCCACAGACCATAACCGAAAACTAAAGCTAAAGTAATCTGACTATTAACGCGGTCGTTTAGACGATGAGGGATCCTCCCGGTGACTAAGGTTGGTGCAACTGCCCACGTCCCACGGTGAAGCGAGCTGACTATATTGGTGGCAGGAATCCTCTGGCCTCTGCAGCATGAGCAAATACTCCGGCGCGAGCAAATAAGGCTACTCCCCGTCCCACGGTGGAGTAAGCTGGCGCGGATGGCAAACGATGTCCTCTGCAGCATGAGCAAATACTCTGGCGCGAGCAAATAAGGCTACTCCACGTCCCACGGTGGAGTAAGCTGGCGCGGATGGCAAACGATGTCCTCTGCAGCATGAGCAAATACTCTGGCGCGAGCAAATAAGGCTACTCCACGTCCCACGGTGGAGTAAGCTGGCGCGGATGGCAAACGATAGAGTCACGCACGTGTATCGTGAATTGATACACCAGGAGATTTCCTGGCGGAGATCGGGTAGAACATTATATTGGCCGGAAATCACACTAGCCCACGGTGTTTCTGGGACTAAAGGCAGGGGCGTTTACTGTCCAGAACGAAATTTCCTATTCCTCGACAAAAATACAATTCGGCCATTGTGTGAACACAACATTTATTTCCGGAGCGCGACTCGCGGGGTCGAAACCATAACGGGAACTCAAATAAACTTGTAACGGCACTATAATAACCGCCCGAACTTTACGGGAACTTCGAATCTCTCTGATTAGGCACCGATGCACTCCATCTTGCCCGATTCTCTCCAAAAACTCTCACGACCTCCGGCGGGCCTTCCGCCCGCCGGGGGAAGTGCCACCATCCCATTTCCGCTCCTCTCTGGTGTTGCCAGGATGAAAAACAATAGACAATGCTATCGTGCCGCCTCATAGATTCCAGTTCTTACTTAAAACGACAATTAACCTATGTTTTATACATAACAATATATTCCATGTTCAGAAGATGTCTGCATAGTATAAGAAACCTAATTTTAACTAAAAGCCCCGAGCCCTAATTCAAACCAAGAACCGAATGCGAAAATCATAGGATCGTATTTATTCTAAAACCACAATACTATTAGCTATAGCATTCAAATATGGGGGAGGTAGTTCGAACTTAAGGGGAGAGGATCTCTGCCTACCAAACATTATTATTTACAGAATGGCAAATAATATTATTTTGTTTTTCAGAAATATAGTCTTCAAGTAATATTCCTTGAACCCCCAAAAACGACCCCACCATCTAAATATATCCTTGGTGGTAATAATTGAGATCAACTGCCTCGGGGAATCGTCCTTATTCTGAAGGAAATTAGGCTGGCATTTTGACAGGAGATTATTTTCCTCAAATCATCTCAACAATTTCATTATCATTTTATCGGGAGAAGTCGATAGGAGACCTTCGATGAAACTGGATCGAGGCTGATGTAATTTTGAATAAAACCTCAATATTTTTTAACAATTTATTGGATAACTTTGTCATAGGTCACCCCAAGTGGTACGCGTTTGGTGACTTAGCAGGGATGCCCGGGTTCATGGGGGTTTGCGTTCAGGTATTTCCGGGACTTCTCGGCAGATGGGTCATCCCCCGTCACTCTTGGACACATTGACCCTCTTACCTTTTTCCTTACGAAAATTTCCACTCTCTCCTCTCCAAAAAATACCCTTTAACCTTTAACCCTTCAAAAATTTGGCTTTTTTTTCGGATGGTCAAAATATTTTCGCTTTAAAATAAAATGCAAATATTTGGAATATTTCTGAACACATTCAAAAACCAAAAACTGTTTTAGAAAGTTGATGAAATACGCTTTCAAATTATAGAATTCGAAATACATATATTTTTTTTAAATTATAAAATTTTTGCATACAAACATTAAAAAGTTTTCAAAATGGCTCACCTTATGTTTTTTCTAACTAAAGTTACTGATAATAATAAAAAATAAAAACACATGCATATTTTATTAGACAAATGTATAAAAAACACATATTGTAACCTCAATTTTTTGTCGCTCTATGAAATTTTTTTTTTTTAAATTCCCGAAGTTTCAAATTCTTTTTTCAATTTGAGATTCAAAACTTTGTGTACATAAAAGTGTACATTTTACTTTTTTGGTGGCTATTTTTTAGATTGGAATATAAAGCATGATGTTTTTCCTTTCTAACACCGATTAGAACATATTTCTAACTATGATAGTAAAGGAGTTACGGCGTCTTATGTGAGACCTATGTGCGTTGGGACAAATCTGGTCTCCTGTGATTAAACGGGGAAATTAGAAATTATTTTCATAGAGGATGGAATATCACGTGAAAACAATGGTTGGAGACTCGACGCAATAATTGATTTAGAGGAAAATGTAGACAAAAATTTTGTATCTGGGAAATACGCCATGCAATATCCGCACATTGGGAGGCGGGCATGGCTACCGCCGCCCGCGGAATAATTTATTGAATAACCAACACCTCTGCCATAAGTCACCCCAAGTGGTTAGCTAAGTTTGGTGACTTAGTAGGGGTGCCCGGCTTCATGCGGTTAGGTTTGTCCGGATCTTGGGGCGGATACGTCTGCCCATCAACTGATAAACTGGTTGAGGGAGATCTTTTGACCTTTCCAGCAGGACTCTCTCGGAACATTGCCTTGTACCGCAGTGGGATGGCTAGATACATACTTTCGTCACTCCTGGACAACTCACCCCCAGATTCCTAACCACCCCTCATACCTTATTTTATTCCTAGAACTTCCTCTCATTCCTTTCCCTAAAAAGACCCTCTACACAGCATCCCAAAGATGACATAGGCCCTGAGGGCAAATATTTTCCTCAGGGCCTCTTGTGTGGAGCTAATGTAAAAAAGCACCAAGTTGTAAGTAAGTCCAAATTTTTAACAAATAATAATAATATTTGTGTTTGTATAGCGCCGATTTTGTGATAAATCATCTCAAGGGCAATGGTGGGAAAATATTCTCAATAAAAACGTTAATTAGAATGCGTACAATATGAAAAGTATGCAAGAGGGACTGGACAACTTAGAATTAACACCTCTTTCGAAAAGTCATCAAGAGCGATGAAAAAAATATATTAAAAAAATCCTATAAGCTATTTTAGGTTAGGTTATGGGCTATTTTTCATTTTTTTATTATTTCATAGCTTTTAATGACTTTTCAAAGAGGTTGATATGTGTTTTACGTGCGGATGTGGATGTGGAAGGACCTTGTATGTGTTTGACCATTGCACAAGTAACAAGAATGCACATAAGGAAAGGAAAAAAAGGACTCACTGCGGAACCTTGTGGCACTCTGCTTTCTTGGCTGGATTTATTCTGCACTCTATATTAGTCGCGGTATGCGGGATTAATTGCGGATGCGGTAAGCGGTATATCAGAGACGTTCAAGCGGCGATGGTCGATTAAAGACTGAATGTGGGGATGATAAATAAAGATAATATGATAAATATGACAGGTATAAAGGAATGGGTAGGAAAGGAACATGTGACAATACAAGCTACAAATACAGGGTTATTAATCAAATTATGATGTAGGTAAAGTAGGTAAGTAGCTATGTATCTTTGTATGTAGGTAAGTGTAGTATGTATTGTGTAAAATGTCCAACTACAGGTGTTGAGTTTATTTTGAGTCGTCATGGAACCGCTTGCAAGTATCATTTTTTCTTATATTTAAATAACTGTTTTTTTTTAATAATACCGCGATGATTTTAATTAAAATTCTTACAACGGAACGAGGTACTCCTTAAGCACCTAAATCCATTACGACGAAGTCTTTTTTCAGCACAATGTAGGCTTAGCCGGGCCAAATATCACTTATCCGATGAGTTATGGTATGGCGTTATTGCTGTTTATCTCGTTTAATTAGCAGAACAAACCTGCCCTTGGCCAGCGCCGAGCTAGGGAGGCTCCAACCCCTACTACTCCATGACCGAGGCTCGGCGAACCACCCTTAAAATCAATTACATATGAGTATCTACCTACCTTCTTGAAACCGCCAATGAATAAAGTGCTTTAACAATTTCTAGAAATAACTAATTACAAATATTGTTTTTTGTGTTTTATGGGTATATTAAATTTGATATTCATTACTTCATCACCAAGATCGATTTCATAAAAATTTTAAATAAAGAAATTCCTCATTTTATAACGTTCAAGTGGAAATTTTAATCCTTTATCAACGTTCAATATTTATCGTGATCCGTATCACGATCTGTATCACGATCCGTATCACGGTTAGCATCACGATACGAATCACGATCCGTAACACGGTGCGTAACTTGTTCCGTACCGAGATCCGTATCACAATCCGTATCACGACTTTATTACGATCCATATCACAATCCGTATCATCATCCGTATCACGATCCGTACCACGACTGTATTTCGATCCATATCACAATCCGTATCACGATACGTATCAAAATCCGTATCATGATGTGATCCACGATCTGTATTACGATCCGTATCTCGACCCTTATTACGATCCGTACATCGTTCCGTATCACAAGAGGAATTTCATTTTAATGAACGCAGTTCTTGTTGCTTCAATTCTGCATCTAACCTCTAGAGAATACTGCCGAGGTATCTAAGTCTTTCCACCTTTTCGACATTGCAACCATTTAACTGTATCACTGATTCAGAGTGATCTAGTCGTCCAAATATCATCCATTTTGTTTTATTGACGTTGATTGTTAGGCCCAGTTGCTCACCAACATTATTAACAAGATTTAATAGGTCTTGGAGGTCATCGATACAGTCAGCTAGTAATACAGTATCATCTGCGTATCTTATGTTATTAATGACAACTCCGTTGATCTTCAGACCCTTCTCAGACTTAGACTTAGGACTTAGGGTTCTTTTAAAGACATAGTTGGAATAGAGATTAAAAAATAGTGGTGACAGGATACAGCCTTGTCGTACTCCACGCTGAATGGCAATTGCATTTGATCTCTCATTCCCATGTCTTATTTTTGCTGTTTGGAACCAATTCAGGTTTTTAATGAAATTCTGGTCTTTGGTGTCAACGTTACAATCCGCAGGCATTTTCATTAGGTCAGCATGTTTTACCCTGTCAAATGCCTTTTCGTAGTCAATAAAACAGGCAAAGACTTCCTTTCTTTGGTCACGACACTTTTGCAATAGTAGATAGACAATAATGCTTTACGCGTCCCAAACGAATTTCTGAAGCCAAACTGAGGGTCATCCAAGTCCTGTTCGCACTTATTGCGTATCCTGGCATGTATTATTTTAAGGAATAATTTAAGGACATGACTCATCAGGCTTATTAATCGATAGTCACTGCACTTCTTAGGGTATTGTTTTTTAGGCAATGTCACGAAGGTGGATTTTAGCCAATCTTGGGGTATATTCCCTGTGTCATTAAATAAGAGTTAAATAACCTCAACAGGTAGTCAACATTTTCATAATTAAAGAGCTTCAACACCTCAACTGGAATATCGTCTGGTCCGCACGCTTTTCTATTTTCTGATGTCTTTATCGCATGAAAAATTTCTGATTTTAAAATCAGAAATTATCTACATACATGTAAATTTGTTTGACGAAATTCAGCTTTATAATGGAATGGATGATTACGAAAATTATTTTCTGATTCCGAACGTCAATTTTGATAACCTTTTGAAATTGGTATGTTAACTCTTTTTGACTAAAAAAGATACAATAATGAAAATATCAATTTCCGCGGAAAAAAAATTAGCATTGACGTTGCACTACTTGGCATTATTTAAATACTTTATATAAACTAAGTATTTATTTAAGCTTGTAAGGTTTGCGGAGATAATGACACCAGAATCAATAAGCCAGGTCATTATTTGACGGCCTCCATGAGTAAATTTTAATTGATTATTTTGGTGAGTAGATCTGAGTACATCCCCACTTTCCTCTTACCTATCTCATTAACCTCTCCACTTATCTTCAGCCTCACAACATACCCAATGTTCAAATTCAATAAAACATTTTGAAGTTAAAGCACATTTGCTACGCATTACCAATGCAATCTTTTTTTAAATATCAAAATACTACTATGGTTGGTGTTTGTAACTCAGGTTAAATAAACTTTTAATACTAGGATTTTATTTAAACCAAATTGTAATTTTCAAAATAGTTAGCTTAGGGCACACGGTAAACAGGTAGGCTATATTATAATATTTTGGAGAATATTATTGAAAATTTAAGGGTTCTTAGTTCTTACAGATGTATATCATTAAAACTTTGGAATAAAAAACTACTGTCCATTCGAATATCGGCATGGTTGCAGTGCTTCCAGAAACTCTGCAGAGAATGCACAGCAAGCCACCTTACATCATAATAGTTTTAATTTTATATTTCATAATTTTATTGATTCTTTTTTAATAGAATCAAAGTTATTGAAGAAAATAAGATGTTTAAATATGTAATAATCTATTGTCAAATAAATGTTAATATTATTCCATGCATACGTGTGTACACTCCACACACATATGTACGTATATATACGTGCATACATGTACATACACAATCATGCATAATGTACATAATATACATATATATATATACATTCATTCACAATGATACAATAATTAAGTGAAGAGATCGTTAGGTACACGGATGAACAAGTTTCTTCTGCAGGTAGTGATTACATTCGAAAATACATCCAAGTCTTCACGTTGGCAGTATTTATTGTATAATCGAGTCATTATTGAGGTTGGTTTGAAAAACTTGTAATAATACGGAAAGTATCGATTCAAAAGATTTCAAGAGAAAATTTTATTTGTTTCGTAATGGAGAACTTAGCCAGCCGAGGAAATGAACTCACGACGTATGAGTGGAGACCCGACGCCTTACCACCTCAGCTACTGATATAGGCACCAACAATCGAACGGATAAACTCCTTGTAATACTTGTGGAGGAGAATATTCTTAAATCTCGGATTATTGAGCAGGCCAACCCTGTCAACACGTATTTTGTTATTGTATTTTCTCAAGAATAATATTATGAAAAAATGTTTTCTTGATCTATCCTCTCGTTATAATCTCCTGGGAATAAAGACGTATTGAGCCAGTTGTTTCTACAATAAATGATCCGTTGCTTCTTACTACCTTGAATATTATTATATTTATTGACTCGAAGAAAACCACGAGAAATTTCGAATGAAGAAATTCTAGATATTCGCAGAAATTAATACATGTTTTTGCTAGAACCATGACGAGACCTAACACAGTAACCACGGATCATACTTGTTTTCATGAGAACAAAAAAGTTAATTATTAAGATTTCCTGTGCTATTATTTGATCAACAATATTGTTAAAATGTTTTGATGTAAAATGGTTAGAATAATTCTTTCTGTGAGTTCGAATTGTTCATTTGCGTTATTTAAATTTCCGTTGCTGACAAAATTTATAAAAACATGACTATTTAATTGATATGAATATTGTGGGATTTGTGAACCTGAAAGTTTATGTAAAGAGCAGATCAGAACAAGGAAAATTATTGCTGCAGAATTATCAAGAATAAAACATTAAAAAGTAATAATTTTGGTGGGTTCTTTATCGTCTGCCTGAATTCTTGATTCAACAGTACCATTTTTAAAAATGATACTTAAATTAAAAGCATATTTGAAATCCAGAAGCTTGAAAATTACCAAATGAAAACGAACGTAGAAACGTCAAATTAAATAATATGCAATGTCCAATTTAGCTCCACATAGGAGGCCCTGAGGGAAAAAACATCCCTCGGCGTATGTTATCTTTGGGGAGGGTCTTTTCAGGGAAAGACAAGAAAGGAAGTTCTGGGAAGGAAAAAGGTATGAGGGATACGAAGGTATCTGAGGGTCAATGTGTATAGAAATGACGGACATATAAATACATCCTTCCCACTGCGGTGGTAGGCCATGGGAGTCCGGCTGGAGCGGTCAAAAGGTCCCCCTCAACTAGTCTCTCCCGATACGGCCTGCCACGCAATAGGTGGATAAACGCATTTGCCGCCAAGCCCTAGACGTACCTCACCCAACGTACGGGCAACCCTGCACAGACCTTTGTATCACGAAACACGTGCACATGAAATTTCTTGTGTTCTTATTAATTTATTCTGTGGGAATGAGATTCGAGCGTTGAGTTTCCTATAAACTGTACCACACGCGCCTACGGTTCTATCTTCATAGTACGTGTCCCGCGGTTGTTAACATAAAAAGCTAGACCCAGAGGTTGTCATGTACAGTATATTAAGCCAAAATACTACTGAAAAGAAAATAAAAAAAATGCCCTAATAAATAATAATACTTAGAAAAAAACAAATAAAAAGCCTTATTAGCATCAAGTAGTTCAACTCTTCTCTTGTTCGCATCTTATTAGCATCAAGTAGTTCAACTCTTCTCTTGTAATCGCGCATTCCTTGTTAGACAGATGCTAGAATATTTTCATCACCCACGTTCTTTTTAAAAAACTACGTTGTCGAATTATCGTCTGTCCAGTTTGTTTTACTCGTGACATTTGTATATTAAGATTTCCCCAGTGTGTTCAGTGTGTCCTGGTCATCCGCCTCCAACACCTAGACAAACCTCTCCCCATGAACCCGGGCACCCCTGCTAACTCACCAAACGAAGCGAACCACTTGGGGTGACCGAGGTGATGACAGAGGTGTTGGTTATCCAATAAAGGTTCCCGGGGCGGCGGTACCCATTCCCGCCTCCCAATTTAATAATGTAATAAGGTATTGAATCGATGTTAAAAAAAAGTTGCCAGTAAGCGGTGTAAAAAGTTATCAGTTCCTAACGTTATCAACACCAACGTCCTGAGTGCTCGGGAAGTCAATCTTTGCTGACGTGTTACGTAGTGACGAAACGTTTTGCTGAATTTTGTGGTATGGGGAAAGATGCGCTGGTATGTGGTGTCAAGATATAGTAACCAAATTTAGTGATCCCTGCAATTTGAAATTTCTAATTGTTTCCGACGCTCCTATACTAGTAAAATCATTGTGCCCCAGTTCAAATAGAATACAGTATTAAATGGTAAATCAATGAACTCAAAACTAACCGAAGTGATAGCTCATAGGTAATGGCGATTTCACCGAAGTATATGTCTTCTCTCGTCGAAACAAACGACCGGACTCTCTGGCTGCCTACTTCGAACTGCCCGATGAAAAATTCTATTATTCGTAGTATGTTTTGGGCAACTAAAGAAATGCTGCATTCGATTTGTTCAAAGAATATTTCCGATTACGAATTCAAATTTCAATTTGAATTGATACATGATAACCAACTTAATTATTAGGTGCTAACTTCATCAAGTGATTACTTGTGCATTATAATTTCAAACTGTTACAAGATCTGGTTACGAAGCACTAAAGCCATTTCAAACAACGTTTCAATTCTGAATGGTGATTTTACACCAGGGCGATACCGAGAATATCTTTCACTCTGGAACGTGCCGCATATAAACTATATATTATTTTTAATGAATTAATTGTGAAATAACACTAATTAATCAAATAAAACTTATTAGCGTACGGTGGGATTTGAACCCGCGACCTTCGGATTGCTGCACAAGATACTTACTTCTCGATCAAGGAGGCCGTCTAATAGGGATGCTAAAAATAATCGATTAAAAATCGATTTTTCTCCAACGATAATCGATTTTATTAAGCGATTTTAATTTCCTAAAAAATCGATTAATTAGTAATCGATTTTT
Source organism: Limnephilus rhombicus (assembly GCA_929108145.2). Lineage (NCBI taxonomy): Eukaryota > Metazoa > Arthropoda > Insecta > Trichoptera > Limnephilidae > Limnephilus > Limnephilus rhombicus. The sequence goes on from OV815283.1 coordinate 43,095,590, forward strand.
TTTACACTGACGTTTTTTTTTATTAGAAGCCCTGCTACGCTTAGTCATTAGTCCGGAATCGGAGCGTGAACCTCTATGATGTTTATGAACAAAACATGACATTAACGCTATATATGTGCTTCTACGATGACATTTCTTTTGTCCTTTGAAAGCAGTTTAGTTGAAGTTTCTAATCAAACTTGTCACTAGATGAAGTCAACAGAGTCAACGAACAATTTGTAATTTGTGTTAATTATTTAAAAAAACCATAATTTCGATTAATTGTTTTAAAACTAATATTTTCTATTTTTTAATTAATAAAACCGTGATTAAAGATATATTACGCGTTTAATTTAATTTGAAAAATTTGGGAAAAATTGATTATTTATTAATCGACATATTATTTGATTATTTATATAAAATTCACATCCCTACCGTCTAACGATTCAACAAGAGATGGGTCGAACATAGTAGATAGGTAAGTACGCAAATGATTTATTTGTATACATTGATTGTTTGTTTCAATCGCTCAGCCTGCAACATGCTTGCGAAACACAGGAAGTACCTTATCAGCAACAAACATTTTTCAAACTGTTACTGTTGGGGATCTACCGAGATTCTCTCAAAGCAGAAGGACAGAGAATAGTGAAGGAATGCCGGAAAAAAAGTGGTTGTGGGTAGGAATTACAATTTTCGAAACAGGTACAAGGTTGAATGCTAGGTACCAACCCTTTTCATATTGCATTATATTTTCATTCGACGATCCGCGATAAAAGTTGATGTCTGTATCCAGAATCTTTTTCATATTAGAATCCGGACGGTCCAACATACTCCCGAGGGAAATCTTAGCAGATGCAATCCAACGATTGTAAAACAACCATTTTTATATGTATCCTTTTTATGCCGCTTCAGAGGGACTTACAAAACCTCCACCTTACGACCTCTTTTGCTGATATGGCAGGCGGCTTTTAGTAATGGCCTCCGTTAGTTGTTTGCCTCTTTATATGTACAGCAGCAATGAGAGTGTGTGCAATAGAGGAGTAAAGAAAAACCACCTACTAAACCCAACTGCTCCCAATCACTTCACTTCATCCGCTCTAGATCCTGTCGAAAAGGCGCAGAAAACAATTATGAAAATTATTCTCAAACTTCTTCTAACTGCAAACAGTGACCTTATATTCAAAATAATGAGAGTATTTGATGTTCGACAGATCTATGTAAAAACTATCCTCATGCATCTCTTTAAAAACAAACATGTGCTTTACGAAAAAAAAATAAACTTAAGATTTCCACGTAATTCCAACAAAGATATATTGCAAGTTCCAGCACTCTCCTCCACCTTTGGTCAACGTAGTTTTAGATACTTTGCCACAAAAATATTCAACATTCTCCCAGAAAACATCAAACTGAGTCAAACACAGAGAGAGTTTAAAAAATATGTTAAAATATGGATACATTCTAATGATCGAGCCTATACTGGTGCCCTCACCCAAATGCCCAGTCATTGACAGTTGTTATTGTAGTAATAACCTTGCAGTTTATGAATTGTGTAGGTATATGCAAACAATAATGTTAACTAAAATAAAGTTTTTGGTGTATGGAAACCTACTTTACACATTTATAAAAAAACCATAGATAAAATTGCGAGAAACAATTAACAAAAAATTCTGCCTCAATACAGGTTCACCTAGTGAGGCAGGCTATGCACAACTAAAAATATTGTTTAACTATACTACTCCTGTGTAACCTTTCTTACATTTAAATTGGGTGAATAAACAATTAATAAATGTTTGCTTCTCAAAAAAAAAATAATAAAAAAAAATAATAATAATAAAAATAAAAAAAAAATAAAAAAAAAATAAAAAATTTTTTTAAAAAAATTGCCTGGAGGCAGTTGAACTATGACATCCCCAATTTGTCCTCTTCCCCATTTCCTTCCCTTTCACACATTCGTCAGCCTCACGGCGTACCACAATAATTATCGTATCCTCGTTGGCTCCGGTCGCATATTCGTAAATACCTGAATATTTAGAATAATGTCCGAAGCAGCTTCGTAAATACATGTGTTGGACGCTAACACGTCAGTTATTTACGAGTCTGCTTATATGTGTTAGCAACTTTTTGTTTCAGATTCTTTAGAAGAATATTGAATCGTTAGGTTAGATTAGGTTCGATTTGGTTAGTTGAAGTAGGTTAGATTACTTCTTTTTACTTAAATTTTGTCAAAGTACAATTTTGTCAACAACAATTATTGGTTTATATTCGTATTTTTCCTGTAGGTCACTTAAATCACGCATTTTGATTTACTTGTTCCGTTAAAAAATATGATGTTTGAACTTAAAAATAATACTGATTAAGAGAGAGAGGTAAAGAGCTGGGGTATCGTCACGAGACATCGGCGTCGGGTATTTACATATTTTTTATGGATATCGCGTCGTGTACGAGTATAAACAAACATATGCTCTGGACATTTCAAGAGACAGTAAGGTTGCAACTAGTGCGGAATATTCACATTACCTCATTGCCCTCAAACTCCAATAAAACTCTAACCTCGTCAGAAGGGCGGGTCTGAAGTGTGTGGCCTTACAGACAGTTACAAATACCACTATTTTTTAGTTTGGGTAAATTATTTGTAAAAACATGAGACTCACCGTATAGCGATGTACCTCCACACAGCTAAAGATAGGGTCAGACAGATAGATACTGTATGCAGGATCTGCGTGAAGTGCATGTGGAAGAGCAAGTACATCGCCCAGGGCCGAGGAAAGTCCATGTGATGCGGTAACACCTGGAAAAGTTAACTTCAATCAATGAATGCATTTTGGGCTACCACACGTTTTGACTATGCTTATATAGAGTTCATGGGCATTAGGTACACTCACACCATACATGACAAACTCTGCACTAAATAATTAGGTATTACTACCAATGTAAAAAATACGAACCCTAGAAAAATATGGCTTACTTGTTATCTCGGATCGCACATAATAAAAAACCTGTATAAACCAAAATTTTCACGATTTTATAGCTTTGTTATTCATTGTTTAGGTAATCGTAAATTTGCGAAGAATCATAAATTAATGTAACACGTACTTAAGGTTACATAACGCATAAATATTATACTTCTCCAATAAACATGCCAACGGAATAAACCGCGCAATTTGTGTGAAGTGTGCTTTCCGCGGCCCATTCGAAATAAATAAATGAGAGAGTTTCTGGAAAGCCTTGGTCACATTGCAATATTTTCTTTTGTTAATAAGTCTTTTGTTCTGCCGCACAAACTGGAGCTATTTGTATATTTTTTATAATATATAATAAATGAATTTGAATCCAAAAATGTAATGACGTCTCACTAGGTGTGAAACGCCTGTGTTGAGATGGCAATGTTCAAAATGGTTGTTATTTAGGTTTTTGTTTACATAATATTATGAAAATGACAGTTAAAAAAATAATATCAGAATTTTTTTTTTTAAATTATACAATTCAAGTATAAATTTAGAAGATTAAGAAAAAATAATTTTGAAGCAATTAAATTTCAATTTGATAAAAAGGCATATTGATAAATGATAAGAAAAAATTATGTAAAGCTAAAAATTATATAAAACGAAAAATTACATAAAACAAAAAATTGTCAATTGGTTTATTGGTAACAACCATAAGAAGACTGGTTGTACATACGAATCAAATCATAACAGAATTATAAATACAGAATGGAAACCTAACATTATCTACGAAATATCAGAGAAACGCTCTTTTATGGATCCATTATATTTGGTAAGTTCGCAATTGAAAATGTCCACCTTGGATAATACGCTATTGCAACTATTGCCTAGTCTGTTGAGACAAGTTCTGTTAATTCTGCTTAGAGTTCGTCTTACATTGATCCACCCTCAACAGGATAGAAAAGCGTGTTGAAAGCGCAGGTACATTAAATTGAATCTTATTATCAACTCTGGGCATTGAATATTATTGTTGGCTAATTTATACGCATCCGTATGATGCCTTCGTACACTCAATGAATCAATTTTGAAGTATGAAGCTGCCTATGCATAATTCTTAAATCTTTCAAATGACCTGTAAAAAAGATAATTTAGAATTTGTTTTGAATTGCCTCGATTTTGTTTATGTGAATATTGTAAAATGATGACCAAACAACTCCAGATGACTCCGTGCGTAGGCAAAGTAGAGTTGCTTAATGATGTTGATGTTATTAAAAAGTCTTGTGTTTCTAATGAAGAAGCCTTACATTTTAGCAGCTCCATTTGTGATTTGTTGTATATGAAGGATCCCGAATATACCAGTTAAACAACAAAATCTGTCAAAATCAATTAAAAACGCAATTTCGTCTAGATAAAACCCAAGTGGTTGGCTACGTTTGGTGACTTCGCAGGGTTCACAGGTTAAGGTTTGTCTAGGTCTCGGCGGCGCATGCGTTTGACCACCTAGTGTACAGCGGGCTGGGTCTGGAGAGACTGATTGAGGGAGACCTAACCTAGACCACTACAGCCGGACTCCCTCGACCAATTACCTTTTGCACCGCGGTGGAAGGGAAGAATTCTAATGTCAGTCCAATTAATTCCTAACCACCAATCACACCCTTTTCCTTCCCAGAAATTCTTCTTCTTCCTTTCCCTAAAAAGACCCTCCATACAGCAACCACAAAGATAAAATAGGCCCTGAGGGGAAATATTTTCCTCAAGGTCTCCTATGTGGAGCTAATTTAAACATCATAATGGAACCTTCAAATAACTTTGAAAATTCGAACGATGCCTGTCCTTGAAAGAAACCATAAATATACCAAACTATAAATATACCAAACCACCCACCGGGAAACGATCTTGGGTTATTGACTGTGTACTTGATTTTGACTGTTCTAGATTTTGAATGTTCTGTCGATGAACCCATTCGTTGCCCGAGTGGAATGACTTTTGATATTTGGCGTTCAAGTACGTATATTTGAAGAGATTCGAGAATAACCAAGTCGACTATGTATGTATACATTAACTGTGATTGCGAGCGGCTGCGATTGGAGAATTGAGCTCCAGAATGCAGATGTAGCGGCCGGGAATAAATTGGACGATGTTACTGATAAGACACAGGATATTCCCTTTCTAGTGGACTGCATCACCAACATTATAGGGGAAATCAGGATACGAGTAATTAAATAGTTACTGGGATGTCAGACTAAAACTAAACCCGCTTGCATCACAAGCAAGGCGTGTAACTAAATACGCCAGTAGTTCTGTGAACAGTTTTGTGTATACACTTAGCGTCCAAAAACGTGTATTTCTAATTTCCCTTATTTAATAAATTAAAACCAAAATTTCCACCGAAATCGTGAGATTTGAAAATAAATAACCAGACAAAACGGGAAATATGTCATTTTTTAATCAAATTTTGGACGTATTGACTCTTTTCCACAAAAAATTATAAATTATAACACTGTTCTTTTATCTAGTAAAGCTTTGATTTAAATTTTGAGAAAATATGTTTATTTTTAGTACAATAAGGTTTTACCGTAGGTGGTTAACAGATTTGTTAAATTTTCAAACAAAGTTTTGTATTATACTTACAACACACATTTGAAATCATATAATCATACAGTAAAATAAATCAATAAATTATCAGGGAAAGCTGTGTTTCAGAATTTTAATTTTAGTTTAAATAAAATCATTAAAAACAAGATCCGCACGTGTGTTGTATGACGAAAATACTTCAGTTAGTCTATTTATTTGCGGTCTTACAAACTAATATCTTAATATATAAAACAAAGTCGGGTTAGTTACACTATTTATAACTCGAGAACGGCTGAACCGATTTTGATGATCTTCGATTTGTTGGATTAGTCTCCGGCCCGGATAACAGAATAACTATTAAAACATTGCAAAAATTCACGAAAAAGAAAGTTATGAAGAAAATTCATTTCTTCATACATTTTGTATGGAATGAATTTTCACTTTTGAAAGAGCTGTGGCAATGTTGTGTCAGTTGAAGTTTGCGTGAATTCCAAAAATTCAAAAACGTCAAATGTCAATGCGCTGATTGTTTCGCTTTTGTTCTTTAACATATAAAGCTGCCTCTCTTTCTTACACACTAAATGTCAACAGTCGTAAATGAGACAAACGGTTAACGTGTGTCTTCACCCTTCCAAAGGAAAAATACAATAATTATAATAAATTTCCCTCACACGCATAAAGAAAATGAAACGCAATCCCCGTAAGGGGCCATCCATAAATTACGTCACATATTAAGGGGGGCGGAGGGGAGTAGCAAGTGTGACTGGGGGTATGGGGTGGTCATCAGCTCTGTGACTTCACATGTAAAATTTTTTTTAACTACTGTGTTGATTACTTTTAGATGTCACACTAGGGGGGAGGGGTCTCATAAATGTGACGATGTGTGACAGGGACGGGGGGGGGGGGGGGGGGGTAAAAAAATCTTGAAATTCGTGTGACGTAATTTATGGATGGCCCCTAAGTAAGTGGAAAAGTAAGAAAATCACCCGTACACAAGATCATCTCTGATATTGACAAAACAAAACACGGATTGCGGATCAAACAAGTTGCGGATCGACAATTGCTTCATTGTGTAATTTTTAACTTAATAAAAAAACTGAATTTAATTCAGCTAATAAATTAACACAACAGTTATTGATTCTGAGTGGGTACGAAGTTCGCCGGGTCAGCTAGTATTTAATATGTTTTTATATTCTACACAAACGATACACAATACCCGAGCCAAAAACGACGAACTTCTCCAAACTCCTTTTTTCAAAACCACCTTCGGGCAAAGACACTCTAAATACATAGCTTGCAAACTATACAATACACTACCAACTACGATCAGACAAAGTGACTCCTTTACAAAATTTAAACAAGATATTAAAAAATGGATTATAAGTATTGGACGCCACACTATCACACATATCTGTAAAATAAATCACACATAGACAGAAATAACTATTCACATACAACCTAACCCATATAAAACAAACGAAAATAATGGAATCGTGTCAAATTTAACCTATAAATAGACTAGGCAGAATTTATTTCATTACTACATCTCCAACATTTATAAAATAACTCTCTTTAAAAGATTTACCACCCTTCCAATCACCCTTCTGTTCTAATTCTATTCATAATATGTATTTTATCTGAAATATCCTTGTAACTACTATATTCATTTATGTACGCCTGTCTCGACACAGGTATACCCTAGTGAGACAGGCATACAAATAAAACCATTGTAAATATATTTTATTATAGATAAATAAATAGATAAATAAATAAATAAATTAATAAATAAAAATTCTTATTTGCTTAGACATTATTGAAAAATTATGAATACTTATGATCAAAAAATAATCACAAAAAGTATATAATTTTAATAGTTATTTAATCATGCCTTTCAGCATTTTTTAATATACTCGTAGGTATAAAATAAAGCAATTTCGGAATGAAATAAAATCGATATTGAGTTATTATTTTAAAAAGCTGTTCCGGAGAATAATTAATCTTTCTCATTGGAACCGCCCTGTACGATCGTAAGAACATCTTTCGGTGAAATATGAAACCTCGGCCGCTGGCTGCTTAATGGTCCTTAAACCTACCAACTTAATCAATAAATTTGACAATTCGACGATCGAAAACATTTAACAAAATAATATTTGGATACACTCTGAGCCATTAGCCCGTCGTGTGCTGACGCTAAATTTTCCCCGTGCGTCAGCAGATTATTTTTTATAATACTTGCTTTCTTTTTGCAAATTTATAGTTTGGTAAAATGTACCGTCTCATCCAGATAGTAAATTATATGTTTTCAAAAAATCAATCTACACTTTCAAAAATTAGCGAAAAGTTTCTACTGCGAACTGCAACGCCACGCGCACCTCACCGACCGCACACTTAGCAGAAAGAACGCCTAATGTCGGTCACGTCAAGGTTGAGGTTTTGGTTACTTTAGACCAGCGACTGGCAATTGGCGGCTTGCAGGCTAGATGGCCCGAGAAGTGCTTCATTCTGGCTCGCAGAGCCTGAAGGGAGAGTCTCCGAACGGACGATTATTCCTTCACATCATACTAGGCGTACCATCGGTCACAATTGTATATTTTTTCATATCTAGTTCTTGTGAAGAAAACATAAATGTAAGTTTTTAAGAAGTAGCAACCCGAGCGGAATTCAATAACTGTATACTCAGCTACTTACTGGTCGGTCGTGATATTTTAATGCATGTTTTTTTTTTTTTTTTTTACATTAACTCCACACAGGAGGCCCTGAGGAAAATAATTTCCCTCAGGGCCTATGTCATCTGGGATGCTGTGTGGAGGGTCTTTTTGAGGAGAGGAAGGAATGAACATTGGTCTTGAAGAGACCCATGTTGTAGGAAGGAGGAAACACAGAGGCCGGCAAATCATTCCACAGCCGAGCTGTTGAACATAAGAACGAGTCGAAGAAACGACCCGTTCTCATGTGACTAATGTCAACTGTATACAAATATTGGGCACGCGTTTGGCGTGTTTCCCGACTATGCACTGGTGCCGAAGGGATCAATGATGCTAGTTCCTCGGAGCATTTTCCATTGTAATACCGGTAGAACAAGGATAGCATTCCCACCCGACGCCTGTGCTCTAAAGATTGCAATCCGTCTGTTAAGATGGGAGAATCTATCAAACGGACCGCCCGTTTCTGCACAGAGTCGAGGGTATTTTTCAGGTATTTTGGAGCTCCAGACCAGAGGTGGCTGCCAAATTCAACCGTGGGGCGCACTTGCGATTTGTACAGGGTTAGCAGTTGTGTACTTTTAAAGTATCTGCGGGCCCTGTACAGTACGCCCAGTTTTTGGGAGGCTAACTTTACTCTGGCTTCGATGGAGCCCCCATACCTGAGCTGGTCACTTAGGGTTACACCAAGCAAATCAATGGAGGGCCTGTTCGGAAGATTGCTTCCGTTGAAAGAGACTAGATTTAATTAGCATGTAATTAACACTTAAAAATATTTTCGTCTGCATTCTTACGTGTGTCCTATCATACATACGTATATATACATAATTACAGATTGTTAATATTCCGTCCTATTCCATCATTATAAGTGGAAATTGTGGTTTCTGCACTGATGGCGGACTAACTAGTAGAGGATCAAACAAGCAACACTCGAGTAGGAACCAATAACTACCACGCTACCAACCCGTCGGTCGTGATATTTCAAAACATGCAATTCTTCCCTAATTTTTTTCGGCTGAGGCGCATTTTTGGTGTTTTCTTTCTTACTTTTAAATGCAGGGGGGTAGGGCGTTTAGGCAGTATATTTTTCTATATGAGATGAGTTCTCTTACCAGGTATTTATAGATAGCAAAGGGGATGTACTCCGGCATGATGCATATGTCGGAAACAGCGACCGACTTGAAGATGCGGTAGATGAGTGAGCATGGCGATGTAATTATTTAGATGAGTTTTCTTACCAGGTATTTATAGATAGCGAATGGGATGTATTCAGCATGACCAACACGTCGGAGACGGCGAGCCACTTGAGAATGCGGTAGATGAGTGAGCAAGGCGATGTCATTGTTTAGATGAGTTCTCTTACCAGGTATTTATAGATAGCGAAGGGTATGTACTCCAGCATGACGAATATGTCGGAGACAGCGAGTCACTTGAGGATGCGGTAGATGAGTGAGCATGGCGATGTTATTGTTTAGATGAGTTCTCTTACCAGGTAATTATAGATAGTGAAGGGGATGTAATCAGCATGACCAACATGTCGGAGACGGCGAGCCACTTGAGGATGCGGTAGATGAGTGAGCATGGTGATGTTATTGTTTAGATGAGTTCTCTTACCAGGTATTTATAGATAGCGAAGGGTATGTACTCCAGCATGACGAATATGTCGGAGACGGCGAGGCGGTTGAGGATGCGGTAGATGAGTGAGCATGGTGATGTTATTGTTTAGATGAGTTCTCTTACCAGGTATTTATAGATAGCGAAGGGGATGTACTCAGCATGACCAACATGTCGGAGACGGCGAGCCACTTGAGGATGCGGTAGATAAGTGAGCAGGGCGATTTTATTGTTTAGATGAGTTCTCTTACCAGGTATTCATAGATAGCGAAAGCGATGTACTCCAGCATGACGAACATGTCGGAAATAGCGAGCCACTTTAGGATGCGGTAGATGAGTGAGCATGGCGATGTTGGTGTTAAGATAAATTCTCTTACCAGGTATTTGTAGATAGCAAAGGGGATGTATTCCAGCATGACGAACATGTCGGAGACGGCGAGCCACTTGAGGATGCGGTTGATGGGGGCGCTGGCCATGTCCTTGCGAGTGAGTACGGCGATGTTGATCACGTTGGAGAACATCCCGAACATGCACACCTGAGACAAAAAAATATTTATTATATTTATAAGCTTGTGTTTTCTTTTATGATTTTGAATTCCAGTTTCATGTACATTAATGTAATGCTATAGGAAAAATCTATAACAAGCTAGCAAAATCGTCGAAATTGAATAATGTTGTAGACTTTTAGAAAAGTCAAAAGGTGTCACCCAAAGGTGGATATGTTTATCCAAGAGACTATCTAGATTACACATAATTCAGAAAGATAGCAGTAATAAATGTGGGGAAAATTAAATAAAGATAATTATCGACAACATGAGACAAATAATATACGTCCTAATGGCCGATTTGGTTAAGACGCTGTATCCCGGTAAGAAAAAAGATCCTGGAATCGAGTACCAGTTGCGACTGTTACCATTTTCGTGTCTTGTTCGGTTTCATGTTTCGTGTAGATTTATTAAAATTATCTTCTTCTTCAAAGAATGTTGAGGAATTTTTTTGATCACTTTATTTTCCCGATTTCATTGTTTGGTTTTAATTTTTTTGTTACAAATTATTAATGTACTTTATTATAAGCGGCCATGATTTTGTTATCCGAATAGATTCAATAAGTTTTTGATTTGTGTAGGTAGGTATTACAATACGTGTAAGTAAACTTAAAAATGCATTTATGTAGAGTTATTACACTAAATAGGATCTGGTCTAGTGTACGAACTAATGTAAAAATATATATAGGGTTTTAAGGGACGTTCTTGACTTATTTTAACCAGTGATTCCTGACATTATTTGGAGTAAAAATGCATACGGAATTCTGCTCTCCGGTGACGTTTAGGATAATTTTTTGAATTTCAATTTTTTTTTTCTTTTTAATTAAACCTTTTTTTCCATATATCGTCACTGGTCACTCAGCCAAGTTACCAATCAACCCCTTATCCCCCCCCCCCCCCCCCTCCAACTGTTCAACACTTACCATTTTTTATGTTTTTGTAGAAAATCTTTTTTTTTTCTAAATTGTCACCGGAGACTAAAATTTCATTTACATTTATACTCCAAATAATGTCAGGAATCACTGGTTAGAGTAAGTCAAGCACGTCCCTTAACACCCTGTATATATACATATCTTTTCATTTTCGTAAGTTTTTTTAGAGAGAAAAGTCTAGTGTTAAAGTTGGACCATATTTGAAAATTGTTTATGGTTTTAATCAGTAGAAGGTGGTGCCAAAATAAATTTATATTATCTCCTCATTTACAAATGTTTTTAATTACTTAAATCCCGCCCGTTTTTTCCATCCTCTAAAAAAAGTTGTTCCGTTTCCATGAAATGAATTTCCAGCGGTTTTGAATATGAAAGAAAATTGCTCACAATACACCAAGAAAAATACAGTCTAAATTTATTAAGTCTCAATTCTCGTTTCTGGTATTTAAAATGAGGTTTTTAAATGCCGTACGTTTATCAACTACAGTAATTTGTAAAAAGCAGATACATTTTATTCAAAAAACGTTTATTAGATATTATTATTAATCCGAAAAGTCTAATTGTGAAGAAAAATATATGTAAAAGACATTTGTCTTAGGGTGCTGTGAAGATCGTACCATGGAACGAATGGTTAAATAATGGTGACCTAGCTTTCAGCAAAGAAAAATAAAGAATTATAATACCTAGAGATTTCATTCATTACTGCGTTATGTACCCTTTGTGAATTGTGTTACGAAAATCTTGTAACGAGAGAGAGTATAAGAGAGAATTGATTGTTTTTATATTACATGTTTTTTTACAACACGGTCCACAAAGGGTACATAACGCCAATGTATATTATTTTTATTATTTAAGGATACTGATTTTAGATGTGATTTCGTCTGCATATCAGCAACTCCGGTTCAATGAATTCTACAACAGAACTTTTGCTTCGAATTTAAATGTTATTTAAAAAATTTTGAGGTTTTGGAAAATTATTTTAATTGCCATTTCCAAAATTGGTACTGATTGGCAGACAAAACCGAATATTTCTAATTTTCAGAATTATCCGTACTTAGAATTGAGGTAGGGTTTCAAATATTTTTGGACCAAACTTTCGCTTTTCTAGCGAAAACGGGTGCATTTATTGTTCAACGGCGACGGTGAATATATTGTCACGATAATAATTGAATACCTCCTGGCTCGGTATATAATTATTCAACCGCCTTTAATTTTGTTTTATTAATTGGCAACTTCGGGAGTTCGTTTCCGGTAGAGGTACTTCTTGAATGAACGCCGAAAGGGAAGCCGGCGGCCATTCGATTGTGTCACTTAATTTTAAAATAATGGAGTTATTAAATCCTGGAGAGTTATAGTGGATAGTGCCGTGTGCCTATCTAATGTTACAAGATCCTTAAATGGAAATCCGTTATTGCTTTTAAAACCAAAAGTGCGTATAATTGTGCTTTCGTGAATAATCCTCGCGCGGCCCGTTGAATGGCCTGTTTTCGCGCTAATCAAAGCCATCCGGGGAACGCGCAGTTGCCATTTGTGACATTGGGCAGATTTCGATCCCCATATTTCTCGCTCTTTGAAGAATTAAGACCACGAGGCGACTCTTACGAAGGTCCTTTTCATGCATGGCCTTCAGGCAATATTTCAAAGACGACTTGGAGTTATACTCTGAAGGATGTCCTATTCTGAAGGATGACCCTACTCTGCAGAATGTCCCTTCTCTGAAGGATGTCCCGTTCCCTTTTTGAAGGAGTTTGCGAATCCTATCATGGCGGAATACTCGTGTCTGTAAATTTATTTAATAAATAATTTTATCAAAAATAATACTCATGTCTTTGAGTATTATTTTTGCGAGCGGCTCAGCCTGTTGTGAGGTGTATCGTAGCTTAGCTATTCCTCAAGTCCATCAGGTACTATACAATGAAGAACAAATATTAGAAAAAAATCCCAATTTCTCTTGTAGGGGTGCACTATATAATACAAAATTTCACAGCCTTGACATTTTTAATAATAATCTAAAGAAATATCAATATGAAGTATCGCGTACGATCGATTATTAATATGAGAGTATGGAATGTATCGGGAGCATCTCCTATCCTTTTCCTACATTCTTCTTCCTCTACCCTTTCTATAACCCAAAATTATATTTAAGATATTAAAACTTAATTTCCAATACAGGTACTTAAGCATAAGAAACTTCTGTGGCTTGACTTCAGTTCACTTATATATTTATCACTGTATACTCGTATTATGTAAAAGCTGTTTGTTCCTTACAAATAAATAAATATTGTTACTCGGTGTTCTGTGTTCTGAAATGTATCCACCGCATTAAAGTAGAATTAAGGTATTCACTTTGCCTCCCTCTATAATTGTATAGAAACGATGGCTCAGAACACGCTTTAGGGATGTTGGTTGGAAACATTGATATCAATTAATCATATATATGTATATACGATACGATTGTACCACCCCTTCTTCCCGGATTTTTATTATTTCGCACTGAAACTGTCTATTCATGTATTTATGTATCATGCTTTCTTAGGTACCACCTTCAACAGCCTCTTTAACATTTAAAATTTGCCTCTTTTTCTTGCTTTTTAATCATTGTTTTCTCTCTCTTAACTTGATATTATTAATAACCTTACCCGTATATACTACTTTTGCTACTTTCATTTTATTCTTTTTTTCTAAATGTAAGATATATTTCAATCAAGTTTTGCGTGTCTGGACTTGCATAAGTAAGGAGCCGGATCGTAAGGAGCCGAAACGGAACTACCATTTAATCATTTTGTATTGTCTTACACCCCATCAAGGGGGTGGACTAGACCTATGACCGTGCATCAAGTGAGGAGATGACTCCCAAGGCAGCGGTTGCATAACCCGCCCGCGCCTCCCCCGTCGCCATGAGCGGGCCTGAAGACCAACCGTTGCGGACCGGTGCCCTTCCGCCCTGCCTCCGGTGACCCGATGCTCACTTTTATCCCTAGGGTCTTCAGGTCTTTCCCTCTTTAACTCCAACACTTTCTTCGAGGGCGTACCGGGAAGCCGGCTTAGGGGCGCGGACACCGAGTCCCGCTTGCGACTGGACTGATGGCTCCGCTTATCCTCGGCGGGACTGCCGGACGACTGCAACTCAGTTGCTTTGGTTAGTTCGTACAATCTCATCATAATAATGTTTTTTTTTTCTAGTAACTTTTCCTCTTTTCTATTAATAAACTTTGTTTTCAGCTATATCCAGTGGCGGAGATGAGACGTGATACTATGAAATAAATAACAAACACCATGTACACACTCGCATACTGCCTGCTAACAATGTAGTCCTGACGTGTACGGTGAAGGAGGGAACCATCTGTTTCCTTAGAACGCCGTGGGAAAGTGGTGGGCAACCTCCAGTGTACCACCCCAGCCAGGAGTACTCCTGTCCCGGTGAGACCGGTACGCCAGGGGGCACTGATTTGTTAGGACTAGGAACACGTGCTCTGAGGATGGGAAGGAGGTTGGAGTTCAATCGACCGGTATACATGGCAACCTAATAAGCCAATATTGGAATTTAGGCTGGGCAGGAATTAAGGAATGGATTGAGCATTACGATTTTTTTTTTAAAACCTTTATTTATGGGTTCTTTCTTCTTACCTATTCTCGGCTCTTCTTGGATCTTCTTGTCTATTTCTGGCTTTTCTTGGCTGTTCTTGAATCTTCTCGTCTCTTCTTGACTCTTCTTATCTCTTCTTGATCCCAATTATTGTCCCTTCTTGTTTCTTCTTGGAATTTCTCGTCTCTTCCGGCTCTTCTTGGCTCTTCTTGATCCTTCGTGGCTTTTCTTGTCCCTGCTCTTTGCTTCTTCTTGTCCCTTCTGGGATTTTTCTGTCTCTCCTTGGCCCTTTTTACTTCTTCTAGTCTCTTCTTGCCTCTTCTTGCCTCTTCTTGATTCTTCTCATCTTTCCATTGCCCTCCTTGGATCTTCTTACTATTTCTCGTCCCTTAATGTCTCTTCTTGGCTCTTCTTGTTTCTTCATAGATCTTCTCGTCTCTACATCTTATCTTGGATTTTCCCGTCTTTTCTCTGCTTTTTTCATCTCTTCTTGGATCTTCTTATCTCTTCACGGCTATTCTTGGCTCTTCATGGCGTTTCTTGTCTCTTCTTAGCTCTTCTTTCCTTTTCTTGGATCCTCTTGCCTCTTCTTGCATATTCTTTGGCCTTTCTTGCATCTTTTAACTTCTCGCCCCTCCTTGGCTCGTTTTGTCTCTTTTTGAGTCTTCCAACTGCTTACCAACCCTTTTTCTTCATTCTTGTCTCTTCCAATTCGCAATTTCTTATCACTATTCATTTCCAAATAATTCCATATCATTCGTATGAATGTATATGAGAAGAGAACTAAACTAATTTCTGAAATACACTAAAAGTACCGATTTCAAAGTGTTTTCAAATAATTAGATAAATCAAATGATCCCTTCTCAGACGCTCTCTTTGTAGTATCCGTCAAATACCTAAATAAAACAAAAACCAAACCAGGAAATCAACATATCTTATCCCTACATAAAATCTATATACGAACAAAGGACTTTCCTTTGAAATGCAATGAATAAAACAAAAAAAAACATAACAATTCTGTAAATGGAGTAAGTCTTGACTTAATCCATCGATGTTTCTTGGTAAATGTAAACAATTTATCTCCCAAAATAATCGATGATTTAATCTAAGATGTGCACCTCTCTCGGCAATAAATTGAGAGGCTCAAGTGTTCTGTAGAGAGGTCATATCATCCTTGATAAGGGACAAAATAAATATTAAAATCGTGTTATTTAAAAATGGAAAAAAGACTTATCTTCTGCTTTGAGAGCTGCCCGGGACCGACTTTTTGTTTAGTCTGTTACAATATATCAATTCACAATTGAACTATTATGAAGTTTTTTGACACGGTTTAACCTAAACACGTGAAACTTCGTATGATTTTGTTAAGTTTGAACTAAATTTGAATGCGTTTTGAAAATTATTTTTAAAAAATCAAACATAACTTTAAAACGGAAAAGGGTATAATTAATTCGCAAAATAAAAAGGACTGCACTGATTCTATCGCGCGTGTGCAACACTTTTCATGAAAACCGGTTCATGAAAACGATGGATAGTTTAGAACGAAGCTACGTCCGCAGAATACACGTGCTCCTTCGCCCCGCACACACACTATCCTCTAATTAATCATATATTATTAATATATATATAAAAAAAATTAAAGTACGTTTACTTGCTTACATACTTGTTTGCTTGTTTGTTTCTTTGTTTATGCCTTATGCGTTGCTAAACCATTCATCCGATTGAGATGAAACTGTGGGGATTTGATGTGCGCATGCCCGCGAAGGTTTCTATATAATATGTACTGATGAACTACTGTGGTGTTATGGAATTTGTATAAAACAATTAAAACAGATGGCAAGTGAATGGTTTGAAGAATGTGTGTATTTCATGTAGTTTGGTGGCAGGGAGAAAAAACAGTAGGGGTGGTAAATACGAGAGCGGCGTAGTGAAAGGGGGGTCGAGGAAGGGAAGGCGGGGAAAGTGGAGGGAACGCGTATAGGAGGAAAAAGGGAAGCGGGAGGGGAAGGGGAGGCGGAAGAGGAAGAGGAACGGGGACGAATCGGAAAAGACATGCAGAGATAAACAATTTCCTTATTCTGGCATTGCAAGGCACGCCGGGAACTCCGTGTCCTTTAATGTCCTTCTAGTATGCAGTTAATTTTTAATTTCATCATAAAGTAACAAAAAAAACATTTTTTTTTAAATATACCTATCCTCTAAAAATATTACATCAGCTTTCAAACTGCACTTCAATGCACTCAATTGTCACGACTTTATTATGATGTACCTACTTCATTACAAAGTATAAAATGAAGTCTTTTTTTTTTTTTTAAATAAAAAAAAAATCATCCTAGACTTGCAGAAAAGTCGATAGATGTCGCATATTAAATAAAATGGATAAAGATTTATCCAGACACTATCTAGAGAGCAATTAGTTCGGTTTTGAATCTTGCAATCATGCATAAAGATAGTTGCCAATAATATATGCGTTAAAGAAAATGAAGATAATGTAGATAATTGTCGCCGGATGAATTGTCGGCGGGATGAACTGTCGCAGGATGAACTGTCGGCCGGATGAACTGTCGCAGGATGAACTGTCGCCGGATGAATTGTCGCAGGACGAATTGTCGGGTCACCATAAAAACATGCTTATTATGGTAGAGAAAAGTCGATAAATTCAAATATTCAATTCAGGCAGCGGGCAGCGGGCAGCTGGCAAGCGGGTGGTGTGGATTTTATAGAGGTTGGGTAATGGCGTTGTGTTTCGTTAGCCACAGCAACGTGTGGCCGGGTCTGCTAGTTTACAAAATTTTCAGGTCTCCCATTTCAAAAATCAATGTTTTTTAAAGCAACTCTATGTACATGTACCTACTCCTATTTACCACCACAAATGTACATACTCGTGTCTACACCTGTTTTATATTTATATATATTGTTTATATAATTTTAAAAGTAACTCTTATTTATTTATGTTCATTATGTAGACTTGTTATCACGTATATAAGTTTATTTTTTCTCATATAATTACTTCTAATAACTAATAACATCATTTCTTTACCTATTTTACATTGGCACTACTCCAAAATTCAAACACGAGAAATGTTTTTTCTATTGAGTTGGGTAGTTTCGTTAACGAGAAATTAATGTATTGTAATTAGTTTTAAGAACCATATGTTTTTCTTTAACCTTTGACTGCTCTGGCGTGGGGGCCTGGGCGGGCTGTTAATAAGTTTATATATTAGAGATCCTTGAAAATTTTGAGGACCTTTAAATATATTTAAATAAAATAAAGTACATTAAATTTGACAATTTGGATATTAATAAAAATTACTTGAGATCAGAAATCAGTCTGTATTAACTATTAAACTAAATAAGAACATACTCACTTTTATTATAATATTTCAAAAGTTTATCGAATAAACTAAATATGTAAAACTTAAGTAAAGTTTTTTATGTTTATTTTTACATAGTAAAAGAGAGGCCCGCAAAAATATTGAAATGAATTGACTTACAGAAATTCAACTCTAAATATTTAAAATTTAAAACTTACGGCTCCGGCGTCACTAAATTCAAAGCTCCTGTAAGCAGCGTACGCGTTCACGTGCGGGGAAGGAGAATATTTCGATATTATTATTATTGCTAGGACGGGGCGGCCCCCACGTCAGCATTTAAAGTGATATATTATGTATTTTAAATAATAAAAATATAATAAAAAATACGCTAGTAATTTATAAAAGAAGATTGATACTTACCAGGAGGCTGATGTATCCATGAACGTTGTTATAAGATGTGACAATGTCCTTGACGTTTCCTGTGCAGTAGTCGTCGGCAACGTTATCCTTGAGCATGCGACTCTTCCAATCTTCCAGCGCCTTGATGAAAGCGTCCATGTCTATGCTGGAAATGTTTCCGCCCAGCTTCAGGAAGGTCAGACCCTCGGTGGATGCCTCGTCATCATAACCCGACAGCATGGGGTCCTCGGAGGTGTTGAAGCCGTCGGAATAGCCGAACATGCTCTCGATGGACTTGATTGTGGCCATCATTGGTTGTGGGTCATTTCTGGAAAAGAGAAAATGAGTCCTTTAATTTCAAAATCCGCTGTATCCGACTTTTTGACAAAATAATCTGAATATTACATCTTGTTCACATTTTTGCGAGGAACAAGAGGAACCTAAAAGTGAGTTTCAAAACCTCCCTTATCACGACCAAAAACCATGTTAAAACTGCGAGCGAGAAACAAAATCCGCCATATCATTCAAGAAGTTACCATCATAACCCGCTATATCGGAATTCAGCCAATCACGAGAAGTGATTGGCTGAATTTGGCAAGATGGCGCGTTAAGAAACTCGCACGCCAGGTCAGTTGAGTTTCAAAAGCCTCTATATCCTGATTAAATCACGATTATTTATGAAAATATTTATCGAAATTACTTAAATATTGCTAGAAGTACCTACCTTATTTACTGTTATCGATAAGTAACAATTACTACCCAAAATTCTAATAATGATTTATTATTATTTTTATAATATTATATTTTTCTCGATACATTCATTTATCAGATTTCAAAGTTTTTTTTAACTGACACATGAAAAAGTTTATTTTTGTTATTAAAGTTAGAGTACAAAAAATTATGTTATTTTTAAGAGGCTGAGTTAAAAGTCTGTTTCTCCCAAAAAAAGTAAATGGTTTAATATTTTTATTATTGTAGAAAGCAATCACTTTGTGGTTTGACATATTTAATAAAATAATATTTTTTTTTTTTTAAACCACGATATTTATTAATTTATTAATTTATGAACCGACCGGTTTCGCTTTACTCAAGCATCTTCAGGGTATAAATTAATACTAATTAATTTGTTTAGTTTAGTATTAATTTGTACCCTGAAGATGCTTGAGTAAAGCGAAACCAGTCGGTTCATAAATTAAGAGGGTATTACCAGAGAAAACCGAAAATATGTCATTTTTAAATCAGATTTTAGACGTATCGACTCTTTTCCACAAAAAATTAAAAATGGATTTCGAAAGATTGTTCTTTTATCTAGCATTCGCATGTTTTAAATTTAGAGAAAAAATGTTTATTTTTAGTATAATAAGGTTATACCATAGGTCGTTGGCAGATTTGTTAAATTTTCAATAAAGATTTTGTATACCCATTTCAAATCATATAATCATGCAGTAAAATAAATCAATACCTTATCTGGGTATCGCATGTTTTAGAATTTTAATTTTCGTTTAAATAAAATCATTAAAAAATATATACGTACATGTGTTTCTTGACGAAAATTGATCCGTTTGTGTATTTATTTTGCGCACTTACAAACTAATATATTTCAGATTTTTTTAACATTCTTATTTAACCTAATATTATTAAAAAATGATAAATACTTATAATCCAAAAACAATTACACAAAGTTTATTATTTTAATAGTTTTATCATCACGCCTTTCAGCATTTTTGGATGTAGGTATAAATTAAAGCAAATTTGGAATGAAATAAAATCGATATTGAGTTATAATTTTAAAAAGCTGGTACGGAGAATAATTAATCTTTCTCATTGTAACCGCCCTGCACGATCATAAGAACGTCTTTCGACGAAATGTGAATTTTCGGCCGCTGGCTGGTTAAAGGCCCTTAAGGAATAATTAACGGAGTGAAAATATAACAATATGATGGTTGCATGCTTGACGGCCGGTATAGTCTAGCGGTAAGGCTCTTGACTCGCACTCCGAAGGTCGCGGGATCGAATCCCGGCGTGGCAAATAAATTTTATTTGATTAATTTGTGTTATTTCACAATTTATCATTTTAAATAATATACCTATAGAATATTTGCGGCACGTTCCAGAGTGGAAGATACTCTCAAAATCGCCCTGGTGTAAGACCATCATTCAGAATTGAAACGTTGCTTGAAATGGCTTTAGCCGTGTTTGGTGACCAGATCTGAATAGCCAGCCTCACAACATACCCCAATTGGGGATGCCATAGTCCCACTGGCTCCAGACGGGTTGTTGGGACTCTTGTGCTGTATTCATAAAAAAAATGGTGAATCAACGTGTATTCTGCTTGACATATTTATTAGTCTCCATTTGCAAAAATGGGAGCATAATTCTATAAATCTGATTTACCTATTGTACTGACGTGCATTGACAAACTGTGGATTTTCGTCCGCTGGCTGGTTAAACGCTCTTAATAAATCTCGTGGTTTTAAACAAAAAGTATTTTATTTTATATAATGTTTTTTATTTATTTTTTTAATTCATTTATACCCCCTTCTATGTAATAAAAACCAAAAATGTTTAAAAGTATAAAATTAAAGTAACACAGACGAGATGAAATCTCGGTCTGAGACATCGTGCGCGAGTATACGTGTTAGGCTGTCGGGCACGAGTATACGAAGGTTAAATGAAGGCAAACATTTTCAGGTTACAAATAACCTGCCGTTTTTTGAATTACTCCTTCCTTTAACATAATAAGTGGATAATCTTGTTTGAGCAACGATGGAGAATTCCTGGATTAATTAGAAGAGGACTGAACCCGCGACCTGGGTACGAACCTAAAGCCTTTGGCCACTCTGCAACTATCTGGATGGTTATAGCTCCTATGAAGCTAAGCGTGGTACCTATAAAGGTATACATTAAGCAGCCATATGTATTTATGTCTGCTAGGTGAACTGTATTTTGAGGATAGGAACGGGAGGAAGTTCTGGGAAGGTAAAGGGTACGGGTGTGGTTAAGAATCTGGAGGTCAGCGGGTCCAGGAGTGACGGACGTATAAATCCATCCCTCCCACTGCGGTGCAAGACGTGGTTTGGGAGAATTATTCTGGAGAGGTCAAAAGATCCCCTTTTCCCCGATCCGCCAGTTTCGCCTCCCGTCCGGCACACCACGCAGTAGGTAGGCAGGCGCAACTGCCACCAAGACCCGAACTTGACTCACTCTTTTCCGGCACCCCTATTAACTCACCAAACGAAATTGAAAAAAGATTTACTCAAAGCTCTTGTAAATTTATCTTATTCACACGAAATGCCTAAGAATAATTTTATAATTGCAAACCCTTAATAACTCAGGTACGTCATTTTAATTAATTTTATTTTATTTATTAACAGAAACAAACAGTACATTAGATACTTTGGTTAAAAACATTTGCAATTAGTAAGTATATTACATGGTGGGTACCTATAACGTGTTTCATTGTGGTGTCTTATTTATGGTAGCGTATTAAGTAATTGGTGATAAGGTGATGTATGTAGTGGGAAGGTGTGTGTGTGTGAGTATGTGTGTATGTATGTGTATGCGCATTGAACAAGTTATATTATTGACATGATGCTCTTTTTAAATTTGGGCAGTGAATCGGAGAGAATGTCGATGTTAGAATTTAGACCAATAACATTGAAAATATTTTTTATTTTTTATTTTATTTTTTTTTTTTATTTATTTGTTTGTTTATTTAGTACAAGATTATACATGTTTATACATAATTCATTAACTTTTTTTTGACTGCCCAACTAGGAGTATTCCCGTTTTAGGACAGTCAAATTATTATTGATATGAACACATATTATTGATATGTACAAAAAAGAAAGAAAATTGATGAAATAAAAGGAGGACATAAAAGAACAGGAAGAATATAAAATAAAATAAAAAAGTTTAAAACCTAGTAATTGTTATTTGATTAGCATAGTTATTAAAATAATATAAATTTAAAAAGATTTTTTTTTTATTTTTACTTTATGAATAAAACCTCAAATTGTAACATTTAATTAAATGAAGACAATATAAGCGAAACTCAATCGAAAATCTGGAAACAGAAAAATCAGAAAAAGATATTGTCAATATCTTAAAAAGAAAAGGTAAAGAGGTACATATAGGTAACATATAGGTAACTAAGAGGAATTAAGAGGGTTAAAACATTTAGGTAACTTCTGTATGCATTGCATATTATAGTCCTACATACATGTGTTGTAGAAAAAAAAGAAAGAAAAAGAGAAAAGAAAGAATAAAATCTGTAGAGCACGATTGATTGGCGAATTAGATGCTGCATTTGTCTTGTAATTAAGCGTGTAGAGTTCTGTATGGCGTGTACGACTTAATGGCTTGTTAAAATTAACAAGGAAAAGAAGTTCGTTACAGTCAATGTTATTATTTAAAATTTTGTGTATAAGTGTCAAATCAGCTATTGCTCGCCTTTGTTTCAAAGTTTGAAATGTGCATTCGAAAGTTATTGTTGAATTTGAAGGTAAGATATTTTAAAAATTTGTTTTGAATATGTTCTATGCAGTCTATGTATACTTTGTATTGCGAGTTCCAAATTGGCGAAGCATATTCCAGTGTACTTCTGACTAATGCAAAGTATAACATTATTACCGTACCCGGGATTTTGAACACTTTACTTATGCGGAGAATAAAATCAAGCATTTTGTATGACCTGTGAACGATTGAGTCGATATGCTTATTAAATTTAAGTTTGCTATCAAGGTAAACAGGACAGAGATACAGGTTCATTATTGAGTGAAAAAGAGTACTTAATAACATTTTTATTTCTGGTTAATGTCATAGTATGACATTTGGAAACATTGATATCTAAACAGTTAACTTTGCAATACTTGCAAAGCCTATCTAGGTCACTTTGTAACGCATCGCAGTCAGAAAGAGAATGCACAACTTTGAATATTTTCATGTCGTCGGCGTAAAGCACAAATTTGGAA
This sequence comes from Limnephilus rhombicus, assembly GCA_929108145.2. Lineage (NCBI taxonomy): Eukaryota > Metazoa > Arthropoda > Insecta > Trichoptera > Limnephilidae > Limnephilus > Limnephilus rhombicus. The sequence goes on from OV815283.1 coordinate 43,119,147, forward strand.
TTTTGAAAGCATGATCCAATGTCGTTTATATAAATGTTGAAGAAGAGCGGACCTAGGTGGGAACCTTGCGGGACACCGTATATTACCTCTATAGACTTAGAGTAGACACCGTTGATTTTAATATTACCTGATTGCGATTACTAATGAAGGACTTAATGCATCTAAATAGGTCGCCATGTATACCAAGTAGGACGAGTTTTTTCAAAAGAATTGACTGAATTACGTGGTCAAAGGTCTTAGAGAAGTCTTTTTTTTTATTTATTTATAATTATATATATTTTTTTTTTACAGTTTTTTGGAGAAAATGTGTCCTAACTGGGGTACCCCGTTCTAAGGACACATTGTACAAGTTTTATTATTTTAATTATAAGTAAATACCTAATCTATGTTAGAATATTGCCAAGGGAAATTATTAAGTTATATCTAAAAGAAAGTACAAAAAAAAGCATTATTCTTTGTTGGGTTGCAAAATTGAATCTATTTTCTTCCTTCCCATGTCCATAATCCATATTTTTATGCTTCTTTTGAAGGCGGTTATTTTCTTTGTGGTTTTCATTGCAAGAGGGAGTAAATTAAATGATTTTACAGAGAAGTATTCCATATTTCTTTGTCCAAAAGTCGTTTTAGTTGTAGGTTTGTAGAATGTACGTTGTAATGTAGATCTTGTGAATCGGCCCGAGTTTGTCTGTGTAAAGTTATCCTGATTTTTGAATGCGTACATTAGAATATCTTTTGTATATAATTGTTTCAGTGACATTAAATTCAGCGCTTTAAAAACATAGTCTGTAGGGGTTCTGATGGGTACTCTAAGTATAATTTTCAGAATTGCCCTTTGTGCTATGAGGACTGGTTTTATAGTGGAATCGCATGAGCTTCCCCATCCGATAAGACCATATTGTAGTTGAGATTGGGCTAAGGCATAATAGATTTTAATTAGCTGTTCTTTATCTAAAATGTTTCTTATTGTTTTGAAAAAATAGGTTAGTTTTTTTAATTTGTTGCTCACATTTTCCACATGGGAGTTCCAATTTAAGTTTTGATCAATTATTATTCCAAGATATTTTATTGTTTGTATTTCATTCAATTTTGGACAATTGCAAGGAGTTTCTCGGTTCACGTTTATACAGTCTTTATGAATTTTTATGTTTAGGTTTGTATTGAGGTTATCCGTCTGTTTGTTGTGGATTTTGAATTTAATATAATTAGTTTTTGTATCATTTAGTGTTAGTGAATTTGAATCAAGCCATTTTTTTACCCGATTCATCCCTTTTTCAGCTTTTTCAAATACAGTCTCCCATGACTTTCCGTGGAATAGAAGGACTGTGTCATCTGCAAAACTAATGACTGAGCCGTGACAGTTTAGTTCACATAAATCATTTATATATATCAGGAATAAAATCGGGCCTAAGACACTGCCTTGCGGGACTCCATATTGGATTTGTATTGGTTGACTTGATTCATTTTGAATCCTGACTAACTGTAACCTTTCTGACATGTAGCTTTTAATGAGGTTTAGTTCACGTCCTGAGATTCCAATCTTTTTGAGTTTTTCTAGAAGATATGTGTGATCAATTGTATCGAAGGCTTTACTTAGATCTAAAAATATTCCGATACACTTATTTCCGTTATCGAGACTATGTTTTATACTTTTTACAATAGAGGCGATGGCATCGGAGGTTCCTATATTTTTTCTAAATCCGTATTGATTTTCAGATAGTATGAAGTTTGTTTCAAGATATTGAGTGAGCTGCTTCTTTATGACTTTCTCTACTATTTTTGAAAGATTATTCAATATTGTTATCGGTCTATAGTTATTTATATCCGCTTTATTGCCAGTTTTAAAGATTGGTATAACAGAACCCATTTTAAGCGTTTCGGGAAAGATACCCTCCATGATACATCTGTTCACAAGGTGGAGGAGTGGTTGAATTATTTCATCTCTAGTTGATTTAATTATTCTCATTGAGATGCCATCTGATCCTGAAGTTAGTGTTGGTTTCATTGAATCTATAATGCTTTTAATGTCATCTGCTGTAACTGTATTTAATTTAAAGGTGATATTATTTGTAAGTGTGTTGTTAATTTCATTATCAGTATAAGGAGGTTTAATTATTTTTTTAGCTAAATTAGAACCCACCTTGGAGAAATATTCATTCACAAATTGAACTATTTCCTTTGGATTTTCTTTCATATTTAATTTTTGATTTGGTGTATCAAGTTCGGTAATATCACTACTTTTATTGTTTTTAGTGTATGTCATCTCCTTAATAATTTTCCAAACAAGTTTAGGGTCATTATTACAGTTTTGAATCTGACGTTTGTAATAGTTACCTCTGGCATATTTTATAAGTTTAAAACACATGTTTCTATAATGTTTGTAAAGATTTAGAAACGAAAGATCAAGTGGATTTTTTTTAGTTTTTAACTGTAATTTGTCCCTAACTCTTATACTTTTTAGAAGTCCTTGAGTAATCCAAGGTTTTTTTTATTTTACATTTGTGTGGAGTTTGTATGGTGAATGATTCTGAACATTTATGAATATTTGTTTGAACAGTGCTTGTAAATGAGTGCCAGCAATCCTGAAAATCATTAATTTTAAATAGTTCTCCCCAATCTTCCAATTTTAATAAATCCTTTAACCTGTTAATATTAATTCTATTTTTGACTATTGTATTTTTAATGTAAGTATGTGTATTTTGAAGTTGAATGGTAAGTAGCAGTGTAAAGTGGTCAGTAATATTGGAATGGTGAACGGCGGTACCGTATGCTTTGTTTGTTTTTATCATGATGTGGTCAATACAGGAGGCAGATACATTTTGAGCATTTTCGTTATATCCTAATCTTGTTGGTATATTAACTGCACTGATCAATCCATGGTGCAGTAAGAGTAATTGGTAGTCATCACATTGGGGGTGTTTCTGTCCAGTATTTAGTATGTTAATATTGATGTCCCCAATTAAGTACACGTTCCGAACATCTCGTAGTTGGGTTAGCTCATCATCCAGGGAGTGAAGAAATGGAGATATGTCTCTTGTTGAAGGTGATCTGTACATCCCTAATACTGAGATATCATTATTAATGTTTATTAGTAGACAGTTAGCATCTCTGAGTTGAATTTCTTTTACAATTCCTTGGATCTCATTTTTAATATAAATTATCACTCCGTCATTCTGATTTTTATGTTGTGTGGAGTTATATACCTTATATTTATCTAGGTGTTTTGGTGAGTATGTTTTTTTTTTATACGACACTCTGTGAGTATGATGATGTCGATATCCTCATCAAATTGCTGTAGCATCACCGTCAGCTCTACGAAATTTTTATTGATGCTTCGTATATTTTGGTGGAGTATTTTTAATGTTTTTGCTTTATTGTTTTTTATGTAATCATTAATTTCTTAAGTTGTTAATGTTGTAATGGTTTCCGGAGAAGGGTTGTCATATTCAATATCAGTTAATGGATCCATTTCTGGTATAAGTGTAATTTTATTGTAGATAGTTATGGATTACTAAGCTTGTCTATATGATTTTACTTTCAAGGTCGTTGTGATTTTTTATTTCAATTATTAAAGAGTCTTCAGATTTTCTTGCTAGCAATTTTCCATTTCTGAACCAGATGAATTTGAATTTTTTTTCTTTTGCCCTTATTTTCGTGTTCCATAAAAGATTTTTATAATACGGCGTAAGGGCTTCATTCACATACATTTTTTTATTATCATCCGCTAAATGGGAGACATCATTATTTTTTTTGAAATTCATCATTGTAATTTTTTTAGTTTCATCTTTGAATGTTAATATAAGACGTGAAGGTTTTATATCACTAGATTTTATGAACTTGTATTTGTCCTCTGGTGTCAGATTTAATCCGAAGGCTGAACTAATTCTGGTGGCTATTTCATGGGGCGGTTCATTCAGCGATACTTTAAATCCATTGATCTCTACACTGTTTTTCAATTCTTTTTGCTCGGATTCGGCTATTTTTGTTTCCAGAGCAACAATTCTTTTTTCTTGTATTTCCATCTCCTCTATAATTTTTTGTTGTTGTTTTGGTAAATCCAAAATTTTATTTAATTTGTCATTTATTTCATCATATCGATCGCTTACAAATTGGGTTGATTTTTTAAGATCGGCTATTTCGGAGTCTGTATACATAGTATCAACTTGATCCTTATCGTCCATCTTGCTGTGCAAGAAGTTAATGAAAAGGGCGAGGTTGGATGTTGTAGACCTACCCGTTCATAAATCCGTGCTGATTCGGCATAATGTTTGTCGAAATAGTCGACTAAAATTCATCAAAGACGATTTTTTCAAGAACTTTGCTTAAAATAAGTAGTTGGGAAATTGGTCGTTAGTTTTTAACATCATGTTTGGTGTGATAACAGCTGATTTCCACTTGAGAGGAAACGATCCTTCCGTTAGTGACGTTTTATAGATGGCGCGAACCGGAAGACAGATATATTTACTGAAGTTACGTATAGAAATTCCAGGCAGCCTGTCCATTCCTGGTCCTTTATTAATGTCTGTATTTGATTGGTATTTTGAGGTGATTTCTTCGTTTATTCTGATTGAGGATATTAAAGTGTTGTTAAGAGGATATTCATTGCTATAAACATTATGAGTTGGAATTTCATTCGTAAAGACCGTTGAGAAGTAATCAGCAAAAAGGTCAGTAACTTCTTTGCTGTCGTGTGCTGTTGTGGAATTATACGTCATGTGTTCTGGTATAGTGGGAGATTATGTATATATTAAACATACTTATATATATTGTCGTGTATACAAGCAATTGTGCGCTTTTATATTTACCGTGCGCTTTTATATTAACGGTTACGGTACCGTGCCGGAAAAAAAAGACAATAAACAAACGTTCCTTGTCGCTATAATTTATTTATTTATTTATTTACTGTAGATAAATACAAAATAAAGTACAAATTACATATTAGGAAGCTTTGCCTGTCAAACTAGGAAGTTTCCCGTTCCAGGACAGACAAATTGACAGGTTTAGTTCATATTATACATTACATAATTACATAACAAAAAAATAGAAAAAGAACCTGGTAGCATATAGTATATTCGGATTTGCCGAATTAACCTGGTAACATATAATATATTCAGATTTACAGTGTATGAGATAAGTAGGTAAGTTAGTAGTATTGAAAAGTGTAACTAAGTACCTGATAACAAGTTGGAGGAATTACAACAAGATTTACAATATAAAGAGATGAAGTTATGTGTTAAGGTTATGTGTTTAGAAGTGTGAACTTATAATACATAGTTCACTTACAAGAGAAAATACATTATAATGCTGTAGCACTTTCAAAGGATGAGATACACAATGTATGTACCTACGTCTGTTTTCTCCAAAGGAAAAACCGTCAACATTTTCATACATATCTCTCATACACCGCATTGTAACGTCTCTGTAGACCCCTACAACACTACTTGCCGTGACTACATGATTTTGAAAGTATTGAATATAGTAACAAGGATATTATTGAAGTGCGAGTGAATTTCAAAAATTCAAAAACGTATTAAATCAATGCGCGGACGGTTTTGTTTTTGTTTATGTAATGCTGCCGCGCTTTTTTACACACTAAATAAAAACTATCGAAAATGAGACAAACGGTGAATGTATGTCTGCACTGGTTCCGTGACAATTCGTCCCCCGGCATACTTATTTGCAATGTTCAGTCGCTTTAGGGAAAATATTTTATACATAATTAAACAAAATATAACTATGTGACCCCATAGCATAAAAAGCAATTCCCGTCGCAAGAGATTGGTAGGTACTTTGGAGGAAACAGTCACACTTATTTTGTGTCTCACTATTATTTAATATTTAACAAAGAGTTGCAGCATTATATCGACAAGGAAGGTATATTTATTGCCTTTTTTGCTGTCACGGTACCGTAACCTTGAATCGTAACTGTGAATCGTCACGGTTATTGTAAAAGCGCACATTGGGTCTGAGTGGTTAAGTTTGTTTTAAATTACTTTAATTAACACACTGATCCAACGGTATCGGAAGTACTCTTTCATTATTAAAATTATGTAGGTAAGTATATGCAATATTCAAACTACCATATAATACGAAATTCGGACAGATATACATAAATATTTTATTTTTGGGTGTTATGCCGTGTTGCGCTGCCTCCTTCTTTAGCCAACGTTTCGGACAGCGTTACAGTGTCCATCATCAGGGCAGATGTGTAGGTGTTGTTTTAAATTACTTTACATTAACATACTGATCCAACAGTATCGGAAGTACTCTTTTATTAAAAATTATGTATATGCAATATTCAAACTACGAGTATCATATTAATACGAAATTCGGACAGATATACATACATATTTGGATGTTGAAGAGGGTAGTAAACAAAAGGTATAGAATAATTAGGGAGTTTCCAGGAATAACAGAGCGGTTTACTGGAAATGGGTTTAGAATAGGACTATTGTAAGATAAATTTACACGTATTCAATATATTACCGTTATGGATTAAATGATTTTCAGTGTTTCTAATTATTGTCTAATTATTGCCATATTACTACGGTGAATAATTTGAATTTCTGTATCTTTATATGATCGGTGGAAATGAGATGATTGTTTACCTATAAAAAATTGACACCGTAATTTTTATCTAAGTTTTTGTATTTGAAATTTAAAAAGAAAATACTTATATGTTTGTGTACATGCATATATATATTATGTTTTACGAGTTATACATATATTATTTTTCCACTTTAGGTATGGTGTTTTTTCAGTTTATTTTTAATAATTATTTTATTTAAAAAAAACTTTTTTTTATATTCTAGCCATAAAACTAGCTCAGTATATTTTATTATTTTGCTTTTATTTTACTGTCGTATTACTTTTATTTTACTTTTACTTGTATTTTTTATGTATGTATATATTATTTCTCGACTGGTGTTTTTCAGTTTTCATTATTATTATTATATATGCTACCTTAAAAGCCCGTAAATTGGTAAATCTTTGGTTTTATTGGTAAATATTAGGATTTACTGGAAAGTAGTACGGCCTTTTAGAGTAACATATATAAATATATATTTTTTTAAACTTTTCTTTATTTTGTTTTTTGATTTTTTATTTTGTTTTGTTTTTTATTACCTTATTTGTGTCTTTTATATGTGACAATATATCTAGATTATATTTAGAAAATTTATCTAGTTACTATTTATAGAATATTAAGTCATAAAAAAGTTAATAATTATATAATTTTTATTTATTATTTGTGCATTACGTGAATATTAGTTATTGGGTTATACCCTAATTATTATAATTTGTTGTTTTCGTTAATGCATGCATTATGCAATCTTATTAATATGTAATTATTGTTCCTAATAAAAAAAATAAATAAAAAAACTATCGTTGGCAAACTCTGACAACTTTTTGTTATCTTAAATTCCATGATTCATTATTGTTCATATTCAGTACCTGTGTGTAAGAAGATTAGTTGTAGCATTTTGTGAACACCTTACTGGGAAAACCAATAGATGTATTATCAAATATTATTACCAATATTACCTACGTAGAGGAGAGGATATTTGTTTAAAGATGGACAGCCAAAAATAGTGATCAACTTCCATAGAATGTACAATCTGGGCAGTCAAAAATGTGAATTTTAAAAATATGAGAAGGAACGAAACAATGTCCAATTCTCATTCGAATAAGTGAGGAATATAAAAATAATTTTTGAAAAATTGGAGAATTGTTGAAACCACAGTTCTTTGTATTGAGCTCCCCTGGATTGACTAGCAACATGCCAATACTCTGCTCAAACATTGTGAGATTTATTTTTATTTTTTATTTTATTTTATTTATTTTTTATTGCGAAAAGCAGTTAACAGAAATATCCAATTACATTTAACAATTTTTAGTTAAAAGTGTAATACATTAATTATATAGTTACATTAATAATGACAGGTGCTAAAGAATACCTTTATTTCGCTCTTGAAATGTTTGTAGTTCAATTGAAAAATGTCAATTTCACAGTGAGGTCATTCTCCCCAGAGGCATGACCATTGGTAGGTTGGTCCTGCCTCTATGAAAAGTAAAAAGTCTGTGTTGCCTTGCTCTGGTGAAGTTATCGGGGACATAAAGTGAAATCCTTTCCAGAACATCAGGATTGCTAATGTGCCCGTTTAGCAGCTTGTGTGCTACTAGCACCATTGCAATTTTTCTCCTAACGTCGAGACGATTTAGTCCCAGCATTCCAGCGAGAAAATCAGAGGGATACAACAAAGGGTAGTACCCAAACTCTCGCATGTACAGGTACCGCATGAACTTTTTTTGCACCTTTTCAACATCATTTGAGTAGAGGGCATCTTCTGGTCCCCATATTACTGATCCCCTCTCGAGAATGCTGCGAACCAGAGTGAAGTAGAGCATTTTTATGACTGCTGTGTTGGAAAAAGATTTTGCGTTGCAGATTACAAAGCCTAGCATTCGCATCGCAGAGTTGCACACCGAATCAATATGAGAATGTAATGTCAGGCGTGTGTCAAAAGTGATTCCTAAATCTCTCATTTGTGAAATATTTTTTAACGAGGTACCAGACATTTTGTAGTTATAATAGAATTAATAACAAAGTACAATTGTTGAACTCCATCAAAATACATTTTAGAGAAATCACCAACGGGAAAATTGCTGCTTCCCTCATCACCACATGAATGTCACACTAAAAATTATACCTATTTTACTTATTACTGAATACATGTGGGTGATTTTATCTTTTAGTTAAAGGATCTTGATTGCGATATGATTAAACTGTGTTTTAACGGTGTATGTATATTAACTGTGAATCTGTGCATATATTATGTGAAACACCTGACTGTATAAATTGTTAATATTTAAAATGTACAGAGTACTCCTAACCCTTGTATAGCACATAATTGTACACTTTCCGCTGTTAAAATAGAGTTTATTCCGATTACTCCATTCTACGATTCCGTCGATTTTGGTTTGTAAACGAATAGAATCTGCTTTCGACATTATATTGGTATAAAGTTTAATATCGTCAGCAAATAACAAAAAAATTACAAATTTTATAAACAGAGCTATATCATTTAAAAAGATAGAACATAATACAGGTCCTAAATTAGATCCTTGCGGGACCCCAGAGTTTGTGAAGTAAGGTTTTGAAGCAAACTTCCCGTAAACTACGTATTGCTTTCTGTTAGATAAATAATTGTGGAAGAACAGAAGCATTCTATATGAGACACCAAAATTTTCAAGCTTTTTTAGTAATATGAGGTGATCTACTTTATCAAAAGCTTTAGCAAAATCATTATACGATACGTCTACTTATTCGTTGTTATCCAATGCATTTGCGACATAATCCGTGAAAACCATTAAGTTGGTCGTTGTGGATCTGCCTTCTCTAAACCCATGCTGCTGATTTATGAGAAAAGGTTCTACTTTACTATAGATGTGTTTATGTATAATAAGTTCAAATAATTTGGCCGGTGCGGAAAGAATCGCCACAGGTCTATAGTTCAATACATTTGATTTATCGCCGCTTTTGTGTAGGGGCGTGACCTTAGATATTCTCCAACGGTCGGGGAATTTACTCGAATTTAGAGAAATATTAAATATATGTAAGAGAGGTGACATTAATGGTTCGGCATATCCCTTCAAAATAATTGTATTAATAAAATCTGGTCCGACAGATTTTTTGGTTTAAGTTTTTTGACTGCCGCTAGGAAATCATTTTTGTGCACACGTATCATGTCTACATTATGAGCTAATGAAGAGTAACCTATAGGAGTCAAATTCAGCACTTTGTTCACCGTATACAGACTTAAAGTATTCTGCAAATCGGGCCCTGTATGTGTATGTCCGTTCCATGATACTTGGTTTATAATCCCACCGTCTTTCTTCTTTCCGGAAACAAATTTCCAGAAGGATTTCGGATCACTTTTGACGTTGTTTTCGATATTTTTTATGTACTCCTTGTATGCAATATTTATACAACGTTTGATTTTGGATCTTAGAAAACAAAACTTTTCCCGATCTCCTATCGATCCGGTGCGCTTCCAGTTTGTGTGATATCTGTCTTTCTTTTTCAAGTCCCTAAGAATCTCACCATTAAACCATTTCGGGTATTTTTTTCCGAGCTAGGTAAACGCTTTCTTTTAAAACACATGTCAAAAAGATCATAAATTACACTATAAAAATAATCTACTGCTATATCTACATCTTCAAGTTTATTTTTGAAATCTGGGGAAATGCGTATGAAACATACATCAATGAATTACAGGTAATTCAAAATAAGATAATCAAAAAACTATTTCACTACGAATCCGAAACATCCACAAAAAAATTATATTTGGAAACAAAACTGCTAATTAATAAAACTATACGAGTACAATATATGTGTCCTTATATACAAAATAAATAATAAACTCATACATACAAACACAGAATTCATTAAAACGTCCCAAGTACACAAACATTTTACACGACAACACGATAACATACGTTTAAACACCATTCATACGTAAACAATCAATTAGTTACGAGGGGGGGCAATTTATATAATTGCCTTCCAGATGATATCAAAAACGAAAAAAGTGTGTGCAAATTCAAAAAAAAATTGTTCATGTTTATTCACAAAAAACATAGTAGTGGTAGTGAATAATATCGTATGGTAATATAATATCATGTAAATGTTAGTATTGCAATCTAATGTAATCTAAGGTTATGAAATGTAAAAACTATGTAATGTAAAAACTATGCAATATAATGTAAAAAGTAAAAAATTCTATATTCTAGTTAAGTAAGTGAAAATGTTATTTTCTTTTTTACTGGAATAAAAACTTATGAAAAAAAAAACAAAGGTTTCCAGTCTTGAGAATGTAGTTTGAAATAAAAGTGTTCGAAATCACCACATTCAAGAGAGGATATTTATCTTAAATATACTATCTTCTTTCAAGTCACATCTAAATTAGCCTCCCCCCATTCAATATCTCATTTCTCCTGAGTCTGAACTCGACTCCAATCTTCCACATAATTTTGAAATTTGCCCATTTAAATAAAATTAATACATACAAATTCATCATTCCTCTCTCCATAATTTGAAATGATGACCTAGAACAAGAGCAAGCCAGAAATATTATAAAAAATATATATTACCAAAATTTTGAATTACCTTTTATCTACTCTAAAGGAAGGTCAGTCAGTCATTAAATAATACAGACTTCTTGTAAAGACAATAAATTATCGTTAAAAAATAGTCGTAAGAAAGAATTCAGCGAAGTGGAGATACATTTCTTTTCACACTAATAATATATTTATTATACACAGACATATACGTATGTGTGTATATAATAATTTAATAGGTGCCTGAATTATATTTTATCATAGACATTCATTTTATGCTGTAAAATTAATCTTTTTAATTCATGTTATAAATTTGTTTTCAACAATTTATAATCTTTATCCAATTGCCCAAAAGGGTGTTAATAAATCTGTAGCCGAGAAGCATACGGATGCAAGTCCAAAAAGGTATATGTTCAGGTGAGCCAAAAAACTTTTTTTTTCTGTATCTATGGTCTCATAACTTCTTTGGTTATCCATGCTGATAGATAAAAAAAAAACTTAATTATTAAATCAATTAATTTGGTTTTAAAAACGAGCAAATAAAATGAAATATTTTATATGTATGGCCTTTAAAAATATTGTTTAAAAAAAGGTTACAAAAAAACAAGGACTTAGTCCTTCTGCTTCATACTGAAATGGAATACTTTGTCATGACATGTGGTGTATTATGAAGGGATCAATGTTTGAAAATTGTTTACTTCTATAAAAAGCGTAGCAATGTTAGAGGCAGAAGGATGCAATTTTATTTAAGTCGTAATACTCAAAATGCAACTAAATCATTTAGATACAAGTCCATGTACATCTTTCCGCTACTAAGGTAGTTGTTGCATCCGTATACATTTTTGAAAATCCTATTTTTCTTTGATAGGACTTGTGTCTTTTTGCCACTGATAAACTTGATAACTTATTTGAACAAAAACTCATTTCTTCAAATTTTGGAGTCACATCCGTACGCTTCTCGGGTACAGAAATAAATAAATGTATAATTTTTTCGGTTTACGCTAAGTGCAAAATAATTCGTGTGGGATGAGATTTTTCAACAGAGGAACCTTTTGTTTCAACGGACACTGTTAACAGAAAGCCAAATGTGGTGTTAAATAAAAATGTGTACAACCGGTAAACTATTCTATGTTCAAAGATCCGGCAATTCCAGAGGGAATACGTTCAGTTGGTCACCTCATAAAAAAACAGGAAAAAACACATGCAGATACTGTGAGAGGAAAAACTGGGCCCATAATGGACCTAGGAAGGAATAAATTGTCGAGAATATGTGAAGCGTTTTCGGATTCCAGTTTTTGAATGCGCGTTTGTTTACTTGGAAACCGTTCACCATAAATTTCAAATATTGTTATATTTCATCCAAGGTTAGAATATTTTTCTATCACCCAAATGAGGATTTTTGTCACTAGAACCTTCTACATTTTCATAACTACCCCCCATTATAACAAGACGTCTCAATTGTATTATTGCTTGAGTTGGTAGACTGTAAAGCAATGTTCAGGATTATTTTAAGTGCAGGATCTTAAGCAGAACTGAAAGAAGAACAATGGTTCTCTAGAACCAGAAATGTATTTACAGAATCCTCAACGATGCTGTTTACGAACAAAATTCTGCAGACAATTCTGTTTTCCCCCATTCCTTACAAAACAATCGCTCAAGTATTCACTCCGCATTCAAAAAGGCATTACTCAAATTGCAGTGAAGGTACCCACTGTGTTGATCAACGCACAACATTCGCCTATCCGAAGAATATTTTTAGTTTATTTTTTCTTTGTTTAACAATTTTTTAGAGAAAAATATGTCCTTACTGGGGTACCCCGTTCTAAGGTCACATTGTACATGATTTCGTGTTTGAAATATCTATGTTAAAATATAACAAGAGGAAAATTATAAAATTATATCTAAAAGAGAGCACAATACAAGCATTAATCTTTGTTAATTTTCAAAATTGAATCTATATTCTTCCATCCCATCTCCATAATCCTATCTTAAGGCTCTGCAACCGGGGTCGAAAAGAAGAAGATGGAGAGATACCAAATTAAGAATGTTAGAGGAGAGCGCTAACATTTACAGCGACAAAATCAATGCGAAAATTGCGAAAATGTTTAATAAAACACGACTCGTTTAGAATAGAGCAAAAATTTCGCGGGCATTGTCTTAAACAGCGTTTAAAGACACACTGTGAATTTTTTCATACATATAACATGTAAAATAACTGAAACAAACGTGTTTATAATAATTTTTGGAGCATACTTTGCGATTTTTTTCTATCAAGGGAATTTTATATAATTTGCGTTTCGGCGCGGGCAGTGTCTAGAATAACATATATTTTTAAGAGCTTTAAAACTTACCGTATTTAAGGGAGATATGTAAGTAATCGGTAGAAATGCGGGTTGCGGGCCCTTAATGCTTCTTTTAAAATCGCGCTTTTGAATATGCCCCGACGCGCGACGCAACATCATTTGCCCAGTCACTGATATTTTACATTTATTCTCAAATTAATAATACGATGAAAGTATTGTGAGGGGGAAAATGGAACTATCTACTTGGAAGCTGATCAAAGATTCCACCAATGATGCCGATTGTCATATATCACCGTAATAGTACACAATTGCTAACCCTGTACAAATCGCAAGTGCGCCCCACGGTTGAATTTGGCAGCCACCTCTGGTCTGGAGCTCCAAAATAACTGAAAAATACCCTCGACTCTGTGCAGAAACGGGCGGTCCGTTTGATAGATTCTCCCATCTTAACAGACGGATTGCAATCTTTAGAGCACAGGCGTCGAGTGGGAATGCTATCCTTGTTCTACCGGTATTACAATGGAAGATGCTCCGAGGAACTAGCATCATTGATCCCTTCGGCACCGGTACATAGTCGGGAAACACGCCAAACGCGTGCCCAACATTTGTACACAGTTGACATTTGTCACATGAGAACGGGTCGTTTCTTCGACTCGTTCTTGTGTTCAACAGCTCGGCTGTGGAATGATTTGCCGGCCTCTGTGTTTCCTCCTTCCTACAACATGAGTCTCTTCAAGACCAATGTTTATTCCTTCCTCTCCTCAAAAAGACCCTCCACACAGCATCCCAGATGACATAGGCCCTGAGGGAAATTATTTTCCTCAGGGCCTCCTGTGTAGAGTTAATGTAAAAAAAAAAAAATACCGATTATTCCTGCCTTCTTTAACGGTTGGACTAAGAGACAACTGTCTCCGGTAATTGGCCCTTAAGATAAATTGATTTTATTTTTTATTTATTTGGAGCAATGACTAATATTTTAAAAGATTATGATAACTAGGCCCCCACTGGGTGCCTTACTCACGCTGAGGCCCCCATTTTACGACACCAAATTCAATAAGACATGAACAAATATTTTTTAATAAAATACATGAACGCGGAAATAGTCATAGACATCCAAATTTAATAGACCAGAAGAGACAGATGAGGGGTAAAACCAAACTATGGAGGGTGAAGAGGGGAAAGATGACTGTGATTCGTTAAAAAATCAATCTGACAGTATAAAGGCATCTCGCATTATAATATCACCATTTAGTTCTTAAAAGCAAAACTGCTTTTTAATGAAGAGACCTTTTTACATGGGAGCGCGAATTGCCCGCCACGTTACTATCATATTTGCGTAGTCGAAATCGGCAAAGGAGAGTTCGCCCTTTTTCACACGGGAATATTTTGTTGCCGTGTTTAGTTGAGACACTTTTACAAATGTTTCATAATTTACTTACCCCTGTAACCATCGACGAGCTCACTGGAGAAACGCCCACATTCGCTACGTTCACATATATTAGGGAATAATGTATAGCACAAGCTCTCACCTTTGTTCGTAAAATGTGCGATGTGACCAGCGCGCTGGTCAGGACAAAAATGATGACGTCACATTTTTTAGATTCAAGCAACGCTCTCGTAAGCCCAGCTGGCTCCAAGGCGGAGCTATAGCCGGCTCCATGGGGAGGGGGAAATAATACGTTTTTATCACTTAGGGCAGGTCCAGATAATCTTTTAATTTTGTATCTAATTTTTTTTTGTTTCCCTAATTTTTTATCAAGTTTTTTGCCTGGTCTTTGTCCAAACCTTGTGTTTACCGTCGGAGTTGTTATTTTTTTGTATGCTTTTTCTCTTCCAAAACTGGACCGATTTTTAAGTTATTAAAAGAAAAGTCTTCTTCGGTACGTATTGCTTTTTTTAAAATACATTGTCTGGTTTGTATAGTGAACGTTTGATGGCGTTCAAACCCGCAATTTTAACGGTTTTTGAAGGGTCCTAACTCCTATAAGAAGTACCTCATCTAAAAGAGCAAAACGTACCAACACGCTAGTGGTCGATATCTATATTATATAACGAAATATATTTCGACTAGTATCAAAATTCAGAGTGAAAATTGGGGAATATGTTTCTATGGACAAAACGCCGCGCCGCGCCCGGTTGCGTATTTACAAAACCTATACCGATTCAGTCGCGGTAACGACAATTTACATTTTAAATATACCTCTATATTGGTTATTTTTTTATCACATTGCAAAAACAAAAATTGTTCTAAAATCAAGATAAAATAATCTTTCTGATGTGTATATTAGAAATTAATAATTTTATTTCTAAATATTTAAATTTTAATATTATTTCCATATATTGTAAATACACCTCTATATTAATAATTTTTTATCACTTTGTAAAAAAAAAAATTGTTCTAAAATAAAGATAAAATAAACTTTCCAATGTGTATTTTAGAAATTAATAATTTTATTTCTAAATATTTAAATTTTGATATTGAAAATTTAAAGCGACTGAAACGCGGTACGGATTGTAAATACGCCGCCTGGTTTCCTCTTAACCGCCGTTACCCGAATTTCTACCGATTTCTTACATCTCCCTTAAATATTTAAAGTTTTTAAGCTCTTAAAAAAAATATATGTTATTTTTAAGATAATATCTAGACGTATTCCACACCGAAACGCAAATTATATGAATTCCTTTAGATAGAAAAAAATCGCGAAGCATGCTCCGAAAATTATTATAAACACGTTCATTTAACTTTTTTAGATTTTATATGTATGAAAAAAATCACAATGTTTCTATAAATGCTATTTTAAATGTTCCCCACGAGATTTTTGGTATATTTTAAACGAGTCGTGTTTTATTAAACATTTTCACAATTTTCGCTTCAATTTTTGCGTTCTTCAATTTTTGCGCAATATTTGCGCGCTCTCTCCAACATTCGTAATTATAAATCTCCCCATCTTCTTCTTTTTCAGCGGAGATAAGGCGCATTAAGACTAAGATCAAAGAGCAATGATATCTGTAATTAGAAAAGGAATATTATTAAGACTAACCAGTTACAGGGTGCAGGAATCAGCTCAAAATGCAGGAGTTCATAACGACATTTAAGGCTAGATTCTCGTATCTTCGACTGAGAATATCGCTACCAATTATTTGAGGGAGTATGGGACGGTATGGACAAAATAGTCCAATATTTTATTTTGTCAAATGGTTCAAAATAGTTTGAGATTAAAAACGAAAAAAAACTAACGTAGGTAGTTTTAAACGCATCCAAATAGCATCATTGGTGTTATTAATCAAGATTATTGCATATGACGCATTTTTAGTCCACTCTGCCAGTGCGGTGTGGAGAAGGAGACTCTTGACCGTGTCTTCTTCAGTTATAAAAATCGTACTTCCTTCAAAAGTTTATACCGTTTGCTTATTAAAATCACTCACAATTCTCCCCCCAGTATTCCGTATTCGCTCTCAACAATAGAGAACTCCAGTCCATTTTTTTTTATTGAATAATGACCTTCTAACTTAAATAAATGCATATATATTTTTTTTTTAGAGTTAGTTTTAATAGTTAAAATAATTGCCAAAGTTTTAATTTTTCAAGATCCCCCGAAAACCACCGCATGTGAATTGAATCGCGTGACGTCATCGACTCCTGAAAAGTTATTTTTATTTTCAACAGGTGTTGTCATTTTGAATGATAATTATACGAAAGAAAGATGATACTTTTCAAGAAGTTAAAACATTATTTAGGTGGAATTATTTAATCATTATATTATATTTTTGAATATTATTACGGGAGAGTGGTATAAAAATTGTTTGAAATTATTATTTTTTTAGCTTTTAAAATCAATATTATCAAAAACGAAGAATCACCCACAAAAGTGTAGGCAAACGATATCAGCTGATCGATTGCGGCCATTTTGATTGGGCCGTGGAGCAGTAGGTAGCTTTATGATATAGTATATTTATACGGTTTTTTTCGAACAATTTAAAGTTTTTCAATATTTTAATTAATAGAGATACCTCTATTTTTGATACTGAATTATTTAGGCCTAAATAATGTTTCAATAAACACAACAACTAAATCTCTATAAAAAGTAGATATTTAAATAAACGAATACATTAATACGATGGCTTGTGTCATTCCTACATTCCCGTATATTTCCCATACAATGACTTTACGGTGAAGTCACGACACGAGGAACAGTGACGTCACCACTAACCATTTCAGTAACTGTTGCCAACTTTTAATATTTTTTTACAAACTCTGCGTTTAATATTATTAAATAAAACTTATATATATTTAGAATCAGTGTTTATTGGTCTGTATGAACATATTTTTTAAAAGCCATAATATTTTTCACTGGAGTTCCTTATTCTCGCGTTGTTTTAGTTCTAATGTATCTTCTCAAGTAAATGTATTAATCATGTAACATGTACTTATAAATAAATAAAATATTTTGCAGCACTCGCTCCGCGAAAAGGGTTTGTTGCTTTAAGCATTTACGAATACGACAATGTACCTACAGTCGACCGTCTACTATTTTAGGAATATTTAGGAAATATTGAATCTAAAAATGATGGCAAGAACACTATTCCTATTGCCCTAAAGTTTTAATAAGTTGAAGACTTTATGAATTTCAAAAAAGCTGTATTCTTGCAAAAGATTAGAATTTTAAATTATATTGTACTCTTTGGTTAAACGCTCCCAGGAGAACATCGTTTGAACGTAACAAGCGGAAAAAATTCTCATTAGAAAAACGTTTAATTTTGTGGTTTTTATGATAAATATTTTGCTCTGAAGGTGCAAATTCTCTTCTCTTCAAATATTCAAAACAAACCAGCCAAGATAAAAGCAAGAGTAATTTAAATATTGTTCGGTTATTCATAGCCGCAGAGCGCATTCCAAAACCTACACCTGTTCAGTCGCAGTTGCGACAATTAACATTTTAAATACACCTCTATATTGATTATTTTTTATCACTTTGCAAAAACAAAAATTGTTCTAAAATTGAGATAAACTAATTTTTCCAATGTGTTTATTAGAAACTAATCATTTTACTTCAAAATATTTAAATTTTGATATTATTCCCATATATGGTAAATATACCTCTACATTGGTTATTTTTAATCACTTTGCAAAAACAAAAATTGTAAATTGAAATAAAATAATTATATGGTAAATATACCTCTCTACATTGGTTATTTTTAATCACTTTGCAAAAACGAAAATTGAAAATTGAAAAAAAAAATTTTTCAATGTGTTTATTAGAAATTAATAATTTTACTTCTAAATATTTATATTTTGATATTATTCCCACATATGGTAAATATACCTCTATGTTGGTTATTTTTTATCGCTTTGCAAAAAAAAATTGTTCTAAAATCTAGATAAAATAATCTTTTCAATGTGTATATAAGAAATTATTAATTTTATTTCCAAATATTAAAATTTTGATACTGAAAATGTAAATTGTCGGTATGAGTTTTGAAAATAATAATCCCCGGGAACGTTTATCTTTCTTTCTTGAAAGAATGAGATATTTTTTTATGTCTCAAAAAAAGGGTGACATCTTCCAAATTGATAAAAACTCCAACAGTGCACTTACTATCAGAAGGGTCGTCATAAAATATCTCCCTTAGAAACTTTGTTATACAGTTTATTGAGCATTTAAGAATTCAGATTTGTGGAGAGAGCGGAGATGATGTGGAGGGTTACTGTGAGATAATGCTGACTTTATTTCATAATACAAGTGTATCAGGACTCATAATGTACCCGAAAAACTTTTCTAACATTTTCAAACATATCTGGAGTACAAAATATATTTAATGCCATAGGTCACTCCGAAAAGTTCGCTACGTTTGGTAACTTAGCAGGGGTGCACGGATTCATGGGTGAGATTAGTATGGGGCCTGGTGAGGAATGCGTTTGCCCACCTACTGCGTGGCGGGCTATATCGGGAGAGACAGGTTGAGGGAGACATAACCTAGACCTCTTCAGCCAGACTCTCTCGACCTATCGCCTTGCACCGCAATGGGAACGATGGATTCATATGTTCATCACATCTAGACACATTGACCCCCAGATTCCTACCCACCTTGCATACCTTTTCCTATCCAGAACTTTCTCTCCTTCTTTTACCTAAAAAGACCCTCTACGCAGCTTCCCCAAAGTTGCACAGGCCCCGAGGTATTTTTGAATTAAAACTTCTTTACGCACGCTCGACTTGGGGGGTAAGCTGGTGAATGCGTCACGAAAAAGTGTGATGCGAACGGTAATCGATGTGATAGGTGATCGATGCGAACGATGGTGGATGCGAACGGTGATCGGGCGAGGCGAACGGTCGGGCCTTTACGCAAGCTTGAATTGGGAAGTAAGCTGGTGAATGCGTTACGAAAAGTGTTATTTGAATGGTAATCGATGCGAAGGGTGATCGATGCGAACGGTGATTGATGCGAACGGTGATCGGGCGAGGCGAACGGCGGGCCTTTACGCACGCTTGAAGTTGAGGGGGAGATATAAGTTAGTGAAGATAGAAAGAGAGTGAGTTACGTTTCGTATATTACTGTAGGGACAAGAGAGAGAGGTGCGAGCCACCCATGAACTACAAGGTCGTAGGTCACCCCAAGATCGTAGGTCACCCCAAAGTCGTATGTCACCCCAAGGTCATAGGTCACCCCACGGTCGTAGGTCATCCCAGGGTCGTATGTCACCCCAATGTCATATGTCACCCCAATGTCATAACGTTCTTTTATAAGTTAGTGAAGTTTTACTTCAGTCGTTTGGTCTAAAAACACTCTTTTTTTTTCCTCGGGGCTTCCTGGGTGGAGCTAATGTAAAAAATAAACATAAAAACATTCTAAGATCGTATTCGCAATTTTTGTACATAACATTTTCTGTAAACTTCGACGTTCAACATATTGGGCTTGCGAAAGCGTTGGACCTCTAGATACGACCTCCGTTGTATTTTCAACTCCGCGATTGTTGCTGACAAAGTTCGTAGTAAATAATGCATAATGGGGTCACAAATAACGTAAACAAATGACCCTCAAAAAGGTCGGTAACGTTTAAAGCTCGCAAATTCAACCCTTAACCTCCAAAGCTCACAATGCGTCATACATTTTTTTGAAAGCTCCACAAGGTTTGGATGATTTAAACAAATTATTACATACTTTGCTCGTAATTGAATGGTTGAATCGAGTGTGTTTCGGATTGATACTATTTTTACCAATGTTGTTTGGATAATAATTTAAGTCATATGTATTTTTTCAGAACTAAGTTTGTTTTATTTTTTAGATCATCACCACACAGGATGCCCTGAGGAAAAATAAACACCCCTGGCCTATGTCTTTTTAAGGAAAGGAAGTTATGGAACGGGAAAAGGTGGTAGGTGGTAGTGAAGGGAGTGGTAGGAATCTGGGGGTTGGCACTACTGTTACTGTTCGTCACACCTGGCACACTTGCTCACGAGTGACGAACGTACGAATCCATCCCTCCTATTGCAGTGCGAGGCAATGCGTCATGAGACTCCGGTTCAAAAGGTCCCCCTCATCCAGTTTCTCCCGATCCGGCCCGCCACGCAGCAGTTGGGCAAATGCATCCACCGTCAAGACCGGGATAAACCAAATTGGAAGAGCTATACGTTTGGTGACTTAGAAGGAGTGTCTTGGCGGCGGATGCGTCCGCCCTCCTGCTGCGTGGCGGGCCGAATCGAGAGGGTGAAGTTGAAAAATGATTTTAACCTTTCCAGCCAGACTCTCGACCATCACCTTGTACTGCAGTTGGAGGATTGGAATCATACGTCCGTCACTCCTATACACACTAACCCCCAGATTCCTACCCACCCTTCATACCTTTTTCCTTCCCAGAACTTCCTATTCTTCCCTTCCTTAAAAAGACCCTCCAAACAGCATGAGGGAAATGATTTTCCTCAGGGCCTCATGTGTGGAGCTAATTTTATAAAAAAAACCTCACACCATGAACCCCTGCTAAGTCACCAAACGATGCGAACGACTTGGGGTGACCTTTAGCGGAGGTTTTGGTTATCCGATAAATGGTTCCTGTGGCGGCGATACCCTTACCCGCCTCCCAAATTGTTATTTTATGAATAGCTTTCCAAACAGTACTGCGGAACTCCAAAATATATACAAAAAGCCAAACAAATACAAAATTACCAATTTTTCCAAACGAATAAATTTTTAACAATTATTACAAGCAATAATTGTCAGCCTGAAACACTCATTTACATTGAAAAATCTTCCGAGAAAAGATACTTGCCGCCAACGGGACTTGAACCCGTGTCCTTCCGATTGCCGGTCGAATGCTCTGACCACTGAGCTATGGGGGCTTATCAAATACCCGCCAAATAATTCAATATATACTAGTGTTTCATTCAACAATTACTGCTTGTTATATTTTTTCCACCTGAAAACAACCAACTTTATTTTTTATGTGCTATGCATAAAAATCTTGTCTAAACGTTAGTTTATTAATTAAAAAATAATAATGAATAAATTTTTGTTCAAAAATAATTTATTTTTTAGTCGTAAATTAAATTTTCTGTTTTAACTTGGTTTTTTTTCGAAAAGTCTGATGAAAGTTTTTAAATATATATATTTTTAATTTTTTTTAGCGGTCGTTATTATGTTGGAGTTATTATACTTATAGTTTTATTTATATTTTTTTTTGGATAACTTGCAAAATGTATATTATCTCATTGATTGTTGTGCTGCTATTCTCTTTTCCAATTCTTGTATGTTTGATATGGCCAATGGCTATTTTAATAAATAAATAAATGGTGCTTACAGTCCTCTTTATTTGACCTTTAAGCGAAAACTTTGAATTAGATTGACGTCAAGAAGTTTGACTTTTGTCTTTGGAATAATATCGCTGCCAAAAATGTAAATAGGCGAATCGTCTATGAAATGTAAGCGTTTGTTTGTGGCTGCCCAGAGAAACTTAGATGGGTTCAGCTTCAGCTTGTTTGAAGACATTCAACGAGTTATTATTAATAAGTTATTTATTTCAGCCATATAAAAGTATACATTACATAAAATGGATTTACATACTATATAAAAAAGATTTAAAAATAAATATATATACACATATTTAGTACTCGTATATCTACTACGGGGGCTTCAGATGAATTCTCCATGTTTGGTGAAGAGGCGCGCCCTACCACTGAAGTGTGTTCATGACGCCTTGTGAGTATCTTGTCCATAGTTCGCCGGTGTAAAAGCTCATGCAGTAGCTCTGGAATATTTGCTTCTTCACCGGAGAACTGCACCTGTTGAATCTTCTGGCGAGCATGTTGGCTCGCACGCTTAGTACTCTTCTTTGGCGTTCTATGTCATTTTTATCATTTAGGTCATCAGTGACGACATGCCCCAAATATTTTATTTCACTGCAGATTTTGACATTATCTCCGCCGAGGAGAATGGGTGGAAAGACAGTAGGACCAGTATTTGCTTTAAATACCAGCAGTGATGACTTTTTGGCATTGTACATCAAACCATGACTATCGACGTATGCTTGGCATATGGCCAGAAGTTTTCTCATTGCCCTTACTGATGGGGCTAGTATAACCATGTCATCTGCATAATTTATATTATTCATACATACTCCGGCAACGTGGCATCCGATTCTTGCTTTGTTCAGTGTTTTACTAAGTTCGTCCATATATACGTTGAACAGCACTGGGGACATGAAGCCTCCTTGCCTAACGCCGCACTTTAATTTTGCTGCTTCTGACAGGCTGTCATTCCATCTGACGAAGTTTTCCTATTGCTTGTACCATATATTCAATATATTTACAATTTGTGGTTGTACTTGTCGGTCCGTCAGTTTTTTCCATAATTTATCATGACAAACCATGTCAAAAGCTTTGCTTAGATCTAGGAAGCATGTTTATACCGATGTTTTTCTGGCTTTGTAATATTCTATCGATAGTTTCATGCTATATATGGCTGTATCAGTAGAGCACCCAGCTTTGAAGCCCATTTGGGAATCCTCTGTAATGAGCTTGTCTTCCGTTTAATTTAAAATCACTTTTTCAAATATTCTTGTTATTATAAGAGAGAGAAGCGAGCAGTGTTGTCAAGTATGCTCCCGCATACTTCACATGTTCTATGACAAGTCCATCGTGACCAGCAGATTTGCCTCCTGCCATGTTGCGTATTGCTCGCTGAATCATCTCAGGAGAGATGACAATGAACGGCTGTTGTTTTGATTGATGCAATGGTGTATAGAACTGTTTATCCATTGTTTGGGGTTGAACTGTAACTGCAGTATTCCGGAAAGCTTCAGCTATAGCTTTATTTTCAGATTTTTCATCAATATTGGTTGGCGCGTTATGTTTTGCTTTCAATACAGTATTAGTTTTGTTCCAGAAAGACGAAAAGTTTTTGCATTGTAGGCTGTTTGCTATTTTACCCATTTTGTTCTGTTCGAAGTTTCTTTGGCATTTCTTATATACTTTCTTAAATAACGATCTAATTTGCTTTCGAGTTTCTATAAAGGGACCACTAGTGGGTCGTCCATTCTGTAGCCATTTTATGTGCGCATTTCTTGATCTTTCATAATGTAAGGCAACTTTCTCATTCCAACCAGCCACACTCTTCAATCTTCGTCCAGTCATAGACCTTCTCTCTACATTAAACGCAGATATTGCTGAGATACGTAATACTTGTACAATGTTTTTATATAGATCATCGATTTGTTCTGCATTTATCATAGTGCTATCAGTTGCAATTTCGGTTCCACGAATTATCTCAAGTTGATCTATTGATAATTGGGCATATCTGGAGTAGGACTGCACTATTTTTTTTTACTTTTGGGTTGCCATCTTCATGGATCTCCTACTATTGAAGAACTTGTAGTATATGTAAGTAGCCCTTTAGTTCGTAAAGTGGTGTGCATTTGTTTGTGATCAGACCAGTCAGACTGGTAGTCAATATACATATCTTCAATTATATTATGTACCGCCTGAGTTACGAGACAATGGTCGAGCCATGGTATTGCTTCTAGGCATTCAGCTGTACGGATTTTGAGACTGTTGACTTTGTTTGGAATACAGTAATTAATTTGCTGATCGCCAGCGTAGCAGTAGGAAAAGAGACCAAATGATTCGATTATTTTGGCGACATCATTTGTAAAAAGGATGAAAAGAAGTGGACCTAAAACGAATCCCTGGGGTACCCCTGAAGAAAGTGTTGCGAAGTTAGAGAGTTTATTTCCAACCTGCACGGCTTGTAAAGCGATTGGATAGATATGACCCCAACCAATTTTTGATGTTGGAACTCAAACCAAATGTTTCCTCTAATCTCTTAATGAGGAAGTCGTGATCAATCGTGTCAAACGCTGCACTCATGTCTAAGAGTACTCTACTTACTTAACTGACCAGAATTATATCTGACAGCATACGACGCGACGGTCCGGTTTTTTTTTAATGAAATCTTCTATAAGCGGATTTACAATTCGTATTTTCTTCTTTTTTTTAAATATTTTTATTGAAAAAATAGTTAATACATAATAAACAAGTCCTGCTAAGCCAATTGAATTAGCTTGTCAACAGGTGCTTATAGATTAGTTGCATATTTAGTTTTAAAAGTTATAATTTATATCTTATATCTACAGATTCATTAATACATTTCGTTAATTTATTTATTAATCGTAGGTTATTTAAATTCAAGTTACTGGTTATTTAGGCAGCAGCAATTTTCTCCAGGATTTTTGATGCGAACGGTAGATTTGGAACAGGTAGATAATTACATAATTATAAGTTATCCGAGTCTAGTTGTGACTTTTTTATAATTGGTGAAACTTAAGCTGATTTTAATGGTTCAAGGAAATCACCTGTGCTGAGAGATTTATTATAAACATGATTTAGGAATGGAGATAAATGGCACATTTTTTTAATAACCAAGTTGGTATAAGGTCAAGACTACACTGCTTATTTGGCGAACCTGAAATTATCTTTTTTACTTCTCCCAGCGTTGTAGGTTTATGTCTTTTATTATTGTGACCTTTGTACTGTGTATTTTATAAAACATTTCATACGATGTTTTGACAACTTCACTAGAATAGTATGAAGCTTATAGGCTTCTTGTTTCAAATACCATTAAAAAGTTTCCTGTATTAAGAGTATGTAATTGAAAACAGAAACAAAAATCAACTCCCTCCAGGCAGCGTACAAGAAACATGACATTTCATTTGATTAAAAAACATACATATTAATTAGATACTCCTTACATTCAAAATAAAACAAAAGCATGATACGCGAAAATGCCCCGCAGACAATACACGCGTGTCCTACAGAGCGGTGTACAAACACATTGATCGCCTTTATTATTACCCTGACAAGCTACAATATATAACTGTATCGTAACGGCATAAAAAGGCAATACACATACATAGGTTCTGCTGAAATAATTCTATCAAAAGATCATTCTCTTTTGCAATTTATCTCACGCACCACACAGTGATGTCACCGTAGACCCTTACAATACTCCTAGCCTTGACGATAATTTTACAGAATGGAATATATTTGCAATGATAATATTGCAGTGTGAGTGAATTAAAAAAAACATAAATCATTATCATACATCTCCCTCACTCATATAAATAAAATGAAACGCAATTCCCGTCACCGTGGAAGAGCCGTAATATATCTGTTTCCTTCAAAGGAAAAAAAATAGTACTTTGGAAGAAACAGTAACACTTGTGTGTCTCCTCTTTTGTCTCACTATTATTTAGTGTGTAAGAAGGAGCTGCAGCATTGTAACGGTAAGGAACGTATGTTTAATGGCTTTTTTGCCGTCACTCTACCGTGAAACATCAGGGTAATTATAAAAGCGCTCAATATATGAACTTGTAAAAAATGACATTACCTATAAAAAAATATTGTTTTGACAGCCATTCTATATAGTTCAAATCTAGTAACTGATTCTTTACTGAATCAGCCAAACGATTCTATATCTTTTGTGGGATCGTTAAGGGATAACGGACGTGATATCCTGTCAGATTTTTGAGATTTATTTGCTTTTTATATGTACAAAGTACATTAAATGAATAAATAATTATGCATACTTTCAGGAATTGGTGTTTAAAACTATCTAAACTAAAATATTTTACAGTAAATATGTAAAAATCACACAAATCTGACATGAGATCACGTCCGTTATCTCAATAACAATCCCACAGTAGACATAGAATCGCTATGTAGTATTGTTTCACTCGTTCCTATGTTTCATCCATACCTCCAGTTCTAAAACGAGATAAGAAAGATTTTTTTAGATGATATTAATTGCTGGTTTATTATTAAGAAAGCCCCTGAAGGCGCATGTGCGTCGTTATGATTTTGATGAATATTTTTTTTCTTAAAATATAAAGATTTACATCATGTTAAAATGGATGCTAATTTTAATATTTCTCTGTTAAATGGTACAAAATTATATAATACATTTAATAGGCCACTTGCATGGAATTCAAAACGACTTGGAAAAAATCGTGTGGATAGATTTTTTTTACTAAGATTACGAAAATATTACAAAACTTTTTTAGAATTGTACAGTTTTTTTTAATAAATAAATCCATTATTTGGGCTCGTGACGTCACTACATGAAAATTTCCCGTCTCCGAAAATGTTCCTATTAATTTTGTAAAATTCAACACTGATTTATTTTTTTTATATGGCATCACTTTGATTTCAGGCGAATTTTTGAATTTGACATTTAACGTTCACTAGATTTATTGTTTGTTCTCTGCGAACTTATCATTTGGTTTGACTTTTTGACAGATGTAATGAAGAGAACCCCGTACATTTAATGTTGTCCGTACGTGTTTTAGAGATATAATAGTTAATGTGCTGATTTTAACAAAATCAAATTTTAAAATATTCTTATTATTATTATAATTTACAAGTACAAGTATATTACATTTGATTTTGTAATAAAGACGTTGTACATTATAATGATTTATGAACAATAAGATGGATCGAGGAAAAAAATATTTATGAGATGTAATATTTTTGCTATGCCTCGTTATTCTCCTGTGCCCTTTCTTCTGGAAAACGTTCCTTTTTTAAAATGATTTTCGGCTATGTAATTATCGGTTTTTCGCACCTATAAAATTATGTCCCGTCTTTCCGGTTAATAAAAAATGGTCTGATTTTTCGGATCGAAATTTTCAAAAAACAGCCAGGGTTACAAATATACGATTAATAAAAAACATACAGAATATCTTAGAATATTTGCCTAAACCCGATATTTTTTTTTAAAACTGTGATGCAAGTGGCCTATTCCCCAGTGGAACCAATATCTTTTTCTGATTTTTCTGTCTCCAGATTTTCGATTGTTATTATACTTAGTATTATACTTGTAATTACCTGCATCATATCAAAACAATTACGGATTGTCTTCATTCTATGATAAAGCCCTAACGTTCTGCGAATTAGGGCACGTACCAATGTGGTTTACTTGGTGAGATGATTGATAAATGATAGTATCTTCATCAAGCAGTAATATTACACTATATCCCATAATCACCCTTCCCTTACACCTGCTTCCCTTAAACCATCAATGATATTGTGCAAATACCAATATGTTTATTCAGTGGCGTAGCCTAAGGGGGGGGAGTGGGGGGGGTGGCCCGCCCGGGTGGCACTTTTAAGGGGGGCGGCAAATTTTCGCAATAAACAATAATATTATCTTGGAAAAATTTAAACCATTTCAAATCATTATTTAAAAATGTTTTACGATACTTCCGTTTACGAATCCAACAATTTTTATTATTATTTATTAAAAATATCAATAATTATATTTTTTCAAGCTGCAAATTTCGCAATTCGTAGGAAAACCGTACGCATATTATGAGAGTAATACTAATTAAAGCTTATAACTCGCAAACAGATTCACTCTTAATTATTAAAACCAGAATAGTGTTCAGAATGTATTAACGAATTAATTTCATTTGTGTATTCATCTGCTAATACATTTCGAAAGAGACAATTATTTTATTCGAAGTGTAGTTATAAAATTCTAGTTGCAGACTATGTATATGCTGCCAATATCAAAGAGAAAACCATGGATCACTACTGGTATTCTCCAATGTATCAGAAAGCATGATATGATTCACAACTTCTGTAGGAAAAACCGCAGTAACTATGCATCTCTCATATTCTACAAACGTTATAGAAAAAACTGTAAAAAAATAATTGACAATGTTAAAAGGGATTATTACAAAAAAAAATCAATGAAGCTACCGATGACAAAAAAAAAATTGGAATATCATAAAAGATATAGCCAATATTAATAAAACTGACAAACCTATTTTTAAAATTAATATCGATGACCAAACAATACATGTAAATTTTGACCCTAAAAAAATATCTAACCATTTCAATCAATTTTTCTCCAACATTGGACCTAACTTAGCAAAAAAAAAATTTAGACAGAAACAGCGTCTCGGAGAAAGATCTTGCAATAATATACTTATCGATAATCTGAGCCATAACCAGTTTCACTTCACTCCCACCACTGAACTTGAAATTATAGGATTAATAGCATCTCTTAAAAACAGTAACTCCACGGGAATTGATCATATCTCGACAAAAATAATCAAACACATTCAAAATTACATCGCATCCCCTCTTAAACATGTAATCAACTTAAGCTTCAAAACTGGCGTTTTTCCTAACTCCCTAAAACAGGCCACATTAATTCCAATATTTAAAGCGGGAGACAAATTATTTGTAAATAACTACCGACCGATGTCCTTACTAAGCATAATATCTAAAGTTGTAGAAAAAGCGGTGAAACATAGACTCTGTAAGTTTCTCGAAGATAACAAAATATTATCTGACAATCAATACGGCTTTCGCAAAGGTAGAAGTACTTCAGATGCAATATCCGCCCTCACAAAGATCGTTTCCTATAATCTTGACATTGGTCGCAAACCACTTGCTGTTTTTCTCGATCTCGTAAAAGCATTTGATACGGTCTCACATCCATAACTGCTAAAAAAAACTGCAGCAGATTGGAATAACTGAAGTAGCCTACGCATGGTTTGAAAACTATCTATCAAACCGAACACAACAAACTCTCATCCAATCTGATAAGCAATAAACTATCTATGTCCTATGGTGTACCCCAAGGTAGCATACTAGGATCAATTTTATTTCTTATATACATTAACTCACTATGTGCCATGAATATTGGTGGAAAAATATTATCATTTGCTGATGACACGGTCTTAATATTTGAAGATGAAACATGGCAATTAGTTATTAACAAAACTAATAATGCTGTAATAAAAGTAAAGCATTGGCTTGACACAAACCTCCTCACACTTAACATCGACAAAACACATTATATGACATTTTCCATGCACAAACACAATATACTCAACAACTGCCCTAAACCAATCATCCACTCGTGTCAACTCAATGTAGAAAATCCAAAAACCACATCTAATATTAATTGTACGTGTTCGACCCTCAAATCATCAAAAGTAGTTAAATATTTGGGAATAATCATTGACAACCAACTATGTTGGGAAGCTCACATCGGTGACACAGTAAAAAACTTCGTAAACCCTGCCATATTTTCTGCTCCCTTAGGTCTATCTTAGATTTACAGACTCAAAGCGTTTACTTTGCCCTTTTCCAATCCATAGCAACATACGGTATAGTGGGATGGGGTGGTTGTGCTGAATCCATTAATAGACCAATTATTTTAGTTCAAAATCTAATTCTGAGAATTATATTTAAATGTCAACCTACCCATCCCTCAAATGAACTCTTTGAAAAAATCAGGTTCTTAGATATTCGACAGCTATTTACTAAAACAAGCATTTGTTATATACGAAAAAATAATCTATTATCGCTCCACAATATCAAGCACACACCAGCTTTTCATCAAACCTGGGTTGCGTGGTCCCAAAAACTAACACATCATTCGCTCAACGACAATTCTGGTTCATCGCTCCTAAAATATATAATGCTCTGAGTACTGACATAAAGTCAACTAATTCTAATTCTATTTTTATAACACGTGTACAACATTGGATTTTTGAAAGGGGACGAACGAACACTACATTTTAATTATTAATTTTTGAATTTCAAAATTTTAATTTCCATTTTTGTTTCTATTTTTCTTTAAAATGTTGTTATTTTTTTCTCTTAGTTTTTCACTAAATTTTTTTATGTTTTAATTTTGATTTATATACTTATATGTTTTAATTTACATAGAACACTTGTTCTATATAAATATCTTAATATTTAATCTTTATTATTCATTTTTGTATTTCAAAATTTGAATTTTCATTTTTATTTCTACGTTTCCTTAAAATATGATCTTTTTTTTCTTTTTACTTTTAAGTATTTCTTAATTTTTTTTTTGGATTGCTTAATCATCTGTTTTAATTAAATCGTATTTAAAATATTAAATGTACGACTACCACAACACGGGCATTAGCCTAGTGTGGTAGCCAAAATAACAAATATCTGTAACTAATAAAAAATTTTAAGTAAAAAAAAAAAAACCATTTTCATATTCTAAATGTAGTTTTAATTCGCCAAATATAGATTTAATTTAACCCGCCTAATCACAGGAGACACAAATTGTCCCACACATTTAATTTTAAAATAAAATTGTGAAATTATGTCCCAAACATTTAATTAAAATAAATTTGTGATTGCGATAAATAGTTAAGATACATTAGATTCTTACAACTTAAATAATAAACATTTACAATCTACGTATACTTGTAAAGATCTAGGTGTTTATTTAGAAAACAAATTAATTTTTGATAAGCATATCGAACACATAATATCAAAATCCTACAAGATGCTAGGTTTCCTATTAAGAATATGTAAAGTTTTCAAAAGTGCTAAGACTCTTGAAATGTTGTTTTGTTCATTGGTCAGAAGTCCACTGGAGTATGCGTCCCCGGTATGGAATCCTCAATATAAGGTGTACATAGATATAGTAGAAAGTATACACAATAAATTCTCTAAATATTTATTCAAGAAATACAACAAAACTACAAATAGTTTAAAACTATAAATAATAACATGTTAAGTTTACAAAAAAGACGCACATTATCAGATCTGCTGTTTCTGTATAACCTGCTAAATAATAAAATAGATAGTCCTGAATTGCTATCCACTATTGGTTTAAATGTCCCAATGAGGCGTACCAGGCACACTTCTCTTTTTCATATAGAATCCAATAACACTAATGCAGCGAGTAACTCACCAATTACTCGCGCAATCATAACTTATACCCACTATGAAAAATTACTACACTTAGACATTTTTCATGATTCCTTGCAAACATACAAAACTAATTTATTAAATTTCTTGGCGTGATTTAATTGTTTTAAAATTACTTACACTTAATTTATCATTAAACTTTAATCAGTCAATTACAATTAGTGAGCATATAATTCTTGATTTTAAAATGTCTCCTTATCTCCCCCCCCCACTCTTTTTCTTCCTTTTTATTATTATTACTTCATTCATTCAATAATTAATTTTTAAGACCGGTTCATATCTCAGGCGTAATTACCAAATGACATTATATGGACTTACGTAATAGGTACATAACCATGTAATAATTTAATTTAACATACCTTATAATCTGTACTATAATGTACTGTGTATGTCTTAACAAACAAATAAATAAATAAAATTATTGATTATTCTGCTATAGTGACCATTGTTATATTATTATTTTATTTGATATTTTTCCACAATGTAAACATTATTATTTCTTTTTTTTTTTTTGCAGAAACAAACAGTACATTATTACATAATGGAAAATATTTACAAAGTTATGGAATTAATACAATAATTGGTACCAATGACATGTCGCTATTATATATTTATATTTTTGTGAGATAAATAATACATTATACCTAAATTAAGTTAGTAGCTTATTGAAGGAGAGGGGTGTGTGAGAGTGTTTGTATGTGTGTAAATGCGCGTGTGAGGGTATGGATGTGTGTGTTATGTGTGCGAATTCAGTGTGCTAAAAATGTTTTTCTTAAATAGAGGGAGGAAATCAAAAAATATATCGGTATTTGTGGTTTTTATTTTAGTTGAAACTTTGAAGGATGCGGGAAATGGGGGAAATGTATTATTACTGGTTGTGTAAAAAAGGTTGGTGTGGCGAGTTCTTTTAGATGGGATGTAAAATTTATTTGGGATAGAAGTTTTGGGCAGTCTATTCTGTTATGTATAATTTTATGGAGAAATGTCATGTCAGCTACCCTGGATTTCAGGGATTGGAGAGTGCAGATGTAATTATTGTTATAACCGAGATACTTAATAAATTTATTTTGTATGCGCTCCATGTTATTGACGTATTGGGTGTATTTGGGATTCCAGACAGGCGATGCAAATTCCAGTGTACTTCTGACTAGTGAGGAGTAAAGCATTACTAGAGTATGTGGATTTCTAAATAATTTACTCAGACGTAGTATAAAACCGAACATTTTGTAAGATCTATCAGTGATTGAATCAATGTGCGTTTAAAAATATGTTTTTAATCTAAATAGACTCCAAGGTCCTTACATTCATTTTTTGAGATCACGGGTTCATCGCAGAGTGAATATGAAAAGTTAATTAGATGCTTGCTTCTAGTAAAGGACATAGTGTGGCATTTAGAAACATTGAGGTCTAAATTCATGACATATTTATCTTAAAGAACAATTGTAACGTAATAACCCAAACATATGTACCTACTTTAAGACCTACCTACCCAACTTTGTATAAATTCTGAAACAAAAGAATGTCAATTGCCAGCCTGAAGATGTCCACAATAGGATGAAACCGGTACTGGTAAAATAAATAAGTGGAAATAAGTTTAAAAGTGTTTTAATTTCAATTTTAATACAATATAATTCCACCACGTATAACAGAACAATAAATAAACTCAGTTAAGATACAGTTTTATAACAATTTAAAAAAAAGGAATCTGTATTTAAAATTTTAAGTTTATTACATTAGGTACTTTAATTCGAATATTCGCAGGCGTGTATTTTTGAGCCAATCCACATTTTCAATATCAAAATTTTAATATTTAGAAACAACAATGTTCTAATAAGCACATAAGGAAAAATTACTACATCTATCTAGATTTAAGAAAAATTTTGTTTTTTGCAAAAGGATAAAAAAAACCATAAAAAGGAACATAATAACAATACATGGGAAGAACCGGAAATTTTGTGCACAAACATTGACTTATTTTGTGTTGAGAACGTA
Organism: Limnephilus rhombicus; assembly: GCA_929108145.2. Classification (NCBI taxonomy): domain Eukaryota; kingdom Metazoa; phylum Arthropoda; class Insecta; order Trichoptera; family Limnephilidae; genus Limnephilus; species Limnephilus rhombicus. The sequence continues at coordinate 43,152,817 of OV815283.1, forward strand.
AATTTCCAGTTGTGGATTCGTTTGTATGTTGAAACATTTCAAAGGAAAACATCCTCTTATTTGAAGTTCAGTTATAATATTCTATTTGCAGACTATGTATGTGCTGCAAGAATCAAAGTAAAACCATTTTCATGTTCTGAGTGTAGTTTAAATTCGCCAGGTATAGATTTAATTTAAATCAGTACAGAATGTAAAATTCCAGTTGGATTCATCTGCTGACACATTTCGAAGGAAAGCATTCTGTTTTTCGATGTGCAGTTATAAAATTCTATTTGCAGACTATTTATTTAATGCCAGAATCAAAGTAAAACCATTTTCATGTTCTGAGTGTAGATTTAATTCACCGCATTCAAACTGGTTTTGTGTTCAGAATACAACGATAAATTAAATAACGAGTTGCAGATTCATCGTGCATCGAGTGAAGTTTTACATTTGACTTACATAATGCTGTAAAATTCTGAGAAATTGTTTGTTGGGTGTGTAACTATTATTTGGGGACTCTAACGCAGTAGGTATCAATAAATCAACTTTGGAATAGAATTTATAAACATGATTTTCGTTGAAAGAATACTCGTCAAAAGTGATTTTTTTTAAATCCGGCTCGTATATAATTAGGTCGTAATACAAAAATGGGATTTCCGAATACAACCCCCCCCCCCCCACCCCCCGCCGCTTGAAGTACCCGAACAAGTGGGCGGAGAAATTTTCCTACGCCCCGATGTTCTGAGTGTAGTTTTGAATCACCACATACAGATTTAATTAAAACCAGTTTCGTGTTCTGAATGTAAGTGCCGGCAGAATCAAAGAAAAACCCTTTTAATGTTCTGAGTGTAGTTTCAATTCACTGGATACAGATTTAATTAAAACCAGCTTTGTGTTAAGAATGTAAGTGCCGCTAGAATCAAAGAAAAACCATCTTTTTGTTCTGAGTGTAGTTTTGATACACGGCATATTTGGTTTAATTTAAACCAGTTTTGTGTTATCAACATAACAATAAGTCGCCGATACATCGTGTACCTAGTGAAGCTTTGCATTTGAGTTGCATTCCATATGTATGCATGATGAAGATGCAAATTTTATTACAGGCATACCACTGTCAATTTCTGAGAGCAGTTTAGAAGCATTATTTTATTGAAAGAGTACTCGGCATATGGAATAATAAAAATCGGCATAAAAAAATAGAAAATATCTACCCCCTCCCCCCGGTCAGCGCTTGAAAATCTGCGGAAGAAGTACCTGTAGAAGTTGGGGGGGGGGGGGGGGGCGAATCCCACGCTACGCAACTGTGTTTAATAATGTTACAGGTTGACGACGCAATTTCGATTAATTATATTTGCTTAGACTCAAAATTGGTTTTAAAGACAATTAAATGAACATCAATTTGGGAGGTGGGTATGGGCATTTTTCTAAAATTGAAATAAATTAAATCACTTAATATCTCTACATATTATAAATTAAAGTCATCCGCCGCGTATGTCTGTCTGTTCGCGATAAACTCACAAACTATTGAACGGATTTTCATGCAGTTTTCATCAATAGATAGAGTGATTCATGAGAAAGGTTAAGATATATAATTTGTCAAGATTTTGTGTAAATTGGTTGAAATAAATCGTACTAATATTATAAAGGTGAAAGTTTGTATGGATGTATGTTTGTTACTCTTTCACACAAAAACTACTGAATAGATTTTAAAAATTCTTTCACTAATAGAAAGCTACATTATTTGCGAGATCTATATGCTATATACATTGGTATGCTCTGGCGTAATGAATAATCTCTGGCGTTATTAAAAAAAAATTGTCATACGTTTTCTGTCGCTAACATAATCGATTTATTGCAAACGCCAATTGTCGCCTTGGAAACGATGTTTTTTTTTAAAATTAGGTTACTATGGACATCCTTTTGATGTTACAATTCAAATATGTATAAAATACTAATTCCTACTTTACTGAACGGATTTTAATTAAACTTTACAATAATATAAACATATAGGCTATAGCTCAGAGCTCTGGCATTACGAAATTTGCATGAAAAAAATTGCAATAGGTAGCACGATTAGTAAGATATCTATAATTCTTTAATCGATTCAAATTATTAGGGAAGTAGGTACTTCAAATACATTCGATGATTTAAATATTTTCTAAAATAGAATTTTTATTTAAGAATCTTCGTTATGCAAAATGTCATTCTCAAATTTTGACATTTTCTATCACAGTATTGGATAGTCAGGTATCGATTTTTTAAGTATAAAACTGCCGTACTGGATATTTTGGTAGAATATAAAAAGAAGAATAATAATTCGTACTTAACAACTATCTCGGGTAAAGTTCGGTTTAGGGGCGGCGTTCCTAGATAATAAAACTAGTTATTTTTATACTAACTATGGGCCGGAAAATCCGAATCTGAAAGAATTAGGCGTCGGCAAGCAATATTAACTTAATTACACGACTTTAAAATTTTCTATACACACACAGGAAAACAAGCCATTTTGAACGTGTTCTGACACTACAAGTCATAGAAAAACAAGAAAGATGTTAACATAAAATTAAGTGTTGCCATTAAGCAATAATATCAATAACTAATTTAAGTAATTATTTTTTATAAATTTTACTCACTTTTGTATCACAAACCATGTTACATAAACCTAGCGTAGCCGCTAAACTACTTGAAAACTGGGATGTTTTCTTGCCTTGAAGCGAGTAGGCGCTATGAAGGGGGCACTTTCTTTTCTATCACAAACCATGTTACACAAACCCAGCGTAGCCGCTAAACTACTTGAAAACTGGGATGCTTTCTTGCCTTGACGCGAGCAGGCGGTATAAAGGGGCACAAACCATGTTACACAAACCTAGCGTAGCCGCTAAACTACTTGAAAACTGGGATGTTTTTTTCATACTTTTGGTCTAAGAATACGGCCGTTGAGATAGTCATAATTCATGAGGTTAATGTGTTATGTGATGAATTATCATGTGAGGAAGTATCGTGTCGGAAAGTTTTACGTTATTGATATTATTGCTTAATGGCAACACTTAATTTTATGTGGTGTAACATCTTTCTTGTTTTTCTATGACTTGTAGTGTCAGAATACGTTCAAAATGGCTTGTTTTCCTGTGTGTGTATAGAAAATTTTAAAGTCGTGTAATTCAGTTAATATTGCTTGCCGACGCCTAATTCTTTCAGATTCGGATTTTCCGGCCCATAATTAGTATAAAAAAAAAAAAATTATTTAGAACTATCGCCCCTAAATCGAATTTTTTCCACTATCTCTAAAAATGAGTTACCGAAATGTATGTATGCACATAAACCCGAACGACTGAAACAAATTGAATAATAATTTTTCTTGTTCGTTTTTTTTTTGTATAAAACTACCGTTGAGTTCTTGCATTATAAAATTTGTATAAGAAATTATAATAGGTGGCATGCGAGAAGTTTGAAAACTGAATGTATCGGGAATGAATGTGTGGAATGCGAGAGGTGAGTGGGGGGAGTGGGGAGGGGAAGAGGAGGTGTTGGGAGGGTGTTGGTGGAGGGGGGAAGGGGTGGGGGAGGAGGGTGGGGGAGGGGGTTAGGGGGGGGAGAGGGAAGGAAGGGAAAAGGGGAAGTATGGAGGAGGTTGTGGGGAGGGGTAGGGGGTGGGGGGAAGGAGGTTGATGGGGGGGAGTGGTGTGGAGAAAGGGAATGTGGAGGGGTAGGGGGTGAGGGGAGTGGTGGGTGGAGGGAGAGGGGGAGAGAGTTGATGGCGGGAGTGGAGTGGAGAGAGGGAAGGCGGAGGAGGCGGAGTGGGGTTTAAGAGTGGGAGGGAAGGAATGGAAGGGGGAGGGGTGGGGGTGGGGTGGGTGGAGTAGGTGGAGGGCGAGGGGGGTTGATGGATGAGTGGTGGATGGGGAGGGAAGGTGGAGGGGGGAAGAGAGGGGGAAGGGGTGGGTGGAGGGGGAGGGGGGTTGATGGGGGGGTGTGGAGTGGGGGGAGGGCTGGATGGAGGGGGAGAGGGATTGATGGGGGGAGTGGAGTGGGGATAGGGAAGGTGGAGGAGGCTGAGAGGAAATCCCCTAATTCCATGCGAGCGAAGCCGCGTGAAAAAGCTAGTAATATATAAAGGAGAATGTCGTGGACGAGCGGACTGACAAGCGAGCGGTGTGTATTTGATTTGTATACAGATCTACTGTTTTCTGCCGAGGTTGATGAAATTTTGCACATGTGACCTTCAAAACAAGAGGAAAGTCACTGTCTACATTTGATTTCGAAAACTCTGTGTAAAGCCCTGGCATCGCCGGGGACTTCAGTTAGATCGAAATAAATATCGGTTTTAAACATCGCAATTAAGCAAAGTCGGTAGCGCGGTTGATAGCGATAAGTGGGAAGGAAGGTTCGATCCTCAGCCAAACCATTCCCGCGTCGCTTCGTCCCTTACTATTTAGGGATTGGTTAGAATTTGCACCCCGCCGCCCAGGCTTACAGATGGTCTGACAGATATAATGTTATGTGGTACTTCGAGAAAGTTGAGTTGCCTTCCGGTCCTATCCGCGCATCTTCCGTAAATCTTTAGTTAAAAGGTTTAATGAGCGGTTGAGGGAATAATTAGTTTCCTTTGGGTTAAGTACCCATTAAGTATTTGTAATTTTTATTTGTTTTGTAATCTTTTACTATTATTTAACTGGGTCATACGTGACAATTGATTCTACTTACTCCAAATAAAGACTGATTTTGTAAACCGTAAAGTAATTGTAGATTTTATTTCACACATATTTTTAAAGTTTCCATTTTAATAGATATTTGAAAATCGATTCATTATGGTAATAAAGCTTTGTTTTTTTATAGGTTGATTTTTTTATGTATTACTAGCTGACCCGACAAACGTTGATCTGCGATATAAATTATTTGTTGTGAATATTTTAGTGGTTAAATAAAAAAAACGAATGTATTGTAAGTGTGTGGGGATGGGATCTATGACAGAAAGAGGAATGGAGCGCAGGAGACGATGACCGCCGATAAAAACAAAAAACACCAACTAAAGTAGTAAAATGAAATAAATAAAATTGATATAAATTTAGAAAAGCAATTGAGTGTGCGATATTTTTTGTCAATCCGTCTTTAGCCAACACAAATAAGCTCGTTGGTTTGCCCACGCGAGAACATGAAGCTGAATGAAATATCAAAATGACGCGACGCTTCTCGTGAATATCTTGCGCATGTGTGGATGAAAGTTCGACAAGGTGAAGGTATCGCCTTCTGTCATTCAACAACATAAATAATTTCGTTCTGTTTGAAAAAGGAAAGACGGATAACTTTGTTCATATAAAAATACTAAAATCGTGATCAAAAATGGGGAGGTGGGGTAGGGGCGTTAAAATTTGGGGTTATGGGTATTTTTTGATGCTAAATAAAAAAAAAAATACTAAAACAATAAATTATTCAAAAAAATAGATTTTTTCTGGATAGAGACATTCTAATCACCTAGCGGTATGAAATATACTTTAAAACCCATTCTCATACCTACCAAATATATATAAAAATAGGTCAAGCCGTTTCGGAGGAGTGCGACCACAAACACCGTGACACGAGATTTTTATATATAAGATTTTATATTTAAAGAACGTAATATGCCTAAACCATTCCCAAATATGGATGAGATACTCTGGAGTCAAAACTCACGTGGTAAAAACACGTTGATGAAAAGACCAAAATGTAAATAAAATACTACGAGGTAAGCTTTTTATCCCGTGCTTGGTAGAAATAGTAAATTAACAACCGAAAATGAACTACCTAGCCATTTATAAGATTACCGTAATACCGGGCTTTCCGCCAGCTGCACCCATTTAGGACACACGGCTGAAGCAAGTAATAATTTAAATACTGCAAACCCTGCTAAACGAGACCCAGTACCAAGGTACTTGCTGTGTAGAGCCTCTGAGATGGCGATATTGGGGTTAACTTAAAGGCCCTTCGCTCATGGAGAAACCGAAACCCAACTAAAACTAGTCGGCAACTCAATTCAAGGCGCAATTTACGATTTCAGTCATTATATTAGCAAAAATATAATTTATTAATAATTTATCAATTATCAATCTTAATATATAAAAATAATACAAGTGTGCAGTTCACCTTCAGAAAACTAAAGAAGACTAAAGTTGGGAGGCTATGTAGTTGCGCACAAAGGGGAGACCGATTTATTCATCACGTTCTCTCGTAGGCAAAATTTTATAGATGTATGTGTTTGTCTAAGTGTGGTTTTTGGTTTCATCGAGTTTGAAATCACAGCGGTGCGTTCTCAATTTATCAACCTCTTGAACTAAATCGATATTTTCCTGCTCTGACATATCGCAAATTACTTGACAGGTTTTGACGACGACATGTTTTGACGAACAGTTAAGAATTGATGCATGCAAATCGGATTTATTATGTTGTCAACCATGTTAAAAACGTGTTAAAAAAGTTTCGAGAAAAGCGCATTCAAAGTTTTTCTGAAGGATAATTCAACATTCAAACTGTTTCAAACGGTTTCACATAAAATGCCGTATCTTCGTCATTTTTTTGAATACATTTAAAATATTTGGTGAGAAGTGCATATTAACAAGGGCGCAGAAAAAAGGAATTTAAAAAAAAAATACAATTATTTCTTACAGTGTCCTGGTGCCTTAGAGCGTTGTTTAGGATTTGATCAAAGGAAAATGGAGGCGTTTGGGGGCCTTCTAGGGCCAGGGGCCCGGGGCGGGTCCCCCCCCCCCCCCTTTGTCCGCCACTGCATCCCACTCCATTTAGATTCACAACTTACCTCAGTTGGGAATGCTGAGATATCCACTGGGTCCGGGGTAGTTTGGTCTTTTGTGTTGTATTTATTTTTATTGAATTGCTAATTATACAATATCTGCGGGTCCTGTACCGGTACTCAGGTTTTGAGAGGCTTACTACTTAACTCTGCTAATATAAAACACAAGTTGGAAATAATTGCTCGTTTTTCTTAAAGTACCCAATAGCTGCTTTATTTATGATTTTGACAAAAGAATTGATTTAGAATTTATTTGGATTTATTTAGATTGCCTGTAACATTCATTTCTATTATGTTTTTATCGAAATCGGTAACCTTAAAGTCATGTGTTGAAAATTCGGTAAACTTTATTGCTAACTAATATCATCAAACATTTACAAAATTAAAGTTTAGGGAAGTAACCGACTTTTCAAGTCGTAAATAATTTAGGTACACTAGGAGATAAAAACTCGCTTGCAAGGGATTTTGTCGCTAAGCCCTGCAGGCGGCTTTTTAATGAACTTCGCTGGAAAAAGAATATCTTGCGAACCAACGGCAGCAAAGTCACCGGAACAAAAAAAACTTTATAGGAGTATTATAATCCTACGTTAATAAGATTTTTTTCTTTTCAATTATTATATTTAACTTTTGAATATGTTTTGTTAGAAATTTGTTTTTTATTTTGATATTTAAAGTTTGGAATTTTTATTTTTCTGAAAAATTTCTTTTTGGAAATTGGTCGGAATATGGAATATTAAAAAAAATATATTATTTGAATTTTGGAAAATTTCTTTAAAAAATCTCCCAAGAAAATTGGAAAATCGGAAAATTTTGATTCGTAAAATTAATGGGAAATATATTGGAGAAATTTTCAAAAACATATTTTTTTGATTTTGTTATGTGAAGCTTAGAAATTTTTTCATAATTTATGATCACGAAAATTTTTTCCGAAAGATTTCTACCGGAAAAATTGGAAAACAGAAAAAAGGTTTTGAAAATGTAAGAAAATCGGCCGGGAAATGGTATAAAAGTTTTAAATTGAGAAACTCCAGTTTTGCTGATTTTCTTAATATTTTCTCATCGGGAATGCCGTTTGAAAACTTCAACGGATCTTTTTGAAAATAATAGAAGGTTACGTTTATGTAACGGACAACTCAAAATCAAGTTATTGAAGTGATGAATAAACTAATTTTTCAAAGAGGTGTTGAGTTGACTTAATTCTGAGTTTACAACTATCCTACAAAAATCCTAAGCTGTCCAGTAATTAAGATAAAAACTATAATAATTACTATAGTTTTAATAAGTAATTAAGATATTCTTGAAAAGCTTAACATAAAAAAATAATAATATTATTCCAGAATGTAAGGGTGGTGTAGCGCAATATATTCCATATTTTGAAATTATAATAATATTATTTCAGAATGTAAGGGTGGTGTAACGCAATATATTCCATATTTTGAAATAATATTATAATAATATTATTCCAGAATGTAAGGGTAGTGTAACGCAATATGTTCCATATTTTGAAATAATATTATTATTATATTATTTGTATTCTTGCAATGTACAGATCTCCATCCAAAAACAATATTACAAATTTCCTAACTGCATTTAATAATACATTAAATGATCTCAACAATAACAAAAATATCATCGTCATTGGAGACCTAAACATAAACACTCTACAAAACGGACACCCACAAAACTTAGAATACCTAACAATATTAGCACAGCATGGACTGGAGCCAACGATAAATGTTCCAACACGAGTCACACACAACACAAAAAGTTGTATAGATCATATAATGATCAAAACAAAACTAAAAACCAAAACCATAGTACTTGAAAGCACTATTACAGATCACTGCATGAATATGATAGCAATAGATACCGAAAACACAAAACCTAACCAACATAAAATATTCACAAAAAAAATAATTGACTACACAAACTTAAAAGAAAAACTCAAAAAAATAGACTGGAGTACAATATACCAAATAGAGAAGGTCGAAGAGGCCTGGGACAAATTTACAACAATTTTAGCGCAAGAAATAAATAATAACACTACTCTAAAACAAGTAAAACTTACGCACAAAGCAAAAAAAATTAAACTATGGATAACGCAGGGAATATTAAACTGTATTCGTAAACGAGACAGAATTCATAAACAAATTAAACATACGCCATATGACATACAACAACTTAATTACTACAAAAGATATAGAAACATCTGCACGAAAATTATTAGAGTAGCTAAGGAGTTGTATTTTAGAGAAAAACTTAAAAAAGAAGAAAACAATAACCCAAAGGAAATATGGAAAATATTAAAAGAAGTTACATACACACAAAAATTCAAACAAGAAAATACAATCGAACATCTAAACATTAACTCAAAAAAAGTAGACGCCAATACAAATAAAGAAACTATAGCAAACTATATCATGTAAATAACTTCTTCGCAAGTATAGGAAAAGTCTTAGCGAACCGTAAAATTCTCAACACAAACACGACAACACAAACAAACAGTTCAAAAATCAATACACAACGGACACAACACAGATTTGCAATAAAAACAACTTCGGAAGAGGAAATTGACAAAATAATAAACACATTAAAAAACCGTATTACTCCTGGATTAGATGAGATAACGACGGATTGCATTAAGATAATAAAAACAGAAATTTTAAAACCCATAACACACTTAATCAATCTAAGTATAACACACTCCTGCTTCCCTAGTACTCTTAAAAAAGGACTGGTGATCCCCATTTACAAATCCGGAGACAAAATGCAAATAACTAACTATAGACCTATCACTTTGTTAAACTCGCTTTCAAAAATTTTCGAAAGAGTAATAAAAAACCAAATTATAATATACCTGGAAGAAAATAAATTAATCTCGGAAAAACAATATGGATTTAGAGAAAAAATAGGCACAAAAGAAGCTTTGGCGTGTACAATAGACTATATACATAGCAATTTAGATCAAGGGTATAAATGCATAGCGATATACCTAGATTTAGCTAAAGCTTTCGATTCAATCTGCCACCAAACGCTTTTTAAAAAATTAGAAAACATAGGCATCAAAGGCAAGGAACTCCAACTATTAAAAAGTTATATAAGTAACAGAACACAGCAAGTAAACATTAACAACCATATTAGCAAGCCACTGCCAATTACATATGGAGTTCCACAAGGAAGCATACTAGGGCCCGTTCTTTTCACTATTTACATTAATGAACTTTGCAGCATGAAAATAGACGGTGAAATAGTTAGTTATGCAGACGACACAGTTTTACTCTTTAAATCTAAGGATTGGAAAAATGCATACAACATAGCGAATTTAGGAATCACGCGAGTGAAATCATGGCTAGACTCAAACATACTTACACTGAACATATCGAAAACAAAATTCACAACGTACAGTATAAATAGCACAGGACAGCCAAAAAATAACACAAACACCATAAAAATACACGAATGTTTAAACACCAACATTTGCGTTTGCCCTCCTCTAGAAAAAAAAGAACAAATAAAGTATCTAGGAATCATAATTGACCATAACCTTAGATGGACACATCACATCCAACAAGTCACAAATAAACTCCTCAAAACGATACACATTTTCCTAAACATAAGAAACATATACAAAATACAACAAATGAAAACAATATATTTTGCTCTATGTCAGTCTATAATAGAATATGGAATAATTGCTTGGGGAGGAGCAACAAACTCAGCTATCGAACACCTGGAAATTGCGCAGAAAACGATCTTAAAGGTAATACTTAAAAAACATAGACTTACTGATACAGACCAAATATTCAACCGTTGTGACGTACTAGACATACGACAATTATATGTTAAATCGCTACTAAATTACATTTTTGACCAAAAAAACAACCTTCAACAAACACAAAATATCACAAACAGACCAGTTAGACAAGCATACAAAGAAAACTTAAAAACTCCGACGGTAAATACAAGCTTTGGACAAAGACATTACCAATATCACGCTATAAAAGCATTCAACAGTCTAACACTTGAAAATAAAATTGAGGAAAACAAAAATAAATTCCGACACAAAATTACAAAATGGATTAAAGACCAAAATAGACAATACTACCAAAATATCATAGCATAAAATAACAAAACATATAAGTAACACACAAAACCAATATAAAACACAATCACCCACAAACACACAACACGTATTAAAAATATCGTTTTTAACCTTATATAATATTATTTATTCTTAATTTTACGTTAATTCTAAATCTCTAATTTTTAAGTTTAATTTATCTTAATCGTATGTTTTTTATTTACTTTTTTCCTTTTTTTCACCAATATTATGTATATATATATATTTATATGTATTGTGTATAATTTTGTAAATGAAATGGAGGCCTCAGCACGGGTAAACCACCCAGTGAGGCCAACATCATTGAATTATGTAAAAAATGTAAATAATATTGCATCAAATAAAATAAATAAAATAAAATTCCAGAATATAAGGGTGGTGTAACGCAATATATTCCATATTTTGAAATAACAACCAAATACATTGAGAGGAATTAGAATTGGAGACATGCCTTACGAAATTTTTCAAATAAAATGGGTTGAATAACTCGCCAGACCATTTTACGACATTTCCTTGCTGCGTGTGCCAAATTGAAAGAATCGCTGTTTTATCTTTCGAAACGGCTTTTTTCCCTAGATTTATATTATAAAACTTCTATCATTGTCATCTTTTCACCTACCTGTAATTCGTAACATTGGTGTATATTCACCATTTTACACACTACCTGCTAAAAGCTCTGATTTCAAATATACGAGTATATCTGATCTGATTATAAGGCTCTGGTATCTCTGATCAAATATCTAAATCAGGGGTGTGGAACCTGCGGCCCGCGAGGCTTTTTTGTGCAGCCCGCGAGCACTTTAGGTCCTTGCCTGCTGAAAAAAAAATTACACTTAAAAAGCACTACAAAAAAAATTACACTCAGAAAGCGAGAACGGTTTTCTTTAACTTCACAGTGGTTTAGCTACATTTTAAAGTTATTATTACTAAACCGAGAGAAACTTATAACATAGCAGACGTTTCTAGAAATCAGGTTAGACATAAATGCATACGTGATCCAACATAGTTTTTTAGTTTTATTTTGATTTCGTATTATTATACAATTGGGAAATTAAAATTGAAAAAATATCTCAGTATTGATGAAAATTCTATTCAGGAAGGAAGAAAAATATTATGTGCTTTCTTTATTTATTGCTACACTTCTGCTAAAAATAAATAAATAAATAAGTAAATAAAAAAAATCGGTACAAATTATTGTAAATACATAGTTAAATAAATATACAATTATAAAAACAATATTGAAGTCGCTGTAAAATGCAGGAAAACCATTCAAGTGTTCTGAATACAATTTAATTTGCGCTGGTGGACTCCTATGCAGAATTCATTCCTAAGTTTAACGACGTAAGTGAAGAAAGCATGTAAACAAATACATTATTGGACAGACGATGGGTAGAATTCGCCCTGGTGTGCCTGGAGATTCGACCTTTCCGCCGCGTTCATTTTAATTAATTCCGAAGAACGTGTTACAAATATTTGAGCTGTTTCTAAATGTATCCCTCCCGAAGTTATTAATTCATCGTAGTAATAGTTTATAATAGGATTTACGCATTATAAAAGTGGTTTATACAAAGCTGTATTGTTTCATTTTTCTATTAATTCATCGTCTAGAAAAGTAAAAATCTGGTGCTTACCTCTAACTTTATTGTTGAAAAATGGGGTATAAAATTTTTAAATCGCTGTACGTTAAATAAATTAATGGTAAGGTGTTGTTTTAATTAATTTTAAATATAAAGAACTTACATCCCCAGTGGTCAGTTTGAAAAAAAAAAGTTATAATAGTTACGAATTCGCCTAAAATGATTAAAATGTGAGTTTTGATCAAACCAAAAACTATAAGGGTATTTACCGCCTTAACGTAGTACCTTCAAGCAATAAGTCGGAAATAAAATGATAGATTTTTATTTTTTTTATAAACTTAACATTATGTAACGAATATTTCTTAACGTGGTACCTTCAGACAATAATTGTTCACTTTTGCAGAAGAATGACAGAAATAACAGAAAAAACCTATACAGGATTCGGTAGCCTACCTAATTCATGGAAATAACTGTCATTGGATTTTCTGAAAATGATTTTGCGACGACTAACCATTAGGTATTGTCTGAAAATATTCAATCAGTTCAATTTTTATGTAATGTTTTTCCGGAAATTCGAATTTCCGTGGATCGAACACAAAGAATTGAAAAAATTAAATATTCATAACACAACGGTCGAATGTTTTTCATATTTGGTTTTACTATGTTCTGTAAGTTCTATAAACCGTGAAAAAATTTGAGAGTGCCTTTGGTAGCTGTTTGGCTATACATAATAAAAATTCATTAGCCGGTTTCGTCAAATTTATCATCTTTTGAATGCTTGTGACTATTCAGATAACTTTGCTTCTGAAATATCAACCTTCACAATAGATATAATGGAACAACTCTTGCCCAATCACTGACCAAAAGGTATTTTTACGGAATTTGGAAAATTGTGTTTAGCCAAGTTGGCCATAATGTTCAAGTGATCTGTGTGCATTTCCCAGGCGTTCCCATTCGATTTATATTTTATTATTAAGTTTAATTGATCTCCATTCTAATTTTATATCCTTTTTATATTCAATAATATTATAAAATAATTTATGAAATTAGTTTATTTGTAAACAAGTTCTGTCGTACAATTGAGTAATCACAGGAATAACTCTACTACGTAAATAAAATATTTAAAAAGGCTCCATTCGACTTCATTCTTCTTCTGGGAACCCGTAATGCCATTAGTAGGACATTTTTGATTAGCTCTCTAGTTGCACAATTTTCTCAGAAAACTTGGATATTCCTCTTGCTAGAATAAAACGTTTTCCCCTGGCTTACAAGAGTAAGTTTCATCCTTATATTGACTTATCTCAGTTTATTGACCAATGCAACAATTGAGGAGAATTTTCACAAACGGTTTTATTTTTATTAACTCACTTTTATAACTTTTGAAGGTTATTCCCATCAATGTAATATATCTTTGAAGAAGAAGATAACATTAATAATCTAATGAAGAGAACAAGGCACAGAAAAACACAGAAAGATAATAGAACCCAGAGCTTCTCATAAAACTGGGAGGTGCGCGTTTACCAATTCCGCCATTGCCACCTTCTGTCAAACCGTCATATTAGTCAATCTCATGTTTCAAATTTAAGAATTAACAAAATTCATCTAATTTTTTCCATATTATTAGGCAACTACCCTTTTTATTGGAAACAATCATTTTTTAAGAATTGGTTTGTAACCTGGATAGCGTCACGGATAAATATATCCGATATTATTTATATAGAACTATTGAATTTTTAAGTCCCGGTTCGAGTCCCGGTTATGACCATTATCTTTATCTGTTTTTCGTTTAGATTATTTATTATTGTTATCTTCTTCTTCAATGTTAGGTTTTATTTTTATTTTTACGACTAAAATTTTATGTGAAATTAAAGATTATCAATTATCTTTAATTATTCACTTTAAACCGTCCCACGAAAACTTCTTTAACACCGTTGTGGTTTGAAACTCGATGAAACGCGACACTAAACAGCGACACTAAACAGCGACACTAAACAGAGCCAAACTTAGCTTGCTAAAGAATGAGATAGCAATAAAATATTTATTTTATTCACCGGTATTCGGTTCCAATATAATAGGATAAATCCATGGTCCCACGTAAGTCCCTTTTAGTGCAGTGGTATAAAGCACCCGACGAACCTTTGCAGACATTAATTTGACCAGGGATCGAATCCTACGAAATCAAAAAAAAAATATTGTATTTTTTTGTAACATCAATATCCAATGTCCGTTCAACGGACTTTGTTTACTGCGGCCCGGAACAGCCCTCCAATCTTCAAACCACTCCAAAATGATCAACCAAAAAAACACAAAAGTAAGCGACACAACGACTTGCAGAAGAAAAGACTTTTAAGTTGACCAAATTTATAGGAAAAGATGCACTGGAATTCGATGACAAAAATATGGATAAAATCGTCCATCACATTGATAAAAAAATGCTTCAGTCTTACCTACTTAAGTTTTCAAAGTTTCACTTCTACCGCGTGTGAATTGCACACTCTGATTTTTCGAAATTTTCCATTGTCGTTGGTGTGTTCGGATGAGTACTCAAGGGCGTTGAAAGCCTTGCTTCCGAGGGCTTAACCAATACTAAATCAACAAAGAGTCCCCATCGCTAAGGGTCTTTAATGGTTCTCAGAATACGTTAGCGAAGTATAAAGTGGCAAATATTTACTTTTCAGATTAAATTTATTTCGCCCCACACCATTTGGTGAAAGTCGTGAACCTTAATAAGAGTCAATGTTTTTTGGAGAGCAAACAAAACAGTCTCTTACATAATAAAATAAATCGTATTGTTGGCGTGCGTTGCTATGCCACTTGATAAAGAAATTGTTTCTGTTGCGTTTCATTTCCCATTCCTCGCGTTCTCTTTCCGCCTCCCTTCCTCTCGTGCGTTCAAATCGCCTTCTCCGCCTTCCCTCTTCCCACTCCCCTCTCACGCAACCTCCCTCCCGAGTTCCCCTCCCCCCTCCAGCATTCCATATATTCAGTCCCGGGACATTCAGTTTTCAAATAGTTCGCGTTCCACCTATTGCATTTTTTTAGACAAATTTCATAATGCAGAGCTGACCAGTAGTTTTATACAAACCTTGTCCTGGCAATAACGAACACGAAAAAAAGAATTATCCAATTTGGTGCAGTCGTTCGGAAGCTATGCGCGTACATATATTTCAGCGATTCATGTTTATTTATATAGATAGATAGAAGAAGATAGAAAAATCATGTATAAATTTAAAAATAAAAATCATGAAGAGTTTAAAAAAATCATAATATAAATTAAAAAATCATTATAAATGAAAGAATCATGTAAGTTAGGAACAAAAATTATTGTAATAAGTAAGTAAAGGATATGTAAGAAAAAACGCAAGATTTATACAATAGTAGACATAGAGATATAGAAACTAAGAAATGAGAGAAAAAGAAGGAATGAACGATTTGTAATATAGCAGACTTTAAAATATAAAGTAAACATATTTGGGACTTTTATAGCAGTTTAAGGTAATTTTTTAATTTGGGCTAAAATTCCTGCATATTTTTGATGAATAGGTACGATAAGCCCTTCAAAAGGATAGGTACCTAATCACTAATAATTTCAATCCTTATTTTTATATTACTTGCAGAAAAGAAAAGTTCTTCTAGTGACATGAAAGTTTTCCGAAATATTTATTAAATATAAAGATTGTTAAAAATCTATTTATGTCGTTCACGCACATGGTACTTCATTAATTACGAAGGGGCTTAAACTTGTGCTAGAAAGCAAGGAGAAAAAAGTTGTTGTTCTATACAAGCCAAATATGGGACATTCATTACGGGCTGCGTTGGCTAATGGATATGCGCATCAATGGTAATGAGTATTTAGCGATACTAGACTTTTGCACATTTGTAATGATTTAGTGGAAGTCAAAAGCAAAATGGTGCCCCGATGAGTGTGTTTCAAAACGATAAAACGCTTTATGGTGTTTCTACTAAGGGTTTAAAAAAGCGCAATAAAGATGACTCGTTTTGTGGTTTGCTTTCGCGTAAAGCGGAAATATTCTTTGGACTAGTGATGTTTACAAACTTCCGGAACATTTTCAGGTATTTTCCTCTTATACAAAAGCAGGATTTGTCTAATGACGTTGCCGGGTTTAATAAAGCTTAGGTATTGGAGTACTTGGTCTCGAGCGTTTTATTTATAAACTAGCTGACCCGACGAACTTCGTACCGCCTCAGAATCAATAACTGTTGAATTAAATTAAGTTTTTTTATTAAGTTAAAAATTACACAATGAAGCAATTATCGATGCCCAACTGTCCGTTTTTTGTTTTTGTCAGTATCAGAGGTGGCGTTGTGAACGGATTTATATTTTTGTGATTTTCTTACTTTTCCACTTACTTATAGGAATTTTTGAAAGGAAGCGGGTACGGGTGCCGCCGCCCCGGGAACCATTTATTGGATAACCAACAACTCTGCCATAGGTCACCCCAAGTGATTCGCTACGTTTGGTGATTTAGCAGGGGTGCCCGGGTTCATGGAGTGACTTTTGTGCGGGTCTTGGCGGATCTGCCCACATGCTGTGTGGCGGGCCGGATCGAGATAGACTGGTTGAGGGAAGCCTTTTGACCTTTCCAGCCGGATTCTCTCGACCAATGGGTCGAAAGAGTCCGGCTGGACAGGTCAAGGTAAAAGGTCTGTTCCGGTCAAATCTATGGCCTTGCACTGCAATTGGAGGGATGGATTCACTCCCGGATACACTGACCTCCAGATTCCTACCCACCCCTCATGCCTTTTTCCTTCACAGAACTTCCTATCCTACCCTTCGTTAAAAAGACCCTCCACACAGCATCCCCTAAGATGACATAGGTTCTGAGTGGAGCTTACGTAAAAAAAAATGCGTTTCATCTCAGAGATTTAGTATTATCGTATTTTTCCTTTGGAGGGGTGCAGAGACATACGTTCACCGTTTGTCTCATTTTCTACTATTGACATTTAGTGTGTAAGAAAGAGGGGCAGCATTATATGATTAAGAACAAAAGCAAAACAATTAGCGCATTGACATTTGATGTTTTTGAATTTTTGGAATTCACGCACAGTTAAATATTATACCAGCATAATATTGCTGCAGTTCTTTTAAAATACGAGAATTCGTTACATACAAAATGTACGAAAAAAATATTTTTCTTCATAACTTTCTTTTCGTGATTTTTTGCAATGTTTTAATAGTTATTCTGTTATCCGGGGAGGAGACAAATCCAACAAATCAAAGATCATCAAAATCGGTCCAGCCGATCTCGAGTTATAAATAGTGTAACTAACCCGACTTTGTTTTACATATATATTAAGGTTAATAGAAAGGAATTAAACCTCTCAACTTAATTTTTTACTTTTCTTTTTTTTTTAAAACATTACATATTACATCTTTATAATGATCTTTGGTTGTCCAACTAGGCAATTTGCCCGTTTTAGAACAGTCAAAATGAACAGATTTTTTACATGTAATTAGTGTGCTGACTATAATATTATCATATACTTAAATATAACACTTGATAAATAATATTAAGGTTTTGATGGTAGATACAAAAAGTTACTTAAAAGTTTAAATTATATATTTAACAATGAAAAAATGAAATAAAACATAGAGAAGAGAAATAAAAAGAACATTCCAAAAAAGTGTTATTTTTATTTTTATTAGCAAGTGTGCTTTTCAACCATTCTAAGAAATTTTAGTATTAATTTTTATGAATTAATCAACTCGAGAATCAAAAAATGGATAAGAAAAAAATAATGGATTAAAAAAGAAAAAAGAAAGTAGTAATGTTCACAAACAAGAAAATTTAATAATTGTTGTTTAACATATTTTCGCATTCACCTCTCCCCAAGACCAGAAACCAATCATTTTCCAGATTTCGCAGAATGCTATCACTTTTTGATTTCCAAGCATCGGGTATAAGATTAAACAATTTAGGGCCTAAGAACGAAAATTGTCTTTGAGCTAAGGATGAATAAGTGGTGGGAGGAACTACTGGGTTCCTCTTTGCATGTCTGGTGTAATGATAATGGTCTACGGAAGTGTAGTGGAGCCGCTGTTTTTGGGTATGTATTATGATTTTCCTAATATATAATTGCCTTCCATCAAGAACACGAAACTCTTCGAACAATGAATCGCTGGGGTATCTGAACGGTTTTTTGAGTATGACCCTTAGAAGTGATTTCTAAGATTTTGCTAAGGGATCAAGTATTGTTTTATTACAACCGCCCCAACCTAAGGATGCATAATCTAATGTGGAATTACACATGGCAAAGTAAATTCGTTTCATGTCTTTTACGCAGAGAATATTTCTAATTGCCATGAAAAGATGTGTAAGTTTCCTGACCTTTGCGGAAGTTAGGTTTATATGTTTATCCCATCTCAGAAATTTATCAATGATAATTCCAAGATATTTAATACTGTCTACACATTCCAAGGTATTGCATTTATATGTAGTTATGTCGTTGCAATGGTGTATAATAATGTTATGAATTTCTTTTGGTTGACCCGCTTGGGTTGGACTGAAGCAGATGAATTTAGTTTTATCCAAGTTTAGTGTGAGGAGATTGCTATCTAGCAACTGTTGGACTTTGTTTGTACCAATTTCTGCTTTACTGTGAGATTCATACCAGGTTTTGTCTTCAAATAATAAAACTGTATCATCTGTAAAGGTAATTATGTGGTCTGCGAAGCAACTATTACATACCTCATTTATATAAACATTAAATAAAAGTGGTCCTAGAGTACTTCCTTGAGGAACACCATATTTAATATTGGCTGGATCGCTTAGAGTACCGTTAATATTCACTCTTTGGCTTCTATTTTCTAGGTAACTAACGAACCATTTGAATAGTTGACCCTGTATTCCAGTTCGCTGTAATTTATTCAACAGAATTTTGTGGGAGATAGTGTCAAATGCTTTGGCTAAATCTAAAAAGATTGCAATGCATTTAATCCCTTTGTCTAGATTATTAGAGATGATTTTTGTCAAATCAGCAATGGCGTTTTCAGTACCTAAACCATTGCGAAAGCCGTATTGTCTACTAGAGAGGATGTTGTGAATTTCAAGATATTGGCTGAGACGGTTCTTTACAATTTTCTCAATAATTTTTGAGACAGAATTGAGCAAGGAAATAGGCCTGTAATTGTTAATCTGTGATTTGTCCCCATTCTTGTGCAGTAATATAACAATTGAGTGTTTTAAATGATTAGGAAATTTACCCGTTTTAAAGCTTATATTTGAAATGAACGCAATCGGTATGGCTATGTATGATTTAATAATTTTTAGCAGATTTGATGAAATCTTTTATACTTATTATATATATTTTATTTTACAAGTCGAGTCTACGTAAATAAACTAGCCACTATGCTCCAATTAAAGGAGAACATACATCAATAAATGGTCAACATACCCCGAGATTCGTTTAGAAAAGTTTTTGAAAATCTAGGAGCCTGATTTGAGAAATGCCAGCGGCGAGATGGCGGCCATTTTGACGAAATTATTTTACAGCATATTTTTGTTCTTATCAATAATCACTTATTTAAATACATTCTGCATTTTTTTTTCATGATTATTTCAAAAGTGCAAATGTGTATGGCCCACTATTCATTATTATAGTTATAAAAGCACTTCTTCAAAATTCGCAGAACATCTCTTAGTGAATGATCACCTTCCACTTAACAACAACAACCCTAATATACAGAAAGAAAGGGCCTTAGATTGACTTTACTTAAACAATTAGAATAATTAAAGTTTAAAGAAGTACTTAGAAAAAGAAGTTTGAAGAAGTTATAAGTAATAATAATACAATAAGTAATTAGAAAGTAAAGTTTGAAGAACTAATTAGAAATCAATAAGCATATGAATAACGCTAATATAGCATTAATTAATAAAGTAAGAAAAATTATTTATTCTCCACTTCTCAGTATGTTCACAAGACTTGACAATAGAACACATTTAAATAAGTCAATAGCAGTCACTTCATTATTAAACAATTGAACACCAACATTTAATGGAGGTAAAACACTTTTCAAAGCAACCAATAAAATAGAGAGTCTATTGTCACAATTATTTTCTCAGTAAATCGGTTTAAATCGTAATAAATAATTTTAGGCACCATAAAAATTGAAATTGGGCGGGGGTAAATAGAATCGCATAAATAAGTCATTGCAAAGTGGCTTACTCATTGTTTGAAAATGGCATTATACTCTTTAAACAGCTGTCACAATAATAAAAACTAAACCTGTAGAAATTAATAATAGAATTATTAAATTTGATTTAAATTTAATTGAAGAAAAAAAAATTAAATAGAGTTCTACGAATTAACCCTAGAAAGATAATCTACGTCTCAGAGGTGTAAGCGGTACACAAGAATTTCAATCTATTTCAGTTAGCTCGGTTGCCGAGCAGAGCTTGCGCGGGGCGGCTCTGTCAAGCCGGTAAGTACAATAATTACGGAGAAATACAAATATCATACGTCCGAAAGACGTATGATTAATTACCTTTTGCGTAACTTTCAGACTTGTCCGTATAAATGTGATTTATTGAAAAAAATTAAAAAAATGTATAATTTTTAAGTATAACGACTGATTAGCATTTAAACTTTCATAGCATATAAAAATACAATTTAGACATTATTTTTTATTTAAAAAAAAACTTAATATTTTTGTAGTTGATTGGTAAGAGGTTTACAGAAATTTGTAATTTTTTTGATTACAATATATTTTTTATAATTATTTTGGTTTTATTTAAAGTACAAAACCCTTTTACATGAGCTCCACACAGGAGGCCCTGAGGAAAATAATTTTCCTCAGGGTCTATGTCATCATTGAGGATGCTGTGTGGAGGGTTTTTTTTAAGGAAAGGAAGGAGAGGAGAGTTCTGGGAAGGAAAAGGGTTTAAGGGGTGGGTAGGAATCTGGGGTTCAGTATGTCCTGGTCAACCGCCTCCAAGACCTAGACAAACCTCACACCCTAGAATAATTATACAACTACCTTTAAACTGTTAATAATATGTCAAATATACACTTTTAAACTTCAATACGTCTCTAAGACGTATCATTATCTTTGACGTAAGTAAAAATAAGATTATTTTTTATAAACATAAAAACAATAAATAAAAATGTCGCTTTGCTCAATGGACTGGGGTGGTCAATGGCCTGTCTCAACATAGGAATTTCCCAGTGAGACAGGCACTATATTATATTTTATCATGATAACTAAACAAATAAAAAAGTATTTTAAAAAATTGAAAATGTCACACCACACAGTATTTGGTTTTTATAGAAATTATGTAAAGGATATATTATGTTAGGGATAAGAGGCAGCGGTGGTAGGACTATACTTGTGGGAAGGGACAAATCGTGCCTTAGGTGATGAAGAAGATGGTTGCATGATAATAGGTTTTGCCGTGCTGGTTAATGTGGAGCCAAACTTAGATTTAATTACTCGTACCTTTGAAACAGTGACAAAACTTTGAATTAATCTTTTCATCATACACAACTTCTTGTTCGCAAACTTTGTATACCTATCCATACTTATACGAGTCGCATGTTTAAGACCTGCTCCAAAGTCGAAAATCCTCCTAAAAGATCATAATATAGTACCCCTGGAAGACAAAGACAAGCAAAACAAAAAAAAAATTTAACAGAAAATCTCTTGCAGGTAAAGCAGTAATGCAAAATCATGGTTTTAGGGTTGAAATTTTGATCGCTTAGAAATATGTTGGTAGTAGAATACACCTTGGCCTTTGAAAAAATTGAGTGCTTTTTTGACAAGTCTTTTTATACGCCCAGAAAAAAATAAAGTATCAGGCCTATAAAAACTGCTTTATAGTTCAAAATCTCGAACTTACAAACCCCCTTTGTGTTATGGTTTTATTGTTTAATGTGTGAAATGAAGTGCTTTAGAAAAATGAAGTGCATTAGAAAAATGATCAAAATAAAATAAAACACGCTTTTTGTCGATGATTTTTTTGTGTAAATTAAAACAAGCGGCTGGTGTTAAGCGGGAATTTAAATCTTATCGTCATTTACAAAAGGAATGTTTTCGTTAACGGTCCGATTTAGAATTTTTAATATCTTAAAGAAATATACCAAAAACACTGACTGCCATTGGCAATCTGATTAGAAAAGAAAGAAAAACATATTAATGTACTACTGTAGTGTTGGTAATATGTTTCTGTCGGGTAGGTTCGGAAATACCGAACCTAGCCGAAGCGTCCTACATCGGGACGATATAATAGCGAGTGGAGTTCTCGCGCGGTCTCTTGCTTATCAGACGGCTCTCAGCCTACATTGTATCTATTATATTCTAATAAACAGTTTCCGTTGTATCAAAGTACTACGTGTTTATAATACTAAACCTAGAAGTCATCCTAGAGGAATACTGGAGAGAAAGGGCCCAGTATTGCCTGCAATTATTGAACATTACAAGTGGCGCAGCTATAAAGGAATATACGGGTGACTGTTTATCAGATTGCGGCAAGTCGATTCGTTGCAGGGATCGTGACTTGCAAAAATCTCCCGAAGGTGACAATAATCACTTGGGGCTTCGCTGAAGTGCCATCCATCAGGAGATTTTCAGGGCATAATAGGAGACAGTGGAGAAGAGGAAATTACGTGACCCTGGGTAACTAGGTCCAGCCCGGTAATACAGAGGAGAAGAGGAAATTACGGGACCCTGGGTAAGTCCAGCCCGGTAATACAGTGGAGAAGGAAAATTACGGGACCCTGGGTAACTAGGGCCAGCCCGGTATTCAGTCAGGAGCGAAGAAACATTGAGATTCCTGGAAGCGGCAGGGCGCCTGGACTGCATAGGCGCCGGTTCCTGGTGTCAGGTTGTTTTGTTTCTTGGTTTTTTCTGGAAGGTGTTATTGTTGCCGGGTGTGTTTTTTTTTTGGTGTGTGCGATCATGGAGTCGGGCGGAATTTCCAGGTTCTCTCACGTTAATGGGGATTGGAGTTTGTTTCGCCTGAGGTTAGAACAGTTCCTACTAATTCGTGATGACACAAGAACGATTAAGTTAGATGCTTCACAGAAACGCGCATATTAGCTAAATCTTCGAGCGAAATCTAGAAGCGGAGACATTAACTCTTTTGATCAACTTATGTTTTCCTTCTAAAGTTACAGACGTGGCATTCGATCAGTTAGTAGAATTAATTGAGAAACATTGTTCCAAACCGCGATCGGTGTTTAAGGAACGAGAAAAATTTTATTAGGCCAAGCAATCACATGGTGAATCAGTCAGAGATTTTGCAGTGCGTTTACGTGGATTATCATCATTTTGCGAGTTCGGAACGCGTTTACCGGAATGCTTAGCTGATGTTTTCGCAATCGGCATGTTGCCGGGCCGAGCCAAGGAGAAAATTTTTCTCGAGAGGACTAGATTAACGTTTAACAAAATGGAAGAATTAGCAATGACGGTTTCAGCTTTAGACAATCTGGTTCCGGAAATTAAATCAGAAGTTTCCGTAAGGACGTCGGGCGGCGTGAATTCCATTAAACGCTCGAATTCGCCGGGGAGACATTCACATCCGGATAGAACTCAAGGTTACCGAAGGTCGCCTTTGCGGTCAAAAAGCCCCGAGCCAAGGGGTTTCTCGAGTAATAAAAAATGTACCATTTGCGGTGATACACATTTAGAGAAGTTTTGTAAATTTAGGAATGCAAAATGTTTTAATTGTCACAAAATAGGGCATTTGAAGAAATTCTGTAAGAATCACAATGTTTATCCGATTTTTGAACAATCCCGTGATAAGGTTGTTAATAGTATTTCTTACATTAATCCGTTTAGGGCTAATATAATAATTAATAAAGTTAAATGTTCCGCTATGATTGATTCAGGCGCGAGTATGTCGGTCATGCGTGATTTTATTTTCAACCGTTATTTTAGGTATGTAATATTGTCACCTGATAAGCGTACTTTATCGGGATACGATGGTAAACCACTTAATCTTGTAGGTGGTGCTTGTTTTACCGTAGAATACAATAATATTAAAAATAATTTATTATTTACTGTTGTGATTAATGGCTCGGAATTGATAGTGGGTAGGGATTTCATGGAGGCTTTTAATCTGAAGATAGTTCCAATGATGGATAATTCGGTTTCAACAATCAAAGACAAAATTGAAATGATTTACAACGAGTTTCCAGAGGTGTTTTCGCCGGGGCTGGGAAAATTCAGTAAACATAAAGTGAGTTTCAAAGTGAACAAGGAAGCTCGTCCTGTTTTTTTTAATGCGAGGCCGGTTCCGTTCGCTATTAAGGAAAAAATTGAGAGAGAATTAGAAACTATGGTAGCTGATGGTATCATTTCTCCGGTAACCAGCAGTGAATACGCGTCTCCAACTGTACCGGTAATTAAAAAGAACGGGAATGTTAGGATTTGCGTGGACTACAAGAGATCTTTAAATCTCATGACGGACTTGGGAAGGTACCCACTACCCTCCATAAATGAAGTTGTTCACAAAGTAAGTTCGGGTAAAGTGTTCGCTAAACTAGATTTAAGACAGGCTTACTCACAATTACAATTAGCTGATTTTTGCAAAAAGTATACAACAATAAATACGCATTTAGGGTTATTTCAATATAACAGACTAGTTTTTGGTTTTAAATCAGCGCCAGCGATCTTCGCTAGGACTATAGCAAGCTGTCTTCAGGGGTTGAAGGGAGTGGCATTCTATTTAGACGTGTGAAATATTTTATTAAGAAGCTTCAGAGTTGAAGGAGGGAGAGATGTAGTGTTGGTAATATGTTTCTGTCGGGTAGGTTCTGAAATACCTAACCTAGCCGAAGCGTCCTACATCGGGACGATATAATAGCGAGTGGAGTTCTCGCGCGGTCTCTTGCTTATCAGACGGCTCACAGCCTACATTGTATCGATTATATTCTAATAAACAGTTTCCGTTGTATCAAAGTACTACGTGTTTATAATACTAAACCTAGAAGTCATCCTAGAGGAATACTGGAGAGAAAGGGCCCAGTATTGCCTGCAATTATTGAACATTACAACTACAGTAAACGCATTCAGAATTCCATTAAAACTTTGTAGACGTCAATCTCAAAATTATACATATAATAGTTAGATTAGCGTAAAACATTATGTTTATGCTGACGACACTGCATTAGTTATTTCACATGAGGATTTATTAATGGCGAGTACTTCACTGCAAATTGACTTTGTTGCTCTTCAAAAATGGTTACATTACTTAGGTTTAATAATAATCAAGGCTAAAAAAACAAAGTTTATGCACATCAGATCTCCTCGTGCTTATCACCATAACTCCTAAAATTGTTTCTCATGATTTTAATTGCATCCATTTTTTTTTTTACATGAGCTCCACACAGGAGGCCCTGAGGAAAATAATTTCTCTCAGGGCCTATGTCATCTTTGAGGATGCTGTGTGGAGGGTTTTTTTAAGGAAAGGAAGGAGAGGAGGGTTCTGAGAAAGAAAAGGGTTTAAGGGGTGGGTAGGAATCTGGGGTTCAGTGTGTCCTGGTCATCCGCCTCCAAGATCTGGACAAAGCTCACCCCATGAACCCGGGCACCCCTGCTAAATCACCAAACGTAGCGAACCACTTGGGGTGACCTATGGCAGAGGTGTTGGTTATCCAATAAAGGTTCCTACAACATAATTCTGTAATACAACCATGCTC
This sequence comes from Limnephilus rhombicus, assembly GCA_929108145.2. Taxonomy (NCBI): domain Eukaryota; kingdom Metazoa; phylum Arthropoda; class Insecta; order Trichoptera; family Limnephilidae; genus Limnephilus; species Limnephilus rhombicus. The sequence goes on from OV815283.1 coordinate 43,178,939, forward strand.
ATGTAAAAATATTGAACTCGTTTCAAAATAGGTGTATCTAAGCTTAACAATTTATTGATTGTAATTTTAAATGGGATATACATATTCAAAAAGTTTGCACACGGCTTAGAGCTTATAGTGAGCTAACTTTATAAACTGAAGTTTTTTGTTCCACTAAAAACCCTTAGATTAGTGTCATTGGCGGAATCCCTAATAAGATATGGAATAACCACATGGGGACAATCAACAAAAACAAAACTTCTTTCAGTACAAAACGTACAATATTCTTTGGTAAAATTATTATTTAAAAAAAAACTGAATACGAACAAAGACATGATGTACCAAAATCGTTACAATCGTTAAATTCTGTAAATTTATTATCTGTTCATGCTATATTGTGGCTTAAAATTGGGAGTCAGCATACATCTCAATTCGAATATAATAAACTAGAGGTTCATGTTCATAATACAAGACTAACTGAAAACTATGGACTTGTAATTCCCAGATACCTAAATATATAAGGTCAAAGAACTCTAGAGTACCTTGTTCCAATCATTTACAACGTGTTACCCGACTCAATAAAAAGCTGTGAATTGAGTTTCAGAAGGAAATGTTTGCTACAAAATGGTTAAGTAAAAGAACTTTTTTATACTTATCTTTGTTTTTCCGCTTTTCGTTTTAATGTTATTTCCATTATTATTTTCTCTTTTCTTTTGCTTTTTTTCTTTCATTTTCTGTGCTCTTATAAATTTTATTAACATTTTTTTTCTCCAAAATATATGTTTAATATGTATATGTATATAAATATTATGTAATAATTTGTAAATTTTATGTAACTGTCTCAATTTAAAAAAAGTTAATGTCAAAAGAACCCGTTGACAGACTGATATCAAACAGTTTACGGGACTTAATTTAAAAATGTAAAAAGTTGCAAATAAATAATAAAAGAATTTATTAATATTTGGTACCATCTGAAATTCGGAACACTTTTTATTTATGTAGAACTCTAAAACATTAATTCGAAGGGTTTCATCGGTTTCCAGGAACCAATTTATAAATGCCTCACAAATTACTCGGTGTCCGCTGGCCAACAGTGTGTTTACAAGTATCGCTAAAGGAATATTTATGAAAATTATAATTAAAAGATTATAAGGGTCTTCTCAGATCTGGTGGCGATTCAAGATATTAAATATTCACTATCTATACAGCCGTAATACTTATAATAAATTAAATACAATGAGTAGGGTACTACGAGTTGTGATTTTTTTTTTTAACTTGAATAAGGAAATTGTTCGCGTAATTGGATGACACGAAAGCATTTTCATTTGGGAAATTGTAAATAAGTAGTGTCCAAAATGTTAATTGTAAGCTTCGTCCAACCATATTCTTTTTTGTTCTTTATTTTTCCCGTAGTTTTTTTACTGAAACAGCGTATAATTTTAGAACAGCATAATACAAGCCATATTGTTAAGGGAAAGTACGTTATATTGTTAAAGGGAAATGTAATGATGTGCCTTTGTCAGGCTCGGGTGTAATCTGCAAGTCAACTTTGATTTCATCTCAGGAAACCTTGGACGCCAAACTCAGTCTCATGTCTGAGAATGTCAACAAGCGGAGAACACGATACTCATTTCTCAGAGTGTGGGCCATTTATATTTAAAGTATTCCTGAAAAGGCTGCACAGGGAATCTATATAATAAAACAAGTGGTAGGGTAGAAAATCGGTTCACTGTATTGTTTTGATATGACATATTAAAATAAGATGTATGGACTCACCCCGGGACCAATAGCGTATTATGCTATGCCTAGCTAAACTAAATAAATTTACTGCCGCCGTTCCCCCGATGTCGTGAGTAACCATCACCACCTCCTGGTGGCAATGGAGCTAACCTCTGCGGCATAGCATGGACCAGCGACCTCCACAGCGATCGCATGGAAGGGAAGATTGTTCTGGACCCTCAGAGAAAGGAAGGAGTACCCTGACTCTCCTCCAAATTTGTATGGAAGGCTCATCAGAAATGGCGGCGGAGAATTGTTCGACTCGGCGGTTTTTCCGTGTTTATTCCATCAATAATCCCCGGTGGGAATTTGTTAGTTGCCCTGCATACAATCACGGGCGCGGCGAGTTATTATTTAAACCGATGCCTCGGATAATGAGGTACAAAAATCGTTACACTGGCACATCGCCATTAAACTCGTGGGTCACTTTGGGCCCCTCGCGAGAACTCGCATTTTACGCGAATAAATCTTCGGAATATATATTTAAAAATACACGACGTGTTTTCTTCGCCCGAATGCAGACGCCCAAAACTCGGATTCCACTCACGTGGTTTCAAAACTTAAAAATTAAGTGACGGTTATTTGCACAGCGATTCGCACATACCGCCGCACAAACAAGAGTCCGGAAAACCGCAATTACAATGATGTTCGATAGTTTAAATAATAACTAATAACCATTGCAAGAAATGGCAACCCACTCAATTACTACCGGTATCTGGGTAATATGAGCAATTAAATATTAATCAATATAATTAAATATAAAAGAAAGTGTGCGTCTCGCTAAAACTCAGAAACGTATCCCGGTACGATCAAGGGAGTTATATGGTGTGGTAGCCCTCTATCCCCCATCCATGAAGAAGAGGTTCCCGTTCTTACCGAAGAGCGTGCCTTTGAAGATATAATGGCTGGAAATTTGGCCCTCTAGAATCTTTTAGAACACTCCAGAACATTCGAGAGAATTCCAAAACATTCCCGAACATCCTGGAACATTCTGGAATGCTGTGGAATGTTCGGGAATAGGGAATCGGGAACAGCATTGTGGAACATTCCAGAAGACTCTCGAGTGTTATGGAATATTCTGTAACATTGTGGACCATTCGAAGCCTTTTTTGTATGGGTGGGGTTATCCGTTGGTAGCGGTATACAAAGCTAAATCCGTCGTGGGTTCGAACGTCAGTTCATTCTCATATCAACTCCCTGAGCGAAGCCGGGTACTCCAGCCAGTAACATAATAAAACAAATATGAAACTTATTTCCACTTTAATTTATTTGACCGTAACCGACATAATAGTCTTCTCAATACAATGGTTCTTTTCATATTTACAGTTTGTCATGTTTATTTACTACCACTGATGCCTAACGTCCGCTTCACATCATTTTATTGAAAAAAAAAGCAATTATTTATCCAATCAATTTACTTGTTCTATAAAGTCGATCGAGACTAATAACAATGTCAAATACAGTGTAAAATATTTTTATGAATTTTTTTTTTTGTAAATACCTGCTGTAATTACTAAACGTCAACTGACTCACACTTTTGTCAATACGTTTTTGACTTATTTCAAATATTTTTTAACAAGTTTATAGAACCAAACCGTGCAGGCTGGTGAATGTAGATAACAAACAACATAGTGGGCGCCATGTGGCTAAAATTTATTAACAGGAATTTATAAACTTTTTTGGTATGTAGCAGATCTTTCTACATTGGGCGGTGAAGGTATTGTAAATTTTGGCGACATTGAATCACGGAGCAACTTCGATAGGCTACAAATAAAAGTCATCCCACGTTATTTGTTGTCTTGCTTGCTTAAAAAAGCATGTTTAATGCGCTCCATAGTTATTTAATCAAAGCTTGACCCGTTTACTGCAGCCTTCGCAGTTCTTAGGGGCCATCACGGAGTTTTTTTTCTAATTCAAAAGAGCTGGTAATGTGTATTGTACCGGGAAAGGGTTAATTCAAAGAACCTCTTGAATGCTAAATGAAAAGGTTACTCCTAAGCTCATCTCCTGTTTGATCTCCTCATCTCGTAGTTATACTCAGCTGCGCAGCTTGTATACAAATGAAAGGGTTAACTCTTCTATTTATTATTCTTTTGAAATGGTGTACCTACGCCTTACACGTGATTTGTGTGCTACATTATTTAAAAGTGATTCCACTTTCCCATTTCCTTTCTCTCCCAACTTTGATCAGTCTCACAAACAAACATACTTTGAGTTGCTACAGTACAAAGATATTGAAATACAAGAGATATGCTATGATGGCCGTCGGCGGACTACTACCTAATGGGCATAGTTTGAATACGGAAAGAAAATTCTTTCCATTTGTTCATTTAGTTGATTTTTTTAAGATGTGCAGCATTAGGTATTGGCTAACAATATAGTTTGAATATGGAAAGAATTAGTTCATTTAGTTAATTTTTTAAGGTGTGTAGTAGTATTGGTTATCAATATAGTTTGAACGCGGAAAGAATTAGTTCATTTAGTTAATTTTTTGAAGGTGTGCAGCAGTATTGGTTAACAGTTTGAATACCCAAAGAATTCATTCATTTTGTTGATTTTTTTGTGCAGCATTATTTGTTAACAATATAGATTGTTAACGAATAATGCTGCACATTATTCATTAATAACATAAGATACGCAGATGATACTGTATTACTAGCTGACTGTGTCGATGACCTCCAAGACCTATTAAATCTTGTTAATAATGCTGGTGAGCAACTGGGCCTAACAATCAACGTCAATAAAACTAAATGGATGACATTTTTACGACTAGATCACTCTGAATCAGTGATACAGTTAAATGGTTGCAATGTCAAAAAGGTGGAAAGACTTAGATACCTCGGCAATATTCTCACGGAGACTCTTGACCCAGATGTAGAGGTTAGATGCAGAATTGAAGCAGCAAGAACTGCATTAATTAAAAAGAAATCTCTCTTCTGCAATGACAATATCAGCTTAAAACTAAGACAGAGAATGCTATGTGTGGTCGGTCTTGCTCTATGGATGTGAAACGTGGACCTTGAAAGTAAATACCATGAACAGGTTAGAGGCTTTTGAAATGTGGCTTCACCGGAGACTGCTCAAGGTCCCATGGACCAACATGATCACCAACACAGAAATTCTCAGGCGGGCTAAAGCAAATAAAGAACTATATAATGGATAACCACAAAGTAATAGCTACATTCAAAAATATAAATAAAGAACTGCTTACATTAATCAAAAACAGGAAAATTTCATATCTGGGTCATATACTTCGAGGAGAGAAGTATCACTTGCTCCATTTAATATTGAAAGGCAAGATAGAGGGTCGCTGAGGGCCTGGTAGGAGTCAAATGTTTGGCTTGGCTGCGTAGCGCAAGACAGAGAGACATTATCAAGAGTGATCGCCAATGTTGGGGGGACCTGATACGGCACACAAAGAAGAATATAGTTTGAATACGGAAAGAATTCGTTAATTTAGTTGATTTTTTAAGGTGTGCAGTAGTATTAGTTAATAATATCGGCGACGCGTCGCCAGGAAACACCCAGTAAAAACTGCGGATAGCACATCTCTTATATTTCAATATCTTTGCTGCAATACTGTTGAAATTAGGAAGTTCCCACTGTTTTTCATGCTGTTTGGTAGCATAATTTTGTACAAAGTATCTACACAATTTTTCAGGAAAACACTGCGATGTTCAGCCAAGTCCTTCCAATCATTCCTCCAACTAATTTCCTTTTTTTCCAAGATGGGTATTGATATTATATTATAGTATGGGTACACACTCAATTTGGAAGGCGGATATGGGTACCGCCGCCCCGGAAACCATTTATTGAATACCCAATACCTCTGCCATAGGTTACCCCAAGTGGTTCGCAACGTTTGGTGACTTAGCAGGGGTGCCCGAGTTCATCTTGGCGGTGGATGCATGGCGGGCCGGAACGAGAGAGACTGATTGAAGGAGCCCTTTTGACCTTTCCAGCTGGATTCTCTCAACCCATCGCCTTCCACCACAGTTGGTGGGATGGATTCATATGTCCATCACTCCCGGATACACTTACCCCAGTTTCCTATCCACCCCTCATACCTTTTTCCTTCCCAGGAACTTCCTATCCTTCCCTTCCTTAAAAAGACCCTCCACTCTAATTCAAGAATTCTTCACAAGATGTCGCCATTTTCGTCGGCAAGACGCATAGGGACGTGTCCTTTCTAAGGTATAAGTACTACGAATTTGTGAACCTGGAATATCTCCCGGATTTCGAAAGATTGACGGTAATACTCTGTTATATCAAGCCGCTGTATATTATATGACGTCATTGCCCAACCCGCTTACTTTGTCGCGGTGACTAGACATCACTGGTTGACACGTTGACAGTGGATACGAGGAACTGGCTAATTTTGGAAACAGTTTCTATTGGATTTATAAAATGATCACCATCCCTACAACAATATGAAAACTTCACAAGTCAAAACAGAGGGACATCGTTAGCATGGCGGGTCAAATAATACAAAAAAATGTAATAAATGTACAAATGTTTTAAATACACATTAGCTTTTTCCCGCGGCTTCGCTCGCATGGTATTAGGGGGGTTCCCACTCCGCCTCCTCCTCCCCCCCCTCCCGAATTCCATAAATTAATTCCCGGTACACTCAGTTCATTCTCGCGCGCCACCTATTGCAATTTTTTATACAAATTTCATATTGCCAGAGTTCACCAGCAGTTTTATACAAAAAAAAATAATTATCCAATTTGATGCAATCGTTCGGAAGTTATGCGCCCACATACATTTCGGCGATTCATTTTTAGAGATAGATATTAACTACGACGCGAACATCGTTTCCACGGCAACCGTGTGTTTTGCTTTTCTTCTGACGTTTGCAATAACTCGATTTTGTTAGGGATAGAAAACGTATAATAAATAATTTCATAACGCCAGAGCTTGCCAATATATACATCCTATATTACTCGCAAATAATGTAGCTTTCTGTTAGTGAAAGAATTTTTAAAGTCCATTCTATAGTTTTTATGAACGAGTAACAAACACACATACATCCATACAAACTTTCGCCCTTATAATATTAGTAGGATTATGGATGTGATTGATAGATAGGCGATATCAATAGTTATGGATGGACGAATCTAATGAAGCAAATTTAATATTTCATTTTTCCAACATTCCCAAGGGCGGATTTAGGGGGGGGGCACGCCCCCCCCCCCCCCCCAGACGGTATTTTTGTGTACTGTGGAGATTCCATCACAGTACATAATTAGAAGCTAAAACTGTCTTTATTAGACATTTAATTTTTCTATTGTTTTGATACTTTCATAAACCTTCCTATACATACTTGAACTTAAACAAACTTAAGAGTCCGCGCAGACAGCTAAGCGTTCAGCGTTCACTGGCGTTCACCTAGCGTTCATCCGGTTGCGTTCTAACTCACACAGCACACGGTCAAATATTCTGCGTTCCATTTTCCAAAGAAGCTTGTACGTGAAACATGTATTTTGATGGTTCGTCTTCAGAAGACGTAGCATTGCTTTTGTTGACTTTGGAAGAGTCTAAAAAGAAAAGAAGTCACTGGGAGCATCTGATTAACACTGAGCGAAATGAAAAAGGAGAGTTCAGTATTCTTTTTCCTGAATTATTTAAAGAGGAATAATAATAATAACGTTATATTTGTATAGCGCAATTTTGTGTCATTTCATTTCGAGTGGTTTACTTCCGAGTGTCAATAAGTAGCTTTAATGAATTGCAAAATTATACGTATAAAAAAATTAATAAATATAATTATATTATTATAATTATATAGTCTGTGTCACTAAGATTATATAAAAACTGCCTTTTCGTTACTAAACCAATTAATTTTTCGGTGTTAGTGATCTTGGGAGAGAGGCGTTCCACGAGTTCTTTGTAATTCTCACAATAGAACGCAAGCGTTCACACTGACCGGCGCGGTCAGTGTGAACAGTGGTCAGTGTCAGTGTGCACTGTCTGCGCGACGCTATAGTGGTCAACTACTTACAAAGAACGCCGAACGCAGAACGCGAAACGCGAAACGCGGAACGCTTGCTGTCTACGCGGGCTCTAAAGTATGATACTTTTTTGCCCGTCTGCCCCTTGTGCCAGCCCATAAAAAAATCCTAAGAGTAATTATTGATTTTATTGTGCGTCCGCCCCTTGTGCCCCTCCCCCCACCCCGAGAAAAAAATACTAACAGTAATTGTTGCCCGTCGTGCCCCCCCAGAAAAAAATTCTGGTTCCGCCCTTGAACATTCCCATTCGGAAATATGAAATATTCTTTGACATTCCACGCAATTCCAACTTAGTAAATCTTTTTTAATATCTGTGAAAGTTTTCATTTCATCCTGCCTCATTTTAATTATGTTCTTTCTATTTACAAATTAGTTTTTCTACAAATATTTTCTCCATTGAAGTAATATTTTCAAAACATTTGTAGTGAAATATACTACTTCAAAGCTTACTTCTCGTTTTTAGTTTTTTTAAACAGAGTCGCTGTCGTTGCTCTCAAACAGATGGATTTATTTACGGGGAATGGACGCTTTTATAGCAAACTTTTAAATATTAGTCATTATTGCACCTATGTTATTGTTATTATTAATGCAACCAATCCATTGTGCAATTATTTTCTAATATAGGTGTAGGTATTTTCACAGAATTATAAATTGACGTAAAATTACTGCCTCAACACAGGCTAGCCTAGTGAGGCAGGTTACGAGAAACCTACGTTTATAATTATAAATCTCTATTCTTTAAGTACCTACTGTTATATGTATATTGTTTACCATTATTATCTTTTGTACTTATGCAACTTTTAAACTATTGTATACTTTTTTTTGTAGTTATAAATCTTTAAATTTTTGTTCAATAAAGATATATTAAAAAAAAAAAATTAAAAAAATAAAAATTATTCCTCCAAACTTTCAAGCGAACAAAGAACGACATACAGGGTGTTAAGGGACGTACTTGACTTACTTTAACCAGTGATTCCTGACATTATTTGGAGTAAAAAATGTAAATGAAATTTTGGTCTCCGGTGACTTTTTTGACGACTTTTTTTTTTTTTTTCAAAAATTTTTTCTTCAAAATCAAACAAAAAAAAAATCTTTCTCATGTCGTCACTGGTCACTCAGCCGGGTGTCCGACGAACCCCTTACCCCGCCTCCAACTGTTTAACAACTACCATTTTTTATGTTTTTGTAGAAAAAAAACATCAAAATTGTCACCGGAGACCAAAATTTCATTTACATTTTTTACTCCAAATAATGTCAGGAATCACTGGTTAAAGTAAGTCAAGTACGTCCCCTAAGACCGTGTATAACAGGGTCGCATTGGGAACTAATTTATAATTCCAATTTATTTATTTTTTTACTTTTTAACTGAAAGTTTTTTCTGAAAAATTGTTTAATTTTATTTGTTCTGATTGGTTGATGATACAGCGTAATTCAGAAGGGAGGTTATTATAGTATTTTATGTCTTGGAAAATATAATGATTTTGGATTTGAGTTGTTTTAAAATTATGTGTAATAAATTGTTTTCCATTTGTCATTAGTTTGTAAGATTTTTGAAATTCTTTGTTATTTTTTTCTTTACACATTTTTATAATGAAAACTTGGTTTAATATGACGAGAGGAGAAGGTACATTGTTTTTTTTAAATATAGTTGGACCTATAAGAGCCGCCTTTAATTTTACACTTTGTTAACACTATAATTATTAAGAGGGTATAACCAGAGAAAACTGGAAATTTGTCATTTTTAAATCACATTTTAGGCGTATTGACTCTTTTCCACAAAAATTATAAATTGATTTCGAAAGATATATTTATTTTTAGTATAATAAGGTGTGTAACCTTATTATAGGTCGTTGGCAGATGAGTTAAATTTTCAAATGAAAAATCTTACTTTGTATGTGTAATCAATCATACATTGTTGTACTCGTAAATCAATACGTTATCTAGTAAACAAAATTTTAATTGTAGTTCAAATGAAATCATTAAAAAAAATCCGAACACTTATTTATGACGAAAATTTCTCTATTTTGTCTATCTATTTGCGGTCTTACAAATTAATATATTTAAGATTTTTTACATTCTTATTTTGCTGAGACATTATTGAATAATAATAATTGACGACCTCCGTAGTCCAGTGGGTAAGACTCTTGACTCACAATCCGGAGGTCGCGGGTTCGAACCCGGCATGCGCAAATAAAATTTATTTGATTAATTTGGGTTATTTCATAATTAATTCATTTAAAATAATATATAGTATATTTGCGGCATGTTCCAGAGTGGAAGATACTATCAGTATCGCCCTGGTGTATGACCACCATTCAGAATTGAAACGTTGCTTGAAAATGGCTTTAGCCGTGTTTGGTGACCAGATCTGAATAGCCAGGTACTTCCCAACCTTCCTCTTCCCCACCTCCTTCCCCTCTCCACTACCTCCAGCCTCACAACATGCCCCAATTAGGGATGCCATAGTCTCACTGGCTCCAGACGGTAGCAGTTGAGATTCTTGTGCGGTATTCACAGTAAAAAAAAAAAAACTACTTATGGTCAAAAAATAATTACAAAAAGGACATAATTTGAATAGTTTTATCATCACGCCTTTCAGCATGTTTCGATGTAGGTATAAATTAAAGCAATTTTGGAATGAAATAAAATCGATATTGAGTTATAATTTGAAAAAGCTGGTACGGAGAATAATTAATCTTTCTCATTGGAACCGCCCTGTACGATCGTAAGAACGTCTTTCGACGAAATGTGAATTTTCGGCCGCTGGCTGGTTAAAGGCCCTTAAGGAATAATTAACGCAGTGAAAATATAACAATATGATGGTTGCATGCTTGACGGCCGGTATAGTCCAGCGGTAAGGCTCTTGACTCGCACTCCGAAGGTAGCGGGATCGAATCCCGGCGTGGCAAATAAATTTTATTTGATTAATTTGTGTTATTTCACAATTTATTCATTTAAATAATATATTTGCGGCACGTTCCAGAGTGGAAGATACTCTCAATATCGCCCTGGTGTAAGACCATCATTCAGAATTGAAACGTTGCTTGAAATGGCTTTAGCTGTGTTTGGTGACCAGATCTGAATAGCCAGCCTCACAACATACCCCAATTGGGGATGCCATAGTCCCACTGGCTCCAGACGGGAGCAGTTGGGACTCTTGTGCTGTATTCATGAAAAAAATGGTGAATCAACGTGTATTCTGCTTGACATATTTATTAGTCTCCATTTGCAAAAATGGGAGCATAATTCTATAAATCTGATTTACCTATTGTACTGACGTGCATTATTTTATCAATCCCTTATTTCTCACAGTTATTTGAGCCCACCTAATTTTTTTTAAATATTTCACTAATAATTTAATGAAACAGTGTCACGTTTATCTTTTTCTATTCATCTAGGAAATATCCATTTAATATCATTGTCACTACAGATCTCAACAAAGAACCCGACATTAGACGACAAAGGCAGACAATCAAAAGCCATTGAGAATATTCTGCCCTGGGCAGAATATGTCGTTCATTGCATTCTGTAATATTTTCCACGCTTCAGATCGCTCGCTTGTACAATAAGCAATGGAATGCAATATCCAACAACGGATTTATTGTACATACATTGTTCCAGCTACCGAGGTCCTTCAGTGCCAATGAAATATTTGCTTCGTCCGTTTTCACGCTGAATTTTAGTGAAATGGCCATCTCTCAAAGCCATATCGGATGAAGAAGAACCTAATACGAATTTGAATAGGGAATAACCAGAAAAAACAATAATGTGTCATTTTTATCAGATTTTCCCACAAAAAAATATAAATTGAATTCGAAAGATTGTTCTTTTATCTAGTAAACGCATGTTAAAAAATTTTGAGAATTTTATTTTTTATTTTTAGTATATTAAGTCGTTGGCAGATTTGTTAAATTTTCAAAAAAGATTTTGTATTATACAACACCCATTTCAAATCATATAACCATGCAGTTAAATAAATCAACACATTATCTAGTAAATACATGTTTCAGAATTTTTTAATAAAGAGAGGTGTCAATATGTTTTTCTGATTTTTCTGTTTCCAGATTTTCGATTGAGTTTCGCTTTTATTGTCTTAATTTATTTAAATAAAATCTCAAAATATATACGTGCCTTGTTTCTTGACGAAAATTGGTCCGTTTGTGTAATTATTTGCGCACATACAAACTAATATATTTCAATTATTATAAGCAATAATTATCAGCCTGAAACACTCATCGACATTGAAAAATCTTCCGAGAAAAGATACTTGCCGCCAAAGGGACTTGAACCCGTTGCAAAAATAAAGTTGGTTGTTTTCAGGTAGAAAAAATATAATAAGCAGTAATTGTTGAATGAAACACTAGTATAATCATTTGGCGGGTATTTGATAAGCCCCCATAGCTCAGTGGTCAAGAGCAGCTGATCGGCAATCAGAAGGACACAGGTTCAAGTCCCGTTGGCGGCAAGTATCTTTTCTCGGAAGATTTTTCAATGTTTAGGAGTGTTTCAGGCTGATAATTATTGCTTATAATAATTGTTACCCTTTGTGCTATGCATAAAAATCTTGTCTAAACGTTAGTTTATAAATTAAAAATAATAATTAATATATTTCAGATATTTTTGAACATTTTTATTTTGCTTAGACATTATTAAAAATTAAAGATAAATACTTATACTTTTGAACGTAGCTATAACTTTGTCGTTATCTATTATAGATAAATGAAGCAATTTAACTTTGTTTGAGCCACTTTTATATTTGAGCAAATCCGACCGGTTGCAGAACGAAAGTTCCTTCTTCAGGGCAAATGTATACATGCTCAAATATAAAAATGGTTCAAACAAAGTTAAATTGTTTCATTTATAAATACTTATGATCAAAAAATAATTACAAAAAGTACACAATTTTAATAGTTTTATCATCACGCCTTTCAGTATTTTTGGATGTAGGTATAAATTAGAGCAAACTTGGAATGAAATAAAATCGATACTGAGTTATAATTTTAAAAGGTGCGGAGAATAATGAATCTTTCTCATTGGGACCGCCCTATACGATCGTAAAAACATCTTTCGACGAAATGTGAATTTTCGGCCGCTGGCTGGTTAACCTTTCCCTTACTGTGCTAAAAAAATACGCGCGCTCCGGTGCTGTGTATTCAATTCACGTGTTAAAATCATCGATTTTATGTCGGAAATATATGAACATTCATAGCTAATCGCTTTTGTTTTTCGTAATTTGTGTTACAAGTGATAATAATTGTAATTTAATTGCTGAAAACATGAAAAAACCATCGTCCGTTGCTCAAAAAACAGGCGAGGAGACCATCTCAAAGAATTGCCCGCGAACGACTGAGGCGCTGGGCGCTGGGCTGCTACCCAATACATATATACAGCTATGTATGTTAGGTACTACGCGGTCGTAGGTATCGACGGTCGAAACACAACACGGCGGTCTCTGTTACTCGTGTTCCCGTATAGCAAAGTAGAGCGAGACGTCACATAGCGTGTCATCTCCCCCCGCACACTCTTCGCGTATCACGGTCCACACTGGCACACGGTTGATTGTATTTGTGGTTTATTCCCGATATTTAACAAAATATCTCTGATTTTGAATTAAATTTGCTAATTCTTTAAAATATTATTTTTTAATTCAGTGTGTAAATGTATAACGGAGGAATACCTAAAATCTGAACCCAGAATTCATTATATTTATAGAGATATAAAAGTTATTAGAAGCAATGTGTAGTATTTACGCATTACAGACCAGGAAAGGTTAAACGCCCTCAATAAGTCAGCAACCTCCACAAGGGAAAGAAACGACTTGATATTATTGAAGTAAAAACTTCGCACCGTTGTATTTTAAACTCGATGAAACGAAAAATAGCGACACTAAACACGTACATCTACAGGATTTAGCCTGCGAGAGAATGAGACAGTACAATCCTCTTTGTGCGGTGCTTCGTAGCATCCCCACTCTTGTCTACATTAGATTCACTGCTTTCGCGTGTGAGCTGGACTCTCTAACTTTTTTATCATTTGTTATCTTCATTTAGTCGATCTTTAACGCATTTCTTTACTTTTACTGTTTATGTTATTTCTGTGCATTTTATTATGCTTTCAATTTTTATTTGGAGTTTTACCGCCTGTGTTCCTGTGTATGAATATTTTTTCCGATGTGGGATTTATTTCGCTGTTTCGGGAAACACTTTGTAACTTTTTGTTTTTTGTGCGATATCGCAAATGTTTGAATAAAAAATAAATTATCGTGAATTTTGTGCGTCGCGTCGCCCTGCTTTGTAAAGTGGGAGTCCTATTATTTCTACCATTAAATGGCTTTCCCGTCAAAATATAAATGAGTAGTTGAAAGGTTTAAATACTGTTCTACTTTTCTGTAATTGCCAATATCCATTGTTGCAGTACTCAATATAGATCTATTTATTTCTGTGCCAAGTTAGATAGATTGTGATGAATACCCGGAATAAATTAATGTTTGTGCGGCTATTCATTGTACAATAATGATTAAGGCGCCGCATCCGCACTCAAAAAGAAGAAGATGGAGAGATATGTAATTACGAATGTTAGAGGAGCGCGCTAATATTTAAAGCGATAAAATCTATGGGTAAATTGAGAAAATGTTTAATAGAAAACGAGTCGATTAAAATAGAGCAAAAATCTCGTGGAAGGTATCTTAAGGGCACGCAACCCGGATTTGCACCGATTTATTACATATTTCCCTTAAACACGGTAAGTTTTAAAGCTCTTAAAAATATATGTTATTCTTGAAGATAATATCTAGACTTTGCCTTGATATAAAATTCCCTCGATAGAAAAAAATCGCAGAGTATGCTCCAAAAATTATTTTTTACACGTTTGTTTCAGTTATTTTACAAGTTATATGTATGAAAAAATTCACAGTGTTTCTTTAAATGCTGTTTAAGATTTTTGCTCTATTTTAAACGAGTCGTGTTTTATTAAACATTTTCGCAATTTTCGCATCGATTTTGTCGCTGTAAATGTTAGCGCTCTCCTCTAACATTCGTAATTTCGTATCTCTCCATCTTCTTCTTTTCAGGCCCAGTTGCAGAGCCTTAAGTATAATTTAAAGAAACATTGTGATTTTTTCAACAACTATAACTTGTAAAATAACTGAAACAAACGTGTTTATGATAATTTTCGGAGCATACTTTACGATTTTTTCTTTCGAGGGAATTTTATATAATTTGCGTTTCGGCGTGGAACGCGTCTAGATATTATCTTCAAATATAACATATACTTTTTTAAGAACTTAAAAACTTCAAATATTTGGGAGATATGTAATCGGTTGAAATTCAGGTAGCGGCGGCTTAAGGAGATATAGGTACAGATGCTTAACTACGCTAGCAAGAGTCTCATAGTGTGATACGAAGAAAAAGACGAGAAGAAAAGGGGTTTAAGATAAATACGTCGTCTTTTTAGTGTTCAGATCATGCAACTAAACTAAGGCACGGACTTACACACGTGTCTTATGCATATAACGCAAATTTGAAATTTGTGGTAAATGTGTTTCTAAAGAATTTAGTTTCATTAAAAATGTATTGTTTATAAGTAGTCCAGCGTAGCTTACCACGTGGACCCAGTCTACAGGTTATGGGCCCACAAAATAAAACAAATTGTTCAAACATTTTAATTTTCTGTTCTTTGCATTTTACATGCTCATTAGAGCTGTCTTTTTATCATATTTATTTAAAAAAAAATATATATATAGTGTGGAATTCACACGCGGTAGATGTGAAACCTTCAGAGAACATTGTGAATAAAGCTAACTGCACGCTAGGCTTTGTTATCAGAAACGGCCGTGTATTTCTAAAACCTGAAACCTACCTTCTGCTTTACTATACGCTGGTCCGTTCTCAACTTGAATACTGCACCTCCATATGGACTCTTCTTTACTGTATCTATAAATAAAATATTGAAAGTGTCCAAAAGAAATTTCTGCGTTGCCTCAATTACAGAATGAGCGCACCTAAACGGGGATACACAAATATGCTCTCGAAATATAACGTCTCCACTATATCTGACCGGCGAACATACCTTGACCTTATGACCCTGTATAAAATCTGCAACAACGTTATCGACTGTCCTGACTTATTCAAACTAATTAATTTTAAAATACCACCCAGAACAACTAGGCTTAATGACTTATTCCACATTAACCGGATACGTACAAATGCTGGTGTCAGGGATCCAATCAGAAGAATGTGCGAATTGATTAATAAAAACCACAACCTTAAGTATTCCGATATATTTTTTGATACTTATAGCACTTTTGGTAGAAAATTGAAGGCTGTTTTCCTATAAAAAAAGAAAACTCATATATCATTCACTATACTTTTATGTGCTTCTTTTTAAAACATTTTCGATTCATTATTAATTATGACGTATTTTTAAACATGTATAGAAATGTATTTGAAAATCTTTATTTATCAAGTCAATCAGTGAGAAATAGTTGGGGTGCAGGCGAATTCTCAAGTTTTTGTTCATAATATTGTTTTGTTAATTATTGTCTGTATCTGTGTTTTCTCCTTAAATAAATAAAAAAAATAAAAAAAAAAATAAAAAAAATTTAAAAAACTGAAGTAGAGAAGAGTGGGGAGGCTACGAAGCACCGCACAAAGAGGAGACCGATTATACTATCTCAATCTCTCGCAGGCTGTATCCTGTGGATGTATGTGTTTGTCTCTTTTTAGTGTCGCTATTTTTCGTTTGATCGAGTTTCAAATCACAACGGTGCAAAAGAATTTTTCATTTCAAAAAACAGAATGTGCAACTGAAACCTTCAGAAAATTAAATTAGACAAGAGTTGGGAGGCTACGAAGCACCGCACAAAGAGGAGACCGATTATGCTGTCTCATTCTCTCGCAGGCTAAATCCTATAAATTTATGTATTTGCCTCTTTTTAGTGTCGAAGTAAGTATATCACCACGCGGATCGCTGAACAGAGCCAGCGGACGCCATTATACAAAATCAAACACACAACAATTTCTTGTACCACAATACTCTATATTTTTTTAAATTAATAAATTGGGAAATACACAAATTAATCAAATAAAATTTATTTGCCACGAATCGAATCCCGGCGGATTCGGAATGCTAGTCAAGCGCCTTACCGCAGCACTACGCCGGCCGTCAAACGGGTTTGTGTAATTATTTGAATACCTAGAACGAAAATAAATAAAAGAATGCGCACCCGTTTTTCATTTAAACAAGATATACATTCCAGATTTGAATGGTTTGTATGGAGAGCAGAGCTTGTCTTTTTTAAGGTTAACAAAGTAACTATTGAAACGCAAGACTTAATTATAATTCAATTCCGGTTACTGAATTACTCCTTACTAACCATTATCTACCAAGTACATTTTTTTTTTTAAATTTTTATAATATATATTTATAATTATTTTCTTCTTTTTGTTTTACCTACCCTGATAAAAGCTCCACGCACGCCACTGAGAAAGGGCTAAATAAACATACACACTTTTGCGATAAACGGAGCAAAATTTTATATTCTCACCGTTAATTCGCATTGACTGGCAGAAATTACCGGTAGACAGAAAGCCCAACTTTATACCTCCATGAACATGTTTACAAGTAAAGTGTTAAATAAATTATACTGTTAAAATGATAAGAAAGGGTGCCGATACGAAATGGTTAAGTTGAGCTGTTCACCATTTTCGTGGCTATTTTGTAGAACCTATAAAACGTTCTATCGGAAAGAACACATTTCAAATTTACAGGCGATTTTATTTATGTACTGCCGTTATCCCGAGAAAGTGTTTATTCGATGAAATTTACGCACGGCGTGTCCATAAACTTTGAATATCAAAACTAAACGATGGCAATCCATTTAATTTCACACGTGCCTTATGATGAAGGTTTAAGAATCAATGTAGTTATCATATAAACAACAAGATACTGGAGGCGCCTCTAATGGCAGATACGTGGTTGGCTGTTTAATTCGTGTTTTTTAAACAATATGACTTATAAAAAGAGTGTATTTCTAATAAAAATTGAATATTCGTTCAGATTTTTACAAAAGATTTTTTTTTATTTTTTTTATTGGCAATTTTTATTAAAAAACATATGAAGTTACAACAGTTACATAAGGTTAACAAAAAATAAAAAAAATTGCCTTTCCTCACCATAAAGAGACAATGCTCTTCTGTTTGGTGAGGGAGTTCTAGCTCAATTAGTAAATTAATGATCGTGTAAGTTAGTAATAACGGCTATTATTGTAAATAATAAGAAGGTTAAAAAATCTTGTATAATTTAAAAATAAAAATCCTGAAGAGTTTAAAAAAATCATAATATAAATTAAAAAATCATTATAAATGGAAGAATCATGTAAGTTAGTAACAAAAATTATTGTAATAAGTAAGTAAAGGATACGTAAGAAAGAACGCAAGATTTATACAATAGTAGACTCAGAGATTTAGAAACTAAGAAATGAAAGAAAAAAGAAGGAATAAATGATTTATAAAATAGCAGACTTCAAGATACAAAGTAAACATATTTGGGACTTTTATAGCAGTTTCGGGTAATTTTTTAATTTGGGCTTAAATTCCTGCATATTTTCGATGGTTTTTAATTTTAATGGGAGGTTGTTATAATAGATTATGCCCAGATAAAGATAGGAATTTTGGATGTGCTTAGTATTAAATTTAGGAATTTTAATAGTTTTCTGGTATCTTGCTGATGTATTGAATTGGAAGTTACGAGTATTTAACTGTATTTCTTTGTAAATTTGAAGAATTGAATATTTTTTATAGATTTTGTCTATTATAGGCACATTGAATATTGAAAAAAGAATTTCAGTAGGAAATTTAGACGTTTTTTTTAAGATTACCTTAATTATCAACCTTTGAACAATTTTGAGGGGATTTAAAATATTGTCATATGTTCCTCCCCAGCCAATAATACCATATTGCAATATAGATTGAACAGTTGCATAGTACACTTTTTTTAGGTTTTCTAAGCTAAGAATATTTCTAAGTCTAATAAATACATTTCCTAATCCTTTTGACGAGTTCACAAATATGTGTTTTCCATTTAAAATGTTGATCTATATATACACCAAGATATTTGATTTTGGGAGTTGGACTAAGTATATCACAATCTTGATTGCAGTTAGTTTTATTACATTTACTTTGGTGTATTATGATGTTTAAATTTGGTTCTAATTTGAATTTATTGATAGAGAATGGGATAAATTTTGTTTTTTCAGTGTTTAGAGAGAGGAGATTTTTATCGAACCAATTTTTCAATATGTTAATATCAATGTTAGCTAGATTATTAACAGAATTCCAATCCGTACCTTCAATTATTATGACAGTATCGTCAGCATAAGATATTATTTTTCCGTTTAGTTTTTGTATGAATATGTCATTAACATAGATAATAAACAGTAACGGTCCCAGGACTGTACCTTGAGGTATGCCGAAATGACTCATTTTTGGTGAACTAAGCACACCATTAATTTTTACAACTTGGGGACGTTTGAAAAGGTAGCTTTTTATCCATTCTAGAGCTGAATCATTTAATCCAATGTTTCTTAATTTACTTATAAGTTTGTCATGTGATATACTGTCAAATGCTTTTTTGAGATCTATAAAAATTCCCAGGCATTTAAATGATTTATCTAATGAACTATGTACAAGGCTACTTAATTTTGCAATTGCATCTTGTGTGCTTCTACCTTCCATAAAACCAAACTGGTTTTCATTAATTATATCGTTGCATTTTATAAATTGGCTCATTCTTTTTTTAACTAGTTTTTCAAAAATTTTTGCTATATTTGAGATTACTGATATGGGACGGTAATTGTTTACTTCTTCTGGTTACCTGACTTAAATATTGGGGTAATAGTAGTTTGTTTGTAAATTGATGGAAATACTCCGCTTTGGAAACTTGTATTTATTATATGCATTAATGGCTTAGAAATTTGATTTTTTATGTTTTTTTAAATATCAACCGTGTCTGCATCAAAGCCCGGAGCAGATCCTCCTTTCATATCGGTTATGATAGAAACTATTTCATCCTCTGTGGTGACTTCAAATGTTGTCATTTTATTTTTAGCATTTATATTACAGTCTGGAGATGTTATAATATTTGGATCAATGTGAATGAGATTGGCGAGATTTTTCCCAACATTTGCAAAGAAAGTGTTAAATATATTTGCAGCTTTTGAGGGGTTTTCTTTACAGCATGTTTTTGAGTTATCATGATTAATAGCATTGATTTCGTTATTATTGTTCTTTTTCTTGTCAATTATTTCATTTACAACCGTCCATACTCTTTTACTATCATTTTCAGCTAGATCCAACTTCCGTTTATAGTAACTTTCTTTAGTATGTTTTATGATATATGTAATTTTATTTTTATATGCTCTAAAGTGATTAAGTAAGTTTTTATTATTAGGTTGTTGAGTTGTTAATTTATAAAGAGCTTGCTTACGTCGTACAGATACTATTAATCCATAAGTAATCCATGGTTTTATAGGTTTGAAGTTAGACAGTTTGTGTTTGGGAATTATATTTTTTGACGAGTCATTTATGTATTTAGATATTTTTTCTTCAAATATTTTACAGCAGATATTGACATGTCAATAGGTGTCAATAGGTGTTAATAGGTGATATAGATGTCAATAGGTGTTCCATATTAATAAAAAGTGGTTAATAAATGAACAACACATTTATCTATCCTAAATCTTATATTTGGTATTAATATTGTAACTTAAGCTAATGTGTGTTGTGTAATAATATTAAATCCCATCTTAACAGACGGATTGCAATCTTTAGAGCACAGGCGTCAGGTGGGAATGCTATCTTTGTTCTACCGGTATTACAATGGAAGATGCTCCGAGGAACTAGCATCATTGATCCCTTCGGCACCGGTGCATAGTGGGGAAACACGCCAAGCGCGTGCCCAACATTTGTACACGGTTGACATTTTTCACATGAGAACGGGTCGTTTCTTCGACACGTTCTTATGTTCAACAGCTCGGCTGTGGAATGATTTGCCGGCCTCTGTGTTTCCTCCTTCCTACAACATAGGTCTCTTCAAGACCAATGTTCATTCCTTTCTCTCCTCAAAAAGACCCTCCACACAGCATCCCAGATGACACAGGCCCTGAGGGAAATTATTTTCCTCAAGGCCTCCTGTGTGGAGTTAATGTAAAAAAAAAAAAGGTAGAACCTACAGACAAGCTGATCTGTCTCAGCTTTGTGGGACTACCCATATCTTATATTGTATTGGATGTAATTATATTCAATTTAATAAATAATAAATAAATAAAATAAATATAAAAAAAAACAGATATATTTATCCGATACACTATCGAGGTTACAAACCAGTTCTTCGAACGATTGTTTCCAGTGAAAAAGGTAGTTGCCAATAAAATGGAAAAAATAGTCGAAGATGATCATCTATATCTGTATTTTCTCCTTAATGGAAAAAAATAAGATAAAATAGCTGAGTTGGCATCGCGTTTGGGTCCCACCCAAGTATCGCGTGTTCGTTTCCTTGCCTGGCTAAGTCCTCCATCACATACAGAACACATCACGACACAGAAACATTTTCCGCTTTCTGTGGTTGTAGAAGATTTTCAAATATTGTCAGGTTACTCGAAATCCGTGATTATTTGTCTTTCTTTTTAAAATATTATTTTATCTTAATATTACTATTTCTGAATTTGAAATATGAGATTTGCAAATATGACGGTTAAATAAAAGGTGACAGTGGCCTAATTGGATAAGGCGTTCGTCCTGGTAAGGCGAGAGTTCTTGGGTTCGAGTCCCAGTTGCGACCTTCATCTTTTTATTTTTCAATGTCTTCTCTTTCATATTTTCGTTTAGATTATTAGTGCTCTTCAATGAAATTTTAATAAATGTATTAACTTTTTTATTTGAACATAGCACAAGAATCCAAACTGCTCTCAACCGATTGGAGCCAGTGGGAAAATGGCATCCCCAATTGGGGTATGTAGAGATGCTGCTTATAAAAGGGAGGGGAAGGATATGGATAGGAATGTAAAGAAGCACCTGGCTGTTTAGATCTGGTCACCAAACACGGCTAAAGCCATTGAATGAAAGTAGAGATAATATGAAAATAAATGAATCAAAACTGATTTTTTTCTTTTAAATAGGTAATCTCAGGCATTGTTGCCTTGTGTTGATTGCGTGAACCTCGTATTGATTAAATAAATTAAAATAATTCAATTAATTAAAACAAATCTCACGTAGTTTTGACGGCTTCCTTGGTTGAGCGGCAAGACTCTCGGCTAGCATCAGAGAAAATTTTATTTGATAAATTTGTGTTATTTCACAATTTATTCGTTTAGAATATTATATAGTATATTTGTGGCCGGAGTCAAAGATACTCTTAGTATCGCCCTGGTGCAAGACCACCATTCAGGTTTGAAAGGTTGCTTGAAATGACTTTATCCGTGTTTGGTGACCAGATCTGAAGAGCCAGATACTTGCCCATAATTTCTCTTTCCATCTCATTCCCCTCTCACTGACTTCGGCCACGCAACATACAACAATTGGGGTTGCCATAGTCCCACTGGCTCTGGATAGCTGGAAGTGGTTGGAACTCTTGTGCCATAATCACATATACAATAATTTTTATTAATAACAATAATTTTACCGTAAAGAATATTTCTCTTTGGGAAAACTTTGTTTTTTTTAAATAGATATGTAAATTTTTCTTTTTTTTGTGAAAATTTGCAATTATTCGTTTTATTTTTAAACAAAGATGGCTTTCCACAAACTTATCGAGTTTCATCATTATTAATGACTAGCAGACCCGGCCACACATTGCTGTGGCTAACGAAACACAATGCCATTACCCAACCTTTATAAAATCCACACCACCCGCTTGTAGATTTAAACCTTCCTCTTGAATCAACTATATTATTATTATTATTTTTTATTCATAAAATAATATAGTTAGCGATCGCCACTAATTATACAATACTTGCAATGCAACACTGGATATTTGAAAAGGAAAAATCAAATACCTACTTACTTTAGGACATCTATTTTCCAATTTCTTCCGTAGAACGAATTTCAAAAGTGACCATAGTACGGCCCGCCAGCCGTTTTAAATCGCACATAAATATGTTTTCTTCGAATTCCTCGGCGTTTCTCTAATATAATTTACATGTATTATACATATAAACATTCCACTTCAATCACTCTATCTATTGATGAAAACCGTATGAAAATCCGTTGCGTAGTTTAAAAGATTAATGCGCACATACATTTTGAGCGACTTCATTTACTATGTAATGATGACCAACAGATAATTGCACATACATTTAAATATGTTTATCGTGACTGCATAGTTCGTAACATGACTCCTGAGTACATGAGAGAGACAGGCAGATGGAAGAATATTTAAAACATTGGCATATGCCTGGTATTTCAGTTGGTTATTAGCTCGGATTAATTGGAATGTCTTAGTTTAACAACATTCATTGCAGAAGCGTACCCTGTCAAACGAAGTCAAGACCAAATGACTCAGAGTTCCCAGCAGTAATAAATCTAGCGATGACCAGTGTTGTAAGTAATAAAACATACTTAAGTGTTTAACAATGCAACACACACGTTACAACACGCACCCACGTTTGAAATTATATTATTTACAAGCGCATAAGCTCAATTTATTTGAACGTTTGTTTTATTTATACAAAGAAATATTTAGCATTCCTGAGGAGCATTATTAGAATGTAAATCGAAACCTAAACATTATTCATGTTTCATTTAGAAAATCCGAGATTAGGATTGTAAAAAAATATACGAAAATAACTTTGCATCTTGTCCGGTTTTCAAACTTTATATTGTTTATATATATCAAAACTACATATTGCACGATGAATAGTGAAATATGAATAGCATCGTAAATCTAGAAATTCCAGAAGAGCATTGCAAGTTTTATTTTTACCTCACTGTATATCTGCCACTTTTTAAAATTAAATTACACCTCGACCGGTTTCGGATGATATCTAACTTCCTCAGGACAATAAGCGCTTTTATTATTGCCGTGACGATTCACGTTTACGGTACCGTGACGGCATAAAAAAGGCAATAAACATACGTCTCTAATCACGATAATGCTGCAGCTCTTTCAAAAGATGAGATATACATTGTACGTAGGTCTGTAATCATTTTCTTGCATCTCTCTCACACACCGCACCGTGACGTTTCCGCAGACCCTTACAATACTAGCCGTGGAGATCATTTTGAAATATGGAATATAGTTACAAGAGATAATATTAAAGTGTGAGTGAATTCTGAAAATTAAAAAATGTCAAATGTTAATTAATGGGCTGATGGTTTTGCTTTTCTTCTTAAACATGTAATTCTGCAGCTCTTTCTTACACACTAAATAACAACAGTCAAAAATGAGACAAACGGTGAATGAAACATAAATTCATTATCATACATCTCACAAACACGTATAAAGAAAATGAAACGCAATTTTCATCGCCGTAGCTGAGCCGTAATAAGATGGTGACCGGACAACTCAGAAGCACAAAATCAAGTATCACCCGAAATGGGTTTACTAGCTTCCCCTTTCAGCTCTTTCGGGTAACACTCAAGATAATAGTAACATTTTTATACCAATCGTTTCAACTGCACAACGTCCATCTTCGCTCGGCAGTTAATAGTTAGGTGACGCAAAACGGTAAAAGAGACCCTGTACAGTCAAATATAATTTTCCATCCGTGTGTTTGCGGCGAGGAAAGCCCCGAGAGGGGGAGAGAATCTTCTTCTTCTTCTTCTTGTGCCCTGTCCGTTCAACGGACGTTGGCTATCACGTTGGCCATGCGGACTTTGTTTACTGCGGCCCGGAACAGCTCCACGGTAGACTGGCCAAACCACTGTCTCAGGTTTTTCAGCCATGAGGTTCTCCTTCTTCCAGAGCCCCGTCTTCCGGCAATCTTTCCCTGCATTATGAGAAGAAGTATTCCCTGCATTATGAGATGAGGGAGAGAATAATTTCCTCGAAATTGGAGAATTATTATTTAACACCTTAAAAAATGCAAATCGAATTGTTTTTCCCAGGATTAGGTATCTAAACAATAGAGTGAGGTTAATAAAAAAAAAAAACAAATTAAAAATCGTAACGAACTCTCGCTTGGTGTGTGTATTATCTCTCTCCTGTGTGGGAGGGTTAAATTTGTCATGCGTGATGCATCAATTATTATTTTAAAAAAAACCTGGGTCGTGAAATAACAACCCCTATAAAACATAAGGAATTTTGCTTTTATTCTCGCTTAGGCACCTATTATGTAAAATGTAAATGGATATTCTAAAGTGAACAAAAACTGTCTTGAAGTGCGATCAACAAATGTTACAACTTAAGACCTTTTGACTCCTAAACTTCTACAAGACAGGCCAATGCAATTGTTCAACTACTCAAGAAAGATTGTCGATATGATTTGATAAGTCCTAATTTTTTTATTATTTTTCTTTATTTATTTAACGCCCAGAGGGCTTTTACATGATTTGTAGTACAACTAATTTATGACAGATAATTTTAAAACAAATAAAGAAATAGTGAAAATAAAATTAGATAATTAAATACAAAAATTCAGCAATTTGATATGTTTACAAAAATACAAGATGTGTTTAGGAATAGTGTTGGAAAGATGAATTAGAAGATGCACAAAACTCGTCAAGTTGATATTGAATATGTCAACATCACCTATGTACTGATTTCTCACAGTGTGAAATCGTTGTATTGGAGAGTGGGCAATGTAGTTCCGCTTATGAATGCTGCAGTAGAATAGTGTATTTTGTCGTGTTGTTACTGTGGGTATTAGTAAGTTTATGAGTTACAGAAGTTTGCAAAAATCGAACTTAGAGTTTAGTATTTTTGATAAAAAGGTTATGTCGTTTATTTTACTTCTGTGTTCTAATGTGTGTATTTTTAGAATATTTAAAAATAAATTATATTTTAAGCTTTCTAGTGCGATATTTATTTCAAAATTTTAAACGCAGATTTTTTTTGTATTCGCCCAGTGTTATTAATGTGATTTTTATAAGGTGGAGACCAAACTACCGAGTTGAATTCAATTAGGCTTCTTACTAGAGATAAGTATAAAAGTTTAACGGCTTGCACGGAATTAAAGTTTTTAGTTGTTCTTAATACGAAGCCTAGTGATTTCATACCTTTGTTCATACGTAATAATAATAATAAAATTCTGTTTAGTAATAGAGTGACAGTAGTGAAGTATTGTTTTAACTCGAAGAAATGGCGTATAAGTGGCCTGTAAATTTGCATGATCTGTTTCGGTTCCAGTTCAGGATTTTTGTCTTGTTGGATACCACATTTTATCCCGCCAGATTTCGTATGATCGTGTTTCGTAGGTACTATGAGCTGTCAAATCTGAAAAATCAATATCAGGTACCTACCGGACTGAAGAAAGTTTTGAGATGATAACATTTCTTTGGACAAATTGCATAATTATTCCTCATTTGAAAAAAAAAGTTATATAAAATATTAAAGGTTTACAACGGGCCATTTTATGAGGGTTTTCCTCACGGTTCATAGCACAGTTGCCATGCCACACTGGAGCTCTAGCACAATGAAATAGATAACTTTATATGAAAAACATTTATACTCTTCTCGGTGAAAAAAATTTTCGGTTTTTAAAAACGATGACAATGTGTTGAATTAGTTTGTACTCAGTTATCGGTCTCAATTCATCATTCTGAGTCAAGTTTAAGGTTGGGCTAGGATATCCGCTTACATATTTAGTAATGAAAATATGAAAGGAATATCTTAATTAATATTAGTGATATCGACTTTCAACCTTATGAAGTCAAAAGTTATTTTTATATCGTTGAATTTTTTTTTTTCTTTAGTTAAACAGCTCGGCTGTGAACGATTTGTGGGCCTCTGTGTTTCCTCCCTTCAGGTCACAAAGGTCTCTTCAACATGTTCACTACTTCCTCGACTCAAAAATTCCCTACACACAGCGTCCCCAAAGATGAAATAGGCCCCTTTTTTCTCGGGGCCTCCTACGTAGGATGAATGTAAAAATTCTCCTGTAAAATAAAATAATGTTTTGGTTCCATTAATATTCCACACCCGAAATTACAAGTTGGCGGAGATAAAAAATTGTCACACTGGGATTAATGTGGGAATAGTGAAATACTATTTAGAGGTATGTCTTCTTCCCTGCGCTGTCCTAACTCATTGCCTAGGTAGGCTGTTGGGGTCGGCTCTTCTCGTTCTCAGGTTGTAATATCTTCTGTTCTGGGTATCGCCTTCATCCAGGCCGTTTCTCTGAAGAATTTTGGAACATTGAGTCATCCAGGAGTTCTTCGGTCTTCCTCTGGATGACTGTCGGTGAAGCTCCATAGACATTGCCTGCCTCACTGTGTGGTCTGATGTTCTCCGTCTTATGTGTCCATACCATCTCAAATGTCGTTCTTCCAGCTTACTATTTATGTCTGTGACACCCAGGCTACCACGAATGCGTGCACTTTTGATCTTATCTTTTCTTGTACAAGTAAAAATATTATTTTGTATTTAGTATTTAGAGCTTAAAAGAGATTAAAAAAATTGCAAAATTCAAGGTCGAAAAAGACATCATTACCACAATTTGACATAATATTTAACAAGCCCGTTCAGGCAATCTTTTCCAGAGGGCTTGTCCTTTTATTCACACCGATAGTAATTAAAGCTTTCGAACTACTTTGGAACTCCCACCCGCAGTCTTCTCTTACCCCAAACTTATCTACCGTTAATTCTATTAATCAATTCCGTTTAAATTTAGACTCACGATTAAATTCAACTATTTTTTTATGTGTTTTCTTAATTCTTCAGATTTCTAACAATCTTATTTCTTTGGATTAAATTATATTTTTTACTATCAGGTTTACCACTAAACAAAGAAGGTACCTTACCATTGTAACAATTCAGGTACCAATGCAGAAATAAACTCAGTAATAAATATTACATGAACACCAACGGTACTGAATGTCTATCAGCCTATAAAAACATTGTTATTAAATCTGTATGTCTATCTTGATGTTTATAAATTTTCAATATGTATCGAAATTTATATGAATGTGCATCCTATGTTTGTTGTTTTTAAGTTAAAATTTTCATACTTGGTACTTATTTTATTTGTTATATCTCTTAATTCTTTGATTATATAAAATGTATTATTAATTTTATCGTATGTAAAGGTATGTAATTGGGCGTGTACAAATAAGTAAATAATAAATAAAATACATTCGTTATCCACACCTCGTAGGTATGCCCAATCTGAAACGAAAAGTTGCTTGCAATGCTTTTAGCTACTAACTGGTTAGTGACCAGATCTGGATATCAATATCCTTCCCTTCTCCCAGCTTGACTTCACAATATTTCTTGATTTGGGATGACATAGGCTTATCGAATTAAATATGGAATTATAGCATGGGGTTCTACTACACATAAGTACATACACAGCCTGAATAAAATTTAAAAAGGAATCAAAAAGACCATGCTAAAAGTATCTATTGATTGAAATTTTCAATAGCTTTGACGTACAAAGTAAGTAGGGTGTCCATCATCACACTAGATCGAATTAAAATGACCTATAAAACATTCCAAGTTATAAAACCACATTCGGATAAATAAACTACACTTACTTTGCAACAAAACTCCATAACATCCTTCCCCGAGACATAAAACTTATAAAAACTTTTAATGAGTACAAATTAAGATTTTAATTTCACCATTTTATTTTACATGGTGGCTAAAATAAATAAAAAATTTGCTCTGTGCTATGGGACTCTTAAACGGTGTTCATAAAAGTTATGAATTATCCACTGGAGCGGTCACGTGAAAAATAAATAAATTTGCCTCGATTGCTTGAGATTTCCCAAAAGGTCATTTTTTTTATTTTTCGCCAACATTAAAAAAAATCCTACCTTCGAATTTTAATATGGAGACACATAAATACATATCGTGCTATATAGCCAATGAATTAATGTACTTTACCGTTTCTCTCATGTTTGTAGGATTTATAAAAAATACATAAAAAAATAGTGAAGTTTATAATTTATAATCAAATCCTGGGTGTTTTTTACTTGAAACTGCCGTGAGGGATACTTATTCGGGTCAACATAGAATATTTTCGGGTCAACATAGATAATGAAAGGTGCATATCTATTGAAAAGGGACTTAATTTTATCTGTAAACTAAATTAGCAGTGCAGTACAAAAATTCAGCGAGGAAAAACTATTTTAAAATTTAACATTGTTCTAAAATAGTCTACGAAGTTCGGATTTGCGACATCTATGGTCATAATAGATGAATCATTTCAATAGCTTCGTGTTAAAATAAACGGCTGGCCAAGGAAATGTTTTAAATAATTATAATAAATGTTTTACGAATGGTAGAAAAATGTGGTCTACCTTTGGACCGAAATCAATCGCAGAAAAATAAAAGTGGTCCGTTTTTCGACCGAAATCGCTCCAGTGGTTAAAACCACAAATCATTTTCTTACAGACGAATTTTACGTGAAATGAAACATTACATTTTAGAGTGAAATGAAACTCACCATTTAGACACTATTAAAATATCGTTCATGTATCGTTCACTTCCAGAAATTTAAACATAGAGAACACGCAACTGGTGAATTACACAAATATTATCGACCAAACAAGGGTTTTTTCGAAACATTTACATTTCCTTGCAACTTTTCAAACGAAAACTTGAAAATATTTTTATGATACACACACTAGTTTTTAGTTTCACAAGCTTTTAAATGATTGTTATAATTATAATTAGTGGCTTATCAATTTAGGCACTTGTTGAATTTTATTTCAAACACTTTCATATTCAAGGCGCGAAGGATGGTAATTTGCAGAGCAACGGACGGAACAGGCGCACATGAGTTGTAAATAGTGACTGTAGATAATAATGTACTGTCTTGTTAAAGCCACTTCTTCTGTTGAGGTATGATTCATGACACGTGCTTTGATTTTACAACAATTATTAAATGATTGATATGTGCAAACATGCAATGATGCGTGCAAATAATATAATTTAGTTTGATGCGCGTCTTTCTTTGTGTTGGCCTATTTTAATAAATCAGGTACGCCTACGCATCATCAATGTATGTCTGGAAACAATAAATTATGGTTAAAACAAACTTATAGGTACGAGTGGTTAAAGGGTTGTAATTATACAATCTATACAGGGTGTTAAGGAACGTACTTAACTTACTTTAACGCTTTAACGAGTGATTACTGACATTATTTTGAGAAAAAAATGTAAGTGAAATATTGCTCAGCGTTGACTTTTTTGAAGGCTTTTTTGTATTTCAATTTTTTTTCTTCAAATGCAACAACAAAATCTTTCACATTTCATCACTGGTGACTCAGCCGAGTAACCAACTGACCTCTCATCCCGCCCCCAGCTGTCCAATACCAACTGTTTTTTAATGTTTTTAGCTGAAATTCGAATTTTTATTTACATTACTCTTAGTAAATGTATTACATTGCCTTGAAGATGCTACGCTTGCAGCAAAACCTGTGGTAAAAGTTTTTTTTAAATATAACTAGCAGATCCGGCCACACGTTGCTGTGGCTAATGGGCATATTAGACCTTTCAATTCCGCTGCGCAATTAGGTTGTAGATACCAAATTGCCCCGTGTAAACAAGACATTGCATGTTTCCATGTCATTGCGCGTCATCTTTCCACCGCATTGAAAATATTCAACTTGTTTAATATTTTCAATGCGATTGGTTCGTTTGTCCTTCGTGCGCATGCGCGAATGCGGCGTTGCATGCGCGCGCAGCACTGTCCGCGCATATTGAATTGTCAAACTGTGACTGTTTATTTTGTAGTGAGTTGTCAACATAGAAAATGGTTTTTAAATGGAGGGAAGTGCATACGCCTCTCATTAACTCGTTAATTAAATGATCACACATTAACTTAATTCCCGCGCGCACGACCTGTTTCGAAGACATTCTAAAATCTATGACAGAAATGTGATTGAATGGTCCACTTCTGTCAAGTACGTGTAAACAGTACACCCTTTCAATTATACGCCGTTCAACCAAATGGCATCAATGTGGTTGACGTGTGTAATTTCGCCATATCGAAACACAACGCCGCGCCATTATCCAACCTTTATAACCAACGCCATCTGTTAAATCAAATCCACACTGCCCGCATGCGAGCCCCCACATTATTTTTATATTTCAACCAATTTACACAAAACCTTGACAAATTATGTAACTAAAAACCTTCCTCACCAATCACTCTATCTATTGGTGAAAACCGCATGAAAATTTGTTACTTCGTAGTTTAAAAGATCTAAGCGCACAGACAGCGGCAGCGTTTTCATTTTATACTAAGTAAAGATGTGACACCACAAAATATCCTGCCTAATTTGGGAGGCGAGTATGGATATCGCCGCCCGGGAATCATTTATTGGATGACTGTCATAGGACGCCCAAAATGGTTCGCTACGTTCGGTGACTTAGCTGGTATACTTTTCTTCCTCTCCAGAACTTCTTCTCCTTCCTTAATTAAAAAGTCCTTCCACACCACCTCCCGAAAGATCACACAGGCCCTGAGGGGAATTATCAACAAAACTTAACGAATTCTTTCCGTATTCAAATTATGTTGTTAACCAATACTAATGCACACCTTCAAAAAATCAACGAAATGAGCTAATTATTTTCGTATGCAAACTATTCCGATTAGGTAGTAGTCCGCCGATAGTCGTGCGGACACCATAGCATATCTCTTTTGTGTTTCAATTTCTTTGGTTCTATCCCTGTATAGTTCTAATAGACTTTGTAAACTCGTGATTTTATTTATTTAAAAAAATTAAGTTATAGCTATTTTTGAAAGTGATAATTCATGGTGGAATTCCATTATAATATATTTTAATAAAACGAATATAAAACTTTATTCCACTTAATTTTATTCGACCGTAACCGGTTTCAGCTCGTTAAAGCCATCTTCAGACTGGTACAGTATTTCTTAGTCTACGGTTTATATACACAACATATTGGGGAAGGGTACAGGGGTGGTCTACAAGGATTTTAATCAATTATGATAATTATATTTGTTGCTAAGTCGTTTTAGACTATCGAATTTCTAAATATTTTGGTAATTCCAGTAAGCTAATTACATTGGGTTTGCAGCTCACTTCAATGATGATTAGGGAAAAACCTTACAAGTAATATGAGTTACTAATGACCTAATTTTATTGTCACATCGTTATTATATTTATGAAGTATGGTATTTTTTATTGCTTTTTGAAGAGATACGTGTTTACATTGGAGTTGGAATGTTCTAAACTAATTACATATTTTAATATCGAAATTATTATGAAAATTACACTGGATACAAAAGCGTGGACTTAGCAAATGAATCTAAATTGCTTTATTTTTACAAAGTTACTTTATGAAGGGGTACATGTTTACATTGGAGTAGGAATGGTCTAAACTAAATACCTATTTTAATTTCGAAATTATTATGAAAATTACAATGGATACAAAAGCGGAGACTTAGCAAATGATTCTAATTGCTTATTCATTACAAAGTTAGATTTT
Source organism: Limnephilus rhombicus (assembly GCA_929108145.2). Taxonomy (NCBI): domain Eukaryota; kingdom Metazoa; phylum Arthropoda; class Insecta; order Trichoptera; family Limnephilidae; genus Limnephilus; species Limnephilus rhombicus. The sequence goes on from OV815283.1 coordinate 43,211,323, forward strand.
ATTTTTTTTTTAGTTAAGCGGGTAATTTCTAAAGATTCTAGTCTATCCAGTTTATGACCTTTATTGCAAATATGGAGAACTTTAACATCTCTATCCCCCTCCCCAATATGTTGTGTATGTAAACCGTAGACTAAGAAACATTTGTACCAGTCTGAAGATGGCTTTAACGAGCTGAAACCGGTTACGGTCGAATAAAATTAAGTTGAATAAAGTTTTATATTCGTTTTATCATAATATGATTATAAAATCATTGAATATTTTATCCAAACCACTTTGTCATAGATTCCTTGAGTAATAGTTATTGTTTTTCGACAATTTTAATATAAGATTCTGAAAGCATTCATTCGCTTTGTGATACAAAGATATTCCTCAAAGCAATTTACACAAAACGTTGTTCGAAAGAGATTTTCTCAACAATCGTTCAAAGCTTTGAACAGGTTTACTACTTACGTTGTGCTTTTTTCCAAATGACATTAAACCTGCAGCTCCAAAGTAGTCACAAGGAATTGTATACAATACCATTCAGCATTGGACTTGATATAAATTTAAACAGATTTTTTTCAAAAAAGCTTTAACACTTTATAAATTTTCGTATACATATTTAAAAATGAATATTGCTCCAACTTTCAAGACGTTTTATTATAAAACGAAAGCACAAATTAAAGTTAATCACATAAAAAATCTCCAGCTGAATCTTCAGCCTCCAGCACACATTTATTTTCGGACATTATTACTTCGACAAAATGAATCTTCTTTGTTATTTTCAGCAATTTATTTCATTTTTGCTTTGAATTTATTAAACCTTTTGTAAAGGAATCCATAGAGGGAAAACTCTGATTGACACCCATTCTTCGCAGAATAAAACAGTATTAAATAAACGTTATCGAGAGTTCTCTACTTGTTTTTTTGACTTGATTTGAAGTGATCTTTTGTATTCTTCGCCTAGCCCCTCTCTTTTTTCAAGAGAATGTTTAATCTAGTTTCTATTCTTAAAAAAATATGGTCAAAGTTGCGCCGCGCCGTACTGATTTATTATCCTTTAGACTTAGACTTTAGATACACATAAAAAAAAAAAACAATTTTTCCATCAGTTTCAATTTTAATTAAAATTTAAGAGAAAAATGAACTCTTCATATTTCCAAAGCTCTCATTGGAAACGTCAGTAAAAAATGAAGCTTTGATGCCAAAATTTTGTGTGTTTTAACAAAAATTTCATTTGATTTTTTGTAAGAGAAAATTTTATTAGAAAAATACTTTTTCGAGTTTCATGATGTTACAATTCACAGTACGACAGATATCGCAATTTCAAGATATAAAATTGATGATTTATAAATAAGACGAAGTTGTTAACAAATTTGTAAATTTTTTAAATCTATTTCTTTTGATTACAAGGCCTACTGAATTTTTCCGCAACAATTTCAAATAATTCCTCCATTAACCCAGCGAGAGTGTGGCAGGGAATGTCATACCCACCATGTTACTTATTTGCGTGTATTTTTTGTTTGTGACCTTGAAACCTGTTGTTACTTTGAGGAGCTGGAGATAAAGGGGTGCGGGATGGGATAGTGGCGTGATCGTAGTGTCGCGGCAGCCTGCACTCGAGTTATACGTTTGCAAACTGCGTTCGGATATGTGATACCCTGCCACATAGTTGATGTATATATTTCGTGATAAAAACTAACATTACTTCCGATGAGCTCGCTTCATCGGAAGTATTTTCTAAGTAAAAACTGCACTGATTTGAACTCCAATTCCTAAGATGTGCCTAATATGTTTTGGTATTTTTTTTTTAGATCATACAGTTACTTGTTTCATGTTCTATCATAGCTTTAAGTTTTTTTTTGTAAAACTTATTGTATTTAGTTCCTTTGTAGTTTTTTTCTGAGAGTGAAAATTTTGTAAAAAATTCACAGTGACTTGTTTCCATTTAACTAAAATATAAAAATTGTTAAAATGGCGCAAATGTTTTATTTCCTATACGATAAAATATTGTCTTGCTGTAATAAAAAATAATTAATATAATGCTTTTTCATAAGAATCAAGTTTTACAGTCATATTTGTAAACGGGTATGTCATACCCGGCCACATACTTCTTGTTACATTTTTTCACCACACTCTCGCCGGGTTAATATAAAAGGAACTCCAGTAAAGAATAATAAGTATTTTAAAAATATAGACTCACAACACGACACACAACAAACGCCATTTTTAAATGTACCAGTCCAAATATAATATACCATGAGAAGTCGTATCCACGTCATCAACGATCATCCTAAAGCCGTTCTTAAAAATCTTCATTCTCACACGTCTTGTATGAAAATGAAAAAGACAGAAGACACTAGGAATGTCTTTAATTATTTGAAGGTGGATTTAGACGAAACGAGCAAATGCTTGTTCTATTCTGCTCTTGTAAATTATTTTTTTATAAAGAGTTAAAGCATTCTTTCGGTGCTCTGTCAAAATATAGTAGAATGCTCGTTCTTTTTTTTACATTAGCTCCACACAAGAGGCACTGAGGAAAACAATTACCCTTGGGGCTTATGTCATCTTTGAGGATGCTGTGTGGAGGGTTTTTTAAGAGAAAGGAAGGAGAAGAAGATATGAAAAAAGGTATGAGAGGTGGGTATGAATCTATTCCTCACACTGCGGTGCAAGGCGAAGGGTCGGGAGAATCTGGCTGGAGAGGTCAAAAGGCCTCCCTCAATCAGTCTTCTCCCATCCTCCCGCCACGCAGTGGTTGGGCAAACGTATCCGCCACCAAGACCTAGACTGCTTTGTATCTCATGTAACTTCTATAGCCAACAGGGCTATGAAAATGTTAGGTTTTATTTTAAGGATTTCCAAAGATTTTAAAAATATTCACACATTAAAAATTCTGTTCACATCTCTCGTTAGAAGCATTCTAGAATATAACTCTACAATTTGGTCACCTGTCTTTAATAATCACATTAATATCATTGAAAAAGTTCAACGCAAGTTTTTGAGGTGTATTAATTTTCGACTTGGAATCCCTTTAGAATCAATAAATTATGACTTTTTATTATACTCATTGAAATTTTTGAAGATAAGTGACAGAAGAAAAATTTTTGATCTCATATTTTTATACAAAATTGTAAATCATCAGTTGGATAGCCCTGATATATTAAAGATGATTCGCTTTCATGTACCTACCAATAGATCAAGGTTCCCTAGTAAGTATTATTGTGACAATTATACGTCTGTCGCAGGATATAATTCTGTTATAAATAGAATACTCACCTTTGGTAATTTTTATGCCAATGTTGCTGATATTTTTAATATTTCCTTATTAAAATACAAGGCTCTACTTATCAAACATTTCAGCCTTACGTATTGTAACGAGGTTACTTCATAACAAGTTTTTCTTTTTATTTCATTGTATCCTTTTAAAGTTTTCATAAGTTGTTAGAAATTTTTTCTCTTTTTCTCTTATTATGAGAAATTAAAAAAAAAAAACAATCTTTCTTCACTGTACTATGACTGTTTAAATATATTAAATAACACATGTTTGTAAATGGCACTAATATGCAAAAATGAATGTTTGTAATGTATAAAAAATTTTAATTCGTATAAAAATATTGCAATAGGATGCACGCGAGACGTTTGAAAACTTAAGTTTCCCGGGAATGGGGAGAGGAACGTGGAAGAGGGCTTCGCGGTCTGGGATTTTGAGAGGGGAGAGGGAAAGCGGGGAAGGTGGAGGGGGAACGTGTGACGGCTAGGGGAAATGGGAGGGGAAGGGGCAGTGGAAGGGGAACGGAACGCATGCGAAAGGGCACGCGGAGAGAAACAATTTCTTCTTTAAGTGGTGTTGGAATCCAAGCCGGGAACTCGCTAGCTATAAATGTTTTTTTTATCTAAAATTTTAAATCGTAATGGAACCTTAATCATACTGGACTTTTTTAGAGTGCCTATAAACTGAACACTCTGGAGGGTAAGTATTTTCATAGATGAGAAACGCCGTGGTTCGCAAGGTCCTTAAAAGTCTTCCTGGTGGAGAATTAATTAAGTAATTTTAATGAAGTGCTTAGGGACCGAGGTGCAAATTAACAGTAATAAAAAACATTACTTAACTTCTTGCTTTTAAGGGATTAATCTCCACGGGAGGGTAATGTTTAATAATGCATATAACATTGAAACTAAATATAACATTTTTTAATCAACGAGGGAAACTCATTAAAATTATTTTATTTTCATCTTCAAGGCAGATTTTCGTATTTGCTTTCTAAAAAAAAATCTCTCGAACGGTGTCAATAATGCTTTCTTTGTCTGCCTTTCTGGGTCAACGCAACTATTTTCAAGGTATACTGTCATTTTCATCGTGGATCGTTAAAACTGGTCCCAAAAATGATATATCTAATTTTTTTCCAATTAGTCTTTTCACTACACTATCAAAAATATTGGAAAAAAGTAATAAAAAATAAGTGGTTACATTTTTGGATACTAATAAAATGTTATAACCTACGCAGAATGGTTTTCGGGAAAACCTAGGTACCGGCGACGCTACAGCTAATGTAACAAATAGAATTATTAGAAAACTGGATGAAGATAAAAAAATGCTCAGCAGTTTTCATTAATCTTCAAAAAGCTTTCGATACAATTTAAAAATGGAATAACCGAAACAACTCTAAGGACGGGTTGTTTCAAAAAATTTGACGGATTCATCAAATATTTGAAGTTAATTTTCACGTTCTGTGTAATTTCTATTCAAGATCTGTGATGATTTTATTTTTATAAAGCAACTAGCCTATAATGATATAAGCATGCCGGGTACCAGCTGGTATCTATATATTTGCCATGCAGAAAGGGTAATTTTATGAAGTTCCCTCGATAGAAAAAAATCAGAAATTATGCTCCGAAAATTATTATAAACACTTTTTTCTGTTATTTTACGAATTATATAATGTATGAAAAAATTCAAAATGTTTCTTTATGTTCTACTTAAGACACATTTTACTCTATTTCGTGTTTCGTGTGTTATTAAATAAGTATTTTCACAATTTTCTCTTAATTATTATCGTTTTTAATGTTAGCGCACTCCCTCTAACATTCGTATTTACATATCTCCCTTCTTCTATGTGAAAACTTACAACCGGAACTTAATCATTTTTATCATGCAAAAAGAAAGAATAATTAGTTTAGATCTGCGGTTCTGAGCGTCCGAACAGTAAATATTATTGATGGGTTTTGAAAGTTATTGGATATCTAAATCTCTGGCTAATGTAGTGCGAAGATTTCGGAAGATAATTCCGCGCCCCCGCAAATACAACGCTGTAAGTTAAAATGTTACAAAAAATTGAGATATTATACATATTCAGTACAGATTTACAAATACATGAATCAAGATTATTACATTACTAGCGCAGATCGGTGAAAAATCACGGGGTATCATAATAATTTTGTTATTGATAATTTTACATGTTCGCTAAAAAGCGCAGACCCTTGGAAAACCACGAAATGCGACGATACGTGTCAAGAGACCTACATATTCTAGATATGGAAAAATACCTGGGCTTATGTATTGATAAACACTTGACATTTAAACAACACGTAGAAAAAACTAAAAGCAAAAATCATCCCATTAATTGGTGTATTTGGTAGAATTGCTCATCTTCTACCAACAGAGGTAAAGAGGGGCTTATACTTTAGCTTAATCCAGTCCCAGCTAAATTATTTAATAGAAATATGGGGTAACACATGCATTACCACGGACATATGATGTCTATGTGCATTACTTATACCCTAAAATTTATAAAGAAGCCGTGTATACAAATTACGACTTGCGTCCCGTGTATTGGACGAACCTACTGTCGAATTTGCCGTATCAAAGAAAAGAAGAAGAGGAAAAATAATTTGGGAATTTTAACGACGTAAGTGAAGAAAGCGTGTAAACAAATATACGCCGCGGCACGGCGTATTGTACGAACATACGGTCGAATTTACCCTAGCAGGCCAGGAGATTCGACCTTTCTGCCGCGTTCATTTGAATTAATTCTAAAGAACGTGATACAAATATTTAAAATATGTCTCCTCCCGAAGTTATTAATTCATCGTCTAGAAAAATAAAATCTGGTGCTTACTGCTAACTATATATGTAGTTGAAAAACGGGTTATAAAGTTTTAAAATCGTTGTACGTAAAATATATTTATTGTAAGGTACTGTTTTTATTAATTGAAAATATAAATAACTCGAATTCCATGAAAATAAAAAAGTTATTATAGTTACGAATTCGCCGGAAATGATTAAAATGCGAGTTTTGAGCAAACAAAAATTAATAAGGTTGTGCACCGCATTAAGCGACAAGGTTATTAACAACGAAGAAAATTATTAAAAAAAACTCTTCAATTGTAACCCAGACACTCCCACAAAAAAAACTATTCCAGGAAATGAACCTTCTGAAAATAAGAACATTGTACGAATATAACATATGCCTTTTAATCTAAAAAATATATAAAATGGATTTATGCACACAAACACAAAATTTATAAAAACGTCACAAGTACACGAACATTGTACTAGACAACATAATAAATTGTAAACAAATACTGTCAGGACTGAAAGTGGCAAGAGAAGCATTGGCCACGATACAATCTCCTCCCAGATAACCTAAAAATGGAGAAGAATATAAATACCTTTAAAAAAAGTATTTAAACTTAAATTGGTAGAACCAAATTAAAAACATTACTACTATACTATACACTACTTTATATATGTACTACTATACTCTGTACTTAAGTTAAGAAAGCGCAAAATTATATTTATTTTAACTTAATAATAATAAAAAAAAATCAATTCAAAAGAGTAATAACCCCAAGAAATGCAATCACAAGGAATGCGAATTTCAAATGTTGAATTTATAACGTTTTTATATTAGCACCACACAGGAGGTCCTGAAGAAAATAATTCTGCTCAAGGCCTATGTCATCTTTGGGGATGGTTTGTGCGGGGTCTATATTTCCTTCGGGAAAGGAAGAGGAAGGAAAATAATATGAGGATTGTATAGGAATCTGGGGATTAGTGTGTCCATCTTTCTCACTGCGGTGCAAGGGGATATTTCTAAAGAGTCCTGCTAGAAAGGTCACAAGGACTTCCTCAACCAGTCTCTCTCTATCCGTACTGCCACGCAGTTGGTGACAGATATATCCGCCGCAAGATCCAGAACCTCATCCCGTGAAACCGGGAACGCCTGCTAGGTCATCAAACGTAGCGAAACACTCGGGGTGACCTGTGGCAGAGTTGTTGATGATGATAAAATATATTCCATTATTCACTACTAAAAAGTATGTACTAATACGACATTCAGTATATTTTCACATATCATTTTCATATTGCACTGTCATAAAAAATTGACTTTATGATACTCAAATTTAATTTACAATTTTACTGAATGTCATTAGTAACATCAAAGCGAAATGAATTATTCGTTGCAAACCGGAGTGTACATATATTATGAAGGCACCTTTAATATTAATTATACAGTAACCACCCACAAATTCATTTAGAAATTTTATCTCTTCTCAAAGGTAGTAAATTATTTTCTGTACATTGAGGGCTTTTATTATTTCCGTGACGATTCACGGTTGCGGTTCCGTGACGGAATAAAAAAGGCAATAAAAATACATTCTTTAACACAAAATACTGCAGCTGAGACACACAATGTAAGTGTCCTCGAAAAAAAAGTCATCACTTTCTTGCATCTCTCTCACATACAGCACCGTGTGGTCTCCGTAGAACGTACAATACTACTTGAATTTTGAAAGTATGGAAAATGTTTCGATGTATGCACAGATGTCTAGTCTGTAGTCGATTTCTTGCGACTTAAGTGCAACCTTTAAAAAATTATAGCACGGAAACCCTTTATGTTAAACGTGTAATTCTATCACTGAACGCTACTGGTGAATGTAAGTTTTGTTTTGGAGGTGGTGTGACCTTGCAATGCTCACACTAGATGTGCAATAGCCAAGGTCGGCCGCGGGTTCAGTATCGTTGGTAGAGGAGCCCCATTGTCTGGCCTCCAAGAAGTCCTGACCTTACCCCTATGTGTTTCTTTTTCTGGGGGTACATTAAAAACATTGTGTACGCTGAAAAGATTCGGGATTTGGATCACCTGCGGGAGCGAATTTCTGCCGCTATCTTGACAGTTACTCCTGAAATGATTGCACGTACGTGGCAAGAAATCGACTGCAGACTAGACATCTGCAGAGAGGCGATGCACACATCGAAACATACTAAGGTACGAAAAAAAATCTTTTTCCACACATTATAAGATCAAAACCATTGAATTTAATTTAATAGCTTTTTTATAACAGTTATTTCAAATGTTGTCATTATTTTTCGATGATCCTGTATATTATCCCTTCGATACGAAATGTGAGGGAGTTGAAATTTAAAATTTAAAAAAAAAATTGAAATAGAAGTGTGAGGATTTAAAGGGGGAGCTTGGTCCAGCCGAGTGTTTTTACAATGCGTTTTTTTTCAAAGATATAATTTATTTTCACAAAATTTTTGTGACTTATAAAGGTACATTCGAACAAGAGAAAACACTATTGAAAGTTTGATTTAAAAACTTATATACATAGACATAGTACTAGGGAGGTAGATATATAGTACATAGGCCACAAGCGGAGGCTCGACCAAATTGGCAGGAATCTCGAAGTCCTTGGAAATCATACGAAACATGAAATTCAAAAAAACTTCGTTATAGTATGAACGTAGAGCTCGCATAAACCATAGTTAGCAGAAAAATGTTGTTGATTGAAAATTGACGAAAAAATCGGTCATCGGTAACCAGGCCGCGTCTTTCCAAAACCGATACCGGTTCAGTCGCGGTAGCGACAATTTACATTTTAAATACACCTCTATATTGGTTATTTTTTTATCATTTTATAAAAACAAACATTGTTCTAAAATCTATATAAAATAATCTTTCTAATGTGTACATATATTACAAATTAATAATTTTCTTTCTAATTATTTAAATTTTGGTATTATTCCCATACATTGTAAATACACCTCTAAATTGCATCTTTTTTATCACTTTGCAAAAACAAAAATTGTTCTAAAATCTAGATATAATAATCTTTCCGATGTGTATGTTAGAAATAATATTTTTTGGTTTCAAAATACTTAAATTTTGATATTGAAAATGTTGATTGTAGCTACCGCGACTGAACCGGTATAGGTTTTGGAAATAAGCAACCGGGCCGCTCCGTTTTCCGTTCAACCTGCTTGGCGCGAACCGCTCCTTACTATTTTTCAACATCGAATTTGATGTTATAACCTTGGGAATGTATTCTCCACATGTGTGGGAAGATTTTTAGGCAAAAAAGTCGAGATTTTGGATCTGCTGGACCAGACTCCCTCGTTGAAATTTTTCATTCTAATATTATATACCTACCTTTGAATAATACTTCTTATTTTTTTTATTTCTTTTCTCTTGCTTACACATTTATTGTCATGATATTTATTTATACTTAAAGTTTTGTTGCTGAATTACATACTGTGTTACATATAAAAATGTTGAATATGTGTAGCTCAATTTGTTAATCAACTAATTAAAACGAAAATAGTAAAAGTAGCGTATTTAATTCCTCTTTTGTCTGCCTAACCTAACGTACAGTTGAACTTATATAAAAATATATATTTGTGAGGTTGTTTTGAATTTAAAATAATAATTAATATAACCCTTAAACCAAATATAATGCCATCAATATTTCCTCTTCAGATCCGATTTCCCAACCGCGTAAGTAAGCTCTATTGAATTTCGAAAATTAAACAACCATTATAAATTAAGTAGGTACTTAATCCAATCAACACGGTTGATTTATTTTCAGTTAATAAAGATGTAGGGGATTTTCGAAAACTTGATGAATTTGTGAACAAACATGAATTTAAGCCCTTTAACGTTTAATAATTTATCCCAGCTCACTTAGGTCTCATTAAAATCGTTTTGTCTTCCATATTGTCATGGTGAGAAATATGATATAATCGGCCTTAGAGAGAGAACACTTCACGCTCAAATTAAACTGTAAGAAAATCAAATGAGAACCTCCATCAAACCGAAGTTTTCGATAGCAATGTGAGAAAAATTTAGAGAATTTTTTATTCATTATTTTTTTATGAAACGACAAAAACATGAGGTGACAATAACTTTCATGAAACATATTTACAAACTTAGATAAAATATGTGTATGTTTTACATTTTTTCGTTATCACTAATTTTAGATTAAAAAAAACGTAAGGTGAGCCATTTTTAAAAAGTTTTTTTTATGTTTGTACTTAAAAATTTATTATTTCCTAAATCATATTTTTATTTCTAATAATATCATTTGTAAACGTATTTCATCGCATTTCAAAAACTGTTTTTAATTTTTGGAAATATTCTGAAATATTTCGTTTATTTAAATTTTACTGAAAAGCGGAAATATTTTGTCATTCTGACCTAATACACCCTCTTCCTGATGGGTTAAAATATTATCAGCATATTGCTAATAAATGTCACATTTACATAAAAGCTAAATCGACTTTGCACAATTTTACTACAAAGAAGCTCGTAGATATATAAGCTTTTATAGGCGTTTTGCTTTTTATTCAGATGAACAAAAAAACCAAAGTGGGTTTGCTGACAATTTCACATTAGGGCTGCCTTTAGAAAAAGCGCTATGTGGAAAAATCGCATTTTCTTATATCTTTAGACGTAAATAGAGGTCGATAAGAATTTCAATATTTTGTAAGTGGTCCCATACGGGTTCCCTCCACCAATCGTTCTCTTTTTTTGCCTAAAAGGGTTTAAATAGCTCGTTTGGAAAAATAAAATATCATGTATTTTTCATACCAACATGAATGGTCTTATGTCAGTTTTTCAAATTTCACGTGGCCTACTAGGCAGAATTTGCTCTTTTTAGCGAGTTTTAATTTTAAGAAAAGCGTTTTTGTTTTATAACATTGGCTCCCGAAAATCCTATCCCAAAATTAAAAGGTTCTTTTAGAATTCAAAAGATTACCGAATTTTCAGGTGAAATCCTAAAAAAATACATATCGAAAAGCTGATATTGGCCCTTTTGGAAGCAAGCCACTGAATTGTTGGATTTAAGGCAGACGCTTTTTTACAACATATGTTGACTCATAGTAGAGAATAACCTTTTTCTTGTTCCGTCTGTAAGTATTCAACTGCGCTAAAACATACCTTAACAAGACATTTGGCAACATTTATAGAATAGCGATTACGAATGCCAGATCTGACATAGCATCAGGGAACTCCAGTATTCAAAATTAATATAAAATTAATATCAATTATTATTTTTAATTTATAGCAATAATTATCAGCCTGAAACACTTTGTGCTAAAAATCTTGGCTAAACGTTAGTTTATAAATTAAAAATAATAATTAATATTTGACAAGTTTAAGTGTTTCCCCAATAAATGTAGTCATAATTTGTCTCGACGCCACCTAGCGAGGGATTTAACACTTACAATGTCTCTCTCGCAAAAATAAAGTTGGTTGTTTTCAGGTGGAAAAAATATAATAAGCAGTAATTGTTGAATGAAACACTAGTATATATTGAATTATTTGGCGGGTATTTGATAAGCCCCCATAGCTCAGTGGTCAGAGCATTCGACCGGCAATCGGAAGGACACGGGTTCAAGTCCCGTTGGCGGCAAGTATCTTTTCTAGGAAGATTTTTCAATGTTGATGAGTATTCCAGGCTGATAATTATTGCTTATAATAATTGTTAAAATTAATATCATTCGTAAGTGGTTAAAATGGTTTTGGTACTCTTTATTCTTTATATTTATAATATTTGTAGTTTGCTACGTTTGGTGACTTTGCAGGGGTGCCTGGGTTCAAAAGGGTGAGGTTTGTCCGGGTCTTGTTGGCGGATACATCTCTCCAGACACACTCTCGACCTATTGCCTTGCACTGGAGGGATGGATTAGTATTGGATTAGGTTGTCCGTTACCCCTGGTTACATGGGCAGGCTTGAGGTTTTGTCGGGCGAACTCGGCTCTGCTTTGCCCTGCCTCCAGCTACTCGATGCTGAATTCCTTAGGGTCTTCGGGCATTTCCCCCCAATCTCCCATTTACTTCAATCTATTGTAGAGGAATCCCACCCTTTTTCCAGCACCATACACTTATTCTGTATGCACTGTGTCTTCCTCCCTACAGTTGGTTGCAGGAGACGCTGGAAGCAATCACCCAGCGCTTGCCGGCTCGTGGACTGTCGCCATCCTGTCCCATTGTCTTGTCTATATATTGTCATACCAACACTTGTATCTTGTATTTCCCGTTAAGCACTTGCGTACTGCTTACTAACAACGTATGCAGGGATACTGGAGTTCTAGATTCGTTCAAAATTAAATGTAGACTCGTTCATTCTAAAAAATTACTTGCGATAGCCTTGAAGGAATAACAACCTGTTACTTATATCAGGGCGGGTAAGTGGTGGATAACCTACAATGGCCCCAGATCCCTAACCAACCTTCATCCCTTTTTCCTTACCAGAACCTCCTTTCCTTCCTTTCCCTAAAAAGATCCTTCTTCAGATCAAGGACTTCTGCGTGGAGCTAATGTAAAAAAAACTTATATTTTTATAATTGTTGCTGACCAGGTATCGTGACTACCGTAGCTTTGTCAGGAGAGTATGAATATCCGTCTAATGCATTACTTTACTGTTGGTGTTTTCTGCTTTTCTAAACTCAAATGCCTCCAGGGGGTGTAACACCTATTGTAAAATGAAACATATTTATATTAGGGTGGCACATCAACGTTTTCGGATTTTTTCGATTTTGAATTGAAATAGGTATTCGTTTGAATCGTTGATTTCGTAATTATCTAGGTATATGTATATAATACACATAAATCAAAATACGTTTGTATGTGGGTTGTCTATGCGTTGATAAACCATTCATCCGATTGCGATGAAACTTTGGGGATTTGATGTGCGCAAGCCCGCGATGGTTTTTGTACATACTAGTGAGCTCTGGTGTCATGAAATATTCATCCGATTGCTATGAAACTTTGGGGATTCTATGTGAGCAAGCCCGTGAAGGTTTCTATATATACTGGTCAGAGCTCACCGTCACATTTACAATTTGGGAGGCGGGAACGGGTACCGCCGCCCCGGGAACTTTTATTGGATAACCAACACTTCTGCCATAGATCACCCCAAGTGGTTCGCTACGTTTGGTGATTTAGCAGGGGTGCCCGGGTTCATGGGGTAAGGTTTGTCTAGGTCTTGGAGGCGGATGACTAGGACACACTGAACCCCAGATTCCTACTCACCCCTTAAACCCTTCTCCTTCCCAGAACTCTCCTCTCCTTCCTTTCCTTAAAAAACCTCCACACTTCATTATTATCTTCATTTAATTATTTTCCTCAAGGCCTCCTGTGTGGAGCATATTGAAAAAAAATAAAAATTATGCAATTTGCATTAAAAAATTGCAATAGGTGGCACGCGAACTATTTGAAAACTGAATGTACCAGGACTGAATGTATGGAATGCGGGAGGGGGAAGGGGAACTCGGGACGGAGGTTTGCGTGACGAGAGAGGGGAGTGGGGAGAGGGAAAGCGGAGTGGAAGGGGAGGCGGATGAGAAATGGGAAATGGGAAAAGACACGCAGGGAGAAACAATTTATTTATTAAGTGGCATTACAAGGCACGCCGGGAACCCGCTAGTAATAGATAAATTTGATCCCTGGGTCGTTCATTTCTTCTCATAATGTCTGGACGACAGTTGAGTAGAGTCCACAGATTGATTCAAGTGACGAACAAAGGGTCCCTACTGAATATTAAGTCACTAGATAATACATCACGTTGCTCACATTAACGAAGGCAATTTTAGTTGACTGCTTCTCTAGTGATTCCTAACCTGGTGAACGCGCACAATCAAGGGAAACGGCAGGGCTGGCCCTGAGCTAAATGGCGCCGGGCGCTACTAAAACTAAAAACATGAACCTGCAAAGCCTTGGACAGAGCAATAGTGCGATTTTGTATGAATGGGATCGAAGCCAAATACGAGTGAGGTAAAATTGCCTGGCAGCTAACTTGAATGACAAACTTTTTAATACAAATTGGTGGTAAAGCTGTCTTGAATGGCAAACTTTTTTATACGAATTGGTGGTAAAGCTATCTTGAATGACAATCTTTTTTATACGAATTGAAATGGTAAAGCTTTTTTGAATAACAAACTTTTTTATACGAATTGGTGGTAAAGCTATCTTGAATGACAAACTTTTTTATACGAATTGAAGTAATAAAGCTATCTTGATTGACAAACTTTTTTACACGAATTGAAGTAGTAAAGCTATCTTGAATGACAAACTTTTTAATACGAATTGAAGTAGTAAAGCTATCTTGAATGACAAACTGTTTTATACGAATTGGTGGTAAAGCTATCTTGAATGACAAACTTTTTTGTACGAATTGGTGGTAAAGCTATCTTGAATGACAAACTTTTTTATACGAATTGGTGGTAAATCTATCTTGAATGACACACTTTTTTATACGAATTGAAGTGGTTATTTTGGAACCAATTTTTTTCTTTTACTTTTCGAAAAATAATTTCTCTCAGAGCCTGTGCCATCTTTGGGGAAGCAGTGTACTGAGTTTTTTAAGGAAAGGAAGGAGAGGGAGTTCTAAAAATGAAAAAAGTTAAGAGGAGTGAATAGGAATCTAGGGTTCAGTGTGTCAAAGCGTGTCCAAACCTCACCCCATAAACCTGGGCACCCCTGGTCTACCGAACGTAGCTAACCACTCGAGGTGACCTATGGCAGAGGTGTTGGTTATCCAATAAATGGTTATCGGGGCGGCGGTACCCATTCCCGCCTCTCAAATTGTAAATTTTAATGTTTTTTATATTTTTAACGCAATTAAAGTATTTTTTGTGGGTGAAGTGAATTAGAATATATTTTGATAAGAGAGTGTATTGGATGTATTAGAAAAATGTACATAATTAATGCCTTTTTCAATACAACTTCCCTCTAACCCCCTCGGAATCACATTGTTCTTGAATAGATAGGGCTTTTTATGTTTACGATATAACCTTAAGGGCGCTATGTACGTATACATTTGCGAACCGAAGCTCGAAAAGAACCTCTGAAAAAGGAGACACTATCAAAATGTGAAAAACCATAAAAGGATTACTACAAACCGAAGATATTTTTATATTCGCAAGAAAATTATGCATTTATCAATTAGCAGGAAATCCCAGCGTCCAAAGGGTTCGACTGACCACCGTTGTTTTGCGGGATGCAAAGCGCTGCACTTGAATATTGAAATACTCAAAGCAAAGAAACGGACAATGGTTCAATTAGAGAATTTTATGGGTTCCCGCTATTAATAAAAGTAATGTCTGGGCTTGCACTTTGATGCAAGCAACGGACTTACATGTGATCGCATTGAATACAAATTGCTTTATCGCGTTGCTTTGTGAGGTCTTAAAATAATTAAATGTGCTCTGTGCGGTCAACGGAACTCGGAATAGAAGCGCTGCTGCTATAATTAGCTTTATTCCAGTTTAGTGTCCAGATCATTTTATTGACTTGTTATGTTTTGCTTTAATTGGCTATATCCTCACTATAGGTGAAAATGCATAGTGGGCGCCATTGCTACGCAATATGGTTGAGGTTAGGGCTTAAACAAATGCTTTTACAATTGCTGTGATATTACTATCAACATTATTTGTTTTCGTCTCCTCCGTTTGTTGAAACACGGTTGAAAGATTGGGACCAAATTCGCGCGGTCACACACAATTTGGCTAGTGGTCTGTGGTAAGGACCTGTCAACGCGTACGCAATGAACACTAAACTTGACGTTTGGCGTTTACATAAATGTTAAAATGCGTTCTGTTGAAAAAGAGATGCCACATCAGGGAGAAAACACAGATATTTTAATAGATATTTACTTATCAGGAAAGATTTCCGGCTAAAATCGATTGGTGCACGACCTAAAGTTACTATTAAGAATTTAGAAAGCTTACACAATTACGGAGAACATGCATTGGAAGTTAGACCTTGCTACTTTCCTCGAATTTTTATTAGGTATTTATTTATCAGGAATTGAAAATAGAATACCGATTTGAATTGGTCAATTTATTCCGCGTCTCTGAAATCGGTTTATAAATTAATAGACTTTATTTACAAGTGAGTTCACGAAAGAAATAATCATCAATTACGACAGTACTTTTAAAGTCATAATTATTAGGTTCGCGCAGTTGACATAACACCAAAAAACTAACACCCCCCCCCTCCCCCGCCGGCCCCGCCTACCATCACGCTTCACCCGGGATGGGAATATTATCATATATAATATTATCATGTCAATAGTGATGTTTGAGGGAATGTCACAGCAAAAGTTAATGGCGGAGCTCGCAAGAGACGGGCCTTAAGGTTAATAACGGTAAAACGTGTACGGTTCCAAGTGTCAAAGTGGTGTAAGGGCTGAAGGGTTATTTTGGAATTAAATTTAATTGGGTGCCACCTTGGGCAATAAATGTGAATAAACCTTTTCACTTTTTGTATAAGCATGTTCCGAGGTGGCAGGAATATCTTAATCTAATTTTAATAACATAGGTAAGAAGAAGAAGGAAGAAATTAAAAAGAGATACATATAAATGAGTCGATGATTAAATTATCACACACAGCTAACTTATTTTATGGTGTGTTGCTTATGAAACATGTTGGTTTTTTAAACAATAAAACTGGTGAAAACTAAGAATTTATTAATTTTAAATCAATGATTAAATGACTAAATTTCAACCAGGATATGAGGTAACGATAGGACACCGTTCGGAATGAGGACAAAATACCCTAAAATATATTCAGAATCTTAACGACGTAAGCAAAGAAGCCGCGTACACAAATTGCAACACGCGACCCGGTGTATTGGATGGACCTAGTGTCAAATTTGCCCTTCCAAACATTCTAAAATAATGTGGGAATCTTAATGACGTAAGTGAAAAAAACGCATAAACCTAGCAGGCCTAGAGATTAGAAATTTCGGACGGGTTCATTTGGATTAATTCTGAAGAACGCATTGCAAATATTAAAGATGTTTTTTTTATTGGTGCCCTTTTTTACTCATTTAAAGTACGCTCTAGCGTGTTTAAATCGCACTTTATGGAACGCGCGTTTTTTAAAGTTACCATGGCAATATCAACAAATCAACAAAATGTGAAGTCTAAATGTCAACTTTTAACTATAAATCTGCCAGGAATATTTTAACGCCTTCTTAGCAACGTCATCCTTGCTAATTGCCTTCATGAATGCATGCACTTTCACAAATGATTTTAAATCAACCCCTTTATTTATCCTCAACAGACATTGCAATTTCGAATGTATGGCCCACATGGTCGATGCTTTGTACTGTTCCGACATTTTCTGAAGGTAAGCAAGCACAACTTCATCTACATCTACTACGTTTTGCTCCTCCATCCATGTTATGAACCTTTCATATTCTTTTTTATAAACGTCTTTGGATTTTTCAGGTATTAACCGCGATTCTGCTTTGGTATTTAAATTATCAATGTTAGAACTCATTTTACAACACACAATAACTAGTAAAAACTGTGATGTCAACTATTAATCTTATGTGACAGATTGCAAATTAATGTTTGTGATTTTCATTTCCATGACAACAAGATATTGTGATGTCACATCACGAATTCATTAATAGTTCTTATTTCCAATTTTTTAATAATAATATCAATATTTATGTTTTCAAAGTGTACCAATAAAAAAAATAGCGTAAAGTATTCGTGGATAACTAGCCTTTAAAACACTTGCTTTATTTCGAAAAATCGCGCGTGTTTTAAAGACCTGTTTATCCACTTATATTTTAATATACTATTCTAAACGTTTCCCGCCCGAAGTTATTAATTCATCGTCTAGAAAAATAAAATATTGCGCTTACCGCTAACTTTATAGTTGAAAAACAAGTTATAAAATTTTAAAATCGTTCTACATAAAATATATTAATGGTAAGGTATTGTTTTCATTAATCTTAAATATAACTAACTTACATCCCCAGGGGTCGGTTTGAAAAAAAAAAGTTATCGTAGTTACGAATTCGCCGGAAATTATTAAAATGTGAGTTTTGAGCTAACAAAAATTATTAGGTTGTTTACCCCTTAGAGCAAAGTGTATATTCCTCCTAGAACTAATAAATTAATAAATGACCGTAAGTACCTTCTTTTCATATGATTGGTTCATATAATTAATAATAATAATGATAATAATAAGAACAAAAAAAATATTGTGGTAAAAATAATAATAATTGTATATAAAAATGCAAATCAGTCATTTTAAATACATGTAGGATTACAAAAGATTTTTCAAATATTTATATTGAGGGATCAGCAGGATTTATAGGTTCAATTAGGAGTTCCACAGAGCCGAACCCTCTGATACGAAAATATCTGGAGTCGGTGAATTTTTTTCCCATTTGTTCTCTGGTAGGTTGACATGTTGTTCTCGTATTGTTTTGTATTTATTATACTTATAAAGTGCAATTGCATAACGTGGATTGACTAGATTATCATTTGAGGAAGTGTGTGAAAGGGTTTAGTTTTTCCTGTGGGGAAAATTTAACCCGGATATTTAAATCTGGTGCGTTTAAAAATCCATACTAATATTATAAAAACGAAAGTGAGTTTTTTTGTTTGTTGCACTTTCACGCCTACAGCACTAAAACGATTTTAAACTTCTTTTACCAATAGAAAGCTACATTATCAACGAGTAAAAGGGCTGTATATAATGGTAAGCTCTGGCGTTATGAAATTTGTATAAATGAAAAAAAATAGCGGCAGGGAGGAAAGGCAGGGGGAAGATGGGGTACGCGGAGCGGGAAGAGACGAGGGACGGGGGAAGGCAGGGAAGGTGGTAGGGAACGGGGACGCACGGTAAGGGAAATGCAGGGAAAATCAATTTATTTCTTTTAATGGCATTGCAACGCATGCCGGGTACCAGCTAGTATTATATAATCTTTCAATATCTGTATAATTTGTGTTATTACGTTAATTTGAAGAATTGTTAACCTCACCACAGGCTTGTCCTAGTGAGGTTATCAATTGTAATGTAAACATTTAACCTGCAGTGTAAAGAAACAATAAATAAATAAATGATAACAATTAATAAAATAATAATTATAATTATCGTAGTAAAAATGATTATTTTCCCATTTGATCACTGGTAGGTTGATATGTTGTTCTTGTATTGTTTTGTACTTTTTTGTTTGTTAATAGATGATCATTTGGGGAAAAGTGTGTGGATGGGTTTAGTTTTTCCTGTGGGGATGATTTAACCCGGACATAAAGTCATAAAATAGTAGTACACAACTGCTAACCCTGTACAAATCACAAGTGCGCCCCACGGTTGAATTTGGCAGCCACCTCTGGTCTGGAGCTCCAAAATACCTGAAAATACCCTCGACTCTGTGCAGAAACGGGCGGTCCGTTTGATAGATTCTCCCATCTTAACAGACGGATTGCAATCTTTAGAGTACAGGCGTTGGGTGAGAATGCTATCCTTGTTCTACCGGTATTACAATGGAAGATGCTCCGAGGAACTAGCATCATTGATCCCTTCGGCGCCGGTGCATAGTCGGGAAACACGCCAAACGCGTGCCCAACATTTGTACACAGTTGACATTTGTCACATAAGAACAGGTCGTATCTTCGATTCGTTCTTGTGTTCAACGTTCTTGTGTGTTGTGTTGTGGAATGATTTGCCGGCCTCTGTGTTTCCTCCTTCCTACAACATGGGTCTCTTCAAGGCCAATGTTCATTCTTTCCTTTCCCCAAAAAGACCCCCCACACAGCATCCCAGATGACATAGGCCCTGAGGGAAATTATTTTCCTCAGGGCGTCCTGTGTGGAGTTAATGTAAAAAAAAAAATAAAATAAAATAAGAAATATAAAAAAGATGATAATAATTGTGATAAAAATAGTAATAATCCACAGTAAAATAATACTGATGATTTTCTCTCCAGAATGTGAGAAGATAAGTGCAATCCCATATATTTTAAATAGAGAATCAGTACAAATATATAGCACTATAAATAAATTGATTTAGTATATTTCCGTAGTTGCAACTTGTTGCATGTGGCTGGCGGCATTTGGGAATTCTACCAAAGCCCGTGAACATGAATCACTATGATTCAATGTGTTCGTGTGATTCGAATATTTTTCGCCTAATTTAACTCCGAATGACAATTCCTTCAGATTTGATATTGCCATTGATATAAAATACACTAGGTGAGCACTTTGAAGAACGAGGTGTTATAAAAAGGGAAAACGGTGGTATTGGCGTTTTTTTAGAAAAAAATCAATCACACACCTACAATATTTATTTATTTTGTTTTATTTTACGCCCAGACGGCTTTTACGTAAACACCCATAAGAAATAATATAAATAAAGTTAAGATTGAAATAAAAAAGTACATAAATGAAATAAAAATATACCTAACAATAATATAAAGTCCAGCGAGTTATAATAACAATAAAGTTACGACAAAAAATATATTTATTTATTTATTTATTTACGGACTTACGTCCAATTTAAAACAAAGTATCACGAAGTATAGAAATGAACAATGTAAGGATTCGGATGGTACATGAAAGCAAAGACAAACAGTGAAAATAGAAGAAAAATAAGTGTCAAGTCACGTCAAGACCTTGCAAAAATTAGGGTGAATATAACATATCTTCATTTGTTTAAAGAGCGACAGAAATCATTTAAGCTAATACCAAAAAAATCAAGGTCTTGACGTGAGTTGACCAGTCTACACATTCTGGACAGTGGTGAGTTATAACCATAGTTAGTCGAGTGCTGATTGAGGAAAAGCAGGTCTTTATTTCTGAGTCTACGAGAAGGTATATTAAATGTGATGAGTTGTAGTAATGTAGGCGAGTCGATTAAACAGTTAATAATTTTGAAGAAACAAATGAGATCAGATTTTATCCGACGGTCTTCTAAAGGAGAAAGGTTTAGAGTTTGTTCAATTTCAGCATACGAGTAATTGCCTCGCTCTAATCCTAGCCTCCAAGCAATTCCCTTTAGGAACCGATGTTGAACGGATTCAATATGACGAATATGGACAGCATAAAAAGGAGACCATATAATACAAGCATATTCAAGATGGGGGCGAACCAAGGAGCAGTAAAGAGTTCTTAGGGTATTTATGTTTTTGAAGTCAGAAGTGGTTCTAGTGATAAAACCAAGTAGTTTGAGAGATTTATTAACAATCGTATTTATATGTTCCCGGAAAGAAAGCTTGCTATCAAGAGAGACACCAAGATCTTTAATAGATTGAACAGTTGTTAGGCAATTATTATTTAATTTGTATTCGAAAACAATCGGATTTTTAGATCTGTAGAAGGACATAATTTTGCACTTATCGACATTTAGTTCCAAGCAATTAATTTTACACCAGTCATTGAAAGAGTCAATATCTGATTGGAAAAGAAGGCAGTCATGGTAGTTTTTGATTATTTTTAGGATCTTATTGTCATCAGCAAAAAGCCAAAAGCGTGTGTGAGAGAAAATACGAATAATGTCATTTATAAACAAGTTGAAGAGAAGCGGGGCTAAATGTGCTCCTTGCGGTACGCCGGATGTTACTTCAATAATAATAGACTCAATGTTATTTATTTTAACTCTTTGTTTTCTATTGCTTAAATAAGAATTAAAGAAAGATAGCAATGGGTTTCGTATACCTATAGCATATAGCTTGGCCATGAGGATAGCGTGTTTTACTTTGTCAAAAGCTTTAGAAAAGTCGGTATATAGAACATCTACTTGTGATTTATCTTCTAGGCCATTGACTACGGTGTTGGTAAAGGAGAGTAAGTTTGTAGTGGTAGATTTAGCAGATCTAAAGCCATGCTGTTCCTCAATCAGCACATTTTTGAAAATAGGTGTTATTTTTTTTGTGATTATAGATTCAAAGATTTTAGGAATGTGAGATAACATCGATATAGGTCTATAGTTTTCTACGTTCGACCTATTACCCGATTTAAAAATAGGTCGTATATAGGAAACCTTCCAGGAATCCGGAAAAGTGGCAGATGATAATGATAAGTTATATAATAAACAAATTGGCTTAGATACAACAGATTTACATTCTTTCAATAATATTTCAGGTATACCATCAGGACCAGTGCTTGTTTTGCTGGGAAGATTTTTTAAGTAATTGAAAACATCTACAAGTGTGATTTCGCAATTATTAAGGTCAATAGTATTAGCATATTTTTTTTATTTTTTATACATGATATAAAATTATAAGCAACAGAATTTAAAAGTACGGTTATCGGAGGTATACAAAATCGACTTATAAAATACAGCCGGCCGGCGTAGTCCAGCGGTAAGGCTCTTGACTAGCACTCCGAAGGTCACGGGATCGAATCCCGGCGTGGCAAATAAATTTTATTTGATCAATTTGTGTTATTTCACAATTTATTCATTTAAAATAATATATAGTATATTTGCGGCACGTTCCAGAGTAGAAGATACTCTCAGTATCGTCCTGGTGTAAGAACACCATTCAGAATTGAAACGTTGCTTGAAATGGCTTTAGCCGTGTTTGGTGATCTGATCTGAATAGCCAGGTGCTTCCCACCTTCCTATTCCCTATCTCCTTCCCCTCCCCACTACCTTCAGCCTCACAACATACACCAATTGGGGATGCCGTAGTCCCACTGGTACCAGACGAGAGTAGTTGGGACTCTCGTAAGGTATTCATGTAAAAAAAAAAGATAAAAATTCTAAATTGTGAATGTGTTATTTATAGGAAAGTATGATCATTTTTCCGACTGGCAAAACCAGTAAAGATGTATTACTTCGAGCTCTAGTATAAATCAGGCAGGTTTGTATATAAAAGGTATTTTTCATGAAGATGTGGAATGGGTTATTTCAACAAATCGTCAGCAAAGTAGTCTCTCGTCTGTCTGCAATTTGAAGACTGGTGGAATTGACCAGGGATAACGGAGGTCTTTTAAATGAAAACATCATAAAACCTTATTTAGTACCTGCCTTCTCCGCTGTTATATTATAATAGGGTAATTACGGGTCATTTGGCACCCGAGTCAAACAACGCCAATCGCCAAGTCGAGTCAAGTCAAATGCTTTTGGATTCGACTCAAATGAATTATTGGCGTTGTTGATCAATAAAAAATTATACAACACAAGGTGAGCAAATTTTTTTTTCGTAAAGTGAGGAAAATATTGTCATACAAACGTTTTCAGAGGTCATGATACAAAGATATTTATTTATTTGAAAATACACGGCACCACAACCTAACCTAACCTAACTGACATAGAAATGGTCATTGTAACAGACTAAAAAATTTAGAAGCACTCGAAATAAAGAAAGCTGTTAAAACAAAAACCCAAATCCTTATAATAAGCTAAATGTATCCAATAGTCCGATATTGGGGATTTTCACATACAATTTTTAATTTTTATTTACAAAAAGATACATAAAATATAATAAATTTTATATAATAATTAATTACATAAAACATGTATTTGATGTACCCCCATAAATAAGCAGGGCTTGTGTGTATGGGGGGTGTTATTATATTGGTTCAATTTATTATTTTTTATTCAGTTCAAATTTTCAGTATAATTTTTTCGCTGAGTTTTAAATTTTTTATGTTACTGTTCATGTTTCTGATTTTTTCAGGTAGTGAATTAAAAAAAACTAACTCCGAGATATTTATGATTAAACTGTCCTATTGTTTTTTTACATTTTGGAATACGAAGTATTGATGTTTGTCTAAGATTTCTGTTATTTTTAAACGGTGCAACTTTATTTTGATATCTTTATAAATTTGTAATGTTGCGTGATAAAAGTATCACTTAATTTTCTGAATAGTATAGAATTAGTACTTAATTTTTTGATCTTAAATTGTTTGAATAACAGTTCTGATGAATATGAGTAGGGTTTTTCGTAAATTGTTTTAATTATTAGTTTTTGTGATATGTAAATTGTTTGTATTTGATTTGTATATGTACCGCCCCATCCTATAATGCCGTATTACGTATGTAATACGTCATTATAGGATAAATTAAGTATATTATAACATAAATTAAGTTTTTTAAACTGCATGCGCAATAATACGTTATTCCAATATGCTATACATAATTGCAAATTCAACCTCTGCCAGTTCTGTAGATATTCTTCCACACTTTGGTTCTCATGTAGTCAGCAGTTTAAGCCGTAGATATTCGTCCTCACTTTGGTTCTCATAGATATTAGTCCGATTTGTTCAGTTTTTGGAATTCCTGTAGATATTAGTAGACGCCTCCTCTAAAACATGCGAACACCTCAGCACAGGTTCTCCTAGTGAGGTGTCACAAAAATTACTACTCGTACTAACCTAATTACATGCACTATTGAATATTAACATTTCATTGTATTACTAGAACTTAGTATCTATGTAAATTACTGTAATCATTTGTAAAGTGTATGTGCGAGAATAGATATAAATGCGTCTTTCCGAAATACAGTATACGAAAACTCAAAAATACGATAACGAAGACTTGTCATCTTGGAATCGTAAATGAGTTTTAGAAATTGATAACGAAAAGGTTAAAAAAGCATTGACGTTCGCAGACACAAGATTAATCCAAATTTATTACGTGAGCAATAAACAGGACTACTTTGTTCCACAAAGGTATGACTTGTTGACCGTATATCAGCGGCCATCCAATCCCATAGTACGAGCACGTATACAGAAACACGGTTCCTGATTCAGCTGCGCGAATGAGGTACATTTTCGCTTGGCAAATGATTGCCATTCTGATCACGGAAGATGAGAAATAAATGGTTTTACCGGCGTTTACCGGCCGTTCCCTAATCGTCACGAAAGTGCATTAAGCATCCTATGTCACGTATGGATATTTAATTCATGTGCAACGTTGAATATTCCATGGGGTGATTGATAGCCAAGAGGTCTTGACTAGCAGTTGGACGTGCCATCACTGCGGGTAACTTTAACTGCTACTAATCTTTAATTTTTGCATACGATACTGCCGGCAAGGGTCGAACCACAGTGGCCTTCTTGACAACATCACTGTGTTTTTACTTATGACGACAAAATAGCACTAAAACAATATTCCAAATCTCGTTGAATTCAATGTTTCAAAGACCCAATCATGTCTGATTACGTCTAAAAGGTATCGAAATGAAAATCTAGTCTAGTCCTTCAACGGCTTCAACTTCCGTTGCAATCTTCCGAACAAGCCCTAGCTCAGATATGGGGGCTCCATTGAAGCCAGAGTTAAGTTAGCCTGTCAAAAAATGCAACTGCCAACCCTGTACAAATCACAAGTGCGCCCAACGGTTGAATTTGGCAGCCACCTCTGGTCTGGAGCTCCAAAATACCTGAAAAATACCCTCGACTCTGTGCAGAAACGGACGGTCCGTTTGATAGATTTTCCCATCTTAACAGACTGATTGCAATCTTTAGAGCACATGCGTTGGGTGAGAATACTATCCATGTTTTACCAAGGTATTTCAATGGAAGATGCTCCGAGGAACTAGCGTCATTGATCCCTTCGGCGCCGGTGCATAGTCGGTAAACACGCCAAATGCGTGCCCAACACATGTACACGGTTGACATTTGTCACACGAGAACGGGTCGCTTCTTCGACACGTTATTGTCTTCAACACCTCGGCCGTGGAACGATTTGACGGCCTCTGTGTTTCCTTCTTCCTACAACACGGGTCTCTTCAAGACCAATGTATATTCCTTCCTCTCCTGAAAAAGACCGTCCACACAGAATATCAGATGATGTAAATGTTAAATTGATGATATAATAACCTATTTGGTCTCCATTTTATAAAGTGCACTTCAACAGAAGAAAGGATACAGCATACGTGTCTTAGATTTATTAACTTTAAGACTAATATTCCAATGAGAGGTGATCTGGAAACCTAGAAGCAGATGGCGCTTGCATAGTTAGATATCATTTGCATGATATGACAGCAAAGTGTTAAAAGTTTTTTTTTAAGGATTTAAGTACATTTCTTAAAAATGGGTTTAAATATGACGGTTGGATTGTCAAGGAGTTATTTAAAAAAATATATTGATTAACATAAATGCAGAGGTAATTGGGAAACGAAAGACTTGGTTTGTTTATAACCGCAACTTAATTAAAATTGTTTTCCTACGGACGTACTTTTAACATATTAACAGATTAATTAAGTTGTCATTTTTTTCCAGATTGGCGACTTGGACAGAAATAACAATTTTCAGACTGTACCAGACAGGATGAGACTCGCAAGTACTGTCGGTTAGGCTGGAGGTTCTGATCCAGGGAGGTGCCAAATGTCGGGAGTCTCGGTTGCCCGCATTGGAGTTGGTCTGAGTGTCTCTTTCCTTATAACGTAGTCGGGTCTGGTCCAGAGAGTGTAGGATAATCCATGGTCCAGGGTGATTCAATGGTCAGTAGAAAATGAGGCAAATGGGTGCAGGGTCAAAGCGAGGTCGGGCGGGCAAGCAGAGAGAGTTGTTGATGAGGAGAGTATTCCTGGTGAACTGATTGCAAAACTTTTGACTTTTGATTGATTTATTTTTCAGAGTTCCTAAACATGAGTTTACTGACTCTAACATAATTATATAATGGATTGTCTATAGATACTTTACTGATATTTTATTGATTGCAAAAGGGCTTGGGGCCCCTTATTTATAGGGGCTGTGATAACGGCAGCGTGTCTACCATTGCTACTGTAGGGTACGACTCTTAGGCTGGCCGCGCACATCAGGTTTTTCCATCCGATTGTCTGATCAGACAAAAATCGATTCAAAAACTGGATTGGCTATAATACCGGGGCCACGCATGTTGTTGGACCGGATTGGACGGCCAGCGCAGAAAGGCCAGGCCTATTTTCATTACCGATCCGGTTTTCGAATCGGATGTGTGTGGTGTTTATCCGATTTTCATAAGAAATGTATGACGTGAAGGCCTTCCGGTTGTCTGATCAGACAACGGGTTCAGACAATCGGACGAAAAAATCTGATGTACGCGCCAAGTCTTTGAATCGAGTGAAAGCCAGCCGCTTTCTTTGCCTGCTCGCTTACTCCCATCCCGACGATTTATTTATCTATGATACAACATTACAAACATTTTACAAACATAATAAGAAGCACGTCCGCGCCTTAGCCCCGCCGCACCTGCCCACACTCGTATTGGCCGTCACGAGCCGCGTGCGAGTGGCAGTATTTAAAACCTATGGCACAGTATAGGTAAATCATCTTAAGTTGGAAGCAATAAAAATGCTTAGTATTGATGTATTTGTCTATCTGTGTGAACGTCAAGCGACGCCCACAAACTCGATAAGGCTCTCTGTCTTGCTTACGCCCACTTATTGCAACTAGTTAGAAGAGAGGCAAGTTTTACGACACCCTTTTGAGGCTGTACTTATAGGGTGTTCTATTCTATTCATTCGGTTCGTAATTTGATTTAAACATACGTGCACCTACATTTCGCAAGTGACAAAATCAAATTTTTAAATTTGAAATAATAAATAGTTTTCTTTATGTTTAATTCGAATCTTTCAAAATAATTCAGCTACTATCCGGTCCAGGAGATGGCGCAACTAAAGTGATAATTAAAAATAGTCGTATACCATTTAAAAAACTTATTTTTTTACAGATTGATTTTTTTATTTAGTGAAGCAATACCACTAAGTGTGTAAGACTTTTTGACTTTATCGAATTAAAAAAAAAACCTTTGAATAAGAATGATTTTTTTAATCTTAATATATAAAAATGAATATTTTTTTGTTTCTCCTTTGGTGATTAGATGTGCGCGTGCCCGCGATGCTTTCTATGGTGAGCTCTGGCGTTATGAAATTATTTCCTGTAATATTCATCCCATTGCTACGAAACTTAGGTGAGTTATTGTGTGCACACCCTCGATGGTTTGTGTATACGCAGGTGAACTCGAGCATTATGAAATTTGTACAAAAAAATTGCTGTAGATAGCGCGGGAGTAGTTTGAAGAATGTGTGTATTTCATATAGTTTAGCGACAGCGAGAGAAGGTGGGAATGGGAGGGGAATTCGGGAGGGAGGATGTGAAAGGCGGAAAAGATGGAGGGGGAACATGGAAGGGTAAGAGGACGGGGAAGGGGAAGAGGAAGGGGATGCGGAAGGGGAATGGGAGACGGAACAGAAACGGGGACGAATGGAAAGGACACGCAGGGAGAAACAATGTCTTTATTTGAGTGCAATTGCAACGCTTACCAGGAACTTGCTAGTTACATAATAAAAACTAACAAATTATGAAACGGATGGCGTCAATTTATAGTTCAGCTTTTATGTATCACTTACCCTGGTGCAGCTTATTTTTAAAGACTTTTAACGATTCGTTCTCGATTTTTTACATCTGCTTTTTTGCGGTATAGATGTTGCAGATATTTTTTAAACAATCTCAAAATTTTTACTTAATAAATAAATTACCTCAGGGCCTATGTCATCCTGGTCAATATGTCCAGGAGTGACGGGCGTATGAATCCATCATTCCCATTACGGTGCAAGGCGATGGGTCGGGAGATTTCGGTTGGAGAGGTATCAGACCCACTACAAAATAGGTGGACAAACGCATTCCCCGCAAAAAACTAGACAAAACCCTCCCTTGTACTGCTAAGTCACCAAAAGTAGCGAACCACCGTGGAACGACCTGTGGCAGGTATGTTGGTTATTCAATAAATTATTTCCGGAGCGGCGCGGCGGTACCCGTACCAGCATCCCAAATTGTTTCTGTTCGTTTATTTATGTTTCATCATTTTAAAAAGCTATTTTGAGATTTCTGCTTTCGTTAAGTACTTTATTCTGCGTTTATTTAATTAATGGATCACCTATTAACTTAACACTTCGGAAGCATTTCAACTCAATTAATTTTAAAATCGTTTAATTTAAGGCAAATAGTGATTAAAACATTCCATTCTCATACCGCGGGTGATAAACGCGGTTTTCTAATTATTGTTTTATATTTATTTTATTTGAATCTGATGAGAACCTCAAATTGTAATAATTGTATCAACTATTGACTTGCATAAAATACCAATATAATCAATGCGAAACTACGTGACTTTTTTTGTCACGCTTTCACGCCTAAACCACTCAACTGATTTGAAAAATCCTTTCAAAAATAGAATGCTACATTGCCAGCGAGTAACATAGGCTGTATATAATGGTAAGCTCTGGCGTTATGAATTGATAAATATTAAAATTTATTTATTTATTTATTTATTCATTCATTCATTCATTCATTCATTCATTCATTAATTCATTCATTCATTCATTCATTCATTCATTCATTCATGCATGCATTCATTCATTCATTCATTCATTCATTCATTCATTCATTCATTCATTCATTCATTCATTCATTCATTTATTTATGTATTTATTTATCTGTATAAGGTATGTTTACATTATATTATTCGATGCCTGTCTCACTATACCTGTATATACCTGGGTATATCTGTGTTGATACATTATATTTATTATACGTGTACTGTCCTTTTTTCTACAAACATAATTTTTAATTATAACTTCATGATGAAAGAGAAAGGGGCCTTTTTGGCCCGGAGCTCTGAATGCCAGTATATCAAAAGTCAAAAGTCGTGAACTGTCAAATAAATTTCCTGACAAAAGCGAGTTATTGCTAACATCAGACGAAAAGCAATTATAAAAGAGCACAATACAATAGTTATCGATTGATAATTAATTCTTAATTCCTTTATTGATAGTCTGCCCTTAGCGTGGTAAGCGCCAATGCTCTACTATTTCGTCGCCAATCCGCCCTCAATAGGCCACTTGCATCAAATTTTAAAAAAAATTCGGTTTAGGTAAATATTCTAAGACATTCTCTTTTTTTTCGTATTTTTGAAACGCTGGCGATTTTTTGAAAATTTCAATCCGAAAAATCAGGCCATTTTTTATTAACCGGAAAGACGGGACATAATTTTATGGGTGCGAAAAAACGATAATTACATAGCCGAAAATCATTTTAAAAAAAGAACGTTTTCCACACGAATGACACAGGAGAATAACGAGGCATACCAAAAATATTAAATCTCATAAATATTTTTTCCTTGATCCATCTTATTGATCATAAATCATTATAATGTTCAATACTTGTACTTGTAAATTATAATAATAATAAGAATGTTGTAAAATTTGATTTTGTTAAAATCCGCACCATTATCATTATACCTCTAAAACACGTACGGACAACGTAAAATGTACGGGGTTCTCTTCATAACATCTGTCAAAAAATCAAACCGAATGATACGTTCACAGAAAACAAACAATAAATCTAGTGAACGAACCCCTCCGAATTTTCGCAAATATTCGCTTACGATGTCTCAAACGAAATGACATTTTACGAAAACTTTATGTTATTACCGCTTCACAATTAAAGCTCTATAAATGAAACATTTCTGAACGTAGCCGAACAGTAAAAACTGTTTTAGAAAGGTTACAAAATAAGCTTTCGAATTATTATATTATATTACAAAAAAATATTAACATTTGTAAATATTAAAATTTAGAATGCAAACATTAAAAAAAAATGTTAAAATGACTCACGTGATGTTTTTATGTGAAAACGGTACTAAAATCACAGATTATGTAAACAACAATACTTATTCTATTGTATGAGTGTATAATAAACACTTTTGTCACCTCAATTTTTTATCATTTCATATAAAAATATTTAATAAAAATTTACAATGTCGAGCGCGGTCGAGCCGCCCATAGGAAATTTGGCTGGATAAATTATGTGTCAGACTGCGCGAATGACAGAGTATTCTTGTTATGTATTTCTATAGACAACTTGATAGGGATGTACAGCTTGATCCACTATCGACCTTTTACTTTTTGTTTTAGGGATGATTTCTATGGAGACACACGCGTTGACGTATAAACACGCTTATTGTACTCGACTGCTATCGTATTTTTAACCATATATCTGCTTACGTTGCTGACTGGATGTCAAATTCAAAAATTTGCCTGAAATCAAAATGACGCCATTTAAAAAAAAAATCATTTTGGAATTTTATAAAATTAATAGTAACATTTTCGGAGACGAGAAATTTTCATGTAGTGATGTCACGAGCCCAAATAATGTATGTTTTTTTTTTTTTTTACAGTGACTACCGCACAAGAATCTCAACTGCTCCCGTCTGGAGCCAGTGAGACTATGGCATCCCCAATTGGGGTATGTTGTGAGGCTGAAGGTAATGGGGGAGGGAAGGAGGTGGGGAAGAGGAAGGTTGGGAAGTACCTGGCTATTCAGATCTGGTCACTTAACACGGCTAAAGCCATTTTCAAGCAACGTTTCAATTCTGAATGGTGGTCTTACACCAGTGCGATACTGATAGTATCTTCCACTCTGGAACATGCCGCAAATATACTATATATTATTTTAAATGAATTAATTGTGAAAACACAAATTAATCAAATAAAATTTATTTGCGCATGCCGGGTTCGAATCCGCGACCTCCGGATTGTGAGTCAAGAGTCTTACCCACTGGACTACGGAGGTCGTCATATTTATTTTAAAATAAAAAAAAAAACACTATACATTTCTAAAAATTTTTACTAACGTTTTCGTAATCTTAGTAAAAAAATCTATCCACACGATTTTTTCCAAGTCGTTATGAAGTCCATGCAAGTGGCCTATTGAAATTATAATTCGGTATTTTCTGCAACTATCTAAACCCTTTGTACATTTATCGGACTTCCAGGGGTAAAAGCTGTATTTAAATTAGATCACGAACAAATTAAGCCGGCCGGAATCGGATGTAGTAATTAACCCAGATTTACAAAGATTCTTCTAGAACAATTGTCCGGAAATACAAAGCCAAATCCTGAAATCCAATTAATGACGTCACAACACGCAACTCTGTACATTCCGAATTAAGCTTAAAGGTTCGAGGTGCCCATCCATTTACGAATTTGGGTCTCTTTTACACAAATACGTCATTTATGAGAAAGAGGGAGAAGACATCAGAGGCATTCCTTTAGGATTTAGGTCAGGCCAGCCCAATCTGAGGCCCATGGGCCGAATTTCATGCATTTTTTTTTTCATTTCACGCATTTCTATTTGGGAGGCGTGTATGGGTACTGCCGCACAGGGAACCATTTATTGAATAATCAAAACCTTTGCCATAGGTAAGTGTAGGCGTAGTGCAGCGGTAAGGCGCTTGACTCGCATTCCGAAGGTCGCGGGATCGAATCCCGGCGTGGCAAATAAATTTTATATGATTATTTTGGGTATTTCACAATTCATTCATTTAAAATAATATATAGTATATTTGTGGCACGTTCCAGAGTGGAAGACACTCTCAGTATCGCCCTGGTGTAAGACCACCATTCAGAATTGAAAGGTTGCTTGAAATGGCTTCTGCCGTGTTTGGTGACCAGATCTGAATAGCCAGGTACTTCCCCACCTTCCTCTTCCCTATCTCATTCCCCTCCTCATTGCCTTCAGCCTCACAACATACCCTAATTGCGGATGCCATAGTGCTACTGACGGGAGCAGTTGGGGCTCTTGTACGGTATTCATGTAAAAAAAGGTCACCCCAAGTGGTTCGCCACGTTTGGTAACTTAGCAGGGGTGTCCGGGTTCATCAGTTTTGTCCGGATCTTGGCGGCCGATGCGTCTACCCACCAGCCGCGTGTCAGGCCGGATCGGGAGAGAATGTCCTTTTGACTTTTCCAGCCGTACTCTTTCGGAACATCACCTTGTACCTACCTACCCCTTGTACCCTTTTCTGTCCCAGAACTTCCTCTCTTTCCTTACTCTAAAAATATCCTCCACACAGCATCCCCAAAGATGACATTGGCCCTGAGGGAAATTATTTTCTTCAGGGCCAGCTGTGTAAAAAAAGTAAGATTTAAAAAAAATAAGCCCAAAATGAAGTTTTCAGCATTCTATATTTTGGATTTTCGAATGTTTCCAAAAAAAGAAAAACTTTTCTCGTATTATCACATTTATATTTTATTGTGCTGTTAAATTGGAAATTTCTTGTTATTATTAGTCCTAGGACTCTCGATGAGGGTTTTGATTTATTGCTTGAAAAGTTCCAGGCGCATAAATTTATTTTCGCGATCAATTACAACCAGTATATTTTTTCTGCACATTTTTTGGAAGATTGGATGCAACTTGTAGTAGTTTTAACAATCTTCGCTATTTACCTATGTTCTACCCTACCACCCCAATGCACTGTATGCTGTAAACACCAGCAGCACAATCACGAGATCACGGAGTGCTTGAGCGCCGTGTTGGAGCAGGGCCGGATCTACGAAATCTGGCGCCCTGTGCAGTAGGTACCGATGGCGCCCCCCCCCCCCCCTCCCCTACATTTTTATTTTAATTAAAAATTCGTTCACCCCAATTTTTTAATTTTTTTTTTTTTTTTACACTAATTTATCAAATAAAATCAAGACATATAAAGGGTGTAACTTTTCCAAGTGACCTGGCGGAAGCTCACATACTAGTTTTTTTAAAGAGAGAATCGCCAGGAGCCCCATACTCTCTGAATCTATTGGGTAAACATAAAATTATGGTGATTCTATTCATTGTAATCCACAGTACTTTTATAACCTCTCACAACCAATAGAAATTTAGTTATAAATTCAAAAATCTAATAAGAATATAACCTCAAATTTGTACCTTGCATTTCCCTTGTGTTGAGCGAACAAACACCATACAAACACTAAACACTGACGTATGGTATCAACGGCTTGCGGAAGACGCTTACACTGACACCGTAAAATAAAAAATCTAATAGAAATTAATTATACATTTAACGAACTTCAAATAATATGTCAAATCAATGATGAAACTGTCAACACGTTGCAACCTGCAAATCCTGCAAACCGTGCGATGTTTCTATTAATGGGATTTACTGAAGATTTCATAAGAAAACTAAAATTGTCAACATTTTGAAAGGCGAAAGTCGGTTTGTTTGATTTACTAGAACAAAAATACGGCGCTGTGATTGGTTATTGACCGTTTTGTTTAAACTAAATATATGGAATTTGTAAAAAAATTCTGTAACTGACTATAAATTCGTAAGCCGTTGATACCAACCTGATGCGTGCGCTTTCTGTTTCTTTGGAAAGTGTTGCTAGAGCGTAATAATTATTTCGTACTATGGGTAATTTTTAAACGATTCAGGGAATATTATAACAAAATTCTAATACAATATTTATTTTCTCACGGCGCCCCTTTGGAGTTGGCGCCAGGTTTATGCACGTTTTTGAACGTATGGCAGATCCGGCGCTGTGTTGGAGAGTCCAATAAGTAATCAGTTACAATCGGGCATGACTTCAAGGTTCAAGAAACATGCCAGCGGAATGTCGGTCATCAGAATTATCGTATCGTAATTCATATTTTATTAAACACACGGATAACCTCAATACAAACCTAAACATAAAATTTCGTAAACACTGTTTAAACGTGAACTGAGAAATTCCTTGCAAATGCCCAAAATTGAATGAAATACAAACAATAAAATACCTTGGAATAATTATATTTGATCAAAACGTAAATGGGAACTCCCAAGTAGAAAATATTAGCAACAAATTTAAAAAAAAAACTAACCTATTTTTTGAAAACAATAAGAAACATTTTAGATAAAGAACAGCTAATTAAAATTTATCTGATGTGATGGGGAAGCTCGTGCGATTCCACTATAAAACCAGTCCTCATAGCAGCACAAAGGGCAATTTTGAAAATTATACTAAGAGACCCCATCAGAAACTCCTACAGACTATGTTTTTAAAGTCACTAAAACAATTATATACATAAGATACTCTAATGTACGCATTTAAAAACCAGGATAACTTTACACGGGTAAACTAGGGGCCGATTCACAAGATCTGCATTTATTTATTTATCTATATAAGGTATGTTTGCATTACATTATTCGATGCCTGTCTAACTAGGGTATACCTGTGTTGAGACAGGCGTAGAGGTACATAAATGAGTATCATACATAAGAATATTTAATTATAACATAAGAATATTTAAGGTAAGATACATACTGATTTATACAATTCAAACAGAAATATGATTTAAATTGAAGGTTAATACCATAAAGAGAGCATTATATAGGTGAAGGAAGAGATGAATAAAGTAGTAAATCCTGTCGAATCTCTATAGGGAGTTATATTATACATATAGGATTTTACTATTTTAAGTTCTTTAATAAGGGTGAGATGGTAATTCTGTCTATTTGTAGCAGCAGTGTGACGTCCAATACTTATAATCCATTTCTCTATATCTTGTTTGTATTTAGTCATTGATTCCGTTTGTCTAATCATAGCTGGAAGTGTATTGTGTAGTTTGCAAGCTATGTATTTAAAGTGTTTTTGTCCAAAGGTGGTTTTAGAAAAGGGAGTTTGGAGAAGTTCTTTATTTTTGGCTCGGGTATTGTGTATCATTTGTGTTGGTTAGTATAGGATTTTGTTGTTTTTATGTAAATAAACTAAGATGGATTTTGCGTAGAGCTGTTTAATGTCCATAACGTTGAAAGTATTGAAGATCGTATCGGTGCTGGTAGTGAGAGGAAGTTTAAGAATTATTTTTATTATTAGTTTTTGTGCTTTAATGATAGGGTCGAGGGCATTAGAATAAGTGTTACCCCAAGCTAAAATTCCGTATTCGATGTGAGATTGGCACAGTGAGTAATACACTGTCTTTAAAAGTTGTAGGTTAAGGAAATTGCGCGTTTGTTTGAAAAAGTATATAGATTTGCGGATTTTGTTTGTAGTGTTAAGTATATGTTGCTTCCAATTTAGGTGTGTATCAAAGGTTAATCCTAAATATTTGATAGTTGTTACTTGTTCTAGGCATGGGCAGTTGCAATACCGATTCAGAGATGAGTTATTACATTCGTGTATTTTTAATTTTGGGTGTAGGTTTGGTTTTGTGATATTGGTGAGACTAGACAGTCAGTATTTTGTTTTCTGTACGTTAAGAGTTAATGTGTTAGAGACAAGCCAATATTTAACCTTATTCAACGTACATTTCACTAATCTACAACTAAAACTACTTTTGGACAAAGAAATATGCAATTTTTCTATGTAAAAATATTTAATTTTCTCCCTCTTGCAATAAAAATCATTAAAAAAATCACAGACTTCAAAAGAAGCATTAAAGATATGGATTATGGACATGAGAAGGATGAATATAGATACAATTTTGCAACCTAACAAAGATTAATACTTGTATTATTCTTTCTTTTAAATATAACTTTATAATATTTTCCTCTTGTAATATTTTAACATAGTATTTACTAATATTTCAAACACGAAAACTTGTACAATGTGACATTAGAAAGGGGAAAATGCAAATTAGATGGCGCCTTTCGGTTTACGTGATAATTTAACCTCATTAGAATCATTCAATATTTAAATATGTGACATTATTAACACACTATTATATTATCAACTGATTTCTTGGAGCAGTTGCGCCCTTGAGATTTAGTAAAATTAAAATATAGTCAAGTATTTATTATATCAATTCAGCTTGTTCTAAATTTAATTTTAATAAATTAGCACATTTTGTTGAAACTCAAGCCTTTCTTTTAATCAAATTGAAATATTTACTCGTGCTCTGGTTTTCAGATTAACAATCATGTACATTAAATATTATTTATAACTAGCTTTTTCCCGCGGCTTCGCTCGCTTGGTGTAAGGGGGGTTCCCACTCTACCTGCTCCACCTCCCCCCCCTCCCCCCCTCCCATCCCCCCTCCCCCCCCTCCCCAATCTCTCCCTCCCTCCCGCTTTCCATATATTCAATCCCAGTACATTCAGTTTTTAAGCAGCCCGCGTGCCACCTTTTACAATTTTTATTCAATATTAAATTTGGTACCTAACACAAAATTCTTAATTCGATTCAAACTATTAGGGGAGTACCTACTTTAAATAAATTTATCAACTTAAAGATTTTCAAAAATAGAATCCTGATTTAACATTTTGCAAAATGTCATTCTCAAACACACGAACTGTCAAACGTGCGATGGTCGTTAGGTTTTCTGAAATTATCCAATTTTATGTACAATTTTCTTAATTTTTTTCTCCGTAAGAACTATCCTCGTAATTCAAGGAATATTCTAAAAAAAAATTATCGAAATCGGTTCAGCTGCTCTAGAGATTTGCGCTTAGCAACATATTTAGCGATTCATTTTTATATATAAGATAATGTGTCATTACACTTAAAACACTTTAAGTTATTCCATACATATACATTATTTATAGGTTACATTAAATTACCTCACGCATATTAATAATAATTACATTGGCGCACAACGTGGGGCTGATTTTAATAAGTGGAGGGTAAGTGCAAAGGACACACATAGGCGTACTTAACAGTCAGTTGATGGATTCTATCATTAAAGGTCACGGTTTAATCTCCCCTCTCGGGTGGCCCACCAAAGCTCATTTTTTTGGCCCACAAAACGATTTAAGTTGGGCACCTCTGTATTAGGCAATAACATATTTTTCCAAGTTAAAAACTTTCCTCTTAGATAGGACATAAAAAAACTCCATAAAAAAGAGATTCCTCTTCATAATATTTGAATGGTCGTAAAGATAATAATCGTTGAATCTGTAAGCTCTGTCGTAAAAGGGGATGCTTTATCTGTGTTTTATTTCATTTTGGTATTATGAATATATTATATTACGACGGAATTTGTGAGCTTGGCAGGTTTAACGACGATTTGCGTTAAATAGCGGCGAATTCGAAAAAAAACGACTTTATTATCTTCTGTATAAAAAGGGCAATTTCTGTGGGTGTGTGCCCAATTTGACTCCAAAATTAATGGACCGATTTCGCTGAAAATAGCACAATTTGTTCTTATTAGTGCAAGGAGTGTTTAAACCACGAATTGTACTAAAAGCTGGGGATGCCCGAGGAAGACTTAACGCACTATCTCTGCACTGGAATGAGATACGGAGTCGAAATTATGGAAGTTTTAAACGTAACGCCGTGGTATACAGTAGTGAAAGGTACAACAAGTTGTCACAGACGCCAGAAGATGAAATAACGCATTATACTTGTATCTGCAATGGAAGGAGAAACGGAGCCCGAGGAAGACATGAATCAAATAATTATTTGTGGTTAAATGAGACTATGTGATGAATGAAGAAAGAGGTATAAAGAGAATGTGTGACGTGGAGGTGATCGGGGGCGCCCGAGGAAAACATGGCAAGATGGCAAGTCCGTGTGAATCAAATAATAATGTGTGATAAAATGAGGGTTACGTTATTTATGAAGAAAGGAGAAAATATTTCGTGGAATAGAATTAGTTTTTTTTGAAGAAGAAGAAGAAGTCGAGGATCGTGGAATGGTTGAAGTAGTCGAGGATGTGGCTGGCATGGTCAAGTAAAACAACAATATTAATTTCCTCCGGGCCTCCCGAGTGAAGTTAATGTGAGAATTTATAAGGTGGGAGTAAATGGTAGAAGAAGTCAACGCCCGGGGAAGACTATCTCAAATAAAGTCAACTTTTAAACGACGCCGAAAGGTTTTGTAGGGTTAGGTTAGGTTATGTTAGGTTAGGTTAGGTTATGTTAGGTTAAGATATTTTTTCCGGGATATTTTGTGGGGGAATATTTTTTCGCGAGATGAAAAGTCGCGGAACCATTTTCAGGTACACTAGAATTTACAATCTTAAATCTTTAATCCTAACCACTGATAATCCTAAGCGATACCGGATACATTTTGCTTGTTCTTCAATAAACAAAAGTTATAACAAAACAAAAAAATGACTTCAAAAAATGCACTAAAAAGTAAAAAAAAAAAACAATTTCGTATTCTTTTACAACTTAATAATCAACTTCCTTTTTCTACTCATCAGTACGTAGGTACGATTGTTATTTTTGGAGTCGGTGTCAGCCGAGGTAGGTTTGTAACTACATACATAGTTATAGGTGAGATGTGCTTGAGTCGCACGCGCGACTTGACGAGGCGAGAGGCGAGAGCAGGGCCGCGGCGGGAGGGGAGCTATCAAGTGAACACGCCGGGCCGGGTACCTTGGCTGACACCGACTCCAAAAATAACAATCGTACCTACTTATTGATGAGTAGAAAAAGTTGATTATTAAGTTGTAGAAGAAAACTAAATTATTTTTTTACTTTTTAGTGCATTTTTTAAGTCATTTTTTATTTTGTTAAAATTTTTGTTTATTTTTTATTTTTAGTGAATCTGAAGTAGACTAACTAATTTATCTGAATTTGGGTAAACCTACTAAACGTGCTGCTCATATGAGACAGACATTACTTTAACATAACAACGTTACGGTAGGTGACTCAAAGATCCGGATAGCATATAAAAGATTCGGCCGGTTATTGTTAATTTGCTCCTAAGAATTGAAGAGTTCCGTTACTTTGTCATGGATCCCATAATCAGAACCTTACCAAACTCTCATAAAACTACCCTTGAAGTATATCCTTTCCAATAAAAAAGAATCATCGAAATTGGTTGGCGTGATATTGTGTTATTCGTCCATTTGTCGCGCACATACTTAATGTAAATTTAAGATTTATATGGTTTTCTCACGGATTTCATTGTCAGAACCAAGCCAAATTGAAATGGGACTACACGGGTAGCACCAGCTTTCAAATAAAAAAAATATTATCAATATCGGTTCACCCAGTCGGAAGTTCTGAGGTAAACATAAAAATAAAAATTTAAAAAATACAGTCGGATTGAGAACCTCCTCTTTTTTGAAGTCGTTTAATAAAAGGCGGTTAAAACCCTCAGTATGTACTAATGTAATGTTTGTCTTATCCACGGGCAAACACTAATTGTTGTGTTGGGGCTCTTCAGGAATAAATAGGTCCTTGTCACAATCAGGTTTATTACTGTCTTTAGATTTTTACAATGTATTATACTTCTGGATCACACGACCAATCTTAACTGGCTACGAATTTGAAGCTGGCTGGCGAGCGTCAGTGGCAGTGACCGTCGGAACCTGAGAGAAGCTCTAAGCCTAACGACATCTACTGAAATCAATAAAAACTAAGTGTCTTTTAACAACGTGACTTCTTATGTAGTGGTAATAATTTGTAGACATTGGGTTACATAATGCACTTGCATGTCTACATTCTCTATTTTCTAAAATACATATTTAAGCCTCTTAGGTCGTTAGTGCCTTCCACCGTCGTTAATGCATGTTTAAGCCATTTTCCGTCGTTAGTGACTAATTAAAACCCGTACAAACAAATATGAGCTTTTCAAAATGGAAATGGTGGAGATGTTATTTATATCACACTATCCTTTGAGAACTTTTTATCAAAAAAAATGGAGGATGATTGCAAATTCCCATAGAGATTGCTGTGAATTTCGCAAACCACCACCCTGAAAAGATTATTTTTGTTCCTCCATCCAGAATTTCTTTAGCCATTCCCCAGCGGCGAGCAACCAAATGGGAGGAAATAAATTAAAAATCACGTTAATGCCCATTGCCCATGTAACCTTTTTTCTAATTTTTGCTAATCTGTACCTAACCTTTCAACGGAAAATCAAATGGACTAATTCCGATTAATTGGGGCTCCAGCCCAGAAGTGGCTGCCAAATTCAACACGGTCACTCTTTCGATTTGTATACGGTCAGTAGTTGTGTACTATTGTCGAAGATGAAACATGGCAATTAGTTATTAACAAAACTAATAATGCTCTAATAAAAGTAAAGCATTGGCTTGACACAAACCTCCTCACACTTAACATCTACAAAACAAAATATATAACATTTTCCATACGCAAATACAATATACCCAACAACTGCCCTAAACCAATCATCCACTCGTGTCGACTCAATTTAGAAAATCCAGAAACCACATTTAATATTAATTGTACGTGTTCGACTCTCAAATCGTCAAAAGATTTAAGAATAATCATAGACAACCAACTACGTTGGGAAGCTCACATCGGTGACACAGTAAAAAAACTTCGTAAAGTCTAACAATTATTACAAGCAATAATTGTCAGCCTGAAACACTCATTTACATTGAAAAATCTTCCGGGAAAAGATACTTGCCGCCAACGGGACTTGAACCCGTGTCCTTCCGATTGCCGGTCGAATGCTCTGACCACTGAGCTATGGCGGCTTATCAAATACCCGCCAAATAATTCAATATATACTAGTGTTTCATTCAACAATTACTGCTTGTTATATTTTTTCCACCTGAAAACAACCAACTTTATTTATGTTTTCAGGTGGAAAAAATATAACAAGCAGTAATTGTTGAATGAAACACTAGTATATATTGAATTATTTGGCGGGTATTTGATAAGCCGCCATAGCTCAGTGGTCAGAGCATTCGACCGGCAATCGGAAGGACACGGGTTCAAGTCCCGTTGGCGGCAAGTATCTTTTCTCGGAAGATTTTTCAATGTAAATGAGTGTTTCAGGCTGACAATTATTGCTTGTAATAATTGTTACCCTTTGTGCTATGCATAAAAATCTTGTCTAAACGTTAGTTTATAAATTAAAAAATAATAATTCGTAAAGTCTGCCATATTTTATGCTCCCTTAGGTCTATCTTAGATTTACAGACTCTAAGAAGCGTTTACGTTGCCCTTTTCCAATCCATAGCAACATACGGTATAGTGGGATGGGGTGGTTGTGCTGAATCCATTAATAGACCAATTATTTTAGTTTAAAAACTAATTCTGAGAATTATATTTAAATGTCAACCTACCCATCCCTCAAATGAACTCTTTGCAAAATTCGGGGTCTTAGATATTCGACAGCTATTTACTAAAACAAGCATTTGATAAATACGAAAAATAATCTACTAATCGCTCCACAACATCAAGCACACACCCGCTTTTCATCAAACCTGGGTTGCGTGGTCCCAAAAACTAACACCTCATTCTCTCAACGACAATTCTGGTTCATCGCTCCTAAAATATACAATGCTCTGAGTACTGACATAAAGTCAAGTAATTCTAATTCTCTTTTTATAACACGGGTACAACCTTGGATTTTTGAATGGGGACGAACGTACTTTAAAGAATTAATGAGTTCTTAACACTACATTTTAATTATTAATTTTTGTCTTTCAAAATTTTTATTTCCATTTTTATTTCTATTTTTCTTTAAAATGTTGTTATTTTTTCTCTTAGTTTTTCACAAAATTTTATTTATGTTTTAATTTTGATTTATATACTTATATGTTTTAATTTATATAGAATACTTGAGTTCTTAACATTTAATCTTTATTATTAATTTTTGTATTTCAAAATTTGAATTTTCATTTTTATTTCTACTTTTCTTTAAAATATGATATTTTTTTTCTCTTTACTTTTAATTATTTCTTAATTTTTTTTTGGAATGTTTAATCATCTGTTTTAATTAAATCGTATTTAAAATATTAAATGTACGACTACCAACACGGGCATTAGCCTAGTGTGGTAGCCAAAAAAACAAATATCTGTAACTAATAAAAAAATTTATGAAAAAAAAAAAAATTAAAATTAAATTATCTGCATGCCCTGTACAGAACGCCCGGTTAACGAGAGAATAGCTTGACTCTGGCTTTGATGGAACCCCCGGGCGTGAGCTGGTCACAGAGTTACACCAAGTATCTACATAAGTGCAAGTATGGAAGGCGTTTTGGGAAGAGTTGGACCACATCGACTTCATTGAATTAATGTAAACTAGCAGTTAAAAACCCGCTCCACAGGTTTTTGCAGCTAGGCCTTGTGGGCGGCTTTCGGTTCGGCTTCGCCCAGTTTGAGTGTTTGTGACCATTATATAAATTCGATAGGAACTGGTTCCAAAAATAACCGGAGCCTCGGATCCACTGTGATCCAGTGACAGCTAGTCACCGTGAGAAAGTAACCGCGACAGGCGATGACGTCATATGTAATATATAGCCGCGTGATACTATTATTCATAACTCTAAATATTATCGTCAATCTTTCCGTATCCGGAGAGACACTCAAATTCTACAAATCCGTAGTACTTATACCTAGGGGGGCACGTCCTCATGCGACCTGCTAACGTAAGTGGCGCCATCCTTTGACAAATTCTTGAATTCGAAACCGAATTACAAAAGTAGTTTTTTTAGCGTATTAACAATATAGATGGCATCACTTCCGTTTGTATCTATTTGTGCATCGAGTGTGTATGACAGACGGTTGATGTATAATATTATTGATTTGAATTACGTTGAAATTATTTGAGGACTGCTCTTAGCTTTCTATTGTGTCGCCTGATGATAAGTCTGTGTCGTGCCAAAATTCAGTAAAGCAATGTTAATTAACAATAATATTACATTCCTTTGAAACCTCAGAACAAAACGAGCAACGCCACCTTCGTACTAATTTGTGAATAAAATCTGCTAAAGTTCTGGTGATTAAAACATTCTGAATTATTATTATTAGTAACGTTCTGGAAGTGACGGGGACAAACAGGCTAATGAGTTATCGTTAAAGTTAAACACATCGAGACACAGATGGCGTTATGTTTCTGTCATCTGCTACCAATTGCGCTATTTGTTATAATGTCGTAGATCGTGAATAAATAATTGTTTTGCTTTTGTAAATTAGAGTCCAAAAATTCATTAAAATACTCTGCAGGAAATGAAATAAATTATTCCTCAAATAAAACATAAAAAGGGAATTATAATAAAACAAAATTATTCCTTATTAGTTTTTATGTGTTTTGCAAAGCAACCTGTAGCCCTTGATGCAATTTTTAATGATTTTTGAAGTGAAAACCGTTGTGATTTGAAACTCGTTGTAACGAAAAATAACAATACTAAAAAGAGACAAACAAAAATAAATGTAAATGTTATTTATTGATTTTTGGTTTGAAAGTGGGAGGTGCTGTGATGAATAAATCGAATTTACTGTATGAAATGTTAAAGACGTATGAAGCTCGGTGAATGAATGGATTTTGTTTCGACTTAATGTTGCATTGAGGAATATTTAAGGTGTGGATTTGCCTGGTTGTCTGATGGGCACTCTTAATTGAATTCTTTCGAGCAATTCCACGCAATTCATCGTAGAGGTCGATAATTTTTTTGTAAAAATTGTACGTCTGCCGAACTTCTACGACTTTTGAGTGACAAAATCCTACCAAATGCTGTTGACAATCGTGACTCGGATGAGGACG
Organism: Limnephilus rhombicus; assembly: GCA_929108145.2. Taxonomy (NCBI): domain Eukaryota; kingdom Metazoa; phylum Arthropoda; class Insecta; order Trichoptera; family Limnephilidae; genus Limnephilus; species Limnephilus rhombicus. The sequence continues at coordinate 43,255,495 of OV815283.1, forward strand.
GTAGCTCCGATACTCAAATCACTTTCTTAATTCTGTCCATGTGTGATTTATACATGGGATTCCAGATTTGAGGGGTATATTCCAGAGAACTGCCTAAGAACAGCATTTTCATGGTATTTACATGTTTTAACTTTGTATGTTCTGAGTACAAATCCAAGAACCTTGGAAGCTTTTGCAATCATGGATTCAATATGGCGGTCAAAAAATAATTTCGTGTCAAACATTACTCTCAAATCCCTGGCCTCCGTAATTTTTGTCAGTATTGTATCTTTCAGGGCATAATTGAAAGAAAATGTGGGTTTTCTTTCGGGTGAAGCTTATGGCAACGCAGTTTTTTTTTACATTTATTTGATAGTTGTATTGTGTACTATAAATATTTAGATGCAAGATCTTCTCGTATGTGGGTACAGTCATTGGTGTGTGTTACAGTAGAAAATGTGTTAAAATTATCTGCCTGTAGTAAAGTTCTGGAGTGAAGAAAACATTTTCCAAAGTCATTAATACATATTTTAAATAGTAATGGTCCCAATAATGATCCTTGGGGTACTTCCGACCGCCACGGTAGGGTTATCCCATTTACTTGTAGCCACCGACAACTACGGCTTGGCTGAGGTTTGCTATATAGGTTGAGAGCCATCTGAGGATGAGGAGGTCTCCGTGTACGCTGATTTGTGAAAGTTTGATTAGTTTGCTACCAGGCCAATTATAATGCATATTCACGTTTCACGATGGGACCGCCCTGTGATATAAGTTAACCCCATCCACCATAGCTATCTTGTTATTCATTATCTATTAAAATGGTGTAACAAAGTTATGTATTTAATAGAAACAGAATGTACCTACATTCTGTTGAAAGATGTTACGTATCGATCGTCCAGTTAATTAGTTGGTTATTTTCAAATACAAAGTTTTAAGATAATGAGGAAAACAGTATTCGAATGCTCACCATAAATCAAATATTATTTACACGTGTCTGTGTTTTACACATTAAATATGCTATAAAAAATACCCGGAAGCATAACGGTCCGGTACTTTAGTACGACATTTTGAAAATTCCTACTAGTAACCGAGAAACATCATTTCTTTGGTTTATGTCACTACAAGTTTTGTGCATTATAATTGATTTGGTGGTATTTATCAGTAGGTAATCTCATTATTGTACCAGATAGAGGGTACACTTTTACATATTATCTGCGTACTCAACTCAAATTTTGATATTTCGCAGATGTCTGACTAATCGACTGAACGATCGGAATTTTCATAACAATATCAAATTTACTAAATAGATCAAACGCCTGGCAATCCGCTATGTGATCAGCACACGTGTGTTTTATGGTAGGCGCCGCGGCTCAAGGCAAGCACTACATTCTACATTATACTAATAAATCACACTGACAAAATATCAATGTAGGTAAATCATCGACCACATTATAACAAAGATATGTATTATAATATAAAATGTGTTCCAACGATTATACCGCCAAACTTCAGGGGGTAGTTATTATATCAGAAAGCAATTGTAAATTCTAATTAGCAAAAAAAATTTACTTTTGCAAGTGATGCAATAATTTGGATAACAAAATGGCCACCCTCAATTTAAGAAAATTGATCTCTCAGCTGTAAATAGGAAATGCAATCCCGGTATACCGGGATCCTGAAATACCGAGATCCCGCAGACATTTTGCGGGACTAATCTTGGTCGAAAATTTTGCGGGATCCTGCTGGACTGGCGGGATTACGGAGAAGCGTAGTATGAAGAGTTCGAGATCATCAGCCCAACAACCTAGATCTGGAAATATGAGCAACCTTGAGGTTTTGATAAAGAAGGAAATGAATTCGAGTCCGGTGGATTAAAAGGCACATACCTTCAATTCACTTACAATGCTCGAAAATGACTATTGTGCCAACCAGAGTGGAAGCTGAACGAGCTTTTTCAGACGCTGGCTACCTTGTGTCCAATATCGTAAGCCGTTTATCAGACGACACAATTACTTTAACTTTTTTACGAAACTATTTCCAAAATAATGTTTAAATTTACGAGTATGATGCTTATTGTACAAGAATATTATTTATCGTCTGAACGTTATTATTTAAATTTAAGTTGTTATGTAAATTTGTCTTATCTTATTATTTGCCAATTTATGACTTAAACTTTACCTATGTCTAACTAAAGGTATGAAAAAAACCATTTAAAATGTCCCAAAGAACTTGTTTAATTAGGTATAAATTTAAAACTCTAAAAACAAGGTTGGTAGATCGAGGTATTAGGTCTTTATTATACGATTGATTAGATATCTTCGTCCACCCTGCTGGATCCCGCAAATACCTGGATCCAGCGGGACTAAGATTGTTCAGTCCCGCAAATACCTTGATTGACATGGTCTTGCGGGATTGCATTCCCTAGCTGTAACTATTAAATTAATAGAACAGGGTTTGAAATGCTGAGTACCACAAGGATCACTGCTTTACGAATATATATATATATATATATATAAGCAAAGTATGGCTTTCTGCAAATTGGAAGTTTAAAAATTATTAATATTGTTTTATTATCGTAATCACTCAACCACGGAGGCCGTCAAATATATTTCGAAACCAATGGTTCCTTCATCAGGATACACAGCATACTAAAATAGATATTGTATATATTACAGTTCGAATATTTTCTATTTTTTTCAGATTGGAAGATACTCTCAGAATCTCCCTGGTATAAGACCACTACACTATTCAGAATTGAACCGTGTGTGGCTTGAAATGGCTTTAGCCATGTTTGGTGACCAGATCTGAATAGCCATGTACTTCCCCACCTTCCAATTCCCAACTCCTTTCCCTCACCACTATCTTCAACCTCACAATATACCCCAATTGGGGATGCCATAGTCTCATTGGCTCTAGACGGGAGCAACTGGGGCTCTTGTGAAGTATTCACATTAAAAAAAAATAGTTATTTGTAATCTTTGATGTAAAAAATACTAAAATAAAATTATAACATAATATGGTTTTTAAATAAATAAATAAAATCATATTTTAAATCTTAACTGAAGTGCGAACAAATAATAATGATTATAAAGGTATTTTTTTACGAAAGCCTTATAAACTACACAAAAATAAGAAATTTATCATAACTTTTTTTAACTTGGACATAAGTGAGTGAAAAAAAAAGTGAGTATTTTATTCCCAAGTTTTTCATTAATAACCAGCCCCTAAAGATTCGCAGTACGAGTGTGGAGCACAATGTATGTACATAAGTTCATATAATATCGATATAAATACTATGTTTGCTTCTTTCACTGACAACTTGCTTAAAATGACATTTGCTTTTATTATGTCCAATAAAATTCCTACTAAAGAAAGTATTTAATAATTTTGTGCTACTTACAATATAATCTACAATAAATTGAAGTCCTGTTCAGACACTGCTTTATACTATAAAAGATCATAGCACGCCAAATATCACTCTCCATACAATCCCTTCAGACCGTTCACACCTAAGCGGTTTAAGCCAGATCAACATAGACAATACACATCTTATGCCGTAACCGCTCCTGAGGCGATATGCCAAAAGTTAAGTGCCCCTCTCTCCGACAAAAATAGGAGAGGGGTTCATTTTAATTACGGAGCTGCCTAGACCGGTGGATGACAGATGTCTAGTTGATTCTAGTTGATTCAGTAAAAAAAATGTGCATTCCGTGGCCGCTCGCTAATTCATCTGACTCCCTCTCCTACCATAGGAAGAAATATTTGATAGCGTTGTGTGAATGGTACAAAACATAAGCGCTCGCGGTTCAAGAGATATCTGCTCGTGTTTTATAACCGTGTCTGAACAGGGCTTGATACTTATTTTGTTACACGAGCATACTTCGGAGCAAGCGCCACAGGCATTCCAGGTTCACTTTCCTTAAGTAATTTTGATCAATTAAAACAATGGCCATGGACTGCGCTGCAAATAATGGTTGTGGGTCTTTCCTGCATAACGTCTATAGTAGAGCTCGAGGCTTGCTCTGAAGCAAACGTGTAAAGCCCGCAAAGGTTGTTGACAAATTCCAGGACAGTTTATAATTCAGTGTAATTTATCAACTTGCTGGGTGACCCTCTTCCCTAGTGGGGTCTTCGGGGAAGCAAGGTAGAGGGCAGGGGCGGATCCAGGATAATTTTATGGGGGGGGGCACAATGGGGGGACGGGCAAAAAAATCAACAATTACTGTTAGGATTTTTTCTGGGCGGGCGCACAAGGGGCGGACGGGCAAAAAAATAAACAATTACTGTTAGAAATAAACTTGAAGTATGATACAAGTTCAAGTATTTATAGGAAGGTTTATGAAAGTGTCAAAACAATAGAAAAATTAAATGTTTAATAAAGACAGTTTTCTGTACTGTGATGGAATCTCCACAGTACACAAAAATACCGTCTGGGCGGGGCACGTGCCCCCGTGCCCCCCCCCCCCCCTAAATCCGCCCTTGGTAGAGGGGAATCTTCCCTTGTGGGGCCTTCAGGGAACCAGGGGAGCTGAGAGAAGAGATGAGACCTAGGAAGACACATTGTGGAACTAGATGATATAGCCTCATTTCCAGTACTAAACCTGGTGAACTTAATAAAAGGGACTGGGTTACTGTTAAAGGAATGATGAACGTAAAATAGGAGATAGGTCATGGGAACTATAAGTGAACCATCTCCGCTCTTAAAAAAAAAATTCGATTGCAGTTTACACGCGGTAGAAGCGAAACTTAACCAAAACAATTTCAACCAATACTTGAAAAGTGAGGTCATAATCAAAGCGAACAATGAGCGCAGCCCTAGCGTAATTTCCGTTTCATATCTCAACCAAAAGGAGCCTTTAAGTGACATCATAATCAGAGCGGCCGATGAGCGCAGTTAATACGTCGCAGGTGCAGTAATCGTCATTTCCATTTCCAAATTCCATCCGAAATCCAAATCACAGCGGTGCTAGAGAAGTATCACTTCAAAAATAAATTATTGGGTAACAATACTTCATGTTACTGTATTCTTTCATCCTATGTGAGAAAGAGATAAATTTATAAGATCGCCTGCAGCTTGCTTACTTTTAAAAAGATATGCAAGATATTTTCAACAGCTGGTATAGTGCACCAAAACACACTTCACATATAAAAAAATGTTAGTAAACTTACAAGAGTACTTACTTGAGGCGATTTTTCGCAAAAACAGCGCTATATAAGTTGTCCAAATTAATTATTACTTATACAAGAAGTTACTGTCTGAGTAACTTCATACTTTTTTATATCTGACAGTTTCTCATTTTGCCTGAGTTTCAAGAAGTTTCCATATTAAAGCCCACAACATACCCCAATTGGGGATGCTATAGTCTAATTGGCTTCCGATGGTTGGGAGCAGTTGAGACTCTTGTGCGGTACTTAAAAATCAGGGTGTTATTAACTTAGATATTAAAAAATTACAACCGATGATAATAATACTTGTTTGCTGATTGATGAAAGAAATGCTGAAAAAAAACTTTTTCGTTACAATTCAGAAAACTTTTATTCCAAAAGTCATTTGCTTATTGTATTTAAGCAAATAAATTATGTACCTTAATAAATTGTAAGGCTTGGGCTGAAACATAATATTTCAGAAAAATAAATCTGAAAATAAACTGCAAAAAGGTAAATAAAAAACAGCTTCATATAATCAAAATACTTTTAATTTATAGTATTAATCTTTAAAAAATTTACAAAACCATAATGATTTGAATCGGTTTGTTCCTCGGGAAGATTAGTAGGTGAAACATTTCCCCTAAAATTTTATAATTTTATGAAAACAGCAGAAATATTAAACTAAAAAAACTTTCTGACAAAAACATATGTACATAAACACGTTTTTCGATAAATAATACCAATGGATTAAATCAACTCTGTTAGCAACTCGTAGAATATTATTGTTATTGGAAATAATTTTGTCAGATTATATTGCACAACCATAATTTAAGTATTTTTTTTAAATTTAACCGTAATGATTTAATAATACAAGAAAACGTATTAACTATTTCGCATTTATTTTAACAAAGTGCATTACTTGAAGAGTACCCATTGCCAATAACGCAAAGCCAAGTTTGTTTTTCAGATTACCCACATAAATATGCAAAATGTCAAAATTGACAAATCGTCGCCTTAGTTCTTGAGGAAAAGGTTTTCTTTCATTATTTCAATGAAACATTAAGATGAGGTGTTTGAGATAAAGCTATTTCCGTAAAGGTATGGCTGTTTTTAGTTTAAATAATTCTTAGTTAAGGTTAAACGTCACGTACGTTGTAATCTACGCATTCATAGATGGCGCCAATTTAATTATTATTGGTTTTTAAAACTTTTTACACGTTTTGCTTTAAAATATTGAGGTGAATTAATTGTTTGCGCCCGTACGTACTTAATATGAATATAAATGTAGCAGCCGCGTCACCTCTGCTAAAAATACCGACGCAGGATGCCGACCCCAAAACAAACCATCGATCAACACGGGCAGGCGAAGGGAGCTGATTCAACAAACAGACGACAATGGAATTTGAAACATCAATATTATCGATCAATGACACCCGATACGAAAGCCGCGGACTAAGCAAAGGCATACCGAGAAACATCCGTCCAAACGACGAGTAAACAAAATACTCAACCCGTGTAAGATTGACAAATAATAAAAATGAACTATGGAGTCACCGTCAGCAACTCTGGGGGTCAAGACACACGCGCTTCACCCCACTGAGAAGTTCGAGAACAAAGGAATCACCCGGTATATAAACCCTGGACGGCCGATGGAGAGCACACTCACTCACACACTCACTTCACGCACTTACCCACGTTGATCGACTCTGTTTTCTCGCCGCGTTAAAACTTTGTACTGTATTTACCGACTTGCATTTATTTGTTATTATTGAATAAATCAATTGAAATCTTCTGCTGCGTTTGCTGTACATTCTCTCGGACGTAGACGACGAATACCTACAGTGGTGACCCCGAAGAACACACGCAACATCGCCTTCAGCCGAACTTCATCATCAGCCGAAGAGCCAACGAGAGGTCCAGTATACAGCACCAGCAGTGAATTGAAACAGCACCAAAATGGCACAACCGGGATCGAGCGGAAGCGCGGCGGCCGAAATCAGCAGAGTAGCAGTGAGGATCCCACCGTTCTGCCCAGACGACCCGGAAATGTGGTTCTGCATGGCAGAAAGGAGTTTTGAAGCTTCGGGCATCGTCACCGATCAAACCAAGTTTGGGTACATCCTGGGAGCCTTGGAGCCAAGGCATGCTGCCGAGGTACGAGAAATCATTCTCAAACCGCCTGAGACCGGTGCCTACCTCCTGCTGAAGACCGAACTGACCCGCCGGTTGAGTTCAACACAAGAACAGAAGACGCGCCGGCTCCTAGAACACGAAGAGATGGGGGATAGAAAGCCGTCTCAATTCCTGCGCCACCTACGCACCCTAGCGGGTGTAGCAGTACCAGACGACGTACTCCGAACGCTGTGGATGGGCCGTCTTCCTCACACCATGCAGATGGTACTGACGACACAGAAGGACGCCGTACTGGATAAAGTGGCTGACTTGGCGGACGCAATCGCAGACTCCACGAGCAGAGCCCATATCGCAGAAATAACGCCCGGTTTTGACGCACAACTGGAAGACCGACTGCAGAGGCTGACGATGACTTTAAAGGCAGAAATACAAAACCTACGGGCGACATTAAGAAACGAGATACAAAACGTCAATGCTCCCGAGCCAACTTATGGTAGACGTGCCCGCGAAACCTTCCGCAGTCGGGATCGGGTGAGGACACGCTCGAAGAGTAGAAGCGAAGGCTACCGCCCACGCTCGCAGACCAGGAACGGAGAAAATGAAGAGGACACGTGCTGGTACCATCGCACGTTCGGAGAAAATGCTCAAAAGTGCAGAGCTCCCTGTGCATTTCGCCCGGGAAACGAACAGGGCAAGCACTGATGGCGGCCAGTAACTCCTGCCCGACTTCAAGCCGCCTATTCATCACCGACAAAAACACCAAAATCCAATATCTGATTGACACGGGCGCAGATCTCTGTGTTTTCCCCAGGAATAAACTCCGTGGACGTTACGACAAGCAACCGTACGAATTGTCAGCGGCCAATGGAACCATTATTTCTACGTACGGAGACCTCACTTTGACATTGAATATTGGACTCAGGCGGGACTTCACCTGGAGATTCGTCATCGCGGATGTCTCCAAACCCATCATTGGCGTTGATTTTTTAGCACATTTTGGACTACTAGTTGACGTCAAGAACCGCCGCTTACGAGACCAAATGACGAAATTATCAACCCAAGGAGGTAGCAGCACCTGCGGAGTTGCTTCAATAAAAACCGTAAGGGGATCGACCATCTACCACCAACTACTACAAAAATTTCCCGACCTAACTCGCCCCGATGGCCAGATGAGAGAGACCCGGCACGCAACGAAACACCACATCCGAACGACTCCAGGACCTCCAGTCAGCGGAAGACTCAGACGGCTCGCACCGGACAGATTCCGCGCCGCCAAGAAGGAGTTCGAGACCATGGTGCGAATGGGAATTGCCAGACCTTCCGAAAGCTGCTGGTCATCACCACTCCATATGGTCCCTAAAACCGATGACCAGTGGAGACCCTGTGGCGACTACCGGGGTTTGAACGCTAGAACAATACCAGACAGGTACCCTGTTCGCCACATCCAGGACTTCGCCCAATCACTCCGGGGCAGGAAAATTTTTTCTACAATTGACCTGGTCCGGGCGTATAACCAAATTCCGGTAGCGCAGGAAGACATCGCAAAAACAGCAATTACAACCCCATTTGGACTGTTCGAATTTCCTTATATGTCTTTCGGACTACGGAATGCCGCACAAACATTCCAACGCTTTATCGACGAAGTTTTGCAAGGACTGGATTTCTGCTATGCGTATATTGACGACATACTGATTGCATCGACTTCGGAAGAAGAACATCTGCAGCACCTAGAAATCCTTTTCCGCCGATTACAGAAGTATGGAGTAGTCGTCAATGCTGCGAAATGTAACTTCGGAGAATCAAGTGTCAAATTCCTAGGATACTTGGTCTCCAGCGAAGGTACGCGACCACTACCCGACAAAGTAGAGGCAATCCGACAATACACACGGCCGGCAACTACAAAGGACCTGAGACGTTTTTTGGGTATATTGAACTTCTACAGACGGTTCATACCCAAAGCCGCAGAGTCTCAAGCACCCCTCAACGAATTTCTACAAGGAAACGCTAAGGGCAAAACACCAGTGCCCTGGACACCTGAAACCATCAAGGCTTTCGAAGAATGCCGAGAAACTTTGGCGCAAGCGACATTGCTGGCACATCCGGAGAGCGATGCCCAATTGGCCATAATAAGTGACGCCTCCGATACCACCGCCGGGGCAGCATTGCAACAACGAGTGGATGGCCAGTGGGAGCCCTTGGCATTCTTCTCGAAAAAACTGAGCCCAGCAGAGAGAAAGTACGGAGCGTATGACCGAGAGCTACTCGCTATTTATTTAGCGGTCAAGTACTTTCGCCATATGGTTGAAGCAAGGACATTCACGATATACACAGACCACAAACCAATCACGTATGCTTTCGCCCAAAAAGCAGAAAAATGCAGTCCACGGCAGTTCCGACACCTCGATTTTATCGGACAATTTACAACGGATATACAACACGTATCCGGCAAGGATAATATAGTTGCTGACGCATTATCCAGAATCGACGCCATCGAGACACCTATTAACTATGCCGAGTTGGCAAAAGAACAAGAAACCGACGAAGAGGTGAAAAATTATCTTCTGGAAGGATCGTCTCTACGACTGGAAAAAGTCATTATTCCTGACACGAACACATCTGTATACTGTGACGTGTCAACTGGGAAATCGAGACCATTCGTTACGACAAGATTCCGAAGAGCCGCATTCAACGCGATACACAACCTTTCTCACCCGGGAATAAAAGCCACGACCAAACTCATAACACAGCGTTATGTCTGGCCTTCCATTAAAGCAGATTGCAACAAATGGGCAAGAAACTGCTTACCTTGTCAACGTAACAAAGTAACGCGACACGTAAGCGCTCCACAAGGCAATTTCCCACTGAGTTCATCAAGGTTCGAACACGTACACATCGATATCGTCATTATGCCAATATCAGAAGGATATAGGTATTGCTTGACGTGCGTGGACCGATTCACAAGATGGCCTGAAGCTTTCCCCATCAGAGACCAAGAAGCGGAAACGGTCGCCCGCACATTCTATGAAGGATGGATTACTCGTTTTGGCGCACCAATCCGGATAACTACCGACCAAGGAAAACAATTCGAATCTAAATTATTCAGACAACTTAATCACTTGGCGGGGACAAAACAAATCCACACGACAGCCTATCATCCAGCGGCAAACGGGATGGTAGAGAGATTACATCGCCAGATGAAAGCGGCTATCAAATGTCACCAGACCAACCGATGGACAGAGACATTACCAACCGTGCTAATGGGGATACGAGCTGCTTGGCGAGAAGATTTGAAATGCACATCAGCAGAACTTGTATATGGAGAGCCGCTTCGCCTTCCAGGAGAATTCCTGAACGCGAGATCTTCCGACAAGGATGACTTAACCGGTTTCGTGAAAAACCTAAGTCAACAAATGCATAATCTCCAACCGGTAGAAGGAACACGCCATAACAATAGACGAACATTCATATTCAAAGATCTTCATTCGACAACCCACGTTCTGCTACGAGACGACACTATTCGTGGACCATTACAACAAGCGTATAGCGGCCCATACGAAGTTATAAAACGCAATGGGAGAACTTACGTCATTCTCATAAATGGAAAGGAAAAAACAGTTACTATAGACCGTATAAAACCAGCATACATTATCGAAGACGGAAAATCATCTATAACTCCTGCTATTATGCCATCAGCTGTATCAGTACCAGATAAGAAAACAACGAAAAAAATAACGAAACAGGAACCAAGTTCAAGGACAACAAGAAGCGGACGCAGTGTCAAGTTTCCCGAGAAATACAAAGCATAATATCGAAGGAAGAATAATAAACTTTTCAAATGTGTTATGCAAACACAAGAATGCGATTACATAAGCGAAACCCGAAGCGAACCATAATAATAATAACAGCTGACGATACAATGACCGTTCATTCACCGAACATGACGACACCAGGCGACGTAAAAATAATAGTGCGACAACAAAAAGTCGCACGCAGCGGTTTAAACAAATCTCAGAAACGCACATACAGGATGTTCTGTCAGCAAGTTTTAATAAATTATTTCGAAACAATTTTGGTATAAAAGAAGCTACAAATCGAAAATTGCTTCAGTCGACAAACAGCACGCCTTACATCATGGGACAAGCATCAAGCAAAGAAGAAGTCATCATCGCCCAGACAGGAGACATCCATGTGGAAACACACAGATTACAATGGGCAACGCTCAGCATACTATCAGTAGCAGTGCTACTGGTGGGAGTATACTACACTTGGAGGAGATGCCGGAAGCATTACAGAAGTCAGGCATTGGAGGAGCTGAGAGTCAGCGGCGGACCAGTGAAAATTTAATGAATCGTGAGGCTCCACCTCACTGGGGGCGGACCCTGTAGCAGCCGCGTCACCTCTGCTAAAAATACCGACGCAGGATGCCGACCCCAAAACAAACCATCGATCAACACGGGCAGGCGAAGGGAGCTGATTCAACAAACAGACGACAATGGAATTTGAAACATCAATATTATCGATCAATGACACCCGATACGAAAGCCGCGGACTAAGCAAAGGCATACCGAGAAACATCCGTCCAAACGACGAGTAAACAAAATACTCAACCCGTGTAAGATTGACAAATAATAAAAATGAACTATGGAGTCACCGTCAGCAACTCTGGGGGTCAAGACACACGCGCTTCACCCCACTGAGAAGTTCGAGAACAAAGGAATCACCCGGTATATAAACCCTGGACGGCCGATGGAGAGCACACTCACTCACACACTCACTTCACGCACTTACCCACGTTGATCGACTCTGTTTTCTCGCCGCGTTAAAACTTTGTACTGTATTTACCGACTTGCATTTATTTGTTATTATTGAATAAATCAATTGAAATCTTCTGCTGCGTTTGCTGTACATTCTCTCGGACGTAGACGACGAATACCTACATAAATAAATAGTTTTGTCCAAAAACAAACCCAAATCTTTCAAGAAAGGCGGAAAAATAGAGTATTGGATTGAGTCACCGATACAATATTGAATTTTTCAGCCTCTCTTGAAAGATTTGGGTTTGTTTATGGACAAAACTATTTATTTATATTCATATTAAATACGTACGGGCGCAAACAATTAATTCACCTCAATATTTTAAAGCAAAAATTGCAAAAAGTATTAAAAACCTCAAATAATTTAATTGGCGCCATCTATGAATGCATAGATTATAACGTACGTGACGTTTAACCTTAAGTGATTAACTATCATTTTTTATACTTTATTTTTAAATTCAAAGAGGAGATTGAACCGAAACTAAAATGGTCATTTGGACAATTAAGAACTAAGGTGACGAAATTTGTGATGTGATGCTAAGATACATCACATGAATTCATAGTATTTGCCTAACGTAACCAGCAATAACAATAAAAAATTATACAAAGGTACTTTGTATATTAAATTCTGATTTAAACAGTGATTCCGAAGTTCCTTCATGAATTAAAAAAGCAACGTTGCCGAATAAACATAATTTTATTTTGCATTTTAAATAAAATTATAAAGCAAAACTCTGCTTCTCTCTGAACAAATGAATAATAACTGCTCTATGTACAAGTAAAAGTCTAGAATTTTCAATTTTTATTAGAATAACACTTTTTATAATAACTTTTGAAGGTTATTCCCATTAATATATCATTGAAAAAGAAGATATTGTTAATAAATCTAAACAAAATTATGTATGGTTTCATGGTGCTTACACACAAACGAAGTATTGAATTCCGTAAGTCTAAACTTAAACTTTAGGTCGTAAACATGTTATGTAAAAGAGAAAGACACGGAAAAATAAACTTTTTACTATACTTTTAGAAAATGGTCAACAGGTATCCCATAGGATAGGGCGGTACGTATACAAATCAAACACAAGTAGTTTACATATCACAAAAACTAATAATAAAAACAATTTTAAAAAAAACCCTACTCATATTCATCAGAACTGTTATTCAAACAATTTAAGGTCGGAAAATTAAGTGCATTATACTTTTATCATGCAACATTACAAATTTATAAAGATAATATTCAAAATAAAGTGGCACCCTTTAAAAATAACAGAAATCTTAGACAAACATCAATACTTCCTATTCCAAATGTAAAAAAAAACAATAGGACAGTTAAATCATAAATATCTCGGAGTTAAATTTTTTAATTCAATACCTGAAAAAATCAGAAACATGAACAGTAACATAAAAAAATTTAAAACTCAGCTTAAAAATTTTACTGAAAATTTGAACTGAATAAAAAATAATAATTCAAACCAATATAATAACACCCCCCATACACACAAGCCCAGCTTATTTATGGGGGTACATCAAATACATATATTGTAATTAATTATTGTATACATTTTTTTGTAATTTATGTATCTTTATGTGAATAAAAAAAATATAAATACATAAAAATGGATAAGTTTATCTGAGAAACTATCTAGGTTACAAACCAGTTTTTTGAACATTGTGATTGTTATTTTAAAAAAGTCAACTGCCAAAAATATGGGAAAAAAAATTAGTCGAAGATGATATTGTTAATTCCGTGACAAAAATGACTTAAAAATAAGAGGTCTCAATGGCCAAGTTAAGGTGCTAGTTCCGGTATTAAGATGAGAGATCCTTTTTATTTTTCTGTGTCTAATCTTCTTATTCAATGATAAAATGTATAAGAGTTTTCATTTGAGCCCAAAGTATGACAATTAATTTGTTAACAAATAACATACCGTATTAGCCCACAATACACCGTTCTACAAACAATAAGATTTTAACAATTTAATTAGCTTGTGCCCTAAATTATTCTAACACATCTTAAAAGAAATAATACTTTGTGATCAAGGCTGGTTATTTAGGTAGATCATTATTTGAGCTTCACAAGGCCTTAGTATTTTCTGCTTGTACTGATGTTATATATTATTAAAACTAATACGGTAATTTGACAGAGATGGATTCCGGAAATGTTGGCTATAAAAAATAATGAAAACATAACAAATCACCAAATAGGTGCAAGACGCAGAGGCTACGCCACTGGCAAGAAGAATGTATATTAGGCTGCTTCAAAAAGTAAAAGTTTGTCTTTTTTATTGGGGCACCCTCGTAAATGCTTTCAATATCCAAAAAAATATACACATTTTTTTACTTTTTCATTTAAATAAAATTTAGGGGTCGCTACCATTGAACAAAGTTTTACAAATACACAACGTTTAGGGAAATGGTTGCAACGCTTCAGACTAAACATGTCACTGCATGCAGAATTAAATAAGGGGTTGCTACCATTGAACAAAGTTTTACAAATACGCAACATTTAGGGAAATGGTTGCAACGCTTCAGACTAAACATGTCACTGCGTGCAGAATTAAATAAGCCACAGATAGGTTAAACACAGTCCTCTCACGACAATATAGTTGTGAATGATGCAATATAGTCGTGAATGATGAATACTTGGAGCAGGTGCATGAGTTTGTGTATCTAGATCAGGACTTCCCAACCAAGGGGGCACGCCCCCCTAGGGGGGCATAGAGAAATGTCAGGGGGGGCGTAATAGGTACGTTTGCATTTCCGAAAAAAAAATCTATTTAACGCGTAGGTAAATTAATTGTTCGGAATTGCCATTCAATCGCTGCTAAACAATTTTCGACAAGTCACAACACGACGTGTGATGCGCACCCCTACCCCACCTTCCCGCTTGAATCCATCTTTCACTCACTCGCCGTACTCGCTCCTGTCATTCACAAAAAAATCCAAGTTTCGTTTCAAATCTGTTAAGATATTTAAGTGTGAAATTGTTCATCTCCTAAATAAAAGGTAAGTTTTTTAGTGTATTAAACTTTCCCCAAAAATTTAGTTTCAAGTTTATACCTAAAATATGATGGTTTAATTGTGAAGTAGGCACTAATGGGTTCATATGCGAACTCCTTTTATTCCACAACATAAAATACGGGGGGGCACGAAAATATTTTTTTTGGTTCGGGGAGGCTCGGCGAAATAAAGATTTGGAAAGCCTGATCTAGATAGTATGTTTACGAGAGATGGGAAGGCTGATAGATATTGAAAGAGGGGTGAATGCCGGTAACTCCATTAATGGTGGACTGAATGCCGTTGGCGCTAATAAAAAACTGTCAAAAGAAGCAAAGCTAGCAGTCCACAATGGAGTACTGGTACCTAACCTGATGTATGGCAGTGAGGCATGGAACTGGCAGAGGAAGGATGAAAGTAAACTGAATGCTGTTGAAATGAGATCCCTGAGACGTATGTGTGGTAAAACAATGTATGATTGTGTGAGAAATGTGGATATCCGCAAAGAATGTAAGGCTGATGTAAGCATAATGAGTAAGATTAAGAAAGGGACCCTCAGATGGTTTGGGCATGTAGAGCGAAGAACGGAGAAAGTAGTGTAAGAATATACGACGTGAATGTGAATGGTAGAAGTCGGAGACGCCCGAGGAAGACATGGAACATGGGAAACGGCATGATGGTTAGTTAGTTAGTCTCTCATCACCTCCGTTGTATTGTAAATAATACAAAGCGAGTTAGTATCGCAATTAGAGTCTTTGAGAAATATCATCATTTTTGTTCTTAGACTGAATTTACAATCGTGAAAATGGCACCTACAAGCATATTTTACTTGTTTGTAAAAATTGATTTAAAATAAATACTCAGCGCTTTTTCGCAAAAACAGCGCTATATAAGTTGTCCAAATTTATTATTTACTCAGTAGAAATACTAACTTTTTCTAATTTTTGGTAAAACCCTTATGTTTTCACAGCTGGTAGCGACCCCTAAAACTCCTTTAAAAAATCGGAAAAAAAAAACATGTCATTTTTTAGATATTTGGAAACATATGAAAGGGTGCCCCCACAGAAAATTCGAAAAAAAAAATCATACGTTTTTTAAGCACCCTAATGTATTCACAGGTAAATTAATATGGATATTGAACCAAGTCACAATTTATGCACAAAATTAATTTTTGTTTTAAAAACAAATATTTAGGCAAAATGTCACCACACAGCAAAAACAAATTATATGATTTCATCAAATTTATTTTACCTGCAGAAATAAAAATGCTGTCAATTTAATAAATACAACTTATTTAATTATAGCAGGTATTTTTGTATGTTATATATTTGAAATATGTAAACACAAGGGAAAACTTCAAAATACCTAACATTAATCAGTGAATCAATTTTAGCAGGCATACATATGTAAAGTCATCCATATTATATAATATAAAGAAGAGAGTTTGAGATAATGAGGAAAGCAATATTCGAATGCTCTCCATAAATCAAATATTATTTACACATGTCCATGTTTTACGTATTAAATATGCAATAAAATATCCCCAGGAAGCATAACGGCCCGGTACATTAGTATGACATTTTGAAATATCCTGCTAGTGATCCAGAAAACAGCAATTTTTAGTTTGTTTCACTACAAGTTTTTCTGCATTAAAATTGATTTGGTGGTGTTTATCAGTAATCCGAATATGGTACCATATAGAGGGTATACTTTTACATATAACTGAATACTCAACTCAAATTTCGATATTTCAGAGATGTCCGACTAATCAACTGGACGATCGATATTTTGATGAAATTTTAGCACACCTGATATTCAAAATAAGAAGAAAATTAGTGCCCAAAATTCTGTGTAAAGCAACTCCAATGACTTCAGCTGGTTAGTAATAATAATACAAAAAAAATATTTTAATTAAATTAAGTCAATATTAGCAAAACTAATCAAAAATCAGAAAAAGATATGGTCACATCTAGGACTCGAACCCAGGACCCACACCTTGCCGGGGGGGAGCTCTACCAGCTGAGCTAACCCATCCGATTCGGTCATATTTAACAGCATCATACTTCGACTAAGAACTACCAACATGATCTTCATTTTCTTGAAGCATATTTAAAAATATGATTGCAAGATTCAAACCCGAACTAAATGCTATCTAGATAGCGTCTTGGATAAGTATATTTGGTTAAGGTCTTGGATAAGTTATATTTATTATACTTGGATGAATTACAATTTGAGGTTTCACTGATTATAGATAACTAGCAGACCCGGCCACACGTCGCTGTGGCTAACGAAACACAACGCCATTACCCAACCTTTATAAAATCCACACCACCCGCTTGCCAGCTGCCCGCTGCCTGAATTGAACATTTGAATTTCTTGGCTTTTCTCCACTATAATAAGCATGTATTATACATACAAACCTTCCTCTTGAATCACTCTATCTGTTGGTGAAAACTGCATGAAAATCCGTAGTTTAAAAGATCTATGTGCACATACATTTTGAGCAACTTCATTTTATACTATGTAATGATAATGACAATAATAAAAACATTTATTCATCAATAGATTTTTACAATTTTATACATTTTGTTTATTTCTCGTGGATTCTATTGACAAAAATGTCACTGCTCAGCTATACATTCAGGATTTTTTTCCGAAATGTATCTGGTTTTTAGCAGATGTTGCACATTAAAAAATAAAAATGAATAAAATTTATCGAAGACACTATCTAGATAGCATTCAGTTCGAGTTTGAAGCTTGCAATCGTACATAAAGAGAGCAGCCAATAAAACCAAGCGTTCAGAAAATGAAGATAGTTCTTAGTCGATGTACGATACAGTTAAATATGACCGAATCGGATAGGGAAACATTAGCCCGCAAGGCGTGGGTCCTTTGTTTCTAGTCCTAGATGTGATTGTATCTGTTTCCAATTTTTCTGTTTTCAGATTTCCGGTTGAGTTTTGCTAATATTGTCTTCATTCAATTCAAATATTACAATTTGAGGTTCTACTCATTGTTGAAAATAAAAATAAATATGAAAAAAGTAATTTTTGGATTTCTACAGTTGTTGATCCTATTTTGTTTGTATGACAATGAAATATCTCATTAGTTCATACATCGTAGAAAACAATGGTAAAACATGGTTTATCCTTCCATAAAATACGCAATTATATATGCAGATAACAGAGGTGGTAATTCACAAAATATGTATGATGCAATTTTTCGCTGCAACCTTCTCAATAACAGATCCTTTGGATTAACAAAGTTCCATCTGTTGCAGTAACATCATGCGATAATTAATTCTAAAGTAGCTTACTATAGATCCCTTTATAGCATGGCATTACCACGTTAGATAAAACCTCCTTATTCCATAGGGTCGATATACCAAATATTGCTTTTTATTGAGTTTGCATAAATGCAAGAGAAAAAACAACTCACTGCAAAATTTACATTATCTGTAATTTTTTACAAGCTGTGCAGTAACCCACTGATGGACGATTGGTATTTATAAAAAAAAACAGACTGCAATTCACACACGGTAGAAGTGAAACCTTCAGAAAACTAAAGCAGACAAGAGTGGGGAGACTATAAAGCACCGCACAAAGAGGAGACCGATTGTACTATCTCATTCTCTCGCAGGCTAAATCCTGTAGATGTATGTATTTGTCTATTTTTAGTGTCGCTATTTTCATTTCATGGAGTTTCAAATCACGAGGGTGCTAAAGAAGTTTCACTTAAATAACAAGCAAACATTTAAAAGTTTGATTGTAAATATATAAAAACACGGATAACTATTGTTAAATGCTAGCTTAAAATTTAATAAGCTATCAAAAGCACAGGTAAATTTCCTACTATATGAAAATAAAACAATAAATCAGAAATGGAAGGCAAATTTTTTTTCACAAAATATTCATAAAAATGTACCATTTCTAGAAAATATATTTATACATGTTCGGTTCATTTTAAATTTATACTTATCTACCTAACCTAACTTTATTTTAACTGTACAAAAAGAATAGTGATTTAATTAAAGATATAATAATATTGCGTGTTGCCTTTAAACATATTATGATTATTCTAGAAAAATATATTATTTACATTTGTTTCATAATTAATGGAGTGAACACCGTTTGAAAATTTTATTCTTTCAAAGTAGGTACTAGAGAAAATTATTACAAAACATTCAATGTTTTTTACATTAAATACAAAATTCGTAGCATTATTTGTTCAATTAATAAATTTATAATTGAATTAAAATAAAATAGTTTAGTGATCACCGATTCTTTTGGAAGCCAATAAAATAAAAACATGAAATAGAATGTGAAGAAAACAGTTTGATTAACACGGGTCTGCTAATTTATTGAACATTATTTGTACTAATAATAATGCATGTTTAAAATCGGCACACCCATTCAGTTTAGAGATACATCGTTATTCCAATTTGTTCTTTTAGAAACAAAGTACCTGCATTTGTTTTTGTTTCGTTAGTTTTCAAAATCTGCAATGACAAATTTTTTCTTACATCCCAATTCTTCAACCCGTCTCAAAACATCGCTTAAACATTTGGAGATATTAATTGTGAGGTGTCGCATACAAGTAACTCTATAAATGACTGCATATTTTCAAATTTCGTCAAATAATGTCTTAAAATTATTATCAAATTGAATTTAGTTAGGACGTATATTTGTGAATCTGATTGGAGCTTTTTTGATGCTAATGCCATCAACGTGTAAATAAATCTATTATAAATTGACAACAATAATGTATTATGATAAAGTATTGTGCTATTGCAAAAGGAATGTATTCATTTTGAAAGAAGACAAAATAATGATATCTTACTGTCAAATCAAAAACAACTTTATCGATAAAAAGCAGAGCTGTAATTATTTAAAGATTCGGTAACATAGTTGTCGATAAAATTGACTGGAAGTTAAAAGGTGGGAAGAATGATTCACCGAATATATTTTCAATTAAACGCATTGTCCATTTGCCCTTTGGTTTTTAAACAAAATGTTTTGCAGTACACTTTAAAAACTCGGTGGAAAGGTAAATAAGTATCAGCAATCAAAATGAATCACAGCACAAAATTCATTAGGGAATCAAATCTATAAGGTCGATCATTCTACGATGGTTTCACGCTCATTTGAACACGTCTGAACATGCGTACCGTCTCACCTGATGTTTTTTTCTTCCATATCGAGCCAACAGATCGATGGAAAAAAGATTCGTAAATCCACAATTCTTACAGTGCTACAACTACAAGTTGGCGAAAAAGGAGGACGCTGTCATCTATGACATAACGATATTACGTGTGGTTTCCAGATTAAAATATAAACATATAGTGTTGTATACTATGAGAGCTCAAAATTTAAAACGTGTCTCCACTATGAAAGATCTTGGCATTGTGTTTGATAGTAGGTTGACTTTTATGCCCATATCGTCATGACATATAGTACTTCACTGCGAATGATGGGTTTTGTCCTATGCACTGTGAGATATTTCAGATATCCGGGTTCTCACAGTACTATACAATGCTTTGGTTAGGAGTATGCTTGAGAGTGGATCGATGGTTTGGAGCCAGCACCGAGTGAAGTTTTCCCTCACGTTGGAGAAGGTTCAGAAGATATTTTTGAGATTTCTCTATCTGAGGGAGTATGGCTACTACCCTACCGACTTTCTCTTAGGCATGCTCGGTATGATATGCTCATTGTAACACATTTCTTCAGACTGATTCATCGATGGTTCGAAAACTTGACTATCATGGAGAGCATTTGTTTTTATGTTCCCGATGGTTATCTCCGTCACCGACAGCATAGACTGTTTTATCTTTCAGCACGGAGAACTAACTTGCCAATGGTCATGCCAGTCGGGAGAGCAGTTTTGTTGTTAAATAGAATCACTTCAATGAAGCACAATTTAGACGGCAAGCTTTGTTGGTGTTATTTTAAATCGGCTTATCTTATCTTAAATGTTTTCTCTCTTTTAAAAATGCTTTAAAATGTTAATTTTGTAATGTTGAAAAATTAATGTTTACGCCACCACTAACATTTGACAATTAGTCTACATGTTGGTGGTGGCGTAAACATTAATTTTTTCCAAGTCAACAACATGTTCAATTGACCGAGCCGCCGAGCATGAATATATACATGTGTATACATAGCATTAGTCCACAAGACTTGTCAACTCTCTTGATGTTATACTTTTAAGTATTAGACCCAAATTATAAACGCTCAATAAAATAGCATGAAAACCTATGTGATAGATTACAGCAAGAAGTCAGTCCGCCTTACTCATAATCGCAGAATAAGATAATACCACAGTAATACGAACGAGTTAGGTGAATTTGTCGTGCAAATTTTAAGGCGGATTATGTATACCTATACCCATTTTTACCAAGCATTTTGAACACAACATTCTGAATGCACACCGTTTACATTACAACAATTTGGGCAAAAAGTTTATTTATTCCGCGTAATTAATAAATGGTTATTAATTTTAAGAGAAGAATTAAGAAAATATAACATATTTAATGTGGGATAAGAACCAAAGGCTAGATGTTCACCATATTAATGAATTAAAGTAGGTTTCGCAGTTATATCAATATAAT
The DNA here is from genome assembly GCA_929108145.2 of Limnephilus rhombicus. Classification (NCBI taxonomy): domain Eukaryota; kingdom Metazoa; phylum Arthropoda; class Insecta; order Trichoptera; family Limnephilidae; genus Limnephilus; species Limnephilus rhombicus. Next base: position 43,277,176 of record OV815283.1, read on the forward strand.
TTCCGCACTTAACACAAAATATGCTATTATTTACAAATAAATGAATTTCCATCTTTAAAAAATAGTTACAATATCTTTAAATGGAAGAACAAACAATCTTTATTACAAACCAGAGTTAAATATAGGTGCAAGCGAAATTATAATATTTAACCTATTGTTTTTAATTCATGGATCACGTATGCAACAGTTGCTACAGCGAAGACGAGGTTAATCATTATCAGACAAAAATTTTAAATTTTGGTTTACGAAAAACAAAATTCTGAGAGTCAAAATAGTAATTATTCTACTAACCGACACACTTTTAGGTTCGATTATGGAAATTAGACCTTGTTTTAACAATTATTACAAGAAACAACTATTTACATGCTCAAAATAGGTTATTCGATTCTCAATTTGGGTAAACTAAGTAATTCTTGCGTATTTAGATTGAAACAAAACTCACGCAAATAAATATTACATGCGTGCAATTCACATGCGGTAGAAGTGAAACCTTCAGAAAATTAAAGTAGCCAATTGACAAGAGTGGGGAGGCTACGAAGCACCGCACAAAGAGGAGACCGATTATTCTATCTCATTCTCTCGCAGGCTAAATCCTATAGATGTGTGTTTGTCTCTTTTCAGCTTTTTCTTTCCATAGAGTTTTAAATCACAACAGTGCTAAAAAAGTTTTCGATTCCATAATTATAATGGCGGCATAGGAATCGTTTATATGGGAAATTTTGAATGTCGATTGAATAAAAATGGAATTTTAATGCATCTTTTACCACTTATCAAACGTAATTAGTTGTTCCTTGTACCTAGTAATTAAGTTGAAATGTAGTGTAGTTTCCAGAATCTGTGCCTAATAAAAGTGCAGCAGTTGGTGGAATATTTACCATCAAAATAAATTCATGTAAATTTCACATTCATTATTATTTTTATTATTTTACTCATTCGTTATTATTTTACTCAAGATTTGAATTGGAAATGTAGAATTAACAATAGAGTGATACCTGCTTGAAGATCTTAAAACCATATCAGACATTGTACGATTATTAATTCCCAAGTTACAAATAATCTGACAATTTTTAAAAACCACCACAGCAAGTGGAAAATGCTGCTGAGGTCATGATGGAGGACCTAACCAGTCGAAGAATTGAACACATGACCCATGGGTGGGACCTAAAATGCGATGCCAATTCAGCCGCTGACCGGTCACATTGAATCTAAACGTATTATAAAACAAATATTGAGAGTAATTGCTTCATTTCAATTGAAAGTGAAAACTACAGTCTTTAAGTTTTACTTTGAACACAAAATACTTTATCTACACGATCAAAAACACAATTCTTTTTTACTTTAAAAAAAATGTTTAACTAAAAATACGATAAATTTTTGGGATTGGTGGCCAAGGCTATTACGAATAATTTTTAGAAAAAAACTTTAGATTCGCCTTAATCACTATAAAAGGAAACTTATTGCATCACGGCTGGCGGAAAATAATGCATTTTAATTTTCAATGTCGTTAACTAAAATTACTTCGCGAACCGAAACTATGACAGCCCGCCCACCATTTTGTGGCTGTCAAAATACGTTTTTGAATGGTTTGTTTGGCTACGCAGGGTTTGTGTAGCGGGCTTGTGTATGTTATCTTTACTTTAAAAAACAGCCTACGTTTTTGAATGGTTTGTTTGGCTACGCAGGGTTTGTGTAGCGGGCTTGTGTATGTGACAAATGGCGGGCGGCAGCGGGCGGGCTGTCGTAGTTCGGAAGTGAAATTTTATTTAACGACATTGAAAATTAAAATGCATTATTTTCCGCCAGCCGTGATGCAATAAGTTTCCTTTTATAGTGATTAAGGCAAATCTAAAGTTTTTTTCTAAAAATTATTCGTAATAGCCTTGGCCACCAATCCCAAAAAATTACCAAAAATACTTATACTGTAGGTATTCAACACAAAACTATTAAAAATGGAGTTACTACAAGTGACATACCAGATGTATGCAATAACTTTGAAGCATTTAAATTGATACAAAATTATGTAAATGTCATGTCTACATGTAATTAAAAAAAATAAACCGATTGTGGCACTGTTTGTCAACATTTGCTAATGTCAACAAATTTTTTGACAGATGGAAACCGAATTTTTTAAACCTAGAAGTGTTGCATTGCGCAAAGTACAGATTTTTTCAACTGCTAAAACTAAAAAAAAAAAACCCAAATTGTCTTAAGATTTACACACTTACTTCTTATCACATTTGTAATGAAAATAACGTCATACACTTTTTTCTTAATTTAGCTAAAAAGAATAAAAACCAATAATTTAAGAGCCGTTAGTCCGAGAAGGAGTCTGACCAATAGGTCGTGGTGACGGGTGCGATGCTCTTGAAGAGATCTTTAGTGGACGTGGGTTTCTTCTCTTCTACGGCACGTGATATCACAGCGTGCTGTTTATGGTTGTCAACGTGTCGCTCCATGGAGACTTGCTGTTTGAACCTCTTGTCGCAGATCTTACATCTGTAAGGTTTGTTCAGGCCGGGGTGGTCTTGTTTCTTATGCATGTTCAGGTTGGTCATGTTAGTAAAGCCTTGCGAGCAAGCTTCGCATTTGTATTTCTTTTCCTTGCCATGAACCGCTTCGTGGACCTTCAGGTTTTTGAGTTGACTGAATACCTTGTCACACGAGCTGCAGGCGTAGGGCTTGCTATCAACCTTGCCATACTCCGTGGGATGTGCGTCCTTATAATGGGAGAACAGGTCTTTAGAGTACATGAAGGCCTGCGAGCAGATGGAGCACTTGTGTGTCTTCTCCTTGGTATGTGTCACGATGTGCAGCTTCAGCACACTGGGATAGGGGAACGTCTTGTCGCAGTAAGTACAAGGATATTTACCTAAAATACTTCCACGTTTTGGCTTCTTCGACACGAGGATAACGTCGTCGTCAGAATCCCGACTCTCATTTTTTACTATCTTCAGGTTTTTCTTCTTTCCTTTCCTTCTAAGCTTCATCGTGATCTTCTTTTCTTTCTTCTTCTTCTTCCTCTTTTTCGAGCCATACGAGGGGTCTTCGGACTCCGGATCGGAGAAATCTGAATCTTTTAATCTCTTATTATCGTCTGAAACTACAGGCTCATTATCGCAATCTATAAGTACGAATTCAGTCTTCACGATAGTTTTCTTTTTCAACCCCAACTTCTCTCTGAACTCTCGGTCTGATCTTTCGCATCTACTTTTGAATTTGTAGGCGGTTTCTAAATCTCCAGCGCAAGATTCGCAAATGAATCCCGGCAAGCCGTCATTGGCGCTCACTTCCACGGCTGCGCAAGACATCACCTTTTCACACATCATGAGGACGGTGTCTTCTTTGAATATAGAAATCAATACGCCGGTATCCATACACACTCGACACACGTCCTTCGGGGAGGTCTCTGTCTGATCGTCGTTTGCCGTCCCTCTCTTGCGCCGTACAATATTATCAATCGGCTTTGTTTCTTTTCCAACAATCTTATCGGGAGAAGCGGGTTTGCTTTCTATGGAATGCTCGGCGACGAGTTTACTGGAATCGGCGGGAATATCTCTAGAATAACCTTCACCAGTTTTCTGTTCAGAGGAACTCTCGCTTTGATTGACGTTAGCGTTCGCCGATGTGTCAATATCCATAGTTATCTCGTGTTTGGGCTGTATTTCAGCAGGGACGAGCTGCGGAGTATTTTGAGTCAAAACATTTGACATTTCATTATCATAACACAACGACAAATCCTGGGTTATATCTGGAGAATTGTGAGCGGGGATGGAATCCTCTGATTTCATTTGTACACCTCCGTAATTTTGTTGGATAGAATTTGTTTGTAAGTCAGGTTGGAGTGGCATTGGTTTCAAGTCGTTGGTTTGGTAATGTAAAACACCGTTGTTAGCGTCCAGTTCCACATTGTTGGAGTGCATTTTAGTGTACTGGGAATACAGATCCGTGTAGTCGGAATCCATATTCGTATTATAATTCTGCATTGCACTCACAAAACAACAAAACAATCAACTTTATCACACGCGGCACACTCCCGACGCTCGTTTTGTAACACTGACGTCATATTGAACTGTCATAGTTCCGGATTCTACCGCTCGGCGCGCCGCGATCGCTCTAGGCGGGCGCGCGTATTTTTAAATCTACGCTGTTGTTTCATAGGGAAAACTTGTTTGGTTTATTTTTGATAGAAACTGTTGAACGAAACAAGCTATGAAAATGAATTTACCCTACTTCCAATGACTCCACAAAATACCTGAGAGACCTTTGTCATACATTAATCAATATCAGATTATTTTTCCAGTTTTCTTTTTCTAGTAAAAGCAACAGGGAGAAGTAAAAATTCGTTAAAAAAACTTAATTAGATTTATTATTCGTAAAAACCAATATCCACGTATTTTCTTACCCAAGTATCGAAACAATTTAATATAGATATTTTTTTAAGGTGGAATAGCTTATTGAGTAAGGCCTCAAATTGTAATATTTTAACATTGAAGATAATTTTAACAACTCTTAAATTTAAAATCTTAAACAGATATTTTTAAAGTTATGTTATAATATATTGCATAGTGATATTTGCAACGCATTATTCACAATGAGTTTAAAACCCGTTTCGGATAAGACAACATTATACATTATACCTATGTACAATTAAAACTGGTTGATTAATTTACTTTAACAAAACTAAATAATTGATACCTTACTTTTTATGTTTTTTTTTTTATTTGAAATTTAAAAGAATGTAATACGTATATGTGTTTATCCGTACATGTGCGTATACATATTATTTTTCCACTTTACGTCTGGTGTTTTTTAATTTTTTTGTTTTTGTTCTACAAATGTTAATTTTTTTTAAATAGCCATAAAACTGGCACACAATATTTTACTATTTTTTGTGAGTACTGTCACTTTTATCTTACTTTTACTTGTTTTTTTTTTATTAATGTATATATTATATTATTATATATTTATTTTTTCTACTTTCATTGTTTTTTATCTTATCTAATCTGTATCTTTTATGTATCACACAGTATTAGACAGTATATATAGACTATGATTAGATTTTTGTTATTAGTTTTTGGGATATTATGCCGTGCTGCGCTACCTCCTTTAGCCAACGTTTCGGACAGCGTTACAGTGTCCATCATTAGGGCAGATGTGACTTTTTGGCCGTGAAAACCTAAAACCATATATTTAGATAGTTTATCTAGTTCTTATCTCTGTAATATTAGACAAAAAAGTTAATAATTATTTACTTTTTATTTATCATTTTATTGGGTAGGCATGTTTTGTTATTGGGTTGTAACCTAATTATTATAATTTATGGTTTTCTTTAATGCATGTAATGTTATTAACCTGTAAATGTTCCTAATAATATAAAATAAAATTATTTTTACATAAGAAATTTAGGAAATGAAGATGCGACCTAATTTTTTCTCTCGTTATTCTGTTTCACGTTTTTTCTTTTGAGAGTTGCTAAAATTATCTTTAAATTAAATTGCAAAATGAGACATAGTAGTGGTAGGGGATAGAACGTGGTAAACAGGCAAGTGGCGATAACGATAAGAAGAGTTTTTAATGTAAAGATTGATTGTGTAAGAATATTATTTGCCGTCGAAGTAGGAGAGCTTTCACTGACGTAGTGTGGTAGTATATTATTATCATCCTTTATCTAATCAGAAATACTTAGCATTTCGTATAAAGCATATCAATACATATCCAATCTTTTTGTTATTTGGATACGTTTTAAGATTTTCACGGCAAAAAGTACGTTAATTGTTTTAGCGTGGTAAGCCGTGTTGCGCTACCTCCTTCTTTGTTCAAAGTTTCGGACATCGTTACAGTGTCCATTATCAGGGCAGATCCGGTAGATGTGTAATTTTTAGTGGTGAAATGAGTGCTTATTTACTTCGAAGCGATACCGTGTCGCCAGCTTCACTAACTTTCACCGGTACAAAATAACCGTGACAAGCAGTCAAGCAGTGTCGTCATTGCCGCGGAACCATAAATAAACCAATCCGCGGAACGGAATAGACAGTTCACTATATCGTGGTATTTATGCTAGCCTGGGGCAAGTCCGTTTGCGAGTTGCCGACGGAAGTGGCTCCATCTCTTAACGAATTCTAAAATTATAAATCATAATGGTAAGAATATTAGAATTAGAATTACAATGGTTAAAACGAATTTAGTCAATGTAACGGTATAAAACAAAATGGTTTACCACGAGCTGGCATTACTGTATACTTAGACATGGTTTTTTGCGTTTAGCTTTGGTGTAGCCGTCAATCACCGGATACCAAGAGCTATTGAGCTTAGCTCTATCGTCTCTATTAATATTACATGGATTTTTCTAGATATTAGAATTAGAATTACAAAATTTTCTTATTTCATTATTACTCTATTTTTTGCATTGATTTTAAATAAGTAGCAATAGGCACCTACTTATCACATACGACCTTTACGTATCACAACAAAGTAAAATCTGGTTGTCGCGTGTTTGATTAATTCGTTTAAAAAACATACTCGTGTATGTAGTAAATTTGCTGTCAGCATCGCCCTGGTGTAAGACCACCATTCAGTATTGAAACGTTGTTTGAAATGGCTTTAGCCGTGTTTTGGTGACCAGGTCTGAATAGCCAGATACTCATTCACCTGCCTTATCCCCATCTCCTTCCTCCTCCCACCACCTTCAGCCTCACAATTTACCCCAATTGAGAATGTCGTAGTCTCACTGGATCCAGACGGTTGCGAGTAGTTGAGATTCTTGCGCGGTATTCACATTAAAAAAAATTACTAACTGTTTTAGAATGAAATGCTCTACGCTTGTACGTTTTGCTTTTTTAAAACATACATTGCCATTGTATACTGTACGTCTTTTGATGGCCTTCAAAAATGCATTGTCATTGTATACTATTGATGGCGTTCAAACCGGGCAACTTTAACAATTTTTGGAGGGTCTTGACTTTATTTTTTTTATTTTTTTTTATTTTTTATTGAAAGAATAGATAATACTTAGTATATAATCAACAAACAAGTCCTGCTAAGCCAATTGAATCGGCTTGTCAACAGGTGCTTATTTTTTTGTTACATATTTATATACATTTTTAAAATTTAAAATTTACATCTTACAGATTCAACATTTTTTCATACATATATTATCAATATCAATATAAATATTTTTTTTACCGATAGCCAATTTTTCACCATATATTTAACCTTATTCATAGAATTACATTGCATTATAGTGTCAGGTAATAAATGAAATATCTTCGGTATGATGTATTCAAACGTTCTCTGTCCGTACTTATTGTTAAATTTCGGAACTGTTAACCCGTCGTTGCGCGTGAATCTAGTGCTGTATTTATGTTCTAATTTATCTTTATGCTGCGGGGTAAATATATGCTGAATTATAATTTTGTGCCATAGTTTTGTATCTCCTTTAATTGACATTTCTACCTTATGTATGTAATTATTGTAACAAATTGTTGACATATTTTTGCAATCTTTTCTTATTTTACTAACTCAATATAATTTGATAGGGATCTCTCTTCTTTATATTTTATGTGTAAAACTTTTTTTTTAGCTATTAATTGGATTAATTCCTTATTAAACCATTTTGGATGCTTTGATTCTTCGAATTTAATTAAAGGTATACAGTCTATGATAATGGCATTTATTTTATGATAAAATTATTCTATATTATGGATCATATTGTTTTCCTTGAGAAATGACCAATCTACCTTGCTGAGATGATCATTAATTTCAGTGTAATTGGCATTTTTGAAATTAAAACTAGAACTTGTGAGTTTATTACTTTTTTTTTAATTGTTTGGAATAATTACTGACAGTGGAGGATGGTGGTTATCTATGGGAAGGATAGACTCTAATGCTTTTCTAACTATTATGTCTGAAACAGCAACGGTTTATAATGTCTCTGTTTGAAAATATTACTGACGACTAATAATTTTACAATTGCGTTTTGTACAACTTGGACTTGTTTCAGATTGGTTATAGTAGTATTTCTCCATATTGTTAATCCATATCTTATAATAGATTCTGCCAGTGACATATAAATAATTTTAAGTGTTTCAATTGATAAGAAAAAAATTAATGTGTACATTCTGCCAGCAATTGATCCGAGTCTTTTACAGGTTTTTTTTATATGTTTGTTTGTTTATATTAAAAAATATTTGCAATAGTTTTAAAAATATCAAAATCCAGAGAGCAAATTAAGGAAAATGTTTGTTTGTTTGTACGCCGCCCAGTTTCCCCTTAAATACTGCAAGTAGAACACAAATATTTGACTTTCTTTTTTATTAGTCTCTTTGTAAGACCAGAAAAAAAAGTATCTGGCCTGTAAAAATTGCTCTAAAGTTCAAAATATCCTAGTTATGAACCCTTTTTCGGTTATGGTTTTATTGGCTAATGTGAAAAAATAAATTTTTTAGAAAATGATCTGAAACATTTTAATATTTGTATCTGAACTTCGCAAAATAAAATAAAACCCATTTTATTACTTTTTTTGTGAATTAATAAAAACAGGCGGTTGGTGTTACGGGAATTTACACCTTATTGAGCAGCCTGATCCTGAATTTTGCACGACGCCTTAAGCCGCCGCTACCCGAATTTCTACCGATTTCTTACATATCTCCCACATTTGAAGTTTTTTAGCTCTTAAATAAATATATGTAATTTTTTAAGATAATATCTAGACGCGTTCCACGCCAAAACGCAAATTATATGAAATTCCCTATATAGAAAAAAATCGCAAAGTATGCTCCGAAAATTATTATAAACACGTTTGTTTCAGTTATTTTACAAGTTATAATTGTGAAAAAATTTCTTTAAATGATACTTAAGACGCCTTTCATGATATTTTTGCTCTATTTTAAACGAGACGTGTTTTATCAAACATTTTCACAATTTTCGCATCGATTTTATCGCTTTAAATATTAGCGCGCTCCTCTAACATTCGTAATTACATATCTAAGAGGAAGTTTCTACAGACAAAAAATAACACAACTTAGGACAGGGTACTGTAAAACAACTGGCCAACGATAAAATAATTACAGAACTTGAATAGAACTTTCACAGAACTTGAATTTTAACTTTAAAAGGTTCGAATTCTGTGAAACATCACGTCCATTCGACAGTTGTTGTTTTCCCAGACTCCGGGAGGATGTTACTAAATGAGCAGCCTGAAACGAACAAGCATTTGTTGGTTCTCCCTTCATTTGGTATTATTTTCCCAGCCCGAATAGAAAAGCGTATGGTAATCTTGAATATTTCGAGTGGCAGAACCAGGAAGTGAATAAATCCAGGAAATAAATTTAAATAAATTTCCCCTAGATTTTTTTAAAAATGTCTTTGTACGAACATCGAATCGAAGTAGTTCTGAGAAGATATCATTTAAAATAACAAAAGTATAAATTAGACAGAGTGCCTAGGAAAGAAAGGAATAGTTTTTTCAAATTTATAAAATACTTAGTTTTTACCGCTTTTATTGTTTACAAAAACCAACATGTTTCGTGAGCAACGCTCACTTCTGGGTTTTTATTGATACTAATTATAAATAATAGACATAGACAATGGTGTCAATTGAAAAAGAATGGACACAGACAATGACATCAATGGAAATATGAGAGTGGGTAGAGGAGAGAGGGGCAATGAGGGACAATTTACAAAGGAAACAGGTTTAATATTGGGTCATTTAAGAACAATTTTTGGTTAATAATAATATTCAAATTCGCATTAAGACACTTTCGGAATTCTAAAATTTCTAGTGTTAATGCGAATTTGAATATTATTAATAACCAAAAATTGTTCTTTTAAATGACCCAATATTAAACCTGTTTCCTTTGTAAATTGTTCTCATTGTTTGTTTCATTCTTTTTCAATTGACACCATGGTCTATATTTATTATTTATAATTAGTATCAATAAAAACCCTGAAGAAGTGAGCGCTGTTCACGAAACATTTTGGTTTTTGTAAACAATGAAAGTGGTAAAAACTAAGTATTTTATTAATTTGAATCAAAATGGTGCCACAAAATAAGTTTGCTATGTTAGAAAAAATATTTTTTTTTTTTTTATCTTCGTGATCATCTGCGCATAACCCTTGAAGACTCGGAGTCCTGAACATTTCCTGGGAAACAATTCCGATCTTGGACGTCACCGGACTCGGCCCGTGTCTTATATTATTCAATCTTCTTCGATTAAGGTTTACACTCTGGTACCGGGGGCCTAGCACAGTGAAATCGGTGAATACAATATCGGATCGTTAGGCGTAACTACCAATGATTTTATTCTGTTTTCTCGAGCACAGCCACACTGTTGATATCCAGGCAGATATTGAAAAGGAATAAATAAGAAATTGATACACGATGGCAACACTGGTGGATCTTTCTACGGATTTACATACGAAAATTTATTTTTTTATTTATAAACATAAACAAACAGTACATTAGATGCACTGGCGAAAAAAAATTACAAACAATAAGTATATTTCATGGTCGGTACCTATTATGTGTTTCATTGTAGTCTTATTTATGGTACTCGTATATGTGTATGTAATTACCCGGTGATGTATGTAGTGGGACGTTGGGAAGGTATGTGTGTGTGTGTGTGTGTGAAAGTATGTGTGTATGTATGTTTGTATGTATGTGTGCGCATTGAACAATTTATATTATTGACATGATGCTATTTTTAAATTTGGGTAGTGAATCGGAGAAAATGTCGATGTTAGAATTAAGACCAATATTATTGAACATATGAAGAGCACGATTGATTGGCGAATTAGATTTTGCATTTGTCTTGTAATTAAGCGTGTGGAATAATTTTGTATGGCGTGTATGTCTTAATGTTATGTTAAAATTATCTAGGGAAAGAAGGTCGGCACAGTAAATGTTATTATTTTAAAATGTCGAATCAGCTCTTGCTTGCATTTGTTGCAAAGTTGAAATGTGCATTCAAAGTTATTTTTGAATTTGAAGGTAAGATATTTTATAAATTTGTTTTGAATATATTCTATGCTAACTATGTATACTTTGTACTGCGGGTTCCAAATTGGTGAGGCATATTTCAGTGTACTTCTGACTAATGCAAAATATAATATTACTTTTGCATGCGGGTTACTGAACACTTTACTTACACGAAGAACAAAACCAAGCATTTTATACGACCTGTGAACGTCATTTTAATTTTTAACGTCTTCGTTAAAAATTAAAAATACAAATAAATTAACAATTCCGAATTGAAACATTAATTTTAATGTATTTTTTATTTTTTGCATTAACTCCAAATAAGAGTCTCCTCCTCAGTGCCTATGTCATCTGAGATGCTATGTGGAGGGTCTTTTTCAGGAGAGGAAGGAATGAATATTGGTCTTGATGAGACCGAGAGAGGAAGGAGGAAAAAAGAGGCCGACAAATCCTTCCACAGCCAAGCTGTTGAACTCAAGAACGAGTTGAAGAAGCGGCCCGTTCGCATGTGTCAAATGTCAACCGTGTTCATATGTTGGGCGCGTTTTGGCGTGTTTCCCAACTATTCATCGGTGCCGAGGGGATCAATGACGGTAATTCCTTGGAGCATCCATTGAAATACCGGTTGAACACGGATAACATTCCCACCCGAAGCCTGTGCTCTAAAGATTGCAATCTGTTTGTTAAGGTGGGAGAATCTATCAAACGGACCGCCCGTTTCTATGTACTAGTGTCAGTCAAAAAGTAATGCCTCCTATTTTTTTCTTCTTTAATTGTCAAGATATATAAAAATGCAATATATAAAAACCACACTATTGCCATAACTTTCCCCGCCGATCACACAGTTTTAAATTTTTTTGTCCTAGGTGAGTGTTCCCATTCATATTCATATCAGAATAACACCAAATTCAAAAATTTCACGTAACTAATTTTATTTAAGTAGAAAAAAATTGAAGACGTTACTTTTTTACTGACTCTCGTAAATTGGCGCTTAGCGTGTACTTTTTTTAGACTAAACGCGAGCCAATTAGTTAATGCGGTATTTAGTCGTATTTTAAACACTTTCGTTTTACCAAGATCGAACGGATTAAATTGTTTAATAGCAGAGTTATAAAAACACTTAATAAATCAAAGTACAGACTGTCAAACAGAAATAATACTTGTCAGTTCTAAACCAACTCGAAAATATTTATTGTATCAAAGGATGAACAGAAATTTCAGTTTCCAAGTTTATTACAAAAAAACTTCAAAGAAAGCCGATGTAATTTATTACGAACCGTTACGGTGGCAAATAAAATTATTTCACTTTTGGCTCACTGTTTTATTTCGTTTTCAATACTGAATACTGGCGACTCTTATTAAAACATCCTAGATCACAGAGGTTATGCTCTCATGTACAACGTGTTACAAATGTAAATACGAGTATATCAACCTAATTTATTTCTTTTCCATACAACCACTGTTGACCAATTTTGAAAATAACTGTTTTCAACCCTTTTATATATATTCAGTACTTATATTTGAAAATACATAGATTTCAGCATTCCTCCCTAGAGCGATTTTACATATTCAGTACTTATATTTGAAAATACATAGATTTCAGCATTCCTCCCAAGAGCGATTTTATATATTCAGTACTTATATTTGAAAATACATAGATTTCAGCATTCCTCCCTAGATCGATTTTATATATTCAGTACTTATATTTGAAAATACATAGATTTCGGCATTCCTCCCTAGAGCGATTTTATATATTCAGTACTTATATTTGAAAATACATAGATTTCAGCATTCCTCCCTAGAGCGATTTTAGCTAATTTTTCAGGCGGAACACATATTCTTATTTTTAAAGATGTTTTTATGTTTAATCTCGACTTCTGCTGCCATTATACTATTACTATTCCACATATCACACTCAAAAGCAAATTACACACAACATTCATTTCTCCGAAGGACGTGCACAAAATACAATGATATCTTTTACGACGCTGATATTTTCCATTTGTCCTCAGATCAATTTATTAAATTCATAATAGAAAAAATTAAAGCAAATTGTTAATTACGAACTCTCCACCCCTGCTGCATGTTATTTTTTCTTTCATTCTCATTATGTTGGTTTTCCTACTATTTATAATAATAATAATATTTGGATGATTTACATATGCCACATACTTTAATTTGGGTTTATATGATTTGTAAATAAAGATATTTTTCTTTTTTTCTACCACTTTATGTTTTCTTTAATGTTTTAATCTATGTTTTTATATATATTATATCATACATTTTAGCGGAAACTTCGCTGGTTAATGCAACCATGTAATATGTTACTTTCTTATTAAAATATGTATAACTGTTTGTTTCCTAAATAAACTAAAACAAAAATAAAATAAAATAAATTACATTGTTTTTTTTTTAACCCTTCAGGCTTCGGCCATATTTTGTCAGATGGTCAATACATTTCTGCTTTGCGATAAAATCCAAATAAATGGAATATTTCTGAACGCATCGGAAAACTAAACACTATTTTTGAAATGTGATAAAACACACTTTAAAATGTTATAATTCGAAATAAACATACATTTTTATAAATATATAAATTTTGCATACAAACGTGAAAAAGTTTTAAAAATAGATCACATTACGCCTTTTCTAACTAAAATTGCTGATAACTAAAACAAAAATAAACACTGACAAATTTTATTTAAACAAATCTTTGAATATAAAAATGAATCCCTGTTTCCCTTGGTCACGCCATAACTTCAGCACGACTTTACCTATTTAATTCTTCTTTTTTTTAAAGTTTTCTAATACTTTGTAGAAGGTTCTTACGGAAATAAAAATGGAGAAAATTGCGCAGAAAATTGGATAATTTCAGAAAACTTAACAACTATTTTAACTTTACACTTTGACAGTTCACGCGTTTGACTTTTCGCACATTGTTGGGGCGGGGTTGGCGCGACGATAAAGCGGGAGACGGGGGAGGGAAGGTGGGAAGGTGGAAGGGGAACGCGGGAGGGGAACGGGGATGCACGAGAAAGGACGTGCAGGGAGAAACAATTTATTTCTTTGAATATGGCATTGTAACGCATGCCGGGAACCAGCTAGTGTCTTATGAACATTACTGCCATCTCACTTTTTAGTTGTTCCTTGTAAAAATCTATTTATAAAAATGAATCGCCGAAATGTATGTACGCGCATAACTTCCGAACGACTGCACCAAATTGGATAATTCTTTTTGTTGTGTGTTTGTTATTATCAGGACAAGGTTTGTATAAAACTATTGGTGAGCTCTGGCATATTGAAATTTGTATAAAAAAATTGCAGCAGGTGGCACGCGAGCTGTTCGAAAACTGAATGTATGGAATAAGGGAGGGGGAAGGGGAACTCGGGTAGGGGTTCGCTGGATGGGGGAAGGGAGGGAAGTGGAATAGGGAGAGGGAAAGTGGAGGAATCGGAGTGGAGAGTGAGGGGAGGCGGAAGGGGAACGGGACGATTGGGAAAGGACACGCAGGGAGAAACAGTTTCTTTATTAAATGGCATAGCAATGCATGCCGGGAACCAGCTAGTAATAAATAAAAAGTACCATTTTTTTTTTTGTTTTTTTTTTTCAAAATTTTGAATTGAAACTTTGTTTTTATAAAGATGTTGTTAATTGATTGTGGTTTATTTTTAAATTCGAATATAAAGTGTCGTGTTTCTTTTTCTGGCACCTCTTAGATTTCTTCTGTTATACTAAGGGAGACCAAGGATTTCTATGAGACCTACCTACTTGAGTTCTTCCGAAAGGCGAAACAAATTTGAGAGGCGGGTCACTCCTGGCCACACTGACCCCCAGATTCCTATCCACCCCTCATATCTTTTACCTTACCATATCTTATTCTCCTTCCTTTCCCTTAAAAACCCTCCACACAGCATCCTCAAAGATGACATAGGCCCCTTGGGAAATCGTTTCCTCGGGGCCTCCTGTGTGGAGCTAATGTAAAAAAAAGAAAAAATGAACCTGAGGGGTTAATGTTAGTTTTGAAGGTAGGTGCGCGTCTTTGTTGTATATTTTAATGTAAATCATTGGCTAAGCCATCACACATTATTAATTACCAGTCAGACTAATAAATAGAATTAATCTCCTCAACCTTCCGTCAGGCGCAACTAATCTGTGAGATGAAGTGGTCTGTTATTTTTGAGCCAAAGGGTAAATATCGTCGATCTAGAGGCGTGGCCTCCTGACTTTTCCCCCTTCCCCACCACTCACAGAGGGCCAGTTTCCGTTCGTCTTGTGCGCATTGTGGGTCGTTGCTAGATATTGGGCTCTCCACACGACACTGCATGTAGTGACTGCGGCAGTGACTGCAGAGAGCGTGGAGTTGAGCAAACTAGCGCCGTCTCGTTTGTTAAAGGGCCGCTAGAACGAGACAGCGCTAGTTCGCTCAACTCCACCCTCTTTGCAGTCACTGCCGCAGTCACTACATGCAGTGTCGTGTGTAGGCCGCTTATCCCCCCATTACACGTATCAATCCTCGCATCAATATTATATCGCGATCCGAAAATATCGCAACCGGCTCACAAGGTGAGCCATTACACGTGTCAATATTATTGACGTCAGTATCGATGCGAATCCTTGCGGGACGGACGCGTTTTAAGTGATGGATCCGAAACAAAAAAGCCTGTATTGCTATAATTTTGGCGTTTGGTTCAAAGAAACGATTGAAGCGCAAACGGTGGGTGAAGGACTGGCTTCTCCAAAAAGAAAAATTCTCACACTTGAATTTAATGGATGAAATTTTGCTGAGTGATCCACACGATTATAAAAATTATTTTAGAATGAGTAAATGAGTAATGATAATTTTAACAAATTGCTAGATATGGTTAGTCCATATATTTTGAAACAAAATATAGCCATGAGAGCTTCGATCACGCCAATAGAAAAATTAGCTGTAACTGTAAAAAAAAAAAAGAAAAAAAAAAAAAAACTCTACGTTTCTATGCGACCGGCAGAAGCTTTGAGGATCTGAAGTTTTCAGCGATTCTGTCTCCAGCAGCAATAAGCCAAGCAGTATTGGACACGTCCGGGGCTATTATGTATGTGCTTCAGGATTACGTTATTAATTAATTCTTACATTATTATGGGCTAGTTGCTTTACAAAACTGAATAACAGAACGTGAATAGAACTTTCATTGAACTGGAAAAATAATTTCGAAATTTATTTATTTAAACGCCATAAAATGGCTTTTACAATCAAGAGATACATGATGCATTGGTACACAGTAGTATAATAATAACAAAATTAAAAAGGTTTAACATATTTTAATAATATAATAATACTAGGTATAAGACCTGACATAAAACAATGTGATGTTTGCAATGTACGTCTTCCCTCGTGATGTTTGGTTTTATAATAACCATCGTTTCTTTTATTTCCTCCAAGGCCCTTTTTCTCTTAACAACATTTTTATAGTTCTTATGACGTGTTCCATAATATGTCACGCATCTCATACGCCTCGATGAATGCCGCTAACTCATTTCGCGGCGGAACTGGAGATGGCGGAACATCGCTGTCCGACATAATAACAGGCGACAAGGGACCACTGCTCTCCATGGTGCACACGGAATACTGAGGTATTGATGCGGCGAGCCATTACACGCATCAAACCGCGCATCAATATCCCCACCACTTACGGCCACGCCCCAATACTGATGTGACCGATCCAGATTTCTAGATGCGTTGCGATATTATTGATGATGCGTCAATATTTGCCATTACACGCATCAAACCTCGCATCAATACTCGAGTATTGATGCGAGGATTGATACGTGTAATGGGGGGATTATGCCGGCCGGCGTAGTGCAGCGGTAAGGCGCTTGACTAGCATTCCGAAGGTCGCGGGATCGAATCCCGGCGTGGCAAATAAATTTTATTTGATTAATTTGTGTATTTCACAATTTATTCATTTAAAATAATATATAGTATATTTGCGGCACGTTCCAGAGTGGAAGATACTCTCAGTATCGCCCTGGTGTAAGATCACCATTCAGAATTGAAACGTTGCTTGAAATGGCTTCTGCCGTGTTTGGTGACCAGATCTGAATAGCCAGGTACTTCCCCACCTTCCTCTTCCCTATCTCCTTCCCCTCCCCACTACCTTCAGCCTCACAACATACCCCAATTGGGGATTCCATAGTCCCACTGGCTCCAGTGGGACTATGGAATCCCCAATTACTACCTAACCTAACCTAACCTAACCTAACTCCATTGCAACATATTTTTAATTTATGCCTCAAAAATGGTCATTTTCCAGAGCAATTTAAAATCTCCACTATAATACCTATTCATAAATCTGGAGATACGAATAAATTAGACAATTATAGACCAATATCTCTTGTTTCAAACCTCTCGAAAATATTCGAAAAATGCATCAAGTTTAGAGTCATTGAACACTTAGAAAAATATAAAATTCTATCGAAAAACCAATACGGCTTTCGTAAAGACCTAAACACCGAGGATGCGATATATGAACTGACAAAAAAGATATACTCATCTATCGATAGAAAAAAGAAATGTCTTGCCATATTCCTAGATTTAAGAAAAGCTTTCGACACCGTAAATCATAATTTACTCATTACAAAAATAAATCAACTAGGTTTCAAAAAAGACACACTAAAACTACTCTCTAACTATCTTACAGACAGAACACAAAAAACAAAAATTGGGAATAATTACAGTTCAGAGTCAAAGATAAAAAATGGAGTTCCACAGGGAACTGTGCTTGGCCCGATTTTATTCTTAATGTATATTAATGATTTATGTAATTTTGTAATCCCTGGTAAAATTGTTTCTTACGCAGACGACACGGCAATAATAGTGGATGGTAACAATTGGAAAGAAACTTTTTCGAAAGCAACTGATTGTATTCCATTGGTTTCAACGTGGCTAAAATACAACAAACTCGTTTTAAACTATAGCAAAACATTTTACTTACCTTTTTATAAAACCATTAAAAATAAACCTAAAGACAACCTTAAAATTAGAATCCATAATACTAGTTGCAATCAAGAAATGTGCTTCATGTGCAACGAACTCACTGATGTCGAAAATATAAAATATTTAGGAGTATCAATAGATATAAATCTTAATTGGAAATCACATATTAATCAAATCACTTCTAAATTAAGATATCTGACCTACATATTTTATAGACTTAAGGAAGTACTAAACATTGAAAAATTGAAAATGATCTACTTTTCCCTGGTGTAATCATCAATCACTTATGGCATTATAGGATGGGGTGGTGCACTTGATAAAAATTCAAAAACGCATAATTAAAGTCATATATAACAAAAATAAAACATTCTCGACCAACTTATTATACAAAGAAACTAAAATATTTAATATACGTAAATTATTTATATTACAAACTTTGAAATATGTGTTTAAAAACAAAAATAATTTCGAAATAAATGAAAACAGAACGAGCAAAAGAATAAATAATATATTTTATACCCCACAAACCAATACTAAATTATTGTAGACACATAGCAGTTTCATTGGTCCTCGTACATTTAACCTTCTACCACTACAAACTCAAATGATAAATAAAATGATAAAATATGTAAAAGAGGTAAAATTATGGTTGAATAATGTAGATATTGAAACGCTTTTTCTATAAATTTATCCATCCTTCTACAACTCATTTGCTGTAACTTCTTAACTGTAGTACAATATGTTTTCTGTTTATTTTATTATTTTTATTTTATAATAACTAAAAAAAAAAAAATTGTATGTTTTTCTCCATATTTTTATTTTATTTTTATAATAGCTGAAAAAACCCTTTTCACTTATTCTACCTATGTAATACTTATTTTGGTAAATATCGGTTCGGACTGGCCACGCTTATTACGAATAATTTTTAGAAAAAAACTTTAGATTCGCCTTAATTACTATAAAAGGAAACTTTTTGGCTTTGGGGCGGCGGAAAATAATGCATTTTAATTTTCAATTGCATAAAACCAAAATTCGCTTCGCGACTGACACAGCGAAAATCCGCGGCCGTACATGTCACTGTGATGTTGGTATCCTTGATAAATTAACAAGAGCTAATACGACTGTAGCCGACTTCGTGGGATAAGGCGCGTAATTATGAAATTTGTCTAGCGGGCTTGTTTGTGTAACATGTTTTGTGATACAAAAGAAAGTGCCCCTTTATAACGCCTACTCGCGTCAAGGCAAGAAAAACATCCCAGTTTTCAAGTGGCTTAGCGGCTACGCTAGGTTTGTGGTTTGTGATTCGCGGTATTTCATGTAGGTATCCCACGAAGTCAGCTACAGTCCATAACAGTGACAGCTACGGCCGCGGATTTTCGCTGCGTCGGTTCGCGAAGAGAATTTTGGTTTTATGCAATTGAAAATTAAAATGCATTATTTTCCGCCGCCCCAAAGCCAAAAAGTTTCCTTTTATAGTAATTAAGGCGAATCTAAAGTTTTTTTCTAAAAATGATTCGTAATAAGCGTGGCCAGTCCGAACCGATAATTACCCTTATTTTTTATACTATCTTTATATTTAATATGTTTTTTTAAGTCTAATTTATACTTTGGGTACTTAAAAATATAGTATTTTGTTTTAATATTACCCACACTCAGGCAGTGCCTTAGTGGGTTTTCATTTCTTGTTCATAATTGTTATTATATATTATGTTATTATATAATATTTGCTTTTATACATTATATGTACAAAGAAAAGGGAATAAATAAAGTTTAAAAAAAAAAAAAAAAAAAAGCTACGAGACGCGACGGTACCTACACCCGCCTCTCAAATTGAAAAGTCGGTAAAGATTTACAAATGTAAACATAAAAACTCCGACCCGACGTTTTTCGTGGAAAATGCCTCCTGAAAATTATTATTACGAAAAGTTAATGACTGGTTATTTTGCAACGCAGTAGAATATCTGATTTTCTGTATAAAACTGGTCATTGATGATTCAAACACAAGCGTGACCACCTATTCGGTTAAGTGTTTTCTTACAAGGGCGGATGTCGTATTGCCAATGCAAACGGAAACCCTTCATATTCTGGATGCTGCTAAGTGCACCCTGTTGCTAGCCATAAATAAATTGCTTTTCCAAAACCAAATAAAATACAAACACTTTTGCTAAGGGACGCAGACGCAGTGAACTGAGCACTGAGCGATCTAGGATCTAGGTACCTATAAATAATTGCAAATCGCAAGCGAGTTGAAACAAGTGGTTTGCACGTATTAAGTAGAATGACGACTCTTAAATCGACTAAAAAGTCGACTGGCTCTCAACTTCATTTGATTCAACTAAAAAGTTGATGAGCTTTGTTGACAGAATGGTCCCATTTAGCAATATACCTTTCAAGTGTCATTCAATAAAGATTTGATAAAACAATAAATGAAAAACTTACATTGATAACGAAATGTGTCATTTGATTTAATGGACAAAGTTACAAAGTAAAGGGTTTCCAGGAAAATATTGGCAGAAACTAAACTATTTTTAACCAAACTAATCGTCAAATTAAATAAATGTTCTACTCAATGAGTTTTCAAATTGTAGTTTCCGAGACCCCGCGTTACTCGGGCTTTATGCATAGATTTTCGAAATCAGATATAAAACTAACTAACTAACTAACCATCAGAGGTTAGGCAGAGAGGACGGACCGCCAAACAACTTAGTCTTGGCACACACTCTTTGCCTCACTAACATTCATACATCGTCTCATAGATTCTCTTCTATTATTATTACTTTTGACATGGCCCGACTCAACTAACTAACCATCACGCCGTTTCTCCACAGGGGTAGGCAGAGAGGACGGACCGCCAAACAACTCGGTCTTGGCACACACTCTTTGCCTCACTCACATTCATACATCGTCTCATAGATTCTCTTCTATTATTCTGACTTTTGACATGGCCCGACTCAAGTATGTGATTCACTTGATCGTGCCATGTCTTCCTCGAGCGTCCCCGACTTCTTCTACCATTTGCATTCGCGTCGTATATTCTTCTTACACTACTTTCTTCGTTCATTCGCTCGAAATCAGATATAAACAGTAATTTTCCTTAAAAATTAAAGGGAATCTACGTCTTGTGTATAAAATATCATTAAGACGTATCAAAATTCTCCTTTGAGGGGTGGTAAAAGGGGGTGGCGTGGTTTTTCTTTGTGGTTTGATTTGCACACAATCTTCTTTATTAGAGTTTCATAAGATTTAAGTATGATAAAATATTGTACAATTAAAAACTGAAAAAACAAACTTCCTACTTCTTCTGGCGCTAATCTTAATTGTAAATATGTGTGTTAATAAGTCACCAGTTTTAGGTTAGAATCTATATGTCTTAGTCATAAGTCACTAGCTATAAGTCTTAGATGTAAGTCACTAGTTATAATTGTAAATCTTAGTTGTAAGCCAGTAATATAAGTAGCTATAAGTCTTAGATGTAAGTCACTAGTTGTAATTGTAAATCTTAGTTTTAAGCCAGTAATATTAATTCTTTTATATATTATTTGTACAGCGCCCTTGAGGTGATTTTCCACGAAAACGGCGCTATATAAATTATCCAATTATTATTATTATTATTATTATAAAAAAATATGTATATTTTGAAGAAGATTTGATTGTCAAAGTTGTCTTACTTAAAAAAAATATACATAGATACGTAAAAAAATTTCTTTATTTCACGTTTCCTCGAAAAGCTAAAAAGTCTATTTGAAGTTTGTTTGTTTTTAACGAAAAAGGGAATTGAAATTTAAATCTCGACAGGAAATTAAATATTTGGCTACAGTAACCAAAGGCGATATTATTTAATATTTCTCCGTCTAGAAAAGCTTTCCGAGCATCTCGGGATTGCTTCAAAATACGCTAATGAGACAAAGAAAATTCTAGGAGAGGGGGGGGGGGGGTGCGTAATCAAAACACATTAGAAAAATAAAATATTTAAATTAAACATTTCAAGTATTTTTTCATTTTTACAGGCTTTTCACACTCTCGAAGGAAAATTTCGGAATCTGGGGGTCAATGTGTCCAGGATTGACGGACGTATGATTCCATTTGCCCTCCGTAGTAGTCCAGTGGGTAAAACTCTTGACTCACAATCCGGAGGTCGCGGGTTCGAACCCGGCATGCGCAAATAAATTTTATTTGATTAATTTGTGTTATTTCACAATTAATTCATTTAAAAATAATATAAAGTATATTTGCGGCATGTTCCAGAGTGGAAGATACTATCAGTATCGCCCTGGTGTAAGACCACCATTCAGAATTGAAACGTTGCTTGAAAATGGCTTTAGCCGTGTTTGGTGACCAGATCTGAATAGCCAGGTACTCCCCAACCTTCCTCTTCCCCACCTCCTTCCCCTCCCCACTACCTTCAGCCTCACAACATACCCCAATTGGGGATGCCATAGTCTCACTGGATCCAGACGGGAGCAGTTGAGATTCTTGTGCGGTATTCACTGTAAAAAAAAAATCCCTCCCACTGTGGAGCAAGGCGATGGGTCGAGAGAGTCTGGCTGGAGAGGTGAAATGTCTCCATCAACCACTCTCTCCCGGTAGGTGGGCAAACGCATTTGCCACCAATACCTAGACAAACCTCACCCCGTAAACCCGGGCACCAAACGCAGTAAACCACTTGGAGTGACCTGTGTATGGCAGATGTGTTAATTGTCCAATAAAAGGTTCCCGGGGCGGCGGTAACTATACCCACCACCCAAATTTCAATTGGTATTAGGTAATGCTACATTTTTATGGACCTGTCAATAGCCAGTATGATGTTTCATTTGCAAATATTTATAATATTTTTGGTTGAGGTAGGTACTTAACCAACACCTCTGCCATAGGTCAGCCCAAGTGGTTCGCTACGTTTGGTGACTTACCAGGGGTGCCCGGGTTCACGGGGTGCGGTTTGTCCAGGTCTTGGCGGCGGATACGTCTGTCCACCTGCTTTGTGGCGGGTTGGATCGAGATAGACTGGTTGAGGAAGGCTTTTGACCTTTCCAGCCGGACTCACTCGAGCCATCGCCTTGCACCGCAGTTGTAGGGATGGATTCATACGTCCTCATTCCTGGACACATTCCTACTCAAGCTTTTACCTTTTTCGTTCCCAGCACTTTCTATCCTTTCCTTCTTTAAAAGTACCCACCACACAGCATCCCCTAAGATGACATAGACCCAGAAGGAAATTATTTTCCTCAGGGCCTCCTGTGTGGATCTAATGTTAAAAAAAGTTTTCTTATTATTCATCATGTTCATTATAAACAGCCTTCGTGGTCGAGGGGCAAGGGTAAAGGGGCAAGGCGGGTTCAAATCCAGGCCTGCGCAAGTAAATTTTATTTGATTGATTTGTGTTTTCAAAATTTAATACTTCAAAATAATGTAAGATATATTTGCGGCGCATTCCGGAGTGGAAGAAACTCTTAGTATTGCCCTGGTTTAAAACCACCATTCAGAATTGAAACGTTGCTTGAAACGGCAGTAGCCGTTTTTGGTGACCACATCTGAATAGCCAGGTACTTCCTTATCTTTATCTCCCGCGTCTTCTTACCCTCCCCACTTACCTTTAGCCTCACAACATACCCCAATTGCGTTAAATAAAAAAATGAATTTGCATTTGAAGATTTTTCATTTAAAACTGTCGCACGAAAAAAGCTTTTAGTAGATATTTATTTCTCTTTGTGAAAACTGTACTAAGTGGTTGGTTATGTTATATTAGTTATCTATATATCCAGTTGTTTCCCATGAATAAATTACTTTTATTTATAACATAATGTGCTTATAAAGTCAGCGATACCTTTCACAGGATACTTTGGTGTTTTTTTTTTAGTTACTACTCATCTCATTATCTCGCTTACTTTACCCGAATCTCAATTAATTTTTTTACACTTTTGAATGTAGCTATAACTTTGTGGTTTTCCATCTTAATATATAAAACAAAGTTGGGTTAGTGACACCATTTATAACTCAAGAACAAGAGCACCGATTTTGATGATCTTTGATTTGTTGGATTTGTCTCCGCCCCGAATAGCAGAATAGCTATTACAACACTGGAAAAATTCTCAAAAATAAAGTTATGTAGAAGATTTTTTTCCCCATGCATCTTGTATGGAACGAATTTTCATCTTTTGAAAGAGCTGCAGCAATATTGTGATAAATGTAGGTAATATTGAATAGTGAGTGAATTCCAAAAATTTAAAACGTCAAATATCAATGCGCCGATTGTTTTGATTTTGTTCTTATATATAATGCTGCCCCTCTTTCTTACACAGCAAATGACAACAGTCGAAAATGAGAAACGGTGAACGTATGTATAACTATACCCCTCCAATAAGAAAAATACAATAATTATAATATAATAAATCTCCCTCATACGTACAAAGAAAATGAAACGCAATTCCCGTAAGTGAAAAAAAAGAAAATCATAAAAAACATAAATCCGTACTCAACGCCATCTCTGATAATCAAAACACGGACATTTGCGCATCGATAATTGCTTCATTGTGTAATTTTATACTTTTTTTACATTAGCTCCACACAGGAGACCCTGAGGAAAATAATTCTCCTAAGGGTATATGTCATCTTTGGGGATGCTGTGTGGAGGGTCTTTTTAGGAAAGAAAAGGAAAGGAAGTTCTGGGAAGGAACTTAATAAAAAACTGAATTTAATTCAGCTAAGGGGTCGTACATTAATCACGTGATGTTTTTTAGCAACTTTTTAACCCCCCCCCCCCTGTTGTGAGGTTTTAGACTAACCCTCCCCCTCACGTGTATTTTTTTTGTACAAAGTATTTTGAAATTTTGAAAATTTAAAAAATTTTGAAATTTTCAGAATATTATCACGAAAAATAAATACACGTGATAACTCATTATACCCCCCCCCCCTGGTGATATTTCATGATTTTTTACGAACCCCCCCCCCCACTTTTCGAGCCTCACGTGATTAATGGATGACACCTAATAAGTTAACACAACAGTTATTGATTCTGAGGTGGTCAGAGGTTCGCCGTGTCAGCTAGTTATAATTAAATTATACAGTATTTCTTTGTTATAACTACTTATATAATTTAATAACGCCGACCGGTTTCGGAACAATCGTTCCTTCTTCAGGGCAAATATATAATGACCTGAAAATTACAAAACAGTGGGTGAGTACAATGTATTACTAAGTAGTAGGGGTGGGGGTGTGGCTAGGGATTAATGAAGAGTGGGGGGAAACAGAACGGATATCGAAAGTGAACATATCTAAGATAGGACTATTATTACTATTCAAAGATAGGACAATTCGACGGCCGACGTGGTCTAGCGGTAAGGCTCTTGACTCGCAATCCAAAGGTCGCGGGATCGATTACCGGCGTGGGCAATAAGTTTTATTTGATTAATTTGTGTTATTTCACGATTAATTAATTTAAAATAATATATAGTATATTTGCGGCACGTTCCAAAGTGGAAGATACTCTTAGTATTGCCCTGGTGTAAGACCACCATTCAGAATTGAAAAGTTGCTTGAAATGGCTTTAACCGTATTTGGTGACCATATCTGACTAGCCAGGTACTTCCCTACCTTCCTTTTTCCCATCTCCTTCCCTTCCCCACTACCTTCAGCCTCACAACATACCCCAATTGGGGATGCAATAGACTCACTGGCTCCAGACGGGAACAGTTGCAACTCTTGTGTGGCATTAATATAAAAAAAAATACATAACATTTTTTGTTTACTGATAATGAACTTGAGGGAGAGGGCCGTATCGGTAGACGGGACGAGAAATGAAAGGCGTCAGTCAGTAT
Source organism: Limnephilus rhombicus (assembly GCA_929108145.2). Lineage (NCBI taxonomy): Eukaryota > Metazoa > Arthropoda > Insecta > Trichoptera > Limnephilidae > Limnephilus > Limnephilus rhombicus. Next base: position 43,302,939 of record OV815283.1, read on the forward strand.
GAGTCAGTCTTTATTGTTGCTACGTAGCGAGGTCGAAGCGGAACGGAGTGTCAGTGGTGCCGTTGGTGTTGCTGCGTGATGATGAGTGAAGAAGGTCAGGAGACTACGGCGGTGAAGATCACAGGTCTTCAGGGAGCCGGCGTGTTGCTCTACACCATGGCGGTGTAGAAGTGACCTTGGTCCAGGCGGTCGACCGTCGTCATGTTGACGAGGTATGGCGGCTGTGTGGCCTTAGAGTCGACACACACAGGAAGGAACCTTGAGAGGCGAAGAGGATGCTGGTTGCTGGCTTGTTGCCGGTTGTGGTTGCTGGTTGTGGTTGCTGGCTTTTTGCCGGTAGCTGGCTCGTTGCCGGTTCCTGGTTGCTTGACATCTCATGTCGAGATGGTAGTTGGAGATGGAGGCCTCGAAGGTGTTACTGGTGTCACACTAGACATGTGTAAATCACTTGTTGCTGGCTGCGCGGGCGGATGCCCGGCGAGGGGAGGTAAAGGTTTACTACACTGCACTTAGTTGTATCACTGCCCGATGTGTAAATGTCGAACCACGAATGAAGACTGAACTGGTACTCAGCGAGCGAGCGCTTGCTTATATACTCGCGGCGAGTAATTACTCTCACGGTAGGCAAGGCTGGGTGAATTCACGCAAAGCTGAGAAATCGCTCGAACCTTCTGTGGGCACTTGTATGGTACAGCCACACGTTATAGGCCTTTCGCGTAAGTGGCGGAATTATTATTTACGAGGCGGCGCGGCCGTAGAAACTGTAGGTATTTCGTAGTTTCCAGCGTGTTCGGTCGGAGTCCAGTGGCGGCGCAATTAATGCGGCACAAATGGCCGCCACAAACTCAATATTATTAAGGAATTTTAATAATTTCTACGGCTTCTATGTTATCCAAGCGTTTTCCTTATTAATATGAAGAATATTTATCCCTGTATTTTTTCAAAACTATGGTTATTTCTAATGATATGGTTAACGAAGTCCGTCAAAATATTATTTCTTCTAACTCAGCAAACTTATTTTGTGGCACCATTTTGATTCAAATTAATACAATACTTAGTTTTTACCACTTTTATTAAAACTTTTATTGAAAGTGGTAAAAACTAAGTATTTTATTAATTTGAATGGAAAATATTATTATTTAGTCACCTTAAATGTTCTCTGGTTCTTATTTCGAAATTACGAGTTGTTTTCCCGATACAATATTTTTAACAATTAAAAAATGCTACAATCAATGTCAAGTTTTATTTCCACTTACTAGTTATTTGGGAAAATGAGGTATATTGGATCTGGTGGGAGGAAGTTGTAATTTTAACACACGTTTTGTCACTGGAATCTACAATATTCTGTTGGATATTCAATAAACCATGAGTGGTGGATAACATAAAATCACCGAAAAAACTCCAAAAGCCTTCACGCATTTCGCATGTTTTGTGCAAACAAACTAGTACCTACACAGGTACGGACCGTACGCTAAATATATTTGATGATTTGTTGATATTAATATCCTTTGATCGGTTTTATCAAAAGCGAACATCGAAATCCACTTTTGAGGATAAATGTAAATTTTGGCATTTGAAATGAGATTTACAGGAAAAAAAATATTTACCAAATGTTCTTATAATTCTTTCAAAAACGGGAATAATAAAAGAAACGTTTTAAACATTAATTTTATGCAATATTTGATCAAACTAATAAGAGCTGACGTATTAGATAGATATTTGAGGGGAGGGAAAGGTTTTTTCTATAGCCTAATTATGTTTTCAATATTAATAATAATAATATTAATCAGATATGCGCGATTTTTGGACAAACATTTGGAGTAAAGATATAAAACATAATGAGGCAGGTCCATGGATAGAAAATGAAGAACTCAATTGTTCAGACATTGAACAAATGAGTTTTTCTGATATAAAAAATACTCATAATTGGAAAGCCACGGGTTGCAATTGGATACATAATTTTTGGTACAAATATCTAACTACTTTACATCCTCTGTTTGCAAAAAATCTTTCAAAACTTGTCAAACAACCTCAAAATTTTCCTAATTTTCTAACTAAGGGCATTACTTATATGTTACCTAAAAGCGAAAATATTAATAATCCCTCTCAATAGACATGGGCAGATTTATTCCCAGAAGTGAATCGATTCAGTCTGATTCTCCTGGCCTTTTGAATTGATTCCTTCTATTCATTCCTTATTCAATTAATTAAAAAAAAAAAAAAAAAAATTATGTACTCTCCAATTCAGAAAACAAAGAAGACATGGAGAGGTTACGAAGCACCGCACTAAGAGGAGACCGATAGGCTACGAAGCACCGCACAAAGAGGAGACCGATTTGACTAAATCCTATAAATGTAGGTGTTTGCCTTTTTTTTACATGAGCTCCACACAGTAGGCCCTACGGAAAATAAAATCCCTCAGGACCTATGTCATCTTTGGGGGTGCTGTGTGGAGGGTTTTTTTTAAGGAAAGGAAGGAGAGGAGAGTTATGGGAAGGAAAAGGGTTTAAGGGGTGGGTAGGTATCTGGGGTTTAGTGTGTCCTGGATATCCACCTCCAAGACCTAGACAAACCACACCCCATGAACCCGGGCACCCCTGCTAAATCACCAAACGTGGCGAACCACTTGGAGTGACCTATGGCAGAGGTGTTGGTTATCCAATAAAGGTTCCCGGGGCGGCGGTTCCCATTCCCGCCTCCCAAATTGCCTCTTTTTAATGTCGTTATTTTTCGTTTCATCGAGTTTCAAAACACAACGGTGCTAAAGAAGTTTTCACTACGCAAAGCACTGTTCCTAGGGTGAATATGCCTATTTCAGATACGTTGGCTAAATAAGGAGGTAGCGCAACACGGCATGACACCCTAAAAACAAATAACGAAAATTGCCTATTTCACTTCAAATTAATATTACGAATTATGTCGTTCTGAAAAATTTGTTCTACGGGGTTAATGCAATATTAAAATACTACATTTGTTAAAACAAAAAAAAATTGACAAGAAAAATGTATTTACATTAGAATATCAATAAAATCTTAAAATTAAACAGTGTTTTGTTTCACCCCTAAAGTTTTACCAATTTTATTTTATTTATTAAATTAAAATTATTCCATTTCACGTGATCTAATATAAACAAGCATTTTATCATTATTATTAAGCATTATTTTATGACAGCTGACCACAGCCGATTGCCGAAGTTCGGCGTCTCAAAGTAGGTAGGTATTTGTATTCCAATAGCTTTGTCGGAAGTTTTCAATCAACTATGTAATGAAATTGATGGCTTGGCCAACGGAGAGGAATGAGTGAACCCGCACGGTCAGTTTCGCGGCGAGCATTGAGGAATGAATTAGTTACTTTTGACTAGTGTCTTGCCTCTTGCCTGGCAGTGAGTTGATTACTCGCGAGCTGCGGACCTAGCAGGACCTGGGTTTGGTCCTGTTGGGTGTTGGGATCTGAGATTGACGCGATCACAGAGACGATGACGTCACAACTGAATTGAGATTTAATTCCTGAACTAGTGAAAAAGACTTCGCGCCCCGGACAAACTTGTTAGCGACAGACTATAAACCAGAGACTATTTACGCGGGACGGGTTCGATCGGCGCGGCGGGACTATGACTGGATCACATACTGAATACAAGCAATGTACCTATTAATTCCTGCGTTGTGAAAGAGACAGATTCGAAACTAGTGACTCGGCCGATTCGCTTTCGTATTTCGCTTGGGCTGACCACGATGAAGTTGATACCTACGGGTATTTTACGAATGGCGCGCGGGAAAGGGATACTTTACGTGTTTTGCACTATTATTTAAATATTATTCTATGGGCGCGCCGCCCATAGATTAATATTTAAATATTTACGAATCATTATAATATTTAAATCGTTTACGGTAGGTACACATCATTCATTGAAATAATTTAACATTAAAATAAATGGAAAAAAAATTAATGGTGCCGTTAAAAATCGTAGGATGCAAGGCCAAAGATGAGGAATGAAGACTCAATTCCTTTTGAAATTGAGAATCAGATCGAGTGTGTCACAAGATTGAATTTATTCATTCAATTCAGTCATTCTACAAAATGTTAACCTCTTGCTTGACAGATTTAATATATACTCATTTGGATGAAAAAAGTATTTTATCTGAATAACAAAAAGGTTGTCGCAGAAAACATATGGGATGTAAAGAACAATTAGTTATTGATTATGTAATTTTAAAACAAATTCAAAATCAAAAGCGTAATTCACATACTTGTTATATAGATTATCAAAAAGCTTTTGATAGTGACCCGCACTCGTGGCTAATCAAAATATTAAAAATATATAAAGTTAACCCAATTATAATTAGCTTTTTGAAAAATATTATGTCCTTTTGGAATACAGATTTACTAGTAAATTTAAAAGGTAAGAAAATAGTAGTACCGGGCATTTCAATAAAAAGAGGGATTTTTCAAGGAGACTCATTGAGTCCTCTTTGGTTTTGCTTAGCATTGAATCCTATGTCTAAAATGTTAATTAAAAGCAAGTTTGGAATAAAAATTAAGGGTAATACAAGAGAGAGTAGTATAGTTTCACATCTATTATATATGGATGATATAAAATTATTTTCAAATTCTGAATCAAATTTAGAGAAAATGATTAAGGTAGTTAAAATTTTTTCAGATGATATTAAAATGACTTTTGGTTTAGATAAATGTAAAATGATCCATATAGAGAAAGGCAAAATTGTAGATGGAGACGAGTGGTATATTTATAAATTTCAAAATTAAAAGTATGAAAGGGGATGAGGTTTATAAATATTTAGGATACCCGCAATAGAATAGATTAGATCACACTTGTATTAAAAATGATATTAGGATTAAATTTCAAACTAGGATCAGAAAAATTTTAAAATACAATCTATCTGCTAAAAATTTAGTAAAAGCAATAAATACTTGGGCAATACCTCTATTAACGTACTCATATGGCATAATTAAATTATCCAATACAGATTTAGATAGCTTAGAACGATTAATTAGAACTACGTTAACAAAGTTTAATTTCCATCATCCAAATTCAGCTATAGAACGAATTAATTTATCTAGAAATTTAGGAGGTAGAGGTGTAGTCAAAATAACATCTTTGAAACACAACAGGTAGAAATGCTTAGAAATTTTTTCCATAGGAAAGCTAATAGCTCAGAAATGCACAAAATAATTTGCAAGGCAGATATAAACATTACACCTTTAAATTTATATGACGAGAATGCCAACATTCTTATAAATACTAACCAGGAATTATTAGATTCCTGGTCAAATAAAATTATTTATACAAAACACTTCAATTATCTCAACCACATGGTTTTTTTCAACTTTCGTCAAACAAATGGTTGAGTATTGGAGAGTTGAGCGCAGAAATAGAAGGATTTATGCTTGCCATTCAAGATAGAGTCATTAATACTAAAAATTATAGGAAGCATATAATCAAAGATATAAATCAAATTGATGATTTATGTAGAAAATGATTGGCTTTTCCGGAAACTATAGAACATATTATATCGGGATGTTCTATATTAGCGCCGTCCGAGTATACATTTAGGCACAATCAGGTTTTAAAAATAATCCACTTAAGTTTGGTAATTAAACATAACTTGATTGACTGCCGTAATATAGTACCATATTATGAATATGAACCAAAATCATTTTTAGAAAATGAATTTTATAAAATATATTATGATAAAACTATACTAACAGACAGAACAATTAGTCATAATAGACCTGATATAGTTTTACATGACAAAATTAAAAAATAACTTATATCATTGATGTAGCTATTCCAAATTCCTGTAATATTCAAAAAACTGTTTCTGAAAAAATTAGAAAATACACAGATTTAGGAAATGAGATTAAAAGAATTTGGCTTTCTCGGACTATAAAAATATGACCATTTGTTATTTCGGCTACTGGCATTATACCTAGGTCTCTGATTCAAAATTTAGGCGTATTAGATTTGTCAAAAAATTTATATATAAAAATGCAAAAATCGGTAATTTTAAATACATGTAGGATTACAAAAGATTTTTTAAATATTTATATTGAGGGACCAGTAGGATTTATAGGTTCAATTAGGAATTCCACAGAGCCGAACCCTCTGATATGAAAATATCTGGAGTCGGTGAATTATTATCCCATCTGGTCTCTGGTAGGTTGACATGTTGTTCTTGTATTGTTTTGTAATTATAATACTTATAGTGCAATTGCATAACGTGGATTGACCAGATGATCATTTGGGAAGTGTGTGAAAGGGTTTAGTTTTTCCTGTGGGGAAAATTAAACCCGGACATTTAAATCTGGTGCGTAAATAATATATCTTTTATTGAACAAAAATTTAAAGATTTATAACTACAAAAAAAAGTATACAATAGTTGAAGAGTTGTATAGGTACAAAAGTTAATAATGGAAAACAATATACATATAAACAGTAGGTACTTAAAGAATAGAGAATGACTTTGAGAGGGAATTACAAGACAACGAAAATACAATTTGTTCCCTCTTAAAAAAACCAAATAAAGTTTTATGAAAAAGGACATTTTTCTTTGTAACCCATAAAACATATTTTAAAAGTAAAGTTTTATTCATCTCCTGTTGACCATTTCTGTCTTTTCTCAGTCGATATCATACATTCGGGCAAAGTTCCCTTCCTTCCAACGCCCATTGTTTTGCATGACTATCGCGTTGATAATCTTCCAAAACTTGCCCCTATAAAGTGTGAAACAAACGGCGCAATAACGAAAGTGTGAAAGACTCTTGCCACCAAAACCTTATTATCGCTCCCCAGTCCGTAATAATGGAGCTTCCGAGTGCTTTCTTTAAATTGAAAACATCTCCACCGGTTATAAATTAAGATCTAAATGGCATACAGGTACAGGGCAGCGTAACGCAGTGCTCCGTAAACGATGTGCCATGAGCCGGATACAGGTTTGACGCGGTCAAATATAAAATGAAAAATTATTTAGTTACAATATTGTCTATTATCTATACGGTCATAAAAATAGAGTAAAAATAAGTACGAGTATTTTAATTAAATAATTTTTTAACTGTCCCCCAGCGTCTGGTGACAACTGGGTGTTATGATTTGTACAAGCCCACTTCCAGACCGAATGAGCCACAGAACAGAATATAATGACAATAGGGGATCATCTTACAAACCAATGAGAAATGGAAACCAATTTATTACACCTAATTTTAAAACAACTCAAATGCAAAATCATTATATTTTTCAATCCATGAAAAACAGTAATATCCTCCCTTTACGCTGTATCATCAACCAATCAGAATAAATAAATAAAATTAAACAATTTTTCAAAAAAAACTTACAGTAAAAGGTAAATATTTTATACAAAACATATTATAACTTAAAACGTAAGTAAGAATAGTGGCTCCCTTATCAGGCACAAGAGCTCCTCTTTTCTGATAAGGTATACGTGACCAAAAGCGACCTTTGATATAATTTTTTGTAAAATATATATGCAACTCATATTTTTGTTATTAGTTTTTGGGATATTATGCCGTGTTACGCTACCTCCTTCTTTAGTCAACGTTTCGGACAGCGTTGCAGTGTCCATCATCAGGGCAGATGTGTAATAGTTAGGGGTGATGTTAGTACTTATCTACTTAGGAGCGACACCGTGTCGCCAGCTCCACTCCTCTACGAGCTGGCGCTACAATATACTTCAACATGTTTTTTTGGGTTTAGCCTTGATGTAATCGTCAATTACCGGATACCAAGAACTATTGAGCTTAGCTCCGTCGTCTCTATTAATATTTATAGGATTTTTGTGAATTTCAATTGCCTCCGTAATCAGCCGTGCTCTATGAGTTTTGGGTCTTCCCAGGACCTCAGGGACAAATCCAAAGTAATGGCCGGTTTCGATTAAGTGCTCGGCGATTTCCGATTTGTCAGGGTGGCCAAGTTTACAGGCAAGAAAGTGTTCTGATATCCTTTTGGAGATCGTCCGCTCTGTTTGGCCTACATAAACCTTGTCACATCCAGAACAGCTGAGTTTTTACACTCCATCTGTTTCCAGAGGAAACCTGGTGTTTGCAGGCCTCAAAAAGTCTCGTATTTTTGTCGTGATTCCGAAGACAGTCTTGATGCTTTCTTTTTTCAATAGCCTGGCAATTCTATCTGTCACATTGTGAACGTAAGGCAGGAAAGCGCAGCCATTTGACTCTCGTTCAATTCTGTCTTTGTTTGGTGCAGATTTTCCCAAAGTATGGTGGCGATATATCGACGATGTCTTCGCCATTTGGCCTCATGGAACAGAGGAACTGAACAAATTTCTGGACCATCTCAACTCACTCCACGTTAAAATTAAGTTCACAATGGAGCTGGAAAATGACTCTAAGATCCTACCTTATCTAGACGTGGAGGTGATGCGAAAAGAAAATGGTAGTCTAGGACACACAGTGTATAGAAACCAACTCATACAAATAGGTATCTATATGCTGATTCCCATCACCACCCAGCGCAGAAGAGAGGACTTATAGATACATTGGTGACCCGAGCGACCAGAATATGTGAAGAAACAAAAATCGGAGCAGAACTTAAAAAACTGACCGATGCACTGGAGCGTAACGGTTACCCAGCAAGGCAGACAAGGCAAATCATAAGAGCCAAATCTGCACCAAACGAAGACAGAATTGAACGAGAGTCAAATGGCTGCGCTTTCCTGCCTTACGTTCATAATGTGACAGACAGAATTGCCAGGCTATTGAAAAAAGAAAGCATCAAGACTGTCTTCGGAATCACGACCAAAATACGAGACTTTTTGAGGCCTGCAAAGATCAAGTTTCCTCTGGAAACAGATTGAGTGTAAAAACTCAGCTGTTCTGGATGTGACAAGTTTTATGTAGGCCAAACAGAGCGGACGATCTCCAAAAGGATATCAGAACACTTTCTTGCCTGTAAACTTGGCCACCCTGACAAATCGGCAATCGCCGAGCACTTAATCGAAACCAGCCATTATTTTGGATTTGTCCCTGAGGTCCTGGGAAGACCCAAAACTCATAGAGCACGGCTGATTACGGAGGCAATTGAAATTCACAAAAATCCTATAAATATTAATAGAGACGACGGAGCTAAGCTCAATAGTTCTTGGTATCCGGTAATTGACGGTTACATCAAAGCTAAACGCAGAAAAACATGTTGAAATATATTGTAGCGCCAGCTCGTAGAGGATTGGAGCTGGCGACACGGTATCGCTCCTAAGTAGATAAGTACTAACATCACCCCTAACTATTACACATCTGCCCTGATGATGGACACTGCAACGCTGTCCGAAACGTTGACTAAAGAAGGTGGTAGTAATATCCCAAAAACTAATAACTTAAATATTTTTGGCCGTGAAAATCTTAAATCGTATGTAACTCATATTTTTTATGTAACAATACAAAAATAGATATATTTAAATATATATAATAAATCTTCTTCTTCCTTGCACTGTCCCAACTCATTGCCTACGTAATCTGTTGGCGTTGGCTCTTCTCGTTCTCAGGCTATATCTTCTTCGGTTTTGGGTATCGCTTTTATCCAGGCCGCTTCTCTGTAATATTTTGGAGCATTGAGTCATCCATGAGTTCTTTGGTTTTCCTCTAGATGACTGTCGAGAAGCTCCATAGTTTCCTGCTTCACTGTGTGATCTGGTGGTCTCCGTCTTATGTGCCCATACCATCTAAACTCTTGTTCCTCCTGCTTACTGTTTATGTCCGTGACACCCAGGCTAATACGAATGCGTGAACTTTTAATCCTAGCTCTTAGTGATACTCCTGCCGACCATTTGAGTATTAGCATTTCTGCTGTTTCGAGTTGCCTAGAGTAGGACTTGTACGTAGTTAAGCATTCGGAGCCATACATTATCGTGGCTATAACAATAGTCTGGTAAATCTTTCCTTTAACTTTTATGGGCATTTTCGGGTCCCGTTACGGATCTAAATTTCCAAGGTCAAAATTGACCTTACGGGCTCATGCGCATGAGTTATGCGGATGCACGTGCGTGTGCTACGTCGCGTTCAGCGTTGCCAGCTAAAAGGATTAACGGATTTCCTGGCGGAATCGAACAGCCCCCCCCCCAGGTTGGACGAACTAATGTGGTATAATAAGATACGTTTTAAGATTTTCACGGCCAAAGTATTTTCGTTATTTGTTTTTGGGGTGTTATGCCGCGTTGCGCTACCTCCTTCTTTAGATAACGTTTCGGACATCGTTGCAGTGTCCATCATCAGGGCAGATCCGGCAGATCTACCGGATCTGCCCTGATGATGGACACTGCAACGATGTCCGAAACGTTATCTAAAGAAGGAGGTAGCGCAACGCGGCATAATACCCCAAAAACAAATAACGAAAATGTGGTATAATTTAGCTTTCTTTTAGATTTGTAAGAAAAACCTTTGTGTGTCTTTGGTGAGAAAAGGTTGTGTACCGCACCAACCAAGTATTTTATAAGGGACCGTGAAGCCCCAATGGAATTGTTAGTAAGTTTGGTTGCAATCGCGGTTAATAGGAAAACTTTGAGAACAACACAATCTTATTTACATTACAGATAAATAACTTACCTGTTTGTTTTGTACGGCGTAAGTTTGGGCGGGCTTCCAAAAATAACGTCACGAAATGCTTTTCATCTACGGAATTTCTAGGTTGTCACGACTATTCTCAGCTCAAAAATCAAAGTGTGCAATTCACACGCGGTGGATTGAAACCTTCAGAAAACTAAAGTAGACAAGAGTGGGAAGGCTACGAGCCACCGTACAAAGAGGAGGCCGATTATTCTATCTCATTCGTAGACTGGCCAAACCACTGTCTCAGTTTTTCAGCCATCAGGTTCTCCTTCTTCCAGGGGTCTTAGCATGGTCGATCGATATAGGTTTTATCGAAAATATCGGTAACTTGCCATCGCTCCCGAGCACGACTGCAGGCCGCTAACGAACAAAAAATAGTTCACAATGACTAGGGGTTCCTAATATATTTGACGTAAACTGTTGTTTATTCGTTAGCGGCCAGCAGTCGTGCTCGGGAGCGATGGCAAGTTACCGACATTTTCAATAAAACCTATATCGATCGACCATGCTAGGGGGCCAGGTCCCCATCTTCCGTCAATCTTTCCCTGCATTATGAGATGCAAGATCTCATGCTTCTCTGAATGTCTCATAGTATGTCCAAGATATTGAAGTTTCCGGATTTTTATAGTTTTAATAACTTCTTTTTCTTTATTCATCCGAACCATAACGTCTTCATTCGTAACCCTGTCCATCCAGCTTATTTTAAGTATTCTTCTATAGATCCACATTCTTCAGTAAGCGTGGATGCTTCCATTCCATAAAATAATATCAAAAACACATAGTATCTGACCATTCGCATTCGTAATCCAAGCTTGAGATCATGACTACAAAACATCTATTCATGTGGATAAAGGTTGGACGAGCTTGCTCAATGCGGCATGTGATTTCAACGGAAGGATCCCATCTTTCATTTACATTGCAGTCCAAGTATACAATCAGTACCGGATTATCCCTAAGGCAGAGTAGGCAACTGCCTAGGGGCCCCGCATCGGCTTGGGGCCCCGCATCGGCTAGGGGCCCCGCGTCCCGAAAAAAAATGACTCGCTTGAATTAGTGAGCAACGAAGCTTCGGAAAAAGTCAGCTTTCAAGATGTTAAAATTTTTTTTATTAGGAACATTTACAGGTTAATAACATTAGGTAGACGCAGCAAAGAAAACAACAAATTATAATAATTAGTTTAAAACCCAATAAATAACTAATGTTCACATCAAGCACAAATAATAAATAAAAAGTCTTTAATTAAAATAAATATATAAACATACTTGTATTTTACTTTTCTTTCCTTCTATTTGTTGCAACATTACTTAGTAGGTATCTATATCCGATTTGCATGCACTAAGTCTTAAACAGTTAGAAAATCCCTACGGGATTTTTTTATGATGGTCTATTTTTTTTATGAACATTGAAAATTTTCCATAAAAAATCGAAAATTAAATTCGCTGGTCTGCCTTTTTTTATTTTTTTTTTAGATATCAAAATTCCCCTACGCCATAGACCGTAGATTTTCGAACAAGACGTGGTGCATGCAAATCGAATGTATAGTTTTTTTTTTTATTGAAAAACGTGTTAAAAAGTTTCGAGAAAAACGCATTCAAAGTTTTGCTGAAGGATAATTCAACATACAAACTGTTTCAAATGACTTCACATAAAATGCTGTATCTCCGTCAATTTTTAGAATTTCTTTAAAACATTTGCTGAGAGCATTTTAAACAAATGTTTTCAGAAAATGAAATAAATGTAAAAAATTACAAAAATATTTTTTACAGGATCCTGGCGCCTTAAGGGGGGGTAAGGTTTTAAATTGTCATGATTTTTTTTGAGATATGAATAACGTTGGTTTTATTTATTTCATACACACTTGATAGTGTAACATCTGAAGTATCTTTAAAATTTCGGTGAATTTGCAATTATAAAATGGTTAAAAAAACTCCCTCTGACTGTTGATTTATGTGTAGAAATAGTGTACAAAATTTCAAAAGCATCGGTCAAGACAAGTCCAGATTTAGAGTTATGATGTTCACAAACTTCAGAAATGTTGTTTGCGAGAAAACCGATTTAAATTTTTTTATACTTGAAATATACTAGAATCGAGCATGAGGACTGGTCGCTTGAAACGCTGTACCTTCGTTAGTTTTGCTCCGATTTACTTGAAATTTTGACACAATACTCAATATAGTGACATGTTTTACATTTTATCAAGGGTACAAGGAGGCGTTTGGAGGCCCATTCAACCCCACTCCCCCTCCCCCCCCCCCCGTTAGTCCGCCATTGGTAAAGGGGCCCCGAGACGTGCATTGCCTAGGGGCCCCGACATGGTTAATCCGGCCCTGTATACAATACTCTGCACCTTCTCTAGTTTTGTTCCAGCAATGTAAAGTTTTTCATTCAATGTGTTATTTTTGCTTATGTTTTATTTATATTCAGTTCAAGCCCAACATTCTCACAATAAGTTGTATCCACAAAATACCTTGAAAACATCCGAGCAACTGAATGCAAAGAAGTTTAATAGGAAAAGCTTTAATTTCCATAAGACTTTTCTCGAGATAAAGCCTAGAGTAAAAGAAACCAACACCAGCGAAAGTTACTTAGAACCGTTAAGGGGAACACATGCGCGGCCCATTTCTGCCTCTTTCATACAAATCTTAGATTTGGATTTGAGATCAAAATACCCAACCAAACTGAAAAATTATTTTTGTTAAAGTTAGTATTTTAGGTATTCCTGCGCAAAGGATTAATCCATAATGGACCGTTTAAAAAAAAAATGAAAAAATCGTTGATCGCATGGACAAATATTTTGTCAAATATAGGTAATAAAAACAAAATAAAATAAAATATTAAAAATATTCCTGTTGAAGTTATATATATATATATATATATATATATATATATATATATATATATATTTTTTTTTTTTATATTATTCTAAATTATCAGGGTTCGGGTCATTATTTTTAGAAACAGCCTGTCTTTCGACATAGGCCTCCTCTATAGATTTCCAGGTAATATTACCTGCCCAATAAAATGAACAAAAAACAACAAAAAAAAAACAAAAAACCAAAAAAACAAAGGAAAGGCCCATAAAAAAATGGGGTCATCGGTCGACCCACTTGGTTACGAACGTTATGTTTGACATCTTGGCCTGAGTTAAAATAAAGAGGCAAAAGAAAAGAAAGCGACATCTAGCGACTTTCTAGTTTCACTTCTACTGCGTGTGAATTCCACAATATGATTTTTTATCTTTGAAAATATTTCTTTATTTTGCATTAAATTTCTATGACTTTATGAAACGGCTCTGTTGATAAAAATATCAGAATATATTCACAATTTAATGGTTTGATATTAAAAGTTTTATCAGATCTGGCAGTTGCAAAAATAAACTTTCTCTCGTTAGACATAATATTATTATCAGCAAACATTTGAAACATTTCGGCGTTTATATTTAAAATATGATTTTTGGGAACGTAAAAGCTTTGTTTAGTTTCAGTTTTACGACCGTTGTAAAAGTTCCCGATTAAACTTGACGTAAGTAAACAATATGGAAAGAACTTAAAATAACAATTTTTCAACAGTAATGCTGTTTCATACAGCCACTGGCGATCAAAATTCTGGAAAATTATGCCCACTTTACATAGTGTTGTATTAAGAGATGAACTTATTTATATACCCTTAAATATTTTAATTAGGCGATGTGAACAAAGTTATTTGTCACTTTTTCAAACACAACAAACTTATTTTGTGGCACAATTTTATTTCAAAATTAGCTAGTACCCGGCATGCGTTGCTATGCCATTTAATAAGGAATTTGTTTCTCCCTACGTGTCCTTTCCCATTAGTCCCGTTCCCCTTCCGCCTCCCCTTCTTCTCCCGCATCCCCTTCCCTCTCGCGTTCCCACTCCATTTCCTCCACCTTCTCTCTCCTCACTCCAATCCCACCCTTCCTCCGTCCCGCGAACCCCCTTCCCGGTTCTTCTCACCACTCCTTGGTTTCCTTCCCTCTTCCGCACTCCATACATTCAGTCCCGGTACATTCAGTTTTCAAACAGCTCGCGTGCCACCTATTACAATTTTTTAAAACAAATTTCACAATCCCAGAGCTCACCAGTAGTTTTATACAAACCTTGTCCTTACAATAACGAACACAAAAAAAAAGAATTATCCAATTTGGTGCAATCGTTCGGAAGTTATGCACGTTCATACATTTCGGCGATTCATTTTTATTTATAAAAAAGAAAAAAGAAGATGATAGAAGATAGATAGAAAGTTTTAACCACGTTCTTTGTTTAAATAACCAACTAGTTTAGTAAGCAATGCTTACTTCATCAGGGTTAACTTAAAACTAATTACAACAATAGACCTAGACTTAAAGGTGTCAATGGATAGGCAGTTGTGGATTATTTTATGTAGGTAAAACTTCGAGAAACTGAAATTAGGATAAAGGAAAAATGAGGTGTTTAAAAATTATATTTTCCCGGAGTTGGTCAATCATTTATTGGAGACTAAACATCTTTTGATTTTATTAATGGAATAGAGTTACTACGTTGTAATGTTAATGGTATTCATTTGGACACACTAGACACCTTATAAGATGAATTTGTGTACAAATAAAAAAGTACATGTATATTTCCAGTCATCACCTATGGATGTGAAACTTGGGCACTCACCAAACGCCACAGATAAAAGATGGAACGCTGCCAGAGAGCCATGGAAAGAAATTTGACAGGAATAAGGAAACAGGGCAGAGTGAGATATAGCATAATGAGGGAGAAAACTAAAATTTCCAATATAGTTACCCGAATAGACCAACAAAAGTGGAGATGGACAGGTCACATGATCCGCGATCCATAAGAAAAATGGTGCAAGAATGTCTTTGAATGGTATCCCAGAGATGGCAAGAGAAGTAGAGGACGTCAACAAATAAGATGGGAAGACGACCTAAACTCACGGCTGGACATCATTGAAGAAGAGTAGCTCGTGACAGGTCCCAGTGGAAAATGTTAGAGGAGGCCTATGCCAAGAGGCATACTGAGCTACGGGATACATTATAACAAACAAGAATATGTCTAGTATTAATTGAATGAGATTTATGATTGTGTAGAGTGGATTGATATGTTTGTGTAAAAGAATGACTGGCGAAGGACCTTGATTTTGTGTTACTATCACTGCTGGAAATGATAAAAATACATGTGGCATAGAAAGGAAAGGACTCACCGAAAGGATGAAAGAACTTGTAGGCTGGCAATGCCCTCGTCTGCTTTCTCTCCTATCCAACAGGCACAAACAGCAATAGGCGTGAGTTTTGTTTCTTTGATATTACACGGCGGAGTTATTTTAATGGCGATTAGCCGATAGCGGAAGCACAATGCTATATGTTGCGGCGGGAGTTTATTACAGACTGGGTAAAATTAACGGATAGGCAATTCGGATAGGTAGGAGAGGAATTTGCTACAATATTAATACCAATCCCAAGCAGTGACAGTATGTTTGCGTGCTATGTAGGTATATGTATGTGTAGGTATATGTATGGGCGTAACCATTAATACTTAACAGAAGTTCAGAATAAAAAGGCTTATTATTATTATATATAATAAATTTTCGAAAAATATTTATAATTGACCCATTGTAAAACTTGTTCCCTTCATAAATTATGTCCTGCAACCCCCACACCCCTTCGCACCCCACCAATCCATTGACACCTTTGTCCATGTCTATTGATAATTAGTTTTAAGTAAACCCAGTTAATTAGTTTAATTTTAAAGTTATTTATTTTTTTTAACACTTATTTTTCAGGAAAAAAAAGTTAAATTTAATGGAATTTAAAATTTATTGTTTTTACTCCTTTCTAGCGATTATTAAAATCATTTTGTTTGATTAATCTGAAAGTGTGTTGCCTCTTGTATGCTGACGATGCGGTGTTGATTTCTAACAGTGTGGAAGACCTACAGTTTCTCGTGTCCAGGATGAAAGAAGTATATATGAAGAATGAGATAATGATGAATGTAAGTAAGTCTAAAGTCACGGTGTTTGAAAGAGGGAGTACAAAACAGTATGCAATATAGTTGTGAATTATGAATACTTGGAGCAAGTGGATAAGTTTGGGTAGTACGTTTCTGTGAGATAGGAAGACTGGTAGAGATATTCAAAAAAGTTGGTATAACTACCTACATTAATGGAAGACTGAATGCTGTTGGCGCCAACACGAGACAACAATTAGAACACTAACAAAAAACTGACGCTTACTAAAAAGCTGTCAAAAGAAGTGAAGCCGGCAGTCCACAATGGAGTGCTGGCACCTACCCTGATGTATGGCAGAGAGGCATGGAACTGGCAGAGTAGGGATGAAAGTAGACTGAGTGCCGTTAAAACGAGATTCCTGATGCGTGGGTGTGGTAAAGCCTTGTATAATCACATGAGAACTGTGGAGGAATGCAAGGCTAATGTAAGCGTAACGCCTAAGATAAAGAAAGGGACCCTCAGATTGTTTGGGCATGTAGAGCGAATGAACGAAGAAAGGAGTGTAAGGAGAATATACGACACGAATGTAAATAGTAGAAGAAGACTTGAGTCAGGCCATGTCAAGAGAGAGAATATTAGAGGAGTATGTATAAGACGATATATAAATGTGAATGAGGCAAAGATTGAATGCTAAGACCAAGTTGTTTGGCGGTCCGTCCTCTCTGCCTACCCCTGCGGCGCAACGGCGTTATGTTTAGTTAGTTAGTTTTATAAATGGTATATTTCGGATAATTTTTTATTGAATTAAACAAATACTGCTAATTTGTTACTTTATTTTACATTACTTTTGTTTTGTGTTTAACTAATCACTTCTTTAGCACCGTTGTGATTTTAAACTCGATGAAACGAAAAATATCGACACTAAAAAGAAACAAACACATACATCCATAGGATTTATCCAGCGACAGAATGAAATGCAATAATCGGTCTCCTTTTTGTGCGGTGCTTTGTAGCTGTAATGTCTGTGTGAATTGTATGAGTGCAAGCAAGATAGCATGCTTGCGCGAATCTATATAAGGCGATGCGTGCTACATCCGTCCTCTCTTTTGCGTTAGGCAACTCCACAATAAATACTAGTACAGTACCGTTACTCTCTCTTCATTTGAGTACTACCCACCATTATTCGTTAGTTCTTCCGTGGAAGGTCTGCTGTCACCGTCTTCTTCTTACTGCAATATGGGTGCAGGCTCTAATGCACGACCTCTTGACTTTGTGATGGCGTCTTCTTGGGTGCGTCCTCCATGCAACAATTTTTTTTCAATTGTCGCAACAACAATCTTCTCTCTTCATTTGAGCACTACCCACCATTATTCGTCAACACTTTGAATGTAAGTCCACTGGACATTACAACTGACTCAACCTGTAGTAGCTGATATCACAACTGGCGCAGCCGATAGTAGCCGACTTCACAACTGGCTAAGAACCTGAAGACGAAATTGATCAAACAGAAGAGAGGAGATTGTTGAAAAAAATTTTCAACTGAGGGAGTGGACTGCGGATCGGCAGAGACGGGAGATAAATGACAGGCGTGCAGTCGTAGTAGTGAGTCAGTCTTGGTTGCTACATAGCGAAGGTCGAAGCGGAGCGGAGTGTCTGCTGTGTTGCTGATGCGTGATGTTGGTCGGGGAGCTTCGGCGGTGAAGATCACAGGTCTTCAGGGAGCCGGTGTGTTGCTTTACACCATGGAGGTGTAGAAGTGACCTTGGTCCAGGCGGTCGATCGACGTAGTGTATTTCTAGCGTGTTCTTGGAAAACCAGTGGCGGCGCAATAAATTCGGCGTAAGTGGGCGCTACACAACTTTACAAGGTAGTAAAGGAACTTCTTTCCATTATTTTTACAAAGTAATAGTAATAGTAATAGTTTTCTTTGAGTAGTTTTTTAACATTAATTTTTAAAGACAATCTTCACTCATGTATGGAATAATAGGATGGGGTGGTGCGCTTGATACTTTTATAAAACCTTTACAAACAACTCAAAATTATATTATCAAAGTTATGTATAATAGAATTAAAACATTCTCGACAGATGCTTTATACAAATAATCTGAACTATTCGGTCTTCGTAAACTATTTATACTGCAAACCATGAAATATATCTTTAAAAACGTAAACAAATTCGAAAAAAATGTAAACAGAATCAACATTAGAAATAATGATGTATTCTATACCCCCCAAACACACACAAAACAAATGCAAACTCACAGTAGCTTTATTGGACCTCGTACCTTCAATAGTTTACCAAAACATATTCAAGTTGCAACTAAACTTCCGCATTTCATAAAAGAGTTAAAATTATGGCTAAACCATACAGATGTAAAAACTCTATTTATTAAGTTTTATTTCACTTTATGTTTCTAAAAACTCTATTTAATTAGTTTTATATCACTTTTCTCACAAACTTTACACCTATTATTACAATGTATCATTTATTACACTTTACACGTATTTAACCGTACACTATTGTATATACTTTTTGTACAAACTGTTTAAACAATTTTTGTTTTTGCTTTATATACCCCTTTGTTTGTTTTTTTCTAGGTCCTAAATAAAACTTATGTTAACTATATTACCCACGCACAGGCTGCGCCTTAGTGGGTTCCCACATTATTGTTTATGATTTTTAAAATATGTAAAAAATTGTAAAATATGGGAAATATAAAGGAATAAAAAAAAAAAAAAAATTCACCATCATAAGACTAAATAATGTAAAAGAAAGTAAAAAGTGGGATTTTTATTTCAAGGAAAAAATAATAATAGGAACCTACTAAGGCACAGTCAAGAAGTATCTAAGTATAAAATATAATCTTTAAAGTTACGGTCTGAGAATTAAGGTATGTTAGTGAATATTGGTTAGTTATATACATATATACTTGGGCTGCAATGTAAATGATAGATCGGAAATCAAATGCCGCATTGAGCATTATTGAGCAAGCCCGTGCAACCTTTATCCGCATGAAAAAGATGTCCTGCAGTCATGATCTCAAGCTTGGATTACGAATGCGAATGGTTAGATGCTACTTGTTTTCGATATTATTTTATGGAATGGAAGCACAGACGCTTACTGAAGAACTAATTAAGCGACTTGAGGCATTCGAGATGTGGATCTACAGAACAATACTTAAAATTAGCTGGATGGACAGGGTTACGAATGAAGACGTTATGGTTCGGATGAATAAAGAAAAAGAACTTCAATATCTTGGACATGTGATCAGACATCCAGAGAAGTATGAGATCTTGCATCTCATAATGCAGGGAAAGATTGCCGGAAGACTGGGCCTTGGAAGAAGGAGAACCTCATGGCTGAAAAACCTGAGACAGTGGTTTTGCCAGTCTACCGTAGAGCTGTTCCGGGCCGCAGTAAACAAAGTCCGCATAGCCAACATGATAGCCAACGTCCGTTGAACGGACAGGGTACAAGAAGAAGTGAATATTATTGTGAAATAAAAGACTGACACTTTTTTTAATACAGTAGCAAGCAAGTATATAATGTTAGTCTTGAAGTTGCGGTAGCATGAAGGGTGTTTGTGGACACACTTGACTTACCTTAATAATAATAATATAATAATAACGTAGTATTTATACAGCGCAGTTTTGTGATATTTCACTTCAAGTGCGCTTAATTATAATAAACTTAAAATTAATCCTATAGTGTTCCTTACGAGTCCTTACAAAATACAAAATTGATTAAATTATGTGAAACAAAGAATATACAGTATATACAAAGCAATTCCTAAAAAATAATATTAACAAAAAGAATTCATTAAAACAAAATTATAATAAAGAATAAGAGGCAGTTTACGTTTAGAAATAATAATAACAGAGTGCACATAAAACTATAGTAAGGAGGTAATCGAAACCAAACAATTAACAGAAAATTGAGGAACATGGCTTATTATAGTAGTTTGAACACGAGTTAAAATTCATGAAAGGTACGATTTTTTAAATAAGTTTGTTTTTAAAGCTCTTTTGAATTCAACCAAGTTCTGGATATTAGTAAGAGCTGAGGGAAGTTTGTTCCAAATGAGCGGGCCAGTTACAAGAAAAGATGGATCATAATAAACGGCTCGATTTGACCTAGAAAGTTCGATTACACGATTAGTAACATCTAGATCTGCTGACCTTAGAGTAAGCTGCCTATCGCTTAAGTTTTGTCCGACACATAGTTCTGATATATAGGCTGGCGCCATTCCTTGCAATGCTTTAAAGGTCATTAAGCAGATCTTCAACTCTATTCTTTCAGGGCATCGAAGCCAATGAAGGCGATCCCTCCAATGATTCCTGACATTATTTGGGGTAAAAAATGTTAATGAAATTTTGGTCTCCGGTGACCTTTTCGATTACTTTAAAAAAATATATTTTCTTCAAAATAAACAAAAAATAATTCGACGTCATGTCGTCACCGGTCACTCGGCCGAGAAACCGCCTAACCTCTTACCCCATCCCCAACTGACAACGCTTACGATTTTTTTAATGTTTTGTAGAAAAAAAAACCCATCAAAAATGTCACTTGAGATCAAAAATGGTCACTCAGGACTAGTAACCGCCCGACCTCTTACCCCAATTATCCCACGCTTACCATTTATTATTTTTTTGTAGAAAACATCAAAAATGTCACCGAAGACCAAAATTTGATTTACATTTTTTACTCCAAATAATTTCAGGAATCAGTGGTTAAAGAAAGTAAAGTACGTCAAGTAAAGAAAGTCAAGTACGACACCTCACATGCTCATAAAACCAGAACCGAACTAACAGACATACTTAATAAACCAAAGTGTAATTATTCATTTGGACAAAGAAGTTCTGAATGTTTAGCAGTCAAGTTATATAACAAACTCCCACTTAGAATCAAACAAATTAAAACAAAAAATAGCTACATTAAGGACATTAAACGTTGGCTGAAGGAACTATCGGAAAATGAACTTACTAGTATACTTAAAACATCGTCATAGAAGTTTCTGGAAAACCTTATCCAAACCATGAAGTTAACAATAGAAGTCGCTGAAAACTTATCCAAAGAATAGTCCCCCTCAGCACAGGATCTCCTAGTGAGTAGGACTATGAATGTATTTTCTATTTTATATATATACCTAACATATTTCATATAAAAATGTAAAAATAATAAATATATAGTTACTAAATAAAAATAAAAAAACGATATTAGAGTATTTCTCAAAATAAATGTACGTAACGAAAATGTTGTTACGAAATAGTTATAAGATGTAACTAAATAGTAAACATTAAGCTTGTTATATGTATACAAAACAAAAAATTTTAAATTTATTTATTATTATTTATTCATTTAAAAAAATATTGTCTTTTTTAAATGTACGTAATTATCCTTTACTATTTTATTTATTGTATTACTTGACTACAAACATACATAAACTCACGACCCAAATACTTGTTGTATCTATTGCAAGGGCTTAAAATAATAATTAATGAGTATTTATTAATGTTTTTTTTAATAAAATTATCAGCTTCCCAATTTTAAGTACCTAATACAATATTCAACTAATCTGTAGAAATTAAAGAACAGGCACTGTTTAAAACATTTAAAAATTTATTAATTTGAATCACTATCGAAATAGCTATTTTTAATTTGTGTTTATTTACAATTTGGTTTGTAGCTACTTTTTTAGTACTTTCTTTTCTCTGGGATCTATTTTATTAAACTTTAAAGAATCTGTAATTAAATTTAGAAAAATTAGCAATTTTTTTACCTTCTCTTTTTCTGCCATGGATACATTTGGTAGAGTTTCTTCTAAGAAACTTCTAATAATCTTTTATTAAATGAAGACAATATTAGCGAAACTCGATCGAAAATCTGAGACAGAAAAATCAGAAAAGATATTGGCTCCGCTGGGACACGAACCCAGGATCCTTTGCTTACATGGCAAGAGCTCTACGGATTGAGCTATGGAACCCATATGAAATTCGGTCACTTTTAACAGTATCATACTTTGACTAAGAACTACCAACATTATGTTCATTTTCTTAACGCACATATCTTTATATATGATTGCTATCTATATGGCTGCTATCTTTATATATGATTGCAAGATTCAACTCAAACTAAATGCAATCTAGATAGTGTCTGGATAAATTTTTGTATCCATTTTATTTTTAATACGCGACATGTATTGACTTTTCTGCAAGTCTAGGATGAATAATTAATTTGAGATTTTACTCATAAAGTTTAAAAAAATTAAAATAAATCTTCTTATAATCTTCTAAGAATCTTTTTGCCTTCCGGCATTGGTTTTTGGGGGCATTTCATCCCTAAAATTCCTAAAATTCCTTAAAAAAGTAATCCTATAGCCGGGATTATAAGAGTAAATAATATTTTATTTTTTTATTTAAATAAGATTTTATAAAAGCTTGAGGCACTAATTCATAAAAATGCTTTCAATTTGAAAGGGACAACTTACATACTTACAGAAACACTTACAATATAGTATTCTTAACCTGAGAATTTAAACAAATATGGAAAAATAACGCTGGACTACATGATACCTAATTGCTTAAATATGTTACTTACCGAAATTAAAACATGTACAAATGGTAAAACAAATATTATGTTGAAGAATTGGCTCGCCGAAAGAAATAATTTGTGTTAGACTCTGACACAAAAAATTCTAACTGCATAATAAAGTAAAATAAGTTTATTTATATCTTCAAAGTAAAAACACTCATTGACAAACTACTTAAATAGTTTATTGGGACTTTTCTTTTTTCGATAAAATATTTTTATTTTTTCTGTCATATTGTATTACTATGTCTTTATAATAAATAAAATAAATATCAGGTTGTAACTGTATCCACTCAGCTTTATATTGTACTTTTTCGTTAAGTTACGAAATTCCTAATAAAAGTACGAAATTGTAAGAAGAATTAGACAAAATGGGGTTATAAAAAGTCAATGGTTTGATAAAATTTAAAACTGTAAATATGTAAGCTTAGCAATGTTCATACCGCATGTATTACAAAAAGAAGATTAAAAAAAGACTTACCGTTTTGTGAAAAAAAGGCTTTAATATTTCCTGTTACGAAATTGTAGTCCCACTAAAGAAACACGTTGTTACTGATTAAAACAATTAATGTAATGGCGGAGACGTCAGACCAACAACCAACCAGAAAGAAGCTAGTGTTGCCCTTGTAAAATTTAACAAATGGGTTCAGAAATTACGGTGGAAGTAGAAATAAAACGTAACTAAAGAGTAGTAACTAAAAAGTAAATGACTTTGTCTCATTTTCATTTTTGTGCATAAATTATTAATTTACTATGAAATCCCATATAAAAATTACTTCATACAGAAACTACGTTTAATTAAGACCCTAAAACTTACAAAAATTCATATATTATAACGTTATTATCGCATTTTATGAAGTATAAACACATGAAGTAGGTAGGGTGGCAATTTTATTTTGTATGAAAGGTAAAAATCGTTATTTTTTTAAAATATATATATATTTGCGAATTAACACGATTGTAATGTTTATTATTCGTTATTTTAAAGCCTAATATTTATTCTACAAAATGGTGCATATTTTTTTTGTATGATTAATTAAAAACATGTGTAATTTTTTAACTGTTCCTAGGCACACTTTATTTTTCCAAAATGTACACTTTTTTTGAGAAATACTCATTAATAAAATGAATAGTGAAACACGAAGGATTGCTGAGATTTTACCGGAAAAGTTTTTGAACATCGGAATCATTAAACAATAATATTAATTTGTCCTTTTGAATTTATTTTGGTAGAAGATTAAATTTACGAGGACCAATAAAACTGCTTTAAGAAGCTCCGGCGCTCCTAGGTTTGACTAGTCTGACTTGAAGGGGTTAGCCCGAAGGCTTTGGTCAAACCTAGGATAAACCAGTCATTCTGCGAAGAGACTGCATATCGACCTTTGACTATGATATTTATACTTACTTGGTATTGGTTTGGGGAGTGCAAAATAATTTTTAAGATCTTTTGCTAATTCAATTTTTATTTTTTTCAAAATTATTTTTTATTTTATATACATATTTCGTAGTACACAGTATGACTAATTTACAGGTGTTAAATATTTTAGTTTATTCTATTAAAGAACTTATAAGAAGTTATAATATGGCTAGACATTTCTTTTTTTATCGATGGAATATGTTTAGTGACCTTAATTACGATAGGTATATGTTTTTGGCAATCACAGTTCTTACCTGAAATGTTTTTTTTTTAAGTATTCTTTTTTTTTAAATTATTATATTTTTTTGTTAAATACATTTGATTGTTGGTAGGAATATGTTTTTGGCAATCCATATATAGCATCTTCAGTGGAAACCTAAATGATTTTTTTTTTTAAATTATTACTCTATTTTTTTAATTATTATTTTTTTTGTTATACATTTGGATAAATATATATATAAACAAGTTTTTAATAAGCATTAAACATAAAGAAAGAACAAAAAAAAATACGGATAAAAGATTAAAACAGATGTGATGAACAAAAAAAATATGTTTTGATAGAAAGCAGTCACTTTGTGGTTTGACATATTAATTGAAATAAAACAATGACTTAGTTTGTAACCACGATTTAATTATTTAATTTATGTACCGACCGGTTTCGCTTTACACAAGCATATTCAGGGTATAAAATTAAATTGATCAAAAATATACATTGTGTGGTCTTTTATATAATAAAGAAAGAGACAAAACATAATATAAAGGAACAGTGAGAGAAAAAGACCGGGCTAATATCGGGCTGTTGGACACATTTATTATTAAGGTTATTATCACCAGTTATTAAGGATTTGGGTTTTTGTTTTAACAGCTTTCTTTATTTCAAGTGATTCGAAATTATTTAGTCTGTTACCATGACCATTTCTGTGTAAAATCTTAGCACCGGTGCTTTGACTGAAGGTATGATCTTTATCAATAATATGATTGGCGAATTCAGATCATTCCTTCAGTCAAAGCACCGGTGCTAAGATTTTACATAGAAATGGTTTTTGTTATAAAGCAGTTAAAATTTACTTACGTGCACATTGCTTTTATTTAAATATACCTCCAAATATTGTTGAAAATTTAAAAAAAAGTAACATCCGTGTTTTCATAATTACAATCCAAAAACAGGTTAATAAAATATTTTTAAAAAAGTGCACAGGGGTTACAACGGGTAAATATTTGTATAAGTAATTGGTTTTGATCCAAGTTTTTATTACATGTTTATGCATATATACGCTGTGTATGATACGTTTTTATATATAAAGTCTTATAAAATGAATCATAAATCTTTTGCCCAAAGAAAAATATCTCACAAAGCAAGTTTTGCAAGTACATTATTTAGTCTAGTGCGAGAGCCATTTCCTTTTTTGGTATAAAGAACATTTCGAGAAAATATGTATTTTGGGCATTAAAAATAATAAATCTTTCTTATGTCAAATAGTTCAGTTTCTTGGAATAATTGCAAGGAGGGGTAGGTAGCAGTGGCGGTCCGCGAGTTTTCAGTGAGCTAGAGCGCAAAGATTGAAAACTATGACTCTATCGGCTTTGTTGTAGCTGAAAACGAATTTGGAAAATTTAAACTTTTTGTATGAAGGTCTTCAGTCAAGGGATTATTTCAGTCATGGATGCGCCGCAACCACATACTGAAAGATATTCATACAAAAAGTTGAAATTTAAAATAAAATAAATCATTTTCAGCTACGACAACATCAGTAATGTCGTATTTTTCAATCTTAGCACTCTAGTTCACTGAAAACTCACGGATCGCCACTGGTAGGTAGGTCTAACGATTTTTAGTGTTATTTTATAGTTATTTCTAGATTTGTTCATATGAATCAGACATCATTTCTCAATAAAGCGTTAAAAATCTCCCATCAGATATCAAACCAGCATTTTACACTAATAATAATATTGGCAAGCTTTTAATGAACGGTAAGGATGAGGAAGATAGTCTATCTCACTCGGGAATTTATTCACTTCAAGGCAGCGACAGCCCAGTTTTTTTTCATATTGGTAAAACAGCACGCAACATAAACACCCGTGTCAAAGAACATGTTAGATGTTTACACAGCTCTGGATTTTCAGAATTTGCAAACCACTTGATCGAAAAAGACCATAAATTTGATAAAAACTCCTGCGCCAAACTTATTCATTAAAACAATATCGGTATAAGGTTGGACAATTTAGAGGCACTTGAACTTAGGAAAGCTATTAACATTAATATTAAGGTAGTTAATAACCAACTAAATTTAAATAAAAGTCCCATACTAAGATTGTTCCGTATTGATAAAGAACACGCCCGTTCCCTTACCAATTCTCCATCTACGCCTTTTTCCTCCTTCACTTGACGCGTCCAGCCCATTTTTTGGTAAATTCTATATTATAACACACATGTAACCTAATGTTAGTAGAGTTAGAGTATTATACTTCCCTGATGAAGCTACGGTTGTAGCGAAACCCGTCTCCCGGTCGGCATAAAGTATAAAAAAATAAAAGTGGTGCTTACAAAATTATTGTTTTATTTTAAAAATATTTCTAAATGTTTAATGTATATATTGTAAATACACCCGATCCAATTAGTCCATACCGATGATTGCACCAAATACCAATGCATTATGAACCAATTTAAGGACCTACATAAGTTTACTTACAGCTTTTCTAAGTGATTTGTCCATTTGAGTTGGCTGTCTGTTGTAACTCCCAAGTATTTAACTGTATTGGAATTGTAATGGAGACTTCCTCACCTGAAACAAAGAAATACAAATTGTTAGAATAATTTCGTCAACAGTGTTGAAATCAGTGTTGAAGTGAAAACATCTTTAGCACCGCTGTGATTTGAAACTCGATGAAACAAAAATTAGCAACACTAAAAAGAGGCAAACACATAAATCTGGCTATCTAAGATTTAGCCTGCGAGAGAATGTGGTAGACTAATCGGTCTCATCTTTGTGCGGTGCTTCGTAGTCTCCCCACTCATGTCTACTTTAGTTTTATGAAGATTTCACTTCTACCGCGTGTGAACTGCACACTCTGATTTTTGAAACTCGATGAAACGGAAACGAGCGATGCTAAAAAAGACAAACACATATGTCTATTAGTTTTAAAATGGGTACTCGGTTCCAATATAATACGATAGATCCACAGTCTCACGCAAATCCTCTTTGGTCTAGTGATATAAAGCACCTGACGATTTTCTGTAGACATTTAGCGGACCAAGGATCGAATCCTACGAACTCAAAATAAAAACAAAATAATATATTTTATTTTATTTTATTTGGAAAACCAACAATTACATTATTTACTTAGGTGTATTTACATATGTATATATTATTGAACCAATAATAGGTTTTCACTGGTGTGTATTAATTAGAGAGATTAAAAAGTTATAAAAGTTATAATAGTTATAATAGCTTATTGGGATGGGATGGTGGGCGGGAGGGGAAGGGGAAGTGTGTGATTTAGTCTAGTTTTTGTCTGGTGGGCACTCTTAATTGAATTCTTTCAAGTAATTCCGGGCAATCTATTGCAGAGGTGGCTATCTTTTGCAAGAATATTACGTCTGCAGAATTTCTACGATTTTCTAGTGACGAGATTTTGAAAAACGTGGCTGACTCCACATAACTTAGATGAGGACGATATCCCCGAAAATCAAGGTATCGTAGAAAACGATTTTGTATTTTCTCAATCCTTTCTATGTATGTTGTGTACCTGGGATTCCAGACTTGAGAGGCGTACTCCAGAGAACTGCGTACATACGCAAAGTACAGCATTTTCAAAGTGATTACCTTTTTAAAGTGTTTGCAGATTCTGAGTATGAAGCCAAGTACCTTGGAAGCTTTTGCAACTATGGATTCGATATGTCGGTCAAAAAGTAATTTTGGATCTAGCACTACTCCCAGATCTTTGGCCTCCATCATTTTTTTAAGTATTGTGCCGTTAAGGGAATAATCAAACGAAATGGGATTTTTGTTTCGGGTAAAGCTGATGACGCCGCATTTTTTAACATTTATTTGAAGGTTGTGTTGTGTGCAGTAGCTATTTAGGCGATTTAAATCTTCTTGTACGCGAGTACAGTCATTGATATTTGTAACAGGAGAGAATATTTTCATGTCGTCTGCGTATAGTAACGTTCTGGAGAGGAGAAAACATTTTCCAATGTCATTAATGTATATATTGAAGAGCAATGGTCCCAATAATGACCCTTGGGGTACTCCTGACGGTACGGTTACCCAATTCGATTTATAGCCACCGACGACTACTGCTTGGCTGCGATTTTTCAAATAGCCATCTGAGGAGATCTCCGTGTACGCCGATTAGTGAAAGTTTAGTCAACAAAACATCATGGATTACTAAATCAAAGGCTTTGATATATATATCTTTTTTACGCAATGTTCAATCTTCAAACCACTCCAAAATGAACAGGCCAAAGAAAACACAAAAGAAAGTGACATCTAGTGACTCCGAAGAAGAAAACACAAATACTTATATGATGACCAAATGTACAGGAAAAGGTGCACTGGAATTCGACGACAAAAATACGGGAAAAAATCATCCTTAGCATTGATAAAAAAAAGTGCTTCATAGTCTCCCCACTGTTGCCTACTTTAGTTTTTTGAGGGTTGCATTTCTTCCGCGTGTGAATTTTTTTTTAAATTCAAACCATTTTTTCAACATTATGAGCTACTGGTTTCGACACCGTGGTAATGTTGTAGTGCCTCCACATGACCAATTATTTTATTAAAGGGTAACAATTATTATTAATAATTGTTACCCTTTGTGATATGCATAAAAATCTTGTCTTAAACGTTAGTTTAACAATTAAAAATAATAATTAATTATTTTATTATTTATCTTACATCCCTCAAACCATCTATGTCTTAATTTATCCTTTGCCGCAAGTGGTCCGAAACAACAAGACTGATTTTATTAAGTGCATGCCTTTTCTTTCTTTTATCTATGCCAGTTGGTAAAAGCTAACTGGAACAATTAAAAGAAACTGGATTTCTGCAAAATTAAAACAAATATTTTTAAATGCCTCGCCCCTAATCTCAGCTGAGGCCCGGTTGTTTTAGCCTTCCGAAGTGCGGTTTTATCTTTCTGAGATTTCACCGAGATATATACCTACTCTTTTCAATTACAAAATAGTAATAAAAGAGGCTTACTCGCATTTTCACGGGAGGCTCTAGTTACTAGACAGGTTTTTATTGCGGAGATATTTTCAATTAAGAAAATAAAATAAGATGGTATTCCCTCCACGAATGCGTAATATTATACGGCATTTGGTGAACAACTCGAACACTAACAGAAAATACGCATTGCGATTTTCAAACTTGAAGATATTTAAGGGAAGTGAATAAATTTATCGTGCAAGGCACCCTCAACATTTAAGAGATTAGGTTAAGCCGCCGAACCCGAACTTCTACCGATTTCTTACATATCCCCCTTAAACATTTGAAGTTTTTAAATTCTTAAAAAAATATATGTTATTTTTGAAGATAATATCTATACTTCCCCACGCCGAAACGCAAATTATATGAAATTCCCTCGATATAAAAAAAAACGAGTGTGCTTTAGACCACACCACTGAAGTAGAACTTCACTAACTTATATGACTTGAAGTGAAATATCACAAAACTACGGTATGTAAATACTACGTTATTATTATTATTATTATTATCTCGCTCTCAACTTCCGTTCGCCTCGCCCGACGGTTCGCCTCGCCCGATCACACTTTTCATAACGCTCTCGTCACGTATTCACCACCTTACTCCCCAAGACGACCTCCGTAGTCCAGTGGGTAAGACTATTGACTCACAATCCGGAGGTCGCGGGTTCGAACCCGGTATGCGCAAATAAATTTTATTTGATTAATTTGTGTTATTTCACAATTAATTCATATAAAATAATATATAGTATATTTGCGGCATGTTCCAGAGTGGAAGATACTATCAGTATCGCCCTGGTGTAAGACCACCATTCAGAATTGAAACGTTGCTTGAAAATGGCTTTAGCCGTGTTTAGTGAACAGATCTGAATAGCCAAGCACTTCCCAACCTTCCTCTTCCCCACCTCCTTCCCCTCCCCACTACCTTAAGCCTCACAACATACCCCAATTGGGGATGCCATAGTCTCACTGGCTCCAGACGGGAGCAGTTGAGATTCTTGTGCGGTATTCACTGTAAAAAAAAAAAAAAAGTCAAGCGTGCGTAGAGGCCCGACCGTTCGCCTCGCCCGATCACACTTTTCGTAACGCTCTCGTCACACATTTACCAGCTTACCCCCCAAGTCAAGCGTGCGTAAAGAAGTTTTACTTCAAAAATCAAAAATTCACTGTGTTTCTTTAAATGCTGTTTTAGACAGCCCCAAGAGATTTTTGCTTTATTTTAAACTAGCCGTGTTTTATTAAACATTTTCACAATTTTCGCTTCAATTTTACCGTTTTAAATATTAGCGCACTCACTGCAACATTCGTAATTACACATCTCTCCATCTTTTTCTTTTTGAGCCGGGATACGGCGCCTTACAGATGAAAAACTTGTAGCGCACTTTTAAAAAATAATTAATCCAATTTAAAATTTTCCAGCTTTTCGCCTTTTGTGAGCATTGACAAACTATGTGTCTAATAAAGTACTCTCCGGTAGGCTTGTTGAACAAGTATCGACATATCGATATTTTTAATTCAATATATCGATATTTTTAGCCGATATATTTTGATCCGATATATCGATACAAAATATCCAATATGGAAAATTGTATCAAAAACGATATTTTTTTAAATTTATGTATTTAAAGTCACTAGAATCCAAAACCGTATAGGAACGAACGGAAAAGGTAACTGTATTGTGGGTCATGACATCTGGCCGTTGAAATTTTAACTATTAATAGCTTACAAATCTATTGTCTTTGCATTAGTATTTGTGATCACTAATACTATCTCATGTATGTAGGTACATACATAGAAATGTATGCTATTTTTCGCCATTTTTTTCTAAGCCACTCCTATGTGTTGGTTCCCAATTGTCTATGATTATTGACTATATCTTATTCCAAACACGAAGTCCTTTTTGACAGATTAATATGCCAATAGAATGTTACTGAGACGTATAAAAACTTTATATGCGTCTCAGTTTACATATACGTTAAAAGACAGCTTTTTAGTTTTTGATATTTTTGTAATTATTACCTAATAAAAATGAATACTGATAAAAATACCTTCATTTTTATTGAGATTTTTGTACATTAAAAAAAGGACATTGTGTGTAAAAATTACTTTTGACATATTGAGCTGAATACACTATTATTTTAAAAACGCAAAATAACTTGAAAATTTGACCGATATATCGATATTTTTTCCTCGATATATCGACGTCGATATTGATATTTTAATAAATATCGATACATCGACATATCGATATTTTTTTCACTTTCGACATCCCTACTGTCCGGATTTGGCAACACACTGCCTTATTATAGACCAGGGGTCACCAAATGGCAGACCGCGGTCCAGATCTGGACCGCCGAACTATTTTGTGCGGACCTTGTGTTAAATACAATTTTAAAACACCAAAAACAGGAAGTTTCTTGTAAAAATTTTTGGATAAGATTTATTTGTGCTAATAAATACACAGAATTTAAAAAAAATGCCTAAATACTTCTCACTTTGTTTGGATCAACATATGTTTGTGAAGCAGCATTTACCAAGGTGAACTTCATTAAAAATAAATTCAGGAGCAGACTTACCGATGAACATCTCCAAGACTTAATGACAATAGCCTACACAAACTTTAGTTCACACTTCATTAATATTGTAAAAAACCCTTGGTACTTCTTTTTATTCATAACATTTGTTTATTATTTAATAAAATAATGTTCCGGAACCCATTCTTTTTATTTGTTCATTGATATTGTATGTACACATATTTACATAGTACAATTTATTATTTCAGTTGTTTAGCCAGGGAGGGTTTAAGTTTTTTCTCTTCCGGATCGTGACGGTCATGTTATTTAAAAAAAAACGGACCCTAATGAAAGTAATTGGTGACACTTTCCGCAACCTTGTTTACGTGGATTGCCGTTTTTTTTACGAGGGAGAGGTCGATTCAGTTGGTGAGTCGATTCAGTTTCACCTCACAGACAATAAAAAATGCTGGTGTCCTACAAGGATCGAGTTTGCTCCCAACTTCTTTTTTGTTGCACATCAATGACCGTTTGTCGTTTGGGCCAACTCACTGAAAAATGGGTGCAGTTTTTTTTCAAATTTTTTCATGTTGAAACTTAAAATACTGCAATTTTCAAAAACGATCGTATATTTCAGATACAAAAATCTAAAAGGCAATTCTATCTAGTTTCTATAAAGGTATTTGCTTTTACGACATCTTCAAAAATAAGAAATATACAAGACATTTAAAATACGTTGAAAAAATTCCAAATTTCTTTCGGACATCAATCGTTAAAACAGAGATAAACTACCCTCTCGGGCCGTGTAAACAATGTGTATTTCTTTCAATGAACAACTTTTTAATTAGTAATTTTTTCACATCCGCGGCCGTTTGTCAATTGAATAAAAATTTCACGAGGTTTTTTAGTAAGGCTGAAAGAATGTAAGAATGTTTTTGTGGTTAACCTGATCACTATAGTGCAAGAGCGATACGGCAGATGCCACAGTATAAAAAGTAATGTTATCGGAGCACTCGCTCTCTCTTTGGCCAGCTCCCAGCTTGTCAACACGCTTGTATCTATTGTGCAAATACAGATTTATGTTCGACCACGCGCGTAATTATTTGAAGGTAACATTATCCTCTACAGATCTTCATCTTCCCAATAGTTAAAATAACAAAGAACAACAATATTTTCTTCATCGCTTGAGTCACTTGAGATAGTATTAACCATACGACTGTACGTACATAAAAAAATATTCAAGTTATTATAATTTGGGTTGCGCCGTGAACGGAAACCAGCTTTAAAGAGTAGCATGTCACTACCACTACTTTGTCTTACCATGTAAAAATAATCGGTAATAAAAAAATTGAAATTTTTTCTTTTCATATTGAGATCCGAAATTTTGGTTTAATAAAGATGTACATTTTAATTATTTTCTGGTTAATTTTTCACAAGGAGAAATCTCTCTAAATCCATTAATGTAACACGTTGATAATTAATTGTTCAGTAACCTGCTTAGGCAGGATTTCAGCCCGCGACGTGCAGGTGATAGTAATAGGATTACAATATTCTTCGAAAATTCCTTTTGTATTTCTCGGAGAAAATTTTATTTCCCAATAAAATAAGATTTGCCTCTCTTTGAACGATAAAACGAAGTATTTAGAAAGCTTTGGGATTGAACTTAAAACCATTGTTGTTAACAGGAAATGTGGTCTTTGAAATTCAGAAAGTTTCATTCAAAAAACACAACATTCAAAAACAACATTTTGTTAACCATTGTACTAATCTATTTTTTTACAATAGCTCCACACTGGATGTTCTGAGTAAATTTTTCTCTCAGGGCTGATGCTATCTTTAGGGATGGTGTGTGGAGGGTCTTTTTAAGGAAAGGAGGGATAGGTAGTTCTGGGAAGGAAAGGGGTAAGAGATGTGGGTAGGAACCGTGGGGTCAGTGTCTCCAAGAGTGACGGACGTATGAATCATCCCTCCCAATATGGTGCAAGGTGATGGTTCGAGCGAGTCCGGCTGGAGTCATAGGGTCTCCCTCAACCTCATCACTTGATGTGACCTATAGCAGAGGTGTTGGTTATCCAATAAATGATTCCCAGGGCGACGGTAACCCATACCCGCCTCCCAAATTGTAAGCAGAGTATGGCTAAAATTTGCCACTCACCCGTTCAAGTCCAGATGGGTAACTTTTTAACAAAGGAGTAATCTGTCAATAAAAGCACAAGGAACACTAAAGAATCGGTTGTCTTTTCGACGAGAGCAAACAGTTCCCATCACCATCAAATTTGCTTTAAAAAAATCCATTCAAAATAACCTTTTCCATAACTAACATTGACATTCAATTATCAATATTAAATCATTAAGCGTGCCTTACAGGCAAAGATGACACCATGGCAATATTGTTAAGCGTGCCTTACAGGATAAGACAACGCCATAACAATATTTACATTGGGTTCCAATAAAAAAAAAAAACACTTTACAAAAGGGCGCTTACCGTCCATGTTTGTTTAATCTATTATATTGATGTATTAATATATTCTTTGAAAACAAAATCTATATAGAGAGCTACCAGATTTATTTGAAAAAGTCTACCTCAAGGCAGCGTACTTTTACGTAAATACGTATTTCTTTTCGAAGTATTTGGGTAAAAATTATTAACTTTGGTGACGAAACTTTCAATTCATCTCTCGAAAACTAATTTATTGTCGAAATGATCTTGATGAAGACATGGACGCCCTTTTGCACGTACAAGGCAGCGTACTTTTACGTAAATACGTATTTCTTTTCGAAGTATTTGGGTAAAAATTATTGACTTTGGTGACGAAACTTTCAATTCATCTCCCGAAAACTAATTTACTGTCGAAATGATCTTGATGAAGACATGGACGCCCTTTTGCACGTAACTCACCTTAAAAAGCCTTGAATATTAAGCTCAAAGGCTTCAAGTCTGTCTCAAACTGTCATTCCGAAAATTCCATTAAAATTCCTAACGCCTACGAACTAATATTTCTGGGGGTAATAATAGGAATCTGAATTATCTTCCCACATTGATAAATAACTTACTAGACGCGAGAAAAAAAAAATTAAGTGTATATTAAATGAAAAAATAATATCTATGTAATCTTAAAATAGCTGACTTGGTCAACGCTACGACAAAAAAGCTTTTCTCATATTTTAACAATTATCAATCTAATTCCATCTTCTTTGGGCCATTCTTTTGGATTTTTACCTGAAATCTCTGTGTAGCGGTCACTTAACCCGCTCTGATAAAACCATCGCAGCGCCACTGTTTAAGGAACACTCCAGACCGGACCTGCCTACGGCCGATACTACATCTACCTACAGCGGAATAATAATTCCGCCACTTACGCGAAAGGCCTAGAACATGTGGCTGTACCATACAAGTGCCCATAGAAGGTTCGAGCGATTTCTCAGCTTTGCGTGAATTCACCCAGCCTTGCCTACCGTGAGAGTAATTACTCGCCGCGAGTATATAAGCAAGCGCTCGCTCGCTGAGTACCAGTTCAGTCTCATTCATCGGTCGAGTAGCAACACAGTCCGAGCAGTGCCGCGACTAAGTAAGCCAGCAACAAGTGATTTACACATGTCTAGTGTGACACCAGTAACACCTTCGAGGCCTCCATCTCCAACTACCATCTCGACATGAGATATCAAGCAACCAGCATCCGGCAACGAGCCAGCAACCAGCAACCGGCAACAAGCCAGCAATCACAACCAGCAACCACAACCAGCAACGAGCCAGCACCACAACCGGCAACAAGCCAGCAACCAGCAACCGGCAACGAGCCAGCACCACAACCGGCAACGAACCAGCAACCATCATCCTCATCGCCTCTCAAGGTTCCTTCCTGCGTCACGTGTGTGCTCCGACCCACTGGACACACAGCCGCCATACCTCGTCAACACGACGACGGTCGACCGCCTGGACCAAGGTCACTTCTACACCGCCATGGTGTAGAGCAACACACCGGCTCCCTGAAGACCAGTGATCTTCACCGCCGTAGTCTCCTAACCTTCTTCACACATCATCACGCAGCAGCAACTCTAACGGCACCACTGTCACTCCGCTCCGCTCCGACCTCGCTACGTAGCGCAACAATAAAGACTGACTCATCACTGACCGACGCCTTTCATTTCTCGTCCCGTCTCTACCGATACGGCCCGCTCCCTCACCCGAAAGATCCAGAATGCCGAACACGCCTAATTACGGAGATAATCAAAATTCACAAAAACCCCATTAATAAGAGACGACGGGACTAAGCACAATAATTATTTGAATCCAGTGATTGACAGTGTGGGACTAATGTAAAAAAATAAAATAATAATTACTATTATTCTTTAAAAAAATAATTACCTAGCATTTTCTCGATAACAAAGCATACATGAAATTTTTATTTTTTTATTTCTTCATCTTTCGTAAAGCGAAATCAACAATAGAATAAATTTTCCTAGAATTCTTACTAGCAGTGGTTCCTTTGTTATCTTTGTCATGGCTTAAAACCTTTTTTGTCGTGCGTAAACAGCTTTCCTTTCAATGGGATGAGTGAGTTCAAATCCCCATTACGCGTTAAAAATATAATCCGCTGGTAAAACCCATGGCACAGTCAATAAAGCGGGGAAATCGTTTGTTTACCGTGGAAAAGTTAAGAAAGGGGAATGGTTAGCAGACTGCAACCGAGTGCGTTGAATAGGGGTAACATTTTATATGTATTTTGTTCCATTAGCTTGACGATGGGTTCTATATTATCTTTATAAATATATATATATATATATATATATATATATATATATATTAAATCTCGCGTCATGAAGTTTATTCGAGATAAACTCCGAAACTACCGATTTTCATGAAATTTGGGTTACTGCTTGTAATTTGGTTCAACTTAAAAGATAGGATTCGATTATTGACCTCAATATTTATTATTGCGAATTTAATGTTTGTTGTAGGACAAAGCTTTGTGATTATTTGTAGGTTCCATAAGTTTCTAACAGATGGCGGTGTGAATTAATTTATCGACCCAACACTTGGTTATCTAGGTTGGGTAACCATCCAGTAGATGGCGTTTATGTTTCGTTGGCCGGGTCAGCTAGTATATATACATATATTTGTTTACAATAGCTTCACACAGGAGGCCTTGAGGTAAATAATTTCTTTCAGGGTATGTGTCATCCATGCTCTCCCGATCCGGCCCGCCACGCAGTAAATGGTTCCCGGGGCAGCGGTACCCATATCCACCTCCCAAATTGAAGTTAATTACAACGATTAATAATAAACCCCATTTCACCATCAAATTACCAAAAGAAAAATCAATTCGCATTACCAATTAAGTTCTTTGAATCTTGTACATCTAAATATTTTCTATTTTTGGGCTATCTCTGGGCCGGCTAGTAGACAATTTCAGATCCCACACACAGCATATACTCCCTGGGGAAGTTCTTTCCTGAAGGCCTCCAGTGTGGAGTTATTGTAAAAAAAGTTATAGGAAGGTTTATAAAGGAGCGATAAATGTTTCTTGTCCCGGCCCTGGTAGGTAGGTATTGCGAGCCTAAGATCAAGAACCTTCTAAATATTACACTCGCAAAGCATACACGTGTCCTTACACCCATGAATATTCTACAACTCTGTTCTCTACGTATTGTGCTCCCGGGTCTAGCAGGACTTTTTGGATGTCCTTAGTCGCGGAATTCGGTTCACTACTTTAATTTATTTTGAACTTGAGTTTTGCGAATGCCTTACTAAATATACAAAAATTTACTTTCAAAGAAACCTTTTTTCTCACAAATATACGGTCAATGCTATCATGATGTCATTTTGCCAGAATCCACTGGAAAAAATATACATTTTTTGAAAATTGCACTTGTTTTTTTGTTACAAATGGGCGATTCCGCTATAGACGATTGTCGACATTCATTTTTAAATCGCAGTATTAGTTCCTTTTTTTGATATCCGTGCAAAGAAGAAAGTCAATATTTAATAATAAAAAAAATATTTTGGATTTTACTTCATATTGACATTATTGGCGCGCTTGGAAACATTATCATTCGAAAAATCGATATATAAACTGCAAAATCACACCGTGCAACACTGGCGCGAAACAGCTGTTACCGATAGTGTGAGGTTATATTTTATTGCTAAACCTTTAGTGGAAATATTAATTTATATTTATGTGTCGAAGATGTAAGTACTTTTTTGTTATTTTTTAAGCATCATTGACTACAAGAAGTCACTGTTGGCTTGTTGCACCCGCGATGTAAAAAGATATAAAAGTTTGTGTTAATTACAGAAATAAAGTACTAACGTTTTGAAACCTTGTAAAAGAAAGAAGAAATCAAAGGCAAACCTAAATCAATCGTTTTTAAGAGTATAATATTAGCTGAATTGAAATAAACGTTGACACAAATTGGTTGCACCCGCGATGTGATGTTAGAATCGCGGTTGCAACTCTTTGACAACTACACTTATTGTGTCATTTATCGTATATTTTATTGTTTTGTTACGTCTTGAATAACAATATATGCTACGTATGATTGGTATTTTATATTTAATAAGGGTGTTTATATTATATTTACCATATTTTTAATAGAAACATGGCTTAAAATGACAGAAGAACAAGGGAAAGAGACCGCTTCATGGAATGTATGGGTGAAAATTTAAAGAAAATCTTTCTTCATATTAGTAAAGGAAGAAGCTAAAGGGTCATATTGGATGATAAATGGGAAGGGCTAAAAATATACCAGGCATTCAATCAAAACATTTTATTCAATCTGAAGTCGGCGATACCATTTCCATGGCGCGAACCTCAAATGCATATTGGTTTTGAAATATCCAAAAACCACCACTGAAACAGAAAGTGATTGGGAAGATAAAGATTTGGAACATCTTACAAATTACAAAATACGAAAGGAAATTCTGTATCCTGATGTATCTGTGCCTTCAGTATCAGATCAGATTAAATCCTTTGTGTCACCTAATACAAAATTGCGCATTTCCGATGTTTACAGAGATTCAGGCGACGAATCCTTAACGAAGTTCCAACGTCTCCTCAACTCTCACAATTACCACAGACCCTCCACACAGCATCCTCAAAGATGACATAGGGAATTATTTTTAAGGGCCTCCTGTGTGGAGCTAATAATGTAAAAAAAAATTATTTCTTAATTGTATTAATTTATTAATATTAATTAAATAATAAAAACAATTAATTAAATAATCAATACAACCAAAAGATATTAATATTACTTAAATAATAATGAAAATCGTAAATGATGAAGCAGACGTGCATTTTGAAGACTTTTTCGAAGTTGGCAATGCCAGAGCAAAAGATTGAATTTTCTGCGAATATTGACGTTTTCGAAAAGAAATAATTAACATAAGTGACGAAGAAGTGTATTGATTAGTCAAAAGCATTGTTTAATATTTTATTTCGTTCCTCTTCAAGTTTTTATTGATGTTTATATCCACTTAAATTAGACGGGTTGCACCCGCGATAATTTGATGTTTCACCCGCAATAAGGAACTCCAGTGAAAAATATTATCGCTTTAAAAAAATATGTTCATATAGACCAATAAACGCTGATTCTGAACATATAAGTTTTATTTCATAATATTAAACGTAGAGTTCTTTAAAAATTATAAAAAAGTGCATTTTTTAACACCTCGTTAAAATACACTGTAAAGTTGGTACGATTGAATGGTTAGCGCTGACGTCACGCGTCACCATTCATTGTACCGTCATAACCCGTCTAATTTAAGTTTTTTTAGTTCGCCTTCAAAATCACCAATTTTATTTGAGCATGATTCCACTTTATTCCCCAGATCTCGAATTTCTTTCATGATGTCCGAAAAAATTTTATTAAAATCATTTGTTAGAAATTTTTTAGTTGTGCATTTATTCTTTCACTCATTGTTTGAAGTAACTGTTCTTTGAAACAATAAAATTTTTGTTCGATTAGAGTGTCACTGTTATCAATTTTTGGACGCATTATTATTCTTTAATAAAAATAATTTATTATTTTAATTTAAACTGAGGTGACATCTATCGACGAAATCTTCTTTAGAAATAACTGTGCTCGGTAGGCAACTGCTGAAATGTTCCGTCACCAGTTGTGGTAGATATATAAAAACTTGAAGTTATTGAATTTTTATTTTATTTTATTAAAAGCATCGTATTAAAAAGACGTCGATGTTTTGAGCACTCGAAAATGATTTGAATGTCACTTTAAATAACTTTACACTTTATTTGAAGCACAGAAGGTTTTGTCAAAAAACCGATTGAGGTCAGGGAGAAAAAAATGATATTTTGTTGAAGAAAAACCATTTAATAGCACAACAACATGAAGATGCATTAGCGGCTCATCCTGGGTCTAAGGCTTATTGAAGTTACTGCTTTATATTATTCAAAACTCACAAAAACTTTATGAAAATAACAGAGATGTTTTGACAGCTGTTCACTGCTCTAGGTAGGTAGGTAGGTGCTTTGGTTCCACTCCTCCTCCTCTCCCTACTCCTTCCCCTCCCCTATCCCCCCTCTCCCACCATCCCCCCTCACCCCCCTTTCATACCTATAGCAGGATGATCGAAAAGAAGTTATGATTTTCTAAAAAATAAATTTTCTTAATCCCATTTAAATTAAGTTCAATTCTAGATACCTATGTATTCGTAAAATCTGAACGATGAGGTAGTATTCTCGATTAAATCTTGTCGGACACAAAGGTTCGTATTGATTTTTTCTTTGCGATGAACGAGATGTAACGGAAATTGGATGTTACCAATGGTTACAGATTTTGTCTTCTCAAACGTCCTATGAACCTTGCCAAACCTACGTATTGTGTTATGAATGAGTGATTTGGGAGGTAAATTGTAAATTGGAAATCCTCCTGTACCGTCTTAACCTGTTCAAATATGGAAAAGGTTTATTTCTCCATTTCCATTCCACGCCTGGTTAAGTTATGGTGTTTGTTACACCGTCACATTTGACATTGTCACATAAATCCGTCAATCATAATTATCTTGAATTTCAAACAGGTCATAGGGTTTTATTGATTATTATTGTTAAAGGGGTTAAAATTTCTTAACATTTGATTTAAGCCACTACGTTTATAACAAATATTAAAAAAATGTTAATTTAATCACACCTTTTATTTAAAGTGACTGCAAAATCACCGAAAATTACTGAAAAATCGAGGGATTTTCCGAATTCTTGACAAATCAGTTCCAATTTCTGAAAAGTTAATTTTATTTTAAAATTTAACTTTTTTTTTTTACTTGAGCTCCACACAGGAGGCCCTGAGGAAAATAATTTCCCTCAGGGCCTATGTCATCTTTGGGGATGCTGTGTGGAGGGGTTTTGGGGGAAAGGAAGGAGAGGAGAGTTCTGGTAAGGAAAAGGGTTTAAGGGGTGGGTAGGAATCTGGGGTTCAGTGTGTCCTGGTCATCCGCCTCCAATACCTAGACAAACCTCACCCCATGAACCCGGGCACCCCTGCTAACTCACCAAACGTAGCGAACCACTTGGGGTGACCTATGGCATAGGTGTTGGTTATCCAATAAAGGTTCCCGGGGCGGCGGTACCCAATCCCGCCTCCCAAATTGAACATTATAGGTATTACGATTGACACAAATCCTACTATTATTATAAAGGCGAAAGTTTGTATGGATGTACGAATGTATGTATGTTTGTTTTTCTTTCACGCAAAAACTAATGAATGGATTTTAATGAAACTTAACAATAATATAGCTCGTACACCAGAATAACACATAAACTATAGCTCAGAGCTCTGGCATTATGAAATTAGTATAAAAAATTGCAATAAGTGGCACGGTTAGAAAGATATTTATATTTCTTTATTTGATTCAAATTATTAGGGGAGTACTTCAAATAAATGCGGGAGGGGGGAGTGGGTTTGGGAGGAGGGGGGGGGGGAGAGTGGAGAGGGGTTGGGAGGGTAGGGGGGGGGGAGGGTGGAGGAGTTGGAGTGGGAACATCCTAATACCGTGCGAGCGAAGCCGCGGGAAAAAATTAGTTCAAAATAAATCTTTATTGTACCAGAGTTACAATCGCAGATAGATAATTCAATTCCTTAATAAAGTGCTATAAGCAAAATTTTCTACTTTTCAATAAATATAATGAAATACCTGATGTTGAATAAGTGGTGTTGAACCCCCAAGTCGTTGTAAAAATTTCCATCCCCATGACGCCTGGTTAAAAAAAAAAATATTTTTAACATTTTGGTTGAGAAAAAGTGATATTATTTTAATTTTTATTTTAAATAATTTATTTTATTTTTGTTGTTAGAACAATTTGGGAGGTGGGTATGGGTACCGCTTTATTAGATAACCAAGTATGGGTACTCTTTATTGGATAACCAACACCTCTGCCAAAAGACACTTTAAGTGGTTCGTTACGTTTGGTGACTTAGCAAGGGCGCTGGGGTCAGGATGCGTCTGCTAACCAACTGCATGGCATGCCGGATCGGGAGAGACTGGTTGACGGAGATCTTTTGACCCTTTCAGCATTAAAATCAGGTCCGCAGTGGAAGGGACAAAATTATTCGTCCGTCACTTTTGGACACACTGACTCTTAGATTTCTACCCACCCCTAATACCTTTTTCCTTCCCAGAATTTCCTTTCCTTCCTTTCCTAAAAAGGCCCTCACGCAGCATCCATAAAAATTACATAGGCTCTGAGGGGAATTATTTTCCTCAGGGCTTTCTGCGTGGAGCTAAGAGTAAAACAACTAGATAATGGTTGAAATTTAACATTTAAAGACACAATTCCGAGCCACAGATGAGAGGTTCAAAGATCTTGAATATTAACTTTGAAAATTGATGGATTTTTTTTAAAAATTTTTTTATTCCTTTATTTTTCCCATATTTTACAATTTATATTTACATATTTTGAAAATCATAAACAATAATGTGGGAACCCACTAAGGCGCAGCCTGTGCGTGGGTAATAAGTTAATATAAGTTTTATTTAGTACCTAGAAAAAAACAAACAGGGGTATATAAAGCAAAAACAAAAATTGTTTAAACAGTTTGTACAAAAAGTGTATACAATAGTGTACGGTTAAATACGTGTAAAGTGTAATAAATGATACATTATAATAATAGGTGTAAAGTTTGTGAGAAAAGTGATATAAAACTAAATAAATAGAGCTTTTAGAAACATAAAGTGAAATAAAACTAAATAAATAGAATTTTTACATCTGTATGGTTTAGCCATAATTTTAACTCTTTTATGAAAAGCGGAAGTTTAGTTGCAACTTGAATATGTTTCACTTAACTTCAAATTCTTTTAAAAAACCGTATTAAAATTGCATATTCTCAAGTGTTTTAAAAATAAATACTTTCTTTAAATTCCATGTGGGTTGGTTGTCGTCAACTTCTATGAATTCTGCACCAACGCAGCAATGAATAAAACACAGATCAAAAATGCAAATGTTCGAAATATTACAGCACCCACATATTTCAAAGTACAATATATTATTTTATCTTAGGATCCCCAGTCGGTTAGTTGAATACATAAACTTCTATGAATTCAGTACCAACGCAACAATGAATATTAAAACTCGTGACGCGTTGGACTTTCACGAAGACATCTATTTTTATCAAACTTCCATTTTGCTTCCACTGTAGTATTGATATTAATGAAAATAAAAAATGGTTGAGTATTGGAGAGTTGAGCGCAGAAATAGAAGGATTTATGCTTGCCATTCAAGATAGAGTCATTAATACTAAAAACTATAGGAAACAAATAATCAAAGATATAAATCAAATTGATGATTTATGTAGAAAATGTTTGGTTTTTCCGGAAACTATAGAACATATTATATGTGGATGTTCTGTATTAGCGCCGTTCGAGTATAAATTAAGGCACAATCAGGTTTTAAAAATAATTCACCAAAGTTTGATAATTAAACATAACTTGATTGACTGCCGTAATAAAGTACCACATTATGAATAAGAACCAAATTCATTTCAAGAAAATGAATTTTAAAAAATATCTTTAATATATAAAAAAAATTCGGGTTAGTTACACTATTTATAACTC
This sequence comes from Limnephilus rhombicus, assembly GCA_929108145.2. Taxonomy (NCBI): domain Eukaryota; kingdom Metazoa; phylum Arthropoda; class Insecta; order Trichoptera; family Limnephilidae; genus Limnephilus; species Limnephilus rhombicus. Next base: position 43,347,268 of record OV815283.1, read on the forward strand.
GAGAACGGCTGGGCTGATTTTGATGATCTTTGATTTGTTGGATTTGTCTCCGCCCCGGATAGGATAATAACTATTAAAACATCACAAAAGTTAACGAAATAAATAGTTGTAAAGAAAAATATTTTCCCCGTACATTTTGTATGGAACGAATTCTCCTATTTTGAAAGAACTGCAGCAATATTGTGAGGGGTATAATATTGAAATGAGCAAGAATTCCAAACATTCAAAAACGTCAAATGTCAATGCGTTGATTGTTGTGCATTTGTTTTTAATCATATAATGCTGCCCTTATTTCTTACACACTCAATGTCAATAGTCGAAAATGAGACAAATGGTGAACGTATGTCTGCACACCTCCAAAGGAAAAATACAATAATTATAATAAATCTCTGAAATGAAACGCATTTTTTTACATAAGCTCCACACAGGAGGCGCTGAGGAAAATAATTTCTCTCAGGACCTATGTCATCTTAATTAGGCTTCCCTAATTTTAATATTTATCGTATGGATAGAAACTCGAAAACAAGTGCCAAATCAAGAGGTGGCGGAGTGGTCATAGCTATCTCAAAAAATTTCAGCTCCTTAAAAATATCCACGAAGTACCCATCCATAGAGCAACTTTTTGTCAAAGTGAACACTTCTAGTGGTAAATTAATAGTGGGATGTGCATATTTACCTCCAAATTCTGACGTCCAAAGCTACAGCAATCACTGTGACGAGGTTGAATCAATCTGTGCTAAAAACCCTAACACTAAATTACTTCTAGTTGGTGACTACAACCTGCCTCAATACGATTGGTGTAATATGAATTCTGACAATTATTGTTCTAATGTTAATATTTGTGTAATTAGAGATATGGCTCTCTTCTTAGGACTAACTCAGTGTAATAGTATTCATAATATTGGTGGTCGTACATTGGATTTGGCATTGTCAAATGTGTCTGACATCTGTGTTGCGAGAAGTACCGAAATACTATTACCTGTTGATGTTTACCATCCACAACTAGAAATATGCATGTCTAACCTCAAACCAATTCCTATTGAAAAAAGGGTAGTAAAAACTAGAAATTTCAAAAAAGCAGACTATGTACAAATTTCCAACTATCTCAACCAGATTGACTGGTCATTCTTGGATAGCGAGGCTGATATCAATGCACACCTTAACTTTTTTTACTCCATTATTAATTCTGCAATTGAAAAATTTGTACCTTTTACGGCTTACAGGGAAACTCAATACCCAAAGTGGTTCTCAAAAGAACTGATTGACTTAATATACCTCAAAAAAATATCTCATAAGAAATTCAAACAAAGTCGCCGGGCTATCGATTATTCCGTGTTTCAAAAATTGAGGGGAGACTGCAATAAGCTCTCTGCAGAATGTTACAAAACTTTCATACGTGATGTTGAAGGCTCTATCATGAACGACTCAAATTTCTTTTGGAAATATGTTAAATCCCAAAAAGAAAACGGTACTTGTATACCTAGTATTATGTCATTCAATTCTAAACTATCCCAAAATCTTCAGGAAACTGTTAATCTGTTCGCCGATTTCTTTAGCGGTGTATATGTTAATGCAAATGTAGATAGCAATATCTCTTGCTCTAATTTAGTTGAGACTCTTGATATATCTGATTGTACTCTAACCATAGATGATATTATATCCAAGCTGAAGAGTCTCGATTCCCGCAAATCCGCAGGACCTGACAAAGTTCCACCCAGATTCTTAGTTAATTGTATGCATACATTATCGTATCCCATACATAAGTTATTTACAAAGTCACTCTCATCAGGTGTGTTCCCTGACCTTTGGAAGTTTAGTCTTTTGACACCCATTTTTAAAAAAGGAAATAAGAGCGACGTAACAAACTATAGGCCAATATGCACCATGTCTACATTACCCAAACTCTTTGAAAGCCTGGTACTAGACAAATTGATATCCCAAATCAATCAAACCATCTCACCGCTTCAACATGGATTTATTAAAGGAAGATCAACCCTGTCCAATTTAATATTATACACGAATGACATTGTTAATGCCTTGACTTCATCACATCAAACTGATTCCATTTATACTGATTTCAGTAAGGCATTTGATAAGGTTAACCACAGACTCTTATTACGAAAACTGAAGTTGTTGGGAATGAGAGGGAGTATTTTGGAATGGTTTAAGAGTTATCTATTGGGAAGGTACTTAGCGGTCAAAGTTGATTCGTTTACTTCTTATACATTTGCCGCATCGAGTGGGGTACCACAGGGATCTCATTTGGGCCCGATATTATTTTGCTTATTCATAAATGATATCGTTAATATTTTTAGTAATGTCAAAGTCCTATTATTTGCTGATGATCTGAAGATTTACAGAACAATTAGAAACGATGACGATCGCGCCATTCTGCAGTTAAACCTGAATAAACTATGCGCGTGGTGTTCTGTCAATGATTTACAACTAAATATTGGTAAATGCCAGATCATTAGTTTTTACAGAGGTAAAAATCCTTTTAAATTTTCTTATGATATGAATGGTGTTAATCTTCTTCGTGTATCGCAGATTCGTGATCTTGGTGTTATATTCCACGAGAGTCTACAGTTCAATGTACACATCGATGAAATAACAAGCGATGCAATGAGAATACTAGGTTTTATCTTGAGAATGGGGGCAAATTTTAAAAGTATGTTAACATTAAAACATCTGTATTGCTCACTAGTACGAAGCAGATTAGAATACAATTCCTCTGTATGGTCACCATACTACAATGTTCATTCTCAATCATTGGAAAAGGTACAAAACAAATTTCTCCGGTACATCAATTTTAAAGTGAAAATACCAATCGAATTTATAAATTATAATTACTTACGCGCTGAAACCAAACTTCTTAAATTATCAGATAGAAGAGTGTTGATTGATTTATTATTTTTATACAAAATTATAAAATCTTTAATTGACAGCCCTAATTTGTTGGAACTAATTTGCATTAGCATTTGCATTATACTGCGAATATATAGATATATTTAGTATTGACAGTTTTGAATGTTTCAAAAATCAACTAATCTCGATTCTATCTGCTAATAAGTAGCTTTTATTATTTTTTTTTTTGTTTTTCTCATAAAATATTTTCTCATCTAAACCTCACCAGTAAAATGTATACTTACTTTATAATATTTTTGCAGTTCTATTTACACTTTGTTCTATGTCAGGTCTTATTATTGTTAATAATATGTATAAATATTTAAAGCTGAATTGTTTTAGTTTTTTCCAAGTACAACTTGTACTATCTCATTTAATTTCTTTTTTATGTTGTAATATTCTTTACCTAACGAGTCGATTGCATTCATATTTATTCTGTTTTATTGTTTATGTAATACATGTAATTAATATTGTTTATTATATATTTGCTACTTTTCTTGTAAAAGCCCACTAGGGCGTTAATAAAATATAAAATAAATAAATAAATAAAATAAATCTTAGGGGATGCTGTGTGGAGGATCTTTTTAAGGAATGGGGAGGATAGAAAGTTCTGGGAAGGAAAAAGGTATGAGGGGTGGGTAGGAATCTGGGGGTCAGTGTGTCCGGGAGTGACGGACGTATGAATCCATCCCTCCAACTGTGGTGCAAGGCAATGGGTCGAGAGAGTCCGGCTGGAAAGGTCAAAAGTCCTCCCTCAACCAGTCTCTCTTGATCCGGCCCGCCACGCAGCAGGTGGGCAGGCGCATCAACTGCCAAGACCCGGACATAAGTCACCTCATGAGCCCGGGTACCCCTGCTAAATCACCAAACGTAGCGAACCACTTGGGGTGATCTATGGCAGAGGTGTTGGTTATTCAATAAATGGTTCCCGGGGCGGCGGCACCCGAATCCGCCTCCCGAATTCCCGTAAGTAATTGTAAAAGTAAGAAAATCACAAAAATATAAATCCGTACATAACACCATCTCTGATACTGACAAAAACAAAACACGGACAGTTGGGCATTGATATTTGCTTCATTGCGTAATTTTTAACTTAATAAAAAAACTGAATTTAATTCAACAGCTATTGATTCTGAGGCGGTACGAAGTTCGTCGGGTCAGCTAGTGTTATGATAAAACTATACTAACAGACAGAACAGTTCGTCATAATAGACCTGATAATAGTTTTACATGACAAAATTAAAAAAAAAAACTTATGTCATTGATGTCGCTATTCCAAATTCCTATAATATTCAAAAATCGGTTTCTGAAAAAATTAGAAAATATACAGATTTAGGAAATGAGATAGAATTTGGCTTTCTCAGACTAAAAAAATATTATACATTGGTTATTTCGGCTACTGCCATTATACCTAGCTCTATCATTCAAAATTTCGGCATATTAGATTTGTCAAAGAATTTATATATAAAAATGTAAAAATCAGTCATTTTAAATACATGTAGGATTACAAAAGATTTTAAAAATATTTATATTGAAGGATCAGTACGATTTAAAGGTCCAATTAGGAGTTCCACCGAGCCGAACACTCCGATATGAAAATATCTGCAGTTCGTGAATTATTTTCCCATTTGGTCTCTGGTAGGTTTACATATTGTTATTGTATTGTTTCGTATTTATTATACTTATATAGTGCAATTGCACAGTGTGAATTGACTAGATGATAATTTGTGAAAAAGTGTGTGGAAGGGTTTAGTTGTTCTTGCGGGAAAGATTTAACCCGGACATAAAGTCTGAAGACAAAAAATATTATCCGGAAAGTGGGAAGTTCAGTGCGATCCCACAAATCCCATAAGTGCATACATTATGGTAAGTATGATAATACGTCAAATATTCGCTTTTAAACTTCAGTACGTCTCTAAGACGTACGATTATCTTTAAAGTAGGTAAAAATAGGATTAACTTGAAAGTGACCCTCGGATGGTTTCGGCATGTAAAGCGAATTAATGAAGAAAGGAGTGTAATGAGAATATACACCGCCATTGTGAATTGACGCCCGAGGAAGATGCGGCACGATCAAGTGAATCAGATACTTGAGTCGAGCCATTTCAAGAGTCAAAATAATAGAAGAGTATGTGTGAGACGATATATGAGTGTGAATGAGGCAAATAGTTTATTCCAAGACCAAGTTGTTTGCCGATCCGTTCTCTCTGCCCACCCCTCACAGAAAAGGTGTGATGGTTAGTTAGTTAGTTAGTGTAATGTATTGAAAGAGCTTGTAAGTGATGCAGATAGATGCCAGCAGGGAAAGTGCTTCTATCGATTGCCGACAGGGGTGCCCGAGTAGGTGGTCGCCATCGGGAGTTGTTCGGACCAGCTTACCGCCCAGATTCAATTAGTCACTAATATAGACACGTCGTGTGACTTGAATTATTGTAAATAGATAAACTCATAAAAAAATAGTTTGTTATCAAGAACTTATAGTTATTGAGAAGTACCCCCACAAAACTAATGGTGTTTGAATTAGTTACAAACATTACACTTAGTTATCACAATAAGGAACTCAAGTGAAAAATATTATGGCTTTAAAAAAATATTTTCATATAGACCAATAAACGCAGATTCTGAATAATATAGACCAATAAACGCAGATTCTGAACAAATAAGTTTTATTTAATAAGATTTAACGCAGAGTTTTTAAAAAATTATAAAAAAGTCAATTTTAAATCGGGCCATAGAAACACGCCGTCAAGTTGGTATTATTGAAATGTTTAGTGGTGACGTCACTGAACACCGTTAAGTTTTTGTATGGGATATAGGTACGACGCAATCCATCGTATTAACAACGTTTCATCTTATTAGTTTATTTACATACTGTTTATAGAGATTTAGTTGTTGTGTTCATTGAAACATTATTTAGGCCTAAATAATTCAGTTTAAAAAATAAAGGTATCTCTTATTAGTTTTTCACTAATAATGAAAATATTCAAAAACTACTGCAAAAAAAAAAGTAATGCTACTCTAGGGAGAATACTTCGAACTCTGAATTTCAAAATGGCGCCAGTTGAACAGCTGATTGCCCGATCTTATAGTAACTTTTCAGGAGAGATGACGTCACACGATTCACTACACATACGGTGGTTTTCGGGGGCTCTTGAAAAATTAAAACTTTGACAATTATTTTAACTATTAAAACTAACTCTAAAAATAAAAATAAATATGCATTTATTTAAGTTAGAATTCACAAAAAAATAATAAAATTAGATTGGAGTTCCTTATTATGAATTAAAAGTAGGTAGGAATATTTGTGGGAGGCAACAACCTCGTGGAAGCTATAACTAACGATTTATTAAATGGGTATTTTATATTATTTCCGGAATTTCCACTTTAAAATAAATATGTGGCTCACGTACAAGAAGGGTCCCACATATTGTAAAAAATGGTTTCGTCGTTCTAAGCGTTTTTGTTGGCGTTTAAGGTTTTATCTTAAATCCTCTTTTCAAACAACTTAAATGTTTTTGCTTTATTTTTTAAAAATATGCTTTTGTCTTACTAAAATACTAACTGGGTAACTGTAGGTACTTTTCAATGGTAAAATTACAGCATGCCCTCGGTAAATACACACGATACTAAATATATAAGTGACATGAATGGCAGAAAACGTTGAGGATGCCCAAGGAAGACATGGCACGACCAAGTGAATCAAATGCTTGAGTCTTCACCAGAGTCAGAAGAGTTACTTAACATTATAATATGTGCTAAAAATTAAAAATTAAATTAAAAATTACAGATTATTAATCAAAATGTTAATTTTTTTCATATTAGTTCCATACAGAACATATAAAACATAATTTCCCTCAGGCCCTGGGTCATCTTTGGGGGTGTTGTGTGGAGGGTGTTTTTTAAGTAAAGGATGGAGAGGAAGTTCTGGAAAGGAAAACGGTATGACGGTTGGCTAGAAATCTGTAGTTTAGTGTGTCCAGATCATCCGCCGCCAAGACCTAAACACACCTCTTCAAAACATCCAATGAACCTGGGTATCCCTGCTATGTCGCCAGACGTAGCGAACCACTTGGGGTGAGGTGTTGGTTATCCAATAAATGGTTCCCGGGCGGCGGTACCCATTCCAGCCTCCCAAATTGCAAAAGTAAGTCGGTTTTAAAATGTTTTTTACAAAGGATCGTTGATTTCGTCCACACGATGCTTACATATCGCACTGAGCCGCACCCGCCTCGCAACTTTAATCGTGTAGTCGGGCTTTTCCATCAATGTTTAGGAATTTATTAACTTATTTGATAGTTGGGAGCGGCTCAGCGTGTTATACGTGCGGCGTGTGGACGGAACCAATGGTTTTAAATGAAAAAAAAAAACATGGTATAGATCTACTTTTTAAATACGACATTACAACGTGGCTTTTATAAATGTAGATTCCCGGACAAATTTATTCCAGATTCCAATTCACCTCTCATACTATTTCCTTCACCAAACAACCTCTCCTTACCCCCTGACAAAAGATGACATAGGGTATTTTTTCCTCAGGGCCTCTGACTTAAATTCATAGCAAATCCAAGTAATAGAATTATGTGAACCGGAATTGCAAGCTGAATAATTAAATAGTGCCTATTAATTGTAATAAAAAAAATACAGCTGGATTGAGACAAAAAAAATTGTTCTTACGTGATCATAGAGCAAAGAAAAAAAATCTGAGTATGAAATTCACACGCTGTAGAAGTGAAACTAGAAAGTCGCTAGATGTCGCTTTCTTTTCTTTTGCCTGTTTATTCAAGTGGTTTGAAGATTGGATATTGATTGAAAAAAATATATTTTATTTTTATTTTTTTTGGATATCGTAGTATTTGAACCTCCGTTCGCTGGATGTCTGCCTCTCTGGCCGCTGAGACTTATCAAGCACCTTAACCGCTGCGTTATGGGAGGCTTGGGGCGAGGCGCGAATTTACCGCATTATATTAGAACCGACGACCCCTCAAATAATATATTTTAGTGACGCACTTCCGTTTCATCCGAATATCATATCCGGCTAAATAAGTTTCAATTCAAATAAATAAAAGAATTAGAAACATCATGAACGATTTTATTTTATTCCACTTGGTAGCTTTTTATGTCAAATACAAAGAAAATATAATCACGAACAAACGTAAGTTGTTGTTAATCCTGTGGGAATACTCGGAACTTTCGTTCAAGCCTTGCAATTCCTTGGTACAAACCACAAATGACTAATGAGCCACTCTACTTATAAGGCTTGCTTGCAAGGCTTCACATATGAAACAATTAACAAAATGTGTGTTTTGATTTTTTTTTTTTTTTACAGTGAATACCGCACAAGAATCTCAACTGCTCCCGTCTGGAGCCAGTGAGACTATGGCATTCCCAAAATGGGGTATGTTGTGAGGCTGAAGGTAGTGGGGATGGCAAGGCGGTGGGGAAGAGGAAGGTTGGGAAGTACCTGGCTATTCAGATCTGGTCACCAAACACGGCTAAAGCCATTTTCAAGCAACGTTTCAATTCTGAATGGTGGTCTTACACCAGGGCGATACTGATAGTATCTTCCACTCTGGAACGTGCCGCAAATATACTATATATTATTTTAAATTAATTAATTGTGAAATAACATAAATTAATCAAATAAAATTTATTTGCGCATGCCGGGTTCGAACCCGCTAGCTCCGGATTGTGAGTCAAGAGTCTTACCCACTGGACTACGGAGGTCGTCTTGTGAAAATGACCTGATTATTTCAACATATCGTCTCTTTAATTGTTTTTGTGACTTTTGTTCTTCTAAGTAGGGTTTAAAATATTTATGAAAGACATTTAAAGACTTATGGTTAAATCAAGGATTTGTGCTTGTTCGTGTTGTTTTTACGAAAATATAACTTAATATCTATATAAAAAAATTCTTCGACTGCCTCTTATGTGGTACTTTAACCATTCATCTGATTGCGATGAAACTTCGGTGATTTGTTGTACGCATGCCCGCGAAGGTTTCAAAATAAAGAAGATTGGCGTTTTGAAATTATTTCCTATACCACTCTTCCGATTGCGATGAAAATTTAGTTCGTTATTGTGCGCACCCTCCTGAAGGTTCAGTGTATTCTGGTGAACTCTAAAAAAATCACAATAGATGGCGCGCGAGTTGTTTGAAAAATGTGTGTATTTCATATAGTTTAACGGTAGGTAGGGAAGGCGGGAGGGGAAGGAGAATCTGGGAGGGGTTTTTGGGAGGGGAAGGGGGGGGTAAAGGGAAGATGGGGAAGGTGGAGGGGCATGTGGGAGGTAAAGAAGACGTGCGAGGGGAACGGGGTGGAAATAGGGACGCACGGGAAAGGTTAGATAGGAAGAACAAGTTCTTTCTTTACGAGGCATGGCAACGCATGCCGAGTACTCCCTAGTTATTAATATTTTTTTCAGAAGCTTAACCTCAAACGCCAGCGCATCCATATGGATACGTTTAAAAAATCATTTCTCTGGATAAAACTAAATAGCTATTCTGGGAAAACTAAATGTTATGATAGGTTTATATACTATTTTCATAAATGTAATTAACGCATTGTCTGGTAAGACGACACATTAAAAAAACGACATTTAAAAATAAACACGAAAACAGAATCAGATGGCGCGCATTTGCTAAATGGGGTCAGGTTTGACCCCAGATTCCTACCAACCCTTAACAACCTTTTCCTTCCCAGAATTCCCTTCATTCCTTTCCAAAAAGACGCGCCACGCAGCATCCCCAAAGACGACATGGGCCCTAAGGTAAATTATTTTCTTCAGGGCGTCCCGTGTGCCTCCTGCCTATGCCATTTTTAAACGACTTCAAAAAGGAGGAGGTTATCAATTCGACTGTATTTTTTAAAATTTATTTTTATTTTTTATGTTTGTTACCTCAGAACTTTCGACTGATTGAACCGATCTAGATGATTCTTTTTTTATTTGAAAGCTGATGCTTCCCGTGTAGTCCCATTTTAATTTGGTCCAGTTCCAACAATGGCATCCATGAGAAAACCATATAAGTCTTAAATTTGCATTAAGTATGTGCGCTACAAATGGACGAATAACTCAATATAATGCCAACCGATTTCGATGATTTTTTTTATTGGAAAGAATGTACTTCAAGGGTAGTATGATCAGAGTTTGGTAATGTTCTGATTATCGGATCCATGACAAAGTAACGGAACTCTTCAATTCTTAGGAGCAAATTAACGAAACTCGGTCGAATCTCTTAATTTGACCCTAACGTCGTTATGGTCAAATTATGTGTGTCTCATTTGAGCAGCTCGTTTAGTAGGTCTACCCATTTTCAGAGAAATTAGTTAATGTACTTCAGATTCACTAAAAATCAAAATATAAACAAAAAATTTAACAAAACAAAAAAACGACTTCAAAAAATGCACTAAAAAGTTAAAAAAATAATTTCGTATTCTTCTACAACTTCATAATCAACTTACTTTTTATACTCATCAATATGTAGGTATGATTGTTATTTTTGGAGTCGGTGTCAGCAAAGGTACCCGGCCCGGCGTGTTCACTTGACAGCTCCCCTCTTGCCGCGGCCCCGCTCTCGCCTCTCGCCTCGTCAAGTCGCTCGTGCGACACAAGCACATCTCACCTAAAACTATGTAGTAGTTACAAACCTACCTTGACTGACACCGACTCCAAAAATAACAATCGTACCTACATATTGATGAGTAGAAAAAGTAAGTTGATTATGAAGTTGTAGAAGAATACGAAATTATTTTTTTAACTTTTTAGTGCATTATTTGAAGTCGTTTTTTTGTTTTGTTAAAATTTTTGTTTATTCTGTTTCCAGATTTTCGATTGGGTTTCATCGACGACATGGGACGACTTGACAGCAGAGTAAAGTGAGTTTTTTTATTATTATTTAGAGTTCTAGTTATGGACTCCTGTTCTTGAGTCCAATTTCAAGTCTGAGACATCCAATATTTCTTCCGCTTAATTCCCCCCCCCCCCCCCACATCGCGTACGATCGCTGGCATTTTCAATAGAAACAATTTCCCTTGTTAATAAGTTGATTGAGGTATGTCACAAGACTAAACGTTTCGATTCTGATTGATGGTCTTTCACCAGGGCAATACTGAAAGTATCTACCACTCTGGAACGTGCCGATAATATAACATATAGTATTTTATTATTTATGTCTTACTCCGCTTACTGGTTAATACGGAATATTTCTTTTTCAAACAGTTAAATTTAGTTATAAAAATAAATAAAAAAACACTTTGTTTTTAACCACGAATATTTATTATTTTATATATCGACCGATTTCGCTTCGACCAAGCTTTACCAGGATATTATAGTGAATAAATGGTGAGACAGTGTTAAAATTAGTAATTGCTTCTTAAATAAAACATCAAAAAGTATTCGCTAAAGAATATTCAACGTTTTCTGTTGTTTTACAAACGGTTGAGCGGAAGCTTCTGTTTTTCTTCGAAGTTTGAATCAACCACTGAAAATAATAACATTTTTCTCACAATTCAGACTTAAAAGTGGTTGGACTTTAAAAAAAATAAGCGCAGAGTTTTCTAGTTGAGATCTACGAGTGTGTTAAATGCATTTTGAAAGAATTCCAATTTATAAAATACCAAAGCTTTTTTTACAAAATTTTGCTTAACTTTCCGAACGAAAAATCAACAGTTGCTCACAACATGTTGCCTAAACACCATATAATTCGCTTCCACATATGTAGGTACAAGGGAATCCAACAAAATAAAAAAGTACGTTTTAGGATGACTCTATGTAATTTTCTTGTCGTTATTCATTGACGTGGGTATACCTACTTGGTCGAAGGTCGTATTATAATGTCTTGTTTCTTTTACTCTTCGTTTCTTTTCAAATTTGGTTGTAATCACCCATATTTGTATAACCTTGTTTCTTTTTTCTTCAATTGTTTTCTATTGTTGTTTGTTCTACTAAACCTTTCTTTTATTTTTCGTCTATGTTGTATGTGAAATTAATATTTTTAATATCTAAATTCCTATGTCAAATTGTAACTATTTCCTCCCACCCATGAATTGCATGTTCCTCCTGTCCTAAAATGAGTTCTGTAACTCACTGGGATTGCTCTAGCAAGAAATAAAAACAACAAAATTAAAAAAAAAATGTATTATTTGTGATCGCCGGAATTCGATCCTGCGTCCTTCGGATAGCGAGTATATAGCTTTACCCCTCGACCACGGAAGTCAATGATAAAAACCGGCAGTATTTATTGGTTTAGCCTTGGATATATGAATATTTTTCTTTGGCTTAGTTTTTTTTTGCGATTTATAATTGTATTATTAAAAAAAACTGTCTTTTAGAAAATACAAATAGGTTTGACACGCCACCGACTGCAAATATAAGTTGCATCTACCTCATCTCCTGCGGCCCGCGAACAAATTGAAAATTAATTAATTGACCTCCGGGTAAAAATGTTGATCATCACTGCTCTAGAAGCGGAAAATATCTTGGCATTAGAATCAATGAAAATCTTCGCCCCCATTCTCACATAAATGTAATCACAATGAAACTCACAAAGCTCGTGATATTCCAATTCATTTAGAAACACTCTCAATATACTAAGTAAAGTGATCTGTATAAAGCTCTGCTATTTTCCAATCACTTTTAGAATATTGACTAATACACCTACACTACAAAGTCTCTTCTTCTTCCTTGCGCTGTCCCAACTCATTGCCTAGGTAGGCTGTTGGGGTCGGCTCTTCTCGTTCTCAGGTTGTAATTTCTTCTGTTCTGGGTATCGCCTTCATCCAGGCCGTTTCTCTGAAGTATTTTGAAGCATTGAGTCATCCAGGAGTTCTTCGGTCTTCCTCTGGATGACTGTCAATGAAGCACCGTAGACATTGCCTGCTTCACTGTGTGGTCTGATGGTCTCCGTCTTATGTGCCCATACCATCTCAACTGCCGTTCCTTTAGCTTACTGTTTATGTCTGTGACACCCAGGCTACCACGAATGCGTGAACTTTCAATCTTATCTTTTAGTGATACTCCTGCCAACCATCTTAGCATTCGCATTTCTGCTGTTTCGAGTTGCCTAGAATAGGAGTTGCACAGTACATAGTCCAGCATTCCGAGTCATACATTATTGCGGGTCTTACAATAGTCTGGTATATCTTTCCTTTAAGTTTTGTAGGCATTTTGGAGTCACACAATATTCCTGTTACGGATCTGAATTTAATCCATCCCACACCTGTTCTATGGATGAAACAAACATACATAACACACCTACACTACAAAGGCGAAAACCTCAAATCTACTGAACATCTCAAACTATATATACCACTCTTCCAAATGAAATAAAAAACACAACGGATATGAACAAGTTTAAAAACGATATCCAAATGTGACTTACTAAAAATGCAGATGTGGAAATCATTTACCAGTTTAATCACAAGAGACCGTATTTGTCCCAGCATGCATAGGTACCATAGAAATCATTGTGCCTCCCTTACTATCATAGTGAGAAGTAAGATCTAAAGGGTATTGAAAAGAGAAAACAACACGTTTTATATTAAAATCTAAAACTTAACAAGAAAATAATGAAAACGTTCACCTTTATGAAACCAAAGTTTCCGACCGCAATTTGAATAAAAAATATGAAACTTTGTGAATTTTTTGATTTTTTTTTTATGAAACGACAAAAAAGTGAAGTGAAAATAACGTTTATAATTCATTTGTCTGATAAAATATGTAAGTAAGTGTATTTATTATACTTTTTTGTTTTTCAGTGTCGTCAGTTAGAAAAAACGAAAGAGGAGTCATTTTTAAAACTTTTTAAAGTTTGTACTAAAAAAAATAATATTATTAATACATAAAATTACATGGTTATCTTTACAAAGTCGCTTCCGCTGTCTGTACGCTTATATCTTTTAAATTACGGAACGGATTTTCATGCGATTTTTACCAATAGATAAAGGAATTCATGATGAAGATTTAGGTTTATAATTTGTCAAGGTTTCTTTGTAAATTGGTTGAAATCTATAATATATAAAGAGTGCTGGCTGGCAAGCGGGCAGCGGGCTGGAAATTAACATACGGCGTTGGTTATAAAGGTTGGGTAATGGCGTTGCTAGTAGATGGCGTTGTATTTCATTAGCCACAGCAACGTGTCGCCGGGTCTGCTAGTTTCTAATAATAAAATTTGAGAGCGTATTTCATCACCTTTCGAAAACAGTTTTTAGTTTTCATGTACGTTCCGAAATATTCCATTTGTTTGAATTTTATTTGTTTGAAGTATTTTTACCTATTGACAAAATACGCCCGAATTTCGAAGAGTTGAAATAATGTAGTAATGTAGTAGCACCCAACCTACACAATCACCAACAAACATGAAGATGTGAAAATCAACAAACATGAAGATGAAGCAATTCACAAACATAGTCAAAAATAGGAAGATAAGGAAAGCTTGATGTGACACTCATAGCATTAACTACGATCCGCCTAAAAATAGGAATCCACACTGTGAATAAAATACTTTACTTTGTATTTTTTGGTAGTGATTATTGACGAAAAAAAGTCCAGTTGTTAAAAAACATTTAATTTTTTTATTAATTGCCTCCGTGGGTATAGGTACCATATAATAAAGAAAAACAAACGAAAGACGGAGTGGGCGTGTTTCTTGATCTAATAGTCAGACTATTCTTTGCTTAAATTTCATACAAAGAACTGTGTTTCATAAACTTCGTGAAATTTTCATTTCGGTGAAATGGAATGGCCATATACGATGTCAGGCATAACGTTTGTTTCCATTCAAATCTATATATCTAGTTGTGTGTAATATGTATTCACCCGTCTAATCACAGGAGACCCAAGTTGTCCCAAAACATCAAATTATGCCATTATAATAAAAGGAGACCCAGATTGTCCCAGAGCGACCGTGCATTATTAAAAGTTAAATTTGTGATTTCTTTTACGTGTTATGCACGTTGGGGGCCAAATGTTACGTATAAGAGGCAAAGGGTGCCAAATGTTATGTTGCTAGCATGTTTCAAAAGAAAACGCGATGAATCCACCTATGAACTTTTCTACTAGTCGTAGTAGAGCGCCAAATTCTGTAGAAAAACAGAATATGTCCACAGTTGCATTCAAAACGCTTTCCTTCTGGATAGTAGGAGAGCATAGAATTCTTCACAGGATGCGTGGGCACTGTGACATTTCCATCCTTACTTATGAGGGAGCGGGCCGGATCGGTAAAGACGGTTTGCGAAATGAAAGGCGTCATTCGATGTAGTGAATCAGTCTTTATTTAGCTACGTAGCGAGTGTCGAAGCGGAGCGGCATGACAGAGGTACAGTGAATGATGCTGCTGCGTGATGATGGTCAGGAAGCTTCGGCGGTGAAGATCACAGGTCTTCAGGGAGCCGGCGTGTTGCCCTACACCGTGGCGGTGTAGAAGTGACCTTGGTCCAGGCGGTCGATCGTCGTCGTGTTGACGGGATATGGCGGCTGTGTATCCTTTGAGTCGGCGCACACACGTGACGCAGGAAGAGAGGCGATGAGGATGATCTCTAGCAGCGGAACGCTATGGGTTTCGAATTGCCGGAGAACGGGTTGCACCTATATAAACAGCAAGCGCGTACTTGGTAGTTGATAGGTCGGGTGACATCTCATGTCGAAGCGCGAACGGGCCGGACAGCGGATGGTAGTTGGAGAAGGAGTCCTCGAAGGTGTTGGAAATGTTCCTGGAGTCACACTGGATAACCGTGAATCACTTGCTGCTGACTGCGTGGGTGGGTGCCCCGCGAAGGCACGTACTTTCTCGCGGCACTGCTCGGTGTGTGTTGCGCGACCGATGAATGGAGGGACTGACTGACCGCAGTGCTTGGTCGCTTGCTTTTATATGCGCAACCTGATAAGTAGCTTGCTAGAGCGCCAGGTAATGTTGCGTGAATTTACGCACGTTCACTACATTATCATATAAATCATTCAACATGGGAAATCACAGACTTATTACAAACAATACTATGACTCACCCCCTTTTGCGACCTTGACCTTGTTAAGCTATCTAAACTGCCTAAGAGTATGCAAAGCATGCATGCAGCACTTGATGTTACGTCCAGCATCCAACAGGCTGCCTGATGCGATCTGTCCAATGACGTGATGCCAAACCCCCCTGGGAGCATCCGGAAGGCGAGAGATGCGCTGGTGAACGGCCAAGCTTGGCCAGCAGTACGAGGTCCGTCCCACGAAGCCATCATACCCAAATAGATGGTTTTATTCAGGATTTGGTGACAACCAGAGTGTGGTACGGTCCCACCATCGCGCTGTGTTAAAATATTCCGTTCCGTGTGTGTTGAACGGTTCAGCGTCGAAAGGTTCGCCCAAGAGAACAGTAGATGTTTCGGCTTAAATCGCGAAAATCGAATAAATATTCATTACTGTGACTAGCGATCACTAACAGGATTCCATAAACTCCGTACGATGGCAAATTGACGCCCGATGAGCCAGATTATCTGCGTTTATTACTTTTGTCACACGCGGTGACGTTTGGCCATTGATACGCCCGAAACTTGGTTTTTCGGAAAGAACAATTCGAACATTTTTCGAATTTCGTAAATTACAATGTTAGTTCGATTCCCTCTGCATTACGAAGAGTTACTCCGTCTGGTATTATTTACACCATTTTTAAATTTTACAATTGACTCTCCCCACAAAACGGCGTCTGCCCGTTCCGTTTTACGTCGAGAGTGAGTTCCACCGAAAAAACCCTTCCGCTCAGTCCTGTCAACCTGCCCGTGAATCCGGAATAAAACCATAAAATAACTCCCATAAAAGTACTTGACTACCAATGCAATAAATTAAAATCGTTAATCATGTTTTGACGCATCCACATCATACGTTAGAAAGAAAAAGAAATAATGCTTGTCATTGCAACATACGAGCTACGTATGTAGTTCAGATATTTTACAAACCCGATCATATTTAATTGACAGTTTTTTTCGCGCAAATATGTGACCTAATACACATTTAATTTTAAAATAAAATTGTATGAATATGATAAAAAGTGAAGTGACGGTTTTATTAAAAAATTTCTTAAGAAAAGGAATCTGTATTTAAAATTTTATGTTTATTCGAATATTAGCAGGTATGCGTTTTTTAGCCAATTTACATTTCAATATCAAAATTTTAAAATCTAGAAATAAAATTTTTGATTTCTAATAAACACATCGGAAAGATTATTTTACCTAGATTTTAGAACAATTTTTGTTTTTGCAAAAGGTTTAAAAAATAAAAAAAATAAAAAGGAACATTTAAAATGCATGGGAAGAACCAGGGATTTTGCGCGCAAACCTTGACAGGCAAAAGTTTATTGATATTTTATTATTATTCGAAGGGTAAGGTATGGTAAGTACTCAAAGTTCAGGATCGTATAATCAGTACTATCCTAAAATAAAATATAAAAAATATCACCCCGTATGAAATGTGTAAAGGCACAGTTCCTTTGCAATCTTGGCGGAGCCGCAACGGAGAGGCGCGCTAAGACCCGGCCGCGGCGCGGCGCCTAGCTCGGGCGTCTTTCCCTTCTCCTTAGCAAATACCTGCTTTAAGTATTCCGTTATTTTTCTGTCCTGCGCACGTACGAGTATATCCGTTCACTTCAACTAACTAGCATAAACAACTTTGGAGAAACGCCGGCGCCACTGACCCAGAATAATAAATCATGGAAAAAATAAGTTTTACACATATATAAATACTAGCTACGACTGAAGATCATTCGCTCCAGCGGCGTGGAATCGTATCGACGATTCGTTGTGCCTATGTATATTGGGTATATTTTTAGATAAATACCAATTATCGATAAGCCTTCGGTCGCTTGGGGTGTTCTGAAAGTTTTATAAAAATATGAATAAAATACGAAATTCAGGTGTGATTTGCTGTCGAAAGATGAACCAAATAAAAATTAATCTTTTTGTTTTACAATAGCTCCACACAGGAGGTACTGAGGAAAAAACTCCCCTCGGCGCCTTTGTCATCATCCCCCCAAAGGGGGATGCTGTGTGGAGGGTCTTTTTAGGAAAGAAAGTAGAGGGAGTTCTGGGAATGAAAAGGGTATTAGGGGTGGGTAGGAATCTGGGGGTCAGTGTGTCCAGGAATAACGGGAGTATGAATCCATCCCTCCCACTGTGGAGCATGACGATGCTCCGAGAGCACGGCTGGAAAAGTAAAAAAAGACTCCCTCAACCCTTCTCTCCCGATCCGGCCATCTTGGAGCCGTTGGGCCGACGCATCCAACGCCAAGATGCGGACAAATCTCACCCCATGAACCCGGGCACCCCGGCTAAGTCACCAAACGTAGCGACTTAAGGGATAGTCACTTGGGGTGACCTATGCCAGATGGTTCCTGGGGCGGTGGCACCCATATCCGCTCCCAAATTGAATAAATAAATACATACATTCTTACACTGAATTACTGCTGAAAGTTAAAGGTAATACTTAAGGCTCCGCAACCGGGCTAGAAAAGAAAAAAATGAAGAGATACGAAATTACGAATGCTAGAGGAGAGCGCTAATATTTACAGCGACAAAATCGATGCGAAAATTGGGAAAATGTTTAATAAAACACGACTCGTTTAAAATAGAGCAAAAATCTCGCGGACATTGTCTTAAACAGCATTTAAAGAAACACTGTAAATTTTTTCATACAATAACTTGTAAAATAACTGAAACAAACATGTTTATAATAATTTTTGGAGCATACTTTGCAATTTTTTTCTATCGATGGAATTTTATATAATTTGCGTTTCGGCGCGGCCAATGTCGAGATATTATCTTCAAGAATAACATATATTTTTTTAAGAGTTCTAAACTTAGTGTTTAAGGGAAATATATAAGAAATCGGTAGAAATTATGGTTGCGGGCCCTTAAAAATTCATAACCTACTCTTTCACAGATGGCGCGAGTTTAATTGTTAATGTAAAGTAAAATTGTACCCGTGCATACGCACTGTGAAAAATTAATAAATAGTTTTGTCCATAAAAAAACTCAAATCTTTGAAGATATCCTAACAAATACCATATTGTATTTATTTATCTATGCATTTAAGGGTTGTGATGTGGTTAATTTGTAAGCTGCATGAATTTAATTTGAATTTTAATTTGAATCTGCTGAATGCCTATGGGAAGGGAAGTGCTCTGATCATGTGAGAGCAGACTTGCTTATGAGCATGCTCTTTTCGATCTCCGATTTCAGGGCACAGCAGCGTGCAAGCACATTTTTTGCAAAAATATCTAATTTATGATTTATTATAGGAGTAACGAATGTTTTTGGAACACAGGGTCATTAAAATACCCACAACAGATGTCCAATTTCCCCCAAAAATCCCTAAGAGTTCCTTTACATCCCAAATGAAACCAAACTCCATAGAAATTAAAATTTATATTTTTTTATTGTGTCATTTTCGGAGATTTTGACATCTTGGTATTGGTAATAAGGCAAACCAGATTTATAATAAGTGATAATAATAATAATAACGTAGTATTTATATAGCGCAGTTTTGTGATATTTCACTTCAAGTGATTAGATTAGATTTAGATTAATATGTAGCATGGTTGTTTAATTACGTAACCCTTTCACTCATTGCTCCGTCCATCTGTTCAACTTCTCGAGAAAGGACAGAATTGTGAAGATAGCACAAGTGGAAGCGTTCTAGGAAAAAAAGCACCGGGAACGTTCCAGGAAAATGTAGAAAGATCTTGAATCAAATACTTGAAACTATCTTGTTAAAAGTCTATATAACTGAAGAGTAAGATAAGGGGAAATCGGACATAGAAGAAATAAATGCAGGATAAATTTCTGTTATTGCATTTCCCCCATTCGCTTTATAGGATTTCGTTCTGTATATTGTGGTTCTCACTTCAGCCATCTCGCCTAGGCAGTGTCACGAAATGTCCTATTTCATTTTCTTTTTCTGTAACACAGAGATAGAGAGCTTTTATTTCACGTTTTCCCTCATCATATATTTATGTGTTTGCTTCCCCCTGGCTTCTCAGGAAAGCGTTTATTTCAGGTTGGGTGACAACTTCTCAGACACGAGTACAAGAGAGGCTGCAATCTTCGATAGTCGAACTAGTCCGGAGATGTAAGTAAAAGTTCCATGACAGTAGATCCCCGACAGTTGGCCCCCCGGCATTCTTTGTACAATATGCAGTCGGTTTTAAGAAAATGCGGTGTATCTGCTTACACAAAATATAATTTTTTTATAATTTATAATTTTATTTATCTTAAAAAATGGAACATGTTACAGTGTTACTTTTCCTCCATTAAAAGCATTTGCTTGTGGATGGAGGAGCTTGTGGATACATTTTAAATATTTACAATTTATGCAGTCAGGTGTTTCACATAATATATGCACAGATTCACAGTTAATATACATACACCGTTAAAACACAGTTTAATCATATCGCAATCAAGATCCTTTAACTAAAAGATAAAATCATCCACATGTATTCAGTAATAAGTAAAATAGGTATAATTTTTAGTGTGACATTCATGTGGTGATGAGGGAAGCAGCAATTTTCCCGTTGGTGATTTCTCTAAAATGTTTTTTGATGGAGTTCAACAATTGTACTTTGTCCTTAATGCTTCTGATTTCTACTGGAAGGTTATTAAAGAAGTATTTTCCTTGGTGTGTATAATGGTGTTGGGCAAAAGACGTGTTTAGTTTGGGGCATACAAATACGTGTGTAAGTCTTGTACGATTTTCAGTTAAGAATGAGAATTTATCTTTTTCTTTTATAATTTGTATGATTGAATTTTTCTCAAATAAGTTTTTAAATGTTGGAACTTTGAACTCTTCGAATATGCGATCAGTGGGGAAGTCTGGAGGTTTTTTTTTTATATAATTCAGTATCTCCGAAAGGGTATGCAAAGAGGATGTACCGCCGAATAACGAAAGTATAAAACAAATTTTCATTAACCCGTCTGCTTGTTTAGGAATAAATATATCCCAAAACACGTAATCGCATTATACTTTCATAAGACCAAAAACGTCTCGAGCGAACTTACATTTTAAAAGCTATTTATCTCTCTTCCTCTCATGCAAACATATGTATTTTTCTTACCAGAAAGAGAACAAAATAATGCTTCTTATTGTCTTTGAAACATGAAAGCTGTCTTGCATAGATATTTTACAATCTCGATCCAAAGTGACGGTTTCAGAATTTACGCGCGGTACTGAGGCTTCCGGATTGTGAGGTGCTAATATATTGAACCAAGCAGACGGGTTAAAATGCATCTAGGAAAAAAACTATTGTGTACACCAGAGTACAAGTAAAATTAACTATACTGTAAATAAATTCGTTTGATATCCTGACCAACTTATTACTTAAGTTATATTTTAAGTCGATTTTTCTTTTGAAATTAGTAAATAATGCACAAAAAATTATAATTTTATAATAAATATCGCTTCGAGGGACCAACTGTCCGGGGATCTACTGTTGGGTCACCGTAGGTAAATGCTGTTGACTTGGTTACAAAGATAACGATATTAACGGGATTGCGACCTTAGAGTAAGATCACCACAAAGCAGGCTTGCCCGCTTTATGGGGTGATATTTGTCCAGATCTTATTTTTCTTAAAATATTTATGTAAGAGAAGCAAAGATGCATTCTTAGTGTTGGTCTGTTTCTAACTTTTCAGCGGCTTACATTTTTTAAATAAAAAATACAGATATTAATCTTCCTAACGATCCTACCTATAACCTGTCTTCTGAAAAATATAGATATTAATCTTCCTAACGATCCTACCCATAACCTGTGTTCTGAAAAATATAGATATTAATCTTCCTAACGATCCTACCTATAACTTGTCTTCTGAAAAATATAGATATTAATCTTCCTAACGATCCTACCCATAACCTGTGTTCTGAAAAATATAGATATTAATCTTCCTAACGATCCTACCCATAACCTGTCTTCTGAAAAATATAGGTATTAATCTTACTAACGATCCTACCCATAATCTGTCTTCTGAAAACTGTAGGTATTAATCTTCCTAACGATCCTACCCATAACCTGTCTTCTGAAAAATATAGATATTAATCTTACTAACGATCCTACCCATAATCTGTCTTCTGAAAACTGTAGGTATTAATCTTCCTAACGATCCTACCCATAACCTGTCTTCTGAAAAATATAGGTATTAATCTTCCTAACGATCCTACCCATAATCTGTCTTCTGAAAACTGTAGGTATTAATCTTCCTAACGATCCTACCCATAACCTGTCTACTGAAAAATGTCAAATTTTCTTGAAATTGTTTTATATTAATCATTTTAGGACTTCTGCTGTTCTTTTACTTATTCCCTACGTGAAAAATGTTGATTAAAAATATTTTTGTTCTTCCTTTTCAGTGGGTATTTTACTGTTCTCTCTTAAACCATCTCTTAAAATGTCGAATTTTGTTGAAATTGATTAAACACTGTATTCATTATTATTTTTATCTTTTTAAAAATCTCCCCAACAACACAAGAGTATTCCCAATGTAGAGGACAATATACGTCAGATTTGTTTTAAAATGTACATTAATCAAATGCCGCATTGAGCAAACTCGTGCAACCTTTATCCGTTTAAAAAATATGTTCTGCAGCCATGATCTCAACTTTGGATTACGAACGTCAATGGTCAGATGCTATTTCGGTATTATTTTATGGAAAGGGAGCATGGACGCTTACCGAAGAACTGATAAGGCAACTTGAGGCACTCGGGATGTAGATCTACAGAAAAATACTTAAAATAAGCTGGATTCGAATGAAGATGCTGTGGTTCGAATGAATAAAGAAAAATAAGTTATTAAAACAATAAACATCCGAAAACTTCGATATCAGGACATGTGATCAGTCACCCAGAGTAGTGCGAGAGCTTACATCTCAAATTGCAAGGAAAGATTGCCGAAAGACCTGGAAAAAGCAGAACATTATGGCTGAAAAACCTCAGACAGTTTGGCCAGTCTACTGTAGAGCTGTTCCGGGCCGCAGTAAACAAAATCCGTATAGCCAACATGATAGCAAACGTCCGTTAAACGGACAGGGCACAAGAAGAAGAAGAAATATAATATCCAACAAAACAGCTTTCGCCCAACGACAGTTCTCTTACATCGCGCCTAAAATGTTCAACTTACTGAGTATTGATATTAAGACATCGAAAACTGATGATATTTATGCCATTAATATACAGAACTGGTTATTTACTCAGGGAAGGAAATATTATAAAGAATGCCTTACATCTTAAAAACTGTTCTTGTTTTTTCATATTTCTCGAGTAAAAATCTTATCTCTTAATTAATTTTCAACCAAAACTTCATACTACGCTGATGCTTTTTTTCATATTTTTTGACATCGTTCGTCCATTTCATTCGCTGCCTAGGAATACCAGCTTTTGTTTTTAGGGGTCTAAGACTATCATTGTTCATCTGTATAGATGTTTTATATATTTATATTTATTCTTATTTTTATTTCTTAAAATATTATTATTTGTTACTTTTATTTTTATTTGTTATTTTATTTTATTTTTATTTATGCAAGATTCACCTAGTTTAACTCCTTTCCTGTATGTGATCATGTACCTACATATATGGATGAGTATACTTAATATTCTATACTTTATAACATCTTATGAATCTCGACTACCATAATACGGGCATTTGCCTAGCTTGGTAGTCGAAAAACCATGTAAAACAAACATGTAATAAACAAAACGAATAAAGAAAATTAAAAATTATATATATTAATAACGGTGTTCGTTTGTTTCACATTTTCGTTTATTGATATTATCTGTGTTAAAATTAAAAAAATAAATAAAACAATTATATACCTAGTTGGGAAATAAGGTTTCACATCCATTCCCCTCTCAACACTAATGCACAGCTATCCGTGATGGCAATGCAATCTAGAACTGTCCTATTGCTGATAATGTTTCACCTAACACAGCGCTCTTGATGTTTTTCTCGCGCCAGGCACCGCACACAGGAACAGCTAAAGTTAATTAGGGCGCCAAAAATAAGTAAAAGTATTTTCTTCAAACTATTCAAAAATACATCTAATATGTTCTCTACAAACCATTAAGGGTTACTTTCAAAATGAACCGTAAGAATTTAATGTGTAAAAGCAACCCAATTGCATGCACATGTGACCAAGTTGAGTTATCTTTTGCGCGGTCAATACTGGTTAGTTTCGCCGGAATAATTGACAACGTTTTGCGCCCGTCCTATTTTCTCCATTTTAAAATCAGAAAGTTTTCATAATGGCGATTAAGCATCAGGTTTATTATACTTTAATCTGCAATCATTGTCAAAATAACAGTTTCACGTAAGGTAGATAATATGTGTTTTGTGAAATATTTTTTGTTAAAAAATATATTGAATTGTTCACTTTAGCTAGAGTTATAAAGTTCCACCCAGTTTCTACTACTCTTTTTTACAAATTCGAAAAAATACTCATAACTAATCTGAAGACTTTAAATGTATGTCTCCCCTTTTTTAAATTGTTCGTATTTTTTTCAGAGAGTCTTTGCGGCCCCGCTCTAATAGAAATGAGGCTTAATTTGGGAGGCGGGCATGGGTACCGCCGCCCCGCGAACCATTTGTTGGATAACCAACACCTCTGCCATAGGCCATCCCAAGTGGTTCGCTACGTTTGGTGACTTAGCCGGGGTGCCCGGGTTCATGGGGTGAGGTTTATCTGGATCTTGGCGGCGGATGCATCTCCCCACCAGCTGCAAGATGGGTCGGATCGGGAGAGAATGGTTGAGAGAGACATGCTCCATAGTGGGAGGGATGGATTCATATGTTCGTCACTCCTGGACACCCATAGGTAGGGTCGGATGAGAGAAACTGATTGAGGAAGATCTAAGGACCTCTCAAGCAGGACTTTCTCGACCCGTGCACTGCCTTGCACCCCAGTGGGAGGGAGTGATTTATCCGTGATTCCTATGACACACTGAACCGCAGATTCTCACCCACCCCGCATAGCCTTTTCCTTCCCAGAACTTCCTTTCCTTTCTTTCCTAAAAAGACCCTCCACACAGCATCCAAAAGATGATATTAGCCCCGAGGGGAATTATGTTCCTCGGGGCCTAATTTGTGCAACTAATGTAAAAAACTCCTTTCATATGTTGTAAAAAAAAAATAATTTAATGAAAACACCCTTACAATGTAACACTTCATTATTCATTCACTATCATAAGTGGAAAGTTCATAATCGGCGTAATTACCAACTATCTTACTATTGTTTTAATATGTAATCTCAGATTTGCTGTCAACTTTCCCTAAAATAAATAAAAATAAAAAATATAAAAAAATATAAAAAAAGAGAAAATAATTAATAATATTAAAAAATTAACAGTTTTTCAATGGTCGTCATTTTTCAAAATAGAGAAATAATTTTTATTTTTTAACTAGCGAGTTCCCGGCATGCGTTGCTATGCCACTCAAGAAAGAAATTGTTTCTCTCTGCGTGTCCTTTCCAATACGTCCCGTTCCCTTCCGCCTCCCCTTCCTCTCCCGCGGCTCCTTCCCCTCTTGCGTTACCACTCCGCCTTCCTCGCCTTCCCTCTCCTCACTCCCTTCTCCCGCTTCCCCCGTCCCGCGAACCCCCCCTCCGAGTTTCTCCCCCCCCTATTCCATACATTCAGTTCCGATACATTCAGTTTTCAAACAGCTCGCGTGCCACCTATTGCAATTTTTTTAATATAAATTTCATAATGCCAGAACTCACTATTATATATCTAGGAACCATCGTGGGCATACCCACATCAAATCCCCAAAGTTTCATCTCAATCGGATGAACTGCAATTGCAAAATTGGAAGATTTTCTTTGATCAGAATAACAAATAAAAATATTTTTGTTTTCTTGAATTGATAATTCGGCCTGCTGTGCGCTGCCACGCTGGCTTAGGGCCGGAACTAACTATCCTACGTCAGATTCAGCGCAGTGTTATGAAATGACTTCCTTACTTCTTGGAAAACATCTAAGCTGAATAAAGGAAAAGTTGGAATATTGTCTTATCGCGACATCGAACGTTAAGTTAAACAGATTTCTCGCAAATTTTCACAAATTCGCTAAGGGATGATTTTTTTTATAAATTTTATCAAATATTGCGTCGCCAATGATTTAAGGAGGGAAGATAGTAACTTCTGGACTCAGTTTGAAAAAAGAGAAATTGTTTATTTATTTTATTTATTTATTTATTTTGTTTAAACGCCCATAGGGCTTTTACATAGAATGCAGTACATTTTTATTTAAATTATAGTGTAAAGAATGGGTTTACAAAATACAATACACAATACAAGTAACATAATATTTGAAAACAAAATATAGGTTAGAAAAAATATAAGGGTTAAAAAAAAAAAAAAATTTAGGTTACATAAAATATAAGCGTTAGCAAAATACAGGTAACATAAAATATAAGAAACAAAATATAGTCCATAAAATAATAGTAGTTGATATAAAGTAGATAATGTTTAAAATTGTTGTTCTCATTGGTTTATGGGATAGGTAGAAATAAATAGTTGGCACATATGGCGTTTGAAGCTTGCTATGTTCAAATTATTGTCAAATATATCCAGGTTGTTTAAGTATTTGTTACCAAAACTATGCAAACGTTGTATTGGAGAATGTAAATCATAGTTCGAATGAGATATACGTATATAAAATGTCAATGTTTGTCTACTTGTTCGTGTAGGTACATGTAGATTTATTAATTGCAGGAGTTCACAACTGTCGAATTTAGAGTTTAATAATTTTAATAAAAAAGTTAGGTCGTTTATTTTTCGTCGGTTTTCTAATGTTGAAATATTTAAAGTATTCATTAACGACGGGTAGTTTATGTGCTCTAAAGGGATGTTAAGTTTAAAATATACAAAACGTAGAAATTTTCTTTGAATTCTTTCAATAGTATGAATATGAATTTTGTAGAAGGGCGACCAGACTATGGAGTTATATTCTATTAGGTTTCTAACAAGGGATGTATACAGTAGTTTAATGATTTGTAACGATTCAAAGTTTTTAACTGTTCTTAATACAAATCCTAAAGCTTTCATACCCTTATTTGCAGTTTGTTGAATGTGAACCCTGAAGTCTAGTTTCTCATCCATTAATATGCCAAGATCCCGCATTTCCGATACTCTTTCTAAATTTATTTTATTTATTGAATAGTCGAAAAATAGTGATGTTTTTTTCTGGAAAACGTCAAAGTTTTGCATTTTTCTACATTTAAATATAGATTGTTTTGTGAGCACCAAATTTTTAGCATGTCTATATTTGATTTAAGAATTTCACAGTGATTAAGGATAGTTATCTCTTTATATAATTTAATGTCATCAGCGAAAAGCAATACTTTGACGTCTTTAAAGCAGTTGACTATGTCGTTTATAAAAATAAGAAATAAAATTGGGCCAAGATGACTACCCTGCGGTACTCCACTAGTGGCAGAAAATGTTTGGATATAAAAGATTTTATTTTTACAAATAAAGTTCTACCTGATACGTAACTACTTAGCCAGTTCAACATATTTGCTCTGATTCTCAGAGCATGAAGTTTTCGGATCAGTATTTTGTGGGACACTTTATCAAAACCTTTCGAGAAATCAGTATATATACAGTCAACTTGTTTGTTTTTAGAACAACACTCCAATATATAGTTTTGAAAGAGTAATAAATTTGTTGAAGTTGATCTACCTCTAATGAAGCCATGTTGTTTGTCATTTATTATCTCTGTTAACGTGGGATATATTTCATCAAGAACTAGAGATTCAAAGATTTTGGGTAATACAGATTGTATGCATATAGGTCGATAGTTTGAAATGTCAGTCTCATCGCCTTTTTTAAGTATTGGGATAATATAGCTGGATTTCCAGCAGACAGGAAAATGTCCAGAAGATAGTAGCTGGTTAAAGAGAATGGTTAGTGGTTTAGACAATACAGAGGAGCAATGTTTTAGGAAAATTGGCGGGATGGAGTCTGAGCCTGCAGATTTGTTAATGTCTAAGGAACATTGTTTCTTTTTGCATTATTCTTCTGTTATGTAGCAGTCTGTTAAATGTATGGTTTTTTTAAATGAGTATGAAGGAATTTTTTCTTCTAGTGTTTCCTCATCGTAAACATTTTTAAAGAAATCTGAGAAAAGATTTACGATAGCTTGTGTGCTGTTAGCACATTTGTCGTCCATATGCATTTGTGGTGGATAGTCTGTGCTGTCGTTGTTTAGTGTTTTGATAAATTTCCAGAGATTACTTGAGTGCAAAGCTGTGTTTTCGATAGAGTGTATAAATGTTTTATAACAGATTTTAGAAAGATCTTTGCATTGTTTTCTAGTTTCACTGAAAATTGCATAATCGATCATCGATCGAGTTTCTTTGAATTTTTATGAAGTTTCTTTTTTTGTTGAAGTGAGGCTTTTAGTTCTGGTGAGAAATAAGTTGGATATGTATGTTTTTTATGAGTATATAGTGGTACATATGATTTTATGGTGCTAGACAATATTAAATTTAAATTATCTAAGGATTTGTCGGTATTCACGTCCGATAAAAAAGACCAGTCGACACGGGAAAGATGATAATTTATAGATTCAAAATCTGCACGTTTGTAGTTGAGAGTCTCCACGTGTTTTGGTTTGACGGTACACACATTTAGCTTAATATAAAGAGGGGGTGGTAGTTATCAACAGGTAAGAGAGGATTATTACATTTATCAAAGACCAATTTAGGATAATTTGATATTGCTAGATCTAGTAAGCGATTATTTGTATTGTATATAAAGCTATGTTGGAAAAGATTTAAAAAATTTGTCATATCCAAAATCTCACGTCCACGATCATTCTCACCCTCGTTTACAATTAAACCACTATCACTTGATTTCCACTTCAGGTTAGGTAGGTTGTAATCCCCAAGAATAATAATTTTAGAGTTAGGGTATTTGTATAGTAGATCTTCAACGTCTTCGCTGTGACTTCGGTAGATTAGAGCATCAGATAGTGGCGGTGTGTACACAGTTGCAATTATTATCTTTTCTACGGTGGTATCAATTTGTATAAATAGTTGTTCGAGTGTATTATTTTTTGTTTTGAGTTTTCTTGATAACAATTTTTTTTTTAATTGCAATTAGCACTCCGCCGCCCCTTGTTTTGGAACTGGATTTAGAGTTTCTATCGCAGCGAAAGATTTTGTAGTTGTTAAGTCCTAGTTCTGTTGATTTTATTTCCGAGTCGAGCCAAGTTTCTGTCAGCACATAAACGTCATAGTGGTGTGTAGATATGGTAGAACGTAGTTCGTTTAATTTAGTTCGTAGTCCACGGACGTTTTGATAATAAATTTTCATAGTACTCAGTTTTTTGGATGAATGTTGACGATTTTGGGAGACGAATTTACGTATTTAATTGTTATATCTGTCTCACCGTTAGCTTTTCGTTTTTCTAGTTCTACTCGTAGTTCCGTTAGATGCTTTTGCTGTGCTGGGGTCGAGTCAGAGTAAATACGTAGGTTGTCCTTTAAGAGATGTTTTTTTCCTTGTAGTGTTCTTGCTGTCTGGGAATTATCAAAATGGATTTTTATAGGTCTTGGTTTATTACTGTTATATTTACCAAATCGATACATTTTTACAATGTTGTTTATTGCAGGTGTGTCAATTTTGGAAATTATTTCTGTTACTACAGTTTGATCTTCCATAATTTTGTCTGTAAATGCTACCTTCGTGCTTTCGGGCACGTTGCACAAAATTATGTTTTTTGACCTCTCATTAATTTCGTTAATTTCATTAATAGCCTCACAAATATTGAAAATGTTTTGGGGTGGTATGTTTTTTTGAATTTCTTTGTAGGCCCTCAGTTCACCTTCCAAGGTGCCAGTTTTGGTTGCTACCGCTGCCGACATGCTGCCAATTGACGCTAATATTTCACATGATATCGGAGTAATTTTTGCTATTTGGTCCTTATTAAATTTGTTACCAGGGTCAAGAAGCACTTTGTTGATAGCATTGACTGCCTTTTCTGCGTTTGATATAAATGACTGGATATCCATTGTGGTATTTAAAATATATTTTTCAGTTTATATAATTTTTTGTTGAATAAATTATTAAGCTATATTTTAGAACCACTGGTTGACCTTCCTTTAACTGTCAGAGTCTTGTGTTTAGTTATTGTTTTTTTTTTTAATTTGCTGGTAAAGGGACACTAAACATAGAGGTTTTAACACTTTATTTCACAAATGTTTGCACTACACGAAATTGCGTATAAGTTTTAGGTTCAGATTTGCTGTAATTAAGTTTTTGTTTATTATTTAGACTGGAGACGAATATTTGACGTAGCACTGCTAAAAAGTATTGTTGTTTGAATAATTTACTTTTGCATGTAGTTTGTCGAAAGCCTTTTCTTTCAAAGACATTTTACACGGATTCACTGCCCAAATTTAAAAAGAGCATCATGTCAATAATATAAATTGTTCAATGCGCATACAAACATACACACACACACCTTCACACACCTTCACACACCTTCCCGCTACATTCATCACCAGGTAATTACTTAATATGTATACTATAAATAAGACACCACAATGAAACACGTAATAGGTACCCACCATGAAATATACTTAATAATTGTAAAAAAATTTCACCTATGTAACTAATGTAGATACTGTTTGTTTCTGTTTATGAAAAAATAAAAATAAAGTCTTAAAATTGTCACGTAAAATGGTTCTCTTTACTGCGTTAACGGGACGTAAAAGACACAGATTACAATTTCTCTTTTCGTTACATTCTGATTTCTTGCAAGGCGCTTTTTAAATTTAAATTAAGCAATTGTCTCATCTCGTAGCTAAATGTTATTCTGAAGTGAAAACTCTTTCAGCACCGTTGTGATTTGAAACTCGATTAAACGGAAAATAGCGCCACTAAAAACAAACACATATATCTGTAGGATTTTGCCTGCGAGAGAATGAGTTGTAGATATAGTACTTATAATCGGGCTCCTCTTTGTGGGGTGCTTCTGAAGGTTTCACTTGTACCACACAGCATCCCCAAAGATGGCATATGCCCCGAGGGTAATTATTTTCCTCAGGACCTCCTGTGTGGATTTCATAATTCATTGGGTTGGCAAAAAAATGTATATCGCGCAGATATCCCCAAAACTTTTGAGCATTTGGTCAGTCTATGCTGAATATAAAGCTAGGACGCAATTTAAAATTAATTAAATAGCTGATATTTTGTTTTTCCCTAGTGATCCTACTGTCTCTCATGCGCAATGATAAGTAGACATTGTAAATGTCTACTTATCATTCCATGATCACGATACTTTGATGAGAAGGTCGCACAAGATTCCCAACTGTTCCCTACTGACCAGAGCCACTGCTTGAGTAAACATTCGGTTTGTGACTATAATAGTACTAAATTCGTCAGAAGTTACCTTACCATTGTAACAATTCATGTACCAATGCAGAAATAAACCCCGTAATGAACGGATTGCAAAGTGCAGGAAATAAATATTACATGAAAAACAACGGTACTGAATGTCTATCAGCCTATAAAAATGTTGTTATTAAATCTATATGTCTATCTTGATGTTTACAAATTTTCAATATGTATGTATTGAAATTTATATGAATGTGCATCCTATATCAACAAGAACAAAGTGTTTGTTGTTTTTAAGTAAAAAAATTTACAGAAAAATGAAACAATACAACTTTGTATAAACCACTTATATAATGTGCAAATCCGACCGGTTTCGGAACAAACGTTCCTTCGTCAGGGAAAGCTTATACTAATTTGACAGTTTAGAACAATGTTTATTATGGTAGGGGTGGAGCCGTTGCTAAATAATAATGTAGATTAGGTGGGTAGGTATTAGTAGAGTGGGTGGGTAGGTAGGTATAGTAGGTACCCCTACCATAATAAAACATTGTTCTAAACACATTATATAAGTGGTTTATACAAAGTTGTATTGTTTCAATTTCTATAATGGATAACCACAAAGTAATAGCTACATTCAAAAATATAAAATTTTTTACACTTGGTACTTATTTTAATTGTTATATCACTTAATTCTTTGATTACATAAAATGAATTATTAATTTTATCATATATGTAAAAGTCCTAATTGGGCGTGCACAAAATAAATAATTAAAAAATAAAATCAGCTTTATTTTATTTTTAATTCTTGAAAACATTTTTAAATACCACCCAAACGTAAATCGTTAAAATACGTTTTAGGAACACAAAGTAATTTATCTCGTATTTTTCGAAGCGCGAGCAAGTAAAAAACATCTTCTAAATATTCAAAGAGTTCGCATAAAAAACCCGAGATTATTGTGTTATTACCGTAAAAGGCAAATGATAAGACAATTTATTTCGTTTCAATGTTTTTGGGTGCTCTGGGTTACAAAATCATATCGTAAAAGAATGTTTGGTAGGTAATTAAATATTTGACCATCTAAAATAGTCTACGCAGGATCACCCAGTGCGATGGACTATGAAAAAAATCAGAGGGGTAGAAATTCACAGGGGTAGAAATGAAATCTTCAGAAATTAAAGTGGACAAGAGTGGGAAGACTACGAAGCACTTTTTGTTGTCAATGTGAAGGATAGTTTTTTCCATATTTTTGTCGTCGAATTCCAGTGCATCTTTTTATCCTATAGATCAGTGGTTCCAAAAGTGGTCCTTACGAACCCCCAGGGGTCCCCAGGATCATTCAGGGGGTCGGTGGAAAATAAAAATTAATTTGGGGGTCCCTGAATGACGCCAGGGGTTCCGCGGCATGGTTTTGACACATTTTTATTCATATGGAAGTTTTGTCGGGGAGGGGCGTAATGGGATGGGGCTGGATGTTTCGCCCCACCATATCCTACCCTGTTCCACCCCATAACCCATTTCGCCCCCTCCGTTATGGTAAATATGCCGTCCCACCCTATCCCATTCCGACCCCTCCGTTGTGCTATCCGCCCCCGGGTCCGTGGGCCAAAACAGTTTGGAAAATTGTTTGCTCCGTGGGCCAAATCAGTTTTTCGTTTTTATCGAGTTTCAAATCACAACGGTGCTAAAGAAGTTTTCACTTCAATAATGCACTTTATAAGTGCGCCCCACGGTTGAATTTGGCAGCCACCTTTGGTCTGGAGCTTCAAAATACCTGAAAAATACCCTCGACTCTGTGCAGAAACGGGCGGTCCGTTTGGTAGATTCTCCCATCTTAACAGAGCAGGTCATTTCTTTGACTCATTCTTGTGTTCAACAGCTCGGCTGTGGAATGATTTGCCGGCCTCTGTGTTTCCTCCTTCCTACAACATGGGTCTCTTCAAGACCAATGTTCATTCCTTTCTCTCTTCAAAAACACCCTCCACACAGCATCCCAGATGACATAGGCCCTGAGGGAAATTATTTTCCTCAAAAAATAATAAAAAATAACTTCGCGAAGTAAACGGATAAATGATTTCACTTCGGATTTAATGTAGCGATAGACCGGAGAGCCGTTACTATTCAAATGTATGCATGGGGGCGATCGTCCAAGGTGGCCGTCCCACGCACCCTAGCGACCACCCTAGTGGCGGTCAACTTAAGATGTCTAGATCGGATTTAATGTAGCGATAGACCGGAGAGCCGTTACTATTCAAATGTATGCATGGGGGCGATCGTCCAAGGTGGCCGTCCCACGCACCCTAGCGACCACCCCAGTGGCGGTCAACTTAAGATGTCTAGATCGGATTTAATGTAGCGATAGACCGGAGAGCCGTTACTATTCAAATGTATGCATGGGGGCGATCGTCCAAGGTGGCCGTCCCACGCACCCTAGCGACCACCCTAGTGGCGGTCAACTTAAGATGTCTAGATCGGATTTAATGTAGCGATAGACCGGAGAGCCGTTACTATTCAAATGTATGCATGGGGGCGATCGTCCAAGGTGGCCGTCCCACGCACCCTAGCGACCACCCTGGTGGCGGTCAACTTAAGATGTCTAGATCGGATTTAATGTAGCGATAGACCGGAGAGCCGTTACTATTCAAATGTATGCATGGGGGCGATCGTCCAAGGTGGCCGTCCCACGCACCCTAGCGACCACCCTGGTGGCGGTCAACTTAAGATGTCTAGATCGGATTTAATGTAGCGATAGACCGGAGAGCCGTTACTATTCAAATGTATGCATGGGGGCGATCGTCCAAGGTGGCCGTCCCACGCACCCTAGCGACCACCCTAGTGGCGGTCAACTTAAGATGTCTAGATCGGATTTAATGTAGCGATAGACCGAAGAGCCGTTACTATTCAAATGTATGCATGGGGGCGATCGTCCAAGGTGGCCGTCCCACGCACCCTAGCGACCACCCTGGTGGCGGTCAACTTAAGATGTCTAGATCGGATTTAATGTAGCGATAGACCGGAGAGCCGTTACTATTCAAATGTATGCATGGGGGCGATCGTCCAAGGTGGCCGTCCCACGCACCCTAGCGACCACCCTAGTGGCGGTCAACTTAAGATGTCTAGATCGGATTTAATGTAGCGATAGACCGAAGAGCCGTTACTATTCAAATGTATGCATGGGGGTGATCGTCCAAGGTGGCCGTCCCACGCACCCTAGCGACCACCCTGGTGGCGGTCAACTTAAGATGTCTAGATCGGATTTAATGTAGCGATAGACCGGAGAGCCGTTACTATTCAAATGTATGCATGGGGGCGATCGTCCAAGGTGGCCGTCCCACGCACCCTAGCGACCACCCTAGTGGCGGTCAACTTAAGATGTCTAGATCGGCACCCGTATAGATGTGATTTGATTCTCACAATGTAATGTATATTCATATATTATTATAAGAACCCTCTTATTTCGTTACACCTACTGCTTAATCCCATCAGTTTTTTTAATAAAAGTGGTGAAAAATTTATACAATTATTAATTTTATACGATAACAAACTTGTGAGGTGACGCGGCTGGTGACGCCACTTCAATTACGGTCAGAGTAGGAGCGTAGAGTCCTCTCTGCGCGATTGACTTCCTATGGTTCCCAATAAATAGAATGCCACCTATTACCTACCAACAGCAGAGAATCTCACAATGGTACTAACTACTGGTAATCTGGCGAAGTTTACCGGCCAGAAATAAGATTTGTTTTTTAATAATATTTGTTTTTTTATAATATTTGTTTTTTGAGTTCCATTTGCCAAAATTGGAGTGTCTACCTAGATGTTTTGAGCTAGCATTGTTTCTTGGTGGGTATAGTAATTAAAGATTTATTTTTCGTCTATATTGTTACAAATCATACTTAAATTACCCATCTGGTCACTAATATGATATTTTTATTTCTTACTTTATTATAATATTTTAGTGTTTTAAATGTAGTGTATGTTAGTATTTGGTGTGTGTAAAATCACTCAAATTTATAAATGTTAACCTCAACACAGGCCTAGTCCTAGTGAGGTTAATTTTTTTTGCATGTAAAAATAAAAAAAATAAGAATGTATGGTGAGAAGTTATACATAAATCAATAAATAAAAGAAATACAAGGTCAGTACCACCGTTTTATTGTGGTAATACTACGACTAGAGCCCAATTCAACATACCACTACTCAGAATGCAAAACTTGGGTAATATTTATATTTATAAAGCGATAATTACTTTACACTTCGGAATCATGGAAATTCAATAATATTATTATTATGACGTTCACCAGTCATTCATATTATGACATTCATCAGTCATTTAGTGCTTTATAATTTCAAAGAGACAAATACTATAGTATGATAGTTTTTCTACCAGAAATAGACAAAAATATCTCTAAACACATAAAATCAGTGCCAAAAATTGTTACGTTACAAGTGGCAATGTTCCCCCTAGATTCACCGTCCCCCCATTTTACGCGAGAATAGTTCGGTAGATTCCCGCATTACGCTGAGTCGACACGCGCAGGCTCCCCCGGAGCCGACGCGCAAGCATTCATTCATCCGCTGCCCGCCGGCAGGAGAGCAGTGACCAAATAGAGCGCACTAACGCGCACTCGAGAACCTAAAACTCGCGATGTATTTTATATTGTGAATTGTGCCACAAGAAGGTCTGCTGACTACCGCATTTCCTGCTGCTGTGAGTAGAATGTTGTACCCTTGCCCTCTTTTGTGTGTTACGTCCCGCTCTTAAAGCCAGTAACGCGTGTGGAGAGTTTGAGAGAACAGTCCCTGTTAAGTTAGGATATTAAAGTGCTAACCATGCCCATGTGAAGTGTGCCCATGCTGGCAATTATAATAACCCTGTCTCCTTCTAATTGAATAAACCCTTTACGTGCAATACTGTGTTCTGATTGAGGAAGGAGACCCCGGAGATTGTGAGGAAAAGAGGAGGAGGAATACACAGCGAACCACAAACACTCGCCCTGGTTTTAAGAGAACCTTGCTTGCGCCGGCTGTCCTGAGCTAGCATCGTTGGCCTATTAATTGCATGTCCTTTCCAGGTTTGGTTTGGCTAGTGGCCGTAGGTA
The DNA here is from genome assembly GCA_929108145.2 of Limnephilus rhombicus. Classification (NCBI taxonomy): domain Eukaryota; kingdom Metazoa; phylum Arthropoda; class Insecta; order Trichoptera; family Limnephilidae; genus Limnephilus; species Limnephilus rhombicus. Next base: position 43,383,627 of record OV815283.1, read on the forward strand.
AGCGGTATGCCAACACTGGCGCCGTCTGCCAACACTGACGCCAACAAAATGTTTATTACCACTTCCCTTAATTCCTGGATTGTGAACAGAAATTCGTCAGTATTTACAATGATATTACAGGGTTTAAAAAAATATAAGCTGAATGTCTGAGTTGCTGAGTTGGTTTACTTTGAGAGAACTTCTTGCAGCAACTGCCGTAAGAGCGAGCTTCTGCAGCGACCAAGTCAACCATATTCAACAATTTAGGTTTTGCTTTTGCGCACCATTCATGATCTCGTACATTGCAATATAAATCAATGCTCTTTAATTCCTAGTGTCAACACTATATTTATGTTTTCGCGATATTCATGCGGTAGTTTATCATCAAAACGGGTATTTTTGTAACAAATAACCGACTAATAAATAAATAAAATAAATATCTATATACAATATATTTTTCCTGTACCAAGCTCAAGAGCTCTTTTAATTGGGATAGAAATCCTTGAAAATATGTATTTCACTATTTTGTTTCCGCCTTAGTATTATGTTTATTGCTGTAACATGAATATCTTAATATATAAAACAAAGTCGGGTTAGTTACAATATTTATAAATCGAGATCGGCTGGACCGATTTTGATGATCTTTAATTTGTTGGATTAGTCTCCGTTCTGGATAACAGAATAACTATTAAAACATTGCAAAAATTCACGAAAAAGAAAGTTATGAAGAAAATTAATTTAGTTCATACATTTTGTATGGAACGAATTCTCATATTTTGAAAGAACTGCAGCAATATTGTGATAGGTATAATATTTAACTGTGCGTGAATTCCAAAAATTCAAAAACGTCAAATGTCAATGAGCTGCTTGTTTTGGTTTTATTCTTCTCTACATCTCTACGTATTATAAAGTAAAGTCCCCCGCGCCGTCTGTCTGTCTGTCTGTTCGAAAACTACTGAACGGATTTTCATGCGGTTTTCAGTAATAGATAGAGTGTTTCGTGAGGAAGGTTCAGGTATGTAATTTGTCAAGGATTTGTGTAAATTAGTTGAACATGACGATACTTGTTAGAAGTGTCGGAAAAAGTCAAGCCGCCTGGTAGCTTTCATAGAAAACGCTGCCTAATCCTTTTGGGATATAACAAAACAATTCATAGTGGGATATTCCTCTTTTATAGATCTACAAAAAAGTCTGCAAAGGCATATAATAATAATAATAATTGGATAATTTGTAGAGCGCCGTCTTTGTGAAAAATTACCTCATCTATATTTTACGGATAGCTTAATATACCCATTCAATCTTCTAAAAAAATGGTCACGTACATTGCGGTAATTGAAAAGCTATTTAGACGGACACAGTATTATCATTATTAACTTAAATACGTTAGTTACCCCAAGCATTTCATGCACATTATTATAACCTTTCACACAATCTCTACGTATTATAAATTAAAGTCCTCCGTGGCATCTGTCTGTCTCTTCGCGATAAACTCAAAGACGGCGGTGGTTACAAAGGTTGGATTTTACAAAGTGTTTTATTAGCCACAGCAACGCGTGGTCGGGTCAGCTAGTAATCATATAATGCTGCCCCTCTTTCTTTTAGTCTTCGGGTATTTTACCCCAAATATTCAGTTAACATTCTTTGAGGCTTCACTGAGTGGTTGGCTAAGGGACACGGAAGCTAAGTGTAGTTTATGATCAAACCGAAAGCCATTCACATTTTTTGTTGGTACTTGCCAATTGATTTGAGATTTATTGTATTACTTATGTTTTCTATTTTATGCAGGTGCTTGCGGGTTTTTACAGATGCAATGCCGCCTCATGGAGCCTCATGAATGAGTTTTTCTTTTGCCCTGTTTAATTTATCTTTGTCTTACTAACCTATTTTTTGCATTTTCTTTTTCCTGTTAAGCACTTGCATACTGCTTACTAACAACGTATGCATGGATACTGGAGGTCTAGATTCGTTCAAAATAAATAAATGTAGCTTCGTTTAACAAAAAAAATTAGAATCTTGCGAGAGCCTTGAAGGAGTAACCATCAGTTACTTATACCACGGCGGGTAAGAGGTGGATTACCTCCACTGCCCCTCTTTCTTACACAAAATATCAATAGTCGAAAATCAGACAAACGGTGAACGTATGTCTTTGCACCCCTCCAAAGGAAAAATACAATAATAATAAAACTCTGAAATGAAACCTTTTTTTTACGTAAGCTCCACTCAAGACCTATGTAATCTTAGGGCATGCTGTGTAGAGGATCTTTTTAAGGAAATGCATGAGGTGTGGGTAGGAATCTGGAGGTCAGTGTATCCGTGAGTGAATCCATCCATTGCCTTGATCGGAATTGACCTTTTATCTCGCCCTTTACAGCCGGACTCTTTCGATCCATTGGTCGAGAGAATCCGGCTGGAAAGATCAAAAGGCCTCCCTCAACCAGTCTCTCTCGATCCGGCCCGCCACGCAGCAGGTGGGCAGACCCATCTGCCGCCAAGACCCGCACAAAAGTCACCCCATGAACCCGGGCACCCCTGCCAAATCACCAAACGCAGCGAACCACTTGGGGTGACCTATGGCAGAGGTGTTGGTTATCCAATAAAAGGTTCCCGGGGCGGCGGCACCCGTACCCGCTTCCTTTCAAAAATTGCCGTAAGAGTAAGAAAATTACAAAAAATATAAATCCGTACACAACGCCATCTCTGATACTGACAAAAACAAAACATGGGCAGTTGGGCATCGATAGTTGCTTCATTGTGTAATTTTTAACTTAATTTAATTTAACAGTGATTGATTATGGGGCGGTACGAAGTTCGTCGGGTCAGCTAGTAATTTGTAATTTAAATATATATATATAGATGATTATTAATATTATATACTTAATATCTTATGAATCTCGACTACCATAATACGGGCATTTTTTGCCTAGCTTGGTAGTCGAAATACCATGTAAAACAATCCTGTAATAAACAAAATGAATAAAGAAAAAAAAAAAAACAATAATAAAAAAATGGTTGAATTAATTTACTTTGTTAAAAAACAAAAATTAATTTGTCAAAAAATGACATAAAATTTGCCTGCGCATACCGAAATTTGATCCCATGACCTTCGGGCGTTCCTCTGAGTGTTGTCGCGTTTCATCCCGACATACCGAAATTTGATCCCGTGACCTTCGGGCGTTCCTCCGAGTGTTGTCGCGTTTCATCCCGACATACCGAAATTTGATCCCGTGACCTTCGGGCGTTCCTCCGAGAGTTGTCGCGTTTCATCCCGACATACCGAAATTTGATCCCGTGACCTTCGGGCGTTCCTCCGAGTGTTGTCGCGTTTCATCCCGACACAGTGGCTGATTTTGATGATTTGGCGCGACAACGCTCTTGGCGTTCAATCATTTGGCGGTTCATTCATGTTTTTTTAAGTATTAATAAGAAATACCACTTATTTTGTGTTAATTCTTATTAGTTGAAACGTTGAAAATGATTTTTAATGCTGTTATAAAAAGTAGCATGTCACTTGGGTGCTAAGTATTTTGTAGTTTATAATTTAAAAAAAAAACAGATAATAAAAATAACTAAATGTATTATTATTTTATAGATTATAATTCTTAAAAAAAAAAACAGATAATAAAAATACAACGAAAACTAAATATTTATTATATAATTTGACATAAATACAAAATGTGATTTCCAGTAGCAACCCTATGTTAATAATTATTTGGGAAAACTGTTTAGGTGATTAACGTTAACTTACAATCATTAAAATCTCTAATGACGAACCTGATAAAAATTGAAGGAGAAACCCATACATTAGGAACATTATTATTAATTGATGTACATAGCAACAATACTTAGGATTTTGCAGACAGTGGGGAATAACAGTTTAACAATGGGGTAATTAGAGACGGAGGATGTGCAGCGAATGTCATCCATAGAATAGGTGTGGGATGGATTAAATTTAGATCCGTAACAGGAATATTGTGTGACTCCAAAATGCCTATAAAACTGAAAGGAAAGATATATACAAGACTATTGTAAGACCCGCAATAATGTATGGCTCCGAATGCTGGACTATGTACAACTCCTACAATAGGCAACTTGAAACAGCAGAAATGCGAATGCTTAGATGGTCGGCAGGAGTATCACTAAAAGATAAGATCAAAAGTTCACGCATTCGTGGTAGCCTGGGTGTCACAGATACAAATAGTAAGCTGGAAGAACGACAGTTGAGATGGTATGGACACATAAGACGGAGACCATCAGACTACATAGTGAGGCAGGCAATGTCTATGGAGCTTCACCGACAGTCATCCAGAGGAAGACCGAAGAACTCCTGGATGACTCAATGTTCCAAAATTCTTCAGAGAAACGGCCTGGATGAAGGCAATACCCAGAACAGAAGATATTACAACCTGAGAACGAAAAGAGCCGACCCCAACAGCCTACCTAGGCAATGAGTTGGGACAGCGCAAGAAAGACGAATGGGGTAATTAGAGTAATTCACCTTATCCGAATATTTTAACTCCCGCTAATAATGTGTACAAGCAAATTGAATGAATTCACAAACATTTTATAGTCGGCACGTGCTTAAAGATATAATTAACATTTTATGACATATGCATAATAATAAAATAAGATGAAAACACCAAAAGTTAATACAGGCTATGAGTATTTTATATTAATTAACATAAAGTACAACGTAACTAAATAGAATAATTCAGTAATGCATGTACCTTAAATAATATTGACATTTAATAACATAAGTATTAAATAAAAGGTTAACGTTAATCACCAAGCGAAAATACAGTAAATATTATGATCTAATTACTATCAGTGTCCGAAAAATCTCCCGTGTTAAAAGGTGTTTCAATGTTAGGTTGCGAAGTTTTTAATAAATCCCTGACTTCCTTTGAGAGTGATGATGACTGTTTTTTACTCTTCTTTCTTATACTTGATATAAACGGATCAGATGTCATCATCAGTCTGTAAAGCAGGTCTTCATTTGTTTTAATTTGGGAGATTTTTCGCGTATGGTGTTGTCTGTAAGCTCTATAATCTTTATGTCTAGCCTCTTGCAGTATTTAAATATTAACTTTAGGCTTCAAATTTCTTATGGGGAAATTGTGTAAGTGATCTTGAATGCGTATGTTTTATTTTTGGCATACAAAATAGATGGAGCATCAATATCCTTTTAAAATTTTAGTACGATCACGTGCATTCCTACGATATTAACAAAAATGGTTATAAGTTGAAATAAAAACACTCACTTTGAAAAAAAAACAATAATATACATTGCGAATAACTTACCTTCAAGAACATTATCCATGGTTAAATTTTCACTTTTAATCAACGATAAACACATTAAGAACTTAACTCGGCACACCTTCAAATACAACTAAATAAATAGAGAGAAATTCCCTCTTTTATATCTGTTTTCGCAACTAAATGCAAATATATAAATAAACCAACGTAATTACGTTCTGGATGTAAATAAAAGCAATATTTTGAGTGGTTAATTACCTTCAATTTTATTTTAAATGGTACGCAGAACTAAATATTACATTAAGTTGATTTTTCTTTCACAAATCGGAGTTAAAGATTGAATTAAAAAAAAAAAAATGACGAAAATTACATTCATTTCGCATTTCACAGAGTGGCTGGCCATAGTTGGTGGTGATTTTTTTTCCCATGTACAAAAAAGACTCAGCAATCATATCCTATTAAAATTGGAGTGAAGACTCGTGAAGTTTTTTATTCCTACTGCATTAAAGAAAAATAATTGGAAAAAAAGTTTGGAAAAAAAAACTGTAAACTTTGAATTAAGACAAAAGATATAATTTTTGAAAAAAATATTTTTTAGCTTATTTATATAAAGGATGTATCTTGAAGAATATTTTAAGTATTTAAATATATAAATATACATAGAATTATAAGTACACAAAAAACTTGATTCCGCATACCGTAAAAATCACCACCTATACAGCAGTGTAAATAAGCGCCCAGTGTACCCCTGTTCTGCGACTAATTACAGAATAATTATGTTTCAGATGTTAATTTAAATTGTCAGTGAGTAATTTTGAATAACTTTTAGAATTTTTTTATTAATGGTAAACCGAACTAAATATTACATTAACTTGATCTTTCTTTGACATATCGGAGTCAAAGATTAGATTCTGAAAAAAAAAAATGATGAAAATTACGATCACTTCTCAAAAACGCAATTACTGGAGTGGCTGGCAATAGTTGGGAGTGATTTTTTTTCCCATGTACAAAAAAGACTCAGCAATCATATCCTATTAAAATTGGAGTGAAGACTCTTGAAGTTTTTATTCCTACTCTTTTTATTCTACTATTAAAGACAAAAAAAAAGGAAAAAAGTTTGAAAAAAAAACGTAAACTTTGAACCAAGGCAACAGATATAATTTATGAAAAAAAAAATTTTTTTAAAGTTATTTAAATAAAGCGCCTATCTTAAAGAATATCTTAAGTGATTTTTAAAAATACTTTTCTCTTATAATAACTACACAAACCACCAGATTTCGCACGCCTTCAAACTCGCCTAGATACAGCAGCGTTATTGCGCGCCCGAACATCCAGTTCTGTGACTAATTACCGAGTAAGTAAGCTTCGGATATTATTTTAAATGATTTTTTTAATGTCAGTGGTTGATTGAGAATACATTAGTAAAAAAAAATCATTTCGGGAACATGCCGATCTGGGGTCAACGGTCAACGTCGCGCTAGCGCTCAAATTTCAGACACTGCGACATGACGTATTTTATTTGCTCTGCAGTATTATTTTTATATCACGGAACCCTTCGGTGCAATTCTTTGAAAATGTGTCAAAATACGCAGTTTATTTATAGCTTCATAATTTGATTACGAATTTTGGTTTTGCATAGTTGAAACAGTGGTAAAAATGACAAAGTTTGCAAGTGAATTCAAGTGAACACAAAGGATTTGACACAAAGGCCTGACATCAATACTGAAGATAAGATCCACCTTACTTTTGTTTATAAATATTAGTTGATGACGTAGATTGTTTATATAACATAATATTTCAGAGCATTGAACTCAGATACCAACATAAAAAACCACTTAGAGAGTCCTTCTTGAATTTTTTTTTCTTAATTATTGTTTTTTTCCAGTCAGCCTGATTTTAAAATATTTATTTTAATTGTTTATGTTCATCAAAAGCTTGTTGACGCGTTTCGTCCCCATATAAGGTCTCTTAGTGATGCAGAGATTATTTTGATAATTTCAAGTGGGTCTTTTGTCTTTACATTTCAGAGGGTTTCCCTTGAATTGTACACTGAATTGACAGATAAGTTATTTAATTTTTTTATTTTCATTGTTAGGTTTTTATTTTATTTTATTCAGATATTGCACGGTCTTCAAATCCAGGAGAAAAGAGGAATACATATAGTGGTTGGTCCCGGAGTTCTTGCACTGAAATAGATCCCGACTTACAGTATTATGTGCAACCCGAGAGCTTGTCAATTCAAGCAATTCTGTCTTTCCAAAACATATTTGAGGATCTGATTCGAATATTCAAGAATATGAAAGAAGAGGCTAGAAGAAATAAGAAGAGCCACAAATAGGCAGGGGAAAGTATGAAGAACTAAGAAAAATCTGTAACATGCAAGAAGAGGCGAGAAAGGCCACGATAGGAAAAAAAGTCGAGATGAAGCAAGGAAATGTCAGCAGAGACTAGGAAAGCCAAGAAAAGTCAAGAGAAGCAAGAAGGAAAATCAGGAAGCAAGATAAAACCACAAGAATTTAAAAATAAAAAAGCAAGAAGATGAAAGCAGAGACTACGAGATCCCAAAAGAGCCAAGAAGATGCAAGAAGCAAGTAGACGGCATAAGAACCAAGAAGTTTGCAAGAAGATGCAAGCTGATTCTAGGAGAGCCAAGAAGAAGCTAGAAGAAGTCATATTAAGCCAGAAGAACCAAGAAGCAGAAAAACTGGCTAGTGGAAGCAAGTTAATGCAAGAAGTGGAAAGAAAATAATTAATAAGTCAAGAAAAAACCAATAAGAGCCACGACAATAAAATAATAAGCAAGAAGAGGCTGGTAAAAGCGCAAAATTAAAGAAGGGAGTAGTTGGAAGCAGAAGAAGTGGGGAGCATAAAGAAGTGGGAAACGAGAAACCAACGTTCAATCATCTCCTTTGTTCCTGCACTTACGCACTGGTCGATTAAATTCCGCAAGAAGTTGCAAGAAAAGCCAGACATGGTGATCCAAGAAGGATGAATAAAATGCAAGAATAGTGAAATCGAGCCAAGGAGGGACAAGATACGAGAAGATACAAGACGATACAAGAAGAGACAATAAAAGATTGGAAGAGACTAGAAGAGTCGGTCAGAAGATTCAAGACGAGCCAAGAAGGGACTAGAAGAAGTAAAAAGAAGCAAGAAGAGTCAAGAAGATACAATAAGATCCCATAAAATCCAAGAGGAGACAAGAAGGGCCAAGAAAAGACGATAAAATCCCAGGAGAGACAGGAAGAAGCAAGAAGCGACAAAAAACCCACGAAGAGCCAACAAGAGCCGAGAAGAGACGAGAAGGTCCAAGAAGAGACAAGAAGAGGAAAAAAAACAAGCAGCACGAGCCGAAAAGAGACGGGAAGATTTGAGAAGCGGTAAGAAGAAACAAGACGAACAGCAGAGGCGAGAAGATCCAAGAAGAGCCAAGAAGAGACGATAAGATCCCAGAAGAGACGAGAAGAAGCAAGAAGAGACAAGAAAAGCCGAGAAGACGAAAGAAGAAGGAAGGCACATGGAAAAGGAAAAAAATATAACGCTCAATTCATTCCTTTATTCCTGCCCGTCCTAAATTCCAATACTGGCTTATTAGGTTGCTATATCTATACCGGTCGATTAAACTCCAACCTCCTTACCATCCTCAGAGCACGTGTTCCAAGTCCTAACAAATCAGTGCCCCTCGGAGTACCGGTCTCACCGGGACAGGAGTGCACCTGGCTGGGGGGTACAATTGTATCGTATCGTGACCTTCGGGCGTTCCTCTCAACCACGGAGGCCTTCACCTACTTGGCTTAATACCTACCCGTACTTTTTTCCACAATGTACACGCACGGTTATGCAACCCATTCTGGCTAATTTGACTAGAATATTGTTGTGTCTTCCAATGCAAGCATTAATTAGCTCCTGTGAAAAAAAATTCCTTTAAGATTAATTTCACATAAAATACATAAATTAGCCTCCCGAAAACTGGGCGTACTATACGGGGCCCGCAGATACTTTAATAGCACATAACTGCTAACACTGAACAAATCGCAAGTGTGCTCCCCGGTTGAATTTGGCAGCCACCTCTTGTCTGGAGCTCCAAAATAGCAGAAAGAACCCTTGACTCTTTGCAGAAACGGGTGGTCCGTTTGATAAATTCTCCTATCTTAACAAACGGATTCCAATATTTAGAGCACAGGCGTCGCGTCGGGTGGGAATGCTATCCATGTTCTATCGGAACTTCAATGGAAGACGCTCTAAAGAACTAGCGACATTGAACCCTCGGCACCGGTGCATAACAGGGAAATATGCTAAACACGGGCCCAACATGTGCACATGGTTGGCATTTGTTACATGATAACGGGTCGCTTCTTCGCCTCGTTCTTGAGTTCAATAGCTCGGTTTTAGAACGATTTGCCGGCCTTTGTGTTTCCTCCTTCCAACAACATCAGTCTTTTCAAGATCAATGTTCACTCCTTCCTCTCCTCAAAAAGACTCTCCACACAGCATACCAGATGACATAGGCACTGAGGGACAATATTTTCCTCAGGGCCTCCTGTGTGGTTTAATGTAAAAAAAAGAAGATGGTTAAAAATGCGCAAAACACTCACATATATTATATAACGCGCAAAACTGACAAATTTATATTAAAAGTTTACCCCTAAGGGGTAAGTTTTAAGAGAAACTCGTGAAGATATCTTTATGACAAGACGCATTCCCTGAGAGACTTCGCGCGTCGCGTTTTGAGGATTCATACGTACATGACTTTTTAAAAGATCGAAACTAAGTCAGAAATAATGTAATGCGTAGAATAATAGTGTTCCAAAATTCTCCGAGAACTAATGGTAAAACAAAGTGAAAGAATGGCAAAGAAAGGAAAAGACGTGTCTACGGGTCCCCAGTCGCGTTTTCGAAGCCATTTGGCTTCACTCACGACCAAAATCACTTTTCTCCGGGTCGTTCGGTGCCGAGTCAGGCGGATCACTCGGGAATAAACAAGCATTCTCGAGAAATGTTTTTTTTTTCACTAAGAGCAAAATTTTAAAACTATATTTCACTTATCATGAAGGCCTCTCCGTGGTCGGGGGCAAGGCCCTTGACTCGCAATCCGAATGTCGCAGGATCGAGTTCACCATTTTCACCAAGTTCACCATTCAGAATTGAAACGTTGCTTGATATGGCTTTAGCCGTGTTTAGTGACAAGGTTTAAATAGTTAGTTTCTTCCCCACCTTCCTCTTTCCCATCTCCTCCCCCCCACTACCTTCAATCTCACAATATACCCTAATTGGAGATGCCGTAGTCTCACTGGCTCCAGACGGGAGCAGCTGGGAATCTTGAGGTATTGACATAAAAAAGGTAATATTATAGATATTTAGTAAAATTCTTTGGAAATAATTGGTGAAAAAATAATGCTTTTGATTTTAACAATCTATCTGTCTTCCATATACAATATAGGACAGCGGTTGCCAAACTTTAGGATCTCACGGGATTTTTGAGGGCTAAATTTATTTATCAAAGAACACATAAAATTTAATATAAAAAAGTGAATAAAGTAAAACAATTAATTCAAACCTAATTTATAATTGTTTTGTTAATAAAAAAAAATTGTAAAAACAAAACAATTAAAAGATGGTTCAAATAATGTCCATATTTCTCAGCGGACTAACGTAATTTTCTCGAGGACAACCAATGGTTTGTTTGGTTCAATTTCCCGACCAATGCTACGGAGAATCGATGGCGAGCGGGCTGCCTGGTTTTTTTAAATAAAAATCTACTGCTTTTTTCAAGATTAATGAAATTTTTTCACACTTGACCTTCAAAATAAGAGGTAGTACCACATGCTTTTTCCACCACTCAAATGGAATTTTGTGAAATTTTGCACATTTGACATTAATTAAAATCAGTGGAAAATTAATAAGCATGTTCGGAAAGTAAGTGTACTGTGACCATAACGGTCGGTGGTTTTTAGTTTTTTGAGGGTTGGCAATACTGAGTGGTAGAGGAGGATCTCCTGACCAGAGCGAGCATCACAGGAACATTGTAGTGAGAAGATGTCGGCAAAAAATCCGACCAAGTGCTGTGATCCGCTTTTTACTCACCGAAGGAATAACATCTACAAGAAAAAAGGTGAGGATTTCTGAGCTCTATTGTGACTTGATGTGATAGTGGTTGACTCACTACACGGCTGGGGATAAAACATAGTCGTCAAAGTGGCGTCACACCAATTCCCAATCTGCCAAAAAAATGAAAACTACAATTTCGGGCAAAAAAATCATGGCCTCAGAGTTTTGGGATCGAAAAGGCATAATTTTAGTCGAATTTCTGCCTCAGGTTGAGACCATCAATGCACACCAATATTGTGATACCCTAAAAAAATTTAAAAGGAGCATTCAAAACACAAGGAGGGGAGTGCTGACCAGAGAAGTGTGCTTGTTTCACGAAAACATCCGCCCTCACACAGCCTTAGCCACCAACACGCTCCTGGACTCATTTGGTTGGGATATTTTGAACCACCCCCGTATTCCCCCGACTTGGCGTCTTCAGATTATCATCTTTTCACCTTCCTGAAGGCATATATGAATGAAAATAAATTTTAAACCGACGAAAGAGGTTCTGAAGTGTGGGAAGGAGCTGGCTGGAGAATTCTTTGAAGAGGGCATAAAGAAACTTGTGCCATGGCTCACCACATGCATTGAACGGGATGGCGAATATTTGGAAAAATAGTCAATAAGTGTATCAATAATATCCTGTCATTTTATTTCTAATACACATTTTCAAAAAAAAAATCGGTAGTTACACTTACTTTCTGAACATGTCTCGTACTTTCTACATCTGATTTCGAAACTCTGTATAAAGCCCGGGCAATGCCGGTGACTTCCTATATTTAATCTCCTTCGGCACAGGATGTCAACAGGAAACAGAAAATGTGATGCAAATGATTTGAATAAATTATTTCATTTTATTTTGTTTTGAACATTTTGCTGATCTTGTTTTGATCGTATCCATGAAGCAAAAAAATGTTATTTGAAGAAACATAAACACTTGAACTATGACATCATAAATTTCGCTTAGCACATTCTATCATCTTTGACATATCCATTTAACTGTCAAAAAACTAGACTAGATGCAACGTTAAATGTTCCGTATTTTACAAATGTCCGAAAAAAAATTACTTAGAAGAGAGAGTTCCATAATATTTCTTTTCGAAATTTACACAATGTAACATTTATTATAAGGCATGGAACATGAGCGTGCATAATACGAGAAATTAAAATTTCGTTAGTAATAAAGAGGGTTCATGCGTCTACCCACCAGCTGCATGGCAGGCCGGATTGGGAGAGAATGGTTTTGGGAGTCCTTTTAACTTATCCAGTCGTACACTCTCGGAACATCGCCTTGCACCGCAGTGGGAGGCATGGATTCATACGTCTGTCACTCCTGGACACATTGATCCCCAGAGTCCTACCCAGTGGCGTAGCCAGGGAGGGGCGGTCCGTCACGGGTGCCACCGATGCGGGTTGACACCCGTCCGTTGAAAAGAAATTATAGTCACGAAAATATTGAACACTGTCTAATATTTTCGTAACTTTATGGCTCCCCGAGGAATGCCCCAAAACGTTAGAATTTTATGTCTGACGGTCTTTAACATTAATTACAATTAATGTAAAAGACCGTCAGACAGATAGATATTAATGTTTATATTTTTTATGAAATCGGAATTGGGGTGGTGGGGGGGGCGGGAGACACCACGTTATCCGCCCAGGGTAATACCCCTTTACAGAACGTCCTCTCCTTCCTCTCCTAGAAAGACCCTCCACTCAGCATCCCCAAAGATGACACAGGCATCTGAGCGTGTAAAACAGGAAAGGATAGTAAATGGAAGTTAAAAGCATGTACTCGTATAAATTACAAAACAGAATGAGATCCTATTTACGTAATACAATATTGGAAAGCCTGAAAAAAATGTTGTACACTTAACCTGTCGACTGTGAATTTTTTGAAAACAATTTTAATTCGATTTTATTACAAAGGAACTTGCTTAGGCAATATTTAGCTTGCGCTAAATATTGCCTAAGAAAACACTTTTTTGATGTACCTTCTCAGCTTCTCAAAAAAGTGAATTTACTGTATGTGAAAACGCTTGTTATCAGTAATCTTACCCCCTGGCACAAGAGATCCTCAAAGTACTTCTCATAATAAAGTGGAAAATTTTTGATGGTGTTTTTTATCAAAGGTACAAAAGTAATTGAAGGAAAGTATTGCTTAAAAAGTAACTAAGAAATTTCTATTATTACGTAATAAAAATACGAAAAAATATACTTAATATGTATTAAGTATATTTATATAATAATAAATTTACGAATTTCAAGATCTTGGTGTTTACCTTGATAGCAAACTTATATTTAATAAGCACATCGACTCAATCGTTCACAGGTCATATAAGATGGTTGGTTTTGTTCTTCGTATGAGTAAAGTGATCAGTAATATAAAATATAAGTGTTATTTTTGCATTAGTCAGAAGTACGCTGGAATATGCCTCGCCAATTCGGAACCCGCAGTACAAAGTATGCATTCATAGATAGCATAGAACATATTCAAAGCAAATTTTTAAAATATCTTACTTTCAAATATAACAATAAATTTTATGCACATTTCAAACTTTGCAACAAAGGCGAGCATTTGTACACAAAATTTTAATTAATAACATTGACTGTACCTAACTTCTTTCCCTAGTTAATTTTAACATACCATTAAGACGTTCACGCCATATAAAACTGTTCCACTCGTTTAATTACAAGACAAATGAGGCAACTAATTCGCCAATCAATCGTGCTCTTCATATGTTCAATAATATTGGTCTAAATCAGAGGTTCCCAAACTTTTTTTTCTTGTAGACCCCTTTCAAAATTTCTACCATGTTCCCAAAACTTGACAAAAAATTTGAAGATTAGATCTACTGATGGAAATTTGCGTCGCGGCTGACTTGCAACCCTAAATTCAGAGTGGTAAAATAAAAAGAAAAATATTATACTTTCTTGTACTCTATTTATTAAAATAATATGATTACAGACTTAATAGAATTAAAATTAAACATGACTTATGTATCGTAAGTTCAACAATGCAAATCAACAAACAAAAATTCTAATAATTTTAATGAGAGGGATGTACTTGATAGATAGGCCTTGTGCGTACTAGCGGCTAGCCGCGTAGGCGATCAACCGCGCGGCCTGACGCATTTTTATTTTAGTATGCAACCGCTCATATCCGTACGCACCCAACCGCCGAAAAATTTCATACTAAAATAAAAATGCGGCTAGCCGCGCGGTTGACCGCCTACGCGGCTAGCCGCTAGTGCGCACAAGGCCATAGACTTGATAGATTGACAGCAAATTATCAATATTTGGCTTCAGTTTTGTAAGGAATAACCGCAAATCTCCCCGTTCTGTGATGATCAATCTGCTCCTTTTTTTTTAATAGGTTTGTAACGACACTAAAACTTTTTTCGACGCGGTATGACAAGGGAAATGCTATCAAAAGTTTTCTCGCAATTTCCCATAGTTCAGGATATTTTCGGGTATTTCTGCTTGCAGCCAAAATGTTTGAAAACCCTTTATTAAACTTCACTTTCAGGTCCTCATTGGTGCTAAGCTCGAGTAGCTTATCTTGTAATATCACATTTGCCACTTCGGTTTTTTCACATGGATTTATGATCCATGGTGGTATTTCCATAGTCAGTTTATCTTCAAATCCATTTTTGAAGTTATCGTGGAGGGCATTTTATTGTTGAACGTATGTCTGAATCCCTTATCAAGATATTCTGCCTGTGACAAGTTTGGAAACTGGGAAAATTCGCGCCGACAATATTTTGCTTCATTTTCCAAGAAAAGCCGAAATGACACCTTTGTTTTTTATAAAATTTATGCTGTCCCTTTGAAACTGCAAGTTAATGTCAGTAATATTTTTTAACAAATCTGACAAACACGCGATGTCTGCTTACAATTTGATCGGATTTTCTTTTAAATCTGGATCTTCACTTTCCAGAAACTCTAAAACTTAAAAAAAATGAGTAAAATCTTGGTAAATATGTAGCTTTCGACAACCAGCGTACTTATGTAAGAACAATCGTTGGAAGTCTTCTTCATTTTCGTCGCATAATTGTGCAAATAAAAAATAAACGGGTATTCAACGCATTGCTACTTATTTTGTTAACTGCTCACAATTGTTTATTTTTGTTCCCTTATTTTTTTTCAGTAGTGTATTATAATATGCCTTCATTGATAGGTAAAGCCAAGCCAACATTTGTGTTTTTTTAATATAAAAACCAGATAAATTTTCGTGGACCCCCACTTACAACTTATGGACCCCCATTTTTTTATCACGCCAACGTAGACCCCCGTCGAGTCTCCCGTGGACCCCCGGGGGTCCACCTGGACCACTTTGGGAATCACTAGTCTAAATTCTTACATCGACATTTTCTCCGATTCACTGCCCACATTTAAAAAGAGCATCATGTCAGTAATATAAATTGTTCAATTATTCACACACAGACCTTCCACTACATACATCACCCAGTAATTACTTAATATGCATACCATAAATAACACACTACAATGAAACACATAATAGGTACCCACCATGATATAAACTTATCAATTGTAAATTTAAACTACTTATTATTTCCATCATACTAACATGTACCCTACTTACTACAGCACACATATATATGTCGCAGGCAAATCTTAAAATCAGGCACTTCACGAAGTGGCTAGGCGCATCATGATCTGCTTGATTTTACATTATTAATTAACTAATAACTGCATTTATGTACACTCCACTTCCACACACAAGCGAATGCTTCTAATGGAAGAGTAGTAAATAATTCTAAGATGTAAAATTATCACATGTATCACGTAAAATATATTGTTAAAAAAATGAAACAGAAACAAAAGAAAGATAAATTTATTATTATTCGCCATGAAAATATTTCAATATATACTCGTATATTATTATTTTAAAGGTGTCCCCCTTTTCTCTATAAAAATGGTGTGTATAATCATCCTTGTCCACGGGTTACATAAATCATAATACTATCGGCCGTTGTTCCCAACTTTTCGATCGATCAATCTGAGACTCCGATCAGCTAAGTGATTTGTTTAGTAACGCTCGATTCGCCTGTTGGTCGGAGAGTTGCGTTGGGAAGAGCCTATTTTAGTCCTATAATTTCTACACCCATTAAAATTTGACATGATAATTTGACATGTGATGAATGATATATAAATGATGATCTGAGTAATACGTCTTGTTCACCTTTTTGGGAAGAACAAGACGAACCTAAAATTAAGTTTCGAAAACTCCCATATCACGACCAAAACCATGTTAAAACTGCGAGTGAGAAACGAAATCCACTATATCATACAGGAAGTTACTATCAAAACCCGCTTTATCGGATTCAACCAATCACGAGCAGTTATTTTGCTAATCGTATGTCAAAATTATCTAAGCGGGATTTCAAAAGCGTCTATATCACGAAGTGAGTATCAAAATTTGCTGCATCAATTTTATTTATCGATATTCTGCTGTACGTATCTATTTAATTACTTATTTGTATATCATCGAATTACATATTGTTGACCGGCGCTATAGAGTCGAGCCAAGCAGGGCAATCGATTTTGTCGAAATTTGACAAAATAGTTAAAAAAAATTGTCGCTTATGTCGCCCTCGTCGCATTTTAAGTCGATTCCGCAAAATGTTATTAAACTTTGTTACTTGACATGGATTTGACCTTAGTATCTGCTCGTAAAAATCCGAAGTTAAACGATCATTCCCAAACACAAATTAAAAAAGAACAAATATATCTTTACCGAATTCGTTACTCGCAAGATATCGATTTTTCCCTATAACGTGGGGAAATTTCCCTTGAGATTCCCTATTGTGATGATAAATAATTACAAAAATAAAATTAATTGCTTTTTAAAAACTGACGGATATTCACGATTCAAATAGTATGGTTTTAAAAGTAAATTGCCATTTGTTTATGGGGTTTTAATACTAAAATCTGTTTATTTTTAATTTAAAAAATATAAACGACAAAAAGTTAATCAAGTTCTTTAATAATCTACATCTTCTCAACATGACAATATATTGGAGGTGTATTGATTTATTTTACATGTATACAAATATTCCCACATTATACAAAATGTACGCAATATTCCATATATTCTGGGATTTTTTTTTAAAGGTTTCCAACCCAGAAAGACACGTGCATATGCCCGCCAAGCGAGAAAAAATGTCTTGCTGGATTGTTAGGGCTGTCACACCATGGAAATATAAACACGGTGGAAAAATAAATTTATTTATATGAAAGTTTAGGTTTTTACAGTAGGTAGCCATAGAAAAAATTCTAGTGCAATTTACATGCGGTAGAAGCGAAACTTTACCAAAACAATCTCAACCAATACTTGAAAAGTGAGTTCACAATCAAAGCGACCAATGAGCGCAGACCTAACGTAATTTCCGTTTCATATCTCAACCAATAGGAGTCTTTAAAAATGACATCATAATCAAAGCGGCCAATGAGCGCAGTTGATGCGTTGCAGATGCGGAAATCGTCATTTCCGTTTCATTCGAAATCCAAATCACAGCGGAGCCATAGAAGTTTCACTTCAAAAAAACAGTTTTTATAACACGAAGAAAAAAAACATAAAACTCACTTCAGTACTAAACAGCGATTATAGTTGTTATTATTAATCGCTGTTTAGTACTAAAGTGATTAATAAAATAATATTATTTTATTAATTACTTCATATTATTATTATTATTTTTTTATTTTTTATTATTAGTATAGTAGTAAGAAGTAATATTTTTAATTTTGTTCCAACATTTTGAGTTTAAATAGTTTTTTTTAAAGGTTTTTATGTTATTTTCCGTTTTTAGGCTATCTGGAAGGAGATTATATATATGAACTCCCTCGTGACCAATACTTCTCTTGCCACTTTCAGTCTTGACAGTATTTGTGTACAATTTATTGTGTTGTCTAGTATAATGTTCGTGTACTTGTGATGTTTTTATTAATGTTGTGTTTGTGTGTATAAGTCCATTTTGTATTTTGTAGATTAAAAGACATATGTTATATTCGTACAATGTTCTTATTTTCAAAAGGTTCATTTCCTGGTATAGTTTTTTTGTGGGAGTGTCTGGGTTATAGTTGAAGAGTTTTTTAATAACTTTGTTCTGTATTATTTGTAAGTCGTTTAAGTACGTAATGTATGTGTTTCCCCATATTTCTATTAAATAATTTAGGTGGGACTGGATTAAGCTAAAGTATAAGCCCCTCTTTACCTCTGTTGGTAGAAGATGAGCAATTCTACCAAGTACACCAATTAATGGGATGATTTTTGTTTTTAGTTTTTCTACGTGTTGTTTAAATGTTAAATGTTTATCAATATATAAGCCCAGGTATTTTTATATTATTATAATATTATTTTATTAATCACTTCAGTACTTAACAGCGATTAATAATATTGTTATTATGAATCGCTGTTTAGTACTGAATTGATTAATAAAATAATATTATAATATAATAATATTATTTTTTATGTGCCCACCAAATAATTATATATTATTGTTCTGCATTATAATGATTTATTTTATCACTTTTATGTAAAACGTCTTTTAGGCGTATAAATAAATAAAAATTTCAAATTCCAATCTATAGTCTCATCGCGACAGCATAGTAACAATCTGGTACTGGTACTGCATGTAACTGTCTTTTAATAGTAATAATTTGATAACACGAAGACAATGGCTGAAGAAGTCGGAGATGCCCGGGGAAGAGATGAATCAAAAAATTATTTGTATCATAAAACCAATGTTTAAAAAAGCTTTTTCAATTCTTAGCATTAATTTTCAATTTGGGAGGCGGGAATGGGTACCGCCGCCCCGGGAACCTTTATTGGATAACCAACACCTCTGCCATAGGTCACCCCAAGTGGTTCGCTACGTTTGGTGATTTAGCAGGAGTGGCCGGGTTCATGGGTGCTGTTCGTCTAGGTCTTGGAGGACCAGGACACACTGAACCCCAGATTCCTACCTACCCCTTAAACCCTTTTTCCTTCCCAGAACTCCCCTCTCCTTCTTTTCCTTAAAAAAACCCTCTACACAGCATGCCCAAAGATGACATAGGCCCTGAGGTAAATTATTTTCCTCAGGGCCTCCTGTGTGGAGCTCATGTAAAAAAATATTATTTCCACCTTAAAACTACACCCAGTTTTCAGGTAAACTGGAATTCTTAACATCACTTTACACCAAACCATTTAAAACCCCGAGCCACTCCGGGTACTCAGCCAGATAGTAGTTTTACGCATGTACTGAAAAAAGATAATAAACTTATTTAAATTTGTTTAAAACCAAGGACGCATAGGTGAGTTAAATTATGAATATTTAACCATTTATGTATTTGCACAGCCCTTGTGAAACCGTTCGAAATGTGAAATATGACACTCTCTTTTTTAATAAAATAATAAATGGACCCGTTGAAATACATGCTTGCTCCGAAAAACTAGGACAACACGGATATTGGGCTTGTATGTGGGTATTTAATACAAAAATATTAGCAATCAGATATAAATGTCCCTGGACCGTCAGCAGCATTTGATGACGCGTTATATAAACGAAATGTGCAGGCCAAAATAGTTCGTTGCTACTAAGTTATTAATCATGCTGCTAAGTTATTAATTATTTTAATTGTAAATTTTTTTTTATTAAATCTATATTTTTTTAAAAATTAAATGAAGACAATATTAGCGAAACTCGATCGAAAATCTGAGACAGAAAAATCAGAAAAGATATTGGCTCCGCTGGGACTCGAACTCAGGACCCTTTGCTAACATGGCAAGAGCTCTACCGATTGAGCTACGGAACCCATATGAAATCATTTTTAACTGTATCATACTTTGACTAAGAACTACCAACATTATCTTAATTTTCTTAACGTGCATATTATTGGCTGCTATCTTTATATATGATTGCAAGATTCAACTCGAACTAAATGCAATCTAGATAGTGTCTGGATAAATTTTTATCCATTTGTTTTTAATACGCGACATCTTTTGACTTTTCTGCAAGTTTTCTTATATTTTTTAAATCAAAAAACCAATTTATCTTATTTTTATTCATATTTATTATTGGTTATTTTTATTTATAGCTCTTTCGCCTACCGAAGTCATTTCCAAATCAATGCGCTTAACGTTATGCAAATAAATTTATACGTACATCTAGGAAATCTTAATAAAGCAGAATTTGGTATCAAACAAAAATTTTAATAATATTCTGAAACTAAAATGTTACGATTATTATGAGGTAAACAATATATGTAAAAAATATGTAAGGGAAAGACTTAGAAAAAAGGTTTCGTAAGCCGATTACTGTATGAACCGATCATCGAGTGATTTCTGTATTTTATGGGCCTACGAATTTGTTGGACTTATATCGGAAGGTTTTATCATAGCAATCTCATTTCCATTTGTCCTCAGGCCAATTTATTAAATCCACAATAGAAAAAAATAAAGAAATTGTTAACTACGAACTTTCCACCCCTGCTGCATGTTTATTTTTTTCATTCTCATTATGTTTGTTTTCCTTCTTTTTATTATAATAATAATATTTGGATGATTAATATATCCCATATGCTTTAATTTGTGTGTGTTTTTTTCTTTCATTTCTGTTGTATATATATATTTTTTTATTTTTTTTCTAGCACTTTATGTTTTCTTTAATGTTTTAAGCCATGTTTTTATATATATATATTATAAATTGTAGCGGAAACTTCGCTGGTTAATGCAATCATGTAATATGTTACTTTCTTAATAAATTATGTATAACTGTTTTTTTCCTAAATAAACTAAAATAAAACATAAAAAAATAAAATAGCAATGACCGCGTCGTTAAACCATGCCCATTTTCTGATTCCTTTCGACTTATATACTACAAATTAGCGAACGAACTTTAATGGATTGTGGTCATTCAAGTTATAGTGTACATATATTCAATTTGCACTACTACAGTCCTAATTTTGAAATACTGCTTTACAGAACAAAGCGCCATGGACGACCGTCCGATGCGGCTTGTCTCCGTGTAATGAATCGTAATTATTTTTGCGTTCGTTTTTATGTGTATTTGGTGTTATAAAAAATCATATATTACCAATAAAATCACAAAATTTTCAATTTTTTTGTTTAAATTGTCATAGTTAAAACATTGTAATTATGCATTATATTTTTTGTTCAATAATTACCAACTATTTTAATGTGTAAAAATAATTTCAAAGTTGATTGATTTATGTAGTTTTAAAAATTACTAATAAACTATAAATTAACTTTATTACAAAAATGTAAATATGAGGAGGTATAGGTTGATATTTTTTCTACGATAATATTATTTTTTTATTTTTTTTCGTATTGTGTATGATCACAGAAGAAAAAAAAATGGAGATCGATTGACGATTTATAGAAAAGGGTTCTTGAACAAACAGTTATAAAGTATGGTAAACATATTTTTTAATATTTTATTTTAACTGACGGGCACAGAAAAAGCATTTATCTAATTTTTTTTGTATCAAAAATTTATTTTGAGATGGTGTTATGGACACAAGCGACTTCAAATATGCACAAAAACCTTAAATATTGCAAAATCCCTCGTGCTCTGTTAATGAAGAAATCTGTCTGGAGAAAGTCAATATTACTGCTGAAAATAAAACCAAGGACGGGTTGTTTCACAGAATTTGAACAATTTGAATTGAATTTAATATTCATGATCTGTGGAAATCCTTTTCAAATTTTGTTACAATCGTACTGTGAATTAACCGGCCAATTTAGTGCTGAAAATAACACTTAGATTAATTAACTTGAAAAAGAAAGAAACGAGTATGAGTCGAGTTGAGTTGAGTTTTCTTGTAAAAAGAAGTTTTATATACCAAGATGAAGTTGTATGGCGTTTTATCCTAGCGGTAAAATAATATATTTTCTATGTGAATACCGCACAAGAGACCCAAAAGCCCGTAGGCAGTGGAAATATGGCATCTATAATAATAATAATAATAATTTTATTTTAGTAATTTGTACATTTAAGTTTACAAATTTCTAATTGATAATAATATTTCATATTCACTATATTTTTTCAAGTTTTATGTAGCTCCTACAATACATCTTGAACTTTGCAATTGGTGTGGACTTTAAAGTTTCTGGTAGTGTGTTATACAACTTCATTCCCTTGTACAGTAGACTGTTCTGCGTATTCGCTTTGTCCTTTTTTTGTAGCCTAATTTCCTTGCACGTCCTTGTGTTATATCTGTAAATGTCTTTATTGTATAAAATTTTATTTGAGAAGTATTTTGGTAACGTGTTGTTCAATATTTTGTGAATAAATACCATCGTGTTCAAGGTCAGCATCTGTTTCACGGTCAACCAATTTAGTTCCTTTAACATTTTAATAATTTTTGAAAATCTGTTTCGTCGAAAAATTATTCTCATTGCCCTGTTTTGGAGAATTTGTAACTTATTTTGTTCTCTTTCGTTACATAGGAAAAGTATACTTGAGCAGTAGTTGAAGTGTGGAGCAATAATTGAATTGTATATGGTGATTGCTGTTTTTCTAGAAATTTTTGGCCGAATTCTTCCAAAAAAAGATATCTTTTTGCCAATTGTCTTTTGGGTGTATTCAGCATGTCTATTGAAGTTTAGTTTCGAATCTAATATAACTCCTAAGTATTTCATTTCAGTAACATTTTCAATAATTTCACCATCAATTTTAATTTTGCTTTCACTGGATGTCTTCTTGTATCCAATCACCATACATTTTGTTTTTTTTGTATTTAATTTAAGCTTATTTATTTTTAGCCATCTTGATACATCATTTAGTTCATTATTTAAAATGTGTATTAGTTCTTCATAGTTATCTCCAATTAGGTATATTAGTGTATCATCGGCAAATAGTCGTACTTTGCATTTTGAAAATATTTTCACCATGTCATTAATATAGAGTATGAACAATAGAGGTCCAAGGACCGATCCCTGTGGTACTCCTAACTTATTTTCCATTGGTTTTGAAAATTGATTATTTATTTTTGTTACCTGCTTTCTGTCTCTCAAATACTCTTGTATTAATTTAATGGCTACAGATGAGAAACCAATTTCTTTAAGCTTTCTTATTAGTATGTCTCGATCTATAGTTTCGAATGCCCTTTGAAAATCCAAAAATATTGCTAAGATAAATTTATTATTATTCATTCCTTCCTTCCATTCTTCGACAATTACGTTTAATGCTGTTTCACATGAGTTATTAGATCTGAACCCTGATTGCTCTTGGTATAAAATATCGTGTTTATCTAGATATTGCAAAATTTGTTCTTTTATTATAACTTCAAGAATCTGCTCATATTTTGGTAAGGTGTTGATTGGTCGAAATTCTTCACATTTTCTGGTATTTTTAACCTTTGGAACCGGTATAATAGTAGATAGTTTCCATGACTGTGGAAATTTTCCTTCTTCAATCGTCTCATTGATAATATTTAATAGAGTAGATCCAATTACTGGAAAAGCATCTCTTATTTTACTAATAGTTAATCCATCAGAACTATTCTTTGATTTTATTTTGTTTAAAATGTTAAATAAATATTCTGCATTTATTTTTCTGAAGACCAATGATTCTTTGTTTGGGTCGATATTATCACTTGTGGGATTAACAGCAATGTTGGGTATTTATTTGTTAATTTGAATGATACTTTCAATAAAATATTTATTTAAGTTATTAGCCATGTTTTCTTCGTTTATCTCTTTTGGAAAGTTTACAATTTTTATGTCGTCTTTGTTTTCGCCATGTAGTAATTCTTTTATGCTTTTCCAAATTTTTTTGGGATCCCCTTCTTCTGGGTTTATTTTATTTTTTTATGTACTTATAATGCGTTCTTTTTATGTCTTTGGAGTATTTGTTTCTCGCTTTTTTGTAGTTATCCCAATCCGTAATACTATTAGTAAGGCATGCTCTTTTGTAAAATGCATCTCTATATGATAATCCCCAATCGGTGTAATACCAATTGTGGCAAGGTATTACCAAACGCTGATTATTCGGTACCCGAGGGTCTAATCTTATCTCTGGATAGGTCTTCAAAATAGTTAGCTTCTATAAAAAAAACCTCCTCTTTGTTCGACCGGACTCTCTCGACCGATCAACATCGCCTGGTAACTGCAGTGGGAGGAATGGATTCATTTTGGACACACTGACCTTCGAATTCCTATCCACCTCTCATATCTCTTCCCCTCTTCATTCTTAACCCAAAAAACAGATTCCCCAAAGATGACATGGGCCCTGAGCAAAAATATTTTCTTCATGCCCTCTTGTTGTGGAGTTAATGTTGGATATGAATAAATATGGAAAAAAGTTAATAAAAGCTGGTTGTAAATTTCGGTTTAAAATATTTGGCTACGAATACAAAACAAGGATTCAGCAGAAGGTTTTTTCAACACAAGTTCTACCCCGTCGTTTAGCATGAGCCTTGAATATATTAGATTTTCCATTAAAGCTTTTTTAAATAAGAGTCAGCACATTGTTCAAAAATATTTGAAGGGTCTAATATTATTCGGATTGTGTGAACAGAATACACAAATTTCAATGCTGAGAAGGGAAAAGTCGAGAACCGTCAGGTGGTTTCGGTTCCGCGACATTTTAACCCGCGACAAAATATCACCGACCAAATATTCGCGACTAAATATACCCGATAAAATATCCGCGACAAAATATCCTACGGACAAAAAATCCCCCAACGAAATATCTACTAAAACCTAAATTAACCTCACCTAACCTTACAAAAATATAGGACAAACATAATACAGACATCCTGTAAAGACAAAAATTATTAATCGAAATAAAACAATAACTAAGTTTGTAACCACGTATTAATTATTAATTTTTTTATACACCGACCGGTTTCGCTTTACACAAGCATCTTCAAGGTATAAAATTAAACTGATGTTAAAAAAATAAACTAAATCTTAAAAAATTAAATTGAAATTAACTGATGTTATAAAATTAAACTCATCAGTTTAATTTTATACCCTGAAGATGTTTATGTAAAGCGAAACCGGTCGTTATATAAAAAAATAATTAAACCGTGGTTACAAACTAAGTTATTCTTTTATTTCAATTAATATGTTTTATTGATTTTTTAAATTTATTAATTTTATTTTAATAATTTGTACATTTCAGTTAACAAATTTCTAATTAATTATAATATTTCATATTGCAAACTAAATTTTATGTAGTTTTACGTGGCTCCTACAATACGTCTTGAACTTTCCAATTGGTGCGGATTTTAAAGTTTCTGGTAGCTTGTTATATAACTTCATCCCTTTGTACACTAAACTGTTCTGCGTATTCGCCTTGTCCTTTTTTTTGTCAAAACACAAAGTGACTGCTTTCTATCAAAATACAAAAATTATTGTTCAAACATAGTAAAATGGGACAAAAATAATACGGACATCCTGTAAAGACAATAAATTATTGTTTAAAAATATTAAAATAAGGTTAGGTTAGGTTTTAGTAGATAGATTGTTTGAGGATGTATTGTCCGTAGGATATTTTGTCGGGGATATTTTGTCGGGGATATTTTGTAGGGAATATTTTGTCGCAGGATGAAGACGCGCATTACCCGTGGTTTCAACTCTTACACAACAAAATCTAGCTTAGTGTTTTGTGAAATGGCTAACTGACTTGGAACAGGTCATACTTTCAGTGAATGACCCAATTTGTGACAGTGAGCACTTTTATTATTACTGTGATGATCCACGATTACGGTATCGTGACGACACAAAAAAGGCAATAAGCATACATTCTTTTAGCCCAATAACGTTAAAGAAAAATTTCTAAATACCTCTGTCGAAGAAATTAATGACCTAGGAATAATTTTCGACTATAAATTAAACTTTATATCCCATATAAACACAATCACCAATAAAGGAATAAAAATGCTTGGCTTCATTCTTCGAAATACGAGAGATTTTAGGAATATTTCAACTGTAAAATTTTGTATACATCCTTAGTACGTAGTCAAGTCGAATATAACTCCTCGATCTGGTCCCCCCATTTTAAATTGCATTCAGATACAATCGAAAAAATTCAACACTAATTCCCAAGACATATAAATTTTAAACTCGGTATTCCCATTGAAAACATAAATTATAATTACTTGATGAAAGAATTAAATTTATTAAAACTCTTAGATCGAAGAATTATATCCGACTTAATATTTATGTTCAAAATTGTAAATGGTAGAATACACAGTCCTGATTTAACTAAGCTCATCGAATTTCATATACCCACTAGAGCAACTCGCTCCGAAATCTTGTTTCAATGTAACAACAACAGGACTGAGTACCCGAAACACTCGCTTTTACCTAGATTACATGACGTTAGTAATAGATACGCAGATGTGGCGGATCTATTTAACTGCACGGAAGCTAGGTACAAGAAGGCTATTCTATCATATATCTTCAATAATTTTTTAATTTTTTTTTTATTTAATATAGATATATATAGTACAGTGGTTTTATATAAATTATATATCGGTACACAAATTATTTAAAATTGCAATCTCACCAAAGAAGAAGCTAGTTCTTGTGCTTGATGAGCGAGTTACACTAATTATAACAGAAATAGAATAACATTATGCAATAGTTAAGTATATAATAGGAACAATTGAAACATCTGGATTATCTATTCGTGTAGGTGTACATACATGGGATACGGTTACGTACTAACATATTGTACACAACATTTTTATTCGAAAAATCTAAATAAAATATAAATGAATATAGATTGATAATATATTGAAAGAAAGAGAAAAACAGGTAATTATTAAGTTAATTATTCCTGATGAAGTGTAGCTTCAGTTTGAGTTTCAGTTTATTGATGTCTTTGGTTTTTTTATTTCAATCGGAAGGTTGTTGAAAAACTTTATTCCTAAATAGTTATAATTGTTTTGCATTACTTTGGTATTAAATTTTGGTATTTTGAAGTTGTCTTGATATCTTTTTGATTGATGGGTTTCAAATTTTTTGATGATATTATCTTTGTAAATTTGGATAATTGCATTTTTCTTGAAGATATCCTCTACTCGAGGCACCGTGAAATCGGCGAAAAGCGTTTCTGTTGGATAAGTGGAGGGTTTCTTTAGGATTACTTTAATGATTAGCTTCTGGATAACTTTAATCGGAATTAGAATATTGTTGTATGACCCCCCCCCCATCCAATAATTCCATATTGAATCGATGACTGTATTAGTGCATAGTATACTCTTTTTAGATTGTTGAGTTTTAAAATATTTCTTAGTCTTATGAATATGTATATACATTTTCTGATGCGCTTAACCCATTCACAGATATGGCTCTTCCACTTCATATTTTGTTCTATTATCACTCCGAGATATTTAATTTCTGATACTGATTTCAATGTTGAACAGCCTTGAGTACATTTTATTTTATTACATTTGTTATTGTGGATAATTATTTTATTTTTACTATAGTATTGAATGTAATTATTGTACCCCTTTGTGTCATTTCTTAATCAAATGCCACAATTAACTTAACTCTTTTTTAAAATTATTTCTTATGTACCTACAACTAATGTTTTATGACATGTAATATGTATTTATGGTATATTTATACCGTTAATAAATAAATACTCTCACGGTGACCCAACAAAAGGAACTCCAGTGAAAAATAATATGGCTTAAAAAAATATGTTCATATAGACCAACAAACGCTGATTCTGAATATAAAAGTTTTATTTAATAATATTAAACGCAGAGTTTTTAAAAAATTATTAAAAGTTGGCATTATTGAAATTTTAGTGGTGACGTCACTGTTCGACGTGTCGTGAGGTCACCGTAGTCATTGTATGGGAATGTATGATATGACACAAGCCATCGTATTAATTTATTCGTTTATTTACATACTGTTTATAGAGATTTAGTTGTTGTGTTTATTGAAACTTTATTTAACCCTAATTAAGGTTTCAAAAATAATGGAATCTCTTATTAGTTTATCTCTATTATTGAAAATATTCAAAAACTAATGCACAAAAAAATAGTAATGCTTCTTCTTGGGAGAATACTTCGAACAACGGAATTCAAAATGGCGGTAGTTGATCAGCTGATTGCTCGATCCTAGAGTAATTTTTCAGTAGTGATGACGTCACACGTTTCACCATATCGGTGGTTTTCGGGGGATCTTGAAAAATTAAAACTTTGACAATTATTTTAACTATTAAAACTAACTCTAAAAATAAAAATAAAAATGCAGTTATTTAAGTAATAGAAGATCATTATTAATTAAAAAAAATTAAAAAATTGAACTGGAGTTCTCTATTGGTCCGCCGACAATTGATCCGGCCGACAGTTGGTCTGGCTGACAGTTGATTTGATTTTCTCAAAACCACGTTTTACAAATTGGCTGGAATCGCAGCTCCACGATTTTTCATCCGATTCCAAAGTTTAAATTAAAGAAAATTAAATTTATATTATGATGAACCTCGACTTATGAAACATTATTATTATAGGACAAAGTTACTGCAAAATAAAGAGCCTTTTTTCGTCAATTCATGTCCGCCATTTTTTGCAATCAACAACTTGTTTTGCAAACTGTGGTTCATTCGCGTTCTTCGTTCACACTATAATGATTTTTTTAATTTAAATCTCACGTTTCAAATGAATTCCAAAGACTTCAGGATTCCAGCCGATTTGGCCGGTCCCTCCCCTTGCTACCGCTATATCTATGTATATAATATAGATATTCAAATCAAACATTCTAAAGTGTTTTTTCTTGTTCGTTTGTAACTTTATAAGTAGACCTACCTTTAAAAAGAACTCGGCTGGACCAGACTCCTCTTAAGGCGCCGTATCCCCGCTGAAAAAGAATAAGATGAAGAGATATGTAATTACGAATGTTGGAGAGAGCGCGCTAATATTTAAAACGGTAAAATTGAAGCGAAAATTGTGAAAATGTTTATTAAAACACGACTCGTTGAAAATAGAACAAAATCTCGTGGGAGTTGTCTAAAGCAGCATTCAAAGAAACACTGTGAATTTTTTCATACATATAACTTGTAAAATAACTGAAACAAACGTGTTTAGAATAATTTTCGAGCATACTTTGCGATTTTTTCTATCGAGGGATATTCATATAGTTTGCGTTTCGGCATGGGGAATGTATAGATATTATCTTCTAAAATCACATTTTTTTAAGAGCTTAAAAACTTCAAATGTTAAAGGGAGACATGTAAGAAATATGTAGAAATTCGGGTAGCGGCGGCTTAAGACGCCCTAAAGAAATAATGTTTTCTTCAGATTTTGAATTGTATACATTTCCAATACGACGAGTACTTATTTATCGACGTTCCTCACAGCTGCCCTGTTATTTTTGTCCAACCCGCGGGCCATCAAACTCAGCAATCAAAACAGTCTCACTGGCGGCGCGCGGCGTGCTTCCCAATTATGAATTGTAATGATAGAATCCATTACACGTCAGATAATTTTACAATAAAATTCAATAATCGACTAATACTCGCAAGACTACGAGCTTCCGAATATTATAACATATCATAATATTGCAAATGTCTTCTATTTGCAGACGACCTCAAACTTTTGATGAAAATAATCTGTTACCACGACTGCTTAAAAATGCAATCTGACCTTGATGCTATTGCAGAATGGTCAGTAAAAAACAAATTAGAATTCAATATAAAAAAAAAGTGTAACTATGACATATACCCGCTCCCAGAAGCCCGCTGTT
This sequence comes from Limnephilus rhombicus, assembly GCA_929108145.2. Taxonomy (NCBI): domain Eukaryota; kingdom Metazoa; phylum Arthropoda; class Insecta; order Trichoptera; family Limnephilidae; genus Limnephilus; species Limnephilus rhombicus. The sequence goes on from OV815283.1 coordinate 43,413,682, forward strand.
TTTTAATACAACATTAAAGGTAAAACATTATGCCGAGTCAACAGCTTTAAAGATGTCGGTATCGTCTTTGATCCCAAACTGACATTCTCGGATCATATAACACGGCTCACTCCAGCATGCTACAAACTCCTGGGTTTCATCATCAGAATATCTAAGCAATTTGATAACCCAGATGATGCAATGATAGCCATGTTCAATGACGTCATAAGAAGTAAGCTGGAATATGCTAGTGGTGTGTGGACTTCGCACCAAGCTAAATATATTAATATGCTGGAACAAATTCAGAAAAAGTTCCTTAGGTATGTCTATATGCGGATGAATGGAACGTACCCGAGATTCATGCACCATATGGAATTACTTGAGGCAACAAATAGATTTAGCTTGGAAACTAGACGTTATGCAAATCATGCAATTCTTAGTTTTAACATAATCCATAACTGTATTGACAGCCCATTCCTCTTGGAATGTTATGGCTGATACGTGCCTGAAAATTTCAGCCGTAGTCGTCGACACGACTTGTTCAAAATACCATACGGCAGAACAGATGTTCTAGCACAGCATAGCATGACAAGAGGAATGGTGCTGTTGAACGAAATATCGGAAACACTAGATATAATAAAATGATAAAATATGTAAAAGAGGTAAAATTATGGTTGAATAATGTAGATATTGAAACGCTTTTTCTATAAATTTATCCATCCTTCTACAACTCATTTGCTGTAACTTCTTAACTGTAGTACAATAAGTTTTCTGTTTATTTTATTATTTTTATTTTATAATTACTAAAAAAAAAAAAAAAAAAATTGTACGTTTTTCTCCATATTTTTATTTTATTTTTATAATAGCTGAAAAAAACCCTTTTCACTTATTCTACCTATGTAATACTTATTTTTTATACTATCTTTATATTTAATGTGTTTTTTTAAGTCTAATTTATACTTTGGGTACTTAGAAATGTAGTATTTTGTTTTATATTACCCACACTCAGGCAGTGCCTTAGTGGGTTTTCATTTCTTCTTCATAATTGTTATTATATATTGTGTTATTATACATATAATATTTGCTATTATACATTATATGTACAAAGAAATGGGAATAAATAAAGTAAAAAAAAAAAAAAAAATATATTTATATATAACTCTTCTTTAGATAGCCTTAAGATTTTTTTGAATAATAATCGTCTTTCTAGGTGTTAAGACTGTCAAAATGAGAAAATTGTTCAGTAATTGGAAAATAATCAGTTGTACAATTTAAAAAAAAAATAACAAATTATATTAAGCCTTGAATTCCGGATGGATGGAGAAAGACTCTCCCAATTACCTTTCACACCAGAAGATAGGTGGAAACTTGAGTGGCAATCGGCCAACGTGGGAAATGCCCATCTCATGCAAGACTAGCTATGGTTTTTTTTTCCTTTTTTTCCCACTATATCTTGATACATTTCAAAAGTAATTTTTTACATATTTTCTAATTATATATAACATTACACAAGATACGAATAATGTAAAAAAATGTATATAAGACAAACGTAGATAGGAACCCACTAAGGCACTGCCTGTGCGTGGGTAATATAAACTAAAGTGCTAAATTACACCAATAAAGTAAAAGGTTCAAGAAAACGTATGTGTATGAATGAGTATAATTCTACTATCTGATAATTTTATTAAATTTAATGAACAAAGTACGTTATCGTAATTTAGGCATTCATTATTTTCTAGTTAATGGAACAGAAGGGGCTCGTTTTTATAACAAATTACTTTTTTGTAAAAACTCTTCCGTAGGTAGGTACTTCATCAGAAGTGGACAGTTTTGTCAGCCAAATACATCCATTTTTGTTGTCTTTGTCACAGACTCAATTTGGTCACGTGGTTTAATTAAGACTTAAGACCCGGTAGAAAGCGCTCAAAAAGAAGAAGAAGAGCAGTTACGTGAAATAATTACGAATGTCAGAAATAGCACGCTAATATATTTAAGCGAAAATTGTAAAAATGTGAAATAAAAAAATGACTCGCGAAAATCTCTTAAAATAGAGTAAATATCTCGTGGGAACTGTCTTATAGCGTTTAAGGAAACATTGTGTTTTTTGTGACAATAACTTCATTACATTAATTACATAGTATAAAATGAAGTCGCTCAAAATGTATGTGCGCGTTAATCTTTTAAACAACGCAACGGATTTTCATACGGTTTTCTCCAATAGATAGAGTGATTGAAGAGGAATGTTTATATGAATAATACATGTAAATTATATCAGAGAAAAGCCGAGAAATTCAAAGAAAACATATTTTTGTGCGATTTAAAACGGCTGGCGGGCCGTTCTATAGTCACTTTTGAAATTCGTTCTACGGAAGAAATTGGAAAAAGATGTCCTAGAGTAAGTAGGTATTTGATTTTACCTTTTCAAATGTCCAGTGTTGCATTGCAAGCATTGTATAATTAGTGGCGAGTTAATTAGTTTATATGTATAATACATGCTTATTATAGTAGAGAAAAGTCGATAAATTCAAATATTCAATTCAGGTAGCGGGCAGCTGGCAAGCGGGTGGTGTGGATTTTATAAAGATTGGGTAATGGCGTTGTGTTTCGTTAGCCACAGCATCGTGTGGCCGGATATGCTAGTGTAAAATAAAAGAAAAAAAACGTGTATCGAGGGATTTCAAATATTTACTGTTTCAGCTTAGCTATTGTATATATCTTCAAAAATACAAGTGTTCGGTTCGCACGCGGTAGAAGTGCAACCTTCAGAAAACTAAAGTAAAGAAGAGTGGGGAGGCTACGGAGCACCGTATAAAGAGGAGACCGATTATTCTATCTCTTTATCTCGCAGGCTAAATCCTATGGATATATGTCTTTGTCTCTTTTTAGGTGCTGAAGAAATTTTCAAGTCAATAACATATATTTTTTTAGAAACTTTAAAACTGAGAAAGTGTTCAAGAGAAATGTGTTATAAAATGGTAGAAATTGTGGGTGAGTCACGGTGTTAGTCACGAAACAGTTTCGTCGCTTTGTAACTTCGTGGATTTTTATAAGCCTCGGTATGGTAAAAGTGACTTCATTCCCGCATTGAGAGCGACAGGTAGACTGAAGACGACTAAAGAAACCCGCTTTACTGCAGTGCAATATCGTTCTTATTACTTTTTCCGCTAGAGATATGCTGTGGGTGGTTTGGTATATTTATGAATATGCTTTATCTTTCACAAAAAAGAATTTCATTTTCGTTTTGTTCATTTCAATTTTACATTCTGGGAGTAAAACTCATTTAGGTAGTAATGTGATTCTAGAGTCTACGTTAATAAACATTCCTTTGCAAGTGCGGAATTAAATTGGTATTTAGGTGAGTCACAACTGTATGAGAAAAAAAAAATATTTTGATTTGTCTAATAGTGATAAAATGGTGTTAAATGGAGATATAAAATGAGGTAATTTTCTAATAATATTTGGATATCATCTTCTGCCTCCGGATTGACTTTGAAATTTCACATAATAGAGAAAAACCCACCCTTGTTAAATCTTAAAAAAATATTAGATAAACCATTCAATTTTTTAAGTAAAATTTCTTTACGCATGCTTGACTTGGGGAGTAAGCTGGTGAATGCGTGACGAGAGCGTTACGAAAAGTGTGATCGGGCGAACGGTCGGGTCTTTACGCACGCTTGACTTGAGGAGTAAGCTGGTGAATGCGTGACGAGAGCGTTACGAAAAGTGTGATCGGGCGAACGGTCGGGTCTTAACGCACGCTTAACTTGATGAGTAAGCTGGTGAATGCGTGACGAGAGCGTTACAAAAAGTGTGATCGGGCGAACGGTCGGGTCTTAACGCACGCTTGACTTGAGGAGTAAGCTGGAGAATGCGTGACGAGAGTGTTACGAAAAGTGTGATCGAGCAAACAATCGGGTCTTAACGCACGCTTGACTTGAGGAGTAAGCTGGTGAATTCGTGACGAGAGCGTTATGAAAATTGTGATTTGTGAACGGAAATTGTGTGAACGGAGGTTGAGAGGAAGATATAAGTTAGTGAAGTTTTACTTCAGTCGTGCACACTCGTTTTTTTAAAAATAAATCACGAAATAGAGGGAATATTTTGATTTATTTATTTTTCAAAAATCATCATTATCATTACATAGTATAAAATGAAGTCGCTCTAAATGTATGTGCGCTTAGATCTTTTAAACTACGCAACGGATTTTCATGCGGTTTCCACCATTAGCTAGAGTGATTCAAGAGGAAGGTTAATATGTATAATAAATGCTTATTATTTTAGAGTAAAGCCGAGAAATTCAAATATTAAATTCAGGCAGCGGGCAGCTGGCAAGCGGGTGGTGTGGATTTTATAAAGGTTGGGTAATGGCGTTGTGTTTCGTTAGCCACAGCAACGTGTGGCCGGGTCTGCTAGTTACATAATATAAAATTAAATCGCTCTAAATGTATGGACGCATAGATCTTTTAAACTAAGCAACGAATTTTCATGCGGTTTTCACCAATAGTTAGAGTGATTCAAGAGGAATGTTTATATGTATAATACATGCTTATTATAGTAGAGAAAAACCGAGAAATTTAAATATTCAATTAAGGCAGCGGGCAGCGGGCAGCTGGCAAGCGGGTGGTGTGGATTTTATAAAGGTTGGGTAATGGCGTTGTGTTTCGTTAGCCACATAAACGTGTGGCCGGGTCTACTAGTTACATAATATAAAATTAAATCGCTCTAAATGTACGGGCGCATAGATCTTTTAAACTAAGCAACGAATTTTCATGCGGTTTTCACCAATAGTTAGAGTGATTCAAGAGGAATGTTTATATGTATAATACATGCTTATTATAGTAGAGAAAAACCGAGAAATTTAAATATTCAATTAAGGCAGCGGGCAGCGGGCAGCTGGCAAGCGGGTGGTGTGGATTTTATAAAGGTTGGGTAATGGCGTTGTGTTTCGTTAGCCACAGCAACGTGTGGCCGGATCTGCTAGTATATTAATAAAATTCAAATTATCTCAAGGCAGTGTATTCAAATACCAGCAAAATGCTTCTCACTCTCAAATTTCGGCATTATTTTGCGAGACTCAATCTTGGGACTTTTATGATTTCGTAAAAATATACTACATTTGCTATGGAAGATTACGAAAAATATGGTTCAAAGCATTCATAATAACTTTTATATACACTAGAAATAACCCTTCGTAATGATAATTTTAAAAACTTTGAAGTGAATCCGGAGGAAGAGGTTCGTAACAGAAATGTGAAAAATTTTAAACACGGTGTTTGAACCCATTTGGCACCCTTCTATCGCTCCTAGAATTTTAAAATAACATCCTTTTTTAATCACTCAAGTGTGGTTTGTGTTTTTGTTCAAGTCGATGTAACTTCAAATTTTTTGAAGTGAAAACTTCTTTAGCACCGTTGTGATTCGAAACTCGATGAAATGGAAATAAGCGATATTAAAAAGAGACAAACACATACACCTATAGAATTTAGCCTACGAGAGAATGAAACCTTACCTACGTACAGTACGTATGAAGCATCGCGCTCTGTCAAGCTGTCTTTTATACAGATAGACGTTTTAATAAATCCGCTGGAAGACAAAACATAATCGTCATAAAAAGCAACTAAAGTTTTACACATGTGTTAGTATTTGCCAGTGATTTTTTAACATTTTGGCATTTTTTTTATTATTATAAACTATTAATTTCACTTTTTCCCTAACCGAGGTGTTGTGTACAACGGTACAAGTGCGCGCATTGGCCACTTTGATTATGAGCTCACTTTTTAAGGCTCCTATTGGTTTTTTTTACATGAGCTCCCCACAGGAGGCCCTGAGGAAAATAATTTCCCTCAGGGCGTATATCATCTGTGGGGATGTTGTGTGGAGGGTTTTTTTTAGGAAAGGAAGGAGAGGAGAGTTCTGGGAAGGAAAAGGTTTTAAGGGGTGGGTAGGAATCTGGGGTTCAGTGTGTCCTGATCATCCGCATCCAAGACCTAGACAAACTTTACCCCATGAACACGGGCACCCCTGCTAAATCACCAAACTTAGCGAAACTCTTAAGGTGACGGATGGCAATAATGGATGATCCAATAAAGGTTCCCGGGGCGGCGGTACCCATTCCCGCCTCCCAAATTGAGATTGTGTAGGTGAAGGTTTCCCTTCTTGGGCGTGTGAACTGCTCTCATTTTTTTTTTTACTATTTTTTTTTCGATTTTGTTTTCGATTGTTTTCTAATTTTATTCGAAGACTCAAGATTTAAAAACAAACATAAAAAAAAGTTTAAACCTTTAACCGTGGAAACACTGTACAAATACATGTGATCTTTTTATGATTACAAAAATGAAATCGAATTATTCAGTTTACCAAAAAATTTCAATATTCCGGAGGCGTTTTGATTGATGTACTGAGAGAGCCGGCGGCTACACGAGTCTTTGAATCCGAATTCAAAAGAAATAGAAAAATGAAAAGAGAGAACTTGATCCTAAAAATGTTATCAACATACTTAGGAGACCTCGCTCCTCCGTGCTAGGAAAGAACCGCGAATTTAAATGATGTTTTGATAAGTTTTATAATGAGGGTGCTTACGTAAATTAAGGGCCCGCAACCCGGATTTGTACCGATGTATTACATATTTCCCTTACACACAGTAAGTTTTAAAGCTCTTTAAAAAATATATGTTATTCTTGAAGATAATATCTAGAATTTGCCCGCGCCGATACGCAAATTATATAAAATTCCATGTATAGAAAAAAATCGCAAAGTATGCTCCAAAAATTATTATTTTAAACGAGTCGTGTTTTATTAAACATTTTCGCAATTTTCGCATCGATTTTGTCGCTGTAAATGTTAGCGCTCTCCTCTAACATTCGTAATTTCGTATCTCTCCTTCTTCTTCTTTTCGGGCCCGGTTGCAGAGCCTTAAAACATTTCAAAAGTGGTGGCAATAATTCTCAGTAACTTATGTCACATGTGGAAGACTTTTATATTCATGTGTGGGCGCTTCATACATAATTAAAGCTAATGTCAAAATTTCTAATGTTTCTAAATAAAATTAATTTACACGGGTAACTTACAAAAATAAGATTATTAGGTATTAGAAAAATGTTTTGCAAGATGGTAAAAGTAACAATTTTAAATTATTACGCGGAGGCAGAAGAATATGCATGAGTCTAATTAACCCAGGAAAGATAATCTTATTTTGACCTACGTTAAAGAATGATACGTCTGAAAGACGTACTGAAGTTTTAAAGTGTATATTTGACGTATTTAGAGCTTTAATTAATTAAGACAATATTCGAGAAACTCAGAAAAATGTTAGGTCACATCTGGAACTAGTTGAATAATTAATTTGCCGTTTTGTACTTTTGCCTAACAAAATGCTGTAAACCTCTTACAAATGAACTAAAAATATAAAGTCTTTTTTAAAATGAAAAATAATATTTTAAACAATTATTACAAGCAATAATTGTCAGCCCGAAACACTCATTTACATTGAAAAATCTTCCGAGAAAAGATACTTGCCGCCAACGGGACTTGAACCCGTGTCCTTCCGATTGCCGGTCGAATGCTCTGACCACTGAGCTATGGCGGCTTATCAAATACCCGCCAAATAATTCAATATATACTAGTGTTTCATTCAACAATTACTGCTTGTTATATTTTTTCCACCTGAAAACAACCAACTTTATTTTTGCGATTTAACACTAACAATGTCTTCCTCGCAAAAATAAAGTTGGTTGTTTTCAGGTGGAAAAAATATAACAAGCAGTAATTGTTGAATGAAACACTAGTATATATTGAATTATTTGGCGGGTATTTGATAAGCCGCCATAGCTCAGTGGTCAGAGCATTCGACCGGCAATCGGAAGGACACGGGTTCAAGTCCCGTTGGCGGCAAGTATCTTTTCTCGGAAGATTTTTCAATGTAAATGAGTGTTTCAGGCTGACAATTATTGCTTGTAATAATTGTTACCCTTTGTGCTATGCATAAAAATCTTGTCTAAACGTTAGTTTATAAATTAAAAAATAATAATTAATAATATTTTATTTTATGCCTAATTCGTATTTTTTATATGCTATGAAAGTTCAAATGCTCATCAGTCGTTATACTTGAAAAAATATTGTTTGCTAAATCACATTTATGGGAACAAGTCTGAAAGTTACGCAAAGGGTAATCATACGTCTCTCAGACGTATGGGGTATTATCTCCATAATTATTGTACTTACCGTGATGACAGAGCCGCCTACCGCAAGCTCTGCTTGGCAACTGAGCTAACTGAAATAGACAGCGCGCTACGTTGCGAAATAAAAAAAGGACAGTAATTCTTGTGTATCTCTTACGTCTCTTAGTCGTAGATAATCTTTCTAGGGTTAATGGAGATGTTATAAAGTAAAATAATTTACGTGGGTAACTTACAAAAAAAAAATCAGAAGGTTTTGGAGAAATGTTTTGCAAGATGGTACAAATACATGTTTTTATTTATACGCGGGGGCAGAAGAACATGTAGGCCTAATTAAATATTTGTAGAAAACAAAACATTAACAGAGGTTCTAATAATACATATGTTAAATATATTTCTACTAATATATTAATACAACGCCACGCTAATTTGCCACCATATAAGTCTATGAACCTCCGGGCTAATTTGTTCGCTGTTTGAAACGACTAATAAAGGTCTTATAGAACTCGTTGTTTACCCCTTACTACCTCATATCATGGTTAGAAATATGTGGGTGTTTTTGTTTTATTTCGTTGTCACTAATTTCAGTTAGAAAAGACGTTAGGTGAGACACTTTAAAACTTTTTTGTTTGCATTCATAATTTTTATATTTTATTTAAATATTTTTATGTATAGGTTTTATGTACACATATGCCATATTCAAAGAAATAATTTTTTTATATATCCTTTCCCCTCTCCCGCTCCCCCATCTCACCAAACCCCCTCCCGCGTTCCATATATTCAGTCATAGTTCATTCAGTTTTCAAACAGCTCGCGTGCCACCTATTACAATTTTTTAAAACTTCGTACCGCCTCAGAATCGACAACTGTTTGTGTTAACTTATTAGCTGAAATAATTTAATTTTTTTTAAAGTTAAAATGAATACTCAAAATGAATTAAGAAATGTCATTTACGTGGTAGCAAGGCATTTGCTTTATAAAAGCGAATCGAAATGATTCACGTGGCATTATTGTACTACTTTCTGTTAAACTATTTGCTGGATGGGTTGCACTTGGGTCGATACCCTTCATTGAAGCACCTTGAAATATACAACCTTTTTCATTTTGTTGTCATTAGATGTCTTCCCAGTTTCACCGGGCGCATCGAGATAAAATAAGTCACCATTTCCATCATCAATTGCCTTCATTAACGTATCATACACTTCCTTCTGTTGGGGGTTCAACAGTGGTACATTCGTTCGAACTGATTGGTTCAATGCATCTTGATCATAATATTGACGTTCACGTTCCAATTCTTGATTGAAAACGTCGCTCATTCCGCTATCTGGCGTTGGTAATTCTAACTTGACTAACAAACTTCCGTACATGTTTACGATAAAAAACAAAGCCTGTATTTGAATATCCTCATTCACCTCTAGATCAGGATTTCCTGAACTGAAACGAATTCGATGTAAAATGTCTTCTGACGTGTCATCCTTATACTTGTTCCATAGTTCACGTGGATTCGATGGGAAACATGTCAAAATAATGATAGCAAATAATGTGCGTATTAGACCGGAGATGCAGAAACAATTGCTTCAGCGATTTTCATGTCCCAATGAGTATCGTTTTCAAGCAAATTGATCTGCTGACTTGCAATATGAAATATTGGCACACTACACCATTGACTTGTGATTCAAACGATGTCGGCTCACGAACATTCACCAGCAACAACCGCAAGTAGAAGCATTCATCATTCGCAAGAGCATCAGTAAAACGCACAACCGGATGATCAGTAACCACATCGCCGTGCTTCCGACGTGGAAATCTCTTCGACGAAGCGTTCCAAGTGTAATAACGTGGCATTTCAGAGTAGAGCAACGTTCGGGCAAACAGATCGCATTGGCAAATCGAAAAGAAACTGGTCAATGTTGTTGCTGGAGGTGTTTTAGCACGTTTGGCAACATTCGATGCAATGAAATAAACTCGTTGACCATTCTCCAGCTGCACCGCCAAATGTACAACAATGGGATGACGTTCATGAATGGGGAATGAAAATATACGTCAAATTGCCTCATTGTATCTCACCAACTTGATAGCGTATGATTTCTTTTATTTATTTGTAGTTTGAAGTTTGAACACCATAAACCGCCATATCGCTGATTTTTACTGACAAATTTGCAGATGTATTTAATTGACTTCACTGAATTGCAATACTCCACGTTGTAATGCACCTTGAATGTTTTGGAAAGAAGTAGCTGTTTTCCTGGAGTTGTGCAGACATACGTTCACCATTGGTCTCATTTACGACTGTTGACATTTAGTACGTAAGAAAGAGAGGCAGCATTATATGTTTAAAAACAAAAGCAAAACAGTTATCGCATTGACATTTGACGTTTTTGAATTATTGGAATTCACGCAAACTTCAATATTATACTTAAAACAATATTGCTGCAGCTCTTTCAAAAGAAGAAATTTCGTTCCATACAAAATGTATGAGGAAACGAATTTTCTTCTTAACTCTATTTTTCGTGCATTTTTGCGATGTTTTAATAGTTATTCTGTTATCCGGGTCGGAGACAAATCCAACAAATCAAAGATCTTCAAAATCTGTCCAGCCATTCTCGAGTTATAAATAGTGTAACAAACCCGACTTTGTTTTATATATTAAGATATTCATTTTTGTATATTATAAGAACAATTAATCTAATTTGGTACCTAACATAGGCACCTATTTAAAATATCCGTAATTTAAAAAATTCATAGACAATTCTTTTGTTACATAAAAAAACAACTGCCTGCTAAATTCACAAACGCGCGAAGTTAAAATAGTCTGCAGCCACTCAATATGTGGCGAACCGACTATTTTCGTAGTGGTATCATTATTTCTCCACACACTGGCCACACCAGAATTTCTAAAAGCTCCGAGAATCTTACAACCCCGTCATTGCGGTTCTGTCATGGAGTAAAATACCCATATTTTTTGTCAATCTAAATTCTTCTGAATTGTTGTCGCGGTTGATAATTTAACCTGTACCTAATATATTAAAAGTTACAAATAAATCCAATCAGTATCGCCGAGTGTGTTATTATTAATAAATTCCACCGATTTTATATCATGGTATATCCCTGTTAAATTAGACCATTTAAGTTTTCTGAAATGATCCAATTTTCTTAATTTTTCTTTCCGTAAGAGCCTTCTACAAAGTATTAGAAAACTTTAATGAATAAAATAGGTAAATTTATTTGAATTTATGGTGTGACCAAGGGAAAAGGGATTAATTTTTATACATGTAGATAATAAAATTTGAGAGCGCATTTCATGACCTTTCAAGAACAATTTTTACTTTTCGGATGCGTTCAGAATTATTCCATGTACGATGTTATTTATTTTCATCTAAGTTAAAATGCCGCTACAAAATGAAGTAGCTTATATTGAAAAAGTAAAATGAATTGTTTCGAAAGTTTTGGGACAGTTCTAAAGCAGTAACTAAACTAGAACTAGGCCAGGAAGAAGCAAGTGGTGTGAAATTTATTTTGTGTGCAGAACTTACACATAAGAGGCTTTAAGATAAATTTAAAAGCCAAAGTTTTCACCGGCCGTGACCTCTTTGGCTACACAATTTACACGGGCGACAGATTGAAGAATTGGCTCTAGGCTGAGATTTGATACAATCACCTAGTTTAGAAAACTCTCTAGACTAGTTCAAGGGAAACTGGTAACTGGGATAAAAATAACTATTTATTGGATAACCAACACCTCTGCCATAGGTCACCCAAAGAGGTTCGCTGTGTTTGGTGACTTAGGAAGGGTGCCCGGGTTCGTGGGGTGAGGATCGTCTAGGCCTTGGATGTGGATGCATCTGCCCACCTACTGCGTGGCGGGCTGCATCGGGAGAGACTGGTTGAAAGAGAACAAACCTATCGCCTTGCACAGCAGTGAGAGGGATGGATTCATCCCAAATTCCTACCCTCCACTGGCCTTATACCACTTTCCTTCCGTATTTCCTTCCTTCCTTTACCTAAAATGATCATCACAACATCCCCAAAGATGATATAAGCCCTGAGAATTTTTTTTCTCAGGGCCTTCTGCATGAAAGTGTTATATATGTTTAACGAAATTCTCTTGAACGCGAGCTTATCTGTAAAATTACATACGTTTAAAAAATCATTTCTCTCAAGATAACTAGCTATTCTGGGGAAACTACATATACGGTATATTGTTATGTATTTTTAAATACACAAACACAATATCCGGTAAGGGGGTCCAATTTACAAAAATATAATTTTGCAAAAAACGTGAAAGTTATGACGAAAATAAAATCAATAACCGAAAATCATGCTAGCAGAAAAAACTGCAAAAATACCATTTTGGACTATGGAGAACGAGGTGAACAATACCTCACTCGACTGAAAACCAGTAAACATTCATAAAATTAATAAACATACCATTATTAATTATTCTTCTCGGAAAACCTTGCGGAACTCTGTTTGCAGTCCAAATTCCTTTATCCTCCGCAATTATTATTCAACGAGGGTAATAAACAATGCATTCACGTTATTCAGAGTAGCTTGATTTCCACATTGCTTGAGTTATTGGCCATCGACGTAATTTGCTTACGTCATTTGTATATTCAGAAAAGCTTAAATCGCAATATTTCAAGAACGTGCCCTTGGAATCAATTTCATAATTTGTTTATCTTCAAAAACATATCGAAAATATTATGTTAAAATTAGCAAGTTCGCAGATAATTAATAATAAATCAATTGTAAACCTTCCGCATCACAAACTGGCAAGCTGATATAATCACATTTGAATATTTGCGAAAATAAAAACAAATGTTTCATTAGCGTGTTAAATGGTTGAAGGCAAACAAATATTTCGTACCGTGTTAAATACTAGAAGATAAACATATATTTCATAACCATGTTAAAATGGTAGAAGATAAACACATATTTCATAACAGTGTTAAATGGTATTAGACAAAAAAGTATTTCATAACCGTTTTAAATGGTAGAAAATAAACAAATATTTCATTACCGTGTTAAATGGTAGAAGACAAACAAATACATATTTAACTTTTGATATTATAAGAAAAACTCTCTTAAATATTTTGCAATCGTGTTAAATGGTAGAAGCCAAATAAATATGTACTTCATAACCGTGTTAAGTAGAAGAAGACAAACAAACATTTCATAACCGTGTTAAATAGTAGACGACAAACGAATATTTCATAACCGTGTTAAATTGTAGAAGACAAACAAATATGTATTTCATAACTGTGTTAAGTAGAAGAAGACAAACAAACATTTCATAACCGTGTTAAATAGTAGACGACAAACGAATATTTCATAACCGTGTTAAATTGTAGAAGACAAACAAATATGTATTTCATAACTGTGTTAAGCGGAAGAAGACAAACAAACATTTCATAACCGTGTTAAACAGTAGACGACAAACGAATATTTCATCACCATGTTAATTTTTTAATTTTTTTTTTATTTATCTGTATAAAGTATGTTTATATTAGGTTTTTCGATTCCTGTCTCACTAGGATATACTTGTGTCGAGATAGGCAACGGTAGAAGATAAACAAATTTCATAACCGTGTTAAATGGAAGAAGATAAACAAATATTTCACAACCGTGTTAAATGGTAGAAGACAGATTACAAATAAGTAGGATTCATGAAAAAGTCTCAACTGTTCCCAACCGTCTGCAGCCAGTAAGGCTACGGCATACCCAATTGGAGAATGTTGTGTGGAAATGGGAAAAAGATGGGGGAGATGGTGAAGTACCTGGCTGTTCAGATTTAGTCAACAAACTCTTCTAAACCATTTCAGGCAAACTTTTCAATTCTGAATGGTGGTCTTACACCAGGGCCATATTGAGTGCATCGTCCACTCTGGAATGTGCCGAAAATGAGCTAATTAAATGAAAAAGTTGTGAAATTAATTAAAAAAAAATATAAAGGTTATCAAATAAATGGTTCCCATGGCAGCGGTACTCTTACCCGCATCCCAAATTGAGTTTAGATGTTTATTATCTGGGTCGAGTGAGGTATTGTTTATTATGTTTTCATTGCTGCTAAGTCGTATGAAATCACTCCCGAGTCGATGGTATCGACATTTGGTGAGATAAGATAGGTTTCTAGCGAATATACACGAAAATAACAGTGGTTAGTGGTTAGGCCTTATAGCGTTTTACCACCGCTTTATTTTGGGCGGACTCCGCAAATTTTCTTTATTGCCGATGAATTTATAACCAACGATTAATGAATGAAAATCCTATTTTGTATGTTGTACTAAATTCATTATTTCTGAAATAAACAAATTTGTAATACTTATCTTAATATATAAAAATGAATGTTTCTTTGTTTGTCCCTTACGCGGTCCTAAACCATTCATTCTATTGCGATGAAACTTGGATTTAATCCGCGGTAGTTTCTGAATATAATAGTGAGCTATTATTATTGTTATTTAATTATTTCCGATTGGCGTGATGAAATTTAGATTTTAAAAAAATTACAATAGGTGGCGGGCGAGTTGTTTGAAAAATGAGTGTATTTTTAATTATTATTAGGCAGGGAGAAAAGAAGGAAGGTGGAGAGGAATCCGGAAGGAGAGAGGCGGGGAAGGTTGACGGGACACGCCGAAAGGGGAAGTAAGTTGCAAAACTAGTTTTTCGAACATTTGTAATAATTTAAAAGGCAGGAGCCAAAAATATGGGAAAAAGTCAAAGTTAACTTTGAATTAAAAGTATGAGATTGACAAAAATTACTTAAAAATAAGAGGTTTCATTGGCTTTATCTCTTTGCAAGACGAGAGTACCTTGTAAAACGAGAAGATCCTGGGTTCGAGTCCCAGATACAGACGTTAGCATTTTATTTTTTGTGTCTTGTTCTTTTTCATTTAGATTTACTAGCATTATCTTCAATGATCCATTTTTAATAACTCAATTTTTCTGAACTTCTGCTGAAATTAATCAATCATTTTCAAATATTGAAATTCTTTCTGGAACATAGAATCAATTTCTTTGGATTATTTGGGTCCTATCGAAAGGTTACCTCAGGTTTCACGGGTTTAAAACACAGTTTTTGAGGTGTAAATCTAGCTTGTTTTTAGCAACGATATATTGCTTATCCGTCCCCCAACCTTCACCTTCACTTTCACCTGTTTGATCATGCCACCGCTGACTTCAGTAAATAGGACATTGCTACGAATGTTTACTTTTAAATATAATCAGAAAATGTGGTATTTGTTCAAAACAAGCAAATTTTAAATTCATAGTTTTTGTCTGTTGTGCAAGTTGTGAAAGTTATTAGTTTGCAGAGAGGTTTGACATTTAAGATTATCTCATTTAATTCTAACATTTCAAAAATAGTAGTAATGAAACTTTCGACAAATTCCTGCTTTGCTATATTTGTGTTATATTTCTAGATGAATTGTTGAATGATAAGAATATGAGGTACCAAAAAGACACGCCCTTTTACACCTTGTGTCATGCCATCTCTTTCATCACGAACATCAGTTTCACCCGCAATAATCGATCTTTTCGTGTAACTGGCCCGCTCATTTGGAACAAACTTCCCTCAGCTCTTACTAATATCCAGAACTTGGCTGAATTCAAAAGAGCTTTAAAAACAAACTTATTTAAAAAATCGTACCTTTCATGAATTTTAACTCGTTTTCAATCTACTATAATAAGCCATGTTCCTCAAATTTCTGGTAATTGTTTGGTTTCGATTACCTCCTTACTATAGTTTTATGTGCACTCTGTTATTATTATTTCTAAACGTAAACTGCCTCTTATTCTTTATTATAATTTAGTTTTAATGAGTTTTTTTTGTTAACATTGTTCTTTAGGAATTGCTTTGTATATACTGTATATTCTTTGTTCCACATAATTTAATCAATTTTGTATTTTGTAAGGACTCGTAAGGAACACTATGGGATTAATTTTAAGTTTATTATAATTAAGCGCACTTGAAGTGAAATATCACAAAACTGCGCTATATAAATACTACATTATTATTATTATTAATAAAAACCCAATTACTTTCAATTATGCCATTAACGGTACAGTTCTAACAAAAATGACGGAGGTCAAGGATTTGGGAATAGTGTTAGACCCTAAATTACTTTTTGACCGCCACATCGAATCCATAAGCTTTGTACTAGAACCTGCAAAGATTTTAATAAAGTAAAAACAATGAAAAGGCTTTACTTTGCATACGTACCTACGCAGTTCTCTGGAGTACGCCTCTCAAATCTGGAATCCCAAGTATATATGTCACATAGAAAGGATTGAGAAAGTGCAAAGCCGATTTCCACGATACCTTGAATTTCGGAGCTATCATTCTCATCTGAGCCACGAAGAGTCAGCCGCGTACTTCAAGATATCGTCTTTGAAATGTCGAAGAAATTTGGCAGACGTACTATTTTTACAAAAAAATAGCTACCTCTTGATAGATTGCCCGGAATTACTAGAAAGAATTCAACTAAGAGAGCCCATCAGACAAACCAGACAAAACCACCCATTAAACATTCCTCAATGCAACACTATCTCTAAACAAAATACATTCATTCACCGCGCTTCACACATCCTTAACATTTCATGCAGTGAATTCGGCTGATTTACACAGTTCCTAACATTTTCAAACCTGAAATGAATAAATAAAATTTACACAGAATGGATCCATCCCTTTCCCCTCCCTTCCACCATCCCATCAACATAAGCTAATTTAACTATTTTTCTTTATACCTACTCACTAAATAATTTGATATAGGCACGTCAGTGAAAACCTATTATTGGTTAAATATTTACACATTATTTTAACAAACATTATTAATTATTGTAACTGTTGGTTTTCAAAATAAAATAAAATAAAATAAAATGAAATAAAATCTCTCTCATTTCTTTAGACAGACGTTCATCTAACCTCTAACCGGTATTTGTGAATTTCATTAAAATGTAATAATATGCATTGTTAATGCCGGGTATGGCAATAACCCGAGCAACCTTGGAAAACAATATTGTCACTTTGTATTGTTGGCAGAAATCCAACGGAAATAGTGATTCCAGTTTCCAGACATTGAAGGTTGAAAAGAAGAATTACGTTGTAAATACGACAGTCACAAAGAAATATCCCGTGCACTTTGCAAAGTGGGGTCACAATCAGAGGCGGCTCCAGGGGTCCAGAAGTGGAAGGTCATTTAAAAAAATGATATTACCTATGATACAATGTCATATTAAATATAACAATATTCATTTGTAGGAACCTCACGAGTTTGAGAGTCAAATTCACCCACATACGTCAAATTACGTTTAATATAGTAAATTATTTCATGCGACAAGCGTAAAATATGCGAAATCAACCTACGTTTATCAAACCATCTCTTTCAGACGAATAATATTCAGCATGCTCTCTCTCCCTCACGGCTCTGACCCAAACCGTCTTCAGAATCCGAAAACTTTTTAAAAAGGGACATAGTGCCATCTCATTTATTGTGTAGTGCGTAAAGAGACAGAAGATATGATACCAGTGCATTTCATAATTTGACCCAGCCAATCGCAGTGCGTGGGAAAGGAAGCTTCCATTTAAGATGTTAGATGTCACTGCTTGCCGCTGCCGGCTTTCTCTCGCGGTACATTTCAAATACATTAGAATAATACCAGTTGTTTTGATTTGCTTAATATTTCATTATAATATTGTTTTACTGTCATCTTATAATTTTGGGAGGTTTTTGACCAATTGTCCTGGGGGAAGGACCGCCACTGGTCACAATCAAAGCGGCCAATGAGCGCAATTTGATGCTCCGTAGGTACTGCAATGCGTCATTTTCGTTTCATATCTCAACCAATCGGAGTCTCGAAAATTGAGGTCATAATCAAAGTGGCCAATGCGCCCAATTTGACGCTCCGTAGGTATTGCAATGCGTCATTTCCGTTTCATCCGAATTTCAAAGCACAACAAGGCTAAAGAAGTTCCACTTCAAAAATCAGGTGCAGTTCACACGCGGCAGAAGCCCACACAATCTTAACCAATAGGAGCCTTGAAAAGTAATCTCATAATCAAAGCGGCCAATGCGGTAAATTGTCACAATGATAGAAGAGCGTGTGTGAGATGATGTATGAAAGTGAACGAGGCTAGGAGTGTGTGCCGAGACCGAGTTATTTTGCGGTCCATCCTCTTTGGCTACCCCTGCGGAGAAACGGCGTGAAGTGAAGGATGATTTTCTCCACGTTTTGGTCACCGAATTCCAGTACACCTTTTCCTATACATTTGGTCATCATATTTATGGTTTCTTCTTCAGAGTCGCTAGATGTCATTTTCTTTCACCTGATCATTTTGGTGTGGGGATTGAAGATCAGATATTGATTTTGCAAAAATAAAAACGTTTATATTTTTTTGATTTCATAGGATTCGAACCCAGGTCGTTTGAATGTCCGGCCACTAGATTCGTTTAGGCGCTTTATGCCACCGGACTATGGGAATCTTACGCGAAACCTAGGATTTACCATATTATATTAGAACTGAATACCGTGAAATAATAAATTTTTTGTGCGCCAGCCACACGCTACATGAACCAACATTTACGTCGGTCGTCACAATATGCATGCTACATTTTTGCTTGGAGTATATATGTGTCGCGTACACGCACACCGGACGCACAGTTGTGGTTTATACCTACTCTAAAATGTCGACATCATCTGACGACACGGATTTCTTGATGTGTAAATTAGTGAGAAAAAAAACGTTATTGGGTCCACCCATTTAATCGATTCTGCAATTTACGGTAGTTCAAAAAAAATTTTTTTTTTCGCCGATTTTTGTCCAGAGAATTTCTATAATCCGTCTATTGCTATAATCAGTGAGTCCATGGTTATATAATATATGGTTTTTTTCAACATCTGCAATAAACTCCACATAAAGTTCAATATTGATACACACATATACAGGGTGTCCGGGGGTAAAGTGCATTAACTTCGGGAGATGATTATACATGATAGTATGAGTAAAAAAGATAAATAACTTTTTCAAAATTCCAACTTTAAGGGGTAGTTTTGTGGTAAAAAGATAAAATTAGACCGGCGTGCGCGGCCAGCTTTATTATTTTCCCCTGTTACGTACGGGCCAACCACCACCATACAATGTTGCCACGATCGTGCGCGATAGGCCCCCGGCAAGTAAGATCGTACCTCACACTAAGGAATTTTAGTAGGTTCGTCTTTTTGAATGGGAAAAACAATGTTGGAATTTCGAAAAAAGTTGTTAATCTTTTTTACTCCTACCATCATGTAGAATCACCTCCCGAAGTTAATGCACTTCACCCCCGGACACCCTGTAATATTGTTCCCCTTTACAGTCGAGTTTTCAACTCTCGTAAAGGTAAATATATCTAGTTTATAATTTAAAATTATCATGTTAATTTAAGTACCTTTATGATTGTAATAAATAAATTAATAAAAAATGTCATTGGGGTATCTTGTAAGGCTGAATAATTGGGGTATCTTGTGAGGCTGAAGGTAATTGAAAGGGGGAAGGAGATGGGGAAGAGGTAGGAGGGGAAGTACATGGCTATTCAAATCTAGTCACCAAACACGAATAAAGCCATTTCAAGCAACCTTTCAATTCTGAATGATGGTCTTAAACCGGATCGATACTGAGAGTATCTTCCACTATGGAACGTGCCGAAAATGTATCTTAATTTTAAATAATTACATTTTCAAAACAAAACTAATGAAATTTATTTGTTCATGCTGGGATTTGAACCCGCGACCTCCGGATCGCTAGTCAAGAGCCTTGCCCTTCAATATATACAATGACAAAAAACATTTAATTGCTTCATTCCGGCACTAACTAATAATTTCTACCGCCATAACACATGGTTGTATAAAAGTCCACAAATTATGTAACCATATAGGCTATTTAATTTGAGCATTTTTTTTTGGATAGTTGAATAAATATTTTTTTTCGTTAGCTCAACGCAGGGGGCCCTGAGAAAGATAAAATAATTACTGTGTGGAGGGTATTTTTAAGGAGACGAAGGAGAGGAAGTTCTAAGAAGGAAGATGGTATGAGTGGTCGGTAGGAATACGGGGGTCAGTGTCAATCGATCCCTCCGATTACGGTGCAAGGCGATGGGTTGGGAGAGTCCGGCTTGAGAATTCAAAAGGCTTCCCTCTACCAGTTTCTTGGTCCGGCCCGCCACGCAGCAAATGGGTAGATGCATCTGCCGCCAAGACCCGGACAAACCGCACCCTATGAACTCGGGCACCCCCGCTAAGTCACCAAACGTGGCGAAACACTTGGGGTAACCTACGACAGAGGTGTTGATTATCCAATAAATAATTCCCGGGGCGGCGGTAATAGGAATAAAATTGTATTTAAAAATACTACATAGTTAAACTAAGAAAGGCGTATGTGTAAAAGATCAATCGGTCCCTCAAACAATTCTGAATATTTTCAAATATGTATTTTGATTAGATCGATTCGTAGCAATCGATTTGACAGACAATCGTCCTTCGGCGAAAGCAAATAAGCCAAAATTCCACCCTTAGAAAGTGAGGCTGGAAATCTTCAAATAATACCCCACGGCTTTTCCTGAGCTCAATTCCGCCCCTGATTGATGTAGGGCTGGCGATAAATACTCCATACCTCGGAACGGAGTGAGAAAAGTCAACGAAAATGGAAATCATAGATCGAAGTGAAAAATAGATGGGTGACTGAATGATTGAAGGGCCATAGAAATGAGATCCGAGGAAACCGATTGTATTTGTAAAAATGGGCCTTGGAAAAGCGAAGAGATAAATCCTTATTTTATTGCTGCACCTTTTTTAATCGGAATACCACACGACAGGCCAACTACTCAGGTTCAGAGGAGGAATAGAATTGGAAAGGGTTTTTGTAAAGATAGTTTAGAAAGGTTGTATTGGTTTATTGGTTTATTGGTTAGTTAATCTCTTTCTTTTATGTTGCCCTTTGTAATCATTAAGGGAATCGTCACCCTCCACCGTACAACTCGGAACTCACCAGGAGGTTAAACACGGACGATCGATAAAATCCAATATAAATACGATATTGACTAAATCCGTCATCTATGATCAGTTATCAATATTAGCGAGTATCTTGTCAATGGATAAGAGATATTCCGACACGATTGATAAATTTTAGTGCAACCAAAAAATATGTGTTGTAAAGTTCCTAAAACTGGACCACAGAGTGTCCAATCGGGGGAATCAAGGACGTGAATTTTAAAAAGGTGAGAAGGAACGGAACAATGTTCGATTCTCATTCGAATAAGTGAGGAAATTTTTGTTTTGAAAAAATGGAGAATTGTTGAAACCACAATTTTGATAGGATAGTCCTTTGTATTGAGGCGTAGCAGGATCCCTTGGATTGATTAGCAATGTTCCAGTACTCTGTCGAAATATTGCGGGATCTATCTTTGATGGAGAAAAATATCAGTTAGAGGAATAAAGTTTACGAGGGTAACAACAGGGTTGGATGCTTCTCCCGAAACTGCAACGTCATTCCCACTATACCAACACGTTCAGGAATCCAAATGGAGTTACAGTTTTTCCAGAGCTTTTTATGGAGGCTATCAGCACTCGAATGAGGCGAATAAAGTGATTATCAGGATAAAGAAGAGAACTGGATTTAAGATTTCGGAGGGAACAGAGTGAGCCAGAGAGAACAAGGGAATGTTAAAAATATTTTTAATTATACATTTGAGAGATTCAATTATTGCAATGCAATATATATTTGTAATTGGTTTGAAACTGAAAAGAATATTCTAATAAAATGAAACAATGCAACTTTGTATAAACCACTTGCAAAAACTATAAACTTTATACAAAGTTGCATTGTTTCATTTTATTATAATGGATAACCACAAAGTAATAGCTACATTCAAAAATATAGAATATTCTAACATTAGAATTATTGTGGTAAACTTTAATACTTACACCACAATTATGAGAGTCTGGAGATTTGGAGCCAATTTGGTAACAACTGAAATATGTATTATCGTGGCATTAATTTTAATTTATTTAAGAATTCGAATTCGTCACATTAAAAATGTGGAAGTCATTGGTACATTCGTTACCTAAACTGCCAAGGCGAGAAATTACCGAGTTTGCTTCATAATTTGTTTGTGAATGGGTGACATTGAAATTGGTCCTTATGTATATTGAGTCCAATAGGTATAGTTGAAATACACTTTGGAGTTCGCAAAAAGAAAAAAGAAGCATAGGTCACTCATGTTTCGCCGATCCTCAAGTACATTTGTAAGGTATTTGATACAAAATTGTAGTTAATTTGTTTTAATGGAATATTTAAATTTGTTTTATGGATTGTGGGAGGATTGGGAAAATCCGGGGGGGAAAGAAACGTGGTTGGTGGGGGGTTCGTGGAACAGGGGGAGGGGCGTAAGGTGGAAGGGGAACGCGGGAGGGGAAGGGGACGCGGGAAGGGAAAGGGGGATGGAACGGAGGCGCATGGGAAAGGACACGCAGTGAGAAACAGTATATTTTATTGAGTGGCATTGTAACGCATGCCGGGTACTAGCTATTGATTAATAAAATTTTAATGACAGGAGAATTAAGTTTTTTTTAATTTTTCATACGTTTCATACGTTGTTTTCATATGTTAATAAAGAGTAGAAAACATCACCTAAATGGCTTTCTTGCGATATGCCGCTGACGTTTTGACTTTTGCAAATAGTTTTCCTTTGTGTACGATTAAGATATTGATGTTCATTTCATGGATTATTTTCAAAGTTGAATAAAGAAAGCATTATTCGAGCGTTTGACATTCAGTATTCTGTGTGTGTCTAAATCAAAATGATTCCATAGAAGATTCACAAACATCGTGAAGTAAAGCTAACCCACAATGACAATACCCATTTCAATTCAAGAAGTTTCCTCACCGTCGTAAATTTATAATAAGGGCATCAAAGTATCCCCAAATCTCAATCGCTAGAAACTTAACAACTAATTCTAAATTTATTCATGACCGTCGTTAAGTCAAAAAAATTCGCAATATGAATTTGTAGATGACCAATGGTTGGCCAATGGCCAAATCAATTGAAAACAACAAAAATGCTCCATGGTTGTCGAAAAATTTACACTAAATTCCCATCTTATATCTTTTCCTAATTTAAAAGCTACTGTAACTACAATAAATTCATCTATAACTAAAATAATTCTAAAATAATGACACCACATTTTACATTGTTACAGGTACCCCCACTTACTTGGTGGTGAACGGTCAGTGGTTGAGTGGGCATTGCGTTTGGGTCCCACCCAGGCATTCCGAGTTCGATACCTCGGCTGTCCTACACAACTCAAGCAATATTTTCGGCTTACCGTGGTGGTAGTAGGAGATTTTTCAAATATTGTCTTTTTTTCTAATCTTATATATAAAAATATCGGGTCACGGTGTTTGTGGTTGCACTCCTCCGAAACGGCTTGATCGATTTTTATGATTTTTTTTTGTATATTTGGTAGGTATAAGAATAGGTTTTTAAGTATATTTCATACCGCCACGTGATTAGGGTATCGTCCCTATCCAGAAAAAAAATCTATTTTTTGACAATTTTTTTTTTAGTATTTTTTTATTTGGCATCAATAAATACCTATAATCCCAAATTTTAACAATCCTACCCCCACCCACCCATTTTTTAATCGCAATTTTAGTTTTTTTTATTCAAATTTAACCGTCTTTCGTATTTCAAACAGAACGAAATTATTTATGTCGTTGAATGACAAATGGCACTACGTCCGCCTCATCGAAAATTCATCCATACATGCGCAAGACATTCACGAGAAGCGTCGGGTCGCGTCATTTCGATATTCACTCGGCATCATGTTCTCGCGTGGGCAAACCAATGTGTTGCCTAAAGACGGACTAATAAAAAATATCGTACACTCAATTGCTATTCGAAATTCATATTGATTTTCATTATTTCATTTTCCGTTGGTGTTGTTTTTTGTTTTTACCGGCGGTCATTGTCCACAGCGCTCTATTCCTCTTTCTGTCATAGATTCCATCCCACACACTTACAATACATTCGTTATTTTTTATTTAACAACCAAAATATTCAGTAGAAATAATTTATATGGCAGAAAAAAGTTTGTCGGGTCAGCTAGTAATTTAATAACTTCCACCTGATTTTCCTAAAGCCTACAACTATTGGTTAGGCAATATTTGTATCTATATTATTATTTTGTTGTATCCAGTCACTTCAACAATCACAAAAGATTTTATATCACTTTTATTTTCTAATTATTATAAGCAATAATTATCAGCCTGCAACACTCATCCACATTGAAAAATCTTCCGAGAAAAGATACATGACGCCAACGGCACATGAACCCGTGCCCTTCTGATTGCCGGTTAGCTGCTCTCCCAATTGAGCTATGGCGGCTTATCTTATACCCGCCAAATGATTCAATATATACTAGTGTTTCATTTAACAATTACTGCTTATTATATTTTGTCCCGTTGGCGTCATGTATCTTTTCTCGGAAGATTTTTCAATGTGGATGAGTGTTTCAGGCTGATAATTATTGCTTATAATAATTGTTACCCTTTGTGCTATGCATAAAAATCTTGTCTTAAACGTTAGTTTTACAATTAAAAATAACTTTTATTTTTTCTTTGGAATGTTCGTATATAGGTACGATATATACTATACCTGATTTAATCGATTCTTTCACTACTTGACGGCATCCGTGGTTAAGGGTTAGGTTCTCAACTAGCGATACGTTTAGACTCCGGCGTGCAAAATGATAATTTCATTTGATTGATTTGTGTTATTTTACAATTCCAACATTTGAAAATAATACAAGGTACTAAGGTACATTAGCGGCACATTCCAGATGCAATAAACTCACTGGCTCCAGACGGTTGGGTGTAATTGGGACTTTTGTGCGGTATTCATAAAAAGAAATAAACTATTTCCAACATTAACTTTTTAGGTAATAATTTAATTTTAAAATGATTTTCTTCGGGACCTAAATCAACAAAGCGACTTTTGCTGTATGGAGGGACTTTTTAGAAAATGACGGAGTGGAAATTCTTGGAAGGAAAAAGGTACCGATCAAAAAACATATTCGTTTCTAAAAGATACCTACCCAGGCACATCGGAACTTTGGTTGGACAGAGTTCTAACTTCATTTTAACTTGTTCTGAGATATGAGGCGTCAAAATTTGCAAATACGACTTCTCATAATCTATTTACCGATTTTGATCTAGAGGTTTTTTGTTATGTTAACCCAGGGGTGGGGAACCTTTTTGACGTCGGGGGCCAATTGGACGTTTGTGGTATCACCCGCGGGCCGCACATAGATATACAAGCGCGGGGGCTAGAAATCAATTTACTCAATACTCAAAATACGTGAATAGTTTTTCTGCATTTTACAGCAAATTTATTGACTGCGATAATTTTTTTTATATTTTCATATTTATTTAACTATTTACAATAATTTATGTGGAATATTATTTTTTTTACCAATTTTTTTATTACAGAAGTGTTACAATATAAAAATAACACACATTATTATTTTTTTCCTTCCTAAAAAAAAATTGTCTTTAGTACTGAGATATTTTTTCGATATTAATTTCCCTATTGTACTAACATGTAATTAAAATAAAACTAAAAAAGGATGTTGGATGTTGGATCACGTATGTGTTGGTTTCTAACCTGATTTCAAGAAACATAGGTGCATACTTAAGCACATACCTATCAGCAATATTATAACTTTCTCCGGATTTATTAATAATAACTTTAAAATATAGCTGGAAAACGGTGGAAGAAAACCGTACTCGCTTTCGGAGTGTAATTTTTTTATAGTTTTTTTTACTTGAATTCCACACAGGAGGCCCTGAGGAAAATAATTTCCCCGAGGACCGATAGAGCAACGAAGCTCGTAAGGCGACTGAAACGAGGTAGTGTTTGTAAGGTGATTTATGCATTACAATCCCTACCGCATTTCAGTCGGTAGCGCGACTGAAACGCGCGTAGTGTTTGTAAGGTGATTTATGATAAATACGCTAACCGTACCTGCTATTGATTAAAATATGTTTATTAAAATTCGCACGATTTTCGAGTTAATTGGACTCTTTTTAATTATTTTAGAATAATAGACACTCCTGCTTACTCTCTTCGGTTCCATAGTCATAAATGAATAACTTTCATTTTTTAAATATTATTCTTGAAAAAGTTATTCATTCAAAAATACATTATATACTATTGTTAAGTTTGGTTTTTTGTGGCAGAAGAACTTCAATAAAGACAATATTTCTTCAATGGTGAATTAAAACTTATTTATTAACTTTTATAATCACATGTTACAATAATAATATTTTTCCCGACCCGACAAAGCACTAATGTAGTCTTCAGACCATTAAATAGTTGATTCTTTTGCGGCTTTTTCTCTAAAGAACACATCATTTATAACCAAAAAACGACTAACACTAAAAGAAAATAAACAATGGCGAATGACTACCAATGTAATAGTGTGATATACAGAAATCTGCTTTATCGACTATCATTTAAACATGTTGCAAGTAGGAAATCTGCAATAATAAACTATCTTCGAAATGTTACGCTAGAGGTCAGTAACCTTCGCTTTTTAAACAACTATTGTTGCATTTCAACTACATTTTTTTGTAATGATCTCAATTTTTAACCCCCGAAGGAGCGGTGTTATAAGTTTTACTTTCTGTGTATCTGTCCGTTTGTGTGTGAGTCTGTCTGTTGCATCGTAGCTCCTAAACGAATGAACCATTTATGATGCGGTTTTTTTGTTGTTTGAAAGCTGATATGATCGAGATGGTTGTTAGCTAGAATTCATGATAGCTAAGAAACACCAGCTTAGCATAAATCTGATCAAGCGTTTCAGGGTCATCAGCTCTTTTTTGTGAGGGAGTCTGTCTTTTTATCTGTCTCCCGTCTCTGCCGAGCGGCAGAGACGGGAGACAGATAATGGCTGCCGCTCGGCAGAGACGGGAGACAGAAATGAAAGGCGTCAGTCGATGTAATGAGTCAGTCTTTATTAAGCTACGTAGCGGAGGTCGATGCGGAGCGGAGTGATAGTGGTGCCGTGAGTGCTGCAGCCTTGCTGATGCGTGAAGAAGGTCGGAGACTATGGCGGTGAAGATCACTGGTCTTCAGGGAGCCGGCGTGTTGCTCTACACCATGGCGGTGTAGAAGTGACCTTGGTCCAGGCGGTTGATCGTCGTCGTGCTGAGGAGATATGGCAGCTGTGTGTTCTTTGAGTCGGCTCACACACGTGACGCAGGAAGGAACCTTGAGAGGCGATGAGGATGATCTCTGGCAGCGGAACGCGATGGGTTTCGATTTGCCAGAGAACGGGTTGCATCCCAAGCAGAAAGCACGGCGGGCTTTATGTGCTGCGGACGGAGACATCTCATGTCGAGGCGCGAATGGGCCGGACAGCAGATGGTGGTTGGAGAAGAAGTCCTCGAAGGTGATGGGAATGTTCCTGGTGTCACACTGGACAAACGTTTTTCACTTGTTGACTGCGCGGACAAGTGCCCCGCGCAGGCACGTACTTGGTCGCGGCACTGGTCGGACTGTGTTGCTTGCTCGACCGATGAATGGACTTGAGACTTGAGACTAGGTACTGACTGACTGATAGGGACTGAGCGAGCGAGCGCCAAAATGCATCGCTTTATATACTGGCGCGATCGGCAGAGTAGCTGGCTAGCGCGCCAGGTAATGTTGGGTGAATTCACGCAAAGCAGAGAAATCGCTCGAACTTTCTGTGGGCATTTGTATTGCACCGCCACATGTTCGAGGCCTTTCGCGTAAGTGGCGAAATTATTATTTACGAGGCGGCCGGTCGTAGTAACTGATTACGGCGTATTTGTAGCGAAGGTGGGTATGCCGTAGAAATGTTCGCGCCTTCCATGGAGTCCAGTGGCGCAGCGGTAGATTTTATCAGAGCGGGTTAAGTGACCGCTACACACCCCTTTCCCAGTGTTGCTGCTGCGTTGCTGATGAGTGAAGAAGGTCAGGAGACTGTCGGGGGTTGCTTAAAATTTTGAAATTTATTATTTTTTAATTGGTATTTTCTACAAAGTTTGAACTCTCACAGGGTACGCTATTCTGGTGCTCTGGGTGACAAATTGGATAAAACTTTCCCTTAGTCCAAAATGCTACCCATCACACACGTTATTTTTGAAGAGAAACTGCTATAGCCCCGCTATGATTTGGATTTCGGATGAAACGGAAATGACGATTACAACACCACCAGAGACGCATCAACTGCGCTCATTCCCCGCTTTGATTATGATGTCATTTTTAAAGGCTCCTATCGGTTGAGATATGAAACGGAAATTAAGCTAGGTCTAGGCTCATTGGTCGCTTTGATTATGACTTCACTTTTCAAGTATTGGTTGAGATTGTTTTGGTAAAGTTTCGCTTCTACCGCGTGTAAACTGCACTCAATTTTTTTAAAATAGATAATACCTTATATTTTAAAATATTATTAAATATATCTAAAATCAGTTAAAAACAATGAAATAGGGATGTGAACTGCTCATGAAATCTTTAAAAATATCGACTCTACATACATACAAACGTTCATTCAACGTTACACGCGTACAAACATTTCAACATCATCTTACAAGAGTAGATCCATTTGATGCAAGTCGTTTTCTGAAATTATCCAATATTCTGCGCAATTTTCTAAATTTTTCTCTACGTAAGAACCATCCTCGCACTTCAAGGAATATTCTAAAAAAAGAATTAGCGAAATCGGTTCAGCCAATCTCGATATTTGCGCTTACCAACACATTTAGCGATTCATTTTTATATTATAGATTTACTTGTACTGTACAGCGCCCTTGAGGTGATTTCTCACAAAAACGGTGCTTTATACATTAGCCAAGTATTATTATTATTAAGAAGAAGAAAAATAAACCTCAAAATCAGAAATCTGTAAATAGATTATGAGAAATCGTTTTTGCAAACTTTGACGCCACATATCTCAGAACAAGGAAAAGTGAACTTAGAACCCTGTCGAACCAAAGTGACGATATGGCTTTGTACAGGGTCTTTCAGAAGATGGAATATGTTTTTCGACCGGTAGTATTTACTGTATTGAATAAATATGAAATACAGGTTCGAATGGATTGGTTTCTTGTTTGCGCAATCCACGACACAAAATAACGTGTAGGAATATTTAACCCCTCAGGCTAATTTGTTCGCTTTTCGGAACAACTCATACAGGTCTCATAGAAATTGTTGTGTGTCCGTTAGCATCTAAGTGAGAAATGAGATCTAAAAGGTATTCGAAAGATAAAACAACAAGTTATATATTCAAATCTAAAAGCTAACCATAAAATAATGAAAACGTAGGTATACCTTTTTTGTAAATTTAATTTTATAATGTTGTTATCACGTTCCGAAAGTATTTTAGTTTTTATTCTTATTTCAGCTGTTTCGGCTAACAAGGCATTTTTTTTTAATTGTGGTTAAACCACTTTAAGGCGACCTCATTATACGCATCTGAAATACTTTCAGAACTTGATAATAACATTTTTAAATTTTCGTTATTTGTTTTTTGGGGTGTTATGCCGTGTTGCGCTACCTCCTTGTGTCCATCATCAGGGCAGATGATGGACCGATGGACCCTGCAACGCTGTCTGAAACATTGGCTAAAGAATAATTTAGCGCAACACGGCGTAACACCCCAAAACAAATAACTAAAATACTTTTGGCCGTTCAAATCTAAAAACCTATCATTATTAAATTTATTTAAATTGATTTAAAAAAAATTCATGGAGTTCAAAGAGAAAATTTATGAAACCAATTTGAAAAAAAAATTACGAAACTTTGCATTTTTTTGCACTTTTGCACTTTGAAGTTCACGTGCATGAATACTTTGCATTTCTTTGCAAATTTGCACTTTGAATTTCGTATTCATTATTTTTACACGAAACGACAAAAAAGTGAGGTGATGATAACGTTTGAAATGTAATTTTCTAATAAAATATGTATGTTTTTTTTATTACCTACCAATATTTTAGTTAGAAAAAAATGAAGGTGAACCATTTTTAACTTTTAAAATTTGCATAAAAAAATGTTTTATTTTAAAAAAAAATCACGTTTAATTTTAAAAATAAAATTTGAAACTGTATTTCATCACCTTTCAAAAACAGTTTTTAGTTTTTGGATACAAATATTTTAGTTATTTTCACTTAATTGCACAGCCGAAATATTCTGACGTGCTGTTAGAGTATGGTCGGGGCCTGAGGGGTTTAATGAAACCAAATATACGATATTTTGTTATATATTTCAGGACGCTATTTTCCCCAGAGAACAGAAAAAAACCTTTGGGAATCTGTCAGAAATTTCGCTAGGAAAATGAGGGAACATATTTGTATACTCCTTCAGGACATAATGTTTGCGGCACGTCCTTTGTTGAAATTCGTCGCCGTGTTCAATACTACATTTGTATCCTTCTACGACCTGTCATAAATTCATTTTTTGATATTCGGTATGAATATCAAATGAATTTAAGTATACACAGTATTACACAGTGCCAATTTTTTTATACTTATGCGCTGGTTTACACTAGGCTTGTTGAAAAAGTATCGATATATCGATATTTTTAATTCACTATATCGATATTTTTAGCCGATATATTTTGATCCGATATATCGATATATCGATACAAAATATCCAATATCGAAAATTGTATCAAAAACGATATTTTTTAAATTTATGTATTTAAAGTCACTAGAATCCAAAACCGTTTAAGAACGAACGGAAAAAAGTAACTATATTGGGTCATGACATCTGGCGGTTGAAATTTTAACTATTAATAGCTTACATATCTATTGTCTTTGCATTAGTATTTGTGATCACCAATACTATCTCACGTGCGTAGGTACATACATAGAAATGTATGCTATTTTTCGCCATTTTTTTTCTAAGCCACTCCTATGTGTTGGTTCCCAATTGTCTATAATTATTGACTATACCTTGTTCCAAACACGAAGTCCTTTTTGACAGATTAATGCCAATATAATGTTACTGAGACGCGTACAAACTTTGTATGCGTCTCAGTTTACATATAAGTTAGAACACAGCTTTTTAGTTTTTGATATTTTTGTAATTATTACGTAATAAAAATGAATAGTGATAAAAATACCTTCATTTTTATTGAGATTTTTGTACATTAAAATAATGCACATTGTGTATAAAAATTACTGCATATTGATAATATTGAGCTGAATACACTTTTATTTTAAAAACGCAAAATCTCTTGAAAATTTGACCGATATATCGATATTTTTGCCTCGATATATCGACGTCTATATTGATATTTTAATAAATATCGATACATCGATATATCGATATTTTTTTTCATTTTCGACATCCCTAGTATACACGGTAGCAGACAGCATGAGAAGCACATTTTTCCTTGATGCATTGAATGAAAACATGTTTTATACTTTTGTTATTCGGCGGTACATCTTCTCTGCACATCCCTTCAGACTCACTTAGTTATATTTTGTGTAATAGGCCACTTGCATCACATTTTTAAAAAAAAAATTCCGGTTTAGACAAATATTCTAAGACATTCTGTGTTTTTTTTTAATCGTATTTTTGAAACCCTGGGGATTTTTGAAAATTTCAATCCGAAAAATCAGAGCATTTTTTATAAACCGGAAACAGGAGACATAATTTTATAGGTGCGAAAAAATGATAATTACGTAGCCGAAAATCATTTGAAAAAAACCAACGTTTTCCACACAAATGGCACAGGAGAATAACGAGGCATACCAAAAATATAAAATCTCACAAAGATTTTTTTCCTTGATCCATCTTATTGATCATAAATCATTATAATGTACAACGCATATATTACTAAATCCAATGTAATATACTTGTACTTGTAAATAATAATAATAATAAGAATATTATAAAACTTGATTTTGTTAAAATCAGCACCATAACCATTATACCTCTAAAACACGTACCGACTTCTAAAATGTACGGGGTTCTCTTCAGAACATCTGTCTAAAAAGTCAAACCAAATGATAAGTTCGCAGAGAACAAACAATAAATCTAGTGGACGAATTCAAAAATTCGCCTGAAATCAAAGTGATGCCATATTAAAAAAATAAATCAGTATGGAATTTTACAAAATTAATAGGAACATTTTCGGAGACGGGACATTTTCATGTAGTGAGGTCACGAGCCTAAATAATGGATTTATTTATTTAAAAAAAAAAAAAAAAACTGTACATATCTAAAAAAAATTACTAACATTTTCGCAATCTTAATAAAAAGATCTATACACACGATTTTTTCCAAGTCGTTATGAATTCAATGCAAGTGGCCTATTAGGTATACCGTGTTTTCAATTTTTTATAAGAAACACTCTATTTTTATGACTTTTGAAGGTTATTCCCATCAATCCCACGTACATCTTCAACTAATTCTTTCTCCATATAACGCGCAACTACCCTTTAACTAAGTAAGTCAATAGTTCCATGAATATTTATCCGAGACGCAATCTAGGTTACAAACCAATTCTTAGAATGATTGTTACCAATATAAAGGGTAGTTGCCCGTAATATGGAAAAAGAATAGGTTAAAGACAATACCATTAATTCTAAAATTTGAAAAATGAAATTGACAAATATAACGGTTTGACAGAATGTATACAATAGCGAAATTGGTTAACACGCACGCTCTGGTTAGACGAGAGGTCTGGGTTCGAGTACCAGTTGCGACCATTGTCTTTTTCTATTTGTGTCTTGTTCTCTTTCATATTTTCGTTTAGATTAATATTGTTATCTTCTTCTTCAATGATACACCGTTTTTTCCTCAACCGACTGCATATTGTATACAGGGTGTTAAGGGACATACTTGACTTACTTTAACCAGTGATTTCTGACATTATTTGGAGTAAAAAATGTAAATGAAATTTTGATCTCCGGTGACTTTTTTTGACGACTTTTGTTTAATAATAAAATTAAAATAAATATAAAATACCAGCGCTATACTGAGGACATCTGCTACTCTGGAACTAAAGTGCAAATATACGTAATATAAATAAATGTAACTGCGAACCGGGTTTCTAACCCGCAACTTCTGATTCCACAACTTAGGATCTATTGTCCCTGAATTTCAAGTCACATACCTACATATGTCGTTATAATGTCTTCAAACACTGTTTTATCAAAAACATATTAATTTTTCTTAAAATAAAGAACCAATTAACACCAATCAAAATGTGAACAGAAAATGTACGCTTTCTAACAATACACAATATAGTAATTAATTGCGGACCGATAGAAAGTGTATTCAATAAAAGCCGAATTAGACTTATCTCAAGGAATAAAGATTCGCATGTTCGAGTTGTCTCGAGGGTCCTTCAAGCTAAAGAAACTATTTTGTAACGTGACCACTAAATCTGAGAATAAGAATGATTCGCTGAATTGTTTTTTCTATATCTTTCTCTGTGGCACGGAGAGCTCAAAGCTAAACCGAACATTGACACGGAGGATTAAAGCTTTCCTAATTCGGGTTCATAGGCATTTCCTTGAAAAAACTCGAATAGAGTATATATGTTAATTAAAGGTTTTATTTTATTGAAGGGGCTTATATAGTTGTCCATAAATTGACGTAAAAAAAAGAAAGCAGGGATTTCTAGACCGAAAAAAAGTTTGAATGCATAGCTTGATCAAAAAGTTTTTGACCCGGTCACCGTGTGACGCTGTCAGTCACCGTGTGACGCTGTCAGTCACCGTGTGACGCTGTCAGTCACCGGATTGGAATTATTGAAGTAAAACTTCTTTACGCAGGCTTGATTTGGGGAGTAAGCTGGCGAATGCGTGACGAGAGCGTTACGAGAAGCGAGGCGAATGGTAGTTGAGAGGGAGTATGATTTGTATATTTCTATAGAACTCCGACAGAAGAATTGTTTCAAAGCATTCAAGTCTACAACATACAAAAACTTTATGCAAAAAATAGTTTATTTAAAATTTAAAAAAACATATCAGAATACTCCACTGTCCAACATAGATACACAACCAGGGCAATAAATCAAAATATTCTAGCTACAGCCAGTTTGAAAACATCTTTTGGACAAAGAAATATGAAATTCAATGCGACAAAACTATACAACGCTCTACCAACTCAAACAAAAAAAAATAAACAAAAGTAAAAATATGGTTGAGAGAACGAAAGTGAAAATGAACTATCAAACATACTGAAGACCATGTAAAGACAACTGGATACTAAATACAAATGTGGAAAAACTACAGGCCGCCTCAGAACAGGAAACCCTAGTGAGGAGGACTGTGAAAAAAAAACTTTATAATACCTTAATATAATATAATTTATAAATACATTATGTACAAATTTTGCTATAGATACTAATTAAAAAAAATATTAAAAAATAACAAAAATAAAAAAAAATAGGGGCAAGAGAGAGAGGTGCGAGCACACATTTTCTTTCTCTCATAGCCAGTTACGTTACACAGAGCAGGCCTATTTATTTATTTATATATTACACGCCCTGATGGGCTTTAACATTATAATTTATAAGTTGAGTAACAAACAATGAAGAAAATATAATACAATGAGAAAATAAAATACACAAAACAATGTAACAACAAAACAAATAATAAAATAAAAATACATATTATGTAAAAATGATAAGAAGTCTCATATTCAATATAAACAAAAATTGAAGAAATTATGTAAATCTATTTGTGCCTAGAAGAATAAAGGTGATAGAACATACAACATTTATAATGATTAGTTTTAAGATGAAATATATCACCTAGATTAGAATATTTATTTCCGAAACTGTGAAGTCTCGGAAATAGAGAATTTTGAAAAGCTAGTGTCCTTGTGTCTAATTGTCTGTATCACACTGTAGGAGCAAGAGAGAGCAGTGTGCGCGCATATTTTCTTTCTCTCTTCTTATTATATAGATGGAGCAGAAGTTTTATTTCAGTTGTGTGGTCTAAAGCACACTCGTTTTTTTGTTAGGTTACCACATCTATCAATAGCTTCCCTCCAAATTTCAGCGTCATATCTTGACGTTTTTAAAAGTTACACTGTACCGAGTATCTCTACCTTTGTGCGTGTTTTAGATTTTTTACAAGTCAATGGTATCAATTTTAACCACAATAACACACCGTCGCACAATGCGATCCTTGTACATACGGTTGTTTTTGACCAAAATCAACCGACTTGAAAAACCGCTTCGCGAAACGTGTTACAGCACCCGAGATAATGTTATGAAAAAATCAAAAACGGCTTTGATGGACACGCGCAAAGGGCTCAACTGCTCCCGTCTGGAGCCAGTGAGACTACGGCATCCCCAATTGGGATATGTTGTGAGGATGAAGGTAGAGGGTACGAAAATAGGAAGAGGGACGTGGGGAAGTACCTGGCTATTCAGATCTGGTCACCAAACATGGCTAGCGCCATTTCACGCAACTTTTCAATTTTAAATGGTGGTCTTACACCAGGGCGATACTGAGAGTATTTTACACTCTGGAACGTGCCGCAAATATACTATATTATTTTAAATGAATAGCTTGTGAAATAACACAAATTAATAAAATAAACTTTACTTGCCACGCTGGGATTCAATCCCGGCGATCATCGCGACCTTCGGATTTCGAGTCAAAAAGCCTTACCGCTCGACCACGCCAGCCTTACTTCCGGACTCACTGGAAGCATCGCTTTGCAACGCATTGGGAGGCACATACTGAGCCCCAGATTCCATTCTACCCCTCGTATCATTTTCCTTCAGAGAACTTCCTATCTTTCTTTACCTAAAAATACCCTCCACACAGCATCCATAAAGATGACATAGTCCCTGAGGGAAATTATTTTCCTCAGGGATTTTTTTTCCTTCGTGGAGCTAGGGATATCGAAAGTGAAAAAAAATATCGATATTTCGATGTATCGATATTTATTAAAATATTAATATCGACGTCGATATATCGGTCAAATTTTCAAAAGATTTTGAGTTTTAAAAATAATAGTGTATTCAGCTCAATATTATCAATAATAATTTTTATTCACAATGTTCATTATTTTAATGTACAAAAATCTTAATAAAAATTAAGGTATTTTCATCAGTATTCATTTTTATTAGGTAATAATTACAAAAATATCAAAAACTACAAAGCTGTCTTCTAACTTATATGTAAACTGAGATGCATACAAATGCGTCTCAGAAACATTCTATTGGCTTATTAATCTGTCAAAAAGGACTTCGTGTTTGGAACAAGGGTTAATCAATAATCATAGACAATTGGGAACCAAAACATAGGAGTGGCTTAGAAAAAATTGCGAAAAATAGCATACATTTTTATGTATGTACCTACACACATGAGATAGTATTAGTGATCACAAATACTAATGCAAAAGATAATAGATTGCAACCTATTAGTAGTTAAAATTTCAACCGCTAGATGTCATGATCCAATACAGTTACTTTTTTCCGTTCATTCCGTACGATTTTGGATTCTAGTGACTTTAGTTACATCAGTAAAAAAATAAATCGTTTTTGATACAATTTTCGATATTGGATATTTTGTATCGATATATCGGATCAAAATATATCGGCTAAGAATATCGATGTTTTGAATTAATAATATCGATACATCGATATATCGATATTTTTCAACAAGCCTACGTGGAGCTTATGTAAAAATGAAGATCAAGACCCAGAAAAAAAAGATAACGGTCGCTTCTGGGTCTCAAACCAGAAGATAATACTAATAAATATAATCTCAAATTAGAAGATAATACTAATAAATATAAGTATTTAGAATATTTAGATTTATTAGTATTATCTTCTTCTTCAATGTACACTACATTGATGGGTAATAACCTTCATAAATTATTAAACAAATTATTCCAATAAAAATTAAATAAGTATTATTTTTTTATCTCCCATCGTTAGGTAGTTACTATCAAACAATAAATTCTAGAATAATTCTAGAAATTGAATAATACGTCAAATAATTTGTCGTTTTCTCTAATATCTTGAAAATAAACTATTCATGAAATAACAAAGTTAATTTTCAAGTTCTGTGCGGGTTGTCTTCAAATGCTGTTTTCATTCAATTACAGGCCAGATGTTTCGCATAACTGATATAATAACAAAACTTGAATATAAAATTCACAGAACTTATTGAACGCTTTTATTACTACTATTTATTACTACTATACCACTCTCACTCAAAAACCTCAACATTATAACATTTAAATTTCAAATAAAAAGCTGGATATTAAATATAGGGAGATCAGAAATAGAAAATATACTGAAATCAAATACAGACTAAAACCGAATCTAATGAACTGAATTATAAAAATCTTATTTACTTTATAATTATTAAAAAAAAAATACTACAAGATATATGTTATGTCGAATTCATATTATTCTTATAATTAAATTATAAAATGTAAATGAAATCCTCAGCACGGGAGATCCCAGTGGGGATATCATTATCTCTATTTGTTATTAAGAAATGAAGACAATAAATCATTATTATTATTATTATTATATTTTAATTAAATTTCTTATATATATTTGTTAGGTATGAAATAGATTTTAAAGTACATTTTATACCGCTAGGTGATTAGGGTGTCCCTGTCCAGAAAAAAAATTTTTTTTTTGACAATTTTTTTTTATTTGGCATCAAAAATACCTATAACCCAAAATTTTAACCCTCCTACCCCCACCACCCTCCCATTTCTTGATCGCGATTTTGGTATTTTTGAGTAAACAGATTTTCTTTATTTCATTTTCCTACTTCAGTTGGTATTTTTTGTTTTTATCGGCGGTCATCGTCTACAGAGCTCCATTCCTCTTTCTGTCATAGATCCCATCCCCACACACTTACAATACATTGGTTATTTTTTATTTAACAACCAAAATATTGTCTAGAAATAATTTATATGGCAGAACAACGTTTGTCGGGTCAGCTAGTAATATAATAATAATAATAGATTTACTTGCCCCTCTCTCACACACCGCACCGTGATGTTTCCGCCGATAATTTTGAAAGTATGGAATACAAAGATAATATTGAAAAAATTAAAAAACGTCCAATGTCAATGCGTTGTTGGGTTTGCTTTTGTTCTTAAACCTATAATGCTGCTGTTCTTTCTTACACACTAAATAACAACAGTCGAAAATGAGAAACATACAATCATCATATCGTACATCTCTCTCATACGTATAAGGAAAAATTAGTACTTTGGAGGAAACAGTCACAAGGATTTTGTGGCTCATCATATATTTTAATTTTTTTTTTCTTTATTCATTGCATAAATATTATGGTTACATTAATTAGCGGGTTTTTCGACCACCATGCTTGGCTGATGCCCGTGTTACGGTGGTCGAAAGTGATTATTTAAAGTGTTAGAAAGAGCTGCAAAATTATAGCGATAAGGAATGTACGTTTTTTGCATTTTTAGCCGTCACGGTACCGTTACCGTGAATAATTACGGTAATTATAAAAGCGCTTAATGAATTATTCCAATTCCATGAAACAACTGTCCCCTGGCTGATATTACTATGCTCCGTAGATAACAATAGAAGCATTTTCCTAGAAAGGGTAAACAGAGCTATGCCAATATTGTCACGAAGCGGAGATTAGCAGCATTCGCGAGCATTTATTGCTTCAGAGAAACACATTGTTTTCTGTTTTTAAGGTATTTAAAAAAAAATTAATTAAACATTGCACCATTTCGCGCCGGGGAGCAAAGATTTCAATCACAACACTTTCTTTGTATATTTTTTTAAACTTGAGTATAACTCTACGTTGTGGTCTCCCTTTTACAA
Organism: Limnephilus rhombicus; assembly: GCA_929108145.2. Lineage (NCBI taxonomy): Eukaryota > Metazoa > Arthropoda > Insecta > Trichoptera > Limnephilidae > Limnephilus > Limnephilus rhombicus. The sequence continues at coordinate 43,452,687 of OV815283.1, forward strand.
TATTCATTCAGACAACGTTGAAAAGATTTAATGTAAGTTTTAAGGTTTATAAACCATAAATTGCATATTCCTATACAAAACATTGATTACAATTACCTCCTGGATAAAATGTCACTATTGAAACTTTCGGAAGGAAGAATAAGCACATATTTAATACTGTTTCATAAAATACTGCATTGCAAAATTGACTGTCCTGAATTACTTCAATTTATCAATTCCCAAAAAATCATGCCGACATTTATTACCCTTTTACTAGAACACTAGCTTATCAAAATTCTCCGATTGCGAGACTGTGAAGTCTCGGAAACAAATATTCTGATTTGGGCGATATATTTTATATTAAAACTAATCAGTATAAATGTTGTATATTCTATCACTTTTATTCATTAAGACACAAATGGACCTATGTACCTACCAAATAACTTCTATGCTACTACTATTTGGTTTGAAGAATCTCTTAAATTCAATTATATGCGTGAGGATTCTTAGTTTCTGTTTACATTTTTATTTATATTTTGTTTTGTGTTTTGTTGCAACCTTTTTTGTCATTATAATATTTATATTTTATTTATTGTTTCAATTTTTAAATATTTATTTTTATATAAAAAATTTATATGAAAAGCCCACTAGGGCGTGTAATAAATAAATAAACGTGAATTCCGCACTAGTCGAATGAAAGAATAGAGTTCAAGATGATCTTCAAAGCATTGCAAGGAATGGCGCCAGCGTATATATCAGAACAATGCATCCGACAAAACTTAAGCGATATACAGCTTACTCTAAGGTCAGCAGATCTAGATGTTACTAACCGTTTAATCGAACTTTCAAGGTCAAATCGAGCCGTTTACTATGATCGATCTTTTCGTGTAACTGGCCCGCTCATTTGGAATAAACTTCCCTCGGCTCTTACTAATATCCAGAACTTGGTTGAATTTAAAAGGGCTTTTAAAATAAACTTATTTAAAAAATCATACCTTTCATGAAGTTTAACTTCTTTTCAATGTACTCTAATAAGCCTTGTTCCTTATGATTTTTTTAATGCTACCGTTATTGTTGATTGTCCTGTGCCAAAGCAGCACTGTTGTTTTTTTTTTTTTTACATGATCTCCACACAGGAGGCCTTGAAGAAAATAATTTCCCTCAGGGCCTATGTCATCTTTGATGATGCTGTGTGGAGGGTTTTTTTTAAGGAAAAGGGAAGGAGAGGAGAGTTCTGGGAAGGAAAAGGGTTTAAGGGGTGGGTAGGAATCTGGGGTTCAGTATGTCCCGGTCATCCGCCTCCAAGACCTAGACAAACCTCACCCCATGAACCCGGGCACCCCTGCTAAATCACCAAACGTAGAGAACCACTTGGGGTGACCTATTTCAGAGGTGTTAGTTATCCAATAAAGGTTCCCGGGGCGGCGGTACCCATTCCCAGATTCATTAGTATTATGTTCTTCTTCAATGATAGATCTATTTGAATAAAAATGAATTGCCGAAATGTATATACGCGCATAACTTCCGAACGATGCACCCATTTGGTTAAAAATATTTTATGTTCGTTATTGTCAGAACAAGGTTTGTATAAAACTACTGGCGAACTCTGGCATTATGAAATTTGTATAAAAAAATTGCATGGGTGGCACGCGAGCTGTTTGAAAACTGAATGTACCGGGACTGAATGTATGGAATGTGGAAAGGGGGAGGGGGATGGGAACTCGGGAGGGGGGTTCGCGGGACGGGGGAAGGGGAGGATTGGAGTAGGGTGAGGGAAGGTGGAGTGGTAACGCAAGAGGGGAAGGGGACGCAGGAGAGGAAATGGAGGCGGAAGGGTAACGGGACGAATGAGACCAAAAGGACCCAAAGGGATTTTAGAGATTGGTTTACACACAGAGAAACAATTTCTTTATTAAATGGCATAGCAACGCACGCCGGGTACCAGCTAGTAAATATATATCTATCCCAAGTTTCGACAGTTTGTTAATCAGAATTTAAATTGGTATTTAATTTATAATTAAAGCAAGAGATAAGATCAAAGATGTTCTACCTTTTGCAGCTTCACTGCTGATTTCGTTTCCATCTTTAATTTCTTTACTTTCTTCCTTTCAATGTAAGTAAAGAATTTAGAACCCAACTTCAAAGAAACCGTTTTAATTTTTCTCGGTTTAAATTTTTACTTTTTGGAATCGAAGAAGTTTCAAGTCTTTATCCTAAAGTGGGACCAAATTAAGATATCCTTGTAACTTTCACTTTCTTAAATGTTCGGGTAGGTATACCAACATTCGATAAAGTTCCTAATGTTGTTCAGGTGAGCGTGGCTGGGAGCTAATGGAAGATGCTAATGGGTAAAAGTACGGGACTTAAAAACGGTCTGATTTCGAAGTTTTTGAAAAGTTAAGAGATTAGGCCGATTAGATAATTTCCCCTTATGGGGAAGTATACGGATTTTATTCACAGATTATTTCAAGTATGTAGGTACGGCGAATTAATACAAAATATACCTGTGCACAATTTAAAAAAAATATCATTTTAACAAAAAGCCATATTTCGACCAAGTTTCAAGTGTCAGTGCCGGCAACCACAAAGTTTTAAGTTACCCGCCTCACTAGACAAAGTCTGTTCCGAGACGGTGATCTGTTCCGGGGCGGTGAACGTCTAATATGTCTAACTAAATTTATGAGTATGCAGTTTTGTGTAGAAGGGTACTCACTATCGGAGGCGTCTACTAATATCTACAGAAATTCCAAAAACTGAAAAAATCGAACTAATATCCACGAGAACCAAAGTGTTGACGAATATCTACAGCTCAAACTGTTGACTAATATCTATGAGAACCAAAGTGTTGACGAATATCTACAGCTCAAACTGCTGACTAATATCTATGAGAACCAAAGTGTTGACGAATATCTACAGCACTGGCAGAGGTTGGATTTGCAATTATGTATAGCATATTGGAATAACGTAATATTGCCTATGCAGTTTAAAAAACTTAATTTATGTAAGTATGTATGTAAAAATCCCTAATATCGGACTATTGGACACATTTAGCTGATTAGTTCAACCTACGCTCTGTAGATATTAGTTCAACCTACGCTCTGTAGATATTAGTCAACACTGGGACCGTCGTAGATATTCGTCCGACCTTAGCTCTGTAGATATTAGTCAACACTCTGAAGTTCGTAGATATTAGTTCAACATATGAGCTGTAGATATTCGTCCGACATATAGGCTGTAGATATTAGCATCTGGAGTCCTCACTATCTGGTACAAGACTTAGATTACTCTAACACCCCCAAATAATTACAATGCAGAAAAACTTGTAGTGAAATAAACAACTGTACGGGACCGCCATGCCTCCCAATGTCATATTATAGCATACAAGCAGACCCGGCCACACGTTGTTATGGCTAACGAAACCTTTATAACCAACGCCATCTGTTAAATCAAATCCACACCTCGCTGCCAGCTACCCGCTGCCCGCTGCCGCTTGGCCAGATATATTATGTATTTCAACCAATTTACACCAAAACTTGACAAATTATATACATAAAAACCTTCCTCCTGAATCACTCTATCTATTGGTGAAAACCGTATGAAAATCCGTTGCGTAGTTTAAAAGATCAAAGCGCACATACAGCGTAAGAGACTTCATTTTATAATTAGTAAAGAGTAAAGATAAAGATTTAATATGTAAAACACAGAAACGTGTTAATACTATTTGACATAATGGTGAGCATTCAAATATTACTCTCCTCATTTTCTCAAAACTTAGTATTTTCAATTTGGGAGGCGGGAATGGGTACCGCCGCCCCGGGAACCTTTATTGGATAACCAACACCTCTGCCATTGGTCACCCCAATTGGTTCGCTACGTTTGGTGATTTAGCAGGGGTGCCCGGGTTCATGGGGTGAGGTTTGTCTAGGTCTTGGAGGCGTATGATCAGGATACACTGAACCCCAGATTCCTACCCACCCCTTAAACCCTTTTCCTTCCCAGAACTCTCCTCCCCTTCCTTTCCCTAAAAAAAACCCTCATCACAGCATCCCCAAAGATGACATAGGCCCTGAGAGAAATAATTTTCCTCAGGGTCTCCTGTGCGGAACTCATGCAAAAAAAAATCTGATTAATCAATTAATCAATTGATCAATATTTATTTATATTAATAATTTCTATTTGTATTTCTATATATATTTATAGTTATTGTTTTCATATTTTAGCAGCAGAGTAGGTAGTTCAAGACATGAGCACGGTGTATTTGTATAGTCGTATAATATAATATGTACTGAAAACATGCTCTTGCCGACATTATCAATCAATTTTACTAATGAAACAGACAGCTTATACTATATATATATATATACTCACTTTAGACCCCACTAACTGGGCTGAAATTTCACAAACTATTAGACAATTAAAGCCCTCCCATTCATCCAATCATGACAAAATATCCTCAAATATACTAAAAACAGTTGAACCGTTTATAATCCATCCATTAGTACATATCATTAATCTTAGTGTCATTAAAGGTGTATTTCCAAACAAACTCAAACTTGCTCTAGTTCAACCAATTTTTAAGACTGGAACTCTTACTGACATAACAAACTACAGACCTATTTTTATATTATCATCACTATCAAAAATTATTGAAAAAATAGTAAAAAAAAGACTTATCGACCATCTTACAAATAATAATAATAATAGAAAAATGCAACAATATAACTTTGTAAAAACCACTTATATAGTGTGCAAATACATTTAAATTTTTATACACAATTTGCATTATTTTAATGTACAAAAACCTCAATAAAAATGAAGGTATTTTTATCAGTATTCATTTTAATTAGGTTATAATTACAAAAATATCAAAAACTAAAAACCTGTCTTCTAACTTATATGTAAACTGAGACGCATACAAAGTTAACATTCTATTGGCGTATTAATCTGTCAAGAAGGACTTCGTGTTTGGAACAAGGTATAATCAATAATCATAGACAATTGGGAACCAATACATAGGAATGGCTTAGAAAAAAATGGCGAAAAATAGCATAAATTTCTATGTATGTACCTACACATATGAGATAGTATTAGTGTTCACAAATACTAATGCAAAGACAATAGATTTGTAAGCTATTAATAGTTAAAATTTCAACCGCCAGATGTCATGAACCAACACAGTTACTTTTTCCAGTTCGTTCCTATACGGTTTTGGATTCTAGTGACTTTAGTTACATAAGTAAATAAAAATAAAGTATTTGATACAATTTTCGATATTGGGTATTTTGTATCGATATATCGGATCAAAATATATCGGCTAAAAATATCGATGTATTGAATTAAAAAGATCGATACTTTTTCAACAAGCCTATATTAGATACATCTCTCTTCATAAAAAATTATGAATACTGTAAATCAGTCCAAGTTTCTTTCATCTCAACGCCTGTGGAACTATGGCATACCCAACTGTAGTAAGTGATGAGGACGAAAAGAATTTAAAAAAATGGTTTAACTTTCAGAAAGACATGTTTTTAACATGGTGGAGTAGTATGAATTCTATGCCCCTGAGTGGAATATGAATTATTACTAGGCAGTCTTTCTTGGCAATTCTTTGGTCGTGATCGGCAGCTTATGTCAGTTACTTATTTTTCAATAACAACTTATTACTACTGTTTTGCTCAGAAACACCTCGAAAATCGAAAAAAATACTTTTCAATTAAATTTTAGCTCAAGCAGCCATTCAACTTTCGCAGATGGGGCAAGGACGGAGCGACATTGGAAATGTCTATTATCAATCCCTCAGAAAATTAATTAAAATATTTAATTAGTCAAATCACGGCAGAATTACCAATAACCTCTTCTCGATGAGTGCTTTACAGCCAGTCACGCGCACAAGAGTTTTGCACCAGGGTAGGCAGAAGGAAAAACAGCGAAACTTAAAAAAAATATAAAACTTACAACCGACAACTACTCTGCTGATTGTATCCGATTGACGAGGATTTTGTTAAATTAAATTATAGTTCTTCGTAAATTACAAGCCTTTTACTGGATATATAAATGTCTACATTAAACACATAATAAATGTCTACAAAAAACACGGGCAATACTTTGAAATAAAGCCAACATGTAATTTATCGTTATTTTGTTACTAAAGTTATATTAATGAAGGGAGGTACCGACAGATAGCACTGATTGCTATGTTTGATGGCCGTCTCAAATTGTTCCGAAAAGCCCTGCCTATTTAGGCACTAACACCAACGAATATTCTATTGAGCGCACACAGCACACATGTACACATTTTGTGTTGTATGAATTAAATTTTGAAGACGCGAGCGACATTTTTGGCATAATTAGTTTCTGCTTGTAAACGTTATATGCGCGCGGCTGTTATTCATTGCTGGAACTTTGCTCGTATTTTTGAAAGTAAGGATTGATTTCAACAAGTTTATAAACAACTAGCTGACCTTGCGAACTTCGTACCGCCTCAGAATCAATAACTGTTGTGTAAACTTATTAGCTGAACTAAATTTAGTTTTTTATTAAGTTTATTACACAACGAAAAAATTATCGACGTGCAAATTTCCGTGTTTGTTTTTTGTCAGTATCAGAGATGGCGTTGTGTACGGATTTATAATTTTGTGATTTTCTTACTTTTCCACTTACTTACGGAAATTGCATTTCATCTTCTTTACACGTGTTTTTTTTTACATTAACTCCACACAGGAGGCCCCTAATTATTTCCCTCAGGGCCTATGTCATCTGGGATGCTGTGTGGAGGGTCTTTTTGAGGAGAGGAAGGAATGAACATTGTTCTTGAAAAGACCCATGCTGTAGGAAAGAGGAAACACAGAGGCCGGCAAATCATTCCACAGCCGAGCTGTTGAACACAAAAACGAGTCGAAGAAACGACCCGTTCTCATGTGACAAATGTTAACCGTGTACAAATGTTGGGCACGCGTTTGGCGTGTTTCCCGACTATGCACCGGTGCCGAAAGGATCAATGATGCTAGTTCCTCGGAGCATCTTCCATTGTAATACTGGTAGAACAAGGATAGCATTCCCACCCGACGCCTGTGCTCTAAAGATTGCAACCCGTCTGTTAAGATGGGAGAATCTATTAAACGGACCGCCCGTTTCTGCAGAGTCGAGGGTATTTTTCAGGTATTTTGGCAAACGACAAACTGCTCACATACGCGAGAAGATCACCGCACGAGCGGTTCCGCCGGAATCCGTATTGACGGTCGTTAATAATTTTGTTCTTCTCGAGGTATGTGAGCAGTTTGTCGTTGATCACACGTTCCATCACCTTAGACAGAACTGATGTGATCGCTATGGGGCGGTAGTTGGCCGGGTTGGAGCGGTCACCCTTCTTTGGAATAGGATGGATAACCGCTTTTTTTCCAACCAGAGGGCACAGAACCAGTCTTCAGGGACATTTTAAAAAGCTTCGTCAAAATTGGAGCTATTTCTGCAGCGCACCTCTGCAGTACCAGGGCAGGTATTCCATCAGGCCCACTAGCTTTATTGACATCTAGCCTTCGTAAAACATGGAGTACTTCCCGATGCGCCGGATCCTCAGCTTTTTCATACGAAAACCGCAGTGAGGAACCGACGTCGGGACAGCACCTTGGTCATCGAGGGTTGAGTTTTCCGCAAACATTTTACCTAATAAGTTTGCCTTTTCGGTGGCGGTGTTTGCTAGTGAGCCGTCAGGTCTGGTGAGAGGTGGCAGACTGGATTTGCAGAAATTGCGGCCTATTGAGCCCGCAAGCGACCAGAATTGCCTGCTGCCATGCGGGCATGCAGCCAGCTTTCTGCTGATCTGCAGGTCGTGATTCAATTTTGACCTATTTATGATTCTCTTGGTTTCCTTTGCCATTTTGCTGTAAGCTGTTCTGTCTTCGGATGTTCTAGATGTGTTGTAGGTACGGTAAGCCGCGTTTTTTCGTCGCACTGCTTCAGCGCATTGTCGACTGAACCACGGCTTTGAGCCTACACCAGTTTCCTTAACAGTAGATGGGATGAAGCCATCCATCGCTGATGTGATGACTTCACCAATTTCCTGGGCACATCTTGAAGGATCCGAAGTCCGAAAACAGACAGCTGACCTCGGGAAAGCATTAAAATGTGCCCGCAGACCGAAAGTCTGCTGACTTATAGTGCCACAATTTTCTTTTCGGAAATGAACGGATTGGAAGGGTGAGTCTTGACATCAGGAACCCGTGTAGGCTCCTGAATCATTTGCTCCAATCCGTAGCAAAGGGCAAAGGATTCAGCTTGTCGTCCAGCCGAGTCTGTTTATCCTGAGAACTTCAACCAAGGTTCGTTATGAACATTAAAGTCCCCCAGGACCACAAACTCTGCCGTAGGGTAGCGGGGCAAGAGGTCATCGATAGTGTCGCTTAAGAGTTCGGACGTGTCTGATTCGTGTGAGATTGATTTATTATAATCATTTTATTTTTCTTTTAGAGAGTTGCAGACATATGTTCACCGTGCAACGGTTTGGATTCATATACGGACCATCTCACCCCGTTTACGAAGTAAATACATACTGTGGCGTTTGAGACATGACATCCCAGAATTAATTACCGCTTGTGCAGAGACACGGTTCGCCGCCAACTTCAGTAGAAGAAACCAAGCCCAGAGGGAGGAACGTTACCCAACTGTCAGGATCGGTGACTCGACATTTGATCCAGCTACATTTGGTCCGGCGACAGTTGGTCCGGCGACATTTGATCCGGCCGACATTTGATCCGGCCGACACTTGATCCGGCCTGATCCTTTAGAAGATTTTTTCTTCAAGTAAGTATGTAAAGAGGGTATACGGCCGTACAAGCAAAGTCGATGTTTTTTTTTTTTTTTTTTTACAGTGAATACCGCACAAGAATCTCAACTGCTCCCGTCTGGAGCCAGTGAGACTATGGCATCCCCAATTGGGGTATGTTGTGAGGCTGAAGGTAGTGGGGAGGGGAAGGAGGTGGGAAAGAGGAAGGTTGGGAAGTACCTGGCTATTCAGATCTGGTCACTAAACACGGCTAAAGCCATTTTCAAGCAACGTTTCAATTCTGCATGGTGGTCTTACACCAGGGCGATACTGATAGTATCTTCCACTCTGGAACATGCCGCAAATATACTATATATTATTTTAAATGAATTAATTGTGAAATAACACAAATTAATCAAATAAAATTTATTTGCGCATGCCGGGTTCGAACCCGCGACCTCCGGTTTGGGAGTCAAGAGTCTTACCCACTGGACTACGGAGGTCGTCTTGTACTTATATCTGAAGGCATCTTGAGTGAAAATCCGCTGTTAAAATATTTTTACTAACAATAATTTCGGCTCTCCGAAGAAGCATGCGGCAATACAAAATACGACATACTTATACGTGCAGTCACAATTTTAACCCCCCCGGTGACTAAAAAACCTTATGTAAAACTTATTTTTCCCAAGCCGACTGCATTTTTTAAATTTTACAATAGCTCCACGCATGAGGCCCTGAGGAAAAAAAATCACTCAGGGTCTATGTCATGATGGGTCGAGAGAGTCCGGGTGGAGAGATCTAGATTATGTCTGCCTAAAGCAATCTCTCCCGATCCGGACCGCCATGCAGTAGGTGAGGAAAAGCATTCGCCATCAAGACCTGGACAAACATCACTCCAAGAACCCGGGCAACCCTTATAATTCACCAAACGTAGCGAACCACTTGGGATGACCTATGGCAGGAATGTTGGTTATCCAATAAATGGTTCCCGGGGTGACGGTAAACATATCCGCCTCCTAAATCTTAAGTAGATGTTGCACATATAAGAATGTCGTATTTTGCTATTCGTCAGTATTCATTCAGAATTGAAACCTTACTTGAAATGGCTCTAGGCGTGTTTGGTGACTAGATCTGAATAGCCAGGAAAATTTTTCACATATCCTTCTCCTCCCCACTATCTTCAGCCTCACAAAATATCAAAATTAGGAATGCCATAGTCTAACTTGCTCCAGACGGTTGGGAGCAGTTGGACCTCTTGTGTTTTGATAAAAGTTCTAAAAAACAAAAATATTAAAAAATTTACATCATACGATTTTTGTAATTTGTTCTCTGGTGTACAGTGTATGTAGGTTTAATCGGATTACTTGAAATGACGTGACTAGATCTGAATAGCCAGGTACGTTTTCCACATCTCCTTCCCCTCCCCACTAACCTCAGTATCACACCATACCAAAATTGGGGATGCCATTGCCACTCACTTGCTCGAGACGGTTGAGAGCAGTTGGGACTCTAGTGTTATTTTCAGATAAAAAAGTTATGCGCAAGTAGGAATCTTTTACGGTTTTTTTGTTAAACTGACTGCACGTATAAGTATGTCGTATTTTGTATTGCCGCATGCTTCTTTGGAGAGTCGAAATTATTGTTAGTAAAAATATTTTTACAGCGGATTTTCACTCAAGATGCCTTCAGATGTAAGTACATCGACTTTGGTTGTACGGCCGTATATCCTCTTTACATACTTACTTGAAGAAAAAATCTTCTAAAGGATCAGGCCGGATCAATTGTCGCCGGATCAAATGTCCACCGGATCAACTGTCCGCCGGATCAAGTGTCGGCCGGATCAAATGTCGGCCGGATCAAATGTCGCCGGACCAACTGTCGCCGGACCAAATTTCGCCGGATCAACTGTCATGGAACCGTCAGGATCAACAAACTAATTGGCGCTTTGGATCGTACCCACATCGCAGTTTCATTGGTTCATCGTATCATGGCTTTCTTCATAACTTCTCAAACTTAATGTTATATTTATTTACTTATTTCTCAGGTTACGATTTAAATGCATTAGTTTTTGTATTCTCTTTAAAATGCAATGGCGCCCTTAACTCAATTGTCTTCTGGCACATGTAGGTAAATCGCAAGTGTGCATTGCGATTTACCTACATGTAACATTTTGTCTAACATTAATCATCTTCGATGATAATGTACGCGGTCCGAGATAATTACTTTTATTGTAGAGTCATCACTTGCTTAAACACGGTAAGTTTTAAAGCTCTTAAAAAAATATATGTTATTCTTGAAGGTAATATCTAGACATTGCCCGCGCCGGAACGCAAATTATATAAAATATCCTCGATAGAAAAAAATCGCAAAGTATGATCCAAAAATTATTATAAACACGTTTGTTTCAGTTATTTTACAAGTTATATGTATGAAAAAATTAACAGTGTTTATTTAAATGCTGTGTAAGACAATGCCCGCGAGATTTTTTCTCTATTTTAAACCAGTCGTGTTTTATTAAACATTTTCGCAATTTTCGCATCGGTTTTGTCGCCGTAAATGTTAGCGCTCTCCTCTAACATTCGTAATTTCGTATCTCTCCATCTTCTTCTTTTAGAGCCCGGTTGCAGAGCCTTAAAGCAGTCACCCCTCTAATATTAACGTACCCGTATAAAAAGCTTGATCTAGGTAGGTAAATAGGTTTATCTTTTTTAAATCCGATATTAATATTTTTTTTTTCCATGCTGGTTTACTCAATGCGAATGCCATTTATATCAGTTACTTTGACACCATAATAATATTAATATGTGTATATCCACTGGAGCGACATACAGCGCAATTTAAAACTTGTTTTCTCTGATTGCACGATATATTCGTGGTGACCGTTTTGAATATTTTCCGCCCACAAAAAAAAAATCGTATCTCCGAATTTTAATATGGAGACATACCTATATTTCGTCGATTATCACATTTTCGTAGGATGTATAAAAAATATGTAATAAAATCGTAAACATCTACTTAATTACCAAATAAGGAAAAATTTGCCATAATTGACCGCAAAGCAATCCGAGGTATTTTAAATAGTGCCATATTGTGGCAAAAAGCGCTCCAGTGCATATGGAATATTAATATGTTTCGATGGTCAATCGGGAGAGCTATCTTGTTTTTAAATAGAAACACTTCGAATATCGATATGTTGAACATCAATGAAGCGCAATTTAGATGGAAAACTTTGTTGCTGTTAGTCTAATAGTACTTCATTGATGTTTGAATTGCTTAAATCTGCATATCTAATATTAATATATATATATATATACTATCTTTTTGTCGTAATGTTTTAGAGAATAAATTGAAATTAATAAAAATTATTGTTTCTTTGTTGGTCCCTTACGCGTTCCTAAACCATTGCGATTAAAATTAGGTGATTTACTGTACACATGCCCGCAAAAGTTTATATACATATATTATAATAGTGAGCTTTGGCGTTATGAAATTATTTTCTATACCATTAATCCGATTGCCATGAAACTTTGGTGAGTTGTTTCGCGGACGCCCGAGAAGGTTCCTATACATACTGGTGAGCTCTGGCATCATGAAATTTGCCGCAGGTGACGCTCGAGTTGTTTGAAAATGGAATTTATTTCTTGCAGTTTGGCGACCGGGTAGAAAGGAGGTAAGGAAGGGTAATCCGGAGGGGAGAGGAGAACAAAGGTGGGAGGGTATGGGAGGATGTAAGACGGGGAAGGTTGGAGGGGGATGCGTGAGGAAAAAGAGGAGGAAAAGGGGCGGTAACGGGGAGGCATGGGAAAGACAATTTCTTTCTTTATACAGCATTGCAACGCAAGCCGGGTATTCCCTATTTATATATATATAAATATATTTTTTCCTTTTTTTCCCCATTATATCTTGATACATTTCAAATTGATACATTTCAACGCTGCGGCAAGACTTATCATCGGCGTATCTAAATATTCCCATATTTCAGAGCATCTCAAAAATCTTTACTGGCTTAAATGTCCTGAAAGGATCCAGTTTAAGCTCTGCTGGATGGTATTTAAGTCCCTTGACGGAATGGCTCCGGCTTACTTATCGGAATTGTGTATTCCAGAAAATTCCAATTCTCGACAGTCAACCCTAAGGTCAGCAACGTCATCAGCTATCGGAAGGTTAAAGGAACCAAAGCGCACACCAGATACTAAGTTCGGTGAGCGCGCTTTCGGAGTGTCAGGACCTAAAGCCTGGAATGGACTGCCACATGACTTAAGAATGATCACAGACGCGGCGGAATTTAGAGCTAGACTTAAAACTCACCTTTTCAGACAGTCGTATCCATAAATTCAAAATCTTTTACCTTCACATTCAATACCCGCGACACCGTAAATAACTAACCTGTAAAAACGTAGAGAAAAAAAAAATGTAAGCGTTTGTGAAGGTCATTTCATGAACATTCTCTAGCCCTAAAGAGTCCTAAATTCTCCAGTATTTAAAAATAAATATCAACTATACTTTTGCCACTAATCTCCAATAGTCCTAAATTCTCCAGTATTTTAAAATAAATACCAACTGTACTTTGCCACTAATCTATTCATCAATGTATTACTAACAGTGATGAGGGTAGCAAATAATGTAAAATCATGCAATGTCCAGTGTGTTAACTGTAATGTCCTCCGAGTGCAAAGCCGTATCTTCTCCAAGCATAAACTTTCTAATTAAAGTGTGTTTATTGGAAGTGACCTGCCAGGTAAGTATGTTTCTGTATCCATTTGTAAATAGTAAAATTAGTTAGAACCTAAGCATTCCTAATAAATTGTACAGCGCCCTTGAGGTGATTTTTCACAAAAACGACGCTTTATAAATTATCCAATTATTATTATTATTATTATTAAAAGTTTTTTTTTACATATTTTCTAAATATATATAACATAACACAAGATATAAATAATGTAAAAAAAAGTAAAAAAAAAAAAAAAATATATATAAGACAAAAGTAGAGAATGGGAACCCACTAAGGCACTGCCTGTGCGTGAGTAATATAAACTAAAGTGCTAAATTACAGCAATAAGTTGGCGGTACAAGTAAAAAATGTAAATTTTAAAGTGAAAGTTTAAAAATATAGGTAATATATCTTTGAAAATATTGTCGTAACGAAGTGACACATATGTACAAGTTAGTTGATTTTTTGTTACGTTTTCTATAAGATAAATAAAGTTAGCCTTGAAGTTACAGAAGAATTGTATTAAAAAGTGAAGCATGAAGGTTTACATATAGTTTATAAAAAAAGTGTTTCAACATCTGCATCATTTAGCCATAATTTTAATTCTTTTATGTAAAGTGATATTTTATCTGTCATTTGAATGTTTTGTATATTAAACAAAAAGGGGTTTTCTTTTATTAAATCTAACTTTTTAAAATATTTAATGTTTAATATAATTAATAACAAAGGTAGTAAATACACCCCTGCTTTACTTAACCTAATTGACTTTCATTTACCTACAAGAGCTTCTGGTTCCAAAATTCCTTTTAAATGATTGTATTCTTGATTGATAGATCTTGTATTCTCCTGTTTTGTCCTCCAAAATTGGACTGATTTTTAAGATTTTGGAGGAAGATTGATGGAAGACGAAACAGAGAGACGTCGCACTTCGTAGTTTCCTAATTTGGAAGGCGGGTTTGGGTATCACCGCCCCGGGAACCATTTATTCGATAACCAACACTTCCGTCACCCCAAGCGATTTGAAACGTTTGGTGACTTCGCAGGGGTGCCCGGGTTTATGGGGTGAGGTTTGTCGAAATCTTGGCGGTGGATGCATCTGCCCACCAACTGCGTGGCAGGCCGGAACGAGATAGACTAGTGGAGGGAGACCTTTTCTCTCTACAGCAGGACTCTCTCGGAACATCACTTTGTACCGCAGTGATAGTTTCCAGTGGCGGTCCGTGAGTTTTCAGTGAGCTGGAGCGCTAAGATAGAAAAATATGACGTTATTGACGTTGTAATAGCTGAAAATGAATATTATTTTTTTTGAAAATTTCAACTTTTTGTATGAAGATCTTCAGGATTATTTCAGTTGAGGGATGCGTCGCATCCACATACTGAAAGATCTTCATACAAAAAGTTGAAATTTAAAAAAAATATATAATTCATTTTCAGCTACAATACCATCAGTAATGTCGTATTTTTTAATCTTAGCACTCTACTAGCTCACTGAAAACTCACGTACCGCCACTGGTAGATTCATATGTCCTTTTCTCCTGGACTCACTGACCCCAGATCCCTACTGATCCCTCAGATCTTTTTCTTTCCCAGAACTTTTCCAAATAGCACCTTCCACACAGCAACCCCAAAGATGACATAGGCCTTAGCGGAATTATTTTCCTCAGGGCTTCCTGGGGGCCTGGTATGAGTTTAATTCTGCAAAGTCGCTCCGTACTGCAGCCTTTCAGCTTCCAAAGCACGTTAATAAAATTCGTATCGTTCTAATATCTACAATTTATATGACAATTTGTTGACAAAAGAAATCCTCGTACGGTTCTAAATCCGCTACGTAGTCAGTATTTAAATCGAGAAATTTCTTTAACAGTTCGATTTTTTACTCTTATTTTTGCTAACAATAAAGCAGAACATGCATTTTACATGATATTAGAAGCATCATAAACTCTCCTCTTTAATAGGAAATAACCAGACATAACGGGAAAATTTTCATTTTTAAATCAAATTCTAGACGTACCGACTCTGTTCAACAAAAAATATTTTTATTTTATTTTTTTTATTATTTTTATTAGTGACTATTTAATTACAGGTTTGATGAGACTTACAAGATATGATGTATACAAGAATTACAAGATATGATATAATGTATATAAATATTTCATCTGTTTGTTCTTAGTTCTCCTCACTAGGTGGACTGGTAGATTTCTTTGATTTTCCGTTATTTAGTTTCTATGATGTTTTTAATACATTATCTAGAATGTCTGCATTAATTTCTTTCACCCATGTTTTGATTAATTAAACTTATTTATCTTTTCTATCTTTTTCAAACTTGGAGGAAGGATGTTGTAAAGTTTGGTTGCCAGATAAATGTGGTTTCTTTGGCCAAAACCTGTCTTGAATTTTGGAACATCTCGTAAATCCTTTTTTTTGGCTCTTGTGTCATGTATCCGAGTTTCATTAGGAGATTTTCTGTTTTTAGAATGATGTGTTTTGATTGATGTCGATAGACGGTTATTTTAATTGGTATGTTTTAAATTTGAAAAAAAAACTTATTTTATTCAAATATGGTTACACCGTTGGGCGTTAGCAGATTTGTTAAATTTTAAAACAAAATTATTATCCAACACACATTTCAATTCATATAATCATATTTTTTTACATTAGCTTCACACAGGAGGCCCTGAGGAAAATAATTCCCCTCGGGGCATATGTCATCTTTGGGGATGCTGTGTGGAGGGTCATTTTAGAGAAAGGAAGGAGAGGAAGTTCGGGTAGGTAGGAATCTGGGGGTCAGTCCATCCACAAATGACGGACGAACAAATTCATCCCTTCCACTGTGGTCCAAATCCTGCTGAGTCCTGCTAGAATCCGGCCTTCCATGCAGTTGGTGGGCAGATGCTTCCGCCTAAAAGATCCAGACAATAATAAATTCCATGCTATGAAATTATACAATGCTCTACCAGATCAAATCAATAATATAACGGAAATTAATATATTTAAAACAAAAGTAAAAACATTGCTGAGAGATCAAAGTGATAATAAAATTACAAACATCGTGAAGACGATATAAAGACAATCCATAAGCAAATACAAATATTTAAAAAAACTACAGGCCACCTCAGAACAGGAAATCCTAGTGAGGAGGACTGTGAAAAAAAAGAATCTACACTTATACTATACATTATACATACATCATGTACAAACCTTGCTATTGAAACTAATAATAAATAAATAAATAAATCCTAACCCCATGAACCCGGGCACCCCTGCTAAGTCAACATTTTTCAAGTAAAATAAATCAAACTTTT
This sequence comes from Limnephilus rhombicus, assembly GCA_929108145.2. Classification (NCBI taxonomy): domain Eukaryota; kingdom Metazoa; phylum Arthropoda; class Insecta; order Trichoptera; family Limnephilidae; genus Limnephilus; species Limnephilus rhombicus. The sequence continues at coordinate 43,469,440 of OV815283.1, forward strand.
TCGTTGTTGAAGAACGTGTATATTTTTTTCCTTTTTTTCCCATTCATACATAACAAAGGTATTTTTTACATAATTTCCAAATAAAAATAACACTAGATACGGGTAATGTAAAAGTTGCATAGCAACGCTAGCCTCGACGTTTGCTTGTAATTTGGCTCTCTGATTTTTTTTATTGTATCAGATAGAAAAGAATTAGCTTTTATCCCAAAACATACAAATATTTGAAAATAAGTATATAAGATAACCTTACAAATAAACTGCCAGTGAACCGTAGGATATTTAGATAAATAAATACGACATAAAAATTTTCCTTTTGTGAGGGCTTCAGTAACCCAGGTAAACAACAGTATTTTGAGATTACGTTGAAATATATTTTGCAGGTAAATTTAATTATATACTTTATTTTGATAACATTATTCTAAAATATAATATTTATTATAGATTTGTAGTATTGAAGGGTAGTTTACATTAAAATATTTAATTTGGACATATTGAAAATTATTTGTTGACAAATGACAGTACTAGGTAACGACGACAGTTGCTTGGTTACTGGAATGTAGGAATAATAATAATAATCATTTACAAGTTGTTTTGAACGGTGACAAAATGTCATTTTCAACCAACGGAAATGAAAATGGGTTGATTATGTCATCTTTACAGATGAACATTGATAATCTGAGACCCCAAAAAACAAAAGCAGGTATTCCTATGCAGCGAATAAAATGGACGAACGATGTCAATATGTTCATCGTTCGTTCATATTTTTATGTGACTAAACTAGAAACAGATATGTTATTGTATAGGAAAAAATTACATTTACTTTTTTTTCATTTATTTTATTTTACATTTATTTATTTTACACAAAATTATCCGGTTGCCCAAGTAAACGAACAAAGATTAGCTGACCAAAAAAGGGCAATTTTCAAAAATAATTTAATCCCTGTAGTAACATTAAATCAGATAAAAAAGGAAATAGGAGATAGATTGCAATTGGAGAATAATTTAGAACAAATTAATACGAGTAGTAATGTTATATTAGATGCATTGAATGAAGACAGTTTAGATAATATTCTAGTAGAAGCATCCAATGATAGTACAGTAGATTCAAATAACTTAGACGCTATTCATTATCTTAGGGAAATCAACATTGCAAATTTAAACTTACTAGATGATAATGTAATAGAATTAGCTAACTTGCTTCATAATAATATAAATAGATATATAGATATACAGCCCACAGTTAGACCAAAATTGCATACGTCAAAAAAATTATCTGAATTAATTTCTGAATTAAATAATTTAATTTTACCAAAAATATTATTTGACGATATTAGTTTTTTAGATCTTCATACAATAGTGTACGCTAGTGCTATCACTATATGTACTATGTTAGGAGTTAAATTAACATCCTCCGATGATAGATCATATAGTTATAGTAAACCAGAATGGCAGATTAGATTAGAAAATGATGTAGTATTTTTAAGAAGTAGTATAGCTAGAGTAATTGAATATAAAAATGGGAATAGAAGTAGAAATATTGTGAGACATGTAGATGAAATTGGGAGAAAATTTGGTTATAACATTGGTAGTAATAATAATGAAAATATAATCAATGATTTATTAGATTTATTAAAACTAAAATTAGGTGTAAAAGCTAGTAGATTAAAAAGATATAATTATACGTATAATAAAAGAAATAATAATAGATTATTTCAGAAAAATGAGAAAATATTTTATTCCAAACTTGATGATAAACAAAATATTATTTCGAATAATAATATTCCGTTGCCATCTGAATCAGATATGCGCGATTTTTGGACAAACATTTGGAGTAAAGATATAAAACATAATGAGGCAGGTCCATGGATTGAAAATGAAGAACTCAATTGTTCAGACATTGAACAAATGAGTTTTTCTGATATATCGGTTGAATTGTTAGCCAAAATTATAAAAAATACTCATAATTGGAAAGCCACGGGTTGTGATTGAACACATAATTTTTGGTACAAACCTCTAACTACTTTACATCCTCTGTTTGCAAAAAAATCTTTCAAAACTTGTCAAACAACCTCAAAATTTTCCTAATTTTCTAACTAAGGGCATTACTTATATTATGTTACCTAAAAGCGAAAATATTAATAATCCCTCTCAATATAGACTCATTACATGTCTACCGACAATATACAAAATTTTAACCTCTTGCTTGACAGATTTAATATATACTCTGTTACGTATTACATGTGTTATGACACGTTGGTCGCCAGGGTTAGGTATTACATGTGGGGATCAGGGTTAGGATAGGTTAGGTTAGCGTTGGGTGCCAGTGTTACGGGTTATGCAACCGCGGGATTTGAGGTCTCCTTAGTCCCGGGGGGCACGGTCTCTCTACAGGCAATGTCCAGTGAAAACAGGTAGTTGGTATAAGACAGGTTTATTCACATAAGGCAAGGTTAATACAGGCAAGCACGGTTTAAGTCCTGACTGGCGGGTGCCTAGGAAGGGGTGATTTGGGCTGAGAATCTAAATGGCTCACGAATAACTAGAGGGGGGGGGGGGGTATTATGAAGGCTCACGTGTGAACAGCGGCGAAGCAGCGGGCGGCAGGCGCTGGAGCGGGCAGGAGTAGGGCCATGGCGAACCGGCTGGGCGCAGCAGGAGCGTCAGGGGGTTCCTGGAGTTCAGCAATCCTGGCCGATGCTCACATTGTTACGAGCGGGACGGCGAAGGCGCAGCACGGGCAGGAGTAGGGCTATGGCACAGGGCTGATGCGCAGCAGGAGCGTCAGAGGGTTCCTGGAGTTCAGCAATCCTGGCCGACGCTCACATTGTTACGAGCGGGAACTACCGTCGCCCAACACGTCCCGGTCGGGAAGAACCGCTCGCTTTCGGTGCCTGCTTTGAACTGTCCGTGCTTGTTTTCTGTTTCCCTTGCGTCTCCCGTAGAGTGAGACGGCTAACCCCATATATGGGCAACGCCTCTCCTATTGGTCCGGAGAGAACGGGTGATGGTTTGCATGCCGTAGACGAGTGCAAATACCCTAAATACATGACCTTATATGGTAGTAAAAATGTTTACGGCCTGTTCATTGGCTGCAAGACACGCGTGATAGGCTTCCTGACACGATCTGGCTTCGTGATGTTCGCACGATAGATAGGTATATGGGCAACCCATAACAACTCATTTGGATGAAAAAAATATTGTATCTTATATAAAGTTAACCCAATTATAATTAGCTTTATGAAAAATATTATGTCCTTTTGGAATACAGATTTACTAGTAAATTTAAAAGGTAAGAAAATAGTAGTACCGGGCATTTCAATAAAAATAGGGATTTTTCAAGGAGACTCATTGAGTCCTCTTTGGTTTTGCTTAGCATTGAATCCTATGTCTAAAATGTTAATTAAAAGCAAGTTTGGAATAAAAATTAAGGGTAATACAAGAGAGAGTAGTAGAGTTTCACATCTTTTATATATGGATGATATAAAATTATTTTCAAATTCTGAATCAAATTTAGAGAAAATGATTAAGGTAGTTAAAATTTTTTCAGATCATATTAAAATGACTTTTGGTTTAGATAAATGTAAAACGATCCATATAGAGAAAGGCAAAATTGTAGATGGAGACGAGGGTATATTAAGAAATTTCAAAATTAAAAGTATAAAAAGGGATGAGGTTAATAAATATTTAGGATACCCGCAATCAAATAGATTAGATCACACTAGTATTAAAAATGATATTAGGATTAAATTTCAAACTAGGATCAGAAAATTTTAAAAATGCAATCTATCTGCTAAAAATTTAGTAAAAGCAATAAATACTTGGGCAATACCTTTATTAACGTACTCATTTGGCATAATTAAATGGTCCAATACAGATTTAGATAGTTTAGAACGATTAATTAGAACTACGTTAACAAAGTTTAATTGCCATCATCCAAATTCAGCTACAGAACGAATTAATTTAACTAGAAATTTAGAAGGTAGAGGTGTAGTCAAAATAACATCTTTGAAACACAATCAGGTAGAAATGCTTAGAAATTTTTTCCATAGGAAAGCTAATAGCTCAGAAATGCACAAAATAATTTGCAAGGCAGATATAAACATTACACCTTTAAATTTATATGACGAGAATGCCAACATTCTTATAAATACTAACCAGCAATTATTAGATTCCTGGTCAAATAAAATTATTCATGCAAAACACTTCAATTATCTCAACCAAACATATGTTGACAAACTTTCGTCAAACAAATGGTTGAGTATTGGAGAGTTGGGCGCAGAAATAGAAGGATTTATGCTTGCCATTCAAGATAGAGTCATTAATACTAAAAATTATAGGAAGCATATAATCAAGATATAAATTAAATTGATGATTTATGTAGAAAATGTTTGGCTTTTCCGGAAACTACAGAACATATTATATCGGGATGTTCTATATTAGCGCCGTCCGAGTATACATTTAGGCACAATCAGGTTTTAAAAATAATCCACCAAAGTTTGGTAATTAAACATAACTTGATTGACTGCCGGAATATAGTACCATATTTATTTATTTATTTCAAAAACATACGGCACAACATGTGCCATTGTCATAATTATATTTATATATATTATAATACAATAACATAAGAAAGTGACATATAAATGTAAAGTTAAATATAAAAACAAAAGGTAAAAGAAAGGAGTTAAGGTAATGAGTAGTAAATAGAATTATGATGTATAAAATGAAAGTATAAAGTAAAAGTGTAAACTATAAAATATAAAGTATGATGTAAAAGTAAAAAGTTAAGATAAAAAGTTGAAAGGCAGGAAATAATATAAACTATAAGTTACCTTTGTAAATAATATAAATTACAAAAGTTATAAATATAAAAAAAGTATGACAAGTAAACAGTAAGAAATGCTCTTAGGAGCCAAATATTGAAGATAACCAAAAATTTAAAAAATAAATATAATAAATAAAAGGAAGGTATTACGGAGTATACAAAGCGATATGAAAAGTAGGTAACTATGATATGTTTCTAAGCCATAGGTATTAGAGTGCATACTGGTAGGACATAATATTATGGTTACATGATTATTTTTTTATTATGATTACGTGGTAGTACTAGCAAATAAATTTTGTCTAATGCATCTTTTGTATGATGACAGACTTTCGGCATGATCGATATGAGCAAATTCATTACCTAAAGTATGTTAACGATGTATTATTGAATTTTTTTCTGCATTACTGAGAGTGTTGTTGCAATAACGAGTTGTTCTACTAGGTACATGATAATTTATTAACGATACCAATTCAGGGGAGTCAAACCAGTTATTGTTTATTTTAAATAAAAAAATAAGATCATTGAGTATTCTTCTATCTTTTAACGATAAGAGTCGCATTTTTTGTAAAAGAGAATTATAGTTTATGTTATCCGCGGGAATTCCGAATTTGAAATTAATTGATCTGAGAAATTTGCGTTGGATATTATGAATATGAACCAAATTCAGTTTTAGAAAATGAATTTTATAAAATATATTATGATAAAACTATACTAACAGACAGAACAATTAGTCATAATAGACCTGATATAGTTTTACATGACAAAATTAAAAAAATAACTTATATCATTGATGTAGCTATTCCAAATTCCTGTAATATTCAAAAAACTGTTTCTGAAAAAATTAGAAACTACACAGATTTAGGAAATGAGATTAAAAGAATTTGGCATTCTCGGACTATAAAAATATTACCATTTGTTATTTCGGCTACTGGCATTATACCTAGGTCTCTGATTCAAAATTTAGGCGTACCACAGGGCTCGACTCTCGGGCCATTATTATTTTTAATTTATATAAATGATATTGCAAAATGGGGAGTCAAAGGTACACTTCAACTTTATGCTGATGACACAATATTATTCTATCATAATACTAATTTAAACGAAATGGAAAAGGACATGGAAAGAGATTTGGCTCATCTAGCCGAGTGGTTGAGAATTAATAAACTTAGTCTTAATATTAAAAAGACTCACTATGTGCTATTCGGGAATAAGAAAGAACAACGCCTAAACATTTCCCTTGGACTAAACAAACTGGAACAAACAGATGTCGCAAAGTATCTAGGACTTTTAATTGACTCACGGCTTTCATGGAAAAATCATTTTGACCATGTTAAATCAAAGATTGCTCCGGTGACCGGTGTAATGTACAGGCTACGTAGATTGATTCCCACAGCCATACTGCGATCATTGTACTATGCTATGATTCACTCCCACTTGGCATACCTTTCGGGTATCTGGGGTTTTGCTACCAAAAAATTGATATCGGAGGTACAAATAATCCAAAATAGAGCCCTACGTAACATTTTTGGCTTGCCTTGGGATACACATGTTAAAGATATTTACCGTCACGCACTTGTATTACCATTTAAGATTGTTCCTAGCTTTGAGATAACAAACACCATCTTAAATATTATTCAGTGCAACACCCACACAAATATAAAACTGAACTATAACAACGACGTTCACCAATATGATACACGACAACACAACAAACTACATATATCAAAAATGCACTCAACAAAGTTCGGACTGAAATCATTAGAATACATTGCGTACACTAACTATAACAAATTGTCTGAAGAATTAAGACAGGCCTCTAACAAATCTCGAAACGATATATTGAAATCCTATTTTTTCAAATGTTATTTGGAAAACGAGTCATAAGTAGGTACAAACTCTGTTCTGATAGCTATCCTGCTTATCTCCAAGTACCAAACTTTGTACATCCAGATATGATGGGCACAGTTTATATCTTTTTTAAATCTTATCATGTATTTTTTATGTAAACATCTTGTATTAGATCTGTGTATTTTTGAGCATGTACCTTTTATTGTATTTTTCCTGATTTGTTTTTTATGCATTTCTATAGTCCATCATGGAGGATACTTGATTTTAACTTTGTGACACCAACAGTACATAAATCAAATGAGTGGTTATAATATTATTCATAAAATCTTATAAGACATGTTTCTGTGAAATATTTGTAAAGTGATTCTTCATATATTTGTGTCTGTATGTTGCTTCTGTAAAATGTTTTGTAAATTTTTTCTTTATTTATTGTGTCTGCATATTGGGTTGGGTTGGGTTTATCTTTTCAAATGTACCAATTGGCGATTCCTTAATGAGTTTTGATAACTCATGGGAATGCAACTTCGTTGTATGTTTTATTTAAAAAAAAAAAAAAGTATTAGATTTGTCAAAGAATTTATATATAAAAATGCAAAAATCGGTAATTTTAAATACATGCAGGATTACAAAAGATTTTTTAAATATTTATATTGAGGGATCAGTAGGATTTATAGGTTCAATTAGGAATTCCACAGAGCCGAACCCTCTGATATAAAAATATCTGGAGTCGGTGAATTATTTTCCCATCTGGTCTCTGGTAGGGTGACATGTTGTTCTTGTATTGTTTTGTAATTATAATACTTATATAGTGCAATTGCATAACGTGGATTGACCAGATGATCATTTGGGAAGTGTGTGAAAGGGTTTAGTTTTTCCTGTGGGGAAAATTAAACCCGGACATTTAAATCTGGTGCGTATATAATCCTATTAATATTATGATTATTATGAAGACGAAAGTTTGTATGGATATTTGGATATTTGTTACTCTTTCACGCAAAAAATACTTAATGGACTTTTAACATTCTTTCCTAATAGAAAGCTACATTATTTGCGACTAGTTAATATAGGCTGTATACAATGGTTTTGTTACTTGTTATGTTATAGGGATATGTAAATATAATTTTCTTTTGAAGGTATCAATTGAGTTTGAAAATACATCTAAGTCTTCATGTTTGCAATATTTATTTTATAACCGAGTCATTCTCGAGGTTGGTTCGAAGAAACTTGTATTAATACGGTAAGATCGATCCAAAAGGTTTCAAGGTTTCTCGTGAATTTCGGCCTTATATTAAGATTAATTTGAATAATTAAATATGAATCATACATGTTGTTTATGATTTTGAACAGGGAGATTAAATCTGAAATGTGCCTTCTTTTGACGAGTGAGACTTCTCTAAAGTGAGTGAGTCTTTCAGCATAGTTATCTAGATTCCGATGTACTGATTTGTAAGCTGGTATTCTTAAGAATTTTTTTTAACATACTCCACTTTGTTGCTATGAATTTCATTGTGTGGGAACCAAATAACGGTGCCATACTCTAAGATACTTCTTACAAGTTGAAGGAGGCGGAGTTAGAACCCCCCTAATACTATGCGAGCGAAGCCGGGGGCAAAAGTTAATATTTTTTTTACATTAACTCCACACAGGAGGCCCTGGGAAAAGTAATTTCCCTCAGGGCCGCTGTCATCTGGGATGCTGTGTGGATGATCTTTTTGAGGAGAGGATGGAATAAACATTGGTCTTGAAGAGACCCAGGTTGTAGGAAGGAGGAAACACAGAGGCCGGCAAATCATTCCACAGCCGAGTATGCACCGGTGCCAAAGGGATCAATGACGCAAGTTCCTCGGAGCATCTTCCATTGTAATACCGGTAAAATAAATATAAAGAGTATACATAAAAGGAAAAAGTAGATAATGGGAACCCACTAAGGCACTGCCGTGGGTAATATTAATAAATGTGCAAAATTACGTCAATAAGTACAGGTAAAGAATTTTATTTTTAAAATAAAGGTATTTCATGTAGATTAGTGGCAGGGGTGGAAGACGGGAGGGGGTAGGGAATCCGAAAGCGGCGGAGGGGGATGAAGGCGGGAAAGCGTGCAGGAGGAAAAGGGGACATGGGATGGGAAGGGGAGGCGGAAGAGGAACTGGAAAAGGACACGCAGGGAAAAAGATTTCTTTATTTAAGTGGCATTGCAATGGATGCCTAGAACTCGTTAGTAAATAAAATAAAATAAATCCTAATACTCTCAGGGTTGATTTGCTTTTCATTAAATGCTTTCCCCTCTCTCGGCTCCCACGCCATTCGCCTCTAGTCCATAAAATATAAATAACAAAATGCTTGATAACATATTTTACGAGTGTATATTGTGTCCAGTTGAGAATTTACTTACTTATTTGCGAACCATGGTTCATTTACGACCTAGATTACACGAAATGAAAAATAAGAAAAATGATAGAAAAAAAATACTGAACATTTTATGACGAAATACTTGTCCCGTAACAGTGAAAAAGAAACGAGAATTTCAAATTTAAAAGCGTCCAACCCAGATGGGATGAAATCATTTGTATGACCATTTTGTCACGGCTCGTAGTATATTAAACATGTATGACCATTGTATCAAGGTTCAGACATGTGTTACGAGAGAATCTTTTGTCTTCTTTGCTTTGATTGGGGTTGTACGAAATTGCAAATTTGGTGTATTTAGTCGCCAAAAATTATTCCATTATCGTGAATCATAAACCGGTATTACGTAATAATATTACGTTTTTATTAACGTTCATCGGATGTATAGAAGCTGTCACGTTTATTCGGTCAGAATTATTACAATATATAAAGTTTATTCCGAACGACGATTTTAATGCACAATAAAACAAAATTTTCTATATTAGGTACCTAACCCGTATGCATATTAATTAAAAATATTAATTTGGTTTGTGCCTCTATAACTCCGGTTACCGGGAACCATTAATTGGATAACCAAAATCCCTGCCGTAGCATAAGTCACTCCGTCTGTGGTTCGCTGCGTTTGGTGACTTAGCAGGGGTTTACCAGGCCCTCTAGCACGTTCGATCGATAAGGATTGATAGGATAACTTTCGGTAACATGGATAATTGCAGATCGCTAACGTACTAACAACAGTTGACTGTTATTTATTCGGTGGCGATCTGCAGTCATACTAGGGAACGATGAGAAGTTATCTAAAGTTATCCTGTCAATCTGCTAGGGGGGAAATCATTAATTACACATTACATCAATCTTGCGTATTACCTACAGATTGATGTAATCCTATTACAATACACATGACCTACGATGCAAAATTTTATCATGAAATATTTCAGAGTTCTTGCCTGGAATGACTCTTGAAACCTTTAAGGACAATGATGAAAATGTCATGAGACATAGGGATATCATTTAGCAGCAACATACTATTTGTCATGCTATGCTGAGTCAGAACGTCCATTCTGAGATGTGGAGTACAGAACAACTCAGTGGTGACAACCCTGGCGGTAGTTGTTCGGTACGAAACATTTATGGCATTCCGAGAGGCTGTCAATAAAATATTTAATTATTTTAAAAACCTATTATATTATATATTATATTCTCGTACATATAATTATATAATTGTATAATTATTAAATTAAAATAATATTATAAAGACGAAAGTTTGTATGGATATGTGTTTGTTACTCTTTCACACAAAAACAACTGAACGGAATTTAATAATTCTTTCACTAATAGAAAAGTACATTATTTGCGAGTAATATAGGCACATAGGCGGTATATATTGGTAAGCTCTGGCGTTATGAAATTATTTATTATACGTTTATTGTCCGGACGAAAAGTAAAGCGTTGCTAAGTAATTGTTTGACGTGCGCTGTCATTTTGTTATTTGTTTAGGTTACTACGGAGATTCCTTTGATGTAAAAATTCAAATATGTATAAAATTAATACCAATCTACACTTTGATCTTCACCAACAGCTATTCCAATGTTGTAAGGGAGGGGGGGTTGTGGGCGAAGGGGAGAGGAGGGTGGGTGGATGGGTGAGGGGAAGGGGGGAGGGAGGAGGGGAAGGGGGGGGGGGGGCGAATGCACGGGAGAAGCCGGGGTTGCGTGATTGCGTTCCTTCATCATATCGGTGGCTGAAAGCGTTTTGGATTTAATATAAGTAATGGTGTATACTTTAGATTAACAAGTTTAGATTAATTATTATTCCAGGAATGCGCAACTCGAGTAAGACAGATCCAAGTTCATTAACTGCCTCGACGATCATCTAGCGCAGTTTGATAGAGTTCAGGATATTTGTGCCATCGAAGATTAATTAGTTTCTCTGAAGGAGTTTGTCCTGCGTTGGTGATGTAGTGTAGTTGGTAAATAAAAACTAGCGAGTTCCCGGCATGCGTTGCAATGCTATTAATAAAGAAATTGTTTCCCCCTATGTGTATTTTCCCATTCCCCTTCACGCGTTCATTCTGATTTTCAAACCTAACGACTATCGCACGTTTGACAGTTCGCGTGTGGAGGGAGTGTGGGGGGAGAGTGGAGGGGGAGGGAGGGCGGTGAGAGGGGGGGGGGGGAGGGAGGTTGAGGAGGCGGTGTGGGAACCCCCCTTACACCATGCGAGCGGAGCCGCGGGAAAAAGCTAGTTTAAAATAAATATAATTTTTGATTAGTATTCGATTTTGTTTAGTATCACAGGTGGGTACATTAATTAAATTAATTGATTTAAAGAGTTTATTCGAAAATTTAATTTTGATTTAAAAATCGATGGTTAGCAAAATGTCATTGTCAAATTGTGACTTTTTGACAGATTCGTAAGAGTTTTTGTGATGATTAAAAAACTTTTCATATGTATTTTCTAATCCAGACACCTCAGCGCCCTTGAGATGATTTTTCACAAAAACGGCGCTTTATAAATTATAAAATTATCCAATTATTATTATTATAGAAGGTATTTTGAAAGTTTCAAACATTTCCTATGCTTAATAGGTCCTAGACAACTCACATACATAGAAACACATATTGATTTTTATATACATATATGCTACGCCACTTAGTAAAGAAATTGTTTCTGCTTGCCTTTCCTTTCCGCCTCCCCTTCCTCTCCCGTGTCTTCTTTCCCTTCACACTTTCCCTCCAACTCCGCCTTCTCCGCTTTCCTTCTCCCCTCTCCCACCTTTCCCCTTCCGTGATCCTATCCCCTATCCAGTATATTCCGTTTTCAAACAGCTCGCGTGCCACCTATTGCATCATTTTTTTGAGTTTATTCGAAAATGAATTTTGATAACAATCGATGGTTTGCCAAATGTCATTTTCACATTGTGACATTTTTGACAGTTTCGTAAGAGTTTTTATAATGATTAAAAAAACTTTTCAGATGTATTGTCATGTGGTTGTGATAATACAAAAACCTTCGCGAGGGTAGAAAGACGGTGTTTTGAAAGTTTCAAACATTTCCAATGCTTAATATGGTAATGCGAAGGTACCTACTCAATTCACGTACATAGAAACATATATTGATTTATACATATATACTAGCTTTTTCCCGCGGCTTCACTCGCATGGTATTAGGGGGGTTCCTCACCGCCTCCTCCACCTCCCCCCCCCTCCCCTCCCCCCCCCCGCATTCCATACATTAATTCACGGCACATTCAGTTTTCAAACTGCTCGCCTGCCACCTATTGAAAATTTTTTATACAAATTTCATAATGCCAGAGCGAACCGGTAGTTTTATACAAAAAAAAGAATTATCCAATTTGGTGCAATCATTCGGAAGTTATGCGCGTACACACATTTCGGCGATTCATTTTCAACCACAACGCCAACATCGTTTCCACGGCAACCGTTTGTTTTGCTTTTCTTCTGACGTTTGCAATAACTCGATTTTGTTAGGGACAGAAAACGCATGATAGATAATTTCACAACTCCAGAGCTTATTCATAACGCCACAGCTTATCTATATATAGGCTGTCCGGGGGTAAAGTGCATTACCTTCGGGAGGCGATTCTACTTGATAGTACAAGTAAAAAAGATAAATAACTTTTTTCAAAATTTCAACTTTTAGGGGTAGTTTTGCGGTAAAAAGATAAAATTATGCGGCCAGATTTATTATTTTCCGCTGTTGATACGGGCCAATCACAATCGAGTCGGGCGCCCGGCAGGCTCTCAGCAAGTAAGACCGTACGTCTTTTTGTATGGGAAAAAAATGTTGGAATTTGACGCCCTGTAACAGCCTACATTACTCGCAAATAATGTAGCTTTCTATTCGTAAAGAATTTTTAAAATCCACGCAGTATTTTTTTCCTGAAAGAGTAACAAACATACGTCCATCCATACATCCATAAAAACTTCCGCCTTCATAATATTACAATAAATAATAAATAATAGGAAGCATAATAGGATATCATATTATATGACGTTATCATTTACCTTTAAAACAAATTTTATTAATTCTTTAACCCAGGTAGAAAGAATTGAATTTCCATTGACACTTCGTCCTTGCTCGGGGGAGGAAAACAAATAAGAGATTCATGACCTTTACTCAATAAACGTAATCTCCGCACGTGCCGGGTTTTGTTTACTACGGGTATACAAATTATAAGGCTTTCTTCCTACAAAGGAATGGATTCCTGATACATGAAAGGTTCCAAAGGTTGGTGATGAATTATCCGTTGTTCGTAAGATTAGCTTACCGGTTTAGCCCATGTAATGGGAGATATTGTGTTCCGACTGTCGTCAAATTACGACCAAACTGCACCGACTATGAAAATGCCGTAGCCAATGTAGGTACATACCTACACATTTTGTAATATTCTTCTCAAAAACCACTCAGTGAATAAAACTTATTTGTGTATTTCAAGATCCAAAAGCAAAGCAAAATATCACTTTGGCTGCAGAACAATTCTTTGCACTTTTGTATGGCGGCAATGGGAAAACAAATTTGGAAAATTTAAGGTACATTGTTTTTGTCAAAGGAGTAAAAAATAATAAATTCAATTTATCCAGGCTACCACCCATCATGCAGTCCAGCAAACGTGCTTCAAGAACATACTTGCAAGTGTAGACTTGGCTTGGTCACCATAAAGATACAACTGAATGGGGGTGGAAAAAGGACGCTGTTGGGTTACTAACTCCAGTGTCAATGATGAAGGAGGGTGCACCTCAGGCGTTGTTCAACTTTATATCATGCCAATGCAAAAAAGGTTGCGCTGGAAAGTGCACATGTAGAAAGTTGGGTTTGAAATGAAGATGTATCCTACCAATCAGCTATTTCAAGAAACTGAAATACTAGAACTAAGGCGGATCTACTGTATCCAATGTCTCAAATATATTTTTACACGTCCAAACAATTTCAATAAAAACACATATCGTTCTAGCCAGAGATATAACACGTGCGTGTACACAGTGCCTCACTGCAAAACCAGACTGGCCCAAAGACACATTACCTACATTGCCCCAAAACTATTCAATTCCATACCCCACTCCATCAGCAAGGATCAAAATCTGAACGTACTTAAAAAAAATGTTAAAATCTGGGTAAAAAATAATTTGGAACTGAATAAGTTTTTTCTGTAATTCAATCAGCTTCTAAAATGTGGAGTCTTTCTGAATATTTAGAATAAAAACAGGAAATATATATATATGTACATGTGTATTTAAGTATGGGTGTAAATGTGTGATTATCTTAGATATATTTTTAAATTTTTATACTCGTATGAAGTCAATCATGTTGATCACTGTAGACACTATGCATATATATTTTATATTTATTTGTGTGTTTATCTTACATATATTTTTAAATTTTTAAACTCCTACGAAGTCATTCATGTTGATCACTGTAGACTCTATGCTTATATATATATTTTTTATTTTTTTATAATTTTATTTTAACTACCACTTTTATCCACATAATATAATACCCACACACAGGCTTTGCCTTTGTGGGATTTTTTTTTGTTACTTACATTTTTTGTTATTATGTATTTACCCATATGTAAATGTACCAAAAAAACTTTGCTAATAAAAAAAAATAAAAAAATAAAAAAATGCTCCCTACTCTGTCACTGTAATGGCAGCTCGTGCGAAAATACTGTGGAAGCCTTCATTCATGATGATGACGAGGAATTTGTGACCCAGTCGCCACAAATTCGGCTGAGGAGTCATAGGAAGACAATATTGAAGCTGTTCAGGGCCCGTAAGTGGCAGTAAGAAACTAAAGTCAAAAGTCATATATTTTAAGAAAATACAGTTTTTTTCTTTTTTTTTACCACATCTATGTACCTTAATTATTAATTTTATTTATATGTTTTGGTTACATTGATGGTTAATGTTGCTGTCATTTACGTTGCATGTTATTTCAACAGTAATTGTGTAAAAAAAAAAATAATCAAGTTATGTCAACACTATTCTTCTGATTCAGTTTTTGACCTAATTTTTGTGAAAATTTTGTATTAGAACCTGGATACCTAATTGGGAAAAAAAACATTAAAAATATACCCGCGTCTTTTATAAAATTTTCTTCTCTACAAAATTCATGTAATTTTTTTTTTCACAAAATTTTACTGGAAAAGAGATACGCACAAAAAACCAAACCAAGTCGGGCAATTTACCTGTTTTTACAAACTTATACACGTTTTTACGACTGCATATCTCGATATTATTTATTAGAGATAGAAGAAAATTTTATTCATTTAAAATTGTAGGTAATTTTATGTTCCACTAAACTTGTGAAGTTACTTTATACGAATTTTTTATTGGAAACGAGTTATTTGAGAAAAACAAGATTTTGGCGCGATTTCGGCTGGTTTTTTCAAAATGGCGGCGAAAGCTCTAGCGACCCAAGGTCGAAAACTTAGATTTTACATCAGGAGATGAGAATATAAAACATACAAAAAAATTGGGACTACCGGAATAATTCCGATCGCGGATCGCTTATTGCACTGGCCTAGAAAGTAAGTTCTGGGAAGAAAAAGGGTAGAAGGTATAAGGGGTGAGTAGGAGTCTGGCGGTCAATGTGTCCATGAGTGACGGACGTATGAATTCATCCTTCAGTTCTAGGTTAGGTCTCCCTCAACCAGTCTCTCCCGATCCGGCATGCCACGCAATAGGTGGACAAACGCATTCGCCGCTAAGACCTAGACCAACCTCAAGACCCTGGGCACCCCTGCTGAGTCACCAAATGTAGCGAACCATTTGAGGTGGCCTATGGCAGAGGTGTTGGTTTTCCAATAAATGGTTCACCGGGCGGCTGTACCCATACCCGCTCCCTTAATTGATATTTAAAATTTTATCCCCGTCTCATTCAGCATTCCTTTCAAAATAATATTTATTAATAATTACGTAATGGCCTAAGGCCATTAATATTAACCGTTGTACAAACGGTTGATATTCAAAATATACTGTAGGTATGTATTGTGCAAACGGTTGAAATTCGAAATACACTGTCGGTATGCGTGGTACAGACGGTTTATATTCAAAATATACTGTAGGTATGCGTTGTACGAACGGTTGATATTCAAAATACACTGTAGGTATGCACTGTTATACAAACGGTAGATATTCGAAATACACTGTAGGTATGCGTTGTACAAACGGTTGATATTCAAAATACACTGTAGGTATGCGTTGTACAAACGGTTGATATTCAAAATACACTGTAGGTATGCGTTGAACAAACGGTTGATATTCAAAACACACTATAGGTATGTGTTGTACAAACGGTTGATATTCGAAATACACTGTAGGTATGCGTTGTACAAACGGTTGATATTCAAAATACACTGTATGTATGTATTGTACAAACGGTTGATATTCGAAATACACTGTATGTATGTGTTGTACAAGCGGTTGATAATCGAAATACACTGCAGGTATACGTTGTACAAACGGTTGATAATATCAATATTATACGAAATAAACTGTAGGTATGCGTTGTACAAACGGTCGATATTCAAAAACACTGTAGGTTGTGTTGTACAAACGGTTGATATTCGAAATTTACTGTACGTATGTTTTGTACAAACGGTTGATATTCGAAATACACGGACACTGTTGAGCAGCCTACAGACTTGTAGCAGTTCGTGAATTTCTCTTGGATTATTAAATAACTAATCCCCATTTTCCAGTTTAAATAATAAATGTGCACCTGTTTGAATAACCGGCCATTGCAAATTTAGGGTTGCGAGTGACAGGTCGTGTGTGTGTCGTTTAAGTAAACAGCATTGTGTAAAGTGATCGAAACAGGACTTTTTAATTACTCCCCCTTTTATATTTACCAAGCACGTCACACTATTATATCTACTGCATAATTGATTATTAATGTATCGCATTATAATAGATTAACCGCTAATTTATTAGTGCTTGTTTTCAATAAATTCGTGTACGTTACATTACGCGGTGGTGCGTTGATTGCCCAGACTGGCGGGTAATCCGGAATGTGCTGCGCTGATCCTGTTAAGCCGATTGATATATGGGCAACGCGCCTCGTTCGGCTTAACTAACAGAAATAGTTGACGTCAGAGAAATAAAAGAGCTTATTTCTATTTTCCTATTATTGTTTATTATAAAATTTTCCAATTCATTTTTCCATGTTCTGCCTTAGTCAGTGGGACTTTGGTATCTTGCAAGTAACCTTGCATTTATTATTTATTTCAACGTGGCCAGTATGCATTAAAATATAAGGATTAATTTTCGTATAAAGTCATATTATTAACTCCTCAGGCCTCGAGTCCATTCTGTCAGAAGTTCAAAGAATTTTCCCTTTGCAATAAAATCCAAATAAATGGAATATTTCTGAATCGATGTTATGATCTTGAGGGAAACGGCTTGCGTTAATTATGGCACAAGCAGACAGATAAGGGATCGGTTCCATGCCAACTCAGAATCAACTCAACACAACACCTCTACCAGCTAAACACACCATAACCAATTTAACCATTTTTTTGTAATGATTGTGGTTTCTTTTATATGGGTTTAACTGCGAAAAACTTTGAAATAAGGATTGAAGAACATATGAAATCTTTAAACAAAAACAGTTTCTCGGAGTTTGCCAATTGTTTGTTGGAGACTAGTTATTCTTCTAATTTCAATAGGGGAATTGAATTATTACATTGTAATTTGGATTTGGCACTCAGTTGGATAAATTAGAAATATTAGAAATCATAAAGAGAGTGAATGCAAATTTGAATATTATCAATAATAAAAAAATGTTTTTAAATGACACATTATTAAACCTGTTCCCTTTGTAAATTTTCCCTATTGCCCCTATTCCTTCTACCCATTCTCACCTTTCCATTGAGACTATTGTCTATAATGTCTATATCTATCATTTAAAATTAGTTTTAAGTAAGTCCTGAAAAAGTGAGCGTTGCTCAAGAAACATGTCGGTTTTTATAAACAATAATAAAAGTGGTAAAAACTAAGTACTCTATTAATTTCGAATTAAAATGGTGCTTCAAAATAAGTTTGCTGTGTTGGAAGAAAAAAATAATTGTTCGGACGTCAGTGTGTTTACATTGCTTTAATTCAATTAAATGTTCGTAAACAGGCGTATGTATTAACTTTTTCAATATTCGCAAATTCACTTTGTGGCTGCCTTTTAATTAAATGAAAACAATTCGTTTTGCACCTTCAACTAATTAACCGCCACTCTTTGTAATACTTATTTCTCTGTACTTGTTTGCCTTTTGTCATTGTTGTTAATTTTAATTTTATCCTGACAAAGGAACCATTGGTTTCGAAACATTTATAAAAACGATAATTTTGAAAACAAGTGGTTTGTTTTCATTTAACCATGTACATATATACATACCATGTACATACAGTGTACATATCCAGTGTCCACCCCGGGCTTCAACTTTTTAGGTGCCTATAGTAAGTTTTTGGTTTTGTTTATGTCCTATGTTATATTGTTAGTGAACATTAAGAAAATTTGCGAGGCGGGTATGGGTACCGCCGCCCCGGGAACCATTTATTGGACAACCAACACCCATGTCACAGGTCACCCCAAGTGGTTCGCTACGTTTGGTCGCTTAGCAGGGTTTGGCACGTTCATGGGATGAGGTTCAATTTGAGAGGCGGGTATGGGTACCGCCGCCCCGGGAACCATTTATTGGACAACCAACACCCCTGCCAGGGGGTGGTTCACTACGTTTGGTGACTTAACAGGGTTGCCCGGGTTCATGGTATGAGGTTTGTCTTTTTTTTTAATGAGCTCCACACAGGAGGCCCTGAGGAAAATAATTTCCCTCAGGGCCTATATCATCTCTGGGGATGCTGTGTAGAAGGTTTTTTTAAGGAAAGGAAGGAGAGGAGAGATCTGGGAAGGAAAAGGGTTTAAGGGGTGAGTAGGAATCTGGGGTTCAATGTGTGTTGGTCATCCTCCAAGACCTGGACAAACCTCACCCCATGAACCCGGACACCCCTGCTAAATCACCAAACGTAGCGAACCACTTGAGGCGACCTATGGCAGAGGTGTTGGTTATTCAATAAAGGTTCCCGGGGCGGCGGTACCCATTCCCGCCTCCCAAATTTTCTTAATATTCACTAACAATACAACATAGGACATAAACAAAACCAAAAACTTACTAAAGGCACCTAAAAGCTTGAAGCCCGGGGTGGACACTGTATATGTAAGTATATCGACTTTGGTTGTACGGCCGTGTATCGTTTTTGCATACCTACTTGAAGAAAACATCTTATAAACTTTCGGCCGGACCACTTGTCGCCGGACCAAATGTCAGCCGGACGAACTGTCGGCCAGACCAAATGTCGCCGGACCAACTGTCGCCAGACGAACTGTCGCCGGACCAATTGTCGGGTCACCGATTTTTTGTACTTACGCGCAGGTATACACAGTGAGACAATTAGATTTTTCCTAGATGCATTTGAATGAAAATATGTTTTATATTTTATTATTCGGCGGTGCATTCTCTCTGCACATCCCTTCGTGGTCACTTAGTTATATTTTGTGTAATTAGCTATACGGTATTTTCCCTAAACCGAATCCATATTTTATATAACGCGCCAACTATCAGCGGATTAACTGTCATGTAATCGATCGTAGTGGGGGTTGCGAAAGTTTTTGAAGTGAAAACTTCTGTAGCACCGTTGTGATTTGAAATACTAAAAAGAGACATCTATATAAATCTATGATACATCTATATAATTTAGCCAGCGAGAGAATGAGATGGAATAATCAGTATCCTCACTGTGCGGTGCTTCGTAGCCTCCCCACCGTGTGAACTGCACACTGTATTTGTTCTAAAAAATTGTCGTAGTACTACAAATTTAATCAGCCGCTCTCTCATAGCGCATTCTACGAAAGAACTTGGATTGTTGTTTTCTTCGCGGTACTAGAGAAAAACAGTGCTTAGTTTCACGTACGCACGACACGTAGCAACGTTTTTTTTTTCATGTTTAAACTTTAAAGTTTATCCACTCACGTAGTTTATTTAAATACGATGTTATCCTGGAATATGAGCGGTTTCGGAACCTTCATGATTTACATGAGTTATAAAGTCAATCTCACACAGTCGATTCCACTGGGAACTTATAATATATTACACTCGTTAACCAAAGCTAATAAACATCGGATGGTGTAAGGACAAGCTCAAACGTCCAAGTGAAATATATCTTTGTAAAGAAGACGTCAGCGGTCAGTAGCTCTTATATTTAACGATCTAGTATTTTGTGCTGAATGATATATTATGGTACAACTTGGAAATCTTAAACCTTCATCCACCTGCATAATTACGGCAAAAATAAAAGTTTTAAAATAAAGTTTCGTAATCAGCATTTAAATTTCGACGTATCAAAGCTTTTTTTCAACTTAACCACTCAAGATAATTCTTTTGTTTTTCGGAATAACTCACGTAGTTCTCATCATAGGTCTCTCCCAGGAAATCGTTGTGTCTCCCATTCTAACATTTTTTTAAATTTATTATTTTATTGGTTTTCAAGGTACAATTCAATTTAAACTTACATACATAATAACTAACTACACAGATTGTCACAATTAACACACATGAATGAATAAGCCCTCTCTATTTAGTAATAATAATAGTAACGTAGTATTTATATAGCGCAGTTTTGTGGCATTTCACTTCAAGTGCTCTTCATTATTTATTTTATTTATTTATAAAATACATGTTACATATATTAGACATTTAAGTAGATTAGATTTATTAAATCACCATACTAGGCGGCTGCCCTTTTCATGGTGATCAATTAAAGATAGTTTCCTTTTAGTGAAGTCTAGTGTAAACGCATGGTACTAGTATGTAATGATGTTGAAAATTGGTTAGTTATAATAAAAATAGAAAAGAGAAAAAGAAGTGCGTAAAATAAAAATGTAAATAAAATAAACCTGTAAACATATGGTACTAGTATATATAAACAATATATATATATATATATATATATTGTTTCAGCGTATATCTCAATCTATTTGTATAATCGAATTTTTTATTACATGGTAAGATGTTAAATATTTTTGGCACGTTATAATCCAGGGTTCGCCGTCCGTAGTTATTATTATATTTTGGAACAAGCATTCCTTTATTCTTTGTGAACCTTGTATTGTGTTCATGTTCCACCTTCCTCTTATAATCAGACTCAGATATATGCTGAATCAATATGTTGTACCATAATAAGACCTGCACTGGTAATATTGTTAAATTCCTACACTACAATGATACGTTTCGTCTCTGTAAAAAAAATATGTTTTTCAACTAATAATAATTTTACCATAGCATTTTGTACTAATTGTAGGTGGTTTAAATTAGTTTTGCAAGAGTGTCCTCAAGTGGTTAATTTGTACAAGATAGTTGATTTTGCTAGTGATAAGAAAATAATTTTTAAAATATTCACCGGAACGAAACATTTCACAGCCTATCCACTATCGCCCTCAGCCTTTTACAAATTTTGTTTATTTGTATATCCCCATTTAAAATTACAATCAACGGTCAACTATGAACGATTCTAGAAAGAGAAATCACCATGCTTGATATTCATATCTAAGAGTTTACTGAAAACTGATTAAAATGTACACTTTTATGGATCCAAAGTTTCCGGCTGCAATTTGAAAAAAAAAAAACTCGGAATTTTTTAATTATTATTTTTGGTAATTTTTGGATCGAAGTGTCCATGGTTATTACGAATAATTTTTAGAAAAAAAACTTTAGATTCGCCTTAATCACTATAAAAGGAAACTTTTTGCATCACGGCCGGCGGAAAATAATGCATTTTAATTATCAATTGCGTAAAATAAAATTTCACTTCGAGAACCGATACGTCAACAATCCGGCGGCCATGCGTCACTGTTATGTTGGTATCCCTGATACAAAAAAGAGCTAGATACGACTGTAGCCAACTTCGTGGGATACATGATAAGGCGTGTAATAATGAAAAACAGAATTAATAATATAATGTAAACGAACCTCTATTCAGAATCACTTCTGAGTCTAGCTGAGGCACTGGAATGGAGACAAACCATTCAAATCCTGGGATGTTTTTTTAAATAAAAATAATATACACAAGCCCGCTACACAAACCCTGCTTTGCTAGACAAACAGGATGTTTTTTTAAAATAAAGATAATATTCACAAGCCCTGCTTTGCCAGACAAACCATTCAAAACCTGGGATGTTTTTTTTAAATAAAGATAATATACACAAGCCCGCTACACAAATCCTGCTTTGCCAGACAAACCATTCAAAATCTGGGATGTTTTTTAAAATAAAGATAATATACACAAGCCCGCTACACAAACCCTGCTTTGCCAGACAAACCATTCAAAACCTGGGATATTTTTTAAAATAAAGATAATATACACAAGCCCGCTATACAAACCCTGCTTTGCCAGACAAACCATTCAAAACCTGGGATATTTTTTAAAATAAAGATAATATACACAAGCCCGCTATACAAACCCTGCTTTGCCAAACAAACCATTCAAAACCTGGGATGTTTTTAAAAATTATGATGACATGCAGCTTTCGTAGTTTAACCTCAAAGTTCCGTATTATCCGTGAGGTGGACTAAATGCATTGTCTGTTGTGTTTTCATAATTGCGCGCCTTTTCATGTATCCCACGAAGTCGGCTACAGTCGTATTTAGCTTTTCGCTAATATTATCAGGGATATCAACATGATAGTGACGCAATGGCCGCCGGATTGTTGCCGTATCGGTAAAATAAAATAGTAAAATTTTAAATTTTTTAATTTTTTAACTTTATGAGTAAAACCTCAAATTGTAATGTTTAAATAAATGAAGATAATATAAGCGAAACTCAATCGAAAATCTGGTAACAGAAAAATCAGAACAACATATTGACACTGTGTTCGTGTCCCAGAGGTGTCAATATGTTGTTCTGATTTTTCTGTTACCAGATTTTCGATTGAGTTTCGCTTATATTATCTTCATTTATTTAGTAAATTTTTATTTTATGCAAATGAGAGTTAAAATGCATTATTTTCCGCCGCCCGTGATGCAAAAAGTTTCCTTTTATAGTGGTTAAGGCGAATCTAAAGTTTTTTTCTAAAAATTAATTGTAATAACCATGGACACTTCGAACCAAAATATGTCATTATTTTTACATGAAACGACAAAAGTGAGTTGACGACAACATTTATAATACATTTGCTTGATAAAATGTGTAACTTTTTCGTGTAGCAAAAAACGTAAGGTCATTTTTTATCTTTTTTAAGTTTGCTTTCAAAATTTTCTATTTAAAGAATAAAACGTTTATTTCGAATTCTAAAATTATAAAGCGTATTTCATCGCCTTTCTAAAACAGATTTTAGTTTTCGGATTAGTTCAGAAATATTCCGTGTATTTTGATTTTATTTCAAAGCAGAAATATTTTGACCTTCCGACAACATAGGCCCAAGGCCTGAGGAGTTACCTCCGCACAGGAGGCATGCCGAAAATAATTTTCCTCGAGGCCCATACCATGGATCTTTAAGGGAAGGTTGGAGTGGATATTAAAAAGATGTGACTATATAGTTTTTTCACTGAATATGAAATTGGTTCATACAGATTGTATTAGGACAAATGTGACTATTTACCTATTAAAAAACCAAAAATAAAAAATAAAAATCACAACTCAAAGATTTTGCCTTTAATACATTAATCACAGAACTACAAAAATGTGATCACTAATCTCCTAACATAAAAATTAAACTTTCTTGGTTTGTTTTATGTACGTTCCTATATTATCTAATGTGTATACATTTTGGATAGCTGGATGTGGCCTGCTCAAGCGTCGAAAAACTTTCTGATTTATTCGTGTACGCACCAGACGAAAAAACCAAAAAATATTGGTAATCCAAAAACACTTCAATAAACAGAATTAAAACACAAACACTTTCTTTCTTCCAATGATACTGCAACGCATGCCAGGTACTCGCTGGTATAGTATAAAACGTTCAATACTTTCAAGAGAACCTAAAAATTAATTCAATTACTTTAAGAAAACTTATTAGCAAAACTGAAATTAAGTAGATAGTATCCACACGATGACATTTGGTTAGTACCTCTATTTTAACACTATCCCAGAGTAATAAGTAACAACTTCTATGTTGCTTGTGCAATGATGGAGAACTAACCCAGCAGAGAATTGAAAAACCAATGCATCGAACCAAACTACCTAATCATCTTAGAATTGTTACCTTCTACACAAAATAAGAATTAATCGCCAAACATAAATATGTATCTTTGAAACAGGGGCGTAGCTACCATCGTACCGGCCATATCAAATATACGGGGCCCCCGGGCTACAGATGCCCCTAACGTGTGTAAGCAAAAATTAGTAAAATGTTATCCACAATGTCACTTAATCTCGTGCTCCTCGGGAAAAAAAAACATATAAAAAAAAACTGTCGTACGTGCCTTTAAAGTTTTCACTTCAGAAATGATTTTTTTTTTTTTTACAGCGAATACCGCACAAGAATCTCAACTGCTCCCGTCTGGAGCCAGTGAGACTATGGCATCCCCAATCGGGGTATGTTGTGAGGCTGAAGGTAGTGGGGAGGGGAAAGAGGTGGGGAAGAGGAAGGTTGGGAAGTACCTGGCTATTCAGATCTGGTCACTAAACACGGCTAAAGCCATTTTCAAGCAACGTTTCAATTCTGAATGGTGGTCTTACACCAGGGCGGTACTGATAGTATCTTCCACTCTGGAACATGCCGCAAATATACTATATATTATTTTAAATGAATTAATTGTGAAATAACACAAATTAATCAAACAAAATTTATTTGCGAATGCCGGGTTCGAACCCGCGACCTCCGGATTGTGAGTCAAGAGTCTTACCCACTGGACTACGGAGGTCGTCAAAAAAAGCAATTTCTTTTTTCCCGGGTTAGGTTATTGCGGGATTCCCCCATTTAAGTCATTCACTTAAATGTGGAAATCCCGCAATAACTGACAAACCACGGAGAGCAATATTTATCCTTTTTATTTCATTCCGGTTCAACCGTTATTTATTACATTGCAATACACACACATGATACATCTTGTTCTTCTGATTATTTATTGGTTAATTAGTTTGATATCTAAAAAGAACGAGTGAAAAGAAAAGATATTATCCCAGTAGAGCTATGAAAAGAATAAGTAAACAGAAAAGGGAGAAGGTTATAAAAAAAATTCCCAAAATTTCTTCATTTTTTCAGCAATCAGCTTCTGTGAGTGATTTAGATTGCAATGGTAAGTACTACCTATTTACTCGTAGCGAAGGGTGAATTTTATTTTTTGAAATAACAATGGCAAACTTCAATACCTCACAATGACTCACAATCCGGAGGCCGCGGGTTCGAACCCGGCATGCGCAAATAAATTTTATTTGATTAATTTGTGTTATTTCACAATTAATTCATTAAAAATAATATATAGTATATTTGCGGCATGTTCCAGAGTGGAAGATACTATCAGTATCGCCCTGGTGTAAGACCACCATTCAGAATTGAAACGTTGCTTGAAAATGGCTTTAGCCGTGTTTGGTGACCAGATCTGAATAGCCAGGTACTTCCCAACCTTCCTCTTCCCCACCTCTTCCCCCTCCCCACTACCTTCAGCCTCACAACATACCCCATTTGGGGATGTCATAGTCTCACTGGCTCCAGACGGGAGCAGTTGAGATCCTTGTGCGGTATTCACTGTAAAAAAAAAAAAAAAATACCTACTTGAAAATACCTGACCCTGCCAGTTACAACCGCTACAGCTGAAAGAAGTTTTTAAAAATTAAAACTGATAAAAAATTACCTAAAGACTTCGATGGGACAGGAACGGTTATCAAACTTGTCACTATTGTCTACAGAGGCAGAAATTTTAGAAAAACTGAAATCGTCTTCATAGATGATTTAATAAATGAATTTTCCGAAAAAAAGGCAAGAAATGTGAATATTTAATTTGAATTGTTTGGCTAGCTCAATTTATAGGAGGAAGTGATAACTTTATAATCAATAAATATTTATTTCAATTTAATGCAAGCATTTTTGTTTCTTTTGTGAGAAATCTTTACCCTTCGTTTGGGCCCCCCTACTAATTTTGATACAGGGTCCCTCCAAGGCACGCTACGCCACTGTTTTGAAAGTACTCAATTCACCACTTTTCATGACTAATAAATGTCTGTGATCCTTTAAATACTTTAAGGATTCATAGTTTCCTAAGGCAAACTTTCATTAATTAATTGGAAAACACCAGGCGTTGGTGATTTATAAGAGTAAATGGATTTCTTATGGGCAAGGTCACTCACCAGTGAACAAGTGATTGGCTACGTGTCACGCAGGTACACTAGAATTGGCCTGTTGACACTGGTGGCAGTCAAGGTCTTTCAGACGATGTTCAAATTAATATTGAAAACACTAAAAAACTAATTGAATTTCTCAACGAATAATGTTCATCGTTTTTAGGGCGAATTGAATAAAGGCGACGCTTAAGGGAAATCACTATTTTGAATAACATAAAATATGCCAAGGATAAATTGAAGCTTTTTCCATCGTTTCGCTTGCCTAGAATTAAAATTAAATTGTTAATTACTTAATTAACACTTCTTTTAAAATACAATTTTGTGGCTTATATTATTTTAGACGGTTTCCCTTGATTAAAATTTTCCTTTCTTAGAAAAATAAATAAAAACCACTTTCGCGCTAAAATTGGCCGTTTTTAGACGTTTGCCAAGCGAATGTTATACCTATGTTATACCTTATACCTATGATATAAAGCTCACCAAGATACATATTTTTGGCTTGTGTAATCCTCTGTTACATTTCCTTCTTCTTATGATTGATTCGGTTCCATATCATCTCAGAATCAAGTCAACTCGACACCTCTTCGAAAGTCATTAAAAGCTATGGAAAAAAAAAGAAAAATAGCCCGTAACCTAACCCAACGTATCCTATTTAAGGGTCATTAACCAACCAGCGGCCGAGAATTCATATTTCATCGAAAGATATTCTTACGATCGTGCAGGACGGTTCCAATGAGAAAGATTAATTATTCTCCGTACCAGCTTTTTTTAAAAATAACTCAATATCGATTTTATTTCATTCAAAAGCTTAAAGAAATTGGTTTCTCATCTGTAGCCATTAAATTAATACAAGAGTATTTGAGAGACAGAAAGCAGGTAACAAAAATAAATAATCAATTTTCAAAACCAATGGAAAATAAGTTAGGAGTACCACAAGGATCGGTCCTTGGACCTCTATTGTTCATACTCTATATTAATGACATGGTGAAAATATTTTCAAAATGCAAAGTACGACTATTTGCCGATGATACACTAATATACTTAATTGGAGATAACTATGAAGAACTAATACACATTTTAAATAATGAACTAAATGATGTATCAAGATGCCTAAAAATAAATAAGCTTAAATTAAATACAAAAAAAAAACAAAATGAATGGTGATTGGATACAAGAAGACATCCAGTGAAAGTAAAATTAAAATTGATGGTGAAATTATTGAAAATGTTACTGAAATGAAATACTTAGGAGTTATATTAGATTCCAAACTAAACTTCAATAGACATGCTGAATACACCCAAAAGAAAATTGGCAAAAAGATATCTTTTTTTGGAAGAATTCGGCCAAAAATTTCTAGAAAAACTGCAATCACCATATACAATTCAATTATTGCTCCACACTTCAATTACTGCTCAAGTATACTTTTCCTACGTAACGAAAGAGAACAAAATAAGTTACAAATTCTCCAAAACTGGGCAATGAGAATAATTCTTCGACGAAACAGATTTTCAAAAATTATTAAAATGTTAAAGGAACTAAATTGGTTGACCGTGAAACAGATGCTGACCTTGAACACGATGGTATTTATCCACAAAATATTGAACAACACGTTACCAAAATACTTCTCAAATAAAATTTTATACAATAAAGACATTCACCGATACAACACAAGGACGTGCAAGGAAATTAGGCTACAAAAAAAGGACAAAGCGAATACGCAGAACAGTCTACTGTACAAGGGAATGAAGTTGTATAACACACCACCAGAAACTTTAAAGTCCACACCAATTGGAAAGTTCAAGATGTATTGTAGGAGCTACATAAAACTTGAAAAAATATAGTGAATATGAAATATTATTATCAATTAGAAATTTGTAAACTTAAATGTACAAATTACTTAAATAAAAATTATTATTATTATTATTATTAAAAATTGCTTTAATTTATACCTACTCGTACAAATGCGTGATAATAAAACTATTAAAATTATGTATTTTTTGTAATTAGTTTTTGATCATAAGTATTTATAATTTTTCAATAATGTCTAAGCAAAAAAAGAATATAAAACAAACTTAAATATATTAGTTTGTGAGACCGTAAATAAATATACAAACTGAAGTATTTTCATCACAAAACAGGTGTGCAGATCTTATAAATGATTTTATATAAACTAAAATAAAAATTCTGAATCATAGCTTTCCAGATAATTTATTGATTTATTTTACTGCATGATTATATGATTTGAAATGTGTGTTGTATAGTACAAAATTTTGTTTGAAAATTTAACAAATCTGCAAACGACCTACGGTAAAATCTTATTGTACTAAACATAAATATATTTTCTCAAAATTTGAAACATAGCTTTACTAGAAGAAAGAACAATCTTTCGAAATCAATTTATAATGCATATTTGTAGAAAAGAGTCAATACGTCTAAAATTTGATTTAAAAATGAAATATTTCCGGTTTTTGTCTGGTTATTCCCTCTTAACCATTTTAAAAAATATATTTTCTTCACTTTTAATGACTTTTTAAAGGAGGTGTTGAGTTCATTTTCTTCTGAGTAGTCTGGTCATTGATTGAATCAAAGCACCGCGACGTCATTGCCAAAAATTGTATAACTTTTTGTCTTTACGTAAATATAAATACGTTCCCTGACTAATACGTGGAGGAAAGTTTAATGACCTTCGTTGCAGTTTGATTTTTTCTTCGGAATCGCTAGACGTCGCTTTCTTTTCTGTTTTCTTTTGCCTGTTCATGTTGGAGTGGTTTGAAGATTGGATAATGATTTAACTTTTTTTTTTTGATTTTGTAGGATTTGATCATTGGTCCGTTAAATGTCTGCAGAGGTTTATCAGGCGCTTTATACCACTACACCAAAGGAGGCTTGCGCGGGACTCTGGATTTGTCGTAGGTATTTTACTGGAACCGAGTACTAGTGAGATATTATATTGCTATCTCATTTTCACGCAAGCTAAATCCTATGAATGTGAGTGTTGTCTCTTTTTAGTGTTGCTCGTTTCCGTTTCATCGAGTTTCAAATCACAACTGTGCTAAAGAAGTTTTCACTTCAATAATAATAACATGCAGGAATCGTGTTGATCTACAAATAGAAACTACTAGAGTTAATCTAACTTCTTCAAATATTGTACGGAAGCGTAAGTTGTCGATAATATAGATCTTGTAAACTTCCGCAGCATCTCTGATCTCCCGACCTGGGATAAAGTCATAGAGTTCTCATTAAGGTACCTACACATTATCTTGTGCCGCTCTCCATAGAGAAAAAAATTGCCTTCTTTTTAAACCCCTGATTATTCTAAAACGTAAAAATAAATTAAATTGGTTCACTATTGGCTCGCTAAAATGTTCGGAAGTTTTGAAAAAAAAAATTTGATTTCATGATTTGGGAAAAAAATTAAGGAAAGGGTCCATGTTTTACATTTTGTAGGAAAATTAATTTTTATCCAATAACTGCATTACATAGAACGCAAATAAAATTTTAATCAAATGTGAAGTGTCTGTAAAAAATATAAATGGGAAAAATAACATTTTTTCTGGATAAAATCAGTATTCTTGAAGACTTACTTGTTTTCACAATTTTTTTTTTGACAGCTATACGCAGTTTTTGATAACAAACTAACGTTTAAAGGTTAAATTATTGAACAAAAATTAACTACCGTAATTTAAAAATACATGCTTTTGATTTTTATTCTGATTTTCAATTCATTTTAGCGAGCCAGTAAACATTTTTAAAAAAATAATTTTAAATGCAGTTATTAATGGTTTTTGTGCTTAATTCGTAGAACACCATTTTATTTTTTTTTAATTTTATTGAAATTAAATTTGATAATGTTAGGTATTATCGAGTTCTTCAAGTATTTTAGTATTTATTTTTGTTACAGCTGTTTCGGTTTACAAGACCATTTTCAAACTGTTTCAAACAGGACAGTTTGAAAATGGTCTGTTAAAAACAGCTGTTGCAAAAATACATACTAAAATACTTGCAGAACTGGCAAATTTAATTTTAATAAAATGCAGTTCTCATTTTCTTCGTAAGACGCAATTTTTGAGATATCAGACGTTTCTAAATTCAATAGTTAAAATAATTGACACATACTACTTACTACACATCTACAAGAACTGCGTTATGCCGGAGGCTTCCGAGGAGTGGTTCCTGTTAAAATAACTCGATATTATTAAATTCAAATTCGATCCACGCCGAAATGCAACTTAAATGAAATTCCCTCGATAGAAAAAAAAATCGCAAAGAATGCTCCGAAAATTATTATAAACACGTTTGTTTCAGTTATTTTACAAGTTTTAGTTGTGAAAAAATTCACAATGTTTCTTTAAATGATACTTAAGACGCCTTCCACGAGATTTTTGCTCTATTTTAAACGAGTCGTGTTTTATTAAACATTTTCACAAATTTCGCATCGATTTTATCGCTTTAAATATTAGCGCGTTCCTCTATCATTCGTAATCACATATCTCTCCATTTTCTTCTCTTTGAGCGTGGATGCGGCGCCTTAAAGGTAACATTATCGTTCGGTACATGAAACCGATAATTCAATACAAAATTCAATGCAGCGGTTTGGGCCAGTACTTGCTTAATTTAAGAGAATCGACAGCCGTCTGTTAAAAGTACAGGCGCCGGTAGAAGGGGGAGATGCTTGAAATTTCGTTTGCGATTGCCAGTTGAGTTTCTGGTAGCTCGTGGAACAGCTGTACATCAAGCCGTTGAAGGTCATGGCCTCAATACGCGTGAGCGAATTTAATTTAATAGATCAACACGAGATAGTTTAACCATTAGCTTAACAACCATTAGCGTTTGATTAGGATCCCTTATAAATATGTATTGATTTATCTTTACAGGCGCCCATTCAGGGTTTCCTAATAATGCAACCATTTTGTTTGGTAACCACATGTTTCCGAGATAGCTAGCTTATCATTAATTGATAACCTGATGTAATCAACCACCCCTGTAGGTTCTACAATATTATATCTGGCTTTACCTTTTATGATGAGTCTTTTGAAATAAATCTGCGATTCTTGTTACCGTTTCATTCCCGACTTTCTTTTATGATTCTACCCACTTGCCTTGCACATGTAATCCTGGTACGGATTGATTGTTTTACTATATTATGAGTAGTCCTAATTGTACAGAAGGGATGGCGGTGATGCGGAGATAGCAAATAGGTAAGTTTCTCCGTTACAAATACAAAAGTGGAAAAAATTTCATTTAAAAAAAAAAAACGATTGTAAAACGATTATTAATTTTTACTTTTATATGATCAGAGTTGATTTGATGCATATGTATTTTACAAAATATTATATTTAAGGTCATCATTGGTCATCTGAAAAATTTGATCTCCGATCAACAAGTGGTTTGTTTAGAAACGCTCGATTCGTCTGTTAGCCGGAGAGATTGTTTATATGATAATGTTCAAGTATTTTTTTTTGTTATCATTTTGGATTAAGAGGAATATACAAGCCAAAGATGTATGTATGTATTCTTAGTGTGCCTTACACCGCCGTGAATACAGGCAAAGATGTATGTATGTATTCTTAGTGTGCCTTACACCGCCGTGAATACAGGCAAAGATGTATGTATGTATTCTTAGTGTGCCTTACACCGCCGTGAATACAGGCAAAGATGTATGTATGTATTCTTAGTGTGCCTTACACCGCCGTGAATACAGGCAAAGATGTATGTATGTATTCTTAGTGTGCCTTACACCGCCGTGAATACAGGCAAAGATGTATGTATGTATTCTTAGTGTGCCTTACACCGCCGTGAATACAGGCAAAGGGAGTCTTAAGGTCAAGATTTCAAGCACAAAAGCGGTCTTCGTTTGAGTAGTGAATAATTTTATAAGACACTTTTAATAATTTTATATTAACAATTGAAATAATTTTAATCATCTTCTTCTATCCATGTTTATAAAAATCTCGTGTCACGGTGTTTGTGATGGTACTCCCCCGAAACGGCTAGACCGATTTTTATGATTTTTTTGTATTTGGTAGGTATGAGAATAGATCGTAAAGTATATTTCATACCGCTAGGTGATTAGGATGTCCCTATCCAGAAAAAAATATCTATATTTTTGACAAAATTATGTTTTTGTTTCGTTTTTATTTGGCGTTAAAAAATACCTATAACCTCAAATTTTAACTCTCCTCCCTTCTCCCTCCGATTTTTTAATGGCGATTTTAGTATTTTTGTATAACAAATTTAACCGTCTTTCGCATTTTAAATACAACGAAATTATTTATGTTGTTGAATGACAGATGGTGCTATGTACGCCTCATCTTACTTACATCCACACATGCGTAAGACATTCACGAGAAGCGTCGCGTCATTTTGATATTTCATTCGGCATCATGTTCTCGCGTGGGCAAACTATCGAGCTTATTTGTGTTGGCTAAAGACGGACTGACAAAAAATATCTTACACTCAATTGCTCTTCGAAATTCATTTTGATTTTCTTTAAATCATTTTCCTACTTTAGTTGGTGTTTTTTTTTTGTTTTTATCGGCGGTCATCTACAACGTCTACCACGCTACATTCCTCTTTCTGCAATAGATCCCATCCCAACACACTTACAATACATTCGTTTTTTTTTACAACCAAAATATTCACTAGAAATAATTAATATTATGGCAGAACAACGTTTGTCGGGTCAGCTAGTCCATGTATATAAAAATCTCGTGTCACGGTGTTTGTGGTCGCACTGCTTCGAAAGGTCTCGACCGATTTTTATGATTTTTTTTAATGTATATTACGTAGGTATGAGAATAGGTCGTAAAGTATTCTTCATATCATTTCAATCAATGCTTTCATATAACGTCATTTGTTGGGGTTCTTGTCATAAGACTACTCTAGAGCCTTTAAATATTGCACAAAAATTAATTTTAAAAATAATGTTCAAGAAAAGTTTTATGTATTCACCACAGTTACTATATAGCGAAAGCAAAGTTATGACAATAAGGCAGTTGTACATAATACAGGCTCTCTGTAAATTTTTACAAAATTATCACCGCGAAAAGATCTCAACAAATGCGCAACACTAGATTGGGCTCTTCTTTAATGTATCAGCTGGTAAATATCAAAACATCCTTTGGACAAAGAAGTTTTTCATATAAAGCTCCGTTGCTTTATAATATGCTCGATGAAAAAATAAAAACTATTGGTACATTACACTTATTCAAGAAAATGGTCAAAATATGTATACTAGCTGAGAGTGACGGTTTTGGATTACCCATGTTGTCGCTTATATCATAAATCACTCTGGAATTAAGCTATATTTCATACAATCCATATTTAATAATTGTGTATGTACTTAACTTATATATTATTATGTACTTTTTAATTTGCTTATGGTTATAAGTATTTACTTATTATCTTCTTTCGTATCATATTTTACTTGCTGTACTATATAATTGTTTATTAGTATTTACTCAAAATTATTATGTACTTAATTTACTTATGTTTATTTACTTATTATTAATAAATTATTTATAATTGTTTACTCATAATTATATTATATATTATCTACTTAATTGATGTATATTTATTTACTTAATATATTATATTTATTACATAAATTATGTAAATTTATTACTTAATTATTATTATTTTTTAATACACATAATTGTTTATTATTATTTACCTGATATTATTTAGTAATTTAATCTTTATTTTTTGTTAATAATTGAATGCTACTGTGGTATGGTCACCCTATGAATGCATCTGGTAAGCCACACCTAACAGGTACCTTGTATTTTTAGTTTACATGTTATTATTGCCAACGATGAGCGTACTGCCCAGCTATAATTAAATTATTAATAATCCATGTCTGAATAATTGTTCTCCGTGCTTCTTTTGTAGGTTTATAATTATATTTTTATTAAGTTTATATGTTTTTTTTTTTTAAATTACATTGTAAAACTGCATATCTCGATACAGGAATGCCCTAGTGAGATATGCAGCTTATGTTTTTCATGTATCTCTTATTTTTCAATAAATAATTTTTTTTTTTTTAAATATGTTTATTTAGTTATTAATTGTACAATAATTTCTCTTACTTAAATCTTACAAAACTGATCAATCAGTTTGATTGTAAAAAATCTCTCATTTTTCCTATTTATTTACTTACAACATATAAAATGTTTGATATTTTGGTGCTTAATACATATCTAGTAATTGTTTAATAATATAATACTTAATATTAAAATACTTAACTAATTATTGTAACATAAATTTTATTTTGAACAGTGGTTAAAAGATCTAGGTACCTATTCGTTCACAATATTATTTGTTTTTCATAGATTTAGGTATTTTTATACAATATTTTAGTTTTCATGTTCTATTGAAGTAGAATGATCTAACTTTAGTTTTTATTTTTGAATATGATGTCTCGTTTTTAATATTTTCAGGTAATGCATTAAATATTTCCGGAATTTTATGCCTTTTTGTTCTATCACCGTATACATTTGTAGATTTATTAATAATAAACATTTCTGCTTCTCTATGCCTAGTGGGGTAGTTATGGTTTACAGGTTTTTTGAATTCTGTATTCCAGAATTCATCTAGAGTTAATTGGTAATCTACCCTACTATGTATAGAGAGCACATTACACAAGGAGAACATTTTTTTATAATCGCCATCACATAATTGAACTTTTTTTTTGCCTGATATCAATTTTAGGAAACGGATTTGTAGTTGTTCTATTTTATTTAAGTACGTTTTGTACGTTAATCCGTAACTATTTATTCCGTATCCTATAATTGATTCTGCTAATGCGTTATATATACAGTATAATATATTTTTATTAACAAAGTTTTTTAGGTGATAAAATTTCCCTAATATGGATCTTAATCTATTACATACATTTTCAATATGAATTGACCAGTTAAAATTGACATCTACTGTAAGACCAAGATACCCCTAGGTGATAAGGATGTCCCTAATTTAGGTTTAAAACTCGGAAAGTAATCGAAGGATTGACTCAAATTTTTTACAGAACTTTGCATTTTAGCAGAAGAGTGTTTCTATATATAATGGTAAGTTCTGGCGTTATGAAATTTGTATAAAAAAATTACTACGTGCGCTTGGTTTGAAAATGTGTGTATTTCTATTTTAGTGGCAGGGACTATTTTAGCGGCAGGGAGGGCAGGCAGGAAGGGAAGGGTAACGAAGGAGGTGGGGTTCGCGAGAAGGGGACACGGGAGGGGAACGGGGATAAAAGGGAATGAACAAGCAGAGAGAAACGGTGACCGGCCGACTCCGAATGAACACAGAACAACCTGAGAAAGGTCATAAAGAGTAATGAAAAAAAAATATATGTATATATATATATATATATATATGAACAATATTTTTATGAACAATATTTTTATGTAGAATATGTTGATATCTAAGGAGCATCACGTAGGGTCTATTGCGTATATTTGTGTATTTCTATCTCTCTGTAAAAACTTGTTAACGTTTTCTTTTTATGTATCTTGCATTTTGTCATGTATTATTTATGACATTTAATCAGTCACCTGTAAATTTTGTATTTACTAACATACCAACTAATTTATTTTCTATGCCATTCACAACTACGATACTTTCTCTTTTATTGTAATGCACTGTCTTTCCTTAAATTTATCTGTATACCTACCTTTCATATGATGTTTACTTGTTATGTTTTTATAGTTTATCTTTTTTATTAAAAAAAAAAAACTGTCTCTGTATCATAAACTTGTCATGTAAAAGCCCATCAGGGCGTTGAAAATTAATAAATAAATAAAATAAATAAATAAATAAAATAAAATATGTATAAAATGGTTAAATAGGTAACGCAAGGTTAGAGTTAACGGCTATTTTAAAATTATTGTTTTCGTAGCTTTTAATGACTTTTCAAAGAGTTGTTGAGTTGACTTGATTCAGAGTTAGCATGGAACCGAGAGAAACAATGTATTTATTTGAAAGGCAGTGCCGTGTATCGGCTAGTTAAATTATATTTTTAAATGTCGTTTCTTATTTGCGTTTATACATTTCGAAAACTAATACTTTTTTAATTAGTTACTCAATGAAAACAGTAGGAAAAGCTTCGATTTATAAACCGATTCTTAGTAAAGATTAATCTAAAATTATAATTTAGCATAAAGCTTCGTAATAATGGTAATGTGCCGTTACTGAGTCTATTGTGGCGAATCGCGAGAATATACGCTTGACAATAATTAATAGTGGTTATGATTCACTCCTCGTGTTGACAATATTCAAAATTTATACCGCGTGTGGAATCATCGACAAATTGCGGGAATCATCGACATAAATACCTACGTCATCCGTGGTCGGAATCTTGGCGTTTAATCAAGGAACTCTCACGGCCGTTTTTTACAATCCCACAGATCAACCGTTGAGCCCAAATGTTGGCTCAATACTCCTCAAACTCCCCGGCCAACAGGCGAATCGATCGTCACCACTTAGCTGATCGGAGACTCAAATTGATCAATCGGAAAGTTGGGAACAACGGCCAATGCCAATTACAACAACAATTAATGCGGAGATTCCAAAGTATTTATACAATCATCTACCTTTTAATCTGTGTTTAACCATTGTCTCAAATGGGTATCGTTAATCGCGAATCCGTGACCTCCTCGTCCATGTTTCTTTTCGCTTTTATTGTACTACAATCCGTAGTCCAGTGGGTAAGACTCTTGACTCACAATCCGGAGGTCGCGGGTTCGAGCCCGGCATGCGCAAATAAATTTTATTTGATTAATTTGTGTTATTTCACAATTAATTCATTTAAAATAATATATAGTATATTTGCGGCATGTTCCAGAGTGGAAGATACTATCAGTATCGCCCTGGTGTAAGACCACCATTCAGAATTGAAATGTTGCTTGAAAATGGCTTTAGCCGTGTTTAGTGACCAGATCTGAATAGCCAGGTACTTCCCAATCTTCCTCTTCCCCACCTCCTTCCCCTCCCTACTACCTTAAGCCTCACAACATACCCCAATTGGGGATGCCATAGTCTCACTGGCTCCATACGGGAGCAGTTGAGATTCTTGTGCGGTATTCAGTGTAAAAAAAAAAAAAAACTGGACTGAACGAAATCATCCGAGTGGACGAAGATCAGTCTAAATGGACCGATTTGACGATCTTTTTAACATTGGAATGTCCGATTAGATAAAAAAATTGTCTAAATGATTGATAAAGAACTTAATTTCCGTTATTTGTTTTGGGGGTGTTATGCCGTGTTGCGCTACCTACCGGACATCTACCGGATCTGCCGGATCTGCCCTGATGATGGACACTGCAACGCTGTCCGAAACGTTGGCTAAAGAAGGAGGTAGCGTAACACGGCATAACACCCCAAAAACAAATAACGAAAATACTTTGGGCCGTGAAAATCTTAAAAGATAACCAAAGAACTTACTGTCGAACGGACAAAGTTGACATTGTTTCGGACACTGGAATTGTGCGATTTGACAAATAATTTTTGTCCAAATGGACAAATTTGACCAATTTTCACATTGGAATTGTTCGTTTGAACAAAGTATTGTCTAAATTGACAAATTTTATGGTATTTTGCAAATTGGACATGGCCAATTGGACAAAGCTTAATACAATTAAACATTTTTGGACGTAATTGTCTTTTGTGAATTGCAGCGAAAACTGCCTTCCAGAAGAACTTTAAAGAATTTACAATCATAACGTGGTATTTGACGTACTTAATAATCTTTACACAATGTTATTTCTTTGAATGAACGTCAGAGGAATAAATTGGAAGGTCATTATTTTGTTGTTAGGTTTTGATGCTGATTATATGAATATTTGACCTGGCGAATAAAAAGGGGTTTCGTTAACTAAATTATTTTTTTGAAATTTACCTGAACTTGCAGATAGAGACATATGCAACCAGCTAAGACATAATAATTCATTCAAGGTTTCATTTCCCTAATGCCTGATTCTGAGAAGTCGTCTTTGCAAACTTTGACTCCTTAGAACATGGTGAGGCGAAGTTAGAACCCTATTCAACCAACGCAACGTGACGAACTAAACTATGCATCGCAAAAGCAATCAGATGCACTCAAAATGATAATTGCATAAAGTTAAAAGTGATGTCAGAACCTTGTAAAATAAAAGGAATCTTTAAAGCTAATTTTAAGAACTTCATCATACGAGTATATTCGTAAATACAACACAGATAGTTTTGAAAATTATTTAGGTTTTAGTAAAGAACAAAAGAAATGGTTTTACATCCAAATGCTTCTTTTGAAAAATGTCAGTTGGAATCTTGTCTAAACAAGTTGACAAATTATTCATAAAATTATGAAAAACATGATTTAGTTAAAATGATTTTAAAAACGCAAAGATCACTCGAAAACTTTCAATCGTACTGACTTTAATTATATAAATAACTAGCTGACCCGGTGAACTTCGTACCCCCTCAGAATCAATAACTGTTGCGTTATTTTTATTAGCTGAATTAAATTCAGTTTTTTTTATTAAGTTAAAAATTACACAATGAAGCAATTATCGATCCGCAACTTACGTGATAGGTTTTTGTCAATATCAGAGATGACCTTGTGTACGGGTGATTTTCTTACTTTTCCACTTGGGCCATCCATAAATTACGTCACAGGATTTTTTATTTCATGATTTTTTATCCCCCCCCCCCCCCCCCGTCCCTGTCACACATCGTCACATTTATGAGACCCCTCCCCCCTAGTGTGACATCTAAAAGTAATCAAAACAGTAGTTCAAATTTGTTTTACATGTGAAGTCACAGAGCTGATGACCACCCCATACCCCTAGTCACACTTGCTACTCCCCCCCCCCCTTAATATGTGATATTATTTATGGATGGCCCATTACGGGAATTGCGTTTCTTTTTCTTTATGCGTGTGATGGAAATTTATTATAATTATTGTATTTTTCCTTTGGAAGGGTGAAGACACACGTTAACCGTTTGTCTCATTTTCGACTGTTGACATTTAGTGTGTAAGAAAGAGAGGCAGAATTATATGTTAAAGAACAAAAGCGAAACAATCAGCGCATTGACATTTGAGGTTTTTGAATTTTTGGAATTCACACAAACTTCAACTGACACAACATTGCCTCAGACCTTTCAAAAGATGAAAATTCGTTCCATACAAAATGTATAAAGAAAGGAATTTTCTTTTTCGTGAATTTTTGCGATGTTTTAATAGTTATTCTGTTATCCGGGCCGGAGACTAATCCAACAAATCAAAGATCCTCAAAATCGGTCCAGCCGTTCTCGAGTTATAAATAGTGTAACTAACCCGACTTTGTTTTATATATTAAGATTAATTATTGCAAACATTCTAAGATTATATTTTTGCTTAAAATATTGCAAAGGTATTCTTGTTGGAATCTCCAGGTTGGATTTGAAGGAAAACATGTGTAACATATTTAATCAGTGATATATTTATTCAACTACAATACAATGTTTATCCAACGGGATTCTATTGACTAGTAACATTACAAACAACGGTTGCTAGGAATCTAATTCCTCAAACCACATACTGGCGGCAGCACCATACAGTACAAATGTAATTTGAACACAACTTCTAAAACGCCCCTTTACATTTGTACTTGTTATAATCATAAACATTTTTTTGTTATTCTTCCAATTTCAACAGTTTTCTTAACTTAACAAACTTTGGCTTGCTCAAGGATTTGGTTAATATATCAACAATATTTTCATCAGTATCGATCTTTACAATATCAATATTTCCATTCTCATAACTCTCATGTACGTAGTGATACTAAACCTCTATGTATTTAGACTTTTTAGAAAAATTTCCGCTTTTAGCAATTGATACCGCTCCAGAATTATCCTCATACATTTTGACTGGATCATTCAATTTAATTTTGAACACTTCACTTACTAAACCCTTCACAAACTTCAATTCAGTCAAAGCGTCAGACAATGCTACGAACTCTGCTTCAGTGGACGACTTAGTTACAGATTTTTGTTTACGAGACTTCCAATAAACAGTATTGCCAAACAATCTTATTAAATACCCCGATGTAGACTTTCTGTCATTAATATCACCAGCCCAGTCTGAGAACCCAACGTCGGTTCCTCACTGCGGTTTTCGTATGAAAAAGCTGATGATCCGGCATCGGGAAGTACTCCATGTTTTACGAGGTCTTGATGTTAATAAAGCTAGTGGGCCTGACGGAATACCTGCCCTGGTAATGCAAAGGTGCGCTGCAGAAATAGCTCCAATTTTGACGAAGCTTTTTAAACTGTCCCTGAAGACTGGCTCTGTGCCCTCTGGTTGGAAAAAAGCGGTTATCCATCCTATTCCAAAGAAGGGTGACCGCTCCAACCCGGCCAACTACCGCCCCATAGCGATCACATCAGTTCTGTCTAAGGTGATGGAACGTGTGATCAACGACAAACTGCTCACATACCTCGAGAAGAACAAAATTATTAACGACCGTCAATACGGATTCCGGCGAAACCGCTCGTGCGGTGATCTTCTCGCGTATGTGACGCATGTTTGGGGGCGATGCCTGGAACGTTTCGGTGAGACCCAAACGGTTGCACTGGACATATCCAAGGCCTTTGACCGGGTTTGGCACCGAGGACTTGTCAACAAACTGCATTCTTACGGACTTCCCGCATCCTTGTGTACGTGGATTGCCGACTTCTTGAGGGAGAGGTCGATTCAGACGGTAGTCGATGGTTTCACCTCTTCCTCTCACTCGATAAATGCTGGCGTCCCGCAGGGATCGGTTCTGTCTTCAACTCTGTTTCTGTTGCACATCAACGACCTTTTGTCATGTGCACCAATTCACTGTTTAATATTTTTTTTTTATTCCAGTTAAAAGAAAATTACATTTTCACTCATTTAACTAGAAATAATTATACAAATTAAAATAAAGTAAATATTTCAATACAGCGCTATTCAACATCATTATTTTGTTTTTCAAGAATAAATATTAATAATTTTTTTTTAAATTTACCCAGCTTCTTTTCGTTTTTAATGTCGTTTGGGAGGAAATTATATAAGTTTCCTCCCTCGTAACCAATGGATTGTTTACCATAGTTAGTGTGGATGGTGTTTAAATGTATGTTATCGTGTTGTCTCGTAAAGTGTTTGTGTACTTGGGACGTTTTAATGAATTCTGTGTTTGTGTGTTCGAGTTTATTGTTTATTTTGTATATAAGGAGACATGTATTGTATTCATATAGTTTTCTTAACGTTAGTAGTTTTGTTTCCATATATATTTTTTTTGTGGGTGTTCTGGGCTTGTAGTTAAATAGTTTTTTGATTACCTTGTTTTGTATTACCTGTAATTCATTTATGTATGTTACGCGGATGATAGTACAGTTCATGATAGCTTTTTGTTTGACAAGCCCCCAAAGGGCTCACAAACTCCAACAGCTCGTAAGGCTTTGAAGCAAAGAATGGACGGTTACCTCGAGAGTGTTTTCTCTTGGGGTAAAAATAATCTCGTTGAATTTAATGTTTCAAAGACCCAATCTTGTCTGATTACGTCTAAAAGGGATCGCAATGAAAATCTAGTCTCTTTCAACGGAAGCAATCTTCCGAACAGGCCCTCCATTGATATGCTTGGTGTAACCCTAAGTGACCAGCTGAGGTATGGGGGCTCCATCGAAGCCAGAGTAAAGTTAGCCTCCCAAAAACTGGGCGTACTGTACAGGGCCCGCAGATACTTTAATAGTACACAACTGCTAACCCTGTACAAATCGCAAGTGTGCCCTACGGTTGAATTTGGCAGCCACCTCTGGTCTGGAGCTCCAAAATACCTGAAAAATACCCTCGACTCTGTGCAGAAACGGGCGGTCCGTTTGATAGATTCTCCCATCTTAACAGACGGATTGCAATCTTTAGAGCACAGGCGTCGGGTGGGAATGCTATCCTTGTTCTACCGGTATTATAATGGAAGATGCTCCGAGGAACTAGCATCATTGATCCCTTCGGCATCGGTGCATAGTCGGGAAACACGCCAAACGCGTGCCCAACATTTGTACACAGTTGACATTTGTCACATGAGAACGGGTCGTTTCTTCGACTCGTTCTTGTGTTCAACAGCTCGGCTGTGGAATGATTTGCCGGCCTCTGTGTTTCCTCCTTCCTACAACATGGGTCTCTTCAAGACCAATGTTCATTCCTTCCTCTCCTCAAAAAGACCCTCCACACAGCATCCCAG
Organism: Limnephilus rhombicus; assembly: GCA_929108145.2. Classification (NCBI taxonomy): domain Eukaryota; kingdom Metazoa; phylum Arthropoda; class Insecta; order Trichoptera; family Limnephilidae; genus Limnephilus; species Limnephilus rhombicus. Next base: position 43,512,075 of record OV815283.1, read on the forward strand.
ATGACATAGGCCCTGAGGGAAATTATTTTCCTCAGGGCCTCCTGTGTGGAGTTAATGTAAAAAAAAAAAAAGTCTACTAAACAATCCAGTTAATCATTTTCACTTGAGCTTGAGTACAGCAATTTCAAATTTCTTGTTGAGTATAGGTATTTTAGAATTCTCGTCGCGTACTGGAAATGAGTCTCATTGTAACTACTCTGGAACCTACTTAAATAATTTACGCTGAAGGCGATATCTGGTCTCGTTCCACTACTTATGTATAACAGTTCTCCAATCAAATTGCGATACTTGACTTGTTCATTTAATTCGTCAGCTGGCTCTAGTCTCAAATTTGTTTCCATTGGTCTATTGTACAGTTTAGCATTTTCTAAGTTATACTTTTTGGCTAAAGAATTAATATACGTTTTTTGACTTAGACTCATTACATTTGACTCGAGATCATGCTTAATGTCGATTCCGATATAATTACTCACTGGACCCATGTCCTTCATTTTTTTTTTTTTTTTTTTTTTTTTTTTTTTTTTTTTTTTTTTTTTTATTGAAATAATAGATAATACATAATATAATCAACAAACAAGTCCTGCTAAGCCAATTGAATCGGCTTGTCAACAGGTGCTTATATTTTAGTTACATATTTATACATATTTAAAATTTACATCTTATATCTACAGATACAACATTTTTTCATACATATCAAAATCAATATAAATCTTTTTTTTCCGATAGCCAATTTTTCACCATATATTTAACCTTATTCATAGAATTACATTGCTTTATAGTGTCAGGTAATAAATTAAATATCTTCGGTATGATTTATTCAAACGTTCTCTGTCCGTACTTATTGTTAAATTTCGGAACTATTAACCCGTCGTTACGCGTGAATCTAGTGCTGTATTTATGTTCTAATTTCTCTTTATGCTGCGGGGTAAATATATGTTGAATTATAATTTTGTGCCAAAGTATTGCCTTAACAGGTAAAATTTTGGCACTCTGAAACAGCAACGGTTTATTTTGTCTCTGTTTGAAAATATTAGGGACGACCAATAATTTTACAATTGCGTTTTGTACAACTTGCACTTGTTTCAGATTGGTTATAGAAGTATTTCCCCATATTGTTAATCCATATCTTATAATAGATTCTGCTAGTGACATATAAATTATTTTAAGTGTTTCAATTGATAGGAAAAAATTTAATGTGTACATTCTGCCAGCAATCGATCTGAGTCTTTTACAGGTTTTTTTTATATGTTTGTCCCATTTAAAAAAACAATCTACAGTAACACCAAGATACACGTATTCCGAAACTAATTCTAAGCTTTCACATTTACAATTAGTTGGAATATTTTTATGAATGCAATTAAAATTATGAGATATAATATTAGGATTAAATTGAAATTTGGCATTAGGTGATCTTATATGCATTACTTTAGTTTTTTTAGCATTTATTAATAGTCCTGCATCATGTGACCATTTACAGAGTTGATTAAAGTCAATTTGCATGAGTTCAATTGCAATTTTTAGATCTTTATGTGATATGACCAATGCCGTATCATCTGCGAATACAAAATGTTTCACAAAAGAGAAAAGTTTTTTCATTATGGTTACATAAATTATATATAGTGTAGGTCCTAATATGGAACCTTGTGGAACTCCTGCAGATACATTTTTTGTTTTACTAAAAGTATTATTTATTTTGATACATATTTTTCTATCTGTAAGATAATCTTTAAATAAATTTAACACATTTCCTCTTATTCCAATTTTTTCTAGTGTTTTAAGCAGTTTTTTGGAGTTAATTGTGTCAAAAGCTTTAGAGTTATCAATAAATAAAACAATAACATGTAATTTATTATTCAATTGGTTATTTACGTAATTGGAAAAATCTTGCAGTAGTTTTTCAGTATTTTTTTTTTTATTCTGAAACGTTTAGATAATTCATCTTAAATACCAATACTAGAAAGAATACAAATACTAACAAATCATCAACAAATATTCAAATATAAATCGGATCATTTCCCTCGTTTCTCACGTACAAACAATAATCATGAGTGCTTCTACTAAACTTTGATTCAACCATGAAACTGTGAAAACATTCGTACCATGACCTCGGACTCTCTCTCAACCCATAAAGTGATTTTCGTAATTTATAAACTTTACCGGATCCATCATCATAACCAGGAGGTTGTTTGATGTATACTTCAGACATTATTTTTCCGTTTAAAAAAGCTGTTTCCACATCCATTTGTTCAACATTCAATTTGTTTTGACAACTATAATAAAATCTTAAGAGTTTCCATTTTTGCAACTGGTGAATATGTGTTTTCAACTTGCTCATTTTGTTGATATCCCCTTACAACAAATCTAGCTTTAAAAAAATCATCAGACTTATTTTTAAAGATCCATTTAACATCAATAGCTTTCTTATCATCAGGTTTTTCTATTAGACTCCATGTTTCATTATTCTTAATACAATTAATTTCTCTATTCATTGCATTTACCCATTCACCGGACTCTTCATGTTCAATTGCCTCTTCAAACGTATTTGGTACATCTGCATTGCAACAATTTACGTACACACAGTAACTCACGAAATCGTCGTTCACATATTTCTTATTCGGTTTTCTTTCTCGCATTGAACGTTTCACTTATATATCTTCACTTACTTTTTTGTCACTATCATTCTCTCCATTTGACTCAGCAGACTCATAAATGGATTCATTTTTATTTTCTTCCCCAACAATATCATCCACACTTTCATCAGACTCATTTGCAATCATCTCATTCTCTTGATTTTCGAACCCAATGTATGTAGTATCGTTATGAACAATATCAACGTGTCGCGCTACGATTATTTTGTTGTTTATCAAGACACGATAGCCAACTTCGCAATACCCCAATAAAATTCCCAATTTCGCTTTATCATCCCACTTTGATTTTCTCAATTGCTCTGGTGTTCGGACGTAAACTCTACTCCCATACAAACGTAGATTTTTTACATTTGGTTTGACTTTAAAAAATATTTCATAAGGCGTTTTCATTTCAATGGTATTTGCAAGTGTCCTGTTTCTCAAATACGTTGCTGCTTTAATCACTTCGGGCCAATATCGAATATTTACTTTGGCTTCTTTTAACAAACATCTAGCATTGTCCATAATTGTACGATTGAATCTCTCAGCTACCCCATTTAATTCGTGAATATATGGCGGACAAGGCATAACTCGAATTCCCTCTTTTCTCGCAAACTGATCAATTTTCCTGTTAATAAACTCGGTGCCATTGCCATATCTCAAAATTTTTATTCTTTTCCCTGTAATGTTCTCTACTTCATTTACATAACTCACAAAGCAATCATAGACTTGATCGTTGAATTTGATACAATAAACTCTCACCAATTTACTGTAATCATCAATGAAACTCAAAAAATATTTTTCCCCACAATTTCCGACTGTTGGGTGAGGCCCATTAATATCTGTATGAACGATCTCTAGTACTTCAGTTGCTTGTTTTCTCTTGTTATCGAAAGGCAAATTATGCATCTTTGATTCAATACACGTGGCACATTTCAAAATCTCAGACTCAAATTTTTTTGGCAATCCAATTACAAGTTCTTTTTCATTTAATGTTTTTAAATAATTGAAATTTACGTGACCCAATGTACGATGCCATTTTTCTTTCAAGGTCATTCCTCCATCATTACTACTAGACATTGTATTATTTACTTCACTCAATTTTCCGTCTCTCTTGATAAAGCTTGTCATGAAATACAAATTATTCTCTTTTACCGCAATTGCTATCAACTCATTATTTTGATTATACACTTCGGAAACATCATCGTACGAAATAATTGAATTGTTCATCGTGACTTTTGCATAGCTCATTAGATTTGATCTCATGTCACGCACATAAAAAACATTCAACATAGTTACCATACTCTCTTGACCATTGACCACAAACAATGCTTTTACTTTACCAATTTTCGTCGCTTTCATACTCTCTCCTAATTTTACATCAATGGGATAATTTTACATCTCCTAATTTTACATCAATGGGATTTTTGAAAATTATACATTCAACGAATAATTCATCGTCATTAATAATATGGTCAGTACATCTACTATCCAGGATCCAGTTGATTTCATTTTCATTTCTGTTCCTCTCATTCTTAATTTCAGTTTTATTCACTTGAGTCACAAAAACATTACCAGAGTTCCCAAATTGATTTTGCTCACTACTCGACGCTGTGTTGACACTCCCATGGTATAAACCTCTGTTGCCTCTGAAGGCGGCTCTGGCTCTGTTGTTGTTATTACCTCTGTAATGACTGTTGCCTCTGTAGCTGTTGCTCCCTCGATAATTCTTACTGCCTGGGTAACTGTATCCTCCTCTGTTTGACCGACCTCCTCGATATGTTTGATTTGACTGTCCTCTGCTTCTGCATTCCCGCAATATGTGACTAGCTTTGCCGCAGTTGTAACACTTTTTTGTCTCTGTACTAAAAGCACTTGCTTTCGAAGACTCATCACCATCTTTGTTCTTGTCTTTCACATGACTTGATTTTGCTTTTTAGAAATTCCACTGTTCTATCCTCTGTCGGTAAAACATCAAACAAGTCCCCAATGTAACTTTATGATTCTGGGAGAGACTTGATCAAATAATTTAATATTTCTTTATCCTGAATTTTCGCCCCTGCGGCTTTCACTTCATTAACCGATTTTCTTGGTGTCTGAATAATTCACAAGTTTTATTTGTTCTAGTTCGTTTCTTTTCACAATTTGTAGGGCTGTCGATTCTTTTAAGTACTCTCTGTCAAATTTTTTTATTATTTCAAATGTGGACGGTAGGTGCTTCACATACTCTAACTGCTTGTTCGTAATGGCACTGTAAATGTAATTTGTTGCTTGTATGTCTTTATCATTCCACTCGGTTTCACTTTCAGTTGTTTGTTTTTCTCTTGTGACCACAACATAGCACTTTTTATACTTTTTTTTTAGAGCTTTGAACTTTAAGCTTGAAGCTTAGAACTTTATCTTTTAACTTTAAGCTTTGATATTTATTTTTTGAGCTTTGGGCATTAGTTTTGAGCTTTGTGCTTTGAGCTTTAATCTTTAACTTAGAGCTTTAAAAGTTGAGCATTAAGCTCCAAGCTTAAAGCTAAAAAAATAAAGGGTTGATGGTACATAACATTGGAACAAACTGGGCGAAATCTATCCAAAAGCCGCCCGCAGGGCCTAGCAGCAAAACCTGTGGAGCGGGTTTTGAACTGCTAGTATATTATGTATGTCAACTAATTTACACAAAACCTTGACAAATTATATGTATACCTAAACCTTCCTCATGAATCACTATATCCATTGGTGAAAACCGCATGAAAATCCGTTAAGTAGTTTTTGAGTTTATTGCGAACAGACAGATAGACAGACAGACACGGCGATTTTTATAATGTGTAGACATGTAGAGATTTCACATAAACTCCATTAAAATGCTCGAACAAAAATCAACCCACACAATTCAGGAGGCGCTAGTGTAGCATGCTGCCATCAGAATGTCTTGGAAATGTCAGATGTTGGAGGTATTATTAATGTGGTAGTGTATTCGATTATTCTAACGTAATATAATATTCATGTATTCTGAATATTATAAGCTTTGTTACGATTATTAGTAAATTAGTTGTGATCATATTCATTATTTTTAGAATTCCCTTAATTAAACTCAATTTAACCAAGGCGATGTCTTACCTATCAGGTGAGAACATTATGGTACAGTAAAGTACACAATAATCATCATTAACAATAATATGCGTTTGATGTTCCTGATGGGCAAGTGTCAATCAGGAAACCTTTGATGTTGTCATCTACCAAAGGGTATCTCCGCAACGTATTATTTAAGCATTAATCAGAGAATTTCATAATTATGATACCTTCACATTATGTAACCTTATTACCCAAGGGATAAACGTGGGTAACACTGGGATAATAATAATAACTTAGTATTTATATAGCGCAGTTTTGTGATATTTCACTTCAAGTGCGGGATGCTAATATATTAGTATTAGGCCTCATTCTCACGGGAGTTTTTTAACGTCCGTTAAAAAAGCGTTCAAATAGAACAAATGCATTTCCAAGTATAATACGTTCATACGTCAGCGCTTTTAAAACGCGACGCTTTTTTATCGAGCAGTGTTGCATTTTGAGCGCTGGGCGTTGGGCGTTAAAGGGAATAGATCATATTATGAAACTTCGTATTATTATTCACACGAGCGATAAAACAGCGCCGGTGCATCAATCTTCATCCTGTACATCCATCTAAAGAAATTAGGATTCTAGAGAATCGTCGATATAGCCCCACTAATTCAACTGTACGAAGTTCTACGCCACACTCCGCACAAAGCTTTTTTACCACTTTCAACCCAAATATTTGCCCATATTCATCCACACTGACGAATCAAGTTCAATAACTGTTCAGAGCCCTTTGACCAATATAAGTTCACCAGAAGAATTTTATTTATCTCCAGATGATTGTTAAAATTAATACCTAAGTTTTTAATAAAAATAAATTAATTTTATTTATTGTAATTTTATAATTATAGTTTTATTTACCTCAGTGTAATATCTAGTCGTTGTGCAGGTGGTATCGCCAAACGCATGTTGATATCTTGAAGTGGTATTCGAAGCCCCACCATAGTCAACAGTTCGTCAAATTTTGTAATAGACATTCGAAAATAACTAAAAAAATTATTGGCAATTTGCCTCAATTCTTCGTACAGTGTCACAAACTGCCATTTTAAATATCTCGGTTCATTCAGAGGATGAACCCAGAATGCCTTTTGTTTTCTTTTTCGTCTTCTAGCAATTTTGCAGAAACCATTTCCACGTCTTAGTGAAACAAGAAACGAAAAAAAAGTGATTTTTAAGCGTTCATATGAACAATCACATCGAGAACGTTATAAAAGAGCCAACGCCGAGTTTTAACGCGGCGTTTTTAAAAAGTCTCGTGCGAATTACGCCTTATACTTGCTGCTTTTGGTCCAGTTAGTGAAGGTGACCATTTTATAAAACCGATAGGAATTGGTTAAAAAAATAACCCTCGGATCCACTGTCATCCAGTGGTAGCTAGTCACCGGGATATGCAATGACGTCGTATGTAATATATAGAAGACTTAAAATATAATTTATTATTAAATATTCTAAAAATACACACACTAGAAGACTTAAAAAATTTATTCAAAATACTCAACTCTAAGTTCAACTATTGCGAACTCCTGCAACTCATAAACTTGCGAATACCGACAGCAACTACACGACAAAATACTCTATTCCACTGCAGCATTCGTAAGCGAAACTACATTGCTCACTTGTTATGAAAATAATTTAATAAGGAAGATAATGTTCTAAATTACCCCAGGGTTATTAATATTTTTTTATATTAATAATTCAAATTATTTTACTGGCTACTAATAGTTTCACTTTTTCTCCGATTAGTTAAACTTTCGAACGATAGGGGGATCATGATCGATTTCCTGCACTTCTTGGATTCGCATCTTGAGGGCAGGATGTGAATCCGACAGTCAACAAGTGGATTTTAAATTATAATGGAAATTGTTTAATCGGCGGGTTTTTTCAAGTTAATTTATTATGTGAACGATAGTTTCCTTTAAATCTCAGCCGGTACAAGGTTATCGCGACTGGAGAATCTTTATTTTACGGGTATTCAAGTGTAGAATCCCCTTGTGCTACAATGGCGGCTTGATCGACAAATTTAATCATAATCTTCGATTATATACACCATCCGTCATTCGGCGAGATGTATCACCAATAATACAACGGCACACAACCCGTCCGCCTTTTCCACACCATATATTTCCAACCTGATGGGACCTGAACCATATAATGGAGGAAGCCAAAGGCATGGCGTCCCCATACTCCACAACTACCCAAGATGGATGGAGAAGATCGAGTAACCTGGCGATGATGCAAAAGTGAGGGAGGAACGGTCCCCTTGCTTTGCATCTGGATTCGACGCAGCCACGTTATAGGTTTTTAGCTAGGATGTAGATGTAGTATGGTCCACAGGTGTGATTAATCTTTTAATATATAAATCTTGTTATACATCCACTCTTTTATTTTATATTTCCAAGCTTCACAACATTGAATATAATAACAGTGCCCACGCTCTGATGGGAGTATTTCATGCCTACCGACACAGTCCAGCATATCTCGTACCCACGAGATTTGGCGTCCAAGATCCCATGGGATTAAAGCTGATAACTGTGTACCTTTATGTATAACCCTATCAACCTGTTAAATTACCTACCCTACTCCACCTATGTACCTTTTTCGGAAAATTTAGTGATTTATATAAATCGATTATCATGCGCACAACAATTCACCAAAGTTTTTTCGCAAATGAATGGTATAGAAATGCATACGCGACAAACAAAGAAACATTAATCTTTATATGTAAAGACGAACTAGTATTGAACTGTTTATTTCCCAAATAAAGTTAAATAAAAAACAAAACTAAGAGACTATAGTATATGAATATTCTGAAAAAAGGAGCTCTTAATCTATATATATATAATAAAAATTTAGGTTCCGTATGTTTGCGTTCGCTCGCTTATTTCGGAAAGTAATCGATGGATTAACTCAAAATTTTTACAGAACATTGCATTTTAGCAGAAGAGCGTTTGTACATACTTTTTATTTGGAAGTTCCAAAGGAAAAGGATAATTTTATGCGTTTTAAATTGACTCATAATTTGTCATAGTAAAAAACAGAATGACAGTTCTAGACAGTGTTGCCATTTTATTAATTATATTAAAAGTTACAAAAATTTTAATTTAACAGACCTTATAATGCGCCAACAATTAATGAGGTGGGAATTGTCATGGTTGGAGAAGAATTTCATCCTCGCGATATCGTTTTGCAAAGAAAAAATGATAAAATATAAAGAATTGCTGACACTCATAGGTGCTACGATCCACTGCAATATCCCATTCTGTTTCCAAGCGGTCAAGATGGTTATCATTTCAATAACAAAATTAAAAATATAGTAACAGGTGAATACACAGACAAAAAAGTTAGTTCAATGAATTATTATGATAAATATCTTCTGAAATGCCATCAGCTCTTCCATCAGTACATTGTCGACATGTACGCGAAAATAGAATCAGAACGACTACTATTCATTAGGCTCAATCAAAAGAAACTAAGATCAGAAGAATACATACATTTGAGAGATGCGATTAGAAATGATGATGATGTAAGCAACATAGGGAAGTTGACCATTTTGCCGGCAACATATAGTGGTAGTTCCCGACACATGCACGAATATGCGCAGGACGCTATTACATATGTGCGGAAATATGGTCATCCTGATCTTTTCATTACATTTACGTGTATATTAAGTTAATATTCAATAAGCAATGTGTCTTCTTGGGAAATGCACAGTTGCTAGATAATTTTTGTTAACTCCTCTTATAATTAAAATCAGACAAAGCCACAGCGAAGCGTGGTCGGGTTCAGCTAGTTATATATAATAATAATTATGTATGAAATGTACCTACCTGCAGTACTTTAGCTTCATATCCTAAACATAATGCTCTATGAAACGGTTCCATGCCAACTCAGAATGAAACGGACTCAGAACTACCTCAGAAAGGTCATTAAAAGCTATGAAAAAATAATTTTAAGATAGCCGGTAACCCTAACCTAACTTAACCTATTTAACCATTTAAAAAAATATAATTTATCAGCACTCTTAATGACCTTTCTGAGGTGCTTTCATTCTGGCCGGTCACCGTACGAAACAGGGATCAAGTTCCTCTTAAGTGGATATCATTTTACATTTATATCCTTTGACACGAATCATATCAAATCCTTCATTCCATACATCCGTGGAATCTGTAATTAATAGGTTGGTATATTGTAATCGAAAGCGCTTATTTGTGTGTCAACAAATACTCCCACCCAACCAAAGCCACCAGGCCACCCACTAACTGTCAAATAATAATGACTGACGACCTTCGATCGCGGATTCGCATTCGCATTAGCTACCACAAATAAAACTATTGGTTTGTGTTTTTCTTTTTAAACGAATGGAATAAAATAAAAATAACAATTAGTACTACTGAAGTGTGTACTTAATGTCAATGTTGATGTTGACGTTGACGTTGAAGTAAGGCTGAAGGTAGTGGGGAGGGGAAGGAGATAGGGAAGAGGAAGGTGGGGATGTACCTGGCTATTCAGATCTGGTCACCAAACACGGCAAAAGCCATTTCAAGCAACGTTTCAATTCTGAATGGTGGTCTTACACCAGGGCGATACTGAGAGTATCTTCCACTCTGGAACGTGCCGCAAATATACTATATATTATTTTTAATGAATAAATTGTGAAATAACACAAATTAATCAAATAAAATTTATTTGTCACGCCGGGATTCGATCCCGCGACCTTTGGAGTGCTAGTCAAGAGCCTTACCGCTGGACTATGTCGGCCGTGTACGAGCCCTTAATGTTGGTTTCGCGTTCCAACAACCCTTTGGTGATATATTTTTTTCTTAATTACCATTTGAACAACTGTGAACAACAATATTTTATCATCACACAAGATTCAGAGAAATTTTATTGTATTCTGAATTCTGCCGTCAGCGTGGTTTAAGCTTTACAGAAAATGGGACTATTTTTGGCCACCCGTGTGGGCGAATTTTTGAGGCGACTAAATAGCCGCGTTGTAAAGGGGATTTATTAATTCGGGTCTTGCAAAGGGATATGTAAGACGGATGCCGGTAGCTAGTTCAACATGCGAGCCTTTTAACAAAAACATGTCAGAGAAACAAATCGTTTTCATGCTGCTGACATCAACTATAGACGGCGTTCCACTCTTGTCCTGAGAACTAAGGTGTTTTCACTAGGGATCTCTTTTTACGATGATCTTTGGTATCCAGTCGTCTAACTTTCTGTCTAAAAACGTGATAAGTATGGCCTGGCCTTTGAGACCTGTAGGAACCCTATAAATGTATCACGCTCAATCAAATTGTTCGTTTTCTTCATTTTATTATTATTCCGTGAGTTCGTTCCTAGAGCATTTTACGTTTAAGGGTCTTTAACCAGCCAGCGGCCGAAAATCCAAATTTCGTTGAAATATGTTTTTACGATCGTACAGGGCGGTTCCAATGAGAAAGGTTAATTATTCTGGGTACCAGCTTTTTAAAATTATAACTCAATATCGATTTTATTTCATTCAAAATTTGCTTTAATTTATACCTCCATCCAAAAATGCTGAAAGGCGTGATTATAAAACTATTAAAATTATGTACTTTTTATAATTATTTTTTGATTATAAGTATTTATAATTTTTCAGTAATGTCTAAGCAAAAATGTGCAAAAAAAATTAATTTGTAAGACCGTAAATAGATAGACAAAATAGAGAAATTTTCGTCATAAATAAGTGTTCGGATATATTTTTTAATGATTTTATTTGAACTAAAATTAAAATTTTGAAACATGTGTTTACAATAAAACGTATTGATTTACAATAACGTATAATTACATGGTATGAAATATGTCTTGTAAATTAAGATTTTTCGTTTGAAAATTTATCAAATCTGCCAACGACCTATGGTACAACCTTATTAGGTATACTAAAAATAATCGATTTTTCTCAAAATTTAAAACATGCTATTACTACATAAAAGAACAATCTTTCGAAATCAATTTATAATTTTTTGTGGAAAAGAGAAAATACGTCTAAAATTTGATTTCAAAATATCATATTCCGTTTTTCTCTGGTTATTCCCTTTTAACGACTGCTAATATATTTTATTCGTTTCGGGTTCGGTACTACGCCAGTCGTAACTAGCCATTCGACTTGTTTCGGCTTTATATATCTAATATATTTAGCAAGCAGTTATTTATTAACTCTGCGTATTTTATAATCCAGCCAATGAGTAATTCTTTCTAGAACCCATTAAACCCCAGGTTCTCTCATCTTACCTCAACCAACTCGGCAATTGAGAATTCTTATTTTTTAAGTCAATCTCATAATTCAAATTCAGAATAAACAATATTATCTTCGACTAATTTTTTCCCATATTTTAGGCAGCCACCTTTTTAAATTATCACAATGTAAAAATAACTGATACGGTACTGATACTGATACTAGATACGGTCTCGGATAAAGATATCATATTTTATTTATTCTTCTTCTTCTTTTTGTGCCCTGTCCGTTTAACGGACGTTGGCTATCATGTTGGCTATGTGGACTTTGTTTACTCAGGTCTCAGGTTTTTCAGCCATAAGGTTCTCCTTTTTCAAGGGCCCCGTCTTCCGGCAATCTTTCCCTGCATATGAGATGCGGGATATCGTACTTCTTTGGATGTCTCATCACATGTCCAAGATATTGAAGTTTTCGGATTTTTATAGTTTTAATTACTTCCTTTTCTTTATTCATCCTAGCCATAACATCTTCATTCGTAACCCTGTCCATCCAGCTTATTTTAAGTTTTCTTCAGTAGAACCACATCTCGAATACCTCCAGTCGCCTAATTAGTTCTTCAGTAAGCGTCCATGCTTCCATTCCATAAAATAATTCCATAAGATAATTTTCTTAAATATTCTGAATAGCAGACCCAGACACACGTTGCTGTGGCTAACGAAACATAACGCCATAACCCAACCTTTATAAAATCCACACCGCCCGCTTGCCAGCTGCCCGCTGCCTGAATTGATTCTATGAATTTCTCGGCTTTTCTCTACCTTAATATGCATGTATTATACATATAAACCTTCCTCTTGAATCACTTTATCTATTGGTGAAAACCGTATGAAAATCCGTTGCGTAGTTTAAAAGATCTTAGCGCACATACAGCGGGAGCAACTTCATTTTATACTTAGTAAAGAGAAGATTTGAATTATGAATTCGTAAGACGAGAGATCATGGGTTCGAGTCCCTGTTGCGACTATTGCGTATTATTTTTCTGTTTTGTGCTTTTTCATATTTTCGTTTAGATTTATCGGTATTATCTTCTTTTTCATTTACAAAGAAACCTTTCAATTCAGAAATTCCATAAAGCCATTTTCGTGCTTTCGCTTTCAGGTCGATGCAAGAAGTGTCTTCCACTCTGGACAACGGATCGTAAAATAATTTAATAGCAACATTAAATAATTCACATAAAGAGGAAAAGCCGAATGAAATGACTTGGTCCAAAGTGTAATGTAACGAAAATAAGTTAGTGAAAACATTTAATTGTGGAATCATTTTCATTACTAATATGCTTCTAAAAAAGCAATGTAAATTAATTCTTTCATGAAGGTCACATTTGATAAAAATTGAGATACTACCGGCACCTATGGGTTGCTTGAGCAAACTCCCAGGCTTTAGTATTTCAAACAAATGGTGCGAAGCTTGGCTAGTCGCTGAGTGTTCGGTAGATCGGTAGCAACCTGTTTTAACTACGAAGTACGTACTACAGAAGAAACCATTTTTTTGTAAATACTTCCAAATGTCAAATGTATAATAGTTAATTCTTTAAATGTGTGCAGGTTTTTACATTATAAAAATGCTAGCATCTCATTATTATGGTTTCTTCCTAACGCAAGTTTTAACAGTAAACAACTGCCAGTGTTTGGCCCGGTGTTATCACCGTAAATTATAATATATTTATAACATGTCCAATGTGAAATAAACAGTGAAGTTTTTTGCAAAAGGAATTATTTTATTTAAAAGGACCCTTACAATTTTAACAACATTTTCAAGCAATGGAGCCAATTATTTATGTCCTGATTACTAAAAGTTTTATTTTGCTATTTAATTTTTAGTTCGTCATAACCAAAACCTCTGCCGTAGGTTCCAAGGTGATTTAGCAGGATTGCTCGAGTTCATGGGGTAAGGTTTGTCTAGGTCTTGGCGGCGGATGACGTGGACCCACTAAACCTCGGATTCCTACCAACCCCTCAAACCTTTTTCCTTTCCAGTACTCTCCTCTGATTCCTTTTCTCAAAAACTCCTCCACACAGCATCAAAGATGAAGAGGGCACATTGAACCCTAGATTCCTACCCACCCTTAAACCTTTTTCCTTCCCAGAACCCTAATCTTATTCCTTTCTTTAAAACACACAGCATCCTCAAAGATGACATTGGCCCTGAGGAAAATTATTTTGTTAAAGGAGACTAGATTTTCATTTCGATCCCTTTTAGATGTTATCAAACACGATCTTTGAAACATTAAATTCGACGAGGTTATTCTTACTCCAAGAGAAACTCTCGAGGTAACAGTCCATTCTTTGCTTCAAAGCCCTCAGAGCTATTGGAGTTTGTGTGCCCTTTGGGGGTTTGTCAAATAAAAAGCTATCATGGTCTGTACTGTCATCCGCGTAACAATGAAGGTCACAAACTAGATAGGCTAGAATCATTAAAAAATACCCGTCTAACTAAAAAAGTAGACCTTAACTTTGTAATGAACAAGAAATTAGAATCATTTGCTAAATCTCAGCTTTAGAATCAAATGTAATTTTCATCATATATTCTAAAGTAAAATTTGTTTTTATATTTATTTAATGACCTTTGTAAGATTATTTCTACTCCAATGTAAAATGTGGTCCTTCAAAAATCAATATAACAATTGGACAACAGACATAAATAATGTATATTACCTCTAAGGTATTCCCCAAAACAATATCGAAACAAGCTGCGAACCCGAAGTAATACTGTGAATAACCAAAATAATTATAAATTCGACAGTCAATCACGACTTAGTAGCAAAAGTAAGAAAACCCATATAATATCGAAACAAGCTGCGAACCCGAAGTAATACTGTGAATAACCAAAATAATTATAAATTCGACAGTCAATCACGACTTAGTAGCAAAAGTAAGAAAACCCATATAATTGAATATAATCCTTGTAGACTACCCCTTCTTCACCCATATGTTATGTACATAAACCGTAGATTAATTAAGAATAATTTGTACCAGTCTGAAGATGGTTTTAGCGGACACAAGTTCCATGTTTGTTTTATTATATTATTAATGTAAAAGGAAATAAACATTGAATTAAAGCGTTTATTTATCCAAAGACTGACTTTTAATATCATTTATCTTCTGATGTTTTTGAGAAATTTGGTTGTATGTTCATGTACTCATTTGCCGGTTAAATTGTTAGCGCTTTAAACGAGAGAGACTTGAAGATGTCTCCAAAATGATGAAATGTAGATGCCTGTAAAGAAAGTTTCAGACTTGGAGTCAATCCCAAAAGAATTCAATGTCAAAATTTTGCAAAACTTAGCGATCAATTTTTATTTCGCCATCTTGTGAAATAAAAAAAAACTCAAGGTTGCTTTACAATGCCATCTGAATTATTAAGTAGAAGCTGTGTTAAAAATTACGGATTCCCTCGCCATTCTACTTGGATTAAGCGAAGCGAAAGAAACGATAATTGGTATTTACATATTCTCAGATATGGCGGTCTATGAAAAGGTTCAGGTTCGTGGACAAACTGTGGAAATGAAAAAGAAATAGATTATCCAATTTATTTGTAGGGTGATCGAAGAAGAAAAAAATATCTTGTTACAGAATTTAGGTATTACCGGCTTTTCTGAAAAAGGTTTTCAACTCTCTCTCTCTCTCTCGTTTATGAATACATTTACTGATGGGTTGTGTTCGGAGGTTCGCATAAAATTGTATTTAGCCAAATATTTTCAATGTATTTACATTTATTTTATTGTCTTTTGGGATAAATTTTCATTAAAAAATTATCATGGAATATGTTTTGCGAAATAAATTGTGTTATTAAACAAAAAGGTTGGTTTCAAATTAAACGAACAATCAATTAGATTTTTAAAGAAATATCAAAGTAAACCATCAATTAGTAAACAAATAAAAAGAAGATCCAAATGAGACTGATTTTCAACCATCTGCGCTGCACCTATGAACAAAATTTCACAAAACCAGATCGAGCATTAAAGACTGCACATATCTGATCAGTAAACGAAAAAAGGTTACGACTGAAGATCGATATATTCTTGTATTTGTCATGTGATATATCTTTTCACTAATGTGCCACTAGAAGACTCCATGACAATGCTCAATGTAAGTCATTACCTATTGTATCACTCTATTGTAAGCTTTTTGAACACTGACTCAAAATGGCATATTTCGCATCCCAAGGTCATCTTTTTGGCCAAGTAAAAGAAAATTGGGATGGGTCATTGGATTATTGCCAATACTAGCCAACATTTTTATGGAGAAGTTTGAAGAAGTGGCACTCGCCTTAGCGCAAAACTACGTTAGTCATTAGGGCTGATCCTAAAGCATGGTGGCGCTCTAAGAGTATGGATACTAGAGAGACGGCATGTAAAGTGTGCCCCTCTTCCCAAAGCATGCCTTTTCAAAAATTTTACCGAACGGTTTTTAGATGGCTGACATTGGCTTTTACACCTCGGTCGCGCATAGAGCTCACAGAAAAACGTTCATAAAACATAGAAAAATGGTCCACTGTGCCGTAAAATTGTGTAAAAGTAGTTCCATGAAGACCTTTAAGAAGAAAGACAGTCTTACCTTTCACATGTAAGTGTTTAAACATAGCTTAAATATACATTTTATAATTTTCGGCGTGTTCATTTCAACCGCCATCGCCATGAGCCCGATGTTATCACGTGAACTCTGACTGCCAATGGGCCGAATCAGTCAACTTAAATTATAATAATTAAAAATTACCAAAAAACTTTTATGTTTTTATTAATCATAACGCACAAATATAAAGTTGTGATTCACACATGTCATAGGTATATGTTTTTTATCATTTAGCTTATTCATTTTTTTTAATTTTTACTTTGTCTTTTTTGCACTGTTATTTTTAGATTTTCTTCCTACTAATTTACCACTCCTTTTACATATGTTCACAACGTCAATTCAAAGTTTATAATCACTGCATTGTTATGTAAAAGTCACATTGACATGCCCTCGTGGTCGAGGGGTAAAGCTCTTGACTAACAATCTGGAGGTCGCGGGTTCAAATCCCGAAATAAATTTTATTCGATTGATCTGTGTTTTCAACATTTTATAATTAAAAACATTATAAGATATATTTCCGGCACGTTCCAGGTGGAAGACATTCTCAGTATCGCTCTGGCGTAGGTAAGACCACCATTCAGAATTGAAATGTTGCTTGAAATTGATTTAGCCGTGTTTGTCGACTAGATCTGAATAGCCGAGTACTTCTCCAGTTTTCTCTCCACCATTTATTTCCCCTCACCATTTACCTTCAGCCTCACAACGTACATGCTACAGACGGAAGCAGTTGGGATTCTTGTGATATATTATATGGTATATCTCTACATATTATAAAACAAAGTTATTCGCCGCGTCTGTCTGTCTGTCTATTCGCAATAAACTCAAACTACCCAAACGGATTTTCATGCGGTTTTCACCAATAGATAAGAGTGATTCATGAGGAAGGTTGAGGTATATAATTTGTCAAGGTTTTGTGTAAATTTATTGAAATATATAACATATCTGGTTAAGCGGCAGCGGGCAGCGGGCAATGGGCTGGCAAATATGGGCGGTGTGGATTTAATTTAACAGATGGCGTTGGTTATAAAGGTTGGGTAATGGCGTGGCATTTTTTTACGTTAGCCACAGCAACGTGTGGACGGATCTGCTAGTATAAAATAATATGTACATTATTTTTAAATAAATTAATTATGAAATAACACAAATTAATCAATTATTACAAGCAATAATTGTCAGCCTGAAACACTCATTTACATTGAAAAATCTTCCGAGAAAAGATACTTGCCGCCAACGGGACCTTCCGATTGCCGGTCGAATGCTCTGACCACTGAGCTATGGCGGCTTATCAAATACCCGCCAAATAATTCAATATATACTAGTGTTTCATTCAACAATTACTGCTTATTATATTTTTTCCACCTGAAAACAACCAACTTTATTTTGTCCCGTTGGCGGCAAGTATATTTTCTCGGAAGATTTTTCAATGTAAATGAGTGTTTCAGGCTGACAATTATTGCTTGTAATAATTGTTACCCTTTGTGCTATGCATAAAATCTTGTCTAAACGTTAGTTTATAAATTAAAAAATAACAAATTAATCAAATAAAATTTATTTGCCCACGCAAATAAGTCAAGCAGTGTTTGTTCCTATCACTTATTTTTTTGTTATCATTGTAAAACTGTAAATACAGTTCTTTTATAAGATTAATATCGAGCACTCCTTTCTTAAAACACAAGCACCAGCTTACATCAGAATAGAACACACAAAAATTTTCACTGCAAGTCTGTTGATTTTATAAAAAACCATACTAACTATTTATATGATAAATTAAAATCTATTTCAAACTGATGAGTTAAGCAATGATCATCAAGGAATGGTGCCTTGGGTTACAGTGAGTTCATAACACTAGTTTTTTTACCCACTTGCACTTGTCAAGTGAAAAGTGAGGCCGATGTATTTCGACAAGCGCTTCACAAATCTTGATTTCGCAAAAAATGAGTTAAGTACGTCCTAGTAGATGAAGGTAACTTAAAATAACTTGTATAGGGAACAATAAAAATTAAAAAACACATAAGTCTCCAGTCTCCTTGTTACTACCCTCTCCTCATTTCATTACTTATTTTTCAATTAAGCTATTATATTTTATGTCCAAAATGTAATAAAAAATTAACGAAAGTTTAAAATATATAAAAATAATAATGATTCCCATTCACACAGTTCGGCCCTTATCTCCAGAGCGCCGCCTTCCCCCCGCAAGCTAGCCACATTCCCCGTTTCTATCCCCTCCCACTAGACAGCTACTAATTTGCAGAGCTACATAGGTTTTTCGCTTATCCCCGTAATATTCCGAAAGTATTGCCGCTTCCCTTCAATCTTAGTTCCATGGTGGCGCTACTCTAAGACGTCTTCGCCCAATGGCGCATGACGGCCTCACGGAATAGAGAAACTGGACGAATTCCTGGACCATCGTGATTCATTCCTTTGCTAAATTAAGTTCACAATGCAGTTGGAAAACCAAGAAAACATCCTGCCTTTTCAAGACGCGGAGGTGATGTGAAAAGAAATTGGTAGGGCACAAGTGTATAGAAAACTAACTCTCACGGTATCTACAAGAAAGTGGACTTTTCCATGTGTAGGTGACCCAAGTAACTATAATGTGCGAGAAACTAAAAATCGGATCGAAATTTAAAAGCAAACCGATGCAATAGGGCGAAACGGTTACCCCGCAAGACATATACGGCATATCATAAGGGCCAAATCTTTCCCAATGAAGAGAAACATGAACAACAGTCGATAGGCTATGCTTTCTAGCCTAAGTATTGAGAAAAGTAAGCATCAAGACCGTCTTCGGAATAAGGATTAAAATATAGGATCTATTGAGGCCTGCCACACTGACAACCGGTTTTCTACCCACCCCTCATACCTATTTTCTTCCAACAACTTTCTTTCCTTAAATAAAACCTCCACACGGCATCCCCTAAACCTAAGAAGACATAGGGCCTGAGGGAAATTATTTTCCTCACGGACTCTTGTGTGGAGTTAATATAAAAAAAAATACATAGGAAGCGCCCGGCCAGACCTCTGCAGATGCTTCCGATAGTTCATAATGCTAATACTTATTTAACTAATGGATGCATACCATCCATCTTATTTTGCCAACTGCGGCCATGAAGGCCTCGATTTGCCGATAGTTCTCAAACTACAGTGATATTTCTGACTAATATACACGTTTTTAATACCCCGCTTTTTTAAGGTTTATTTTTTTTAATATTATTTAGATGCTTGATCATAAAAAAATATTCTAAAACACCATTATGAATACATAAACAATTTAAATTAAAAATATGTTACATTAAAATTTAATTTATTAATCTAACGTGTACTTCTTTAAAAATGCTTTGTAAAATTTAATTTCTAAATAAAAAATTTGGAATAAATGGTTCAAATCAATTATGGTTTGGCTGCGCTCGGCTTATTATTTTTGTGTTTATTTGGGAACAAAAATATTTTTATTTCATGGCAATTATCTGTTCCTTTCCCCGCTTGTTCCATTGTCATTATTATTCGCAAGAAACTTTGTGACGAAGTGAAACTCTAAAAAAACTTTGTGACGAAGTGAAACTCTAAAAAAAAACGAGTGTGCTCTAGACCACACAACTGAAGTAAAACTTCTGCTCCATCTATATGATAGGAAGAGAGAAAGAAAATGTGCGCGCGCACTGCTCTCTCTTGCTCCTACAGTGTGATACAGACAATAGGCCTGCACTGTGCATAGCCAGAGAAAGTAAATGTGTGCTCGCACCTCTCTCTCTTGCCCCCACAGTAATATACGAAGCGTTCGCCTCGCTTTTCGTAACGCTCTCGTCACGCATTCACCAGCTTACTACCCAAGTCAAGCGTGCGTAAAGAAGTTTTACTTCAAAAACATATGGCAAAGAACGCCGAAGAAGAACGCAGCAAAGCATCTCTATAGTTGTATGAAGATACCTTGTTTTAACGAAACAATACGAATACCTATGTATGTCTTATATTGACTACATACTCAATATAATAATAATAATAATAAGCCTTTTTATTCTGGACTTCTGTTAGGTATGTATTAGACATGATCTTATTTGTTATAGTATATCCCGAAGCTCAGTTTGCCTCTTGGCATAGGCCTCCTCTAACATTTTCCATTGGGACCTGTCACGCGCTACTCTTCTCCATTGATGTCCAGCAGTGAGTTTTAGGTCATCTTCCCATCTCATGTGTTGACGTCCTCTACTTCTCTTGCCATCTCTGGGATACCAGTCAGTGACATTTTTGCACCATTTCTCTTGTGGATCGCGTATCATGTGTCCTGTCCATCTCCACTTTTGTTGGTCTATTCGGGTAACTACATCGGCAACTTTAGTTTTCTCCCTTATTGTGCTACCTCTCACTCTGTCCTGTTTCCTTGTTCCTGTCAAACTTCTCTCCATGGCTCTCTGGCAGCGTTCCAACTTTTCTCTGTGGCGTTTGGTGAGTGCCCAAGTTTCACATCCATAGGTGATGACTGGAAGTATACACGTGTTGAAGACTTTCCTTTTTATTTGCATACTTAGCTCCTTAGATTTCAAGACTTCTTTCAAAGACCAGTATTTCTTCCATCCATTTGCTACTCTTCTCTCGATTTCTTTAGTGGTTTGATCTTTGTGAGATATTATCTGTCCTAAATATTAATGTCCATACTCAATATAACACATATTAATGTTACTATATAAACTGAATATCTAACCTTGTTAAAAAAAAAAACATTCCGCAGTTTGCAATGAATATTTATCATGTACCTAACCACTCCGCTGTACGCGTTGAAGTTTTTATATACTTTTGTGATTTTTTAAACAATTTTAAATACAAAATTTTACATCCACTTAAGATCGCATCTATTAAGTATCTATCTTAAGAAACTTATCAACTTTTCTATTATGATAAAATGTTTATCTTCAATTACCTACACATGCATTCGGATGTACAATGACACCCACATCCGATTGAATCTGTTGAGGTGATTACTGTTATGTTATAATTATACTCTTCAATTGCTTACGGAAGCGTGATAATATATTATTCATTCAATTAATAACCTTAACAGTTCTAAAGGAAACTAAAATACCTATTCAGGACGAAAGTACTAACTAATCATGTTGTCCTAAAATACAACATCTCCAAACTTGTTGAGATACCTTATATCACACTTCGGTAAGCAGTTGTTACGAATATACTCTTGGTTGTTCATGAAAGTTCAGTAATATTTGTTAAAATATCTAAATTGGATATAACACTACAAAAAACAAAATAAGACTCAAATTTCATGAACGCAACCTTATGTTTTCTTTTTAAAATAGGAATAAATTTTTAAAAAACATGTAGGTACCTTTTACACATAATGTAATAAGAAAATTTTTCATATTTCAGTGATAGGAAAATTACTTTGTATGAATAATTTTAAACATTTAGTATTATTATAGTTATCTGATATATATGTACATTCTATTTCAGCAAATTACCTGAAAGAATTATTTGAATTCAAGCATAAGTGTGTGACACTCCTTGCTCCAAACAAAAAACGTTTGTTGACGCAGTAACTTTTAAGTATTTTCTCTTTAATACTAATAATTTTATTTATAAATAATATACATTTGAAGTATTATGAGGTATTTTTAATATTTATACTAATTTTAAGTGATACTTGTGACAAACATCCTGTACACATGCTCCAAACAAAAAGTTTGTAGATGGAATTCATTGATTATATAGTTTAATCTAGTTGGAGCATACTCATTGAAATAAAATTATGTTTATAGCTTTAAATGTTGGAGCATACTCATTGAAATAACATTATGTTTATAGCTTTATGTCAATATCGTCGCGCGATACACACGTTTTACCGTCGCGCTGTCATTCAAAAAAAAATTTCGCGAGTTTTATTCACTCTTGTAAGGAATAATGAGTGACGCCGTGCTCATCGAATTAAGGAGCATCATTCTCGAGCAAAGCAGGACGATAAACGAGTTGCTAGACCGTGTAAAGGCCATAGAAGCAACATTGAATCGCCAGGTGACAAACAATGAAGACAAAAATGTACTACCTACGAATCCCTCTACACAGCGCTGGGCTGACGTAGCGGCCCCCGCAGCCCCCGCGGCCCCCGCCGTCCCCCACACCGCGTCCGCTAACCCGTCCGCAGTGGCACAAACCAAGGAAAGGATGCGTACTAGGGCGGCCACCAAAGCTAAAAATAACGACATTCAATTTGAAACCGCATCTTTTAGCGGCGCGATCCCTAAAACACACACAACAGAACCACACATTCCAATTTCCGAGCACGAATCGAAAACCACTCCTAATCAGGAAGAATGGACGAACGTTAAACGCAGACAACGGACAGCGAAGAATTTGATTGTTGGGAACTCCGATAAGTCTTCAAGTGTAAAAGCATTTCCAAGGATAAGGAATATTATTGTGTCCAGAATTTTAAAGGACACAACAGAAGAAGAGATCCGGGCGCACCTGGAGAAAAATAAGATACCGAAATGCGAAATTCAAAAATTCATCGCACATTCTCAAGAATACGCAGCTTTCAGGATAGGTGTAACGGAGGATCTGTACGATAAACTCTTACAGGAAAATTTATGGCCAAGAGGAGTACCGATAAGACATTATCGATACATAAAACCGAGACAAAATCCAATTGATACTAACCAGAACCGGCCCAAACCGAACGATGATGCCGCCCCGAAATGACTAGAGAACCCCCTAAAAGCAAATTCTCTCCCTTGCACAATTTATTACCAAAATGTGCGGGGATTAAGATCCAAGACTGATGATTTCATACAAAGTGTGATAATACAAAACAACGACCTTATACTACTTTCAGAGACATGGCTTAATGACAGCATTTACAATGGTCAACTCTTCGATCAACGGTATGACGTCTTCAGAAAGGATAGAACCTCGGGTCATTCAAGGGGAGGAGGAGTACTGCTAGCCGCGAGACGTGACCGCGCCACCCTAACCCAGAGACTTACCTATTTGGAAAGTGAAGACGAGAATATGTGGATAAAGACATACCTAAATGATTTTGGTGTAATTTACATTTGTGTTGTGTACATTCCGCCGGCGTCGCCAAATAAAACATACACCGATTTTTTTTTGATAAGGTTACAGAGAACTTCAATTTTTTAATTAATAAAAAAATTGTTGTGATTGGCGACTTTAATCTGAACTCAAGTAACAAAGGCACCCAAATGGATCTCCTTTATTTTATGAATCTTTTTCAAATGAAGCAGAGTAACTCTATTACAAATGTGAAGGGAAGCACGCTGGACATTGTACTCAGTAACTTTAATTTAAAAGTATACAAATCCTTATACTCACTAGTCAAAGAAGACGCTTATCATCCGTCGTTATGTATAGAGATTTCGCCGAACAAAAACACAACCAATTGTCAAACCCGAAACTTCTCGAATAATACTGATAATAGTGTTAGGCGAGGATGAAACTTCGAACATGGTGATTTTAAGGCTCTTTATTGCCATTTACAATCCCATGATTGGCAACCTTTGAAAGACATAAATGATGTTAATTTAGCGACAAACTTTTTCTATTCTATAATTTATAAATACTTTGATATGTGTTTCAAAATTAAGCGCACTCCGAGGAATGGTAGGAAATATCCTAAATGGTTTTCTAGTGAGGTTGTTAGCGACATAAAGCTCAAATTCAAACATTACAAAAAATGGAAGAAAACTGGAATGGTAAGTGAACGGGACATGTTTTGTCTACTTAGAACAAAAATAAAACGCAGTATTCGATTAGCACATGTGCAATATATTAATTCTGTTGAAAAAAATATCAGATGTGATCCCAAATCTTTCTGGAAATATATCTCGTCCAAGAGAAGTGATGGCGGGTTTGTTGACCATGTTACTTGGAATGATCAGTCTTTCTCAGGAGCAGATATTCCAGAAGCATTTGCAGACTATTTTAAATCAACTTATAGTAAAGAAGCTGCGGACTTGAAATCTTTTATACCTGGAAAAAATACGCCACTAATAGCGCAGAATGTTGATATTCAAAACATCACAAACATTGACATCACCGCGGCTGCTAAAAAATTAAAAGCCAAAACTTCTTTTGGACCGGATCTTATTCCGTCATTCGTGTTAAAGGGCTGTTTTGAGCCCTTATTAACACCTCTCGCTTATATTTATAATCTCTCACTTAACTCCGGAATATTCCCAGACTTGTGGAAGATCTCCAAAGTTACACCGTTACATAAAACTGGTGATAAGGCTCCTGTCTCTAATTACAGACCAGTGGCGATCCTATCCTCTCCAGCCAAGTTGTTTGAACTAATAATTCATAAATTCATTTATACTCAAGTTGAACCCTTTATAATTGACCAGCAACACGGTTTTAGGTCTGGCAGATCTACTGTGTCTAATCTAATGGTTTTTACGGAGTACATATCTCAAGCTCTTGATAGCAACAAACAAGTAGATGTATCATACAACGACTTCGCAAAAGCCTTTGACTCGGTAGATCCGCTTATTCTCCTAAATAAACTCGACCAATTTGGATTTTCAGCGAAACTTCTACGTCTATTTCTAAGTTATTTCTCAAACAGACAGCAATACGTAACTTATGGTATATTTAACTCTTCCAACTTCATCACAAACTCTGGAGTTCCGCAGGGGTCAAATCTTGGACCCTTACTTTTCTCTCTATTTATCAACGACATTTATCATTGCATAAAATTTTCTAAGTTTCTCTTATTCGCGGATGACCTTAAATTATTCCTTTTAATAAAATCTTTGGAAAATTGCTTGCAGCTACAAAGTGATATAAATTCTATCGTCGAATGGAGTCACACCAATAAATTAGGATTTAATATTAAGAAATGCTCTATCATGTGCTACACCAAGGCGAACAAAACGATTTACTATAACTACAAAATGGCTTATTCGTCTCTTCAGCACATCGTTATTTTGAGAGATTTGGGAATCACATTTGATGCGCACCTAACATTTCACGTCCACATAGAAACGATATGCAGCAAAGCTCTAAGAATGCTAGGATTTGTGCTAAGCAACTCCAGACACTTTTGCAGCTCAGCCGCGATTCGTTTGCTATACTATAGTTTAGTACGTAGCATTTTGGAAAGTGGTTCAGTAATATGGGGACCAGTGGATTTAACATACTCTCAAATGATTGAGAAAGTGCAAAAGAAGTTTCTGAGATATTTATATCTTAGAGACTTCGGATATTATCCCTGGTTATATCCATCAGCCTTTTTGTCCGGCATGCTGGGTATTAATAGCCTCGCCGAAAGAAGGAAAACTGCTTTGCTGACAACAGCATATAAACTTTTAAACGGTAACATCTGTGTTCCCGATATATTACAAAAATTTGAATTTTATGTCCCCGACAACTTCACAAGAGCGCGCAGACACAGAACTTTTGTTGTTCCGAGATGCAGAACTAACTTACCATTAGTAATGCCGCTCGGAAAAATGATTATTTTACTAAATTTCCTGCCCCCTGACATAGATATTTTTAAACTAAATATTCATCAATTCAAAAACGCTATAATTATTTAATAAAATAAAATGTATGTTTATTATTGGTTATGTATAACTGTAAATGTGCATTTAAAATAAAATAAATAAATAAATAAATAAATAAATTGCAAATCCGTGTTAAAATACTATATTTATAATGTTACATACATATTTCACAATTACGTAAGTTTTTAACTTTAGCTTTAAGAGTTATGTGACATACAATGTTGCATTTTTAGTCTAATTCAGAAGTCAGTATGTTTCGTGTGGTGGGTGTCCCACACAGAATAAACCAAGTTTACATAATGTATGTCAAATCACTTTTGAAACTGTTTATATTATAAAATACAGAATCTCTCTTCCTTCTATTTACGACTGTAAGACCTAATTTAAGTAATCGTATTTAATGCATTTCAGAAAATATAATAACATATTGTTAAATTAAAAGCAGATTATTATTCGACACTACTCACAATATCAACATGTGATGTTTTTCATTATATTTTCTGGAACGCATAGAAACCAGTAAACTAATTTTACATTTATTTTTTTTATGTCGTTTTTCAAACTGGGAGGAGAGTATGTAGAGAATGACAGCGAATTCATTTTACAGCCATGAATTAATTTTGTATAAGGGTATCCCTGACATCTGACAGCGCTTGCGGGCGAGATGCCAGAATAAACTGGCGGGCAACTTCATTCCCTTACTTGCGCCCGCCCTCTTGAGTCGCTCGCTGCTGTTCGCTAGCATTCTCGCCATTTTCCTAAAAACCCTTATGTCGTGTCATGCTTTGTATCCGATGTCTCAATAATGTTCAATAAACATAGAGTCCGTTAACCTCAACCTGTGTATTGATTAATCTCGCTGACACCTTGGCTATCCCATTGGTAATGGGTAAGTACGAAGAAACAATTGCTAATTGCCAAATCGATTCTGCCAAAATACCTTCAAAAATTGTGGAAAATCCATCAAACCTTGTTCCTGTCAGTAATTTCCTTGAACAATGTAATAATTGGCATTTGCATCATTTTGGCGTAGATTCTAAAACTTCTAGCTGAAACAGTATGAATTTATAAACTCAATTACTAAATTAATTAATTACTAAACTAATTAATTACTAAACTGTATTATAAATTATCAAGGAACAACTCACAACCATGTTTAAAAAATGTATAATATGAAGTCATCACTCTGCATAAGATCTATTGATTTATGGATCCAGGAAAAACAATAAAAAATAATAAATCTCTGTATTTTAACTTGTTCTGAATTTATGCATCATTTTCGTAAATCTGAAATTTCTCAAATGATATCGGTTTCAGTTTCAGTGCCGGCAACCCAGGCGTTTATTTTATTTTCATTTATGTACATAGATTTCTTTTACCCACCTCAATAGACAAAGTATGTTCCGAGGCGGGTAAATAACAATTTTTATTTAGTGAAAATATATAAATAAATAAATATGCATCAAAGTAGATATGGGTTTAAATCAGAGGTTCCCAAACTTATTTTGCTCGTAGACCCCTTTCAAAAATTTTACTGATTTCGGTGGACCCCCTGCTGCTAAATTTCTACCATATTCCCAAAACTCATAAATGTGAAGATTAGATCTAACGATGGAAATTTACAACACGGCTGAGTTCCAACCCTAAATTCCGAGTGGTTTAAATTAAAAGAAAAATAGTATATTTTCTTGTGTTTTATTTATTAAAAAAAATGTAGGTAGATGACTCAAAAAAAAATTTTTTTTTTATTTCATAAATTGTTAGCATAACTATTAAAGAATATGTTCCCAAAGTTTTAGGATGGGTTGCTTAAAAAAAATTACGAATTCATCAAATATTTAAAGTTATATTTCACGTTCTATTCAAGTTCTGTGATTATTCCGGTTTCATTCAGCAACTGGCCTATAATAATGTAATAACAAAACTTGAATAGAACTTACACATGTGAAAATTAACTTCAAATATTTGATAAACTCATCAAATTTTTTGAAACAACCCGTCCTTAAATAAAAATTTCATTTCGTTCTGGTATTACGAGGGAGTTTGTGCCGAACCGCGTGGTAAACTTGAAACGCATTTTTAACGACTTTTTTGGAATTTGTGTGCACTCTAGCTAAGAAAGTTTTTAACCAAACATTTTAAAAATGTGCAGATACCTTATTTATATAATAACACTCTATGTGAACCGAAATTCGTAGTGATATCATTGTCAAAAGTATTTTTTAATTGCAAAAAATCAAATTTTCCTGTAAACACACCTGTAAAAAATTTAATTTCCATTTTTTGGGAAAAGTTAGGTGTACATAGAAGAGACACAATTAAATTCAAAACCCTATTGATTTGAGATGAATACTGTAGCCTTCAAAATACACACAAAAGCTACGTCTGATGATGACGTTCGATGTATAGCAGCTGATAATTTTCATATTTTCCGAGGAAATGCTTTGAAAAATTCACAATATTTTTTTAAATAGATATATGAAATGATCTCAAAGTTTCAATAAATTATACACCCATCTTCCATGCCAAAAATAATCACGAAAATCATTAAAAATACCAAGTCCTGTATTTCCTACCTTAATAGAATTAAATATCGAATATGCAAGTTTTTACAAGTAACAATCGCTGACCTTCTAAATATACACTATTCAAAAATTAAAAGAGGTTTTAAAAAAGGGAAAAAATTGCTTAATATTAAGGCTCTCTGATTCATAAGCCGGCCTAACTGAAAAAAAAATTCAAGCCCGTGTACCAAAAAATAGCAAAAAATGAGGATTGCATGAGAACCGTAGCTCTTAAAAAAATTTGCCTAAAATATGAAAATGATAATATTAAAGCTTCAAAATGCTTTTTTTAAAGTCTCAATATGACAATTTTTCAGCAAAATACAGCCTGTCAAAAATCACCGAAAAATTTGTTTTTTTCTGCTCCCTTAATTTTTTTTTGGGTAGTAATTATCTGCCTACATTGATAGGTAAAGCCAAGTCAACATTTTTGTTCTTTACTATCGAAACCAGATAAATTTTCGTGGACCCCCAAATACAACTTGTGGACCCCCATTTTTTTATCACGCCAACGTAGACCCCCGTCGAGTCTCCCATGGACCCCTGGGGGTCCACCTGGACCACTTTGGGAATAACTGGTTTAAATAGATAAAAATATTAAAAAAATATGTAAAAAGACGAAATAAAATATTTAAAAAAACCTATAAACATAGATATAAAAACATATGCATACACCTGCACAAATTCATGCATACATAATGTTGTTATATTAAATCCTTACATTTAAATTTTGTTATTTGATGTATTTCCATAAAAAAATATTATATGTGTAATTTAAAATTCACGTGGAAATATTAGGTCCTTACATATGAAATTGGCGTTTTGTATGGGAGGAACATAAAGTCGATTTTTTTTTAATATAATATATTTATTTAATCAAAGTATGTACCATTGCCATCAATGCACTTTTGCCATCTCATATGTAGTTCATCGATCCCTTTACTAAAAAAACCATTCTAAAATCTTTGAAGGCGGTTTGGACTGCCCCATCGGAGATGAATTTTTTCCCTTTCAAGAAGTACACGACACCGTCGCCATACACATCATTAATCCTTCGAGTCGTTTCTGCAGCACTGCTGCCACGGTGGAACTCGTACTCGTAAATAACGCGATGTTTCAAGTTTTCCATTTTGTAAACTAAGTGACGCAAAGGAAAAAAAAAAATTAAGGAAAAAACAAATGAATTATAATTTTCAAAACACAAATACATGAGTAAATAGCTGTATAAATTTGAATTTGGAATTCCTAACCAAAGAGAAGATATTTGAGATCAAAGTTGCCAGTACGGAAAATCGCCAATTTCATATGTAAGGACCTAATAAATATAAACCCAGTAGGTACACGATAATTTATTAATAAGAAAGTATAAATATAGTGGGAACATGATAATTAATATTGTAAACAAGCAGTACCCTGCGTATTTTGATATTATATAATTTCGTGAGGAAATTATCTAAAATGTGTCTATAATATCTACTCGTGTTAGTAGTTTAGGATATTTCGGATATCTGTTCTTTCCTTTTTAGTCAAACATATTAAAAATCTTTTGAACTA
Source organism: Limnephilus rhombicus (assembly GCA_929108145.2). Lineage (NCBI taxonomy): Eukaryota > Metazoa > Arthropoda > Insecta > Trichoptera > Limnephilidae > Limnephilus > Limnephilus rhombicus. The sequence continues at coordinate 43,542,291 of OV815283.1, forward strand.
CCAGTTCGAGGTATTTGAGGTAACGTAAGTTTTTGTTTGTGTTAGGAAGATATTGAAAATGTGTGGAGCCAGGTACCATTCATGTTTTTTTGCGAAAGTTGATTTGATATAGGGAACTAGAAAGTGATTATTTAGTTTTGCTCTTGTGTTTTGCGAGTAAAGTATGTGGTGAGTGGTGAGATGATGTTTTGCTACAGTTTTTATAGACGATCTTCCTTATGAGTAGTTTATTTACGTCTAGTAAATTGTTTTTAATCATTAGCTGTTCTGTCGGATGTTGGTAAGGTTTTTTAAACATTTTTTTCTCGTTTTTGTGAAAATTACATTATTATAAACCATAGTTAATAGTATAACCATGTTTGTTAATAATTTTACGTTTTTCTTTATTATGTTTTATGTTCTTCTTTTTTATGTTTTTATTTATTATGTTTATTTTTTTTGTCATTTAATAAGTTGAGTAGGTAAAAATTCTAAACTATTATTTAACATAATGGAACTTAATTGGTCTACAACATACGTATTTTATTGTTATAAAATTATTTTACTGTATGACTGTTTGTTTCCTTAATAAAAATAAATAAAAGAAATAAATAAAAAATAATTCTAATTATTGCTTTGTGATTTATTTTAAGAGGATTGAGGAAAGTATCTACAGCTCCTCCCCATACTGATGTACCATACGTTAGAATACTTTGACAAAGTGCGAAATACACATTTCTTAGTTAATTTAATGTCATGATGTTTCATATTGTTTTGATGATGTATGATAATTTCCTGATTTTTTTTGTTACTAAATTGATATAGAAATCCCATTATAATGATGATGATTGCGTTATAGGCATAACGGAATTGCACCGACTACATTAGAAAGATCTCTAATTGGCATATTCCTGCTATTTAATAATAATTTCAGGAACTAAGTAATACAAATAAAATCGAACTAATTTGTATTCCATTTTTGTTTTCGAGAAATATTATATTCAATTTCGAATGAAGATTTTCGTCCAAGATTTTCGTCCATGCAACACACATATTTCCATATATCATATTTCCGTCTTTGTTTGTCTTCCAAAAAGTAACTTTCTTCTCTTGAATAGCTCTTTCTAAGCCAAGTTTGAAGGATGAGAGGCACATATTACATCTGGTAGCGTATCGCCGCTAGGACCGTTCGGAATATTTCCTAGATGTGGAAATCCCACATCAATAAATTGCACACACGGTTGAATTTTAATATCCTGTTGAACGCTAGCCTATTGTAAAGTTTCTTGAAGACACTACTGAGTGAGAGATATTGACTTTGTGCAGCAACGATTTTACAAGAGCATTATATCGTCTCTTCCACTTACAACTTTTCCAAATAAAGGTGCTGTGATACACTGACCCCTAAATTCCTACCCAACCCTCAAACCTTTTTTCTTTCCCAGAACTTCCTTTCCTTCCTTTCCTTAAAAAGACCCTCCACACAGCATTCCTAAAGATGACATAGGCCCTGAAGGAAATTGTTTTCTTCAAGCCCTCCTGTGCGGGGTTAATGAAAAAAAGTCTTTGGTGACCAGATCGGAATAGTCAAGTACTCCCTACCTTACTCTTACCCATTTCCCGCCCCTCCGTACTGTCTTCACCCTTACAACATATCGACCCTTTGGAGTAATAAGATTCCATGTGTTGCATTAACGTCATTCGATAATGGGATCTACAGTAAGTTACTTTAGAGTTCATTATCGCATGACATTACCGCAACAGATGGAACCTGATTATTCCAAAGGGTCGACATAACGATTGGGGATGGCGTAGTCTCACTGGCTCCAGACGGTCGGGAGCAGTTGGGACTATTGTGCGGAATGCACGTAAAAGACTTTTATCTAATTAATTTTTTTTTTTTAAATTAATACACATTTTAAACACTAAACAAAACTGCAAATACGCGCCTATTATTGTATTGCTTTTCCTGAGAATATTTTTTCGTTTTCATAGCTGGCTGCTTTGGGATATTTTTTTTTGTTTTTACTCCTCATCTTCAATAAATAACGGACCTATAAAACGCATTTTTAGTTTCCGTAAATACAAACGAAAAGCATTTTATTCCGTAAGAAATAAATCAGTAAAACAATAATATGTTGGTTATAAATAATAATAACCGAAAAATAATAAACTAACCTTCACTGTTTGAAAACTAATAACACTCTAGACCAAATTATGTCATCAAGTGAAAAAAGTTGAAAAACTGCCGCAGACCGTTCTCGCGGGTGCGGGCATCTGAAGAATTAATAAAAAACGCTTGGCCAGCGGCGTCTAGAAATCTTTGACGTAAGCACCAAAGCACGTAAGCACTTTTTATTTATTATGTGTATAATTTTATAAGAATGAAAAAAGTTATTAGAGTTTGCAAAAATAATCTTGGCCATAAACCGTTATTTTTAAAAAGTTGTTTTGTAGTGTGGGTTCGTGATTGTATTTTTTATGACGTAACTAACAATTATATCTAAATTTCAATTGATAGAAAAGCCTTCAATTCATCCATAATATATATTTTTTTATTCATAATTAGCTGCTTTCCGGCATGCATTGCAATGCCATAATCAAAGAAATAAATTGTTTCTTCCTGCATGTCCTTTCCCGTGCGTCCCCGTTCCCTCCGGCATGCTCTTCCCCTACCGCGTTCCCCTTCCACCTTCCCCGCCTACCCTCTCCCATCTCCCGCTCCCCCGTCCCGCCAACACCACGTTCCATATATTCAGTCCCAGTACTGAAAACCTTCAAACAGCTCGCGTGCCACCTATTGCATTTTTTTTATTCAAATTTTCATTTTGCATATATTACAAATATTCAATTTTATATATTATAATAACAATCAATCTAATTTGGTACCTGACGTATTACCTATTTAAAATATCTGTATAATTTAAAAATCTTTTGTTAAAAAAAAAATTGTTCCAAAAAAAAAAACGCCTCTTAAATTCACACTCATCAAACGCGTGAACTGTCAATCGTGCAAAGTTAAAATAGTCCTTAAATTTTCTGAAATTATACAATTTTTTGCGCAATTTTCTTAATTTTTCTTTCCCTAAGAACCTTCTACAAAGTATTAGAAAACTTTTAAAAAAAGATGAATGAAATTGGTTATGACGTGACCAAGGGAAACAGGGATTCATTTATATATATACAGATAGATGTAAACCGATTCGTACTAAACATTCATCAAAATAGTAATTTCACGTAAAAGCTTTATCTTAACCAAGTATGAAGACATCGTCGTCTCGGCGAACATGGCCAAAGGCCACGTTAATGCCAGAACATCAGATTCTAGATTAGGTCGGACCCCAACTAACAACTAGCTATCAGATGGGGTTACAAAAAGTGCTTCACCGACACAGCGACATTCTCTGTGAAAAGAATTGGAATACTACTAAAAAAATAATCACAACGTACGCCTGTTTTTTAGACATCGGCAAGGCCTTTGATAGGGTTTCTCATCCTTTGAACAGGGGGATTCCGTCAAAGATCGTACAGATTCTTGACACTTGGCCCCGGCTGGCGGCGCCGGCGGCAAGAAAACCCTGTAAAATGGAAAGACGTTCTGTCTGAGCCATTTTTCTTTAAAATGTGTAGTCAGACAGGGAGGATGTATGTCTTCAATATTATTTAACGAATATTTGTATTTTCTCACATAAAGGCTGAGGACAGTGTGCTAACAACGTAAACAAATAAACGTGAATTACGCAGATCGGCAGATGAAATGGTTTTGATGACGCCGACGATAAGGATGCTATGAATCCTTTTAAAAGTATGCGAAGAATTTGCACTAGAAACAAACATGCCGTGTAACCCAAAAAAAACACTGGTCAGTAGATACAAACAGGGTTCGAAAAGCATTCCATCAAGTTTCTTTAAGGGTGAGTTTCTGAAATTAAAAGAAACAAAGTATTTAGGGCTGAGATAGCTGATGGACGTCGATGATATCGAACGGCAAAGACGAGCGCTCAGCATAAAGTTGAATATGTTCAATAGAAGATTTCGGCTGTGGAATCTGCTTGTAAAAGGTATGCTATTCATTACGTTCTGTACATCCTTTTGTACTTACAAACTTTGGCCCAACTTCAAGAATAGCACTATGGAAAGGCTTCACGTGCAGTATGATAACTTCTTTGCGTAACGTTCAGCCTTCCCAGAAATTGTAATGCTTCCAACATGCTAACGGAAATAAGACTTCCCGATTTTGCAGCCAGGAACTCGGGTGTCGGGATTGATTAAACAACTTCTGAAATGTGTTTATTACGGATTCCCGCCAGATTGACTGGATCCGCTATTGGAAGGTTTACAGCGATGAAGAAATTTTCTGGCTTCATCAATCTCGAATAATGGCACAGATTATAAACGCATTTTTTTTGTTCCATGTCATGTATTGTTCTATATCTGAAAGCTTCCGAGCTTGTTACATAGAGGGCAGTGCTAAGAGCTGTCCAGAAAGTCCGCAAGATGGCGGTTAGTTTAGTTCGGAGTTTGTGCACCAGGGAGGCCGAGGGCCGGGGTGCTGTTTGCAGGAGCTCACATAATTCAGATCTATTCCAGCTAGCTTCTAGTTAGAATGACTATTCGCAGTCACAACATTTGTAATACGCGAAGTATTAATAAATCCAGATTAACATAAAGAAACCCTATTATTCCAAAGAAGTAATCTCCTTCCAAGATGAGTTGGAGAACCTAATTGTGTGAATACAACAACTTGAGAACACAACATGTGTGTTTTTATGTTGTGTTTGATTATACTCGTATTTTTCACATGTATGTATGTATGTACTTACGGGATGGAATATGTGAAATCGCACTTAACACCCTTTATTTGACATCTGATTCCGTGCATGTCTTCTCCATGAGTATGTGGTGATCGCCTTGTACGGTCGCAGTTTATCGCTGTGCAAACGCGACCAGACAAACGTACCTCTACCTATCTACTTACTATCGTTGCGCCGTATAACTTGGTACCGATTGTATAGGTTTCGCAAGTTAGTTGTTTTCATCACAGTGCTCTCACAGATGCAAAACTTTCATACATCGTGTTTAGTTTTAGGCTTTTATTAAAAAAAATAATTAATCATTCTTTTACAATTGAGAATTCGAAGCCAAAGCGTGTTGAAGTCGGTTACATAAAACTTATTTTTTTACAACATTGTTTTTGAAATGCTAAAGGTTAACAAAATAAAGTTTATTAACTAAATAGGATAATCTTCAGGATTGAATTCAAATGGGTATTCTTTATTTAAGAGGGGTAATTCTAATAATTGCTAGCTTTTATTTAAGAATGCTTGCTATAAATAACAAAGTTCCATAAACAATGAACCTAATTATTAGTTCGTCACGCTTGATACCATTTAACTAATATTTGGTCTACCGCCCGATTTTTCCGTTTCATAAACATTCTCAAGACTACTGGTCGGTTATGTAGCGGTTAACCTTTCCCTTACTGTGCTAAAAAAATACGCGCGCTCCGGTGCTGTGTATTCAATTCACGTGTTAAAATCATCGATTTTATGTCGGAAATATATAAACATTCATAGCTAATCGCTTTTGTTTTTCGTAATTTGTGTTACAAGTGATAATAATTGTAATTTAATTGCTGAAAACATGAAAAAACCATCGTCCGTTGCTCAAAAAACGGGCGAGGAGACCATCTCAAAGGATTGCCCGCGAACGACTGAGGCGCTGGGCGCTGGGCTGCTACCCAATACATATATACAGCTATGTATGTTTAGCTACTAAGCGGTCGTAGGTATCGACGGTCGAAACACAACACGGCGGTCTCTGTTTCTCGTGTTCCCGTATAGCAAAGTAGAGCGAGACGTCACATAGCGTGTCATCTCCCCCCGCACACTCTTCGCGTATCACGGTCCACACTGGCACACGGTTGATTGTATTTGTGGTTTATTCCCGATATTTAACAAAATATCTCTGATTTTGAATTAAATTTGCTAATTATTTAAAATATTATTTTTTAATTCAGTGTGTAAATGTATAACGGAGGAATACCTAAAATCTGAACCCAGAATTCATTATATTTATAGAGATATAAAAGTTATTAGAAGCAATGCGTAGTATTTACGCATTACAGACCAGGAAAGGTTAACGCCCTAGGTACCGTTTTCGGTCAGTTAAACGGATACCGATCCATTTGCTGACGTTTTTTGACAGTTGTAAGTAGGAAGTTGTTCTCGGCGCTCGGTTATTTGAACCCGTGCACTATTTTTAAGAAATAAAATTACATAATTTGCATTTGCGCAATGGATTCCTCATCGAGCAGTGAAAGTAAAGATGAGCGATTGACAATTATTCTCGTCTTCGTCTTCGTCTAGTTTGATAATGACTTCAGAAGGCGAAACAGCTGTCATACGTAATAATAATTACATAGAAGAACTTGTTTATAAATAAACTGTTTTTCTTAAATGAATAATAATATTCCACTAGTATTATAAGTTTGCATGGATGTAGGTTTGTATGGTATATGGTATGGATGATCGTTACTCTTTCACCCAAAAAAATGAATGCAATTTAAAAGTTCATTCACCAATAGAAAGCTACTTTATTTGCGAGTAATAAAGGCTATATATATTGGTAAGCTCTGGCGTTATGAATAAGCTGTGGCGTTATAAAATTATTTATCATACGTTTACAAAATCGAGTTATTCCAAACGTCAGAAGAAAAGCAAACAAATTATAAACTAGAAAAAGATTTTTTTTTTTAAAGGCAATTCACCCTAAAAAGCAGTGGCGGTTCTTCACAGGGGGACAACGGGGACAGTCCCCACCAATTACACTCAAAACCTACTAAAGGAAATAACAGTCGATGCTTTGTCTTCACCAAAATAAATGAATTCTTTAAACATAAAAGTAATTAATATTTGCAGAAATAAAATAAAAAAATTTATTCCGAATGATTTTAATAAGACCCTACGCGCGTACAGTAAACAATGTACGGCGCATTTATTACTATTTCTCAGATTCTCAGTGCGCAGAATGTACTGCGCACTTGGGGGATAATCCGAACTATCCCCATACTTTCCTTGCGTTACCAATTTGGATAATTCTTTTTTTTGTTCGTTATTTTGTATAAAACTACTGTTGTGCTCTGACATTAAAAAATTGTAATAGGTGGCACGCGAGCAGTTTGAAAGCTGTGTGGAATGCGATAGGTGGGAGGGGGTGGGGAGAGTGGTGAGGGTTTGGGAAAGGTGGTGGGGGAGGGGGGAGGGGTAAAGGGAGGGACGGAAGGAAGGGGGAGGAGGGGTGCAGGAGGGTGGTGGGAAAGTGGAGAGGGGAGGGGTATTCAGTAGGTAGAGGGGTGTGGTAAGGGGCCGTGAGGGGAATGTGGAATGTGGGGAGGGGAGATGGGGGGAATGGAGTGGGTAGAGGTAAGGTGGAGGAAGTTGAGTGGAAATCCACCTAATACCGTGCGAGCGAAGCCGCGGGAAAAAGCTAGTTATTTATAAATTAAATAATAATATTAGAATATATAAAAGAAAATGAAGGTCTACAAATTAAACTTACTAACAATAAATAAGTTATTATTAACACTACGTTTCTACGTTTTGGGATCAATGCTGCAAGCAGCTGGAGATTTTACAGGAATCTCCAAGTCGCGGTGTGCATTGGCATACGGAGAGTGACCCAAGTAATAAATATACAACAATTATTACAAGCAATAATTGTCAGCCTGAAACACTCATTTACATTGAAAAATCTTCCGAGAAAAGATACTTGCCGCCAACGGGACTTGAACCCGTGTCCTTCCGATTGCCGGTCGAATGCTCTGACCACTGAGCAATGGGGGCTTATCAAATACCCGCCAAATAATTCAATATATACTAGTGTTTCATTCAACAATTACTGCTTGTTATATTTTTTCCCACCTGAAAACAACCAACTTTATTTTTGCGAGAAAGACATTGTTAGTGTTAAATCCCTAGCTAGGTGGCGTCGAGACAAATTATGTCTGCATTTATTGGGGAAATACAAATATATATAGATGACCATATTAGTATAATGCACATTTGTTTATAGTACACAAAATAATATGAGGAACGGATAGCGGTCCGTTAATGTAAATCGGTTCGTAACAGAAATTTGGTACTTCGTTTATAAAACCGGCTCTTATTAGCATATCCATATACAATAAGTACCAAAAATACATTTATCTGATTTGTAATATTATACCTATATTTACTTGGTATACATATATCTTTTACGATTTTTTTAGATTTACTTGCGATTTTTTTGGATTTAGGGTGGAATACATTAAAAAAAGGCAAAATTAATATTTTTGCAAAAATTCAAAGCTGGGATTACGCATTATTACGCAAGCATATAAGGGTGGGAAAGTCCTAAGTAATGTAAGTTTTCATCTTTTAGGTACGAGAAGGTTGATAAGAAAAACAACTGAATTGTTTCGTGGAAAAATAAGACAAACTAAAGTAAAATAAATTCAGTGATCACCAGCACGTTTCAGAATTTGATATTTGACAGAGAATATAGTGATCTGTTTCTAATTACAATCTTGAGTCCACTGACATGAACCGTAAAACTGTATTAAGTCTTATTCGCCCCATTGCGTTCCCCAATCTAATCAATCTGGGATACTTATATTGTAGTTCCCCAAATAGAAGTGCTTTCCACTGTGAAAGCAAAGATCATTATTGTACGCTATCAGAAATAATATTATCAATTTTGCTGAATAGAAAATATTAAGCCTTTTAATAATGCCGAGGGACTTTGAAATTTACTAGAATTTATATTTATTAATGTTATTAATCTTAATATATAAAACAAAATCGGGTTAGTTACACCATTTGTATCTCGAGAACGGCTGGACCGATTTATATGATCTTTGATTTGTTGGATTTGTCTCCGCCCCGAATAGCAGAATAGCTATTAAAACATCTTAAAAATTCACGAAAAAAAATATTTTTTCCTCATTCATTTCGTATGGAACGAATTCTCATCATTTGAAAGAGCTGCAGCAATATTGTGATAAGGACTCTTTTAATTTAGACGTTTCGTGTCGGACCGCTGCCGCACGTATACCGTGCCGCTGGTTATAACCCGCTACCGTGCCGCTGCAGTAAGGTAGTAGTCCGATACCAAACTCCTTAATTGAAAGCATATCTGACTGCCGTGCGTTTATATGCTAGTATTGTTTAGACGAGGGTCGTCTGATGTTTTAAATTCATTTGACACCAGTTAAGCCATGGACTCTGATGAAGAAATATTACTGCTGAAAAACATCCAACAGAAACAGAAACAATAAAGACACCCCCGTATAAGGCATCACCGATGTTTTCATTAACATCTAATTTTGGTGATTTTCATAATCTTTACCCTAGGTTAAAACAAGATCCAAGCAATTTTTTAAAATTATTTAAGAATATCTAGAGAATGTTTCTATGAATTATTTGAATTAATTAAAACTAAAATTCAAAGGCAAAAAACTATATTCAGGCATACTATATCAGCTGAAGAAAGACTGATAACATTGAGGTAAGTAAATTAAACAACTTGTATTTTATATTTGTGATATATTTTAATTTAAATTAAATTTATTTTCTTTTTTTTTATAAATAATCTTTTAGTAATAAAAAGAATATTAGTATCGGTAAGAATTAATAAATAATCAACAATCAAATAAGAAATAGTTTTTTTTTTATATAAGCTGACATATACCAAACGGTGTCGCTGATGTGCTACATTGCGTCACTGTCAGTAAATTTGCAAATGAATGAATTTGAATGTGAAAATTCGCACCAAATGTTTCAAAAAGTTTGGTGTGCGTCAGCTTTTAACTTTTCATGAAAATTGGATGAAATTAGCTCTCACGTCTTGTCAACAGCGAAATAACACGTGGAGCTTGCGACGTTGCCGTCCTGTCATCGAGCGTTCTCGGTACCGACGCCGCACTGTTGACGCTCCGTGCATTTTGTATGAAAACAAATAACCGTCATTGCGCCATACGACAAACGCACCGCTTCGGCATTGCAGCGGTCCGACACGAAACATCTAAATTGAAGGCGCCCTAAGTATAATATTGAATAGTGAGTGAATTCCAAAAATTGAAAAACGTCAAATGTCAATGCGCAGATTGTTTTGCTTTTGTTCATACACATATAGTGCTGCCCCTCTTTCTTACACACTAAAATGTCAAAAATCGAAAATGAAACAAACGGTGAACGTATGTCTGCACCCCTACAAAGGAAAAATACAATAATTATAATAAATCTCCCTCAGACGTAAAGAGAAAATGAAACGCAATTCCCCTTCTTCTTTGCGTGCCGTATCAGGTCCCCCCGACGTTGGCGATCATACTTGAGAATGTCTCTCTGTCTTGTGCTGCCCGGAATAGCTCCTCCACACTTCTAATGAAGGTCCACTCTCGTATATTACGCAGCCAAGACATTTGTCTCCTACCATGCCCTAGGCGACCCTCTATCTTACCTTTCAATATCAAATGGAGCAAGTGATACTTCTCCCCTCGAAGTATATGACCCAGATATGAAATTTTCCTGATTTTTATTAATGTAAGCAGTTCTCTACCTGCTCTAGCCCGCCTGAGAATTTCTGTGTTGGTGATCATGTCGGCCCATGGGACCTTGAGCATTCTCCGGTGAAGCCACATTTCAAAAGCCTCTAACCTGTTCATGGTATTTACTTTCAAGGTCCATGTTTCACATCCATAGAGCAAGACCGACCACACATAACATTTTAGCATTCTCTGCCTTAGTTTAAAGCTGATATTGTCATTGCAGAAGAGGGATTTCATTTTAATGAACGCAGTTCTTGCTGCTTCAATTCTGCATCTAACCTCCACATCTGGGTCAAGAGTCTCCGTGAGAATACTACCGAGGTATCTAAATCTTTCCACCTTTTCGACATTGCAACCATTTAACAGTATCACTGATTCAGAGTGATCTAGTCGTCCAAATGTCATCCATTTAGTTTTATTGACGTTGGTTGTTAGGCCCAGTTGCTCACCAGCATTATTAACAAGATTTAATAGCTCTTGGAGGTCATCGATACAGTCAGCTAGTAATACAGTATCATCTGCGTATCTTATGTTATTAATGACATTTCCCCTAAGTAAGTGGAAAAGTAAGAAAATCTCAAAAATATAAATCCGCAAACAACACCATCTCTGGTACAGACAAAAACAAAACACCGCCAGTTGCGCATCGAAAATTGCACCATTGTGTAATTTTTAACGCCATAAAAAACTGAATTTAATTCAGCTAATAAGTTAAAAATTGTAAAATTATAAGGTGCTGACCGAGACTTGAACTCGAGACCTTCACTTTGTCCGGGAGAGACGCATTTGCCTACTATTTATTGTAACTAACTAACCATCACACGGTTAGAGAGGACTCCTTGCCTTATACACCGTCTGATACATACTTTTTACTTTTTCTATTATTCTGACTCCAACTCAAATGTCTGCTTCACTTGATCGTGCCGTGTCTTCCTCGGGCGAACTCGACTTCTTCAACCATTCACATTTACGTCGTATATTCTCCGGACACGTATTTTCTTCACTCATTGGTTCTACGTACCCAAACCATCTGAGCGTCCCTTTCTTAACACCTCAGGTATGTCTCATAGAAATCGTTGTGTCTCCCTTAATGTCATGGTTAGAAATATCTTCTAAACGGTATTCCAAAGAAAAAATACCTCACTTTATATTAAAATCCAAAAGTTAACAACAAAATAATTAAAATCTCCACCTTTATGAAACCAAAGTTTCCTATCCCAATTCGAAAAAAAAATTATGAAACTTCCTGATTTTTTTATTAAATATTGTTACATGAATCGACAAAAAAGTGAATTGACGATAACGTTTATTTGCCTAATCAAATTTTTGGTTCTTAGGAAAAACGTAATGTGAGCCTTTTTTTATTTTTTTTGTTAGCACTAAAAAATTTCATATTTTAAAAATTATGATCATTTCGAATTATAAAATTTAGAAGCGTATTTCATAACCTTTCAAGAACAATTTCTGATTTTTGGATGCATTCAGTAAATTCCTCTTATTTTGGATTTTATTGCACTTTAAAATGCATTTTATTACGAGGCCTGAAGGGTTAATCTTACTCATTATGCTTGCATCGTGCATCGTGTATTGTAAATTTTACAAAGTTATATTTTGATTTTAAAAACGGCTTCAACGCCGAAAAATTCAAACCGGCAGCATTAAAAAATAACAATGAATTAATTAAGATAAATGTTTAATTACAAAATAGATAAATACTGAGTTCTAGACACTAACCATAAATAAACAAACGATTACTTCAACAAACATGAGGAACGAAATGTGTGAGAAACTTACAATATATATGCTGGTGAATGGTGAATATAATTTGCATTGTTTATCTATTTAATTATTATCTTCAATCGAAGTTTTCTTTGAATTTTACTAATTTCAATCATATTTAAAATATTATTATTTTTTCATATTAATAATTTAAACTAGCGTTAAAAATCCGCTCCGCAGGTTTTTACTGCTAGGCCCTGCGGGCGGCTTTTGGTTCGGCTTCGTCCAGTTAGCGTTGGCGACCATTTTATAAATCCAATAGGAACTGGTTCCAAAAATAGGCCGTTGCTCAAGTCCACTGTCATCCAGTGTTGCTAGTTACCGGGACAAGTAACCGAGACAGAGCAATGACATCATGTGTATAGCCGCTTAAAACAATATGTTTTACCGTCAATCTTTCTATATTCGGAGAGATACCACGTATTCACAAATTCGTAGCAATTATTACCTAGGAGGGGGAGACAACCCCATCCGACCTGCTGACGGAAGTAGCGACATCTTGTGACAAATTCTTGAATGAATTCGAAACCGAATTATAACAGTAGCTTTGTGTGAAATTCCAAGTACACAGATGTTATTTGTGGCGCGACGAGTATGGCGTGGCGTCAGACATGCACTCGAAGCTGGGTTCTGAAATTCAACCACGCAGACGTTTCCGTAATAATACAGTTCGATATTCCCGGAAGCAGTTTATAATTTTTTTTATTATTTTTAACTAGCGAGAACCCGGCATGCGTTGCAATGCCACACAAAGAAAGAAATTGTTTCTCCCTGCGTGTCCTTTCCCATGAGTTCCCGTTCCCGCGTCCCCTTTTCCTCCTACGTTCCCCTTCCACCTTCCCCTTCTTCCACCGTCATTTTTGCTACTTTCTTCCCTTCCTGCCGCAAAACTATGCATAACTATATGAAATACTCATTTTTCAAACAGCTCGCGCGCTTCGTATTGCAAATTTTTTATACAAATTTTATAACGCCAGATCTCACCAGTACATGGGCTTAGGCATGAAGGGGCAAGGTGGGGCGTTTGCTCCACAGTGGCTGGCCGATGCCGTACCTCTGGGATTATCGACCGAGTCACGTTTTCAAACCTACAGCACTTTAGAGGATGGTTTTTCTTTCTTCCGTTCAAATCCTTTGTACTCGTAGCGCCTAAAGCATCAATATGTTGTAGAAGTTTACTTTTTTCGGTACCTACTCTAGATTTTTTTTTACCCTGCCCTAAAGCAAAACCTGGCTATGCCCATGCACCAGAATTACAGAAAATCGGATGAATAGTACAGGAAACAATTCCATAACGCCAGAGCTCACTATTATATATAGAAACCATCGTGGGCAAATGCTAATCAAATTACCGCAAAGTTTCACCGCAATCGGATGAATTCATTCATTTTAAGATACCTATATATTAAGAAGATAACAAAGCATTTAATTCCAACAAACAGTTTTGCTAAAATCAAATACTGTTTCCAAGAAGTTTTATTCATTATGGAAAACTATTGCATAAATTGCACGAATAAATTATATTAAAAACAACAATGTTCAAAATTTATGCGAAAACTTGATGAACACCAAAACAAACATAAATAAACACTCTAAGGTGGGTTTCTTCATTTACCGTGCAATGCTAATTGTAAAAGTAAACGATCGAAATTTAAAAATTTCTATGCATTTGACCGTTTACTTTTACAATTAGCATTGCATTTAGCATTCTCAGTAAATGAAGAAACCCACCATAAAAGAATAAATTTTTAAAAAAGAATTACCTTTCGAAAGCGCTAAATATCACAGAATTAATTACCATTGTAGGTCCATGGAGCGTGAAGATCTTCTAGGAAATCGTAGAGAAAAGAGTGTTAAAATATTAGGTCTTTACATATGAAATTGGCGTTTTGTATGGGAGGAACATGAAGTCGATTGTTTTTTTAATATAATATATTTATTTAATCAAAGTATGTACCATTGCTATCTTTGCCCTTTTGCCATCTCATAGGTAGTTCATTGATCCCTTTACTAAAAAAAACCATTCGGACGGGAATCAATAAAATCTTTGAAGGCGGTTTGGACTGCCCCATCGAAGTTGAATTTTTTCCCTTGCAAGAAGTTATCCAAATTTTGAAAAAGATGGTAATCTGTTGGGGCAGGGTCCGGAGAGTACGGTCGATGTCTTAGACATTCCAATTGAAGCTCCTCTAATTTGGTAGCCGTCTGTTGTGCAGTGTGTGATCTAGCGTTCTAACGCGCGTTTGTTGATTTGCTTCACTCAGTTCGTGAGGTACCCACCTTACAAGCTTTTTCACCTTCCCAATTTGCTTCAAGTGGATTAAAACAGTTTTATCACTAACACCGCAGCCTGCAGCTATATAACTGTTCGGACGTGGTTTGCGATGGATCCGCTTCCACAATAGCCTTTAATTCTTCATTATCAACATCCACGGGGCTTGTTCTGCAGGTCGAAATTTCCAGAACGAAAACGTTGAAACCAAAAACGCCTGTGTTTTCTTTTGCGGCACCGTCGCCATACACATCATTAATCCTTCGAGCCGTTTCTGCAGCACTTGTGCCACGATGGAACTCGTACTCGTAAATAACGCGATATTTCAAGTTTTCCATTTTGTAAACTAAGTGACGCAAAGAAAAAAAAAACAATTAAGAGGACATAACCAGAGAAAACCAGAAATATGTCATTTTTAAATCAGATTTTAGACGTATCGACTGTTTTCCTCAAAAAATTATAAATGATTTTGAAAGATTGTTCTTTTATATAGCATTCGCACGTTTTAAATTTTGAGAAAAAATGTTTATTTTTAGTATAATATGGTTATACCATAGGTCGTTGGCAGATTTGTTAAATTTTCAAAAAAGATTTCGTATTATACCATACCCATTTCAAATAATATAATCATGCAGTAAATTAAATCAATACATTATCTAGCAAACGCATGTTTTAGAATTTTACTTTTAGTTTAAATAAAATCATTAAAAAATATATACGTACATGTGTTTCTTGACGATAATTAGTCAGTTTGTGTATTTATTTGCGCACTTATAAACTAATATATTTCAATTTTTTTTTACATACTTATTGTGCTAAGAAATTATTGACAAATCATAAATAAGTTTGACCGAAAAATAATTTTAGAAAGTATTTAATATTAATTATTATTATTTTTTTTAAATTTATAAACTAACGTTTAGACAAGATTTTTATGCATAGCACAAAGGGTAACAATTATCACAAGCAATAATTGTCAGCCTGAAACACTCATTTATATTGAAAAATCTTCCGAGAAAAGATACTTGCCGCCAACGGGACTTGAACCCGTGTCCTTCCGATTGCCGGTCGAATGCTCTGACCACTGAGCTATGGGCCCCCATAGCTCATTTATATTGAAAAATCTTCCGAGAAAAGATACTTGCCGCCAACGGGACTTGAACCCGTGTCCTTCCGATTGCCGGTCGAATGCTCTGACCACTGAGCTATGGGGGCCCATAGCTCAGTGGTCAGAGCATTCGACCGGCAATCGGAAGGACACGGGTTCAAGTCCCGTTGGCGGCAAGTATCTTTTCTCGGAAGATTTTTCAATATAAATGAGTGTTTCAGGCTGACAATTATTGCTTGTGATAATTATTTAATATTAATTAATTTACAGCTTTGCATTTCACGATTTTTATCATAGCGCCATAGCACAAATTTCACAGTTCATTATGGCCCGAAAAGCGGCCAGAAAAGGACGTGTCCACGCCGCTCTGAATCACAACGGTTTAAAATAATATTTTGGAAACGAAACTGTAAATAAATACAATTCCTTGTTTCATGTTCCTAAAATCTACAGGATTGACCGAATTTCATTTTCATTGAATATGTTTATGCAAAAAGTTTTACATTTAAAAATAAATGTTTTTATTTGTCCCTCATTATACGATACAAGAGTCCCAACTGCCCCATTTTGTTTAGGTAAAACTTCTTTACGCATACTCGACACTTGGGGAAAACCGGTGAATGTGTTACGAAAAGTGGTGATTGTCACTAAAAGCGGTGATGGTTACAAAAAAAGACATGCGAACGGTAATCGATGCGAACAGTGATCAATTGCTAGGCGGGTCGGGCCTTTAGGCTCGCTTGTTATTCGTGTTATTGTTATATTGTTAATAGACTATTTGTCCGTAAATAAATAAATAAATTATATTCAGCCGGTACCCGGCATGCGTTGCAAGGCCACGTAACCTCGGTGTCAGCTTAACTGAAATGGCTCCATCCCAAGTCCCGGAAAACTACATTATAATGCAAGCACCGACACAATATAACATATACAGCGGGTACCCGGCAAGCGTTGCAGGGCCACTTAAATTTAACTGTACCTAATGGTTCCATCCCAAGTCCCGGGAAAATACATTATAACGCAAGCGCCTACACTATGTAACAATATATACAGCGGGTACCCGGCATGCGTTGCACGGCCACTGCAACCTCGCGGTCAACTAAACTGTAATGGTTCCATCCCAAGTCCCGGAAAACTACATTATAATGCAAGCGCCTGCACTATATAACATTACACATAACAATCTTAATGCTTACCCTCGCGAAGACTTGATCTGCAATGCTGAATGCATCTGGGTAACTATTCCTCCCTGTAACTATACCTCCAAACGTACTATTCATGTAGCCTGTATATATCTCCCACAGGGTCCAGGATATGAAACTGCACATAGTTCATTCCTTTGCTTACTTGCTAACGTAAAAGATCAATATCCTGATGACATTTTACTTGTAATTGGAGACTTTAATATGCCCACCGTAATATGGAATGTACATAACAATGATTCATACTTGATACCTGAAAACTTGAACGCAATTAGTTCCTCACTTGCTGACACAATCCATTATTCTGAATTAAACCAATATAATTACATAACAAATGCAAATAACCGAATTCTCGATTTAAGTTATCTGTAATGAGGATGCCATGTATCTCGTGCATGCGATCCTCTTGTCAGCGAAGACTCGCACCACCCATCACTTAAAATTATGCTTCAAATCGATACACTTCCTATTATTCACGCCCCACCTAAAGAAATTTATCTGTTTAAAAAAGCCAATTACGAGTTAATCAACGAGCATCTGTCAATAACAGACTGGTCATTTACTCTGGAGAATTCGGATGTCGACGTAGTGGTCGATTCTTTTTACAACATTTTAAACAATACCATCAACCAGTTTGTCCCTAAACGTATCAAAAAGACTGACCAAACTGGTATTCAGCTCCACTAATCAAAATCAGAAAAGAAAAATAAAAACTACATAAAAAATGGAAATCCCATAATAATCCAGTAGACTACATAGAGTATGACGGTTTCTTAAAAGGTTGCAATGGTTGAATTGGTAAAAGCGCACGTCCCGGTTAGACGAGAGGTTCTGGGTTCGTGTTCCAGTTGCGACCATTTTCTTTTCCTGTTTTCTGTGTCTTGTTCTCTTTCATATTTTCTTTTAGATTATTATGGCTGTCTTCTTCTTCAGTGGCTATAAACTTCAAAAGTAATTATAATAAAAAAAATTGCCTTTTTTTACTTTTCTTGATATCATGATTAATATCTTAAACTGAATTTTTAGTGGCGACATATATGATTTTTGAAGTGAAAACTTATATAGCACCGTTTTGATTTGAAACTCATTGAGACGAAAAATAGTGACATTAAAAAGAGAAAAACACTTAGGTACATCTACAGGATTTAGCCTGCGAGAGAATGATACAGTGCCACAAAAATAATTATTGCCTCCGTAAAAATTATTATCCTGACCAAAAAACCTCTTCTGACCTATTAGTTATTAGCCTTTTGTTAATTTCTTGCCTCCTGGCTCGATATATTATTAATCAACCGCTTTTATTTTGTTTTATCGATTGGCAACTTTGCGAGTTCGTTTTCCGGTAAGGGTACTTCTTGGATGAACGGTGGGTGGTTTGGTATATTTATGGATGAACGCCGATAGAGGAACCGGCGCGCGTCTGATTGTGTCACATTTTTTTTAAGTTATGGAGATATAAAATCCTTTAGAGTTATAGAAGATAGTGCCGTGTGTCAAGTCTATTGTTACGAGATCCTAAAATGCGAGATCCGTTATTTCTTTTTAAAAAGTGCATGTAACTATGCTTGGGTGAATAATTCTCGCGCGGCCCATTGAGTGACCTTTTCGCGCTAATCAAAGCCATCCGCTGTTTGGGATGGGGTTATTTTGGAAATGTGAACGCGCAGTTGCTTTTTATGGTATTGGTCAGATTACGATCCATATATTTGTGGCTCCTTGGTAGAACTAAGACCGCAAGATAGGCGTCTCGTACGGAGGTCGTTTCATGCATGGCCTTCTGGCAATATTGCAAAGACGAGGCGGAGGTATACTCTGGAGAAAGTCCCAAGTCCTACTCTGAAGGATGTCCCAAGTACTACTCTGCTGGATGTCCCGATCCCTTTTAAGCGGGGCCCATAGCTCGCCATTTGTCTTGACAGTCCCACAACAAGTCAATGAATTTATCAAGTTTGTCAATAAATATTGTCAACTTTTGTTGTGTTTTGAGTTTAGTTGTGCTTCCCGTGTTCGACAGAAAACATTTCCTAAACTCTTCATCCCGGGTGAAGCGGGAAGGCAGGCGGGGGCCGGCGGGGGGGGGGGGGTATAATTCATTTAATTGACAGGAGCCGCGCGGTGTGGTCGTATTTATGGAAGAACAAACTGAACGGCTTTTTGAGGTTATGTGTTATGTGTAATGAGCGAGCTTAAATAATCACGAGTTTAAAATATTATTATACTTACGTATAATATTATAATAAATATATTTGATAATAAAATTATAATATAGTAACAAATATTAATACAATTATTCGCTATCGAGAAACGCCTGGAATATTCTTCGCGCGGGAACGTGGATGCGTAACATGTCTTTGTACAGTTCCCTTGAAATGATTTTACACAAAAACGCAAATTTCATAAACAGCCATTCATTGTTATTATTTACTTTATTATTATGTTATGTACTACTTGTCAAATTGTGTTGACCATGCCAACTTGAATAATCAGGAAAGATTTCTGACTAATATCGATTATGGCACGACCTATAGTTACGAATTTAGAGTGCGTAAATATTTACGTCAAAAATAGAATAATTATAAATATTTGATATTGTATTATAATTTTATAATCAAATATTTTTATTGTTATACTATATTAAGGTATAATAATATTTTGAACTCGTGAACTTTTGAACTCGCCTGCTCATTGAACATAACCACAAAAGGCCGTTCCGATTCTCCACACACTACCGCATTGCGCGGCATCTGTCAAAAAATGAACCCCCCCCCCGCCGGCCCCCGCCTGCCTACACAACTAAACTCGAAACACAACAAAAGTTGACAATATTTATTGACAAACTTGATAAATTCATTGACTTGTTTTGGGACTGTCAAGACAAATGACGCGCAATGGACCCGGCCTTTAGAAGAAGGTTGCGAATCCTAACATGACGATATTCTCGTACCTGTTTGCTGGGTTTTGTTTTGGCGCGCGGCTCAGCCTGTTTTGAAGTGATAACCTAGCTTAGGTATTTCTCAGGTCCATCAGGTATTGTACAATGATTATTATGTGTTTGATTTTGGCACCATAGAAGACTGTCTGTTTTTGGTAATATTTTTCTTGTTTTGTTCCTTAGATTCAATTCTGTTCCATGATCACAGTGCCATGTATTAAAATGTACATTTAACTTTCACTTTTATTTTAACCAAAATTAATAACCTTTCTGTAGAAAATCAAATTCCCCATAAACCTGCCCTGAGTCTGATTATGCTCTATTGCTTATTTTTACGGACTTTAGAGCCCTTTGTAGATTATGCAATAAATGATAATGTTTTGCTTTGACTTCCTGTTATAATTGGCTACAAATACTATATTTGACGCCAAGCCATGGTATTAATCCACCTGCTTTATTTATGAGTAAAAATAGTACAATCGGTCCCCTCTTTGTGCGATACTTCGTGGCCTACGAAGGTTTCACTTCTACCGCGTGTCAATTGCACACTCTGATTTTTTTTTATAATACCAACTAAATGAAACTAATCAACTACTTACTCATTACTCATTACACAATGCACACATCCCATTATTGTTATTACCCAATGACTAAACAAGATATCTATGAGAAGGACTTGGCATACCGACCCAAAAACAAACCGAACTTTCTGTCTAAACGGTTTTACATAAATGGCGTTGCATTCAAATGGTTTCCATGGCTATTATTCAGTTTATATGATAAGTAATAATATTGGTTCCATCTTAGACAAAATGTTTTATTGGTTTGCCAAATCCTCTCTTAAGGTATTTTATTTAGTCATCGTTATACCACACATTGGTCGATGTTTCTTGGGAGCTCTTCACCACTCTGTACAATTGTAATGAGTTCTGTCATTCTGACTTCTTTCTGAGGTCTTATAAGACACCTTTGCGAGTTTTTTAATCTTGCTTTTTCATATTATTTGAGTATTTTATTTTTATTTTCATTAAAATGTCTAATTCATCATTCAGTTTGATTTAAGTTTTAATTTTTATTATGCTTTACGTGTGTATTTGGTTTCTAAGTATAATTTTGTTTTTGTGTCCACATTTACAATCGAACTTTATTAATACCGTAGTGAATGCGTGGTTAACCTAGCTACGAGTGCGTGTCGGACGCCACACCTTACGCACCGCGCCACAAATAACATTTGTGTACGTGGAATTTCACACAAAGCTATAAATCGTTTTCGAATTCAAGAATTCAACACAAGAAGTCGCTACTTCCGTCAGCATGTCGGACGGGGACGTCTCCCCCAACGTATAACTTGTGCATATGTGGTACCTCTATCTCTGCTGAAAACCAGCTGTTTTCTAGGAGAAATCCTGAATTGTAGCTGAGCCGTGACTTTTCCATCAATAATAAAAGAAAAAAATATATATTGTAAAAAAATCTATTGATAAATAAAAGTTTTTATTATTATTATTATTATATCAAAAGATTGACGGTAATCATGTTGTATCAAGTGGCTTTACAAATGACATCATTGTTCTGTCTCGGTTACTTTGTCCCGGAGACCAGCTACAGTGGATCCGAGGAACGGGCTGTTTTTGGAATTGGTTCGTATTGGATCTATAAAATGGTCCCCAACACTAACTGGGCGAAGCCGAACCAAAAGTCACCCGCAGGGCCTAGGGTCTAAAACCTGCAGGCGGGTTTTTAACAGCTGGTTCTTATAATTGCATTGTTATTCAGCCTTTAAACGACTGCCATGGTACGGGCATTATCATAATCATAGTACAGTTGTCGGGATAACGTAAATGAAAATTTTAATGAGAAATTTATATAAAATATTAAAAATACATGTTTTTTTTAAAGTGCGTTCCACGAAACGCTCCAATAAATATTAATAACGCGTTCGAAAAAGATCGGTTACGCGCTATTGGCAATCAACTGGATTCGCACCTAAAAAAATATGTATTCTTTTACCTAGAATTATTTTATTAAAAATATTGGAAAACATTTCTGAAAATATTACCGACATTATTACAGCATTATATTTATTTATATTAATTAATACGTGTCGTGTATGGAGACGTTTCTTTGTATTTTTTTGTGTGAATACCGCCCAATAGACCCAACTGCTTTCAAATCTCCTGAGCCAGTGGAACTATGGCATCCCCAATTGGATTGTGATGTGTCGTTCAAGGGAGTGAGGAAGGAAAGGATAGGTATGTCAACATGACTAAAGCCATTTCAAGCAACGGACTTTTTGAACGACGATCTGTTACCAGGCCGATACTTTTGAATGGAAATATACATACTTTTGAATGAAAAGTTACATCGGGAGTTCCTCAAGGCAGCTTGTTGGGACCATTAATAATTAACATCTATATCAATGATGTTGGTATCTGTTTCTTAAACTCGCAAACCATCCTGCATGCAGATGACATGAAAATCTTTTCTCCTATAAACTCAATCGAAGACTGTCAGAAGCTGCAAGATGATATTCAACGTTTGAACAAGTATTGTAATGCCCATTGTCTGGAAATAAATATATCTAAATGCATCGTTGTGCGCTTTACTAGAAATAAAAACGTATTTATCCATGAATACTCAATTAATCATGTACCATCAACCAAATTCGAAAGTAAGGATCTTGAGGATACTTTGTAACACTGTAGATCTTCCATAGTGTTAGAAATCAGCACCGCATCATCAGTATACAACAGGTAACATGCTTTCAGGTTACTCAATTTCGCGTCCAATCCAACCGCTTTCAATTTTTGCGTACAATTATCTTTCTTAACTGCCTAAATACTCGGATTACATTCCAGACTGTGAAACATTTATCGAACTGGGTTTGACCATTATCACGATGATAACATTTTCTTAACGAGGACTTACAAGCATAACGAATATATTTTAACTAAAACGTTCCATGAAGAAAATAGCGTGGTTTTAGATGCTCTTAACGTGTAATACTTCCTGTAAACTCTTAACATAAGCCTACTTTGGAAATTTGATAATTGTCGTTGTTCTGAAAGTTTAGCGTATTTTGTTGTAAATTATAGCACATACTGAAAACTTATCGAAGCCCGTTAGAAAATCATTTCCACAAAAGCGTGGACTTCATAACACTGAGTTGGATCATTTCCAAGGCAATAAAAGAGATAATGATGTCTTACGGCAGACAAATGGTACACGAACCCTTGTCTTTGTGCTAAGTTGGTTTCTATAGCCTCGTTAATGACACCAAATTATTACGGTCCGTTCGTTTAATATTATATTACGAGGTTTGAACTATTGCTTCAGGACAGGGATTCCCAAACGGTGTCAATCGTGATGTTTCTTTTAAATTGGATGTTTTGAAGGACGACCGGTTGCACTTGTACAAAAAAAATAATTGAATTTGAGGCTGAAATACTCAGACAAATTGAAAAACTATATTTTTAAGCAAATGGTATAGAAAATATCTGGTATGTAGGGTGAGCTATTTTTCGAAATGAAAACTTCTTTAGCATCATTGTGATTAGAAACTCGATGAAACGAAAAAGCGACACTAAAAAGAGACGAAGACATAAATTTATAGGATTTAAACTATGAGAGAATGAGATGGAATAATAATCGGTCTCCTGTATGTGCGGTACTTCGAAGCCGCTCCACTCTTCTCTACTTTAGTTTTCTGAAGGTTTTACTTCTACCGCATGTGAACTGCCCACTTATTGATAGGTTTTTAGATTTTAACGGACAAAAGTACTTTCGTTATTTGTTTGGGGTGTTATGCCGTGTTGCGCTACCTCCTTATTTAGCCAACGTTTCGGACAGCGTTGCAGTGTCCATCATCAGGGCAGATCGAAAAAGTTGGCTAAAGAACGAGGTAAAACAAATAACTTAAGTTGTATTTTTTTTAAATATTTGTATTTCTAATTTTAAAATACACACTAAAAAAGATTCTTCGTGAGCATAGATGCTTATTTGGCGTTTATTTAATTTTTAATTTTTAACTTAATCGATAAAACTTCAATATTTTAATAAAATGAAGAGAGTCTTAGCGAAACTCAATAAAAAATCTGAAAATAGAAAAAGACACATGAGCTCAGTTGGTAGAGCTCCGCCACGGCAAGGCCTGGATGTGACCACATCTTTTTCAGATTTTTCTGTTTTCAGATTTTAAATATTTTTATAAAAAATGTATATTTATCTTAGTATATGGTTTGGTATTTTGATCTTAAATCCAAAATTAAGTTTTGCATTAAAAAGGTCTTGCAGCCGATCCTCCTTATACGTTTATTTTATTAATTAAGAGAATTTTCAAAATAGTTATAAAATCTTTGATTCAGGACAGTCAGATTTACAATATTAATTCATAATATTACAATATAGCTTTTATATCTTAAACTTTTTATTTGAATTATTATTAGTTTTTTAATGATGCATGCCATTCGCAGTACCTTCTTGTCGTGTATGTACATAAGTCGTCAAACGTAGCGAATCACTTGGGGTAACCTATGGCAGTGGTGTTGGTTATTCAATAAATGGTTCCCGGAGCGGCAGTACCCTTACCAGTGGCGTTCCGTGAGTTTTCAGTTCGCTAGAGGGCTAAATTTGAAAAATACGACGTTATTTATGTTGTTTAGATAAAAATGATTTTTTTTTTCAAAATTTCAACCTCTAATATGAAGTTCTTTCAGTTTGTAGACGCGGCGCATCCCAAAACTGAAAGAATCCTAAAAATCTTCATACAAAAAGGAAAAAAAAAAAAAAAAAAATTCAGTTTCAGCTACAACACATCAATAGCGTCATATTTTTTAATCCCTTCTAGCTCACTGATAACTCACGGACCGCCACTGACCCTTACCCGCTTCAAACAATTAAACTAAGAACGCTATTGTAACATACTCTGCTTTGGTGTGGGTTTATTTTAACAGAAAATTAATTTATTTGTCATTTCTAAAATTGGAACTGATGTTTCAAAAATTCAAAAAGTGATTAAGTACGTAGGTTGGTACTTATAACATGAACGGCGGTACCCATACCCGCCTCCCAAATAGTGTAACAATTGGCGAAATCAGATTTCGTTCATATCGGTAGGAATGGACCCCCAAACGCAAACTGTGTTTGGAAAGAAATACCTACCTACATTCAATAACGTTATATAAATAGACTCGCCATAAACTCACATACTCGCAAAATAATGTGGCAAGTAAGCAACACTCTTTTGTTTTGAGCGGTTTTCAGTAATTTCTTAATTCAAAAGTTATTCATGTTTTAAAAAGATATGCTTCTTCCACACCGAAGCCAAACTCGAAATTACAACGCACGAAATACCCTTCTACACAATCGTCCAAAAGTTTGAAGTTTGAAGTTGGCCTCAGTGTGGCCATATTTATGACAATCAAAGAATGTGTGTTCTCTAATGACGCACAAAATTGTCAGACAGGGAACATGAAAATTAATTATATTGCTTATAATAAACGATAATAATAAGTAATTTGTGTTTACTTATAAATGAAATAATGTTATTTCTTCACTTTTACTACTGTTTGCCGTGTAATGGAAACATTTCGCTTACTTTAAAAAGCAAATTAACAATAGACTAACCTAACATGTAATTGAGAACTGAAAATACTTATCTTGAACTTGAATGTGAATGGCTGTTTTTCACTCTATTTGTACTTTACTTTTTTTGTTTTTCTGTTTTTTTACATCGTATATCGATCTTTTTTTATCTTTGTCATCTCTATATTGTAACATCACTATTTTTGTTATCTCTTTTTATACGATATTCCTAATTTCTGTTAACAACTATTAAACTGTGCATTCTGTGAACATTTTTAAGTGGACTATTAACATGTACGCTTTTTAGAATGCTAATCCAATGACTTTTTTCTGTTAATACTCTGTAAATGTTCCAAAACAATAAATAAATTTTCTCATCACACAGAAGTGCATTTTGGCGCTTTTTAAATGCAATTTTCCTTCTGGTAAGAGATGACCTTACTCGAAGAGTGACAGCTTAGACTAAAGTACTAGAAATCGAGACCAGTGCAATTGCCTTGCTTTTGGCTTCCCACTTTAAGATTTCTACACCACGTCTACAGTATATAACGTCTCTGCCTACATTGCATAGTTTTGCGGTTGTAACTTGTTTGTCCGCACCCGACAAATTCTCGTGTAAATAGCATTATTATGAATGGTCGTTAATTTTAATAGGTGTTCTCAAAAGTAGGTTCTGCATAGTTGGGAATCCTTGAACTAAGTCTAAGTGGTGTTAAGCTTCTTGGAATGTCAGTAAATATCACTCCCTTTGTTTCTCAAATTGTTTTTAGGCCCCTAATGATGGAACCATTCGTTACAAATATTTATGGTATACATACTACTACTATTTTCAGGGTAATTATGTAGCCATTTATTTTTATAGTTGGTAATCCGTTTTGCGGAGAAATGAAACAATAACAACTTAACTAGGTCTAGCGGACGATCGATGAAACAATACTAAATAGGTCTTCTTTTAGTTTAAGGAAGCTTTAACTGTCCAACTAAGAACGTCTCCCGTTCTAGGACAGTGAAATTGACAGGTTTCGTTTATATTAGGTAGGTAGGTACATTATCATTCATATATGTAGTATTAAGTAAAGTTAACATTCACGAATTCCATTTACATAATTAAAATATATGTTACAGTGTAGTAGTAGACTCTTCTATGGTCAGTTATCAATATATGCGAGTACGTTCAGCAATTGATAAGAGATATTCCGATTGGTTTCATGCCAACTCATAATGAAACAAACTCAGAAAGGTCATTAAAAGCTATGAAACAATATTTTTCAAATAGATGGTAACCCTAACCTAACTTAACCTATTTAACCAATTTTTTTTATTTTTCTATCATCACTCTTTCGGAGGTGGTTCTGAGTTGGTTTCAATCTGAGTTGGCCGGTCACCATTCCGATTGACGGTTAATAAATTTTAGCGCGGGTCTCCCGAGTGTTAGTCAAGCTGATATATAGAAATCATTTGTGCAATTATTTAATATTATAAGTAAATATTATAAGCATTTTTAATATTATTAGTAAAAGTACCTTATGCGGCGTATGGAAAAAGAACCCAAAAAATCCGAATACTGCATAATGAGGAACGCTAAATCGTAGTCAAGAGGAGTAATTCCAGTTAACTTTTTTAAACAATATTCATGATCCACAGTCAATGCCTATATTTTTTAAATCTCCTCTTCGAAATAAAATAAATACATATAGGAACACGAACATTTGTAAAAAACACTTTACACTACACTTTTAGAATCGGTAATTTGAATATACATAGGTCGAGTTCGAGATAATAATTTTAAATTTTAGTGTATTTAAAAAAATTTAACTATATAATTGTGTCAACAGGTCAGACAAGCGATAACTTACCTACCTATAATGTAGTCCGGCTGTAGAGTTCTAGGTTCGGTCTCCCTCAACTAATCTCTCCCGACCCTGCCCGCCACGCAGTAGGCCCGCCAAGCCTCACACCATAAATCCGGGCATCCTGCTAATTCATAAAAGGAAGCTAACTACTTGGGGTGACCTATGGCAGGGGTATTAGTTATCCAATAAATAATTCCAGGGTCGACGGAACCCATAACCGCCTCAAACTATTAAACTAAGAACGTTATTGTAACATACTCTGCTTTGGTGTGGGTTTATTTGAAAATTAATTTATTTGTTACTAGCTTTTGCCTCCGACTTCGGTCGCATAGGGGGGTACCCACAGCGCCTCCTCCACCTTCCCTATCCCCACTCCAATCCCCCCCCCTCCTCTAACCGCCCCCTCTCACCCTCTCCCCCCCCCCCCACCCCCTCCCTCACAAATCCCCCCTCACCCCTCACCCTCCCCCACCACCCTCCTCCCTCCCCAATCCCCTCCCTGCCCCCACATCCTATCCTCCCCTCACCCCCCCTCCATACCGGTTACATTCATTTTTCAAACAGCTCGCGTGCTACCTATTGCAATTTTTTAATATAAATTTCATAATTCCAGAGCTCGAAGCTATAGCCTATAGCATATTCTGGTGTATGAGCTCTATTATTGTAAAGTTTCATTAAAATCCATTCAGTAGTTTTCGCGTGAAAGAGTAACAAACATACATCCATACAAACTTTCGCCTTTATAATATTAGTAGGAAGTAGGATAAACATACATCCATACAAACTTTCGCCTTTATAATATTAGTAGGAAGTAGGATAAACATAATTCCATACAAACTTTCGCCTTTATAATATTAGTAGGAAGTAGGATAAACATACATCCATACAAACTTTCGCCTTTATAATATTAGTAGGAAGTAGGATAAATATACATCCATACAAACTTTCGCCTTTATAATATTAGTAGGAAGTAGGATAAACATACATCCATACAAACTTTCGCCTTTATAATATTAGTAAGAAGTAGGTTAAACATACATCCATACAAACTTTCGCCTTTATAATATTAGTAGGAAGTAGGATAAACATACATCCATACAAACTTTCGCCTTTATAATATTAGTAGGAAGTAGGATAAACATACATCCATACAAACTTTCGCCTTTATAATATTAAGTAGTAGGATTTTCAAGATAGTAAATAATACCCCAAAAATTTTTAAATAGTGGTTATGTACCTAGGTAGTAGATTTTAAATGTGTATTTATTTTATTTTAATTTCTAAGGGTTAATCTTGACAAGTAAAGTCAGATTCAAGGGTCTGTGCTTTTTTTTCCATTTTCAAGAAAGCGTTTACTATTTATCTGACTATATTTACTAACACAATCTCCCATACTTTTTCACTAGGAAGGGTCTCAGCTAGTAACGTAGATGATTACGATGTTACATAAAAAAGGGCAAATAATTTCCGCCTATCGTGTACTTAATATTTCTAAGTACAGCTAACCCTTTAAGGGAAAGGGAGGGTCCTAAGAGGGTAAACTACTGAAATAGACATTTATTTTTATTGGTGAAACACTTCTCCTAATGGGTTTTGTTCTGGGCATAGATACAACTGCCCAGAAGCGAGGTTCAGATCTATGAATTTTTATATGATGCCATTTCACAGCTTGAAGGGTGAGTTTCCTTTCACTGGGGAAGAATGCGCCATATTAGTAGTTGATCTCATCATAAAATACAACGTTTATGAGCAACTCCTTTTTCTATATATACGAGTATATATCATACACTAGCTGGTTCCCGGCAAGCGTTGCTATCCATTTAATAAAGAAATTGTTTCTCCCTGCATGTCTTTTCCCATTCATCCCTTTCTCCTTCCACCTTCCCTTCCTCTCCCGCGTCCCCTTCCCTTCTTATGTTCCCACTCCGCCTCCTCCACCTTCCCTCTCCCCACTCCACTCCCCCCTTTCCACGTCCAGCGAACACACCTCCCGAGTTTTTCTCCCCCCTCTCAGATTCCCCTCTCCCTCCCTGGTTCCCCTCCCCCTTCCTGCCAACCCCCTACCTGAGTTCCCCTCCCCCCTCCCATAGCTCGCGTGCCACCTATGCTAGAGCTCACCAGTAGTTTTATACAAACCTTGTCCTGACAATAACGGACACAAAAAAAAGAATTATCCAATATGGTGCAGTCGTTCGGAAGTTATGCGCGTATATACATTTTGGCGATTCATTTTTATTCATAGAATAGAAGAAGAGAAAAGATAGATATATAGATCGACAGATATACTAACTGGTTCCCGGCATGACTTGCAATGCTATATTCAAAGAAATACATTGTTTCTACCTGAATCACCTTTCCCGTGCGTCCCCGTTCCCCACTCGCGCCCCCTTCCTAGCTACCTTTTTAAATTATAGCCTACTAGCTGACCCAGCCACACGTTGCTGTGACTAATACAATACAACGTCATCTACTTTATGGTTATCCAATCTTTATAACCACCGCCGCCTATGCGTTTATCGCAAAGAGACAGACAGATGCTGCGGAGGACTTTTATTTATAATACGTAGAGATGGTGTGAAAGATTATAATAATGTGTATGAAATGCTTGAGGTAACTAACGTATTTAAATTAATAAGGATTACTGTAGATATCCGTCCAAATAACTTTTCAATTACCGCAATGTACGTGACTTTTTTAGAAGATAGAATGGGTTTAGTAAGCTATCCATAAAAGATAGATATATGGCTTCACGGTCTTTTTTGTAGATCTATAAAAGAGAAATATCCCTCCATGCATTGTTTTGTTATATTCCAAATGGATTAGGCAGCGTTTTCGATGAAAGCTACCAGGCGGCTCGATTTTTTCCGAAAGAACTAACAATTATCGTGATGTTTCAACCAATTTACACAAATCCTTGACAAAGTACATATTTAAACCTTCCTCTAATCTATCTATCTATTGGTAAAAAACAATCTATCTATTGGTAAAAACCGCATGAAAATCCGTTCAGTAGTTTTCGAGAGATACGATTTTAGATTTTCACGGCCAAAAGTATTTTTGTTATTAATTTTTGGGGTATTATGCCGTGTTACGCTACCTCCTTCTTTAGCCAACGTTTCGGACAGCGTTGCAGTGTCCATCATCAGGGCACATCTGCCCTGATGATGGACATGGACATGAATGGACTGATGAAGGAGGTAGCGTAACACGGCATAATACCCCAAAAACTAATAACAAAAAAGTAGTTTTCGAGTTTATCGCGAACAGACAGACAGACGGACGACGCGGGGGACTTTAATTTATAATATGTAGAGAAGAGAAGATAGAGATGTAGAGATGTAGAGATAGAGATAGAGATAGAGAAGAGAATATGTAGAGATGTAGAGATAGAGATAGAGATAGAGAAGAGAATATGTAGAGATAGAGATGTAGAGAAGAGATGTAGAGATATGTTATTCTGATGTACGAGCCATATTATAAAGTTTGATTAAAATCCATTCGGTAGTTTTTGCGTGAAAGAGTAACAAACACCCATACATCTATACAAACTTTAGAGTTTATAATATTACTAGCATGTGTTGCAATGCCATTCAAAGAAATAAATATATTCTCCCTGCATGTCTTTTCCCATGCGTCCCCGTTCCCTTCCACCTTCCCTTCCTTCCTCCTCCCTCATCTCTTTCCTCTCCGCGAACCCCACCTTCTCACTGCCTTTTCTCCCTGCTGCTAAAATATATGAAATACAAACATTTTCATTTATACTAATTTCATAACGCCAGAGCTTACCATCGTATACAAACTTATCATATAGCTTATATTACTCGCTGATAATGTAGTTTTCTATTGGTGAAAGAATTTAAAAAATCGGTTTAGTGGTTTAGGCATGAAAGCGTAACAAACAAACGCAGGCCCTTTCGCATTTATAATATTAGTATGGATAGATGAATCAGTATAGATGTGCACTCAAAATAATTGGCATCAACGAAATGACTTGTGTGTTGGTTTGTAATGGCACCACTTGTTAACATAGATTAAAAATGTCCTATAACACATCATCTAAAGCCTCACTAATAACAAAACGACTAAACGATCGTTCGCGGTGACCTGCGTTTTCACACCTATACCAATAAAATGATCACATTATTATGTTGCTTGCATTGTTTTTGCTTGATCTGCGCATGCGCGGCCATCTTTTGGAGCATGCGGTGGCCATATTTTTTTCAATAAATTCGCGGTTATTTTCTTTCGTGACGTATGAAATTTCATTTCATTTTTACCGTTTAAATGAGCGATTCACTATTAGATTCCGATAATAGAATATAATTTCTATTATTTGCGATATTTTTGTCAGTTTCTGTGGTTTCATAATGTCTCTGTTGTTACTTTAATTTTGTTATCATAAAAATATTGGTCATTTGGAAAAAAATAGTTTTTATCCACTTAAGTTTAATAAAACTTCAATAAAAGTAATATTATTTAATAACATAAAAGGCTTGTGCGTGTGTAAATAAATACCAAATTCGAGTTATCGACGTTTATATTGTTCGAAAATGAATTCAAAGTGTCAGAATTTTTCAATTGAGGCAGAAACATACTTGCGTGTCGTGGCGTACGCGCCAGAAGCACATCGGTTTCATACATTTATTATGGTTAGAGACATATTTGTAGGTCGTGGCGTGTCGACAAGCCACGACGATGATTGGTTAATTTGTAGTCACGATACGCCACGACACGCAAGTATGTTTCTGCCTTTAATCTCTTGGAATATTTGTTATAATTTTTTTTTAATTTTTAATTGTATGAACGAGATAAAACGCGAGGTGACAGTTTCATTCCAAATTCATTAAATAAAAGGACTGTGTTTTTTAAATTTAGATTTTTTTTTTTAATTTTCTACATTTTGATTAAAAATGTTTTGGCAAGATTTTTGTTTCAATTTTTTTCCATGTTTGAATCTTAAAATATGTCAATTTTTTAAAAACTCAAGTATATTTCAAATATAAAAATCAAAGAGGTAATTGTATCTAGTTTTTATAATGGTATTTTTTTTACAACATCTTCAAAAATAAGAAATATGTAGAAAATTCAAAACGTTCGTTTATTAATTATTAACAAACAGTCGTATATGATGGATAAACACTACCTCCTCAGGCTGTGTAAGCAAATGTATATATCTTTCGATGGATGAATAATTTTCTAATTAGTAATGTTTTCACATCCGCGGCCGTTTATCAATTGAACAAAATTTTCACGGGGTTTTTTTAGTAAGGCTGCTAATGTTTATGCAGATTTCCGAGAGTATATTGGGTAATTCTTCCATCTCGAATAATTTCTCATTCCCCCATCGCTTCATCTCGTTAATTAGGGTAGGGAATGAAATTGGCTAGTTTTTCACCCGGCCGCTCAGGCTTCATGTGATCCCTGGAAGGGATGTCACAGCTTTGATGACTGATTAAAGGTCAAGTTACTGATTAAAGGTCAAGGTTAGTGTTAGAGAGCATGTTGCTTTCAGGTCCTTCTTCAGAAGAAATTCTGGCAGGACGGAACCAAGTGACGCTTTTTTAAACTATTTGCTTTTGGAGTTCAGCTAACCCAGTGAGGAAATACTCGTTGAAACCCTTTTATTAAAACAAGGATTAAGGGAACAATTAAGGTTCCTCTGGAAGTACTGACTTAGTTTATCAGTATTATTGAAGTGATTAAATATGTGTCATACTTGCAAAATCAAGAATAGTTGTGTTCACTGTTAAAATTGTGCATTTATTTAAATATCTCGTTACAGTACGCTTTAACTCTATCTCCACTAAACAGCATGAATTATTGTCCTATTTGTCCGACGGTCCCTCCTCTAAGCCTACCCCTGCAGTAATGGTTTGATGGTTTTTTTGTTTTTGTTTTTTTTATTATTAAATATTGATATTATAAGAATTTTAATAACAACAAAAGAAGTATTCACACAATGTCATATTGCAACAATACAACTTGCCTGCAATTTTTACAATTTTATTTTAATGTAACCACAAAAAAATAATAATTTTATTGGTTTCACGACAAAGTCTATAATGTAATGAACTCTCAATATTTTGTCCTTTTTCTGATTGCCCTCTATAGATTTTTTAAAATCATTTTCACACATGAGGTTCATCAGTTTTCACAGATGCTGTGTGGAGGGTCTTTTATGGAAAGTAAAGAGACAAAGTTCTGGAAAGGATAAAGGTAAGAGGTATGACGCAGGCCTTGAGGGAAATTATTTTCCTCGTAATCTTAAACGAGTTAAATATATAGGTTTCTAGATAAATGAAACAATTTAATTTTGTTTAAACCACTTTTATATTTGAGTAAATCCGACCGGTTTCAGAACGACCGTTTGTTCTTCAGTATACATTTGCCCTGAAGAAGGAACGTTCGTTCTGAAACCGGTCGGATTCACTCAAATATAAAAGTATTTCAAACAAAGTTAAATTGTTTTATTTATCTATTATGAATAACCACAAATTTATAACTACATTCAAAAGTATATAGGTTTCTAGTTGCTCTCTCTTTACTGGATTTTCACTTCACTCAGATTTATCAAGATTCGCTTTTTTTAATGGGTTTAATTGGTTGATTTGTGTATTATGATGATTATCAAAATAATGTATAAAGGGGTAAAAAGTACACATAGAAAATCAGTAAAATCTTCTCTTATTTATTTCATACCGACAATTTTTACGTTCGTGGCACCAAGCCACATATTTTCTTCTAAAGTCTGGGTTTCGTAAAGATAAATGGTAAAACAATTTGGCATTTTATGTGGCGTCTAATAGATACGCCAAAACCTTTTGATGGATTAAAACGGTTAAAAGATGAAACAGTCAAGTAATTTGCTCAAAAAATATGTTTATCGCAAATGTTTGAAAGCCAAACTTATCACGGTTTGTTGTAAACTCTCCCTCTTTTTTCAAACGACCGCAGTAAATATATTTCCAGGGTGAAGGGACGTACTTAAATCACTTTCACCAGTGATTTCTGACATTATTTGGAGTAAAAATATATACAATATATATTTAATATTATCGAGGCGAAAGTTTGTATGGATGTATGGATGTCTGGAGTTGGTTACTCTTTCACGTAAAAACTAATGAATGGACTTTAAAAATTCTTTCACTAATAGAAAGCTACATGATTTGCGAGTCCTATTTGTTATACTTTTATTGTCCAGACGAAAAGCAAAGCGTTGCTAAGTAATTGTTTAATGTGCGCTGACATTTTGTTATTTATTTAGGTTTACTACGGAGATCCAATTGATAGTTAAAATTTACCTCGCGTGTTTGATTTTTACGTTTTAATAGGTGGCACGCGAGCTGTTTGAAAAATGAATGTAACTGATATGGAGGGTGGTGATGGGACGTATGTGAGGGGGTGGGGTTGGGGGGGGGGGGGGAAAGAGGCGCGTACGAAGCCGGGGAAAAGCTAGTACAATATAAAATTTTGCTCTCGGTGACATTTTTAATATTTTTCTTACCTTAAAACTTTAAAAATCCGTAGTTATAGGACAGTTTTTTTTTTTCATTAACTCCAAATCATCTGAGATGCTGCGTGGAGGTTATTTTTGAGGAGAGGAAGGAATGGACATTGGTCTTGAAGAGATCCATGTTGTAGGAAACACAGAGGCCGGCAAATCGTTCCACAGCCGAGCTGTTGAACTTAAGAATGAGTCGAAGAAGCCACCCGTTCTCACGTGACAAATGTCAACCATGTACTTGGGCGTGTTTCCCGACTGTGTTCCAGGCGATTTACAAAATTTACCGCGGGCCTCCTGAGTGTCAGATAATGAGTGTCGTTCGAAATGCAAAATAATTGGTTTTTTAATGAAGTGAACAAACGAAGCTCTTAGAAATGAAACACATCGTATTATGCCATCAATTTATTCTTTTGTATCTTGGAGAAACAAAATTTTTTGAAATATATTTGTTATAGTATACTCCAAAAAGGACATGAGAAGCGCCAAAGTAGACTAAAGTTAGTATTTTAAATCGAAATTTTCAATTTATTAGTATTTTTAATTTTTACATTTCGGAATGAAAATCCGTAGTCAGATCCGTCAGTGTTGCTTTCAATTTTATATTTATTTCTTACTTGTTTCCTGTCAATATTGGTCTGGCTATCACCAGTGCGACCGTGCTCGGGAAATCGCAATAAAATCTTTGGTAGTTAAGCCTGTCGACCCGATTTTAAGAAATTATCGATTTCACTGTGCTAGACCTAGATTGACGCAGTTTTGAAAAAAAAAATCAGAGTGTGCAATTTGCACACGGTAGAAACGAAACCTTTAGAAAACTAAAGAAAACAAGGGTAGGGAGACTTTTTTTATCAACGTGAAGGATGATTTTTTAATTTTTATTATTCTTTATTCATATGTAACATACATTTTTTCAGTTATACGGTTTTTCAAGTTTTTCGACCGCCACACTAGGCATATGCCCGTAAGTATGTGTATATATGTTTTAAAAAAATGTAATGATTGCTAGTTTGTTTTAGTATCTATTCATTTAATTATTTTCTCTTTTTATTTAAGTTAATGTTCTGTATCCAGATGGGTTTATACAAGATTAGTGTACGATACTGAAACACAGTACTTACATTAAAAAAGATAAAGATAATATGGATGGTAGGTATATAGGTAAATTTACGTTAAAATAATGAATTACTGTAAAAGAGAAAGTTGTTAAATTTTAGATGGCGTAGAAATAATAATAATAAATTTACAGGTGATGTATGACGGTCTGATTGACTGCGATTAATAAATAATACGTGACTAAGTGCATTTTACAGAAATAGAAAATGAATGAGATGAGTTTCTACATTATAGATAAACGGAAGGGACAGAAAAATATATGCAATATCTCCTATGCGAAGTACATTAGATATAAAAATATGGTACATAAAAAAATAATATTCAGGTAGTAAAAACATTATTCAGAAAAAAATGTTGATTTTGAGTAAGTATGTAAATATTTGAGGTGCATTTTTTTTTTTTTTTTACTTGAATACCGCACAAGAGTCCTGCTGTAACTGCTCCCGTCTGGAGCCGGTGGGACTATGGCATCCCCAATTGGGGTATTTTGTGAGGCTGAAGGTAATGGGAGGGGAAGGAGATAGTGAAGAGGAAGGTGGGGAAGTACCTGGCTATTCAGATCTGGTCACCAAACACGGCTAAAGCCATTTCAAGCAACGTTTCAATTCTGAATGGTGGTCTTACACCAGGGCGATACTGAGATTATCTTCCACTCTGGAACGTGCCGCAAATATACTATATATTATTTTAAGAATGAATTGTGAAATAACACAAATTACTGAAATAAAATTTATTTGCCACGCCGGGATTCGATCCCGCGACCTTCGGGGTGCAATCAAGAGCCTTACCGCTGGACTATGCCGGCTGCCGTTTGTTTTGTTTGCAACATTTGTTTCCATGTGTACTTCGGTCGTCGAATTCCAGTACACCTGTTCCTATACATTTGGTCATCTTATTAGTATTTGTGTTTTCTTTTTCGGAGTCGCTATAAGTAGCTTTCTTTTGTATTTTCTTTGCCTGTTCATTTAGGAGTGGTTTGAAGATTTATTTATTTTGTTTTATTTTTTATTTTACAAAAATTAAAACGTTTTTTTTTAAATTTATTTAATAGGATTCAATCCTTGGTGAATGTCTGGCCGCTAAGTTCGTCAGGCGCTTTATAACACTGGAGTAAAGGAGGCTCGCGTGGGACCGCGGATTTATCGCATTGGAACCGAGTACCCATGCAATAAATAAATATTCTCTCGCGGGGTGAATCCTATATAGATGTATGTGTTTGTCTCTTTTTAGTATCGCTCGCTTCCGTTTCATCGAGTTTCAAATCACAACGGTGCTAAAGAAGTTTTCACTTCAAAAAGAAACGCCAACGAAATCGGGATTCACTGGAAGAAATTTAAGTACGTCCCTTAATATCCTGACAGGTGGGTTATGACGGAGTCCTCAGCCGAGACTGAATACTCTTTTGTTTTTAAAATGATTACATTTTTTTAAATTTTTCTTTGTGGTCGACAAAGTTATTAAACAAACTTTTAACTTTTCAACAGCACCTGTGCCACCCATAGGTTTATGGTCCTGCTACTAAGAACTTCACAGTAATATCCCTTTCTTGTACATGCGTCGTTTATGAGGGGAGGTTACAACGGTGCTAAAAGTACAACGCCTGTATTTACAGCAATTTAATCGTCGTTACTCATACCCGTGCCGATACCCTTTAGAACGCCATAAATTTGGCACTGGAAAAGAAAATCCTTAACGTATTTTTTCAAATTTTCTAGAAAAGGTTGGATTTGCCTCACCCTCATTATCACGAGACAGGACTTATGTGCCTTTTACACGATTTTTTCGAATTTATTTTATTTATTTATTTATTGCTTCTTCACAATTTATATACATATATTTTTAGCATGTAATTATTAACCCCACTAGGGTTCGCCTGTATCGGGGTTAATAATCTCACAATTTAATAAAAATAACACATGCAAATATCGGTCATGCAAAACAGTTAAGTAAAAGCAAAATAATAAAATTTAAAAATAAAATGATAA
Source organism: Limnephilus rhombicus (assembly GCA_929108145.2). Lineage (NCBI taxonomy): Eukaryota > Metazoa > Arthropoda > Insecta > Trichoptera > Limnephilidae > Limnephilus > Limnephilus rhombicus. The sequence goes on from OV815283.1 coordinate 43,580,186, forward strand.
ACAGAGAAAATAATAAGTGATAAAAATATGAATTAATAACAAAGTGTTAAGAGATCAGACAAAATGTTCTCATTCATTATATCATTAGTTCATACCATTTTCAACAACAGATAAATTAAAAAAAATATATGTCCTTAGGTTTTTTTTTTTAAATATGTGTAAAAAAATAAAAAATGAAACAAAACAATGATTTATAAGCGATTACATTAGAGCGAATCTTTCTTATGCAATATTAAAGTGACTATCAAATAATTATGAAATAAATATGAAAGAAACCGTTTTGATCACAATATTATTGTTTTTATTCCATTTAAGTGACCGTTTTCATTAAAATATGATTGTATTTTATAGTTTAAGTGACACCTTAGAAATGCCATCCGTGTGATCTTTTAGTTTTGACAAAGTTATGGGATACGATAACCCATATATATTTATTTATTTATTGTTTCTTTACCTTTTTAATTTAGGTGTTATTGTTTAACTTGAAATTTTGAACTTCATTTTGACTTAAGATTAACAATTTTATAGTGTACACAAAATAATGTGTTGAAAGACAATATTGTTACAATAATATTTCTCACAGAATGGGCCTCTACTGCACTATAGGAACAAACATTATAACGTAAAACATGTAGGGTGACCATATGTTGAAATCTAGCTTTGAAATAACATTTTTTTTTGCAAGTTGTTTAATCTATAATATTTAAAATTAGGTTCGGTTAGAAAATTAATATGTAATGGTAAGTTAATAAGAAAATAAAAAATAATATATTATCAGTAAATATACTGTAATAAATAATCAATATGCTATGAATTTAGAAATGACAATGTAGAAAAAATCAATTGGCAATCCTCGGCTAATACGAATAATTTTACCATTTTTTTAAAAGTGCACAAGGAATTAGATGACTTAATATGTTCTGGAAGGCTATTAAATATGAGTGGAGCCTGATAGAAGTAATTTCTTTGACCAAAAGAAGATTTAATTTGAATTGCCACAAAGTTAAGGCCAGACCCAATTCTAGTAGTACGAATTTGCTGAGTTCTTTCTGCAATATTAATATTATTAAAAAATTTACAAAGTGTTTGTGTAATATACAACTGTTTTACATTCATGACATTACATTCCTTATAAAGTATATGAGTTGGATATCTAAACTTTTTCTTGAACATAACTTTAAGGATCAGTTTTTGGGCAATGTTAAGTGGTTCTATATAAGTCTTTTGGCAAGATCCCCAGCACACTATATTATAAGAAAGTAGAGACTGGATTATTGCAAAATAAACCGTCTTCAATTTTTCCTTGTCTAGTATATGTCTGAGTTCTTTAAAGATATAGGTAAGTCTCCTAGTATTATTTACCAACATATTAACATGATCGTTCCATCTTAAAAATTTATCTATTTTTACACCAAGGTATTTGATGCTGACTACATTTTCTAAAGGGTTGCAGTTACAGGTTTGCAAACAATTGTGTATTATTAAATTATGAGTGGCGGAAGGTTGACTTTTACTTGAAATGCTAAAAGTGATATATTTGGTTTTTTGTAGGTTCAAAGTTAAAATACTATTATTTAACCAACTATTTACCACTCTTAAACCTGTATTACATTTGTTAAATGTTTCATCCCAAGTTTTACCCTCAAATATTAAGGTAGTATCATCTGCAAAACTAACGATGTTACCAGGAATATTCAGATTACATAAATCATTTATATATATTAGAAATAATATTGGCCCAAGCACACTACCTTGCGGGACTCCAAAGGAGATTGATTTACCATTGCTTAATATTTTATTTATCTCTACTTGCTGCGTTCTATCACTAAGATAAGATCTGAACCAACCCATTGCTGTACTATCAATGCCTAGAGATGATAATTTTTTAAGGAGCAATTCATGGGAAACTGTATCAAATGCTTTTGATAAGTCCAAAAACATCGCTAAAGCTTTGTTGCCATAATCCAGCGAGCTTATAACTTTGGTCAGTACCTTCAATACAGCATCACTCGTACCTTTATTCTCTCTGAAACCGAATTGATTGTCGGAGAGTATTTTGTGCTTTTCTAAGAATGAAACTAATCTTGACTTTACCAATCTCTCTATTACTTTTGAGAGAGTATTGAGCAAGGATATGGGTCGATAATTGTTAACATCTAGCTGATCTCCACCTTTGAAAAGAGGTATAACCTTAGCAATCTTACAATGAGAGGGAAACACGCCATTTTTAAAACTAATGTTAACAATATGTGATATGGGACCAGCCAGTACAGAAACGTTTTGTTTATACACCATTGTACTTAAGCCATCAATACCACAGGAAAAAGACATTTTTAATTCATGTATCACTTTTGTAACTTCATAAATGTTAGTAGATTTAAATTCAAATGTGTCTTCTGTTACTTGAGTACTAGGTATAAAATTGTTTACAAGACACATTTCGGTAGTTTTGTTTGCGCTGCACAAATTTTTGGCGAATCTAGGACCAATATCGCTGAAGAAGTTATTTACGTGATTGGTGATTATATTTGGATTCTCCTCCATTGAGATAATATTGTTATTAATTTTTAATTTTTTTATAGACAATTGTTCCTTTCGTATATTTACAGCCTCCTTTATAATCTTCCACTGTTGTTTGGTATTTCCATTGACGTTATCCAATTTTCTTCTGTAATATGCTTGTTTTGTATATTTTATAATTTTTGTACACCAGTTTCTATATATTTTGTAATAGTTCAGCAATTGAATATTATTTAACTCTTCTCGACATTTGTAGTGCAATTTGTCACGGGTTCTGAGGCATTTAATAATTCCATCATTTATCCAAGGTTTTAAGTACTTCATGTTATGTTTTTCACTTTGTACAGACGAACAATTTTTCACATGCATTTTTAAACACTTTATAAAATTTTCAGCAGCTGAATTAACGTCTTGAGATGATAGGACTGACTGCCATGATTCCTCCTTTAATCTGTCCTTCAAAAGATTGTTATCTATGACGGTTTTGATTTTCACTTTATTTTATTTATTTATTTAAGTTTTTATTCCAGCAAGACTGGGAGGGTAGTGCAATCCAAGTCTGCCATATTACATAAACAACTATAAAAGAAAAGAAAAAAAAATAGTTTAAATATTAGGTAGGTACCTAATTAAACATAAAATGAAAACAAAATTCATCACACAAATAACAAAAAATAAGCATAAAATTAAAATAAATAATAAGTAGACAGAATTAAAAATAAAAAGATATTTTGGGATCGTCCATCATGGAGGTCGCCTCATCATCTGCATCCACCGCTCATTTAATGGGGAACTGAGCCACTCGGATGCAGCCACGACAATGATATTGGTTGAAGTCCGTATCCTGCTCCAGAAGCTGGCTAGTCGGTGGCGAAGTAGGGCTGGGAATGAGTGCACCCTCCCCTCGGTGAACATCGTGGAGGCACTGCAGAACCTCGGTAGTTGCATAAGTTGCCTGTATGCATTATTGTAGCACACCCTCAGTTTGTCCCATTGCGCTGCTGGGTATTGTGTCCACAGTTCTGACGTGTACAGGGCAGTACAGTATGTCTTGAATAGTAATTTTCTGACATCTTCGCTACAGTGGTAGAACCGCCTTGAGAGCATTCCGGCCCGTATATTAATTGCTCTTCTTTGTCGTTCCATATCTTCTATATCCTTCATGTCTTCGGTTAGGATATGTCCCAGATACTTAACCTGTGAGGCCACAAGCAGTTCAATTCCCTCTAAATATATTGGAGGAATATGTGATGGCTCCTTATTGTGTTTGAAAGCGACGATGACTGACTTTTTAGAATTGTACAACAGGTTATGAGAGTTTGCGTACTCTTCGCATATTTGCACAAGTCGTCTCATCGCTTTAATCGAAGGTGCAAGCAGCACCATGTCATCGGCGTAATTAATGTTGTTACTTCCTTGTCCGCAGATATGACAACCGATTCGTGTATCGTTCAACTCTTGTAAGAGGTCGTTAATGTATACATTAAATAGAGTTGGAGACATATTCCCCCCTTGCCTGACACCGCTCTTAAGGAATAAAGGTCTTGAAGAAGCTCCTGCCCATTGAATGTGATTTTCCTGTTGTCCGTACCAAATAGCCAGCATATTGACCACTGCTGCTGGAACATCTCGCTTTATGAGTTTTTCCCATAATAATTGATGGGAGACACGATCAAACGCCTTGCTTAGGTCAAGAAAACACCCATAGACTGTGGTTTTTCTTTTTTTGTAATAGGCTATTGTTTGTTTTACTCCATAAATGGCCATATCGGTTGATGAGGCGCTCTTGAAGCCGAATTGGTTATCAAGGGTAAATAGTTTCTCTTTAACTAGCGCGAATAAGATTTTTTTTATTTTTTTTCAAATAGTCTCGAAAGCATTGTCGCCAAGGAAATCGGTCGGTAATTTCCTAATACCGATGCATCCAGCTGATTGGATTTCAGGATTGGTACGATAATAGTTTTGCTCATATCCATCGGCATGTGTGTGTGTCTTAGGAGGCTTGAGTACAGGGCGGCTAGAATAGTATGAAGTTGATCTCCTGCGTATTTTATATGCTCAATACCAATGGCGTCGTATCCTGGACTTTTACCATGGGCGGTTTGCTTAATTGCGCTTTCAATCATTTCATGAGTAACATTCATGACCAGGTCATCATTGGCCGCAGGCGGGCATGTCATTATCGAAGGTTTCATGGTATCTCCTTGATCCTCGCTTAAAGAGAAAAAGTCTCTAAATTCGTTGGCTATGTTTTCATCACCCGTAATGTTGTTGACGCATAGTGGAACTTTGCTCTTGGCTTTCAGCACAGTTGAAGTTTTTTGCCAAAACTTTCTGAAATCTTTGTTATGCATAGACGTAGCTATGCTATCCATTCGTGCTTTGTTTTCCGAGTGTTGACATTTTCGGAGAGCAATTTTAAAAGATTTCTTACTAGTTTTCCTTTCGTCTGCGAAACGGCCTTCCGTAGGCCTTCCGGCTTGAACCCAGCAGAGGAATGCATGTCTTGAATGGCGGTACAAAGTGGAGACTTCATTATTCCACCCAGGAACAATTTCAAACATTTTTTTGGGTTCTTTCCTTCTGAATGCTTTTATGGCGGAGTTTCTTAGTATATGGACAATATTACCGTAGAGAGAATCTAGTTCAAGTTTATGAGTTTCGTTATCACAGTTAAGTCTTTGACATCTTACGGCTTCTGGGGGTTTCATTTTTAACAATAGTTTATTGGCAAGGGCGTTGTAAGTTTTAATATCATTTTCGGATTTCGCCGTCCATTTTCCAAAAACCTTTGATCGATTCTGTCTGTTGGAAATAATGGGGGTTAGATTTAGATCTATTTCCACAGTTAGTGGGAGATGATCTGACCACGTCGCATCGGCTGTGATTTTTACGCTCCTCACTGCACGATTCAACCCCTGTGTCATAATACAGTGATCAAGCCATCTGGTGGTTCCGTGGGCGTCACTTACATAAGTAAATGTATCAGAGCTTAAATGCACAATATCGGTGTATGTATAGCTATTTTCTATACAGAAATGTGCAAGTTCACGGCCAAAAAGTGACCTCGGATCCGCGTTGAAATCTCCTATAATCATGGAGTTGGAGCTGTTTTGTTCCTCAATAATGGCGTGTATTTTTCCCAGACAGTCTGCGAATTCCGGTAAGTTCTCAGCTGAATTGGTCGGCATATAAACCGTGACTATAAGGAGAGTTCCATTTGCTGACTCCAGTTCAATAGCCGTGATTCTTGGATCTCTACAGTCAATCAGAATGGCTTTTATTGTATTGCGCCATAAAATTGCAACGCCTCCGTAGGGGCGGCCAATTAATGGAGCGTCTGAGAGATTCACCGCAGATGTTCCATGACTGAGAAATTCTGGATGTATTGACGACAGATATCCCAAGTCTGTAGGTAACAGCCAGGTTTCCTGTAATGCAATGATGTCATTACAACCACATAATTCATTTATGAAGTGTTCTGTTCGACGAATTGATCTGCAATTGAATGAGATAATTTTTAGAGTCTTGGTACTTATGTGATCCATTTTGAATATTATTTTGAATCATTGGTTTGCGTTGTCGGCATTCGGAAAATGTATTTTCTCACAACTGAGAATTTCGGCCATATACTCGCATCCATAAGTTTTTCGTATGTTGACTCAGGAGTCCCAACTTTGAATGCTCGATATTCGCCAGATTTTGTCTGTAGTTCGTAGGCGACCGCATTAATACCGTTTTGCTTGAGAAAAGCGATAACATCTTCACAGGTTGTTGTTTTCTCCAGTCTTGTGACGAGAGCATATTTCGTCCTCTGCAAACCTTTGATTTCTGCATTTTCGTTACTGCCCAAAATGATGTTTTTTCTTTTTTTTGGTGGTGGTTGTGGCTTTTTATACGTCTTCTTTTTCATGGATTTCCATTCTTGATTATCTTGATTTTCGTTTTCATTTGAAGGGATGGTGTTGGCGACATCTGCAAATGATTTCGGGCGATTAAATGGTTTTTCGGTTAGAGGTGGGTCAAGTTTTGGATCTTTCTCCATAGATGGCATTGCGATGATTTCATCTTTCGTGGGTTTGACCTTGGTATGAGGCTTTGGCGTTTCGTCAACAGATGGCACGATAATCATGTTATTACATGGTTTTGTTAGTTCATTGACATTAAGTTTGAGACTTTTTATTTCTGATTTTAATAAATCAATTTGTTCCTTAATCGCCAAATTCTTATCGTGGTCTGATTCATCTTTCAGTTTCTGTACATCACTTTTAATTATTATTAAGTCTCTTAAGAACGCAGTTGCGTCAATATAATCAAAAGTCACCGGCGGTAGTTTGTTTATGTTTAAAACTGCAAATTTTGGTATATTGTTCGGATCAGTTTCTTTAAGAATTTTAATTATGTCACTTAAAATACGTTTTTTCTTACCTTCACCTACTCTCCTGGCAAAGGTTTTTTCCTTTATCCTTTGCTATTTTCTTTAGTGTAAAGCTCATAAATCTCAGCAATATCACATCATGATCTGTTATGCCAGTAGTGAAGACAGCTCCTTGTGGTTCGAATTTAGATTTCACCATAATGTGATCGATGCAGGTTGAACTGGTAGAAGAAACTCTTGTAGGTGAATTTATGATTGGTTTCAAACCATGAAAAGCCATAAGTGAGAGGTATTTCTGAGTTTTCATATCGCTCAAATCCAAAGTATTAATATTTATATCCCCACATAAAATGATTTCCTTATTTTGGATAGATGTAGAGTCAAGCAGTTCGCTCAGTGATTCAAGGAAACAATCTGTTTGAGCCTGGGACGGAGATCTATACACAGCTATTACACACAAGTTACTCGATATCTGCATGCTTAGGCAGTTTGCGCCAGGGATAACAACTTCATCAACGGTCGCGTGAACATTTTGTTTTATATAGGCAACTACACCATCGTTCTGCAAACAGTTTTTATTTGTGTTGTAAACAGTGTATCCAGGGATGTTAGGTATATTGGTAATTTTTTTTAGCCAAGCTTCTGTAAACACTAGTACCTCAGGACGGTGTTCAATCCCATCCAGCATAGTTATGGTTTCATCAAAGTTTTTATTTAAACTTCTAACGTTCAAACAACGTAAAGAAAACTTGGAATGTTTTAAAAAAATTTTGCAAGTTAATAAATCTTTAATAATTAAATTAGGTTCTGTGATGTCACTCAAATCAACGCATTTTCCTAAATCGACATCCATTTTTAATGATGTAAATATTTTCGGTGCCTCTATTAATCAAATTCTATAATAATCTATTGAGGTCGTCTTCGTGTTTTATTTCCTTGATTTTTTTGCCATCATCTTCTTTCATTAGAACCGAACCATTTTTATACCAAATGTATTTATATTTTAATTCTTTTCCCTTTGTTTTTGCTTTCCAAAGTAGCTCTTTAAAATAAGGAGTTAGTGATTCTCCTAGGAATATCATGTTTTCACGGTTTGAAATCACCTTCTTATTTGCCAATAATTTTAATCTACATTCTGGATTTCTAATTTTTAGGATAATTTTTTTCGGATGTCCTGGTCTTCTATCATATTGCCTTATTGCTGAGGTAATATCATCTGAACTTATTTTAATATTAGCACTTTCAATTAGTTTGATAGTGGTTATTTTGGGATGTTCATTAGTTTTTTCCTCAATTCCTGTAATTTCAATTTGGTCATCAAGGTTGGACTGTTCTAAGTAAGCCAGTCTAGTTTCCAGTTGCTTAATGTTTTTGCTTTTGTTTTCCAAATCGATTTTTAAACTTTCTACTTCGCTTTTAACATGATTTATGGAGTTTAAGCGAGAAATGATGTCGTCATATTTTTGACTAATAAATTCTGTTGTTTTTTGAAACTCTAACATTTTTTTGTCAATGTTTTCAAGAATTTGAGTTTTTATTTTCTCCAGTTTTGAATCTACGTATGAAGCAAATTTTGAAAAAACATCTTCTTCTGGGTTAAAGTCATCAGGCACAGTATTCATTTTGTTTTTGGATCTTGTGTTCAAATTATCTTGTTGTTGGGTACCGGTTTTTTTGCTCGAACTCATGGTCACTCTAGTAGTAGACTGTATTTCTGCAAAAACAGCACAATGCACAAGAGCGGTCTGAGACAGTGAAGCAAGCAAGCTGTATGGTCAGTGTAGAAAAGATGGCGATGTTGTTGGCCAATCACAAGAGCTCTCCTTAGCTTTGAATATATTTCAATTTCACTGTCACTATTTTCCGATATTAATATTTATTATTCACTTAAATACTCCTGTTTCAAAGTACAGAATTCATATCACTATTAATGCAGTAAACACTTGTATGTATCTTGTAACTGTTTCGGATTGTATTATTTACTAATAAATACAATTATTCGAAATTTGTAATGGATCACTGTTACTGTGTGTTATTTCGATTCGGTAGGTAGGTTATTGATTCGGTAGGTAGGTTATTGATCCGTATGAATCGGATTTGGTATGGAAAAAAGGATTTTATCAATTTTTCGCACCGATTTTCATTCAGCTTATATTTGACAGCTTTTATTAATTTTCGTAACTGTTGTTTTACTTGGGTATTATATGAAAATATTGCTTGTTTATTATAAAATATACTTATTTAAAATAGCTGGTACCCGCCGTGCGTTGCTATGCCATTTAATAAAAAAATTGTGTCTTCTACATGTCCTTTCCCATTCGTCCCGTTCCCCTTCATCTCCCGCGTCCACTTCCTTTTTCGCGTTCCCACTACGCCTCCTCCACCTTCCCTCTCCCCACTCCACTCCCCCCCTTCCCCCATCCCGTGAACCCCACTCCCGAGTTCCCCTACCCCCTCCCAGGTTCCCATCACCCCTCTCGGATTCCCCTCCCCCCTCCCACTAACCTCCTACCCGAGATCCCCTCCCACTCCCTCCTCCCCCTCCCACCTCCCGCATTCCCGGTAGATTCAGTTTTCAAACAGCTCGCGTGCCACCTTTTGCCATTTTTTAATACAAATTTCATAATGCCAGAGCTCATCAGTAGCTTTATATAAACCTGGCCCTGAAAATAATGAACACAAAAAAATCACTTTCGTGCAGTCGTTCGGAAGTTATGCGAGTACATACATTCGGCGTTTCATTTTTATTTATATAGATTTTGTTAAGAAGACGGTGTCATCATTCGGTTTCTAATCGGTATTGAATTTTGCGTCTATTTTATAATACCCATATATTTTATTTTTTCTGACGGATTTCAATTGGGAGGCGGGTATGAGTACCGCCGCCCTGGGAACCATTTATTCGTCGAGCGAATGTTAAAGAAAGATACTTCCATATAATAATATATGATCTTTGGTTATTAAATATTATCAGCCTTACTAAAAAAAAACCACAGCACGCCCGATAACCCGCGTTGCAGCAGCAACATGAATAAAACAAAAATACACTAAAACACGATAACATTACTAATAAGGTTTGTTCTTAAAATGTATTTTATAGGTCTGGCAACAATGTAATTTTTCAAAGTGTAAGTACTAAATTGTGTGTTTTCCTTCATAACCGCCAGGTGGCGGCGCGGGCGCCTGCGCATTCGTTGTTCGGGATGAAAGCGCGAAAAAAAAATCACTCCTCGGATGTGTGTGTAATATTATTACTTACTCAAATGTAATCGCAATTTCTAATAATATGACTATATCACCATTATATTCGTATAATTGATATATTTACCGAGTTTTTGTGGTTTTTAATAAGTTTTAGTCAAGTTATAATAAAAATAATCATACTTTGAAAATTGCAATGTCAAAGAGTATTTTATATAAAACATGAAAATTCAAATTTACATTTAAACTTTTTTATTTTATGAGAATTTCATAAAAGTGGTGTTATTTTTTTAAATATTAATATCTCGTACATGTTTTCCTAAACGTATCAAAATAATTAACGTCTTTAAAGATGCAAGAAATATGTTATAAAAGTCAGTATCATTTTTTAGGGTAGTTTTTTGGCAATAAAAAAAACTTTGTAATTTTATATTACTATTTTATTGTATGCACGAGGAAAAAGTGAGGTGACTGTTTCGTTCCAAATTCATTATATAAAAGGTCTGTATTTTTTAAATTTTGTTTTTTTTTTATAAATTTCTGTACACTTTCATCAAATATGTTTTGGTAAAATAAAAATTCCATTTTCTTTCGCGTTTGAATCTTAATCTACGCAGTTTTTTAAAACTAAAGCGTATTTCAATTGCACAAATCTAAAAGGTAATTTTATCTAGTTTTTATAAATGGTATTTGTTTTTACGACACCTTCAAAAATAATAAATAAATACAACATTCAAAATACTATGGAAAAATTACAAATATCGTTCGGACATTAATGGTTAAAACAGAAATAAACTACCCTCTCAAGCCGTGGAAACCATGTGTATTTCTTTCAAAGAACAAATTTTTAATTAGTAATGTTTTCACATCCGCGGCCGTTTGTCAATTGAATAAAATTTTCACTGGGTTTTTTAGTAAGGCTGTATTTGTTCTTTAATGGTAACTGTATACGCAAATCTGTATGAAATCGTTGGTAAGAAATTAAAGGTTGTGCAAAGAGCAAAGATTTTTAGTACTGCAGGTTGATCGATAAAAATCTACATCAATACTATATTGACCAAATTCGTCATCGTCATTTATAGTCAGCTATCAATATTTGCGAGCATGAAGAGGGAATAACCAGACGAAATCGGAAATATGTCATTTTAAAATCAAATTTTAGATGTATTGGCTCTTTTCCACAAAAAAATATAAATTGATTTCGAAAGACTGATAATCTATTAAAGCTACAATCGATATCGATAATCTATTAAAGCTACGATCTAGTAAAGCTACAATTTAAATTTTGAGAAAATATGTTTACTTTTGGTACGGTAAAAGGTCCTTGGCAGATTTGTTAAATTTTCAAAGAAAATTTTGTATAATACAGCACACATTTCAAATCATATTATCATGCAGTAAAATAAATCAATAAATTATCTGGGAAGGTTAGGTTTTAGATTTTTTTTAGAAGTTTAAATAAAATCATTTAATAATAGATCTGCGCACGTGTTTTGTGATGAAAATACTTCAGTTTGTCTATTTATTCACGGTCTCACAAACTAATATATTCAAGTTTTTTTTTTACATTCTTATTTTGCTTAGACATTATTGAAAAAATTGTAAATACTTATGATCAAAAGTAATTACAAAAAGTAGATAATTTTAATAGTTTTATCATCACGCCTTTCAGCATTTTTGAATGTAGGTATAAATTAAAGCAAATTTTGAATGAAATCAAATCGATTTTGAGTTATTATTTTAAAAAGCTGGTACGGAGAATAATTAATCCTTCTCATTGGAAACGCCCTGAACGAACGTAAGAACATCTTTCGACGAAATTGAATAAAAAGATGCAATCGATTTATTCCGTTCGACTTTTGAGAAACGAAAATGATTGAATTATTAATAAACACCGCATTAACTATTTAACTCACGTTTAGTGTCGAAACGTAAATGCGAACTGCCAATGCATATTCAGGTTAGTATTTCAATTCAACATTGCCAAATTATTAATATTTGTACGTAATTGCTTTTCGATTGACATATCGGAACGTTAATTCGTAGACAGATCGACCAGTGTTGCCGGCGTTATGTCGATTTATTATTTATTCCCTGACAATATCGGTTTGGCTGTCAACAGCGCAACCGTGCTGGGAATATGTCTTACTCCTATCGATTCGATTTTGTAAAGTAATCGATTTCACCAAGCACAGTCGATCGGTAAGGATTGATAGGATAATTTTCGGTAACTTCTCATCGTTCCCCAGCATGACTGTAGATGGCCTTAACCATATGGCCTCGTTATGGTTTCTATCTCTCTCTCTGGTTTCAATCGTGGGATTGGTTTACAGCAATTTCATCTATACATTTCTTCCACTCTTCCCTGTCTTGTGCGGCTCTTTTGAAGTCTGCATATGATGAGCAGCGCACGTCCACCAGCAGGTCCTCCAGGTACTCTCGGCGAGGGCGTCCCCTAGCGTTTGTCCCCTCGGTCATACCCTCCATTATGGCATGCAAGAGGCCTTCTTGTCTTATTACATGGCCTTTCTCCTTCGATTCTTTGGAGAACCTCCTCATTTGTGATGTGATCTCTCCAGGAAATTCCAAATGGTCTTCTATAGGACCACATCTCAAAAGCCTCTAGTCTCCGTTTATCTCTTTTGGATAGGCACCATGTTTCGCAGCCGTACATCAAGATACTCCATACATAGGTCTTGATGAGGAGTATTCTCAGTTTTAGGTCTATATTATTCGATTCTATTATTTCGACCTTTTATTGAATGCAAGCCTAGCCTGGTGTATACGGCTGTCGACCTCGCTCTTAGACCGACGGTCCCATGTTATTTTGCTCCTGAGGTAGACAAACTCCTTGGTGTTCTTTGGTGGAACTCCTGACATCTCAAGTCTCATCTGATGTTGCGTTCGGCCTTCAGTCAGCAGCTTTGTTTTGACTTTATTTATCTTCATTTTTTAATTGTTTTGAAGAATGCTTTGCATGATTGTTAAGGCCTCTTGCAGTTCTTCTTCGCTTTCAGCGTAGTTTTCTATATGGGTAGGGAAATAAGTATCGTTGAAGAAGAAGATAACAATAATTATCTAAACGAAAACATGAAAGAGAACAAGACACAGAAAAACATAAAAAAGACAATGGTCGCAACTGGGACTCGAACCCATCCCTTTCGTCTAACCGGGACATGCGCGTTACCTAACCAATTTTTTAACTCTCTTTTTATGACCTTCAAAAGTTATGAAAAGAGAGTTTTTCTTATAAAAAAATAAATAAGTATCATGCTGCACTAGCATTGGATGTGACACTTACAGTGTTTAACCTACAACACTTTCATGTGACAATCAAAATGACGTCAAAAATTTCCGAATCACCAATTTGAATTACTAACTGCGAGTAACACATTTTTATAGTTATTTTTAATATTACTTTTTTCTCTTTGAACATCACCACATGAATACAACATACGACGTACGTCTTAAATACTTCAAGATTAATGCACTTAAAATTAAAAGGCAATTGACTGTTCTAATATGTTTACACAAAATAATTAATGGCCATCATAATATTACATTATGCCTTAGTCATACTGAAATAAAAGTTCCCAATTCTAGCATCCAGATTTATATTTGAGCCCTCTGTCCCAAATGGGTCCCAAAAAGTAGATATGTTCGTCGATAATTTGTAAAGACTCAGAAAAATGTTCTGCTGTTGTAAAAAATATGTTGATCAAATTATTTATTTATTTATTTATTAAATACATGAATTATCGAAAGTACATATAGTTTTTTTGTGATATTTCACCCTCCGTGCTAGGGATGACCCTATGTTATGGCGGGTGAAGTTTACAGTTTGTGGATATACATTCATTAGTATGGGTTGAAATTTTTCACTAATTGATACTATGCACACAAATTCTTCTACAGTAAGAGAGTTTATGTAGTTATATTGGATTACAAGAATAAGGTGAAGAAGTTAAAGAATATTGGAAAAGATAAGTTATTATTAGTATATTAATGAATTATTGATATATAGTTCACAGTAATCAGTTTTATACATATAATGCTGCTTAGATAGTAAATAAAGATATATTATGTTTTGCCTGCTCTTAATACTATGCACACAGATCTTCTATAATAAGAAAATGATATACTTATAGTTAGATTGGGTTACAAGAAGAAGATGGAGAATTTAGAGAATTATTAGAAAATAAAAAAATTGAGGAGTTGTTAGCAATAGTTCACACTTATTAATCTTGTACATACAATGCCGCTAATTTAGAAAATTATTTTACGTGTCTCTATTTATATCTTTTGTGTCTCTCACGTATCTTGCCTTTCTTTGTATTATTTGTCATTTGAGTGCGCTTTTACATACTTCTATAATTATTTATGTTTTATTGTTTTCTTTTTGTTTTTCAAACTTTACTTAGATTGTAGCATTTACAACTTACAACTCGTGTGAACATGAAAAGCTGAATCTAATAAAGAAAAGCATTTACTGGCATCTTAATCATTTCATAATTCACGCAAGTTATAATTGTACTAAGATTTTATTTTTATTTTATTATTTTTTTTAAAATTATTTTCAACAAAACCATAGTTCACATAAATTGGTTGAGCGGGCTAAAAATGGCTGCGACAATTTCTAACTCAATTCGTTCGTATAGCGGTTGCGTGTGCGTGTGCCAAATAAATAAATTCACTGAGTAACTGCAATGAAGGAATTGTAAATTGGAATGCCAAAAACTTACCACTGCACTCTCTATCGTCAATTTCAGGCCACTGGGTTTGTCTCTTATAACTTATAATAAAACTGTTAATCAGTTATACGAGTACTCGTAAATGTTCCACAAATTTTACGTTGCGGGCTGAACAATACAGCGGTTTCGCAGATTCAAGAAATAAAATAACAAACATGAACAATTCACCACGTTGAACTGTCGCGGGTATCTTCAACATTACACGTATCGAGCGTAATATGACACTCCTTTCGAGCGGGCAAACCAACATACATGTAGCGGCGGCGGGTCAAAATACAACACATGTAGCGGCGGGCAATGTCGCAAAAGCAACACATGTATCGGCGGGCGGTTTTACGAGCAAACATACCGCTTGGGCAGCGAAACAAAAATACAATAAGAAATTTTGCGTATATCACAGGCGGTTAGAGTTTTGTGTAACAACACTACTTAGGTGCAAGTAAAGCGAACAAAGCACACTGTTTTTGGCATTTTATAGGTAGGAATTGGAATAAGGGAATAAAACAGTTACGCAGTTACTATCATAGACAAACAATGATTTAAATTCAAACTGGCGCAACCATAAATATATAATTTAAACAATTTATCGGTAGTCCCGCGAAGCTGCCATATGGCTGCTTGTCTGCAGGTTCTACCTCAATATACACTCGTTAGTATTAGAAGTAAAAAAATAATATGTGTAATTTCAAAAATGTTAAGAAAATTGAAGACCTCTGTAAAAAAATGTAATATGTTTTAAACTAAACTTAATATGTAAAACTTTTAAATTTAATTTAATTTTTCTATGTTAATGCATCTTTTGTCCAAGAAGATTTTTGTAATGGTTTTTACCTTTTTGTCTATTAACTGAGTTTTTTTATAATCGAAATGTTCTCGTATAAGTGAGAAACCAGAATAAACAAATGTTATTTGATTTATGTGCAGAAAAAAATATAGGAAGTAAACGATTAAATTTAAGCCAATTTAAATACTGAACACGCTTTAACTAAAGATTCTGTCGAAAGTTTACACATCAGCACAGAATAAATTTTAGAAAGCTAGGGGATATTTCAAAGTTCATCTTTGAACACCGCAAAAGGGTAAACTTTCCCGTTTTCGATCTATTTTTAAAGGTGAAATCAGCTTTTCAATATGCAAATAGAATAATATATTTACAGCACTTCCTTTATTCAGTAATGGAGCGTACTCAAAGAGCTCTCGTCAAAACAAATTTATATCTAACTCATTAAACCATAGTTGTTTAAATTGAACAACAAATACTATTTTTATACGTATTTATGTACATAGATTTTTGATGATCCATGGAAACGTGTTTTTCGTCCTATTTAGCATGCCGTGTGCTCGGACATTGCATAATTTACTAGTGGTTCCGTGAACAGTGTTATAAATTTATTCCATGCAAATTAAATTGTACAGTAAATATATTTTTTAAGAATTACTACATCCATCATGCTGGGGATGTTCCTGTGTCATAGCGGGTGAAGTTTACAGAATTAATTTATTTGCATTACGACGAATAACAATTGTACCTGGTAATAACAATTATTAAAATGAACAATTCGTTTTGATTATTAGACATTTTATAATATAATTAAAGTGAGTATCCTAAATAACGGTAACATGAGACGTATCTGAAGGGTGTTTAAATGAGTAGAGTGTAGAAGTTTGGGTTTTATGATTTAAATAATTGTGAACACATGTTATTTAATTCCGGAAAATGTTTTATTATAACTATGTAATTTATTCTTGATGAGTGTATTTTGGAAAGTAAAAGCAACATTTAATGGTGGGCGGTGTAGTAGTACCTATAAGGATTTTATCTTCCTAAATGTGATTCTTCAAGAGACAGATTGATGTGTAAGTACTCGAGTAATTTTAATTCAGTAAGAAAAGTGTGATTAAGACATATCATAGGCAATACAAGTGTACCGGACGTGTCGACGAGGGAAAGAAGATTCCCTTCCGGACATCTTCTTCCTTTATTTTTAAGAAAGATTAAATATATCTTGTAGACGAAGACGAGGATGAGTTCCCTCACAGGCCGTCCTCGTCTCTTTAAATAACGTAGGATTAAGGGTTAGAGGCAAATAATATGCTAATAATTATGTTCACAATTAAAATGTACCCTGTTTGAATAAAGACCAGTTCCCTTTGCCCCAAGAACGGGCTCCTCCTGGTCGTCTTGGCCGGGGGTGAAATCCCCCCGCGTGGACGGGCGGGCACGGCTTCCTACCCTTCCCCTACCACCTACCCACCGGGCGGACCGATAGGAACGCTCCGTCCGGGGGAGTAGGTATTCCTTTGCCCCAAGAACGGGCTCCTCCTGGTCGTCTTGGCCGGGGGTGAAATCCCCCCGCGTGGACGGGCAGGCATGGCTTCCTACCCTTCCCCTCACCTACCCACCGGGCGGACCAATAGGAACGCTCCGTCTGGGGGAGTAGGTATTTTTGAATCGGAAATACACGAAAGGCTCCGAATGTTTTGTCAAATTATGGGAGTTCGGTCTAATCTGTCACCGAATAAATGATATGGACAGATAGACCGGACTTTCCTCTATGTTAATAAATATCTCTGATGAATGTTTAATTAATAATGATTTAGATATTTAAGTTTCCCTGACAAAATGTGGGTGCAGGGACCCCATTGAAAGTTATTTGACATGCCATAATAAAATTAAATAAATTACTAGGGGAGAGGTCGTGGGGGTCAGACATAAGAGAAGGATAAGGGGAAGAGCTGAGACAACAGAGAACTCTGCTGTGTAGCCCGCAGCAGAGGTTATAGCCCGCCAAAACTCGAACCGCCGGAAAAATGGGCAAAAGGTTCGAGCCCACCCGCGCCGGCGGCAAGGGCAAGGGGCCGGCTATAAATACAGCGGTACCCCGGGAACATCGAGCATTCGACAAGAAGCGTTTCCAACGCACACACGCACTTGACAAACTCGATCTGGTACCGTCTCAAGCACTTCTCCGCCTCTTCTGCCTGACCTAAGGACCTCTTCCCGGACTTGACTTGAAAAACTTGGATTTCATTTCTGCCCCCCCTTTTGGACGCTGCCTCTTCCTCTTGTGGGCCATTACCGGGGCGTTATTGACGAGCATCTTGGCGGCTACCCAGGACTACCCAGCACCCCTATTTTACAGTCTATGTGAGTGACGGGAAACGTCGCTTACATAGTGGTCCTTCGAGCCGGATCCAGTCACCAGCCGCTACGATGCCCAGGTCCTTGCGGTCAGGAAGAGGTGGAGAAGAAGACGGTGCCGATCGCCCCGGCCTGAGCCCCGCTGCTCCGGTCGCGGAGCAGGCAAGAGCAGAGGAAGACGCCCCCGCTCCGGAGAGCGCCTCCGCTTCGGCGGAAGAGCAGTCAGCTTCGGACAGCGAGCCCTCCACAGAAGACACCCTCCGCCTGCTACAACGAGAGCTACGGGCGGAAAGGAAGCGCAGCAAGCAGCGAGGCCGGGGCGTCACAGCCGAGCCACACCGGCGATGCCAGGGAAGCGCAGCCGAGGCACACCAGCGATGCAGGGGCATCACAGCCGAGGCACACCAGCGATGCCGGGGAAGCACAGCCGAAGCCCGCCGCCGACACCGGGGCCGGCCCAACGCCGCCCGATCTCCCGCCGGCGGCGCCCGCAGCTTCAATACACACCGGGCCCACAGCTGGCTCGGTGCACTTCCCGGGGCATCCCACAGCAGAAGAAACCGCACGGCAGACGAGGGAATGGGTCAACCGTGGACCGGACCCTTTCGCACAGTTTGCCGCCGTGGTGGCCGACGCCATCCGTAGTTCGCAGTCCGGAGCTACGCCGAGAACCTACGAGGAGGACAACCGGATGGCGGCCCTGATAGCGCGGCAGTCCACGGCTAAGGACTTGCCCACCTTCTCCGGTGACCCAGTGGAGTGGCCCACCTTCTCAGCGCAGTTCAAGCAATCAACAGACACGTGCGGGATGACAGCGGCGGAGAATCTAATCCGCCTCCAGCGCGCGCTGCGCGGGAAGGCACGGGATGCAGTCAACCCACTGCTGATGGATCCCGAGCAGGTCGGAGAGATCATGGAGACCCTCAGGAACCGGTTCGGGGGGGCGCAAGCGATTGCCGCGGTGATGCACGAGAGGGTGAAGAATTTACCGCGGCTCGCCGACGATGCGACCAACGAGGCCCTGGTCGAGTACTCGGGGACGGTTCAGAATGTGGTGACGTCGCTCGGCAACCTGGCCGACAACTACCTAATGAACCCTGCGCTGCTGAGCGAGATGTCCTCGAAGATGCCCTTCGCCCTACGCATCGCCTGGCTGGAGAAGGTCCCGGACAACCCAGAGCAAGCGGACGTCCACCAGTTTGCGGCCTTTCTGAAGCGGCTCGCGAATGCGGTCCCGCGCTCCGGCCTGGTCGACCCGGCCAAGACAACCCGCCCGCGCCGCGAGCAGGTGCACGCACAGAGCGCGGGATATGAAAAGAGTGCAGTGAAGGATTGGGAAAAGGGCGACAAAAGTGAAAAGGGCGACAAAAGTGAAAGGGGCAACAAAAGTGAGAAAAGTGAGAAGAGTGTGAAGTGTGCAAAGTGTAATGGCGCCCACACATTGAGCGAGTGCCCGCAGTTCGCCGCGATGGATGTTGGATGTGGGAACTCGCGAAAGTAGTGCGCGTGTGTAACAAGTGTTTAGAAAAGGGCCACTATACCCGTTATTGCAAATCTAAAGTGAGCTGTGGAGTGACAGACTATTTATTGCACGACGGGTCGCGGTACCCCGCAAGCAGTGACACCGTGAATACGACGGTGGCCCACGGGAATACGACATCCACGCATCCAGGAATATTCCATGTTAAGTCTGCGAGAGGTATGCCCTCTAAGTACCTCATATCACCCTTGGCTATATAGTGATTAGGTAATTGGTCAGTGATACTGTCAACGACAAGCGCATGTATATTATATTTATTCTCTGGGTATACGCGAGACTCAATATCCAAATACACGTAACCGAAAATTGGTCGAGACGTTGATCCAATTCCTTTGACAAACGAATTACTCAAAGGAATTATTGGTAAATTCAGCGTCTTACAACAATCGACCGTAATCAAATTATTTTGAGAGCCATTATCAATTAGGCACCGAACAATAACTTTATTTCCGTTTTTAAGCTTCGCGTATACTTGTGCGGTCGAAAGTAAAATAGAAGAGTTCGGTGTTACTTTGGCACAAAGCGAACACGAAGGATTGACATTCGCGGTCCCCTCCACTTGCTTATCACCAATGCCAGTTCCATTGATGCTGGATGACACTGGAGGGGGGACTGACGGTTCTTCACTGGTAGGTACTTGCGACGTATGTACATGAGTATTGGTTTTCATATTATTCACACTGCCGAAATGTAAGAATGTATGATGACGTTTATTGCACAAATCACAAACTAACCCCGATTTGCATGACTTGATTGTATGTGAACCACTAAGGCAATTTACACAGGCATTTTTCGATTTTATAAATTCAAATCGAGCCTGTGGGGAACTCATACATTTAAACTTTGAGCAAACGTTGATTAAATGATCAGTTTTGTTACACAGAATACATCCTTTCGGCGGAGCTGGGAAGCGCGGAATATTCGCATTACTCGCGACGAACGATTTAGTATTATTTGATCGGGAGGACGAAATGGGATGCGTTTTATTTACGACACCATGCGAGTTACTCGTTCGTTCTAAAATCTTTACTTGATCTTGTACAAACGAAACTAACTCATTATAATAAGGAATTTCTTTATTACGAACTGTCAGCTCAAAGTTCTGAGCCGTCTGTGAATCAATTTTTCTTACCGCGCAGTGAAACAAAATAAAATCAGTTAAATCTTCAATACCTAACTGCTTTAATGCCGACACTGACGAAGAATATCTTTCAATAAAAGAATTGAGACTGGCAGATGTATTCGTGCAGTTTTTCGCATCGAGAATATTATTTAAATAATGTGTTCCTAGTGTACGTTTATCTTGATATTTTTTAACTAAACTCTCCCAAATGATCTGATATGTATCACCCGAAGGCACAATGCCTGCGGTTATGTTCAAAGCCCCGTGTGTGAGTTTTCCGACTAAGTACTGCACACGCTGCGAGTCAGTTAGCTGTCTATTATTATGGATATTGGCTTTAAATGACTCAAAAAATTTCGACCAACTTTCATTCTTACCATCGAAGGTTGGAAGATCTATTGCAGGAAGATTAATCATACACGGCTCCCGCGACTTATTTTGTGACGTCAGTGACTCTCTTACAGAAGTTTTCATATTCGATCTAGTTCGTTTGACCTTCAAAAAAAGATCATCAAAAGCATTTAAAGCTTGAAAATCTGGTTTAAATTCTGGATTTAAAGTTAACTGACGATCATTGATGCTATCTATAATATTTTCAAATTGACTCCGCATTTGATCAATCATCTCTGACTGAGCCATAAGCACTTCGTTATTTCTTGACTCAAAATTAGATATATTATTTGTTGCATTATACAGATCGTTCATACGAACAAAAAGATTTTCCTTTTTTGCGGTTAAAAGAATAAGCGATCTGTCTTGAGCCTCATCAAAACCCTCCTCCGTAATTCTTGGCATTTTTTTATATATGCGAAAAGATTACCACAAAATTTTACAATAATGTTACAATGTTAATAATTAATTAATAATAATGTTGCGAATAATTATCCAAAATTACGACAATTCTGCGAACAATGTAAACAATTAATTAATAATAATAATGTTGCGAATAATTATCCAAAATTACGATAATTCTGCGAACATCCAAATCTGTTTTTTTACATCGTATATCGATCTTTTTTTATCTTTGTTATCTCTATATTGTATCATCACTATTTTTGTTATCTCTTTTTATACCTCCGTTTATATTTTGATATTCCTAATTTCTGTTAACAACTATTAAACTGTGCATTCTGTGAACATTTTTAAGTGGACTATTAACATGTACGCTTTTTACAATGCTAATCCAATGACTTTTTTCTGTTAATACTCTGTAAATGTTCCAAAACAATAAATAAATAAATAAATAAATAAATGTCATCCAAAAGCAAAAAAAAAGACCAGCTATAGTTCTCAAAAAATGAGAGATACTTCAAATTTACCAAAAAAAATACGTAAATTCAAACATCCATGTAATTAAGCTATAATCTCGAATTGAATGTATGAATGAATTAATAATCCAGGCTACGAAGGACCACTAAATATGTAGGGGCGTGTAAATAGTCCCTGACACAAGGGATGACTACCCTATGTAAAATTAACGAAAATTGAATTCTTCCCTATGTGACACAAAAAAACAGTTGACCCAGCAATCTCAAAAACCAAAGTGAAAACAAACAAACACTCACTCAGAGAATGCAGCTCAGCCACGATGTCCACACAAAAAGACACTTCTTTTCAATAAAAATGTCAAGGCGATATTGCATAATCTTGACAGATGTTTCGCACAGCAAGGAAGTTTCAACTATGAAAAATTTGCATATTAATAATGCGTGCCAAAAATCCAATCTTAGGTACAACAATAATTCACTCACTGGATGAATTATTCTTATGACTGACCAGGAGAGACATCTCTTGGCCTTTTACTGACACTCCCGTCAGAAGTAATTGCTTGATTCACAAAGGTAAGGAAACGCATGAATACACTGCATCTCAAGTCACATAGGTTCAATTCAATACAATACAAAACCCATAGATGGCGCCCTTATGGTCTTATAGCATAAATTATCAATTTAAAGAAATTAATGCCCAAATATATTTATGGCGCGTATCCAGAAGTGTTCCTGAAAGTGGTGCCAGTGAAAGTTTGTGGCCCGAAAGGGCAAGTGTTGACGCACGCGCTGCTCGATGACGGGTCAACAGTAACCCTTATCGACGCGGCAATAGCAGAGCAAGTGGGAGCGAGCGGGCCTCCCTGTGGACTACGCATACACGGGGCCTACGGGACCTGCTGGTCAGACAGCAACTCTCGGCGAGCGAAAGTATCAGTGCGAGGCGACAGTGGGGAGTACGCCATCTCCGCCAACACGGTGCGGGATCTGAACTTGCCGGACCAAGCAGTAGTGGGCCACCGGCCAGTGCAGCCGCGTATGCTGATAGGACAAGACAACGTGCATCTCCTGGTAGCACGTGAACAGCAAATGGAAAGCGGCGGCCGCATGTCGACACGGACGGCCCTCGGTTGGATCATGCATGGAGGACGTCGGGACATCGACGGCGGCATCACACTCAACATGTCGGCCAAGGCAGCGGACCCGGACCACAGGGTGGACAGGCTGGTCAAGCAGCATTTCGCCGTGGATTCGCTGGGCGTGACCGCCGCGATCCGGGTGTCCGCGGACATCCAACGAGCAGAGGCACTAATGAAGAGCACCACCCGCCTAGCAGGGACAAACCGGTGGGAGACCGGCCTACTATGGAGGTTGGACGACGCCTGGCTGCCCGACAACCGGCAGTGCGCAATAAACCGGCTCGCCTCGCTTGAAAGGAAATTGGGCAGGGAGCCCCAATTGGCGGCGGCGTACACAAGCAAGATAGAGCACCTCATAGAGCGGGGATATGCGGTAAAGTTGTCCGAGGAGGAAGCAAACACTCCATGCAGAAGGAAATGGTACCTGCCGCATTTTGCCGTATCAAACACGAATAACCCCGGGAAATTGCGGGTGGTATTTGACGCCGCTAGCCGCTGCCGAGGTACGAGCCTGAACGACCGGTTGCTAACCGGGCCCGACCTCCTGTCCTCACTGCTGGGGAACTTGCTGCGGTTCCGCGAGGGGAAGGTCGCCATAGCAGCCGATATAGAGGAGATGTTTCTAAGGATCCGCATAAAAAAGGAAGACCAGATGTCCCAGCTCTTCCTATGGCGCGCTAGGCCACAGGAACCACCTAGCACCTACAAACTGACGGCAATGATGTTCGGCGCAACGTGTTCCCCGAGTAGTGCGCAGTTCGTGCGTAACCGAGTGGCCGAGCAAGGCGCCGCTGAGTTCCCCGATGCCGCCGCTGCAGTGCGGTCTAAATTCTATATGGACGATTATTTGGACGCCGCCGACACCGTGAGGGAAGCCGCGACGCTGGTTCGAGAGGTCGGTGCCTTGCTGGCTCAAGGAGGGTTTTACCTCGCTAGCTGGGCATCCAACGCGCCCACCGCCATCCAGAGTGTTCCAGCAGAAAAAAGGGCAAAGTCAGCCGTCACCATAAGCAGCGGCGCCGATGCTGAAACGGAAAAGGTGCTGGGATTAGCGTGGGACCCTTGCAGCGATGAATTCATCTACAAATTCAAGGAGACCGAAGCAGCTGAGCTCGTCAGACACCCAACAAAGCGGCAGCTGCTGAGCACCGTTATGAAAATCTTCGATCCGGTGGGGTTTGTAGCCTGCCTCACCGTGCGATCGAAGATCCTCCTACAAGATGTCTGGAGGTCCAGCGTTGGCTGGGACGAGCGCATCCAGGACGCGCATGCGACACGATGGGCCAGCTGGGTAAAAACGCTGCAGGAGAATGACATCTGAGTCCCGAGGCGCTGCTTGCAAAGAAAGAACGGGGCATTCGAGCTGCACCTCTTCTGCGACGCCTCGGAGTCTGCCTGCTGCACCATCGCGTACCTGGTCGAGGGGAACCCGGAGGGCAAACGCGCTACCTTCCTGGCAAGTAAATGCAAGGTGGCGCCCCTCAAGCCTTTGTCTATCCCGCGGCTCGAGCTTCAAGCAGCGCTGATGGCCGCCCGCCTCGCGGCCAGCATAAGAACAGAGACGCAGTGCCGCATAAGTCGGACGACCTACTGGACAGATTCCACAACGGTTCTATGCTGGCTACGAACGGACCCCAGGAGCTATTCAACATTTGTCTCCAACCGCTTGGGTGAGATCGACGATCTATCGAGTACCAGCGAATGGAGATGGGTCCCTACAAAGTTCAATCCAGCGGACATCGGGACACGCGACGTGGAGGTACCGGACCTCACACAAACTGGAAGGTGGTTCTCCGGACCACCCTTTATCACTCTCCCAGATACTGAGTGGCCAGTGCAACGCGGTCACGGGATGCAGCCGGACGAAAGTGCCTTGGAGCGGAAGCCCAAGTTTGTGGGCCTTACCACCGTAGAGGAGAAGGCCCTGCCGGCTATCGAGCGCTTCTCATTATGGCTCCGACTAATCCGCTCAACAGGATGGATGCTGTGGTTCATCAGGCGGTGTCGCGACGGACCCTATCGCGCCCTCCATGAAGGCCCCCTGCGCGCGGAAGAGATCCAGGAAGCTGAAGTCCGCTGGGTCCGGCAGTCTCAGAGGGATGCCTTCAACACAGACATGAGGGCGCTGCGCATTGGCGCGCCCACACCCACCGGTAGCCGACTCAATGCCCTGACACCATTTCTCGGGCCTGACGGAATCCTACGAATGGGCTCCCGGCTACAAGCCGCTAAAAGAGTCGTGCAAAGCGTACGGACCCCGATCATACTAGACGGGGATGACCCCTACACCCGCCTGCTGATCCTCCACCTGCTGTCTGTGCCACGTGCACTAGATTCAAGAAGCCGGCGGATCACGCTACCGGAGACAGGATGTGTCCTGCTCACATTGCAGCCATAGAGGTCCAAATCAGAATGACTGATTATGGATCGAGCTAATTTTCTCTCCATTGGTCAGATTAACTTGCTGCGTTCCCGGGGATTAGTGCATATTTGGTTAACCAGGTGTACTAACTCCTGTTATACCACGGACTCTGATTTGAACTTTCTTGTACTTTCTTGCTGGTTTTTTTAAATATGTATTTACACCTGTTTTGTGGTTTTCTTTCTGTACAGTTTCTTCTTTTATTCACCACCTTATATATAATCATCATATTGTTTGTTGTATTTTATTGCTGGGCCCTGTTCATTTGTATATATACATGTTTTTTTTTTTTTTTTTTTTGCTTTACAGTACTTTTCCTGTTTTCGTGTTCTACTTGTTTTTATACCTTTTCTTTTGTACCTTGTTTTTATACCTTTTTAGTGCGAGTAGCTAGGTCGCTACAATTCTGTTTCTTTTATATATCTGTTATTCCTTAATGATTGGAGCTTTTAGACTTATTTCATATTTTCTACTTTCCTGTTATGTATAATTTTAGGTGAGTATTATTTCGCTGATACTGAACTCCTTTGTCTGTTCGGTGAACGTTTTTTTTTTTTTTTTTTTTTTTTTTTTGCCTTACAGTACTCTTTCTTTTGTGTTTGCTATTGCAATTTTTTTGTTTTGTGGTTTTCTTTCTGTACAGTTTCTTCTTTTATACACCACCTTATATATAATCATCATATTGTTTGTTGTATTTTATTGCTGGGCCCTGTTCATCTGCATATATACATGTTTTTTTTTTTTTTTTTTTTTTTTTTGCTTTACAGTACTTTTCCTGTTTTCGTGTTCTACTTGTTTTTATACCTTTTCTTTTGTACCTCGTTTTTATACCTTTTCTTTTCTCTTTTAGTGCGAGTAGCTAGGTCGCTACAATTCTGTTTCTTTTATATATCTGTTATTCCATAATGATTGGAGCTTTTACACTTATTTCATATTTTCTACTTTCCTATTATGTATAATTTTAGGTGAGTATTATTTGGCTGATACTGAACTCCTTTGTCTGTTCGGTAATGTCCTCTTCCCCATTAAAGGGGTTGGACTTTGGGCCTTGTCCCTACTCATCTTTTTCTGACGGATATGCCGTTCTTTTTTTTTCTTTTATTGTTCTGTCTACCCGGACGCCCGCGCCACCCCCCTGGACATGTTGGGGTTGGGAGGTCGGCTGATCGTCACCCAGAGACTGTCCGTCCTGCCTCCGGATACCCGACGCTTATCTACCTAGGGTCTTCTCGATAGTCCAATCACGTCTTCTAGGCACCACCGGCTATCTGGCTTAGGGACGACTTCTTCGGTGGATGTGGCGTCGATCTAACAACCATCACCATTCTCTAGGGGACTGCCGGGCGCCTGGCGGCTAGTCACCATATTATTTTCAGGTTGTCGGAAATAATACCTGTACCACAATTTATACCTGTTTACTACTTTTCTCTTATTTCTTACAGTGATTTATACTTCTGATGCCTGCAGAACTGGAGTGTGTGGTCTCCCCTCCGCTGTTGCAATCACATGATCCCATGATGGTTGCTTCACTACACAAATTTTTGTTTTTCTTTTTATTTCTTTAGCTTTAGTCTACTAACACCTGTAGTTTTTTATTTTTGACCATAGCAGCTCAGACTGCAGGCGATCCTACATTTCCGCCACCTAACAAAGTATGTAGGGACATTGAAGGTCTAGATTCGTTCATTAAATAGTAGAGCCGTTCATTAAAAAAAAATTAGATTCTTGCGAGAGCTCCGAAGGGGCGACCATAAGTCGCCTATACCGGGGCGGGACAGTGGTGGGTACTTCAATGATCCTCCACTATCACAAAAAAGGGGATCACGCAAGCACAGAGCGAACCATGTCCGAGCTAAGAAGTAGCTTCTTTATACTGAGACTACGGACGAACCTCAGGAAAATTGCGCACACCTGCCCCGAATGCCGCATACGAAGAGGGAGGCCCCACCCGCCGCTAATGGGTCAATTACCGGCAGCCCGACTAGCCCACCATGTACGCCCGTTTACCAATTGCGGGCTGGACTACTTCGGGCCGATTGACGTTACCATCGGCCGGCGGCGGGAAAAAAGATACGGGGCCCTGTTCACTTGCCTCTCCACCCGAGCGATACACCTGGAGATCGCCCACTCGCTGTCAGCAGATTCCGCCATTATGGCCCTCAGAAGGATGACCGCGAGGAGAGGACAGCCCGAGGCGATCTACTCGGACAACGGAACAAACTTTCGCGGAGCGGACCGCGAGATGAGGGAGGCGCTAAAAGAGCTCCAAGAGGACCCCCGACTGCAGGATCATCTCTCCACGCAAGGAACAGAGTGGCACTTTCTCCCGCCAATGTCACCGCATATGGGGGGAGCTTGGGAGAGACTAGTAAGGTCTGTGAAACGAGCACTGGAGGCGGTCCTAAGAGAACGAGCACCCCGGGAAGAGACCCTCTTGACGGCAATGGCTGAAGCAGAGTATGCCGTGAATAACCGGCCGCTCACCCACCTGTCCGTCGACCCCAGAGATGAGGAACCACTAACGCCTAATCACTTCCTGCTAGGATCTGCAGGTGGGCGGCCGCACCTGTCGCTTTATGGCCCGAAGGACGAAGAGATCTGCCTACGGAAGCAGTGGCGCATCAGTCAACAGATGGCGGACATGTTCTGGCGACGATGGCTGAAGGAGTACCTCCCCACCATGGCAGAGAGGCCAAAGTGGCAACACCGCAGCGCCCCCGTGCAGAAGGATGATCTGGTCCTCATCGTGGATTCCACCCTGCCCCGCAACAGCTGGCCCAGGGGACGAATCGTCGAGGCGATTCCCGCAGCAGATGGCCAGGTGCGAGCAGTACGCGTGAGGACGAGCACGGGCGAGTACATAAGGCCTGCAGTGAAGATCATCGTCCTCCTATCAGCCACGCCACCTCCGACGCAGCTTCCAGCGGCAGGCAGACCACGTGCACCAGCGGGCCACAGAGGATCCGGCCGCCAGGGACACCGACGTCGCCGCACCCGTCGTAGCTGAGTAGGGCACAGCTGACGCTGCACCGGGGGGAGTGTACCGGACGTGTCGACGAGGGAAAGAAGATTCCCTTCCGGACATCTTCTTCCTTTATTTTTAAGAAAGATTAAATGTATCTTGTAGACGAAGACGAGGATGAGTTCCCTCACAGGCCGTCCTCGTCTCTTTAAATAACGTAGGATTAAGGGTTAGAGGCAAATAATATGCTAATAATTATGTTCACAATTAAAATGTACCCTGTTTGAATAAAGACCAGTTCCCTTTGCCCCAAGAACGGGCTCCTCCTGGTCGTCTTGGCCGGGGGTGAAATCCCCCCGCGTGGACGGGCGGGCACGGCTTCCTACCCTTCCCCTACCACCTACCCACCGGGCGGACCGATAGGAACGCTCCGTCCGGGGGAGTAGGTATTCCTTTGCCCCAAGAACGGGCTCCTCCTGGTCGTCTTGGCCGGGGGTGAAATCCCCCCGCGTGGACGGGCAGGCACGGCTTCCTACCCTTCCCCTCACCTACCCACCGGGCGGACCAATAGGAACGCTCCGTCTGGGGGAGTAGGTATTTTTGAATCGGAAATACACGAAAGGCTCCGAATGTTTTGTCAAATTATGGGAGTTCGGTCTAATCTGTCACCGAATAAATGATATGGACAGATAGACCGGACTCTCCTCTATGTTAATAAATATCTCTGATGAATGTATAATAAATAATGATTTAGATATTTAAGTTTCCCTGACAAAATGTGGGTGCAGGGACCCCATTGAAAGTTATTTGACATGCCATAATAAAATTAAATAAATTACTAGGGGAGAGGTCGTGGGGGTCAGACATAAGAGAAGGATAAGGGGAAGAGCTGAGACAACAGAGAACTCTGCTGTGTAGCCCGCAGCAGAGGTTATAGCCCGCCAAAACTCGAACCGCCGGAAAAATGGGCAAAAGGTTCGAGCCCACCCGCGCCGGCGGCAAGGGCAAGGGGCCGGCTATAAATACAGCGGTACCCCGGGAACATCAAGCATTCGACAAGAAGCGTTTCCAACGCACACACGCACTTGACAAACTCGATCTGGTACCGTCTCAAGCACTTCTCCGCCTCTTCTGCCTGACCTAAGGACCTCTTCCCGGACTTGACTTGAAAAACTTGGATTTCATTTCTGCCCCCCCTTTTGGACGCTGCCTCTTCCTCTTGTGGGCCATTACCGGGGCGTTATTGACGAGCATCTTAGCGGCTACCCAGGACTACCCAGCACCCCTATTTTACAGTCTATGTGAGTGGCGGGAAACGTCGCTTACAACAAGTATGATACTCTCAAATAGGTATATTTAAATAAAGGGTATGAGAGCCCAAAAAGGTAGGTTTTTAGTTTGGACCTAAACTCTGTTGGGCTTGTTATGCATCTTAATTTCGGAGGGAGTCTATTCTAAGCCTTACTCCCAGATACTTCGAAAGCACGATCTCCAAACATAATATTTGGCTTTCGTTTAGGTTCTATTAGCCTGCTTTTAGCAGATGAAGTTGCTGATCTAAAGGTTAATTGCCTCGGACCGGTATTTTCCGGGACCCATAATTCGGAGATGTAAGGTGGGGCAATTTCGTTGATTGGTTTAAAAACCGTCCAGCACAATTTGTACTGGATTCTTTCAGGACACTTGGGCCAGTGAAGGTTACGAAGGTGTTCTGAAATATGCGAATATTTAGAGACCCCAGTTATGAACCTTGCCGCTGCATAAAACACGGATTGAAGTTTGACAGTTTGATATTTTGGAAGACTAACGTAGATGCAGTTACAGTAATCGAGCCGTGAGACTACGTAAGAGTTGATTAATAGTTTTGTCGCCTCTGTAGAAAGGTTTATTCGAACTGACTTGAGTAGTTGTCTTAGGTGAAAAAAAAAACCGGTGCTTACTGTCCTATTTGTTTGACTGTTGTCTTTGGAAAAATATCGTTGTCGGAAATGAAAATAGGTGAATTGTCTATGAAATGTTGGCGTTTGTTTGTGGCCGCCCATAGAAACTCAGTCTTAGATGGGTTCAGCTTCAGCTTGTTTGAAGACATCCAACGAGTTATTGCTTCTAGGCATTCAGCTTTGTGGATTTTGACACTGTTGATTTCGTTTGGAGAGCAGTAAAAATAAATTTGCTGATAGTCAGCTTAGCAGTGAGACAGGAGACCAAATGACTCGATTATTTTGGCAACATCATTTGTAAAAAGAATGAAAAGAAGTGGGCCTAAAACGGATCCTTGGGGTACCCCTGAAGAAAGTGTTGCGAAGTTAGAGAGTTTATTTCCAACCTTAACGGCTTGTAAGCGATTGGATAGATATATGACACCAGCCAATTTTTGATATCGGATATTTTTGAAGCGATTGGATAGATATGACACCAGCCAATATTTGTACAGGGTTAGCAGACGGAGAATGCTCAAGGTCCCATGGACCGACGTGATCGCGAACGCAGACATTCTCAGGCGGGCTAGAGCAGATAAAGAACTGCTTACATTAATAAAAATCAGGAAAAATTCATATCTGGGTCATATACTTCGAGGGGAGAAGTATTTCTTGCTCCATTTAATATTGAAAGGCAAGATAGAGGGTCGCCGAGGACCTGGTAGGAGAAAATGTCTTGGCTGCGAAATATACGAGAGTAGACCGGCATTAGAAGTGTGGAGGAGCTATTCCGGGCAGCGCAAGGCAGAGAGACAACACGCAAAGAAGAAGCAGTTGTGTACTACTAAAGTATCTGCGGGCCCTGTACATTACGCCCAGTTTCCGAGAGGCTAACTTAACTCTGGATTCGATGAAGCCCTCGTACCTGAGCTGGTCACTTAGAGTTACACCAAGCAAATCAATGGAGGGCCTGTTCGGAAGATTGCTCCCGTTGAAGGATACTAATTTTTCATTTCGATCCCTTATAGATTTGATTAGAAATGGTTGGGTCTTTGAAACAAGTAATGAGTTGTGTTTCGGTTTTTATGTTATCAGGGAGTAGGTGGAAGGTTTTAGCAGCTAGAAAAGTGAATTATTATTATATGTAGTTTAGGAACTTTGTAGTGTCGAGTGGTTATAGTTCTGGTGGTGAAAGAAAGTTTTGTTGTTCAATTTATTCACGTACTTTGCTAGTATTATTCTAAGTCTAAATCTAAGAACCTAAGATCCTGTTCTTAGTTTTTTGGAAGCCAAACTAAATAGGCTAGAGATTTTTCTGAGTTTCCAGATGGGAGACAAGTCTACTTTTACCAATTTTTTCAATAATTTTTGACAATGAAATGGGCCGATAATTTTAAATATTTGCTTTAGCGCCACCCTTGTAGTTTTGAATTCCAACCACATGCTTTAGATGTATTAAGAATGATTCGCTTTTGAATCTTAAGTTACAAATATGTTTTAACGTGTGGTAATACAGTACCTATGAGAATTATAAAGTTACTTTAGTGGACGTGGGGGCTAGAATAATTGCGGGATGAGGAGATTTCGGTTATATTAAGATTTCTGTGGCTTTAAGAATTTTGCTAAGTTAAGTTCATACCTAAATTACTAAAATGACATCAAAAGATGAAAACCGGTATAAACGGAATGAAACAATGGCTGGAGAGCAATTTGCTAACTTTATTTTTTTATTTTTTATTTATTTATTTATTTATTATAGATACAAAAGTACAAATTACAATTAGGAAGCTTTGCCTGTCCAACTAGGAAAGTTTCCCGTTCCAGGATAGACAAATTGACATGTTTAGTTCATATTATACCTTAAATGTACATAAATTACATAACAAAAAACAAAACCAAAAAAAAAATAAAAAACAGAAAAATTCATTTTTTTCTGAAGCTAAGGTGTGTAATAAAGAAAATGTATATAAAATATATAAATATAAGTACACATACATTTTTTTGTGACAAAGTAGAAAAGGTAATCTGGTAGCATATATTATAATCGGATTTACCGAATTAACCTGGTAACATGTATAATACATTCAGATTTACAAGATGGAAGAATTACAAGAACAAGATGGAGGAATTACAAAAGATTTACAACATAAAGAAATGAAATTATGTTAAGCTATGTGTTTAGGAGTTTGAACTTTTAATACATAGTACACTTATAGGAGAAACTATATTAAAATTTACAATAATAGATATAATAATGAACGTAATAATCTAAATGATTTTAGTTTTTTAGCGATGTAACTACTTACAATGATTTTTGTAACTACAAATTATTTTCACTGATTTAAAACATGTTTTAAGAATAGTATTATATTATTAGTACGACAGTATGAATATACACTCTCTTGAACTACTCCTGCTAAAATATAAAAACAATAAAAACATAAAAACAATAACTATAAACGTAGATGGAAATATAAACGATGAATAATAATAAAATAGTACCAAATTTGGTGCTACTTTGGTGAAATTGGTGCATTACTTCGTACGCCATACATGTTGTGTTATGTAGGTATTATTTATTTATCATAAATCATTACCATTGTAAGGTACCAAGTTTCACACAGAGTTAGCGACGTGCATGTCAACGCTTTACAGCGGTGATATACCTACACCAACACGGAGCAGACAGGCTTCAGGGGCGCATAACCATCAATCCCATGTATAAAAAACATCAGAAAGGATGTCGAAACATTGAACTCAATGAAGTGTGGTAGGAATTTTGGTCTAGTGATCAGGAAAGTTGAGTGATTTTGTTTACCAGTTATACAGCATACGTTCACTTTCGACTCTCCCTAAGTTCAGAATCCAATCATTGACTAATTTACGCAGGACGCTTGCACTTTTCAATTTCCAAGAACCGGGTATAAGGTTGAACATTTTTGGACCTAGGTAAGAATATTGTCTTTGAGCAAGGGATGTCATAGTAGCAAGTGGAACTATTGGATTCCTCCCTGCATGTCGGGTGTTGTGATAATGTTCTACGGAGGGGAAGAGGTGACGATATTTGTGTGTGTATAATATAACTTTTCTTATAAATAGTTGCCTCACATCCAGAACTCCTATCTCTTTGAATAAATCATTGCTGGGGTATCTAAATGGTTTTTTAAGTATGACCCTTAGTAGTGATTTCTGTGCTTTGGCTAAGGGGTCCAGTATTGATTTGGTACATCCTCCCCATCCTAAAGATGCATATTCAAGTAATGAGTTGCACATGGCATAGTACATTAGTTTTAGATCTTTTGCGCATAGAATATTTCTAATAGCCATGAAAAGATGCGTGAGTTTTCTGTCCTTTGTGGAGATTGAATCGATATGTTCATTCCATCTCAGATTCTTGTCTACGATAATTCCTAGATATTTTATGCTATCCACATATTCTAAGGTATTGCAATTGCAAGTGTTTGGGTCATTGCAATGGTGTATAATAATTTTTTGAGTTTCTTTTGGTTGTCCCGCTTGAGTTGCACTGAAGCGAATGAATTTAGTTTTGTCAGTGTTGAGAGTGAGAAGATTATTATCTAGCCATTGTTTTACCTTGTTGATACCAATTTCTGAATTATTATGAACTTCATTCCAATTTTTGCCTTCAAATAATAATACTGTGTCATCGGCAAAGGTGATAATATGGTCGGCAAATGAACTGTTACATAATTCATTTATATAGATATTGAATAAAAGAGGTCCTAGAGTGCTTCCTTGAGGTACACCAAAGTTAATATCAGCCGGATCGCTTAGAGTATCGTTAATATTCACTCTTTGGCTCCTATTTTCTATATAACTACCTAACCACTTAAGAAGCTGACCCTGAATGCCGATGCGCTGTAGTTTTTTCAAGAGAATTTTGTGTGAGATAGTGTCGAACGCTTTGGCTAGATCCAAGAAGAGCGCAATGCATTTTCTTCCTCTATCGATATTGTTGGAGATGATTTTCGTCAGGTTTGTAATTGCATTTTCAGTGCTCAATCCTGGTCTGAAGCCATACTGTCTATTGGAAAGGATATTGTTTTTTTCAAGGTAATGACTGAGACGATTCTTTACAATTTTCTCAATAATTTTCGAAATAGAATTGAGCAAAGAAATTGGCCGGTAATTGTGTATCTGCGATTTATCTCCATTTTTGTGAAGCAGTATAACAATAGAGTGTTTTAAATGATTTGGAAATTTTCCGGAATCGAAGCTTAGGTTGGAAATATACGCGATTGGAGTCGCAATGAAGGATTTAATACTTTTTAGCAGAATTGATGAAACGTTATCAGGACCACAAGCATTCGATGACTTGAGTTCGTCAATTATATTTATGACTTCGTTTGAAGTTGTTTGGATATTGTCTAATTTATGACCGAAATTAGAGATTGTTAACTTAGCGAGATCGGATTCTGTTGTATTAAGTTTGTTGAGAATTTTTTTCGCAAGTGTGACTCCCACTGACGTGAAATAATTATTGGCAAAATTCGCAATGATTTTTGGGTCTGAGGTGTTCACGTTATTGATGTTCAGTGATTTAATTTCGGAAGATTTATTTATTTTTGTTTTAGTTATATTGCGAAATGCTTCCCATAAACGTTTTGGAGTACAGTTATTTTCATAAATGATTTTTTTATAATAATTTTCTTTGGCCGATTTTATTAGTTTTTTGCAAAAGTTCCTATATTTTTTGTAATGAGCTTGTACTATAATATTCTCAGGGTACTTATTCGCCTTTTCATGAAGTTGGTTCCTAATGTTAATCGATTTGATAATGCCAGGGGTGATCCATGGCGTAAGTTTTATTTGTTTATGCGGTATAAGTTTGTTGCTTGTATGTTTAGAAATATATGAATGTAATTTAGTGATAAATTCATTCATCGATGAGTCGGCATCAGATTGGTCTAGAACATTTTGCCAGTTTTCTGAGCTCAAGTCCTCAATTAAATTATTATAATTTATTCTTGCAACATGTTTAATTTTAGCAGGATTAAGAGGTTTGTTTTTAAGGCAGAGTGCTGTTGTATAGTGATCTGAGATTGTAGAGTGAATGACAAATGAGTCAACATGGTTAATTTTTTTGACGTTGATGTGGTCAAGACAAGATTTACTCTTGCCCTGCTCACGAGTAGGGCTGATAATTGTCTGAATGAACCCATTTTCGGTTAGTAGACATAGGTAATCGTTGGATTGGCGGTGGTATTCAGTAATTGTATTGATGTTGAGGTCGCCTATAATTATTTGTCGTTCTATGTTTTTTGAGCTGTTGATAATTGATTGGAGTGAATTCAGAAAAGTATCAATATTTTGAAAAGAGGGTGATCTGTATATTGCAAAAATACATAGATTATTATTCAATACAATTTTCAGGCAGTTGGCTTGTGATAAGAAAATTTCATCAACTTGAGATTGAAGTCCGTCTCTGATGTATACAACGATTCCGCTAGACTTATTAAGATATAAGTTTGTGTGGTGTTCAGAGTAATTGTGAATAACTTTTGAGGTGTAATCTTTATTCAGCCAGCATTCCGATAAAATTATAACATCGAATTGGTAATTGAACTGATCCAGAAAAATTAAAAAATTGTCAATATTAGAAATGCTTCTTATATTTTGGTGAATAATTTTAACTCCGTAAGCGCACCATTTATAGTTATTGAGATTGTTCAAATCATCAATGACATTCATGTTAAGATCTATGCCGGAATCATTTCCGGTATCATAATTTAATTGAATCATAAGTATGTGTTGGTTGTGTGTTGTATAGAAGTTGGTTTCCGAGTAATATATGATTAAATCCGATTCCAAATGTAGTTACAATGGTAAATGTGCTAAATATAAATAATATAGTATAAATGATGTAGTTAAATGTAGTACTGTGAACGAGATAGCAAGAAGTAAAAACAAAATGGTAGTAAGAATTGCGAGATATCAAATTAATTTGAAAACGGTAGTAAATGATACACATATAAGTAATATATAATAATATAGTATAAAAATTGTAATTAGATATAGTACTATGAAAGAGATAGCAAGAAGCTAAAACTATAATAATAATAAAAATAAGGTAGCAGGAACTGCGTGATAACAAATGAATTCCAGAAAGGTAGTAAATGAAACAAATATGAGACATAAATGCGCGGGTCAAGACATACCTCGAAAGAATAGCCATTAATTCAAATTTATCAAAGCGCAGCCAATTTGCTTTCGTCTGAGATAACAATGGCATTGGTTCCCTCGTTTTTACGAAGATAAATCTGCCCCCGTTTAATCCAAAAAAAGCGATATTGTTTCTCCTTCGCCGCTGTTCGTGTCTTGTACCACAGCTGTTTACCGCGAAATGTTAGTTGTTCTGAAATGAAGATCGGCGAGCAGGAACCAGCTATACCGATGTTTGAGGTGTTCAATTTGTCTTCTAGATTCTGTTTGTTTTTGTTGAAAGTTTTTACGTCTGTTAACAGGTGTTCTCTTGCTATGTTCGTTTTGAATTTAACAATGATTTCTCTCGGATGACTATTGTTGTTTTTTTTTGCTGCGCGATGAATGGCATCAATGTCCTTTGTATCAGTGGAGGACTTTGTTGTTTTGCAGATATTGAAAAAAACGTCTTGCAGATTTTCTCCTTTGATTTCTGGGATGCCTCTTATTTCTATGTTGTTCGCTTTGAGTTCCCTTTCCTGCATGTCCACACATTTTTCCAAGACATAAATCCTAGCTTCTAAGGTTGAGTTCTTTTTAGTGAGTTCATCATTCTTTAGTTCGATGTCACGGATTCTAGCCATGAAATCCTCATATTGAGAACTCATAAATTGAATACTTTCAAGTATTTTGTTATTCTGGTCTAGAATATCATTTTGTGTTTTTTCCAGATTAGACGTCTTGTTCATGACTAGATCTTGAATATCTTTAAGATTTGTCGGTGTCTGAGCGGCGATCGTTGCACTAATATCGGTAACTTTTTTAATCTGCTCCAAAGGTTCAGTATCACTGATTGTCTGCAACGGGCTAGCAGCGCCGGGCTTGGCTGTATTGCATTGCTTGCACACTTGTTGGGATCGCCGTTCTTGATTAAGTCGACGATATGTGTTCTCAATAATACCTCCGCAAGCCAAATGAAATGCGCCTTTGCATGCGGCACACGTGAATTTTAACTCATCAGTACGTAGAGTTACTGAGCACACTCGGCAATGCATCTTGAATTAATGTTTTTTTCGTGCTACCCGCGTTAAAACAAATTGTACTGTTATAGTTTTGCTATATTAAATTCGGAAGGAACTTTAAATCACTCAGATTTTATAAAAATATTTTAGAACTTTGTAGTACGAACACGTAACACTCCAAGAAACTTTTTAATTTAAGCGTTATAGATTTTAAAATACACTTTACTATGGAGCAAGTTAATATGAACTAGTCACGGGTAATGATTATTGTTGATTGATGACTTAAAACATATTTTTATGTGTTTCCAGCTGCTCCCATCGGGGGCCGATGAGACTATGAAATCCCCAATTGGGGTTTTTGTGAGGCTGAAAGTAGAGGAGAGGGGAAGGAGATGGGGGAGAGGAAGGTGGGGAAGTAACTGACTATTTAGATCTGGTCACCAAACAAGCAGCGTTTCAATTCTGAATGGTTGTCCTACAACAGGGCGATTTCTCATACGGTCGTAGTATCCTTGAATACGAATCTCAAGTGTGTAACCCAAGCTATGCAGTACACAAAAACAGAATTGAAAACGTTCAAAATAGATTTTTCAAAATGAAGACTCTGTAAGGTTCTTCAAAATACAGACGTTAACTTGTCGAAGAAATATAGCAGAATCGGTAATGTTATTTAAAATTACACATAACTTTATCGATTGTCCTGACCTTCTTCAACGTCTACCTATCATTCCATGCTCCAAATCGCAACAGCAGACAGTCGCTTACTTTTCTCTCTCTTTGCACGACCAATTCCAAACTGCATTAATTTATCTTCACATCCACTCTTCACTCGTTTATATTAAATTTTTACCACATTGACACTTTTAACTCGACTTTACGTGACATAAAAAAAACTCACTAAACAACATGACTCAAACTAGATAGTTCAATCCCTATATATTCCCGTCCATTTCCTCTTAACCCCCCTCCTTTTTTCATACATTGTAACAAAAAACAAATTAGTTAAGAAAAACCTTTACAATGTCACAGTTTATCATTATGATTAATTTATAAGGGGAAAGTTCATAATTGGCATTATTAACATATTATTATTGTATTACTAGCTGGTCCCGGCATGCGTCGCTATGCCACTTAATAAAGAAATTGTTTCTCCCTGAGTGTCCTTTCCCATCGTCCCGTTCCCCTTCCACCTCCCCTTCTTCTCCTGCGTCCTCTTCCCCTCTCGCGTTCCCACTCCGTCACCTCCACCTTCCCTCTCCCTACTCTACTCCCCCCCCCTTCACCGTCCCGCGAACCCCCCTTCTGAGTTCACCTCCCCCTCCCAGGTCCCCCTTCCCGCGTTCCCCTTCCACCTTCCCCGCCTTCCCTCTTCCCTTTACCATTCCCTCGTCCCGTCAACCCTCCTCCCGCGTTCCATATATTCAATCCCAGTACATTCAGTTCTTAAACAGCCCGCGTGCCACCTTTTACAATTTTTATTCAAATTTCCATTTTTCATGTATATTAAATTTGGTACCTAACATAGGTACCTATTTAAAATATCTAAAATTCTTGATTCGATTCAAAATATTAGGGGAGTATCTACTTTAAATAAATTTTTCAACTTTTCAAAAATAAAATCCTGATTGCACAATCATTCATTGTTTTGCAAAATGTCATTCTCTAACACGCGAGCTGTCAAACGTGCGATGTTTTCTGAAATTATCCAATATTCTGCGCAATTTTCTAAATTTTTCTCTCCGTAAGAACCATCCTCGCACTTCAAGGAATATTCTAAAAAAAGAATTATCGAAATCGGTTCAACCGATCTCGAGATTTGCGCTTACCAACACATTAAGCGATTCATTTTTATATTATAGATTACGTAATCTCTGATTTGCTGGCAACTGTCTCTAAAATAAAATACTGAGAGTACCTTCCACAATACACAAAACCAATAAAATCTTTTGAATTAATAAATCTCTTGTAAGTGTGAAGCCCTCCACTGTTTTACATAATTAGGCATCATAGTTGACAATAACGTCAAATGGAAACATTAAAGTAAAAAAAATGTATCGAAAAGAGTGCGCTTAACTAATTCATGTATGTATTTATTTTTTATATCAAAATTTTTAAAAATATGTTCATATATTGTGGGCTATGTAACTCAATCATAACCTACGGTTGCGATGGGTGGGGAGACTGGGGAGGTAAAGGAAGACCAATAGTAAATCCTTTATTGCGCAGAAACCTACTTTTCGTTTAATCGTGAAGAAACCTTTCTGATAATCGGAATGAATTTATTGTAATTGATGGCCGACAGTGTTATATAAAAAAGATAATAATGTATTATTATTTTTAATTTATAAACTAATGTTTAAGACAAGATTTTTATGCATAGCACAAAGGGTAACAATTATTATAAGCAATAATTGTCAGCCTGAAATACTCATTTACATTGAAAAATCTTCCGAGAAAAGATACTTGCCGCCAACGGGACATGAACCCGTGTCCTTCTGATTGCCGTCCCGTTGGCCGTTTATACAAAGTTGTATTGTTTCATTTTTTTATACATTATTATTATTATAAGCAATATTGAAAAATCTTCCGAGAAAAGATACTTGCCGCCAACGGGACATGAACCCGTGTCCTTCTGATTGCCGTCCCGTTGGAGGCAAGTATCTTTTCTCGGAAGATTTTTCAATATTGCTTATAATAATAATAATGTATAAAAAAATGAAACAATACAACTTTGTATAAACCACTTATATAATGTGCAAATCCGACCGGTTTCGGAACAAACGTTCCCTCGTCAGGGAAAATAAATAAAAATAAATAAATAAATAAGTGTTTTTTCCAGTATGTGGGGAGGAGAGTGCAATCCCACACATTCCATAAGGGTAATATACACATACATGTACAAAGTATTTGAAAGGAAAAAAAGAAAAAGAAGGTGGATATGAATGTACACGAAACAAAAAAAAAGATAATAAGCTAATAGTAGTAAAAGGAAAAACAAAAGAAATAATAATATTAAGCTTTCAGGATTCTGTGAGCACGTAAGGAGCCAGTATTTTTCTCCAGTGTGCATCAATACTGGATGATGGACTGAGGCGGGTTTCCATGACGAGGATGTTTCCAGAGCTGGTTATCCTTTCCCTAATTCCTGCCACCCTGGATCTAATAAGGGCTGCAAAGCCAGGAACTCGCCCCTCCGTGAACATCCGGGAAGCGCTGCAATATAGGGAAAGCTTATACTAATTTGACAGTTTCGAACAATGTTTTATTATGGTAGGGGGTGGAGCCGTTGTTAGTTAATAATGTAGATTGGGTGGGTAGGTATTAGTGTAAAGTGGGTGGGTAGGGGAACAAATCCATGATTGGGCTATATGACAATATTTTTTATTTGTTGATAATAGATTCACTATTTTTAAGGGATTTTTTAATTTCCAAAGCTTCTAAGTTATCTAAACGTTTTCCTTTATGATTAATATGAAGAATATTTATCCCTGTGTTTTTTTCAAAACTATGGTTAATTTCAATGATATGGTTAGCGAACTCAATTAATTAACTCCAATCTACATTATTAACTAGCAACGGCTCCACCCCTACCATAATAAAACATTGTTCTAAACTGTCAAATTAGTATAAGCTTTCCCTGACGAAGGAACGTTTGTTCCGAACAGGTCGGATTTGCACATTATATAAGTGGTTTATACAAAGTTGTATTGTTTCATGTTTCTATAATGGATAACCACAAAGTAATAGCTACATTCAAAAATATAATAATGTATGTTCATAAACATAAAAACAAAACGAAAACGGTCGAACACCATCATCAAACTGGAAGTAATGGCAGAAATTAACTTTCTGTTCCAACAAGCAATACAGCGAAATATCAGTTTGCATTTTCGGTTATTCCTCAGACCAAAAATGTATAATAAAATCCCTTTACAAGTACTAGAAATGGACACTGTAAATAAATTCGTTTGACATCCATACGAAATTATTATTAAAAGTATTTTTGATGTTGATTTTTAGGTTTGAAATTGGTAAATAATGCACTAAAGTCTGTAATTTTATAATAACTAGCTACCCGGCCAAGCGTTGCTGCGGCTAACTAAACACAACGCCGTCTACTGGATGGTTATCCAACCTTTATAGCCACCGCCACCTTTGAGCACCAGACAGACGACGCGGACGACTTTTATTTATAATATGTAGAGAGTAGAGAAGAGAAGATAGTAAGCTATCCGTAAAAGATAGATATATACCATCGCGTAGATGAAAGAGTGCACCATGCATTGTTTTGTTATATGTCAAAGGGATTAGGCAGTGTTTTCGACGAAAGCTCCCAGGCGACTTGACATTTTCCGACACTTCTAACAATTATCGTCGTTTCAACCAATTCGCACAAATCCTTGACAAAATATATACTTAAACCTTCCTCACAAAACACTCTACCTATTGGTGAAAACCGCGTGAAAATCCGTTTAGTAGTTTTTGAGTTTATCGCGAACAGACAGACAGACGACACAGAGGACTTTAATTTATAATATGTAGAGAAGATTATAATTTCGGGGGGCCAACCGTCCCGCGTCGGGGGATCAACTGTCGAGTCATCATATTGTCTACTAACCTTTGGGATAAGGTACCTACATTGGAGGGGACCCACCACTTTCCCAACGGCGTTATAAGGAAACATATGGTTTCCTCCTTCACCGCACACCTCAAGACTCTACTTTTTTATTGAACGAAGCTACATTTATTTGAACGACTCTAGACCCTCCAATGTCCATGCATACGGGGTTATTAAGCAGAATGCAAGTACTTACATTAACGTTATACAAAAGATAAATAGAAGTAGCAGCTCGTGGAATAATTCTTCTGAAATAGGTAACATCAATGGAACGACTCCGGATCCAATATAATAATGCTTGCAGAATTATATTTGGATACAGAAGATACAGCAGCGCATCGACAATGTTTACTGAGCTAGGACTGCACGGATTCGCCGGTCTGATGAGACACCGGGTCACTGGCAAAGACGTTACATACTTTAGACGCGGGGTAGTAATCTCAAAATGGGAAGCCAACAACAAGAGTACTCGATTTCTAGTACTTTAGTACTAAACTGCCACGCGTCGAGTAAGGTCGTGTCCTACTTGTAAGTAAATTGCATTAAAAAGCGCCAAAATTCCCTCCTGTGTGATGAGAAAATGTTTCCATTACACGGTAAACAGTCGTAAAAGCGAAGGAATAACATTTCATTTGTAAATACATGCAAATTACTTAATTATTATCGATTATAAAAATAATACAATTGCTTTCCGCCCAAAGATTTTATGCGTCATTAGAGAACTCAAGGCCTACGAAAGTACAGGTCTGGATGCGCAACCGCGAAATTACAAAGTCGATGCCATGCCGTCGCTAAGTAAAATTTACTTTTTATAATAATAATCTAATGATTCTTTATTTAATTAAATGAAGACAATATAAGCGAAACTCAATCGAAAATCTGAAAACAGAAAAATCAGAAAAAGATATTGACACATCTGGGACTTATATTGTCTTCATTTAATTAAATATTACAATTTGAGGTTTTACTCATAAAGTTAAAATAAAAATAAAAAAAAAAGATTCTTTATTTACTTGCCTGCGGTAAAACAACATACAAATCAGCAGAAACAACAAATACAATAACAATCAACGCCATTTGCAAACTATCGTTGTTCATTATAGCTATTTGACACCTCAAAATTCGACTGGTGCCCAGGTCTCCTACTTTAGTCGGCCTTGAGAAAGTATTCCGTGGTAGAAAATGCCACCAGCGTTCTATTTTTTGTTTCGTCCATATGCACATATTCTTTTAAGCGTCTATCTTTATCATACACGAATAACTTTTGCATGAAGAAATTATTGAAAATCGCTGAAAACAAAAGAGTTTTGATTAATTACCACATTATATCTTGAGTTTGTGAGACTATGGCAAGTCTATTTGTATAACGTCATTGGTCACTGGAGGATGCGGCTAATAAATGACCTCCGATAACACAATGGTGATCGTAGCCTTCCAGCATCAAGCGCCACTCCTGAGTGAGCGCTGGGCCCGAGCTCACCCCAGACCGCGCCCTACATTATAATTGATTATTTATTTTATTACTTGATTTTTTTTTTACTTAAAAAAAATCTGTTGTGTAAATATGTATAATCATATGGGACGTGTGGGATTGCACAAGCCTCCCCACATCCTGGAATAAAACATTATTATTATTTAAAATATTTTTGTGCAAATGTTTGGTTTCCCTGACTTTAGAAACTGACTTTTTTAAACGTGTAAATTTACTTATTACATAGGTAGATATATATTTGGATTCCTGGAAATGTTTCCATCATATGATGTTTTTTTTCATATACCCGCAATGTTTGGACAGAGTAATGGCACAATGATAGTCAATCCATAGGAGGAGCCTACAATGACTCGGTTCAAAGGGATATCCCAACATTCAAATAGAGACATGAACATTGTATGTACATTCTCAGATATTCATCGCTATTATCATCAAACAGTATTAATAGGCCAGGATCTGCGTGGTTGAATTTCAGAACCCGACTTCGATTGCATGTCCGACATCACGCCTTACCTGTCGCACCATGTAAACATTCTTGTACGTGGATTTTCAGACAAAGCTACCATTGTAGTTCAGTTTCTAATTCAAGAATTCGACACAAGATTCGTCGTTCCCTTCCTAGGTATAAGTTCCACGAATTTGTGAACGGGAAGTATCTCCTGGATTTCGAAAGATTGACGGTAAGGCCCTCCGTTCATTGAGATACTTACAATCTACGTAATTGTGACGAAACTACAAGTACCCTGCTGATAATATACTACTTTTTAATGCTAGTCTCTACTAAATCCTTTCTTACATA
Organism: Limnephilus rhombicus; assembly: GCA_929108145.2. Taxonomy (NCBI): domain Eukaryota; kingdom Metazoa; phylum Arthropoda; class Insecta; order Trichoptera; family Limnephilidae; genus Limnephilus; species Limnephilus rhombicus. The sequence continues at coordinate 43,624,644 of OV815283.1, forward strand.
TTCTGGTAAAGTACAGTTATATAAACATGCATTTTCCACTTCCAGAACAAATCTAACATTACTTTCATGTTCCGACGCCATTTCTGTCAAACGTCAAACGAAATGATGCAACGCGTCGTGTGCGATCAGCACTGTCGGTATCGTGATACTGATTGGAAACCGACAGCCACCGCGTAGCACCGTGAACGGGCACCAGCAAAATCGTACGGGGGGTACTTACGATTGGCGCGTATGATACGCGCACGAGGATCGAGTATCTTGTAAGTATCTCCGTGAACGGAGGCACTAATACATCGTCCGTCCCGGTTACTTTTTCGCGGTGACTTGCTATCACTGCCATCACTGGTAGACACGTTGAAAGTAGATACGAGGAACGGGCTAATTTTGAAACCAGTTCCTATTGGATTTACAAAATGATCACCAACACTAACTTGGCGAAGCCGAACCAAAAGCCGCCCGCAGGGCCTTGCAGTAAAAACCTGCGGAACGGGTTCTTAACTGCTAGTTTTATGATTGATATAGAAGTTCGCTGTATTATATTCCGGATGCGAACATGAATTGCGATGTACACATTACTAACGTTTGTAAATCTGTACGCTATTATGGGAAGGATTTTTAAAATAATTTTTTTCGTGCTTGTGAGTATTTTAAAACTTATCTACTTATTGCAGGCTGAATCCACTACTATAGATTAATTTATTGTTTTGGGGACATTATTGTAAAAGTAATTTAAATTGCCTCCAAATATTACAAAACTCCATTACAAAATTGTTAGTCTTGGAACTTTCGAAAAACCAGTTTATCACATGTACCCACCCCTTAAACCAGAATATAGCCTGGGCAACGCCGGGTACTTCAGCTAGTTCAAGATATGGTACAATGCTATTTGCTTACATCAGTAGGATCCCAGTTGTGGTCAAATGCCCACAACAATTCCATGGAGTGTAATTGATTTTCTGCCTAACATTAAATCCGTGTTTCACAGAAACACAGGGCCGCTCCTTTGCAGGAGTAATTGGAGCAGTTTTGCTCCCGGCGCCGACTTGCGAATGCGCTGATAATAACTAACACATAATACAGCACCCTTGAGTTCATTAAGCATATATCAGACGATTCACTAATCACTCATTTCGTGACGTCATACTCGAGCAAAGGTTTCATTTTCGTTTCACTGCATGTTCCGGCGGTTCTCCAGAAATAAATGTTCATTCGCCATTCCCACTACAATGTCTATGAGTGCAGTCGCGCGCGTTGACCGGAGCTGACGGCGAAAATTCAATTTCAGAATATTTAGACCCTCCGTTCGTGGCGATACTTACAAACTACATGATTGTGACGAAACCACAAGTACCCTGCAGATATACCACTCTTTAATACTGGTTTCCGCACACGGCGCTTTCCGAAATATACTGAACTTGATCATTTTTCACGTACAGCCGTGGAGTTAACACGATATCAAGCGATGTTATATGACTTTTTTTCCAACATCAATCCATGCCTTCTCTACTAAATCCTTTCTTACATATTCTGGTAAAGTATAATTATATAAACATGCATTTTTCCACTTCCAGAACAAATCAAACATTACTTTCATGTTCTGACGCCATTTCTGTCAAAGGTCAAACGAAAAGAATCAGACACAAATGATGCAACGCGTCGTGTGCGATCAGCACCGCCGGTTGCGTGAAACTGATTTGAAACCAACAGACGTCGCGTAGCGCCGTGTACGGGCACCAGCAAAATCGTACGCTCGGCGCGAGGTACTTACGCTCACGAGGATCGAGTCTTGTAAGGAGCGTGATGTAGGGAGGCACTTACGATTTCAAATTGACATTTCCGACAACGTCGAACAAAATAACGAGAAATTGATGGTTATTACAAACAGTAAATAAATATCAACACAAAATTATAATATGCTTAAATAATAACCTAAAAACTGACATCTACCAGTATTTTTTTTCACTATGAAAAATGTTTATTCCAAAATAGGCCTCGGCTTGCAATAAAATCCATATAAATGGAATATTTATGAACGTATCCGAAAACTAAAAACTATTTTTGAAAGATGATAAAATACGATTCCAAATTTTATTATTAGAAATATCGATGTAATTTTTTAAATAAGTATAATGATTGTTAATGAAAACTTATGAAAGTTTTAAAAGTGGCTCCCATTCTGCTTTTCCAACTAAAATTACTGGTACCAAAAAATAAATAAAAACCCCCAATTTGTTTTATTAAAAAAATGAATTTTAAACGAATTCATCAATTCACTTTTTGTCAAGTAATTCATAAAAAATTAACAAAGTTTCATTATTTTATTTTTAAATTTCGGTCGGGAACTTTGGTTTCATAAAAGTGTACATTTGAATTATTTTGTGGTTCATTGTTAGATTGAATATATAGTGTGTTGTTTTCTCTTTCCAATACCTCTTAGGCTTAGAACATATTTTTCACTATGATAGTAAGGGAAAAACAACGATTTCTAGAAGACGTGTATGAGTTATTTCTAAAAGCGAACAGAACGGGAGCATTTTGACGTTTACCGTGCTCTGTTCGCACAACCTTCCAGCACAAAATTCCGGCCGACTGATTTACGGAATGAAACCCTATTCCACACAGTTCATTAGCGTCACGACGTCATATGGTGACGTCATTGTGGTTGCGAATGAAGATCGATATTCAACATTGTCGGAATGCTTCATTCGGCACTGTCACCCATCACTTTCGTTTCATCGCATGTTCTGACGTGTCATTTCGCGGAAAAGAGGCGGAATGACGTCACGAAACGAGTGATTAGTGAATCGTCTGATATATGCTTTAGCAGCACAAGGAGCCACTTGGCTCTGGATCGACCATGCCAAAACATATGTGGAGAATGCACCTATTTGTAAATGCAAATCCAATGAACATTATTGTTTACTGTCCGCGTCGTTATTAAATTGAATTCCCTTTCATCCCCATCCAGCAAATAATTTTGAAATACTCGTATCTCCAGTTTCTGCTGCCGAGCAACTTCATTGCGCCACATGAATGTACCTAAATACGATGGTATTTCCATGTTGTCAGTTTGGTATTTGGGGCACGAAAATAACTCTGGCATATCCTTCGGTTACGTTGTTAAACTACATTATTTAAGCGTTCTTACTACATGTATGTTTCTGTGAACTGACTAACAAAGCTCTGAGCCTCATTGTGTACATTTTTCAGATGTGAGCTTCAAATAAGGTTATGCTTTTATTTGGGTGTCACTTTCTGCTCTCGCTTGCCATAGTTAAACAACCCTTCCTTTTCTGTGCTAAAAATCACTTCCCAACACATTTTGTATACATACTTAACATCAGATTTGATTTTATACTAATAAATGGTATTTGTTTTTAAGACATCTCAAAAAATATATTCGACATGTAAAATAATTAACTATAACTAACTAACCATCACCCCGTTTCGCCGCAGAGGACGGATTGGCAAACAACTCGGTATTGGCACACACTCTTTGTCTTTGTCTTATTCACATTCATATATCGTCTCATAACATACTCTTCTATTATTCGGACTCTTGACGTGGACTTAGTATCTGATTCACTTGACCGTGCCACGTCTCGGGCGTCCCCGAAAAAAATATAAAATAAAATAAATTTAATAAATACCGAAAATCGATGAGTGATGGATGAGTAGATTAGATACTTAGTAGAGTGATAATGATCGATAAGTACCGATTTAATGAAAATCAATTATTTTTAAACCGATAAATAACCCTCTTTGGATGGAGAAGCAATAGATCGTAACATCAGGCAGATACGAGTAGCTACTTCGTGTAGTGCCTGGCGGCAGATCGTGAAGTGCCTCAGGCGCATCATGATCGGCCTGATTTTATGATTTGCCTGCGACATATATATCTTTCCATGAACTATTTTACGTCAGTATCTATTTTACGCACGTTAGTAAGTTAACCTTTGCGGTTGTTAATCGATTGTATAAAATTTGCACTGCGTTTATTAGTAAGGCTACAGGGTAGGTACACAGTGCACACAGCGTAATTTTTTCTGTTTTAAAGTTGTATTAAATTGAATAGTTTAAATTTATTACCTTTAAGTACATTGTGTATTAGAGCTAGAAAAACATTTGTTATTGGTATTAGCAATTAAAGCCGGCAGACTACCGGCTCTACCATTTACCACGCATATAAATACTTTGTGGTATCAAGTACTTTTCCTTTCGATACTTTTGTCCTCGATACTTTTAATCAATGAGTCCTTTTTGGCAAGCATCTATACCTTTACAAATTTGGCTAAACGGCTCACGTTTATGGAAACGCCATCTAGTTCAATCATAGCAAACCTTCTAAATCATTCCATTGCATTGGTATAATTGCCATGGAAAGCACAAGCAATCTAGTGTTTTATGGAACGAATAGATGGCGCTGTCGAATTATGACAGTAAGTAACTTACATAATATTAAAATTCTTTCTAATCTGTGACTGTGTTTATTTCGCGCTTGTTTCATAGTTATTTATTTGGCTGCGATTGATTGTTTATTGGGCTTGCCGTTTGACCGTATTTGATTTATTCAAATGTAACACTATTTTTCTGTGCTGTGTATATTTGATCATAATTAGAGTTGACGTTGACATCCTTTTACCTTTTCTTACTAAAATAGTTACTTAAAAAACAGTAGTAATAGTTACTTTTCTAACTAAAATAGTTATTTGAAAATTCTGTGGTGGCACAGTTAGGAACACGAAAAAAGTATCGATACTTTGTGGTATCGAGTACTTTTTTTTCGATAACGATAGGTACTTTTGTACTCCATACTTTGTAGTTGATACTTTGTAGATGAGTACTTTTTGGCAAGTATCGATACCTTTAAAATGTTATAAGATTTTAATACTTATGATGTTTTGTTCCAAAAAAATCCCGTGTCAACACAGAAGCCTCTGAGACTCCTCGTGTATAATAGTGAAAAAAAAATAATGTCCATAAATGGTAAAGTAATAAACAAATAATTTTAAACACCAAAATGTCTCGAATGTCCTGCCAAAACACAAATTAGAGAAAAAATGTATTGCAAAAATTTTGTTTTATTTTTTAGTTCGTGTTTTAACAGGGCAGATGTATTTCATTATTTATTTAATTACACACGTTTTGTTTTGCAGTTGATTATATATATAAAAAACATGACATTTTTACGAGTACTTTTGATGAGGTCCTTTTTTATTATTGATTATAAGTACTTAAATATGATTGTTTCTTCTTTCATTTCCCTGACGTTGACGTCCTTTTACCTTTTCTAATTAAAAAAGATACTTGAATTTGAAAAATTCTGATCCTGGTACGTAGTTAGCCCGGTCAGAGCTGTAAATCAGGCCTTATGAAATGTACTCGATACTTTAAAGTATCGATACTTTCGTTTCAATACTTTTACGAGTACGATACTTGTTTTCTGATACTCATGAGTACAGTATCGATACTTTCTATTCAAGTGAAACCTCGTGTCCCCGTGAAACGCACGTAGATGTACGAAACATTTTTCTATTGCTTTCGATGTATATTTATATAATTTTTAAATATTATATCCAATACATAAATGTATAATCATTCTCTCTGATTATAAATAAATGTATAATCAGAGAGATATCAAATCGATTAACAGCAATGGCCAGGAAGGGACACACAATACTGTTCACAGTAGTGCACAGAACACATTTGTTTATTATATAGGTTCTTTATTAAGGCTATTTCTAAAGAATTGAATTTTCGAATGGTTTTGTATTAACCATTCCATTGTCATTGTCAAAACACAAAACATATTTTAGATTTTGGACGTAAGAATAGTGAATGCAATAGATATAAAACCCTACGGGAAAGTGTATTGTGCTAAAATCTAGCTTGACCAATGATGATATCTGAAAAGAATGCCAGGCTGATATAATCAAGGTTTGGGTAATAAGATTTTTATATTTATTTGTTTTTATTTCATAAAATTTTATTGATTACAGATTTTTGGGTTTTTTTTGGCTACCACACTAGGCTAATGCCGTGTTGTGGTAGTCTTACATTTAATATTTTCAATAGGAATTAATAAATACTATTTTATTGAAACAAATAATTAAACATACTAAAAAAAAATTAAGAAATACATAAAAGTAAGTGAAAAATAAAAAAAATAATATAATTTTATAAATAAAAACGGAAATAAAAATTCAAATTCAAATTTAGAAATACATAAACTAATAATAAAGATAAAGTGTTAAAAACTCATCTGTTCTGTACAAAAATCTCTATAAATTAAAATATATAGGTATAAAAATTAAAACATAAATAAAATTAAGTGAAAAACTAAGAGAAAAAAATATAGTAAAGAAAAATAGAAATAAAAAAGGAAATAAAAATTTTGAAATGCAAAAATTAATAATTAAAATATAGTGTTAAGAACTCATGTATTCTTTGAAGTACGCTCGTCCCCTTTCGAAAATCCAATTATATATACATAAAGAGATTTAGAATTACTTGAGTTTATATCAGTACTCAGAGCATAATATATTCTAGGAGCGGTGAATCAGAGTTGTCGTTGAGTCAATAAGGTATTAGTTTTTGGGAACACGCAACCCATTGATGAAAAGCGGGTGTGTCCTTAATGTTGTGGAGGGGTTAGTAGGTTATTTTGTCGTACATAACAAATGCTTGTTTTAGTAAATAGCTGTCGAATTACCTTAACCCTGATTTTGGCAAAGAGTTCGTTTGAGGGATGGGTAGGTTGACATTTAAATATAATTCTCAAAATTAGTTTTTGAACTGTAATAACAAAGGTCTGCGACTGTTTTTTTTTCTTTGAAATAAGAGGTAATTCCCATGTATTTTTTCCCAAAATTATCAAAAAAATTCCATCACGTAAGGTTTTTCCGGAAAACTCAAAATACTGTTGGATTGCCTATCTTAAGGCGCAAAACGGGGTTTATTGCCGAAATATATTTTTTTATTCATTCCAACTTATTATAAGATAATTTTTTGTTTTATAGACTGAAACAAAACATTTAGTAACTCATGACGATAAAATTAGTCAGCGTTGAATCATATATATCGGGATTCTCCATAGTAAGTATGATGAGAGAATGCCGAAATTCGCAAGTTGCCCACTCCCTTCCATACCTTTCATTTATTTCTGTTCCAACTTTCATAACGTGCGTTTCAAAAATGACTTCAAGAGATTGTGAATATTCTTCTGAGAGTTTTTGCTATATTTGTGTGAATTTGTACTGAAAAATCAACAAATTACGGATTTTGTTAAAAAAAGTGTATTTTGCGTATTTGGTGTGAAGATAGGGGACCAGGACAAATCTTCCGCCCCACGTGGAGTTTGTTCAGGGTGTGTTAAAGGACTTAGAATGGGATCAAACGGTAAATTTAAATCTTTTCGTTTTGGTGTTCCCATGATCTGGAGAGAGCCTCGAAACCACAGCGATGACTGCTACTTTTGTTCGTGCAATGTGCAAGGGTATAGTACCAAAAATAATTAAAAAAACAAATTTGTTACCCAAACATGGATTCGGCACTCCGCCCAGTCCCTCACGGACCTGGCATTTCTACACCACAAGCACCCCAAAGCCTAGTCGATTTGCCATCATCAGAAAGCGAATCAGAAGAAAGTTCTAGCGACGAGATTCAAGTAGGCGACTCCAGTGGACCTCAACAATTTTAATACAACGTCCCACAAAAGAAAAAGCACAAAACGAAGCTTCGAAACTAAAAAAGTAGATTGTATATAGATATATAATTGTATATAATGTAAATAAAATATTTTATGACTTAAAATTAATTAAATTTATATAATTTTATGATTTTTTTTTCTTTTGAATATTCCCTATAGAAGTAGTGTAAGGCGGGTTTTGCCTATATTTTAATTTCCACTTTGCGGAAAATCCTTACGTGATGGGTCGAAATGGATGGCATACTCGAATTCAGAATACCGAAATACATATAATTCACCCATTACCATTTAAAAAAAAAATTAAAATGTCAATTGTCAGTGTAGACCTGTGTAATTGGTCTAATAATAGATTCAGCACAACCACCCCATCCCACTATACCGTATGTTGCTATTGGAGAAGGGAAAAGTATACGCTTTTTAGAGTCTGTAAATCTAAGATGGACATAAGGAAGCAGAAAATACGGCAGAGTTTACGGAGTTTTTTTACTGTGTCACCGATATGATTAATAAATAATTATATTTAAAACCAATTTTGCGTTTCAATTTGGAGGGCGATATAGGGTACCGCCGCCCCGGGAACTATTTATTGGATAACCAACACCTCTGCCATCCTCATCTTCTGTCACCCTCAGTGGTTCGCTACGTTTGTTGTCTGTGTCGGCTTAATGGGGTGAGGTTTGTCCGGATCTTTTCCCACCAAGCACTGCAGTTTGAGGGATGGATTCGTTCGTCACTCCTGAATAAACTGAACATGAATTAATTGGATAGATGAAAATCCTGAATAAAATGAACATGAAATTATTACATCAAATTATTACATCATCTAAATGTATATTATATTTTATATACTAAAATAAATTTAAAAATATATGTATATATACTGACCCTGATTCGTACCCTTCTCTCACACCTTTTTCCTTCACATAACTTTCTCTCCTTTGTTTCCTAAAAAGACAGCCCTGAAAATTATTTTACTCATCTGTGTTACTTTTAGCCTCATGTGTGAATCTAATGTTAAAAAATAGAAAAAAAAAACAGTAGTTAAAAAAACAATAATACAAAGATCAATTTTTACAATCCAATTCTCCATTCATATTTAAATTTAGTCAGTGTTTACATTTATAATTCCTATCCTGGTGTGATTGGCACAGTGAATAACTACTCACTAGTACTGATTTAAAACATGAGGTTTTGTTTGATAAAACAAAGCTGTCAATATCAACTGACTGTTGCAGTTCGTATATTCTCAGCCTTGTCTGTCTAGGTTCTAGGTGATTCGTGAAGGTCTTGATCGCCAGCAGGGTTTAAAGTAACTTTGTATAGAGCAATTTTCATCGCGTTATTTTTAGTTCAACAAACCAAATCAACATATCTCTTATTTTTGCTGTTGTACCTTTTTGCATTTTTTCTAATTTTACTTTCTATGTTCTGATTTAATGTTCCAACACTACTAATGACTTATTAGCTTTAATTTTGTTAGTCCAACATTTTCATTGTTGAAAATTGTGAGCCCAAGGCAAGATTTATATACTTTTATTTATTTATTTTTCATGTTCACCGCGAAACAGTTATACACCAATATCACGGACATATGAATATATCTGGACCTGCCCTAAGTGATAAAAACGTATTATTTCCCCCTCCCCATGGAGCCAGCTGGAGCTCCTCCTTGGAGCCAGCTCGCTCCATGGGTAGGGGAGAGAGCCTCGCTTGAATCTAAAATATGTGACGTCATCATTCTTGTCCTGAACAGTGCGGAAGTAACATCCATACATTTTTCGAAATAACACGCCAAAAACGGTAGCTTGTGCTATACATTTTACCCACATATTTTATGGACATAGCGAATGTGGGCGGTTCTCCAGTGTGCTCGTCGCTGGTTACAGGGGTAAGTAAATTATGAAACATTTGTAAAAGTGTCTTAACTAAACACGGCAACAAAATATTGCTATGTGAATTGGGGCGAATCTTTTCGGGGCGAGCATTTGGCCTTAGCAAATATGTTATTAACGTGGCAAGCAATTCGCGCTCCCATGAAAAAAGGTCTATTCATTCAAAGCAGATTTTGCTTTTAAGGACTAAATGGTGATATTATAATGCGAGATGCCTATATACTGTCAGATTGATTTTTTAACGAATCACAGTCATTTTTCCTCTCTTCACCCCCCCATAGTTTGGTTTTACCCTTCACCTGTATGTTTTGGTCTATGGAATTCTGATGTCTATGACCAATATACATTTGTAATTTGTAATCTTATGACGGATAAGATTACAAATTAAAAAGTGCATGGTGGCTGCTTTACTATATTGTGACACATGTCAAAAGATGGTGGACTAAGTACTTACTGTAATATAATTAGGTCTTCACAAAGGAAGAAAATGGTAGACTGTTTTTTTAATGAAGCACTTTTGATAAATTAAATTCTTCGTTATGATTATTATTGTTATGATTTGGAATTTATAAATTAACGACAATAACTTTTCCCCCCACCCAACGGACAAGAGTTCAATCAACATTTAATGTTTTTCAGTGCAAGTTTAGTTAAGAAGTAAAAAATTTTTAGCCGGCGTAGGCTTTTTATAACTGTATTCCATTGTCTGTGGAGAGGGGGAAAATACAAAAAAAAATATTACATTACAGCGACGCCTGCTGGACAAATGAGGTACCTTGTTGATACTGATATTCACTAATTTCAAATTCATAATTGGTTTGAACCCTGGATATAAATTAAAACACTTACTGTCTTTTTTTACATTAGCTCCAAAAAGGAGATCCTGGGGTAAACTAATTTCCCTGAGGGCCTAAGTCATCTTAGGAGATGCTTATATGGAGGGTTTTTAAGGAAAGAAGGGAGAGGCAGTTATGAGAAGGAAATAGGTACGAGGGGTTGGTAGGAATCCAGATCAGTGTATTCAGGAGTGACAGACGTATGTTTCCATCCCTACAACCACGGTACAAGCCGATGGGTTGTGATAATCTGACTGGAGAGGATAAAAGACCTCCCTCAATCAGTCTCACTCGATCCTGCCTACCACGCTGCAGGTGGGCAGACGCATCGACCGCTAAGACCTGGACAAACCTCACCCCCTGAACCCGGGCATTCCTGTTAAATCACCAAACGTAGCGAACCACTTAAGGTAACCTATGGCAGAGGTGTTGGTTATCCAATATGATTTCCGGGGTGGCGGAACCCATACCCGCCTCCTAAATTCAGTTAGTTATATCTGTAAGTGACTTAGATAAGAGAAGCAAAGGGTAAGTGACATTGAAAATGTCGATGGTCAATGCAGAATCGTAAAGGGCCATCATCCAGCCAGCGGTCGAGAATCCAAATTTAGTCAAAAGATGTTCTTACGACCGTACAGGGCGGTTCCAATGATAAAGATTAATTATTCTACGTATCAGCTTTTTAAAATAATAACTTAATCTCGATTTTATTGCAATCAAAATTTGCTTTAATTTATATTTAGTATCTTTCAATGGTAGCAATCTTCCAAACAGGCTTATGCATTGATATGCTTAGTGTAACCCTAAGTGACCAGCTCAGGTATTGGGGCTGCATCGAAGCCAGAGTAAAGTTAGCCTCCCAAAAACTGGTCTTACTGTACAGGGCCCGCAGATACTTGATTAGTACACAACTGCTAACCCTGTACAAATCACAAGTGCGCCCCACAGTTGAATTTGGCAGCCACCTCTGGTCTGGAGCTCCAAAATATCTGAAAAATACCCTCGACTATGTGCAGAAACGGGCGGTCCGCTTAATATATTCTCCGATTTTCCCATCTAAACAGACGGATTGCAATCTTTAGAGTACAGGCGTCGGGTGGGAATGCTATCCTTGTTTTACCGGTATTACAATGGAAGATGCTCCGAGGAACTAGCGTCATTGATCTCTTCGGCACCGGTGCATAGTCGGGAAACACGCCAAACGCGTTCCCAACATTTGTACACGGTTGACATTTGTCACATGAGAACGGGTCGTTTCTTCGACTCGTTCTTGTGTTCAACAGCTCGGCTGTGAATGATTTGCCGGCCTCTATGTTTCCTCCTTCCTACAACATGGGTCTCTTCAAGACCAATGTTCATTCCTTCTTCTCCTCAAAAAGATCCTCTACCAGATGACATGATGACATAGGAAATTATTTTCCTCAGGGCCTCCTGTGTGGAGTTAATGTAAAAAAATCTACATTCATAAATGCTGAAAGGCGTGATCATAGAAACTATTAAAATTATGTACTTTTTATAATTATTTTTTTGATAATAAGTATTTATAATTTTTCAATAATGTCTAAGCAAAATAAGAATGTAAAAATATCTTAAACATATTAATTTGTAAGACCGTAAATAAGTAGACAAACTGAAGTATTTTCGTCACAAAACACGTGGGCAGATCTTTTTGAAATGATTATATTTGAACTAAAATTAAAAAGCTTTCCCAGAAAATTTATTGATTTATTTTACTGAATGATTGAAATGTGTGTTGTATAATACAATTTTTTTTTTGAAAATTTAACAAATCTGCAAACGACCTACGGTAAAACCTTATTGTACTAAAAATGAACATATTTTCTCAAAATTTAAAACATAGCTTTACTAGATAAAATAATAATCTTTCGAAATCAATTTATAATTTTTTGTGAAAAAGAGTCAAAACGTCTAAAATTTGATAAAAAAATGAGATATTTCCGGTTTTGTCTGATTATTCCCTCTTGCAGTTAGTCGCTCTGTTTATTGGAGCGTTCTGATGGGCAGCAGTTCTCGCTATCCGACCATAAAAAAGTTCACGGGATCTCCAAAGATTATCTATACTTATTAGGGACATAAAGCTAATCTCTTTCAACATAGGCGGATTGAGTACTGTACCAGAGATTAGCTTAAAAAAATGTTTACTTTAAAATATTTTTCGACGGACTTCTAAGACATTGAATTCTAATTTTAATAACAAGGATGGATACAGAAATGGATAGTATGAATATTTACTCATGGACCTACAGATAGCGCGTAAATTTGTTTTGTACTTTTTTCTATTTCTAGGATTTGGATTTATTCAGAAGAAGCCCAAATAATGGAGCTTTATTCCAGGGTGCTTCATCCGTTCTCCGTATTGCAATTCCATTAGTAGTGATCTCACCAATCCAAGCATTTTGTTGGCGCGGGAGACAACGTCAGATGTGTGGGCATTGAAAGAGGGATTTGCTTAAAAAATCACTTCAATATCTCGAATCTCGTTTTTGCGTGTAAACATATTGTTATGAATGATGTGGTAAGGGAATAAGTAAATACTCGAGTCCTTACAAGTGTTGGAATAAAAAATAATTGGTTTGAGTAATCTCCTGCTCTATGGTGGAGAAATAAATACTGTGCAAGTAGGAGGAAAAATAAATTCAAGATGATTTAGAGACACGCCACTATCAACAAAATCATTGAATAAACAACTCGAGCCGGATCATTTTCTTTTGTGTTACAATAACAGAAAAGTAAGAATGAGACGACGCGCAACGTATGAAGCCAGTGTGAGTGTGTGCTTGACAAAGCAATGCCACTTTCCACGCCAACTTCGGCGGGAAAAGTAATCATGAGATGGTTGGTTCAGCTAGGAGCGGTTCTAAGACTCAAAAGGCAGCCAGTAAACATAAACAAGTTGCCCTCGAGGCAAGGGAACAAAAAATCTATTTTGAATTTAGTTTTTATGTAAAAAATTCAAGCATTCATCTTGCCGTTTAAAAGGAACGGTAGCTTGGCCCTTTTTATACCAAACTTAATTTTGGATTTGAAGCCAAAATATCCATGGGCACATTGAGTTTGAAACCTACAAAACTTTGTTGAGGGGGCTTATTCGAAATGCCGCTGTCATTACTTTGAATAATTGCGAATACCGCGCGTTCCTCGAAAATCTCAGAGCCTAGGAACGGGTAAAATGAGGCCTAAATTATGAAATTATGTTTCAAAATATGTTTAAAAAAAATAGCACCCCCAACTGATTACTAGGGTAAGTGACTAGAGCGAAGATGGTGGAAAACTTGTTATATCTTTCACAAAGACTCTGAAAAGCGCAGCAGGTGAAAAAAAAAAAAAAAAAATATATATATATATATATATATACCGGTGTTTCGGGATAACTGAGTGAAATATAAATGATGGAATTATCAAAGACAAAGAAAAAGCTAGGCAGGCGAATTTTTTCTTCATCGCCGTTTTTGTAAATTACGGACGTATTAGCACTTTTAAAATAACGTCTTCTGATTCTTATGAATCCGTGGCTGCGCCAATGTAGTGTATCGTGTAATGTACCTATAATGTAATATGTGTCGGAAATACACGGCAAATGAATATAGTATTGGTATTTATTCGGGAGCTGCTTGTAACAAAAAAGAGCACTTGCATGCATCGTCTGTTATAGAATCTCTTAGCATAGCATACTATCTCGCTTGCTCTCATACACATTCGCACAAACACCACAGATAGCAAACTAATAAACGTTTTAATTTTTGTTTTTCGGAATGTCTGTCTCCCAACAATATTTAGATGAAATCTTTTAAGTATTGCTTACAACGGAAACCTTTCAGCACTTTTTTTATTGTAAAAGGGAAATAAAGTTATTTTCTGAAGAAGAAGATAACATTAATAATGTAAACGAAAATAAGAAAGAGAACATGATGCAGAAAAATAAAAAGATAACTGGGATTCGAACCCAGAACCTTTCGTCTTATGGGGATGAGCGCATTGCCAATTAGGCCACTGCCACCTCTTATCAAATCGTCATATTTTTGTAAATCTCATATTTCTAAGAATTGACTATATTATCTTCGACTATTTTTTCCCTTTTGATTGGAATTACCTTCAAAAGTTATATTATATCCTCCTATCCTTTCACCCCCCTGTATATGTAATAATCGAATTGAAAACACGGAAATTTCTCCCTGATTTGATCTAGCGGGAAAGATGTTAGTTTCAGTATTTGTCTATGATAATCAGGGACCAGCTTCGTACTAATCTGTAAATGTAACAGTTATATATGTGCAACTTCCCAGCAAAGGCTTTAAAGATATTTGGGTAAGCCCCAAATTTGCATCACAAACCCGAGCAGATCGCCACCCAACCGGTTTCGACGAAAACCAAATAACTTGCACCGCAGTGGTAGGGATGGACTCATACGTTTGTAACAACCACGCATTGTTGTTATGTCACGCTTTGGATCGCACCCGAAACGTATCGATATTTCCAGAGGCAGCGCCTGTGTTCAAGTACATGCAAGCGAAATTACTAGAGCGCCCGCCATCCGTCGAGTATGGACGGTACACGACTGAGCAGTAAGTACCTAGTGCATTGGAACAGAGCCGCGGACCTACCTACCTCTCACACATTCCAGAAAAGGTACGAACCATTGTACGCTTGAAATGCACAGTTCCAGCGCTTTCGAGCAACTCGCCGAGTGACGATTTACCACTAATACTCCACTCGTCTGGCCATATAAAAGGCGCCCAGCAACAACGAAAATTAAGTACTCGTTCAACTTACCGAGCAGTCGCCTCGTCTATCCGCAATCAACCTTGACCCAGTGTGTACTATTTAATATCGTAAAACTGTTACGCTGTCCGTGTTTGCGTGCTTACGAATTATAATTATTGTGGGAACTCAGTAAAGGTTTATTTTATCACGCAATCTCGTTTTTCTACATTCAACCACCAGCCTACACCTCAAGTACCTACACGTTCGTCACTCCTGGATACACTGACCCCCAGATTCCTACCCACCCCTCATAACATTTTGCTTCTCAGAACTTCCTCTCCTTCCTTTCCTATCACCCCTCCACACAGCATCCCCAAAGATGACATATCGGGAAATTATTTTCCTCGGGCCCTCCTGTGTGGAGCTAATGTAAGAAAAAAATTTCTCGACATACGTGAGCAGCTTATAATTTAAAAATGAATCGCTGAATGTGTTGCTAAGCGCATAACTTTCAAACGACTGCACTAAATTGGATAATTATTTTTTTTGTGTGTTCGTTAATGTCAGGACAAAGTTTTTATAAAACTTCAGATGAGCTCTGGCATTATAAAATTTGTATAAAAAAATTGGTATTGGTGGCACGCGAGGAAGCGGCTATTGCTATGTAAAGCGTGAGGGAGGGAGAGATGGGGGAAGGGAACCAGGGAGGGGGAGGGGAATCTGGGAGGGCGGAGGGGGACCTGGGAGGGGGGAGGGGAACTCGGGAGGGGGGTTCTCGGGACGGCGGAAGTGGAGGGGGGAATGGAGTGGGGAGAGTAAAAGTGGAGGTGACGGAGTGGGAAACCCCAAATACCATGCAAGCGAAGCCGCGGGAAAAAGCTAGTTAACTTTAACTTTCAAAGTATTGAGATAATAAGAAAGCGATGAAAATGTGGAGGTAGATGGGCGGACCGGTGAGCTCCCGATGTATCTACATATAATATGATAATATGGAAAACACATCGTGTAATTGTTCTCAGTTTTGTGCTGAGCCCAGCTGTAATAACCTTTATATTATCATATCTCGATAACAGTGAGCCACCTTCTTTAGCGAACGTTTTGGACAGCGTTACAGTGTCCATCATCAGGGCAGATGTGTGATGGAGGTAGCGCAACATGGCATAACACCCCAAAAACAAATAAAGAAATTTCTTTCGGTCGTGAAAAACTAAAAACGTATCTGCACACTTGTATTTTTTTACGTTAACTCCACACAGGAGGCCTTGAATTCCCCTTAAGGCCTTTGTCATCTTTGGGGATGCTGTGTGGAGGGCTTTTTTTAGAAAAGGAAGGAGAGAATGTTCTGGAAAGGAAAAGGTAGGAGGGGTGGGTAGGAATCTGGGGTCAGTGTGTCCAGAAGTGACGGACAAATGAATCCATCTCTCCCACTGTGATGCAAGGTGATGTTCCGTGATAGCCTTGCTGGGGAGGTCAAAAGGTTTCCCTTAACCATTCCCTTTCGATCTGACCTGCCACGCAGTTGGTGGGCAGATCTATCCGCCGCCAAGGCCCGGACAAACCGCACCCCACGAACCCGGGCACCCCTGCTAATAACCAGGTAAACAGTACCTTTATCCTTCAATGTTCGTCACTTCCCCTCTCTCTTTAGAACCATAACATATCCCACTTGGATTTTTTTTTTTTACTTTAACTCCACACAGGTGGCGCTGAGGAAAATAATTTCCCTCAGGGCCTATGTCATCTGAAATGCTGTGTGGAGGGTCTTTTTGAGGAGAGGAAGGAATGAACATGTTATAGGAAGGAGGAAACACAGAGGCCAGCAAATCATTCCACAGCCGAGCTGTAGAACACAAAAACGAGTCGAAGAAGCGACCCGTTCTCATGTGACAAATGTCAACCATGTACAAATGTTGGGCACGCGTTGTTTCCCGACTATGCACCGGTGCCGAAGGGATCAATGACAATAGTTCCTCGCAGCATCTTCCATTGCAATACCGGTAGAACAAGGATAGCATTCCCACCCGACGCCTGTGCTCTAAAGATTGCAATCCGTCCGTTATTCCTAGTGGCTGCAAACAGTTGAGCCTCCTAACATGTAAGAAATATATTGGTATAAATATTGAAAATGCTGCAGAAAGAACGTGACCACATGATCACTCTTGTACAAAATATACAACAATATATATATATATACAACGGTATACAACAATACTACTCGTAAACAGTGCACGGTTTTGTTTCTGCTCCAGTTTAAAACATAAATAAGAGTACTTAATTTTATACCCGTGGGCATAGGAAATACTAAATTACAGGTGCAAATCAAGTAATTCCAATCTCGCAGTTAAAAGATATATCAAAAACAAAATAATTATAAATCTGTCATCAGAACTGTCAATTCGCACTTGCTTCTAGTGTGTGTGTACGAAACGTTACCTTCACATTTACGCATAGGTACTATCCCGAGTACGTGATCCAGGGCAACTAAACTTTTTCTTATATTATATTTCTACTTCGAACAACTGCTAATTATGGATTTGTGTGATCTCTGCCACTTTATCACGATGGCAAGTAATATAATAAACTCTTTGAACAGTACCATTATGGATCCATCTAATAAATTTACCAAAGAACAAATGGCTAAATTAACTCCTAAACTTTCGGAAGTTTTGGGTAATATTAGAGTAGTTGGTGCGAAAGTTGGCTTCCTAGAAGGAGAGCTGAAGGCCTATAAAAATATCTCACAACAGAAACCGCTCCAGGTCCAACCTCTACCTAACACCATCCAAGACCTACCTGGAATTTGTGAAACTCTAGCGGAAATTGAGGAGAGAAAGTTATGATCCAAGAATATTATAAAGTTTAATGTACCCGAGTGCCCAGCTGGTACTCAAACTGACTGCGTGATGGAGGATAGGAACAAAGTTTTGAGTATCCTAAACAAAGTTGAAAATGTTAATACCTCTGAAATAAAAATGTTCCGTTTAGGTAAAAAAGAAATGGATAAAATACGTCCGATCAAGATTGAACTGTCAGACCAACAACAAGTGAAACTGGTTCTTCAAAAAAAGGCGATAGACTACCAAAATGTCAGTATTAAAACCAAAAAAAAATAAACGTGGGTTCAGCGCCAAGAAATTCAAAATGTATGGAAGGAGTTATAAAACCGGAAAAATAATGGAGAAAATGATTGAACCATAAAATATATTAATAACTCACCTAAAATTATCAATGTTCAACCAAAAAACACCAGCCATATATTATATATGCTTCATCTACTTCCAGAACGTCAGGGGCATCAGAACAAAACTAAAGGAGTTCAGAGTAAATGCTCAATCTTTCTCAAATGATGTCATCATACTCACTGACACCTGGCTAACATCATCGATATTCTCAGCGGAGCAAGGGCTACATAGTCACCATGTCCACCGAGCAGACCGGAGTCAGAATAGTAGCTCCAATACAAGAGGAGGTGGAGTCCTGATAGCGGTCCGCAAACACATCACATCGAAAATACTTAAAATAAAAAAAAATACTTTTGTGGAACAAATGTTCGTAATGTAAAGTGGTGATTTTAAGAAAACTATTATTGGAACTGTTTATATCCCTCTTATTCCAACATATCAATCTATAAAAAATACTGTGAAGATGTTGAGTTAGTAATAACAAAATACCCAAATCATAAATTAATTATTTGCGGTGATTATAACCTACCTAATTGCAATTTCCACGTTTTAGACTTTAATTCAATACCAGCAACCGCATGAGAAGGAGAAATTCCAGATATGTCTTTACTTTTTAATTTAACCCAATTTAACCATGTTCGTAATATTTATAATCGTGTTCTTAATCTAGTTTTGTCAAATGAGAGCAACGTAATAATTAATGAATCATTGGAGTCTATTCTTCCGATAGACAACCACCATCCCCCACTAGCAATACTTATCCCTCCTACTAAAGAAGACAATCAAAAAATGTTGACTCCTACGTTTAACTTTAAAAATGCGAACTATCGGGACATAAATTATTGTCTCCACAAGGAAGATTGGTCATTTCTTAAAGAAGGCGATATTAATCAAAATATTGAATCATTTTATTTTTTCCTGAATAAAATTATTTCAGATCTCATCCCACACATTCATTTTAAATAATCGAAATATCCGAGATGGTTCAATAAAGAATTTGTTCAATTAACTGCCTTTGAAAAAGTTTTACATAAGAAATATAACGAAGACAGGTCTTTATCAAATAACTTGTTGAGATTTATTATATGGTGTCATGATAACCGCTTGCAACTTAACACAAGCAAATGTCAAATTATGCGGTTTTATCGAATAAAGAATCCAATATTTTTCGATTATTCCGTTAACAATATGTCGTCAGTATCTGTCTTGGAAATTAATGACTTTATCAAGCATATACATAGATATAATAACTAATAAAGCTTTGAAAATGTTGGGATTTTTTAAGGGTATCTAGTGATTTCAATAATGTCAATACTGTAAAAACATTATATATGTCACTAGTGAGGAGTCATATAGAATATAATTCCACGGTCTGGTCCCCAAATTGTGAGGTTCATTCACATAAGATTGAAAGAATCCAAAATAAATTTTTAAGATATGTAAATTTTAAAATGGGCATTCCTAGTGAATGGCTAAATTACGATAACCTACTTTGTTCATTAAATTTAATAAAGTTATCTGATGGTAGAATCATTTCCGATTTAAGCTGTTTGTATAAAATCACTAATTCAATGTTGAACACCCCTGATTTATTATATGTAATCTCTTTTCATACTCCAGGCAGGTCAGTCACAAGACAGTACCTATGTACTATGGTACTATGGTACTATGGTACATAGGTACTGTCTTGTAACTGACCTGCCTGGAGTATGAAAAGAGATTACATATAATAAATCAGGGGTGTTCAACATTGAATTAGTGATTTTATACAAACAGCTTAAATCGGAAATGATTCTACCATCAGATAACTTTATTAAATTTAATGAACAAAGTAGGTTATCGTAATTTAGCCATTCACTAGGAATGCCCATTTTAAAATTTACATATCTTAAAAATTTATTTTGGATTCTTTCAATCGTATGTGAATGAACCTCATAATTTGGGGACCAGACCGTGGAATTATATTCTATATGACTCCTCACTAGTGACATATATAATGTTTTTACAGTATTGACATTATTGAAATCACTAGATACCCTTAAAAAATCCCAACATTTTCAAAGCTTTATTAGTTATTATATCTATGTATATGCTTGATAAAATTGAGTGTCGTGTCAAACCAAATACCTAAGTCATTAATTTCCAAGACAGATACTGACGACATATTGTTAACGGAATAATCGAAAAATATTGGATTCTTTATTCGATAAAACCTCATAATTTGACATTTGCTTGTGTTAAGTTGCAAGCGGTTATCATGACACCATATAATAAATCTCAACAAGTTATTTGATAAAGACCTGTCTTCGTTATATTTCTTATGTAAAACTTTTTTAAAGGCAGTTAATTGAACAAATTCTTTATTGAACCATCTCGGATATTTCGATTATTTAAAATGAATGTGTGGGATGAGATCTGAAATAATTTTATTCATTGCATATATTATTGCAGCAATTCCACATCAATATCCCAATATTACACTCCTTTGCGACGGATTCAACAGCTTGGAAACAAATACTCCGATGTTGTTGATATATTTAATACTTCAATTTTAATATATATAAGCGTACCTTATTGAAGTTTTTTTCATCAAGTAGGGGAATGTTTTGATGAAACTGTTTGAATTGACTAGCATATTGGTGGTGTTTTGTCGGCTGAAGGAGAGAAGTTATTTTGTATTTTTTTTAATATTTTGTGCCTGCATACTGTGTGGATCAAATTCAATAGTATTTTTGCTTTATGTTTGTTTTTGTGCAAGTGTTTTAAACAGCCATTTCCTGCACTATTTGCTAGTATGATTTCGCAAATACATATATATATGTATGTAAAAGAAAAAGAAAAAAAATGTAGGTACTTACGAGTATATACAAAAGAGTTGGCGAGGTCTTTAAAGGGTACGTGTAACCGGGAACGCATGTATTATACTTAAATAATAGGCATAATATGTATTTTATCACCGCAGGCAATTTAATCTTATATCCAAATACGAAAACATTATGTTAACCTTCTCAGATCTCTCTCTTTGAATTGGTGAGGCCAATGCCCTCGACATTGGCATAGAAGACATTGACATCAAAGGCATAGACCACTTAGATGGTTTCCGATCGTGTTCAAATATAATTTCTTACAAGGCGATCGCTTATGTTAAAGATCTCATCACTAAATTGCAAAGCAGTCAAATATTCGAAAACTAACTAACTAACTAACCATGCCGTCTCCCGCAGGGTTAGGCAGAGAGGACGGACCGCCAAGCAACTCGGTCTTGGCACACATTCCTTGCCTCGTTCAGATCATACATCGTCTCATACATGCTCTTCTATTTTTCTGACTCTTGTCATGGCCCGTCTCGTATCTGATTCACTTGATCATGTCTTCTCTTCTTCGGGCGTCCCCGACTTATTTATTTATTTATTAACGGTATAAATATAACATAAATACATATTACATGTCACAAAATATTAGTTGTAGGTATATAGGAAATAATTTTTAAAAAGAGTTAAGTTAATTGTGGCATTTGATTAAGAAATGACACAAAGGGCTACAATTACATTCAATACTAAAGTAAAAATAAAATTAATATTGATTGAAGATATATGATAGAATAGCCTTCTTGTACCTAGCTTCCGTGTAGTTAAATAGATCCGCCACGTCTGCGTATCTATTACTAACGTCGTGTAAGATAGGTAAAAGCGAGTGTTTCGTGTACTCAGTCCTGTTGTTACATTGAAACAAGATTTTGGAGCGAGTTGCTCTAGTCCTCTAGTGGGTATATGAAATTCGATGAGCTTAGTTAAATCATCACTGTCTATTCTACCATTTACAATTTTGAACATAAATATTAAGTCGGATATAATTCTTCGATCTGAGAGTTTTAATAAATTTAATTCCTTTCATCAAGTAATTATAATTTATGTTTTCAATGGGAATACCGAGTTAATACTTGTTCTATTAATGTTGCAACATTAATAATTTTCGTCACATATTATGTTGATTGAAAATATTACTTTTGAATATACTTAATCAATTTTATCTGCGGAAAAAATAGTGTAGAAAATAATATATTTTTTAAAGAAAGCGGAGAAGCTCGATAAAAATAAGACTCTTTAAGAATAATTTTCTTATAATTCTAACTCCCTTTTTACTACCTGTTTAAGACATTAAATATTTGAAAGGGGGCGAGCTTTCTTTAATGAAAACATGAGTTAAAAAAATGAAAAACCATATAGTACTCTATCACAGCTTTTCCAATTTCTTTCATATCCCTAAATTCACATGTATATGACAATGTATTCTTCTAGATGAGGACCTACCATGTAACCTGCGAAAAATGTAATTTACTCGTAATAAATTTATTAAATCTGGGAGGCGGATATGTGTACCAAAATAGGTTAGCTAATATTTTTAGTCGCAAGCTTGATTAAGCTTGTGTCAAATATCAAAAAACTTAACAACTATTATTTTCTCATTGAGTATTTTAGAATTTATATATGTACCTAGTAACGCCATTTTAAATCGCTTTATGAAAATTGAATAACTGTTTACACCGTAGACAACAATTTGGGGGGTGGTATGGGTACCGCCGTCCCGGGAGCGTATTTTCAATCCCTACCGCGTTTCAGTCACGCTACGGACTAAATCGCGGAAAGGATGGTAATGCATAAATCACCTTACAAACAGTACCTCGTTTCAGTCGTCTTACGCGCTTCGTTGCTCTATCTGTTTCTGTGATGACCGTAATGATGGAGGGGTTAGCAGAGAGGATTGACCGTTTTTTTTTTTTAACATTGAAATTTTATTGTTTATGTAAAAAAAAACGATTTTTTTTTACATAAACAATAAAAGAAATAAATTTTCATCTTAAAAAAAAATTGTAAGTTTAAAAAAACGCGGTCAATCCTCTCTGCTAACCCCTCCATAATTACGGTCGTCACAGAAACAGATAGAGCAACGAAGCGCGTAAGGCGACTGAAACGTTTGTAAGGTGATTTATGCATTACAATCCCTACCGCGATTCAGTCAGTAGCGCGACTGAAACGCGGTTGTAAATACGCATCCCGGGAACCATTTATTTGATAACCAACACCTCTGCCATTAGTCACGTGACTTAGCAGGGGTGCCCGGGTTCACGGGGTAAGGTTTGTCCGGGTCTTTAGAAAAGACCTTAAAGCTCATTCTAATTCTAAAATTCTTACCATTATGATTTCTAATTTAAGAATTCGTTAAGAGATGGAGCCACTTCCGTTGGCAACTCGCAAACGGTCTTGCACCTGGCTAGCATAAATACAACGTTTTAGTGAACTTTCCATTCCGTTCCGCGGCAATGACGCAACTGCTTGTCACGATTATTTTGTATCGGTGAAAGTTAGTGGAGCTGGCGACACGGTATCGCTTCGAAGTAAATAAGCAGACTTCACCACCAAAAATTACACATCTACCAGATCTGCTCTGATGATGGACACTGCAACGATGTCCGAAACGTTGGCTAAAGAAGGAGGTAGCGCAACACGGCATAACATCACAAAAACAAATAACGAAAATAAAAACATTATTTTACATAGGTACACAATGGGTAAATTACATTAAGGGTACAATATATCATTATCCAATTTCAGGGACTTAATTTGCTTTTTGAATTGTTCATATTTCAATGTTTCGGTTATACTAATTTGGTTTTTGGACAATAATATATTGTACCATCTTACACCTAAATACAAATAGTGGTGCTGAGCCGTGGTTAAATATCCCCTAGAAAAAATTGGTAGGATAAGCGTCCTATGTATCTTTTATTAAATTGTAAATTCGGAGCTCGATCGTTGCGAAATCCTGAGTGTAGTTAATTTAGCAACTATTGGACTCACCAGGCTTAAGGACCTATTTCAACATCACCATTTACAAACAAGTTATGTAGCAAGCTCGCAAATTTCTCGCTTACATAGTTTAGCAAACAAATATACAACAACATAAAAAAGAAAATGCTTATACTTGCAGAATATAAAGGAAACCCTTCAGCTCGCATTCATAATATTCCGAATAAAACCTTATACTTATAGAGTATGAGCATATCCTTTATAAAAAGTATTTAGTTATTCATAAACGTTACCGTGTACTCTAAATAAAAAGGATATCCCTCAATAATTTCGAGGGTGGTTAGTAGCAGACTCAGTCGTGCAGTGATCAGTTGTAGCCATGGAACTAAGATTGAAGGGAAGCGGCAATACTTTCGGAATATTACGGGGATAAGCGAAAAACCTATGTAGCTCTGCAAACTTGAAGCCGTCTAGTGGGAGGGAATAGAAACGGGGAATGTGGCTAGCGTGCAGGGGGAAGGCGGCGCTATGAAGATAAGGGCCGAACTGTGAATGGGAATCATTATTTTTTTTATTTTTTTTAAACTTTCGTTCGTTTTTTTATCATATTTTGGACATAAAATATAATAGCCCAATTGAAAATTAAGTAATTAAATGAGGAAAGGGGAGTAACAAGGAGACTGGAGACTTATGTGTTGTTTAATTTTTATTGTTCCTTATACAAGTTATTTTAAGTTACCTTTATCTACTAGGACGTAACCCATTTTTTTCGAAATCAATATTATGATTGATTTGTGAAGCGCTTGTAGAAATACATCGGCCTCACTTTTCACTTGACAAGTGCAAGTGGGTAAAAAAACTAGTGTTATGAACTCGCTGTAAGCTGTAACTCAAGGCGCTATTCCTTGGTGCTATCATTGCTTAACTCGTCAGTTTGAAATAGATTTTAATTTATCATATAAATAGTAAGTATTGTTTTTTATACGTATTTTATAAAATCAACAGACTTGCAGTGAAAAATTTTGTGCATTCTATTCCGATGTAAGCTGGTGCTTGAGTTTTAAGAAAGGAGTGCTCGATATTAATCTAATAAAAGAACTGCATTTACAATTTTACAATGATAACAAAAAAAAATAAGTGATAGGAACAAACACTGCTTGACTTATTTGCGTGGGCAAATAAATTTTATTTGATTAATTTGTGTTATTTCACAATTAATTTATTTTAAAATAATGTACATATTATATTGTACTAGCAGATCTGGCCACACGTTGCTGTGTCTAACGTAAAACAATGCCACGACATTACCCAACCTTTATAACCAACGCCATCTGTTAAATTAAATCCACACCGCCCATTTGCCAGCCCATTGCCCGCTGCCCGCTGCCGCTTAACCAGATATATTATATATTTCAATCAATTTACACAAAACCTTGTCAAATTATATACCTAAACCTTCCTCATGAATCACTCTATCTATTGATGAAAACCGCATGAAAATCCGTTTGGGTAGTTTTTGAGTTTATCGCGAACAGACAAACAGACGCAGCGAATGACTTTGTTTTATAATATGTAGAGATATACTATATATATCACAAGAATCCCAACTGCTTCCGTCTGTAGCATGTACGTTGTGAGGCTAAAAGTAAATGGTGAAGGGAAATAAATGGTGGAGAGAAAGCTGGAGAAGTACCCGGCTATTCAGATCTAGTCAAAAAACACGGCTAAATCAATTTCGAGCAACATTTCAATTCTGAATGGTGGTCTTACCTACGGCAGAGCGAAACTGAGAATGTCTTCCACCTGAAACCTGGAACGTGCCGGAAATATATCTTATAATGTTTTTAATTATAAAATGTTGAAAACACAGATCAATCGAATAAAATTTATTTCGGGATTTGAACCCGCGACCTCCGGATTGCTAGTCAAGAACTTTACCCCTCGACCACGAGGGCATGTCAATGTGACTTTAACATAACAATACAGTGATTATAAACTTTGAATTAACATTTTAAACATATGTAAAAGGAGTGGTAAATTAGTAGGAAAAAAATCTAAAAATAACAGTGCAAAAAAGACAAAGTCAATTTTTTTTATAATGAATAAGCTAAATGATAAAAAACATATACCTATGACATGTGTGAATCACAACTTTATATTTGTGCGTTATGATTAATAAAAACATAAAAGTTTTTTGGTAATTTTTAATTATTATAATTTAAGTTGACTGATTCGGCCCATTGGCAGTGATAACATCGGGCTCATGGCGATGGCGGTTGAAATGAACACGCCGAAAATTATAAAATGTATATTTAAGCTATGTTTAAACACTTAAATGTGAAAGGTAAGACCGTCTTTCTTCATAAAGGTCTTCATAGAACTACTTTTACACAATTTTACGGCACAGTGGACCATTTTTCTATGTTTTATGAACGTTTTTTCTGGGAGCTCTATGCGCGACCGAGGTGTAAAAGCCAATGTCAGCCATCTAAAAACCGTTCGGTAAAATTTTTGAAAAGGCATGCTTTGGGCAGGTGGGCACACTTTACATGCCGTCTCTCTAGTATCCATACTCTTAGGTTGTAGCCATGGCAGATTTGTGGAACTGAGAGAGATTAAACACTACAAGCAGCGTTTATCAACACCTGTTCGTGGTTACAAAGAATTTTTCCTTAATCACGGGGGCATTGGCAATTTCATCTGCTATAAACTGCAGTTCTGTATCTTTTTCTGTACTTTCACTATCGCTGCTTGACGAATACATCTTCTATGATCAAAGTACTGTACTCAAATAACACCGATGAGAAAGAAATACCGTCAATAAACAAACCATCTAACACAGGTTGGAAGTTCCAACTTGGCACAGTCACAAGCCAACATGCCAACAACCTTTTACTTATTCTTGAAGAATATTCTTGCAAGTATAAGGTAATCATTATGAATACGAGGCTTATATTCCCACCTTTTTATTCAAATCAAAACCTTATACTTCTACCTTATATTTACAAGGATATCCTTTAGTTTTACGAATACGGCCCTATTCCTGACAAATTCAGTTTATTTTTTTTATTATTTTTATTTCAAATTTTATCTACTTGCAAATTGTTGTAATGTAAAAAATAATAGAAATTTGAGCGCTTTTATTATTACCCTGACGATTCAAGATTACGGTACGTGACGGCGTAAAAATGGCAATAAACATACGTTCCTTATCACAATAATGCTGAAGCTCATTCAAAAGACACACAACGTACGTAGATCTGTTTCCTCCAAAGGAAAAACGTTATCATTTTCTTGCATCTCTCTCACACACCGCACCGTGATGTCTCCATAGACCCCGTGAACTACTAGCCGTGACTATAATTTTTAAACTATGGAAAATAGTTACAAGTATATTGAAGTGTGAGTGAATTTCAAAAGTTGAAGAACGTCAAATATAATTGCGCTGATGGTTTTGCTTTTGTCCTTAAACAGATCATGCAGCAGCTCTTTCTTACACACTAAATAACAACAGTAAAAAATGAGACAAACTGTGAACGTATGTCTCACTAGTAGTGTGCCGGATCGTTAAAAATGTACATCCGCGGATACGGATCCGAATACGGATATTAAGTGTCAAGATTCGCGGATACGGATTTTTATTTTTTTATTCAATTGGTGCGGCGCGCGACACCTTGAAACGATAGTTGACGTTACGCCCGCCTCAACGACGGTATGGTAACTTAATACGATAAAATATTTGATTTTAAGGAATAAAAAATATTCCGAATGATTTTTAATAGTTTTTTAATTCTACCTAATCACCTAGGTATATACAGCATTTCATCCTATCAACTGAAAATTAATAAGGTAAAAGATCCGTAAAAGATCCGCGAGAAATGTTACGGATGCGGATACGGATCTTTCTTCTCCCTCGGATATCCGCGGATACGGATACGGATACGAATATCCGGAACATCACTAGTCTGCACCCCCCAAACGAAACATTCAATCATTATCGTACATCTCCCTCACAGAAAATGAAACTCGATTCCCGTCGCCGTGGCTGAGCCGTAATTAGATATATCTGTTTCCTCCAAACGAAAAAATTAGTTCTTTGGAGGAAACAGTCACTCGTATTTTCTGTGTCTCATCTTTTGCCTCACCGTTATGTAATGTGTGAGAAAGAGCTGCAGCATTATAGCGATAAAGAACTTACGATAATTTTTGCTGTCACGGTACCATAAATTGGAATCGTCACGGCAATAGTAAAAGCGCTCGTTGTTAAAAAAAAATATATTATATACTCAATCTAAAAGGGGTATATGGAAGGTTAACCTTTAACTACTGACGTGGGGCTGCTCAGGCCCAGCAATAATAATAATACCGAAATACTCCCCTTCCCCGCGCGTGACGCATACGCCGCTTCCAGTAGCTTCGAATTTAGTGACGCCAGAACCGTAAGTTTAAAATTTTAATTTTGTAAAGTTAAATTTCTGTAAGTAAATTCCTTTCAATTTTTTTTGCGGGCCTCTCTGACCCATCGTCAGTACTTACATAATTTTTTTATATTGATTTTTACTATATAAAAACAAACATAAACAACTTTACTAAAGTTTCATGTATATAGTTTATTCGAGACACTATTGAAATATTATAATAAAAGTTAGTTCATTGTTTTTATTTAGTTTAATAGGTAATTCAGACTGATTTCTGATCCCAAGTGATTTTCGCGAAAATTCTTGACTAATATCCAAAATGTCAAATATATTTAAATTGTGCAATAAATAATAATTTGGACCTCAAAAATTTCATGGATCTCTAATATATAAACATTTAAAGTAACAGGCCGCCCAGGCCCCACGTCAGAGAATTCGTAAAAAAATCACGTCAGCAGTTAAAGGCTAAATAAATAAATAAATACATATAAATAGAAATATTAAATATTGCTCCAAAATAAGTGTATTAAAAATGAAAAGCCTAAGAATTACTGAGCGGCATTCGCAAATCGTTTATACATGCGATGTCCATCAGTTTGATAAAACGACATCGCCATCTTCCAAATACAGGAGATGTAGAAACCATTAAAACCTATCGACCGATCAATTTATTACTACTTTTTAACTTCAAGCAAACTGTTCACTCGATAGTCATCTTCAGATATATACAACGCAAGAACCATCTAAGAGAGCAGGTGGGGCTAGGGGGGTTTCAGTAGAGTGGATCATTTTATATTTATCAGAGAAGAAATAAAACGAACGTAAATGCCTGAATTTTATTTTCAAGCAAACAAATCGAATTCCAAAAGATGTCTTTATAAATGTAACAACCAACTGGAGCAAATCGAGGACATTAGTAATAAAAAAAACGAAATTAATGGAAGCGTGTTTAATGATGTTTACGACGAACCTTTCAAGAAGTATCATTTGGCGCTTCATTGCTTCAATATGATTTACGAAATCACCCGCAAAATAAGGTCTTAGTAAATAATATGTAATGTATGTTCTTAATTTTTGTGTTTTTCAGCACAAAGAAGAAAAGTCTCGGAAAATGAGTTTCTTTTAAGAATTATAAAGTTAATTAGTAAATTTCTATCCCTTTATTATCTAATAAATATGTTTATTTAATTATTTTTGTTGATAGTCTGTTATTTCATTATTTTAATAATCGCTTTTAGATTAAAAGAATGCTTCTCGATATATGATGTGTTTTATGTGGATGCGGATGTCGAAGGACCTTGTATAAGATGTATGATATGCCACTGCACAAGTAAAAAGAGTGCACATAAAGGAAGGAAAAAAAGGACTCACTGCGGAACCTTGTGGCACTGCTACCTTGGCTGGGTTTATTCTTCACTTAATCGCGGTATGCGGGTTTAATTGCCGTGCGGTATGTTAGAGATGTTCATGCGGCGATGGTCGATTAAAGACTGAATATGGGTATGATAAATGACAGGTATACAGGAATGGGTAGGAAAGGAACATGTGATAATACAAGCTACAAATACAGGGTCTATGATGTATGTAAGTAAGTAGTATGTAGGTAAAGTAGGTAAGTAGTTATGTATCTTTATATGTAGGTAAGTGTAGTATGTATTGTGTAAATGTCCAACCATTTTTTTTTCTAAAACCCTTGTGACGGTTACTATAGCATTTAATTCCTGTGCTGGTACTACTGAGCCACCTCGGATAAGGCTCATTAATTGCAAACCCGAGCTATTCACATTTGTTGCCTGCCGCTGCACAATCCTCGACAACATACTCTGCAGTGACGTAGGGTGGCGTCCTTCTGATGATATAATAATTGTGTAATATTGAAACAGCTTTGGGACTTATCCACATATCGCAAGGTCCTGTTTGAAATATTAGCTTCTCATTTGTTCCCCTCCTTCCTTATAAAACCTTACTTGGAAATCAGATAAAAGAAGAAGACGTCTAAAATACTACCTACCGATGCCAGTTCAAAATGTTTTTTTGCACAATGATCACAGAATTTGTGATCACAGAAATTATTGAACCTCTCGCAAAATCGCGTTCATACATATTGAAGCTATACGAGAATGATACATTTTTGGTGACCGAACAGCTCGCAATGAAATGAACTCAACACCTCCTTTGAATAGTCCTTAAGAGTGATGAAAAAATTTTATAAAAAAATGGTTAAATAGGTTACGTTAGGTTGGGATCATGGGCTATCGTCCATTAATTTTGTTCATAGCTTTTAGTCCTAGCACCGTACCTTGGGGTACAGATCTTTTTTTTTTTTGAAAATTTGCGATTTCTTTTTCGTTTCACAACGGATCTTTTCACGCTGCCGCGTATTTGCACGGGGTGGAGGGTCACATCGAAGTATCATTCGGGCGGGAGTCCTGTAAGTGTGTAATCGTGGCAAGGCGTGCTTGGGGTGCTTCAGTACCCCTGAGTACAGTTAAGGGATTTATATTCAGTACTATTATTTTAATAGGAAAAAATATATATTTGGAAAAAAGCGGTCTTCTGATTCTCCAGCCCCTTTTATTGTTCCCAGATGTTTATTTTGTCCCAGGATAAAATACCGTAAATCACGCACTCGATGCGAAAAACGAAAAAATTTCATGTGTTTAGAGCATCAAAAAAGATTTGCCAAAACTGTTACGATGAGTTCCTTTTATTTTAGGCCTAATTGTATTATGTAAGACTGAAATAAGTGACATCAAGTCTATGTAAGTTGATTATAAATAAATGTTTTTTCATCTGTAAAAAAAAATGTTTTATTTATCGGGGTACTCCAGTACCCCTGGGTACTGTTTCTTAAAGTCTATTATGTGTACGGTTCTAGGGTTAGTCACTTTTTGAAGATGCGTTGAGTTGAAATATGATTCGGAGTTGGCATGGAACTTTTTTTTATGGTGTAATTCTGCCAAATGACCAGTGGATGAAAAAGAAAATTGCCTTTGAAGGTAGGGCTTTTTCCCGTCTATCACCCTTTCCCAGTGATAAAAAATATGATAATGTTATTTTGTTTCTTGATAAAGTATTTACAGTCTGTTCAAGTTGCCAGCGGGCATTTGACGATATTCGTGTACTTATTGTATTTAATAAATGAATCTATCATAGTTAGGGTCTTCTTTCAAGGTGTTAAACAGGTGGTAGACAAAACATCCTTTTATTTCATTACACCCTTAAATGAATCGTATTTTCCAAGGTGGCAGCATTTCCTTGTGGTATCAATTAAAATATAACTTTCAAATTTATTATTTGTCAAAATGTCTAAAGAAACGTAAAAACGAGGTTACAAATTATCACACTTATTTCCAGTAGCGAATATGACCCCCAGGCGAAAGTTTTTGGTCAATGCAAATTTAGGTAAATATCCAAAATCTTTATCTTAATATATAAAACAAAGTCGGGTTAGTTACACTATTTATAACTCGAGAACGGCTGAACCGATTTTGATGATCTTTGATTTGTTGGATTTGTCTCCGCCCCGGATAGGATAATAACTACTTAAACATCGCAAAAATTCACGAAAAAGAAAGTTATGACGAAAATTCATTTCCTCATACATTTAATATGGAACGAATTTTCATCTTTTGAAAGAGCTGAAGGAATATTGTGGTAGGTAGGTATAATATTGCAGTTTGCTTGAATTCCAAAAATTCAAAAACGTCAAATGTCAATGTGCTGATTGTTTTTGTTTTGTTCTTAAACATATAATGCTGCCTCTCTTTCTTACACACTAAATGTCAACAGTCGTAAAGGGGACAAATGGTGAACGTATGTCTGCAAAACTCCAGGAAAACAGCCACTTCTTTTCAAAACATTCAAGGCGCATTGTGATGTGGGGTACCTTTTGCAATTCGATGAAGTCAATCAATTACATCTGCAAATTTGTCACAAAAGTCAGTGATATGGCGGTTTTTGGCGTTAAAACTACAAATAAAAAACGATGAAATCACACGCTATCAAGTTTGTGAGCTACAATGAGGTGATTTGGCGTATATTCTCATTCCCCATTCATGAAACACAACAAATCAAGTGCAACCCATCCAGTAAATAGTTTTAACAGAAAGTAGTATAATAATTCCACGTGAATCATTTCGATTCGCTTTAATAAAGCAAATGTCTTGCTGTCACGTCAATTACATTTCTTAATTCATTTTGGGTATTTATTTTAACTTAAAAAAAAAACAAATTCATTCAGCTAATAAGTTAACACAACAGTTATTGATTCTTAGGCAGTACGAAGTTCGCCGGGTCAGCTAGTACTTCATAAAATACAATATGATGAAACACCATAAGCTAATTTTTAGTAATTAATTTTGTTATTTTGACTATTATCTTTTACTTATGTTTCTTCTTCTTGTCGTGCCCTTTTAGCATGATAGCCAATCATGACAGCCAACGGACGTTTGCTATCATGGTGGCTACGCGCATTTGGTTTACTGCGGCCCGGAATAGCTCTACAGTAGAATGTCCAAACCAATGTCTCAGGATTATTACTTATGCTGTTTAGGTAATTAAAAACCAAATATTTACAAGAAAGCCGATGGATTTGTATATTTACACGACTCGTCTCATGTCTTGGACTTGAATATTCTTTATTGACAAAGTTCCTTAATTATGAGTTTACTGACTCTAGCATATTTACAATGGATTTTTTTTATGAAACTTTGCGTGGAGGGATTTTATTTTTGGTGGTGAGAAATGAAACTTAAAACTATGTTATGAAGCAGTGCTGAAATCATTACCTTTTCTCATTTTAAAATATGAACACTGCTTTATAACGTCGAACCTAGCGGCACGAACTATTAAGTTAATTAATTGTTGATAGTTACAACAGAAGGACTGGCAACACAAGTCGTTACGGAAGGGGGAGCTTTTTTTCTTTTCCGGGTCCGGGAATGGAATCCACTCTCGCCGGCATGATCTTTTAGGCTAGATCATGGCTGTGACAGTCGTGTAGTATTAATTTATTATAAGGGACGAAGTTTTAAAATTCAGTCGATTGGCGCGTGAAATTAATGTGGAACGATCTTTGATACGTGATGCGAAAGTGCACCAAAGATTTCAATGAATAATGTCGCGAGATTGGTCTCCGCGGTAGTTCGTATTATTCGAGAAGTTTACCGAAAAATTATCGAGGCGATCGGTAATGGTATTTACGCTGCACGAGACACGCCGGAATGTACTTGTCGGGTGCCGACAATAAGAATGCCTCATTAATCACATGGAGAAAAATAATTCCGCTCACCGGCTTGTATTAAAAAAATTACACGTACGGTAATACTAACGGTCCCGTTGGCTTGCTATGTAAGCCCCGTAACATCGCCCCCTTGGAGTTCCACTTCCCTTGGAGCCCTGCTTTGCTGAGAAGGTGTCGGGAGGTCTTGCTGGTCATCCTGTTGCGAACTGGCCGATTATCCTGTTGCGATCTGTTGAGATGAGGATCGGCTGGAGGTCCTACCGATTATCCTGTTGCGAACTGGCCGATTATCCTGTTGCGATCTGTTGAGATGAGGATCGGCAGGAGGTCCTGCCGATTATCCTGTTGCGAACTGGCCGAGATGAGGATCGGCTGGAGGTCCTGCCAATCATCCTGTGGCGAACTACGAGACGCGGTTCGGTTAGGAATATTGTGAATTTAGTTAGTTACTTCGGTCCCTGAGGGTGAGTAGATTCTGTTTTCGTTTATTGTACCTGACACTATTGAAATAATATATACGTTCTTTTACATTTAAATTGGAAATGAGATACTTGTTGTTATTTAATTCCCTAACACGCTGGAGATCACATACATTTGCTCACTCCTGAGATGAAGTTTCATGTTTTATTTCACCACGGGCATAATTCTGCACAAAAGCAGTATTTTGGCGCTCGGTATAACCGAAAAGTTCGTGGTGAAACCATAGTACATACAGTATTATCCCTACTATACTCAACCCTTTAATTACAGCGTAACAACTATACTGCGACTTGATGCAGGAATTATTATTAATTACATTTTATTATTATTATTATTATTTAAAATATGTACTTAATTGCCTACTCCTTGCGGAGGAATACTTTAGGTCTTTTGTGTTTGATAATTTCATTCTCGCTATATTGGGCGAGAGAGTTAATGGTTGGATTTTCATGTCCGGCTAGGCCGGCGTAGAATTTTTCCGATTGGGAAACAATTAAATCCTTTATCAGAGGAATGTTTGTGTCTTTATGTAGAGTGTTAACCCTGATCGACGTTGGCGCATTCAACGCTAATCGAATGGCTTTGTTTTGCAGGGTTTGTGATTTATTTAATTGAGTGTCAGCTGCATGACCCCAAACGGGAGCAGCGTATGTAAAGCCCGTCCTGATGGTCGTTTTGTAGATGAGTAGTTTGTTGTCTGCTGATAATTTACTATTTCTACCTAGCATAGGGTAGAGTGCTGACATTGATTTATTAGCTGATTTTACTTTTTCATTGATGTGCTTAGCCCACGTTAATTTGGAATCTAGTGTTACTCCGAGGTATTTTATAGATTTTTCCCATGGGACCTGTTCCCCAAATAATATAATATTCGGGGGCTGTTTGGGTAGTCTTCGTGAAAAAACTGTAGCGGCACTTTTGGTTGGATTAATTGAAATTCTCAATTTTTTTACAAAACTCTTCGAATAGAGTGGCTTAGAGCTGTACGCGGCGTCTCGCAATGGTCGCGACGGTAGAACTCGAGATAACATTGGTATCATCGGCGAATTGTGAAATTTTTACGTTATGGTTCATCGGTGGGGGAATATCGCTAGAATAGATGTTAAATAGTTTAGGCGGTAGTGAACCGCCTTAAGGGACACCGGCTGCTAGTGGACGTTCTGATGATAGAATTTTGTCTAGTTTTACTCTAAAAGTACGATCAGTAAGGTAGCTATGTACCATTTTAATATATGAGATGGGGAAGCCCATTTGATGCATTTTATATAAAAACCCTTCATGCCATACTCTATCGAATGCTTGTCGTATGTCAAATGTGAGAATCACTATATGTTTGTTTATATTGAAGCCTTCAGTTATGATCTCTACTACGCGGAGAAGTTGATGAATTGAAGAATGACCAGTTCGGAAGCCGTGTTGGAAATCTGGCAAAATTTTATTTTCGTGGATAAATGATTCTAATCGAACGAGGATGATTTTCTCAAGAACTTTGCCTAAGCAAGGAAGGAGACTAATTGGGCGATCGTTCGCGGTTACTAGTGGGTCTTTGCCCGGTTTAGGTATTAAGATAACATTTGCTTGTTCAAATGCTTTAGGAAAGCAACTGAGTCGTAGTGACGCATTGTAGATGGCAGTTAAGGCGCAGATGCCTTTTAAATGAAGGCATTTTAAAACTTTATTAGGTATGCCATCTGGTTCCGCCGCTTTTTTATTCTTAAGAGAGTTAATTATTTTTTTAATTTCATTAGGTGTTGAGAATTTGATTGGCAAGTCAGATTCTGTATTTAAAATTGACGCTACTTTTGAATCCACCATTGAAACGAAGGATGGGTCATAGTGATCAGTTATTGGGTGAATTGAGCTTCAAGGCTGTCTGCAAAGGCTTCTGCGTTGTCTGCAGTAGAGACTCGTCTCATATAAAATAATCTGAGATATGAAATCGAGAAATTCCAAGTTCTAAATTTTCTTTTTGATATCTTCTCATCGGGGACGCGCGCCGTTTGAAAACATCAGTTGTTCTTGAAAATTACAGAGGGCGTCACTCATGTATATTATATTATATATTGGTTTTTGGCAAGTTACAGGGAGAAATTTACCCCTTTGTCTTGCAAACTGTAGTAATGTCAGCTGATGGATTTTTTTTGCCCGATGTTCGGGTTACCTTGGGCAAGATGAAGGAAATTTATATATTTTTTTTATGGTTTGTTTATCTGTAAGTGGTATACATTTTGTATAGATAAACACACACATACAGACATTTTTTCATACATCCGTGCATGTATGTATTCATATACAACAATTATGTATACCATAATATATATAAATATTTATTTATATAAGAGAACAAAGGTAAGTTTTATTATACCCCGCGCATCAAGGAGGATGAAGGATGGATATGGGCAGGCGGTGAAGGAGATTTTCATCGGGACTTGATTGCCCGAGACATGAGATGCTTGGATTTAGATTTGAAGCAAGTTTGGAGAAAAATGTTTTGGCTAGATCTATTATGTGTTTTTTAAGTGGAGAGATTTTCGTGCCTGAATTAATAATGCTATTTCGGACGAACCAAGGGCTTTTGGTGAATCTTCTAAGCAAGACATTTTGGAAGGTTTCTAGACTTTTAGCATTACTTGGGGCCCAAATTGGGGCGGCGTAAGTCATGATGGGTCGCAACTTTGATTTGTAAATATGAATTTTGTTCTGTAGTGACGTTTGACTATTATAATGTAAAAGCGGATAAACGGCTGCGGCAGCGCTTTTGGATTTTTTAAATTGTATGTTTGATGTGTGTGTGCCATGTGAGTTTTTTGTCGAGTTTGACTCCAAGGTATTTAACGTTGTTTTGCCAGGGTATTGCTTGGTCGTACATGGAAACGTGACCTTTAGGAGTGCTACGAACCTTTCTTCGTGAGAAGAAAATAGCAGCGCTCTTGGAAGGGTTCACGTCTATACGCCATTTGTTATAAAAGTCTTGGAGTATGTTTATGTTGTGTTGTAAGCGATGTGTGATCATCCTGGGAGAACTGTATCGAACCATAATGGCGGTGTCGTCAGCGTACAAAGCTTTATACGAATGTTGGTTCTCTGTGAGTGGTATATCGTGTATGTAGATATTGAAGAGGGTGAGGGGAAGCAGGGATCCTTGCGAGACGCCTGCTGTCATGAATCTGGGAGTTGAGAGTGCATCTCGGATCTTTACTTGGAAAGTCCGGTGCCGAAGAAATGATATTAAGATACCGAGGAGTTGGGGATCGATGTCTGTGTTGTGCAATTTGAGAAGCAGTCCGTTTGACCATACTTTGTCGAAGGCTTTGGCTATGTCCAGGAAAATGGCGCCAGTGGACCGTTGGGAGTTGAAGCCGCCTAGAATCAGTTTGGAAACTCTGAGCAGTGTTGAGATCTGAAGCCATGTTGTTCATCAGGGAGGGTTTTCACCTCGTGAATGTGCTTTAAGAGCCGAGTGAGGAGAATTTGTTCGAATATTTTACCAACATTTGAGAGAAGACTGATGGGACGATGGTTCTCACAGATTTTCGGGTCCTTCCCAGGTTTTGGGAAGAGAATGACGTGCGCGTGTTTCCAACTTTTGGGAAAATAACGCAGTCTGAGTGCGGAATTTATGAGGCTCACAATAGCGAGAATGCTTTTAGGGGGGAGGGCTTTAAGGGCAAAGTTTGTTATGCCATCTGGACCGGGAGCTTTTTGTTGCTGCGGTGTTTTATAGCCCTTCTGACTTCTGAAGGGGTGGTGAAATGTACATTTGTTCCGGGAAGGGAGTCGAAAATTATGTCTATTTGGTGGTTGACATTTGCTATATGGACACTCGACTCATGTAAAATAATCTGAGATATTATTATCTTACTGATTCTACAGTTTAGGATTGTTGTTAACGGAAGTGACGCCCTCTGTTATTTTCAAGAACAACTGATGTTTTCAAACGGCGCACGTCCCCGAAGAGAAGATATCAAAAAGAAAATTTAGAACTTGGAATTTCTCGATTTCATAAACATTTGAAAAACCCGACCATTTTTTTCCCTTTTTCCATTTTTACCCGGAATAACTCACTTATTTGAAAAAAAATTCTGGATTCAAAAATTTTCGAACATGAAAAATTTCCAAAATTACAATAACAAAAAAAAAATTCTTTTAAAAAATTCCAGTCCCGTTTTCCGACCAATTGTCCGATTTTCCAAGAAGAAATTTTTACAGAAAAAATTTTTTCAGACCAAATATTTCCCAACAGGAAAAATATACAAATAGCAAATTCAAAAAGATAAATATTTATCCAAACGTAAAAATTGAAAAGAAAAATATAAGGCTTATGCCCCCAACTTATTATTATTAATTTAATGTACATTTAAAGTTGTGAACCATGGATTTAACATTAGCAATGTTTCAATCTAAATACGCATGAATTACTTAGCTTGCCCAAATTAATAAATAAATTAATAAAGTGTTTACTAGAGAACGTATTGATTTACAACAATGTATGATTACATTATATGAAATATCTTTTGTAAAATAAGATTTTTCGTTTGAATATTTAACAAATCTGCCGACGACTTATGACCTTTTCATACAAAAATTTACATTTTTTTCTCAAAATTTAAAACTTGCGTTTGCTGGATAAAATAACAATCTTTCGAAATCAATTTATGATTTTTTGTGGAAAAGAGTCAATACGTCTAAAATTTGATTTAAAAATGACATATAAACCCTTTTAAAACCACTGGAACGATTTTTTCCGAATTTCGGAACCACTTACAAAACCTAAAGCTGATAAGCTTCCGAATTTCGGAAGATTCTCCCTTGACCCACTAAAAATTTTATTTAAATATTTTCGAAAACTCCCGCGATCTGTAATTTGCATAATCATGTAGTTGACAAAATCCTTTAGCGCTTTCACCAGAGATGTCTCAATTCTTTGTTTCTATGATTTAATTACGGAAATTTCTAGATCGATTATTTTCGCGGCAAATCACAATAATTGTCAACGGAATTGTATGAGAGCTGTCAACCGCGCGTGCTATTAGAATGTCGTAAGTGTTGGTTTTAATTGATGTTTTGTACAAATTTATATAAAACAGTTATCACAATTCAATTATCCATCTGTTTTACGTGTTTTCAAGGGTTCAAACAGAAATTTTAGTGACTTTTTAAATATTTTACATTAACCGAATGTGCATTTCAAATTTCATCTGTTGAATGTGTAAATTTTCGCAATCCAATTACTTGACGTGTGTAAAGTTATTCAATTACAGTGATTCATAACGAATATGTACATGTACATTTCATTTAGTTGGGTTAAATTTTAATCAGTTATTTACAGTTCAAATACTTCGCAGTAATTTCAGAAAAAAATAGCCATTTTTGTTGATAAAGGTGCAACCACACAATAAAAAGCCAGGATTGTTTAGTTTTGTAATTAATTTTAAATTTCAGAACCAACAATCAAGAGAATACTCCACGAACCAGGTAAACAAAATTTATTTTAGTATGCAATATTTTACAAAATATAAGTAATACATTATTTTTAATATAAATATGCACAGAGTACTGATGTCTGGAAATCGAAGAGGCAGGGGGAGAGGAAGGATACTGGCACCAGCTGCTATTGATACTGCATCAACTGCAATAACAATAGCAGCTGGTGCCGGACTACCTGCACCACGAGGACGTAGGCGTGGACGCGGCCGTTCATCTGCAGCTGCAGCTCGGTCTGGAGTGTAAGTATTTTGTAATTTTTTAAAGTAGGTATTACTTAGGTGTGAATTTGTATTGTGCTAATGATATTTTCAATATTTTAATAGTGATCCTGCTTTGCTAACTGTTCGGGAGGACCGTGCCAGAGCCCAAAAGGCAGTTCGGGCGCAGTCTGCTTCATTCCAACTGGAATTTGAAAGCAGAAAGTTCCAGAAGCAGGCGGCCCGCATATTACTCCCGACAGCACCACCAAGAA
The DNA here is from genome assembly GCA_929108145.2 of Limnephilus rhombicus. Taxonomy (NCBI): domain Eukaryota; kingdom Metazoa; phylum Arthropoda; class Insecta; order Trichoptera; family Limnephilidae; genus Limnephilus; species Limnephilus rhombicus. Next base: position 43,664,893 of record OV815283.1, read on the forward strand.
AAACTAAAAGAAAGTAAGTATTTAGATGCACGATAATATGTTATTGTTTTTCCGAAGTGTTCCGCAACACTGATTTGGATCAGCTCTCTGGTTATCTGTATTATGCACAATCAGTAGAATCGACGCTGTTTCATGACACTGCTTATTATCGTTTATTTATTTTACCTACTGGCTTTTTACAGATGCAGTTCACGCATGAATGAGAACAATCCGTGAATTTAATTTATCTATTTGTTTTCAGAAATCCATCTCCGGAGAGAATAGCGTGTCCCTTTACACAAGGGACTTCGGCAACATTGCCATCGCCTATTCCTCCTCCGTGGCTGGCTGCTCCCACCGCTCCAATTCCGCAACTTGTACATGAGACATCGTGGGATGGAGAACCGCAGCGGGGTGAACTCTTCTCTCCGGAGACTGGCTACAATAGCGAGCTGTGGGTGGATGTACCACTCTGTCAAGATTTGACTGCGTTTGAGAACGGTTAGTTTATTTTTAAAACGTCAGACCAGAGGCGGTCCATTACGGATGATCAAAGTGATGCAAAATTCATTTGCATACCTTCTTAACCATCACACACTATTTCCCTACTTTGGTAGACCGAGAGGATAGCCCGCCAACACACACTTTGATTTATTCCCATTCGTACATCGTCTCGTACAATCCCTTCTATTATTCTGACTCTTGATATTGCACGACTCGAGCATTTGATTCACTTGATCGTGCCACGAGTTTACTTTTTTAAAACGTCGTACCAGAGGCGGTCCATAATTGAAATATAGACACATTAAATTAATCTGTGTTTTCTATTATTGCAGAACAAGACATGGGCAGAGTGGGAATGACCAACGACATCGACGCAGCAGCTCTCTATGAAGAAGAGTCGGCACTAGGAAACCGTGAGTTAAAAAAAACTAAACAACTAAATAAATCTGTCAGTGGTTCAGTGGGCATTGCACTTGGGTCACACCAAGGCGTTCTGTGTTCGATTCCTCGGCAGGCTAGATCCTCCATCACAACTCATGCAACATTTTCCTTATACTATGGTGGTAGTAGTAAATTTTCAAATATTGTCGGGTTATTCGTAACCCAGGAATGTTTGTCTTTCTTTAAAAAATAAAACAAGGATGCGTTGCATACATTCGTATATCAATTATTTTATTTTATTCAATTATTTTACAAACCATTTGTAAAATAATTGAATAAATAAATATTCTCCGTCAGCGATCGCAAAAAATCACCTCGAGAGTAAAAGACACCCAATTAAATTACGCATGATTAAAGTGCTGCAAAATTCATTTGCATACCTGCTTAACCATCACACCATTTCCCTACAGGGGTAGACAGAGAAGATGGACCGCCAACACACAATTCGATGAAGGGCGGAATTACATTTGTCTGTCGTGTCGTGTCGTGACGAAACAGAACGGTATTGGTTTTCATACATTTAGTGATTTTCACCACAACACGACAGACTAAAATAAACATCACCGTACTAAATGTATGAAAACGATACCCCTCTGACGCGTCATGACACGATAGACAAGTGTAATTCCGCCTTCATTCACATTTGTACATCGTCTCGTACATTCCCTTCTGACTCTTGACATTGCACAAGCATTTGATTCACTTGATCGTGCCATTAGTTAACTCTTTTAAAACGTCGTACCAGAGGCGGTCTGTAATTGACAAATAGACACATTAAATTAATTTGTGTTTTCTATTGTTTCAGAAATGGACATTGAGAGCGACATGGATGAAGCGAGTGAAGCGAGCCACGGAACGAGCGATGAGGATACCTCATGCATGCTACCAGGACCTTCTCAAATTCGGTTTAATACTACCTTTGACTCCGATATGGCCATTGCGACAATGAGACAAGACCTAGACGACAGCGAGGCAATGCGTTCGATTCTGCCGCCTGATAGTTACTCTTTCGATTGGTCCAAAGATACCTCGCGGTTTAATGGGATAAGGGAGACATTTACAGGTATGCCAGGACCTACTTTCAATACTGACGAAATGGGCAAACCTGTAGATGCCTTTCTTAAAATCTTTGATGCAGGTTTCGTCGAACTGATCGCGAGAGAGACCAACAGGTATGCAGATCAATGTATTGCCAAGAAACAATTCAAGCGCTATGCGCGTACCAATAAATGGGCTCCCACGAATAAAGAGGAAGTGTATGTATTCTTGGCAATTTTAATGTATCAAGGTATCACTCCCCTTCCTGTTGAAAAAGACTACTTCTATTCAAAAAAATCACCGCCATGCCTTATTTCAGCCGAGTCATGGATTATAATCGTTTTCTTCTATTGAAAAAATTCCTTCACTTCACCAATAATGAAAGTCTTTCTTCTGATGTACCGTTATCTGTGCGAAGGTTACAAAAGATTCAACCTGTCTTGGACCACCTCTCAAGTAAGTTTGAAACCTTATACCTGCCCGAGCAAGACATCTCTCTGGACGAATCCTTACTCGGCTATAAAGGCCGTCTGGGATTCGTCCAGATGATCAAAACGAAAGCGGCTGGCGTAGGTATAAAATCTTACGAGCTTTGCGAGTCCAAGTCTGGCTATCTTTGGAAATTCCAAATTTATACGGGGAAGACCATTTCCAATCAGGCTGAATCGACAAATCCAGACCAGGAAGATATGACGGAAGACATGACGGATGACATGACACCGACCAACTTTTCTAGTGCTCACGGTAACTTCCCAGTTGGATCCACTGCAAAGATAGTGTACGACCTGGCCAGCCCTCTATTTAATAAAGGGTACACGCTGATAATGGATAATTTTTATAATAGTCCATTATTGGCGCGATGCCTCAAAAAGAATGGGATGGACTGCATGGGCACATTGCGGTTGAACCGAGAATTCGTGCCAACTGCATTTAAGTCCGCTCAAAACTCCGCAAGGAAAATAAACGCATTTTGTACCGAACCTTCAGGAGTGAAGTTGCAGACAATCTCCTGCTATTCTGTCACAGACAGATTCCCATAACTGTGCGGACTGTCAGCACAATATCTGCTGGAAGGTTTCTGCGACCAATCCTGAAAGGCAATCACTTCTTGGTCCGTATCGGGACAATCCATACAAGGGTAGCATGTGAGATGTGTAAAATTATAAAAAAATATAAAAAGACCGCCACAAAGTGTAATGTGTGTAACGTAGCATTATGCTTTGAATGTATGATGCCGTATCATTCGGAAGAATCTAATCTTTGAAGGCTTTTCTTGGGTTTGTTATTTTTTTAATTTTCTTTTTCTTTTTCATTTGAAACTGCACGAGAGTCACAACTGTCCGTCTGCAGTCAGTGATACTATGGTATTCCCGATCGGGGTACGTTATGGGCTGAAGATAGTGGGAATGGGAAGGAGATAGGAAAGAGGATGATGGTGACCTCGCTATTTAGATCTGGCCACCAAATATGGCCAAAGCTATTTTAAGCGACGTGTCAATTTTAAATGCTGGTCTTCCACTAAGGCGTTACTGGGAAAATCTTCCGCTCCGTGCCGTGAATATTTTTATTATTTTAAAATGAATAAATTTGGAAATAATGCATATTAATCCATAATGTTTGAATGTCTTATGAAGGCAGCTGGGCAAGTCCTTTCTTTCCGCATACGTACTTACTTATTCATAAAAATGTTTTTACGATAAAGCCCCCAAAGGTTTGATTTTCAGGTTCTATCGGAGAAGGTTCGGTGGATATTTAATATGTATATTTCAATTCTGATCATTGAAATATACATATTAAAAAAATGCATAGGTATTCTCAGTTTTCCCTGTATATTGTAAATATTAAAATGCTTGTTATATTTTTGCGTCATATCTCTATTTTGTCAATTTTTATATATCTAGTAGAGTGGATTTTTTTTTCAGATCTAGTCACTAAACATAACTATGCTTTTTCAAGCAATGTTCAATACTCTGGAACAATAATTCACAATCATACTATATATTGTTTTGTTTAAATTATATGAGAAAAACCCATTTAAATTATATGAGAAAAACCAATATAAATTGAATAAATTTTTATTACAATTAAATGTATTTGATCTGAAACAATTGTTTAAATTAAATCAATGTACCGTTCTACCATTGTTATGAAAAAAATGTAATATTATTTTAATGAATGTAAAAGCCCACTAGGGCGATAATAAATACAAAAATAAATTATTTGTTCTCAATTATTTTCCTACCTACTACTTTTTTGTCGAAATCCAACTTTTAGGTTTAAAATTATTACAAGTTTTTAATTGCCAATTAAATTAAAAGGTTTCACGGTGTATACCGAGCTTAAGAATCTGTCAAAACGCATAATTTGTCAATAAAAACGGCGAAACATCCAAGATTTATGCAATTAGAAATGTATTTTCTGGAGGATTTGTAATGTGTATTGTAATGCTATACATCTTATGAAAACCCTTGCTTCTTGTTTTACTACGTTATATAAAAACATGGTGATAAATATCTAACGTTAGGTCACAAATGTTTATAAAGCTGGAGTCTGAATTTGATACTGTGATTTAGGGTGTTTTTGTAAAACAATTATTTTAGTTAAATAAAGCAAAAATCACTTTAATTCTTATTGATAATTGTAGACAATGAACGTATCCTTCTAATTTCATAAAGTTACTTTGTGTTAAATGTATTTAAATATACTAAAAAGTGGATTTCATTTTGACACTCCGCAATCTCGAAAATCTATAAAAATATTTCTAGCAAAATATTTCATCAGCTGATTGCGCATAAAAATTGACAGTTTAAAAATATGTTTGCTTCTGTGGTTATCAAGTAGGCCATAGACAACGTGTAGAAATCAAAAATATCCAATGTTGACTTGAAAAAGTAACATTTAGGGCAATTTCAAAGGAACTAACACGCAGGATTCGCACATTTTTAAAGTTTACGATTTTATAATATTTTTTTTATAACTCCTACGAATATGTGGTAATCAACAAAAGATAGGTTAATTCATTGGCTATATAGAACTATAATCAGTTTGCATGTCTCCATATTAAAATTCGGAGATATGATTTTTTCAATGTCGGCGGAAAAAAATCAAAATGGACTCGAAAATATAACGAGCAATCCGAGGCAAAAGTTATAAAACGCGCGGTCGCTCCAGTGGTTAAATGGGTAAGTAATTTGGGCAAACTCAGCAATTGACGCGTATTTATATTGAAACGAAACATCGCAAATGTCAAATCCATGTATGCAACTTTAAATTTACATTAAATGAATAAATAATCATGCATACTTGCAGCATTTCGTGTTATATACTTGTATATCCCTTCAAAAATTTGTCATTTTTTTCGGATGGTCAAAATATTTTCGCTTTACAACAAAATGCAAATATTTAGAATATTTCTGAACACATTCAAAAACCAAAAACTGTTTTAGAAAGGTAAAGAAATACGCTTTCAAATTATAGAATTCGAATTTTTTTTTTTTTTTAAATTATAAAATTTTTGCATACAAACATAAAAAAGTTTTCAAAATGGCTCACCTCATGTTTTTTTCTAACTAAAGTTACTGATAATAAAAAAAAAATAAAACGCATTCATATTTTATTAGACAAATGTATAACAAACACATATTGTAACCTCACTTTTTTGTCGCTCTATGAAAAATAATTTATAAAAAATTCCCGAAGTTTCATATTCTTTTTTCAATTTGCGATTCAAAACTTTGTGTACATAAAAGTGTACATTATACTTTTTTGGTGGCTATTTTTTAGATTGGAATATAAAGCATGATGTTTTTCCTTTCTAACACCGATTAGAACATATTTCTAACTATGATAGTAAGGGAGTTACGGCGTTTTATATGAGACCTATGTGCGTTGGGACAAATATAATTAATTAAATTATTTTAGAAGTTATATATATGAAACAATTCACAATGTATCGTAAAATGCTATTTTAGATGTTCCCCACGATATTTTTGCTATAATTTAAACGAGTCATGTTTTATTAAACATTTTCACGATTTTCGATAAAATTTTATCGTTTTTAATATTAGCGCACTCGCTCTAACATTCGCATTTACATATCTCTCCATCTTTTTATTTTGAGCGGGTATACGGCGACTTAAACTAGTTGAAATACGACCTCTGAAATATCAGTCCAAAAAAGCAACAGGCCACTTGCATGGATTTCATAACGATTTGGAAAATATCGCGTGGAAAGATTTTTTACTAAGATTACGAAAATGTTGGTAACATTTTTTAGAAAAGTACAGTTTTCTTTTTTTTAAATAAATAAATCCGTTATTTGGGCTCATGATGTCACTACATGAAAATGTCCCGTCTCCGAAAACTTTCCTATTAAATTTTTAAAATTCCACACTGTGTTATTTTTTTTCCATGGCAACACTTTGATTTCATACGAATTTTTGAATTTGACATTTAACGTTCACTAGATTTATTGTTAGTTCTCGGCGAACTTATCATTTGGTTTGACTTTTTGACAGATGTTGTGAAGAGAACCCCGTACATTTATGCTGTCTGCATGTGTTTTAGAGCTATTATGGTAATGGTGTTGATTTTAACAAAATCAAATTTTATAATATTCTTATTATTATTATAGTTAACAAGTACAAGTATATTACACTGGATTTAGTAATATAGATGTTGAACATTATAATGATTTATGATCACTAAGATGGATCAAAGAATAAAATATTTATGAGATGTAATATTTTTGAATGCCTCGTTATTCTCCTGTGCCATTCGTGTGGAAAACGTTATTTTTTTAAAATGATTTTCGGCTATGTAATTATCGTTTTTTCGCACCCATAAAATTTTGTCCCGTCTTTCCGGTTTATAAAAAATAGTCTGATTTACCGGATTGAAATTTTCAAAAAATCGCCTTAGAATATTTGCCTAACCCGAAAAAAAAATTTAAAAAATGTGATACAAGTGGCCTAATGCAAACCGTAGATAATCACACAAATTTGACAGTAGATTACGTGTGGAATCGATTACGTATCCACAAAAGACACAGAATCGCTCTTCTGCTCTAGCGATAATACGTGATTAATGAGATAATATGATATCGCGTGTAATAATTACGAGTAGTTTCCTAGTTAAATTATTTTGAATCACCTCCCTATTGACAAAAAAGGCGTACCGCTGATTCGCTTCGTCGTAAGATCTCCATTTTTACTAATCAATTCTGATAAACACGGGTGATAGCAAAACCTCTCAGCGACAGGATGGTAAAGCCAGAACTTCAACAATTGTATGTTTTTTATGCTCTCAATTTTTCAACTTTACAAATTTATTTTCTGTAATTCCGAGCGACCCGAGCGCAGAAAAAACATTTCTATTGAGGACTTCGACAAACATATAAAAATAAAACAGCAATCAAATTTGTTCAAAGTTCAAAATACGTTTGCGAAAATAACTAATAAAATTTAATGATGTTACTTTACGCTAGTTAAAATGATATTAGTTTTATTTATTTATATTTAACAATCGAAAATAAGTTTTACACTTCACATTTATTTTACGATTTATACTTCTCTTACATTAAAAGCATTAGCTCCACACTGGAGGCTCTGAAGAAAATTATTTCTCTCAATGCTTTTAGGGCAGGGGTCGGCAAACTTTCAAGTGAGAAGAGTCAATTTGTCAAACAAACAGGATAACAAATATATCAGAGATAACGATTTGCTTTGTTTTTATTTACATTCTTACTGTAATAGCACACTTCTACCAATTTAGACCCGCGCATAGATTCTTTATTAAATTAAACCAGTTTTGTGTTCAGAATGCAAAAAAATAATTCCAGTTGCGGATTCATTCATGTCTGAAGAAGACTTAGGGGATGCTGACTTTTGATATACTGGCATACAGAGCTCCGGGCCAAAAAGGCCCCTTTCTCTTTCATCGTGAGTTTATAATTAAATTATGTTGGTAGAAAAGTAATTTATTGGTGTTTGTTAAACATTATTTGCAAGGGGGCATGGCGGCAATATGGGGGGGGGGAATCTTTTCCGAGGATTTGTTTGGGTTTTTTGTGGTGAGTTCATTAGCGTCGTTTCGGGTGAGGTATTTGATAGATGCGTTTTCGTGGGTAAGGTTTCCCGCATAAAAGCTTTCCGCTAGTCTTACGATGTGTGGTTTTAATTTGGGGGCTTTTGAGTCTTTTTGGAGTTGAGCTACCCTCATCCATGTAGGAGCACCCAGGGCTGTACGAAAGACTTTGTTTTGGAAATTTTGAAGTTTATTCATATGACATTCTGAAGCGTTGGCCCAGATGAGGCTGGCATAAGTTAATTTGGGCCTTATTGTTGACTTATAGATGAGGTAGGGGATGCTGGGTGAAAAGAACGTTCTGTAAAGGAAAAAGGTATGAGGGGTGGGTAGGTACATATCTGGAGGTCAACGTGTCCAGGAGTGACGGACGTATGAATCCATCCCTCCCACTGCGGTGCAAGGCGATAGTTCGAAAAAGTCCGGCTGGGGAGGTCAAAATGCCTTCTTCAATCAGTCTCTCCCGATCAGGTCAGCCACGCAGAAGGTGGGCAAACGCACACGCCACCAAGACATGTTTGTTTAGGTCTATTGGATAGAATCATTGATACAATGTGGAATTTGTTAGCCTTTCTTGAAAGATTTGAGCTTGTGTAAGGAGAATTTTTTTATTAATCGTGTGCGTATTGCGTGCGTATGGGCGCAAACAATTAATTAATCCTAATATTTTGTGGCATAACTTGTAAAAAGCGTTTTTCCCTAAAATAATTTTACTTGCGCCAACTATGAAAGAATAGATTATAATGTATGTTCCGTTTACGATTTATTAAATTTCCGAATAATTTATTCTATTCTTCGATTAAAGTGGTTCCGGTCCAAGGCCGGAATTGTGCCGGCTGATCAGTTTGGAATGATGGTATCTAGATCACTCTATCAGAAAATCACTTCCTTTACCAATTGTTGCGATCACTTCGATATCCCAAACTAAAGGCTTACTTTAAATTGTTCATAAAATTTTGATTATTATTGTTTTCTTCTTCAAAGGTTATAAAATGAGAGTTTTTCTTATAAAAAATTGAATATTCATTAAGACTTTTATAAAAAGTCAATAGTTCCATATGAATACATTCGAATAAATTTATCCCAGACGCTATCCAGGTTACAAACCAATTCTTAGAATGATTGTTTCCAATGAAAAGGGTAGTTGCCAGTAACATGGAAAAATAATTATTTGAAGATAATATATTGTTAATCCTAAAATTTGAAATATGAGATTAACAAATATGAAGGTTTGACAGAAGGTGACAAGAGCGAATTTGGTTAACGCGCGCGTTCCGGTTAGACAAGAGTTCTGGGTTCGAGTCCCAGTTGCGACCATTGTCTTTTTCTGTTTTTCTGTGTCTTGTTCTCTTTTATATTTTCCTTTGGAATGTTATTGTTATCTTCTTCTTCAATGATGTTCATAAACCGTTCGTTCATAGATGGCGCCAATTTTGTAGCGGTAGCTACTGGCAGCTTGGAATATTCTTCGCAAAGATCAAGCCGTGCGTTTCGCGGCGTGTTTCTATCCACGGGCTTAGAACGTTCGATAGATATCGGTACTAATCAGTTGTTTCGGGAACGGCGGACGAGCTGGTAATTTTAGCGCGGGCCGCTGATGTGTTGGGACCCTTCATAATTCGTAATGTGAGAGTATCTTTCATTTTAAAGATCGAGATAAAATATAGTAGTAATTAGAGATTTACTGATATATAAATATCTTCAGATTAAATTCTTTATAGGCGCCCTACAGTAATAATTCTCTATTTTTTATAATATTACGATTCTTACGTAGTTTAACACGTGCCCGAGAACATTCGTTCATTCTCAGCTGGAACGGATTACCCGTTTAGAGTCACCCCTGATTTTATAGATTTAGAGTCTCATGTTTATTCCTGATTGTTACCCAATGGGGTGGGATTTTAAATAAATTTGTGTTGGTTATAACTTAAAGGAATTTTCATTATGCATCTCTACCAACCTACTTTTTTTACAGCCTTTGTACCTTGCTTACTAGCAATCATTATAACATCAACCTAAATGTGCTTATTTATAGTGTTTTACATACGTGTGGCGTTTACCGGTGTGGAGATTGTATGGTGAGTATTTCAGGGTAATAAATTCAGGTAACAATTAACGTTACAATTTAATTGATTGAGGTAAAAGCACTTCTTGCAAGTGATGCTCCAAATATTAAAATTGACTATTTGAATTGTTTGTTCGTTCATGTAAATACGAAATATGAATTTGAATAAATAGTTTTGTTTGTATAAAATCCCAATACTTTCAATAAACGCTTACAAATACAATATTTTCAATGATTTAAACCAATATTGTGTTTGCATGACTTTCAAGGAAAAATTTATTCTGACCAAACTATCTATTCATATTGATACAACTTATGTTCAGGCGCCAGCAAACAATTCATTTTAATATATTAACCACTGGAGCGACAGCGTAATTGAAAACTTTTTTGTCCGATTACTCGAGATATTTTAGTAATCATTTGAATAATTAAAATAATCATACCTCCGAATTTTGATATAGAGACAAACAAACTGATTATAGTTCTATATAGCCAATGCATTCACCTATGTTTTATTGATTATCACAGATTCGTGGGAATTATAAAAAAAATAGTGTAAAATCGTAAACTTCTACTTAATTATTTACAAATAAGGGAAAATTTGCCAAAATTGGCAACAAAGCAGTCCGAGATATTTTAAATAGTGCCATATTTTATTTTTAGCACACTGAATTCGCACACATAATACACACAACCACACCCTCACACACACCCTCACACCCTCACACACACAAACACACATATGCCCCTACGTACATGCATATATGCATACACACATATACATACATACATACATACCTGTACGCAAACACACGTACATTCTTTTTCCTCACACATGTAAACAATATATACACCTCTATCTGAGTATAAGAAGCAGATTACTAACACTATCACATGCTATGTTTGCACGTCTCGGTTTTAAATAAAAAAATAATAAAAAAAGAATAAAGAAGAATAAAGAATAAATTTATATCACTATCTGAGTACGTGAAATAGGTTGTAAACACTGTCATAGTCACTCATCAGAAGGTCAGCAAAAGTGAGATATTTGGCTTTAGATTTTATTTCAATTGATAAGTTATTAAAAATTTTAGGTACAAGAAAGTTAAATTGGGACTCTGCCATTGAAGTTTTTGTTGTAGGTATACTATAATTGGATTAGTTGGAATATCTTGTGTTATATTTTGAATCTATAATTTTTTTTTTGGAAATTTGAATTTAAAATAAGAGTTAATGTTGTTTACATATATGGATTTTATATTAAGAACTTTGAAGTCTTTAAATAGGTCTTTCGTGGGGTGTATATAATGTACTTTGTAAATAGTCCGTATTATCAATTTTTGGGCTTTTATTAATGGATCTAGTACAGTTTTCTAATACAAATTTCATTTATAACAACAGTATAACACAAAATAAAATAAAATATTACAAAATATATAAATAAAGCATAAACTCAATGTTAAATTTTATTTGGAGACTTCAGCATAAATCGGCTTGACTCAACCAACGCACATACTTGTAAATATACGAATACAATTAGATTTAATAATTACACTATTTTGAACAAAATAAACAAAAAACATGCCACACGCATCACAGAAAATACAAACACAATCATAGATCATATACTTACAGATACAAAACTATCATATTCACTTACGAATTGTGATAATTCCATATCTGATCACAATATACTACTCCTTGATGTAATTCACACATATGTTAAAAACACATCTTTAAAATCGTCCCAAAAATACACACATATTAATTAATCTTGATAATCTAAAGAATGATGTCATGCAAAATCCCTTTCATTTAAATTTGAATGACAACTCGATATTAAATTATGATAATCTTGTAAACTACCTGACAACAAAAATTAATTCTAATAGTACCACAAAAATTAAAACCAAAAACATAAATAACCCAGACTGGATAACCAAAGACCTTATAAAATTAATCAATAAAAGAAATAAATTACATCTGAAACTAAAAAAACAACTTAATAACACATTACTAAAAGCAGAATTTTTAAAAATAAGAAATAATATCACTACAAAAAAACGAAACTTAAAACAAACCCACTACAGTAATCTCTTTAAAAAATGCGAAAAAAACAGTAAAAAATCTTGGAACTTAATTAATAATATTCTTAAGAACCAATCTTACACCTCAAGAAATTTTTGTAATAAATTAATCATTAATGATGAAATAATCACTAACAATGTAGAGATATGCGACCAATTTAATAATTTCTTTTGCAACATTGGCTCCTCCCTAGCCGATAACATACGTGGTAAAGTCAAACACAATCCAGCCAATGAAATAACGTTAGTGCATGACAGCATTGAATCTTTATATCTTCAGCCCACTACGGAGTTAGAAATAAGTCAAATATTAAAATCTCTAAAACCAAATGCAAGTGCAGGTTACGATTCACTCACATATAAAACAGTGCTAAGGATCTCCACAGAATTGATTCCTATTCTAACAAAATTAATCAATCAATGTTTCAAAGACGGAACTTTTCCCGATAGCTGTGAAATTGCTAAGGTGATACCAATTCACAAAGGTGGGTCCAAAACAAATACCTCAAAACAAACAAATACCTCAAATAATAGGAATACATCTAATGCTAAGTCCACATGGATGACTTTAGAGAACTCGTATCTACATATACCTACAAGCAACAAAAACATTAAAAATAATCAAAAGAGATTAATATTTACTTAATTACTCGTTGTACCTATGCTTTTGAAATAAGAACAATAAAAAAAATAAACAAAAGAAAATTGAAATAAAATAAAATGATTTCTCATTCATTATTTACATCTAAAAAGTGGTGGACTAATTTGGCTTTAAATGAATCGAAATTTAAATTTAAAATGTCAGCGACATCAGTTAGTTCATTGCCCAACCTGTGTATTCTTTCCATCACAGAATTCGTAGCGAAGTTACAGAGCAGTACAACCTTGAATGAACAATTTTATACAATAAAAGGAGATCACATATTTTTCGCCTTTCAGATAATTTCGATAAGTTAAGTTTATTGCGTAAATCGACATAATTGATTTCAATAATAGGAACACCAATTTTTAAATTAATAAAACGTAAAAATTTATTTTGAATTTTTTCAATTTGTAAACAATGAGTGTTAAAATGATGACACCAAATGCTTGAATTGTATTCAACCTGACTTCTAACCAAAGACGTGTATAGTAATTTTATGGTTTTTTATGTTTTAAGTCTTTAGCAATTCTGAGGATAAATCCAAGCATTTGTAATCCCTTACTGGTAATGCTAATAATGTGAATCAAGAAGCGTAATTTGGAGTCAAAGATAACGCCAAGGTCGTTGAATTCAAAGACTCTTTTTAGAGTGGCATTGTTAATTGTATAGTCGAACTCTAAAAACTTCATTTGTTTTGTTATACAATCAGAAGATTTGTTTTCATTTGTAGAAATAAACAATCAGATGAATTTTCAATCGATTTAAACATCGTCGGCAAATAGAAGAAAGTGAATATTATCGAAAATTAATGAAATGTCGTTAATAAATAGTAGGAAAAGAATTGGTCCTAGGTGGGAACCTTGGGGGACCCCACTTAAGGCAAAAAAAAAATGTATGAGGTTGTGAAGTTAATTTTTACAGATAGTTTTCTATATGATAAATAGATTCTAAGCCATTCGAGAAAGTTGCCGCTTATTCCAAAGTGTTGTAATTTTTCCATTAAAATGCGATGAGAAACAGTATCAAAGGCTTTGCTCAAAACAGTATAAATAGTGTCAACTTGATGACCCTTGGAAAGTGCATTAGAAATAAAATTTTCGTAAAGCAATAAGTTAGATGACGTAGATCTGCCTGGCATGAAACCATGTTGAAATATTGATATAAGCGGTTTAATTTGATGCATGATTTTACTTAATATAATCTTTTCAAAAAGTAAAGGTAGTGATGACATAATACATATGGGTCTATAATTTTCAATTTGACTTTTATCACCTTTTTTAAAAATAGGTGTTATAAAGCTACTTTTCCAAATTTCAGGAAAACAACCTGTAGATAAAGATAAATTAAAAACTATAGTAATATGAAGAGCTAGAAAGTGAACACAGTTTTTAAGTAATATTGAGGGAATCATATCTGGCCCCGAATTCGACCTGATATCCAGCTGTTTGATAAAAGTCACAACATCATTTACTTCCACGTGGATGTTATGCAAGTTGAGTAAGCTTTCGGTAAATTGGGGTTTATCTGATAAAATGTTGTCATTGTCGTATACACTCTTAAAGAAATCTGCAAATAAATTTTCAATATCGTTTTTGTCATGACCCGCCCTTTTCCCGTAAAACATTGTACCAGGAAAGTTAGAGTTATTTTTCCGAAAGGACTTAGCGTAATTCCAAAATTTATTAATATTTGTTAGAATAGAATTTTCTACATTGTTGGTGTATTTTTTAAAACATACTTTCGATTTCCTGGTACAATCTTTACGCTAAACAGAGAATGCGATATAATTATTTAGCGTTCTATTTATTTTATAACGTTTGTGGGCAATTTTTTTATCGTATGTTAGATTAATTAGATCAAAATCGAACCATTTAGGGAATTTAGAAGTGTAATATTTTTGTAGGGAAACAAAGCTATTGATTGCTTTATAAATTGCATTGTAAAAATATTCTAAGGCCGCATTTAAACTTGTGCTTTTACAAGTGAGATCATAAGCCCAATTATTAGCAGATAAAAATTCTATAATCTTTGGGTAATCTGCTTTTTCAAAATTACGTTTGACAATCGTGGGGTCAATTACCTTAACCAAAGTATTGAGGTAAAAGATTATTAGGGGGGGGGGGGGAGGTATTTATCGATTGGAAGAATCATTTCATCAGAGGCATAAACATTAACACTAGAAGAATCTGTACAGACTAGATCGAGAAGACGAGAATTGTTGTTGTGCACATGGTTTTTCTGATGCAAATTTAAAAAGTTGGTCATTTCTAAAATTTCATGGGAACCATGATCGATGTTGTCCGGGCTCGAGGACGCGATATTCTCAATGTCCCATATGATATTTGGAAGGTTGTAGTCACCCATCAGAATAAATGTAGCATCAGGAAATTTTCTTCGCATAGTTTCAACTTCAAGGTGGTGATCTTAATATTGATACGAGCATGAAGAGTGACCCAAAACCCCGTCACTAAAAAATAAACGCAAAAGGGAATCAGTCACGGCTCGAATCGAGCTACCCAGTGTAGTCTAGGTACTTTCGTACGGTGGTTACACAAATCCATTTTTTTTTAAACGCACCAGAATTCGAATTGAATTGTTTTGTTTCATTTTTCTTTTTTTGACAGATAGGAGTTTTTTTTTTAAGAAGCGTCATGTGAGACTATAAAAAAAAAACATTAACTTGTATTCTGTGAACTTGTAAAATAAACTATCGTACCGAGATACTTGTATTTTGTTTCTGAGCCCACTAAATTGATACTCGACCCTATCAATTGGCGCCCAACGTGTTTGTCAGATCAATGAGTTTTAACGAATAAATTCAAAGACAAGAGAGGCAACAAACCGAACAAAAGTGGGCTCAAAACACTGAAAATGCCACAAACACGTAGCACAACAGCGGGCAACGCTACCATAGTGGAGAATGAGGATAACAGTCCTCTAGCTCAATCCTCAGCGGATGTACCAAATGGAGAAACTTTTACGAGAGACACCCAGACGACACGAATCCTTGAAATGTTAGCAACAAAACTCGCTAACATAGCCGTGTGTCAAAGGGAGCCTCGCCTGGAGGCAATATTTTCTGGGAGACTGGAAGAATTTCCACGACTTTTCCTGGAACGGTGCGAAGAGTATTTCCAAATAGCTAACACCTACGAGGAAAACAAAACGAGGGTGGCAACGGCCCAGCTCCGGGACAAAGCGAAGGACTGGGCGAATACTTATAAACACCCAGAATGGTCGATTTTTAAAAGATTTTTCCTTCGGGAATACGAGGGACCAGAAGTGGAACTCCGACTTCAAAACCAGATCTACCATAAAACACAAGAGAACACGGAATCCTTGGCAGAGTTTATTGCTAATAAACAAAAAATGTTTGCACGACTCCACCCGGCAAAACAATTATCGGAGTTAGATGTATTCGTGCCTGCGTTTTGTAATAGCCAAATGTTACCCCAGTACATACACATATATGCCACCACCATGGAAGAGTGGATGAACCAGGCCTTGAAAATTCTAAAGGCAGATATAAGATCCTAGGCCAACGCCAAACAAGAAGCAATTTATCTCCTCGCCGGTCAGCTCAACAATATTCTCCGCGTCACCGTTCACCTCAGCGCAGTTCACCTCAGCGTCAATCACCGCCACGCCGTTCACCGAATCGCCAATCGCCATACCGCCATCCCCCGGCCCAGCGATCCCCAGCTCAACAAAATAGAAGAGATAGAAACTCGGGAAACCGGTACCGCCCGGGAGCTCGTTACTAAAACGGCAACCCGGGCAAAGAAGGAAGAAACCGAAACAAACCGCAGAGTGCCACACGGCAATAGCAGGTTCCTTCCTTCCAAGGGTGAGAGTCACCATAGAGGGGCAAACCTATCAGGCATTGGTAGACTCTGCATCTTCACACTCTATAATAAGAATGGGCATCGCCCAAAGTACCAAATTACAACAATCCTCGATTCCATGCCTCAAGTTGGCGAACAAAAGAAACGTGATGCGAATAAAGGGTATGATATCGATAAAATTCGACATCCAGAATACAACACGGGAATGGAACTTCCTCGTGGGAGAGAACCTAAGGGAGGAAATCATCTTAGGACGCGATTGGCTATCCAAAGAGGAAGCTTCAATAGACTTCATGCGGAACTGTTTAAATTTCGGAAGCTCAATCAGGACATCCACCCACTTTGTGCCCGTTCGCCAGGGACAAAATAGTAACGATGTCCACGGGCCACTATTAGATCGAGTCCCAGAACAGGAGAAAAAAGGATTCACGGATCTATTATCCGAATATAGTGAAGTATTTTCCCCCTTGACAGGCACAGCGAAAGTACCACCGCACAGAATCCACCTGAACACCGACCGACCAATCTGCGTTTCACCACATCGCCTTTCGGACGAGAAGAAAAAGGATTTATACAAACAACTGGAAGGGATGCTAGCGGATGGAGTAGTAGAATCCAGCAGATCCCCATACAGTTTCCCAGTAGTAATGGTGGCCAAAAAGGGAAAAGAAGGGCGACGATTCTGCATAGACTACAGAAGGTTGAATCAAGCAACAATAACTGAACCCTCTCCACTGCCAATCATCCACGAAACACTTAAAGACCTGAGCACAGCCAAGGTATTCACAGTACTGGACCTTAAAAGCGGGTACTGGCAAGTGCCGATGGCACCAGAAGACAGAGAAAAGACTGCCTTTACCACACCAGATGGGGGCAGTTACCAGTTCCGAGTAATGCCATTCGGGTTAAAAGGTGCACCCAAGACATTTCAAAGAACCATGAGCCAGCAAGTATTAGCCGGGTTCCTTAGAAAATTTGCCATGGCCTATCTGGATGAAATCGTCGTATATTTCGAAAACTTAAAAGACCACTTACGACACCTCCGCCTCATCCTAGAACGATTGGCAGAGTTTGGGTTAAAATGCTCTCCAGAAAAATGTATCATCGCCACAGATGAAATCACATACTTGGGACACACAGTCAGTGCCACGGGCAACACTCCCCAGAGGCCACACGAAGAAGCCATTAAAAATACACCATCACCTCAAACAAGAAAAGAACTTCGCAGTTTTCTAGGAGTGTGCAACTGGTTGAGGGAATACATACCAAACTTTGCTGAAATGTCAGCACCCTTAACAAATCTTACCAGAAATAAGATAAAATTCCAATGGACCGGAGAAGCCGAAGAAGCCATGCAGCAAATAAAAAATGCAATGGCGGGGCCGCTGGAACTCAAGAGACCTGATTTTAGTAGGGAATTCGTGCTACAAACGGACGCAAGTAAATTAGGAGCCGCAGCAGTACTCTTCCATAAAAATGAAGATGGTTCACGAGATGTGATATCATACTCGAGCACCCGGTTCTCACCAGCTGAAGAAAGGTACCATAGCAATGAACAGGAAGCACTGGCAGCAATATGGGCTATTAAGAAATACCGGCCTTACCTAAAAAGGAGGCACTTTAAGCTCATCACAGACAACCGAGCTCTAACATGGCTAAACGAGGCAAAGAACGAAAGAACCAAACTCACAAGATGGGCCCTACTCCTACAAGACCACGACTTTACTGTAGAGCACTGTCCGGGGAAAGCTAATGAGCTCGCCGACGCGCTGTCTAGAAACCCAGGACCAACGCAATTGATACTCGAAACGGTTACCGGAAACACCCGAGAAAGCTATCCGGAAGTCGGCGGAGATAACGGCATAAACCAAATAGACTCAGAAGAGGAGGAAGAGCAACAAACCCTAGCAAGTGCGGTAAAATCAGGACAACCAACAGACCGGGAAACACGGAAAAGAAAAGATCGATGGAACACTCTAAACGACAGAGAAATCCTAAACAATGCCGTCGATATAAATCACTACACAAGGTATAACGTCCACCAAGGAATACTTTGGAAAAGAGACGAAGGAAAGATGGACCGGCTGTTCGTCCCTCGAAGCACAATTCCAAGAGTTCTGTAAGAATACCACAACTCGGACACCGCAAACCACCCGGGAGCAGCAGAAACAACGAGAGCAATATCAGCACATTACTTCTGGCCAGGAATGAACGAAGAGATCCGCAGACTGGTACGCCAGTGCATGACATGTGCCACATCAAAACGTGGCCCAAATAGACCCGCGGCTCCTCAAGGAGGCACGAAACCAAATAGACCATTTGAAGTGGTCGCCGCCGACGTCATGGGACCGTACCCAAGAACCCTGCAAGGAAACAAATTTATTCTTGTAGTAACAGACTTATTCACAAGATGGGTGGAAGCATTTCCGATTAAGTCTAGTATAGCAAAGACCATAATCCACCAGTTAGAAACTGAAGTATTTCCAAGGTACGGCTACCCGAAACGCATTCTCACGGATAACGGACGACAGTTCATCCACCGCCAATGGTTAGCCGCAATAGAAAGATGGCAATGTAATCATTGGACAACAGCTATATACCACCCACGCTCAAACCCCACGGAAAGGAGAAACCAGGAAATCAAAAAAGGCTTGAGAATTCTCCTCAGAGATTCACCTCACAACAAATGGGATGAGAAACTGCCGGGAGTAATAATGACGACCCGAAACAGAAAGAACGAAGCGACAGGCGTATCACCCAGTCAAGCACTACTGGGATACGATATACCGCGACCAGGAGAGTGGCAAGCTTTCCCAGAAAACGCAAACGAGGCAATCGTTTTACCCCATCAGCGAGAACCAGCAGATGAGGAAATAAGAAGGAATCAAGCAGCGTACCAAGAGAGGTACGCCCCAGCGGTGGAAGCCTTACTTAGATACCAACAAGGAGAAGAGGTGTTAGTAAAGGAACACCAATTATCTGGGTCTCCAGAAGGAAATTTCGCAGGGTTTGCACCTAAATGGAGTGGACCTTACAAAATCCTCATGAAAAGTGGAAGAGGTAATATATACTGGGTAGACAAAAGAGGTAAACCCACTAAAATCCACGCAGATGAATTAAAAAGGGTACCAACAATCCAAGAAGTCCGGGTGGAGGATCAAGATAACGAGGTTTTGACTCAAGAAGACCGGGTGGATTGATACGAGCATGAAGAGTGACCCAAAACCCCGTCACTAAAAAATAAACGCAAAAGGGAATCAGTCACGGCTCGAATCGAGCTACCCAGTGTAGTCTAGGTACTTTCGTACGGTGGTTACACAAATCCATTTTTTTTAAACGCACCAGAATTCGAATTGAATTGTTTTGTTTCATTTTTCTTTTTTTGACAGATAGGAGTTTTTTTTTAAGAAGCGTCATGTGAGACTATAAAAAAAAAACATTAACTTGTATTCTGTGAACTTGTAAAATAAACTATCGTACCGAGATACTTGTATTTTGTTTCTGAGCCCACTAAATTGATACTCGACCCTATCAATATGTTTGCAGGCCGGAGGCTGGTGGTTTATATGTGCAACCGATTATAAGTTTTTGTTTTTTTAAGGAAACCATTACAAATACTTGCTCAAGATGTTTGCAAAGGCATTTCAGTTTCCTCGAATTCAGTTTGGTTGATACTGACAATAGTACGCCGCCACCTTTTGTTTTGAAATGGTCAAAAAAACCCAGTTCTTGGCCGTTTATATCAGCATTCAGCCATGCTTCAGTAAGGGCATAAATTTCGTAATTCGTTATTGGTATTGTAGATCTTACGTCTTTGATGGTGATCTTTATATGTTTGCAGGCCGTAGGCTGGTGGTTTATATGTGCAACCGATTATAAGTTTTAGTTTTTTTAAGGAAACCATTACAAATACTTGCTCAAGATGTTTGTGAAGGCATTTCAGTTTCCTCGAATTCAGTTTGGTTGATACTGACAATAGTACGCCGCCACCTTTTGTTTTATTGCCGGAACTTTGACATCTGTCGTTTCTGTAAATGAAATGGTAAAAAATACCCAGTTCTTGACCGTTATTATATATTTAATAAATTTTTTATTAATTTCGGCATAAATTTCGTAATTCGTTATGGGTATTGTAGATCTTAGGTCTTGAAGTTTCGTTCTCAGTCCTCTTACATTTTGATAGTATATTTTGAGTTTGTTGGTCAGTTTTTTGGATTTAATATTGAGCAGCAACGAGATATGCAGCTACCACACATGCAGCAATGAGACACGCAGCTTACACAAATGCAGCAACAAACTGAGCATCAACGAGATATGCAGTATCCACTTATGAAGCAACGTGACACGCAGCTAACAGACATGTAGCAACGAACCCACAGACAGGTAAATGGATTGTTGTGACGGGGATTAACTCCTCGAACACGTTAATGCTAAAAACATGTTTAAAAAAGGTTCTCAACCGATATATTTTTAGTTAAATAGCGGACCGGGTTTGAAACGCGCAGCGCCATACGAAGGCAACAATAATCATGAAATATGCAAATACCACACATGCAGCAACGAGATGTGCAGCTACAAATTGAGCAGCAACAAGATATGCCACTCAACCGGAGGCCAGCTAGGCTATTTCCATAGAGTAAAACAGCTGGCCTGCCACGCAAAGCAGTTTGCTGACCTGCTCGCGGCCCTAAGCCCTGCGAATCCACACCAAGCTGATCACCAACCTGCCTGAATTAGCAGTCCCGTACTAGCCTGAGCCGCGTCCTGCCATCCCATTTTCAATGATAAGTTATTCCTTTATATTGTTTATAATAGTGGTGCTCTTCAAAAAAATTTTTTTTTGAAGTAAAAAAAAACGCGGTCCATCCTCTATGCTTACCTTTCTATAATTACGGTCGTCACCCACAGTTAAAAAAAAAATTTATTTTTTTTTACTTAAAAAATAAATTTATATGTTAAAAAAAATTTGTAAGTTAAAAAAAACGCGGTCCATCCTCTCTACTTACCCCTCCATAATTACGGTCGCCACAAAAACAGATAGAGCAACGAATCTCGTAAGGCGACTGAAACGAGGTAGTGTTTGTAAGGTGATTTATGCATTACAATCCCTACCGCGTTTCAGTACGTAGCGTGACTGAAACGCTGTAGGGATTGTAAATACGCCACCAGGACCAACCCTGATAATAAATAAAATATTTACATTCAGTAAAGGTAAATGTAAATTTCTAGAAAAAAGTTCAGAACTTATGTTCCTTTGCAACTTCTGTGAGATTTTATCCAGTAAAGACTTTTTTCCTCACGATGACATTAATGTAACGTAAATTCAGTGGAGTAAATAATCACTTTCAGATGGTAAAAATACTAATGACCTATTAAAATGAGCATTCTCCGTAAAATGAGTATTTCACCAAAAAATATTTGTAACCATTTTGGACGTTTTTGGCGCTAAATGGCAATTTATCGGCATATTGACGATTTTTGACGATCTTAGCCCTAGATGGCAGTTTATAACCATTTTGGACGTTGTTGTGCTAAATGCAAATTATCAGTATTTCGAAGTTTTTTAACGATTTTAGCGTAAAATTGCAGTTTTTGACCATTTTTGGACTAAATGGCAGTTTTTAATCATTTTGTGGATTTTTGAAGATTTTAGAGCTAGATGACGGTTTATTACCATTTCGGACGTTTTTTGCGCTAAATGGGAATTTATCAGCAATTCGAAGTTTTTTGACGAATTTAGCGCTCAATGGCAGTTGATCACCATTTTTGACGTTTTTCAGCATTTTCAGGATTTTTTACGATTTTAGTGCTAGATGGCAGTTTATAACCATTTTGGAATTTTTCGCGTAAAATGGCAATTGATCAGAATTTCGACGTTTTTTGACGATTTTCGTCCTAGATGTCAGTTTATAACAATTTTTGACGTTTTTGGCTCCAAAGGGCAATTTATCAGCATTTCCACATTTTTTGACGATTTTAACCCCAGTTGGCAGTTTATAACGATTTTTGAGGTTTTTGGCGTAAAATGGCAATTTATCAGCATGTCGTCCTTTTTTGACGATTTTAGCCCTACATGGGAGTGTATAACGATTTTTGACGTTTTTCGCGTTAAATGGCAATTTATCAAAATATCGACGTTTTTTGACGACGGCTAATTAAAACAGTTTTTGGCCCGAATTGACAATCAGCATTTCGACGTTTTTTGACGATATTTCGTGTAAGTGTTGTGTTGTGATACGACGTGGTCAAAATGGTCATAACATATAAAATGATAATTTCTTTCCGTAAACGACTTAACAGAAGGCACATTTACCGTGAAAAACTATAACTATAAAAAAAATATTTTAATGCTGTTGAAGGCCACGGTATCCCTTCGAAATTTCTTATCTATATTAAATGGGTAGTTTTCCACGGTTAATCACCTATAATTAGCTCCATGACCTTTACGAAGGAAAATGACAAATAACGGTAATACATTATGACCGTCTAACATTACCTTACTCCGTATAATGGAAAACTTCACCCATAAAATATCCATAACGTAAACAATGATGATTTACTTTCGTAAATGAAATATCAGATAAGACATTTTCCATAAAAAACCCGTTTTTCACAAAATATTTAAAGCTGTTGAAGGCGATGGCATCCCTTCAAAAAATATTACCTATATTAAATAGGCAATTTTCAAAGTAAATAAACCTATAATTAACTCGATTCTCCTGACGAATGAAAATGACAGTTAACAGAAATACATTATGACCTTCTCACATGACCTTACTCCGTAAAACGGAAAACTTCACCCAAAAAATGTCCATTTACATACAAAATTATGATTTCCATTCGTAAATGACCTAACGCATGAGTCATTTAACACGAAAAACCTGTTTTTCTCAAAAATTTAAAAGCTTTTGAATGCGACGGCATCCCTTCAAAATTTCTTAATGTTTTAAATGGGCAGTTTTCCACGGTAAATAAACCTATTATTAACTCGTTGACATTAACAAATAAAAACGACGGTTAGCAATGATTCGTTATGACTTTTAAAAATGACTTTAATCCGTAAAATGGGCCATTTTTCCCAAAAAATGTTCATTTTGTAAAAAGTAATAGATTTGTTTTTGTAAATAACTTAACAGGAGAGTCATTTACCATGAAAAACCTGTTTTCTGCAAACAATTGAAAGCTGTTGAAGGCGAAGGCATCCCTTCAAAATTTCTTAACTATATTGAATGGGCAGTTTTCCACGGTAAATCACCTATAATTATCTCGGTGACCTTTACGAATAAAAATGACAGTTAACAATAATTAGTTATGACTTTTTAAAATGACAACTCCGTAAAATGGGCCATTTCACCCCAAAAATGTCCATAACGAAAAAAGGAATGGTTTCCTTTCGTAAATGACTTAACAGATAAACATTTACCATAATAAACCTGTTTTTCACAAACTTTTTAAAGCTGTTGAAGGCAACGGCATCCTTTCAAAATTTCTTAACTATATTAAATTGGCAGTTTTCGACGGTAAATCACCTATAATTAACTCGATGACCTTAAGGAATGAAAATTACAGCTAACAAATAATTCGTTATGTTTTTTTAAAATGATTTAATTCCGTAAAATGGGTCATTTCAACAAAAAACCTTCATTACGTAAAAAGTAATAGTTTCATTTCGAAAATGACTTAACAGAAGAGACATTTTTGATGAAAAACCTGTTTTCCTCAAATATTTTTAAGCTGTTGAAGGCCACGGTATCCCTTCGAAATTAAACAACTATATTAAATGGGTAGTTTTCCACGGTAAATCACCTATAATTAGCTCGTTGATCTTTACGAATGAAAATGACAGTTAACAGTAATACATTTTGACCCTCTAACATGACCTTTCTCCGTATAATGGAAAACTTCACCCAAAAAATGTCCATAACGTAAACAATGATAATTTACTTTCGTAAATGACTTATCAGATAAGACATTTCCCATAAAAAAACCAGTTTTTCACAAAATATTTAAAGCTGTTGAAGGCGACGGCATCCCTTCAAAATTTCTTAATATTTTAAATGGGCAGTTTTCCACAATAAATAAACCTATTATTAACTCGTTGACATTTACGAATGAAAATAACAGTTAACAATAATACATAATGACCTTCTAACATCCACTTTACTTCGTAAAATGGACTACTTCACCCAAAAAATATTCATAACGTATAAAGTGATAATTTGCTTTCGTAAATGACTTAACAGTTGAGTCATTTACCACGAAAAACCCTTTTTTCACAAAAATTTTAAAGCTGTTGAAGACGACGGAATCCCTTCAAAATATCTTAACTGTCTTTAATGGGCAGTTTTCCACGGTAAATAAACCTATTATTAACTCGTTGACCTTAACGAATAAAAATAACGTTTAACAAAGGTTCCTTATGACTTTTAAAAATGAATTTACTCCGTTTAAAGGGCCATTTCACCCAAAAAATGTTCGTAATGTATAAAGTAACAGTTTTCTTTTGTTAATGACTTAACAGAAGAGTCATTTACCATGAAAAACAAAAACAATTGAAAGCTGATGAAGGCGACGGCTTCCCGTCAAAATTTTTTTACTTTATTAAATGGTCAGTTTTCCACGGTAAATCACCTATAATTATCTCGATGACCTTTACGAATGAAAATGACAGTTAACAGTAAAACATTATGACCCTCTAACATGACCTTACTCCGTATAATGGAAAACTTCACCCAAAAAATGTCCATAACGTAAACAATGATGATTTACTTTCGTAAATGAATTATCAGATAAGACATTTTCCATTAAAAACCCGTTTTTCACAAAATATTTAAAGCTGCTGAAGGCGACGGCATCCCTTCAAAAAATTTTAACTATATTAAATAGGCAATTTTCCACGGTACATAAACCTATAATTCTCGATGCTTCTGACGAATGAAAATGACAGTTAACAGAAATACATTATGACCTTCTAACATGACCTTACTGCGTAAAACGGAAAACTTCACCCAAAAAATGTCCATTTACATACAAAATTATGATTTCCTTTCGTAAATGACTTAACGCATGAGTCATTTAACACGAAAAACCTGTTTTTCTCAAAAATTTAAAAGCTTTTGAAGGCGACGGCATCCCTTCAAAATTTCTTAATGTCTTAAATGGGCAGTTTTCCAGGGTAAATAAACCTATTATTAACTCGTTGACCTTAACGAATAAAAATGACGTTAAACAAAGGTTCCTTATGACTTTTAAAAATGACTACTCCGTATAATGGGCCATTTCACCCCAAAAATGTTCATAATGTAAAAAGTAATAGTTTTCTTTTGTAAATGACTTAACAGAAGAGTCATTTACCATGAAAAACCTGTTTTCCAAAAACAATTGAAAGGTGATGAAGGCGACGGCTTCCCTTCAAAATTTCTTAACTATATTAAATGGGCAGTTTTCCACGGTAAATCACCTATAATTATCTCGTTGACCTTTACGAATGAAAATGACAGTTAACAATAATTAGTTATGACTTTTTAAAATGACTTATCTCCGTAAAATGAGCCATTTCACCCAAAAAATGTCTATAACGAAAAAAGTAATAGTTTCCTTTCATAAATGACTTAACAGACGAGTCATTTACCATTATAAACATGTTTTTCACAAACATTTTAAAGCTGTTGAAGGCGGCGGCGTCCCTCCAAAATTTCTTAACTATATTAAATGGGCATTTTCAACTCCGTAAAATGGGCCATTTCAACCAAAAATCGTTCATAACGTAAAACATAATAGTTTCCTTTCGCAAATGACTTAACGGAAGAGACATTTACCATAAAAAACCTGTTTTCTACAAACATTTTAAAGCTGTTGAAGGCGACGGTATCCCTTCAAAATTTCTTAACTATATTAAATTTGCAGTTTTCCATGGTAAATGACCTATAATTAATTCGATGCCCTTTACGAATGAAAATGACAGTTAACAATAATACATAATGACCTTCTAACATGACCATACTCCGTTAAATGGTAAACCTCACCAAAAAATGTCCATAATGAAAAAAATGATGATTTCCCCTCGTAAATGACTAAACGGATGAGTCATTTAATACGAAAAACCTGTTTTTCACAAATATTTTAAAGCTGTTGAAGGCAACGGCATAACTTCAAAATTTCTTAACCGTTTTAAATGTGCAGTTTTCCACAATAAATAAACTTATAATTAGCTCGATGACCTTAAGGAATAAAAATAACGGTTAACAATGTTTCGTTATGACTTTTAAATACGACTTTACTCTGTAAAATGGGCCATTTCGCCCAAAAATGTTTAACCCATTCATGACGAAGGTGCCATATGGACCTCGAAAAAGTGTTGGACCTCAATTAGTCACATCATGCCGATATATTAAAATGGCGATGCGAAATTCAGTTTTATGTAGTCTACAAGCATGTACGAACACGTTTGTCTTAGAGGCGCTCAGTTCGTTTGCATGTGCCGGCGTGGACAGACGTGTATAAACGGAGTTTGAAAAAAAGTGCAAATTTTTCAAAATGTCAAAACGAGTGAAGTAAGTAATCCATTAAACTTATGTGTAGATTTGATTTTTTTTTCCAAAACCGTTTATGATCCGTAAAGAATGAAATTTACTAACTATTTATAGACATATTGTTACAAAAATAATCCTTATTGTATCAAAGAGAGTACTTTGAATTGAAAGTTTTGATTTTTGGCTCCATATGGACCTTTCGGCAGATCTCACTATACATAAATTGTAATTTTTCGCAGATTTCATTGTTTTTTCGTGTTTTTTAGGGGTCTGACTGTTGAAGAAGTGATGTTACTGCTTGAAGAACAATCGGATACGAATTTGGAGGATGATGAGGTAGTGGATGTGTATGTGGAGCCGCCAAATGAGAGTGATTTGTCCGGAGCAGATTCAGCTGATGAAGATGACGGTGGAATAATTGCCAATATTTCTCGAGCGCAATTGTTTTCTAATTGCCAAATCGTAAATCGCCGTCGACACAAAAAGGGACAAGATACGCCCGATTATGATTCAGATCAAGAGAACCCTAATCTAGAGCATTTCGGAGACGAGCGTTTGGATTCAACTTTCAGTGACTTCGACATAAATTTATTCGACGCTTCAGCATCACACGGTCAAGCGTCTGCAAGCACTTCTTTCGAGCCTCCTTTGAAACGATGCCGTGTTAGTACTGGAGACGGAGTGAATGATCCCGCTGAACCACCTTATCGCATTCCAAAACGTATGCCTGGTCCGAAAACTATGTTTCAATGGAAGTCTAACGATGTGACGCCAATTGTTTCTAGCATATTTCCCGAAGGAAATTATACCGACGTAGCTGCTTTATCACCGGTGGAATTATTTGAACTAAATTTTGACAACGAAATGTACGAATTCATCGTTACAGAATCCAACAAATATCAGACCAAGCAAGACCCTGAAAATAGTCATAAAGTATCACCTTTAACTGTCGGGGATATCAAAGCGTACATGGGTATACTTATAACATCGGGATTATGCCCGATTCCATCAACTCGATTGTACTGGAGCAGCTCTCGCCCTTTCTACAATAAGCAGATTGCGTCCACCATGTCTCGTGATAGATTTGAACAGATACACAAAATGATACACTTTGCTTCACCAAATCAGTTCAATAGTGCAGACCGGATGTGGAAGTTACGTCCATTTACAGATAGGCTTATTGAACGGTTTATGCGAAACTTCCACCCAGAAGAAAATTTAAGTTATGATGAATCGATGATACCATACTATGGCCGCCATGGATGTAAGCAATACATAAAAGGCAAACCCATTCGATTCGGATATAAAGTGTGGAGCCTAAATACAACCTCCGGTTACTTGATCAATTTTGAGATCTACCAAGGCAGCAATCCCCGGATTCCAAAGGAGTATGGTGTTGTAGGCTTGAATGCTTCACCACTACTTATGTTGGTCGATCAATTGCCAGTGGAAAAGCGCGAATTGCCATATCACTTCTACTTTGATAATCTTTTTACGGGTATGCCATTGCTGTACTATTTGCATTTTTATGGATACAATGGCACAGGTACAATTCGAGACAATCGGATTCCCAGTTCATCTCCTATCCCCAAGAAGAAGGCAACAATGTCAAAATACAACAAAGGTGTGCTTTCTCGAGGACATACTGAAAGTGCGCAGACATCATTTGGCAAGACCCCCATCTACGTTACTCAATGGGTTGATAACGCTGTTTGTTCTGTAGCTTCAACAAAATACGGAAAGAATCCATTGGATCTAGCAAGCCGTTACTCACGGAAGGAGCAAAAAAAGATCAGTATACAGAGGCCATATGCAATTCATCAATATAACACGAATATGGGTGGAACTGACAGAATGGACCAAAACGTTGCATGTTATCGCATTACTGTTCGCCAACAGAAATGGTGGTGGTCCATTTTTACCTGGGCCATTGATGTAACCATTCAGAATTGCTGGCTTCTGAAGCGCAAAGCCACGGGCAATTTTAAATTGGGGCAGTTAGAATTCCGTGAAGAAATATCAAAGCATTACTGTGAGAAGTATTCTATCAAGAAATACTTCAAGGCACCCGACAAACTCACCAAAATAGGTCAAACGGCAATGCAGTATGATACCTCCGTCCCCCATTATCCTGGGCCAATACCGATAACTGAGACTAATAAGGGAGGAAAACTGTCTTGTGCATCTTGTAAAAGCAAGCAGCGCATCCGTTGCATCACATGTAAGGTCGGACTATGCGTGAAATGCTTCGAGGGCTATCACACTAAATAATGTTGTTGAAAATTACACTTTTGGAACAATAAAGATGAAAAAATGAAATTTCTGACTAGTTATTTGCCGAAAGATCCATATGGACCTCATCCTTCTCGAGGCTCCTGGGGGATGAGGAGACGATTTTTTCAAATTCCGAAAAAAACGTTCTTATTCTACTTTCAAAACCAACCACTCTGTGAATTTTCTGCGCGAAATTCGAAAAAAAAATAGTTCGTCATGAATGGGTTAATGTAAAAAGAAATAGTTTTCTATTGTAAATGACTTAACAGAAGAGTCATTTGCCATGAAAAACCTGTTTTCCATAAACAATTGAAAGCTGTTGAAGGCGACGGCATCCCTTAAAAATTTCTTTACTTTATTAAATGGGCAGTTTTCCACGGTAAATCACCTATGATTAACTCGATGACCTTTACGAATGAAAATGACAGTTAACAATAATTAGTTATCACTTTTTAAAATGACTTTACTGCGTAAAATGGGCCATTTCACCCAAAAATGTTGATGAATGAAACAATTCAACTTTGTATAAACCACTTATATAATGCGTAAATCCGACCGGTTTCGGAACAAACGTTCCATCTTCAGGGAAAGCTTATACTAATTTGACAGTTTAGAACAATGTTTTATTATGGTAGAGATGGAGCAGTTGATTGTTATTAATGTAGATTGGGTGGGTAATGTAGAAATTAATAATTAACATTTTAAAGCTGTTGAAGGCCACGGTATCCCTTCAAAATTTCTTAACTATATAAAGTGGGCAGTTTTCCATGGTAAATGACCTATACTCGAATTAATACTCGATGACCTTGACGAATGAAAATGACAGTTAACAATAATAATACATAATGACCTTCTAACACGACCTTACTCCGTAAAATGGTAAACTTCACCCAAAAAATGTCCATAACGTAAAAAATGATGATTTCCTTTCGTAAATGGCTTAACAGATGTGTCATTTACCATAAAAAGCCGGCTTTTCACAAACATTTTAAAGCTGTTGAAGGCGAATGCATTCCTTAAAAATTTCGTTACTATATTAAATGGCAGTTTTCCACGGTAAATCACCTATAATTAACTCGATGACCTTAACAAATCAAAATGACAGTTAACAAAAATACTAATGACCTATTAAAATGAGCATTATCCGTAAAATGGACTATTTCACCAAAAATATTTATAACCATTTTGAACGTTTTTGGCGCTAAATGGCAATTTATCAGCATATTGACGTTTTTTGACGATTTTAGCCCTAGATGGCAGTTTATAACCATTTTGGACGTTGTTGTGCTCAATGCAAATTATCAGCATTTCGAAGTTTTTTAACGATTTTAGCGCAAAATGGCAGTTTTTTACCATTTTTGGTGCTAAATGGCAGTTTTTCAGCATTTTGTGGATTTTTGACGATTTTAGTGCATAATGGCAGTTTATAACCATTTTGGACTTTTTTGAGCTAAATGGCAATTTATCAGAATTTCGACGTTTTTTGACGATTTTCGTCCTAGATGTCAGTTTTTAACCATTTTTGACGTTTTTGGCGCCAAATGGCAATTTATCAGAATTTCCACATTTTTGACGATTTTAACCCCAGATGGCAGTGTATAACGCTTTTTGACGTTTTTCGCGTTAAATGGCAAATTATCAAAATATCTTCGTTTTTTGACGACGGCTGATTAAAACAGTTTTTGGCGCTAATTGGAAATTTATCAGCATTTCGACGTTTTTTGACGATATTTCGTGTACGTGTTGTGTTTCGATACGACGTGGTCAAAATGTTCATAACATATAAAATGATAATTTCTTTCCGTAAATGACTTAACAGAAGAGTCATTTACCATGTTTTTAACAAACATTTTAAAGCTGTTGAAGGCTTTAGAGAACTCGTATGTACATATACCTAAAACATAAAAAATAATCAAAAGCGGCGGTTGGGAATCTGCCGCGAGACGTTGGGGAGAGGGGGAAGGGGTACAGCTGCACGGGGGGCGGGCGATACGTGAGTCCACGAGCGTAGTGTGGTAAACCGCTACATAACAAAATGAAAACAAATCTTCTGATTGTTTAACAAAACAAATGAAGTTTTTAGAGTTCGACTATACAATTAACAATGCCACTCTATAAAGAGTCTTTGAATTCAATGACCTTGGCGTTATCTTTGACTTAAAATTACGCTAATTGCATCACATTATTAGCATTATCAGTAAGGGATTACAAATGCTTGGATTTATCCTCAGAATCGCTAAAGACTTTAATAACATAAAAACCATAAAATTACTATACACGTCTTTAGTAAGAAGTCGTAAAGAAAATATCGGACTTAGTTTACTCTTTGTCCGACGCCTCTGGCAAACATGTCGGTAATTACCATATTAAGGACATCGTAATGTCTGGAAGTGAGGAGATAGCCGATACCGCTCCTACTATCGCAGGAATCATAAATTTATCCACTATGTATCACAACAACCCTTTTGGTAAACTCACCAAGTCTTACCTTAGTTGGCGTGTAAAGTGTCAATTACACGTCCAGCCCTCCATAAATAAAGCTAGCCCCTTTATTTATCCTTGTTTGTAAATAAATGTATATTCATAATAGGTACATCCAAATGTTGCGTTTGTAACAGTTTCTCCTTCTCTTTCCCACGGCAACTTGCCGGCGTTGTTCTTTTTGCATTTTTGTTTATTTTCTCACCTGTTCTGAGGCTGATCACTTCAGAACGGAGACACCCTTCGAGTCACGATGTTTGGGAAGTCATGAACCCAAACTATCGCTTCTCACCCCCTACACTATGCAATGCTCATATCTGTCTTGCTTGGTCTCGTCATGTCATGTCACTTGTAATTTTTTTGTTTTGTTTATTGCCCCAGCCTTGGCTGCCTCTATGTAATTTTTTTTTTCTCTTTTTTACAATCACCACATTTTACCTACCATGGTAAAATCCCTTTTTTCTCCCCCCTCGATTTTCAGCTTACCTTGAGTACGTAAAACCCAATAGTGGTCTCAGGCATGAAAGTCGGAAATGGTTACTTTACCTTTCTTGTACATATAAGTTTTTTCAAAAATTGATGGCGTCCTTTTCACCCGTGCTCATGTTTTCCCCAAAATTGGATATTGACACGTCCATTTTGGAAATTGTATTCATAAAAACCCAAGGTTGGCCTTTATAAGTCATACACAAATCCTTTGGCTCGTTTCGACTAAAGTATGTAAAACCGAATCATAAGGTCTTTGCTTGCTATAACGAAACCAGTGATTTGTTTCTTCTCTACTGTTAAGTCACGTTTGTGTTGTATTACACGGTTCCACTCCACGGAACAGGTTAATAAAACCTCACGGTCATCCTGATTCCTGAACTCAAATAATTGTAATTTTAACGTAAATCAGCGCAAGCCTGCTCGATCATCGTTCTACAATTAGTTCCTCTTGTTTTCCTCACCGAAACTGGTTACTTAGACAGTGTGTAAAACCACTGTAGGTCTGTCTCTTTTATTGCTCGGTGTAAGCAGAATATACTCTGCCATCACTTTTTTTACCCTATGACATATGAAGTAACATTAAATTGTCTATATTCTTTGCCGTTCTATCGTACGCCTCCCGGGCTACGGGGTTAGTCAATCTAACGAATCTTTATAAACAATATTAAAAGAAATATTGTTAACCTTTATTTTGCTGTACTTAAGCGTAATCTGTAGCCAATAGGAGAGATCCCTACAACATCCACCATCATAGGAGAGATCCTTAAAATACCCGCCAAGATACGAGAAGTCGTTATAATTACTTTATACTCTTGTCATTGTGTTGGTCGTGTGTGATTAACTTGTCATGAGAACCGCCCTTTTTTGGTCATGTGTCATTAACTTGTCATGAGAACCACTTTTTTTGGTCGTGTGTCATTAATTTGTCATGAGAGCCGCCTTGTTTATAATTATGTACTTGTATAATCTGTACACCACACGTGAAGACGCTACAATACTCACCATGAATCGTGCGAACGAAATAATATCAAGCCTTTGTGTGCGTACTACACTATTTAATTGTTGCGTAACCTTATTGTAATTGTTCAACGACAACGCCCGTGGACTTCCTGTTTTTCTACTTCTTTCCAAAAGGAAAGAAGCCCAGGAATATCTACTATCTCTAAAGGACTAGTTTGTCAGCTTCACTGTCAGCTATGGGGCATAGTGCCGTAGGAGTTAATCGAATTGGCACAAAACCACCAAACTCGTCGTCTGGGAAACGAATAAGAAAAATCCCAGGTTTGTGAAATTGGAGAGAGGGTCTATCTTTTCTCACAATCAAGGAGAAGTTTTTAAGTGACCCCTAATCTTTCGTCAAATACACGCGAAAGATTAGTCTTTTGGTATAAGGTGTATTCCTTCTCATCTCATTGTTTTTTCTAATATCACCCGCTTTGGTTTATGTAAAGAGTCAGGAAACATGCTGGTGGATTAAGTTTCATCCTCACATAGAGTTTGAATTGGTAATCGGTCCAGTCCCTAGCAAGTTTTCAAGGTGGTGATCTTTATATGTTTGCAGGCCGGAGGCTGGTGGTTTATATGTGCAACCGATTATAAGTTTTAGTTTTTTTAAGGAAACCATTACAAATACTTGCTCAAGATGTTTGTGAAGGCATTTCAGTTTCCTCGAATTCAGTTTGGTTGTTACTGACAATAGTACGCCGCCACCTTTTGTTTTATTGCCGGAACTTTGACATCTGTCGTTTCTGTAAATGAAATGGTAAAAAATACCCAGTTCTTGACCGTTATTATGTATTTAATAAATTTATTATTAATTTCGGCATAAATTTCGTAATTCGTTATGGGTATTGTAGATCTTAGGTCTTGAAGTTTCGTTCTCAGTTCTCTTACATTTTGATAGTATATTTTGAGTTTGTTGGTCAGTTTTTTTGACTTAATCTTGAGCAGCAATGAGATATGCAGCTAATACACATGCAGCAATGAGACACGCAGCTTACACAAATGCAGCAACAAACTGAGCATCAACGAGATATGCAGTATCCACTTATGAAGCAACGTGACACGCAGCTAACAGACATGTAGCAACGAACCCACAGACAGGTAAATGGATTGTCGTGACGGGGATTAACTCCTCGAACACGTTAATGCTAAAAACATGTTTAAAAAAGGTTCTCAACCGATATATTTTTAGTTAAATAGCGGACCGGGTTTGAAACGCGCAGCGCCATACGAAGGCAACAATAATCATGAATATGCAGCTACCACACATTCATTAGATATGCAGCTACCAGACATGCAGCAACAAGATACGCCACTCAACCGGAGGCCAGCTAGGCTATTTTCATAGAGTACAACAGCTGGCGTGCCACGCAAAGCAGATTTCTGACCTGCTCGTAGCCCTGAGCCCTGCGAATCCACGCCAAGCTGATCACCAACCTGCCTGAATTAGCAGTCCCATACTAGCCTGAGCCGCCTCCTGCCATCCCATTTTTCATGATAAGTTATTCCTTTATATTATTTATCCTAGTACTGGCACCAGCTAGCCCGCCTCCCAACTTGTTTGCGATAAGATACGCGACTCAAGTAATGACACCAGCTAGCCCGCTTCCCAGCATATTTGCGCCGAGATACGCAACTCAAGGAATAGTACCAACTAGCCCGCCTCCCAACGAGTTTGCAACAAGATGCGCCACTCAACCGAAGGCCAGCAAGGTTAATACCATCTTCTAATTTCAATTCCAGCTCTACCGTGCACTCACTGCCAGAACAGCAGCAAAGTCAGAACTGTGGTGAACCTTAGGAGTTCAGCCAAGGCGAGCAAGCCCTGCCCTAGCAGTGCCACTGCCAGAATAGTGGTGCTCTTCATCACCGCAGCCAAAATTTTCAATGTAATTTTTTTTTTTTGAAGTATAAAAAAACGCGGTCCATCCTCTATGCTTACCTTTCTATAATTACGGTCGTCACCCACAGTTAAAAAAAAAGTTTTATTTTTTTTTTACTTTAGAAATAAATTTATATGTTAAAAAAAATTATAAGTAAAAAAAACGCGGTCCATCCTCTCTACTAACCCCTCCATAATTACGGCCGTCACAGAAACAGATAGAGCAACGAAGCGCGTTAGGCGACTGAAACGAGGTAGTGTTTGTAAGGTGATTTATGCATTACAATCCCTACCGCGTTTCAGTCACGCAACGTACTGAAACGCGGTAGGGATTGTAAATATGCCACCAGGACCAACCCTGAAGAAAATAAAATATTTACTGTCAGTAAAGGTAAATGTAAATTTCCAGAAAAAAGTTCAGAACTTATGTTCCCCCTCCTTTTCCTTCGCAACTTCTGTGAGGTTTTTATCCAGTAAAGACTTTTTTCCTCACGATGACATTAATGTAACGTAAATTCAGTCGAGTAAATAATCACCTTCAGATGCAAAGCATTCTTTTCAGGGTAAATTGGCCATTTGAAAAAAAAACATGTGTGCAGTTCACACGCGGCAGAAGTGAAACATTAAATAAAACTAAAGTATATAAGAGTGGGGAGGCTGCGAAGCCCCGCCAAGGAGGAGACCGATAGGCTTCGAAGCACCGCACAAATAATAGACCAATAATACTATTTCATTCTCTCGCAGGCTAAAATCCTATAGATTTATGAGTTTATCTCTTTTTATTGTCGCTATTTTTCATTTTATATTAATAAGTATTCGCTACAAAAATAATTTACGTACATGTTACAAAAATATTGCCAAATCATCTTATATTTCAAATGGAGCAGAAAAACTTAATCACTAACATAACGAACAAGACACTGGATGTTGTTATTAGTAATTTTGACTTAAAGGTGTTCAAATCTTTGTACTCACTTGTTAGTGAAGATTCATACCATCCATCTTTATATATAGAAATCGCAATCAACGAAAGGAAATCTTATTGTCAGAAAACTTTTTCAACGACAACAGAAATTGTGTTAAGAATGGATGGAACCTTGAATGTGGTGATTTCGAACAGTTTTATTTCAAACTAAATTCTCAAGACTGGAAACCTTTGTTAATACTTGAAGATTTTTTTTTTATTTTTTTTATTTAAGTTTATTTAGGAAACATACAGTTGTAAATACATTCATTTTACATTTTATATTGAATATAGTATAAACCAGTGAAGTTCCATTTATGATTTAAAAAAAAAGAAAGGAAATGGTTACTGATTAGGAAGCAAGTAGATAGTAATAATATTATAATATAGTATTAGTAAAAAGTGAGTCAAAAGAAAAAATAAACAATGAAGAAATAACAAAGAAATAATCGTTTTGGTTTAAGTACATTGTAAGGTTAATTTAGTTTTAAACGTTTTAAGAGAGCAGTGGAAAATATCGATATCTCTTAGGGCGTTGTAAGATTTGCAGATACGCCCGAGCAAAGAATTTTGTGCATATTTCGATTTGAAATGCTGTATAAAAAATAGGGTATTCGACCTGGTATTGCGTTCAGGGCAACGAAATGCAATCCTTTCTAATAGATCTGGTGAGTCAATAAGGCAGTTCACAATCTTGTATAGAAACAGTACGTCAGAAATGTTTCTCCGTTTGTAAAGAGCAATAGGTTTACACTGGTGATTTTCGAAACGATACGAAAGGTGTTTCAAAAATTTTGTTTGAATATTTTCAATACGCTTAATGTAAGTTTGGTATTGTGGATTCCAAATAACAGATGCAAATTCAAGATGAGATCTTACATACGCCATATATAGTAGTTCAAGTGTAAAAGGTTTGTTGAACGGTTTTGTGATGCGTAGGATAAAACCCATTTGTTTGTAGGCTTTTTCTAAGATGTATTCAATGTGATCTTTGAATAGTAATTTAATAGATGTAGATATAGCAGTAGATTATTTTTATAGTGTAATTTATGATCTTTTTGTCATGTGTTTTAAAAGAAAGCGTTTACCTAGCTCGGAAAGAAAATACCCAAAATGGTTTAATGGTGAGATTCTTAGTGACTTGAAAAATAAAAAAAAATATCACACAAACTGGAAGCGCACCGGATCGATAGGCGATCGGGAAAAGTTTTGTTTTCTAAGATCCAAAATCAAACGTTGTATAAATATTGCATACAAGGAGTATATAAAAAATATCGTAAACAACGTCAAAAGTGATCCGAAATCCTTCTGGAAATTTGTTTCCGGAAAGAAGAAAGACGGTGGGATTATAAACCAAGAATCATGGAACGGACATACACATACAGGACCCGATATTCCGGAAGCATTTGCAGAATGCTTTAAATCTGTATATGGCGAACAAAGTGCTGAATTTGCTCCTATACTCCCGGAGGTTACTCTTTATTAGCTCATAATGTAGACATGATACGTGTGCACAAAAATGATTTCCTAGCGGCAGTCAAAAAACTTAAACCAAAAAAATCTGTTGTACCAGATTTTATTAATACAATTATTTTGAAGGGATATGCCGAACCATTAATGTCACCTCTCTTACATATATTTAATATTTCTCTAAATTCAGGTAAATTCCCCGACCGTTGGAAAATATCTAAGGTAACGTCCCTACACAAAAGCGGCGATAAATCAAATGTATCGAACTTTAGACCTGTGGCGATTCTTTCGGCACCGGCCAAATTATTGAAACTTATTATACATTTTATTTTATTTTATTTGGAAAACCAACAGTTACATTATTTACTTAGGTGTATTTACATATGTATATGTTATTGAACCAATAATAGGTTTTCACTGGTGTGTATTAATTAGAGAGATTAAAAAGTTATAAAAGTTATAATAGTTATAATAGCTTATTGGGATGGGATGGTGGGCGGGAGGGGAAGGGGACGGATCTAATCTGGGAGTGAATAAGTTATTTGTATAGGAGTATAATAGTTTGTATATGTTTAGAAGTTATTTATTGTTTATTTTTTTAGAATTTGGGGTGCTGTGTTGAATAAGTCGAATTCATTGTATGAATTGTTAAAAAAGTGTGAAACGCGGTTAATGAATGTGTTTTGTTTAGAGTTAGTATTGCATCGAGGTGTGTTAAGTGTGTGATTTAGTCTAGTTTGTCTGGTGGGCACTCTTAATTGAATTCTTTCAAGTAATTCCGGGCAATCTATCGCAGAGGTGGCTATCTTTTGCAAGAATATTACGTCTACAAAATTTCTACGATTTTCTAGTGACGAGATTTTGAAAAACGTGGCTGACTCCACATAACTTAGATGAGGACGATATCCCCGAAAATCAAGGTATTTTGTATTTTCTCAATCCTTTCTATGTATGTTGTGTACCTGGGATTCCAGACTTGAGAGGCGTACTCCAGAGAACTGCGTACATACGCAAAGTACAGCATTTTCATAGTGATTACCTTTTTAAAGTGTTTGCAGATTCTGAGTATGAAGCCAAGTACCTTGGAAGCTTTTGCAACTATGGATTCGATGTGTCGGTCAAAAAGTAATTTTGGGTCTAGCACTACTCCCAGATCTTTGGCCTCCATCATTTTTTTAAGTATTGTGCCGTTAAGGAAATAATCAAACGAAATGGGATTTTTGTTTCGGGTAAAGCTGATGACGCCGCATTTTTTTAACATTTATTTGAAGGTTGTGTTGTGTGCAGTAGCTATTTAGGCGATTTAAATCTTCTTGTACGCGAGTACAGTCATTGATACTTGTAACAGGAGAGAATATTTTCATGTCGTCTGCGTATAGTAACGTTCTGGAGTGGAGAAAACATTTTCCAATGTCATTAATGTATATATTGAAGAGCAATGGTCCCAATAATGACCCTTGGGGTACTCCTGACGGTACAGTTACCCAATTCGATTTATAGCCACCGACGACTACTGCTTGGCTGCAATTTTTCAAATACGAGAGCCATCTGAGGAGATCTCCGTGTACGCCGATTAGTGAAAGTTTAGTCAACAAAACATCATGGATTACTAAATCAAAGGCTTTGCTATAGTCTGTATATATTGCATCTACCTGTACGCGTTGGTTCATATTGTCTTGTAAGATTTCGACAAATGCCGTTAGGTTAGTGGTAGTAGATTTTCCTTTCATAAATCCATGCTGATTGTTGTTAAGTGACGATCTAAAGGCTGTAAACATCTGGTCGTACACAATTTTTTCGAAAACCTTACTGAAAATGCAG
This sequence comes from Limnephilus rhombicus, assembly GCA_929108145.2. NCBI lineage: Eukaryota > Metazoa > Arthropoda > Insecta > Trichoptera > Limnephilidae > Limnephilus > Limnephilus rhombicus. The sequence continues at coordinate 43,704,494 of OV815283.1, forward strand.
AGCTTTGATATGGGCCTATAATTTTGAACGTCAGATTTTTGGCCGTTCTTGAAAACGGGAGTTACAAATGCAGTTTTCCAAGTGTTTGGCACGATTCCCTCATTAAGGGAGCGACTAAAAAATATGAATAACGGTTTAGAAAGGCTGCGCGCACATTTGCTTATGAAGAAAGGGGGAATTTTATCTGGGCCTGCGCTTTTATTGGGATCTAAATTTTCAAGTTGTTTCTGTATGTGATGCTGGTTGATTTCAATATTATGAATGCTAGCAATACAGGGCTCACTGGTGTAGTCTCGCAGGATCTGGTTAATCCGAGCATTATTATTGTAGACTGAAGTGAAATATTTAGAGAATAAGTTGCAGATATAAGATTTATTTTCAACTTTTACGTCTTTGAACATTATGGTATTCGGAACGCCATGGGATTTGGAGTTTGACTTAATGTTATTCCATATTTTTTTTTGGGTCGGAGGATATATCATGTTTTATTTTAAGTAAGTATTTATTATGGCATTCCCAGTTAAGTTTTTTTGTGACGTGATCTTAGTAGAGAGAAAGTGGCATAGTCAGAAGGGTTTTTATATGTCTTAAAAAGTATTTATATTTTTCTGTTGTTAATTTGATAAGGGCAGAGTTATACCATGGCGGGTATTTCGAATTCCTTCATAGTTTCATAGGAATATGGGCGTCTATAAGATGATTTAATTGTGAGTAGAATTTATTAAATGCTGCGTTCACGTCACCAAACGAAAGAAGCTCGTGCCAGTTTACCTGGTCGAGAGATAGATGTAAGCCCTTCTAGGCTCTTCCACTAGTGGAGCGGGTTCAGAGAATAAAACTTCCATTATTAATGAGGTGTGATGAGGCTCTTCTAAAATTAATGGTTCATCACAAGCAGAGACCGGTACCAGGTCATTACATAGAACGAGGTCAAGAAAGTGACCGTTGGTATTTGGAATTCCATTACATTGATACAATCCCGAAAAATGCATGCAGTCAATAAATGATGTACTAACAGGCGATAAGCGATCACTGGGTATAAATGACGTATTATTGAGAGACTTATTCCATGAAATGTCAGTGAGGTTAAAGTCACCTAGGATAATGAATTTGTCTGTGGGGAATTGCAACGTAAGTGCTGAAATTTGTGTGAGGAAGCTTTCCATATTTTCACGATATGTTGGTCCTTTAGGGAAGTAAACACAACATATGTGGAGATTTGTGTGTTTGGATCCCCTGGATTCTAATGTTATCCAGACGTCCTCAGCTTGTGAGTGCCACCCTGGACGCTCGCGAGGTACCAGCTCACGATGAACAGCGACTAAGACACCCCCGCCCAAGCGTTGACCCGTGCGAGTGTAGTCCCGATCTCGGCGGTGTACATCGTAGCGATCATCAAATAGCTCTTCGTTGCGGATGCCATCAACGAGCCATGATTCAGACAGAGCGATAACATCATATTCGTTGGACCGAACAGCCACCAATAACTTGTCAGTTTTAGTGCGTAACCCTCTCACATTTTGGTAAAAGATATTTAAAGACATTGGTTAAACCGTGCGAATCTATGATTAAGTGCGGAATTGAAGTGAATTTGTGTCGATGTTCGAATTTTATTATTGACGGATTTATGTTTATTTTTATGAAATTCCCAAAGAATTTTACAAAAAATGCTAGAAAATTGTACAAAAGCTAAAAAGTATGTTAGAATGAATGGAACTAAGAAATGTATTAGAGTGAATAGATCCATAGGGTAGGCGTGGGGGATAAGGGAGGGAAGGGTACATTCTAAGTGAGATGAAAATATAAAAATAATTAAAATGAAATTAGTATAATGAAATGTAGTAATTTTAAAAGGCCTTATCTGGAGGCTTGGCTCAGCTGAGAACTTTCTGCATCTACTCTGTTGGGTCCTGTGGCTGGAGGCTCGCGGTCCATTTTCTTCAAATCTGCTTCCTTTGAGATAATGATGGGTGCTGACGTCGTATTTCGTCGAGCGTAAATTAGGCAGTTTTTTGTCCAGACGAATCTATAACCTTTTTCTTTGGCGAGAAGCCTTGCGCGGTAGAATAGATGTTTATTCATGCTCGTGAGATGGTCACCTATGTAGAAATTTTGCGGGGATCCCGTAAATCCTAGTTCCGTTGACGTGATCCCTTTGCGGTCTTTTACCGCCTGCAGAAGCTGGTTTTTTAAGCTTCGGCTGGTTAATTTTACAATCACAGATTTTAGTGGCTTAGTCTTCCCAGTCTCGCCGCCTCTGGGAGCAACTCTCGTTATGAACTCCACGTCCCTTTCACCTAGACTCATATTGCTCAGACTGGCGATTTTTGAAATGAGGGTTATTAAATTTTCACCTTTTTTTTCAGGGATACCCCTTATTTCGAGGTTTTGAAGTCTTGCCCATTGGTCTTTTTTATTTGTTTCTTCAATTATGTTGCGTACTTCCGTTCTCAGGTTTATTACTTCTGCTTCCAAGTTTTCCACTTTCCATAAACACATCTTGTAATGGTCCGACACTCCTGGCTTTTGACACCAATTGTGATGAACCCTACCTAATAGATTTATTTTTCTAAGCTTCTACCTCGTAGTTCAAACCTCGTAGCTACGATCCTAATTCTACCCTAATGTCCTACTGATCACACCACTAGGTATGATGGCCTGACTTAACCCTCCTTTCGATTTGTTTCTACCTCAGGCTCGTGATTTTCTAACCCCTATACTTTATAATCTAGCTGAACCTACCTTATTTTCTCAAATCCCTGTGATTTTCTCACAGTAATCAAGATTTAAGATTGTTTGTTTACATTATTTCTATATTCTTCGTTGTGTACTTTTTTTTTTAGAATTTACATCTGTTTACATACTTAATATGCACACTTATGTAGAGAAGATAATGTATTACGTGTGGTAACCCCTAGATTTTAGAGAAAGTGTGAGAATTTTCCGATCTATTTAATTATTATTATTTTAGTATCTTTTGCCGCGTTTGATAAACTAGCCTCACCCTTAAACCTCGTGTCTACTTGATTTCCGTAAGAATTTTGTTTGTTTATTTAATTCTTCCTATCACCGCTGATATATCGATAACATAAAACAACAATTAATAATTAAACATTTCAAGAAAGAAAACTTTACCTTACCGGTGTTGGATGTTCGTACTTGAGGGTCCGGTTTTCTCAATTGAAGTCCTTGTCTGCAACTTTCCCTAACATAATGTTTTGTATTCATGGTTAGTATTCGTGAAACTGTTGGAATAATAGGAATGGATGGATATGGTTGCTGAAAAGTTGGCTCCTCCGCTATCCAAGTTTGTAATTGTTGTACATCGGTACAACAATTACAAACCGGATTCTCCCAGTACGTTTGCAAGGCTTATCATTAGATCCGAGTTTTACCCTCTTCAACGGGCGTCTCATGCTATGAAAGGGGCCCTTCACGCCAGCAGGGGGAATACCAAGTCTTCATGTCGTTTTTCTGTCTTACTCCGACTTCCGTCTCCTCCGGATTGAATTTAACTCTACTGAGTCTAGAAAGGGTATTTCATGTCTTCCCTTATCATGCCTCTATCCGTTGAATGTGGCGTAAGCTTGTGACAGGCAGATCCATCCTCCCACATGACCGACCTAGCGTTACACTCCACCTCTGACTAGCTGATATAAAACGCACCTCATGCGCCTTATGTTTGCTTTCAGGTTTGACAAGAGCTTACTGTATGCAAATAACCTGTAGCTTTAATGCCGCGTCAGCGTACTGTCCGCATACTTCCTTCCTGTTCCCCGCATGCCCCATCTCGACAATACCGTCACAGGATTTAAATTTTTCCTCTCGGACAAAGTTCTCACTACCCTTCCGATCAGCACATAATTGCATACAGCAGCCTTGAAATTTATATGCGTGAGCAAATTCAGGATTTAGGACTGTATGAGTATTTGAACTCCAGTGTTTTTGAAATGAGGTCACTAGTTCCTCGTGTGTTAGGTATTTAGGATTATGGGTATTTATGGGCTTTTGGATACCTATTCCCTGTAAGGGAGAAATAAAATAATTCATTTTGTATCCTTGTACGTTCATTGAAATCAATGACCTCCTGAATGATTGTGATAAGCTCTCCTCGAGTTTGAAGCTAGTCGCAGTATTTTACTTTGCGAAATTTTGCACGCTGTATCAATGCTACCTATTGGCGATCGCTCTAGTATAATCAAATTGTTTAGAATTGGGTGACTTAACGCCGATATTGTTTTCACATATTAAACGCAGATTTCTTCGTAAGCTATAATTGATAAACCTGCCCCTTGACATTTATACCTTGTTTTGTTTATTCGTTGATGGAATCTAGGTGACCGTGTCAATGGATGACATTGAACTCCAATCGAAATTTTAGATACACAATCGAAAGTCATATAAACACACCCTAATCATGCTAGTGAAAAGAAGCGATAGGTATTTGTTATACCTATCAATTGGCTATTTCCATTGATTTTAGTGTTACGTATTTCATTTCTCATGCTTATTTGTTTTATCTAATTTGTGTGTTGTTGTTAATTATTATTCCCTCATCTTATTATTATCTTTATTTGTAATTTTAAAATATGGAACATATTGCATTGCACTTTCCCTGCATACATTCTGGAAAATTATTATTATACAAGTACGCCAATGTAATTAGCTAAAACTGATTGGGAGGTACATTTCTATTAAATTGTGCGATACTTAATTACATTGCGCCAATAGTTAATTAACTCCGATGAACGAATGAATGATAATTAACAGATTCATCATTTTTTTGTGGTTTATTTGTTTACACTTCACAAAGACGACCTTCGGTATACTGACCTACTTTGGAGATTGTTTATTTCTACGGTCATTGTCCTTTTGAAACACGATTCATTGTTTAACTAATTCATTTTCTATTTATTTGACCTAGTTTTTGCCCAAACATTGATCGTTTAAGTAGGTACTTTGCGAACCTAAGAGGTATCTGAATGACCTAGTTTCAACTAAGGTATAACTTGCTTGACCTAGTTTTGAGAAATATAAGTATTTTGGTTACGAATCAAACTGATATCTTATGTCACTGTATCCTTATGCGCGCTTAAATAAACAATAGACCTACCTAACTAAAACAAGTACTTGATTTTGAGACGCATGGATACTCCCGCACACGAAATATAGAATCAAGAGCTTCCACGATAGTCATTCATTACGTTCTACGCGCCTCGATTCGTTTTATATGAGTTATAATAAATTAGCGTATTTACCTAACTGAAGAAGATACCTACATATGTAGCCTAATTCTAGAGTAGCTATTTCCTGGTTGACTTGCTTTCTAGCTGGTGGGCATTGTTGTCCTGCGTGGAAAATAACATAATCTTTAATTAGTGACATTGTGTTAGTGGCAAAACTCAAAAGCTCCGATTGATTTATCGGTGATGCCGCCCGTCCCTTTCTTCTTTGTCTCTGAAAATAATTAATAATTGTTTAAATCTTACCAGCCTCGATCGATTACAATTTTTCCAGTCGGGAATTTTATGACAACGACATTGTGATCGAGGCTTCTAGCTAACGAATTCCTATCGGCCTTTTTGAGAAATGACTCTGATGATGGAAAAGCTCTTCAAATATTTGTTTTTTTAAGATTCACTTCGGTATTTCACTTAGTTTCTCAACCTCGTATTAACTATTGTTTTTATTTCATTCGCATTCGAGAGATGATTCATCAAATAACAAATCAGATAATTTAATTTTAGAATCCGGAATTAGGTATATTATTATTATTCTGAATCTTTAAATATCACTTTAGAATTAATAACCGTAGATACGCACGTTTTCTAAGTGTTCAAGTTACTATCACTATTGTTTATTATAATTCGTTATTTAATTCAGAATGAAAATTTAAGATAACTTATTATGGAAACACTGTCGCAAAACCATGATTCGAGCAATTTGTTATTGTTATTTATTTCACCGATGTTAAGTAATTTAAAGTAAAATTATTATTTTAATTATTATATCACCTTTAGTTAATTTTAAAATCGCATGTTATATTTTCTTTTATCCGGTGAATTTGATTTATTTTAAGACACTGGATTTTTGTTAAATGTTAGAAAGCCAACAACTATATGTTGTAAAAGAAACCCGAATATTATAAAATTCTTATTTACTGACTTTAAACACTTTCATTATAAAACAAAATACCCAAACTTTCACGATGTATTATTTTTAAGCACCTTTTCGGATTTTTTATTCCTCAATTTAAAAAGGGAGATTATATACCGAATTTACTACTTTGCAAACACTTGTAGAAATCTCAACTTTTAATAAAGAGTTTTCCACGACGACTCGTATAACCGCGCACTTTTACGTTTTTTCCTGGACCCCGGTCTGTATCCCAACTCCCAACGGACTCCCCTTCTTTATCAAACCATGGTGTTTTAAAGACTTCTTAGAGCTCTCCTTTCGTAGGAAAATGACTTCTGATCACCCAGACTTTCATAGAAAAAAACCCAAATTCGGTTTCTTCGTATTTGGGTTATTATTATTATTCCTTTTGTCAAATCTCTGATAATCTCCTATCTCATATCTTGGACCGAAATTAGTCTAGCATCTCTCTCTCTCGTAGTAAATCACATAAATTTTCTCATTGACATGTATTTATTTTAAAATTCTACATACTTTTGTAATAAATTCCTTTTTATATGTTTGTTACATTTTATGAAAATTCTATAATCTAAATATTACGTAAGAGCAATGTTAATTTTTATGTCCCTTTTTAATGGATAATGGGCCTTGTATAAATAAAAGGCATGTTCGGATCTTCATTGTTTTTGAAAATAAAATACATGTGTGATCGACAACCATTTCCCGCGTCCACTTTGTCAGTAACCAAGCTCAAATATGTGATCCTTTCAACGGCACGAATGACATAAAACGACCATGTCTGTTGGATAAAATCATCCGTAATTTGTCCGGTATTGTTACTCGACCCCAGACACTTAACAATACTAATTGTATTTCCTTTGAGATTGCAATTAGCATCCTCTCGCATGCTCTACGCCCCCAACGGAACCACCATTTTTTATTAAATTTTCTTCTAAAAATCGTCTTTCTAATATCTCCGCTTCATCTGAAATTAATAACATTAATTTTCCATTGTTTTATTCCTTTTTCATTTTCCTTTCGTCAGATTACGATAAGCATCTTTTTCTGTGATTTGATTTAATTGTAGAGTGACCAAAATGTACCGCGGTCTTAGATATATAATTTTCTCAATCTCCTGTCTATTGTGAATGGTGTTGTCAGATCAGAGTAATCCTTATACCGGTACCTATTCAAGTAGTTCCAATTCGTTTTCTCTTGAGATATTTGGTTCTAATTACTTCGTTCCACCGTTTCATCACCATATCAATAGGGTTTTCCCCCTTTTTCAGGTTATTATCTTCAATTTGTTAAATTTTCCGAGATTCTACCCGTTTTTTGTGATCATTCCAGGTCGGTTTTAATTAAATCGTCCCCTGGGACCATTCATGTTACGTTTTCCGTGCCCTTATCGATGATATTTATTTTCAACATTCCCGTCTAAGATTTTTTTTTGTTTCCATTTGAAACTTTAGGCGTCCAAAACCCCCAGTTCTCCATGTAAACACCATCCGGGGTCAATAAACGTCCAATGCTTTGCCTCCAGGTTTGTTTATGATACAGTTCGTTCACCCTTCGTTCCTGTGAGAATTAATTCAAGGCCGCTCAATCTGATCAAAGTCCACTAAAACTCTACACGCCTCTTATTTCTCTGATTGGTTCAGATTATTTTTAATCGCCTTACTCAATCCCTTATTGGTAGAATTTAAACTTTCTTTGTTCTCGAGATAACTATGATATGGGGCTTCCCTCGCTACAGTCTTCATACAGATCTCTGTAATAGTTCCCAACTGCTCGGATAGATGTCGCCGAATGTACCGAATTCTCTACATAATATTTAGGGAAAAAAAAATCTTGTAGGCTTCTCGTAGGCTGAAGGTTGGCATTCATCACAATCTATAGTAAAGTAGAACCTTTTCTCATAAATCAGCAGCATGGGTTTAGAGTAGGCAGATCAACAACGACCAACAAAATGGTTTTCATGGATTATGTCGCATTTGCGACATAATCCATGAATTATAAGTAATAATAATAAAAAGTTGTGATTTGGGGTGAGGGGTGAGAAGGGTGGGAGGAGTAACAAGGAAACATTGTCAATAAAGGTAATAATATAATAGCATCCTGTAAGTCACCTTTACTTTTTTTTTACATTAACTCCACACAGGAGGCCCTGAGGAAAATAACTTCCCTCAGGGCCTATCTCATCTTTGGAGATGCTGTGTGGAGGGTTTTTTTGAGGAAAGGAAAGAGTGAACACGGGTCTTAAAGAGACCCATGTTGTAGGAGGGAGGAAACTCAGAGGCCGGCAAATCGTTCCACAGCCGAGCCGTTGAACTCAAGAACGAGTCATAGAAACGACCCGTATGTATTTACATTGGATAACAACGAACAAGTAGACGTATCGTATAACGATTTTGCTAAAGCTTTTGATAAAGTAGATCACCTCATATTATTAAAAAAGCTTGAATATTTTGGTCTCTCACATAGAATGCTTCTGTTCTTCCACAATTATTTATCTATCAGAAAACAATATGTAGTTTATGGGCAGTTAGCTTCAAAACCTTACTTCACAAACTCTGGGGTCCCGCAAGGGTCTAATTTAGGACCTCTATTATTTTCTATGTTTATAAATGATATAGCTCTGTTTATAAAATTTGTAAATCTTTGTTATTTTCTGACGATATTAAACTTTATACCAATATAATGTCGAAAGCAGATTCTATTCGTTTACAAAACGATATCGACGGAATCGTAGAATGGAGTAATCGGAATAAACTCTATTTTAACAGCGGAAAGTGTACAATTATGTGCTATACAAGGGCTAGGAGTACTCTATATTATAAGTATAAAATCGATTTAGGTTTATTTACCGAATCTGACGTGATGAGTGCCATAAAACTCATGAAGAACTCCCACTCTATCGGACCAAACTTCGTTCCCGTATTTTTTATTAAAGGGTGCGCCGAGTTCCTAAAAACACCATTATGTTTCATCTTTAACTTAGCTATTAGTACTTCTACTTTTCCTGAAGTATGGAAAACTTCCAACATATGTCCTATTTTTAAGAATGGTTCTAGAAAGTTAATCGAAAACTATCGACCAGTTGCCATACTATCAGCTCCTGCTAAACTATTTGAAAAATTAATTTATAAACTCATTCTGCCTCAGATAGACGCATACATTATCCCAGAACAGCATGGTTTCAGGAAAGGAAGATCCACTGAAACCAATCTGATGGTTTTCACCGACTATGTTGCTAGGTCCCTAGACAGTGGATACCAAGTAGACTGTTCGTATCACGACTTCTCCAAAGCCTTTGATACTGTGAATCATGATATCTTACTCATAAAACTTGCCCAAATAAGTTTTTCCCTTCGGATGTTAAAGTTTTTCATAAGTTATCTCAAGAACAGGAAGCAATTTGTCACCCACGGAATCTTCCAATCTGCTGTGTTTCTTGTTTTTTCAGGGGTTCCCCAAGAATCGATCTTAGGGCCTCTTCTCTTTTCTATTTTCATTAATGACATTGCTGGAGTCATTCGTTTTTCTCGCTTTCTGTTGTTCGCTGATGATCTAAAATTATTTCTTCTAATAAGAAATATTGAGGACTGCCTGCGCCTTCAAGCTGATGTTGATAACATTTCAGAATGGAGTCAACAAAACCAGCTTCATTTCAATGTCTCGAAATGCGTTGTTCTGACTTTTACCAGAGCATTTAGTCTCACCTACCACAGGTACACTATGCTCGGTCATAATCTCAACCGAGTTTCGAATATAAAGGATCTTGGGATTATGTATGAAAATAAGCTGACATTTCGTCCTCATATCGAAGGGGTTTGCCAGTCGGCCTTAAAAATGTTAGGGTTTGTTCTCCGAACCGTCAGAGTTTTTCGGGATACCCGTGCTCTGAGGATTTTATACTTCTCCCTAGTCCGCAGTAGGCTGGAGAGTGGTTCGCTTATCTGGAATCCTCATGAGGTGGGATGCTCCCTCATGTTGGAGAGGGTTCAAAAAAAGTTTCTAAGATTTCTCTACATGAGGGAGTACGGCCACTATCCATGGCTCTACCCGACGAACTTTCTTCTGGGCATGTTGGGACTCCACTCCCTGCAGCTCAGAAGGGAGGGGTACGCTGCTAACCACTTATTCAGACTGCTGCGTGGCTATATTGAGAATTCAGCCATTCTGGAGCGCGTGAGTCTCTATGTTCCGGATGACTATCTCAGACAACGCCAGCATAGATTATTCTATCTTCCTGCCTGTAGAACTAACCTGCCAATGGTTCTCCCGGTAGGAAGAAGTATATTGCTCCTGAACCAAATCTCCTCCGAGATTGATATGTTTGGCGTCAGTGAGGAGAGGTTCAAAAGTGAAATTCTTTTGATTCTTGAAAGAGTCTCTCCTCATTGACGAGATCTTTCACCACTGCCTGAAATTTTTTTGAAATTGATTTATTTCTTGATGTTTCTTTTTTATGTATAAATATTTATAAAAAATTATTTTTTTGTATACTATTTATATGTACTACGTAATTTCTTATATGTATTAAAACTAAATTTGTAATGTGTAAGAAATTAATAAAAACATATTATTATTATTATTATTATTAAAAATGTCTGGTGCCTCGTTAAAACATATTTCACAAATGAGGAATTTAGGAATCATTTTTGACGCCTGACATTTCGTTCTCATATCGATTCGGTGTGCAACTCTGCGATGCGAATGCTAGGCTTTGTAATCTGCAACGCAAAATCTTTTTCCAATACAGCAGTCATATGCACCCTTGAGGTAATTTTTCAGAAAAACGGCGCTCTACAAATTATCCAATTATTATTACTGTTATTATAAAAATGCTCTACTTCACTCTGGTTCGCAGCATTCTCGAAAGTGGATCAGTAATATGGGGACCCGAAGATGCCCTATACGCAAATGATGTTGAAAAGGTGCAAAAAAGTTCATGCGGTACCTGTACATGCGAGAGTTTGGGAACTACCCTTTGTTGTATCCCTCTGACTTTCTCTCGGGAATGCTGAGACTAAATCGTCTCGACGTTAGGAGAAAAATTGCAATGGTACTGGTAGCACACAAGCTGCTAAACGGGCACTTTTGTAATCCTGATGTCCTGGAAAGGATTTCACTTTATGTCCCCGATAACTTCACCAGAGCAAGGCAACACAGACTTTTTACTTTTCCTAGAGGCAGGACCAACCTACCAATGGTTATGCCTCTGGGGAGAATGACCTCACTATTAAACCTTTCTTCTGAAATTGACATTTTTCAATCGAACTACAATCATTTCAAGAGCAAAATAAAGGTATTCTTTTGCACCTGTCATTATTAATGTACCTATATAATTAATGTATTACACTATTAACTAAAAATTGTCAAATGTAATTGGATATATAATATGTTAACTGTTTTTCACAATAAATAAATAAACAAATAAATATGAAAGTATGTATCCAGAATCGAAATAAAATGCTTCCATTTGATTTTAAAATCAACAAAATAAGCCAACAAAAAACCAACGAAATTATTTTTCCTACTTTGTTCTTGCGCCGCGCCACGCCTATTAATAAAAATGTTTAAAATTGGTGTTTCGGCTACTTTATGAAAAAGGTAGAAATAGTTTGAACATATGGCGTAACATAACAAATCTAACAAATTAATAATCCCTTTAAATACAAAATTATGGGAGTTGTTTTACACTCTCATAATAATTATTAAATATATTCTAATATGTAGGGTTCTGTTAAAATAAAATAAGAAGATTGGTACTCACTCGGTTTATTGACAAATAACAATTACTAAATAATAATTAACAGAGATGTTGCTTGGTGCACCTATTGTCACGGAGTGACAGGCCGTGCCGCGTCTCTCCCCACCTCGCATCCCAATGGTGGTGGGAGTATCGACACTCCACATGCCTCCCCTCCTAGAATGATGATCATCCTTCCTGAAGTCCTCCTTGAATCCTCTAGCAGGTGGATGAAATATTGGACTGAAGAGGTAGGTATATGTACATACGGAGAGACAGAAGAGTGTATGGAATGAAGGGCACAAATGTTCGAAGATATCTCGTGCTTAGTATGCCCATCTTTCAGGGAATCTAACTCGCCTACCCGATCGAGTTGTTCTCTCTCGTGTTTTCTCAGGAACTTTTATTGTTGTGGTCGGTTTAATAGTAGGGATTTCTTTCTCCTCCAAATCTGTTGGGAGAAAAGCAGGTTTTAGCCTATCAATACTTATGTACTTTTGGTGGCCGCGTATTTCCACCAACATTTTCTTAGAATCCCTCATCAATACTTTGAAGGGTCCTTCATATGGCGCCTGCAAGGGAGCTTTAACCGAGTCTGTTCGAATGAAAACATGAGTGCAAGTTCCCAACAAACCGTGTACAAAAGGTTTATCATGGTTATGGTTTGTAGCTGGTATGGGTTTAATATCTTTCAACATATCGGTGACCTTTCTAGCGAACGTCTCTGGATCTGTTGGTGTTGTCTCGGTGAAAAAATCTCCCGGGAGCTTAAGTGGAGTTCCGTATGTCATTTCCGCGGGTGATGTTTTTGCATCCTGTCGAACGCAAGATCTGAGGCCCAAGAGAATCAATGGAAGTCTCTCTGACCAACTACTTGTGGAAGCTACTTTTAGAGTCCCTTTTAGTGTTCGATGCCATCGCTCTATTAAGCCGTTTGCTTGCGGGTGGTACGCTGTTGTTCTTAAGTGTTTTACCCCACACAATTTCATGAGGTCTTCGAAGAGCTTACTTTCAAATTGACGTCCTTGATCTGATGTTATTGTATCGGGCACTCCAAACCTAGCTATCCAGTTCTCCATGAGAGCGAGAGCAACTGTCTCTGCCATGATATCCTTAATGGGAATCGCTTCTGGCCATCTAGTGAAACGATCTATAATGGTCAATAGGTAGTTGTTGCCACGTGATGGAGGCAAGGGTCCAACAATATCAATATGGATATTCCTAAACCTCTCCTTGGGTAACGGTAGAGTTCCAATAGGACTGTGGGTATGCCTATTTACCTTGGCCTTCTGGCATAATATGCACGTGGTGACAAACTCTTTTACGTCTTTTTGCATCTTAGGCCAAACGAATCTTTGCCTAAGTGTTTTGTAGGTAGCTCCAATGCCGGGGTGACAAATACTGTGCATGTTATCAAGTATACGGTGTCTCCAAGTCTTTGGTACAAATGGTCTTACAACTCCAGTAGACATGTCACACCAAAGTGTTGTAGGACTTCCGGGAATCTGGACACGTTCCAAACGCAGAGAAGTCTCGGTATTCATGATTGCGATGAGTTCTGGGTCATTGTTTTGGTCTAACGCCACCTCTTCATAATTGATTGGCGATGGAATTTGTATTTCGTCAATCCTTGATAATGCATCGGCTACCTGATTTTCTTTTCCGGGTGTGTAGACGATTTTTGTTGTAAATTGCGCGATAAAATCTAACTGTCGTCTTTGCCTTGGCGAATCATTATCCGCTTTTTTGGTGAACGCAAAGCATAAGGGTTTATGATCGGTATATATGGTGACTTCTCTACCCTCAACCTGTCCTCGAAAGTACTTAATTGCTTCGTAAATGGCTGTGAGTTCTCTATCATAAGTACTGTAATTTTTTTGTGCGTTGTTGAGTTTTCGTGAAAAAAATCCGAGCGGTTTCCATTTCCTTTGCTTTTCTGTTCGTTGTTGGAGGGCTGCGCCCACAGCAAAATTTGATGCATCCACCATAATTGCGAGGTCTGATGATATTTCTGGATGTGTGAGGAGTGTAGCATTAGCCAAATCAACTTTGGTCTGGTCGAATGCCTGAATGAGCTCCTCTGTCCATTGGATTGGTTGCTTGTCTGCTTTTTTTGTATTGGCGATTATGGCGTACAACAATCGTTGGGCCTCCACAGCCTTTGGAATGAACTTTCTGTAGTAATTCAGCATACCTAAGTATCTGCGCATGTCCTTTGCTGTTTTTGGTCTTGGGAAATCTTTGATGATCTCCACTTTATCGGAAAGTGGAGTCGTTCCCTCATTTGAAATTTGGTAGCCAAGGAATTTAATACTGGATTGACCAAACGTGCTTTTCTCGGCGTTAATGATCAAACCGTGTTCCTCAAGACGTTTGAAGACTGTTTCGAGGTGCTCCATGTGTTTGTTTTCGTCCTCGGATGCAATCATAATGTCATCGATATATGCAAAACAAAAATCCAAGCCATTCAGTACTTGATTTATAACGCGTTGAAACGTCTGTGCCGCGTTACAAAGCCCAAATTGTAAATGTGTGAACTCAAAGAGACCAAATGGTGTTATGATGGCGGTCTTTGGAATATCACTCAAACCAATGGGAATTTGGTGGTATGCACGAACTAAATCTATAGTGCTAAAAATGTTGGCTTTAGACAACTTGTGAGCGAAATCGTTCAGTTGTGGAATCGGGTAACGGTCTGGAATCGTCTGAGAATTGAGCCTGCGATAATCTCCGCAGGGTCTCCAACTGCCGTCCGATTTTTGTACCATGTGCAAAGGGCTTGCCCAACAGCTTTTTGATGGTCTACATATTCCTTGTTGTACCATAAGGGAAAATTCCTTCTTTGCTGCCTCTAGCATTAGTGGTGTCATTCTTCTGGCCCTGGCTGAGGTGGGTGGTCCAGTTGTTTCAATACAGTGGGCCACAGAATGTTTAACTTCTACTTCTCGATTGAAGGGTCGTGTAATTGCAGGGTATCGCTGTAGACATTGGTGGTATTTGCTTGTATTGTTGACCGTAGATATACCCGTACTTGCATAGTGAATGCGCTGTCCCGTTGACGTTAGTCCCGTCGTTGCGTCAATGAGTCTCCCTTTCCGAAGGTCCACTAGAAGATTAAAATTTTCTAAAAAATCTGCCCCCAAAATTGCGCGCTCGACTTCGGCTATGACAAATGTCCATGGAAATGTTCTACGCAATCCGAAGTTAACCATCATTCGGCGTAGTCCGTGTGTCTTGATAGGAGTACCATTTGCCGCGTAGAGTGCCACATTTGGCTCGTGTTGTTCAAATGTTTGCGGTGTTTTGAATTTGCTGGGAATTACAGAAATCTCCGCCCCGGAATCAATCAAAAAGTTTATATTGTTTTGCCGGTCCCATATGTGCAACCTTTTTCCAATTTGCTCTATGTAAGTTGCATTGACACAGAGCTTCTTTAGTTTTCCGAACTCTTTGTCGTCGGCGGCCAATCACAGGGTGCGATGCACTTTTTCGCAAGTTTTCCGAACTTGTAATGATACCAGCATCGTTCGTAAACTTTTTTTGTTTGATGCCTGTTACGCGATGGTGATCTTGATCGCCTCTGTTTATTGATTTCCATTAGCTTTCCATCGCTTATTTTAGTTGAATAGGATGAACTAGGAAAACCTCCTTCTACGTGGCATATATCATTGCTGCTATAGACATCTGCCATTTTGTCGGCGATTTCTGCTAGCTTGTCTAAGTCCTGATCGGCCGATACAGTCAGTATAGCTTGCATGTTATTAGGCAGCCGTTGTAACCACAGCGTCCTGAAAAGTTCCGTGTTGATGATGGTGGGTCCTGCCAGTTCTTTCATCTGACGTAATAGCTGAGACGGTGTATTATCTCCAAGCTGAAGTCCGTATACGAGCTTGGCAGTTTTCTTTCTCTCGGACTCTGTAAACCTAGTCACCAATGCCGATTTTAATGTGGCATACATATCCCGTGTGGGTGGGTTCAAAACTATGTCACTAACCATGGTTAGTGTTTCACTGTCCAGGCAACTTACGATGGAGTAGTACTTTGTTGCATCGGAACTAATGCCGGCTATGATAAATTGAGCCTCAATTTGCGTTAACCACAGTTGACACTTATCCCGCCAAAAAGTCGGCATCCGAACCCCCACTCTTGCAACCTGATGACTAGTGTCCTGGTCCGTCATATCTTTATCGTTATTTTGCTGCGTGTTAGCCATTAACTCGCTTGGGCAACTTTAATTATGTGTGTAATGGTGTGCAGTCTCAAATATAATAAATAATAAATGTATAAATTATTACGTGTAATAATAATGAATGCGTAATAATGTTATTTGAAATCGATTGACTCCGTGACGTTGTTTATTTGCATTAATCAAATTACGTTATTAAAGCGCCAAGTGGTACCAATTATATCTACGAATATACTAGTAATCTAGACAGAACCCTACGCAAGAAACTAATTATCAGCGATATCGAAACGCGAAAAATTGTTAAGACGGCAAATAAATAATAAATACCGGTCAATAAAAGGGAGTGGGCTTTGCGTTATGCGCTCGAATACATAAAATGCCCTTTTAAAGAGGCAATTGTACTAGGCTACGCTCGGCTGCTCGGGTTTCGATGTAGCGGGAACAAAATTTATTTCAGAATGTGGGTAGGTACGCGAGCAAATAATAATGCGATGTCGTAAAAAATATTAATTTCGCGTGTTTTTATCGGGGTCACCAAATTTATGGGAGTTGTTTTACACTCTCATAATAATTATTAAATATATTCTAATATGTAGGGTTCTGTTAAAATAAAATAAGAAGATTGGTACTCACTCGGTTTATTGACAAATAACAATTACTAAATAATAATTAACAGAGATGTTGCTTGGTGCACCTATTGTCACGGAGTGACAGGCCGTGCCGCGTCTCTCCCCACCTCGCATCCCAATGGTGGTGGGAGTATCGACACTCCACAAAATTATTTATGTTGAATTCATTCAAGCCTCTAGAACATATTACTTTTATTTAGATTATACATGATACATAATTTATGAAATGTTTTGACTGCCCTACTAGGAGGATTCCCGTTTTAGGACAGTCAAATTATTATGAGTATGAACATATTCTGGAACATGTTTTGGTCAAAAACCAGAAGGAAAATTGAGGAAATAACAAGAAGAGAAAGAATACAAAAAAAAAAAGTTTTAACCTAGTAACTGTTATTTGTTTAGCATAGTTTTAAAAATAATATTAATTAAAAAAAAAAACGTTTTATGCGTAGGTACTTAATATCATATACATAACTTAAGAGGAATTAAAACATTTAGGTAACTTGTGCATGCATTGCATATTATAGTCCTTCATACATATGCTGTAGAAAAAAAAGTCAATAGAAAGAATAAAATAAAAATAAAATAACACATTAAAACATAAAGTAGCCGTGGTTTGTTTAGCATAGTTATTGAAATGTTAATAATAATAAATAGTACTTTAAAGTAAATGTTTAAAACATAAGGTGGTAACTGGTGTTTGCATTTCATATTATAGTCCTACGAACACATTTTGTATAAATGAGAACTAGAAAGACAACAGAAACAATAAAATAAAATAAACAATTAATACCTGATTATTACTGTTGTTGGCTTAGCATAGTTATTAAATAATATGTATATATACACTAATAACTGGTGTTTTCATTGCATATTATAAGCCTACATACATATTTTGTATGAAAATGAATAAAAAAGAGAAGAGATAGAATAAAATAAAATATCCAATTAAAACATAAGATTAACAGCTGCCTGGTTAGCATTCCAATTTAAAGGTAATAGGTAGGTACATACATACACGAAATAATAAATATTAGAAAATAAAGGTATTTTTTACGTAGTTAATTTTGTGTTAGAATTTTTGTTGTTGTTTTTGGTGTGTGTTTGATTTCATTTTTTGTGTAGTAAAAGTTCCTTTCTCCCTAATTGATGAAACCAAGTTGTGGTCAATTTACGAAGAACTCCTGTGCTTTCATTTTTCCAAGCATCAGGCATGAAGTTGCAGAGTTTTGTCTTAGTTGTAGAGAAGTGTCTTTGAGCGAGAGATGTTTTGGTTGTGAGTGGTACAATTGGATTTCTCCGTGAGTGTCAGGTGTCGTGAGAGTTGTTAATAGATTTGTAGAAGTGGCGTTGTTTATGGGTGTTTAAAATTAATTTTCTCATGTACAGTTGTCTAACATCCAGAACATGTAACTCTTCAAATAGTGCATCACTGTGATATCTAAATGGTTATTTGAGGATTACCCTAAGTAGAGATTTTTGAGCTTTTGCTAATTTGTCCAAAACAGTCTTTGCACATCCACCCCAACCGAATATCTGATAATATGATGCATAGTCTAGAAGTGACTCACACATATTATCATAGATGAGTTTCAATTCTTTTTTACGTAAGATATTTCTGACTGTCCTAAACATGTATGTGAGCTTTCTAACCTATCTTTAATCGACATATTCTCACTAATTGCACCAACACACAAAATAATTAGGGTATTTTGGTCTCGCAGGTATTCGTTGTAACCAAGTATGGAGATCCCAGCCGTGTAACAATGCGATCATAACATTTCAATTCGCTGTGATTCATCGAATTTCAGACAGCAATAATGTTACAGGTTTTGAGGCCGAATAAGTGTTTTATTGAAGATAATAAAAATTCGAGTGCACTTTACATGCGGTAGAAGCGAAACCTTCACCCACACAATCTCAACCAATAGGAGCCTTCAAAAGTTAGCTCATAATCAAAGCGGCCATTTTTTTACATTCGTTCCACGCAGGAGGCCCTGAGGACAAAATCTCCCTCAAGGCTTCTGTCATCTTTGGTGATGCTGTGCGGAGGGTCTTTTTAGGGAATGGAAGGAGATGAAGTTCTGAGAAGGAAAAAGGTGTGAGGGGGATAGGAATCTGGGTGTCTAGAAGTGATGGGCCCATGAATCCATCCCTGGAGAGTCCGGCTGGAGAAGTCAAAAGATCTCCCTCAACCAGTCTCCCCAATCTGGCCTACCACGCAGTAAGTGGGCAGACGCATCCACCACCAAGACCTAGATAAACCTGACCCCATCAACCCGGCTCCCCCGCTAAATCACCAAACTAGCAAACCTCTTGAAAAGTATCTTTTCTCGGAAGATTTTTTCAATGTAGATGAGTGTTTCAGGCTGATAATTATTGCTTATAATAATTGTTACTTTTTGTGCTATGTATAAAAATCTTGTCTTAAACGTTAGTTTATCAATTAAAAATAATAATTAATATTTGACAAGTTAAAGTATTTCACTAAAAAATGTAGACCTAATTTGTCTCGACGCCACCTAGCGAGAGATTTAGAACTAACAATGCCTCTCCCACTAAAATAAAGTTGGTTGTTTTCAGGTGGAAAAATGTAATAAGCAGTAATTGTTGAATGAAACACTGGTATATTTTGTACTCTCAGTGGTAGAGCACCTGACCCGCAATCAGAAGGACACGGGTTCATGTCCCGTCGGCGGCATGTATCTTTTCTCGGAAGATTTTTTCAATGTAGATGAGTGTTTCGGGCTGATAATTATTGCTTATACCTAATAATTGTTATCAAATAAATGGTTCGAATAAATGGGCGGCGGTTCCCATACCTGCCTTCCAAATGCTTTTTTATGTATATAACTTTATTTTCATTTAGAATTTTCTAAGAAACACCGCGTAAAGCGACAAAAAAAAATCTTGAATTGTGATTCCAAACTTTGGGACATTATTTACACGTCTTTTATGTCCGAAGTTTCCAGTCCAACTCAACAAAACTCTCTCTGAACTTTGAAAGACATTTTTTTTTTTAAATATTAAGAAACAAGGTGATTTGAAGGGGAGTGTAATATTTTTTCATTTGTTTTATTAAGTTGTTTGTTCATTTAAGTTAACAAATTTATAATTATTTTATTATACCCGGTATGCGTCGCAATGCCATTCAAAGTAATAAACTGTTTCTCCATGCATATTTTTCCTATGCGTCCCCGTTCCCCTCCCGCGTCTCCTTCTCCTCCATCCTTGCCATCCCTCGTCACCAGTCCCGTGAACCCCACTTCCTTCGTTTTTTTTTTTTTTACATTAACTCCACACCTATGTCATCTGGGATGCTGTGTGGAGGGTCTTTTTGAAGAGAGTAAGGAATGAACATTGGTCTTGAAGAGACCCATGTTGTAGGAAGGAGGAAACATAGAGGCCTCCCTCCCCCTGCTACCTTCCCTCCCTGCCGCTAGAATATATGAAATACACACATTTTCAAACCATTCGCGCACCACCTGTAGTAATTTTTTTATACATTTCATAACGCCAGTGCATACCTTTTTTTTAATTAGTATCTATAGCAAAAATTTGTACATAATGTATTTTTAAATTATATTATATTAAGGTATTATAAAGTTTTTTTTTTCACAGTCCTCCTCACTAGGGTTTCTTGTTCTGAGGCGGCTATCTGAGATATTATATATCGTCGCGTGATAGGGTTATGTTTAAGTACAACACAATGTTAACAATATTTGTTTTAATATTGTATATAAAGATTCGTTAGATTAATTGCGATTCTACAAATAGATTCATATATATGCTGAAACAATGGCTGCTAAATAGAGATAGTTTATATTAATTCATGTGTTAATTGTTATAATCTGTATGGTTATAGTAATAATATTATGCAATGCTTAAATTGTAACTGAACATTAACACCCTGTTGACAAACTGCTTTATTGCGGTTTAACGGGATTGTACCTTGAAAACCAATAAAAAAAAATTTAAAAAAAACTAACCCCGTAGCCCGGAAGGCGTACGATAGAACAACAGAGAAGATAGACAATTTAATGTTACTTCATATGTCACAAGGTATAAAGTGATGGCAGAGTTCTGCTTACACCAAGCAATAAAGAAGACAGACCTACAGTGGTTTTACATACTGTCTGTAGTAACAAGCTTCGGTGAGGAAAACAAGCGGTACCATGTGATGTGCAATTTTTGGGTTGCAAACACTTGGTTAAATGGTGAGACAAGAGTTGGATGCTTATAATTGCAAAACGATGATCGAACAAAACAATGTTGATTTACGTTAAAAATTACAATTATTTGAGTTCGAGAATCAGGATGACCGTGAGGTTTTATTAACCTGTCCCGTGGGGTTGAAACATGTAATACAAAATATACGTGACGAAACGGTAGATAAGAAACAAATCAATAATTTCGTTATAACAACCAGAGACTGGATGATTCGGTTTTACATACTTTAGTTGAAACGAGCCAAAAGATTTGTAAACGAAATTATAAAGACCAACTTTAGGTTTTATAAATACAATTTCCAAAATGGACGTGTCAATATCCAATTTTGGGTAAAAACATGAGCACGGGTGAAGGACGCCATCAATTTTTTTAAATTCAGAAAAATTGAAAAACTTATATGTACAAGAAAAAGCAACTATAAAAGTAACCATTATTTCGATTTTCATACTTGAGACCACTATTGGGTTTTACGTACTCAAGATAAGCTGAAAATTAAGAAAAAAGATTTTACCATAGTAGGTAAAATATGGTAAACTGTAAAAAAAAGGTTTACTAGTTCTGAGTCGAAATTTATCCATTGGAATTTACAAAATCCGACTTCTAGAACGGTACGCCGATGAGCAATTGTTAATTGTTTTTACTTTAAAATTTACATAGAGACAGCAAATGCAAGGGCAATAAACAAAAAATAACAAGTTACATGACATGACGAGACCAAGCAAGACAGGCATGAAAATGGTATAGTGTAAGGATTGAGAGGCGACGATTGGGCTCATGGCTTCCCAAACGTCGTGACTCGAAGGGTGTCTCTATTCTAAAATGATCAGCCTCAGAACAGATTGAGAAAATAAACGAAAAAGAAAAAAAAACAAGGCAAATTGCCGTGAGGGAAAGAAAGTTGGTACAAACGCAACATTTGGATGTACCTAATATACGAAAATGTTATCACCTTATGTTAACATAGGCCATGGAAGGCCGGTTGTTTTTCAACCAAGGTATTTTGTCACCCGGCAATGTTCAGGAATGTAACTTTAAATTAGTTAGGAATCTCTCTCTCTCTCTCTCTCTTTCGTTATCTCTGGGTATGTGGTTAAACTTCATTTGTTGTTTTCTCTGGACACATTTTGTTTCTCTTCAAACCTTTTTCTTCATTGGTCTCTAGGCATGTAAACTTCAAGAATTTTGCTTTAATAATAATTTCTCCCGGAGTTAAAAAGAAGCCCAGAAGGATGTCTTCACCGGCAGCCAAGCTGAGCTTCACTTCCTGGCAGCCCTCGCTGTGGTTACGGAGGTCCCCTTGCTGCTATTTTTCTACATATTTGTTCCTGAAAGCATGGACTATACCGTACATATGTACGTTGTCTTGTTGTGCGCCGATGCGAGCTGAGTTGTTCCACTATACATAACGACACTCTGAACTACCTTTTGGGCACGCTAGCCCTGGGTTTTGTTCCTGATCTCGCTACTAAGCCAGTTATGCCGTCTCTTGCTCTGTCATGCAGTGACGCATACCATGTCATGTGTAAACCATTATTACCTTGACTCTCCAGTATTCGCTGAATGCGTACCTTTACAAGTTATTCTGAGCTACATTATGCTTCGATAACCATTATATACGATCCGTGCTCACCATGATGGCACAGTAGGATTCGTACTGGCATGTCTGCAGATCCTGGATTCTTCTCTTTAACGACCTCTGTAACCATAGTCTTCGCACTGCAACTACAGTCTCCACTCCGTAACCTTCGACGTCTATTTTGAAATAAAGTGTTTTTTCCAAGGCCCTAGTGTACTCCTGAGTGTTATCTCAAATGGGTCAGATTACAGTGATAATGTAATCCTTTTAGAGTCTGTGAAACCACGTCTCTTCGTAATTCTTCGAAACTCTTCGCATCTCGTCGAAATCTTAAACAAATCTACGCACCGCAAACCTAGCTTAGAGACCAATGAAACCTTAGAGTCACACACAGTTTTTTCTTTCTCAATTGCATAACCTTGTTTTATTGTTCTTTCAATTGCATAACTTTGTATGTTGTTTCACCCCTTTATGTTTAAAATGTTTGGTCCTTATATTTTATGTACCTCCCCTCCCTTCCCTTGCAAACATTGTTACCTAGCCTATGGCATAAGCTAGTTTTTTATGTTTTAGCCAGGCTCTCTCTCTCTAGTCAACCAAGGTCTCTTAAACTTTAGTTCCATTTTGTCTCAAATTCCCGTTGGTGGCTTAGAGGATTCTTGCCCTATTGCTCCATTACCACGTCGCTTTTTTTTCGAGCGCGGGGGGAAGTGTTATGATACACATTCCGCGGAAGGTTGGTGAGCGGAGTAATGAAGTAGTCCCTCGACCGATCAACCGCTGACGGAAGCGTTCCCTCCCCTCCCCTCCCCGCTAGCAAAAGAGAGCACAGCGCGCCTCCCCGCTCTCGCCAGAAAGAAGCGCACCTCGGTACAGACTGGTCACGTCGGTTCGCTGCCCGCATTCCCACTCGCGTGACGCAGGCTACAATGGCCGGCGACTAAACCCGATTTGAATGCAGTAATTACGGGTCGCAGGCGTGGGACTCCACGTTGAGTTGACACCACCGTGTAAAGTGATGGAACTGCCTACGCTGACCATGGCCTGCTCCCCGGTTTCCTGCCCTGACGAACAGCCGAACAGTCGATTTCTTCCCCCCTTGTTATAATGTGTCTCACAGTAATTTACGGTTAAAACCATCGCATTCCCAGAGAGAACTTTGAGGGAGATTTCTATGTTAGGAAATACCTAGTCAGGCCTTATGTTGTTTTGTGACCGATATTGTGTTTTGTAAGATGCTGTATTTACTAGACAATATAGTTATGTTTCACCCAGCTTCCTCTTTCATTTGATGAGATTACTCGTGGGCGAGCTTGGCAATTACCTATGTACCATTTAAATCTAGCTACCTACCACCTTGAAGAGGAGGGATTTCCTGCCTACCGACAACTTGAGCTAGCCGACTGCAAAAGGTAGTTGGGGCTCCTGTCGGGACCGCTACAATATATAGGGCGTTCAAACGGTTTTTAGTCATCGTTGATCTCAGCCATGTTTTAACACCACGCAGTGTAGAAAAGAACCGCTCTATGTTAGTTGTAGTGCAAGTTTGTGCCAAGGAAATAAGTATTACTTTTTTTGTTGCGAAATAAAATGTTCGCCTTAATACTTCAGTAAAATCTAGTTTTTTGAGACCTTCTCTGGTCATATCCTTGTTCTGCCATTTTTATACCATAGTTCGGCTTCTTGATTAAAATTAATTAAATCGTAGTTTAGGCAAAAACTTTGTACTTTTTCTTTGAAATCAATTAACAACATATTCAATTGTACTGGGATGTAGCGACATTAATTCGAAAGCAGGCAAATTTTGGTCACCAAAACGCTGCTCCAATGCGGATATTAGGGAATTTAAATACGGAACCATAATAAACGATCGTTTCCAAAAATCGCATGGAGTCTCAGCAAGGTGATTGGACCAATGTTGTTGGCGAGATACAATGCGTGGGACTTATATATCCCTTCCAAAGGCAGCTACATGCGTACATATCGATAGTTTAGTTTCCGATTGTAAAGCATTGGCAATAGGTTTCAATATGCCTGAGTACTTGGCTATCAGTTGAACACATATAATGAAAACTGATTTAATAACTGCGCAATGTAGCTGCGTACATTCAAACCCGAACTAAATCCTTTCTAGATTGTGTCTGGATAAATACATATTATTTTTTGCGAGATCTATTGTCTTTTCTGCGAGTCTAGGATAAATAATTTTACACGTATATATTTTTTTACTTTATGAAGAAAACCTGAAATTGTAAAATTCAATTAAACGAAGAAAATATTAGCGAAACTCAATCGAAAATCTAGAAACAGAAAATCAGAAAAAGATATTTGCACCTCTGGGACACGAACCCAGGACCTTTCGCTTTCCGGCAGATACGCCAACCGGTGCCTAGGTCGCAGCAGTCAAGTGTCCCAGAGGTGCAAATATCTTTTTCTGATTTACAGATTTTCGATTGAGTTTCGCTTGTCTTCATTTATTTAACTAAAAAATAAAATTGGTTTTTTTTTTATGATAGTGTGGTAATAACTTGACAAGTTTATTGTATTTTGTGCTTTTGTTTTTAAAATCTTTTTATTTATGTTACACTGTTGTTTCCAATTTAATTTATAATCTATGTGATTATGGCCCGTTAAGCCCCGTTCTGATTGAGCAAGTATTTTAGTCGAGTGGAGAGTATAGTAGTAACTAAATGCGTGCGAACACCGTAACTTTAAAAGAGTGGGTGAGTCAGCTGTATTAGATTCAATCCATTTCGTACTATTTTTCGGGCGAGTAAGTACCCCCTCCATGCGTCCCTGCGCACTGACAGGCACGAAACGATCATTTTAGTAGCGTTCATTTGTGAACGCGCGGAAATGTCGTGGTGATAGAGCTAAGATGCTACCCTAAATTTATTTATTTATGCTGCTTTTAATCTCTGTTCGTGTCCATAGTTTATATATTTTTATCTCACTAATTTATTATTCCACCTCTTTTAAAATAAACATTAAAATATGAATTAAAATAAGCCCGGTCAGCAACGTTAGCAGATATATGCGTTAGATATGACAGCAGTCAAGTACAATAAGCGTGTTTATACGTCAACGCGTGTGTCTCCATAGAAATAGTTCTAACTCCGTTATTCTTTTAGTGACATCCCTAAAATAAAAAAAAAGTAAAAGGTCGATAGTAGAACAAGCTATACATTTCTATTCAAGTTGTCCATAGAAATACATAACAAGAACATTCTGTCATTCGCGCAATCTGACACATAATTTTACCCGCCAAATTTCCTACGGGCGGCTCGATTGCGCTCGACATTGTCAATTTTCATGAAATATTTTTATATGAAATGATTAAAAAACGAGGTATCAAAAGTGTTTATTATACATTTATACAATAGAATAAGTATTGTTGTTTACATAATCTGTGATTTTAGTACCGTTTTCACATAAAAACATCACGTGAGTCATTTTTACATTTTTTTAATGTTTTCATTCTAAATTTTAATATTTACAAATGTTAATATTTATTTGTAATATAATATTTCGAAATCTTATTTTGTAACCTTTTTAAAACAGTTTTTACTATTCGGCTACGTTCATAAATGTTTCATTTATAGAGCTTTAATTGTGAAGCGGTAATAACACACAATTTTCGTAAAATGTCATTTCGTTTGAGACATCACAAGTGAATATTCGCGAAAATTCGGAGGGGTTAATTAGCGTATTTGCTTTGCTTTGTAGCGCCCAACATCCGCCGTCATCTTGCAACTGACAGCGGCTCGGACGTAGCTTATAGCTTTGACAAGGGGGGGGGTCCCCACGCCAATTAAATCTTTCATTTACAAATAAAACATTGCCTGCGACTATAACACGCAAGTATAGTCGCGGGTAATCTATAATATATAACTTAGGTGACTCTAAGTAGGCGCCTTTAAATAAAAAGTTATATGTAATGCATGTAAGTATTGCAATATTTATTCAAAAGTAACAAAGTTGAAACTTTAAAGTAATAAATATAGTATTTTACGTTTTATTGCTAACTGATTAAAAATTTCTTCAGAATCAAATCGCACCACCAGATCTTTTTTTATATGTGGTTTTCAGTGATGTGTTGTGTCAAGCTTCCCGTAACATTTTAGTGTATGTTTCATTCCAATCGGTTCATAAACTAAAAAGTTATCTTAAGAATAAGAATTTTCAACTAAAAATTCAGTCTACGCGAACCAAGTCGCGGGCACCAGCTAGTTATTGAATATAATTGTATTTCTTTCTGTTAAAAGGCAAAATGATTTTTTGACACTTGGGTACGTTTCGCATATACACTGAAATTACCATTTGTCATATATTTATACTCACGGCAAGACATTTGTTTACAAAAATTTAGGCGCGGTGCATATAATTTTTTTCTGTTGGACAAGTAAGATGGATATGAATTGGGGGGTGGGGGGTCCAGACCCCAAACCCCCCCCCCCTTATAGCGTGCACAAATGTACTCTACTTAGAAAGTAATGCGAACGTTTTCGGCGAATCAAGTAGCGAGTGTACTCGCTACTTGATCAATGTGAACGTACCTTTAGGGCGTTAATGAATAATATTTGCTTTGTCAGTTTTTCTACGGTTATTAATAGGAACGTGATTCTTTTCTTTTCCTTCCCGGAGATCTTACATATTTTTAATACCTGCCCCCACGATCAAAGTTATTTTAAGTCTCTCTGAGTAAGTAAGTAAGTAAGTAATATACAAAGTAAGCAAATGCGTTGCTAATAATGCTGTGATAAATTTGCTAATGATTTTAATACTGAAATGGTAAACGTTAAATGACTCTTGAAAGGTTAAGGAATAAATTTCTCTAATTAAAAACTACAAAATTAGCACAGATTAATAAGATATACATAAGATGTGCATTCCCAGGTTACGAATAACCTGTATTATTTCAAAATCTCGTATTTTCGTACTTCTTATGTGAATATCGCGCATGAGTCCCAACTGCTACCAACCACTTAAATCCAGTGAGACAATAGCGTACGTGCGTGAGGCTGGAGGGGAAGGAGTTGGGGAAGAGGAAGGTGGAATTTGCGGAATTACCCGGCTACTCTGATCTTGTCACCAAACACAATGTTTGTATGATTAATTTGTACTATTTGACAATTTAGTCATCTTCTATAATATAAAAATGAATCGCTGAACGTGTTGCTAAGCGCACAACTTTCGAACGACTGCACCTGCAAATTGGATAATTCTTTTTTTTTGTGTGTTCGTTATTGTCAGGACAAGGTTTTTATAAAACTTCTGGTGAGCTCTGGCATTACGAAATTTGTATTAAAAAAATGCTATTGGTGGCACGCGAGGAAGTGACTATTGCCATGGAAAGCGAGAGGGAGGGTGAGATGGGGGAGGAAAACCTGGGAGGGGAAAGGAAACCTGGGAGGGGAACTCAGGAGGGGGGTTCGCGGGACGGGGGAGTGGAGAGTGGAGAGGGAAGGTGGAGGTGACGGAGTGGGAACGGGAGAAAAAAGGGGAGGCGGAAGGGGAACGGGACGAATAGGAAATGACACTCAGGGAGAAACAATTTCTTTATTAAATAGCATAACAACGCATTCCGGGGACAAGCTAGTTTAAAATAATAATGTATTGTATATTTGCGGCACGTTAAGAGTGGAAGATTATCTCAATATCGCCCTGGTGTAAGACCACCATTCAGAATTTTTTTCTTTTTTTTTTCTTTATTCATCATAAAACTTTTTAAAGAGTTTTTACATGTGTTTTGACTACCACGCCTAGGCACATGCCCGTATTATGGTAGTCGAATTATGAATATATAATTATATAAGTGTAAGAATTGTTATTGGTTAATGTATAGTTGAGTTAGGTACAATGTTTTTGTATAACAACGACTACTTTAAGTGGTTTCTCAATTAAGTAGATAATATTTATATAATAATAAACATATAAATAATCTATTCTTATTGTAGGCTGCTGTTTCGCTTAAATAAAATAGGTACATAAATACATGATAAGTAGATAAATAAATAATGACTACATGTGGAGATGTTGAAAATAAGTCATCCAAATATAAATATTATTATGATAATTTTCAAAGATTTTTTTTTTAAATTTGAATGTAAAAAAAAAATAATAATAGTAATAAAGCACATTAACTTAACTTGTTGACTTCAGGCATTCTTTAAAATAGTTCCTCCCCTTTGAAAATAACCAATCCTGTACACTTATGATATAAAGCTTATCAGTTTTCGATTTCCTAGTTTCAATACTCAGTGAGTTGAACATTTTGGGGGCAATATAGGAGAACTGTCGCTGTGCGAAAGTTGTTTTCGTTGTAGGAATTATATCGAAACGTTGCTTAAAATGGCTTCAGCCGTGTTTCGTGACCAGAGCTAAATAGCTTGATACTTTCCCTCCTACCTCTTCCGATCTCCTCCCCCTTTTCATCTTTTGCCGCCATGTAATGTACCCTAATTTGCAATGCATATTCTCACTGGCTCTAGACGGTCGGGAGCAGTTGGAACTCTTGTGCGGTATTCACATAAAAAAACACGACTATCACCAGCAAGAGTACAACCAGCCGAGGAATCGAACTCACGGATGCCTTGCCAACTCGGCCAATGAAGGGTCTTCTTTTTTTCTTATTCAGGTTATTGATTCGCCTTTTTCAATTTGGCCAAGGAATGAATCTTGAACAAGCTATTCAGGTGAAATAAGAACTTCGAGAATTCTTAAAAAAACTCTTAATCCATTCGTTAAGATGGGAGAATCAATGAAACGCATTGCCTGTTTCATTGATTCTCATATTTGAGGGTTTTCTCAGGTATTTTGGGGTTCCAGACCAGCCAGATTCAACCATGGGGCGTTCTAGCGATTTGTAGCATGTCATGGTTAGCAGTCGTGTACTATTAAAATATATGCGGGCACTGTGCAGTATATACGCCAAATTAATGCATTTAAGAAAAGCGAGGAGGTAATTCTTTGATATTATGAAAAATGTCTTGAGCGTGAGGTGACTTAGAATGCCTGGGTTTTTTTCAAATTTTGGCGGCGGATGCATCCGTCTACTAAATGCGTGGCAAGCCGGATCGGGAGAATGTGTTTTAAGGAGACCTTTTGACCCCTCCAGCAAGATTCTCTCGGAACATCGAACAGTGGAAGGGATAGATTCATTTGTACGTCACTCCTGGACACATTGACCCCCGGATTCCTTCCTCTTCTTTTCTTAAAACTTGTCCTCCTTCCTTTCCTAAAAATACCTTCCACACAACATCTCCATCTGCGTGGAGCTTATATAAAAATACAATTATACACTTTTGTGACGTGTAGCCCTTTTTAAAATGTTATAATTTTAAGGAATTTCGATGTAATAACATAAGCTCGACATAAAGTTCTGCTTTTAATTAATAATATAATAATCTAAGTAACTAACCACTAACTACGACGGCTGTTCCTCCGGAGGGGTAGACAGAGGAGATAAACTTCCGACAAAATGACATAACCCGACTCAATGTTAATCTCACAGTAAAACTAGTAGTTCGGTGAACAGTAGGTATGGCGTCAAAAAAGTATGTTACTGATTTTCTCTCATTTAATAAATCATAAGATTAATGAGTGGTACGAGTACTTAAAAACCTACCAACTTTTTTATATACCTCTTTTCCGTAACCATTTTTAAAATTTTATATAATTTATTTTATTTACTTATGACTTATTATACTGTCTCAGTATAGGTAAGGTCACAAGGAGGGAATCCATAATTGGTTTTATTGTGGCTACATAATACTTACATACAATCTGAAACAATTTCAACTGTACCTAGATTTCCCGAAAATTAATAATTAACAAATAGAAAGGACAAACAAAGATACATTCTTGTTATTTGTTTTTGGGGTGTTATGCCGTGTTGCGCTACCTCCTCCTTTAGCCGACGTTTCGGACAACGTTACAGTATCCATCATCAGGGCAGATGTGTGACACATAACCCATTAACCCTAGCGAAGACGCTAAAAACGACATAGAAGACAAATGAACTATATTTAAATAACTTTAGTCCTCCTCGGCACAGGACCCCCTAGTGAGGAGGACTAAGAAATACAATATGTTGTACTTAATTTCACATTACATTTTGTATGTAAAAAATGTTTATATAGTCGCTATAATAAAAAAAAAAAAAAAAAAAAAAAAACATGATGGACATTGTAACGCTGTCCGAAAAGTTGGCTAAAGGAGGAGGTAGTACAACACGACATAACACCCCAAAAACAAAAACAAAAATAATGGCCGTGAAAATCTAAAATCATATCCAAAGATATATTCATTTTTTATAAATTAAAATTAGGAACTTTGTTGTCAGTAATGTCACCATCTCAATAAAAATTATTTTTTCAAACTTTCTTCAACCCAGTAGGATTACGATTAGTACGAACCACGATAATGCGATCTCTGGCAGGATAAAAACGTAATATACAACACGTCCTCCATCTTAAACCGGAACCGGAATATAGCAAACGAACATATACAATTCTAAAAGGTCGAGTTAAAATGTAATATTAATAAAGGCGCCAATAACGTCTAAATTTTCTTTGATTCAATACACACACATTTCTTACTAAATAAATCTATATGTATCTGTTGAATTTTAGTGGATATGAGGGTTTTCTATACACCTAATCGTTTCTTGGATCACTGAGAAAAATGGGAATAGATAAATATATAAAAAAAGATAGAATTTCAGAAGTAATGGACATTGAATATGGGGACTAATATGAAGAAATATCTCCCATTGTTCACGATAACAATGATCTCCAAAGACCTAAATCCCACCCGCAGGGTGGGGGAGATGATGTGTTTTCTGATATCAGGTGAAATAGAGAGATTACGTATAATTTTTATATTAATACTATACTAGGGAATTAATTTTATGCTGCAAACTGGATCTGTTATTGTAACCTGGAAATAAAACTGATTTAAGAAGTAAAAAAAACTTACATTCATACTAACGAAAGAAAAAACTTGAAAAATATTTATTCCGGAATGTGGGAAGGTTAGTGCGATCCCTCACATCTCATAAAGTGTATATAGGTTCTTCCAATAGGGACTTCCGAACATTGACAGTTGATAGTGGCCATATTGTTGAAGCGACATCTGTCAAATTGGCTGTCAATTCAGTCTGTTTTTCCAAATCACCATGGATGGATATAGCTTTCAACAACACGCGCAAATGATAAAATTGTTTAAAATTAAATAATTGTTTAATCATTTAAAATTGTTTATTGATAAAATCTCACGTGGAGGTGATGTGAACCAGCCATCGAGGTCGTGCGATTTGACCCCGTTAGACTTTTTCTTAAGTCGCAGGTCTGTGCCAATAAGCCACAAATCACAGCGGTCCTCAAAGCCAACATAACCCATGCCTTCGGTCAAATTCAGCCTGATTTATGCGCCAGGGTTATTGAAAATTGGACATTTCGGATGCTCGCCACCCAGAGAAGTCGCGGCAGACATTTGAACTTTGTTATATTCCATACATAATGGCATCAATAGGCCTTTCAAACGAATAAAAAATTTCGATGACGTCTCACACACACTTTGTTTTAAATAAATTAAAGATAGGTACCTACCGCTTAATGAAAGACCCTTTATGTAGATGTTACTGTAAAAGCCTGTACTACGGTAGATCTTAAGATTTTGCAGTAAATTCTAAGATTTACCAACTTTTATTTACCAACTCATGTTGGTAAATCCTAAGACTTACTAGTAAAACTTAAGATTTTACAGTAACATACACGTATACACGAAAGAAAGTTTAATACTGCGGCAAGAATCTTTATCTGAAACTTGAAAATATTTATTCCGGAATGTGCCGGGTTGAGGTGGTTTTGCTCAGATCCACTCACGTATTCCCAGTGGGTACCTACAGAAGTTTTCTACGCCCGATTAATGTAGGATTAGGAAACTAACGTTAATATTCATATTCATAACTCCATCCGCCATGACACTGCGGATATTTAATTGTGAAAAGTGAATTTGCTACTTCTGGTTCAAAAGCCGGTTGTGAATTAATGTTATCACGTTCATTTAATTACCCTAGTCCTTTGTTTCGGCCGACAAAAGGTTTAATGCGCCATTTTGTATAATTTTTCTCGCATGAACAATTACTTTCCCGTGAATATTAAAAGAATTACTTTTGTCAAATGGGATTGTTACACTATTCCGGGACCATTAAGTAAACATTCATTGTAAAAATCAGCGAAACGAATTATTTTTGTGACCTCCCTGACCTCGGTCTCATGCCCAGAGGTCGAGGGTTAATTATGATTTTTTAATGATCATATTATTTCGCATATTCATTAAGTAATTGATGACTTCCGTGGCCGAGGGGTAGGACCCTCGACTCCCAATCCGAAGGTCGCGGGTTGAAACCTGGCGTGCGCAAATAAATTGTAGATATTGTCACATAAATAATTATGTGACTAATGCAGTTCTTGCTTAGGTGGTTATTTTGTCTATGGTGTTTTTTTTGGACACTGGTAATTTTTGGAAAAGAAAGAGTTCCTTTTTGTTTATGGGTACTTCCTTCCGATCAACTTGGGCAGTTGGGTCGGAAATTGGTCACTCACCATCCTGGTGTTTAAATTTACGTTTAATCATGAGAATCTAAGTCGATTTTAAACCTAAAAGAACGCGGGGTGTTTTTTACGTAACACGCGAGGTTCGTGTACGAGTTATTTTTAGTGGATGACATGTAAGTCCCACTTTTTTCCGATGTGGCTGGTTGGCCGTGTTGTGGATGTATTTCTGGAAAAGGAATCGTGAAGTGAATTGCTCCTGGTGTTGGCTACTATAATATGCCTTCACGACCCCGCGTCGCAATGTCACGGTCTGCTAACCGTAATACGCCAGACTTGGCTACTGATGGGGACCACGTGCCTTTGGATTGGAGTTCTAAGAGATGGCCCGTGGCTGAATGCGCTCCTTGGAGGTATAGCGTCCTCCTGCCCAATTAGAAGGACGACCTTGGTGCTCTGGGTTCCGCGCCGTTCCCATATGGGAAGACTGGAGTTCCCGTCCCGTCTCGTGTTTTCTCACTGCGAAGCAAGATCGCGTTCGTCTACCGGGGTTATTTCCGTATAGTTAGTTTAGCGTGTCCATTAGGAGTCCATCTGGTATGTGTATTTTTGTATTTCCTTTTTTATTAGCCCTGGTCTCTGCTCTGCCGCAAGGTTACGTTTTATACGAACATGATACGTTTCAGTGGCGCTTCCAACGTGTAAAATCAGTTATTTTCGGTGCCCGAAACGTACTTTTCTGTCATGTGGGGTGGATTTTCAGTTCTTTTGCTGATAATTTTAGAGAAATCAGAGATGAATCGGTGTGTGTGCATTTATTTGGTTTTATATCTAACATTAACCGTTCTGCAGAGATTCTGTGTGTCATTCTGAAAATACACCTCATTGTGTTATGATCATTTTGTTGTGTGAATATTATTGTTTGTTTACCTTTTCGTAAGGCATGTAATTATAGTGACACCAACTTTAAGTGTTGTCATTAAGATAATGTTAAACACAAAATTCATTCATAATATCTCTAGAGATGATAACCGAAATATTGTTGGGAACATTTTTTCTGTTTACTGGCAATTCTGTTTTAACTGTCAGCTATCTATGTTATGGTTTATCGGAGCCGAGCTGTCAATTCTTGTTGACATTTGTCAGGTTATGTGCATTGTTTACTTACAAAGCCGCGGAGGTTCATTATTAAATACGTTATTTTTGTTTTTTAAACATAGGACGACTTGTGACAGACATTTATCATAAATAATTGTTTATTATAAGCTTGCGGTTACTAAAATATTGGGAGAATATAGTAACGGCACTATTCTTGTTCGCATTTGTGTCCGGTTATACCTTCATACATATAAAGGGAATTCGTGGAACGTATGTTGTAAAAAATAATTATTATTTTAAATATTTACTGCATTCTAAGGTGATTTTAAATAAATTATAAATGGCTTTGTCGTTATTGAAAATCAATGACTATTTTTCGAGTTCATACGTACAGGGTGTTTGGTAATTGACGTGTTACAAATAAATAATTAATTGTAACAGTTTGGTTAATCCTATTATTACATTTATTTTCATATAATTATTTGAGAATAATAATTTAATTATAAATTAAATTAAAATTTTTATTTACATGGTTAGACATTTATCATAAATAACCGACGATCTTTTGCGTTCTGTGCACAAGGATGACAGAAGGTCGTCGTCAGTTACACAATATGGACGCATATATTTTAATGACAAATTTTGACGAGGATTATAGACCTCATAAGTATATTTTGATTAAAATCCTAGTGTATTTATAGATATTTATAAGTAGTCGTTTATACATAGTTAGCTATATTTATTTATAGGTATACTTATCTTTATAATTAATACTATGCATATATTAGTATTAGAATAATACTACCTTCATATAATTAGATATATTAAAAACTATTAAGTTTTTTTTAAATATTTTTTTTATGCGGGGGCATGAGGGAATACCGAACCTTCATACTGCTTCATTTAATTACATTTGTTTCTTTTGTGATTGTTCTGGTCTCATGATTTGGAGTTTGGTACCTCCAAATCTTGTGCTCAGTACAGACACTTAATTCTAGTTCATTGACGATAAACCGTTTATTTACCCTCGGTAAACTGGAATGTGATCCTTGTGGTCACTGGCGCCCAAATTTTGTTAGTTAAGTCTTTCTTTCCTTCGTTACTTTACCTTTTCTGTTAATAATAACATGCACTAGTTTCGAGTTTTTTTTTTTGTATTATTAAACGTATGATTATTTTGGTAATAATATACTTGTTCACATGAGTACACACACACTGATTTCATACCTTGTTCCGTCTGTTTAACGGATTTAGTTGTAATGCTATTATTTTTAAGTTTATGCTCTTCTTTCTTTAGTCCACTGGGGGCTCTTTTATTGCCCATTGCCCATGGAACCTCCAGAGAACTTGAGAAGGAATATTTTGGAATTTTGTGTTTCAGAGACTTGAGCACCTTTCTGATGCACAAAAGTTCTGTTAGTTTTATTATTGATATTTTGTATTTCATAAGTTTAAGTATGGTATAGCTTTCCTAAAAGTTCTTTTTATAAATCTTAGTTCATAAGAAAGTTGTTTTGTCTCTAACAAAGTTAGTACTGCTTCGGCGTGCTTAACTAATAATTAATTCCTTTGGAATTATCGCTTTGCCTCTAATACAGGAAAGTGTGTTCTGTTTAGTTTTTTAAGTCTAAGTCTGTTCTGTATAGTTTTAACTCTAAATAATATAAACATTAATATCTTACTGTTAGTATCATTATTAAACTTTAAATTAAGTATTACTAGTGTCATTCATTAAAATTTTGAATTGATCACACCTCGAATAGTGTCAACTCACTGAAAGCCATATGTTAAAAATTGAGATACTACCAGCACCTATGGGTTGCTTGAGCAAGCTCCCAGACGTTGATATTTCGAATGGTGCGAGGCTTGGCTGGACGCTGAGTGTTCGCAGCCTGTTTTAACTACCAAGTACATACTATGGAGGAAGCCATTTTTTTTGTAGATGCTTTCGAATGTCAAAATGTATAATCGTAGATTCTTTAAATGTGTGCAGGTTTTTATGTTATAAAAGTGCTAGCATCCCATTATTATTGCTTCTTCCCAACGCAAGTTTTAACAGTAAACAACTGCCAGTGTTTGGCCCGGTGTATTGACACCGTATTATAATACATTTATAACATGTCCAAGTGAAATAAACAGTGAAGTTTTTTTGCAAGGATAATTATTTTATTTAAAAGGACCCCTCAATTTTGAACATGGGCCTTACGATCCGGATTGCAATCAGAGGACTGCAATAATAAAAAAAAAAACAAGAACCAGCTGCCAATTAATACAGATGACCAATATTACAATTACCGGAATCACAAAGATGAACAAAGGAAGACTGGATTCACATCGGAAATGAGATAAGTTTTTAGTGCCTTCCCACCCATACCCATTCTTTAACATCCATACAGAACTCATTCGTAGTTTTTTAACAAGATTAATCCCATAAATATTGTATTGTAAAAAATAAAATCACTACCCACGTAAAGATTTTATGCAATTCATGATTCTCAATTAATGATTGAACATTAGGTTCTCAATTAATAATTGCCAGGAATATTGTCGTTGTTGTCTTTCAGGCGGGTAGCTTCTCAAATAAATAAATACGCATTGTCGGAACACATTTTATCAGGGATTAAGCTACGAAAAGGTATTTGTACACAAAATGGATAAGATCAAATCTTTAATAGCCAAGAGAGGCGTGATTAAAGGGAAATTGACGCGTTTCGCGGATTCTATAAACTCCTTGTCCGCGATTGAAATTAAACTGAGGTACGACCGAATAAAGCCATTGTTAGATCAATTCGAATCTATACAGGACGAAATTGAAATTTTATCGGATGAGGAACTGGAAAATTCTATTCAGCGCGAGACGTTTGAAAATCAATATTTTTCAGTCCTTGCTACTGCTAAAGGGGCGATGGACTCAATTAACGAGGGTAGAGTCGACATCAAACTCCCAACTCTCCAATTGAGAGAATTCGATGGGAATCAAAAAGATTGGGTAAATTTCGTTGAAACCTTTAAAACTTTGGTTCATAATAACAGTTCCTTGAGCAACGTCCAAAAATTCTTTTATTTACAATCTGCGCTGAAAGGGAACGCATTGAAAATAATTAGTAATCTAGAAGTTTCGGAATTAAACTACCTATCGGCTTGGGAATTGTTGCACGACAGATTTGCGAATCTCAGGGCTACCGTACATAAACATATCCAAACTCTATTTCAATTAAAGGATATGAAACATGAAGAGCCTGTAGCATTAAGGTATTTAATTGATGAAACTAATGTCAATTTGAAAGCGTTACAAAACATCGGAGTTAAAGTAGATCATTGGGATCCTTTGATTATTTACATAATTTCAAATAAATTGGATATAGCTACCCGGAGAAATTGGGAACAATATACATTGCAAGGTGAATTACCTACATTAAAGGAATTCATAAAATGTTTATCTGCTAGGGCACAAGTATTGGAGCTTATGAATGCTTCAGAGAAAAAATCTTCTAACCTACATAAAATGCAAATAGGCGACAATAATAACAAAAAAGATTCATCGGTATTCTTGGCAATAAAGGCAAACAACTGCATTTATTGTAATGATAAAGGTCATCAAATTTATTTTTGCAAAAAATTTCTAAAATTAAAATTACAGGATAGGATTGATGCTACGAAATCAATCCAGGCGTGTTTTAAATGTTTGAGGTTGGGTCATCGAGCACAGAGTTGCAAGACAAACCTAACCTGCAAAATTTGTGGCAAGTATAGCCACAATACTCTATTACACAAGGAGGTACCTCCGCCGGAGACCTCAAATATGGATGCTAATAACGAGGTTATAGTGTCGAATTTTTCTGCATCGGAAAAGGCAGAAAAAATAATATTATTGTCAACCGCCTACATAGGAATTGTGGGGGCCAACAATAAAATGTTTAAAGCTCGCGCCCTGATTGACTCTGGTGCGCAGAGTAATTTTATGAGAGCTGATTTTGCTAATAAATTAAATTTACCATGTGAATGGATAAACAAACCCGTGTCTGGGATCCATAATAATATCACACACATAAAAAAGAGAATTTCAGTGGAGATGACTTCGCTTAATACGGATTATAAACGCGAAATATCATGTCTGATTTTACAGGAAATTACAACCAATTTACCACAAGTGACAATGGCGAAAAAAGAGTTCAAAATACCACCAGGACTGGAGCTGGCAGACCCGAACTTCAATATAGCTGCACCCATCGACATCCTGTTGGGCGCGGAGAGCTTCTGGGAGATGCTAAACAACGATAGATTGAAACTCGAGTCAGGACCAACGCTTCAACGTACGCAACTGGGATGGATTGTGTCCGGTCCTATCAACGTGTACCCCAAACAAAGGCCTGTATCAGATTTTTGCAGTTTATCTATAAATAAGTTGAGTCATCAAATAGAAAAATTTTGGAAATTGGAAGAGATTAATTCCACTAAAATTCAAACTCAAGAAGAAAAGGCTTGCGAAGCCAGTTTTGTAAGTACTCATACTAGAGAAGATGACGGTAGATATGTTGTAAGTTTACCGCGTCGGGCATGCATTGATCAATTGGGAAACTCATTGCTCACTGCCGAAAAAAGATTTAAAAACATAGAAAGAAAATTTGTGTCACATCCCGAGTTAAAGACACAATATGTAAAATTCATGCGTGAATATGAAGAATTGGGACACATGGAGATGTGTGACCAGTCAAAAGGGGATCGTGACTCCTATTTTTTACCGCATCACGCTGTAGTGAAAGAATCCAGCACTACTACTAAAGTGAGAGTCGTTTTTGACGGCTCCGCCAAAACCTCAAATGGAATTTCCCTCAATGAAGCCTTGATGACAGGACCGGTTATACAAAAGGATCTATATAACCAACTATTGCATTTCAGGAAACATCAAATAGTCATGACTGCCGACATCGAGAAGATGTACCGCCAGATTAACATGTGTGAAGATGACCTGGACCTACAGAAGATAGTATGGCGCGAGTCGCCACAGGATGTGCTCAAGCATTATCGTCTGAAGACTGTGACTTATGGACTGGCACCTTCCTCCTTCTTAGCCACAAGATGCTTAAAGCAAATTGGTATGGATAATAATTTAATTTTTCCTAGAGCTAGTCAGGTCATAGAAAATGACTTCTATATGGATGACTTGTTAACGGGAGCAGATGAGCTGGAATCCTGTAAAAAGTTAAAAGAAGAATTAATCAGCATCTTGTCATCTGCGGGGATGACGTTGAGGAAGTGGAGGTCCAATGCGTTGGAATTGTCAGCCGAGTCGGGCCAAGCTAAGTGTGCCGATTCAGGCGATTCCGACAAAATTATTACTGACAATCCAAAGACTGAGAAAATATTAGGATTAATATGGAACAATGAATCTGATTACTTTTCTTATGTAATAATGAAGCCATCAGGTCCAACCGAGAGCAAACGAGAGATATTGTTTTGCATCGCATCAACCTTCGATCCATTGGGACTCCTAGGGCCGATAATAGTCATAGCCAAATTGATAATGCAAAGGCTGTGGCAGTCCAAAGCAGCATGGGATGATCAGTTACCTAATGAAATATTAGCACCCTGGAGGACCTACCTGCAAGATTTAATTCAGCTAAATGTGTTGAAAATACCAAGAAAAATTATTTGCAAGCAAGCAAAAGAGCTACAGCTACACGGTTTTTGCGATTCGTCTGAGAAGGCTTTCGGAGCCTGTATCTATATGGTGTCAATGGACCACAGCGGTAAGTGGCATTCACACTTAATAACATCCAAATCAAGGGTAGCACCATTGAAGTCTATTTCACTGCCTAAGTTGGAGCTATGTAGTGCTGTACTACTGGCAAAATTAATGAAAACTATAAAACAAGCATTAAATATAATGAAGATCAACACATATTATTGGTGTGACTCTACGATAGCGCTGTGTTGGCTGAAAGGTCAACCTACTCGTTGGAGCACTTTCGTGGCCAATCGAGTAGCCGAAATACAAGAACTGAGTGATCCAGATCAATGGAGACACGTATCATCATCCGACAATGCAGCGGATATACTTTCAAGAGGAGCTACTGTGGATAAACTGATAAATTCTACAATATGGTGGAATGGACCAAATTGGTTGACCGACGGAGTCAACGATTGGCCTATATCGAACATTTCCTGTTCAAACCCTCCGGAGCTCAAGAGTAAAAATATTCTTTTATCTACTGATATTCAAGAATGGGAAATATTTGGAAAATTTTCCTCATTTATCAAATTGAAAAGGGTTACAGCATATGTACTGCGGTTTGTGAATAACTGCAGAAATATTAAAAGTAAAATTTCAGGTAATTTAAGTGTAGCTGAACTAGAAGCAAGTTTGAATTGTCTACTGAAATCAGCTCAGGCACATGCCTTTCAAAAGGAGTTGAAGACATTTAAAAACCAGGGAAATGTCAACAAAAATAGTAACTTAAAATCTCTTCATCCCTTTTTATGTGATGGTCTTATATATGTGGGCGGTAGATTACATTTAGCTACACACCTATCGTACCAACAAAGACATCCAATTATATTGCCAGCTAAACATAAGCTAACCGAATTGATTATACGTCACTATCATTATGTAAACTTACACGCAGGACCTCAAGCGCTATTAGCTGAAATAAGATTAAGGTTTTGGCCTATTTTTGGGAAAAATACTGTTAAAAAGATATTACATAAGTGTATTGTGTGTTTTAGGTGTAATCCTCGTATTGGTAACCAGATCATGGGAAGCTTACCGAGCGAAAGAATCACACCGAGCCGACCTTTTGCTATCACGGGAGTCGATTTTGCTGGACCGATTCCAACCAAAAGTGGGCCACTGAGGAGAGCTCCACTCGTGAAATCGTATTTATGTATTTTTGTTTGTTTTTCCACAAAGGCGGTTCATTTGGAATTAGTTTCGGATTTATCTAGCAATGCTTTTTTGAACAGTTTAAAGAGATTTATATCCCGTAGGGGAGAACCTGATAAGATCTTTTCCGATAACGCTAGCAACTTTCGGGGGGCCAGTAATAGGCTCAAGGAGCTGTATACCAGTTTGAGAGAGAACCACGACAAGATTCAAAATTATTTAGCTAACAGAGGTATTGAGTGGAGGTTCATAACCCCTCGAGCCCCTAGTCAGGGAGGGCTGTGGGAAGCTGCGGTCAAGTCAGCAAAGTTTCATTTGTATAGAGTCACTAGTAATTCTGCTTTAACCTTTGAACTTTTGTATACCTTAATTTGTCAGATTGAGGCCTGTCTAAATTCCCGTCCATTGACTTCCTTGTCTGATGACATCCACGATTACCAACCCCTCACCCCAAACCATTTCCTCATAGGCACTAAATCCTCTATCATTCCGGAGAGAGATGTCCGAGCCATACCAGACAACAGGCTGACCCAATATCAGAGAATCCATGCGCTAATGTTATCCTTTTGGTATAGATGGAAGCGAGAGTACTTGATGGAGCTACAAAAAAGGACGAAATGGCAAACCAGTAATCAACGGGCACTGCAAAAGGATGATCTGGTTATTCTGAAGGAAGATAATTTACCTCCACCATTATGGAAAATGGCGCGAGTTATATCTACACATCCCGGCGCGGATGGTGTAGTGCGAGTGGTTACCCTGAAAACCCCTCAAGGAATCTTTGTCAGGCCTATCACAAAGATATGTCTAATGCCTCTGGACCCGGAAGCTGAACCTGTGACGGACGCCCCGGACCCTTCCGTCAGTCCGGACTCCCCGGACGACCATGATGAAACTTTTTAGGGTGAAAATATTAAAAAAAGACCCTTTAAAGATACCAATCCCAGGAACAACATGACAACCTATAAATTGATGATTGATTGCACCCCGCGCTGTGGTGCTTATAGCGTGGACTGCACCCGGAGAAGATCCTAACCAATGGACTTGAAAAAAAAAAAAAAAGACAATTGTGTTGTGTTGGGTTGGGTTTTATTATAATATTATTTTGTGTTAGGTTGTGTTCTATTATAATAGTATTTTGTGTTAAGTTATTATTTAAATATGTAAAAAAAAAATTTTTTGTTAATTTAAGTTTATGTAATTAGTTTAGGTTAATCACCTTAAAATTCAACTTGTGAATGTACATTTTTAAATAATAGTATAACAAGCAGTGCAGGATTACTTAGTTTTGGCTGCTAATTTATAATAGGTAAAATTATTTGTTAGTATTTGTACGGTATTTAGAGTTAGGATTTGTGTTTTTTGCCTTTGCCTTAATTGTCTTCCCCTGTTTTTGTTATGTTTTCTTGAAGGGTTCCTAAATCGGTATGGGCGATTTAGTAACCCCGAGGCGGAAGCTATGTTAAAAATTGAGATACTACCAGCACCTATGGGTTGCTTGAGCAAGCTCCCAGACGTTGATATTTCGAATGGTGCGAGGCTTGGCTGGACGCTGAGTGTTCGCAGCCTGTTTTAACTACCAAGTACATACTATGGAGGAAGCCATTTTTTTTGTAGATGCTTTCGAATGTCAAAATGTATAATCGTAGATTCTTTAAATGTGTGCAGGTTTTTATGTTATAAAAGTGCTAGCATCCCATTATTATTGCTTCTTCCCAACGCAAGTTTTTAACAGTAAACAACTGCCAGTGTTTGGCCCGGTGTATTGACACCGTATTATAATACATTTATAACATGTCCAAGTGAAATAAACAGTGAAGTTTTTTTGCAAGGATAATTATTTTATTTAAAAGGACCCCTCAATTTTGAACACCATAGTTGATCACACATTTTGTTTTGTTTGTACAAGAAATGCTGACTTTTGTGCACTTGTGGAGTGTTTTTTTTAAGGGATGCCAGCTTGGGTATTACCGTGGTCTCATTTTTTTTACAAACAATGTCACTCTTTTGAGTTTTTGATGCAGGTTGTTTAATGGATTTTTGGATATCCTAAGCTGCGAGCTTAACTTTCTGTTTTGCTGTTAAGTACCAATCGACTTTTGTCATGATCTGATAGATAGGTATTGTGTTATGTAAATCCTAATCTGACCACCTTGATTGGCAGGTATTTATTGTTTTATAAAACCTGACCTGATTTGATTTTTGAAAATTGGATAATTTAAATATTATTCTAGTTTGACGACCTTTTTACATATAGGTATTTCTTCGGAATTGTAAATCCTGGTTCAATAATGACAGATGATCCAATGTAAGATCCCTACTCTGCCCACGTCTGATAGACAGTTTGTATACTGATTCTATATTACTTATAACACAGAAAAGTATTTTCTTGTGTCCTAGTTTTGCCAACATTGAACTCCATTGTTCTGATTGAAAAATGTATATTTATATAGATATTTTCTTAATTTAGGCTTCTTTAATTTTAAGTATTTGTTTATTTTTTAAGTTTTATCTTAAGAATGTTAAACCGGATGGACTTAGTTAGATAGGTTACTTTTTTTTGCTATTCAAATATAGCGTAAATTCAGTGCGAGTGAGGGCTGTTTAACCCTAAAAAGTGAAGCCAAATTGGCCTTTATTTCCTGTATAAGGAAAAGTGATCAAATTTTTTTTTTTCTTTTCTACTATTTATTTGGTTGTGTTTTTTCTTAAAATATAAAATGTTGAGTATTTTATAAGTATAAATCTTGTTAAATTGACACGAAAACAACAGGTCTCCTTTTTTTTAAAGTAAATTCAAAACTTTGTTTAATTTAGTAGATGATGGTTGACTCCTTGTTTTCGTGCCTTTCTTTTCTTGTTTGTTCTTTATTATTAAGAAATTTAATTTTAAGAGATTTACCTTTAAGAAATTTAGTTCTAAGTTGTTATTTTAATTACTAATTAATGTTTTTGTTATCATTTTTCTAGATACCTGATGGACTCATAGTGTAGTTAGTTTGTGGACTTAGTTTTTCATGTTTGAGGGCAAACATTTTCGTGGGAAGGGGGGAATTGTCATATAAATAATTATGTGACTAATGCAGTTCTTGCTTAGGTGGTTATTTTGTCTATGGTGTTTTTTTTGGACACTGGTAATTTTTGGAAAAGAAAGAGTTCCTTTTTGTTTATGGGTACTTCCTTCCGATCAACTTGGGCAGTTGGGTCGGAAATTGGTCACTCACCATCCTGGTGTTTAAATTTACGTTTAATCATGAGAATCTAAGTCGATTTTAAACCTAAAAGAACGCGGGGTGTTTTTTACGTAACACGCGAGGTTCGTGTACGAGTTATTTTTAGTGGATGACGTGTAAGTCCCACTTTTTTCCGATGTGGCTGGTTGGCCGTGTTGTGGATGTATTTCTGGAAAAGGAATCGTGAAGTGAATTGCTCCTGGTGTTGGCTACTATAATATGCCTTAACGACCCCGCGTCGCAATGTCACGGTCTGCTAACCGTAATACGCCAGACTTGGCTACTGATGGGGACCACGTGCCTTTGGATTGGAGTTCGTAGAGATGGCCCGTGGCTGAATGCGCTCCTTGGAGGTATAGCGTCCTCCTGCCCAATTAGAAGGACGACCTTGGTGCTCTGGGTTCCGCGCCGTTCCCATATGGGAAGACTGGAGTTCCCGTCCCGTCTCGTGTTTTCTCACTGCGAAGCAAGATCGCGTTCGTCTACCGGGGTTATTTCCGTATAGTTAGTTTAGCGTGTCCATTAGGAGTCCATCTGGTATGTGTATTTTTGTATTTCCTTTTTGTTACCTTGGTACGAAGTTTGTACACTTCCTTGTTACTTTTTTGGTTTTGGATTCAATACATTTTTATAAAGTTCCTCTTCTTTTATTTGATTGAAAACCCTACCTACATGACAGATAACTACTTGGCCCACTATCCTGAGCCCT
This sequence comes from Limnephilus rhombicus, assembly GCA_929108145.2. Taxonomy (NCBI): domain Eukaryota; kingdom Metazoa; phylum Arthropoda; class Insecta; order Trichoptera; family Limnephilidae; genus Limnephilus; species Limnephilus rhombicus. The sequence continues at coordinate 43,749,490 of OV815283.1, forward strand.
GGTCTCTGCTCTGCCGCAAGGTTACGTTTTATACGAACATGATACGTTTCAATATGTAATTAATTTGTGTTATTTAATAAAGCATTAAATTAAAATAATATATTTGCGACGCATTCCAGAGTGGAAAAAACTCTCAGTATCGCCCTGGTGTAATACCAACATTCAGAATTGAAGCGTTCCTTCAAATGGCGTTAGCCCTGTGCCTGAATAGCTAGGTAGACTCTAAAAACGATATAATACGCACTTGCCCAATCAGTTATCACTCACGGTATGATTGGTTGGGGTAGTTCTGCTAAAACTAATATGAACCCTCTCGACAAAGCACAAAAAGCCTTAATTAAAGTTATTACAAAAAAACCTTATAGATTCCCGAAAATACAGTTATTTAAAGACTTTGCTGTATTGAATAACAACAACTGTACCTGCTTCAAAATAATAATTATACAATACCAAAAGGACAAACTAAACCATCATACTGCACAACACAATTACGAAACAAGACACAGACACCAACACATGACTCCAAAGACAAATACTACCTATGGACAAAGACATTACCGTAATTTGGCTCCAAATTTTTTTAATTTAATTGAAAAAGATATTAAAGATATTCATGTGACTAAAAATTCTAATCTACAACACGAAACTTATACGTGGATATTCAACAAAGGCGTTGTATACTGCGGGCAGATAATTTATAGAAGATAATATTATAGAAGATCTGTGTGCATAGTATTAAGAGCAGGCAAAATATAATATATTTTTTATTTACTATCTAAGCAGCATTATATGTATAAGACTGATTACTGTGAACTATATATCAATAATTCCTTAATATACTAGTAATAACTCATCTTTTCCAATAATTCTTTAACTTCTTCACCTTATTATTGTAATCCATCTTGTTATTATTGTAATTCATATAACTACATAAACCCTCTTATTGTAGAAGAATTTGTGTGCATAGTATCAATTAGTGAAAAATTCAACCTATACAAATGAATGTTTATCCGAAAACTGTAAACTTCACCCGCCATAACACAGGGTCATCCCTAGCATGGAGAGTGAAATATCACAAAAAACTATTTGTACTTTCGATAATTCATGTATTTAATAAATCAAATAAATAATTAAATAAATTAATATCATACAACAACACACTAAACTGTATCTTTCTCTTTTCCTCTCAAATATTTGTTATTATTTCTAAATTTCTTAGTATTCTTAAGTATATAATCATTTTAAATTTTTATATTTCTTATTAATTGTATAAATATTTTTTTTTGTTTCTCAACGTTTTGCATTATCTTTTTCTTTCATTCTATTTATCTTTTCATATATAATTTAAAATGTTGTCTTATTCTTTTCTTACAAAATTAAGTAATCAAAATTTGACTAAATTCCTGCCACCTCGGAACAGGCTCAGCCTAGTGAGGTGGTGTTTACCAAAAACAAAAAATATGTATTATACTTCAAAATGTAAAAAAAAAAAAACAAAAAATGTATTTGTGCTTATCTTGGTTAATAAATAATTTTTAAAAAAGGTATTTTTCGAAGTTCTTCTGCCACATCTCCTTCTCCTCCGCACAACATACCCTTAATTGTCAAAAGCCTCACTGACTCCAGACGGGAGCATTTGTGACTTTTGTGCGGTATTCACATTTTTTTTTAATGAAGATTTCCCGGATGAGAGCCACCCATAATAATACTTGGCCAATTTATATAGCGTCTTTTTTGTAAAAAATCACCTCAAGGGCACTCTACGTGAGAAGCTACCAGATTAAAAATAATTTCACAAGCATTTAATTTTAAAATAAAATAATATATTATGTATTTGTGGCGCATTCCAGATTGGTAGAGGCGTACTCTTAGTATCGCCCTAGTAAAAGGCCACTCGAAATAGGAACATTGCTTGGATTGTTGTTTTTAAATGGTAACGCAAAACGATCGCACAAGTTCTTTGACCGGGTCTGGCAAAGAGGACTTGTCAATTAACTGCAGAATTAACGGACTTACCGCATCCCTGTGAAGTGTTTCCTGTTGAGGTAAGACTCAAATTTACAAAACGCAGAAGTCGAAGCACGGCGGCCGGTAAATCGTTCCACAGTCGAGCTGTTGAATTCGAAAACGTGTCGTAGAAAACGAAAGTAATTTCCCTCAGGGTTTTCTGAGAAAATTTAATGGAAAAAGGTACCTACCTAGGTATTACCTCCGTCAAAATTCTATCCTTTATGTGCAGAAATGTTATTTCAAAAACATTTTTAATGGAAAACTTTTTTAGCACCGTTGTGATTTGAAACTCGATGAAACGAAAAATAGCGACACCAAAAAAGACAAACACGTACATCCATAGGATTTAGCCTGTGAGAGAATGAGATAATATAATCGGTCTCCTCTTTATGCGGTGCTGCGTAGCCTGTTGGTCTCCTCATTGTGCTGTGCTTTGTAGCCTCTACACGCTTATCTACTTTGGTTTACTGAAGGTTTCATTTCTACCGCGTGTGAACTGCACACTCTGATTTTTGAAGTGAAACTTCTTTAGCACCGTTGTGATTTGATTGATCCTAGGATGAAACGGAAACGACACTGAAAAGAGACAAACACGTACATCTTTAGGATTTAGCCTGCGAGAGAATGAGAAAGAATGATACCTTACCACATTGGCCGTTTGATTATGAGCTCACTTTTCAAGGCTCCTATTGGTTGCAATTGTGTGGACGAAGGTTTCACTTCGACTGCACTCGATTTTTTTTTGGTATGAATCAATCACATTATATATTTTTTAATATGTTTGTATTATCTTCTAATTTTATTTCATTGGTAAGTCGCCAAATATCTTCTTCTTCTTCGATGGTGCTACAGCACATATTATCGAGCTTTAACCTCCTACAACATTTGCCTCCAACTCCTCCTGTCCTCAGCGGCTGACTTCCAGTTTGGTACCTTGAGAAGCTGTGCTGCATCCCCTCTTACCTCGTCTTCCCACCTCAGTCTGGGTCTTCCCACTTTTCTCCTTTCACCTGGGTGTCCAGTCATAATTATTTTTGGAACGCGTGCGTCCGGCATTCTCTGTACATTATCTGCCAATCTCAATCTGAGGAGTCTCATATGGACTGAGATGTTAGGGGTCTGATATGTATCATACAATTCTTTGTCATGCCGGATGCGCCACTGTTCCACCTCTTTCACGGGTCCATATATTCTTCTCAATACTTTTCTTTCAAAAGTATCCAGCATTTCAGTCATATTTGCCGTCAGTGTCAGCAACTCACATCCATATGCCAATACAGTTCTGAAAATGGTCTTATACATGGTTACTTTGGTTTTCCTGTGGACGCTACGTGACTTAAACACTTAAATATCTTAATTATGAATTATTTTTATTTCATTTCAAAAATTTTTTTAGATCAAATAAATATTTAAACATTATATCACCCACTTAGTTGCTCGGTACATTTTTACGGTGGACATTTGACTTAGGGTTTTTATTATTTTCATTGGGTGACCAGATCTGAATATGTGTGTACTTTCAAACCTTTCTCTTTCCCATCTCCTTCCCCTACCACTGCCCACACTTTTACAACTTTGAATATCATGGTCCCGCTGATTCCAGCCTCGCGGAACTAATTTTGCCGAAATTACAACAAAAAGAGAAAAATGGCATGTTTTCAGTCACCAAAAATAAAGGTAATTAGTTTTTTTGTTATTTCAGTCTTAATATTATAATATGTTTGTCAAGATCAGAGTTTCTCAAACTAATCTGGCTCGTCACCCTTATCAAATGTGTTTTTCTTCAGCTCTACCCCAACTCTCCAGGGAAACATCACCACCAAATCTTACAGCATTATTTTTTCAATTTTATTTATAAATCTTGTCGCACGATTTGCAAAAAAATAAAATGAGTGCTTTTATTCTTTTTACGAATCTTTTTTGCAGTATTTTTATTGATATGTTTTGTAAAATCTTTACAACTCCGCTCCGGGAAATGTCAGTGGTGAAATATTTCTCCGATTGACCGATAGAGGCGCCTTTCGTCGCTTCTGTTGAAGAGACGACTGGCATCGGACCGCGCCGCCCAGTGAAGGTATGTCTAGGGAAATTTCCCTAGATCTAGGGGAGAAAAATATTTTTTAGGGAAAAGGGAAATCAGCACAATATCTAGGGAAATTTCGAACTCTAGCAATTTTTTTATTACATATGACAATATTACTACTACCAGACTATTACCAGACTATTGTAACACCCGCAATAATGTATGGCTCCGAATGCTGGACTATGTACAACTCCTACACTAGGCAACTTGAAACAGCAGAAATGCGAATGCTTAGATGGTCGGCAGGAGTATCACTAAAAGATAAGATCAAAAGTTCACGCATTCGTGGTAGCCTGGGTGTCACAGACATAAAAAGTAAGTTGGAAGAACGACAGTTGAGATGGTATGGACACATAAGACGGAGACCATAAGACCACACAGTGATGCAGGCAATGTCTATGGAGCTTCACCGAGAGTCATCCAGGGGAAGACCGAAGAACTCCTGGATGACTCAATGTTCCAAAATTCTTCAGAAAAACGGCCTGGATGAAGGCGATACCCAGAACAGAAGATATTACAACCTGAGAACGAGAAGAGCCGACCCCAACAGCCTACCTAGGGAATGAGTTGGGACAGCGCAAGGAAGAAGATGACAATATTACTGATATTATATATTTATATTTTTTGGGATTCCCATGAATCTTAAATATTGTTGTTGTACTTACATGTTGCTAGCATTACTATGTGTATCTGATGAATTTTTGATTTTATGGAAATATGTTAATTCCCTGATAACTGTATTTCAACTCCCAATAATTCTTATTTGATTATATGTAAAAAAAAAAAAAAAAAAAAAAAAAAAAAAAAAAAAAAAAAAAAAAAAAAAAAAAAAAAAAAAAGTATTTATGTATGTTTTAATATGACATGTATTTATGTGTTCGATTATGCACACGTATGCGAATACCTGTGTGTATGTATGTGCGCATATGCGTGTATGTGTGTATGTACATATATGTGTGTATGTATGTACATATATGTAAATGTATGTGTATGTAAGTTTTTGTATATATATGTACCCGCCTCGGAACAGACTTAGTCTAGTGAGACGGGCTACTAACTTGTTTGTATAAGATATTATTATTACAATAAACGACCGGGTTGCCGGCATTGAATAAAAAAAAAATCAAGCAATGTTGTTTTTAACACTGACAATTTAAAATGATATAATTTATCTAAGAAGATAAATGGAAACCTCTGAAAAAAAATTATTATTTAAGATTTAAGTTCCGTTTTTTTCGGTGATTGCGGTTGATTTTTATTATGAAAAGTGTTTTTTTATTTGGAATTCCATTTCTAATTTAATGGTAAGTGTATACATACTTTGAAAGTATTATTTCACTTAGCAAAAATAGTTTTATTTGGAAAAGCACAGTAATATGAGTACATCTACCAAGTTCCGATATGTTTCCAATTAATTATTCATATTAATTAATATGCCGCCTCAGATCCAATCTTCCTCTCTTATAGTTAGGTCGGTTAACTTATAGCCTTGTGATTGTAAATACGTAAACACAAATGAACAAGATTGTTAATACTGAAAACCTAATAATTGAATGAACGCACTTCATACACTTGCCGACTTTTATCGATCGATTGAAAAAAAAAAAAAAAAAATTGTTCGATATCAATCTGGATTTTTTGCTGGATCTGGAAACTAAGACAGTTTGAGAGGAAAGGTAAAGATACAAGTAATGTTAATGTTTTAAATAGTTCCTATGAATGTCACTTCAAGAGAAAAGGGGCTAATATATATTGAACAGATAAAACGTATGATTTTGCTAAAGCACTCGCGGTGCATCCTTACCTATTCTCATTCAAAAGCCAGTGCTTAGTTGGTAATATCACGGGCTTTCGGAAACACAGGTTTTACTTAGATTATAAATCGTGGTATCAGAGCACGAAATACACGCAATTTAACCACATTTCTCGGAAGGTCGAACGCAATTGACCTGATTTTAATAAGTGGGGGGCGAATGCAAAGGTCATACATAGGCGCATGTACAGTCAGTGTGGATATGCCTTCTAGCATTAAAGATCGCGGTCTCCTCCAAGATAATGCGTATATATATAGGTATATATACATATTTTTTATGCATCCTTTCTCTCATTCAAATCACCCTCGAATTTCCCCTGCCAGCGCCTCTTGTTCTTCGAAATTTGAGGCTTTTGGAAACACAGGTTTTGTTTAGATTATAAATCGTGGTATCAGAGCACGAAACACATAGGCAATTTAAAATAACACCTTTCGCGAAGCAGCAGGTGCGAAGTTAATCAAGTCTGGCACGCGTACTAGTTAGACTTATCACGTCGGCGTTTGGAAGGCTCATATTACAGTATATCTACCAACCTACCTAATACATATCTGATTTACAAGTAACATATCTACTCAAAGACAGATGTTAATTAACGTCATACTAAATATGGGTATAATTTACATTTGTACCGCAGATTAATTAAATTTTGTAGTTGAGAATAAAATTATTATTAATGAGGCCCTTAATATTAACACACAGCTGATTAAATATGGCCCCACAGCGACATGGGAACATCTATTAAAAATGTATTTTAATTACTTATACCTAAAATTCTGGAATGCCGATGGGGGTTGAAATAATTGCGATTTAAGAAAAACGTAATAATAATTATTACTGTCACGCTTCCCACTGAAGTTATGTACGTATGCATAATACCGACTCGTACTATCGTTATTTCCGGGCTTTGCGCGAGTTTCATACAATTTTTTGTGGTAAAAAAAATGGATCTTCTCTTATTTTTCTTACAATGAAAATTCTAAGCTCTTCAGAGGAATAGGTCTCAACACTTGAGTGCTTTGAGGTATTTTAAAGAATTAAGAGTAAGCGTGGGTTCCATTGATACTCACGGATTACGTTTCCAAATCTTTAGACAAAGGCTACCAAATATATTATTAACACAATGATTTTTCAAAGGTCTTTTGTACCTTAAACCGTATTTTTTTTAAATAAACAGTCAACGGTTGTTTTTTTACTGTTTCTTTGTCAGCTTTTTTGCTGGAAGAAAATAATTTGAAATGCTCCGAATATTCCTATCAAAAATATTTGTTGTGCTCTCCGGAGTTCCCCATGGCTCCAATATGGGACCGCTCGTCTTTACTATTTCTATTATTGATATCACAAAAATTATTACAATTCTTTTTTGCTGATATCTTAAAACTAATCTTGGATGTACAAACTTTAGTAGATCGCATTCGACTTGAACATTGATTGTGATTGAGAATTGTTGACTGGAGTAAAAGGAATCGGATTGAGTTCAATGTTTCTTAACGTTCTATTTTTTCTTTCGCAAAGGCAAGTCATGCATGGTTTTAGCCAAGTTTTAGCCGTATACCATTGACCGCCAGCTTACCAGCATTGCGATTTTGGAATATAATGATTAATAATTGATAAATATTAGATATTTAGAATAAACAAATAACACTTCACTACTTTAATCTCAAATTCACATTGTGCCGTCATTTTAAATATGTGTTTTATTTTTATTTCATAATAATAGAATTTTAATAGTATTAAAATAATTGTAATTAGATGGAAATAGTTGTATTTATACTTCTTCAGTTTAAATATGTTATATTTACTCTAAAAAGTTTAAGAACATATTTCTGCTTTATGAAAATAACGTTTTTCATCGTGGTTGTGCGGGTTATACAGTTATTCAACTCACAAAATCATGAAACAATTGTAACTATTTATGCAACATTTAATATTCAAATTTCAGGAAATAAAATATTTCATTATGTATTGCGTGGGATTTTACCATTCTGATAAAGCCCACGTCTGCGAAATTAAGAGTACTTTTGATAATAAAAAAACTTTCACAGTTCTGAAACATTTGGTTAAAAACACGCCTCCACAAACCAAAAAATAGACTCGTATGTAAATCTAATGAATAAAAAAACTCGTATAATTAGTATCCACAAAAATGTATTGGAAACTTTGTACAGATCAAAAGAATTCAACTCGACAGCACTACATTGTATTGGTTTTTAATTTTTCCGATTTTTGCGAACTTTCTAAAGCTAAATATGTTTGCATTATTTTAATTTTAAAGATTTTTTATGCTTATGAATACTTAAGAGGAAACTCGGTCGCCGAGAAATTTCAACAATAGGTATTTTACTAATCTATTGCTATCACTGTCGATCTTACTCCCAGGAATACTGAGCGAAAGGGATAACTACGTACGTACCTGAATAAAATCATCAAAACCGATGTTTTATATTTCCCATGTTTCTCCTTCAAAACTAGACCGATTTTAAGATTTTTTTACAAACCGTATTAGAAGAGAATAATTAAATTCAATTTATTCATTTTTAAAATATTACAAAATTAAAATTTCAAAGCGTTTTAAAATATAGAAAATATTAAGATTCAAACAGACTTAAGCAATTTATAAATCAAAGAATCACAATCAGACAACAGCAACAAAGCTTGTCGTTTCAATTGTGCTTCATTGATGTTAAACATATCGATATTCGAAGTGATTCTATTTAACGACAAGAAAGATCTCCCGACTGGCATAACCAACTATATTTATTTATTGATGGCTTTTACATATAAAATAAATTGAACAGGAGCATTATAACAAGTATGCAGTATCATAAGTATATAGTACCTACATAAAATGATAACTAGAGCTAGAAAGATATAAGCAGGCCTTACATAAGTAGGTATCAGTATTCGAGTAATTGTTTACAAAGGAGTTCAACCAGCGGATTCGTATTTGGGCTCACGCTACATTAGATTCAATAATTATTGTCACAATATCACACAAAATGTTATTCCAAATATACTCGAAGCATACCAGTATTGCAGTGGTGTAAAACATTTTTAACGATTAATATAAAAGTAGATAATTTTCTTGTAATTATTTTTTTTTTATTAATTTTTTTTTAATTATTATTTTTTTTGCTATCATAAATGTAGGTACGTATGTTTGTTATTATTATGAAAAAGAAAAAAAAAGGTACACAGTAATTACATACCTATATAAATAAGTAAGTAGGTACAATGAATGTAGTTATCATGAATGTAGTTACAGAGCAGTGGGTATTAAGTTTGTTACTGTTAACAATGTGATACATTTAGTATATAATACTCTTTGTCTGTACATTTCGCTTAAGGGCCCGCAACCCGGATTTCTACCGATTTATTACATATTTCCCTTAAACACGGTAAGTTTTAAAGCTCTTAAAAAAATATATGTTATTCTTGAAGATAATATCTAGACTTTGCCCGCGCCGAAACATAAATTATATAAAATTCCCTCGATAGAAAAAAATCGCAAAGTATGCTCTCAAAATTATTATAAACACTTTTGTTTCAATTATTTTACAAGTTATATGTATGAAAAAATTCACAGTGTTTCTTTAAATGCTGTTTAAGATAATTCCCGCGAGATTTTTGCTCTATTTTAAACGAATCGTGTTTTATTAAACATTTTCGCAATTTTCGCATCGATTTTGTCGCTGTAAATGTTAGCGCTCTCCTCTAACATTCGTAATTTCGTATCTCTCCATCTTCTTCTTTTCGAGCCCGGTTACAGAGCCTTAAGTACGTAGTCTAGTTTGTATACTGAACGTGTGAAAATTGATGGCTTCCAAACCAGGCAATTTTAACGATTTTTGGATGGTCTTAACACTTTTAAGTAACTTATCAAAAAAAACAAAACGAACCGACATGCTAGCAGTCGATATCTATATTTTATTAAAAATATTCACACTAAGTATTAAATCCAGAGAGGAAATTTGGGAATAGGCTAGTTTATTGGCATTAGTCTGAAAAACGGCAGAGTACAGTGAGACGATGAATGAATTTAAATGAAGTATGGAATATGTTCCAAGACAGAGTTATGCGGCGGTATATCCTCTCTGCGGTCATTCCAGGGGATAAAATATGAATGAATTACAGCAGAGTATAGTGAGACGATGAATAAATTTAAATGAAGCATGGAATATGTTCCAAGACAGAATTATGCGGCGGTATATTCTCTCTGCGGTCATTCCAGGGGATAACATATGAATTAATTACAGCAGAGTACAGTGAGACGATGAATGAATTTAAATAAAGCATGGAATATGTTCCAAGACAGAGTTATGCGGCGTTATATCCTCTCTGCGGTCATTCCAGGGCATAACATATGAATGAATTACAGCAGAGTACAGTGAGACGATGAATGAATTTAAATGAAGCATGGATATGTTCCAAGACAGAATTATGCGGCGGTATATTCTCTCTGCGGTCATTCCAGGGAATAACATATGAATGAATTACAGAAGAGTACAGAGAGACGATAGAATATATTCCAAAACATCGTTATACGGCGGACTATCCTCTCCGTTGTCATTCAAGGGAAACGGCGAGACGGTTAAAATTATATAAATTTTTTAGAAATCTTGACTATTTTGAAGCACTCTGTTATATTTCTGTACCCGAGAAGCATACGGATGCAAGTCCAAAATTTAAAGAAATGAGGTTTTAATGCAGATTTGAAGTAAATCATCACGTTTATCGGTGGCAGAAAGATAAAGGTCATATCATGAAGAAAAATAGGATTTTCAAAAATCTATACGAATGCAAATACCTTTGATGGAACAACTATCTTAGAAGCAGAAAGATGTACATGGACTTGCATCTTTATGATTTAATTGCACTTTGAGTATTATGACTCAAATCCTACGTATTATATAGTACTAGCTTTTGCCCTCGGCTTCGCACGTGCCATTCGTCCCCCCCCTTCAAACCCGTTACATTAATTTTTCAAACAACTCGCGTGCCATCTATTAAAACGTAACAATCAAACACGCGCAGTAAATTTTAACTATCAAAGGGATCTCCATAGTAACCTAAACAAATAATTAAATAACAATGCACGTCAAACAATTACTTAGCAATGCAACGAAGAAGTTATGAGACCATAGTTACAGAAAAATGTGGAGGAGCTATTCCGGGCAGCGCAAGACAGAGAGACATTTTCAAGAGTGATCGCCAACGTCGCGACGTATCGGGGGACCTGGGTACCTAGCATGGTCGATCGATATAAGTTTTATCGAAAATGTCGGTAACTTGTCATCGCTAACGAACAAATAACAGTACATATGAGATAAAGTAGGATCCTTTAGGCATTGTGAACTATTGTATTTTCGTTAGCGGCCTGCAGTCGTGCTCGGGAGCGACCATGCTAGGTACCCTGAGAGGGCACAGAAAGAAGAAGTTACAAAAAAAATTTTTTTTCGCTCTCCTGAACATCTTCCATTTTGGACTTGTATCCTTATGCTTCTCGGGTACAGATTTTCTGGCAAAGTTGGTCAAAATTCTTAATGCATATCTTACCGACATTAATATTTCATTTCATTAAGTGCCTTACTCTCCAGAACAGCCCAGCAACAGCTGTTGGTAGTTTCGCTTTCGAGTAAAGAATTAATAACTAAAACCCTCGGAAACATTCGGCGATTGTTCGAGTTACAAGTTTCAAATAATACGGATAACTTTTCTTTGCTGCCTTAATATTTTAAAAACCGCTTAAAATATTCTTGGTCATAGAATAAAGAAGCATTCAAGAAGTACGACTGAAAAATAAATGTTCCGTGATCGAAATTTTCAGGGCCAGAACATTTATCGTGATTGTTTTTTGGGGTAATATGCCGTGTTGCGCTACCTCCTTTGCGACAGCATTGCAGTATCCAGGGAAGATGCGTAATCGAACATTGTGGTGAAGTGTTCTTATATGTGAAGATGCGATACCATGTTGCAGCTTCAATGCTCTACGGTCTACGAGCTGGTATTACTGTACAATTTAAAATGGTTTTCTGCGTTTAGTTTTGTTTTCAATTACCGAATACCAAAAAAATTGAAATGGGAAAACGCCTTAAACTTCTTCCGACAGCAATTTTGTATAAATTAAACATGTTTTTACATAACATGCGTATGTAAATAAAATAACAAGGAAAGGAAACGCAAAATGTGGAGGATTAAAAAAATCTAGTTACTTACGAATCACATTCGCACCATTGGGTTATATATTTTCACCGCGTTATGATAATTATTTTTTAATCGTAAATAAGGGTCAAATTAAAACTATTATTAGAATTTTCATCATCCCGTGACCGTTGATTTATTGTACAAGGTGGCCCAAAATTAATCACCCTATCGGAAGATGTTATAATTTTTGCAAATGGCATCGTACGTCAATAATATTTGACATTTGTGAACTAGACAGCTGCAGAATACAAACAGATAAGCAATGGAGCGCTATACTCCGCAAGAACGTGGAATAATTTTGTCGATTAAAGCTTTAACGCTTTTAGCTATTTTGTGTCGAAAGTCATCATGAGCGACGAGGCGCATTTCCACTTAAACGGTTACGCCAATAAGCAAAATATTCGTTTCTGGGGCACTGAAAATCTGCGTATGATGCACGAAGAGCCATTACATCCACTCAAAGCCAATGTGCGGTGCGGCGTTCACGCGGGAGGAGTGATTGGGCCGTATTTTTTGAGGACGCCATTGGAATTACAGTCGCTATTACAGGCAAACGCTACAGGGCCATGATAAACGACTTCTTACTTCCGGAATTGGATGAGCGGGGCTTGATGAACATGTGGTTAAGCAAGACGGTGCAACCTAACACACAGCACGAGCCACAATGGATATTGTGAAGGAAGCGTTTCCTGGTCGCGTAATCTCTCGTTTCGGTGATTTGGTATGGCAGCAAGATCATCCGATTTAACCATCATAGACTTCTTTTTTGGGGCTATCTGAAGTCGCAGGTTTATGCCAACAAGCCTCAAATAATCGCAGCCCTTGCTAAAAGTCATGGAAAATGCGATAAAAGTCCAGATAAAGATTTCTATTACTCAAAATCATTTTTTTTTTTATTTAGTAAAAAAGTTATTCAAAAATATAATTGGATGGTTAATTTTGCGCCACCCTATATTATATAGGAACCGAATACCCGTGAAATTTAAGGGGAGGACGGAATTGAAGGCAAATTGCTAAAAGGTATAGCATCTCTATATGAAAAAAATAGCAGTAGGGTCCGTGTGGTATTGGGTATTGGCTACAGACAAGGGTGCCCTATGTTGCCTATCCTCTTCACTATATTCATGGACTGAATTAACCGAAACGGTCAAACGCTAGATGCGACACTGGTAGGCAATACTGTATAATACAGCTCCCTGCTACTTGCTGAGGACTACGCGAGATTAACGACAGCACAGGAGGGACTAGAAGAGTGTATCAACCGATTTAACGAAGAGTGCACGGCAAGGCGGCGGGATTGAAGATGAGTACCTCAAAAACAGAGGTGATGGTTATAGGAAGGGACCAAACTCAGTGCAATATACTCGCTAATGGAACTCGGCTGAAACAGGTGGACAGATTTTTTAATCTGTCCATTGCTGGAGAAATTGATCGGAGAATAAATGCGGCAGTGTTGCGTCCTCTATAGACTCTAAAGAGCTCAGTGATAATGCTGAAGTCACATGGTTCACTCGGATGAAGGTTTACTCGATGAAATGTTCCATTCTCTTTTCAACGCGTGTTCAGACGGTTCCTTCGAAGGAAGAGTTCACTCGACATTCTCGCTACGAAGTCGTCGAGCGTAGTCGCGGCGCGCATTGGAATTCGTCCGGCGCTGACGGCTAAGTTCGGGAATATTTACGATTTCAATTGACATTTCCGATAACGTCGAACTAAATTACGAGAAATTGGCGATTCTTGTAAACAGTAAATAAATTTCAGCACCATAAAATGAACATATGGTTAAATAATAATCCGAAAACTGATATCTACCAGTATTTTTGCACCATGAAATTTTTTTATTCCAAAATAGGCCTCGGCTTGCAATAAAATCCATATAAATGGAATATTTATTAACGTATCCAAAAACTAAAAACTGTTTTGGAAAGGTGATCCTTTCAAAATTTATTATTAGAAATAACCGTGTAATTTTTTAAATAGAATAATTTTTAATGTAAACTTTTAAAAGTAAAAAAAATGGCTCTCCTTGCTTTTATTCTAACTAAAATTACTGGTAACAAAAAAAATATAAAAACACACACTTATTTTGTTAGACAAATAAACGTTTCTGTAACCTCACTTTTTTGTCGTTTCATATAAAAATAATTCATAAAAAATTCACAATGTTTCATAAATTTTTTTCAAATTCGATCAGAAACTTTGGTTCCATAAAAGTTTACATTCGTATTATTTTGTGTTTAATTGTTGTATTGAATATATAGAGCATTATTTTTTCTTTCCAATACCGTTTAGATCATATTTTTCACTATGATAGTAAGGGAAAAATGACGATTTCTATAAGACGTGTTATTTCGAAAAGCGAACTAAACGGAGCATTTTGACGTTTAAGCCGCTCCGGCTACTCGTCCTCACGCCAGAACATTCTCGGCCGACTAATTCGCGAGTGAAAGACTGTTCACTTGAGTGTTCACACACATCATTCGCGTCACGTGATGTTAAATTCCGGTTGCGAGTGAACAGTGCCGAAGGAAGAATTCGAAAGAAGAAGAAGGAAAGCCGAGCTAGTAGCAAAACAAAGATGGCAGTGTTAAAAACAATATACTGCCTGACCTGCCTGTCACCAGCTATGGTTGCTAAACGAACAAACACGCTCTAGAATCCAAGCTGCCGAAATGAGGTACTTGAGATGAGTGGTAAGGGTTACGAAATAGGATCAAATAACAAACTCGATGATCCGAGACGATCTAAACATTGAACCACTCTTACTATTGAAAACTACTACTCTTGACATCAAGGAGAGTCTAGGAAAGCATAAATTTCTACCTTCATCCATAAATGATTATCTTAGTCACCGACAGCAAATAATGCTGTTTAACTCCCGGCGTACAGATTAACTCACCGATGGTCATGGCGGTGAGGAGAACTATCTTGTTTTTAAATAGAATAACTTCGGATGTTGACATGCTTATGATCATTGAAACAGGATTTAAACGGCAAGATTTGTGACCTGAAAGCTTTTATGTAATTATTTGTTGTCCGTATTTAGACCGATCAATATTATTTTTAAGATCGCGTTAAAATTATTATTTTGAAATATTTTTAAAGGAATAAAATATTTGCACTTATTTGAATTCCGCGAAAAGAAAGTATATATAGGTGTAAAGCTTTAGCTGTTTTAAAAACAC
This sequence comes from Limnephilus rhombicus, assembly GCA_929108145.2. Classification (NCBI taxonomy): domain Eukaryota; kingdom Metazoa; phylum Arthropoda; class Insecta; order Trichoptera; family Limnephilidae; genus Limnephilus; species Limnephilus rhombicus. The sequence goes on from OV815283.1 coordinate 43,764,783, forward strand.
ACACGTTCACCCAAGAACTAAGGATATCTATGTGGATTTTTTTTTATAAACCTGCTAATTGCATTATTCTTTACTTTTTAACAGTTTATGTAAAAAAGCTTTTATTGTAAAATTATACCAATGTATGTAAAAAAAAATATTAATAAAGAAAAAAATTAGTTCCCTCCCATGGTTCACCTTATGTAGTCTTGAACTTTCAGTCCAGAAGAGTCAGTGTGTCACCTTCAAACCATTATGAAACTTCCGAACGACTGCACCAATTTGGATAATTCTTTTTTTCTGTGTTGGTTATTGTCAGGACAAGGTTTGTATAAAATTACTGGTGAGATCTGGCATTATGAAATTTGTAAAAAAAAATTGCAATGATGGCTCGCGATCTTTTTGAAAACTGAATGTATGGAATGCGGGAGAGGGGATGGGAATCCGGTTAGTAGTGGGGGGAAGGGGAACCAGGGAAGGAGGAGGTGAACCTTGTGGGGGGAGGGGAACTTAGTAGGGGGAGGGGAACTCGGGAGGGGAGTTCACGGGATGGGGAAGGGGGAAGTGGAGTGTGGTGGAGGAGGCGGAGTGGGAACGCGAGAGGGGAAGGAGACCCAGGAGAGGAACGGGAAAGGACACGCAGAGAGAGAAACAATATCTTTGTTAAATGGCATAGCGGGTACCAGCTAGTGCGTAATAAATATAAAATCCATTTTTAACGAATATTTAGTATCATGAAACCACGATATCCAATTATGAAAAATTTTATATTCAGTATTCAGGAAATAAAATACCATATCACGTTTATACCACTTATGCGTGGGATGGTTTCATTCTGGTGAAATTAAAACCCACTTCTGCGAAATTAATTGTGTATTTAATAAAAATATTCAATTTTAAAATACCTATATGGTAAAAACACGAGTCCACAAATCAAAAAAAAAAGTTCTTCTATGAATCGAATGCAGTCAAATGAACAAAAAAAATGGCTTAATTAGTATAGGCGAAAAGTGTAAAAAATGAAAGCTAATACAATTTAGTGCATTCCAGAAAATATATTTTGATTTTTCATGTTTTCATTCAAAGCAATTTCACACTATTTTTTTGTAAATACCCCAGTAGGATCAAACAAATTAATGAGAGGAATTGTTTAACATCTCCCCAATCAGCCTCCCAAAGGAGTGAAGAGATTTGCTCTAGTCCCGAGAGAACTGGTTTCTAGCTGGTGATTGATGGTGGTATGAAGCAAGGACGATGTTGAAGACAGCCCTCTAATTGATACGAGGGTAGACGAATTTATTGCCTACTCTAGTGATTGAAATTATGCCAGAATATTCTAATGTTCGCTCCCTTCGTGTTGGCATAGTAATAATGTTTTAAAGGGGATAGATTGCCTCTACACTGTACATTGATTGCTTCTTCATACTAGGGACTAAATAATTCTTCCGCAGAAATTCAAATATCACCTTGTCATGCGAATGACCATTCAGTGCCATTTTTTTTTTTTAAATTAGGTGCGTTTCAGCTTTCTAACAAATTTTAGGAGGATGACAATAGTTTTTTTACATTAACCCCCGCCATTAATTTCCTCAAGGCCAATGTCTTCTTTGAAGATGCTGTGTGGAGGGTATTTTTAAGGAAAGAAAGGATAATAAGTTCTGGGAAAGAAAAATGTACAAGGAGTGGGTAGTAATCTTCGGATCAGCGGGTCCAGGAGTGACGAACGTATGAATCTATCCCTCCCACTGTAGTGCAAGGCAATGGGTCGAGGGAGTCTGGCTGGAGAGTTTGAAAGGTCTTCCTCAACCGATCCGGCAGGCTACGCAGTAGGTGGGCAAACACATCCACGCCAAGACCTAGACATACTTCACCACAAGAACCCACACCCATACTAAGTCACCAAACGTAGCGAACCACTTGAGGCGATCTATGACAGGGTGTTGGTTATCCAATAAATAGTTCCCGGTGCGGCGATACCCATACCCGCCTCCCAAATTGAGGCTTTCCAACAGATTATTGTCCTCTTCTGTTGATCATAATTTGTTATAATTTGTTTAATTTTTAAACAGTCGAGGAAATAAAAACTTTTTTCTAGGATTGCTTGCGATTTTTTGGAGCTCATTTTAAATATTTTCTGCTCACATTAAAAAAATCATACCTCATAATTTTAGTACGGAGATATAAAAATTGATCATGTTTCTATATAGCCAATGAATTCATCTATCGTTTATTGATTATCGTATATTCGTAGAATTTATAAAAAAAATATTATAAAATCGTTAACATCTACTTAATTAATAACGAATAAGGGAAAATTTGTCAAAATTGGCAGCAAAGCAATCCGAGGTATTTTAAATTGTGCCATATTGTGGCAAAAAGCGCTCCAGTGGTTAAAAGCTGAAACGAACTTAGAATCGGCAATTAAGGCTCCTTAGAACTAGCAATTATTGAATCGATACTAGCATGCTCATAAACAAACCTTCAGCACATCCCTTTCCACCCGCATATTTTTTTTTTTTTTTTTTTTTTTTTTATTGAGGAAAATCAACAGATATTTTACACTTAAAATAATAACATTAATAATATCCAATTACAGATTTTCACATAAGTAATTAAAATTATAATTAAAAAGTAAAAATAAAGTAAGGGTCCTGTACCCGTAAGAAGTTAACAAAATTATATCCTTGAAAATTGTAAAAAAAAGATATAAAAACACAATATAAACTAATAATCTGCTTACTAAATTTCAAAACATAAAGTTGTCAGAGTCAAAAATCTATTCTCACTCCACAACAGCAATAATAATAATATATTTTGTTAATTTCGATATATTCTCAGTACATGAAACGTCAAACGCATTTTGAAAACGTCTACAATAATAAACCTAAGAGTGCGATAAAAAGTGAAGTAGGCCAGTACAACCAGTGCAGTCCTACGCAGTTTTTAACGCGCTATCGACGGGTGTTTATGCCTCTAATTTTTTCCACCCGGAAGTATCAAAATATGTGTTTAAACAAGTTACAAAAACAAAACGGTTTCCATTTAGTGCGACATCAAAGACAATAAGTAACTCGACGCGCTGTATGCATGAACCATCACACAAACAAATACGAGTGTTCTTACCGGAACTCCAACTAGCGCCGGTGGCTCTATGGACTAATGCGTCGGAATTACTTTTTGCCCGATTTAAGTTCGAATTGCCGCACTCAGTTCGATTCCCACAACGGCGAAAATTTTTATTTTTAAATTTTTTATTCTTAATGAATTTCTTCTTTGTTTTTAATAAACCATGTAAATTCCAAAGCCAAAAATGACGGAAGCAAGCTGTATAAATGAACTAAAGAGTGAGGTTTCGAAAATTCAGACAATCAAGGACCAAAAAACAAAAAATACTATTGAACTCATAATAATGAGGTTGGAAGATGCAATTAACAAAGCGAGTCTCTCATGACAAGAAAAAATTACCGAATTACAAGAAAATATAATCGAGAGTGATAGAAAATATATCAGTAACTTAGGAAAATTCCAAAATCTCGAAAACAAAGCATCTACGAAAAGTTACGCTAGCATCGCCAGTGGAAAATACGCGACACCTAAAATTCAAGTATTCCCCGTTATAATAAAAACTAAAAATGAAAACGAAGAAATAAAAGAAACCATCATAAAAAACGTCGAAATATCTAAACTGGGAATCGGAGTAAGCAGCATCATTAAGACATCATAAAATGAATTAATAATAAATCTACAAAAAGCGGATGATATGGCCAACATCAAAAATGAAATAACAAAGTTAAAACTTGAAGGAATACACGTTGAAACATTGATAAAAAAGACCGTGCATGATCTTTAAAGGAATAGACGAAAAATATACACAAGAAGAATTTATATCAGATTTGATTCTGCAAAATGAAGACATAAAAATTATTTACGAAATTGACCCAAACCAGATAAAATACAAAGGAACCATGCAAATTAAAAAATTTAAACAAAAAAATATAATTCTCGAAACCAGTGGAGATCTCAGAAATCTTCTAATTTCGAAAAAAAGCGTAAACCTTGGATTTTACCAAATTAAAGTAGAGGATTGCAACCCCCTAATGCAGTGTTACCATTGCCAAAAATATGGTCACACAGCAATGCGTTGCCTCCAACCACCGAACAAACCAATATGCCTTCATTGTGCGGGTGAACTCAACTTAAAAAACTGCAAAAATAAGAACGAAATACCAAAATGCATTGATTGCACAGAACTTAATTTAAAATTTAATACTACGACTCCAACAGACCACAAATTAAATAGTGAAAAATGCAAACACAGATTGAAAATGCTTAACTTTGCTCAAGAAAAAATTAATTATAATTCAAAATGACCGAATACATAGTAAAATAAATTGACGAAAAATACAAAATAAACCAAGAAATATGTCAACATATTAAAGAAGTTAATAAGTGGTGCGTTACAAACAGTTCCCCCTTTTTATTACTACACATGAACATTCGAAGCATCGCAAAAAACCTTGATGAATTTTTGATAAATATAAACGATATTTTTTTATCGCCCGCCTGCATAGTGTTAACAGAAACGCACTGTCATAACGATCAACACATTAATGCACTACCCAACTACAAAGGCATCGCAACAACAACACCAATTAATAAAAATAGTGGTATAATTATATTTGTTCATGATTAGTGTGAAATTATTAACATTGAAGAAATTTATATACAACATGTAAATTGTCTAAAAATAGATATAAAATTAAAAAACAAATTATACAGAATTATAACAGTGTACAGAACACACAAATCAAATATCTAAGCAAATTATCGAAAACTCTTACTTTTGTATGTGGTGATTTCAATATAAACATTTCTGCTAACCATAACTCAATAGAAAAAAATAATTTCATTAACATGATGACGCACCTCAACTTTAAATCTTGTATTAATAGTAACACTCGAGAAATTAAAAACCAAACTCCATCATGTATAGACCATATCTGGTGTAATATACATTTAAATGAAATAAAAAATATTAAATCTACTGTTTGGAAAACCAATGTAACTGACCATTACGCGTGTCTTATATTACATGAGACAAATAAAAAACTAAACACAATACCCAAATTAAATCTTCCATATTCCCAAATAGACTATGAATTATTAAAAAAATCATTAATAAATGAAAAATGGGAAGAAGTTTTAAAAAATAAATGCACCAACCAAAGTGCCTTACTGTTTGAAAAAACTTTAACTAAACACGTTTTAGAAGCAACAAAAACAACACAGATCGTCACCAATTCAAAAACAAAGAAAATTAAACCATGGATTACTCTAGGATTAATAAAAGCCATTCGAAAAAACAATAAACTTTATAAAATAACACAAAGACCACTAGTTAATAATAAAATTGCACTATATTATAAAAAGTATAAAAATATATTAACTACTCTAATTAGAAAAACGAAAAACGACTATTACTCAAAAATTATAACAGAAGCTAAAGACAATAATAAAAAATATGGTCAACAATAAATGAAATAATAAATAAAAATAAAACATATAAGCACATATCCGAAATATCAGATGGGAAATTAATATATAATGTACAAAATGACACAAAAAAATGTTATAATATTTTAAATAACCATTTTAATAACGTTGGAAAAAACCTAGCAAAATCCATAAATTCGACTAATATATCAAACCACAACACAGAACACAATGTCAAATAAATAAATTTGAGCCAGTCACAGAAGCCGACATTGACAGAACTATTTCGGAACAAAAGGGAGGTTCTGCCCCCGGCTTTGATAACATAGATGCTAAGACAATAAAAGCGATGAAAACATACTTAATTCTCCCAATAACACATAAAATAAACCTAAGTCTAGCAAATGGCGAATTTCCCAATAATTACAAAAGAGCAATTATAACTCCCATTTATAAAACAGACTGTCCTAAAGATCCACAAAATTACCGCCCGATTTCCCTTCTATCAAATATATCAAAAATATATGAGAAAATAAAATAATTAATGATAATCAATTCGGCTTCAAAAAAAATACAAGTACTCACGACGCGATAGCAAAAATAACCAACTATTTATATACGGCCCTAGATTCCGATAAAAAATGTATCGGAATATTTATAGACTTGAAAAAAGCTTTCGACAGCATATCACATAAAAAATTAATAAATAAATTAAAATCTATAGGAATTAATGGGAAAGTTTTAGCATGGATAGCTAGTTATTTACATGAAAGACCACAACAAGTAAAATTACTAAATCAAGTCAGCGATTCAAAATATAGCGATTTTTCAATACCCCTAGGTACAGTTTTGGGACCATTGTTATTTATTATATATGTCAATGATATATTCAATATTTCTAAATATGGAGACATTGTCTCCTACGCTGACGACACAGTCCTACTACTAAAAGCAAACACCTGGTCTGAATTAAACAAAATGGCAAATACAGATATCAATGCACTAAAATTATGGTTTGATAAAAACCTGTTGACTTTAAATTCTAAAAAAACCTATTATTTGCCATTTTTCATTAAAAAACAAGAAACACCTAAAGAAATAAACTTAATAATCCACTCTGTAACAAATACAGAAAACCACAAATGTAATATATCATGTTCAAAAATAGAAAGCAAAACTGATAAGTACCTGGGCATAACAATAGACCAGCGTTTAAAATGGTCTCCACACATAAATATTCTGAACAACAGAATAAGGAAAATAACATATATATTTAGATGTTTAAGAGATATTTTAAACGAAAAATTACTTAAAACCACATACTTCGCTTTCTGTCAATCAATTATACAATACGGCATTATAGGATGGGGCGGTACATATACAAATCAAACACAAACAATTTACATATCACAAAAACTAATAATAAAAACAATTTTAAAAAACCCTACTCATATTCGTAAGAACTTTTATTCAAACAATTTAAAGTCAGAAAATTAAGTGCATTATACTTTTATCATGCAACATTACAAATTTATAAAGATAATATTAAAAATCAAGTTGCACCATTTAAAAATAACAGAAGTCTTAGACAAACATCAATACTTCTCACTACAAAATGTAAAAAAAAAAATTGGACAATTGAGTTATAAATATCTCGGAGCAAAATTTTTTAATTCATTACCAGAAAAAATTAGAAACATGAATACCAATATAAAAAAATTTAAAACTCACGTTAAAAATTATACTGAAAACTTCGTTTAAATGGTAAGTTAAATGTGATATAAATAAACTAAATGATATAAAAAAAGCAATACAATAACACCCCCCCCATACACATAAGCCTTGCTTAATTATGGGGGTATATCAAATATATCTACTATGTAATTAATTACTGAATAAAATTTATTTGTAATCTATGTACCTTCTATTATTAATAAAAATAAAAAAATAAAAATAAAATGTACATACCTACAACCCAGAGTGAACACAATAGTAAATCAAATGACAAGCATGTAAATGGAAAGGATTCACAGCAATAACATAATAACTTGCAACACGGTCAAATAATTATTTAATGTTAGCTATGACCTACTTTTTAAAGGTACTTAAATAACATGAAAATATGTATAAATTATTAAAATTCTTATCAAATATATTGCATGCTCTGAGTATAAAAGCATTTTGTCTGAGATTAGTAGAACATTTTTGAAGATGAAAAGTGATTTTTCTCTGATTCTAACACCTGGGACTCTATATTATTAATCTCAGCCAAAAGGGGACAACAATCAATAAAACCATTGATAATTTTATGAAGATATATTATATCTGCAGAATCTCTTCTAATTTTTAATGATTTAAGTCCATAAAGATCCAACGAGCTGTTTATGTCACGATAACCAATATTAAAACTTGGTATAAATTATGGACAAATTTTTTTTGGATGGCTTCAATGCGTTAAATATAAATATTATATTCAGGATTCCATATTTGAGAAGCGAATTCAAGATGACTGCGAACATATGAAAAATACAATACTTATGTATTATTTTTAATTTATAAACTGTTTAAGACAAGATTTTTATGCATAGCACAAAGGGTAACAATTATTATAAGCAATAATTGTCAGCCTGAAACACTCATTTACATTGAAAAATCTTCCGAGAAAAGATACTTGCCGCCAACGGGACTTGAACCCGTGTCCTTCTGATTGCCGGTCGGATGCTCTGACCACTGAGCTATGGCGGCTTATCTAATACCCGCCAAATAATTCAATATATACTGGTGTTTCATTCAACAATTACTGATTATTATATTTTTTAACAATTACTGATTATTATATTATATATTTTTAGTATTTGAATGTTCTTGAATTCTTTTCCAATCAGCATGCTTAATACTACTTTGTGGGTTTTTTTTGTTACTCTCTTATATATTTTTTTTTTATTTTTTTTTTTTTTTACATTAACTCCACACAGGAGGCCCTGAGGAAAATAATTTCCCTCAGGGCCTATGTCATCTGGGATGCTGTGTGGAGGGTCTTTTTGAGGAGAGGAAGGAATGAACATTGGTCTTGAAGAGACCCATGTTGTAGGAAGGAGGAAACACAGAGGCCGGCAAATCATTCCACAGCCGAGCTGTTGAACATAAGAACGAGTCGAAGAAACGACCCGTTCTCATGTGACAAATGTCAACTGTGTACAAATGTTGGGCACGCGTTTGGCGTGTTTCCCGACTATGCACCGGTGCCGAAGGGATCAATGATGCTAGTTCCTCGGAGCATCTTCCATTGTAATACCGGTAGAACAAGGATAGCATTCCCACCCGACGCCTGTGCTCTAAAGATTGCAATCCGTCTGTTAAGATGGGAGAATCTATCAAACGGACCGCCCGTTTCTGCACAGAGTCGAGGGCATTTTTCAGGTATTTTGGAGCTCCAGACCAGAGGTGGCTGCCAAATTCAACCGTGGGGCGCACTTGCGATTTGTACAGGGTTAGCAGTTGTGTACTTTTAAAGTATCTGCGGGCCCTGTACAGTACGCCCAATTTTTGGGAGGCTAACTTTACTCTGGCTTCGATGGAGCCCCCATACCTGAGCTGGTCACTTAGGGTTACACCAAGCAAATCAATGGAGGGCCTGTTCGGAAGATTGCTTCCGTTGAAAGAGACTAGATTTTCATTTTTTCAAAATTTTTTTTTTTTTTAAACTGTCACTGACACACATGCCACTAATTAGCATTATCTATAATCTCATGTTTCAAAAAAAAAAATCCAAAATTTTTTTTTTTTTAAACTGTCTCTGACGCACATGCCACTAATTAACAATTTCTCAAAAGCAGCATGCTTTCTTTTTAATAATATATCTAACTAATGAGGTTGTATGTTCAGTGTATAGCTTCAGACTGAATTATGTTATGATAGGAAACGTTTGGGTTGGGGATGAATCACAAGCATTTGAATGAAACATTGACGTTGAATGGCCAATAAGCGCCATTTTGTTTGTTAGACATTTGAAAAGTCTCTGTTTACGCTGATTCTAGCTCTTTTTCATTTTTTCTATTTCGTGATCTAATTTGTGATCAGCTAGCGACCATAACGACTTGTGATTTTCTTTGATCACAATTTATTCAAATGCTGAAACTCGACTGGAGCAAACAATGTTTTCAAATTAAAATTTTAGATAGTTATAGATTATTTCTTTGTGATTAATTAAAAATAATATTAATTATCTGTTTCGTTCACTATTTTATGAAAAAGAGGCGTGAAAAATCAATTTATATCTAATAAATTGTATTTGATTTTAACGTATTATTTCACATATATTGTATTTGATTTTATATTTTATTTTATAAATTGTATTTGATTTTAACGTATTATTTCACAATAATAACTGTAACATACGTGTATTAGCGGTAGTTTCAGTTTAGTTCTGGTGCAATACCACCATCCAGAAGCCAAAAAATGTTGCTTTAATGGTGCCGTGAAAATGTGGTAGTCCCACCTCCCACTAGTTCCGGCCTAACAACATTCCCCAAAATGTATTTATTTATTTGTGGTTTTTAAATAGATGCATAGTTACCTATGACCTAATACCATCCTTAAGACGACAATATACACCCTAATATATATTCAGAATCATAACGACGTAAGTAAAGAAGCCATGTACATAAAATGCGACACGCGACCCGTGTATTGAACAGACCTACTGTCGAATTTGCCCTATCAAAGAAAAGAAAAATATAAATAATGTGGGAAGCGTGTAAACAAATATTCGCCTGCGGCACGGACGGACGTACGGTCGAATTCACCCTGGCAGGCCTGGAGATTCGACCTTTCCGCCGGGTTCATTTTAATAAATTCTGAAGAACGTGTTACTAATATTTAAGATGTTTCTAAATGAATACCTCCCAAATGTATTAATGCGTCGTCTAGAAAAATAAAATCTGGTGGTCACCGCTAACTTTACAGTTCAAAAACGTTTTACAAAGTTTTAAATCGTGTAAAATGTATGAGTGGTAAGGTATTGTTTTTATTAATCTTAAATATAAAAAACTTACATCCCCAGTTGTGTACCGCCTTAAACATGTATTCGATAAAAAAACTTTTGCTTACATAAATCAAATAGTTTCCTAATTTTGATTTAATTTGTTTACATTTTGCTGTAATTTAATTTCCTCTGATAATTTACCAAACATTTTCATTGCTCCAAACGTTGTCGACTTTTGGGGTTTTTTTTAAGGGGAGACTTATTTGAATTGTTTTACATTTGTTTGACATTAATTATTTTCTAGTTTAAAAACAAAGTATTGAAGTAAATAATTTGTTTAAATGCCAACATAATTAACTCCGTAGTTAAGTTTGTAACTTTAACAGCCTTAAGAAGGATAATAAAAGCATTAAAACAGTTTTAAATTATTAATTTGGCCGTTCATACAGTTGAAAACAACGTTGAAGCAATTTTAAGTATATTTATTTTAAACCGTTATTAGGGTGAGTGAGTTAAGATTAAAATCGTTGGAAAGCAACGATTGAAATATAAAACACAAGCTGGTTCCCGCTATGCTTTGCAAGGACATATTCAAAGAAATAAATTCTTTCTCCCTGCATGTCCTTTCCCGTGCGTCCCCGTTCCCCTCCCACATCTCCTACCCTCCCGGATTCTCCTTCGACCTTCCCCGTCCATCTTCTCCCCTCTCCCGCTCCCCCGTCCCGCAAACCCCCCGCCCGTATTCCATATAATCAGTCCCAGTACATTCAGTTTTCAAACAGCTTGCGTGCCACCTATTACAATTTTTTATTCAAATTTCATTTTTCGTATATTACAAACAGACAATTCTTTTATGTAAATTCAATTTCATGAAACGCGCGAACTGTCAAACGTGCGAAGTTAAAATAGTTTTATTTTTACATGAGCTCCACAAAGGAGGCCCTGAGAAAAATAATTTCCCTCAGGGCCTATGTCATATTTGGGGATGCTGTGTAGAAGGTTTTTTTAAGGAAAGGAAGGAGAGGAGAGTTCTGGGAAGGAAAAGTGTTTAAGGGGTGGGTAGGAATCTGGGGTTCAGTGTGTCCTGGTCATCCGCCTCCAAGACCTAGACAAACCTTACCCCATGAACCCGGACACCCCTGCTAAATCACTAAACGTAGCGAACCACTTGGGGTGACCCATGGCAGAGGTGTTGGTTGTCCAATAAAGGTTCCCGGGGCGGCGGTCTCATTCCCGCCTCCCAAATTGTTAAGTTTTCTGAAATTATTCAATATTCTGCGCAATTTCTTATTTTTTCTTTCCGCAATAACCTTCCACAAAGTATTAGAAAACTTTTAAAAAGGTATGAATGAAATAGGTAAAGCCGTTCTGAAGTTATGGCGTGACCAAGGAAAACAGAGATTCATTTATTTAGGTAAAAATGTGTCACTGACGAAGCACGCCAAGCCGTCATGAGTGGCTTTTAAAAGGTAGAAGTTTCAAGGAGAACAATGTGACGTACGTTGGCCAGAGAATTTTAAATACAGCAACAACATTTTAGCGGAGTAGTTAAGTTTGACGCGCTCCGTAGTTCTTAGTTCTATAAAACAACATTGTTGTTTGTAGCCATGTATGTAAAATGTGTACATTATATATGTTACTTAGGGGAAACACATATCATGGTGAGATATGTCTCACGTGGTGTCTTGTATCCATCTGTCTTATTATGGCCGAGCGGGGTGGACGGAGACTATCACCCCCTAAAGACACAGAGTCCTATTTAATTAAAGGGATGGTTGTTTGGGATGGAGTGTACGTCCGGCAGGGAAAGATATTCCCCCAAATTGGGTGATATAAAAGTTTCCCCATTTTCAGGGAAAATCGTTGGTATTGTAAAATGCTCTCAGTGTAATTTGTAGAAAGACTAGATAAGCCTTTTGCTAGTTATATAAAAGATCGCAGATTCGGTGAACTGAAAATTCTATTTTCTTCTGAAAATGTTGTCGCTTAACTAAAATAAAAATTCATTGAAAAAATATGTAAATTAATCGCTCTCTGTAAAAATTTTTTATTTTAGCTAATTGAATACTTTTAATGTTTGTAGGCGTAGTTTTCTTATAAACGACTAAAATAGTTACTGCCCGGTTTTATTAAAAAAAAATGTTAATATCAAATTATGAAATTCAGTCAAATAATGATAACAATATCAAAAGTGCATCACAGCTCACAACAAACTTAGAAAATCACTTCTAGCACCATTGTTAGGTTTCGGATGGTGGTTGAGAATAATCTAATAAAGAGTATTCTACATTTGCGAATAAAATTCTTTTAATTTAAAATAAAACAATAACTTTGTAAACACCACTATTATTTTTTATACTTTTTGCCGACCAGGTTTTGCTACAACCGTAGCTAGTAGCAGAGTATTATACTGCCCCGAAGAAGCTAAAAGTGGTGAATGTGATTTATAATTGTGTAGAGTGGATTGATATGTTTGTATAAAGAATGACTGGCGAAGGACCTTGATTTTGTGTTACTATCACGGCTTGAAATGATATAAATACATGTGGCATAGAAAGGAAAGGACTCACCGAAAAGGATAAAAGAACTTGTAGGCTGGCAATGCCCTCGTCTGCTTTCTCTCCCATCCAACAGGCACAAATAGCAATAGGCGTGAGTTTCGTTTATTTGATAATACACGGCGGAGTTATTCTAATGGCGATTAACCGATAGCGGAAGCACAATGCTATATGTTGCGGCGGGCGTTTATTACAGACTGAGTAAGAATTGACGGATAGGCAATAGGGATAGGTACGAAAGTAATTTGCAACAATATTAATACAAATCCCAAGCAGTGACAGTATGTATGCGTGCTATGTAGGTATGTGTATGTGTAGGTATGTGTATGGGCGTAACCAAGTGGTGTTTACAAAGTGATTGCATTATTTTAAATTATAATACCTACCTATCACATCACAAAGTATCTGCTTCATATTATGAACAAGCATATGAACAAAAAAATTCTTTTAGATTTTATTATTTTGCCAATGCAATTTTTTTCTCATAAAATACGATTTTATTATTTATTTTCGTGTACCACATACCGGGACTACTTTGGACCTTACGGGGGAACTTTGCGTAAAACAATGAATATGAATGAAGAAGTCTAGGAGGGCTTAAAATATGTTTATGGGAATACATCGCATCAGTACCTATATAATTTCCAATGAGATAGTAAGTAGATTTGAAAGTTGTGCAAAATTACGGAAATACCTCATCGAACCTACTTTACTTTTTTTTTTACATTAGATCCACACAGGAAGCTCTGAGCTAAATAATTCACCTCAGGACCTATGTCATCTTTGGGGATATGTGTGGAGTGTTTTCTTTTGAAAAGAAGGAGAGAAAGTTCTGGGAAGGAAGAAGGTGGGTGTGAATCTGGGAACCATTGTATTCAGGAGTGTTCGCTGCGGTGCAAGACGATGTTTAAAGAGAGACCTGCTGGAGAGGTCAAAAGGTCTTCTTCACCAGTCTCTCCCGATCCGCTTGTCACGCAGTTTGTGGGCAGACGCATCCACTTCCATGATCTGGACAAACCTCACCCCACGAACCCGGGCATCCCTGCTAAGACACCAAACCACTTCGAAGGTAGCGAACCACTTGGGGTGACCTATATCAGAGGTGTTGGTTAATTAATAAATGATTACCGGGGCAGCGGTACTTAAACTCGCCTCCCAAATTGAAAGCTTACTTAATTTAAAAAAAAATATACATCACTAATTTGTACATCAAATTTAAAAAAAATACTGAAATACTAAAAAAAATCGAATTTCAAAAATACTCACTAGGGGCCATCCATAAATTACGTCACACGAATTAAAAAAAATTTTTACCTCCCCCCCGTCCCTGTCACTCATAGTCACATTTGTGAGACCCCTCCCCCTTGGGTGACGTTACATATTTCGCAATTATACATCTAAAAATAATCAAAAGAGTGGTTAAATTTTCTTTACATGTTTTTCACACAGCTGATGACCCCCCATACCCCTTGTCACACAATGTTACACTTCTCTACTCCCCCCCCCCCCAAAGGTGTGACGTAATTTACGGATGGTCCCCTACCTTAAATTTTTTTTTTGAAAAATCACTCATAAGGGATCAAAGTAACCCTGATTTGTGGTACAAAAGTTTTTTAAAAAATATCTTCTCTGTTTTATTAATCGAAATTTTCTCGAACTTTTAGGTTTATTATTTATTTGAGTGGACCAAGTTTAGCTCGCTTGCCACGGTTTGAGCACCCCCGCAGTAGAGAAACAGCTCGGTTGTTTAAGTACACATCAATCATAAATTTTACCACTTCAATACTTATTTCTGTTTTCATACGTACCACTAAAATGTTGAAATTTTGTTTTAAGAGGGAAAATTCGCGCTATGTTATGTAACGACCTTATTCTCAACTCAATTATTAAGGAAACCAGGGTTGAATCGGAACAATTATTCCGTAAATATATTAATAACTTGATTTGAATGCTCCTTACCGCGCAAATTATTCTTAACTGACGCTTTAGATAGATTCTCAAAGTAAGTAATGATAAAAATAATAATAATAATTTGGCATTCTCAGACTATAAAAATATGACCATTTGTCATTTCTTTTCATTCGATTTGGCTACTGGCATTATACCTAGGTCTCTAATTCAAAATTTAGGCATATTAGATTTGTCAAACAATTTATATATAAAAAGCAAAAATCAGTCATTTTAAATACATGTAGGATTACAAAAGAGTTTTTAAATATTTATATTGAGGGATCAGTAGGATTTATAGGTCAAATTAGGAATTCCACACAGCCGAACCCTCTATGAAAATATCTGGAGTTGGTGAATTATTTTTCCATTTGGTCTCTGGTAGGTTGACATGTTGTTTTTTTATTGTTTTGTATTTATAATACTTATATAGTGCAGTTACACAGCGTGGATTGATTAGATGATCATTTGGGGAAGTGTGTGAAAGGGTTTAGTTTTTCCTGTGGGGAAAATTTAGCCCGGACATTTAAATCTGGTGCGTACAATAATAGTATTTGGAAGATTTGTGTAGCGCCGTTGTTGTGAAAAATCTCCTCAAGGTGGCTGTAAAAACTTATCATATATTTCTAAAATCTTACTTCCAACTACAAACAAGACAATCACAATTAAAAAATGCTCCCTTGTGGGCATTTGAGACTTTCATGGAGCAGTAGAAGATACAGAGAAAATTAGGGGGCGTTGAGATGGCACAGTGAGGGCGTGGAAAGTAAAAAAATAAGTCTAAAAAAAAACTTTAATATTGGTTAGTTCACTTATTTCTACAATTCGGGAAAATGATGAAAATTGAACTGAAAGATTTTATTACCTTAAATTGTATGATATGAAATTTTTATATTTTATCATATAATATCATCTCATATGTTTTTTTTTAATAGTAATACCTCACAAACTGCTACCAGTCTCTTTTAAAGTAATATCTCTAAAGCTGCTCCCGTCTGGAGCCAGTGAGACTATGGCATCCCCGATTGGGGTATGTTGTGAAGCTGAAGGTAGTGGGGAGTGGAAAGAAATGGGGAAGAGGAAGGTCAGGAAGTACCTGTAAATTCAGATTTGGTTACCAAGCACGGCTTAAGCCATTTCAAGCAACGTTTCAATTCTGAATGGTGGTTTTACATTAAGGCGAAACTAAGAGTATCTTCTACTCTGGAACGTGCCGCAAATATACCATATATTATTTAAAATTAATTAATCTTGTTAAGACACAAATTTATCAAATAAAATTTATTTGCCCACACCGGGATTCGATCTCACGACCTTCGAATTGCGAGTCAAAAGCCTTACCGGTAGACATTATTATTATTATTATAAAGAATTGACCTTATATCACGAAGGAACGAACTTGAAGTGAAATGTCACAAAACTGCGCTGTATAAATGAAATGTTAATATTATTAAGGAAGGCGGTAGCAACCCGGTACTTAAAATAAGGTATAACAAATAATTTTACGTATATGTAAACGAATTATTGAATCGGTGACAGTTGAGTTAAAAAACCTTAAACCTATCTACTCGTACATTCACCACCAGGGCCGTCCCTGTGAAGGCGGAATGAGAAACTCCAGTCACTTTTTATTTTATTTTTCATCAATTATGAACATGTAACTAAGATACACGTTTGATATAGTTAGTTTTAATAGTAAAAAATATTTTTAATAATAAATTTCCATTTTCCGGTGTCCCGAAATTACACCAAATCTGTGGTTATCTGTGTAACGACACCATTCTCAAAAAGTCTACGTCATATACCAAGAGAAAGCGTATTTTGTATGGTGTTGTTGACAATCGGAACAGTTTTAATTATTAAGTTTACCCGATTTTATTATTCACGAACTCTTGTTCGACATTATTCACGTTCCGTCCTCTTCTTTGCGCTACCGAAGGGTTGGCGATGTGATGGGTAGCGAGCCTCGTCGACACCTGTGTCGGCCATTCCCTTCCTAGGACTACATATAAAATCTACCTTAACATCACAATAATGCCACCACACATATTTATTCATGCCTCTACTAACGTCAGAATAATAGAAGAGTATGTATGAGACGATGTATGAATATGAGTCAAAGAGTGTGTGACAAGATCGAGCTGTTTGGCGGTCCGTCCTCTCTGTCTACCCCTGCGGGAAAACGGCGTGTTAGTTAGTTTAGTTAAGAACTCTTGTTAAATATCAGAATCTCATCAATCCTGTTATTGTATTCTACCAAAGTGCAAAAATACATCCGTGAACGCATCTGATAAACTTTTTATTAGTGTCATAAAATGTTCATTGCTATGGCAAAAATGCATCGAGTCTTAACAACATACTGGTATTTATAATTTACTGATCGTAACTGTAATAACATGTTCATTAAAATCAACGGTATTGAAACTAACTAGAAAATACAATCGATATTAGATATTATCGTAAAGAAAATGTCAAATATTACATGATCATCTCAAACAATATGAAACTAATCGTACATAAATAAAAATGTATTTTTACGACAAAACTTTGACATTTGATTTCGTAAATACTAGTATATACCACATTTGCTATGGAAGATTTAAAAAAATATGGTTTAAAGGATTCATAGTAATTTTTATATACACTAGAAATAACCCCTTAAAATGAAAATTTTCAAAATTTTGATGTGAATCCGGAGGAAAAAGATCGTATCAGAAATTTAAAAAATTTTAAACTCGTCGTTTTGAACCCATTTGGCACCATTTTATGGTCCTTAGATTTTAAAATTATATATTTTTTTTAAATGACCAGCCTTGATATATATATATAGTCTTCACGGTGGTAGTATTTATTATATAATCGAGACACTACAGTGTAAATCACACCAAATGCCCCATGATGTTAATAATATCTCCAACTTCTGACATTTTCTAAACATTCAGACGGCAGCATAATACACTAGAACCTCCTATCGGCGTGAATTACGCGGAAAAAGAAAGAAAACCATTCTTTCTTTTTAATTGATTTTTATGTGAAATACAATATACTCCTACACTTCGACACAATTCATTATTTCAACCACTTACGTCAAAAATCTGGATTTCTATGATTTCAATTATTATTGGGGGAAAAAGACAGCGAACAACAGACGTGAAAAAGCAATCGTTGGCAAGAACATTTATTTTTTCGTGGCAATCTGAAACTTTTAATCTCAAACTTATAATGATAATCAAAAGGAAGCCTTTGAAAGAAAGGATGCTAATTATAAATGAGACAAGGATTTTAGTTTCAAAGGGAAAAAATTCCCATTTACACCATTGGATGAATGGAAATAACAATGTTGAAGGATTTTGTAACAATGTAAAACTTCGCTAATCTTTTTTCTCTTACATTTTATTCTTACTTGGAACATGCATGTTTGAGGTGTTGGTCAGTAATACTCCCTTTTTTTAGTACACATGTTTTATAGCAGGGGTGGGGAACCTTTTTACCGTTGGGGGCCATTTGGATGTTTGTAGTATCACCCGCGGGCCGCACATATATTTTAGATTTTTCCTCCAATTTTTGCACTTGGAATACATGGATGGTTTCCTGTAAAATGCGTCAGCAGATGAATCAGCAATTGAAAGAGTGGTAAAAAAATTACATTTATTTAACTTTTAACAATAATTTACAATGAATGATTTTATTTTTATCCAACTGGCAGAAGTGTAGCAATGTGTAAAGAAAGCACAACATTTTTTTCCCATTCTGAATAGAGTTGTCATCAATTCTGACAACTTTTTTCAACATTAATTTCAATATCGTACAAAAAAATTAATAAAAATTAAACTAAAAAAGGATGTTGGATCACGTATTTATTTGTCTCTAAACTAATTTCTAGTAACATATGTGCATTTGTAAGTACTTACCAATCAGTTATGTTAAAGCTTTCTCTGGGTGTTGTAATAACTTTAAAAATGTATCTGAAACACCGCGAAAGAAAATCGTTCTCGCTTTCGGACTGTAATTTTTTGTGGTACATTCGGCAGGCTGTGAAAGTGCTTACGGGTGAAAGTGTTCACGGGCTGCACCAAAATGCTTCGCGGGCAGCAGGTTCCCCATCCCTGTTTTATAGTATATTAATGAAGCAATGTACATTTAAAAGGAAATAGGGTGAATTGTCTAATTCAAAAGTTTATTTACATAATATATATCTAACCAAGAAGTTAAAGTGTTAAAAAATATGGAGATTAGCATAGAAAAAATACAAATTTGTTTTCTTAAAAATTGGAATTACAACATCTCTTGAATTATTATGGGTGTGTGACGTGTGTGCTGACCGATCGAAAATGCCAATTTCGGTTAACATTCTAAAATTCAAAAATGGTTAGATAATTCTTAATATTTTCAGTTCATATGCTGAATTTATGCCGACGTTCTTATAATATTTGGTTTTTAAAAAGGTTAACTTAATAGTTGCTTTCAAAGCAGTGGCTTCTTGTTTTTCTACAAAACAAAAATGTTAACAAAATAAAATAAACGACTTCAAAAAATGCACTAAAAAGTAAAAAAATAATTTCGTATTCTTCTACAACTTATTTTTGGAGTCGGTGTCAGCAAAGGTACCCGGCCCGGCGGGTTCACTTGACAACTCTCCGCGCCGCCGCGGCCCCGCTCTCGCCTCTCGCCTCGTCAAGTCGCTTGTGCGATACAAGCACATCTCACCTATAACTATTATGTAGTTACAAACCTACCTTGACTGACACCGACTCCAAAAGTAACAATCGTACCTACATATTGATGATTAGAAAAAGTAAGTTAATTTTGAAGTTGTAGATGATTACGAAATTTATTTTTTTACTTTTTAGTGCATTTTTTGAAGTCGTTTTTTTGTTTTGTTAAATTTTTTGTTTTTTTTTTGATTTTTAGTGAATCTGAAGTACACACTAACTAATTTGTCTGAATATGGGTAGACCTTCTTAACGTGCTGCTCATATGAGACAGACATAATTTGACCATAGCGACGTTAAAGTCAAATTAAGAGATTCGGCCGAGTTTGGTTAATTTGTCATGGATCCGATAATCAGAACCTAATCAAACTCTCATCAAATTATCCTTGAAGTACATCCTTTCCAATAAAAATAGAATCATCGAAATCGGTTGGCGTGATGTTGAGTTATTCGTCCATTTGTCGCGCACATACTTAATGCAAATTTAAGTCTTATATGGTTTTCCCATGGATGCTACTGTCGGAACTGAACCAAATTAAAATGGGACTATACGGAAAGCACCAGCTTTCAAATAAAAAAAGAATCATCAATATCGGTTTACCCAGTCAAAAGTTCTGAGGTAACAAACATAAAAAATAAAAATAAATGCAGTCGAATTGAGAACCTCCTCCCTTTTGAAGTCGTTTAAAAACACATTATTTTTTATAATTTTCACCCGTTATTTTACTATTCCTAAAAGCGCTTTTTAGTGCCTTCCATCGAATTAATTTACAACCCTCCACAACTCCCCCTCCCCTCTCCCGCGTTTTCTTCCATCTTCACTGCCTTTAGCCCTCCCTCGTCCCCCCTCACGTGAACCCCCCTCTCCTTCGTTCCTCTCCCCCGTCCTAGATTCTCCTTCCCCTCCAGCCTGCCATCCCTGTTGCTAAATTATATGAAATACACATATTGTTCCAACAACTCTCGCGCCACCTAGTGCGATTTAAAAAAAATCATAACGCACATAATTATTATAGAAACCTTTGCAGGCGTGCGCACAACAAATCGCCAAAGTTTCATCGCAATCTGATGAATGGTATAGGAAATAATTTCATAACGCCAGAGTTCACCATTATATATATGGCGGGCGTACGCACAATAAATCACCAAAGTTTCATCGCAATCGAATGAATGCACGGATATAATTTGGTCGAAGATTGAATAATTTAGGAACGCACATGGGCTAAACAAATAAACATTCATTTTCACATATTATAAAGAAGATTGTGGATTAAAGAGTGGTTAATTTTTTTTCTGTCAATAAGTATTATTTATGTTATTGCTCTGTTAATTATTCCAAGTAAACAATATATAGAGATTTAGTCGTAATTTTTATTAACTACATTTAACAGAACGATAACAAAAACATACGAGCCTTACTTATAACAAAACGCCCTAACGATCGTTAAACGGCATATCTGTAGCTTGATCGTTGAATGGCATTTTTACGTCTTTGCTAATAACAATATTACGTTTTTACGATTTTTATGTTGGTCACATTGAATTTCCCTAGATTTGCGCAGGAGCCGCCGCCGCCGCAGCCATCTTGTCTCAGGTTCGCGGGAGAATTTCATTTTGTGACATGGAAATTTGCTCGCAGTTAATTTAATGTTTTTGAACAAAATTTCCACTTAAATGATCAATTCACTATTGATTCATAATTCACTGATATTAGTATAATTCAACATAATTACCAGAACTGGTGTTATTTTTTCAGTTTTGGTCCATAATGTTTTTATGATAACTTAGTTTTGTGTAGGTTTTAGGTTATTTCAGAAACATTATTTTTTAAATGATTTTTTTTTTCCGCGTGATTTTAATGAAACTTAAATAAATACAAGTTCGAGAAATAAAGTTTTAATTGCGTAAAAATGAATCCAAGATGTCAAATTTTTTCAGTTATTGTTTTGGAATTATTATTACATTTATTTATAATTTTTAATTGTATGAACGCGATAAAAAGTTAAATGGCAGTTTTCGTCCAAATTAATTAAATAAGAGACTGTGTTTTTTGAATTCTAAACTTTCAGAAATTTTTACCATTTAATAGAATATGTTGGTAAGCTGTTTTTTTTTTCAACTTTTTTCATGTTGAAGCATAAAATACTACAATTTTTAAACACGAACCTTTATTTTTAGATACAAAAATCAAAAAGGTAATTTTATCTAGTTTATATAAAAAGTATGTGATTTTACGACATCTTCAAAAATAGGAAATATACAAGACATTTAAAATACGTTGGAAAAATTCCAAAATTCGTTTAGAAATTATAAATACAACAGTCGTGTATAACAGATAAACTACCCCCTCTGGCTGTGTAGTTGAATAAAATTTTCTCGAGTTTTTTTTGTAGGGCTGTACATGTTTGAAAGAATAAAAATAAAAGTAAAGCCGTCAGCCTATTTTCAAAATATCTTTTTCCTTTTCTAAATTAAATTTCCAATCCCTGAAAAAGTTACAAAATCCGTTAAGGGGAATTATAATTGCAATGGAGCTATGCCTTTGTGTTAAGTATGTGGTATGATAATAATACATTCTAAATTCTTGCAGTTTTCTATTTTCATTCTCTTTCGATCTGTTTGTTTCGTAAAATTAATTAGATGCTAAATATTAATGATGCGCTAAATTTTAATTACGTGCAAAACACTCACCAAATAGAATTTTGTAATTTTGCTGTAGGTAATTATTTTGCGTTGAAGGATGCAATTATATAAATATAAATAAAAAAATGTTATCTAAATGATCTTTCTTGGAAACCCTGTTATTATGAAAGGAGCTCTTTCGTATTCTGATCCGGTCTAATTAATCACAAAAGAATATAACTCGGCCTAAGGCAAAATGAAAATGACTAAAGCACCAGTTGTTCCGGGGCCGAGGGTAATAAATGAAAAAATGAACAATCAAGCTTATTGTGATCTAAAACGCGATAATTTCAACTTTTAACATTCATCTTTTATCTACCATCCCATTTCAAGTTTAGTCTTTTATCAAAAAAAGTTCCTTCAACAATAAATTAAAAAACACAATGCATGCGAACGTGGTAAGTTTTAGAAAAACACAATACGCCAATATACATAATAGCGTTATCAGCCAATAGCATTTGAACCGTTCCGTAACTAATTGTTTTGTGAACCCAAGCGCTAGCCGAACTACGAATTATGGGAAAGGAAGAAAGCACCGCAAGCTGCGTTTCGTTTGTTACGTATTACTTCGTTTGTTCTTATATATAATCTTAATATATAAGCCGGCTTAGTTACACCATTTATAACTCAAGAATGGCTGGACCGATTTTTATGGTCTTTGATTTGTTGGATTTGTCTCCGCCCCGAATAGCTAAGTAGTTAAAACATTGGAAAAATTCACGAAAAAAAATTACGAAGAAAATTCTTTTCCTCGTACATTTTGTATGGAACGAAAGCTCATCTTTTGAATGAGCTGCAGCAATATTGTGATAAGTATAATATTGAATTGTGAGTGAATTCCAAAAATTTAAAAACGTCAAATGCCAATGCGCTGATTGTTTTGCTTTGATTCTTAAACATATTATAATGCTGCCCCTCTTTCTTACACATTAAATGTCAATAATCGAAAATGGGACAAACAGCGAACGCGTGTCTGCACCCCTCCAAAGGAAAAATACAATCTTAATAATATTTAATATTTGGATGATTTATATAGCGCCGTTTTTGTGAAAAATCACCTCAAGGGCTCTAATATTTTAAACGCGAAAGTGTGTATGGATGTATTTGTGTTTGTTACTCTTTCAAGCAAAAACTAGTGAATGAAATTTTACAATAATATAATAATAATGTATATATTATTTCTCGACCCTACGTTTGGTGTTTTTCAGTTATCATCATTATTATTGTATAATACATATATTTATTTTTTCTACTTTTCTTGTTTTTTATCACATTTTATCTGTATCTTTTATATACTACACAGTATTATTGACTTTTTCCATTTTGGTATTATTTGGGCATGATGTGAACAATTGTTATTGGGTTATAACCAAATTATTATAATTTGTAGTTTTCTTTAATGCATGGAATGTTATTAATCTGTAAACGTTCCTAATAAGTTAAAAAAAAACATCAGAATAAAATATAGGCTATATATACCTAATGGTAAGCTCTGGCGATATGAAATTTGTATAAATGAAAATCTGTGTATTTCATATATTTTAGCGGCAGGCGGAAGGGGAACGGGAGAGGTGGGGTTCGCGGAGAGTGTAGAGACGAAGAAGTGGGAAGGGAACGCAAGGACATGCAGGGAGATCAATTTGTTTCTTTGAATGGCATTGCAACGCATGCCGGGGACCAGCTACTTTAATATAAAGGTTTTGTCTCTCGATTTATGTGTTGGAGTAATACTTCCTATTTTTAGGTGATCAGGGACAACGCCGAGCTTGAAATTTTGGTTGAAAATTTAACATTTGATTTTAGAGGTTATCCGGAGAAATACTAAGATCCGAGATTTCTTTTGCGTTTTCTTTATAAACAATAAATGGACGGTTAAAAACATTATTTTAGGAATAAGTGTGTTTTTTTTCTTCTCTTTTAGCATTTGGCCTTATTATTTTCAATGAGAAGTGGTTATAAAAGACTGGTGGTCAACAATAGGAAACCCACTTGGTAGATGTTCTGCAAAATTAATAATCAATACTTTCATAAAAACCCTGTCAAGGAAAAAACGGTCAGCTGTGTGTACTCAATCCATTACCGATTTGACTCTACCAAAGGCCCGCTTCTGAATCGTTTTGTTTACGTTCGCTATAAGTCTGTTTTTTTTATCGACCGCAGAATCCAGCAAATTCTCTGCAAGTATTAATTAATTCATTAATTTTTAGTGGTGATTGGTAAAACTTGAAAGAAGATGAATATGAATTATTAAAAATAACTCAACAAATTAAAATAAGCTAGACAACTTCTTCGAAGTCTGAATAAATAAATATTCAGCAACTTTATGTATATTCTCGTACACCAGAGGAAATGTTTTTTTCCTTTGATCTTTACTACCATTAAATAATTATTGCAAATATTTTGTTTGTTTTTACTCTCGCTTCAGGCTCTTCCCTTTGGTATGATCTGACGGAGTGATTGGTATCGGAAGGATTGTTTTGTGACAAGGATTAAAATGTTGGGCCCGAGGCATTGATAGCGGGTCCTTTTTATGGATTCGGGTTTTAATAAAACGCGGGTATTCAAGAGCGACTATTTAATGTAATATGAGTATTGTAAGTAACGCACGCAATGGGTGAAATTTAAGTTTTTCACATTACGAACGTGTAGTGCGAAAAGTACATAATACATAATAATATAATAATTTTATGTCATCTGTAACTCTGATTTTATTATTTACGCTGACAATATGGAAATGTACAAACGCATAAGCTCAGAAGATGATTTGCAATAAATTACAAGAAGATATTAATACAATTAATTAATATTGCGTAATGCGATAACATTTTCACGTAAAGGTCACCCAATCGTCTATATTTACCATCTGAACAACGTTCCTCTTGAACGAGTGGATAAAATTAGAAATCTTGGAGTATAACTTGACTCTAAATTACAATTCAAAGATCACATTGAATATATCTTAGAAAAAGCCTACAAACAAATGGGTTTTATCCTACGCATCACAAAACCGTTCAATAAACCTTATACACTTGAACTATTACAGTGGCGTATGTAAGATCTCATCTCGAATTTGTATCTGTCATTTGGAAACCACAATACATAACTGATTTTAATCGAATTGAAAATATTCAAACAAAATTTTTGAAACACCTTTCGTATCGTTTCGAAAATCACCAGTGTAAACCTATTGCTCTTTACAAACGGAGAACAATTTCTGACGTACTATTTCTATACAAGATTGTGAACTGCCTTGTTGACTCACCAGATCTATTAGAAAGGATTGCATTTCGTTGCCCCCAACGCAATACTAGATTGAATACCCTATTTTTTATTCAACATTTCAAATCGAAATATGCACAAAATTCTTAGCTCGGACGTATCTGCAAATCTTACAACGCCCTAAGTGATATAGATATTTTCCACTGTACCCTTGAAACGTTTTATATTAAATAAACCTTACGATTTACTTAAGCCAAAACTATTATTCCTTTATTATTTCTTTATTGTTTACTTTTTCTTTTTACCAACTTTTTACTAATATTATAACTATCAATATCTACTTGCTTCCTAATATGTAACCATTTCTTTTTTAAATCATAAATGGAACTTCACTGGTTCATATTATATTCACTTTTAAATGTTAAATGAATGTAAATCATAAGAGCCAAATCTGCACCAAACGAAGACAGAATTGAACAAGAGTCAAAAGGCTGCGCTTTTCTGCCTTACGTTCACAGTGTGACAGACAGAATTGCCAGGCTATTGAAAAAAGAAAGCATCAAAACTGTCTTCGGAACCACGACAAAAATACGAGACTTTTTGAGGCCTGCAAAGACCAAGTTTCCTCTAGAAACAGATGGAGTGTACAAACTCAGCTGTTCTGGATGTGACAAGGTTTATGTAGGCCAAACAGCGCGGACGATCTCCAAAAGGATATCAGAACACTTTCGTGCCTGTAAACTTGGCCACCCTGACAAATCGGCAATCGCCGAGCACCTAATCAAAACCGGCCATTACTTTGGATTTGGACGACGGAGCTAAGCTCAATAGTTCTTGGTATCTGGTAATTGACGGTTACATCAAGGCTAAACGCAAAAAAACATGTTGTAGTATATTGTAGCGCCAGCTCGTAGAGGAGTGGAGCTGGCGACACGGTATCGCCCCTAAGTTGATAAGTACAAACATCACCCCTAACAATTACACATCTGCCCTGATGATGGACACTGCAACGCTGTCCGAAACGTTGGCTAAAGAAGGAGGTAGCGTAACACGGCATAATACCCCAAAAACTAATAACAAAATAAAATGAATGTATATTGTCATGAAGTGCTTTCTTGAATTTTAACTTCCCACCCCTATATGATTATTTCCGTCATCAGGTACTAAATATTTAATACTAGTTGTCAAAAATTGGCAACATTAGCTAGACGTTTTGATTGGCCCGAATTTTGGTGGGGGAGGGGCCCGACGACCCTTGCACGGCGTCGAGAGCCATGGCGAGCTTCTTCTGGTTTTAACTGCGCTATGGGTCGGTCTTTCGCATTTTGGCCGGGGCCGCCTAGATCCTTTTGGTTTCAGCGTTTGTTGGAACACGTTATTTAAAATATAGTTACATTTTATATATCTAAATCAACTCAGTGGTGTTCCCGGACGAGGTCCTCTGCCCAGATGAAACCCGAGACGGGGTAACGTACGTACAACCTATATTATTATGTGTTATCATTCAACCCGTTTATTATATTTTAGAATCATTAACCTTGAGTTCACAAAGAGATTAAAAGCTTTTCCTAGAAGCGTCGAGTCATTAATAAATTCACAAATTATTTAAAAGCGACAAGAGATCTTCTAATTTATTAAACCCTATCTGTATTCAATAAATGAAGCGACGATCGTTTTGAATCAAATCCGATCGAATTGAGAACACAATATCCCTGGGAGGAGCTAGCCGAGGTTTGTATTATAATTTGGTTTTGGTAAGTATCTAAATTGAACCATTGTTGTTGAGTCTTGAACATTGTGGTGTTATTTAATTTCAAATTTGTTATAAGTTCGTAATCAGGCGGTTCGAGCCCGTCGATACGTAACACTGACGCCTTTCAACGTGGAGCTAGATTTGGTTCATTATGATATGTCGCTTTCCTTGATTTTTTTCATAAACTCCATGCTGTTTTTCGTGATGTATGTATAAATATGTAAATAATAATAATTTTTTCCCCTTTAAATGTATAGCTAAATAAGTGATTGTGAATAGTTTTAAAAAGTTCAAGCGTGTTTTCAAACGCCGCCATTTTGATCCACGTGTTTTTTCAACCGCCGGTATATCAAGTGTTCGAGAAGTATTTAAAAAAGTTCACGCGTGTTTTAAGGATCTGCCATCTTGTCGGCCGCATCTCCGGATTAAAAAACCATCACGTGTTTTCGACTGTTTAAATCAAGTTTTTTTGTCGTTAACAACCACCATTTTGGAAGCATCTCAAATCACCACGTGTTTTTGACCGGTAAATATTTAGTCATGCCGTATTTTGAAAATATTCGTTTTGTTTTACGCGATTCTTGAAACAAAATGGTTACCGGAAATCTCAGAATTAGATACCTCAGATTAAAATCTGCCTGCGTAGGTAAATGCATTGAAGGTACGGTATACCCGCTCAAAAAGGGAGATAGTGAAATTCGAGTAAAACCACAATTCGGAATTTAAGCCTTGCCTTGCCTTGGTTTGTTAGTTAGTTCTTTAACAAATTTTCCTTTAGTAAGTGCCGCTCGCATAGCACGCCAATTTAAATTGTGTGACCTCAAGTTTAGTTTGCTTGACATAGGTTTTAAATATATTTGAATAATTTGAAATCGACGTAATTTACTTACCATGTTCGAGTTTAAAATTCTACAAAAACCCATCAACCGCGGTAAACGGTCGGAAGCAGGTACTTCTCCTAGGGTCGACGCTGGTCGACGGGTCCATTTTTACGACCGAGCACCGGATGAGATCTATTGTCTTCACAAATGCCCTGTTAGGCATAAACCTTTTTTCATAGGCAAAGAATTTATTTCAAATATCTGAAAGTATCTACCTAGTAGATGCGATTATTTTTAGAATAACGGCCATTAGTTTAAAACAGAAATTAACCAGTCTCAGAGTGTGTTGAGACCATATTTGAGACATATATTTTAGCGTTATTTTTCGTTGAAACGAGCTGATGATTTAGAGTGGTAAAATAGTATTTACCTATTTAAACATAGATTTTTAACAGTTAAAAAAAAAAAAACGAACGCAAAAAAATTTAATCGAGTTCAATCCTCGTGATTTACCAGTGAGATATAATTTTTAGTGTTCAATGATACCGCCTTCCTTATGGGATATAAATACCTACCAGTTCGAATCTGGAATGATAATATTGCAACGCACTCCGACGTAATTACCTTACTTCAAAATTCAGTCGCGGGTTCGATTCCTTGCGAAATTATATATCTCCGTAACCATGCCGATCTCTCTATCGAAGAGTAGAAACCTATTAACGATTAGATAAATATGTTTGTGCCTATGATATTTTAGGGGATACTGTGTGGAGGGCCCTTTAAGGAAAGGAAGGAGAGGAAGGAAAGAGGGATGAGGGGCAGATATAAGTTTAGTGGTCAGTGTCCAGGAGTGACAGACATAGGAATTCCTTTCTCCAAATTACGGTTCGACGGCAGGTAGTCTAGACACCCAGTCCGATTTTACCCCATATGGACTCAGGTACTCGTAGCGAATAAAGCAACATCCAAATGTAGCGAATCCCTTAAGAGGATTACCTATAACTGAGGCGCTGGTTATACAATAGATAGTTCCGGGGCAGCGGTACCCATGCCCGCAACAACAAATTGATACGACAACGAAGTCTATGAAAACGGTCTATGTAACGGAAGTACGATAGCTATTTTTTTTTAAATAGATGGATATAATCGGTATCTGTTAATATTAATGTATAGATATTACTATTAATTAATTATTTTACGGAAAAGTGATAGTGGGTTCGATTATTACTTTTGATTTTCGAGATTTTGCTCAGGATAGAACAAGTGTCTAGATTTAGTCAACTAACGGTGTAGATTGATTGCATAGAAATCAATAGATGTTAATTGAAATTAAAGTTATTATTTGAAATAATAAAGATAAGGAACGAACTTATTTACAGATATTTAATAAGTTGATAGAAGAAGATCAAGACGGAATGCAACTATAATGTTGGCCCATACCAATTAGAAAATAGTTATTCAAAGAAAATCAAGATGGAATCCATCTTAGCCAAGTGGAAAATTATTTCTTCAAATAATTTTGAAATTTATTTGTTTGAGTAGAGTTTCGCGCTAAGCGACGGACGTGAATCGTATTTTGACTGATTTATCACTCAAATGGTTTTGTAGGAACCGGAGAAATCAACGTATTGTGAAAATAAGATATGAAATTGACACCACACCCTTCCACACATACCTACACTCATCGTGCTGTTTTCGAAAGGACGCTTTTGGGATAGTGCATACACGTACATTACAATCGCTTCGGAGTAATTAACCGAATGTGATAACCACTAACATTCGCCACTCACACATACACTAACCTTGACACTGTTTTCGAAGGGGCCCATTCGAAAGCAGTGTGTACACACCTTACATACACACTACACTTGTATTTTATAACTATTCATGTACATCATTCGACATTCGTATTGTATTTCATATATAACTAGCCTCTGCTTGCTATTACTTTTCACCGGTCTTTCAAGCTCGAGAATGAATGTCGTTGGTGATTAATAATTGCGATTTGATGGTTTGCTCGTTCCGGGAAAAAAAAACTAGCTGGCGCCCCGCGGCACAGCCCGCGTAAATGAAGTGGAAAAGCTATACTGTTTTATGATATATTTCAACACTTTTGTCCCTGACTTCTGAATTATTATTTCATTATTATTATTTTTGTCATCATTAAAAAAATACTATAATGCGCTGACTAAAATAATAACTTTAAATTATTGTTGTCATCATTAAAAAAAATACTATAATGCGCTGACTAAAATAATAACTTTAAATTATTGTTGTCATCATTAAAAAAAATACTATAATGCGCTGACTCAATAACTTCAAATATTGCCTTAAAACGCGATATATCGACGACAATTATATTGCAGTGAATGTGATAAAACCTGAGGTATTATTAATGTGAGTTCCGGAAATATTGGTGGCCTTAAGTAAGAAGGACTCATTATTTCCACTGGGAAGTTTTAATTTGAAGTGGATCATTACGGTGTTCCAATTAGCGCTAAGTTTTTTTCAGCTGTTGTCCTAAATTATACCTACGTCGGAATCTTGTAAGATTTCTGACACTATGTGGGTCACTAAAGGACTTTGAGTTTTGTTGTCTATTTTGTTATCTGTTTTGTTTTAATATGTCATTAACCAGTAATCCGTACTGTTAAAAAGTGGATACTGACTTAACTGAGCCATTACCCGTTCTTTAAAAGGGGGTTAAATGTGTTTTTTGTTCTACGATATGTCAATACATACATCACGACATCTAATGTGGAGTTACCTTACGCTTTGATCTCTTGTTGCTTATACATTACTGTTCAGATAATTTTGTTTACTCTATGTGCCTTGATGCCTAAGTGTTTGTACCTTTCTAATAATTTTGTTATTTTGTTCCATGTTGACATTTCTCTCCTGCTGAGGAACCTGACTATTCCTCTAGACGCCCCGATGGACATTACACACTGACTTGCGCTACCTAGGAAGTTGCGTGTAACAAAGTTCCTGCCAGGCCACTTCGACGTGTTGATTTTGCTGTCTATTTGATATTTTATATAAATTGTAAACTATATAAGTTATTGTAAACTGTACAACTTTTTGCCTAGGTTTTTAATGCTGAATCTCTATGTGAACGATTTTTTTTGTAAAGTTTATCGAGGAAATTCTTTGAAGGGTTTAGATTCAAAAAACCTTCGTTACAACGGCGGTTTTTTCCTGGTGTTTTCGGGGATGTGTCATGAAGTGCTTTCTTGAATTTTAACTTCCCACCCCTATATGATTATTTCCGTCATCAGGTACTAAATATTTAATACTAGTTGTCAAAAATTGGCAACATTAGCTAGACGTTTTGATTGGCCCGAATTTTGGTGGGGGAGGGGCCCGACGACCCTTGCACGGCATCGAGAGCCCTGGCGAGCTTCTTCTGGTTTTAACTGCGCTATGGGTCGGTCTTTCGCATTTTGGCCGGGGCCGCCTAGATCCTTTTGGTTTCAGCGTTTGTTGGAACACGTTATTTAAAATATAGTTACATTTTATATATCTAAATCAACTCAGTGGTGTTCCCGGACGAGGTTCTCTGCCCAGATGAAACCCGAGACGGGGTAACGTACGTACAACCTATATTATTATGTGTTATCATTCAACCCGTTTATTATATTTTAGAATCATTAACCTTGAGTTCACAAAGAGATTAAAAGCTTTTCCTAGAAGCGTCGAGTCATTAATAAATTCACAAATTATTTAAAAGCGACAAGAGATCTTCTAATTTATTAAACCCTATCTGTATTCAATAAATGAAGCGACGATCGTTTTGAATCAAATCCGATCGAATTGAGAACACAATATCCCTGGGAGGAGCTAGCCGAGGTTTGTATTATAATTTGGTTTTGGTAAGTATCTAAATTGAACCATTGTTGTTGAGTCTTGAACATTGTGGTGTTATTTAATTTCAAATTTGTTATAAGTTCGTAATCAGGCGGTTCGAGCCCGTCGATACGTAACAATATTTACAACTGAAGGGATGTTTCCTAAATAAACTTAAATAAAAATAAAATAATACGCGTAACGTACGAAATGTATATTATGCGCATAAAGCACTTAATATTTATAATATTTGTGACGTCATCGATGTAATGAGCGTATTATACGTATTAAAATACATAATGCGTGTGATGTACTGTGTGTGATGTGTGTAATGTATGTGATATATGTGATTTGTTTGTTGTATGTGATGTATGTGATCTATGTGATGTATGTGTTGTATGCGATGTATGTGATGTACGTGATTTATTTTGAAAACATTACATATTACATTTTTTAGAATGATTTAGCTGTCCAACTAGGCAATTTTCCCGTTTTAGAACAGTCAAAATGAGCATGTTTTTTTACAAAACGTGTTAACTATAATATTGCTTTTTATTTAAATATAACACTTGATAAATAATGTATTAAGGTTTTTATGGTAGATACAAGAAGTTACTTATGAGTGTAAATTACATATTTAACAATAAAATAAATGTAGGTAAGAGAAATAAAAAGAATTCCGAAAGAAAAAAAAAGATTTTTTTTTATAAACATACGTATGCTTTTAACCATTCTAAGAATTTTAATCGCTTTTGATGAATAATAACGAACTAGAGAATTTAAAAAAAATGGATATAAAAAGAAAGTAGAGAAGAGAAAATGCAAAGAAAAACTTAAGCAGTTTTTGAACTTACATTGTATGAAATAATACATAAGAAAGGTCAACTAAAAAAAAAGAAAATTTGATTTAAAATGTAAAGTATCTGATATATATGTATAATTTATGTAATGTGATATTTGTGATGTATGTGATGTATATGATGTGTGTGATGTGTGTGATGTACGTGATTTATGTGATGTATATAATTAAAGTGGCTAGAACTTTAGAATCCCACCATTTTATGGCGTTAACATGCATTTCAAATAGATCCAAATTCCTCTGCGGAATGTAATCTGATCCGATAGCGTCGACACTAATGTGTCCTATTTGCATGTTATTTTCTAAGAACCGTCTTAGGCGTGAGTGCGAATAATGTGGGAGAGAAATCACCCTGTCTCTCTGAATAACGTAATGTGATTCCCTCACTGGCTGTGAAACGGGATGAATCTTGCCGCATTGAATTCCTAATTCACAGAGCTTCAAGGGGAATTGGTAATCTGCAGAAAGGAATTATTATGATAGGGATAGACGGCGAAACACAACGCCACGCCATTACCCAACCTTTATAACCAACGCCATCTGTTAAATCAAATCCACACCGCCCGCAAACCAGCCCGCTGTCCGCTGCCCGCTTGCCAGCCTGCTCCCTTTGTTTATATATTTCAATGAATTTACAAAAAACCTTGACAAATTATATACCTAAAAACCTTCCTAATGAACCCCTCTATTCTATTGGTGAAAACCGCATGAAAATCCGTTGTGAAGTTTAAAAGATCTAAGCGCCGAGCAGCGGGAGCAACATCATGTTATGCTATGTAAAGATATCTACAAGTTAATTAAATTTTACGCTGCTTCAAAGTAATTTTACAATATTTTTTTTTTTTAAGTTTCTTTATTCTTTGAATTATTCATTACATGAATTGGGGATTTTTCGACCACCATACTAGGCACATGCCTGTGTTGTGGTGGTCGATTTTCATATACAGTATATTAAAAGATGCAATATAAAGAAATGTGCGAGAATATAAAAAATAAAATAAAAATATATAAATATACATATTATATATAATAATATTAAAGAAATTTAAAGAAAACAAATGAATATAAAATAATGTAAATAACTAAAGAGTATGGAAACAATCTTTCATACTCTTTTATACTATAGAGTATAAAAGAGTATGAAAGAATATAGTAGAATATAAAAATAATATGAAAAGTATAGAACATAGAAGGCAATACATGAAAGAATATAAAAATGATATAATTATAAAATATATAAAGTCGAAGTAAGTACTTTGTAGAGTATGCAAATAAGAAATGATAACGATTTTAATGAAGATCTGTGTGTACGTGGTAATATTGGTAGGTACATTATTTCAAACCAATTATGAAGGTACATATTAATTATTGTTTAACGAGAAAATGGATGGATATCAAACATCAAGATGGCTTTAGAGGCATTATTTACGGCTTTCAAGGGTGGTGTGACTCTCCATTATAAAAATGTAGTCACAAAATCACATTTTGAAGTGAAAACTTCTTTTGCACCGTTGAGATTTGAAATATGATGACACGAAAAATAGCGACACTAAAAATAAACGAACACATCCATTTATAGGATTCAGCCTGCAAGAGAATGAAAGTATAATCGATCTCCTCTTTTTGCGGTGCTTCGTAGCCTTCCCACTCTTGTCTATTTTAGTTTTCTGAAGGTTTCACTTCTACCGCGGGTGAATTGCAAAATGTAATATTTTTTTGGATTTTTTTTCTTTTATTTTTTCTATATATATAACATAACACAAGATAAAAATAATGTAAAAAAGTAAAAAATATATATAAGACATTATCTCCACACAGGAGGCTCTGAGGAAAATAATTTCCCTAATGGCCTATGTCATCTAAGATGCTGTGTGGAGGGTCTTTTTGAGGAGAGGAAGGAGTGAACATAATATGTCTTGAAGAGACCCATTTTGTAGGAGGGATGAAATACAGAGACCGGCAAATCATTCCGGCTGTTGAACTCAAGAACGAGTCGTAGAAACGACCCATTCTCGTGTAACAAATGCTGGGCGCGTGTTTAGCGTGTCTCCCGACTCTGCAGCGGTGCCGAGGGGATCAATGGCGCTAGTTCCTCGGAACATATTCCATTGAAATATTGATAGAACAAGGACTGCATTCCTGACGCCTGTCCTCTAAAGATTGCAATTTGTTTGTAAAGATAGGAGAACCTATCAAACGGACCGCCCGTTTCAGCATTTTTTAGGTATTTTGAGGCTCCAGATCAGAGGTGGCTGTCAAATTAAACCGCGGGGCGCACTTGTGATTTGTGTAGGGTTAGCAAATGTGTTCTATTATCTAGTATCTGAGGGCCCTGTGACTGTGCAGCGCGCACAGTTCTTGCTGTCCTGCGATCAATTTGTCTGCAAATGTTAGCTGCAAAACCAAATGAGGCAAAACAGGCAGGTTAGTGACTTTAGAGTGCGCTAGAAGCGTGTTTATTTATTTATTTATTTACACATATACGGCACAACACGTGCCATTAACATAATTGACATACTTATAATAGTACAACATGAAGAATAACAGTATAAATGTTAGTAAAATTTAATTTAAGAAAAAAGGTGAAAAGTAAGGTAATAAGTAGTGTATAAAACTATAATATATAAAAGTAAATTATAAAGTGAATAGTATAAAATATAAAGTATTAAGTACAAACTATAATTATTAGGTAAAAGTAAAAATAAAAATTTAAAGAGAGAAATAAAACAATAAAATGTAAAATATACAAACAAAAGATACCTATCTCAAGATGGATTATGTTGACGGATATGATAAATTTTACAAGTACCTATGATTTCTAGTGCATTAATAGTTTTAGAGTGAAGTATTGGTAGGCATATTATGTTTATATGATGTATTATATTTACGTGGTACTAGCAAACAAATTAAGTCTAACGCATCTTTTGTATGAAGCCAGATTACCGGCGGCGTGATCAATATTAGCATATTCATTGCCTAAAATATGCAAGCGATTTATGGTTGAGTTTTGTTCTGCGTTCGTCATAGTATTGTCACAATGGAAAGGTGTTTTGAGTCGAGTTGGTCTACAAGGTACATGGTAATTTATTAATGAGACCAATTCAGGGGAGTCAAACCAGTTATTGTTTATTTTAAATAGAAAAATAAGATCGTTGAGTATTCTTCTATCTTTTAACGATAAGAGTCGCATTTTTTGTAATAAAGATTCATAGTTTATGTCAACCGCGGGAATACCTAATTTGAAATTAATTGATCTGAGAAATTTGCGTTGGATTCTTTCAATGGAGTTTGCGTGGCTTTTGTAGAAAGGGTTCCATATGGGGGAATTGTATTCTAAATGACTCCTAACCAGAGTTGTATATAGTATTTTGAATGTTTGGATATTTTTGAAATCTTTACAAATTCTTACAATGAAGCCCAGCATTTTCACTGCTTTACCGGTTATTATATCAATGTGGTTGGTAAATAGTAGTTTAGAGTCGAAGGTTATTCCAAGGTCCCTTATTACAGGTACTGACAATAAACTGTGATTGTTAAAAGTATAACTATATTTGATAGGGTTTTTAATTCTAAAGAAACTCATGATTTGACATTTTTTAATGTTAAGTGTAAGTTTGTTAATGGTACACCATTCTACGAATTTTATAAAATTGGATTGGAGGGACAAGCAGTCGTATATATTTTTTATGATTTTATATATGTTCATGTCATCAGCAAATAATAATATATTAACATCAGTGAATATGGAAGTGACATCGTTTATGAATAGTATAAACAATATTGGACCAAGGTGCGAACCCTGAGGCACACCGCTAGTGGCTTCAAATTCGACAAGTGTTCTTTAATACAGACAGTTAGTATACGTTTTGATAAATAATTCTTAATCCAACATAATAAATTACCACTTATTCCTAGTTTAGACAATTTATTTATAAGAAATTAATATTTTTAATTATATTTTTGGTTGTTTTCAGGTGGGAAAAAATATAACAAGCAGTAATTGTTGAATGAAACACTAGTATATATTGAATTATTTGGCGGGTATTTGATAAGCCCCCATAGCTCAGTGGTCAGAGCATTCGACCGGCAATCGGAAGGACACGGGTTCAAGTCCCGTTGGCGGCAAGTATCTTTTCTCGGAAGATTTTTCAATGTAAATGAGTGTTTCAGGCTGACAATTATTGCTTGTAATAATTGTTATAAATTAAAGTCCCTCGCGTCGTCTGTCTGTCTGTCTGTTCGCGATAAACTCGAAAACTACTGAACGGATTTTCATGCGGTTATCACCAACATATAGAGTGTTTCGTGAGGAAGGTTTAAGTATTTAATTTTTCAAGGATTTGTGTAAATTGGTTGAAACATAACGATAATTGTTAGAAGCGTCGGAAAAATCTAGCCGCCTGGTAGCTTTCATCGAAAACGCTGCCTAATCCTTTTGGGATATAACAAAACAATGCATGGTGGGATATTTTTCTTTTATAGATCTACAAAAAAGTCCGCGAAGGCATATATCTATCTTTTACGGATAGCTTACTATACCCATTCTATCTTCTTATAATAAGGCCTTAAAAATGTTGGGATTTATAACTAAGCTAACTAGAAATTTTAACAATATTAAGTGTATAAAACTGTTATATTTTGCATATGTTAGAAGTCAACTTGAATACAATTCTCCCGTCTGGAACCCATATTACAATATACATGTACAAGGTGTTGAAAGAATACAAAACAAATTCTTAGGTTTTCTTAATTTTAAAATGGGTATTCCAGCAATTATGTTGAACTACAATACTATTTTGAATGATATGAATATGCTCAAATTGTCAGACAGAAGAACTTTCACTGACTTGGTATTTCTGTATAAAATTCTAAATGATTTAGTTGACAGTCCGGTATTGCTCGAATTGATAAGCTTCCGGATTCCACTACGTAATACTAGAAGTCAGGATTTATTTCAGTGCAGTAATTCTGGAACTAACTACCATATGTATTCCTCTTTACCCAGAATACTAATGGAGGGAAACAATTATACCAAGTCAGTGGACATCTTCAATTTATCTTTAAACAAATATAAAATATTGTTACGAAGGCAGTTCAGTTATGTACAATAAATACTGTATATTTCTTACTATTCATATGTAAAAGCCCCGAAAAAGGGCGTTAATAAATAAATAAATAAATAAATGGTCACGTACATTGCAGAATTTGAAAAGTTATTTAGAGGATACAGTATTAGTCCTTATTAACTTGAATACTTGAGTTACCCCAAGCATTATTATAATCTTTCACACCATCCCTACGTATTATAAATTAAAGTCCTCCGCGGCATCTTTCTGTCTCTTTGCGATAAACTCAAAGACGGCGGTGGATATAAAGGTTGGATAACCATCCAGTAGATGACGTTGTGTTTTATTAGCCACAGCAAAGCGTGGCCGGGTCAGCTAGTTAAAAACAAATCTTTTAACCGAACAATTTCTAAGATGTTTTTCCTGTTTTCGACGATTTGAAAATATTTGCTGTCACTTAATCAATACGAAACAAAATAAACAGAAATTAGGCAGTTAACACTCCAATACGGTAGATGTCTGTATTGGTTTATATCAAGGTTATACCCAGGCACGTGGCCTCTTCAACAATTTTCAGAATGTAAATGAAAGATTTTAAAGTGATCCATCAAATCGAAAAACTTACATTATCTTCAAAATTAGGTTGGGCTCGAAACGGGCGACATTTCCGCCCGTTCCCATTATTTATGATGAATTTTTTTGTTCCAATTTACACAGTAGGTTGTTTTAAAACTCTCAAGTGGATAGAAGAAAATTCTAATATTAGAGTAATGTATCTCGGAACAAATAAGAGGTGGATTCTTTCAGTTCACATTGGTGAAAGATCACCATCCAGAATCAAAAAGTTGTTAAAAATGGCTTCGATTTTGATGACCATAATACCTCCGCCTACCTCCTTTCATCTCCTTCCCTTCCCCACTCTATTCAGTCTCACTTCATATCCTACCATACCCATAGTCCCAATGGCTCCTTTGTATCAGTTTCTCAATGGTTCCAATTTTTTCAAATTAAAAATTTCATTGTGGCTTTTCATAATTACTACAATCTATCTTAGTGTATTTCAAGCAAGGATAGTAAGCCATTGCTAATAAGCTAGCTGGCTAGTAATTCTGGCTGCATGTAAACAGAACTTGTTTGCAGATAAATGAAACAATTTATGTTTGTTTGAACCACTTTTATATTTGAGTAAATCCGACCGGTTTTAGAACGATCGTTCCTTCTTCAGGGCAAATATATACTGATTTGACAGTTTTGTAATATGGATGGGAACAATGTATTATTATGGTAGGGGTGGAGTCGTTGCTAGGTATTAATGAAGAGTGGGTGGGTAGGAGAACATATCCATGATTGGGCTATAAGACAATAATTTTTGTTTGTTGATAATAGAATGATACAAAAGTGGTTTAAACAAAGTTAAATTGTTTCATGTATCTATAATGGAAAACCACAAAGTTATAGCTACATTCAAAAGTAGAACTTGTTTGTATTAAACCTAGTGAGCTAAAGAGAAAGTTAATAGGCCGGCTTCTCAAGCTGGAATAGTTAAGCGTGGGGTTCTATTATTTGAGCTAATAGCTGCGTTCACCACCGAAGTTATCAAGTCATCATCCTGGCTTTGTATTAGCTTTGCCGGGTCAGCGAAGCTAGTTCATAATCGTCTGGTGTAAGTAAGTAAGTAATTGGTCATTCCTTTTTCCTAGCGTACCTTGTTTTTCTCAATAGAAAGCATTGCTTTTATCTTTTGTTGGTCTGCAAGGAATAAATGTACAAAGACATTGTGTTTGGATTTGATTTCATAGGTGGACTGAATTATTCGACCGAATTTGTACGATACGCTTTATCTAGAGTTGATATATCGATGATTACTGTTCATCGCAAGAGAAATTCACAAATTTGCAATCACTACACTAACTACGCATCCTTTTAACAACAGATTTATTTCAAAAGCATAAAACGTCTGAGGACTCAGCGACATATAATATTGCTTCATATTGTATCTCTCTGTTTTTGTCGCAGAAAATAAATTTTCTGGTC
Source organism: Limnephilus rhombicus (assembly GCA_929108145.2). Classification (NCBI taxonomy): domain Eukaryota; kingdom Metazoa; phylum Arthropoda; class Insecta; order Trichoptera; family Limnephilidae; genus Limnephilus; species Limnephilus rhombicus. Next base: position 43,804,736 of record OV815283.1, read on the forward strand.
TCTCAATCTGTAGAAGAAGATTTCTATAGGGGAAGATTTCTGCGGAGCAATTTCTTTGAAGATCTTTCTCCCATTAAAACGGTACTCTGTGTCGGAAAGAAATGTTGCGGCGACTAATAAGCAATTATAATGAAACTGTCATATACCCGTACAGCGAAAGACTTATGTGCATTTGCCTCAAAACATCAGTTTTGGCCGAGAACACAAAAAAATAAGTAGGGCTACAATTCTCAGCTGGAAAATCTATTCACATTATTTTTTGCCGAAAAATAATTTACAAGTATTGAAGTTGGATTTTTAATTTTATAAATTCGTAGTTTTAGCCCGTGGCAATAAAATTATTTTTGTTAAATGCTCTTTATTTATTTTTTGTATATTTACCTAAGCACATTTAACACTCTAACGTTTATCGGCCTTTGATATTTAAAAAAATAACGTTGGTTTTGACGATTTTATTGGGAAAACTCAAATTTTGGAGATAACGGAGAGACCAATTATTCAAATTAATAAAATACTTAAGTTTTTACCAATTTTATGTATAATAAAAGTGATAATAAAATTATAATAAAAGTGGTAAAAACTACGTATTTTATTAATTTGAATCAAAATGGTGCCACAAAATAAGTTTGCTATGTTAGAAGAAGAGACCAATTATTATTATTCATTCCCCTATGAAGGAAGCAAATAAAGAAGAAAAATTATCATAATTACTACATTATTTAAATCAGGTTAACACCTCAGTACAAGTTATCGTAGTGCGATGTTTACAAAAAATTATAACATATACCTACTTACTTGTAGTGCACGTCATTCTTAATTTTTTTTGTTCATTAGCTCCACAGGAAAAATCCCTCCATCTTTGTGGATGCTGTGTGAAAGGTATTTTTACAGAAAAGAAGAATAGGAAGTTCTGGGAAGCAAAAATGAGTAAGGAGTGGATATGAATCGGGGGTCAATGTGTCCAGGAGTGATGAACGTATGAATGCATCCCTTCCACTGCACTGCGAGGTGATGGGTCAAGAGGGTCCGGCTGGAGATGGTCAAAAGATCTTCATTAGCTCCACAGGAAAAATCCCTCCATCTTTGTGGATGCTGTGTGAAAGGTATTTTTACAGAAAAGAAGAATAGGAAGTTCTGGGAAGCAAAAATGAGTAAGGAGTGGATATGAATCGGGGGTCAATGTGTCCAGGAGTGATGAACGTATGAATGCATCCCTTCCACTGCACTGCGAGGTGATGGGTCAAGAGGGTCCGGCTGGAGATGGTCAAAAGATCTTCATTAGCTCCACAGGAAAAATCCCTCCATCTTTGTGGATGCTGTGTGAAAGGTATTTTTACAGAAAAGAAGAATAGGAAGTTCTGGGAAGCAAAAATGAGTAAGGAGTGGATATGAATCGGGGGTCAATGTGTCCAGGAGTGATGAACGTATGAATGCGTCCCTTCCACTGCACTGCGAGGTGATGGGTCAAGAGGGTCCGGCTGGAGATGGTCAAAAGATCTTCATTAGCTCCACAGGAAAAATCCCTCCATCTTTGTGGATGCTGTGTGAAAGGTATTTTTACAGAAAAGAAGAATAGGAAGTTCTGGGAAGCAAAAATGAGTAAGGAGTGGATATTAATCGGGGGTCAATGTGTCCAGGAGTGATCCTGAGGAGTTATCCAGTCTCTCCCGATTCGGCCCGCCAAGACAAACCTCATAAATCCAGTCCAATCCAATGCAATAAAAAAGGGAATCCCTGCTGGTCACCAAGCGTATTCAATTCAATTCAATTATTTATTCATTTTAAAACATTACAAAATAAAATTTCCATGCGTTTTAAAAGAGTATTAAGATTTAAAATTTAAACAGGTTTAAGTAATTATATTTCAATGAAGCACAATCATATTAACAACAACAAAGCATGTTGTCTGAATTGTGCTTCATTGATATTAAACATATCGATATTCGAAGTGATTCTATTTAACAAGACAGCTCTCCCGACTGGCATAACCATTGGCAAGTTAGTTCTGCAAGCCGGGAGATAAAACAGTCTATGCTGTCGATGACGGAGATAACCATCGGGAACATAGAAACTAACGCTCTCCATAATAGCCGAGTTTTCGAACCTTCCACGAATCAGTCTGAAGAAATGTGTTACAGTGAGCACATCATTGAACCATTAGGGCGACCTATGGCAGGATGTTAGTTATATAATGAATAGTTCTGGGGGCGGCGGTACCCATACCCGCCTTCCAAATTGAAAAAAAATTTTAAACATGTACTACGATTACAGTATTACTTTCTATTATTTATATACTTTTCATTATACATAAACAAATAGGTAAAATAAATGTAAATTAAAAGATTCGGAAAGGACGGGCAAAAGGAAGTTTTCTGGGAATTGAATATGTTGAAAGTTGACGAAGCCGGCGGGACTGACGGAATTCCTGCTCTACTCCAACAGGTGTTCTGCAGGATTCACTCCAGTTCTCTCAAAATTATTCAAACTTTCCAGAAAGGTGCCAGATCATTGGAAAAATACGATTTTTCACCCAAACCCTACGGGAGACCTTTCTGAGTCTTCCAACCCATGAAAAAATGTTATTCCAATAAAAATGAATACACATTTGGACTTTTAGAAAAAGTTAATAGGTGTCGCATATAAAAAAACAAGATACGTTTTCCGAGGCACTATCTAGGCTACAAATAAATTCTTTGAGAACTTTGTAATCATTTAAAAATATACCAGCCAAAAACATGGAAAAAATATTTTTGTTATTAGTTTTTGGGGTATTATGCCGTGTTGCGCTACCTCCTTCTTTAGCCAACGTTTCGGTCAGCGTTGCAGTGTCCATCATCGGGGCAGATGTGTAATAGTTAGGGGTGATGTTTGTACTTATCTACTTAGGAGGGATACCGTGTCGCCAGCTCCACTCCTCTACGAGCTAGCGCTACAATATAATTCAACATGTTTTTTTGCGTTTAGCCTTGATGTAACCGTCAATTACCGGATACCAAGAACTATTGAGTTTAGCTCCATCGTCTCTATTAATATTTATAGGATTTTTGTGAATTTCAATATCCTCCGTAATCAGGCGTGCTCTATGAGTTTTCGGTCTTCCCAGGACTTCAGGAACAAATCCAAAGTAATGGCCAGTTTTCATGGAAAAAATAGTTCAAGAGAATATTGTTAATTCTGAATTTTTAATATGAGATTGTCAAAAATCGAATAAATAAAAATCGACGTGAAATAAACAGGACCTAATGACGACACTATATTCCGGTAGAGCCGGGTACAGATTGCTGTAACGTAACATGGCCCGGCTTAACCTTTTTATTTTTCTGTGATTTATTGGAATTAACTCGTTTAAGCACAGGAGACCATATTTGTCCAAACGCATATAGGTCTCGTATAAAACGCTGTAACTCCCTTATTATCATAGTTAGAAATATGTTCTAATCGGTGTTAAAAGGAAAAAACACCACGTTTATATTACAATTTAAAAAATAACCACCAAAAAAGTAAAATGTACAATTTGATTTACACAAAATGTTGAATCGCAAATTGAAAAAAAAAAATTCAACCTTCAGGAATTTAAAAAAATATATTTTTACGTAATAGAGCGACAAAAAGGTGAAGTTACAATATGTGTTTGTTGTACATTTGTCTAATGAAATATGTATGTGTTTTTGTTTTTTTTATTATCAGTAACTTTAGTTAAAAAAAATATATGGGTTCAAGTCCCAGAGGTGTCAATATCTTATTCTGATTTTTCTGTTTCCAGATTTTCGATTGAGTTTCGCTTATATTGTCTTCATTTAATTAAATATTACAATTTGAGGTTTTACTCATAAAGTTAAAATAAAAATAAAAATATTCATCCTAGACTTACAGAAAAGTCAATAGATGTCGCAAATAAAAATAAAATGGATAAAGATTTATCCAGACACTATCTAGAGAGCATTTAGTTCGGGTTTGAATCTTGCAATCATACATAAAGATAGTTGCCAATAATACATGCGTTAAGAAAATTAAGATAATGTGGGTGGTTCTTAGTCATAGTATGGAACAGTTAAAAATAACCGAATTTGATATCGGCACCGTGGCGCAGTGGTTAGCGCGTTTGCCCGGAAAGCAAGAGGTCCTGGGTTCAAGTCCCAGAGGTGTCAAGATCTTTTTTCTGATTTTTCTGTTTCCAGATTTCCGATTGAGTTTCGCTTATATTGTCTTCATTTTATTATATATTACAATTTGAGGTTTTACTCATAAAGTTAAAATAAAATTAAAAATAATAAAATCCTATTTATATTCGCAATAAGGAAAGCAAACACTTGGAAAAGTTAATATATTATAACTCGTATCCTTTTGTATTTAGGATTCCATTCAGTGAACGGAACAACCATGTTTTCTACGTGAGTATTTATTATGAACATGATTCTTTCTTGGAATCCTTCAACGTTATTTTTGAAGTGAAAACCTATTTACCGCCGCAATTGTGTTTTGAAACTCGAAGAAACTAAAAATAGCCACACTAAAAAGAGACAAACCCATCAGTGGCGGGCGGTGACTTATTGTATAAGGGATGCTGAAGTATATACCTACTTAATATCAAATATTAATACCTACAGACTAGCCTTAGAATAAGCTGCGATTACTGACAAAAATAGTAGGTATGTCAAATTAGCTCTATAAATCCTTTATGGTTTACATCAATTACTGCAGTTCTAATATTAAATTAAAAATAGATATTCGAAAGATATTAAAAGTACCAATCGGCATCCGTTATTTAAGCCAAATTGTCAAAATGGTCGCGCGAACAAATTCTCTAAAACGTACCGAATTAATCTCCGCGCTTTGATATGCTATTCTGTGCACCATGCCTACGCGCAATAAAGTCGTTTTCTGCGCGTTGGATGCTCCCATCGAAAGCGTATACGCTTCAGGCAAAACTTGGCAGGAAGAAATGGAGCGGATAATCCAATGTTGCTCGTATAGGTGCGTCTATACGGCAATCCTCACACTATGATCGATAATGGCGTTGTTTTTTATGTATTTCGGTCCGGTCCGCGGTTGGGACGGTGTCGTTAAATTGCGGTATTTATTGCCGATTACAGCTAAATGAGCTCAAAGATTTTTTTAATGCTGAATAAATAAATAACAATAATTATTATATTTATTATGCACCTCAAAAGGAAGGGAAGCGCCGCATCCACAGTATGTATGGAAGGACCGCGCCTGAAACACATACATCTACAGGATTTAGCCTACAAGAGAATGAGATAGTATAATCGGTCTCCTCTTTGTTCGGTGATTCGTAGCCTCCTCACTCTTGTCTACTTTAGTTTTCTGAAGGTTTCACTTCTGCCGCGTGTGAATTGCACACTCTAATATGTATTTTTAAAGTTACTTAATCATTTTCAATTACATTAGCTCATTAATATAGGAAAAAATATATAGAGGTTTCTCTCAAAAAAGGCCGATCGTCTAGTTCAGTGTTTCTTAACCTGTGGTCCGCGGACCCCTTGGGGTCCGCGAATATATGTACGGGGGTCCGCAGTCTCATCTCTGGACCATTTAGTAAATGTCTCGTAATCGATACCCTTATTTAGCACGGCGAACGTGCGACAACGACATGTTCTTTTTGGAAAATTCTGTAGGCGGCGTCAATAAACATGCTGCTCACTTCAATGACTTTGGATGGCTCACATTGGCAGCATATTTAGCTGATATCTTTAGTGCTCTTAATGAACTGAACTTGGGTCTACAAGGAAGAGATTACAACATCTTCCAAGTTGAAGATAAAATTGAAACAATACTAAAAAAATGTAATATTATATTAATATATATTAATATTCTATTTAAACTCAAAATGTTGGAACAAAATTAAAAATATTACTTCTTACTACTGTACTATATATGCTCTGTATTTAAGTTAAGAAAGCGAAATATTATGTTTCTTTTAACTTAATAATAAAAAAATAAATAAAAAAAATGGATATTAAACCCTTTCAACAAAGATGTCACTGATATTACTAGCCTGACACCGGCACAGGAAAACCAATTAACAGAAATATCTTGTAATTTAGCTTTGAAACGTAATTTCAAAGAATCCGTATTTATTATTATCAAGTTTAATTTGTAGAACTCCATTTTAATTTTAATTTTTTTATTTTATAATCAATAATATTATTATTAAATTAATAAAAACAGTTTATTTTCAAACAAGTTCTGCTGCGTAATTATTATTGCCCATGACAGCTGTTTCGCTTTCTGAAGGCATTATCAAACTGTGGACATGCCACATACAGACGATATATTTATACTATTTCCAGAGAGGTATTTATTAGGACTCATTTCCAATTTCTGATTAAAAATGACTGAGACTACTAATGGTTATTATTTTCCCAATTACTGTAATTTCCCACTTCGACTGAAGGTCGCTGTGCATCTAATTATATTGTGAGTCATTTGCAAATTGCTGACTCATGGTTTTTTTTCAAGCATAATTAATTATAAGGCAAAACAGCTGTAATATGAATATGGTTCCTTATGAACAACGAAGGGAAAATCATTAAGAATAGTTGCTAAAACACCGTTACTTGAAGGAAATTCTGGTGAGAAAAAGGAAAAGTTAAATATGCCGAATAAATAGTGAAAATAAGGTTCTGAGACATAATTGCTTGGGTAGACTAGGGGAAAAGAAAGAATTTCCGTGAAAATTCGTACAGAAAATTTGCGTTTAAAACTAGGAAAATGAAGAATCTACATTTCGCGAATATTTATGTCAATTTAAAATATAGGTTTAGCAAATCACGTATGAGCATATTTCAAATTGAGAAAAAAAATGTTTATAAAATATATTTTGAAGGCCGGAGACATGTGAAAAATGGGAAACTGGACGGCAGCTTACTAAGTTTTAAGTCCGGGACTATAGCTGTATTATCGGGACTATAAACCTTAGGGAAGCGAGACAAAATTGTGGGACGTAACCAGAACTACTAGGATGTAAAAATCGAAAGGTCTTATGTATGAACAAGGGAAAACGAGATGAGATTTTCGAAAGATTTCGAGCTATTTAGGATTAAATTTTCTTGTCAAGGAAAATACGATTACGACCTTTTGGAGATGCGTTGGGTATAAAATAGCATGTTTTGGGGCATTCAGGGAAGTCCTTCGACAACTGGTAAGGTTGCTTAAAACGTCGCGCGTGTCGTGAGAATTACCCTGGTAATTTATTAATAGAGTCAAGAATCAGTTTTATACTTCAAAAATTCAGTGGAAAAAATTAGTCAGTTTTATACTTTAAAAAATTCAGTGGTAAAATAAAGTCAGTTTTATACTTATAAAAAAATTCTGTGATAAAATAGAGTCAGTGAAGTGTCCGGATAGGGTTAATCGTGCAATTTAACGGAGTGTTATGATCTTATAATAAATCTAAAATCAGTGTTTGCAATATGTTCCGATTCAATAAAATCTAATAAATAATTAATTAATGTCAAAATGAATGCGGAAAGAGTTTAAAAGAGTGTGTTTGAATTGATTTAAATCTATTATATGAAGGTTAAAATAAAGTTATTTAGTCCGAAGATAAATAAAGAAAAATTATAGTCTAATAAATTTTGTTAAATAAAAATTAACGTTTAAGCTGAAAGCTGAAAATTTTATTACGGGATATTAATTATCGTAAGATGACAAAGTGATAATAATAATTGATCCGAAATCTGGAAAATACTTAACCCGAAGTTCAAATAAATAACCCAAATTATTAATTTGTTGTTGAACGAAAGTGTTATAAAATAAAGTGAAAGTGTTTCTTCCAGTTTTGTTGTAATTTGAGTGACGAATAATATTTAGTTTGTTATAAAAGAATTAAAATTTAAATTGAGAAAAAAAAAATTAACTTTCTTCTTAAGTGGAGTAATTCAAATTTAAAGAAAATATTTAGTTGTTATAAAAGAATTATAATTTAAATTGAAAATAAAAATAAAATTTAAATGTTGTTATAAAGTGAACTAATTCAAATTTAAAGAAAATCCTCCAAAAAGTTGGAATCCTCGAGGGTCAGGTTAAGTCGTACGAACATATGGTCTTCTCAAAACTGATAGAATCAAACCCATCACAAGAATCTTCAAATTTATCAATATGCGAAGCTGCTGATGAGCTCGAGGAGAGGAAAAAACGATCGAAAAATTCAATTATATTCAACTTTCCCGAAAGCTCAGCCTGTTCCCAAATCGACAAAATTACTGATGATACGACGAGAATCTCTACTACACTAACAAATCTAAACTCGACCATCACGCAAGCCAACGTTACTACCTTTCGTCTGGGGATCAGAAAATCGGACAAACCTAGACCTCTAAAAGTTATGCTTGCCAATCCCGCCCAAGTCATAGATATATTGAGAAAAAAAACAGCATAACCGAGTACCCTGGTATTAAAATTTATTCCGATCAAACACCAGCCCAAAGAAACTACCTCGCCAATCTACGATTAACCCTAGACCAAAGAACACAAAATGGTGGAACCGGACTCACAATCAAATACAAAAATAATAAACCTACTATTGTAAATACTAATCCAAAAAACTAAAACCTATCATGTGTTACTACCAGAACGTCAGGAGATTAAGGACAAAGCTGAACGAATTTAGGATAAACGCCCCACTTACTTTACACGATGTCATCGCTCTTACGGAAATCTGGCTAGAACCTTCAATTTACTCAACGGAGCTTGGTTTACCCTATCATCAAATCTACCGGCTTGACAGAAATATCAAGGCCAGTTCCAGATCCAGAGGTGGAGGAGTCCTTTTAGCAGTCTCCAATAAAATGTCTTCAAAAATGTTAAAAACCAAGTATTGTGATGTCGAACAAATTTTCATTATGGTAAACGATAAAAATCAAAATTACATCATTGGTTGCGTGTACATTCCTCCGTCAGCTAATTTATCTTTATGTAAAAATCATTCCGAAAATGTCGAACTTTTAAAATCAAAACATAAAAAACATAAATTCTTAATTTTTGGAGATTACAACCTTCCAAATTGTAATTTCAACTGTACTAATTACCAATCAGTAACATTATGCGAAAGAGAAATCATTGATATGTCAATATTTCTGAATCTCACCCAATTTAATAATGTACATAATTCGAGTAATCGTCTCCTAGATCTTGTTTTTTCAAATGAAGAGGACATAATAGTTAGAAAAGCATTAGAGTCTATCCTTTCCATAGATAACCACCATCCTCCACTGTCAGTAATTATTCCAAACAATTCAAAAAAAGTAATAAACTCACAAGTTCTTGTTTTAATTTCAAAAATGCCAATTACACTGAAATTAATGATCATCTCAGCAAGGTAGATTGGTCATTTCTCAAGGAAAACAATATGATCCATAATATAGAATCATTTTATCATAAAATAAATGCCATTATCATAGACTGTAAACCTTTAATTAAATTCAAAGAATCAAAGCATCCAAAATGATTTAATAAGGAATTAATACAATTAATAGCTAAAAAAAAGTTTTACACATAAAATATAAAGAAGAGAGATCCCTATCAAATTATATTGAGTTCAGTAAAATAAGAAAAGATTGCAAAAATATGTCAAAAATTTGTTACAACAATTACATAAATAAGGTTGAAATGTCAATTAAAGGAGATACAAAACAATTTTGGAATTACACAAAGTCTTTGAAAAATGATGATATTAGCATACCCTCCAATATGTGCTATGAAAAAAAAATAGCCAACGACTCTCAAAACGTAGCTAACCTATTTGCCGACTTCTTTAAAAGTGTATATGTCCGCGACTCAATAATAGTCAACGATTACTCGCCTAGTTTTTCCTCAGATCATAACTAAAATTTAGTCAATGTAATAATTGAATATAAAGATGTATTGACTCAGCTAAAACAACTGGATCAAAGTAAGAGCGGTGGTCCTGATAATATCCCACCTGTTTTTTTAAAGAATTGCGCTACCACTCTTGCATATCCACTACATTTTCTTTTCAATCAGTCATTACAAACAGAACACTTTCCTGAAAAATGGAAATACAGGTTCCTCACCCTGATATTTAAAAAAGGAGACAAAAATGAGGTGAGCAATTACAGACCGATCTGTCTTTTATCAACTATTCCAAAATTGTTTGAGAAACTTATTTTAAATAAAATCATTCACTGTATCAAGCCAGTAATTTCACCTAACCAACATGGTTTCACTTCTGGAAAATCTACTTTGTCCAATCTCTTAATTTACCAAAACTTTATATCCGAATCCATGTCTAAGAAGTTACAAGTTGATTCAGTCTATACTGATTTCAGCAAAGCATTCGACAGAGTTAACCAAGACCTGCTGTTAAAGAATCTACACAAATTAGGAATAGCAGGGTATTTATACATGTGGTTTAACAGTTATTTAAGTAACAGGCAATTGGCCGTTAAAATTGATGGTTTTATTTCATATAAATTTATTGCTACCAGCGGTGTTCCCCAAGGATCACATTTGGGACCAATTTTATTTTTAATATTTGTGAACGATGTTCTTTCTATTTTCAATGATGTCCAAGTTTTAATGTTTGCGGACGATATAAAAATATTCAAAGCCATAAGAAATATCAATGACTGTCAAACATTGTCAAATAACTTGCTTAAACTTTTTGTTTGGTGCCAAGAGAATTATCTACAACTAAATATAAGTAAATCTCTAATTATGAGATTTCATAGAATAAAAAATCCAATAATTTACGAATACTCCATCAATGATGTAATGCTAACAGCTGTAACCGAGGTGAATGATTTGGGTGTAAACTTTGATCAAAAACTGAATTTTATAAACCATATTGAAATTACATCAAATAAAGCTTTGAAAATGTTAGGTTTTATAATAAGAATTTGCAGTCAATTTAAAAATATTCAAACCTATAAAAATTTGTACATGTCTTTGGTTAGGAGTCAAATTGAGTACAACTCTACAGTATGGGCACCTAGCTACGCTAGTCATTCGCTCACGATAGAAAGAATTCAAAATAAATTCTTAAGATTTATTAATTTTAAAATGGGTATTACAAGGGATTGTGTCAACTATGATTATCTACTATGCCAACTCAATTTATTAAAATTATCGGAACGTAGAATAGTTAATGACCTAACATGTTTATATAAAATCATAAATTCAATAATTGACAGCCATGAACTATTATACTTTATTTCTTTTCATATACCTCGCAAACCAACATCGAGGCAATATCAACCGTTCTATTGTAATAACTCCAACACAGAATCACAGTTGTATACCCCCGCTCGCCGCATACAAAATTTGGGAAATGACTATAAAGATGTTGTTGACATATTCAACACACCATTCACCAAATATAAGCAAGTCATTACCCAATTTATATTGAAAAGAAGAATACGTATTACATACAACAATACAACCTTTACATAGTCTTGGTAACAAATACTTATACAATATGGATGTTTTGATAACAATTTTTAACTTGGCAAACTTTAAACGCCGTTATGTGCCAACTATTTCAACTTGTTTCATTAACTATTGTGAACACCAATTTTATGCACTTCTATTAATATTATTGTTGATATGGAGGATATTAGAAAATTATCTAATACTAGCTGGGTTACCCGGCTTCGCTCGAGACAACATTCGAGATAGTTCTGGAATACTTTGCATCTTGTATTTTATGTAACCTTTATTTTATTTTCTATATTTTATGATATCTGTATTTTGTCAACTCTTTATTTTGTTTGTAATAAAAAAATGTATTGCGTTATATGTAAAAGCCCTTTGGGCGTTTAAATAAATAAATAAATAAATAAAATTTTGAATTTATAAACTAATTCATTAAAGAATAAATAAGTGTAATTATATATCAAATAATAAAATAATATCCGAGTGAACGCTTATTTAGAATCGATTCTCCTCTTTAGATTGAAATCAAATATGGAAGAAAAGGGGGGGGGGGGATAAGGATCGCCGGGGTTAATAAGATCATTGAATCATTTCTTCTTCTATAATAACGGCAGATATAAATGAGGATTTTATACATCAGAGATTTATTTAAAGGGGAAAGGAAGGAGATAAAAATCCGGATATTGCAGGGTTAAATTGTTAAAAGCTAAGTGGGAGTCGAAATAAGAGTGCGAAAAGTTACACAGGTTGTCTGGATGTTCTAATAAATTTCATACCGATGATAATTACCCGGTGGAACAGAAATTAAGCATTAGAACTTTGGTGAGTCTTTACAATCTTTAAGCTTTTCCAGGTTCCTACGGATAACCTGACACTGATGAACGAGATACCAAGTAAGGGTAAATGAATAACTAACCAATTTTTTCGCATGTCACTTCACCCATACAGAATGGAATGTTGTAAAACAAATACTTAACACATAATTAGATAGAAACGCATCACTAAATCAATTTTGGTATCTTAGCGTACTTGTAAAACAAATACCTATTTGCTTCCTTTCACCAGCATGATTAGGGTGTGTTTATATGACCTTCGATTGTGTATCTAAAATTTCGATTGGAGTTCAATGTCATCCATTGACACAGTCACCTAGATTCCATCAACGAATAAACAAAACAAAGCATAAATGTGAGGGGTCAGGTTTATCAATTATAGCTTACGACGGAAACTTCAGTCAATATGTGAAACAATATCGGCGTTAATTCACTTAATTCTAAACAACTTGATTATACTAGAGCGATCGCCAATAGGTAGCATTGATTCAGCGTGCAAAATTTCGCAAAGTAAAGTACTGCGACTAGCTTCAAACTCAAAGAGAGCTCATCACAATTATTCAGGAGGTCATTGATTCAATGACAACTTAGGAAGATACAACATGATTTATCTCATTCTTTAATTTTCTTATAGGAAGTAGGTATCCAAGAACCCATAAATATCCATAATCCTAAATACCTAACACACGAGAAGCTAGTGACCTCATTTAAAAAACACTTGTGTTCAAATAACCATACAATCCTGAATCCTGAATTTGCTCTCGCATTTAAAACTTCAAGGCTGCTGTATGTGATTATGAGCTAACCGGAAATGTAAGTGTCAACCTTTCTGAACGGAGAGCTTTGATCTTGTGGCGGTATTGTCGAGATGGGGCACGCGGGGGAGAGAAAGGACGTATGCGGACAGTACGCTGATGCGGCATTAAAGCTACAGGTTATTTGCAAACCCTAAGTCCTTGTCGAACCTGAAAGCAAACATAAGGCTCATGAGGTGCGTTTTATGTCAGCTAGTCAGAGGTGGAGAGTAACGCTAGGTCGGTCACGTGGGAGGATGGATCTGCCTGTCACAAGCCTACGCCACATTCGACGGATAGAGACATGATAAGGGAAGACATGAAATACCCCTTCTAGACTCAGTAGAGTTAAATTCAATCCGGAGGAGACGGAAGTCGGAGTAAGACAGAAAAACGGCATGAAGACTTGATGTTCTCCCATCAGGCGTGAAGGGCCCCTTTCGTAACAAGAGACGCTCGTTGAAGAGAGTAAAACTCGGACCTAAGGATAAATCTAGCAAGCGTACTTGGGAGAAACCGGTTTGTAATTGTTGTTCATTGGTCTTTTTTAATATATTTTTTTTTTATTCCAGTTAAAAGAAAATTACATTTTCACTCATTTAACCAGAAATAATTATACAAATTAAAATAAAGTAAATATTTCAATACAGCGCTATTCAACATCATTATTTTGTTTATCAAGAATAAATATTAATATATTTTTTTTTTAAATTTACCCAGCTTCTTTTCGTTTTTAATGTCGTTTGGGAGGCAATTATATAAGTTGCCTTCCTCGTAACCAATGGATTGTTTACCATAGTTAGTGTGGATGGTGTTTAAATGTATGTTATCGTGTTGTCTCGTAAAGTGTTTATGTACTTGGGACGTTTTAATGAATTCTGTGTTTGTGTGTACGAGTTTATTATTTATTTTGTATATAAGGAGACATGTATTGTATTCATATAGTTTTCTTAGTGTTAGTAGTATTGTTTCCATATATATATTTTTTTTTGTGGGTGTTCTGGGCTTGTAGTTAAATAGTTTTTTGAATACCTTGTTTTGTATTACCTGTAATTCATTTATGTATGTTTCACATGCGTTTCCCCAGATTTCAATCAAGTAATTTAAATGTGAGTGTACGAGACTATAATATAAACCCTTTTAAAATTTATTTGGCAACAGATATGATATCCGGCTAAATACGCTAATTAAGGGGATGATTTTATCTTTAATACCTTGTATATGTTGTTTAAATGTCAAATGCTGATCAATGCACAGCCCAAGATATTTTTCCTGGATCAGGATTTGAAGTTCGTTGTTTTCAATTTTTAAGGGTACATGAGGAGGAACTATTTTACGGGGTGAGTTTAAGATCATGTATCCTGTTTTTTTAACATTCATTGTTAACATATTTGATTGGAGCCAACTGTTGATTTTTTCTAGATCTGTTTGTGCATTTTCTAGTAAAATATCTAAATCTTTACCAAAGTAAAAAATTGCTGTATCATCTGCATATAAAAAGATTTCACCATTTAAAATTAATTGCGAAATATCATTTATGTAAATTTGGAACAGTAGTGGACCTAGTATGGACCCCTGCGGAACTCCATAGTTAATTGGAACGTATTTGCTATTTTTATTAGATATGATTTTGAGTAGATTAAGAGCAGGACCAACTACACCAATTTTCTTAAGTTTCTTGAGAAGTATGTCGTGACTAACTGTATCAAAGGCTTTTTGAAGGTCAACTAATATAGATAAAATATAATTTCCACCATCAATGCCGCTTTTAAGTTTACTGATTAAGTCATTTATTGCTCCTAGTGTGTTAGATTTTTTCCTAAAGCCGTATTGTTTTTTATATAAGAATGATTTTTTAGCAGAAAATTGTTTAATCTTTCGTAAATTACACGTTCAAAATTTTTGATAAAATTGGTAAGATTGAGATGGGTCTGTAGTTTGAGGTATTTGTTTTGGACCCACCTTTGTGAATTGGTATCACCTTAGCAATTTTACAGCTATCGGGAAAAGTTCCTTCTTTGAAACATTGATTGATTAATTTTGTTAGAGTAGGAATCAATTCTGTGGAGATACTTAGCACTGTTTTATATGTGAGTGAATCGTAACCTGCACTTGCATTTGGTTTTAGAGATTTTAATATTTGACTTAGGTCATCAGTTCTTTTGTTTTGCTCTTTCAAAAAATATTCTTAAACCAATCTTTTTATTGTGTTTTGGCTGTAAAAAGTCTAGTGTGTTGGAATCTTCTCCCCCCTGATCTTCCAGGAGTCACTTCTTGCTGCTCATTTTCAGATATTTATATAATTTTTTTACTTCTGTCACTTTTTATATTAGCTGTAATTTTTTGAACAATGGAGGAGGATTTCCCTCCTGTACCCCTAACAAAGCCCCCAGATCCCCCTCCTGACCCTCCAGATGGAGACATTTCAGATAAAATAGACTTTTCAGAACATTCAAACATTTCAGACAATGAATCTGTCATCCTAACCTCAATTAAAAAAAGGAAATTTAGTCCCCTTTCCCCAAAAAAACATGATTCGCCTTTGTCTTCTCAGTCCCCTCCAGCTCTTCCTCAACCTCCTCCAACAATCTTTTACTCTACTCATTCCCGTGGCCCCTACATTGTATATGCGCAAAAAACTGAACAAGGTAAAACCATCCATCCTCTTGAATTTGGTAAATTTCTTTCAAATAACAAGAACCTTTCGATTAAACCTGGAGGTGTTAAAGCCGAGGGTCGCTTCCGAATCTCTGTTGAATTCCTGTCAGGTTCAGCCGCCAACAACTTTATCAAAAATATATTTATTTCATCAAATTCTAAATTCAAGGCGTACATCCCAACTTTCAATGTCACTCAAATGGGCCTGGTCAGGGGTATCTCGACCGATCTGTCCATTCCAGAAATCCTGTCCTCACTTTCAACCCCCCAACATATCGGCAATCCCATAAAAGCCAGGAGGCTAAATTATAAGGACACCTCTGAGGGCATCGTTTCCTGGAAGCCCTCCCAATCTGTCGTCATCACATTCGAAGGACAATCTCTTCCCTCCCATATTTATTTATTTTTCAACTCCTTACCAGTTGAAATGTACACTTATCCCACCACTCAATGTTACAACTGCTGCCGTTTTGGTCATACCAAAGCTGCATGCAGATCCCCTCCCAGATGTTTCAAATGTGGAGAAAACCACTCGGCTGACCAATGTTCTTTTCTCTCTTCACCTAAATGTTTTAACTGCTTAGGCGCTCATTCCGCCATTAACTCTTCTTGCCCCGAACAATCTCGCCAAAAAAATATAAAAATTTCTATGGCCTCTGAGAACTTGTCTTTTCTGCAGGCTTCTAAATTATTCCCGCCTGTCAAAAAATCATTTTCCGAGGTTTTATCCAGTAACTCTTCATCCAACCCTCTCGCCTCCTCCTCAACATCTTCCCGTTCAACAAAATTCACATACAAAAACCCTATCTCTAAACAGGCTCGTGGATACGATCAGCAACAACACAACTCACTTCTCTTAAATCCCAATGGTTCTCCTCTTTCACACGCCACAAATGGGTGCGCAAAAAATTATAATTCATCCTCAACAAACTATCAAAAGCTTTCTGAACAACTCTCCCAACATAATTCTTCATTTATTCAAACTCTTATTATGCTTCTAATTGACCTAATTTCTTCTCAAACTAATCTACCGTCCAACGCTGCTTCTATTATTTCCACATTAAAATCATTTATTCAAAATGGCTCTTCAAGATGTCAGAATTCTTCAGTGGAATAGCCGCAGTGCTATTTCTAACAAATCGAACCTTCTTAACCTATTAAATTCAAACCTTGTTTCTGTGGCTGCTATCTCGGAGACATGGTTTACTCCATCCACCCACTTTAATGTGGGAGGGTACTCCTGTCTCCGTGATGATCGCCCGGAAGGTACGGGCGGTGGTGCTGCCCTTTTTATTAAAAAATCCCTTCCGTTTTTCCCAATAAATAATATCAAACCCCCCAATGCTGACTTTCAAATGGTTGCAGCTAAAATAAAGGACACTTCCTTTGTTTCTATCTATCTTCCCCCAACATCGCACTTCAATAAACAAGCGTGGTTGCAAATTGTCCGTCAACTAAGCCCTCCTTTCTTTTTATTGGGTGATTTTAATGCCCATTCCCCCGTCTGGGGTTCTGCTTTCTGTGATCGAGACGGTCGAAGTGTGATGGATTTCCTAGATGAATCCAACCTTTTTCTTTTGAATGACGGATCTCCTACTAGAATCTCTCGCCCCAACACAAACCCCATTGCAGTGGATCTCTCCATATGCTCTATTAATCTGGCACCTCTCTCCTCGTGGGTGGTGTCCCCCGACCCTTGCTCCAGTGATCATTTCCCGATCACCATCACTTATCAAACTTCTTTCCATTCAGACAAGTCCCATATTTCGACAAAGATTAAAACAAAATACACCAAATGGGACGAATTTAACTCACATATGGAAAAGTTTATACAAAATGTATCCTATACTGATACATTATCTGTCAAAGATGACTACGATAACTTCAAATCAATGCTCGTAACTGCAATCAATAAATCAAATCCTCCCCCTAAAACCAAATCTATCAAAAAACTCCCTCCAACTCCCTGGTGGGATGAGGAATGTTCCAAAGTAGTGAGAATTCGGAAAGCTAAATCTCTTTCCTATCGTCACAATATGACTATGGAGAACTATCTCATATACAAAAATGCCGAAGCCAATGCCAAAAGGGTATTGAGGTCAAAAAAAAAATCCGGGTGGTACAACTTCTGCAGTTCAGTATCTCCGAACACTCCAATTTCGGAAGTTTGGTCTATGATTCGAAGATTTCGATCCTCCTTCAGTCCAACATCTCCTCGAGCTTCTCATTCTAAATGGATAGACGAGTTCTTGGACAAAATTGCCCCCCCTTCTGTACCTAACTTAGATGAAATAACTCCAATCCACAACACTCCTATGTCTGATCATTGGCTTGACTCTCCATTCACTTTAATTGAATTAAAAAATTGTTTATCAACAGTCAAGGACTCATCTCCAGGCAGAGATGGTATACCTTATAGCATTATCAAAAATAGTAATGATAATGTTCTAAATCACTTTTTAAGCATCTTTAATAAAATCTTCCAGACTGGCATAATACCTGATGACTGGAGTTCTCAAATAATCATCCCAATTCTAAAATTAAACAAATCACCCAATTCTGGATCCAACTATAGGCCAATTGCTCTTTCATCCACCCTTAGTAAAATTTATGAAAAATTAATTAAAAACCGCTTAGAATTTTTTGTCGAGAGTAATCATCTTCTCTCTCCATCCCAATTTGGATTTAGGAAAAAGAAATCTACACAAGATAACCTTGCCATCATCAGCACTGATATTAATTTATCCATTTCTAACAAAGAAGTATGTCTTGCAGTCTTTATAGACATAGAAGGCGCCTTTGACAATGTTTCCATCCCAATTCTTAAAAAAAACTTTTAGGCCTTGGCTTACCCCTCATGTTTGTCCAATCTATTATTAATCTTTTTCTCGATAGGAAAATTTTCATTGAGCTACCAGATGTTACTCCTCAGAGTAGGTCAATTTGGAAGGGTTTACCCCAAGGCGATGTATTATCCCCCTTACTGTATAATATATACACACACGATATGCATGTCACCATTCCCCCTCAAGTAAAAGTTGTTGAGTTCGCAGATGACATAGCTTTCTTCTTATCATCCAAAATCATTCCATCCGCCGTCAAATATCTTAATGAAGCCATGGATGCCCTTTGCACATGGCTTACTTTAAATGGACTTGAACTTTCAGTACAAAAGAGTCAGTATGTTACCTTCTCAAATCGTCATAATAACCCCCCTGTTCAAATTTTATTTAAAAACTCTCCAATCCCCAATGCTTCCGAAGTTAAATTTTTGGGAGTAACATTTGATAGGAAACTTAAATGGTCTTCCCACATTAATAATATAGTTACTAAATGTGAAAAAAATTTAAATATTATCAGATCATTGACTGGCGTTTGGTGGGGTGCTCATCCTATCTGCATTAAGTTGCTCTACAATGCACTTATTCGAAGTCATCTCGACTATGCCTGCCCACTTTTTAATACTTCATCCAAAAATGCACTCAGTAAATTAGACAAAATTCAATCTAAGTCATTGCGAATAATAACTGGCGCGATGCAATCGTCGCCCATCAATTCCCTTCAAGTAGAATGTTCTGATCCTCCTCTTTATTTAAGGCGTCAATTATTTGCTGACAAATTTGTTCTTAAATGTTTAAATTCTAAAAGTCATCAGATTATTCCCAGAGTCTCGTTGTTCAACGACTCAACACATTCATCTACAGTCAGAGCTCGAACTAAACCTCTCCCTGCCATCTGTAAAAATTTTCGCTCTCTCTCAGAGCTTCAAATTATCAAAAATGATCTTCTTCCTTTGTACAAATTAAAATATAGTCACGTCACCCTATCCCCAACGATATTAGAAGGGATCGGCATCCTTAAAAGTCATTCCAATCTCCCAGCCCGTACTGTCAATAATATGTTCAATGTCATTATTTCTTCTAAATGGCCCAACTCTTCTCTTTTATTTACTGATGGCTCCAAATCTCCAGACTCTCCTAACTGTGGTATTGGTATTAACGTTTACCACAATAATTCTAATGAAAGAATATTTTATTCAATTTAAAACCAATTTTCAATATTTTCTGCCGAGTGCATTGCGATTATTGAATCTCTCAAATATATAATAAAAAATAATTTTGAACATTCTCTTGTCCTCTCTGACTCTCTCAGTTCCCTCCAAAAACTTAAAACAAGTCCTCTTCTTCATCCTGATGATCACTTTGTATGTCTTATTCGAGTATTGATAACCTCCATTCAAAGCTCTGGAAAAACTGTCACTCTGATTTGGATTCCTGGACATGTTGGCATAGTGGGTAACGATATTGCTGATTCCTTGGCAAAACAAGGAGCGTCTAACCCTACCGTTACCCTCGTAAATCATATTCCCCTGTCTGATATTTTTTCCATCATCAAAGATAGATCCCACAATGTTTGGACAGAGTATTGGAACATTGCTAGTCAATCCAAGGGTGCCCGCTACGCCTCAATACAAAGGACTATCCCATCAAAACCGTGGTTTCAAAAATTCCCCCATTTTTCCAAAAAAGAAATTTCCTTACTTATTCGTATGAGAATCGGACATTGTTCCGTTCCTTCTCACCTTTATAAAATTCATGTGCTTGACTCCCCAGATTGTACGTTCTGTGGTCTAGATGTGGGAACTTTAGATCACATATTTTTTTATTGTCCCTCTCTAAATAAATATCCTCTCTTTTATCAAGCGTTATCAAAAATTGCCTCTCCTCCATTCAACATATCATCTCTTCTAAGTCTGAACTCTACTCCAATCTTCCATAAAATTCTGAAATTTGCACATTTAAATAAAATTAATATATAAATTCTCCTTTCCTTTTTCTGTAATTATAAATGATGGCCTAGAACACCCTTGAAGGGTGAAAGCCAGAAATAATGAAAAAAAAAAATATATATTTGACTTATTTCTAACTCCGTAGTGGGCTGAAGATATAAAGATTCAATGCTGTCATGCACTAACGTTATTTCATTGGCTGGATTGTGTTTGACTTTACCACGTATATTATCGGCTAGGGAGGAGCCAATGTTGCAAAAGAAATTATTAAATTGGTGGCATATCTCTACATTGTTAGTGATTATTTCATCATTAATGATTAATTTATTACAAAAATTTCTTGAGGTGTAAGATTGGTTCTTAAGAATATTATTAATTAAGTTCCAAGATTTTTTACTGTTATTTTCGCATTTTTTTAAAGAGATTACTGTAGTGTGTTTGTTTTAAGTTTCGTTTTTTTTGTAGTGATATTATTTCTTATTTTTTTAAAAATTCTGCTTTTAGTAATGTGTTATTTGGTTGTTTTTTTAGTTTCAGATGTAATTTATTTCTTTTATTGATTAGTTTTACAAGGTCTTTGGTTATCCAGTCTGGGTATTTATGTTTTTGGTTTTAATTTTTGTGGTACTATTAGAATTAATTTTTGTTGTCAGGTAGTTTACAAGATTATCATAATTTAATATCGAGTTGTCATTCAAATTTAAATGAAACTTGGACTATTCACTTGGATAGCGGAGGAACCGACTTTTCAGAAAACATATTATCCCCATATCCATTCGTATCCTTCCATTCCTACTTTTCCAACAATTTTGTGAGTACTCACCATGAATACTTACCATGAATACTAACCATGAATACAAAACATTAAGTTAGGGGAAGTTGCAGACAAGGACTTCAATTGGGAAAACTGGACCCTCGGGTACGAACATCCTACACCGGTAAGGTAAATTTTTCCTTTCTTGAATTGTTGTAATTTTTAACTGTTGTTTTTATGTTATCGATGTAGCGGTGATAGAAAGAATTAAATAAACAAACTAAATTCCTACGGAAATCAAATAGACACAAAGTTTAAGGCGGGGTTAGTTTATCAAACTCGGTTAAATATACTAAAATAATAATAACTAAATAGATCGGAAAATTCTCACACTTTCTCTAAAAGAACCTAGAGGTTACCACACGTAATACATTATCTTCTCTACATATGTGTGCATATTACGTATGCAAACAGATGTAAATTCTAAATTAAAAAAGTACACAACGAAGAATATAGAAATAATGTGAACAAAAAATCTTAAATCTTGATAACTGTGAGAAAATCGCAGGGATTTGAGAAGATAGGGTAGGTTTAGCTAGATTATGAAGTATAAGGGTTTGAAAATCACGAGCCTGAGGTAGAAATAATCCTAAAAGAGGGTTAAGTCAGGCCATCATACCTAGTGGTGTGATCAGTAGGACATAAGGGTAGAATTATCACTCTATCTATTGGTGAAAACCGCATGAAAATCCGTTGCGTAGTTTAAAAGATCTATGCGCAAATACATTTTGAGCGACTTCATTTTATACTATGTAATGATTTATTAAAATTCAGCCACCAAAGCTTTTAACAAAAATTTGAATGCAGCATTTTAAAATCTTTATCGTTTTATTTGATTTTCAATGGAATTAAGTACCTGCGTAAGTACTCATCTGATTTGGTTTCATAAAACTTCATATTAATATGAAGTTTTATGAAAAAATTTTATTTCATATTAATATGAAGTTTTATGAAACCAAATCAGATGAGTACTTACGCAGGTACTTAATTCTATTGAAAATTAAATAATTGAATGCTGCGTTACCTACTATTGATATTGTGCATGTAATTCCTTCGCATTTTGAACTCCAGTACCTACCTCGAGTTCATATACTGGTTGGAAAATTATGCATTGTCGATGCAACTGTATTTTTGGTAAACGTCATAATAATTGAAAAATTTAATGCGAAATTGTGAAAAATTTTGAACGAAATGCGGTAAATGTCGCGATTTAAAAAGGTCTTAAAACTGGTATCTTAATATTTATTAAAAAAAATCTCGGGCAGAAAGAGTTTTCTTTAGGTAATCTTTAATTCCGTAATGTCCCTTTAAACCAAGTCAAGCGTGCCCAAAGGCCCGACCGTTCGCCTCGTCCGATCACCGTTCGCATCGATCACCGTTCGCATCGATCACCGTTAGCATCGATCACCGTTGGCATTGATTATCGTTCGCATCACACGTTTCGTAACGCATTCACAAGCTTACCCCCCAAGTTGAGCGGGCGTAAAGAAGTTTGACTTATAATTACAAAATTAATATTTATGAGAGAATTTTTTTTAGATAAGATAAGCAGATTTAAACTAACGGCAACAAAGCTTGCCGTCTAAATTGTGCTTCATTGATGTTAATTGATATTCAAAGTGATTCTATTTAACTACTAGAGAGCTCTCCCGGCTGGCATTACTATTGCTGACGTAATTAATTCTGTCGATAGAGTCAGGAGTTGCTTGATTTAGAAAAGATGTGCCCTCGGGGAAATTGATGGATGGGACATTATCCTGGGTTTAGTCGTGTGGTTTGTATTTGCACACATTCTGGGTCCTTTAGGCCCCTGCAGATACCACCAATTACATTACCAATCCACTGTCTATCCACTGCCTACCCACAGTGTACCCTCATCGTTATAACTAATGGTTAATAAGCACTGCCATAAGCCTTAGGGCATTCGCAGGGTATTAAGAGTGTGACTATGTCTTAACCCCTGAGGCCTCAAGCATATTCTGGAAGATGTTTAAGTATTTCAGCTTTTGCAAACCACCCCCGACTTAAAAATTGTAAATTGTAGCTAAGAACAATCTCGATCACGTCAGCTTTAAAAAAAAACCAAGTCATAATCGGTCCATTCGTTTAGGAGTTATTTTCGAAGATAATATCTATTCATTCCCCACGCCGAAACGCAAATTATATGAAATTCCCTCGATTGAAAAAAATCGCAAAGTATGCTCTGAAAATTATTTTTTTCAAGTCTGTTTCGGTTATTTTAAAAGATACGTGTATGAAAAAATTCACAATGTTTCTTTAAATTGTATTTGAAACAGCCCCACGAGATATTTGATCTTTTTTAAACGGGTCGTGTTTTATTAAACATTTTCGCAATTTTCGCATCGATTTTGTCGCTGTAAATGTTAGCGCTCTCCTCTAACAGTCGCAATTTCGTATCTCTCCATCTTCTTCTTTTCGGGCTCGGTTGCGGAGCCTAAAGGCCATTAACTAGCTAGAGGCCGAGAATTCATACTTTGTCGAAAGTTATTCTTACGATCGTACAGGGCGGTTCCAATGATAAAGATTAATTATAACTCAATATAGATTTCATTTCATTATAAGTTTGTTTTAATTCATACCTACATTAAAAAATGCTGAAATGCGTGATGATAAAACTATTAAAACTATGTACTTTTTGTAATTATTTTTTTTATTATAAGTATGTATATTTTTTCAATAATATACAAGCAAAATAAGAAAGCAAAAAATCTTAAATATATTAGTTTGTAAGACCGCAAATAAATAGACAAATTGAAATATTTTCGTCACAAAACACGTGTGCGGATCTTTTTTTAAACGATTTTATTTAAACAAAAATTAAAATTCTGAAACATAGCTTTTCCAGATAATTTATTGATTTATTTTACAGCATGATTACATGATTTGAAACGTGTGTTGAATAATACAAAATTTTATTTGAAAATTTAACAAATCTGCCAACGATTTACGCTAAAACCTTATTGTAGGTACTAAATTCTAAATTCTCCAATCCCCCGCATATGCGCGCAATATAACACGCAATTTAACAATATCGATATTCTTAATAATACTCTTGTGAAATACCGATACGAAGTCAAGCGTACGACCACAAATGCACAGCTATAGAAAAGGTACAGCATGAGCATCTCCTGTCCCCATCCCATCTTCCTCTGCCTCTTGCCTTTTCCTATTCCTTCTTCCTTCTAATATACTTACATTTATATATTTTTGTTAATTTCAATTTCATGTAATGGTTATGACCAATTAAAATTTTGTATTATATCATAATAACCATTAGCATAAGAAACTGTTTTGGCTTACCTCATTTTTAATCGCTTCATATTTAACATCCTGTATGTTAAATATGAAGCGTTTGAACTGCTGTTTGTTTCTTACAATAAATAAATAAATAAAAATAAACATATTTTCTTAAAATTTAAAACATAGCTTTACTAGATGAAAGAGCAGTCTTTCAAAATCAATTTGTAAATTTGTGGAAAAGAGTCAATATGTCTTAAATTTTATTTAAAAATGACATATTTCCGGTTTTGTCGGGTTATTCCCTCTTGAATAGGAATTATTATTAATTTTACCCTAAAGCCTTAACTTACCCCAACATTAATGATCTGTGTGGGTGTATTATGCTTTAAAATGGTTAGGAACGGCCAATCTCCTCAAGGCGATATCCTTTCAAAGAGACCTACTTTGTATCTAATTTTCTCTACTCCTACAGGTTCATGTAAAATGTTTAAGAAAATCTTTCGCCTACTCGATGTTGGTTTTCAAATACAAGTTATAATTGGTGGCTCTAATAAATAGGTTCTCACTTGCGATATGTTTTCTGAGAACCATTGAAAAACAGTTAATTAATTTGATGTTGAATTTCTGTAAAAACAGGCATTTTTATTTATTGAAGTGAAAACTTCTTTAGCTCCGCTGTGATTTCAAACTTGATGAAACGGGAGCGAGCAAAATAAAAAAGAGACAAAAACATACATCTATAGGATTTAGTTTGCGAAAGAATGAGATGGCAATAAAATATTTAATTATTTTTCGGGTACTTGGTTCCAATATAATTCGATAAATCCACGGTCCCACGCAAGTCTCCTTTAGTCTAGCGGCAAAAGCGCCTGACGAACCTTAGCAGCCGTACAATCAGAGAACCAAGGGTCGAATCCTACGAAATCCAATAAAAATAAATGTTTTTGTTTTCGTTAAATCAATATCCAATCTTCAAACGAACAATCTAAAACGAACAAGCAAAGAAAACACAAAATAAAGCGACATCTAGCGACTCCGAAGAAGAAAACACAAATACTAATATGTATAGAAAAAGGTGTAGGTACTGGAATTCGACGACAAAAATATGGAAAAAAATCATCCTTAACATTATTAAAAAAACGTGCTTTGTAGTTGTCCCACTCTTGTCTACTTTAGTTTTCTGACGGTTTCAATTCTATCGCATGTGAATGGCACACTGATTTCCTGATAGACCCCACATATCCTTGTTTTTTGTACAAATTTTCCTCATGTGATTAGTCACAACGATTCATATTTGTTGATTTTTAGGTGAAGACTGAAGAGTCGTCTTGTAATCTTGTAATTTCTTCGTTTGCTCTGATGATGCACACCGCAAGGTTGTACGAAACGAAATGGTTCAATAACAAGGAGAAAGCTCAACGTAACTCAACACTTCAACACTCAACGTAACTCAACGTAACTCAACACTTCAACACTCAACGTAACTCAACACTCAACGTAACTCAACACTTCAACAATATATCAGTTAACCTTTAAATGCGTCTACGTTAACTAGTTTATTGTTATTGGTGCTCAAAGTTATTAAAATACAAATGAGATATGCTAGGATGTCCGCGCGACTCTCGGCGGACTACTACCTAATCAAAATAGTTTGCATATGAAAAGAATTTGTTCATTTCGTTGATTTTTTTAAGGTGTGCATTAATATTGATTAACAATACAGTTTGATTACGGAAAAAAATCGTTCATTTTGTTTAACGTTTGTTTAGTTTATTCGTTAATTGGTAAACAATATCGGCGACACCCGAAAGCGCACCCTCACCTAGTAAAAACTGCGGATAGCACATCACTTACATATATTTCATCTTTGTTGGTGCTATTTCATAAATGTGACAACCCTGCAGAGTTCCTACTGCCTACTGCCCCCAGGCATTGGGAATATGGCGTCCACAATCAGAGAATGATGTGAGGTTGAAGGGAGTGAAGGAGAAGGAAATGGGGTTGAGGGAGGCTGGGTAGTACTTGACTATTAGATATTGTCAATAAACACCGCTGAATATTAGGACCCAGACTCTCATAACTTAATTTTGACCTACAGGGGTGGGGCAAACCAATATCCTTCAATCCAAATGAACCTCATTAAAAAACAATTACAATTTTACAAATGCTTGAACGATTACGAGAAAATATGATTCTAATTCAGTAATATAAGAACAATAAATTCCTACGTGATTTCAATCTAAAAGTTTTAAGTTTAAAGCTGTTACCCATTTTGAATAAAATCAATATCAATTTGTGATTTCTTTGTAATGACTTCTAAGACAACATTTGCGGCCCATTCCATTTGAAGATATTCCAAGTTAGGGTTTGCAATCCCGCAATTTCATATCCCGAAATCAGTGATTGTAATCCCACAGACTTGCGGATTTTTCATGTGTGAGAGTTGCGGGATTAAAAAAATACTAAATTTATACCAAATGCATGTTTGAAATGCATGTACCTGAGGACGAGCATATGCTGAGACGCAAGCTGCGCAGAGTGGAGCAGTCGAGGGCACCCACCACTTTCCCGAACCATTTTAAGGACCAGATGGGTCCCTCTGCCGGTTCTCACATCAAGACTGTACATTTGTTTTTAAAACGAAGCTATTATAAAATGATTCTAAAAGCCCCCGACTGTCCCTACATGGCACAACCTATATTCATTCCTAAATTTCAAAATAATCACGGTGATAATAAAATGGATTATATAAAAGCTATCGAAAAAATTGTCTACTTAGAATTTCACCCCGTAACTCAAATTTAATATGTACATAGGTATTAGATATTTATTTTACACTTGCGCATTATGTGCTAAAATATGGAATCGTGGCTTGGGGGGTGAATATTAACATTACGGTACACGCGCCTCTAAAATGTTCATGAGTGCTCGCGTGAGCTTCACTTGTAGCCCATTTTAAATTGAAATATACTGAAAGATAATCGTTTAATTTTTAAATAAAACACATTTATTGTAATATATGACATTTATTAAGTAAACCGAAATAAAAAAAATACATCTTCTCTTTCTTAAACTTAAAATATTAACAAAACTTCAGACTTCTCAAAAAATCACCTAATTTTTACTTATTTGAGATCAATCAACTTTCCGTTTAATTCTTACATTTTTTTTAAAACCTTTTTTTTTTAATTTTCATTACACGAAGGACAAATAAAAATTTGGTGATCATTACATAAGGACAAATTAAAATTTGGTGATCATTACATATACGCCTTATACAGTTTTCCTTGTGTTTCCTTGTGTTCCGCCAGTGCACGCATGGGCTACATACGTAGCCTAACAACTTTAAATCGTTATTTTTCACACGTGCGCCAGTGTCGATCGCTCACGCCACACTGAATGCGTCGAGCAACAACCAATGGAAGCTTAGCTAGAGACTCGAAGTTAAATCACGCGATGTCACGTAGTTACGAACAAAAACAATACCCTGGGCTACGTATGTAGCCCATGCGTGTACTCTAGTTTTAATCATTCTTTCATCCACTTTTAACAATTCAAAAATAGTCAAGAAAATTATCTTTACAAATATATATTACTACCCAACAATTAATGTATTCCAAGATTTTCCGGATCCCCACATAAAAATTATCGACAAAAGTATACTACTTCATTTACATGAAGATTTCTTTAATAAAAATAATATCCGATAATTAAATATTACCATAAGAAATAGTTCTGTTGGTGAACTAACTGTACCACTCCTACGAACTACATCATCACAGCATCACTATGTGTGTAAGGGGTCCAGGGCCGGATCTACGAAATCTGGCGCCCTGTGCAGTAGGTACCGATGGCGCCCCCCCCCCCCCCCCCCCCCCCCCCTTACATTTTTATTTTGATTAAAAATTCGTTCACCCCAATTTTTTTATTTAATTATTATTTTTTTTACTCTAATTTATCAAATAAAATCAAGACATATAAAGGGTGTAACTTTTCCAAGTGACTTGGCGGTAGCTCTCACACTTGTTTTTTTTAAAAGAGAGAATCGCCAGCAGCCCTATACTCTCTGAATCTATTGGGTAAACATAAAATTATGGTGCTATTTTAATTATTTTAGGAAAAACTCTTTTTGCAAGTTATGCTTTAAAATAATACAACGATTGTTTTTTTGTGCCCGTACCATGATTTAAAATTTTTTTTTTTTTTTTTTACATTAACTCCACACAGGAGGCCCTGAGGAAAATAATTTCCCTCAGGGCCTATGTCATCTGGGATGCTGTGTGGAGGGTCTTTTTGAGGAGAGGAAGGAATGAACATTGGTCTTGAAGAGACCCATGTTGTAGGAAGGAGGAAACACAGAGGCCGGCAAATCATTCCACAGCCGAGCTGTTGAACATAAGAACGAGTCGAAGAAACGACCCGTTCTCATGTGACTAATGTCAACTGTGTACAAATGTTGGGCACGCGTTTGGCGTGTTTCCCGACTATGCACCGGTGCCGAAGGGATCAATGATGCTAGTTCCTCGGAGCATCTTCCATTGTAATACCGGTAGAACAAGGATAGCATTCCCACCCGACGCCTGTGCTCTAAAGATTGCAATCCGTCTGTTAAGATGGGAGAATCTATCAAACGGACCGCCCGTTTCTGCACAGAGTCGAGGGTATTTTTCAGGTATTTTGGAGCTCCAGACCAGAGGTGGCTGCCAAATTCAACCGTGGGGCGCACTTGCGATTTGTACAGGGTTAGCAGTTGTGTACTTTTAAAGTATCTGCGGGCCCTGTACAGTACGCCCAGTTTTTGGGAGGCTAATTTTACTCTGGTTTCGATGGAGCCCCCATACCTGAGCTGGTCACTTAGGGTTACACCAAGCAAATCAATGGAGGGCCTGTTCGGAAGATTGCTTCCGTTGAAAGAGACTAGATTTTCATTGCGATCCCTTTTAGACGTAATCAGACATGATTGGGTCTTTGAAACATTAAATTCAACGAGATTATTTTTACCCCAAGAGAAAACACTCTCGAGGTAACCGTCCATTCTTTGCTTCAAAGCCTTACGAGCTGTTGGAGTTTGTGAGCCCTTTGGGGGCTTGTCAAACAAAAAGCTATCATGAACTGTACTGTCATCCGCGTAGCAGTGAATTGGTGCACATGACAAAAGGTCGTTGATGTGCAACAAAAACAGAGTTGGAGACAGAACCGATCCCTGCGGGACGCCAGCATTTATCGAGTGAGAGGAAGAGGTGAAACCATCGACTACCGTCTGAATCGACCTCTCCCTCAAGAAGTCGGCAATCCACGTACACAAGGATGCAGGAAGTCCGTAAGAATGCAGTTTGTTGACAAGTCCTCGGTGCCAAACCCGGTCAAAGGCCTTGGATATGTCCAGTGCAACCGTTTGGGTCTCACCGAAACGTTCCAGGCATCGCCCCCAAACATGCGTCACATACGCGAGAAGATCACCGCACGAGCGGTTCCGCCGGAATCCGTATTGACGGTCGTTAATAATTTTGTTCTTCTCGAGGTATGTGAGCAGTTTGTCGTTGATCACACGTTCCATCACCTTAGACAGAACTGATGTGATCGCTATGGGGCGGTAGTTGGCCGGGTTGGAGCGGTCACCCTTCTTTGGAATAGGATGGATAACCGCTTTTTTCCAACCAGAGGGCACAGAGCCAGTCTTCAGGGACAGTTTAAAAAGCTTCGTCAAAATTGGAGCTATTTCTGCAGCGCACCTTTGCAGTACCAGGGCAGGTATTCCGTCAGGCCCACTAGCTTTATTAACATCAAGCCCTCGTAAAACATGGAGTACTTCCCGATGCCGGATCCTCAGCTTTTTCATACGAAAACCGCAGTGAGGAACCGACGTCGGGACAGCACCTTGGTCATCGAGGGTTGAGTTATCCGCAAACATTTTACCTAGTAAGTTAGCCTTTTTGGTGGCGGTGTTTGCTAGTGAGCCGTCAGGTCTGGTAAGAGGTGGCAGACTGGATTTGCAGAAATTGCGACCTATTGAGCCCGCAAGCGACCAGAATTGCCTGCTGCCATGCGGGCATGCAGTCAGCTTTCTGCTGATCTGCTGGTCGTGCTCGAATTTTGACCTATTTATGATTCTCTTGGTTTCCTTTGCCATTTTGTTGTAAGCTGTTCTGTCTTCGGATGTTCTAGATGTGTTGTAGGCTCGGTAAGCCGCGTTTTTTCGTCGCACTGCTTCAGCGCATTGTCGACTGAACCACGGCTTTGAGCCTACACCAGTTTCCTTAACAGTAGATTGGATGAAGCCATCCATCGCGGATGTGATGACCTCACCAATTTCCTGGGCACATCTTGAGGGATCCGAAGTCCGAAAACAGACAGCTGACCATGGGAAAGCATTAAAATGTGCCCGCAGACCGAACCAATCTGCTGACCTATAGTGCCACACTTTTCTCTTCAGCCTCTCGTTTGGTGGTCTGAAGTTTACAGGGATTGATGTCGTCACCAGGCAGTGGTCGGACGATCCTAAAGGCGCTGTGACTTCAATACTGTAACCGTGTGGCACAGTAGTTAAAAAAAGGTCTAACAGATTGGAACGGTGAGTCTGGACATCAGGAACCCTTGTAGGCTCCTGAACCATTTGCTCCAATCCGTAGCAAAGGGCAAAGGAGTCCGCTTGGCGTCCAGCCGAGTCTGTTGATCCTGAGAACTTCAACCAAGGTTCGTTATGAACATTGAAGTCCCCCAGGACCACAAACTCTGCCATAGGGTAGCGGGGCAAGAGGTCATCAATAGTGACGCTTAAATGTTTGAAGAGCTCGGACGTGTCTGATTCGCTAAGGTTCGGTGAGCGGTATAAACACGCGTAGAATCTTACCGTACTGGCAAGATTGACGCGTACCCACATTACGTCGAATCTGGAGTTTTCCAGATTCAACAGTCGCACACAGTTGACGTCAGCTCGACTATAGAGACAGACACCTCCTTTAGGTCTGAACTTGCTTGCGAGGGTGAAGCCCGGGCAGTCCAGATAGGAGGCGTCTACAGGCTCGGCTATCTGCGTTTCAGACAGGAATAGTAGGTTGGGGCGTTGAGAAAAAAGGTGGTGGTGGACGGAGTTTAAATTGGTATGCAGGCCGCGAATGTTGGTGTAATTCACCAACATTTTTGGCCTGCGCCGGGGTCGCCTACTACTCGCCGCTGTAATGATGTTAATTTTTGTTGTTTGTTTTGTCATGATTTTAAATGTTTTTATGATGGGGTGTGGGGGGAGGGAGGTCTGGGAAGGAAAAGGTATGAGGGGTGGGTAGGAAGCTGGGGATCAGAGTGTCCAAGAGTGACGAACGAATGAATCCAATCCACCCACTGCGGTGCAAGGCGATGGATAGGGAGAGTCCGGCTGGAGAGGTCACCCAATGCGCCCCAAACGCTACTGCTGGGTCCCCTCCGGTCACGAACCGGCACAACAGCAGCGGCGGGGTTTTTACACTCGTTGATGGGGCAGCCCACCCTCAGTCGTGAGCCTGAGGGTCGGGCCCCTGTACTACCGAGCGGCCCGGACAGCGGTAACCGGTTGTAAAGGGTCTCCCTCAACCAGCATCTCCCAATCCGGCCCGCCACGCAGAAGGTGGGCCGACGCACCCGCCATCAAGACTTGAACAAACATTACCCCAAGAACCCGGGCACCCCTGCTAAGTCACCAAACGTAGCGAACCACTTGGGGTGACCTGTGGCAGAGGTGTTGGTCATCCAATAAATGGTTCCCAGGGCGGCGGTACCCATACCCGCCTACCAAATTGTAAAATATAGGTTACGAGACAATGCGGGTGGTTTCGCTGAACTAGGTCCATTAGATATTCTTGAGATTTACTGCGTTTATGCATATACCCAACGCGAATAAATAGAAAAAGGAAATACAAATACGTTCTCATGGCAACGTACAACACAAGAATAGCATCTACAGTTTCTGACTAATAAGAATATAACCTCAAATTTGTACCTTGCATTTCCCCTGTGTTGAGCGAACAAACACCATAGAAACACTAAACACTGACGTATAGTATCAACGACTTACGAAAGACGCTTACATTGACACCGTAAAATAACAAATTCAACAAATCTAATAGATATTAATTATACATTTAACGAACTTCAAATAATATGTCAAATCAATGATGAAACATGAAACTGTCATCACGTAACACGTTGCAACCTGCGAATTCTACAAACCGTGCGATGTTTTTGTTAATGGAATTTATTGAAGATTTCATAAGAAAATGGTCTTTAACTACCTTCTCCTAGAGACTTAAATCGTACAAAATAAAACAATAGCGAGCGTACGCTAACTAAAATTGTCAGTTCGGTTTGTTTGATTATCTAGAACAAAAGTACGGCGCTGTGATTGGTTATTGAATTTGGATCGCACCCATTCGTTGTAAAAGACGGTAAAAGATATATGGAAAAAATAGATCTTACGTTTAAACTAAATATATGGAATTTTAAAAAAAAATTCTGTAACTGACTAAAAATTCGTAAGCCGTTGATACCAACCTGATGCGTGCGCATTCTGTTTCTTTGGAAAGTGTTGCCAGAGCGTAATAATTATTTCGTACTATGGGTAATTTTTACACGATTCAGGGAATATTATAACAAAATTTTAATACAAAATTTATTTTCTCACGGCGCCCCTTCGGAGTTGGCGCCAGGTTTTTGCACGTTTTTGAACGTATGGCAGATCCGGCGCTGAAGGGGTCTGATAGTATTAATATGCTAGCGTCTGTACGAAACCCGACTCCGAATACATCGCTGACGCCGCGCCATATGCAAAACCATCTTTGTAAGTGAAGTTTGTTACAAAGCTACTGTCGTTTAAAAGCAAAAAGGTAAAATTATTCAATCAATTACCATGCGATATATTATTAACAGAAAATTACAACAAGAATACCACCATATTATTCTTCGGTATATGTTATGCTTATGATAAGCTTATTATGTTTTGCTTATCATTTCTAATGTATTATGGACAACTTATCTGTATTGTTTATTGCTTTTATATTATATTATCGACAAAATTACCATATCTCGTCTTCCATATTTATGTAATTTTAGGTCCGAAATCCACATTAGAAATGAATTATTATTAATAGCCTAGTTACTGTACGGTACAAATTTAAGAATTCCGCTAAGAACGCAACTCTGACGCCGCACCTTACGCAAAACCGTTTTCGTACGAGGAGTTTTATACAAATCTACTTTGTACTAGAACCGAATTAAAGCAATGTCAATATATGATGTCTCTTACTTTAACCGCTAGCGGGAGGAGTAAGTTTAACTGGATTTGTAATTTCGTGAATGTCTCTGGATATGGAGAGATTATTAATGTGACTGGCAGTTATGAATAATAATACCATGCGTCTACATATATATTATATATGACGTCATTCCTGTCACGGTTACTTTGTCCCGGTGACTAGCTGTCACAGTGGATCCGAGGTACCGGCAATTTTCGGAACCAGTTCCTCTCGGATTTATAAAATGTTCACAAACAGTTTTTAACTGTTAGTTAATAATTTTTCATTTACTTCACTCTTTAATTTTTCAAATAGTTGTAATAATATATAAGTTGTCCTCTTCTTAGTACAAGCATCTGCTTTATTAAGAGAGTGTGTGAAATGGTATGCCTAACAATATTATTATATTATAAAAATAAATTATTTACGAATATTTTACATTAAAACTAAGTACATGCCAAAACCTTTATTCTTAAATTGTTTGCCGCGGAACCATTGTTGGATAACCAACACCTCTACCAAAGGTCACCCCAAGTGGTTCGCTGCGTTTGGTGAGGTTTGTCTAGGTCATGGCGGGGGATGACCTGGACACACTGAACCCCAGATTCCTACCCACCCCTCATACCTTTTTCCTTCCCAGACCTTCCTGTCATTCCTTTTTTCTCAGGCAAAAAAGAAACATCAGTATTTATCCTCACTTTTTTTACATTAGCTCCACTAGGAGGCCCTGGGGAAAATTATTTCCCTCACGGCCTATGTCGTCTTTGGGGATGCTGTGTGGAGGGTTTTTTATGAGAGGAAGTTCTGGGAAGGAAAAGGGTATTAGGGGTGGGTAGGTATCTGGGGTTCAGTGTATCCAGGAGAAACGGACGTATGAATCCATCCCTCCCACTGTGGTGCACTGCGATGTTGCGAGAAAGTACGGCTGGAAACGTCGAAGGGACACCCTCAACCATTCTCTCCCAATTTGGCCTGCCATGCAGCTGGTGGACATCCACTGCCAAGACCCGGAAACACCTCACTCTATGGCACCACTGCTAAGTCACCAAACGTAGCGAACCCCTTGGAGTGGCCTACGGCAGAGGTGTTGGTTATCCAATAAATGGTTCCAGGGGCGGCGATACCCACACCCACTTAAACTTCATTTATCACACGACTATGTATCCACACTTTTATCGCTTTAAATTAGGAAACAAAAACTTTAAAGAAAACCAAATTGAAAAAATTTGAAAACCGAAGGCAATAAAAAAAGGCGTGTTAAATTTTCAGTCTCCTACTAGTTACCTAACTCGAGTTTAGAGGGGATTGAGAAATTTAACCCGGTTTCACTTGTTTCAGATTAATTTCTAAATTGTATGCAATAAGGCATTATTCCGATGACAGATTTTTTTTTTTTTTTTACATTAACCTCACACAGGAGGCCCTGAGGAAAATAACTTCCCTCAGGGCCTATGTCATCTTTGAAGATGCTGTGTGGAGGGTCTTTTTGAGGAAAGGAAGGAGTGAACACGGGTCTTGAAGAGACCCATGTTGTAGGAGGGAGGAAACACAGAGGCCGGCAAATCGTTCCACAGCCGAGCCGTTGAACTCAAGAACGAGTCATAGAAACTACTTATTACGACTATTACGCTTTTGAGTTTTTTAAATATAAATAGAAGAAAAAAAAATCTTCAGCTCTCATCAGGTTCTTATACTATTAACCTTGTTTTAATCAATTTCTCGGGTCATACACAATATTTCTTATTCAAACAGTTCAATAAAGTTAAATCTAACAATAATTATTACGAAAAGTGAGAATGAATCATCTAAAAATTATTTGTTTATTTATTTATTGACGCTCTATTGGGCTTTTACATATAAAAGACAAATTTCATTTATAACAGCAGTATAACACAAAATAAAAAAAGATTAAAAAATATACAAATAATGCAAAAACTCAATGCAAAATAATAGGAATACATTATGTAAAAATTTCTTTTTTGTGAGCTTTTGTAAAAGTCATTTCATAAAAATTCTCCAATCTTTCAATATAAATTTCAACTCTACTTTTGCCACTAATCTTCTCACAAATGAAATACTAATAGTGATGGGGGAGCAAATATAAAATCATGCAATGTCCAGTGTTTTAATTATAATGTCGTCCGCGTGCAAAGCCGTGACTTCTCCAAACATAAAGTTTCTAAATAAAGTGTGTTGATCGGAAATGACCTGCCAGGTAAGTATGTTTTCGGTATCTACTTATAACACAAGTGCGCCCCACGATTGAATTTGGCAGCCACCTTTGATCTGGAGCTCCAAAATACCTGAAAAATACCCTCAACTCTGTGCAGAAACGGGCGGTCCGTTTAATAGATTCTCCCATCTTAACAGACGGATTGCAATCTTTAGAGCACAGGCGTCGGGTGGGAATGCTATCCTTGTTCTACGGGTATTACAATGGAAGGTGCTCCGAGGAACTAGCGTCATTGATCCTTTCGGCACCGGTGTATAGTCGGGAAAGACGCCAAACGCGTGCCCAACAAAAATACCCCCTACACAGCATCCCAGATGACATAGGCCCTGAGGGAAATTATTTTCCTCAGGGACTCCTGTGTGGAGTGAATGTAAAAAATAATAATAAAATTGAATAGAGCCTAAGAATTCATAATAACTTGTACAGCGCCCTTGAGGTGAATTTTCACAAAAACGGCTCTCTCTACAAATTATTATTATTATCTACTAGCAGACCCGGCCACACGTTGCTGTGGCTAACGAAACACAACGCCATTACCCAACCTTTATAAAATCCACACCACCCGCTTGCCAGCTGCACGCTGCCCGCTGCCGTTGCCTGAACTAAATATTTGAATTTTTCGACTTTTCTCTACTATAATAAGAATATTTTTATACATATAAACCTTCCTCTTGAATCCGCATGAATATCCGTTGCGTAGTTAAAAAGAGCTATGCGCACTTACGTTTTGAACGACTAAATAAAATAATTCAAATCAAATACCTACTTACTCTAGGACCTCTTTTTTCCAATTTCTTCCGTAGAACGAATTTCAAAAGTGACCATAGTACGGCACGCCAGCCGTTTTAAATCACACAAAAATATGTTTTCTTTAAATTTCTCGGCTTTTCTCTAATATAATTCACATGTATTATACATATAAACATTCCTCTTCAATCACTCTATCTAGTGGTGAAAACCGTATGAAAATCCGTTGCGTAGTTTAAAAGATTAACGCGCACATACATTTTGAGCGACTTCATTTTATACTATGTAATCATTTACATAGTTTGCCTATTTATAAAAAAAACTAAATATTCCGTATTAACAGTGAAATGAACTTCAACAAAGAAAATTCCATATTCCACTGTTGAATTTATTTTTCTTTTTAACAATTATTTTCTCATTGAAATTTCGTTGACTTTGTAAAATATCTAATTACTTTTTAGTATTATACAAAAGATTAACTGTAGACTCTTAATTTTAATAAATTCTTCTACATTAAAATCATTGTTTTCTTCCAACTTCTTGCAATAAAATTTGAATACAACAGGTAATATACAAAGGCTGTACTTTGGTTCTTTAATATTGTTAATTTTTATTTAATTGCAATAATGTAAATTATTGTAATCATAATAATGTACACCGTTTCAAGAAAATATGTAATTTAATTGGTAATGCCGTGGTCTGGCGCAAGGGCGATAATGAAAAATGATTTATTCATTATGTTTCAGCGTAATCTAAATCCTAGGATAAAAATATGACGCAAAGCGATACTTATTATCAATTTAATGAAAATGTTTACCTTATCAGGATATGTAGGAGCTGTATTCCCAAAGGAGAGTTATCTCTTGTTGATCACTTTGTATTTTAATTTCTTTTAACAACTGTTTTTTATGATAAATTAAAACAAAACATTTAATAACGGTTTCACTCAAATACGCCTTTAGATATATTAAAAGCTATTTAACTGGTTTTCCACAAACTATTTAATTTTATCTACTATTTTTAAACTTAAAAAGTACTGAACAATTTTACTTATAAACTTTTATTACTAACCACAAAACTGTTTTTTACCATCCTCCTGTTTAAACTGTTCGCTTTTATCTAACTCGTCAATTACTAATTACTTATAATATAACTACTCGTAACAAAACACTGGAAACGTTAAAACATAATAGGAACTGAAGCACTGAGTTTTATAAAAAAAAACACTTCAAATAAAAAGAAACCACAATTTCTGTAAAGTAACAGCATAATACGTAAACGCTACGTAAATGACACCATTTGGAAAAATCTAAATGTTTCAATTAAAATTTTTCCTTTATATTCTATTTACGTAAACTTTCAGCACGTAACGCGAGAAGACGTCATCTCACGACGCAGGTTCGGGAGCAACTAAGCCACGTGCGTTTTAACGTAGAACTCCCCAAAGATCTCCCGAAAACACTGCGAATTCCAGTAATAAGAGCCCACTACTGAAAAATCTTTTCCATTTAACTCATCCTGGAAAATGCAGCTTCGCCTAAAGCAAGCTTTTTTATAATGGCGTAAATTTGCTTTGGATTTTCGCGATTTTCATTCAGTCCTGGAAAATTCGCGTAATACCCCGCGGGTAAACGCTCTGTGAAAAGTTTTTATCATTCTTCTCCCATTGTCTGGTTACGTTGATTGCAGTTTAACCTTTTGGCGAGTAGTTTAGATTTTTTTGTTCGTTTTAGCTTTCGACTTTATGAATACCCACTGCCTAAATAATTAATTAAGGTTTCCTCTAGAAAGCAAAATGGAACGAAATATTAAGCAAAATAAGCTTATTATTTTATCATTTCCATCAGTATCACAGTTTCAAAAAATCCATCTTGATATGACGATTTATTAAAACACTTTATTTTAATTTCTTTTGTTTTTGATTTATAAATTATATACATAACATGAGTATATCACTGTTATTGAATTAATTAGTAACAACAATATAAGTTAAGTAAATAAGTTAGTACCATTACTTAGTATTAATATGGAAATGGCTTTAGCTCTGTTTGATGACTAGATCTGAATAGCCAGGTACATTTTCCACATCTCCTTCCCCTCCCTATTACCTTCAGCTTCACACCATACCAAAAGTGGGGAAGCCATAGTCTCACTGGCGGTTGGGAGCCGTTGGGACTCTTGTGTTATATTCAGATAAAAAGTTGTATTATATGCAAGTAAGAATTTTTTGCAAAGCTGACTGCACGTATGCACATGTCGTATTTTGTTATTGCCGCATGCTTCGCCGGAGGGTCGAAATTATTGTTGATAAAAATATTTTTATACCGGATTTTCAGTCAAGATGCCTTCAGATATAAGTATATCGACTTTGGTTTTACGGTCGTATATCCTCTTTGCATACCTACTTACTTGAAGAAAAAATCTTCTAAAGGATCAAATGTCGCCGGACCAACTGTCAGAAAGATCAAATGTCGGCCGGACCAACTGCCGGAAGGATCAACTGTAGGCCGGATCAATTGTCACCGGACCAACCGTCTATGAGTATGAGTATTTGCGTGAAAGTGTTAAGTAGCATATTACTACGTTGGGAGTCATTTGTTAAATAGAATGTTAAATAGGTAGAATGAGTGAGGTGCTATTTACTTAGTAAACACAGTTTGGGTGGGAGACTATAAGTATCAGATGCAAGTCAATTTCATCTCTCTCCCGCCTACCGCAAATCAACTTTGATTCGGATCGAACCTTTGGACGCCAATTCACGACTATATAGTCGTGGAATGTCAATCTACAGCAGGCACGAGACTCTCCCTTCACGGCGTGGGCAAATCTTAATATGACAATACTGGAAAGGTTTAGGGTGTCGGTCTACGCCATTAAAACCCAGTATTAAGTGAAAACATAAATATAGTACATTAAACAAAAGAGTACCTGTCACAGAATCATAATAAATACAATGACTCACCCGGGATCACGAATCCAACTAACTTAAGCTATCTAACTGGACTGCGGTTGAGAGTAGTAGGCCCCTGTGGCCTCCCCCGGAGACGCCTGATGATGGTTCATATCGAAGGGGTGGAGAGAGTCTGGACTCTCTCCACCATCGGTAGAACTCAGCTCGGGATCCGCTCAACTAAATCGGGTAGAATTCCATGACCCTCTGTGGGATGCCGGTCCTTCTGTTTTCTCTTCAAGCCTCGGCTCGGGAACCGATCGATTACTTCTGGTAGGGTCCCATGACCCTCTGCGGATTCCTCGACGCTACCTTCTCAATCCTGCCCGAATGTAGCGACATTCTCTCTTGAAATACGGCGAGAAACCATAAAATGGAGTTCTCCGCGGGTTCGCTGGCTGCGGGAAATGAATATTATGTGCGTAACGCTTTATATCCCGACGGGATTGCATTGATCATTACCGATTTCAATAGCCGAGAGGCCCGCCACAATAACACGCGGTAGAATTTCGCCCGCCTCAGAACTACACGATCTCACTCGCGTGTTTTGATGGTTTACGTGGGAAAACCATTGTTAAACTCAATAAAAATCTATTGTCGCCCGCGTATACATGATTCTAAAAACTTCCCGAACAATTAGCACATTCTTCACTAGCAATGTGTGACCCGTCGATTTAAAAGCGGGCCGCTCTTCTCGCTTCCAAATCAAAAAGTAAAGCGGAACCGGAAAACGCTCCCCGCGTTTTGCATAGACAAAAAGAATCAAGAGAAGAAACATTATCATTTTTTCTATAGCTTACGAAAGTACTTGAAGGAATAAAAAATATTAAAAATTGCTTCATAACAAAAGTGTAACAAACGTACATACATCCATACAAACTTCCGGCTTTATAATATTAGTTGGATTATTTATTACCTATTAAAGTTTTCCCACTTATTGCACCTGTCATATAAATTTGACTAAAGGTCGTTAAATTGAGGTGCTTCCGAATTCATAGTTTGAATAACTCGGTGATTTCGTCCCACAGGAGTTTATAAGTGTCGCTATATAATTTTATTTTTTAAAGTTTACTTTTTGAGTTTATAAGAGATGATCCAATATTATTATTGGCGCGGAAGGCGATATGAGAAGAAGAGAAAAATAAATCCTTGAGTCACCCAAACTATTAATTCACAAACACAAATAACAATAATAATAACAAAAAAATAAATAATAATATTTCTACGAATCACACTTAATTACATATTTTTGAATGTAGCTATTACTTTGTGGTTATCCATTATAATAAAATGAAACAATACAACTTTGTATAACCATGCACTTATAAAATGTGCAAATCCGACCGGTTTCGGAACAAACGTTCCTTCGTCAGGGAAAGCTTATACTAATTTGACAGTTTAGAACAATGTTTTATTATGGTAGGGGTGGAGCCGTTGTTAGTTAATCATGTAGATTGGGTGGGTAGGTATTAGTGTAGAGTGGGTGGGTAGGGGAACAAATCCATGATTGGGCTATATGACAATATTTTTTGTTTGTTGATAATAGATTCTTTATTTTTAAGGGATTTTTTAATTTCCAAAGCTTCTAAGTTATCTAAACGTTTTCCTTTATGATTAATATGAAGAATATTTATCCCTGTGTTTTTTTTTCAAAACTACATTCGCCAATTTGGAATCCGCAATACAAAGTATACTTAGATAACATAGAACATATTCAAAATAAATTTATAAAATATCTTACCTTCAAATTCAACAATAACTTTGAAAGCACATTTCAAAACAAGACAAATTT
This sequence comes from Limnephilus rhombicus, assembly GCA_929108145.2. Lineage (NCBI taxonomy): Eukaryota > Metazoa > Arthropoda > Insecta > Trichoptera > Limnephilidae > Limnephilus > Limnephilus rhombicus. The sequence goes on from OV815283.1 coordinate 43,846,285, forward strand.
AATGCAACATCTAATTCGCCAATCAATCGTGCTCTTCATATGTTTAATAATATTGGTCTAAATTATAACATCAACATTTTCTCCGATTCACTGCCCAAATTTAAAAAGAGCATCATGTCAATAATATAAATTGTTCAATGCGCATACTACCCTAGTAGAACTTGAAAGCAAATAATATTGTATACAAATACCTAGATTGAATATTGATAAAATACCTAGAATAATATTGTGTATAAGTATCTAGAAATTACTATCATGCACTATGTTCATAAACATTATAATAATTAGTGCTTTATAATAATTAGAACTTTATAATAATTAGTATTTTAATATAAAGTATTAAACTTTTAAGTAATTGCTATGTAAAACTTAAAGGTGTATATTATTAATTAAATAGGAAAAATGAGAGATTTCTAACAATCAAACTGATTGATCAGATTTGTAAGATTTATAAGATGAAATATTGTAAAATTAAAAACTGAATAAACGTATTTTAAAAAAAAACCTACATAGGTACATACACACATTCTCTCTCACACACACACACACACCCTCACCCTCCCACTACATACATCACCCGGTAATTACTTAATACGCATACCATAAATAAGACACTACAATGAAACACATAATAGGTACCCACCATGAAATATACTAATTAATTGTAAATGTTTTTAACCAAAGTATCTAATGTACTGTTTGTTTCTGTTAATAAATAAAATAAAATAACATTCTATACCAGAGAACTTAATATTTTTGTTTTTGGTTGTAACATTAATTAAATAATTATATCCTTTACCTAAATACTAGCATTTAACATACATACGTCATACTTCGTTTTATGTCGGGTGTTATACAAACCTAGTATTATGTAACTATTAGGTATATGAGTACATATTTCTTTTTTTTCTTTTGAATATTATCTCTTTATAGGTACTATGGGGATTAATTGTGTATGTGGAAAATATATATAAATCAAATAAGTATTTGATAGAGAACTTCCAAGTTTATTGAAGCAATTTACATCCGATTAAAACCGCACCATAATTTAATATTATAAATAATGTGTACATGAAAGTGGGAGCGAACACGAAGCAATTTTATCAAGCGGTAAATTCTTCGGGAGTTTAGAGCGGAATGGTTCCGTTAAATTTGTCACGGCAAGAGGTGACTCGTGAGAAATGAGGATCGCTATTGGTTTGTAAGGAACCCATAGGAAAGCTTCGCGGTTCAAGATCGCTGGCTCGTTCGCCTCCCACGGTACTTCTAATAACAACTTCAAAGATATTTTTTTGAATACGCATACATTCTTATTTTGTTACTGACATCCTCCTGTATACCACTGTATACTTATAATCTCATGTAACACTTTAAGTTAAAAGTCATTTTATGGCGTTTAAATAAATAACGACACGTCAATAATCAGTAACTGTGTTAAATAATTTCAATAAACATCCAACATTTACTGTTTCATAATGCTGATGGGTTTCTTTCGTATTTGTGTTCCGATCGGCCTAGCAGATCGGAGGAATCCAGATTTTGGACTTCCGCACATTACCTACCTATACGGTGGACATGAGTAAAGTACTGTCAACAACCATCGTAAAATATCGTAACGTGACATTTCGCTCTAGGTTGAAATGTTATTTATCAATCGGAAGTGTGTAATATGAAGCATTATATCGCCGTCGTTCATCAAATGCTTTATGTGAACCGCTTATGTTAATCGTCACATGACTCAATTTAATAACCGACCAGAACAATCTGTATCGCACGCTTTTGGATATACCTTTGATTGTCACCGAATGAAGATCAAGCCACGAGACACAACAGTAGTTAGTATTAATTGTGTATACCGTATCTTATTTGGTGATCGGGCATTATTCGTATCGAAGTCCATAAATGTTTTAAATAGCAATGAGTGGCCGCAAGGTTATTCTGACCCCCGTGCATTGTCACGAATCATTTACTATATAATGTAGATCCCTGTACTTACTAAATTACGAATGTCTTTGCAGATAACAAAAGCCAAATTACAGTAAATATTTTAAAGACCGCCCTGTGGTAAGTCCTTTGAAATAAGTGTTTCCTTCCGAACGTGCATGTCTCAAATTCAATTATGTGAACGTGCTTCCGTCTTGAAATGGCGAATGGGTTTATTTATGCATTGGAAACAGCGCTCAACGTTGTGCTCGGATGCTCCGTTTCTCAGACTCCGTGCGCTATCGTTCAATTCGAAGATTCGTTTAAAAAATTAGGTACAGAGCTATACGTGTAAGTTGGCCTGGAATAAAAGTGGACTATCTTTAATGCTAGGGTCGCACCTGCGTGTTTCGTCACGAAGCTTTGTGCTGTGCGCTATCGCCTCCCGAGCGATAACAATGTTCGCTCCCGAATGTTCGCAACGGTAGCCGATAATGGCCGGTCACATTTTAGACTGGGAAACTAGATAGGTAAACCCTACGTCATCGAGTACACGGATGAAACTACTTTGTAGTGATAATGGACATTTAGAAAACCTTAAAAAAGCTGGTCTAAAAGATTTAAATATAAAGGTTAAAGCTTTCTCTTTCTAGCACCGTTTAGATCATATTTTTCACTAAAACTTCGTAGTCTAGTCGCCCTTCTACAAAATTCATAATCATACTATTGAAAGAATTCAAAGAAAATTTCAACGTTTCGTAAATTTTAAACTTAACATCCCTTTAGAGCACATAAATCACCCGTCGTTAATGAATATTTTAAATATTCCAACTTTAGAAAATAGACGAAAAATAAACGACCTAACCTTTTTATTAAAATTATTAAACTCTAAATTCGACTGTTGTGAACTCCTGCAATTAATAAATATACGTGTATCTACACGAACAACGAGACAAACATTAACATTTTATATATGTACTTACATCTCATTCCAACTACGATTTGCATTCTCCAATACAACGTTTATATAGTTTTGGTAACAAATACTTAAACAATATGGATGTATGTATTTGACAATAATTTGAACTTAGCAAACTTCAAACGTCATATGATGTGCCAACTATGTATTTCTACCTATCCCGTAAACTAATGTGAACAACAATTTTAAACATTAGATACCTACTTTATGTCAACTCCTATATTTTATGGACTATATTTGGTGGTCTTATATTTTATGTTACCTGTATTGGGTTAATGCCTACATTTTATATAACCTATATTTTGTTTTTAACATACGAGTGTATCACATTACCTGTATTTTGTAAACTCATGGGTGATGAAAACATAGCCAACGAATTTAGAGACTTTTTCTCTTTAAGCGAGGATCAAGGAAATACCATGAAACCTTCGATAATGACATGCCCGCCTGCGGCCAATGATGACCTGGTCATGAATGTTACTCATGAAATGATTGAAAGCGCAATTAAGCAAACCGCCCATGGTAAAAGTCCAGGATACGACGCCATTGGTATTGAGCACATAAAATACGCAGGAGATCAACTTCATACTATTCTAGCCGCCCTGTACTCAAGCCTCCTAAGACACACACACATGCCGATGGATATGAGCAAAACTATTATCGTACCAATCCTGAAATCCAATCAGCTGGATGCATCGGTATTAGGAAATTACCGACCGATTTCCTTGGCGACAATGCTTTCGAGACTATTTGAAAAAAAATAAAAAAAATCTTATTCGCGCTAGTTAAAGAGAAACTATTTACCCTTGATAACCAATTCGGCTTCAAGAGCGCCTCATCAACCGATATGGCCATTTATGGAGTAAAACAAACAATAGCCTATTACAAAAAAAAAGAAAAACTACAGTCTATGTGTGTTTTCTTGACCTAAGCAAGGCGTTTGATCGTGTCTCCCATCAATTATTATGGGAAAAACTCATAAAACGAGATGTTCCAGCAGCAGTGGTCAATATGCTGGCTATTTGGTACGGGCAACAGGAAAATCACATTCAATGGGCAGGAGCTTCTTCAAGACCTTTATTCCTTAAGAGCGGTGTCAGGCAAGGGGGAAATATGTCTCCAACTTGTGATGAATTGCATTGATCAACAGTGAAAATTAGAAAATATCGTAGCTTCCCACTTTAATTTAAAAAGAAATATCAATTACTTATAAAACGGACACATCTACGACATCTATCGGATTAGAGTAAAGTGAATTCATATTTACGGTAGGGATCTATAATTAGACAAAGTGAGACGAGTATTGATTAAAAAATCACAGATGGTATCAATAAATAATCAGAGGCAGGGACTCCCCAATATATTTAGGCCGTGATATCTTGACAGCCAATTGGATTGCAGCAAAAGCGATTAGAAACCAAGTCAGCCTATCAATAAGAAGAGGGCCGAGCCCATTTTTAGAACAAAGGAACGACCTTTGGACTCGGCAATTAAGAATGTAATTAATTATCCTTTCGTTTTCATCGGACCGAGAGGTGAATAAACTCCATGGGAAAGGATATTCGATTCAGGGACAAAAGTACGATGAACCCGAGAAATGTTATGAATAACAAGTAAATTTCAGAGATCGTTAACCTTAGTTCTCGAATGCATTAAAGCATATTAGGTGCGAAAAAAAACACTTGGATAACGATGGAAAAATTTTAGCAATAATATATTGAGTAGAAAACGCAGGAGTCGAGAGGCACGTCTGCGGGAGATTTCCATCTATAATACGATTGTTTGTGACGACCGGAGATGATCGATTCGAGGGGAAACGTGCTAAAGGGAATGAAAATGTTGAAAAAAAACAATGGAAAATTATTGTTATCAATTCTAGACGGAGCGAGGATATTACGATGAAAGATTTAGGGAGAAAACGTCAAAAAAAATGAGAGTTTTAAAGAGAGTGCGAGGGTACATTTCAGAGGTTTAATGCAGTAACAAGTGTTAGAGAGGAAAATAGAGTACAGTACGGGGGGGAGTGGAAAATGCTGAAAACATTGCGATAGAAAAACTCAGGAAAAGGAGTCATTTTACGTAATTAAAATGGAGATTATAGTGTAACATAGTACGCGATTGTAGTGAAAAATGAGACATTACAATGGTTGTCGATCTCAGATGTATTTTGTTGTGATAAACAAGGAATATTCGAACATGAAAATTGTTTAGATAAGGGCAATTAGTCGTTAAAAGAGCTATAAAAATTATCATGGGTCTTATGAAATATTTACATTATAGAATTCACATAAAAGTTAACGACACTGAAATAAAAAAGGATTTATTGCCAGGTGGGTACAGAAATTAACGTATACAACTGTCAAAGCATATGGTTTATGGGATTTTGAGTAAGAATGAGACGGAATTTGGGGGACGATCTCTATGAAGCAATAAAAATGACAGGAATTTAAGGGCCGAAGTGGGGGTATCTCCTATAAAAATGTTAAAAATGATATATTTATTAATAACAAATAGAAAATGAAATTTTCCAAGAGGCAGCAAACATCAAAAAACGATATGGTTATATCAGGGGAGTACAGGGAAGCGAGGGGAAAGAAGATACGACAGAGAAAAACAAAGGAAATCTTAGATTAACAGTGAATAAAATAAATACGGCTTGAAATATAAAAATCTATAGAGATATGAACAATAGCGTAAGAATAAATAAGGAAATTCATGGAAAGAGTGTCGTGAATAAAAGAAAATTCGAGAAAAAAATGGAAAATTCAAATATACGACGTAAATAGAGAAAATTCGGTTTTAAATGGAAAGGTTCATATAGAATACAGAAAAACTCGAGGAAAAATAATAAAATAAAAATGAACAATTTGCGAGAAAGACTTCGACATGAAGATATCTCTGATAGGCGAATTTGGGGACAGATTTGGAACATATGGTAGATGCCGTACGCATGGACATGTTACGAAATAGAAGAAAATAGAACTTTAAAATTATTAAATTCAAGCTAATTTTGTATGAACACCAGGACAAAGGAAGTTGGGCAATTAAACATGGATCTTACTTAATCCGGATCTTGTATGTATGGAAGTACGAGACAGAAGTTAAAGTATCAAACGCGGAAGGGATTAAGGGACCGCATTCGACAATAATGGGGAGGTTTCAAGAAATTACGAGTTGATAGTAATTAGATTGGTTTATTACAGGAGATTCAGATACGCTCTTTTGGACCTGAGAGGGGTATAAAAGACGAGACAAATGCCAGTTGGGGACAGTCTACGGTCGTGGTCGAAGGAGTTGAAAGTTCGCGAGACGTGACAAAACGTTTGTTAATTTAAAGTTGAAAAATTCTAAGTGATAATTATTATGATACTTAGGAAAATTTTCACATTCTAGCCAGTGATCTACAAAAAAAATACTTTGCAGTTAGAGTCAGTGAAAATAAAAATAAAGTCAACGCATTAATTACTTGTGAAAAATAAAAGTGCTCGTGATAAATTTGTTTTAGTGTAAAATTCGGATTTTATAATCACTTAAAATCGTATTTCTAAACTTAGAAATTTCGCGTTTAATATTAGTGCAATAAATAACTGAAGTGATGTGATAATTAAGCGTGAAGAAGTTATAATTAAATACGTGTGTTCAATCTAAATGAAAAGTGTTCTAACAAATAATAAATATTTAAATTAATTATCTTAAATAATAATAATAAAACAAAATAATAGTTTATTAATACATAAAAGTTCGGAGGGATAAAAATTTAATTAAACAACAATTTACCATCTCGAAATTAATCAAAGTTCGGAGGGATAAAAATTTAATTTAACAACAATTTACCATCTCGAAATTAATCGTGAAGTAACTATCATTTAAAGTGTTATTTAACCAACGAGTTTTGAAATAAAATACAGTTTAGAACGATAGAGTTTATACATCATTCAAATTAATTAGATTAAATGAAAAAAAAAAAAAAATTATTTAAATTTAGGGAAATAAAAATTAGTTTAGGAAAATTGAAGCAGGGTTTTACCGTGTATTTCCCGGTCGGAAAAACCTGGTAGGGGTAAGTTTTCCAATTACATAAAAGTTTACAGATTCCAAGGAGAAAGCGGAATGCAGCATACATTGGTATTTGAATTAATTATTTGACCAAAATATTACTCGCTTAAAATGTGGTATGTAACTATATTAAAATATTATAAATATAATAAGTATATTTATATATATATATATGTATACATGTATATATATAATTTTATTGTTCCCAAGAAAAATTTTAATCAAAAAGAAAAACACTTATATAAAAAGAGGAAAAAAGGGTATCGATTCCTACCTCTGAATTCATCAATAGCTATTAAAAGTAGTTATGTGTGATAAATTTCCAAGTCAATATGTTATATTTAATTTTATATATGTATTAATATAAATTTCAGAAAATCCAGAACATTTGAAATAAGTTATGATATTAGAAATTATTTCAATCATAATATAATTATACATATCAATATTATAAATTATTTATTGAGACAAAGTATATAAAAAATGAATAAATATGTATGCGTAATCGGGGATCAGACTAGACAATTGCGCTAAGTACATCATTATCAAAAAAAGAAAAAAATTAGGGCCATCTCACACGTCATCGGAAATGTCTAAAGTAAACATCTCATACGCTTTGAATCTAGGTCACGAGGCCGTCGGGAATGTTTACAAAATAACTCAAATTGTTTACAAAATAAGTCGGTCACTGGGGCACTAGTTCGAATACGGTAAAAGGAGAAAAAAAATGACCTTGATTAGTGGATATCGTACTTAGGTATTAACTTCTAGGAACCGGATAAAATTATTATATTGCGCAATTATTAGAAACAAAAAGAAAAAGAAAAAAAAATTAATCACTATCTTTAATTTGAACGTAAAGAGATATCTATCAAACTAAACAATTGAAAATAAACAGATTTATTATAGCAAATCAAAAAAGATGTATTGAAGGTTTACATGAAACAGTTGGTAAATCACGGGATAGCTTAATAAGGTGTATTGACGATTTATATGAGGCAGTTGAAAATCACGGGATAGCTTAATAAGGGGTAATGAGGATTTACATGAATCAATTGAGAATCACGGGATAGTAAGAATTTATCAAAAGTTGAACATTGGAGGGGAGGGAAAGAAAAAAAAATACAGTTCAACCAATAGAAGGCAGTGGTCGCTTCTATAACATTACCCAAACCATAGAGATGACGGATCTCTCAAACAAAACCGTCAACAAAACCAAACAAAAGCTTGGAGTTTTGGCGACTCTCCAGAACACATCGCCAGATAAGATCTTAATATATTAGTATCTATTTATATCTCCCACTATTCTTACGTATGTATTCGGTATCAATCTGAGAATTTCGCAGAATTTGATGGGCGAGATCCGAGCTTGGAATGCGATGCTGGTAGTTTCGTATTGCAAGTTATAAACCTTCCCAAAACGTATGTTTACATATATATCTTTTTATGTACTGTTCATTGAATGAAACGAACTCACTTAGAATTAGTGCTTTAGGCCTGTCGGGTCACTCTCGTCTCATTTCTTGAACGTGGAGGGAGGATTCACGACCCGTAACTCCCCACAAACCCGTGAGTATATGATTGCATATAGGACGAAACCGGTTCGCCCTAAGTAAATAGTAAACTTTGGAGGAGTAGGAATTTGGGGGTATCTGGGCTCGGGGGAAGACCTGAAGGCAGCGCATGATGGCGAAGGAAGGTTCGGTTGGGACGCGATAACTTAGGTATCAATCAATCGAACCGTGCCAAAAGACTGTGCGAATTTTGGGTTGACACCTGATCACCTTGCTTACTTGATGGAGGCAGGAGCCAAATTTTGCCAGAAAGGGTTATTCTGAGTTCGTCAAATATGCAATTAACTAATTACATTAACCTACTAAATCCATCTTTATATGTACCATATAGCAGCTGAATCAAAATGGAGGGGCGCCAAGCAGATACAAGATACAATCATAATCAAATTTACTAACATTTAAGCATTTGAGTTATATTTAATTATCTGTTCAATTAGTCATGTGTAGTTTCGATTAGTATTGTTTATTCATGAATTCATTAGGATGTAGGGAATCATAATAAACGTCAAAGGGAAGTTAGCTCATTTAGAGAAATTACTTAAGGTTAGATTTGCAAGAGAGAGACCAATACAGTTTGAAATTCAACACTCTGTTTAGAATCAAGAGGGTTACCACAAAAATGAAAGTAATTAAAGTCCTATATCATAAATCAAAAATTTACACAACGTTTGATGGAGTTTAATTACAACCTAAATACGAAAATATTTATGTTCAAAGTCGTAAATAACGTATTTATTAGCTAAGTACATATATCTCTAAAGGTATGTAGTACAAGGGAGCTTTAAGTAGCTTTCTGTAGTTATCAGAGGAAATAAGGGTCCAATTTTCATAAAGGCTTGTGTGACGTAGGGGAGGAATTTTTCCATCCCTACCACACATATGCAAAGCCTTAAGAATTTAAATATCGATCAGAGCCAAGAGAAAACGAAAAATTTATGATTGGTGCCAAGTGCCCAGGAGTAAATAAAATACAGACAAATATACGAGTAAGGAAGACAGAACATTACAACTGTCTTGCCGATGACCAGGAGAGTTATATAAGGAATAAAAATAAAATACAACGAAAAAGACAAAATATCACAAACTCTATTTAATGTGTACATTAACGACCTCTTACAAGAGTTGAACGATACACGAATCGGTTGTCATTTCTGCGGACAAGGAAGTAACAACATTAATTACGCCGATGACATGGTGCTGCTTGCACCTTCGATTAAAGCGATGAGACGACTTGTGCAAATATGCGAAGAGTACGCAAACTCTCATAACCTGTTGTACAATTCTAAAAAGTCAGTCATCGTCACTTTCAAACACAATAAGGAGCCATCACATATTCCTCCAATATATTTTAGAAGGAATTGAACTGCTTGTGGCCTCACAGGTTAAGTATCTGGGACATATCCTAACCGAAGACATGAAGGATATAGAAGATATGGAACGACAAAGAAGAGCAATTAATATACGGGCCGGAATGCTCTCAAGGCGGTTCTACCACTATAGCGAAGATGTCAGAAAATTACTATTCAAGACATACTGTACTGCCCTGTACACGTCAGAACTGTGGACACAATACCCAGCAGCGCAATGGGACAAACTGAGGGTGTGCTACAATAATGCATACAGGCAACTTATGCAACTACCGAGGTTCTGCAGTGCCTCCACGATGTTCACCGAGGGGAGGGTGCACTCATTCCCAGCCCTACTTCGCCACCGACTAGCCAGCTTCTGGAGCAGGATACGGACTTCAACCAATATCATTGTCGTGGCTGCATCCGAGTGGCTCAGTTCCCCATTAAATGAGCGATGGATGCAGATGATGAGGCGACCTCCATGATGGACGATCCCAAAATATCTTTTTATTTTTAATTCTGTCTACTTATTATTTATTTTAGTTTTATGCTTATTTTTTGTTATTTGTGTGATGAATTTTGTTTTAATTTTATGCTTTAATTAGATACCTACCTAATATTTAAACTTTTTTTTTTCTTTTCTTTTATAGTTGTTTATGTAATATGGCAGACTGGGATTGCACTACCCTCCCAGTCTTGCTGGAATAAAAACTTAAATAAAATTATTTTTACTGTAATTTAAAAAAAATATTATTTTTACTGTAATTTAAAAAAAATTACTGCCGTCTATGAAAAAGTCCTATGGGCGTTTAAATAAATAAATAAAATTAAATAAAAAAAATTACAGTATAGGAGACAGCCATTTCTTTGAGACCTACATGAGCTGCTCCCACAAGCGAATAAAATAAGTAGCCTGTGGGATTAATAAATTTAATCAAGTTTCCATCTTAATGATTTGGTCTCAAGATTATAAACGTGCATTGAGATCACTAAACTTGTAAAAAATATTAAATCTTGCGCTTTCTTATTTATTCAATTTGAGAGGCGGGTATGGGTACCGCCACCCCAGGAATCATTTATTGGATAACCAAAACCTCTGCCATAGGTCACCCCAAGTGTTTTTGTTTAGCATGGGTGCCCGAGTTCATGAGGTAAGGTTTGTCCGGATCTTGGTGGCGACTGGGAGTGAATGGTTTCTGATCTTTTGACCTCTCCAGTAGGAATCTCTCGGAACATTGCCTTGCACTGCAGTGGAAAGGATGGATTCATTGCTCCATCGCTCCTGGACACACTGACCCCCAGATTCCTACCCACCCCTCATACCTTTTTTATTCCCAGGACTTCCTTTCCTTCCTTTCCCTAAAAATACTTCTCACACAGCATCCCCAAAGATGATATAGGCCCTGAGAGGAATTATTTCAATTGGGACCTCCTGTGTAGAGCTATTGTAAATAAATAATCTATTTTGTGTTTAATTTGAAAAAAACAAAATTTTCCCAATTTATACCAAGTTGATAGGAAACTCGTACTCTCGTGACAAAAGGTTTTATTTGACATATCACGAAACCGATATTTTTTTACTATCGTGTGGCATTATTTGAATTCAATGGTTATATGTACCCACTAATTAATGGCTTAGAGTAATATTTCAATCTATCAATATTTTTTCCCTTATAAAATAATTCCCCTCGGGGCCTATGTCGTCTTTACGGATGCAGTGTAGGGTCTTTTTAAGAAAGTAAGGGGAGGACGTTCTGGGAAGGAAAACGATACTAGGGGTGGATTGGAATCTGAGGGTCAGTGCGTTCAGGGGAGACGGACGTATTAATCCATAAACTTTTCCGAAACAGTAAGGCTGGAGAAGTCAAAGGGACTCCCTCAACCATTCACTCCCGATCCGACCTGCCATACACCTGGTGGGCAGATGCATCCGCCGCCAAGTCCCGGACAAACCTCTCCCCAGGAACCTGGGGACCCCTGCTAAGTCACCGAACGTAGCAAACCACTTGGGGTGACCTATGGCACAGGTGTTGGTTGTCCAATAAATGGTTCCCGGGGCGGCGGTAACCATACCCACCTCCTAAATTGAAGTCTTATTAATCACGAGGCCCTGAGGAAAATAATTCTCTTCGGGGCCTATTTCGTCTTTGGTGAAGGCTTTTCTTAAGAAAGGAAGGGGAGGAAATTCTGGGAAGGAAAACGGTATTAGGAGTGGATAGGAATCTGGGGTCGGTGACGGACGTATGAATCCATCCCCCCCACTGCGGTGCAAGGCGATGTTCCGAAGGAGTACGGCTGGAGAAGTCAAAGGGACTCCCTCAACCATTCACTCCCGATCCGGCCTGCCATACAGCTAGTGGGCAGACGCATCAGCCGCCAAGACCCGGATAAACCTAACCCCATAAACCCGGGCACCCGTGCTAAGTCACCAAACGTAGCAAAACACTTGGGGTGATCTATTTTGAGTGTATCCCCACTCAAAATGAAGAAGATGGAGAGATATGTAATTACGAATCGTTGAGAGAGTGCGCTAATATTTAAAATGGTAAAATTGAAGAAAAAATTGTGAAAATGTTTAATCAAAAACGACTCGTTTAAAATAGAGTAAAAATCTCTCAAGACTGTCTAAAACAGCATTTAAAGAAACGCTGTGAATTTTTTCATGTATATAACTTGTAGAATAACTGAAATAGACGTTAAAATAATATTATTTGGAGGGAATCGAGTGAATTTCATATAATTTAGATATTGCATAGATCTTCAAAAATAACATTATTTTTATAAAGATGTCAAAAACTTCAAATATTTAAGGGGGATATGTAAGAAATTGGTAGAAATTCGGGTGGCGGCGCACAATGGTTTTACTAGTATGGGAGCATCGGAAACAATTCAAAATTTCAAATTGCAGGGATCACTAAGGGCCAGTTGTTTCGGAAAACCTGAACAATCGTTCAGATTCTTCTTGATTTTTCAAATGTAACGCAATCATTCCGTTGATTTTTTCAAATCAGAATTGGGTTGTTTCAACTTAAATTTAATATCCGTTACATTTGAAAATTTCACACAGTGTTCCCCGCCAAATCGGACTAATTATTCCAGAGAAATCGATAGGAATATTTTTTACGCTTGCAACACTCACAAGTTCTTTATGAAATTTGTCGCCTATCAGAGATTATCGGCTTGTATTGTTGGCCGTGCGTGATATTTATCACATTCGCATAATTACAAGATGGACTATTGCTCTGATTCGTGATGGGAAATAAAAAAATGGCTTGAGACTCCGATTGGTTTTATATTGTACGCGAATTATCCTGAAAACGGCACGTGGTGATTCTAAACACAATTTGAATGTAGTTCAGACTATTCCAAACGCATGAAAACCAAAGATCTTCGGAAAAGCGCAACTCTTTCTCATTTGGTGTTTGAGAAAGAGGTATACTTTTCGGTCAATCGGTAGCATCAAAATTATTAGAAGACATTATTCTAGGTGCTCATCTATTAACAGACAAGTGTACAAGGTATTTGATGATAATCGCTCTTCCTAATAACAGGTGTTCATTGGAACGCGAGAGAATGCGGATTATTCTAGTATTTTCAAATCTTCAATTGTGCCCACCTTTGCGATTAGTTCGCGGAAAGTCTGACAATATAAACGTAGTGTGGCAGAATCCTTGCCCATCGTCCATCAGATATTGCCGTCCGATTAAGATTATCAGAAGAGGCTCAGGAAGCTCGGAGCAAAGGTTTTTAAAAAATATCGCGAGAACTATTCTAGAAAATGTTCTTGTGAGAAATTTTATGAAGGTGTTTTTTAATGTTAGTTTTTTTATTTTTTTTTTATTTATTTATCTATAATAAAATATGTTTACAATGGTTTTATTTGTATGCCTGTCTCACTAGGGTATACCTGTGTCGAGACAGGCGTACAGGTATATAAATGAATATAGTAATTACAAGGATATTTCAGGTAAAATACATATTATGAATAGAATTAAAACAGAAGGGTGATTGGAAGGGTAATAAATCTTTTAAAGAGAGTTATTTTATAAATGTTGGAGATGGAGTAATGAAATCAATTCTGCCTAGTCTATTTATAGGTTAAATTTGACAGGATTCCATTATTTTCATTTGTTTTATATGGGTTAGGTTGTATGTGAATAGTTATTTATGTCTATGTGTGATTTATTTTACAGATATTTGTGATAGTGTGGCGTCCAATTCTTTTAATCCATTTTTTAATATCTTGTTTGAATTTTGTAAAGGAGTCACTTTGTTTGATCGTAGTTGGTAGTGTATTGTATAGTTTGCAAGCTATGTATTTAGAGTGTCTTTGCCCGAAGGTGGTTTTGAAAAAAGGAGTTTGGAGAAGTTCGTTGTTTTTGGCTCGGGTATTGTGTATTGTTTGTGTAGCTTTGTATGGTGTTTTGTTGTTTTTGTGTAAATTAAGTAATATGGATCTTGAGTAGAGCTGTTTTATGTCCATAACGTTGAAGGAATTGAAAATAGTATCAGTGCTGGTAGTAAGCGGCATTTTAAGAATTATTTTTATGATTAGTTTTTGTGCTTTCATGATGGGATCAAGGGCATTGGAATATGCATTACCCCAGGCTAGAATTCCGTATTCGATGTGAGATTGGCACAATGAGTAATATACTGTTTTTAAAAGTTTTAGGTGAAGGAAATTGCGTGTTTGTTTGAAAAAGTATATAGATTTTCGGATTTTGTTTGTAGTATTATGTATATGTTGCTTCCAATTCAGGTGTGTATCGAAGGTTACTTCTAAATATTTGATAATGTTTACTTGCTCTAGGCATGGGCAGTCACAGTTTCGGTTTAGAGATGAATTTTTACATTTGTGTATTTTTAATGGCGGGGCTGGGTTTGACTTTGGGATATTGGTGAGACTAGACAGTAAGTATTTGGTTTTCTGTACATTTAGAGTTAATATGTTCGAGTCAAGCCAATATTTTACCTGTTGAATTCCTTCCTCCGCTTTGGAATATGCGGTAAGCCAATCTTTTGCTTGGAAGAGTAGGACAGTGTCATCGGCGAAACTGACAATAGTGGCATCGATATCTAGGTTGCATAACTCGTTAATATATATTAGGAAGAGCATTGGACCTATAACACTGCCTTGAGGGACCCCGTAACTAATGGGCAAATTCTGGTTCTTTGTGGTATTGAGTTTAACGCATTGGGATCTGTCAGATAAGAAGCTGGAGAGGAGGCCTAATTCTTTGTTCCTAATACCTATATTAAACATTTTGTGTTTTAGTTTGCTGTGTGAGATTGTATCAAATGCTTTACATAGATCAAGAAATACCGATAGACATTTCAAGCCCTTATCCAGGTGGCCAGAAATATGGTCAGTGACCGTGGCTATAGCATCATTGGTGCTTTTATGTTTTCTGAATCCAAATTGCCGCGGCGATATTAAGTTATTGGTTTCCAGATATTCCATGAGACTATTATTGACGATCTTTTCGAATACTTTTGAGAGGGAATTTAGCAACGTAATAGGACGATAATTACTAATATCAAGTTTGGAGCCAGTTTTAAAAATAGGGATAATGAGACCTTGTTTTAGAATGGTGGGAAATAGCCCTTGGCGGATGCTAATATTAAGTAGATGCGTTAATGGTTGAAGTATACCAGGGGCAATTTTTTTAAGAACATTGTTAGATATTTCATCAATGCCGGTTGATGAAGAGTTTTTGAGCGAGTTTATTACTATAGAAACTTCTTTCTCTGTTATCGTTTTAAGAACAAAGCGGGTTGGGAAATCATCATTGGTCGCGTGGTCACTTGGACCAAGCGTATCGTTATTTATTTGGATTTTTTTTGCTAGTTCCGGACCTATGTTTGTAAAGTACTGGTTTATGTAATTGACAATTGTGTTAGGGTTCGATGTAAAGTCTACAGTGATATCTTTGATATTGAGAGAGTTTAAGGTGTCGGTGGCTTTATTTGAATTGGTAGCTTCCTTGAGGACTTTCCATATTTTTTAGGGTCATTGTTGCATTCGAAAATTTTTTTGTTGTAATATAGATTTTTGGCATTTCTAATGACTTGTGTGCAGATATTACGGTATCTTTTGTAGAAATTATGGAGTGTGATATCATATGGGTTTGTGGCACATTTTTTGTGTATGGAATTGCGTTTCCGAATGCAGTTGATTATAGTATGGTTTATCCAAGGTTTTAGAGGTTTGATCGCTTTAGGAATGGTGTTTGTGGTGATTTTGGTGTTTTGGACAAGGATATCTTGTAGGTAGGTAGAGAAGTAGTTCCAGGCCTCCTCTATGTTAGTTTTGTTATAGAGTGTGTCCCACGATTTGGAGTTAATCGTTTTGTTAAGATTGTCATAGTTAATTGTTTTCTTCGTTTTTTTAGTTGGAGGTTTGCTTTGTACGTTGTGTTTGGAACTCATTGTGAAAGAGGTGGCGTAGTGATCTGTAACTGATGACATGTGGATTTCGGAGGTGTATTGGTTGGTTGATTTAACCATAATATGGTCGATGCAGGAGGAGGAGTTTGGCGTACATCGTGTTGCTGAATTGATTGTGCTTTCCATTCCGTGGAACATCAGTGTGTTTAGATAGTCTTGGCATTGGGGATGTTCGTTGTTTTTTTAAAATGTTAATGTTAAGATCCCCCATTAGAATTAAGTTCTTTATTTTGTGTAGATCCGTGAGATAGCAGTTTATGTCGCGCAAAAATGAGGAGATGTTAGGTTGAGAAGGAGAGCGGTAAAGTGCAATGATACATGTGTTGACATTGTACGTTATTTGAAGACAGTTTGAGTTAGTAATATAAATTTCTTTGACATTAAATGAGTTAAGAGTGTTGTTTAATGTATATGCTACTATGCCATCGTTTTGTCTGTAGTGATTTGAGGTTTGATGGTGGGTATAATTGGAGATGTTTTTAGGAGTATAGTAAGGTGTTAGCCAACATTCTGTCAGGATAATTATGTCATATTTGATTTTAGTAAGGTCGAGTTCGATGAGGAATTGGTCAAAGTTTTTGTTTATAGATCTAATATTTTGATGGTATATTGATAAGTTTGTTTTGTTAGATGTTGTGGTAGTATTATCCATTTTGAATGATGTGTAGATTGTGTGGAAATATGTAAGGGTAATTACCCGATATTTTATGTAATTTTTTTTAAATCATCTACATGTTTAATATAAATAATTTTATCGTTCGTGATGAGCCTCATCATGATTCTCCCTTCTTTGTACCAGATATAGGCATAGTTTTTTTCTTTAGCAAACTTTTTTGTATGTTATATGTAGTTACATCTGATCCTATCATAACTAGTTTTAGGCAACCCCCAAAGAAAGAATTAAATCGTTTTCCTAAGGAAGTTTTCTATTTAATAATTCCTCCGGATATTCATTCTTCAAATATCTTTACAACCGACGATGATGATGATAGTTCATCGTATGCTTCATAATGTTAAAAAGCAAAATTAAACATTACTCGGCCTTTATTTTCACATGGATATGGACATAAATAATATCAATTTTAAGAAAAAAAAAATAATTTTTATTTTTTCGTTGATAAAAATATAATAAAATCCAGAAGTCGTTAATAAAATCCAGTAAAACTTACTAAAACCGAATATTATCATTTTTTTTAAATATACCAAAAAAAAATATCACTTTTTTTCCCCCGTTAATCCTCCCTGTAAATTGTTTCCAACTTTTGGGTGGGGTATTTGGAACCACTGTGCGGCGGTTTAAATTATGATCAAAGGCGAATATTTACCCTCCGAGATCTCATCACGTAACATACATGAAACGTACGCCGTAAACCTGGAAACCGTTGTTCGTTGTTCCGGGCTATTTGCAACGAACATCGCCTTTAGATTCGACGTACAAAATTAATAACCTGACCAACCCGTTCAAATACAATTTAAGTGGGGAGCTTTCAGCAATTGACCACCCATCACTCTCGGCCTAGTAAATAACTTTAGAGCGCGCTGCATATTGAAGATATTATCAGAATAATAAAATTCAATATACCGCCCGGAGAAACAATTATTGGATAACCAACACCCCTGCCATAAGTTACCCCAAGCGGTCCGTTGTGGGTGGGTGAGGTTTACCTAGGTCTTGGCAACAAACGCATTTACAGCGTGACAGGCCGAATCGGAGGAGACTGGTTGAGGGAGGTCTAACCTAACCACTCCAGCGTTTTTTGCCACAATATAGAATTGTTTAAAACACCTCGGATTGCTTTGCTGCTTTGTAAGTAATTAAATAGAAGTTTATGATTTTATAATATGTTTTTTATAAATCATTCGAATATAATATGATAATCGACAAAATATAGGTGAATTCATGGGCTATGTAGAACTATAATCAGTTTGCATGTCTGCATATTAAAATTCGGAGGTATGATTAAATCGCGCTGTCGCTCCAGTGGCTAAACACCTCCAGCCGGACCCTTTTGACCTTTCACCGCTATAGGAGAGATGGATTCAAACATTCGTCATTTCTGGCCACATTTTCCCCTGAGATTCCTACCCTCCCCTCTTACATGTTTCCTTCCTCGTTTTCCCTAGAAAAACCCTACTCACAGCATCCTCAAAGATGGCATACTCTCTAAGGGATTTTTATTTTCCTCAGGGCCTCCGGTGAGGAAATAAAAAAAGTGAAGTTGTAAAACCAGGAAAAAACGATATTCTCCAAATTATTTTTATTAAAAAATATGTAATTGAACGGCAAAATGATGTTCTTTCTTTTTTTTCATCAAATGGGCTTAGGAATGGGCTGGTTGCTGGTTAAAGTCAAGCACATGCTGATACCTCCCAAACACGAACAATTTTAACCATTGCAGAAAGTTCCTAAGATATTCTGCCTTAAGGTTCCATAGTAAGTGTTGAAAAGGAAGAAGATTTTATGATTTGATAGGGAGATATGTATGTAAATACGGATGTTAGAGGGAACGCGCTAATATTAAAAAAACGTATAATTAAGTGAAAATGGTGAAAATATTTAATAAAACACCACCCATTTAAAATATAGAAAGAATCTATCGGCAAATATATAAAGTATCATTTAAAGATACACAGCCTTACTAAAAAAAAACCACAGCGCGACCGATTAACTGTGTTATTGCAATAACATAAATAGAGCTCGTATACACTAAAAGACGTTTTATTACCAATAACGTTTCTTTCGTGGTCACGCTGTTAAAACGCATTGAAGATGTGACAACGTTGTAAATGGTTTTAATACAAGGGACTACCCATATCCTATACTGTATCACATGTTATTATATTCAATTAAATAAAAATAATAAAAAAATAAATAAAAAAAAATAAAAAAATTTACTAGGAAACAATGTTGTTTTAATTCTTCTCCGCTAGGGGCATTATTGGTGCACCTGTGCATATTGGCCCGCGATGACAAAACAGTTCGGTGTGTTTATGGCGGGATATGGAAAATTTTGTTAGTGCCTAAATGTTGTGATTTTACTAAATAATTTCTATTGTAGTGACGAATTTACTCTTCTGTTCACATAATTGATATACTTACCATATTATTTGTGTGGTTTACATCAGTTTAACCAAGTTATTGTACAAACGCCGTACTTTCAAAGTTGAACTGTCAGAATATTGTTTTTTTATAGGTTACTTAAGATAAAATTTTCATTTTAAGATCTTTATTTTAAGAGAATTTGTTAAAAGTGATAATTTTTTATAATATTAAAATCTAATACATGTGTTCGTAAACGTATAAAAAAAATTAACGTTTTTAGAGATGCAAGAAATCTGTTTTAAATTTCGGTATTATTTCTAAGTTATTTTTTTGGCAATAAAAAAAATTTGAAAATTTTTTTTTTTTTTATTGTATACACGATAAAAAAGTGAGGTGATAGTTTCCTTCCAAATTTATTACATAAAAGGACTGTGTTTTTTAAATTTTGATTTTATTTAAATTTCTCTACATTTTGGTCAAAAATGTTGTGGGAGGAAATTTTTTTCCATGTTTTTCCGAGTTTGAATCATAAAATATGGCAGTTTTTGAAAGCTAAAGTGTATTTCAAATACTCAAATCTAAAAGGTAATTTTATCTAGTTTTCATAAATGGTATTTGTTTTTACGACATCTTCAAAAATAAGAAATATATAGAACATTCAAAATACTATGGAAAAATTACAAATATCGTTCGGACATCAATGGTTAAAACAGAGATAAACTACCCTCTCAGGCCGTGGAAACCATGTGTATTTCTTTCAAAGAACAAATTTTTAATTAGTAATGTTTTCACATCCGCGGCCGTTTGTCAATTGAATAAAATTTTCACTGGGTTTTTTAGTAAGACTGACAGTTTTTTTATTATTTTTTATTTTAACTTTTATGAGTAAAACCTCAAATTGTAATATTTAATTAAATGAAGACAATATAAGCGAAACTCAATCGAAAATCTGAAAACAGAAAAATCAGAAAAAGATATTGACACATCTGGGACACGAACCCAGGACCTCTCGCTTAGCCTTTCGCCCGGTAAGCGAGAGGTCCTGGGTTCGTGTCCCAGATGTGTCAATATCTTTTTCTGATTTTTCTGTTTTCAGATTTTCGATTGAGTTTCGCTTATATTTTCTTCATTTAATTAAAGGCTGACAGTGTTTATTGTTTTATAGCTATAATTAAATAATAGAACAAAAATATTTTTAATAATTAATCCATTATTTTTCTTTCGAAGGAATTCACATAATTACCGTTTCGGCTCAGCTAATGTACAGATAAATATTATCTTAAAAAATAACATGTGTTTTTTTAAGAATCAAAAAACAAAGTGTTCAAGGAAAATAAACACGTTATGAATAGGAATAATTTCTGAATGCAAGGCTTTAACATTTTACCAAGTGGATTTTCAAAGATTTCAAATCCATATAAACCTTTGCGTTCATAATATTAGTTAGATTTATATCGCAAATGTAATTGTTTGTTGGTGAGTTGCTCTCACCAACAATCATTGGGTGGATCGCCATTGTATGGAATTTTTTATTTTTTATAAATCAGTTTTTGCGGGGTGCGGAATAGATGCTCTAGGTACATATAATTAAGCATACACAATATCAATTTAAAATTTTATTGACAAGTTCTGCCCCAAAGCAGTTGAATTATTTAAAATCTGGTAAAAAATTGTCCGTTTATAAAACAGTTTTGTGTCAATATTAATACTTTTAATTTTTACTTTTACATTTCATAGTGAATAAAAATTGCTGCGCCTTAAATAATAATATAAAAAAATGTGATAATATTTATTTTCCCGCGCGCAGGGACGCGGGGCCGCGGGGGTTTTGCATGCGTTATTGCAATCATCAGTAAACAATTGAAGTTAGCGTCGCGAGCACGTCCATTTGAGTAATTACAGTTTACAATTATTATTTGGAGTTCAAGTTATACAAAATATCAATGAGTTTATGCAGCGGTGACAAAAACTGTCCTTTGTTTGGTTGTGGTGCGGAATTATCAGCTAGTGTGTTACCAAGTTATGAAGACACGATGAAATATTTTATTCACGTCTCGCAAAGCGCAGAAAAACGATTTTAGGAGCGAGCATCTCTACCGATCGTGGAACATCGCACAATTTTGG
Source organism: Limnephilus rhombicus (assembly GCA_929108145.2). Taxonomy (NCBI): domain Eukaryota; kingdom Metazoa; phylum Arthropoda; class Insecta; order Trichoptera; family Limnephilidae; genus Limnephilus; species Limnephilus rhombicus. The sequence continues at coordinate 43,867,780 of OV815283.1, forward strand.
CGCGAATAAAGGACTACCTACCATAAAAAATATCGGCCGATTCTTAAACCATACAAAGGTAGAAAGCACAGTGAGAGTTACCTTAAAAAACTGGATGATTTCAAAAGACGCAGCCAGACGTTATTTGATATCGCTGCTTGCAAATGTACTTCGTTCGAAAATTGTTTTTGTGCGCAAGATCGAAAAATACCTATTAAAGAAAGACATTTTTAATAGATCAAAGAGGCGACAGAAAAATGATGATTAGTTCTTTAGATAGAAAAACTACTACTAGAGCAATATGTTAAGAAACACAACAAATATCTTTAGATCAACCGTCCACATCTCGCAGTACAGTTTCATGTTTTACTAACGTTGATCTTCCAACTCGGGAAAATTGGGAAACTGTTCTATCCTCTAATAAAACCGATTTATGTTCACAAAATTTTGAATCAATCTTAAATGAGCATATCAAATCCTCCTCTTCCGTTATAAAATACTCTCCAAATACTAAATTTAAAAAATTAAAACCGTGGATCACCCAAGGAATCATAATCTCAATTAGACATAAAGAAAAAAATTATAAGGAACATAAAAAATTTCCAGAAAACTATAAACTATACGAATATTTAAAAAAATTCAGAAATAAACTGTGTTACATTATCCGGAAAACCAAAGAAGATTTCTATAAAGAAAAAATCAATATTGCTGGCAACAATAATAAAAAGGTATGGCTAACTATCAATGAATTTATCAATAAAAAACCAAAAAATCTAGCATAAACAAAATCACAGATATTGATAACAAAATTTACGATGTAAACACGGATCCAATGAAATGTGCAAATATTTTTAACAATTATTTTGGATCAGTTGGTGTAAAATTAGCACTTAAAATTAAAAACATCGAAAATAATGAACTATATACATCGCTTTCAAATCCTTGTAACACCTTAACACAATTCCAACGAACTAACGCTGATGAAATCAAACATACTATTAATCAATTAAAAGGTAATTCTTCCCCCGGTTATGACAATATTTCGGTTGAAATTCTTAAAAAAAAATCTGATTCTTTTTGCAAACCATTGGCACACATCATAAATACAAGTTTCGAAAATGGCAACTTCCCAGTAAATTACAAGAAAACTGTTATTACTCCTATTTTTAAATCCGGTGACCCCTTTCTTAGTAATAATTGTAGGCCAATTTCTCTTACCTCAAATATTGCTAAAATATTTGAAAAAATTGTAAAAAAACAGATGTTTAAATTCATAAAAGAAAATAATATAATAAATGCACATCCATCTGGTTTTAGAGAAAACTTGAGCACTCAAGATGCTATCGTAGACCTAACATCTGAAATATATAAATCTTTAGATAATAAAAAAAAATGTATTGGAATATTTGTCGACTTACGAAAAGCTTTTGACAGCATATCACATTCGAATCTTATCTTTAAATTAAAGAAAATTGGTATAACCAATAATGCCTTAACGTGGATCGAAAATTACCTATTTCATAGAGAGCAATTTGTCAAATTAAATGGTTTTCTCAGCGATTCCCAAATCAGTAAATTTGGAATCCCGCAGGGAACAGTTGTTGCGGCGGGTAGCGAATGATCCCTCTCAAGATCGAGGGATCAAATGCTGCGTGGATGTTGTGGACTGTATACTGTATGCGGTTCTTATTTACCTATTTTATTATATTTTAATCGCACTTACCTAGACTGCTTCCCTCTTCGTTCAGTGTTCACTGGAAAGGTAGGTATGTTAGTTTGGGAGAGATGGGAGAGATGGAAGGGAATGGCGATTGGGAATGAACGTTTGATCGCGAAATAATAAGCGAGAATGGATGACGCGTGGCGATGGTACTTGCGAACAGCTGCGAGATTTAAAAGTTCACTTTGCGGTTTGATTACTAAAAACTGTAAAAGTGGTGCGGTTTTAGGACTTCTGTCCTGTGCGGCGAGGTAAATTCAACTGAGGCAGAGGGCACCAAATAGGTAGTTTCAAAAGGCAACATGTAACAATAAAGGCGCGAACATGCCCCCCGCCTTGACCAAGTGGTCAAAAGAAAAAGACAAATACAAAAAAAGGAGAAACACGATGCGATAGGATTCAATGAACAATTGACGTTTGAAAATAAAACAAATTGAGCATAAGCATCTAAAATATAAGAAATAAAATAACATGGAACGTTATTTCGCATGTTACGTATATCGACAGAAAAATGTGTTTTCTGTTCGATGCGTATGATTTTCAAAAGCGAGTCATTTACTTCACGAGAGCTAAGATAAGTTGAATTTGTATTACCCATACCAGGAAATTTACGACAATTATTAACGAAACGCATTATCCATGCGACTACGCTTTGCAATTTATTAAACGAATAATATTTGCTAATAATTGAATTAGGTACAATTTGAGATGATACAAGCGCTTCAAGCTTGCGAGGTTTGATTTCTGGTGGATCAGCTACGCGAGAACACATGCCAAAAGTAATTGGCGGTTCATACTGATTGGTTTTCAATTCCGGTAACTGTTCCGAATTTGTGTGCTTAAATGGCGCAATAGGCCACTCGGAATGCGGCTGGCAAAGCCATTTTGGACCATTCCACCAAATATCATTTGCCATCAGTTGTGATGGTAGCATACCTCTCGGCAGACAGTCGCTAGGGTTCTCAGCACCTGCGACATGATAAAAATGACTACTATGCAAATTTTCGTGTATTTTTGCTACACGATTGGCAAAAAAGGTTTGCCAGCGGTGAGGTGATGAATGAATCCAACTTAAAGTTACAGTCGAATCAGAAAAGGCAAATATTGATTGAACAATAAACCTCGCGGAGTAATTATCAATTACCCTTTTCAACAGTTGCGATAACAATAATGCTGCGCATAATTCTAAGCGTGCTAAGGAGACGACCTTTAACGGTGCTACCCTTGATTTGGCGCAAACTAATTGAACCTCAATTCGGTTATCAGGAGTGGTCACCTGAGCGTATATCACTGCTCCGTATGCCTTTTCGCTCGCATCCGCAAACCCAACGAGTTTTAACGTGCATCCTTCAGCGACTCCTACATGACGTGGAATCCGAATTGACGATATTGACGGCAATTCTGCGTTGAACTGCTGCCACTGGCGTGATATACTCGTGGGTGGGGTTTCGTCCCAATCGATTTTTAAAATCCACAGCTCCTTTATCAGAAGCTTGGCTTGTACAATTATAGGCGCCACCAGACCCATCACGTCAAAGAGTCTAGCGACAGATGATAAATTATTGCGTTTTGTACAAGTTCGATTGTCTGGAGTGACTTCAAATGCGAAAATGTCATGCGAAGGATGCCAGCATAGGCCAAGGATTTTAAGCGATGCATCACTATCGAAAGTTACACTTTGCGACAAGCGAAGTTCCAATGGAATGTTTTCTAATACTTTACTGGAATTGGATGCCCACTTAGCGAGTTGGAATCCCCCTGACTGGAAGAGCTCAATCAACTCTCCAGCCGCGCAGAAAGCTTCTTGCTCATTTAAAGCAGAGCTAGCGATGTCGTCTACATAAACGTCACGATTGATAATATCCCTTGCCATAGGGAAGCGAGCGCCTTCATCTAACGTTAACTGTTTGATTGCTCGAAGGGCTAAGAACGGGCTGCACTTAAGGCCAAATGCCACGCAATTGTATTGATAAGCCTGAAGCGGCTTTTGCGGATCGAATCTATATAAAATTCGTTGATAACGACGATCTTCTTTGCGAACATTTATACATAAATACATTTGACGAACGTCGGCGGAAATTGCGATAGGAAAAAGGCGTAAATTCAGAAGAATGCAAAATAAATCATTTTGTAGGCTTGGTCCCGTGTGTAAAATGTCATTTAAAGATAAATCATTTTTTGTTTTTGTGCTTGCGTCAAGAACCACTCTTACTTTCGTGGTCATTTTATCCTCACGCCTAACTGCGTGATGCGGAATGTAGTACGCGTTTTCTGACGGTAAAGCTTCTACCTGGGATAGATAACCTTTGTGAATATGTTCTCTGATCACTTCATCATAGAGCGGTTTTAATTCTGGCAGATGCTTAAATTTTCTCTCTAGTGCATAAAACCGATTTTGCGCAGCTTGCAATGAATCACCTAAGTCACACGGGTTGCCTTTGAATGGCAAAGCCACTTCATAAGAACCGTCCTCAAGGCGAGTTGTGGTGCTTTTAAAAATGTTCTCAGTTTCCCTTTCTTTAAGGCTGTGAACCGGTTCCGAACCGATATCTTCGATTTCCCAGAATTTTTGAATTAAATTCTCAATTTCGTGCGTAGCGCAGAAAGTTAAAGTGGTGTTTGATTGAGAATTTACTGGAGCGTCACCCATGAAAACAAAGCCTAATGTGGTTTGAATTGCGACTGGAAAATCGGGGGTGATTACCTTATTTGGTAACAACAGTTGAGAGAACAGACTAACGCCAATTAGCAAATAAATTGGACCAGGCATTGCCCAGGTGTCGTCTGCCAGCGGAATATTTATGAACTTATATGACGTCAAGTCCACTTTGCAAATAGGTAAAATAGCGGTAATATTATCTAAAACTATAGCGGTTATAGAGTATTTGAAATAGGGATCAATCCTAGATTGAATTGTCAATGTGACACTTCCTTTTATTGATTGCGTTTTGCCACCTAAGCCCTGGACTGCGAGGCGCGTTCCTGGTCTAACCGCCAGGCCTAATTGTTCACAACAATGTGATGTTATGTAATGCTTTTGTGAGCCTGGGTCTAAAAGACAGCGAACGGTATTCTCTTCACCGTTTCGATCAACAGTGTGAACCTTGGCTGTAGCAAGTACTTCAGTAGTTGCACCTTGTCGAGTGGTTGCTGACATGGTACATACCGAGGGTTCTGACTCGTTAGGTTGAGTATCTACATTGGATGTGTTGGTGTTTGCGTGACTGGATTTCTCAAAATGAAGGAGCGTATGGTGCTTGCCATGGCACTTATGACAAGTGCCTTTTGATTTACATCTTGTAGACGTGTGTTGCGGGCTTAAACAATTAAAACACAAAGATTTTTCCTTTACGAAGGAAAACCTTTCCTTTGGTGATAATTTCAAAAATTGTGTACAAGTGTACAGTTGCGTATGGCTCTCATTTTGACAATAAAAGCATTTCGATTGCGTACTTATGTAAGTATGATGTGTGCGGGGTTGAGTTGTGCGTGCAGTTCCACCGGAACTGGTTGTATTTATATTAGCGGTGTTAGGTCCACGAGTTGTTGATGTTCGTTGCAGAATTTTGACCTGAGCTTGTACAAACGATACCAATTGCTTGCAGGTGGGAATTTCAATTTCTAGAACTGAGAACTCAAATGCTTGAGCAGTTTGCGACTCTAATTTTTGTAAAGCGAATTGCAGTAATATAAAATCCGAAAGATCCTCTATTCCTAATTGTTTTAGCGCGGCGATGGATGCTGAATATTTTTCTATAAAAGCTGTCAAACTATTTGCGTTGTGTGTTACGGTTTTGGAATGAAATATATTATTCAGGTAGTGCGTGGCAAGTGATCGCTTATCTTGATATTTATTAACTAGCGTATCCCAGATTATTTTGTACGTGTCTCCAGTTGGCACTAAACCTGACGTAACATTTTTCGCGGTTCCAGTTAATTTTCCAATCAAATATTGAACGCGTTGGGAATCAGATAATTGTTGATTTAAATGAACATTTGTTTTAAACATCTCATAGAACAGGTTCCAATTATCGGCGCGACCGTCAAAGGTAGGTAGTTCGATACAAGGTAGCTTAATAGAATTATTATTATTAGCAGCACATGCATTTGTAGACGCTTTCGGCTCCGTAGCTAAATTTGTTTTTAAATTGTTTCTTGTGCGTAGAATACGTGTGTATAATTCTTCAAATTGTTCCCAACTCGAATAATCTGGTTCAGAATTTTGGTTTTAACGTAACCGTATTCTCGTTAATTTGATCAATAATTAATTCAAATGTATTTTTAATTTCCGTTATACTCTCAGATTCTGACATAAAAAATTCAAATGAACGCGATGTCAAGTTTTTTGCAAGCACAGCTATATTTTTAACCCTTTTTAGAATAATTTCGCTTTTGCCTTTTAGTAAAACTAATTGTCTTTTTAATTGGTCCTCCATTTTTATAAGTATTTGTAAACTAAAAGTTTTAATTATTTATAAAATAATGTGCAACAGTCACAAGTGCACTGGGCGGTTTTTGCCTTCGGACCAAAGTATACTGAACGATGATAGAACACAGTAGACAAGTTATTTACGAAATAATTAATTATATTGTAAATACTTTAATGACTCATAAATACGCGATGTTCATAAGTAAATACGTACGTTGGTATCTATATAGATATTTGTGACTATTCCAGTGAGCAAGTAGTTACCAGTTAGCAATAGTACCTAGTTAACTATACCACAATAAATCGAAAAGATAAATAATAATGGTAAGTTTATGCGATATGCGGCGTATAAATTTTCGATAACAATACTTGACAAGAATAAAATAATGACCCAAAATATCAAATGAATAACTTGTAGATATTGTGATAATTTTGGATAGCGGGTAGAAACTATAAGTTCAAATGGCAGGTAGGTATGACAATATGACACTGACAGTCTCAAATTGCGGGTAGGTATTGTAATAATGATTTCAAACGAATATTGCTCATTGAATCCTTCCGGAAATATAATAAATAAATACATCGATGTTATACGGCTCGAATGGCCAAATGTTGCGGCGGGTAGCAAATTATCCCTCTCAAGATCGAGGGATCAAATGCTGCGTGGATGTTGTGGATTGTATACTGTATGCGGTTCTTATTTACCTATTTTATTATATTTTAATCGCACTTACCCAGACTGCTTCCCTCTTCGTTCAGTGTTCACTAGAAAGGTAGGTATGTTAGTTTGGGATAGATGGGAGAGATGGAAGGGAATGGCGATTTGGAATGAACGTTTGATCGCGAAATAATAAGCGAGAATGGATGACGCGTGGCGATGGTACTTGCGAATAGCTGCGAGATTTAAAAGTTCACTTTGCGGTTTGATTACTAAAAACTGTAAAAGTGGTGCGGTTTTAGGACTTCTGTCCTGTGCGGCGAGGTAAATTCAACTGAGGCAGAGGGCACCAAATAGGTAGTTTCAAAAGGCAACATGTAACAATAAAGGCGCGAACAACAGTATTGGGGCCAATTCCTTTTATCATTTATGTTAATGATATTTTTAAACTCACCATAAAATCCAAACTAATATCTTACGCTGATGACACAGCAATTTTAGCTGAGGGATTGACGTGGAATGAAACTCAGAGAACGGCGGAATCCGATATAAATTTAATAAAAAAATGGTTTGATCAAAATTTACTGTCTCTAAATACAGATAAAACTTTTGTAATTCCTTTCACTCTGACTAAAAACGCTACCCCTGAAAATCTAAATATATGTATACACTCATATAATTGTAATTCAAATTCATATATCTGTAAACCTGATTGCTCTGTACTCACTGTTAAAACCAATGTTAAATACCTCGGGGTAACTATAGACAGTAACATAAAGTGGAAGATGCAAATCAGCACAACAGAGACTAAGAAAATTTGTGTACATTTTCATTAGAATTCGATGCATTTTAAATATCAGTATATTAAGAACAATTTACTTTTCCTTAATCCAATCAGTGCTACAGTATGGAATTGTTGGTTGGGGCGGTGCATTCAAAACTTCTCTTTTACCATTGGAAATCATTCAAAAATTAATTATAAAAATATTTTTTTAAAAGCCATATGATTACCCCACTATCAAATTATTTCAAGATTTTAAAGTACCTTCACTTCATGCTATTTATAAAAAAATTACAATTCTACAAATACACAAAGATTGCTTCAATAATGAGGGCTTTACTACTTTTTCAAACAGCATTAGAACAAATATCCTGGGCTCTATGACTGTCCCGCGTTGTAACACCACCACAGCTCAACAATACTATAAATATATTGGAGTTAAATGGTTTAACCAATTACCAGTTCATTTAAGATTGGAAACAAATTATAAAAAATTCGAAAAATCAATAAAAGCTCTTCATATATAACTTATTAGAATCACTACATCTTATAAAATTTTATTTCTAAAGACAATTGTAATGTCTGATATCCTTTTTCTTTCTTTATTTTTCTCCTTTCTTTTTTATCTCCTCTTCATTCTGCTACATTCGTTTCTATTATATGTTTTATATACATAAAACTATAGATGCATATTATATGATAAATACGATTTTTTCTTTGTTCACTGTTAATTATCCATTATTTGATCTATATGTATATTAAAAAAAAAAAATTACATATTATTTTAAACTTAAATAAAAATTATTTTCTACATTCGTTGTCTCTGCCTTTTTAACACGAGCTTTGCCCAATAAAAAGGTGTAAGACATATTAAATAATATATATTTTTTTACAAAAAACTTTTAGAATACACAAAAACATGTAATTTTTGTAAAATTTATTAAAAAATAAAAAATAAAACTGACCAACAATACTTAATAGGAAAGTTACTCAAGAACTGTGAACGTCTTCCTGTGATAGAATTTCAAGCAATAGAATGCAACTTACCGGACATTACAAAATCCCGTGACGACTTTAGCACAGACCAGCTTTATTTATTGAAAATGTGCCGAACAATCGCCGAAGGACAATGTAACGAAAACTTAGCGAAAAGAAACCGGGGTAAAATCTGTCATTCGCGTTGGTTAACAACAGCCAATACTATTCTTCGACTTTACATTTCAACCAAGAATCCGACAGAAAATCAGGTGATATTGACTGAATTTGTGTTAAGAGTGTGTGCTCCAATGTGGTTTAAAATAAAAAAAACACAACCATCGTGTGTTTACGGGGCGAGACACCTCCACGATACCATAAAATTGTCTCGTTACCTTCCAGAGCATTTAAGAGCGTTTAACAGCCAGCGGACGAAAATCCACATTTCGTCGAAAGTTGTTCTTACGATCGTGCAGGGCGGTTACAATGAGAAAGATTAATTATTTTCCGTACCAGCTTTGTCAAAATATAACTTAACATCGAATTAATTTCAATCCAAATTAGCTTTAATTTATACCTTCATCCAAAAATGCTGAAAGGCGTGATGATAAAACTATTGAAATAATGTACTTCTTGTAATTATTTTTTGATTATAAGTATTTAATTTTTTTTAATAATGTCTAAATTTAATAAGAATGTTAAAAAAAATCTGAAATATATTAGTTTATAAGTGCGCAAATAAATACACAAATGGACCAATTTTAGCCAAGAAACACATGTACGTACATATTTTTTAATGACTTTATTGAATCTAAAATTAAAATTCTAAAACATGCGTTTGCTAGATAATGTATTGAATTATTTTACTGCATGATTATATTATTTGAAATGGGTGTGGTGTAATACAAAATCTTTTTTGAAAATTTAACAAATCTGCCAACGACCTATGGAATAACCTTATTATACTAAAAATTTAAAAATTTTCTCAAAATTTATTACATGCGAATGCTAGATAAAAGAACAATCTTTCGAAATCCATTTATATTTTTTTGTGGAAAAGAGTAAATACGTCTAAAATCTGATTTGAAAATGACATAATTATCTTAAGAAAGGTGGTAGATCCCGTAATTCAACGCAACGGGTATTTTGGCCACAGCGAAAATATACTAATTAGTATGCTAAACTACGAACGAAGAAAAATTAGAGAGTTGGCTCTGAGACGGATTCTAAGTATCCGAGAACGTACGTCAGGATTCTCTCCAATAAGAGTATTTAAGCTACTTTTAATTTCAACGCAGCAGAATATATTGACTTGATCTACTGGGAAAAACCATCAGAACCACCTCTTACAAAACTGATATCTAGCGAGACAATAATTGATGCCATTGCAGACCACGAAATTATTGTGTGAGTTCCGATTGATGCCTTGTCACACGCAAGCCACGGAAAGATGCATCAAAGTGGTAACGGCATCATGCTCTGCTGTTTGCGGTCCTGAAAGACGCGAAGGGTGGATACAAAACAAGCTAAAATCTTGTCGTATAATGCCAGTATTCAATTCGAAGGACTATAAAACACAATAACTTTTACGATTTTTGAATTTATTTTTTTACATTGTTTGTGATTTTTTCTGTGGCGATGGTACTTTTATTGTTTCTTGATTAGTAGATAATATTATTAGTAAATGAAAAGTTTTTTTTTAATATTTTAATTACTTTTATTGAGCAAGGTTAAATCCTCGTTTTTCTAGTTTCTCGCTGTTGTTTTCAAATTTGAATTGACTTGGGGCAGTACTTGCACTCGAAATATCTTAATGCTGTTATAATGACTTTTAAAAGTATCCTCATAGAGCATCCATTCCACACCCCGGTGCTAAGAAAAACAAAAAAAAAAATCAAACCACGCTAAAACAATTACATTTGCGATATAAATCTAACTAATATTATGAACGTAAAGGTTTATATGGATGTATGTGTGATTGTTACTCTTTCGCGCAAAACCTACTGAATGGATTTTAATGAATCCTTTCAATAATATAGCTCGTACATCAGAATAACATACGGGCTATGTATAATGGTAAACACTGGCGTTATAAAATTTGTATAAATGAAAATGTGTGTTTTTCATATATTTTAGCGGTAAGGAGGAAAGGTTATGAAGCGATTGTATTTATCGTAAGTTAGGTACTATTTTTTTTAAATGCATTTTAATTGGTTAGGTTGGCAAAGCTGGGGGAGTTTCGTTCAACGCGTCGGTAGGCGGCGTTTGGTTTTTTTTTCCGTTTCCGCACTCTGGTTTTTACGGCGATATGTGCGGTACGCCGTGAAAACAACTGTCACTTTATTTTTAAGTTTTAATACGATGTGATTGAAATCCAAGTTTTGGGCATCTGCATTCGGGGAAAGGAAACACGTTGTGTTTTTTAAAATATAAATTTCAAAGATTTATTCACGTAAAACGTGAGTTTCGCGCGGGTCCCAAGGTGACCACGAGTTAATTGGCGATGTTCGAGTGAAAAGACTATTGTACCTCATTATCCGAGTCATCGGTTTATATAATAACTCGCCGCGCCCGTGATTGTATGCAGGGCAAACATCGAATTCCCACCGGGGGTTTATTTATGGAACAAACCCGAGAATACCGCAGTGTTGAACAATACTCCGCCTCGATTGCTGACGAGCCTTCCCTTTACAATTTGGAGGAGAGTTTGGGTACTCCTCCCTTTCTCTGAGGATCCAGGTCTATCATCCCTTCCATGCGACCGCCGTGGAGGTCGCAGGCACAAGCTGAGCCGCAGAGGTTGGGACCTCCCTTGCCACCAGGAGGTGGTGTTGGTTCTCACGACATCGGGGGTACGGCGGCAGTAAATTTAATTAGTGTAGCTAGGAATAGCATAAATTACGAAATTGGTCCCGGGGGTGAGTCCATACCATTTGTTTTATTATGTCTTATCATGTCAATACAGTGTACCGATTTTCTACTCTACTCTTTGTTTTATTATGTAGATTCCTTGTGCAGCCTTTTCAGGAATGCTATGAAACCAAATGGCCCACACTCTGAGAATTGAGTACCGTGATCTCCGCTTGTTGACATACCCAGACATTAGACTGGGTTTGGCGTCCAAGATTTCCTGAGATGAAATCAAAGTTGTCTTGCAGATTACACCCGAACCCGACCAAGGCTCATCATTACATTTCCCTTTAATCATATGTAAAGAAAACCACTTATGAGTGCTTTCCTTAAAATTGTATTCACTGAGTAAGTACTGAGTAAGTACTGAGCTAGTTGGTGGCCCACTAGATATCAAACAAATGAATCGAGTTAGGAAAATATAACTGTCAGAATTATTGGATTAACAATTCCTGAAAATATTATCTTATTTTATTTATTATTTATTAAAGAAACCTGAAATAAGGGCTTTAAATGTTGTTTCTTTTGTTTTTATAGGTAAGTGAATCTTTTGTTTCAAATTCAAATTCAAATTCAAATTATTTATTTATTCTTTCAAAAACATTACAAAATTAAAAATTTTAATGTGTTTTTAAAATACAATTGTAACATTATTACATTAAACATAAATGGTAGAATGGTAGGCTAAAAACTATACAAGCATTAATAGAGCTTGCCTTTTAAAAGCAGCTTCACTAACGCTAAATATGTCGATATCCGAATTGATTCTATTCAACAGCAAGATTGCTCTCCCGACCGGCATGACCATTGGCAAGTTAGTCCTGCAGGCCGGAAGATAGAACAGCCTATGCTGTCGGTGGCGAAGATAACCATCGGGAACATAGAAATGAATGCTCTCCAAGATAGCTGAGTTTTCAAACCATCCGCGAATCAATTTGAAGAAATGCGTAGCAATGTGTACATCCCTTCTGACTCGTAGATGGTTCATTCCGAGCATACCCAAAAGAAAGTCAGTAGGATAGAGCCACGGGTAATAGCCGTACTCCCTCATGTACAGAAATCTCAGAAATTTTTTCTGAATTCTCTCCAACATGAGGGAATATTTTACTTGGTGCGGACTCCAAATTACTGACCCACTTTCAAGTCTACTCCTTACTAGGGAATTGAATAGGATTATGAGAACCCGGGTATCTCTAAAATTCCTTGCAGTACGCAGAATAAAGCCCAGCATTCTCAATGAAGTGCTACAAACCATCTGAATATGAGTATGAAATGTCAGTCTACTATCAAACATGATTCCAAGGTCCTTCATGGTGGAGACACGTTTTAGACTTCGGGCATCCATCGTATACCGGTAATACCAGGTATGACACGCCCTAGTGAATGACAAAATTAAACATTTAGATATATTGAACTCAATCCGATTTCTTTTACTCCAGTCAATAATTCTATCAATATCTGACTGGAGTCGTTTGCAGTCTTCTAGAGTTAGTATTTCTAAGAATAGTTTCAGGTCATCAGCAAAAAGAAGAAACCTGGAGTGCAGAATTACTTCTGAAATATCATTAATAAATATGGAAAAAAGGAGTGGGCCTAAATTAGAACCTTGGGGTACTCCTGATCGTACAAAAAATAGAATAGACTGGAATACTCCATGAGAAACAAACTGTTTCCTGTCTGCAAGATAGCTAGCAAAAAAGGTGAGTAGTCTCATGGAGAATCCTATTTCAGCCAGTTTATTGAGTAAGACGTCGTGATTAACAGTATCGAAGGCTTTTGAAAAGTCGTTATATGAACAGTCTACCTGATGGCCTTTATCTAAAGATTTTGATACGTAATCAGTAAACACTAATAAGTTGGTTTCTGTAGATCGACCTTTTCTAAATCCGTGCTGTTCTGAAATTAAGTACGGCTCCACTTGTGGCAGTGTGTATTTATGAATAATCGATTCGAACAGTTTGGCCGGTGCAGATAGTATTGCTACTGGCCTAAAATTTTCTACAGAGGTCTTTGTACCGCTTTTAAAAATCGGACAAATCTTCGAAATTTTCCAGGAATCAGGAAATACACCGGTTTCCAGGGAAAGATTAAATAAGAAACTAAGTGGCTTTTTTAAAAACTCGGCACAACCTTTAAAGAAGAATACTGGAAGAAAATCTGGACCAAGTGAATATGTATTTTTCATTTTTCTAATGGAACCGATAATATAATTTTTAAGAGTTGTAAATACGTATTGTTAATAAATCTTTTGTTTTTATAGAGAAACGCAATTACGCCTTTGTTTTATTCAAGAATATAAAAAAATCATTATAAAACAACATTTACTATACTTAACTATTTCACGAAAAATGGAAAAATTGAGGTTTGATTTTGCTGTGAGACCAGCGGCAGATGGAAAATCAAACGTCATATGCATAACCTCGATCGCTACACCTGATGGACGGATTTATGGAATACTAATATACACCAAGGAAGTACAAACACTCCAAATTATGATAAGGTAAAAAAATCATTAAATAAAAGACATCAAACAAGAAAAATATGGATAACCTTGACGGATGATATGTCAAAAATATATTTAGATACAGAACAAAACTTACAGTTTAATGATATTTACCTGGAAGAAATTATGGAAAACACAAATAAAGCGGAATCTATACTTAGTGGATCAGATAGTCAAACACTGGAAAAACTGTTAGAGAAATTGCTGGAAAGTAAACAAACAAAATCTGAAACTCTAAATTTAGGGAAAATTGCAAAGGATTTCATGATTGGCAAATTTACTGGCAGAAGCTCATATGCGAACCAGTGGATTGAAGATTTTAATAAAGAATGTGAACGCTTCCAAATCAACGAAGACAAAAAGAAAATTGAAATTTTAAAACATTTTTTGGAATACTCCGGTGTAGAATGGTACAGCTGCATGCTAATGAAACTTACAGTGGAATCGGAATGGGACAAATGGGAAAAAAAAAATTGTGATACTTTTACAAACAAAGGATGGTCACCCATTAGATATGCTCTCGCCTTTAAATATCAAGCAGGTTCATTGCTCGAGTATGCTTTAAAAAAAGAAAAATTATTGCTGGAAGTAAGGAAATCAATTGATACTGGGACACTTATCGACCTCATAGCATTTGGCTTACCTAATTATGTGACTGATAAAATTGACAGAGAAATTTTACAAGGAACGGAAGATCTTTACAATAACATAGGAAAATTAGAACATCTTGTTGGGAAGAATAAGTATGAAAAAAAAGTATTATGTATTCTGACGCTAAATCCATAGAAATTGAAGAAAAAAAACCATGCCGAATTTGTGTTAACGAGAAAAAAGGGAAACGTTACCATCTTGAGGAAAATTGCTGGCTTAAGGAAAAAAATAAAAAAGCAGTTGTAAAAACGGTAAATAACTCTGAATTGGAAATTGAACTAAACGAGAACAACCCAAAAAACTAGATGTGCCACCATTAATAAAAGTCGAGTTACTATTAAATGATACTTTAAAAATTTCTGGAATTTATGATTCGGGATCAAATGTGTCATTAATTAATGCAAAATTATTAAAGATACAGCCAAGAGCATGTACAAGTGATATACAAATAGTTAACTTGAAGACTATTAATGGTGAGAAGAAAACAAAAGGTATGGTAACACTAAAAATAAAAATCTACAATATAGAAAGAATTGTGGACATATTTGTAGTAGATAATGAATATTTTAATTACGATTTTCTAATTGGTTTGGATTGTATCAAAAATTTCAAATTAATGCAAAACGAAGAATTAAAGATCATACAATGTAACAAACCAGAAGAAGCGACCTCAAATGAAGATATAAAAAAGAATAACTACTCAAAAAATGATACTTCAAATATAACAAATATCAAAATTCCTGATGTACTAGGTAAAATAGAGGAACAAGACACCAAAAACATAAACAAAGGTGAAATAAATTTCAACGAACATATAAACACGGATGGATTTGAACTGATAATAAACCATCTAGATTTATATCAACAATCAGAAATTGATAAGTTGGTAGAAAAATACAAACCAATCTTCGCCAAAGATAAATACGACGTCGGTACTGTAAAAGATTATGAAACTCATATTGACTTGATGGTGGATAAATACTGTTACAAACGTCCATACAGATGCACAGCAGAAGATAGAAGACAAATAGAATATCAAATATCAAAACTATTAGAGAAGAATTTAATTGAGGAATCTTATAGCCCATTTGCTGCTCCAGTAACTATGGCATATAAAAAAGAAGATGATCAAAAAACAAGGTTAGGTATAGATTTTAGAGAATTGAACAAAATTGTCGTCCCTCAATCACAACCTTTTCCGTTGATTGATGATTTGATGGTTAAAACCGTAAACTGTAAATATTTTTCTACTTTTGACATAAATTCGGCATTTTGGTCAATTCCTTTGAAAATTCAAGATATATATAAAACTGCATTTGTTACACAAGAAGGTCATTTTCAATGGACGTGTCTCCCGTTTGGGTTGAGGACGGCCCCAGCCATTTTTCAAAGAATATTGAGCAACATCATAAGAAAATACAAACTCTCCAGTTTTGCAGTAAATTTTATAGATGACATATTAATTTTTTCAAGAACTTTTGAAGAACATTTGCAACATATATCGAGACTAATGGAGGCAATTCTAACAGAAGGCTTTAGACTAAAATTTTCGAAATGTACTTTTGCAAAAAATTATGCAAAATATTTAGGTCACATAATAGAAAACAATTCAATCAGACCTCTGAAAGATTATTTAACCGCTGTCAAAAACTTTCCAGTTCCGGAAACAAAAAAAAATATACGCCAATTCCTAGGAAAAATAAATTTTCATCATAAATTTGTGCCACACAGTGCGATGATCCTGGACCCGTTACACAATTTATTACGGAAAGACGTGAAATTCATATGGTCCACAGAATGTTAGGAAACATTTGATAAAATAAAAGCATTGTTATGTTCAGAACCACTTCTGAATATCTTTGACCCTGAACTACCAATAAGCATTTACACGGATGCTAGTATCAAAGGAGTGGGAGCAGTGCTGAAACAAAAAGATAAAAACGGGGACTGTAAGCCGGTTGCTTATTTTTCAAAAAAATTGACTGAAGCTCAAAAAAAGAAGAAAGCAATATACCTAGAATGTCTGGCAATAAAAGAAGCTGTGAAATATTGGCAACACTGGCTTATGGGAAAAGAATTTACCGTCTACTCAGATCATAAACCATTAGAAAATATGAACATAAAGGCTACAACCGACGAAGAACTAGGGGATTTGACGTATTATTTATCCCAATATCAATTTAAAATTAAATATAACCCAGGAAAATCAAACCAAGAAGCAGACTGTTTAAGCAGAAATCCAGTTCTAGAACCTTATGAAAATACTGATGACTTTTTAAAAGTAGTAAATTTAATAAACCTAGAAGATATAAAAAAGGACCAACACACCAATCTAGACTTACAAAATGGAAAACTTATATTGGAGAATGAAATATACTACAAAAAGAATAAAAGAAGGAAAAAAATTGTACTATCAGAACAACTTAGCAAAAGTCTAATAACGAATGTCCACGATACTTACTGCCATATTGGGAGAACCCAGATGACAAATAAAATAACACCATTCTATACAGCAAAGAATATCATCGAAAACATTAAACAAATTTGTGAAGAATGTGAAATTTGTATTAAAAACAAATCAAGGAGGAAGCCAAAATATGGTTTAATGTCACATTTAGGTCCAGCAGCACGTCCCTTTGAAATTATATCTATTGATACCATTGGAGGCTTTGGAGGGTCACGCTCAACAAAGAAATTTTTACATCTTCTGGTTGATCATTTCACAAGATATGCTTATATTTTCGCATCAAAAAATCAAAGCTCCAGTGATTTTATAAAATTAATAAAAAATGTGTCACAAGGATACAACATTGATATGGTATTAACGGACCAATACCCTGGTATAAATTCCAAAGAATTTAAAGAATTTCTGAAGAAGGAGAACATAAGAATGGTTTTCACTGCTGTGGATGCACCATGTTCAAACGGACTGAATGAAAGGCTAAATCAAACTTTAGTCAATAAGATAAGATGTAAAATAAATGAAAGTGATAAGAAAACATCATGGACTACGATTGCACAGAAATGTGTAGAAAAATATAACGAAACAGAACACACAGTCACCAAGTTTGCTCCAAAATACCTCTTGGAAGGCAAAAATGTGAATATTCTACCACTTGAATTGAAATCAAGACATACGAGTGAAGACCTGAAAAGAGATAGGGAACTAGCTCTTAAGAACACAATAAAATCACACAACTATAATAAAAAAATATTCGACATACATAGGGAAGAATATAAATTGGAAGTGGGAGACAGAGTCTACGTGGAAAACGGAAATCGACTAAATAGGAAGAAATTGGAGGAATTGCGGATTGGACCATACAAAATTCTAAAGAAGGTCTCAAATTTAATCTATGAAGTTGATACCGGACACAGGAAAGCAGAATCAAACCTCTACCACATTACAAAACTGTGTCCAGTGTTTGCTAGTAAATGAACAATTGCATGCATTCTCTTTTGCAATTGTTTCTCCCTAGGGGGGAGATGTAAAGAAAACCACTTATGAGTGCTTTCCTTAAGATTGTATTCACTGAGTAAGTACTGAGTAAGTACTGAGCTAGTTGGTGGCCCACTAGATATCAAACAAATGAATCGAGTTAGGAAAATATAACTGTCAGAATTATTGGATTAAAAATTCCTGAAAATATTATCTTATTTTATTTATTATTTATTAAAGAAACCTGAAATAAGGGCTTTAAATGTTGTTTCTTTTGTTTTTATAGGTAAGTGAATCTTTTGTTAACCGATAATATAATTTTTAAGAGTTGTAAATACGTATTGTTAATAAATCTTTTGTTTTTATAGAGAAACGCAATTACGCCTTTGTTTTATTCAAGAATATAAAAAAATCATTAATAATCATAAATTACGAAATTGGTCCCGGGGGTGAGTCCATACCATTTGTTTTATTATGTCTTATCATGTCAATACAGTGTACCAATTTTCTACTCTACTCTTTGTTTTATTATGTAGATTCCTTGTGCAGCCTTTTCAGGGATGCTATGAAACCAAATGGCCCACACTCTGAGAATTGAGTATCGTGATCTCCGCTTGTTGACATACCCAGACATTAGACTGGGTTTGGCGTCCAAGATTTCCTGAGATGAAATCAAAGTTGACTTGCAGATTACACCCGAGCCCGACCAAGGCTCATCATTACATTTCCCTTTAATCATATAACACAAACACATAACAATATGTCATTACATTCATAAATGATAACAAGGTAGGGGGTAGGGGAACCGGAGAGGTGGGAAGAGATGAGGGAGGGAGAAGGCGGGGAAGGTAGAAGGGATCGGGAACGCACGGGAAAGGAAATGCAGGGAGAATCAATTTATTTATTTGAATGGCATTGCAAGGCATGCCGGGAACCAGCTAGTGTAACATATTTCTATGTGCCTTTTTGATAATTGTCTAGTTCAAAAGCTGTTTTATAATATTCATATCGTCCATAACGGAATTCTTTGGTAGTGCCATGATGGTATTTATTGTATTCTGGTTCAAATCCATCAAAATGCCAGCGTCGATATCCTTCTAAATCCGTTCTTGTCAGCAGTGTGGGTAAAATGGGGTTAGCTCCCTTCTACGGGCAAACAAGTTTCGGGCCTACAGCGGTAAGCGTTATATGGAAATTTATCGATAACAACGGTTTTAGGCCAATGATTAACTTCGCCCCGATTCACACAGAATTGTAGGAGCTTAAAAGGGAAAAGATTTGCATTGAAAAATAGAAAATGATAATGGTCGCAACTGGGACTCGACCTCGTACCCAGATTTCTCGTCTAACCGGAGAAATTCAGAAATTGATTAGCGCACGTCCCAGCTAGAAGAGAGGTTTCTATTTTCTGTGCCTTGTTTTCATTCATAATATTTTCGTTTAGATTATTATTAGCGTTATCTTCTTCTTATATGACACTTTAATATCGATTCTTAGAAATTTGTGCAGTGGTCTTTCCGGTGATCCCTAGTGCCATAATGTCGATACTTACGGAAATTTTTGCGGTAGTCAACCCAGTGATCCCTTAGTGCGCTTTATTCGAATCTATTACGGAAACTTGTGCAATGATCAACCCGTGATCCCTTAGTGCGCTTTATTTGAATCTATTATGAAAACTTGTGCAATGATCAACCCAGTGATCCCTTGGTGCGCTTTATTCGAATCTATTATGAAAACTTGTGCAATGATCAACCCAGTGATCCCTTGGTGCGCTTTATTCGAATCTATTATGAAAACTTGTGCAATGATCAACCCAGTGACCCCTTAGTGCGCTTTATTCGAATCTATTATGAAAACTTGTGCAATAATCAACTCAGTGATCCCTTGGTGTGCTTTATTCGAATCTATTATGAAAACTTGTGCAATGATCAACCCAGTGATCCCTTGATGCGCTTTATTCGAATCTATTATGAAAACTTGTGCAATGATCAACCCAGTGATCCCTTGGTGCACTTTATTCGAATCTATTATGAAAACTTGTGAAATGATCAACTCTTGGTGCGCTTTATTCGAATCTATTACGGAAACTTGTGCAATGATCAACCCAGTGATCTCTTGGTGCGCTTTATTCGAATCTATTATGAAAACTTGTGCAATGATCAACCCAGTGATCCCTTGGTGCGCTTTATTCGAATCTATTATGAAAACTTGTGCAATGATCAACCCAGTGACCCCTTAGTGCGCTTTATTCGAATCTATTATGAAAACTTGTGCAATAATCAACCCAGTGATCCCTTGGTGTGCTTTATTCGAATCTATTATGAAAACTTGTGCAATGATCAACCCAGTGATCCCTTGATGCGCTTTATTCGAATCTATTATGAAAACTTGTGCAATGATCAACCCAGTGATCCCTTGGTGCGCTTTATTCGAATCTATTATGAAAACTTGTGCAATGATCAACCCAGTGATCCCTTGGTGCACTTTATTCGAATCTATTATGAAAACTTGTGAAATAATCAACTCTTGGTGCGCTTTATTCGAATCTATTACGGAAACTTGTGCAATGATCAACCCAGTGATCTCTTGGTGCGCTTTATTCGAATCTATTATGAAAACTTGTGCAATGATCAACCCAGTGATCCCTTGGTGCGCTTTATTCGAATCTATTACGGAAACTTGTGCAATTATCAACCCGGTGATCCCTTGGTGCACTTTATTCGAATCTATTATGAAAACTTGTGAAATAATCAACCCAGTGATACGTAAGTGCCACAATATCGAATCTCACAAAAACGTGCCGTTTGAAAATTAGGGTAAGTCGGATTTCTTCCCAACGTCCACCGTTCAATCTATTTTCTAGATGTGTCACTTTGAAAAAGACATATATTTTTATTACAGTCCATCGATTCGCAGTCAATATATCTGCGACCACAGGCGCTGTTTTTCCAAAAAAAAACATTTCCAACCACTCTACGGTAAGTGTATTCGGTAATATTTTGGTCAGCGGGTTTACTTTTAGTCTTGGTAGTTCATAATACTCTCAGCCGAGAGTACCTGGAGGACCTGCTGGTGGACGTGCGCTGCTTATCATATGCAGAATTCAAAAGAGCCGCACAAGACAGGGAAGAGTGGAAGAAACGAATAGATGAAATTGCTGCAAACCAATCCCAGGATTGAAACCAGAGAGAGAGAGTTCATAATGTTCTCGCTCACTCGTTTTAACTTTAATGAAGGACTAATTGTACCTAAGCTTACAAATAAATATGGACAAAGAACGTTAAATTACATGATTCCCTGTTATTTATATATGTTACCTGCTGAAATTAAAAACTATGACCAAAACAATTTGTGAATTAACTGAAGACTTGGCTTACTGAAAGAATTAATTTGAATTAGCTTACTGTGACATTTATTATCCTAAAGACTTTAAAAAAATTATTAATGTTTTCAAAATTTTTCTTTTCTCTATATTTCTGCAAAATTTTTATTTTATATAATTGTAAAAATGTAACTAATAACTCACTATAATATCTTTAATGTAAAGAACCCGTTAGACAAACTGCCAAAAATTAGTTTATCCGGACTTTCTTGTCTTATATGTGTAAAGTGTGTAAAATAAAAAAAGGATGGTAAATTACCAATCATTTTAAAGAGAGTATCGATTGTGTAGCGGTGTACCGTATCCTAGGACTACTGTGGGGTAAGAGGAAACTGCGGACCATTGGTTAAAACTGCTTCGAAGCAATTCTAATCACTATCAGTGTGAATTATTTCCTTTACACTTCAATGCAGAATACGTATCGGAAACAATATGCGATTAAGTTTAGCTCCCGGATTGGTTAGCACATTTTCCTCAATGAAATCGACGCTGTCAAAGGGCCTTTCAAGGAAAATAATGCATCCACTGTTCTAAACAACATAATTTAAGGTGTTGACCGATTTTGCAAAGGGGCTGTTTAGTCTGTGACAAATCATCCGATATGGATGGAACGGTTTGGTTTGGTGAACCCCATAACTTAGTTATCAATTACTAGCTGAACCGGAGAACTTCGTACCGCCTCAGAATCACAAGAAAAAATAAATATTTATTACGGTCCGCGAAAGAGTTTAAAATCGCTAACAACTTTAGTTTTTTATGGGTGCGAAACTCCAAGATATACCTAAGAAAGAACGAAACCTCTCCTGCAATCCTGATATCTTGCCCTGCGCAATTATCAAACCTGGTATAACTATAAAAATTTCAACCCTTCCTATCCACTTCACTTATGTTTCTTTAAATCATAATTACCTACCCTTTACTCCAGCGCACACAACACATCATAACAATACATTTATTCTATCGGTATCAACAGCTAAAATGTTCAACAAACATACCTACACACTTGCTCATTCAGTATATTATCCAGCGATACACTCGCCGAATGCATATTCCAGTGGACTTGTGGCAGACAATAATAAATCGGTAATTTACTTCATTCTCCAATGTCTGAAAAAATAATATTTTTTTACCAAAATGCACGTGGCTTTGTACTAAAGTTTTATCACAATGTTCTAAGAAATGAACTCGATATAATTTTAATTACTGAAACTTGGTTAGTAGACAGTATATCTGATAACGAGCTCTTCGACTCCAGGTACAATGTTTACAGAAAAGACAGAGACACGTCCCTTACGGGTAAAACCAAAGGAGGTGGTGTCGCAATTGGTATTAAAAAAAAATTTACTGTACATTCACACGAGTCATGGAGCTCGGAAGCTGAGGACATTTGGATTTCAATAGTACTAAGAGACCCAAAACGTCGTATATTTAATATTCACATCTGTTGTTCGTACTTACCCGGAGTCGGTCCTAAGCTATCAAACACTCAGCAATTATCTCTTCTCAACAGTCATACGTCCAGAATATCCGATCTAACCACAAACTATCCAAATGATATCTTCCTTTTAATTGGAGATTACAACATACCTAATATCAGCTGGAACACCACACATCATCCCCGCGGTACTGACCTTTGCTCCACCACCCTCCTTGACTGCCTATCTTATTCGGATTTAAAACAATACAACAACATTCCAAACAGGCATGGTAGAACACTTGACCTAGTGCTCTGTAACACCACAGTCTGCGTCTCTCCTGCCGACTCCCCTCTGGTTCAGGAGGACACACATCACATATCCCTAATAGTCGAACTTAATATTCACGTCCCTACTACTACTTCCCAGCCCCAAACGATCAAATTATTCAATAAAGTCAACTATGACCTAGTCAACGACGCTCTGTCAAAAACTGACTGGTCTTCTGTCTTAAACGCACAAGACGTCAACACGGCGGTTAACAGCTTTTACTTAATCATTGACGCCTTAATTGATAACTTTGTTCCAAAGAAAATTCTGAAAACAAACATATTCCCAACGTGGTACTCATCGGCTCTTATCAATATTACAAAAGAAAAGCTCAAATTCTTTCGAGCCTGGAAACGCCACAAGAACCAAGTAGATTACCAAACTTTTTCACTGCTCCGAAAACGACAAAAGAAAATCGCTACTCTCACATACCACAATTATATTTCACACTTAGAACATGCTATACAAAATAATGTAAAAAAAATATGGAGCTTTGTCAAAACGCAAAGAAAATCTCCTTCCATACCTGAACACCTAACATATGTCTCGAGAATCGCACACAATAGTAAGGAGATTACCGATCTATTTGCTGACTATTTCTCTACCGTCTTCACTGATCACACCCAAA
The DNA here is from genome assembly GCA_929108145.2 of Limnephilus rhombicus. NCBI lineage: Eukaryota > Metazoa > Arthropoda > Insecta > Trichoptera > Limnephilidae > Limnephilus > Limnephilus rhombicus. Next base: position 43,891,580 of record OV815283.1, read on the forward strand.
ATTTAGCATCTGATGTTCATGAACCTGATCCGCTGAATAGCATAGCTATATCCTCAATTACAATCAACAACGACATTACCTACAAATATCTATCATCCATTGACATTAACAAAGGACCTGGTTTGGATAGTTTGCCTGGTATCTTCATACGTAACTGTAGTAAATATATCACTCCTCCAGTCAGTGCAATTTTCAAAAAATCATTAAGTGAAGGTACGTTTCCTCATAAGTGGAAGTCTGCCGTAATAACTCCCATTTTTAAAAAGGGTGACAAGCATGACGTAACAAACTACAGACCTATCTCTCAACTTCCCATCTTAAGTAAAATTCTTGAAAAAATCGTTTACGACCAACTTTACCCGACTATCATTACAACAATTTCACAGAACCAACACGGATTCATGAAAAATCGGTCTACAACATCTAACCTTGCCCTATTTGTCAACTATTTGCAGAGCAACATGGACGAAAGGGTGCAGGTCGATGCTATGTACACCGACTTCTCAAAGGCCTTCGACCGCGTTATCCACTCAATTCTGTTAAATAAACTCACTCGTCTTGGAATACACGGTGACTTGTTTAGATGGATTAAATCATACATTAGCAATCGTAGTCAAGTTATCTCAATAAATGGAGTTTTATCTAAAATAATCAACGTAACCTCGGGTGTCCCTCAGGGTTCCCACCTTGGTCCGCTCCTCTTTAATATATACTTAAACGACGTAGGCTCATTTTTCCAATACTCTAAATTTTTATTGTTTGCAGATGATATGAAAATTTACAAAACGGTTCGCTCTCTATCGGACTGTAAAGAGCTACAAAGTGACTTAGATAGGCTCTGCAACTATTGCACAGATAATTATTTAGACCTCAATGTTTCTAAATGCCACACTATGTCCTTTACTAGAAACAAGCATCTAATTAACTTTTCATATTCACTCTGCGATAAACCCGTGATCTCAAAAAATGAATGTAAGGACCTTGGAGTCTATTTAGATAGTAAACTTATATTTAAAACGCACATTGATTCAATCATTGATAGATCTAACAAAATGTTGGGTTTTATACTACGTCTGAGTAAATTATTAAGAAATCCACATACTCTAGTAATGCTTTACTCCTCACTAGTCAGAAGTACACTGGAATTTGCATCCCCTGTCTGGAATCCCAAATACACCCAATACGTGAACAACGTAGAGCGCATACAAAATAAATTTATTAAGTATCTCGGTTATAAATACAACAATAATTACATCTGCACTCTCCAATCCCTGAAATCCAGGCGAACGGTAGCTGACATGACATTTCTCCATAAAATTATACATAACGAAATAGACTGCCCAGAACTTCTATCCCAAATAAATTTTAACATCCCATCTAAAAGAACTCGCCACACCAACCTTTTTTACACAACCAGTAATAATACGAACGCTGCAGCCAACTCCCCTATTTCCCGCATCCTTCAAAGTTTCAACTCAATTCAAAAAACCACAAATACTGATATATTTTTTGATTCCCTCCCTCTATTTAAGAAAAACATTTTTAGCACACTGAATTCGCACACATAAAACACACATCCACACGCCCTCACGCGCATTTACACACATACAAACACTCTCACACACCCCTCTCCTTTAATAAGTTACTAACTTAATTTAGGTATATTGTATTATTTATCTGACATGTCATTGGTACCAATTATTGTATTAATTCTATAACTTTGTAACTATTTTCCATTATGTAATAATGTACTGTTTGTTTCTGCAAAATAAAAATAAATAAAAAAAATAAAAATAAAATGCTGTGTGAACTTTTTAGCTAAATTAAATTCAGTTTTTTTTATAAAGTTAAAAATTACACAATGAAGCAATAATCGATGCGCAACTGTTCGTGTTTTGTTTTTGTCAGTTTCGGAGATGGCGTTCTGTTCGGATTTATATTTTTTGTGAATTTCTTACTTTCTCACTTACTTACGGGAATTGCTTTTCATTTTATTTTTATGCGTGAGAGAGATTTATTATAATTATTGTATTTTTCCTTTGGAGGGGTGCAGACATACGTTCACCGTTTGTCCTATTTTCGACTGTTGGTATTTAGGGTGTAAGAAAGAGGGGCAGCATTATATGTTTAAGAACAAAAGCAAAACAATCAGCGCATTGACATTTGACGGTTTTGAATTTTTGGAATTCATTCACTATTCAATATTATACTATCATATACCTGTAGCTGCGGATCTTTCAAAAGATGAGAACTCATTTTAAGCAAAATGTATGAGGAAAAGTATTTTCTTTTTCGTAAATTTTTCTGATGCTTTAATAGCTATTCTGTTATTCGGGGCGGAGACAAATCCAACAAATCAAAGACCATGAAAATCGGTCTAGCCATTCTCGAGTTATTAATGATGTAACTAACCCAATTTTTAAATAAATTAAAGATTAAAAACCTATCAACTAAAAACATAAGTACAAAAGTCTTCAGACTGAACATATAAAATATTATAAATTTTAATTTAATTTGAAGGAGTGGGTGAGAAGCTAACGAAAATTTCTGATAATATTTAATTACATTATGATTATGTCAATTATTATAAGCAGTAATTATCAACATTGAAAAATCTTCCATCATTGGAAAAAATATAATAAGCAGTAATTGTTGAATGAAACACTAGTATATATTGAATTATTTGGCGGGTATTTGATAAGCCCCCATAGCTCAGTGGTCAAGAGCAGCTGACCGGCAATCAGAAGGACACGGGTTCAAGTCCCGTTGGCGGCAAGTATCTTTTCTCGGAAGATTTTTCAATGTTGATGAGTGTTTCAGGCTGATAATTATTATTTTTAATAATTGTTACCCTTTGTGCTATGCATAAAAATCTTATCTAAACGTCAGTTTATAAATTAAAAATAATAATTAATGATTATATCACTTTTTATCTTTTAAGAGTACAGAAAGGCTACAAAAATGTTTTAAAAAGTGTTACGTTCTTTTTAATAATTATTATTTGTTAATTGTTTTGTTGTTTCCTTACTCATTTAAATTTATTGTGTACAATAGAATTTTTAACTTCAGTAGATTTGTTTCGAGGTTAACTTAAGGGCCATTAACCAGCCAGCGGCCGAGAATTCAAATTTCGTCGGATCGAAATCTTACAGGGCGGTTCCAATGAGAAATATTAATTATTCTCCGTACCATCTTTAGAAAAATAACTCAATTATTATCGATTTTATTTCATTCAAAATTTGCTTTAATTTATACCGACATTCAAAAATGCTGAAAGGCGTGATGATAAAACTATTAAAATTGTGTACTTTTTGTAATTATTTTTTGATCATAAGTATGTATATAAAATTTTTCAATAATCTTTAAACAAAATAATAATGAAAAGAATCATAAATATATTATGCATGATGATATCATTTGAAATGAGTGTTGTATAAATTTTGTTTGAAAATTTAACAAATCTGCCAACCAACGACCTACGGTGTAACCTTATTATACTAAAAATAAACATATTTTCTCATAATCTAAAACATAACTTTACTAGATAAAGAATGATCTTTCAAAATAAATTTAGACCTTTTTTGTGGAAAAGTGTCAATACGGATAGAATTTTATTTAAAAATGACATATTTCCGGTAATGAAAAATCGTTATGTGGCTCATTTAGGTAGGGTTAGATTTGAACGTTTCATCAAATTTTGAAGTAAGAATCAAGTTCTACGTGAGTTTTATTAATGTTCTGTTAGTTTTTCATCATGGTCACAGTACTTTGAAAATAACATATTATAAAAAAAAAAAAAAAAAACGTTTACAAGACTTGAATTTTAACATTAAAATTTGGTGAATGGTTCAAATTCTGTGATAGCATAGGTCATCGGATTTCATGTGAGCCCAGCTTAACACAATACTAAGGTCACTTATGTCAATCAAATTCCTTGGGTTCGTAAAACACCTGAGTACAACAGGAAGGTATGTTTCAATAAAGTCTTCGTCAATAGGTGCTATCAAAAATGTTGTCATTTATGTTGGCCTTTATGAAAATACATGCAATTTAATTCCCATGGATTTTTTTAGAATCAACAATAAACTTTATTTTTCTAAACTTTTGAATATGAGCACGGTGCAAATTGCATAACGCTGTTTTGCGATAGACACTTTCATAGTAATCCATACGTATTTATTTATTTATTTGATACAATATCTTACATTTCAAATACAATCCGGCAATGTCGACCTCACTGGGTAGGTAGCTCACCTGTGCTAAGGCATCCATTTTATAAAACAAAAATTTATACATAATACATTAAAAATAATATTAATATAATGCTGCAAAAAAGTAAGCTAACATTAAACTAAAAATAAATATTTATAATTAAGGTAAAATTATAGGTAAAATTAATTATTTTATTACCTAAATAAAATTTAAATCGATATGTATTATGTGTTGTGCGTTTGTGGGTGATGTGTGTTTAATATTGGTTTTGTGTGTTTCGTGTATATGTCTTATTCTCATTTTGTTATGAAATTTTGGTAATATTGCCTTTTTTGTTATTTAATCCATTTTGTAATTTTGAGTATGAATTTATTTTTGTTTTCTTCCATTTTATTTTCAAGGTTAAGACTTTTGAATGCTTTTATAGCATGATATTTAAAGTGCCTTTTATCCAAAGCTTGTATTTACCGTCGGAGTTTTTAGGTTATTTTTATACTATTGTCTAACTGGTCTGATAATATCTGTATTGATAAAACTATTGATAAAACTCATATTTACAAAACTGTGATAATTATGTTAGTAGACACAAGTGTGTGGAACAACACAACAAACATTTCTATTGAAATTTGCTTTCCTGAAAGTTTACTTTTATTGTCACGTCATTCAGCTTCTTCTTCAGTTCATTTCAGTCTTAGAATTAAATGGTAAAACGAATCTATAGAACTTTTTTTGCGAAGAAAACACCTACTGAGAGGTTTTCACTTTGTGATGGCATTATTTATTTTTATTAAAAAAATAATTAAGTTTACATCACTTTATTCATATATTCACAATCTATATGTTTCGTGAACAATGTTCACATCATCAGGACTACGCTAAACTGAACACTAATGTTAAAAATTAAATGCAGATCACCTATGTAGAGGAAGGGGAATCGGCTCAACAGTTAATCCGTAGGATTAGGAACAACTGTGGTAAGTCTAATTTTGGCTCAACAGTTGATCAGTAGGATTAGGAACAACGCCAACGCCGTAAGTCTAACTTCGACACAACAGTTGATCATTAGGATTAGAAACAATGTCCGTAAGTCTAATTTTGGCTCAACAGTTGATCAGTAGGATTAGGAACAACGCCAACGGCCGTAAGTCTAACTTTGGCTCAACAGTTGATCATTAGGATTAGGAACAATAGCCGTAAATCTAATTTTGGGTTAACAGTTAGGATCAGGAAAACGACCGAAAATCTAATTTGGCTCAACAGTTGATCAGTAGGATTAGGAACAACGGTCGTAAGTCTAATTTCGGTTCAACAGTTGATAAGTAGGATTAAGAACAACAGCCGTAAGTCTGTGCAAAATTATCTTTACAAGTAAAAGTTTATTTTGGATCATCGAACAACTTTATGGTAAACGATTTTTTTTTACATTAATTTTAAGATAATTTCTAGCTCTTGATTAAAATGACTTGGCAAAATGAAATTAATTTATCCTATAAAATCCATATAAAAAAATTGTACAAGGTTCAGGTTGTGAAATCTCCCCTTTTATAGCGTATTTATAAACGCCCGTTGGGCTTTTGCAGACGTAATGTACATAAGTCTAATATTTACAAACATATATGATTTTTTGTTTACTTTTAATTATCAATTTATGTTATATATATATAAAGGAAATATATTCCCTTTAAATTTTAATCCTGGAGTGTCAGTTAGAATGCAATCATCAATTGTCACTTGCTTTGTTTTTCTATGATTTGATTGTAAAATATGAGATTTCGTTAGAAGAAACCATTCAAAGGAAAATGATATAAATAAACATAAATGTCGTTTCTTTGTTAAATAACTTTGCAACACAAGTGTTTTATTTCTAAATTAATAGAAAGGAATTAAACCTCTCAACTTATTATATATACAAAAAAATATTATTTTTCCTTTGTTAAATTGCCGTATCTATTACATTGGTTTTTTCCGCCTTTTTAACCCGAGTTTTGCTCTAAAAAATGGTTTAAGACGTAAATTAATGTATTTTTTGGAAAAAAAACTTTATTTTATGTATAATAACATGTACCATTGTACCATTATATTAAATAGATAAAATACGTCAGTACATACATATAATTCATAACAAAACAACAAATACTTATCATATATATTTTTGAATGTAGCTATTACTCTGTGGTTATCCATTATAATAAAATGAAACAATGCAACTTTGTATAAACCACTTATAAAATGTGCAAATCCGACCGGTTTCGGAACAAACGTTCCTTCGTCAGGGAAAGCTTATACTAATTTGACAGTTTATAACAATGTTTTATTAGGGTAGGGGTGGAGCCGTTGTTAGTTAATAATGTAGATTGGGTGGGTAGGTATTAGTGTAGATTGGGTGGGTAGGGGAACAAATCCATGATTGGGCTATATGACAATATTTTTTGTTTGTTGATAATAGATTCATTATTTTTAAGGGATTTTTTAATTTCCAAAGCTTCTAAGTTATCTAAACGTTTTCCTTTATGATTAATATGAAGAATATTTATCCCTGTATTTTTTTCAAAACTATGGTTATTTTCAATGATATGGTTAGCGAACTCAGAAAAATTATTATTATTAAGACACCTTAAATTTTCTTTGATTCTGATTTCAAAATTACGAGTTGTTTTTCCAATATAAAATGAGGGACAATCATTGCATTTGAGTTTATATATTCCGGAATTAGTCAATTTATGGTCTTTATCTTTAGTATTTCTCAAAAAATTAAAACGTTTAGATAACTTAGAAGCTTTGGAAATTAAAAAATCCCTTAAAAATAATGAATCTATTATCAACAAACAAAAAATATTGTCATATGGCCCAATCATGGATTTGTTCCCCTACCCACCCACTCTACACTAATACCTACCCACCCAATCTACATTATTAACTAACAACGGCTCCACCCCTACCCTAATAAAACATTGTTCTAAACTGTCAAATTAGTATAAGCTTTCCCTGACGAAGGAACGTTTGTTCCGAAACCGGTCGGATTTGCACATTTTATAAGTGGTTTATACAAAGTTGCATTGTTTCATTTTATTTAAATACTTATCATTTTAAAAACAGTATGCACAATTGAATTATAAATATAAGCACACACTTCAATTACATATCTGCCCTAATGATTGACACTGTAACGCTGTCCGAAATGTTGGCTAAAGAAGGAGTAGCGCAACACGGCGTAACACCCCAAAAATAAATAACGATAATTGTTTACAACTAATTATTTTTCTTTTGATTCAGGATGGAGATATTTTGAAAATATCGAAAAGGTTTGTATATGCTCGTGTTCGTATATTGGCAGTTCGGTGAAATCTCATTAGCGGTGAATGTGTAGTTAGTAATATGTTGTCACAGTGGTAATAATGGTGGAGTCGAGTATATTTAACAGGGACACGGCTATTTATAACATTAAGGGCAGTCCATGAAGTAAATCAATAATTTAAAAAGTATAATATCTTTAATAGTTCACCGGGTAGAATGCAGCGGTAGTTTTAGATTAGACATTAAAAATTAAAAGGACACCTGTCGAGTGTTTCTCTATGTTTTGTGAGATCGAGATCGATCTCGGGCGGGATCTCCTGATTTTCTAAGGGTGTTAAGCCGCCGCTACCCAAATTTCTACCGATTTCTTACATATCCCCCGTAAACATTTGAAGTTTTTAAGCTCTTTATAAATATATGTTATGTTTTAAGATAGTATCTATAAATTCCCCACATTGAAACGCAAATTATATGAAATTCCCTAGATAGAAAAAAATCGCAAAGTATTAAATTATTATTTTCACGTCTGATTCAGTTATTTTAAAAAGTTATATGTATGAAAAAATTCACAGTGTTTCTTTGAATGCTGTTTTAGACAGCCCCCAAAGAGATTTTTGCTATATTTTAAATGAATCGTGTTTTGTTAAACATGTTTACAATTTTCGCTTCAATTTTAACGTTTAAATATTTGCGAACTCTCGCCAACATTCGTATTCGTATCTTTTTGAACGGGGATACGGTGCCTTAAATGAATAAATAATCATGCATACGTGCATGAATTGTTGTTTAAAACGACCTAAACTAAAATACGTGACAGCTCACAGCTGAAATTAAAAGCGGCCCATAGAAAAGGCAAATAACAGCTAAAGAAAATCTGACAGGAGATCTCGCCCGAGATCGATCTCACAAAACATACAGAATCGCTCAGCAGGTCGCCGAGAAATTAAAAAAAATCGGTATATTACCTATTATTTTTAGAGCGAGGGACTGCCATGGACGGAGGGCGAACAAGCAGCACAAGACAGGGACGCATGATGCAATGGGTCCCCGACCCGAATAGGATAAAGGGAAGAAGATGATGATGAGGTATTTTACCATAGATACTATTGGTATCGTAGTCACTCTTACATCAACGAATACTGAGCGAAGGGGACAACTGCACCTCAGGCTGATAATACCTATATAAAAACATCAAAACTGGGCCGATTTTTAAGATTTTTGTACAAACTACGTTAAAAGAAAATACCTACTCTATGTCTGTGCGTTTTGCGTTTTTAAAATATAGGTTCTAGTTTTTTTACTGAACGTCCGTTGGTTGTCATTTAAATCTTGTAATTTTAACGATTTTTGTAGTGTCCTAACTCCTATAAGAAGTATCACAAAAAATAAAAACGTACCGACGCTAGTGGTTGATATCTGTAATACATTAAAAAATGTTTGCAGTAGTGTCAAAATCCAGAGAGCAAATTGGGGAATACGTTTGTATGGAAAAAAGGCGACCGTTTTTCTATGTATTTTAGCAAATATCAATTACAGGTCTTTTTGTTCTTAATTTGTATTGAACATATCTAAGAAACACATCTGCCCTGATGATGATGCTGAATTCCTTAGGGTCGTTGGGCATTTCCCCCCAATCTCCCATTTACTTTTCTTTGAGGCATCACCGAGGAACCGGCTAAGGGACGCGGAAGCTGAGTGTGATACACGGCTAGACCGAAGGTCGTGCGCGTTCTTGCTGGGACTGCCAATCGATTAGAGAGGACTCCCAACCGTTTGCCATACCCTTATTATTTATGTACTGTGTCTTTTTTTACAGATGCAATGCCGCGTCATGGAGTCTCATGAATGAGGTTTTCTTTTGCCCTGTTTAATTTATCTTTGTCTTACTAACCTTTTTTTTGCATTTTCCTGTTAAGCACTTGCATACTGCTTACTAACAACGTATGCATGGACACTGGAGGTCTAGATTCGTTCAAAATAAATAAATGTAGCTTCGTTTAATCAAAAAATTAGAATCTTGCGAGAGCCTTGAAGGAGTAACCATCAGTTACTTATACCAGGGCGGGTAAGAGGTGGATTACCTCCACTGTACTGTGTCTTCCTCCCAAACAGGTGCTCGTAGGATACGCTGGATACAATCACCCAGCGCTTTCACCAACCTGTCCCATTAACTTCTCAATATTTTGCCATACATATTGTATCTTGTATTTCCCGCTAAGCACCTGCATACTGCTTACAAACAACGTATGTAGGGACATTGGAGGTCCAAATTCATTCTAAACTAAATGTAGCTTCGTTTTTTCAAAGAGTTTGAGGCCTTGCGAGAGCCTAGAAGGAGTAACCATCTGTTACAATGCCCAGATGATGGACACTGCAACGCTGTCCGCAACGTTGGCTAAAGAAGAAGGTAGCGCAACACGCCATAACACCCCAAAAACAAATAACGAAAATATCTAAGAAACTTTCTCCAAGCGGCTTATGTTACAAAGTATAAATAGGAGACCATACAAATTTTACTGATTTATTGTTAACGCGGAAGTCATCCGTATATTGCCTGTGTATCGAACACGGTTACTTATGTTATCAAGTGGCCATGTGTGTTTTTTCTTTTCTATATTCAATTTTAAGTGTTTTTTATTCGTTATTAAATAACGCGCCGCGTTGTAAAACTATCCACACCGAAATTTAAAGTTTATGTTCAAAATTATGGATTGCTGAAACCGTGCGTCTATGAGCCATCTGGAAATTTGTTTTTAACTATGTAAACCCAAATTCTTTCTCGACTTTTAAGGTGTATTAATGTAATTAGGTAAAAAAAAAATTAATAACCGATTTGCGTGTTTTTTAAACAGCTACATACTAGTGCTATGGTTATAGCTCAATTCGAGAGGCGGATATGGGTACCGCCGCCCCGGTAACCATTTATTTGACACCCAACACCTCTGTCATAGGTCACCCCAAGTGGTACGCTACGTTTGGTGAGTTAGCAGGGTGCCCGGTTTCATGGGGTGAGATTTGTCCGGATCTTGGCGGCGGATGCATCTACCAACCAGCTACATGGCTGGCAGGAACGGGAGAGAATGTTTGAGGCAGTCTCTTTGACTTCTCCAGCTTAGACTTCCAGACTTAGTCTCTCGGAAAATCACCTTGCACCGCAGTGGGAGGGATGGTTTAATACTTCCGTCATTACTGAATACACTTACTGTGGTGAACGCATGTCCTAAGGTATGAAGGAGACATGCGTGTATGAGTGAGACAGCATGAGTAACGTTTAAAATGGTATAATATTGGTAAATATGGTGTGATATTTCTAAACTCACAAGCTGGTTAAGAATAAACAAACTAACTCTTAACGTAAAAAAAACTCATTATATACTTTTTGGCAACAAGAAAAATATCAGCCTCAATATCAAAGTTGGTGATAACTGCCTCGAAAAGAAAATGAGCACAAAATATTTGGGCCTGATCGTAGATTCCCAACTTTCGTGGGATCTCCACATAAATCATGTAAAGGAGAAAATTACACCCATAACTGGTGTACTTTATAGACTCCAAGGATTACTACCCGTACCTTTATTAACATCAGTGTACTACGCCATGGTACATTCACACCTTTCTTATCTCTGCTGTATCTGGGGATTTGCCTCAAAGAAATTGATAGCTGATCTGCAGGTGGTTCAAAACCGAGCTCTCAGAAATGTTTTTGGACTTCCATGGGACACCCATGTCAGAGACATCTGTTTACGGTGTTCTTCCAATCACAGTCCTTCCTAAACATGAAATCACAAGCACCATCCTACAAATTACCCAACAATCAACTCACACTATCATCAAGCCACTTTACAATCAAGACATCCACACTCACAATACTCGAAATAGCAATAAAATCCGCATACCTCAAACACACACTACAAAATATGGGATAAAATCTCTGAACCATGTTGCCTATACACTATATAATTCGCTACCAGATATGTACAAGGGAATCCAGCAAAATAAAAAAAAATCAGAGTAATGCTTTAAAAGAATATTTTTTAAGTATGTATAAGGATGAAACTTTGTAATTTTCTTGTCATGTTCAATTGTCTTGTTTCTTTTCTCTTCTTTTCTTTTCCATTAAGTTGTAATCATCCATATCTGTATAACCCTGTTCCCTTTTCTTTAATTGTTTTCCATTGCTGTTTATTCTACTCAACCTGTATTTTATTTTTCTTCTATATTGTATGTGAATCTTATATTTTAATATCCAAATTCTTATGTAAAATTTTAACTATTTCCTCCCACCCATGATTTGTATGTTCCTCCTGTCCCAAAATCAGTTCTGTAACTCATCGGGATTGCTCTAGCAAGAAATAAAAACAATAAAATAAAAATAATAATAATAATAATAATTGTTGTCTTCGTTCTCTTTGCAAATGGTCTTCCTATACAGAAAAACAACACTGTGCAGATCTTCTAATAAACTTAACTAAGCCTACCCACGACTTATTATTGCCTCTCCACACTGTACTGAGGATCACCATCAAAATCCATCAAAGTCCAGAATATCACACTTACCCCCACATTACTACCCACCACTAATATCCTCATCCTTCCAAGAACTTCCTCTCCTTCATTTCTTAAAAATACTCTCCACACAGCAGCCCCAAAGATGACATAGGTGCTGAGGGGAATTATTTTCCTCAGATCCTCCTGTATGGAGCTAATACAAAAGAAAAGCGGGAGCTTTGGAGAGAAAGAACCTCTTACCTACGCCTAAAAGTACCTAAGAACCCTCCAAGCTTTCAAATGTTTTTACGTACTAAGGGACGTGGTGAAATTTCACGGAATTTTAGAATGCTTTGGAGGTATTTTAAAGTGCGATTTATTTCTTATTTTTAAAGTTGTTCAGAAAAGGTATACCATTTTAGAAACTAGATATAATAATCTTTGAGATACTTGTATTTTAAACAAACATTGAAATATCAAAATTAACGTAGTTTTAACATCAAACATGAAAATGTTATCAAAAAACTTTCCGAAAATTTTTGACTCTAAACTTCTACAATTTGGAAATAATTCGATATTAAGAAAGCTCATTCATTTTTAGTGTTGATAATTCAAAATAAAACACGCCACATCACTTTCTATGCCTTTATATTTAGACTAGCTGACCTGACAAACGTTGTTCTGCCTTATAAATTATTTCTCGTGAATATTTTGGTTGTTAAATAAAAAATAACGGATGTATTATAAGAATGTGGGGATGGGATCTATGACAGAAAGAGGAATAGAGCGCTGTAGACGATGACCGCCGATAAAAAATACCAACTAAAGTAGGAAAATGAAATAAAGAAAATCAATATGAATTTTGAGAGCAATTGAGTGTACGATATTTTTTGTCAGTCCGTCTTTAGCCAACATAAATAAGCTCAATGGTTTGCCCACGCGAGAACACGATGCCGAATGAAATATCAAAATGATGCCACGCTTCTCGTGAATGTCTTGCACATGTGTGGATGAAAGTTCGATGAGGAGGACGTAGCGCCATCTATCATTCAACATAAATAATTTCGTTATGTTTGAAATACGAAAGACGGTTAAATTTGTTCATACAAAAAGACTAAAATCGCGATAAAAAATGGGAGGGTTAAAATTTGGGGTTATAGGTATCTATTTACTGATGCCAAATAAAAAAAAATTCAAAAATATGATTTTTTTCTGGATGGGGACACACACACATAGCGGTATGAAATATACTTTAAAACCTATTATCATACCTACCAAATATATATAAAAAATTTCATGAAAATCGGTAAAGCCGTTTCGGAGGAGTGCGACCACAAGCACCGTGACACGAGATTTTTATATAGGTATAAGATAATGAAAAATATAAGTGATTGTTTAACTTCAACGAACAATCCCACCAATTTGTAAACATACATATTATTTGACTTTTTTTGGATTTTATCCATGGAGTCAAGTATAAATACTTGTATTTTTGAATGTAGCTATAACTTTGTGGTTATCCATCTTAATATAGTTACGATGCACGGAATACGCCCCTACAAATTACTAGGCTACACCACTGTGAATGCAAGCGTTCTCCACCCCTCCCCGCGTCCGCGCGCCAAGCAACCGCCATTCTACGGTAGCTACACGGCGTGAGCGCACACTTTGCGGCGAATCATTCCGATTTTGTTCTGGAATATTCCAACGAAAACGCAATGGCGAAGTTCGCCTGTAGAGACCTGTGGGAACGCCAGCCTCGCCTGAAGACCTCTCACCTTGCTGTTCTCAAGGCACCAGCCAGCGGATGTGAGTACCCGAACCACTAATTTCCCCTTTTTTGCGTGTGTCCCTTCCAACTTACGCGTAATTATGACCGGTCTCAGAGGGACTCGTTGGAGAGAGATTTGTTAGGCCCTATGACCCCTGAAATAGATAGGTGTTTGATTTTACCTGTGCTCTATAATTAACTGTGAAATGTACCACTGTTGTATTCTAAACCGATTCTTGCCAATACACATCATGTTTACTGCAGCTGATTGTTTCATTGCCCTCACCGGGCCGTAGGCTGAGTTTATTTCAGGAATACCACACATGCACCTAAGAGATCCTACAACCCTGGTGATGATATCTCTATCGCTCTGCTGCCAAATGAGCTAGTCCGACGGCAGAAGGTAGACACCCCCAGCAAGTTGTGCTAACACTGGCGTCACAACTCATTTTTTTGGGTTTTGGTACCAACCCTGACGCCACATTGTGTGACAACTCTTTTTTCCTCTTTTTTCCTTAGCTTTCGTGATTCATCTTTTTCCCACGTGTAACACGGGACACCAAACGGGGGCTAATTGTTTCCTGTTAATGCTCTGTAGTAAAAAACTATAGTAGTAATTTGTCGTTCCCAATTGCACTTAGAAGCAATTCTTACAGACCAACGAAATACCAAGCACCGCAATAAAAAAACGGTCACCGGTTACAGTGTACACGATCGCGACAATTAGGCGCGAAATGGTTCTGGAAGAATCGTTGATTGCGTCAGCCGCCACTTTTAACATTGGGGCGGGAATTAACAACGCGGTTTCTCTGCAAAAAAATACACCTCACAGTTACTATGTGGATGTTCTTATAAATAATGAAATGTTGTTTTATATATTTTTTTCCTCCCATAAATATTTAGGTACAGTGTTGTCATATTTACATAAGAAGTGAAAAACAGTGCGGTTATTTTCACCCGCGAGTTGTGTGAATTTGTGCTTATAAAGTGAATCCATCAGGTGTCGAGTTGTGAATTTATTTAAATTAAATTAATGAAAGTGCTCAGTAAAATCAGGCCACTTGACCTTACGGTGGAGTCATGTTTATTTTTTTAACGGCCTTTTTGGTTTCTTTCGTTTCGAGTGACGTTCTTGTGCCTCGACAAAATGGTGTTTTTTCCAAAAGTGTTTTGTGAAAACTAAAATACTCATTCCGAGAGGGGGACCGCCGGCCATTTTTTCAAAAAATCAAAATACTTTGAAAAATTTTAGCAAGTTTTCAAAAGTGCTTATTTAAAACACAAAAGAGCAATTTTGTAAGGACCCCCCCTGGCCGATTTCCTTTCCCCCCCAAAAAACACTTCAAAACGAAAAAACGGTGAATATTTTTTTTAATTTTGGACTTAGAAAAATTCAAAAATTTTTTAAGTTGTCACTTCGGCCTGTCATTTGCACCAAAATGGATTCACAAAGGGTGATTATCGAAACCCTCGGACATAATCACGGTCATCTTCAACCTACAAAGGCATCGGTAGCATCATACCCGATGCACTGTCAACATGGAAGCCACCAACAAATACATTGGTCGCAAGCTGTAGGAGCTGTCAAGCCCGAAAATATGTACACCAAGAATGCAAGTACCGTACAGGGCGTGCCACCCAGGAGGGCAAAGGCCGACGGTGATGCCCCTCCCGGCAAAATCAACCAATGCCGGACATAACAAGTCGCGCTTAGCAACAAGAATTTGCTTACGTCATTCCCAATTGTACACGCCGGCCGCAAGCTTGTGTTCCGGCGTTGTTTGCGATTGTTAACCCCTTGGAGACGCATACGAAAATTATTATGCGAAGAATATACTGTAAACGAAACAGTGGCGTTGTTTACACAAAGGACTGCAATTCACAGAATCACTTCCGTAATACCTATCGCAACGTGTACACTATACAAGAGTTACACCCCTAGATATGGAGATGTGGCATAATTCTTCAAGCGTGAGACAGGTCTCGGGTCAGCTTTCGGGCGAACTCTTGACCATGTGTTGTAAATAAATAAATATGCATATAACTGGCGTGTAAAGTGTCAATTACACGTCCAGACCCCCCCATAAATAAAGCAAGCCCTTTATTTATTCGTGTTTTTTAAATAAATGTACATTCATAACAGGTGCATCCAAATGCCACGGTTGTACCAGTTCCTCCTCCTCTTCTCACGTCTACTCGCCGGCATTGTTTCTTTTTACCTTTTGTTCACTTTTTTCTCTCACCTGTTCTGAGGCTGATCACTTCAGAACGGAGACACACTCCAAGTCACGATATTTTGGGAGTCATGAACCAAACTAGCGTTTCTCACCCCCACACTATAAATAATAATAATAAATAAATAAAGGTCTTTATTTCAGAATGTGGGGAGGTGAGTGCAATCCCACACATCCTATATAGTGTGTAAGTACATACATAAAACACATAGATATTTAGAAAATATGGTACTAAGAAGAAAATAAAATAAAAAAACAAGTAAAAAATAAATAAATAATAAATAATTTTTTAAAAAAATCAGTCTGGGGTTATGGGATGTCACATAAATAATTATGTGACTAATGCAGTTCTTGCTTAGGTGGTTATTTTGTCTATGGTGTTTTTTTTGGACACTGGTAATTTGTGGAAAAGAAACAGTTTCCTTTTTTGTTTATGGTCACTTCCTTCCGATCAACTTGGGCAGTTGGGTCGGAAATTGGTCACTCACTGGAAAATTGTTTTATTGGATTTTATCATGAGAATCTAAGTCGATTTTAAACCTAAAAGAACGCGGGGTGTTTTTACGTAACACGCGAGGTTCGTGTACGAGTTATTTATAGTGGATGACGTGAAAGTCCCACTTTTTTCCGATGTGGCTGGTTGGCCGTTTTGTGGAATTATTTCTGGAAAAGGAATCGTGAAGTGAATTGGTCCTGGTGTTGGCTACTATAATATGCCTTCACGACCCCGCGTCGCAAAGTCACGGTCTGCTAACCGTAATACGCCAGACTTGGATACTGTTGGGGGCCACGTGCCTTTTGATTGGAGTTCGTCGAGATGGCCCGTGGCTGAATGCGCTCCTTGGAGGTATAGCGGCCTCCTGCCCAATTAGAAGGACGACCTTGGTGCTCTCGATTCCGCGCCGTTCCCATATGGGAAGACTGGAGTTCCCGTCCCGTCTCGTGTTTTCTCACTGCGAAGCAAGATCGCGTTCGTCTACCGGGGTTATTTCCGTATAGTTAGTTTAGCGTGTACATTAGGAGCCCATCTGGTATGTGTTTTTTTATATTTCCTTTTGTTACCTTGGTATGAAGTTTGTACACTTCCTTGTTGCTTTTTGGTTTGGATTCAATACATTTTTATAAAGTTCCTCTTCTTTTATTTGACTGAAAACCCTACCTACATGACAGATAACTACTTGGCCCACTATCCTGAGCCCTGGTCTCTGCTCTGCCGCAAGGTTACATTTTATACGAACATGATACGTTTCAGTGGCGTCCAACGTTTCAGTGGCGCTTCCAACGTGTAAAATCAGTTATTTTCGGTACCCGAAACGTACTTTTCTGTCATGTGGGGTAGATTTTCAGTTCTTTTGCTGATAATTTTGGAGAAATCAGAGATGAATCGGTGTGTGTGCATTTATTTGGTTTTATATCTAACATTAACCGGTCTGCAGAGACACTGTGTGTCGTATTATTGTTATTAACTATTATTATTACCGTCAAATGACATTAACCATTCTGCAGAGATACTGTGTGTCACTTAATTGCTATTAAGAGAATTAAATTCTGAAATTACATTTCATTAAGTTATGTTCTTTTTCTGTTGAATATTATTGTTTGTTTACCTTTTCGTAAGGCATGTAATTATAGTGACACCAACTTTAAGTGTTGCCATTAAGATAATGTTAAACACAAAATTCATTCATAATATCTCTAGAGGTGATAACCGAAATATTGTTGGGAACATTTTTTCTGTTTACTGGCAATTCTGTTTTAACTGTCAGCTATCTACGTTATGGTTTATCGGAGCCGAGCTGTCAATTCTTGTTGACATTTGTCAGGTTATGTGCATTGTTTACTTAAAAAGCCGCGGAAGTTCATTATTAAATACATTACTTTTGTTTTGTAAACATCAGATGACTTGTGACAGACATTTATCATAAGTATTTGTTTATTGTAATTTTAAATATTTACTGCATTCTAAGGTGGTTTTAAATAAATTATAAATGGCTTTGTCGTTATTGAAAATCAATGACTATTTATCGAGTTCATACGTACAGGGTGTTTGGTAATTGACGTGTTACAAATAAATAATTATTTATAACAGTTTGGTTAATCCTACTATTACCTTTAATTTCATATAATTATTTGAGAATAATAATTTAATTATAAATTAAATTAAAATTTTTATTTACATGGTTAGACAATTATCATAAATAACCGACGATCTTTTGCGTTCTGTGCACAAGGATGACAGAAGGTCGTCGTCAGTTACACAATATGGACGCATATATTTTGATGACAAATTTTGGCGAGGATTTTAGACCTCATAAGTATATTTTGATTAAAATCCTAGTTTATTTATAGGTATTTATAAGTAGTCGTTTATACATAGTTAGCTATATTTATTTATATGTATACTTATCTTTATAATTAATACTATGCATATATTAGTATTAGAATAATACTACCTTCATATAATTAGATATATTAAAAACTATTAAGTTTTTTAAAATATTTTTTTTTATGCGGTGGCATGAGGGATTACCAAACCTTCATACTGCTTCACATTATTACATTTGTTTCTTTTGTGATTGTTCTGGTCTCATGATTTGGAGTTTGGTACCTCCAAATCTTGTGCTCAGTACAGACACTTAATTCTAGTTCATTGACGATAAACCGTTTATTTACCCTCGGTAAACTGGAATGTGATCCTTGTGGTCACTGGCGCCCAAATTTTGTTAGTTAAGTCTTTCTTTCCTCCGTTAATATGCTTTTCTGTTAATAATAACATGCACTAGTTTCGAGTTTTTTTTTGTATTATTAAACGTATGATTATTTTGGTAATAATATACTTGTTCACATGAGTACACACACACTGATTTCATACCTTGTTCCATCTGTTTAACGGATTTAGTTGTAATGCTATTATTTTTAAGTTTATTCCCTTCTTTCTTCAGTCCACTGGAGGCTCTTTTATTGCCCATAGCCCATAGAACCTCCAGGGAACTTAAGAAGAAATATCTTGGAATTTTGTGTTTCGGAGACTTGAGCTACTTTCTGATGCACAAAAGTTCTGTTAATTATACTATTGATAGTTAAGTATTCATAAGTTTAAGTATTGCATAGCTTTCCTATAAGTTCTTTATATAAATCTTAGTTCATAAGAAAGTTGTTTCTGTCTCTAACAAGGAAAGTACTGCTTTGGCATGCTTAACTAATAATTAATTCCTTTGGAATTATCGCTTTGCCTCTAATACAGGAAAGTGTGTTCTGTATAGTTTTAACTCTAAATAATATAAACATTAATATCTTACTGTTAGTATCATTATTAAACTTTAAATTAAGTATTACTAGTGTCATTCATTAAAATTTTGAATTGATCACACCTCGAATAGTGTCAACTCACTGAAAGCCATAGTTGATCACACATTTTGTTTTGTTTGTACAAGAAATGCTGACTTTTGTGCACTCGTGGAGTGTTTTTTTTCAAGGGATGCCAGCTTGGGTATTACCGTGGTCTCATTTTTTTTTACAAACAATGTCACTCTTTTGAGTTTTTGATGCAGGTTGTTTAATGGATTTTTGGATATCCTAAGCTGCGAGCTTAACTTTCTGTTTTGCTGTTAAGTACCAATTGACTTTTGTCATGATCTGATAGATAGGTATTGTGTTATGTAAATCCTAATCTGACCACCTTGATTGGCAGGTATTTATTGTTTTATAAAACCTGACCTGATTTGATTTTTGAAAATTGGATAATTTAAATATTATTCTAGTTTGACGACCTTTTTACATATAGGTATTTCTTCGGAATTGTAAATCCTGGTTCAATAATGACAGTTAGATGATCCAATGTAAGATCCATACTCTGCCCACGTCTGATAGACAGTTTGTATACTGATTCTATATTACTTATAACACAGAAAAGTATTTTCTTGTGTCCTAGTTTTGCCAACATTGAACTCCATTGTTCTGATTGAAAAATGTATATTTATATAGATATTTTCTTAATTTAGGCTTCTTTAATTTTAAGTATTTGTTTATTTTTAAGTTTTATCTTAAGAATGTTAAACCGGATGGACTTAGTTAGATAGGTTACTTTTTTTTGCTATTCAAATATAGCGTATTAATAAGAATAAATTCAGTGCGAGTGAGGGCTGTTTAACCTTATAAAGTGAAGCCAAATTGGCCTTTATTTCCTGTATAAGGAAAAGTGATCAATTTTTTTTTCTTTTCTACAATTTATTTAGTTGTGTTTTTTCTTAAAATATAAAATGTTGAGTATTTTATAAGTATAAATCTTGTTAAATTGACACGAAAACAACAGGTCTCCTTTTTTTTTTAAGTAAATTCAAAACTTTGTTTAATTTAGTAGATGATGGTTGACTCCTTGTTTTCGTGCCTTTCTTTTCTTGTTTGTTCTTTATTATTAAGAAATTTAATTTTAAGAGATTTACCTTTAAGAAATTTAGTTCTAAGTTGTTATTTTAATTACTAATTAATGTTTTTGTTATCATTTTTCTAGATACCTGATGGACTCATAGTTTAGTTAGTTTGTGGACTTAGTTTTTCATGTTTGAGGGCAAACATTTTCGTGGGAAGGGGGGAATTGTCACATAAATAATTATGTGACTAATGCAGTTCTTGCTTAGGTGGTTATTTTGTCTATGGCGTTTTTTTGGACACTGGTAATTTTTGGAAAAGAGACAGTTTCCTTTTTTGTTTATGGTCACTTCCTTCCGATCAACTTGGGCAGTTGTCGATTTTAAACCTAAAAGAACGCGGGGTGTTTTTACGTAACACGCGAGGTTCGTGTACGAGTTATTTATAGTGGATGACGTGAAAGTCCCACTTTTTCCGATGTGGCTGGTTGGCCGTTTGTTGGAATTATTTCTGGAAAAGGAATCGTGAAGTGAATTGGTCCTGGTGTTGGCTACTATAATATGCCTTCACGACCCCGCGTCGCAAAGTCACGGTCTGCTAACCGTAATACGCCAGACTTGGATACTGTTGGGGGCCACGTGCCTTTTGATTGGAGTTCGTCGAGATGGCCCGTGGCTGAATGCGCTCCTTGGAGGTATAGCGGCCTCCTGCCCAATTAGAAGGACGACCTTGGTGATCTGGATTCCGCGCCGTTCCCATATGGGAAGACTGGAGTTCCCGTCCCGTCTCGTGTTTTCTCACTGCGAAGCAAGATCGCGTTCGTCTACCGGGGTTATTTCCGTATAGTTAGTTTAGCGTGTACATTAGGAGTCCATCTGGTATGTGTTTTTTTTATATTTCCTTTTGTTACCTTGGTATGAAGTTTGTACACTTCCTTGTTGCTTTTTGGTTTGGATTCAATACATTTTTATAAAGTTCCTCTTCTTTTATTTGACTGAAAACCCTACCTACATGACAGATAACTACTTGGCCCACTATCCTGAGCCCTGGTCTCTGCTCTGCCGCAAGGTTACATTTTATACGAACATGATACGTTTCAGTGGCGTCCAACGTTTCAGGGAGCCAGTGTCTTCCTCCAATGTTCTTCTAAGCTCGATCCTAAAGTCAAGCGGGATTCTATTATGAGAATGTTTCTGGAGTGGTTTATCCTTCCCCTCAGTCCTGCAATCCTGGTTCTTAATAGAGCTTTAAATCCTGGAACTCGCCCTTCTGTAAACATTGAGGAGGCACTGCAGTGCCTGGGGAGTCCAAACATCAGACGGTAAGCATTGTTATATTGCACCCGAAGCCTGTCCATGGTTCTTTTTTTTAAGGTTGCCCAAAGCTCGCATGTGTACAGGGTTGTGCAGAAGGCTAGGAATAGCGTCCTTTTTACCCGTGGACTGCATAGCCGAAATCTTTTACTGAGCATGTTGGATTTTATGCTCAGTACGCGCCTCTGCCTGTCAATATCTTCATCATCTGTTAATTTATCGTTGATGATATGTCCTAGATATTTGGTAGATTCTACTGTTTTTAGGAGTTCGCCGTTCAAAAAGACGGGGGGGATATTTTTTGGGCCTTCACCGTGTTTTATGACCAACAGTGCTATTTTTTTCGCATTATAGATCATGTTGGTTTCGTGTGCGAATTCTTCACAGATCTTCAGGAGGATTCGTAATCCCCTTATTGACGGTGCCATCAGAACCATATCGTCTGCGTAGCTCATGTTATTGATACATTGACCTCCGATGTGGCAGCCCACTCCAGCATTGTTTAGCCTATGGGTTAGTTCATCCATGTATATGTTAAACAATACTGGGGACATACATCCCTGTCTGAACCCGCTTTTCAGGAAATAAGGTACTGAAAATCCATCTTTCCATTTTACAAGATTTTCCTGTTGACGGTGCCAAGTTTCGAGGATTTTTACCACTTTCCAAGGTATACCTCTTTCTTTTAGTAATTTCCATAATAGGGGGTGGGAAACTCGGTCAAAAGCCTTACTTAGGTCCAGAAAGCATGCATAGGTTGATGTTTTCTTCTTCCTGTAGTATTCCAAGGTCCGTTTTACGCAAAAAATAGCCGAGTCCGTAGAACACTCTCTCTTGAAGCCCATCTGATTATCGTTCGTTGTCAAATGAGATCCGACTTGATCCAAGAGAACTCGTTCAAATATACGGGCGATAGCCGTGGCGATGGAAATTGGTCTGTAGTTTTCCTTTAAAGTTATGTCTGACAGTTTCGATTTTATTATCGGTATTATAATTGTTTTTGTCATGTCTTTAGGTAGATAGCCACACTTTAAGATATCGGTGAATAGTGTTGCCATTAGTTCCATAACCGCTGCCCCTGCATGTTTGAAGTGTTCGGTGCTTAAGCCGTCATGCCCTGCCGACGTTCCAGATTTCAATGCTCATGTCTGTCTGGCTTGATCTTGTCATGTCATGTCATTTGTTTTGTTTTGTTTTGTTTTGTTTTTGTCTATGGCCCCAGCTTCGGCCGCCCTTGTACATTTTTTTTTCTCTCTCTCATTTTTATTTATTTATTTATTTATTTTATTTTTACTTATTTATTAATTTTCAACGCCCTGATGGGCTTTTACATGACAAGTTTATGATACAGAGACAGTTTTTTTTTTAATAAAAAAGATAAACTATAAAAACATAACAAGTAAACATCATATGAAAGGTAGGTATACAGATAAATTTAAGGAAAGATAGTGCATTACAATAAAAGAGAAAGTATCTTAGTTGTGAATGGCATAGAAAATAAATTAGTTGGTATGTTAGTAAATACAAAATTTACAGGTGACTGATTAAATGTCATAAATAATACATGACAAAATGCAAGATACATAAAAAGAAAACGTTAACAAGTTTTTACAGAGAGATAGAAATACACAAATATACGCAATAGACCCTACGCAATAGATAGTGCAATAGATAGTGCAATAGATAGTGCATTACAATAAAAGAGAAAGTATCTTAGTTGTGAATGGCATAGAAAATAAATTAGTTGGTTTGTTAGTAAATACAAAATTTACAGGTGACTGATTAAATGTCATAAATAATACATGACAAAATGCAAGATACATAAAAAGAAAACGTTAACAAGTTTTTACAGAGAGATAGAAATACACAAATATACGCAATAGACCCTACGTGATGCTCCTTAGATATCAAAATATTCTACATAAAAATATTGTTCAGATATTTCTTGAATAACGGTAAACTTGTATTAAATACATCGATATTTGAGGTATATATATTCCCTAGTGTGTGTAGTCGAGAAATTGAAGCGTGTGTGTGGTAGTTGGTTAGAGAATTATTGTTGCAGAATAATATGTTTCGCCTTGTCGCTCAAGTTGGTAACTTAAAGTCAATGAGATGCAGGAGTTCGCAGCAATCTAATTCGGAGTGAATAATTTTAAGCAAAAAAGTTAGGTCGTTTATTTTTCTTCTGTTTTCTAAGGAATGCAATTTAAGTGTATTTAGTAAAGATGTGTAGTTAATGTGTTGAATAGGTATGTGTAACTTGAAGTTAATAAATCTTAAAAATTTGTGCTGCACTCTTTCGATATTTTTTATATGAATTTGATAATATGGGGACCAAACTATGGAATTGTATTCCAACAAGCTGCGTACGAGTGACAAATATACGATTTTTATAACTTCCAACGAATCGAAGTCTTTGATTGTTCTGATTATAAATCCTAGTGTTTTCATGCCTTTGTTAGTTATTTGTTGTATGTGATTTATAAAATTTAATTGCGAATCAAACACAACTCCAAGATCCCTAATTTCTTTGACTTTTTCTAAGATTTTATTATCTATTGTGTATTTGAAAGATAGTGGGGTCTTTGTTCGACAAAATGTTAGTGTCTTACATTTATCGATATTGAGGAATAAGTTGCTTGCGACACACCAATTTTGTAATTTGACAATGTTTGACTGTAGGATTAGGCAGTCACCTATATTAGATATTTCTTTGTATAATTTGATGTCATCGGCAAAAAGCAGAACTTCTACATCGTTGAAACAACTTATGATATCATTTATGAATATTAAGAAAAGGATGGGGCCGAGATGACTCCCTTGTGGTAGACCACTAGTTGCATGTAACAACTTAGATTTAGAATGTTTAATTTTAACAAATAAGATTCTGTTAGACAAATAACTTGAGAACCAGTTTAACAACTTGCCTCTCAGTTCTAAGGCATATAGTTTACTAAGTAATAATTTATGTGACGCTTTGTCGAAAGCTTTTGAAAAATCTGTGTTATGGGTTGCCCATATACCTATCTATCGTGCGAACATCACGAAGCCAGATCGTGTCAGGAAGCCTATCACGCGTGTCTTGCAGCTAATGAACAGGCCCTAAACATTTTTAATATCATATAAGGTCATGTATTTAGGACATTTGCACGCGTACACGGCATGCAAATCATCACCCGTTCCCTCCGGACCAATAGGAGAGGCATTGCCCATATATGGGGTTAGCCGTCTCCCTCTACCGGGAGACGCAAGGGAAAGAGAAAACAAACGAGAGTTCAAAGCAGGCACCCGCAGCGAGCGGTTCTCCCCGACTGAGATGTGTTGGGCGACGGTAGTTCCCGCTCGTAACAATGTGAGCGTCGGCCAGGATTGCTGAACTCCAGGAAACCCCTGACGCTCCTCTTACTCCTGCCGTGCCGCCCGCTGCTTCGCCACCCGCTCGTAATAATGTGAGCGTCGGCCAGGATTGCTGAACTCCAGGAAACCCCTGACGCTCCTCCTACTCCTGCCGTGCCGCCCGCTGCTTCGCCACCCGCTCGTAACAATGTGAGCGTCGGCCAGGATTGCTGAACTCCAGGAAACCCCTGACGCTCCTCCTACTCCTGCCGTGCCGCCCGCTGCTTCGCCACCCGCTCGTAACAATGTGAGCGTCGGCCAGGATTGCTGAACTCCAGGAAACCCCTGACGCTCCTCCTACTCCTGCCGTGCCGCCCGCTGCTTCGCCACCCGCTCGTAACAATGTGAGCGTCGGCCAGGATTGCTGAACTCCAGGAAACCCCTGACGCTCCTCCTACTCCTGCCGTGCCGCCCGCTGCTTCGCCACCCGCTCGTAACAATGTGAGCGTCGGCCAGGATTGCTGAACTCCAGGAAACCCCTGACGCTCCTCCTACTCCTGCCGTGCCGCCCGCTGCTTTGCCGCTCTTCACACGTGAGCCTTCATAATACCCCCCCCCTCTAGTTATTCGTGAGCCATTTAGATTCTCAGCCCAAATCACCTCTTCCTAGGCACCCGCCAGTCAGGACTTAAACTGAGCTATTGTCTTGCATTACCTTGCTTATTGTCAATAAACCTGTCTATACCAACTACCTGTTTCACTGGATATTGCCTGTCGAGAGACCGTACCCCCCCGAGACGAAGTTCGCATACTCAACAGCTGCCGTCGGCACCCCCGTATTACTGGCATAAACATGTAATACGTAACACTGGGCCCAACGTGCTATAGGTTTTCCCTCCACTGAAGCATGGTAATTGGTATAATGTTAGCTTATAATTGATGTATTGTGTTATGTGTGAGCATATTTTTTTTTATTTTATTTATTTGTTTATCAAGACATACACAGTACATTATAATACAGATTATAAGGTATGTTAAATTAAATTATTACATGGTTATGTACCTATTACGTAAGTCCATAGAATGTCATTTGATAATTACGCCTGAGATATGAACCGGTCTTAAAACTTAATTATTGAATGAATGAAGTAATAATAATAAAAATGAAGAAAAGAGGGGGGGGGGAGATAAGGAGACATTTTGAAATCAAGAATTATGTGCTCACTAATTGTAAATTGACTGATTAAAGTTTAATGAAAAGTTAAGTGTAAGTAATTTTAAAACAATTATATCACGCCAAGAAATTTAATAAATTAGTTTTGTATGTTTGCAAGGAATCATGAAAAATGTCTAAGTGTAGTAATTTTTCATAGTGGTTATAAGTTATGATTGCGCGAGTAATTGGTGAGTTACTCGCTGCATTAGTGTTATTGGATTCTATATGAAAAAGAGAAGTGTGCCTGGTACGCCTCATTGGGACATTTAAACCAATAGTGGATAGCAATTCAGGACTATCTATTTTATTATTTAGCAGGTTATACAGAAACAGCAGATCTGATAATGTGCGTCTTTTTTGTAAACTTAACATGTTATTTGTAGTTTTGTTGTATTTCTTGAATAAATATTTAGAGAATTTATTCTGTATACTTTCTACTATATCTATGTACACCTTATATTGAGGATTCCATACTGGGGACGCATACTCCAGTGGACTTCTGACCAATGAACAAAAGAACATTTGAAGAGTCTTAGCACTTTTGAAAACTTTACATATTCTTAATAGGAAACCTAGCATCTTGTAGGATTTTGATATTATGTGTTCGATATGCTTATCAAAAATTAATTTGTTGTCTAAATAAACACCTAGATCTTTACATGTAGACGTAGATTGTAAAGGTTTATTATTCAAGTTGTAAGAATAGATGATTTTATTTTTATTTCTAGTAAATGTAATTGAGTGACACTTAGAAATGTTTAAGGAGAGTAAATTTGATTTACAATACGCGCACAAATGATCAAGATCGCTTTGTAATTCTATACAATCAGATAAAGACTGTACAGGTTTAAAAATTTTCATATCATCCGCATAAAACACAAAGTAACTATTTTGAAAGCATACATAGATGTCATTTATGTAAATATTAAATAAGAGTGGTCCGAGATGCGACCCCTGGGGCACACCCGAGACGATTTCCGTTAAACAGGGTGCGATATGTTCTTGTTTCTTCCCGCGCAGCAGCAGTGTGTGTGCCTCGTGTATTTTTCGCGTGCGTACAACCGCGTTGTGTTCAAACGCGCACGGCTAGTCTGTCCAGTCTATTGCCCTAGTCCGTCCGCATTAAATTAATAATAAGTAATTGATGTCACGTTCCGCGACAATTAAAATTATTACATTAATTTACAGCACAGTTCGTTAACAAGTTGTGCTGTCTCGATAAAAACCCGTCGGTAGTAGTGAAACCTTCAGTAGTTGTGAGATGTGGTTTCGTTCCCTTGTCCTTGGAGAGCGGCAGTTGAATTTTTTTTTTTTGGAAAAAGAACTAAACTTAACTGTTGTCAGGTCTAGCTTCTGCTACCTGGGGTCCCTATAATAGGACAGGTTAACGAAATAATTGAATAACTTGTAAGGAATTCGCGATCCAAATTGGATAACGGGTATTTACCGGAATCGTCTTGTACGGTGTTACTTACATTAAAACCATGGAGTCTTCCACGACAAATTCGAGTAGAATTTTGAATTTCGAAAAGGCAACCGCGTCCGCGATAAAAAAAATGTTATCGGAAAGAGGGATTGCTCCCAAAAGAGCGCTGGCATCTCTCAGAGAACAATGTGTCTCTTATAATGCGTCTCTTAATGACACGCCTACCGGGTCTCCTTCGATTTCTATCAGTACCCCGCTGGTTAGTACAACGCCTAAAACCAGTAACTCCGTACCTCGCAGCGTTATAATTCCCTCTCCTCCGCAGGAGAACCGTCAAAAGACCACCACTAGGTATGTGGAGAGAAAGATAGTAAATTTAACAAACTGGAAGATCTCGTTCGACGGAAGTACCGACGTGCGGGCCTTTCTAGACAGGGTCGCAGAATTACAGTACGCACGAGGGGTTGAATGGGATGACTTGGCAAGAGGGTTCATAGAACTGCTCTCGGGATCCGCCTTGTTTTTTTATAGGAAGATTTTCAAAACCAACTTAAAATGGGAGGAAATTAAAGCAGCATTTTTAAAGAGGTTCGAGGACCCGTCGTTTCAAATGTCTGAGAAGTCGAAGTTGTTTAACTTAAGCCAAAAGAATAATGAAAGAGCCGCGGACTATATTCTGGAAGCCTTGGCAATAAACTCTAAACTAAATATTCCGTTACCCGAATCAGAACTCTTATCGTTAGTCACGAAGGGACTCCTGCCAGATTATGCGCAGCTAAAAATCGGGCGCGAAATCACCAATGTTACAGAATTACAAGTATTGTGCGAAGAACTGGACGAGATTAAGTTTAGTTCCGCCTCAAGATATCTCGAGACAGTTGTTATTCCGAGCTCCGTGGAGATCGATAGCGAATTTAAAATAAAGTCCAAAATACACCGTTACAAGCAGCTATATAATGTGCCGGTCCGACAATATGTAAATTTATTATCGTCTCTGAACGCCAAATTGTCATCACCCTTGTCCGAAGCGGACTTGGTTCTCATTATAAAAAATGGGTTATTACACAAATATAGTACGCTATTTTCATATATTGTGCCCCGCACTTGTGCTGAGTTAATCCAGACTTGTGAGGAAATGGAGGAAACTCAATACGATAGTTCCCAACCACGCCACAAAAGTAGAATTTTCGGCCGAAATAAAAATCCACAGCTCGCGACAATCTCACAAAAATTCACGGACATCGCAAACCGCGCTTGTTTCAGGTGCAATCAAAACGGTCACTTCGCGAAAAACTGCAATGTAGTTAGCAATAATAGCGTGCCACGGCGTAGTCCACGATGGAAAAAGCCTGATTACAACAGAGCAAACGGTTTACCAGATCTCTCTAAACCACCGACGACCCATTACAATAGGAATCAAAAAAACTTCTAGACGGTCATTTCAGTCCGAGGCCATCAGCGGAAACAATTGAAAAGGAATGGAATAACTGGTTAGGTTACGTTAAGGTTTTTCTGAACACCGATCCCCTCGAAGCTATGAATGTAAACTGCAGCATAGATGGCCGCCCGCATGTGACATTCAAAGTTAAAAATCGTGTTTTGTCAGGGTTACTGGATTCCGGGGCTTCCCTATCTTGTATAGGTGGGAATTTGCATGAATATTTCACGTCTTATAACCTGTCCCCTTGTGATCTGGTAATTACAACGGCAGATAACAAGAAACAGGTAGTTTCTGGCAAACTATCACTCCCAGTATTTTACAACGGTATATTACAAACCATAGACTTTGTAATAATACCTTCGCTCGGCCAAAAGATTATTTAAGGCATCGATTTTTGGAAAAAATTCAACATAGCTCCAAATCTATTTACGTCAGATCAAAATATTACGTATACTTCCATCTCGGAAGTTAACGTAGTAAGGTCAAAAAACGATCTTACACCCGCGCAACTAAAATCACTTAGTGATGTGATAGAGGAATTTCAGTCCATATCTTTTGCTAAATGCGGTTTGGGTAAAACAAATTTGATCGAACATGTTATCGAAACTGAAGGACCACCCATTAAACAACGCTATTATCCCTTGTCTCCGGTGAGGTTAAAACAGCTAGAATGCGAAGTTGATAAGATGTTGGAGTTAGGCGTAATTGTTAAGAGTAAATCTCCTTGGTCGAATCCAGTAAATCTGGTGCCCAAGAAGGATGGAACCGCAAGGTTCTGCCTTGATAGTAGACGCCTCAACACCGCTACCAAAGCACAAATATACCCATTACCTAACGTACATCGTATTTTAGATAACCTACGTCACGCAAACTTCATTACATCCCTAGATTTACTTAAATCTTTCTGGCAGATACCCTTGCATCCTTCGTCTTGTGAGAAAACTAGTTTCGTGGTTCCAGGTAGAGGAACTTTCATGTTTGTGAGGCTGTCTTTTGGATTACGTAATGCACCTAGTGAATTGCAACGCCTAGTAGACAACTTATTCGGTCCGGAATTTGAACCCAACCTTTTTGCATATTTGGATGACCTAATAATTATCTCACGGAAATTTGAAGAACACATTGACCTTCTTAAAAAAGTTTGTAGAATTTTAAAGGGTGCCGGATTAACATTAAATATAGAAAAATCGGAATTTTGTAAATCAAGACTCAAATACTTCAGTTTCATGGTGGACAAGGAAGGTCTCCGAACTGACCCGGCAAAGAAAGATGCTATCAAGAACTTCCCCCGCCCTCAGAATACAAAACAGGTGAAATCATTCCTAGGGTTATGCAGTTATTACAGACGTTTTATCGACAACTTTTCAAACATTGCCGCCCCTCTAACTCATATAACTGGTGGTAAGAAGAATCTACCTAATTTTACGTGGAATGACGAAATAGAAAAATCATTTACCGCCTTAAAGAACGCTTTAATTTCAGCACCGGTACTAAGCTGCCCTGACTTTAAGTTAATACAATGCGACAGTTCTAATTTTGCCATAGGGGCGTGCCTTTTACAAAAATTTGAAGACGCAGAACACCCCGTTGCGTATTACTCCAGAGTACTCTCCAAAACGGAAAGAAACTATAGTACAACTGAACGCGAGTTATTAGCTATTCTCGACGCCGTGCACAACTTTCGTTCGTACGTCGAAGGGTCGAAATTCACGGTAGTCACAGACCACTCGAGTCTAAGGTGGTTAATGTCTCTAGAAAATCCTTCGGGACGCCTTTCGAGATGGTCAACTCGCTTATCCCAATTCGATTTCGATATAATTTACAGGAAAGGCTCCCTCCACATAGTTCCGAACGCACTCTCACGTATTGAAGTTACGCAGTTAGATTCCTTACTTAGCACGCCTAGTTCTAAAGACAAATGGTATACAGAACTGTATAAAAAGTGCATCGATAACCCACAAGATAGTCCTAACTTCCTAATACAAGGAAATAAGTTGTATAAACATTGCAAAGCTGATTTTTCCTTACAAGCAGACTACGAATGGAAATTAGTGTCCCCTGTAGAGGATAGACAGACCTTAATCTCGGAATGTCATAACTCTCCCACCGCAATACACCCAGGAGTGTTTAAAACCTTTAAAAAATTATCGCTTAGAAATTTCTGGCCCGGAAAGTATAACGATGTAAAAAATCGGTGTCTCATTGTAATGTTTGTAAGGCGTATAAACATTCGACAAAACCAGCCTTAGGTCATATTTCTCACCCCAAAAATGTAGACCGCCCGATGCAGAGCCTGAGCGTAGACTTGATAGGCCCATACCCGAAAGGTTACGATGGAAACTTCCATATTCTGAGCGTGGTAGACGTTTTCACCAAATACTGTTGGCTATTCCCATTACGCCACGCTACGGCTAAAGCCATAATAGAAGCCTTAGAATATAATATTTTCTTACCAATCTCTGTACCTAGAACACTGATAGTCGATAACGGTCGTCAGTTCATATCAGGTGCCTTTAAAGCCTTCTTGTCTCAGTACGGCGTTCCTGATGTATATTACAACACCTTTTATACACCCATGAACAACACCGTGGAACGCTATAACCAAACCATCGGAACCTCGCTGGCTATCCTAGTAGGTGACGATCACCGCCAGTGGTCAAAACACGTCAGAACGGTACAAGCAGCAATAAACAATACTGTCAATCTTACGACTGGATACACCCCGTTTTTTCTTATGCACGGTTTTGAACAGACAGTGCATGGCACGTCGCACTGGCGTATTTCCCCCGATGTTAGTCATAGCGACGTACAACCAGACACGGTAACCGATTGCTAAACATACAACAAAAAATACCCCGAAAAACTACTCACATAAAGAAAAAAAAATAACACCCTGGATCACGAAAGGATTAGTAAACAGCATTCATAAAAGAGACACAATGCACATGCAAGTACGCAAAAACCCATATGATGACAAACTAAAAAATAATTACCTGCTATATAGAAACCTTTGTAATAAATTAATCAAACAAGCCAAATACAAGTACTACAAAAAAGAAATAAAATCCGCCAAAAATGACCCCAAAAAAATCTGGAAAATCGTCAAAGATATTACTTTCTCCAATACGAAAAAAGACTCGAAGATCAAAGTACTGTTAATAAATGGAAACAAAACCCTTACAAAAAATGAACCTGGTAAAATAGCAAATTTTATTAACTCCCAATTTGCAAAAGTTGGATCTAACTTGGCTGAAAAAATTCTTTTAAAAAACGGCACAACAGAAGACTCTTTAACCAAACTATCCTCTACCATGCAACCAAATCATTCGTTTTATGCTCACAAAATAGGTACAAAGGAAATATCGGATTTAATTATTTCTCTCAAACCAAATTGCGCTGTGGGCCCAGATAACCTCTCCAATCATATACTGATTAGTCTCCGAGAACATATACTTATACCACTTCAACATATTTTCAACCAAAGTTTCAGCCTCGGCTTTGTCCCCGATCATCTAAAAATAGGTTGTATTACTCCAATACATAAATCGGGAGACAAAACGCTGATCTTAAATTACAGACCAATCACTCTCCTAAATTCGCTATCGAAACTACTAGAAAAAACTATGAAAAAAAGACTGCTCGCATACCTTGACAAACACAAACTGATCTCCACCCGTCAATTCGGGTTTCGGGCGAAAATGGGAACAGAAGACGCCTTATCGGAACTAACCTCCTACATAGTAAAAAACCTAGATGGCGGTTCAAAGGTGTTAGGAGTGTTCTTAGACCTAGCAAAAGCTTTCGACACCATCTCACACAAATTACTCCAACAAAAACTCAAAAACATTGGCATAATAGGTCCACCACTAAAATGGTTCATCAGCTACATTGAAAATAGACAACAAATTGTAAAAATCAATAATCAAGAAAGTGACAAAGTAGGCAACAGGTATGGAGTACCCCAAGGCAGCGTCTTAGGTCCCATACTGTTTCTCATCTACATTAACAGTCTAACTGAGATAAGCCTAGGGAACATAGAGTACAAAGTTATCAGTTATGCAGATGACACTGTAATTTTATTCAAAGCCCAATCATGGGAAAAAGTCTTCAAAAACACGGAAGCAGGGATGACTGAAGTAAATAAATGGCTAAGAAATAATCTACTGACACTAAATATTTCTAAAACAAAATACTTAACTTTCAGTAAAACATTAGCTGGTCAGCCAGATAGTCGCCCACAACTACATCTTCACCCCTGCACAGTTACCTCATTAACTAACTCACGCTGTGTTTGTGACAAGATTGATTATGCGCAAAATATTAAATATCTCGGTTTAACTGTTGACAATAACTTAAAATGGGATCTCCAAATTAACCTAATTACAAAAAAAATACGGAAACTCTCTTACATCTTCAAAACAATTCGAAACATTATGTCACTTCCTCAGCTAAAAAATATATATTACGCACTCTGTCAAAGTATTCTAATGTATGGTATTTCAGTATGGGGAGCAGCTGCAGAGACTCACCTCAAATCACTTAAAAGTAATCATAAAACAATAATCAGAATTATGTTTAGAAAGCCTTATCAACATCCGACAGAACAGATAATGATCAACAATAACCTATTAGACATAAATAAACTATTCATAAAGAAGATCATCTACAAAAACTGCATAAAAATATCACCACACTTCATAACTCACTCGCAATACACAAGAGCAAACACACACAATCAACTACAAGTACCATATATCAAATCAAATTTTGCAAAAAAACATGAATCTTACTTGGCACCATATATATTCAATAAGTTTGTAGCCCAAACAAAGACCTACGTCGCATCTAATAATTTGAACTGGGTTTTCAAAAGATTTTTAAACTGGTTGAATGTCAAGGAAAGAAGAGAGATAAGTAATATTCTTAATATCTAATATTTTATATTTTCTATTTTCTACTCTATTTTTAAATTCTCTGATTTTCCTCTTATTTTTTATTATTATTTTTACTATAATATATATGTTTCTTTTTTTCTTTGTTTTACCACTTATTTGTTTTTTATGTAATTAGAAATTGTTAGTTACCAGCCTCAGAACAGACTTTGTCTAGTGAGGAGGGTAAGGAAAAAAAATCATGTTGTACATAACTAATAATAAATAAACGCCCGGGTTGCCGGCACTGAATTGAATTGAATTGAATTGATTACGCACAGAAGCTGCAAGAACTTATAGCCATTTACGACAAAGTGAGTGACGCACTCGCCGTCGCGTATAAACAGAGCGCCCTTCGTTACAATACTAGACACAGATTAGCCTCTTACGAGGTGGGTGACGTCATTTGGAGAAGGAACTTCCCACAGTCCAAAGCAGGCGTCTATTTCTCGGCCAAACTCGCACCCCGGTTCGTAGAAAACAGGATAAGAGAAAAGGTCTCTAGAACGGTTTACCTACTCGAGAATTTAGATGGGAAAATGGTCGGGAGATTCCACATTAAGGATTTGGTAAAAAGAGGTACCGACGTTGCCGCCGTATCAGGTTGAATTTTTTTTTTTTGTTTTGTTATTATTATTTTTGTTCATTTTCTCTCCACCCCTGGATACGTGTGATATATTATACTTAATCATTCCGTGGGCATGGTGTCAACAAATGAACCGGATAATAATAAAGGTGGTAGTTGTCCCTCTTTATATATAACCCAAGGTCGTCATGAAACCTTGTTACTACAAAGATATAACGCATATAGCTTACCTTTCATTTATTACAGAAGTTTGCAAATTCCTTCTTACTACGATACAAGTGTTGACAATCTGGGACGCTGGAGGGTCTTCACGTAATTGTTAAATTTTTCTTTTTTCTTTTAATAAAAACTCAATTTACATTATTAAACCATTCGCAACGTCATCAAATTCATTATGACAGTAGCAGTTTTCTGCAGACGAGAACAATATATGGTTAGTTAGGAGAAGTATTCGCTTAGGTATAATTTTTATTTATATAGATATATATTTTAATATATATAATTCACTTTCGAAACACGACATGATTCATTGATAGAGGGCAGAGTTCAAGAACCTTAAGTTTTGTGGAAGTATTCTTTATATAGGGAAGATACCACCTTGAGTATTCAATATCCTACCCGGGACCGGAATGAAAACTTGATTTTCATTTTCGTGGAACGCTTGTTCACTAGAAATTGCCCAAATTCTAGGTACAATAAGGGAATATGCAAGCATACCCCTTTTTTTCCGTTGACAGGAGACGGCATAAAGAATTCTTGTGCTAGGGAGTGGTGGACAAGTCCTCCGTCACTCATAGTAATAGAAGCAGTTAATGGACTGGTAGGTAATAATAACTCAAGTAAATCTTGATTGTGTCATTAACCTTATATATTGTAAATAAAAAGGCGTTAGTTGTTAAAACCCTGTTTATAAGTTTTGCCGGCGACAGTTGGACGCTATCCATTGTACAGATGACCCTGCCGACCCTGCCGACCCAGACGACCCTGCCGTATTACGGAGTACATTTTCTTGTATATTCATTGCGGCAAGGACACAAGTCAAATAACGAGGTCGTAGCTAATCGTTACCATTATTCCTTCTTTTTTTCTTTCCTTCTTAATGTTATACATCCGCGTGTACAATTATAATTGTGCCGCATTACCTTCAGTCAAGTCGCTCTGGAAACCTTTCATTGTTCAGAACTGTTCTCGCAAGCTGACACATGTAACGAGAATCAAAGGAGCACACACACTGTCGCGGATGACTTAAGGATGTACCAATGAATATTATCCTATATATATGTATTTTTTTTTATATTTTATACCCTTATCAATTAAAAAATAAATCATAGGTTGTGAGTTATTGTAAGCACGTAATTGATTACTTCGGTATCAATTAGGTAATCCAGCGGGTAAAGTCCTTATGTCGGGACGAATTAAAGCGATGTTAATTTTAATGTTTTGATTCCGTGTGTATTTAAGATGAGGTTGTATCTCTCATCGTACGAGGTATTAAAAAATATTATCAGCTGCATTTAAGTCATTACGGTTTTGTCTGGTTATTTTGGTGAAAACACCTTTTGGAGGTGTTCTGAGTAATTTGGTGCAGCGCTGCACGGCTCACCTGAGGTGGGTCGATAAAGGGTTATAGGATTCATATTAGGCCTCAAAAATTAATATTCATGATAGGTGTTCAGTAGCGTAACCTTATAATTACACGCGAACATGAGAGGATGGTCATTATGCCTGATAATTAAATGCTAGCTGGACAAAAACCATGACAAGTTGCTATTACGGAATTAACATCTTGAATAGAGTCGAATTATGTAAATAACTAAAACTTTTCATTGTAAAAAACGCGAATGTGTGTTGATTTCGGTCAATACAGGACGTCAGTCAGCGTTAATATTCTCTAACCAGAATAATGTGCATAAAGAAACCTTGTATAGTTTTAAGAATTTCATTGTAAAAAAAACGCGAATGTGTGTTGATTTCGGTCAATACAGGACGTCAGTCAGCGTTAATATTCTCTAACCAGAATAAAATGCATAAAGAAACCTTGTATAGTTTTTAGAATTTCATTGTAAAAAACGCGAATGTGTGTTGATTTCGGTTAATACAGGACGTCAGTCAGCGTTAATATTCTCTAAACCAGAATAATGTGCATAAAGAAACCTTGTATAGTTTTAAGAATTTCATTGTAAAAAAAAACGCGAATGTGTGTTGATTTCGGTCAATACAGGACGTCAGTCAGCGTTAATATTCTCTAACCGGAATAATAGACATAGGAATGATTGCACAATTGCTAACATGGTAACCAATTAATTAATGTGACACTACTGTATCCTTGGTTCTATCTCTTGTTGTTACTGGGACATACCTGCACCCAACCAGTTTTTTTATTATTTTAATCTTTTTTATGTTTTGGGAAACATTTTACACTATTGTTTATGAGGAGCTCCTTTTTTCTTCTCTTCCCACCTTCGCTGGCGTGTCTGTACCAAACTAGGTAGTAATTCTACATTTCTTGAGGAAAGGGTTGGCAACCCTTATTCAAGATATTTGCTAGGGTTTGATAGCTTGGCTCTCAGGTATTTAAAATTTGTTGGCTCTTAGGTAGGGAGTGTTTAATTCTTGGTGGAAGAGGTGTCTCTGTACCTCACTCGCGGCAACCATGAGGAAGCGTCCCTTGCATCAGCTACGTTACCCCTATCCTTCATTCGTCGGCGGAGAGGGTAGTGTTATGGGTTGCCCATATACCTATCTATCGTGCGAACATCACGAAGCCAGATCGAGTCAGGAAGCCTATCACGAGTGTCTTGCAGCCAATGAACAGGCCCTAAACATTTTTAATACCATATAAGGTCATGTATTTAGGACATTTGCACGCGTACACGGCATGCAAATTATCACCCGTTCCCTCCGGACCAATAGAGGCATTGCCCATATATGGGGTTAGCCGTCTCCCTTTACCGGGAGACGCAAGGGAAAGAGAAAACAAGCGAGAGTTCAAAGCAGGCACCCGGAGCGAGCGGTTCTCCCCGACCGAGATGTGTTGGGCGACGGTAGTTCCCGCTCGTAACAATGTGAGCGTCGGCCAGGATTGGTGAACTCCAGGAAACCCCTGACGCTCCTCCTACTCCTGCCGTGCCGCCCGCTGCTTCGCCACCCGCTCGTAACAATGTGAGCGTCGGCCAGGATTGCTGAACTCCAGGAAACCCCTGACGCTCCTCCTACTCCTGCCGTGCCGCCCGCTGCTTCGCCACCCGCTCGTAACAATGTGAGCGTCGGCCAGGATTGCTGAACTCCAGGAAACCCCTGACGCTCCTCCTACTCCTGCCGTGCCGCCCGCTGCTTCGCCACCCGCTCGTAACAATGTGAGCGTCGGCCAGGATTGCTGAACTCCAGGAAACCCCTGACGCTCCTCTTACTCCTGCCGTGCCGCCCGCTGCTTCGCCACCCGCTCGTAACAATGTGAGCGTCGGCCAGGATTGCTGAACTCCAGGAAACCCCTGACGCTCCTCCTACTCCTGCCATGCCACCCGCTTCTTCGCCACCCGCTCGTAACAAAGTGAGCGTCGGCCAGGATTGCTAAACTCCAGGAAACCCCTGACGCTCCTCCTACTCCTGCCGTGCCGCCGCTGCTTCGCCACCCGCTCGTAACAATGTGAGCGTCGGCCAGGATTGCTGAACTCCAGGAAACCCCTGACGCTCCTCCTACTCCTGCCGTGCCGCCCGCTGCTTCGCCACCCGCTCGTAACAATGTGAGCGTCGGCCAGGATTGCTGAACTCCAGGAAACCCCTGACGCTCCTCCTACTCCTGCCGTGCCGCCCGCTGCTTCGCCACCCGCTCGTAACAATGTGAGCGTCGGCCAGGATTGCTGAACTCCAGGAAACCCCTGACGCTCCTCCTACTCCTGCCATGAGATCGTCACTTAACAACAATCAGCATGGATTTATGAAAGGAAAATCTACTACCACTAACCTAACGGCATTTGTCGAAATCTTACAAGACAATATGGACCAACGCGTACAGGTAGATGCAATATATACAGATTATAGCAAAGCCTTTGATTTAGTAATCCATGATGTTTTGTTGACTAAACTTTCACTAATCGGCGTACACGGAGATCTCCTCAGATGGCTCTCGTCGTATTTGAAAAATCGCAGCCAAGCAGTAGTCGTCGGTGGCTATAAATCGAATTGGGTAACCGTACCGTCAGGAGTACCCCAAGGGTCATTATTGGGACCATTGCTCTTCAATATATACATTAATGACATTGGAAAATGTTTTCTCCACTCCAGAACGTTACTATACGCAGACGACATGAAAATATTCTCTCCTGTTACAAGTATCAATGACTGTACTCGCGTACAAGAAGATTTAAATCGCCTAAATAGCTACTGCACACAACACAACCTTCAAATAAATGTTAAAAAATGCGGCGTCATCAGCTTTACCCGAAACAAAAATCCCATTTCGTTTGATTATTCCCTTAACGGCACAATACTTAGAAAAATGGTGGAGGCCAAAGATCTGGGAGTAGTGCTAGACCCAAAATTACTTTTTGACCGACACATCGAATCCATAGTTGCAAAAGCTTCCAAGGTACTTGGCTTCATACTCAGAATCTGCAAACACTTTAAAAATGTAATCACTATGAAAATGCTGTACTTTGCGTATGTACGCAGTTCTCTGGAGTACGCCTCTCAAGTCTGGAATCCCAGGTACACAACATACATAGAAAGGATTGAGAAAATACAAAATCGTTTTCTACGATACCTTGATTTTCGGGTGATATCGTCCTCATCTAAGTTATGTGGAGTCAGCCACGTTTTTCAAAATCTCGTCACTAGAAAATCGTAGAAATTCTGCAGACGTAATATTCTTGCAAAAGATAGCCACCTCTGCGATAGATTGCCCGGAATTACTTGAAAGAATTCAATTAAGAGTGCCCACCAGACAAACTAGACTAAATCACACACTTAACACACCTCGATGCAATACTAACTCTAAACAAAACACATTCATTAACCGCGTTTCACACTTTTTTAACAATTCATACAATGAATTCGACTTATTCAACACAGCACCCCAAATTCTAAAAAAAATAAACAATAAATAACTTCTAAACATATACAAACTATTATACTCCTATACAAATAACTTATTCACTCCCAGATTAGATCCGTCCCCTTCCCCTCCCGCCCACCATCCCATCCCAATAAGCTATTATAACTATTATAACTATTATAACTTTTATAACTTTTTAATCTCTCTAATTAATACACACCAGTGAAAACCTATTATTGGTTCAATAACATATACATATGTAAATACACCTAAGTAAATAATGTAACTGTTGGTTTTCCAAATAAAATAAAATAAAATAAAATAAAATAAAATGCCACCCGCTTCTTCGCCACCCGCTCGTAACAATGTGAGCGTCGGCCAGGATTGCTAAACTCCAGGAAACCCCTGACGCTCCTCCTACTCCTGCCGTGCCGCCGCTGCTTCGCCACCCGCTCGTAACAATGTGAGCGTCGGCCAGGATTGCTGAACTCCAGGAAACCCCTGACGCTCCTCCTACTCCTGCTGTGCCGCCCGCTGCTTCGCCACCCGCTCGTAACAATGTGAGCGTCGGCCAGGATTGCTGAACTCCAGGAAACCCCTGACGCTCCTCCTACTCCTGCCGTGCCGCCCGCTGCTTCGCCACCCGCTCGTAACAATGTGAGCGTCGGCCAGGATTGCTGAACTCCAGGAAACCCCTGACGCTCCTCCTACTCCTGCCGTGCCGCCGCTGCTTCGCCACCCGCTCGTAACAATGTGTGCGTCGGCCAGGATTGCTGAACTCCAGGAAACCCCTGACGCTCCTCCTACTCCTGCCGTGCCGCCCGCTGCTTCGCCACCCGCTCGTAACAATGTGAGCGTCGGCCAGGATTGCTGAACTCCAGGAAAACCCTGACGCTCATCCTACTCCTGCCGTGCCGCCCGCTGCTTCGCCACCCGCTCGTAACAATGTGAGCGTCGGCCAGGATTGCTGAACTCCAGGAAACCCCTGACGCTCCTCCTACTCCTGCCATGCCGCCCGCTTCTTCGCCACCCGCTCGTAACAATGTGAGCGTCGGCCAGGATTGCTAAACTCCAGGAAACCCCTGACGCTCCTCCTACTCCTGCCGTGCCGCCGCTGCTTCGCCACCCGCTCGTAACAATGTGAGCGTCGGCCAGGACTGCTGAACTCCAGGAAACCCCTGACGCTCCTCCTACTCCTGCCGTGCCGCCCGCTGCTTCGCCACCCGCTCGTAACAATGTGAGCGTCGGCCAGGATTGCTGAACTCCAGGAAACCCCTGACGCTCCTCCTACTCCTGCCGTGCCGCCCGCTGCTTCGCCACCCGCTCGTAACAATGTGAGCGTCGGCCAGGATTGCTGAACTCCAGGAAACCCCTGACGCTCCTCCTACTCCTG
Source organism: Limnephilus rhombicus (assembly GCA_929108145.2). Lineage (NCBI taxonomy): Eukaryota > Metazoa > Arthropoda > Insecta > Trichoptera > Limnephilidae > Limnephilus > Limnephilus rhombicus. Next base: position 43,932,645 of record OV815283.1, read on the forward strand.
CCGTGCCGCCCGCTGCTTCGCCACCCGCTCGTAACAATGTGAGCGTCGGCCAGGATTGCTGAACTCCAGGAAAACCCTGACGCTCATCCTACTCCTGCCGTGCCGCCCGCTGCTTCGCCACCCGCTCGTAACAATGTGAGCGTCGGCCAGGATTGCTGAACTCCAGGAAACCCCTGACGCTCCTCCTACTCCTACCGTGCCGCCCGCTGCTTCGCCGCTCTTCACACGTGAGCCTTCATAATACCCCCCCCCCCTCTCTAGTTATTCGTGAGCCATTTAGATTCTCAGCCCAAATCACCTCTTCCTAGGCACCCGCCAGTCAGGACTTAAACTGAGCTATTGTCTTGCATTACCTTGCTTATTGTCAATAAACCTGTCTATACCAACTACCTGTTTCACTGGATATTGCCTGTAGAGAGACCGTACCTCCCCGAGACGAAGTTCGCATATTCAACAGCTGCCGTCGGCACCCCCGTATCACTGGCATAAACATGTAATACGTAACATCTGTGAAGATACTGTCAACTTGTTTTTTTTTTGTAAAAGATTCCGTAATATAGTTATGGTAAAGTAACAGGTTAGTAGCAGTTGACCTACCAAAAACGAATCCGTGTTGGTTTTTATCAATTACTTTTAATATTGATGGATAAATTAAATCGAGAACAAGGGATTCAAAGATTTTCGGGAGTGCTGATTGTATGCATATAGGACGGTAGTTTTTAATGTCTGTGTCGTCACCTTTTTTGAAAATCGGGGTAATATAACTAGATTTCCAACGGGTTGGAAAATGTCCAGAAGAAAGTAGGTGGTTAAATAGTGCGGTGAGTGGACCTGATATTGCAGATGCGCATTGTTTGAAAAATATTGGTGGGATGTTATCTGGGCCTGCAGATTTGTTAGGGTCAAGTGAAATGATTTTATTTAAGCATGATTCCTGTGTTATGAGGCAATTATGTAGATGTATTGTGTTTTGATATGTGTATGATGGTACGTTGTTATCTGGTATTTCACCTTCGTATACACTTTGGAAATGATCCGGAAACAAATTAACAATATCAAAGGTGCTATTGGCTATTTTGCCATCATAATGCATTGTGGGGGGGTAGTCTGTACTTTCATTGTTTAATTTTTTAACAAAATTCCAAAGATTCTTTGTTCCTAGCGCAGTTTTCTCAACGGAGGTGATGTGTGCTTTATAGCACAGTTTCGATAGTGTTTTACATTTCTTTCTTGTTTCTGAGAAGTTTGAGTAGTCGTTGATTTGGTGAGTCAGTTTAAAAATTTTATGTAGCTGTTTTTTTTTGTTTAAGTAAGAGTATAAGATCTGTGGAGAACCAAATTGGATATGTTCTGTGTTTTGGTGTATACGAGGGAACATAAGATTTTATATTTTCAGAAAATGTTTCATAGAGTTTTTCTAGTATTTGTTCGGTATCACTGTTAGTGGTCAAGAAAGTCCAATCTGTATTAGTGAGTTGGTAGTTAATAGACTCGTAATCAGCGTTTTTGAAGTTGAGTGTTGTTTGTTTCAGTGGTGGATTGTTCGTGTACATATTTACTATAATGTGTAAGGGGAGATGATAATTATTCACTGGAACGAGCTGATCGTCTGACATTTCAACACACAGTTTAGAGCTGTAAAGGGCAAGATCTAGAAAGCGATCACATACATTAGGTACAAAATTATGTTGATGCAAATTTAAATAGTTTATCGTATCTATCACTTCACGTGCTGGGTCGTTAGAACTTTCGTTAGTAATATAACCATTGTCACTAGAGTTCCATTTCAAATTGGGAAGATTATAATCGCCGACAATAATTATTTTCGATGTAGGATTTTTTGACATAAGAAATTCGATGTCTTCGCAATGTTTCTTGTAGGTTTGGATGTCGGAGTTTGGTGGTATGTATACAGTTCCAATGATGATTTTTTCCATGGGAGTGACAATTTGTACAAATAATTGCTCCAATGAGGTATTTTGCGTTTTTAGTTTTTTCACTGAAATATTTTCCCTGATTGCAATCAAAACTCCGCCTCCTCTGGATTTGGTACTTGATTTAGGGTTTCTGTCACACCGAAATATCTTGTGGTTTGTGAAACCAAGTTCGGGAAATTTTATTTCTGGAACGAGCCATGTTTCAGTAAGGATAAATATATCATGTCCGTGTAAAGGTACCGTTACTTTAAGGTCATGTAGTTTTGTACGAAGTCCTCGTGTATTTTGATAATAAATTTTGATTTTATCAGGGCATTTGGTCCAGCATTTTCGGTTAGTTAGGCCATATCCAATGGTGGATTTTAGTTTTTTGAGACATTTACTATTGCTGGTTTATTATTTATAAATTTTATAGTTAGTCCGACTTCGCCTTCCAGGGTACGGTTTGCCAGGGTTTGTCTAAGATCATTTAGGTATTGCCTTTGTAGAGGGGTTTGGTCGGAATAGATTTTGCAATCGGTGTGTGTTAGCGCTATATTTATTCTGCGCAATACATTTAATACTGTCAATGAGTCGTTAAGGATGATTTTCATTGGCCTTATTTTATTTGGTTTAACTACGCCAATGCGGAAGATGTTGACAGAGTTTTCAACGAGCGTGGAATCGATTTTGTTGAGAATTTTTAAAACTTCCACTTTGTCCTGTTTGATTCGGTCCAATTGATTTGCCATGACGCTTTCGGGCACATTTGTAATAATTAAATTTTTGGCTCTCACCTTTCTTTCTTCCAACTCGTCGGCTGCTTCGCACATTTGGGCTATTTGTGTCCCATTTGACAGGGACTGGGGCGGAGGCTGGAGCGGCTGGTTTTCTGAGATGCGTTGGTATGTATTCTCACAATCACCACATTTTACCTACCATGGTAAAACCCCTTTTTCTTACCCCTCGATTTTCAGCTCACCTTGAGTACGTAAAACCCAATAGTGGTCTCAGGCATGAAAGTCGGAAATGGTTACTTTACCTTTTCTGGTACATATAAGTTTTTTCAATTTTTTCCTGAAATCAAAAATTGATGGTATCCTTTTTCACCCATGCTCATGTTTTCCCCAAATTGGATATTGACACGTCCATTTTGGAAATTGTATTTTATAAAACCAAAAGTTGGCCTTTATAAAGCATACACAAATCTCTTGGCTCGTTCGACTAAAGTACGTAAAACCGAATCATCCGGTCTTTGGTTGCTACAACGGAGCCCTTTGATTTGTTTCCCTAATATTACGTCACGTATGTCTTATACTACACGTTTCAACCAACGGGACAGGTTAATAAAACCTCACGGTCATCCTGATTCTCGAACCCAAATAATTGTAATTTTTATCGTAAATCAGCATTGATTTGTTCGATCATCATTTCGCAATTATTACATCTTATTTCCTTTTCCAAAATGGTCACTCGGACAGTATGTAAAACCACTCCAGGTCTGTTTTTTTATTGCTCGGTGTAAGCAGAATGTACCCTGCCATCACGTTATGCCTCGTAACATATGAAGTAACATTAAATTGCCTACCTCCTACGTTATTCTATCGTACGCCCCTGGGCTACGGGGTTAGTCAATCTAACGAATCTTTATAAACAACATTAAAACGAATGTTGTTATCATTTATGTTGCTGTACTTAAGCGTAACCTGTACGCAATAGGAGAGATCCTTACAACATCCACCATCATAGGAGAGATCCTTAAAATACCCGCCATAATACGAGAAGTTCGTTATAATCACTTTATGCTCTTGTCATTCTTTTGGTCGTGTGTCATTAATTTGGCATGAGAACCGCCCTTTTTGGTCGTGTGTCATTAACTTGTCATGAGAACCACCTTGTTTATAATTGCGTACTTATATAATCTGTACACCATACGTGAAGACGTTACAATACTCACCATGAATCGTGCGAACGAAATAATATCAAACCCTTTTGTGCGTACTACACAAAGTAGTCCACAACCTTTTCAAATTGTTCAACGACAATGCCCGTGGACTTCCTGTTTTGCCACTTCTTTCTCTAAAGGAAAGAAGCCCAGGAATATCTACTATCTCAAAAAGACTAGCTTGTCAGCTTCACTGTCAGCTATGGGGCATAGTGCCGTAGGAGTTAATCGAATGGGCACAAAACCACCAAACTCATCGTCTGGGAAACGAATAAAAAAAATCCCAGGGTTGTGAATTTGGAGCGAGGGTCTATCTTTTCTCACAATTAAGGAGAAGTTTTTAAGTGACCCTAATCTTTCGCCAAATACACGCAAAAGACTAGTCTCTTTGGTATAATGTGTATTCATTCTCATCTCAGTTGTTTTTTTTTCTAATGTAAAGAGTCAGGAAACGTGCTGGTGGATTTCGTTTCATCCTCACATAGAGTTTGAATTGGAAGTAAGTCCAGTCCCTAGCGAGTTTCGTCACTCAACTCCCCTCCGCCCCTTTCCCTCTTCCCTCCCTCATGTTCTCAAACATGCTACAAAGTGGAAAATCCGTTGTTGTCCATATTTCGCCCTCACTTGGAGTTCGAATCGGTACCTAACCAGGCACAACGGGCCTTCTATTTCACTCTCTTCATATGTTTCATCTTTTCTTCATCCTGGTTTCAACGAGGCGGATTCATGAATATCGGACATAGATGTTATGCAACTTGGCGTACCATCTGTCTCTTTTCGACAACCTTTATACATGAATCAGTTTCGCTGCATTGCCGTGACTCGTTCACGACTTTTTGTCTTGTTCTTTGAAATTCTTCGAAAATGTTACCACTTTATGTTAACATAGGCCATGGAAGGCCGGTTGCTTTTCAACCAAGGTATTTTGTCACCCGGCAAAAAGCCAGGTTATCCTAAAAAAGGATTTTTTTTTTTCAAAAATGTAATTGTATGCTAGCTAGGAATCTTTCTCTCTCTCGTGTTCTCTCTGGGTCATCGGTCAAAACCTCGTTTGTTTATTCTCTGGACACACTTTGTTTCTCTCCAAACTTTTCTTCATTGGTCTCTAGGCAGGTAAACTTCTTAAGGTAAAGTTCTTGGGCATGCTGGGTGGTTAATAACTGATGAGTGTTTCTCCTACTATGTGTAGTTTACACCGCTTATGAAGTGGGTGTATTAAAAATGTAATCATTACAGTGATCAGCTTTGTTTCCTATCGGAAACTGGGACGCCAAACCTTGGCACAGACAAGGTATGCTGTCACTGCGGTAGGCATAAGAATTCTTTCCCAAGGATGGGCATATGGTGTTACCACCGCAATTACATGAGGATGAGGAGATATGAGAAATTAAACATTGTTTGCAAATACAATTGAGATTCTATTTCAATACAAGAAGTATACAAAGTGGTAATTTGGATTCGACTTACCCCTCCAGACCGTTTGATAACTAAGCTAACCTATCTAAAGCGAAGTTGAGCTGTTGATGAACGGAGATGCCTTCTCCCGGGATCCACGGCTGCATCCGGCGAAGGCGTGCCGGCCCTCGATCCGGCAAAGTCGTGCCGCCCTTCGACGTTCTACGATCGGTCTCGTGGACTCCGCTGCTGTCGTCTTATTGTCATCCACTCGATACCAGGCGCGGTTATACTGGCGCGTGGCGGAAAATTCGACAAAAATGGGGCCATTACCCAAATACGGTAACCGACCGGCTAGGCCTTTATAGTTACTCCTTTCAATCGGCCAACACGTTCGAGACGAGCAAGGATGGCTTTAATAACACCCGATTAGCAAATCGACCCTCTCATTGTACCGAGAGCTTCCATCCGCGTATATACGGTACCGGTAAGGATTCTGCGTCACGAACATTCCGGTAAACTCAATCCAAACTCACGAATACGATCTCTTAAGATCCAGTCGCGGATACTTTATTTAATTAAAAGTAACATTTGTTACGCTCGACAATGTTCACATGTTAAACCAAATGGCACCGACGTCTCATTTCTGGTCCGTGCCCAATCGGGCCACAACAAAAAGTGGTTCGTAAAAACGGAGAATATTTGGCTGTCAAAAAAACCATATACAAGTAAAATTTCGGAAAGCACAGTGCTTGACCGCGATTGTTATAAAATAGTCAATATTTTCATAACAGAATTTTGCTTTAATAATAATTTCTGCCGGATTTAAAAAGACCGGAAGGATGTCTCCATCGGCAGCCAAGCTGAGCTTCACTTCCTGGCAGCGCTCGCTGTGGTTACGGAGGTCCCCCGCCGCTATTTTCTACATATTTGTTCCTGAAAGCACGGACCATACCGCCTTTATGTATGTTGTCTTGTTACGCCACTGCGAGCCGAGTTGTCCCGCTATATATAATGACACTCTGGACTACCTTTTGGGCACGCTAGCCCCTGGGTTTTGTTCCTGCTCTCGCTACCAAGCCCGTTTTGCCGTCTCTTGCTCTGTCATGCAGCGACGCACACCATGTCATGTGTAAACCATTATTACCTTGACTCTCCAGTATTCGCTGAATGCGTACCCTTACAAGTTATTCCGAGCTACATTATGCTTCGATAACTATTATATACGATCCGTGCCCACCATAATGGCACATTAGGATTCGTACTGGCATGTCTGCAGATCCTGGGTTCTCCTCTTCAACGACCTCTGTAACCATAGCCTCCCCACTGCAACCACAGTCTCCACTTCGTAACCTTCGACGGCTACGACAAAACAAAGTGTTTTTTTTTCTCCAAGGCCCTAGTGTACTCTTGAGTGTTATCTCAAATGGGTCAGATTACAGTGATAATGTAATCCCTTTAGAGTCTGTGAAATCGCGTTTCTTCGCAATCCTTCGAAACTCTTCGAACCCCGTCGAAATCATAAACAAATCTACGCACCGCAAACTTAGCTTCCAGACCAATGAAACCCTAGAGTCACATTGTCATAACTTTGTCTTTGTTCTTTCAATTGCATAAATATGTATGTCGTTTCACCCCTCCATGTGCTAACTGCCTGTCCCTCATATTTTATGTACCCTCCTCCCTACCCTGTCAAACATTGTACCTAGCCCATGGCATAAGCTAGTTTTAAGATGTTAGTCAGCTCTCTCTCTCTGGTCAACAATCTCTCTCAATTCCCGTTGGTAACGTAGAGGGTTTTTGCCTTATTGCTCCATTGCCACGTCGCCTTTTTTCCGAGCGCGGGGGGGAGGTGTTACGATGCACGGAATACGCCCCTACAAATTACTAGGCTACACCACTATGAATGCAAGCGTTCTCCACCCCTCCCCGCGTCCGCGCGCCAAGCAACCGCCATTCTACGGTAGCTACACGGCGTGAGCGCACGCTCTGCCGCGAATCGTTCCGATTTTGTTCTGGAATATTCCAACGAAAACGCAATGGCGAAGTTCGCCTGTAGAGACCTGTGGGAACGCCAGCCTCGCCTGAAGACCTCTCACCTTGCTGTTCTCAAGGCACCAGCCAGCGGATGTGAGTACCCGAACCACTAATTTCCCCTTTTTTGCGTGTGTCCCTTCCAACTTACGCGTAATTATGACCGGTCTCAGAGGGACTCGTTGGAGAGAGATTTGTTAGGCCCTATGACCCCTGAAATAGATAGGTGTTTGATTCTACCTGTGCTCTATAATTGACTGTGAAACGTACCACTGTTGTATTCTAAACGGATTCTTGCCAATACAAATCATGTTTACTGCAGCTGATTGTTTCATTGCCCTCACCGGGCCGTAGGCTGAGTTTATTTCAGGAATACCACCCATGCACCTAAGAGATCCTACAACCCTGGTGATGATATCTCTATCGCTCTGCTGCCAAATGAGCTAATCCGACGGCAGAAGGTAGACACGTCCAGCAAGGTGTGCTAACAATATATAAAACATAGTCGGGTTAGTTACACCATTTATAACTCAAGAACGGCTGAACCGATTTTGATGATCTTTGATTTGTTGGATTTTTCTCCACCCCGGATAGGATAATAACTATTAAAACATCGCAAAAATTCACGAAAAAGAAAGTTATGACGATAATTCATTTCCTCATACATTTAATATGGAACGAATTTTCATCTTTTGAAAGAGCTGAAGGAATATTGTGGTAGGTAGGTATAATATTGCAGTTTGCTTCAATTCCAAAACATTCAAAAACGTCAAATGTCAATGCGCTGATTGTTTCGCTTTTGTTCTTAATCATATAATGTTGCCCCTCTTTTCTTACACACAATGTCAATAATCGAAATTGAGACAACCGGTGAACGTATGTCTCTGCACCCCTCCAAAGGAAAAATGCAATAATAATAAATTTCTGAAATGAAACGCATTTTTTACGTAAGCTCCACTCAGGACCTATGTCATCTTAGGGGATGCTGTGTGGAGGGTCTTTTTAAGGAAGGGTAGGATAGGAAGTTCTGGGAAGGAAAAAGGCATGAGGGGAGGGTATGAATCTGGGGGTCAGTGTATCCATCCCTCCAACTGCGGTGCAAGGCCATTGCCTTGTCCGGAATTGATTTTTTACCTTGACCTTTCCAGCCGGACTCTTTTTCGGCTGGAAAGGTCAAAAGGCCTCCCTCAATCAGTCTCTCTCGATCCGGCCCGCCACGCAGCAGGTGGGCAGACGCATCCTCCGCCAAGAGTCACCCCATGAACCCGGGCACCCCTGCTAAATCACCAAACGTAGCGAACCACCTGAGGTGACCTATGGCAGAAGTGTTGGTTATCCAATAAATGGTTCCCGGGGCGGTGGCACCCGTACCCGCTTTCCTTCAAAAATTCCCGTAAGTAAGTGGAAATGTAAGAGAATCACAAAAAATATAAATCCATACACAACACCATCTCTGATACTGACTAAAACAAAACCCGGACACTTGGGCATTGATAATTGCTTATTTGTGTAATTTTTAACTTAATAAAAAACTTAATTTAATTCAACAGTTATTGATTCTGAGGTGGTACGAAGTTCGTCGGGTCAGCTAGTTATAGATAAATAAAATAATTTAACTTTGTTTGAACCACTTTTATACTTGAGTAAATCCGACCGGTTTCAGAACGAACGTTCCTTCTTCAGAGTATACATTTGCACTGAGGAAGGAACGTTAGTTCTGAAACCGGTCGGATTTACTCAAGTGGTTCAAACAAAGTTATATTGTTTTATTTATTTATAAATATTTGTGACTAATTGAGAAGAACAGTATTTTCTCTTTCCAGCGTCGAACAAAGCACATATATTATAGGAAAAGTGATGAAAAATACTTTTATTATGGCCTTGGGTATATATTTTTTTTTAAATATTCTTTATTCATTTTGTTTATTACAGGATTGTTTTACATGGTATTTCGACTACCAAGCAAGGCAATTATGTGTAGTATTATGGTAGTCGAGATTCATAAGATATTAAGTATATAAAATTAATAATCATCCATATATATGTAGATGAAAGTACAAACATATAGCATATATATTCAGGAAAATATTCATACTAGTATTAGGTACATGATCACATACAGGAAAGGAGTTAAACTAGGTGAATCTTGTATAAATAAAGATAAAATAGAATAACAAATAAAAATAAAAATAAAAGTAACAAATAATAATATTTTAAGGATAATAGAAATAAAAAATAAGAATAAATATGTAAATCATCTATACAGATGAACAATGATAGTCTTAGACCCCAAAAAACAAATGCAAGTATTCCTAAGCAGCATATGAAATGGGCAAACAATGATGAAAAAAAGCATCAGCGTATTATAAAGTTTTGGTTGAAAATTAATTTAGAGATAAGATTTTTTACTCGAGAAATATGAAAAAATTAGAACAGTTTTTAAGATGTAAGGCATTCTTTATAATATTTCCTTCCCTGAGTAAATAACCAGTTCTGCATATTAATGGCATAAAGATCATCAGTTTTCGATGTCTTAATATCAATACTCAGTAAGTTGAACATTTTAGGCGCGATGTAAGAGAACTGTCGTTGGGCGAAAGCTGTTTTTGTTGGAGGAATTTTGCATTTTTGGTGCGATGAATAGCGGGTGTAAATATTTTGTTGAGTTTTGAGTGTTAAATCATTTTTCCTTAAGTGTATGAGAATTGTCTTAACGTATAATTGTCTAATGTCTAGGATTGCGAATTTTTTTAAAAGTAGCTCTGATGGGTGAGATGGGTGACATTTTAATATAATCCTTAGTAGCAGCTTTTGAATTAAGATCATGGGATATATAATTGAAGCTGCACAGCCTCCCCATCCCACGATACCGTATGTGGCTATTGATTGGAATAGTGCAAAATATATGCATCTAATTGTTTGAAGTTTCAGGATTGATCTTGTGATGTTTCGTCTTTTATCGTTTTATTTATTTCTTATATAACTCTCCTGGTCTTCGGCAAGACAGTTGTAATATTTTCGTTTTCTCTTGGCTCTGATCGATATTTAAATTCTTAAGGCTTTGCATATGTGTGGTAGGGATGGAAGATTCCTCCCCTACGTCACACAAGCCTTTATGAAAATTGGACCCTTATTTCCTCTGATAACTACAGAAAGCTACTTAAAGCTCCCTTGTACTACATATCTTTAGAGATATATGTACTTAACTAATTAATACGTTATTTACGACTTTGAACGTAAATATTTTCGTATTTAGGTTGTAATTAAACTCCATCAAACGTTGTGTAATTTTTTGATATACAGGACTTTAATTACTTTCATTTTTGTGGTAACCCTTTTGATTCTAAACGGAGCGTTGAGTTTCAAACTGTATTGGTCTCTCTCTTGCAAATCTAACTTTAAGTAATCTCTCTAAATGAGCTAACTTCCCTTTGTCGTGTATTATGATTTCCTACATCCTAATGAATTCGTAAATAATCAGTACTAATCGAAACTACTCATGACTAATTGAACAGTTAATTAAATGTACTGAAATGGTTAAATGTTAGTAAATTTGATTATGATTGTATCTTGCACCTGCTTGGCGCCCCTCCATTTTGATTTAGCTGCTATAAGGTACATATAAAGATGGATTTAGTAGGTTAATTTAATTAGTTAATTGCATATTTGACGAACTCAGAATAACCCTTTTCTGGAAAAATTTGGCTCCTGCCTCCATCAAGTAAGCAATGTGATCAGGTTTCAACTAGAAATTCGCACAATCTTTTGGCACGGTTCGATTGATTGATACCTAAGTTATCGCGTCCCAACCGAACCTTCCTCTCGCCATCATGCACTGCCTTCAGGTATTCACCCGAGCCTAGATACCTCCAAATTCCTGCTCCTCCAAAGTTTACTATTTACTTAGGGTGAACCGGTTTCGTCCTATATGCAATCATATACTCACGGGGTTGTGTGGAGTTACGGGTCGTGAATCCTCCCTCCACGTTCAAGAAATGAGACGAGAGTGACCCGACAGGTCTAAAGCACTAATTGTAAGTGAGTTCGTTTCATCCAATGAACAGTACATAAAAAGATATATATATATATATATATAAACATACATTTTGGGAAGGTTTATAACTTGCAATACGAAACTACTTGCATCGCATTTCAAGCTCGGATCTCGCCCATAGAATTCTGCGAAATTCTAAGTTTGGTACCGAATACATACGTAAGAATAGTGGGTAATATAAAAATATACTAGTAGAATGAGATCTTATCTGGCGATGTGTTCTGGAGTTTCGCCAAAACTCCAAGCTTTTGTTTGGTTTTTTGACGGTTTTATTTGAGAGACCCGTCATCTCTATTATTCTGGTTAATGAACCTTGTTATAGAAGCGACCACTGCCTTCTGTTGGTTGAACTGTATTTTTTTAATAATTAATTCAAATACCAACGGTTTGCTACATGCCCCTTTCTCCTTGGAATCTGGAAAAATTTTATAATGGGAAAAACTTACCCCTACAAGATTTTCCGACCCGGGTTCTACACGGATAAACCTTGCTGCAAATTTCCTCAATTAATTTTCATTGTTCTAAATTTAAATAAATCTTTTTGACTTCAATTTTTTTTTTCGTTTAATCTAATTAATTTAAATGATGTATAAACTCTATCGTTCTAAACTGTATTTTATTTCAAAACTCGTTGGTGAAATAACACTTTAAATGATAGTTACTTCACGATTAATTTCGAGATGGTAAATTGTTGTTAAATTAAATTTTTATCCCTCCGAACTTTTATACTTTTTATTATGTTTACGCACCAGATTTAAATGTCCGGGTTTAATTTTCCCCACAGGAAAAACTAAACCCTTTCACACACTTCCCAAATGATCATCTGGTCAATCCACGTTATGCAATTGCACTATATGTATTATAATTACAAAACAATACAAGAACAACATGTCAACCTACCAGAGACCAGATGGGAAAATAATTCACCGACTTCAGATATTTTCATATCAGAGGGTTCGGCTCTGTGGAATTCCTAATTGAACCTATAAATCCTACTGATCCCTCAATATAAATATTTAAAAAATCTTTTGTAATCCTACATGTATTTAAAATTACCGATTTTTGCATTTTTATGTATAAATTCTTTGACAAATCTAATACGCCTAAATTTTGAATCAGAGACCTAGGTATAATGCCAGTAGCCGAAATAACAAATGGTAATATTTTTATATTCCGAGAATGCCAAATTCTTTTAATCTCATTTCCTAAATCTGTGTATTTTCTAATTTTTTCAGAAACAGTTTTTTGAATATTACAGGAATTTGGAATAGCTACATCAATGATATAAGTTATTTTTTTAATTTTGTCATGTAAAACTATATCAGGTCTATTATGACTAATTGTTCTGTCTGTTAGTATAGTTTTATCATAATATATTTTATAAAATTCATTTTCTAAAAATGAATTTGGTTCATATTCATAATATGGTACTATATTACGGCAGTCAATCAAGTTATGTTTAATTACCAAACTTTGGTGGATTATTTTTAAAACCTGATTGTGCCTAAATGTATACTCGGACGGCGCTAATATAGAACATCCCGATATAATATGTTCTATAGTTTCCGGAAAAGCCAAACATTTTCTACATAAATCATCAATTTGATTTATATCTTTGATTATATGCTTCCTATAATTTTTAGTATTAATGACTCTATCTTGAATGGCAAGCATAAATCCTTCTATTTCTGCGCTCAACTCTCCAATACTCAACCATTTGTTTGACGAAAGTTTGTCAACATACGTTTGGTTGAGATAATTGAAGTGTTTTGCATGAATAATTTTATTTGACCAGGAATCTAATAATTCCTGGTTAGTATTTATAAGAATGTTGGCATTCTCGTCATATAAATTTAAAGGTGTAATGTTTCTATCTGCCTTACAAATTATTTTGTGCATTTCTGAGCTATTAGCTTTCCTATGGAAAAAAATTCTAAGCATTTCTACCTGATTGTGTTTCAAAGATGTTATTTTGACTATACCTCTACCTCCTAAATTTCTAGGTAAATTAATTCGTTCTATAGCTGAATTTGGATGATGGCAATTAAACTTTGTTAACGTAGTTCTAATTAATCGTTCTAAACTATCTAAATCTGTATTGGACCATTTAATTATGCCAAATGAGTACGTTAATAAAGGTATTGCCCAAGTATTTATTGCTTTTACTAAATTTTTAGCAGATAGATTGCATTTTAAAATTTTTCTGATCCTAGTTTGAAATTTAATCCTAATATCATTTTTAATACTAGTGTGATCTAATCTATTCGATTGCGGGTATCCTAAATATTTATAAACCTCATCCCCTTTCATACTTTTAATTTTGAAATTTCTAAATATACCCTCGTCTCCGTCTACAATTTTGCCTTTCTCTATATGGATCGTTTTACATTTATCTAAACCAAAAGTCATTTTAATATCATCTGAAAAAATTTTAACTACCTTAATCATTTTTTCTAAATTTGATTCAGAATTTGAAAATAATTTTATATCATCCATATATAATAGATGTGAAACTATACTACTCTCTCTTGTATTACCCTTAATTTTTATTCCAAACTTGCTTTTAATTAACATTTTAGACATAGGATTCAATGCTAAGCAAAACCAAAGAGGACTCAATGAGTCTCCTTGAAAAATCCCTCTTTTTATTGAAATGCCCGGTACTACTATTTTCTTACCTTTTAAATTTACTAGTAAATCTGTATTCCAAAAGGACATAATATTTTTCAAAAAGCTAATTATAATTGGGTTAACTTTATATATTTTTAATATTTTTATTAGCCACGAGTGCGGGACACTATCAAAAGCTTTTTGATAATCTATATAACAAGTATGTAAATTACGCTTTTGATTTTGAATTTGTTTTAAAATTACAGAATCAATAACTAATTGTTCTTTACATCCCATATGTTTTCTGCGACAACCTTTTTGTTGTTCAGATAAAATATTTTTTTCATCCAAATGAGTATATATTAAATCTGTCAAGCAAGAGGTTAAAATTTTGTATATTGTCGGTAGACATGTAATGGGTCTATATTGAGAGGGATTATTAATATTTTCGCTTTTAGGTAACATATAAGTAATGCCCTTAGTTAGAAAATTAGGAAAATTTTGAGGTTGTTTGACAAGATTTGAAAGATTTTTTGCAAAAAGAGGATGTAAAGTAGTTAGACGTTTGTACCAAAAATTATGTATCCAATCGCAACCCGTGGCTTTCCAATTATGAGTATTTTTTATAATTTTGGCTAACAATTCAACCGATATATCAGAAAAACTCATTTGTTCAATGTCTGAACAATTGAGTTCTTCATTTTCTATCCATGAACCTGCCTCATTATGTTTTATATCTTTACTCCAAATGTTTGTCCAAAAATCGCGCATATCTGATTCAGATGGCAACGGAATATTATTATTCGAAATAATATTTTGTTTATCATCAAGTTTGGAATAAAATATTTTCTCATTTTTTTGAAATAATCTATTATTATTTCTTTTATTATACGTATAATTATATCTTTTTAATCTACTAGCTTTTACACCTAATTTTTGTTTTAATAAATCTAATAAATCATTGATTATATTTTCATTATTATTACTACCAATGTTATAACCAAATTTTCTCCCAATTTCATCTACATGTCTCAAAATATTTCTACTTCTATTCCCATTTTTATATTCAATTACTCTAGCTATACTACTTCTTAAAAATACTACATCATTTTCTAATCTAATCTGCCATTCTGGTTTACTATAACTATATGATCTATCATCAGAGGATGTTAATTTAACTCCTAACCTAGTACATATAGTGATAGCACTAGCGTACACTAACGTATGAAGATCTAAAAAACTAATATCGTCAAATATTATTTTTGGTAAAATTAAATTATTTAATTCAGAAATTAATTTAGATAATTTTTTTGACGTATGCAATTTTGGTAATTTTGGTCTAACTGTGGGCTCTATATCTATATATCTATTTATATTATTATGAAGCAAGTTAGCTAATTCTATTACATTATCATCTAGTAAGTTTAAATTTGCAATGTTGATTTCCCTAAGATTATGAATAGCGTTATTTTAGATAATTAATTTAAATATTTATTATTTGTTAGAACACCTTTCATTTAGATTAGACACACATATATTTAATTATAACTTCTTCGCACTTAATTATCACTGGTCCTAGACGCGAAATTTCTAAGTCTGAAAATACAATATTAAGTTATTATAAAATCCGAATTTTCCACTAAAACAAATTGTATTTAACACGAGCACTTTTATTTTTCACAAGTAATTAATGCGTTGACTTTATTTTTATTTTCACTGACTTTAACTGCAAAGTATTTTTTTTGTAGATCACTGGCTTGAATGTGAAATTTTTCTAAGTCTCATAATAATTATCACTTAGAATTTTTCTGCCATTTTTGGCCATTTCCAAATATTGAGATCTTGACAGCCAATTAGATTGCAGCAAAAATAATAAAATATTAAACAAACCAATCAATAAACAGAAAGGCGTACAACAACGGGGAACAAAGGATCGACCTTTGGACTCGGCAATTAAGAATGTAATTAATTATCCCTTCGTTCTCATCGGACCGAGAGGTGAATAAACTCCATGGGAAACAGGGACCGATTCAGGGACATGAGCACATTGAACCCGCGTTTGAAACTAAACATAAGAGTAAATTGAGAGGTAAGGAACCGTAGATTTCGAGATAATATGGAAAAATTAAAGATGAAAAAAAGATACACGTAAACAACGATGGAAAAGTTTAAGTGAAAAATTGAATAGCAAGTGACGAAAACGTGTTGGATGATGTAAAGGAAATTTCCATCTATAATACGATTGTTTGTGATGACCGGAGATGATCGATTCGAGGGAAAACGTGCTTAAGGAAATGGAAATGTTGAAAAAACAATGGAAAATTATTGTTATCAATTCTAGACGGAGCGAGGATATTACGATAAAAGATTTAGGGAGAAAACTTTAAAAAAAATGAGAGTTTTAAAGAGTGGACGAGGGTACATTTCAGAGGTTTAGTGCAGTAACAAGTGGTTGAGAGGAAAATAGAGTAGAGTATCTAGGGGAGTGAAAAATGCTGAAAACATTGCGATAGATTTAACTCAGGAAAAGTAGTCATTTTACGTAATTAAAATGGAGATCATAGTGTTGCATAGCACGCGACTGCAGGTAAAAATGAGACATTACAATGGTTGTCAATCTCACATGTATTTTGTTGATATAAACAAGGAATATTCGAACATGAAAATTGTTTAGATTAAAGCAATTAGTCGTTAAAAGGGCTATAAAGATTAACATTGGTCTTACGTAATATTTAGATTATAGAATTTCACATAAAAGTTAACGACACTGAAATAAAAGAGAATTTATTGCGAGGTGGGTACAGATATTAAAGTAAACAACTGTCAAAGCTTATGGTTTATGGGATTCTGGGTAAGAGAGAGACGAAATTTGGGGGACGTTCACTATGGAGTAATAAAAATGACAGAAATTTAAGGAACGAAGTGGGGGTATCTCCTATAAAAATGTTAAAAATGATATATTAATTAATAACAAATAGACAATAAAATTTTCCAAGAGGCAGCAAACATCAAAAAAACGATATGGTTATGTGAGGAGGGTACAGGGAAACGATGGGAGAGAAGATACGACAGAGAAAAACAAAGTAAATCTTAGATTAACAGTGAATAAAATAAATACGGCTTGAAATGTAAAAATTTATAGGGATATGGACAATAGTGTGAGAATAAATAAGGAAATTCATGGAAAGAGTGTCGTGAATAAAAGAAAATTCAAGAAAAAAATGGAAAATTCAAATATATGACGTAAATAGAGAAAATTCGGTTTTAAATGGAAAGGTTCATATAGAAGACAGAAATGAGGAAATTTCAAGAAATTACGAGTTGATAGAAATTAGATGGGTTTATTACAGGAAATTCTGATACTCTCTTTTGGACCTGAGAGGGGGTATAAGAGAGAAGACAAATGCCAGTTGGGGGTAGTCTACGGCGGTTGTTCAAAGGGTTGAAGGTTCGCGAGACACGACGAAACGTTTGGTAATTTAAAGTTAAAAAATTCTAAGTGATAATTATTATGAGACTTAGAAAAATTTCTCATTCAAGCCAGTGATCTACAAAAAAAATACTTTGCAGAATACTAAAATACTTTAATTTCTATCAACTCGTAATTTCTTGATATTTCCTCATTATTATCGAATGCTGTCCCTTAGTCCCTTCCGCGATTGTACCTTTTACTCCTGTCCCGTACTTTCATACTTACAAGACCCGGATTCAGTAAGATCATGTTAAATCGCCTCAACTTCCTTTGTTTAGATGTTCATACAAAATTAGCTTGAATTTAATAATTTTAAAGTTCCATTTTCATCTATTTCGCAACATGTCCATGCGTACGGCATCTACCATATGTTCCAAATCTGTCCCCAAATTCGCCTATCAGAGATATCTTCATGTCGAAGTCTTTCTCGCAAATTGTTCATTTTTATTTTATTATTTTTCCTCGAGTTTTTCTGTCTTCTATATGAACCTTTCCATTTAAAACCGAATTTTCTCTATTTACGTCATATATTTGAATTTTCCATTTTTTTCTCGAATTTTCTTTTATTCACGACACTCTTTCCATGAATTTCCTTATTTATTCTCACACTATTGTCCATATCCCTATAAATTTTTACATTTCAAGCCGTATTTATTTTATTCACTGTTAATCTAAGATTTCCTTTGTTTTTCTCTGTCGTATCTACTCTCCCATCGTTTCCCTGTACCCTCCTCACATAACCATATCGTTTTTTTGATGTTTGCTGCCTCTTGGAAAATTTCATTTTCTATTTGTTATTAATTAATATATCATTTTTAACATTTTTATAGGAGATACCCCCACTTCGTTCCTTAAATTTCTGTCATTTTTATTACTCCATAGTGAACGTCCCCCAAATTTCGTCTCTCTCTTACCCAGAATCCCATAAACCATAAGCTTTGACAGTTGTTTACTTTAATATCTGTACCCACCTCGCAATAAATTCTCTTTTATTTCAGTGTCGTTAACTTTTATGTGAAATTCTATAATCTAAATATTACGTAAGACCAATGTTAATCTTTATAGCCCTTTTAACGACTAATTGCTTTAATCTAAACAATTTTCATGTTCGAATATTCCTTGTTTATATCAACAAAATACATGTGAGATCGACAACCATGTCGATCTCATAATGTCTCATTTTTACCTGCAGTCGCGTGCTATGCAACACTATGATCTCCATTTTAATTACGTAAAATGACTACTTTTCCTGAGTTAAATCTATCGCAATGTTTTCAGCATTTTCAACTCCCCTAGATACTCTACTCTATTTTCCTCTCAACCACTTGTTACTGCACTAAACCTCTGAAATGTACCCTCATCCACTCTTTATAACTCTCATTTTTTTTTAAAATTTTTCTCCCTAAATCTTTTATCGTAATATCCTCGCTCCGTCTAGAATTGATAACAATAATTTTCCATTGTTTTTTCAACATTTCCATTTCCTTAAGCACGTTTTCCCTCGAATCGATCATCTCCGGTCATCACAAACAGTCGTATTATAGATGGAAATTTCCTTTATATCTTCCAACACGTTTTCGTCACTTGCTATTCAATTTTTCACTTAAACTTTTCCATCGTTGTTTACGTGTATCTTTTTTTCATCTTTAATTTTTCCATATTATCTCGAAATCTACGGTTCCTTACCTCTCAATTTACTCCTATGTTTAGTTTCAAACGCGGGTTCAATGTGCTCATGTCCCTGACTCGGTCCCTGTTTCCCATGGAGTTTATTCACCTCTCGGTCCGATGAGAACGAAGGGATAATTAATTACATTCTTAATTGCCGAGTCCAAAGGTCGATCCTTTGTTCCCCGTTGGTGTACGCCTTTCTGTTGTTTGATTGGTTTGTTTAATATTTTATTGTTTTTGCTGCAATCTAATTGGCTGTCAAGATCTCAATATTTGGAAATGGCCCTAAAAAATTGGGAAGTCCTTGTCCGTGGTTATTTGTTGATACCATCTGTGATTTTTTAATCAATACTCATCTCACTTTGTCTAATTATAGATCCCTACCGTAAATATGAATTCACTTTACTCTGATCCGATAGATGTCGTAGGTGTGTCCGTTTTATAAGTAATTGATATTTTCTTTTTAAATTAAAGTGGGAAACTACGATATTTTCTAATTTTCACTGTTGATCAATGCAATACATCACAATCTGCGAGAGAGAAATATATAGCACAATTTGCGGAGTCTTTTTGTTGTAAAATTGACATGGTCCTCCCAACGCAGTTGGTCATCTATAACAATCCGCAGATATTTAATTTGGTGAGATTTTTTTAGATTGGTACATGAGCAATTATTGTGGGGAGGCGTAGGGGTAATATGCTTCTGTGAGCATGAGTGAATGATAAGATTGGGACAGTTTTGAGGAGGAGTAACTGCGTATGGAGAAAAGTAAATATTTTGTTTTGTCAATATTAAGAGTCAGAAGGTTGTCATCTAACCAATGTTTTACTTTATTTAGGCCCTTATTTGCTTTTTCCATAGTTGAGTTTTAATTTTCAGCTTCAAAGATGATTACCGTATCATCGGCAAAAGATATTATAGTTCCATCAATTTCAAAGTTACATAAAGTGTTAATATATATTAGAAAGAGAAGTGGGCCTAACAAACTGCCTTCAGGCACACCGTATGTGATTGGTAAACTTGTACTTCTGTATTCTTTAGCTGAATTTACAAGAGACTATTGCGACCTATTTGTTAGATAGTTCTCAAACCAAAATCAATTTGAGGGGAGTACCTTTTATTCCTACCTGAAGGAGTTTCTTCAAAAGTATGCGGTGAGAGACAGTATCAAAGGCTTTGGCTAGATCCAAGAAAACAGCGAGGGGCTTGCGGCCTTTATCAAGGTTATCAGAGATTGCTTTTGTAAAAGTTGCAATTGCATCTGCGGCACTACGACCTTTGCGGATGCCATATTGATTTCCTGGCAAAATGTCATTGTCTTCAAGAAATTTGTATAGCCTTCGTTTTACCGCTTTTTCAATTATTTTTGATATCGGACTCAGCAAGGATATTGGTCTATAGTTATTCACTGATGATCTGTCCCCTGGTTCATAGATTGGAATAATTGTTGAGTGTTTTATAGAATTTGGGAAGAGGCCAGTTTGAAAGCTTAGATTTATGATATGTTTAAGGGGCTTAGTGATGATTGGTTTGAGGTGTTTGATCAATTTAGTGGATATATTGTCGATTCCAGTTGAATGTGTGTTTTTGAGTGATAAAATAATTTCAGTGATTTCTTGTTCTGTGGTAGGAGTGAGATTAAATGGATCATAGCTAAGATTATCGATCGATATATTATTTGCTAAGTCTGATCCGACTGTGGAGAAGAATTTATTGAAATTGAAATAGTGTTTGGTCTGCAATGGTTATTTTATTTATAGGTGCGGTAGTTTTGTTGGTAAAGCAAATCTCTTTGACAATATTCCAGATTTGTTTATTGTCATTGGCAGCTTCCTTGATCTGTTTTCTATAGTATTCGTCTCTAACTCTACAGATTATTTTTTTACAACCATTTCTGTATCGTTTGTAAATTTTATTTTAATTTTTTTTTTTATTTAATATAATATAATGGTATAAATTACATGTTTATATACAAGAAATAAAGTTTTTCTATTAAAATACATTAAATAATAATACGTATTACACCCTTTTTAAGAGCAGAGCTCGAGTTAAAAAGGCGGATAAACGCAGGTTAACCACAGTTTAGCAAAGGAAAATATATATATATATATATTTTTATATACGTTAAACAAAAAAAAGATAATTAACAGTAAATAAGAAAAAAACATATAAATATATTTTTTTAAACTAAATAATAGATAAGAAGTACAATTGACTGAAGAGGAGGAGATAAAGAGAAAGGAAAAAAATAATAAGACAAAAAGGATATATAATATTATAATTGAGTTGTTGTGTTGATAAGTTATATAAAAAGAGTTTTTATTGAATTTTTGTATTTTTTGTAATTTTTTTCCAATCTTAATTTGAAGGGTAATTCGTTAAACCATTTAACTCCAATATATTTGTAGAATTGTTGGGCTGTGGTGGTGTTACAGGTAGTGTTATAGGAGAGATTCGTGATTATTGTGATTGTTTTTACAAAATTTGTGAAGTTTATTACGCTTGTGAATACAGTGTAGAATGCCATTTGTTATCCAAGGCTTAAGTTTAATTTTGCGACTACTTTGGTTGTTGTTAGTGTTGGATGTGAAACTTTTTAAATGGTTATGTATGGTGTCGATAAGAAATTTGCACGCTATGTTTGGATCGGTGAATTTATAGAAATTTGACCAGTTTTCCTTGGAAACCAGTTTGAATAGCGTGTCATAGCAGATTTTATTCGTGGGTATTTTAGATGTAGGTAATTTTTTAATAACATGTGAAAGGGAGGTGATAGTAGCATAATGGTCTGTAACCGTGCATTGGTAAACAAGAGATTTGGTATTCAATTTACATTTAGCAAAGACATGGTCAATGCAACTGGCGCATAATTCTGATACCCGAGTGGGGGCCGTAATAGCTGGAATAAAACCTTGTAGAGTTAGTAAGTTCATGTACTCATTTGCTTGGGGATGCATCGTATTTATGATATTAATATTAAGGTCACCAATAAAAAGTACATTTTCACAATCCCTCATACACGATAAGGATTGATTAAGTGAGTTTAAGAATGGTGTTACATTAGACTCACTCGGTGATCGGTATATAGATAATATCGTTACGCTATTTTCTATTTCGAGTTTAATACAATTTGAATTTGTGATTGAGATTTCTTTAACAGAGTATGTGATTTTTGATGTATATGATTACGCCATCATTTTGAGATTTATTATTCTGTGTGTTGTATTGGTTATAGTCTTTTATATTTTTTGGAATAAAGTTATCTTTGATCCAGCATTCGGTCAGAATAAGTAAGTCAAAATCTGAATCAAGGTCTGTGAGTAGTATAAGGAGTTCATTGTAATTTTTGTTAATTGATCTGATATTCATGGAGAATATTTTAAGGTTAGATTGATTTAAGATTTGTCGGACATCTGTAGCATTATTTGTTTCGGTACATGGAATCTGTGAGATGTTGTCTAATACATTTGTTATGTCTTCCATTTTTTTAAATTACTAAAGTATGAACTAATAATGTGCCAAAAATGTAGTTCGGTATTGGTAACAGCAAATTAATAACATAGTAAGTAAAAAAGTATATATATGTAGTGTTGGTTGCAGAATGACTCAGATAAATAAAGTATATGATTGGAGTATCATTTAGGAAAAAAAGATATATTACGAGTATTATCATTTGATTTTGAATTATGAGGCATAAAAGTTGAACTTTTTTTCTGATACTTTAGAACAAAGACGATAATATAAAAATATGTATTTTGTTGTATTTAAACTATAGGTAGGGTTTATGCAGAAATTATAATTGTCATTTAGAATTGAAAAGGTATTATATAACACATGTGTAGGTTTGGGGTCGTATGAAATATAATATAAAAAAAAAAACTGCAATGTAATATATGAGAGGCATACATCCATAAACTTGCCAAAAATATGAAGAATTAAATCAAAAGGATTACGTTCCAAAGAGGTTGTCATTGGAGTAATATTGATTTTATAAATGATCATTTTACGAGGGCAAATATTATGTAGAAAGAAATAATAGTTTAAGATATTAATATTTACAAACAGATGTTCATTATATTTAGTTTGTTGATGGCATTTCAGGTAATGACAACAGTAATCGATCTTTGTTTGTTTCACCTTTGTTTGTTAAATCCTTTACTCAGATAAATCACAGTTTTACTTTCTAAAAAATGCTGAATAGTACATTTTTGTTTATTGGATGGTGAGCTCTGGCATTATGAAATTTGCATAAAAATATTTCAATATGTGGCACGCGAGCTGTTGGAAAACGAAATGAACCGGGAATGAATTAATGAAGCGCGGGAAGGGGGGAGGAAAACCAGGGAGGGGGGAGGGTAACCTGGGAAGGGGGAGGGTAACCTGGGAAGGGGGAGGGGAACTCGGGAGGGGGGTTTGCGGGATGGGGGAAGGGGGGGGGGAGTAGAGTACGCTATGAAAGAATATATTTTCTGTTTTTTTTACTCGAATAAAACTAAATTTTTATATTTTATATTTCCCGCCGACAGATGGCGTGTGAAAAAAAAATGATAAAAAAAGCCGTCAATTTCAACACAAGGGAAAACGCTAGGACCATTGACATAGATCTCAGATGTCAAAGTTTTAGCCTAACAAAACGAAAGTCTCGGCGGTTTGGGTCGTTGTTTTTCGGAAAACGACATTGTCGACGAAAAACCGATTCCGGGCTAGATGTTTTTTTTTAAATACGATAGCCGAAAAGATTCCGCAACTTTTGATAATAATAAAACATATGATTCTCATATAAAATATGTCAGGAGATGCTGACAAAACTCGAAATTTTCCGAAAAAAAATCATCAAAACACGTGCTCACAGATTCCATCGGAAGTTTAAATATTGCTGGCCAGTTCGAATTAACACGTTATTCATTCGGGGTAGGTACCTACTTATTTCGGTAGTATTGCAAATATGATGAAAAAAGCAAAGATTGCAGGAATTTGAGGAAACGCGCAGGTACCTACCCGAATACGTAGATACACAATTAATTTGGTTTTAATGCAATACTAAGTAACGTATGTTTGTTTCGATGATACTGAATAATTCAAATTTTTTTTTAAGTTTGTTCAAAAAGTGAAGGTTATTGCCACCTAGCGGTATATTTTGTAACTTGACTGTTTGAATCACAGATTACAGGCTGCGGCCATAGGGCTGCACTGGTTTAAGGCTAGACGATAAAGCAGATTTCTGGAATCTTTATCAGATTTATAGATTAACAATGGTGGTTGTTTTGTTTATGTTAGTATGTGAAAGTGCAGTTATAAATAGGACAATTTCAGTTAAAAACATGCTCTTAATAACGTGGATCTCCTGTAAACAGCTAGCATTATCTAGCGAGTGGTCAAAGTGGCCAATTTAAGTGATTTTGTTCGGGTCGGGAACAAAGTTATTGTAAAATGTGCCGTGAAATAAACTAGAAGATTTCCTACTTGAAACCATGTTTTCTTGAAGTCTTTCTGCTCAATTACCCATTTATAACATGGCCCTTCTAGCCGCATAGCCCTTACGAGCGGATGAAGGCATCAAAGGAATTACCAGAATGAACCAGCGAGCTATCTAATAAAAAAAACCAGAAAGATGAAAACATGAACCACGAAGAATCAAAAGATAAGTATCCCTGCCATCCTTTCACAATTATTCATTGAATTCCTGTTCAAACAAGCGCTATTTTTTGTGTGTCGATGTACTTATTTTGAAAACAAAAAAAAATTAACTACCCTCAGTGTAAAATGCAAGTCATGCAAATTTATTTTAGGTTAATTGTTTAGAAGATGATTATTGTAAGATTCTGTCATTGTTCATAGCTTGAATTGGTTATTACTGTTGTTTTACGCGATTATTGCACAGAAATTGTTTTTGAAGGAACATTTTTAGCATTTTTTATTGTTGAATTATTGTCAAATACGTAATAAAAATGGATAATTTAAAATCGTTGATTAACAAACGAGGAGTGTTGAAAGGTAAACTTACGAGATTTGCGGATTCATTAAATCAGTTAACGAAATTAAAATTCGCTATGCTAGAATTGAGAAAATAACTGATGATTTCGAAAAAATCCAGGAACAAATCGAAAGCCTTCCGGATTCCAACGAAAGCGATAATAATTTGCAAAGGGAGAATTTTGAAAACCAATATTATTCAATTTTAGCGACTGCAAGGGGAGCAATTCAGTCTGTGGAGACTCCCAAATTGGAAATAAAATTACCTAACCTCCAATTACGAGAATTCAACGGCGATCCAAAAAATTGGATTAATTTTCTAGAAACATTTAAGACACTGGTTCATAACAATACTGCCTTAAGCAATGTACAGAAGTTTTATTATCTGCAATCCTGTTTAAAGGGGAATGCAGCAAAGATAATCGCCAATTTCGAGGTATCAGACCTGAATTATATATCGGCTTTTGAGTTGTTGCAACAGAGGTTTGCAAATTTGCGAACTACCGTACATAGACACATCCAAGCTCTGTTTCAACTTAAAGAGATGAAACATGAGGATCCAGTAGCCATGCGTTACCTGATTGATGAGACAAATGTAAATCTCAAGGCGTTGCAGAATTTAAGCGTGAAAACCGAACAATGGGATGCTTTAATTATATACATAATTTCTAATAAATTGGATGCAAGTTCTAGAAAGCATTGGGAACAAACCCCATTGCAGCATGAGCTACCTACATTACAGGAATTTCTTAAATGTTTAACCTCGCGTGCACAAGTTTTGGAATTAATGTTAAATTCAGATTCGAAAAAAATTCCTACCCACCCGAAAGCAAATAGTAGCAACAATAATCCTAAAAAGGAATCGGTATTTTTAGCTGCTACCCACAATAATTGTATTTGTTGCAATGACAAGGGACATAAAATATATTATTGTAAAATTTTTTTAAAATTAAATTCAGGAGAGAGAGCCAACGCAATAAGGAGGTACCGTGCCTGCTTCAAATGTTTGAGGTTAGGACATACGGCCCCATATTGTAAAATTAATTTGAAATGCAAGCATTGTGATAGCGAAAGCCACAATACGTTATTGCACAGGGAGATGCATCCGAGCGATGACTCCATGAATAAAAGGGAGATGCATCCAAGCGATGACTCCATGAATAAAGGTGAAGATCACCCCGGAGGTGACTGCCAAATGGATGCTGAACGAGTTTCAGTGTCAAACCATTCAGCCTTAGCGAAGGCAGAAAAAACAATTTTATTGTCGACTGCTATCATTGGGGTGGTAGATCACAATAATAAAGTGCATGAGGCAAGGGTCCTGATTGACTCTGGAGCTCAAGCCAATTTTATGCGCGAAAAGTTCGCAATGAAATTAAATTTAAGATGTGAAAACATAAACAAGCCTGTGTTAGGCATACACAACAATGTTTCTCATATAAAGAAACGTGTTGCTATTAAAATGAAATCTCTGAGGACAAATTATAACCAAAATATCAATTGTCTAATATTACAGGAAATAACCACAAACCTACCTCAAGCAACAGTGGCCAGAGAAAATATTAAGCTGCCACCGGGATTACAAATGGCAGACCCAAATTTCAATGTAAAGAGCTTTTGGAATATACTACAAGACGATCGGCTGAGATTGGATACCGGACCTACCCTTCAGAGGACTGAATTAGGATGGATCATATCGGGCCCGATCAACATTCACCATAAAAAAAGGCCAGTACCGCAAATTTGTAATTTATCAATAAACACATTATCCAATGGAGGAAGTGAATCCTGCAAGATTTCAAAATCATGAGGAGAAGGCGTGTGAAGCAGATTTCGTCGCCACGCACTCTAGGGAGAGCGATGGTAGATACGTTGTAAGTCTGCCGCGCCGCCCTTGTGTGAGTCAACTTGGTGACTCACTAAACACAGCGGAGAAAAGATTTAAGAACTTAGAGAAGAAATTTTTAATAAATCCTGAATTGAAATTGCAATATGTACAATTTATGCGGGAATATGAACAACTAGGTCATATGGAGTTATGTGATAAATGGAGAGAGGATGAGCAATCCTATTTTTGCCGCATCACGCGGTTATTAAAGAAACTAGCACCACGACGAAGGTGTGTGTAGTTTTTGATGGTTCGACAAAGACGTTGACCGGAATATCCCTGAACGATGCTCTGATGGTGGGAGCTGTCATTCAAAAGGACTTATACAGCCATTTATTACATTTCAGAAAACATCGATACGTCATGACTGCGGACATCGAAAAAATGTACCGTCAAATCAACGTATGCGAAGCGGATCGCAGCCTTCAGAAGATTGTATGGCGCGAATCACAAGAAGAGGAACTACGACATTACAAATTGAAGACCGTTACCTATGGGCTGGGACCTTCCTCTTTCCTAGCAACGAGATGAGACTAACACCAATTCACAAATAGCAATAAATTGTTAGTTCGCTGTGAACTGACTATCAGTTTATCACTGGCATGGCACTGCCAAAAACAGAGAGAACACTTCACTGGGTAGACTACTCGGCCATCTTGTCCAGGGTGGTCATCATATTTTAATAGTACATCACCATGTACTTCTGTGTGTCATCATTGGGTAGTACATCACCATGTACTTCTGTGTGTCATCATTGGGTAGATCATCATAAATTATGGGGCGGCCGTGCCCTGGTAATCAGATAGTACCATTAATTCTGCAGCGAGGATGATCAACTCGCTTTTGTTAACTGGAAGCCCCAGTGGCTTCAGACAGGATACAGTGGTGTCAACAACACCAGTACCGATGTTCCATAATTATAGTTGTGGTTTGGTTGCATCGGTTCAGCCCTAATTACAGTTAGGCTGTGACCTTGGGAAGGTCCATGGTTTGCCGGGTCGGGAAATTTGGATCCAAGTTTGCTTCTATTGGCATCAAACATATTTTTGTGATAGGTCTCACAAAAGTGCCTTGTGCTGTTATGAAGGTAACCACCCTCACTACTCCACTCCATCCGGGCCTGGATGAGTAGTTAATATGCGCGCCATCTTCCACAATGCAGGAGGCAGATTGTCTTCCATCAAGATTACCAGATCGTCCTTCTTTATTGCCTTTTGGTTGCTGGCCTGCCATTTGGTCCGTTTTTGCAGCTCGGCAAGGTAATCTCGTTTCCATCTGAACCAGATATTTTGAATTAGAGCGTTTAATTTTTGATATTTGCTTAGTCTGTTCTCCGGGAGCTCGCAGACATCCACCTCGGGAATAACCGAAGCATCCCTGCCCATGAGGAAATGGTTGGGAGTTAAAGGGAGAAGGTCGTCTACGTCATCAGACAGGGAAGTTAAGGGACGGGAGTTCAAACAAGCCTCTATCTGACAAAGCAAAGTATATAATAATTCAAACTGCAATGGGTTATTTTTAGTAATTCGATATAAATGTAACTTGGTGGACTTGACTGCGGCTTCCCACAGCCCGCCATGATTCGGCGCCCTAGGCGGCATAAAACTCCAAGAAATTCCCTTATCAGCTAAAAACCTATGAATTTTGTCATTGTTCAGTCTCAGACTGGCATACAGTTCTTTGAGCTTATTGGAAGCTCCTCTGAAAGTGGTTGCATTGTCAGAAAATATTTTTTCCGGCTTACCCCTACGGGCAATGAACCTCTTTAAACAATTTAAAAAAGCATCGCTTGACAAATCTGTTACGAGTTCCAAATGAACCGCTTTGGTAGAAAAACAAACAAATATGCAAAGATACGACTTAATGAGCGGAGATTTCCTCAGCGCTCCAGCCTTCGTGTCTATCGGTCCGGCAAAGTCGACCCCTGTGACAGAGAACGGTAGACTGGGAGTGATTCTCTCAACATCCATTAATTATATACAATTCTTAATTTTCTCAAAAGTTGTCTTGACAGAAGCAAATTCCCGTGATATCTTGAACGAAACCATTCCTTTGTTAAGAATATTATGAACTAAATATACAATTTGGCTGTCCTGAAACGGGTATTCTGCCCAGTTGGACAGACAAAGTATCATATTGTAATGTATTGTAATATATATGCATATGTAAATAAATAAAATAAATAAATAAAGTTAAAAAATAATAATTGAAGTGAAAAATCTCCATAGAGACAATGAGACATTATTGAATTGTCAATTTTACAAAATTGTTATTAATGTTGTGATTTGTTATATTTTATGAAATTTTTTATGATTTTTTAGAAATTTATAAATTTTTAGGTTATTGTTAATTGTTGGTTAGGTTCCCGGACCCTTTAAATTTAGATAGGTACACATCTGGTAAAATTTTAGTATATTGTTTTAAATTTAGGAATTTGTAGTTTGATTTTTAATTTCAAAAAAACTTGTTGTTTTTTCTCATTCCCCGCCCGGCAGTATGTTCAAAAAGTGAAGGTTATTGCCACCTAGCGGTATATTTTGTAACTTGACTGTTTGAATCACAGATTACAGGCTGCGGCCATAGGGCTGCACTGGTTTAAGGCTAGACGATAAAGCAGATTTCTGGAATCTTTATCAGATTTATAGATTAACAATAGTGGTTGTTTTGTTTATGTTAGTATATGAAAGTGCAGTTATAAATAGGACAATTTCAGTTAAAAACATGCT
Organism: Limnephilus rhombicus; assembly: GCA_929108145.2. Lineage (NCBI taxonomy): Eukaryota > Metazoa > Arthropoda > Insecta > Trichoptera > Limnephilidae > Limnephilus > Limnephilus rhombicus. The sequence continues at coordinate 43,962,330 of OV815283.1, forward strand.
CTTAATAACGTGGATCTCCTGTAAACAGCTAGCATTACCTAGCGAGTGGTCAAAGTGGCCAATTTAAGTGTTTTTGTTCGGGTCGGGAACAAAGTTATTGTAAAATGTGCCGTGAAATAAACTAGAAGATTTCCTACTTGAAACCATGTTTTCTTGAAGTCTTTCTGCTCAATTACCCATTTATAACAAAGTTAATTTTCACGTTCCGTGTTGGTTCTATTCAAGTTCTATTTTGTATCATCATAGGCCAGTCGCATCACAAAACTGAAATACTTACAGAACTTTATAGAACTGAAAATTGACAAGAAAAAATTGTAAAATTGTCAATTCTTTTTTTTAAACAACCCAGCCTTATTATTTTTATGTTATGTTATTTTTAAATGTGTAGATTATTTATGAATAAAGCGTGGTTCTATTTGGATATTGTGAAATAACAAAAAAAATATATATTACGCTGTTCTAGGTAGGTGCTTTCTTGCAGGGACTTTTTTCCTTTAAAAATAAAACATGATATTGAATAAAATTATTTGTGCTGAAAAGAAGTTTTTATAAAATTATTTTACGCTCGAGAACATAATGGCGTCGTTTTGGTGAAATATTACAACAAAGTACCTACTTAGTACTTACAATACAACTACAAATAGTGAGCTCTGGTATCATGAAATTATGCATTGCTAAACCGTTCATCCGATTGCGATGAAACTTTGGGGGAGCGGAAATTTAAAATCCAAAAAATTTTAAAATCGAAAAAAATTTTTAAATCCAAAAAATTTGAAAATCCAAAAAATTTTTAAATCGAAAAAATTTTAAAATCCAAAAAATTACAAAATCGAAAAAAATTTTAAAATCCAAAAACAAAAAATTTTAAAATCGAAAAAAAATTAAAAATCCCAAATATTTCAAAATCAAAAAAAAATTAAAAATCCAAAAAATTTTAAAGTTCAAAAAATTTTAAAATCCAAAACATTTTAAAATCCAAAAAATTTTAAAATCCAAAAATTTTAAAATCCAAAAAATTTAAAATCAAAAAAATTTTAAAACCGAAAAAAATTTTAAAATCCAAAAAATTTCAAAAAAAAAAATTTTTTAATATCCAAAAAATTTCAAAATCCAAAACATTTTAAAATCTGAAAAAAATTTAAGATCCATAAAACTTCAATATTATAAAAATTCAAAAAAAATATTATTTTTAAAATAACTTCTTGAACCAGTTGACCGAAGTGGCCCTATAGTAGGTGTATCAAATTGAGCAGTCTACTGCCTGTGCCCTCTATGTGGCGCACACACCTCGCTTCGTCTCCATTCAAACATCTTTTTTTTCTTCAAATACTTATTGAACACACACTCTTGCTCGCTTCAACCACGTTCACACGTCAAATCGTATAGTGCTTTAACCCGTTAGTTGCCTCTGCAACGGGCCCAGCTAGTTATTATTATTGTTGTTGTGGAGTGAGAATAGATTTCTGAATCTGAATACTTCATGTTTGAAATTTAGTAAGCAGATTATTATAGTTTATATTGTGTTTTTATATCTTTTTTTAAAATAATTTTCATAATTTTGTGGTGAAGCCAACACTCAGGTACGTACCTACTTAAGGTATGTACCTATGCAGCATGGTGATATCGCTGCCTGGTACAACTGGGAACGGAACACGAAGAATACTTACCTACCTGCGCTGAAATATTTGGAATCTTGTCGTTCTTTATGGAAAGTACCGGAGCATTCACATTCCCTGTACATTAGGCGTCAGAACCATCGAGAAACGTATCGTATTCTCTCGATATTACCAACCGAATTATTAAACCGTTACCTCCGCTACGGCATTATAAAAGCCGGAGTAATGGTTTGACCCAGTCAGTCGATAGAATAGCAAGCCAAACAACTTGTACCATTATTTACTCTTGTCACGCTCCGTGTAATATTTTGAAGTATTTTTATTTTATTTTTTTAATTTTTAATTTTTTTATTTCATAAATTTTTTATTAGTTACAGATATTTGTTTTTTTGGCTACCATAATGGGCTCATGCCCGTGTTATGGTAGCCGTATATTTAATATTTATTGAAATTAATACAAATACTATTTTATTAAAACAGATGATTAAATATACTAAATAAAAATTATGAAATATTTAAAAGTAAGTGAAAAATAAAGAGAAAAAAGATCATATTTTAAAGAAAAGTAATAAAAATGAAAATTCAAATTTTGAAATACAAAAATTAATAATAAAGATTAAGTGTTACGAACTCAAGTGTTCTATACAAATATATAAATTAAAACATATAAGTAAATAAATTTAAATTAAAAAATAAATAAAATTTAGTGAAAAAATTAAGAGAAGAAAAATAACAATATTTTAAAGAAAAATAGAAATAAAAATGGAAATGGAAATTAAAATTTTGAAATGCAAAAATTTATAATTAAAATGTAGTGTTAAGAACTCAGGAATTCTTTAAAGTACGCTCGTCCACTTTCGAAAATCCAATCTTGTACACGTGTTATAAAAAGAGAATTAGAATTATTTGACTTTATGTCAGTACTCAAAGCTTTATATATTTTAGGAGCGATGAACCAGAATTGTCGTTGAGCGAATGAGGTTTTAGTTTATGGGACCACGCAACTCAGGTTTGATGAAAAGCGGGTGTGTGCTTGATGTTGTGGAGCAATTAGTAGATTATTTTTTCGTATATAATAAATTCTTGTTTTAGCAAATAGCTGTCGAATATCTAAGACCCTGATTTTTGCAAAGAGTTCATTTGAGGGATGAGTAGGTTGACATTTAAATATAATTCTCAGAATTAGTTTTTGAACTAAAATAATTGGTCTAATAATGGTTTCAGCCCAACCACCCCATCCCACTATATTGTATGTTGCTATGGATTGGAAAAGGCCAAAGTATACGCTTCTTAGAGTCTGTAAATCTAAGATAGACCTAAGGGAGCAGAATATATGGCAGAGTTTACGAAGTTTTTTTTACTGTGTCACCGATGTGAGCTTCCCAACGTAGTTGGTTGTATTAATTCTTATTAATAAACGATCAACAGTTGATTCCACTGTTTTCTTTACGCGTTTACGTAGCACGTCTGATTGCTACAGTGGTGACCTCCGACATACGAATTTATTAAGTTTTCAACCTATTAGGATTTAAATTAATTATAATAATTTATAATAAATTAAAAAATACACTTTGTAAAGCACCACTTTTTATCAGAATTGATATTAAACAGCCAACCAGGTTTCGCTCATCTCAAGCTTCATCAGGGCTTATTATAACAACTAAAGATAATTATCTACAGACATACATATATAAAAGGAATTAAGAAAATGAGTGAAAGAGATAGAAACAGAAAGATCTTAAACAAAAAACTAAAAAACTTGTGCATTCCTTATCAAACGTTAAATAATAGTAACCATATAAAACATACACATCAATTTTTTGATCGCGTTAAAAATCTCTCTTCTGGACAATTTAACAATCAAGAAATCAATCTCTTATCTAAAGGTCTTAAATACAACTAAAAATATAATAAAAATGACTTCAATAGTGCTATTCAAAACGTCGCAGTGGACATTGAAACTGCTCTGTATAATAAACCAAAACCATATCTATAAAAAAGTGCCGAAACCTTAAAAAAATTAATTCCAAAATTTAATCTTGACCTGAAAACAGATCCCGAAGCTATCATCGTGAAGAATATACGTAATAAGTTAAAAAATGACAATTTAATCTTGACGAAAGCTGACAAAGGCAACACTGTTATCATATTAAACAAAAGTGATTACAACTCAAAAATTGAAGATTTCATCAAGAGTGATAAGTTTAGTGTTTTACCATCTGACCCTACAGTAAAATATTTAGATAATGTAAAATGTGCCCTAAAAAATTGTAAAAACTCTATCTTTCAAGATGAGTCATATCACCAAACAAAGTTTCTTACAAAAAATCCCAAGGCACCAAAACTGTACGGATTTCTGAAAATCCATAAAATTAATTGTCCCATTAGACCCGTGGTCTCCTGTTGTAATTCCCCTAATTTTAAATTATCTTCTTTTATAACAAAGGTATTCAATGACTCCAATGTGTTTTCCCCTAAGTATACCATCAAAAATTCCTTAACATTAATTGACGAACTAAAGGACCTGGTTCTTCCCGCTAACTGCAAATTAATATCATTCGATGTAGTCAATTTATTTCCTAATGTTCCCATCCCTGAAAGTAAAACCCTAATATCCAATTTACTGAATAATTCACACTTAACTAAAGATCTAGCTAATGACTTGTCGCGGCTTTTTAATATTTGTTTGAACCAAAATTATTTTCAATATAATAATATTATTTATCAACAAAACGATGGCTTGGCCATGGGGGTTCCTACGAGTCCTCTAATCGCCGACATTTTCATGAACAATTTGGAAAATAATATTTTTGCTTCTAAATCACCTTTCTTAAAAAATATTTTACTGTGGAGACGTTACGTTGATGATATTCTGTGCATTTGGACAGGTACCGTCAGACAACTAAATTCTTTTCTTAAAATAATAAATTCCTTTCATAAACAAATCCAATTTACTTTAGAAATAGGTAACAACTCAACCTTGAATTTTCTAGACTTAACTTTAAGTATCAATAATAATAAAATTGATTTCGATATCTACCGTAAACCTACCTATACCGATACTACCATTCATAATTCATCCAACCACCCCATATCCCACAAACATTCCGCCTTCCACTCCATGATACATCGTTTGATTACAGTACCATTAAATAATAATAATTTTAATAAGGAATTATCCATAATTAAACAAATCGCTATAAATAACGGGTATGAGACAAAACTAGTAGACAATATTCTTAATAAAAAATTGAAACAAGCAGCATCAAATAAATTTCTTTTTAATAATTCTAATAATAATATAAATATTAATCACCAATTCCAATGGCGTAGAGTACTGTATACAAATAATTTTTCTTCTTTGAGCATAAAAAAATTCCCTCCGGAAATAAAACCCGCCTTTTACACTAATAATAACTTAGGTAAACACTTAATTAACACTAAAGATTTTTACGATAAATTTAGCCACTCTGGCGTATATAAACTAAATTGTAATGATTGTTCTGCATTCTATATCGGAAAAACGGCCCGGAACATAAACATAAGAATTAAAGAACATCTAAGATGTTTAAATAGTAACGCTTTTTCAGAATTCGCAAACCATCTAATAGAAACTAACCACTCATTCGATAAAACCTCCGGGACTAAAATATTACATAAAAATGGAATTGGAATTCGGTTAAACAATCTAGAAGCTCTCGAAATAAAAAAAAGCCGTCAATAATAAATCAAACATTATTAATAACCAAATCAATTTATCTGATAGTCCCATTTTTAATTTATTCCGTTAACATCTTCTTAAACAATTCCCTCCCTCTCCATCCCCCCCTTACTCACCCATCCTGTAATTATTTTGTCTCCCTCTTTTCTATTTGTATCGCTCTCTGGCACCAATAGGGTGTTGCCTATTCTGTTTCTATCTCTTTCACTCATTTTCTTAATTCCTTTTATATATGTATGTCTGTAGATAATTATCTTTAGTTGTTATAATAAGCCCTGATGAAGCTCGAGATGAGCGAAACCTGGTTGGCTGTTTAATATCAATTCTGATAAAAAGTGGTGCTTTACAAAGTGTATTTTTTAATTTATTATATAATGTCACACCACAAAGTATTTGCTTCCTTCGATAATATAATAATTTATCTCCCAATGTCTCTTCCAATCGGATCATCGACATCGACAAATACGCCGCCAGAAGTTAACCGGGTAGCGGTAAAAATACCGCCCTTTTCTCCGAACGATCCAGAATTATGGTTTGCGATGGTTGAAAGGAGTTTTGAGGCTTCAGGAGTCACGGCCGACGCCACCAAATTCGTATTCGTCCTTGGAGTCTTGGACCCTACTTATGCACAAGAAGTCCGGGACATTATTGTCAAGCCCCCTGATACCGGAGCCTCACTCAATCAGGGAAGTGCTCACTAAGCAGAGATTAACCAAAGGAACCCCGGCTACTCACCTAGGCGTTGTTCTCACTCCGGGTGGGCCGGGGACTCTCCCTGGGCTGCTACGACGAATGAGGGATCTGTCGGTCTAAGAGTGGCAGGTCCGTTGGGATATATCGAATATGGGAAGATGGACTTTCTCCTTCTTCCCATCAGTTAAAATCAGAATGGAAGGGGCATATCTCAAACTGGACCACCACATCACCCAGCTCCTGTCCGGGCATGGGGAATTCAGGGGGAGACTTCACACCCTCGCTCTATCTCCCCATCCCAACTGCGCATGCGGATCTACGAACCAGTCAGCCGAGCACATTCTGTGGCACTGCGAGATCTTGATGGATGCTAGAGAGGAAATGCTCGATGGTTTGGACGTACCCATCAGACCAGTATGGAATACTGATCTGATTTCGAATAAGACAAACTTCGAGTGTCTGAAGAAATTTGCTAGGGTCTGGGTTGAGAGATTGCCTGAGCTTAGAATCGCTGACTAGAGATTTTTGACACCAGGTGTACTTGTTTCAAATCTACCACGGACTTTCTTTGATTTTACTCTTTACCATTTTGCCAGGATGTACAGTTTTTTATTTTCTTTTCTTTTACTATGTTTTTATGTATTTCGCTTTATATTTTTACACCTGTACATATTTTTTTCTGCTTTTGGTTGTTTACTGTTTACATTGATATTTTGGGTTTTAATGCTTTCACAAATTCTCCTTTTCTTTTATTTATTTATTTATTTATTTATTTATTGATTTATTGTGAAAAACAGTATAATCCATTTACATTTCACAAATAACAGTTTATAAATTACAGTTTATAATAAGTAAGTATATACATTTATTTGCATGGGTAAGTACATCAATACTATCTGATTAGCCAGATTTGGTAAATAGTATGCTTATTGCTGTCTTAAATTCTCCTTCGTTCAAATTGAAAATGTCAATCACAGAAGAAATGTGATTTAACAAAGTAGTTATTCTCCCCAAAGGCATGATCATTGGTAGGTTGGTCCTGCCCCTTGGAAAAATAAATAATCTGTGCTGTCTAGCTCTGATGAAATTATCAGGGACATAAAAAGAAATTCGTTCCAGAATATCTGGATTGCAAATGTGCCCATTTAGCAGCTTGTGCGCCACTAACACCATTGCAATATTTCTCCTGACGTCTAGACGTTCTATCCCCAGCATTCCAGCGAGAAAATCAGAGGGATACAATAAAGGGTAATATCCGAACTCTCGCATGTAGAGGTATCGCATAAACTTTTTTTGCACCTTTTCTACATCATTTGAGTAAAGGGTATCTTCGGGTCCCCATATTATCGATCCACTCTCAAGAATGCTGCGAACCAGAGTAAAATAAAGCATTTTTATGACTGCCGTATTCGTAAAAGATTTCGAATTACATATAACAAAACCCAGCATTCGCATTGCAGAGTTGCACACCGAATCGATATGAGTTCGAAAAGTCAGACGTGTGTCAAAAATGATTCCTAAATCCTTCGTTATCGAGATATGTTTTATAGAGGTACCAGACATTTTATAGTTAAAATATAAAGTACGCTTTGCCCTTGTAATGCACATAATTGTACACTTACTACTGTTAAAAAGAAGTTTATTTTGATGACTCCACTCTACTATACCGTCGATATCGTTTTGTAGACGAATGGAGTCTTCATTTGTCGTTATACAGGTGTATAGTTTAATGTCATCCGCAAATAACAAAAATTTTACAAATCTTATAAACAACCCTATGTCATTAATAAACAATAAAAATAAAAGTGGTCCTAAATTAGACCCTTGAGGGACCCCAGAAGTTGTGGCGTAGAGTTTCGATGTGAACTGTGTGATGAATTGCATTGATCAACAGTGAAAATTAGGAAATATCGTAGCTTCCCACTTTAATTTAAAAAGAAAATATCAATTACTTATAAAACGGACACGTCTACGACATCTATCGGATTAGAGTAAAGTGAATTCATATTTACGGTAGGGATCTATAATTAGACAAAGTGAGACGAGTATTGATAAAAAAATCACAGATGGTATCAACAAATAATCAAAGACAGGGACTCCCCAGTATGCTTTAGGCCGTGATATATTGACAGCCAATTGAATTGCAGCAAAAGCGATTAAAAACCAATTCAGCCTATCAACGGGAAGAGGGCCGAGCCCATTTTTAGAACAAAGGAACGACCTTTGGACTTGGCAATTAGTAATGTGATTAATGAGTTTGACGTTCCCACCAAACCGAGAGGTGAATAAACTCCATGGGAAGAAATAATCTGTTCAGGGACAAAAGAACGATGACCCCAAGAAATGTTATGATTAACCGGTACGTTCCAGGGATCAGAAACCCTAGTTCCCGAACGCATTAAAGCATATCAGGTGCGGAAAAAAGGATACACGTAAACACGATGGAAAAAGTTTAAGTGGAAAATTGCATAACAAGTGACGAAAACGTGTTGTAAGGTGTTAGGGAGATTTCATCTATAATACGATTGTTTGTGACGACCGGAGATGATCGATTCGAGGGAAAACGTGCTAAAGGAAATGGAAATGTTGAAAAAACAATGGAAAATTATTGTTATCAATTCTAGACGGAGCTAGGATATTACGATGAAAGATTTAGGGAGGAAACGTCAAAAAAAAAATGAGAGTTTTAAAGAATAGGCGAGGGTATATTTCAGATGTCTAGAGCAGTAACAAGTGTTAGAGAAGAAATAGAGTGCAGTACGGAGGGGAGTGGAAAATGCTGAAAACATTGCGATAGAAAAACTCAGGAAAAGGAGTCATTTTACGTAATTAAAATGGAGTTTATAGAGTAACATAGTACGCGATTGCAGAAAAAAATGAGGCATTACAATGGTTGTCGATCCCAGATGTATTTTGTTGTGATAAACAAGGAATATTCGAACATGAAAATTGTTTATATAAGGACGATTAGCCGTTAAAAAGGTAATAAAAATTATCATGGGTCTTATGAAATATTTACATTAAAGAATTCTCGTAAAAGTTAACGACACTGAAATAAAAAAGGATTTATTGCCAGGTGGGTACAGGAACTAATGTATACAACTGTCAAGGCATATGGTTTATGGGATTTTGCGTAAGAACGGGACAAAATTTGGGAGGCGATCTCTATGAAGCAATAAAAATGACAGGAATTTAAGGGCCGAAGTGGGGGTATCTCCTATAAAGATGTTAAAAAATGATATATTTATTAATAACAAATAGAAAATGAAATTTTCCAAGAGGCAGCAAACATCAAAAAACGATATGGTTATATCAGGGAAGTACGGGGAAGTGAGGGGAAAGGAGATACGACAGAGAAAAACAAAGGAAATCTTAGATTAACAGTGAATAAAATAAATACGGCTTGAAATATAAAAATCTATAGAGATATGAACAATAGCGTAAGAATAAATAAGGAAATTCATGGAAAGAGTGTCGTGAATAAAAGAAAATTCGAGAAAAAATGGAAAATTCAAATATACGACGTAAATAGAGAAAATTCGGTTTTAAATGGAAAGGTTCATATAGAATACAGAAAAACTCGAGGAAAAATAATAAAATAAAAATGAACAATTTGCGAGAAAGACTTCGACATGAAGATATCTCTGATAGGCGAATTTGGGGACAGATTTGGAACATATGGTAGATGCCGTACGCACGGACATGTTACGGAATAGATGAAAATAGAACTTTAAAATTATTAAATTCAAGCTAATTTTGTATGAACAACAGGACAAAGGAAGTTGGGCCATTAAACATGGATCTTACTAAATCCGGATCTTGTAAGTATGAGAGTACGAGACAGAATTGAAAGTATCAGACGCGGAAGGTACTAAGAGACCACATTCGACAATAATGGAGAGGTTTCAAGAAATTACGAGTTGATAGTAATTAGATTGGTTTATTATAGGAGATTCAGATACGATCTTTTGGACCTGAGAGGGGTATAAAAGTCTAGACAAATGCCAGTTGAGGACAGTCTACGTCGTGGTCGAAAAGGTTGTAACTTCGCGGAACGTGACGAAACGGTGGGTGATTTAAAGTGGAAAAATTCTAAGTGATAATTATTTTGATACTTAGAAAAATTTCACATTCTAGTCAGTGATATACAAAAAAAATACTTTGCAGTTAGAGTCAGTGAAAAATAAAAATTAAAGCCAACGCATTAATTACTTGTGAAAAATAAAAGTGCTCGTGATAAATACAATTTGTTTTAGTGGAAAATTCGGATTTTATAACCACTTAATATCGTTAATTTAAACTTAGAAATTTCGCGTTTAATATTAGTGCAATAAATAACTGAAGTGATGTGATAATTTAGCGTGATGAAGTTATAATTAAATACGTGTGTTCAATCTAAGTGAAAGTGTTCTAACAAATAATAAATATTTAAATTAATTATCTTAAATAATAATAATAAAACAAAAAAAAATTTAATTTAACAACAATTTACCATCTCTAAATTAATCGTGAAGTAACTATCATTTAAAGTGTTATCTAACCAACGAGTTTTGAGATAAAATACAGTTTAGAACGATAGAGTTCATGCATCATTTTAATTAATTAGATTAAATGAAAAAAAAAAAATTGAAGTCAAAAAGATTTAATTAAATTTAGGAAAATAAAAAATTAATTTAGGAAAATCGCAGCAAGGTTACCGTGTATTTCCCGGTCGGAAAAAACCTTGGTAGGGGTAAGTCTTTTCCGTTATAAAATTTTACAGATTCCAAGGAGAAAGCGGAATGCAGTAAACATTGGTATTTGGATTAATTATTTGACCAAGATATTACTCTCTTAATATGTGATATGTAACTATATTAAAATATTATAAGTATAATAAGTATATTTTATATATTTATATATGTAAGTATATAAACATATATATATGTAATTTTGTTCCCAAGAAAAAATTTAATCAAAAAGGAAAACACTTATATAAAAAGAGGAAAAAAGGGTATCGATTCCTACCTCTGAATTCATCAATAACTATTAAAAGTAGTTATGTGTGATAAATTACAAATCAATATTTTATATTTAATGTTATGTATGTATTAATATAATTTCAGAAAATCCAGAGCATTTGAAATAAGTTATGATATTAGAAATTACTTCAACCATAAAATAAATATACATATCAATATTATAAATTATTTATTGAGACAAAGTATATATAAATGAATAAATATGTATACGTAATCGGGTATCAGACTAGACAATTGCGCTAAGTACATCATTATCAAACAAAGAAAATTTTAGAGTCATCTCACACGTCTCCGGAATGTCTAAAGTAAACATACCTCATACGCTTGAATCTAGGTCACGAGGACGTAGAGAATGTTTACAAAGCTCAAATTGTTTACAAAATAATTCGGTCACTGGGGCACTAGTTCGAATACAGTAAAAAGAAAAAAAAAAAATGACCTTGATTAGTGGATATCGTACTTAGGTATTAACTTCTAGGAACGGGATAAAATTATTATATTGCGCAATTATTAGGAACAAAAAGAAAAAAAAAAAAATTTTAAACACTATTTTTAATTTGAACGTAAAGAGGTATCTACAGATCTAAGCAATTGAAAATTAACAGATTTATTATAGCAGTTCAAAAGGAGTAATGAGGATTTACATGATTCAATTGAGAATCACGGGATAGCAAGAATTTATCAAAAGTTGAACATTGGAGGGGAGGGAAAGAAAAGAAAAAAAAATACAGTTCAACCAACAGAAGGCAGTGTTCGCTTCTGTAACAAGGACCATTAATCAAACCATAGAGATGGCGGATCTCTCAAACAAAACCGTCAACAAAACCAAACAAAAGCTTGGAGTTATGGCGAATCTCCAGAACACATCGCCAGATAAGATCTTAATGTACGAATATATATTTATATCACCCACTATTCTTATGTATCTATTCGGTATCAATCTGAAAATTTCGCAGAATTTGATGGGCGAGATCCGAGCTCGGGATGCGTTGCAAGTAGTTTCGTATTGCGAGTTATAAACCTTCCCAAAACGTATGTTTACATATATATCTTTTTATGTACTGTTCATTGAATGAAACGAACTCACTTACAATTAGTGCTTTAGGCCTGTCGGGTCACTCTCGTCTCATTTCTTGAACGTGGAGGGAGGATTCACGACCCGTAACTCCACACAAACCCGTGAGTATATGATTGCATATAGGACGAAACCGGTTCGCCCTAAGTAAATAGTAAACTTTGGAGGAGTAGGAATTTGGAGGTATCTGGGCTTGGAGGAAGACCTGAAGGCAGTGCATGATGGCGAAAGGAAGGTTCATTGGGACGCGATAACTTAGGTATCAATCAATTGAACCGTGCCAAAAGACTGTGCGAATTTTGGGTTGACTTCTGATCACCCTGCTTACTTGATGGAGGCAGGAGCCAAATTTTGCCAGAAAAAGGGTTATTCTGAGTTCGTCAAATATGCAATTAACTAATTACATTAACCTACTAAATCCATCTTTATATGTACCTTATAGCAGCTGAATCTAAACGGAGGGGCGCCCAGCAGATACGAGATACAATCATAATCAAATTTACTAACATTTAACCATTTGAGTTATATTTAATTATCTGTTCAATTAGTCATGTGTAGTTTCGATTAGTATTGCTTATTCATGAATTCATTAGGATGTAGGGAATCATAATGAACGTCAAAGGGAAGTTAGTTCATTTAGAGAAATTACTTAAGGTTAAATTTGCAAGAGAGAGACCAATACAGTTTGAAATTCAACACTCTGTTTAGAATCAAGAGGGTTACCACAAAATTTAAAGTAATTAAAGTCCTATATCATAAATCAAAAAAATTACACAACGTTTGATGGAGTTTAATTACAACCTAAATACGAAAATAATTACGTTCAAAGTCGTAAATAACGTATTTATTAGTTAAGTACATATATCGCTAAAGGTATGTAGTACAAGGGAGCTTTAAGTAGCTTTCTGTAGTTATCAGAGGAAATAAGGGTCCAATTTTATAAAGGCTTGTGTGACGTAGGGGAGGAATTTTCCATCCCTACCACACATATGCAAAGCCTTAAGAATTTAAATATCGATCAGAGCCAAGAGAAAAGGCGAGAATATTACAACTGTCTTGCCGATGAAAGGAGAGTTAAATAAGTATGAAAAGACGAAACATTACGACTGGTGCCAAGTGCCCAGGAGTAAATAAAATACAGACAAATATAAGAGAGTAGAAAAGAGATACATCACAACTGCCCGTAAACAACGTATTGTTTTCTGTTAGACAAATAATTATGAAAGAACAAAAGCAGCATGTATGAGAAGCCGAAGCTTTCAAGTTTATTCAGTAATATGAGGTGATCTACTTTGTCAAAAGCTTTCGCAAAATCATTATATGAGACATCTACTTGTTCGTTGTTGTCCAATATATTTGAGACGTAATCCGTAAATACCATTAAGTTGGTCGTCGTAGACCTGCCCTCTCTAAACCCATGCTGCTGGTTTATGAGAAATGGTTCTACTTTATAGTATATACGTTTTTGTATTACGAGTTCAAATAATTTGGCCGGTGCCGAAAGAATTGCCACAGGTCTGTAGTTAGATACACATGATTTATCGCCGTTTTTGTGTAAGGGCGTGACCTTTGAGATTTTCCAACGGTCGGGGAATTTACCGGAGTTAAGTGAAATATTAAAGATATGTAAAAGCGGTACCATTAACGGATCGGCATATCCCTTCAGGACAATTGTGTTAATAAAATCCGGTCCAACAGATTTTTTTGGTTTCAGTTTTTTAATTGCAGCTAGGTAATCATTTTTATTTACACTTAAAATGTCAACATTTTGAGCTAGTGAAGAGTAACCGCCTGGGGTGTATGAGTCAAATTCTGCACTATGTTCGCTATAGACTGACTTAAAGTAATTCGCAAATGCTTCCGGAATATCGGGCCCAGTATGAGTACTTCCGTTCCATGACACTGAGTTTAGAAACCCACCGTCTTTCCTCTTTTCGGATACAAATTTCCAGAAGGATTTCGGATCATTCTTGACGTTTTTTTCGATATTATTTATGTAATCCTTATACGCAATATTTATACTACGTTTGATTTTAGATCGTAGAATACAAAACTTTTCCCGATATCTCATCAATCCGGTGCGCCTCCAGTTTCTGTGAAGTTTGCATTTCCTTTTCAGGTCACTAAGAATCTCACCATTAAACCATTTAGGGTATCTTCTTTTAAAACAAGGTACACGCTTTCTCTCAAAACACATGTCAAAAAGGTCATAAATTACATTATAAAAATATTCTACTGCTAAATCTGCATCTTTAAGTTTTAATAAGGGTTTCCAGTCGTGAGAATTCAAGTAAACATAAAAATATTCGAAATTACCACGTTCTAGGTTCCATCCTCGCTTAACACAATTTCCATTGTCGTCATTTAATAAATTCCGACAATAGGCTTTGCTTACATTGAGCGCGAATTCTATACATAAAGATGGGTGGTATGAATCTTCATTAACAAGTGAGTATACGGATTTGAACACTTTTAAGTCAAAATTACTGATAATAACGTCCAGTGTCCTGTTCGTTATATTAGTGATTAAGTTTTTCTGTTCCAATTGAAATAGTTCCATAAAATATAACAAATCTGTTTGAGTTGCTTTGTGACTCACACAGGAGTGTAAGTTAAAATCGCCAACAATAATAATTTTTTTATCTATTAAAAAGTTAAAATTAGCTATGGTTTATAAGCCTAGCGTAACCAAACGCTCAAACTTTATTATTTTTTTTATTTTTACGATTACATCACCTTATGTTTTACTGCAACCCTCAAGCTTTTAAATTATTTTTTGTGAGTTAATTGGTGAAATTTCACACCAAACAAAGACTGCTACACGCTTTTCTTTTATTTTTTCGTTTTTTTGGATTGGTTACTTATATATTTTCGTTCAGTTACGTTTAAATGCGAGAACTGAACTCCATTGTCTGTTATGTACCGTCCTCTTCCCCATTAAGGCGTAGGACTCTGGAGCGTGTCCCCGCCTATGTTTACTGGCCGACCCAACAAAACTGGTGAAGCTGCACCTGTCTTCCGCGCCACCTTCCGTGAAGAGGCTGAGGAGAAGGCCGAACGGCGACCGAAAGCTGTCCGTCCCACCTCCGGTGACCCGACGCTTTTCTCCCTAGGGTCTTCTTCCTTGACTTCCATTTACTCTCGTCTAGGCACCACCGGTTAGCTGGCTTACGGACGACGCCGCCGGTTGTCGGGAGGCTGGACATTCATCCTTCTTCACTGTCTCGGGGACTGCCGGTTGACAGAGTGTGGCAATACCACTTCTTCACTGTATATACTCTCTGTTATCTGTTTTTCTTTTTTTCTTTTGAACAGTGCTCGGCGCCGCCCGCTGGATTGACCATAGTCATCCGCTGTCGTGAGCTTATTACTCACGACGGTTGCGGTATATTTTGTTCTTTTTTCTTTACATTATTTTTGATTGAGGCTACTAACAACTCGTTTGACTGTCCATGAGGCTGATTACCTCCATGAGCTTTAGAATTGTAGAAGTGACTATAACATTTAAGCTCTAGATTCGTTATACAAATGTTAAATGTAGAGTCGTTTATGAAAAAAAGTAGATTCTTGCGAGAGCAACGAAGGGGCGACAATAAGTCGCCTATACCGGGGCGGGACAGTGGTGGGTGCTTCAATGATACCGGAGCCTACGTCCTCTTGAGAAGTGAGCTGACCAGACGCAAAATACAACGAGACTTTTGGAGCACGAAGAACGGGGAGACCGTAAACCATCCCAGTTCCTCCGTCATCTGCGCACCCTCGCGGGCAGCGTCGTGCCTGATGAGGTGTTAAGAACTCTCTGGATAGGCAGACTTCCCCGGAGCATGCAGGTTGTTTTAACCACACAACAACAAACCTCGTTGGACGAGTTGGCGAACCTTGCAGACGCTATTGATGACTACCCCGGCAGGCCAGCAATCAATGCAGTTTCAGAGCCGACTCTTGATAATAGCCTGATCAGCAGGTTCGAACGAATGATGCTGCCACTCCAAGAGCAGCTGACTACCCTAAGACGAGAGATAGCAACGCTGCGCTCAAAAGACCGTCAATCACGGAGTATCGGTCCTCGTTGGCGGAGAAATTCCTCCCGCTCCCGTTCGAGGGATCGCCAATCCGAAGGCATGTATTGGTATCACAGCATCTTCAGGGCTGGGGCGCGTGCATGCAATCAACTTTGCAACTTTATGCAGGGAAACGCCCCGGGCTCACACTGATGGCGACCAGAACCGGGAGCCCTACTCAAATAAGTCGCCTGTTCGTCACTGACCGGAAAACACGTACTCAGTTTCTCGTGGATACTGGCGCGGACCTCTGTGTTTTTCCGCGGCGTTTGGTTCAAAGTCGTCCAGCCAAGCAAGCTTATGAACTGGCGGCTGCAAATGGCAGCTTCATCGCAACTTACGGCAACCTGACGCTCAACCTTGACTTAGGTCTTCGTCATTGCTGACGTATCCAAGCCCATCATTGGAGCGGACTTCCTGGCAAAATTTGAGTTGCTGGTAGATATCCGCAACCAACGACTTCTGGACCAAGTGACTAACCTGACCCTGTACCCTGATATCACGCGCCCTGATGGCGCCATGAAGGAAGTTCGCCATGCTACCCTTCATCACATCCGAACTACTCCAGGCCCTCCAGTTGCCGAACGACCCCGCCGCCTCACTCCTGATAAACTCAAACGGGCCAAGAAGGAGTTTGAGACCATGGTCTGTTTAGGAATCGCCCGGCCTTCCGAGAGCTGCTGGGCATCGCCACTATACATGGTCCCCAAAAAGGATGACCAATGGCGACCATGCGGTGATTATCGCGGGCTGAACGCCAGAACCATTCCTGACTGATATCCTGTACGCCACATTCAGGACTTCACTCAGGCACTGAGAGGCAGTAAGATTTTCTCAACCATAGACCTTGTACGGGCTTATAATCAGATTCCGGTGGCTCCTGACGACATTCCAAAGACGGCCATATCTACTCCGTTCGGACTTTTAGAATTTTCAGTGATGTCTTTCGGCCTCCGTAATGCAGCTCAGACCTTCCAACGCTTCATCAAAACGAAGAAGAGCACATGACCCACCTCAAAATCTTGTTCCAGCGTCTTCAGGATTATGGTGTTGGATTATGTGTCATTAACCCTGGAAAATGCCACTTTGGTTTGCCCGAGGT
This sequence comes from Limnephilus rhombicus, assembly GCA_929108145.2. Lineage (NCBI taxonomy): Eukaryota > Metazoa > Arthropoda > Insecta > Trichoptera > Limnephilidae > Limnephilus > Limnephilus rhombicus. The sequence continues at coordinate 43,979,619 of OV815283.1, forward strand.
TAAATTCCTGGTATACCTGATGTCTGGCGCAGGCACTACACCCCTGCCAGAAAAAGTCGATGCTATTAGAAGTTACGATCGGCCAGAAACTGTAAAGGATCTTCGCCGGTTCCTCGGAGCCCTCAACTTTTATAGGAGGTTCCTGCCCAAAGCTGCAGATACTCAAGCCCCACTCAATGATTTCCTCCAAGGAAATCAGAAAGGCAAGCAACCAATACATTGGACCAAATAGACCATGGAAGCCTTTGACAAGTGCAAGGAACCACTTGCTCAGGCAACCCTGCTCGCTCACCCCAAGTGCGAAGCTCCACTCTCCATAGTCACCGCAGCTGGTGCCGCGCTCCAGCAGCTCATCGAAGGTCACTGGGAGCCGTTGGGGTTCTTCTCCAAGAAATTCAGTCCAGCGGAGCGAAAATACGGCGCTTATGACAAGGAGCTCCTGGCCATCTACCTCGCTGTAAAACACTTTAGATATATGGTAGAGGGCAGGATGTTCACCATCTTCACCGACCATAAGCCCATCACCTTCGCCTTTCAGCAAAAGGCTGACAAGTGCTCACCGAGACAATTCCGTCACCTAGACTATATCAGCCAGTTTACCACCGACATTCGCCACATGGCAGGTAAAGACAACATCGTCGCAGATGCCCTGTCCAGGGTCAAGTATTGATAAACGATCAACAGTTACATAATTCCAGTGTTTTCTTTACGCGTTTACGTAGCACGGCTGATTGCTACAATTTTTATATTTTACTGGAGTAGGTACTGGACCCTTACTTTTTTGTATATAATTAATGTTATTATTATAAGTGTAAAATATCTGTTGATTTTCCATAATAAATAAAATATTAAAATAAAAAATAAAAAAAAATAAAAAGATATAAATATAAGGTATTATCCCATGTTAAAAACTTGCAAAAACTAACACCTATGTGACGAGTCAAATATCCGTCGTACTCCCGTAACGGCTCATATTTAAAAAGTACCAGAAACTAGAAACTAACATTGCCACACGCAAAAAATAAAGCCAACGGCGATTCAACAAACAACGTGAGCGGCCAGGTGAAAGTTAATTCAGTCACGAGAATAATTATTCGAATATAATAATTATTATCATGACAGTCGGTTAGTTTAATGGAGGGTGACTCTCCAGTAGATGTCATTTATAAGTGCAGACAATTCAGGCGAGACAAAAATATAGAATACCCGACAGAGTAATAAGCTCAATGGTTATCAAGGCGATAAAAATAGTAAAAATTGAAATTCTCAATTAATAATTTTAAAAATAATAGTCCACACTGATGTCTTTTTCAGAAGTTTTGACAATAATATTCAAATAAAAATAATTTGAATAAAAAATAAGTGGGAATAATTTAACGTCCACTATTTATTGGTTGAATTTGTTATCATTTATGAATGTAATGACATATTGTTATGTGTTTGTGTTATATTATTAAAGGGAAATGTAATGATGAGCCATGGTCGGGCTCGGGTGTAATCTGCAAGTCAACTTTGATTTCATCTCAGGAAATCTTGGACGCCAAACCCAGTCTAATGTCTGGGTATGTCAACAAGCGGAGAACACGATACTCATTTCTCAGAGTGTGGGCCATTTGGTTTCATAGCATTCCTGAAAAGGCTGCACAAGGAATTTACATAATAAAACAAAGAGTAGAGTAGAAAATCGGTACACTGTATTGACATGATAAGACATAATAAAACAAATTGTATGGACTCACCCCCGGGACCAATTTCGTAATTTATGCTATTCCTAGCTACACTAATTAAATTTACTGCCGCCGTACCCCCGATGTCGTGAGAACCAACACCACCTCCTGGTGACAAGGGAGGTCCCAACCTCTGCGGGTCAGCTTGTGCCTGTGACCTCCACAGCGGTAGCATGGAAGGGATGATAGACCTGGACCCTCAGAGAAAGGGAGGAGTACCCAAACTCTCCTCCAAATTGTAAAGGGAAGGCTCGTCAGCAATCGAGGCGGAGTATTGTTCAACACTGCATTTCCATAACTTTGAATTTTAGCAATTACTTGCGTAACCTGACAAAATAAGGTCTAATAGTGTCAATGCACTGAAGGTGAATAACAATAATTCTTCATTTAAAATCACTTAGATAACAAAGAGATACAATCCCTGCGTCTCTGTGTTTTCTATGTAATCTGGAACAACAAATAATGACATTATCAAAAGCATGAACATAACCCAAAAAAAGGTATGCCTGAAACACGCAGAGATAGTGTGCGAATATGCCCGCGTATTTCAGGATACAAGACTTTCAACTAATAATCCTAACTTAATCCAAAAAAGGTATGCCTGAAACACGCAGAGATAGTGTGCGGATATAACTTAATCCAAAAAAGGTATGCCTGAAACACGCAGAGATAGTGTGCGGATATGTCCGCGTATTTCAGGATACAAGACTTACAACTTATAATCGTAACTTAATCATCTGTTCAGCCGACATCTGAATTTGCGTCTGTTTTAGCGTTAATACTATTGACAATTTATACATACACTTGTAGATATATAGTTTTAAATACATTATCAACTCGAGCATTAGCACCAGAGTTGAGGATTTTATTGAAAGAAACAAACCAGCATCATCATTACCAATGTCAAACTTACAAAACACCCCCCCCCCCGTGAAGTAATTACCCCATATCCGTAGAAATTAGCCTATAAAAGGATTAATGACTGTCTGAACGCATGGAATCTCCATCTCGGTTGATCATGCCGGATCGAAATTGAAATTGGATAAAAAAAACTCATATTCATGGCAAAAAAAAAAAAAAAAAGTTTAAGTTAAATGTATGACATTTTATTACTAGTTACAAATTTTGTGTTTGTTTATGAGTGTTTTGATTAGTTTCGAGACATACTTGTTTATTGAATTTTGATTTGTATTAGACTTCTGTTTTCGAGTAATGTGTGACTAATTTTAAATGGGCTAGAATTTTATTGGCTCATAACAACGTAGAGCATAATTTACGACAATATAAAGGTGTGCACGTATTAATTTAGACTTGTTATATCTGAGAAAATAGTTTTGTGATTTACCATAAATCACTACAAATAGTACCGTGTGAGAAAAAACATAAAACTCGATTTTAAAAAGAGTTAATGAATACTTGTTGAATGTTGTGTCAGGGTTGGTCATAAAACTCCAAGAACAACCCGAACCACTCAAACAAGTTCCACACCACGTAGTACTTTGTGTATGCACATTGATCAGTGGCTGGCAATCCTTTCGCCTCCTATAGGTATCCTCCGTCTACAGGCAACGGATCCACTGCCTGATTATTTCTCCAAGTTTTAATACTATTTTGTGTAAATTGTCCTTTATTTGTAAAAGAATGATAATAAATATCACTTGATGTTGTTGTTATTGTTATTGCTGTTAATGTACGTTGTTGTTGTATGTTGTTGTTGTTATTGCTGGAATTTTTTTTTTTAAATGTGTATGTTGCCCATTTAAATGAATATTTTTTAGTTTATTTAAATCAATATGTAAGTAGCTCATTTAAATATAAAAAATTTTGTCTATTTAAATTAATATGTAAGTAGCTCATTTAAATATAAAAAAAATTGTCCATTTAAATTAATATGTAAGTAGCTCATTTAAATATAAAAAAAATTGTCCATTTGAATTAATATGTAAGTAGCTCATTTAAATGAAAATTTAAAACGTCAGTCAGACATTAGTAAATAAACAATTTACAAGTATAATTTATAGTAGGTTTTGACAGAGCTTTATACAAATTTTCCACACGAAGCAAAAATGAATTACCCGCATCGTCATTAAAATCTCAACAAATATCTTAAATATTTGAATAATCTTTAATAATCATCCTCCATTCCTATTTAAACACATAATAAATTGATTTGTCTTCGGCTATTAGGTATTCTTACATGTAAACACAACAGTGTTTTGACATATGCCGAGTCATAGGTAAAATGTAACGAGAAACCGTCATAGACAATCCGAGGTATTCTTAGAACAGCTAGCACTGATTAATTCCGAAAAGAAAAAAAAATATAGAGCTCTACCTAGCACATTGTCCATAGTCTATGACCGATTTCTATGCTTTCAAACAATAACAATGAAAATGACAACCCATTTTAGGTTAAAGGAGGTAGGTATTTCAGATACTATGCATAACTGTATGGTATTGAAAAAAAAACCAATAAATGCGAGATTAATCATTTATAAGGTACCCACAATATTATTACGCATAATATCTCTTTACGAATTCACGCCGGTAATAGTGCCAGTGAATTGAAATAATGAGATATGTTGTCATTTCCAATCACCGTCACTGCAATCATAGGTTATGACAGCGACCAAGACCTCCACTGAACAGATGAATAATAATTTTTTTGGGCTCTTTACATTACAGGGCGAAGAAAACATTTTCAGGAATGCTATAAAGCGCCATATTGTTATCATTTATGAATGTAATGACATATTGTTATGTGTTTGTGTTATATTATTAAAGGGAAATGTAATGATGAGCCTTGGTCGGGCTCGGGTGTAATCTGCAAGTCAACTTTGATTTCATCTCAGGAAATCTTGGACGCCAAACCCAGTCTAATGTCTGGGTATGTCAACAAGCGGAGAACACGATACTCATTTCTCTGAGTGTGGGCCATTTGGTTTCATAGCATTCCTGAAAAGGCTGCACAAGGAATCTACATAATAAAACAAAGAGTAGAGTAGAAAATCGGTACACTGTATTGACATGATAAGACATAATAAAACAAATTGTTTGGACTCACCCCCGGGACCAATTTCGTAATTTATGCTATTCCTAGCTACACTTATTAAATTTACTGCCGCCGTACCCCCGATGTCGTGAGAACCATCACCACCTCCTGGTGGCAAGGGAGGTCCCAACCTCTGCGGCTCAGCTTGTGCCTGTGACCTCCACAGCGGTAGCATGGAAGGGATGATAGACCTGGACCCTCAGAGAAAGGGAGGAGTACCCAAACTCTCCTCCAAATTGTAAAGGGAAGGCTCGTCAGCAATCGAGGCGGAGTATTGTTCAACACTGCGGTATTCTCGGGTTTGTTCCATAAATAAACCCCCGGTGGAAATTCGATAGTTGCCCTGCATACAATCACGGGCGCGGCGAGTTATTATTTAAACCGATGACTCGGATAATGAGGTACAATAGTCTTTTCACTCGAACATCGCCAATTAACTCGTGGTCACTGGGACCCTCGCGAAACTCACGTTTTACGTGAATAAATCTTTGATTAGTTGCACTGCGTACCATGACATGCGTGGCGGGTTATTATATAAACCGATGTATCGGATAAACAGGTACATTAATCGTAACACTCGAACATCGCCATTAAATTCGTGGTCACTTTGGGACCCGCGCGAAAAACTCGCATTTTACGCGAATAAATCTTTGAAATTTATATTTTAAAAAAAACACAACGTGTTTCCTTCCCCCGAATGCAGATGCCCAAAACTTGGATTTCAATCACATCGTATTAAAACTTAAAAATTAAGTGACCATTGTTTTCACGGCGTACCGCACATATCGCCGTAAAAACCAGAGTCCGGAAACGGAAAAACCCAACCGCCGCCTACCGACGCGTTGAACGAAACTCCCCCAGCTTTGCCAACCTAACCAATTAAAATGCATTTAAAAAAAATAGTACCTAACTTACGATAAATATGTACAATCGCTTCATAACAAATTGTTAAAATAGTAAAATTATAATATAAATTATCATTGAAATGCGTTGGGAGTTTTGTTGTGTAAATGATGAAAATTCTTAAAAATGCTAAAATATCTCAAACCATGTGCTTAATTTGCAAAATTATTATATAAATTATAAAGACCTTAATTTGACTTCAAGAATATTACTTCTTATTGCTTTTGTAACAAAAGAATTATATTTTTAGCATATAGTGTGTTTCACATGTGACAATCACAAAATGTCAAGAAAGTGTCACAATTTACGAAAAAAACACGTCGAACCAAATTAATCCGGCGACGATTCTCAGACGCTGGAAAATTCTGGATGTTGGGCCGGGATCCTAAATGCTCTCTGATGATTTATTCAGGATTCCACATTCTCTGGTGATTTATTTCGGATCCCGCTACAGTCATCACAGCGCCTGTCCGTTCTCACTCAAATAAAAACACGTCGAACCAAATTAATCCGGCGACGATTCTCAGACGCTGGAAAATTCTGGATGTTGGGCCGGGATCCTAAATGCTCTCTGATGATTTATTCAGGATTCCACCTTCTCTGGTGATTTATTTCGGATCCCGCTACAGCCATCACAGCGCCTGTCCGTTCGAGGGTAAAACACACTTATTATTCAGAAAAGAATGATAACTTGAACAAAACATTAGTGGGAATAATTCCCACTGGGAATAATCCCACGTGGGATATCGATGTTTCAATAGATATTTTTGTAAAATGACATGAAAGGGTGACAACGTTATTGAAATAACGCTGTCGTGTATTTGATTAAAATTACTGGAAACATTTAATTAAAAACGAATTTAGGTTAACTTTGGCAATAATATAAAAGAATTTACTTACTCGATGTTCCAGGACCCTGTCCACGACAATCCACCTCCGCCAGCAAAATATGTCCTTTTAGTAGGGTCAACAATTTTAGATGATCGAAACATCTCCGCTTACCTGTCAGAGATATCTCGCATCCAAATTTCACGGGAATCATTTAAATTATAACACCGATTAGTATAATTAAATTTATTTTAAGCAAACTGAATATTAAATGATTACAGGAGTTATATCGACAATATTTATACGCAAGCGATTTAGTTAAGTTTACTGGCGGAAAGGAAGGTCGGAGACAGAATGTTCTCGAATATTATCTAAAATCCGAGCTCACTTGTGTCATCTGCACATTTCGACTGCGCAGGCAGTGTTGCCAGTTTAAAGATGATGTTTGCTCACAAAAAAAAAATTCGCGGTGCCTACAAAAGTATTGTTGAACTCTGACATAATGAAATTTGTATAAAAATAAATCGCCGATGTGTTTGTCCGCGCATATCTTTCGAACGACTCTACCAAAATAAACAAGTATTTTTATGTTGTGTTGGTTATTGCAGGAAAAGGTCAGTATACAACTGCTGGTGTGCTCTGGCATTATGAAATCTGTCTTTTCTACAAATAAAAATGAATCGCCGAAATGCATGTACGCGCATTTCTTTCGAACGACTACACCAAAATTAATATTTATTTTTATGTTGTGTGACACGGTTTGTATAAAACTACTGGCGAGCTCTGGTATTGTGAAGTCTATCTTCTCAACAAAAAAATGAATCGCCGGAATGTATGAACGCGCATATCTTTCGAACGACTACACCAAAATAAATATTATTTTTTATGTTGTGTTCGTTATTGTCAGGACAAGGTTTGCTTCCAACTGCTGGTGAGCTTTGGCATTATGGAATCCATCTCTTCTACAAATAAAAATGAATCGCCGAAATGCATGTTCGCGCATGTCTTTCGAACGATTTACCAAATAAAAAAATATATTTTTATGTTGTGTTCGTTATTGACCAGACAAGGTTCGTATAAAACTACTATCAAGCTTTGGCATTGTAGAATCTAACTATTTTACAAATAAAAATGAATGAACGCACATATCTTTCGAAGGACTACACCAAAATATTTTTTTTATTTTTATGTTGTGTTCGTTATTGTCAGGACAAGGTTTGTTTCCAACTGCTGGTGAGCTTTGGCATTATGAAATCTATTTTCTCTACAAATAAAAAAGAAACGCCGAAATGCATGTTCGTGCATGTTTTTCGAACGACTGCGGAAAAAAAAATATATTTTTAAGTTGTGTTCGTTATTGCCTGGACAAGGTTTGGATCAAACTACTGGCGAGCTGTGGCATTGTGAAATCTATATTCTCTAAAAATAAAAATGAATGGCCGGAATGTATGAACGCGCATATCTTTCGAACGACTATACCAAAATTAATAATTATTTTTATTTTGAGTTTGTTATTGTCAGGACAAGGTTTGTATCGATTGCTGGTGTGCTCTGTCATTATGAAATTTATCTTATCTACAAATAAAAAAGAATCGTCGAAATGCATGTTCTTGCATGTCTTTCGAACGACTTCACCAAATAAAAAAATTATTTTTATGATGTGTTCGTTATTAATAAATCTATCTATTCTACAAATAAAAATGAATCGCCGGAATGTATGAACGCGCATATCTGTCCAACGACAGCGCCAAATTAAATAAATACTTTTATTTTGGTTTCATTAATGTCCGGACAAGATTTGCATCAAAGTATTGTTGAGCTCTGGCATAACGAAATTTGTACAAAAAAGAATCGCCGATGTGTATGTACGCACATATCTTTCGAACGACTGTACTAAAATAAACAATTATTTTTTATGTTAAATTCGTTATTGCAGGACAAGGTTTGTATACAACTGCTGGTGTGCTTTGGCATTATGAAATCTGTATTTTCTACAAATTAAAATGAATCGCCGAAATGCATGTACGCGCATGTCTTTCTCTTTGACTGCACCAACTAAAAAAAAAAGTTTTTATGTTGTGATCGTTATTATCCGGACAAGGTTCGTATAAAACTACTGGCGAGCTTTGGCATTGTCAAATCTATCATCTCTACAAACAAAAAAGGATCGCCGTAATGTATGAACGCGCATATCTTATATCTAATAATTTTTTTATCTTATATCAAATAAGTTTAACAAATAAAAAAATAATAATTAATATTTGGCAAGTTAAAGTATTTCAGACTGCACCAATTAACAAAAAAGTTTTTATGTCGGGTTCGTTATTTTCCGGACAAGTTTTGTATAAATTTATTGGCGAGCTCTGTCATTGTGAAATCATATCTTCTCTAAAAACAAAAAAGAATCGCCAGAATGTATGAACGCGCATATCTTTCGAACTATCACACCAAAATTAATATTTATTTTTAAATTGTGTTCGTTTTTATCAAAAACAGGTTTGCATCAAAGAATGGTTGAGCTCTAGCATTATGAAATTTGTATGAAAACGATTCGCCCATGTGTATGTACGCGCATGTTTTTCAAACGTCTCTACCAAAACAAACAATTATTTTTTATGTTGTGTTCGTTATTGCAGGACAAGGTTTGTATACAACTGCTAGAGTGCTCTGGCATTACGAAATCTGTATTTCTACAAATAAAAATGAATCGCCGAAATGCATGTACGCGCATGTCTTCCGAACGACTGCACCAATTAAAAAAAAAGTTTTTATGTCGTGTTCATTACTATCCGGAGAAGGTTTGTATAAAATTACTGGCGAGCTCTGGCATTGTGAAATCATATCTTCTCTAAAAACAAAAAAGAATCGCCAGAATGTATGAACGCGCATATCTTTCGAACGATCACACCAAAATTAATATTTATTTTTATATTGTGTTCGTTTTTGTCAAAAGAAGGTTTGCATACAACTGCTGGTGAGCTTTCCCATTATGAAATCTATCTTCTCTACAAATAAAAAAGAATCAACGAAATGCATGTTCGCGCATGTCTTTCGAAGGACTTCACCAAATAAAAAAAATATTTTTAAGCTGTGTTCGTTGTTGTCCGGACAAGGTTTGAATAAAACTACTGGCGAGCTGTGGCATTGTGAAATCTATATTATTTAAAAATAAAAATGAATGGCCGGAATGTATGAACGTGCATATCTTTCGAACGACTATACCAAAATTAATAATTATTTTTATTTTGAGTTTGTTATTGTCAGGACAAGGTTTGTATCGATTGCTGGTGTGCTCTGTCACTATGAAATCTATCTTCTCTACAAATAAAAAAGGATCGCCGAAATGCATGTTCTTGCATGTCTTTCGAATGACTTCACCAAATAAAAAATATGTTTTAATGTCGTATTCGTTATTTTCCGGACAAGGTTTGTATAAATTTACTGGCGAGCTCTGTCATTGTGAAATCTATCTTCTCTACAAATAAAAATGAATCGCCTTAATGTATGAACGCGCATATCTTTAGAACGACAGCACTAAATTAAATAAAAAAAATTATGTTTGGTTCGTTATTGCCCCGACAAGATTGCATCAAAGAATGGTTGAGCTCTGGCATTATGAAATTTGTATAAAAATGAATCGCCGATGTGTATGTATGCGCATATCTTTCGATCGTCTCTACCAAAATAAACAATTATTTTTATGTTTTGTTCGTTATTGCAGGTCAAGGTTTGTAAACAACTGCTTGTGTGCTCTGGCATTATGAAATCTGTCATTTCTACAAATAAACATGAATCACCGAAATGCATTTAAGCGCATGTCTTTCGAACGACTGCACCAATTAAAAAAAGTTTATATGTCATAAAAATGAATCGCCGAAATGCATGTACGCGCATGTCTTCCGAACGACTGCACCAATTAAAAAAAAGTTTTTATGTCGTGTTCGTTATTGTCCGGACAAGGTTTGTATAAAACTACTGACGAGCTCTGGCATTGTGAAATCATATCTTCTCTAAAAACAAAAAAGAGTCGCCAGAATGTATGAACGCCCATGTCTTTCGAATGACCACACCAAAATTAATATTAATTTTTATATTGTGTTCGTTTTTGTCAAAACAAGGTTTGTATACAACTGCTGGTGCATTATGAAATCTATCTTCTTTACAAATAAAAAAGAATCGACGAAATGCATGTTTGCGCATGTCTTTCGAACGACTTCACCAAATAAAAAATAAATTTTTACGTTGTGTTCGTTATTGTCAATTATACAAATAAAAATGAATCCCCGGAATGTATGATCGCGCATATCTTTCGAACGACTACACCAAAATAAATATTTTTTTTATGTTGTGTTCGTTATTGTCAGGACAAAGTTTGTTTCCAACTGCTGGTGAGCTTTGGCATTATGAAATCTATCTCTTCTACAAATAAAAATTAATCGCCGAAATGCATGTTCGCGCATTTCTTTCGAACGACTGCATAAAATAAAAAAAAAAATTAAGTTTCGTTCGTTGTTGTCTGGACAATGTTTGGATAAAACTACTGGCGAACTGTGGCATTGTGAAATCTATATTCTCTAAAAATAAAAATGAATGGCCGGAATGTATGAACGCGGATATCTTTCGAACGACTATATCAAAATTAATAATTATTTTTATTTTGAGTTTGTTATTGTCAGGAAAAGGTTTGTATCGATTGCTGGTGTGCTCTGGCACTATGAAATCTATCTTCTCTACAAATAAAAAAGAATCTCCGAAATGCATGTTCTTGCATGTCTTTCGAACGACTTCACCAAATAAAAAAATATGTTTTAATGTTGTGTTCGTTATTGTCCGGACAAGGTTCGAATAAAACTACTGGCGAGCTCTGGCATTGTGAAATCTATCTAGTCTACAAATGAAAATGAATCGCCTGAATGTATGAACGCGCATTTCTTTCGAACGACAGCGCCAAATTAAATAATTATTTTTATGTTGGTTTCGTTAATGTCCGGACAAGATTTGCATCAAAGTATCGTTAAGCACCGGCATTATGAAATTTGTATAAAAATGAATCGCTGATGTGTATGTACGCGCATATCTCTCGAACGACTCTACCAAAATAAACAATTAATATTATATTTTGTTCGTTATTGCAGGACAAGGTTTGTGTACAACTGTTGGTGTGCTGTGGAATTATTAAACCTGTCTTTTCTACAAATAAAAATGAGTCGCCGAAATACATGTACGCGCATGTCTTCCGAACGACTGCACCAATCAAAAAAAATGTTTTCATGTCGTGTTCGTTACTGTCCGGACAAGGTTTGTATAAAACTACTGTCGAGCTCTGGCATTGTGAAATCTATCTTCTCTAAAAACAAAAAAGATTCGCCGGAATGTATGAACGCGCATATCTTTCGAACGACCACACCAAAATGACTATTTTTTTATGTTGTGTTCGTTATTATCAGGACAAGGTTTGTTTCCAACCGCTGGTGAGCTTTGGCATTATGAAATCTACCTTTTTTACAAATAAAAATGAATCGCCGAAATGCGTGTTCGCGCATGTCTTTCAAACAATTGCACCAAACGAAAAATATATTATTGTGTTGTGTTCGTTATTGTCCGGACAAGATTTTTATAAAACTACTGTTGTGCTGTGGCATTGTGAAATTTATCTTCTCCACAAATAAAAATGAATCTCCGGAATGTATGAACGCGCATATCTTTCGAACGAGTCTACCAAATTAAATTATTATTTTTATGTTGTGTTCGATTTTTTCTTTTTTTCTGATTTTTTCGGATATAGAAATTTGTATAAAAATGAATCGCCGATGTGTATGTACGCGCATATCTTTCGAACTACTATACCAAAATTAATAATTATTTTTATGTTGAGTTTGTTATTGTCAGGACATGGTTTGTATTCAACTGCTGGTGTGCTCTGGCATTATGAAATCTTACTTCTCTATAATTAAAAATGAATCGCCGCATTGCATAAACGCGCATGTCTTTCGAACGACTGTACCAATTATAAAAAAAAAAAAATTATGTCGTGTTCGTTATTGTCCGGACAAGGTTTGAATAAAACTACTGGCGAGCTCTGGCATTGTGAAATCTATCTTCTCTACAAATAAAAATGAATCGTCGGAACGTATGAACGCGCATGTCTTTCGAACGACTTCACCAAATAAAAAATATGTTTTTATGTTGTGTTCGTTATTGTCCGGACAAGATTTGAATCAAAGTATTGTTGAGCTCTGGCATTACGAAATTTGTATAAAAATGAATCGCCGATGTGTATGTACGCACATATCTTTCGAACGACTCTAACAAAATAAACAATTATTTTTATGTTGTGTTGGTTATTGCAGGACAAGGTTTGTTTACAACTGCTGATGTGCTCTGGCATTATGAAATCTGTATTTTCTACAAATAAAAATGAATCGCAGAAATGCATGTACGCGCATGTCTTTCGAACGACTGCACCTACTAAAAAAAATGTATGTCGTGTTAGTTATTGTCCGGACAAGGTTTGTATAAAACTACTGGCGGGCTCTGGCATTGTGAAAGCTATCTTCTCTACAAACAAAAAAGAATCGCTGGAATGTATGAACGCGCATATATGTAATAATTTTTTTTTCTTATATTAAATAAAAAAATACTATTTAATATTTGGCAAGTTAAAGTATTTCCCCAAAAAATGTAGACATAATTTGTCTCGACGCCACCTTGCGAGAAATTTAATACTAGCAATGTCTTTCTCACAAAAATAAAAATTGGTTGTTTTCAGGTGGAAAAAATGTTATAAACAGTAATGAAACACTAGTATATATTGAATTATTTAGCGGGTATTAGATAAACCGCCATAGCTCAGTGGTCAAGATCAGCTGACCGGCAATCAGAAGGACTCGGGTTCAAGTCCCGTTGGCGGCAAGTACTTTTCTCGGAAGATTTTTTCAATGTAGATGAGTGTTTCAAGCTGATAATTATTGCTTATAATAATTGTTACCCTTTGTGCTATGCATAAAAATCTTAAAATAAATAAAAAAATAATAATTAATATTTGGCAAGTTAAAGTATTTCCCCAAAAAATGTAGACATAATTTGTCTCGACGCCACCTAGCGAGAGATTTAACACTAGCATACCGTTTTATTTGCAAATGATGTCAATACAGCAGCTGATAATTTCATAAAGTGCCTAAAATTACACATCGAAAATTGCTCATCTATAAAGAGAATCCATAGTAATAAAAATTACTTGAAACCATGGATAACTTCTGGAATTATTGACTGCCTCATAAGATGTGACAAATTACATAAGAGTTGTCGCAAGAACCGAATAATATTGAACTTTTGCATATTATAAAAGATACAGAAATTGGTATTCTAAAATTGTAAAAACGATCAAACAGTCATATTATAAAAGGAAGCTTCATGAGGTTAAAGGAACCATAAAGCAAGAATGGAAAATAATAAAACAAGCATTGGATATGCAAAAGGAATCGATGTCAATAAATAAATTGAAAATAAATAATAACATTGTTTCTATAAATGACAATCCAACCCTCATCACTAACCATGTAAATGAGTTTTTTAGTGATATAGGTCAAAATTTTGCTAATCTTTTGTGCAGTGCAAATATCACCAGTTGTAATAAAAAATTGCAATCCAACACAATCTATGCAAAATGCCTGTTTTGAATTCAATCCAACGAATTGTAACGAAGTTTTAAAGGTGATTAATGAGCTAAAATCAGGTTTTTCGAGTGGAAATGATGGTATAAGTGCAATGGTCTATAAACAAAATGCTTCTGAACTAGTTATACCTATTACACACATTGTAAATGTTAGCTTTGAGAATGGTTTGTTCCCTAATCACTGCAAAAATACCAAAATTATTTCCTTTGTTTAAAGGAGGGGACAATATAGACGTCAATAACTATCGACCTATATCCCTGCTAAACACCTTATCAAAAATTATAGAGAAGTTAGCTAAAATTAGGTTGATGTCTTATGTAAAAAGATATGAAATTCTCTCTGAAATTCTTTCCAGAGAACATAGGAACTAGTGATGCTGCATTAAAAATGATAACCACAGTCGTAGAAGCTCTGGATACTGGCAATAAAACCATGGCTGTCTTCTTAGACTTGTCTAAGGCATTTGATATCGTATCCCACGGTTTACTATTAAAAAAACTCAGTTCAATGGGTATTGTTAATAAAGCTCTAAATTGGTTCAGAACTTATCTTGAAAATAGAACACAAAGAGTAATGATTAATGATCATATTTGTTCAAACAAATCAATTTTATATGGTGTTCCTCAGGGTAGTGTTCTGGGTCCAATTTTATTTTTGTTATATATTAATGACCTCTGTAAACTGCCGTTTTCTGGTTCTTCAATTGTATTTGCAGATAACACTGTTTTAGTGTTTGCTGGTGATACTTGGGATGATACGTATGCTAAGTGCGAGACAGGATTAAGGTCAGTCAAAAATTGGCTTGATCAAAACTTGTTAACCTGAAACATGAACAAAACTAAATATATTACTTTTAGTATTTCTTCTGTAAATCAACCATCTTTGGACCGCTCTTTAAAAATACATTGTTGCATACAGGAGTGTTATTGTCAATCTTTGGAAAGAGTAGACGTTATCAAATATCTTGGCTTAATTATTGATAAAAATTTAAAATGGAACAATCATATTACTATATTAACAAAAAAATTAAAGCTAGCCTATATCTTCAAGACTCTAAGAAATATATTGGACAAAATTACACTAAAAACTGTATATTATGCTCTTGTTCAATCAATGCTTTCATATAACGGTATCTGTTGGGGTTCTTGTCATAAGACTACTCTAGAGCCTTTAAATATTGCACAAAAATTAATTTTAAAAATAATGTTCAAGAAAAGTTTTATATATTCATCACAGTTACTATATAGTGAAAGCAAAATTATGACAATAAGGCAGTTGTACATAATACAGGCTAATTTTTCAACAACATTATCACTGCGAAAAGATCTTAACAAGTGCGCAACACTAGATTGGGCTCTTCTTTAATGTATCAGCCGGTACATACCAAAACATCCTTTGGACAAAGAAGTTTTTCATATAAAGCTCCGTTGCTTTATAATATGCTCGATGAAAAAATCAAAACTATTGGTACATTACATTTATTCAATAAAATGGTCAAAATGTGTATAATAACTGAGAGTGATGGTTTTGGATTACCCATGTTGTCGCTTATATCATAAATCACTCTGGAATTAAGCTATATTTCATACAATCCATATTTAATAACTGTGTATGTACTTAACTTATATATTATTATGTACTTTTTAATTTGCTTATTGTTATAGTATTAACTAATTATTATCTACTTCTTTCGTATCATAATTTACTTACTGTACTATATAATTGTTTATTTGTATTTACTCATAATTATTATATACTTAATTTACTTATGTTTATTTACTTATTATTAATAAATTGTTTATTATTGTTTACTCATAATTATATTATATATTATCTACTTAATTAATTTACTCATATATTATATTTATTACATAAACTATATAAATTTATTACTAAATTATTATTATTTTTTAATAAACATAATTGTTGCGACGGGTAGCAAATGTAACCTCTCAATGGATCGAGGGATCAAATGCTGCGGTATGTTGTGGACTGTATGCGGTTCTAATCTACATATTTTATTATGTTTTAATAGCACTTACCCAGACTGCTTCCCTCTTCGTTCAGTGTTCACTGGAAAGGTAGGTATGTTAGTTTGGAGAGATTTTGGAAGAGAATGGCGACTGGGAATGAATGTTTAATCGCGAAACGATAAGCGAGAATAGATGACGCGTGGCGATGGTACTCGCAAATAGCTGCGGTTTAAGAGTTCCGTTTGCGGTTTGATTATTACAACTGTAAAAGCGGTGCTGTTCTTAGGACTTGTGTCCCTGGCGGAGAGGCGAATTCAACTGAACTAATTATGGCAGAGGGCATACAATAAGTATTTTAGAAATAACCACGTGTAACAATAAAGGCGTGAACATGCCCCCCCGCCTTGAGACCAAGTGGTCAAAGAAAAAGACAAATATAAAAAAAAATTAAACGCGATGCGATAGGATTCAATGAACAATTGACGCTTAAAAATAAAACAAATTGAGCATTAGCATCCAAAATATGGAAAAATAAAACAATTGAAGGCATAGACCCCAATGGTCGCCAAGCAAAACAAAAAAAAAAAACAAAAAATTGAATTGGAATAGGTATTTCTACTTAGATATATACCTGAACTAATACTAATTTTATTCTACCGGTAGCGGACACAGTTTCACTGCTGGTCGAACCAACGAGCCAGTTTTAATACTAACCACTCTAACTATCCTATCCTTACCGGGATGAACATGAACAATTCGTTCTAATACCCACTTCATAGGTGGAAGACGATCTTCCTTTATTAGCACTAATTGACCCAACTTAATGTTTGGATTAATTTTGCACCACTTTGCTCGTTGTTGAAGCGTATTTAAGTATTCTGAATACCAACGTTTCCAAAAATATTGCGACATCTTTTGGAGATGTTGCCACCTACTTAATCGATTAGACTCAGTGTCAAGAAATTCATATTCAGGCAACCCCAATAGGAATCCACCGATTAAGAAATGGCCTGGGGTAAGTCCATTTAAATCCTCAGGGTCTGAGCTTAATGAACACAAAGAGTTGAGAATGGCTTCGTAAGTTAGAACGGTCTCACCTATTACCCGCTTCAAATGGTACTTCACGCAAAGGTGTACGCGTCTCTCAGCGAACACGAACGGTGTAAATCATTGTGCGACAAATAAATTGTAAAAGTGATTTAAAAATAAACGAAAAACGCTCAAACTACTTCAAAATGGTGCAGTGTAAAAAATGTAAAAAATATGTCGCTAAAGACAGTGAATTAATCAAATGCATCGACTGTAATGGATCTTTCCATAAACTATGTGCTATTTCAAATCCCGCCATTAACGTGGGTAATGAATTTATTTGTGTAAACTGCGAAACCCAGCGAACAATAGCGAACACAGAAACGGCGAACATGAAATCCGGAGGCAGCGGGTCACAAGGCCCAAACTCAGAAAGTATCCCAGAAATGAAGCAAATTCTTAATGAAATAAATAATAAAATAAGCATCATGTATGTCATGAAAAAAGATATGGAGACTCTCACACAGTCAACTGAGTTTCTATCCAACAAATATGACGAACTGATATCGCTACACCTAGAATTGGGAAAAAAACTAAAAGAAAACGAAAACAAACTCAATGAAGTGATAAATAAAAACACATACCTTGAAAAATGTAATAAAGCACTGGAACACAGGATTCAAGAAATTGAACAAATAGAAAAAAACTGTAATATTGAACTGTTTGGTCTGGAAATGAAAAAAGATGAAAATATTGAAACAACCATAAAGACAATTGCAGAAAAACTAAACACAAATTGCGAAAATATTGAGAAGGTTTGGAGACTTCCTAATAGAAAGGACTCCAAACCGGCTAACGTAATCGTGAAGTTCATGCGTCAAACTTATCGAGATGAGTGGTTACAAAAAAAAAAAAAAAAACATATTTACAAACAATGACATTTACAAGAATGGAAACAACGACCGAATTTATATCAATGAAAATCTAACCAAAGAAAAAAAAGATCTTCTATACATTACAAAACAAAAAATGAAAACAAAATTTAAATACATTTGGGTACAAAATGCCAAAATATTGATAAGAAGTGAAGGTGATGGGAAAATTATCCATATAAAAAATGAGAATGATATAAACAAATACATTTAAGAAAAAAAAAAAAAATCAAAATTCCTTTTGACTCGGAACAGTTATTTTATCAGTTACTAAATCCACGTCATGGAAGATTCGACACCATTTCAAACTCACAAATTTATCAAGTGCTATAATTTGGATAACTGGATAAACGATAAAAACATCAAAATGAGGTTTGTGGCTATTCATCTAAATATAAGATCATTGAAAAAGAATTTTAATTCATTTATTGCACAAGTAAACGACGTTCTGCAGTTTATAGATGTAATTTTTCTAACGGAAATAAATATTAAAAACGAAATAATACCTATGTTCAATATAACAAACTTCACATCGATTGCAAATGCTCGAGAGAATAGAAGAGGAGGGGGATTAATCATGTACTTAAAAAACCATCATACTTTTAAGAAAACAAACATTTCTTTTAAAAGCTGCGAGACAATATCTGGAGAAATCACCACCGTTTATCAAGATGTCATAAATATACTTGCAGTTTATCGTCCGCCGAGCAGCAACAAGAAAATATACTTGAAGGAACTAAAACAAATATTGCAATTAACTTCATCTGATTCAAACTACTTGTATTGTGGAGACATCAACTTGAATTTGTTGGATACAAAAAATAGTGTAATTTCAGAATATCAAAATCTACTCAGTGAAAATGGTTTAGAAAATGTAATATTAGATGTGACTCGGGATGAAATTTTAAACGGAAAAAATGTGTATTCATGTATTGATCATATTGCAGTTCGCAACCGTAATAACACTGTATTTTCATGTATTGTGACTAACAAAATATCCGACCATTATATAACAGGAGTTGCAATAGGTGAAGAGGTACTTACAAAGGATTTAAATAAAAAAAGTGAAATTATTGATAATAAATTGGTATATTCTAAATTAAAACTATTAAATTGGGGGAAATTATTACAAACTGAATGTCCTTCAGAACTGTACAATAATTTAAAAAATATTTTTGATAATATCTATGCGTCCTCGAAAAAAGAAAAATTATTTGAAAATAATCTTAGGCACAACAACCCATGGGTTACTGAAGAAATTAAGAACATGATTAAAAAAAGAGATTATCTTTACCGAAAATGCAAGAATAGCCCAAATAACCCGGTATTTCGTTTAGAATATACGCGGTATAGAAACAAAACAAACAAACATATTAATATTACTAAAAACACGTTCCATAAAAACGTAATAAATAGCTTAAATGGCAACCCGAGGAAACTGTGGGACGAAATAAATAATCTAATAGGTAAACCTAAACAAAATTTAGATAAAATAATCCTTCAACATATGGGAAGTCAAGGAGACACAAAGTTTTTATGCGATAAATTTGCCACAACATTCGTAAATGAAATAAAAGACATAAGACATAATTGTACTAAAAAATTCCTAGATCGTAACACGTATACAACTCCTGCTATTATGTCGATGAGATTTAGACCTGTATCACAAAAAGATGTTAAAAAAATTATTAATGATATGGATGTTAAAAAATCAGAAGGCAATGACCAAATAAGAATTAAAGACCTGAAGTTAATTGCTGATAATATAATCCCAGTACTGACTAAACTAATTAACCTTTGTGTAAGTAAAAGTATCATGCCTGACGAACTTAAAACATCCATCATCAGACCTATATATAAATCAGGAAACCACAAAGATTTCACAAACTATCGACCAATAGCGATTCTCTCGTGTATTGATAAAATTATTGAAAGGGCTATCTTTAATCAAATACAAAATTTTATAGAAAAAAATAGAATCATAAATCCCATACAGTACGGATTTCAAAAAGAAAAAAGTACTACACAATTACTTTCTAAATTCACTGACCATATAAACTGTCATTTGAATGAAAAATATTATGTAGGCATAATTTTTATAGATTTTAAAAAGGCCTTTGACACATTGGACCATGAAACATTACTAAGGGCAATGGAGGAATGTGGTATTAGAGGTCCTTTAAATAAATTTTTTAAAAACTATCTGTTTAATAGAAAAATTAAAGTTAAAATTGACGGAATTTTAAGTGATGAAATGTTGGCAAACACTGGGGTAGCTACGGGATCGATATCGGGACCTACGTGTTATATTATGCAAGTAAACAGTTTATCAAACGTAATAAAACGTTGTAAATGCTACATGTTTGCAGACGATACTTGCATTATATGTGCTGACAAAAATCCACAAAAAATTCAGGAAATTTTACAAACTGACCTAAATAATATTATTAAATGGTCCCACGACAATGGCATTATTATCAACGCAAAAAAAACCAAATATATGCTTATACATTCACCACATGCAAATTGTCAGGATAAGGAATTGCACATTAAAAGTCATTCATATGAATGCTTGCACACAAAAAACCAATCCCTGCAGTGTAATTGCCCAAATATAGAAAAAGTGTACCAGTATACATACCTTGGTCTTACAGTAGATGTCAATTTTAACTGGTCAATTCATATTGAAAATGTATGTAATAGATTAAGATCCATATTAGGGAAATTTTATCACCTAAAAAACTTTGTTAATAAAAATATATTATACTGTATATATAACGCATTAGCAGAATCAATTATAGGATACGGAATAAATAGTTACGGATTAACGTACAAAACGTACTTAAATAAAATAGAACAACTACAAATCCGTTTCCTAAAATTGATATCAGGCAAAAAAAAAGTTCAATTATGTGATGGCGATTATAAAAAAATGTTCTCCTTGTGTAATGTGCTCTCTATACATAGTAGGGTAGATTACCAATTAACTCTAGATGAATTCTGGAATACAGAATTCAAAAAACCTGTAAACCATAACTACCCCACTAGGCATAGAGAAGCAGAAATGTTTATTATTAATAAATCTACAAATGTATACGGTGATAGAACAAAAAGGCATAAAATTCCGGAAATATTTAATGCATTACCTGAAAATATTAAAAACGAGACATCATATTCAAAAATCAAAACTAAAGTTAGATCATTCTACTTCAATAGAACATGAAAACTAAAATATTGTATAAAAATACCTAAATCTATGAAAAACAAATAATATTGTGAACGAATAGGTACCTAGATCTTTTAACCACTGTTCAAAATAAAATTTATGTTATAATAAGCATTACAATAATTAGTTAAGTATTTTAATATTAAGTATTATATTATTAAATAATTACTAGATATGTATTAAGCACCAAAATATCAAACATTTTATATGTTGTAAGTAAATAAATAGGAAAAATGAGAGATTTTTTACAATCAAACTGATTAATCAGTTTTGTAAGATTTAAGTAAGAGAAATTGTTGTACAATTAATAACTAAATAAACATATTTAAAAAAAAAAAAAAAACATATGTTATCCCTGCTTCGAAAAGGCCTCCAAAATGAGGACTAGCTGGAGGGTTAAACGACCAAATAATGCCACTTTAAGTTAGATGATTAGATATAACATCACACTGTGATGCCAAGAATTTATTTATGTCGAGTAGGTACCGATTTGTACCTACGAAGTTGGTACGGTTGTCGCTTATAATTCCTGGGCATAAACCTCGACGATCCGTAAATCGGCTAAGGGTTGCGATAAAGGCTTCGGAAGATAAATCAGACACGATTTCCAAATAAAATGCCTTTGTCGCCATACACACAATTAACATAAATAGCCCTCTGACGTTTTGGCTCCCCTTCGTTTATGATCTTTCAAAGTGAAAGGACCTCCAAAATCAATCCCGAGTCGAGAAAAAACACGGCTCTGTTGCACTGTTGTCGAGAGGGTGGTAAATCAGCCATTAATGGGGGCGGTAATGCTGAAGATTTTATCTTATGGCAAACAATGCATTTCGAAAGTTGTGAACGAATCTTATTTCGTGCCGCCATTATCCAAAACTTCCGCTGAATAGTGAATTGAAGGCTTCGTGGGCCTACATGAAAATATAGTTTGTGATAATAATCTATAATTAAATAAGCTAAATGACAGCTTTTCGGTAATAAGATGGGAAATTTGTTTTCGTATAACAGATCCGAGTACTTGAGTCGACCGCCCACCCTGATAATACCGTGGCTATCTAGAAACGGTTTCAAATTTAGAATGTGCGTTGAACATGGAACGTTATTTCGCATGTTATGTATATCGACAGAGAAATATGTTTCCTGTTCGATGTGTATGATTTTCAAAAGCGAGTCATTTAATTCACGAGAGCTAGGATAAGTTGAGTTTGTATTACCCGTACCAGGAAGTTTACGACAATTGTTAACGAAACGCATTATCCATGCGATAACGCGTTGCAATTTATTAAACGAAGAATATTTGCTAATAATTGAATTAGGTATAATTTGAGATGATACAAGCGCTTCAAGGTTGCGAGTTTTGATTTCTGATGGATCAGCTGCGCGAGAACTCATGCCAAAAGTAATTGGCGGTTCATACTGATTGGTTTTCAATTCCGGTAACTGTTCCGAATTTGCGTGCTTAAATGGCGCAATAGACCACTCGTAATGCGGCTGGCAAAGCCATTTTGGACCATTCCACCAAATATCATTTGCCATCAATTGTGATGGTAGCATACCTCTCGACAGACAGTCGCTAGGGTTTTCAGCACCTGCGACATGATAAAAATGACTACTATGCAAATTTTCGTGTATTTTTTCTACACGATTGACAACAAAGTTTTGCCAGCGGTGAGGTGATGAATGAATCCAACTTAAAGTTACAGTCGAATCAGAAAAGGCAAATATTGAATGAACAATAAACCTCGCGGAGTAATTATCAATTACCTTTTTCAACAGTTGCGATAACAATAATGCTGCGCATAATTCTAAGCGTGCTAAGAAGACGACCTTTAACGGTGCTACCCTTGATTTGGCGCAAACTAATTGAACCTCAATTCGGTTGTCAGTAGTGGTCACCTGAGCGTATATCACTGCTCCGTATGCCTTTTTGCTCGCATCCACAAACCCAACGAGTTTTAACGTGCATCCTTCAGCGACTCCTGCATGAGCTTTACCTTTTTTTCAAAAAGGGAGATAAAAGTGATGTTTGTAATTATAGACCAATATGCATTCAATCCACCATACCAAATCTATTTGAAAGCCTAATACTTGACAAACTTTTAGCCCAAATAAAACCTGTAATATCACCTTACCAGTTTGGATTTATGCCAGGTAGAAGTACACTTTCTAACTTGATTATTAATGAAAATTTTATAACCAATGCTTTTAAAGATAAAAAACAAGTAGACTCTGTCTATACTGATTTTAGTAAAGCCTTTGATTCAGTTTCCCATAAAATTCTCATTTGGAAATAAGAAAAGCTTGGTATACGTGGCAGTATATTAGCCTGGTTTGTAAGCTATCTTACTGGAAGACAACAAATTGTTAGAATAAAATCCTGTGGAGTTCCACAGGGTTCACACCTTGGCCCAATATTATTTATCTTGTTTATAAATGATCTTTCAAAAATATTTCATGATGTATTTATCTTACTTTTTGCTGATGACCTCAAAATTCCATTTACCATTATAATTAATATTTACCATTGCAACATTCTTCAAGATAATATCAACAAATTGTTAATTTGGTGTAATGAAAATAGACTTAACTTAAATATCTCAAAATGTCATATAGTTAGATCCAGTAATCTTGCTATATAGTTAAATCCAGTGATCTTCAATTACAACATTGATAACAATACTCTAGAGACATTTACACAAATTCATCACTTTTCAATCTAATCTTTCATTTGTTACCACATAACAGAAATCTCTAATAAGGCCTTAAAAATGTTGGGATTTATAACTAGGCTAACTAGAAATTTTAACAATATTAAGTGTATAAAACTATTATATTTTGCATATGTTAGAAGTCAACTTGAATACGATTCTCCCGTCTGGAACCCATATTACAATACACATGTGCAAGCTGTTGAAAGAATACAAAACAAATTCTTAAGTTTTCTTAATTTTAAAATGGGTATTCCAGCAATTATGTTGAACTACAATACTATTTTGAATGATATGAATATGCTCAAATTGTCAGACAGAAGAACTTTCACTGACTTGGTATTTCTGTATAAAATTCTAAATGATTTAGTTGACAGTCCGATATTGCTCGAATTGATAAGCTTCCGGATTCCACTACGTAATACTAGAAGTCAGGATTTATTTCAGTGCAGTAATTCTGGAACTAACTGCCATATGTATTCCTCTTTACCCAGAATACTAATGGAGGGAAACAATTATACCAAGTCAGTGGACATGAACGTTGGAACCTATATTGCTAAACATACAACAAAAAATACCCCGAAAAACTACTCACATAAAGAAAAAAAAATAACACCCTGGATCACGAAAGGATTAGTAAACAGCATTCATAAAAGAGACACCATTCACATGCAAGTACGCAAAAACCCATATGATGACAAACTAAAAAATAATTACCTGCTAAAGCCAAATACAAGTACTACAAAAAAGAAATAAAATCCGCCAAAAATGACCCCAAAAAAATCTGGAAAATCGTCAAAGATATTACTTTCTCCAATACGAAAAAAGACTCAAAGATCAAAGTACTGTTAATAAATGGAAACAAAACCCTTACAAAAAATGAACCTGGTAAAATAGTCAATTTTATTAACTCCCAATTTGCAAAAGTTGGATCTAACTTGGCTGAAAAAATTCTTTTAAAAAACGGCACAACAGAACACTCTTTAACCAAACTATCCTCTACCATGCAACCAAATCATTCGTTTTATGCTCACAAAATAGGTACAAAGGAAATATCAGATTTAATTATTTCTCTCAAACCAAATTGCGATGTGGGCCCAGATAACCTCTCCAATCATATACTGATTAGTCTCCGAGAACATATACTTATACCACTTCAACATATTTTCAACCAAAGTTTCAGCCTCGGCTTTGTCCCCGATCATCTAAAAATAGGTTGTATTACTCCAATACATAAATCGGGAGACAAAACGCTGATCTTAAATTACAGACCAATCACTCTCCTAAATTCGCTATCGAAATTACTAGAAAAAACTATGAAAAAAAGACTGCTCGCATACCTTGACAAACACAAACTGATCTCCACCCGTCAATTCGGGTTTCGGGTGAAAATGGGAACAGAAGACGCCTTATCGGAACTAACCACCTACATAGTGAAAAACCTAGATGGCGGTTCAAAGGTGTTAGGAGTGTTCTTAGACCTA
Organism: Limnephilus rhombicus; assembly: GCA_929108145.2. Lineage (NCBI taxonomy): Eukaryota > Metazoa > Arthropoda > Insecta > Trichoptera > Limnephilidae > Limnephilus > Limnephilus rhombicus. The sequence continues at coordinate 44,005,157 of OV815283.1, forward strand.
GCAAAAGCTTTCGACACCATCTCACACAAATTACTCCAACAAAAACTCAAAAACATTGGCATAATAGGTCCACCACTAAAATGGTTCATCAGCTACATTGAAAATAGACAACAAATTGTAAAAATCGATAATCAAGAAAGTGACAAAGTAGGCAACAGGTATGGAGTACCCCAAGGCAGCGTCTTAGGTCCCATACTGTTTCTCATCTACATTAACAGTCTAACTGAGATAAGCCTAGGGAACATAGAGTACAAAGTTATCAGTTATGCAGATGACACTGTAATTTTATTCAAAGCCCAATCATGGGAAAAAGTCTTCAAAAACACGGAAGCAGGGATGACTGAAGTAAATAAATGGCTAATAAATAATCTACTGACACTAAATATCTCTAAAACAAAATACTTAACTTTCAGTAAAACATTAGCTGGTCAGCCAGATAGTCGCCCACAACTACATCTTCACCCCTGCACAGTTACCTCATTAACTAACTCACGCTGTGTTTGTGACAAAATTGATTATGCGCAAAATATTAAATATCTCGGTTTAACTGTTGACAATAACTTAAAATGGGATCTCCAAATTAACCTAATTACAAAAAAAAATACGGAAACTCTCTTACATCTTCAAAACAATTCGAAACATTATGTCACTACCTCAGCTAAAAAATATATATTATGCACTCTGTCAAAGTATTCTAATGTATGGTATTTCAGTATGGGGAGCAGCAGCAGAGACTCACCTCAAATCGCTTAAAATTAATCATAAAACAATAATCAGAATTATGTTTAGAAAGCCTTATCAACATCCGACAGAACAGATAATGATCAACAATAACCTATTAGACATAAATAAACTATTCATAAAGAAGATCATCTACAAAAACTGCATAAAAATATCACCACACTTCATAACTCACTTGCAATACACAAGAGCAAACACACACAATCAACTACAAGTACCATATATCAAATCAAAATTTGCAAAAAAACATGAATCTTACTTGGCACCATATATATTCAATAAGTTTGTAGCACAAACAAAGACCTACGTCGCATCTAATAATTTGAACTGGGTTTTCAAAAGATTTTTAAACTGGTTGAATGTCAAGGAAAGTAATATTCTTAATATCTAATATTATATATTTTCTATTTTCTACTCTGTTTTTAAATTCTGATTTTCCTCTTATTTTTTATTATTATTTTTACTATAATATATATTATGTTCCCTTTTTTTCTTTGTTTTACCACTTATTTGTTTTTATGTAATTAGAAATTGTTAGTTACCAGCCTCAGAACAGACTTTGTCTAGTGAGGAGGGTAAGGAAAAAAAATCATATTGTACATAACAAATAATAAATAAACGACCGGGTTGCCGGCACTGAATTGAATTGATCTTCAATTTATCTTTAAACAAATATAAAATATTGTTACGAAGGCAGTTCAGTTATGTACAATAAATACTGTATATTTTTCTTACTATTCATATGTAAAAGCCCTGAAAAAGGGCGTTAATAAATAAATAAATAAATAAATGAGGTGGAATACGAATTGACGATATTGACGGCAATTCCGCGTTGAACTGCTGCCACTGGTGTGATATACTCGTGGGTGGGATTTCATCCCAATCGACTTTTAAAATCGACAGCTCCTTTATCAGAAGCTTGGCTTGTACAATTATAGGCGCCACCAGACCCATCACGTCAAAGAGTCTAGCGACAGATGATAAAATATTGCGTTTTGTACAAGTTCGATTGTTTGGAGTGACTTCAAATGCGAAAATGTCATCCAAAGGATGCCAGCGTAGCCCAAGGATTTTTAGCGATGCATCACTATCGAAAGTTACACTTTGCGACAAGCGAAGTTCCAATGGAATGTTTTCTAATACTTTGCTTGAATTGGATGCCCACTTAGCGAGTTGAAATCCTCCTGACTGGAAGAGCTCAATCAATTCTCCAGCTGCACGGATAGCTTCTTGCTCATTTAAATCAGAGCTAGAGATTTCGTCTACATAAACGTCGCGATTGATAATATCTCTTGCCATAGGGAAGCGAGCGCATCATCTAACGATAACTGTTTGATTGCTAGAAAGGCTAAGAACGGGCTGCACTTAAGGCCAAATGCCACGCGATTGTATTCATAAGCTTGAAGCGGCTTTTGCGGATCGAATCTATATAAAATTCGTTGATAACGATGATCTTCTTTGCGAACATTTATACTTAAATACATTTGACGAACGTCGGCGGAAATTGCGATAGGAAAAAGGCGTAAATTCAGAAGAATGCAAAATAAATCATTTTGTAGGCTTGGTCCCGTGTGTAAAATGTCATTTAACCCCTCCGCAACGTAAGTAGATATAAACGTTAGAAATAGGACAGCAGTAAAGTACAATAAGCGTGTTTACACATCAGCGCGTGTGTTTCCATAGAAATCATTCTAACTAGTTATTTTTTTAGTTACATCCCTAAACCAAAAAGTAAAACGTCGATAGTATATCAAGCTGTACATTTCTATCAAGTTGTCTAAAGAAATATATTATAGGAATCAGCTGTCAGTCGCGTAGTTGACAAAAATATTTTCCGCGCAAATTTACTACCGCCTGCTCGTCCGCGCTCGACATTTTTAATTTTTATTAAATATTTTTATATGAAAAGTGAGGTTACAAAAGTGTTTATTACACATATATACAATAGAATAAGTATTGTTGTTTATTTTATTTTTATTTTAACTTTATGAGTAAAACCTCAAATTGTAATATTTAATTAAATGAAGACAATATAAGCGAAACTCAATCGAAAATCTGGAAACAGAAAAATCAGAAAAATATATTGACACCTCTGGGACTTGAACCCAGGACCTCTTGCTTTCCGGGCAAATGCGCTAACCACTGCGTTTAAGTCCTGGGTTCAAGTCCCAGAGGTGTCAATATCTTTTTCTGATTTTTCTGTTTCCAGATTTTCGAATGAATTTTGCTTATATTGTCTTCATTTAATTAAATATTGTTGTTTACATAATCTGTGATTTTAGTACCGATTTCACATAAAAAAAAACATCACGTGAGTTATTTTTACCTATTTTTAATGTTTGCATGCTAAATTTTAATATTTACAAATCTTAATATTTATTTGTAATATAATAATTTGAACGTTTATTTTGTAACCTTTCTAAAACAGTTTTTACTATTCGGCTACGTGCAGAAATGTTTCATTTATAGAGCTTTAATTATGAAGCGGTAATAACACAAAGTTTTCGTAAAATGTCATTTTGTTTGAGACATCTTAAGTGCATATTGGCGAAAATTCGGAGGGGTTAAAGATTAATCATTTTTTGTTATTGCGCTTGCGTCAAGAACCACTCTCACTTTCGTGGTCATTCCTCACGCCTTTGCGTGATGCGGAATGTAGTACGCGTTTTCTAACGGTAAAACTTCTACCTGGGATAGATAACCTTTGTGAATATGTTCTCTGATCACTTCATCATAGAGCGGTTTTAATTCTGGCCGATGCTTAAATTTTCTCTCTAGTGCATAAAACGGATTTTGCGCAGCGATTTGCCTTTGAATGGCAAAGCCACTTCATAAGAACCGTCCTCAAGGCGAGTTGTGGTTCTTTTAAAAATGTTCTCAGTTTCCTTTTTTTCGAGGCTGTGAACAGGTTCCGAACCGAAATCTTCGATTTCCCAGAATTTTTTAATTAAATTCTCAATTTCGTGTGAAGCGCAGAAAGTTAAAGTGGTGTTTGATTGAGAATTTACTGGAGCATCACCCATGAAGACATAGCCTAATGTGGTTTGAATTGCGACTGGAAAACCGGGGGTGATTGGTAATCAATTGGTACCAAATAAGGTATATTTGGTAACAACAGTTGAGAGAACAGACTAACGCCAATTAGCAAATCAATTGGACCAGGCATTGCCCAGGTGTCATCTGCCAGCGGAATATTTATGAACTTATATGACGTCAAGTCCACTTTGTTAGTAGGTAAATGAGCGGTAATTTTATCTAAAACTAGAGCGGTTATAGAGTATTTGAAATAGGGATCAATCCCAGATTGAATCGTCAATGTGACGCTTCCTTTTATTGATTGCGTTTTGCCGCCTAAACCTTGGACTGCAAAGCTGACTGCCAGGCCTAATTGTTCACAACATTGTGATGTTATGTAATGTTTTTGTGAACCTGGGTCCAAAAGACAGCGAACGGTATTCTCTTCACCGTTTTGATCAACAGTGTGAACCTTGGCGGTAGCAAGTATTTCAGTAGTTGCACCTTGTCGAGTGGTTGCTGACATGGTACATACCGAGGGTTCTGACTCGTTAGGTTGAGTTCCTACATTGGGTGTGTTGGTGTGTGCGTGACTGGATTTCTCAAAATGAAGGAGCGTATGGTGCTTGCCATTTACATCTTGTAGACGTGTGTTGCGGGCTTAAACAATTAAAACACAAAGATTTTTCCTTTACGAAGGAAAGCCTTTCCTTTGGTGATAATTTCAAAAATTGTGTACAAGTATACAGTTGCGTATGGCTCTCATTTTGACAATAAAAGCATTTCGATTGCATACTTATTGTAAGTATGATGTGTGCGGGGTTAAGTTGTGCGTGCAGTTCCACCGGAACTGGTTGTATTTATATTAACGGTGTTAGGTCCACAAGTTGTTGATGTTCGTTGCAGAATTTTGACCTAATCTTGTACAAACGATACCAATTGCTTGCAGGTGGGAATTTCAATTTCTCAAACTGAGGTCTCAAATGCTTGAGCAGTTTGCGACTCTAATTTTTGTAAAGCGAATTGCAGTAATATAAAATCCGAAAGATCCTCTAATTGTTTCAGCGCGGCGATGGATGCTGAATATTTTTCTATAAAAGCTGTCAAACTATTTGCGTTGTGTGTTACGGTTTTGGAATGAAATATATTATTCAGGTAATGCGTGGCAAGTAATCGCTTATCTTGATATTTATTAACCAGCGTATCCCAGATTATTTTGTACGTATCTCCAGTTAGCACAGAATCAGAAAATTGTTGATTTAAATGAACATTTGTTTTAAACATCTCATAGAACAGATTCCAATTATCGGCGCGACCGTCAAAGGTAGGTAGTTCGATACAAGGTAGCTTAATGGAATTATTATTATTAGCAGCACATGCACTTGTAGACGCTTTCGGCTCTGTAGCTAAATTTGTTTTTAAATTGTTTCTTGTGCATAGAATACGTGAGTATAATTCTTCAAATTGCTCCCAACTCGAATAATCTGGTTAAGAATTTGGGTTTAACGTAGCAATATTCTCGTTAATTTGATTAATAATTAATTCAAATTTATTTTTAATTTCCGTTATACTCTCAGATTATGACATAAAAAATTCAAATGAACGTGATGCTTCGAAACTGGCTGGCAAGTTTTTTGCATGCACAGCTATATTTTTAACCCTTTTTAGAATAATTTCGCTTTTACTTTTTAGTAAAACTAATTGTCTTTTTAATTGATCCTCCATTTTTACAAGCATTTGTAAACTGAAAAGTTTTAATTATTTATAAAATAATGTGCAACAGCCACAAGTGCACCGGTTTTTGCCTTACTGAGTTGGTGTACTGAACGGTGGATACAACACAGTGGACAAGTTATTTATGAAATAATTAATTATGTTGCAAATATTTTAATGACTCATAAATACGCGATGTTCGTAAGTAAATACGTACGTTGGTATCTATGTAGATATATGTAACTATTCCAGTGAGCAAGTAGTTACCAGTTAGCAATAGTAGTTAACTATACCACAATAAAATCGAAAGGATAAATAATAATGGTATGTTTGTGACAATTTTATGACAAGCGGGCAAGTAAATAAATTCAAAATGGCGGGTAGATATGACAATATGACACTGACAATCTCAAATTGTGGGTAGGTATTTTAATAATGATTTCAAACGAATATTGCTCATTGAATCGTTCCGTAAATATAATAAAATAAAAACATCGATGTTATGCGGCACGAATGGCCAAATGTTGCGGCGGGTAGCAAATGTTACCACTCAATGGATTGAGGAATCAAATGCTGCGGTATGTTGTGGACTGTATACGGTTCTTATCTACATATTTTATTATGTTTTAATCGCACTTACCCAGACTGCTTCCCTCTTCGTTCAGTGTTCATTGGAAAGGTAGGTATGTTAGTTTGGAGAGATTTTGGAAGGGAATGGCGACTGGAAATGAACGTTTAATTGCGAAACGATAAGCGAGAATAGGTGACGCGTGGCGATGGTACTCGCGAATAGCTGCGGTTTAAGAGTTCCGTTTGCGGTTTGATTATTACAACTGTAAAAGCGGTGCGGTTCTTAGGGACTTGTGTCCCTTGCGGCGAGGCGAATTCAACTGAACTAATTATGGCAGAGCGCATACAATAGGTATTTTAGAAATAACCACATGTAACAATAAAGGCGTGAACAATAATTGTTTATTATTATTTACCTGATATTATTTAGTTATTGTTATTTACCAATCTTTATTTTCTTAATATATAATCTTCATATTTATTTTCTTAATATATTATATTTATTACATAAACAACATAAATTTATTACTTAATTATTATTATTTTTAATATACATAAATGTTTATTATTATTTACCTGATATTATTTAGCTGTTGTTATTTACCAATTTTTGTTTTATTTTACAATTATTAATAATCCATGTCTGAATAATTGTTCTCAGTGCTCATTTTGTAGGTTTATAATTATATTTTTATTTAGTTAATATGTATGTTTTTTTGTTTAAATTACATTGTTAAACTGCATATCTCGATAAAGGAATGTCCTTTTTTTTACATTAACTCCACACAGGAGGCCCTGAGGAAAATAATTTCCCTCAGGGCCTATGTCATCTGGGATGCTGTGTGGAGGGTCTTTTTGAGGAGAGGAAGGAATGAACATTGGTCTTGAAGAGACCCATGTTGTAGGAAGGAGGAAACACAGAGGCCGGCAAATCATTCCACAGCCGAGCTGTTGAACACAAGAACGAGTCGAAGAAACGACCCGTTCTCATGTGACAAATGTCAACTGTGTTCAAATGTTGGGCACGCGTTTGGCGTGTTTCCCGACTATGCACCGGTGCCGAAGGGATCAATGATGCTAGTTCCTCGGAGCATCTTCCATTGTAATACCGGTAGAACAAGGATAGCATTCCCACCCGACGCCTGTGCTCTAAAGATTGCAATCCGTCTGTTAAGATGGGAGAATCTATCAAACGGACCGCCCGTTTCTGCACAGAGTCGAGGGTATTTTTCAGGTATTTTGGAGCTCCAGACCAGAGGTGGCTGCCAAATTCAACCGTGGGGCGCACTTGCGATTTGCGACGTTTTTCCTACGCAAATTGTAATGGTTAACCCCCTTTTTTGTATGCCTTGAGTAGAGCATCTGAAACTTGTTCATACACGTCTGCCAAACCTTGTAGCTTTTGTGCATATGTGGAAGGCGAAGCTTCCTTTTGCGCGTTGCTATCCCCATCATGAATAGGGTTACGGTGCAAATCCCCATCGTTAGGCGCCATATTGTTATCATTTATGAATGTAATGACATATTGTTATGTGTTTGTGTTATATTATTAAAGGGAAATGTAATGATGAGCCTTGGTCGGGCACGGGTGTAATCTGCAAGTCAACTTTGATTTCATCTCAGGAAATCTTGGACGCCAAACCCAGTCTAATGTCTGGGTATGTCAACAAGCGGAGAACACGATACTCATTTCTCAGAGTGTGGGCCATTTGGTTTCATAGCATTCCTGAAAAGGCTGCACAAGGAATCTACATAATAAAACAAAGAGTAGAGTAGAAAATCGGTACACTGTATTGACATGATAAGACATAATAAAACAAATAGTATGGACTCACCCCCGGGACCAATTTCGTAATTTATGCTATTCCTAGCTACACTAATTAAATTTACTGCCGCCGTACCCCCGATGTCGTGAGAACCATCACCACCTCCTGGTGGCAAGGGAGGTCCCAACCTCTGCGGCTCAGCTTGTGCCTGTGACCTCCACAGCGGTAGCACGGAAGGAATGATAGACCTGGACCCTCAGAGAAAGGGAGGAGTACCCAAACTCTCCTCCAAATTGTAAAGGGAAGGCTCGTCAGCAATCGAGGCGGAGTATTGTTCAACACTGCGGTATTCTCGGGTTTGTTCCATAAATAAACCCCCGGTGGGAATTCGATAGTTGCCCTGCATACAATCACGGGCGCGGCGAGTTATTATTTAAACCGATGTTTCGGATAAAGAGGTACATTAATCGTAACACTCGAACATCGCCATTAAACTCGTGGTCACTTTGGGACCCGCGCGAAAAACTCGCATTTTACGCGAATAAATCTTTGAAATTTATATTTAAAAAAAAAACACAACATGTTTTCTTCCCCCGAATGCAGATGCCCAAAACTTGGATTTCAATCACATCGTATTAAAAGTTAAAAAAATAAGTGACCGTTGTTTTCACGGCGTACCGCACATATCCTGTAAAAACCAGAGTGCGGAAACGGAAAAACCCAACCGCCGCCTACCGACGCGTTGAACGAAACTCCCCCAGCTTTGCCAACCTAACCTGGCGGATGACCAGGACATACTGAACCCCAGATTCCTACCCACCCCTTAAACCCTTTTCCTTCCCAGAACTCTCCTCTCCTCCCTTTCCTTAAAAAAAACCCTCCACACAGCATCCTCAAAGATGACATAGGCCCTGAGGGAAATTATTTTCCTCAGGGTCTCCTGTGTGGAGTTCATGTAAAAAAAAAAAAAAAAATTTAAATGCATTTAAAAAAAATAGTACCTAACTTAAGATAAATACAATCGCTTCATAACAATTGTTCTTTGTACAATTTCTATTGGAAGAAGGTTACATTTATACGCGGATCCCCAACTAATAATAGCGTATTGTAGAGTGGATTGAACTAAGGCATAGTAGATTAAATATAGATTTTTTATCGACAGAAAATTTCTAATTCTTAAAAATATATATATTAATTATCTGATTTTGTTTACTACATGACATTTTTTTTTCCGTTTCAGATTTTTATCGATAATTACGATGAGATATTTAATTTTATTTGTTGTTTTTAATATTGTACAGTTTTGATTTGCAATAATGTTGGCTATGAATTTTAGTGTTATCGTGTATGACAATGTTAAAATTTTTGGGAGCGTCGTTTGGATGGATTGCAAATGGAATTACAAATGTCTTTTCACTATTTAGTGATAGTAAATTAGTGTCGAAAAAATTCTTAAGCGTATTGATGTCTTCTGTGGCCTGTAATTCAACATTTTCCCAAGTATTTTCACTTATTATTAAAACTGTATCGTCGGCGTATGATGTAATTTGACCATGTAGATGTTGAAAAAAAAATATCGTTTACATATATGGTAAAAAGGATTGGTCCAAGCACTGTACCTTGGGGGATTCCAAAGCTTGAAATCTCTTGATAGTGATCAAGAGATTTCAAGCTTTAATTAACACGATTAACACGATTGATTTTTACCACTTGAGGGCGGTTTTTTAATTAGTTGGTGATCCATTTAATCGCGTTGCTTTTTATGCCAATATCATTTAATTTTTTAATAGCATCTCATGGGATATGCTATCGAAAGCCTTTCTGAGGTCAATAAATATGCCCGCACATTTTTTTACCTTTATCTAATGATTCGTAAATGTATGAAGTTACGTTAGCAATTGCATCTTGTGTGCTGAGTGATTTAATAAAACCAAACTGGTTTTTGTGTAATATTTTATTACTATCTAGGAAATATACCAATTGTTTTTTTACTATTTTTTCAAAGATCTTTCCTATGTTAGAAATTAGACAAATTTGGCGATAATTCGTTACTTGGTGTGGATCACCAGATTTGTAAATAGGTGAGATTATTGTGTTTTTGTAGTTCATTGGAAATATTCCTTTCGTTAAACTCAAGTTTATTTTAAATGAGTGATGGGTTTTATTAAGTAAGATTTCATAGATTTTAACATAGTGCCGTAATAGAATCAAAACCGGGAGACGAACCTCCTTTCATATTTTCTATAATTTTTAAGATTTCACATTCTGTTGTTATTTTAAATGTTGAAAGTATATTACGTTTCTGTAAATTTTTATTTTTATATTTTTCCGGGTTAGAATGTTTATGAATATTTTTCGCAAGATTTTTTCCAACATTTGCAAAGAAGGAATTAAATATTGTCAAAATAAAAATATTACTTAAAATTGTCATGGTGAAATATACATCAACATCTGCCAGCTTTATTTTTAAAAGGGGCGCCACTGGTTGATTAACCAGGCTAGCAGTTAGTAAAACAATAAACCTCTCTCAGGGTCTTTGGTATGAAAACTATACGATTAAATTAGAAGGATTTTTAAAATAAAATAGACAGTATTATTAAGAAATATGAATTAAAAGATTTATTATCACATAATAAAATAAAACTGGAACCAATAAACATATTAACAGAACTTAAGACTCACCTTCCTTGAATCGACCAAAAATTTACATGATTCTAACTATCTATCTAAATTACGATCTTGAGCTTCTGGTTTTTCTCCTGAAGTATGGTCGGACAAAATACCTGGAACTGATTTCAGCCGAAAACAGTATCTGCTCCCAAAACCAAAAGCCAGCCATGAAAATCTTGTATTATCAGGCGAGAATAATTATTCCTTCGTTATTTAACAGATTAAATTTCTTGTATTTTAAATCTTCCATGTTTTAAAATAAATTGCTTGTTACTTGGCAAGTAAATTCAAAATTAACCATCAGTTATATTCGGTGAAAATTACGAAGACAGAAATGTGTATTTACAACACTTATCGGCACCACGATTACAATAGTCGCGGCCTAGTTAATTATCATCCAGTTCGGATAAAATAATAATCGTTTTACTTTATAAAATTATTAACGTAATCAATAAGAATCACGCCCGACTTGTCAGTAAAACCCTCCACCACCATAGAAAGATTACTCAGAAGTGGGCTCTAAACAAAATATTCGATTTTTATACCCTATTCAAAAAAAGAAAAAATGAATGATGTTACTTCCAAAATTTAAAAAAATAAATTTATGAAGAAGCTTATTTAATATTATTTAATCACCTCTTGAAATGAGGTACCTGCTTGCCTAAATCTATGATAAAATAAACTTCGAGATATATTGACAAATATTTTATCATAACATTACCTCCCGGACCACGCAAATGTTTGTCCCCAAACATAATTATAAAAGAAACCTATTCTATCTGATACATTTGTCGATCCAAGGATTTCTATTAAATAAAAACAACAAAGCAATTAGTAATATTTAACAATCTTTTCAAAGATTAATAAAACATAATTTATAATAAATAATTCGTATGAACCTTTGAAATATTTAAAATTGATTAAATTTGAATTAGAATTAGAATACAATATTATTGATTATTATAGTTAAAATACCTGAAATAAACAGGACATAATTAAATGTTACGTGAACAACAATCATTAAATGATAAATAAACAACACACTTTAAACTGAAAGAGAAAAAAAAATATTATAAATATTAATTCTACAAATTTTACATAACTCCTTCAAAAACGTCATATCACTTTTATGCTCAAAAGCGTCACTGTCCCAAATCAGGGTATTAAGCCTCAATAGGCATCACTTTTAGGGAGATCAATCAACCCTCACTTTGCACTGAATTTAAATCCATCTTTAGGATATCAAGAATGTTCACTCCGTGGAGTTTCCTGACTAACTCACTAAGGTCATTTGGTCTATCCAAGAAGGAAATTTATATAATAGCAATCAACATTTATGTAAAATCAAATTATTTAAATGTCATAATGTCATCAACCATCGCCAATGAATGGTGCCAAATAATTGAGGTAGACAACCAGCTTTGTGGAGTCGAAATTGTTTAGTAAATTTGTTTGAAACAAACAAATTTCAGTTTCCCAAGAGAAAACAAACACTTTTTAAGCAAAAGTTTATAAATTAAATAAACTAATCTCTTCAATTAGTATAAAAAATATATAATGCATACTCGAATGCATAGGAGATATGCTCTATTATAAACTAACTTAACAACATCTAGATCTCTATATATATATATGTTTTATATATATATATAAATATTTAAAAACACATGCGACATGAAATGAAATTAAATTTAAATTTAACATTATTTTATGTAAATTTTATATTTTTCAACTATCAAGACAACTCAAGTTGCAAAGAGGTACGAATCTTTGGATCTCTGAGTAATCCTGTCAATTAAAAAAACACAGTTCATTTATAATAACCTTTTGTTTAGAATTTAAAAAAAAATAAAGTATAAATACTTAGTGGTAATTTTTTTTAAATTCTAAGTTAAATAAAAAAATATACATATATATATATATATATATATATATAAAAACAACGTGATTCTTATTTTAGTTTGTCTGTTCATTCATAACATGTCAATTAATAAGTTATATTATTAATAATTCCGTAATAATATACGATAATGGTTAAACTCAAGCGAAGTACTAGAGTTGTACCTGTGTTATAGATTGTTGTTTAAACAATATTTTGGAATTATTCATTTCATAATTAATGTTCTTTATTTCATAATCATATTTAAAATTATTTGAACTCGAGTCTAAAACTAGAGTTTAAAAAAATAATAATTTTCCTTCTCAAGGAAAATTAATTTGAATTCCGCATTCAAATTATATTAATTATGTATCAACCCGGTTGATCAGACCTGATTGAAATGTATCGAAATTTGAATAAATTTCTACTGATGTTTTTGGCCAAACCCTTGGAAACCACCATATAACTTGGGTATATAAGCTCGGCTTTACAGAACTTACATGTTTTAGTCAATGGATAGATTCTCCATGATTATGACACACAAAAAAAATTACACGTCGAGTGTACAATATTTATTACTGATTGTATGGGCTTGAATTTTATTGGCTCTGACGTAGAGCATAACGTAAGACAATATAAAGGCATGCACAAATTAATTGAGACTTGATATATTTGAGAAAAATAATAATGTGATTTTGCAGAAATCACTACCAATAGTACCGTGTGAAAAAAAAATTAACATACAACTCGATTTCAAATAGAGTTTATGAATTACTTGTAGAATGTTGTGTCAGAATTGCTCATTAAAACTTCCAGAACAACTCGAACCACTCAAAACAAGTTTCACATCACTTAGTACTGCGAGTATGCACATGGACCAGTGGACTGCAGTCCTTCCATCACCTATAGGTATTATCCGTCTACAGGCAACGGATCCACTGCCTTCCGCCTGACGATGTAGCACACTGTGTTCCGTACCTGAGTCAGCAGCTCAGGGTTTGATGAGCAGACAGCAAGCATCTCTCGCCCTCTGTCTGTCATGTAAGGTAAACGTTATCGACGCCGGATCGATACGTTGCGGATGGGGTACAAGCCCACCCTTACCTTTGGAACTTATTTGGACCATTAGGAATGGTAAGTTGAACACCAGGACCCAGTTGTTTAGACTGGATATACCTCCGCTAACTCCCCTCCAATGATAATAATGACGTTGCGTCATTGTCCGATTATTTCTCTAAGTCTTATCACATTTCGTGTATATTGTCCTTTATTTGTTAAAATAATGATAATAAATATCACATTATTCCTTGTGTCCGTTGACAATTACTGTTTTCCAGAATTGTTATTAAAAATAATGCCCGTTTTTGTAAACATTGATAATAAATATCAAAATTGATTGTGTCACAATTGACAATAAATAGTTTTAAAAGTTTTATAATTATGTATATTGGTATACAATCTATGATGTTACATATTAATAATACAATCGACTATTTCATCCTATCTCGAATCCTGGGGTGATCGGCCCACCACCTCAAAAAAACGAAATAGAAAGAAACTGTCTAACCAGTAAAGGAAACTCTGAAATATCTGCATTCCGTGCGCATGAAATACGAATAAATCGAGTGGCTCCGTTCAAGTTATTTGTATTCATTTAAAGAATTTTTTTTTGAATAAAATCTTTACTATTAGATTGTAAATGACGTTTAAATAATGATAAAATCTGCATTTCGAAAAAAAAAATAAACTTTATTTGTTAAAATATTATAAAAGGAAAAATTGATTCTTGTTTACGATGCAGTCGTTGAATAAGACGCTTAAATAGATCTTCTTTTGTTTTATCATTTATATTCTCGAATGAAGTCGACATTTTGGAAAAATTATTCAAAGTTGTTCTATTTGCAATTCGTTTGAAAATCACAGCCGTAATAATTCATTTAAATAATTCGTAGTAATATATTATTTTGGAAATGACGTAGCGAAATGAAAATAGTTATACCGAAATACAAACAATAAACAATAACATTTGATTGTATATCGTTTGTTTTTCTTTTAAATAAAATGTTCGTAGCATTATTCCATAATGAAAGTCGTAGATGAATGAAATGCGTTTCGAATTAATCGAAGATTGAAGACGTTCCCAATTGTATAATAAATAGTACGCGGCCGTAATAATTCAAACACAAAGAAAAGATATTAAATCTTGCTTGATTAAAATTAGAAATGACTTTACGAGCTGAAAATAGTTAAGCTATTTTACCATTTTAAGCGAGAAAAAAAAATAATCAATTTTGATAACATTCTATTGTTTTTAAACAAATGAAATATTTTCAAAACAAATGAAACTTGTTAATAACAAAAGCTCTTGAGAGAGAAAAAAAAAATGACATGTTATCAATAAACAGACATATTTCTGAAGCAAAATAAATACATTTCATTAGTAAAAATCCTTGTAAAATAATCATAACGTATAAAACGAAACCCAACACGTTTAAGGTCGCCAAATTGTCAAAATAAAAATATGACTTAAAATTGTCATGGTGAAATATACATCAACATCTGCCAGCTTTATTTTTAAAAGGGGCGCCACTGGTTGATTAACCAGGCTAGCAGTTAGTAAAACAATAAACCTCTCTCAGGGTCTTTGGTATGAAAACTATACGATTAAATTAGAAGGATTTTTAAAATAAAATAGACAGTATTATTAAGAAATATGAATTAAAAGATTTATTATCACATAATAAAATAAAACTGGAACCAATAAACATATTAACAGAACTTAAGACTCACCTTCCTTGAATCGACCAAAAATTTACATGATTCTAACTATCTATCTAAATTACGATCTTGAGCTTCTGGTTTTTCTCCTGAAGTATGGTCGGACAAAATACCTGGAACTGATTTCAGCCGAAAACAGTATCTGCTCCCAAAACCAAAAGCCAGCCATGAAAATCTTGTATTATCAGGCGAGAATAATTATTCCTTCGTTATTTAACAGATTAAATTTCTTGTATTTTAAATCTTCCATGTTTTAAAATAAATTGCTTGTTACTTGGCAAGTAAATTCAAAATTAACCATCAGTTATATTCGGTGAAAATTACGAAGACAGAAATGTGTATTTACAACACTTATCGGCACCACGATTACAATAGTCGCGGCCTAGTTAATTATCATCCAGTTCGGATAAAATAATAATCGTTTTACTTTATAAAATTATTAACGTAATCAATAAGAATCACGCCCGACTTGTCAGTAAAACCCTCCACCACCATAGAAAGATTACTCAGAAGTGGGCTCTAAACAAAATATTCGATTTTTATACCCTATTCAAAAAAAGAAAAAATGAATGATGTTACTTCCAAAATTTAAAAAAATAAATTTATGAAGAAGCTTATTTAATATTATTTAATCACCTCTTGAAATGAGGTACCTGCTTGCCTAAATCTATGATAAAATAAACTTCGAGATATATTGACAAATATTTTATCATAACAATATGTTTGCACATTGTTTAGGCTGTAACTTGGCATCTATAATGTTTTTATCATGTTCGATGTATTTAATATTTTGTATTGTCTATGGTCAAATTCACAGTTTTCCACATTTGTTTATGGTTATTTTCTGAAGATAATATTTTATTTTAAAAAAACTCTTCCTTACTTTTTTTAATATAATATGTTAATTTATTTTTATATTTTTTATAAAAAATATATGCTTTTTCATCATGGGGATTTTTTAAAGTTGTTTTATAAAGTTTTTCTTTGTTTCTGATAGATATTATAATTCCTTTGGTGATCCAAGGTTTTATACATCTTAATTTTGATTTTATGTGTATTATTATTTCAGTTGTCGAATTTTTATTGTGTTGCGACAAGATTTTTTCAAAGTTAGTCGAACTTATTTCGGTATCATCACTCTTTAAAACAATGTTCCAATCTTCCTTTTTTAGTTTTTCAGAGAGAATAGTCATGTCTATTGTTGATTTTTTGGGTATTAAATTATGTTTTTTATGTTTTAGAAATGAACTTGAAAAAAGAAAGGCCTCGGGCGAAAATGACATTACAATCAAATATATCAACAATAGACCTACCATAACGAAAATACATCCAAAAAACTAAAAGATAAATTGAAAATATTCTATCAAAATGTTCGAGGTCTTAGAACTAAACTTCAGGATCTAAAATCAACCCTACCCACTTTGAATCACGATTCTTACGCCTTCACCGAGACATGGCTAAATAATAATATCAACACTTCAGAACTAGGTTTCTATAATCATACAGTGTACAGAAAAGACAGAAATGAAAAAAATAAATCCAGGGGAGGTGGAGTGTTAATATCCATAAACAACAAACTTCATTCAAGAAAACTTAAATGCATCTATACACATCTGGAGCAACTGTTCATCATGGTATCCACCAAAAAGGAAAAAATTATTATCGGCTCCGTCTACATTTCCCCATCTTCTGACGCTCAACTATACAAAGACCACTACCATGAAGTTGAAACGATCCGGAGAAGATTTCCTGGCGCCACTATTATTTTGACAGGAGATTACAATCTGCCTAATATTGCATGGGACGTAGAAAACAAGAAAACTTCATGCACGGACAACATCCACCACGGTTCTCATGATATAATCGAAATGTCAAATTTTCTTAGCCTCCGACAGTTAAACTGTGTTTTGAATATAAATTCTCGTCTTCTAGATCTAGTATTTTCCAATTCTTTATCAGTAAAAGTGTCCGCATCTGTTGAATCTATTCTCCCGGTTGACAAATACCACCCACCTCTAATAATTGAATGTAACAGTTCAATAACTAAAAAAAATCCATCTGCATCAACTAAGTTGAACTTTTTCAAAGCAGACTATAATCAAATTATTAATCTTTTATCTTCAACCGACTGGAAATTTTTGGACACTGAAGAAAACATCAATGTAATGGTTGACAAATTTTACTTAATTCTAAATAATGCTATTGATTTATTTGTACCCGTTTCAAAAATGTATACGCATAATTACCCAAAATGGTTTAGTACCGATCTTATTAAATTAATTAGAGACAAAAAAATCGCTCATAAAGCTTACAAATCATCACATGATCCTATTGATTACGCAAAATTTTGTGAACTAAGAACGAGCATCAAAAAAATTTCCAAGTTATGTTACAAAAAGTGCATCGATAACTGCGAAGAATTGGCTCTTGCCAACCCTCAAAATATCTATACATTTTCAAACCTACTAAACAATAATGACTCCGGTGTACCCTCTAATATGTATTTAAATAACAAAATGGCCGATAATCCCCAAGAAATCGTTAATTTGTTTGCTGAATTCTTCAGCAAAGTCTACGATTCTGCAAACAACTCTCCATTATTCAACGCCACAACATCTAATGATAACCAGATCGATTTCAATCAATGTATATTTGAAGAAAGTGATATTAGAAATAAATTAAAGTCCCTAGACCCGAAAAAATCGGCTGGTCCCGATAAAATTCCTACAATCTTCTTATCGAAATGCTTATCAATCTTAACTTATCCTCTTACTAAACTTTTTAATTTGTCAATAAAAACTGGCATCTTTCCGAATAAATGGAAAACAAGCTTTCTGTCTCCAATTTTCAAGAAGGGTGATAAATCCGATATATCCAACTATAGACCTATCTGTATCCAGTCGTCGATCCCGAAAATATTTGAATCTGCTCTGCTCTCTAAACTATCTCCTGAGATTAATAAAGTAATTTCACATAGACAACACGGTTTCATGTCAAAAAGGTCTACTCTCACAAATTTGATGATCTATCAGGAATACTTATTTAATAATATGCACAATCGTCTTCAAACAGACGTGGTATACACTGACTTTAGCAAAGCTTTCGACAAAGTCTCCCACAAAATACTTATGCATAAATTAAAATCCCTTGGAATAACGGGGAATATTTTGAGATGGTTTGAAAGTTATTTATACAATAGAAAAATTTCAGTCAAACTCAACTTGCACTTTTCAAATCAATTCGAAATCTTCTCCGGAGTTCCCCAGGGGTCACATCTGGGACCAGTGCTGTTTTCCTTGTTCATCAACGACATAACTACAATCTTTGATGGAGTTATGATACTTTTATTTGCTGATGATCTTAAAATTTACAAAACAATTACTAATCTCAATGACTGTTGCGTATTACAAACAAATCTTGTGAGGCTACAAGAATGGTGCATCCATAATGAACTCTTCCTCAATGTTGAAAAATGTCAAACAATAACTTTTGCCCGTAAAAATCCTATTAAATATGAATACAGCATCAACAACATCTTTCTAAAAAGAGTTGAACAAATCAAGGACCTAGGTATTATTTTTGACAATCAATTATCTTTTGTTTCTCATATAAACGAAATAACTAACAAGGCCATGAAAAGCTTAGGGTTTATATTGAGGACGGTAAAAGATTTTAAAATAATTCATTCATTTAAGTTGCTGTTCACTGGGTTAGTGAGAAGCCATTTAGAGTACAATTCAACAATCTGGGCTCCTTTTTATAAGATTCACCAACAAAAAATTGAGAGAGTGCAACATAAGTTTTTGAGATTTATAAACTATAAATTAGGAATTCCAATCGAAGAACTTAACTACACATTTTTAATGGACTTACTAAAATTAAATGAATTAACTTCAAGACGAACAATGAGTGATTTAATTTGTCTTTTCAATATTTCAAATGGCAGACTGGACGCCCTGGATTTAACCAAACTAATCCAACTGCGAGTACCTACCCGTAATACAAGATTGAATGCGCCTTACTTCGTTAACGCGCCTACTAATAATTACTTCGAAAACTCGCCTATCGAAAGGCTTCATCGACTAGGAAATAAATATAACTCAATCGATGTTTATCGTCATCTGTCAGTGTCCAAATTTAAATTCAGTATATTGGAACAGTTACAATAGAACTATAAATCCCCATCTTGAAATTTTGTGTGCACAGTTTATTGTAAACCCTCATAGTTAAGTTCCGTCAAAACACCTACAATATAGGGCGTAATAAAGGTTAGTAATTTATAATTTATAAACAAACCTTATAAAAACTGTTCTTGTTTATCGTTGTAATAGGTAATAATAACAAATTTACTTTAACGACTTATACTTTGATTAACATTTTAATTTGATTGTAATTAGATACTCTGTTATATTATATTATCGAACTCATTTGTCCTCTCCGTGATAGTTTACTGAAGTATCTGACATTATTCCATGGTTTCAGTATAAAGGGGATTGGTATATTTATGGTATAAAGTATTTCGTCTTCGGAAATTGAATTCCTTGCAGAAATTCTGACGATAAAGTAATTGGTCAAAATGGAATTGTTTTGTATATTAATTTTAGTGCGGTGCAAGTCGGTAGTATGTATTTTTGTTTAAAATCAACTTCGCTATGTATTCAACACATAAATTGCACATATATTAAAAACTCACCATTAATATTATTTGTTATATACGTATATACATATAAAACTGATTTTTTTCTCTTTATTGTATAATGCTATACTTTTTACTTACCAGCTTTATTTATATGTACCATGTGTAAAAACTATTCATGTTTTCTTTGTATTCTAAACACACCTGTATGCACTAAAACATAAAAATGTAAATGTGTGTAAAAGCCCATAAGGGCGTTAATGATTAATAAATAAATAAATAAATAAATATTATTATTATACAGAAGTAAGCATGAATGATGATCAGTTATGTTAGTTTTCCAGACAATTGATTTTAGTTTATGAAGATTTTTAATGTTTACGTTTGTCCAAATGTGATCTAAACAAGATGGAGTATGTTCTTTTATTTCTCTAGTAATTTTATTTATGCAAGATATGAAATTTTGTTCAGTCATACAATTGATGTATTCAGTTTTGTTATTATTTTCTATTTTTGTATTAATGTTCACATTAAAATCACCCACGACGAAGCAGAGTTTATTTTTTAATTTTAATAATATGTATTTGAGGTCATTAATAAACGTAATAATACTCGAACCATGCGTTCTATAGATAGCTATTAAATGATATATTGATTTGCCGAGTTTGAAATGTACTTCGATGCAGTTTACCAAATGTATTGGGTGTTCTATAATGTTAACAATACTAAATTTACTATTTGCAAATATTATTATTCCCGAATTTTTGTTGATATCTACTTTGGTAGAAATATAATTGTACTCAGGTAAGTGATAAAGACGGCGACTCAGCGTTTGTAAATGTTTCGGTTAACACTATGAAGTCCGGCTTTTTAATGAAATTATTTATTTTTAGAATTAGTTCATCTAAATTTTTCTGAATGCTACGTTAATGTGCATAATTATTATATCATTGATGTTTTAGAAATAATTTTGCTACATGAATCAGTACAAATACATTCATATTCTTGAATTTTAATATTCAATTCTAATTCGCTATTTAAGAAATCATCCATTTAATTCATGCATTTTTGGTTGTATTTTGCAATATTATAAGTCTTTTATTCAATGTCGTAGTTTATTCTTTCTTTGGCTAATTTAAGCATGTAAGAACGGAACTTACATGTTTCGCTGTTTGTTCGGTGGTCTATTTCATTCATTTTACTGCTGAAGGAGTTTATTTCTTTCTTCTTGTTAGCTGAGTGACAGTTAGCGCCTTTGGGCGGCAGTTCCAGGGATTTACACTCGGAGATGAGATGATCTTCTGAACAGTGCTTGCATGTTGATTTATTCATTTTATTGTAGCATTTTTGTGCTGTGTGTCCGAATCGTTGACAATGGAAACATTGGGTAAGAACGTTACAATCGGGTACATAGATTCTCATGAATCCTAGATGATTTTTTTTTTCTTTTTATAAGATGTAGTCTCAATTCTGGATTTGTTTGGAGAATTAAGTTATTGCTGTTAGTTTTTTTGTTCGTAATGATGGATTTAACTTGTAATATTTTTTTTATCTTGGTATTTTTCACATATCATTTTTATGTCGTTGTTTTGTTCAATTATGTCTTCTAAGAATTCTTTTTCGGTATAGTCTTTGTCAAGTCCTTTGAATATTACGCATGGATCCGTTTTCATAAGTACCTCCGCTATTATGGTTTTGTCGACTTCATTTATCTTATCTTTTAATTTTTTTGCCTCTTCTCTTTCTGGGCATGTGATTATAATTTTTTTTTTGTTTTTTTAGTTTCACTTACTCGAATTCCCAACTGCGATATTTTGATTTTTTGTATTTTCTCTTTTATTTTTTCAGTGTCTTCTTCATTTAAGCTTTTTATAATTATAGGAAATTGTTTTTCTTGCGTTTGGGGTATTAAGTTTTTTACTGCCGAAGAGTATGAAAACAAGTTTTTTTGTGTTTGGTTTTTTTCTTGAATTTCACATTGTTCTTGTAATTTAGCTAATTCTATTGCCATTTGTGATATCATTTCCATGATTTTATTTATTTCTTTCATCATTTTTGATTTGGTTTCTTTGGTAAGTTTATTTTCTTTTATGATTGTATGTAAGTCGCTTATGTTTTGTTTCGCCTTAGTAATGAAGGCAAGCGGATCAACCGCTTCCTCCATTTTCACGGGTTATGAATTATTTTATTTTCGGTTAATTTATATACTTTAAAATTTGTCTGGGTTTGAAAGTGTTATTTTATTTGATCGCCACTCACTCGAATCCAACACCGTTAGAGATTTAGGCGACATATATTTTTATGTTGTGTTCGTAATTGTCCGGACAAGGTTCGTATAAAACTACTGGCGAGCTCTGGCATTGTGAAATTTACTTAAAAAATGAGACCTGTTGTTTTTGTGTAAATTTAACTGTCTTATGACAAAACTTTAAACTAAACAATACTTAAAATTAAAGAAGCCTAAATTATGAAAATATCTTTATAGATATTTTCAAAAAATTATGAAAATATCTTTATAGATATTTTCATAATTTAGGCCGAGAACAACAGGAAAAATAATAATCCCTAAACTTAATACTACAACGGCCCAACACCATTACACGTACTCAGCCATAAAATGCTTTAACGAACTCCCTAAAGATATTCAATCCGAAAAAAATTATAAAATTTTTAAGAAAAAAATTAAAATACATTTCACCACCAAGTAATTTCATGTTTATGTTATATTACGCCCACTTATATTTTCAATGTGTACACAGGTTTTATATTTTATAATTTAAAAAAAAAAAAACAATTTTGTTAGTACTCCCTCCCTAAACACGAGAAATTCTCAATTAGAGAGGCATTATTACCACCATTAAAAAATATTTGCATTACATGTACATAATTAAAAAAATAATTGTACTTATACCTAACTTTGTAAATTTGTAAAAATGGAATAACTAAATAAATAAATCTAAAAAAAAAAAAAAAGACATACATTTTTCAACTCAGAACAATGGAGTTCAATGTTGGCAAAACTAGGACACAAGAAAATACTTTTCTGTGTAATAAGTAATATAGAATCAGTTTACAAACTGTCTATTGGACGTGGACAGAGTAGAGATTTTACATTGGATTATCTATCTGTCATTATTGAACCAGGATTTAAAATTCCGAAGAAATACCTAATTGTAAAAAGGTCGCCAAACTAGAATAATATTTAAATTATCCATTTTTTCAAAAAGCAAATCAGGTCAGGTTTTATAAAACAATAAATACCTGCCAATCAAGGTGGTCAGATTAGGATTTACATAACACAATACCTATCTATCAGATCATGACAAAAGTCAATTGGTACTCAACAGCAAAACAGAAAGTAAAAAGATAAGCTCACAGCTTAGGATATACAAAAATCCATAAAACAACCTGCAGTAAACACTCAACAGAGTGACACTGTTTGTAAAAAAAATGAGACCAAGGCAATACCCAAGCTGGCATTCCTTAAAAAAAACACTCCACGTGTGGACAAAAGTCAGCATTTCTTGTACAAACAAAACAAAAAAGTGTGATCAACTGTGGCTTTCAGTGAGTTGACACTATTCGAGGGGTGATCAATTCAAAATTTTAATGAATGACACTAGTTACACTTAATTTATAGTTTAATAATGATATTAACAGTATAACACTAATGTTTATATTATTTAGACTTAAAAAACTATACAGAACACACTTTCCTGTATTAGAGGCAAAGCGATAATTCCAAAGGAATTAATTATTAGTTAAGCATGCCAAAGCAGTACTTCCTTTGTTAGAGACAAAAACAACTTTCTTATGAACTATGATTTATATAAAGGACTTTTAGGAAAGCTATACCATACTTAAACTTATGAAATACAAACTATCAATAATAGAACTAACAGAACTTATGTGCATCAGAAAGTAGCTCAAGTCTCTGAAACACAAAATTCCAAAATATTCCTTCTCAAGTTCCCTGGAGGTTCCATGGACTATGGGCAATAAAAGGGTCTCCAGTGGACTCAAGAAAGAAGGGCATAAACTTAAAAGTGTGTGTGAACGTATGTGAATATTATTACCAAAATATTCATACATTTAACACTAGAAAGACCGGGTACCGCTCCATACCTGTAAAGACCACGACCGTCACTTTGACGGCTGATCACTTTTTTCAAATTGGGAGGCGGATATGAGTACCGCTGCTCCGGGAACCATTTATTGGATAACCAACACCTCTGCCATAGAACAAACCAAGTGGTTCACTACGTTTAGTGACTTAGCAAGGGTGTCCGGGTTCATTGGATGAGGTTTATCTGGGTCTAGGTGACGAATACGTTTGCCCACCTACTGCGTAGCAGACCGGGTCGGGAGATACTTATCTTGTCCTCTCCAGCAGGACCTTTCTCGTCTCGTCGCCTTGCACCGCATTGGGAGGGATGGATTCATTCGTCCGTCACTCCTGGATACATTTACGAATTTTTCCTATTCATCTCTCACACTTTTCTTCTTCCAAGAACTTCCTCTCCTTCCTTTCTCTAAAAACACCAATGCACACATGAATTCACACAGCATCCCCAAAGATAACATAGGCCGAGAGGGTTTTTTTTCCTCGGGGCTTCCTGAAAAAAAAACATGCGTGAGTGCAAAATGCTGCAATTTTTAAAAAACACGTAATTACGTCAGAATTCTTCGAAAATGGTGATTAAATTTGACAGGCTGGTCGATTAAATTAAATTTATCTGTAATGATATTGGATTTAACTTAATATTTGAAGGATTTTTAGAGAAGAAGATGATAAATTAAAAACAAGGAGACTTGGACCGCACACACGGGCAGGGAAGGAAAGTGAGGGAGCGGTCCGTATCGGTAGAGACGGGGCGAGAGAGAAATGAAAGGCGTCAGTCGATGTATGAGTCAGTCTTTATTGTTGCGCTACGTAGCGGAGGTCGAAGCGGAGCGGAGTGACGGTGGTGCCGTGAGTGTTGCTGCTACGTGGTGATGTGAAGGTGAAGGTCAGGAGACTACGGCGGTGAAGATCACAGGTCTTCAGGGAGCCGGCGCGTCGCCCTACACCATGGCGGTGTAGAAGAGACCTTGATCCAGGCGATCGACCATCGTCGCGTTGACGAGGTATGGCGGCTGTGTGTCCAGTGGGTCGGAGCACACACGTGACGCAGGAAGGAACCTTGAGAGTATGTGCTTCCAGCGAGTTCCGTGGAGGTCAGTGGCGCAGCGGTAAATTTCGCAGAGCGGGTTAAGTAGCTGCTCAAAAGTGAAATCAAATCTTAAATAAAGAGAGTCAGGGTAATTTCGGTCTCGAAGACGGACGTGTTTCAGAGTCGCGGTTATACAGGGAATAATAACAGTAGTTCGGACGTGTGAACGGAAAATAATTCATTTATTGACAACATTTAAAGGGATAATTAAATTTTAAATAAAGACAGTCAAGAAAAGTTCGCGGAGGGAGACGGTCATTTTGCAGTTATACAAGAAACGCGGATAATCAAATCTTAAATAAAGAGAGTCAGGGAAAGATGACGGGAGCGGATGGTTGAAATCTCGGGGGTACACAGATGATAACAGCGGTTGGGGCGCATGAACAAAGAAAATAATTTTGAAATTGACGAAAATAATTTAATTGTAGTGAACGTATGTCTTGCAGTATGAAAAAGACATGCGTGTATGAGTGAGACAGCATGCGGAACGTATTAAAGGCGTGAATGTTGTCTATTCGTCCTCTCTTTGCATTTAGGCTTCCTACGAAGCACCTCTGTACGACCTCGGAATAAACAGTAATAGTCTACCCACTTATTATTATTGCAATCCCACTGAGATCACCATCAAGAGAAATCTGGATCCACCACAAGGAGTCCAGAAGTAATGTATATAACCGGCCATGGTCATTACATTTGGCGCAGCCGATAAAGGACTAATTTAGGCAGCAGCAATCACATTTGGCAGCCTATAACGGATTTACGCAGCAGCCAAAATCATTTGGCAACATCCCGAGATTGAGGCTACAGTGGTCAACAGGTGATCGGGCAGGAAACGGGCCAGATCACGACTCCACATCATTGCGGAGCAGGAAGAGCAAGAGCAGCAGAATCGGCATCCGAGGAACATCAAGGCGCTGGATAGGGTCATTCAGTGCCGAGAACCTGGAGGAGTATTCTCGTAAGGCGGGGATACGGAAGTCCGGATCTTCAAGAAAAGAGCTGGACAGGTGCAGACCTCACGGAAGGCGCATTAGAAGGACGACTAGGGTTCAGGAGCCAGGAGACGGTCCGCGGAAGGGCGAGATCGGAGCAGCATCAAGTCAACAGAGTCGTGAGTTGAGTGCTGTTTGTTAATTTTCTGTTTTTCTATTGATTGCATCTGTGTGAAGATGGAAGGGGGGGAACTGCCCAGGTTTTGTCATTTGAGGGACAAACTGGAGACATTCGTGTTGCAATACGAACAGTTCATCCTTGTCAATGATGACAAATTAAATTCGGTAGAGAAAAAGAGAGCGGTTTTAATATCTCATTTACACACAGAGACAATAGATTTATTGATTGATTTGTGTTTTTCTAAAAAAATTACAGATTTTACGGTCGAAAATTTATTGTTATTACTAGAGAATCATGTAGGTATCAAAAGAAATGTGTTCAAGGAGCGCGAATTTTTTTTTGCTGCGAGTCAGAAAGAGACAGAATCTGTGAACGACTTCATAGCACGTTTACGAAATCTTGTTAGATTTTGCAAATTCGAAGACAGACTTGAAAATAATTTAAAAGATGTTTTTATCACCGGTCTTCGAGTTGGTCGTATTAAGGAGAAATTATTCATTGAGGCTGAAAGTTTTTCATTGAAAAAAGTTATAGAATGTGCTATTGCCATGGATTCGTTCGAGGTAATTAATAAGCAAATTAAAACGGAAAGTGTAGATATTGTTTTTAAAAATAGACTAAACAATTTGTCACAAAAACAAAATTCGGCGGGTAAACATTTTTCAAGACCTACGGATAAGAATGTTACATTTAGGAACCAAACTAGATGTAAACATTGCGGCAGTTATCATGAGTCGATAAACTGTAAATTTAACGAAGTAATTTGTTTTAAGTGTAAAGGCAAAGGTCACATTAGTAAAATATGTCGCGGGTTTAGTAAAAAGGTTATTTCTTCTGTGTTTGTGAATACGCGGGGAAGTAAGAAAAAGTTAGTGGTACAGGCTGTGAACTGTGACCCAATTATGTGCAAAATCCTAGTGAACAATGTGATTTTTAACGGATTCTTGGATACAGGATCGGCAGTTTCGATATTAACAGATCTAGATTATGTTAAACACTTCAAACATTTGGATTTAAAACCAAAGGATTTAACCTTGATGGGTTACACTAATTGTAAGTTGAATTTATTGGGTTGTATTTCATTATTAGTTGATTATAACGGTTATAGAGAAATGTTAGAATTTTGTGTAGTTAAAAATGGATCAACTACGATTCTAGGTCGTGACTTTATAAATAAATTAAA
This sequence comes from Limnephilus rhombicus, assembly GCA_929108145.2. Taxonomy (NCBI): domain Eukaryota; kingdom Metazoa; phylum Arthropoda; class Insecta; order Trichoptera; family Limnephilidae; genus Limnephilus; species Limnephilus rhombicus. The sequence goes on from OV815283.1 coordinate 44,032,434, forward strand.
TATTGGATTCACGGGGTTACAATCAATTTCATCCCAGGAGGGTAGTGAAATTTTTTCTCACAATGTATTGGAGAATGATAGAAGTGACTTAGATAAAAGTGAATTACAATCAATTTCATCCCAGGAGGGTAGTGAAATTTTTTCTCACAGTGTATTTGAGAATGATAGAAGTGATTTAAAATCAATTTCATCCCAGGAGGGTAGTGAAATTTTTTCTCGCAGTGTATGTGAGAGAAGTAAAGTGAATAAAAAAATTAGAAAATTCCAGGAGGTTTTTTCGGAGAAAGTGAGTAGTTTTAATAAAAGTAAAGTGCAATTAAAATTAAATGGGAATGCGGAACCAAAATTCTGCAATCCGACAAATATAACTTTTGAATTTGGAAGGAAATTAAGGTCAAATTTAAAAATTTTGTACCGAGAGGGGGGAGAGATAAGTGTCAGGAAAATCAAAAATATTATTACAAGAGAAATAATAAACAATCCTAGGGATTTTCAGTTGATCAAAAAGTAATGGTAAGGGATTTTAAGAATCAAAATAAGGATAAATGGGTACCAGGGAAGGTATACAAACAATTAGGTAAAAAAGTTTATTTAATTGAGGTAAATTTGTATGGTAAAATTATGTACTGGAAAAGACATTTTGATCAGCTGTCAAAGCTATGTGTAGCTAGGGATAATGACCATGACAATTATATCGCGTCTGAGACAAGGAGACGATCGTATAATAACTACGATGTCTCCAGCTTTGTGCCGGATGACATTCTAATGGGTACTGCTCCTTCTCCTTCCAGCTCCAGTGATCCAGTGGCTTCCACGTCGGGAAATTGAAAGGACCGACTACGACCTCGGACACACAGATGAGTCAATGAAGACAGGACTCAGCTCTCGACTCAACATGAGACAAATGAATTACTTACATTGTAAATATTGGAATATTGTATGTATTGTAAATAATTATCAGCATCATGTTGTGTAACTGTCTTCAGATTTAAGTGTGGAGGGATGTAGTGAACGTATGTCTTGCAGTATGAAAGAGACATGCGTGTATGAGTGAGACAGCATGCGGAACGTATAAAAGGCGCGAATGTTGTCTATTCGTCCTCTCTTTGCATTTAGGCTTCCTACGAAGCACCTCTGTACGACCTCGGAATAAACAGTAATAGTCTACCCACTTATTATTATTGCAATCCCACTGAGATCACCATCAAGAGAAATCTGGATCCACCACAAGGAGTCCAGAAGTAATGTACATAACCGGCCACGGTCATTACATTAATTAACTTCGGGAAGTTCGCTATTTTGTGAAAATATTCGGCCGTACATTCGGAATTAATTTGTTCTCAATTCAGTTCATAATTGCATGAGTTTTGTGTCTTGCGAAAGTGCATGTGGAAATTAAATCGGATTATGCAGCATGGAAAATTTGGTAAGCTTGTTTAAAATTACATATTTAGTACGGGCCAACAAAAAATTACAGTTGTGCAGTTTACATGCGGTAGAAGTGAAACCTTCAGAAAACCCAAGGAGACAGAAGTGGGGAGGCTACGAAGCACCTCACAAAGAGGAGACCGATTATAGTATCTCATTCACTCTCAAGATAAATTCTATAGATGTGATGTTTCATCGAGTTTCAAATCACAACGGTGTTAAAGAAGTTTCATTTAAAAAAAATAGCTATCAGCATTTAAGAAACAAAGAATTTACAGTGGTGTAGTTTACACGCGGTAGGAGTGAAACCTTCAGAAAACCCAAGGAGACAGGAGTGGGGAGGCTACGAAGCACCTCACAAAGAGGAGACTGATTAGAGTATCTCATTCTCTCGCAGGGTAAATCCTATAGATGTGTTTAGTGTCGCACGTTTCGTTTCATCTAGTTTCAAATCACAACGGTGTTAAAGAAGTTTCATTTAAAAAAAATAGCTGTCAGCATTTAAGAAACAAAGAAATTACAGTTGTGCAGTTTACATGCGGTAGAAGTGAAACCTTCAGAAAACCCAAGGAGACAGGAGTGGGGAGGCTACGAAGCACCTCACAAAGAGGAGACCGATTATAGTATCTCATTCACTCTCAGGATAAATTCTATAGATGTGTTTAGTGGCGTTCGTTTCCGTTTCATCGAGTTTCAAATCACAACGGTGTTAAAGAAGTATCAATTAAAAAAATAGCTGTCAGCATTTAAGAAACAAAGAATTTACAGTGGTGTAGTTTACACGCGGTAGGAGTGAAACCTTCAGAAAACCCAAGGAGACAGGAGTGGGGAGGCTACGAAGCACCTCACAAAGAGGAGACCGATTAGAGTATCTCATTCTCTCGCAGGCTAAATCCTATAGATGTGTTTAGTGTCGCACGTTTCGTTTCATCTACTTTCAAATCACAACGGTGTTAAAGAAGTTTCATTTAAAAAAAATAGCTGTCAGCATTTAAGAAACAAATAAATTACAGTTGTGCAGTTTACATGCGGTAGAAGTGAAACCTTCAGAAAACTCAAGGAGACAGGAGTGGGGAGGCTACGAAGCACCTCACAAAGAGGAGACCGATTATAGTATCTCATTCTCTCTCAGGATAAATCCTATAGATGTGTTTAGTGTCGCACGCTTCGCTTCATCTAGTTTCAAATCACAACGGTGCTAAAGAAGTTTTCAAACCAATAACCATAATGGTGTCGCCGAAGTGCAAAGATTGTAAGGGGAGAGGGTCTTTTGGGGATGTTTTGTTAATTTTAACGGACAAGAGGTATTTATGTATCTTACGATTGTGTTGCGAGACATTACATCAGAAATACTAGGTAAGGGGTTTATTTGGATATAATAAATTACATTACATTAGGAATACCTATTCTCAAAAACATTTTAGAATTTACCAGTAATTGAAGATATTTGTTAGGCAAGGTCTGTACGTACTAGCTATATTGATTTGGAAAAAGGATGCATTGCATGAGGCTTCTGTTTACTAACAAATGTATACAATAGAATTCCCATTCCCAAAAAAAATAAAACCCCACGCCTTTTACCTCAAATTTCAGGGATCTCAGGAAAACTGTTATGTAGAGACCTACATAGCTAGCTTTTGACTTCGTTTAAACTCACGCTTGGAAGTGTGCATAGCACTTTACGTTAGGTATATTTTATACAGAATTTACATTCTAGCTTAAATCCTTAGTATTTGCGTTTGAACGAGACCAACAGTAGGTATTCAGACATCGCGCGCGACGCGCTCTGCTATTATTATTTAGCAAATTTCCTGCCTTCAAATTTAACCGAACGAGTTACGGCGCTGAAGCTGGTGATTGCTGGAGTAATTTTTGAGTTAAGCTTCCCTATTCCATGTATGTAGGTTACACCTTATGCAGTTATGATCGAGGGCGAAGTGAACGATTTGCTGGTGGGCTACACTATTTCCCAAATGTGGGGGCGAAGCAAGCTATGATTACAGGCTTGGTTCAATTAAATTGGAATCCTTTGTGATGGAGGCATGGAAACCTGTGTCTCTGGACGGCCCTGAAGCAGTTGAGAGCGAGGCAGGAGCCCTTTCATGATGTCGACGTATATGCTATCACATGTATCGTCATAAAGGCATTGGGGGACGTCTGGAAGGCAAAGGACGTGCTCCCACAACCCCCCTCTTTAGCCCCCTTCAGAGGTATCAGCTGATAAGAGTCGCTGTCGCGGGAGGTCAATTAAATACAGGACGGAGAAAACGATCTGGCCGGGCTACCTCCGTAATGAAGGAAAAGAAGTGACGAAATTCGCGATGGCTTCACTACCCTTTGGTTACGCTCGTGGGGAGTTACCTTGTCAGCGGAACGAAGAGAACATGACATACAGAGTTGTTTTAGCAATCGATCGGCGGCTCTTTGTCGGAAACCGGATAAATTTTCATAATCTTCCCCAAAATTAGAATTAGGGCATCATCCAGCATCGGGTTGGGAATGTACTTTGGACGAAAGCGTAGCAGGGGAAATGAAAGGGATGGAAGTCGGATTCACGACCCGGTGCCATTCATTCCTGGACCCAGCACCCTGGAAGCCGAGCTTGACATTCCTTCTTCGAGCTGATATTTGAGATGAGCTTGGGATATCACCTATCGTAGGGTGGATGCCCGTGACGCTAAATGGGGGACCGTCCCCGTCACGCCTGTTTCCGTCATGCGAGGGGAGGTATTTTCATTCAAATCAAATACCGATGATCACCGCGGCTGAAGGCTGACGCATGTTTATAACGTGCCTAGGAAAACGTAAGCATCATTTCTACTGGTTCGAGGCGGTGTGCTGGACGGAGAACGGGACTGTTGAGGAGCTGTGTGAATGCAGAGGCGAGGGTCGATGACATCAAAATCCACCTTTACTAAATTCAAACTTCACGAGATCAGAGGAGGGAGCGGCTCCACCGACCTCCTGACATTGCCGCTTGTCTAATCCACTTCGGTTTAATGTTCATGTTCGATGCTATAGGAGTGAACGGAACTCTAGTCATCGACATGCTGAAAGACTTCTACAGTATCATCATCATCATCAATTCGGCTTTGAGGATGTCACGATCTAAAACCTCGTGCCACCCACGCAATCCTGAATACTTCCGGAGATCGAGTACCACACCATAAATCGAAGCAGATCCTCACATCAAGCGATATGAGATGACATTTCATCAAGCAACATTAGCATTATCACCATTATAATTTGGCGGCGCATTGGTTGAGAATACTCCCACTATCACCCTACGAACTGCAAACACATACCAAACCCTTTCCCGACAGGAAGCAAAACATGTCGATTTTTCATTCGTCGCTTGCGACCATCAAAATATTCTCTGGAGGTGTTGGAATTGGAGGCTGACCTGGCGGTTTTAATTGAACCTCACCAAGTCAGTTGCGGAAATGGAGGAGTCCAATTGTAGCAAGACATATTTTGTTTCATGTCAATCCCTAGTAATCTCCCAAAAATACCTACTCAAACTCAAAACTAACTAACAAGCTTCACTTACAACTGTGCCTGTAGAATTTGTGCATCCCGGGCTTGTTTTGATTGAATTTTGATTGAAAATCCGTAACTAGAGTACAAATGTCAAGTTATATTTTTATGTTAGCGTCTCAAGAATAGCAGAGGATTTGCAGCGTTATACTAATGGTAGGATCTTCCCAATTCACTGTATAAAGGTTTATTTATGTACTAGGTACTAGGGAGGATGACGCGGGTTAATTCCGATGAAATAATCATCAACAAACAAGTATAGCACGGACGTTAGTAGGGGAGGAAGCTGCACGAACGGTAGCATTAGTTATTTTCAAGTTAGCTAGAGTCAGTCATTGTAAATCGGACCCTAGTGAATTGTAACACGCCATACCTAAAAGAACAAAAGGTTTACCACAAACAAATTATTAATTAAATTGGATTAACCATATCAAACCTTTAAAACAAAAAAATGACACAACGTTAAGGGGTTAATTACAAGTTGATTAATTGAGAGCATCTCGCCACGTATACCTAAAACGTATTACGGAAAGGGGTGTCGAGTTGTTCCTGCCAAAGGAATGATGAGGAGAGAAGAGTGAGCGACGGAACTACAAGGCTACGAATACGAATTCGAGGCGACGAACTCTACGTACAGAGTTAGTTAAGAAGGATTATAAGCATAAAGTTTTTTTTATTTATTAGGGGGGGGGGGGATAATAGGCGATACTTTATTACACACGCCATACCTAAAAGAACAAAGGGTTTACCACAAACAAATTATTAATTAAATTGGATTAACCATATCAAACCTTTAAAACAAAAAATGACACAAAGTTAAGGGGTTAATTACAAGTTGATTAAATGAGAGCATCTCGCCACGTATACCTAAAACGTATTACGTAAAGGGGTGTCAAGGGGCTTCCAAAGGAATGAAGGGGAGAGCAGAGTGAACGATGGAACTACAAGGCTACGAATACGACCATGAAGGCGACGAACTCTACGTACAGAGTTAGTTAAGAAGGAAAATATTCTTAAAGTTTAATTAATTAGGGGGGGGGGTAAGAGTGCAACTATTACAGTATTGCTAAGTGACCAGGAGGTATGGTTTTAAAAAGTGTTGCATTTTGCTGGGGTTTTATACAATGACATTCACAGGAATAGAAAAAAAGAACAAAGTAGGTATGACGGTTCGGTTGTCATCGAAAATGACTGAAAACAACAATAAAGAAAATACAAAGTAATTACTAGGACAATTGATGGTTAGCAGAGGAATTTGAAACAATAATGGTTACATTAGCTTAACCAGATAAATATACGAAGGGCAGGATGATGATATTCAACCTTAGATAAGCCACCGGATAAACATTACAACAACACAACAACAATAACAATATTCTGTCAAAATATCTCCCGTTATATTTAAGAAATTCTATGAATTTAAAGTGATTTGTTAACAGAAAATTGTAGCATGCAAAAACCCATGGTGATAAACAAGTGCATCTTACATTATTAACAGTTTTTATACACTCAATATACCTTAAACTGCTCTCGAAAATAGTTTAATTTGAAGCTGTAAATACATAGTGTTCTAAAGATATACCAAAAGTGTCTAGTGATTAGTACCGAGTTACAAATCATACTTTAACATTCTGCTACGTGGGTTTTTCGCCAAGTGGCAAAGCCAAGTATACTTTTCGTAAAACAACTTTAGTGTTGTAGTGCTGGTCAGGATCCCACAGATTTTATCCCGTAGGAAGCGCCAATTCTGGACGGATTATGGAACCCGTCAAGAATACCTGTGGTTCCCAAATATGCTCAGGGTGTGGATCTTAAACCACGATATGTGTCGTTCTCCAAAGGGATGGTTATTGCAAGGTACATAATTTAAAGGCGGAATTGTGAGATAAAACATATAATTTTAAATCAAATGGCAAACATGGGTCGAGGCCTCACTTGACAAGGTTTTAAATATTGCATTTCACTTACCCCCATGGAACCGACCTCTTTTTTACTATGAATTCTATCGCTAGCTAACTAATAAAATGTCCGTCTAGTAGTTGCAAGGCACAGGCAGCATTTCCTCGTGCATGATCCGGAAAGCCATCACCGAAGCCGAGATCTGGAGTCAGTTCCGCCGTCAAAGGGAGTTCGTCAAGCGGCCTTTCGCCGCGACCAAATTTAGCAAGTAACCCCGCCGCCAAAGGGAGAACATCAAGCGGCCTTTCACCGCGTCCAAAATTAGCAAGTCGCCCCGCCGCCAATGGGGGTGTTTTACGTTCAAGAAGGTTTGGCATGTAGGTAGGCCGCCCTCAGTCCAGAAGAGAGTCAGGGTCGGCGTAAAATTACTTTCCCGCCACAAAGAACAGCGAATATCATCGCGGGCTAATGATACACCGATCATCCATCAAAACGGGGCTCTGTCCTAGTGTGATCGGACGTATTTATCATGGATTGAATCTTTCAGGCTCCAACAACGCTTGGCCGCCGTAAAAGTTTCCTTAGGGTTGCAGGAATCACAGCTAATCCCACCAAGGGGAATTCAAACTATCGATCACACAATACGTACTCGTTATCACTTTTGCCGCCCGGCATTATCTAAAGTAAAAAGGATTTTTTTCCCGTTCAAAATTCAAATCTCACAAAAACTCCATTGACTGTCGCGTCGCTAGGTTCCGGGCCTCGACTCTCCGAAACCTACCCACGCAAAAAGTGACGTATTGCCGCGGAACTGCTCCAGAGGTCGCCCCGGGCCGTCGATAAAGTCAGAGCTGGCACTCTAATAATTAATAACAAGTTCCTACCTAATTACGATTTCGACGGGTAGAGTTGTTAGGATGCAGTACAAATAATAAAGATGTTAATAATTATATTTAAAGTAATACGGATTTGTACTGCATCATAACATTACCCCCCTCGCCACCAAATGTTTGCCCTCAAACATGTAATTCATTCAAAACAACCTGATCCTATGCTGTCTAGGTCGGTCCACGGGATTTCTAAAACAGTAAAACAAAATTATAAAATACAAGCAAGCAGTGAGCAGTAAAATTTGGAAAAGAAAATGACAAAAAAAAACATTAGATTAGTCAACAACTTATTTCGAATGGGTGTTTCGCAACTCCAGTCGCACTCCATCAAGCTTAAGGCCGGATGGCCAGGTCCACGAAACAACCATTTTTTATTATGATAGGCTTACGAATAATGATGCTGGGAAGCATAGAAAGAAACGGTGTAACGCGAACGGAGTCCTCAAGCACTCGCCGTATGAAGTACAATGAGTGTTGAAAACCGAACTAAGTCACGAACTGCCGTTAGCGTTACAACTGCAATAAAACAATACAACTTAAGTAAATAAGGACTTAACAGTAAACATAAGAAATAATTAAAATCTAACACCTTCTGAACCAACAACGACACTTAAATGCCTTAAGGCAACACTTTCCTTAAATAGGTTTTTAAAGAAGCCACATAGGCATCACTTTTTAGAATGGAAAACCAATCCTCACTTAACACTGCCTCTACTTCTCCATAGGAGATAAGAAAAACACTTCGTTGATTACCTAACTATCCTATCTAACTAGGTCGTATGGGGGTGCATACCAGAGAAATAGAGTAGTTAATACAGAGTCAACAACCATCGCATAAGAATGGTGCCAATGTAATAATGTATACATCCATCAATATAGAAGGTGCAATCGGGTCAAGTGATATGCAACTATCATCAGTATCAGAACCGTTAATAGGTTTGACGCATTATTTTAAGGAAACTTTCTACGTTATAAAATAATTAATTATATAAATAAACTATAAAGAAGAGTAACAAAATGAATAATGAAATTTGATTAATCTAAGGGTCAATCCAACCATAACCAAACTTACTTATAACTAAATACAATGAAAATTTTTGCAATTTTAAATATTATTTATATCAAGAACAACTAGTGTGTTCACCAAAATGACTATCAAGAGGTCAATAAGTAAGCAACAAATACAAATTTACATTATTTTGAAAAGAGAAGAGAAAAAAAAAACTTAAGGAAAGGTTTCGCAACATCTACATATGCTCTGGACTCTTTAATAAAATTAGATACAAAAAACAAATATTATAATAATATGACTGAAGTGACTTAAAATGTGGAAGGAACGGAGTTGGCACGTCGTTCCACATTATAAGCTTGTCCTAGACTAAAAAGGAAAAATAAGGACGATATATCTTGTTTCATCAGCAGGAAAGCGAATTTTTTTATTTTTATTATTGAAGGTCTAATTTAATTACTAAATTTAATATTTATGTGCACCGTTTGATGCGGGCTTTTATTTGAATCTTGGACCTTTTGAGACATCTTTTGTAAAGCCATGTCACTTTATGCATATTAATATTAATGATGAAACAAGAACAATCAGCGTCTGTACACATATAGTGGAAAACAAGGCTTCCTTATTTTGCCCATCTTGAAACGAAGGAGACAGTCGGGTTGTAACTTCTTACATTTCAAAATGTATACAAATAAATAATACATAATACGACAAATTAACCTAAGGCACTTATTTAGAGAGAAATGCTGTTATGCTCGTGTAAAACAACATACACGATTCAGAAGAGCATTTAACTGACCATTCATTTGTTCACCTGAAGCCTATTATACACATAATCCGTTTATAACTAAAACTAATGCTAATAAGGGTTTTTCTAATCCATTCAATTCGAGTACTATTACCGGAGTTGATGGTTATGTTTTAACGGAGTAACTTATAAAATAAAAATATTAGATTTATAAATACGCCCACGCGGAGTAGTTAACACGAAGAGAAAAAAAAAATTCCCCGAAATGAACCTAGGACAGGAGAAAAGACTGTCAGAACGCTAGGAATTCTCCAACCCGGTTGATCAGGCCGGTGAAGTTTCCGTGCGTAAAAATTAAAAGTAAATAACCAAAGTTATATATTAGTAAAAATATCAGTCCTCAAGAAAGATGGCCAGACCTTCTGAGAAATTGATGTGCGAAAAGAATTTACACTGGAACTTTGTCTGATTTGACGATATCCTTTATATGAAAATCCCCTGATACCTTACCTTTAAGATCTGCCAAGGTATATACCAAGTCCGATTTTTTCTTTATCATAACATTTTGCACGAAACGTGGGGACAATTTTTGAGAAAAATAATTTAACGCGTTAGACTGAACAAAGTTCCGTCCCCACACGACGTCACCAACTTGATATGTGACGTTTCTTCTGCGTAAGTTGTAACGATTCGCTCCTGTCTGGTAAGCTTTGAGTAAAGCGTCCGACACCTGTTCATATATGTTTGCCAAACTCTGTAACCTTTGAGCATAAGTGGAAGGCAGAGTCCCTCTTTCCGAGTGAGTGTCCCCATTATCTATAGGAATGCGGTGCAAATCTCCGTCGAGAATTTGCTCCCTACCATGCATTAGGAAGTACGGAGTATAGTTTGTCGCACAATTAACGGTGTTATTCATTGCGGACTGAATTTGTGGCAGAAATTTGGACCAGTTACGGTGGTCAGATTCGGCCAGGATTGACAATGCAGTTCCTAGTGTTTGGTTGTATCTCTCAACAACATTGTTTTGAGGAGTATAATACGAGTTATAAAAAGGAGGTGGTATATTGTAACTTTGTAGCAGTTCTTTAAACTCCCGTGAGATGAACTGGCGACCGTTATCGCACACTATCGTACGAGGCACCCCGTGAACAAGGAAAATGTTCTCTTCCAAATTTTTAACTATGCTTTTCGCGGAGCCGTTGCGCAGCGGAAATAACCAAGTGAATTTAGAAAAAACGTCAACGCATGTTAATATTATCGTAAAGCCGGAGTAACTCCGAGGTAAGGGACCTACCAAATCTAATGACAGCATTTGCATAGGTCTAGTGACACGTTTAGGGTTTGAGGATAAACCATTAGGAGGTGCCGTGCTTATCTTATGGGCTTTACAAGTTTGGCAACGATTTACAAATTCTTTGGCATCTTTATACATGTTCGGCCAGTAATAACGTAATTGCAATTTTTTGTATGTTTTAAAAACTCCGGGATAGCAAGCTCGAGAGGATTCATGTTCATTTGACAAAATCTTTTGTCTGAGTTCATGAGTAACTACCTTCTTCCACGCTGTATCCTCACAGAGAGCTAACTTAGTTTTCGTATGACGAAACAATTCGTTATCGCGAATTTGGAAGTTCTGAAATCGTTGTGGGAATTCCTGACAACCTTTCCAAACATTCAAATACCATTTATCAGTGGTATCAACAAGGTCAGATCCCGATACGAGGGCTACATCCATACGCGAGAGGACGTCCGGTACAATATGTTGAGTTCCCTTACGGTGAACAACATCAAAGGGAAATTGCGATAACCGTGAGCTCCATCGAGCAAGATGGCCACTAGGATTGGATAGTGAACCTAACCATTTTAAACTCGAATGGTCAGTAACAACTGTGAAATGCGCTCCTTCAATATAGGGTCTAAAGTGCGTTACTGAATCCAGCACTGCTAAGAATTCACGCTCCGTAATTCCGTAGTTGCGTTCGTGAGTGTTAAGACAACGTGAATAGTACGCAATCGGGTGTTCGGCACCGTCTATATTTTGAATTAGGACACCCCCCACTCCTACGGAGCTTGCGTCGCAATGTATCGCGAACGGTTCTGAAAAGTTTGGGCAGCTTAAAACCGGAGCACTTATAAGGGCTTGTTTTAAATCGTTAAAAGCTTTTTCTGCTTCCGGTGTCCACTTGAAGTTACTGACACCGTTCTTTGAACCAGTAAGCTTCGTCAATGGAGCGGCTATACTCGAGAAGCCTTTGGTAAAACGTCTAAAATACCCTGAAAGGCCAAGAAAAGCTCGGATTCCTTTCGCGTTTTTTGGAATTGGAAAATCCTTTATGCTTTCAATTTTCACCGGGTCTGTGCGAAGTCCCTGTGAATCTACTATGTATCCCAAGTACTTAAGCTCTGATCTACAGAACTCAGACTTTTTTTGATTTATAGTGAGGCCCGCATCTCTCAGTCTTTCAAAAACTTTGTTTAGTAGTTTAATGTGAGAATCAAAATCCTCCGAAATTAAAATTAAATCGTCTAGATAACAGAAGGCGTTATCATCAAATTCTGGTCCAAACAGAGCGTCAGCCAGTCTTTGGAGTTCACTGGGTGCATTTTTTAACCCAAACGGCATACGAGTAAATTCGAAGAGTCCACGGCCCGGAACGACGAATGCTGTTTTCTCGCAGGAGTCTTTATCCAGCGCTACCTGCCAAAACGCCTTACTCAAATCTATTGAAGATACGTATCTTGCGCCACCCAATTTGTCTAAGATACGTGCGATATGAGGTAATGGGTAACTGTCTCTGATCGTTACGTTATTTAATTTTCTGGAGTCGAGGCAAAATCTCCCCGTACCATCCTTCTTTTGTACTATAATCACGGGGCTAGACCAAGGCGATCGAGAGGGGCGGATTACTCCTAAACTGAGCATCTCGTCCACTTCCGCGTCAAGTTGACATTGTCTAGCAGGAGACAGAGGATAGTAGCGCTGCTTAATCGGAGGACCAGTTGTAATGATTTTATGCTTCACTAAATGCGTTAAACCCAAACCTTTTTTTTCATAGGAAAGAGAGTCAAATTTACTAATTATTTTCGAAAGAGCTCTGCTTTCGGAAACCGATAATGAAGAAGCAGGGCGAATTGCTCGTAATTCATTAATGTGACCCGAATGGTGAGGTTCGTGCACATCTGGAAACAGTTCCGGTGCGATTCGAAACTGCTTCCAAAAGTTGACCCCCAAAATAAAATTAGGTGATAATGATGGAATGACGTAAAAGACAACCTCCCTTGTGATTGTATTGTACGTCACCGGCAAAGTTAGAGTACCCAGAACAGACTGACTCGAGCCGTCAGCTGTTGTAACGTTAAAGTCTACTTTCGTTAATTCTATGCCTAAATCTAAAAATTGCTTAAAACTATCTCCTCCTAAACAAGAGACTGTTGCTCCACTATCTAAGAGAGCAGAAAAATTATTATTAATAATATATACATTAACAAATTGACGATTGTCACCCGCGACATCCGGCTTCTGTGGTAGCGGGCCCACCACCCCAGAAGACGGTGTTGACAGAAACTGTCTAACCAGTCGGAGCCAACTCTGCCACTCCCGTTCCCTTTGCGCACAGGGAGGGGCGTGTCCAGAGCGACTCCAAGCTAGTTTTTTTTATTATTAGGCTTGGTACCACTATGTACGGTGCCAATCTTAGCATTTTTTGTACCGGAGGCTTTTTTCCAGCATTCCGTTACTTTATGTCCACTCTTTTTACAAAAATCACAAATAATCCTATTATTTGGAGGAGATGGTTGACTGCGTGTATAAACAACATTATTATAAGTATTCGGAAGACGTTGTTGTTTTTGATGAGAGTACGAATTATTGTGTTGCTTATTGAAACTATATTTATTATCGGAAGAAGAAAACTTCCTATAGTTAGTAGATTTTTCCGGAAATTCAACGACTTTGAAATTAGAAGAAGAAGACGTAGAGGCTTCAGACAGTGATTCAAGCCTAGCAGCTGCCCTTGTAAGATCCTCAAAAGAGATAAAATCCCTAGCTGCCAGTAGGTTTGCATAAGTTGGAAGCAAAGCCTTCATTGCCAACTGCAACAGCTCTGGTTCGGGCAGTTTGGCATCAAGTTTATTATTGAGTGCCTTCATTCTCAATGAAAATTCGAATACAGACATTCCCTTGGGCTGCCTTAAATTGAACAATTCCGCTTTAAATCGAGTTGTTTTCCCTCTCCCTCAAATTGTTTGATCAATAGGTTGGAAAGGTCTTCCCACTTCAAATCCGGATGATAAATGGACCTATACCACAGTAATGCAATTCCATCTAAAATTTCCGTAAAAGACTTCACTAATTCATTGTGCGAAATACCGCGTGATCTGCAACGTTCATCCACTAAAAACAGGAAGTCCCGAACACAGGTCTTTCCGTCGTACTTGTAATCCCAATTACCTAGCCCGTGCGCCGAAGATTTTTTATAAATTATTTTGGTTTTCTTAATTAAGGTGACCTTCCCTTTTGTTTCATTATTTAATACGTCATCCGAATTACTTCCCGATGTATCATCCTCGGAATCACAAACTGAATTGTCTTCCTCAGACTGCGCGCTTGAAGATTGTTTTAGTGTTTTATTAAAAGCGCGCGCTTGTTTGCGTAACGCCTCGAATGTAGTTGCAGGATCCACGGACCGCAATGTTAGTTCCTTAATTAACTCCTCTTTGGAAGCATTATTCACATTAGGGATTGGAGTAGACATGATGAATTCGGATAATTAAACTTGACAAAAAAAAGAAAAGGAAGATGACCGTAATTACTGAAATCCGTCTGAACTTACCTAAAATGTACTAAGTCAATCATAAAAACTAAAAAAAATAACCCTGTATTTAAAATTAAAACATAAAATATTTCATTTGTTATTCCCGCTTTCATTTAAAAAATAAAAATTTGAAATTTTATTTGCATATGTATGTTCCCCATTTACATGAAAATATATTTTTTCAATTCCAATTAAATGAATATGTAAGTAGCCCATTTACATGAAAATACATTTTTTTTTTAAACCCATTTAAATTAATATGTATGTGGCCCATTAATTTCACAAGAGTAGTACCTTTATTGTAGCGGAGACGCAAACCAAAGCTAGGCGGACCTGAATTTTTCGTAAAGGCCACAGGTGGAGTTAATGTCGATAACTTTGTAATAGACTAGACTAGACATATTATTGTTCACCATAATTAATATCCGGTATTAATATGTGTTTTAATTCAAGACTTAAGCAAGCAAAAGTACAGTTACAAAATAATTTTATAATCTTCAAGGATTATTAAAATAGCACATACTTGTGGCATCTTTTCTTTGCAATATAACGCCTACAGGTTATGCCATCAATAAATGTTCATAAACTTCAGTGTGAACAAATGAATTCAAGTACAAAACACACCATACAATCGAAGCGCGACACATATCCAGCCATTTTTTAGTGGGTAGCCAATTGCTACGTGGGTTTTTCGCCAAGTGGCAAAGCCAAGTATACTTTTCGTAAAACAACTTTAGTGTTGTAGTGCTGGTCAGGATCCCACAGATTTTATCCCGTAGGAAGCGCCAATTCTGGACGGGTTATGGAACCCGTCAAGAATACCTGTGGTTCCCAAATATGCTCAGGGTGTGGATCTTAAACCACGATATGTGTCGTTCTCCAAAGGGGTGGTTATTGCAAGGTACATAATTTAAAGGCGGAATTGTGAGATAAAACATATAATTTTAAATCAAATGGCAAACATGGGTCGAGGTCTCACTCGACAAGGTTTTAAATATTGCATTTCACTTACCCCCATGGAACCGACCTCTTTTTTACTATGAATTCTATCGCTAGCTAACTAATAAAATGTCCGTCTAGTAGTTGCAAGGCACAGGCAGCATTTCCTCGTGCATGATCCGGAAAGCCATCACCGAAGCCGAGATCTGGAGTCAGTTCCGCCGTCAAAGGGAGTTCGTCAAGCGGCCTTTCGCCGCGACCAAATTTAGCAAGTAACCTCGCCGCCAAAGGAAGAACATCAAGCGGCCTTTCACCGCGTCCAAAATTAGCAAGTCGCCCCGCCGCCAATGGGGGTGTTTTACGTTCAAGAAGGTTTGGCATATAGGTAGGCCGCCCTCAGTCCAGACGAGAGTCAGGGTCGGCGTAAAATTACTTTCCCACCACAAAAAACAGCGAATATCATCGCGGGCTAACGATACACCGATCATCCATCAAAACGGGGCTCTGTCCTAGTGTGATCGGACGTATTTATCATGGATTGAATCTTTCAGGCTCCAACAACGCTTGGCCGCCGTACAAGTTTCCTTAGGGTTGCAGGAATCACAGCTAATCCCACCAAGGGGAATTCAAACTATCGATCACACAATACGTACTCGTTATCACTTTTACCGCCCGGCATTATCTAAAGTAAAAAGGATTTTTTTCCCGTTCAAAATTCAAATCTCACAAAAACTCCATTGACTGTCGCGTCGCTAGGTTCCGGGCCCCGACTCTCCGAAACCTACCCACGCAAATAGTGACGTATTGCCGCGGAACTGCTCCAGAGGTCGCCTCGGGCCGTCGATAAAGTCAGAGCTGGCACTCTAATAATTAATAACAAGTTCCTACCTAATTACGATTTCGACGGGTAGAGTTGTTAGGATGCAGTACAAATAATAAAGATGTTAATAATTATATTTAAAGTAATACGGATTTGTACTGCATCATAACAATTCAATTATTAATTAAGTGCGGGAAAAAAAATAAGATTGTTCAAAAATAGCCTCATCACCAACACAAACTGAAAAAATGGCAACATCAAATCGTCATCATAAAACTAGATCCAACTCTTCCTCGGGAGATTCATCCATCTCCGTTATGGAGCAACTTGCTAGGATCAGCGACCAGCTAGCCGCGCTGTCCTACTTGCCAGCCGCCGTCAAGGAACTGCGGGATGAGGTCAGTGATGTCAAACACTCCGACTTCAGCGGAAAAATAGTAGAGGATATGAGCAAAAAAATCACGGCAATGGAGAATAAGCTGAAGCTGGTCGACT
Organism: Limnephilus rhombicus; assembly: GCA_929108145.2. Classification (NCBI taxonomy): domain Eukaryota; kingdom Metazoa; phylum Arthropoda; class Insecta; order Trichoptera; family Limnephilidae; genus Limnephilus; species Limnephilus rhombicus. The sequence continues at coordinate 44,049,013 of OV815283.1, forward strand.
CATTAAAAAATGAAGTCGATTCCCTGAAGGTCCGCTTAGCCAACATTCAAGATGACATGGAGCAGCGTGACCAGTGGGCGCGCCGCTCCAATATAGAATTAGTCGGCATTCCTGAAAGGAATGGAGAAAACCTAATAGGTATTGTTTCCAGCCTTGCTCGAAAAACAGTGTTCGACCTTGATCCCAAAATTGATATAGATTTCGTTACACGAGTGGCACCGAAGGAATCGAAGAAAGGTCAACATAAGCCCATAATTATCAAAATGCAAGCTAGATATAGAAAGGATGATTTCTTGTCTTCAATCCGAAAGATGCAAAATTTAACCGGCAGCGACATCGGATGTGGCGGTGACTCCCGCGTCTACGCTAACGACCACCTGACGAGCGCATCAAAACGGCTGCTGCACCTGACGAAGGAAGCAGCCAAGCAAAATCACTTTCGCTTCGTCTGGGTCCGCAATTGCAGAATCCTTGTCAGAAAATCCGAGGGTTCTCACATCAGATCGATCCGAAAGGCTGAAGACTTAAACAAAATCTTATAAAACTTACACCTACACAAATGTTAACATTGTTAGGGTCAAGTGAATTGCCAATAGTTGGCTATTTATTAAAGGGATTTAATTATGGTGAGTGGTCGAAATGGCTTTGCCGGTTAGCACCGGACGCGCCAGGATCTGATCCCGAGGAATCCTCAGAATCAGACCCGCCAAATCGACCAGCACAGCGGTAGAGCAGAGTTCCCCCCTCTCCCAGAGTGGGGAATTATGTTCTAAGATGTCAGGCATAGGCAGGAATTACCAGGTTTTGTAAATAAAATAAGGTTAATTATAATTGGACTAACCGTATAGGTTTATTTCAAATATTGCAAATAATAATACAGATAGGAAATAACTTACCCCCACAGACCATAACCGCTAACTAAAGCTAAAGTAATCTGACTATTAACGCGGTCGTTTAGACGATGAGGGATCCTCCCGGTGACTAAGGTTGGTGCAACTGCCCACGGCCCACGGTGATGCGAGCTGACTATATTGGCGGCAGGAATCCTCTGGCCTCTGCAGCATGAGCAAATACTCCGGCGCGAGCAAATAAGGCTACTCCACGTCCCACGGTGTAGTAAGCTGGCGCGGATGGCAAACGATGTCCTCTGCAGCATGAGCAAATACTCTGGCGCGAGCAAATAAGGCTACTCCACGTCCCACGGTGGAGTAGCTGGCGCGGATGGCAAACGATGTCCTCTGCAGCATGAGCAAATACTCTGGCGCGAGCAAATAAGGCTACTTCACGTCCCACGGTGGAGTAAGCTGGCGCGGATGGCAAATAGACAGAGTCACGCACGTGTATCGTAAATTGATACACCAGGAGATTTCCTGGCGGAGATCGGGTAGAACATTATATTGGCCGGAAATCATACTAGCCCACGGTGTTTCTGGGACTAAAGGCAGGGGCGTTTACTGTCCAGTTTGAAATTTCCTATTCCTAAACAAAATACAATTCGGCCATTGTGTGAACATAACATTTATTTCCGGAGCGCGACTCGCGGGGTCGAAACCATAACGGGAACTCCAATAAACTTGTAACGGCACTATAATAACCGCCCGAACTTTACGGGAACTTCTCGAATCTATGATTTGGCACCGATGCACTTCATATTCCCCGATTATCTCGAATGCCCGACTCGACCTCCGGCGGGCCTTACGCCCGCCGGGGGAAGTGTCCCATCACATTTCCGCTCCTCTCTGGTGTTGCCAGGATGAAAAACAATAGACAATGCTATCGTGCCGCCTCATAGATTCCAGTTCTTACTTAAAACGACAATTAACCTATGTTTTATACATAACAACATTTTTATTTTTTATTTTTTATTTCTTCATAATATCTCTGTTTTTAACATGTAATTGCCTCTTAATCTCAGCACTGTATAACAAAATCTCTTCTAATAATTTCAACTCTCTTGTCTCGCTCACTACCATATTAATGAATCATTTACTTTGCTGGAAGTACTTAACAAAAATAATATTATTGTATTACTCCACTGTAATCACTGCAAACGTACGTTATTATTGTAACCATGTAAATTTAATGGGTTCGATTTCAAAATCAAGATTCACCATAAAATCTTTAAAAAATGTATACTATTTTACAGTTTTCAATGTCAACATGTCAATTATAATATTATATTCAACTGATCTTTGCTGCGTTTCCATAGTCCAACTTACTGTATTATTATTATTATTGTTTTCACATAATATGTTGACCTACATGTTCCATTCAAATGCATGCTCTCGGTGATTTAAATATATATTATCAAAATGTTAGAGGTCTCCGAACCAAAACGCATGTGTTTCTTTCCAGCATTCTTAATGCCGATTATGACGTGTATGCTTAACTGAGACATGGCTTCTGCCAAGTATATTTGACTGTGAATTATTCGATGAACGTTATGTAGTGTACCGTTGTGATCGAGACTACATGTTGTTAGGCCAGGCGCTCGGTGGTGGTTCACTGATTGCAGTACGTTGCGAACTGCCCGCGTGCCCCTCACTCTCCCTCACACCCGTACAGCGTGCAGAGATATCCACAGCTACTCTTGCACTAGGCTCTGGCGCGCGTGCTTCTAAACTACGCATATACTGCTCATACTTCGTCCAAGGTGCGGAGCAGAGTAAATCTTTAAGTGACTTTTTTGAATTTATATCTTCGTTGTATACCAATTTCCCTGATGATGAATTCCTTCTATTAGGAGATTTCAACATACCACATGCCCAATGGCTTCTGCCTTTGACCACAGACGGTGCCTTGGTACTTAATAGATTCTCAACCGATGCACTAACTTCAACACTTTCTGATTTTTTAGACTTTACCGGCTTTCATCAATTCAACAACCAGCTAAATGTTAACGAGCGTGTTCTCGACCTGGTGATTTCGAGTTGCATGTGTACTGTAAGGGGGTGCAATACACCGCTAGTGCCGGAGAATGCACACCACCGCTCGCTAGAGGTGGTGCTGCGCATGGCCCGCGAGCCGTCCCTCCAAATCCCACGCTCGCGCACGGTCCGCTCCTATCACAGCGCTGACTATGTGCAGATTAATAGCGCCTTAGCAGCCGTTGACTGGACAACGACTCTTAACAGCAGTAATGTAGACTCAGTCACGGAGCGCTTCTATTCAGAATTAAATAAGGTAATTGTCATGCATGTACCATCTAGAACAGTTAACATAGATTCCAGGTACCCCCCATGGTACAGCGCTGTCTTAAAAAAAGTAATTAAAGATAAACTTAAATTCCACAAAAAATATAAAATTTATAACCGCATCTCTGACTATCAAACTTTCTCTCTTCTCCGAGAACGACAAAAGCGTATGGAGAAGGTGTGCTATGATAATTTCATTAATATGGCCGAAATTAATATCAATACCGATCCCAAACACTTCTGGACCTTTGTTAAATCTAAGCAAAGAAGTTCTGAACTACCTAACAATATGTTTCTTAACTCCCAGCGTGTATCGGGTGGAGAAGCTATAAGTAACTTATTCAACATACATTTTCAATCCTCCTTTGAATCCCCCGCCCCGTCCACCTCGTCTACCAATCGAATATATAATCCAAACACCTCAGTACTAAATCTCAATAATGTTTATATAGATACTGAATTAGTTTGTAAATATCTCAAATCATTAGATCCTACCAAAGGCAGTGGGCCTGATGGTATACACCCGGTATTTTTAAAGAATTGCGCTAATGTTTTATGTTATCCGCTAAGTCATTCAAAACTTCTCTGTCTTCTGGTATTTTTCCACTAGAATGGAAAAGTTCATATATTGTGCCTATATTCAAAAAAGGCGACAAACACAACATAGAAAATTACAGACCAATCTCTAAATTAAATGTAATGGGTAAACTTTTTGAAAAGATTGTTTTCGATATCATTTTTCCTTGTATACGACCACACATCATTTCGAATCAACACGGCTTCGTGAACAGAAAATCAACAGAAACTAATCTATGCGAATTTGTTGACACAGTCTTTGTTGCTATGGATAACGGTTTTCAAGTCGATGTAGTCTACACAGACTATTTTAAAGCCCTTGATAAAATTCCACACAGCATTTTAATTGAGAAAGTTGAAGCAATGGGTATACACGGTGACCTCCTTCGTTGGTTAGCCTCTTATCTCGACAATCGTACGCAAGCTGTAACTGTACTGGGGTTCTGCTCTAGCTTTGTCCCCGTAACCTCAGGAGTTCCCCAAGGATATTACCTTGGCCCCTTTTTATTCAACATTTTTATGAACGATGTTAACAAAACTATTCGTAATTCTCAGCTGTTCCTATATGCGGATGACAAAAATATTGTCAAAATCATTAAATCTGAGATGGATTGTATAGAGCTCCAGGATGACCTGAACTCCCTGGTCAATGTGTATTGTTTAGAAAACCGCCTTCTTTTGAATGCAAATAAATGTTCCGTCATATCTTATTCTCGAAAGAAAAACACTATACTATATTCGTACATAATTAAAAACAATCTTTTAAATAGGGTAAATGAAATTAAAGATCTTGGAGTTCTATTAGACAGTAAGCTTCTTTTTCAATCTCACGTCGAGCACATCACGTCTAAGGCTTTGAAAATGCTAGGATTTATACTTAGAGTAAGTTCTGTTTTCAAAAATCCACAAACATTTAAGATTCTCTACATATCATACGTCAGAAGCCACCTAGAGTATGCTTCAACAGTATGGAACCCCCATTGTTCTACATATAAATCAAATATAGAAAGAGTCCAGAAAAAGTTTTTGAAATATGTTTCGTTTCGCATGCGAAATTATGTAAATTATGTCTCTATGAACCTCAAAACCCTTGATCAACGCAGAGATATCAGAGACCTAGTAATGCTTTATAAGATAATCCACAATTTTATTGATAGCCCTTACCTATTACAAAATATCAATTTCAGATGTCCAATAAGAGTCACTCGATCTCCAGACATATTTCATATTCCTAAGAGCAATGCTAATTATCTTCAAAATGTGTTTATAAGAAGAAGCTGTAGCACTTTCAATAGATTATGCACAGACCTTCGTAGCTCTTTCAATAGATTATGCACAGACATTGACATGTTTAACACGAACCTTGCTAACTTCATAAAATTCGTAAAAAGTAATATTCAACGGAAAACTTAATGTTTCATTAATTCCTTATCTTTCTTTTTCATTTTTATTTTTCTTCATTTTCATTACATTTTCTTTTTTGATTTCAGCAGTTTGAAAACACATTTTTTGTAGATTTAAGTGAGTAGATGCACTTTTTCAGAACTGTTTATATTACATACATATATTGCTTTGTTTGTTTTTTTTTTTTTTTATTATGGTCTCAAATTTTTATGTCGTTATTTTATTGGTCAATGATATGACTATCTCTAACACTGTTATATATGAACTTGTAATGACTGTTTATAATGCTAATAAATAAAATAAATAAATAAAGGTATCATATAATTAGGGGACACGCGCCGCAGGTCAAAAAAAAAATTTTTTTTTGAACAAAATTAAGCAAGAGTAGTTAGTTCAATAGCGTTTACATTAGCTTAACCAGATAAAAATAGGAAGGGTAGGCTGATGATATCCAACCTTCAATAAGACACCGGATAAAGGTATCATGTTATTAGGGGAGACGCGCCGTACGTCAATAAATATTTGAACAAAATTAACCAAGAGTTAATGCTATCTAACCAAACAACTCAAAGAAACAGTGAGAAAGGGTGTTACATTATTAGGAGAGATAGTCCTCTAATAAAGTACATTCAATGTCAATTCACCGTGGTAAGAATATTGAAGTTAGTCAACCTTCAATTAGATTTGAACGGTTGTAGAATTCGGGTTTATTTCTCAGAGTAGCCGGACGATTAGTCAAAATAATAACGATACGAAATAGGTTGTAAATATTCAAGTTCTGATACGGAAGATAGTATATGGCGTAGTTGAAAAAAAAAAATAAACCAAAGTAATAGGCAGTTGGGCTATTCAGGCGTCGTGTAACCCGGCTTACAGAATAAACGTATACAAAATGTTTTATTTAAATTAAGCACGAGGTTAAAAAGGACAACAATAATAATAACGTGCTTAAGCGTATGAATCTCGGGGAATAAAATGATTACTGCAGACAGTTGCCATTTCTTATCAGTTAAGAACTACATTTATGGTGATACTTTCCCCCCAGAAATTGTAAAATTTAGGACAACCGTAGCAAAAAAATTAAGATAAACACTGACCGCTTTATGTGAATAGAGACACGGAGAACAGAAAAAATAACACAAACAAACAAAAGGAGAGGTCGGTCACACTCATATAATAACGGGATATTATGAAAAAAATACACTGGACCTTCGAGGCGGGCGGGTTGCGATCCATTATTTAAAACCGAAAGCACTAGTTTAAGGGAGGACACGCCGTCTGGGAAGGGGCCTTATGTTAAACGTTCGGCTTTAAAAGTAAAAATACCCTCCATCGTGTGAGTTAAGATGGTGAGCAAAACCTCACCATGTCGCCTCTTAAAATCAGATAAGAGATAACAGCAGACGAGAACTACAAGAATGCGAAAAAAAAAGGTTTCACCGGACAATAATACTGACGGGTGGCTGGCATTGTTTTAACGTAGGAATGCGGTTGCAATTGCTATGGGGCTATGGGACAGTTCGGCTTTGGGGACGAGGACAATAGCAGAAAAAAAGGTCAGTTTCATTTTGAGGGGAGATCATAAAAGAAACACGTTAATAATATTTGCAATTTATTCTCCAGAGGCTTAAGGTGTAGTTACACAACATTATATAAATACGTGTTTAGGTAATGACAAGAAAACCTACGCATTACAAGGAATAAGATAATAATAGTGATACAAACAGAAAAAAAATACATTTACTCTTTGAACTTAAAGTTCTAGTGGTGAGAAGTTAGTAAGAGAATTTAAGTTTTAATGAGTTCAAGTGATAATAATCAATCATGGAAGGATCAGTGTCTAGAGGGAAAAGACGTGGGCGGCCTTCGGCAAGAGAGGAGGTCACCGCCACATTTGAGACCGTGGGAAAGACGTCCTTGCAGGTGAGCTTGGGGCAGGTGACTTGCATCATTCGAGACGCGCTAGGACCGCTAGTGGGGAAGATACAGTCCATTGAAAGGCAGCTAGAAGTGCGAGAGACAAGATCGGAAGCGGGAGAGGCGGAAGTGCTCCTGGGGTCGGGGAATCGGCGCCAGATTGTAGAGTTGCTCCCGGCTGAGGAGAAACCCGCTTTTAAAGGAGGGAATCAGCATCCGATTTCCTTCCTGGAGGACCTGCGGGAGTATACAAGGAAATCGAGGCGGACGGACAAGTTAATGGTGGCCCGAGAGAGTCTCAAGGGAGAGGCTAAAAGGTGGTCGATAATCTACTGTAGCAGGTAGGAGACGATTGAAGATTTCGAGAGGGACTTCTTGGCGAATTATTGGGGCGAGGTCTGCCAAAATAAACTCAGGAGAAAGTTGTCAGATGCGGCCTGGGAACCGAATGGTGGCAAGACGATACTAACGCACTTTGCTGAATATTGGGAGCTGACTAAGGCCTTGAAAATAACAAGCTCGCCAACCGGTGTGATAAATGAGAAGCTTCGGTCACAAAGGTAGGAGGTCATCAGGACGACGCGGGCGGGTGCGTCTCGAATATAATAATCTTGAAAGGATAAATTAGCAGGAAGGAGTGGTTTTAAATAGGGGTGTGCCTTTACATCCGTAAGACGAACGAGTAGTAAAAATATTTATAGAAATAAAGAAAACGCGATAAATTGTTTACATTACAATGTTCGGCAAGAAAATGACATAGAAAACAAGATATTTAGTGGATTTTATCAGATCGGGTTGCAAATTGTAAATTGAATACAGGACGCGGGACCGGGACAAAATCCTGGAAGTATGGGGAGGCGACGCAAGAAACATTGACCGTAGTTTCGACAACAACAAAAAAAATACTAGGCAAGGTCGGTGGAGTAGAGCAATAGGAAGGAAGGACGACGGTGTACAAGACAGGGCCGGATTGGGAAATATTAGTCATAATGTTTTTGGATACAAAAAAAAATATTAATGATTTGAGTCGAGTCCAAACGAGCTGACTACTGCTAGAAATCTGTAACAAAATATGTGGCTGTAGTTTGGAATTACACCTACAACAAATATTTTTTTTCATAAAGGGGAGACTGTGATGAACTCGTCGTAATAATTATAATAATTATTATGCTAAATGATTTCTATGGCACCGTTTTCTAAAGAGCGCTGTACAACTTAAAATAATTTCTGAAATCCAAATAACTACGGAGTTGATGAATTTATGGAGACCCCGGCGAAGGCCATTCTGAATGCAAAAAAAATCTGAATTAAAAACGAGGAGACTTGGATCGCACACACGGGCAGGGAAGGAAAAGAAGTGAAATCAAATCTTGGTTTGTATAAAACTACTGGGGAGCTCTGGCATTGTGAAATCTATCTTCTTTACAAATAAAAATGAATCGCCGGAATGTATGAATGCGCATATCTTTCGGACGAGTACGCCAAAATTAATATTCATTTTTATGTTGTGTTCGTTATTGTCAGGACAAGGTTTGTATCCAACTGCTGGTAAGCTTTGGCAATATGAATTCTAACTTCTCTACAAATAAAAATGAACCGCCGAAATTCATATTCGCGCAAGTCTTTTGAAGGACTTCACCAAATAAAAAATATATTTTTTTGTTGTGTTCGTAATTGTCCGGACACGGTAAGTATAAATCTACTGGCGAGCTCTGGCATTGTGAATCTATATTTTCTACAAATAAAAATGAATCGCCGGAATGTAAGAACGCGCATATCTTTCAAACGACAGTACCAAATTAAATTATTATTTTTATGTGGGGTTCGTTATTGTCTGGACAAGATTTGCATCAAAATATTGTTGAGCTCTGGCATTATGAAATTTGTATAAAAATGAATCGCCGATGTGTTTGTACGCGCATATCTTTCGAACGACTCTACCAAAATAAACAATTATTTTAATGCTGTATTCGTTATTGCACGACAAGGTTTGTATACAACTGCTGGTGAGCTTTGGCATTATGAATTCTATCTTCTCTACAAATAAAAATGAACCGCCGAAATGCATGTTCGTGCATGTCTTTCGAACGACTTCACCAAATAAAAAATATATTTTTATGCTGTGTTCGTAATTGTCTGGACAAGGTTTGTATAAAACTAATGGCAAGCTCTGGCATTGTGAATCTATCTTTTCTACAAACAAAAATGAATCGCCGGAATGTATGAACGTGCATGTCTTTCGAACGACAGAACTAAATTAAATTATTATTTTTTATGTGGGGTTCGTTCGTTCGTTCGTTTTGCAGCAAAGTATTGTTGAGCTCTGGCATTATGAAATTTGTATAAAAATGAATCGCCGATGTGTATAAATGCGCATATCTTTCGAACGACTCTAACAAAATAAACAGTTATTTTTTTTCCTGTGTTCGTTATTGCAGGACAAGGTTTGTATACAACTGCTGGTGAGCTTTGGCATTATGAATTCTATCTTCTCTACAAATTAAAAGGAACCGCCGAAATGCATGTACGCGTATGTCTTTCAAACGACTGCACTAATTAAAAAAAAGTTTTTATGTCGTGTTCGTTATTGTCCAGACACGGTTTGTATTAAACTACTGGCGAGCTCTGGTATTGTGAAATCTATCTTCTTTACAAATAAAAACGAATCGCCGGAATGTATGAACGCGCATATCTTTCGAACGACCGCACCAAATTAACTAATTATTTTTTATGTTTGGTTCGTTATTGTCCGGACAAGATTTGCATCAAAGTATTGTCGAGCTCTGGCATTACGAAATTTTTATAAAAATGAATCGCCGATGTGTTTGTACGCGCATATCTTTCGACCGACTCTACCAAACTAAACAATTTTTTTTGTGCTGTGTTCGTTATTGCAGGACAAGGTTTGTATACAACTGCTGGTGAGCTTTGACATTACGAATTCTATCTTCTCTACAAATAAAAATGAACCGCCGAAATGCATGTACGTGCATGTCTTTCGAACGACTGCCACAGGTCACCCCAAGTGGTTCGCTACGTTTGGTGATTTAGCAGGGGTGCCCGGGTCCATGGGGTGAGGTTTGTCTTGGTCTTGGAGGTGGATGACCTGGACACACTGAACCCCATATTCCTACCCACCCCTTAAACCCTTTTCCTTCCCAGAATTGTCCTCTCCTTCCTTTCCTTTAAAAAAACCCTCCACACAGCATCCCCAAAGATGACTTAGGCCCTGAGGGAAATTATTTTCCTCTGGGCCTCCTGTGTGGAGCTCATGTAAAAAAAAATATATATATATATATATATTAACTGGTTAGCTCTGGCATTGTAAATCTATCTTTTGTACAAATTAGTGGAGTCAGAGGACGGGAATTTAAACAAGCCTCAATCTGTATTAGTATGGTATTCATGCCTTCGTATGTCAAAACAGTTGACCGCATTGCTTTTTTTAAATGTAACTTGATCATTTTAACTGCACTTTCCCAAAGTCCCCCGTGATGCGGTGAGCAAGGAGGCAAGAAACTCCAGCTAATATTCTGCTGGGCCAAAAAATTATGGATTTCTTTATCAGATGCCTTCAAAAAATCAAATAGTTCAGTAAGTTCCCTATAACTACCTGTAAAGTTAGTTCCATTATCAGTAAAGAGTCGTGAGGGTTTACCCCTCCTAGCTATAAATCTTTTCAATCCATTCATAAATGCCATTGAAGTTAAATTAGTCACTAATTCTAGGTGAATTGCCTTTGTTGAAAAACAAATAAATAAACATATGTAAGATTTTACACTCTTAGCATTTCTGGTTAAACCAGACTTAATTAAAATTGAACCTGCAAAATCTATGCCGGTTACATAAAATGATCTTTGGATTCGGAATCGGTCAGCAGGAAGGTCACCCATGAGCTGGCGACACGCGCGCGGACGGACTCGGAAACATACAATACATTTATGCAGTGCTCGCTTCACTGCGTTTTTACCATATATTGGCCAAAAACGTAAACGCAGTAATGCGAGCAGAGCATTACATCCTAAATGTAAATTCTCATAATGCAGATGGGTTATTATTAAGTCAGTCAACTTATGATTTTGTGGTAACAAAATTGGATGTTTTTGAGAGAGCGAGGTAATATCGGATTGTGATAGTCGACCTCCAACACTCAACAACCCATCCTGCATAAAAGGATTTAGTGCCTTTACCTTGCTCCGCCTAGATACAAATCTTCCATTACTCACAGACGCTATTTCATCATGAAATGCGAATCGCTGAGCGTTCAAAATCAATACATGCATGGCATGTTCCAGTTCGATTACAGAAAGCTCGTCGACCCGCATCGGTCTTCGTTTAGAACAGTTATGTATGAAACGTAACATATAAGCAACTACGCGCCTCAGTCGTCTTAATGAGGAATAATTATTAAATATTTCCCAATCGACAGGACTACTAGTAACCAAAACTATCCTCGCCGTTTCTGGCAACTCCGTGGGAGTATCAAATGTAGAACGTGGCCACTTATCCTCGTCGGACGTGAGCCATGGTGGTCCTGACCACCATAATGAAGATGTTTTCAACTGCTGAGATGTTATTCCTCTGGAAATTATGTCAGCTGGGTTTTCAGTTGAACAAATGTGACGCCATATAGCGCCATCACCTTCACGTTGTATTTCTGATACGCGGTTAGCAACAAAAGTAGTCCAACGGTACGGTTCTCCTGCAATCCAAGCCAATGTTATTGACGAATCACACCACAAAGTGGTGTCAACAGTTACTTGGAAAGCTGCCGTCACCCGCTTCATTAATTTAACTAATAATTGTGCTCCACATAACTCAAGACGTGGTAACGATAAATTTTTTAGTGGGGCTACACGAGATTTACATTTATGAATTTTTAATTAACTCAATGACCCTTAAGAATGAAAATGACCTACACAATAATACTTAATGAACTTTGAATAAAATGTGCAAATTCACCCAAAAAAATTTGGATCTTCTGGTAAATGTTGTCATAGAAAAGAAAAAACAAAAAGATAACCCTGTATTTAAAGGGCGTTATACCATTTTTAATTAACTCAATGACCCTTAAGAATGAAAACGACCAAAACAATAATAATTAATGAACTTTGAAAACGAAATTAATGCATGAAATGTGCAAATTCACCCAAAAAATGTTTGTTACACAAAAACTGACATTTTCATCCAGTTAATGTGCAAATTCACCCAAAAAATATTTGTTCTTCTGGTAAATGTTGTCAAAGAAAACTAATACAAATGTCATAACCGTATAAAAAGGGCGTTTTACCAATTTTAATTATCTCAATGACCCTTAAGAATGAAAATGACGTAAACAATAATACTTAATGAACTTTGAAAACGAAAAAAATGCATAAAATGTGCAAATTCACCGAAAAAATTTTGGTTCTTCTGGTAAATTTTGTCATAGAAAAGAAAAACAAATAACTAACCCTGTATTTAAAGTGCGTTTTACCATTTTGAATTACCTCAATGACCCTTAGTAATGAAAATGACGTAAACAATAATACTTAATGAACTTTGAAAACGAAAAAAATGCATAAAATGTGTAAATTCACGCCAAAAATTTTAGATCTTCTGGTAAATGTAATCATAGAAAAGAAAAACAAAAAACTAACCCTGTATTTAAAGGGCGTTTTACCATTTTTATTAACTCAATGACCCTTTAGAAAGAAAATGACTTAAGCAATAATAATTAATGAACCTTGAAAACGAAACTAATGCATGAAATGTGTAAATTCACCCAAAAAATGTTTGTTACACAAAAACTGACAGTTTCATCCAATTAATGTGCAAATTCACCCAAAAAATTTTGGTTCTTCTGGTAAATGTTGTCATAGAAAAGAAAAAAAAATAGGTAACCCTGTATTAAAAGGTTGTTTTACCATTTTAATTACCTCATTGACCCTTAAGAATGAAAATGACCTAAACAATAATACTTAATGAACTTTGAAAACGAAAAAAATGAATAAAATGTGCAAATTCACCCAAAAAATGTTTGTTACACAAAAACTGACATTTTCATCAAGTTAATGTGCAATTTCACCCAAAAAATATTTGTTCTTCTGGTAAATGTTGTCAAAGAAAACAAATACAAATGTCATAACCGTATAAAATGGGCGTTTTACCAATTTTAATTATCTCAATGACCCTTAAGAATGAAAATGACGTAAACAATAATACTTAATGAACTTTGAAAACGAAAAAAATGCATAAAATGTGCAAATTCACCGAAAAAATTTTGGTTCTTCTGGTAAATTTTGTCATAGAAAAGAAAAACAAATAACTAACCCTGTATTTAAAGTGCGTTTTACCATTTTGAATTACCTCAATGACCCTTAATAATGAAAATGACGTAAACAATAATACATAATGAACTTTGAAAACGAAAAACATGCATAAAATGTGCAAATTCACCCAAAAAATTTTGGTTCTTCTGGTTAATGTTGTCATAGAAAAGAAAAACAAATAACTAACCCTGTATTTAAAGTGCGTTTTACCATTTTTAATTACCTCAATGACCCTTAAGAATGAAAATGACGTAAACAAAACAAATTTTGGTTCTTCTGGTAAATGCTGTCATAGAAAAGAAAAAACAAAAAGATAACCCTGTATTTAAAGGGCGTTATACCATTTTTAATTAACTCAATGACCCTTAAGAATGAAAACGACCAAAACAATAATAATTAATGAACTTTGAAAACGAAATTAATGCATGAAATGTGCAAATTCACCCAAAAAATGTTTGTTACACAAAAACTGACATTTTCATCCAGTTAATGTGCAATTTCACCCAAAAAATATTTGTTCTTCTGGTAAATGTTGTCAAAGAAAACAAATACAAATGTCAAAACCGTATAAAAAGGGCGTTTTACCAATTTTAATTATCTCAATGACCCTTTCGAATGAAAATGACCTAAACAATAATAATTAGTGAACTTTAAAAACGAAACTAATGCATGAAATGTGCAAATTCACCCAAATAATGTTTGTTACACAAAAACTGACAGTTTCATCCAGTTATTGTGCAAATTCACCCAATAATTTTTGGTTCTTCTGGTAAATGTTGTCATAGAAAAGAAAAACAAATAGGTAAACCTGTATTTAAAGGGCGTTTTACCATTTTTAATTACCGCAATGACCCTTAAGAGTGAAAATGACGTAAACGATAATACTAAATCAACTTTGAAAACGAATTTAATGCATAAAATGTGCAAATTCCCCTAAAAATGGTTTTTTACACAAAAAGTGACAATTTCTTCTAGTAAATTTGCTCAAAAAAGAGAAAAAATATCTTAACTGTATTAAAAAGGAATTTAAGCATTGTTAATTAACTTAATGACCCTAAAGAATGACAATGACGTAAACAATAATACTTATTGAACTTTGAAAATGAAATTATTGCATGAAATGTGCAAATTCATCAAAAATAGTTTGTTACGCACAAAATCACAGTTTCTTCTAGTAACTGTCGTCATAAAAAAGAAAGTCAAATGTCTTAACTGTATTAAAAGGGCGTTTTACCAATGTTAATTAATTCAATGACCCTCAAGAATGAAAACGTCGTTAACAATAATACATAATGAACTTTGAAAACGAAAAACATGCATAAAATGTGCAAATTCACCCAAAAAAATTTGGTTCTTCTGGTAAATGTTGTCATAGAAAAGAAAAACAAATAGCTTACCCTGTATTGAAAGGGCGTTTTACCATTTTTAATTACCTCAATGACCCTTAAGAATAAAAATGACGTAAACAATAATACTTAATGAACTTTGAAAACGAAAAAAATGAATAAAATGTGCAAATTCACCCAAAAAATTTTGGTTCTTTTGGTAAATGTTGTCATAGAAAAGAAAAACAATAAGCTAACCCTGTATTTAAAGGGCGTTATACCATTTTCAATTAACTCAATGACCCTTAAGAATGAAAACGACCTTAACAATAATAATTAATGAACTTTGAAAACGAAATTAATGCATAAAATGTGCAAATTCACCCAAAAAATGTTTGTTACACAAAAACTGACAGTTTCATCCAGTTAATGTGCAAATTCACCCAAAAAATGTTTGTTCTTCTGGTAAATGTTGTCAAAGAAATGAAATACAAATGTCATAACTGTATTTAAAGGGCGTTTTACCAATTTTAATTATCTCAATGACACTTAAGAATGAAAATGACGTAAACAATAATACTTACTGAACTTTGAAAACGAAATTAATGCATGAAATGTGCAAATTCCCCCAAAAATTGATTTTTACACAAAAAGTGATAGTTTCTTTTAGTAAATTTGCTCGTAAAAAAGAAAAAATGTCTAAACTGTATTAAAAAGAAATTAAAGCATTGTTTATTAACTCAATAAACCTTAAGAATGAAAATGACGTAAACAATAATACTTTATAAACTTTGAAAACGAAATTAATGCATAAAATGTGCAATTTCCCCTAAAAATGGTTTTTTTACACAAAAAGTGACAATTTGTTCTAGTAAATTTGCTCATAA
Organism: Limnephilus rhombicus; assembly: GCA_929108145.2. Classification (NCBI taxonomy): domain Eukaryota; kingdom Metazoa; phylum Arthropoda; class Insecta; order Trichoptera; family Limnephilidae; genus Limnephilus; species Limnephilus rhombicus. The sequence continues at coordinate 44,064,627 of OV815283.1, forward strand.
AAGAGAAAAAATGTCTTAACTGTATTTAAAGGGAAATTAAGCATTGTTTATTAACTCAATGACCCTTAAGAATGAAAATAACGTAAACAATAATACTTATTGAACTTTGAAAATGATATTATTGCATGAAATGTGCGAATTCCCCCAAAAATTTATTTTTACACAAAAAGTGATAGTTTCTTCTAGTAAATTTGCTCATAAAAGAGAAAAAATGTCTTAACTGTATTAAAAAGGAATTTAAGCATTGTTAATTAACTTAATGACCCTAAAGAATGACAATGACGTAAACAATAATACTTATTGAACTTTGAAAATAAAAAATTATTGCATGAAATGTGCAAATTCATCCAAAATAGTTTGTTACGCACAAAATGACAGTTTCTTCTAGTAACTGTCGTCATAAAAAAGAAAGTCAAATGTCTTAACTGTATAAAAAGGGCGTTTTACCAATGTTAATTAACTCAATGACCCTCAAGAATGAAAACGTCGTAAACAATAATACATAATGAACTTTAAAAACGAAAAACATGCATAAAATGTGCAAATTCACCCAAAAAAATTTGGTTCTTCTGGTAAATGTTGTCATAGAAAAGAAAAACAAATAGCTTACCCTGTATTGAAAGGGCGTTTTACCATTTTTAATTACCTCAATGATCCTTAAGAATGAAAATGACGTAAAGAATAATACTTAATGAACTTTGAAAACGAAAAAAATGCATAAAATGTGCAAATTCACCCAAAAAATTTTGGTTCTTCTGGTAAATTTTGTCATAGAAAAGAAAAACAAATAGCTAACCCTGTATTTAAAGGGCGTTTTACCATTTTGAATTACCTCAATGACCCTTAATAATGAAAATGACGTAAACAATAATACTTAATGAACTTTGAAAACGAAAAAAATGCATAAAATGTGTAAGTTCACCCCAAAAATTTTGGATCTTCTGGTAAATGTTATCATAGAAAAGAAAAAAAAATAGCTAACCCTGTATTTAAAGGGCGTTTTACCATTATTAATTAACTCAATGACCCTTAAGAATGAAAACGACCTAAACAATAATAATTACTGAACTTTGAAAACGAAATTAATGTATGAAATGTGCAAATTCACCCAAAAAATGTTTGTTACACAAAAACTGACAGTTTCATCCAGTTAATGTGCAAAAAGAAAAACAAATAGGTAAACCTGTATTTAATGGGCGTTTTACCATTTTTAATTACCGCAATGACCCTTAAGAGTGAAAATGACGTAAACAATAATACTAAATGAACTTTGAAAACGAAAAAAATTCTTAAAATGTGCAAATTCACCCACAAAATTTTGGATCTTCTGGTAAATGTTGTCATAGAAAAGAAAAACAAATAGCTAACCCTGTATTTAAAGGGCGTTATACAATAATTAATTAACTCAACGACCCTAAAGAATGAAAACGACCTAAACAATAATAATTACTGAACTTTGAAAACGAAATTAATGCATGAAATGTGCAATTTTACCCAGAAAATGTTTGTTACACAAAAACTGACAGTTTCATCCAGTAAATGTGCAAATTCACCCAAAAAATGTTTGTTCTTCTGGTAAATGTTGTCAAAGAAAAGAAAAACAAATGTCATAACTGTATTTAAAGGGCGTTTTACCAATTTTAATTATCTCAATGACACTTAAGAATGAAAATGACGTAAACAATAATACTTACTGAATTTTGAAAACGAAATTAATGCATGAAATGTGCTAATTCCCCCAAAAATTGATTTTTACACAAAATGTGATAGTTTCTTCTAGTAAATTTGCTCATAAAAGAGAAAAAATGTCTTAACTGTATTAAAAAGGAATTTTAGCATTGTTTATTAAATCAATGAACCTAAAGAATGAAAATGACGTTAACAATAATACTTAATGAACTTCGAAAACGAAATTAATGCATAAAATGTGCAAATTCCCCCAAAAATGGTTTTTTACACAAAAAGTGACAATTTCTTCTAGTAAATTTGCTCATAAAAGAGAAAAAAATGTCTTAACTGTATTTAACAGGAATTTAAGCATTTTTTATTAACTCAATGACCCTGAAGAATGACAATGACGTAAACAATAATACTTAATGAACTTTGAAAATGATATTATTGCATAAATTGTGCAAATTCACCCAAAAATTTTTGGTTCTTCTGGTAAATGTTGTCATAGAAAAGCAAAATAAATAGCTCACACTGTATTTAAAGGGCGTTTAATCATTTTAATTAACTCAATGACCCTTAAGAATGAAAATGACCTACACAATAATAATTAATGAACTTTGAAAACGAAACTAATGCATAAAATGTGCAAATTCCCCCAAAGATTGTTTTTTACACAAAAAGTGACGGTTTCTTTTAGTAAATTTGCTCATAAAAGAGAAAAAATGTCTTAACTGTATTGAAAAGGAATTTTAGCATTGTTAATTAACTCAATGACCCTAAAGAATGACAATGACGTAAACAATAATACTTATTGAACTTTGAAAATGAAATTATTGCATGAAATGTGCAAATTCATCAAAAATAGTTCGTTACGCAAAAAATGACAGTTTCTTCTAGTAACTGTCGTCAAAGAAAAGAAAGTCAAATGTCTTAACTGTACTTAAAGGGCGTTTTACCAATGTTTTTTAACTCAATGACACTCAAGAATGAAAACGTCGTAAACAATAATACATAATGAACTTTGAAAACGAAAAACATGCATAAAATGTGCAAATTCACCCAAAACATTTTGGTTCTTCTGGGAAATTTTGTCAAAGAAAAGAAAAACAAATAGCCTATCCGGTATTTAAAGGGCGTTTTACCATTTTTTATAACCTCAATGACCCTTAAGAATGATAATGACGTAAACAATAATACTTAATGAACTTTGAAAAGGAAAAAAATGCATAAAATGTGCAAATTCACCCCAAAAATTTTGGTTCTTCTGGTAAATTTTATCATAGAAAAGAAAAACAAATAGCTAACCCTGTATTAAAAGGGCGTTTTACCATTTTGAATTCCCTCAATGACCCTTAATAATGAAAATGACGTAAACAATAATACTTAATGAACTTTGAAAACGAAAAAAATGCATAAAATGTGTAAGTTCACCCCAAAAATTTTGGATCTTCTGGTAAATGTTATCATAGGAAAAAAAAACAAATAGCTAACCCTGTATTTAAAGGGCGTTTTACCATTTTTAATTACCTCAATGACCCTTAAGAATGAAAATGACGTAACAATAATACTGAATGAACTTTAAAAACGAAAAAAATGCATAAAATGTGCAAATTCACCCAAAAAATTTTGGATCTTCTGGTAAATGTTGTCATAGAAAAGAAAAACAAATAGGTAACCCTGTATTTAAAGGGCGTTTTACCATTTGTAATTACCTCAATTACCCTTAAGAGTGAAAATGACGTAAACAATAATACTAAATGAACTTTGAAAACGAAAAAAACCCACAAAATTTTGGATCTTCTGGTAAATGTTTTCATAGAAAAGAAAAACAAATAGTCAAGTTTTCATACTTGAGGGTCATTGAGTTAATAAACATTGGTAAAACGCACTTTAAGTACAGTTAAGACATTTGACTTTCTTTTCTTTGACGACAATTACTAGAAGAAACTGTCATTTTTTGCGTAACGATCTATTTTTGATGAATTTGCACATTTCATGCAATAATTTCATTTTCAAAGTTCAATAAGTATTATTGTTTACGTCATTGTCATTCTTTGAGGTCATTGAGTTAATTAACAATGCTTAAATTCCTTTTAAATACGGTTAAGACATTTTTTCTCTTTTATGAGCAAATTTACTAGAAGAAACTGTCACTTTTTGTGTAAAAAACAATATTTGGGGGAATTTGCACATTTCATGCATTAGTTTCGTTTTCAAAGTTCATTAATTATTATTGTTTATGTAATTTTTATTCTTAAGGGTCATTGAGTTTTTTGAAAAAGATAAAACCCCCTTTAAATACAGTGTGAGCAATGTATTTTTCTTTTCTATGACAACATTTACCAGAAGAACCAAAATTTTTGGGTGAATTTGCACAATTTATGCAATAATATCATTTTCAAAGTTCATTAAGTATTATTGTTTACGTCATTGTCATTCTTAAGGGTCATTAAGTTAATAAACAATGCTAAAATTTCTTTTAAATACAGTTAAGACATTTTTTTCTCTTTTATGAGCTAATTTACTAGAAGAAATTGTCACTTTTTGTGTAAAAAACCATTTTTGGGGGAATTTGCACATTTTATGCATTAATTTCGTTTTCAAAGTTCATTAAGTATTATTGTTAACGTCATTTTCATTCTTAAGGTTCATTGAGTTAATAAACAATGCTCAAATTCCTTTTTAATACAGTTAAGACATTTTTTCTCTTTAATGAGCAAATTTACTAGAAGAAACTATCACTTTTTGTGTAAAAATCGATTTTTGGGGGAATTTGCACATTTCATGCATTAATTTCGTTTTCAAAGTTCAGTAAGTATTATTGTTTACGTCATTTTCATTCTTAAGTGTCATTGAGATAATTAAAATTGGTAAAACGCCCTTTATATACAGTAATGACATTTGTTTATCTTTTCTTTGACAACATTTACCAGAAGAACAAACATTTTTTGGGTGAATTTGCTCATTAACTGGATGAAACTGTCAGTTTTTGTGTAACAAACATTTTTTGGGTGAATTTGCACATTTCATGCATTAATTTCGTTTTCAAAGTTCAGTAATTATTATTGTTTAGGTCGTTTTCATTCTTAAGGGTCATTGAGTTTATTAAAAATGGTATAACGCCCTTTAAATACAGGGTTAGCTGTTTGTTTTTCTTTTCTATGACAACATTAACCAGAAGATCCAAAATTTTTTGGGTGAATTTGCACATTTTATGCATTTTTTTCGTTTTCAAAGTTCATTCAGTATTATTGTTTACGTCATTTTCACTCTTAAGGGTCATTGAGGTAATTAAAAATGGTAAAACGCCCTTTAAATACAGGGTTACCTATTTGTTTTTCTTTTCTATGACAACATTTACCAGAAGAACCAAAATTTTTTGGGTGAATTTGCACATCAACTGGATGAAACTGTCAGTTTTTGTGTAAGAAACATTTTTTGGAAGAATTTGCACATTTCATGCATTAGTTTCGATTTCAAAGTTCACTAATTATTATTGTTTAGGTCATTTTCATTCGAAAGGGTCATTGAGTTTATTAAAAATGGTAAAACGCCCTTTAAATACAGGGTTAGCTATTTGTTTTTCTTATCTATGATAACATTTACCAGAAGATCCAAAATTTTTGGGATGAACTTACACATTTTATGCATTTTTTTCGTTTTCAAAGTTCATTAAGTATTATTGTTTACGTCACTTTCAATATTAAGGGTCATTGAGGGAATTCAAAATGGTAAAACGCCCCTTAAATACAGGGTAAGCTATTTGTTTTTCTTTTCTATGACAAAATTTACCAGAAGAACCAAAATTTTGTGGGTGAATTTGCACATTTTATGAATTTTTTTCGTTTTCAAAGTTCATTATGTATTATTGTTTACGACGTTTTCATACTTGAGGGTCATTGAGTTAATAAACATTGGTAAAACGCCCTTTTAGTACAGTTAAGACATTTGACTTTCTTTTCTTTGACCACAATTACTAGAAGAAACTGTCATTTTTTGCGTAACGAACTATTTTTGATGAATTTGCACATTTCATGCAATAATTTCATTTTCGAAGTTCAATAAGTATTATTAGTTACGTCATTGTCATTCTTTAGGGTCATTGAGTTAATAAACAATGCTTAAATTTCTTATAAATACAGTTAAGACATTTTTTTCTCTTTTATGAGCAAATTTACTAGAAGAAATTGTCACTTTTTGTGTAAAAAACCATTTTTGGGGGAATTTGCACATTTTATGCATTAATTTCGTTTTCAAAGTTCATTAATTATTATTGTTTATGTAATTTTTATTCTTAAGGGTCATTGAGTTTTTTGAAAAAGATAAAACCCCCTTTAAATACAGTGTGAGCAATGTATTTTTCTTTTCTATGACAACATTTACCAGAAGAACCAAAATTTTTGGGTGAATTTGCACAATTTATGCAATAATATCATTTTCAAAGTTCATTAAGTATTATTGTTTACGTCATTGTCATTCTTAAGGGTCATTAAGTTAATAAACAATGCTAAAATTTCTTTTAAATACAGTTAAGACATTTTTTTCTCTTTTATGAGCTAATTTACTAGAAGAAATTGTCACTTTTTGTGTAAAAAACCATTTTTGGGGGAATTTGCACATTTTATGCATTAATTTCGTTTTCAAAGTTCATTAAGTATTATTGTTAACGTCATTTTCATTCTTAAGGTTCATTGAGTTAATAAACAATGCTAAAATTCCTTTTTAATACAGTTGAGACATTTTTTCTCTTTAATGAGCAAATTTACTAGAAGAAACTATCACTTTTTGTGTATAAATCGAATTTTGGGGGAATTTGCACATTTCATGCAATAATTTCGTTTTCAAAGTTCAGTAAGTATTATTGTTTACGTCATTTTCATTCTTAATTGTCATTGATATAATTAAAATTGGTAAAACGCCCTTTAAATACAGTAATGACATTTGTATATCTTTTCTTTGACAACATTTACCAGAAGAACAAACATTTTTTGGGTGAATTTGCTCATTAACTGGATGAAACTGTCAGTTTTTGTGTAACAAACATTTTTTGGGTGAATTTGCACATTTCATGCATTAATTTCGTTTTCAAAGTTCAGTAATTATTATTATTTAGGTCGTTTTCATTCTTAAGGGTCATTGAGTTAATTAAAAATGGTATAACGCCCTTTAAATACAGGGTTAGCTGTTTGTTTTTCTTTTCTATGACAACATTAACCAGAAGATCCAAAATTTTTTGGGTGAATTTGCACATTTTATGCATTTTTTTCGTTTTCAAAGTTCATTCAGTATTATTGTTTACGTCATTTTCACTCTTAAGGGTCATTGAGGTAATTAAAAATGGTAAAACGCCCTTTAAATACAGGGTTACCTATTTGTTTTTCTTTTCTATGACAACATTTACCAGAAGAACCAAAATTTTTTTGGTGAATTTGCACATCAACTGGATGAAACTGTCAGTTTTTACAATTTATGCAATAATATCATTTTCAAAGTTCCTTAAGTATTATTGTTTACATCATTGTCATTCTTAAGGGTCATTGAGTTAATAAACAATGCTTAAATTTCTTATAAATACAGTTAAGACATTTTTTTTCTCTTTTATGAGCAAATTTACTAGAAGAAATTGTCACTTTTTGTGTAAAAAACCATTTTTGGGGGAATTTGCACATTTTATGCATTAATTTCGTTTTCAAAGTTCATTAAGTATTATTGTTAACGTCATTTTCATTCTTAAGGTTCATTTAGTTAATAAAAAATGCTAAAATTCCTTTTTAATACAGTTAAGACATTTTTTTTCTTTAATGAGCAAATTTACTAGAAGAAACTATCACTTTTTGTGTAAAAATCGAATTTTGGGGGAATTTGCACGTTTCATGCATTAATTTCGTTTTCAAAGTTCAGTAAGTATTATTGTTTACGTCATTTTCATTCTTAAGTGTCATTGAGATAATTAAAATTGGTAAAACGCCCTTTAAATACAGTAATGACATTTGTATATCTTTTCTTTGACAACATTTACCAGAAGAACAAACATTTTTTGTGTGAATTTGCTCATTAAATGGATGAAACTGTCAGTTTTTGTGTAACAAACATTTTTTGGGTGAATTTGCACATTTCATGCATTAATTTCGTTTTCAAAGTTCAGTAATTATTATTGTTTAGGTCGTTTTCATTCTTAAGGGTCTTTGAGGTAATTAAAAATGGTAAAACGACCTTTAAATACAGGCTTACCGATTTGTTTTTCTTTTCTATGATAACATTTACCAGAAGAACCAAAATTTTTTGGGTGAATTTGCACATTTTATGCATTTTTTTCGTTTTCAAAGTTCATTAAGTATTATTGTTTACGTCACTTTCAATATTAAGGGTCATTGAGGGAATTCAAAATGGTAAAACGCCCCTTAAATACAGGGTAAGCTATTTGTTTTTCTTTTCTATGACAAAATTTACCAGAAGAACCAAAATTTTTTGGGTGAATTTGCACATTTTATGAATTTTTTTCGTTTTCAAAGTTCATTATGTATTATTGTTTACGACGTTTTCATACTTGAGGGTCATTGAGTTAATAAACATTGGTAAAACGCCCTTTTAATACAGTTAAGACATTTGACTTTCTTTTCTTTGACGACAATTACTAGAAGAAACTGTCATTTTTTGCGTAACGAACAATTTTTGATGATATTTAATTAAATGAAGACAATATAAGCGAAACTCAATCGAAAATCTGAAAACAGAAAAATCAGAAAAAGATATTGACACATCTGGGACACGAAGTTAGCGGTTAGCGCGTTCGCCCGGTAAGCGAGAGGTCCTGGATTCGTGTCCCAGATGTGTCAATATCTTTTTCTGATTTTTCTGTTTTCAGATTTTCGATTGAGTTTCGCTTATATTGTCTTCATTTAATTAAATATTACAATTTGAGGTTTTACTCATAAAGTAAAAATAAAAATAAAAATACTTTTGATGAATTTGCACATTTCATGCAATAATTTCATTTTCAAAGTTCAATAAGTATTATTGTTTACGTCATTGTCATTCTTTAGGGTCATTGAGTTAATTAACAATGCTTAAATTCCTTTTAAATACAGTTAAGACATTTTTTCTCTTTTATGAGCAAATTTACTAGAAGAAACTGTCACTTTTTGTGTAAAAAACCATTTTTGGGGGAATTTGCACATTTTATGCATTAATTTCGTTTTCAAAGTTCATTAAGTATTATTGTTTAGGTCATTTTCATTCTTAAGGGTCATTGAGTTAATTAAAAAAGGTAAAACGCCCTTAAATGCAGTGTGAGCAATGTATTTTTCTTTTCTATGACAACATTTACCAGAAGAACCAAAATTTTTGGGTGAATTTGCACAATTTATGCAATAATATCATTTTCAAAGTTCATTAAGTATTATTGTTTACATCATTGTCATTCTTAAGGGTCATTGAGTTAATAAACAATGCTTAAATTTCTTATAAATACAGTTAAGACATTTTTTTTTCTCTTTTATGAGCAAATTTACTAGAAGAAATTGTCACTTTTTGTGTAAAAAACCATTTTTGGGGGAATTTGCACATTTTATGCATTAATTTCGTTTTCAAAGTTCATTAAGTATTATTGTTAACGTCATTTTCATTCTTAAGGTTCATTAAGATAATAAAAAATGCTAAAATTCCTTTTTAATACAGTTAAGACATTTTTTCTGTTTAATGAGCAAATTTACTAGAAGAAACTATCACTTTTTGTGTAAAAATCGAATTTTGGGGAATTTGCACGTTTCATGCATTAATTTCGTTTTCAAAGTTCAGTAAGTATTATTGTTTACGTCATTTTCATTCTTAAGGTTCATTGAGATAATTAAAATTGGTAAAACGCCCATTAAATACAGTAATGACATTTGTATATCTTTTCTTTGACAACATTTACCAGAAGAACAAACATTTTTTGGGTGAATTTGCTCATTAACTGGATGAAACTGTCAGTTTTTGTGTAACAAACATTTTTTGGGTGAATTTGCACATTTCATGCATTAATTTCGTTTTCAAAGTTCAGTAATTATTATTGTTTAGGTCGTTTTCATTCTTAAGGGTCATTGAGGTAATTAAAAATGGTAAAACGACCTTTAAATACAGGCTTACCTATTTGTTTTTCTTTTCTATGATAACATTTACCAGAAGAACCAAAATTTTTTGGGTGAATTTGCACATTTTATGCATTTTTTTCGTTTTCAAAGTTCAGTTATTATTATTGTTTAGGTCGTTTTCATTCTTAAGGGTCATTGAGGTAATTAAAAATGGTAAAACGACCTTTAAATACAGGGTTACCTATTTGTTTTTCTTTTCTATGACAACATTTACCAGAAGAACCAAAATTTTTTGGGTGAATTTGCACATCAACTGGATGAAACTGTCAGTTTTTGTGTAAGAAACATTTTTTGGAAGAATTTGCACATTTCATGCATTAGTTTCGATTTCAAAGTTCACTTATTATTATTGTTTAGGTCATTTTCATTCGAAAGGGTCATTGAGTTAGTTAAAAATGGTAAAACGCCCTTTAAATACAGGGTTAGCTATTTGTTTTTCTTATCTATGATAACATTTACCAGAAGATCCAAAATTTTTGGGATGAACTTACACATTTTATGCATTTTTTTCGTTTTCAAAGTTCATTAAGTATTATTGTTTACGTCACTTTCAATATTAAGGGTCATTGAGGGAATTCAAAATGGTAAAACGCCCCTTAAATACAGGGTAAGCTATTTGTTTTTCTTTTCTATGACAAAATTTACCAGAAGAACCAAAATTTTTTGGGTGAATTTGCACATTTTATGCAATAATATCATTTTCAAAGTTCATTAAGTATTATTGTTTACATCATTGTCATTCTTAAGGTTCATTAAGTTAATAAAAAATGCTAAAATTCCTTTTTAATACAGTTAAGACATTTTTTCTGTTTAATGAGCAAATTTACTAGAAGAAACTATCACTTTTTGTGTAAAAATCGAATTTTGGGGAATTTGCACGTTTCATGCATTAATTTCGTTTTCAAAGTTCAGTAAGTATTATTGTTTACGTCATTTTCATTCTTAAGTGTCATTGAGATAATTAAAATTGGTAAAACGCCCATTAAATACAGTAATGACATTTGTATATCTTTTCTTTGACAACATTTACCAGAAGAACAAACATTTTTTGGGTGAATTTGCTCATTAACTGGATGAAACTGTCAGTTTTTGTGTAACAAACATTTTTTGGGTGAATTTGCACATTTCATGCATTAATTTCGTTTTCAAAGTTCAGTAATTATTATTGTTTAGGTCGTTTTCATTCTTAAGGGTCATTGAGTTAATTAAAAATGGTATAACGCCCTTTAAATACAGGGTTAGCTGTTTGTTTTTCTTTTCTATGACAACATTAACCAGAAGATCCAAATTTTTTTGGGTGAATTTGCACATTTTATGCATTTTTTTCGTTTTCAAAGTTCATTCAGTATTATTGTTTACGTCATTTTCACTCTTAAGGGTCATTGAGGTAATTAAAAATGGTAAAACGCCCTTTAAATACAGGGTTACCTATTTTTTTTTCTTTTCTATGACAACATTAACCAGAAGAACCAAAATTTTTTGGGTGAATTTGCAAATCAACTGGATGAAACTGTCAGTTTTTGTGTAAGAAACATTTTTCGGAAGAATTTGCACATTTCATGCATTAGTTTCGATTTCAAAGTTCACTAATTATTATTGTTTAGGTCATTTTCATTCGAAAGGGTCATTGAGTTAATTAAAAATGGTAAAACGCCCTTTAAATACAGGGTTAGCTATTTGTTTTTCTTATCTATGATAACATTTACCAGAAGATCCAAAATTTTTGGGATGAACTTACACATTTTATGCATTTTTTTCGTTTTCAAAGTTCATTAAGTATTATTGTTTACGTCACTTTCAATATTAAGGGTCATTGAGGGAATTCAAAACGGTAAAACGCCCCTTAAATACAGGGTAAGCTTTTTGTTTTTCTTTTCTATGACAAAATTTACCAGAAGAACCAAAATTTTTTGGGTGAATTTGCACATTTTATGAATTTTTTTCGTTTTCAAAGTTCATTATGTATTATTGTTTACGACGTTTTCATACTTGAGGGTCATTGAGTTAATAAACATTGGTAAAACGCCCTTTAAGTACAGTTAAGACATTTGACTTTCTTTTCTTTGACGACAATTACTAGAAGAAACTGTCATTTTTTTGCGTAACGAACTATTTTTGATGATATTTAATTAAATGAAGACAATATAAGCGAAACCCAATCGAAAATCTGAAAACAGAAAAATCAGAAAAAGATATTGACACATCTGGGACACGATGTTAGCGGTTAGCGGGTTCGCCCGGTAAGCGAGAGGTCCTGGATTCGTGTCCCAGATGTGTCAATATCTTTTTCTGATTTTTCTGTTTTCAGATTTTCGATTGAGTTTCGCTTATATTGTCTTCATTTAATTAAATATTACAATTTGAGGTTTTACTCATAAAGTTAAAATAAAAATAAAAATATTTTTGATGAATTTGCACATTTCATGCAATAATTTCATTTTCAAAGTTCAATAAGTATTATTGTTTACGTCATTGTCATTCTTTAGGGTCATTGAGTTAATTAACAATGCTTAAATTCCTTTTAAATACAGTTAAGACATTTTTTCTCTTTTATGAGCAAATTTACTAGAAGAAACTGTCACTTTTTGTGTAAAAAACCATTTTTGGGGGAATTTGCACATTTTATGCATTAATTTCGTTTTCAAAGTTCATTAAGTATTATTGTTTAGGTCATTTTCATTCTTAAGGGTCATTGAGTTAATTAAAAAAGATAAAACGCCCTTTAAATACAGTGTTAGCTATTTGTTTTTCTTTTCTATGACAACATTTACCAGAAGAACAAAAATTTTTTGGGTGAATTTGCACAATAACTGGATGAAACTGTCAGTTTTGGTGTAACAAACATTTTTTGGGTAAATTTGCACATTTCATGCATTAATTTCGTTTTCAAAGTTCATTAAGTATTATTGTTCACGTTATTTTCATTCTTAAGGTTCATTGAGTTAATAAACAATGCAAAAAATCCTTTTTAATACAGATAAGACATTTTATCTCTTTATTATTGTTTAGGTCAATTTCATTCGAAAGGGTCATTGAGTTAATTAAAAAAGGTAAAACGCCCTTTAAATACAGGGTTAGCTATTTGTTTTTCTTTTCTATGATAACATTTACCAGAAGATCCAAAATTTTTGGGGTGAACTTACACATTTTATGCATTTTTTTCGTTTTCAAAGTTCATTAAGTATTATTGTTTACGTCACTTTCAATATTAAGGGTCATTGAGGGAATTCAAAATGGTAAAACGCCCCTTAAATACAGGGTAAGCTATTTGTTTTTCTTTTCTATGACAAAATTTAGCAGAAGAATCAAAAATTTTTGGGTGAATTTGCACATTTTATGATTTTTTTTTCGTTTTCAAAGTTCATTTTGTATTATTGTTTACGACGTTTTCATACTTGAGGGTCATTGAGTTAATAAACATTGGTAAAACGCCCTTTTAGTACAGTAAAGACATTTGACTTTCGTTTCTTTGACGACAATTACTAGAAGAAACTGTCATTTTTTGCGTAACTAACCATTTTTGATGAATTTGCACATTTCATGCAATAATTTCATTTTCAAAGTTCAATAAGTATTATTGTTTACGTCATTGTCATTCTTTAGGGTCATTGAGTTAATTAACAATGCTAAAATTCCTTTTAAATACAGTTAAGACATTTTTTCTCTTTTATGAGCAAATTTACTAGAAGAAACTGTCACTTTTTGTGTAAAAAACAATCTTTGGGGGAATTTGCACATTTCATGCATTAGTTTCGTTTTCAAAGTTCATTAATTATTATTGTTTAGGTCATTTTCATTCTTAAGGGTCATTAAGTTAATTAAAAAAGATAAAACGCCCTTTAAATGCAGTGTGAGCAATGTATTTTTCTTTTCTATGACAACATTTACCAGAAGAACCAAAATTTTTGGGTGAATTTGCACAATTTATGCAATAATATCATTTTCAAAGTTCATTAAGTATTATTGTTTACATCATTGTCATTCTTAAGGGTCATTGAGTTAATAAACAATGCTTAAATTTCTTATAAATACAGTTAAGACATTTTTTTCTCTTTTATGAGCAAATTAACTAGAAGAAATTGTCACTTTTTGTGTAAAAAACCATTTTTGGGGGAATTTGCACATTTTATGCATTAATTTCGTTTTCAAAGTTCATTAAGGATTATTATTGTTAACGTCATTTTCATTCTTAAGGTTCATTAAGTTAATAAAAATGCTAAAATTCCTTTTTAATACAGTTAATACATTTTTTCTCTTTAATGAGCAAATTTACTAGAAAAAACTATCACTTTTTGTGTAAAAATCGAATTTTGGGGGAATTCGCACGTTTCATGCATTAATTTCGTTTTCAAAGTTCAGTAAGTATTATTGTTTACGTCATTTTCATTCATAAGTGTCATTGAGATAATTAAAATTGGTAAAACGCCCTTTAAATACAGTAATGACATTTGTATATCTTTTCTTTGACAACATTTACCAGAAGAACAAACATTTTTTGGGTGAATTTGCTCATTAACTGGATGAAACTGTCAGTTTTTGTGTAACAAACATTTTTTGGGTGAATTTGCACATTTCATGCATTAATTTCGTTTTCAAAGTTCAGTAATTATTATTGTTTAGGTCGTTTTCATTCTTAAGGGTCATTGAGTTAATTAAAAATGGTATAACGCCCTTTAAATACAGGGTTAGCTGTTTGTTTTTCTTTTCAATGACAACATTAACCAGAAGATCCAAATTTTTTTGGGTGAATTTGCACATTTTATGCATTTTTTTCGTTTTCAAAGTTCATTCAGTATTATTGTTTACGTCATTTTCACTCTAAAGGGTCATTGAGGTAATTAAAAATGGTAAAACGCCCTTTAAATACAGGATTACCTATTTGTTTTTCTTTTCTATGACAACATTTACCAGAAGAACCAAAATTTTTTGGGTGAATTTGCTCATCAACTGGATGAAACTGTCAGTTTTTGTGTAAGAAACATTTTTTGGAAGAATTTGCACATTTCATGCATTAGTTTCGATTTCAAAGTTCACTAATTATTATTGTTTAGGTCATTTTCATTCGAAAGGGTCATTGACTTAATTAAAAATGGTAAAACGCCCTTTAAATACAGGGTTAGCTATTTGTTTTTCTTTTCTATGATAACATTTACCAAAAGATCCAAAATTTTTGGGGTGAACTTACACATTTTATGCATTTTTTTTCGTTTTCAAAGTTCATTAAGTATTATTGTTTACGTCACTTTCAATATTAAGGGTCATTGAGGGAATTCAAAATGGTAAAACGCCCCTTAAATACAGGGTAAGCTATTTGTTTTTCTTTTCTATGACAAAATTTACCAGAAGAACCAAAATTTTTTGGGTGAATTTGCACATTTTATGAATTTTTTTCGTTTTCAAAGTTCATTATGTATTATTGTTTACGACGTTTTCATACTTGAGGGTCATTGAGTTTATAAACATTGGTAAAACGACCTTTTAGTACAGTTAAGACATTTGACTTTCTTTTCTTTGACGACAATTACTAGAAGAAACTGTCATTTTTTGCGTAACGAACTATTTTTGATGAATTTGCACATTTCATGCAATAATTTCATTTTCAAAGTTCAATAAGTATTATTGTTTACGTCATTGTCATTCTTTAGGGTCATTGAGTTAATTTACAATGCTAAAATTCCTTTTAAATACAGTTAAGACATTTTTTTTCTTTTATGAGCAAATTTACTAGAAGAAACTGTCACTTTTTGTGTAAAAAACAATCTTTGGGGGAATTTGCACATTTCATGCATTAGTTTCGTTTTCAAAGTTCATTAATTATTATTGTTTAGGTCATTTTCATTCTTAAGGGTCATTGAGTTAATTAAAAAAGATAAAACGCCCTTTAAATACAGTGTTAGCTATTTGTTTTTCTTTTCTATGACAACATTTACCAGAAAAACAAAAATTTTTTGGGTGAATTTGCACAATAACTGGATAAAACTGTCAGTTTTGGTGTAACAAACATTTTTTGGGTAAATTTGCACATTTCATGCATTAATTTCGTTTTCAAAGTTCATTAAGTATTATTGTTCACGTTATTTTCATTCTTAAGGTTCATTGAGTTAATAAACAATGCAAAAAATCCTTTTTAATACAGATAAGACATTTTATCTCTTTTATGAGCAAATTTACTAGAAGAAAGTATCACATTTGTGTAAAAATCAACTTTTGGGGGGATTTGCACATTTCATGCATTAGTTTCGTTTTCAAAGTTCATTAAGTATTATTCTTTACGTCATTTTCATTCTTAAGGGTCATTGAGATAATAAAAATTGGTAAACTTCCCTTTTAATATAGTTATGACATATGTATTTCTTTTCTTTACAACATTTAACAGAAGAACCAAAATTTTTTGGGTGAATTTGCACATTTTATGCATTTTTTTCGTTTTCAAAGTTCATTCAGTATTATTGTTTACGTCATTTTCACTCTTAGGGGCATTTAGGTAATTAAAAATGGTAAAACGCCCTTTAAATACAGGGTTACCTATTTGTTTTTCTTTTCTATGACAACATTTACCAGAAGAACCAAAATTTTTTGGGTGAATTTGCACATCAACTGGATGAAACTGTCAGTTTTTGTGTAAGAAACATTTTTTGGAAGAATTTGCACATTTCATGCATTAGTTTCGATTTCAAAGTTCACTAATTATTATTGTTTTGGTCATTTTCATTCGAAAGGGTCATTGAGTTAATTAAAAATGGTAAAACGCCCTTTAAATACAGGGTTAGCTATTTGTTTTTCTTATCTATGATAACATTTACCAGAAGATCCAAAATTTTTGGGATGAACTTACAAATTTTATGCATTTTTTTCGTTTTCAAAGTTCATTAAGTATTATTGTTTACGTCACTTTCAATATTAAGGGTCATTGAGGGAATACAAAATGGTAAAACGCCCCTTAAATACAGGGTAAGCTATTTGTTTTTCTTTTCTATGACAAAATTTACCAGAAGAACCAAAGTTTTTTGGGTGAATTTGCACATTTTATGAATTTTTTTCGTTTTCAAAGTTCATTATGTATTATTGTTTACGACGTTTTCATACTTGAGGGTCATTGAGTTAATAAACATTGGTAAAACGCCCTTTTAGAACAGTTAAGAAATTTGACTTTCTTTTCTTTGACGACAATTACTAGAAGAAACTGTCATTTTTTGCGTAACTAACTATTTTTGATGAATTTGCACATTTCATGCAATAATTCCATTTTCAAAGTTCAATAACTATTATTGTTTACGTCATTGTCATTCTTTAGGGTCATTGAGTTAATTAACAATGCTAAAATTCCTTTTAAATACAGTTAAGACATTTTTTCTCTTTTATGAGCAAATTTACTAGAAGAAACTGTCACTTTTTGTGTAAAAAACAATCTTTGGGGGAATTTGCACATTTCATGCATTAGTTTCGTTTTCAAAGTTCATTAATTATTATTGTTCACGTTATTTTCATTCTTAAGGTTCATTGAGTTAATAAACAATGCAAAAAATCCTTTTTAATACAGATAAGACATTTTATCTCTTTTATGAGCAAATTTACTAGAAGAAAGTATCACATTTGTGTAAAAATCAACTTTTGGGGGGATTTGCACATTTCATGCATTAGTTTCGTTTTCAAAGTTCATTAAGTATTATTCTTTACGTCATTTTCATTCTTAAGGGTCATTGAGATAATAAAAATTGGTAAACTTCCCTTTTAATATAGTTATGACATATGTATTTCTTTTCTTTTGAACATTTAACAGAAGAACCAAAAATTTTTGGGTGAATTTGCACATTTTATGCATTTTTTTCGTTTTCAAAGTTCATTCAGTATTATTGTTTACGTCATTTTCACTCTTAGGGGCATTTAGGTAATTAAAAATGGTAAAACGCCCTTTAAATACAGGGTTACCTATTTGTTTTTCTTTTCTATGACAACATTTACCAGAAGAACCAAAATTTTTTGGGTGAATTTGCACATCAACTGGATGAAACTGTCAGTTTTTGTGTAAGAAACATTTTTTGGAAGAATTTGCACATTTCATGCATTAGTTTCGATTTCAAAGTTCACTAATTATTATTGTTTAGGTCATTTTCATTCGAAAGGGTCATTGAGTTAATTAAAAATGGTAAAACGCCCTTTAAATACAGGGTTAGCTATTTGTTTTTCTTATCTATGATAACATTTACCAGAAGATCCAAAATTTTTGGGATGAACTTACAAATTTTATGCATTTTTTTCGTTTTCAAAGTTCATTAAGTATTATTGTTTACGTCACTTTCAATATTAAGGGTCATTGAGGGAATACAAAATGGTAAAACGCCCCTTAAATACAGGGTAAGCTATTTGTTTTTCTTTTCTATGACAAAATTTACCAGAAGAACCAAAGTTTTTTTGGGTGAATTTGCACATTTTATGAATTTTTTTCGTTTTCAAAGTTCATTATGTATTATTGTTTACGAAGTTTTCATACTTGAGGGTCATTGAGTTAATAAACATTGGTAAAACGCCCTTTTAGTACAGTTAAGAAATTTGACTTTCTTTTCTTTGACGACAATTACTAGAAGAAACTGTCATTTTTTGCGTAACGAACTATTTTTGATGAATTTGCACATTTCATGCAATAATTCCATTTTCAAAGTTCAATAACTATTATTGTTTACGTCATTGTCATTCTTTAGGGTCATTGAGTTAATTAACAATGCTAAAATTCCTTTTAAATACAGTTAAGACATTTTTTCTCTTTTATGAGCAAATTTACTAGAAGAAACTGTCAATTTTTGTGTAAAAAACAATCTTTGGGGGAATTTGCACATTTCATGCATTAGTTTCGTTTTCAAAGTTCATTAATTATTATTGTTTACGTCATTTTCATTCTTAAGGGTCATTGAGTTAATTAAAAAAGATAAAACGCCCTTTAAATGCAGTGTGAGCAATGTATTTTTCTTTTCTATGACAACATTTACCAGAAGAACCAAAATTTTTGGGTGAATTTGCACAATTTATGCAATAATATCATTTTCAAAGTTCATTAAGTATTATTGTTTACATCATTGTCATTCTTAAAGGTCATTGAGTTAATAAACAATGCTTAAATTTCTTATAAATACAGTTAAGACATTTTTTTCTCTTTTATGAGCAAATTTACTAGAAGAAATTGTCACTTTTTGTGTAAAAAACCATTTTTGGGGGAATTTGCACATTTTATGCATTAATTTCGTTTTCAAAGTTCATTAAAAATTATTGTTAACGTCATTTTCATTCTTAAGGTTCATTGAGTTATTAAACAATGCTAAAATTCCTTTTTAATACAGTTAAGACATTTTTTCTCTTTAATGAGAAAATTTACTAGAAGAAACTATCACTTTTTGTGTAAAAATCGAATTTTGGGGGAATTTGCACATTTCATGCATTAATTTCGTTTTCAAAGTTCAGTAAGTATTATTGTTTAGGTCGTTTTCATTCTTAAGGGTCATTGAGTTATTTAAAAATGGTATAACGCCCTTTAAATACAGGGTTAGCTGTTTGTTTTTTCTTTTCTATGACAACATTAACCAGAAGATCCAAAATTTTTTGGGTGAATTTGCACATTTTATGCATTTTTTTCGTTTTCAAAGTTCATTAAGTATTATTGTTAACGTCATTTTCATTCTTAAAGTTCATTGAGTTAATAAAAAATGCTAAAATTCCTTTTTAATACAGTTAAGACATTTTTTCTCTTTAATGAGCAAATTTACTAGAAGAAACTATCACTTTTTGTGTAAAAATCGAATTTTGGGGGAATTTGCACGTTTCATGCATTAATTTCGTTTTCAAAGTTCAGAAAGTATTATTGTTTACGTCATTTTCATTCTTAAGTGTCATTGAGATAATTAAAATTGGTAAAACGCCCTTTAAATACAGTAATGACATTTGTATATCTTTTCTTTGACAACATTTACCAGAAGAGCAAAGATTTTTAGGGTGAATTTGCTCATTAACTGGATGAAACTGTCAGTTTTTGTGTAACAAACATTTTTTGGGTGAATTTGCACATTTCATGCATTAATTTCGTTTTCAAAGTTCAGTAATTATTATTGTTTAGGTCGTTTTCATTCTTAAGGGTCATTTAGTTAATTAAAAATGGTATAACGCCCTTTAAATACAGGGTTAGCTGTTTGTTTTTCTTTTCTATGACAACATTAACCAGAAGATCCAAAATTTTTTGGGTGAATTTGCACATTTTATCCATTTTTTTCGTTTTCAAAGTTCATTCAGTATTATTGTTTACGTCATTTTCACTCTTAAGGGTCATTGAGGTAATTAAAAATGGTAAAACGCCCTTTAAATACAGGGTTACCTATTTGTTTTTCTTTTCTATGACAACATTTACCAGAAGAACCAAAATTTTTTGGGTGAATTTGCACATCAACTGGATGAAACTGTCAGTTTTTGTGTAAGAAACATTTTTTGGAAGAATTTGCACATTTCATGCATTAGTTTCGATTTCAAAGTTCACTAATTATTATTGTTTAGGTCATTTTCATTCGAAAGGGTCATTGAGTTAATTAAAAATGGTAAAACGCCCTTTAAATACAGGGTTAGCTATTTGTTTTTCTTATCTATGATAACATTTACCAGAAGATCCAAAATTTTTGGGATGAACTTACACATTTTATGCATTTTTTTCGTTTTCAAAGTTCATTAAGTATTATTGTTTACGTCACTTTCAATATTAAGGGTCATTGACGGAATTCAAAATGGTAAAACGCCCCTTAAATACAGGGTAAGCTATTTGTTTTTCTTTTCTATGACAAAATTTACCAGAAGAACCAAAATTTTTTGGGTGAATTTGCACATTTTATGAATTTTTTTCGTTTTCAAAGTTCATTATGTATTATTAATTACGACGTTTTCATACGTGAGGGTCATTGAGTTAATAAACATTGGTAAAACGCCCTTTTAGTACAGTTAAGACATTTGACTTTCTTTTCTTTGACGACAATTACTAGAAGAAACTGTCATTTTTTGCGTAACGAACTATTTTTGATGAATTTGCACATTTCATGCAATAATTTCATTTTCGAAGTTCAATAACTATTATTGTTTACGTCATTGTCATTCTTTAGGGTCATTGAGTTAATTAACAATGCTAAAATTCCTTTTAAATACAGTTAAGACATTTTTTTCTCTTTTATGAGCAAATTTACTAGAAGAAACTGTCACTTTTTGTGTAAAAAACAATCTTTAGGGGAATTTGCACATTTCATGCATTAGTTTCGTTTTCAAAGTTCATTAATTATTATTGTTTAGGTCATTTTCATTCTTAAGGGTCATTGAGTTAATTAAAAAAGATAAAACGCCCTTTAAATGCAGTGTGAGCAATGTATTTTTCTTTTCTATGACAACATTTCCCAGAAGAACCAAAATTTTTGGGTAAATTTGCACAATTTATGCAATAATATCATTTTCAAAGTTCATTGAGTATTATTGTTTACATCATTGTCATTCTTAAGGGTCATTGAGTAAATAAACAATGCTTAAATTTCTTATAAATACAGTTAAGACATTTTTTTCTCTTTTATGAGCAAATTTACTAGAAGAAATTGTCACTTTTTGTGTAAAAAACCATTTTTGGGGGAATTTGCACATTTTATGCATTAATTTCGTTTTCAAAGTTCATTAAGTATTATTGTTAACGTCATTTTCATTCTTAAGGTTCATTGAGTTAATAAAAAATGCTAAAATTCCTTTTTAATACAGTTAAGACATTTTTTCTCTTTAATGATCAAATTTACTAGAAGAAACTATCACTTTTTGTGTAAAAATCGAATTTTGGGGGAATTTGCACGTTTCATGCATTAATTTCGTTTTCAAAGTTCAGTAAGTATTATTGTTTACGTCATTTTCATTCTTAAGAGTCATTGAGATAATTAAAACGCCCTTTAAAGTTTTACTTTTTATTTTACCGTTTTGAAAATGACTCTTCCGAATGAAAATGACGACAACAAAAATGCTTAATGAACTTTGAAAATGAATTTAATGCTTGATATGGGCAAATTCATCCAAAAAATATTTGTAATACAAAAAGTGACAGTTTCTTCTGGTAAATGTTCTCATAGAAAAGAAATTCAAATGTCATAACTGTGATAAAAGGGCGTTTAACCATTGTTTATTAACTCAATGTCCCTTACAAATGAAAATGACGTTTACGCTTGTTTATTTATTTAACTTTGAAAATCAAATTAATGGATTAAATGTGCAAATTCACCCAAAAAATGTTTGTTACACAAAAAGTGACAACTTCTTCTGGTAAATGTTCTCATAGAAAAGAAATTCAAATGTTTCAACTGTACTAAAAGTGTGGTTTACCTTTCTTAATTGACTTAATGTCCCTTTCGAATGAAAATGACGTTACCAATAATTCTTAATTAAATTTAAAAATGAAATTATTGCATTAAATGTGCAAATTCAACAAAAAAGGTTCGTTACACAAAAAGTGACAGTTTCTTCTAGGTACTGTTCTCATAGAAACAAAATTCATCTTAACTGTATTACCTTGGTTTATTAACTCAATGACCCTATCGAATGAAAATGACGTTAAAAATAATACTTAATTAACTTTGAAAATGAAATTAATGCAAAAAATGTGCAAATTCACACAAAAAATGTTTGTTGCGCAAAAACTGACATTTTCTTTTCGTAAACGATCTGATAGAAAAGAAATTCAAATATAATTACTGTGTTAAAAGGGCGTTTTACCATTGTTTATTAACTCAATGTCCCTTCCGAATGAAAATGACGTTAACTCTTGTTTATTAATTTAACTTTGAAAATCAAATTAATGCATTAAAGTGCAAATTCACCCAAAAAAATATTGTTACACAAAAAATTACAGATTCCTCGAAAATGACTATAAAAATATTACTTATTTAACTTTAAAAATCAAATTAATTCATTAAATGTTCAAATTCACCCAAAAAATGTTTGATACTCAAAAAATGACAGTTTCTTCGGGTAAATGTTCTCATAGAAAAGAAATTCAAATGTTTCAACTGTATTAAAAGTGTGGTTTACCTTGGTTTATTGACTTAATGTTCCTTTCGAATGAAAATGACGTTACCAATAATTCTTAATTAACTTTGAAAATGAAATTATTGCATTAAATGTGCAAATTCACCAAAATCGGTTTGTTACACAAAAAGTTACAGTTTCTTCTAGTGGTTTACCTTAGTATATTAACTCAATGATTCTTACGAATGAAAATGACGACAACAAAAATACTTAATGAACTTGGAAAATGAAATTAATGCATTAAATGTGCAAATTCACCAAAAAAATTATTGTTACACAAAAAATTACAGTTTCTTCTAGTGGTTTACCTTGATTTATTTACTCAATGATTCTTCCAAATGAAAATGACGACAACAAAAATACTAAATGAACTTTGAAAATGAACTAAATGCTTGATATGGGCAAATTCATCCAAAAAATGTTTGTTATACAAAAAGTGACAGTTTCTTCTGGTAAATTTTCTCATAGAAAAGAAATTCAAATGTCATAACTGTGTTAAAAGGGCGTTTTACCATTGTTAATTAACTCAATGTCCCTTACGAATGAAAATGACGTTAACTATTGTTAATTTATATAACTTTGAAAATCAAATTAATGCATTAAATGTGAAAATTCACCCAAAAAATTATTGTTACACAAAAAATTACAGTTTCCTCTAGTGGTTTACCTTGGTTTATTAACTCAATGACTCTTACGAATGAAAATGACAACATAAATACATAATGAACTTTGAAAATGACCTAAATGCTTGATATGCGCAAATTCATCCAAAAAATGTTTGTAATACAAAAAGTGACAGTTTCTTCTGGTAAATGTTCTCATAGAAAAGAAATACAAATGTCATAACCGTCTTAGAAGGGCGTTTTACCATTGTGAATTAACTCAATGTCCCTTACGAATGAAAATGACGTTAACTCTTGTTTATTTATTTAACTTTGAAAATCAAATTAATGCATTAAATGTGCAAATTCACCCAAAAAGTGTTTGTTAAACAAAAAGTGACAGTTTCTCCTGGTATATGTTCTCATAGAAAAGAAATTCAAATGTTTCAACTGTATTCAAAGGTCGGTTTACCATGATTTATTAACTTAATCACCCTTTCGAATGAAAATGACGTTAACAATAATACTTAATTAACATTGAAAATAAAATTATTGCATTAAATGTGCAAATTCACCAAAAAAGTTTCGTTACACAAAAAGTCACAGTTTCTATTAGTTACTGTTCTCATAGAAACAAAATTCATCTTAACTGTATAACCTTGGTTTATTGATTCAATGACCCTTACGAATGAAAATTATGGTAACAATAATACTTAATTAACTTTGAAAATGAAATTAATGCATTAAATGTGAAAATTCACCAAAAAAATTATTGTTACACAAAAAATTACAGTTTATTCTAGTTGTTTACCTTGGTTTATTAACTCAATGACCCTTGCGAATGAAAATGACGACAACAAAAATACTTAATGAACTTTGAAAATGAACTAAATGCTTGATATGGGCAAATTCATCCAAAAAATGTTTGAAATACAAAAAGTGACAGTTTCTTCTGGTAAATATTCTCAAAGAAAAGAAATTCAAATGTCGTAACTGGGTTTAAAGGGCGTTTTACCATTGTTTATTAACTCAATGTCCCTTACGATTGAAAATGACGTTTACTATTGTTTACTTATTTAACTTTGAAAATCAAATTAATGCATTAAATGTGCAAATTCACCCAAAAAAATTATTGTTACACAAAAAAATTACAGTTTCCTCTAGTGGTTTACCTTGGTTAATTAACTCAATGACTCTTTCGAATGAAAATGACGACAATAAAAATACTTACTGAACTTTGAAAATGAACTAAATGCTTGATATGGGCAAATTCATCCAAAAAATATTTGTAATACAAAAAGTGACAGTTTCTTCTGGTAAATATTCTCATAGAAAAGAAATTCAAATGTCATTACTGTGATAAAAGGGCGTTTTACCATTGTTTATTAACTCAATGTCCCTTACGAATGAAAATGACGTTAACTCTTGTTTATTTATTTAACTTTGAAAATCAAATTAATGCATTAAAGTGCAAATTCACCCAAAAAAATATTGTTACACAAAAAATTACAGTTTCCTCGAAAATGACTATAACAATATTACTTTTTTAACTTTAAAAATCAAATTAATGCATTAAATGTTCAAATTCACCCAAAAAATGTTTGATACTCAAAAAATGACAGTTTCTTCGGGTAAATGTTCTCATAGAAAAGAAATTCAAATGTTTCAACTATATTAAAAGTGTGGTTTACCTTGGTTAATTGACTTAATGTTCCTTTCGAATGAAAATGACGTTACCAATAATTCTTAATTAACTTTGAAAATGAAATTATTGCATTAAATGTGCAAATTCACCAAAAAAGGTTTGTTACACTAAAAGTAACAGTTTCTAATAGTTACTGTTCTCATAGAAACAAAATTCATCCTAACTGTATTTCCTTGGTTTATTAACTCAATGACCCTTACGAATGAAAATGAAATTAATGCATTAAATGTGCAAATTCACCCAAAAAATTATTGTAACACATAAAATTACAGTTTCTTCTAGTGGTTTACTTTAGTTTATTAACTCAATGATTCTTACGAATGAAAATGACGACAACAAAAATACTTAATGAACTTTGAAAATGACCTAAATGCTTGATATAGTCAAATTCATCCAAAAATGTTTGTAATACAAAAAGTGACAGTTTTTTCTGGTAAACGTTCTCATAGAAAAGAAATTCAAATATCAAAACTGTGTTAGAAGGGCGTTTTACTATTGTGAATTAACTCAATGTCCCTTACGAATGAAAATGACGTTAACTTTTGTTTATTTATTTAACTTTGAAAATCAAATAAATGCATTAAATGTGAAAATTCACCCAAAAAATTATTGTTACACAAAAAATTACAGTTTCCTCTAGTGGTTTACCTTGGTTTATTAACTCAATGACTCTTACGAATGAAAATGATGACAACAAAAATGTTTGTTGCCAAAAACTGAAAGTTTCTTTTCGTAAACGATCTGATAGAAAAGAAATTCAAATATCATTACTGTGTTAAAAGGGCGTTTTACCATTGTTTATTAACTCAATGTCCCTTACGAATGAAAATGACGTTAACTATTGTTTATTTATTTAACTTTGAAAATCAAATTAATGCATAAAATGTGCAAATTCACCCAAAAAATTATTGTTACACAAAAAATTACAGTTTCCTCTAGTGGTTTACCTTGGTTTATTAACTCAATGACTCTTTCGAATGAAAATGACGACAACAAAAATACTTAATGAACTTTGAAAATGAACTAAATGCTTGATATGGGCAAATTCATCCAAAAATGTTTGTAATACAAAAAGTGACAGTTACTTCTGGTAAATATTCTCATAGAAAAGAAATTCAAATGTCATAACTGTGATAAAAGGGCGTTTAACCATTGTTTATTAACTCAATGTCCCTTACAAATGAAAATGACGTTAACTCTTGTTTATTTATTTAACTTTGAAAATCAAATTAATGGATTAAATGTGCAAATTCACCCAAAAAATGTTTGTTACACAAAAAGTGACAACTTCTTCTGGTAAATTTTCTCATAGAAAAGAAATTCAAATGTTTCAACTGTACTAAAAGTGTGGTTTACCTTTCTTAATTGACTTAATGTCCCTTTCGAATGAAAATGACGTTACCAATAATTCTTAATTAAATTTGAAAATGAAATTATTGCATTAAATGTGCAAATTCAACAAAAAAGGTTCGTTACACAAAAAGTGACAGTTTCTTCTAGGTACTGTTCTCATAGAAACAAAATTCATCTTAACTGTATTACCTTGGTTTATTAACTCAATGACCCTAACGAATGAAAATGACGTTAAAAATAATACTTAATTAACTTTGAAAATGAAATTAATGCAAAAAATGTGCAAATTCACACAAAAAATGTTTGTTGCGCAAAAACTGACAGTTTCTTTTCGTAAACGATCTGATAGAAAAGAAATTCAAATATAATTACTGTGTTAAAAGGGCGTTTTACCATTGTTTATTAACTCAATGTCCCTTACGAATGAAAATGACTATAACAATAATACTTATTTAACTTTAAAAATCAAATTAATGCATTAAATGTTTAAATTCACCCAAAAATGTTTGATACTCAAAAAATGACAGTTTCTTCGGGTAAATGTTCTCATAGAAAAAAAATTCAAATGTTTCAACTGTATTAAAAGTGTGGTTTACCTTGGTTAATTGACTAAATGTCCCTTTCGAATGGAAATGACGTTACCAATAATTCTTAATTAACTTTGAAAATGAAATTATTGCATTAAATGTGCAAATTCACCAAAAAAGGTTCGTTACACAAAAAGTGACAGTTTCTACTAGGTACTGTTCTCATAGAAACAAAATTCATCTTAACTGTATTAACCTTGGTTTATTCACTCAATGACCCTAACGAATGAAAATGACGTTAAAAATAATACGTTATTAACTATGAAAATGAAATTAATGCAAAAAATGTGCAAATTCACACAAAAAATGTTTGTTGCGCAAAAACTGACAGTTTCTTTTCGTAAACGATCTGATAGAAAAGAAATTCAAATATCATTACTGTGTTAAAAGGGCGTTTTACCATTGTTTATTAACTCAATGTCCCTTACGAATGAAAATGACTATAACAATAATACTTATTTAACTTTAAAAATCAATTTAATGCATTAAATGTTCAAATTCACCCAAAAAATGTTTGATACTCAAAAAATGACGGTTTCTTCGGGTAAATGTTCTCATAGAAAAGAAATTCAAATGTTTCAACTGTATTAAAAGTGTGGTTTACCTTGGTTAATTGACTTAATGTCCCTTTCGAATGAAAATGACGTTACCAATAATTCTTAATTAACTTTGAAAATGAAATAATTGCATTAAATGTGCAAATTCACCAAAAAAGGTTCGTTACACAAAAAGTGACAGTTTCTACTAGGTACTGTTCTCATAGAAACAAAATTCATCATAACTGTATTAACCTTGGTTTATTAACTCAATGACCCTAACGAATGAAAATGACGTTAAAAATAATACTTAATCAATTTTGAAATTGAAATTAATGCATTAAATGTTCAAATTCACCCAAAAAATGTTTGATACTCAAAAAATGACAGTTTCTTCGGGTAAATGTTCTCATAGAAAAGAAATTCAAATGTTTGAACTGTATTAAAAGTGTAGTTTACCTTGGTTAATTGACTTAATGTCCATTTCGAATGAAAATGACGTTAACAATAATTCTTAATTAACTTTGAAAATGAAATTATTGCATTAAATGTGCAAATTCACCAAAAAAGGTTTGTTACACAAAAAGTTACAGTTTCTAATAGTTACTGTTCTCATAGAAACAAAATTCGTCTTAACTGTATTACCTTGGTTTATTAACTCAATGACCCTTACGAATGAAAATGATGGTAACAATAATACTTAATTAACTTTGAAAATGAAATTAATGCATTAAATGTGCAAATTCACCCAAAAAATTATTGTTACACAAAAAATTACAGTTTCTTCTAGTGGTTTACCTTGGTTTATTAACTCAATGATTCTTACGAATGAAAATGACGACAACAAAAATACTTAATGAACTTTGAAAATGAACTAACTGCTTGATATGGGCAAATTCATCCAAAAAATGTTTGTTATATAAAAAGTGACAGTTTCTTCTGGTAAATTTTCTCATAGAAAAGAAATTCAAATGTCATAACTGCGTTAAAAGGGCGTTTTACCATTGTTAATTAACTCAATGTCCCTTACGAATGAAAATGACGTTAACTATTGTTTATTTATATAACTTTGAAAATCAAATTAATGCATTAAATGTGAAAATTCACCCAAAAAATTATTGTTACACAAAAAATTACAGTTTCCTCTAGTGGTTTACCTTGGTTTATTAACTCAATGACTCTTACGAATGAAAATGACGACAACATAAATACATAATGAACTTTGAAATTGACCTAAATGCTTGATATGGGCAAATTCATCCAAAAAATGTTTGTAGTACAAAAAGTGACAGTTTCTTTTGGTAAATGTTCTCATAGAAAAGAAATTCAAATGTCATAACCGTGTTAGAAGGGCGTTTTACCATTGTGATTTAACTCAATTTCCCTTACGAATGAAAATGACGTTTACTCTTGTTTATTTATTTAACTTTGAAAATCAAATAATTGCATTAAATGTGCAAATTCACCCAAAAAGTGTTTGTTACACAAAAAATGACAGTTTTTTCTGGTAAATGTTCTCATAGAAAAGAAATTCAAAGGTTTCAACTGTATTCAAAGGTCGGTTTACCATGATTAATTAAATTAATCACCCTTTCGAATGAAAATAACGTTGACAATAATACTTAATTAACATTGAAAATAAACTTATTGCATTAAATGTGCAAATTCACCAAAAAAGGTTCGTTACACAAAAAGTCACAGTTTCTATTAGTTACTGTTCTCATAGAAACAAAATTCATCTTAACTGTATTACCTTGGTTTATTGATTCAATGACCCTTACGAATGTAAATGATGGTAACAATAATACTTAATTAACTTTGAAAATGAAATTAATGCAAAAAATGTGCGAATTCACACAAAAATTGTTTGTTGCGCAAAAACTGACAGTTTCTTTTCGTAAACGATCTGATAGAAAAGAAATTCAAATATTATTACTGTGTTAAAAGGGCGTTTTAGCATTGTTTATTAACTCAATGTCCCTTACGAATGAAAATGACTATAACAATAATACTTATTTAACTTTAAAAATCAAATTAATGCATTAAATCTTCAAATTCACCCAAAAAATGTTTGATACTCAAAAAATGACAGTTTCTTCGGGTAAATGTTCTCATAGAAAAGAAATTCAAATGTTTGAACTGTATTAAAAGTGTGGTTTACCTTGGTTAATTGACTTAATGTCCCTTTCGAATGAAAATGACGTTACCAATAATTCTTAATTAACTTTGAAAATGAAATTATTGCATTAAATGTGCAAATTCACCAAAATAGGTTTGTTACACAAAAAGTTACAGTTTCTTCTAATGGTTTACCTTGGTATATTAACTCAATGATTCTTACGAATGAAAATGACGACAACAAAAATACTTAATGAACTTTGAAAATGAAATTAATGCATTAAATGTGCAAATTCACCCAAAAAATTATTGTTACACAAAAAATTACAGTTTCTTCTAGTGGTTTACCTTGGTTTATTAACTCAATGATTCTTACGAATGAAAATGACGACAACAAAAATACAAAATGAACTTTGAAAATGAACTAAATGCTTGATATGGGCAAATTCATCCAAAAAATGTTTGTTATACAAAAAGTGACAGTTTCTTCTGGTAAATTTTCTCATAGAAAAGAAATTCAAATGTCATAACTGTGTTAAAAGGGCGTTTTACCATTGTTAATTAACTCAATGTCCCTTACGAATGAAAATGACGTTAACTATTGTTTATTTATATAACTTTGAAAATCAAATTAATGCATTAAATGTGAAAATTCACCCAAAAAATTATTGTTACACAAAAAATTACAGTTTCCTCTAGTGGTTTACCTTGGTTTATTAACTCAATGACTCTTACGAATGAAAATGACGACAACATAAATACATAATGAACTTTGAAAATGACCTAAATGCTTGATATGCGCAAATTCATCCAAAAAATGTTTGTAATACAAAAAGTGACAGTTTCTTCTGGTAAATGTTCTCATAGAAAAGAAATACAAATGTCACTACCGTCTTAGAAGGGCGTTTTACCATTGTGAATTAACTCAATGTCCCTTACGAATGAAAATGACGTTAACTCTTGTTTATTTATTTAACTTTGAAAATCAAATTAATGCATTAAATGTGCAAATTCAGCCAAAAAGTGTTTGTTAAACAAAAAGTGACAGTTTCTTCTGGTATATGTTCTCATAGAAAAGAAATTCAAATGTTTCAACTGTATTCAAAGGTCGGTTTACCATGATTAATTAACTTAATCATCCTTTCGAATGAAAATGACGTTGACAATAATACTTAATTAATATTGAAAATAAAATTATTGCATTAAATGTGCAAATTCACCAAAAAAGGTTCGTTACACAAAAAGTCACAGTTTTTATTAGTTACTGTTCTCATAGAAACAAAATTCATCTTAACTGTATAACCTTGGTTTATTGATTTAATGACCCTAACGAATGAAAATGATGGTAACAATAATACTTAATTAACTTTGAAAATGAAATTAATGCATTAAATGTGAAAATTCACCAAAAAAATTATTGTTACACAAAAAATTACAGTTTATTCTAGTGGTTTACCTTGGTTAATTAACTCAATGACTCTTCCGAATGAAAATGACGACAACAAAAATACTTAATGAACTTTGAAAATGAACTAAATGCTTGAAATGGGCAAATTCATCCAAAAAATGATTAAAATACAAAAAGTGACAGTTTCTTCTGGTAAATATTCTCAAAGAAAAGAAATTCATATGTCGTAACTGTGTTAAAAGGGCGTTTTACCATTGTTTATTAACTCAATGT
This sequence comes from Limnephilus rhombicus, assembly GCA_929108145.2. Taxonomy (NCBI): domain Eukaryota; kingdom Metazoa; phylum Arthropoda; class Insecta; order Trichoptera; family Limnephilidae; genus Limnephilus; species Limnephilus rhombicus. The sequence goes on from OV815283.1 coordinate 44,096,083, forward strand.
CCCTTACGATTGAAAATGACGTTTACTATTGTTTATCATCATTTTCATTGGTTAATTAACTCAATGACTCTTTCGAATGAAAATGACGACAATAAAAATACTTACTGAACTTTGAAAATGAACTAAATGCTTGATATGGGCAAATTCTTCCAAAAAATATTTGTAATACAAAAAGTGACAGTTTCTTCTGGTAAATATTCTCATAGAAAAGAAAATCAAATGTCATAACTGTGATAAAAGGGCGTTTTACCATTGTTTATTAACTCAATGTCCCTTACGAATAAAAATGACGTTAACTCTTGTTTATTTATTTAACTTTGAAAATCCAATTAATGCATTAAAGTGCAAATTCACCCAAAAAAATATTGTTACACAAAAAATTACAGTTTCCTCGAAAATGACTATAACAATATTACTTTTTAAACTTAAAAAATCAATTTAATGCATTAAATGTTCAAATTCACCCAAAAAATGTTTGATACTCAAAAAATTACAATTTCTTCGGGTAAATGTTCTCATAGAAAAGAAATTCAAATGTTTCAACTGTATTAAAAGTGTGGTTTACCTTGGTTAATTGACTTAATGTTCCTTTCGAATGAAAATGACGTTACCAATAATTCTTAATTAACTTTGAAAATGAAATTATTGCATTAAATGTGCAAATTCACCCAAAAAGTGTTTGTTAAACAAAAAGTGACAGTTTCTTCTGGTATATGTTCTCATAGAAAAGAAATTCAAATGTTTCAACTGTATTCAAAGGTCGGTTTACCATGATTAATTAACTTAATCACCCTTTCGAATGACAATGACGTTGACAATAATACTTAATTAACATTGAAAATAAAATTATTGCATTAAATGTGCAAATTCACCAAAAAAGATTCGTTACACAAAAAGTCACAGTTTCTATTAGTTACTGTTCTCATAGAAACAAAATTCATCTTTACTGTATAACCTTGGTTTATTGATTCAATGACCCTTACGAATGAAAATGATGGTAACAATAATACTTAATTAACTTTGAAAATGAAATTAATGCATTAAATGTGAAAATTCACCAAAAAAATTATTGTTACATAAAAAATTACAGTTTATTCTAGTGGTTTACTTTGGTTATTTAACTCAATGACTCTTCCGAATGAAAATGACGACAACAAAAATACTTAATGAACTTTGAAAATGAACTAAATGCTTGATATGGGCATATTCATCCAAAAAATGTTTGAAATACAAAAAGTGACAGTTTCTTCTTGTAAATATTCTTAAAGAAAAGAAATACATATGTCGTAACTGTGTTAAAAGGGCGTTTTACTTTTGTTTATTAACTCAATGTCCCTTACGATTGAAAATGACGTTTACTATTGTTTATTTATTTAACTTTGAAAATCAAATTAATGCATTAAATGTGCAAATTCACCCAAAAAATTATTGTTACACAAAAAATTACAGTTTCCTCTAGTGGTTTACCTTGGTTAATTAACTCAATGACTCTTTCGAATGAAAATGAACACAATAAAAATACTTACTGAACTTTGAAAATGACCTAAATGCTTGATATGCGCAAATTCATCCAAAAAATGTTTGTAATACAAAAAGTGACAGTTTCTTCTGGTAAATGTTCTCATAGAAAAGAAATACAAATGTCATAACCGTCTTAGAAGGGCGTTTTACCATTGTGAATTAACTCAATGTCCCTTACGAATGAAAATGACGTTAACTCTTGTTTATTTATTTAACTTTGAAAATCAAATTAATGCATTAAATGTGCAAATTCACCCAAAAAGTGTTTGTTAAACAAAAAGTGACAGTTTCTTCTGGTATATGTTCTCATAGAGAAGAAATTCAAATGTTTCAACTGTATTCAAAGGTCGGTTTACCATGATTAATTAACTTAATCACCCTTTCGAATGAAAATGACGTTGACAATAATACTTCATTAACATTGAAAATAAAATTATTGCATTAAATGTGCAAATTCACCAAAAAAGGTTCGTTACACAAAAAGTCACAGTTTCTATTAGTTACTGTTCTCATAGAAACAAAATTCATCTTAACTGTATAAACTTGGTTTATTGATTCAATGACCCTTACGAATGAAAATGATGGTAACAATAATACTTAATTATCTTTGAAAATGAAATTAATGCATTAAATGTGAAAATTCACCAAAAAAATTATTGTTACACAAAAAATTACAGTTTATTCTAGTGGTTTACCTTGGTTAATTAACTCAATGACTCTTCCGAATGAAAATGACGACAACAAAAATACTTAATGAACTTTGAAAATGAACTAAATGCTTGATATAGGCAAATTCATCCAAAAAATGTTTGAAATACAAAAAGTGACAGTTTCTTCTGGTAAATATTCTCAAAGTAAAGAAATTCAAATGTCGTAACTGTGTTAAAAGGGCCTTTTACCATTGTTTATTAACTCAATGTCCCTTACGATTGAAAATGACGTTTACTATTGTTTATTTATTTAACTTTGAAAATCAAATTAATGCATTAAATGTGCAAATTCACCCAAAAAATTATTGTTACACAAAAAATTACAGTTTCCTCTAGTGGTTTACCTTGGTTAATTAACTCAATGACTCTTCCGAATGAAAATGACGACAACAAAAATACTTAATGAACTTTGAAAATGAACTAAATGCTTGATATGGGCAAATTCATCCAAAAAATATTTGTAATACACAAAGTGACAGTTTCTTCTGGTAAATATTCTCATAGAAAAGAAATTCAAATGTCATAACTGTGATAAAAGGGCGTTTTACCATTGTTTATTAACTCAATGTCCCTTACGAATGAAAATGACGTTAACTCTTGTTTATTTATTTAACTTTGAAAATCAAATTAATGCATTAAAGTGCAAATTCACCCAAAAAAATATTGTTACACAAAAAATTACAGTTTCCTCGAAAATGACTTAAACAATATTACTTTTTTAACTTTAAAAATCAAATTAATGCATTAAATGTTCAAATTCACCCAAAAAATGTTTGATACTCAAAAAATGACAGTTTCTTCGGGTAAATGTTCTCATAGAAAAGAAATTCAAATGTTTCAACTGTATTAAAAGTGTGGTTTACCTTGGTAAATTGACTTAATGTTCCTTTCGAATGAAAATGACGTTACCAATAATTCTTAATTAACTTTGAAAATGAAATTATTGCATTAAATGTGCAAATTCACCCAAAAAGGTTTGTTACACAAAAAGTTAAAGTTTCTAATAGTTACTGTTCTCATAGAAACAAAATTCATCCTAACTGTATTTCCTTGGTTTATTAACTCAATGACCCTTACGAATGAAAATGATGGTTACAATAATACTTAATTAACTTTGAAAATGAAATTAATGCATTAAATGTGCAAATTCACCCAAAAAATTATTGTTACACAAAAAATTACAGTTTCCTGTAGTGGTTTACCTTGGTTTATTAACTCAACGACTCTTACGAATGAAAATGACGACAACAAAAATGTTTGTTGCGCAAAAACTGACAGTTTCTTTTCGTAAACGATCTGATAGAAAAGAAATTCAAATATCATTACTGTGTTAAAAGGGCGTTTTACCATTGTTTATTAACTCAATGTCCCTTACGAATGAAAATGACGTTAACTATTGTTTATTTATTTAACTTTGAAAATCAAATTAATGCATAAAATGTGCAAATTCACCCAAAAAATTATTGTTACACAAAAAATTACAGTTTCCTCTAGTGGTTTACCTTGGTTTATTAACTCAATGACTCTTTCGAATGAAAATGACGACAACAAAAATACTTAATGAACTTTGAAAATAAACTAAATCTTGATATGGGCAAATTCATCCAAAAATGTTTGTAATACAAAAAGTGACAGTTTCTTCTGGTAAATATTCTCATAGAAAAGAAATTCAAATGTCATAACTGTAATAAAAGGGCGTTTAACCATTGTTTATTAACTCAATGTCCCTTACGAATGAAAATGACGTTAACTCTTGTTTATTTATTTAACTTTTAAAATCAAATTAATGGATTAAATGTGCAAATTCACCCAAAAAATGTTTGTTACACAAAAAGTGACAGTTTCTTCTGGTAAATGTTCTCATAGAAAAGAAATTCAAATGTTTCAACTGTATTAAAAGTGTGGTTTACCTTGGTTAATTGACTTAATGTCCCTTTCGAATGAAAATGACGTTACCAATAATTCTTTATTAAATTTGAAAATGAAATTATTGCATTAAATGTGCAAATTCAACAAAAAAGGTTCGTTACACAAAAAGTGACAGTTTCTTCTAGGTAATGTTCTCATAGAAACAAAATTCATCTTAACTGTATTTCGTTGGTTTATTAACTCAATGACCCTAACGAATGAAAATGACGTTAAAAATAATACTTAATTAACTTTGAAAATGAAATTAATGCAAAAAATGTGCAAATTCACACAAAAAATGTTTGTTGCGCAAAAACTGACAGTTTCTTTTCGTAAACGATCTGACAGAAAAGAAATTCAAATATAATTACTGTGTTAAAAGGGCGTTTTACCATTGTTTATTAACTAAATGTCCCTTACGAATGAAAATGACTATAACAATAATACTTTTTTAATTTTAAAAATCAAATTAATGCCTTAAATGTTTAAATTCACTCAAAAAATGTTTGATACTCAAGAAATGACAGTTTCTTCGGGTAAATGTTCTCATAGAAAAGAAATTCAAATGTTTCAACTGTATTAAAAGTGTGGTTTACCTTGGTTAATTGACTAAATGTCCCTTTCGAATGGAAATGATGTTACCAATAATTCTTAATTAACTTTGAAAATGAAATTATTGCATTAAATGTGCAAATTCACCAAAAAAAGGTTCGTTACACAAAAAGTGACAGTTTCTACTAGGTACTGTTCTCATAGAAACAAAATTCATCTTTACTGTATTAATCTTGGTTTATTAACTCAATGACCCTAACGAATGAAAATGACGTTAAAAATAATACGTAATTAACTATGAAAATGAAATTAATGCAAAAAATGTGCAAATTCACACAAAATATGTTTGTTGCGCAAAAACTGAGAGTTTCTTTTCGTAAACGATCTGATAGAAAAGAAATTCAAATATCATTACTGTGTTAAAAGGGCGTTTTACCATTGTTTATTAACTCAATGTCCCTTACGAATGAAAATGACTATAACAATAATACTTATTTAACTTTAAAAATCAATTTAATGCATTAAATGTTCAAATTCACCCAAAAAATGTTTGATACTCAAAAAATGACAGTTTCTTCGGGTAAATGTTCTCATAGAAAAGAAATTCAAATGTTTCAACTATATTTAAAGTGTGGTTTACCTTGGTTAATTGACTTAATGTCCCTTTCGAATGAAAATGACGTAACCAATAATTCTTAATTAACTTTGAAAATGAAATTATTGCATTAAATGTGCAAATTCTCCAAAAAAGGTTCGTTACACAAAAAGTGACAGTTTCTACTAGGTACGGTTCTCATAGAAACAAAATTCCTCTTAACTGTATTAACCTTGGTTTATTAACTCAATGACCCTAACGAATGAAAATGACGTTAAAAATAATACTTAATCAACTTTGAAAATGAAATTAATGTATTAAATGTGCAAATTCACCCAAAAAATTATTGTTACACAAAAAATTACAGTTTCTTCTAGTGGTTTACTTTGGTTTATTAACTCAATGATTCTTACGAATGAAAATGACGACAACAAAAATACTTAATTAACTTTGAAAATGACCTAAATGCTTGATATGGGCAAATTCATCCAAAAAATGTTTGTAATACAAAAAGTGACAGTTTTTTCTGGTAAATGTTCTCATAGAAAAGAAATTCAAATGTCATAACTGCGTTAGAAGGGCGTTTTACCATTGTTTATTAACTCAATGTCCCTTACGAATGAAAATTACGTTAACTCTTGTTTATTTATTTAACTTTGAAAATCAAATTAATGCATTAAAGTGCAAATTCACCCAAAAAAATATTGTTACACAAAAAATTACAGTTTCTTCGAAAATGACTATAACAATATTACTTATTTAACTTTAAAAATCAAATTAATGCATTAAATGTTCAAATTCACCAAAAAAATGTTTGTTGCGCAAAAACTGACAGTTTATTTTCGTAAACGATCTGATAGAAAAGAAATTCAAATATCATTACTGTGTTAAAAGGGCGTTTAACCATTGTTTATTAATTCAATGTCCCTTACGAATGAAAATGACTATAACAATAATACTTATTTAACTTTAAAAATCAAATTAATGCATTAAATGTTCAAATTCACCCAAAAAATGTTTGATACTCAAAAAATGACAGTTTCTTCGGGTAAATGTTCTCATAGAAAAGAAATTCAAATGTTTCAACTGTATTAAAAGTGTGGTTTACCTTGGTTAATTGACTTAATGTCCCTTTCGAATGAAAATGACGTTACCAATAATTCTTAATTAAATTTGAAAATGAAATTATTGCATTAAATGTGCAAATTCAACAAAAAAGGTTCGTTACACAAAAAATGACAGTTTCTACTAGGTACTGTTCCCATAGAAACAAAATTCATCTTAACTGTATTACCTTGGTTTATTAACTCAATGACCCTAACGAATGAAAATGACGTTAAAAATAATACTTAATTAACTTTGAAAATGAAATTAATGCGAAAAATGTGCAAATTCACAGAAAAAATGTTTGTTGCGCAAAAACTGACAGTTTCTTTTCGTAAACGATCTGAAAGAAAAGAAATTCAAATATAATTATTGTGTTAAAAGGGCGTTTTACCATTGTTTATTAACTCAATGTCCCTTACGAATGAAAATGTCTATAACAATAATACTTATTTAACTTTAAAAATCAAATTAATGCATTAAATGTTTAAATTCACCCAAAAAATGTTTGATACTCAAAAAATGACAGTTTCTTCGGGTAAATGTTCTCATAGAAAAGAAATTCAAATGTTTCAACTGTATTAAAAGTGTGGTTTACATTGGTTAATTGACTAAATGTCCCTTTCGAATGGAAATGACGTTACCAATAATTCTTAATTAACTTTGAAAATGAAATTATTGCATTAAATGTGCAAATTCACCAAAAAGGTTCGTTACACAAAAAGTGACAGTTTCTACTAGGTACTGTTCTCATAGAAACAAAATTCATCTTAACTGTATAAACTTGGTTTATTGATTCAATGACCCTTACGAATGAAAATGATGGTAACAATAATACTTAATTATCTTTGAAAATGAAATTAATGCATTAAATGTGAAAATTCACCAAAAAAATTATTGTTACACAAAAAATTACAGTTTATTCTAGTGGTTTACCTTGGTTAATTAACTCAATGACTCTTCCGAATGAAAATGACGACAACAAAAATACTTAATGAACTTTGAAAATAAACTAAATGCTTGATATAGGCAAATTCATCCAAAAAATGTTTGAAATACAAAAAGTGACAGTTTCTTCTGGTAAATATTCTCAAAGAAAAGAAATTCAAATGTCGTAACTGTGTTAAAAGGGCCTTTTACCATTGTTTATTAACTCAATGTCCCTTACGATTGAAAATGACGTTTACTATTGTTTATTTATTTAACTTTGAAAATCAAATTAATGCATTAAATGTGCAAATTCACCCAAAAAATTATTGTTACACAAAAAATTACAGTTTCCTCTAGTGGTTTACCTTGGTTAATTAACTCAATGACTCTTCCGAATGAAAATGACGACAACAAAAATACTTAATGAACTTTGAAAATGAACTAAATGCTTGATATGGGCAAATTCATCCAAAAAATATTTGTAATACACAAAGTGACAGTTTCTTCTGGTAAATATTCTCATAGAAAAGAAATTCAAATGTCATAACTGTGATAAAAGGGCGTTTTACCATTGTTTATTAACTCAATGTCCCTTACGAATGAAAATGACGTTAACTCTTGTTTATTTATTTAACTTTGAAAATCAAATTAATGCATTAAAGTGCAAATTCACCCAAAAAAATATTGTTACACAAAAAATTACAGTTTCCTCGAAAATGACTATAACAATATTACTTTTTTTAACTTTAAAAATCAAATTAATGCATTAAATGTTCAAATTCACCCAAAAAATGTTTGATACTCAAAAAATGACAGTTTCTTCGGGTAAATGTTCTCATAGAAAAGAAATTCAAATGTTTCAACTGTATTAAAAGTGTGGTTTACCTTGGTAAATTGACTTAATGTTCCTTTCGAATGAAAATGACGTTACCAATAATTCTTAATTAACTTTGAAAATGAAATTATTGCATTAAATGTGCAAATTCACCCAAAAAGGTTTGTTACACAAAAAGTTACAGTTTCTAATAGTTACTGTTCTCATAGAAACAAAATTCATCCTAACTGTATTTCCTTGGTTTATTAACTCAATGACCCTTACGAATGAAAATGATGGTTACAATAATACTTAATTTCCTTTGAAAATGAAATTAATGCATTAAATGTGCAAATTCACCCAAAAAATTATTGTTACACAAAAAATTACAGTTTCCTGTAGTGGTTTACCTTGGTTTATTAACTCAACGACTCTTACGAATGAAAATGACGACAACAAAAATGTTTGTTGCGCAAAAACTGACAGTTTCTTTTCGTAAACGATCTGATAGAAAAGAAATTCAAATATCATTACTGTGTTAAAAGGGCGTTTTACCATTGTTTATTAACTCAATGTCCCTTACGAATGAAAATGACGTTAACTATTGTTTATTTATTTAACTTTGAAAATCAAATTAATGCATAAAATGTGCAAATTCACCCAAAAAATTATTGTTACACAAAAAATTACAGTTTCCTCTAGTGGTTTACCTTGGTTTATTAACTCAATGACTCTTTCGAATGAAAATGACGACAACAAAAATACTTAATGAACTTTGAAAATAAACTAAATCTTGATATGGGCAAATTCATCCAAAAATGTTTGTAATACAAAAAGTGACAGTTTCTTCTGGTAAATATTCTCATAGAAAAGAAATAACTGTAATAAAAGGGCGTTTAACCATTGTTTATTAACTCAATGTCCCTTACGAATGAAAATGACGTTAACTCTTGTTTATTTATTTAACTTTTTAAATCAAATTAATGGATTAAATGTGCTAATTCACCCAAAAAATGTTTGTTACACAAAAAGTGACAGTTTCTTCTGGTAAATGTTCTCATAGAAAAGAAATTCAAATGTTTCAACTGTATTAAAAGTGTGGTTTACCTTGGTTAATTGACTTAATGTCCCTTTCGAATGAAAATGACGTTACCAATAATTCTTTATTAAATTTGAAAATGAAATTATTGCATTAAATGTGCAAATTCAACAAAAAAGGTTCGTTACACAAAAAGTGACAGTTTCTTCTAGGTAATGTTCTCATAGAAACAAAATTCATCTTAACTGTATTTCGTTGGTTTATTAACTCAATGACCCTAACGAATGAAAATGACGTTAAAAATAATACTTAATTAACTTTGAAAATGAAATTAATGCAAAAAATGTGCAAATTCACACAAAAAATGTTTGTTGCGCAAAAACTGACAGTTTCTTTCGTAAACGATCTGACAGAAAAGAAATTCAAATATAATTACTGTGTTAAAAGGGCGTTTTACCATTGTTTATTAACTAAATGTCCCTTACGAATGAAAATGACTATAACAATAATACTTTTTTAATTTTAAAAATCAAATTAATGCCTTAAATGTTTAAATTCACCCAAAAAATGTTTGATACTCAAGAAATGACAGTTTCTTCGGGTAAATGTTCTCATAGAAAAGAAATTCAAATGTTTCAACTGTATTAAAAGTGTGGTTTACCTTGGTTAATTGACTAAATGTCCCTTTCGAATGGAAATGATGTTACCAATAATTCTTAATTAACTTTGAAATGAAATTATTGCATTAAATGTGCAAATTCACCAAAAAAAGGTTCGTTACACAAAAAGTGACAGTTTCTACTAGGTACTGTTCTCATAGAAACAAAATTCATCTTTTACTGTATTATAATCTTGGTTTATTAACTCAATGACCCTAACGAATGAAAATGACGTTAAAAATAATACGTAATTAACTATGAAAATGAAATTAATGCAAAAAAATGTGCAAATTCACACAAAATATGTTTGTTGCGCAAAAACTGAGAGTTTTCTTTTCGTAAACGATCTGATAGAAAGAAATTCAAATATCATTACTGTGTTAAAAGGGCGTTTTACCATTGTTTATTAACTCAATGTCCCTTACGAATGAAAATGACTATAACAATAATACTTATTTAACTTTAAAAATCAATTTAATGCATTAAATGTTCAAATTCACCCAAAAAATGTTTGATACTCAAAAAATGACAGTTTCTTCGGGTAAATGTTCTCATAGAAAAGAAATTCAAATGTTTCAACTATATTTAAAGTGTGGTTTACCTTGGTTAATTGACTTAATGTCCCTTTCGAATGAAAATGACGTAACCAATAATTCTAATTAACTTTGAAATGAAATTATTGCATTAAATGTGCAAATTCTCCAAAAAAGGTTCGTTACACAAAAAGTGACAGTTTCTACTAGGTACGGTTCTCATAGAAACAAAATTCCTCTTAACTGTATTAACCTTGGTTTATTAACTCAATGACCCTAACGAATGAAAATGACGTTAAAAATAATACTTAATCAACTTTGAAAATGAAATTAATGTATTAAATGTGCAAATTCACCCAAAAAATTATTGTTACACAAAAAATTACAGTTTCTTCTAGTGGTTTACTTTGGTTTATTAACTCAATGATTCTTACGAATGAAAATGACGACAACAAAAATACTTAATGAACTTTGAAAATGACCTAAATGCTTGATATGGGCAAATTCATCCAAAAAATGTTTGTAATACAAAAAGTGACAGTTTTTTCTGGTAAATGTTCTCATAGAAAAGAAATTCAAATGTCATAACTGCGTTAGAAGGGCGTTTTACCATTGTTTATTAACTCAATGTCCCTTACGAATGAAAATTACGTTAACTCTTGTTTATTTATTTAACTTTGAAAATCAAATTAATGCATTAAAGTGCAAATTCACCCAAAAAAATATTGTTACACAAAAAATTACAGTTTCTTCGAAAATGACTATAACAATATTACTTATTTAACTTTAAAAATCAAATTAATGCATTAAATGTTCAAATTCACCAAAAAAATGTTTGTTGCGCAAAAACTGACAGTTTATTTTCGTAAACGATCTGATAGAAAAGAAATTCAAATATCATTACTGTGTTAAAAGGGCGTTTAACCATTGTTTATTAATTCAATGTCCCTTACGAATGAAAATGACTATAACAATAATACTTATTTAACTTTAAAAATCAAATTAATGCATTAAATGTTCAAATTCACCCAAAAAATGTTTGATACTCAAAAAATGACAGTTTCTTCGGGTAAATGTTCTCATAGAAAAGAAATTCAAATGTTTCAACTGTATTAAAAGTGTGGTTTACCTTGGTTAATTGACTTAATGTCCCTTTCGAATGAAAATGACGTTACCAATAATTCTTAATTAAATTTGAAAATGAAATTATTGCATTAAATGTGCAAATTCAACAAAAAAGGTTCGTTACACAAAAAATGACAGTTTCTACTAGGTACTGTTCCCATAGAAACAAAATTCATCTTAACTGTATTACCTTGGTTTATTAACTCAATGACCCTAACGAATGAAAATGACGTTAAAAATAATACTTAATTAACTTTGAAAATGAAATTAATGCGAAAAATGTGCAAATTCACAGAAAAAATGTTTGTTGCGCAAAAACTGACAGTTTCTTTTCGTAAACGATCTGAAAGAAAAGAAATTCAAATATAATTATTGTGTTAAAAGGGCGTTTTACCATTGTTTATTAACTCAATGTCCCTTACGAATGAAAATGACTATAACAATAATACTTATTTAACTTTAAAAATCAAATTAATGCATTAAATGTTTAAATTCACCCAAAAAATGTTTGATACTCAAAAAATGACAGTTTCTTCGGGTAAATGTTCTCATAGAAAAGAAATTCAAATGTTTCAACTGTATTAAAAGTGTGGTTTACATTGGTTAATTGACTAAATGTCCCTTTCGAATGGAAATGACGTTACCAATAATTCTTAATTAACTTTGAAAATGAAATTATTGCATTAAATGTGCAAATTCACCAAAAAGGTTCGTTACACAAAAAGTGACAGTTTCTACTAGGTACTGTTCTCATAGAAACAAAATTCATCTTAACTGTATTAACCTTGGTTTATTAACTCAATGACCCTAACGAATGAAAATGACGTTAAAAATAATACTTAATTAACTATGAAAATGAAATTAATGCAAAAAATGTGCAAATTCACACAAAAAATGTTTGTTGCGCAAAAACTGACAGTTTCTGTTCGTAAACGATCTGATAGAAAAGAAATTCAAATATCATTACTGTGTTAAAAGGGCGTTTTACAATTGTTTATTAACTCAATGTCCCTTACGAATGAAAATTACTATAACAATAATACTTATTTAACTTAAAAAATCAATTTAATGCATTAAATGTTCAAATTCACCCAAAAAATGTTTGATACTCAAAAAATGACAGTTTCTTCGGGTAAATGTTCTCATAGAAAAGAAATTCAAATGTTTCAACTTGATTTAAAGTGTGGTTTACCTTGGTTAATGGACTTAATGTCCCTTTCGAATGAAAATGACGTTACCAATAATTCTTAATTAACTCTGAAAATGAAATTATTGCATTAAATGTGCAAATTCACCAAAAAAGGTTCGTTACACAAAAAGTGACAGTTTCTACTAGGTACTGTTCTCATAGAAACAAAATTCATCTTAACTGTATTAACCTTGGTTTATTAACTCAATGACCCTAACGAATGAAAATGACGTTAAAAATAATACTTAATCAACTTTGAAAATGAAATTAATGCAAAAAATGTGCAAATTCACAAAAAAATGTTTGTTGCGCAAAAACTGACAGTTTCTTTTCGTAAACGATCTGATAGAAAAGAAATTCAAATATCATTACTGTGTTAAAAGGGCGTTTTACCATTGTTTATTAACTCAATGTCCCTTACGAATGAAAATGACTATAACAATAATACTTATTTAACTTTAAAAATCAAATTAATGCATTAAACGTTCAAATTCACCCAAAAAATGTTTGATACTCAAAAAATGACAGTTTCTTCGGGTTCTCATAGAAAAGAAATTCAAATGTTTCAACTGTATTAAAAGTGTGGTTTACCTTGGTTAATTGACTTAATGTCCCTTTCGAATGAAAATGACGTTAACAATAATTCTTAATTAACTTTGAAAATGAAATTATTGCATTAAATGTGCAAATTCACCAAAAAAGGTTTGTTACACAAAAAGTTACAGTTTCTAATAGTAACTGTTCTCATAGAAACAAAATTCATCTTGACTGTATTACCTTGGATTATTAACTCAATGACCCTTACGAATGAAAATGATGGTAACAATAATACGTAATTAAGTTTGAAAATGAAATTAATGCATTAAATGTGCAAATTCACCCAAAAAATTATTGTTACACAAAAAATTACAGTTTCTTCTAGTGGTTTACCTTGGTTTATTAACTCAATGATTCTTACGAATGAAAATGACGACAACAAAAATACTTTATGAACTTTGAAAATGAACTAAATGCTTGATATGGGCAAATTAAATTATTAATTTATTGTTTACGTCATTTTCACTCTTAAGGGTCATTGAGGTAATTAAAAATGGTAAAACGCCCTTTAAATACAGGGTTACCTATTTGTTTTTCTTTTCTATGACAACATTTACCAGAAGAACCAAAAATTTTTGGGTGAATTTGCACATCAACTGGATGAAACTGTCAGTTTTTGTGTAAGAAACATTTTTTGGAAGAATTTGCACATTTCATGCATTAGTTTCGATTTCAAAGTTCACTAATTATTATTGTTTAGGTCATTTTCATTCGAAAGGGTCATTGAGTTAATTAAAAATGGTAAAACGCCCTTTAAATACAGGGTTAGCTATTTGTTTTTCTTATCTATGATAACATTTACCAGAAGATCCAAAATTTTTGGGATGAACTTACACATTTTATGCATTTTTTTCGTTTTCAAAGTTCATTAAGTATTATTGTTTACGTCACTTTCAATATAAAGGGTCATTGAGGGAATTCAAAATGGTAAAACGCCCCTTAAATACAGGGTAAGCTATTTGTTTTTCTTATCTATGATAACATTTACCAGAAGATCCAAAATTTTTGGGATGAACTTACACATTTTATGCATTTTTTTCGTTTTCAAAGTTCATTAAGTATTATTGTTTACGTCACTTTCAATATTAAGGGTCATTGAGGGAATTCAAAATGGTAAAACGCCCCTTAAATACAGGGTAAGCTATTTGTTTTTCTTTTCTATGACAAAATTTACCAGAAGAACCAATATTTTTTGGGTGAATTTGCACATTTTATGAATTTTTTTCGTTTTCAAAGTTCATTAAGTATTATTGTTTACGACGTTTTCATACTTGAGGGTCATTGAGTTAATAAACATTGGTAAAACGCCCTTTTAGTACAGTTAAGACATTTGACTTTCTTTTCTTTGACGACAATTACTAGAAGAAACTGTAATTTTTTGCGTAACGAACTATTTTTGATGAATTTGCACATTTCATGCAATAATTTCATTTTCAAAGTTCAATAACTATTATTGTTTACGTCATTGTCATTCTTTAGGGTCATTGAGTTAATTAACAATACTAAAATTCCTTTTAAATACAGTTAAGAAATTTTTTCTCTTTTATGAGCAAATTTACTAGAAGAAACTGTCACTTTTTGTGTAAAAAAACAATCTTTGTGGGAATTTGCACATTTCATGCATTAGTTTCGTTTTCAAAGTTCATTAATTATTATTGTTTAGGTCATTTTCATTCTTAAGGGTCATTGAGTTAATTAAAAAAGATAAAACGCCCTTTAAATGCAGTGTGAGCAATGTATTTTTCTTTTCTATGACAACATTTACCAGAAGAACCAAATTTTTTGGGTGAATTTGCGCAATTTATGCAATAATATCATTTTCAAAGTTCATTAAGTATTATTGTTTACATCATTGTCATTCTTAAGGGTCATTGAGTTAATAAACAATGCTGAAAATTTCTTATAAATACAGTTAAGACATTTTTTTCTCTTTTATGAGCAAATTTACTAGAAGAAATTGTCACTTTTTGTGTAAAAAACCATTTTTGGGGGAATTTGGACATTTTATGCATTAATTTCGTTTTCAAAGTTCATTAAGAATTATTGTTAACGTCATTTTCATTCTTAAGGTTCATTGAGTTAATAAACAATGCTAAAATTCCTTTTTAATACAGTTAAGACATTTTTTCTCTTTAATGAGCAAATTTTCTAGAAGAAACTATCACTTTTTGTGTAAAAATCGAATTTTGGGGGAATTTGCACATTTCATGCATTAATTTCGTTTTCAAAGTTCAGTAAGTATTATTGTTTACGTCATTTTCATTCTTAAGTGTCATTGAGATAATTAAAATTGGTAAAACGCCCTTTAAATACAGTAATGACATTTGTATATCTTTTCTTTGACAACATTTACCAGAAGAACAAACATTTTTTGGGTGAATTTGCTCATTAACTGGATGAAACTGTCAGTTTTTGTGTAACAAACATTTTTTGGGTGAATTTGCACATTTCATGCATTAATTTCGTTTTCAAAGTTCAGTAATTATTATTGTTTAGGTCGTTTTCATTCTTAAGGGTCATTGAGTTAATTAAAAATGGTATAACGCCCTTTAAATACAGGGTTAGCTGTTTGTTTTTCTTTTCTATGACAACATTAACCAGAAGATCCAAAATTTTTTGGGTGAATTTGGACATTTTATGCATTTTTTTCGTTTTCAAAGTTCATTCAGTATTATTGTTTACGTCATTTTCACTCTTAAGGGTCATTGAGGTAATTAAAAATGGTAAAACGCCCTTTAAATACAGGGTTACCTATTTGTTTTTCTTTTCTATGACAACATTTACCAGAAGAACCAAAATTTTTTGGGTGAATTTGCACATCAACTGGATGAAACTGTCAGTTTTTGTGTAAGAAACATTTTTTGGAAGAATTTGCACATTTCATGCATTAGTTTCGATTTCAAAGTTCACTAATTATTATTGTTTAGGTCATTTTCATTCGAAAGGGTCATTGACTTAATTAAAAATGGTAAAACGCCCTTTAAATACAGGGTTAGCTATTTGTTTTTCTTTTGTTTGATAACATTTACCAGAAGATCCAAAATTTTTGGGGTGAACTTACACATTTTATGCATTTTTTTCGTTTTCAAAGTTCATTAAGTATTATTGTTTACGTCACTTTCAATATTAAGGGTCATTGAGGGAATTCAAAATGGTAAAACGCCCCTTAAATACAGGGTAAGCTATTTGTTTTTCTTTTCTATGACAAAATTTACCAGAAGAACCAAAATTTTTTGGGTGAATTTGCACATTTTATGAATTTTTTTCGTTTTCAAAGTTCATTATGTATTATTGTTTACGACGTTTTCATACTTGAGGGTCATTGAGTTAATAAACATTGGTAAAACGCCCTTTAAGTACAGTTAAGACATTTGACTTTCTTTTATGAGCAAATTTACTAGAAGAAATTGTCACTTTTTGTGTAAAAAACCATTTTTGGGGGAATTTGCACATTTTATGCATTAGTTTCGTTTTCAAAGTTCAGTAATTATTATTGTTTAGGTCATTTTCATTCTTAAGGGTCATTGAGTTAATTAAAAAAGATAAAACGCCCTTTAAATACAGTGTGAGCAATGTATTTTTCTTTTCTATGACAACATTTACCAGAAGAACCAAAATTTTTGGGTGAATTTGCACAATTTATGCAATAATATCATTTTCAAAGTTCATTAAGTATTTTTGTTTACATCATTGTCATTCTTAAGGGTCATTGAGTTAATAAACAATGCTTAAATTTCTTATAAATGCAGTTAAGACATTTTTTTCTCTTTTATGAGCAAATTTACTAGAAGAAATTGTCACTTTTTGTGTAAAAAACCATTTTTGGGGGAATTTGCACATTTTATGCATTAATTTCGTTTTCAAAGTTCATTAAGTATTATTGTTAACGTCATTTTCATTCTTAAGGTTCATTGAGTTAATAAACAATGCTAAAATTCCTTTTTAACACAGTTAAGACATTTTTTCTCTTTAATGAGCAAATTTACTAGAAGAAACTATCACTTTTTGTGTAAAATTCGAATTTTGGGGGAATTTGCACATTTCATGCATTAATTTCGTTTTCAAAGTTCAGTAATTATTATTGTTTAGGTCGTTTTCATTCTTAAGGGTCATTGAGTTAATTAAAAATGGTATAACGCCCTTTAAATACAGGGTTAGCTGTTTGTTTTTCTTTTCTATGACAACATTAACCAGAAGATCCAAAATTTTTTGGGTGAATTTGCACATTTTGTGCATTTTTTTCGTTTTTAAAGTTCATTCAGTATTATTGTTTACGTCATTTTCACTCTTAAGGGTCATTGAGGTAATTAAAAATGGTAAAACGCCTTTTAAATACAGGGTTACTTATTTGTTTTTCTTTTCTATGACAACATTTACCAGAAGAACCAAAATTTTTTGGGTGAATTTGCACATTAACTGGATGAAACTGTCAGTTTTTGTGTAAGAAACATTTTTTGCGTGAATTTGCACATTTCATGCATTAGTTTCGTTTTCAAAGTTCACTAATTATTATTGTTTAGGTCATTTTTATTCGAAATGGTCATTGAGTTAATTAAAAATGGTAAAACGCCCTTTAAATACAGGGTTAGCTATTTGTTTTTCTTATCTATGATAACATTTACCAGAAAATCCAAAATTTTTGGGATGAACTTACACATTTTATGCATTTTTTTCGTTTTCAAAGTTCATTAAGTATTATTGTTTACGTCATTTTCAATATTAAGGGTCCTTGAGGGAATTCAAAATGGTAAAACGCTCTTTAAATACAGGGTTAGCTATTTGTTTTTCTTTTCTATGACAACATTAACCAGAAGATCCAAAATTTTTTGGGTGAATTTGCACATTTTATGCATTTTTTTCGTTTTCAAAGTTCATTCAGTATTATTGTTTACGTCATTTTCACTCTTAAGGGTCATTGAGGTAATTAAAAATGGTAAAACGCCCTTTAAATACAGGGTTACCAATTTGTTTTTCTTTTCTATGACAACATTTACCAGCAGAACCAAAATTTTTTGGGTGAATTTGCACATCAACTGGATGAAACTGTCAGTTTTTGTGTAAGAAACATTTTTTGGAAAAATTTGCACATTTCATGCATTAGTTTCGATTTCAAAGTTCACTTATTATTATTGTTTAGGTCATTTTCATTCGAAAGGGTCATTGACTTAATTAAAAATGGTAAAACACCTTTTAAATACAGGGTTAGCTATTTGTTTTTCTTTTCTATGATAACATTTACCAGAAGATCCAAAATTTTTGGGGTGAACTTACACATTTTATGCATTTTTTTCGTTTTCAAAGTTCATTAAGTATTATTGTTTACGTCACTTTCAATATTAAGGGTCATTGAGGGAATTCAAAATGGTAAAACGCCCCTTAAATACAGGGTTAGCTATTTGTTTTTATTTTCAATGACAAAATTTACCAGAAGAACCAAAATTTTTTGGGTGAATTTGCACATTTTATGAATTTTTTTCGTTTTCAAAGTTCATTATGTATTATTGTTTACGACGTTTTCATACTTGAGGGTCATTGAGTTAATAAACATTGGTAAAACGCCCTTTTAGTACAGTTAAGACATTTGACTTTCTTTTCTTTGACGACAATTACTAGAAGAAACTGTCATTTTTTGCGTAACGAACTATTTTTGATGAATTTGCACATTTCATGCAATAATTTCATTTTCAAAGTTCAATAAGTATTATTGTTTACGTCATTGTCATTCTTTAGGGTCATTGAGTTAATTAACTATGCTTAAATTCCTTTTAAATACAGTTAAGATATTTTTTCTCTTTTATGAGCAAATTTACTAGCAGAAACTGTCACTTTTTGTGTAAAAAACAATCTTTGGGGGAATTTGCACATTTCATGCATTTGTTTCGTTTTCAAAGTTCATTAATTATTATTGTTTAGGTCATTTTCATTCTTAAGGGTCATTGAGTTAATTAAAAAAGATAAAACGCCCTTAAATGCAGTGTGAGCAATAAATTTTTCTTTTCTATGACAACATTTACCAGAAGAACCAAAATTTTTGGGTGAATTTGCACAATTTATGCAATAATATCATTTTCAATGTTCATTAAGTATTATTGTTTACATCATTGTCATTCTTAAGGGTCATTGAGTTAATAAACAATGCTTAAATTTCTTATAAATACAGTTAAGACATTTTTTTCTCTTTTATGAGCAAATTTACTAGAAGAAATTGTCACTTTTTGTGTAAAAAACCATTTTTGGGGGAATTTGCACATTTTATGCATTAATTTCGCTTTCAAAGTTCATTAAGTATTATTGTTAACGTCATTTTCATTCTTAAGGTTCATTGAGTTAATAAACAATGATAAAATTCCTTTTTAATACAGTTAAGACATTTTTTCTCTTTAATGAGCAAATTTACTAGAAGAAACTATCACTTTTTGTGTAAAAATCGATTTTTGGGGGAATTTGCACATTTCATGCATTAATTTCGTTTTCAAAGTTCAGTAAGTATTATTGTTTACCTCATTTTCATTCTTAAGTGTCACGGGGATAATTAAAATTGGTAAAACGCCCTTTAAATACAGTTATGACATTTGTATTTCTTTTCTTTGACAACATTTACCAGAAGAACAAACATTTTTTGGGTGAATTTGCTCATTAACTGGATGAAACGGTCAGTTTTTGTGTAACAAACATTTTTTCGGTGAATTTGCACATTTCATGCATAAGTTTCGTTTTCAAAGTTCACTAATTATTATTGTTTACGTCATTTTCAATATTAAGGGTCATTGAAGGAATTCAAAATGGTAAAACGCTCTTTAAATACAGGGTTAGCTATTTGTTTTTCTTTTCTATGACAACATTAACCAGAAGATCCAAAATTTTTTGGGTGAATTTGCACATTTTATGCATTTTTTTCGTTTTCAAAGTTCATTCAGTGTTATTGTTTACGTCATTTTCACTTTTAAGGGTCATTGAGGTAATTAAAAATGGTAAAACGCCCTTTAAATACAGGGTTACCTATTTGTTTTACTTTTCTATGACAACATTATCCAGAAGAACCAAAATTTTTTGGGTGAATTTGCACATTAACTGGATGAAACTGCCAGTTTTTGTGTAAGAAACATTTTTTGGGTGAATTTGCACATTTCATGGATTAGTTTCGTTTTCAAAGTTCACTTATTATTATGGTTTACGTCATTTTCAATATAAAGGGTCATTGAGGGAATTCAAAATGGTAAAACGCCCATTAGATACAGGGTTAGCTATTTGTTTTTCTTTTCTTTGACAACAGTAACCAGAAGATCCAAAATTTTTTGGGTGAATTTGCACATTTTATGCATTTTTTTCGTTTTCAAAGTTCATTCAGTATTATTGTTTACGTCATTTTCACTCTTAAGGGTCATTGAGGTAATTAAAAATGGTAAAACGCCCTTTAAATACAGGGTTACCTATTTGTTTTTCTTTTCTATGACAACATTTACCTGAAGAAACAAAAATTTTTGGGTGAATTTGCACATTAACTGGATGAAACTGTCAGTTTTTGTGTAAGAAACATTTTTTGGGTGAATTTGCACATTTCATGCATTAGTTTCGTTTTCAAAGTTCACTAATTATTATTGTTTAGGTCATTTTCATTCGAAAGGGTCATTGAGTTAATTAAAAATGGTGAAACGCCCTTTAAATACAGGGTTAGCTATATGTTTTTCTTTTCTATGATAACATTTACCAGAAGATCCAAAATTTTTGGGGTGAACTTAGACATTTTATGCATTTTTTTCGTTTTCAAAGTTCATTAAGTATTATTGTTTACGTCACTTTCAATATTAAGGGTCATTGAGGGAATTCAAAATGGTAAAACGCCCTTTAAATACAGGGTAAGCTATTGGTTTTTCTTTTCTATGACAAAATTTACCAGAAGAACCAAAATGTTTTGGGTGAATTTGCACATTTTATGCATGTTTTTCGTTTTCAAAGTTCATTATGTATTATTGTTTACGACGTTTTCATACTTGGGGTCATTGAGTTAATAAACATTGGTAAAACGCCCTTTTAGTACAGTTAAGACATTTGACTTTCTTTTCTTTGACGACAGTTACTAGAAGAAACTGTCATTTTTTGCGAAACGAACTATTTTTGATGAATTTGCACATTTCATGCAATAATTTCATTTTCAAAGTTCAATAAGTATTATTGTTTAAGTCATTGTCAATCTTTAGGGTCATTGAGTTAATTAACAATGCTAAAATTCCTTTAAAATACAGTTAAGACATTTTTTCTCTTTTATGAGCAAATTTACTAGAAGAAACTGTCTCTTTTTGTGTAAAAAACAATCTTTGGGGGAATTTGCACATTTCATGCATTAGTTTCGTTTTCAAAATTCATTAATTATTATTGTTTAGGTCATTTTCATTCTTAAGCGTCATTGAGTTAATTAAAAAAGATAAAACGCCCTTTAAATACAGTGTGAGCAATGTATTTTCTTTTCTATGACAACATTTACCAATAACCATCTGTATTTCCAACAACACAGCTATTTGACTCTTTTAGGGTTCTCAGTCTTAATAAAATTTTCAAAAAGAACTCATTATTGCAAACTCATAAAGATCATTTCAATTCATCAACAATAACATTCACAAACATAAACAACCGACCACGATCACAGGACAATTTAGAAATTCCAAAATTTAAAACGAGTGCTTCCCAACACCATTATGCTTATCAAGGTATAAAATTTTTCAATGCTCTCCCATATAAAATCAAGTCTGAAAAAAATTATAAAGTTTTTAAATCCCAAATAAAAACACTAATAGACCAACCCGACACTAATTATAAGTTTTAAATTCACCATCACAATAATAACAACAAAAAAAATAAACTAGGACATAATCTCTAAAAATATTTCATCACCATATCAAATTGAAAGCTAGTACATACGCATTATTTGCAGGCACCAAATTGTTACAACTTTATTATATGTACCTACTCTGACAATATTGTCAGTTATTATGTCCAATTGTCTTCATGAATATATATTTTATTAATATAAGTACTTGTAATAACATACTCTGTGTAACTATGCATTTTACAATGGCACTCCAAAATTCAAGCACGAGAAATACTTTCTCTTTTGAATTGTGAAGTTTCATTAAAAAGAAATTTACATATTGTTATTAGCCTTAAGAACCAAATGTTTTACTACGAATCTGTATACGTATGTATTTTTTTAAATAAAAAAAAAAAAAAAAAAGAACCAAAATTTTTGGGTGAATTTGCACAATTTATGCAATAATATCATTTTCAAAGTTCATTAAGTATTATTGTTTACGTCCTTGTCATTCTTAAGGGGCATTGAATTAATAAACAATGCTTAAATTCCTTTTAAATACAGTTTAGACATTTTTTTCTCGTTTATGAGCAAATTTACTAGAAAAAATTGTCACTTTTTGTGTAAAAAACCATTTTTTGGGGAATTTTGCACATTTTATGCATTTATTTCCTTTTCAAAGTTCATTAAGTATTATTGTTAACGTCATTTTCATTCTTAAGGTTCATTGAGTTAATAAACAATGCTTAAATTCCTTTTAAATACAGTTAAGACATTTTTTCTCTTTTATGAGCAAATTTACTAGAAGAAACTATCACATTTTGTGTAAAAATCGATTTTTGGGGGAATTTGCACATTTCATGCATTAATTTCGTTTTCAAAGTTCAGTAAGTATTATTGTTTACGTCATTTTCATTCTTAAGTGTCATTGAGATAATTAAAATTTATAAAACACCCTTTAAATACAGTTATGACATTTGTATTTCTTTTCTTTGACAATATTTACCAGGAGAACAAACATTTT
Organism: Limnephilus rhombicus; assembly: GCA_929108145.2. Taxonomy (NCBI): domain Eukaryota; kingdom Metazoa; phylum Arthropoda; class Insecta; order Trichoptera; family Limnephilidae; genus Limnephilus; species Limnephilus rhombicus. Next base: position 44,119,189 of record OV815283.1, read on the forward strand.
TTGGGTGAATTTGCACATTAACTGGATGAAACTGTCAGTTTTTGTGTAACAAACATTTTTTGGGTGAATTTGCACATTTCATGCATTATTTTCGTTTTCAAAGTTCAGTAATTATTATTGTTTAGGTCGTTTTCATTCTTAAGGGTCATTGAGTTAATAAATAATGATATAACGCCTTTTACATACAGGGTTAGCTATTTGTTTTTCTTTTCTATGACAACATTTACCAGAAGATCCCAAATTTTGTGGGTGAATTTGCACATTTTATGAATTTTTTTCGTTTTCAATGTTCATTTAGTATTATCGTTTACGTCATTTTCACTCTTAAGGGTCATTGCGGTAATTAAAAATGGTATAACGCCCTTTAAATACAGGGTTAGCTAATTGTTTTTCTTTTCTATGACAACATTTACCAGAAGAACCAAAATTTTTTGGGTGAATTTGCACATTTTATGCATTTTTTTCGTTTTCAAAGTTCATTAAGTATTATTGTTTACGTCATTTTCATTCTTAAGGGTCATTGAGGTTTTTAAAAATGGTAAAACGCCCTTTCAATACAGGTAAGCTATTTGTTTTTCTTTTCTATGACAACATTTACCAGAAGAACCAAATTTTTTTGGGTGAATTTGCACATTTTATGCATGTTTTTCGTTTTCAAAGTTCATTATGTATTATTGTTTACGACGTTTTCATTCTTGAGGGTCATTGAGATAATTAACATTGGTAAAACGCCCTTTTAATACAGATAAGACATTTGACTTTCTTTTTTATGACGACAGTTACTAGAAGAAACTGTGATTTTGTGCGTAACAAACTATTTTTGATGAATTTGCACATTTCATGCAATAATTTCATTTTCAAAGTTCAATAAGTATTATTGTTTACGTCATTGTCATTCTTTAGGGTCATTAAGTTAATTAACAATGCTTAAATTCCTTTTTAATACAGTTAAGATATTTTTTCTCTTTTATGAGCAAATTTACTAGAAGAAACTATCACTTTTTGTGTAAAAATCAATTTTTGGGGGAATTTGCACATTTCATGCAAAAATATCATTTTCAAAGTTCAATAAGTATTTTTGTTTACGTCATTGTCATTCTAAAGGGTCATTGAGTTAATAAACAATGCTTAAATTCCCTTTAAATACAGTTAGGACATTTTTTCTCTTTTATGAGCAAATTTTCTAGAAGAAATTGTCACTTTTTGTGTAAAAAACCATTTTTAGGGGAATTTGCACATTTTATGCATTAATTTGGTTTTCAAACTTCATTAAGTATTGTTGTTAACGTCACTTTCATTCCTAAGGTTCATTGAGTTAATAAACAATGCTAAAATTTGTTTTTAATACAGTTAAGAAATTTTTTCTTTTTTATGAGCAAATTTACTAGAAGAAACTATCACTTTTTGTGTTAAAATCAATTTTTGGGTTAATTTGCACATTTCATGCATTAATTTCGTTTTCAAAGTTCAGTAAGTATTATTGTTTACGTCATTTTCATTCTTAAGTGTCATTGAGATAATTAAAATTTATAAAACGCCCTTTAAATACAGTTATGACTTTTGTATTTCTTTTCTTTGACAATATTTACCAGGAGAATAAACATTTTTTGGGTGAATTTGCACATTAACAGGATGAAACTGTCAGTTTTTGTGTAACAAACATTTTTTGGATGAATTTGCACATTTCATGCATTATACTCGTTTTCAAAGTTCAGTAATTATTATTGTTTAGGTCGTTTTCATTCTTAAGGGTCATTGAGTTTATAAAAAATGGTAAAACGCCCTTTAAATACAGGGTTAGCTAATTGTTTTTCTTTTCTATGACAACATTTACCAAAAAATCCAATATTTTTTGGGTGAATTGGCACATTTTATGCATTTTTTTCGTTTTAAAAGTTCATTCAGTATTATTGTTTACGTCATTTTCACTCTTAAGGGTCATTCGGGTAATTAAAAATGGTAAAACGCCCTTTAAATAAAGGGTTACCTATTTGTTTCTCTTTTCTATGACAACATTTACCAGAAGAACCAAAATTTTTTGGGTGAATTTGCACATTAACTGGATGAAACTGTCAGTTTTTGTGTAACGCACATTTTTTGGGTAAATTTGCACATTTCATGCATTAGTTTCGTTTTCAAAGTTCACTAATTATTATTGTCTAGGTCATTTTTATTCGAAAGGGTCATTGAGTTAATTAAAAATGGTAAAACGCCCTTTTAATAAAGGGTTAGCTATTTGTTTTTCTTTTCTTTGACAACATTTACCAGAAGATCCAAAATTTTTTGGGTGAATTTTCACATTTTATGCATTTTTTTCGTTTTCAAAGTTCATTCAGTATTATTGGTTACGACATTTTCACTCTTAAGGGTCATTGAGGTAATTAAAAATGGTAAAACGCCCTTTAAATACAGGGTTACCTATTTGTTTTTCTTTTCTATGACAACATTTACCAGAAGATCCAAAATTTTTTGGGTGAATTTGCACATTTTATGCATTTTTTTCGTTTTCAAAGCTCATTCAGTATTATTGTTTACGTCATTTTCATTCTTAAGGGTCATTGAGGAAATTAAAAAATGTAAAACGCCCTTTAAATACAGGGTTAGCTATTTGTTTTTCTTTTCTATGATAACATTTACCAGAAGATCGAAATTTTTTGGGGTGAACATACACATTTTATGCATTTTTTTCGTTTTCAAAGCTCATTCAGTATTATTGTTTACGTCATTTTCATTCTTAAGGGTCATTGAAGAAATTAAAAATGGTGAAACGCCCTTTAAATACAGGGTAAGCTATTTGTTTTTCTTTTCTATGACAACATTTACCAGAAGAACCAAAATTTTTTGGGTGAATTTGCACATTTTATGCATGTTTTTAGTTTTCAAAGTTCATTATGTATTATTGTTTACGACGTTTTCATTCTTGAGGGACATTAAGTTAATTAACATTGGTAAATCGCCCTTTAAATACAGTTATGACATTTGTATTTCATTTCTTTGACAACATTTACCAGAAGAACAAAAATTTTTTGGGTGAATTTGCACATTAATATTGAAAGTGACGTAAACAATTATACTTAATGAACTTTGAAAACGAAAAAAATGCATAAAATGTGTAAGTTCACCCCAAAAATTTTGGATCTTCTGGTAAATGTTATCATAGAAAAGAAAAACAAATAGCTAACACTGTATTTAAAGGGCGTTTTACCATTTTTAATTAAGTCAATGACCCTTTCGAATGAAAATGACCTAAACAATAATAATTAGTGAACTTTGAAATCGAAACTAATGCATGAAATGTGCAAATTCTTCCAAAAAATGTTTCTTACACAAAAACTGACAGTTTCATCCAGTTGATGTGCAAATTCACACGAAAAATTTTGGTTCTTCTGGTAAATGTTGTCATAGAAAAGAAAAACAAATAAGTAACCCTGTATTTGAAGGGCGTTTTACCATTTTTAATTACCTCAATGACCCTTAAGAGTGAAAATGACCTAAATAATAATACTGAATGAACTTTAAAAACGAAAAAAATGCATAAAATGTGCAAATTCACCCAAAAAATTTTGGATCTTCTGGTTAATGTTGTCATAGAAAAGAAAAACAAACAGCTAACCCTGTATTTAAAGGGCGTTATACCATTTTTAATTAACTCAATGACCCTTAAGAATGAAAACGACCTAAACAATAATAATTACTGAACTTTGAAAACGAAATTAATGCATGAAATGTGCAAATTCACCCAAAAAATGTTTGTTACACAAAAACTGACAGTTTCATCCAGTCAATGAGCAAATTCACCCAAAAAATGTTTGTTTTTCTGGTAAATGTTGTCAAAGAAAAGATATACAAATGTCATTACTGTATTTAAAGGGCGTTTTACCAATTTTAATTATCTCAATGACACTTAAGAATGAAAATGACGTAAACAATAATACTTACTGAACTTTGAAAACGAAATTAATGCATGAAATGTGCAAATTCCCCCAAAAATCGATTTTTACACAAAAAGTGATAGTTTCTTCTAGTAAATTTGCTCATTAAAGAGAAAAAATGTCTTAACTGTATTAAAAAGGAATTTGAGCATTGTTTATTAACTCAATGAACCTTAAGAATGAAAATGACGTTAACAATAATACTTAATGAACTTTGAAAACGAAATTAATGCATAAAATGTGCAAATTCCACCAAAAATGGTTTTTTACACAAAAAGTGACAATTTTTTCTAGTAAATTTGCTCATAAAAGAGAAAAAAATGTCTTAACTGTATTTAAAAGAAATTTTAGCATTGTTTATTAACTTAATGACCCTTAAGAATGACAATGACGTAAACAATAATACTTAATGAACTTTGAAAATGATATTATTGCATAAATTGTGCAAATTCACCCAAAAATTTTGGTTCTTCTGGTAAATGTTGTCATAGAAAAGAAAAATACATTGCTCACACTGCATTTAAAGGGCGTTTTATCTTTTTTAATTAACTCAATGACCCTTAAGAATGAAAATGACCTAAACAATAATAATTAATGAACTTTGAAAACGAAACTAATGCATGAAATGTGCAAATTCCCCCAAAGATTGTTTTTTACACAAAAAATGACAGTTTCTTCTAGTAACTTTGCTCATAAAAGAGAAAAAATGTCTTAACTGTATTTAAAAGGAATTTTAGCATTGTTAATTAACTCAATGACCCTAAAGAATGACAATGACGTAAACAATAATACTTATTGAACTTTGAAAATGAAATTATTGCATGAAATGTGCAAATTCATCAAAAATAGTTCGTTACGCAAAAAATGACAGTTTCTTCTAGTAATTGTCGTCAAAGAAAAGAAAGTCAAATGTCTTAACTGTACTAAAAGGGCGTTTTACCAATGTTAATTAACTCAATGACCCTCAAGTATGAAAACGTCGTAAACAATAATACATAATGAACTTTGAAAACGAAAAAAATTCATAAAATGTGTAAATTCACCCAAAAAATTTTGGTTCTTCTGGTAAATTTTGTCATAGAAAAGAAAAACAAATAGCTTACCCTGTATTTAAGGGGCGTTTTACCATTTTGAATTCCCTCAATGACCCTTAATATTGAAAATGACGTAAACAATAATACTTAATGAACTTTGAAAACGAAAAAAATGCATAAAATGTGCAAATTCACCCAAAAAATTTTGGTTCTTCTGGTAAATTTTGTCATAGAAAAGAAAAACAAATAGCTTACCCTGTATTTAAAGGGCGTTTTACCATTTTTAATTAACTCAATGACCCTTTCGAATGAAAATGACCTAAACAATAATAATTAGTGAACTTTGAAAACGAAACTAATGCATGAAATGTGCAAATTCACCCTAAAAATGTTTCTTACACAAAAACTGACAGTTTCATCCAGTTAATGTGCAAATTCACCCAAAAAATTTTGGTTCTTCTGGTAAATGTTGTCATAGAAAAGAAAAACAAATAAGTAACCCTGTATTTAAAGGGCGTTTTACCATTTTTAATTACCTCAATGACCCTTAAGAGTGAAAATGACCAAAACAATAATACTGAATGAACTTTAAAAACGAAAAAAATGCATAAAATGTGCAAATTCACCCAAAAAATTTTGGATCTTCTGGTTAATGTTGTCATAGTAAAGAAAAACAAACAGCTAACCCTGTATTTAAAGGGCGTTATACCATTTTTAATTAACTCAATGACCCTTAAGAATGAAAACGACCTAAACAATAATAATTACTGAACTTTGAAAACGAAATTAATGCATGAAATGTGCAAATTCACCCAAAAAATGTTTGTTACACAAAAACTGACAGTTTCATCCAGTTAATCAGCAAATTCACCCAAAAAATGTTTGTTCTTCTGGTAAATGTTGTCAAAGAAAAGATATACAAATGTCATTACTGTATTTAAAGGGCGTTTTACCAATTTTAATTATCTCAATGACACTTAAGAATGAAACTGATGTAAACAATAATACTTACTGAACTTTGAACACGAAATTAATGCATGAAATGTGCAAATTCCCCCAAAAATCGATTTTTACACAAAAAGTGATAGTTTCTTCTAGTAAATTTGCTCATTAAAGAGAAAAAATGTCTTAACTGTATTAAAAAGGAATTTGAGCATTGTTTATTAACTCAATGAACCTTTAGAATGAAAATGACGTTAACAATAATACTTAATGAACTTTGAAAACGAAATTAATGCATAAAATGTGCAAATTCCACCAAAAATGGTTTTTTACACAAAAAGTGACAATTTCTTCTAGTAAATTTGCTCATAAAAGAGAGAAAAATGTCTTAACTGTATTTAAAAGAAATTTTAGCATTGTTTATTAACTTAATGACCCTTAAGAATGACAATGACGTAAACAATAATACTTAATGAACTTTGAAAATGATATTATTGCATAAATTGTGCAAATTCACCCAAAAATTTTGGTTCTTCTGGTAAATGTTGTCATAGAAAAGAAAAATAGATTGCTCACACTGTATTTAAAGGGGGTTTTATCTTTTTTAATTAACTCAATGACCCTTAAGAATGAAAATGACCTAAACAATAATAATTAATGAACTTTGAAAACGAAACTAATGCATGAAATGTGCAAATTCCCCCAAAGATTGTTTTTTACACAAAAAGTGACAGTTTCTTCTAGTAAATTTGCTCATAAAAGAGAAAAAATGTCTTAACTGTATTTAAAGGGAATTTTAGCGTTGTTAATTAACTCAATGACCCTAAAGAATGACAATGACGTAAACAATAATACTTATTGAACTTTGAAAATGAAATTATTGCATGAAATGTGCAAATTCATCAAAAATAGTTCGTTACGCAAAAAATGACAGTTTCTTCTAGTAATTGTCGTCAAAGAAAAGAATGTCAAATGTCTTAACTGTACTAAAAGGGCGTTTTACCAATGTTTATTAACTCAATGACCCTCAAGTATGAAAACGTCGTAAACAATAATACATAATGAACTTTGAAAACGAAAAACATGCATAAAATGTGCAAATTCACCCAAAACATTTTGGTTCTTCTGGTAAATTTTGTCAAAGAAAAGAAAAACAAATAGCTTTCCCTGTATTTAAAGGGCGTTTTACCATTTTTTATTACCTCAATGACCCTTAAGAATGAAAATGACGTAAACAATAATACTTAATGAACTTTGAAAACGAAAAAAATGCATAAAATGTGCAAATTCACCCAAAAAATTTTGGTTCTTCTGGTAAATTTTGTCATAGAAAAGAAAAACAAATAGCTTACCCTGTATTTAAAGGGCGTTTTACCATTTTGAATTCCCTCAATGACCCTGAATATTGAAAATGACGTAAACAATAATACTTAATGAACTTTGAAAACGAAAAAAATGCATAAAATGTGTAAGTTCACCCCAAAAATTTTGGATCTTCTGGTAAATGTGATCATAGAAAAGAAAAACAAATAGCTAACCCTGTATTAAAAGGGCGTTTTACCATTTTTAAATAACTCAATGACCCTTTCGAATGAAAATGACCTAAACAATAATAATTAGTGAACTTTGAAAACGAAACTAATGCATGAAATGTGCAATTTCATCCAAAAAATGTTTCTTACACAAAAACTGACAGTTTCATCCAGTTAATGTGCAAATTCACCCAAAAAATTTTGGTTCTTCTGGTAAATGTTGTCATAGAAAAGAAAAACAAATAGGTAACCCTGTATTTAAAGGGCGTTTTACCATTTTTAATTACCTCAATGACCCTTAAGAGTGAAAATGACGTAAACAATAATACTGAATGAACTTTGAAAACGAAAAAAATGCATAAAGTGTGTAAGTTCACCCCAAAAATTTTGGATCTTCTGGTAAATGTTATCATAGAAAAGAAAAACAAATAGCTAACCCTGTATTTAAAGGGCGTTTTACCATTTTGAATTCCCTCAATGACCCTTAATATTGAAAATGACGTAAACAATAATACTTAAATAACTTTGAAAACGAAAAAAATGCATAAAATGTGTAAGTTCACCCCAAAAATTTTGGATCTTCTGGTAAATGTTATCATAGATAAGAAAAACAAATAGCTTACCCTGTATTTAAAGGGCGTTTTACCATTTTTAATTAACTCAATGACCCTTTCGAATGAAAATGACCTAAACAAAAATAATTATTTAACTTTGAAAACGAAACTAATGCATGAAATGTGCAAATTCCCCCAAAAATCGATTTTTACACAAAAAGTGATAGTTTCTTCTAGTAAATTTGCTCATTAAAGAGAAAAAATGTCTTAACTGTAATAAAAAGGAATTTTAGCATTGTTTATTAACTCAATGAACCTTAAGAATGAAAATGAACTTTGAAAACGAAATTAATGCATAAAATGTGCAAATTCCCCCAAAAATGGTTTTTTACACAAAAAGTGACAATTTCTTCTAGTAAATTTGCTCATAAAAGATAAAAAAATGTCTTAACTGTATTTAAAAGGAATTTAAGTATTGTTTATTAACTCAATGACCCTTAAGAATGACAATAACGTAAACAATAATACTTAATGATCTTTGAAAATGATATTATTGCATAAATTGTGCAAATTCACCCAAAAATTTTGGTTCTTCTGGTAAATGTTGTCATAGAAAAGAAAAATTCAATGCTCACACTGTATTTAAAGGGCGTTTTATCTTTTTTAATTAACTCAATGACCCTTAAGAATGAAAATGACCTAAACAATAATAATTAATGAACTTTGAAAACGAAACTAATGCATGAAATGTGCAAATTCTCCCAAAGATTGTTTTTTACACAAAAAGTGACAGTTTCTTCTAGTAAATTTGCTCATAAAAGAGAAAAAATGTCTTAACTGTATTTAAAAGGAATTTTAGCATTGTTAATTAACTCAATGACCCTAAAGAATGACAATGACGTAAACAATAATACTTATTGAACTTTGAAAATGAAATTATTGCATGAAATGTGCAAATTCATCAAAAATAGTTCGTTACGCAAAAAATGACAGTTTCTTCTAGTAATTGTCGTCAAAGAAAAGAAAGTCAAATGTCTTAACTGTACTTAAAGGGCGTTTTACCAATGTTTATTAACTCAATGACCCTCAAGTATGAAAACGTCGTAAACAATAATACATAATGAACTTTGAAAACGAAAAACATGCATAAAATGTGCAAATTCACCCAAAACATTTTGGTTCTTCTGGTAAATTTTGTCAAAGAAAAGAAAAACAAATAGCTTTCCCTGTATTTAAAGGGCGTTTTACCATTTTTTATTACCTCAATGACCCTTAAGAATGAAAATGACGTAAACAATAATACTTAATGAACTTTGAAAACGAAAAAAATGCATAAAGTGTGTAAGTTCACCCCAAAAATTTTGGATCTTCTGGTAAATGTTATCATAGAAAAGAAAAACAAATAGCTAACCCTGTATTTAAAGGGCGTTTTACCATTTTTAAATAACTCAATGACCCTTTTGAATGAAAATGACCTAAACAATAATAATTAGTGAACTTTGAAAACGAAACTAATGCATGAAATGTGCAAATTTATCCAAAAAATGTTTCTTACACAAAAACTGACAGTTTCATCCATTAAATGTGCAAATTCACCCAAAAAATTTTAGTTCTTCTGGTAAATGTTGTCATAGAAAAGAAAAACAAATAGGTAACCCTGTATTTAAAGGGCGTTTTACCATTTTTTATTAAGTCAATGACCCTTTCGAATGAAAATGACCTAAACAATAATAATTAGTGAACTTTGAAATCGAAAGAAATGCATGAAATGTGCAAATTCTTCCAAAAAATGTTTCTTACACAAAAACTGACAGTTTCATCCAGTTGATGTGCAAATTCACCCAAAAAATTTTGGTTCTTCTGGTAAATGTTGTCATAGAAAAGAAAAACAAATAGCTTCCCTGTATTTAAAGGGCGTTTTACCATTTTTTATTACCTCAATGACCCTTAAGAATGAAAATGACGTAAACAATAATACTTAATGAACTTTGAAAACGAAAAAAATGCATAAAGTGTGTAAGTTCACCCCAAAAATTTTGGATCTTCTGGTAAATGTTATCATAGAAAAGAAAAACAAATAGCTAACCCTGTATTTAAAGGGCGTTTTACCATTTTTTATTAAATCAATGACCCTTTCGAATGAAAATGACCTAAACAATAATAATTAGTGAACTTTGAAATCGAAACAAATGCATGAAATGTGCAAATTCTTCCAAAAAATGTTTCTTACACAAAAACTGACAGTTTCATCCAGTTGATGTGCAAATTCACCCAAAAAATTTTGGTTCTTCTGGTAAATGTTGTCATAGAAAAGAAAAACAAATAGGTAACCCTGTATTTAAAGGGCGTTTTACCATTTTTAATTACCTCAATGACCCTTAAGAGTGAAAATGACGTAAACAATAAAACTGAATGAACTTTGAAAACGAAAAAAATGCATAAAATGTGCAAATTCACCCAAAAAATTTTGGATCTTCTGGTTAATGTTGTCATAGAAAAGAAAAACAAATAGCTAACCCTGTATTTAAAGAGCGTTTTACCATTTTGAATTCCCTCAATGACCCTTAATATTGAAAATGACGTAAACAATAATACTTAATGAACTTTGAAAACGCAAAAAATGCATTAAATGTGTAAGTTCATCCCAAAAATTTTGGATCTTCTGGTAAATGTTATCATAGATAAGAAAAACAAATAGCTAACCCTGTATTTAAAGGGCGTTTTACCATTTTTAATTAACTCAATGACCCTTTCGAATGAAAATGACCTAAACAATAATAATTAGTGAACTTTGAAAACGAAACTAATGCATGAAATGTGCAAATTCACCCAAAATATGTTTCTTACACAAAAACTGACAGTTTCATCCAGTTAATGTGCAAATTCACCCAAAAAATTTTGGTTCTTCTGGTAAATGTTGTCATAGAAAAGAAAAACAAATAAGTAACCCTGTATTTAAAGGGCGTTTTACCATTTTTAATTACCTCAATGACCCTTAAGAGTGAAAATGACCTAAACAATAATACTGAATGAACTTTAAAAACGAAAAAAATGCATAAAATGTGCAAATTCACCCAAAAAATTTTGGATCTTCTGGTTAATGTTGTCATAGAAAAGAAAAACAAACAGCTAACCCTGTATTTAAAGGGCGTTATACCATTTTTAATTAACTCAATGACCCTTAAGAATGAAAACGACCTAAACAATAATAATTACTGAACTTTGAAAACGAAATTAATGCATGAAATGTGCAAATTCACCCAAAAAATGTTTGTTTTTCTGGTAAATGTTGTCAAAGAAAAGATATACAAATGTCATTACTGTATTTAAAGGGCGTTTTACCAATTTTAATTATCTCAATGACACTTAAGAATGAAAACGACGTAAACAATAATACTTTCTGAACTTTGAAAACGAAATTAATGCATGAAGTGTGCAAATTCCCCCAAAAATCGATTTTTACACAAAAAGTGATAGTTTCTTCTAGTAAATTTGCTCATTAAAGAGAAAAAATGTCTTAACTGTATTAAAAAGGAATTTTAGCATTGTTTATTAACTCAATGAACCTTAAGAATGAAAATGACGTTAACAATAATACTTAATGAACTTTGAAAACGAAATTAATGCATAAAATGTGCAAATTCCACCAAAAATGGTTTTTTACACAAAAAGTGACAATTTCTTCTAGTAAATTTGCTCATAAAAGAGAAAAAAATGTCTTAACTGTATTTAAAAGAAATTTTAGCATTGTTTATTAACTTAATGACCCTTAAGAATGACAATGACGTAAACAATAATACTTAATGAACTTTGAAAATGATATTATTGCATAAATTGTGCAAATTCACCCAAAAATTTTGGTTCTTCTGGTAAATGTTGTCATAGAAAAGAAAAATACATTGCTCACACTGTATTTAAAGGGGGTTTTATCTTTTTTAATTAACTCAATGACCCTTTAGAATGAAAATGACCTAAACAATAATAATTAATGAACTTTGAAAACGAAACTAATGCATGAAATGTGCAAATTCCCCCAAAGATTGTTTTTTACACAAAAAGTGACAGTTTCTTCTAGTAAATTTGCTCATAAAAGAGAAAAAATGTCTTAACTGTATTTAAAAGGAATTTTAGCGTTGTTAATTAACTCAATGACCCTAAAGAATGACAATGACGTAAACAATAATACTTATTGAACTTTGAAAATGAAATTATTGCATGAAATGTGCAAATTCATCAAAAATAGTTCGTTACGCAAAAAATGACAGTTTCTTCTAGTAATTGTCGTCAAAGAAAAGAAAGTCAAATGTCTTAACTGTACTAAAAGGGCGTTTTACCAATGTTTATTAACTCAATGACCCTCAAGTATGAAAACGTCGAAAACAATAATACATAATGAACTTTGAAAACGAAAAACATGCATAAAATGTGCAAATTCACCCAAAACATTTTGGTTCTTCTGGTAAATTTTGTCAAAGAAAAGAAAAACAAATAGCTTTCCCTGTATTTAAAGGGCGTTTTACCATTTTTTATTACCTCAATGACCCTTAAGAATGAAAATGACGTAAACAATAATACTTAATGAACTTTGAAAACGAAAAAAATGCATAAAATGTGCAAATTCACACAAAAAATTTTGGTTCTTCTGGTAAATGTTGTCATAGAAAAGAAAAAAAAATAAGTAACCCTGTATTTAAAGGGCGTTTTACCATTTTTAATTACCTCAATGACCCTTAATATTGAAAATGACGTAAACAATAATACTTAATGAACTTTGAAAACGAAAAAAATGCATAAAATGTGTAAGTTCACCCCAAAAATTTTGGATCTTCTGGTAAATGTGATCATAGTAAAGAAAAACAAATAGCTAACCCTGTATTTAAAGGGCGTTTTACCATTTTTAAATAACTCAATGACCCTTTCGAATGAAAATGACCTAAACAATAATAATTAGTGAACTTTGAAAACGAAACTAATGCATGAAATGTGCAATTTCATCCAAAAAATGTTTCTTACACAAAAACTGACAGTTTCATCCAGTTAATGTGAAAATTCACCCAAAAAATTTTGGTTCTTCTGGTAAATGTTGTCATAGAAAAGAAAAACAAATAGGTAACCCTGTATTTAAAGGGCGTTTTACCATTTTTAATTACCTCAATGACCCTTAAGAGTGAAAATGACGTAAACAATAATACTGAATGAACTTTGAAAACGAAAAAAATGCATAAAATGTGCAAATTCACCCAAAAATTTATGGATCTTCTGGTTAATGTTATCATAGAAAAGAAAAACTAATAGCTAACCCTGTATTTAAAGGGCGTTTTACCATTTTGAATTCCCTCAATGACCCTTAATATTGAAAATGACGTAAACAATAATACTTAATTAACTTTGAAAACGAAAAAAATGCATAAAATGTGTAAGTTCACCCCAAAAATTTTGGATCTTCTGGTAAATGTTATCATAGATAAGAAAAACAAATAGCTAACCCTGTATTTAAAGGGCATTTTACCATTTTTAATTAACTCAATGACCCTTTCGAATGAAAATGATCTAAACAAAAATAATTATTTAACTTTGAAAACGAAACTAATGCATGAAATGTGCAAATTCCCCCAAAAATCGATTTTTACACAAAAAGTGATAGTTTCTTCTAGTAAAGTTGCTCATTAAAGAGAAAAAATGTCTTAACTGTAATAAAAAGGAATTTTAGCATTGTTTATTAACTCAATGAACCTTAAGAATGAAAATGACGTTAACAATAATACTTAATGAACTTTGAAAACGAAATTAATGCATAAAATGTGCAAATTCCCCCAAAAATGGTTTTTTACACAAAAAGTGACAATTTCTTCTAGTAAATTTGCTCATAAAAGATAAAAAAATGTCCTAACTGTATTTAAAAGGAATTTAAGTATTGTTTATTAACTCAATGACCCTTAAGAATGACAATGACGTAAACAATAATACTTAATGATCTTTGAAAATGATATTATTGCATAAATTGTGCAAATTCACCCAAAAATTTTGGTTCTTCTGGTAAATGTTGTCATAGAAAAGAAAAATACAATGCTCACACTGTATTTAAAGGGCGTTTTATCTTTTTTAATTAACTCAATGACCCTTAAGAATGAAAATGACCTAAACAATAATAATTAATGAACTTTGAAAACGAAACTAATGCATGAAATGTGCAAATTCTCCCAAAGATTGTTTTTTACACAAAAAGTGACAGTTTCTTCTAGTAAATTTGCTCATAAAAGAGAAAAAATGTCTTAACTGTATTTAAAAGGAATTTTAGCATTGTTAATTAACTCAATGACCCTAAAGAATGACAATGACGTAAACAATAATACTTATTGAACTTTGAAAATGAAATTATTGCATGAAATTTGCAAATTCATCAAAAATAGTTCGTTACGCAAAAAATGACAGTTTCTTCTAGTAATTGTCGTCAAAGAAAAGAAAGTCAAATGTCTTAACTGTACTTAAAGGGCGTTTTACCAATGTTTATTAACTCAATGACCCTCAAGTATGAAAACGTCGTAAACAATAATACATAATGAACTTTGAAAACGAAAAACATGCATAAAATGTGCAAATTCACCCAAAACATTTTGGTTCTTCTGGTAAATTTTGTCAAAGAAAAGAAAAACAAATAGCTTTCCCTGTATTTAAAGGGCGTTTTACCATTTTTTATTACCTCAATGACCCTTAAGAATGAAAATGACGTAAACAATAATACTTAATGAACTTTGAAAACGAAAAAAATGCATAAAATGTGCAAATTCACCCAAAAAATTTTGGCTCTTCTGGTAAATTTTTCATAGAAAAGAAAAACAAATAGCTTACCCTGTATTTAAAGGGCGTTTTACCATTTTGAATTCCCTCAATGACCCTTAATATTGAAAATGACGTAAACAATAATACTTAATGAACTTTGAAAACGAAAAAAATGCATAAAATGTGTAAGTTCACCCCAAAAATTTTGGATCTTCTGATAAATGTTATCATAGAAAAGAAAAACAAATAGCTAACCCTGTATTTAAAGGGCGTTTTACCATTTTTAATTAACTCAATGACCCTTTCGAATGAAAATGACCTAAACAATAATAATTAGTGAACTTTGAAAACGAAACTAATGCATGAAATGTGCAAATTCACCCAAAAAATGTTTCTTACACAAAAACTGACAGTTTCATCCAGTTAATGTGCAAATTCACCCAAAAAATTTTAGTTCTTCTGGTAAATGTTGTCATAGAAAAGAAAAACAAATAGGTAACCCTGTATTTAAAGGGCGTTTTACCATTTTTCTGCCATTTCATCATATTGCTGCCAGTGCTTCCTGTTCATTGCAGAAAGGTACCATCTTTCTTCAGCTGGTGAGAACCGGGTGCTCGAGTATGATATCACATCTCGTGAACCATTTTCATTTTTATGGAAGAGTACTGCTGCGGCTCCTAATTTACTTACGTCCGTTTGTAGCACGAATTTCCTACTAAAATTGGATCTCTTGAATTCCAACGGCCCCGCCATTGCATTTTTTATTTACTGCATGGCTTCTTCGGCTTCTCCGGTCTATTGGAATTTTATCTTATTTCTGGTAAGATTTGTTAAGGGTGCTGACATTTCGGCAAAGTTTGGTATGTATTCCCTCAACCAGTTGCACACTCCTTCCTATAAAACAGCGAAGTTCTTTTCTTGTTTGAAGTGATGGTGTATTTTTAATGGCTTCTTCGTGTGGCCTCTGGGGAGTGTTGCCCGTGGCACTGACTGTGTGTCCCAAGTATGTGATTTCATCTGTGGCGATGATACATTTTTCTGGAGAGCACTTTAATCCAAACTCTGCCAATCGTTCTAGGATGAGGCGGAGGTGTCGTAAGTGGTCTTTTAAGTTTTCGGAATATACGACAATATCATCCAGATAGGCCATGGCAAATTTTCTAAGGAACCCGGCTAATACTTGCTGACTCATGGTTCTTTGAAATGTCTTGAGTGCACCTTTTAACCGGAATGGCATTACTCGGAACTGGTAACTGCCCCCATCTGGTGTGGTAAAGGCAGTCTTTTCTCTGTCTTCTGGTGCAATCGGCACTTGCCAATACCCGCTTTTAAGATCCAGTACTGTGAATACCTTGGCTGTGCTCAGGTTTTTAAGTATTTTGTGGATGATTGACAGTGAAGAGGGTTCAGTTATTGTTGCTTGATTCAACCTTCTGTAGTCTATGCAGAATCGTCGCCTTTCTTTTCCCTTTTTGGCCACCATTACTACTGGGAAACTGTATGGGGATCTGCTGGATTCTACTACTCTATCCGCTAGCATCCCTTCCAGTTGTTTGTATAAATCCTTTTTCTTCTCGTCCGAAAGGCGATGTGGTGGAACGCAGATTGGTCTGTTTTAGTAACGAGTTCCCGGGCGGTACCGGTTTCCCGAGTTTCTATCTCTTCTATTTTCTTGAGCTGGGGATCGCTGGGCCGGGGGATGGCGGTATGGCGATTGGCGATTCGGCGAATGGCGTGGCGGTGAATGACGCTGAGGTGAACTGCGCTGAGGTGAACGGTGATGCGGAGAATATTGTTGAGCTGACCGGCGAGGAGATAAATTGCTTCTTGTTTGGCGTTGGCCTGGGATCTTATATCTTGCCTTTAGAATTTTCGAACCTCATGGCCTGGTTCATCCACTTTTCCATGGTGGTGGCATATATATGTATGTACTGGGGTAATATCTGCCTATTACAAAACGCAGGCACGAATACATCTAACTCCGATAATTGTTTTGTCGGTTGGAGTCGTGCAAACATTTTTTGTTTATTAGCAATAAACTCTGCCAAGGATTCCGTGTTCTCTTGTGTTTTATGGTAGATCTGGTTTTGAAGTCGGAGTTCTACTTCTGGTCCCTCGTATTCCCGAAGGAAAAATCTTTTAAAAATCGACCATTCTGGGTGTTTATAAGTATTCGCCCAGTCCTTCGCTTTGTCCCGGAGCTGGGCCGTTGCCACCCTCGTTTTGTTTTCCTCGTAGGTGTTAGCTATTTGGAAATACTCTTCGCACCGTTCCAGGAAAAGTCGTGGAAATTCTTCCAGTCTCCCAGAAAATATTGCCTCCAGGCAAGGCTCCCTTTGACACATGGCTATGTTAGCGAGTTTTGTTGCTAACATTTAAAGGATTCGTGTCGTCTGGGTGTCTGTCGTGAGGGTTTCTCCACTTGGTACATCCGCTGAGGATTGAGCTAGAGGACTGTTATCCTCATTCTCCACTGTGGTGGCATTGCCCGCTGTTGTGCTACGTGTTTGTGGTAAATTCAGTGTTTTGAGCCCACTTTTGTTCGGTGTGTTGCCTCTCTTGTCTTTGAATTTGTTCGTTAAAACTCATTGATCTGACAAACACGTTGCGCGTCAATTGATAGGGTCGAGTATCAATTTAGTGGGCTCAGAAACAAAATACAATGTTTCTTTTACAGTCTCACATGACGCTTCTGTAAAAAGAAAAACTCCTATCTGTCAAAAAAAGAAAAATCAAACAAAACAATTCAATTCGAATTCTGGTGCGTTTAAAAAAAATGATTTGTGTAACCACCGTACGAAAGTACCTAGACTATACTGGGTAGTTTATTTTTTAGTGACAGCGTTTTGGGTCACTCTTCATGCTCGTATCAATACCAGGGTTATTTATAAAGATTCTTCATCGCGGGGGCTTATTAATTGGGATTTCAAGTACGATGGTAAAAGCTGCGTAAGAGATTTTTTGCTATTGGTCGAAGAGCGTTGTAGGACACGCAACATTTGTCATAAAGACTTAGTTAAATCCTTTAGTGAAAGGTCATACGGTTTAGCACTTCTATGGTATAGGTCAATTTATAGTCCAGACTTAGAATGGGATGACCTATCCAGCTTATTAATAAAACAATTTGAGGGACAGGACAGGGAATTAGATCTCAAAAATGAGATTCTAAATTATAAACAACCCAAGGGAATGTCAGTTTTGGAATTCACTTTGAGATTTAAAGCGCTTAACAATAAATTGGATTGTAAAATTCCTGAGGTTAAACTTTTGCGGGTAGCCATGAAAGCATTGTTGCCTATGTATGCTAACTTGATGTCATCCAGAGATTTAAGTTTGTTTGAGGAACTTAAACTCGAGTCGTACGCCTCAACGTCGTCAGCAATTCTAAAATTAAAAAGTAAGTCCAGTAACTTTAAAAAATTTAATTCGTTCTCCAATAGTTACAATAAACCTTTCGTTAATACAAACAATTACAAGACATTCAATAATAACTAGGTTTTGCCCGTTGCAGAGGCAACTAATGGATTAAAACACTATGCGATTTGACGTGTGAACGTGGATGAAGCGAGGAGAAGTGTGTGTCAAATTAAATATCATGTTTTCAAAAGAAGCAAACACATTGTGACTTGACATTTTAAATAAATAAAAAAGAAAACACTTTGTTTACGTCACTTTATTATTTCTTCCGTCTACCGGTTTCGGTACCTCCGTACCATCATCAGGACTGAATATAAAATACTGACAAATACAGAGAAATATACATATATATATACAAAATGTAAAAGAAAGAGACAGTAAATTAGAGCGGGACAGTGCGTCAGTTGTGGGAGGGAAGTGGGGGAGGAGCGATTGGGATAACGGGAAACATACTTATAATAGGGTTGAATGTTAAATTAAGTTGATTATTAATGATTTCTGCCTTTGTATTAACTGATTTTTTTTTTATTTCTAAAGCTTCTAAGTTATTTAACCTTAAGCCTATCCCATTTTTGTGTATGACTTTAATGCCCGTATCTCGGTCTTTATTAATTAGGTGTTCTGCGAATTCTGAAAACCCTGTACTGGTTAGGCACCTTATGTGCTCTTTTACTGTAGTTTCCACATTGCGTGACGTTTGTCCAATATAGAATGCTGGACAATCGTTGCAACTAATTTTATAAACGCCCGAGTGGCTTAGTACGTCCTCATTGTCTTTAGCATTAATTAAAAGTTTTCCTAGGTTGTTATTCGTGTAAAAAGGTGGTTTAATTTCGGGTGGGAATTTAATTGTACACGAAGAGGACAGGTTATTAATATATAAAATTCATCGCCATTCGCGGTTAGGGTTATTATTATTAAAAGATATTGAACTTGAGTAAATGTATTTATTTATGGATATTGATCTTAATTTTTTTGCTAGGATTCTATCTATGAGTTGTGTTTCGTATCCATTATTGTGAGCTATTAATTTTATCGTATTTAATTCATTAGTATAATTAACATTTGACAAATGGGTGGTGACTAATCGATGGATCATTGAGTGGAATGCGGAATGTTTATGTGAGGTTGGGTGGTTGGATGTATTATGAATCACGGTGTCTGTGAAGGTGGGTTTTCTAAATATATTAAAGTGAATTTTATTATCAATAATCGATAAAGTCAGATCAAGAAAGTTTAGTGTCGAATTTATACCTATTTCTAGTGTGAATTGGATCTGTTTATGTAAGGAGTTGAGGAGTAATAGGAAGGAATTCAGCTGACGCTCTGTACCAGACCAAATACAAATAATATCGTCCACATAGCGTTTCCAAAGTAAAATATTTTTTAATTTAAAATAAAACAATAACTTTGTAAACACCACTTTTATTTTTATACTTTATGCCGACCGGGTTTCGCTACAACCGTAGCTTCATCAGGGCAGTATAATACTCTACTAACATTAGGTTACATTTGTGTTATAATATATATTTTACCAAAAATGGGCTGGGCTGGACTCGTCAAGTGGAGGAGGAAGAGGGAGGCATAGATGGAGAATTGGGAAGGGAACGGACGTGTTCTTTATCAATAGGGAACAATCTTAGTATGGGACTTTTATTTAAATTAAGTTGGTTATTTAATACCTTACTATTAGTGTTTATGGCTTTCCTAAGTTCAAGTGCCTCTAAATTATCCAATCTTATACCGATGTCGTTTTTATGAATAAGTTTGGCGCCAGCGTTTTTGTCAAATTTATGATCGTTTTCAATCAAGTAGTTTGCAAATTCTGAAAATCCAGAGCTGTGTAAACATCGAATAAGTTTTGTATAATGGTTTATTACAAAACTATTACATTTACATTATTACAAAACTTATTGTTATGGAAGAGATATGTTGACGATGTATTCTGTGTTTGGTTGGGAACCAAGAGACAACTCAACTCCTTCCTGTTGCTAATAAACTCCTTCCATAAACAAATTAAATTCACCATAGAAATAGGAACCAATTCTACCTTAAACTTTCTAGATCTTACGTTATCAATAATAAATAATAAAATCGAATTTAAAATCTACCGCAAGCCGACGTTCACTGACATAACGATTCACAATTCCTCTAACCATTCCAACTCCCATAAACATTTAGCGTTTCATTCCATGACACATAGATTAGTTACAGTCCCTTTATCAAATACCAACTTTGCAATAGAACTATCTACGATCAAACAAATCGCAATAAATAACGGTTACAACCCAAATATAGTCGACAACATTCAAAATTAAAAAAAATTTAAAAAATTATCCACTAGTAAATTTTTATACAATAGTCCACCTCATAATAATAATATACCAAGTAATAATAATCAACCTCATCAATGGCGTTGAATCCTGTACATCAATAATTTCTCTCAAAAAAGTGTTAAAAATCTCCCATCAGAAATCAAACCAGCATTTTACACTAATAATAATATAGGAAAACTTTTAATGAATGGTAAGGATAAGAAAGACAGTCTATCACACTCGGGAATTTACTCACTTCAATGCAGCGATTGCGCATTTTTTATATTGGTAAAACAGCGCGCAACATAAACACCCGTGTCAAAGAACATCTTCGATGTTTACTCAGCTCTGGATTTTCAGAATATGCAAACCACTTGATTGAAAACGATCATAAATTTGACAAAAACGCTGGCGCCAAACTTATTCATAAAAACGACATCGGTATAAGATTGGATAATTTAGAGGCACTTGAACTTAGGAAAGCCATAAACACTAATAGTAAGGTATTAAATAACCAACTTAATTTAAATAAAAGTCCCATACTAACATTGTTCCCTATTGATAAAGAACACGTCCGTTCCCTTCCCAATTCTCCATCTATGCCTCCCTCTTCCTCCTCCACTTGACGAGTCCAGCCCAGCCCATTTTTGGTAAAATATATATTATAACACAAATGTAACCTAATGTTAGTAGAGTATTATACTGCCCTGATGAAGCTACGGTTGTAGCGAAACCCGGTCGGCATAAAGTATAAAAATAAAAGTGTTTACAAAGTTATTGTTTTATTTTAAATTAAAAATGTTACATCACAAAGTATCCGCTTCATATGAACAAAAAATATATATATATATATATATATATATATATATATATATATATATATATATTTTTTATCAATGGTGATTTAAGTTCAAAAATATTGCTTTTAATAATAATAACCTTAACCGCGAATGGCGAAGAATTTTATATATTAATAACCTGTCCTCTTCGTGTACAATTAAATTCCCACCCGAAATTAAACCAGCTTTTTACACGAATAACAACCTAGGAAAACTTTTAATTAATGCTAAAGACAATGAGGACGTACTAAGCCACTCGGGCGTTTATAAAATTAGTTGCAACGATTGTCCAGCATTCTATATTGGACAAACGTCACGCAATGTGGAAACTAGAGTAAAAGAGCACATAAGGTGCCTAACCAGTACAGGGTTTTCAGAATTCGCAGAACACCTAATTAATAAAGACCGAGATACGGGCATTAAAGTCATACACAAAAATGGGATAGGCTTAAGGTTAAATAACTTAGAAGCTTTAGAAATAAAAAAAAATCAGTTAATACAAAGGCAGAAATCATTAATAATCAACTTAATTTAACATTCAGCCCTATTATAAGTATGTTTCCCGTTATCCCAATCGCTCTTCCCCCACTTACCTCCCACAACTGACGCACTGTCCCGCTCTAATTTACTGTCTCTTTCTTTTACATTTTGTATATATATATGTAAAGAAAACCACTTATGAGTGCTTTCCTTAAGATTGTTTTCACTGAGTAAGTACTGAGTAAGTACTGAGCTACTTGGTGGCCCACTAGATATCAACCAAATGAATCGAGTTAGGAAAATATAACTGTCAGAATTATTGGATTAACAATTCCTGAAAATATTATCTTATTTTATTTATTATTTATTAAAGAAACCTGAAATAAGGGCTTTAAATGTTGTTTCTTTTGTTTTTATAGAGAAACGCAATTACGCCTTTGTTTTATTCAAGAATATAAAGAAAATCATTATAAAACAACATTTTCTATACTTAACTATTTCACGGAAAATGGAAAAATTGAGGTTTGATTTTGCTGTGAGACCAGCGGCAGATGGAAAATCAAACGTCATATGCATAACCTCGATCGCTACACCTGATGGACGGATTTATGGAATACCACACGAATCCCAACCTACAAATCTACACCAAGGAATTACAAACACTCCAAATTATGACAAGGTAAAAAAATCATTAAATAAAAGACATCAAACAAGAAAAATATGGATAACCTTGACGGATGATATGTCAAAAATATATTTAGATACAGAACAAAACTTACAGTTTAATGATATTTACCTGGAAGAAATTATGGAAAACACAAATAAAGCGGAATCTATACTTAGTGGATCAAGTCAAACACTGGAAAAACTGTTAGAGAAATTGCTTGAAAGTAAACAAACAAAATCTGAAACTCAAAATTTAGGGAAAATTGCAAAGGATTTCATGATTGGCAAATTTACTGGCAGAAGCTCAAATGCGAACCAGTGGATTGAAGATTTTAATAAAGAATGTGAACGCTTCCAAATCAACGAAGACAAAAAGAAAATTGAAATTTTAAAACATTTTTTGGAATACTCCGGTGTAGAATGGTACAGCTGCATGCTAATGAAACTTACAGTGGAATCGGAATGGGACAAATGGGAAAAAAAAAATTGTGATACTTTTACAAACAAAGGATGGTCACCCATTAGATATGCTCTCGCCTTTAAATATCAAGCTGGTTCATTGCTCGAGTATGCTTTAAAAAAAGAAAAATTATTGCTGGAAGTAAGGAAATCAATTGATACTGGGACACTTATCGACCTCATAGCATTTGGTTTACCTAATTATGTGACTGATAAAATTGACAGAGAAATTTTACAAGGAACGGAAGATCTTTACAATAACATAGGAAAATTAGAACATCTTGTTGGGAAGAATAAGTATGAAAAAAAAAGTATTATGTATTCTGACGCTAAATCCAAAGAAATTGATGAAAAAAAACCATGCCAAATCTGTGTTAACGAGAAAAAAGGGAAACGTTACCATCTTGAGGAAAATTGCTGGTTTAAGGAGAAAAATAAAAAAGCAGTTGTAAAAACGGTAAATAACTCTGAATTGGAAATTGAACTAAACGAGAAGAATCCAAAAAACTAGATGTGCCACCATTAATAAAAGTCGAGTTACTATTAAATGATACTTTAAAAATTTCTGGAATTTATGATTCGGGATCAAATGTGTCATTAATTAATGCAAAATTATTAAAGATACAGCCAAGAGCATGTACAAGTGATATACAAATAGTTAACTTGAAGACTATTAATGGTGAGAAGAAAACAAAAGGTATGGTAACACTTTTTTTTTTTTTTTTATTAGAAAATAGTTTTTTTTCTTGTTTACATTGCACCTGCAAAGCTACTGCAAGTAGCTTGTCGGCAGGAAAATAGTGTGGACAACAACATGATACAATATACAATGTTTTACAATAGAAGAAAAAAATATTGCAATTTAATAAAAAACATAATAAAAATATAAATAAGTATAAAGAAAAAAAAAATAAAATAAAATAAATAAAATAAAATATTAATAATTAAAAATTAAAAATTAAAAATGCACGAGGAGTCAAGTCAATACATAAAATCTGATTCCAATAGCCATGTTCTAAACAATAGTGCAAATTTAGGTGTCGAGCAACATTTTTTCAAATCATATGGCAGCATATTAAAAATAAGTGGTACAATGTGTTCAAGAGTTCGCTGGCCATGTTTATTAGAAAATCTAGGTACTATCATCCCTTCATTTTGTGTAAGCCTAGTATTGTACATGTGATCCACCATTGTTTTGTATGGGCTATCTAAGATATGTTGCATACAGATTTTATACCAAAAAAGAGCTCTAATAGGTAACACATTTATGGATTTATACATAATTGTGATATTTTGCCGCTGGTCATAAACTGCTTTGCTGACGAGTAATTTGACCATAGCGTTTTGAATTGACTGTACATGTTGGATGTTTGTTTTACATGAGTGCCCCCAAGACGTTATACCATATCTCACATTAGATTCAGCCAGGGACAAATAGATTAGTTTCATGGTTTTGATGGGTACATAATATTTAAGTTTATAAAGTTTGCCTACAATCGCTCGAAGGCGCTTACATAGCTTAACAATATGGATATCCCATTTCATATTACAATCCACCGTCACCCCTAAGTAGACATATTCTTTGACTAGGTCAATACTTCCACAGGCGCAGGGCTGTATACAGTTATTGTGTATGCAGTCAAAGTTATGGGATACTAATGATGGTGCTATTGCATATCTGGCATGAGGCGATCTTATGTGCATTAGTTTTGTTTTTTGTGCATTTATAACTAAGCCAGAGTCGTGAGACCATTTTAGTAATGCTATGAAGTCCTGCTGTAGCATATTCATGGCCGTGAGCAGATCCCTATGTGAGATGACAAGTGCTGTATCATCCGCATATACATAGTGCTTGATAAAAGAAAATACTTTATTCATAAGAGAGACAAATACTATGTATAATGTTGGACCTAGGATAGAACCCTGCGGTACACCAGTAGACAATGATCCCACTTTACTCAATTTTCCATTTATTTTGACCTGAATTTTACGATCACTAAGGTAGTTCTTCAAAAGTTTAAGAAAACGTCCTCGCACCCCTATCGCCTCCAGAACTTTAAGTAATTTTGTTGGATCTATAGTATCAAAAGCTTTCGAATTGTCTATAAACAAAACTAATAATTGTTTTTTATCGTTTAGTTCATTATTTATGTAATTTGAAAAATCTTGAAGTAACAGTTCAGAGCTCTTCTTTTTTTGAAAGCCATATTGGTGTGGATCTATTATTGAGAAAGACTCGAGGTATTTATTCAATTTTATGGAGATGTATTTTTCAAGTATCTTTTCTATTGCAGGCAAGATACTGATCGGTCTGTAATTTCCTATGTCAATATGTCTGCCACTTTTGTATATAGGTCTTATAATGCTACATTTAAGCTCATCTGGTATTACGGCTTGCATTAATATTATGTTAATTAAATGTGTCAAAATCGGTCCTAAAATATCTATGTGTTTTTTAATATCAAACATTCTGATGTTATCTATTCCGGGTGATTTTGAATTTTTTAGAATTTTTACAATATTCTGAATATCTAAAAGTGTGGCACGTGGTATATAAAGACTATGTGGTAGCTGTGTTGGTTCAACATTTGATGCTCTAAGATCACATTTATGTACTAGTGAGTTTATACTGTCCGAAAAGTAGTTGACAAAGTCGTCCGACACTGTTTCTGCAGATTTATCTTTTAGTAAGTACCTTGAGATTACTTCATCGCAATTACTCTTAGATCTACGTCCTAATATTTTATTTATCTCATCCCATGTATTCTTTGTGTTTCCATAATAATTTTTGAATTTTTCATTAAAAAAGGTAAATTTACATTTAAATATTAATTTAGTTACAATATTCCGAAAAGATTTATATTGTTTTTCATAAATCTTATTTTTTGGTGAATTTTTCCAAATTTTATATAAATTATCTCTCTTTTTAACGCTATCCAATACTTCATTTGTCATCCACTGTTTTATAGGCCATGGTCTTTTTCTTGGCTGAAAATGTATGTATATCTTACTTTTTTCATAAATATCGTTAAATTTACATTTTATTTGTTTATAAAGCTTAATGCAATCTTTTTCACAGAGTAATTCATTCCAATTGAAATTCCTTATGCTTGTATCGATCCTTTTTTGAGATAAAATTGAAACTTTAGTTGTTGTTAATTTCTTATTACTTTTAAAAAATGGAATATTTATCGCCGTAACAAAATGATCGGCTAAATTAATCTCGCACACACACGATGAAAGCGTATCAGTGATTTTGTTTCCACTCTTGAATCTTACAAAAATATGATCAATGCACGAACGTGTTATTTTTCCTGCACTAACCGCTTCTCGCGTGACGTCATCGATACATTTAGTAAAATAGTTCATCGATAATAAGTTTTCATATTGAATGGTTAGCGGGTCAAGACAGTTTAACAAATCAATATTTACATCCCCAAAGATTAGTACATTTTCACAGTGATTTGGGGAAAGATTATTGAGTATTGTTGAAAGTTCATTAATGAAAGCTAATTTACTTAAATTTGGTGGGCGATATATTGCTAGTAAGGTAAGTTCATTATTATTTGGAAGTGTGATTATACCGAAAATATTTTCAAATACCTGAGTTTCCAATTTCTTTTGTGTGAAAACAAATGTATCTCTGATGTATACAGTAATACCCCCACCAGACCTGTGTTCGCGAATATAGCTTACACTATTGTAACCTGGAATCTCATATAAACTGGCATGTTCACTTTTAATAGAGGTTTCACAAAGCATAAGTACATCTATTTTTTTCCAACAATCGTGAAGGTACATATGTAATACATCCCAGTATTTAGAAATTGAACGAATATTAACTTGTACACATATAAAACTTCCCACTTCACTATTTTTTTCTACCATTTCTTCGGTCCACTGATCTAACCTATTAGTTCTCTTAAAGTCAACATCACTGTCTTCATCTATGTATTTAGACGCCATAGCTGATAGTGGAGAAATCCCTCGAAAGCGCAGCTAGGTATGCCGGGCAGTTTTCCCTGTCTCCGGTAGGGTGATCGGCGAGTTTTCCAAATCTGGTGCAGGTGGCACAAACTGGCTTCGCAGCAGTATTTGGGCAACTATCTCGAGCGTGACCATCCTGGCCACAGTGACCACATCTTGTTTGGTCTTTACAGAATTTAAAAGAGTGTCCAAGCATTTGGCACTTGGAACACACTGTAAGGCCAATAAAATCTCGGACGCGGCACACTGTCCAGTCCACAAAAATAAAAATCTACAATATAGAAAGAATTGTGGACATATTTGTAGTAGATAATGAACATTTTAATTACGATTTTCTAATTGGTTTGAATTGTATCAAAAATTTCAAATTAATGCAAAACGAAGAATTAAAGATCATACAATGTAACAAACCAGAAGAAGCGACCTCAAATGAAGATATAAAAAAGAATAACTACTCAAAAAATGATACTTCAAATATAACAAATATCAAAATTCCTGATGTACTAGGTAAAATAGAGGAACAAGACACCAAAAACATAAACAAAGGTGAAATAAATTTCAACAAACATATAAACACGGATGGATTTGAACTGATAATAAACCATCTAGATTTATATCAACAATCAGAAATTGATAAGTTGGTAGAAAAATACAAACCAATCTTCGCCAAAGATAAATACGACGTCGGTACTGTAAAAGATTATGAAGCTCATGTTGACTTGATGGTGGATAAATACTGTTACAAACGTCCATACAGATGCACAGCAGAAGATAGAAGACAAATAGAATATCAAATATCAAAACTATTAGAGAAGAATTTAATTGAGGAATCTTATAGCCCATTTGCTGCTCCAGTAACTATGGCATATAAAAAAGAAGATGATCAAAAAACAAGGTTATGTATAGATTTCAGAGAATTGAACAAAATTGTCGTCCCTCAATCACAACCTTTTCCGTTGATTGAGGATTTGATGGTTAAAACCGTAAACTGTAAATATTTTTCTACTTTTGACATAAATTCCGCATTTTGGTCAATTCCTTTGAAAATTCAAGATAGATATAAAACTGCATTTGTTACACAAGAAGGTCATTTTCAATGGACGTGTCTCCCGTTTGGGTTGAGGACGGCCCCAGCCATTTTTCAAAGAATATTGAGCAACATCATAAGAAAATACAAACTCTCCAGTTTTGCAGTAAATTTTATAGATGACATATTAATTTTTTCAAGAACTTTTGAAGAACATATGGAACATATATCGAGACTAATGGAGGCAATTCTAACAGAAGGCTTTAGACTAAAATTTTCGAAATGTACTTTTGCAAAAAATTATGCAAAATATTTAGGTCACATAATAGAAAACAATTCAATCAGACCTCTGAAAGATTATTTAACCGCTGTCAAAAACTTTCCAGTTCCGGAAACAAAAAAAAATATACGCCAATTCCTAGGAAAAATAAATTTTCATCATAAATTTGTGCCACACAGTGCGATTATCCTGGACCCGTTACACAATTTATTACGGAAAGACGTGAAATTCATATGGTCCACAGAATGTCAGGAAACATTTGATAAAATAAAAGCATTGTTATGTTCAGAACCACTTCTGAATATCTTTGACCCTGAACTACCAATAAGCATTTACACGGATGCTAGTATCAAAGGAGTGGGAGCAGTGCTGAAACAAAAAGATAAAAACGGGGACTGTAAGCCGGTTGCTTATTTTTCAAAAAAATTGACTGAAGCTCAAAAAAAGAAGAAAGCAATATACCTAGAATGTCTGGCAATAAAAGAAGCTGTGAAATATTGGCAACACTGGCTTATGGGAAAAGAATTTACCATCTACTCAGATCATAAACCATTAGAAAATATGAACATAAAGGCTAGAACCGACGAAGAACTAGGGGATTTGACGTATTATTTATCCCTATATCAATTATAACTATAATATCAATTTAAA
Source organism: Limnephilus rhombicus (assembly GCA_929108145.2). Classification (NCBI taxonomy): domain Eukaryota; kingdom Metazoa; phylum Arthropoda; class Insecta; order Trichoptera; family Limnephilidae; genus Limnephilus; species Limnephilus rhombicus. The sequence continues at coordinate 44,148,084 of OV815283.1, forward strand.
ATTAAATATAACCCAGGAAAATCAAACCAAGAAGCAGACTGTTTAAGCAGAAATCCAGTTCTAGAACCTTATGAAAATACTGATGACTTTTTAAAAGTAGTAAATTTAATAAACCTAGAAGATATAAAAAAGGACCAACACACCAATCTAGACTTACAAAATGGAAAACTTATATTGGAGAATGAAATATACTACAAAAAGAATAAAAGAAGGAAAAAAATTGTACTATCAGAACAACTTAGCAAAAGTCTAATAACGAATGTCCACGATACTTACTGCCATATTGGGAGAACCCAGATGACAAATAAAATAACACCACTCTATACAGCAAAGAATATCATCGAAAACATTAAACAAATTTGTGAAGAATGTGAAATTTTTATTAAAAACAAATCAAAGAGGAAGCCAAAATATGGTTTAATGTCACATTTAGGTCCAGCAGCACGTCCCTTTGAAATTATATCTATTGATACCATTGGAGGCTTTGGAGGGTCACGCTCAACAAAGAAATATTTACATCTTCTGGTTGATCATTTCACAAGATATGCTTATATTTTCGCATCGAAAAATCAAAGCTCCAGTGATTTTATAAAATTAATAAAAAATGTGTCACAAGGATACAACATTGATATGGTATTAACGGACCAATACCCTGGTATAAATTCCAAAGAATTTAAAGAATTTCTGAAGAAGGAGAACATAAGAATGGTTTTCACTGCTGTGGATGCACCATTTTCAAACGGGCTGAATGAAAGGCTAAATCAAACTTTAGTCAATAAGATAAGATGTAAAATAAATGAAAGTGATAAGAAAACATCATGGACTACGATTGCACAGAAATGTGTAGAAAAATATAACGAAACAGAACACACAGTCACCAAGTTTGCTCCAAAATACCTCTTGGAAGGCGAAAATGTGAATATTCTACCACTTGAATTGAAATCAAGACATACAAGTGAAGACCTTTTTTTTTTTTTTTTTTTTTTTTTTTTTTTTTTTTTTTTATTTATTTTTTTTTTTTATTTATTTTTTTTTTTTTGGTACAGTACATACAATAGATACATAAATATAATGAAAGTATATAAAAAATAAAAAAACTTAATACAATTATTTAATACAAATATACATATTTTTTTTAAATGTACTCCCATAATAAGCAAATGCTTGTGTGTATGGGAGGAAGTATTATTTGTTAGGTTATTTTGATTTTTTTTTTATTTAGTATATATTAAGAATAAGAGAAACATATGTGTGTATATGAATATATTTTTTTAATTATTATTTATTTTTTTTAGTTAAGGTTTTCAGTATATTTTTTTAATTGTGTTTTGAAATTTTTGTAACTGTCCTTAAGGGATCTTATATTTTCTGGTAATTTATTAAAGAAATTTGTTCCTAAGTATTTATAGTTTTGTTGACCCAAAGTTTTTTTACAAATGGGAATTGGTAACGTGTATTTTTGCCTAAAATTTACTGTGTTTTTGAAGGGTATGGATTTGTTTAGGATATCCTCTTTGTAAACTTGTAAGGTTGAATGATACAGGAAGAGAGTATTTAATTTTCTGACTTTAAATTCTTTGAATATGAGTTCAGATGGATATAGAAATGATTTTTTTAGTATTATTTTAATTATTAGTTTTTGCGCAATGTAAAGAGATTGTGTGTGAGTTTTATAGGCGCCACCCCATCCTATTATACCATATTGGATTATGGATTGACAGAGTGCGAAGTACGTCATTCTCAGTAGTTCTTTACTTAGAATGTGTCTCAAACAGCTAAAAATATATGTCAATTTTCGTACTCTGTTTTTAAGAATGGTTATATGCGGTATCCATTTTAGACATTGGTCAATAGTGATTCCTAGATATTTGGTTGAAGTTTTCATTTCAATATTAGTACACAATAAGTTACAGTGGTGTTGTTGAGTGTGTGGTGCAGAATGGATCCTTATGTTTATTTCATTCGGCGTGTTTGTTTTTTTTATGAAAAATGGTATGTAATGTGTTTTTTTAGAGTTTAATGTTAGTAGGTTATTGTCAAACCATGTTTTTAATTCATTCATGTCTATGTTAGCCCTTTTATTCAGTTCTAACCATGTGTTTGCTTTTAGAAGAAGCACTGTGTCATCTGCATATGAGATAATTTGCCCGTATTTAGCAACTTCAAATATATCATTTACATATAATATGAACAAAAGTGGTCCTAGAACTGTGCCTTGTGGTATTGAGAAGTTACTACTTTCGGAATCACTTAGTTCATTTAATATTTTTACTTGTTGTGGTCTATTTTCCAAAAAGCTTATAATCCAGGATAGCACCAGTCCATTTATTCCAATTGATTTGATTTTTTTTATTAAGTTAGTATGAGATATACTATCAAATGCTTTTTTAAGGTCAATAAATATTCCAATGCATTTTTCATTTGAGTCTAGGGCGGTATATATATAGTTTGTTATTTTCGCAATGGCATCATGGGTGCTGGTGTTTTTTTGAAACCATACTGTTTAGAATTTATAATGTGATGTTGTTCTAAGAAGGCCCAGATTTGTTTTTTTACAATTTTTTCGAATATTTTTGATATATTAGATAAAAGGGATATAGGACGGTAATTTTGTGGGTCTTTTGGGCAGTCTGCTTTATATATTGGTGTTATTATTGTTCTTTTGTAATTATTTGGAAATACACCTTTTATAAGGCTTGTATTTATTATATGAGTTAATGGGCAAATTAGATATTGTTTCATTGTTTTTAATATGTTTACATCTATGTTGTCATAACCGGGAGCAGAGCCAAGATAGATATTGCCTGAAAAGAGATAGGGAACTTGCTCTTAAGAACACAATAAAATCACACAACTATAATAAAAAAATATTCGACATACACAGGGAAGAATATAAATTGGAAGTGGGAGACAGAGTCTACGTGGAAAACGGAAATCGACTAAATAGGAAGAAATTGGAGGAATTGCGGATTGGACCATACAAAATTCTAAAGAAGGTCTCAAATTCAATCTATGAAGTTGATACCGGACACAGGAAAGCAGAATCAAACCTCTACCACATTACAAAACTGTGTCCAGTGTTTGCTAGTAAATGAACAATTGCATGCATTCTCTTTTGCAATTGTTTCTCCCTAGGGAGGGAGATGTAAAGAAAACCACTTATGAGTGCTTTCCTTAAGATTGTATTCACTGAGTAAGTACTGAGCTACTTGGTGGCCCACTAGATATCAAACAAATGAATCGAGTTAGGAAAATATAACTGTCAGAATTATTGGATTAACAATTCCTGAAAATATTATCTTATTTTATTTATTATTTATTAAAGAAACCTGAAATAAGGGCTTTAAATGTTGTTTCTTTTGTTTTTATAGAGAAACGCAATTACGCCTTTGTTTTATTCAAGAATATAAAGAAAATCATTATATATATATGTAAAGGAAATATATTCCCTTTAAATTTGAATCCTATAATGTCAATTAGAATGCAATCATCGATTGTCATTTGTTTTGTTATTCTATTATTTGATTGTTAGAAAAAACCATTCAAAGTGATATTAATAAACATAAATGTCGTTTCTTAGTTAAAAAAAACTTTGCAACACAAGTGTTTTATTTAGAAATTAATAAAAAGGAATTAAACCTATCAACATATTATAAAACGACATTTCGTTTTAAACCAAAAATGGAGAAAATTCAATTCGAATTTACGATAAAACCAGGAGACATATTAACTTCAAAGTTGGTGATACTGTTTTTGTGGAGAATGGAAACAAACTTAACAGGAAGAAGCTCGACGAATTGAGAATCGGACCCTACAAAATAATAGAAAAATTATCAAACTCAATTTACAAGATAAATACTGGTCGAAAAAAATTGGAATCAAATTTTTTCCACATCTCGAAATTAATTCCAGCACCTGCATTGATGAACCATGAAGAGGATATCGAAGATGAATGAAAATTTTTGCAATAATTTTCTTTCCCGCGGGGGGGGGGAGATGTAAAGGAAATATATTCCCTTTAAATTTGAATCCTATAATGTCAATTAGAATGCAATCATCGATTGTCATTTGTTTTGTTATTCTATTATTTGATTGTTAGAAAAAACCATTCAAAGTGATATTAATAAACATAAATGTCGTTTCTTAGTTAAAAAAAACTTTGCAACACAAGTGTTTTATTTAGAAATTAATAAAAAGGAATTAAACCTATCAACATATTATATATATATGTATATTTCTCTGTATTTGTCAGTATTTTATATTCAGTCCTGATGATGGTACGGAGGTACCAAAACCGGTAGACGGAAGAAATAATAAAGTGACGTAAACAAAGTGTTTTCTTTTTATTTATTTAAATTAAATATCAATCGGTTAAATATCAAATTTTCAATGCAATCGGTTAAACGGTTTAGCAATGCATAATTTCATGATGCCAGAGCTCACTTTTGTACACAGAAACCATCGCCGACATGCGCACATCAAATTCCCAAAGTTTCATCGCAATCGGATGAACGGTTTAGCAATGCATAATCTTATGATGCCAGAGCTCAATATTGTCCACAAAAACCATCGCGGGCATGCACACATCAAATCAAGGGGATGTGCACTTCTAATCCCAAAAGTTTCATCCCAATCGGATGAACGGTTTAGCAATGCATAATTTCATAATGCCCGAGCTCACTATTTTATACAGAAAGAATCGAAGGGATGCAGCAATCAAATCCCCAAAGTTTCATCGCAACCGGATGAACAGTTTAGCAATTCACAATTTCATGAAGCCAGAGCTCAACATTTTATGCAGAAAGAATCGAAGGGATGCGCACATCAAATCCCCAAAGTTTCATCGCAATCGAAGAAGAACTAACACAGAACGTGAAAATTAACTTTAAAAAAAGTGTGCTTCAGACCACACGACCGAAGAAAAACTTCATTAACTTTTGCCGGATATCCTATGTATATAATGTTAAATTGTGCAGGCGCTGGCATTATAATGTAGTTTCCCGGGACTTCGGATGGAACCAGTACAGTTTAATTTACCCCGATGTTAAAGTGGCCTTGCAACGCATGCCGGGTACCCGTTGTATTTAATGTTATATAGTGCAGGCGCTTGCATTATAATGTAGTTTCCCGGAACTTGGGATGGAACCATTACAGTTAAGTTGACCCGGATGTTAAAGTGACCTTGCAACGCATGCCGGGTACCCGTTGTACATAATGTTATATAGTGCAGGCGCTTGCATTAAAATGTTGTTTCCCGGGATTTGGGATGGAACCCCACACAGTTTAATTGACCCCGAGGTTTAAGTGACCTTGCAACGCATGCCGGGTACCCGTTGTATATAATGTTATATAGTGCAGGCGCTTGCATTATAATGTAGTTTCCCGGGACTTGGGACGAAAACATTACAGTTTAATTGACCCCGAGGTTAAAGTGGCCTTGCAACGCATGCCCGGTATACGTTGCAAGGCCACTTTAACCTCGGAGTCAATTAAACTGTAATGTTTTCATTTTTTTCACAATTAAACTGTTATGTAGTGCAGGCGCTTGCATTATAATGTTGTTTCCCGGAATTTGGGATGGAACCATTACAGTTTAATTGACCCCGAGGTTTAAGTGACCTTGCAATGCATGCCGGGTACCCTTTGTATGTAATGTTATATAGTGCAGGCGCTTGCATTGTAATGTAGTTTCCCGGCACTTGGGATGAAAACACTACAGTTTAATTGACCCCGAGGTTAAAGTGGCCTTGCAACGCATGCCGGGTACCCGTTGTAAATAATGTTATATATTGCAGGCGCTTGCATAAAAAATGTAATTTCCTGGGAATTGGGATGGAATCATTGCACTAAAGTTGACCCCGAGGTTACAGTGACCTTGCAACGCATGCCATGTACCCATTGTATATAATGTTATGTCGTGCAGGCGCTTGCATTAAAATGTTATTTCCCGGGAATTGGGATTGAACCATTACAGTTTAATTGACCCAGAGGTTAAAGTGGCCTCGCAACGCATGCCGGGTACACCCTGTATATAATTTATTTATTTACGGACAAATAGTCTATTAACAATATAGAAGTTTTACTTTTTAGCTCACTATTGTAGTTGTATTGTATTTCATTTTGCGCGGCTAAGTAGTTACTAAGTAGGTAGGTACTTTGTTGTAATATTTCACCAAAACGACGCCATTATGTTGTTGAGCATAAAATAATTTTATTTAACTTTTTTTCAGGACAAATAAATTTATTCAATATCGTGTTTTGATTTTTAAAGGAAAAAAGTCCCTGCAAGTAAGTACCTACCTAGAACACGCGTAATATATGTATTTTTATTATTTAAAAATGTCCAATTAGAACCATGCTTCATTCATAAATAATCAACACATTTATAAATAATAAGGCTGGGTTGTTTAAAAAAAAAATTGACAATTCTTAAAATTTTTCTAGTAAATTTTCAGTTCTAGAAAGTTTCGTTCGGGTTCTATAATTATTTCAGTTTTGTGATGTATCTGGCCTATAATGATAAAACAACTGAACTTGAATTGAACTAACATGGAACGTGAGAATTAACTTAAAAAATGTTGAATAATTCAGAATCATTGAAACAACTTTACCTTAGAGTCTATTGCATTAAAACCTAATTAGTTGTGTAGGTACCTATTGCGGTAGGTACCTGCGCATTTCCTCAAAAATTCCAGCAATCTTTTTGCTTTTTTCATCATATTTGCAATACTACCGAAATAAGTACCTACTCTGCGATGAATAACATTTAAATTTAGCTGGCCAGTAAAACTTACACTTCTGAAGCAATCTCTAAGCATGTTTTTGTGGTGTTTTTTTTTTTAAATGTGCGAATTTTGGCAGCTTCTCCTGAAGTTTTTTACATGGTATGGGCATGTTATATTGATGTCAAAAGTTGCGGAATTCTGTACTGTAAAATAAATTTTAAAAACATCCAAGCCGGGATCGGTTTCTGGACCGCAATGCCGCGTACCGTAAAACCATAACGGAAAACTCTGAAAAGCCTGTGTTATTTAGGCTAAACATTTTACATTTCGAATCTTGACCTATCTCAACAATCCTAGCATTTGAATCATAGAAACTGACGGCCGAAAAGACATCTTTCGTTTTTTATGCGCACCTGTTGGCGGGAAGTATAACCGAGACGGGATTGAGTGATTTTATTAGAGGTGCTAGTTTTCGCCGCTGGTTCGAATCAGTTTTTTTCTGTGAATAAATCGCTAGCAAAAATAAATGATGTAGGCAAAAAAGACACGCAAAAAACGCAAAATCAATGTACTGAGACCCTGCTGAATCTTTTTCTTAAGCGAAAGTGAACCTTGCGGTTGGTGAAACGCAAAGGGCGGTGCGGTCGATTTTCGCGTGCGGGAAAAATTTCACCTCAAGCGAAAGTGACCCCTGAGGTGGTCGAAACTAAAGGGGGGAGCGGTCGATTTTCGCATCAAAAATCAAGAGTGAGCTATTCCAAAAGTGAGTATTAATATATATACTAGCTGGGCCCGTTGCAAAAGCAACTAACGGGTTAAAACACTATGCGATTTGACGTGTGAACGTGGATGATGCGAGGAGTGTGTGTTCAATAAGTATTTGAAGAAAAAAACGATGTTTGAATGTAGACGAAGCGAGTTGTGTGCGCCACATAGAGGGCACAGGCAGTAGACTGCTCAATTTGGTACACCTGCTATAGGGCCACTTCGGTCAACTGGTTCAAGGAGTTCAGTATGAGCCTTAAAGTTATTTTTTTCAATAATTTTTTTTGGAATTTTTATAATATTGAAATTTTATGGATCTTAATTTTTTTTCAGATTTTAAAATGTTTTGGATTTTGAAATTTTTTGGATTTTAAATTTTTTTTCGTTTTTTAAATTTTTTGGATTTTAATTTTTTTGGATTTTAAAATTTTTTGAAATTTAAAATTTTTTGGATTTTTAAATTTTTTGTATTTTGAAATTAAAAGTAATTTGAAATTGGTTATCAAAATAACGTAATATAATTTAGGGCCCCCTAGGTCGAGAGGTAAGACTCTCGGCTCGCAATCCGAAGATTGCGGGTTCGAACTCGATGTGTGCAAATAATTTTTGATCGATTAGTTTGTATTATTTCTCATTAACACTAATTAACTTATAAAGTATAAATTCTGGTGTAAAACCACCATTCAGAATCGAAACTTTGTTTAAAATGGCTTTGGCCGTGTTTACTTTTAGCAGATCTGAGGTTCAATTTGGGAGGCGGGAATGGGAACCGCCGCCCCAGGAACCTTTATTGGATAACGAACACCTCTGCCATAGGTCACCCTAGGTGATTCGCTGATACGTTTAGTGATTTAGCAGGGGTGCCCGGGTTCATGGGATGAGGTGTGTCTAGGTCTGATGATCAGGACATACTGAAGCCCAGATTCCTACCCACTCCTTAAACCCTTTTCCTTCCCAGAACTCTTCTCTCCTTCGTTTCTTTAACAGACGAAGCGATCAGGAGTGTGTGTTAAATTAAATATATGAAGAAAAAACGATATCTGAATGCGGATGAAGCGAGGAATGAGCGCCTACAAAGGGAATAGGTAGTCGACGGCTCCCCCAAAGTTTCATCGCAATCGGATGAACGGTTTAGCAATGCATAAATTCATGATGCCAGAGCGCACTATTGTAGTTGTATTGTAAGTACTAAGTAGGAACTTTGTTGAAATATTTCACCAAAACGACGCCATTATGTTGTTGAGCATAAAATAATTTTATAAAAACTTCTTTTCAGCACAAATAATTTTATTCAATATCATGTTTTGATTTTTAAAGAAAAAAAGCCCCTGCAAGTAAGTACCTACCTAGAACAGCGTAATATATATTTTTTTTATTATTTCACAATATTCAAATAGAATAACATTTAAAAATAATAAGGCTGGGTTGTTTAAAAAAAAATTTGATAATTACAAAATTTTTCTTGTCAATTTTCAGTTCAAGAAAGTTCTGTAATTATTTCAGTTTTGTGATGCAACTGGCCTTTAATGATAAAAAAAAAAACAGAACTTGAATAGAACCGATACAGAACGTGAAAATTAACTTAAAAAAAGTTGAATTACTCAATATATCATCGAAACAACCTTACCTTAGTATTTATTGCATTAAAACCTAATTCGTTGTTTAGGTACCCATTCAGGTAGGTACCTGCGCGTTTCCTTAAATTCTGGCAATTTTTGCTTATTTCATCATATTTGCAATATTACCGAAATAAGTAGGTACCTACCCCGATTGAATAACGTGTTAATTCGAACTGGCCAGCAATATTTAAACGATGGAATCTGTGAGCACGTGTTTTGATGATTTTTTTTTCGGAAAATTTCGAGTTTTGTCAGCATCTCCTGAACTTTTTTATATGGGATTGGCATGTAATTTTGGTATTAAAAGTTGCGGAATTCTCTACTGTATTAGATTTTTGAAAAACATCCAAGCCGAGATCGATTTGCGGGCCGCAATGAAGCGTACCGTAAAATCACTACCGAAAAGTACCGTAAAATCACTAGAAGACCGGTCAGTGGTTGAGTGGGCATAGCGCTTGGGTCCCACCCGAGCATCGCGTGTTCGATTCCTCGACTGTCTAAGTCCTCCATCACAACACAAGCAACATTTTTGGCTTTCTGTGGTGGTAGTAGGAGATTTTCAAACATTGTTGGGTTATTCGTAACCCGGGAATGTTTGTCTTTCTTTTAAAAAAAAGAAATAAAAAAAAAAACTCTGAAAAGTCTGTTTTGTTAGGCTAAAAATTTGACGTCTAAGATTCTTGACCTTACTCAATATTCGTAGCATTTTAATTTGCATTGAAACTAATGGAAAAAAGACATATTTTGTTTTTTAATGCGAACCTGTCGGCGGGAAGTGTAACCGAGCCGAATTGAGTGATTTTATTAGAGTTCTAGTTTTCGCCGCCAGTTTTTTTCTGTAAATTTTGTAGGCCAAAAAACGCTTAATTTTTGTCGCAGAGTCAAAGTACTGAAACGTGCGCTGAATTTTTTATCTCAACAATCGCCAACAGGCAAAAAATAATATTTTATTTATATGGCAAGACAACCTCTAAAATTTGTCGTAACCACCTCAAGCAGAGCCTGAAAATCGAACACCTGCGCTGGTTTTAGAACATTTCCCATACAAATTACGTCAGCCAACGGAGTCATGGCCTGGCTGAAAACTTCAGGTGGTTTGGGATAGTGTTCCATGTTCAGTATTGCAAGGTTGCAGAAAATTAAATAAACATTTCAAATATCTACCGATTTTACAGGCTGAGAACGATGTGCATTATCGATGTTATTGGATTTTTTGCAAATATCAAATATTATTGTAAAGTTTGACGCGACATTGCGAAACATTTTAAATGGGAAGCTACACATGTTTTTATTTTAAAGGTTTCTAAAACTTGTATAATTTATGATTATTAATAAACATCTCTTCCAAAATGTTTCTTGTCGTCGTAATTTACCACCCCGCAAAGGGCCTTTAAAATGTCAATTTTTCTACGTTATTTTCAAGATCGCCGTTTAATTAATTGGAATAAATTCCTAGCAAAAACCAGTTTTGTATGGGAGATTGTCGATATATCTTTCTCAACTTTTCCAGGCATTTAAAAAGAGATAGCAACCCTGAATTTGCTTCGAAGGAGAGTGTACCGTGGGGCGTTTGAAATTGGTTGAGCTTAGAGGTCATTTTGGCGGGCCAGCGGATTTTCGTCGCTGGCCCGCCAGAGTGACCCTTGAGGTCTCACCCACCCGAAGGGCAAAGTGGTCGCTTTTCCCCTCAAATCAATAGTGAGGGGAAAAAGTGAGTTTTCCCAAAACCAAGCATTAATATATATATAACAATAATAATAATTTTAACCCTTCTAGGAATTGAAGACCTACGCGAATAATACGAATAATTTTGTTAAACAGGATACAACAAGAGATAAGTTTTAAGATTTTCACGGCCAAAAGCATTTTCGTTATTTGTTTTTGGGGTGTTATGCCGTGTTGCGCTACCTCCTTCTTTAGCCAACGTTTCGGACATCGTTGCAGTGTCCATCATCAGGGCAGATCCGGCAGATCCGGTAGATGTCATCTACCGGATCTGCCGGATCTGCCGGATCTGCCCTGATGATGGACACTGCAACGATGTCCGAAACGTTGGCTAAAGAAGGAGGTAGCGCAACACGGCATAACACCCCAAAAACAAATAACGAAAAAGGATACAACAAATCAACAAAATAAATCTCTTGTTTTGTATTTACTGCTAGATCAAAGGTCATTCAATAACAAATTATTGGAAAAAAGATAGCGATAATAGGAAACCATATGTTAGTAGCATTAACAATAAGAAACATATCAATGGTCCAAAAAAACTAGAAACGAGTCAATCTTACCGCGCCCCTTCTTGTGCACAAAGAAAGAGGGAGTAGAAGAGTTGGCTCCGCCTAGTGCAACAATTCCTTTCTAGCCCGTCTCCTCAAGCGGTGGACGCACTGCCACAGGAGAAGGATAGTACAGAGGATGAGCGTCCTTATGCCGACATTTTTGTTCTAAATAATAATTATAAAGCACTGCTAGACAGTGGTGCTTCTTTGTCTTGTTTAGGGGGGGATAGTTATAAGATATTTTTAGATTTAGGAGTAGAATTAGTTAAAGTTGATTTTAGCGTTACTACAGCTGACGGTACCAGCCAGCCTGTTTTAGGGTCTTTAACTTTGCCGGTGACGTACAATTTAACCAAAAGGAGGTTATCTTTTACGTCATTCCAACGTTGACACCTAATTTCGTATTGGGGGTGAACTTCTGGAAACAGTTTCGAATCGCACCGGAACTGTTCTCAAAAGTTCGCGTACCTCAACAAAAGGGTCAAATCAATGAGGTTAAAGCAATTCGGCCTGCCTTTTCACTAACAAATTCAGAAAACAAAGCCCTTAAAATAAAATATAAAATACATACAACAGGTCCGCCTATTAAACAACGTTATTTCCCACTGTCTCCGGCAAGATAACGTCAACTTGACGCAGAAGTAGATGAGATGTTAAAACTTGGAGTCATCCATCCTTCGCGATCTCCATGGTCGAGTCCAGTGCTCATAGTACAAAAAAAGACGGAACGGGTCGTTTTTGTCTGGACTCCAGGAAAATTAACGATGTTACAACACGCGATTCCTATCCATTACCATACATAACAAGTTCCTAGACAAGCTGGGCGGTGCCAGATACATCTCGTCTATAGACTTATCTAAAGCTTTTTGGCAAATTGAATTAGATAAGGACTCCTGTCAGAAGACAGCGTTCGTTGTACCCGGTCGTGGATTGTTTGAATTCACCCGGATGCCCTTCGGACTCAAAAACGCACCAAGTAAGCTGCAAAGACTGGCCGACCACTTGTTTGGTCCAGAATTTGACGACAATGCCTTTTTTTATTTAGACGACCTGATTTTGGTATCAGAAGACTTAGATTCACATCTTTGTTTATTGAACCGTGTCTATGAACGACTACGAGACGCAGGTCTAACCATAAATCTGAAAAAATCGGAGTTCTGCAAGGCCGAGCTCAAATATCTCGGGTACATGGTTCAAATATCTCGGGTCTTCGTACAGACCCCAAAAAGATGGACAGTATAAAAAACTTCCCAGTACCCAAGAACGCAAAGCAAATCCGAGCCTTCATTGGATTATGTGGGTACTTCAGAAGATTCATAATGGGTTTTTCGAGCATTGCATTAAAAGACTCACTGGTTCGAAAAAAGGAATCAGCAACTTTGCTTGGTCTCCATAGGCCGTGACCGCCTTTAACGCGTTGAAAAAAGCATTAACATCAGCTCCGGTTTTAAGTTGCCCGGATTTTACAAAACCCTTCGCGATACACTGCGACGCCAGCTCTGGTGGAATAGGCGGAGTTTTAATTCAGAACATTGATGGGCTAGAGCACCCCATTGCATATTATTCAAGGTGTTTAAATACTCACTAACGCATCTACGGAATTACGGAGCGTGAACTATTAGCAGTATTAGATTAAGTAACGCACTTTAGACCTTACATTGAAGGAGCGCATTTCACAGTTGTAACTGATCATTCAAGTTTGAAATGGTTAGGTTCGTTATCTAATCCTAGTGGCCATCTTGCAAGACGGAGCTCACGGTTATCACAATTTTCCTTTGATGTTGTTCACCGTAAGGGAACTCAACATATTGTACCGGACGTCCTTTCGCGTATGGATGTAGCTCTTATATCGGGGTCTGACCTTAGTGATACCACTGATAAATGGTATTTAAATGCTTGGAAAGGTTGTCAGGAATTCCTCCAACGATTTCAGAACTTCCAAATTAAAGACAACGAGTTGTATCGTCACACGAAAACCCAGTAGGACTTATGCGAAGACACCGCATGGAAAAGGGTCATTCCTCAAGAGGATAGGAAAAATATTATTTCAGACTCCCATGACTCCGCGCGCGCCTGTCACCCAGGGGTCTTCAAAACCTATAAAAAGCTTCAACTTAGGTATTACTGGCCTAACATGTACAAAGATGTCAAATATTTCATAAGTCACTGTACCGTTTGTAAGGCACACAAAATTAGCACGGCACCACTGAATGCAATTTCTACAAACCCGAAGAAAGTATCCAGGCCTATGCAAATGCTTTCATTAGACTTAGTAAGACCGTTGCCTCGTAGCTACTCCGAACATATAGTTATTTTATTTTGTGTAGATGTTTTCTCAAAGTTCACATGAAAAACTTAGAGGAAAACATTTTTCTAGTACATGGTGTACCGAGGACCATTATTTATGACAATGGGCCTCAATTCATTTCAAAAGAGTTCAAAGAACTCCTTAAAAGCTTTAATATTCATTTGCCATTTTACAATTCTCTGTATACCCCACAAAACAATGTGGTTGAGAGGTACAATCAGACATTAGGTACTGCTTTATCAATTCTGGTCGAATCAAACCACCGTAACTAGTCAAAAATTTTGCCACAGGTTCAGACCGCAATGAATAACACTGTCAATTGCGCGACAAACTTCAGACCGTATTTTCTAATGCACGGCCGTGAGCAGATACTTGATGGGTATTTGCACCGTAACCCTATTCATGATGGGGATAACAACGCTCAAAAGGAAGCTTCGCCTTCCACATATGCACAAAAGCTGCAAGGTTTGGCAGACGTTTATGAGCAAGTTTCAGATGCTCTACTCAAGGCGTATAAAAAGGGGGCTGTTAAGATTTCAGGTACTGAAATATTAATATTTGTGATTTTCACCCTAATGGTTGTGGCAACATTCTTTTGTGTTGGCAATTGCCAGGGCGAGTTCGTATTGCCACGGATTTTAATTCCTTCTTCTCTTGTTACCATCCGTCTTGGGCGGGTCGTTTTTGGCAAAACTTCTGCTGCCAGGTTTTCACTTCATGTGGGTTATAAAACCGCGGAGAGAGATAGCATCATTGAGCTCACCCTACATGAGCTACCCTACGGGTCTTTTTATTGTGTGAATAAAGACCAATTATTCAAGAGCTGGAGTTATTATTGAAGAGTTACTCCAGCCACACTTCCCGTTGGAATCTGGTGTTACCACACCGGATTGCTCTGTCAGGAGAGCGGAAGTACAGATCCTGAACATTGAACGACCGGCCCAAGACGGATGGTAACAAGAGAAGAAGGAATTAAAATCCGCGGCAATACGAACTGTTCGGGCGCCACAATGTTCAGGATCTGTACTTCCGCTCTCCTGACAGAGCAATCCGGCGTGGTAACACCAGATTCCAACGGGAAGTGTGGCTGGAGTAACTCTTCAATAATAACTCCAGCTCTTGAATAATTGGTCTTTATTCACACAATAAAAAGACCCGTAGGGTAGCTCATGTAGGGTGAGCTCAATGATGCTATCTCTCTCCGCGGTTTTATAACCCACATGAAGTGAAAACTGGCAGCAGACGTTTTGCCAAAAACGACCCGCCCAAGACGGATGGTAACAAGAGAAGAAGGAATTAAAATCCGTGGCAATACGAACTCGCCCTGGCAATTGCCAACACAAAAGAATGTTGCCACAACCATTAGGGTGACAATCACAAATATTAATATTTCAGTACCTGAAATCTTAACATATTCCCGCCCAAAAACGAGTATTAAGGAATAGTCGTTTTTCATACAATAATATAAGAAGAGATTGCAACATTGGTACTCAGAATTTACCCAACGAGTTCACATACAAAAATAAACAATATTCAATATATGGATATCAAAATAATAACAAAAAAACTTATAACTAAGTATATAACCCTATGTCAGACTTGACATTAAAAAATAAAGTTTAATAACGTAGAACCTTCTGGTGCGCTGCACCCACTTATGAGAAAATAGTTTAACACTTGGCACTGATGAGCCTGACGGCACTTTGATTTACACATCACATCACTTTTAGCGTTGTAATTGGTTCTTAATCCAGGTTGGAGGAAGGATCCTCCATGGGAAGTAGACAGAGCTGTGTCACGGCTCTTTTGGTGACACCTCTGGCCGTCCTCAAGGAGACGACGTGGACGCGTCCGTCTTGGCCAGGGTGGATCTCCGTCACTCGCGCCGTCCTCCAGTACTGCGGAGGTAGTTGGTTGTCTTTGATGATGACCATGTCACCAGGCTGTAAACTGCGTTGACGTCCTTCTTGCCATTTGACTCGGTTCTGCAATTCTGCTAGGTATTCCCGGCTCCATCTGTGCCAAAAAAATTGAACAACGGTAGACATCTTTTGGTAAATATTAAGCCTGTTTGTAGGCAGATGGTGGATATCAAGCTCAGGCAATGCTAACAGGTTGTCGCCAATAAGGAAGTGTGACGGAGTGAGTGCGTTGAAGTCATTTGGATCTGATGTTAATGGAGTCAGAGGACGGGAATTTAAACAAGCCTCAATCTGTATTAGTATGGTATTCATGCCTTCGTATGTCAAAACAGTTGACCGCATTGCTTTTTTTAAATGTAACTTGGTCATTTTAACTGCACTTTCCCAAAGTCCCCCGTGATGCGGTGAGCGGGGAGGCAAGAAACTCCAGCTAATATTCTGCTGGGCCAAAAAATTATGGATTTCTTTATCAGATGCCTTCAAAAAATCAAATAGTTCAGTAAGTTCCCTATAACTACCTGTAAAGTTAGTTACATTATCAGTAAAGAGTCGTGAGGGTTTACCCCTCCTAGCTATAAATCCTTTCAATCCATTCATAAATGCCATTGAAGTTAAATTAGTCACTAATTCTAGGTGAATTGCCTTCGTTGAAAAACAAATAAATAAATATATGTAAGATTTTACACTCTTAGCATTTCTGGTTAAACCAGACTTAATTAAAATTGAACCTGCAAAATCTATGCCGGTTACATAAAATGGTCTTTGGATTCGGAATCGGTCAGCAGGAAGGTCACCCATGAGCTGGCGACACTCGCGCGGACGGACTCGGAAACATACAATACATTTATGCAGTGCTCGCTTCACTGCGTTTTTACCATATATTGGCCAAAAACGTAAACGCAGTAATGCGAGCAGAGCATTACATCCTAAATGTAAATTCTCATAATGCAGATGGGTTATTATTAAGTCAGTCAACTTATGATTTTGTGGTAACAAAATTGGATGTTTTTGAGAGAGCGAGGTAATATCGGATTGTGATAGTCGACCTCCAACACTCAACAACCCATCCTGCATAAAAGGATTTAGTGCCTTTACCTTGCTCTGCCTAGATACAAATCTTCCATTACTCACAGACGCTGGTAACGATAAATTTTTTAGTGGGGCTACACGAGATTTAGCGCATATTAACTGTGATTGGTGAATGCCGTGTTCATCGGTAGATCTTAAATACAGACAAGCGCCATATGCTCCTTGAGATGCATCGCAAAAACCGTGTAAGCTAAAAGATTTTTTATTAAAGCAGAAAATTTTCCTCGGTACCCGAATATGATTTGCTTTACTGAGACTCAGCGTGTAAGTCTGCCAGGCCAATAAAAGGTCATTGGGTAGCTTGTCATCCCAGGATGTTTTTAGCTTCCACAATCTTTGCATAATTATCTTACCGACAATGATTACTGGGCCTACCAGTCCTAAAGGGTCAAACACTTTTGACACTAATGATAAAACTTGACGTTTTGTTACTTCTAACTTTGAGTCTATGCTTTCTACCTGATAGGTAAACTCATCAAATTTGGTGTCCCATATTAATCCGAGAATCTTAGCTTCATTGGATTCATTTGGCAATAATTCTAAATTATCTTTAGAATCATTAATCGAGGGCGCATTAGACCTCCATTTTCTAATCTCCATGCCTGCTGTAGCAAGCGCATTAATGATTTGTGATTTAAGCAAGTGACAAGTATCAATGGAGTCACTACCAGAAAGAAAATCATCTACATAAAAATTTTCCTTAAGGGATTTACTAGCTAATGGATGAGTAAATGAAACGTCATTACCTAGCTGATGCAGACAACGTATTGCTAAATGAAGCGAAGGAGCCAAACCATATGTCACCGTGTTTAGCGTATAGTGTTTCGAACAATCCTCCGCATCCTTTCTCCATAATATACGTTGGTAATTTCTGTGTTCCGGGTTGATATTAATTTGGCGGTACATCTTTGCAATATCTGCGGTGACTGCATATTGATGTTTTCTGAAAAATACCAAGTGACAAAATATATCATTTTGAATGGTGGGCCCAATCATTAGAGCGCGATTCAAAGAAATCCCTCGAGCGGGTTTAGCCGACCCGTCAAAAACAACACGAATTTTAGTAGTTGTGCTTGATTCTTTAAATTCAGCGTGATGTGGTAAATAATAAGTAGTTTCATCGCGTTTTGGAGGTTCACATTCAGTCATGTGACCTAATGCAAGATACTCATCAATAAATTCCGAGTATTGTTCCTTTAAACTAGGTTGTCTTAAGAATTTTCTTTCCATTGACTCTAATCTACCTTTAGCAATACTAAATGAATCTCCTAATTGAGATAGGTTAGATTTAAATGGTAAGTTGACTACAAATCTACCATTTGCATCGCGTTTATGCGTGCCTTTGAAAATCTTTTCACATTCACTATCTTCCAGAGAGTGATGCTTACTATTTTCAGTTTCTTCAACCTTCCAAAACCTTTCTATTTGATTCTGCAAAGAATTTAATGAAATATGACAAACTTTAACTGGCCTCGTATTATGACGCCTCTGTACAGCTCCTGATATTATCCAGCCTAGCTCCGTTCGATGCAATGTAGGTTTATCCTTTCCTAACTGTATCTGATCCGTACGAACCACCTGCCAGAATATCTCTGCTCCGATCAGCATATCAATAGAAGCTGGCTGGTAAAACTGCGGATCAGCTAACTGGATACCGTCTGGAATGTTCAACATTTTTGGATTAATCAAGGTCTGCGGAAGATTGCAAGAAATCTCATCTAATACCAAACAAGATATTTCATCCCGGTATTGAGAACATAATGATTTAAATTTAATGTCAACTGTTTCCTTTACATGAATTAAATTATTATGCAAACCTGAAACAGGTATATTCAACTTTGTACAATGCAAATTTAATCTTTTACAAGTATCCTTTGTAATAAAATTAGACATTGAACCCGAATCCAAAAGTGCGCGTATTTTGTGTGTTCCACCATACGCGTCTTCTATTTTTACTATTACGGTAGATAGTAAAATTTCCCGCCCGTTCATGTCACTATGACATGTTAAATTTACTGGTGCCTCCGACTGACCCTTGCCAGTCCAAGTACCCGCTTGTACATTATCAGTATTGATATGTAACAGAGTGTGATGTTTTCGATCACAAACACTGCATTTTTCCTTCCACCTGCACACCTTTGAAGGGTGCCCCGGTTTTAGGCAGTTATAACATAAATTGTTCTCTGATACGAGCTTTCTTCGTGCCGCTGGTTCTTTGTTAACAAATATTTTGCACGAATAAATGAAATGACTGTCATTACACAGCATACATTTAACGTTGCCCGAAGCTAACATAACCTTGTTTGTAGAATTCCTTTCCTTAAAATTAAAAAACCTTGGTTTTGTTGCAACTGGTTCCGATTTCTGTTGCATTCCACCAATGTCACCTTGGATAGTTTCCAGGATCTGAGACCTTTGTGAAATAAAATTGCTAAACTGCATGAATGTAGGATAAACTTTGTCGCACTCTATTGATTCCCAAAGGCTACGTGTGTGATTATCTAACTTTGAGGTTAGAATATGTATGATTAATGTATCCCAATGTTCTGTTGGTAGCTTTAAGTTGTGTAAAGCTCTCAAATGAATGTTTGCTTGATCAATTAAATTCCGTAATTCATGATGATTCTGTCGTTTTAACGGTGTAAAATTAAATAAGAAATTCAAATGTCTATTTGCTATAAGTCGGACATTTTCGTATCTCGAAATAAGCATTGTCCAAGCTGCACTATAATTATCCCCGGTTATTTCTAGAGAACTAATCAAATCAAGTGCCTCTCCGGACACATAACTAATAAGGTAATGAAATTTCTGAACATTATTTAATTTACTGTTATCATGAATTAAGGCAATGAACGAATTTTTAAAAGTCAACCATTTATGGTTGTCACCTGAAAACACTGGTATAGAGATTGGTAGTAAATTTACTGAGATATTTGGGACATTTTCAATCTTCTTAAATTTTGATTACATTTCCTGTCCTAATGCAATTATATTAAAATATGTACCTTCAAAATTATCCCTCGCGTCATTATCTTCTGATTTGTTCAATAAATCAATCTCCAGCTGAATTTTGGAGAATTCTATCAGAGAAGGCTTGATGGCGTCTAACCTCGAAGACAATACGCCAGGTGTAATATCATTTTCGTTGCTTAAATAGGTTTCGAATCTCGTTAATGAACCTTTCAAAACCCCGCGCCGTTTAATCAACCTGTCGAGTTCCATTTTTTAACGAAATAACACTAACTTGATTTAAAAACTGAAAACACAATACGGCAGTTTGACGCGGTTTGACGTAAACAAAAATGATTAATACTATAGATCATAGAGAACCCAATCACAATACTATGGCATACAAAGACGAAACTTGCAAACGCGTGGCTAGAAATGTAGGTAGGCAAAGCAAAGTTATTCGGCAGACTGAATACAACAATAAAAATTATTATCACCAATAAATTTATGCTATATTGAAAGCATCTGATTATGAACACCCGAATGTAATTCGATATAATCAATACGAAATAATGTGGCATCTACACAGATTTTTAGCTTTTTAAATGGAATTTGAAAGGACAATGAAAGGAAGGCTACAACCTGATTTTCTGTGCATGCGAGCGTCGTGATGAGGCTCGCTTGATCAATCCAATGATGGTGATGAGGACGCCGACTGGACCACTCCCGATGATGATGAGGCCTGACTGGGCCACTCCAAATAATGATCTTCCGTCTCAAATGGATTAATCCAAATAATGATCACCCAGCTTGAATGAATCAATCCAAATAATGATCACGCGGCTCGAATGGATCACTCCAAATAATGATCATCCGGCTCGAAGGACCAATGTTCAGGATCTGTACTTCCGCTCTCCTGACAGAGCAATCCGGCGTGGTAACACCAGATTCCAACGGGAAGTGTGGCTGGAGTAACTCTTCAATAATAACTCCAGCTCTTGAATAATTGGTCTTTATTCACACAATAAAAAGACCCGTAGTGTAGCTCATGTAGGGTGAGCTCAATGATGCTATCTCTCTCCGCGGTTTTATAACCCACATGAAGTGAAAACCTGGCAGCAGACGTTTTGCCAAAAACGACCCGCCCAAGACGGATGGTAACAAGAGAAGAAGGAATTAAAATCCGTGGCAATACGAACTCGCCCTGGCAATTGCCAACACAAAAGAATGTTGCCACAACCATTAGGGTGACAATCACAAATATTAATATTTCAGTACCTGAAATCTTAACAGGGGCTAACCACTACAATTTGCGTAGAAAAAACGTCACTTATCAAGTTGGCGACATTGTGTGGAGACGAAACTTCGTACAATCAAATGCGTTGAATTATTTCTCCCAAAATTATCCCCACGTTTCGTGCAAAATATTGTGGTAGTAAAAAATCTGACCTAAATCGTGTATACCTTAGCAGACTTGAATGGTAAATTATCAGGCGACTTCCACGTGAAGGATATCGTCAAATCGGACAACATACCTATGTACTCCTCTCACTTCAGTACCTCAGAGAGTCTGGCCATCTTCTCGGGGACTGTTGAGTTTTAAGGAATATCGTGTTATTAATTTTTTATAATAAAAATTTTATTTCCTCAATGCATGGAACTTCATCCGGCCTGATCAACCGAGATGGAGAATCCCTATGTTGTGGTAGTAAAAAATCTGACCTCGTGTATACCTTAGCAGACTTGAATGGTAAATTATCAGGCGACTTCCACGTGAAGGATATCGTCAAATCGGACAACATACCTATGTACTCCTCTCACTTCAGTACCTCAGAGAGTCTGGCCATCTTTCTCGGGGACTGTTGAGTTTTAAGGAATATCGTGTTATTAATTTTTTATAATAAAAATTTTATTTCCTCAATGCATGGAACTTCATCCGGCCTGATCAACCGAGATGGAGAATCCCTATGTTCTGACAGTCGTTAGTCCTGTCTTAGGTTCATTTCTATAGAAATTTGTTATTTACTTCGCGTGGAGGCGTGTTGTCAGTAAGATGATGAGGACGGTGGTATGTTTATTACGGTAATAGTCTCAACTCCGGTACTAATGCTCGAGTTGAGAGTGTTTCTGAATTTAATATTAGTGTCGGCGGTATTAGTAATAATACAATTGTAAATTGAGACCGAGGCTTAACAGATGAATTTGTTTAGGTTTTGTTAGTTGTAAGTTTTATATCCTAAGATACACGGACTTGTCCACTCGCTATCTCCGTGTGTTTCAGGCATACTTTCTTGTTGTTAGTTGTAAGTTTTGTATCGTGGGATGCACAGACATATCCGCTCTCTATCTCCGTGTATTTCATGTATATCATTTTTAACTATGTGCATAGATTTTTATATGCAGTTTTTTAATGTTCGTACTTACTTGGAAAATACAGAGATACCAGTGTAGTATCTCTTTGTTTTTAAAGTGGCTTCAAAATAAAGAATTATGGTTATTCACCTGGAGTGCATCGACACTATTAGACTTTGTTTCATCATTAAGGTTACATAACTTATTACTAAACTTGGGAGTAAATACAATTTTTTTTTGTTCTGTTTTCATAGTAAAATATTTAACTATTATTTTTACTCTTTAATCATAGACTGCGTCAGCTAAGCCTCTACTTTTGAAAAAGCGTTTTAATTTTTATTAAGACTTTATAATATAAACAAAAAAAAATGTTTTGATACTTGTTATGTACTCTTTATTTATAAGATTTTAGACAACTTATTATGTTGGACGATGTGGTTCTAAATATCCTTCCATATTTTAAGCCAATGTAGGAACTAGTTCTATATATATTTGTATAGATTTTAAATGTATACTATTATTATTTTCCTAAGAGACTTATAACATTGATATTATGTACTATGTGGATGAACAACGGTTTACAGGGAAAGCCATAAAAATTGTTCTGTAATTACTGAAACATCTTCTACACATTTGAACGTATATTAAAGGACTGCACTTAAATATAACTGCACATCTCATTAACAAATCTCACCTTCTAAAACAGTTGGTTGTTTTTTACTTGGCACCATCCTATGCGTTGGTTGTATACCATTAAAAATTACTTGGCACTTTCCGATGCGTTGGTTGTATACTATTAAAAATTACTTGGCACCATCCGATGCGGTGGTTGTACACTATTAAAATTACCTTTACAATGTATAATTGTTGTTGGTTAAATATTTTTCACCCAAGGACCGAGTTAGGTAGAGTAGATAGAATTTATTCCAAGTATGTTTTTATCTCCAAAGGAGGAGTAGACTCAGTGAAAAGTGAGGGTTGGCTTGCCTCCCTCATAAAAAAATTAAAAAAAGTGTTGCCTGATTGGCCTAATCACCCTATTTATGGGTCAGTGAAGCTTTAACGCTTAAGTTGTATAGATGTGTTGAGAAGGAGATTATATATATTTTTTTCCTATACCTATAAGTTTTCATACAATTTATGTTCAAATATGTTTCTGTCATAGATGTAACGCTAACGGCAGTCTTCGACATTCGTCAATTTATCATCACCCGGTATTCCGATACTGTGGGTGCTTGCAGACTCCGTTCACGTAACATCTACTCAAATTTATAATTAAGCTACTTTTATCTTTAAGTTCGAGAATGGCTGCATTGCAGGCTCAACCATCCGGCTACACGCTCGATGGGTGCGATTGGAGCTGCGGCACACCCATTCTTCGTAAGTTTTGTTATCCGATAGTTAATTAATTTTGTTTTCCAGATTATGATGATCATTTATAATGGTGGTATGTTTGTTTTTAGTTACTTCTCGGGACCAGTCTAGCCAGTATAGGTTTATATGGGTGTTTATCAATATTTTTTGAGGGCAAACATTTTCGCAGGAAGGGGGGTATTGTTATGAAGCAATTCTTAATATTTGTTATTCCTTCAAGTACTTTCGTAAGCTATAGAAAAAATGATAATGTTGGCGACCCTCTCTTGATTTTGGTGTCTATGCAAAGCGCGGGCAGCGTTTTTCCGGTTCCGTTTTACTCTTTGATTTGGAAGCGAGAAGAGCGGCTTGCTTTGTAAATCGACGGGTCACACATTGTGAAGAATAAATGCGTTAATTATTCGGGAAGGAGTGAAATAAAGTATACGCGGTCGACAATCGATTTTTAGTGAATTTTAATAATGGTTTTCATAGAAAAACCCTCAAAAACACGCGAGTGAGTTCGTGTTCTACCGTGGCGGGTGAAATTCTACCGCATGTTATTATGGCGGGCGCTCGGTAATTGTAATCGGTAATGATCAGAGTCATCCTGTCGGGATATAAAACATTAGGCAGATAATATTCATTTTCCCGCGAAGTACGCCATTTTAAGGGTTCGCGCCGTAAGCAGGAGAGAGTGTGGCTACCATTTTGGAAAGGACCGGTAAATCGGAGAGGGTCATGGGTCCCCACCAGCAGTGATCGTTCGGCTCCAGAGCCGAGGCCTGAAGAGGAAGCAGAAGGACCGGCATCCCGCAGAGGGTCATGGGATTCCACCTGGTATAGTCTAGCGGATCCCGAGCTGAGTTCTACCGATGGTGGAGAGAGTCTGGGCCTCCCCTTCGTTAGGAACTTACGTCAGGCGTCTCCGGGAGAGGCCTCAGGGGCCTACCACTCTCAGCCGCAGTCCGGGGGGGTAGATAGATAGGTTAGGATTAGTTGGATACGTGGTCCAGGGTGAGTGTTTATATTTGCGGCGGGTAGCAAATGATCCCTCTCAAGATCGAGGGATCAAATGCTGCGTGGATGTTGTGGACTGTACACTGTATACTGTATATGTATACTGTATACTGTATGCGGTTCTTATTTACCTATTTTATTTTATTTTAAATGCACTTACCCAGATTACTTCCCTCTTCGTTCAGTGTTCACTGGAAAGGTAGGTATGTTAGTTTGGGAGAGATTTTGGAAGGGAATGGCGATTGGGAATGAACGTTTGATCGCGAAATAATAAGCGAGAATGCAGAGAAAGCAGCGAGATTTAAAGTTCTGTTTGCGGTTTGATTATTACAACTGGAAATGCGGTGTGGTTTTTAGGACATGTGTCCTTCGCGGCGAGGTGAATTCAACTGAACTGTTGAGGCGGAGGGCACACAAGAGGTATTTCCAAAGAACCACATGTAACAATAAAGGCGTGAACATGCCCCCCCACCTTGACCAAGTGGTCAAAAGAAAAAGACAAATACAAAAAAAAACGCGATGCGATAGGATTCAATGAACAATTGACGCTTAAAAATAAAACAAATTGAGCATAAGCATCCAAAAATATAAAGAAATAAAATAACAACAATTGAAGGCAAAGTAAACATAAATTCCAAATATACATAAATGACATCTGTCAGCTAAAACTACATGGTGAAATTTTCTTATACGCAGATGACACGGCAATTTTTTACTTCGGCAAAACTTAGAAAGTCTATTAGAACAATCTCAAATGGATCTTAATGTAATAAACGATTGGCTAATACAAAATATATTAACAATAAATATTAATAAAACCGGTTACATGATCTTAAGCTCACCTAAAAGAATAATACCATCGCATAAACCATTACAAATAGAAGAAAGAGACCTACATATCCTAGATAGCGAAAAATACCTGGGCTTATATATTGATAAACATTTAACATTTAAACAACACGTAGAAAAACTAAAAACAAAAATCATCCCATTAATTGGTGTATTTGGTAGAATTGCTCATCTTCTACCAACAGAGGTAAAGAGGGGCTTATACTTTAGCTTAATCCAGTCCCACCTAAATTATTTAATAGAAATATGGGGAAATACATACATTACGTACTTAAACGACTTACAAATAATACAGAACAAAGTTATTAAAAAACTCTTCAACTATAACCCAGACACTCCCACAAAAAAACTATACCAGGAAATGAACCTTTTGAAAATAAGAACATTGTACGAATATAACATATGTCATTTAATCTACAAAATACAAAATGGACTTATACACACAAACACAACATTTATAAAAACATCACAAGTACACGAACATTATACTAGACAACACAATAAATTGTACACAAATACTGTCAAGACTGAAAGTGGCAAGAGAAGTATTGGTCACGAGGGAGTTCATATATATAATCTCCTTCCAGATAGCCTAAAAACGGAAAATAAGATAAAAAACTTTAAAAAAAAACTATTTAAACTCAAAATGTTGGAACAAAATTAAAAATATTACTTCTTACTACTGTACTATATATGCTCTGTATTTAAGTTAAGAAAGCGAAATATTATGTTTCTTTTAACTTAATAATAAAAAATAAAAAATAAAATTTAAAAAAAATACTCCAATGGTCGCCAATCAAAACAAAAAAAAAACAAAAACAAAAAAATTGAAATAGAATAAGTATTTCTATTTTAGATATACCCCTGTATATCAGTTTAGACATACATGTGGTAAATCAGCAATTAACGGAGGTGGTAATGCTGAAGATGTTATCTTATGGCAAACAATGAATTTCGAAAGTTGTGAACGAATCTTATTTCGTGCCGACATTATCCAAAATTTCCGCTGAATAGTGAATTGAAGACTTCGCGGGCCTACATGAAAATATAGTTTGTGATAATAACCTTTAATTAAATAAGCTAAAAGACAGCTTTTCGGTAATAAGATGGGAAATTTGTTTCCGTATGACAGATTTGAGTACTTGAGTCGACCGCGCACCTTGATAATACCGTGGCTATCAAGAAACGGTTTGAAGTTTAGAATGTACGTTGAACATGGAATGTTATTTCGCATGTTACGTATATCGACAGAAAAATATGTTTCCTGTTCGATGCGTATGATTTACAAAAGCGAGTCATTTAATTCGCGAGAGCTAAGATAAGTTGAATTTGTATTACCCATATCAGGAAGTTTACGACAATTATTAACGAAACGCATTATCCATGCGACTACGCGTTGCAATTTATTAAACGAAGAATATTTGCTAATAATTGAATTAGGTACAATTGAGATGATACAAGCGCTTCAAGGTTGCGAGTTTTGATTTCTGGTGGATCAGCTACGCGAGAACACATGCCAAAAATAATTGGTGGTTCATACTGATTGCTTTTCAATTCCGGTAACTGTTCTGAATTTGCGTGCTTAAATGGCGCAATAGGCCACTCGGAATGCGGCTGGCAAAGCCATTTTGGACCATTCCACCAAATATCATTTGCCATCAATTGTGATGGTAGCATACCTCTCGACAGACAGTCGCTAGGGTTCTTCAATACCTGCGACATGATAAAAATGACTATTATACAAATTTTCGTGTATTTTTGCTACTCGATTGGCAACAAAGGTTTGCCAGCGGTGAGGTGATGAATGAATCCAACTTAAAGTTACAGTCGAATCAGAAAAGGCAAATATTGAATGAACAATAAACCTCGTGGAGTAATTATCAATTACTCTTTTCAACAGTTGCGATAACAATAACACTGCGCATAATTCTAAGCGTGCTAAGGAGACGACCTTTAACGGTGCTACCCTTGATTTGGCGCAAACTAATTGAACCTCAATTCGGTTATCAGGAGTGGTCACCTGAGCGTATATCACTGCTCCGTATGCCTTTTCGCTCGCATCCGCAAACCCAACGAGTTTTAACGTGCATCCTTCAGCGACTTCTACATGACGTGGAATACGAATTGACGGCAATTCCGCGTTGAACTGCTGCCACTGGCGTGATATACTCGTGGGTTGGATTTCGTCCCAATCGATTTTTAAAATCCACAGCTCCTTTATCAGAAGCTTGGCTTGTACAATTATAGGCGCTACCAGACCCATCACGTCAAAGAGTCTAGCGACAGATGATAAAATAGTGCGTTTTGTACAAGTTCGATTATCTGGAGTGACTTCAAATGCGAAAATGTCATCCAAACAATGCCAGCGTAGCCCAAGGATTTTAAGCGATGCATCACTATCGAAAGTTACACTTTGCGACAAGCGAAGTTCCAATGGAATGTTTTCTAATATTTTGCTGGAATTGGATGCCCACTTAGCGAGTTGGAATCCTCTTGACTGGAAGAGCTCAATCAACTCTCCAGCCGCGCGGATAGCTTCTTGCTCATTTAAAGCAGAGCTAGCGATGTCGTCTACATAAACGTCACGATTGATAATATCCCTTGCCATAGGGAAGCGAGCGCCTTCATCTAACGTTAACTGTTTGATTGCTTGAAGGGCTAAGAACGGGCTGCACTTAAGGCCAAATACCAGGCGATTGTATTGATAAGCCTGAAGCGGCTTTTGCGGATCGAATCTATATAAAATTCGTTGATAACGATGATCTTCTTTGCGAACATTTATACTTAAATACATTTGACAAACGTCGGCGGAAATTGCGATAGAAAAAAGGCGTAAATTCAGAAGAATGTAAAATAAATCATTTTGTAGGCTTGGTCCCGTGTGTAAAATATCATTTAAAGATAAATCATTTTTTGCTTTTGCGCTTGCGTCAAGAACCACTCTCACTTTCGTGGTCATTTTATCCTCACGCCTAACTGCGTGATGCGGAATGTAGTACGCGTTTTCTGACGGTAAAGCTTCTACCTGGGATAGATAAACTTTGTGAATATGTTCTCTGATCACTTCATCATAGAGCGGTTTTAATTATGGCAGATGCTTAAATTTTCTCTCTAGTGCATAAAACCGATTTTGCGCAGCTTGCAATGAATCACCTAAGTCACACGTGTTGCCTTTGAATGGCAAAGTCACTTCATAAGAACCGTCCTCAGGGCGAGTTGTGGTGCTTTTAAAAATGTTCTCAGTTTCCTTTTTTTCGAGGCTGTGAACCAGTTCCGAACCGATATCTTCGATTTCCCAGAATTTTTTAATTAAATTCTCAATTTCGTGTGTAGCGCAGAAAGTTAAAGTGGTGTTTGATTGAGAATTTACTGGAGCATCACCCATGAAGACATAGCCTAATGTGGTTTGAATTGCGACTGGAAAACCGGGGTACTTACCTTATTTGGTAAGAACAGTTGAGAGAACAGACTAACGCCAATTAGCAAATCAATTGGACCAGGCATTGTCCAGGGCCCTTAGTCACTAAAATTCCGTTTCGGAAACCTAAAACCTGGCCGTTTGTTGAAACGGAAACCACTTGTCAGAAAATGCTAATATGTAATTCGAGGTTTGCGGTTTGGTTTAGTCTGGCGTCGGATGCATCCATGATGCAGCGTCGTAGTTTCAACTCTATATAAATCTGAGATTGTTTTTGGGCTACAAACGTCAAAACAAAAATTATAGAATGAAAACAAGTAAATGTCCGTTGGAACATCAATTTTTTCTACGATGAACGTAAGTTATATGAATTTTGATTGCTTATGTTGTTACCTAAGTTATATAAATATTGTTTGTTTATGTTTTTAAACATATTTCGTAAGATATCGCGAACTTTCCAAAAAGTATTTAGTTTATAAAGACTTTATAACCTCAAATTAACTTGAATGATTGATTTGAGTACGTAATTGTTATTTGTAGATTTCTTTTCAGAATGACAACTCAGTTAGGTATTGTGTATTTTTGATTTTGTCGTAATACTGTGTCAGTATTATTCATTTACCATTTATGCCATGTGAAATAGGTGATTTCACCGTCCTCATAGCTTATTAATAAGATAGCGTGTATTTAATAAATGCTTAAATAAATATATATATATTTTTTTTTACATTAACTCCACACAGGAGGCCCTGAGGAAAATAATTTCCCTCAGGGCCTATGTCATCTGGGATGCTGTGTGGAGGGTCTTTTTGAGGAGAGGAAGGAATGAACATTGGTCTTGAAGAGACCCATGTTGTAGGAAGGAGGAAACACAGAGGCCGGCAAATCATTCCACAGCCGAGCTGTTGAACATAAGAACGAGTCGAAGAAACGACCCGTTCTCATGTGACTAATGTCAACTGTGTACAAATGTTGGGCACGCGTTTGGCGTGTTTCCCGTGTTTTAAATAAATGAAGACAATATAAGCGAAACTCAATCGAAAATCTGGAAACAGAAAAATCAGAAATAAATATTGACACTTAAATAAATACTTGCAATAGGTAGAAAATTCAACCAACTTATCCAATATACAGTTTTTATTAATTCATTGTGTTCTTTATGCAATTGATTTTCTTGTGTAGAAAGATCTTACTTAGCTGGAATGGTCATAGTACCTTAGTTATATAAAACATTTATAATAATTATTCTTCTTTGTAGACAAAAAGGGCAACGCCAGAACAGGTGGAATGCTTGGTGACACGGATGAGGGAGAGACCATCCATGGCATCAGGCATTCATGACGGGAAGGAGGGTCGCCTGCAAAACAGGCAGCACTGGGAGGAAGGACCTTAAATCCAACACGAAGAAGATGGCATCGCGGCTGCGAGATGTGCCAGACGGGAGGGGGGCCGAACAAACTGCCACCTCTCTCCCAAATGGATGAAAACATCCTTGCCATAATGGGGAGAGAGGGGGTTGACGGATTGGACGGAGGGGAGACTCCGTTTGTATGTTTATTTGTATATTCATGCACAATTATATTTTAATATGGGTGCTGAAAAGCTTATAGGCAATTTCTAATGTTTTTGCAGATAGGAATCGTTTGTCGGCCTCAGACTCCGCCTGCAGCCCTTGGTCCGGAGGAGCTGTACGAGGAGAGTCTCCCTGCAACGCTAGAACCGGTGTACGTAGAGATTGCCCCGGCAACGCCTGGGCCATCTGGCATCAAGCGAAAGGCCACAACCCAGCAGAGTCTCCCGGCAACGCCAGAACTCCGTAGTTCAGTGGGTAAGACTCTTGACTCACAATCCGGAGGTCGCGGGTTCGAACCCGGCATGCGCAAATAAATTTTATTTGATGAATTTGTGTTATTTCATAATTAATTCATTTAAAATAATATATAGAATATTTGCGGCATGCTCCAGAGTGGAAGATACTATCAGTATCGCCCTGGTGTAAGACCACCATTCAGAATTGAAACGTTGCTTAAAAATGGCTTTAGCCGTGTTTGGTGACCAGATCTGAATAGCCAGGTACTTCCCAACCTTCCTCTTCCCCACCTCCTTTCCCTCCCCACTACCTTCAGCCTCACAACATACCCCAATTGGGGATGCCATAGTCTCACTGGCTCCAGACGGGAGCAGTTGAGATTCTTGTGCGGTATTCACTGTAAAAAAAAAAAAAAAAAAAAAGAACTTGTGTTGCACGTGGATATTCCCCGGCAAAGCCTGGATCGTCTGGCACTAAGCGGAAGGCCACAACCCAACCTGGTAAAGGACTGTGTAAGTATTTACACTGAAATAGGTTGTGTGGAAATGATACCATGAAAAGAATAAGAATCGTATTAAACAAATATATTTATAAAAAATCACATAAAAGTATTTCATTTTCAGTTAATAAAAAATCTGCTGACCGCTTCATGTTTCAAGGCGAGCAGAAGCTTCTTTTGAGAGAAAAGAAGCTTCTCGCCGAGAAGAATAATGAACTGTTGCGGGCGCTTCTCGTTCAAACCACCGCACAGAGAGAAGAAGTCCGGCGGTTCAGAGAAAATGTTTTGGCTTTGGTAGAGAAGATATTTGCAGAGCTTTTAAAACGGATATGTATGTTACGATTTATTGTATATTTATATCCACAATAATGGAAAACACGATGCTTCAATAAACAGCGCCATCTTGCTTTTAACACCCCAAAACAACATTCAATGCAATTTCGCACTCTGCATTGCATCTTAGTATAATTTTCTTCTGGTGATCTCGGTAACGCATTTAAAGCGGGAGTCATCATATACGGTATAAAATCTGAAATATATACAGTTTTGATTATTAAAATAAATATAGTTAGCTATATTTTTTTTTATTATTAATTTTTTTTTTCTTTTACATTTACATAATATAACATAATATAGCTTGCATATTTATACACTCTCCTAATAAAGCAAATGCTATTGAACTATCAATGTAGTTTTTAGAATTCAGTTTTCTTTTGGTTTCAGGATAACAAGAGGAAATTTACTATCCCCTTGGACCACAATCCAAGCTTGAAAACAAGCCACCTACAACACGGCCAGACATATATAATGGCGGTATGAGGCGTACCTAAGTTATTATTATTTATTAAGTTCATTCCCTGTCGTAGTATTCCCCGTCTAAATCTGTATTAGTATGTCCTAAACTGTGGTCCTAACGGTATAACTGTGTTCCCCCTACCCACATACCGATTTCCTATCGGCCATATTCTAGTGGCGCTACAAACTTAAATCTTCTCTCCTGTACGCGTTAATGAAACTTTAATTGTACATACCTAGACAGTTCCAATTGGGTGAACTGAAAAGTCCCTGCTCCGCTTTCCAATGGCTGGGCCCTATGCATAATCGTGGTGATACAATCTGTTGTTAGTAAACACAACCTTACCAAGGTTAGCGAGCATAAAGATGATAAAGGGATAGAATGGGGATGATGGAAGGAAATTTTTGCAAGCTAGTGTTGGCTCCTCCACTTACCAAGCTTACTGGGTGGCCAGCTCTCCGAACACCATCATCCGCCCAATGCAGAGAACGAGGGCGCCTTCGAGCTTTTCCCAATCAGCCCCAACACCTGACACCTCCGGGAAGACTACTTTATTGATTCTAAAAGGGGTATTCCATTTCGTACCTTGTCAAGACTCTATTCGCGTACAAGTGGCGTACAGCTTGTGATAGACAGGTCCATCCTTCTACGTGACCGGTCTTAGCGTCCACCTCCAGTAGCTGACATAATCCTCACTTCGTGAGCATTACGTTTGCTTCTGGGTCGACAGGACTAAAATTGTGATGATGCAGCAGGGTTCCGTCCCACAGATGACCTGCTGGTGCACCTCTACACATTACCTTGCAGGCAACGCGAGATGCTTTCAGCCATAGCGCCTCCGTCTGCGAACCAAGGTTCCTGCGTTCCTAAAACAAGGTCCATCACAACGCTTTGATCTCTTATTGCAAATACATTTACCATTTGATTTGTTTACTCTATGTGCCTCGATGCCTAAATGTTTGTACTTTTCTAATAATGTTGTTATTTTGCTTTCATGTTGACATTTCTCTGCGAGGATCGTGACTGTTATTCTAGACGCGATGGACACTACTCACTGACTTGCGCTGCCTAGGAAGCTGCGTTTAAAAATGTTCATGCCAGGCCGCTTCGACGTGTTGATTTTGCTGTTTTTTTTGTTATTTTATGTAAACTGTAAACTTTATAACTTATTGTATGTATGTAAACTGTACAACTTTTGCCTAAGTTTTTAATGCCTACTCTCTATGTGAATGATGTTTTTTTTGTAAAATTTATCGAGGGAATTCTTTGAAGGGTTTAAAGTCAAAAAATCTTCGTTACGACGGCAGTTTTTTCGGGGATGTGTCATGAAATACTTTCTTGAATTTTAACTTCCGACCCCTGTACGATGATTTGCACCAGGTACTTGATATTTAATATTATTTGTTATATATATATAGTTAGCAACACACCGACGTGCCTTCATTGGCCCAGATTTCGGTGGGAGGGGAAGGGCAGGCAGCGGGAGGCTGGGGGAGCCCTATGCACTTCTTCTGGTGCTATAACATTATCCAATCATCCCTTTTATTATATTTTAGATTCAGTAAAATACAAAGTTCACATTGGGATTAAAGGCTTTTCCTAGAAGCGTCGAGTCATAAATAAATTAATAAATCTTTTAATAGATCTTTTAATCATTACATAGTATAAAATAAAGTCGCTCAAAATGTATGTGCGCATAGATCTTTTAAACTACGGAATGTATTTTCATGCGGTTTTCAAGAGGAAGGTTTATATGTATAATACATGCTTATTATAGTGGAGAAAAGCCGAGAAATTCAAATATTCAATTCAGGCAGCGGGCAGCTGGCAAGCGGGTGGTACGGATTTTATAAAGGTTGGGTAATGGCGTTTTGTTTCCTTAGCAACAGCAACGTGTGGCCGGGTCTGCTAGTTTATTATAACCCTGCCTGCATTTATTAGTCAGATAGTTGTCTTGAATCGACTCTGTCAACGAAATGTGAAGGCAAGACCCTGCCGATCGAGCTAGCTGGGGAGGCTTGTGAGTATAAAGTTGGTTTTGTAAGTATCTAACTTGAACTTTGTGCTGTTATTCATTATTAATTTGCCTATAAATCAGTAATCAAGCGGTTAACTGGATTAGATAGATCCCTCAACTCCCGTCTTCGGACACTCTCTTCCCTCAGTTCTTCCCTGAGCAAGGCTCTATTAAAAAACGCAGGCGGATATATTCTCCCATTGTGGCTAATGTACCTACACAAATTATTATTAAGATTGCAACAGGCACTTACATATTTGGTACATATTATTATAGTAAAGGTAAATACTTACCTAGCTACCTACAAGCTTGAAACAGAACCGGAACCAGAAGATCTGATTATTGTAGTTGATTTTAGGAAGACGGTGGCATGGATGAGCGCTGATGATTAAATTTGGTGATTGAGAGTTTGAACAAGCTCACGTTGAGTGAGCCGACCTTGCGTAAGCAGATCTTTGGGTTGATCGATAATATTAACCACTTAAGACCATTGTTTCCCGGCAACCGAACTAGATCTTCAATAATCTCATGTCTTTCGTTTGTCCCTTTCTAACGAAATATTGTATTTGCGGTGTGTAGCGGGGAGGCGGGAAGGGAAGATTTCTATGTAGTGGTATTTAGTTGCAGCGCTAGCGAGCAAAATATGGTGTTATAGAGTTTTAAAGAAAAGGGCGCGTAATTATTATGTAACATCATTTTATCGGAGAATACGAGGAATGATCTTTTTGTGTAGTGCTTTGAAATTAACGGAGATATTATATTGTAATAGGAGATACGGGAATCGGATGCATGACGTAAAATCGTAAATGAGTAAAATAGAGCGTACAAAATAAGGCATTTATTTCCATGCCCGAATACTTGCACGAAGACGGTGCAATGCCCCTTTTAATGATAATATCTTTAGCGACACGTCCTATAATATGGGAGACTCCCGACATATTTCGTAATGGTGTTAGTGTGTCCGGTGTCCGGCTCGACGTGTACACAGTAAAAACGCGAGAAACCACCGAAACAAAATTTTAATTTTATATGTCAATATATTTTCGTCAAGACGAGAAATCACCCTTTTGCTTAGTTCATTCAATATTAGCTGAGACATGTATTGTTAGAAGAGCTCCGGAAAAAATAATGATAATATTATACTAAAGTCATGGTGTTTGAAAGAGAGAGTACGAAAACAGTGTGCGATATAGTAGTGAATGATGAATACTTGGAGCAGGTGGATGAGTTTGTTTATCTGGGTAGTATGTTTACGAGATGTGGGAAGGCTGATAGAGATATTGAAAGGAGGGTAAATGCCGGTAACTCCATTAATGGAGGACTGAATGCCGTTGGAGCTAATAAAAAACTGTCAAAAAAGCGAAGCTAGCAGGTCACAATGGAGTCCTGGTACCTACCCTGATGTATGGCAGTGAGGCATGGAACTGGCAGAGGAAGGATGAAAGTAAACTGAATGCTGTTGAAATGAGATCCCTGAGACGTACGTGTGGTAAAACCATGTATGATCGTGTTAGAAATGTGGATATCCGCAAAGAATGTAAGGCTGATGTAAGTATAATGAGCAAAATTAAGAAAGGTTCCCTCAGATGGTTTGGGCACGTAGAGCGAATGAACGAATAAAGCAGTGTTAAAAGAATATATGATGCAAATGTGAATGGTAGAAGAAGTCGGGGGCGCCCGAGGAAGACATGGCAGGATCAAGTAAATCAGATACTTGAGACGGGCCATGTCAAAAGTCAGAATAATAGAAGAGTATGTATGAGACGATGTATGCGTGTGAGTGAGGCAAAGAGTGTGTGCCAAGACCGAGTTGTTTGGCGGTCCGTCCTCTCTGCCTACCCCTGCGGGGAAACGGCGTGATAGTTAGTTAGTTAGGGAACGTACCCATACTACATGACCAACTTTTTAACCCCCCCCCCCCCCCCCCCCCGGGACCAAAAACCTAAGCAACCCGCCGCTCATTTGTATGGAGCGTGACATTTTGAAGACCCCCCCCCCCTAAACGTGTCACGTAGTATGGGTACGTTCCCTTAGTTATACAATTCTGCAAGGAACTCTAGGAAACATCTATGTATAAAAATCAATGTATGTTTGTTCCATACGCGTTGCTAAACCAATCATCCCATTGCGATGAAATTCTGGGGATTTGATGTGCGCATGCCCGCGATGGTTAATATATATAGTGGTGAGATTTTTTTTTATATGAATACCGCACAAGAGTCCCAACTGCTCCCATCATGCCAGTGAGATGCCTCACGGCACCCCCAATTTTGGTATGCTGTGAGGCTGAAGGTAGTGGGGAGGGGAAAGAGATCGGGAAGAGGAAGATGGGGAAGTACCTGGCTATTCAGATCTGGTCACCAAACACGGCTAATGCCATTTCAAGCAACGTTTCAATTCTGAATGGTGGTCTTACATCAGGGCGATACTGAGAGTATCTTCCACTCTGGAACGTGCCGCAAATATACTAGGTATATATGCTTTAAGTGGCACGCGAGCTGTTTGAAAACTGAATGTATCGGGACAGAATTTATGGAATGCGGGAGGAGGGAGGGGAGTTAGCAGGACGGGAGAAGCGGAAGATGGGAGTGGAGAGAGGGAAGGCAGAGTGGGAAAACGTGAGGAGAAGGGTACGAGAGAGAGGAAAGGGAACGGGACGAATGGGAAAGGACACGCAGGGAGAAACAATGTCTTTATTAAGTGACATTGCAACGCATGCCGGGAACTCGCCAGTAAGAAATAAAATATTGTACCTTTAGAAAACTTAAATTCAAAATAATAACAATTTCAATTCTCAGCGAGTTAATTCCAAGGAAAAGTTTATCAATATAATGTCGTAGAAGACGTAGAATATTTTTGGAATAAAAAAAAAACAGCAATAAAAACGCCTATAAAAATTTGAGTGTTAATACTCATTTTGGGAGACAGGTATGGGTGCCGCAGCCCAGGGAACCATTTATTGGATACAAAAACACCTCGGCTACAGCTCACACCAAGTGGTTCGCTACGTTTAGTGACTTAGCAGAGGTGCCCGAGCTCATGGGGTGAGGTTTGTTCGGGTCTTGGCGGCGGATGCGTCTGCCCACAAATTTCATGGCAGGCCAGATTGGGAGAGACTGGTTGAGGGATACCTTTTGATTTCTCCAGTAGGGCTCTCTCGGAACATCGCCTTTCACCGCACGGGGAGGGATAGAATCATTCGTCCGTCACTCCTGGACACACTGACCCCAGATTCCAACCCACCCCTTCTACTTTTTTATTTCCCAGAACATCCTCTCCTTCCTTTCCTTAAAATACCCTCCACTCAGCATCCCCGAAGATGACATAGGCCCTGAGGAGAATTATTTTCTTCCTGGGCATGTGTGGAGCTATTGTATAAAAACATAATCTTGTCCTTTGCTAATATGTCAGATTTGAATGTCCAATAATATGTGTAACTTCACATTCAATTATTCTGTAAAGTTCCAAAATCGGCGTCTCGGAATTTACTATGTATATATATATTTGTTTTCTATATATACGCCTCAGGGATCTCTTTTTACAGCTTTTTTTAACATTAGCTCCACACAGGAGGCCCTGAGGAAAATGAGGGGTCTTTTTAGGAAAGGAAGAAGAGGAAGTTCTGAAAAATAAAAGGGTAAGTATTGCGGATGATTAGGAATCTGTGGATCAGTGCATCTAGGAGTGACGGATGCAAGAATTCATCCCTCCCACTGCGATGCAAGGCGATGTTCAGAGAGAGTACCTACGGCTGGAGACGTCAAAGAGTTTCCCTCAACCATTCTCCCCCAATCCGG
This sequence comes from Limnephilus rhombicus, assembly GCA_929108145.2. Classification (NCBI taxonomy): domain Eukaryota; kingdom Metazoa; phylum Arthropoda; class Insecta; order Trichoptera; family Limnephilidae; genus Limnephilus; species Limnephilus rhombicus. The sequence goes on from OV815283.1 coordinate 44,185,651, forward strand.
CCTGCCATGCAGCTGGTGGGCAGATGCATCCGCCACCAAGACTCGGACAAACCTCACCCCATGAACCCGGGCAACCCTGCTAAGTCACCAAACGTAGCGAACCATTTGGGATGACCTATGGCAGAAGTGTTGGTTATCCAATAAATGGTTTCCGGGGCAGTGGTACGCATACCCGCCTCGCATTCAGTCTAGGTACCTACTTTCATTCTCCTCTGCCAGTTCCCATGCTTCACTGCCATAAATACCTAGGTAGGTGGGTACCCCGATATCGTAGAAAATATTTAAAAAATAAACGCTGAACTGCAAAAAATGATAATCTTACTACCTACCAAGTAAACACAAATACGTTGAATATGGTTCTCGATTTTTTCGGTAAAAATTAAGAGTTCTTGAACCATTCTAAAACAACGAACACCTGCATATTGTCAACAAACAAAGACATAGATACACCCATTGTTAATGTATGGCGATTGAGTTATGTTTGCATTAGTTTGTCTGGCGCGATTTTACTCCTTCCCCCGGCCCGCGCAAGCTCCCCCGTACAAGCTGCCCCGTCCGGCTGGCAAATGAGTGGATGAGACAACAACAAAAAACCTAAGTAATTTTACTACAAATCTGCGCGTATCTAAATTCGGTTTTTTTCACGAATAAAACTGTTTTTAGTGCAGAATAAAATTTTATCGTATACTTCATCATATTCCTGACTCAGGATATGAGGAGTTTTTTTTTTAAATTGCGTCCATATGCCCAGAAAAAAATTCCAAAGTTGCCTCCTAAATTCATGGATAAATCGTCATCTTTTGGGGCCTATATTTTATAATTTAAAGCAAAAATCGAAAATCGGACTCACATCCTAACTGTATACATGCCTAACTTATCATTTTAAAAAAAGAAAAAAACAATTAATTTGATATTTTAGCCGTAAATCCAAAACAAAATTTTGTATGAAACAGGCCACGCATGCGTTCCTCTTAAGGATCATCTTCAATAATCGGATCTTCTGGTTCTGGCATGTGGGCTTCAAAAGCTATGTTGTGAAGAACAGCACACGCGTTAGTTATCTTCGTTGCCATTTTTGGTGTGTAATGCAAAACACGATGCTTCAATAAACAGCGCCATCTTCCTTTTAACACCCCAAAACACCGTTCAATGCAATTTCGCACTCTGCATTGCATCTTAGTATAATTTTCTTCTTGTGATCCCGGTAACGCATTCAAAATAGGAATCATCATGCACGGCCTTAATGGGAATGCTAAATCTCCTGAAACATATGGAACACATTTAATAAATACAATAAAACATTGTAGGTATACTGATCACTTTAAATATAAAAGAAGTTTACCCAAAAGCCAGAAAGTTTCTCGATTTCTAACTTCTTCCAATGGAGGTTTTATAGCCATCATCCTCTAAACATGGGCATCGTATGACGCACCTCCGTATCTCGCACACATACCAATTATTTTAAGATTGAAGTCACAAATCTGCAATGTATATTAAGATAATATTACGTTATAGCTGTGTGATGATAATATATTGAGGTAAATATGATCGTGACAATTATGTAAGTTAATTAAATATGTATGTTTTTAGCGAAATGTTTATTTACCATGAGAGCATTTAACGAATGATAACCTTTTCGATTGAAAAATGCCTCTTCGTGCACATTTGGTTTGATTATGGCTATATGAGTTCCGTCGATGCAACCAATTACCCCTGGAAATTGGAATTTCTCATAAAATCTGAAACATTACAATTTTTATGATTAAAACAATGTAGATATATCTATTAATATGGTTTTAGAATTTAGTTTTTTTTTATTGTTTCAAACACAGCAACACCCAACAACAAACAACTCGGTCTTGCACACACTCCTAGCCTCATTCACATTTATACGTCGTTTCGTGTAAAGGTATTATGCCCATCTATGTGTGTGAAAAAAAAAGGAAAAATAAAATATATGAAATGAAAACATACCCTTGTTTTACTAAATTTCTTTCCTCCCGAGTTCCTGCGAATATGATATGTCGGTTCATTATTTGGTTTAACGCCGACACAATTTCATTCATGTGTCGGCTGACTGATTTTTGGGAAAGACTTGAATGAAAATCATTTCCCACAATTTTTTGATATGATCCTGTCGCAAGAAACGACAGTGCCGTTAGAACCTTAAAAATATTATATATTTTAAGTATGTGTACATACCAAATACATTAAAATATAAGAGAAGATAGGCAGAAAGAAACAATACGAATGAAAGAATAATGAAAAAAAAAAATGTGATAAACCAGAAATAATTTTGTATTCACTTTAAGTTCCAAGGCAACTCCGGTAGTTCGCCTGCGTACAGGAACAATTGGCCTCAACTCTTCACACAATATGGTAAATAGGTCCTGCGACAGCCGATAATTTGCTATGAAGAGTGAAGCGGGAATGTTCATCGGATTCGATAGATCTCTCAATTGTCTTCTTCGAAATGTTTCTTCTCTGAGAATGACTCTGTTCATATACTCCAGGCGGAGATAACCTGGAATTGTGGCTGAACCTACAAAAATACACTAATTATGAATAATATTGCAACATTGGGTTCATACTATTCTAGTAAAGGTAAATATTTCCCTAACTCTGTACCCAACAAGCAAGGGCGGGTCCAGCGCAATCCATATCTTCTTTAAAAAAACGAAAAAGAAAATACGGGCAAAGAGTGTGCTCATATTTGGAATTTACAAACAAAATTAGATATAACGGGACCGTATTAAACTACTATTTTTAACAGACTGTTTGCATTCAAATTCTATTCTCATTCAAGATAAAATTTCCAATAAAATGATCACTTTGCCGCGATTGAAGTAAACATAACCTATTTTTGTAGTAATTGTTGAAACGAAGTGATATTTCCATAAGCTGTGCCCAAAATTGCGGCGGTTAGTATTTACCAATTCGGTTGAGGAATCGTTTAAATCGAAATAAATCATATTATAACTTACCTTTTAAACCAAAAAAAAGATCAAACCCGTTCTCCGGTAACCCGTAAACCGGACGGCGAATGGACGAATTTGGTATACCAGAAACTACAACTGACAGTTCGCCTTACGGACTACCTAAGTTTGTCAAAATGCAAGGACGTCGTGAGGCGTCGTTGATTTCCTGGTTTGTAGGTTTACCGTTTCCGTTTACGATTTGACAGAGACTACCAAAGTTGGCGAATCTGTCAAAATACGGGTATGTGACGTAGCTAAACCCGTAATTTTCATGAAACGGAGGTTTACAAAAATTAGTGACTAGGCCCACAGGTGTCGTCTGCCAGCGGAATATTTATGAACTTATATGACGTCAAGTCCACTTTGCAAGTAGGTAAATGAGCGGTAATTTTATCTAAAACTAGAGCGGTTATGGAGTATTTGAAATAGGGATCAATCCTAGATTGAATCGTCAATATGACACTTCCTTTTATTGATTGCATTTTGCCGCCTAAACCTTGGACTGCAAAGCGCGTTCGTGGTCTGACTGCCAGGCCTAATTATTCACAACATTGTGATGTTATGTAATGCTTTTGTGAGCCTGGGTCCAAAAGACAGCGAACGGTATTCTCTTCACCGTTTCGATAAACAGTGTGAACCTTGGCGGTATCAAGTACTTCAGTAGTTGCACCTTGTCGAGTGGTTGCTGACATGGTACATACCGAGGGTTCTGAATCGTTAGGTTGAGTTTCTACATTGGATGTGTTGTTGTTTGTGTGACTGGATTTCTCAAAATGAAGGAGCGTATGGTGCTTACCATGGCACTTATGACAAGTGCCTTTTGATTTACGTCTTGTAGACGTGTGTTGCGGGCTTAAACAATTAAAACACAAAGATTTTTCCTTTACGAAGAAAAACCTTTCCTTTTGCGATAATTTTAAAAATTGTGTACAGGTGTACAGTTGCGTATGGCTCTCATTTTGACAATAAAAGCATTTCGATTGCGTATTTTTGTAAGTATGATGTGGGCGAGGTTGAGTTGTGCGTGTAGTTCCACCGGAACTGGTTGTATTTATATTAGCGGTGTTAGGTCCACGAGTTGTTGATGTTCGTTGCAGAATTTTGGCCTGATCTTGTACAAACGATACCAATTGCTTGCAGGTGGGAATTTCAATTTCTCGAACTGAGAACTCAAATGCTTGTGCAGTTTGCGACTCTAATTTTTGTAAAGCGAATTGCAGTAATATAAAATCCGAAAGATCCTCTATTCCTTATTGTTTTAGCGCGGCGATGGATGCTGAATATTTTTCTATAAAAGCTGTCAAACTATTTGCGTTGTGTGTTATGGTTTTGGAATGAAATTTATTATTCAGGTAGTGAGTAGCAAGTGATCGCTTATCTTGATATTTATTAACTAGCGTATCCCAGATTATTTTGTACGTATCTCCAGTTGGCACTAAACCTGACGTTACATTTTTCGCGGTTCCAGTTAATTTTCCAATCAAATATTGAACGCGTTGGGAATCAGATAATTGTTGATTTAAATGAACATTTGTTTTAAACATCTCATAGAACAGATTCCAATTATCGGCGCGACTGTCAAAGGTAGGTAGTTCGATACAAGGTAGCTTAATAGAATTATTATTATTAGCAGCACATGCACTTGTAGACGCTTTCGGCTCTGTAGCTAAATTTGTTTTTAAATTGTTTCTTGTGCGTAGAATACGTATGTATAATTCTTCAAATTGCTCCCAACTCGAATAATCTGGTTCAGAATTTGGGTTTAACGTAGCAATATTCTGGTTAATTTGATCAATAATTAATTCAAATGTATTTTTAATTTCCGTTATACTCTCAGATTCTGACATAAAAAATTCAAATGAACGTGATGCTTCGAAACTGGCTGGCAAGTTTTTTGCAAGCACAGCTACATTTTTAACCCTTTTTAGAATAATTTCGCTTTTACTTTTTAGTAAAACTAATTTTCTTTTTAATTGATCCCCCATTTTTACAAGTATTTCTGTAAACTAAAAAGTTTTAATTATTTATAAAATAATTTGCAACAGTCACAAGTGCACTGGGTGGTTTTTGCCTTCGGACTAAAGTATACTGAACGGTGGTAAAACACAGTGGACAAATTAATATTTTAATGTCTCAAATACGCGATGTTCATAAGTACATGCCTTTGTTGGTATCAATATAGATATATGTGCATTATAATATATGAGTTTGAGATGTATAAATAATCTCAAACCCTCTGAGCCTAATACTCACAGATATGAATGTGAAAACTCTACTTGCGCGAACAAATATATCACAAAGAAATGGCACGAAGAAAAAACTCCAGGGAAAATATCAGATCCATCAAACTTGTTTTTGTAGTTTTTGTAGCTTGGAGGCCTCCGTGATGTCATCCAATCAATAATTAAATTCAGTCAATGCAATCCTTAGGTGACTTGATAATTTGCAAGAGATTAAATTAGTCAATCAATACCCAAACTCATAGTTTTTCACAATGATTAAAATTTTCCAAGAAACAAACAGTGTCAGTTATTTTCTTGTTTTAGATTCTATTTTTGAAAACAATCCATTTAGGTGTCTCTGCTTAATCCAAGGAGTGAGTAAGTACCCTCTTTTGATATATATTTATTTAAATTTTCGAACAAACAAAATATATTGCAATGCGTAACCATGCTCCCCGCCTTGGAAGTTCGCGGAACTTTAAAAAAACAAAGTTTTAATTAAACTTATTAAGGATAAAATCACTGAGTTGAAAAATGTTTAAAAATAAAATAAAAATCATGTTGCTAAGTCAACTAAGTGTTAAATAAAGAATATCATGTTGCTAAGTCAACTAAGTGTTAAATAAAGAATGTCATGGTTAAGTCCGAAATAATTAAACTTTAACAAAATATTACCATAAAATAATGATTTAATTATTGCGTTGGGATAGGATATAATTTTACAACAGGACGTTTAAAAAATCCATATCTTGTCTTTACCGTCGTAACGCGAATAATTTTATCAGTACCAGGATAAACCATTATCTGAATGAATGGTGCCATTATCTGAATACAAGAACGACACATGGCCACGCCGAGAAATAAAACGGCTGAAAGCATTTGAAGTTAGGTCAAAGACCAACTCAATATGAATGGCCTTGGTTACAAGGCACACAAAAAAATATATATGCCTTTTGTGAAAGTTGTCTTCTCGGACGAGCAAGCGTGATACGGAGGGGACCTGCGTAATCTACACTGGTGTGAACGAAAGCCTTTGCTTCTGCCTGCAACACGATATGATGGTAAATCTGCCATCTTCAGTGTAGGATGCGATGGATATAAGCGGAAGCAGCAATTGCATTTCCGCACTTTTGCCCTAATAACAGTCCTGGCATCTAATATCCAATAGCGCTGCCGTAAGATGGACATAAGAAGTCCAGGGCCTATATGAAAGTACATGACATGGAAATGATCAACGATAAGATCCACAACACAGTCATGTTTAGGAAGTAAAACCGGACGTTTAACCTCAAATGGTAAATCCGATTTAGAAAGCCGCCCCCCAATACGTAACTAATTATCCTCATCGAGAAAAACTAATAAACTCCGAAGCTTTTTTGAATTGTATATGGACAATTTGCCTTTCTGGAGTTCAGCAATATCTTCTATAAAATGAAAACTCTGCACAGAACGAATCATAACTTTTTTAGAGGAAGGTGATACCTTTTTTACGAATCGAAGGACATAAACTACTATCCTTAAAAGTTTATCCCATTTGGATATACGCTAAGCCAGTTCACTCAGGACCGATTGTTCACACTGAACTATTGCAGTGAGCACATTAGTTTTGTGCCCAGGCATTTCACCGGTATTTGTGAGATGAAAAGGTTTTATTGGCCATTCCGAAGGTGGGCTGCGAATCCATGATGGGCCGTTCCACCATACTTCGTGTGAAACGAGCTGGGAAGGAAGCATGCCATGTGAAAGGCAGTCACTAGGGTTTTCACTAACGGCGACATGATAAAAATTCTCAGGAGGCAAATTCTCCTGACATTGAGCCACGTGATTACTAACAAACACCGACCATCGATGTGGCGACGAATGTATCCATGAAAGCGCAATGCTAGAATCTGAAAACGCGTATATCCCTGCAATAGTAAAACCCGAGCGATAATTATCTTGAACCATCCGTATTAGTTTGGACATCAAGACCGCGGCACACAGCTCCAAACGAGCGAGTGTTGTCACTTTGGTGGGAGAGACCTTTGATTTTGCACAAAACAATCTCACGGTAATATTCCCAGATGGATCAGTTATGTGTAAATATATCACACAGCCAGAACCATTCAGGCTCACATCGCAGAAAGCGACAATGAGTACTGTACTGTCCTTTAGGACACCAACATGACGCGGGATTTTAATCGTAGAAATTAAAGGAAATTCCTGTATGCTGTATCCTGACGAGAACCTTTGAATAACGCTCTCAGGGGGGGTATCATCCCAACCAATGTTGCACAGCCATAGCTTTTTAATGAGCAATTTAGCGTACAAAATGATGGGGGCGACCAAGCCGAGGACATCGAATAAGCGGGCGACTATAGAGAGTATGTTCCGCTTTGTACACTTCTCCTGAACACACGAAGTCGTAAAGAAGAAGCTGTCATCAACTGGTTCCCACGAGAGGTCTAACACCTTAAAGGCATTGTTAGAACCAACAGTGAAGTCCACCGCACTACGGTGAAAATCTGGAAGGTTTTCAAGTACAACTTGAGAACTAGTAGTCCATTTGACTAAAGGCATCAAAGGCACCGAACTTGAATCTTCTTCTTTGCGTGCCGTATCAGGTCCCCCCGACGTTGGCGATCACTCTTGAGAATGTCTCTCTGTCTTGCGCTGCCCGGAATAGCTCCTCCACACTTCTAATGCCGGTCCACTCTCGTATATTACGCAGCCAAGACATTTATCTCCTACCAGGCCCTCGGCGACCCTCTATCTTGCCTTTCAATATCAAATGGAGCAAGTGATACTTCTCCCCTCGAAGTATATGACCCAGATATGAAATTTTCCTGATTTTTATTAATGTAAGCAGTTCTCTATCTGCTCTAGCCCGCCTGAGAATTTCTGTGTTGGTGTTCATGTCGGTCTACGGTACCTTGAGCATTCTCCGGTGAAGCCACATTTCAAAAGCCTCTAACCTGTTCATGGTATTTACTTTCATGGTCCATGTTTCACATCCATAGAGCAAGACCGACCACACATAACATTTTAGCATTCTCTGCCTTAGTTTTAAGCTGTTATTGTCATTGCAGAAGAGGGATTTCATTTTAATGAACGCAGTTCTTGCTGCTTCAATTCTGCATCTAACCTCCACATCTGGGTCAAGAGTCTCCGTGAGAATACTGCCGAGGTATCTAAATCTTTCCACCTTTTCGACATTGCAACCATTTAACAGTATCACTGATTCAGAGTGATCTAGTCGTCCAAATGTCATCCATTTAGTTTTATTGACGTTGATTGTTAGGCCCAGTTGCTCACCAGCATTATTAACGAGATTTAATAGGTCTTGGAGGTCATCGATACAGTCAGCTAGTAATACAGTATCATCTGCGTATCTTATGTTATTAATGACAACTCCGTTGATCTTCAGACCCTTATCAGTATTACTTAGGGCTCTTTTAAAGACATAGTTGGAAAAGAGATTAAACAATAGTGGCGACAGGATACAGCCTTGTCGTACTCCACGCTGAATGGCAATTGCATTAGATCTCTCATTCCCATGTCTTATTTCTGCTGTTTGGAACCAATACAGGTTTTTAATGAAATTCTGGTCGTTGGTGTCAACGTTACAATCCGCAAGCATTTTCATTAGGTCAGCATGTTTTACTCTGTCAAATGCCTTTTCGTAGTCAATAAAACAGGCAAAGACTTCCTTTCTTTGGTCACGACACTTTTGCAATAGTACGTCGATAGACAATAATGCTTCACGCGTCCCGAACGCATTTCTGAAGCCAAACTGAGTGTCATCCAAGTCCTGCTCGCACTTATTGCGTATACTGGCATGTATTATTTTTAGGAATAATAACGTAATAGGAACGGACTTGAATAACGAGATTAATTCTCGATAAAGACGTACGGCGCTGGACTCATATGCAATAGAATAGACCAGGTCGTCCACATACAACTTGAACTCTGCCACATTGGCAGTATCCGAGAAATGTGGTCTCATATCTTTGGCCAACTGACGAAAGTCAAATAAAAGCAAAAACAAATCAGTTTGCAAATTGAGACCAGTATGCAAGATGTCATTTAGTGACAGCACTGTATGTGTCTTAGCGCTAGCGTCCAGCACAATCCTAGGCATAGGATTATCAGGACGAATGGTGGCATGATGGATGTAATATCCATCATCCAATCATCAATTTTATCACATAAAAAGTTTAAGTTTAACAATAAAACAGGTATTTCGATATTTACCAAAAATTACGTAATCCGACAATCCTTTGTTAATGTAATTATGAAAATAAGCTATTAACAGTAATGTTGAGTTTTCTGCTTCAAATTTACCAAAAAAATGCGTAAATTGATGCTCTCTTAATAATTCTATAAGAGGTAGGTATTTCAAGAATATTACAAAAAAATTACGTAAATCTGAAGCCTTTCTTATAAAATTTATGTTGTAAGAATTATTAGGCTCGGGTAGGACAATAATTAAGTGTTATAGAGTATAATGAGATTTGTCAATTAATACACAAATTCCCACTAACATCCCACAAATATTATTAGAACTAGCAATACAATATAGGTATTCCAAAATTTACCAAAATTACGTAAACCGGATTTCCAAATTATTATATTACCTTGCTAGAACGTATCCGTGACCGAAGGATAATTATGCATTATAGAGTATAATGAGATTTGTCAATTAATACATAAATTCTCACTGACACACAAGAAATATTATAGAACCAGCAATGCAATATATGTATTCCGAAATTTACCAAAATTACGTAAACCGAATTTCCAAATTATTATATTACCTTGCTAGAACGTATCGGTAATCGAAGGACCATACTTATGCATTATAAATATGAGTTTGAGATGTATAAATAATCTCAAACCCTCTGAGCCTAATACTCACAGATATGAATGTGAAAATTCTACTTGCGTGAACAAATATATCACAAAGAAATGGCACGAAGAAAAAACTCCAGGGAAAATATCAGATCCACCAACCTTGTTTTGTAGTTTTTGTAGCTTGGAGGCCTCCGTAATATCATCCAATCAATAGTTAAATTCCATCAATGCAATCCTTAGGTGACTTGAAAATTTGCACAAGAGATGAAATTTGTCAATCAATACACAAACTCATAAGTTTTCACAATGATTAAAATTTTCCAAGAAACAAACAGTGTTAGTTATTTTCCTGTTTTAGATTCTATTTTTGAAAACAATCCATTTAGGTGTCTCTGCTAAATCCAAGGAGTGAGTAAGTACCCTCTTTGTGATATATATTTATTTAAATTTTCGAACAAACAAAACATATTGCAATGCGTAACCAATATGTGACTATTCCAGTATTTAGCAAGTAGTTACCAGTTAGCATAACACAATACCACAATAAAATCGAAAGGATAAATAATAATGGTATGTTTGTGACAATTATGACAAGCGAGCAAGTAAATAAATTCAAGTGGCGGGTAGATACGACAACATGACACTGCCAATCTCAAATTGCGGGTAGGTATTGTGATAATGATTTCAAACGAATATTGCTCATTTAATCCTTCCGTAAATATAATAAAATAAATACATCGATGTTATGCGGCTCGAATGGCCAAGTGTTGCGGCGGGTAGCAAATTATCCCTCTCAAGATCGGGGGATCAAATGCTGCGTGGATTTTGTGGACTGTATACTGTATGCGGTTCTTATTTACGTGTTTTATTATATTTTAATCGCACTTACCCAGACTGCTTCCCTCTTCGTTCAGTGTTCACTGGAAAGGTAGGTATGTTAGTTTGGGAGAGATTTTGGAAGGGAATGGCGATTGGGAATGAACGTTTGATCGCGAAATAATAAGCGAGAATGGATGACGCGTGGCGATGGTACTTGCGAATAGCTGCGAGATTTAAAGTTCTGTTTGCGGTTTGATTATTATAACTGGAAATGCGGTGCGGTTTTTAGGACATGTGTCCTTCGCGGCGAGAACTGTTGAGGCGGAGGGCACACAAGAGGTATTTCTAAAGAACCACATGTAACAATAAAGGCGCGAACAATATGTATTATGTATCTATCACCGGTCCTCCTTTGTACAATAAACATTACTTATGTTCTCACTTAATACTGGGTTTTAATGGCGTAGTCCTACACCCTACTCCTTTCCAGGGATGTCATATTAAGATTGCCCACGCCGTGAAGGGAGAGTCTCGTGTCTGCTGCAGATTGATATTCCACGACTATATAGTCGTGGATTGGCGTCCATAGGTTCAATCAGAACCAAAGTTGATTTGCGGTAAGCGGGAGAGAGATGAAATTGACTGGCATTTACTTACAGTCTCCCACGCAAACTGTGTTTACATAGTAGATAGCACCTCATTCATTCTACCTAATTAACATGCTATTCAACGTTGTAATTAGCAACTTAACAATGTACTAAAAGTACTACTTAACAATATGGCAATTAATTAAGTGTGTAGTCTTGCTAAATTTGTATTCAGGTATTTTGTCATCTGGGGTTTCTTCATCGTATACATTTTTTAAGGAGTCCGAAAAAAGGTTTACCATGTCCTGTGTATTGTTTGCACTGGTTCCATTCATTTGCATTATTGGCGGGTAGTCTGTGTTTTCATTGTTTATTTTTTTAAGAAATTTCCAAAGATTTTTGGATTTCAAGACAGTATCCTCGATAGAGGTTATACACATTTTGTAACATTTTTTGAAAAGATGTTAACATTTTTTCCTGATTTCGCTAAAGATTATATAATCACTTATGGATTTGCTGTGTTTAAATTTTTTGTGTTGACTCTTTTTTGCTGAAGAGAGGCAGTAAGCTCTGATGAGAACCAATCGATCATGCGTGGTGGCCGATGATACTTGTCAAGCTAAAAAATAGGAAATGTCCACAAAATCTGTTCAAGATCAACGGTCATCCTTTCTTTTGGAGACTACCTGATTGAATGAATAGTTGACATGGGTTGTCCTCAGGGTTCAATCCTAGGACCTGAGTTTTGGAACATTTTGTTTGACGATTCCTCCAGGCTGCCCTTGTATGAAGGATGTATTTCGGTGGATTACGCTGATGAAAAATTGTATCTGGTCTCGGGGAACAGCAGAAAGGAAGTTGAGAGTAAAGCTGAAGAGGTTTTAAGTGTGACTTTAGAATGGGGAAAGAGAAATCGGCTGACCTTCGCTCCCCACAAGACCATTGGACTCTTGATGAAGGATAACTTCAATAGAAGTAGAAATTCCACCATCAAAATGGGAGATACCAACATCCGATTCGTTGAAAACACTAAATACTTAGGCGTCACTTTGGATCGATCGTCCTCATTCTTGACCCATGTTAAAAGCGTATCAAGTAAGGCCCAGGCCCTCTTTTTGAAATTGAGAAGAATCTGCCGAGTGGGGACTGCGCTCTCCAGCGCTCCGTCTCCTATACAGGGGGGCTTGCGTGGCGCACGTCTCGTATGCGGCCTCTGTGTGGGAGCACCGCCTGGAGAATGCACTCATACTCTCGGCGCTCAAGAGAGGCCAGCGAGTCCCCTTGCTGGCGCTTTCCGGTGCGTACAGAACAGTTGCTTCGGACGCTTTGCCAGTTTTGGCCGGCGTTTTGCCTATCGATCTTGAAATTAGGGAGGTGTTAACAAAGAAGCTTCTAACGAGAGGAAGAACTGCCACCCATCATGGTATTGAGCTAATACCAGGTGGAGCGGTTTTCCTCCCAGGACTTCTTAGAGAGATGCGAGAAAGAACTTTGAGAGAATGACAGGAACGTTGGGATAGGTCAAATACGGGAAGGTGGAATTTCTCCTTCTTCCCGTCAGTTAAACTCGGAATGGAAGAGGCGTACATCACTAGGGATCATCATGTGACCCAACTTCTATCCGGTTATGGGGAGTTCAGAGGGAGACTTCATAGTCTCTCTCTATCACCCCATTCTAACTGCGCTTGCGGTAATACTGAACAGCCGAGCACATTCTGAGGCACTGTGAGATTTTGATGGATGCCCGAGAGGAAATGCTCGATGGCTTGCAAGTTACTACGAGACCAGCTTGGAACGCTGATCACGTTTCGAATAAGGTGAACTTTGAGTGTTTGAGGAAATTTACGAAAGTCTGAGTTGAGAGATGGCCTGATCTTAGAGTCGCTGACTAGCTTTAAAATCATGTAAGAACCAGGTGTATCTGCTCTTGAATCCACGGCCATTCTCTTTAATTTATTATATCTACTGTTAGAATTTTATGTTTTATGCTTTATATCTGTATATATATATTTTTTGTTATGATATCATCTCTATCTTAGGTACCTTTATCTTATTCTATTGTATACATTTTGTTCCTATTTCTTTTATTTTTCTGTGACTTACCTTTTTTTGCTTATTTTATTTCTTTTCACATGGTTTATTTTAGATTTCACTAGCTACACGATGTTTTATCGAGATACCTGTTTATTGTTTTCATTATTTTTCATCAATTTTTTGTGATTTTCTTTTTTTCCAGCTTCATATTCCAAGGAACACTATTGATTCAACTAACATACTCGACTTTGTTTTTTTTTTTAAGTTTGTTTTGGTTTCTTTGTTCTCTTTTTCTTTTTAGTCTCACAATGCTACTTTACTTCGCTCAGAAGGCTGAACTGAACTGCATCTATTTATTTTGTTATGTTTCTTTTTCCCCTTCTGGGGGTGCGTTAGACCTCATCCTTGCATCAACAGGAGTCGGTCGACGATGGCACGGTGCCCTCTAAAATTAATTGCGCCACCCCCAGCAACATGTGCGGCTTTAGGTTTGGGGGGGGGCAACCTCGGCTCTCCTTCGCCTTGCCTCCGGCTACTCGACGCTGAATTCCTTAGGGTCGTCGGGTATTTCCCCCCAATCTCCCATTTACTTTTCTTTGAGGCATCACCGAGGAACCGGCTAAGGGGCGCGGAAGCTGAGTGTGGTTCACGACTAGACCGAATGTCATGTGCGCATTCTTGCTGGGACTGCCAATCGATTGAAGAGGACTCCCAACCGTTTGCCATTCCCTTATTACTTATCTACTGTGTCTTCTTCCCAAACAGGTGCTTGTAGGAAACGCTGGATACAATCACCCAGCGCTTGCCACCTCGTGGACTTTCACCAACCTCTCTCATTGCCTTGTCTATATTTTATCATACTAACACCTATTGTATCTGTATTTCCCGCTAAGCACTTGCAAACTGCTTACTAACAACGTATGCAGGGACATTGGAGGTCTAGTTTCGTTATCAAATGTAGAGTCGTTTTCACCAAAAAAATTATAGTCCTTGCAAGAGCCTTGAAGGGGTAACCATCTGTTACCTATACCAGGGTGGGTAAGTGGTGGGTCCTCCAATGCTGAGAACCAAACCGGGTAGGTATAGCTTCTTGGTGTATAAAAAGATACATAGGATTCAATAGTATTAGAAAAGTATAAATAAAGATGGTATCTCGTTGTTTTCATCGAATATTTTTTTTACATTTTTTTTTATTTTATGTGCATCTATATAAAAAGGTTTACATATATTTTTTTGGCCTTGCCTGTCTCACTAGGAAATCCTGTGTCGAGACAGACTAGTTTACAAATATTTTATAAATATTAAACATTAACTCCATACAGGTGGCCCTGATTATGTTGGTGAAAGTTTAGAAAGTTTACCATGTCCAAAACTTCACGCGCATGATCGTTTTAACTTTCGTTTGTGATGAGACCACAGTTGTATGCTTTCCATGTTAGGTTTGGTAAAGTGAGTGATTGTAAAGTTTGGTTTTCGAGTGAGAATATTTTGAGGAAATTGTTTCGATGTCTTCACAGTGGTTTCTGTTAGATTATAACAAAATAATGTTAAACCTAACGCCATCTAGGATCTGTTATGTGTAGCTCAGTGTACCTACATGTATTACTTTTTTTTTTTTTTTTTATTGAAACGTATAACAAGGTTACAAATTTTACAACATAATATATACATCAACATTTCAATCACTCCCCTAATAAAGCAGCTGCTTGTGTTTAGGAGAGGACAACTAAAAAAAATTACATTTGTTTAAATTAAAACAAAAAATATTAGTTATTCAACAAAAAACATTAGTGATTTTATGAGAAGATACCTTAGAATCATAGTTCCATGGAAGATACAGATAAAAGTAATAAATAAAAGGTTAGTTAATAAATGATTTGAAGTATTGATAAGGCAAAAAATATTTCTAAATATTCAATACATATTTCTAAATACAATATACAATAAGTTAAGTTATGAGGTGGATGGTGGTGGGTGAATTTTTTTTAAATATTTTTCGTTGCTTTCTTCCGATCGTATATCAAGGGGTAATTTATTAACTTTGTGAGAATAAATTCTTCTGTTCAAGTCAAATTACCGTGTTTCATTAGGTTATGGGCCCAGTAGCTATAATTCGCGTTAAAGTAAAGTTTTCTCACGTAAAATTACTTTTAAGTGGACAGTCTGTGAACAGTGTATCATATACTCCAGAAAAACAGAGTAAATCGCTGCAATAATAACTGTTTTTGGGATTGACAATCTGTTAAAGTATTCTCGGTCCCGGAGTGTTATTTTTCAATATGGCGGGAAGTTACATAGTGAATGTACAAAGATTGAAGGGCCGCGAGAATTTTAATGAATGGCAATATGCTGCTGAACATTTTTTGATGTTGGATGGTGTCGATATTCACAAGCCAGAATCATCTGATTGTATAAGTTTGGATGATTAATAGGCAAAAGCTAAACTTATTATGACGATTGACTCCTCTATTTATGTTCACATCAAAAACGAGCAAACAGTACAAGGTGTATGGAAACGTTTGAAGGCCTTATATGACGACTCTGGCTTCACTCGTCGCATCAGTTTACTTCGACAGCTAATATCTATTCGACTAGAAGACTCAGAATCAATGGGCGCCTATGTAACTCAAATGGTTGATACAGCACAGAAACTTAAAGGTACCGGTTTCCAGATAACGGACGAGTGGATTGGATCTCTTCTGCTCGCTGGGCTAACGGATAAATTTGCTCCTTTAGTAATGGCGATCGAGCATAGTGGTATGATTATCAGCACGGATGTCATAAAATCGAAATTGCTAGACATGAGTTCCGAAGTTGGCAGCTCTGGAACAAATAGTGCATTTTTGTCAAAAGGTTGGCAGCACCGACACAGCAAGAGAAATGGCAGCATTGGCAGCCCTGCATATAAGACAAAATGGAAAACGTCGACGCCACCGCCATCTTCGAGTTCTGTCAAAACAATCCGCTGTTACAAGTGTCAACAACTCGGTCATAATATGAATAAGTGCCCGAATAATACACAGAAAAAAAGTGAAACCAATGCATTTAGTGCAATATTTTTGAATGGAACATTCAATAATTCACATTGGTATGTGGATTCTGCTGCAAGCTCACGTATGATTGTTGAGAAACGTTGTTTACAGGATGTATCGTTTAATCACAAAGTGAAAGACATAATTATTGCAAATCAAGAGAAAATACCGGTTATATGCTCAGGAAACACGATGATTACGACCGTAGTGAATAATTCTGAGTTTGATATCCCTGTCAAACATGGTTTATGTGTGCCGAATCTATCAACTAATTTGTTATCAGTAAGTCAGCTGATTCAAAGTGGGAACAAAGTTAACTTTGAAGCAACAGTTTGCGAAATACGCAATCGACAGAATGTACTGGTAGGTGTTGCAAATTTAGTAAATGGTGTGTATAGATTAAATATTAAGTCAGAACATTTGTTTGCGTGTACAGCAACAAATGTGACAAGTGAAATATGGTACCGAAGGTTGGGAAACATTAATTGTAAAACTCTGAATGCGATGAAGAACGGAGCAGTTGAAGGTGTGATATTTCAACAAAAAAAATGTGAAATTGATAAATCCAGCTGTACGATATGCTGTGAGGGCAAGCAGGCGAGGCTGCCTTTTCCTCTGAGTACTAGCAAGAGTCAGGAAACGCTGGAATTGGTTCATAGTGATCTATGTGGGCCAATGGAGAATAATTCACTTGGAATGGCCAGATACTTTTTAATATTTGTGGATGACTATAGCAGAATGTGTTTTGTATACTTTCTACAGTCAAAACATCAAACATTCAAATACTTCAAGTAGTTAAAAAATTTAGTTGAGAATCAGCAATCAAAGAAAATAAAAATATTAAGATCTGATAACGGTGGCGAGTTCTGCTCAGCGGAAATGAAAAATTACTTGAAGTAGTGTGGTATAGTGCATCAGAAAACAAACGCATATACTCCAGAACAAAATGGGCTATCCGAAAGATACAATAGGTCAATTGTGGAGAAAGCACGGTGTCTTTTATTTGATGCACAGTTCGAAAAGAAGTTTTGGGCAGAGGCTGTAAATACGGCGGTGTATCTTATAAATAGGTCACCAACGGCGGGACTAAGCCGTGGTACTACGCCTAATGAAATGTGGACAGGAAAAAAGCCAAATGTTTCCCATTTACGAATCTTTGGCAGTCGAGTGATGGTCCATATTCCGAAAGAAAAGCGCAAAAAATGGGATAAAAAGGCAACTAAAATGTTCCTAGTTGGCTATTCGGAAAACACCAAAGGCTATCGATTTTTTGATCCAGAGTCACAAAAATTAATTATTGCTAGAGATGTTGTTGTCATGGAAAATACAAATGACAGTTCGGCAGCAACTATTTTCGTCGAAGACACACAGCTACCTGACTGCATGGAAGAAAGTCAGGTGAACAGCACATTTGAAGAGGATAATATGAATGATGTTACTTAAGTTCCTGAGGAATTGACTAGTGAGTCAGAAGACAGTTTATATGAGACGTTAACCCCGGCCGACACAGATGTTTTTCCGGAAAATACTAACATTGCTCCGGAAAAACGAGTCAAACGTAAACCAGAGTACTATGGTTACACGAGCATGTGTATAGAAGACGTGTCGAGTGAACAGATTTCTCTAACTGGACCTAAAAAGGTGAAATGGAAAACAATTCATTTGGGAGCTAATGGATAGGACTAATGATGTCACAGTGATAAAAAATAAGTGTGTGCTTAAAGATATATGAAAGTTACGGTGAAGTGCGTTTATATTTAAGATATTCTACCCTTAGATTATTATTTGCTTTAAGCGTACAACTTAATCTCAAAATGAATCACCTTGATGTACCAACAGCATTCTTAAACGGTTTTCTTAAAGAAAATGTTTTTACAGAGTTACCAGAATACTCTCATTTTGTAAATTGTAAAAATAAAGTATTAAAATTAAAAAGAGCTATTTATGGTCTCAAACAGTCTGCTAGAACTTGGTATATTAGAGTAGAAGAATTTTTATTGAATTTAGGTTACAAAAAATCCAAATATGAACTTTGTCTGTTTATAAAAAGTAATAATGATGTTTAAATATTTGTTGCATTATTTGTGGATGATTTCTTTGTATTTTATAATTCAGAAAATTATTATGAACAGTTAAAGACTGAACTTGTCAATAAATTCAAGATAAAAGATTTAGGTCAAATTAAACAATGTCTAGGAATGAGGGTAAATGCTCAAAAAGATTGTATTACTGTTGACCAAGAACATTTTGTAAATAATATTTTAATAAGTTCAATATGTCAGATTGTCATACTTCAGAAACCCCTATGGAAGTTAATTTAAAGTTGGAAAAAGATTTAAATAATAATGATGATATTTTAAAATATCCCTACCAAATATCCAGCTGATAGGAAGCCTTATGTACCTATCTGTATTGACAAGACCAGATATTGCTTATAGTGTAAGTTATTTAAGTCAGTATAATAACTGTTATAATGAAACTCATTGGAAACATTTAAAAAGATTGTTAAAATATCTACAGAAAACTAAAAGCTATGGTTTAGTTTATAAGAAAAATGATTTCCCTTTACATGGTTTCGTGGACGCGGATTGGGCGTCATGTACTTTAAATAGAAAGTCATATACTGGTTTCTGCTTCATAATGTCAGGATATGTCATTTCTTTTGAATCCTGAAAACAAAGAACAATTGCTTTGTCAAGTACAGAAGCGGAGTACATGGCTTTATCCGAGGCCTGCAAAGAGGCTATTTACTTAAAGAGTTTACTCTCAGATATGATTTCTATCAATAAAAATACACCTGTATGTTTGTATAGTGATAGTCAAAGTTCTATTAAATTGGCTGTTAATCCACTGTTTCATAAACGTACCAAACATATTGATGTACGACATCATTTTGTTAGAGAATGTGTATTTGATAATAAAGTGAAACTTGATTATGTTTCAACCTCCAATATGCCAGCTGATTTATTGACGAAAAGTCTGTGTATAAATAAACATTATAAATTTTTAAGTTCAATGGGCATATCGGAAGTTTAAATCTTATTTTTTTGTTAAAATGAAATTTGGATTATTTTGTTACGAGAGGGTGTTAGATTATAACAAAATAATGTTAAACCTAACGCCATCTAGGATCTGTTATGTGTAGCTCAGTGTACCTACATGTATTACTTTGTGAGAATAAATTCTTCTGTTCAAGTCAAATTACCGTGTTTCATTAGTTTCTGTATGATTGAGGGTCAGAAAGTGGTGGTAGATAGGCCGTTCCAAATATAATTTTCAGTTCGGATCGCACCGTGAAGCAGTATAGACGTGTATTGTGGTTACTTGCTGTGTTGCTGTCTACACTCAGATAAGAATTTATTGTTACCTTAACGTTTTCGTTACTAATCCATTGTATTATTTGATTTACGATTGAGTGCGTACAGTCAGTCTAATAGACTCTATTATTTTTAATTATTAATTTTTGTAATTAATTTTTTGTTTGTTTTTTTTTGTTAATTAATTTGTAATATGGAGGAGGATGAGAATCGGCCACCAGACCCTGAGTCCATATTTAATATTTCTGATGGCTATGATACTGACGGCAGTCAAGTATCTATAACTATTCCTTCCCGAAAATGACGACCTTCGCTTAGTCCTGATGTTCCTCTCAAAATTAAATCTATTTCTTTTTCTCAATCCAAGCAATCCCCAATCCTTCATAATGATTCCATTCCTACAGAAGCTAAAACTATTGAACTGATGTATTCTAGTTCCTCTTCAGCTCCATTTATTGTTAATGTGCAAAAGACTGAACAGGGCAAAATAATTCATCCTCTGGATTTCGGAAAATTCATTTTTAGCTCTAAAAATAATAACCTTGGAATAATAAATGGTTCAATCAAGCCGGAAGGCAAATATAAATTATCCTTAGAATTTAAATCCTCCACCTTTGCTAATGACTTTGTTAAAAAAATTGGTTCTTTGTCGAATAATAAATTCAAAGCATTTATACCTACTTTCAACTTAACCAGAATGGGCAGAGTGAAAGGTATACCTACCGAGCTCTCTGAATCTGAAATTGTAGATGCTCTTAATGACTCCTAAAGTTTTAAAAGCTCGTCGTTTAAATTTCAAAGATTTTTCTTCTGGAACCACCATTTAGAAACCCTCTCAATCCGTAGTTATAACTTTTGAAGGCCAAATCTTACCATCCCGGGTGTTCATTTATTATAACTCTCTTCCCGTCGAAATATATAGATTCCCCACAATCCAGTGTTTCGTTTGGGCATTGGGATTTGGGCATTCTAAACCCATTTGTCGTTCCCCCCTGCGTTGCTTCCATTGCGGAGAGGATCATCAATTTGAACAGTGTCAAAACTCAACTAAAAGCCCAATTTGCATTAATTGTAAGGGTAACCATACTGCTGTAAGTGTGGCCTGTCCAGAGTTGTCTAGACAGAGGAACATCAAGCAATCAATGGCTTCAGAAAATATTTCATACTTCCAGGCGTCTAAATTATTCCCTCCTGCAAAAAAATCTTTTGCAGAGATATCATCTAATCCATCTATCTTTCAATTTTCTTCCCCTAAATCTCCTCAGTCATCTTCCCACACAGAAACCATTTTCAAGCCGTTAAAATCTAAACCTAAATTTATTCCTTCCTTTGATAAAAAACAACATAATGATCTTTTGCTTAACCCGAATGGGAATAATAAATCTCAGGCTCCCAATGGGAATGCCTTAAAAAGTTGTCCCTCTACCGATAATTTCCCTAAAGTTCTAACGGAAAATTCCTCTTTCATCCAAACTTTAATTTATTTATTTATTTATTTATTGTTTCTTTACACTGCAGGTAAAAAATGTTTACAATACAATTTGTTACCTCACTAGAACAAGCCTGTGTTGAGGTTACTCTCTTAATTTCGATTCTTTCAAATAACAATACTGTACCGTCCAACGCTGCTGAGTATATTAAATCTTTACTCTCCTGTCTCCCCAATGTATCCGAAACTGAGCAAAATTCTTCAATGGAATAGTAGAAGTCTATTCTCTAACAAAATTGAACTTGTAAAATTACTTGATGAACATAACATTTCAGTTGCTGCCATTTCTGAAACATGGTTAAAAACCTCGTATCATTTTAAGATCCCTTGTTATCATTGTCTTAGACATGATAGACCTGATGGTAAGGGTGGCTCTGCTCTTATCATTCATAACTCTATTCCTTTTAAAGAAATCTTTTTTCACTCCCTCCCCAATAATTTTCAGATAGTAGCAGCTATTATATCTGATATTACAATATTATCAATATACATTCCTCCCTCTACTATTTTTGTTGAAAACGAATGGGCTTCGTTTATATCTCAGATTCGTCCCCCGTA
This sequence comes from Limnephilus rhombicus, assembly GCA_929108145.2. Taxonomy (NCBI): domain Eukaryota; kingdom Metazoa; phylum Arthropoda; class Insecta; order Trichoptera; family Limnephilidae; genus Limnephilus; species Limnephilus rhombicus. The sequence goes on from OV815283.1 coordinate 44,207,520, forward strand.
TATGTTTCTCGGTGACTTTAATGCTCATTCTCCCTCTTGGGGTAGTGAATTAACAAACCCTTCTGGCCGTAATCTGTTAGATTTTATGGATACATATAATCTATGTATATTAAATGATGGATCACCAACTCGTTTGACTGCTCCTCAACATAGAAAAAGTGCGGTTGATTTGTCTCTTTGCTCATCTTCGTTGATACCCATATGTTCTTGGGACATTCTTACAGATCCCCTTTCCAGTGACCATTTTCCTATAATAATCTCCTTCCACCATCTAACATCCTCTCATTCCTTTTCGACAAACAATTGTTTTAAATTTAAAACTAAAGATGCGAATTGGAGAACTTTTTCTTTGGAATTGGACTCCATTATTCTTTCAACTAATTCTTCTCTGGTGAACATCAGATCTCAATGTGAATTATTTCCTAATATTGTAATAAAAGCCGCAGAAAAAACTCTTCAAAAACGTAATGATAACATTAAAATAAAACATTCCACTCCATGGTGGGATAAAGAATGCACTGATGTCGTTAACTCCAGAAAAAATGCAATTTCTATTTTCCGGAAATGTATGTCTTTCGAAAATTACCTTTCTGTGAAACGCGCTCAGGCAGAAGCTAAACGTATTTTGAAAAATAAAAAGCGGTCTGGATGGCAAAAATTCTGTGAAAGCCTGTCTCCGGAATCTCCTCAGTTTTCTGTTTGGTCCAATTTAAAAAAATTCGGTTCTTCTTATGCTCCGCAGCGTTCCAAACATATTCCAGAAGAAATTATTATAGGTTTTGCGGATAAGATAGCGCCGCCATCAGTTGCCAGATTAGAAGAAATGCCTTCCTTTATTTCTTATCCAACTCATTCCAACTGGATGGACTCTCCTTTTTCAGTTAGTGAATTGAAACGAGTAATTAATTCCCTACCAGACTCTTCTCCGGGCCCCGATGGAATATTATATAGTTTCATTAAAGCATTCTCGGACATGTCGGTGTAATATTTCTTATCCCTAATTAATTACATGTTCGAAACAGGATTTATCCCGGAAGTATGGAAAGTTCAAAAAATCCTTCCGATTTTAAAACCAGGGAAAAACCCATCTGATATCTCTTCCTATCGTCCTATTGCTCTTTCGTTTAATTAAAGTAGCAGAACAGTTGATAAAGAACAGATTGGAATGGTTTGTTGAAAATCACAGAATTATCTCTCCAAATCAGTATGGTTTTCGGAAAAAGAAATCAACCATGGATAATTTAAGTGTGTTGATAACAGACATCCGTATCTCTCAGTCCCTTAATTCTTCAACATTTGCCACATTTCTTGATCTTTCGTCAGCTTACGACGATGTACTAATTAACGTATTGAAAGAAAAATTAATAAAATTAAAAATACCCTTAAAATTAGTTCAATTAATTATTAATTTGCTAACAGACAGATCCATTATTTTGCACTTTTCCTCAAAAACGATAAATCGCAAACTATGGAAACGGCTACCCCAGGGGTCCGTTATCAGTCCATTGTTGTTTAATATTTATATAAGTGACTTAGACATTGCAATTCCTTCATCTATCAAGAGACTTTATTTTGCTGATGATTTCCTTATACACTTATCTCACAAAAATCTATTCCACGCTGCGAAGGAATTAAATATGGCTTTACATAATATTAAAGTGTGGTTGTTGGCAAATGGGATAAATTTAGCTACTTCTAAAACCAAGGTCGTGGCTTTTACACGCAAAAGAAAATAATCCCCATTTTCTGTCTCTTTTGATAATGTCCCTCTCCAAATCATTAAGCAAATTAAATTTCTTGGGCTACTTTTGGATCATAAACTTTCCTGGCTCCCGCATATTCAAAAAATTTCGTCTAAGTGTGCCAAGGGGCTTAATATAATGCGTGCTGTTTCGAGAGTATGGTGGGGATCTCATCCTACTACTCTTAAATTAATGTATAGTGCCCTAGTGCGAAGCCATTTGGATTATGGTACATTTCTTTTCGATCCTCTTCCTAAATATTTGGATAAAAAACTTGAAAGAATTCAATCCAAAGCTCTCAGAATGATTATTGGAGCGATGAAATCTTCTCCAATTAATTCTCTTCAGGTAGAATGTGTTGAGCCTCCCTTAATTTTGAGAAGACAATTTCTGGCTGATAAATATATTCTGAAATCTTTTTCTATATCGTGTCATCCTTTAGAACAAAGTCTTGATCATTTGTTCAACAATTTAAACAACGACAAAAGATTGACAGATAAAAATCGATTTCCTCTTCTTCTAAAAAGTTTTCTTTCATTCAAATCTCTTTCTTCTTCCCTACAAAATCTACAGAAAGATCCAATCCTTCCTATTTTCACTATCCCATTTGATTCTATCAATTTTATCCCCAACATAATAACTTCTGATTTTCGGACTAACATTTTAACCTCATCTAATCAAAATGTCGAGGAAAATTTTAAAAACATTATTTCTTCCAAGTATCCAGGATTTTCACTCATTTATACAGATGGTTCTAAGTCTGAAAACAAAGATTGTGGAGACAATTTAGATCTGTCTTATAAATTGCCTAAAGAAATTTCTATATTTACTGCAGAATGCTTCGCAATTGAACAAGCTTTAATTCAAATTCAGCTTCTCAATATTCGTCGAGCCTTACTGTGCACTGATTCTCTAAGCGCAGTTTTGAAAATTTCTTCAAATGTCATTCATTATCCAGAAGATTACATTATTTGTAATATCAAAAATATCCTCAAATCATTGAATGAATTAAATTTCGAGACAATATTGGTTTGGATCCCTGGACATTTAGGAATTGAAGGTAACGAGAAAGCCGACTCCCTCGCTAAATTTGGAACAATATCTGGCTCTCGTCCTTTAGATTTTATAATTCCGTTCTCTGACGTCATCCCTATTCTTAAATTCAACATGATTTGCTCCTGGGAAGAAAATTGGGCTGATACGAAAACCCGAACTGGTGCTTTTTATGCTGGAATCCAAAACCATATTCCAAGTAAACCTTGGTTCCACGGCAAGAATAAATCCAAAAGATTTATTTCCTGTATCTCGAGAATGAGAATCGGTCACTGCTCTGTTGCATCCCACTTATTTAAAATCCGAGCCATAGATAGTCCACTTTGTCAGTGCGGCGTGGAAAATGAGACTCTTGACCATGTATTCTTTAATTGTAAAAATCATTCATCCTTCAAAGGCATTTATCGTTTACTTATTAAAATTACCCACCAATCTCCCCTTAGTATTCCATATTTGCTTTCTCTCAATAATTCAAGAGTTTTTTCCGTCCTATATAAGTTCATAGACTTAAATGACTTCAATATTTGAGATTTTCCATGCCCTTATAGATTTTTCATAAAATATAATCATCTCCCTTTATTTTAACGGCACATAGCACTCTTTTTGGGGTGAATTGCCTTAAACAAAAAAATATATATATGTATATATATTTAATTTTCTCGAGAGAAGTCGTCGCTTGCACAAAGAGATGTTCAATGTTATTGTGTTTCGTGGTTAATTTTCTTGGTGACAACTTCTGTTTTATCGCAATTAAAACTCCTCCACCTTTTGACTTGGAACTTGATCTCACGTTTCTGTCGCAACAAAATATTTTGTAATTAGTAAGACCGAGTTCAGTTGATTTAATGTAAGAGTTAAGCCAGGTTTCGGTAAGTATAATGATGTCATGATGGTGAGAAGGTAGAGTTGCTCATAGGTCATCGAGATTGGATCGCAATCCGCGGAAGTTTTGGTAATAAATTTTTAAAGTTCTGGTTCGATTGTTACGGGAAATTACTTGGACAATTTTCTAATTTGCTAGTTTTTTGACGGATTTGATACAATTCTGGAAGTGGAGTTTATGTAACTTATGGTGACATCTTCACCATTTTCTTTCCGTATCTCCAGTTGAACCCTCAGATCTTTTAGAATTGTTTGTTGAGCCGGGGTTGAGTCGGGGTAAATTCTGACATTGCTTTTAAGAAGACCTCGTTTGCTGAGAATATTTCTCGATTGTATTGAGTTTTCCAGTTCGATTTTTATTGGTCTAGGCTCTAGGCTTGCTATTTGATAATTTTCCAATTCTATAAAATTTTGAAATATTAAATATTATAAGTTTTGACAAGAGTTGTGGTAATAACAATGTTCCGAAGAATTACAATGTTGACGCACACCAGACGTACACATTACTTATCTCAGCATAAATTTCAGTGACAGGTTGACAAGAACCATTTCGGTGAATTAAACAGACACGGATGACGTTAATATTATCTGCTAATAAATAAACAATATTATCTCAATGACAAAGCCACCATAAACTTCCCTAGTGTTGAATGCGGGTGGTTCAGATAAACAAATAAAATAATAATTCTTTTTTGTTTTTTTTTTTCATATCACTATTGAAATAAATAAATAAACATAATCCATCCAGATTGTTGTTAGTGGGGAGCTCAGTATCAAAGTGGGACATACACCTCTTTTTCTATAATGCATATTTGAATCCATGGTATTCAGTATTAGTATAGTATTTAGTTTGAGAAATCCACAGTTTCGGTCAACTGTTATTATGTGCATTTATTTGAATTTTGACGTTCGTTTTGCAATATTACTAGCTTATTTAATTCACGAATTGGACCAACGAAGCTTATAGAAATTAAAAAAATCGTATGCGCGATCCATAGAGATAAATAATGCATCTAAGACGCGATCAATGTATTCTGTTCGATCTTTGAGAAATGAAAATTGTTGAAATCTGAATGAAGACGTACTTAGTGAACTAATTATTTCCCGTTCAGCGTCAAAAAATAAATGCGGACTGCCAATGGATATTTAAGTTCATATTTCAATTCAAAATTGCCAAATCTTACTAATATTCTTCTTCTTCTTTGTGTGATCTCTCTTGAAATACTACTAAATAAATTAATCAAATAAATTACTAATATTATAAACGCGAAAGTTTGTATGGTGTTTGTTACTCTTTCACTCAAAAACTACTGAATGGATTTGAACCTTTAACTACGGACGTTCCCTTTTTGTACACTACTATTGACGCGCAGTCTCGCAGACCGCTATCTTTAAAGGCCGGAATCTATTTAGTTAAGTAGGTATTGTACCTAAAATTGTTTTTACCTATTTACGGACTTTACCAAATGTGAATAAAATAATCGTTTTAATTAAAATATATTTATTTTAAACTAAAATCTTACCATTTAACAATCAAAGGCACTTTTCAATCATTTTTACTCGAGATCACTTTGTAGGAACATTATCCAAGGAAAATTACTCTTTCAGTAAGTTTTACTAATTTTAAAAAATATAAAGAATAAAAATATATTAAGATTAAAACTAAACATAAAAATTTTTCATGAAAATCACCATCACCATCAGCTCAATTTATTACACAAACGTAGACGCGCGGTCCCACAGACCGCAATCAAAATATAAAGCGAAATAACTCATGCAAAATACAGCCGGCGACGTAACCTTCACTCTTGACAGTCTTTCGCCACTACAACCGAAGCTACTGCGGCGGACAGACGCGCGGGGTACGCGGAAGGAGAGGGGCACGTGATTCACAGACTGCTAGCGGCCTGTGAGACCGCACGTCCATAGTTAAAGGTTAAGACAACAATATCCCCAAAAATATATTCAGAATCTTAACGACATAAGTAAGGAAGCCGTGTGTACAAATTGCGACTTGCGACCCGTATATTAGACGGAACTACTATCGAATTTGCCGTATCAAAGAAAAGAAGAAGATGAAAAATAATATGGGAATCTTAACGACGTAAGTGAAGAAAGCGTGTGAGCAAATATACGCCGCGGCACGGCCTATTGGACGAACGTACGGCCGGATTCACCTTAGCAGGCCTGGAGATACGACCTTTCCGCCGCATTCATTTTAATTAATTCTGAAGAACGTGTTTCAAATATTTAAAATGTGTCTCCATATTGTCCTACCGAAATTATTAATTAATTGTCTAGAAAAATAAAATCTGGCGCTTACCGCTAACTTTATAGTAGAAAAACAAGTTATAAAGTTTTAAAATGTTGCACGTAAAATATATTAATGGTATGGCACTGTTTTTATTATTATGGAAATGAAAAAGTTATTATAGTTACGAATTCGCCGGAATTTATTTTAATTAGGGTTGTGTACCGCCTTAATGAAACTTTACAATAATACAGAATAATGACATATAGCCTATACTTATATAATGGCAAGTTCTGGCGTTATGAAACTTGTATAAATGAAAATATGTGTATTTCATATATTTTAGCGGCAGCGAGGAAATGCAGGGGGGAGGAGAACGGGGGAGATTCGCGAAGAGGGAAGAACCAAGGGTGAAAGGGAACGGGGACGCACGGGAAAGGACATGCAGATAGAATCAATTTATTTATTTTAATGGAATTGCAACGCATGCCGGGGACCAGCTACTTATTAATACTTTTAAATAATTGATTGGCGTTTGACGCTCCGAATTCACGGACAGATTCACCAGTGTTGCCAGCGCATATCGATTCCTTATTTATTCCCTGCCAATATCGGTTCGGCTATCAACAGTGAAACTGTGCTAGGGATATCGATATAAAATCATCAGAAGTTACGCCTATCGATCCGATATTGTAAAGTTGTCGATTTAACCATGCTAGCCCCAGACAACATTAATGTAATCTACAAACTTGAGATAATGACATTTACAACTAATAACCAAATAACTAAAAATCCAATCCTCAAAGGCGACACGGCAACAAATATGAAAAATGAAAAATAAATTGAAAAAAATCCTTGTATACTGCTCCCTCCATCTCCCCCATACGTTATGTATATAAACTGTAGATTAAAAATTATTTGTACCAGTATGAAGGTAGCTTTAACAGGCTGAAACCGGTTACGGTCAAAAATAAATCTTATATATAAAAATGAATTGCTAAATGTGTTGCTAAGCTCAAATCTCGAGAGCAGCTGAACTGATTTCGCTAATTCTTTTTTTAGAATATTCCTTGAAGTACGAGGATGGTTCTTACAGAGGGAAAAATTAAGAAAATTGCACAGAAAATTGTATAATTTCAGAAAACCTAACGACTTCGCACGTTTGACAGTTCGCGTGTTTAAGAATGACATTTTAAAACAGGATTCTTGTTAAGATTTCAGGTACTGAAATATTAATATTTGTGATTGTCACCCTAATGGTTGTGGCAACATTTTTTTGTGTTGGCGATTGCCAGGGCAATTTCGTATTGCCACGGATTTTTTTAATTCCTTCTTCTCTTGTTACCATCCGTCTTGGGCGGGTCGTTTTTGGCAAAACGTCTGCTGCCAGGTTTTCACTTCATGTGGGTTATAAAAACCGCGGAGAGAGATAGCATTATTGGGCTCATACATGTATGGATAGTACATGAGCTACCCAACGGGTCTTTTTATTGTTTGAATAAAGACCAATATTCAAGAGCTGGAGTTATTATTGAAGAGTTACTCCAGCCACACTTCCTTTTGAAATCTGGTGTTACCACACCGGATTGCTCTGTCAGGAGAGCGGAAGTTGAGATCCTGAACATTGATCCATTCGAGCCGGATGATCATTATTTGGATTGATCCATTTGAGACGGAAGATCATTATTTGGAGTGGCCCAGTCGGGCCTCATCATCATCGAGAGTTGACAGCCCTCGTCACTGTCGATTTAGCGGTAGCGACTGTAGCCGCCTTGTTACGTATTACATGTTTATGTCACGTTGGTCGCCAGTGTTAGGTATTATAGTTACTTATTACATGTTTATGCCAGTGATACAGGGGGTGCCGACGGCAGCTGCTGAGTATGCGAACTTCGTCTCGGGGGGGTACGGTCTCTCTACAGGCAATATCCAGTGAAACAGGTAGTTGGTATAGACAGGTTTATTGACAATAAGCAAGGTAATGCAAGACAATAGCTCAGTTTAAGTCCTGACTGGTGGGTGCCAAGGAAGAGGTGATTTGGGCTGAGAATCTAAATGGCTCACGAATAACTAGAGGGGGGGTATTATGAAGGCTCACGTGTGAACAGCGGCAAAGCAGCGGGCGGCACGGGCAGGGGTCGGGCCAGCGCACTGGGCTGGTGCGTAGCAGGGGCGTCAGGGGTTTCCTGGAGTTCAGCAATCCTGGCCGACGCTCACATTGTTACGAGCGGGTGGCGACGCAGCGGGCGGCACGGGCAGGAGTAGGGCCATTGCACTGAGCTGGTGCGAGGCAGGAGCGTCAGGGGTTTCCTGGAGTTCAGCAATCCTGGCCGACGCTCACATTGTTACGATCGGGTGGCGACGCAGCGGGCGGCACGGGCAGGAGTAGGGCCATTGCACTGAGCTGGTGCGAAGCAGGAGCGTCAGGGGTTTCCTGTAGTTCAGCAATCCGGGCCGACGCTCACATTGTTACGAGTGAGAACTACCGTCGCTCAACACGTCTCGGTCGGGGAGAACCGCTCGCTCCGGGTGCCTGCGTTGAACTCCCTCCTTGTTTTCTCTTTCCCTTGCGTCTCCCCGTAGAGGGAGACGGCTAACCCCATATATGGGCAATGCCTCTCCTATTGGTCCGGAGGGAACGGGTGATGATTTGCATGACGTTGACGCGTGCAAATGTCCTAAATACATGACCTTATATGGTATTAAAAATGTTTAGGGCCTGTTCATTGGCTGCAAGACACGCGTGATAGGCTTCCTGACACGATCTGGCTTCGTGATGTTCGCACGATAGATAGGTATATGGGCAACCCATAACACTACCCTCTCCGCCGACGAATGAAGGATGTAGGTAACGTAGCTGATGCAAGGGACGCTTCCTCATGGTTGCCGCGAGTGAGGTACAGAGACACCTCTTCCACCAAGAATTAAACACTCCCTACCTAAGAGCCAACAAATTTTAACTACCTGAGAGCCAAGCTATCAAACCCTAGCAAATAACCTGAATAAGGGTTGCCAATCCTTTCCTCAAGAAATGTAGAATTAATACCTAGTTTGGCACAGACACGCCAGCGAAGGTGGGAAGAGAAGAAAAAAGGAGCTCCTCATAAACAATAGTGTAAAATGTTTCCCAAAACATAAAAAAGATTAAAATAATAAAAAACTGGTTGGGTACAGGTATGTCCCAGGAACAATAAGAGATAGAACCAAGGATACAGTAGATTCACATTAATTAATTGGTTACCATGTTAGCAACTATTGGTTAGCAACTGTGCAATCATTCCTATGTCTATTATTCCGGTTAGAGAATATTAACGCTGACTGACGTCCTGTATTGACCGAAATCAACACACATTCGAGTTTTTTTTTTACAATGAAATTCTTAAAACTATACAAGGTTTCTTTATGTCCATTATTCTGGTTAGAGAATATTAACGCTGACTGACGTCCTGTATTGACCGAAATCAACACACATTCGCGTTTTTTACAATGAAATTCTTAAATTATACAAGGTTTCTTTATGCACATTATTCTGGTTAGAGAATACTAACGCTGACTGACGTCCTGTATTGACCGAAATCAACACACATTCGCGTTTTTTACAATGAAAAGTTTTAGTTATTTACATAATTCGACTCTATTCAAGATGTTAATTCCGTAATAGCAACTTGTCATGGTTTTTGTCCAGCCAGCATTTAATTATCAGGCATAATGACCATCCTCTCATGTTCGCGTGTAATTATAAGGTTACGCTACTGAACACCTATCATGAATATTAATTTTCAGGCCTAATATGAATCCTATAACCCTTTATCGACCCACCTCAGGTGAGCCGTGCAGCGCTGCACCAAAATACTCAGAACACCTCCAAAAGGTGTTCTCACCAAAATAACTAGACAAAACCGTAATGACTTAAATGCAGCTGATAATATTTTTTAATACCTCGTACGATGAGAGATACAACCTCATCTTAACACAAGGAATCAAACCATTACAATTAACATCGCTTAAATTCGTCCTGACATAAGGACTTTACACGCTGGATTACCATATTGATACCGAAGTAATCAATTACGTGCTTACAATAACTCACAACCTATAGTTAATTTACAATTGATAAGGGTATACAATAAAAAAATTACATATATATAGGATAATATTCCTTGGTATATCCGTAAGTCATCCGCGACAGTATGTGTGCTCCTTCGATTCTCGTTACATGTGTCAGCTTGCGAGAACAGTTCTGAACAATGAAAGGTTTCCAGAGCGACTTGACTGAAGGTAATGCGGTACAATTATAATTGTACACGCGGGTGTATAACATTAAGAAGAAAAGAAAAAAAAGAAGGAATAATGGTAACGATTAGCTACGACCTCGTTATTTGACTTGTGTCCTTGCCGCAATTAATATACCAGAAAATGTACTCCGTAATACGGCAGGGTCGTTTGTACAATGGATAGCGTCCAACTGTCGCCGGCAAAACTTATAAACAGGGTTTTTACAACTAACGCCTTTTTTATTTACAATATATAAGGTTAATGACACAATCAAGATTTACTTGAGTTATTATTACCTACCAGTCCATTAACTGCTACTATTACTATGAGTGACGGAGGACTTGTCCACCACTCCCTAGCACAAGAATTCTTTATGCCGTCTCCTGTCAACGGAAAAAAGGGGGTTTGCTTGCATATTCCCTTATTGTACCTAGAATTTGGGTAATTTCTAGAGTACAAGCGTTCCACAAAAATGAAAATGAAGTTTTCATTCCGGTCCCGGGTAGGATATTGAATACTCAAGGTGGTATCTTCCCTATATAAAGAATACTTCCACAAAACTTAAGGTTCTTGAACTCTGCCCTCTATCAATGAATCATGTCGTGTTTCGAAAGTGAATTATATATATTAAAATATATATATCTATATAAATAAAAATTATACCTAAGCGGTTACTTCTCCTAACTAACCATATATTGTTCTCTTCTGCAGAAAACTGCTTCTGTCATAATGAATTTGATGCCGTTGCGAATGATTTACTAATGTAAATTGAGTTTTTATCAAAAGAAAAAAGAAAATTTAACAATTACGTGAAGACCCTCCAGCGTCCTAGATTGTCAACACTTGTATCGTAGTAAGAAGGAATTTGCAAACTTCTGTAATAAATGAAAGGTAAGCTATATGCGTTATATCTTTGTAGTAACAAGGTTTCATGACGACCTTGGGTTATATATAAAGAGGGACAACTACCACCTTTATTATTATCCGGTTCATTTGTTGACACCATGCCCACGGAATGATTAAGTATAATATATCACACATATCCAGGGGTGGAGAGAAAATGAACAAAAATAATAATAACAAAAAAAAAATTCAACCCGATACGGCGGCAACGTCGATACCTCTTTTTACCAAATCCTTAACTTTTATTGCAAAAGAAATTTAAAGAGAGATATACGAAGAGAAAAAAAAATGAATATACATAGATATTTACATAAAATGGGTTACGTTTATTTACATCTTTTATATTTACATTTTCGCCTGTCACCATCGAGCATGGTACAACTTTATTTTACATTTCCTTCCTCTCTTTTTTTTTTAAAAGAGATGCCCGCTCTTTTGGGAGCAATATCTCTCTCCGATAACATTTTTTTTTAATCACGGACGCGGTTGCCTTTACGAAATTCAAAATTCTACTCGAATTTGTCGTGGAGGACTCCATGGTTTTAATGTAAGTAACACCGTACAAGACGATTCCGGTAAATACCCGTTATCCAATTTGGATCGCGAATTCCTTACGAGTTATTCAATTATTTCGTTAACCTGTCCTATTATAGGGACCCCAGGTAGCAGAAGCTAGACCTGACAGCAGTTAAGTTTAGTTCTTTTTTCAAAAAAAATTCAACTGCCGCTCTCCAAGGACAAGGGAACGAAACCACATCTCACAACTACTGAAGGTTTCACTACTACCGACGGGTTTTTATCGAGACAGTACAACTTGTTAACGAACTGTGCTGTAAATTAATGTAATAATTTTAATTGTCGCGGAACGTGACATCAATTACTTATTATTAATTTAAAGCGGACGGACTAGGGCAATAGACTGGACAGTTATTAATTTAATGCGGACGGACTAGGGCAATAGACTGGACAGACTAGCCGTGCGCGTTTGAACACTACGCGGTTGTACGCACGCGAAAAAATACACGAGGCACACACACTGCTGCTGCGCGGGAAGAAACAAGAACATATGCTCACACATAACACAATATATCAATTATAAGCTAACATTATACCAATTACCATGCTTCAGTGGAGGGAAAACCTATAGCACGTTGGGCCCAGTGTTACGTATTACATGTTTATGTCACGTTGGTCGCCAGTGTTAGGTATTATAGTTACTTATTACATGTTTATGCCAGTGATACAGGGGGTGCCGACGGCAGCTGCTGAGTATGCGAACTTCGTCTCGGGGGGGTACGGTCTCTTTACAGGCAATATCCAGTGAAACAGGTAGTTGGTATAGACAGGTTTATTGACAATAAGCAAGGTAATGCAAGACAATAGCTCAGTTTAAGTCCTGACTGGCGGGTGCCAAGGAAGAGGTGATTTGGGCTGAGAATCTAAATGGCTCACGAATAACTAGAGGGGGGGGGTATTATAAAGGCTCACGTGTGAACAGCGGCAAAGCAGCGGGCGGCACGGGCAGGGGTCAGGCCAGCGCACTGGGCTGGTGCGTAGCAGGGGCGTCAGGGGTTTCCTGGAGTTCAGCAATCCTGGCCGACGCTCACATTGTTACGAGCGGGTGGCGACGCAGCGGGCGGCACGGGCAGGAGTAGGGCCATTGCACTGAGCTGGTGCGAGGCAGGAGCGTCAGGGGTTTCCTGGGGTTCAGCAATCCTGGCCGACGCTCACATTGTTACGATCGGGTGGCGACGCAGCGGGCGGCACGGGCAGGAGTAGGGCCATTGCACTGAGCTGGTGCGAAGCAGGAGCGTCAGGGGTTTTCTGTAGTTCAGCAATCCGGGCCGACGCTCACATTGTTACAAGCGGGAACTACCGTCTCTCAACACGTCTCGGTCGGGGAGAACCGCTCGCTCCGGGTGCCTGCGTTGAACTCCCTCCTTGTTTTCTCTTTCCCTTGCGTCTCCCCGTAGAGGGAGACGGCTAACCCCATATATGGGCAATGCCTCTCCTATTGGTCCGGAGGGAACGGGTGATGATTTGCATGACGTTGACGCGTGCAAATGTCCTAAATACATGACCTTATATGGTATTAAAAATGTTTAGGGCCTGTTCACTGGCTGCAAGACACGCGTGATAGGCTTCCTGACACGATCTGGCTTCGTGATGTTCGCACGATATATAGGTATATGGGTAACCCATAACAGCCTGTAGCCGTAAGGTCAGAATACGACCGAGCGCCCACTTGGTAGGAGGAAAATTATCCTCAGAAAGCAGCACCAAGGAGCCTGGTTGCAGCACGTCTGGGGTATTTGTCCTCCAATTGCCCTTTCAAATCTGGACAGCCTTCCAGGATTCGTAGTGGTCAGGTCCAGTTGTGGTGCAGCGACCAAAGATTCGCCAATAAGGAAGTGACCAGGGGTGAGAGGACTGAGTTCAGATGGATCGGAGGACAGGGGAGTAAGAGGACGAGAATTGAGGCAAGCCTCGACCTGCGTTAAAACCGTATACAGTTCCTCGAATGTCAATGACAAGTTATGGAGAACTCTGGTCAAATTATGCTTGGGTGACTTCACTGTTCTTTCCCATAATCCGCCAAAGTGAGGAGATCTAGCTGGAATAAAATTCCATTGAATATAGTGAGAACCAAAAAAATCCGAAAATTCATTCTGAGTCGAAGAATTCTGTAAAAAACTTATTAAGGATTTGAGTTCGTTTGAAGCTCCTATAAAATTCCCAGCATTGTCTGAGTAGATATGAGCACATTTTCCACGTCGTACGATAAAGCGATTGAAACATTTAAAGAAACCTGTAATAGATAAATCAGGGGCTAGCTCAAGATGAACTGCCTTAGTAGAAAAGCACAAAGTACTTTCCAACCTTCATAACTGCATCCCCTTCCCGCTACATCCAGCCTCACAAAATTGGGTATGCTATGTATTGCCTGACTTGGTCCAGGTGGTTGGAACGGTTGGGACTCTTGTGCAGTATTAACATAAAAATAAAGTCACGTAAATCATACTAAATCTTCGATTTATATGCCGTAATAAATATGATAAAAATAATACGAGTATATATTATATGGATAATTTGAATAGCATTGTTTTAGTGCAAAAACGCTTTACAATATACGTTCTCAGGGCCTACGAGGGGATGCTGTGTGGAGGGTTTTTTTGAGGAAAGGAAGAATAGGAAGTTCTTGGATGGAAATAGGATGAGGGGTGGGTAGGAATCTGGGGGTTAGTGTGTATAGGAGTGACGGACGTAAGAAACTGTCCTTCCAACTGCGGTGCAAGGCAATGGGGTCGAGTGAGTCCGGCTGGAAAGGTCCAAAGGACTCCTTCACGCAGTCTCTCCCGATCTGGCCTACCACGCAGCTGGTGGGCAGATTCATCCGCCACCAAGATCCAAACCCGGGCACCCCTGCTAAGTCACCAAACGTAGCGAACAACTTGGGGTTATCCAATAAATAGTTTCCGGGGCGGCGGTACCCTTACCCGCGTCCCAAATTGTTGCGGACAAGGAAATATGTAATTATCATCATACTTATTTTTTATTACTACCTATTATTAGATGTTCGTTGGATAATAAATCTGTAATTATCATCATACGTATTATTACTACCTGTTATTAGATGTTCGTTGGATAATAAAACCAAAATTGTTTTACGTAAATGTAAGTAAATAAAAGTTCCGCTTGTTTACTAAAACCGACTACATTGTTATAAGTAATTACTTCGACCTTTTTATAAATGTTTAATAATATAGATTCCATCGGTTAACTAGTCCTAGCAAAGCTGTAGTTTGCTGATGTGCACGCGCCCGCCCGCCCGTCCTCTACGCTCGTAGCTTTTAGGGCTGCCACTTCATAAATTTCTACATAAACTTCGGGAGGTACATGATGGTGAATGTAAAAAAAACAAATAACTTTTTTCTAAATTCAATTTTTTCCATATACAAAATTATTTTTCCACAGAAGAATATTATTTTTTTCATACAAACAACAAAACTTTTTTACCCGTATCTACCTTAGAACGTTTTGAAAAAAGTTTCGTATCTTTTTTTACGTGTACTGTCGTGCAGAATTACCTCCCAAAGTTTGTGCACTTTACCCCCGGATATAAATAAAGAGCGAAAAGGTGCATGTAGGCAAAAACAGGTTGTGCCAAACTCAGTCATTGGTTTGATGCACAATCTCCCTTCCCACAAACCAGTGAAATAATGTCAATTTTTGTGGAGTGGAGTCGTCGGAGATGCCACAATAACTTGCTAAGATGCTGTTCAAGTTGGTGAAGATTCATTAAACTAATTGTTTTAGGAACTAAATGATGAAATAATAAATGAAATCCAAGTCCCACAATCTGTTACAAACAAAAGTGGTGTGTCAGTAATAAGATAAAAAATGACGCCATTAACTAAAAAAACTTTAAATTCCTGTAAATATTTACTGGTTGAAGATTAGTTTGCAAATGTATATATTATATATTATCTAAAAGGGAATTAAATTCTTTACAACTTCTTTCAAACAAATTTCTTTCTTTGATAAATATTTAAGACGATGTGAAGGAAAGTTTGATGAAAAATGTGAGGTAAAATGATTTTATTCGAAAATATCTACATTTGTGGAGCGTGTAAGTCAAAAACGGCTGGGATTTCAAAAATTACGTAAAGAATAAAAGTTATAGATAATTTTATGAGCTTTCACTAATTCTAAAAAAAATCCTCTAAAATGCACCGTTTCCGAGATATAAGCGTAAATCCAAAAATTGGAACCTTTTTCCCCCCCCCCCCCCCCTCCCACCCCTAGCTCGCCACCTAGACGTCAGGACTTTTAGTATGTTCACACCCTAAGCACCCTGACCAAGTTTCTGAAGGAATCGCTTAGGTGCACTCTACACTTCCTTTTGGACCATTCATTTTTTTTTACATGAGCTCCACACAGGAGACCCTGAGGAACATAATTTCCCTCAGGGCCTATGTCATCTTTATGCTCACCTATGATACTGTGTGGGGGTTTTTTTTAAGGAAAGGAAGGAGAGGAGAGTTCTGGGAAGGAAAAGGGTTTAAGGGGTGGGTAGGAATCTCGGGTTCAGTTTGTCCTGGTCAACCGCCTCCAAGACCTGGACAAACCTCACTCCATGAACCCGGGCACCCCTGCTAAATCTTCAAACGTAGCGAACCACTTGGGGTGACCTATGGCAGAGGTATTGGTTATCCAATAAAGGTTCCTGGGGCGGCGGTACCCATTCCCACTTCCCAAATTAAAAATTGACTGGACTATAAACAAATATGATTAAAATGTGCAAATTGAAAAATGGGTCGGGTCAAGATGTCGCGGGTTCAATTCCTCTTTCAATGCACAAGCAACATCTTCCGCTTATTATGATGCTGGTAGGAGATTTTCAAATTGTCAGGTTATTCGTAAACCGGGAATACGAATTATGACTATTTTTCTTTTAAAAAAAAGTAGTACCCAATAAATAGATAAGCCTCACCCCATGAACCCGGGCACCTCTGTTATCCAATGAATGGTTGCCGGGCGGCAATGCTTCCAAATTGATACCTCATCCCATAACCCGAGAACCCCTGCTAAGTCACCAAACATAGCAAACCACTTGGGTGATCTACGGCAGGGGTGTTGGTTATCCAAAAAATGTTTTCCGGGGCGGCGCGGCAGTACCCATCCCGTCCCGTCTCCCAAATTGATAAGAGAAATTAAAGAGAAACAATGATAATAGTAGTTCCGTTATAATAAATAATATAGCTTTGTTTTGTGAACGGTCACCTCAAGTGTACATTACACTTTATAGGTAATCTAACGTAAAACATTGAGAAAATAACAGATATTTTCATAAATATTATGTGTATTTTAAAATTGTGGCAACCCTACACAATATTATCAACTTCTCTGGAAACGAATATTTGAAATGATACTAAGGGCCAGTTGTTTCGGAAAACCTGAACAATCGTTCAGATTCTTCTTGATTTTTCAAATGTAACGCAATCATTCCGTTGATTTTTGTCAAATCAGAATTGGGTTGTTTCAAATTAAATTTAACATTCGTTACATTCGAAAATTTCACACAGTGTTCCCCGCCGAATCGGACTAATTATTCCAGAGAAATCGAAAGGAATATTTTTTAACGCTTGCAACACTCACAAGTTGTTTATGAAATTCGTCGCCTGTCAGAGTTTACCGGCCTTTATCGTAAGCCGTGCGTAATGTTTATCTACAAATAAAACATAAACGCTTAAGAGTGAGTGCTTTTTTTATTAGTATTCAATTAATTACATGTACAGTTAAGTTAATATGGTAACATGCAATCGTATTACTTAAATATTCTTCCTTTTTAGATCAATTTTATGAGTCTCCGGAACGGCTACAGTTGTAATGCTCAAATGTCGCCAGAACCATATAGGAAATGAATTAAATTCCTATGGAAACTATAATTAAAGCTCACCATATGACTGCCAAACGTGTACATGCTATGCTTGATCACAAACACATCGTGAAATACAGGTTAGTTGTGTTTTATACTTTATTTGACAGGCTTGAAGAGGATCCTTTTTTGCGAATAAAATATCTTATCAAACAACGTCTGATACGATTGTTTAAAGTGTATAGTTAATTAATACAATAAATAAATATGCAAACAATGTAATAATATCGTTCGGTTGGTTTGTTGTCGTTTGGTCATATGTCATATTCTATCAGCACTCTCCATACGGACACTTCGGAGCGCCGCTTCAGACCGCCGCGCAGGCGCAGTAAGGTCTCGCAGTGAATCTTTACTAACTTCTCTCACGGCGCGGCGGCGTGGCGCGCTCCGAAGTGTACTTGTAGTTTTATTTATAAAATGCTAACGTATTACAATTACATTATGATTCTTGTTTTAGGGTCATTGCAGTCCAAATAAGAAATGCATATGTTCTGGAGGAATACAACAGAATTTACGATATTTTAACGAGTCTGCGTTTTGGATACTGGTTGTAGGTACCTCCAAGCAGAAAGCAGAACCAAATGATAGAAGAACCAAGGAACTATAGTGGTTCACCAATAGTGAAATGTAATATATACACGTGAAATGCATAAATGGTTTTCCTTGGCAAGAACCATTGCATAATGTACTTTTAATTTGATGTAGGTACATTGTTTTCATATTACTGCTTGTCATAATAAGATGGCAGATTAGGTTTCGCGTCTTTAACCCGCGTAAATCAACTAATTAAATATAATTTCTGATTTATTATACATATACACATATACTTATTACTTACAACTTTTATAACGAAGAAGTTTTACTTATATAAATAAATAAACATTTGAACTGACATGGTTTCGTTTTATTTTGTACTTAAAATAAAGTTGAACAATTGAACACAAAAGGATTTTTATTACCTATAAAATACTGTTCATATTAGGTATAACTTTGTAAATTTAATACAGCTATGATTAGAGGTAATTAACTCAAGATTCCTTTACACAACATATTTTAAATGTTTTATAAAGACATGTGTTTTAATCGCCTTATTAGTATCAGGTAAAGATTTATGTTAATATGCTAGGTCATGACTCCAGTTCCCAAACTGCAATTTTCTTTGTGAGGGTTGAATCAGTTATATATAGAATATTGTGATGGCGCCAGTCCTTTATTCTGTATTTATGAACTCTACTGTGGCCCGAAGCGCTGTTTTTAATCTAGGTACTTGGCCAAAAATCATGTAAGTATACAATTGTAACACACTCAACTTCTTTTGTATCTTTTATGAAATCGGAAGTTGACAGAAATCAGAAGGAACCTTCAGTTGTCACCACGTACATACAACAAAATCTCTATGTTCTCAAGGTAAATAATCAGGAAAGATTGGGAAAAATGTCAATCACGGGGAAAAGATTTCTTTTATTATGAATTATTGTAGACTCATAAATTATTCTAGGATAAATATAACACGAATAAGATGGCAATAGATTGTAACATCATCGGTTTACACAAGAAAAAAGTTTGTATTTTTTTCAATGTTTTCACCAGTGTTTACGTCATTTTCAATCTCTGAAATAAACGATTTTCGACAATATTATACATCGAAAAGATATCTAAACTTGTTCTTTTGCCATCCTGAAGTTTTGATCGTTATGTTTTATTTACGTTTTATGCAAAAACAGTCCAGCCATAATCACTAGTTTCGGTAGTGCATAGTGCCACAGAGCTGCACAAGCTGTCAGATAGCAAAGTTTCGCACGTCTGCGCATGCGCCCTCAATCAATTTTCCACTAACCGCCGGAATTCGAGCGGTTACATTTCCATCAAATTTGACCTGAAATTTCACTTGACGAACGGTGAAACAACCCAAATTTCGTTGTTTGACGATTCATTTGCGATTTGACGGTTCATCAGACGTGATTTTTTCCGAAACAACTGGCCCTAAGGGCCAGTTGTTTCGGAAAACCTGAACAATCGTTCAGATTCTTCTTGATTTTTCAAATGTAACGCAATCATTCCGTTGATTTTTGTCAAATCAGAATTGGGTTGTTTCAAATTAAATTTAACATTCGTTACATTCGAAAATTTCACACAGTGTTCCCCGCCGAATCGGACTAATTATTCCAGAGAAATCGAAAGGAATATTTTTTAACGCTTGCAGCACTCACAAGTTGTTTATGAAATTCGTCGCCTGTCAGAGTTTACCGGCCTTTATCGTAAGCCGTGCGTAATGTTTATCTACAAATAAAACAAAAACGCTTAAGAGTGAGTGCTTTTTTATTAGTATTCAATTAATTACATGTACAGTTAAGTTAATATGGTAACATGCAATCGTATTACTTAAATATTCTTCCTTTTTAGATCAATTTTTTGAGTCTCCGGAACGGCTACAGTTGAAATGCTCAAATGTCGCCAGAACCATATAGGAAATGAATTAAATTCCTATGGAAACTATAATTAAAGCTCACCATATGACTGCCAAACGTGTACATGCTATGCTTCATCACAAACACATCGTGAAATACAGGTTAGTTGTGTTTTATACTTTATTTGACCGGCTTAAAGAGGATCCTTTTTTGCGAATAAAATATCTTAACAAACAACGTCTGATACGATTGTTTAAAGTGTATAGTTAATTAATACAATTAATAAATATGCAAACAATGTAATAATATCGTTCGGTCGGTTTGTTGTCGTTTGGTCATATGTCATATTCTATCAGCACTCTCCATACGGACACTTCGGAGCGCCGCTTCAGACCGCCGCGCAGGCGCAGTAAGGTCTCGCAGTGAATCTTTACTAACTTCTCTCACGGCGCGGCGGCGTGGCGCGCTCCGAAGTGTACTTGTAGTTTTATTTATAAAATGCTAACGTATTACAATTACATTATGATTCTTGTTTTAGGGTCATTGCAGTCCAAATAAGAAATGCATTTGTTCTGGAGGAATACAACAGAATTTACGATATTTTGACGAGTCTGCGTTTTGGATACTGGTTGTAGGTACCTCCAAGCAGAACCAAATGATAGAAGAACCAAGGAACTATAGTGGTTCACCAATAGTGAAATGTAATGTATACACCTGAAATGCTTAAATGGTTTTCCTCGGCAAGAACCATTGCATAATGTACTTTTAATTTGATGTAGGTACATTGTTTTCATATTACTGCTTGTCATAATAAGATGGCAGATTAGGTTTCGCGTCGTTAACCCGCATAAATCAACTAATTAAATATAATTTCTGACTTATTATACATATACACATATACTTATTACTTACAACTTTTATAACGAAGAAGTTTTACTTATATAAATAAATAAACATTTGAACTGACATGGTTTCGTTTTATTTTGTACTTAAAATAAAGTTGTAACATTGAACACAAAAGGATTTTTATTACCTATAAAATACTGTTCATATTAGGTATGACTTTGTAAATTTAATACAGCTATGATTAGAGGTAATTAACTCAAGATTCCTTTACACAACATATTTCAAATGTTTTATAAAGACATGTGTTTTAATCGCCTTATTGGTATCAGGTAAAGATTTATGTTAATATGCTAGGTCATGACTCCAGTTCCCAAACTGCAATTTTCTTTGTGAGGGTTGAACCAGTTATATATAGAATATTGTGATGGCGCCAGTCCTTTATTCTGTATTTATGAACTCTACTGTGGCCCGAAGCGCTGTTTTTAATTTAGGTACTTGGCCAAAAATCATGTAAGTATACAATTGTAACACACTCAACTTCTTTTATATCTTTTATGAAATCGGAAGTTGACAGAAATCAGAAGGAACCTTCAGTTGTCACCACGTACATACAACAAAATCTCTATGTTCTCAAGGTAAATAATCAGGAAAGATTGGGAAAAATGTCAATCACGGGGAAAAGATTTATTTTATTATGAATTATTGTAGACTCATAAATTATTCTAGGATAAATATAACACGAATAAGATGGCAATAGATTGTAACATCATCGGTTTACACAAGAAATAAGTTTGTATTTTTTTTCAATGTTTTCACCAGTGTTTACGTCATTTTCAATCTCTGAAATAAACGATTTTCGACAATATTATACGTCGAAAAGATATCTAAACTTGTTCTTTTGCCATCCTGAAGTTTTGATCGTTATGTTTTATTTACGTTTTATGCAAAAACAGTCCAGCCATAATCACTAGTTTCGGTAGTTCATAGTGCCACAGAGCTGCACAAGCTGTCAGATAGCAAAGTTTCGCACGTCTGCGCATGCGCCCTCCATCAATTTTCCACTAACCGCCGGAATTCGAGCGGTTACATTTCCATCAAATTTGACCTGAAATTTCACTTGACGAACGGTGAAACAACCCAAATTTCGTTGATTGACGATTCATTTGCGATTTGACGGTTCATCAGACGTGATTTTTTCCGAAACAACTGGCCCTAAGACTTATCGAGAATTATTAGCCAAGTTCTAAACCAGATCTCCTATTGTAAATTTCAAACACTAATTTTAATAATAGCCGCGCGCTGCAGATACACTTCCTGTCGAATGCGTTAAAAGTAAATTTCACGACTCGTCCGAAATTGTTTTTTTTTTGTGCGGAGAATGGGGCCTTAATCCACCCCTCATACCTTTTTCCTTCCCGGGACTTCTTATCTTTTCTTTCCCTCAAAAGACCATCCACACAGCATCCCCAAATATTTGTGGCGGCCACTTTTGCCGAATTAATTGCGCCGCCACTGTTGCTGTACGAACTTGCGAGAATTACTACGGAATACTACGGCGTACAGCGCGCGCTGGTACATGTCTACCTACAGCGTTAATAATTCCGTTACTTACGTGAAAGGCCTATAACGTGTGGCTGTGCTATACAAATGCCCGCAGAAAGTTCGAGCGGTATCTCAGCTTTGCTTGAATTCACCCAATATTACCTGGCGCGCTAGCCAGCTACTCTGCCGATCGCGCGAGTATATAAGCAGCAGATACACTCGCCCGCTCCAGTCAGTCCCATCCAGTCTTCATTCATCGGTCAAGCAACACACACCCGAGCAGTGCCGCGACCAAGTACGTGCCTGCGCAGGGCACCTGACCGCGCAGTTAGCAGCAAGTGAATAACGTTTGTCCAGTGTGACTCCAGGAACTTTACCAACAACTTCGAGGATTCCTTCTCCAACCACCATCCGCTATCCGGCCCATTCGCGCCTCGACATGAGATGTCTTCGTCCGCAGCACATAAATCCCGCCGTAGGTAGGTAGACATACGGCGCGCTGTACGCCGTAGTATTCCGTAGTAATTCTCGCAAGTTCGTACAGCGACAGTGGCGGCGCAATTAATTCGGCAAAAGTGGCTGCCACATATGAAAGCCCGGGGTGGAATTATTTTTCTCTGGGCCTCATGTGTGGAGCTAATATAAAAAATATTTATTTTATAATATTACTATAATAAAAATCACGTAAAACTTATTTCTTATTAATTTATTTGTGACCGTAGCCGGTTTCAGCCTGTTAAAGCCATTTTTAGTTTTTTTTTAATACGACGCAAAGTTAAGAGTAGAAGAAGTCAGGGGAGACATGACACGATCAAGTAAATCAAGCACTTGAGTCGGATCATGTCCAGAGTTGGATTAAGGCTGTCATACCAGCAAATCAGGATTCCGATTTCGACTGCAGCGCTCATAAAACATCAGCGTTCGCGAGCGGACGCTTTTGAAACTAAATGTCGTCTCACCGGTAGCCGTGTTTCACGTACCTACTAGGTCACGCAGAGTTTGTTTCGGTTCAGATATTGTATGGTTCAGATAAAGATGTCGGATTCTCACTTCCTGATTTTTTTCCGAAAAAGTTGTTATTTGTAATTTGTTTATCGAAGTGTGTAAACATAAATAGATGCAAGTTAAATGCGTACACACAGTACTTAGGTATAAAGTAGATAATAATATGAAAAACTATTTTTATATATATTTTTTGCTTGTTTTAATTATATTTTAACCGAGTAATATTCAGTTGGTTTGTAAGAAATGACACATTTTAAAATATTTATTTGAGTGCACAATTTTTTTTTATATTTATGTGAATACCGCACAAGAGACGCAAGTGCTCCCGTCTAGAGCCAGTGAGATTATGGCATGACTATTGGGTATTTTGAGAGGCTGAAGGTGGTGGGGAGGGGAAGGAGACGGGGAAGAGGAAGGCGAGGAATTACCTGGCTATTGAGGTCTGGTTACTAAACATGGCTAAAGCCATTTCTAGCAACGTTTCAATTCTGAATGGTGGTCTTACACCATGGCGATACTGAAAGTATCTTCCACTCTGGAACGTGACGCAAATATATTATTTTTAAATGAAATAATTGTGAAATAACCCAAATTAGTCAAATAAAATGTATTTGCCCACGCCGGGATTCAATCCCACGACCTTTGGATTGCGGGTCAAGAGCCTTACCCCTTGACCACGCCGGCCGTCAATAGTTGGTATCAGTAATTTGGAAGGCGGGTATGGTACCGCCGCCCCGGCAACCATGTATTGGATTACCAACACCTCTGCAATAGGTCACCCCAAGTGACTTAGCAGGGGAGCCCGGGTTCATGAGGCGAGATTTGTCAGGATCTCCCCATCCATCCCCATCCCCATCCCCATCCCCATCCCCATCCCCATCCCCATCCCCATCCCCATCCCCATCCCCATCCCCATCCCCATCCCCATCCCCATCCCCATCCCCATCCCCATCCCCATCCCCATCCCCATCCCCATCCCCATCCCCATCCCCATCCCCATCCCCATCCCCATCCCCATCCCCATCCCCATCCCCATCCCCATCCCCATCCCCATCCCCATCCCCATCCCCATCCCCATCCCCAGCCCCATCCCCATCCCCATCCCCATCCCCATCCCCATCCCCATCCCCATCCCCATCCCCATCCCCATCCCCATCCCCATCCCCATCCCCATCCCCATCCCCATCCCCATCCCCATCCCCATCCCCATCCCCATCCCCATCCCCATCCCCATCCCCATCCCCATCCCCATCCCCATCCCCATCCCCATCCCCATCCCCATCCCATCCCCATCCCCATCCCCATCCCCATCCCCATCCCCATCCCCATCCCCATCCCCATCCCCATCCCCATCCCCATCCCCATCCCCATCCCCATCCCCATCCCCATCCCCATCCCCATCCCCATCCCCATCCCCATCCCCATCCCCATCCCCATCCCCATCCCCATCCCCATCCCCATCCCCATCCCCATCCCCATCCCCATCCCCATCCCCATCCCCATCCCCATCCCCATCCCCATCCCCATCCCCATCCCCATCCCCATCCCCATCCCCATCCCCATCCCCATCCCCATCCCCATCCCCATCCCCATCCCCATCCCCATCCCCATCCCCATCCCCATCCCCATCCCCATCCCCATCCCCATCCCCATCCCCATCCCCATCCCCATCCCCATCCCCATCCCCATCCCCATCCCCATCCCCATCCCCATCCCCATCCCCATCCCCATCCCCATCCCCATCCCCATCCCCATCCCCATCCCCATCCCCATCCCCATCCCCATCCCCATCCCCATCCCCATCCCCATCCCCATCCCCATCCCCATCCCCATCCCCATCCCCATCCCCATCCCCATCCCCACCCCCACCCCCACCCCCATCCCCATCCCCATCCCCATCCCCATCCCCATCCCCATCCCCATCCCCATCCCCATCCCCATCCCCATCCCCATCCCCATCCCCATCCCCATCCCCATCCCCATCCCCATCCCCATCCCCATCCCCATCCCCATCCCCATCCCCGTCCCCACCCCCAGACATGAGGTTTTAGACTAACCCCCACGCCCCCCCCCCCCAAAATCACCTGTATTTTTTTAGTACAAAGTATTTAGAAATTTTTAGAATATTATCACGAAAAATAAATACGCGTGATATCGCATTATACAGACGACCTCCGTAGTCCAGTGGGTAAGACTCTTGACTCACAATCCGGAGGTCACGGTTTCGAACCCGGCATGCGCAAATAAATTTTATTTGATTTATTTGTGTTATTTCACAATCAATTCATTTAAAATAATATATAGTTTATTTGCGGCATGTTCCAGAGTGGAAGATACTATTTGTATCGCCCTGGTGTAAGACCACCATTCAGAATTGAAACGTTGCTTGAAAATGGCCTTAGCCGTGTTTGGTGACCAGATCTGAATAGCCAGGTGCTTCCCAACCTTCCTCTTCCCCACCTCCTTCCACCCGCCACTACCTTCAGCCTCACAACATACCCCAATCGGGGATGCCATAGTCTCACTGGCTCCAGACGGGAGCAGTTGAGATTCTTGTGCGGTATTCACTGTAAAAAAAAAATACCCCCCCCCCCGGTGATTTTTCGCGATCACCGTTCGCATCAATTACCGTTCATATCACTTTTTTCCTAACAATAACCACTTTTTAAACAATCACCATTTTTTGTAACGCATTCACCAGCTTACCCCCCAAGTCGAGCGTGCGTAAAGAAGTTTTACTTAAAAAAAAAATGACAGCAGTTGGGATGCTTGTGCGGTATTCGCAATATATGAATGGCTCACTCACGCAAAAAAAAAACAATTTTTTGAGCAGTTGGGACTCTTGTGCGGTATTCACATAACAATAATTTAGAATAAAAAAAAATCTTTTTTTCGGAGCAGTTGGGACGCTTGTGCTGTAAATTATAATAAAAAATATTATATTTATTTTTTTGGTGCAGTTGGTACTCTTGTGCGGTATTCACTTAACAATACGTAATTTAAAATATTATATTATTTAGAAAAAAACTTTTTTTTTGAGCAGTTGGGACTCTTGTGCGGTATTCACATAACAATAATTTACAATAAAAAATTTCAAAATTATAAAAATTTAAGCACAAAAATATTCAATGAACATGAAATTTTGCGTTCGGGCAACCCTGTAGATCTTTACAAACGTGAAACAAGAAATAGTATATTTATTTTTAAAGTTTCGTTTTCAATTTGTCATTTGTGTCCAGGCCACGATTGCGGGCCGACTGAGCTCTGAATTTTGTGTTTCTTTCGATCAGAAAAATGTTGGAATGCGAAGCTGTAAATTAATTAATATTAAATACTCACTAAAATTATTTTTCGATCAAAATTATTTATTATTTGTCAATAACGTCTTAGCAAAATAAGTATGTAAAAAAATCTGAGATATATTAGTTTGTAAGTGCGCAAATAAATACACAAATGGACCAATTTTCGACAAGAAACACATGTACGTACATATTTTTTAATGATTTTATTGAAACTAAAATTAAAATTCTAAAACATGCGTTTGCTAGATAATGTATTGATTTATTTTACTGCATTATTATATTATTTGAAATGGGTGTGGTATAATACAAAAACTTTTTTGAAAATTTAACAAATCTGCCAACGACCTATGGAATAACCTTATTATACTAAAAATTTAAAAAAAATCTCAAAATTTATTACATACGAATGCTAGATAAAAGAAAAATCTTTCGAAATCCATTTATAATTTTTTGTGGAAAAGAGTCAATACGTCTAAAACCTGATTTGAAAATGACATATTTCTGGTTTTCTCTGGCTATGTCCTCTTAACGTAATAATAATAAAAACAATTATTTATCAATAGATTTTTACATTTTTATGCATTTTGTTTAGTTACCATTGATTCTATCGACAAAAGGTCACTGCTACGGAATGCAGTTGGTTTTCAGCAATGCCTTTAATATAAAGCAGACGTGGGCAGAATGATTCCCAGGAGTGAATCGATTCAGTCTGATTCCCATGGCCTTTTGAATTGATTCCTTTAATTCAATTAAATCCCAAAAAAAAAAAAAAAAAGAAAAAAAAAAAAAAATTGAAAATTAAATGAATGGGGAGGCTAACACCGCACACGAGACCGGGAGGCCACGGAGTACCCGGAGTACCGCGAAAGAGGAGACTGATAGGCTACCAAGCATCGCTCAAAGAGGAGACCGATTATTCTATCTGATTATCTCGCTAAAACCTATAGATTAATGTGTTTGACTCTTTTTAGTGTCACTTTTTCGTTTCATCGGTTTTCAAATCACAATGAGTGGGGAGGCTACGAAGCACCGCACAAAGAGGAGACCAATAGGCTACGAAACACCACACAAAGAGGAGACCGAACATTCTATCTCATTATCTCGCAAGCTAAATCCTATATTGTTTGTCTTTTTTTAGTGTCGTAATTTTTCGTATGTGAAATGTATTTATTGCTAGCAATTATATCTTAAAATTATACAAGTTTTCGTTTCACCCTTAAAATTTTATTGATTTTATTTTATTTATTAAACTTATAATTTTGTTCTATTTCACGTGATCTAATATAAACATACATTTAACATTAAGATGAGTATTTTATGACAGCTAACCACAGCTAATTGGTCTTATAATATCTGCAAATTTACATATTATATCGACCCAAGATCTACGTCTAAAAGTAGGTAGGTACAATATCTTCCGTACGTACCAAAAAACAGATAAGCATCATTTTAGCTTCTCACTGCTGATGTTCAGATTCAAAGTCGAAAGTTTTCGACTAACTATGTAATGAAATTGACGGCTTGGCGCGCGGGGGAATAAATGAACCGCGCGGACGGATTAAGGGCTGGCATTGAGGAATGAATTAGTAACTTTTGACTAATGTTTTGTGTCTTACCTAGCAGTGACTTGATTTACTCGCGAGCTGCGGACCTAGGACTGGGATGCGTTTGGGACATTTCGTGACATTGACGTGACGATGACGCCTGACGTCATTTCTAGGTCTGAGATTTACAAAAGACCATGACGTCACAAGTGAAAAAGACTTTTGTTTTAATTCCTCTGTCTGTCGGAATCGGACAATCTCGATTTCGACAGACTAGATACCTGGGACGCGGACATTGAACACGGATCTGGGACGGCGGGGACCTTAGTACAATCTCAGGACTATTGATTAGGATGAATGATTAATTCATTGCGTGAAAGAGATGCTCGGGCAACCCGGATGAATCGCGGCCGCGTTTTGGCCATTTTGGGACATGGACTTTGATGATGTTCGGGTGTTTTTAGAATGGCGGCGCGGCGGTAACGGAATACAATCGTAATAGGCGAGTCGTTCACAATACCGTCCGTCGACCACTTTGCGGCGCGCGGCCCGTTTAATAATATTTAAATACCTATGAAACAATATAATATTTAAATCGTTTACAGAACACATTATTCATTGAAATAATTTAACAGTAAAATAAATGGAAATTAAAAATGTATGGTGTCATTAAAAATCGTAGGATGCAAGGCCAAAGATAAGGAATGAAGAATCAATTCCTTTTGAAATTGAGAATTAGATTGAGTGTGTCACAAGATGGAATTTATTCATTTAATTCAGTCATTCAATTTTGCCCACGTCTAATATAAAGCATGGGGTGTGTGCAAGAATGTGTGGAGGTCTATCCTATCTGCCCACCTCTGCGGAAACGGCGTGATGGTTAACGCTTATTAGGCGTATTAAGAAAATCACACAATTTAATAGGTCAATACTGACCCCAAATAAATGAAAATGTAGTGGAAAAAAAAAGAAGCATCACAAATATTAATATCACAAGTATTAATTAACTTCAAGAAACAAAAACATAACTTAAACTTCAAACAATCAAAAATATAAAACGCTTCTAATCTCTCTTAAAGCTACTAATTTTTGGTTTAGCCGAAAACAATTTTTAAAAAATCAGAGTTTGCAATTCACACGCAGTAGAAGTGAAACTAGAAAGTCGCTGGATTTCGCTTTCCTTTCTTTTGCCTGTTTATTTAAAGTGGTTCGAAGATTGGATATTGATTTTACAAAAATAAAAATGATTAATTTTTTTGGATTTGGTAGGTTTCGAACTTCCGTTCGTTGGATGTCTCTCTGGGTGCTGAGAGTCGGACGCTTCATACCGCGGCGCTATTGGAGGCCCGTGCGTAGTCGTGAATTTACCGCATTATATTAGAACCGAGGACCGCCAAATAATATTTTTTTAAGCATTTGCGTTTCATCCGAATTTCAAATCGCTAACGGGGCTAAAGAAGTTTTACTTTAAAAAAATATTATTTAGACTCATCAGCTGATTCATCAAGTCTACATCCAAGTGAAGTGTTGCTGATAAATAAATTTACCACACTTATTTGGTACTTTTTTGTAAGTTACGTAATTGGTCGCATGGGGTCAGTACCAAAGAGAGTAGCAACGCGCACGTACGCATCATTTGGTTTTCTGGCCGCGATTGATTTGCGAACCTCGCTAGAAAGAACGCTGTCGCATTCCAAACACTCCAACATATTCTGTTTTCAATTTGAATCGATCTTGGCTCCATGCGTCTAATTGGGGATTAATTATTAATTTTTCGACGAAAACTTCTTCGGAAAGGTTTTCACTTTGTGATGGCATTATTTATTTTAATAAAAAGACAAATAACTTTGTTTACATCACTTTTATTTGTACACAATCTACATGTTTCGTGAACGATGTTCACATCATCAGGATCAAATGTAAACTAAACTTAAAAACTAAACATAGATCACATATATCGTAATACAAGTTTTTATAACGAGCAAAGTCAAAAACAATGACATACATTCTTGTAATTACATAAATACAGTGAAAGATCAATCAGTGTACATTTAAAATTACTGTGAACTCATAAACTCATAAATGACATTAAAGTGAAATTCAACGAAAAACGAAAAAGAATATTGTAATTGAAAAAAAAGTGAATTTAAAAAAAAAAACTGCTGTAAAATAATCCAAACAATAATTTGTCAGTTATCCAGTTCTCCCTAGTTAAACTGGTAATTTCACGACGTCTGACATCCCGGATGTGGCGTAGGTGCAGCGTCGTTCACTATTTGCGGGCAGAACTTGTGGAGTAGAGTTCAATCCTCAGTCAAACCAATTATTTTTTTCTTTTCACCTTATTTAATTTAAATTAAATACAACGCCATCTACGAGCAAGAAATCAAAGCTTACGATGTCTAATACCCGTAGCAACGCTGAAAGGGCAAAGAAGACTACTGCTGAGAACATCCAAGGAATAAATAATATGGCTAAAGAAAATGCAGCTGATTTAAGCATAGACAAACCTCCGACAAAAATAGAAATGCTTATTCTTGCAGAATTAGCTGAAATTAAAATAAACTATAAAAAAATTACCACTATAGAAGAAACTATGATGAATTTGTCAAAGGAAATAATAGAATTTAAAACTTCAATCACAGCTCGTTTCGAAGAATATAAAATCTCACTTAATTTTGTTTACGACAAAATAGACGACATCGAAAAAAAAGTATTACAAACGGATAAAAAAGTTAAAGAGCTAAGTATGGTGGATATAAAACACAAGATGCAAGAACAAAAAGTACATGAGCTACAAGAACAATTAGATGAAAAAGAGCGTCAAAACTCGCAGACGTGTGCGGAAATTCGAGGAATTCCTGAAATTCAAGACGAGAAACTCAATGACATTATTTTCAATATAAATAATGCTGTAAAATTAAACAAAAATGACATTGAGGACGCATACAGGGCGCCAGAAAACAGAAACCACACGGCAATGAGATCAATAATTATTAAATTTAAAAATCCAAATGGCCGTGAGGAGTTTCTAAATGAAGCAAAAAAATATAACAAAAATGCAGAAAATAGTGCCGACAGACTCTACACAAGTAAAATAGGCTTCTCGGGACCAAAACTGCCAATATTTATTAACGAGCTCCTAACCTCCCACGCAAAAAGAATGCTATTTCTCTCAAAGCAATTAGCAAAAAAGTACAATTTTGCCTACGTATGGGTTAAGGCAGGGCGAGTCTACATTCGACAACAGACAGACTCACGAGCGACCTTTATTCGCACAGAAAATACCATCCTCAAAATAGAAAATTTACTAGCAAAAACTAACCATGGAAGTGACACAAGTGCAACCTCGAATGACACAGCCCACTTAGTAGATGCATGACTGCAGCCTTATTCTCCATACTCTCATGGCATTGACTTTATTTTAATCACTTTCTGCATTTTATTTTATGTACCTATGTATTATATGGATGATGCACTTAATATTGGGACTGAGACAATAGAACTTAATATACTTCCTCTAAAATGGCTTCAACATTAAATATTGATTTTGAAATTTCATCTAATGAAGAACACACTTTCACAAATTCAACATATTTTAAAGTAACCGTCGCCGAAAACAACTTTCTGAACGTAATTACTCAAAATATTAGAAGCATTCAAAAAAACTTTGACAATTTTGCAGTACTTTTACAAGATCTTAACACTCATTTTGATATGTCTAACCCCCCTAAAGTAAATTTCCTGTCTTGCAAATAATTTAATATGGCCGAATTACTAAACACATTGATTGACATTGAAACAATAAGTCATACGGAACACTTTTTTAACAAAGCATCAGAACAAAAACTTTTTATCTCAGAAAAACATAGTTTAAACATAGTATGTCAAAACATTAGAAGTATCCAAAAAAACTTTGATAAATTAGACATGCACGATGAATCTTGGACCAATGTACTAAACGAAATAGACCCAAACAGAGCACTGAACACATTTATGAATACGGTTGAAACCAATATAACTAAACACACCACAAAAAGTCCTAAAAAAATCTACACACATAAAGAGAAAAAAATAACACCATGGATCACGACAGGAATAGTCAATAGTATTCATAGAAGAGATGCAATGCATATAAGAGTGCACAAAAACCCAAATGATTACAAACCAAAGAATTATTACTTACTGTATAGAAACCTGTGTAATAAGTTAATTGAACAAGCCAAATATAAATATTACAAAAAAGAAATAAAAATTGCCAAAAATGATCCAAAAAAAATTTGGAAAGTTGTAAAAGATATTACTTATTCCAGTCCTAAGAAAAACTCGAATATAAAAGAACTCGTAATAAATGGAGATAAAGTCTTAGCAAAAAATGAACCTAATAAAATAGCTGATTTTTAACTCACAATTTGCAAGAGTTGGTACTACCTTCGTCGCCCGAGTTCTTAATTGTGCAAACTAACATTTTATCGAAAATGAGTTTTAAATGCAATCATGTTAAGGATAAAATTTCGCATCGTTAGATATATAAAAATAGTTTTACGAGCCATATACAATTAATTACAAGCTTTTTAAAATGTCAATGTCCACAACAATATTCTAAAAGTGAGTTCTTAATTAGTTAAACTCCTTCTTAGTTCAATCTCAGTTGCCGCGAAATTAAATTTGCGGGCTAGATTAGTCAAACTCCACCAATCGACCAATCACAGCACGCCGATCCACGATACCGCGCCGCCATGTTGTTTGTTTACTTCACATTGTTTTTGTTATTGTGGTGTGTTACGAGGAAGAAAAAGGCATTTAATTGTATTACAAGTGAGTTTTGAATAACGAAATTACAACAAAATGTCTAAAACTATTGACAAAAGATCATACATACGCAGCAGTGCTGAAATAGAGCGGTTAGTATTAGTTTTAAGTATCTTTATCAATGACGTTTCAGTTTTGTTTTATAAATGGCAAGGAACTTTGTAATACAGCGTGTTCATTTTTCGGTTTTAACACAGTTCTCCTTTCCGAGAGTTTTTATTGTCGAAATCAGTTTTGTTGATTATCATTTCATATTAAAGTTAGAAGTTCGATTCTAAATTGTCAGTTTATCCGTATTTGTATGAAGCCTTTGTTTGACATTTAAGAATAAGTCCCGTCATTAGGCAGTTTGTTGATATAAATTCTGGTTTTTGCAGTTCTGATTTTTTCCTCATTTACGTGTTTTGGGGTGATCCGAGTTTCGCCAACAAAAATATGGTTGGGATTTGAGTTTTAGCTAAAGAACATGAAAAAAAAAGAGTTTTTCCAGGATTTTAATTATAACTCAATAACTATTGACTCTGTGAAAAATATTTTATTATTTATGAATTACCCCGCTTTTTTTACATGAATACCGCACAAGAGTCCCAACTGCTCCCGTCTGGAGCCAGTGGGACTATGGCATCCCCAATTGGGGTATGTTGTGAAGCTGTAGGTAGTGGGGAGGGGAAGGAGATAGGGAATAGGAAGGTGGGGAAGTACCTGGCTATTCAGATCTGGTCACCAAACACGGCAGAAGCCATTTCAAGCAACGTTTCAATTCTGAATGGTGGTCTTACACCAGGGCGATACTGAGAGTATCTTCCACTCTGGAACGTGCCGCAAATATACTATATATTATTTTAAATGAATAAATTGTGAATTACACAAATTAATCAAATAAAATTTATTTGCCACGCCGGGATTCGATCCCGCGACCTTCGGAATGCTAGTCAGGCGCCTTACCGCTGCACTACGCCGGCTGTCTGGTAATACGCAATATTTCTTATTCAAACAGTTAGATTTATCTTTATTTTCACGCAAAGTGAGTATTTATGTCGGGGGAGACAAAAAACATGCAAAAAATAGGCATTCAACATATTAATTATGTTTAAATTAATTCATTTACGCGGTAACGCCATTTTGTATTCAAGATTAAGATTATTGAAATCGGTATAAAAATGTTTTAATTCATTATTCTCATATGGTTTTTATTTTCCTCACAAAAAAAAATCAAAAAAATATTTTAATGTGTTTCAATTAAAGTTTTTTTTTTTTTTTTAATTATCTTTGCATGACCTTTTCAAAGCGTTCCCGTTCCTGCCCTGTTCTCCTCAGGCGTCCCCTCTGCCTTATTCTTAGATTGTTTGTATTTTTCTCACGAAAACGCATTTCAATAAATTTTTAACAAATTTTAATGTGTTTCAATTATAGCTATGGTATTTTTTTAAATAATTATCGCTGCACGTCCATTCCCATGCATTCCCGTTCCCGCCCCGTCCCCCTTCCACGGTCCCTTCCGCGTTCCCCTTTCACCTTCCAACCCCTCCCCCCTCCCGCTTCCACTTTCCCCGTCGCCCCTCCCTTGTTTCACTCCCGCGACTCCCTCGGCTTCGTTCCTTCCTTCCTCCCTCCCAGATTCCCCACCCCCCCTTCCCCCCTACCGCTTAACTTTGTAAAATACACACATTTTTCAAATAACTCGCGAGCCGCCTAATGTATTTTTTTTAAAATAAATATCATTAAGTCAGAGCTCACCATTATACATAGAAACCTTCGCGGTTTCAGCACAACAACTGACCAAAGTTTCACCACAATCGGTTAAATTGTGTAGGAAATAATAAGATAATTTTAAGCAAATTTCATAACCCCAGATCTGACCATTACATATGTTCAGGATCTCAACTTCTGCTCTCCTGACAGAGCAATCCTGCGTGGTAACACCTGATTCCGAAAGGAAGTGTGGCTGGAGTAACTCTTCAATAATAACTCCAACTTTTGAATATTGGTCTTTATTCAAACAATAAAAAGACCCGTAGGGTAGCTCATGTACGGTGAGCCCAATAATGCTATCTCTCTCCGCGGTTTTTATAACCAACATGAAGTGAAAACCTGGCAGCAGACGTTTTGCCAAAAACGACCCGCCCAAGACGGATGATAACAAGAGAAGAAGAAATTAAAAAATCCGTGGCAATACGAAATTGCCCTGGCAATCGCCAACACAAAAAAAATGTTGCCACAACCATAAGGGTGACAATCACAAAAAATGTATATTTCAGTACCTGAAATCTTAACAGAGACCTTCGCTGCCGTTCGTAAAAAAAACTCACCAAAGTTTCACCGGAAGCGCAGAAAATAATAAGGTAATTTTTTATGAAAATAACATAACGCCAGAGCTCATCATTATATATAGAAATTTTCGCAGGCGTGCGCACAATACCTCACCAAAGTTTCATCGCAATCGGATGAATAGTTTAGGAAATAATGAAGGAAAATTTAATAACACCAGAACTCACTTAATTGCAAATTTGATAACACCAGAACTCACCATTATATATTGAAACCTTCGCGGGCATGCGTAAAACATCTCACGAAAGTATCATCGGAATCGGATGAATGGTACAGAAAATAATAAGGGAATATGTGTGCAAATTTCATAAAGTCAGAGCTCACCATTATACATAGAAGTTTTAGCGTGCAAGCGCACAATAACTACCCAAAGTTTCATCACAACCGGTTAAATGGAAGAGAAAATAATGACGGACAGACAAGCTACATAATTAATAAGTTTTTATATATATATCCCAGCACAATTGTCGATATCACAAAGAGATATATTGAAAATAAACTCATCCTGTATATAACTTGAGATGGTCGTTTGCACAATTAAGCACGGAAAATATTTATGCAGAATTTGCTCTATCTCCATTTTAGTGTGGTCAATCTCCTTGGCGACGCCTTGGCGGAAAAAATTCTCCAAAAAAACTGCACAACAGAAGACTCATTAACCATATTATATTATATTATGCTCTGCCATACGACCAAGTCACTCATTTTATGCTTACAAAGTAAAAACAAGGGAAATCTCGGATCTCATTAAATCTCTCAAACCAAATTGCGCTACGGGACCGGATAACCTCTCCAATCAAATATTAATAAATCTCCGAGAATACATACTTATACCACTTCAACACATTTTCAACCAAAGTTTTAGGCTCGGAATTGTCCCTGATCACTTAAAAATAGGATGTATTACTCCAATACATAAATCGGGAGACAAAACCTTGATACTTAATTACAGACCAATCACTTTGCTAAATTCAATATCCAAACTACTAGAAAAAGCTATGAAAATTACTTGCGTACATTGAAAAACACAATCTGCTCTCATCCCACCAATTTGGATTTCGTGCTAAAATGGGTACAGAAGACGCTTTATCAGAATTAACCAACTACATAGTGAAAAGCATTGATGGCGGAGCATATGTGATAGGAGTGTTCTTAGACCTAGCGAAAGCATTTGACACCATTTCACATAACTTACTACACCAAAAACTTAAAAATATTGGCATAACCGGTCCACCGCTAAAGTGGTTCCTCAGTTACATTGAAAAAAGACAACAAATAGTAAAAATAAACAAACACAGCATTGACAAATTAGATATCAAGTATGGAGTACCGCAAGGCAGCGTCTTGGGTCCCATACTATTTCTCATCTACATAAATAGTCTAACTGAGATAAACTTAGGTAAAATAGACTACAAAGTAATCAGGTATGCAGATGACACAGCAATTTTGTTCAAGGCGCAATCATGGGAAAAGGTTTTCAAAAACACAGAAACAGCGATGATTGAAGTAAATAAATGGCTACAAAATAATCTACTAACACTCAACATTTCAAAAACAAAATACCTAACTTTCAGCAAAACAAAGGCTGGTCAACCACACTGCCATCCACAACTTCATCTTCACCCCTGCACCAATACTATCTCAAATAACACATGCTGTACTTGTGACAAAATTGATCACGCGGATAATATTAAATACCTAGGATTAACTGTTGACCATAAACTAAAATGGGATCTCCATATTAATTTACTTACAAAAAGAATACGGAAACTATCATACATCATCAAAACTATACTAAACATCATGTCCTTGAATCAATTAAAAAATGTATATTTCGCACTATGTCAAAGTATTCTAACGTATGGTATATCAGTATGGGGAGGAGCAGCAGAAACTTACCTCAATCCTCTTAAAATAAATCATAAAACAATAATTAGAATTATGTTTTAAAAACCTTACCAACATCCGACAGAACAGCTAATGATTCAAAACAAATTACTAGACATAAATAAACTATTCATTAAAAAAATCATCTATAAAAACTGTAAAAAAACATCACCTCACCACATACCTTACTCGCAAAATACAAGAGCAAAAGTAAATAATCACTTTCAGGTTCCCTATATTAAATCAACTTTCGCAAAAAAACATGAATCGTACCTGGCTCCACACATTTTCAATATCTTCCTAACACAAACAAAAACTTACGTTACCCCAAATAAATTGGACTGGCTGTTCAAAAGATTTGTTATATGGTTGACTGAAAAGGAAAGAAAGGACATTCGGAATATCCTAAATAACAAATACGAGTACATTTTATAGATTCATTTCATATAATTTCCTACGAAATTATATAGTATCAAAATATGCAGTGTATTGTACATAATATTAACTATCATGTACCTGTGTTGTAATGTAATAAATTAATGTAATACAGCATACAATTTTAACTATTACCCACGGTATTTATATTTTCTTATTTAAATGTATAATTTTTTTACAAAAACATGTCAACTTACAAAAACAAAAACAAAATTTATACGTAAATATTTAATATAACAACATTTTGTATGTATGCATGTTTGGGTATGTATATATGTATGTATGCATGTATGCATGTGTGCATGTATGCATGTATGCATGTGTATGTGTATATGTGTATAAGTATAAATGTGTGTTTGTATATATATATATAAATATATACATATACAAGGTGTCCGAAAACTCGTAGTACAAGCGGGAAACTGGGGAATCCTCATCACATTTGGAGTCAAATTCTTATAAATTATTACTGACGTTCATAGTACCTAACTAATAAAAACTAATTAAAAGAAAACAAACAAAGAAATCCGGATTTAAAGCATTATTTTGAAATTATCCATAATTTTATTCCGTGTAGTACGGTCGTTTCACGGTTAAAAACAGCTGTTCATTATTTTCGCGCTTCCAAGTCAAAGTGCAATGCGAAATTTGCTGTCCCTTTCTGCGCTCGGTTCGATCAACACAATAGAAGGGGTAAGCTACTAAGCCGAATGGCTTGGCCTTGAACTGTTAACTTGCGAACCAAATCCTGTACGGAAGCAAGTCCAAAAAGGTAAATGTTCAGGAGATGTTGTATGATAGATAACAAAAAAACTAATTATTAAATCAATTAGTTTTGTTTTAAAAAGGAGCAAATGAAAAGAATTTTTTTTAGTAAAGCCTTTAAAAATAATTGTTTAAAAAAAACGCTGACTTGAGTCAACTTTTCAATTTGGGAGGCGGGAATGGGTACCGCCGCCCCGGGAACCTTTATTGGATAACCAACACCTCTGCCATAGGTCACCCCAAGTGGTTCGCTACGTTTGGTGATTTAGCAGGGGTGCCGGGTTCATGGGGTGAGGTTTGTCTAGGTCTTGCAGGCGGATGACCAGGACATGCTGAACCCTAGATTCCTACCCACCCCTTAAACCCTTTTCCTTGCCAGAACTGTCCTCTCCTTCCCTTCCTTAAAAAAACTCTCCACACAGCATCCTCAAAGATGACATAGGCCCCGAGGGAAATTATTTTCCTCAGGGCCTCTTGTGTGGAGCTCATGTAAAAAAAAACAAAAACATGGACTTGAGTCCTACTGCCTCTAAATGAAGTGGACTATTTTGTTATGACATGTGGTGTATTATAAAAGGAATAAAGTTCATGGTACACCCTTCTGCTTCTAAGATAGTTGTTGCATCATGGTACTTACATCCACATGCAATTTTGAAAAACGTATTTTTTCTTCATAATGGGACTTCCATCTTTCTGCCACTGATAAACATGATAATTTACTTCAAGTAAATTATCATGTTTTACTTCACGTAAAACGTATTTACTTCAAGTAAATTATCATCAAAAACTCATTTCTTCAAATTTCGGACTTGGACCGTTTTATCTCGGGAACGGAAATAAAAATGGTTACTGTTGTTAATATTTCGCATCGAATTCATTCAAAAATACAAGGAATGTGCCGCAGAGTCCCCGCATGCGTCTCATTTTAGCACCGTTTTAAAAAACGAAACAACGCTAGTTCACTCGAGTTGTATGCAAACAGTTCCGTTTTCTTTTGTGTTAATTTTCTTTGTGTGATTAATTGTGAATGAAATTAATTGAATTATTAGTTAGTGAGTAATCTGTTATTTATACCAGGACGGGAAAGCGGTGGGTACCCTCCAATGTCGTTGATGATAGTTGTGATAAAGTTGAATAATTGGTGACAAATGTTTGTGATGTGTTTTTGGATTTGAAAACATTGCAACCAGATGCGGAGCTGCCACACAACAAAATAAATAGGTACGCTAATTATTATTTATGCATTAAACCGCTTACTCGTTAATACGGAAAACTTTTTATCCAAACAGTTAGATTTAGCTTTATTATTACGAAAAGTGAGTATTTATGTCGGGGGAGACCAAAAAACATGCAAAAAATATGCATTTAACATTTTAATTTTGTTACAATTTCACTTGCGCGGTAACGCCATGTTTATTCATTGTTTTTATTTTAATATTTCATCAATGCTGCCAATCATAGAAAAAATATTTTTGCGTAAAACAAAGTGAATGCATCATTGACAAGTTTGTACCTGTACTTATAACAGTAGAATATTGAAAGAAATGTATTAAAATAATTACACAAACCCGCTAGACAAACCCTGCGTAGCCAAACAAACCATTCAAAACCTGGGATGTTTTTTAAAAGTATGATGAAAAGCGAGTTTATTTTAGAGAATTTATTTTATAAGATTGGTACTTCCGACAAATGTCATATTTGATTGTCTATTAGTTAAAAAAGGAACATTCCGTATTATCCGTGCATCAAACTTCGACAACACGAACGTTCCGTGTTATCCGTGAGGTGGACTAACTGCATATTTACCCGCAAATTAACCATATTGTAATGCCTAGAACAGGTGGGAGAATAAATTATTAAGATGAAAATAAATAAACTATGGACACGAAAAGAGATTTAGCAAAATAATTTTAGAATAACATCTTCCATCTGTCATCATGACATTTCCGCTCTTCAAAAATTTTAACCTTTAAAAGCCGAAATTTTTTTTAAATAATTTTTTTTTCTTAATTTTAAATTTAAAAACGCTTAAATTGAAAATCTTTATGTTTATTTGGATTCTCTATGTGATGTACGTTCACCAGTTTTCCGCTTGTACTACGAGTTTCCGGACACCGTGTATAGATATATGGAAAAGAAAATGTACATGTATGAATGTTCATGTATGTACTTATAGGTATATATTTTCATAATTTTTATTTTTTATCTTTCATATATATTTCTTTATCATATAAGCATAGTAGGCATAGGAATAGGCAAAGTGCATATAGGCATATAATTTCACATTGTTTTTTTATTTTTTTATACTTCTTTTTTTATCATTATTATTTTTTATCATTTTTATTATCACATCATTTTTTATCTTTTTATACTACTATTTATCTTTTTATAATATTGTATCTACTCTGATTCATATCCTTTTTAATAAATATAAAATGTTATTTACCTACCTTGGAACAGACTATGTCTAGTTAGGTGGGTAAAATAAAACTTTGTAAATAAATGAAAAATAAATAAACGCCCGGTTTGCCAGCACTAAAACTGAATATGAGACGAAGGGGTAGGAGGAAGGGGAAGGGGTAAGATTGAGGGGACTTTATTTAAATTGGGGATTTCAAAGTCATTAACAGAGAAAGACTGGTTAAGTGGGAAAAGGTTTAAAAGAGGGTTTGTAAAAATTTGTTGCTTATTAATTATGTCTGCTTTATTATTTACATTTAATCTAATTTCTAAAATCTCTAAATTATTTATCAGTGATGCCTTATAACCCAAGGCCAATATAACCGATCAGGCCGGTAGTATCTAATTGTAACGCACCAACATTCAAATTAGCTTCAACACTGAACAATGTAATTATGAATGCTAATGTATTTCAACCAACGTACACACTGTGTACGTTGGAGGTGGAGTACTGTCGTAGGGTGGACCACGGATGTATGAAAAAAAATGAAGATTCAGAGTTCTAAGAGGGGGGGATTTGTGCCTTATGTTAAAGTAAAAATACGTGGGATTTTTCTTTTTTTTTCATTAAGATCTTCAGTCTCCGCAGTGACATCAAATATTGAACAGATTACACGTGCCATCTTTGCATGGTGGTTTATTTTTAATTGAGAACCAAAACCGTGCGTAAACTTTGACCACAAAAGAAGCCAGAGTTTTCAAAATTTCAGATGGTTCTTCAGTAGATACAAACAAACGTAGTCTTTGGTGATCCAACGGGCATGTGACAGTTTTTCTGGAGATTTATTGCCTAGGTCTTCTGGAAATTCATCTGAAACTACCGCCGAGACAATTTTATACAAGTACTGTTGGTCTGGACTCAGATCTTTGGCCATTTCTGGTAGCATTTGACCTTCGATGCGATCAAAAATTTTAACAGGCAGCTCTTTACAGGTTTCCAGTGCTTTTCCCAGTGGACCAATATAAGATTTAGGTCCCGAAGTACACCCATCAAGATGAAGAAACAGATGTCTCAAAGGCAGTTCGTTCATATGGAGCAAAAAAATTGTCCACTGAAGTGGTTTTTGTAGCCTTTTCTCAAGCAGTCTTATAATTCCAGCATACTTTCCAGTATTAACATTCGTACCATCACAATCAATTGCCATAATTCTATCTTGGGAAACTTCTTTATGTAACAGAAACTCCGTTAGCACGGTATCTATTCCTTTTGCTGTACCAACATCAGGTACCACGTATCCCATGTAAATGGATCCCGGCTCTTGAATCAGTGAGATAGGTTCCTTTTTAGAGTCTTTTGCAACTTCTTTGTAGCAGTTACGTCGATTAAGCTGATTACCATTACCCGAGACATTCTTTGATCGGTCAAAAAAGTTTGCTCTTGTTTGGGAACCTTTTTATCCTTAGGATATATACATTGAGCGAATGCTTTGTACTTGCATACTGAAATATTAAAAAGTATCTTACTGCTTTTCTGAAAACTATTTTAACTTGTCCAGGGAGAGCCTCTTGATAGACTTGAGAAGATTTTTGCACTTTAAATGATATGCTTTCAACATTTGAACTATCCTTGTTCGCGTCAATGTAGGAATAGATACAGTGTGCCATATATTTTCAATTTCGACATTACTGTATCTGCTATCTCACCAAAAATTGGTTCTTTTGCAGTTTCTGGTTGCAATTTCAGTTGATGTCTCGTCCACTCATAGTATTTCACTACATCTTCGTAAGTAGGTAGAACGTTCTCTTTCATCTCACAAACATCACCAAATAGAGGACATTTGAATACACTCCGAGTTCTTTGCATAGTTGCCACGAAAGAATATCGAACGTAAATTTAACGACAAACGAGCGTGCGACTGATCCGAGCCACGAACAAATAGAGCACTGTCGACGCGCGACGCGACAAGTGCAAGCAAGCTAAGTATCACCTCCCGCCCTTCTTCTCTCCCCTTTATTTAAATTATAAAACACAAATTTTATTTTGTGTCGAATCTATATTATATTAAGTAAACTTTCTTGATAAAAATTAGTATGTTTATTCAAAAATATCGTACATAAACATGACTTCCAATTAGAGTGTAAAACCGACTATTTTTTATAAATTCAATGTCGTTGCGGAGGCAGTTACCCTAAAAATAATTGAATAATATTTTAAATGGCTTAAATTAAACCTAAAAGGCATCAAATTTTG
Organism: Limnephilus rhombicus; assembly: GCA_929108145.2. NCBI lineage: Eukaryota > Metazoa > Arthropoda > Insecta > Trichoptera > Limnephilidae > Limnephilus > Limnephilus rhombicus. The sequence continues at coordinate 44,250,590 of OV815283.1, forward strand.
ACTATTACATTACCGTCCAGTGAAAAAAAAATAATTCACTCCTACACAGTTAAGAATTCGTCAGAATTAGTCAATCACTTAAAAGATTTGGAAATCCCTAACCACGCTATGTTGGTTTCCTTAGCTTTTTCCGGCGGCTTCGCTCGCATGGTGTAAGGGGGGTTCCCACTTCGCCTACTCCACCCCCCCCCCTCTCACCCCCCCCCTCCACCCTCCCCCCTCCCCCCTCACCACTCCCTCCTCCCTCCGCTCCCCCCCCCTCCCCCATCCTCTGCCATCTCTTCCTCCCTCCCGCTTTCCGTATATTCAATCCCAGTACATTCAGTTTTTAAACAGCCCGCGTGCCACCTTTTACAATTTTTATTCAAATTTTCATTTTTCATGTATATTAAATTTGGTACCTAACATAGGTACCTATTTAAAATATCTAAAATTCTTGACTTGATTCAATTTATTAGGGGATTTTCAATGCTTGTGTTGGGAAACAAAGGCTACCGTCTAACTGTGCCAGTGTCATTTCATTCCTCTTTACAAAATTAATCATTTTATATAGATAATAGTTTTAAAATAGTATTGTAAATTAGTGTAATATAGTTTTTACTTGTATATTTGTTTTCACTGTAAGTATTTGTGTTATATAATTGGTTCTTCGGAGCAGTTAAGGTAAGATTTTTTTTTTGATTTGTGTGCTGTAGATTTATTCGAAAATGGATAAAGAAAAACCACCTGATCCCCCAGATGATGGTTTGCTATCTGAATCCTCGGGTGTTACAAAAAAAATAATCGCGGTTAATATTCCGGAGGCTTCGGACTTCGTAACGATTACCTCAAAAAAAAGAAAAATTGCTAAACCAGCAGATAATAGAAATGCAACAGATTTTGAACAAATACATCGAAAAACACCCTCCACGCAAAACGACTCCCTTCCAAATAATTCTGTTTTACAGGATGTAATTCCGTCCACTTCTTCCTCGATTTCAAGTCTAACTCCAGCAAGCCCTTCAACCACACCCGCCCCACTGGTAAACAATACTCCTTCACAAATGTCACGTCTGTATAATAATCTTGATAGACCACCTTACATTACACACGTGACTAAAATTTCAAAGGATGAAAAACAATCAAATTTATACGATGTGGACTTTGGACATTTTATGTTTAAAAATAAAATCCACCCTGTCTGGAATGGAGTAAAATCGGTTGGGCGTAACCGTCTTTCTGTTGAATTCAAGACAGCGGCTGAGGCCAATAGCTTTGTAAAATCTGATGTTGCCAAAAAAAACTCGTACAACGTTTTCATACCTACATATCAGGTTACAAAGTTAGGTGTCACAAAAGGGATCCCACCTCACTGGTCGATAGAGGACATCCTGGAAAACATTACTGTTCCTCAAGGTTTCGGAAAAGTTTTAAAAGCGCGTCGTCTAAATTACAGGTTTAATACGGGAAACTCTGTAGAATGGAGACCCTCCCAATCCGTTGTCCTAACATTTGACAGCAAAGACCTTCCACAAAATGTTACTATGTTTAACGTCTCTCTACCAGTAGAGCTCTATGTGTTCCCAACTGTGCAATGCTACAAGTGCTGCAGATTTGGACACACGAAGAACCTCTGCAGATCAGAACCCCGTTGCTTCAAGTGCAGTTCGTCCCATAGTGGCGATTCCTGTGATAAAACAGAGGAAAATTATAAATGTTTAAACTGCTCCGGTACCCACATGTCCATCAGCAAAACTTGCCCTGAACTGTCAAGGCAGCGCAATATTAAACACACAATGGCCGAGAAGAGCATCTCTTATGCGGAAGCATCAAGAATGTTTAACAAATCCATTCCATCTTATTCTGAAGTAACTTCCAAAAATTCTAAAAAATCCACCCCTTCTCAACCTTCTTCTTCTTCATTTAGAAAAACTGTTGAAAGGGTCGTGAAACCTAGAGTTCTAACAAAAAAAAATAATGCTAATCACGAATCCCTTCTGTGGTTCCCTAACGGACAAATTCCTTCCAGTTCAAATTTCAATTCTTACCTAAAGTCATCTACTAAAGAACAAAATTATAATATAGACCTTAACTCTACACTAATCACCTCATTTTTACATATTTTACAAACTTTAAATAAAAACAACATTCAAATACCGTCCCACGTTGCTAAACAAATTACTAATATTATCAACTCAACTAGAAATGGCTCCTCTGATGAGGATTCTTCAGTGGAATTGTCATAGTCTTAGAAATAAGACTGAAGAATTTTTAAACACATTACACTCAAACTCAATTGCAGTGGCTGCCATCTCGGAGACGTGGCTGGAACCGGATTCTGATTTCAGAGTCAGGGGATACCACTGTCTTCGAGACGACCGTCAAGATGGAAAGGGCGGCTCCGCTCTTTTCATTAAAAAATCATTACCCTTCTCCCCTGTAGATGTAAAACCAATTGGTTGTCCTTTTCAAGTGACGGCCGCAAAGGTTTTTGACACTACAATAATTTCTTTGTATATATCACCATCTAATAAACCTTCTAAATCAATCCTAAAAGCTATGTTTTCCAAGGTCACTACCCCTTCTCTTGTTCTGGGAGATTTCAATGCCCATCACGGATTATGGGGAGCTCACAATTGTGACAGAATGGGCAGAGATATTGTTGATCTACTAGATGAACTAGACTTTTGTATTATCAATGATGGTTCTCCTACTCGTCTTCAGGTGCCTGGTCAGCGACCCAGCATGGTTGATCTTACTATTTGCAATTCCAACATAGCCGCATCCCTGTTATGGAAGGTTTTGGATGACCCTCATGGGAGTGATCATTACCCCATCCTCATTGAATCCTCAAATATTTATCATTCCAACAAAAATGTCAAGTGCAGTAGTCGAAAACCAAGGTTCTTAACTGCCAGAGCCAACTGGAATGACTATTCAAATCATACAAAGTTCTCTGTGCAAAATCTGCCCTCTCCAACTACAGAAAATGTTGCGGAATGTTACGATTTATTTGTGTCTGCAGTCATTACGGCCGCAGAAAAATTTATCCCCATTAAAACGACACGTAACAAAGGGAAACCTCCCCCAGCTCCTTGGTGGGATATTGAATGCTCAGACGCAGTAGATATGAGGAAAAAATATGCGAAAATTTATTCAACAAATATGAATATGGAGAACTTCCTTCAGTATAAACAAATTGAAGCTAAGACCAAACGTCTTCTAAAAAACAAAAAACGTCAAGGCTGGAAAAAATTTTGCACATCATTATCTCCCGAAGTTCCTCTTTCAGTTGTTTGGAATTCAATTCGAAGGTTTAAGGGTTCTCACGTCCCAACGGTGACTCGACCACTCACTTCAGAGTGGGTGAAGGAATTTGCCGATAAACTAGCTCCTCAAACTGCAAGTAATTTTAATGAAACAGAATTCACATACTCATTTAAAACACGGGGTTGGATGGACACCCACTTCAATTTAACGGAACTTAGGGAGGTCTTAAACGATCTCACAGACTCATCCGCTGGTGTAGATGGAATTCCTTATAGCTTTATTAAAAACTGTGACGTTACCACACTAAACTATTTTCTTTCAATTATAAATCTGATCTTTGACTCCGGCAAAATTCCATCATCCTGGAAAACTCAAATAATTGTTCCCATTCTGAAACCCCAGAAAGACCCTAACTCTGGACTTTCTTACAGACCTATAGCTCTGTCATCTTCCTTAGTTAAAATAGCTGAACATATGATCAAAAGACGTCTAGACTGGTATGCAGAAAATGAGAAAATTCTTCCCAGCTCTCAGTTTGGCTTTCGAAAAAGAAAAAGTACGATCGAAAGTGTGTCCATCCTGACTTCTGATATCCAGTTAGCCCTGGCCGATAATGAATTCCTTGTCGGTGTTTGCCTTGATGTGTGCGGAGCTTTTGACAATGTTTTATTGGATGTTTTATTTAATAAATTATTAAAAATTGGCATCCCTCGTAAGCTTTCCAGTTTTATAATTAACCTCCTTCTTACCAGGAAAATTCAAATCCAGGTGCTGGATTCTCCTCCACTGGAAAGAACAGTAAACAAGGGTTTGCCTCAGGGCTCCGTCCTTAGTCCTATCCTTTTTAATATTTATACCTTTGACCTGCATCGGAGTATGCATCCATCTTGTAAAATACTCCAGTATGCGGATGATCTTTTTATATATATTTCAGGACGAATTATTTCTATTCTGGAGGATGTGATTAACATTTGCATGAAAAACCTTGACACCTGGTTAAAAAATCACGGCTTAGAAATTTCTCCGTCCAAAAGCAATGTTATCGTCTTTTCCAGAAAACGTGTTACTCCGCGTGTAACAGTCCAAATAAATAATTCAATTCTCCCTATGCAGGTACAAATAAGATTCCTTGGGGTAATTTTAGACTCTAAGTTAACATGGAACCCGTATGTTAATTTAATCATTAACAAATGTCAAGCTGGCCTCAACACTTTACGTGCCGTTTCACGGGTCTGGTGGGGAAGTCATCCATTCACCCAAAAACTTTTTTATAACGCATATGTTAGGAGTCATTTGGATTACGCGTCATTCCTCATTGAACCCACTTCTAAAAAGAACCTCGCAAGGTTGGACCGTATTCAATTTCAATGTTTAAGATTGATTATCGGAGCAATGCGTTCTTCCCCAATTAACGCTTTACAAGTGGAGGCTGTGGAGGCTCCTCTTCATTTCAGAAGACAGTTCTTGGCTGACAAGTTTTTATTTAAATGCTTAAGACTCTCTAATCACCCACTGAAAGACAAAATTACTGCACTCACTGCTCAAGTGAAATCACTTCCATATTGGAGGAACAAATCAATCCCTCTTCTTGTTAAAAGCCTCCATACGTACTGTTCGTATAAACCCCTCTTAAATCCATCAGACAGACTTCCTTTATATGCCAACTCCTTTCGTATTCATTTGTGTAAACCAAATATTCTTTTTTCTCTCGGCATGATTAACAATCACGAAGCTCCAACAAAACTTATCGAAATTTTAAATTCGAAATATTCCAACTGGAAAATTATTTACACAGATGGTTCCAAGTCTCCCTTATCAAACCATGTGGGAGCGGCATTCCACTGTCCATCAGATCAAGTCGATAGAAAAATTAAACTTCCAAAAGAGGCTTCCGTTTTCACTGCTGAATGTATAGCCATTTTTGAATCCCTCAAATATATTGACGATGTTAACATTGGAAAATTCTTAATTCTCTCCGATTCCCTGAGTGCACTTCAAAAATTAAACTCTTCCCCTTTCCATTACCCAGAAGACAATTTCTGTGTTGGAATTCGCACTTTAATTCATAAATTAACCGACTCTGGCAAAGAAATCGTCTTGGCTTGGATACCTAGTCACTGCGGTATCCCTGGAAATGAAAAGGCCGATTCATTGGCGAAAGATGCCATTATTTCGGGGGATATTTTATATACATTTTTAAACACCGATGACATTTTCATAAAATTAAAGGAAAAAATGATTTCCACATGGCAGAATCATTGGGAAGAATCTAGTCAATCAAAAGGATATAGCTTTTTCACAATTCAGCCAACGATTCCTTCAAAACCGTGGTTTTCAAGACTTTCTTTTAACAAACTCTCGACATCATCCATTTGCCGCATGCGGATAGGGCATTGCTGCCACAATGTTCACCTGACAAAAATTCATATTAAGAATTCTGCGATGTGTGAATTAAAAAATTAAAAATATTATATCATCGACATATCTTTTCCAAAAATAAACGTTTTTAAGTAAAAGCACACCGCTATTAAAAATCTTATTCTCAATATTATTAACAAAAACATCTGCCATCAAAGGGCTCGTATAGTCTGTCAAATAAGAGTAGAAAATATAATAACTTGAACTACTAAATTTTTAGACTGGCAACACCAATTTAACTGTCAAATATTTTTTTGATGTGCAATGACACTGAATGTATAGAACACACTGTGTTATATAAGCGTAAACCACAAAAAATATATATAACTTATTCAGATCTAAAACTAGTGAAACTAAACTCACCATTAGTGATTTTTCCTTTCTATCTATTGTTAAATTCAAATTTATGTTAAATTAAATTTAAGCAAATCGCTTTATAAATCACCTTTTAATCAAATTTATGTCATGAAGAAAAAATATTTTTTTTAAATGTGGTTCACTGTGTTCTATACATTCAGTGTCATTGCACATCAACAAAATAATTGACAGTTAAATTGGTGTTGCCAGTCTACAAATTTAGTAGTTCAAGTTTTTATATTTTCTACTCTTATTTGACAGACTATACGAGCCCTTTCATGGCAGATGTTTTTGTTAATAATATAGAGAATAAGATTTTTAATAGCGGTGTGCTTTTACTTAAAAACGTTTATTTTTGTAAAAGATATGTCGATGATATAATGTGTATTTGGTTAGGTACAGAAAGGCAACTGAACATGTTCTTGAATTTTTAAAATAAATTTCATAAAAACATTCAATTCACACTGTAAATAGGTAAAGAGAAGAGTTTAAATTTCTTAGATTTAAATTTAACATTAATAGGTAATAAAATAGATTTCAATATTTTCCGTAAAGATACGTACACCGATATTGTTATAGATAATTCATCAAATCATCTTTAGATACGATTTTAGATTTTTACGGCCAAAAATTATTTTGTTATTCGTTTTTGGGGTATTATGCCGTGTTGCGCTACCTCGTTCTTTAGCCAACGTTTCGGACAGCATTGCAGTGTCCATCATCAGGGCAGATGTGTAATAGTTAGGTGTGATGTTAGTACTTATCTACTTAGGAGCGATACCGTGTCGCCAGCTCCACTACTCTACGAGCTAGCGCTACAATATACTTCAACATGTTTTTTTGCGTTTGCGCTGTGTCCTAGACTACCATCTTATAGTGTATAGAAAACCAACTCATAAAAATCGGTATCTACATGCTGATTCACATCACCACCCAGCGCAGAAGAGAGGAGACTGACCGATGCACTGGAGCGTAACGGTTACCCAGCAAGGCAGACAAGGCAAATCATAAGAGCCAAATCTGCACCAAACGAAGACAGAATTGAACAAGAGTCAAAGGGCTGCGCTTTCCTGCCTTACGTTCACAATGTGACAGAAAGAATTGCCAGGCTATTGAAAAAAGAAAGCATCAAGACTGTCTTTGGAACCACGATAAAAATAAGAGACTTTTTGAGGCCTGCAAAGACCAAGTTTCCTCTGTAAACAGATGGAGTATATAAACTCAGCTGTTCCGGATGTGATAAGATCTATGTGGACGGACGATGTGAGCGGACGATCTCCAAAAGGATATCGGAACACTTTCGAGTATGTAAACTTGGCCACCCTGACAAATCGGCAATCGCCGAGCATTTAATTGAAACCGGCCATTACTTTGGATTTGTTCCTGAAGTCCTGGGAAGACTGAAAACTCATAGAGCACGCCTGATTACGGAGGCAATTGAAATTCACAAAAATTATATAAATATTAATAGAGACGACGGAGCTAAACTCAATAGTTCTTGGTATCCAGTAATTGACGGTTACATCAAGGCTAAACGCAAAAAAACATGTAGAAGTATATTATAGCGCTAGCTCGTAGAGGAGTGGAGCTGGCGACAAGGTATCGCTCCTAAGTAGATAAGTACTAACATCACCCCTAACTATTACACATCTGCCCTGATGATGGACACTGCAACGCTGTTCGAAACGTTGGCTAAAGAAGGAGGTAGCGCAACACGGCATAATACCCCAAAAACTAATAACAAAATAATTTTTGGCCGTGAAAATCTAAAATCGTATGTAAAGATGATTTGATGAATTATCTCTAACAATATCGGTGTACTTATCTTACGGAAAATATTGAAATCTATTTTATTACCTATTAATGTTAAATTTAAATCTAAGAAATTTAAACTCTTCTCTTTACCCATTTACAGTGTGAATTGAATGTTTTTATGAAATTTATTTTAAAAATTCAAGAACATGTTGAGTTGCCTTTCTGTACCTAACCAAATACATAAAAAGACTCCGTAAGCTCTGCCATATATTCTGCTCTCTTAGATCCATCTTAGACCTAAAAACCCTTAGAAGCGTATATTTCCCTTTTTCAATCCATTGCAACATACGGTATTTTGGGATGGGGTGGTTGCACAGAATCCGTCATTAATCCAATAATTACAGTTCAAAAACTAATACAAGAATAATACTAATAAAAGAATCATATTTAAATGCCAACCTACCCACCCCTCTAATGTGCTATTTACTAAATTTAAGGTCTTAGATATTCGCCAACTATTCACTAAGACAAGCCTATCCTACATACGGAAAAATAACCTACTGGTGGCTCCACAACATCAAGCCAAAACCCGCTTTTCATCAAATCTGGGATGCGTGGTCCCAAAAACTAGAACCACATTCGCTCACCAACAATTTTGGTTCATTGCCCCAAAATATACAATGCATTGAGCACCGATATAAAATCAAATATTACCATACCTCTTTTTACTATTCGTGTTCAAAATTGGATATTCGAAAGGGGACGAGATTTTTATAAAGAATATATGACTTCCTAACCATTATAAAAGAAAAGAAAATAATTAAATTAACTAAATAAAATATCATACTTCACATCCTTTTCCAACCTGACTTCACTGAAATCTAATCTAACCTAAATATATACTCTTCTAGACGATTAATTACCTACCTTGACAAACCTCCAGTAAAAATTTTAGCTTTCATAAAAAAAAAATTATAGATTAACATATTTAAATCTTACTTCTTAGTATTTTATATTTTTATATAGTTATATTTTATAAGTTTATATTTTAGTATTTTATTTTTTATATAGTATTTTATTTTTAACTTCTTTAAAACATTTTCTTTTTTATAATACTTTATATATTTATATATATATATATATGTATATATGTGTGTTTGTATGTATTTATATGTATTTGTGTATGTATGTGCATGTGTATTTGTATGTGCATACGTATATATATATATCTTGTTATATTTTACCTTAAATATTTTTATCTTTTTTCTTTCTTTTGTTTCTAATATCTTATAATTTCTATTGATGTATTTCAAACCTGTATTTCAAACCTATATTTTGTTCTAGTTCATATACTGTATAACTTATATCATTTATGATTACCTTAACACGGGCATTAGCCTAGTATGGTAATCAAGAAAAAAACATAAAAGTGTATTTTCAAAAATTGTATGAAATAAAAAAATTAAAAATATTATATCATCGACATATCTTTTCCAAAAATAAACGTTTTTAAGTAAAAGCACACCGCTATTAAAAATCTTATTCTCAATATTATTAACAAAAACATCTGCCATCAAAGGGCTCGTATAGTCTGTCAAATAAGAGTAGAAAATATAATAACTTGAACTACTAAATTTTTAGACTGGCAACACCAATTTAACTGTCAAATATTTTTTTGATGTGCAATGACACTGAATGTATAGAACACACTGTGTTATATAAGCGTAAACCACAAAAAATATATATAACTTATTCAGATCTAAAACTAGTGAAACTAAACTCACCATTAGTGATTTTTCCTTTCTATCTATTGTTAAATTCAAATTTATGTTAAATTAAATTTAAGCAAATCGCTTTATAAATCACCTTTCAATCAAATTTATGTCATGAAGTGTTGAACACAGTGAACCACATTTTAAAAAACATTTTTTCTTCATGACATAAATTTGATTAAAAGGTGATTTATAAAGCGAATTTGCTTAAATTTAATTTAACATAAATTTGAATTTAACAATAGATAGAAAGGAAAAATCACTAATGGTGAGTTTAGTTACACTAGTTTTAGATCTAAATAAGTTATATATATTTTTTGTGGTTTACGCTTATATTTTTTGTTACGTAAATAATTATTTTATTGTAACCCAATACATAGAAAAGCTACTAAAAGCTTCGAATTATCGGTAGCATATTTTTTGATGTTCATACTGTAAGCCGATTCGTCGTAAAGATTAATCAAAATAGTATCTAAATAGGATTTCACGTATATATTCATCCGGTCTTTCCCTGCTAATAATGACTTTGAAATCCCCAATTTTAATAAAGTCCCCTCAATCTTACCCCTTCCACTTCCTCCTACCCCTTCGTCCCATATCGACGGCAGAAAGGCTTATTGACGTTACCAACATTTTGTCGATTTTCACTTTTTGATGCCATTTTACTTGAAAAAAAAACTGCGTCAATCATGTACTCGAAGTTTATAATATGTGATCTCTGTTTAATTTTTAAGTTCAGTATACATTTGATCGAAACATGTAGATTGTGTACAAATAAAATTGATGTAAACAAAGTTATTTGTCTTTTTATTAAAATTAATTATTAGTAAGTTTGCTTTTGGGAGCCATTTTCATGTGCCAATTTTTTTTTTTTTTTATGTGAATTTTTCAAAATTAACTTAAATATTAACACTCGTTTTCTTCTGAACATCCTCTGAGGATATGCTCTCATGTCATGCTGGCGTTTTTATAGCCACTTTATCAAACACGATGTTGGCAAATACGTAATACCTAATAATAACAGCGAGGGGAAATTTTTCATAAAGCTTTGTTATATTACATGTCGCACGAAGCTTTATTAAATTGCAGCTCTTCCAAGACTAAAAATAAAATTATTAAAAATCTCCGTCCGCTATGATGCTACTGTTGGAAAATGTAAATAAGGTATATTTTGAGTACAAGGTATCAGTTCGTTGGATTATGAGATCCACAATCCATACTGACGATAATAAACCACAAAATATCAGAGTTCGAAATTCACACGTGGTAAAAGTGAAACTTTCAGAAAACTAAAGTAGTCAAGAGTGGGGAGACTATGAAGCATTTTTTTATCAACATAAAGAATTTAGGATTTAAGAATTTGGTTTTCAATTTGGGAGGCGGGACTAGGTACCGCCGCCCCGGAACCTTTATTGGACAACCAACACCTCTGCCATAGGTCACCCCAAGTGGTTCGCTACGTTTGGTGATTTGACAGGGGTGCCCGGGTTCACGGGGTGAGGTTTGTCTAGGTCTTGGAGGCGAATGACCAGGACACATTAAACCCCAGATTCCTACCCACCCCTTAAACCTTCTTCATTCCCAGAACTCTGCTCTCCTTCCTATCCTTAAAAATACCCTCCACGCAGCATCCCCAAAGATGACATAGGTCCTGAGGGAAATTATTTTCCTCAGGGCCTCCTGTGTGGAGCACATGTAAAAATTATTCTATATTTTAGTCGTCGAATTTTAGTGCATCTTTTCCTGTACATATCATTATTATTTTTGTAATTTTTTTTTTATAAATTTTAATGACAATATAAGATAAAGTAAAATTACAAAATAGTAAAAATACAAAGTAAAGTGGTTTGTTTACAGTCCTCCTCACTCCTCACTCCTCACTAGGTATTCCTGTTCCGAGGCGGACTGTACGTTGCTGAATGGGTGTTGATTTTTGTTTCCTCATCTTCTAGTTTCTGGATTTTAACAAAATAACAATAAATAAAGTATGTATGTTTGTTGTCTGCAGGTTGTATTGGGGTTACTTCATAATTTTAATGATTTGCTCATCTTCCTGTTTACTTAATCATAATTTGATATCTTTTTTAAACAATTGTATCTCCATAGTGTTCTAATTTCAATTGGAAGGGCATTATATAATTTTGTAGCATGGAAATTATGTTTTTTCTGGCCGAAAGATGTATTTAATTGCAAGATGTTCAGTAGTTATGAGGATTTTCACCTTGTAGTGTAGGTGTGTTGGTCAGCAGGGTATTTTTGAGTATAATTTAATATTGCTGAACACATTAAAGTTTTTTAAAATTTCTTTTGTTGGAGTTTTTGTGGGTACTTTTAGGATTATTTTTATTATTGCCTTTTGTGTTTTAGCTAGCTGCTTGATGTGAATGTTTGAGGCAGTTCCCCATCCTATAATTCCATATTCTATGCGTGATTGGCAAAGATCATAGTAAACTTTATATAGATCATTTTTATTAAGTATACTGCGTATGTTTCTAAAGTAGTACATGAGCTTTGTAAGTTTCTTTGTGATGCTATTTATGTGGGAGTCCCATCGAAGATTTTCATAGATTTCAATGCTGAGATATTTTATGTTTTTAGAATATGTTACGGCGGGGCAGTGGCATGATTGGGTTAAGTTTTTTCCTTGACAATCGTGTAATTTAAAAACATAATCCTCGGCTGGTTGTCCTCTGGCCGTTATAGAAAAGGTTAAATATTTAGTTTTGTTAACATTAAGTGTAAGTGAGCTTTACTTAAGCCATTTTTGCAGAAGTACAAGTCCGTGTTTAGTGTCTTTGAAAGTGGTTAACCAGTCACTTTCATTAAATAAAATGACAGTGTCATCAGCAAAACTAATGATTTTTCCTTTGGTGTGTAAGTTGCAGATATCATTTATATATATCAAAAATAATAAAGGTCCTAAGACACTTCCTTGTGGTACACCGTAATTGATTGGGAGAGGCCTACTTTAACGGTTTTCAATTTTAACACACTGTTAAAGTTCTGACATGTAGCTTATTAGCAGATTTAAAGTTGTGTTTGACATCCCAATTTTTTTAAGTTTCTTGAAAAGGATTTTATGGTCTATCGTATCAAAGGCATTTGCAGGTCTATAAAAATTGCCAAAGATTTATTTCCCTTGTCTAAGCTTTTTGTGATCGTATCAGTACTCAAACTTGCCTAAAGCCGTACTGGGATTTCGTTATTAGGTTATTTTCTTCTAGGTACATCATAAGTTGTTTTTTTTAGTACTTTTTCCAATATTTTAGAAAATGTACTTAGAAGGCTTATCGGTCGATAGTTATTGATATCATTTTTACATCCTTGTTTATATATAGGTATAACAGTAGCTTCTTTAAGGTACATGGGAAATATACTTTTAGTTATAGATAGATTGATAAGGTGTGTCAGTGGGAAAGTAATTTCTTCAAACAGATTTTTTATTGTATTTGTTGAGATTACTTCATCGCCTGATGAAATATTTGGTTTTAAGGAAGTAACTATATTTTTGATTTCGTCAACGGTTATTTGTTTGAAATCAAGTTCCCTTTCCAGATTGCGAGCTTTATTTGGTTCAACTGCATCATTAACACACAGTTTTTTGTTTGTTTTGTTTGTTTTGCTAAGATTGATCCAATATTTATAAAAAAGTGATTTACCTAGAATTTTGTCAGGATTTTCGGCACATAGAGTGGGAACCTTGTTTATGTTGTAAAATGGTCAGTTATTGTTGATTCGCATATGACAGATTGAGTATGTTTTTTAGTTTTACTCATAATATAGTCAATGCAGGTTTTGGAATTGTCAACTTTTCTAGTGGGTTCATTTATAAGACTTTTAAGACCAAGTGAGGCTAATATCTGCAGATATTCATTTTTTTGAGGATGACCATTTTCCAGAATATTGATGTTTAGATCTCCGATGAGAAAGACATTTTTAGTGTCTTTTTGTAGAGTGAGTTCATCATGCAAGGATTTAATAAAAGGATCCAAATTGTAAGATGAAGATGATCGATAGATTGCTAATATAGTTGACTCCTTTCCAATTTTAATTTTAAGACAATTCGCATTTATTATTGTAGTTTCTTTCACTTCGGCTTTTATTTCATTTTTTAAATATACGATTACACCATCATTTTGTTTATTGCTAGTTACGGTTGAGTAGGTAGTATATCCAGCAATTTCCATCGGCGAAGATGTCTTGTTTATCCAACATTCAGTGAGAATTATGATGTCAAAGCGGAGTCCGATATGTTTTAATTGCATTTGCAATTCATCAAAAAATTTATTTATGCTTCTTATATTTGTATGTAGAATTTTGAAATAATTATTAAAGTTGTTAAAGCCTTTGGTTCAGAAGTAATTATTGTGGTATTCATTTTCACAATATAAATTATTAAGTGGATTTAGTAATATTTTTTTTTATTTAATTTGCTAAATTATTTTACCATATCATCTAGGTGCTTTATGTAGATAATTTTATCATCGTGTTTTTTACGGATCATAATTTTGCCTTGTTTGTACCAAACGTATTGATAATTTTTTCCCTGGCTACTTGTTTCGTTTTCCATAATATTTCTTTGTGCTACGGGCTCAATTCTTCCCCGATGTAGATAGGAGATGTCGTCAGATCCTTTATTTCATTATAATTTATTTCTTTTTTCTCTTCAAGGAGGGAATCTCTTTCCCATTCGTCCCGTTCCCCTTCTGCCTCCCCTTCTTCTCCTGCGTCCTCTTCCCCTCTCGCGTTCCCACTCCGTCACCTCCACCTTCCCTCTCCCCACTCCACTCCCCCCCCCCCCCTTCCCCCGTCCCGCGAACCCCCCTCCCGAGTTCCCCTCCCCCCTCACACGTCCTCTTCCCCTCCCGTATTCCCCTTCCACCTTCCCCGCCTTTCGTCTTCCCTTTCCCGCTCCCTCGTCCCGCCAACCCTCCTCCCGCGTGTCATATATTCAATCCCAGTACATTCAGTTTTTATACAGCCCGCGTGCCACCTTTTACAATTTTTATTGAAATTTCCATTTTTCATGTATATTTATATACCTAACATAGGTACCAAAATTAAAATATCGAAAATTCTTGACTCGATTCAAACTATTAGGGGAGTACCTACTTTAAATAAATTTATCAACTTAAAGATTTTCAAAAATAGAATCCTGATTTAACTTTTGCAATATGTCATTCTCAAACACGCGAACTGTCAAACGTGCGATAGTCGTTAGGTTTTCTGAAATTATCCAATTTTCTGCGCAATTTTCTTATTTTTTCTCTCCGTAAGAACCATCCTCGTACTTCAAGGAATATTCTAAAAAAAGAATTAGCCAAATCGGTTCAGCTGCTCTCGAAAAAACGACCCGTTCTCATGTGACAAATGTCAACCGTGTACAAATGTTGGGCACGCGTTTGGCATGTTTCCCGACTACGCACCGGTGCCGAAGGGATCATTTTGAAATGGTTTGAAGATTGGATATTGATCTTCCAATTTTTTTATTTAGTTATGACACTACACTAAAGGGGCTTGCGAGGTACCGTGAATTAACGCATTAAATTGGAACCGAGTACCAGTGAATAAAATAAATATAGAGAATATATAACAGATATCAGAGTAGTTTAGTGCTACTTGTTCTTTCTTAATATTAACCTGAGTCATAGTGTACATTACAAGTAGTATCACTAAAAGGTAAGATAAAAGTTCACGCATTAGTGGTAGCCTGGGTGTCACAGACGTAAACAGTAAGCTAGAGGAACGACAGTTGAGATGGTATGGGCACATAAGAGGGAGACCACCAGACTACACAGTGAAGCAGGCAATGTCATTGAAGCTTCACCGACAGTCATCCAGAAGACGACCAAAGAACTCCAGGACGACTCAATGCTCCAAAATACTACAGAGAAACGGCCTGGATGAAGGCGATACCCAGAACAGAAGAAGCTGTAACCTGAGAATGAGAAGAGCCGACCCCAACAACCTACCTAGGCAATGAGTTGGGACAGTGCAAGGAAGAAGAAGAAGAATTGTGAAATAACATAAATTAATCAAAAATAAAATGTAATGCGCCGCCGGATTTCGAACCCGCTTCCTTCGTATTGCTAGTCGAGAGATACCCCTCGAACATGGAGGCCGTCGATTTATGTAGGTACTCTTATAATAGAGTAGCCGTCGAATATTTTAATAATAAAATGCCAATATCAGTAGCTATCAAAAAAGTTATGGAATTTTTTTAAACGAAATCGACCGTTGGTTCGCGGTGTTTTCGACGCGAAGTTAGCTACATTCTGTGTTACTGGTTACAATCTTGTCAAAACTTTATAGTTCTGACAATCTTGAATATTTTGATGACAAAAATATATATTTTGGTTGTTCAATACAACTTTTTTTGATTATCAAATAAGTACAAGAAAATAGCGTGAAAAATGTTTGCCCGAAAATGGCAAAACTTGCGTTAAAAGAATCTCGGAACAGTGTCCATCAAGAACAGGGTTATTAAGATATTTAAAATGGCAATCTTCTATTGGCGGTTGACCGTTCTAAGGTGTAAAGGCCTTTATTAGCTAAGTGGGTAAGGCATTCCTCCATCAATTTGGGAGGCTGGTATGGGTACCGCCGCCCCGGGAACCATTAAATCAATAACCATCACCCCTGCAACAGGTCACCCCAAGTGGTTCACTGGTGAGGTCACTCCTGGACACAATGACCCCAGGATTCCAATCCACCACATTTTTCATAAAACGACCCTCACAGCATCCCCAAAGTCGACAGAGGCACCGAAGGAAATAGTTTCCTCAGAGCCTCCTGTGCGGAGTTAATGTAAAAAAGGCCATCTTTAACTACATAAGTACTTGCACTGCATTATAAGTAAAATAATATTGTCGTATTTTGCTGTCATAATCTACAAACATATAACTATTATTTTTTTTAAATATATATTTTTTGGCTTCTGAGAGCATTTTTTACTTTTTATACCTTTTTATGTTAGAAACTTTTGTGTTTTTCGTTCTTTAATTAAGACATCTTACATTTTACACAATTTACTTTTTACTATAAGACGTATAAAAACGCCGTATACCCGCTCAAAAATAAAAAAAATGAGACATGTGTAATTACGAATATTAGAGAGAGAAATATTTTAAACGATAAAATTTAAGCGAAAATTTTGAAATTGTTTAATAAAACACAACTCGTTTAAAATAGAGCAATCTCATAAGGAATCTAGAGGGGAACATCTAGAATAGCATTTATAGAAACACTTCGAATTTTTCATACATTTAACTTCTAAAATAAGTGAAATAAACGTGTTTATAATAATTTTCGGAGCATACTGCGATCTTTTTCGATCGAGGAAATTTCACACAATTTGCGTTTCGGCGTGGATAACGTCTAGATTTTTAGTAATCTTCAAAAATAAAATATATTTTTTTAAGAGCTTAAAAACTTCAAATGTTTGGAAGGTATGTAAGACATCGGTAGAAATTCGGGATACGGCGGCTTAAACTCCTTGTTTTTCACTTACTACTTACTACTTTGACTCCATACTTTTGACTTTTACTTTTATACTGTTACAAAATGAATGTTGTTATACTAGTTGTGCCATGTATTGTCACATATTGTGAAATAAATCTTTTAAATGAGTGTTTTCTTTACCGTTTGTAAGTAAGGCATTCCTGAAAGGATGGACTGCGAATATTACCAGCCAGGTAATATCTCCAAAACATATTATCGATGTTCCATAACACTTGATTCTTTATGTACCTTTGCATGAGAAGGGGTAAAGTCGGTTAATAGGCTTGTCCAGTGGCCCGGGAGATTGTCTCCACACCAATTGCACCTTTTATTGCTTGCGTTTGCAAAAGATTTTCCGGTCGGTTCTTCTAGCCAATCTCCGAATATTGGCACTTTCCAACTCAATTCCAGAATCCATTTCGGAATCTACGTATCGAATCTTGGGCCGAAACGCCACCGTGCCACTTTGATAGTATGCTGAATAATACTAAAGCATGTGTTTTTGGTATAAAACTTTGATTGCCTAGAAATATTACAGATGCATTAATTAAACACTGCAAGTAGAACACATCTTGGCCAATCTACAATCAAGTTTTTTGTAAGCATGGTTAAAAAAAAATTCACGTTGTTTGTGACTTAACATTAATTTCGATATAATTCGATATCTTCACCTCATTCGGATAGGTTTCTAACTTTACAATACCTACTTCTGAGATTTGAGGTGTCAAAGTTTGCAAAGACGATTTCTCACAATCATGGATTTGTTCCCCTACCCACCCACTCTACATTAATACCTACCCACCCAATCAATCTTAATAACTTACAACGGCTCCACCCCTACCATAATAAAACATTGTTCGAAACTGTCAAATTAGTATAAGCTTTCCCTGAAGAAGGAACATTTGTTCCGAAACCGGTCGGATTTACGCATTATATAAGTGGTTTGTACAAAGTTGAATTGTTTCATTTTTCTCACAATCTGTTTACCAATTTCTGATTTTGTTGTTGAATCTTATGTAAAGTATTTTAATTGAACATATTTTATAGGAAAATATTTAAACAGGACGTATACTTTAGAACAAACCTAAACATGCAAATAGAAGCACATACAATCAGCTGGGGCATAATAATTCATTGCGTAAGATTCTAATTACATCTCCCTAAGGCTAAGGCAATTCCAGCCTGGGTCAGGTCCTGTTCAAATATTTTAATCATAATACGATAAACAATACATACTAAATAAATATTATAAACCAAAATACTTTACACAAGATCAAAATCAATAAATGTTGAATAGATTACGAAAATTAGTCTTTGCAAACTTTGAAACCTCAGAACATAGTTAGGTGAAGTAGGAACCCTATCCAATTAAAGTGCCGAACTATTTGTCAGATACAAACAATATATAGACTTTTAAGTGACGTTAGAACCTTGCAAAATAAATTATTTTTTAGAATGCTTGATGTTGGAACTTTTTTACATCGTGAAAATACAACACGGATGGTTCTGAAAATTATTTTGGGCATAAAAATGAGTATAGAATATCTTGGGCATTCAAAAGTTCATTTTAGAAACAAATGTCAGTTAGAACCCTATACAAATGATGTGACGGTACGGTGACAATTTTTTGGTGGACAAATCTAAAATTGATTCGAGATTTGTGTCCTTCAAACGGTTTCAGTTTTAAGCCTTGGTTGTATTTATAAAATGAAAATGATTTCTTCCTTAAATATGGCTGGTTCGGATAAACTAGCGCATTTTAACTTCTTACTAGTTATTACCCACAAGATTGGATATTTTTCTTTACTAAGTCAATGATAGAAGTATACCAGATTGCCATTATTATAAATAATTGTGACGAAGATGTTCGTAGTTTTGTAGATTAAGCTGTTTCTGTTTGCACATTTTCAACCACAATTCCAGAGGGGTTAATAAATCTAAAATGGGCTGGACATTATAAAACTCTTTCGTTAAAAATAGATTTAGTTTGCGTTGAAAATAAGAAACTTGTCAACGTAGAAATACGGTAGCGCACCAATATTTCCATGTCCGGATCGACCGTGTCGGTTGCTTCCACAAGCAGGAAGATAAAATTTTTTGCTGACGCCTTCCTAGTCATTCATCCGTAATATTGGGACTTACATAGTAGGCTGTCCAAAATGAGTTCTCGAAATAACCCACAGCAGTGTGATGGAAAGGGTGGCAGTATAACCCTTATTTTGTGCTTGAGGGGGTGCGATAGGCCGCCCTTACAATTTTTTACAACGGGTGCAGAAAGTATTTGGCACCCACCGCGGTCTATACCAGGATCGTCAGAAGACTCATTTACTTCTGAGATTAATTGAAGAAATATCTTTAATAAAAATACGGCTTTGAAAATAAATAAAAAATCTTTTTTCGGAAGTGCAAAGTTTTGTGCAATATCTCACATCCCGTAGAGATGATATTTACTACCTACAAACAGTTCTGATTCAGAAAATAAAAATTACATGTATTTAGAAAGGTGCAGAATTGTAAAACAGTTTACAAAAAGTAGTTACGAGTATGTTCATGAATGTATGTGTATGTGAAATTAACCATTTCGCTTGAGAAACCTATCCTAGTCCGGCAAAAGGTGTAAGTATCTAAATTGTGAGAATGATATGATTTATGAAAGAATCGAAAAAAAAATCAACACATTTATTAGTCGTATAAACAATACTCACACTTTTCAAATTACACCGAATCTATTAACTTTCACAACTCCCTCTATACACGACGTTTAATTTTTGACCAAATCCTGTTATTTAAAATTCTGAATAATGGCCCGTACTCGCCAGAGCTTAATGACTTAATAAAAATTCATATTACGACAAGATCAACAAGACAAACCAATTTATTTCGTTTGCCCACAAGTAGAACATTAGAAAAAATTCCCCAATTCTCCGTTAATGTGGGCAATATAATTAAAAATTTTAAAATATAGACATTTTTAACAATACCCTTCAGAAATACGGAATAGAAGTAACGCGTACGATCGAAAACTAATATAAGAGTGTGGAATGTATCGAGAGCATCTCCTATCCTTATCCTATTTTTCTCTTCCTTTCTTCCTCACCAAAAATTAATTTTAAGATATAATAATATATAATTTATATTTTCGTAGCTGTATGGCTCCCCGTGGAGTGCCCAGAATTTTGTGTCGGTCGGTCTTTTTAAACGACTTCAAAAAGGAGGAGGTTCTCAATTCAACTGTATTTTTTTTTTTTTTTTGTTACTTCAGAACTTTTTACTGGGTGAACCGATATTGATGATTCTTTTTTTATTTGAAAGCTGGTGCTTTCCGTATGGTCCCATTTTAATTTGGTCCAGTTTTGACAATGGCATCCATGAGAAAACTACATAAGTCTTAAATCTGCATTAAGTATGTGCGCGACAAATTTTTATTTTTATTTTTTATTTTTTATTTTATTTTTTTTTTTTTGTACAGTGAATACCGCACAAGAATCTCAACTGCTCCCGTCTGGAGCCAGTGAGACTATGGCATCCCCAATTGGGGTATGTTGTGAGGCTGAAGGTAGTGGGGAGGGGAAGGAGGTGGGGAAGAGGAAGGTTGGGAAGAGGAAGGTTGGGAAGTACCTGGCTATTCAGATCTGGTCACCAAACACGGCTAAAGCCATTTTCAAGCAACGTTTCAATTCTAAATAGTGGTCTTACACCAGGGCATACTAATAGTATCTTCCACTCTGGAACATGCCGCAAATATACTATATATTATTTTAAATGAATTAATTGTGAAATAACACACATTAATCAAATAAAATTTATTTGCGCATGCCGGGTTCGAACCCGCGACCTCCGGATTGTGAGTCAAGATTTTTACCCACTGGACTACGGAGGTCGTCAACCGACTACAAAAATAACAATCGTACCTACTTATTGATGAGTAGAAAAAGTGAGTTGATTATTAAGTTGTAGAAGAATACGAAATTATTTTTTTACTTTTTAGTGCATTTTTTGAAGTCGTTTTTTTGTTTTGTTAAAAAATTTTATATGCGAAAATAGGCTTTATTCTGAAGTTCCGTTCCGAAGACCAATTTTATGAAGTCGGAATTAGCGTTTTGAATTTCTCAAGCCACCCATGCTAGCTACGCCGCTTTGTATATGTATCTCTATATTTCTCAAGCCACCCATGCTAGCTACGCCACTTTGTATATGTATCTCTATATTTCTTAAGCCACCCATGCTAGCTACGCCGCTTTGTATATGTTTCTCTATATTTCTCAAGCCACCCATGCTAGCTACGCCGCTTTGTATATGTATCTCTATATTTCTCAAGCCACCCATGCTAGCTACGCCGCTTTGTATATGTATCTCTATATTTCATCGAGTTTCAAATCACAATGGTGCTAAATAAGTTTTCACTTCAAAACAAATTAAAATGCCAAGGAAAACCAAACGTCACGGCGCTTTCTTTGTGTAATTGCAAAAGTCGAATCCAATCGCCTTTCTTAAGGTATTCCTTTTCACATTACTCAAGTTGAAACCTAATCGCCTTTCTCAAGGCTTTCTTTTGTTTTAGACGTTGCGGTAGTTCGGTAGTTGGACATCTCTGTTTACCGGTGGGAATTATTTACAGTTTTTTCTTATAGAACAATATCTTGTTTGATTTTTGGGGTATTTTCCAGTGTTACATTTTCTCCTTTAGCAAAAGTTTTGGACAGCGTTACAGACTTGTTTGTTCGCTTTTGGGAACAACTCATTCAATTCAATTTTTTTATTTTATTATTTCAAAAATATTACAAAACTTAACACTTTAATGTGTTTATAAAATACGTTTGTAACAGTATTACATAGAACATAAATGCTAGGCATAAAAACTATACAAGCATAGAGATTGCCTTTTAAAGGCAGCTTCACTAACGCTAATGCTCAACAGCAAGATTGCTCTCCCGACCGGCATGACCATTGGCAAGTTATTCCTGCAGACCGGTAGAACAGTCTATGCTGTCGGTGGCGAAGATAACCATCGGGAACATGTAAATGAATGCTCTCCATGATAGCTGAGTTTTCAGTCGATCCTCGAATCAATCTAGCGTAGTAATGTGTACATCCCATCTTACCCGTAGATAGGAAGTCGGTAGGATAGAGCCACGGGAAATAGCCATACTCCCTCATGTATGGAAATCTCAGAAATTTTAAATAATACTATGTAAATTAAACGCATATATGTCCCATTGAAATCGTTGCATCTCCCTTACTCTCAAGTGAGAATAATAATAAAAATAATATTGGCGAAACTCAATCGAAAATCTGGAAACAGAAAAATCATAAAAAGATATTAGCGCCTTTGGTACTCGAACCCGGGAACTTTCGCTTTCCGGGAAAATGCGCTAGCGCAGTGGTTAGCGCATTTGCCCGGAAAGTGAAAGGTCTTAGGTTCGAGTCCCAGGGGTGCAAATATATTTTTCTGTTCCCGGATTTTTGATTGAGTTTCGCTAATGTTGTCTTAATTTAATAAAATATTACAATTTGAGATTTTACTCACAAAGTAAAAAAAAAACATAATAATAATATGTATATGTCTTAATTGAACGACATTTGCAAGATTTATAACTAAAAAAATACATGTTTGGTGTTAATGGTTACAATGGTTTATAAGTTGCATAAGTACAAAAAGTTAATAACAGAAAACGATATACATAATGAACAGAAGGTACTTGAAGAAAAGATATTTATAATTATAAATTGAAGTTTTTCGTAACCCGCCTCACTAGGCTAGCCTGTGTTGAGGCAGTAATTTGTTAGGAGCGGGCCCCCAAACATGTCCCAAGCTAGCTCTCAGGGGAGGCATGATTTACCCTCTATTCAGGTGGTGGGTCGCTCGAGGCTTCAGAAATTCCTTCGCATCTCAGTCGTCTGGCAGGATACTCCCTCTCTAGGAAACCCTCCTGCCGTAGCAGAATAATAACAGGATTGAGTTAAATAGATTCATGTATTGCAAATTTAAAACACAGTACATAGGTCATTACAGTACAATTCAACACAAGAAATACATACTACACAATCCTAGCTATCGTGTTTATAACCTCAAGATCCCTAAACGAAACTCTCTGAGTGATGGCTTTGCGCGGGAGTTTACAGTCTATCGTTAAAGGACACAATCAAATGAGGAAACAATTGTACAGCTTACATGATGTTGGGGGGTCTTCGTCTTCCGGCTTCCAGGGGCACCTCCCGAGTTTAGGACAGAACCGAAGTTTACACAGGCATGGTGAAATATCAGCGCTAAACCCGTAGGTTATTGAATTAACATTGCAGGTTATATTTGAGTACAATTCGAGCGATAGTACGCCGGGCGCGAACAGTGGGAATCAACGCGCGGGCTTAACGTGTGCCCGAGGCGGCTCGCAATTCTCAACTGGTGGAAGGGATCGCGTGCGGGTGGGCGGATGGGATAGGAAGTAGGAAGCAGGGAACAGGGGGGAGAGCAGGGTGTTGTGTAGTTTGCGGCGAATTAGGAGTTTGAATTCTTTGTCGTTTGGGCGTACCATAACACTTCCCCCCGCGCTTGGAAAAAAAGCGACGTGGCAATGGAGCTGTAGGGAAAAAAAATCCTCTTATGCTTCCATCGGGGTTTTTGAGAGATTCGTTGCTTGAGAGATTTCCTAGCTAGAACATACAGTTTTATGCTATAGTTTGGGTCACAATGTTTGTAGGGAATGGGTGGGGGTACATACAATGTTTGGACAAGACAAATTTGGGAAAAGTACATGGTGTAAAACAACATACAAGGTTATGCAATTGAAAATAACAATACACATGGTTAAGCAATTGAAAGAATGACAATACACATGGTTATGCAATTGAAAGAATGACAATACACATGGTTATGCAATTGAAAGAATGACAATACATTTGTGCAAGAGAAGAGAAAAAGTGTGTGATTCTAAGGTTTCATTGGTCTTGGAGCTAAGTTTGTGAAGCGTGGATTTGTTTGGTTTCGGAGAATTTCGAAGAAAAGGACGTGACTTCACGGATTCTAAGGATTACATTATCACTGTAATCAGACCCATTTGAGACAACGCTCAGGAGTACACTTGGGCCTTAGAAGACACTTGGTTTTGTCGAAGACGTCGAAGTTCACGAAGTGGAGACTGTGGTTGCTGTGCCGCGACTATGGTTACAGAGGTCATTGAAGAGAAGAATCCAGTATCTGCAGACATGCCAGTGCGAATCCTAAGTGTTATTATGGTAAACACGGATCGTATATAATGGTTATTGAAGCATAATGTAGCTCAAGATAACTTGTATTGGTGCGCATTCAGCGAATACTGGTGGGTCAAGGTAATGATGGTTTACACATGACGATATATGTGTCACTGCATGACAGAGCAAGAGACGACAAGGTTGGCATTGATAGCAAGAGTAAGAACAAACCTAAGAGCTAGCGTGCCCAAAAGGTAGTTTAGAGTGTCATAAAGTATAGTGGGACAACTCAGCTTGCTGTGGCACGACAAGACAACATACGTATGGGCGGTATGGTCTGTGCTTTCAGGAACAATTGCGTAGAAAATGGCAGCAGGAGAGACCTTGTAACCACAGCGCGTGCTGTCAGGAAGTGAAGCTCAGCTTGGCTGTTGGTGATGACATCCGCCTGGGCTTCTTTTTAAATCCGGGAGGAATTATTATTAGAGCAAAATTCTTGAAGTTTACCTGCCTAGGGACCAATGAAGAAAAGGTTTGGAGAGAAACAAAATGTGTCCAGATAATGAAATAACGAAATTTTAACCACCGACCCAGAGAGTGACGAAGAGAGATTCCTAACTAAATTGTGATTACATGAACATTTTCCTTTGCCAGGATGACTTGGCGTTTGCCTAGTGACAATATGTCTTGGTTAAAAAACAACCGGCCCTCTATGGCCTATGCTAACATGAGATGGTAACATTTTCGTAGAATTTCAAAGAACGAGACAAAGAATCGTGAACTAGTCACGGCAAAGGGAAACCAATTCATGAATAAAGGTTGTCAAAAGGAGACAGACGGTACGCCAAGTGCATATCGTACATATCCAACATTCATGAATGTGTTTCGTGGAATTGAGAAAAGAGAGAAAAAACTGGTGAGACATATGCAGAGATTGAGGGGGAAAACCTGTAGATAACCGGACAGTTACCTATTCGAACTCCAAGTGAGGGCGAGATATGGTCAACGACAGATTTTTCACTTCATAACATAAGTCTGAAACATGGGGAATGGGAGGAGGAGGGGAGAAGGGAGACGAGTTGCGAAACTTGCTAGAGACTGGACTAATTTCCGATTCAAACTCTATGTGAAAATGAAACATAATCAACCAGCAGATTTCCTGACTCTTTACATTTATCAAAAAGGATGAGGAGACATTTGAATACACATTATATCAAAGAGGCTAATCTTTCGCGTGTATTGGGCAAAAGATTAGGGGTCATTTTAAAAACTTCTACATGATTGTGAGAAAAGACAGACCCTTGCTCCAATTTCACAAACCTGGGGGTTTTCTTGTTCGTTCTCCAGACAACGAGTTAGGTGGTTTTTTGTGCTCAATCGATTAACTCCCACAGCACTATGCCCCATAATTGACAGTGAAGCTGAAAACTAGTCCTTTTGGGATAGTAGATATTCCTGGGCTTCTTTCCTTTTTGCAAAGAAGTAAAAAAACAGGAAGTCCACGGGCATTGGCGTTGAATGACAACAAAGGGTTGTGGACTACATTTCGTAGATCGCACACAAAGGGTTTGATATTATTTCGTTCGCACGACTCATGGTAAGTGTTTTAACGTCTCCACGTATAGTGTACAAAATATGTAAGTACATACAAGATATAACTCAATTATAGACAGAAGTCAAAGAGTTTATACAATGCATCCTAAAGAAGATAGCAAAGCCGATATTATGTCGTTCACACGAATCACGGTAAGTATTGTTATTACGTCTCCACGTCTCGTGTACAGAGTTTATACACAGTTATACATAAAAGCGGTACTCATGACAAATAAATGACACACGACCGGAACAGGTTATACGAAAAGGGTGGTACTCATGGCAAATGAATGGCACACGACCAAAATAGAACGTACAAAATGGTTCTCATGACAAATGAATGGCACACGACCAAAATAGAATGTACAAAATGGTTCTCATGACAAATGAATGGCACACGACCAAAATAGAATGTACAAAATGGTTCTCATGACAAATGAATGGCACACGACCAAAATAGAATGTACAAAATGGTTCTCATGACAAATGAATGGCACACGACCAAAATAGAATGTACAAAATGGTTCTCATGACAAATATGTCACACGACCAGCTCAATAACATTTAGCTATGAGAAAAAAGTGATTATGACGAACTTCTCGTATCGCGGCAGGTATTTTAAGGATCCCTCCTATAATGGTGGATGTTCTAAGGATCTCTCCTATAATGTAACAGGGTTACGTTTAAATACAACACAATAAACGTTAACTATGCTTGTTTTAACACAGTTTATAAAGATTTGTTAGATTAACTAACTCCGTAGCCCAGGAGCGTACGATAGGATAACAAGGAGGTAAACAATTTAATGTCACTTCGTATGTTATAAAGGCGGGGTGATGACAGAGTACATTTCTGTTTACACCATGTGACAAACAAAGACAGACCTACATGGTTTTACATACTGTCTATTGCAGCAAACTTCAGTGGGGACAAATAAAAGGGACCAATTGTGGTTTTACATACCCTTTGTGTGGTTACAACATACCAGGTTATGTGCAATTTAGGTTGCAAATACTTGGTTAAATGGCGAAACAGGAGTTGAATGCCTATGTTTGTAAAACGATGATCAAACAAAACATTGATGATTTACGTTAAACTGCGGTTATTTATGTACGGAAATCAGGGCTGCCGTTAGGTTTTATTAACCTTTTCCGTAAGGGTTGAAGCATGTAATACAAGACATACATGTTGTGAAGAGGGACAAATCGAGGACTTCTTATAACAACAAAAGACCGAGTATTTGGTTTTACGTACTTTAGTTGAAACGAGTCCATGAGGATTTGTACAAGGATGGAAAGACCAATTTAAAGGCTTTTCCTTTATTTATATACATATGATTTCAAAATGGATGTGTCAAAATCCAATTTGTTAGCAAAGAGCTCGGGTAGGACGCCATCAATTTTTGACATTTGAGAAAAAATTGAAAACTACTATACACAAGGAATGTGATTATGTGAGTAACCACTTATCTTTACCATGATGGGTAAAATATGGAGCATGTTGAGATGGTTTACTAGTCCTGGGTCGTGATTTAACGCTTTGGAGTTTACCAAATCGATTTTAGAACGACGCTCCAGTATTTACAGAACATAAAAAGAAAAAAAATGAAGAGATTCCTTCCGATATGATGAAAAAAAAACAACAAACAAAAATGGTGAAAATTACAATATTGCATTACATGGCAAAGCGTGCCATGGCATGAACGTTGCGTAGTGTGAGGGGTTGAGAGGCAATGATTGGGTTCATGACTTCCCGAACACTGTCACTCGAGGGGTGTCTCTGCTCTAAAGTGATCAATTTTGGAACAGGTGAGAAAAAAGAAAGAAAAAAGAAAAAAAATAAAAAAAACGTGTGAGACAAAAATTACGGTGGTTGCCAATTCACGAACATGAACGGGGCAAACTACACCGTGGATTGTACATAAATTTACAAAAATGATTTTTTTAACAATATTCGTTTTATCAACGAAAGGGTGGGCATGTAATTGACACTTTACACGCCGGCCATTGTAAGACTTGGTGTGCTTACAAAAAGGTTGTGGTGATACACACTGGATCATTTTAAGTTTGCTGAGATAGTGGGGGCAGTTTTACTTGACTCCTCACTTCCAGATTTTGCGATATCCTTAATATGGTAATTACCAATGTGTTTTCCAGAGCAGTCAGACAAGGAGTACACTAGATCTGATATCTTTCTTAGAACTTTGGCCTTCACGAAACGTGGTGCCAGCTTGGCAGAGAAATACATGGCTCCTTGGGAAAGTGTGTTGTTCTTTCTCCAAACTATGTCTCCTGTATTGAAGGTGACATGTTTCCTACGTAGGTTGTATCTGTCCGCACTCTTTTGATGAGCCAGGAGCAAAGCATCAGTGACTTCACTGTAGATGGCCGACAGTTCTTCCAGACGATGGGCATAGTCCGCGGTAGGGTTGCTTGTGGTGGCAATTGACGTAGGAAAGTTTGTGTTCCTATGTAGAGAACCATGAACAACTTGTTCCATACCGTGTTTTAAGAAGAAAGGTGTGTAACCAGTGGCCAGATTAACAGTGTTGTTCATTGCAGCCTGAATTTTATCTAGGTTTTTACACCAAGTACGTTGATCTTTATCAACTAGAATAGCCAGAGCTGTGTTGATTGTTTGGTTATAACGTTCGACGGTGTTATTTTGTGGAGTATACAAGGTATTATAGTAAATATCCTTGATTCCGTATTTGGCAAGAAAATCTTTGAATTCTTGGGCAATAAATTGTTTTCCGTTATCAACAATTACGGTTCTGGGTGTTCCGTAAGGTATAAAAATGTGTTTTTCCAGAAGTTTGATGATGGCGGACGCGTTGGCTCTTTTTAAAGGAAAGATCCAACAGAATTTAGTGAAAACATCCACTACACTAAGTATGTGCATGTGTCCGGCATAACTTCGGGGAAAGGGTCCGACGAGGTCCATTGACAATGATTGTAGGGGTCTGTCGGCACGTTTGGGATTACCCATTAGGCCGGCAGGTGCTGCCGTGCTATGTTTATAGGCTTTACAAGTTTCACATTTAGAGATGTAATTGCGAATTTGCTTGAAGAGACCAGGCCAGTAATACTTCAAGGAGATCTTTTTATACGTCTTGAAATTTCCTGGGTGTATGGAGTCGGGAGCACTATGATTGTCAATAATTATTTGTTCTCTACCTTCGAGGGGAACGACAAGTTTCCACGAGTAATCTTCGAGGATGGATAGTGGTACCTTGCAATTACGGTATAGTTGTCCTTCTTTTATGATAAAATTAGGAAACTTTTGTTGGTTATTTTTACAACCTTCGAAGATTTTCAAGTACCATTCATCTTTTGTAGATGGAGGGGGGGCAATTGTGTCAACATTTAATGAAGCCAGTTCAATTCTTGAAAGGGCGTCGGGAACAATATTGTCCGCGCCTTTACGGTGAACAACATCAAAATTGTATTGAGACAAACGGGAGGACCAACGAGCGAGCCTACCGGAGGGATTACTTAAAGAGATCAACCATTTCAAACTACTATGGTCTGTAACTACAGTAAATTTGCTACCGTCTATGTAACCGCGGAAATGGTGAACAGAATCCAATACAGCCAATAACTCTTTCTCGGTAATTCCGTAGTTTTTCTCGTGTTTGTTTAATGTACGGGAAAAATACGCTACAGGGTGTTCGCCATCTGGGAATTCTTGAGTAAGGACTCCACCGATTCCTACATTGGAGGCATCCGTGTGGAGGGTAAAAGAGAGTGCAAAATCCGGGCAATTCAGAACGGGAGCTTTTTGAAGGGCATTTTTTAGAGTTGTAAACGCTTCTTCAGCTTCGACAGACCATCGGAAATTGCTGACACCTTTACGGATGCCGGTAATTTTATTTAAGGGGGCTGCGATAGTGGAAAAGTCTTTGATGAATCTCCTGTAGTAACCTGCAAGTCCAAGGAAACCTTTGACTTCCTTCGCGTTTTTGGGTCGGGGAAAATTTGCCATGGCTTCCACCTTAGCGGGGTCTGTTCTTAGACCTTTTTCGTCGATAATGAATCCCAAATAACGTAGACGGGACTTACAGAATTCAGACTTCTTCAAGTTGATGGTTAAACCAGCGAACTTGAGTTGTTGAAAAACTTTTTCCAGCATTAATAGGTGTTTTTCAAAGGTATCGCTGACGATGATGAGGTCGTCAAGGTAACAAAACAGGCTGTTATCGACTTCAGGACCGAAAAGTTTGTCCATCAGTCTTTGTAACTCGGCGGGGCTGTTTTTTAGACCAAAGGGTAATCTTTTAAAATGGAACATTCCCCTACCAGGTACAACGAAAGCAGTTTTTTCGCACGATTCTGCGTCCAAGGGTATTTGCCAAAACGCTTTGCTGAGATCGACAGAAGAGATGAACTTGGCGTTACGCAGCTTGTCTAAGGTTGCGTGAACGTGAGGTAAGGGATACGCATCAGCTTCCGTGCAAGAGTTTAAACGTCTACTGTCGAGACAGAAACGTGCAGAGCCGTCTTTTTTAGAAACCAAAAGAGTTGGGTTGGTCCATGCACTTCTGCTGGGAACCACCACACCCATTTTTAACATTTCATCAAGTTCGTTTTCTAAAAGTTTAAGTTTTTGGGGGGCTAAGTTGTAATAACGTTGCTTGATGGGTGGGCCATTGGTTTTGATATGGTGTTCAACCAAATTTGTCAAACCTAATCCACATTTTTCGAAAGATATTGACTCGAATTTATTGACCATTTCTTTTAGTTGGAGAGCCTGGTCCGTGCTTAAATTTTCGTGAGGTATTATTGTGCGGATCTCACTAATTTGAGCAGCAGTGGAGGTTTCGCCAAGAGTATTAAATACTTGGGGAGCAACATTGAATGCCTTCCAGAAGTCAACGCCAAGGATGAAATTCTGGGATATAGAGGGCACTATTAGAAAATTGATTGTAACTATTTTATTGTTACAATTAATTGGCAGGGCAAGGGCACCGATGACCGGTTGGGAAACATTATCCGCAGTCGTCAGGTGTGTTGATTGGGGCGAAATTCTAAAATCACTGTTAACAAAAGGCAGGTGAGCATTGTTGCCAAGACAGCTGACAGATGCACCACTATCAAGTAATCCGGAAAAGGGCACATTGTTAACAGAGAAAAAAGCGTAGGGTCTCCCATCTTTAGCTTGTTTGCAACAAACCGAAGAAACATTTAAGGTCTGGTTAAAATACTTAATGTGTGCTAACCAATCAGTCCATTCTTTAGACCTTGGTTCAGAATGGGTGCCTGAGAGGTTATTATTTAGTTTTTTGGCCTCTTCATGTAGAAATTTGGTGGGGGCTTGGAGAAATCCACCTGAGGTCTGACATCGCTTGGGTTTTGTAACCTTTCCATGTTGTGCCTTGATTTCTTGAAAATGTTGCGCAGTTCGTCGCTTGGAGGAGAGCGGTCCCTAGAGTGATGCCTCTTGAAAGTTCGGGGTTCCTTAGATTCCAGAAACCTTGCTTGCTTGAAACAAGTAGTGGCCAGATGGCCTACTTTTTTGCAAAAAGAGCACACTTTTTCGTTGTTGAATTCTGGTTTTAAACCCGACGAACGGCTTGGCACAACTACATTATTTGACACATTCTTTATGTTTTTCCTATCCTGGTACGATTCCAGAAGGAGACAGACTTCGTTTAGCTGGGCTAGGGATGCAATTTTCTGTGAGGTAATGATGTTCTCGTATTTGCTTAAAAGGCCATCAGTTATGACTGGTAATAGTTCAGCTTCCGAAACGGGATGTGAAAGCTTGATGTTAATGGATTCAGCCCTTTCTATGAATGTTGCTACAGGTTCATTTACTAGCTGTTTAATAGATAGTAAAGATAATTTGATCCGGTGCTGGGCTTCCGTTTTTCCGAAGCTCGAGATTAGGGCAGATCTGAGTTTATTCCAATCTTTGCATTTAGTTTTTTGAATGCGGTGCCAGGGTATCAATTCTGGGGAGATGAGTTCTATGAAGTTTTTTCGTAGAATCTCGAATGGGATATTTTTGATTGTAGCCGTTTCTTCAATACGGTCAATGAAATCCAGTACATCGGAGACGCCATTATATTTGATTTTCCACGAGGATAAATCGTAGGTTTTATCTTGTGTCAAGGTGGGTGCGATGTCCTGTTTTATCATTACTTGTGGCATAGGTTCTTCGTTAGGAGCAAGATTATTCAAAACTTGCGTAGCCGAGCGTGAATTATTTTCGCTTGAGGGGGCGAGGTTTATTTTCTTAATGTACTTTTTGTTGAATAAAAGTGCATAAGCCTTTAATGTAGGTTTAGATTTGCTTGATGGCGAGAGTCCTCTATCCCTTAAAGCAGTTTGTAAGTGAGTTTTGGATAAGTTGTGCACGTTGGGAATGATGCCCAAATTGGATGATGCCATAGCTTGATTGTTTTCCATTGTGAGTTTCCCAGGTGGTGAAAAAAATTGCCAGGGGTCTTCTTTAGCAAACGCAAAATTAATTTTGTGAGGCACTTTTCACTTAGTAATCACTGGTTGGTATTTCTAAAATAGTTATAGAAAACTGTATTCCATACTACAATTTGGTATATATGACACCAGAATCTTTGTCAAAGGAAGGCACAAGAAAAAATTTTTGCGTGGAAAGACCTAAGTAGTAAAGGTTTTTGTGTTTCACTGACCACTTTGAGAAAACTTGTGAAATTCACAAGTATTTATTTTTTTTTCCAAAAAAAAATTTTGCCAGGACTGACCTTTAGAAAACGGGTTTTTTATTTTTCACAAACCACTTTTGAGAAAACTGTGAAATTCACAAGTATTTATTTATTTCCAAAAAATTTTGCCAGGACTGACCTTTAGAAAACGGGTTTTTTATTTTTCACAAACCACTTTGCACTGAGAAAGGCACTAAAATTCACAAAAGGCACTCTTCTGGCAAATAAGGACAAACTTCCGGATGAAAATAACTGAATATGGGATTTGTTACGAAACCACATTAAAATTATTTTATTTTTTCATGGAACCAATCATTGGTTTTATTATTATTTCACTTTTTTTATGTAAGGAAAAAAACACAATTCACTTTACACTTATGCTGAAAAAAATGCGGTACCTATAACGTAGAATGTGGAAAGAAAGTCATTATTTTGTCCATTTGGTGAAATATACGTGGTACTAATTTGACAGACACAACAAGTGGGCCGATCGGTATATTGTGCAAGAAAAACGTGAGTGTGAGATTTTTTAATTAAAGAATCCACAAGGTAATTGGAATTCCAAAACCAAATTTACAATAGCGATCTCCATTGCTTCCGACCTTAGTGACAGAAGGGCGATTTTATTATTCAAAACACTGCATAGTGACAGGGAATTGTTCTGCCTGATTCAAACGGATTTTTGCCGTTGGAGTTTGGCGCGATAAACGCACTTTTATGCTTCGATGCGCGTGGGTGCGCGCGCAACTCAGAGATTAGGTATGTATTTACCGCGTGAAACATCGGGCCGTTGATTTGGCGCGAATTACTGTTGCTCGTCCGCTGCTTTGTGAACAAAGGGGTCGGCGCGTGCGCAGTCAGATTCGCGGTTTAAATGCTGCCGTCTTTCTGGTTGATACAAAATGGCCATGTTTTCAACTTTGACGCAATTTTTTTATAATTGCAATCAAATCTGCGTTATGGACTCAACTTGCACATGGATTTCTGTGGTTTCCCACAGAATTCATTATTCACTGGGTATAAAACACCAAGACACAGTACAATCAATGTTTACAAACAGTTCCTATGCGGGGAAGATTTCGACAGGGAGCACTCCGTAAGGCGACTGAGACAATGGCAAAAATGAAAAAAAAAATTCTGGGCCCCACTATGGACGCCAGTGTTAGGAGCGGGCCCCCAAACATGTCCCAAGCTAGCTCTCAGGGGAGGCATGATTTACCCTCTATTCAGGTGGTGGGTCGCTCGAGGCTTCAGAAATTCCTTCGCATCTCAGTCGTCTGGCAGGATACTCCCTCTCTAGGAAACCCTCCTGCCGTAGCAGAATAATAACAGGATTGAGTTAAATAGATTCATGTATTGCAAATTTAAAACACAGTACATAGGTCATTACAGTACAATTCAACACAAGAAATACATACTACACAATCCTAGCTATCGTGTTTATAACCTCAAGATCCCTAAACGAAACTCTCTGAGTGATGGCTTTGCGCGGGAGTTTACAGTCTATCGTTAAAGGACACAATCAAATGAGGAAACAATTGTACAGCTTACATGATGTTGGGGGGTCTTCGTCTTCCGGCTTCCAGGGGCACCTCCCGAGTTTAGGACAGAACCGAAGTTTACACAGGCATGGTGAAATATCAGCGCTAAACCCGTAGGTTATTGAATTAACATTGCAGGTTATATTTGAGTACAATTCGAGCGATAGTACGCCGGGCGCGAACAGTGGGAATCAACGCGCGGGCTTAACGTGTGCCCGAGGCGGCTCGCAATTCTCAACTGGTGGAAGGGATCGCGTGCGGGTGGGCGGATGGGATAGGAAGTAGGAAGCAGGGAACAGGGGGGAGAGCAGGGTGTTGTGTAGTTTGCGGCGAATTAGGAGTTTGAATTCTTTGTCGTTTGGGCGTACCATAACAAATTTTAAAGTCAGAATTATGATCTAAACTTTTTTTTTAATGTCTGCTCAATAAAACCTCACAATAGTCCCAGCTACTCCCGTCTAAATCCAGTGAAACTATGGCATCCCTAATTGCCAAAGCAATTTCAATTCTGAATGGTGGTCTTACACCAGGGTGATACTGAGAGTATCTTCCACTCTGGAATGTGCCGCCAATATGCTATTTATTATTTTCAAATAAATTACTTGTAAAATAACACAAAATTAATCAAATATAATTTCTTTACGCACGTCGGGATTCTATCCCGCGACCTTCGGATTGTGAGTCAAGAGCCTTACCCCTCGACCATGGCGGCCGAGGGAAAGAGAAAACTATGAGAAAGGGAAAACACCACGTTTACGCTCAGTATAATGGCACGTTTGTTGCCCTTCTCCAATCCAATGATGTGTACCTAACCCTCCTCTAAACACTGGTTAAAACAATTTGCACAACCAATTGAAAATACTACAGCTTTCCCAATCCTTTAAAGTTTTCGACAATATTCTCGAAACCAACAGCCTTACACCAATATTATTATTATGGATGTTTTTATTTATTAATCTATGCTGATTTTGGTAACATTCACTACGTCATTGTTCATACCCGATTCGCCGGTAGAATAACTTTCACCCGGGTTGCTGACGAAGACTTCCTCGGAATATTTCATCCACCTCTCTTTTATTTCTTACTCATTAGTAACATTTTTCCATCTTTCCATTTTATCACATTCATGATTCCGTTTTCTGCATCTCTGCGGGTTATTTTTGACCTCCTTCCAAACAGTTTATTGTTTTCTTGGAAGTGCTTTGTCATTTTGATTCCCTCTTCCATGCGTTTCTTCTTTCACCCCAATATTTACTCTTTTCATTCATTACTTCCATACTTCCTTCGCTTGCTTTCGCTCTTCGCTAGAAGCACTGCCAGTTGCTATCAGACACCACCATACTTTCTTTTTCTCTGATGCGTCACCTTTCTTCCTACCCCGCGGACTTATTCCACACACATCTCCAGCAGATTCACAAAAATCACCTTTATATCGTTACACATTAAAGTGTGTCCATTTCCTTCTCATTCAACCTCATCTCTGCACAATTCTCATACTCACTTCTGACTTTATCTTTTTTAAGTTTCTCTATTTTGACTCTTGTTGGAATTGATACCGTTTTCACTTTTACTCTCAAAATTTACTCTCGACACCATCAAAAAGTGGTGTTTCAACCTCAGCCCCTCTGAAAACTCTTGTGTCGTCGGTAACGGCTATCAACCTAGAGTCAATTGCTACAAAATCAATTATTGACTTATCATTTCCTCTTTCCCACCCGTATTGGTGGATATCTTTATGATTGAAGAAAGTATTCAACATAAACACTTTGGGTTCCACTCTAAACATACTTCAAGAATTCTTTTCTGCCATTCGTTCGTTTATCCCCAAATTTACTTAAGGTTGAATAAAATCCGTCACGTCCAATTTCCACCCGCCCTTTCAAATCGCCCGCCATTTTAATCCTTTCATTCAAATTTTTGAGCCTCATGACATCGTTCATATCAGTCCAACAATCATGTTTTACTTCGTCGCTTTCAGATTTAATAGGGGCGTAGCAAATATTAAGAAAAACCCTTGTCGACCCAATTTTCAATCGGATTTACATTATTCTCGAACTTCACATTATATATACACATATAAATATGTTCATACCTACTTTAAGAGCGTTTAACCAGCCAGCTGACGAAAATCCACATTTCATCGAAAGATGTTCTTACAATCGTGCAGGGCGGTTACAATGAGAAAGATTAATTATTCTCCATACCAGCTTTTAAAAATTATAACTCAATATCGATTTTATTTCATTCCAAATTTGCTTTAATTTATACCTACATCCAAAAATGCTGAAAGGTGTGATTATAAAACTATTAAAATAGTATACTGTTTGTAATTATTTTTTGAATATAAGTATTTATCATTTTTTAATAATGTCTAAGTTAAATAAGAAAGTTAAAAAAATCTGAAATATATTAGTTTGTAAGTGCGCAAATAAATACACAAACGGACCAATTTTCGTGAAGAAGACGTATATATTTCTTAATGATTTTATTTAAACTAAAATTAAAATTCTAAAACATGCGTTTGCTAGATAATGTATTGATTTATTTTACTGCATGATTATATGATTTTAAATGAGTTTGGTATAATACAAAATCTTTTTTGAATATTTAACAAATCTACCAACGACCTATGGTCTAACCTTATTATACTAAAAATAGTCGTTTTTTTTTTTTCAAAATTTAAAACATGCGAATGCTAGATAAAAGAATAATCTTTCGAAATCCATTTATAATTTTTTGTGGAAAAGAGTCAATACGTCTAAAATCTGATTTAAAAATGACTTATTTCTGGTTTTCTCTGGTAATAAGAAGATAAGAACAATACTAAGTATTCACGGTATACACGAATCTTAATCGCTCTGAACAAACATTTAAAAATATATGATTTATAACCCATGAAACACAAAGTAAAAAGTTTTAGCAGTTTTTACAGTGAAGGATTTCAATTTTAAACTAACTTATATACTAAGAAATATTAATAAACATTTGTGAACTAATAATATAGTGAAGTGACAGTTGAACAATTGAAGTGATCATTCACCATTAACAGCAATCAGTGAACACAACAATAAACAATTATTTTTATTTCTTTGGTGCTCAGTTGCTATTATAGTCCGCTATTTTCACAGATCACTTCACGTTTGGTGATTTAGCAGGGGTGCCCGGGTTCATGGGGTGAGGTTTGTCTAGGTCTTGGAGGCGGATGACCAAGACACACTGAACCCCAGATTCCTACCCACCCCTTAAACCCTCTTCCTTCCCAGAACTCTCCTCTCCTTCCTTTTCCTAAAAAAACCCTCCACACAGCATCCCCAAAGATGACATAGGCCCTGCGGAAAATTATTTTCCTCAGCGCCTCCTGTGTGGAGCTCATGTAAAAAAAAAAAAAAAAAAAAACGGTCTTCGTGGGTCAGTGGTATAAACAGCTGACCAAGTTTGCACGGACATTTCTGGCGACCTCGGTTCGAATCCTACTGAAGCCGACAGAAAATTTTATTTTTAATAAAAATTTCGTACATTTTATTTATTAAATTAAATATATCCGATCTTCGAACCATTTTACAAAATGAATAAGCAGAAGAAACAAACCCAAAAAAAGGCGCCATCTAGCGACTCGGAAGAAGAAGACACAATGACTAATAAAATGATCAAATGCATTGAAAAAAAATTTAATGAATTAACCAATCAACTTATGAAATCTTTTAATGAGCAAATAAAAGAACTTAAGAAGTCCGTGGAATTTTGCTGTGAGAAATTAGACGAATATGAAGAAAAAAACAAAAATAAAGAAATACTGATTAAACAACTTCAAGCAGAAAATAAAGAAATAAAACTACACATTAATAAAATGGAGCAAAATGAAAAACAAAACAATATTGAAATACAGGGTGTTCCTTTTAATGAAAATGAAAATATCACGAATGTATTTAATAATATAATAGACATACTCAAATGTGATAAAGAAACGATTAATGTGACAAATATTTTCAGAAGCAAAAATAAAAACCCGATGAACAAAAATACTGCCATAGTAGTATCTCTACAAAACAAAGAAAGTAAAGACGTAATTATAGCACATAAAAAAATATGGTATTTTATACGCAAAAACATAAATTTTGAAGAAAACAACACAATATATATTAACGAACAACTGACCCAATTTAATAAACACCTACTATACCTAGCTAAATCATCAAGACTTGGGTACAGATTTATATGGGCAAAAAATGGAAAAATATGGATGAGAAAAAACGAAACGTCTCCAATCTTACTCATAAGAACGCCAGAAGACATCCCCTCCGAATAAAGGATAATAAAACCACATAGCAAACTTCTATCAACCTTTCAAAATGTCTGAAGAAAACTATATACACGAAAATCATAAATGTAAAAACCCATGTGAACTAAATCACCTATTTAAAAATGTTAATTTCTCGATCTTAAACATGAATATTAGGAGTATAAGGAAAAACTTCGATGAGCTCTGTGTACTTATTAATAACCTAGATTTTTCTCCAAGCGTAATTATTTTAAGTGAAACCCAAATGAAACAAGTAATTCCATATAACTTACCAGAATATACAACAATTTCATCTGCCTGTAAGCACACTGGTCATGATGGAGTTACTGTCTTTTGTCATAATACTCTGAAAAATGTTGCCGCTGAATTTATTGAATTTAAAACAGCCAATGCAATAAAAGTAACTTTTTGTCAAAACAACTATAAGTATCATATACTAGCCATATATAGATCCCCTTCATTAAATGATTGTTTATTTGTAAAAGAATTAAAATCTTTTGTTAGTAAACTTGATAGAAACAATTTCACTTTTTACATTGTGACAGGAGACATCAATATAAATATTAATGATAATAATACAAATGTAAATTGTCAAAATGAGTATCTTGATTGTTTATCAAGCTCTGGACATATATCGTACATTAACTCACCAAAAAGAGTAACCTTAAGTCACTCGGCATGTTTAGACCACATATTTGTCAAGTCGCACAAGGCGGTTAATATCATCTCTTCAATTCTTGAAACAAATATCACAGATCATTACCCGACCTTTTATGGACACCATTTCAAAAATACTCCTCAAAACCGAAATTCTGAAAATCTAGAAAAAGTAGACATTGATTATGAAACTCTAAACTCTTTACTTCGGTCAGAAAACTGGGAAAATGTGATATCAATAGAAAATCCACATCTCGCACTAGAGAATTTCTATAAAACTCTGAGAGATCATACTCTAAAAAGTGAAAGTAAAATAATTGTCACTAACAATAAATATAAAAAAATTAAGCCTTGGATAACAGTTGGATTAATTATATCAATTAAACAAAGAGATAAATTATATAGAGAAATGTTTAAATATCAAATAGATTGCCAAAAGAATAATCTCAGAACAATGCCTTATCTGAAAACAAAATATCTAATGTATCGTAACTTACTCAATAGGCTGATACGAAACTGCAAAAAGAAATACTATAGTATACAAATTGAAAATGCTAAAAATAATACTAAAAAAACTTGGAATATTATAAATGAAATTGCCAACAAAAAAAGTATGTCTTCAAATATTGTAAATGAGGTTATAATAAATAATGAAATAATAACTAACAAATCGACCATTGCAGAAAGCTTTAATAACTATTTTACAAATGTAGTAGACGTAGTACTTAAATCATCCGGCATTAATGTTAATGATGCTTATATGGAGACATCTCCTCAATTAGATTCAAATAATGATTCAATTAACTCCATTGAATATTTTTCTCCTGTTACTTTTAATGAAATTGAAAAATATATTGATAACCTAAAACCATCCAACTCTAAGGGAAATGATGGATTATCTTGTGATATGTTAAAAAAAATAAAACAACATGTCCTAACTCCATTGCAACATATTTTTAATTTATGCCTCAAAAATGGTCATTTTCCAGAGCAATTTAAAATCTCCACTATTTATTTATTTATTTATTTATTTATTTACGGACTTACGTCCAATTTAAAACAAAGTATCACGAAGTATAGAAATGAACAATGTAAGGATTCGGATGGTACATGAAAGCAAAGACAAACAGTGAAAATAGAAGAAAAATAAGTATCAAGTCACGTCAAGACCTTGCAAAAATTAGGGTGAATATTACATATCTTCATTTGTTTAAAGAGCGACAGAAATCATTTAAGCTAATACCAAAAAAATCAAGGTCTTGACGTGAGTTGACCAGTCTACACATTCTGGACAGTGGTGAGTTATAACCATAGTTAGTCGAGTGCTGATTGAGGAAAAGCAGGTCTTTATTTCTGAGTCTACGAGAAGGTATATTAAATGTGATGAGTTGTAGTAATGTAGGCGAGTCGATTAAACAGTTAATAATTTTGAAGAAACAAATGAGATCAGATTTTATCCGACGGTCTTCTAAAGGAGAAAGGTTTAGAGTTTGTTCAATTTCAGTATACGAGTAATTGCCTCGCTCTAATCCTAGCCTCCAAGCAATTCCCTTTAGGAACCGATGTTGAACGGATTCAATATGACGAATATGGACAGCATAAAAAGGAGACCATATAATACAAGCATATTCAAGATGGGGGCGAACCAAGGAGCAGTAAAGAGTTCTTAGGGTATTTATGTTTTTGAAGTCAGAAGTGGTTCTAGTGATAAAACCAAGTAGTTTGAGAGATTTATTAACAATCGTATTTATATGTTCCCGGAAAGAAAGCTTGCTATCAAGAGAGATACCAAGATCTTTAATAGATTGAACAGTTGTTAGGCAATTATTATTTAATTTGTATTCGAAAACAATCGGATTTTTAGATCTGTAGAAGGACATAATTTTGCACTTATCGACATTTAGTTCCAAGCAATTAATTTTACACCAGTCATTGAAAGAGTCAATATCTGATTGGAAAAGAAGGCAGTCATGGTAGTTTTTGATTATTTTTAGGATCTTATTGTCATCAGCAAAAAGCCAAAAGCGTGTGTGAGAGAAAATACGAATAATGTCATTTATAAACAAGTTGAAGAGAAGCGGGGCTAAATGTGCTCCTTGCGGTACGCCGGATGTTACTTCAATAATAATAGACTCAATGTTATTTATTTTAACTCTTTGTTTTCTATTGCTTAAATAAGAATTAAAGAAAGATAGCAATGGGTTTCGTATACCTATAGCATATAGCTTGGCCATGAGGATAGCGTGTTTTACTTTGTCAAAAGCTTTAGAAAAGTCGGTATATAGAACATCTACTTGTGATTTATCTTCTAGGCCATTGACTACGGTGTTGGTGAAGGAGAGTAAGTTTGTAGTGGTAGATTTAGCAGATCTAAAGCCATGCTGTTCCTCAATCAGCACATTTTTGAAAATAGGTGTTATTTTTTTTGTGATTATAGATTCAAAGATTTTAGGAATATGAGATAACATCGATATAGGTCTATAGTTTTCTACGTTCGACCTATTACCCGATTTAAAAATAGGTCGTATATAGGAAACCTTCCAGGAATCCGGAAAAGTGGCAGATGATAATGATAAGTTATATAATAAACAAATTGGCTTAGATACAACAGATTTACATTCTTTCAATAATATTTCAGGTATACCATCAGGACCAGTGCTTGTTTTGCTGGGAAGATTTTTTAAGTAATTGAAAACATCTACAAGTGTGATTTCGCAATTATTAAGGTCAATAGTATTAGCATATTTAAGTGGAGGGATGGTGCATATGTTATCAGTATAGACAGAGGAGAAATGTTCAGCAAAAAGGTTGGCAATATCGAAATCGTTGGTGGCGTGAGTATCATTAAAAAATAAACTTGAAGGGAGATCGTTATCAATACGTTTTTGTTTAATAAATTTCCAAAATTGTTTAGGGTTAAGATTTAATTTTGTCTCAGTGAGTTCAATATAAGATTTATAACACAAGTTAGATTCAATTTTGGATAATTCTCTTAACTGAGAAATTTTTTGATAAAGCGCTAAGTTGTTCGTTAATTTGAATAACTTGTGTGTTTTCTTTTTTTCCATAATCAAATGCTTTAGTTTCATACTGAACCAAATAGGAAATTTAGGCTGGGAAAAAGTTCCCCTTGGAACGAACAAATCTATAGCATGAGTTATACATTCGTTGAATTTAAATACAGCATCGTTAATATTGTTGTTTGATAACATACCTGCCCAGTCATATTGGGCAAGGTACCTATTCATGCCAGTATAATCACCTTTGTTAAATTTGTAGTGGAATGTAACTGCTGATTTCAGAGTGTCACTTTTGAAAGGATTAGTGAAGTTAATATCGAGTGGTGGATGATATTTATCTATTGGTAATATTGAGTCAGTAGCTTCACATACACAAACGCTAGGCATATTGGTAAATATTAGATCAAGACAGTAACCTCCACAGTTATTGATCGAGTTTAATTGGTACATATTCAGGAAGGCAAAGAAATTTACTATTATGGAAGCATGAAGGGAAACATTATTAGGAGTTTTCACACCATGACTATCATTAAGCCACACTATTTTAGGAAGATTATAATCACCACAAATAAGTAAGGAATCGGCCTTTATGGAAACACGCTCAACTGCTTCAGTATGTGACTTATAGATTTCTATTGAAGAGGAGGGGGGAATGTATACACAACCAATGACAAGTTTCTTGGAACCAAGTAGAACACAAATAAATAATTGTTCAGATACATTATTAGACGATTCAAGAATGTGGCAAGAATATTTTTTTTTAATACATATCATTACCCCACCTCCTCTACACTTGTTAGAAGAGGAAGAGCGGTCACAGCGAAAAATAATGTAGTCATGGAGTCCAAGTTCTGTTGAAGCAATATTGTCTGATAGCCATGTTTCAGTAAAACATAAAAAATCATAAGGGCATAAATTTATGGAGCATCTAAAGGAGTTTAGCTTAGTATTGAGACCACGAATATTTTGATAATAGGTGGAAAAGTTAGTATTAATAAAGTGTCGATTCTGATTCAGCCTAAAAAATTGACTCGAGATAATTCGCGTCTCTCAGCGGCTTGGCGGGCAGGACAGTCAGGGGAGCCAGTGTTGTGTGTGGACGGTTTTCTGAAGAACTTGCAGGTAGCACATGCTGGTGGCTTTTCAGGAGTCGGGCAAGCATCTCGATTGTGTCCAGGTTTTCCACAGTGAGAACATGTAGGCATGTCTGCGTTACATTTCGACGCCGTATGGCCGTAAAGTTGACAGTGTCCACATTTTAGACTGTCGATCCAATCCCTTACGGTGTGTATTTGCCAGTCCATAGCCAGTTTAGAGAAGCGAATGAGGGAGTGACGAACAGAAGGAGGAACTCTGAAGACATGAGTGCACGATCCGGTACGAGGTCCTACTTTGTGAGAGAACTGCAATTTATCTTTCAATTCATTAATTTGTAGACCGGTTTCTTCGTGTGTTTGCTGGTGGATTGCCAAGATGATGTTCTCGAGGGGCACAACTTGAGGTAGACCATGGATAGCTATCCGAGGAAGTTTATGTGAAGAAACTGCTGCTTTCAGACCAGCATCGGATAGGGTCGGTGCATTGGCAAGTTTTATGGCCTCTGCATCGGTACTTGGATGCACGACTACACCTCCGTTCCTTATTTCTCGTACCCCCGTGATTGTAATTCCCAAAGATGATGGGTTAGTTGAGGTTTTGAGAGTTTCAAGAGTACTGCTGGAAGGAAGTGACTTGTCATCTTTGGGGAAGATAAGTACGGCTGGTCTCGCAGGAAGTATAGGGGCATTGTACTATAATACCTATTCATAAATCTGGAGATACGAATAAATTAGACAATTATAGACCAATATCTCTTGTTTCAAACCTCTCGAAAATATTCGAAAAATGCTTCAAGTTTAGAGTCATTGAACACTTAGAAAAATATAAAATTCTATCGAAAAACCAATACGGCTTTCGTAAAGACCTAAGCACCGAGGATGCGATATATGAACTGACAAAAAAGATATACTCATCTATCGATAAAAAAAAGAAATGTCTTGCCATATTCCTAGATTTAAGAAAAGCTTTCGACACCGTAAATCATAATTTACTCATTACAAAAATAAATCAACTAGGTTTCAAAAAAGACACACTAAAACTACTCTCTAACTATCTTACAGACAGAACACAAAAAACAAAAATTGGGAATAATTACAGTTCAGAGTCAAAGATAAAAAATGGGGTTCCACGGGGAACTGTGCTTGGCCCGATTTTATTCTTAATGTATATTAATGATTTATGTAATTTTGTAATCCCTGGTAAAATTGTTTCTTACGCAGACGACACGGCAATAATAGTGGATGGTAATCATTGGAAAGAAACTTTTTCGAAAGCAACTGATTGTATTTCATTGGTTTCAACGTGGCTAAAATACAACAAACTCGTTTTAAACTATAGCAAAACATTTTACTTACCTTTTTATAAAACCATTAAAAATAAACCTAAAGACAACCTTAAAATTAGAATCCATAATACTAGTTGCAATCAAGAAATGTGCTTCATGTGCAACGAACTCACTGATGTCGAAAATATAAAATATTT
Organism: Limnephilus rhombicus; assembly: GCA_929108145.2. Classification (NCBI taxonomy): domain Eukaryota; kingdom Metazoa; phylum Arthropoda; class Insecta; order Trichoptera; family Limnephilidae; genus Limnephilus; species Limnephilus rhombicus. The sequence goes on from OV815283.1 coordinate 44,295,205, forward strand.
AAAATAATAGATATAAATCTTAATTGGAAATCACATATTAATCAAATCACTTCTAAATTAAGATATCTGACCTACATATTTTATAGACTTAAGGAAGTACTAAACATTGAAAAATTGAAAATGATCTACTTTTCCCTGGTGCAATCATCAATCACTTATGGCATTATAGGATGGGGTGGTGCACTTGATACATTTATGAAGCCTCTACAAATAATTCAAAAACGCATAATTAAAGTAATATATAACAAAAATAAAACATTCTCGACCAACTTATTATACAAAGAAACTAAAATATTTAATATACGTAAATTATTTATATTACAAACTTTGAAATATGTGTTTAAAAACAAAAATAATTTCGAAATAAATGAAAACAGAACGAGCAAAAGAATAAATAATATATTTTATACCCCACAAACCAATATTAAATTATTGCAGACACATAGCAGTTTCATTGGTCCTCGTTCATTTAACCTTCTACCACTACAAACTCAAATGATAAATAAAATGATAAAATATGTAAAAGAGGTAAAATTATGGTTGAATAATGTAGATATTGAAACGCTTTTTCTATAAATTTATCCATCCTTCTACCACTCATTTGCTGTAACTTCTTAACTGTAGTACAATATGTTTTCTGTTTATTTTATTATTTTTATTTTATAATAACTAAAAAAAAAAAAAAAAATTGTATGTTTTTCTCCATATTTTTATTTTATTTTTATAATAGCTGAAAAAACCCTTTTCACTTATTCTACCTATGTAATACTTATTTTTTATACTATCTTTATATTTAATATGTTTTTTTCAGTCTAATTTATACTTTGGGTACTTAGAAATATAGTATTTTGTTTTAATATTACCCACACTCACGCAGTGCCTTAGTGGGTTTTCATTTCTTATTCATAATTGTTATTATATATTATGTTATTATATAATATTTGCTATTATACATTATATGTACAAAGAAATGGGAATAAATAAAGTAAAAAAAAAAAAAATACCCTCTTAAACTAAGTATTTCTATTTTTGATACTGTCGATTCGTGGTGGAATAAACGATACAAAACACACAAAATTTATTTCCACCTAATTTGTTTGTGACCGTAACCGGTTTCAGCGTTTTAAAGCCATCTTCAGACTGGTAAAAATGTGTCTTTATCTACACTATCTACACTTTATATACATAACATATGGGGGAGAGAAGGGGGGTATTCTACAATTTTTTTTTTTTTTCCATATTTGTTGCCATATCGTCTTTGACGATTTAATTTCTAGTTGTTTGACTATTAGCAGTAAACATAATTAGTAATTAGATATTTTGTAGACTTACCCCTCCCTCTCCCCCTTATTTTATGAATATAAACCGCATTTAAAGAGACATTTGTAACAGTCTGAAGATGGCTTTAACAGACTGAAACCGATTACGGTCAAAAATAAATTAAGTGGAAATAAGTTTTATACGTGTTTTATTATATTATAACATAACTATGTATGTATAATAAGTTTTTTAAATGTCAAAAGCACCCATTGAAAAATGACAAAAAAAAATTAGAGTGTGTAATTCAAACGCTATATAAGTGAAACTAGAAAGTCGCTAGATGTCGCTTTCTTTTGCCCCCTGATTATTTATAAGTGGCTCGAGGATTGGATATAAGTATATTGATTTACAAAAGCAAAAATTTTTTTTTGAAACATGAACTGCTAAATTAAAGTTCCACGCATTGTGTAGGTACCTTATGAGCGAGTTAACTAGCACGTTCAGTTTCATTAACCAAATCCATTAAAACAACTAATGTTTAGTAAAAGGGTGTACATTAATCATGGTTATTATTATTCATCCGACGTGGTATTTTATCATGTACTTTAATTATAACCTTAGAGGCACGTTCAGGAATCATCAGTGACTTGCTATTCTTTGGTAACTCACATTTTGATGAACGAACTATTTCTTGATTCATATTCTACAAGATACCCTCATAGAATTTTTTATGTAACTATCGAAAACCAGACACGCGTTGTAATGCCACTCAAAGAAAGTGTTTGTGTTTTAATTATTTTTATTGAAGTCATTTTGGACACACAATATTTTGTTGTTCGTTCCGTCTGATGCGTACACGAATAAATCTGAAGCTTTTGTGACCCGTGAGCAGGCTATGAGATAGAACCATAGATTTTTCAAATTTACCCCCTGCTTTACCCTACCATTACTACGTCTCCTTTGCAATCTCTCCCTCTGCCCCTAACTCGCCCTCACCCCATCGTTACCTGTCTTTCCTTTCCCATGGTTCCTGCTTCCACCCCCGTTCCCCTCCCACATTTTTCTTCTATCTTCCCCGCCTACCCCCTCTACCTACTGCGGACCAAATCCTGCTGAGAGTCCTGCTGGAGAAGTTAAAAATCTCCCTCATCCGCCCTGCCACGCAGTTGGTGGGCAGACGCATCCGCCGCCAAGATCCGGACAAACCTGACCCCATGAACCGGGACACCCCTGCTAAGTTACCAAACGTAGCGTAGTTACTACATATTTGATTTTCGTTGTTTTAATTCATTCGTTAAAATCCCGATGTCTGTATTCTACAAAAGGTAAAATTGTAACGGCAAAAGAAGGATAAAGAGGTCTTAGATATTATCAATTCTCAAAATATTGATAAAATGATAATATCTAAGACATCAAGAATTGGCTTCATTACATGTAAAAGGAGTCCTGCATGTTCAGTGCTGCCGGTGCCATCACAAGAATGTTTTTGCTTTCTTTCTTGGCGATCCGATTTCTGATTACGGCTGGGAATCCGAGAATGCGCCCTCAGCAAACACATCAGTACTCGTAGCACTGCAGTTAGTATCAGAGCACAGAACAGCACAAAAAGCTATCTGTACGAATTGTTCAATTGTATTTACTTCTATTATTTCTGAACCCGAATAGCATACGGATCCGTACGAATCCGAACGGATAAAAAGCTGTCTGTACGGATTGTTCAATTGTATGTACTTCTATTATTTCTGAACGCGAGAAGCATAAGGAATCCGTATGATTCTCGTTATTACGGATGTAAGTCCAACATTTGAAGAAATGAGTTTTTGATGCAGACTTGAAGTAAATTATCATGTTTATCAGTGGCAGAAAGATACAGGTCTTATCATGAAGAAAAGTAGGATTTTCAAAAATGAATATGGAACCAACTACCTTTGAAGCAACAACTATCTTAGAAGCAGAAAGATGAACATGGACTTGCATCTTTATGATTTAAGTAGTTGCATTTTGAGTACTATGACCCAAATCCATTTGCATCCTGCCTCTAACATTACTACGCTTTCTATGGAAGTAAACCATTTTTTAAACATTGCTCCTTTCATTATGTGAAATCAAAATATTTCATTTCATTTTGAAGCAGAAGGACTCAAGTCCGTGTTTTTGTTTGACTACAGTCAGCGTTTTTTTTTAAACAATATTTTTGTTTAAAAATATTGGATTGCCTTACGTATAAAATATTTCGTTTTATTTGCTCGTTTTTAAAACAAAAGTAATTGATTTAATAATTACGTTTTTTGTTGTCTATCAGCATGGATCGGAAGAAGTTTTTTTTTACATTAGCTCCACACTGAATAAAATATTCCCCTCGGGGCCTTTGTCATCTTCGGAGATGCTATATGGGGGGTCTTTTTAGAATAGGGAAGGAGAATAAGTTCTGGGAAGGAAAAGGGTATTAGGGGTGAATAGGAATCTGGGGGACAGTGTCAGGAGTGACGGACCAATCCATCCCCCCTACTGCGATGCAAGGTGATGTTCCAAGAGAGTACGGCTGGAGAAGTCAAAGGAACCCCCTAAACCATTCTCTCCAGATGTGGTCTGCCGTGCAGCTGGTGGGCAGGTGCATCCTCTGCCAAGACCCGAACAAACCTCACCCCATGAACTCGGGCACCCCTGCTAAGTCACCAAACGTAGCGTACCACTTGGGGTGACTGTGGCAGGGGTGTTGGTTATCCAATAAATGGTTCCCGGGGCAAAGGTACCATTACCCGCCTCCCAAATTGAAGTTATGAGACCATAGTTACAGAAAAAAATAGTTTTTTGAATCTCCTGATCATTTACCCTTTTGGACTTGCATTCGGATGCTTCTCGGGTACAGATTTTAAGAGTTGCTTTGTTAAAATTAATCGTCAGCATCGAGGTCTTTCTGTACGGAGACAATTTTAAAAAATGCTGATTTTGAGTTGTCAATATCTTTTTCAGACCCAGCTTATTTTGTGGCACCATTTTAATTCAAAATTAATCGATTTCTTACGATTAAAAACTGACATGTTTCGAAACCAATGCTTACTTTATCAGGGTTATTTAAAAACTAAGTATAACAATAGACCTAGATTTTTTTTTTTTATTAGAGATAATATATTACAAAATTATTACATAAAATTTATAATACATTACTCCCAATGAGTTTAATAAAACTCATTTCGGGAAGGACAACATTATACATCTAAAGAAAAATTAAAAAGATTAAAAGTGACAATGGAAAGGAGGGAGTGCGAAGGGGAGGTGGGATAATAGGGCATCATTTTTGAAGGGTACAAGTTTTAATAATGTTTCATTTAAAAATATTTTTGATTATTTATAATACTTAAAGTCATATTTACGACCTTTCTAATTTTTAAGATTTCTAATTTGTCTAATTGAAAAACATAAAAATTATAATTTATCAACTCAATTCCATTATTTTTATTTTATTTTAAATACATAAACGGCTATACTGCCTTTTATAAATAAACATATAATAGAGTACAAAAGTAAGAAAAATAATATGATTACATAATAGTAGTTTTAAACTTAAAAATAACATACAATTATTTTGTGTATCACAACAAAAAAGAACAATGAGAAATATCATCATTTCATCATCATTATAAAGTGTGTTTCGTCTCCGAGAAACTATTATTTTTTAAATACCTCATATTATGTTCCTTTATTATCATTTATTTTAAAAATTTTAAATATTTATAACTAGCTGACCCGACGAACTTCGTACCGCCTCAGAATCAATAGCTGTTGAATTAAATTCAGTTTTTTTATTAAGTTAAAAATTACGCAATGAAGCAATTATCAATGCGCAACTGTCCGTGTTTTGTTTTTGTCAGGATACTGACAAGAGATGGCGTTGTGTACGGATTTATATTTTTGTGATTTTCTTACTTTTACAATTACTTACCGGAATTCGGGAGGCGGATACGGGTGCCGCCGCCCCGGGAACCATTTATTGAATAACCAACACCTCTGCCATAGATCACCCCAAGTGGTTCGCTACGTTTGGTGATTTAGCAGGGGTGCCCGGGTTCATGAGGTGACTTATGTCCGGGTCTTGGCAGTTGATGCGCCTGCCCACCTGCTGCGTGGCGGGCCGGATCGAGAGAGACTGGTTGAGGGAGGCCTTTTGACCTTTCCAGCCGGACTCTCTCGACCCATTGCCTTGCACCACAGTTGGAGGGATGGATTCATACGTCCGTCACTCCCGGACACACTGACCCCCAGATTCCTACCCACCCCTCATACCTTTTTCCTTCCCAGAACTTTCTATCCTCCCCATTCCTTAAAAAGATCCTCCACACAGCATCCCCTAAGATGACATAGGTCCTGAGAGAAATTATCTTTCTCAGGGCCTCCTGTGTGGAGCTTATGTAAAAAAATGCGTTTCATTTCAGAGATTTATTATAATTATTGTATTTTTCCTTTGGAGGTGTGCAGACATACGTTCACCATTTGTCTCATTTTCGACTATTGACATTGAGTATGTAAGAAAGAACGGCAGCATTATATGATTAAAAACAAATGCACCACAATCAACGCATTGACATTTGACGTTTTCGAATGTTTGGAATTCATGCACAGTTCAATATTATACCCCTCACAATATTGCTGCAGTTTTTTCAAAATAGGAGAATTCGTTCCATACAAAATGTATGGGGAAAATAATTTTCTTTATAACTATTTATTTCGTTAACTTTAGTGATGTTTTAATAGTTATTATCCTATCCGGGGTGGAGACAAATCCAACAAATCAAAGATCATCAAAATCAGCCCAGCCGTTCTCGAGTTATAAATAGTGTAACTAACCCGACTTTGTTTTATATATTAAGATTCTACCAGCTGACCCGGAAAAGTTGTTCTGGCATATAAATTATTTGTAGTGAATATTTTGGTTTTTAAATAAAAAAAAACGAATGTATTGTAAGAGGGTGGGGATGGGATCTATGACAGAAAGAGGAATGGAGCGCTGTAGACGATGACCGCCGACAAAAACAAATAAAACGCCAACCATTTATTTTCTAAAGTAACGGACATATTCATTGTTTGGTCTCTTAAAAGTTAAATGTTGAGTGAAAAAAAGTTATGATTTTTTTCCTAAAGTAGGAAAATGAAATAAAGAAAATCAATATTAATTTTGAAGTGCAATTGAGTGCACGATATTTATTTTCAGTCCGTTTTAGCTAAAACAAATAAACTCGATGGTTTACCCGCGCGAGAACATGCCATGTATGTGAAAAACATGATGTGCCCAAATCTAAGCCGCAAATAGACATCCTTTTGCCTAGCGACTTATTGATTGTCATTGCAAATGCCAAACTAATAGGAAATTGAACGCGTTTGAATTCAATTGGCACGTCTGTGTGAATCATTGGAATTCGTGGCATCAAACGCACTTTCGCATTTTTAATATTAAGCGTGGTTACGTTTTCACGCCTAAACCACTAAACCGATTAAAAAGTTCTTTCACCAATTGAATGCTACATTATCAGCGAGTAACATTGGCGTAATTTTTTTTTATATGTTTGCTTCTGTAAATGTACAAATGTGATTACTGCACACACATTAGTATAGGGATATTTATATTTGTATCTTAATTTGTTTTATATTACCCAAAAAAATGTTCTTTAAATATCCTGTTTGTGTCTCAAATAAATAAATAAACAAGCCCACACGCTAGCGAGTAGCGAGCAAAATACCCCCCCTTTTAACTTTTTCGTAGATTGTTCACAATCTACTAGTTAGCTAGTAAATATGATTACAGATAATATAATGAATTCGCCGGCTAGCAGTTTGTAAGTTCGCTCAATGTAATCGAGGCTTTAGACAAGTATTCTGAGTTTATTTATTTATTTTTTTTTTAATGGCTTTTCACCCCAAAGGTGTGTTCTGGCCAGTGTCAAGTGAATGCTTTTGTGAGTGTAATTTGTGAGTGTAATTTTTGGTTAATATTAACTAATTTAGTTTTAATAACAAGAACCTATTTACATTATATAATAATACTATACAAATAATAATACACAAAATTATTACAATAAGAGATGATTTTAATTGACGACCTCCGTAGTCGAGTGGGTAAGACTCTTGACTCACAATACGGAGGTCGCGGGTTCGAACCCGGCATGCGCAAATAAATTTTATTTGATTAATTTGTGTTATTTCACAATTAATTCATTTAAAATAATATATAGTATATTTGCGGCATGTTCCAGAGTGGAAGATACTATCAGTATCGCCCTGGTGTAAGACCACCATTCAGAATTGAAACGTTGCTTGAAAATGGCTTTAGCCGTGTTTAGTAACTGGCTCCAGACGGGAGCAGTTGAGATTCTTGTGCGGTATTCACTGTAAAAAAAAAAAAAAAAAAAAAAAAAAAAAAAAAAAAAAAAAAAAAAAAAAAAAAAAAAAAAAAAAAAAAAAAAAAAAAAAAAAAAAAAAAAAAAAAAAAAAATTAAACATAACAAGGAAATTAAAAGATATGCTGATAAAATTTATTGTGCGTAAAAAATAAAATAAATACATGAAAATTAACTTACAGTTACAAATTGATGCTGTTAATATTCAGGAAATTAGCCAAGATTTTATACACGCGTTTGTTCACAGAAGGTAACGGCATGCAATGTTGTAGGGAGGCAATATGCCCGAACTGGTTAGGTGAGGGATGAAATTTTTGTATGAATTATTTAAAGGGCAACTGAAAAAAATATGATTGATATCCTCTTCACCAAGACGACATTCACACATCGCAGAATTCTTAACATGAATTTTTGTCAGGTGAACATTGTGGCAGCAATGTCCTATTCGCATGCGGCAAATGGAGGATGTCGAGAATTTGTTAAAAGAAAGTCTGGAAAACCACGGTTTTGAAGGAATCATTGGCTGAATTGTGAAAAAGTTATATCCTTTTGATTGACTAGATTCTTCCCAATGATTCTGCCATATGGAAATCATTTTTTCCTTCAATTTTATGAAAATGTCATCGGTGTTTAAAAATGTATATAAAATATCCCCCGAAATGATGGCATCTTTCGCCAATGAATCGGCCTTTTCATTTCCAGGGATACCGAGGTGACTAGGTATCCAAGCCAAGACGATTTCTTTGTCAGATTCGGTTAATTTATGAATTAAAGTACGAATTCCAACACAGAAATCGTCTTCTGGGTAATGGAAGGGGGAAGAGTTTAATTTTTGAAGTGCACTCTGGGAATCGGAGAGAATTAAGAAGTTTCCAATGTGATCATCATCAACGTATTTGAGGGATTCAAAAATGGCTATACATTCAGCAGTGAAAACGGAAGCCTCTTTTGGAAGTTTAATTTTTCTATCGACTTGATCTGATGGGCAGTAGAATGCCGCTCCCACATGGTTTGATAAGGGAGACTTGGAACCATCTGTGTAAATAATTTTCCAGTTGGAATATTTAGAATTTAAAATTTGGATAAGTTTTCTTGGAGCTTCGTGATTGTTAATTATGCCGAGAGAAAAAAGAATATTTGGTTTACACAAATGAATACAAAAGGAGTTGGCATATAAAGGTAGTCTGTCTGATGGATTTAAGAGGGGTTTATACGCACTGTACGTATGGAGGCTTTTAACAAGAAGAGGGATTGATTTGTTCCTCCAATATGGAAGTGATTTCACTTGAGCAGTGAGTGCAGTAATTTTGTCTTTCAGTGGGTGATTAGAGAGTCTTAAGCATTTAAATAAAAACTTGTCAGCCAAGAACTGTCTTCTGAAATGAAGAGGAGCCTCCACAGCCTCCACTTGTAAAGCGTTAATTGGGTAAGAACGCATTGCTCCGATAATCAATCTTAAACTTTGAAATTGGATACGGTCCAACCTCGCGAGGTTCTTTTTAGAAGTGGGTTCGATGAGGAATGACGCGTAATCCAAATGACTCCTAACATATGCGTTATAAAAAAGTTTTTGGGTGAATGGGTGACTTCCCCACCAGACCCGTGAAATGGCACTTAAAGCGTTGAGGCCAGCTTGACATTTGTTAATGATTAAATTAACATACGGGTTCCATGTTAACTTAGAGTCTAAAATTACCCGAAGAAATCTTATCTGTACCTGCATAGGGAGAATTGAATTATTTATTTGGACTGCTACACGCGGAGTAACACGTTTTCTGGAAAAGACGATAACATTGCTTTTGGAAGGAAAAATTTCTAAGCCGTGATTTGTTAACCAGGTGTCAAGGTTTTTCATGCAAATGTTAATCAATTCCTCCAGAATAGAAATAATTCGTCCTGAAATATATATAAAAAGATCATCCGCATACTGGAGTATTTTACAAGATGGATGCATACTCCGATGCAGGTCAAAGGTATAAATATTAAAAAGGATAGGACTAAGGACGGAGCCCTGAGGCAAACCCTTGTTTACTATTCTTTCCAGTGGAGGAGAATCCAGCACCTGGATTTGAATTTTCCTGGTAAGAAGGAGGTTAATTATAAAACTGGAAAGCTTACGAGGGATGCCAATTTTTAATAATTTATTAAATAAAACATCTAATAAAACATTGTCAAAAGCTCCACACACATCAAGGCAAACACCGACAAGAAATTCATTATCGGCCAGGGCCAACTGGATATCAGAAGTCAGGATGGATACACTTTCGATCATACTTTTTCTTTTTCGAAAGCCAAACTGAGAGCTGGGAAGAATTTTCTCATTTTCTACATACCAGTCTTTTAATCATATGTTTAGCTATTTTAACTAAGGAAGATGATAGAGCTATAGGTCTTTAAGGAAGTCCAGAGTTAGGGTCTTTCTGGGGTTTCAGAATGGGAACAATTATTTGAGTTTTCCAGGATGATGGAATTTTGCCGGAGTCAAAGATCAGATTTATAATTGATAGAAAATAGTTTAGTGTGGCAACGTCGCAGTTTTTAATAAAGCTATAAGAAATTCCATCTACACCAGCGGATGAGTCTGTGAGATCGTTTAAGACCTCCCTAAGTTCCGTTAAATTGAAGTGGGTGTCCATCCAACCCCGTGTTTTAAATGAGTATGTGAATTCTGTTTCATTAAAATTACTTGCAGTTTGAGGAGCTAGTTTATCGGCAAATTCCTTCACCCACTCTGAAGTGAGTGGTCGAGTCACCGTTGGGACGTGAGAACCCTTAAACCTGCGAATTGAATTCCAAACAACTGAAAGAGGATCTTCGGGAGATAATGATGAACAAAATTTTTTCCAGCCTTGACGTTTTTTTTGTTTTTTAGAAGACGTTTGGTCTTAGCTTCAATCTGTTTATACTGAAGGAAGTTCTCCAAATTCATATTTGTTGAATAAATTTTCGCATAATTTTTCCTCATATCTACTGCGTCTGAGCATTCAATATCCCACCAAGGAGCTGGGAGAGGTTTCCCTTTTTTACGTGTCGTTTTAATGGGGATAATTTTTTCTGCGGCCGTAATGACTGCAGACACCAATAAATCGTAACATTCCGCAACACTTTCTGTAGTTGGAAAGGGCAGATTTTGCACAGAGAACTTTGCATGATTTGAATAGTCATTCCAGTTGGCCATGGCAGTTAAGAACCTTGGTTTTCGACTACTGCACTTGACATTTTTGTTGGGATGGAAAATATTTGAGGATTCAATGAGGATGGGGTAATGATCACTCCCATGAGGGTCATCCAAAACCTTCCATAACAGGGATGCGGCTATGCTGGAATTGCAAATAGTAAGATCAACCATGCTGGGTCGCTGACCAGGCACTTGAAGACGGGTAGGAGAACCATCATTGATGATACAAAAGTCTAGTTCGTCTAGTAGATCAACAATATCTCTGCCCATTCTGTCACAATTGTGAGCTCCCCATAATCCGTGATGGGCATTGAAATCTCCCAGAACAAGAGAAGGGGTAGTGACCTTGGAAAACATTGCTTTCAGGATTGATTTTGAAGGTTTATTAGATGGTGACATATACAATGAAATTATTGTAGTGTCAAAAACCTTTGCGGCCGTCACTTCAAACGGACAACCAATTGGTTTTACATCTACTGGGGAGAAGGGTAAAGATTTTTTAATGAAAAGAGCGGAGCCGCCCTTTCCATCTTGACGGTCGTCTCGAAGACAGTGGTATCCCCTGACTCTGAAATCACAATCCGGTTCCAGCCACGTCTCCGAGATGGCAGCCACTGCAATTGAGTTTGAGTGTAATGTGTTTAAAAATTCTTCAGTCTTATTTCTAAGACTATGACAATTCCACTGAAGAATCCTCATCAGAGGAGCCATTTCTAGTTGAGTTGATAATATTTGTAATTTGTTTAGCAACGTGGGACGGTATTTGAATGTTGTTTTTATTTAAAGTTTGTAAAATAAGTAAAAATGAGGTGATTAGTGTAGAGTTAAGGTCTATATTATAATTTTGTTCTTTAGTAGACGACTTTAGGTAAGAATTCAAATTTGAACTGGAACGAAGTTGTCCATTAGGAAACCACAGAAGGGATTCGTGATTAGCATTATTTTTTTTTGTTAGAACTCTAGGTTTCATGACCCTTTCAACAGTTTTTCTAAATAAAGAAGAAGAAGGTTGAGAAGGGGTGGATATTTTAGAATTTTTGGAAGTTACTTCAGAATAAGATGGAATGGATTTGTTAAACATTCTTGATGCTTCCGCATAAGAGATGCTCTTCTCGGCTGTGTGTTTAATATTGCGCTGCCTTGACAGTTCAGGACAAATTCTACTGATGGACATGTGAATTCCGGAGCAGTTTAAACATTTATAATTTTCCTCTGTTTTATCGCAGGAATCGCCACTATGGGACGAACTGCACTTGAAGCAACGGGCTTCTGATCTCCAGAGGTTCTTCGTGTGTCCAAATCTGCAGCACTTGTAGCACTGCACAGTTGGGAACACATAGAGCTCTAATGGTAGAGAGACGTTAAACATAGTAACATTTTGTGGAAGGTCTTTGCTGTCAAAGGTTAGGACAACGGATTGGGAGGGTCTCCATTCTACAGCGTTTCCTGTATTAAACCTATAATTTAGACGACGCGCTTTTAAAACTTTTCCGAAACCTTGAGGAACAGTAATGTTCTCCAGGATGTCCTCTATCGATCAGTGCGGTGTGATCCCTTTTGTGACACCTAGCCTTGTAACCTGATATGTAGGTATGAAAACGTTGTACAAGTTTTTTTTGGCAACATCAGATTTCACAAAGCTATTGGCCTCAGCCGCTGTCTTGAATTCAACAGAAAGACGGTTCCGGCCAACCGACTTCACTCCATTCCAGACGGTGGATTTTATTTGTAAACATAAAAGGTCCAAAGTATACATCATATAAATTTGATTGTTTTTCATCCTTCGAAATTTTAGTCACGTGTGTAATGTAAGGTGGTCTGTCAAGATTATTATACAGACGTGACATCTATAAAGGAGTATTGTTTACTAGTGGGGCGGGTGTGGTGGAAGGGCTTGCTGGACTTAGGTTTGAAATCGATGAAAAAGTGGATGGAATTACATCCTGTAAAATAGTAAAAGGGAGTTGTTTTGCGTGGAGGGTGTTTTTCGGTGTATCTGTTCAAAATCGGTTGCATTTCTATTATCTGCTGGTTTAGCAATTTTTCTTTTTTTTTTAAGTAATCGTTACGAAGCCCGAAGCCTCCGGAATATTAACCGTGATCATTTTTTTCGTAACACCCGAGGATTCAGACAGCAATCCATCATCTGGGGGATCAGGTGGTTTTTCTTGATCCATTTTCGAATAGGTAAATCTAAAGAACACAAATCAAAAAAAAAATCTTACCTTAACTGCTCCAAAGAACCAATTACATAACACAAATACTTACTGAGAAAACAAATATACAAGTTAAAACTATATTACACTAATGTACAATACTATTTTAAAACCATTATCTATATAAAATGATTAATTTTGTAAAGGGGAATGAAATCACACTGGCACAGTTAGACGGTAGCCTTTGTTTCCCTGAGTTTATTTTACAATACACGTTTACGTGAAGACTTTGCGCTTTTCATTTCTATGCGGTTAATCACCGAGTCGACTCTCCTACTTTACTGAAGGAACTGTTTGACCAGCTTGGGAATTAGAACGGAGAAGGATTCAAGGAATCTTCCCGTATTTATAAACAACTGGTTTTGAAAAACTAACATGCACCGTAACAAACCACTGTCAGCGGTTTGTTAAATAACTCATATAGCACTCTTCATTACCGACTGAGAGAGATTTGCTTGATAGTATAGTAAGTAATTAACATAAATGACGGTAGGTTTTAGTCACGCTCCGAACCTAATACGGTTGAGTTTTTACTCTACAAAGGGCAATGATAAATTAGTTTTCAAGCATGTTGTTTTATAAACAGCAGTCCTTGGCGTAAAATACTTTGAAGTTACATTAAAGTAAAATGGAAAGTACTGGAAAAGAATGACTTAGAACCGGAGCCGGTTGAAAAGTTTTGCGGAGAAGTCATTTTCTGGTCTGGAATATCCTGCTGAGATGATGAAAATCAGAAAAGCATCATATAAAATCAAGTCAAAATAGTCCACTTTAGTCACGTATTTCTTGGCCACAATTCATTTCTCGTTACGCCAGAACTCTATCAAAGCCAGAGTCAAGTTAGCCTCTCAGAAGCTGGGCGCGCTGTACATGCATGCAGTCGCGAGTTAATGTAGATAGTACACAACCGCTGACCCGCAACGTACAAATCGCAAGTGCGCTCCACTGTTGAATTTGACAACCACCTCTGGTCTGGAGGCCCAAAATACATGAAAAAAACCTTTGAAACTGTGCACAAACGGGCGGTCCGTTGGTAGATTCCCCTATCTCAACAAACGGATTGCAAACTTTAGAGTATTTACTTCAGATAGGTATGCTGTCCTTGCTCTACCGGTATTACAACGGAAGATGCTCCGAGGAACTAGTGCTATTGATCCCTTCAACAACGGTACATAGTCGGGAAACATGCCAAATTCGCGTCAACATATGTTGTCATTTGTTAATGAGAACGGCTCTCTTCTGCGTCTGTTCAACAGCTCGCCGGTTTTTTTTTTATTTTAAATCCACACAGGTCATCTTTGTGGATGCAGTGTGGAGGTTTTTTTAGGAAAAGCAAGGAGAGGAAGATATAAGGGGTAGAGGAAGGAAAAAGGTAAGAGGGGTGGGCAGGAATCTGGGGATCGGCATGCCCAGGAGTGACGGACATGTCAATCTATTCCTCCCACTGCGGTACAAGACGATGGGTCGAGAGAGTCCCGCTGGGGAAGTCAAAAGGGCTCCTTCAACCAGTCTCTCCCGATCCGGGCCGCCACGCTGGGTGAGCAAACTCATCTGCCACCAAGACCTAGACAAACCTCACCCCACGAACCCGGGCACCTATGCTAAGTCATCAAACGTAGCAAACTGGAGTGACCAATGGCAGGGGGGTTGGTTATTCAATAAACAGGCAGCCGTACCCATACCCGCCTCCCAAACCCGGCTGCGAAGTGACTTGTTTCAAGACCCATTTTCACTTCTTACTCTATTAAGGTATAGAGAGACCACAAATTGAAAATCAGTCATCCAAAAGGCGCTTTGTTAACTGTAATAAGTTTCAGCGTAGTCAAACAACAAAGCTTCTGCTCTCATTATTTTCAGATATAAACTGTCTTTGTGGCTTTTTCATACTTGTTCTGTTCAGCATTAAAACAGCGTTCTCTTCCTCGCGTATTCCTCTTTCCCTCGTTTGTTTTATTTTATTATTTTTAACACTTTAATAATAAAAATGGTATCTATACACGTTGAGGTTAAAAAAATAAGCAAACTTTTCATTGAATTTCCTCTTGTTCAACATCAAACGTTGGGGAAACCCCGCTTCATAATTACCTGCCTTGTTGGCAGAGAGTATACAACACGAATACGAAAAGCAGAACGATTCCCAAAATACACAGTATGATAAAACCATTGAGCGGCGTTATAATTCACAAGTTGCAAGTGCCGTGCCGTAATAAATCTGCCAAATTTCCGTTCGATAACAATGTGTCTTTGATAGGCATCCAATAAATATCCCGCGAGGTGTGAAATAACACGCCGATTCTATAAACAAGCCGTCAAGCGGAGCTTTTTACGTTCGTGGGACGGTTTACTGCTGCAGTGGCGCAGCCGGAATTTCAATTATTGTTTATTCTCAACTGGCGGACATGGAAAAGTAATTAATTTAAAGTACATAGTAAAATGCAGGAAATTGTCAAAACAGTTTACCATGAGTGAAACGCCCCGTACAGTGTTTCGTTTATAAGCTTTACGGTGAAAACTCGAACACACCAATCAAGTACTGGTAACCCACCTGTGGGGTATATTTAATCCAATTTTACGAAAAACCATGTTTCTTATTTTGTTTTTTTTTTTTAATCTAGAAATATAATATGTCTATAAAAATCTAGAAGTATAATATATGTACGGGTGCTTTGTGATCATATGATGTGAGCTTTATTTTGTGATGATATTACAAAATTATTCATGTGTGTACATATTTGGTGATGAGTATTTTTTTCATTATTTTTTTCCATTATATCTACATACATTTCAAAAATATTTTTTTACAATAAGATTCTAAAATAAGACGCAAGTAATGTAAAAATTAGCAAAAAGTAATTATATACATATAAGACAAAAGTAAATAACGAGCAACTGGGCCTAACAATCAACGTCAATAAAACTAAATGTCGAAAAGGTGGAAAGATTTAGATACCTCGGCAGTATTCTCACGGAGACTCTTGACCCAGATGTAGAGGTTAGGTGCAGAATTGAAGCAGCTAGAACTGCGTTCATTAAAATGAAATCCCTCTTCTGCAATGACAATAACAGCTTAAAACTAAGGCAGAGAATGTTAAAATGTTATGTGTGGTCGGTCTTGCTGTATAGATGTGAAACATGGACCTTGAAAGTAAATACCATTAACAAGTTAGAGGCTTTTGAAATGTGGCTTCACCGGAGAATACTCAAGGTCCCATGGACCGACATGATCACCAACACAGAATATCTCGGGTGGGCTAGAGCAGATAGAGAACTGCTTACATTAATAAAAATCACGAGAATTTCATATCTGGGTCATATACTTCGAGATAAGAAGCATCACTTGCTCCATTTAATATTGAAAGGCAAGATAGAGGGTCGCCGGGGGCCTGGTAGTAGACAAATGTCTTGGCTGCGAAATATACCAGAGTGGACCGGCATTAGAAGTGTGGCGGAGCTATTTTTGGGTAGCGCAAGACAGAGAGACATTTTCAAGAGTGATCGCCAACGTCGGGGGGACCTGACACGGCACACAAAGAAAAAGAAATAACGGGAACCCACTAAGGCACTGCCTGTGTTGGGTAAAATAAATAAAAATGATAAATTACATGAACATGCAATTTGGGAGGCGGGAACGGGTACCGCCGCTCCGGGAACCTTTATTGGATAACCAACACAGGCCATAGGGCACCACAAGTGGTTCGCTACGTTTGGTGATTTAGCAGGGGTGCCCGGGTTCATGTGGTGAGGTTTTTATAGGTCTTGGGGGCGGATAAGCAGTACACACTGAACCCCAGATTCCTACCGACCCCTTAAACGCTTTTCCTTCCCAGAACTCTCCTCTCTTTCCTTTCCTTCAAAAAAACCCTCCTGAAGATTACATAGGCTCTGAGGTAAATTATTTTCCTCAGGGCCTCCTGTGTGGAATTCTTGTAAAAAAAATAATTAAAAAACAAGTACATGTATAAATGTAAAATTTAAAGTATATATTCAATTTAGAGGAGGGCATGTGTACCGCCGCCCCTGGAACCATTAATTGGATAACCAACGCCTCTTCCATAGGTCACCCCCTATGGCAGAGGTTCGCTTCGTTTGGTGACTTAGCAGAGGTGCCTGGGTTGCGTATTAACAAATCCTTTACCGATTCAATCGCGGTAGCGACAATTTACATTTTAAATATACCTATATATTGGTTATTTTAAATATACCTATATATTGGTTATTTTAAATATACCTATATATTGGTTATTTTAAATATACCTATATATTGGTTATTTTAAATATACCTATATATTGGTTATTTTAAATATACCTATATATTGGTTATTTTAAATATACCTATATATTGGTTATTTTAAATATACCTATATATTGGTTATTTTTTATCACATTGCAAAAACAAAAATTGTTCTTAAATCTAAAAACATTCTTTTTGATGTGTATATTAGAAATGAATAATTTTATTTCTAAATATTTAAATTTTGATATTTTTCCCGTATTTTGTAAATACACCTCTATAATGATAATTTTTTATCACTTTGGAAAAACAAAAATTGTTCTATAGTCTAGATTCTAGATAAAATAATCTTTCCGATGTGTACACTAGAAATTAATTATTTTATTTCTAAATATTTAAATAATGATATTGAAAATGTAAATTGTCGGTAGCGCGACTGAAACGCGGTAGGGATTGTAAATACGCGCCCGGGTTCATCGAGTGAGGTTTGTCCAGATCTTGGCGGCGTATGCATTTGCCCAGCTGCTGGGTGGCAGGCCGTATCGAGAGAGACTGGTTGAAGGAGGCCTTTTGACTTTTCCAGTCGGACCCTTTCATGATTCTAGGAGATTCATATAAGTCTACGTCCGTTACTCCTGGACCTGACCCCCAGAATTCTACCCATCCGTCATTTTCCTTCCCAGAACCTCCTTTCCTTCCCATCTTTAAAAAAACCCTCCACACAGCATCCCTCAAGATGACGTAGGTCCTGAGGGAAATTATTTTACTCAGGACCTCCTATGTGTAGCTAATTTTAAAAAATATATAAAAATATAGGTATCTATGAAAATATCATAGTGCCGAAACTTTCCGAAACCGAAACCGAACCTTCGGTCGGTCACTAAAAAAATATAACCAAATATTATAGTACAAAAGTTTGTTAATTATTTGTTACAGTTTTAAGAAAGTAAATAAAGTTAGTCTTGAAGTTGCAGTAGAATTATATTGAAAGGTGAAGCATAAAGGTTTACATAGAGTTTATAGGAAAAAAAATTTAACATCTACGACATTCAGCCATAATTTTAATATATCTATATAAATTAAAATAAATCGCCGAAATGTATGTACGCGCATAACTTCCGAACTAATTCTTTTTGTTGTGTTCCTTATTGTCAAGATAAGGTTTGTTTAAAACTACTGGTGAGCTCTGGCATTATGAAATTTGTATAAAAAATTGCAGTAGGTGGAACGCGAGCTGTTTGAAAACTGAATGTACTGGGTATGAATGTATGGAATGCGAGTGTCGGGAGGGGAACTCGAGAGGGGGGTTCGCGGGACGGGGGAAGGGGATAGTGGAATGGGGAGTGGGAACGCGAGAGGGGAAGAGAAACGGGACGAATGAGAAAATACACGCAATTTCTTTATTAAAAGGCATAGCAACGCATGCCGGGAATCAGCTAATTATTTTATTTGTTTAGCATCCTGCCGAAACTACGGCCGAAACCGAAACTGAATTCGGGAGGTTTCGTTCTGCGATCGGACATGTTCGGTGCACTGAACTGCGAACCACAAAGTGTCATTTTGCTGCAAACGTTAGATTTATCCATCCGATTATCTGATCAGACAAAAATCGAATCGAAACCCGATTGGTATACCGGGGTCACGCCCATTGTCGGACCGGATTGGACGGCCGGCACGGCGGTAATGAAAATAGGCCAATCGGATGGAAAAATCTGGTGTGTGCGCTGTCACTTAGTCGTGTCAGGACTTGATTCACTTGTTTGTGTTCGCACCGCGAACTTTGCGGTAGTTTGGTTAATTTGTTGTGAAATTGGAGGTGTTTATACTTAAAATTATTTCGAAATAGGTAAGTTTTATTTCGCTATTGAAATGATTTAGTTCATGATAGGCCTTGAGGAAAATAATTTCCCTGAGGGCCTATGTAATCTTTGGGGATGCTGTGTGGAGGGTTTTTTTAGGGAAAGGAAGGAGATGAGAGTTCTGGGAAGGAAAATGGGGGGGTAGAAATCTGGGGTTGAGTGTGTCCTGGTCATCCACCTTTAATACCTAGACAAACCTCAACGCATGAACACGGGCACCCCTGCTAAATCACCAAACGAGCGAACCACTTGGGGTGACCTATGGCAGTGGTATTGATTATCCAATAAAGGTTCCCGGGGCGGCGGTACCCATTCCCGCCTCCCAAATTATTTTGTTCTTAAGATGAAAGAGTATTTTTTGTTTAGTGTACCTAAACAAATTAGATTTAACAAAAGTAATTTTGTTTTCTACCTTTTATTTATTTGTTAATAATGTTCAAATAGGTAATACCTACTATTTCTTATTTTAAATATTATTTACGAAGCGATTTCGATTTCAAAAAGCATAAATAATTTATGTGAAATAAGGAGTGATAATTATGTTATGTTTATTTTTAGTTTAAATGTCAGAGACTGAATGATTAATATATGACTTAAAAATAAAGGCTGATTGATTAAGATTGACTATTTTTTTTTTCACGAAAACATGACGTTATATGAAAGTTTCGTTTTCGGTTTCGGCCGTAAAAAGTAGTTTCGGTCGTACACTACTTATTTGTCATTTAAATTTATTTTGGTAAAGGATTAAATCTACGAAGACCAATAAAACTACTATTATATGTCTTTGCATTAGTTTTATATTGGTTTGAGGGGTAAAACACATTTTTGGCCCTTTTGCTAATTTTTTTTTTTTTTTTAAATTAAAATACGTATTTCGTAGTTCACGGTATAAATATTTTACGTAAATTAAATGTTTTTTTTTGTGTAAAAACTCACAGCATAATAACTCCAATATTATCAACAAGTACTTAATCAGAAAAATGCGGATCTCCTCTTTATTTTTATTTATTCTCCTTTGTGACATATAAAAAGTTGAATGTAATATTGTCTTATTCGCAAGACCGGGATATAAAACATTGTAAAAATATATCAAACTCGTGGAGCGTAAAACCCGTACGTTATATCACCAACTAAATTGCGAAGCATCTAAACCAGCGGTCGGCAACACGCGGCCGGCGGACGTCTTACTTGCGGCCCGTGAATGTTTTGTAAATAAGTTACAAATATCAAAATAAATATACACCATAATGGAGAAGCCGGCTAAAAATAAATAATGAGTAAGCGCGCCTCTTATAGCTCATTTACACTCTCGTGCGAGTGGCGAGACGTGTTTTTGTTTTGTAACTTAGAACAAGCGCTAGCACAGATGTAACTCAAGAATTAAATACGCTGAATGTACGACTTCAAGATAAAAACAAACTAATCTCTGATTTGCACACAGACGTAAAAGCATTCCAAATGAAAAACAAACTCTTGATAAAACATATTTTTCAAGTTTTAAGCAAACTGAAAATTTTTGCAAACCCTTTTTCGTGTGATATTGAGGATGTACCGAATCATTTACAAATGAACGTGATTGATCTCCAATTTAATGATGTTCTCGAAAGCTCTTTCTATGAAATCAATGATCTTGTTAAATTTTATGGCAGCTTGCCATCTGATTTTGAGGAATTGCATTTGAGAGCCATTCTACGAATTGCAACCACAAATATGCTAACATACAAGAAATAGCCTCCCAAATGCAATCTCAGACATCAGAACAACCTCAGACATATAAAATCAGTTACCTATTAACTGAATAGTTAGTTTGTAGTTTTCATTAAATTTCTGAATGATTTAGCCGCCCGCCTTTAGTTTATTTTGCCAACTTGTGGCCCTTTCCTGCTAAAAGGTTGCCGACCCCTGATCTAAACGCGTTGACACAATTATTCAATATGATCTAAAATAATGTTGAACAGCTTGGGGACCGAATATGACCGATATGACCGAAAAAATTATTACAGACTACCAGACGACCGTGACATATCGATCGTCCAGTTGATTACAGTCAGATTTTTCTGGAAAATCAAAATTTGAGTTGAGTATGCAATAATATACAAAAGGGTACCTTCTATCCGGAACAATACTCAGATTACTAATGAGTCATTACTACAATATTTTCAAATATTCTAGTGACTTAAAATCACTTGCTGTTCTGCATATAAAACCAAGCATTTTTATAGCTCTATTTGCAATATAACATAATTAAAATAAAAACACAGACACGTCTAAAAATATTTGATTTGCGATGAGCATTCGAATATTGTTTTACCTCATTATCTCAAAACTTAATATTTGGACATGTCTGACTAATCAATACATCAACGACGATCGGTGCATCAACGACAAAAATACCTAAATTACTGACATCAATGCATGACGGGAAAGCTGATGCATTTAATGTAAAATCATTTGACGAAATCAACTTAAAATGGAAATTGAGTTAGAAGGAGAAAATATGGATAATAGATGCGTTATAGAAGTACGAAGAAATGCATATGGCCGTTGACAATGCTACAATAACTCAATTTACTGAACACGAACACCAAGAAACCCAAAATTCACCACAAAAGATATAAAACCGAATCCGAACAATTACAAACGTAAATATATCTGACACCTCGGGCCTGAGAATAGAAGAGACGCGAAAGCGACGTATTAAAACAACACCCAAAACTATTATAAAACAAAGATGAGCAGAAAATGAAAGTTTTTTTCACAAAATACTCACGGTAAAGGTTATAAATTCTTTTTATGTTAATAACTAGCAGACCCGCCCACGTTGCTGTGGCTAACGAAACCTTTATAACCAACGCCATCTGTTCCGCCAATCAAATCCAAACCGCCCGTTTGTCAGCCTGCTCCCCGTTGTCAGCTGCCCGCTCCCGCCTGATATATTATGTATTTCAACCAATATACACAAAACTTTGACAAATCATATACCTAAAAACCTTCCTCATGAATCATTCTATCTATTGATGAAAACCGCATGAAAATCTGTTGCCTAGTTTAAAAGATCTAAGCGCCCATACAGCCTGAGCGACTTCATTTTATACGATGTAAAGAAGATCATGAACCGACTCCACGGTGTATAGAAAATTAAGGTCGCAAAATGAATCATTCAAAAGCATTTAGAAACAAATAATTTTGAAAAAACCTTCTCAAATAACCAAGAACAAATATCTATTTGTAGTGATGAATAATACTCACTTTTTATTCAGTTTATAATAATTTTTTTTGTATTTTTCATTTTTTTAATTCTATAAAAGAAAGACTATCTAAGCGGAAAATATTGCTTGTGTCGTGATGGAGGACTTAGCCAGCCGAGGAATCGAACACGCGACGCCCGGGTGGGACCTAAACGCAATGCCCACCCAACCGCTGACCAGTATGAATCGGTTAACCGGTATGAATCAGTTCGCTACACACCAAAAATAAAAATTATTACAATGTTATTACTATTGCAGTTTTACTACCGTGTTATTTCGATTAAAATCTCAAGGCATTTAGTTTTCCGGCATGTGTTACGAAATCCAAAATTAGCTATTGAAAGTTGCTTACAAAATTATTACTAGCCGTTACAGTTACCGTTTTTTTTCGTTGAAGGTTAATATTTTGTTTTTATAAATATTTTTGCCTTGCGAGGGAGCAGCTGTAGGCAGCCGAAGGCTTCCGAAGGACGGCCGATCTCACCGAAGTATGACAGTGGAAGGGGTTACCGCTCGAGTTCATTCCCACCGCCAGCTAGACAAGACGAACACTTTATAACAATTTATTGAATTCAATAAATCATCCGAAATTCGCTTTAACCATTGTAATTCTAATTCTAAAATTCTTACCATTATGATTTCTAATTTTTAGAATTCGTTAAGAGATGGAGATACTTCCGTCGGCAATTCGCAAACGGACTTGCCCCTGGCTAGCATAAATACCACGATTTAGTGAACTTTCTATTTCGTTTAGCGGGAATGACGCCACTGCTTATCACGGTTATTTTGTACCGGTGAAAGTTAGTGGAGCTGGCGACACGGTATCACTAAAAATTACACATCTACCGGATCTGCTCTGATGATGGACACTGCAACGATGTCTGAAACGTTGGCTAAAGAAGGAGAAAAGCAAAAAAAATAACGAAAATAGTAAACACCACTTTTATTTTTTATATACTTTATGCCGACTGGGTTTCGCTACTACCGTAGCTTCTTCAGAGCAGTATAATTCTATACTAAAGTTTAGTTTACATCTTTATCTTTACTAAGTATAAAATGAAGTCGCTCACGCTGTATGTGCGCTTAGATCTTTTAAACTACGCAACGGATTTTCATGCGGTTTTCACCAATAGATATATTGGTTCAAGGGGAATTTTTTGGTATAAAATTTGCTAAAATTTTGTGTAAATTGGTTGAAATACATAATACATCTGGCCAAGCGGCAGCGGACAGCGGGCAACGGGCTAACAAACGGGTGGTGTGGATTTGATTTAACAGATGGCGTAGGTTATAAAGGTTTCGTTAGCCACAGCAACGTGTGGCCGGGTCTGCTAGTGAATTATAAATAATATATTCTATTTTCACAGTGGGTTTAAAAAATGGGCTGGGCTCCTCCGGAGAAGGAAATAGTAGGCGTAAGGGTGGATGGAGAATTGGAAAAGAAATGTTCTTTGTCAGTGGGGACCTAAGAGTATGGATACTAGAGAGACGGCATGTAAAGTGTGCCCATCTGCCCAAAGCATGCCTTTTCAAAAATTTTACCGAACGGGTTTTAGATGGCTGACATTGGCTTTTACACCTCGGTCGCGCATAGAGCTCCCAGAAAAACGTTCATAAAACATAGAAAAATGGTCCACTGTTCCGTAAAATTGTGTAAAAGTAGTTCTATGAAGACCTTTAAGAAGAAAGACGGTCTTACCTTTCACATGTAAGTGTTTAAACATAGCTTAAATATACATTTTATAATTTTCGGCGTGTTCATTTCAACCGCCATCGCCATGGGCCCGATGTTATCACGTGAACTCCGACTGCCAATGGGCCGAATCAGTCAACTTAAATTATAATAATTAAAAATTACCAAAAAACTTTTATGTTTTTATTAATCATAACGCACAACTATAAAGTTGTGATTCACACATGTCATAGGTATATGTTTTTTACCATTTAGCTTATTCATTTAAAAAAAACAATTACTTTGTCTTTTTTGCACTGTTATTTTTAGATTTTTTTCCTACTAATTTACTACTTCTTTTACATATGTTTACAATGTTAATTCAAAGTTTATAATCACTGTATTGTTATGTAAAAGTCACATTGACATGCTCTCGTGGTCGAGGGGTAAAGCTCCTGACTAGCAATCCAGAGGTCGCGGGTTCCATTCCCGGTGCGCGCAGATAAATTTTATTCGATTGATCTGTGTTTTCAACATTTTATAAATAAAAACAATATAAGATATGTTTCCGGCACGTTCCAGGTGGAAGACATTCTCAGTATCGCTCTAGTGTAGGTAAGACCACCATTCAGAATTGAAATGTTGCTTGAAATTGATTTAGTCGTGTTTGTTGACTAGATCTGAATAGCCGGGTACTTCACCAGTTTTCTCTCCACCATTTATATCCCCTCACCATTTACCTTCAGCCTCACAACGTACATGCTACAGACGGAAGCAGTTGGGATTCTTGTGATATATATGGTATATCTCTACATATTATAAAACAAAGTCATTCGCCGCGTCTGTCTGTCTGTCTGTTCGCGATAAACTCAAAAACTACAAAAACGGATTTTCATGCGGTTTTCACCAATAGATAGAGTGATTCATGAGGAAGGTTTAGGTATATAATTTGTCAAGGTTTTGTGTAAATTGATTGAAATATATAATATATCTGGTTAAGCGGCAGCGGGCAGCGGGCAATGAGCTGGCAAATGGGCGGTGTGGATTTAATTTAAAAGATGGCGGTGGTTATAAAGGTTGGGTAATGGCGTGGCATTGTTTTACGTTAGCCACAGCAACGTGTGGCGTGATCTACTAGTGTAATATAACATGAACATTATTTTAAAATAAATTAATTGTGAAATAACACACATTAATCAAATAAAATTTATTTGCCCACGCAAATAAGTCAAGCAGTGTTTGTTTCTATCACTTATTTTTTTTTATCATTGTAAAACTGTAAATACAGTTCTTTTATTAGATTAATATCGAGCACTCCTTTCTTTAAACTCAAACACCAGCTTACATCAGAATAGAATGCACAAAATTTTTCACTGCAAGTCTGTTGATTTTATAAAATACGTATAAAAAACAATACTTACTATGATAAATTAAAATCTATTTCAAACTGATGAGTTAAGCAATGATAGCACCAAGGAATGGCGCCTTGAGTTACAGCGAGTTCATAGCACTAGTTTTTTACCCACTTGCACACTTGTCAAGTGAAAAGTGAGGCCAATGTATTTCGACAAGCGCTTTACAAATCAATCATAATATTGATTTCGCAAAAAATGAGTTACGTCCTAGTAGATAAAGGTAACTTAAAATAACTTGTATAGGGAACAATAAAAATTAAACAACACATAAGTCTCCAGTCTCCTTGTCACTCCCCTTTCCTCATTTCATTACTTATTTTTCAATTGGGCTATTATATTTAATGTCCAAAATGTGATAAAAAATTAACAAAAGTTTAAAAAATATTAAAATAATAATCATTCCCATTCACAGTTCGGCCCTTATCTCCATAACGCCGCCTTCCCCCGCACGCTAGCCACATTCCCCGTTTCTATCCCCTCCCACTAGACGGCTTCAAGTTTGCAGAGCTACATAGGTTTTTCGCTTGTCCCCGTAATATTCCGAAAGTATTGCCGCTTCCCTTCAATCTTAGTTCCATGGTGGGGACCAACCTAAGTATTGAACTTCTTTAGCATTGTTGTAATTTGAAACTCGATGAAACGTTAAATAGCGACACTAAAATGAGACCATCTATAGCCGTGGTCGTCAAACTGCGGCCCGCGGGCCGCATGCGGCCCGTGGTGGACATTTGTGCGGCCCGCACAAATATCTGGCGTTTTCTTTTTAAACATATATTTTTTATGTACAATGAAATTTTTATATCCGTTTTTTTGCGGCCCGCAAAAATATCTGCCGTTTTCTTTTTAAATATACTTTTTTCATGTACAATTATACTATCCATTTTTTGGAGCCCGCACAAATATCTGCCGTTTTCATTATAAATATGTTTTTTCATGTACAATATACTATCCGTTTTTATGCGGCCCGCACAAATATCTGTCGTTTCCTTTTTAAATATATTTTTTCATGTACAATATACTATCCGTTTTATGCGACCCTAAATTATACAACCACCGTACAATTATATTATCCGTTTATTTTCCAATATTTTGTGTACATATACCCATATGATTTTAAAACGTTGATTTTAATTGATTGACATTCGATTTTAAAATGACTAGCTGGTTTTTGAACATATAG
The DNA here is from genome assembly GCA_929108145.2 of Limnephilus rhombicus. Taxonomy (NCBI): domain Eukaryota; kingdom Metazoa; phylum Arthropoda; class Insecta; order Trichoptera; family Limnephilidae; genus Limnephilus; species Limnephilus rhombicus. The sequence goes on from OV815283.1 coordinate 44,321,856, forward strand.
TGTACGTCATGGGTTCTCAACGTGGGCTATAACGCCCCCTTGTGATCGTTTGAGACTTTCAGGGGGGCAGTAGAAGACCCAGAGAAAATTAGAGGGCGAAGAGATGGCACAGTAAGGGTGTAGGTAGGTAAAAAATATGGTCTAAAAAAGACCAAAAAACACGCTCATCACGTACTAATAAAGCAAAGTAAACTTTAATATTGGTTCATTTTTGTTATTGTATGTATTGTAATCATTTTTATCAGGTGTGTGAAATATCACACGTTTAGATAGTTCGGGAAGTGGATGAAACTTGAACTGAAATATTCCATTACAGATCTACACAATTTTTTTTAAAAATATATAATATTATGATTTTACTGCAAGAGTTGACACTATATCATGAACCCAAGAAGGAAGGAGGTACCAACCCATACAAAAGAATCGCCTTTTTAACTTGCTAAACAAAAAGGTAAACCCCCCCCCCCCCCCGAAATCATAAGTGTGCGGCCCGCGGTGACACCTCACATTGTCCCATGTGGCCCTTCACCAGAAAAGTGTGACGACCGCTGATCTATAGGATTTATCATGTAAGAGAATGAGATAGTGTAATCGGTTTCTTCTTTGTGTATTGTTTCGTAGCCTACCGGTCTCCTATTTGTGCGTGCGCCGTAGCCTCCTCACTCTTGTCTTCTGAAGGTTTCACTTCTACCGCATGTGAATTGCATACTCTGACTTTGTTTTTAATTTTAAAATAACATTTTTTATTTTGTTGCATTATTCAAAATACTAATTTCGGTGGTGGGTCTAAATCTGTGTCTGTAACTCTGGTTAAATGAACTCTAGAAAAATTGCATCCACCGGTTCATCAATAACTGATACAAAACCATTTAAATCCATTTTGTATATTCATGGAACCTCTTATTCTATTAAAATTTCCATGTATTTTTGCTCACCTTTTGTGCCCTTTAAAATTTTGTAAGTTTTATGAAGAACTTTTAGGAAGAATAATTATGGCATTCGAGATGTAGAGGCTAGATGCAGAATTGAAGCAGCAAGAACTGCGTTCATTAAAATGAAATCCCTCTTCTGCAATGACAATATCAGCTTAAAACTAAGGCAGAGAATGCTAAAATTTTACGTGCGGTCGGTCTTGCTCTATGGATGTGAAACATGGACCATGAAAGTAAATACCATGAACAGGTTAGAGGCTTTTGAAATGTGGCTTCACCGGAGAATACTCAAGGTCCCATGGACCGACATGATCACCAACACAGAAATTCTCAGGCGGGCTAGAGCAGATAGAGAACTGCTTACATTAATAAAAATCAGGAAAATTTCATATCTGGGTCATATACTTCGAGGGGAGAAGTATCACTTGCTCCATTTGATATTGAAAGGCAAGATAGAGGGTCGCCGAAGGCCTGGTAGGAGACAAATTTCTTGGCTGCGTAATATACGAGAGTGGACCGGCATTAGAAGTGTGGAGGAGCTATTCCGGGCAGCGCAAGACAGAGAGACATTCTCAAGAGTGATCTCCAACGTCGGGGGGACCTGATACGGCACACAAAGAAGAAGAAGATTCGAGATTTGTATCCACAGAAGATTACTTAAAATAAGCTGGATGGACAGCGTTACGAATGAAGATGTTATGGTTCGGATGCATAAAGAAAAAGAAACTATAAAAATCCGAAAACTTCAATATCTTAAACATATGATGAGATATCCAGAGAAGTATGAGATCCTGCATCTCATAATGCAGGGAAAGATTGCCGGAAGACGAGGCCCTGGAAGAAGGAGGACCTCGTGGTTAAAAGACCTGAGACAGTGGTTTGGCCAGTCTACCGTAGAGCTGTTACGGGCCGCAGTAAACAAAGTCCGCATAGCCAACATGATAGCCAACATCCGTTGAATGGACAGGGCATAAGAAGAAAAAGTTTTATGCATTTAAAACAAATTATTTGGGTACCAACATTTATATATTTCTTAATCTTTTAATATAATTCTAATTTTATTTTATACATATAAGTAATTCTTTTTCGTTTATCTAGTTATTTTAAATGCAGACTAACAAGATTTATTAAAAAGCTAAGAACTATTGCTTCGCATCTCAGGCCAGACATCGTCTAGTGAGTCAGATAAAGTACCTACGTCTATGAATATAAATGTTCAATAAAAAAGGTCAGTAAGACAAAGACGAAAAAAGGCTATGTACGCCAAATTGACGTCTATGCTTCAATGATTTTTGTATTTTCTACAAACCATTAAATGGCAAATAAATACAAGAAATGAGTGACTTATTATTCCGAAGTCTACGGTTTCTTTATAATTAATAGGTTACATAATATTTCTACTGATAATCGTGTTGTTGTAATAATTACCCACTTACATTCAGAGTTAATTCAGTGAACAGACCTTATTATATTTTATATAATATATTTATTTTATTTTTGTTCTTGCTTATTCTTCAACAGATTTTATGAGAAAACCACACCGAACTCCATTGCCATGATACTAATCTCGTAATGTGGTAATCACTGTCGCGATGCGGAATCCAACCGGGGAGGAGAATAGAAAGGATTGGAAGGTCCCAGAAATAGAGATCTAGTCACTAAACATAGCTAATCACACTTCAACAAGAAGAAGGATAGGAAGGTCCCAGCAATTCATATCTAGTCACTAAACATTCATAGCTATTCACACTTAAAATAACGTTTTAATTAAAAATTCTCAAAATTCCCACACAAATTTAATAAATTTTAAGTGCGCATTGCCGCCGAGTTGATTAGATTCCGCAACGTATGGGCCAGTCGTATTGGCGCCTTCATATTCTATTAATACCTTTAAAGTCGTTTAACCGAAAACTTGAATGAATAAATGGCAACGTTGCAAGACGTCGGTTTGTTGTCATCATGAAAATAAATATATAATTGGACGCTACATTGTGTATAAAATGAAAGAAAGAATATGCAGGACGCCTTACTACATTAAATATGAAAGGAGTTCAGATTGGTGAGACGTTAAAGGGCGTTTTTTTCGTTTTGTATATTTTTAAATTAATATTTTTCAAAAATTTAAATACCTAGCAACAATCAAATACTTGAAAATAATAAACATACTTCAAAAGTATGTTTATTATTTTCTCTACTGATTTTTAAATCTACACATAAATTATCCGCTAAAGTTCTCAAAAATTGTGGCTTAGATGTTGCCTTCCGCACAAATAATAATTTTGGAACATCTCTTAAAAACTCAAAAAATAAAATACCCAAACTTAAAAATAGTGGCTAACTAAAAAATAAACTCCAGTGTGATGAATGCAACGCTGTTTATGTTGGACAAACTGGCAGGTCCTTTAACAGTAGATTCGAAGAACACATGCGATCGTTTCAAAAAAATAATAAAATTGAATCACAATTTGCCAAACATCTCTTAGAAAACAATCACTCACTTAGTGATAATAATAAACCATTTCCGTTACACTTACAAAATAAAGGACACAAACTCAATCTGTTAGAGCAGATAGAAATTAGTAAAAACTCTAATAATCAGAAAGCTATTTTAATTAATGAACAAACAAATATAATCCGCTCGCCACTTTTAGATATATTCAAACCCAGTCCAAATACCTTACTGTGCTATGAAGTAAATACATGAGTCGTCGTGGGTTATTTAAGAGCATAACCATTTCAAATATCAATTGAATTATAAGGTAAATCCTGAAGAATCATCACGGGTTTATTTTATGGAATAATTAACGACCTTCAGTCAAATTTAAACAATCCAGTAATTGGGAACTTAACCATTAATATTTCAGTCATTTTACATAGAAGTTTAGGGACACAAGTGATAAAAATAAAAAGCTATTCATTTTGTCATCCTGTCTAGAAATGACATAAATACATCGTCTGTTACCACCTGGTAACAATCACAGTTTGATAATGCCTTCAGAGGGCGAAACAGCTGTAACGCATAATAATAATTACGAAGCAGAAGCAGAACTTGTTTATAATAAACTGTTTTTATACATTGAATATAATAATAATATATACCTTGATAATAATATTATTAAATAAAAATGGAAAAATCGGTAATTTTAAATACATGTAGGATTATAAAAATGCAAAAATCGGTAATTTTAAATACATGTAGGATTACAAAAGATTTTTTAAATATTTATATTGAGGGATCAGTGGGATTTATAGGTTCAATTAGGAATTCCACAGAGCCGAACCCTCTGATATGAAAATATCTGGAGTCGGTGAATTATTTTCCCATCTGGTCTCTGGTAGGTTGACATGTTGTTCTTGTATTGTTTTGTAATTATAATACATATAGTGCAATTGCATAACGTGGATTGACCAGATGATCATTTGGGAAGTGTGTGAAAGGGTTTAGTTTTTCCTGTGGGGAAAATTAAACCCGGACATTTAAATCTGGTGTGTAAAATAAATAAATAAATAAAAAAAATAAATAAAAAATAAAACTTCCATAAGGCAAGGCTAAGGTGTTAATTTATGTAAATCTTATGTTTTCCGTTCGTTTTGACATCCTAATGCGAGGTATTAGGTGTTCATTTACGCAAACCTTACGCTTTCCGTCCATTTTGACATCCTTAATTATGAGTTCTGAAACCCTTATACGAATTATTTCCATAATGCGAGGCACTAGCTATTGATTTATGCAAATCTTGTGTTTTCCGTCCATTTTGAGATCCTGAGTTGTGAGCTGTGAAACCCTTATAAGTATTACTTCCATAATGCAAGGCAATAGCTATTGATTTATTCAAATCTTGTATTTTCCGTCCGTTTTTTACATCCTGAGCTACGCGTTGTGAACTGTGAGTCCTTATAAGAATTACTTCCATAAAGCAAGGCGCTTGGTGTTCATTAATGACTACCACAACACGGGCAATAGCCTAGTGTGGTAGTCAAAAAATACCAACAATGTATCATGTAAACATTTATTAAAAAAATAAAAAATAAAAATAAAATTTATGCAAATCTTATGTTTTCCGTCCGTTTTGACATCCTGAAGACAACTCTGAAAATCTTATACGAATTATTTCTATAATGCAAGGTGTTCATTTACGCAAACCTTACGCTTTCCATCCATTTTGACATCCTGGGTTGTGAGCTGCGAGTTGTGAAGCCCTTATACGAATTATTTCCATAATGCAACATTTCCTTCTTGTTTACCATAAGTGGGAAAAATAAAAATGTGAAAAACTAAAATAAAGTAAATTAATACCTTTTCCGTTGTTTTCTTTCAATCTTCTCCCGCAGTGAAATGTTCAATATGACTGGGGATTAAAATATCTGTAGACGTTTTTAATGTACACAAAACATTGGATGAAATAAATAAATAAAATATTTTAATGAAAAGACAAATAACTTTTTTTACATCACTTTTATTTGTACACAATCTACATGTTTCGTGAACGATGTTCACATCCATGTAGATTGTGTACAAATAAAAGTGATGTAAACAAAGTTATTTGTCTTTTCATTAAAATAAATAATGTCATCACAAAGTGAAAACCTTTCTGAAGAAGTTTTCTTCGAAAAAATAAAATATTTTTGAAACTTTTTCGTTTTCAGTGCTAAATAAAACAGATTTTTCAAGTACGTACTTATATACAACTTAAACTAAACATTACAGGATACAAATATAAACAAATCTAATAATCTAACAAACAATTTTTTAATCCATATTTTCTTTCATTACATCTACAACAGCGACACCGCCGACTGCAAAGATAACCTCAAGTCTTTCTTTAGGGAACTTCATAAATACTCTCAGAAGTACCCTGATGTCAAAACCAACTTGGCTCTTTGGCGTTGGTGTAATCTTTTAATGCGAAAGTAAAGAATCTCACAGAAAAGCACAAATATACTCAAACCTTGTCCGACATAGAGAGAGAAAAAAGCTGCTTGCATATCGAAATAAGACAAGGGCTTATGATTATTTTGATGTGAAGTATTAAGCCTGTTGTTCAGAAGCAATGTGTATTGTGTTATATCGTACCATTTCTCAGGCAGACCTGCAGAATTAATCGCCATCAAATACCTATCAATCTGTCGCAAGAAAGGATACCCTTTATACACAATGTAATTAAGATAAAAAAATCTAGGACATTCTTGGACAACGTGAAGCCTTGGTTCTCCGTTTGGTAAGGTGAAGTTCATCTCAATCATGACTGCAGCATCCGTATCTCTTTCAACAGCGAACACGTGTAATGGTTCTACCATGGATATGGATGGTAGAAGAAGAGAGACTACTCTCTCACTCAAACTGGTCATCAGAGGGCTGACGTCAACTCCAAAAATGTCATCGATACTCGATGCTATACTCATGCCAGTGTCGTAGGCTTCTTGTAAAGTGTTGATATCTTTGAAGTGACTGGTGGTGGTGTAGGCGGTGGTCAAATAACCCTGAAATCGAAAAAAAAACAATCACTTTACTCAAATCGCGAATCTACCATCATCATAACCTCTACCATAGGTCACCCCAAGTGTTTCGATACGTTTAGTTAGCAGGGGTGCCCGGATTCATGGGTCAAGTTTGTCCAGATCTTGTCAGCCAATGCGTCCGCCCACCTGCTGCGTGGTGGGCAAGATCGAGAGAGACTGCTTGACGGAGGTCTTTTATCCTCTCCATCCAGAATCTCTCGTCCCATCATCTTCCACCGCAGTTGGAGGGATGGATTCAAACGTCTGTCATTCCTGGACCTACTGACCACCAGATTCCTACCTACTCTTCATGCCTATTTCCTTCCGAGAACTTCCTCTCTTTCCTTTCCTTAAAAAAATCCTCCACACAGCATCCCCTAAGACGCCATAGGCCCTGATGGAAATTATTTTCCTCAGGGCCTTCCTACCGTCTCCTTCCAGTTCCCGATTATTTTATATCTCAATTACTGTTCATTAACACCCGCAGCTCAAGGGTTCACACAGCACATCTTTCATAATAATATGCATGAAATATCCAAAAAAAATCCCATGATTCGTTAAGAGGGTATTACCAGAGAAAACCAGAAATATGCCTTTTTTAATCAGATTTTAGACGTATTGACTCTTTTCCACAAAAAATTATAAATGGATTTCGAATGTAACGTAATATAATATTATCAAGTATCAAGTATTTTTCAATGTGTGAGTGTTACCGGATGACAATTATTGCTTATAATAATTGTTACCCTTTTAATATAATATTACTTATATGAACGTAATATACGAGTTTAGCGCATGTTTTCAATGTATACTGTATAATCTTTTACTATTTCACTAATTTTTTTATTTGTAAGAACTAATTATGTGCTTTCAGCGCCCTTGAGGTGATTTTTCACGAAAACGGCGCTATATATATTAGCCAAATATTACTATACTGTGTGACTCACTACAATATTCTTATACCATAAAATATGTAAAAGCTCTCTTCTGTCTATAAATTGAAAATTTGTTCATAAATTAACGTGATAACATATCGCTTCTAACTCCAAATAGATTTACCTGAAAAATTCCAACGAAAAGCAAGTTGAAGAACAAGCAGAAAACGATTAATATCCTCTCTCCATCTCGGGTTGGTAACACTGTCGGACGATTGACAATCAAGAGAAAGATGTCTATGATGGCGTGCGTGTCAGCTTGGCGTCCTCTTCTAGGAGTTTCCGCTGGTTTAGTCTTGAACAACCACCATATCACTGCCAGAAGAAACGACGTTCCGAGGATCAAGTACCAAGTATTCTCTTCGAACACCTGCAGGATGTTCATCCAGTGCGGAATCCTCTTTGCCTTAGGAGCAATCAAACAAAATCTCTGAATTGATATTGGTATGGTAAACTCGATTTGATCTGTCTTATACAGTTTGAAAAATCGGGCATTGATCGATATGTCAGCTCTTCTTTCGACAACATCTGCTAGGCTTCCTATCAGTGTGCCGTTTGGAAGACTCATTCCGTAATCATTATTGTCAGATGGTTCAAAGAATATCGGCTGGAAATTTAACTTCTTCACAAGGTTTCCTATGAAGAAACCATCCACTCCTCCTAAATAGCCAGTGCTGTCTATGTCCTTCACATAGTAGGAGTCCCTCAAAGACTGAGGAATTTTAACGACAAGCGTTGGATCTCTAGGAAAAGCGTTCACCTTGAGAGGGTACTTCTTGAAGTCTATGAACCCGCGCGACAAGAACTCTCTGGAACGACGATAAGCCTCATCCGTTATGATTTCAACGGTTGTGGAGCAATCTTCTTCCGAAATACATTGAACTAATGGGTTAAACTTCAAAATTTTCCACGACCCGCAAAATTGTGGTAAGTAGACAAAAATCTCTGAGATTTGATACATGTTCCAAATGGATGTCAATGTGTATCCGTACTTTTGCTTCAAAAGATCATCAACCATTGTTGAAGAGCAAGGCTCCTCTTCGAAATCACTGTCCAAGCTTACGATGAAAAATAAAGAAACTGACAGATTCTTAAAAACATCCCAACGATTCCTTTTGAACGACTCATTCACCTGATGGTGAGAGTTGTAGATGAAGAAGAATAAACTCTGCATTTGGAAATACGAAGATATTCTCTTGATGTCCTCGCATTGCTCCTCGCTGGGACAAGTGATGTGGAATGTCTTGTACAAATTTAATGCCACCAAATGACGTTTACTGTGTTGCAAATACTTCACCAGGAAATCGTAGAAATCGCTCACAACATACGCATTCCGCGGGTTGAATTTTCCTTCAATGATATTAACAAACGAGGTATGTTTTAAATATTCAGTGATATTTGCGGAGAAATCTGGCCAAGATGGTTCCTTCACATCACAAAAAATATCGGTACTGGAAAACGTCAACAAAAAAGCTGAAGGCATTATTAAAAATATTTTAAGCAGTTTCATTTAGTTGTAAATATTTGTTTTTTAAGTTAAAATTTCTCAAAGTTTCTGAACACAGAAAAATGTTAAATGTGTAATCGAAGACGAGTAAACATTTCCAGTCAAGTTAAATGAAATTTGTGAGAAGTTCTGCTCCAGGTTTCTTCCAAAATTTGTTCTAGAATAACAAAAAAAAATGTCAATTACATTTCTAAATCATAATAATGATAATAATATAATAAAACAAATATGAAACTTATTTCAACTTTAATTTATTTGACCGTAACCGGTTTCAGCTTGTCAAAGCCATCTTCAGACTGGTACAAATTATTTTTAAACCACGGTTTATACACACAACGTGTGGGGGAGTAATACGACGGCAATTAGAGCAGTTACTGCTATCATCAATCAAAAATTCCATATCATCATAAATATAATAACGATTTGACTACAATAAAATTATCATTAGTAATTTATATTACGTGTAAGGTATTTCCCGAATAATATCGAAGTAATCTACAAACCCGATGTAATTAAGCCTACTGGGAAAAACCAAAGTAATTAGAAATTCGACAGTCAAATACGACTTAGTTAACAAGTGTAAGAAAACATGAGTAATTGAATGAAATCCTTGTAGACCACCCCTCTCTCCCCTCCCCCATATGTTATGTATATTATAAACCGTAGGTTAAGAATAATTTGTACCATTCTGAAAATGGCTTTAACAAGCTGAAACCGGTTACGGTCAAATAAATTAAAGTGGAAACAAGTTTTATATTTGTTTTATCATCCATTTTTATTTAAATTACGCACCAGATTTAAATGTCCGGGTTTAATTTTCCCCACAGGAAAAACTAAACCCTTTCACACACTTCCCAAATGATCATCTGGTCAATCCACGTTATGCAATTGCACTATATGTATTATAATTACAAAACAATACAAGAACAACATGTCAACCTACCAGAGACCAGATGGGAAAATAATTCACCGACTCCAGATATTTTCATATCAGAGGGTTCGGCTCTGTGGAATTCCTAATTGAACCTATAAATCCTACTGATCCCTCAATATAAATATTTAAAAAATCTTTTGTAATCCTACATGTATTTAAAATTACCGATTTTTGCATTTTTATATATAAATTCTTTGACAAATCTAATACGCCTAAATTTTGAATCAGAGACCTAGGTATAGTGCCAGTAGCCGAAATAACAAATGGTAATATTTTTATAGTCCGAGAATGCCAAATTCTTTTAATCTCATTTCCTAAATCTGTGTATTTTCTAATTTTTTCAGAAACAGTTTTTTGAATATTACAGGAATTTGGAATAGCTACATCAATGATATAATTTTTAACGCACCAGATTTAAATGTCCGGGTTTAATTTTCCCCACAGGAAAAACTAAACCCTTTCACACACTTCCCAAATGATCATCTGGTCAATCCACGTTATGCAATTGCACTATATGTATTATAATTACAAAACAATACAAGAACAACATGTCAACCTACCAGAGACCAGATGGGAAAATAATTCACCGACTCCAGATATTTTCATATCAGAGGGTTCGGCTCTGTGGAATTCCTAATTGAACCTATAAATCCTACTGATCCCTCAATATAAATATTTAAAAAATCTTTTGTAATCCTACATGTATTTAAAATTACCGATTTTTGCATTTTTATATATAAATTCTTTGACAAATCTAATACGCCTAAATTTTGAATCAGAGACCTAGGTATAATGCCAGTAGCCGAAATAACAAATGGTAATATTTTTATAGTCCGAGAATGCCAAATTCTTTTAATCTCATTTCCTAAATCTGTGTATTTTCTAATTTTTTCAGAAACAGTTTTTTGAATATTACAGGAATTTGGAATAGCTACATCAATGATATAATTTTTAACGCACCAGATTTAAATGTCCGGGTTTAATTTTCCCCACAGGAAAAACTAAACCCTTTCACACACTTCCCAAATGATCATCTGGTCAATCCACGTTATGCAATTGCACTATATGTATTATAATTACAAAACAATACAAGAACAACATGTCAACCTACCAGAGACCAGATGGGAAAATAATTCACCGACTCCAGATATTTTCATATCAGAGGGTTCGGCTCTGTGGAATTCCTAATTGAACCTATAAATCCGTATAATAATATATAATAATATTATTATTAATTTATTAATATTAATTAATTAATTTTAATTTTAATCATAATACAAAGGCGAAATTTTGTATGGATGTATGGATGGATGGATGAATGGATGAATGGGTGTATGGATGTTTGTTACTCTTTCACGCAAAAACTGCTGAAGGGATTTTAATGAAACTTTACAATAATATAGCTCATTCATCAGAATAACACATAGGATATAGCTCAGAGCTTTGGCATTATAAAATTTATTTTGTATAAAAAAAAATGCAATAGGTGGCACGCGAGCTCTTTGAAAAATGAATGTAACGGGTATGAAGGGGTGGTGAGAGGGGGGGGATAGGGAGAAGTGGGAAGAGGGGGAGGCGGGGAGGGAGCAGGGGGTGGGGGAGGCAGGATGGTGAGAGGGGGCGGGAGGGGGGAGTGGGGAGGGGAAGTGGGGGGAGGGGGGAGGAGGCGCTGTGGGAACCCCCCTAATACTATGCGAGCGAAGCCGGGGGCAAAAGCAAGTAATATTATTATGTTATTCCACCATAAACTGTCAGTTTCAAAAATAGAAATAATAATAATGATAGCTTTTCATACAAATCAAAACGCTGATTTTCTAAAAGCGGTCACATTAAATTGCTAATTCAAGGTTGGCTATTTATGGTAAGTATAACATCCTATTAATATTATAAAGGTGATGGATGTATGTTTGTTAATCTTTCACACAAAAACTACTGAATGCACTTTAAAAATTCTTTCACTAATAAAAAGCTACATTATTTGCGAGATCTATAAGCTATATATATTGGTAAGCTCTGGCGTTATGAATAATCTATCATACGTTTTCTGTCAATAACAAAATCGTTTTATTGCAAACGTCAACCAATTGTCGCCTAGGAAACGATGTTTATTTTTTATTTTTTAGTTAGGCAATTCATCCTAAAAAGAGTACTTTGTTGGCGTCGTACTTAATAACTATCTCTAAAAATGAATAACCGAAATGTATGTATGCGCATAAACCTAAACGACTGCATCAAATTGGATAATAATTTTTTTTTGTTCGTTGTTTTGTATAAAACTACCGTTGAGTTCTGGCATTATGAAATTTGTATAAAAAAAAAAAGGTGGCACGCGAGCAGTTTGAAAACTGAATTTATCGGGAATGAATGTGTGGAATGCGAGAGGTGGGAGGGGGGAGGGGGTGTTGGGAGGATGTTGTGGAGGGGGATAGGGGAAGGGTGTAGGGTGGGGGGAGGGGAATAGGGGAGGGAGAGGGGGGGAGGGAAGGAAGGGTAGGGGGTGAGGGGAGGGGTGGGTGGAGGGAGAGGGGAGGGGGTTGATGGGGGTAGTGGAGTGGAGAGAGGGAAGGTGGAGGAGGTGGAGTGGGGTAGGTGAGGGGGGAGGGAAGGAAGGGGAAGGGGGAGGGGTGGAGGAAGGTGGAGGAGGTAGAGTGGGGAGGGTATGAGGTGGGGGAGGGGTAGGCGCAGAAGGAGGGGGAGGTATAGGGGGGTTGATGGATGAGTGGAGTGGGGAGAGGGAAGGTGGTGGGGGGAGGAGTGGGGAGAGGGGTGGGTGGAGGGGGAGGGGGGTTGATGGGGGGAGTGGAGTGGGGAGAGGAAAGGTGGAGGAGGCTGAGTGGAAATCCCCTAATACCATGCGAGCAAAGCCGCGGGAAAAAGCTAGTTACTAATGTATTTACGCTTGTTGGCCGTCTTAAGTGTTTTGAATATTACAAAAGCACATCAACTATATTTTTTCACATACAGATGCTGAAATTATGGCCTGCAAACATTAAAATAACAATTTCAGATATTTGGAATGGCCACATAAACATTTGTTAAGTCGTAAAGTGCTACCGAAATCAAATCAGTGTTTGAAAGTGTGAACCGTTAACTACACCGATTTTATGAATCGACAATATTTACTGCCCTTATCCACTTGGAATGCAATCCAGTGTAACAAATCTCGTTTTCAGTAGTAATATTATGATATGGAAAATTATCCTGAAAAAGGACGGTTGGTTGTATTATTGATTTGATGTGTAAAAGGTGGATCAACCTGAAAACAAGAAATTGACGTAGAAAATATAAATGGGAAAATGATTGGCCCCTAGCTAATCTGTCGATTGCTACTTCGTTAGATAGTCAATGTTTTCTGTGATTTTATTCCGAAAGATTGTGTCATTTACAAGTGGAAGTCCTCCAGCCTTTACACTATTTATGGGACATTTTTTAAGCATTTCTGTAACGCGCTTGATTTGCAATTGGTGGCATAAAATGTGACCATTTATTATTTCTCCCAAACCGCGACACCGAAAAAAAGGTGGATACTTAATAATAATAAATTTGAACAACTTATATAGCACTGTTTTCACGAAAAATCGCCTCAAATGCGCTGTACAAAAAAGTTTGATTTATTTATTTATTTATAAGTACATGTTACATGATTAACACATTTACTAGAGAAGATACATTAGGTCACCATACTAGACAGCTGCCAGAATCATGATGACTAACGAAGGATAGTTATTTTGAAATGAAGTCTCTAGTAAGTGTAAACATATTTAAGTAAAATTAATTTTAAAAAAATGTTTCCAATAACTCACAAATTGCCAAAGTTGCCTGGAAAATAAACACAAATAAGTCAAGTAGCTGTAATGTAACATAAATGCACATACATTCATACATGCACACATACATACACATATATGCTAAATACATAAATACATGTTTATGTAAGTATATATAAGTAACCCTTAATAAATTAAATAAAAAAAATTATAACTTATTCGTTTTAGGAGCCTCACAATTCAATTGACAAGATGGTAATGTTTTTTCGTGTCGTATTAGGGTTAGCTATTTTATATATTTATGTATTTCAAGATTACCGGTATGTATGTGTAGGCGCATAATGGTTTCTTTTCGAAAACGGGTCATTTAGGCGTCCTGAAGCTGTGTTCAGTGAAACCGGGACACGCTGCCTGAAAACGGGACTATCCCGGTGAAAACGGGACGTCTGGTCATATTAGGCATAACTCATAAACCAATCAAATCGACAAAATTCGTTCGATCGATGTATGCTTTGTAGCGATGGGAACAATTAATGAAATATCGATGTTGCATCTATTTTTTTTTATCATCGATGTATTTCGATACATTGTCATAGATAAATCGATTCTTGCTTATCGATGTCAATAATTCACTGGTCAACAGTGGTTTTGGTGCCGCATAGCTGTATTTTTTTTAACTTAGGACCTTATACTGAGTACAACAATAGTAAAAGTTTTGGATTTCTATGTGTAGTTTATTAGATTTTGACTTGTACATATATAAATAAAATTACGTAAAAAAACAGCATTTATTACATTATTATGAACTTAAAAACTTTCTTTATCGCGATTTTCCTGAATGAAAGTGGGACAATCACGTTGCACCCCCCAATAGTAATCAGCCATCATAAGCTGATCCCATCGGCCTTGGTACCTTTCTTCCATAGTTTTTAGGCCCTGGTAAAATCGCTCCCCTTGTTCTTAGCTATTGGATCCAAGATTCTCTGGAAACTGATCAAGATGACGTGTAGGTAGCGTACTTTAATGGACTTATTACATCCTAAGTTTTTAAAGTTATCTAACATGTCGTTTTCAATTTCAGTGTAGTTGTGATTTCCGAGAATTTTTTGTAACGTTCACATTGTTCATTGAATTTAAGAAGTCTGTATCATTTTTTAATATTTTTATATGTGGGCCATCGAAAATACCCGCTTTAACAAAAAAAATTGTGGTTTTTTCAAACTTTTTGTTGTTGTTGTTTTAGTAACAGTCGTTGTAGTGATTTTTTTGTTCTTTTCATTGCATAGGCACTCCGAACCTCATACGATTTTTTTTACCACTGACCCACTATTTCAAGTGTTCATAGCACATTTTACAAACAATCTGGGGTATGCACGGCTTGAATTCATTAACAATTTTCAATTTAAAATACGAAAAATAGGCACATAAATTTTATTATGAATTTCCTGATTTTTTTACTGTATATTCACCGCAAATATAACAAAACACATTTGAATCATTGAGACAACTTCTTCGCGTTGAAGACATTATATGAAATAAATTTATTTGTATAAATGTACTGCTAAGATAGCAAAACGCACACACGAAAGTGCTAATTGCAGCGAATACTCAAAACAGAGGGTAGATCAAAAACTACACGTAAGAAAAAAAAATGAAAAAATTATTTAGTGTTTCCAATGTATACCTAAATACAAATACATCAACAGTATTTCGTAACCAATTTTTTTTTTTAATTTGTTTACCAGTGAATCGTATCAAATAATTGTCATCGCAAGTGGAATCGATTCTCGCTTGTCGATGTCAATATTCACTCGAATACACAGTCCGATATAATTGGGACAAACTGAGGGTGTGCTACAACAATCCATACAGGCAACTTATGCAACTACCGAGGTTCTGCAGTGCCTCCACGATGTTCACCGAAGGGAGGGTGCACTCATTCCCAGCCTTACTTCGCCACCGGCTAGCCAGCTTCTGGAGCGGCTCAGTTCCCCACTAAATGAGCGATAGATGCAGATGATAAGGCGACCTCCCTGATGGACGATCGAAAAAAAACGAATATGTCTTTTTTTTTCATTTTAATTGGTTTAATTTTGTTTTATTTTTAATTTTATGGTTAATTTTTGCTAATTATGTTTGAATTTTATTTTCATTTATTGTTTTCATTTGGTACCTTCCTAATACGTAATACGTTATCATATTTTATTTCTTTAATATTTTTATTTACGCTGTAAACCTCCCAGCCCTGCTGGAATAAAAACTTAAATAATAAATAATAATCATTTTGAAATGTCATCGAAGTGTAATCGATACAATCCTTTTTAAACTGTCAGATTTGTTTCGAAAGCGCAAATCGATTGTTAGATCCGAGAGGTTATATTTCACGATACGTCAAAATATCTCGGATTGTTAATATTTTATAGGTATACATTGTTAGCTCCCTAATAAAGCATGTTGTTATAATCATCCCCGAGTGTGAATTGTAAATGATGAATTAATATTTTAGGCAGTGGCGTAGCTAGCATGGGCCACGCTTAGAATTCAATTTTTGAAATTATATTTACAGAATATGCCAAATATACCATTTTAGGGATTATGGCCAGTAGCAGAAAAAGATACCTCTGAAGAGAACAAGGCACATTGATTCACTGATTGTGTTTGGCAAGGAAATTTATGGAAACGGAACGTTTTTACATTTCCTACATTATAGTTTTAAACGACTTCAAAATTATGTTTGTTACCTCAGAACTTTTGACTGGGTAAACCGATATTGATGATTATTTTTTATTTGAAAGCTGGTGCTTCCCGTGTAGTCCCATTTTAATTTGGTTCAGTTCCGACAATGGCATCCATGAGAAAACCATATATGTCTTAAATTTGCATTAAGTATGTGCGCGACAAATGGACGAATAACTCAATATCCCGCCAACCGATTTCGATGATGATTTATTGGAAAGGATGTACTTCAAGGGTAGTTAGATGAGGGTTTGGTTAGGTTCTGATTATGGAATCCATGACAAAGTAACGGAACTCTTCAATTCTTAGGAGCAAATTAACGATACTCGGCCGAATCTCTTAATTTGACCCTAACGTCCTTATGGTCAAATTATGTCTGTCTCATATGAGCAGCACGTTTAGAAGGTCTACCCATATTCAGACAAATTAGTTAGTGTACTTCAGATTCACTAAAAATAAACAAAAATTTTAACAAAACAAAAAAACGACTTCAAAAAATGCACTAAAAAGTAAAAAAATAATTTCGTATTCTTCTACAACTTCATAATCAACTTACTTTTTCTACTCATCAACATGTAGGTACGATTGTTATTTTTGGAGTCAGTGTCATGTTACCGAAGTTAAAAATAAAATGTATTACTAACTTCGTTATGCTTTCTGCAAACACATTATTTACCCTAGATATTCGAGAAGTATTGTTTATTTGGTTAAGGCGAGACACAACCTCGTCCATCGAGGTTTTGCGCGAGGCTCACATTTTAATTTATTTGGGCGAAATTGTAATTGAATTTTTATAAAATTTCTCATGCCGCACATAGGATGCGAGTTTTTTATATTTTAGATTAATAAAAACAGTATGTCACCATTAGTTTTTTTAACGTACAACGCATTTAAAAAATTGTAATACGTTGTACAACTACAACTTTTGCGTTAAGATCAATTTTATTTTTCTATGCGATGAATTCATGTATTTCTTAGTGTTTTATTTGAGTACATCTTAGATTTTATTCATATATTCATCAGAATTAATTAAAATCTACCACTTG
Organism: Limnephilus rhombicus; assembly: GCA_929108145.2. Taxonomy (NCBI): domain Eukaryota; kingdom Metazoa; phylum Arthropoda; class Insecta; order Trichoptera; family Limnephilidae; genus Limnephilus; species Limnephilus rhombicus. The sequence continues at coordinate 44,339,212 of OV815283.1, forward strand.
GAAAAATCTAATTTCGGGCCTGATAAGAGATACCCAACCGTAGTTACTTCAAAATGCCGCAGTGCCCGCAAAAAATATATCATACAGATATTTATGTAAATTTGTTCAAATTAAATAAAGACATGATGCACTGTGCAGTATTATAAATCGGGGTGCTAAAACAAGGCAGTCCATAACTCCGCCCAATACCTCTTCGGAAACGCCCGAAACCGATATTTTGTAGGGTCCTGTGGCGACTTAATTAGGTTAAGTTAGGCTATTTTTAATTAATTAATTATCTTTGTTTTTAAAATTTTTCTTTTTTTATGACTTTTCAAGGGGGGGTGTTGAATTTGCACGTTTCTAAATTGTCATGGAACCATTTTAACATATTGAACGATTAGTTTCTGAAGTACCTTTCCATCATCAGGGCAATATTAAAACTGGTATAAGTGTTAAAATAAAGTGGTTTAAATCAAAAGTATGTATTTTTACATTGTAATAATTATGGCGAGCCATAAAGTAAATTCAAAATGACCCTCAATTCTTATCCTAGTTCTTAAATACTTTCCGAATCCCAGATTTCTTTAGAAATTCATCAGTTATTGTAATGTATAAGAAATTAGCCATTCTGTTTTAAACGCCGTTATTTTGGACCGAACAAAGCTGTATAGAGCTTTTGATAAATATTCAATTCGTGATATTTTGATAGCCCTTTCAATAACGCCAAGTTTAATCTGAGTGCCAGAAGTTTTCTAGCGAGTTTTCAAGTTAAAATCATTACTGGAAAACGTCTTAAGTTTTGAATATTTATAGTCTATTAAACACGTCTAAAAAGTCACTTGAGAGTTGTATAACTTTTGACGAATTTATACTTTCCACAATTTCAACAGTAGGCACACTTGGTGAGACTGTGATTTTTCGGGAATAACCGAGATTAGAGTAAAAGATTCAACATTTTCTGACAAGTCAACTTTTAAAAAATGATGGTCGTGAGTAAAAAAAACTACAATCATTAGTTTACTTTTACTTATATTGATATATATAGTACTTAGCTAACAGATACCAAAAAGTCAAAATTAATGATACTTTTAGTGATCCGGCCCTTGTAGAATTTGGTGTACCCCAAGGAAGCACCTTAGGACCTATTTTGTTCAGTATTTATATAAATGATCTATGCAATAGCAATTTTTCCAATCACATTATAACATTTGCAGATGATACTGTCTTAATATTTGAAGGAAGAACATGGCACGATGTACATTGCAAAGCAGAAGATGGAATAAAAGAGCTAAAACTTTGGTTAGACAGTAATCTGTTAACACTCAATTCGGAAAAAACAAAATTTATACGATTTAGTGCGACAGAAGCCGGCCAACCCAAGGAAGCATATAATATTTTTGTACATAAATGCACTGACTCAACTACCTGTACTTGCTATAAATTAGAATGCGTGGACAATATAAAATACCTTGGTGTTGTATTAGACAAATACCTTAGATGGGACGGTCACGTGGACCTAGTCACCACAAAGGTTAGAAAGCTCACGTACGTGTTTATGACAATCAGAAATATCTTACGTAAAAAAGAATTGAAACTCATTTATGATGCTATGTGCGGGTCACTTCTAGACTATGCATCCTTAGGTTGGGGTGGATGTGTAAAAACTGTTTTGGACAAACTATCAAAAGCTCAAAAATCACTACTAAGGGTAATCCTTAAAAAACCATTTAGATATCACAGTGATGCACTATTTGAAGACTTAGAAGTTCTGGATGTTAGACAACTGTACATGAGAAAATTAATTTTAAACACCCATAAACAACGCCACCTCTACCCATCTATCAACCACTCTCACAACACCCGACACTCACGGAGAAATCCAATTGTAACACTCACAACCAAAACATCTCTCGCTCAAAGACACTTCACTTTCTTAGGTCCAAAACTATACAACTTCATGCCTGATGCTTGGAAAAAGGAAAGCACAGGTGTACTTCGTAAATTGACCACTACTTGGTTTCAACAATTAGGGAGAAAGGAGAGTGAACTTTTACTACATAAAAAATAAAATCAAACACAAACCAAAAACAACAACAAAAATTCCAACAAAAATGAACTAAGTAGATACCCTAAGATACCCTTTTCTTCTAATCTATATTATTATGTGTATATACCTATCTACCTATCTGTATGAACCTACCTATTACTTTTAAATTAGAAAACAGCTGTCAATCTTATGTTAATTGCATATTTTATTTAATTCTATCTCTTCTCTTTTTTATTCATATTTATACAAAATATGTATGTAGGCTTATAATATGCAATGTAAACACCAGTTATAAGTATATATATACCTATTATTTTATTATTATTTTAATATTTATGCTTAGCAAACTGCAGTAATAATCAAGCATTAATTGTTTATTTTATTTTACTTTATTGTTTCTGTTCTCTTTCTAGTTCTCACTATGCAAAATGTGTTCGTAGGACTATAATATGAAATGCAAACCCCAGTTACCACCTTATATTCTAATCATTTGCTTGTAAATAAATGTTTATTTATTATTATTACCATTTCAACAACTATGCTAAACAATCCACGACTGTTTTATGTTTTAATTGGTTATTTCATTTTTATTTTATTCTTTCTCATCTCTTTTTTTTTCTTTTGCTATGCTAAACAAATAACAGTTAGGTACTATGTTTAAACTTTTTATTATTATTTTATTTTATATTCTTTCTATTCTTTTTATTTCCTTTTTTATCCACATGTTCATACCCATAATTATTTGACTGTCCTAAAACGGGATAATACTCCTAGTTGGGCAGTCAAAATTTAATAAATTATGTATATAAATGTATATTGCTGTGCTAAATAAACAAACAAATAAATAAATAAATAAAAATAAATATTTTTTTATGTGAAACTTCTATAGCCCCGCTATGATTTGGATTTCGGATGAAACGGAAATGACCATTAATGCACCTGCGACGCGACGCATCGACTGCGCTCATTGACCGCTTCGATTTATGATGTCACTTTTAAAAGCTTCTATTGGTTGAGATATGAAACGGAAATTAATCTGGTCTGCGCTCATTGGTCGCTTTGATTATGACCTCACTTTTCAAGAATTTGTTGAGATTGTTTTGGTAAAGTTCGCTTCTGCTGCGTGTAAACTGCACTCGATTGTTTTCATTAGATCCACACAGGAGGCTTCGAGGAAAACATTTCTCTCGGGGAATTTGTCATCTTTGGGGATGCTGTGTGGAGGTTTTTTTTAAAGTAGAGTAAGTTCTGGGGAGGAAAAATATATGATGGGTGGATAGGTATCTGGGGGTCAATGTGTCTAGGCAAGGGTGGATTTAGGGGGGGGGGGGCACGGGGGCACGTTCCCCACATGGAGATTCCATCACAGTACAGAAAACTGTATTTAAACATTTAATTTTTCTATTGTTTTGACACTTTCATAAACCTTCCTATACATACTTGAACTTGTAGAAATAAACTTGAAGTATGATACTTCAAGTTTTTTTCTAAAAATCAACAATTACTGTTAGAAAAAAACTTTAAGTATCATACTTTGGCCCCTTTGCCCCCCCCCCCCCCCCCAGAAAAAAATCCTAGCAGTAATTGTTGATTTTTTTGCCCGTCCGCCCATTGTGCCCCCCCCCAGAAAAAAATCCTCGATCCGCCCTTATGTGTAGAAGTCATGACGTACGAGTTCATCTCTTCCACTGCAGTACAAGGCGATGGGTCGAGAGAGTGCAGCTGGAGAGATCTAGATTAGATCACCCTCAATCCAAGACCTAGACAAACCTCACCCTTGCTAAGCCACCAAACGTAGCGAACCATTTGGGGTTGCCTGTGGCAGGGGTGTTGGTTATCCAATAAATGGACCCGGGGCGGCAGTAACCATACCCGCCTACCAAATTGACAAATATTGATATTAGAAAAGGAAACGTAAAAACTCAACGCGAAAATATAACATTTATATTTTTTCCTAACACTCACCTGAACTGAAGTCTGTGACACTTATGCGTAAAAAAATGTTTACTTTGTCTTTGTGATATTCACTTATAAAAGATTCATTCTACTTAAACGAATTCTTTTGCGCATTGGCTGAAGAAAAAACGCTGGTGTTAAAAAGAATTTTTCAATAATTCATGTCACTAATTAACATCAGGTAAAATTTATGTAAAACATCCGTCTGTAATGATAATAATATATTTTGTTGAGCGCTTTAATTATTATTTATTCATTTATTTATTTATTTATTTATTTATTCTTAGTACATTTACATTACAAAGGTATAATATATTGTCCTCCACACTAGGAGTTCACCTGTGTTGTAGAAAACATTTTTCAGTTGTAAATTATAAATTGTAAACAGTAAAACAAAAGAGTGTTAATAGCTAATATAAAAAGAGAAACAATAAAAATCAAAATATAAAATCGACTTCAATTCGACAAAAATTATAAATTAAAAGTTAAAAAGATTGTAGCCAGTTTCTTATGTTTTTTTTTTGTATTCAATAATATTAATTGTTTTATATTGTGTAGGAAGTGAATTGTACAGTTTTATAGCCTGGTATTTGTAGTGTTTTTGTCCAAAGGATGTGTTTGTTTTTGGTATTTGTAGTTGGTGAGCATGTCTTGTTCTAATATTGCGAGAATTTTGTGAAGTGTTAAATGTGGACAAGTTCTTGTAATGGAAAGTAAGTATTTGTTTTGAATATAATTTTTGAATTTTCAGCACTGGGAATTTTTCGAATATGATTGAAGTGGGTGTTAGTATTGGTAACTTAAGTATTACTTTTATTAGGGTTTTCTGAGCTTTAAACAGTGTATTAATGTATTTTTTACTGGCACGGCCCCAGGCAATAATGCCATATTCCATTATGGATTGTGCAAGTGCGAGGTATATATTTTTTATATCACATATGTTTTAAATATTTCTCATGACGATCATTTTATATTAAAAAAAGTAATAAACATACGTTCCTTATCGCTATAATGCTGCAGCAGCTCTTCTTACTTATTAAATAATGGTGAGTCAAAAGATGAGACACGCTAAATTCGTGTAACTTTCCTTTTTTTTACATTAGCTTTTATTACAGGAGGCACCGAGGAAAATAATTTCCCTAGGGGCCTATGTCATCTTTGAGGATGCTGTGTGGAGGGTCTTTTAAGGGAAAGAAAGGAGAGGAAGATATGGGAAGGAAAAAGGTATGAGGGGTGGGTAGGAATCTGGGGGTCAGTGTGGCCAGGAGTGACGGACGTATGAATCTATTCCTCACACTGCGGTGCAAGGCAAAGGGTTGGGAGAATCCGGCTGGAGAGGTCAAAAGGCCTCCCTCAATCAGTCTCCTCCGATCCAGCCCGCCACGCAGTGGTTGGGCAAACGTATCCGCCACCAAGACCTAGACAAACCTCATCCCATGAACCCGGGCACCCCTGCTAAGTCACCAAACGTAGCGAACCACTTGGGGTGACAGGGGTGTTGGTTGTCCAATAAATGGTTCCTGGGGCGGCGGTACCCATACCCGCCTCCCAACTTTTTCCTCCAAAGTATTACTTTTTTCCTTTGTAGGAAACAAATATATCTTAATATGGCTCAGCTACGGCGACGTGAATTTCGTTTCATTATCTTTATACGTTTGAGGGAGATGTACGATAATTATTGTATGTACTCTTTGAGGAGTACAGATATACTTTCACCGTTTGTTTCATTTTCGACTAGTAAATAAATATTCCGATATATTCCGATCCACAAATCTGGCAGTAAAAATGATGTAACTAACTACCGTCCTATCAGCCTTTTATCTTGTTTTGGCAAAATATTCGAGTCCATTGTATATAAAACCATTTTTAACCATGTAACACATATACTTAGTCCTTTCTAAGATGGATTTGTAGCTAAAAGATCCACAAATACTAATTTACTCGAATATATGGGCTTTCTGTGTAAATCGATGAATAATAAAACACAAGTAGATGCCGTGTACACCGACTTCAGTAAGGCCTTTGACAAAGTTAGTCACTCTATCTTAATGAATAAACTCGATAAAATCGGCATTCACGGAAACCTGCTTCGTTGGTTAGAATCATATTTATCACATAGAAGTCAATTAGTTACTGTTAACGGATTTAACTCTTCCCCAATATTAGTTACGTCGGGCGTACCACAAGGATCTCACCTTGGACCCTTACTTTTCTTAATCTTTATTAACGACCTTACACATAAACTCAGCTGTAATTTTTCTCTATATGCTGATGACCTCAAATTATATAAAGCAATTAAATCTATGAAAGATTGTGAACTCTTACAACAAGACCTTAACACAATATCTACCTGGTGTGTTGACAATGAAATGGAACTGAATATTGCTAAGTGCAAAGTTATAAACTTCACCAAGAACACCAACAAAATTCTATATTCATATAGCGTATGTGGTCACAATCTCGAAACAGTTGAATTAATTAAAGATTTAGGAATTATATTTGACAACAAACTGACATTCAATCAACACGTTGAATACATTGTGAGTAAATCAAATAAATTACTAGGTTTTCTTGTAAGATCAATCAAACTGTTTAAGAATTCTAATAGCCTAATAATTCTATTCAATTCCTTAATCCGAAGTGTTCTTGAGTACGGGTCAACAGCCTGGAATCCACATTATATTACACAGGTATCTAGACTCGAATCAGTCCAAAGAAAATTTACACGGATTTTGTCTTACCGATCAGGTGTCCACCATCTTCTAGACGGGTACGAACAAAGACTTACATATTTCAAATTAGAGAGTCTAGTTAAAAGACGAAACATAAATGACCTCTTAATGCTCTATAAAATTGTGAATAATCGTGTAGACAGTAACTTAGTCAACCACATTAAGTTATACGCCAGGCCCAAATCTACAAGAACCCTTAACATATTTTGGACTGAAATTTTTACGAATAATACTGGATATTTTAATCCTATATCTAGAATGTCTCGGTCATACAACGATCTTGTTAAAATACACAGTTCCATAGATATTTTTGCAAATAATATAACATATTTCAAGAAATATCTCCACAATTTGTGCACTTAAAAAAAAATAATAAAAATTGTTGTATTACTTTTCAGTAAATACTTTATAAATATTGTATACTTGTTATTATTATGTATTTCAATTTTGTATTTAAGTTTTCAAGTTATGTATAAATAATACTTGCATTGTTTTTCAAGAGTTTGCTTCTGTGAAAATGCATATATTTGTATTTTAATTTATTATATACTACCCACAAAAATGTTGTATAAATATCCTGTTTGTGTCTCAAATAAATAAATAAAACAATTTAATGTGTGAAAAAGAGCTGAACTTAACCATCAGTTTAAAATGTGGACACTGTCAACTTTACGGCCATACGGCGTCGAAATGTAACGCAGACACGCCCACATGTTCTTACTGTGGAAAACCTGGACATAATCGAAATGCTTGCCCGACTCCTGAAAAGCCACCAGCATGTGCTACCTGCAAGTTCTTCAGAAAACCGGCCACACACAACACTGGCTCCCCTGACTGTCCTGCCCGCCAAGCCGCTGAGAGACGCGAATTATCTCGAGTCAATTTTTTAGGCTGAATCAGAATCGACACCTTATTAATACTAACTTTTCCACCTATTATCAAAATATTCGTGGTCTCAATACTAAGCTAAACTCCTTTAGATGCTCCGTAAATTTATGCCCTTATGATTTTTTATGTTTTACTGAAACATGGCTATCAGACAATATTGCTTCAACAGAACTTGGACTACATGATTACATTATTTTTCGCTGTGATCGCTCTTCCTCTTCTAACACGTGTAGAGGAGGTGGGGTAATGATCTGTATTAAAAAAAAAATACTCTTGCCACATTCTTGAATCGTCTTATAATGTATCTGAACAATTATTTATTTGTGTTCTACTTGGTTCCAAGAAACTTGTCGTAGGTTGTGTATACATCCCCTCCCCCCCCTCTTCAATAGAAATAATAATAATATAATAATAATAATAATATCTTTATTGAACAAAAATTTTAAGATTTATAACAAACAAGAAAAAAGTACATCTTACAATATTTTAAAAGTAACATTAGTACAAAAGTTAATAACAAAAAAACAATATACATATAAAACAGTAGTTACTTAGAGAGTAGAAATTTGTAATTATAAATTTAGGTTTCTCGTAACCTGCCTCACTAGGCTAGCCTGTGTTGAGGCAGTTATTTTAGATCAATTTATAATGCTGTGAACATACCTACACTTATATTAGAATGTAATCACACAATAGATTGGTTGCATTAATAATAACAATAACATTGGTACAATAATAACAGCATTGGTTCATTACTAATTTCGAATTTGGGTGAGTGCACCGGTAAATGCTCTATCATTATTTTTTATCCAAATTTTTATGTTTTTTTTGAAAATTTTTTGTGAATCACATTTTTTTATACTAATTGGAAGAATGTTGTAAAGTCTTGTTGCAAGGTATCTAAAGCTTCGTTGACCAAAAGTAGTATGAGTTATGGGAATTTGTAGTAAATCTTTGTTATTGTTTCGAGTATAGCGAGAATTTAGTCTTTTTTCATAGTATTTATGGAAGTTTGTGTATAAATGAGTGAGGATTGTTTTTGCATATATCTGACGAACGTCAAACACATTCATAATATTAAAGATAAAGTTCGAGTCCGTAATTAAGGGTAATCTAAGAATTATTTTTATAATCGTTTTTTGTGCCTTTATGATTGGATCTAGTGCTGATGCAGTACCGCCTCCCCATGCTATGATACCGTACTCAATAACAGATTGACAGACTGCAAAATAAATCATTTTCAAGTGTTGCAAGTCGAGAAAGTTTCGTATCTTTCTGAAAAAGTGCATGGTTTTTCTTATTTTGTTTGCAATTATTTGAGTGTGAAAATTCCATTTGAGATATGGATCAATTGTGAGGCCGAGATACTTTATCTGTGTAGTGCGCTCAATGTAGGGACACTGGCAATATTCATCGCAATTCATACATGTGTGTATTCTAATAGAGGCATCATCATGAGGTTGACCTGTTATATTTATGCTTGATGTGACATATTTAGTTTTCTCGGTGTTCAATGTGAGTGTATTTGTATCTAACCACTTTTTTACAATGTTTATTTCCGTTTCTGCTTTATTGTAGACAGCTAGCCAAGTGTCAGCTTCAAATAATAAAACAGTGTCATCGGCAAAACTAACTATTTTTCCCTGTATGTTAATGTTACATAAGTCGTTGATATATAAAAGGAACAAAGACGGTCCTAATATGCTACCTTGTGGTATACCATAGTTAGTTGAGCGCTGATTGCTAAGTGTGTTCATTATTTTCACTTGTTGCTTGCGTTCATCAAGGTAGCTCTTAAAAAAGTTAAGTTCGTTGCCTGTAATACCGATTGTTTGAAGTTTGTTTATTAATTTACTGTGTGATATTGTATCAAAGGCTTTAGACAGGTCTAAAAAAATTGAAATACATTTTTTGCTTTTGTCAAGGTTTTTTACAATAAAGTCAGTTACGGCGGCCATAGCATCTGAGGTACTCTTGCTTTCTTGAAACCCGTATTGATTTGCTGAAAGTAGTTTATGGCTGTCTAGAAATTTTACTAACTGAGCATTTATAATTTTTTCAAATACTTTGGATAGACTGGTCAGTAGAGTTATTGGTCTGTAATTGTTTATGTCTGTCTTGTTACCTGTTTTATGTATGGGAATAACAATACCTTGTTTCAGGTTTGAGGGGAAGTGTCCTTGACTGATACTAAGGTTAATTAGGTGTTCTAGGGGCAATGTAATTTCCGTAGACAGCGTTTTCAAAATCTTGGTTGTTATTCCATCAACCCCGGCAGAAGAAGTGTTTTTAAGGGAATTGATTATTTTTAGAATCTCTTCCCCTGAAACAGTTTGGAAATTGAACCTTCTATTGGGAAATTGAAGTTCTGTTTCAGCAGGTAGAGCATTTCTACAATTTGGTAGACGAGAAGCAAGATTTGAACCAATATTTATGAAGAAGTTATTGATGTAATCCGCAACGAGCTTGGGGTTTTTTGAGGTGTCAATAATTTTTCCGTCAATACAAAGTTTACTAATGTCCTGTTTGTCTTTGGTGTTTTGTGTATTTGTGGCTTCTCTTAGAATTTGCCATATTTTTTTGGGATCGTTGTTACTTTCTTGGATTTTGTCTCTGTAGTAGATTTCTTTCGCCTTCCTAATGACTTCGCCGCATGTATTTCTATATCTTTTGTAGATGTTTATTGATATTATGTCATAAGGATTTTCTTTCACTTTTTTGTGTAATGCGTTTCTTCTACGAATGCAGTTGATAATTGAGTAGTTTATCCATGATTTCAAGGGTTTAATTTTGTTAGGATTTTTTTTTGTTAAAATTGTTGTATTATTAATTAATTCATTTTTCAAAAAGTCAACAAAATAATTCCATGCATCCTCTGAGTTTTTTATTTGTAAAAGCTCTTGCCAAGATTTATTTTTAATTATATTTTTTAAATTCTCAAAATTAATATTATTGTATACGATTGACTGATCTCTTCTGTTTTTTGTGGTGTCGGATTGCAATGTGAAAATTGTTGTGTAATGGTCTGTAATTGTTGATTTGTAAACAATACTTTTGTATTGTTTATTAGTTTTGACCATTACGTGATCAATGCACGATGTTGATTCATTAGCTATTCTTGTTGGTGTATTGATAGTACTAATTAATCCATGAAACTCTAATATGTTCAGGTAGTCGTGACATTGATGGTGAGGGTTGTTTGGAAGTATGTTGATATTTAAATCTCCCATAATTATCAAGTTTTTAGTGTAGGAAAGACTAGAGAGTATGCTATTTAGACTGTTAAGAAATGGTGTTATATTACGAATAGATGGAGAGCGGTATATTGCTAGAATACACGTATCATTATTATACATTATTTGCATAATGTATAAGTCACATACTGAATCAGTTGAGCGTGTTTCCATAAAGGCCGATTCCTTACTTATTTGTGGTGATTATAATCTTCCTAAAATAGTGTGGCTTAATGACAGTCATGGTGTGAAAACTCCTAATAATGTTTCCCTTCATGCTTCTATAATAGTAAATTTCTTTGCCTTCCTGAATATGTACCAATTAAACTCGATCAATAACTGTGGAGGTTACTGTCTTGATCTAATATTTACCAATATGCCTAGCGTTTGTGTATGTGAAGCTACTTACTCAATATTACCAATAGATAAATATCATCCACCACTCGATATCAACTTCACTAATCCTTTCAAAAGTGATACTCTGAAATCAGCAGTTACATTCCACTACAAATTTAACATCGGTGATTATAATGGCATGAATAGGTACCTTGCCCAATATGACTGGGCAGGTATATTATCAAACAACAATATTAACGATGCTGTATTTAAATTCAACGAATGTATAACTCGTGCTATAGATTTTGTTCGTTCCAAGGGGAACTTATTCCCAGCCTAAATTTCCTATTTGGTTCAGTATGAAACTAAAGCATTTATTATGGAAAAAAAGAAAACACACAAGTTACTCAAATTAACGAACAACTTAGCGCTTTATCAAAAAATTTCTCAGTTAAGAGAATTATCCAAAACAAACTCACTGAGACAAAATTAAATCTTAACCCTAAACAATTTTGGAAATTTATTAAACAAAAACGTATTGATAACGATCTCCCTTCAAGTTTATTTTTTAATGAAACTCACGCCACCAACGATTTCGATATTGCCAACCTTTTTGCTGAACATTTCTCCTCTGTCTATACTGATAACATATGCACCATCCCTCCACTTAAATATGCTAATACTATTGACCTTAATAATTGCATAATCACACTTGTAGATGTTTTCAATTACTTAAGAAATCTTCCCAGCAAAACAAGCACTGGTCTTGCAACCATCTAATGTTTTGCTAACCATCTTATTGAATTTAACCATTCATTTGATATAAATACTGGTTTTAAAATTTTACACACTAACGTTAGTGGTTTTCACTTAGATCTTTTGGAAATATTAGAAATTAGGAAAAATGTCAACAGAAATTTAAATATTATTAACAATCAAATTAATTTTGTGAATAACCCTATCTTAAACAAATTTCCATTGTAATTTTTTGTCTTTGTTCTTCTAAGCACCCTCCTTTCCACCTCTCCCCCCCCCCCCCCCTCCCCCTTGTTGATCTTCTAAGCACCTCCCCTTTCCATCTCTCTACTTCCTAATTATATGTCCTAATTATATGTCCTAATTATATGTCCTGATGAAGAGAACATCGTTCTTGAAACATGTCGACTTTTTAATAAAGTTTATTGCGGTAAAAACAAAGTGTTTTTAATTATTGCATTAATAAAATGGTGCCACAAAGTGAATTTGCAAAATTTGAAGAAGAAATATTTTTTCGTTTATTTTTTTAAGTAAAACTTTTTTACGCACGCTTGATTTGGGGAGTAAGCTGGTGATTGCATGAAGAGAGCGTTACGAAAAGTGTGATCGGGCGAGGCGAACGGTCGGGCCTTTACGCACGTTTGACTTGGGGAGTAAGCTGGTGAATACGTGACGAGAGCGTTATGAAAAGTGTTATCGGGCGAGGCGAACGGAAGTTGAGAGGGAGATATAAGTTAGTGAAATTTTACTTCAGTCATGTAGTTTGAAGCACACTCGTTTTTTTTTTAAAGTTAAAACTTCTTTAGCAACGTAGTGATTTGAAACTCGTTGAAATGGAAACGAGCAACTCTAAAAAGCGACAAACACATTCATCTGTAGGATTTAGGATGCGACAGAATGAGATTTGAATTTGTTAATGAGATAGCGATGAAATATTTATTTAATTCACTGGTACTCGGTTCTAATATAATAAGATAAATCCACAGTCCCACACAAGTCTCCTTTGGTGTAGTAGTATAAAGCGCCTGACGAAACTCATCGGCTAGACGTTCAGTGGACCTAGGATCAAATCCTACGAAGTCCAAAAAAAAAAACTATTTTTGTAAAATCAATATCCAATGTTCAAACCACTCCAAAATGAACGGCCAAAATAAATCAACATCTAGCGACTCCGAAGAACAAAACACAAGATGACCAAATGTAAAGGAAAAGGTCCACTGGAATCCGACGATAAAAATATGGGAAAAATCATCCTTCACATTGATAAAAAAGTGCTTCGTAGTCTTCACACTCTTGTCTACATTAGTTTTCCGATGGTATCGCTTCTACCGTGTATGAATTTCACAATGCGATGTATTTTTTTGAACAGCAGGAACGTGGTTTTTTTAGAAATTTGTTTGTTATAAGTTATTGGTAATAATTCATTATTATTGAATACGATTATTTTAATTAAGTTGACTCATCGAGAAGTATTCAAACCACCAATTTCGTTATTAGTAATATTCATTCGTTAACATGAATCCCCAATGTTAAAATAAAATCAATTAATCGAACCGTCGATTCATCGAGAAGAATCGAATGTTACACTATTAACTTTGTTTACCTTTTATGAGAACCGTCGCCGTATGACCCACGATAAGTTGAAATTTAACATACACGTCAGCAGCGCTGACGAGTTATTGTTCGTTTCACCGTCAATTTTCCTTGAAGAGCTTTACACAAATCCCGTGTTTACTGTTTGAAAATCTGTTATTATTCGTTTCTTTTATGTGAAACAATTATGGAACCATGTTGTTGACGCTCTAATCGGACTTTGTTATAAATTCGTTGTAATCATACTTACCAAGGGAAATATTTACCCTTCAAGGTACGTTTATTTACGTTTCCTGCTAATGTTTCTATCACGGGCTAAGTAAACTTCTCTATTTAAAAGTTTATTTTTCAAACACTTTTTAGGGCTGTCAGTGGGTTTTGTGTAACAATTTATTAATTGCTAGCTCGCCAGCTGGGACCGATTATCAACCCTGTTCTTTAGTCCCGTCCTGACATCGCGAAGCCTGCGAATTCGAGCAAGTATAAAGCAATGGTTGAACATTGATAAAAAGGCCTGATAAATTATTACGATAACAATTGATTTCATTTGCCCTTTTGATTGCAATTTTTTTTTGTTATTTGGAAACTGCCCCGAACGATAAGAGCGCGGTGTGTAAACAGGGCTATTCGATTTTTAAAAAATATTCATTGATCAAATGATAAGTATGGTCCTTAGTATGTCAAGTATGGTCTTGTATACAGGGCGGATCTAACTGTCAGCAAAATGCTGATGAGTCCTGGAGAGCAGTGTTCCCCAACTTTTTATCGCCGCAGGTCAAAATTTGATAATTTTAGCGCTGCCCGCTGAGGGGGGGGGGGGGGACGTTGATTGTTTATATTTTAGATTGTTTTGGTTTAATAATAATTTGATTGTATAACTAGCACACATCGCATCAAAATATGTTAATATCTCTTAAAATATACCTAGTAAATACAGGATTCAGATTTTGGCTAATCCTTCATCATACATTAATAACGAATTTATCCACACATTGTAAATTAAAGTCCTCCGCCGCGTCTGTCTGTCTGCCTTTTCGCGATAAACTCAAAAATTACTGAACGGATTTTCTTGCGGTTTTCATCAATAGATAGAGTGATTCATGAAGAAGGTTTAGGTATATAAGTTGTCAAGGTTTTGTGTAAATTGGTTGAAATATATAAAATATAAAGAAAAATGTCTGTATGTGGTGGACGAGCGGGCTGGCAAGCGGGCGGTGTGAATTTGATTTGTATGCAAATCTACATTTTTATGCTGAGGTTGATGAAATTTTGCCCATATTTGATTTCGAAATATCTGTGTAAAGCCCGGGCATCGCCGGGGACTTCAGCTAGTATTAAAATAATTATATACATAATAAAATAGTTTTACCTACCAATAAAACTTATATTATGTACCTAACCTCATTTAAAACCTATATTGGAGAGAAGCATTCTCAAATCCCCTTTCGCGTGGCCTTCCCCGATCTTTTTTAGTACCTTGTGGCTGTCAAGTGGTCACCAGATGCTAAACAAAAGTATCTACATACATCTAACTTTTGTTTATGGCATTTTTTTCTCATTAGTTCTCACCAGGCAGTGATTGCCTAGGTTTTAAATGAGGTTAGGTACATAATATAAGTTTTATTGGTAGGTAAAACTATTTTATTATGTATCCTGAACCGTCATTTAAAACCTATATTGAGATCTGTTTGTTATCGACTGGTGACCACTAACGCTAATGTGATGATATTAAAATATGTTAAACACTGGAATACCTACTCATGTGTTACAGTGGGTGGAATAGAGAAGTCACAGACAATGCCCTATTTACCTCTAGAGAAGTGTTAACTTCTCTTTTATAGAAATTGGCAAAGGTGTGCCGGCTCCTCCAGTTCCCTCGAGCCAGGATGTCATCCAGTCTAAAATTATCCAGCCAGTTAAGTGATGCCACTGCTGCCCGTACGCTTCCCGGTGCAGCTGTGGTCTTAGCTTCTTCTAGAATCGTTTTGACCCAACGGGCAATGGCTGTTCTTGAAGCTGCCTTAACTGCTCCTGATGTAGTGATGAAGAGTTCTGTTAAATTCTGCTTTGTTTCTGTCTTCTGTCCGTTCTTTGGAGATTTCAACCAGTTCCTTAATCCAGTATGTTTGGTCTATATTTGGTTGATTACCATTTAACAGCCTAACAACCTGACTGTTGGTACGTAGCGGAGTCTGTTTTGGAACCGAAAACTGGCCATAACGAGACCCCTTCCTCATCTATGGATAATTTGTCTGGTGAACACTGTAACAAGGTCAGGTCATGCCCTCTTCGTCCCGAAGCTAATAAAAGTAAAGTCGCTGCCCTGCTTGATGTTTCAAAGAGATTCAACTTTTTGGGTGGGTTAGCTTCTAACCAGGTCAACACCACTAAAGGATCCCAGATAGGAGATTTAGCCAATTTAGGATGTCTTAATGCTGCGGCTTTGAGTACTTGTCTGACTAGAGGATGTGAACTTCGGTTTCCTTTTTCAGGGCTACTGACAGTTGTTACTACCGATTTATGAAGTCGAACTGTGCTAGGAGAGAGACTATCTTCTAGACTAAGATCTGTTAAAAATCGTGCTAGGTTGTTTCCTGTAGGGACGTTGCACCTAAGCCAAGCCGGTTTGTATGTTTTAAGGGTGGACTCTCTCCAACCCGACTTTAAACAATCTTTCTGTTTATCCGACCAATCTGTTAATGACTGACTCCACCCCGGCACTTCCACACCTCCAAAATGAAATCCTCTACTTGTGGTGGGGGTTTCAAGGTTCTGGTGTCTATCAGCACTTTTATCAGTTTCAATATGGTGAATGGAGGACTCGCTGCTCGATTTTTTAAGTCTGGTCTCCAGAATACCTTCTTCCATCTCAGGGCTACAATCAAGTATAGGTCCTTGACCCGGTTCAGGTGTGCTAGAACTCTCGGCATAAGGCACGGCGGGGGGAACACCAAAACTAGAGGAAAATCCCACTCTTGAGTCCAAGCATTGACAAATTTTGCCTCTTTGTCGAATGCATTGAGGGACACATAATCTTCTATGACGTGGGCTGTCTCTGATGCATACAGATCTATAGTTGGCGCCCCCCATTTTGCAAAAACTAATTTTGTTGCAGCCGGTAAAAGATGCCATTTCGGAGGTTCACGTTTTCAGGAGAGTTGATACCTCGTTGAACCTTCCCGGTAAGTAGTGGGCAGACAGTGAAATGTGATACGTGTCTGCCATTTGAAGGACTTGACGAGTCGCTTCAAGCAATGTCTTGGATCGTGTGTCGCCTTCGTTGCGAAGGTATGCGACCACCGATTTGTTGTCTGACTGGGTAAGAAGACCCTAGTCTGACAGCTCTGGCCCGTGAGGAGTAAGTGCTGCCAGCACGGCGAGCATTTCCTTGACATTGCTGTGGAGTGGTTGTTGTGTTTGGGACCAACCATTCAACCTGAGGTCGTTTAGCTGCGCGCCCCATTCCCAGTCCAAGGCATCAGTCGTGAGGTTGTGGCGAATTCCCGGCAAGTAGTGGGCAGACAGTGAAATGTGATACGTGTCTGCCATTTGAAGGACTTGACGAGTCGCTTCGAGCAATGCCTTGGATCGTTTGTCGCCTTCGTTGCGAAGGTATGCGACCACTGATTTGTTGTCTGACTGGGTAAGAAGACCCGAGTCTGACAGCTCTGGCCCGTGAGGAGTAAGTGCTGCCAGCACGGCGAGCATTTCTTTGACATTGCTGTGGAGTGGTTGTTGTGTTTGGGACCAAGCTCCATTCAACCTGAGGTCGTCTAGCTGCGTGGGTTTGAATGCAGGTAGCTTGCTTGTAACATGCGAAGGTTAAGCCTGCCTCTACGAATGGCGAAACTAGCAAAATTGAGGGTACCCAAGAGGCCCTGGGCCTGCTCAAGTGACCATCTACCTAGATTAACGTATTGTTTCAGTAACTTTGTTATTTTCACTCTTTTATCTTGCGGGAGATCTTTTAAATCAGCCCTTGAATTCCACATAATTCCCAGATATTCAATTTTCTGAACTGGACTTGGAGTGGATTTAAGGAATTGTACTATCCACCCCAGAGTTTGTAACATTGAAATAGTTTCAAATTTATGAATTTTCAATATATGAATATACTATCAAAAAATTCTCTAACTAGTCAATTATTCTGAGACCTTTATATCTTAATTTTTGCGCTATCCAATTGGTAAGATAAGTAAAAACCTTTGGAGCAGATAATAGTCCAAAGGTAAAGGCAAACATCTCATTTGAAGTAATTCTCCTTAAAAATGAGTCTCAAGAAACGGCGATGGTTCCACTTTAACCATCCAGTCCCCCGGTTGAATAAATGGTGCAATCTTATTAAATGCCGGTAGCTTGCGACTGGCACACTCCCTAAATTTGCCTATAGTTAAAAAATTGTTCAAGCGACGAAGGTTGAAAACCGGTCTAAATGACCCGTCTTGCTTCGGTATGAGAAACATCCGTGACAGAAATATGAAGGAGATATTGAAAGCGA
Source organism: Limnephilus rhombicus (assembly GCA_929108145.2). Lineage (NCBI taxonomy): Eukaryota > Metazoa > Arthropoda > Insecta > Trichoptera > Limnephilidae > Limnephilus > Limnephilus rhombicus. The sequence goes on from OV815283.1 coordinate 44,357,233, forward strand.
TGCCAATATCTTTTCCTTTTTCATTTTGTCTATTTGTCGCGTCATTTCTTTTGTGATATGAGTTTTATATGTGGAACTTACCGTGTCTGCCAGTATACTTAGCATGGATTTCTGACAGAAGGGTAGCTTGTACCCTCGCAACATCGTTAACAGCATCGGTGGGGCTCCTAAATCATCCCAATTGCTTAGGAACTGTCCTAACTGTCCCCCCTGAAACTCTCTCTGGATAGTCAGACTATCCTTGTTGCCAAAATTGGCCTGGTTGGTCCTCTCTTCCTCCTCTGGACTCATGTTAGTTGGTTCGCTCACCACGGAAGGCTTTGCTATCGCGAAACATCCTGCCTTCCCGAAAGGGCCTGCTGTCGCGAAAAGGCTTCCTCGCTGGCCCTTTATACTTGGGCAGCTGTGTGCTGGTTGATGGTTGAGGGGCGAAGCTCGAAATTGGGAGGCATTTATCCAGCCCTCCCATTCGCTTAATCTGAGATTCCAATTTGCTTGGGTCAAAAAGATAACCCGCTGCTGGAGGAATATTTTTAACCGCTTCCCGTACACACTGACTCTTTACTTCATTGAGGATTGCGTCCCTGTGATGCTGGATCGCGTTTGCTCTCTTTCCGCAGACCATCTACAGAACATCTGTAATCACTGCCTGCTACTCTGTATCCGGAGTCCTTCCTCTACTCTCCAGTTCACAGTTCCTGCAGAGATTTTCTGAGGCACTCATTCTGCAGAAAGAGGGAATGGCTCAATGCCCCACAGAATTTATCTATTAACGAGACCAATCCCTAGAGAAGTTGATGCACCACTCTCCCCGTGCATCTTCCGATCTTCTGAGTCATGCTCGTATTAATTCATGGGCAAGCCGCCGCATTTTTATGCACAGATTACGGAAATTATACTTCATTTCAACAATTATTACAAGAAACAACTATTTACGAACATAAAATAGGTTATTAGGTTCTTAGTTTAGGTAAATGAAGTAATTAATGCTTTTTTGGTTTGAAACGAAACTTCGCAAATGTCATTTTCAAATTTTATGCCTATTTATCATTTAAAGTGTAGCGGATGCGGCGGCTTGTCCATACTTTACCAAGCTCGTTTTTGAAGCCATAAAGTTTTGAATAAATGAGCTTATATGTGGCTTATATGCTTCACTTGGGCCGAAAGATGATCGATCTTTTTTCGCCAATTTCGGCAACTTTCACTTCGACTCTTTTGGTCAAATCACTTTATTTATTTCCTATACTGTCATCTCTACCGAATCGGATGAGGAAATTTCGGACCCGCTCATTGTTTCAAACACAACACAACACATGTCAATCACAACACAAGATACCTACAAACAAAGAAAACAGACAAAGAAACAAAGGACCCTAAATGCAGACAATCTTTGTTGTGTTCACCACATATATTGTCATTTATCGGTCTTAAACTCTGTTTTTAATTTTAAAATACTTCGAACAGCCTCGCTGTTATAACATAAAGTATGATTTTGAAATAATTCTTGCTTTTTTTGGGGAAAAATCGTTATAAATTCGGAGCTACTACAAAACGAAAATGCCAGCGACGGAATTTAATACGCTAATGAGAAAAAAATGCCATAAACAAAAGTTAGATGTATGTAGATACTTTTGTTTAGCATCTGGTGACCACTTGACAGCCACAAGGTACTAAAAAAGATCGGGGAAGGCCACGCGAAAGGGGATTTGAAAATGCTTCTCTCCAATATAGGTTTTAAATGACGGTTCAGGATACATAATACTCGTAATACGCTCTTGTTGGTTGTTAGGAATTTCAAATAACGATGAATGGAGACATCTATGTACTTTTTATTGTATTTAATTGGTTTTAGCAGTTTAATATTCTTCATTTGCGTCAGAGGTTACCCCTGCGTTCGCATCTGTTTTATCGACCTAATTATTTATTGACAATCTAGGATTACTTCCGTGACTACTTTTTACTATAAAAAGGTGTGTTTACTTTTAAAGAGTCTCTCTCGCATTAATAAGGTCTTAGTAAAATGTTCTTTAGCGGACTAAGTGGGGACCGGGCAGTTGGTGGTTTGGTATATTGATGCCGGGCAGTAACTAAAGTTTTTATAAAAGTGTTGATCAAATATTGTTGCCAAAAGTTCATTGTAAATAAAACGACTCAAGATTAAAAAGTGTTTGCAATATAAAAAGTCCATTATACCCGATCATGAAAATAAATAATAACATTGGTCTCAATAGAAGTATTTTATTGAAAAACGTGAATAAATTCATTAATACAATTAACGCTTGTTAGTACGTCACGTATTCCCAATAAAACGATTTCACTTGCATTTGGGTAAGCAGAATATAAGAGCGGTGACTCAGACTCCAGATACTAATATCTACAGCCTGTATGTCGGACGGATATCTACAGCTCATATGTTGGACTACTATCTACGAACTTCAGAGTGTTGACTAATATCTACAGAGCTAAGGTCGGAAGAAAATCTATGACGGTCCCAGTGTTGACTAATATCTACAGAGCGTAGGTTGAACTAATATCTACAAAGCGTAGGTTGGACTAATATCTACAGTGGGCAGCTGAGCAAGAGTTTGTACGGAAAAGCATAAATTACTTCAAATACTAATTACGTAAAGGCTTAAACGTTTAAAGTACGTACATGAAGTTTTTGCATAATATTACGTATTTTGCTGTTTACGAGGACAATAATTTATTAAACATGGAGGTCGTAATACAAAGATATTTATTTATTTCGAAATACACGGCACCACAATCTAACCTAACCTAACCTAACCTAACCTAACCTAACTGTCATAGAAATGGTCACGGTAACAGACTAAATAATTTAGAAGCACTCGAAATAAAGAAATCTGTTAAAACAAAAACCCAAATCCTTAATATTCAGCTAAATAATGTGTCCAATAGTCCGGTATTAGGGATTTTTACATACATACATACATAAATTAAGTTTTTTAAACTGCATACGCAATATTACATTATTCCAATATGTTATACATAATTTCAAATCCAACCTCTGCCAGTGCTGTAGATATTCGTCAACACTTTGGTTCTCATAAATATTATCCCCCCCATTACACGTATCAATCCTCGCATCAATACTCGAGTATTGATGCGAGGTTTGATGCGTGTAATGGCAAATATTGACGCATCATCAATAATATCGCAACGCATCAAGATATTTGGATCGGTCATATCAGTATTGGGGCATGGCCGTAAAGTATTTGGGCGTGGCTGTAAGTGGTGGGGATATTGATGCGCGGTTTGATGCGTGTAATGGCTCGCCGCATCAATACCTCAGTATTCCGTGTGCACCATGGAGTGCAGTGGTCCCTTGTCGCCTGTAATTATGTCGGACAGCGATGTTCCGCCATCTCCAGTTCCGCCGCGAAATGAGTTAGCGGCATTCATCGAGGCGTATGAAATGCGTGACATATTATGGAACACACGTCATAAGAACTATAAAAATGTTGTTAAGAGAAATAGGGCCTTGGAAGAAATAAAAGAAACGATGGTTATTATAAAACCAAACATTACGAGGGAAGTCGTACGGAAAAAAATAAATTCGTTGCGTAGCAACTACAGGAAGGAGCTTAAGAAAGTTATTTCTTCTAAAAGATCCGGAGCCGGACTCCACGACGTGTATGTACCAAAATCCTGGACATTTGAGGCACTAAAATTCTTGCAAAAAATTGAAGAGCCTTTTCACTCCAGTCAAGCACAAGTAAGCGTTTATAATTACCTACTAACCACTCGGAACGATTTTTGCTAGTTGATAAGATTTTTTTAAAAGTCTCGGATTGATTGTGTGGTTTTGAAACCATACATTCCTTAAAAAAATAATAAAGTTTATGATTTTTTTTTAATAAATCCAAAAATATGTGATAACCACTAGAGTGATGTTGCCATATTTTGGCGACATTTTAAATGTCTCTGATTGATTTGTGGCTTTTAAAAGACAAATTCTGTAAAAAATTATAAATTTATGTTTTTCTTAATATTATTTTTTTATAAATCCTAAAAATATGTGATAATTGGTAAAATATAGTTGTATTCATTGGCTATATAGCACTGTAATCAGTTTTGTATGTCTTGTTGCGTGCCACGGGCGCAGCACCCACGTTCTGCCTCCAAAGCTAGCTCAGATAGGTCGGCAGAACTGGCGGGGCCCTCATCATCAAGGGTCGTAGGTAGCTAAAAAGGGGGGGTGGTACATAGTATATGTCCACACTCGTTACGCCTCGTCAAATAAAAGATCGTCTAGGTAAACATTTCTTGTATTGTCGGGATCACACACAAATGCAACAGGGCAGTACATTTACAATCAATTACTAGGCACAGGTACACAAATCGACTACCTACACATGGGGGAAGCCTATCAAATCTCTCTCAAATCGCGTCCTCCCTGAGGGTCGGTCGCTGTTCGCGGGCAAGTAAGGACACAACAAAATGGGGAAAGTGGCGTTACTCACTGGTACCAGGTGGCGTGGCAGGAGAGCATTCACGGCGAGGATGGCCGGCTACGCTTAACAGGGAATTCCTTGCAAGCAGGTAGCGTGGCTGGGGAGCCGGTCGACTCGGAACATGGTGGACGGGCACGTCTCACGTTTGGGCTCCGTGAATTCAGTAGAATGTTCCGGAACCGTGGCGCAGTCGCAGCGACGGGCACGGGTTGCGGCTAGCGGGGTCCCGGCGTGAGTGAGGCGCGTTGCCCGGTCGCGAGGGCGTGGGGCGTGGGGAGAAGGGGTACGATTGCCCGGGAGGAACGGGCGGTATGCCGCTCACTGGCGTAGGGTGGTGCCTGGGCGCTACGTAACAGTCTCCATATTCAAATTCGTAAGTACGATACTTTTTTTATGTTGGGGGGAAAAGTTTTCAAAATGATCGCGCAGATGAGTTGAGCAATCGAGGAGTATGTTTTTTTTATTATTTACTAGCTGGTACCCAATCGTTTCTTTGAACCGAACGCCAAAATTATAGCAATACAGGCTTTTCGTTTCGGATCCATCACTTAAAACGCGTCCGTCCCGCAAGGATTCGCATCGATACTGACGTCAATAATATTGATACGTGTAATGGCTCACCTTGTGAGCCGGTTGCGATATTTTCGGATCGCGATATAATATTGATACGAGGATTGATACGTGTAATGGGGGGATTAGTCAGCAGTTTGAGCTGTAGATATTCGTACGCACTTTGGTTCTCATAGATATTAGTTCGATTTTTTCAGTTTTTGGAATTCCTGTAGATATTAGTAGACGCCTCCGTGACTCACGTCTCACTCGAGCTTTTTATGTTGTATATGCGAGTGCGATATTAATAATAGAGATAAACGGAGACTAGAGGCTTTTGAGATGTGGTCCTAAAGAAGACTATTAGGAATTTCCTGGAGAGACCACATTACAAATGAGGAGGTTCTCCAAAGAATCGAAGGAGGAAGGCACCTGCTCAGGACCTTGTCCGAAAGGCGTGCAAGATGGATCGGCCATGTAATACGACAAGAAGGTTTCTTGCATGCCATAATGGAGGGTATGACCGAGGGGACAAACTCTAGGGGACGCCCACGCCGAGAGTACCTGGAAGACCTGCTGGTGGACGTGCGCTGCTCATCATATGCAGACTTCAAAAGAGCGGTCCAAGACAGGGAAGAGTGGAAGAGACGAATAGAGGAAATTGCTGCAAACCAATCCCAGGATTGAAACCAGGGAGAGAGATGCGAGTGCGCAAGATGGAAGCCCAATCGTGTCTTTTTTACTATTTTCGAAGGTATTGTGTCGGCGGTAACTCGGCGTGAAGGGGTTCTTAATTAAATAATTATTTTAATGATAATCTTTTTTTTTTGGGGATGTTAAATTTTTTTAAGTAATTTTGATTTTTAAGCAGGGCCTTGGGCGGCCCGGTACCATTTGCTCCACGGACCGGTGCCGGTGCGCAGCCCGGGGTTATTAAAATGTTATAACTTCCCCGGTTGATGGTGATTTTTTAGCGGTTTTTAAATTTTTTAAATATTTTTTTCCCGCTAGCGTCCTTTCATCAGATCGACATTACTGCATCTATCTGAATGACTTGATTTTACATAGTTTTAATTAAAGTACATACTAACGGACTTTTAACTTCTACGGGTCAAGGGGTAAGGCTCTTGGCTCACAATCTGAAGGTCACGGAATTGAATCCCAGCGAGGGCAAATAAATCTTATTTGATTAACTGGGTTTTCTACGATTAATTTATTTAAAATAATAAGTAGTATATTTGCGGCAAGTTCCAGAGTGGAAGATACTCTCCGTATCACCCGGGGGTAAGACCACCATTCAGAATGTAAAGGTTCACTCGATACACTTTAATACACATAAAATGGGTTAAATTAAACCTGTTTAGGGAGGGGTGTAGGGGGGTCAAGGGGGGGTGAAGGAGTGGGGGGTCGGGAGGAGGGGCAGAAAGGGGGGTGGGGAGAGGAGGCGGAGTGGGAACCCTCCTAATATCATGCGAGCAAAGCCGCGCGAGAAAGCTAGTAAACTATAAATGTAATACTGTTATCAAAGAAATTTTCAAAATTGTTAAGAATTCTGAAAGATAATATATATTCAAAGATGTTTAACAAAAATTCATGATTATAGGTCTACAAAAACAGGAGATGTGATGATTTGAAAAAAATAATAAACAAATAACCTTTAAAAAAAATCTTCTACTACCACCACTGTAAACGAAATATGTTGCTTTGTGGTACAGAGTGTAGAGGGCTTAGCCAGCTGGCTTTCTTTTCGCTCTCCTGAACATTTAATATTTTGTCCTTAACCGCATTTTAAACTTCCGTGATCGTTATGTTAACTACGTTTTCGACTATATTCATTTTACCTTTGGGAGACATAAAACTGCTTACGATATACTATCTGCCACATTTCCGGGTGACAATAGCTTTAACAGTGCATTCTTTCATACATTTCTCTCGCAGTCGCTTAGCTAGTATGGGTGGCACACCCGGTGCGGATAACGCGGTGTCAAGAATTACTAATCCTCAAACAAAATTTTGGATAATGCCCTACTTAATATTGAAGAAAATAATAATTTAGGCATTATGATTGACGGCGCTAGTAAAGCGTTATCTAAAGAATCGACAACTGTATGAAATCTAAGGCGCTCTTATATTTGACGAATTAACAAAGAAATTACCCTAGTCAAAAGCGTAAAAACGTTTTTCAAAATCTTTCAAATTACTTGTTTTTTATTATTATTTCTTAATTATTTATTTATGTGCACAGAACTAAAAAAATACAGATTATTATCTTTTTTTTCAGTCAGTTATCGATCGGTTCTGCCATAATTTTATTCGGGTTGTGCGTTTATTAGCTATCGTTTATTACAAAAAATTAACTATCCAATCCAGTTACCTTGTTTTTTGAAATATGTCTTTCAACACTTTTAAAAACACTAACATATTTTTATTTAAAAACACTAACAACTTTTCCACTAATTCACGTCAATTACAATGTATGAAAGAAATGAGAATGACACAGTTGACAGGCAAGGAATATTTCAGCAGAATCCCCAACCGAGCTATAGTTAGAGCTAGGAACGAAAATAAAATAACAGAATTTTTGGAGAATCCTCGACCGGCCGAGCCATACACCTACGATTTATTGTGTTTACATGTGTCTGTGTTATTTTTTTCCTTGTAAAATATTTTTGTGGCAATACTCAACCTTCCTAAGTTTTTTTCACGGCAGGGTGTCCCTCCCCCAATCGGGTGGTACTCCGTCACTGCTCCACCGCCATCATCTAAAACTTTCTTACTATTTGGAATCTAGAATAATACCTAATAATTATAAGATTGTTGAAAACGCGAATTTTTATGCGAAATTGGTCATTTTTACAACATTCTGGTGTTATAAGCTTGTAGTTCTTGTTATGATTTTGACAAGCTGTAATAGCCATTAAATGGAACTCAACTAATTCACTTTCGCTGATGGTAATATTCTGATAATAATGATATTCTGAGGTCGTGTTGTTCTGAATCGTTACTAGGATGAGTTATGTGGCAGATGAATTATCAAATGAGGAAGTATCATGAATAAATTTATTCTGAAAATTCAGACGATGAGTTCCTACATTATGACCTGTCATCTAAGAATAGTTCCATGGTCGTTACCTCGTCGTTACATGACTTTCATGAGTCATGAATCAAAAGCATCTCCCACACGCACACTTCGGAGCGACCGAATCCCGCGTCACTTCAGGCCGCCACGCAGAAAAGTCTCAAAGTGAACTGCGCTGTAAACCTATCGATCACTTTTCTGCGCGGCGGCCTGAAGTGGCGCGGGACTCGGTCGCTCCGAAGTGTGTGTGTGGGAGATGCTAAATAATAGCCGGTTCACACGGTTCAATCTTTGTTGATCCACTCGGCAAAGCTAATTGACAAGTCAGTGTGAATATTTTGTCAACAAAGTTTATCAAGTTTTTTGTTGACTAGCTAAAGTTGATAGCCCGTCTACTTTTGACGTTCGAGTATGACCATCGCCATCTTGGTATGAATCATCGTTCGAGTTTCATACCGAATCGACACGTCGTATGAACACATGTTTCCACTCGCTTGTTATTCTTAGTTACTAGTGAGCAAAAGTAGACGTCAAACGTGTTAGTTCATTTATGTCAATATTCGTTAGACATTCCTAGTTTCTACCGTCATGGTATCCGTTTCAACGAAAAAATATCTGAAATAGTCGGATGATTTAATGTTCAGATTTATGGATCTGAACCAAAGCCATCCCTGTCTTTGGGATCAAAAGCAAGAAGTGTACAAAAATAGAAATACCCGTGATCAATGACGTTATATAAATAGACTTGCCATAGTCTCACAAACTCGAGATATAATGTGGCAATTAATCAAAACTCTTTTGTTTTCAGCGATTTTCAATAATTTCTTAATTCAAAAGTTATTCGTGTATGATAAAGACAGACGCTTAAAAGAATATGTGCATATGAACGAAACAAAAGATAGAACGCGGGTGGCATTTTCGTATTCAAAATTCAAAAGTTTCGTCGAATACTGTCTCAAGGCCGACTAAAGTAGGAGGCCTGGGCACCAGTCGAATTTTGAGGTGTCAAATAGCTATAATGAACAATGATAGTTTGCAAATGGCGTTGATTGTTATTTTATTTGTTGTTTCTGCTGATTTTTATGTTGTTTTACCGCAGGCAAGTAAATAAAGAATCATTAGATAATTATTATAAAAAGTAAATTTTACTTAGCGACGGCATGGCATCGACTTTGTAATTTCGCGGTTGCGCATCCAGACCTGTACTTGTACTGTAGGCCTTGAGTTCTCTAATGACGCATAAAATCTTTGGGCGGAAAGCAATTGTATTATTTTTATAATCGATAATAATAAGTAATTTGCATATACATATTTACAAATTAAATGTTATTCCTTCGCTTTTACGACTGTTTACCGTGTAATGGAAACATTTTCTCATCACACAGGACACGACCTTACTCGACGCGTGGCAGTTTAGTACTAAAGTACTAGAAATCGAGTACTCTACAATTGTCTTGTTGTTGGCTTCCCATTTTGATATTTCTACCCCGCGTCTAAAGTATGTAACGTCTTTGCCCGTGAGAGGTACTGCAATAAATAATATTATTTTTGATATGGGTATTGTTGAACTGACGCCGACCGATGTAAAAAATAAAATAAAAACTATTAGAACGATGTACAAGAAGGAACCAGGATAAATACATAAATCAAAGAAGAGTGGAGCCGGAACTGCAGATATTTATGAACCCAAGCTATATATCCTCGGAGTCTTCTAGGGCCATCTCTTTCAAAATTGTGTTGGATGCGCCTAATTCACTCCTTCTCATGATCCATTTTCTCGCCCAAATACGACGTTTTTTTATGCTTTTTCATAATCTCGAGCTCGTCTCGCAGAACATCAGAAATTAGAGAGACGCGCGCACTGACAATTTCAGTTGACGCCATCTTGAATGTCAAATTCGGTTCTACTAAATTGAAACGTGTGAGATAATCTTATTCAACTTTTTAGAAGTGGATCAACAACAATCGAATCATCTGAACACGGCATAAGGCCCATCTATGGGTTTCTAATGTTGCCAGTTGCCATCTTGATTTTTTGTTTCAATCTTTCAATTTAATTTTACCGTTGGTGGCAGTGTTGGTGGCACAACTTGGGAGGCGGGAATGGGTACCGCCGCCCCGGGAACCTTTATTGGATAACCAACACCTCTGTCATAGGTCACCCCAAGTGGTTCGCCACGTTTGGTGATTTAGCAGGGGTGCCCGGGTTCATGGGGTGAGGTTTGTCTAGGTCTTGGAGGCGGATGACCAGGACATACTGAACCCCAGATTCCTACCCACCCCTTAAACCCTTTTCCTTCCCAGAACTCTCCTCTCCTCCCTTTCCTTAAAAAAAACCCTCCACACAGCATCCTCAAAGATGACATAGGCCCTGAGGGAAATTATTTTCCTCAGGGCCTCCTGTGTGGAGTTCATGTAAAAAAAAAAAAAAAAAAAAAAAAGTGTGACCAGATTTAGTAGATTTCTACTTTTTGGTAGATTTCGAGGTACCGGTAACAGTATCTAGTAGGTGAAAATTATTTGGTATATTTTGGTAGAATTCACGCTTTTCAACTATTCTGGTACTTTTTTTGCCTTCATATGGCAAACCTGTCGAAAAAACGTAGGATATTCCCCTTTTCATCGAATGGATTGTAACTATCTTTTTCTAATATTAATTATTCGAGAGGGAAAGCTATTGGGGGAATCCCACATGTATTAAAAAAAATTGATTAGGTAGGTTTGTCTTTAATTTTCTTTCTTTTCGTATCCATTATGTATCCATTCGTGCGATTCGTGCCGTGAGCATAGCACGGCACGTGTGATGGATTAGTGGGAATTCCTTTTTTGGAAGTTTTTATAATGAAACGTAAATAAATATACACAAGGATATCGTGATGAATGGGAGCAAGATCCCTCATTCAAAAATTGGTTATGTAAATCTAAAGTAAACACTACGAGTGCTCATTGTAAAGCATGCAACTGTGGAGTACTAAGTAGAGTGGCGTCTTTGAAGGAACACATGGCTGCATCAAAACATATAAGAAATATGAAAGGAGGTGACGGTATGCAAGTTACTTACGTTAATGTGTTATGTAATTTCTAGTTAATTTAATGATTACTCTTGTTGACGTTTTTTTAATACTTTCGAGTTACTCAGTAGTACCCAACATAAAGAAGAAGAACCATAACTCGATCACAATTTAAAAAAAAACTTATATTTCGGTAGATTTTAATTTTAAGTAATAAACATTGATGTTTGTGGTGTTTTCTTTATTAATTTTATTGTTTTATCGTTATAATCAAGAGAACAATTATGCTTCTTCGTTGAAACCAAACACTTGATATACCTTTAGGTATTTTAATGTCAAAAATTCACGGAACTGACAAATGTGCACCATCTACAATAAGGTCGCCAGCATGAGAGTAGGCGGTAAACACAAAGAGCTTAGTCAGTCAAGGTACCGGAAATAGTCATATAGTTTTAGAAAGCAACGAAGGATGAGCTAAAATCATTTTTACGAACGCAGGATAATATAATAATAACATTTGTACCTAGCGGCGAACACAGAGCGGCGAAAGCAAAGCTGGACCGCAATAAAAATTGGAAAGCCAGGATATTTTCGGCAAGGATAAAATAAAACCCAATATCGCCGCGTCGGGCTAAGGCAATAAACCTTTTCCTTTGGCTCACGAAGCCGCTGCGGCCGATGGGAATGTTTCAAGGCTGACTTAGGTTCAATCCTTGAGGCGACGGGAGAATCCTCAACACGAAGGCAGTCACCATTTGCCCGGCCTAGGGGTTGGTACTCCACTTCGCCAACGGAGTGTCCCGACCAGGGATAAAAAATTAATTGTGTTTTTTGCAACCCGGCCAGGGCTCTGCAACGCTCTCCAAACTACACGCGACCGCGCGCAATTTCCCGACCAGGGAAATTAACAGACACGCTCGCGGATTTCGACCAGGAACCGCCGATACGTTCGTGAACTTCCGCCAGAAAGTCCAACCAAGTGACCGTGAAATATTCCGACCAGGAATTTGCGCAAGTTCCACTGTGCACAAATTTTCACAACAAAGAACTCTCGCGACTCTACCTGTGCAATAACAAGTGAAAAAAATAGAACTTAAGTTTAAAGTGCCTAGTGACTGTGTGCATACGCGGAGACTCCATCATCAGCAATCAAAGGGAAGTGACTGAACATTTTATTTATTTTAACCACCGAAGTGATTAGATTCTGAACAATTACATAAAGACTTTACCGTAGAATTAAGCAAACAGACTTTCTAAATTTAAGACGAATTAATTAAGTAGTTTTAAGACTAACACTAGATTAATAATTAACACCTATTTTTTGTGTCCTAATAGAATAAATGTGTCGTTTCTTAAACCAGTAGCCTTTTAATTTTGTTCCTCCTTAATTTTAAGTTTATAGTTTTAATTTGAACCCGCCCTAAGGCGCGGGTGTATCACACTGAAAAAATGTAATAGATTTTTAGTATTTTCTAGTTCCTTTTGGTAGAATTTAGTAGTTTTTTTACCTCCACAAGCAGTAGATTCGTAAAATGAAATCTGGTCACACTGGTTCGAGGTTTGGTGTATTTATGATTTTACCATTTGACACCTGTCAAATTGGGAAATTAGTAACGAAAAATTTATTGTGCTATTAAAAAGATATACCTATTTAGTGAAAAATATTTTTTATTTGTAGCTATCATGTCGGAAAATATGGTGGAAATTGATGGGAGCGTTCACGAAGGGGTAAGCTAATGTTTATTGACTTAACCTAACTTTCACCCGTAAATAATTTAGAATTTATTTACCTAATCAATGGATGTTGTCTTCTTACTCTTAATTATTATAAATGTTGGCAAACTTCGGACATCACTAATTAATTTTTGGGGATCGCTGGCAACGGTTTTATGCACTTTTTAAAAAAAAAAACCTTTTGATTCACCTTAATTACATTAAAAGGCAACTATTTGCATTGGGGGAAGTGGAAAATATTTCATTCTAAATTTCAATACGTAAAATTAAAATTAGCTTTCGGCTTGTGAGATTGTACGCCAGAAACACAAACCTAGCGTAGCCGCTAAACTACTTGAAAACTGGGATGTTTTTCTTGCCTTGACGCGAGTAGGCGTTATAAAGGGGCACTTTCTTTTGTATCACAAACCATGTTACACAAAAATATTTTCCACTTCCCCAATGCAAATAGTTGTCTTTTAATATAATTAAGGTGAATCAAAAGATTTTTTCATAAAAAAGTGCGTATTAACCGTTGCCAGCGATCTCCAAAATTTACCCATCACTAGACACATTGTTTTTGAAAAAACCTTTTGGTTCACCGTAATCACTGTAAAAGTCAACTTTTTGCATTCGGGGCAATGGAAAAGTTGGCTTTTACAGTAATTAATGTGAGCCAAAAGGTTTTTTTCTAAAAAATATTCGTATTAAGTGTATCCAGTGATTTCGAAAGTTTACCTAAATGTTTTGTGGAAGCATATAGTGTCGTTGTACTTTTAAGATATCGGTAATTATTCCACTAACCGCCACACTTTTAGGCATAGATTGTGGAAATTACACTTCGTTTTAACAATTACTTCAGGAAACAACTATTTACAGGCACAAAATAGGTTACTGAGTTCTTAATTTGTGTAAACCAAGTAATTCACGTGTATTTAGTTGAAACAAAATTCAAGCAAATGTCAAAAATACAAAAAAAAAAGAAAATGGTGGCAAAGGAATCATTGGTAAATATCGGTTCAGACTGGCCACGCTTATTACGAATAATTTTTAGAAAAAAACTTTAGATTCGCCTTAATTACTATAAAAGGAAAGTTTTTGGCTTTGGGGCGGCGGAAAATAATGCATTTAATTTTCAATTGCATAAAACCAAAATTCACTTCGCGAACCGACACAGCGAAAATCCGCGGCCGTACCTGTCACTGTTATGTTGGTATCCTTGATAAATTAACAAGAGCTAATACGACTGTAGCCGACTTCGTGGGATAAGGTGCGTAATTATGAAATTTGTCTAACGGGCTTGTTTGTGCAACATGGTTTGTGATACAAAAGAAAGTGCCCCTTTATAACGCCTACTCGCGTGAAGGCAAGAAAAACATCCCAGTTTTCAAGTAGTTTAGCGGCTACGCTAGGTTTGTGTAACATGGTTTGTGATTCTGGCGTACAATCTCACAAGACGAAAGCTACGAAGTCGGCTACAGTCGTATTAGCTCTTGTTAATTTATCAAGGATACCAACAAAACAGTGACAGGTACGGCCGCGGATTTTCGCTTTGTCGGTTCGCGAAGTGAATTTTGGTTTTATGCAATTGAAAATTAAAATGCATTATTTTCCGCCGCCCCAAAGCCAACAAGTTTCCTTTTATAGTAATTAAGGCGAATCTAAAGTGTTTTTCTAAAAATTATTCGTAATAAGCGTGGCCAGTCTGAACCGATAATTACCGAATCATTTTATATGAGAAATTTTGATTGAATAAAAATGGTATTTTATTGCATCTTTTGCACCATCTATCCAAATGTAATTAAATGTTTCTTGTAGTACTTAATTAAGTTTAAACGTAATTTCTCAAAATCTGTGCCTGAAAAAAGTGCGGCGGTTAGTGGAATATTTACCCAGATCATTTTATGTATACCACTTATTTAATCAAAATTTTCGACATGTTTTGAAACCAATGGTTCCTTTGTCAGGATGAAATTTAAATTGAAACACGTTTATAATTTTGATTAAATAAGTGCTGTACATACCTAAGGGGTCGTCCATTAATCACGTGATGTTTTTTTAGCAACTTTTTATCCCCCCCCCCGTGGTGAGGTTTTAGACTAAATTCCAACTTTTAGGGGTAGTTTGGAATTCAACAATGGAAATAGGGCCTACTCATACTCAAAGAATTTCATTAAATCCTCATCTAATCGTTTGCTTTATACATCCGCTGAAACAGCAATGTTGGTTCAACTGTAACCTTTTCATCGTGAATTTTTATCGACGAGCTGACAGAAGACATTGGTAATGCCCGATCTTTGCGGGACAACTTGATGTCCGAGAATGTCAAGCCCACTATCGCATTCATTGCCTTTTCACCAGCTTGAACAGCATCGTAGCAAGTTATTGTGGCGTCTCCGAGGACTCCACTGAAAATTGACATTATTTCACCGGTTTGTGGGAAGGGAGAATGTGCATCAAACCACTGAGTTTAGCAATGTCTGCTGTATCTCTACTCCGGTGGGATAGTCCGAGGTCCTTGTGCTCACTTGAAGTGAAGAAGACTCCACAAAACTCTCCAAGGGAAGTGCAGATCTCATGAGTTGCACTCGTACTAACTAACCTCTTGCTGAGTACATTGTGCAAAACACCTCTGCCTTCTGTTATGCCTCCTCGGCTTTTGAATGATCGCATCAATGTGGTTCTGCATAGAACATTAAACTAATTGTTAGTTATTAAACTAATTTTTTTAGGAACTCGGAACATAAATGAAATCCAAGTCCAAGTCCCACAATCTGTTACAAACAAAAGTGGTGTGTCAGTAATAAGATAAAAACAGTTTTTCTGAAAATGTTGACATTTTACTAAAAAACTTAAAATTGCTGTAAATATTTACTGGTTGGAGATTAGTTTGCTCAAGTACCTATATATTTTCTAAAAGGGAATTAAATTCTTTACAACTTCTTTCTAGTAAATTTCTTTCTTTGATGAATATTTTATACGATAAGAAGTAATGTTTGATGAAAAATGTGAGGTAAAACGATTTTTTTCGAAAATATCTACGTTTGTGGAGAGTGTAACTCAAAAACGGCTTGGATTTCTAAAATTATGTATAGAATAAAAGTTGTAGATAATTTTATGAGCTTTTACTTATTTTGAGAAAAATTTTCTCTGTGATGCACCGTTTTCGAGATATAAGCGGAAAACCCGAAAATTGGGGCCTTCTCACCCCCCTCCCCCCCATAGCTCACCACCTAGACGTCAGGACTTTTAATATGTTCGCATCCTAAACACCCTAAACACGTTTCTGAAGGAATCGCTTAGGTTCCTGCTCATGCACTATACACCTCCTGTTGGACCATTCATTTACTTTTTATATATATATATATTTTTTTTTTATATGAATACCGCACAAGAGTCCCAACTGCTTCCGTCTGAAGCCAGTGAGACTATGGCATCCCCAATTGGGGTATGCCGTGAGGTTGTAGGTAATGGGGAGGGGAAGGAGATAGGGAAGAGGAAGGTGGGAAGTACCTTGCTATTCAGATTTGGTCACGACTAATGCCATTTCAAGCAACGTTTCAATTCTGAATGGTGGTCTTTCACCAGGGCGATACTGAGAGTATCTTGCACTCTGGACTGGACTAGTTAGGCCATTTAGGAACTTTTTATGCATATATATATTTTTTTTAATTACTTTTTTAATTGCTTTTCACTTCGGTACAAATTGTTACAAAAAAAGAACAATTTGGACATTTCCAGTGCATAAGTAAGTTTCCTTCAGATGAAATATTATTCCAGACAAACGACAATTCCAAACACATAAATATATGTTTTTAGATTTATATATATATATATAGGTATATATATATAATTGGGACCTTTACAAAGAGATTGGTATACAATATTTGTATGAAAATGCATTTAACTAGAACCGGCGTAAAGGTAGAACTACCTTTCCCGCCTAAAGTGTGTTAATATTAATTTTATCCTGACGAAGAAAAGGTGGTTGATAATATTGATTGTATAGTGGTTTTTACAAAGTTATTTGTTTTCATTTACATAATTAAAAATGACACCACAAAGTATTATTTGCAAAGTTTGAAGAAGTGTTTTCATTTAATTTCATTACTATTTTGTTTATTTTATCTCGTTTTTCAGGGAGGGCAGATTCTACGAATGTCAGTAACATTAAGCGCACTGTGTGGAATTGCCATTAAAATTATCAACATCCGAGCTGGTCGGAGTAAACCAGGCTTAGCAGCCCAGCATCTCACAGGTTTTTAAATACACCATCAAGTACATCAAACCTGATCTTTGAAAGAGTGGATTTAACATTCATTCACATTATAAGAATTTTTTTTAGATTAGCTCCACACAGGAGGTCCTGATGAAAATAATTGCCCTCGGGGGATACTTTGTGGAGGGTGCTTTCAGGAAAGAAAGGAGAGGTAGTTCTGGGAAGGAAAAAGGTATACGGGGGGGTATGAATCTCGGGATCAGTGTGTCCAGACGGACCTACTATCCATCCATCTCCCACTGCAATGTAAGGAGATATTCCGAGAAAGCCCTGCTGGAAAGGACAAAAGTTCTCCCTCAAACAGTCTCTCCCGATCCAGCTTGCCACACTGTTAGTGCCTCCATCGCCAAGACCCAGACAAACATCACCACATGACCCCGGGACACCCTGCTAAGTCACCAAACATAGCAAACCACTTGGGATGACCACTGTCAGAAGTGTTATTTATCCAATAAATGACCATACCCGCTTCCCTAATTATATTTTCCTGATTTATTGTATTACTGTTTCATCAATCTGTCTATTGATAATTCCAGGAATTCTGCTTGTGAAAGACATGTGCAATGCCCGGGTAAGAGGAGCTGAACTGGGATCTACAGAAATAGAATTCATCCCAAATAAACTCAAATCTGGAGAATTCTCTGCAAATATTCAAACTGCTGGGTAATTAAAACTTTTCAATTCTTTTTGGTAAAATTTCAATTTCGCTGCACACTGTTAATACAAATATTTCAAACAAGCAAAAAACATGGCCGAAACTATCTACATGAAATTTTGAAACTTTGATTGACAAAAATGGTACTTTAGTGCTGTAGATACTACTCGTAATTTGATTTTAAGTGCTGGCAATATTTATTTAGTTGTTTTAGTTGGACTATGCTTCTGAATGACAGAGCGGTTTTGAAACAAACAGTTCATAATAACTTTGCACTTCTTAAAAACTAACCTCCAAATGTTTGCAAGCCTTTCAGAGTGCTTACTGTTTGAATACAAATTTGTTTACTTAGACGTATCTTAATACACCTTCCGCATCCTTTAGCAATCATTAACTACAGCTCGCGTTATTAAGGCTCCTAGGATCCCCATTCCAATAACGCGAACTGTAGTTAACGTGTTCTGCCCTCTGATAACCGCTGTCATTAAGAAGTAGACGTGGGTCGTTACGCTGTTTTCAAGAAACGTAACGAAACCAGTTTCTTGGTCGGCGTAACCTGTTTCAAATCAGGTTATTTTTGTAACTTGTTATTTTAATTCAGCTTCAGTTACACACGAAACTGTATACCTCCACCAACTATACAGTTACGCACGAAACTGTATACCTCCACCAACTATACAGTTACACACGAAACGAAAATAAATGAAAGCACTATCTAGTATCTAAGTGTTTGTAGCTATACAGTGAAATCAACATGTATGAAATTAACTTCCCTTCATACTTTATTCAGGCTTAGGACAGACTGCATTAATTAAATGTATTTATAATTAATTAGTGTTCACTATGATAAAATTTCACTTTACGCAATTGAAATTTAAAATGCATCATTTTCCGCCACCCCAGGTGCAAAAAGTTCCCTTTTATAGTAATTAAGGTGAATCTAAAGATTTTTCTAAAAATTATTTGTAATAAGCGTTGACAGTGCGATCGAAAATATACCGAAAGTACTCAAAATTATACACAAGTACAATGGACGAACTAAAACAAACTGAATTATTTTACTTTAAATTCAAAAAATGGTCGCTCGCTTCCCAGAAACGGAACCCACTCCCGCTTACTCGAAAATGTTCAATTCAAAATCTCACACGCTCGGCCGGCCGGTAAACGCAACTAAGCGAAACGTGAAACGCGGCGAAACTACTCTGCAATCAGTTACTCACATCACACCCAACACAGTAATAACGCATTTACAAAAATAACTACTTGTAATTTTATCGAAACTAGTTATTTCCGTTATTGTAACTACTGACGTTAAATAACCCTCACGCCTATTAAGAAGTGCAGTTTCAGTGTGGCAACTGATTGAGTATTGCCAGTATTTAAATTTAAATTACGAGTAGTTCCTACAATTCGTCTTTTACCATCTATCTCCCTCATGTAAATAGTTATCTTTATAGCAATTAAGTTGAAGGCAAAGTGTTATTTCTAAAAATGTTGATACATATTTTTTTTAAATTAGCTCCACAGAGAAGGTCCTGAGGGAAATTGTTTCACTCTTTATGTCATCTTTTCCTCTCTATGTCAGCTGTGTGTAGGGTTTTTTTAGAAAAGGAAGGAGAGGAAGTTCTGGGAAGGAAAAAGGTGTGATGGGCGGGTAGGAATCTGGGGGTCAGCATGTCCAGGAATGACGGATATATGAATCTATTCCTCCCACTGCAGTGCAAGGCGATGTTCCGAGAGAGTGCTGCTGGAGAGGTCAAAAGGATTCCCTTCACCAGGCTCTCTCAATCCGACCTGCCATTCAGTTGGGGGGCAGACGAAATCACCGTCAAGATTCTGAAAAACCTCACCCCATGAACCCGGACACCCCTGCTAAGTCACTAAACATAGCGAACCACTTGGGGCGACCTATGGAAGAGGTGTTGGTTATCCAATAAATGGTTCCCGGGGCGGCGGTACCAAAACTCGCCTCCCAAATTGTGTTAATTATTAAGTAAGTGGGTCGAGCTCCTTTGAAAGATTACCTTCTTTTATAATAATATACCGCATAAGTAATACCACACAAGAGTCCCTAAAGTAAAGTGTCTAAAGCTGGTGACACTGTGATGTTCCCAATTCGTGTATTCATTTAAATATTCTTCAATAACAATACGTATCCGAAATCCGAAAACTTCAATATCTTGGTCATGTGATGAGACATCCAGATAAGTATGAGATCCTGCATCTCATAATGCAGGGAAAGATTGCCGGAAGACGGGGCCCTGGAAGAAGGAGAACCTCATGTCTGAAAAACCTGAGACAGTGGTTTGGCCAGTCTACCGTGGAGCTGTTCCGGACCGCATAAAGTCCGCATAGCCAACATGATAGCCAACGTCCGTTGAACGGACAGGGCACAAGAAGAAGAAGAACAATATGTACATTAATATAAATATTCTTCGATAATAATAATACGGGCATGTGCCTAATGTAGTAGTCGAAAAGCCTGTGAAAATCCGTAATCAAAAATTAATTTACGAATAAAGAACAGAAAAAAAAAATCATTCCAGTATTTTCTACTTCTTTTCTACGTTTTCATACAATTGTGGAGGAATCTAAAATGATAAATGAGTCGTTCAATTTCTATATCCGCTATATCAACTTTCACTGATTCGGAGAAAACCGCAAAAAACTGTCGCATCTCTAACGTAAATAAAAAATTGCGTTTTTTAAATTATATAATGAATTGGAGTAATATACATTCAAAATGTGTTCATTTTTCAATGTATGTCTAGAAATATTTATGTAATTTTGATAAATAAAATGGATATAACGAATTTTGATACTCACTTCGTGATTTATAATAGAATATAGAGGCTTTTGAAACTCAATTGACCCGAGAGGCGTGTTTCTACACCCGCCATCTTGGCAAAACAACTGCTCGTGATTGGTTGAATTCTGATATAACGGGTTTTGATAGTAACTTCTTCAATGATATAGCGGGTTTTGTTTCTCACTCGCAGTTTTAACATGGTTTTTGGTCGAGATAAGGGAGGTTTTGAAACACAATTTTAAGATAGTCTTGTTCCTCGCAAAAATGTGAACAAGGTGTCATACTCAGATAATTTTGTCGAAAAATCGGATATAGCGGGTATTGAAATTATAGGACTCAAATATTCTTTGTAGATGACTCACGACAGTGCTTTGCTGGTGTGTACTATATATTCATGTTATGTATATGTATGTTGTTTGTAGATCAATCAGTCTACTGATGCAGGTGGCTGTGCCGTGTGCTCTATTTGCCCCCGGACCAGTGACTCTGCAGCTCCGAGGGGGCACAAATGCAGATATGGCTCCGCAGGTAAGGATAGCATGCTTCACATAGAACCTTAATATAATAAAGATTGGTGGAATAACACAGTCAATACTTTTTAACTAATTAACTAACTAACCAGAATTCGAATTTTGAACATCTAGCTGTCACAGTTACTTTGTTTTGCTCTAGAAAAAAATAATTTTTTTTTTATTATTTTAACTAATATTTTTATGTTTTCTGGTCAATAAAAGTGTAGTGTGTTGTTCCTTGAGGATTCTTCTCCCCTCTTATCTTCCAGGAGTCACTTTTCATCGCTGATTTCCAGATATTTATAACCTTTTTTATTTCTGTCACTTTCCATTCATTTTTTTTTTTCATTTCTAATTTTGTGAACAATGGAGGGGGACCCTCCTGGACACCCTAAAAAGCCCCCTGATCCTCCCCCTGACCCCCCAGATGGTGAAAATGTAGTAATTTCGGACAGTGAATCTGTCATTCTGACTACCCCCAAAAAAAGGAAGTTTAGTCCCTATTCCTCAATAAAGCATGACTCTCTTTCTTTTCAGTCTTCACCTGCTCTTCCTCAACCTCCTCCTACAAACTTTTATTCTCCTCATTCTTGTGGCCCGTTCATTGTGTACGCTCAAAAAACTGAGCAAGGTAAAACCATCCACCCTCTTGAATTAGATCCTTTCTAATAAGCCTGGAGGTGTAAAAGCCGAGGGTCGCTTCAGAATCTCTGTTGAATTCCTCTCAGGTTCAGCCGCCAACAACTTTATCAAAAACATATTCATTTCATCAAATTCTAAATTCAAGGCGTATATCTCAACTTTCAATGTCATTCGAATGGGCCTCGTCGGAGTTATCTCGACCGATCTGTCCATTCCAGAAATCCTGTCTTCACTTTCAACCCCCCAAATATCGGCAATCCCATAAAAGCCAGGAGGCTAAATTATAAGGACACCTCTGAGGGCATCATTTCCTGGAAGCCCTCCCAATCTGTCGTCATCACATTCGAAGGACAATCTCTTCCCTCCCTATTTATTTATTTTTCAACTCCTTACCAGTTGAAATGTATACTTATCCCACCACTCAATGTTACAATTGCTGTCGTTTTGGTCATACCAAAGCTGCATGCGGATCCCCTCCCAGCTTTTTCAAATGTGGAGTAAACCACACAGCTGACCAATGTTCTCTCTCTTCACCTAAATGTTTTAACTGCTCAGGTGCTCATTCCGCCATTAACTCTTCTTGTCCGGAACAATCTCGCCAAAAAAATATAAAAATTTCAATGGCCTCTCAGAACTTGTCTTTTCTGCAGGCTTCTAAACTATTCCCGCTTGTCAAAAAATCATTTGCCGAGGTTTTATCCAGTAACTCTTCATCCAACCCACCCGCCTCCTCCTCAACATCTTCTCGTTCAACTAAATTCACATACACAAACCCTATCTCCAAACCGGCTTCTGGATAGGACCAGCAACAACACAACTCACTACTCTTAACCCTTCGAATAATAAGAAAATAATTTTCTGTCAAATTTTGCCTATCAAGGTTTGCGCGCAAAATTCCTGGTTCTTCCCATGCATTTTAAATGTTCCTATTTATTGGTTTTTTTTAATGCTTTTGCAAAAACAAAAATTGTTCTAAAATCTAGATAAAATAATCTTTCCGGTGTGTTTATTAGAAATCAACATTTTTGTTTCTAAATATTAAAATTTTAATATTGGAAATTTAAATTGGCTAAAAAAATGCATACCTGCGAATATTCGAAATAAAATAGAATAAACTAAAAATTTTAAATACAGATTCCTTTTCTAAATAAAATTTGAAATAAAACTGTCACCTCACTTTTTATCACTTTCATACAATTTTATTTTTAAATTAAATGTGTGATACGTCACAAATTGGCGAAAAATTAAACCGTCACTTTTGATCGGGTTTGTAAAA
This sequence comes from Limnephilus rhombicus, assembly GCA_929108145.2. Classification (NCBI taxonomy): domain Eukaryota; kingdom Metazoa; phylum Arthropoda; class Insecta; order Trichoptera; family Limnephilidae; genus Limnephilus; species Limnephilus rhombicus. The sequence goes on from OV815283.1 coordinate 44,380,233, forward strand.
TATCTGAAAAACCTAGCTCATATAATTCAAGACAATGAGAAGCATTATTTCATTCCGTTTCTAACATAAAAGAAATCACAAATATTCGCATGACAGGAAGAGAGATATCTAACTTTTAATAATGCACTGTCGCTCTGGGACAATCTGGGTCTCCTGTTATTATAACGGCATATGATGTTTTGGGACAACTTGGGTCTCCTGTGATTAGACGGGTTAAATCCCAATGCTTCACCTCTTTCAAACACCACAAATGGGTGTGCAAACAATTATAATTCATCCTCAACAAACCATCAAAAGCTTTCTGAACAACTCTCTCAAGATAATTCTTCATTTATTCAAACTCTTATTATGCTTCTAATTGACCTAATTTCTTCTCAAACTAATCTACTGTCCAACGCTGCTTCTATTATTTCCACATTAAAATCATTTATTCAAAATGGCTCTTCAAGATGTCAGAATTCTTCAGTGGAATAGCCGCAGTGCTATTTCTAACAAATCGAACCTTCTTAGCCTATTAAATTCAAACCTTGTTTCTGTGGCTGCTGTCTCGGAGACATGGTTTACTCCATCCACCCACTTTAATGTGGGAGGGTATTCCTGTCTCCGCGATGATCGCCCGGAAGGTACGGGCGGTGGTGCTGCCCTTTTTATTAAAAAATCCCTACCGTTTTTTCCAATAAATAATATCAAACCCCCCAATGCTGACTTTTAAATGGTTGCAGCTAAAATAAAGGACACTTCCTTTGTTTCTCTCTATCTTCCCCCAACATCGCACTTCAATAAACAAGCGTGGTTGCAAATTGTCCGTCAACTAAGCCCTCCTTTCTTTTTATTGGGCGATTTTAATGCCCATTCCCCCGTCTGGGGTTCTGCTTTCTCTGATCGAGATGGTCGAAGTGTGATGGATTTCCTAGATGAATCCAACCTTTTTCTTTTGAATGATGGATCTCCTACTAGAATCTCTCGCCCCAACACAAATCCCAGTGCAGTGGATCTCTCCATATGCCCTACTAATCTGGCACCTCTCCTCGTGAGTGGTGTCCCCTGACCCTTGCTCCAGTGATCATTTTCCGATCTCCATCACTTATCAAACTTCTTTCCATTCAGACAAGTTCAATATTTCAACAAAGATTAAAACAAAACACATCAAATGGGATGAATTCAACTCGTATATGGATAAGTTTATACAAAATTTACCCTCTACCAATACATTATCTGTCAAAGATGACTATGATAACTTCAAATCAATGCTCATAACTGCAATTAATAAATCAAATCCTCCCCCTAAAACCAAATCTCTCAAAAAACTCCCTCCAACTCCCTGGTGGGATGAGGAATGTTCCAAGGTAGTGAGAATTCGGAAAGCTAAATCTCTTTCCTATCGTCACAATATGACTATGAAGAACTATCTTATACACAAAAATGCTGAAGCCAATGCCAAAAGGGTATTGAGGTCAAAAAAAAGATCCCGGTGGTACAACTTCTGCGGTTCAGTATCTCCGAACACTCCAATTTCAGAAGTTTGGTATATGATTCGAAGATTTCGATCCTCCTTCAGTTCAACATCTCCTCGAGCGTCTCATTCTAAATGGATAGATGAGTTCTTGGACAAAATTGCCCCCCCTTCTGTACCTAACTTAGATGAAATAACTCCCATCCACAACACTCCTATGGCTGATCATTGGCTAGACTCTCCATTCACTTTAATTGAATTAAAAAACTGTTTATCAACAGTCAAGGACTCATCTCCTGGCAGAGATGGTATACCTTATAGCATTATCAAAAATATGTTCTAAATCACTTCTTAAACATCTTAAATAAATAATAATAATAATAATAATGTTTATTCCAGGATGTGGGGAAGATAGTGCAATCCCACACGTCCCATAAAGTTGTAGATATTTACACAACAGATAAAGTAAAAAAAAAGTAAATAGAACAAACAAATATAAAAGACATGAGCGATAATAGAAATAAAATAAATAATCAATTATAATGTAGGACGTGGTCTGGAGTGAGCTAGGGCCCAGCGCTCGCTCAGGAGTGGCGCTTGATGCTGGAAGGCTGCGATCACCACTTTGTTATCGGAAGCCATTAGCCGCATCCTGGCTCCAGTGACCCGGTGTCTCATCAGACCGGCGAATCTGTGTAGTCCTAGCTCCGTAAACATTGAAGATGCGCTGCTGTATCTTCTGTATCCAAATATAATTCTGCAAGCATCATTATATTGGATCCGGAGTCGTTCTATTGAGCTGGTACGGTAGTGACACCATGTTTCACATGTATATAGGTTTGACAAATCATTTGAAGAATCTTCGGGCAATCATATTAGACAGTATACTGATACTTCTCCGCTGTCGTTCAATATCACTGTCATCCGAGAGGTCTTCAGTAATAATGTGTCCCAAGTATTTTACATTCTTAGATGCGTTTATATTTTCCTCATTAAGTTTTACAGGGAGCATTTTCTCGGGATTTTTTCCATGGTTGAATGCGATTAGTTCCGTCTTCTTGGGGTTGTACATCATAAAATATTCCAGACTGGCATAATGGTGACTGGAGTTCTCAAATAATCATTCCAATCCTAAAATTAAACAAATCACCCAATTCTGGATCCAACTATAGGCCAATTGCTCTTTCATCCACCCTCAGTAAAATTTATGAAAAATTAATTAATAACCAGTTAGAATTTTTTTTGGAAAGTAATCATCTTCTCTCCATCTCAATTTGGATTTAGAAAAAAAAAATCTACACAAGATAACCTTGCCATCATCAGCACTGATATTAATTTATCCATTTCTAACAAAGAAGTACGTCTTGCAGTCTTTATAGATATAGAAGGCGCCTTTGACAATGTTTCCATCTCAATTCTTAAAAAAAACTTTTAGGCCTTGGCTTACCCCACATGTTTGTCCAATCTATTATTAATCTATTTCTCGGTAGGAAAATTTTCATTGAGCTACCAGGTGTTACTCCTCAGAGTAGGTCAATTTGAAAGGGTTTACCCCAAGGCGATGTATTATCCCCCTTACTGTAGAATATACACACACACGATATGCATGTCACCATTCCCCCTCAAGTTAAAGTTATTGAGTTCGCAAATGACATAGCTTTCTTCTTATCATCCAAAATCATTCCATCCGCCGTCAAATATCTTAATGTAGCCATGGATGCCTTTTGCACATGGCTCACTTTAAATGGTCTTGAACTTTCAGTCCAAAAGAGTCAGTGTATCACCTTCTCAAACCGTCATAATAACCCCCCCTGTTCAAATTTTATTTAAAAACTCTCCAATGCCTCTGAACTTGAATTTTTGGGAGTAACATTTGATAGGAAACTTAAATGGTCTTCCCACATTCATAATATAGTTACTAAATGTGAAAAAAAAATTAATATCATCAGATCATTGACTGGCATTTGGTGGGGTGCACATCCTACCTGCATTAAGTTGCTTTACAATGCACTTATTCGAAGCCATCTCGACTATGCCTGCCCACTTTTTAGTACTGCATCCAAAAATGCACTTAGTAAATTAGACAAAATTCAATCTAAGTCATTGCGAATAATAACTGGAGCGATGCAATCGTCGCCCATCAATTCCCTTCAAATAGAATGTTCTGATCCTCCTCTTTATTTAAGGCGTCAACTATTTGCTGACAAATTTGTTCTTAAATGTTTAAATTCTAAAAGTCATCAGGTTATTCCCAGAGTCTCGTTGTTCAACGACTCAACGCATTCAATAATATGTTCAATGACATTATTTCTTCTAAATGGCCCAACTCTTCTCTTTTATTTACTGATGGCTCCAAATCTCCGAACTCTCCTAACTGTGGTATGTTTACCACATTAATTCTAATGAAAGAATATTGTATTCAATTTCAAACCAATTTTCAATATTTTCTGCCGAGTGCATTGCAATAATTGAATCTCTCAAATATATAATAAAAAATAATTTTGAACATTCTCTTGTTCTCTCTGACTCTCTCAGTTCCCTCCAAAAACTTAAATCCAGTCCTCTTCTTCATCCTGATGATCACTTTGTATGTCTTATTCCAGTACTGATAACCTCCATTCAAAGCTCTGGAAAAACTGTCACTCTGATTTGGATTCCTGGACATGTTGGCATAGTGGGTAACGATATTGCTGATTCCTTGGCAAAACAAGGAGCGTCTAACCCTACCGTTACCCTCGTAAACCATATTCCCCTCTCTGATATTTTTTCCATCATCAAAGATAGATCCCGCAATGTTTGGACAGAGTATTGGAACATTTCTAGGCAATCCAAGGGTGCCCGCTACGCCTCAATACAAAGGACTATCCCATCAATACCATGGTTTCAAAAATTCCCCCATTTTTCCAAAAAAGAAATTTCCTTACTTATTCGAATGAGAATCGGACATTGTTCCGTTCCTTCTCATCTTTTTAAAATTCATGTGCTTGACTCCCCAGATTGTACGTTCTGTGGTCTAGATGTGGGAACTTTAGATCACATATTTTTTGGTTGTTCCTCTCTAAATAAATATCCTCTCTTCTATCAAGCGTTGTCCAAAATTGCCTCCCCTCCATTCAACATCTCATCTCTTCTAAGTCTGAACTCTACTCCAATCTTCCATAAAATTCTGAAATTTGCATATTTAAATAAAATTAATATATAAATTCACCTTTCCTTTCTTTGTAATTATAAATGATGGCCTAGAACACCCTTGAAGGGTGAAAGCCAGAAATAATTGAAAAAAAAAAAAACTAACTAACCATCACGCCGTTTCCCGCAGGGGTAGGCAAAGAGGACGGACTGCCAAACAACTCGATCTTGGCACACGCTCCTTGCCTCGTTCACATTCATACATCGTCTCGTACATGCTCTTCTACTGTTCTGACTCTTGACATGGCCTGACTCAAGTATTTATGGTTCACTTTATTTTTTGCCAGGCCTCGACCATATTTTATCAGAGGGTCAAAATATTTCTGCTCTATAATAAAATGCAAATAAATGGAAAATTTCTGATCATACCCCAAAATTAAAAACTGTTTTTGAAAGATGATAAATACGCCTTAAAATTTTATAAATAGAAATAAACATTTAATTTTTGAAATATAAAAATTTTGCACCTAAGCATAAAAAGTTTTAAAAATGGCTCACCTTACCTTTTTTCTAACTAAAGTTACAGATATCAAAAAATAAATTAAAACACAGACATATTTTTTGATTTCATGATTTTTTGACGTTCCCCCGTCCCTGTCACACATCGTCAAATTTGTGAGACACCCTCCCCCCTAGTGTGACGTGACAAATTTTGCAATTTTACATCTAAAAATTTTTATTATTTTAATGATTTAAATTTTTACACGTGATGTCACAGAGCTGATGACCTCCCATCCCCCTTGTCATACAATGTTACACAATGTCACAATTCTCTACTCCTCCCCCCCTTAAGGTGTGACGTAGGTGTGACGTAATTGATGGATGGCCCCTAATGTATTATCAACGTTTTCGTCACCTCACTTTTTTGTTGTTCCAAATTGCGATTCGAAACTTTGGTTTCATAGAGGTCTACATTTTACTTCTTTTGTTGTTATTTTTTATGTTTGAATATAAAGCGTGGTATTTTCTCTTTCTAACACCATTTGAATCATATTTGTCACTGTGATAGTAAGGGAGACACAACGATATCTACGAGACTGAACAAATAGACTTTTAGGGTTAATGCTTGTTTGCCTAATATAATCACAAAATATGTTTATTGCCAGGTTGACTACACCAGTGAGGTGTTTCGCCCCAATCTGGAGAGGTTTGGGGGTGCCACGTTTGACTTTGAGCTGCACAAGCGCGGATACTTCCCCAAGGGGGGTGGCTACACCACGGTATACGTGACACCCATCAAGTGTCTGAAGGCCGTCACTGCTGTAGATCCAGGCAAACCGGACACACTCCAAGGCTTCAGTTTTGTAGCTGGCATGCTTAACAAAAAGGTATAACTCAGTTATTGTGCTGTACAGGTTAGTCATTTAGTTTCAACTTCCTTCAATAGATGGCGTTGGTATAGTGTTTTTTTTTTAGCTCCTTACAGGAGGTTCTGAGGTAAACAATTTCCCTCAGAGTCTATGTCATCTTTGAAGATGCTGTAACACAAAAAAATTTAATTTTTTTAAAAATAATTTTTTTTTTAAATACAAATTTTTATGTTTTTTTAAATTAAATATCAATAGTTATTATTAAATATAACTTTATACAGTCGATTCCGCTTAATTGGTATACCGGTTTATTGGAATAGCAGATTTTTTGGGCAGAGACCCAGGGAACAGAAACCAAATAAAGAATCTAATACTGATTTACTTTGGTGGTCTGGGACACCACTCCCAAGGGTCGACCGAGACAGGTTTTTCATTCGCGGCCGAGACCGAGACTGAGAATAAATTAAAATCTCGGCCAAGACCGAGAGCTGAGACCGAGAATAGATAAATTGAGAAAAAAAATGAAAATGCGATAATTTTTCCATAATATAGTATATTTAAGAATGTAATAATAATTTTTTTTAATAGTTTTAATAATCAAAATTGAACAACATGATGTTGTAGCACATAAAAAAGCAATTTTTCTGCATTTTCACCCTTCAAAGAGTGTCGCCTCATGTCGTATAATTGACCAGCTCTGCTAAAGAACTGTTCACTTGCTACACTAGTAGGCGGTGCTGATAAAAACTTTTTTGCTGCAGGCCTAAGTACTTGATATGGTGACGAATACCAATACTCAAAAATATTTGCATTTCAATATGCTGCGGCAGCAGCGGTAAGTAAAACTCGCCTAGCTGCCAGCTGACCAATCACAATCGACAGCTCTCTCACGCACTGATACCAAGTAACAAATGTGGACGCGGGCGGTAGATTTGAATCCCATTATCCTATACCGTGCCTACTTATAATGTCTCGGTTATGGCCCAGAATCATAACGTCTCGGTTATGGCCCAGAATCTCGGCGATTTTTCGCCGAGAACCGAGACAGAGTTCTCAGAAGAATTTGTATCTGCAAATACCGAGACCGAGACCGAGATCTCGGTCGACCCTTAACCATTCCGTTTAATTGGGACAAATACCCATCTGAATTTGATGCAAAACGTATTTTAGTAAAGGAATTTCATTTATGAAGGGCAGGCATGCGGTATGCAACGCAGGTGAGGAGGGGAGATGCACCGTGCTATGGGTGTTCCAAGTTCATTTGGTAGTAATTCAGTAGATTTCACCTCCACCGACATTCTTTAACATAAAATTGTTCAGTTGGCAGTACACTGCCGCGTGTATAAGAAATAATTTTTTACGCTACTAATCGGTCAGATTTAAAAAAAAAAATTTACATTAACTTCAAGCAGGAGGCCCCTTAGGAAAATAATTTCCCCTCAGGACCTATGTCATCTGACATGCTGTGTGGAGGGTCTTTTAGAGGAGAGGAAGGAATGGAAAGGAGGCCAGCAAATCGTTCCACAGCCGAGCTGTTGGACACAAGAATAATAATAATAATAATAATAATGATTTATTGTCTTCATTTCTTAATAACAAATAGAGATAATGATATCCTCACTGGGATCTCCCGTGCTGAGGATTTCATTTACATTTTATAATTCAATTATAAGAATAATATGAATTGGACATAACATATATCATGTAGTATTTTTTTTTTAATAATTATAAAGTAAATAAGATAGTGTTTTTTTATAATTCAGTTCATTAGATTCGGTTTTAGTCTGTATTTGATTTCAGTATATTTTCTATTTCTGATCTCCCTATATTTAGTATCCAGCTTTTTATTTGAAATTTAAATGTTATAATGTTGAGGTTTTTGAGTGAGAGTGGTATTTTATTGTAGAGTTTAATGCCATAATATAAGAAGCTTTTTTGCCCAAATGTTGTGTTAGCAGTTACTTGTTGGATATGTTTTTGACCATGAGATCTAGTGTTTCTAATGTACGTGTCAGTTGTTATTTCTTGGGTTTTGTACTTATGAATGTAAATGAGTATAGTTTTAGAATATAGTTGTTTAATTGACATTATGTTAAGATTGTTGAAGATTTCGTCAGTGCTAGTTCTTACAGGAACTTTCAGTATAATTTTCATTATAGCTTTTTGAGTTTTAATAAGTGGATTTAGTATGTTTTTATTTGCACTGCCCCATCCGATAATACCGTATTCTAACAGTGATTGGCAGAGGGCCATGTAAATCTTGATTAAGTCTTTTTTAATAAGGACATTCCTGATAGATTTGAAAAAATAACTTAGGTTTTTAATTTTATTATTTAAATAGGTAATGTGTTCGGTCCATTTTAAGTTTCGGTCAATTTTTAGACCCAGATACGTTATATGGTCAACGTTTTCTAATGAGGGACAATTACAATTCTCATTTAAGTGATGCGGGCTATGAATTTTCAAGTTCAGGTTTTCTTCAGAGTTTTTCTTATTTTTTATTTTGAAAGTAATGAATTTGGTTTTGTTAGCATTAAGTGTAAGTGAATGGTAGTCTAGCCATTTTTTAATCCTATTAAGTGTGTCTTCTGCTTTCTTAAATGTTTCTGTCCAATTATTCCCATTTATTAGGAGAACAGTATCATCCGCAAAACTGATGATTTGAGAATGAGAATGAGTTGAAGAAGCGACCCGTTCTCATTTGAGAAATGTCGACTGTGTACATATGCGTTGGGCATGCGTTTGGCGTGTTTCCCGACTAAGCACCAGTGCCGAAGGGATCAATGATGCTAGTTCCTCGTATCATTCATCGAAGATGATCCCTTGTAATGCCGGTAGAACAAGGATAGCATTCCCAACCGACGCCTGTGCTCTAAAGATTGCAATCCATCTGTTAAGATGAATCTATCAAACGAACCGCCCGTTTCTGCAGAGTCGAGAGTATTTTTCAGGTATTTTGGAGCTCCAGACCAGAGGTGGCTGCCAAATTAACCGTGAGGCGCACTTGTGATTTGTACAGAGTTAGCAGTTGTGTACTATTAAAGTATCTGCGGGCCCTGTACAGTACGCCCAGTTTTTGGGAGGCTAACTTTAGATATTCCCTAGAAGTCTGATCTATACTGCCGTCTTTAGTAAAAACATATTGTGTTTTCCTAGAAACTCTAGGAAGACACGCTGTGTTTTTACTTATCATGGCGGTATATGGATTTTAAAGTTAATTGGATTTTAATTCCTTTCTGTTGATACTGTTCTGATATTAATATTATTTTATTGCAGCTAGCAGATGAAATGGCAAATGCAGCCAAGGAGAGATTAACCGGAGACCTGGGAATATCTAACCCTGAGATTGAAAGTTACAAGGAGTCCAGAGAAATGGCACCCAATAACGCTAATGGTATAATGTTAGTCATATCAATCTTCTATTTATTCAATTTGAAAAAAATTATTATTGTCTTTTTCAGTTTTAATAATAAGGAACTCCAAACAAAAAGATTATGGCTTAAATTATATGTATCCATTTACATAATTCAGTTTTTATTGTATCATTACATTACATAGTATAAAATGAAGTCGCTCAAAATGTATGTGCGCATAGATCTTTTAAACTACTCAACGGATTTTCATGCGGTTTTCACCAATAAATAGAGTGTTTCAAGAGGAAGGTTTATATGTATAGTACATGCTTATTACAGTAGAGAAAAGTGGAGAAATTCAAATATTTAATTCAGGCAGCTGGCAACGGGCAGCTGGCAAGCGGGTGGTGTGGATTTTATAAATGTTGGGTAATGGCATTGTGTTTCGTTAGCCACAGCAACGTCTGGCCGGGTTTGCTAGTATAATTATAAATGTAGTATTATTAAATCATCATTTAAAAGTGAATAAAACACCATTACACAAAAACGCTTTTTTGGTTAGCATCACCGCATCGGCGGCTTCTGATGTCACATTGAGCATTTGCAAGAAGTTATTAAGGAAACGTTCTCAAAATTCGTTAACGTGTCAATCGTCCCGGTTGGTTAGTCAGATTAGCAAGAACAAAGTTTTGTGATAAATTAGGTGTTAAAATTCTTTGAGCAATTTCTTTTTAATGTGTGAATAGCTTCAAACAAACCTATGAACAATCATGTGTCAGACATTTGTGAACAGCTCCACACAATCTCTACAGTCACTAGAGCATCCCATTTTTAAACAGAACAACATCCAATTTTTAAACAGAAATGGGAACGGTTACTAGTGCTATCTGAAGCGTTAGCTAAAAGAGGAGGTGGCGCAACAGGCATAATACCCCAAAAACAAATCACGATAAAGCAATCTAACTTGTGTATTTTGTTATTTCAGCCTGATCTGCACCACAACCACTGGATGCGTGTTGGGGGGCACGGGACTGGGTAACCGGGGTATCCCCACATCGGCGGTGGGACGCAGCGCCGCTCAGCTGATAGTGGACAGCGTCCACGCGGGGGCCTGCTTCGATTCCTACTGCCAGGTTACTTACTCTCCTTACTAAGCTAAAGGGCCGTGTTATGAAAGAGTGTATGAGTTGAAAGACTCTGGTCAAAATTACATTTCCATTACACATGCTATGATTTTTATATTCCTTGCTTTATGGTTGTTTTTTTTTCAGTGAAAGGCTTTTGTGTTATTTTGATAATATCTATAAATTTTTCATCGCAATTATTATTTTATTTTTTTAAATTATTGATCCACCCAGACTAGTGTGTGTTATATGCCGCTTACAGAGTGCTATATATGTGCTCCGGTTTTAAAATATTTTTTACTTACAAGTCCCAATGACACGGTGAAAATATTTCAAATTTCGAAATGCCTCCGAGGTATTCTAAATACGCTCTATATGTATTTCTTATTTTTGAAGTTGTCACAAAAAGCTGTTTGTATTTTTCCAAGGGACCGGTAAAAATAGGGCCAAAAAGGCCGAGGGACCGAAAAAAACCAAACTTCTTGAAGACATTCCCCTTAAGATGGTTTCACTGTATTTAAATTTTGTTATCCTACATGAAAATGTTAACAAAAAAACTTAACGAAACATTTTGACTCAAAATGTCCACAACTTTGAAAGAATTCGATATTTAGAAAACACATTCCTTTTGTATAGAGATTTAGTAAGAAAACCGTAACTTCACTTTTTATGCCTTATACACAATAAAAAAATACAAATATTTTTTTAACTTTCAACTGTTAACAAAAAAAAAATTACATAGTAATACATACATAATACACTTTTACAATTTTTGTGATTTTATTCATCACTCAAGTATAAATATTTGAGATAAACTGAGAAAAATAATTATTTCTCTTTCCAATGACGAACAAATCACATATCTCCGCATTATAGAAAAATAAATAAATCATAATGTATGGATGCCCCGGTCAGATCTGTCCTTCAGAGGCTCTAATAGAATATAATGTTTGTGGCTAGTAATCTCCTTCCGAGGCTTGAGGGGTTAATATATTTTAACTTTCAGGACCAAATGATATTATTGATGGCATTGGCTGACGGAACGTCTCATATCCGAGTTGGGGAAGTGACGCTGCACACAAAGACAGCCATCTACATTGCAGAGAAACTAACAGAGGTTTGTCATTATTATTACGCAGCTGGTGAGGTCACCCTCTGTTGATCTCTGCGGGTATGTCAGTGAACTTGGAAATTGCCTCAACTTTGGCGACACTGAGGCGACGACAATTCGTCACTTATTTCCGGACCTTAGAATTCGGTGAATTCAATTATGTTAACATAAGTTTGGCATGTGTAGTGAATGTAGTACATTGATCCTATATTTGTGTGCAGATCACTTAGCACATTGACCTCCACAGAAGTACTTCAGCCTTACTTGATTGTTTAGAACGGCTGCTTCTAAAGTTGAAAGTACCCACTTTGTGTTTCATTATTTTGTGAGGGAGACGTATGATAATGAATTTATGTTTCCTTTGCGGGGAGCAGACATACGTTCACCGTTTGTCTCATTTTCGACTGTTGTTGTTTAGTGTGTAAGAAAAAGCTGCAGCATTATATATTTAAGAACAAAGGCAAAACCATCTGCACGTTGACCTTTGATATTTTTGAATTTTTTGAATTCACTCACACTTCAATATTACCCGCCACCAAGACCTAGACAAACCTCATCCCATGAACCCGGGCACCCCTGCTAAGTCACCAAACATAGCGAACCACTTGGGGTGACCTGCGGCAGGGATGTTGGTTGTCCAATAAATGGTTCCCGGGGCGGCGGTACCCATACCCGCCTCCCAAATTGACCTTTTAACTATTTTCCATAGTTTCAAAATTATCGTCACAGCTAGTAGTATTGTAGGGGTTTACGGAGACCTCACGGTGCCATGTGTGAGAGAGATGCAAGAAAACGATGACTTTTTCCTTTGAAGGAAACAGACCCATGTACATTGTGAATCTCATCGTTTGAAAGAGCTGCAGATGATAAGGAACGTATGTTTATTGCATTTTTTATTCCGTTACGGTACTGTAACCCTGAATCATCATGGTAATTTTAAAAGCGCTCAATCTCCAACAGAAGAGGCAAATTTAATGTAATTAAATGACAAATATTAATTTTTTTTTTTAATTTTCAGGCAAAGTTCTCCATTCAAGAAGAGGGCCACTCAAATGTTATCACCTGCCAAGGGATTGGGCATATCAACAAATATTTGGAATAAATATGAAAAAAAAACATTTCGTTGTTCTTTTTTAAATAAATTTTTTTTGAGAATCAATTATGTGTTTACTTATTTATTTATTACCAACATTGTAAGTACACACATACTGATATAATACAATATTTAACACTGTGCATCAGTTCTTATACAAAGTTCGTAAACAAGAAAGTAGGTACTATATTATGTGAGTAGTGTAGCCACTCGAGCGACGGACTTAGTGAAACTCAATCGAAAATCTGGCAACATCGCGTTTGCCCGGAAAGCGAAAGGTCCTGGGTTCGAATCCCAGAGATGCAAATCTTTTTCTGATTTTTCTGTTTCCAGATTTTCGATTGAGTTTCGCTAGTATTGTTTTCATTTAATTAGATATTAAATTATTTGAGGTTTTACTCCTAAAGTTAAAAAAAATTAATTTAAATTAATATCTTGTTAATATTTTCCGCCCACTTTAAAAAAATCATACCTCCGAATTTTTATAAGGGGATACACAAACTAATTATAGTTCTGTATAGCCAATGAATTTACCTATCTTTTGTTGATTATTACATCTTTGTAGGATTTATAAAAAAAAAACTATAAAATCGTAAAGTTTTGTCCAAAACAAAATGTGGGCCAGTTTTGGACGGCTATCAATCGCAGAAAAATAAAAGCAGTCCATATTTTGACCTTAGTCGCTCCAGTGGGTAGAGCAGTCTTTATTTATTTGTGAAACTAATACAGTTTAACATGCTTAACTTTGCAGTCAGTGGCGTCGCTACTGTAGATTTTGTGAATAAAAAATCTATCAAAAAATTGTTTGTACATTTCCAGCAAAGTTAACCATGTCAAGCCGGGGGGGCAATATTTTTTATTACTGGCAACACTTCACAGCAAATATTTCAAGAATAGAATTATATATGTGATGCAAACAATGATAAAGAAAAATCTGTTTGCGATCAGAGCAAAACGCAGCCATTCCTTGTTGGCTACTTTTTCTATTTCTTCTTTGGACAGATTCTCTGCATCCTCCGATACCATTGCACTGGTTGCCTGCAAAACACATAATATTATAATACACATTCTATGGCAGGGATGGCGAACCAATGGCGGCCACAATATTTTTGGCACGTCACTGATCAGTGATCACAAAATTTATTATGCACTACGAAAAAGGTGTGAAGTGTATAGTAGGTGAACGAGCGAACCCGAGTGATCCCTACGCTACAGAATTTTCAGGTGCGGTGCGTGGGCTGCGATACGTGGGGTACAGTGCGGTGCGCGGGGTGGCGGAGGGAGGCGTGGCGCACACTCATTTGTTTTCGTACCTACAATCTACATTGCGAGTTTCTATTGCTAATTAATGACGCGTAGTTTCTTAATGCATAACATAATAGTGAATTTCGTTGATATAATTGTATTTTGAAGTTTATTTGAGTTTTATCTATGATTTAAATGTTATTTAATATGGCTAGTTCAGCAAAAAAAACAAAAGGTGCAAGATAGTAAGAGTATCAGAGAATTTCAAACTTGGTGGACAGAGAAATATGATATGATTAGTAAAGGTGACAAAGCGGTGTGTGTTTTATGTTCTGGAACAGTGGTATGTAGAACATCGTCTGTGAAACGGCATTTTGAAACAAATCACAAATCCGTTAGTCAAAAAAGCGAACTAGAGCAAAAAGAAGTAATTGCAAGTGCATTGAAAGACAGAAATAAACAGTTCTTGGCAAAAATAGTCATACGAGCGCGGCAAGTTACGCGGCTGCAAATCGTCGCCTCAGTTCTTATTTGTCCAACAGACCATTTTAATTTTTGTTCAATCTCCATTTTAAACATAAAAATAAGGTATAAAAGATGATACTTAATCACTTAAGTAAGAATTATTTAAAATAATAAGACCTTTACCTTTACGGAAATGGCTTTATCTTACACCTACCATAATGTTTCATTGAAATAATGAAAGAAAACCTTCTCCTCCTTTAAAATTTTCCAATGGTCTGTTGGACAAATACGAACTAAGGCGACAAAATGTCATTGCTCGGCGTAGTAAACCTTTTATTGATAGTAAGTATTTATTATTATTATTTTCCCAATAATCACAAAGTCAAAATTATTTGATGGCACGTTGATACGTAAAGGTTCGCCATCCCTGTTCTATGGATTCATTTTTAACCCCTCAGGCTAATTTGTTGACTTTTCGGAACAACTCACAATCGTTATGTCTCCCTTACTACCACCATAGTGGCCAAATCTAAACAGTGTTAGAAATATAAAACACTAAGCTTTACGTTCATATCTAAAAATGAACCACAAAAGAAGTAAAAAGTACGTCTTTAAGAAACCAAAGTTTCAGTTCACATTTGAAAAAAAATTTTGAACTTAGGGAATAATCATTATAGAAATTAAATGACAAAAATGTGAAATGACAATAATGTTTAAAATACATTTGTCTAATCATATATGTAAGTTCGTAAGTTGTTTTTGGGGTGTTACCTCCTTCTTGTTGCGCTATCTCCTTCTTTAGCCAATGTCCATCATCAGGGCAAATGCGTTGATGGATACTGTAACGCTGTCCGAAACGTTGGCTAAAGGAGGTAGCGCAACACGGCACTCCAAAAATAACTAACCAAAATACTTTTGGCCATGAAAATCTAAAATCATATATAAGTATGTTTTTTTTTCGAAAAAACCGCGAGGGAGCCATTTTCGAAACTTTTTAATCTTCGCATGCAAAATTTTTATATTTCAAAAATTAATTTTTTTATTTCAAATTATAAAGTTTGAAAGAATATTTTATCACCTTTTTAGTTTTCGGATATGTTGAGAAAAATTCCATTTATTTTGCTTTTATTGCAAAGCAGAATTATTTTGACCCTCTGACAAAATGTGGTCGAGACCCGAGGAGTTAACGCAAACATCACAAATACACATACAAACAAAATTAGATTTTTCAGCCTTTCTTGAAAGATTTGGGTTTGTTTATGGATAAAATTATTTATTCCAGTTCATATTGAATATGTATGGGCGCAAACAATTAATTCATCTTAATATTTTGAAGCATAATGTGCAAAAAGTGTTAAAAACCTAAAATAATTTGATCGGCGCCATCTGTGAATGCGTAGATTATAACGAAAAATACCTGAAATTAATTGTTTGCTCCCATACATTCTCAATGATATGAAGAAATAGTTATGCCAGTAAACAAACTAAAATCTTTCGAGAAAGGCTAACAAATACAATATTGGATCAACAGTGCAGTATTAATTTGTTAGCCTTTCTTGAAAGATTTGAGTTTTTACGGAAAAAAAACTATTTATTCATATTCATATATTGAGTATGTACGGACGCAAACAATTAATTCATATTTTAAAGTTTAACTTCTTGTAAAAAATGTTTTTCTCTGAAATAATTTAACTCGCGCCATCTATGAAAGTAGATTATCAATTCTTTGTCCTAAAAAATGGATCCATTATTTTACCAGTTTTTTTTTGTGAAAGGTATTTCTTACGTGACTGCCATCTGTTGTTAAATAGTCAAACTATAACGGATGTTATTTATAAATTCATCAAAAATTATGTTAATTTATTTTGAATTAATTAATTGTAGGTTAAATAAATTATCAAAAAATTATTTTTAATTAATCTGGAAAAATTCAAATAAATTAGTGTGTTTTACGACAACCATGACAAACTATAAAATAATTACTTACCGGATCAAATTCGTGAAACATGATTATTTTTCCTGCTCCCGTGTTCATGAATCCATTGACAACGCTTATCCAGTGAGGCACAACCGATTTCTTTTTTATTAGCGCTCTCAATGCAATTCCTTCTAGTAAAACGGCGCAAGATAAAATGGTAGAATCCCGAAAATATATTCCTGAAAAAAAAAAGCAAAAATAATTTGGAGGAGCTGGGATTTGAACCCAGGACTTTCAGCATGCGAAGCAGACACTCTACCACTGAGTTACACCCCCTGTGGGAAATGTTGTCAAAATAACGTATTAGAATAGAACAACGTAAATTTGTGAGCACATTTATTTGAAAATAATATTTTTTTTATCTTTTTATGGGTTCCATACTTAACTCAGAATAAAGTCAACTCGACACTTCTTTGTAAAGTCGTTAAAACCTAAAATAAACATTTGAAAAATAGCCCATAACCTAACTTAGCGTAACCTATTTGACCAATTTTTTTAATAGAATTTTTTCACCACTTTTAATGACTTTTCTATTGAGTTGATTTGATTCCGAGTTGTCAGTCGCGCTACGGACTGAAACGCAGTAGGGATTGTAATGCATAAATCACCTTACAAACACTACCTCGTTTCAGTCGCCTTACGCGCTTCGTTGCTCTATCTGTTTTTGTGATAGTGACGACCGTAATTATAGAAGGGTTAGCAGAGAAGATGGACCGCGTTTTTTTAAAAAATAAATTTTTAATGTAAAATTTTTTTTTGAAGTAAAAAAAAAAACGCGGTCCATCCTCTATGCTGACCCTTCTATAATTACGGTCGTCACCCTCAGTAAGAAAAAAAAAGTTTATTTTTTTTTTCTTAAGAAATAAATTTTCAATGTTAAAAAAATTTGTAAGTTAAAAAAAATGCGGTCCATCCTCTCTGCTAACTTTTGAGTCCGTGAATTGCGTTTCTTCTTGATATCAGACACAATATTGGTAAATTGGATTCAGATATCTGGTGTGGCATCGAGCCTGTTCCTGCACTTAAGCATAATTAGAAAATAATAATTTGCAGCATAATTAGAAAATCCCGCTTCGCTTATATAGATTATAGAAAACATAAGTAAAACAATAATAGCTTTTTCTGAGGTACTTCTTTTGACAAACTCGCCCAGAAATCATTTAAAGGCTGATCTTCACTAATTGAAAGTCAGAATCACTAATTAAATCAATTAGATTTTCAATCAATTAGATTATCAAACTCACTTGCACTTGCCTACTGGTTTAGCTGTCATGGAAAATGGATTCCGAACCCAGGAAGTGCTCTTATTAATTTTTGGAATATACTGTAAAAGAGTTGTTTTTAAGCTGTATACGTGTTCTTAATTCTTATGAAACCTATTCATCTATTTTTAATTTTAATTCATTCAAATATTCATGCAAGGCAGAAAAACAATCAAAATGATTAGATGGAACCGATGAAATCCAAAATTGTAATTGTTTTCTCTCTTTTACCAACAATTAGTTCATAGTTCGACTAATTACTAACAAGGATGTAGTAAGACTGATTGACTTTTAAATTATTTTACTTTCAAGTAAAAATATGGTTGAGTTCCTTGGGAACAGAAATTTCATGAAATACGTGCAGATCCGTTATCACGTTAATTAAACCGCTCTTTTAACTTCCATAAAGCTTAGTATCTGTACCTGGAAGGGTCTAATACCTAACTATTGTGAAATATTCTGAAATAATGTTTTGAAATATGAATATGTGTATATTATACTCTTATTAAAAGAAATTCTTCCGGCAAATTGTCGCGGAACCCCTATTTAGGTTATGCGGAACCCTGGTGTTCCGCGGAACACAGTTTGGGAAACCCTGATCTAAAATAATGAATGTCGTCTGAATATTATCCAAAACAAATATAAAATATCTATCGTACGTATATGTATTATGTATCTAGCATGAGTGTAGGCACGGTGGGGCAAGGTGGGGCATTTGCCCTACCCTGGCTGGCTGATTGACGACCGAGTTTCGTTTTCAAATTTACAGCACTTCGTAGGATGGTTTTTCCTTCTTCCGTTAGTTTTCTTTGTATTCATAGAGCATAAAGCATTAATATGTTGTAGAAGCCAGCTTTTTTCGATACCCTGCTCTATATTTTTATTTTTGCCACACCATAAGTCAAAACCTGGCTACGCCCATGGTACATAGTACATCTTTTTTTGAGAAATTACAATGAGAAATATTTATAAAAATGCACAAGAGTTAACAAAATACAGAAAAGAGAAAATATAAATCACATAAAAATAGGTAATCTGCCAAAATTGATTACGATTTTGAAGTTTGCTAATTTAAATTTTATTTTTTTTTGCAATTTTTTAATTTTAAGTAAGTAAATTATTGTCAAATAGTATTGGGCCGGTAAGTCAGTTGCTTTTTGCTCGGTGTGAGACAGATTTACGTCTGTCAAGTTGCCCTCTGCTGGTAGGAGCCCCCTGGCAAGATAAACCTAGTGATACCATTACTAAAATGGTCCATAATAAAGATTATGAAAAAATTTTATATCTTCCGTCTAGTCATTCATTTAGGCATTTAATCGAATTTAGAGTTTAACACTAGAAAGATAATCTACGTCTTTGCGACGTGAGTGAGACATTGTATTGCTGTCTTTTTTTTATTTCGCAATCTTAGTGCGCTGTCTATCTCGGGTAGCTCAGTTGCCAAGCAGATGCGCGGGGTGGCTCTGTTACCACGGTAAGTACAATAATTATGGCGAAATACATACACCGTACTTTCGAAAGACGTATGATTAACTTTTGTGTAACTTTCAGACTTCTTACAAATGTGATTTAGCTAACCAAAAATATTAAAAATGATTATTTTTAAGTATAATGACTGATTAGCATTCAAACTTTCATGGCGTACAATAATAATATGATTTATGCTTAAATTAAACATTATTTTTCAATAATAAAAGACTCAATAGTTTACAATTGATTTGAAAGGTTTACAACATATTATTTTTTTAATTTAATGTATTATTTTGGTTTTATTAACAAAACCCTAAACTAATTTTTTTACTACCTTTAAACTTTTTAAGTGTGATAATATGTCATATATACACTTTTAAAGTACGTCTTATCATTATTTTTAACGCAGATCAAAATAAGATTATCTTTCTGGGGTTAAAAAATGTATAGTTCCACAATTTTATTAAAAACTAGTTGGTTCCCGGCATGCGTTGCAATGCCATTTTCAAAGAAAGAAAATTGTTTCTTCCTGCACGTCCTTTACCGTGTGTCCCCGTACTCCTCCCGCATTTCCCTTCCACCTTCCATGCCTTCTCTCTTCTCTCTCCTCTCTCCCGCTCCACCGTCCCGCAAACCCCTTCAACAACGCGGGAAACGTCAAACGCATGAACTGTCAAAAGTACGATGTACTAAATTTTCTGAAATTATCCAATTTTCTGGGCAATTTTCTTAATTTTTCTTTCCGTAAGAACCTTCTTCAAAGTATTAGAAAACTTTTTTTTAAAAAGATGAATGAAATAGGTAAAGTCGTCCTGAAGTTATGGCTTGATCAAGGGAAACAGGGATTCATTTATAAATATACATATATATATAGATGTTTATTTTTCTTTTTATAAACTTGGAATACTAAAAATATTCATTAACAATGATTAATTTACGGTGGGATGTTAAAATTTATAATTAACTTTGGAAATTAGAGTTTCTTTGGAACCTTTGGGTTAGCTTCTTAATGCGATTTTTTAGAAGCCGACCATACTATGGAATTATGTTGTATTGGGCTTCTAAATAGGGATATTTACAACAAGTTTATGATTCATAATGAATGAAATTTTGCTCCAAAGGGATGTTAAAAATTATTACGAACTGTTGAAATTTTCTTTGGAACCTTTGGTTTAGCTTTTTTACGATTTTTGTAGAAAGGCGACCCTACTATCGAATTATGTTGTGTTGAGTTTCTAATTAGGGATGTTTACAACAACTTTGTGATTTCAAACGATTGAAATTTTTAATATTTCATTGTTTTTTACCTGCATTTGGAACGGTGTCACCATTCCCTGGTACCAAGCTAGCAATTTCTTGGATGTACATAATATGTAGGTAAACATTCAGCAACATCAGCATCAAGCGTTCCATACAGCTCAAATCCAACCAGATTGACGACACGGTCAACGCTATCATCACTGCAAACAAAAATTAAGTTTAAAAAATCATTAGAAACAACTTACATTATCAACTCATATAGTCATAAGAAATCTTCCTCCTTCTATGGTCGATATATAATTTAATCTGGTTTTCGGCGTTTAGTTTCGATGAAGCCATCAAATACTGGATACCAAGTACTATTAAGCTTAGAACTGTCGCGTTGTCAATTAACACTAATTGTTTTTTGGGGATTTCAATTGCTTAATTAGGCGTGCATTTTGGGTCTTCCCAGGATTTTAGGAATAAATCCAAAATAATGGTCAGTTTTAATTGAGAGGCCAAGAGGGATATTTTAATATTTCATGCTTTAAGCGCATTTTCAAAATCGCCTATATCCATAACAGCACCTCAAAAAAATCAGAGTGTGCAATTCACATGCGGTAGAAGTGAAACCTTCAACAAACTAAAGTAGACAATAGTGGGGAGAACACAATGCACCGCACAAAGAGGAGACCGATTATACAATCTCATTCTTTCGCAGGCTAAATTCTATAGATGTCCGTGTTTGTCTCTTTTTAGTGTCACTATTTTTCATTTCATCGAGTTTCAAATCAAAACTTTGCTAAAGAAGTTGCTTTAAAAACAATTACTTTAAAATTGTTAGATACAACATTCTTTCAAATGACGTATAATAAAATATTAAAATTATTTTTCTTATTTTGTAACTATTTATAAAGAGATATTTTCAATAAATTGTCAATGACCTTCAAATATTTTTCTTGGAAAAATTGGCAATAATTGCCGATTTGTCCGGATGACCAAGTTTCCCCGCCGTTTTGTCTAACGTATTGTAATGAATTGAAAGAGCTTCTAAATGATGCCGACAGATGCCAGCAGGGAAAGTGCTTCTATCGATTGCCGACAGGGGGGGCCGAGTAGGCGGTGGTCATTCTGGCCAGTTTACCGCTCAGATTCAATTAGCCGCTAGCGCACAGGTCGTGTAACTTGTTGCATAATTATTGAAAATTTGTAAACTCATAGCAAAGCAGTTTGATATCCAGGACGTATTTGAGAAGTTCCCTCACAGAACTCATAGTGTTTGAATGTGAATAATACCAAACATTACATGTATTAAAGAATAAAAGAGCACCAATAGCTGGAGTGAGGAGGTAGACGACAGCCGAAGCGGCGTTACGCTGGATGTTGACCCAGAAGCTGACGGTGGGGTGTGTGCTGTTGGGACAGCACTCGTACTTCCCTTCATGACTGTCCGCCCCCGACTTCACCAGCTGCCAGAACTTGTTGGGCTCCAGGCTTCTGACGTCCATCTGAAGTCACAATGGAACTTACCGTTGATGGAAATTGCGTTTAACACACATATAGTATGTGACTTGGGATTAAAAAAGATCATTTGAGAGTCGGATAACGAACCGCCCTCCCAAACCCCCTAGCACAGTCGATCGATAAGGATTGATATGATAACTTTCGGTAACTTCTCATCGTTCCCTTGAATAACTGCAGATCTCTAGTGTACAAACAACAGTTGACGTCAAATATATTATGAACACTTAGTCATTGTGAACTGTGATTACTTCTTATTCGTTGGCGATTTGAACGATGTAGTGAACGATGAGAACTTACTGAAAGTTATCCTATCAATCCTTATCGATCACCAGGAACCATTTATTAGATAACCAACACCTCTGCCAATCAACCGGTTCGGGAAAAACTGGTTGAGGGAAAACATTTGACCTCTCCAACAGGACTCTCTCGGGAGGGATGGATTCATATGTCCAAAACTCCTAGTACGTCTGACCTCCACATTCCCACCCAGAACTTCCTCTTCTTCCTTTCTTAAAAAGACCCTCCATACAGCAACCCCAATGGTGACGTGTGCCCAGAGGGGAATTATTATTCTCAGGGTTCCTGTGTAAAATAAAGAAGGGGCTTATCCGAATATTGAATGAGTAGAATATTGGTGAAGGAACCCTAAATAGCCGATTAGATGTCGAATGATCCCCAGTTCTATCTCAAGGACTGATGACAGCTAAGTCACAGGAACAATGTGTGGTTCAGTGATTTTTGAGGGAGGGTGATTCCATTAAAAAATTCATATTACATTATCAAAACAGAAAATAAAATAAGGTTTTAATCACTTTTATCTCCATTGATATCTGTGGCAAGCTAACAATGCATCAAATTCATTCCGACAGCATTGTTTTAATATTATAATAATTACATAAAATACTGCATTGTAAAATTGACTATCCTGAATTGTTTCAATTAATCAACATCCATATTACCAAAAGGTCTTGCCAAAATTTACTTCCCTTTTACCAACACCAAGACACTCTTACCTAAATTCCCCGATTCTGAGACTTCGTCCCGGAAATAAATATTCTGGTATGGGAGAAATATTTCACGACTAACCAGTATAAACTTTGTTTATTCCATATCTAGACACAAATAGACGTGTATAATTTCTGCAATTTTTATTTATATTGAATATATATTTATGTGTGACTTCTTATCATTTTTACCAATGTATTTTATCTTTACATTATTACATTATTATTATTACATATTATAAATTAAAGTCCTCCGCGTCGTCTGTCTACCTGTCTGTCTGTCTGTCGGTCTGTTTGCGATAAACTCAAAAACTACTGAACGGATTTTCATGCGGTTTTCACCAATAGATAGAGTGATTCGTGAGAAAGGCTTAGATGTATAATTTGTCAAGGTTTTGTGTAAATTGGTTGAAACATAACAATAATTGTTAGAAGTGTCGGAAAAGGTGAAGCCACCTGGGAGCTTTCATCAAAAACACTGCCTAATCCCTTTGAGATATAACAAAACAATGCATGGTGGTATATTCCTCTTTTATAGATCTTCAAAAAAGTCCGGTGTGGCATATATCTATCTTTTACGGATAGCTTACTATACCCATTCTATCTCCTAAAAAAATGGTCACGTTCAATGCGGTAATTGGAAAGTTATTTAGACGTATACAGTATTAAATATGTTAGTTACCTCAAGCATTTCATGCACATTATTATAATCTTTCGCACCATCTCTACATATTATAAATTAAAGTCCTCCGCGGCGTCTGTCTGTCTGTCTCTTCACAATAAACTCAAAGATGGCGGTGGTTACAAAGGTTGTATAACCATTCAGTAGATGGTGTTGTGTTTAGTTAGCCACAGCGAAGCGTGGCCGGGTCAGCTAGTTTTATTATAATATGCTCTTGATGTTTCACTTTTTCATTGCATTATATTTTCTTTATTGTTTTTTTTAAGTACTTATTAAAAATAACTGTGATACTTAACATATAAACTAGAATGTTAGAGTTACCCATTAGTTAGAGTGTGTAATAAATAAATAAATAAATTTGACCCGCGATGTGTTACTATGATTCCCATAGGTCCAAACCACTCTTGTGCCATTGGTCTCTAAAATTAGGGTCTGTCCCAGCGCCATCGAAAAAGTTAAATAGTTGCATAACTTACCGCTCGCATTTTAGCAAGTTGGAAGCTGACTTCTTCACCCTTCTGCATCCAAGTACCAAAGGTAAGGGTACAGTTCTGTACATCGTAGGGCCATCTCTTGTAATTGGACGTGCATAGTCCCCTGAAGGTCATGTGAGGAATACAGGTCACTGTGCCTGTTGAGGTCAGGAGGCAAGGGGCGTTCACAGGCCCAGTCATCCCTCCCCCCTGTTGAGCTCTGTGAATAAATAAAGATAATTTTTCAATATCAGCTTTCTTTATTAGAACATTGTTCTTGTGGTCTGATCATTGGCTAATGGCCGAAAAATCAAAGAATATGAGTGGTACTAAAATCTTAACACTTAAGACTAAATGTTTCTTTGTTTGTCTCTTACGCGTTCCTAAACCATTCATCCGATTGCGATGAAACTTTTGTGAATTGTTGTATGCATGCCCGCGAAGGTTTTTACACATAATGGTGAGCTCTGGCGTTATGAAATTATTTCCTGTACCATTCTTACGATTGCGATGAAACTTTGGTGAATTGTTGTACGCATGCCCGCGAAGGTTTCTGTATAGGTATATACCTACTTGAAATTTGTAAAATACAGTATTTCATATAGTTTAGCAGCAGGGAGGAAAAGAGATTGGGAGGGGAATCCGGGAGGGGGGGAGAGTAACAAAGGTAGGGGTTCACGGAATGCGGGACGAGAGTGGGGGAAGACAGGGAAGGTGGAAGAGGAACGCGGGGAGGAGGGGGGTTTGTGGGATGGACGGGGAAGGTGGAAGGGGAACACAGGAGAAAACAGGACACGGGTGGGGAACGGGGGCAAGAACGGTGACGCATGAGAAAGGACATGCAGGGAGCAACAATTTATTTTTTTATGTGGTATTGCAACGAATGCCGGGAACTCGCTAGTACTAAGTAAAATTATAAATAAGCGAACTAAAATACTTATGTATGTTACTGTAAAAGCCCGTACCATGGAAAAATCTTAAGATTTTCCAGTAAATCCTAAGATTTACCAATTTACGGACTTTTATGGTAACGTATACATTTGTTTTTCTAAACAAAATGGGCGTTATTTTTTTTTGGATTTCATAGGTTTGAACATCCGTTCGCTGAATGTCAGTCTCTCTGGCCGCTGAGACTTGTCGAGCGTCTTGCCCACTGCAATATCGGTTACTCGTGCCAAAGCGCGAATTTACCGCATTATATACAAGCCACAAGCCCTGCTTATTTATGGGGCTAAATCAAATACATATACATATTATGTAATTAATTATTCTATAAAATTTATTGTAATTTATGTATCCTTTTATGAATAAAAAAAAAAAATAATATTAGAATCGAGGACCCACCAAAGAATAAATTTCAGTGATGCATTTCAAATCACTAACGGGGCTAAAGAAGTTTAACTTCAAAAAATAAAATTTTATTAATGCATATTTTTAGGCTGCTATCTTTTTTATGTATGATTTCAATTCAATTCAATCTTTGGTGTAATTCCTACACGCGATTGAATACTTTTCTATCCTTTCTGTTTCAAATGTATCTGACAGTATTAATACCCTAGCGACTGTACGGTTGAATTTTAAGAATTCAACTACGGATATAACTCTGACGCCACGCCATATAGAAACCATCTATGAACTAATGCCAAAAGATGGCGCCACTTAAGTGGAATGTCGGCTGGCAGGCGTAAGTACTCTTGGATTATTATTATCATTATTTTAACTGCTACTAATTTATTTTAGTGACAAAAATAATCCCAAAAGCACACAGTCATAAATGAAAGTATAAACTTTCCTTCCAAACACAATCTCAATGACACACAATAATAAGTAATACATAAAGTTTGTGTATATTTTTTGGAAACTTACGCATTATTGTGAAGGGATACATCGGGGGTCCAAATTTTAGAACTGTGAATTACGGTTTCTTTTAAACCGCTGTAACTGTCTGGATTCCATGTCAAAAAGTCATCTTTCCAGTTCTGTAAATTGTTTCACGTGGGGTTACAAAATTAATTACAAATCACCAAATTTCACTAATCACAGTGCTACAAATAAATATAAAATGAATTTAAACCATGCAACTACAATATTATTAATTATTTGAGAAACTTATTCTTGGTGAATAAAATATATTTCAGCAAACTTACCAATACAACCCAGCTTCCGACGTACAGCATTCCAATCGATGAAAACTGAAAATGTAAATACATTCAATAAAAATAAAGTCCTCTGATTTATGGCGCCGTAACCGCGCTCAAAAAGAAGAA
The DNA here is from genome assembly GCA_929108145.2 of Limnephilus rhombicus. NCBI lineage: Eukaryota > Metazoa > Arthropoda > Insecta > Trichoptera > Limnephilidae > Limnephilus > Limnephilus rhombicus. The sequence continues at coordinate 44,406,478 of OV815283.1, forward strand.
GATGGAGAGATATGTAATTACGAATGTTAGAGTAGCGCGCTAATATTTAAAGCAATAAAATCGGTGCGAAATTTGTGAAAATGTTTAATAAACCACCACTCGTTTAAAATAGAGCATAAATCTCTTGGGGGCTGTCTAAAACAGGATTTAAGGAAACACTGTGAATTTTTTCATACATATAACTTGTAAAATAAACAAAAATTTTAACAAAACAAAAAAACGACTTCAAAAAGTGCACTAAAACGTAAAAAAATAATTTTGTATTCTTCTACAACTTCATAATCAACTTACTTTTTCTACTCATCAACATGTAGGTACGATTGTTATTTTTGGAGTCGGTGTCATCCAAGGTAGGTTTGTAACTACATACATAGTTATAGGTGAGTTGTGCTTGTGTCGCACGAGCGACTTGACAAGGCGAGAGGCGAGAGCGGGGCCGCGGCGTGAGGGGAGCTGTCAAGTGAACACGCCAGGCTGGGTACCTACCTTTGCTGACACCGACTTCAAAAATAACAATCGTACCTACATGTTGATGAGTAGAAAAAGTAAGTTAATTATGAAGTTGTAGAAGAATACAAAATTATTTTTTTACTTTTTAGTGCATTTTTTGAAGTCGTTTTTTTGTTTTGTTAAAATTTTTGTTTATTTTTTGATTTTTAGTGAATCTGAAGTACAGTAACTAATTTGTCTGAATATGGGTAGACCTTCTAAACGTGCTGCTCATATGAGACAGACATAATTTGACCATAACGACGTTAGGGTCAAATTAAGAGATTTGGCCGAGTATCGTTAATTTGCTCCTAAGAATCGAAGAGTTCCGTTACTTTGTCATGGATCCCATAATCAGAACCTAACCAAACCCTCATCAAACTACTCTTGAAGTACATCCTTTCCAATAAAAAAAGAATCATCGAAATCGGTTGGCGTGATATTGAGTTATTCGTCCATTTGTCGCGCACATACTTAATGCAAATTTAAGACTTATATGGTTTTCTCATTGATGACATTATCGGAACTGAACCAAATTAAAATGGGACCACACGGGAAGCACCAGCTTTCAAATAAAAAAAGGATCTTCAATATCGGTTCACCCAGTCGAAAGTTCTGAGAAACATAAAAAAAAAAAATAAAATAAAAATACAGTCGAATTGATAACCTCCTCCTTTTTGAAGTCGTTTAATAACTGAAGCAGACTTGAAAATAATAATTTTCGGAGTATACTTTGCGATTTTTTTCAATCGAGGGAATTTCACATAATTTGCATTTCGGCGAGGAGAATGTACAGATATTATCTTAAAAAATAAAAAAAAATTTAAGAGCTTAAAAACTTCAAATGTTTAAGGGAGATTTGTAAGAAATCGGCAGAAATTCGGGTAGCGGCGGCTTAACCCGTATAATCATCACCGGAGACCATATTTGTCCCAGCTAACATTGGTCTCATGGAAATCGAAGTGTCTCCCTTATTATCCGAGTGAGAAATATTTTCTAAAGGTGTTAGAGAGAGAAAACCACATGCTACATATTCAAATTTAAAAATTACCCACAAAACAAATTAAATGTACACCTTTATGAAACAAAACTTTCCGGCCGCAATTTGAAAAAAAAAACGAATCATTGTGAATTTATACGAACTATTTTTACATGAAACGATAAAAAGTGCGGTGGCAATAACGTTTATAATTCATTTGTCTAATAAAATGTGTGTGTTTATATTTTTTTTCGTTGCAGTAATTTTGGTTAGGAAAAACATAAGGTGAGTAATTTTTTAAAAAGTTTGCATTAAAATTTTTTATATTTAAAAAAATTTCATGGTTATTTCTAATAATAATTAATAATATTGAAAGCATATTTCATCACCTTTCAAGCGCAGTTTTTAGTTATCGAATATGTTACAAATTAATATTCTATTTATTTGGATTTTATTGCAAAGAGTAAATATGTTTATCTTCCGACAAAACACATTGTTAAGCACATTTTGTATTTTTTTACGAATTTAGTACATACAGACAAACACATTGATCAACGATCGTCCACTTGCTTGGTCAGACATCACCGAAAATCAAATTGAGAAGTAATTTTTTTTTCATTAAAAAGATTATTGTTAGGTATAAAAAAGGCTGACAAAAAATGAGACACTTGTTGTTCTTGAGAGAAATTCATAATATTCTGTTCAACTTTCTTCAAATGTTAAAACAAAAATAAGAGCATTAATTCTGAAAATTCAAAAATGTCAAACTTCAATGCGCTGATGGTTTTGCTTTTGTTCTTAAACACAAAAGGCTGTAGCTCTTTCTTACACACTAAATAACAACAGTCGAAAATGAGACAAACGGTGAACATATGTCTGCATCCCCCCGATGGAAACATACAATCATTTTCATACATCTCCCTCACACGTATAAAAAAATGAAACGCAATTCCGGTCGCCGTAGCTGAGCCATAAAAAGATATATCTGTTTCCTGCCAAGGAAAAAAGTAGTACTTTGGAGGAAACAGACACATGTATAATGTGTGTCTTATCTTTTGTCTCACCATTATTTAATGTGTAAGAAAGACCTGCAGCGTTATTAGGTTATTAGGATAAGGAAGTACGTTTTATGCTTCTTTTATGCCGTCACAGTACTGTAATAATGGATCATCACGGTAATAATAAAAGTGCTCATTATCGAGCCAGTACTATATTTGCTAAGTTAAATAAAACAAATGTATTTTTCGGTAAACTAACCTCAAATGAATAAGCAAACGTCTTCATGACCATTCGAATGGTCACATTAACCGTAGCTTGGGAGTTTTTTCGGGGTCGCATGTCTTTTATATAGTCACATAACAATTCCTTGTGCAGCTTTCTCTCTTGGGAATCGTGTTTCACGCTGCATTCCTGGCACGCTAAAATCACATAGAAAAACAATGGTTCCATGACAGTTCTTCCGCTGACAATTGGCCGCCTGGCGTACTTGTATACAATACGTAATCGGTTTAGGAAAAATACGGTATACCCAATTACACAAAATATAACTTAGTCACCACGAAGGGATGTGCAGAGAGGTTGTACCGCTTAAAAAAAATTTATTTTCATTCAAATGCATCAAGTGCATCAAGCGCCTAAGTACAAAAAACCGACTAACTAACTTACTAACCACCACGCCGTTTCTCCGCAGGGGTAGGCAGAGAGGACAGATTGCCAAACAACTCGGTCTTGGCACACACTCTTTGCCTAATTCACATTCATACATCTTGTACTTTTTGTATGAGATGATGTATTATTATTCTGACTTTTGACATGGCCCTACTCAAGTATCTGATTACTTGATCGTGCCATGTCTTCCTCAGGCGTCCCCGACTTCTTCTATCATTCACATTTGCGTCACATATTCTTCTTACACTGCTTTCTTCGTTACATTCCCAATCCATCTGAGGTTTCCTTTATTAATCTTATTCATTATGCTTTTACATTCTTACATTACAGCCACATTATTTGCGGATATCCACATTTCTCACATGATCATACACGGTTTTACCATACACACGCCTCAGGGATCTCATTTCAACAGCATTCAGTCTACTTTCATCCTTCCTCTGCTAGTTCCATGCCTCACTGCCATACATCAGGGTAGGTACCAGGACAATCGTTGACTGCTAGCTTCGCTGTTTGTTAAAAATCGACACTGTTATGAATTTGTTTGATATTCATATCAACCTTAATAGGTTGTTTTTGATGTCGATTTTACGTTTGAAATAGGTAAATAATGTACATAAATTTGTAATTTTATAGTAATTATGATTTGGGGGGTCACCAAAAACAATCAAGACACCAAAGTCACCAATAGCAATATTTATAAGTTTCTGTAAATAAAATTTTAACCATATCAACAAGGACAATCAGTGTGACGATGCTGCAAAATCACACTAACGGTGAGCTTTGGCGTTATTAAATTTGAACGGCTTTTATGTTGTTTGTTAAATATTTATCATTATGAATACCGCACAAGAGTCTCAACCGCTCCCATCCATCTGAAGCCAGTAAGACCATGGCATCACCAATTGGGGTAAAAAAGGCAGTGGGAATGGGGAGATTGGGGAGTACCTGGCTATTCAGATTTTTTTTTACATTAGTTCCACACAGGAGGCCCAGAAAAAAAATATGTGTATGTCATCTTCGGGGGTGTTAGGTGGATGATCATTTATCATTGAGGGAAATGAAGGGTAGGAAGTTTTGGGAAGGAAAAATATATGAGTTGTAGGTAGGAATCTGGGTGTCAATGTGTCCAGGATGACCTCCCTCTGCGGTGCAAAGCGATAGGTTGAGATAGCCCGGCTGGAGTGATCTAGGTTAGGTCTCCCTCAACCTGTCTCTTCCGATCAGTAGGCGGGCAAATGCATTTGCCACCAAGACCTCATTCCATGAACCCGGGCGTCCCTGCTGACTCGCCAAAAGTAGCGAACAACTTGGGGTGACCTATGGCAGTGGTGCTGGTTATCCAATAAGGTTCCATACCCGCCCCTTCAAATTTGATAATTTTATATTATTTGTTCAATGTTTCTCTTTTTCATATGATTACCGCAAGAGTCTGGTGAAACTATGGCATCCCCAATGTTGTGTGGCTGAAGGTAGTGGGGAGGGGAAGCAGATAGGAAGAGGAAGGTGGGAGAGAACCTGGCTATTCAGATCTGGTCACCAAACATGGCCAAGCCATTTCAAGCAATGTTTCAATTCTGAATGGTGGTCTTACCAGGATGATACTAAGATTATCTTCCACTCTAGAATGTGCCAGAAATATATTACATATTATTTAAGTAAATGAAAAAATTGTGTAATAACACAAATTAATCAAATAAAATTTACTTGCGCACCCCGGGGTTTCAACCCACGACCTCCGGATTGCAAGCTGAGAGCTTTACCCCTAGACCACAAAAGCCGTCGAACAACAAGATTTTTTCCTTTTAAAATAGTGTCGAGACTTGAGTAAAGTCAATTTTCGTTATTTATTTTTGGGGTGTTATGCCTTGTTGCGCTACCTCCTTCTTTAGCCAATATTTCGGACAACATTCGTGCCCGTTCCCTGTTTAAAAATCAGACGTCGTTCTCACATCTGCCCTGATGATGAAAACTGTAAGCTGTCCAAAACGTTGGCTAAAGTAGGAGGTAGCGGAACACAAACATAATAAAAGATAATAACGGCATAACACCTCAAAAATAAATAACCAAAAAAAAAAACTTGCAGTCATAACTCAAAAAATGCGTTTACTTTTAGAATGTTTTAATGTAATACAGATAAAAAAAAAAGTTTTGAATATGTTCTTACCAGCGTATCCAAAACAAATAATTAAGGCGAAACATATAAAATAATTTGGCAACATGTTAACCAAAATAAAGCCGAATCAATACTGGCTCCCAATTAATTTTATTGATTAGTTTCTAATAACACCCCTGAAATATGATTCCGTTAAACGCCCACATCACAAATTATCTGATAAATTTAAAGTACCTATGTTTCTTGCGATTAAGTTTTGACAAAATCATTTTACCAGGCTAAACAGATTTTATCTGTTTTTTGAGTTCGGATTGAGAGGTATTTCTTTGGTCAAGTCCTAGGAAGATAAGCTAAGGTAGTTATATCATCACTAAAAAAAATCATGCGGTACATCAGTATTTTAGTATTAGTATTACTAGGCTTATCTTGAAAGGGCTCCTACCAGAGAGCAACATGATGGACATAAATATGTATCTCACTTACGGCTCGTTCAGATGACCAATTTTAGTTGATCAACTCTCTAGAAACGCCAGAGCGAGGCTTTAGCGTGCGTAAAGAGCATCTGATATACAGATCTGATATATAGATAGAGCATAAAGAGCAAAAATTTTGGACCTGTCTTCTTCGACTACAATCAGTTAGAAGGTGTCCGGGGGTAGAGTTTAGCATCCATTTATATTTTGTACTAGCTGATACCCGTCATGCATTGCTATACCATTTAATAAAGAAATTGTTTCCCCATTCGTCCCGTTCACCTTCCTTCCCCCCTTCTTCTACCGCTTCCCCTTCCCCTCTCGCGTTCCCACTCCTCCTCCACCTTGCCTCTTCTCACTCAACTCCCCCCCCTTCCCCCGTCTCGCGAACCCCCCTCCCACCTCCCTCCCGAGTTCCCTGCCCTCCTGGGTTCCCACAGCTCGCAAGCCATCTATTGCAATTTTTTTTACACAAATTTTATGATGCCAGAGCTCGTGTATGAGCTACATTATTGTAAAGTTTCTTTAAAACCCATTCAGTAGTTTTTGCTTGAAAGAGTAACAAACACACAATTTCGTTTAATATTATGGCTGTCCGATGGCATACGATCTAATGCCACTTTGAACATTTTTACTAAATCATTGTTCTGATGAAGAAACGTTTGCAGTTCTTGGACAATGGTTCGTTTCACTGTTGGATTATGAGCACAACACCTTTCCACTTCCGTATCTTGATTGCCCATAAAACGCTAGCTTTTTCCCGCGACTTCGCTCGCATGGTATTAGGGTGATTCCCACTCCGCCTCCTCCACCTTCACTCTCCCCACTCCACTCAACTCCCCCCATCCCCCCCTCCCTCCATTCCCCTCCCTCTCACCCACCCCTCCCCCCAACCCTATCCTTCCCGCCTCCACCTTCCCCCCACTCTCCTACACCCCTCCCCCCGGGGGCTGTGCCTGGAACGTTTCGGCGAGAGCCAAACGGTTGCACTGGACATTTCCAAGACCGGGCTTGGCACTGAGGTCTTGTCAACAAACTGCCTTCTTACGGACTTCCCGCATCCTTGTGTACGTGGATTGCCGACTTTCTGAGGGAGAGGTCGATTCAGACGGTAGCCGATGGTTTCACCTCTTCTTCGCACTCGATAAATTCTGGCATCCCACAGGGATCGGTTCTGTCTCCGACTTTGTTTTTGTTGCATATCAACGACCCTTTGTCATGTGCACCAATTCACTGTTACGCGGATGACAGTACAGTCCATGATAGCTTTTTGTTTGACAAGCCCCAACGGCTCGGAGGGCTTTGAAGCAAAGAATGGACGGTTACCTCGAGAGTGTTTTCTCTTGGTGTTAAAATAATCTCGTTGAATTTAATGTTTCAAAGACCCAATCATGTCTGATTACGTCTAAAAGGGATCGAAATGAAAATCTAATCTCCTTTAACGGAAGCAATCTTCCGAACAGGCCCTCCATTGATATGCTTGGTGTAACTCTAAGTGACAAGCTTAGATACGGGGGCTTCATCGAAGCCAAAATTAAGTTAGCCTCTAAAAAACTGGGCATACTGTACAGGGCCCGCAGATACTTTAATAGTACACAACTGCTAACCCTGTACAAATGAATTTGGCAGCCACCTCTGATCTGGATCTCCAAAATATCTGAAAAAACCCTAGACTCTGTGCAGAAACCGCTTTAACAGACGAATTGCAATCTTTAGAGCACAGGCGTCGGGTGGGAATGCTATCCTTGTTCTACCGGTATTTCAATGGAGATGCTCTGAGGAGCTAGCGTCATTGATCCACCGGTGCATAGTCGGGAAACACGCCAAACGCATGCCCAACAATTATTTACTTTATTTATTTATTTTATTTTATTTATTTTATTTATTTTATTTATTTTATTTATTTTATTTATTTTATTTATTTTATTTATTTTATTTATTTTATTTATTTTATTTATTTTATTTATTTTATTTATTTTATTTATTTTATTTATTTTATTTATTTTATTTATTTTATTTATTTTATTTATTTTATTTATTTTATTTATTTTATTTATTTTATTTATTTTATTTATTTTATTTATTTTATTTATTTTATTTATTTTATTTATTGTATTTATTGTATTTATTTATTTATTTTTTTTTTTTTTTTAATAATTTTATTTATTCATTTATTTATAATTTCTCACCATACATGTGTTCTTATTTTTTTTACATACAAAAATATTAACCTCACTAGGACTAGCAGCCTGTATTGAGGTTAAATTCATAGAGTGATTTATTTATTTTATTTATTAAATTTATTTTATTTATTTTTATTCCAGCAGCAGCTGACTCAACTTACACAGTAAAAAGACAATTTATTACCAGAATGTTAAAAAAGGTTTTAAAAAAATGCTCGCATTTTTACAATAATGTTGCAGCCGGTGACTACTTTTTGTTGATGACTTCTTAGTTTTTAGAAGAGATCGTGACAATGGCAGTGGTCACAGGCAGGGTGGCGGTTGTCGCCTTGCCTTCAGGGGTGAGGATGGGTTAAAGGTCGAGCGCATCCGTACCCTAGAAACTGAGCAAGAGGATTTATGGGTAAAAGTATCATGCAAACTGACTGTCACATTCATCTGAGTGGTTTATTTCTTGCCTAGCAGTAGGTGGGAAGTATTCAAGCAATTTTTTGACAGGATTCATTCCAATTTCAAAGCAATGATCAAAAGAATGTTATCATACTGGGAGATTTTAATTTGCATTCCGCTTGTGAAGTTTCTAAGGTAGAATCTGATTTAGACTGTCTATGCATGACCGTTGGCCTCTCGCAATGTAATAACATTCTAAATTCCAATTCCAGAACCCTTGACTTTGTTCTATGTAATGCCAATCTTAAGGTTATCGCTGTGAGTTTCCACTTGTACCCGAGGACAGTTTTCATCCGGCTATTGAATTTCAATGCAGCTTGATGAGAAAACCTTTGAAAAGTAATAGAATCCCTACCCTCGAACGTGAAATCTTAAGGGGATGAAATTTCAACAAGGTTAATCTCATTAACTTGTATGAATCAATGAGCTGGATGAACTGGCAAAACCTCAGCACTTTTTGTGTAGATGAGGCGGTGCAATATTTTTATAGTTGTATTTATGACGTATTTGATTCTTGCTTTTCCAAAAAACTTGTACGCAGTGGTGGTCATAAGTATCCGAAGTGGTTCTCGAGAAAAGTCATCTCGAATATAGAGATCAAACATGCTCATCATAAGAGTTGGAAAGCTAGAGGCCTTCAGAGTGAATACAATCTATTTTTACCAAGCGTTAGTTAGGCGCGATGTTTGAGTGGCCTTTCGAGCCTACATGTCTGAAATCGAGGAAAATATCATCCATGATCACAAGATGTTTTGGCATTACATAAAATCCCTTCGGAAGGATGGTGGTCTAGAACACACTATGATGAAAGGTAATCAGGAAGTTCGTGGCTTGGGTGTGGCTAACACATTTGCTGATCATTTTCAATCTGTCTATCACAAAGACCCCCCACTTCTAAACATCAATAATGCGGCCACATTTAATACCACAGAAGCTTCAAACGTCGATTTAGATTTACTTACGGAATCTGCGTGCCATAAGTCTCATGAAGAACTCCAAATCCATCGGACCAGACTTCGTTCCCATATTTTTTTATTAGGGTGCGCCGAGTTCCTAAAAATACCATTATGTCTTATCTTTAACCTTTGCTATTAGTACTTCCACTTTTCCTGAAACTTCCAAAATAAGTCAAATTTTTAAGAAAGGTTCGAAAAAGCTAATCGAAAATTATGATTACCTTAACACGGGCATTAGCCTAGTATGGTAATCAAGATAAAAACATAAAAGTGTACTTTCAAAAATTGTATGAAATAAAAAAAAAAATTTAAAAAAATAAAATAAAAATAGACCAGTTGCCATATTATCAGCTCCTGCTAAATTATTTGAAAAATTAATTTATAAATTCCTTATGCCTCACATAGATGCATAAATTATCCCCGAACATCATGGTTTCAGGAAAGGAAGAACCACTGAAACCAATCTGGTGGTTTTCACTGACTATGTTGCTAGGTCCCTAGACAGTGGATACCAAACAAGCTTTTGATACAGTGAATCACGAATCCAGTGGTGGCTCGAGCACAATTTCGATGGTGGGAACCGATATTTTTATGTCATGTAAATATACTTACATGACAATTTACCTTAAACTCATTATAATTGAGAACATTTAAAATATCTACTCTTCTATATTCAGTACTTAACAATATTAGTAGGTATATTTTTATGTTTTCAATTCTAATTTCTAAAGTCTAAAGTAAATAATTCATTAATTTTTTCAAAAAAATATTAATTTTTCTCAAAAAAATATTATTGGATTACTTACGCTCCTTACCAGAAATACAAAAATTAGTGCGTACATGAATATAAAGCTTAATAAAAAATAACATATGTAATCCAACCAACTTTGGTTTAGAGCGCTTTGAGGTAAATTTTCTACCAGAACGGCGCTATGGAAATAATCCGACCGATATTATTATTTTAATAACAAAATACGTACAACAATAATACCACTAACGCGAATCCTGGTCCGTGCATAGCTCACATCTTTCAATTTGAACGAAAACAAACTCCCAATTATTATCCACGAGGGGATCCTAGAGTTTATCCCCAAGATAATGATACTATGACTCAAATGCGCATGCGCAAATTCGCGAGATCCCTAAGAAACGTATTCAGTACAAATAAAAAATATAAATTTCAAGTGCGCAGAACTGTTTGCGCAGTGCGCATGGCGCATGGCAACTGAAAGTTTCGAGCCCGAGCTTGCATTCTGCTGAGTCGCGAGCAGCTAGTTGCAACAAGGAAGTGAGCCGAGCGGTTGCACGTTCGTCCGAAGAAACTTTTTCAATTTTGAGCTTAAAAATGTTCTAAATATATGTTTCTGCAAATGTTAATAATTACTTTTATGTTAAGAATTCATGTTTGTGAACATAAGCATCGAAAAAATTCTCAATAGATTTCTGAAATATGATGTGGGGTCTGTCCCCACCATCCCCCTGAGAAGAACCGCCACCGACGATATCTTACTCACAAAACTTGCCCAGATAGGTTTTTCTATTTGAATGTTACAGTTTTTTAAAAGTTACCTCAAGAACAGAAAGCAATTTGTCACATACAGAATCTTCCAATCTGCTGAATTTCTTGTTTTTTTCAGGTGTTCCCCAAGGATCGATCCTAGGGCCTCTTCTTTTTTCAATTTTCATTAACGACATTGCTGGGGTCATTCGTTTTTCTCGCTTTTTGCTGTTCGCCAACGATCTTAAATTATTTCTTCTAACAAGAAATATTGAGGACTGCCTGCGCCTTCAAGCTGATGTTGATAATATTTCAGAATGGCGTCAACGAAACTAGCTACATTTCAATGTCTTGAAATGCGTAGTTCTGACTTTTACCAGGTCAGTCTCACCTACCATAGGTACGCTATGCTCGGTCGTAATCTCAAATGAGTTTCTAATGTAAAGGATCTTGGGATAATGTATGAAAGTAATTTGACATTTCATCCTCATATCGAAGGAGTGTGCCAGTCGGCCATAAAAATATTAGGTTTTGTTCTCCGAATCGTCAGAGTTTTTCATGATACCTGTGCTCTGAAGATTTTATACTTCTCCCTGGTCCGCAGTAGGCTGGAGAGTGGTTCGCTTACCTGGAATCCTCATGAGGTGGGGTACTCCCTCATGTTGGAGAGGGTTCAAAAAGTTTCTAAGATTTCTCTACATGAGGGAGTACGGCCACTATCCATGGCTCTACCCAACGGACTTTCTTCTGGGCATGCTGTGAGTGCAGCTCAGAAGAGAGGGGTATGCCGCCACACACTTATTCAGACTGCTGCAAGGCTATATTGAGAACTCCACCATTTTGGAGCGCGTGAGTCTCTATGTTCCAAATTACTATCTTAGACAGCGTCATCATAGATTATTCTATCTTCCTGCCTGTAGGACTAACCTGCCAATGGTTCTACCGGTAGGGAGGAGTATATTGCTCCTGAACCAAATCTCCTCCGAGATTGATGTAGGCGTCGGTGAAGAGAGATTCAAAAGAGAAATTCTTTTGATTCTTGGAGTCTCTCCACACTGACGAAATCTTTACCACTGCAAATTGCTGTATTTCTTAAAATTTCTTTTATGTATAAATATTTGTTAACATTATTTTGAAAATATTTATATACTTAGCGTTATTTCTTACATGCAATAAATTAAAAATTGTAACTGTCTAAGAAATTTATTATTATTATTATTATCATAATATCTTTTTTTTAATGACCTTCCACTTCTGGACACCTAGAGCCTCCTCTGGTACCTATGTATAGTATCGAACAACGTGTGTTATCGGACAAATAGTGTTGCGAACAAATAAGAGATAATGAGATAGTAAGATAATAAGAAAATGCTAGTTTTTTTTCCTTAATTTTTACATTAAATTTGGTAAATACAATATTGTGAAATCAAAAGAGTAATGGGAACCCACTAAGGCACAGCCTATGCGTGGGTAATATAATACATTTTATTATTGTACCAAGAAAGAATATACAGTGTGCATATAAAAAAGCAAAAACATGTTAGTTAGTTCATAATATTGTCGTTCTAATTTGAAGTGCCCAATGTTTTTGTGGTTTTTTTAATTTAAATTTAAGTTACTGATATCATATTTAATAATGTTATTATTAAGTCATACAAGTTTTTTTTCATTATGTATTATTATGAGAGCTGTTTCGGCTTGCAAAACCTTTTTCAAAAAGCTGTTTTGGCTTGCAAAACTATTTTCAAAAAGCTGTTTTGGCTTGCAAAACCCTTTTGAAAAAGCTGTTTTGGCTTGCAAAACCATTTTCAAAAACTGACAGTTTGAAACACGGATGCAGACAATTTAAAAATGTTCTTGTAAGCCGAAACACCTCTCACAATAAAAAAAATCGAGTGCAGTTTACACGCGGAAGATGCAAAACTTTACCAAAACAATCTCCTTGAAAAGTGAGGTCATAATCAAAGCGACCAATGAGTGTAGAGCTTTTCATATCTCAACCAATAGGAGGCTTTAAAAGTGACATCATAATCAAAGCGGCCAATGAGCACAGTTGATGCATTGCAGATGCAGTAATCGTCATTTCTGTCTCATCCTAAATCCAAATCACAGCGGGGATATAGAAGTTTCACTTCAATAAAAAACTAAAATACTTGCAGATCTTATTATGTAATAAGATTATTAAATATGGTTTATTTTAATTTTTTCAAATTAAATGGGGTTCTATGGGTGACGGTGGGGTGGGGTACGAGGGAAGGGCAGAGTAAGGGATTTCAAAGGAAACATAGTAGCAGTAGGGGATAGCAGGGGATAAATTTGAATTCAACAAAAAACAATGCCCAGTGTTGAAATCGACACAATTTTCATCAAGGTGCAAGTAGTGGGAACATAATATTAGATTTTGAAATGGTGTAAAGCAGACTTTATTTTTTGTTAGTGAAACCAATCACAGCTTGACGTGATTAACTTTGCAATCGATGGTGATGATGTAGATTTTTGTTCATTTGTTAGTTCCTCCCTTTCCCGACAGGAAGCAGGTTAAACTGCATTTACAGTTTGTCAAATAAGAGTAGAAAACATAAGAGGGCGCCACTGTGGTTCAAATGGCAATACTAAAAATATTATCATGGTGGTAATCTAAATCTGTGTAACCTACATGTTTATTAAAAATGCATAAAAGCGAAAAAAATATTTTATTATATTTTTCATTCTACTGTCTCTAAAACAGGATTGCTATTCAGCTGTATTATTATTATGTCTTTGCAATTTTATGTTAAGTGAAGAATAACAATATTGTAATCATTACATAGTATAAAATGAAGTCGCTCAAAATGTATGTGCGCGTTAATCTTTTAAACTACGCAACGGATTTTCATACGGTTTTCACCAATAGATAGAGTGATTGAAGAGGAATGTTTATATGTATAATACATGTAAATTATATTAGAGAAAAGCCGAGAAATGCAAAAAAAACATATTTTTGTGCAATTTAAAACGGTTGGCGGGCCGTACTCTAGTCACTTTTGAAATTCGTTCTACGGAAGAAATTGGAAAATAGATGTCCTAGAGTAAGTAGGTATTTGATTTTCCCTTTTCAAATATCCAGTGTTACATTGCAAGTATTGTATAATTAGTGGCGATCGCTAACTATATTACTATATGGTTAAAGAGTTACTTAACGGGTAGAAGCCAGCAACTCAAAATGGGAAAAACGGTGAGTAGCTCACTAGACACTAATTTTGGGGTACCACAAGGAAGCACACTGGGACCTCTTCTATTTATAATTTATATCAATGAGTTATGCGAGCTAGCAGTAGGCGGAAAAATTATTACTTTCGCAGATGATACAGTAGCTATATTTGAAGGAGAGGATTGGACCCAAACTCATAAACGTGCTGAAAGTGGAATAAATGCGATAAAACAGTGGCTTCACAAAAATCTACTTACACTAAATATAGCAAAAACTAAATAAATAAGATTCAGTCCAACTATAAAAGGACAACCTAGTACATCATACACAATAAAAACACATAAGACTATTTATAATTCCGTTAATATTGATTCAAACTGCAATTGTGAAGCTTTGGAAAGTGTAGAAAACATCAAATATCTAGGTGTTATTATAGACAATCATCTGAAATGGAAATATCACATAGAAAACCTTTCAATAAGGGTAAGAAAATTGATTCACATATTCTTTGCATTACGGAACATATTTAAACAACAAGACCTAAGAAAAATATATTTCGGATTGTGCAACCCCATCTTAACGTATGGTTGCATTGGTTGGGGAGCGTCGGGTAGAACAATTTTAGATCCACTAGTGAAGGCCCAGAAATCCATAATTAGAGTAATTTTGCGTAAACCCTATAGGTATTCTAGCGATCAGCTCTACAAAAACTTTTATGTACTTGATATTCGTCAAAACTATGTAAAAAGGATTATTATCCACGTACATAAAAATCTAGACAATATTCAAAAAATTGATCATAAATATATCACAAGAAGTCACACCAGAAAGGATCTTGTGGTCCCAGGGAGCAATACGGCAAATTATCAAAAAACATGTACATATCTTGGACCGAAAATATAAAATAAAATTCCCCTAGAATTAAATATTAAAGCTTGCAAAATGTCTCACGTCAGTTCAATAATAACAAAATGGTTGATTTGGCTTAGGTAGGGTGGAATCTGAAAAACTATTAATAGGCCATGTAAAATTTTAAGTGACATTATTTAACGGCACATTTAGTAAAAATTTAGTACGTATATTATTTAAATAAAAAAAAAAAAAAAAACGTTTTTCTTTTCTTTTACTTTTTTTGTTACAGAATAAATTTTCTGGCATTTTTATTAATGTATATTTAATTTAAAAAATTAAAATGAACATTTTGTTAAAAAAAAAAATTTTTTTTTTGCATTCTCACCAGCATTTGGTTCCTTAGAACGGGCAATCTGCCTAGCTAGGAACTAATATCGACCCACAAGACATAATAACACTTGTACACATTTTATAGTTATTTTTCAATGTTATTTTTATGTTATTTTTGCCATTCAAATGTATCAAATGTAATGTTATAAATAAAATATAAATAAAAAAATAATATAGTTGATTCAAGGGGAAGGTTTATATCTATAATACATGCTTATTATAGTAGAGAAAAGCCGAGAAATTCAAATATTCAATTCAGGCAGCGGGCAGCGAGCAGCTGGCAAGCGGGCAGTGTGGATTTTATAAAGTTCGGGTAATGGCGTTGTGTTTGGTTAGCCACAGCAACGTGTGGCCGGGTCTGCTAGTAAAATATAAAGCACAGTTTAGAAATTGCTCACATTTATTTAATACTAGCTGGTCCCGGCATGCGTTGCTATGCCATTTAATGAAGAAATTGTTTCTCCCCGAGTGTTCTTTCCCATTCGTCCCGTTCCCCTTCCGCCTCCCCATCTTCTCCTCCGTCCTCTTCCCCTCTCGCGTTCCCACTCCATCACCTCCACCTTCCCTCTCTCCTTTCCCCACTCCACTCCCCCCCCTCCTTCCCCCGTCTCGCCAACCCCCTCCCCCCTCACACGTCCCCTTCCCCTCCCGCGTTCCCCTTCCACCTTCCCCACCTTCCCTCTTCCCTTTCCCGCTCCCTCGTCCCGCCAACCCTCCTCCCGCGTTCCATATATTCAATCCCAGTACATTCAGTTTTTAAACAGCCCACATGCCACCTTTTACAATTTTTATTCAAATTTCCATTTTTCATGTATATTAAATTTGGTACCTAACATGGTACCTATTTAAAATATCTGAAATTCTTGATTCGAATCAAACTATTAGGGGAGTACCTACTTTAAATAAATTTATCAACTTAAAGACATAAATAGAATCCTGATTTAACAATGTCATTCTCAAACACACAAACTGTCAAATGTGCGATAGTCATTAGGTTTTCTGAAATTATCCAATTTTCTGCGCAATTTTTTTAAATTTTGCTCTCCTTAAGAACCATCCTCGTACTTCAAGGAATATTCTAAAAAAATAATTAGCGAAATCGGTTCAGCTGCTCTCGAGATTTGCGCTTAGCAACACATTTAGCGATTCATTTTTATATATAAGATTAGCTTAAGTACCTACTAGCATTGTCCAGGCATTAGATCTGAATATATTTAACTCATTCAGATCTGAAAGTAGTGTAACTAAACTCACCACTAATGATTCTTCCTTTCTACCTACTGTTCAAATTCAAATGTATGTTGAAATAAATGAAAGCCAATCACTTTGTAAAACACAATTTAATCAAATTATGTAGTAGGTAACTTAACAACAGTGCTTCTTCGATATAATTTTTTTTTAAGAACTAAAAAATTATATATTTTTTAATGTGTACCTATACAGTGTTCTGTATTTTCAGTGTCATTGCACCATAAAATAATATTTGACGGGTAAATTGGTGTTGCCAGCCTACAAACTTTGTAGTTTCATTTTTTTATATATATTCTACTCTTATTTGACAGACTCTAAGCTTGAGGTAATGTTTTTTTTTTAATTACTAGCAACACTTCACAGCAAATATTTCAAGAATAGAATAATATATGTGATGCAAACAATGATGAAGAAAATTCTGTTTGCGAACAAAGCAAAGCACAGCCATTCCTTACTGGTGGTACTTTCTACTTCTTCTTTGGATAGAGTCTCTGCATCCTCTGGCACCATTGCACTGGTTGCCTGAAACATACATAATAATATATAAATATACTTTGTTTTACATTGTACTCACCCAATCATTTTATATTATTCTAAAATAACATATTTTTATTAAAAAAAAAAAATTATATCTACACAGTTTCCGGGGGTAAAGTGCACTAATATCTCGTCTAGAGGTGATTCTACATGATAGTCCAAGTAATTGTTGTATGGAAAAATACAATGCTATTTCGAAAAATTCATTACTATTTTTTTATTATTTATACCACAATGTAGATTCATCTCTCGAAGATGAACTATATCCCCGGACATACCGTGACTGCATTCATGCTCGCCGTAATGGCCATTTAATTAACCAGCCAGTGGCCGAGAATTCAAATTTCGTCGAAAGATGTTCTTACGATCGTACAGGGCGGTTCCAATGAGAAAGATTAATTATTCTCTGTACCAGCTTTTAAAATAATAACTCAATATTGATTTTATTTCATTCAAAATTTCCTTTAATTTATACCTACATTCAAAAATGCTGTGAAAGGCGTGCTGATAAAGCTATTAAAATTATGTAGAATTTGTAATTATTTTTTGTTCATAAGTATTTATAATTTTTTTAATAATGCCTAAGCAAAATAATTAAATATTATTTATTATTATATTATTATTTTATTATTATTTCACATTATTTTTTTTGTAATATATTATATTACTTTGTAAGACCGTAAAGTCGGTTCTGGTCGCTTGCGTGCTCAATAGTTCGCAATTTCTGCAAATCCAGTCTGCCACCTCTTACCAGACCTGACGGCTCACTAGCAAACACCGCCACCGAAAAGGTGAACTTATTGGGTAAAATGTTTGCGGATAACTCAACCCTCGATGACCAAGGTGCTGTCCCGACGTCGGTTCCTCACTACGGTTTTCGTATGAGGATCCGGCATCGGGAAGTACTCCATGTTTTACGAGGGCTTGATGTTAATAAAGCTATTGGGCCTGACGGAATACCTGCCCTGGTACTGCAGAGGTGCGCTGCAGCTTTTTAAAATGTCCCTGAAGACTGGCACTGTGCCCTCTGGTTGGAAAAAAGCGGTTATCCATCCGCTCCAACCCGGCCAACTACCGCCCCATAGCGATCACATCAGTTCTGTCTAAGGTGATGGAACGTGTGATCAACGACAAACTGCTCACATACCTCGAGAAGAACAAAATTATTAACTACCGTCAATACGGATTCCGGCGGAACCGCTCGTGCGGTGATCTTCTCGCGTATGTGACGCATGTTTGGGGGCGGTGCCTGGAACGTTTCGGTGAGACCCAAATGGTTGCACTGGACATTTCCAAGGCCTTTGACCGGGTTTCGCACCGAGGACTTGTCAACAAACTACCTTCTTACGGACTTCTCGCATCCTTGTGTACGTGGATTGCCGACTTTTTGAGGGAGAGGTCGATTCAGACGGTAGACAATGGTTTCACCTCTTCCTCACACTCGATAATTGCTGGCGTCCCACAGGGATCGGTTCTGTCTTTGTTTTTGTTGCACATCAACGACCTTTTGTCATGTGCACCAATTCACTGTTACGCGGATGACAGAACAGTCCATGATAGCTTTTTGTTTGACAAGCCCCCAAAGGGCTCACAAACTCCAACGGCTCGGAGGGCTTTGAAGCAAAGAATGGACGGTTACCTCGAGAGTGTTTTCTCTTGGGGTAAAAATAATCTCGTTGAATTTAATGTATCAAAGACCCAATCTTGTCTGATTACGTCTAAAAGGGATCAAAATGAAAATCTAGTATCTTCCGAACAGGCCCTCCTTTGATATGCTTGGTGTAACCCTAAGTGACCAGCTCAGGTATGGAGGCTCCATCGAAGCCAGAGTAAAGTTAGCCTCCCGAAAACTAGGCGTACTGTACAGGGCCCGCAGATACTTTAATAGTACACAACTGCTAACTCTGTACAAATCACAAGTGCGCCCCACGGTTGGATTTGGCAGCCACCTCTGGTCTGGAGCTCCAAAATACCTGAAAAATACCCTCGAGTCTGACTCGAAAAATACCCTCGACTCGACGAAACGGGCGGTCCGTTTAATAGATTCTCCCATCTTAACAGACGGATTGCAATATTTAGAGCACAGAATGCTATCCTTGTTCTACCGGTATTACAATGGAAGATGCTCCGAGGAAAAAGTCGGGAAACACGCCAAACGCGTGCCAGAACGGGTCGTTTCTTCGACTCGTTCTCGTGTTCAACAGCTCGGCTGTTGATGATTTGCCGGCCTCTGTGTTTCCTCCTTCCTATAACATGGGTCTCTTCAAGTCCAATGTTCATTCCTTCCTCTCCTCAAAAAGACCCTCTACACAGCATCCCAGATGACATAGGCCCTGAGGGAAATTATTTACCTCAGGGCCTCCTGTGTGGGGTTAATGTAAAAAAAATAAAATAAAAATAAATAGACAAAATGTAGTATACGAAAGCGCGCGGATTTTTATAGCATTTTGCCCTGTGTTACCAAACCAGATCTTTAGAGCTATTTTTAGCTCTAAATCGAGGTTATTATTGTAAAAAACTGGTATAATTTCCTTATTTTTTTTTCTATCTGTTGTTCTATCTAGGGCAGTCCTTTATTTTTTTATAATACGTAATATTATTATTAAATTGAAAACTTCTTTAGCACCGTTGTGAATTGAGACCCTAAATGAAACGATAAATAGTGACACTAAAAAGAGACAAACACTTCTATAGGATTTAGCCTGCGAGAGCATGAGATTGTATAATCGGTCTCTTCTTTGTGCTTCGTAGCCTTATCTCCACACTCTTATATGAATTTAACCTATAAATAGACTAGGCAGAATTGATTTCATTACTCCATCTCCAACATTTATAAAATAACTCTCTTTAAAAGATTTATTACCCTTCCAATCACCCTTCTGTTTTAATTCTATTCATAATATGTATTTTACCTGAAATATCCTTGTAATTACTATATTCATTTATATACCTGTACGCCTGTCTCGACACAGGTATACCCTAGTGAGACAGGCATACAAATAAAACCATTGTAAACATATTGTATTATAGATAAATAAATAAAAAAAAAATAAAAAAAATATAATAATAATGCAAGTCTGCAAGGGATTCCCAGAGATTCCTTAGCATTTTGGACTAAAAAATGTAGACTTTTATAATTAAAAACAATTAAAAAAAAAATTGCATCACACGTCGCGACAGAGTAGTCGGTTATAGCCGGTCAGCCCCCCTAGCATGGTCGATCGATATAGGTTTTATCGAAAATGTCGGTAACTTGAAAACGCTTCCGAGCACGACTGCAGGCCACTAACGAAGAAATAACAGTTCACGTAAAATAAATTAGGAACCCTTAGTCGTTGAGAACTATTGTTTGTTCATTAGCGGCCTGCAGTCGCGCTCGGGAGCGATGACAAGTTACCGACATTTTCGATAAAACCTATATCGATCGACCATGCTAGGACCCCAGGTCACGTTAGAAGCCTCCATCTCGTTCTGGCAGCACGGTAACACACCAATCAGCGCGCATATCACGTGATCCCGTCGCATGTAGAAGTGGGATCAATGGCGACGGGTGATGGAAAGACATATTTTTTTTTTATAAAAAAATCATCGCACAGCAAAACGACACTACTTTTTTACTCCAAATATGCTCAGGAATCGCTGATTAAAATCCTTCAGGTACCTACATGCTGTTACATCCTATTAGAAATGATTATTATTATAAAGAAAATTTGTCATTAAAAATAATATAAAAAACGCATTTGTTTACTTACAGGGTCAAATTCGTGATACATGATTATTTTTCCTGCCCCCGTTTTCATAAATCCAGTCACAATGCTTATCCAGTGAGGAGCGCCTGATGTCCTTTTTGTCAAGGCCCTCAATGCAATTCCTTCTAGTAAAACAGCGCAAGATAAAAGCGTAGAATCGCGGAAATAGATTCCTGGAAAAACAAAACAATTATGAAGACAAAAAATGCAAAAACAGTTTTGAGGAACTGGGTTTTGAGCTCAGGACCGACAAAATAGAATATTAGAAATCTATGTTTTTAGATTTTCACGGCCAAAAGTATTTTCCTTAGTTGTTTTTGGGGTGTTACGCCGTATTGCGCTACCTCCTTCTTTAGCCAACGTTTTGGACAGCGCTGCAGTGTCCATTATCCGGGCAGATCCGGTAGATGTTTGATGATGGACACTGCAACACTGTCCGAAACGTTGGCTAAAGAAGGAGGTAGCACAACACGACATAACACCCCAAAAACAACTAACGAAAATATTAGAAATTTTTTCAATTTATTTATGTATACACATATTTTTTTCAAAGAAAGTATAATTGTTTATTTTTTTAAATAGACCATTCACCCTAAAAAGAGTGATTTGTGAAGTGTAATTCTTATAATTCTGTTTTTTGAAGTCCTTTTGAAAACACAATATTTTTTAGTTTTTCCGTCTGGTGTGTACACTAACAAATCAGAAAGCTTTCCGAGAGCAGTTGACATTCAGCTATCAGTGTGAGAAGCATGGCTTTCCAAATATACCCTGCTTTCCACTTACTATGTCGCCTTTGCAATCCCTAGTCTTTTTCATCATTTTCGTGACTTTATTTATTTAGTGAATTATCTTACCACCTAAAGTTAGTGCACTTTACCCACGGACACCTTATGTATTTACATGGTGACCAGCACTTGATGCAAGATTTTGCGCAATTGCAAACATAGAGGTAGGTATTTTATGTGGTATACGCAATGCCGCCCCTGTGCAGGCCAATTGGAGCAGTCCGCTCCAATGTCATCTGCTACTGACTAATGATATTAAATATCTGTGTAATTTATTTTCACATTTTATATTTTGAGGATATTTTTACCTGCATTTGGCACGGTGTCACCATTCCCTGGAACTAAGCTGGCAATTTTTTTAATGTACAGAATGTGTATGTAAACATTCAGCAACATTAGCATCAAGCGTTCCATACAGCCCAAATCCAACCATAATGAAGACAGAGTCAGCGCTATCATCACTAGAAGAAAAAATCATCCAAGTGAATCATAACTGACTTTCACTGCAAACTTTGAATATGTGCTAAAAAAAGTATCAAAAAAGGTAAATTTTCTTAGAAGACTAAACTTAAATTAAATAGAAACACTACGGAGCTTATTTATAAAACTATCGTTGCTCCACATTTGGACTACTGCTCTACGATGTTATATTTGGCCAATGAAGGAAATTTGAACAAACTAGAAGTTATACAAAATAAAGCTATGAGATGTATACTGGGGAAAGGCAAATACGCAAAGATTAATCAAATGAGAGAGGAGCTAACATGGACTAAAAAAGAGACTACTATTTAATGTGTTAATTTTTGTGCATAAAATTATGAAAAACCAAATGCCAAAATACTTTAAGGATGAAATTGTTTTTAATAGAGACATTCATAATTACGAAACAAGAAATATAAACAGAGTTCGATTGCCACAAATGAAGAAATCAAAATCACAGAACTGCCTAATGTACAGAGGACTAAAGATGTATGATAAACTATGAAGAATGAAGAAAGAATGAATGTATTTAAAAAGAAATGTTATGCTTACTGTAAAAATATTTAAATTTATCAAATGAAATGTTATATTGTGCTTATTAGTTTATATTCATGTAGTTTATCTTCCATAGACAGATCTCCTCGTCCTTCGGGCCGTAAAGCGACAGGTGCGGCCGCCCACCTGCTGATCCTAGCAGGAAGTGATTAGGCGTCAGTGGCTCTTCATCTCTGGGGTCGACTGACAGGTGGGTAAGTGGCCGGTTATTCATGGCATACTCGGCTTCAGCCATTGCCGTCAAGAGGGTCTCTTCTCGGGGTGCTCGTTCTCTCACGACCGCCTCCAGGGCCCGTTTCACAGACCTTACTAGTCACTCCCAAGCTCCCCCCACATGAGGTAACTCAATAAATAAAATAAAAATAAAAATAAAAAAAGGAGCTTACGGACACAAATATAGCTTTTACACAATTACAATTTCTCCTCCTCTCCCTCTCCTGTAGGAAGACGATAATTGGCTATAAGATTGCCCTGATGATAGCAAGGAGTTACCCTTACCGGTTAATATGGTGTCAAAGCATCGAGATGATGTACCACCACACCGAAGCCAGCCTTCCAACTTCAACTTAGTTTGGAGTCGGAAGCTTGGCTTCTAAAATCTAGTACATCGTATCCTAATCTGAGATCGTTTCGAAAATGCAGAGCAAACTGCTTTGAGAGATGCTTTGAGACCAACAATGTTTTCTGGGAGGGTAGATGGTTTTCATTTTAAAATTAACTTCCACAAAGCACTCTTTTAGGGTGAATTGCAAATTTTAAAAAAAATTTCCTAATTAATCTGTTACAATATAGTTTTGCATGTTTAGCAGCATTAATTTTTTTTCCGCCGTGGTTACCAGTTGTTTTTGGTTTTGTGTAATATACCCGCCAGCCATTTCGAATAAAGTGCGATCTTAATTTCAAATTAACACCATAGAAACGTCAAAAACATCGGAAACATAGACAATATTCACAGAGCTGCCAATATAATCATCTTTTCAACTCTTCGACTTTGAAGAATACGTAAAAATGAAACATTCGACAAAGTTTGCGAGATGACGATTTTCATTCATAGATGGCACGTAACGAGTAACTCTTGATTGTTATTGGAGAATCGCGCCCCTGTTCCCAAATTTTACTCGGCGTGGTGCATGCCTTAATGTCAATATTAACACTGACCAGATAATAAAAAGGATGAAGTGCGAAGGTAACAATGCATGATGTAACTACAGCCTTCAATTATATATTACCGATAGCTGGAGCCAGGATGTAGGTGACAGCAGAAGCAGCGTGACGCTGGATGTTGATCCAAAAGCTAACGGTGGGGTAAGTATTGTTAGGACAGCAGTCGAACTTTCCGTCATGGCGGCTTGCCCCCGACTGCATCAGCTGCCAGAACTTGTTGGGTTCCAGGCCTCTAATGTCCAACTAAAGTCACAAAAAAGCCACAATTTTATGAACATACCGCTAATGAGATGGATAGACTGCATGAAATAGGATTGAAAAAGGATAGGAAAGGTACAAAAAAATAGGCGCCATCTCGGTGAAAATAAGAATAGTATTTAGATTTACTGAAAATTTCTCTATATCATTTAAAATTTACCCATAACCTGGGATAATTATGTATTTTTGCACTTTTTCAACACATCGTAGCCACTTACTATAGGGCGCCGAGGTAGTGTTGCCATGTCCCAAAAATGAAAAACCATGCTTGAGGTATGAAAATGTTTTACCATGTTTTGAAGGATAAAAGATAAACCCATACCCGCCTCCCAAAATTGATATTTCAAAAGTATGGTGAAATTCCCCTCGCAAACACGTAACTTTCAAATTTTGTCAGATAATTCGATTCTTTCCTCTTTGTTGTCATACTTTTTTGTAATGGGGGGGGGAGTGGGGGAATTGTAGAAAAGTACTTAAAGTAAGCAGTGAGCCAGATATAGTTGGGAAACTCTGATCTAACAGATCTCATAGAGGCAAGGTTTTTTTTGGGAAAATTGTGAAATGTGTGCATAACTTACTGCTGGCGTATTATTAAGACGGAAGCTAACTTCTTCTCCCCTCTGCATCCAAGTACCAAAGGTCAGTGTACAGTTCTGTGCGTCGTAGGGCCATCTCTGATAGTTGGACGTGCAGAGTCCGGTGAAGGTCATGTGAGGTCTGCAGGTCACTGCTCCTGTTGAGGACACGCGGCAAGGAGCGTTCACAGGCCCCGTTACCCCTCCTCTCCAAGGTCTGAGAAACAGCAAGGACCAGGATCGAAATCAGCACCCTTTCTTACAATGTACTTCTTATGTTGTGATCTTTGATACGAGATCTCGATGACAGACAACGATAATGAAAAATATGTTACATTAGTATTAGTTTCTAATTATTAATACAATTTTAGATGAGTTAGGTATCTTTCAAATAAAGTACATTGAAGGTTATCCACCACTTACCCGCCCTGGTATAAGTAACATATGCTTACTCCTTCAAGGCTCTCGCAAGGACTCTAATTCCTCTGTCCCTGCATACGTTGTTAGTAAGCGGTATGCAAGTGCTTAGTGGGAAATCAAGATACAATAACTGTTAGTACGACTATAGACAAGACAATGGGACAGATTGGTCATAGTCCACGAAGAGGCAAGCGCAGGGTGATTGTATCCAGTATAAAAATAAAGTAAAGTATCTACGTCATTGTTTTATAAATATTATTTTTATGTGAATACCTCACACAGTCTACCACAGTCCAAGCTGCTCCCGTCTGGAGCCAGTGAGACTATAGCATCCCCAATTGGGGTATGTTGTGTGGCTGAAGGTAGAGGGTAGAAGAAGGAGATGTGGAAAAGGGAAGGTAGGGAAGTACCTGGTTATTCATATCTGGTCACCAAACATGGCTAAAGCCATTTCAAGCAACATTTCAATTCTGAAAAGTAATACTGAGAGTATCTTCCACTCTTAACCCATTGGCCACAAACCCTGGCAGTATGCCGGGTGCGCAACTCAGGTACTTAACCACAAACCCCGACATGCTGATGGGCTAAATTAGGTCCGCCTAAAAACAGAAAACGAGCATGACAGTGACATTTTTTAATAAAATTTTAAATGCCAAACTTATTCACTTCATAGAATTGGCAATAATATGTTTCTTATGTTTTTTCCGTTATTTGTGCTCCAAGTTTTGCATGCAGCCAGCCGCCATTTAATTTTTTCTAAATTGCGAGTGGTTCTAGGCTTTTGGTAGTGACCCCGATTGCTTTGAGGACTATCATACCAAATTATTTTAATAGTTATTAGTTTACTTGTATGTAAAAAACAAAATTTATTATTGTTCGATTTAAGATTATTATGTTTTTTTGTAACTTTTTTAATAAAAATGTGGAAAAAAAACATTTGAAAAAAGAGAAGGTTTTATAATTTGTATCCTTATTTACACATATTTTAATATTTTTAAAAATTTTATTTTTATGTTTTTATTTACCATCCAATGTGTAAACGAATTTAAAGAAATTAATTCTTTTAAATATACGGTTCAAAATTAACAATAGTTTTAGTACGCCAATGCAGATTTTCAATTTTTGGTACAAAATTAATTCAGTGGTGAAGGCCAATTTTTTTGCTCATTAATTCTGTGGCCAATGGGTTAAATGTGCCGCAAATATACTTATATTATTTAAGTCCTTAAAATTTATAAACTCTTTCTTCTACAATCTTCCTTTCCATTTTGTATTATTTATTTAATCACTTACGAATTATTATAAAGGGATAGATCCGGGGTCCATATTTTAGAACTGTGGATAATGGTTTCTTTTATACCGCCGTTACTGTCTGGATTCCACGTCAAAAAATCGTCTTGCCAGTTCTGTAAATTATTTAAAAAAATTGTCAAAAATCAACCAAACAAAAAAATATTATTCGTTTGATTTTAGCGGGGTCTCCTCCGACTGTGAACATGAACATTTTTTTTTTAAAGTTGTCGGTAACCCGGGCGTTTATTAACATCAATATTTATTTACAGATATGTGCGCTACCCAACTCACTAGACAATATATGCTTACATAAATATTTGCTTACACATTTGCTTGAACAATATTGCAATAAACATTGCAAATGGTTGTGGCTTTGCTGCAGATTACTTTACTTTACTGAACGTCCCCATTGCCAATGTTCATGTTCACGGTCGGTGGAGACCCCGCTTCACGCAAACACATTATTTGAGTTGCTTAAGGGAAACGGATGCGCAGCCCTTTTCATATAAAACTATCCGGATAACATATATAACTATAAGGATATCCAAAATTCTTTACCAAACTGAAAAAATATTTTTGAAGTAAAACTTCTTTACGCATGCTCGGGGGGTAAGCTGGTGAATGCGTTACGAAAAGTAGTGATTGTTACAAAAAATGTCATCGAACGGTAATCGATAAAAACGGTGATCGATTGCTAGGCGAACGGTCGGGCCTTTACGCACGTACTTGGGCTAGAAAGGTCTGGAGTTTATAAGCCGCCTGAATATTCAGTACCGGGTATGTTCGAGTACCTTCCAGTGTACACATTGCCGGCGAATGGAACATTACTCCACCGGTTGCGCTGGTATATATAAAGCGACTAAACTCGGCGCTCGCTCAGTCAATATCAGATCACCAGTCGGTCAACATCTCAGCATGTAACGATCTCCGCACAAGTGCTCCTGCATGGCATCTCTACACATCCAGTGCAGCTTCCGCGAGGACTCCTTCACGTCTCAGCTACAAGGCCCATCGTGTCTTCAGCTCCTGAGAACAGCTACATCCCGCGACTTATAAGGTTTGACGCCACCTTCAGCCAAGGGATCAGCTCACCACTTCATGGCACCCCGAAGCCCCACCATGGAAACACGCTCCGCCTCGCCAGGACTACCTGCTGGTGGCTCAGCTCACCGAGCCACTCACCGTTCATCTCCGCGACTCAAAGCGTCGAGCAACGGCCTGGAAGATAGGTCACCGACCTCCGCTACGTAGCCACAATAAAGACTGACTCACTACATCGACTGACGCCTTTTATTTCTCGCCCCGTCTCTGCCGATACGGCCCGCTCCCTCACCCCATAAGTCACCCCAAGGTCGTAGGTCACCCCAAGGTCGTAGGTCACTCCAAGGTCGTAGGTCACCCCTCGGTCATAGGGTACCCCGTTTGCTACGTACGGTAACTTAGCAGGGGATACCTGGGTTCATGGTTCCTGGGTTTATCTTGTAGTTTTACTACACTCGTTTTTTTTTTAATCAAAAGGTACAGAATGTTTCTAATACAGATATGTGCTTCTTTATTTATTTATGTTTTAAATTATAAAAAATAGGTAAATAAAGAAATATTTTTTTAAGATTTTGCAATTAGTAACTATTTGCGATTTAATAATATTTATTTATAAAAATGAATGAGGTTAAAACTTTATTAGCACCTTTGTGATTTGAAACTCGATGAAACTAAAAAGCGACTCTAAAAGGAGACACACACATTCATCTATAGGATTTAGCCTACGAGAGAATGAGATAGAATAATCGGTCTTCTCTTTGTGCGGTGCTTCGTAGCCTCCCCACTCTCATCTACTTTTATTTTCTGAAGGTTTCACTTTACCACGTGTGAACTGCGAAAGTGTAATTTTTTTACTCTATTTACTACACTACACAGAAGCATTTTAACGCTAATAAATTCGTTTTAAAACGACCAATTTACATTAGAACACAAATTTGTCATTTATAATTTTAAAATTTCGACATTTGGTTGTTTTAGATGGTTTATTTTATCAAATTTAGATGATAGAATGGTAAGAAATTATTTTAACAATTACCATTAACTCACAAAAAAGATCGTAGTTCCCTTTAAAATAGGGAAAAGGACTTGGGCCTATCAATTTTTTTTTTTAAATGTTCGCTAGGGGGTTAATATCAGCAAATAAAAGAAAGATAGAAAATAATATATTAGTTGACTTTTTTATTTGCATAGGTACAAAAATATTTAATTACAAAATAATAATTATGTATGTTTAATTTGGAAGGCGGAAATGGATACCGCCGCCCCGGGAACCTTTTATTGGTTAACCAACACCTCTGCCATAGGTCACCCCAAGTGGTTCACTACATTTGGTGAATTAGCAGGGGTGCCCGGGTTCATGGGGTGAGATTTGTCTAGGTCTTGGCGGCGGATGAGCTGGATACACTGAACCCCAGATTACTACCCAGGCCTCATACTTTTTTTTCTTCACAGAACTTACTGTCCTTCCTTTCTTTAACACTACGGTACACGCGCCTCTTAAACGTTCATGAGTGCTCGCGTGGGCTTCACTTGTAGCCCATTTTAAATTGAAATAATATACTGAAAGACGATCGTTTAATTTTTAAATATTCATATCACATCATATACTTACACAAATAATACTAACCAACATGGCTGATTACATGGAATACATAGACTCGGACAATCAACACTACTGTGTAAGTACAAACGATCTTAATATATGGAACGACATCACAAAAGATAAAAATAGATTCAAAATATTAGATCGATTAATAAAAAAATTTATGAATTTACAATATACCTTCAACAGCTTAATAATAATTTTGATATCATTGTGCTGACAGAATGCTGGTTGAATGACAAATATATACGTGTCCCAAATAACGAAAGTAAATTAGTATTTCTTTATTTATTTGGTTTCTCTTCCTTGGGCATTGTCCCAGATAACCGTCTGTCCCTATAAACCGATGTCCCTATTAAGCAGAATCGACTGCATTTTAAAATGCGTCGAAGAATGGACCCGTCTTCAAACATTTTTAACCCTTTTCTCGATGAAAAAAATAGAAAAAAAATTACAATACAGAAATTATAAGATAGAAGAAAGAAAAAATAGATGTAGATTCATCATTTTTGTTTTGAAAAGTTTTAATTTTCCATGTACATTTGTTACTTTAATTTTATTTTTGCGACCGGTTTCGATACGTCTGTATCATTAACGAGCAAACTTAAAACTAACTTAAAAATACAAGTACAAAAATTAATTAGGCGGGGTTAGGCGAGGGGTTAGGCGATTAATTAGGCGAGGCTACTTACGATGTTCCAATGTAATTTTGACTCCTCCCACCGTTCTCCCCTCCACCAAATTCCCCCACTCCCACTACCCCCGCCTAATTAATTTTTGTACTTGTATTTTTAAGTTAGTTTTAAGTTTGCTCGTTAATGATACAGACGTGTCGAAACCGGTCGCAAAAATTAAAATTAAAGTAACAAATGTACATGGAAAATTAAAACTTTTCAAAACAAAAATATCTAGAAGTTGTTACATAGTCAATGCCGAAGAAATACAAAAAATAGTAGATTCATCAGTTTCTCTCTTGTATTACAAGATTGCTTATGCAATTTGCCGTGAATAATAAAAATATAATTTTAATGAAATATAAAATATAATTCATAATGTATCATCACTCAATCAGAACAAACAAATCAAAATAAAAACTTTTTTTTTAAATTTATAGTAAAAGTAAATATTTTATACAAAGCAAGTATCATACAACCTAAGTAATAATCGTCTCCCTTACCAGGCACAAGAACTACTCTTCTTTTCTGATAAGGTATATATTATGATCAATGATGACCTTTAATATAATATTTTGTATAATATATGTATGCATAAATGTGACTCACATTATTTATATTACAATAAAAAAATAATATTTTAGGAGACTTACCAATATAACCCAACTCCAATGTTCACCATTCCAATTGATGAAAACTGAAAAAAATAATTACATTCAAATACCTCCAGCACCACTAATAAATTTTATTTAATTTAACGTAGCAAAACAAATAAATTGAGCGCCATTTGTGTTTTCACGTATTTATAAAAATCCGATAGTTTTAATACATATAATTTTAACATGATGCACCATATCATGTAGATGTAAAATTGCTTAACACCAGCCACCAGTTTTCATTTATGCAAGAAAAAAAACATCGCCAAAAGTGTGCCTTATTTTTTATTTTGCGAAGTTCGGTCCAAATATTTAATTTTCTTACGATCATTTACTAAACATCGTAATTTGCCACATTCTACAATAAAACTGTAACCGAAAAAGGGTGCATATAAGTAGATTTTGAACCTTAAATCAGTTTTCATGGGCCTGATACTATATTTTTTCTGGGCTTATAAAAAGACTTATTAAAAAATGCTCGATTATTTTATTGGCCAAGTTGTGTTCTACTTCCAGTATTATTATTTAAAGCATATAAAATATTTCTAAGCGATCGTATTTTCAAACCTAAAACAGATAATTTTGCATTATTTCGTGGTGCTTCTCTTCAAGAACCATTGTGCTTTGATGTATATGGTGTAACTATAAGTGACCAGCTCAGGTACGGGGGCTCCATCGAAGCCAGAGTTAAGTTAGCCCCTCAAAAACTGGGCGTACTGTGCAGGGCCCGCAGATAATTTAAATTGTACAAATCGCAAGTGCTCCCCAAGGTTAGCGTTGCCATACGTCCGGAATTTTCCGGACAAGTCCGGAAATATAGATCTTTGTCCGGAATGCGGGGGGAATCCTAAACAGTCCGGAATGTCTACAATTAAGTGGAGATTGATATAAAAAATGAAATAAACCAAATTATTTTTATTACAAATCAAAGCAAAAACATCACCTCTGATATTTAATGCTCCCAGAAACATTGTTCAACACTTCCTAATCTTTAAAAATAGTTTTGTAGAACATTTCACAAGTCATATTTTTTAAAATTATACTCTGTTAAGAGAATCGACTTGACAGACTCTATAGAAAGCCTGTTCCTTTTTTTTGGCCATTGGGTTCCCATTAAGGAAAATACCCTTTCAACATTGGCATTTTGTGCCTGCATCGCAAATATATAAGAGCATCTTTGTTAATTCCGTAACTTTTGAAAGTCCGGAATTTTAATCAAGGAATTTTCTCTGGGATTTTGATTTTTTGATCTGGGAACCCTACCCACGGTAGAATTTGGCAGCCACAACATTCGTGAAAAAACACGAATATGTGCAGAAACGGACAATTCTTAATTCTTTCGATGTTTTTTCCGATGTAATGCATCGATCGGTTGCATCGATGTAAATACATCTATTGAGAAATACATCGATGTTTCCAAAACGTCGATTGTTTTTCGCAATAGACATGTTTAGGCCTTAGAAAACTAGGTAAGTTAAGTACAAAGAAAAATATTTATTGAAATTCACACAGCAAACACACAAAGATATTCAAATACAGAAGAGATATGCTATGGTGTCCGCGCAACTGTCGCCGGACTACGCGCTAATTAGCGTAGTTTTCATACAAAAAGAATTTGTTCATTTCGTTGATTTTTTTAAAATGTGCATTAATATTGGTTAACAATATATTTTGAGTAAGGAAAGAATTCGTTCATTTAGTTTAACGTTCGTTTGGTTTATTCGTTAATTATTTGTTCTTTTAGTTTATTTGTTAATTGGTAAACAATATCAGCGACACCCGGAAGCGCAGACCCACATAGTAAAAACAGCAGATAGCACATCTACTTATATTTCAATATCTTTGCAAACACAGCTTTATTTTGTTTACAAATTCCGATACCTATTTCAATGCTACGTAAAAACAAAAGTTTATTTAATCTTTTTCCCTTCAATCGGTTTCTTTGCTCAGTCAAAAACTAGACAGCGCTACAAAAACGAGACAGCGCTAGTTCGCTCAAACCCACGCTCTCTGCAGTCACTGCCTGCTGGCCAGCATGTGGTTAGTATATTTATGGCCAGCATGCAGTGTCGTGTGTAGGCCGCTTTATGGCACAGATGTGCCAACAATTGTTAAATACTTAAAAGCTATTTTGTACAGCTTTGGGAATTGTAATTTATAATCCCTCCATTAATTTCATTTCATATTTATGGTATTATTTTTTAAGTTTGACTTTACCGGCTTCGCAGCAAAGGGAACATAACCCATTCAGCCAAACCGATAAATGGTAGGCGTTTTATATTGACTGAACTGATTATTACGTTCCGATTCACGAAACTGCAGTCGTAAGTCACTGTTGGTCATACTCACAAACACTCATCACACTCATCTCATAGTTTGCGTATTCGATTGATATATTTTCGATGTTATAGTATTAACAATAAATCGGTTCAATACGATGCATCGGTACTATACATCGAGTGTTTACAATACATCGATGTATATCTTCCATCCCTAATTCTCCCACTTGAACGAACGTATTGCAATCTTTAGATCACAGGCATCGGGTGGGAACGCTGTCCTTGTTCTACCGGTATTTCAATGGAAGATGCTATGATGAACTAGCGCCATTGATCACATGTTCATAGTTCATAGTATCGGATTTTAGGTCCAGTAGTATAAGTAGTAGGTAACTAATACAAGTTGGCACAAAAGTTGTCATCCGATGTTCTTTGGCTGTAATTTTTTATTTTTTTATTTAAAATTTTGGTTTTTCTTTTGTATTGTGTTTGTTAGATTTCTTATTTTTGAAGTAAACAAATACAAACAAAATACACGTCAACAAGATATGAATCGCTATACTCATCAAGAACGCAGAAAAAACGGTTTCATGATTTGCACTGGCCGGCAAGATCGCTCGATTTAACCGTTCCAGACTTCTTTTTGTGGGGCTCCTTGAAGTCACGAGTCTGTGTCAACAAACCTCAGATTCTTGAAGCCCTCAAAGAGAATATCTGTTAAGAATTCGAGAACCTATTGCCTGAAATTCTGGAAAGAGTGATGGAAAATACCATAAATCGGGCCCGTAGGGTCATCAATTCTGGCGGCGGTCACTTGGCCGATATCATTTTCTCGACTTCACGGAAAAAAAATAATGAGAATCCAAAAGTAGAACCAACATTTTTCATTTAAAAAAAAAATGATATACAGTAGAACATCGGGTGACAACTTTTGCGCAACCATGTACTTAACAAGAGATTACTTACATTATCAGATCTGTTGTTTCTGTATAACCTGCTAAATAATAAAATAGATTGTCCTGGATTGCTATCCATTATTAGTTTGAACGTCCCAATGAGGCGTACCAGGCACACTTTTTCATATAGAATCCAATAACACTAATGCAGCAACTAACTCACCAATTACTCGCGCAATCATAACTTATACCCACTCCAAAAAATTACTACACTTGGACATTTTTCATGATTCCTTGCAAACATACAAAACTAATTTATTAAATTTCTTGGCGTGATATAAATTGTTTTAAAATTACTTACACTTAACTTTTCATTAAACTTTAATCAGTCAATTACAATTAGTGAGCATATAATTCTTGATTTTAAAATGTCTCTTTATCTGCCCCCCCCCCCCCCCCCCCCCCCCCCCCTTTCTTCATTTTTTATTATTATTACTCATTCATTCACTAATCTCTACATCTCTATCTCTACATCTCTTCTCTATCTCTATCTCTATATCTCTACATCTCTATCTCTACATCTTCTCTACATATTATAAATTAAAGTCCCCCGCGTCGTCTGTCTGTCTGTCTGTCTGTTCGCGATAAACTCGAAAACTGTTGAACGGATTTTCATACGGTTTTCACCAATTGATAGAGTGTTTCGTGAGGAAGGTTTATGTATGTAATTTGTCAAGGATTTGTGTAAATTGGTAGAGGTGTCGGAAAAAGTCAAGCCGCCTGGTAGCTTTCATCGAAAACGCTGCCTAATCCTTTTGGGATATAACAAAACAATGCATGGTGGGATATTCTTCTTTTATAGATCTACCTTTTACGGAGAGCTTACTATACCCATTCTATCTTCTAAAAAAATGGTCACGTTCATTGCGGTAATTGAAAAGTTATTTAGACGGATATACAGTATTAATCCTTATTAACTTAAATACGTTAGTTACCCCAAACATTTCATGCACATTATTATAATCTTTCACACCATCTCTACGTATTATAAATTAAAGTCTTCCGCGGCATCTGTCTGTCTCTTGCCGATAAACTCAAAGACGGCGGTGGTTATAAAGGTTGGATAACCATCCAGTAGATGACGTTGTGTTTTACTAGCCATAGCAACGCGTGGCGGGTCAGCTACTTAAGTTTTAAGACCCGTTCATATCTCAGGCGTAACTACCAAATGACATTCTATGGACTTACGTAATAGGTAAATAACCATGTAATAATTTAATTTAACATACCTTATAACTTGTATTATAATGTTCTGTGTATGTCTTAATAAACAAATAAATAAATAAAATCTGTTATTTTAGAGACAACTAACCTCATATGAATAACCGAAGGTCTTCAAGATCATTCCTATGGTCACATTCACCGTCTCTTGGGAATTTCTCCGGGGTCGCATGTCTTTTATATAGTCACATAATAATTCCTTGTGCAGCCTTTTCTCTTGGGACTCATGTTTCACGCTACAAACCTGGGACGCTAAAATCACATAGAAAAAAAATCACTAGCTGTGATCAGTATATTGCTGCCGCAAAATCGTACAGCTCTGGCATTATAAAATTTACACAGCTTTGTCTGTCAACGTATCTTCATATTTTCAGCTCTTTTCAATAAGAAACTTTTTCAGAAAAATGTTTTAAAAATGGTGAAAGCCGGATAGTAACATCTACTCGGCTATGGGTTTGTAAAAATCAGCAAAGAGTAGTCTAAACTGGATTATTTTGTTTACTTTTTAAAGAGCTTGATTATAATTGAAATATTTTCTCACCAGCATATCCAAAGCAAAAAGCGAACGCGAAACATAATATAAAAGATTTATTGTTCAACATGTTAACCTAAATAAAGCCGAATCAATACTGGTTCTCAATTAGTTATTGATGAGTAGTAGTATTAACACCCCTGAAATATGATACTGCGAAACGCCCACTTTTCAAATTAACTGATTTAAAAAAAATGTGTCTCAAAAAACTTTGAGATTAGAGAGCACTTAAAACGCAATCAAAATAATATTTACCAGTTCCCCCAAATTACTAACGAATAGGCCACTTGCATCACATTTAAAAAAAAATCCGGTTTAGGCAAATATTCTAAGACATTCTGTTTTTTTTAATCGTATTTTTGAAACCCTGGCGATTTTTTGAAAATTTCAATCCGAAAAATCGGACAATTTTTTATAAACCGGAAAAACGGGACATAATTTTATAGGTGCGAAAAAACGATAAATAGCCGAAAATCATTTTTAAAAAAAGAAAGTTTTCCACACGAATGGCACAGGAAAATAACGAAGCATACCAAAAATATTAAATCTCATAAATATTTTTTTCCTTGATCCATCTTGTTGATCATAAATTAAGATTACCAAACCTTTTCACTGCTCCGAAAACGACAAAAGAAAATCGCTACTCTCACATACCACAATTATATTTCACACTTAGAACATGCTATACAAAATAATGTAAAAAATATAGCTTTGTCAAAACGCAAAGAAAATCTCCTTCCATACCTGAACACATAACATATGGCTCGAGAATCGCAAACAATAGTAAGGAGATTACTGATATGTTTGCTGACTATTTCTCTACCGTCTTCACTGATCCCACCCAAAATTTAGCATCTGATGTTCATGAACCTGATCCGCTGAATAATATAGCTATTTCTTCAATTACAATCAATGACGACATCACCTACAAATATCTTTCATCCATTGACATTAACAAAGGACCTGGTTTAGATAGTTTGCATTAAGTTACACACGAAACAGTCAATTTCTCGTAGCATTTAGAACGCAACTCAAATGTAAAGCTTCACTCGGTAGACGATAAATCTGCAACTTGTTATTTTAATTTAGCGTTATATTTTGAACACAAAACTGGTTTAAATTGAATCTGTTATTGACGATTTAAACTAAACTCAAAACATAAAATGTTTTTTCTTTGATTCTGGCAGCACATACATATTCTGCAACCAAGGGCGTAACGAGGTACGGGCAGGGGGGGCAGCCGCCCCCTCCCCTAGAAGTATTACGTCGGTAGCCTATTGTTTGAGAGAATCAATTTAATTTTTATTATTACCTTTTTAGTTGATCATGATTAATGAAGCATCAAGGAAACGTGCTTATCAGTTACATTGCGCTGCTATTAAATCAGTTTTCATTATTTTATTTATTTATTGCTTGTTCACAATTTAAATACAATTTTTTTAGCATGTAATTATTAACCCCACTAGGGTTCGCCTGTATCTGGGTTAATAATTTCACAATTTAATAAAAATAACACTCTCAAATATCGGTCATTACCAAACAGTTAAGTAAAAGCAAAATAATAAAATGATAAACGGAGAAAATTATAAGTGATAAAAATAATATGAATTAACAAAAAAGTGTTGAGAGATCAAAAAATATGTTATCATTAGTTCATACCATTTTCAACAATAAATAAAATTTAAATATATATCCTTAAGGTTTTTTTTTTAAATATCTGTAAAAACTAACTTAATGAAAAAACAAAGATTTTTAGCGATTACATTAAAGCGAATATTTCTTATACAATATTAAAGTGACTATTATGAAATAAATATGAAAGAAACCATTTTGATCACAACATTATTGTATTCATTACATTTAAATGCCCGTTATCATTAAAATTATTGTATCATAGACATCCAAATTTAATAGACCAGAAGATACAGATGAGGGGTAAAACCAAACTATGGAGGGTGAAGAGGGGAAAGATGACTGCGATTCGTTAAAAAATCAAACTGACAGTATATAGGCATCTCGCATTATAATATCACCATTTAGTTCTTTAAAGCAAAATCTGCTTTTGAATGAATAGACCTTTTTACATGGGAGCGCGAATTGCCCGCCACGTTATTATCATATTTGCGTAGTCGAAATGCGACAAAGGAAAGTTCACCCTTTTTCACTATTGGATTGTATTTTATAGTGTAAGTGACACCTTAGAAATGCCATCCGTGTGATCTTTTAGTTTTGACAAAGTTATGGGATACGATAACCCCTATATATCTATTGTTTCTTTGCCTTTTTAGTTTAGATGTTGTTGTTTCAATTGAAATTTTGAACCTCATTTTGACTTGAGGTTAACAATTTTATAAAGTACATGAAATAATATAGGTGTTGAAAGACAATATTGTTACAATAATATTTCTCACAGAGTGGGCTTCTACTGTATAACGTAAAACAAATGAGTGACCATATGTTGAAATTAGCTTTGAAATAACTTTTTTTTTGCAAGTTGTTTAATCTATGATATTTAAAATTAGGTTCCATTAGAAAATTAATATGTCATGATAAGTTAAGTAGAAAATAAAAATTAATATATTAACAGTATATCATTAATATAAAATCAATGTGCTATTAATTTAGAAATAACAATGTAGTAAAAATCAATTGGCAATCCTCGGCTAACACGAATAATTTGACCATCTTTTTAAAAGTGCACAAGGAATTAGAGGACTTAATACGTTCTGGAAGGCTATTAAATATGAGTGGAGCCTGATAGAAGTAATTTCTTTGACCAAAAGAAGATTTAGTTTGAATTACCACAAAGTTCAGACCAGACCCAATTCTAGTAGTACGAAATTGTAGAGTTCTTTCTGCAATATTAATATTATTTGTGTAATATACAGCTGTTTTACATTCATGACATTACATTCCTTATAAAGTATATGAGTTGGATATCTAATTTTTTTCTTGAACATAACTTTAAAAATCAGTTTTTGGGCAATGTTACATGGTTCTTTAAAAGTCTTCTGGCAAGATCCCCAGCACATTATATTATAAGAAAGTAGAGACTGGATAATTACAAAATAAACCGTCTTCAATTTTTCCTTGTCTAGTATATGTCTGAGTTCTTTAAAGATATAGTTAAGTCTCCTAGTATTATTATTTTTTTTATTTTTTTTTTTTATTTAATACAGATATATAGTACAGTGGTTTTATATAAATTACATATCGGTACACAAATTATTTAAAATTGCAATCTCACCAAAGAAGAAACTAGTTCTTGTGCTTAAGGGTATTCCTCAAATATTTTTAGAAACTTTTCATCGATAGATGGTGCTATTTTCAATATCGTCTAATAAAACACTTTTAACACGTTATGCTTTTTAATATTGAGATGAATTATTGATTTGCGGCCGTATATAAGTAATATTAATCTGTATAAATTTTTTTTGGTACCTATAATTTCATAATCGAAGAAAACGGCTGAAAAATACACAATTTCATTGCAAAAAATACGTTCAAAAGACTTTTCTCACAGCTCCGCGCGCGGTGGTATAGAAACACATTTGCGAAAAAGAGTGAATGTCAAATATTATATGATATTTCGCACGGGTTGAAGAGAGACGGAAGAAAGAGGTTTGTTTAAATCGGGCAATTCAGTCAACGCGTGGGGAGATTGATAAAAGGAGCCAGCTGTGAATAATGGCATGTGTGCCGGGAGCTGGCGTTAACCGGACCCTTTTTTTAGAGGCCGCTTTTGCTAAATAGCTAAAGGGCTCTCCTCTCGACGCGGCATAGAGTCCCTGCATGCATCTCGTTCTAGCGGCTCTTTAACAAACGAGACAGCGCTAGCAACCCATGCTCTCTGCGGGCAATGTCGTGTGGAGCGTGTCGATGTCAAGCGATGTAGGTACATACCTACTTACGCATTATCTCGTTTGTTTGCTCGCAGATATTGTGTAAATAAGTCAAAAAGTTACATTTTTTCTTGTATTTCTGTGGGGCGCATTTATCAAACCAACGAAGTGGTTAGAATTGTCAGATGGAGAAACAAATTTGTCGGGTGCTCAAGTCAGGATCTCTGTTTTGCTTCCTCTACAACAAAATAATAATATACATTGTGATGTTATTTTCGTGTTATGTTATTATTATTATTATCCTGCGCTGCCGTGATATTTGAGTGACAAGGACAGTTCCTACAGTGTGCATATGAAGTCATTTTTCATATAAACAAAACTTTTTGTATTTTTTTTAAATATATTTTATTTTCACAAATGATAAAAATGTCATGTTAAGAGAGATGAGGATTGAAAATAAAACTTTTTTTGTACAAATATCTTATACACGGTGTCCGTAAACCAGGGCTGGGCAAAATACATGCTTTGCTGTAATTGAAATTCAAATTACAAAATACTTTTTCGCATGTATTTAAAATACAAAATACTTTCAAGTCATGTATTTGAAATACAAAATTCAGTATTTTAACCATTTTTTTTAATTTAAAATACAAAATACAAAATACATTTGATTTTGGTAGAACCTTTGGTTGCAATAAATTGTCGTAACTGCCCTGTAATTGTTGAGTATCCATAGAAGCAAAGCTAAACAGAGTGAAACAGAGACGTGCAAAAATTGATCAATCATATTGTTCAGAAGACACATCTCGTCTCCGCTCCAAATGTAAAGTTTTGTGGTAGAGGACTTAGGTGTTAGATAATAATAATTATTATTATTATAACACTAGCTGGTTCCCGGCATGCGTTGCAATGCCATATTAAAAGAAATAAATTGTTTCTCCCTGCATGTTCTTTCCCGTGCGTCCCCGTTCCCCTCACGCATCCCCTTCCCCTCCCGCATTCCCCTTCCACCTTCCCCGTCTACCCACTCTCCCCTTCCGCTCCCCCGTCCCACCAACCCCTCTCACGCGTTCTAAATATTCACTCCCAGTACATTCAGTTTTCTAACAACTCGCGTGCCAGGTATTACAATTTTTTTGATTCAAATTTTCATTTTTCACATATTAAAAATATTTTTTTTATGTTATAAGAACATTAATCAAATCTGATACCTAACATGGGTAGGTACCTATTTAAAATATCTATAATTTCTAAAATCCATAGACAATTCTTTTGTTACAAAAAAAAACAGCTGCCTTCTAAATTCAATTTCAGTTTAAATAGTCGTTAAGTTTTTTGAAATTATCCAATTTTCTGCTTAATTTTCTTAATTTTTCTATCCGTCAGAACCTTCTACAAAGTATTAAAAAACTTTTAAAAAAAATCAATGAAATAGGTAAAGTCGTTCTGAAGTTATGGAGTGACCAGGGGAATCAAGGATTCATTTTTATATACATAGATAACATTTGTGTAGCGCAATTTTGTGTTATTTCACTTCAAGTGCGCTCTACAGTTAAAAATA
Organism: Limnephilus rhombicus; assembly: GCA_929108145.2. Taxonomy (NCBI): domain Eukaryota; kingdom Metazoa; phylum Arthropoda; class Insecta; order Trichoptera; family Limnephilidae; genus Limnephilus; species Limnephilus rhombicus. The sequence continues at coordinate 44,447,154 of OV815283.1, forward strand.
ATCTAGTATTCAGTCAAATTATTCATGTAGTGCTTGATTTAATACAATGATACAAAAATGTTCAATGCAAAGCAATGACGAGTATAATATAATTTAATTCAAAATGTACACTAACAGTGCTATTATAGCACAGGACAATAATAATAACTAGCATGACATAAAACAAGTACAGTACATTATAAAGCAATGATAAGAGAACTACAAATAATCATTAGTAAGAGTGCTATATCACAGGAAAATAGGACAATATTCCAGGATAGCGTTTTTGTCTATGTATTATCTATATATGTCAGTTTATTTTTCATTATCAGTATTAAGATCGCTAAATGTATTTCAAAATGTATTTTGAAGCCATAAGTATTTGAAATACAAATTACAAAATACCTTACTAGGAGGTAATTGAAATACCAAATACAAAATACATTTTCAGGAAGTAATTGAAATATAAATACAAAATACGTATTTGTATTTCAAATACGTATTTCAATTACAAGTAATTCAAATACTGCCCAGCCCTGCCGTAAACTAGTGGTAAAACTGGTGAATCTCCATCCAAAAAACTTTTTTCGGTCTGAACACATCGATTTCTTATTTTCAGCAAGTAAACATTTACAGCCGGGTGCACGCTTAGGTAAAGTACGCGGGTTTTGGCTTTCTGATTGGCATTGAGTTGGCGCGTGAGTGGCCGACTGGCACAGGAGCGCCGACAAAAGTGTGACATGTTTTTTTTTTATGAAATACGAACTTTCCCGAGTTTCGAAAAACCTCACAGTAATTAAAAATCTTCTACTACTATCACAGTAAGTGGAAATCGTTGCCTGGGTCGTGATGGAAGAATTAGCCAGCTGAGGAATTGAACTCACGACGCCTGGGTGGGAACCAGACGCAATGTTAACTCGGCAAGTGACCGGTCTTATTATTAACGTATGAGACCGCACATAGTAAAAGCAGGTTCAGATTTTGTTTTTTACTCAAAATATTCAGAATTCGCAGAGAATGGAGGAATAGAAATACCATCTACTATAGTATTATTAAATCCCTACTTAAAATCTTAAATATGAACCCCCATGCCCCCAATTTTTTCTGACAGTGAAGCATTTTTTTATTTACTTATTTCTTTAATTCTTTCCACATATTCTGTCCATATTTCTAGTCCATATTCATATTTTCCCCAGACGTAATATTAGAGGATGAGATTTCTCCACAAATATTAATTTTAGGGGTCTCGTCATCTGAATATTTGTTTACTTTATTTCCGCGCCAGTGTTTGTGAGAACTAAAAGGTATAATATAAAGGTATACAAGAATAAAATTTTTGAGCAACATTAAATACGAACCACCCTATACCCATCGAGCGATATGGGTGTTCAAACAAGCATAAAATTGTTGACAATTACTACACATAAGGCAACTAACTGGCAGAGGAAGGACACACGTAGAAATGAGATCCTTGAGGTGTATGTGTGGTAAATCCGTGTATGATTGTTCTATAAGCGTCAAATAGATAATATTATAAAGTATGTGTTTAGGTACTAGGTACCTAGGTAGGTATATCAAGAAAGAATGCAAGACTAAAACCGGGATTCCACATGATTTATTTTATAAAATCTATGAGAAATATCCTTATTGAAAACCGGCTTTCTGTACAATAGAAACCCAAAATTGAATCGGCTTCAACTTTCGTTCTGCGAAATCTAACAATTTTTTCCGTTATTGTGATACTAACATTATAAGTAGTATAGGTAGAGCCTCTTGAGATCATTTGTCGCAAAAAACCGGCGCAATCAATCAATCGGCGAATTAATTATTTGAGAACAAACAGTCGGAATAAAAGTACCTAGAGATGTATGAATGCGAATAATCGTTTTCTTCACATTCACTTTCAACTCTACCCATCCTAGGTATCAGCGAGAAAACGGGGATAGATAATTAGTAAAAATTAAACAATACTATAATAATAATTCTCTTATTACGAAAACTGAAGTTGTTGGGAATGAGAGGGAGTATTTTGGAATGGTTTAAGAGTTATCTATTGGGAAGGTACTTAGCGGTCAAAGTTGATTCGTTTACTTCTTATACATTTGCTGCATCGAGTGGGGTACCACAGGGATCTCATTTGGGCCCGATATTATTTTGCTTATTCATAAATGATATAGTTAATATTTTTAGTAATGTCAAAGTCCTATTATTTGCTGATGATCTGAAGATTTACAGAACAATTAGAAACGATGACGATCGCGCCATTCTGCAGTTAAACCTGAACAAACTATGCGCGTGGTGTTCTGTCAATGATTTACAACTAAATATTGGTAAATGCCAGATCATTAGTTTTTACAGAGGTAAAAATCCTTTTAAATTTTCTTATGATATGAATGGTGTTAATCTTCTTCGTGTATCGCAGATTCGTGATCTTGGTGTTATATTCCACGAGAGTATACAGTTCAATGTACACATCGATGAAATAACAAGCGATGCAATGAGAATACTAGGTTTTATCTTGAGAATGGGGGCAAATTTTAAAAGTATGTTAACATTAAAACATCTGTATTGCTCACTAGTACGAAGCAGATTAGAATACAATTCCTCTGTATGGTCACCATACTACAATGTTCATTCTCAATCATTGGAAAAGGTACAAAACAAATTTCTCCGGTACATCAATTTTAAAATGAAAATACCAATCGAATTTATAAATTATAATTACTTACGCGCTGAAACCAGACTTCTTAAATTATCAGATAGAAGAGTGTTAATTGATTTATTATTTTTATACAAAATTATAAAATCTTTAATTGACAGCCCTAATTTGTTGGAACTAATTTGCATTAGCATACCCGCTAGACAAACTCGTAGTAAAGATACTTTTAAATGCAACAATAAACTCAACACTAATTACTCTATATACTCACCAATACCGAGAATCCATAACCTTGCGAATAAATACTGCGAATATATAGATATATTTAGTATTGACAGTTTTGAATGTTTCAAAAATCAACTAATCTCGATTCTATCTGCTAATAATTAGCTTTTATTATTTTTTTTTTGTTTTTCTCACAAAATATTTTCTCATCTAAACCTCACCAGTAAAATGTATACTTACTTTATAATATTTTTGCAGTTCTATTTACACTTTGTTCTATGTCAGGTCTTATTATTATTGTTAATAATATGTATAAATATTTAAAGCTGAATTGTTTTAGTTTTTTGTAAGTACAACTTGTACTATCTCATTTAATTTCTTTTTTATGTTGTAATATTCTCTACCTAACGAGTCGATTGCATTCATATTTATTCTGTTTTATTGTTTATGTAATACATGTAATTAATATTGTTTATTATATATTTGCTTATTTTCTTGTAAAAGCCCACTAGGGCGTTAATAAAATATAAAATAAAATAAATAAATAAATAAAAATTATAAAATATTATAACCTAACTACAGAACGAACCTAGAAAATGTGGATAATGAGTAAGATTAAGAAAGGGACCCTTATATGGTTTGGGCATGTAGAGCGAATGAATGAAAAAAGTAGGCAGGTACCTAAGAAGGTAGGTAGGTACCTAGTGTAAGAAGAATATATGACGTAAATGTGAATGGTAGAAGAAGTCGGGGATGCGCGAGGAAGACACGGCACGATCAAGTGAATCAGATACTTTAGTCGGGTCATGTCAAAAGTCAGAATAACAGAAGTGTATGTATGAGACGATGTATGAATGTGAGGGGAGCAAAGAGTGTGTGCCAAGACCGAGTTGTTTGACCCAGTAATACCCGACCCGTATTCCAATTCGCCGTGCTGACTGCTGACGTTTCATCCCGTTTGCACTAAGTCTTGGATTCACTCTCTTCCCGGAATAGCTATGTTTCTTATAAAGGGCACGCCTCATTTTTATAGAATAACAATAATGCGCTGCACAAAATTTTGTTATTCTTGTATGCAGCAAAGTCTTCAAACTTCTAAACCCTTGGCAGACAGACATAAATCAGAGAGAATAGTAGGTATCCACCTCGATCTATGCATTTTATTGTTTAGCACGTCTCAATAACATAACTAGGCAGGCGTCTAGTGATAGTTACAGATTTAAGAAAGTTCTAAATAATTACAGTCGCTGTCACCATAATTATATAGTTAATTTTACCTTTTTTACTGCGTGCCTTTAACCGCAAATGTTCTTTGCCCCAAGTAATACTGGAACATTCATAAAAAAGCAAAACGAACGTGGCTTGATTTTTTATTCTATCGGAATAAAAAATCAAGCCACGCAAATTGGCATTTTTACTACAAATATACTGACCACTTTAACGCCGTAGGAATGGGTTGAAAGCGTGCACGTGAAACCAATGGCTCTCACATAGGTTTGTCTCCTTCTAATAGAGATTAGTGCATTTTAGCTGGCGGTGTTTGCATAAAATAATTACTTTTGTTAATTTAATTACTTGGTTATTATTAGTGATAGAACAGTGAAATTTTGGTTCGCGATAATGTCATTATTAGTATTATTTTTCGGTACTAAAATAAATAAAATGTTATCTGTAGTTTTCAAATGCGGCTGAAAAATAGATTGTATGGGAATTGTCACATCTGTTACACTAATTATAACAGAAATAGAATAACATTATGTAATAGGTAAGTATATAATAGAAACAATTGAAACTTCTGGATTATCTATAAGTGTAGGTGTACATACATGGGATACGGTTACATACTAAAATATTGTGCACTTAAGTGAAATTCGAAAAATCTAAATAAAATAGAGATGAATATAAATTGATAATACATAGAAAGAAAGAGAAAAACAGGTAATTATTAAGTTAATTATTCCCGATGAAGTGTAGCTTCAGTTTGAGTTTTAGTTTATATTTACCAACATATTGACATGATCGTTCCATCTCAAAAATTTATCTATTTTTACGCCAAGGTAATTTGATGCTGACTACCTTTTCTAAAGGGTTGCAGTTACATGTTTGCAAACAATTGTGTATTATTAAATTATGAGTGGTGGAAGGCTGACTTTTACTTGAAATGCTAAAAGTGATATATTTGGTTTTTTGTATGTTCAAAGTTAAAATACTATTATTTAACCAACTACATATTTTTTTTAAATTAACTCCACACAGGAGGCCCTGAGGAAAATAATTTCCCTCAGGGCCTATGTCATCTGGGATGCTGTGTGGAGGGTTTTTTTGAGGAGAGGAAGGAATGAACATTGGTCTTGAAGAGACCCATGTTGTAGGAAGGAGGAAACACAGATGCCGGCAAATCATTCCACAGCCGAGCTGTTGAACACAAGAACGAGTCTAAGAAACGACCCATTCTCATGTGACAAATGTCAACCGTGTACAAATGTTGGGCACGCGTTTGGCGTGTTTCCCGACTATGCACCGGTGCGAAAGGGATCAATGACGCTAGCTCCTCGGAGCATCTTCCATTGTAATACCGGTAGAGCAAGGATAGCATTCCCACCCAACGCCTGTGCTCTAAAGATTGCAATCCGTCTGTTAAGATGGGAGAATCTATTAAGCAGACCGCCCGTTTTTGCACAGAGTCGAGGGTATTTTTCAGGTATTTTGGAGCTCCAAACCAGAGGTGGCTGCCAAATTCAACCGTGGGGCGCACTTGTGGTTTGTATAGGGTTAGCAGTTGTGTACTATTAAAGTATCTGCGGGCCCTGTACAGTACGCCTAGTTTTCGGGAGGCTAACTTTACTTTTTCTTCGATGGAGCCCCCATACCTGAGCTGGTCACTTAGGGTTACGCCAAGTATATCAATGGAGGGCCTGTTCGGAAGATTGCTACCGTTGAAAGATACTAGATTTTCATTTCGATCCCTTTTAGACGTAATCAGACAAGATTGGGTCTTTGAAACATTAAATTCAACGAGATTATTTTTACCCCAAGAGAAAACACTCTCGAGGTAACCGTCCATTCTTTGTTTCAAAGCCCTCCGAGCCGTTGGAGTTTGTGAGCCCTTTGGGGGCTATTTAAACAAAAAGCTATCATGGACTGTATTGTCATCCGTGTAACAATGAATTGGTGCACATGACAAAAGGTCGTTGATGTACAACACAAAACAAAGTTGGAGACAGAACCGATCCCTGTGGGACGCCAGCATTTATCGAACGCGAGGAAGAGGTAAAACCATCGGCTACCGTCTGAATCGACCTCTCCCTCAAAAAGTCGGCAATCCACGTACACAAGGATGCGGGAAGTCCTTAAGAAGGCAGTTTGTTGACAAGTCCTCGGTGCCAAACCTGGTCAAAGGCCTTGGAAATGTCCAATGCAACCGTTTGGGTCTCACCGAAAAGTTCCAGGCACCACCCCCAAACATGCGTCACATTCGCCAGAAGATCACCGCACAAGCGGTTCCGCCGGAATCCGTATTGACGGTCGTTAATAATTTTGTTCTTCTCGAGGTATGTGAGCAATTTGTCGTTGGTCACACGTTCCATCACCTTAGACAGAACTGATGTGGTCGCTATGGGACGGTAGTTGGCCGGGTTGGAGCGGTCACCCTTCTTTGGAATGGGATGGATAACCGCTTTTTTCCAACCAGAGGGCACAGAGCCAGTCTTCAGGGACATTTTAAAAAGCTTCGTCAAAATTGGAGCTATTTCTGCAGCGCACCTCTGCAGTACCAGGGCAGGTATTCCGTCAGGCCCACTAGCTTTATTAACATCATTTATTTATTCACTGTTTCTGTGTTTTCTCCTTAAATAAAATAAAATAAAATAAAACATCAAGCCCTCGTAAAACATGGAGTACTTCCCGATGTCGGATCCTCAGCTTTTTCATACGAAAACCGCAGTGAGGAATGTAGTCGGGACAGCACCTTGGTCATCGAGGGTTGAGTTATCTGCAAATATTTTACCTAATAAGTTAGTCTTTTCGGTGACGGTGTTTGCTAGTGGTAATAGGTGGCAGACTGGATTTGCAGAAATTGCGACCTATTGAGCCTGCAAGCGACCAGAATTGCCTGCTGCTATGCGGGCATGCAGCCAGCTTTCTGCGATCTGCCGGTCGTGCTCTAGTTTTAATTTTTTTATTTACGGACTTACGTCCAATTTAAAACAAAGTATCACGAAGTATAGAAATGAACAATGTAAGGATTCGGATGGTACATGAAAGCAAAGACAAACAGTGAAAATAGAAGAAAAAATAAGTGTCAAGTCACGTCAAGACCTTGCAAAAATTAGGGTGAATAGGACATATCTTCATTTGTTAGAGCGACAGAAATCATTTAAGCTAATACCAAAAAAATCAAGGTCTTGACGTGAGTTCACCAGTCTACACATTCTGGACAGTGGTGAGTTATAACCATAGTTAGTCGAGTGCTGATTGAGGAAAAGCAGGTCTTTATTTCTGAGTCTACGAGAAGGTATATTAAATGTGATGAGTTGTAGTAATGTAGGCGAGTCGATTAAACAGTTAATAATTTTGAAGAAACAAATGAGATCAGATTTTATCCGACGGTCTTCTAAAGGAGAAAGGTTTAGAGTTTGTTCAATTTCAGCATACGAGTAATTCCCTCGCTCTAATCCTAGCCTCCAAGCAATTCCCTTTAGGAACCGATGTTGAACGGATTCAATATGACGAATATGGACAGCATAAAAAGGAGACCATATAATACAAGCATATTCAAGATGGAGGCGAACCAAGGAGCAGTAAAGAGTTCTTAGGGTATTTATGTTTTTGAAGTCAGAACTGGTTCTAATGATGAAACCAAGTATCTTGAGAGATTTATTAACAATCACATTTATATGTTCCCGGAAAGAAAGCTTGCTATCAAGAGAGACACCAAGGTCTTTAATAGATTGAACAGTTGTTAGGCAATTATTATTTAATTTGTATTCGAAAACAATCGGATTTTTAGATTTGTAGAAGGACATAAATTTGCACTTATCCACATTTAGTTCCAAGCAATTAATTTTACACCAGTCATTGAAAGAGTCAATATCTGATTGGAAAAGAAGGCAGTCATGGTAGTTTTTGATTATTTTTAGGATCTTATTGTCATCAGCAAAAAGCCAAAAGCGTGTGTGGTATTAGTTCATTTATGCGTGTGTGAGAGAAAATACGAATAATGTCATTTATAAACAAGTTGAAGAGAAGCGGGGCTAAATGTGCTCCTTGCGGTACGCCAGATGTTACTTCAATAATAATAGACTCAATGTTATTTATTTTAACTCTTTGTTTTCTATTGCTTAAATAAGAATTAAAGAAAGATAGCAATGGGTTTCGTATAGCATATAGCTTGGCCATGAGGATAGCATGTTTTACTTTGTCAAAAGCTTTAGAAAAGTCGGTATATAGAACATCTACTTGTGATTTATCTTCTAGGCCATTGACTACGGCGTTGGTGAAGGAGGGTAAGTTTGTAGTGGTAGATTTAGCAGATCTAAAGCCATGCTGTTCCTCAATCAGCACATTTTTGAAAATCGGTGTTATTTTTTTTGTGATTATAGATTCAAATATTTTAGGAATATGAGATAACATCGATATAGGTCTATAGTTTTCTAAGTTCGACTTATGACCCGATTTAAAAATAGGTCGTATATAGGAAACCTTCCAGGAATCCGGAAAAGTGGCAGATGATAGTGATAAGTTATATAATAAACAAATTGGCTTAGATACAACAGATTTACATTCTTTCAATAATATTTCAGGTATACCATCAGGACCAGTGCTTGTTTTGCTGGGAAGATTTTTTAAGTAATTGAAAACATCTACAAGTGTGATTTCGCAATTATTAAGGTCAATAGTATTAGCATATTTAAGTGGAGGGATGGTGCATATGTTATCAGTATAGACAGAGGAGAAATGTTCAGCAAAAAGGTTGGCAATATAGAAATCGTTGGTGGCTTAAGTTTCATTAAAAAATAAACTTGAAGGGAGATCGTTTTCAATACGTTTTTGTTTAATAAATTTCCAAAATTTTTTAGGGTTAAGATTTAATTTTGTCTCAGTGAGTTCAATATAAGATTTGTAACACAAGGCAGATTCAATTTTGGATAATTCTCTTAACTGAGAAAATTTTTGATAAAGCGCTAAGTTGCTCGTTAATTTGAATAACTTGTGTGTTTTCTTTTTTTCCATAATCAAATGCTTTAGTTTCATACTGAATCAAATAGGAAATTTAGGCTGGGAATAAGTTCCCCTTGGAACGAACAAATCTATAGCATGAGTTATGCATTCGTTGAATTTAAATACAGCATCGTTAATATTGTTGTTTGATAACATACCTGCCCAGTCATATTGGGCAAGGTACCTATTCATGCCAGTATAATCACCTTTGTTAAATTTGTAGTGGAATGTAACTGCTGATTTCAGAGTGTCACTTTTGAAAGGATTAGTGAAGTTAATATCGAGTGATGGATGATATTTATCTATTGGTAATATTGAGTCAGTAGCTTCACATACACAAACGCTAGGCGTATTGGTAAATATTAGATCAAGACAGTAACCTCCACAGTCATTGATCGAGTTTAATTGGTACATATTCAGGAAGGCAAAGAAATTTACTATTATGGAAGCATGAAGGGAAACATTATTAGGAGTTTTCACACCATGACTATCATTAAACCACACTATTTTAGGAAGATTATAATCACCACAAATAAGTAAGGAATCGGCCTTTATGGAAAATGTCGCGTGCCCCGGGCGGGGGCACCCACATTCTGCTCAAGGCCAGCTCAATTTGCTCGGCAGAACTGATGAAACTCTCTGCACCAGGGTCGTAGGTAGCTAAAAGGGGGGGGGGGTACATGGTTAAAGGCCAACACTCTTCCACATGTTTCGTCAAATGAAAGATCGTCTGGGATGGAACAACACTGTATTGACGGAAATACACAATTACAACAAGGGGCAGTAATATTCACATCAATTAACCATCACAAGTAAACAATTATGCCTAGCTAAATAAAACATCCTAAGCAAACCTCTCTTCGTCCTCCCTGGAGGGTGTTTACGGTTCGCGAGGTCAGAGGGGACACATACAAAGGGGGTTTTCGTTACTCACGACCGTGTGGGGGGCGCCCAGGAGGTGGTTTGCATGGTAGCTGAGGCAGTCCATGCTCAGCAGGAAACCACAGTAGTCCATCGCCAGCAGGTGGCAACAGCAGTGCATTGCCGGCAAGGTCGCGGCCACAAAGGCAGGGGGACGCGGCCTTTTCCGTTTGCTCCGAAAGTTCGAGATCAAACTCGAATCGACGCGCGGAACTCCGCGGGAACAATTTGGTAGAGCCCGACACGGGTTATCAAGACGGGAGCTGGGACGGAATTGCGGGCTGCCGCCGAGGCAGCCGGGTGCGTGCGACGAGGGGAAAGGAGCGGTAATATTTGCAAGGGGGACGCGGTGTGCAACTCTCGTAGGGTGGCCGACAAACAAACGTGTGCGACTTAGGTGGCGTAGAGTGGCAACGTAACACTTCCCCCCGCGCTCGGAAAAAAAGCGACGTGGTAATGGAGCAATAGGGCAAGAATCCTCTAGGCTACCAACGGGAATTTGAGAGATTTATTGACCAGAGAGAAAACTGACTAAAACATAAAAACTAGCTTATGCCATAGGCTAGGTAACAATGTTTCCCAGGGTAGGGAGGGGGTACATAGAATATGAGGACCAAACAGTTAACACATGGAGGGGTGAAACAACATACAGGGTTATGCAATTGAAAGAACAAAAGACAAGTTTATGCAATTGAGAAAAACAATGGCCAAGATTATGCAATTGAAAGAACAAAAGATATGGTTATGCAATTGAGAAGAAACAAAAAAGTGTGACTCTAAGGTTTCATTGGTCTGGAAGCTAAGTTTGCGGTGCGTAGATATGTTTATGGTTTCGACGAGGTGCGAAGAGTTTCGAAGCATTACGAAGAGACGTGATTTCATAGACTCTAAAGGGATTAAATTATTACTGTAATCTGACCCATTTGAGATAACACTCAAGAGTACACTAGGGCCTTGGAGAAAACACTTTGTTTTATCGTAGACGTCAAAGGTTACGAAGTGGAGACTGTGGTTGCAGTGCGGAGGCTATGGTTACAGACGTCGAAGGTTACGAAGTGGAGACTGTGGTTGCAGTGCGGAGGCTATGGTTGAAGAGGAGAATCCAGGATCTGCAGACATGCCAGTACGAATCCTAATGTGTCATTATGGTGGGCATGGATCGTATATAATGGTTATCGAAGCATAACGTAGCTCGGAATAACTTGTAAAGGTACGCATTCAGCGAATACTGGAGAGTCAAGGTAATAATGGTTTACACATGACATGGTATGCGTCACTGCATGACAGAGCAAGAGACGGCAAAACTGGCTTTAGTAGCAAGAGCAAGAACAAAACCTAGGGGCTAGCGTGCCCAAAAAGTAGTCCGTTATATATAACGGGACAACTCAGCTCGCAGCGGCACAACAAGACAACATACATATGGGCGGTATGGTCCGTGCTTTCAGGAACAAATGTGTAGCCTCCGTAACCACGGCGAGGGCTGCCAGGAAGTGAAGCTCAGCTTGGCTGCCGGTGAAGACTTCCTTTTGGGCTTCTTTTTAAATCCGGGAGAAATTATTATTATAGCAAAATTCTTGAAGTTTACCTGCCTAGAGACCAATGAAGAAAAGTTTGGAGAGAAACTAAATGTGTCCAGAGAATAAAACAAACGAGGTTTTGACCACAAATGTTACCACCTTATGTTAACATAGGCCATGAAAGGCCAGTTGTTTTTCAACCAAGGTATTTTGTTGAAAAACAACTGGCCTTTCATGGCCTATGTTAACATAAGGTGGTAACATTTTTGTGGAATTTCAAAGAACAAGACGAAGAAGATCGTGAACGAGTCACGGCAAAGCAGAGAAACTGATTCATGGATAAAGGTTGTCGAAGAGACAGATGGTACACCAAGTGCATGCCACACGTGTCCAATATTCATGAATGTGTTTCATTGAAACCAGGATGAAGATGATGAGACATATGAAGAGGGTGAGGAAGAAAGCCTATTGTGACTGGACAGTTACCGATTCGAACTCCAAGTGAGGGCGAAATATGGTCAACAACGGATTTTCCACTCCATTACATATTTGAGAACATGAGGGTGGGAAAAAGGAAAGGGACGGAAAGGAGTTGAGTGACGAAACTTGCCAGGGACTGGACTAATTTCCAATTCAAACTCTATGTAAGGATGAATCGTAATCCACCAGCATGTTTCCTGACTCTTTATATTAACCAAAGCGGATAATATTAGAAAAAACAATGAGATGAGAAAGAAAACACATTATACCAAGAGACTAATCTTTCGCGTGTATTTGGCAAAAGATTAGGGGTCACTTAAAAACTTCTTCTTGATTGTGAGAAAAGATAGACCCTCGCTCCAATTTCACAAACCTGGGATTTTTCTTATTCTTTTCCCAGACTACGAGTTTGGTGGTTTTGTGCCCATTCGATTAACTCCTGCGGCACCATGCCCCATAGTTGACAGTGACGCTGAAATCTAGTCCTTTTGAGATAGGAGATATTCCTGGGCTCCTTTCCTTTTGGAAAGAAGTAGAAAAACAGGAAGTCCACGGGCATTGTCGATGAACAATTAAAAAAGGTTGTGGACTACATTGTGTAGTACGCACACAAAGGCTTGATATTATTTCGTTCGCACGATTCATGGTGAGTATTGTATCTTCACGTGTGGTGTACAGATTATACAAGTACACAATTATAAGCAAGGCGGTTCTCATGACAAATTAATGACACACGACCAAAAGGGGCGGTTCTCATGACAAAACAATGACACACGACCAACTTAATGACATTTAGTTATAAGTATAAAGTAATTATAACGAACTTCTCGTATCATGGCGGGTATTTTAAGGATCACTCCTATAATGGTGGATGTTGTAAGGATCTCTCCTATTGCGTACAGGGTTACGTTTAAGTGCAGCAAGATAAATGTTAAAAATATTTGTTTTAATATTGTTTATAAAGATTCGTTAGGTTAACTAACCCCGTAGCCCGGAAGGCGTACGATAGAACAGCAAAGAAGATAGACAATTTAATGTTACTTCACATGTTACAATTTATAAAGTGATGGCAGAGTACATTCTGCTTACACCGAGCAATAAAAGAAGACAGACCTACAGTGGTTTTACATACTGTCTATAGTAACAAGTTTCGGTGAAGAAAACAAGAGGTGATAATTGCAAAACGATGATCGAGCAAGATTATGCTGATTTACGTTAAAATTACAATTATTTGAGTTCGGGAATCAGGATTACCGTGGGGTTTTATTAACCTGTCCCGTGGGGTAGAAACGTGTAATACAAAACCAACGTGTCGTAACAGTAGAGCAGAAACAAATCAATGGTTTTGTTATAACAACCGAAGACCGGATGATTCGGTTTTACATACTTTAGTTGAAACGAGCCAAAGGATTTGCATATGACTTATAAAGAAAAACTTTAGGTTTTATAAATACAATTTCCAAAAAATGGACGTGTCAATATCCAATTTTGGGGAAAACATGAGCACGGGTGGAAAAAAAAGAACACCATCATTTTTTTTAAACAAGGTTAAGAGAAAAAATTGAAAAACTTATTTGTACAGGGAAAGCAACTATAAAAGTAACTATTCCCGATTTTCATACTTGAGACCACTATTGGGTTTTTCGTACTCAAGGTAAGCTGAAAATCAAGGGGGAGGGAAAAAAACGCGATTTTACCATGGTAGGTAAAATGTGGGGATTGTAGAAAACAAGGATGGCTGGTTCTGAGTCGGAATCTATTCCTTCGAACAAAAATCGACTTCTAGAACGGTGTGCCTATGAGCAATTGTTAATTGTTTTCTTTTTTTTAGAAAAACAAAAAAGTTTAGAGAAAAAAAAAATTACATGGAGGCAGCCACTGCTAGGGCCAATAAGCAAAACAAAAAATTACAAGTTACATGACATGGCGAGACCAAGCAAGACAGGCATGAACATTGTATAGTGTGGGGGTTGAGAGGCGATAATTTGGGTTCTGACTTCCCAAACATCGTGACTCGAAGGGTGTCTCTGTTCTAAAGTGATCAGCCTCAGAACAGGTGAGAAAATAAACGAAAAAGAGAGAAAACGCAGGCAAATTGCCGTAAGAGAGAGAAAGTTGGTACAAACGCAACATTTGGTTGTACCTACTATGAGTATACATTTATTTACAAACAAAATAAATAAAGGGGCTTGCTTTATTTATGAAGGGCTGAACGTGTAATTGACACTTTACACGCCAACTATATGAATATACATTAATTTGCAAACATGGTCAAGAGTTCGCCCAAAAGCTAACCCGAGACCTGCCTCACGCTCGAGGAATCACGCCACATCTCCTTATCTCGGGGTGTAACTCTGGTATAGTATACACGCTGCGAGGGAGTTGGTACTACAGAAATGATCCTGTGGAGTACAATCCTTTGTGTAAACGTCGCCAATGTTTCGTTTACAATCCACTTTTTGCATATTAATTTTTGTATGCGTTGCCAAGGGGTTAATAATCCCAAACAAGGCCGTGGCACAAACTTGAGGCCGGCATGTGAGATTAAAAACGTCGTGAACAAATCCTTGTTGCTTGGCAAGGTTTGTAATACATAGCAGTGGTTGATTTTGCCAAGAGAGGCATCGCCATTGGCCTCGGCCAACGGTGCTTGGCTGTGCGGTATTTGCATTTTTGGTGTACGTATTTTCTACTACCTACTTTCTCGTGGTGGGTATTTTAGTTTTCACAAAGCACTTTTGGAAAAAACACCACTTTTGTAGAAGCACAAACACAGACATGATGTAGCGTGGGGGGCGGGGGGACGGCCCGCCCCGGGCGGCACTTTTAAGGGGGGCGGCAAATTTTCACGATAAATAATAACATTATCTTGGAAAAATTTAAACCATTTCAAATCTTTATTTAAAAATGTTCTACGATACTTTCGTTTACGAATCCAAATCTTTTTTTTATTATTTATTAAAAATATGAATAATTATATATTTTTAAGCTCCAAATTTCGCAATTCGTAGGAAAACCGTACGCATATTATGAGAGTAATACTAATTAAAGCTGATAACTCGCAAACAGGTTCATTCTTAATTCAAACCAGAATTGTGTTCATAATGTATTAACAAATGAATTTCAGTTGTGTATTCATCTGCTGAAACATTTCCAAAGAGACCATTATTTTATTCGAAGTGCAATCAAAGAGAAACCATTTTCATATTCAGAGTGTAGTTTTAATTCGCCAAATACAGATTTAATTTAACCCGTCTAATCACAGGAGGCACAAATTGTCCCACACATTTAATTTTAAAATAAAATTGTGAAATTATGTCCCACACATTTAATTTTAAAATAGATTTGTGATTTTATTACAATTTTTTTTAAGAAAAGGAATCTGTATTTAAAATTACTTTAATTCGAATGTTCGCAGGCGTGTATTTTTGAGCCAATTCACATTTCCAATATCAAAATTTTAATATTTGGAAACAATAATGTTCTAATAAGCACGTCGCAAAAATAACTTTATCTAGATTTTAGAACATTTTTGTTTTTTGCAAAAGGGTAAAAGAAAACAATAAAAAGTAACATTTAAAATGCATGGGAAGAACCGGAAATTTTGTGCACAAACGTTGTAACAGACGTATCAGCGTCTTCACAAGACTGTAAAAAAGTACCGGGTTTTTAGTGCACGTTCAGGATGATGGGATGATAAAATAATAAAGAGCTGACCTCCCTAGCACCCTGTGCCTGGTGGGTGAAGGGCACTGGATGTGCCGATTCTTCTGCCTGAGCCTGGCGCCTGGCGGTTGCCTTGAGTAGGGCCGGTTTGTCTGGAGGAGGTAGGCACCAGGACTGAAGACAGGCAGAAGTCGGCGGTAGGCAGATGGTTGATGAAAAACCTTGAAGAAATAAATAAGACGAGTTTGTTGAGTAGAGATGAACTGATTTATTTTCAAAAATGTGGCTCCTTTTATACCCAAATCTCCACGAAATTTGGTACAGAAATGGGGTGGGAGGTTTGACCTTGCCCGATACTATAAATAGGGCGGCGTTTCTGTCACACCTTATTTTGTCGGTGTCGCCCACGAAAGTGGTCGCTTAAAATTGAGAATTAGAAATAATTCTACAGGGTAAAATTGTTGTATGATTTATCCGTAGATTTTTGTTTTGGGGAGTTTATGTTGAGTTTAAGGCAAGTTAAAATTTGGTGGTAGGTATTTACTTTTTGGCTAATTGTGGGAAGTTAAAAAAAGAATCTAGTATTTTTCTCAGGTCCCTCGCAAGACTAGCTACTGAAACCTGTTTGTTTCATCGTCTTGCGAGGTCCCTGGATTTTTTAAATGTAATTTCCTAAAATAATTAAAATAGCACCATAATTTTATGTTTACCCAATAGATTCAGAGAGTATAGGGCTCCTGGCCATTCTCTCTTTTAAAAAAACGAGTGTGAGAGCTACCGCCAGGTCACTTGGAAAAGTTACACCCTTTATATGTCTTGATTTTATTTGATAAATTAGTGTAAAAAAAATTAAATTAAATAAAAAAAAAAATTGGGGTGAATGATTTTTAATCAAAATAAAAATGTAGGGGGGGGGCACCATCGGAACCTACTGCACAGGGCGCCAGATTTCGTAGATCCGGCCCTGATGGGAGGAACATAAAGTCGATTTTTTTAAATATAATATATTTATTTAATCAAAGTACCATTGCTATCTATGCACTTTTGCCATCTCATAGGTAGTTCATCGATCCTTTTACTATAAAAAAACCATTCGGACGGGAATCAATAAAATATTTGAAGGCGGTTTGAACTGCCCCATCGGAGTTGAATTTTTTTCCCTTGCAAGAAGTTATCCAAATTTCGAAAAAAATGGTAATCTGTTGAGGCAAGGTCCGGAGAGTACGGTGGATGTCTTAGACATTCCAATTGAAGCTTCTCCAATTTGGTAGCCAACGGTATGTTGGTATGCAACGCAGCAGTCAACGCGCGTTTGTTGATTTGCTTCACTCAATCCGTGAGGTACCCACCTTTCAAGCTTTTCACCTTCCCAATTCGCTTCAAGTGGATTAAAACAGTTTGATCACTAACACCGCAGCCTGCAGCTAACTCGGACGTGGTTTGCGATGGATCCGCTTCCACAATAGCCTTCAATTCTCCATTATCAACTTTGGTCTCCGGCCGTCCACGGGGCTTGTTCTGCAGGTCGAAATTTCCAGAACGAAAACGTTGGAACCAAAAAGGCACTGTGTTTTCTTTTGCGGCACCGTCGCCATACACATAATTAATCCTTCGAGCCGTTTAACAATCACAAGTAAACAATTATGCCTAGCTGAATAAAACATCCTAAGCAAATCTCTCTTCGTCCTCCCTGGGGGGTGTTTACGGTTCGCGAGGTCAGAGGGGACACATACAAAAGGGGTTTTTGTTACTCACGGCCGTGTGGGGGGCGCCCAGGTGGTGGTTTGCATGGTAGCTGAGGCAGACCATGCTCAGCAGGAAACCACAGTAGTCCATCGCTAGCAGGTGGCAACAGCAGCGCATTGCCGGCAAGGTCGCGGCCACAAAGGCAGGGGGACGCGGCCTTTTCCGTTTCCGTTCGAGATCAAACTCGAATCGACGCGCGGAACTCCGCGGGAACAATTTGGTAGAGCCCGACACGGGTTATCGAGACGGGAGCTGGGATGGAACTGCGGGCTGCCGCCGAGGCAGCCGGGTGCGTGCGGCGAGGGGAAAGGAGCGGTAATATTTGCAAGGGGGACGCGTTGTGCAACTCTCGTAGGGTGGCCGACAAACAAACGTGTGCGACTTTGGTGGCGTAGAGTAACAAACACGCTCAACTGCTTCAGTATTATAGATTTCTATTGAAGAGGAGGGGGGAATGTATACACAACCAATGACAAGTTTCTTGGAACCGAGTAGAACACAAACAAATAATTGTTCAGATACATTATTAGACGATTCAAGAATGTGGCAAGAGTATTTTTTTTAATACATATCATTACCCCACCTCCTCTACACTTTTGTTTTGACCTATTTATGATTCTCTTTGTTTCTTTTGCCATTTTGTTGTAAGTTGTTCTGTCTTCAGGTGTTCTAGATGTGTTGTAGGCTCGGTGTAACCCGCGTTTTTTGTCGCACTGTTTCAGCGCATTGTCGACTGAACCACGGCTTTGTGCCTACACCAGTTTCCTTAACAGTAGATTTGATGAAGCCATCCATCGCGGATGTGATGACTTCACCAATTTCCTGGGCACATCTTAAGGGATCCGAAGTCCGAAAACAGACAGCTGACCACGGGAAAGCATTAAAATATGCCCGCAGACCAAACCAATCTACTGACCTATAGTGCCACACTTTTCTCTTCAGCCTCTCGTTTGATGGTCTGAATTTTACAGGGATTGATGTCGATGGTCGGACGATCCTAAAGGCGCTGTGACTTCAATCTTGTAACCGTGTGGCACAGTAGTTAAAAATAAGTCTAACAGATTGGAACGGTGAGTCTGGACATCAGGAACCCTTGTAGGCTCCTGAACCATTTGCTCCAATCCGTAGCAAAGGGCAAAAGATTCCGCTTGGCGTCCAGCCGAGTCTATTGATCCTGAGAACTTCAACCAAGGTTCGTTATGAACATTGAAGTCCCCCAGGACCACAAACTCTGCTGTAGGGTAGCGGGGCAAGAGGTCATCGATAGTGTCGCTTAAATGTTTGAAGAGCTCGGAAGTATCTGATTCGCTAAGGTTCGGTGAACGGTATAAACATGCGTAGAATCTTACCGTACTGGCAAGATTGTCGCGTACCCACATTACGTCGAATCTGGAGTTTTCCAGATTCAACAGTCGCACACAGTTGCCGTCAGCTCGACTATAGAGACAGACACCTCCTTTAGGTTTGAACTTGCCTGCGAGGGTGAAGCCCGGAAAAGAAGGTTCGGACGTTGAGAAAAAAGGTGGTGATGGACAGAGTTTAAATTGGTGTGCAGGCCGCGAATGTTGGTGTAATTCACCAACAGTTTTGGCCTGCACAGGGGACTCCTGCTTCCCGCCGTTGTATAGATGTTGCTTATATTTCTTGGTAAGTTCATGATTTGAGTTGAGTTTTTTTGTTTTTATGAGGAGAAAGGAAGGTCTGGGAAAGAAAAGGTATGAGGGGTGTGTTGGATGCTGGGGATCCGTTTCCAGGAGTGACGAACGTATGAACTCAACCCACCTACTGCGGTGCAAGGCGATGGGCAGGGAGAGTCTGGCTGGAGAGGTCGCTCAATGCGCCCCAAACGCTGCTGCTGGGTCCCCTCCGGTCACGAACCGGCACAACAACAGTGGCGGGGTTTTTGCACTCGTTGATGGGGCAGCCCAGTCGTGAGCCTGAGGGTCGGGCCCCTGTACTATCGAGCGGCCCGGACAACGGTAACCGGTTGTAAAGGGTCTCCCTCAACCAGCACCTCCCAATCGGGCCCGCCACGCAGAAGTTGGGCCGACGCACCCGCCATCAAGACCCGGACAGACCTTACCCCCAAGAACCCGGGCACTCCTGCTAAGTAACCAAACGTAGCGAACAACTTGGGGTGACCTGTGGCAGAGGTGTTGGTCATCCAATAAATGGTTCCCAGGGCGGCGGTACCCATACCCGCCTACCAAATTATAAGCTTTACCACTCTTAAACCTGTATTACATTTGTTAAATGTTTCATCCCAAGTTTTACCCTCAAATATTAAGGTAGTGTCATCTGCAAAACTAACGATGTTACCAGGAATATTCAGATTACATAAATTATTTATATATATTAGGTCCTTACATATGAAATTAGCGTTTTGCCGTACTGGCAACTTCGATCTCAAATATCTTCTCTTTGGTTCGGAATTCCAAATTCAAATTTACACAGCTATTTACTCATGTATTTGTGTTTCGAAAATTATAATTCTTTTTTTTCCTTAATTTTTTTTTCTTTTCGTCACTTAGTTTACAAAATGGAAAACTTGAAATATCGCGTTATTTACGAGTACGAGTTCCACCGTGGCACCAGTGCTGCAGAAACGGCTCGAAGGATTAATTATGTGTATGGCGACGGTGCCGCAAAAGAAAACACAGTGCCTTTTTGGTTCCAACGTTTTCGTTCTGGAAATTTCGACCTGCAGAACAAGCCCCGTTGACGGCCGGAGACCAAAGTTGATAATGGAGAATTGAAGGCTATTGTGGAAGCGGATCCATCGCAAACCACGTCCGAGTTAGCTGCAGGCTGCGGTGTTAGTGATCAAACTGTTTTAATCCACTTGAAGCGAATTGGGAAGGTGAAAAAGCTTGAAAGGTGGGTACCTCACGGATTGAGTGAAGCAAATCAACAAACGCGCGTTGACTGCTGCGTTGCATACCAACATACCGTTGGCTACCAAATTAGAAAAGCTTCAATTGGAATGTCTAAAACATCCACCGTACTCTCCGGACCTTGCCTCAACAGATTACCATTTTTTTCGAAATTTGGATAACTTCTTGCAAGGGAAAAAAATTCAACTCCGATGGGGCAGTTCAAACCGCCTTCAAATATTTTATTGATTCCCGTCCGAATGGTTTTTTTATAGTAAAAGGATCGATGAACTACCTATGAGATGGCAAAAGTGCATAGATAGCAATGGTACCTTGATTAAATAAATAAATTATATTTAAAAAAATCGACTTTATGTTCCTCCCATCAGGGCCGGATCTACGAAATCTGGCGCCCTGTGCAGTAGGTTCCGATGGTGCCCCCCCCCCCCCTACATTTTTATTTTGATTAAAAATTCGTTCACCCCAATTTTTTTATTTTATTTAATTTAATTTTTTTTACACTAATTTATCAAATAAAATCAAGACATATAAAGGGTGTAACTTTTCCAAGTGACCTGGCGGTAGCTCTCACACTCGTTTTTTTTAAAGAGAGAATCGCCAGGAGCCCTATACTCTCTGAATCTATTGGGTAAACATAAAATTATGGTGCTATTTTAATTATTTTAGGAAAAACTCTTTTTGCAAGTTATGCTTTAAAATAATACAACGAATTGTTTGTTTGTGCCCGTACCATGATTTAAAATATAGGTTACGAGACAATGCGGGTGGTTTAGCTGAACTAGATCCATTAGACATTCTTGAGATTTACTACGTTTATGTATATATCCAACGCAAATATTAATAGAAAAAGCAAATACAAATACGTTATCACGGCAACGTACAACACAAGAATAGCATCTACAGCTTCTGACTACTAAGAATATAACCTCAAATTTGTACCTTGCATTTCCCGTGTTGAGCGAACAAACACCAAATTGAGCGAACAAACACTAAACACTGACGTATGGTATCAACGGCTTACGAAAGACGCTTACACTGACACCGCAAAATAACAGATCCAACAAATCTAATAGATATTAATTATACATCGAACTTTAAATAATATGTCAAATCAATTATCTGCAATGATCTAACTGTCAACACGTAACACGTTGCATCCTGCAAACCGTGCGATGTTTTTGTTAATGGATACTAATAATACTGAAGATTTCATAAGAAAATAGTCTTTAACTACCTTCTCCTAGAGACTTAAATCGTAAAAAATAAAACGATAGCGAGCGTACGCTAACTTGAAAGGCGGTCGGTTTGTTTGTTCTCTTGAACAAAAACATCGCGCTGTGATTGGTTATTGAATTTGGATCGCATCCATTCGTCGTAAAAGGCGGTAAAAGATATATGGAAAAATAGATCTTACGTTTAAACTAAATATATGGAATTTGTAAAAAAATTCTGTAACTGACTATAAATTTGTAAGTCGTAAACCAACGTGATGCGTGCGCATGACTGGTTTATTTATGCGTACGCATTCTGTTTCTTTGGAAAGTGTTGCTAGAGCGTAATAATTATTTCGTACTATGGGTAATTTTGAAACGATTCAGGGAATATTATAACTAAATTTTAATACAATATTTATTTTCTCACGGCGCCCCTTTGGAGTTGGCGCCAGGTTTTTTGCACGTTTTTGAACGTATGGCAGATCCGGCGCTGCCTCCCATACAAAACGCCAATTTCATATGTAAGGACCTAGTATTAGAAACAATATTGGCCCCAAGCCCACTACTTTGCGAGACTCCAAAGCAAATTGATTTACCATTGCTTAATATTTTATTTATCTCTACTTGCTGCGTTCTATCACTAAGATAAGATCTGAACCAACCATTTGCTGTATTATCAATGCCTAGAGATGATATTTTTTTAATCAGCAATTCAAGGGAAACTGTATCAAATTATATGTGTTCAACTGATGGCCAAGTACTCAGGCATATTGGAACCTATTGCCAATGCTGTACAATCGGAAACTATCGATATGTACGCATGTATGAGTCATATGAAAGGTATAATTTCTGTTATAAATGATCGTCGAAGCAACGTAGATATAGAGAGCCAAAATATTTTAGATGTTTCAATTAGAACTGCAGCTGCCTTTGGAACTGATATGCAAGTCCCACGCATTGTATCTCGCCAACAACATCGGTCCAATCACCTTGCTGAGACTCCATGCGATTTTCGGAAGCGATCGGTTATCATTCCTTATTTAGATTCCCTAATATCTGCATTGGAGCAGCGTTTTGGTGACCAAAATTTGCCTGCTTTCGGATTAATGTCGCTACATTCCAGTACCCAGTATTCCAGTATTGAATATGTCGTTAATTGATTTCAAAGAAAAGCAAAAAGCTTTTGCCCATACTACGATTTACTTAATTTTAATCAAGCCGAACTATGGTATAAAAAATGGCAGAACAAGGGTTTGACCAGAGAAGATCTCGAAAAACTAGATTTTACTGAAGTGTTAAAGGAGGCGAACATTTTCTTTCCCGCAATAAAAAAATATTTCCTTGCACTACAAGTAACATAGAGAGGTGCTTTTCTACACTGTGTCGTGTTAAAACATGGCTGAGATCAACGATGACTGAAAACCGTTTGAACGCCCTATGAATGATCAGTGTACGCCGATCCATGGCACCAAAAACTAAGGATACAATTGAATGAGGTGTTAAAACGGTTTTGTGAAGAACCTCGTCCACTATTTTTTTGTAAAATAAATTAAATGATGGTTTTTTTATTTTTCATTTTTAACGTATCCTGTCCCGGAACATTTACCTTAGATATATTCTTGGTTTGTCTGCGCCTGCCCCCCCCCCCCCCCCCCTTTAACAAATTCCTAAAATCCTAGCTACGCCCTTGTCTGCAACTAGAATATTTTAGCTGCACTTCGAATAAGAGAATGCTTTCCTACGAAATGTGTCGGCAGATGAATCCAGAACTGGAATTAAACTTTCTGAACCCAAAACTGGTTTAAGTTTAATCTGTATAATCTGTATACGGCAAATTAAAACTACACTCATATTCTGGCAGCACATACATATTCTGCAACCAGAATTTTATAACTGCACTTCGAATAAGAGAATGTTCTCCTTCGAAATGTGCCGGAAGATGAATCCACAACAGGAATTTTACATTCTAAACACAAAACTAGTTTAAATTAAATCTGTATACGGCGAATTAAAACTACGCTCAGAACATGAAAATGAATTCTCTTTGATTCTGGCAGCACATCCATTGTCATCAACTAGAATTTTATAATATTTTTATTTTTATTTTAACTTTATGAGTAAAACCTCAAATTGTAATATTTAATTAAATGAAGACAATATAAGCGAAACTCAATCGAAAATCTGAAAACAGAAAAATCAGAAAAAGATATTGACACATCTGGGACACGAACCCAGGACCTCTCGCTTACCGGGCGAACGCGCTAACCACTGCGCCACCGTGTCGATATCCAATTCGGTCACTTTTAACTGTATCATACTTCGACTAAGAACCACCCACACTATCTTCATTTTTCTTAACGCATATACTATTGGCTGCTATCTTTATGTATGATTGCAAGATTCAAACCCGAACTAAATGCTCTCTAGATAGTGTCTGGATAAATCTTTATCCATTTTATTTAATATGCGACATCTATTGACTTTTCTGCAAGTCTAGGATGAATATTTTTATTTTTATTTTAACTTTATGAGTAAAACCTCAAATTGTAATATTTAATTAAATGAAGACAATATAAGCGAAACTCAATCGAAAATCTGAAAACAGAAAAATCAGAAAAAGATATTGACACATCTGGGACGAGATGTGTCAATATCTTTTTCTGATTTTTCTGTTTTCAGATTTTCGATTGAGTTTCGCTTATATTGTCTTCATTTAATTAAATAGAATTTTATAAGTTTATAACTGCACTTTGAATAATAGAATGTTTTCCTTTGATGCAGATACATCCACAACTGGAATTTTACAGTCTGAACCCAAAACTGGTTTAAGTTAAATCTGTATGCTGCGAATAAAAATGGGTTTTCTTTATTCTGGCAGCAAATACATAGTCTGCCACTAGAATTTTATAACTGTACTTCGAATAAGAGAATGTTTTCCTTTGAAATGTGTCAGCAGATGAATCCATAACTGGAATTTTACATTCTGATCACACAGCTGGTTTTAAATTAGGAGTGAATCTGCTTGCGAGTCCCCAGCTTTAATTGGTATTACTCTAATATTATGTGTATGGTTTTCCTAGAATTGTGAATTTTGGGAGGGGGCGGCCCCGGGTGGCACTTTTAAGGGGCGGCAAAATCCCACAATTAATAATAATAATATCTTGTACAAATTTTATCCATTTCGTATCATGGAACGATATGTTTCGATGGATCGTCAAACCATCCGTGTGTTCAAAGTACAAAATAGGATGAAAATCATTTTCGTGTTCTGGGTGTAGTGTGTAGTGTGTAGTATTAATTAAAGATGAGAACTCGCGTTCAGATTATCTCTGTAATGGTTAAAACCAGTTTCAAATTCCGAATGATCTGTCAAAATTCCAGTAGCGGATTAATCTACGGACGCATTTCGAAGAAAATCGTTTTAAAATTTCTAGTGGTGTTCAAAATTTTGTATCAAACCATTCTTCAAAATTCGCAATGCGTACTAAAACCATACGCACATTATGAGAGTAATACTAATTTAAGCTGGGGACTCGCTAGCAGATTCACGCTCAATTTAAAACCAGTTTTGTGTTCAGATTGTAAAATTCCAGTTGAGAATTCATCTGCTGACACATTTCAAAGCAAAAAATTATCTTTTTTTGTTATTAGTCACACATCTGTGACACAGGGCACATCTGCCCTGATGATGGACACTGCAACGCTGTCTGAAACGTTGGCTAAAGAAGGAGGTAGCGCAACACGGCATAATACCCCAAAAACTAATAACAAAAATACTTTTGGCCGTGAAAATCTAAAATCGTATCAAACATTCTCTTATTCGAAATGCAGTTATACAATTCTAGTTGCAGACTATGTATGTGCCGACAGAATTAAATAAAAACCATTTTCATGTTCTGAGTGTAGTCTTAATTCGCCACATACAGATTTTATTTAAACTAGTTTTGTGTTCAGAATTTAAAATTTCTGTTGTGGATTCATCTGCTTACACATTTCGAAGAAAAACATTCTCTTATTCGAAGTGAAGTGATAAAATTCTAGTTACAGACTATGTGTGTGCTGCCAGAATCAAATAAACATCAATTTTCATGTTCTGAATGTAGTTTTAATTCACCCCATAGAGATTTAATTTAAACCAGTTTTGTGTTCAGAATATAACGATAAGTTAAATAACAAGTTGCAGATTCATCGTGCACTGAGCGAAGCTTTACATTTGAGGTGCATGCTTTATGGTGCAAAATTCTGAGAAATTGACTGTTCCGTGTGTAATTATTATTTCGGGACTCTAACGCAGAATCAATCTTAAGTTAAAACCTGCCTTGTGTTCTAGTAAAAATTCGAGATGCGTGATCCTATTTACATGGATGCCATTCTCGATTTCCGAGAACAGTTATAAATTTGTAGTAGAATTTCTAACATGACATGAATTTATAACATGACTATTGGAAAAATACTCGTTGCATATGATATAAAAATCGGAATAAAAAAAGGATTTCCACTCCCCCCCCCCCCTGGGCGCTTGAAAATCTGCTGTTGAAGAACCTACATAAGGGGTTGGTGAAATTTTTCCCCCGCCCGGGCGGCTGACACCCACGCTACCCCACTCGCAGTGGCGGATTTATACTTTTCATAAAGGCCATTTCATTTTCGCTGCCCCTTCCTCCTTCTTAGAAGTTGCCACCTATCATAATCACTCACTTGTAGGCTTGGCTGAAAAAATTAGCCGCCCCCTGAAATCTGTCACCTCTAGGCCGCGGCCTATTCGGCCTATTGACAAATCCAGGACCGCACCACTGAATATCATCACGGTCCATTTGAAATGTATCTGCAAATTTTGTAGCAATTTCATAAATATCACTATGATCAATGGAATTATTAAACGGATAACTAATGAATTCCACCAACTTCTCATTTTTTTCGAAATCACTATAGTGATTTTCAAAGTCTGATACCACTGGCTTTAGCAATTTTTTTACAAATTGGTGAATTTTTTTCGTTTCGATGTCGGCTATCATAGACGCTGTTTGACTTTGGAATGCTGCAACAGCATTCATAATTTCTGTAAATGATTTATTCTTGCCTTGTAGTAATTTCAAATTTTATGTGCTCAGTTTTCCGGTGAAATCTGCTAAAAATTCTAAATCATATTGCCAGTCTAAATCACACAGTGGCTGATAATCATCACCCCTCTCTTCAAGAAAATTTGATATTACTTTCAATAACATGATGGATCGGCATTTGAAATAACACAAGATGATAGACGCAGCTCTTGTGCGGGTTCTTGTCCGGCTACGGGTCCGAGTTTTTGTGCGGGTGCTGATTCTATTGAGTTCGAGTCCTTGGCCAGACCTATGAATCCGATCGACTGGACTAACGGCCGCGATCGACCGGTTGGCCATCCCTGATAAATACCCCTCATATATCCTCGTGTGCACCGGTCATTACCGCGAGCTTGAAGGTCAGTACCTTCTTCCCAGAAAATAAAACGTTGGCAACACAAAGCGGTGCTGCCACTACAAGAGCGCCAATTCTTCAGTTTATCGAAAATTATCATCGGCAATGGAGTCAAATTTTTATTCAACGCAAATCGGGAAATATGTCGTTGGAATTCTGCCAGTAAGATGTTACATTAACTCGGTAGCACATTATTTTAGAAATTTCAATAAAAGTTCGATCGTTTGACACGTTTCGTGGACATTGTGAATTGAAATCGATACATCAGAGAGACCTCTCGCGACAT
This sequence comes from Limnephilus rhombicus, assembly GCA_929108145.2. Classification (NCBI taxonomy): domain Eukaryota; kingdom Metazoa; phylum Arthropoda; class Insecta; order Trichoptera; family Limnephilidae; genus Limnephilus; species Limnephilus rhombicus. Next base: position 44,474,414 of record OV815283.1, read on the forward strand.
TTTTCTGATTCGCAATAATAATAATAGTTGAAGGGGCCCGCAATCAAAAGTTCACGTGTTGCGCCGTGTGGCCACAATCCACATTCAATATGAGTGACGACTGGGGTGAGTGTTTCCTTTAATCTTCGCACGTGGTGATTTAACGGTGTTTCAATTTGGCATATTGGATTTATTGTGGAATGTTCTAGATGCCGAGGACTTCGAGCCGACTGTGGTTCCAGTAGTCCTGACGAAGGGCAGTAAATGGGAAGGAGAAGACGAAGATGAAGACATCAAGGTCGGGAATGAAATACTTTTCTAAATTTGGAACGCATGACATGGCGAAACGAACATATGCGCCAATCTTGTATAGCATCTCGATGCAATTCCTTGACGTGTCTGTCTGTTCCGCCCAGTTTAGAGGTTATCACAAAATTATAATGCCCGCTTTTACTTTTTGGCAGTACCCACCTTTTTAGCTCATTCTTTGCAAAGAATAGTTTAATTTATTTCGTAATCGAGACATTTACGTTTTATCGATACGTACTTTCACTTTTGAACTGTGCATTTATTTGTTGGCCAATGTCTTATCGTATGGTATTTGGCAATCTTATCTGTGACATATTATAATGACCACATTATGTCACTTGTGACACTTAAAATTTTTCCCTGTGAGCTATTATTTGATTTCTTAATTTCTAGTGTTAATTTTTTTTTACTATGTTGGCTAAATTGATTTCATGAAAAATTCTTTCAATGTAATATGTTAGTTTATTGCTGCTTTTATGACATATAGACATCAGAGTGAATTAACTGCACTTTAGTATTTGAACAGCTGATTCATATTATTTAGTCATCAACATGTTGTGCTTTTCAACAAATTAAATATAGACATTTTATTTAGTGTTTTCTGCATTGCCTTGAATATTCAAAATAATATTTTAGCAAAAAGTAGATTATTAATTAATGTACATACACAATCTGTATTATTTTTATGATTTTCTGGAATCTAACAGCTTTGTTTTTTGGTAATTTTTCAGGATTAGTGTCCATGGTTATTACGAATAATTTAGATTCGCCTATAAAAGGAAACTTTTTGCATCACGGCCGGCGGAAAATAATGCATTTTAATTTTCAATTGCGTTAAATAAAATTTCACTTCGCGAACTGATATTGTGAAAACCCGGCGGCCATTTCGTCACTGTTATGTTGGTATCCCTGATACAAACAAGAGCTAGATACGATTGTAGCCGACTTCATGGGATAAATGATAAGGCGCGTAATTATGTAAAACAGAATTAATAATATAATGTAAACGAACCTCTAATCAGGCACTGGAATGGAGACAAACCATTCAAATCCTGGGATGTTTTATAAAATAAAGATAATATACACAAGCCCGCTACACAAACCCTGCTTTGCCAGACAAACCATTCAAAAACGTAGGCTGTTTTTTAAAGTAAAGATAACACACACAATCCCGCTAGACAAACCCTGCTTTGCCAGACAAACGATTCAAAAATGTAGGCTGTTTTTTTTTAAATGAAGATAATATACACAAGCCCGCTACACAAACCCTGCTTTACCAAACAAACCATTCAAAACCTGGAATGTTTTTTAAAAATTATGATGACATGCAACTTTCGTAAATTTAACCTGAAAGTTCCGTATTATCCGTGAGGTGGACTAAATGCAAATTGCGCGCCTTTTAATTTTTATCCCACGAAGTAGGCTACAATCGTATCTAGCTCTTGTTTGTATCAGGGATACCAACATAACAGTGACGAAATGGCCGCCGGGTTTTCACAATATCAGTTCGCGAAGTGAAATTTTATTTAACGCAATTGAAAATTAAAATGCATTATTTTCCGCCGGCCGTGATGCAAAAAGTTTCCTTTTATAGTTATTAAGGCGAATCTAAAGTTTTTTTCTAAAAATTATTCATAATTACCATGGGCACAATAACCATGGGCACTTATCCCGAAAATTTACCTTTTTTTTTTTCGTAATTTGAATATCTTTTTTATTAAACTTTTAGGATTGCTAGCTACACAATACGATTTTTTTTTAAAATAATGCTTTGATTAAATTTAATTACTATAAAAGCCAACTAAACGTCCGGGGAAATGAGAAATAGTGCATTTAAAATTACAATAACGTGAAATGAATATTTGGTTTTGTGTAGAATGACTGCCATACACATATTTTGATGTTTTAACAATTTCTGTCACACACATGTTGGTAATCCAGATATTTTGTTTTTGATATAAAAAATAAGTTTTTAGGTAAGTTTTTTTTTAATTGAATACATTTTTAATTAGTATATTTTTGCCTGAAAACCTATTTTATATTATATCAGGAATACTAAACATATCAAAATGCCAATACGGCGGTCATCCCACACAAAAGCAAATTTTCTTTTCACATAATCGTAATTTTAAATGCAGTATTTTCCATTCTCCTTGATTTGAATAGTTAGCTTTTATGGTAATTAAGTTGAATCAACGAGTTATTTAAAATAATTAAAAAATGTGTTTTAAGCGTGGCCAGCAATCCTAAATTACAAAATAAAAATTAAAAGCCGAGCTGTTGAACACAAGAACGAGTCTTTAAGAACGATTCACCTTACTATAAAAAATAATGATGCTTTCGGGGCGATAAAAAATATTGCATTTATAATTAAAATAAATTTTTGATGTCTGTCTTCCCATGCAAAGAAAGCAAATTTTCGTCTTATATAATTGTAATTTTGAATGCAGTATTTTCCATCGCCCCAAAAAGCAAATACAGTAGAATCCGGATATAACGACCGTCAAGGGGCCGACGATACTTTGTCGTACTAACCGGACGACACACAAAACGGCCGGGTAATGTAAGCTTGTTTTTAAATGAGACACGCCCAACTCCTTCGCGAGGGTTACATTGATTCACCGGCTTCTAAACGGTGTAATATAGCACTTTTTTCTTCAATTGAAAAACACTTTCGCTTCACGGAACTCATTGTGTCGAGTTTTTAACAGTCACAATAGATGATAAACACTGACTGTGATTTACGCGTACTATCAGGATAGATGTTAGCGCGCAGGGAGTAGCTGGGCGCGACGGAGTAGACGGTGCGCGGGGCAGCGAGGTATTGGTGCATAGGTTTTGTAAACAAAACACTGCGTGTCATTCTAACCAGATGAATTATCATTAAAATGGGTCGCTTAAAACAGAGTCGTACTAAACGGATGTATTTCCTAGTATCTAACTGTGAAGCCTAACTTGAGTTTACATTGTAAACGGTAAGTTATATTATATAGCGAAGTCGTTATATCCGAATTTTGCTGTAGTTATCTTTTATAGTAATTAAGGTGAATTAAAAATATTTTTCTAAAAAATATTCATATTGGCCTGCGATTCTGAAAGATTGCCAATTTTTTTTTGTGTTTATACTTCAAATTTTTTCAAGTATGGACAATAATGAAAGTGTATGAACTAAATAGGATTCCTGGGAGGATGAAGAAGAAGAAAAGAAGGATGAGGAGAAGAAAGAAGGAGTAGCGCCGTCCACCAAACCCAAAGCCAAGAAACTAGCCGAGAAGATTGCCGAGAAGGAGGTTTGTAGAGTCACACTTGGCCATCTTTCATTCCACTTTGATAATGTCCTTCAACTTCATTTTGGATCATGCAATTCGTCATCTGTGCTTGTTCAAAATCATATATTATTGGTGAATGGTCCAACCGTTGAGAGCTCCATTGAAACCTATCTTTCTGTATGCCGTTTGTCTACCTGTGGCCACAGCAAAATATATTTTTTTAAATGTGATTTTAACCCTTATGTATAAAGAAACTTTATCGACGATAAGGTCAGAATCGCTTGGGCCATTCTCATTCTTGACGCAACAGAAACCCGAAATACTTCTAGCCCCTCGGTATAATTTGTAATGAGTTATCTATAAGAGCCGGTGTCATTTTTTCGCACTATTTCAATTGTCAAAGTCAGTCAATGGTCGGTCACAAAAACATCGAAAAACCTATTAATTCACCAAATAAACACAAGTAATCTTGTTTTTATAGATATTTTATTGTTCAAGGATTGTGTTTCGGTAAATAAAATAAACGATGGCTCAAAATAAATCTACAAAATATCACTTCAAAGTATTCAAAGCTTTCCGAGATTTCATTAGAAAATCTTCCCGGCTAGCAAGAGGTTAACATATTTTCATGTCACATGGACAACGACCGAGGTGGTCTAGGGGTAAGGCTCTTGACTCGCAATCCAAAAGTTGTGGGATTTAATCCCAGCATGGGCAAATCAATTTTATTTGATTAATTTGTGTTATTTCGCAATTAATTAATTAAAAATAATATGTAGTGTATTTGCGGCACGTTCCGGAGTGGAAGATACTCCTAGTATTGTCCTGGTGGGTAAGACCACCATTCAGAACTGAAATGTAGCTTTAAATGGCTTTAGCCATGTTTGGTGACCAGATCTGAATAGCCAGGTAATTCACCCATGAAAAAATTCTGCGTCCCATAAGTAAAAGAGCCTAAAAAACAAGTTTTTAAAATGAAAAGTCTGTTATTTTTTCATTATTGCAATAAAATTGCGAATTTTTTTTTGTACAGAAATATTTATCTGTATGTGCCTCCGTTCACGGAGATACTTACAAGCTACTCGATTCTCGTGCGCGTATCATACGCGCCGATCGTAAGTACCCCCCGTACGATTTAGCTGGTGCCCGTTCACGGCGCTACGCGGTGGCCGTCGGCTTCCAATCAGTATCACGAAAAAATGCATGTTTACTTAACTATACTTTACCAGAATACGTAAGAAACGATTTAGTGGAGAAGGCATGGATTGATGTTGGAAAAAAAGTCATATAAGTTTACTCCACGGCTGCACGTGAAAAATGACCAAGTTCAGTACATTTCGGATAGGGCCGTGTACGGAGACTAGCATTAAAAAGTGGGATATCAGCAGGGTACTTGTAGTTTCGTCACAATTATGTAGATTGTAAGTATCTCCATGAACGGAGGGCCTTAGTGTTGCACATTTTGTAAATATCAATTTGTTTCATAATAATTTAGAAGTGGCGTAAAAAACAGATTGTGAGTCTTATTGAATGGCTTTACACTTGTTGCTCACTTTGGGCGGGAAAGGTATTTCTTTTTTTAGCCAGTCCTACTTTGTTGTCAAATATTTTCATATGAATATAATACACCAATTTCTTCATAAGGGTTCTAAACTCTATGTATGTTCCAACTTATAAATAATATAGATTCGTGTGTATACTCGTATGTGATACAAGATGGGAAAATATTTTAATCTTCGTGTCTTTTGTGTGGAAGAATATTTTATCAAAAGGAAACTTACACTTTGGCACTGGAAACGCAGAAATTGTTTGTAATGATTTATACCAAGGTGAAAACCAATTTTTTTGTAATTTAATAAAATACTAGCTGACCTGGCGAACTTCATACCGCCTCAGAATCAATTATTGTTTTGTTAACTTATGAACTGAATTAAATTCAGTTTTTGTATTAACCCCTCTGCAACGTAAGCAGATATAAGTGTTAGAAATAGGACAGCAGTCAAGTACAATAAGCGTGTTTATAGGTCAGCGCGTGTGTTTCCATAGAAATCGTTCTAACTCCGTTATTGTTTTAGTTACATCCCTAAACCATAAAGGTAAAAGGTCGATAGTAGATCAAGCTGCACATCCCTATCAAGTTGTCTATGGAAATACATAACAGGAATCAGCTGTCAGTCGTGTAGTTGACAAAAATATTTACCTGCGCAAATTTGCTACCGGCAGCTCCACCGTGCTCCACATTTTAAATTTTTATTAAATATTTTTATATGAAATGATAAAAAGTGAGGTGACAAAGGTGTTTATTACACATATATACAATAAAATAAGTATTGTTGTTTACATAATCTGTGATTTTAGTACCGTTTTCACATAAAAAACATCATGTGAGTCATTTTTAATGTTTGCGTTCTAAATTTTAATATTTACCAATGTTAATATTTATTTGTAATATAATAATTTGAAAGCCTATTTTGTACCCTTTCTAAAACAGTTTTTACTATTCGGCTACGTTCAGAAATGTTTCATTTATAGAGCTTTAATTGTGAAGCGGTAATAACAAAAAGTTTTCATAAAATGTCATTCCGTTAGAGACACCAAAAGCGAATATTCTTGAAAATTCGGAGGGGTTAAGTTAAAAATTATACAATGAAGCAATTATCGATGTGCAACTGTCCATGTTTTGTTTTTGTCAGTATCAGAGATAGTGTTGTGTATGGATTTATATTTTTTGTGATTTTATTACTTTACAACATACGGGAATTGTGTTTCATTTTCTTTATACGTGAGGGGGATTTACTATAATAATTGTATTTTTCCTTTGGAGGGGTGCAGACATACGTTCACCCTTTGCCTCATTTTCAACTGATGACATTAGTGTGTGAGAAAGAGGGCAGCATTAACCGGTCAAAGGCCAGGCCATTTCGCGGAAATTCGCGAAACTTCACAAAAAAACACTAAAAAAGCACCATTTTGAACTTTGAATTGAATGTTTTGTTGATAAATTTTGAGCTATTGTATATTTTATTGACTGAAACACGTTCACAACACAATAAACTATCTACCAAAACCACATTACTTGCATTTATTACTTAAATTAATAGGTTTTATGATGTTTTATTCGCGATACACGCATTTATTGCGACCATTAAATTCGCGGCAATTTATGACAGCGCATTGTCATGGATGAAATCGTTTTAAAAATATTCCAGGGTGACAAGGTGAATGAAACTTTTAGCATCACCTAGATTAATGATGGCGCAAGCGATTCTGACACTGTTCTTCATACAAATTCTGTACATAGAAGGGTCAAAATCGCAGACCAAAAGTTTTTCGTCGACAATATTATTAAAATATTTGAATTATTTTCTCGAGCATGCGCATATGACGCCCGTATTTTCGCGTCTCCAGCAAATGACAGGTTAAGAACAAGAGAATCAGCGCATTGATATTTGATGTTTTTGAATTTTTGGAATTCACTCACTATTCAATATTATACTTATCACAATATTGTTGCAGCTCTTTCAAAAGATGAGAATTCGATCCATACAAAATGTATGAGGAAAAGAATTTTCTTCATAATTTTTTTTTTGTGAATTTTTCCGATGTTTTAATAGCTATTCGGGGCAGAGACAAATCCAACAAATCAAAGATCATAAAAATCGGTCCAGCCGTTCTTGAGTTATAAATTGTGTAACTAACCCAAATTTGTTTTATATATTATGATATACACATTAAGACCCATATGCATAGTCGGTTCCTCGAGACCTCCTCCACTCGACCTTAGTCAAGGTCATCTCAAGAAAATCTTAAAAACTTCCTTGAAATCAGTATGTTCAGTTACGGCTTCACCCTCCAGTGAGGAACCTCCAGTAAGTCGAGTTGAGGTTGAGTGAAGGAATGACGTCATTAAATTTCTTATTATTATGTTGGCAAACTGTAGGGAATATGATAAGTTTTAAGACTTTCGCGGCCAAAAGTATTTTAGTTATTTGTTTTTGGGGTATTATGCCGTGTTGCGCTACCTCCTTTAGCCAACGTTTTGGACATCGTTGCAGTGTCCATCATCAGGGCAGATCCGGATGTACTTGATTGGTACATGTGTACAATCTATAGTACCAACGATGCCAGGAAACCCAGCCCGTTGTTAAAATTTTCTTTTAACAACTACAACTTCTCGTCTACTTTGGGAAATTTTATGTAGTGGCCGATTTTCAATGCAAGTACTTCAGATATTTTAGTGACTATTCGAGATACCATAGCTTGACTCAGTTTGTGGAGATCTCCACATAAAACCTGCAAACCAAACAAATAAAATCATATAAATTGTTTCATTATGATAAAAATAGATTATTAGTAGGTAGTTATACATATATTTGCATCACAATACCTAGGTAAATAAATAAAGTTGTACCTAGCCATTTGTACTCGCCTGAAAGTTCCCTATGGCATAAAATCTCACTGCTATGAGAAGCTGCCACAGAGGTAGTAACTGCCATTGCCATTGGTAGACCTGCCGCTGCCATTGGTAGACCTTGGTTATTGGCACTCTGTGTTAATTCAAAAGTGCAAGAGGACATTTTTTATTGCATTTTTTCTAGATCGAAATCTTCTTCGGAATTCCACATCATCAAAACCAGCGGATTTTCTGTATCCCGTAAATACCGCTTTATAGGACGATATTGGTACAAATCTTTATAAAGGTAGTCAATAAAATCATGGAAATTATTCATTATGCTAATAAAACTGGAAATAACCTCAGAAATAATGTGGAAAGCGCTGTTCACGCTTTGAGGAGACCTCAAGGTAGATCGCGACGTATCTTGAATTTGACAGTTCATTACTCGACTCGACTGAGGAATTTGCTCAAGTCGAGGATAGTTTTTTCAGTTCTGCATACCGAATTTATCCTTGAGGTTGAGTCGAGTCGAGTCACAGTCGAGTCACAGTCGAGTGGAGGAAATCTCGAGGAACCGACTATGCATATGGGTGTAAACTTCACTAAATGGCCCAAAACTGACTTTAACTTATATTTATGGAATCCTATTACGAATTAGGCTACAATTTTGGACAATACTTTTATAGTTGGGGTGTACATCAAGTTGGTTCCTGCGTTATCACGAAGCTAAGGGTCGTGTTCGGGTATTTTCATCTTTCCCATACAAATCACACCGATAGTCGGTGGTACTTTCTACGCAAGCGGCGGGTTTTTTTTAATAATAACCCAAAGGTCGGGAGGTTAAAACAAATTCCATTTTCTCGAGTTCCTTGTTTTCGTTCGCCTGAAATACATACTAGAGTTAAAAAAATTACATAATATATAACATTTTATTTAGAGTTTTGATAAATAATTAATTCATAATATATTTTTAGCACACATCCCCGTTCCACTTTAAATATATTTAACTGTTTTCGCACTTGTATCTATTATTAGAAGGTTACTATTTGTCTAATTAATATTTGCATTGCATGATTCATGATCTACACAGCATGTGGATGATTCAGCGCAGCTGAATTGATTTGATATTTGTAATGTATATGTTTTATGGTTATATTTTATAATTCGCATTATTTTCATCAATGACAAGTATAAAAGTTTGGTTGCTTAAGAAGTATAGTTAACCCTTTGAAGAGTATCGCCGCACGTATGCGGCGGCACTCGAATGATCCATTTAAAGTATCGCCACATACCCTGAAAATTAACTCACTCCCACGATGTAAATTATAAAAAAATAGCTCACTAATCGAAGGGTTAATTTATTTTGCAATGTTATTTTATATTATACAAAAAAAAGCACTTGCTTATAATTCTCATCAGGAGAATTATTTTAATCTACCTTGACCAAGGGTAGGCTTTTTGATATTTAACCTCTTGGGCCTCGGGCCTATTTTGTCAGATGCAATAAAATCCAAATTAATGGAATATTTCTGAACGCATCCAAATGTGGCGGGAATGGGTACTGCCGCCCCGGGAGCCATTTATCGGATAACCAACATCTCTGCACATGTCACCCCTAAGTGGTTCGCTAAGTTTGGTGACTTAGCAGGGGTGCCCGGGTTCATGCGGGCACCAACTGCATTGCAGGCCGGATCGGGAGAGACTGGTTGAGGGAGATCTTTTGACCTCTCCAGCAGAACTCTCTCAGAACCTCGTCTTGCACCACAGTGGGAAGGATGGATTCATATATCCATCACTACTTGATACACTGACAACCAGATTCCTACCCACCCTTTATACCTTTTTCCTTCTCAGAACTTGTCTCCTTTCTTTCCTGAAATATTAGGTATCCATCCCCAAAGATGATATAGGCCCTAAGGTTAATTATTTCCCTCATGACCTCCTGTGAGGAATTAATGTAAAAATAATTTAACATCTTTTCTTCACGCCAAGTTTTGATATAATAATATTAAAATAAGTTTATTAGGCCAGTCTTTTTTTTATTATTTTTTTTATTAAATATGAATACTTTTCATATTTTGGGTTAAATAAGAGAAGAAAAAAATTACAAGAGTTGTTCACGTGCAGTAGAAGCGAAACCTTCAGAAAACTAAAGGGGACAAGAGTGGGGAAGCTACGAAGCACCACGCAAAGAGGAGATCTATTATTCTATCTCATTCTCTAGCAGGCTAAATCCTGTAGATGTATATATGTGTTTGTCTCTTTTTAGTGTCGCTTTTTCGTTTCATCGAATTTCAAATCCCAATGATGCTAAAGAAGTTTACATTTCAAAATTAACTTTAAACTTTTGCACCAATAATGTCTACAATTCAATTATAATTTTAGCAAAATAACTATTACAATGCATTATTTTCCACTTCCGATGACTGAAATAATTGTTTCTCATTGTTATTAAACTGATTCAAAGTGTTTTTTAAATAATTTGTGTGTATTTACTTTGTCCAGTATTTGAATATTTACCCCCAAGAGTTACAACTTGTTAGTTACAATTTCGCATTTGACATAAATCTACAAGATGTTTGGTTTACAAGATGTTTGCTTGTTGACCAATGCAATAGTGATGTCAAATCGTACTGGTGTACTAAAGTGTGTTGTATTTGTTATACAATAGAGGCAGCGACAGTTGGAGTTGGAGAGGCGGCAGGCGGAGGAAGAGGCGGCCATGACCCCCGAGGAGAGAACTGCCGAGAAGTTGCGGAGACAGCAAATCATCGAGGAAGCTGATCTCCGAGTTGCCATGGATACATTTGGTAAGTTACTTCTCTGATATACACATTGAGTAGTTCACTCTTCGCTGTGGACGGTGACCCAATTGCCCTGATGAATAAGGCTCCCATGGTAATGAGAAGTAGATGTTGGATTGGTGCAGATGATGTTACAGAAACCTGGGACACTTTGATTAGTTCAATATACGATGATCTTCCTCCGTTTCTCCACAAGTCAATTGAAAGCCTGCTTTGGATGCCTGCTCTTCAAGAATGGATTTATTGGTGTGCCTAGCCGTCCATGGTGTACTGAGTTTTCTTCTCCAGTTTCTCATTATTTATAATTTAAAACGTTTTCATTAATACAAAGACACGAGTCCGTTTGACACAATACTTTTATTATTTGAATTTGGTAATATATTAGGTCCCTTACATATGAAATTGGCGTTTTGTATGGGAGGAACATAAAGTCGATTTTTTTTTTTTTTTTTTTTTTTTTTTTTTTTTTTTTTTTTTTTTTTTTTTTTTTTTTTTTTTTAATATATTTATTGAAACATTTATTATACTTAATTACAATTTTACAATTAAATATTTTTTTTACAGGTTTTTTTTTTACTACCCTTCCATTAAAAGCATTTGCTTGTGTATGGAAGGGGAGTGTACATAAATGCTATTAGTTATTAGTTATGTATAAGTAAGTACTTAAATAATTAATTGTACATAAATATATGTGAGCTGCAGTATTTATTTGATAATGGTGTTTTTTTTTTTTTTTTAAAGAAAGAATGTTATGGAGAACTAAGATATTTGTAAGATTAGTTGATAGTAGTTCTTTTCTTAAGAACATCTTTAAAATGTCTCTTGACAGAGAGCAGCATTCGGGCCTTATCATTGATGCTTCTGATTTCCTGTGGTAGACGATTGAAAAAAGTTCTTCCCTGATAAGTATAATGATGCTGTGCAAAAGACGTATTTAGTTTTGGGCATAGAAAAACATGTTTAAGGCGAGTTCTGTTTTCATTTAAAAATGGATATTTATCTTTTTCTTTTATTATTTGAATTACTGAATTTTTAATATATAAATCTTTAAATGTGGGTACTTGAAATTCTTCAAACAGGCGTTCTGTTGGGTAGTCTAAGGATTTTTTTAATATAATTTTAATAATTGTTCTTTGTACAATTTCTATTGGAAGAAGGTTACATTTATACGCGGATCCCCAACTAATAATAGCGTATTGTAGAGTGGATTGAACTAAGGCATAGTAGATTAAATATAGATTTTTTATCGACAGAAAATTTCTAATTCTTAAAAATATATATATTAATTTTCTGATTTTGTTTACTACTTGATATATTTGTTCCTTCCATTTCAGATTGTTATCGATAATTACGCCGAGATATTTAATTTTATTTGTTGTTTTTAATATTGTACAGTTTGATTTGCAATAATGTTGGCTGTGAATTTTAGTGTTATCGTGTATGACAATGTTAAAATATAATATATTTATTTAATCAAAGTATGTACCATTGCTATCTATGCACTTTTGCCATCTCATAGGTAGTTCATCGATCCCTTTACTAAAAAAACCATTCGGACGGGAATCAATAAAATATTTGAAGGCGGTTTGGACTGCCCCATCGGAGTTGAATTTTTTCCCTTGCAAGAAGTTATCCAAATTTCTAAAAAAATGGTAATCTGTTGGGGCAAGGTCCGGAGAGTACGGTGGATGTCTTAGACATTCCAATTGAGCTCCTCTAATTTGGTAGCCAACGGTATGTTGGTATGCAACGCAGCAGTCAACGCGCATTTGTTGATTTGCCTCACTCAATCCGTGAGGTACCCACCTTTCAAGCTTTTTCACTTTCCCAATTTGCTTCAAGTGGATTAAAACAGTTTTATCACTAACACCGCAGCCTGCAGCTAACTCGGACGTGGTTTGCGATGGATCCGCTTACACAATAGCCTTCAATTCTTCATTATCAACTTTGGTCTCTGGCCGTCCACGGGGCTTGTTCTGCAGGTCGAAATTTCCAGAACGAAAACGTTGGAACCAAAAACGCACTGTGTTTTCTTTTGCGGCACCGTCGCCATACACATCATTAATCCTTCGAGCCATTTCTGACTGGTGCCATGGTGGAACTCGTACTCGTAGATAACACAATATTTAAATTTTTCCATTTTGTAAACTAAGTGACACAAAGAAAAAAAACAATTAAGGAAAAAAGAAATGAATTATAATTTTCCAACACAAATACATGAGTAAATAGATGTATAAATTTGAATTTGGAATTCCTAACCAAAGAGAAGATATTTGAGATCAAAGTTGCCAGTACGGCAAAACGCCAATTTCATATGTAAGTACCTAATATTTTCCTTTGGAAAACAGTTAGTAATCCACCACTGGATTATCTGATAACTACTACAATCATTTGTTATTCTTGCTAGTTGAAAGTGGATATACAATGAATAGTGATTTAACCAAATATTCGGCAGCGCTCTAGCCTGAAGTTCTGAAAGTGCAATTGAAAATGAGTCGGATTTTATTTGAAAAGTCCTCGTCTAGGCCTCGTCCATCGTAAGGCAAACCCCTACAACTGGTGGTCTGTAAACCCTAAACAAAATCCAAACCTAATGAAGTTTGTTCAAATTTATCTTCTGTCACCTTGCACTAGTGTCCATAGTGGGAGACTGTTTTCGGAAGCTGGTATAGTCTATGAAGAAAAACAATCATCTGCTACCAGCAAACGCAGAAAAACTGTTTTCCACCACAATTTACCTCTGCGTATCTCTACTTGAGTGCCAATCTTCGTACACTGACTTGGGTTATCTCAATCTAAGGCATTCATTTGCTATACCGCCGTCTAGCTTGCTTGAGTTGTCCATTTTACCAGTCACCAGGGTTATTTTAGGACTTTCAGGTTATTGTTTTGCATTTTAGATACAGATTTTAGTTAAAATTGTGTTTAAGTCACTTACAGCCTTACTAAAAAAAAACTTTTCACGGCAGATAACCTGTGTTATTGCAATAACATAAATAAACCCCGTGTACACTAAAACATGTTTTATTACCAATAACGTTTCTTACGTGATCACGCTGTTAAAATGCATTGAAGATCTGAAAACGTTGTACATGGTTTTAATTTACTAGGAAACAATGTTGTTTTAATTTTTCTCCACAAGGGGCATTATTGGCGCGCCTATGCATTAGTTCTTAACGGCCCGCGACAGCCCGCGATGACAACAGCTCGGTGTGTTTTATGGCGGGATATTGAAAATTTTGTTAGTACCTAAATGTTGTGATTTTACTTAATAATTTCTATTGTAGTGATGAATTTACTCTTCTGTTCACATAATTGATATATTTACCATGTTATTTGTGTGGTTTACATCAGTTTAATCAAGTTATTGTACAAACGCCGTGCTTTCAATGTTGAAATGTCAGAATATTGTTTTATAGGTTACAAGATAAAATTTACATTTTAAGATCTTTATTTTAAGAGAACTTCTTAAAAGTGATAATTTTTTATAATATTAATATCTAATACATGTGTTCGTAAACGTATCAAAAAAATTAATGTCTTTAGAGATGCAAGAAATCTGTTTTAAATTTCGGAATTATTTCTAAGTTATTTTTTTGGCAATTAACCGCTGGGAGGCCGGAGACGCGCCGGCGCGCGCGTCATATGCGCGAGAAAATAATTCAAATATTTGAATAATACTTCCGACAAAAAACTTTTTGTCGACGATTTTGGCCCTTCTATGTACACAATTTGTATGGAGAACAGTGTCAGAATCGCTTGCGCTGTCATTACTCTTGGAGACGCTACAAGTTTCATTCACCTAGTCACCCTGGAATATTTTAAAAACGATTTCTTCTATGACAATCGGCTGTCAGAATTTGCCGCGAATTTAACGGTCGCAATTAATGGGTGTATCGCGAATAAAACGATCATAAAACCTATTAATTTACGTAATAAATGCAAGTAATGTGGTTTTCGTAGATAGTTTATTGTGATGTGAATGTGTTTCAGTTAATAAAATATACAATAGCTCAAAATTTATCAACAAAACATTCAATTCAAAATTCAAAGTGGTGGTTTTTTAGTGTTTTTTTGCGAAGTTCCGCGAATTTCCGCTAAATGTCACGGCCTTTGACCGGTTAAAAAAAACTTTGAAATTTTTTATTGTATGCACTACGAAAAAGTGAGGTGATAGTTTCCTTCCAAATTTGTTACATAAAAGGACTGTGTTTTTTAAATTTCTCTACATTTTGGTCAAAAATGTTGTGGGAGGAAATTTTTTTCCGATTTGGTAGGCGATTTGGTGGTTTGTTGAGATGAATGTGGGTAGATCCAATAATGTCATCTGCTATTTCCGTTCAGCGATCCGCGTGGTTATACTTACCTCACACTTCTCTGATCTGACTCCAAGGGTTACCAAATATACCAAAAATGAAAGGAATGTTTCTGAATACTGAAGTTACATTTATTTAAATTACGAGATACTACAAGTATTAACTTGGAAGGTTTATAGGGAAGATACTCAAGCAAACAAGCTAGCGCGTCAGGTAGCCGAGAAACGAATGAATTCCGTTCGCTTGGCCGGAACGGAATTCGCGCAGGCGCGGTGATTGAGTTGCCCGTGCATAAAAATCAATTATTAGGCTGTTGAGCATAATTCCCTACATACCTCCCGCCCAGTTTTTTAGCGATAAAAAATGAAATAAACCTAAATAAGACATATAAGAGCAATGCTTAAATGTATAAACCAGTATGGTTTTTAAATTGTTTAAAACGAAAAAAAAAAAAAATTAATTATCTTCAATTGTTTACTGGAGCACTTATTTATTAACTCAACATGTTTATGGAGTTTTATTGTAATTAAAGAAAACTAGACAGGGTATAGTTATCATCCAGAGTGGACCTATTATTACTTTTATTTTAAAGCTATTGCAAATAATTATTAAGTGATTAGTAGCTTTTACATGCTTCAGTAAACAGTTGGAAAGAATTATGATAACATAAGTATTAAAATTTGAACAACATGTTCATGCGGTGCCAGTTGAAAACGATAGCAGGTTTATTAAATATTTATACAAGAAATATGAACTTAAATATACATAAAAGTTTTATTAAAACCTAAATATTTGAAATGACTCAACGAAAACAATAAAGGATTACTAACTAGGATAACGCTTCAACTAGTTGTTAATAGGTGAGTATACATTTTTGTTTACAAAAGTTTTTTTGTTTGAATTTATAAAAATGGTAGTTATGAAACCAAAATATCTAAGTTTCCTATAAGTTAATTAATATATTAAGTTATTAAAAAAAAACAAAAGGAACATATATGTGTACATTATACGATTAGCCATGTATTTAATATAGCCTAGAAATATGTTGAAATGATTATATAGTGAAGTCATTGTAGGTACCAATGTAGTACTTCGTATTTCTATATTATAATAAATATGTTACATCACTTTTGTGATACAAAAGAATACCTCACATCACTCTGAATGTGGAAAATTTTCAGTAAAATTTTTATCTATTATTTATAATAAAGTAAGTACTTATAAGAAATTACACTAATTTTTAATGTACTGTTACATAATTTAAAATTTGATACAACAAAACAACTGTCATGTGTACATAGAAGTTGATCAACTACTTGATCATTTTTTACGATTTTAAATTTTATTATACTTAAATGCACATACAAGAATTGTTTTTGTTTTCCTTTTTTTAAAAAAAAAAAAAACGAATAAAAATTATCTTCAATTGTTTACTGGAGCGCATTTATCAACTCGACATACAAATGGAGTTTATTATTATCAAAAGGAACTAGACTGGGTATGGATCGTCCAGAGTAGATCTGTTATTTTCTAAAAATTATGGCAATTAATTATTAATTGACTAATAGCATTTAGTCGCTACCGTAAACAATTGAAAAGAATTAGTACATATTATTTATATAAAGATTCAACAAGTGTTCAGTCAGATGGTGAGTATCATTTTAAAACACATCTGAGTGACCATGGTTAAAATTACCAAAGGTAAAAACATTTTCACTATACATGAATTGATAAAAGTCTTAATGTTTAAATTGAATCAAGAATTGTTTTATATATATGACATTTATGTTAGTTAAAAGTTATTTAACAATGTTAGATACTAGGTTTATATGTATATGTTAATATATTCCATATTGGGAACATGTTCAATATAGAATATATTAAGATTGTATTACACAATAATTATACATTATTGATTAGCGATTATTGCTGGATAAGAAGGTTTCATTGATTGATATACAATGTTTTTTGTTTGCTTAAAAATAGATAGATACATGTAAAAATTTTATTCTAACATTCTATACACGTTTTTCAAAGAAAAGTTGTATAAAATTTATAAAAACTTCAACGCACAAAGCGGAGTGGCTAGATTTACTATTTATATATTCATCGCAAGCTGCGGAATGTTTTATTTTTAAAACAAGGTTATTATTTACGTTAATATGTGTTATATTGAGTATGTGGTCAATACAAGGCATATTACGCTTTGTTAATATTAAGTTTAAAAAAATGACTATTGTCTGAGTACATCGTTTTTTACACACTTTCAAGTGTTAAATTTTTCTTAAAACTAGTTACATGGTTTACATGATTTTAAAAAATGAAAAATTTCATTGGTTAAATGGTTCATCACTTTGATGACCGATATGTATTGTATACAACAAATAATAGTACTAGAGTTCAAAATTTCTTTCAAAATTGAAGTCTTTAGTTATCAGTAATTTTACAGATATACGGTTTAAGATAATACAAGCTTTGTATATGCTTTTTTAATATTATTTTTTGGTAGTCATTTTTAATTTGATATGGGATCTGTAGGAAGGAAAAGAATTAATTATATCTAATTTTGCCAATTATTTGCTTTCCGACCGGTAACGGTCGCCAAAATGGACTCTACGACCAGATCTTGTTCTTTTTATTTCTGGGAGTGGTTCCTGGACAGTTGTAGCAACAGGAATATTTTCTTCTACTGGTACCTTTTCCTCTGCAGGTAGGAAGGCTGGTTTTAACCTATCTATGGAAACACGTTTATTTTTGCCCTTTACGTTGATTACAAACGTTTTATCGTCGCGTTCCTCCACTTTATAAGGTCCTTCGTATGAATTTTGAAGTGGCCTTCTTCCACTGTCTGTTCTAAGAAAGACATGGGTAGTTAGAGATAAGTCCTTATGTACAAAGCATTTCCTTGATCCATGGGCGGTGGTAGGTGTTGGCTTGATATTTTCAAATTTTCTTTGAAGTCGACCTACGTAAGTGTCGGGTTCTTCTTTAGGTGTTTCGGTGAAGAAATCACATGGCAATCTTAATGTTCTACCATATGTGAGTTCAGCTGGGGAACATTTTAGATCTTCACGAACAGTGGATCTCAATCCGAGTAGTATGAGCGGAAGAGTCTCCAACCAGTTCGGGTCACCGCTCGCACTAAGAGCGGCTTTCAGAGTACGGTGCCATCTCTCTATTAACCTCTGGGCGGCCGCTTGTCACCCGGTGGCCGCGGCATCTGCGCATGCGCGAGAAAATAATTCAAATATTTGAATAATATTTCCGACAACAAACTTTTGGTATACGATTTTGGCCCTTATATGTACACAATTTGTATGAAGAACAATGTCAGAATCGCTTGCGCTGTCATTACTCTCGGAGACGCTACAAGTTTCATTCACCTTGTCACCCTGGAATATTTTTAAAACGATTTTTTCTATGACAATCGGCTGTCAGAATTTGCCGCGAATTTAACGGTCGCAATAAATGCGTGTATCGCGAATAAAACGATCATAAAACCTATTAATTTACGTAATAAATGCAAGTAATGTGGTTTTCGTAGATAGTTTATTGTGATGTGAACGTGTTTCAGTTAATAAAATATACAATAGCTCAAAATTTATCAACAAAACATTCAATTCAAAATTCAAAGTGGTGGTTTTTTAGTGTTTTTTGCGAAGTTCCGCGAATTTCCGCTAAATGGCCTGGCCTCCAACAAGTTAAGCCATTGGCTTGTGGGTGGTATGCCGTAGTCCTTGTATGTTTAATTCCCAATTTTTCCGCCAGTTTCTTAAAAAGAAAACTTTCGAATTGACGGCCCTGGTCTGTGGTTATCGTCTCCGGGGTCCCGTGACGAGCTATCCAGTGGTCCATCAGTGCATTTGCGACGGTTTCTGCAGACATGTCTTTCAATGGTACTGCTTCAAGCCAACGTGTGAATCTGTCGATCATTGTCAACAGGTATTGGTATCCATTGCATGCTGGAAGAGGTCCAACTAAATCGATATGTACGTTGCGAAAGCGGTCTTCTGGTAAGATATAAGCTGATGGTGGAGCTACTGTATGTTTTGAGACTTTCGCTTTTTGGCAAGGGATACAGTTTTTAACGAAAATTTTTATGTCTTTCGCCATCTTGGGCCACACAAACCTCAATTTCACTGAGTTTGTTGTTCCGAGTATGCCTGGATGACAGACATTGTGTACGCTTTCTATGACCTCGGTTCGCATAGACTCTGGAACGAAAGGTCGGACATGACCAGTTGATATATCGCACCATAACGATTTATCTGTGCCAGGTATCACCATTTGACGTAGGGAGAGGCTGGTGTCATCTTTTGCCTTAATTAGATCGTCAGTTTGACACTGCTCTTCTGCCATTCTCCCATAGTCAATTGTAGAGGGACAGTTTATCTCCTCGATTCGAGACAGGGTATCCGCTACTACATTCTCCAGTCCGGAGATATGCCTAATATCAGTCGAAAATTGTGCGATGAAGTCCAGCTGTCTTTCCTGCCGTGGAGAGCTGGAGGCTCGTTTCTTGTGAAAGGCATAGGTGATTGGCTTATGGTCAGTATATATACTAAAATTACGTCCTTCAACGCTATTGCGGAAGTATTTTACGGCTTCGTAGACACCTGTTAGCTCGCGGTCGAATGTGCTATATTTCCGCTGAGCTGGAGTGAATTTTTTAGAGAAAAATCCAAGTGGCTCCCATGTGTCGCCGTTTAACTGCTGTAAAGAGGCTCCGATCGCCGTATCGCTAGCGTCTACCATGATAGCGATTTTGGAGTTGGGATTCGTATGAGCTAGTAACGCTGCATTTGCAAGATGATTTTTGCAATCCTCGAACGCTGCGGTTAATTCCGAGCTCCATGTAAGTTCTCGTTTGTCATTCTTTTTCCATCCGGCTATACAGTCAAATAATTTCGCCTGGGTGTGGATAGCATTAGGTAGGAACTTTCGGTAGTAATTAAGCATACCTAAAAAACGGCGCAGACCTTTCGCGGTTTTAGGTAGTGGAAATTCTGTTATCGCTTTCACTTTTTCTTTAATAGGGGTCATCCCCTTTGGTGTAATTGTATGCCCCAGAAAATTTACGGTAGAGGCACCAAATTGACATTTTTGGATGTTTATGATAAGACCATTTTCAGCTAGGCGTTTGAATAAAATGTCTAAGTGTCTTTGGTGTTCTTCTTCACTTGAGGATGCAATTAGTATGTCATCAAGATATACAAAACAAAAGTCCAGATCCCTGGTGATGGCGTGCATAAAGCGTTGGAAACTTTGTGCCGCGTTGGATAACCCGAATTGCATGGTGGTAAACTCATACAATCCGAACGGTGTGATGATAGCCGTTTTCGGTATGTCTTCAGGTTCTACAGGTATCTGGTGATATGCCCGCGCTAAGTCAATGGTCGAGAATACTTTTGCTGATGACAGTTTGTGAGTGAAGTCGTGGAGCTGAGGGATCGGATATTTGTCCGGAACGGTCTTTGCGTTTAAACGCCTATAGTCTCCACAGGGACGCCACTCACCGTTAGGCTTTTTTACCATATGCAACGGACTGGCCCAGTTGCTCTTGGAAGGTCGGCATATTCCCTGTTCCATCATAAATTTAAATTCGCGTTTGGCCGCTTCTAGAAGTGCTGGTGCTAACCTGCGCGCACGTTCGGTTACAGGAGGGCCTTTAGTTTCGATACAATGGGTCACTGTATGTTTAATTCCTGTTGTCTCCATGTTAGGCCGCGTCAAGCTTGGGTATTTACAGAGGATATCTCGATACTTCAGGGTGTTAGATATTGTTGAAATGCCTGAAGAGATTCCTTTGTATTTCGTGCCTCGGATCAGCAATCCTGTAGACGAGTCCGTGATCGCTGCCTTTTTTAAATTTACGGTAAGGTTGAAGTTGTGCAGAAAATCGGCTCCCAAAATAGCTCTTGATACATCTGCCACTATAAATTTCCACTTCATTGTCCTACGTAGACCCAAGTTGAGTTCCAGTATTCTTGTGCCGTAGGTTTTAATGCAATTACCACTGGCGCTGTACAAAGCTGGTGTGCGGCTATCCGAGGTAATGCATTTTTTATTGTGGTTAAAATCTCTAGGGATTATGGAGACGTCAGCTCCCGTGTCCACGAGGAACTTCTGACGTGTTTCGCGATCAAATAGAAAGAGACGACAAGTATTAGCAGGAAGCTCACATGTCTCTACTGTGGTCTTCCTCTGTCGTTTCCCTGGTGTTTTTTTTGGAAAAGAACACGGTTGGTAGCACTTGTATGCCTTTTCACCATAAATGTTATGCCATTTACAATATCCCTCAGGGTTCCTGTTCGGAGATCTCCCACGAGACCCTGACCTTGGTCTTCTAGTGGGGTTTTGTCTAGATGGGGACTGGTCGTGCGAATTTCGGCGAAAGTTTTGTCTATTTCGTCCTTTAAAATCGGATCGTCGATTGGCGTTGTTTTGGTCTAACTTCAATTGTTTGATTTCTCTTGTAAGTGTGAGCACTTGTTTTTGAAGTTCTAGAAGTATGGAATTCTCAGGTTCTTCGGCTCGCGATGGGCTTGGTCGCTTGTTACGGTCAACCGCGGTACATTCGGTTGCCTGGTACACATCAATAATTTTATCCGCCGCTGAAGCAAGTTGTTCGAGATCGTTGTCTGACAGTGCGGACAGTATCGCCTGGACATGCTGTGGGAGTCTCTGCAACCATAGTGTTCTGACGATGGCGCTCTTTGCCAAAGCGGGTCCCGCTAACTCCTGCATGTGCCTTAGTAGACCAGTTGGTTTTCGGTCCTCCAACTGGATGCCGGTGAGAAGTCGAGTTAGTCGCTTCTCCTCCGAGTCCTGAAGACGCTCGATGAGGGCTGTCTTGACGCGTACATATTTTTCTTGGGCAGGTGGATTAATTATTATGTCGCTTATTATCTGCAGGGTGTCAGGATCAAGAGCGGCAATTACGATGTTGTACTTGGTGAAGTCATCTTTTATCCGAGAATTCACGAACTGTGCCTCGGCCTGGGCCAACCAGAGAGCAATATTAGACTTCCAACAGCTCGGTAAGCGTACTGAAACTGGGTGTACGTCCGATGCTGGTCTGCTGTCTCCTTCCATGTTGTTTTTGCTGTGATTGCCGCTTGGGATTGTGGGAGGATCAGAAACGCTTGAACTGCTGGCGTTTCCTTCGTTGGTTACGATGTGCTTACTTGAGTTTGATTCGTTGGAGTTTTCTTCTTTATTTTCCTTTTCGATAGTAAACATCTCCCAATTTGGTCAGAACAATTAGCAGCAGATATGGCAAAATTTCAAAGGAAGTGAATGTATGAAATAATTTTTTTAATTTAATACCCATATAAGTTTAAAAATGATTTCTAAAATTGTTTGTTGCAAATTGATAATGTTTTTATTTTAAAAGTTAAAATTTTTGAAATCTGTTAAAAATTATTTTAAAAGTTTAAAAATAACCGAAATTTTTAATATTTTATTTTAGATGATGCCAGAAAGTAAGAAGACAAAATCATCCGTACGATTAATATTGTAATACTATTATTAAAATTTATTACTTGGCTAAAAATATGTATAAAAATCTCCAAAACTCATGAAATTTAATATTATCATCAAAATGAAAAGTGCTAAACTTTAATAATATTATTGAAATATATTAAATGATGATAAATTTATTGGTAGGTAGTTACGTTTTCGAGATGCAATTAGATTACAAGAGCTCTGCAGATTTTTCAAAGGCAACACATTTAAGTTGTAACATATTGTACACGCATCAATTAATGTAACAATTTTCTAAAATGCTGGAAAAAATAATTAGATTAATGTAAAACTTTTTAAAAACTTTCACGTGTCTGATGAGTCATCTTTTTCGTGAGATCGGTTGGCTGCCTTTCTCTCGGCAAAACTGGTCCGCGAAACTCGCCGGTGTGGCTCTGCCTTTATCCGGAAGATTCCAAGCGGTGATGTGTGTCTCCGCCTTTAACCGCTCGCCTTTGTGAAACTAGCTGAAATGGAAGGCCAGCGAATTTAGTCCTTTTTAATGCACAAAACAAGGAAATATACATAATCTTTGACAGGGATTCATGAGACAGCTAGATGATATCAGACAAAAATGGTTAGCAACGGTTTTATACCGTTTTACTTCCAAATGTTGTGATAAAAATGGCGGGTTTCACAATCCGCGACTAATTCAATTTACATTTCACAATTAGAATTATTAACTTGAAATTTGTGGGTATATGAAAAAAACATTATGTTTTAGCTGAAAAACAAAGCACGTTGTTAATTTTAATAGAAGTTAAAACTCATTTTAAACCTTATGCTCGTTTATCACTGTCATTATTTGATAGCATAAACGAAGCATATTATATTTGTAAAATACTGAGGTCCCCCCCGGTGGTCATTGAACGTAATTGAAGCTAAATTAAGAAATGCTTTTAAATATTAAAAGAATAAAATGCGACTCACCGGGTGCGTGATTTCTCAGGATTCGCTTCCCGACTCCTGACGGCTGCTGTATGCGAGTTTCCCATTTCTTCTTGTGTGAGTCGGGTCACCAGTTTGGTAGGCGATTTGGTGGTTTGTTGAGATGAATGTGGGTAGATCCAATAATGTCATCTGCTATTTCCGTTCAGCGATCCGCGTGGTTATACTTACCTCACACTTCTCTGATCTGACTCCAAGGGTTACCAAATATACCAAAAATGAAAGGAATGTTTCTGAATACTGAAGTTACATTTATTTAAATTACGAGATACTACAAGTATTAACTTGGAAGGTTTATAGGGAAGATACTCAAGCAAACAAGCTAGCGCGTCAGGTAGCCGAGAAACGAATGAATTCCGTTCGCTTGGCCGGAACGGAATTCGCGCAGGCGCGGTGATTGAGTTGCCCGTGCATAAAAATCAATTATTAGGCTGTTGAGCATAATTCCCTACACCGAGTTTGAATCTTAAAATATTGCAGTTTTTGAAAACTAAAGTGTATTTCAAATACACAAATCTAAAAGGTAATTTTATCTAGTTTTCATAAATGGTATTTGTTTTTATGACACCTTCAAAATTAAGAAATATATAGAACGTTCAAAATACTTTGGAAAAATTGCAAATTTCGTTCCAACATCATTAATAAAACAGAGATAAACTACCCCCTCAGGCCGTGTAAACCACGTGTATTTTTTCCATGAACAATTTTTTAATTAGTAATGTTTGCACATCCGCGGCCGTTTGTCAATTGAATAAAATTGTTCACTGGGTTTTTTTTAGTAAGGCTGTTACTGTTTAAAACACGTTGATGCTGGAAAAGATAATGGCTAAAATTTCATACATCAATATGACACCGTAGCCTGTCACTTTTACTAATTGGACATAAGCCCCGGTTCTTAGATGAGAGAACACCGTAATGCATATTTTAAATATAACAAAATTTGTAGAAACCTTCTCGTTTACCTTTCAAAATCCAATGCTGCTAGTAATTTAGCTATTTATAGTACATTTGAAACATTCTAATACTTTATTGTATTAAGGGCTGAGATTTTTTTTATATAGATGTTAACTAAATATGTACACAAATTTCAACAATTGTTTTTTCATTCAAGTCAGAATAGAACCTTTTTAAGCTTATCCGGAATTTCCCATTCCTTCAAACTAAATAACTTGTTGTAAATAATTATTTAATGCAGGTATTAATCATGGTTTGTTTTATTTAATTTGCAGGTATCGTAGAAAAGTCTAACACCCTGTTGGACCAGTTTAACCCCAACACAAAGGAGGAATTTGACGAATTCTGCGAGGCCCTCACCGAGAAGATCTCTTCCTACAGAGCCAAGGAGGAATACGCCGCCTTCGTTTCAGATCTAGTCAAAAATATTTCCCTGCATTGTGAGTTACAGTTGCATCTTTTATTCTAACGCCCCTTTTCTTCAGTTCCATCACTAAACAGAACATTGAAGAAAGTCACAGAGTAAGGAAAAAGAGACAGAGCTGTCCATATGGGCGAGGGGAACTAACCAAGTTGCGCGGAGCAGGGGGAGTGGCTTGAGCGTGTCCTTTTCAGTGATTTGTCAATAAATAAATCTGACCGTAAACAGGCACCTCACACTGTAATACCACCATTTTAGTGTGCGAAAATAAAATCTGCTTTGGCATTACTAGCCCTTTTTACAATGGAGCACGAATTGCTGGTTTTATAAAAACTTAACTTCTTCAATGGCGTTACAGCCCATTCGAGCCTTGGCCTCCTTCAAGATGAATCTCCACTCCCCTCTGTCCTCGGCCATTGTCTTCCAATCTGCAACATGAAGTAATTCTCTTGCATCATCCTCCCATCTCAGCCTAGGTCTACCCACCTTTCGTTTACCTTCTGGGTGTCCAGCCTAGCGATTCCGTATTTTTTGTGAGATTGTTATTGAAAATGTGACGATGTATGGCAGGGACTGGGGGAGGGTCGAAAAATCATGAAATTCGTGTGACATTATTTATGGATGGCCCCTTTATCCCTACGCAACCCAGTTTGAAGGTGGTTTGGATATTTAGCTGTTTTTACAAACATTTCGATCCTGCGCAGAAAAATCCCACAATGAACTGCCTTGCAAACCTTTGCCTTACTTTAGTAAACTTCAGTTTTCTGCGCAGGGTTTCCTTATTTTAATGTCCTCGTCTGCATTCAATGTACGACTGATGTCATAGGTTATTTAAAGCATTTTCGAAACCCTCACGGTGCTAAAAATATGCTCACTTTTGTTTGTCTCCAGCTCGTCGAAATGATACCTGAATTTCATGTTAGGACAAATCTATCAATTTGGATGTCTGTTAAAAAAGTGAAGAAAAAAAAATCAATACATCCATTTTCTTCCATCCATCTCTTTGGCCAGCTAGTAGCCAATTTCAGAGAAGCGCAGTGTGCATGAGTACCATAAAAAGTTGATAGAATGCAATGTCATCGACAACAAATCCATCTACCGAGTTTCAGCTCGATCAGGTGTCGGGAAGTAGGTTAATTTCCACTTCCAAGATTTGCATTAATTCATTCACCAGAACAAAATCAAATTTCAAAATAGATGTACGAGTATTTAAAAACATCACTTGACCATATCTTACCTAACCTAACATAACCCATTATTTTATAATGTTCTGTTTTATCCGGTTTACCCCTTTGCTTCCATCCACTTGCCCGCCATATATCATCTCTTTATATTGTTTCCTTCATTCATCTGTAATATTGTATTTCAACTATCAAAGCTTCCTTTTCATTTAATTGACGGCCTCTTGGTCGAGGTGTAAGGCTCTCGACTAGCAATTCGGAGGTCACAGGTTCAAACCCTGACGTGTGCAAATAAATTTATTTGTGTTATTTCATTGGGTGATACTGAGAGTGGAAGATGCTCTCAGTATTGCATAGATTATTTATTTACTATGATAAGACCACCATTTAGAATTGAAATGTGGCTTGGAACGACTTTAGCCGTTTGGTGGCCAGATCTGAATAGCCATGTACTTCCCCTCCTCTTCCCCATCTCCTTCCCCTCCCCACTACCTTCTACCTCACAACATACCCCAATTGGGGATGCCATAGGCTCACTGGTTCCAGACGGGAGCAGCTGAGACGACTGGAGGTATTCTCACATTAAAAAAAAAATCATCCCCAATGATGAGAAAAATTGTTTTCATCAGGGGCTTTTCTGTGGAACTAATGTAAAAAAAATATATACACGGTGTCCGGAAACTCGTAGTACAAGCGGAAAACTGGTGAACCTACATCACATAGAGAACCCAAATAAACATAAAGATTTTCAATTTAAGCATTTTTAAATTTAAAATTAAGAAAAAAAAATTATTTTAAAAACATTTCGGCTTTTTAGGGTTAAAATTTTTGAAAAGCGGAAATGTCATGATGACAGATGGAAGATGTTATTCTAAAATTATTTATAAGTTGCTAAATCTCTTTTCGTGTCCATAGTTTATTTATTTTCATCTTAATAATTTATTCTCCCACCTCTTCTAGGCATTACAATATGGTTAATTAGCGGGTAAATATGCAGTTAGTCCACCTCACGGATAACACGGAACGTTCGTGTTGTCGCAGTTTGATGCGCGGATAATAAGGAATGTTCCTTTTTAAACTAATAGACAATCAAATATGACATTTGTCGGAAGTACCAACCAATCTTATAAAATAAATTCTCTAAAATAAATTCGCTTTTCATCATACTTTTAAAAAACATCCCAGGTTTTGAATGGTTTGTTTGGCTACGCAGGGTTTGTCTAGCGGGTTTGTGTAATTATTTTAATACATTTCTTTCAATTTTCGTTATTTGTTTGTAACAAATAACGAAAATGCTTTTGGCCGTGAAAATCTTAAAACTTATCATTTCTTTCAATGTTCTACTGTTATAAATACAGGTACAAACTTGTCAATGATGCATTCACTTTGTTTTACGCAAAAATATTTTTTCTAAGATTGGCAGCATTGATGAAATGTTAAAATAAAAACAATGAATAAACATGGCGTTACCGCGCAAGTGAAATTTTAACAAAATTAAAATGTTAAATGCATATTTTTTGCATGTTTTTTGGTCTCCCCCGACATAAATACTCACTTTTCGTAATAATAAAGCTAAATCTAACTGTTTGGATAAAAAGTTTTCTGTATTAACGAGTAAGCGGCTTAATGCATAAATAATAATTAGCGTACCAATTTATTTTGTTGTGTGGCAGCTCCGCATCTGGTTGCAATGTTTTCAAATCCAAAAACACATCACAAACATTTGTCACCAATTGTTCAACTTTATCACCACTACATTGGAGGGTACCCACCGCTTTCCCGCCCTGGTATAAATAACAGATTACTCACTAACTAATAATTCAATTAATTTCATTCACAATTAATCACACAAAGAAAATAACTTAAGAGTCACAATGTTACGCTATAATTAATAACGCACTATTATTTACGTTTCAAATAAAAATAAAACACAAGAAACATCCCACAAAAGAACATCCCATGTCAAAGCGTAAATACAAACTAATTGGGCGGTCCAGAACACGGAACTGTTTGCATACAACTCGAGTGAACTAGCGCTGTTTCGCTGAGACGCATGCGGGGACTCTGCGGCACATTCCTTGTATTTTTTAATGAATTCGACGTGAAATATTAACAACAGCAACCATTTTTATTTCCGTTCCCGAGGATAAAACGGTCCAAGTCCGAAATTTGAAGAAATGAGTTTTTGATGATAATTTACTTGAAGTAAATACGTTTTACGTGAAGTAAAAACATGATAATTTACTTGAAGTAAATTATCATGTTTATCACTGGCAGAAAGATGGAAGTCCCATTATGAAGAAAAAATACGATTTTCAAAATTGCATGTGGATGCAAGTACCATAATGCAATAACTATCTTAGAAGCAGAAGGGTGTACCATGGACTTTATTCCTTTTATAATACACCACATGTCATAACAAAATAGTCCACTTCATTTAGAGGCAGTAGGACTCAAGTCCATGTTTTTGTTTTTTTTTTTTACATGAGCTCCACACAAGAGGCCCTGAGGAAAATAATTTCCCTCGGGCCTATGTCATCTTTGGGGATGCTGTGTGGAGGGTTTTTTAAGGAAGGGAAGGAGAGGAGAGTTCTGGGAAGGAAAAGGGTTTAAAGGGTGGGTAGGAATCTAGGGTTCAGCATGTCCTGGTCATCCGCCTGCAAGACCTAGACAAACCTCACCCCATGAACCCGGCACCCCTGCTAAATCACCAAACGTAGCGAACCACTTGGGGTGACCTATGGCAGAGGTGTTGGTTATCCAATAAAGGTTCCCGGGGTGGCGGTACCCATTCCCGCCTCCCAAATTGAACAGTTGACTCAAGTCAGCATTTTTTTTTAAACAATTATTTTTAAAGGCTTTACTATAAAAATTTGTCATCTTTGGGGATGCTGTGTGGAGGATTTTTTAAGGAAGGGAAGGAGAGGAGAGTTCTGGGAAGGAAAAGGGTTTAACTTGTTGGAGGCCAGGCCATTTAGCGGAAATTCGCGGAACTTCGCAAAAAACACTAAAAAACCACCACTTTGAATTTTGAATTGAATGTTTTGTTGATAAATTTTGAGCTATTGTATATTTTATTAACTGAAACACGTTCACATCACAATAAACTATCTACGAAAACCACATTACTTGCATTTATTACGTAAATTAATAGGTTTTATGATCGTTTTATTCGCGATACACGCATTTATTGCGACCGTTAAATTCGCGGCAAATTCTGACAGCCGATTGTCATAGAAAAAATCGTTTTAAAAATATTCCAGGGTGACAAGGTGAATGAAACTTGTAGCGTCTCCGAGAGTAATGACAGCGCAAGCGATTCTGACATTGTTCTTCATACAAATTGTGTACATATAAGGGCCAAAATCGTAGACCAAAAGTTTGTTGTCGGAAATATTATTCAAATATTTGAATTATTTTCTCGCGCATGCGCAGATGCCGCGGCCACCGGGTGACAAGCGGCCGCCCAGAGGTTAAAGGGTGGGTAGGAATCTAGGGTTCAGCATGTCCTGGTCATCCGCCTGCAAGACCTAGACAAACCTCACCCCATGAACCCGGCACCCCTGCTAAATCACCAAACGTAGCGAACCACTTGGGGTGACCTATGGCAGAGGTGTTGGTTATCCAATAAAGGTTCCCGGGGCGGCGGTACCCATTCCCGCCTCCCAAATTGAACAGTTGACTCAAGTCAGCGTTTTTTTTTAAACAATTATTTTTAAAGGCTTTACTATAAAAATTTCGTTTCATTTGCTCCTTTTTAAAACAAAACTAATTGATTTAATAATTAGTTTTTTTGTTATCTATCATACAACATCTCCTGAACATTTACCTTTTTGGACTTGCTTCCGTACAGAATTTGGTTCGCAAGTTCACAGTTCAAGGCCAAGCCATTCGGCTTAGTAGCTTACCCCTTCTATTGTGTTGATCGAACCGAGCGCAGAAAGGGACAGCAAATTTCGCATTGCACTTTGACTTGGAATCGCGAAAATAATGAACAGCTGTTTTTAACCGTGAAACGACCGTACTACACGGAATAAAATTATGGATAATTTCAAAATAATGCTTTAAATCCGGATTTCTTTGTTTGTTATCTTTTAATTGGTTTTTATTAGTTAGGTACTATGAACGTCAGTAATAATTTATAAGAATTTGACCAAAAAAAAAATCTACTTCTGACTCGATTTACTCGAAAACGAAAGCTCAAATCAAAAAAAATTATACCACAAAATCGACTCCAAATGTGATGAGGATTCCCCAGTTTCCCGCTTGTACTACGAGTTTTCGGACACCTTGTATATGAACTTACAAGGTTTTTGTTTTTTTTTGCTTCTCCTACATTTGTAAAATGGCTTTCATTAAGTATTGCAGTAGGAATAATAGTAATTCTGTTTATTCCAGTGAGCTCCTTTGATCTGAAGAACTTGAAGAGCACGCTAGAGAACTTATGTTTGGAGAAAGCCAAGCTGGAGAAGGGAGATAAATCTAAGAAACCCGGAAAGGGAAAAGGCAAAGCTAAACTTCACGTCGAAACCGACTCTGTAAGTACCACTTTACCGCTTATTTACCACTTAACCCAGAGGTTCCCAAAGTGGGTGCCGTGGCACCCTGGGGTGCCGCGGACAGAGATCAGGGGTGCCGCGAGGCGCCCCTCATGTCTCTACTAAAAATCAAAATTGACATGAACGAATACAAACATTTTATGCAATGGAAAATCACCCGCATAGCCGGGATCAAGCTCCCAAGATTTTACTACACAGGAAGAAGAAAATCTAATTGACCTCTCGAGCGAGAGCGACAGCAGACTAAAAACAAAATACGCTTGTTTGGATTTGACGGAGTTTTGGATATCAGTCAAAAATCATTATCCGATTCTAAATGCAAAAGCTGTAAGGGAACGTACCCATACTACGTGACACGTTTAGGGGGGGTCTTCAAAATGTCACGCTTGGTACAAATGAGCGGTGGCGGGCTTAGGTTTTTGGTCACCGGGGGGGTTAAACATTTCAAAAAGTTGGTCACGTAGTATGGGTACGTTCCCAGAGGGTCCTCATTCCCTTAGCTACTTCATTTCTGTGCGAAGCTGGATTTTCAGCGGTTTCGGTTATAAAGAGCAAATATCGCTCGAAAATAAATGTGGAAAAAGAAATGAGGGTAGCTGTATCAAGCCTTATTCCCCGGTTTGAAAAATTGTGCAGCGAGTTGCAGGCTCTTTAAATACTTTTCTAAGGGTGCCGCGACTTGGAAAAGTTTGGGAACTCCTGACTTAACCGATAATTCGGAGAAGGGTAATCTATACTCTTATAAATTAAATTTATTGTTTATCTGAAGGGTAATTTTGTATTTTTTGCTACAGCGTAATGCGTGTTAAATCCGGCGTATATGACACACATTGATGGTTGAAATGCGGTAAATACTTCCAAGTTCGACAAATGTATAGTCATTTATGAATGTCTAATAGGCTTTTATGTAAGTAGTTATGGCAACTAATCAACTGTAATTCCTGTTTTTAACCTCAGGCTAATAATTTGGTCTTCGGTTCGGTTTTCAGAACAACTTATATAGGTCTCATAGAAATCATTGGGTCTGCCTTACTATCGTGGTTAGAAATATGATTTAACTTGTTGAATGCCCGAGGAACAACACGGAAATTTCACGACCTTGAATTTGAATTGAATGTTTTGTGGATTAATTTTTATCTATCGTATATTTTATTGACCGAAACACATTCCTAGAACAATAAACTATGTACCAAAACAACATTACTTGCGTTAATTACGTAAATTGATAGGTTCAGAAATATTTCATTTATTTGTTTTTATTGCAACGCGGAAATATTTTGACCTTCTGACAAAATGGGCCCGAGGTCTGAGGGGTTAAGTAGGTAAATTAATCCACACCAACTGACATCAATACCAGACAGGCTTAGACAAGCCATTATATATATAAAAACACAGAAATTTGACAGTCGATATAGCACTACATGCCAGGTAATGCCAGTCAGGAGAGCTATCTTGTTGTTAAATAGGATCTCTTTCTTAATATCGATATATTTAACACAATGAAGCCCAGTTTAGACGGCAAGCTTTGTTGATGTTAGTTTAAATCTGCTTATTTTATCTTAAATATTTTCTCTCTTAACCTGTTATTTGCCGGAAACGCGCGGGCCCGCGCGTATTGGGCGCATGCGTGTGAAAAAAATTCGAACGCAACATCTTTGTCTGCGATTTTGACCCTTCTATGTACAGAATTAGTATGAAAGACAAGGTCAGAATCACTTGCGCCAACGTTTACCCGTGTTCTAGGGAGAAATTTCATTCACCTGGCAACCCCAGAAAGTTTTTAAACGATTTTATCTGTGGCATCAAAATGTCAAATTTGCTGCGAATTTTATCTGTCAAAAATTCTATTCTTGACGAAAACATCGTAAAACCAGTCAATTTACGTAATTAATGCAAGTAATGTTGTTTTGGTACATAGTTTATTTTTCTAGGAATGTATTTCCGTCAATAAAACATACGATAGCTCAAAATTAATCCACAAAACATTCAATTCAAAATGGTGTTTTGTTAGGAAATTTCCGTATTTTTCCTGGATTTTGATGGCCTTTGACAGGTTAACCTGTGGAAGGCCTTCAAATCGAACCCAGGACATGTAAGCAAAGGGTCCTGGGTTCGAGTCACAGCGGAGCCAATATCTTTTCTGATTTTTCTGTCTCCAGATTTCAATTGAGTTTCGCTAATATTTTATTCATTTAATTAAACATTACTTGCGTTAATTACGTAAATTAATAGGTTTTACGATGTTTTAGTCGAGGAACACGCATCGACTTTTGACAGATAAAATTCGCGGCAAATTTGACATTTCCATGCCACAGATAAAATCGTTTAAAAATATTCTGGGGTTGCAAGGTGAATGAATTTTGACCCGTCTTATGGGGAAATGAGGGCGCAAGCGATTCTGACCTTGTCCTTCATACAAATTCTGTACATAGAAGGGTCAAAATCGCAGACAAACATAATTTATTAAAATTTTATTGAATTTTTTTCCCACGTATGCGCCCAATACGCGCGCGCTCGCGCGTCTCTGGCCGATTACAGGTTAAAAACGCTTTGAAATGTTAATTTTGTAATGTTTTTAAAATGGATAAATTGAATTGAAAGTATTTAGTTCACTTTTTACCTATGAATTAGCACATTTAAATATGTCCTCTACTATCGCAAAACAAAATGTTATTTAAAAGTCACCCAATGAGTAAAACTCTAGTACTATAATATAACATTTATAGGCTTGGCCTACATATGTTAAGAGAGTATAGCATTCGTGTGAGACTACATGTGAAAGTTGTCAATTATTCTGTAATAACTAGTTGAGCTCTGAATACCAGATAATGTCACAAAAACAGGTTTTACCTCGTCTTGGGACGGCTGATGTGAATTTCTGTTGCAAAAAGTAATTATTATAACTGACATACATAAGTTTGCACGCAACCAAAAGTTGAAGTAACAAAAATCTATAGATTTCTTGTATCCAAAATATCTAGTACATGTTAGAACTGTACCCTTAGTTACTTGCGCCTAAAATGTTACATAAGTAGTGGCGTGGGGTGTCAAACACCCCGTTTTAGTTTATAATAAAACAATATGTATAAGCAAAATCAGACTTTTATTAATTAATATCTTTGAACTTACATTTTGATCAACTTTTAAACTCTTTTTTAAAGTAAACCAATGATAATAATATTTGTAATAACTACATTAAAAAATATCGGTTTTTTCTATCACAATTTTGGCAGAAAACAATCATTGGCATTTGGAGCATGTTGTCTTTCTATCTTTGGTTCTTTGACACATATAACATCTTTTGTACAAAGGCTGTATCGCTCCAGAAGATGAATCATGGCCATCAACTTCATGAAGCCGTTTTAGTTGCTTCAGTCGCGTGGGGTGTTTACACACTCCAAATGCGCTCTCCAACCAATCGAGCACTGCATGCGACTGATTTACGAAGGTTACACGTTTACATGAAGCTACTAAGAGAACCAGCGCGATAAATTCCAATTTGAGTGAAAAGAGCATTAGAGGTAGTCCTGGGTCGATCGATCGTTTTGCACGACCCGGGTCCCTCACGACACACTGGCGTCACGAGCGGGTCGCGAAGACCCGCTCTTTTAGCGACACAAAATACGAGGTCGAGTCATACGCGACACGAAACCCAGGTTATAATTGTATGAACGTTCGCTCACAGCTCACACCTGTAACTAGTAATGTCATGTCCAAGAAATACATTTTTAAAAAGACATGCTTCAGGGTTATAAAAAAGCAATGTTTTGAAGGATATAAAAACCATTTAAAAAACGTGTTGTTATGAAGCTTTTATTGAGAATTTAAATAAGTAAGTAAGCTGTAATGCTTTATTATAAACTATTATTTTATAAGTTTTCTTTGTGTAATAGGACAAAAAATAAAATAAACGTGCCCATGAATTATTATGATACTTTTTGATAGTGGGATAGTTAGGTTAGGAGTACAAGTTACAAGAGGGGTGTACAAAATAAATAATATTTACAATGTTTGCATGATTTTTATTAGAATTTTAATAATAATATCAAAATTCTTATCCGTGTATGTACATAGATTTTGGTTATATTATTAAACCTAATGAATATTGAATAATTGTCTAAAGATGACCACAATAGGCTGAGCATAGACCGGTAACGGTAAAAAATAAATAGTGGAGAAATTTTTCGAATTGTTTTAATAAGTATTGTTATTTATTAACGTCACGCACGTGTGTGTTGACCGAATGTGTCGCACTTACGCTTCACCCAGCTACTTTCTACTACCTGAGTCGAGAGGGCGGGTGGCGAAACCCGGGTGTTGACAACCCGGTCGCTCTCTCATACGTCTATCTATCATCGCTCACCCCGCCACATCCGCACCCGAAACCCAGGTTGCAGTAGTAGAGCGGTTGCGAGAAGTGGGTCGCGAGACCCGGGTGCTGGGGAGAAAATGACCCGCTCGCTCTTTGGTGGCCCGTGAGCGGGTTTCAATGAGCGGGTCATTCACGACCGACCCAGGACTAATTAGAGGTGCAACTGAAATGTGAGTGGCTTTCGTTCAATTAAGTTAAACTTATGATTTTCTTTATTTGTTTCAGGCCCGAATGAACCAGTACTCGGCGTACGGTGCAATGGACTACGACTATGACAACTTTATGTAACAAACAAACCTACACCCTTATTATTAATTCTTATATTTTGTTACTTCTTCCCCCCCTCCCCCTTTTCCCCACACGTCTCTGTTGATCCCTGGTGTACTGCGCTGGCTTATATATTATACGCATTGCATTTTCAATAAACACGTGTTATTTTATTATTATAATAAATATGGTACATAATGTAATGTCTATTTATTTTTTCAACTTTATTAATTACATTACATTGTTGATGTACTGCGTCTGTCTCACTGGAAGTACTAGTGCTGAGAGCGGACGCAGTTTATAACATAAGCAGTTTAGAACAAAAATAACTCAATATTACATTTAAAATAAAAGACAATCAGCATTTGATGTTTGATCTGTCTTGGCTGGTAATTATGAAATGTGGAAGATTTATTGAACATAACGTGGCTGGATGACCAAATTTCAAAAAAGCAATTTCCGCAAAGCCTTTATGATGATTTGAAAAGGAGAGATTAATTTTTGTTCAGTCAATTTAAGAAAAAAGTTGACCGGTCAGTGGCTGAATTGGTATCACGTATGGGTCCCACCCAGGCATCCCGTGTTTGATTCCTCGGATGGCTAAGTCCTCCATCATGACACAAGCAACATTTTCCGCTTACTGTGTTGGTAGTAGGAGATTTTCAAATATTGTCAGGTTATTTGTAACCCGGGAATATTGGTCTTTCATTTTAAAAGAAAACAAAGTTAAATTATTTGAAACTAACAGGTGAAGCTGCAAGTGCGGATATGGTGTCTGTTATTTTTATTTTATTTTATTTTATATTTTACTATCGCCCTAGTGGGCTTTTACAAGAAAAGAAGCAAATATATAATTAACAATATTAATTACATGTATTACATAAACAATAAAACAGAATAAATATGAATGCAATCGACTCGTTAGGTAAAGAATATTACAACATAAAAAAGAAATGAAATGAAATAGTACAAGTTGTACTTACAAAAAACTAAAACAATTCAGCTTTAAATATTTATACATATTATTAACAATAATAATAAGACCTGACATAGAACAAAGTGTAAATAGAACTGCAAAAATATTATAAAGTAAGTATACATTTTACTGGTGTGGTTTAGATGAGAAAATATTTTATGAGAAAAACAAAAAAATAATAAAAGTTAATTATTAGCAAATAGAATCGAGATTAGTTGATTTTTGAAACATTCAAAACTGTCAATACTAAATATATCTATAGATTTGCAGTATTTATTCGCAAGGTTATGGATTCTTGGTATTGGTGAGTATATAGAGTAATTAGTGTTGAGTTTATTGTTGCATTTAAAAGTATCTTTACTACGAGTTTGTCTAGCGGGTATGCTAATGCAAGTTAGTTCCAACAAATTAGGGCTGTCAATTAAAGATTTTATAATTTTGTATAAAAATAATAAATCAATTAACACTCTTCTATCTGATAATTTAAGAAGTCTGGTTTCAGCGCGTAAGTAATTATAATTTATAAATTCGATTGGTATTTTCATTTTAAAATTGATGTACCGAAGAAATTTGTTTTGTACCTTTTCCAATGATTGAGAATGAACATTGTAGTATGGTGACCATACAGAGAAATTGTATTCTAATCTGCTTCGTACTAGTGAGCAATACAGATGTTTTAATGTTAACATACTTTTAAAATTTGCCCCCATTCTCAAGATAAAGCCTAGTATTCTCATTGCATCGCTTGTTATTTCATCGATGTGTTATTTTTTTGTTATTTGTTATTTGTTTTATTATGTGTTATTTTTGCTTTATCGTGGTGTGTCACCCAATTGAAGCGGAAAGAGTAAAGAATCGACATAAACCATTCAAATAAATTGTGCTTGTGACATTGTCAATTATTGGCTAAAAACATCTGAGCCAAGGCATATCAGTACCATTTTGAATTTAATTTGTTAATTCAAATTATAGCATTTGATCAACGGGTCAAGCATAACGGTCATCAAAATTAGACCAAAACCTGATATGGGCTAAGAACTAAGACCATTTTTATTCAAATAAATAAATATGGTGCCGATTTGGTATGACATCAATTGTGACAGGGATTCAAACAACTAAGTCTAAAATGCCAGATGTTTGATTGATCCAAACTGGGTATCAATTGTTTGCCTATAACTTAGGTAGGTATCCTGAAATACATTAGTCATGTTGCTCGCTTAACTGAGAACTTACACCTGTAGGAACTCATGGTCAGTGTGTCATTGGCAAAGTGGAAGGCAAAAGAAACGGGAAGGTTAGCAAAGTGGTAAACTGATTTAATATCAAAGGCATCCAGAACGTTGATGTCCGTAACTATCCATACACAGGAGTGGAGGAGCTAGTTCACCAAGGCAATTGGAGTCGGGGTAACGATCCTCGGCAATGAGGTGACACTCGAGAAGAAAGTAAGGTATAAAATTTTTCAATGCTCTCCCGTATAAAATCAAGTCTGAAAAAAATTATAAAGTTTTTAAATCCCAAATAAAACAACTAATAGACGAACCCGGCATTAATTATAAGTTTTAATTTCATCATCACAATAATAACCAAAAAATAACTAGAACATATCCTCTAAAAATATTTCATCAGCATATCAAATTGAAAGCAAAGTACATACGCGTTATTTGTAGGCACAAAATTGTTACAACTTTATTATATGTACCTACTTTTACAATACTGTCAGCCCATCCATTTCAAATATCAATGTTTCTAAACCAACGCTATGTACCTACTACCTACTTACAATCTACCTATTGAGTAAATACAATAATATTATTTTTATTTCTGATATGTCTATGCCTGTATTATCTTATATTGCATCCTATTCCAATTTAACTCTTATTTACTTCAAGTTCATTATGTCGACTTGTCTTCATGTATATACCTATATATATTTTTTTAATATAAGTACTTGTAATAACATACTCTCCGTACCTATTTGCATTTTACAATGGCACTCTCCAAAATTCAAGCACGAGAAATGTTTTTCTCTTTTGAATTGGGTAGTTTCGTTAAAAAGAAATTTATATATTGTAATTAGTTTTAAGAACCATATGTTTTACTATATATGTATGTATTTTTTTAAATAAAAAAAAGTCTTATATTTCGAACTTCATAGCGGTTTAGACTTTTCAATTTCATTTGATCAACTTTTATTGAACATCAAAAATTGTTCGAAAAAACGTTTTCAACTTTGGCCGTGAAAATCTTGTTGAAAGAAGTTCAATTTCATTTGATCAACTTTTATTGAACAACAAAAATTGTTCGAAAAAACGTTTTCAACTTTGGCCGTGAAAATCTTGTTGACAGAAGTTCACACTTGCCAATATGCTTTCAAGTGTCGAGTTGATCAACTGAAATTGAAACGTCTGAACGTGCTAATACGTTGTCTTTAGAATTTTCTGACTCTCGACCTTGAGTACCTATTTAAACAATAAGAAGAATAGGGTATTCCCTGAACTTTAATATTCTGTTAATCGAAATTGAGAATAATATCACTTAGATATTATTCTCAGCAATATTGCTAGTAGAGCTCTCTTCACAGGTGCCTGGT
Source organism: Limnephilus rhombicus (assembly GCA_929108145.2). NCBI lineage: Eukaryota > Metazoa > Arthropoda > Insecta > Trichoptera > Limnephilidae > Limnephilus > Limnephilus rhombicus. The sequence continues at coordinate 44,513,282 of OV815283.1, forward strand.
ACGTCATACTATTATTGTGTATTGCGATTTGTTGAACAGGACCGCATTGGACAGAATTCTTTCTAGCAATTTGTAGAGAAGGAATTCAACTTGCATGATCAAACAGAAATTGAAAATTCTTGCCGTCCCCTACAGGGTAACCAGTGATTCATGACATTATTTGGATTAAAAAATGAACACAAAATTGGGTTGGGCGGTTACTGGGTTGAGTGGCCAGTGATGACATGTGGAAGTGTTTTTTTGTATGATTTTAAAAAAAATACATCAAAAAAGTCACCGGAGGGAGACCAAAATTTCATTTACATTTTCATGAAATTTTGGTCTCCGGTGACTTTTTGATGTTTTTTTTTTCAAAAACTTTTTTTTCAAAGCCCAACACAAAAAATTAACCCTAACTGTCCAATACCTAGGTACTGATTCTTTTTGTTTTATGTTGAAAAAAAAAAAGACATTTTTAACTCTAAAAATAATGTCAGAAATCAGTTCGTCCCTTAACATCCCGACTACTTAGCAAGACAGATATAATTTTCCCAAAATCTATCTTCTTATAAAGGTCTGTGGGTGGGTTTATTTTTTTTACAAAAATCTTTTATTCCGAGATTCCGAAAACAGTTTTATTCCGAGATTGATGAAATTTTACACACTTGACTTTCGAAGCCAATGAAAGTCTACATGAAATTTCGAAAAAGCCTTCTCTTTTCCCATCCCTTTTAGAAGAATAGAGCCTGGGCAAAGCTAGGTGCTTCAGCCATCAGCAAGTATTCCATAAACCTCTTCATAAATAAACCAATCCCTGAATGAACCTATTTTTAAACCAAATAAGTCTCGTATTTTGAAAATGAAATACCTTCAACTTGTGAATCACAGAAGTGGTTTTCTTCTATGGATTTTCTAAAACTAGGGCTGGCCGCATACACACGTTTTCCGTATTCGATTTCCGAATTCATTTTCCGTATTCGGACATCCGAATGCATGGAATCAGTAGAAAATACATTAACTGACGCACATGTTTGCTTTTTTTCCGAACGGAACAAATTCCGTATGTACGTTTCGAATGCAAGCCGGCGCGTTCGGAGAAACCTACTGGAAAAAACCTAATGATGTCATGTTTGTGCCGGCGCACACGTTCGGAAATTTCTATTCAGTATCGCACCCGCACCGCGTGCATCGGACGTATTCTTTGTATTTGTTACGCATAGAATCGTGTCGTGCGTTCACCATGCTATCACTATCTGTACTGACGTGTATACATTCCGATTGAAGAAAAACGAACGTTTGCGCTAGTCTCACGGAATTCCAAATCGAAATTCCGCATTAGGAAATCGAATACGGAAAACATGTGTATGCGGCCAGCCTAAAGGTTACATTACTACTTTTATTCTAATCCCGTCTCTGCTTTCTAGCTGCCAATTTAGTCTATCCTTTTGCCTAAATTCCTAATTATATTTTATTGATTGATTTCTAAGTTCAAAATTATATTTGCTAAATATTGTCTATGCTTCATCTAAAATTTTTAGTTGACCATAGAGTAGAAAGTGCTGACATGCAGTGAAATATAAGGCAATTAATTTATATTATATCTAACTCTCTTTCCGGAGTTGCTTTCTATTAAAAAATATCCATTTTTATTTTCAGTGTTATTCTAAAAATCGGTACTCTGTGAGGCTAATGAAAAAACATTATTTTGTGTTTGCAGAAAATTTGACTTTGGTTTTAAATTAAAATTGAACCCACTGATTTGAATCCGACTCTGTAATTTCCACAAACAATAATATTAATTGTTTAGCGCTTTGATTCTAAACGATTGGGTAGGTACATGTTTACCTAAACATTGGTCATCTATTATATCCTCAATGCCTTGGGAGAATTTTCCATTATCCTGCGCAAATCAATTTCTATTTTAAAAGACCCGCAAGATTATTTTTTCACGCCAGTCGACCGAGTGGTGATTTTCAGTGCTCACGTGAAATTAATTTGTTTTTGTTAAAAGGAAGTCTTACAATGAAGTTAATTTTTAAGGTAATGGTTTATATTTTTTCAATAATTAAAGGGGTATTTTATTAGAATCTATTCTTATTACATGAAATTATCACATTTAATTATATATTGATTACTTACATTATTTACGAGACCATAATAATAATTTATTGAATCACTTGTATGTGGAAATAGTGGAAAGAAATGGGATAGGGATTTGCTTGATGACAATTGAGATAAATATTTTTCATTTGTTCCATATTTTAAAATGGTTTAAATAAACAAAAACTGCAAATTATTATAAGCAATAATTATCAGCCTGAAACACTCATCAACATTGAAAAATCTCCCGAGAAAAGATACTTGCCGCCAACGGGACTTGAACCCGCGTCCTTCTGATTGCCGGTCAGCTGCTCTTGACCACTGAGCTATGGGGGCTTATCAAATACCCGCCAAATAATTCAATATATACTAGTGTTTCATTCAACAATTACTGCTTATTATATTTTTTCCACCTGAAAACAACCAACTTTATTTTTGCGAGAGAGACATTGTAAGTGTTAAATCCCTCGCTGATAATTATTGCTTATAATAATTGTTACCCTTTGTGCTATGCATAAAAATCTTGTCTAAATGTTAGTTTATAAATTAAAAATAATAAAAACTGCAAAGTTGTTCGGGCGGAAAAGCGGTAGGTACCTACCTACAAAAAGATATTGTTGTCCTTATAAAAATAAAATAAAATATCACCTTGGAAGGTGCTGTATAAAACCAAGAACATATCTTTCGGCTCTCCACAACTAGCAGTCGAATTCTTGTAAAAAGTATTATGAAATTTCATGTTTGATCGAAGATTCGCAACACATTTGAAAATGCTGCTATGTTACCCTGACATAAATGACATAAATACATTTTTATATTGATTTTCATATTTTATTTTATAATTTTGGTATAATCTGAAACTAATGTGTTCTTCAGGCACTAATATAATATAAAATACAAAGTATTTGAAAAAGTAGGTTCTACTTAAATACCTTCCAATTAGGACTGGCCGCCTGCGCACGCGCAATTGGACCATTCCGCTCCGCCGCGGCGCTGATAATACCCGACGCTGATAATGTGTATATACAAGAAAGCCAAACCTGCGAGCTGATCCAAGAAAAATGATGAAGCAACCGCAAGCGGTGTTTAGCATCATAATTCGTGGTTCGGCTCGTGTCTCGATTCACAAATGAATACACAATTTAATACAATGCCATTGAGGTTTTTACTAGCGCCAGGTTCCGTTTGGCTCGTGGTCGGCCCTGTTTGGCCGATAGATTTCTAAAAAAGTAATTAGCTATCGAAGTTTGATGATTATAAAATATTGTAAATATTCAGTTATGTCGTAGAAACCATTTGGTTAGTAATTTGCTTGCAACACCGTCCAGTAAAGATTAAAGACTACATATCACCAACTTTTGAACTTTTGTCAGCAGTAACCATCGTACTAATTTTACAAACGCGATAGTTTGTATGGATGTACGTGTGTTTATTATTCTTTCATGCAAAAATTACTGATTGAATTTTAATGAAACTTTACAATAATATAGTTCATACATCAGAATAACATATAGGCTATAATTTATAAAGCTAGCTAGGAAGGAGAAGCGGGAGGGGAACGGGAACGGTAAAGGTGATTCTGGGAGAAACAATGTATTTCTTTGAATATGGTATTGCAAAGCGTGCCGGGAACCAGCTAGTAAACTAATAGTATAATTTATTTATTGTACTTTTCAGGTGGTCATTTTGACGGTGTCGCTAATCCTAGCGTTAGCTGATCCTGTGCCCGAACCACATCCACAATATGGGTACGGATACAATCGATACGGTCTGGGAGGAGGCCTAGGTTTTCCAGCCCCAGTCGTGGTGGTCCGACCGGTCATAGTTGGTGGAGGAGGACTCGGTTACGGATACGGAGGACACCCTGGATTCGGATACGGAGGAGGTTACGGCGGAGGATATGGAGGACACGGGGGAGGATTCGGAGGTCACGGGGGAGGATTTGGAGGTCACGGGGGAGGATTTGGAGGTCACGGGGGAGGATTTGGTGGAGGTCACGGAGAAGGGTTTGGAGGAGGTCACGGTGGAGGACATGGCGGCGGAGGACACGGAGGACATGGGAAATAAATTTGTAATGAAAAAAAAAGTTTGTTTGAGTAATAAAAACTTTTCTTTAGAAAGTTTACTACGGGCGACCCTCTTAAAAAAATAATTTGCATAATGCATACCTATGCATATAAATATTTTATAAGAAATCTTGAATTGTATCACAATAAAATATCTTAATTGTTTTATAATTGAATCACGTGGATTTGATTATTAATTGAAGTATATTTTATTTATTTATTTTCATGTATACGGCAAAACACATGACATTCAATTTGGGAGGCGGGCATGGGTACCACCACCCCGGGAACCATGTATTGGATAACCAACATCTCTGTCATAGGTCACCCCAAGTGTTTTGCTATATTTGGTGACTTAGAAGGGGTGCCCGCATTCATGGGGTCAGGTTCGTCCGGATCTTGACGGCGGATGTGTCTGCCCACCAACTGGTTGAGAGAGATCTTTTGACCTCTCCACCAGGACTCTCTCGAAACATTGCCTTTCACCGCAATGGAATGGATGGATTTATTCGTCCGTCACCTCTGGACATACTGACCCTCAGATTCCTACCCACCCCTCATATATTTTTCGTTTCCAGAACTTCCTCTCCTTCCTTCCTCTAAAACACACACAGCATCCCCAAAGATGACTTAGGCCTTGAGAGGAATTATTTTCCTTAGGGCCTCCTGTGTGGAGCTAATGTAAAAAAATGAACACATGAATAGTGGAGTGGTCTAGTATGGAGAATTTTTTTTTTTCATAATATAGAATTCGGCATACGCGGGATTGGTGCTCCGTTATGTACTTATCTTAAATAAAAAATATAAAAAATAAATATATATATATTTTTTTTTTTTTTTTTATAGATTTATAATTATAAATTTAGGTTTCTCATAACCTGCCTCACTAGGCTTAATAATTATAATTAGGACATCGCCACCACTTTCAATTTTTCATAAAAATATTGAAAACACAAAAATTTTCTCCAGATTCTTAGAAATGCTTGTATTTATGTAAAAAAAAGAATATGTGTTTATTTATTCTCCTTTGATATAATTATAAAGAAACACCGTATCAACAGTTAAAATATTCCCCGCAGAGACTCATCCTCCCACCCCAAACGTGTTTCAAACAGATGATTTGATCTAGAATCTAAATGAATTTTCCATCATATTCCTCTAAACCAGTGGTTCCCGACCATTTTTTGGCCAGGGACCACCATGACATTTATTTGTTCTCATAGGGATCACATGGTAGAAAAATGAGCTCTTCTTGGACTTCTTCAGCTACCTCTCCAACACTAATACCAAAAGGGTTACGAATCAGCTTCAGGACTCCTTTCGATTCGTTTTGTAGTAAAATGAACAAATGTTTCGCTGACCACATTTTAGATCTCGCGGACCACCTGTGGTCCATGGACCACCGGTTGGACCACCAGTTTTTCAATGCAGTATATGAGAACATTTTTTTATTTCCACTATTTTTTCCGTTCTACCAATCTATGAATGTATTATCTGTAAAATAAATGGTAAAACACAAATTTTACGTGTGTTTTATTTCGCGTACATAGGCTATAAATACTTAGGTAAAATCGTGAAAGTGATAAAATACAAAGCTTTGGCGATGTCCAGGTTTTATGAATATATTTTTTTTTATTATTTTTGTTGTAATTATTAATATATGGAGCATCTTTTCCAACTATGCCGATTTCGAAATTCTCAAAAAAGAAATTTCACTCCATGCTAATGAATAGTGATAAATAATAATGCAGGATGTCAGGAATTGCAGGATATCAGGGATGTCAGAAAATAATGAGTAGGTAAGAACAAATAAATGTTTTAGAGAAAGTAATAAAAAAATTATTACTTTCTCTAAAATCTTTACTCGACACTTAAACTACTGACCCTCTACTGAATAAGTACATATTTATTTAACAATTTTTACGTCCTTGAATGCTGTGTTTTGTCTACTTTTGAGATTGTTTACATAATGTGTTAATAAAATGATACGTAAGTACGGTGTCAATATCGTACATTATCATGAAAATGGTTTTCAAAAGGTTGCATTCTAAGGAGAGTGAAGAAAAAATATTAATGATGCTTTTTTCCACCCAATCTGAAAAACATCTAAAAGTTAACACTTCACCATAGTTCATGATATGTATATAATAAGATGTAAGGTTTAATTCCTTTCTATTAATTTATAAATAAAACACTTGTGTTGCAAAGTTTTTTTAACAAAAAAAATGACATTTATGTTTATTTATATCACTTTCCTTTGAATGGTTTCTTCTAAACAAATCTCATATTTTACAATCAAATAATAGAATAACAAAACAAATGACAATTGATGGTTGCATTCTAATTCTAACTGACACTATAGGATTCAAATTAAGGGAATATATTTCCTTATACTAGCTCCACACTGCTCGCGAAGTCCTCGACGAAATATTCGGGAAGGTTGACCGACGTTCGAAGTACGTCACTACACACTCGTTCAACTTCGCGAGAAACTAATTCGCGCGGTGGTGCCGTCACGACTTGCACGTCATGGACGTTGAAGTCTGCTGCCGTTGCAATGTGCACGCTCGCGTATTATAATTTACCTACACTGCATACCACGTCAGCTCGAAGACATTTCTTATACCTAGCTCCTAAAATATATGCTAAAAATATAAATATGCTATTATTATAATTAATTATATTTATTATAAAATTTTGCAATTCAATTTAATTTGTATAACTTATAATTTAATTTATCAACCATTACAAATGTATAATTTCCAATCTGTAAACTTCACCCGCATAACACAGGGACATCCCTAGCATGGCGGATGAAATAACACAAAAACTAAACAATGTACAATATTCTTATAACAAATTAATAAATAAATAAATAACTATGTGCATATTTATAAAAAAAGGAGGAAAAGAAGATGGTGGCAGTTGCGATGCACCGGAACAGAATTAGGTTAGTTTAGTCAATTAAACTATAAAAAGAGAACTACCGGGAATAAATAAATAAATTGGTACAAAAGGATTGTGTTTTTTTAATATATTGTATTTTTTACAGCTAAAAAATAATTACTAGCACGGACGTGCTCTCGCGACGATGTATTGAAGCGAACTGAAGTCCGAGTAGTGTAGAGAGGCACTTCATGTAGGCTCTTCGTGCAACTTCGAGTCCTTTGACTCGGGCGCAAAAACCGACAAAAAATGGAGGTCGCCCGAGGCGAGCCAAGGTTGGACGAAGTAAGACGAAGTGCCCCTCCGCACTATCGTATTCGGCTAACCTCGTTCAACTTCGCGAGTAGTGTGGAGCTAGAGTTACATGTACATAACTTTTCTGTTTATTGCTGCTCTATCGCGTTGGTAAAACCGATTTGTGCTTTGACACTTTGTGCGCCAGTGAACTAAGCAGATACATGTTTTATTCATTTGATTGAACACCCATCTGTTGTGAATATTCTGAATAATATAATTAACCTTCTATGAAATTCTGCAAGGAAGTGGTTTTGTAAAAATTTTAATCAGTGATTACAAAAAGGAGATTACTCCAAATAGGCTTAAATGTTCAAAAATAGGCTTAAATTCGAACTCTGTTTTTTTTACATTAGCTCCACACAGGAGGCCCTGACGGCCTGTGTTATCTTTGGGGATGATGTATTGAGGGTCTTTTTAGGGAAAGGAAGGAGATGAGGTTCTGGAAAGGATAAATGAATGAGGGGTGGGTAGGAATCTGTGTAAGTATCTATCTACATAATATGTCCAGAAGTTACAGACCCATGAATCGATCCCTCCCGCTACGTCGCAAAATGATGAATCGAGAGTCTGGCTGGAAAGGTCAAAAGATCTCCCTCAACCAGTCTCTCCCGATCCGGCCTACCGCGCAGTAGGTGAGCAGACCCAAACAAACCTCACCCCATGAACCCGGGCATCTCTGCTAATTCACCCAACATGGCGTACCACTTGGTGTGACCAAAATCCGCCTCCCAAACCGTATTGTTTTTGATAATAAGGTAGTATCGAAGAAGGCCACCATCTTGAACCGAAACTGGAACGAAACAAATATATTAACTTGACGTTGATTTTGCAAAGTAAACTACTTTTAAACTTATTTACCAAAAGAAACATTGGTTTCAGTCAGGATAGATGAAAAAGTATGCATTAAAATTCGATTTTCATTCAATCAAAGTTCAAAATATCCGCCATTTTATTTTTGTATGGATTTGACATTTGCGATGTTTCGTTTCAAACTAAATAAATACACATGAATTACTTAGTTTACCTAAGGGGGCGTTCAAGTATTACGTAATGCAATTTTTGAAGATTTTTGATCCCCCCGCTAACGTTACGTAACGTCCAAGTGACAATTTTTACTTGAAAGTCACAATTAAGTACTGGAAAGTCGCTTAAATACCTTTTTTCTTGTTTTAATCGCGTTGGCGGTAATAAATAAAACAAGAGATTTCGAGAACGAAAAGGATTGCCAAGTTGGAAGATATTAATTCCTTAGTTTTTTTTAATCTAAATAAAGAAAAACATGTTACGTAACGCGTTGTTCGAGCCCCCCCCCCCCCCCCCACGTAACGCACAGTAACGTTTCACAAGATCCCCCCTACCCCCCAAGTGTGTTACGTAATATTTGAACGGCCCCTAAACTAATAACCCATTTTGTGTACATAAATAGTTGTTTCTTATAGTAATTGTTGAAATGAAGTATGATTTTTAATCCGTGATTAAAAATTGCAGCGGCTTATGAATTATTTAATATATTAAACACATCGGCCGGATCTGCCCTGGACACTGCAATGCTATCCGAAACTTTGGCTAAAGAAGGAGGTAGCGCAACACGGCATAACACCCCAAAAACAAATAACGAATAACCATGTTTGTTACCACAACTGATAGCTGTTCAAAATAGTTTGGAACACCCATGCACAGTCCCTGCTTACCTTGCAGTGGTCATACAGTACACCACTATAAAATCAAGAATCTCTATTAAATGTTTCTATTGTACAGTCAAAGGCCCAGTTGTTTTGCAGAAATTCAAATGGCCATTCAGCGCCATTTGGTTGTTTTGGTATTTGAAAAATACCCTCGACTCTGCAGAAACGGGCGGTCCATTTGATAGATTTTCTCATCTTAACAGATGGATTGCAGTCTTTAGAGCAAAGGCGTCGGATGGGAATGCTAACCTTGTTCTACCGGTATTTCAAAGGAAGATGCTCTGAGGAACTAGCGTCATTGATCCCTTCGGCACCAGTGCATAATCAGGAAACACGCCAAAGTTGACATTTGTCACATGAGAACGGGTGGCTTCTTCGACTCGTTCTTGTGTTCAACAGCTCGGCTGTGGAACAATTTGCCGGCCTCTATGTTTCCTCCTTCCTACAACATGGGTCTCTTCAATGTTCATTCCTTCCTCTCCTCAAAAAGACCCTCCACACACCATCACAGATGGCCAACTCCACACAGGAGGCCCTGAGGAAAATAATTTAAGGGCCTCCTGTGTGGAGTTAATGTAAAAAAAAATTAAATTCTTCAAAAGAATTTAGGCCAATGAACCTGCAAAATTTTAAAATATGTTGAATCATTCTAGGTTTTTTTCCAGACAGTTGAAAGTTGAAACCTTTGATTTCGATGCTCCCAAATTAATCACCATAATTTTTCTTACATCTCTGCTCGTTCATTCAATTTTCCGTTAACTATTAGGAATTATTAATCATTGGAGGGGACCCCCACTTTCCCAGCGGCGTTATAAGGAAACATACGGTTTCCTCCTTCACCACACATCAAGATTCTAATTATTTTTTTTGGACGATGCTACATTTATTTTCTAGACCCTTAGAATTATTAATCAGTAAAAATTACAAAGAATCCAATATGTTATTTGTCTACCATTTCAGGTATCACCTGCTCTTTCTTTTGTTTAGATTTAAATTTGCAGCCAACACACATGTTTATGTTAATTGCAATGTCCACATTATTAAATACCTACCTCAATTACCTTCGATTCTCGGTAAATGTGAAAATTATCCATTCATTGCTATGTAAATGTAATTTCTTTTCATACACCTTTAACTATTTATGCAAACTTTATTATCAAATAAACAGAGTTTTGTAAATCTTATCTACAGTTCATTTCGATAAAAAATATTCAAACGATCAATCATCAAAAATATTAATTTTGGTTGAGTGTGTGTAACTTTGATTCAATGAACTCTAGAACCTGAATTTACTTTGAATTTAAGTGTCGTAATGAGATAATTTAAGGGCCGGTATATCAGTTGCTTTTTATGCTCGCTATGGGAGAGATTTACATCTGTCTAGTTGCTCTCTGCTATTGCTAAAAATGCAGATACACCGGCCCTAATTAAATGCAGTTTTTGTCCCGGGTTTATGCCGGGTTTGTCTGCAGGGTGAATTACCAATTACCCTGATAATAGCCAATCTCCAATAGGAGAGGGTACTAAAAGATCTGGCAATATGGAAATACCTGATAACCCACAGTAAACAAGCAATAATATAGTTTTTTTAATAATTTAACTGAGTGTAGGTATAGGTAGTACAAAGTTGAATAGTTCCACAATGCTCACATAGACGCATTGTTGCAATACAGCATGTTACAATGAGCTGCATTTCGACATCAGAAAAGAAAATTCCAGTAAGAATCAAAAGTTAATTTTCAATAATACAGATAGTATGTACAGCGCCCTTGAGGTGATTTTTCACGGAAACGGCGCTTTATAAATCAGCCAAATATTATTGTTATTGTAGGTAGGTAACTAAGAAACAAATAAATAAATCACACTGTAAAAATATTCAAAAAACTTTAAAATATTCAAGCTTGATCAAATACCTACTCCAAGGATCAAAGTGCACACACTTTGTTATCCCTTTTCCGCTATTGACATTAAAATTATTTGGCACAAAAGGGCTTCACAAGGAAGGCAAGGCGGTATTTTTTTTTTTTACAGTGAATACCGCACAAGAATCTCAACTGCTCCCGTCTGGTGCCAGTGAGACTATGGCATCCCCAAATGGGGTATGTTGTGAGGCTGAAGGTAGTGGGGAGGGGAAGGAGGTGGGAAAGAGGAAGGTTGGGAAGTACCTGGGTATTCAGATCTGGTCACCAAACACGGCTAAAGCCATTTTCAAGCAACGTTTCAATTCTGAATGGTGGTCTTACACCAGGGCGATACTGATAGTATCTTCCACTCTGGAACATGCCGCAAATATACTATATATTATTTTAAATAAATTAATTGTGAAATAACACAAATTAATCAAATAAAATTTATTTGCGCATGCCGGGTTCAAACCCGCGACCTCCGGATTGTGAGTCAAGAGTCTTACCCACTGGACTACGGAGGTCGTCGGTATAAAAAAATGCACCAACACACAATCCTGTGTATGTATTGCCAAAAAAATAACTATGTGGTTGTAGTGTTCTGTTATTTTATGGATACACTAACAGATTCTCCCAATCCTTCGGATGGAGATTACTTCGGAATAAAAATAGATTCTTCTTTGTATCTGGATTTATTTATACTTCTCGTATACAATTGGTACTGCGGTAGTCTACCTAACTAGAAGCTAGCTAGAATGGTTCTGGCGAGTGATAACTGAAATACACCCTCTGAGCCCTCCGATCCCCTGCCGGAGAACTTAAGCACTACGTTGCCTGCCATCTAGCGGAATCTACCGATAGCTGATATCACCGCCATCTGTGTCTACAAGGCGGAAGCTTTTACGATACACCACATCTTCCCCCTGCTAACTTGAAACCTGGCTACATATTTCATTTTATAAACATAATATTTTAAAATCACGGAGCTATACAAACAGATGTCTCTAAAATCATAATAAACACTATAAACTAAATATTTCATAACACACAACACTGAATTTAACTATTTTCACTTTAAGAAGTGCATTTTTTCCTGGAGGTTTTCAGAGACGTCTGGGACGTAATCGTCCTGCCCACGCCCACGGTTGTGGCTGGTTCTGTGGTGGACTTCTGATTCCCTCTGGAGATCTGAAATCAGGAGAACACCGGTTAAAATCTTCCAAAAGGAGTGACGTCTCCAGCTCATCTGCACAGCATTCCGACATATCAGACACGATAGGGACACCACTGTTTCTTTCTCCCAGTGCTCCGAACACACGCCTTACTGATCTAACCAAAAACTTTCTACAACCTACCCCTCCAAAATTCCTAAACTGAGGGTTCGACTCCTGTCGTAGCATACGGAATATTCCGATAATCACTTAAAAAATCATACAATTTTTCTCCTAAACTCCTCATTAACGACAAAATGTCTACACATAATGTCATTCTCTTCCGTACCAAACCGAAAAATTTGTTCAACCCCAATCCTACAGCTAAAGCTCGAAAGTATCGCCATGTACCAACGCTAAGCTACGAATATCTTGAAATTATCGCTTATAAGTAACGCCATGTACAAAAAGCTCAAATTTCCATAATAAAAAATGAACGCATAATTTGTGAGTAACGCCATGTACCACAAATTCAAATACGAACAAGACCGGGTAGCTTGTATCGCCATGTACAAACAAATATGATCAGTAAAGTTGTAAGTAACTCCATGTACAAACAACTTCTAATATCAAAATGATATCACCCTTCCTCCTATGTACTTACTGGTACTCTCGGGGAAGCAAACTCCCTACTAGTTGATCGGAGAATTTATTCCGTCTTTTACTATTGATTTAATTCAGACTCAACTTTACTTTTTATTGTTAATGGGATCGGCCTAGCATTAAAAAAAAACATTGGACCCGCATCTTTATTCACTATAAAAGACACCTAAAATCCCCCCATTACACGTATCAATCCTCGCATCAATATTATATCGCGATCCGAAAATATCGCAACCGGCTCACAAGGTGAGCCATTACACGTGTCAATATTATTGACGTCAGTATCGATGCGAATCCTTGCGGGACGGACGCGTTTTAAGTGATGGATCCGAAACGAAAAGCCTGTATTGCTATAATTTTGGCGTTCGGTTCAAAGAAACGATTGAAGCGCAAACGGTGGGTGAAGGACTGGCTTCTCCAAAAAGAAAAATTCTCACACTTGAATTTAATGGATGAAATTTTGCTGAGTGATCCACACGATTATAAAAAATATTTTAGAATGAGTAATGATAATTTTAACAAATTGCTAGATATGGTTAGTCCATATATTTTGAAACAAAATACAGCCATGAGAGCTTCGATCATGCCAATAGAAAAATTAGCTGTAACTCTACGTTTCTATGCGACCGGCAGAAGCTTTGAGGATCTGAAGTTTTCAGCGATTCTGTCTCCAGCAGCAATAAGCCAAGCAGTATTGGACACGTCCGGGGCTATTATGTATGTGCTTCAGGATTACGTAAAGTCAAGTATAATTAATAATAATAACTTTGTTATACTTAGTAGTAGTCACTGAGTGTACTTGTGAACATGAAATATTTCCGGTGTCGCTCTTTTTTGTTTTAAGCGTTGGAGAGGGGGGGGGGGGTCACTGGCAGTCTTCATTGAAAAACTGTTTTCATAAAATTCAAAATTATGTCATTATTATGGGCTAGTTGCTTTACAAAACTGAATAACAGAACGTGAATAGAACTTGAAAAATAATTTCGAAATTTATTTATTTATTTATTTAAACGCCATAAATTGGCTTTTACAATCAAGAGATACATGATGCATTGGTACACAGTAGTATAAAAATAACAAAATTAAAAAGGTTTACATATTTAAATAATATAATAATACTAGGTATAAGACCTGACATAAAACAATGTGATGTTTGCAAGGTACGTCTTCCCTCGTAATGTTTGGTTTTATAATAACCATCGTTTCTTTTATTTCCTCCAAGGCCCTTTTTCTCTTAACAACATTTTTATAGTTCTTATGACGTGTGTTCCATAATATGTCACGCATCTCAAACGCCTCGATGAATGCCGCTAACTCATTTCGCGGCGGAACTGGAGATGGCGGAACATCGCTGTCCGACATAATAACAGGCGAAAAGGGACCACTGCTCTCCATGGTGCACACGGAATACTGAGGTATTGATGCGGCAAGCCATTACACGCATCAAACCGCGCATCAATATCCCCACCACTTACGGCCACGCCCCAATACTTTACGGCCACGCCCCAATACTGATGTGACCGATCCAGATTTCTAGATGCGTTGCGATATTATTGATGATGCGTCAATATTTGCCATTACACGCATCAAACCTCGCATCAATACTCGAGTATTGATGCGAGGATTGATACGTGTAATGGGGGGATAAAAATTTACAAAACACAAGGAAAAAATACAACAAAAAAAAAACTTAATTTTTTTTTTTAAATTTACCCAACTAGTCAGAAAAAACTTCGAGAAATTCGTGAATAAATTTATCCTTATCCTGATTTCTTGAATCCATTGAATTTATGGTATATTGTACCGCCACGATTTCCAACGCAAAAATATCCATGAAATCTCGCCCAACAATTAAGTCCGTACCCCCTGTGACAATAATGAAGGTAACATTATTGTTTTTATTTTTGTACTTCACGTCAAAAATAACTTTGCCAATAACTTTTAATGCGTTCCCTGCGTAACCTGAAATAACCCGGTTGTCGGCCAATAACTTTACCGCACCGAAATAACGCTTTTATTGTACAATGTTTATCTAGGGTTGACAATAAGTTATCAAAAGTTATATCTGTTAATTTGAGTGGAAAACACAAATTAAGCAGTAAAGACAGTGTTTCTTCCCCAACAGAAAAGCCCTTTTTTTGTCCACGGTTAACTTGTCATCATTTATGACGAAAAACTGTTCCAGTCTAAGCCTAAACAACGTCCAATCTCCTACGAGATGATTAAAACTCGGAATCCTTCCCGACTCCATATCCCAAAGGAATCAGACCACAGTAACCACAAAAAAAACGAACCCGCAACAATTCCCTCCACAAAAAAAGCACCTACTTAACTCCGGAACCCTTCTTGGTCATGTGTCCAAGTCTTCCTTCCTTCCTTCCTTCAAATAGTCCTCCAATTTTGCATATAAACACCGCTCGCCTTGGCAGTGAAAAAATGTTTTTCCCCATGGTATTGGTCTTCTTTGTCCTTTGGTCTTATATTCTTCTGAACCTAAAAAAGAAAAATATTCTGGCCTCCTCGGCCCTGGAGAACCCTGGTGTTTTTCCTTCTCCACGAAGGAAAAAAAGTTGCCTCTCGCTCCTGGTCCCAAACTGTTGTCGTGTGACAACAAAATAAAAAATGCAGATAATCCACGGCTGCGCCAGCTGTCGTGTTCTGTTATTTTATGGACACACTAACAGATTCTCCCAATCCTTCGGATGAAGATTACTTCGGAATAAAAATAGATTCTTCTTCGTATCTGGATTTATTTATACTTCGCGTATACAATTGGGACTGCGGTAGTCTACCTAACTAGAAGCTAGCTAGAATGGTTCTGGCGAGTGATAACTGAAATACACCCTCTGAGCCCTCCGATCCCCTGCCGGAGAACTTAAGCACTATGTTGCCTGCCATCTAGCGGAATCTACCGATAGCTGATATCACCGCCATCTGTGTCTACAAGGCGGAAGCTTTTACGATACACCACAGTGGTAATGTTTTTTTGGTGACCGGACAACTCGGAATGTAATCATCTCAACACCTCCTTTTAAAAGTCTTCAAAAGTAAAAAAAAATGTATAACAAAATTGGTTAAATAGGTTACATTCAGTTAGGTTATGGGCGATTTAAAAAAAAATTCATAGGTTTGACTTTTCGAAGAGGTGTTGAGTTGGCTTGATTCTGAGTTGGCATGGGACTGTTTTTTATACCCGTGAAATCTACATGCCAAAAGAATTATTTGAACAGCTGTATTTTGCCAAACATGTTTTCCGGAAATGCGTCAATATGGTTATTTTGTATTTTTGAGATGCACCCTTTTAAACGAGCCACACAATTGAATAAAATATGTTAAATTAATTGGGTTTTTTCCTTGCATCAATCGAACTATGCAGGATAGGTGAAACCATTGTCACTGATAAATATTATTTGATACGCAAAACAAAGTGAATTAGACGAAGTTCTGATGACGCATGTTGCACTATTGTCTTACCACCTGAGTCAACTGCGAATTCTAATTGCCCTGTCTCCAACACTTTATAGAATTTTCTTATAAAACACGGTATTTCTTAATCAGCTCAATCACAAATACATCGTTTCTAGTGGAGGACAGGTTCTCATCAAGATTTTCCTGGTGTATAGTTATAAAAAAACTGCTCGCAATGAAGCCCTTTTCTGGGGTATGTACCTGCTTACGATATACCTCGTATTTTGTTTATTTAATTTTCTAAACTGTTGTAATTTTTGCAATAATTTATTCCATATTGTACAGTACATGTCATGAGAGTATTGCCTTACAATACTAGCTTATTTATGTAGACTAGTTGACAACAGAAGTGTATCTTACGATTGAATATTGAATGAATCATTGTGTTTCTTCTTCATCTTCTTCAATGGCCCTACAGCCCATTTCGAGCCTCGGTCTCCTTCAAGATAATCCTCCACCGCCCTCTGTCCTCGGCCGTCGTCTTCCAATCTGCAACATGGATAGTCCTTTTGCATCCTTCCTGACATGTCCTCCCATCTCAGTCTAGGTCTGCCCGCCTTTCATTTACCTCCCGGGTGTCCTGTTAGAACCTTCTTCTCGTGTGCTTGGCATGCGGTGCACAAGTCCGGCCCATCTTAATCTTTGGGGCCTTAAATAGGTAGAGAGTCTGGGAATTTGGTAGATATCATAGAGCTCATTATTGTGGCAGATTCTCCATGCCTCTCCCTCTTGCACCGCTCCTAAGATTCTTCGAAGTACCTTTCTTTCGAAGGTGTTGAATTATTGTGTTTATAAATACCAACCTACTCAATATTCGTATAGGTAGCCATCCCTTAAAACTTTTTAGGGTTTTTGATATTTTGTTATAATATTATAAATCCATTAAATCATTATTATTATATATTTATAGTGGTAGACGAGGGGGGGGGGGGGGGGAGATATAATACTTCCACCGCACAATTCACGCAGCCATCACTAGCAAGAGAGGTATACGTTTACTGCATAATTTACAGTCATGTCAGAAATAAATAAGTATGCCTACTGCATTCAATCTAGTATTGAGCCTTTCTTGAAAGAATTGAGTTCATACACGGACAAAACTGTTTATTCATATTGCATATGTTCAAACAAATATTTCATTTAAATATTTTAAAGCATAACTTGCAAATATTCTTTTTCCTAAAATAATTAAATTAGTGCTTTGTATAAAAGACCAGATTATGAATTCTTGTTTACATTAAACAGCAGCAAGTGCGGAACCAGGATTTTTTTCTGGAAGGGGCACAAGGGGCGGACGGGCAAAAAAATCAACAATTACTGTTAAAAATAAATTTGAAGTATCATACATTTATTTCTACAAGTTGAAGTATGAATAGGAAGGTTTATGAAAGTATCAAAACAATAGAAAATTAAATGTTCAATAAAGACAGTTTTTGCTTCTAAGTTGTACTCTGATGGAATCTCCACAGTACACAGAAATACCATCTGGGGGAGGCACGTGCCCCCGTGCCCCCCTATATTTCATCGTATTTCAATGGCTGTATTTCAACCGTTCTGATAACTACATCTCTTCTGTTTAGTTTTCTTGTGTGACTGCACACTTGTGTTGGTTTTAATCTATGTTGATTTGTAGGTGCAGCTCACCATAATAGGCTGAATGTATTATAATTATAATATATCGATCGTCCAGTTGATTAATCAGACATCTCCGAAAAATCGAAATTTGATATGCAGATATGTAAAAGTATATCTCAGTGGTCCCCAACCCCTGGTCCGGCGGACCGGTACCGGTCCGTGGATCAATTAGAACCTCTCATGACGAGCACCTCCCGTAACGAGTAATTTGCATAACGAGAAAAACAGATTGCGAAAAAATACGCTCCCTGAATGAGCGACTTTTCACATAACGAGCGACATTTCGCATAAAGCAAGGAGAAGTTCCATCTTAACGTCACTCACTTGTGAGCCGACACTTCCGCCCCAATTCATCAGTCTCTTGTTAGCACTCATTCCGCTAGCACGTTAGTATCGCATGTGATTATACATTTTTCCAAATTTGTGTTTAGACATTATTTGTAATTTTTTTCATTATTTTTAAAATTTCGGAACATGAAAAAGGTTTTTCTCCACAGTGGTCAGCATGTGGATTTTAAATTGTCACTTTCGAGAACATAAATAATTGCAGTCCGAAGATGAAAAAGGTTTTTCTCCACTGAGAGGCGGCTTGTGGATTTTTAGATGTTCCTTTTGATAACATAAATAGTTGCAGTCGGAACATGAAAATGGTTTTTCTCGATTACACTTTTGGGTTTTTTAAGTCTCCTTTCTAGCACATAAATAATTGCTATCGGAACAAACAAAAGATTTTTCTCCACTGTGAGACGGCTTGTGGACTTTTAAATGTTCCTTTCGATAACACGAATAGTTTCAGTTTTTATATTCTGGGTGTAGATTAAAACGACTTCCTGCATACAGATTCACTCAATTAAAACCATTTTCGAGATAAGCTTTAAATTCCAGGTGCAAACCACATGTTGCAAAATTCGGAGGAAAATCATTTCCTTGATCTGTGTGTAACTATTCTTTAATCTTGTAGAGTCTTAATGCTTGCAATTATAAAAAATTTCTAGTTGTAGATTTTATGAACACCCCTCCCCGGGCCGCGGTTAAAAAGGTTGGGGACCACTGTTCTATCTGATACACTACTCAGATTAATCATAAACACCACTAAATCAATTATAATACAGAAAAACTTGTATTGAATTAAACAAAATGTTGATGTTTTCTGTTATAGTAAGACATTTCAAAATATTACACTAATGTACAGGACCGTTACTTCTAAAGTTACCGTTATGTTATGTGTTACTATAAAGTTTATTTAGTATGTAAAACACAGACATGTGTAAATAATATGTGATTTGTGGTGAGCATTCGAGTAGGTACTGATATCCTCATTACCTTAAAACTTAGTTTTTGGAGATTTTTTATTTACATTAGCTCCACCCAGGAAAATAATTCCTCAGGACCTATGTCATTTTTGGGGATGCTGTGTGGGGGGTCTTTTTAGGAAAGGAAGGAGAGGAAGTTCTGGAAAGGAAAAAAGTATGGATGTGGATAGGAATTCGGGGTTCAATGTGTCCAGGAGTGACGGATCTATGAATCCATCCCTCCAACCTCAGTTTTCTGACTAACCAACTGAACGATCGATATCGATGACTGAATACATTTTGTGGACCTACCTACACTTATCTATAATAATAGAAATTAATTTGAATTTTTTTTCAGGTTTGTCTCGCAATGGTGCTCGTTGTTCTGATCGAGTCTTCTGCCTCCCTGCCGTGCGGGGGTCGAGGTGGATTTCCTCAGCAGAGGCCCCCCTACCCCTACCCTTACCCCTACCCGGGGTACCCTCCGTACCCTGCACCCCTGGCGCCCGCAATCCCACCCCTTCCAGCAGTTCCGGCTGCCCCACCAGTGGCCCCACCGGCTCCCGCAGCTCCACCCGCACCTGCTGCACCACCGGCCCCCGCAGCACCACCCGCAGCACCTGCTGCACCACCAGTAGCCCCACCGGCCCCTGCAGCACCACCCGCAGTTCCCACCCTCCAAGATCTTTTGAGGAGGGCTTTAGGAGGATAAATTCACACTAACATTATCTTGATGACTATCAGCTATTATTTAATCACAATACTAACTAATATTTTATTATTCAACTACCCTCTGATTTTCAAAACTGTAGGTATTATTTAAAAAGTTTAACATTTCTTTCAAAATAAAATTCTTTAGATTTTCACCAACCTTGTCTTCATTTTGTTTTTCTTATCCATTTTGCATTTCATCTATCTATAAATTTATACATACATAAATTTATACATAATTCCTTATTTGAAATAAAAAAGTATATGTATTAAAATGCAAGGTAAAGTATCTTTAAGTTACTTCTTACGAATCATATAATTTCAGAGAAAATCTGAGATTTGTTTTAATAAACGAGATAAAAATAGAATCATACCTTTTTGGATGCAAGGTCTAATGTTTACAGAACTAAGTTTTTCATTGTATTGTCGCATGTCTCGCGACGAGCGGTCGTTTAACGAGACTGACACTGCAAAAGTAAACTGCCTACAAACATAAATTTAACACCTTCGGGACCATGTTCCAATATGGAACTCAAAAAAAATATTGAAAAAATACTTGCGGAACTTAACAAAATTGGCAGTACAAAAGCTGCCAAAGAAGCTAAAACCGAAATTGAAACAATATTAATCAATATTGAAGACTCATGGAAATCTGAAATAACATCTTTACAAAACACAATAATTAGTCTACAAAACAAGGTTATCTTAAATCAAGAGGATTACATAGACAAATTGGAAAAATTAATACAAAAAGCGTCAAATGAAGAAAAAAAACATGAAGAAAAAAGCTATGCAATGGTGGTAAGGGAGAAATCGCACCCAATACCCAAAACAAATTTTGCTCTACTAATTTCCTCAAAAAAAGACAAGCCTGCAGATGAAATCGAAAAAATTTTAAAAGACAAAATAAAAGTATCCAAACAAGGAATAGGAATTTCTGGACTAAAAAAAACAAATCAAAACAAAATAATACTAACATGTGAGAAACAAAATGATACCGAAAAAATAATAAATGAAATCAATAAAAACCCAGATATTGGAATACAAGCAAATGAAATAAAGAAAAAAAACCATGCATTATCATTAAGGGAGTTGATGCTTGCTACAAAGAAAAAGAACTTCTAACAGATTTGATAAATCAAAATGAAGACATAAAAAACGCCATGACCACAGAAATTGATAATGAGCCCATTATTATTAAAAAAAAACTCAAAAACAAAAAATCTGATAAATTATCAAATTTCATTATCCAAACAACACCAAAACTAAGAAAAATAATAATATCGAAGGAAAGGATTAACATTGGATACAAAAAAGCACACGTAGAAGATTGTGACCCACTCATGCATTGTTACCATTGTCTTGGATATGGACATACATCACTGAGATGCCTTGAAAACATGAAGAGTCCCAGATGCCCCCACTGTGCAGGAGAGCACAAAATACAAGACTGCCCCAAAAAACAAGAGCCCGCCAAATGCCACAACTGCACTAACAGAAAGGGTTACCAAAATGATCATCCAGGTAACAGTTACTTATGTGAATTCTGCAAGAAAATATTAAAAAATGCGCAAATGCGAATTGATTACTAGTAAGTTTGCATTTTGTATACTTATTTTTTATTCCCATAAAAATGAATAATTTTTTCACTGAAGAATTAGATGAATCTCTTAATATTGCGGAACATATTTGTCACACTTTAAATGATTGAAATTACCAAATTCATTCTCAATATTACATCTAAATATCAGATCAATGAAACGAAATTTTAATGTATTCTTACTTTCAATTAATTTACTAAATCATAAACCGGACATTATAGTGTTAACTGAAGCATTCACCAACTATTACAATAAATTTTGTATACCTAATTATAGCTATTTTATGACACACTTTCCTATTAATCGAAATAGTGGTATTGTTGTATTTGTTAAATCCTGTTATTCAAACATCACAGTGGAAGAAGTACCTATGCAGCGAGTTAATTGCTTAGATATTATTGTAACTGTAAATAAAGTATGTTTTAACATTATCGCAATTTACCGAACGCACGGATCAAATGAATATATATTCATGGATGAATTAAGAAGCATTATTTTAAAAAAAAAAATAAACAGAACATAACACTGATTGGCGATTTTAACTTGGATGTTTCTAACGAAAATAATAACAAAATAAAAACTGAATTTATCAATCTTATGACAGAAATGAATTTTAAATTATGTATAAAAAATTATACTAGAGAAATTACGGGTCAACGTCCATCATGTATTGATCACATTTGGTGCAACACTAAAAATACCGACAAATTCCTTACGATAATATTAAAAAATAATATTACTGATCATCACACTTGCATCTCTGTACAACAACTTAATATTAATAAACACAAAATTTTAGAGAGCAATAATTTTACAAAAAAGTCACTTAGCCATGATAAATTAAATATAAAAATAAGTGCGGAAACGTGGAAACCCGTATTAGAATCTACATGTGCTGAAACATGCGCAAATATTTTTAATAATATTCTTTACAATTATATTACAGCATCGACTGATATTAAAACTATACACATTAAAGCAAAATTCAAAAAAATAAAACCATGGATTTCACATGGCTTAGTCGTGTCTATTAGAAAAAAAGAAGAATTATATCGCCTGATAAAGAAATTTCCCTCAGATAAAAAAATATTTACATTCTACAAAAAATATAGGAACAAATTAACCTCTTTAATAAAAATAACTAAAGAAAACTATTACAAAAATGAAATTGACCTGGCTAAACAAAATGTAAAACACGTTTGGAAAACAATAAATGAAATAAATAGTAGACAAAAAAACTATAATTAAAAAAATTTATATTGGAAAACACTCTGTTGACGCCATAAGGGAACCAACAAAATGTGCTAATGCCTTTAATAAATATTTTGCTATAGTCAGACAAAATTTAGCTACACGTATCGATGAAAATTATAAAGTAGATAATTTCGAGAAGGATTGTCTTAAACAAAATAACCTGTCAGCTTTCCAGCCAGTAAAAACAAATGACATAAAAAATATTATTAATGAATTAAAAGGTAGATCTGCACCAGGATTTGATGGAGTTACAGTAGAAATATTGAAAAAATACAACAATTTTTTAAGCATTCCAATTGCACACATTATAAATATTAGTTTAAATAGTGGAATATTTCCTTCCATTTATAAAAAATCTATCGTAACAGCCGTTTTCAAATCAGGCAGCCCTGAAGAAATATCAAATTATCGACCTATATCTCTTGTCTCAAACATTGCAAAAATTTTTGAAAAGATCGTAAAAAAGCAACTCATGTACTACATTGATAATAAAAAAATTCTTAGTCCTAGCCAATTTGGATTTAGAGAGAAACTAAGTACTCATGACGCTATTGCTGAACTCTCCTCAACTATATACAACGCATTAGATAAAAAAAACAAATGCCTTGGCATTTTCATTGATTTACGCAAGGCTTTTGATAGTATCTCCCACACAAAACTAATTAATAAATTAAATGATATCGGTATTATTGGTAAGGTTAGGTATTGGCTGAAAAGTTATCTAACTCAAAGAAATCAAAAAGTAAAATTAAATAACTCACTAAGTGTAGATGAAACTTTAGAATTTGGAATTCCCCAGGGGACTGTTATTGGACCAATTTTATTTATAATATACGTAAACCAAATGTTTAAATTATCACTTAATGGTAAACTTATATCCTTTGCTGACGACACTGCAATAATTATCGAAAAAAAGACGTGGAACGATATTACCAATGCAGCCAATCAAGACATGAAGGTTTTAAAAAATTGGTTCGATAACAATTTACTATCACTCAACACAGAAAAAACTTATTACATTCCATTCTCTCTACAAGAAGATGTGCCAAATAATTTAATTAACATAACAATTCATTCCAAAAATTGTGCAAATGACGGTACATGTAATACGGACTGCGCTAAGCCGAATCATAAATCTAATGTAAAATATCTTGGAATCTTAATAGACAAAAATGTTAAATGGAAAGATCATATCAATCTCACTGTGGAAAGAATAAGAAAACTTATCTATTTTTTCTATAACATACGAAATATTTTAAACAAGAAAACTATCAAAATTGTCTATTATGCATTAATTCAGTCTTTATTACAGTACGGCATTATTGGGTGGGGAGGGGCCTTTAAGGCTTCCTTACAGCCCATAATTATAATTCAAAGAATAATTATAAAAACCATTCTTAGGAAACCATACGACTACCCTACTATACAGATATTTCGGGAATTTAATGTACCATCTATTACAGAATTGTATAAGAGAAACGCCTTATGCCAAATTTATAAAGAATATTTTATTCAAAAAGTTCACCCCTCAGATAGCATAAGCAATAGATTTAAAACTAATGGCTTAATAGCCATCCCTATGCTTAGAAGGATCACGGCTCAGCACCACTATTTGTATTTAGGTGTAAGATGGTACAATATATTATTATCCAATAACAAAATTAATATAACAGATACACTGAAATATGAATTATTCAAAAAACAAATTAAGTCCCTTAAATTGGATAATGACATATCGTACCCTTAATGTTTACCCTTTATGTAATTAATTAATTTACCCTTACTTAAACAGCAATATTTAATATTTAAAAAAATTGTATTGATATTGTCTAAATTGTGTACCTACCTAAGATATTTATTTCATTAGTTCTTTGAAAATTGTTTACATAATGAACATTATTATAATTTTTTTGCATGTAAAATACTCCTCCCATAAACACGAACTCCTAGAGCTCAACTTATGGAGTAGTAGAATAAAACATGAATTATTTTGTAATCTTGCATATATTATCATTGTAATGTATAAACAAAAATCTTGAAATAAATAAATAAATAAATAGTACCTAACCACTGGAGGCCTAATAAATCCGTAGAATTATGTTGTGGGCTTGTCTGTGTTCCAGAAATAAGGTTAAATTGAACTTCTTCTGGTGAAATGACGTGATAGAGAAAAGAAAATTCTAGAAGGCTTGTTCTTGGGTAAAAAATGTTAGAAAAGGAACGCAACTTCCAAACTGCAAACTTAAAGAAATTTTGGGGAGTTACCCATTACTTTACCATAATGTCTGTAATCATGTAAAGTTCAACACACCAAGCTATGCAGTCGGGGGCGTCACCACTGTAGGTATTATAGACACAAAAATGGATTATGATATCTTATTAAATAAATTATCATCCGGTTTCTTATATTCTTTGCCAGCTGTTTTACTGAAAGAAAACAATTTGTATCATATGGAATATTCTTATCAAAATTATTTCTTGTTTTCTCGGGAGTACCTCAGGGCTTTAATTTAGGACCACTCCGCTTTTTGATTTTTATTAATGATATAACGGAAATTATTCTGCATTCCATGTCACTTCTTTTTGCTGATGATCTAAAACTTTTCTTGGAAATACAAACTTTAGAGGACTGCATTCGACTCCAATCGGACATTGATAGAATTGTTGACTGGAGTAAACGGAATCAGATTGAATTCAATATCTCTAAATGTTTCATTCTTTCTTTCACTAGAGCGTATCGTACCTGGTTTTACCGGTATACTATGAAGGCTCTAAATTTAAAACGTGTCTCCACTATGAAAGAAAGATCTTGGTATTTTGTTTGATAGTAGGTTCAATTTTCATGCTCATAATGTAATGACGTGTAGTACTTCACTGAGAATGTTGGATTTTGTCCTACGCACTGCGAGAAACTTCAGAGATACCCGGGTTCTCACAGTACTATACAATGCTTTGGTTAGGAGTAGACTTGAGAGTGGATCGGTGGTTTGGAGCCCACACCAAGTGAAGTATTCCCTCATGTTGGAGAAGGTTCAGAAGAAATTTCTGAGATTTCTTTACCTGAGGAAATATGGCTACTACCCGTAGCTATACCTTACCCACTTTCTCTTGGGCATGCTTGGTATGAAGTATGAACCATCTATGGGTCAGAAGGGATGTGCTTATTGTAACACATTTCTTCAGACTGATTCGTGGAAGGTTCGAAAACTCGGCTATCATGGAGAGCATTAGTTTCTATTTTTCCGATGGTTATCTCCGTCACCGACAGCATAGACTGTTTTATCTCCCGGCATGCAGAACTAACTTGCCAATGGTTATGCCAGTAGGGAGAGCAGTCTTGTTGTTAAATAGAATCACTTTGAATATCGATATGTTTAACATCAATGAAGCACAATTCAGACGACAAGCTTTGTTGCTGTTAGTATGATTGTGCTTCATTGAAGAATAAATTGCTTAAATCTGTTTGAATCTTAATACTTTATCTCTTTTAAAACGCTTTGAAATTTTTAATTATGTAATGTTTTAAAAATGAATAAATTGAATTATAAAAATAATACATCAATATTCAAATAATATCACAAGTCTACAAAAAAATAAAAGTTGAGAGCTGTTTTGGTTTTTTTGCGTAATTATTATGTTTTTGGGTGTGCTGAATCCGAAATGACTTTCATTTTGTCACAGAACGTCACGTTTTCTGACAATGTAGGTATCTATGTTAAACAAGTTATCATCTTAAAATATAAGATAAAAGACTAAAAAAATATATATATTTATAACTGCCTAACAAAACTTATTTTTTTAATCTAAAATACATTGGTTAGTAAGCACTGAACACATTTCTTTTTCCCAGTGAGACTCCTTTTGGTACATTTTCGCTTGTAGGAAGCATCTGGAAGGCCTCTCTGAAGCGTCCAACATTGAATGCAATCATTGAGATGCTCCATCTTCCCTGGTATCTTTTTTCCATCTCCTTAATATCTTGGTGAAATCGTTCATTTTGCTCTTCACTCACATATCCTAAATTTTCTGGAAAGTAGTCGAGGTGGGAATGAAGAAAATGTTCTTTTAAACTCATTAGGCAACCTAAAGCTTGAAATTTTTTTAACGTTTTGTTTGTAGTTATGGTCTTTGTTATTGCCTAAAAATTTAGGTTAAACCTCCCCGATCCCTAGTTCCCCTCCCCCCCTCCTTCGAACCCCCTACCCGAGTTCCATACATTCAGTCCCAGTACATCCAGTCTTCACAGCTCGGGTACCACCTATTGCAATTTTTTTATACAAATTTCATAATGCCAGAGCTCACCAGTAGTTTTATACAAAACTTGTCTTGACAATAACAAACACAAAAAAAAGAATTATACAATTTGGTGCAGTCGTTAAAAAAGGTACATACGTTTCTGCGATTCATTTTTATTTAATTAATTAATTTTTCGTAATTTCATGATGCCAGAGCTCACTATTGTATACACAAACCATCGCGGGCATGCACACATCAAATCCCCAAAGTTTCATCTCAATCGGATGAATGGTTTAGCTATGAAATGTTTATTGCCAGAGCTCACTATTGTATATACTATCTATATCTATACATATATGTACACCGTTTTGCAAAATAACCTGGTGTTCTAGAATTTTTTGAGTATTTTTCTAGTTTTCAGAACACCTAAATACATAGAAATCAGTTGAAAACATCCAGACAGCATTTTTGTTGTAGACCCGTGTATTCAATACAGCTTGATACAGTTAACTCTGCAGGCAGACAAAGAAGAAAATAATGAATTAAATTGATAACTTTCGATAGGTAGAAGCAGGCACACAAGAAAGCAAGAAAAGATATCTTTTTAAATTAAACAAAACAAAAAAGCGTCTCGACATTTCTGTCACTATGACAATGTGTTTCTGTCATTTAATATTCTAAAGAAAGTCCTTGTGGATGCCAAATTTCAGTCATCAAAATTTTTGTTTTCACAAATTTTAGTAGACATTTTGGTTGATATTTTGATAATTTTATCTTAGAAGAGAGTATAAATTAAAATATTTCAATCATGCCAGATATCATGGCTCCGGTTGTGAGGCCGTTCTACGAGCAGAGCTTTGCCAGAGAACGAGCCTTGAGGTTGAAGTGGTACACCCGAAACGTGGACATGATCAGAGACAATGCCGCACGGAAATCAGATAAAGTCTCCAAGGAATCTGTTGAATACATTGATCAGTTTAAATTGGTACGAATTTACAAATCTTTTGGTAAATATGCAGTTAGTTAGTGTAATTTGGGGTCGTCTATTAATCACGTCATGTTTTTTAGCAACTTTTTAACCTCCTCCCCCCCCCCCCCCCTGCTGATATGTGGTGAGGTTTTAGACAACCCCCCCCCCCCCCCCCCCCCCCATCCCCAAAATCACGATTATTTTTTTAATACAAAGTATATTGAAATTTTCAGAATATTATTGTGCGTTCCAACGAAAAATAGCATTTCTTTATATAATAACTTTCATAGCATATACAAAAAAACGATTTAGATATTAAATTAAATATTATTTTTTATTAAAAAAAGACTTAATAGTTTATGGTTGATTTGTTAGAGGTTTACAGCATTTTGTTATTTTTTTTTTTAATTATTTTGGTTTTATTTACAAAACCCTAAACTAATTATTCAACTTTTAAACTTTTAAGTACGATAATCATCAAATATACTCTTTAAAACTTCAGTGCGTCTTTAAGGCTTATTATTATCTTTAACGTAGGTCAAAATAAGATTATCTTTCTAGGGTTAATTCACAGTCTTTATTATGATAAAGATATTAAAAAAAAAATAATAAACGGGCGAGGATCAGAGCGCGATCTCGGCGCGTGATAGTTATTCTTATGTTTTATTATAAACTATCATTTGTTGATATTTTCTGATTTGAAATATGAATGCATGGACAGTGGGCAGCTAGCAGTAATTACCTACTTACACAGAGCCTACTGTTTTCTTTTTTTTTTTGTTGATATTTTTAAATATTAGTTGGTACTATTGCTGTACGAGTCAAAGTATCAAAGTTTGTTTTGCGGCTCCATCTTGAGGTTGGTTGAGTGGAGGTAAAATTGGAGTTGATGTCTGAAGAGCGGCAAAGAGCTGCGGTCTGCTGACTCCTGGGTTAGTTGACGAAGTTAGGTCACAATTGTTGTTTTTCTTCAATACTGTGTTTTGTCACTGAACCGAATAATCGATCATTTTCATTGATCATTATTATTGATGACATATCAATAAAATTAATATTGTTACCAGGAATTGAGTCTTTCACCCACCAAGAGAGTGAAAAGCCCTCCCCTTTATGTAATGGAGAAATACGATCGGTACCTTCCCATGAGACCGGTGGAACAGGCGCAGAGCGAGCTGCTCTACAAGAATGCCAACGGGGACGGGAGGAAGAAATACTTCAAAAAGAGGTTCCACATGAATCCAGAGGATAAGTAAGTTTTCAAACTCCATATCCAATCACTTATTTCAGAAACCCTACAATTCCAACCAACCTAGTTCTGAGATGAGACTTGGGTCCAAAATATCCAACCAAACTGAATATTAAAAATATTTTTTTTTTTGTTTTTTTTTTATTCACAAAAAGATACATAAATTACAATTAATTTTATACAATAATTAATTACATAATATACGTATTTGATTTACCCCCATAAATAAGCAGGGCTTGTGTGTATGGGGGGTGTTATTATATTGGTTTAAATTTTTTTTTTTCGGTTCAAATTTTCAGTATAATTTTTAAGCTGAGTTTTAAATTTTTTTATGTTACTGTTCATGTTTCTGATAATAATTATAATTTATGATTATAATTTATAATGATAATTTATAATTATAATTTATACATAATGATGTACAGCAAGGTACAACTCAGAATCATGCAATTTCAACACCTCTTTGAAAAGTCATTAAAAATTATGAAAAAAAATATATATATCCTATAACCTAACCTAACTTATTTAACCAATTTTTCAATGATGTTATATAAAGATGCACGGTAGAAATCTTAAAGGTGGTAAGACAAAAACATAGCAATTGTATTTGTCTTCGATTTCATAGTTTTAGTTGTGACCTACCAGTAAGTAAATTGCATTAAAAAAGTGCCAACATGCCCTCATGTGTGATGAGAAAATGTTAAATAAATGTTAGTTAAAATGTTAAATGGCAAATACTAGTAAAAGCCCAGGATTAAAATTAATTAATTCAAATACATGCAAAATATTTATTATTATAAAAAAAATTGCCGGTCGAATGCTCTGACCACTGAGCTATGGGGGCTTATCAAATACCCGCCAAATAATTCAATATATACTAGTGTTTCATTCAACAATTACTGCTTGTTATATTTTTTCCACCTGAAAACATTGACAATTATTGCTTGTAATAATTGTTACCCTTTGTGCTATGCATAAAAATCTTGTCTAAACGTTAGTTTATAAATTAAAAAATAATAATTAATACCTTTGTCCTTACCAAAATATTTTTTCCTTTTGAGGTTTTATTTTCCGGAATGTTCGAGCTGGGTATATGGCTGGGAGCTGAAGAAGTCAGTGCCAATACCGATGAAACGACACCCCCGGGTGGAGATAGTGAAGCATTCCTTCTACAGGAAGTCTGGAGTAGGGAAAGATCCAGAACATTACCGGGCGCCGGCTGGCACAAAACCAACTATTTGCAATGCATAAGAACACTCCCTCTTCTCAGAAAAACGTTCATAATCAACATAAGAGGTAATATCGTTATTTATTTTTGGGGTGTAAGTGTAATGCCATGTTGCGCGCTAACACTTTCTGTCCAACTTGGCAGACAGCATTATACTGTCTATCATCAGTGCAGATGTGTAATTGATAGTGGTGAAGTGTGTGCTTATGTGCGTAGATACGATACGAGCTGGTATTCCAATATAATTCAAAATGGTTTTCTGCATTTAGCTTTGGTGTAGCCACTATTACCGAATACCAAGAACAATTGAGCTTAGCTCCGTCATCTCTAATAGAAGTTTTGTGAATTTCAAATGCCTCCTAATTAGGCATACTCTATGCGTTTTGGGTCTTCCCAGGACTTCAGGAACATATCCAAGGTAATGGCCGGTTTCAATTTAATGCTCGGCGATTGCTGATTTGTCAGGGTGGCCGAGTTTCCAAGATTGAAAGTGTTCCGATATCCTTTTGGAGATGGTCCACTCTATCTGGCCTACATGAATCTTGTCACATCCGGAATAGCTGAGTTTGTAAACTCCGTCTGTTTCCAGAGGAAACTTGGTCTAGATGTAGAAACCTCAGTCTTGTATTTTTCAGGTCTTGTATGTTTGTCGTGGTTCCGAAGACAGTCTTGATGCTTTCTTTTCTCAGTAGCTTGGCAATTCTGTCCGTCACATTGTGAACATAAGGCAGGAAAGCACTGCCTTTAAGATTACAAACACAATACAAGTAGAAGCAATAGGTAATCTATACAAATAAAAATCAAAATATGCTTATATGTATTTATATGAGTATGCAAATGAGATGTCTATGCATTGCTAAACCATTCATCCGATTGCGATGAAATTGGGATTTGATGTGCGCAGGCCCGCGATGGTTTCTATATATACTATACATATAAAAATCAAAATATGCTTATGTGTATTTATGAGTATGTATATGAGATGTCTATGCGTTGCTAAACCATTCATTCGATTGTGATGAAATTATGAAATTATGCATAGCTAACCTTTCATTCGATTATGATGAAACTTTTGGGATTTGATGTGTGCATGCCCACGGTGGTTTCTATAATATATACTGGTGAGCTGTGGCATGAATGGAATGCGGGAGGGGGGGGGGAACTCGGGAGGGGGTTTTGGAGAACGGGGATAGTGGGAGAGGGGAGTGGGGTGAGGGAAGGTGGAGAAGATGGAGCGTGAATGCGTGAGGGGGAAGAGTACGTGGGAGATTTCTTTATTAAGAGGCATAACGACCTCCGTAGTCCAGTGGGTAAGACTCTTGACTCACAATCCGGAGGTCGCGGGTTCGAACCCGGCATGCGCAAATAAAATTTATTTGATTAATTTGTGTTATTTCACAATTAATTCATTTAAAATAATATATAGTATATTTGCGGCATGTTCCAGAGTGGAAGATACTATCAGTATCGCCCTGGTGTAAGACCACCATTCAGAATTGAAACGTTGCTTAAAAATGGCTTTAGCCGTGTTTGGTGACCAGATCTGAATAGCCAGGTACTTCCCAACCTTCCTCTTCCCCACCTCCTTCCCCTCCCCACTACCTTCAGCCTCACAACATACCCCAATTGGGGATGCCATAGTCTCACTGGCTCCAGACGGGAGCAGTTGAGATTCTTGTGCGGTATTCACTGTAAAAAAAAAAAAAAAGCAACGCATGCCGGAAACTCTCTAATTAATAAATAATTATGGGTATATTGCCCCTTACAACATTGCACCCCTGTTGTCTTCTGTAGATAAACGTGTAAATAAAGTCATATGTATCCAGTTTCCTTTGTTAACAAAAAAAAAACATTTGTAATCATAATTGTTAATATACTTTTTTTTAATCTTGTATTAGTGGGTTTAGTTTCTTGTATTTATTTATAGTGCTTTGTTTATTTTTTACGCACAATAAATATATTTAATAAAAATTGATTATTAGTTTGCTAGTGCGGAGTGTGAGGAACATTGCAACAGGCAGGTAAGAAATATTTACCTAAAATTAGGTGCCTACCTACCCAACCATTTATAAAAGATTGATTTTTATTGATTTGATTACCATGGAAAATTCCAATTTTGAATAAGCAGTTGAGAAACAAAGGCGTTTTGAAGTTATATAAAATTAGGCTGTTATTGTTTGAGTCGGGATTGGTTTATTTATGTTTGAGTCATTAAAAAGTATTTTGATAAAACATAGTTTTTTTTTCGTTTTTATACCGTTTGTTAAAATAAATCCAACATGTTTGATATTACCAATCCCTACGTAATAAAATTCTTAAATGAAAACTATTACAAGGAAAAGAAATTGAGATTGAAATGGTTCTTCCGCAATATTGAGAGTATAAAAGAATCTGCAACCATAAAGAACCCCAACATCTTAACTGAAACTGAAGCTTTGAAAGAAAAATTTAAAGTGGTAAGTGTTCAATAATAATTTAAGGCATAAATTGATAGTTCACTTATATCGACATTGCATACTAACATCAACCATCTAATTTTAACCCTTAATTACTCGCACAAAGAACATTACATAACTGCTCGCATGGGGTCACAGATGACCCCAAATAGTATGAGTGGTTTTTAATATATATTGAAATATATAAGTAAATGAAACTATTTTATTATTAAAGTGCTTTGTTTATTCTGTAATATCTATAAGTAATAACATGAATTACTAACTAAGGGTGAAATGCAGATCCCGCCAATGTGGGGGATTTTAATAAAAATGCACCTTCTAGATGAGAAAAGTGTGGAAAAGTTGAATAAAAAAGAAATTAAGGTGCGCTTGGCAAAATTGAGGGAGATACAGCCGTTTAAAGAATGAATGAAATGACGCTTCGTGAACTTATACTACACCATTTTGTTACTATTATGTTGGTATCTCAGACTTGCTATAAACGAAGGTTGATACGATTGTAGCCAACTTCGTGTGATATATAATAAGGCGCGTAATTATGAAAAACAGAATTAATAATGGTCACAAACCATGTTACACAAACCTGGCGTAACCGCTAAACTACTTGAAAACTGGGATGTTTTTCTTGCGTTGACGCGAGTACGCGTTATAAAGGGGCACAAACCATGATACATAAACCATGTTACACAAACCTAGCGTAGCCGCTTAACTATTTGAAAACTGGGATGTTTTTCTTGCGTTGACGCGAGTAGGCGTTATAAAGGGGCACAAACCATGTTTAGCGTAGTCTTAGGTTAGGTTACTTTAATTTGGAAGGTGATAAACAGTTTAAAAAATCGTTGAAAAAAAGTCCGCTAGACAAATTTCATAATTACGCGCCTCATGTATCTCACGAAGTCGGCTACAGTCTAGCTGTTGTTTGCATCAGGTCAGGGATACCAACATTATAGTGACAATTGAAAAAATGGCGGGTGGGCTGTCAATAGTGTTGATTGGCAAAGTGAAATTTTACTTAACGCAATTGCAAATTAATTACTTATTCAATTTTTTTTTATTGCTTTCCGCGCTTTCTTTCACCTTCCAGATTAAAGTTCTCCACTTAAAACGCGGTAAAAACATCGTTTTCGGCATAAACCAAACATTGGCAATGGCGTAGTATCGGTTCAGGAAGTGACATTTTATTCATACTTTAAACGGCTGTATCTCCCTCAATTTTTCTGAGCGCACCTTAATTTCTTTTCTATTCAACTTTTCCACACTTTTCTCATCTACAAAGTGCATTTTTATTAAAATCCCCCACATTGGCGGGATCTGCATTCCTCCCCTAACTAATTATACAAAAACAAGTTAAACTAAAATAATTATCAATAATTAACAATTTGTACTTAGGTATACTGAGATCATAGTTAATACTCGTATTTTTTAGGAACTCTCCAAATCACTCTTGTTACATTGTTGACAGTATATTTCACAGTGATCATTGCACACAAATCTTGTACATTTCTTGCATTTTGTTGGTACTTTGCGATAAAACTTACCTCTTCCAAAAAAGTAACGTAATTACTCGCACGGGGTCACCGCTCAAGAGCGCAGCGACTCATCCTTCCATTCCCATGACTTGGTCGCTACTAAATTACGAACTTAGACACGCGTTATGAAGCTAGCGAGGGCGCGGGGGGAATCGGGCCGCGCCAAGTGCTTCATTTTTTAATCCGAAAATGCCTTGACTCCATGCGAGTAATTAAGGGTTAATATATAGTGTCTGTTACTAGCTTTATTTTTTTATAAAAATCTACAGTTTTAACTTTAAAATCATGAGAAATGCCACTGTCTACACGAGATTTCAACAAACCACCCCCATACCAAGAATAAATAATAAAGTCGCCGATAAATTTAGCTAGTCATTAAATAAAGTATTGTAGCTCAAAAAATACATATTTACTTGTTTTAAACAATCGCATCATGGAGCTCATTTATCCTTTTAATCCGTAGTGTCCGACAATATATAAAAATATTAGTGGTAAAGTATGGACAAGCCGCCGCACGCCGCTACACATTAAATAGGCATAAAATTTGAAAAGTAAACTACTTTTAAACTTAATTACCACAAGAACCATTGGTTTCGGTCGGGATAGATGGAAAAATATGCATTAAAATTCGATTTTCATTAAAAGTTTAAAAATCACCATCTCCATTACGGCCATGTTTTTTGTAAGGATTTGACATTTGTGAAGTTTCGTTTCAAACTAAAAACGCATGAATTACTTAATATACCTAAACTAAGAACCTAATAACCTATTTTGTGTTCGTAAATAGTTGTTTCTTGTAATAATTGTTGAAATGAAGTATAATTTCCATAATCTGTGCATAAAAATGCGGCGGCTTATCCATAAATTAATATATTATTTTATGCCAACATGTAGACAATGCCATACTTGATAAAGGGACATTTTTATTTTTATCTTTAACTATATTTAACTTGTAATGTAATCGATTTCAGTGCTTCGTACTCTGCGTAAGCATAATTCTTCAACACTGCATTTAGGCCCCTAAGGGTTAAGAATCCAAAAAGTGTATGTAGGTGATCAATGACTCAAATTATCTTTTTTTACATTAGCTCCACACAGGAGACCCTGGGAAAAATAATTGCCGTCAGGGCCTATGGAGGGTCTTTTTAGTAAAGGAAGGAGAAAAAGTTCTGGGAAGGAATAGGAGTTATAGGAATAAATTGGAAGTTCTGGGAAGGAATTAGCGGTGGGTAGGAATCTGGGACGTATCAATCCATCCCTCCCATTGCGGTGCAAGACGATGTTCCGAGAGAGTACGCCTGGAGAAGTCAAAGGGACTGCCTCAACCATTCTCTCCCGATCTGGCCTGCCATGCACCTGTAGGGGCAGACGCATCCGCCGCCACGACCCAGACAAACCTCACCCCTTGAACCCAGGCTCCCCTGCTAAGTTACCAAACGTAGCGAACCACTTGGGGTGACCTATGGCAGAGGTGTTGGTTATCCAATAAATGGTTCCTGGGGTGGCGATCCCCATACCCGCCTCTCAAATTGAAAAAAATTATCTTTTAAATATTTTATCTTTCAAATATTCCATCGCGCATTAAATTCTTCATCATCCCATTCTATCCATTTCTTCCTCAGTCTCCCTCTGTGGCATTTCCTCTAGGGCACCCACCCACTTGGTCGTGATTTTTAACATCCTATCATCTAGAATCTTTTAAACATGCCCGGCCGATAGCAGTCTTTGTGATCTGCAGAATCTTACAATGCTGCAAATTTTGTTTATGCATTGTTGAAGTGAAAACTTCTTTAGCACCATTGTAATTTGAAACTCTATGAAACGAAAAATAGCGACACTACAAAGAGACAAACACATACATCTACAGGATTTAGCCTGTGAGAGAATGAGATAGTATAATCGGCCTCCCCTTTGTGCGGTGCTTCGTAGCCACCCCACTCTTGTCTACTTTAGTTTTCTGAAGGTTTCACTTCTACCGCTTGTGAATTTACGCACTCTGTTTTTTATTTAGTAACTTATCTTTTTAAAATGGATTCCATAAACAAATACGTTAATTTTTTAGGAAATGAGTGACTTGAAAATATTTAAAAAGCCTGAAAAACGAATGATACCTCTGTGGGAACTGGCTAAACACGAGCAATATGTTACTTTGAAACCAATTGAACCAGAACAGAGGAATTTGCTGTATAGCAGCACCATCGGGGAGGGGCGCAAGAACTACCTAAGGAAACGTTTCAAGATGAATCCGGAAGACAAGTAAGTTTCCTTGTCTAAAAAATTGTTCTTTGTCCCAAACACGGAGGCGGATATGGGTGCTGCCATCCCGGGAATCATTTATTGGATAACCAACACCTCTGTCACTCTGTGACAACTCAGAATCAACTCAACTCAACCCTCCTTTGAAAAGTCATTAAAAGCTATGAAAAAAAATTTCAAATATCCCATAACCTAAACTAACGTACCGTATTTAATCATTTTTTTTTCATCACTTTTAATGACTTTTGTTAGTTTGCAGGGGTGACCCGTTTCTTAGGGTGAGGTTTGTCCGGGTCTTCACAGCGCATGCGTCTGCCCATCAGTTGCGTGGTAGGCCTGATCGGGAGAGACCAGTTGGGTGAGACCTTTTGATCTCTCCGGCAGGACTCTCTCGGAACATTGCCGTGCACCGCAGTGGAAGGGTTGGATGTTACATCTGTTACTCCTGGACACTGGCCCCCAGATTCCTACCCACCATTCATCCTTTTTCCTTTTCCAAAAAGGCCTTCATATAGCATTGTGTGATCATGTGAGACTGGTAGAGGGAGACCTTTTGATTTCTCCAGGTGGACTCTCTCGACCCATTGCCTTGCACCGCAGTGGGAGCGATGGATTCATACATCCGTCACTCCTGGATACATTGACCCCCAGTTTCCTGCCCACCACTCGTACCTTTTTCCTTCCCAGAACTTCCTCTACTTCCTTTCCCTTAAAAGACCCTCGACACAGCATCCCCAAAGATGAAATAGGTCCCAAGGAGAATAATTTTCCTATTGGCCATTCCTGTGAGGAGGTAAGTGCGCCCCAAGTGGTTCGCTACGTTTGGTGACTTAGCAGGGGTGCCCGGGTTCATGGGGTGAGGTTTATCCGGGTCTTGGCGGTGAATGCATCTGCCCACTAGCTGCATGGTAGGCCGGATCGGGAGAGAATGGTTCAGGGAGTCCCTTTGACTTTTCCAGCCCTCTCTCGGAACATCACCTTGCACCGCAATGGGAGGATGAATTCATACGATCATATGTCTGTCACTCCTGGACACACCGACCCCCAGATTCCTACCCACCCCTAATATCCTTTTCCTTCCCAGAACTTCCTTTCCTTCCTTCCCTGAAAATACCCTCCACACAGCATCCCCAAAGATGACATAGGCTCTGAGGGGAATTATTTTCCTCAGGGCCTCCTGTATGGAGATAATGTAAAAAAAAAATGTTTATTTTTTTAAACCACCTAAAACTAATTTAGACTTCAATAATAATAATGACATAGAACCTTCCCAAATTTTTTAACTACTGGGAATTTTATGCAGTTAGAAAAATAAGGGAATATTATTTACTTTCGTTCAAATTTGAACTTTATGCTACATATGATAATGGAGCTACAAAAGAAAATTGCAAACTTCCGGAAGTGCTCAAGGTCCTGTTCACAGGATGTCACGACGGGAAATCTAACATAAATCCTCCATAAAGAACATAAATCAACATGCATTACTTAAAACAACCCCCTTAGCAAAAACAGCATTAATTGCAGCATCTATGTGTACTTTTATCTGCAGGTTCTATTTCCCCGAGTGCTCCAGCTGGGTGTACGGCTGGGATCTGAAGAAGGCGGGCCGCACGGGGGGCCGGCGCTACCCCCGTGTACAGATTGTACGCCAATCCTTTTACCGGGACAACGGGGTGGGCCGAGACCCCAACCACTACCGGGAGCCCGCTGGGACCAAGCCCACCATATGCAACTCCTAAGATTGACACTGTATTACTTCATACTTTTCTGATGTTCTGTTCTGTTCGGTTCCACGACGAAACAGAACAGTGAAAAAGAGAAAAGTGAAGAACACACCCATCCTAACCTAATCAATTCTTTTGTCAGTTTCTGTTTAATTCGGTTATGGTTCTGTTTTAAAATACATCCCTTTAAATTTAATTTTTGTTTTCTTGATTGAATGAATTAATATATTTATTGAAGTTGCAAAATCTTGGTAGTGGAAATTAACCCACTTACCAACATCCGATCGCGCTGAAACTCGGCAGATAGACTTGCTGTCGATGACAATACATTCTATCAATTTTGGTGGCAATCATGCATCAACACGTGGACATTTGCATCTTTCTAATTTTAACGTAAATCAGCATAGTCTAGCTCGATCATCGTTTTGCAATTATTACCTTTTTTTTTTTAAATTTTTCGTTTATCTTTATTATTATTTTTATTTCACTATATTTTTAAAAACTAGTGTTGCCCGATATGAATACCTGATCAGCTGAAGGCGATAGTACATTACTCCACGAGATATCTCCCTTTGTCTTCCATTGTCATACCGGTAGAACAAGGATAGCATTTTGGTTTGAGCATCTCCTGTCCCCAGAGGACCTTGAAATGAGGGATAGAGATAAAAGAAAAAGGGTAGGAATAAGTGATAAAAAGTGAGACCAAAAAGGACGATATGGATAACGGTTTAGCAAAGCATAATTTCATGAAGCCAGAGCATCGTTTTGCAATTATTACCTTTTTTTTAAATTTTTTTTTATCTTTATTATTATTTTTATTTCACTATATTTTTAAAAACTAGTGTTGCCCGATATTAATACCTGATCAGCTGAAGGCGATAGTACATTACTCCACGAGATATCTCCCTTTGTCTTCCATTGTCATACCGGTAGAACAAGGATAGCATTTTGGTTCGGTCTGCGGGCACATTTTAATGCTTTCCCGTCGTGCGTTCGATGAAACTGCATTTAGCAAGCTATGTTTTTTTGTAACAAAAGAATTGTCTATGGATTTTTTAAATTCGTAAGAAAAAAATGGGAGACAATCTCGTTGAAGAAAATTTAAGTCGTTGTTTATTTTATCCTTATCTTTAACTATTAACTAAGTGA
Source organism: Limnephilus rhombicus (assembly GCA_929108145.2). Taxonomy (NCBI): domain Eukaryota; kingdom Metazoa; phylum Arthropoda; class Insecta; order Trichoptera; family Limnephilidae; genus Limnephilus; species Limnephilus rhombicus. Next base: position 44,552,828 of record OV815283.1, read on the forward strand.
CTTCACGCCATATGAAATACAAATTCAAAATTAAATCAACATCTTACCATAATATTATAAACGCGAAAGTTTATATGGGTGTACGTGTGTTTGTTACTCTTTCATGTAAAAACTCCTGAATGGATTTTAAAGAAACTTTACAATAATATAGCTCATACATCAGAATAACTATGGCATTATGAAATTTGTATAAATGAGAATGTGTGTATTTCATATATTTTTGCGGCAGGGGGAAGGGGGGAGGTGGGGTTCGCGGATAGGGAAGAGACGAGGGAGGGGGAAGGCGGGAAAGTGGAAGGGAATGGGAACGCACGGGAAAGAACATGCAGGGAGAATCAATTTATTTCTTTAAATGGCATTGCAAAGCATGCCGGGGACCAGTGAAGTTCTAAATAAATGTGGGTTTAAAAAATTGGAATTTGGCAAGATTGGTGGCGTGGTAAATTCCGATCACTGGGAAGGAAGGATCAATCCTCAGTCAAACCAAAAAAAAAAAATAGTTTTAAAAGACATTTTAAAAAAACAATCTGTTAAAAAAATTACTTTTTTACGGATTGATTTTTTTTTGTACCAACTCATCACAGTGCTATATTATGCTAGGGCGGAATTTGGCTTCCTCCACAAATGCTCTCTGGTGCTTGGCGTCCCTCGCCATTTTTCTCCTGTCCTCAATCTGTAGATCGCAAATATCAGCAGTCATTATTAAAATCGCATTGAAAATGGCATTTTTCACATTGCTTGTTCAGTTTCTTCTGTGAAATTGTATTTTTTCATTATCAACTCGCAAGTCTTTTATTTATGTTTTTAAAGCCCTATAAAATACGCTTTCAAATTACATAAATCAAAATAAACATAAAAAATTTTAAACATAAAAATTTTGCATAAAAATGTTTTTAAAAAGGCCCACCTTACGTTTTTTTCTTACAAAAATTACTGATAACGAAAAAAATAAAAACATGCAAATTATATTATGTACACCCAAAATGCAGACAATCTTTGTTGTGTTCACCACATATATTGTCATTTATCGGTCTTAAACTCTGTTTTTAATTTTAAAATACTTCGAACAGCCTCGCTGTTATAACATAGAGTATGATTTTGAAATAATTCTTGCTTTTTTGGGGAAAAATCGTTATAAATTCGGAGCTACTACAAAACGAAAATGCCAGCGACGGAATTTAATACGCTAATGAGAAAAAAATGCCATAAACAAAAGTTAGATGTATGTAGATACTTTTGTTTAGCATCTGGTGACCACTTGACAGCCACAAGGTACTAAAAAAGATCGGGGAAGGCCACGCGAAAGGGGATTTGAGAATGCTTCTCTCAATATAGGTTTTAAATGAGGTTAGGTACATAATATAAGTTTTATTGGTAGGTAAAACTATTTTATTATGTACAAATGATCTTGTCACCTCCCTTTTTTGTCGTTCCATGTAAAAATAATAAAAATTCACAAAGTTTCATCAATTTTTTTCACATTGCGATCTGAAACTTTGGTTTTATAAAGGTTTTACTTATTTTGTGGTTATTTATATATGAATCGTGGGGTTTTTCTAACATCATTTATGTATATCAGATACGTTTTTAGATTTTCACTGCCAAAAGTATTTACATTATTCGTTTTTGGGGTGTTATGTCGTGTTGCGCTACCTCCTTCTTTAGCCAATCTGTTTGTGATATGATGGACCCTGCAACGCTGTCCGAAACGTTGGCTAAAGAAGGAGGTAGCGCAACACGGCATAACACCCCAAAAACAAATAACGAAAACCATTTATATCTTTTTTATAAAACCTTTATGCATTGTTCCAAAAACTGAGCAAAGAGACAACCAAAGAGAGAGAGGGTTAATTGCTTCGATACCTTCTTATATTCTAATGTAACAAAATATATATCTTCTTATATTCTAATGTAACAAAATATATATCTTCTTACATTCTAATCTAACAAAAACGAAAGGGCCACCACCGGGAGGGGGAAAATAATAATTAAACGAGGACTTTACAAAAACAAGTATTTTTTTTTAAATATTGAAAGGAGAAAAAATATTGAATTATTTCAAAATGGTACATTGTAAATCGGAATTTGCGAGCCAAGTGTACTGGTAATCGGAGCGATGTCAATTTACTTTATTTATAGCTTGCAAACTATACAATACACTACCAACTACGATCAGACAAAGTGACTCCTTTACAAAATTCAAACAAGATATTAAAAAATGGATTATAAGTATTGGACGCCACACTATCACGAATATCTGTAAAATAAATCACACATAGACATAAATAACTTTTCACATACAACCTAACCCATATAAAACAAATGAAAATAATGGAATCCTGTCAAATTTAACCTATAAATAGACTAGGCAGAATTGATTTCATTACTCCATCTCCAACATTTATAAAATAACTCTCTTTAAAAGATTTATTACCCTTCCAATCACCCTTCTGTTTTAATTCTATTCATAATATGTATTTTACCTGAAATATCCTTGTAATTACTATATTCATTTATATACCTGTACGCCTGTCTCGACACAGGTATACCCTAGTGAGACAGGCATACAAATAAAACCATTGTAAACATATTTTATTATAGATAAATAAATAAAAATAAAAAAAAAACTTGGGAAAATTCAAGTATTTTTTTTTAAGTTTTGCATTTGTGCAGGCTACAGGCCCCCTTGATAAATAAATTGATAGTTTTGTGTAACGAATATTCAGGTTCGGGCCTATGCCAAACGGGGCTCCTCGTCAAAATCAGCAGTTGCCTAGAGGAGGGTGATCACTGCAACAAATAATATTTGGATGATGTGTACGCCATTAATCTCAAGGGCAGTATGTTAGGCATTATATATTATCACCTTGGCAATTCAGCACCCAATGCTCCTATTCCACCAATTCCAATCATCACTCTTAATGACCTTTCTGAGGTGCTTCTGAGTTGGTTTCATTCTGAGTTGTCCGGTCATCATTTTTGATCTAAAATTGTTGTTATTTGATAATTCCATTTTAACATTTTTTCACTTCCTCGTGTAAAAACATTTTCCTCAGTTTTACTTTTTCATCATTCTTTTTGATGTTTTACCATATTAGACTTTGATGTACACACAGGACATATTCATTCAATGAGGTTAACATATGTTAAAGTTATGAATTTCTGCCATTTTTTCAGCAATTTTGTGAATAAGAATCGTATAATTCCATTTTAGATTGAAATAATACCTTTGGGGGCGTTCAAGTATAACATAACGCAATTTTTGAAGATTTTTGACCCCCCTCCCCCCCATGTAACGCGCCGTAACGTTTTTCCATACCACCCCCTCTAAACGTTACGTAACGCCCAAGTGACAATTTTTACCTGAAAGTCACAATTAAGTTATGCAAAGTACTGAAAAGTCGCTTAAATACCCTTTTTTCTTGTTTGAATCGCGTTTGCGGTAATAAATAAAACAAGAGATTTCGAGAACGAAAAGGATTGCCAAGTTGGAAAATTTTAATTCCCTAGTTTTTTTATCTAAATAAAAAAACATGTTAGTTACGTAACGCGTTGTTCGAACCCCCCCTCGTAACGCACAGTAATGTTTCACAAGCCCCCCCCCCCCCCCTCCCCCAGCAGCCAGTTAAAGTTGTATTTGCAAGCAGTCCATAGAAAACAATATTTTGTATTTGATATTTATAAATAAATCACAGAAAACATTAATGGGATAAAATCAAAATGACAAATTTTATTTATAAAAAAACGAACATTTATTAAAGATTCACTGTACAGGTCATGAACAATATACACTATTATTATTATTCATTTATCTGTTATAACTATTGCTGCATTGTATGTACAATGTGGGATATTATATATTATAATATAAAAGGAAATGGGAAGGGGTTACATTACATAATATGTACTTAATACCACAAGTAATAGGATGTAGCGTATATGTCAGATTTGGAGAGAACAGAAGAAGTCTATAAAAAAATAATTGATTTCCCAATCCTCGCAACATCAAGGCACCAATCTTGAGGGAATTCCGTATGCCGTACTCTCCAAACTGGTGTGTGAATGAATTGGCTTTTCAAAAGTAAATTTTGAGATCGGTAAATTTAAAAAAATAAAATATTTTAATTAAACAATTTTTACAAAGTACAATAATTTTACTTCCGAAAACATGATGTAAGGCCTCTTATCAAAAAATGATTTAACTCAAATGAGAGTAAATTCTATTTGCTAATATTACAGTTTAAAGACACTTCTTTATTAAAATTTACATTACAGGAATAAATAATATAAGTGATTTATTATTAATTTTTAAACATTGATATTAACTGACAAGCCTAATGGTCGTGCTGCTATGTTTGTCAGCTGATAACAATTTGATCATTAGCTGAAACGGGCTGAAAAATGGCATTTAACGGAGAACGTTCAAATTTCAAAAAGATGCTGATCCGTCAACACAACACGGGTCTGAAACATCACTAATTTAGCATTATGATTAAAATAAAATTGCGGTCAGATCTTACTTTTCAAAAACCAGGCCTTAATCATTTACAGTCAAAAGTACATAATTTGTTCTAGTAATTTAATTTTTTCCTACGGTCTTGTAAAAAGAAACATTATTTACAGCTTGACACAGTTAACCATGGACTGGAGCTTCCATTATGTAATCAATTTCAGCCGTGAGGGCTCGGAAATTTTTAAGCATTCGGTTTGGAAGTTTCCCACCTTTTTTCAAAAAATCATACCTCTACGAATGGGTAAACTGATGTGGTGGGTGCTGCACTGAAAAGATTTTGAATAGCTGATGGATGAATTTGCTGAGAATTGTAATATGGAGACATAAACTGCTTATAGTGATAGATAGCCATTGAATGCACCTATATTTTACCATTTATGCTGTATATTTAGGATCCATAAAAAAATTATTAAATTTATAAATGCTTGAATTCTGCATATTACAGTGAAACCTCCATCTATCGTTTTTGAAGGGACCAATTGAAATAAACAATGGATGCGGGAAAACAATGATTGCGGGAATATAGAAAAAACACATTAATATTAAAAGGTTTAATATGTCCTATATACATAAATATTCTAAAAAAGAAACACGTTTCACTTATAAATCAATTTGTTTAAATAAAAAATATCGTAAAAAAATTAAAAAAAGGAAGCTGCATGGAGACAAAAAAATTACACTTTGTGCTTTAAATAATCTTTCATCGTCATTTGTTTTTGGCTTTTTTTATTGCCATAGGAAATCAATATTTTTTCGGTGTTACATATTACATTTTTTTCGGAATCAGTTATCGAATGTGCATAAAAGAAGGTTTTCAATCTTTCGAACATCGTGTACGCTTCCGAAAATGAAGGGACAGATGGCGGATCCTCTTCATCGACCTCTTCTACAGTCTCTTTCAAGGTTGCGTCACACAAATTTTCAATTTTTTCAATCCCACAGGTTGGAATATTGTCGTCGAAAGTAACAAAATTATTAAAGTTTATTTCTGTAAATCGAATTTAAGGTGGAAGCCGCGATTCCTAACCGCTTGGCTAAATTAACGCGCTTTTCAAGGGGATTTTTTTCCACTTCCTCGACAATTTTTAGTCTTTCTTGGAGAGTACGCACTTTTTTCACCGGACGGTTCATTTTTATGGAGGGCTCAAAAACTAGACCGTAAAAAGAAAAAACCTTAAGACGCGCACCGCTCTGCCTGGATGTTTAACGAGAACTAACGGACCCATCATAAATTTGGACCCATAAATGATAAACGGACCTAACGGTAGGTTGGCAGGTACCTACCTAATTTAGCACTAACATATCAGAAACGGCCGCAAACAAAGGCGACAAACCGTTCTTTCTATCTCTCTTTCGCTCTCCAATGTTATTGACCATTTATTTACGAAATTTTCCACATAATTTAAACGATCAAAGCGGTAAAGAGAAACGATGAATGCGATCTAATTTTGCGTATTTTATATGAAATTAATTCGGGACTACAAGAAAAAAACGACGCTTACGGGAAAACGATTATTCGAGGAACGATTGATAGAGGTTTCACTGTATTTACTTTAAAATTGCCTATCGTGGTACCTACTTGGAGCAATATTAAATGTTATGACTAGTCCATGGCTTAGTTAATAATCGCAGATATAAATTTAAATTCACACATTCAATTTTTTATGTAAACCCATGATTTATAAGAAAAAATATTTCAATAATTTCAGTTTGCAGAGTGTTAATATTTTTTTTTATAGAAAGATAAACATTCCCAGGTTAACAACAATTAATTAATTAATTAATTAATAGGTTAATAACCCGACATAATTTAAAAATCTCCTACTACCACCACAGTAAGCCGAAAATATTGCTTGAGTCGTGATGGAAGACTTAGCCAACCGAGGAATCGATCACGGAACGCCTGGGTGGGAACCAAACGCGATGCCCACTCAACCACTGACCGGTGAATTGTACTGAAATCAATTCCAAAAATAATTCAGAAGAGATGTGAGACATCCTTGTTAAAGTGTGAAACTACGAAGTTAGCTTTGTGATTAATTGAAAATTCCAATAAGTGGGAACTCTTAATTATAAGAGGGGTGTCTGATGCCATGCCGTGCACGCCGCACCACAAAAAACATGTGTATGTGAAATTTCAAACAAAGCTACCAATATAATTCAAGAATTTGTCAAAAGATGTCACCACTTCTGTTAGCAGGCCGGGGACATGCCCCTGGCAGGTATAAGTTATTATACATAGAATATATCATATACGAATTTGTGAATTTGAGTATCTCTTTGGATATGAAAGATTGACGGTAATACTTAAATAATAGTATCACGTGGCTATATATTACATATGAAGTCATTGCCTGTCCCGGTTACTTTGTCCCAGTGACCATCTATCACTTGATAACAGGAACGGTCTATTTTTGGAACCAGTTCCTATCGGATTTATAAAACGGTCACCAACCCTAGCTGGGCGAAGTCGAACTAAAAGCCGCCCGCAGGGCCTAGCAGCAAAAACCTGCAGAGCGGGTTTTTATCTGCTAGTAACAATGAATGTTTTAAAATATCTCTTCAAATTGGCCAGCAGATACTTGGGTTTGTTTGCAAATTGGCCAAAACACGGCCAAAAACACTCCAATGTTTGTACAAGTGGCGAAAAGAGACGAACGACGACCATAGATTTTATTTCATATCTGCAAAATGTACTCTAGCAACACTTCCAACTGCTAAGTTAATTGTGTCAAGCTGCATGTAAAATCAAAGCATCGAGAATATTATGTAATAATATGTACAAAGTATCAAATGTATTTTACCCGGGAATATTTTTGGATTATGTATTATTTATTTCTCCATTTTTACCAAAAATATGTATCATATATTATAGTATTTTGTACTGGCTTACATAATAATATTTACAATATAAATATCTACATTACATATTATATTATTACATTGATAAAATGTATGCATCTATTACTTTATTTACAACTTTTATTTCATACAAGGTTTTTATTAATTGTATGTAATCTAGGTAGGGTCCAATTATTTAATATACGACGTTAGGTTAAATTGAAAATTATCATCAGAATACTTTTTGTATTTTTTTTACAATCTCCTGATTCAAGTAAAAATAATAATTTTATTACATATTAGAGAGATTTACTAATAGAATAGTGTTGTCTGAGCGTGACAAATGTCAACCGTGTACAACGTTTGGTCGCATTTGGTGTGCTTCCCGACTGTGCACCGGTCCCGAAGCGATCTATCTCGGAGCATCTTCCGTTGAAATTGCTGGTAGAACAAGACAGCATTCCCACCTGACACATGTGCTCTAAAGAATGCAATCCGTTTGTTAAGATAATGGAATCTATCAAATGGATCACCAGTTTCCGAGTCAAATGTTTTACTAGAGGTGGCTGCCAAATTCAGCGATCTGTACAGGATTAGCAAGGCCTTGGAAACGTCCAGTGCAACCATTTGGGTTTCACTGTAATCTGTGTCACATATGCGAGAACATCACCGCACGAGTGGTTCCGCCGGAATCCATATTGACAGTCATTAATAATTTTGTTCTTCTCGAGGTACGTGAGCAGTTTGTCATTGATCCCACATTCCATCACCTTGGAAAAAACAGACGATGTGATCACTGTGCGGCAGTAGTTGGGCAGGTTGAAGCGCTCACCCTTCTTTGGAATAGGATGGATGACCGCTTTTTTCTAACCAGAGGGTACCGAGCCACACTTCAGGGAAATTTTAAGATGCTTCATCAAAATTGGAGCTATTTCTGCACAGCACCTCTGCAATACACCAGGTCAGGTATTCCGTCAGGCCCACTAGCTTCGTTTACAACCCCCATAAGACAAGAGTATATCCCGATGCTGGATCCTCGACTTTTTCATATAGAAACCGCAGTGAGGAACCGACTGCGGGATAGCACCTTGATCATCGAGGGCCGAGTTTTCAGCAAACATTTTGACAACAGAATTTTGTTTTCAGCAACAATTTTAAAAATGAGACAATCAAAAATTATTTTTTTTTTGTCAAAATATTGTATTATAGTTATGTACTTTATCTCTTGAATGAAATCTTACAATCAGTTCCAATTTTGACACTTAAATATGAGTTCATTGAACCAGAGTTATACTAGACACTTAACGACAACATAAATTTTCAATTTAACCTATTTTCCACATATAATTTGGCCCCACCTAATTTATAAATCATTTAATAATTAAATGAGAATGATCAATTTATTGTTTATGAATTTTAAGAAATTAAATAAATGTAATAATTTTTATAGAGTGAAAAATAATAACACGGTTATACGAAAATTGGTAATTTGACAATTTTTAATTTTTTTACACAGCTGGAGTATAATTCGATACAATAACAGTAGTACACAGCATTCTTATTTACGGTCATACATTTTATTTCAAAACAAATGCGTACTTAGCACACAGCGCTAGAGCATGGATTATTCCTGCATATTTTATTAAAGACTGTTTCAATGTTCCGATTTGGTGAGATGTATTTCAATAAACATTTACTGGAAGAATGATTGTGTATTGGCCAAGTTGCATTATTACAAATAAAAAATACAGCTAAGTAGGATACGACATATAACAACTGGTAGACATTATTGTGAAGAAATAATAAAATAAATGCAAATATAAATAATTATTACAGGCAATTTTAACTTGCATAAAAAATCTTTTACCATGCAGAAACATACATATTCAGTTTACATTATAAGGTAAATTAAAAATATATCAACGATATTTAACACTTAAATCGAAACATAAAAATTTAATACTAAGGAAACTCAAACATCTCCAGCGCGATAATTGTTCAATTTTTTGTTTACAAACTAATGAATATTTACAGACCGACAAATTTTATAAATGAAATTAAATCTAAATGATATGATTTAAATATTTACATGGACAGTTCGGTGACAAGAGTTTGGAAAAAATTCAATTTCACTACTCAGTAAAACTATCGTTAATAATAAAAACAAAAGCATCAATTAATCAGAGCGGTGGAGCCAATGTAAGTTATGCGTTTGATGTGTAATTTTCTGTAGTATGGATGAACAATGTTGAAACGCATTGTGCTTGCGATTTCATACTAATAATGGTTCATGCCCTGTCTCCCTTGTTTCTATTAACTATGACAACCATAGATAAAACTCTAGCAAAACAAAGTACTGTTCCCTACACAGATCCAGATCTTTCACGTACCTCTCAAATCTAGACTTAGGTTAAGTTGTTTCTAACACATTTTTGACCATCAAATCCACGAATAGCGCCATTTTGAATTTTTAACATTTAAACAGTACCCATTAAACGTCAATTCGCAGCTTAGAGTGTCTAAACGTGTTCCACTATTAGAACGCGATAAGCGTGCAGACCAGATACCAGTTGGCACTAGAGTGTTGGAAGCAGTTGGAGGTCAATTGGAGGCAAAAAGTGGAACCCCTTTTTCACATGATATCCTAAATATAAACACATTGACAATGATATGTGGCCCGTTTCAGCTTCTGTTTAAATTGTCATCAGCTGCCAAACATAACAGTTAAGCTGCTATGTTTGTCAGCTGATCGCAATTTGATCAAAAGCTGAAAGGGACCAAAAATCGGCATTAACCGTTCGATGTTAAAAAATCAAAATGAAAAAATCGTAAAACCTATTAATTTACGTAATAAATGCAAGTAATGTTGTTTTGGTAGATAGTTTATTGTGTTGTGAACGTGTTTCAGTCAATAAAACATACAATAGCTCAAAATTAATCAACAAAACATTCAATTCAAAGTTCAAAATGGTGCTTTTTTAGTGTTTTTTGTGAATTTTCGCAAAAAAACACTAAAAAAGCACCATTTTGAACTTTGAATTGAATGTTTTGTTGATTAATTTTGAGCTATTGTATATTTTATTGACTGAAACACGTTCACAACACAATAAACTATCTACCAAAACAACATTACTTGCATTTATTACGTGAATTAATAGGTTTTACGATGTTTTAGTTGCGGAACATGCGTCAGTTGCGACGGTTAAAATCGCAGCAAATTCTGACAGGTGATTATCATAGAAGAAATCGTTTTAAAAATATTCTGGTGTTGCAAGGTGAATGAAACTTCTAGGCGTATCATAGAGTACTGTTGGCGCAAGCGATTCTGACACTGTTCTTCATACAAATTCTGTACATAGAAGGGTCAAAATCGCAGACCAAAAGTTTTTCGTCGACAATATTATTCAAATATATGAATTATTTTCTCGCGCATGCGCATGTGACGCGCGCGCCGGCGCGTCTCCGGCATGTCACCGGTTAAGAAGTTTCATGGAAGAAGTTTGGTTTTTTCAGTTCCTTGGTCCAAAATTGGCCCAATTTTTCCCTAATATGTATAAGGTTTTCCTGCTTGAGAAGTTTGTTTTTTCCGGTCCCTTGGAAAACTTCTTAAGAGGGTTTCACTGTATTATGTACTTCTATAGAGAAACTATGTGTTAGATTTTTTCTGCATTTATCTAACTGGGCCTAGTAGTTTTACGAACATTCTGAGTAACTTTTTTTTTTTTTTTACAAGAGCTCCACACAGGAGGCCTTGAGGAAAATAATTTCCCTCAGGGCCTGTGTCATCTTTGGGGATGCTGTGTGGAGGGTTTTTTTAAGGAAAGGGAGGAGAGGAGAGTTCTGGGAAGGAAAAGGGTTTAAGGGGTGGGTAGGAATCTGGGGTTCAGTATGTCCTGGTCATCCGCCTCCAAGACCTAGACAAATCTCACCCCATGAACCCGGGCACCCCTGCTAAATCACCAAACGTAGCGAACCACTAGGGGTGACCTATGGCAGAGGTGTTGGTTATCCAATAAAGGTTCCCGGGGCGGCGGTACCCATTCCTGCCTCCCAAATTGAAAGACTTAAGTCCTAAACTAGGAATAAGCTGGTGATGAAAACAGGAACTTAGTGGAAGGAAACAACATTTTTATAGAAACGTAATGAAATAATATGTGGAACTCAGTATGTACGTTTCACTAGTGTTTACATCTATATGTAGTTAACAAGTTGGAGACTTTTTAGCATACACATTACCTCGCAAATAACTGTTAATAATAACTGCTTTAAAAAACCTAACAAGTACATTTAGTAACCTCATGGGTGCTTTCAATATGTAAAGAAATTAAACTTATAAACAGTATTGATTTTATTGGTAGGTCAATAATAAATTACAGCTTGGAAAAGATAAATTTAATATATTATGATTTAAATTATTTTTTTTAAACGAGGGTACTTTCTGATGATGGATGTTATATTATTAATATTATAAATTTTTTTCGCATTTATATAAAAATAATTTAAGAAAAACATCGTACTATATTATGGTTCGGCTAATTTTAGATATTTCCTTTATCGTAGACAGCCCTAGTAGGCACACCAAAGGTTGACATACATAATTTGAAACTTTGCAGTAATAATCGTAAAGGTTAGAATTTAGAATTTTTCACTAAATGAAATAATTATTGCAAATTAAAGGAATCTGTGGGTTTTCATCTTTTCTTCTCTGCGATATTGTCATCCAAGATGATTGTTAGATTTGAATCATTTTAAGTTGCAATTTGAGTGATAAATCAGTGATCAGTGACTTAATATTAGGATATCGATCGACCAGTTAAGTAATCAGACTTCTCCAAGTACAGCGAAACTCTCTTTTCATGAAGAAGTTTTCATGCGAAGTTTGGTTTTTTCGGTCCCTTGAAATCTGAAAGGCCCAATTTATCCCACTTGTGAGGTTTCCCGTTTATAAAGTTTTTTTTCAGTCCCTTGGAAAACTTTTTGAGAAAGTTTCACTAAATTAAGTTTTGAGATAATTAGAAAGCAATGTTAGAATGCTCACCATAAATCAAATATTATTTACACATAATATCTGTGTTTTACATATATCATCGGGAGGCATAACAATCCAGTATGGCATTTTGAAATATCCTACTAGTCACCCTGAAAGCGTAGACGTTTTGTTTAATTCACTGCCAATTTTTCTGCATCATAATTAATTTGGTGGTTTTTATGAGAATTTACAGAGATAGGGTAAACTTTTACATATAACTGCATACTCAACTCATTTTCGATTTTTCACGGAGATGTCTGACTAATCCACTGGACGATTTACCAATGTTAGCAAAAATAGGTGCTCTTCATTTGCTTTCAACGAAACGGACAAATTACACTTCTGGCAAGTTCACACTTTGGAAGTAAATGCAGAGGATGGTATAAGTACAAGAAACGCTATCGAAAACAATTTTAATCAACCTTCCTGATTTTCTACTGCTACACATTCATAAAGATACCTCTAGCCTGTGTCACGTCATTCGGCTTTTCTATTATGTAATCATCTTGTGAAAAGAACTTTAGTCTTTTAGAAGCCTTTTAGCAGGTTGCTCATGAAGATGGTAAAGAAATTAAATATCTAACTCACACCATTTGGCACGAACCAATGAATCCAAAGTGCCTCTAGCATGCCTTGAATTATTAATTCTGCAATAGTTTTTGTCTTTTTGATTTGCAAACATTGTGTGTGAACTTCGATCAATTCTAGTGGGTATTAAATACCACATTGGTTCAAATCTGGTGTTTAAACTGAAGCATCCCACTAAGTAAGAACCAGTGGATCACCATGGCGTGCAATCGTGTTGTGTAAACAACCCCAACCTTGCATTATGATAATCTATTAACTGTACAACCCTGTTCAGCACAAACTAGTAGATCACAGGAACCCTGGCCAGCGGGGTGCTCAAGATGCAATCGTCTCTTGTAAACAACTCCAACCTCTCTAACGATAGTCTAATCATGTAACACCATACCATGTTCAGCAAAAGCAAGCGGATCGCAGGTAACCTTAGTCCACAAACTAGTGAATCGTGAATTGGCCCGTGAATTTGAGGATCACTTGAAGCTCCGACCCATGAACTTGTGGATCACAGGTAGTCCTGACCCATGAATTTATGGATCACAGATAGTCCTGATCCATGAACTTGTGGATGACCCATGAACTTGTGGATGACCCATGAACTTGTGGATGACCCATGAACTTGTGGATCACAGGTAGTCCTGACCAATGAATTTGTGGATCACAGGTAGTCCTGACCCATGATTTTGTGGGTGACCCATGAACTTGTGCATCACAGGTAGTCCTGACCTATTAACTTGTGGATGACCTATGAACTTGTGGATCACAGGTAGTCCTGACCCATGAATTTATAGATCGTAGGTAGTCCTAGTAGTAGAACACAGGAAACCCTTGCCCGTGAACTTGTAGATCACAGGTGCCCCTGAGGTGCTCCTGGTATACAGAACTCCTCGCTAACGATAGTCTATTATGAATGTAACACCCTGTTCAGCACGAACTAATGGATCACAGGTATCCCTGGCCCGTGCCGTAGGGGTGCTCTGGTTATGTGCCGCTGTAGGAGGGCTGGTGGTCGGGGGGCGGGGGCAGGGCAGCGAGAGCGAGGGGCGGAGGGGGGCCCAGCAGCTCAGGCAGGGGGCCCCCGGTCCACTGGATGAGCGAGTGCTCCGCCATCTGCGTGGACTGGAAGTGATCTTTGAGGAGCATCTGGGAGAAGTTGCAGTGCATCTGATAAGCGTCATTCTCACGCGCAGGCTCGTTGCACAGCCGATAGAGATCTAAGGAGAGATATATTACATTGTTAAGGAAGTGAAGCTCTTTACATCAAAAATAGTGTTTAACCCCTCAAGCCCCTGGCATATTCGTTTTTTATTAATTTGTGTGTATTTCGGCATTGCAATAAAATCCAAATACATGGAATATTTCTGAACATATCCCAAAACTAAAAACGTTTTTTGAAAGGTGATAAAATACGCTTTCAAATTTTATTATTAGAAATAAACATATAATTTTTGAAATATTAAAATTTAATAATAATAATGATAAAACTAAATGTAAAAAATAAATACAGTGAAACCCTCCTAAGAATCGTAATATGGGCATTTGCCTAGTGTGGTAGGGGGGCATACATTAATTACGTGAGCTCCAAAGGGGGGGGGGGGGTCCAGCAAAATCTCACGTTACTTGAAAGTGGCCCAAATTTATCTCACCAAGGGGGGGGGGGGGTGGTCTAGATTGGAAGAAAAACTGCTCACGTAATTAATGTATGACCCCTAGTCGAAAAAACCCGTAAAAACTGTATACACCTAAGATATTCTTATGAATAAAGAATAATAAAAATAATATTTTAAAAAAGCGATTTTTTCAGTCCTTCCCACGTGCAGGGTTTTCCTGCTTAAGAAGTTTGTTTTTTCCGGCCCCTTGGAAACCTTCTTAAAGGGGTTTCACTGTATTTCATTAGTCAAATATAAAAATTATTGTCACTTCACTTTTTACTTGTTTTATGTAAAAATTATTCATTTAAATTTAGGAATTTTTTTTTCTCAATTTGCAGTCAGAACCTTTGGTTTCATAGAGGTGTGCATTTTAATTCTTCTATGGTTTACTTCCAGATTTGAATAAAAAGCGTGGTGTTTTCTAACACTGTTTAAATCATATTTCTCACCATGACATTAACCTGTCAAAGGCCAGGCCATTTCACGAAAATTCACTAAAAAAGCACCACTTTGAATTTTGAATTGAATGTTTTGGATTAATTTTGAGCTATCGTATATTATATTTACTGAAACACGTTCCTAGAAGAATAAACTATGTACCAAAACAACATTACTTGCATTATTTCCGTAAATTAATAGGTTTTACGATGTTTTAGTCAAAGAACACGCATAAATTGCGACCGGTAAATTCGCGGCAAAATCTGACGTTTCTAAGTCACAGATAAAATCGTTTAAAAATATTCTGGTGTTGCAAGGTGAAAGAAACTTTTACACGTCTCATAGAGTAATGTTGGCGCAAGCGATTCTGACCCTGTTCTTCATACAAATTCTGTACATAGAAGGGCCAAAATCGCAGACAAAAAGGTTTTGGTCGATAATTTTATTCAAATTTTCGAATTATTTTCTCGCGCATGCGCATAAGATGCGCGCGCTAACGGCCAATTAGAGGTTAAGAGAGACACATTGAATTCTACGAGACCATAATTCCCAAAAGCGAACCAATTAGCCTGGGGGAATAAATCAAACAAAGATATATATATGTAGATCTATTATATCTGTATGTATTTACCTTTAAGAATAGCAGATGCCCAGAGCTGGACGTGAACATCGGGTATCTTGCTTGCCAGCTGCATGGCCGGTGTCACCATGTTCATGCTCTCCCGGGAGTTGCTTAGTGACAGGAAGATGTGGCCCAGCAGCACCAGGGAGCAGGAGGTCAGTCGGTTCAGGTCCTCCGCGTTGGCCATCTTCAGGGTCTCTCTTAAATACCTCCTGAAATGCAAAGAAGGTGGATTATTGTAGTTATGTACTGTGCAGGGATCCACATTGATCCACATTGATCCAAATTGAAAACTTTGAAACTTAAGTTCCCACCATTGATATACACAGTGAAACCCTCTTAAGAAATTCCCTCTTAACCCGTCAGCAACGTAAGCAGATATATGCGTTAAAAATACGATAGCAGTCAAGTACAATTAGCGTGTTTATACGTCAACGTGTGTCTCCATAGAAATCGTTCTAACTGCGATATTGTTTTAGTGACATCCCTAAAACAAAAAGTAAAAGGTCGATAGTGGATCAAGCTGTACATCCCTATCAAGTTGTCCATAGTAATACATAACAAGAATATTCTGTCAGTTGCGCGGTTGACACATATTTTTACCCGCCAAATTGCCTATGGGCCGCTCGACATTGTTAATTTTTATTAAATATTTTTATATGAAATGATAAAAAAGTGAGGTGACAAAAGTGTTTATTATACATTTATACAATAGAATAAGTATTGTTGTTTACATAATCTGTGATTTTAGTACCGTTTTCACATAAAAACATCATGTGAGTCATTTTAACATTTTTTTAATGTTTGCATTCTAAATTTTAATATTTACAAATGTTAATATTTATTTGGAATATAACAATTTGAAAGCTTATTTTGTAACCTTTCTAAAGCAGTTTTTACTATTCGGCTACGTTCAGGAAATGTTTCATTTATAGAGCTTTAATTGTGAAGCGGTAATAACACGAAGTTTTTGTAAAACTGACATTTCTTTTGAGACATTATAAGTGAATATTTGCGATTTTCGGAGGGGTTAAGAAGTTTTCCTGATTAACCGGTGACAGGCCGGAGACGCGCCGGCGCGGGCGTGACATGCGCATGAGCGAGAAAATAATTCAAATATTTGAATAATATTTTCGTCAAAATAACTTTTGGTCTGCGATTTTGGCCCTTCTATGTACATAATTTGTATGAAGAACAGTGTCAGAATCGCTTGCGCCAACAGTACTCTATGATACGCCTTGAAGTTTCATTCACCTTGCAACACCAGAATATTTTTAAAACGATTTCTTCTATGACAATCACCTGTCAGAATTTGCCGCGATTTTAACCGTCGCAACTGACGCGTGTTCCGCGACTAAAACATCGTAAAACCTATTAATTTACGTAATAAATGCAAGTAATGTTGTTTTGGTAGATAGTTTATTGTGTTGTGAACGTGTTTCAGTCAATAAAATATACAATAGCTCAAAATTAATCAACAAAACATTCGATTCAAAGTTCAAAATGGTGCTTTTTTCGTGAATTTTAGTGAAATGGCCTGGCCTTTGACCGGTTAAGAAGTTTTTAGGTTCTTTGAAGACTGAATGGTCCAATAGAGAACTCCAGTCCAATTTTTTTATTTTTTTTAATGAATAAAGACCTTCAAACTTAAATAACTGCATTTTTATTTTTATTTTTATAGTTAGTTTTAATAGTTAAAATAATTGTCAAAGTTTTAATTTTTAAAGACTCCCAGAAACGCACCGTATCTATGGTGGTCTTCACCCACCCATAGTTTTTTACTTTTTAAGTTGTCATTTTGAATCAGTGATGTCATGTCGAGGGAAATTTCCCTAGATCTAGGGGAGAAAAATATTTTTTAGGGATAAGGGAAATCAGGACAAAATCTAGGGAAATTTCGAACTCTGGCAAAATTTTTATTACATTTGACAATATTACTGGTAATATTTATATATATATATACATATATATATTTTTTGGAATTCCTATGAATCTTAATTATTGTTCATGTACTTACATGCAATGTTATTTTTAACACTGACAACTCAAAATGATATTATGGAACGTACCGTCTTCAAAATACCACGCTTGGTACAAATGAGCGGCGGGTTGCTTATGATTTTTATTTTGCAAAGTGTTTTTTTTTTATTTGGAATTCAGTTTCTAATTCAGTGGTGAGTGTATTCGTACTTTTAAATTATTACTTCACGTAGCAAAAAGTGTTTTATTTGGAAAATCACGGTATTATTAGTATATTTACCAAGTTCCGATATCTTTCCAATTAATAATCATATTAATTAACATTTAACAGGATTAGTGTTACACAATCGGGTGGCTACGTAGGTAATTGCGTAAATGTGAAATTTCACTTCGAAATCTAGGGAAATAATTTTCTTGGGCTGAGCATCCCTGATTTTGAATTTAAGAAAATGGCGGAATAAAATTAATATAGGATGACTCAATGACTTTTGTGTGAGAAATTGAGGCGTTTTTATTTAAGATTAACTGCTTTTAATATAGAAAAATATTGGTAAAATGTCCACATTTCACCGCTACTGTTATTGTATTTAATCAAAGTGCAATATAAAAACAATAAATCATCTCTTTCATTGCAAATACATGTGACATCGTGTTTTGTGTCAGGCGTTACTTTGTAGATACATTGTTTTATGTATAATACATACAGAAACACTGGTATTTATAATACACTGATCATGACGAGTGTGTAACAACTTGTATAAAAAGCCCTATACTAAAAACAATTTGAAAATACATAACAAAATGTCAAAATAGGACGACTTTAACCTCAAATAGACAAAATTTATTGCAGATTGTCCGCAAATATAGCCCTTTTCGTTAATTGTTGAGGGCCTAAATTATGTTTCAATAAACACAATAACTATTATTTATCTAAATCTCTATAAACAGTATGAAAATAAACCAAACACACGAAATGTTGAATTGCATAGGTACGTGTGCACTTCAAGTCATTTCAAATGTCAACACACTATCACCAGGTGACAGGTTAAGTGTGACGTCACAGTTAACCATTTCAGTAATGCCAACTTAACGCTGTGTTTTGAAAGAGGTTTAAAAATGCACTTTTTAATATATTTTTAAAAACTCTGCGTTTAATATTATGAAATAAAACTTATATATTCAGAATCAGCGTTTCTTGGTCTATATGAACATATTTTTTTAAAGCCATAATATTTTTCACTGGAGTTCCTTATTTAACTCACTTATAAGGTTTTCCCGACTTTTCTTCCGGTCTCTTGGAAAACTTCTTAACCCTTAGCGGAATTGTGGTGTCCCAGTGATAACATAACTAATAACACATATGTATATTGAAGTAACTAATACTGCCAAATATTTGCCGTTGTCAAAAACTTCATAAAATTTTTTAATAACATCATACTTACTGACATTTTTGTCATTCAGTTCAAAATTTTTAAGTAAAAAAAAAAAAAGTAAAAAGTTCTGCTAAGGGTTATTGAGGGTTTCACTGTATTAATAATAGATTAACCTTCTCATACTGAATTTCAATCCAAAAATAACACCCACCTAAGAATAATTTCATAATACAACTCCCCATCGAGTTCCAATGCCTCACTTTGAAAGCCTAGATATTAATTCAAGTTCCCTACAATATAAAACAGAGCACAGTGTTATTGCTCAAATCCCATGTTGTAATTTGTTAATTTTATCGGCCAACAGAAAGCCTGGCAAGCATAAAGTCACAACATATGGAGAAGAACTTAACAAACCGACTTAATGTAAACTTGTTGTACAAGCTTCTAAAAACATAATTGAAACCTGCAAAGATCGTTTATTTTGTGGCAAAAGTGTTGTCGTAAGTTGTTGTGAGTAATATTTGTTTTGCTAGAAAGAAATATAGGATTTTTACATAGTGACCGGACAACTCAGAATTATGCAACTTCAACACCACCAAAAAATGTATTGGTTAAATAGTGTAAACTGTTACTGCCCTCTTCCGATCTTAACCCGTCAAAGGCCAGCAAATTCCAGGAAAAATACGGAAATTTTGTAACAAAACACGATTTTGAATTTTGAATTGAATGTTTTGTTGATTAATTTTGAGCTATTGTATATTTTATTCACTGAAACACGTTCACAACACAATAAACTATCTACCAAAACAACATTACTTGCACTTATTATGTAAATTAATAGGTTTTACGATGTTTTAGTCGCGGAACACGCATTAGTTGCGACGGTTAAATTCGCGGCAAATTCTGACAGGTCAACATCATAGACGAAATCGTTTTAAAAATATTCTGGGTTGCAAGGTGAATGAAACTTTTAGGCGTCTCATAGAGTGTTGGCGCAAGGGATTCTGACACTGTTCTTTATACAAATTCTGTACATAGAAGGGCCAAAATCGCAGACCAAAAGTTTTTTGTCGAAAATATTATTCAAATATTTGAATTATTTTCTCACGCATGCGCATACGACACGCGCGCCGGCGCGTCTCCGCCCTGTCACCGGTTAATCTGTTTTTATTTACCAACAGGGTTATATGTCGATAATACAGGTTTCTATTGTGCGTCCAGATGGCTCTTGTATAAACTGTCAGGTTGTCAAAGAAGTGTTGTTGATATAGAGGCCAGTTTTCTGCAGACTCTTTCTCTTTTTACTGCTAATATTCGAACAATAAAGGCTTGTTTGGCATTTAGTTATTCGAATGGGGAACCGGCCCCAGATGTAGTTTGCAGGCTGTACAGACTAATTGACGCACGTTAAAGTGCCTAATCATGTTTTAATCTAAAAGTTGTAAATAAAATAACTAAGTTCATTCATAACTAAGTTCATAATTGTAAATAATTTTTTTTTTCATAACTTTTAACGACTTTTCAAAAGGGTATTGTAGTTGCATGATTTTGAGTTGTCATAGAACCTTTTACATTATTAGAGAACGGACAGTAGCTTCCACACTCGTCACCATTAATTACCGTGAATTATTTGTTGCTCGGCCGGTAGGATTGTTGTGATAAGCAGAATAAAGGATTGAATGTATTTACTTGGCCTCATTGTATCTAGCCTGGAAGAAGGCCTGAAGTCCCTGTACGTAGTAGGCGGCGGCCCGCAGCGAATGGGAGTGCGAGGGCAGCGTCTCCGGGTTGATGTGCTCCATCAGCCCCGCCAGCTCCGTCTCCCGCTTGCCCCGCAGGTATACGATGGCCAGGTTCAGGTTGGCAAAGGTCCACAGCTCCCGCTCTTGGGATGACTGCAAACAAGAGGAGTGAATTACAGCCATAGTCACCAGTATCCACATCCATATACATAGATCTACACTAGAACTAAACACTTTCTTGCCAATATGGTGGTTGATTTCGATGTTTAAAACATACTTAAACAATTTTTTTTAAGTCAATGGATTATTTCTGAAAATTTCACTTTATTTTTATTATTAATATGTTTCTTTTAAATTTTATCCAATTGTTAACCACTAAACCAATTATTTGTGTAGCCTTTTGTTTATTACTGACTCTTGTGAAAAAAATATGTTTTTTTTTTTTAATTTTTTATTTACAAAAAGATACATAAATTATAATATATTTTTTACAATAATTAATTACATAATACATTAATTTGATGTACCCCCATAAATAAGCAGGGCTTGTGTGTATGGGGGGTGTTATAATATTGGTTCAATTTATTATTTTTTATTCAGTTAAAATTTTCAGTGTAATTTTTAAGCTGAGTTTTAAATTTTTTTATGTTTCTGTTGATGTTTCTGATTTTTTCAGGTAGTGAATTAAAAAATTTAACTCCAAGATATTTATGATTTAACTGTCCTATTGTTTTTTTACATTTTGGAATAGGAAGTATTGATGTTTGTCTAAGATTTCTGTTATTTTTGAAGGGTGCAACTTTATTTTGAATATTATCTTTATAAATTTGTAATGTTGCATGATAAAAGTATAACGCACTTAATTTTCTGACCTTAAATTGTTTGAATAACAGTTCTGAAGAATATGAGTAGGGAAAAAAATTATTATTAGTTTTTGTGATATGTAAATTGTTTGTGTTTGATTTGTATATGTACCGCCCCATCCTATAATGCCGTATTGTATAATTGATTGACAGAAAGCGAAGTATGTGGTTCTAAGTAATTTTTCATTTAAAATATCTCTCAAGCATCTAAATATATATGTTAGTTTCCTTATTCTGTTCAGAATATTTATGTGTGGGGACCATTTTAAACGCTGGTCTATTATTATGCCCAGGTACTTAATATCGGTCTTGCTTTCTATGTTTGTACATAATATATTGCATTTGTGGTTTTCTGTATTTGTCACAGAGTGGATTATTATGTTTAATTCTTTAGGTGTTTCTTGTTTTTTAATGGAAAATTGGAAATAATAGGTTTTTTTAGAATTTAAAGTCAACAGGTTTTCATCAAACCATAATTTTAGTGCATTGATATCTGTGTTAGCCATTTTATTTAATTCAGACCATGTGTTTGCTTTTAGTAGTAGGACTGTATCGTCAGCGTAGGAGACAATGTCTCCATATTTGGAAATATGGAATATATCATTGACATATATAATAAATAACAGTGGTCCTAAAACTGTACCTTGGGGTATTGAAAAGTCGCTATATTTTGAATCGCTGATTTGATTGAGTAATTTTACTTGTTGAGGTCTTTTATGTAAATAAATAGTTATCCATGCTAAGACTTTCGCATTAATTCCTATCGATTTTAATTTATTTATTAATTTTTTATGTGATATGCTGTCGAAAGCTTTTTTCAGGTCTATAAATATTCCGATACATTTTTTATCGGAATCTAGGGCCGTATATAAATAGTTAGTTATTTTTGCTATTGCGTCATTAGTACTTGTAATTTTTGAAGCCGAATTGGTTATCATTAATTATTTTATTTTCTTCTAAGAATGTCCAAATTTGTTTTTTTACAATTTTCTCATATATTTTTGATATGTTTGATAGGAGGGAATCGGGCGGTAATTTTGTGGATCTTTACGACAGTCTGTTTTATAAATGGGAGTTATAATTGCTCTTTTGAAATTATTGGGAAATTCACCACTTGCTAGACTTAGGTTTATTATATGTGTTATGGGGGAGAACTAAGTATGTTTTCATCGCTTTTATTGTCTTTGCATCTATGTTATCAAAGCCGGGGGCGGAACCTCCTTTCAGTTCCGAGATAGTTTTGTCAATATCGGCTTCTGTGACTGGCTGAAATTTATTTATTTGACATTGTGTTATTTGTTATGGATTTGATATATTGGTTGTATTTATAGATTTTGCTAGGTTTTTTCCAAAGTTATTAAAATAGTTATTTAAAATATTACAACATTTTTTTGTGTAATTCTGTACGTTATATATTAATTTCCCATCTGATATTTCTGATATGTGCTTATATATATTTTTTTTATTTATTATTTCATTTATTGTTGACCATATTTTTTAATTATTGTCTTTAGCTTCTGAAATAATTTTTGAGTAATAGTCGTTTTTCGTTTTTCTAATTAAAGTAGTTAATACATTTTTATACTTTTTATAATATAGTACAATTTTATTGTTAACTAGTAGCCTTTGTGTTATTTTATAAAGTTTATTTTTTTTTCTAAGGGCTTTTATTAATCCTAGAGTAATCCAGGGTTTAATTTTCCTTGTTTTTGAATTGGGGACGATCTGTGTTGTTTTCAAATGTTTTCAAACAGTAAGGCACTTTGGTTGGCGCATTTATTTTTTAAAACTTCTTCCCATTTTTCAGTAATTAATGATTTTTCTAATAATTTGTAGTCTACTTGGGAATATGGAAGATTTAATTTGGGACTCGTGTTTAGTTTTTTATTTGTCTCATGTAATATAAGACAAGCGTAGTGGTCAGTAATATTGGTTTTCCAAACAGTAGATTTAATGTTTTTTTTTATTTCATTTAAATGTATATTACACCAGATATGATCTATACATGATGGCGTTTGGTTTTTAATTTCTCGAGTGTAACTATTAATACAAGATTTATAATTGAGGTGCGTCATCATGTTAATGTAATTATTTTTTTCTATTGAGTTATGGTTTGTAGAAATGTTTATATTGAAATCACCACACACAAAAGTTAGTATTTTCGATAATTTGCTTAGATATTTACCTAGTTCATTTATAAAGTTAGTTATGTTTGATTTGTGTGTTCTGTACACTATTATAATTCTGTATAATTTATTTTTTAATTTTATATCTATTTTTAGACAATTTACGTGTTGTATGTAAATTTCTTCAATGTTAGTAATTTCACACTCGTCGTGAATAAATATAATTATACCACTATTTTTGTTAATTGGTGTTGTTGTTGCGATGCCTTTGTAGTTGGGTAGCGCATTAATGTGTTGATCGTTATTACAGTGCGTTTCTGTTAACACTATGCAGGCGGGAGATAAAATTAGATCATTAATATTTATCAAAAATTCATCCAGATTTTTTGCGATGCTTCGAATGTTCATATGTAATAGCAAAAAGGGGGAACTGTTAGTAATGCACCATTTATTGACTTCTGTAATATTTTGACCTATTTCTTGGTTTATTTTGTATTTTTCGTCAATTTGTTTTACTATAAAATCGGTCATTTTGAATTATAATTAATTTTTTCTTTAGCAAAGTTAAGCATTTTCATTATGTGTTTGAATTTTTCACTATTTGATTTGTGGTCTGTTGGAGTCGTAGTTTTAAATTTTAAATTAAGTTCTGTGCAATTAATGCATTTTGGTATTTCATTCTTATTATTGCAGTTTTTTAAGTTATGTTCACCCGCACAATGAAGGCATATTGGTTTGTTCGGTGGTTGGAGACAACGCATTGCTGTGTGACCATATTTTTGGCAATGGTAACACTGCATTAGGGGGTTACAGTCCTCTACTTTAATTTGGTAAAAACCAAGATTTACGCTTTTTTTCATAATAAGGAACTCCAGTGAAAAATATTATGGCTTTAAAAAAATATGTTCATATAGACCAAGAAACGCTGATTCTGAATATATAAGTTTTATTTCATAATATTAAACGTAGAGTTTTTAAAAAAATATTAAAAAGTGCATTTTTAAACCTCTTCACAAAACACAGCGTTAAGTTGGCATTACTGAAATGGTTAACTGTGACGTCACACTTAACCTGTCACCTGGTGATAGTGTGTTGACATTTGAAATGACTTGAAGTGCACACGTACCTATGCAATTCAACATTTCGTGTGTTTGGTTTATTTTCATACTGTTTATAGAGATTTAGATAAATAATAGTTATTGTGTTTATTGAAACATAATTAAGGCCCTCAACAATTTACGAAAAGGGCTATATTTGCGGACAATCTGCAATAAATTTTGTCTATTTGAGGTTAAAGTCGTCCTATTTTGACATTTTGTTATGTATTTTCAAATTGTTTTTAGTATAGGGCTTTTTATACAAGTTGTTACACACTCGTCATGATCAGTGTATTATAAATACCAGTGTTTCTGTATGTATTATACATAAAACAATGTATCTACAAAGTAACGCCTGACACAAAGCACAATGTCACATGTATTTGCAATGAATGAGATGATTTATTGTGTTCATATTGCACTTTGATTAAATACAATAACAGTAGCGGTGAAATGTGGACATTTTACCAATGTTTTTCTATATTAAAAGCAGTTAATCTTGAATAAAAAACACACCTCACACCTAAAAGTCATTACTCATTACAAAGCATTCTGCCATGACCGCCATGATCAGTGTTGCCAGCCGTGTCTTGTAAAAAGTCGCCTAAAATATATAAAAAAAGTAACCTTTTTGTGTGAAAAATAACCTTTCGTATTTTTTCCAGTGGAATGGTAAAAAGTTGATAGAATACATGAGGATATAAATAAACCAATCATCATGAGGAGCTCAGTATTAAAGTGGGACATAAGCCATTTGGATTATTTTTGAGTAGAGCGAGTTTTTTGTTTTGTATATACCGGTATGAAAAATCTGATATTTTTTCTACCTGCATAACCTTGCCGGCGTAAATAGCGGGTACTCAAAATGCAAAAAGTCAAATAGAGCGATCAATCAGATTTGTCGAGTGAGCGAGAAGCTATGGTTAATTTGTAATTTACACATTTATTTTTATTTTTTTTAGTTTATTGAGGTAACAAACAGTAATACATATTTTAATAATAAAGTAACATATTACATGGTTGCATTAACCAGCGAAGTTTCCGGTAAAATTTATAATATACAAGGTGTCCGAAAACTCGTAGTACAAGCGGGAAACTGGGGAATCCTCATCACATTTGGAGTTGATTTTGTGGTATAATTTTTTTTGATTTGAGCTTTCGTTTTCGAGTAAATCGAGTCAGAAGTTAATTCTTTTTTGGTCAAATTCTTATAAATTATTACTGATGTTCATAGTACCTAACTAATAAAAACTAATTAAAAGAAAACAAACAAAGAAATCCGGATTTAAAGCATTATTTTGAAATTATTCATAATTTTATTCCGTGTAGTACGGTCGTTTCACGGTTAAAAACAGCTGTTCATTATGTTTGCGCTTTCAAGTCAAAGTGCAATGCGAAATTTGCTGTCCCTTTCTGCGCTCGGTTCGATCAACACAATAGAAGGGGTAAGCTACTAATGGCTTGGCCTTGAACTGTGAACTTGCGAACCAAATTCTGTACGGAAGCAAGTCCAAAAAGGTAAATGTTCAGGAGATGTTGTATGATAGATAACAAAAAAACTAATTATTAACTCAATTAGTTTTGTTTTAAGAAGGAGCAAATGAAACGAATTTTTTATAGTAAGGCCATTAAAAATAATTGTTTAAAAAAAACGCTGACTTGAGTCAACTTTTCAATTTGGGAGGCGGGAATGGGTACCGCCGCCCCGGGAACCTTTATTGGATAACCAACACCTCTGCCATAGGTCACCCCAAGTGGTTCGCTACGTTTGGTGATTTAGCAGGGGTGCCGGGTTCATGGGGTGAGGTTTGTCTAGGTCTTGCAGGCGGATGACCAGGACATGCTGAACCCTAGATTTCTACCCACCCCTTAAACCCTTTTCCTTCCCAGAACTCTCCTCTCCTTCCCTTCCTTAAAAAACCCTCCACACAGCATCCCCAAAGATGACATAGGCCCCGAGGGAAATTATTTTCCTCAGGGCCTCTTGTGTGGAGCTCATGTAAAAAAAAAACAAAAACATGGACTTGAGTCCTACTGCCTCTAAATGAAGTGGACTATTTTGTTATGACATGTGGTGTATTATAAAAGGAATAAAGTCCATGGTACACCCTTCTGCTTCTAAGATAGTTGTTGCATCATGGTACTTGCATCCACATGCAATTTTGAAAATCGTATTTTTTCTTCATAATGGGACTTCCATTTTTCTGCCACTGATAAACATGATAATTTACTCCAAGTAAATTATCATGTTTTACTTCACGTAAAACGTATTTACTTCAAGTAAATTATCATCAAAAACTCATTTCTTCAAATTTCGGACTTGGACCGTTTTATCCTCGGGATCGCGTCGAATTCATTCAAAAATACAAGGAATGCGCTCGAGAGTTCCCCCATGCGTCTCCCTTTAGCACCGTTTTAAAAAACGAAACAGCGCTATTTCACTCGAGTTGTATGCAAACAGTTCCGTGTTTTGGACCGCCCAATTAGTTTGTATCAGTTTGTATTTACGCTTTGACGTGGGATGTTTCTTGTGTTTTATTTGAAACGTAAATAATAGTGCGTTATTAATTATAGCGTAACATTGTGACTCTTTAAGTTATTTTCTTTGTGTGATTAATTGTGAATGAAATTAATTGAATTATTAGTTAGTGAGTAATCTGTTATTTATACCAGGGCGGGAAAGCGGTGTGTACCCTCCTATGTAGTTGTGATAAGTTGAACAATTGGTGACAAATGTTTGTGATGTGTTTTTGGATTTGAAAACATTGCAACCAGATGCGGAGCTGCCACACAATAAAATAAATTGGTACGCTAATTATTATTTATGCATTAAACCGCTTACTCGTTAATACGGATCCAAACAGTTAGATTTAGCTTTATTATTACGAAAAGTGAGTAGGTATTTATGTCGGGGGAGACCAAAAAACATGCAAAAATATGCATTTAACATTTTAATTTTGTTAAAATTTCACTTGCGCGGTAACGCCATGTTTATTCATTGTTTTTATTTTAACATTTCATCAATGCTGCCAATCATAGAAAAATATTTTTGCGTAAAACAAAGTGAATGCATCATTGACAAGTTTGTACCTGTATTTATAACAGTAGAACATTGAAAGAAATGATAAGTTTTAAGATTTTCACGGCCAAAAGCATTTTCGTTATTTGTTTTTGGGGTGTTATGCCGTGTTGCGCTACCTCCTTCTTTAGCCAACGTTTCGGACATCATTGGCTAAAGAAGGAGGTAGCGCAACACGGCATAACACCCCAAAAAACAAATAACGAAAATTGAAAGAAATGTATTAAAATAATTACACAAACCCGCTAGACCAACGATACTCAACCTTTTTTCTCTTCGGGCCACATACATGTATTTGTAAAGTTACGCGGGCCGCAACATTATACTGGTATGTCGAAAAAAAATCATCAACCCCCCCCCCCCCAACATTTTTTCGATTTAATTTTGAAGACACTCCGCCATTAATAATAATAATATTTGGATAATTTGTAGAGCGCTGTTTTTGTGAAAAATTACCTAATTATGCGTATTTATATTATAAGAAAATAGTACTTTATACGACAGCAAGAAATGCTTTTAAAATTAGTAGGTACCTGACTAACCATTGACATTAACCAGTTTTTATGTATTATAATTGCTGCGGTTGTTTCTAGAAGTGGCACTTTTATTTATAAATTACTGGCTGGTACACGGCATGCGTTGCTAAGCCGTTTAATAAGGAAATAGTTTCTCACTGCGTGTCCTTTACCATTCGTCTCTTTCCCCTTCCGCCTCACCTTTCTCTCCTGCGTCCCCTTACCCTCTCGCGTTCCCACTCCGCCTCCTCCACCTTCCCTCTCCCCACTCCACTCCCCCCCTTCCCCGTCCCGCGACTCCCCCTCCCAAGTTCACCTCCCCCCTCCCAGATTCCCCTCCCCTTTCCCTGGTTTCACTCCAACCCTCCCGCACTCCATGCATTCAGTCCCGGTACATCCAGTTTTCAAATAGCTCGTGTGCCACCTATTCAATTTTTTTATACAAATTTCATAACGTCAGAGCTCACCAGTGGTTTTATGCAAACCTTGTCCTGACAATAACGAACACAAAAAAAAGAATTATCCAATTTGGTGCAGTCGTTAGGAAGTTATGCGCTTAGCAACACATTCAGAGATTCATATTTATATTATAGATTTGCGCGCGTACTTGTGTGTCAAATATTTGTTTTTTGGGATTAAATCTAGCGTGTGTAAATAGCAACACTCTTACACATCTGCCCTGATGATGGACACTGTAACGCTGTCCGAAACGTTGGCTAAAGACGGAGGTAGCGCAACACGGCATAACACCCCAAAAACAAATAACAAAAAAAACCTTTTGGCCGTGAATATCTAAACAAGTATCTTACTCTTGTACCAGATCGTGTGGACCATAATGACAATCCTTTTCGGGTGTCACTATCTGTGGCCTGTGCGTCAAAGTCGAAACGAATCTCAAGATTATAAATCGAATCGAATCGAATATTCGAAATTTAGAACGATAGTTTTTTTTAAATCAAGTTCCTGATGGTAAAGTGGTTAGGGCCGCACACAAAAGCTCGGCGGGCCGCATGCGGCCCGCGGGCCGCAGGTTGAGTATCGTTGCGCTAGACAAACCCTGCGTAGCCAAACAAAGCATTCAAAACCTGGGATGTTTTTTAAAAGTATGATGAAAAGCGAATTTATTTTAGAGAATTTATTTTATAAGATTGGTACTTCCGACAAATGTCATATTTGATTGTCTATTAGTTAAAAAAGGAACATTCCTTATTATCCGTGCATCAAACTGCGACAACACGAACGTTCCGTGTTATCCGTGAGGTGGACTAACTGCATATTTACCCGCTAATTAACCATATTGTAATGCCTAGAAGAGGTGGGAGAATAAATTATTAAGATGAAAATAAATAAACTATGGACACGAAAAGAGATTAAGCAACTTATAAATAATTTTAGAATAACATCTTCCATCTGTCATCATGACATTTCCGCTTTTCAAAAATTTTAACCCTAAAAAGCCGAAATGTTTTTAAAATAATTTTTTTTTCTTAATTTTAAATTTAAAAATGCTTAAATTGAAAATCTTTATGTTTATTTGGGTTCTCTATGTGATGTAGGTTCACCAGTTTTCCGCTTGTACTACGAGTTTCCGGACACCGTGTATATATAAAAACATAGATTAAAACATTAAAGAAAACATAAAGTGATAGAAAAAAAATATATATATACAACAGAAATGAAAAAAAAAAAACATACAAATTATAAAGCATATTATAGGATATATAAATAATCCAAATATTATTATTATAATAAAAAGAAGGAAAACAAACATAATGAGAATGAAAAAAAATAATAACATGCAGCAGGGGTGAAGAGTTCGTAATTAACAATTTGTTTAAATTTTTTCTATTACTGATTTAATAAATTGGCCTGAGGACAAATGAAAAATATCAGAGTCGTAAAAGATATCATTGAATTTTGTGCACGTCCTTCAGAGAAATGAATGTTGTGTGTAATTTGTTTTTGAGTGTGGGATGTGGAATAGTTGGTTTGATCTTGTGTTTCTTATTGGACAGTGGAAATTAATGTTTTCTAGAAGACAGTTGTTGTCAACAACGTTGTTAATGATTTTGAATAAAAATTTTTGGTCGGATATATTTCTTCTATCTTCTAAAGTTGATAAATTATGGAATGTTAATGAGTCTTTTAGGTTTTCTGATATTCGAAAGGATTTAAAGTCTAGGTGTTTCAATGTCTTTTTTTGAATTCTTTCTAACCTTTCAATATTTACTTTGTATTGGGGATTCCATATGACTGATCCGAATTCTAATATTGAGCGAAACGTGTTCCTCTTTCACAATAGTGTGAAAGAGAAAGAAGTAAAGTTTTGCAATAAGTGTATAGTCCATGATTTAGCAAGCCGTTAGCCAACACGAAAAAAAAACAAAAGAGCATTCCGTTTGACGTTGGTTCTGAAAAATCACCTAAAAGTAACCTTTTGAGTAGTGTAACCTGAAAGAAACCTTTCAGAGTAAAAAATCACCTAAAAGGTTACGAAAGTAACCTTCTGGCAACGCTGGCCATGATTCTTCATTCAAACAGAGATGTTCTGCCCAAAAAAATTATTTCCCTAGATTTCGAAGTGAAATTTCCCTAGAATTTCACATTTACGCAATTACCTACGTAGCCACCCGATTGTGTAACACTAATCCTGTTATATGTTAATTAATATGATAATTAATTGGAAAGATATCGGAACTTGGTAAATATACTAATAATACCGTGATTTTCCAAATAAAACACTTTTTGCTAGGTGAAGTAATAATTTAAAAGTACGAATACACTCACCACTGAATTAGAAACTGAATTCCAAATAAAAAAAAAACACTTTGCAAAATAAAAATCATAAGCAACCCGCCGCTCATTTGTACCAAGCGTGGTATTTTGAAGACCCCCCCCCCCCCCCCCGAACGTGTCACGTAGTATGGGTACGTTCCCTAATATCATTTTGAGTTGTCAGTGTTAAAAATAACATGGCATGTAAGTACATGAAAAATAATTAAGATTCATAGGAATTCCAAAAAATATATATACGTATATATATAAATAATACTTATTACGAATAATTTTTAGAAAAAAACTTTAGATTCGCCTTAATTACTATAAAAGGAAACTTTTTGGCTTTGGGGCGGCGGAAAATAATGCATTTTAATTTTCAATTGCATAAAACCAAAATTCGCTTCGCGACTGACACAGCGAAAATCCGCGGCCGTACATGTCACTGTGATGTTGGTATCCTTGATAAATTAACAAGAGCTAATACGACTGTAGCCGACTTCGTGGGATAAGGCGCGTAATTATGAAATTTGTCTAGCGGGCTTGTTTGTGTAATATGGTTTGTGATACAAAAGAAAGTGCCCCTTTATAACGCCTACTCGCGTCAAGGCAAGAAAAGCATCCCAGTTTTCAAGTGGCTTAGCGGCTACGCTAGATTTGTGTAACATGGTTTGTGATTCGCGGTATTTCATGTAGGTATCCCACGAAGTCAGCTACAGTCCATAACAGTGACAGCAAGTGACAGCTACGGCCGCGGATTTTCGCTGCGTCGGTTCGCGAAGTGAATTTTGGTTTTATGCAATTGAAAATTAAAATGCATTATTTTCCGCCGCCCCAAAGCCAAAAAGTTTCCTTTTATAGTAATTAAGGCGAATCTAAAGTTTTTTTCTAAAAATTATTCGCAATAAGCGTGGCCAGTCCGAACCGATAATTACCAAAATTTTTGCCAGAGTTCGAAATTTCCCTAGATTTTGTCCTGATTTCCCTTATCCCTAAAAAATATTTTTCTCCCCTAGATCTAGGGAAATTTCCCTCGACATGACATCACTGATTCAAAATGACAACTTAAAAAGTAAAAAACTATGGGTGGGTGAAGACCACCATAGATACGGTGCGTTTCTGGGAGTCTTTAAAAATTAAAACTTTGACAATTATTTTAACTATTAAAACTAACTATAAAAATAAAAATAAAAATGCAGTTATTTAAGTTTGAAGGTCTTTATTCATTAAAAAAAATAAAAAAATTGGACTGGAGTTCTCTATTAGAATAGGGTTCGGATTAACAGGGTTCTACTGTATTAACCCCTAGGGGCCGGACTCCTGCAATTGCAGGATTAAAGAATCATTACCATGCACGGTACGAAGCACTTCATTTGCAGCATCAACCTTTTACATTCAGTTTTGCCTTCGGAAAATACCTCTATTATGTGGGTCGGTTAAAGACAAAGATTAAAATATCACTTTATCAAGTATATGGTGTTAACTTGTTGACTTTATTGAATGTGGGATGACATTTCGCTTGGAAAAGTGCGAAAATTACCATACAATTAAAAACAAAGCAATTGTTTTTTTTTTTGCGATTGTTTTATGTTTACCAGATAATATATCTTATTATTCATGTATATTACGCGATAATATCATAACAAGTTTTCCCGGATTAGTAACTATAAAAAAAACTAACTAAACTAGCTAACTAACTAAAAAAAAATTCCCTTTTTGGAAACAATTTTCAAAAATAATTTTAACTGATTTTATTATTTCTACACAAACCTGAATACATACCCAACATGAAAAAATCATTTGAAATGAGTTTTCAAAGAAATAATAACCTTTATACTCTTTTAAAAAGGTAAAATATTATTATTTGAAAGCATTCCGAGTAGCTACATTGGTCAAATAAAAAGTAGTTCTCAGATTGCAATTTGCCAAGTGATTCCGAGCTCGAATTTCATATAGATTCTTTATAAATAAGGGTTAAAATCGCATTTAAATAAACAAAAATAAGTTTTTTTTATCCCGACACCGGCGCCCAAGCCACAGACAATATGTTAAAAAATATATTTTTTAAATTAACTAATAATAATAAAATAGTAATAGTTACGGTGATGGCTGCCAAGAACTGCGCCTCGGCCGCCTCCATGCAGTTCATGCTCATGGCGTAGAGTCCGAGCAGCGTGTGCAGCTGGGGCCGGTGCGCGGGCAGCAGGCGCGGGTCTGCTCGGCACAGGGCCGCCCCTGCGCTGATCTCCGCCAGCGCCTGCGACTTGTGCCCCGTCACCAGCCGGCACATCACCATGTGCTCCAGCAGCATCAGCTGGAACACCGACAGGATGGGCTTGTTGTCCACCACTGGAACAACACACAATCCTCACATTAACACAACTGTTACTCTAGCTCTACACTACTCGCGAAGTTGAACGAGGTTAGCCGAATACGATAGTGCGGAGAGGCACTTCGTCCAACCTTGGCTCGCCTCGGGCGACCTCCATTTTTTGTCAGTTTTTGGGCCCGAGTCAAAGGACTCGAAGTTGCACGAAGTGCCTACACGAAGTGCCTATCTACACTACTCGGACTTCAGTTCGCTTCAATACGTCGTCGCGAGCACACGTTCCTGCTAGTAATTATTTTTTAGCTGCAAAAAATACAATAAATTAAAAAAACAATCCTTTTGTACCAATTTATTTATTTATTCCCGGTAGTTCTCTTTTCATAGTTTAATTGACTAAACTAACCTAATTCTGTTCCGGTGCATTGCAACTGCAATCATCCACCATCTTCTTTTCCTCCTTTTTTTATAAATATGCACATAGTTATTTATTTATTTATTAATTTGTTATATGTAAGAATATTGTACATTGTTTAGTTTTTTGTGTTATTTCATCCACCATGCTAGGGATGTCCCTGTGTTATGCGGGTGAAGTTTACAGATTGGAAATTATACATTTGTAATGGTTGATAAATTAAATTATAAGTTGTATAAATTAAATTGGATTGCAAAATTTTATAATAAATATAATTAATTATAATAATAGCATATTTATATTTTTAGCATATATTTTAGGAGTTAGGTATATGAAATGTCTTCGAGCTGACGTGGTATGCAGTGTAGGTAAATTATAATACACGAGCGTGCACTTTGCAACGGCAGCAGACTTGAACATCCATGACGTGCGAGTCGTGACGGCACCACCGCGCGAATGAGTTTCTCGCGAAGTTGAACGAGTGTGTAGTGACGTACTTCGAACTTCGGTCAACTTTCCCGAATATTTCGTCGAGGAACTTCGCAAGCAGTGTGGAGCTAGGGTTAGGTTTTGAAATGATAATATACACAGTTCCTACTGGGATGTCATTTATCAAGTACCTACCCTCCCTAACCATATCACCCTGCTGAAGAAAGCATTTGAAAATAGAACATTGAACAAGACTGAATCGAAGTGCATTTGTTTGTGAAAAAACCAGAAGATTTGAGACGGTGGAAGCAACTGGTTGGTGTTGCTCATTTTGTGATATATTTTCGTTTTGTGACCATAAAAGAAGGTTTATTTTTTACCTTAACACCTCGAGGTACCGCGGTGGAATAATATAAAGTAAATTTGTGTTTGTGTTGTGTGCGGCTTCTCAGAGGTAAGTGACTGGTTATTCCTTGCTTCCCTTGTAATCTTTCCGTCCACATATTATCACCCAATACCAACAAACACCTTGTCGTTTTTGTTTAATTTACAGTTTTCCTGTTGCATTTGAAGCTGTAATTCGGAAATAGTTTCAGATGCAACAACAACCATTTCAGAATATCAATTGTTAAATTTCTAAGACCATGGAGCGATAGCTACCTAAATTTGGGAATGCGATTTTTATGAATTTACTAACTGGGCTATCCGGCTTCGCTCAGGGATTGAACTGATGTTCGGACCCACGACGGATCTTGCTTTATATATCCCTACCCTAGTAGGGTAGCCCTCTTCAGGTAAACATGCGAACCTTCTTCATGGACGGGGGTTAGAGGACTACCACACCATATAACTCCCTTGATCGTACCGGGACTCGTTTCTGAGTTTTAGCAGCTCGCACATTGTACACTTTCTTTTATAATATATATTGATTTTGAACTTCCTGCAACCAGCTGGCATGTTTAGTCTCCAGCTTGATTAAGCTTCTATGGAATACCAAAACATGTCACTAATGTTACTATCGTGGAATTTTCTAGATAATATTTTGTATCATGTGGTCTGCCCCTGTATGTCATTTTCAATTTTTAATCTAATATATAGAAATGCGTGGAAGAAATCAAGTGGTATTACTATTCACAACTGCCAGTTACAATAATAATCATTCCATTCATCTCTCCATACCCGGAGAGATTCACAAAAGTATAATACACCTGCCAGCCGACGTTCCTCTCGCTAGCTATTAACGTAAGCGGCGCCATATTTTGGCATTGCTTTAATTAGGTTCTGTTATGAAAGTAGACTTGTAACCAACTCCACGTACGAAAAGTGGTTTTGCGTAAGGCGCAGTATCAGAGTTGTACTCGCAGTCGGATTCTTAATAATGACGTCAGATATTGCCTCAAATACGTTCAAGTTAGGGCCTTAGTTAACCTAAAAAATATGGGATGAACAGTGGATTAAAACATACGTGAATTTATTGGCTTTACCCCACAGTAAGCAGTTTAAAAATTTCCATATTAATATTCAGTGGTACGGTTTTTGGAATAAGCACAGTCAAAACAAAAACTGAACACAAGGAAATCTCTTTTGCTTGAGTGGATGGTATAACGGTGGAAAGGTACTGCAAATAACCTATTTAAATTATTTTCTACACTAGCAATATTTATATGCCGATATCCCAGCACACTTATTAGACAAGTACTCACGTACGCAGCTGAGACGTGGGTATTAACTAAGAAGAATGAGCGAACACTGGACGTTTTTGAAAGGAAAATTTTGAGGCGCATCTTCAGACCGGTTCTAGAAAATGGATTTTGGCGCAGACATTACAACAATGAGCTACATACTCTGTTTAACCTGTCAAAGGCCCGCAAATTCCAGGAAAAATACGGAAATTTCGTAACAAAACACGATTTTGAATTTTGAATTAAATGTTTTGTTGATTAATTTTGAGCTATCGTATATTTCATTGACTGAAATACGTTCCTAGAACAATAAACTATGCACCAAAACAACATTACTTGCGTTAATTACGTAAATTAATAGGTTTTATGATGTTTTAGTCGAGGAACACGCGTCAAAACTGACAGCTTCAATTTGCGCCAAAAATGACATTTCGATTCCACAGATAAAAATCATTTAAAAATAATCTGGTGTTGTCAGATGGATGAAACTAGTGGCTATATCATCAATGATGTTGGCGCAAGCGATTCTGACCTTGTTTTCATACAAATTCTGTACATAGAAGGGTCAAAATCGCGGTCAAACTTTTTTATTTCGAAATATTTTTTTCGCGCATGCGCAAAAGCCGCGCGCAAGTCCGCGGCTCCGGCCGTTTAGAGGTTAAGGAGCTAAACGTCACAAAATTTATAAAACTGGGAAGATTAAAGTGGCTGGGTCACGTGGAGAGAATGACCTAGCATCAAGCACCAAAGTCCCTGCTGAACTCAAAACCGATAGGGTAAAGGAGAAGGCCAATTTTAAGATGGAGCAATGTCCTCAAAGATATATCTACCTTGGAGCTTGTGAACTGTGAACAAATAATATTGGTAGTGCGCATAGCTATCAGGCGGTGCCACTTACGTTTGAGCTTGTCAATCTGCGTGAGCGCCTTGTCTGTGTACTTGTGCGCCTTCTCCATATAGCCCGCTTGCATGGAGTGCATCACCGTCACTAGATATACCAGCACGTAAAGGTGCTCCTTGGGCATCCACAGGAACATGTCCCCCACATTCGCACCGCACACAGCTGAGGAGTAAAAAAGAGGATAATATGTATTTAGTATTACAATGTTTTGGATTGTTATTTTGAAATGGATGGATAATCTGCCAGTATTCTAGTTCAATCAACATATAATAAAACAATTTTTTTTTTTTCTAGGTAAATACCTCACAAGAGTCCCAGCTGCTCCTGTCTATAGCCAATGGCATCCCCAATTGGGATAAGTTGTGAGGCTGAAAGTAGTGGGGAGGGGAAGAATACGGGGAAGAAGGTGGGGAGTACCTGGCTATTCATATCTGGTCACCAAACATGGCTAAAGGCATTTCAAGCAATGTTTGAATTCTGAATGGCAACTTTACACCAGGGCAATACTTCCACTCTGGAACATGCCGCAAATGTACTATACATTATCTTAAATGAATAAATTGTGAAACAATAATAAATTAATCAAACATAATTTATTTGCGCATGCCAGGATTTGATCCCATGACCTTCAGACTGCAAGCCTAAGCCCTCGCCATGAAGGCCGTCAATACTTTGAATTTACTTACTTTTGTGCTGCATATCTAGAATACCTATAATAATCTAAGTAACCAATTTATTTTTTTTA
Source organism: Limnephilus rhombicus (assembly GCA_929108145.2). Lineage (NCBI taxonomy): Eukaryota > Metazoa > Arthropoda > Insecta > Trichoptera > Limnephilidae > Limnephilus > Limnephilus rhombicus. The sequence goes on from OV815283.1 coordinate 44,590,553, forward strand.
ATTTTTCATCACAATTAACCACTGGAGCGGAGCGACCACGCGAAATAAATAAATTTGCCTCGATTGCTCGAGATTTTGAGAAGATCATTTTTTTAAATTTTCACCAACATTAAAAAAAACATACCTTTGAATTTTAACATGGAGACATAAAAACTTAGTATAGAGCTATATAGCCAATGAATTAACCTGTATTTTACCTTTTGTCTCATATTTGCAGGATTTATAAAAAATATATTAAAAAATCGTAAAGTTTATAGCCGCGCGAATCCCGCGTGTTTGTTACTTTGAAACTCTGCGAGAGATACTTATTCGAGTCTAATGAAAGATAATGAAAGGTGCATATCTATGGAAAAGGGACTTAATTTTAACCGTGAACAGTTTATCAGAAATTCTGCATGAAAAACATATTTTAAATTTTTTTTTTTAACATCCTTCTAAAATAGTCTAAGTTCGGACTTGCAACATCTATGGTCATAATTAGTGAATGCAATCCCGGTATACCGGGATCCCGAAATACCGGGATCCCGCAGACATTTTGCGGGACTAATCTCAGTCGAAAATTTTGCGGGATCCCGCTGGACTGGCGGGATTACAGAGAAGCGTAGTTCAACTAACTTGACAGCGGTTTTATTATACTTACATGATCCATATAAGTACGAAGAAGACAGAAGTCAATTTATTAATGTTGATGATGCATTTAGTCTACCTTCAAAAAGTGTAATATGCAAGGCAATCAAAGCTATAGTCGAAAGGCTAGAGTACACGGACACGGGAAACAACCCAGTGGCCACTGTTCCTGCTGACGCTGATGATCCTTACGATCCTTACGATCCTTACGATGACGACACTCCTCTTGCTAATCTGGAGACATACGCAGCAGCACCAATGTCACTTCAAGACGAACTCGAACTTACTTTGGTTAGTATGAAAAGTTCGAGATCAACAGCCCAACAACCTAGATCTGGCAATATGAGCAACCTTGAGGTTTTGATAACGAAGGAAATGAATTACTTGGAGTCCAGCGGATTAAAAGGACATACCTTCAATTCACTAACAATGCGCTAATGACTATTGTGCCAACCAGCGTGGAAGCTCAACGAGCTTTTTCAGCCGCTGGCTACCTTGTGTCCAATATCAGAAGCCGTTTATCAGACAACACAATTAATACTTTAACTTTTTTACGAAGCTATTTCCAAAATAATGTTTAAACTTATGATGCTTATTGTACAAGAATATTGTTTATCGTGTGAACGTTATTATTTAAATTCAGGTTGTTATGTAAATTTATGTCTTATCTTATTCTTTGCCAATTTATGACTTAAACTATGTCTAACTAAAGGTATATTAATAAACCATTTATAATGTCCCAAATAACTTGTTTGATTAGGTATAAATTTAAAACTCTAAAAACAAGGTTGGTAGATCGAGGTGTTAGGTATTTATTATACGATTGATTAGATATCTAAGCCCACCCTGCTGGATCCCGCAAATACCTGGATCCAGCGGGACTAAGATTGTTCAGTCCCGCAAATACCTGGATTGACATGGTCTTGCGGGATTGCATTCCCTAGTCATAATAGATAAAGCATTTCAATAGCTTAGTTTTAAAATAAATGGCTGGCCATGGAAATGTTTTTAATAATTAGAATAAATGTTTAACGAATGGTAGGAAAATATGGTTCAATTTTGGACCGCTGTCAATCGCAGAAAAATAAAAATTGTCCATTTTTTACCATAATCGCTTCAGTGGTTAATGACTTTTCAAAGAAGGTGTTGAAGTTGTATGTTTAGTTGCAGTCACGATAATAATATGGAGGTATAGAATATGAACCTTCGTCTGTGGGCCAATTTGGTGCCATGATGGTTTGTATGCTCTGCTGCAGCTGCTTGAGGCAAGGCTTGACGCTCTTCACCTGCCCGGCCATCAGGTAGTGGCACACCTGCAGCACCAGAAAGTACACCTTGAGGTACTCCTTCTGATGCGGGCTGCCGCCCCAAGAGTCCACCAGGTGGCCGGCCTGGTTGAGGAGCGGCAACACCTCTTGCAGCTTCTTGTCTATCAGCAGGAGCTGAAGAGGGAACAAAACATTTTACAATTCCGGGTTGCAAATAACTCTTTGAGAAAGTGGGAAATGTTGCTTGAGCAATGAGTGAGACATTTCCAGGTTCCAAATAACTTTTTTGAGAACCTCCTACATCTATCAGTAAGTGGGAAATGTTGCTAGAGCAATGATAGATACATTTCCAGGATACAAATAACTTTTTGAGAGCCGCCCATCGTAATAAGTGGGAAATGTTGCTTGAGCAATGGTAGTGGCCTTTACAGACCACAAATAACTTTATTGAGAGCCTCCTACTTCCATCACAATAAGTGGGAAATGTTGCTTGAGCAATGATAGATACATTTCCAGGATATAAATAACTGTTTGAGAACTTCCCATTTCCGTAATAATAAGATGGAAATGTTGCTCGAGCAATGATAGATACATTTCCAGGATATAAATAACTGTTTGAGAACTTCCCATTTCCGTAATAATAAGATGGAAATGTTGCTCGAGCAATGATAGATACATTTCCAGGATATAAATAACTGTTTGAGAACTTCCCATTTCCATAATAATAAGATGGAAATGTTGCTTGAGCAATGATAAAAGACATTTCCAGGTTACAAATAACTTTTTGAGATCCTCCTACTTCCATCATAATAAGTGGGAAATGTTGCTTGAGCAATGATAGATACATTTCCAGGTTACAAATAACTTTTTGAGAACCTCCTACTTCCATTTTTTTATTACTAAGGCTGCAATCGTATATTTTCAGATTCAATTATACATCTATTACTATAATTACCATGTGCTGTGTATTTCAGAAGTAAATAATATTTATATAAAAATAATGAAAAGGATACATACCATTCCTCTACTAAGTAAAAATAGAACTCTGGTGTAGCTGGCGTTGGAAATATGTGCATAGTCTACTCCCACCCCCAATAAACTGCTCGCTATTTCATAATCCTTTTCTGTTGCGTGAATTTGCTAAAAAACAAAATATAACATTATTAATACATAACACAAGAAAAACTTTTGATTTCTGTTACTTTTAATTCAAGGGTGTCCCAAAATTAACACAAGATTTGAATTTGCCGCCATCTGTGCAGTAAATTGTTAGCAACCCTGAGAAAAACAAATTTGACAGCTGAGAGTTTATGGTTAGTAAAGATGGAGTGTTACACGATACATACAGCCCGTGAAACAATTCAATTACTGCACGAGACATTTTCTGATTGTGTACTCTCTTGTTTCGGTGATCAGAATTGGCATCCTATATATAACACCATTAGATTTCTTTTTATGGTGTTATTTGAAGTCAAAGTCAATGTCAACAAGCCCACAACCACCAGTGCATTAAAGGAGGAAATTAAATGCTGCATCAATGAAATTCAGCCACATGAGATATCACGTGTATTTATTTTTCGTTGAACGCACGATAATATTCTGAAAATTTCAATGTACTTTGTACTAAAAAAATACACTTGATTTTGGGTAAGGGGGGGGGGGGTAGTCTAAAACCTCACCACACATCACCAGGGGGGGGGGTTAAAAAGTTGCTAAAAAAAATCACATGATTAATGGACGATCCCTATGTACTTTATGATTCAATAAAAAAATAACAATCTGAAGAATAAAAACTGTGTTTTCTATTTAATTCAAAGCTTGCATTAATTTTGGGATACCTTTAGGAGGAATACATTAATTACGTGAGCAGTTATTCTTCCAATCTCGACCCCTCCCCCCCCTTGGTGAGATAAATTTGGGCCATTTCATATATTCTTTTCAAGTAACGTGAGATTTTGCTGGACCCTCCCCTCCCCCATTTTATGCTCACGAAATTAATGTATGCTCCCTTAAGGCGGCGGTTCGCTCCGCGACCGCGACCAAAGACCGAGACCAGAAACAGAGGCAGGCGACCGCAACGGGTACTTGTTTGTATAGCTTTGTATGGGGGCCAGTTCGTGCGCGCGACCGAGGCAGGAGACAGAGACGGGAGACAGCAAGACGGTCGCCGCCCCGGACAAGTAGTGTCTCGCGTCGCGCTTGATAAGTATGTGTGTTTGTTGTAAAAAATGACCGCTTTTTCTGACTAATACTGTGAGAAGCTGATTGAACTGATCAGACAGCATATACAATGCACAATTAGATTCCGAAAAAAAATTATTAATTAAATTAACAAATTTAAAAAATTTATAAATTATTAATTTTAAAATTAAATTTATTATCAATGATATTCTTCCTTTTGTAAACATTGTCTTTTTGTAACTGTGTTTTATTCAGCCTAAAATAAGTCCTGAACATATTATTGTCAAATAATAGGTGATCGAAAAATCGCCTAAAATAAGTACATCGTCTTCTTCTTCCTCCATTAGTAACTCTACTTGGGTTTCCATTAGTGTAAATTATGAGTACAACACAACTGACTTCATCGACAGACTGCGCTATACTGAACTCTGAAGGCGAAGGCGGTCGCGGTCTTTGGTCTTCACCCACAGTAGTGTCGAAGAGACTGAGACACTTGTCGCGGTCGCCTGCCTCCGTCTCTGCTCTCGGTCTTTGGTCGCAGTCGCGGCGCAAACCGCCGCCTTTACATGTATATCATCAAACAGTATTAATAGCCTTGCGTCTTCGCGGTTGAAATTTAAGAACCCGGCTTCAAGTCCGCGCCGCGCCACAAACATCTGTCTATGTGAAATTTCAAACAAAGCTACTGTTGTAATTCAGTTTCGAATTCAAGAATTTGTCAAAGGATGGCGCAAGTCACATGAGGACGTGCCCCTGGCAGGTAGGTATAAGTACTACAGATTTGGAAATTTGAGTATCTCTCCGGATATTTAATACTTAGTTGTGACTAGCTGTCACTGGATCACAGTGGATCCGGCTATTTTTGAAACCAGTTCCTATCAGATTTATAAAATGGTAACCAACACTTAAACTGGATGAAGTACGAAGAAAAGCCTAAAATCTGCAGAGGGTTTTTAACTGCTAGTTTTTTTAAACTCTCCCCCGCAGCCAACTGGGGCTAAAGGTAGACCCCAAAATTACTATCCTTCTTATATCTACTTAAATACATGAAATAAATTTTCAATATTTTATGTATTCCTGCGCATAGGATTAATATGTAATTTGTTGTTTAAAAAAAAATGTGAAAAATCGTTGATCGCAGGAAAAAATATTTTGTAAAATGAACAAACAAAAAACAAACAAACGAAAAAGAAACAAAAAATGACCTCCATGGTTTAAGAGTGTGTTATAGGGGCAGAATGGTTATTTTCTGAAAAACGGCTCTCTAAAACGGCTTAATACTACCTTTCAAGTGTCATTCTCGGACCTGATATTTTTTGTTACCAAATAATGGACCTTTATTTTTCAATCTGCTTATTTTTTTTTGTAATTGATGTAGGCATTCGACCATGAAAAATAAAAACATTGATACACCATACATCCCATTTTTTAAACTTAAATCTATGATTGTCGCATTAATAATGATTTTACACAATATTTTTAATTTAAAATATGTACATAATACATACATCTGTAGAAGTACGGCCTCTTATTATCGTTATGATATCTGTGGATATTAACAATTAAATAAATACTTCATTTTACACCAAATTCTAACACACTCCAGAGCTTTTAACTCATTCCGGGCTAGAATCTCCCGTTGATAGGCGTTGAAACTATACGCTCCTCGTTTTATAGTCTGTAAATTTCGAAAATGCCCTCAAAATGTTTCATTAATGGCTCTAAACGTAGAATACCGACTCACTTGAAAGATTGCAACAATATCAGGAAGATACAAAAACAGTAAGTAATCACAAATTGTCTTTTTTCGTGTAAATATTGTGCGTGATGTACTTTTCAACGGATGAATGTCCAAACGTGTAAAAATATAACATTGCCTGTGCGTTTTTTCCTGTAGGTTAGTACGATCTTCATGTCTATTGGCAGCTGGCATGTTTTGCTCCAAACGCACACTTCGACACGAGTCGCGCCGTGCAGAAAAGTAAAGACCGATAGGTTTACAGCGCAGTTCACTATGAGACTTTTCTGCGCGGCGGCCTTAAGCGGGCGCGGAACTCGGTCGCTCCGAAGTGTGCGTGTGGGAGATGCTATTAAATGTGTACACATACATAGCTATAATATACGTAGCACGCCCGGTGTTTCGGCAAGACATAAATTTCGCCGCAATTTTGTGCACGGTGTTTGGTAATAAATACAAAAATTTATTACCCTTTATTACTGTTTATTTATTTTTATCTAAAATTTCAAATGAAGTGAATAATGTTTAATGTACATGGTGTTTAAGAAATAGACAAAAAAACTTTTAAAGGAAATTAACAAAAATATCGCCTTTCTGCGTATAAATACGTAACCATTCACACACACATTGTCAAATCAAAGAAATTCTATATATGTTTTGTGTCGTAAAGTTCCAAATAATAATATTATTTTTCTATTTGTAGATCAAAACATGATTTATCCATGGCAGCCGGAAAAAATACTCCAAACAAGGTATGCTTCAAATAACAAATGAATTTGAGTGCGTCGGAGTCCCGGGAGGGGGGAGGGAATTTTCGTCTTAACTCCTTAATATATTTTTTGCTTTTTTATTTAGGAAAAAATACAGCAAGAACACCAACATACGATAGAACCAAATGAGCCTACCGTAAATATTGCACACAAAGGACCAAACTTGGAAGATTTAGAGCACGAGGATATTCTTATTGGATCATCAGCCACTTCTGTCGAAAAGGTACTTTTATTTAGGTAACCTATTAAAGGATATTCCTGATATATCGGAACATTTGTTACATGCACCTGCGTTGGCCCTCTTAAAATATATTGTCGATGGGCGGGAATTTTTTTGAATTTTTATGATTTTTATGACACGTGTTCCCAACATCGTGATAATAGGTTTGTATTTTATCAAAATGTATATTAACAATCTCAAAATCAGATTGAATAGCATGGTAATCAGTTTTTATTTCTACATTGTTTAGGAGCAAAAAAACAGTAGTTCTTTGGCGAAATTACCTGTGACCGAAGACCAAGGATGGAGCTGTGAAGAATCGGAGCAGGAGCTTACTATTGAAGAGGTGATAGAAGAAAGCGATGATATTTGCATAGAAGGGCGGAGAGTAGTACAATTTGATTATTTTTTTAAACAACTCCAATGTATTAGTCAACATGATTCCCTTTTTAACTGCAATTTAAAGCATTTACGAATTACCTCAGAAAATAGAAATGGTTTGAATTCTACATTTAATTTAAAATGCGTGTTATGTGGTAAAACTTTTAAACTTAAAACATCCGAAAGCCTACAAGAAGGCATTGGCATCAACGAATCTTTTGTGTCGGGAATAATGAGCATAGGATCGGGTTATTCGGGCATGGAAGAGCTATGTGCTACCCTTGAAATTCCGTCCTTATCTATTGCTGGATATGGAAAATGCCATAAGAAGGTTTGTGAATGGTGGGAGAAAACCAAATTTACCAGTATGGCTGCGGCAGCCGACGAAGAAAAAAAACTGGCTTTTCAAAGCGGCGATGTTGACGAAAACGGGACGCCGATGATCACTGTAGTAGCTGATGCGTGTTGGTCCAAGCGATCTTATAAAACCAACTACTCCGCCCTCTCAGGAGCTGCTACGATTATCGGTTACCGCACAAAAAAAATTATTTACATGGCAGTTAAAAACAAGTACTGTACAACCTGCGCAAGAGCTATAAATTTGAAAATTCCTATGCCCGAGCACACTTGCTTTAAAAATTATGTTGGTTCGTCAAGCGGAATGGAAGCTGAAGCAATTTTAGACGGGTTCCAACAATCGATGAGTATGTACGGTCTTATATATTCAACCCTCATTGCCGATGGAGACTCCAGTACTTATGCCAGAATTAAAAACAGTCACCCGTATCCCAATATTACAGTACAGAAAATAGAATGCTCTAACCACTTAATTCGAAACTACAGCAATCAAATTGAAAAAATTACAAAAGATACTGGCTTTCCTTTGGAGTTCAGAAAAATTATTTCAACCAACAAACTTCGTCTTAGGAAGGCGGTAGTCGGAGCTGCAAATTACAGGATGCAATCAAATAGTGCTTTGGACCAAAAAATTACCGATTTAAGGAAAGATTTATTAAATGGACCCAAACATGTTTTCGGTGAACATAAAGATTGTTTACCATACTTCTGCAAATTTAAACTTGATCCGAATAAAATATTAGATTACAATCACGTTCCACAGTTACAAAACAATATTATATTTTCAAAAATTATGGACGCTAATTCTCGGCTTGTCAGTAATGCCCGAAGTCTAGTATATTGTTTAGACAGTAATATTGTTGAGAGTTTTAATGGAGTTATTGCAAAATTTATTGGCGGAAAAAGAATAAATTATTCTTTAAAACAGTCCTATATGGGTCGTTGTGCAGCTGCAGTAGTTTCTTTCAATTCCAAGAGACCTTATTATTCTTTACATAAGCAGATTTTCAACAGAAGTCCTAGTAATTTTTTAAAACGGTTAGAATTGAAAAGAGCAAAAAGAAGAATGGCTTCTAAAACAAACGATAAAAGATCTTTACGAAAAAAACAAGGGAGACATTTGCTTACAAAATCGGGAGCACCTGATAACCATTATGGCGAATTGTGCGAAAAAACGGATATGGAACAAGATGCATATGAATGTGCTAAGGCAGAATTCTTAAAGCTACTCGACATTTCACAAAGTGAAAAGAAGGCAGTCGAAAGACGAACTGTCTTACAGTCTGATAGCGGGGAGTGGCTTGAACGCAGAAGAAACATGTTAACAGCTTCTTTATTTGGTAATATCTGTAAACGAAGTCAATCCATTAGTTGTGCTAATTTAGTCAAAACAATATTATACGGCCGCTCTCTAGATAATATAAAATCTATTCAATATGGTAGGGACCATGAGCAAGTTGCAAAAAGGCAACTTTGCATTCAAGAAAATATTGTCGTCGATGACTGTGGGTTATTTATTGATGATATTTTCCCGTTCTTAGGAGCCACCCCAGATGGTTTGGTAAATGACAGTACAATATTAGAAATTAAATGTCCGATTTCTGCTAGTGGGATGCTATTTGAAGAAGCAATAGCAAAAAAAAAAATAACGTTCTGGAAGCAAGATAAAAAAAACAATTTTATTTTTACAAACACAAATCACAACTGGTATTATCAAGTACAGGGTCAACTTCACATTTCCAAAAAGACTGTATGTATTTTTGCCGTCTGGTTGGGTGAAGCAATTCCATTAAAAATAGAATTAATTAAACGAGACGACAAATTTTGGGGAGAAAAAATGGAAAGCAGATTAAGTACTTTCTTTATGGATTGTTTATTACCAGAAATTATAGATTCAAGATTTAAAAGATCTATGCCCATTCGTGACCCACAATATATTATGTCCGCCTTGGAGAAAAAAAGAAAAGCAGCGACACTAATTAGAACAGAAAAAATTAAGAAATGCAAGAAAAATCTATTACGGGATATTGAAACTAATGTAAACTAATGAAACACGGAATGTATTGCATTGTACTACTCTGCGTACATCCGATTGCGAGGAAACTTTGGTGAGTTGTTGTGTGCATGCCCGCGATAGTTTCTGTATATGTAGTGAGTTCTGGCATCATGAAATTATGCGTTGCTAACCGTTCGTCTGATTGCGTTGACACTTTGGGGATTTAATGTGTACATACCCGCGATGGTTTCTATATATAATAGCGAGATCTGGCGTCATGAAAATGCATTACTAAACCGTTCATCCGATTGCGAGGAAACGTTGGTGAGTTGTTGTGTGCATGCCCGTGATGATTTCTATATAGAGGGTGTCCCAAAAGAAAGTTGATATTTAGTGGATCGATTTAAAAAAAAAGTAAAGGTTCTGTCGAAAAAATGTTTATTAAATGCTAAAATACACAATTTGGGAATTTATTTCTGAAAAATAATATCGTCCAAATATAAACCCTCACGTTCGCGGCATTCATTTAATCGAAGAGTAAAATTTCTTATGACGGCTTGCCAGGTAGGCTTCGTGATGGCTGCCATTTCGTGACGGATATTTTCTTTTAATTGCATCAGGGAAGTCGGATTTTTTGTGTACACTTTAGATTTGAGATAACCCCACAGGAAAAAGTCCATAGGAGTTAGGTCAGGACCACGAGGAGGCCAATTTATTTCACCTCTCCTGGAGATCAATTTGCCAGGTAAAATTTCACGAACTCATGGCAGAGACGTATTGGACGTATGTAATGTTGCTCCGTCTTGCTGAAAAGTTGCGTTCACACAGAAAGCAAAACAAATATCAACTTTCTTTTGGGATACCCTATTTATATATATATATAGTGAGTTCTGGCATCATGAAATTATGCGTTGCTATCGTTCATCCGATTGCGATGACACTTTGAGGATTTGATGTGTGCATGCCCGCGATGGTTTCTATATATAATAGTGAGCTCCGGCGTCATGAAAATGCGTTACTAAACCGTTTATCCGATTGCGAGGAAACTTTGGTGAGTTGTGTGCATGCCTGCGATGGTTTCTATATACAGGGTGTTAAGGGACGTACTTGACTTACTTTAACCAGTGATTCCTGACATGATTTAGGGTAAAAAATGTAAAAAAAAAATTGTCTCCGGTGACATTTTTCATGTTTTTTTTTCTACAAAAATGTAAAAAAATTGTAGTTGTTGGATAGTTGGAGGGGTGGTTAGTGGTTGGTCTGTTACTCAGCTGAGTGACCAGTGACGACATGCGGAAGAATTTTTTTTGTTTGATTTTAAAGAAAAAAAAAAATGAAAAAAAAAGTCACCGGAGACCAAAATTTCATTTACATTTTTTACTCCAAATAATGTCAGGAATCATTGGTTAAAGTAAGTCAAGTACGTCCCTTAAAATCCTGTATATAGTGAGTTCTGGCATCATGAAATTGTGCGTTGCTAACCATTCATCCAATTGCGATGACACTTTTGGGGATTTTATGTGTGCATGCCCGTGATGGTTTCTATATGTATACATATAATAGCGAGCTCTGCCTGGAATTCGCTAGTTCTGGAATAAACGATTTTTATTATATGTATGCTTTATTAAAATAAAGAGTGTCGCTGCAGTTTTGTCATGGTTTTCTGCAGCCTTGCACGACAGCTACTGCCATGATTTAAAAAAAATATTGTGTAGTTGTACAAAATAACACAAAATAAATATATAAATAAAAAAGAAACTTTCTTTTATTTCTCGAAGTCAATATTATTAATGATGTTATTAATATTTATAGATATTCTATCAAATATACGTTTAGAATTTGGGGATAGTAATAATAATGATGAATTCTAGAAAATATATAGTTTTAAAAACAATAAACAACTGAATATTTAGAAGTTAAATTTAAAAAAAAAACTTCATTAAATCCACTCCAAATGTGAACCACGAGATTCCAAACGCTTTTTATAATGTAAGCCTATGTGGAAGGACCAAGAACAAGCAAATGATGAAACATTTATAAAAAGGATCATACTAGATATTCTACCAACAGAATAAGTTCCATAAACAAACCACACTTTGTTATTGGTTTGCTTTTACTTCGTTATTTAAAAATACTGTGCTTGGATGTACATAACGCAAGTATAATGTTGACCTTTTGAAATCTGGGAAGACACCCCTACTGCCATCTAGCGATGTTAAAATGAACACATTTTGACAGTTAACGAAATGTTCCGAGGGTATTATATACGCTTAAACGCCCATAAAAAAAATTGCATGGGGTCATCGGCCAACCCACTTGGCATCTTGGCCTGTCGAGAGATAATCTGTCAAGTCTATTTGTTCGATTTTCAAAACAACTTATATAGGTCTCATAGAAATCGTTGTGTCTCCCTTACTATCATGGTTAGAAATAGGATCTAAACTTTGTTAGAAAGAGAAAATACCAAGCTTTATATTCATATCTAAAAGTTAATGGCAAATTAATTAAAAGGTATGTCTTTATGAATCCAAAGTTATCATATTTCTCACTGTGATAGTAAGGGAGAGCAACGATTTCTATGAGACCTACACGAGTTGTTCTGAAAATGTTCCGAATTGTTCCGTTGGAATAACAAAGTCAAAAACTTATGTACTGATATAATGTTGAACGTCATTAGACATTACTATTTTACCTAAAGGTAAAATAGTAATGTCTTTACCATTTGGATTACCAAATATAGTAGAATTCGGATATAACGACCCTTAAGGGGCCGGCGATACTTTGTCGTATTAACCGGACGACACACGAACGGACGGATAATTTAAGCTTGTTTTTAGATCTTAAATTTGGGAGGCGGGAATGGGTACCGCCGCCCCGGCAACTTTAACTGGATAACCAACACCTCTGCCATAGGTCACCCCAAGTGGTTCTCTACGTTTGGTGATTTAGCAGGGGTGCCCGGGTTCATAGGGTAAGGTTTGTCTAGGTCTTGGAGGCTGAGGATGACCAGGACACACTAAACCCCAGATTCCTACCCACCCCTTAAACCCTTTTCCTTCCCAGAACTCTCCTCTCCTTCCTTTCCTTAAACCCTCCATACAGCATCCTCAAAGATGACATAGGCCCTGAGGGAAATTATTTTCCTCTGGGCCTCCTGTGTGGAGTTCATGTTAAAAAAAAAAAAAAAAAAAAAGATGATACACGCCAAACTCCTTCGCGAGGGTTACATTTGATTCACCGGCTTCTAAACGGTGTAATATAGCACTTTTTTCTTCAATTGAAAAACACTTCACTCACGAAACTCATTGTATCAAACTTTTAACCTAGTCAAAACAGGTGATAAATACTGACTATGCTTTACGCGTGCTAATAAGAATAGGGGTTAGCGGGCGGGAAGTAGCCGGGCGCGGGGAGTAGGCGAGGCGCGGGGAGTAGGCGAGGCGCGGGGAGTAGGCGAGGCGCGGGGAGTAGGCGAGGCGCGGGGAGTAGGCGAGGCGCGGGGAGTAGGCGAGGCGCGGGGAGTAGGCGTTTTAATTTTTCTTTATGGTGGATATTGTAGAACAAGACAAGCCAAACTCCTTCGCTAGGGTTACATTTGATTTACTAGCTTCTAAACAATGTTATATAGCACTTTTTTCTTCAATAGAAAAATACTTTCGCTTCATGGAACTCATTGTGTCGAGCTTCCTAGTAAAAATAGGTCGCTTTAAGCAGTTGGTCACTTACGGAGTCGTACTTAACAGATACGTTTTCCTACTAAAAAGCTATGAAACCTAACTTGAGTTTACATTGTCGTCACTAAAAACGGTGGGCCGTTATACCTATGTGAAGTCGTTATATCCGAATTCTGTACTACAGAAGATTCTGATAATGACGATGAATTCCTCATCCAAAATGTCTTGCAGCGAAAACCAAAAATATTTGAACCCCATGAATAATATGGTTATTTGGGACGATCCTGAAATTTTTGGCGTGGCAAAACAAATTCAAATAACCAGAGTTATGCAGGACGCACAAACAAACGAAATTAGTATTTTTGACATTTAGGAAGTCAGTCTGCAAAAATAATCATTAATTTATGGATAAGCCGCCGCATTTTTATGCACAAATTATGGAAATTATACTTCATTTCAACAATTATTACAAGAAACAACTATTTACAAACACAAAATAGGTTATTAGGTTCTTAGTTTAGGTAAATTAAGTAATTAATGCGTTTTTAGTTTGAAACGAAACTTCGCAAATGTCAAATCCATACAAAAAAACATGGCCGTAATGGAGATGGTGATTTTTAAACTTTTAAAGAAAATCGAATTTTAATGCATATTTTTCCGTCTATCCCGACTGATACCGATGGTTTTTGTGATAATTAAGTTTAAAAGTAGTTTAGGTAAATATGCAGTTAGTCCACCTCACGGATAATACGGAACGTTCGTGTTGTCGAAGTTTGATGCACGGATAATACGGAATGTTCCTTTTTTAATTAATAGACAACCAAATATGACATTTGTCGGAAGTACCAATCTTATAAAATAAATTCTCTAAAATAAACTCGCTTTTCATCATACTTTTAAAAAACATCCCAGGTTTTGAATGGTTTTTTTGGCTACGCAGGGTTTGTGTAGAGGGTTTGTGTAATTATTTTAATACATTTCTTTCCATGTTCCACTGTTATAAATACAGGTACAAACTTGTCAATGATGCATTCACTTTGTTTTACGCAAAAATATTTTTTCTATGATTGGCAGCATTGATGAAATGTTAAAATAAAAACGATGAATAAACATGGCGTTACCCGCGCGAGTGAATTAATTTTAACAAAATTAAAATGTTATATGCATATTTTTTGCCTGTTTTTTGGTCTCCCCCGACATAAATACTCACTTTTCGTAATAATAAAGCTAAATCTAACTGTTTGGGTAAAAAGTTTTCCGTATTAACGAGTAAGCGGTTTAATGCATAAATAATGTAGTTTACTTTTCAAATTTTATGCCTATTTAAAGTGTAGCAGCATGCGGCGGCTTGTCCATACTTTATCAAATAATCTACTACAGATGTCGATTGATCGAATGAAGATTTTAAGAAATTGCGTGAAGCTGACAAATCAGTCTTAACCTTAAAATTTTCACCAGTTTTTTTACTAATATAGCTCCCTAACTGTTTACTAATATAACTCCCTGGCTGAAATGGGACTGAACAATAATAGTACAAACCTTATAATAACGTAAAAACAAAGATTGGTTATGATTAACATAACCTAACGCCAACTGTCAAAAAAAATGTTTTCAGGTACAGATTATGTTTAACGCACAATTTTTGGCTTTAGGAGCGATTACAATATTTTTTTCAATTCAAACAGCTAAAAAAAGTGTGCTAAGGATTTGGCGAACACTCTTCTTTTTAACCAAAAATTTATAATTCATTTAACATTTTATAATTCATGCATTTGTTAAATGTAGTATCGCAAGTCAAAGATAAATACTTACTGCTAATTGAAATATCAGTCTGCAATGCCAATAAACACTGTGTTGGGATAATTCTATTGCTTTCCGGAGAATTGGTTTTGATAATGTTGATTGTGCCTGTTGCTCGTATAATTCTGCTAATACACTCGCAGCTTCAAACTTCACATCATCGAATCCGTTAATGGACTGGGATAAAAGCCACTGAAACACAAAAAGATTATCACATAAATTGCACAAATGTTATAAACGGCAGTTTGACAAGATGTTAGGTTATTGTTTATGTTTTGAAACAGTCTGAGGAAAGTTCATTATTCTGAAGGTAATATAGGAGTTACAACAATGAAATAAATTGTCAAATATGCAGCAAAATGAGTAGATTCTTATTTTTTAATTCACAGTCCACTAGAATTTAAGGAATCTTGGAAAACTTACACTTTGTTCCAAATGAGTTCTCGCTAGGTCAATGTTTTTGGTATGAGTTAAAAGTATATTTCCGAGTTGTAAATGGGTTCTAGCTTCCACTCTTGAAGGGGGTTTGAAATTAAAAACTGCCTGTAAACACTGGATACAACATTTTATATTTGGCGGGTTGGTTGTCCTAAAATTCTCCGCCAAACCCAATAAAGAAATGTACCAAGCGTCTTGCGAAGACGCCATTTTGACATTTCTGTACGAAGTTGTGTCTCTTGAAATATTGGAGCGAATGTGGCGAAGAACTGTAAAAATATCTAAAATATATATGGCTATTAAAAATATCGGGGCATGATGTGTCAAATTAAGAAAATATATCTTCTAATATATAAAATTCTCGTGTCACGGTGTTTGTTATCATACTCCTCCGAAACGGCTGGACCAATTTTGATGAAATTTTGTGTGCTTATCTGGTAGGTCTGAGAATCGACCAACATCTATTTTTCATACCCCTTAAAGTAAAGGGTGTTGCACTCCGAATTTTTATTTTATTTTTTTTGGACAACTTTTTTTTTTTATTTTTTTTTATGGTGAAGCATTAAAAATACATGCAACCCTAAATTTTAACCTTTCTACCATTAACCCCTATTTTTTAAAAGTGATATTAGTAATTCAAACCGGTGCACTATGGGGTGGCGTAATGTATCGCGTTGGCGGAAATCCCAAAAGTCAAGTGTTCTTTACAATAAAACAAGTATGCTAGTTTTGAAGTTCATTAAATTCTTCATAATTCCCCCGAAGCGTGGCTCCCTTGTCGCGATACCGACGGAAAGGGATCAGTTTGAACTTGACCTTTGTGCGGGTGGCCGTGTCAGTTTTTGCAATCGCATAAATTTCAATACTTTTTAAGTGTAAAAAAAGTAAAATCTATCAAATGTCTAGATCCAATTCAACATGGATACGGTGTCTGGTGGTATGTTCTTCTATTATATTATAGTGGTTTTTAAAAACCTTATAGGATTTGTCAACAAATTAAATTAAAACAAACACCTATAAGAATGAATTATTTTTTCGTAAATATTTTTAATATTGAGGCATATAGTTAAAAGTTCCACGATATTCCACCGTATTTTAATTTGTTTTGTATACTTTATTATCTAATCTACTAAATTAAGTAATAAGACCTTGCTTTGGTGTACAAATTTTTTAATTATAGTACCTTAAAGTGTGTACTATCAGTTTCCATAAAAAAAGGTTCTAGTCTTATAATCAGTGTCTTATGTTATAGATACAATTTCTGCAGTGATTCGCACGAGATTCGAGTTATACTTGATTATGAAGACATATGAAAAACTCTGGCGTTAAGAAATTTGATGAAAAAGTAAAATTCCTGAAAAAAACATCTCGTAGATAGACATCTCACCTTCTGACCTTCTGAATCAAAAATAACTTTCAATGAAATAGCTGTATTTTATTGTAAATTGAAAACCAGATGGGTGAAGTATCGCAGAAACTATGACACCGTAATATTAATCAATAAAGAATGGCTTGAAAGGCCTTACAAGGAAAGAATTACAAATATCTACCAGAAATAATAAAAACAAAAAACGTGTTATCATACGAAACATCAAAAACTATGAGATTGCGATCTTAAACATCTAGTACTGAGTTAACCTCTGCTACACACATGAGTTTTCGGTGGGCAGGTAAAGCAACAGCATTGACTGTAGTCAAAGAAGTCACGTTTAAGTACGCCGACCAGAGCAAGGAAGTATAGAAGAACTTTTACCGATAAAACCGAAAACAAAAAGGTATTGATTAATGATGAAGCACTTCCTTGGATTTATAGATGCCAATCTTAGACTTTACCAATATAGTTTAAAGAGGGAAAAGAATAAAGAGGTATTTCCTTCCTATATAATTGTACAAGGAGCTAAGAAAAAATGTTGCCCTTTAAGCGAATGCATAATGGTCACGGAATCTTCAGTGAAGAAGTGAAATTACAACAATAAATTGCTAGATCACATTGCTGAACGCTTAATACAAGTTAACAGCCCGTCATCGATTCTCTGAGTGAGATTTCGTCAGATTTAGTTATCTCCAGCTTGGGAAAAATGAACAAAAGGACATTGAAAACAATTCCAAAAGAAATACTACAAATGCTAAAGTTACCAAACCCTAATCCGACTACCAGGAATAATTTGGTAGTTGAACCAAGCAGTGATGATGATAGTATATTATCAAAAGATGACGATGACGATCTAATCTGTCTATAACTGTAAATAAAAAGCTTGTGAAATGAAGTGAGCTTTATTACCGATTTAATTTATCTTATATTTTTCAATTTAATATTTTAGTACTAAATATGGGTGACTTTTCCAAAAATTTTTTTCACTTATTTTTATCAACATGTCTATACGGAACTAAAAATCGAAAAAGGTTTGATGTAATTACAACCCCTGATTTGATGCCAACTTTCGGGGTCATTCACCCCATTGTGCGGTGTCACTTCTGACCCGATGAGAACGAAGCCGGCCTCTTTTCTCTAATTTTAAATTTTTTACTAATCTATTACTGTTTGATATTGTTACTACAAACATGATTTACGGTCCATGCGGTAATCGGTAATTTGAATCGTTCATCGCCTTGCATGGTAGACGGAAATTGTACAAAGGGTTTTATTAAAGATTTCACCAACGATACGGTCACACATGTTGACGGATATGCAATATATCGTCGAAGAAATACCGATAATGGCGGACAATCATTCATTAAAAATATCAGTAACGTAGACATTGACATTGACAATCGTTGGGTGGCTAAAAAAGTGGGAAGGAAAAAGCAATGAGGAGTGGGTAGGAGCATAAATAAACCAATCCCTAGATCGATATCTTCGGGCCTTCTCCATACTAGAAGCTTTGTCATCACTGTCACCAACTTAACCAAAAATAAAATGGTCCACCAAAGACAATAACATAGAGGAAGTTCAAGGCCATTTGCCACCATAGACAATATATTTGCATTCGACCTACTTTATTAATTCATTAGCCAAATAAATTATTTAAAAAAAAAATGCTTGGAAGCAGAAAAATGTTTTTAGTTTCCCCAAGAAAACAACGTTCCATCTGACAAAGCCTGAGGGAATGAGCTTTACATAATTTTTAAAGCTCATTTTCTCAGCAAGGAGCTTTGTCAGATGGAAACCTGTTATCCTGAGGAAATCAAAAATTCAAGCGTTAGTAAAAAACCTAAAATACTTGAAATATGAACTCCTTATAAAAGGAAAACATTTTCAAATAATGATTATGGTTTTCTACGACGAATTTACATTCTTCTGCTTGAAAAATGATAACTCGGGGGTACAAGTTTAAATTCTTTTTATTTTCAGAAAGACAATCGTTAATAGCACATAAAAACACTGGTCGGTGAATTCGATGAATTGAAAAATGGTTTGAAAAAGAATATCGACAAAGGAATGGAAAGGAAACATGGCTAAAGCGTCATACAGCTGTGACATTAAAGATTAACGTAAAAAATAGCTGTATTGTTTGTTTATATACATTAATCTTCAATGTCACATCTATATAGCGTTTTAGCCATTTTTCCTTTCCAGCAGTCACCGTACAGTTCTTGTAGAATGAAATAAAAAATCTACATATTCTAAATTTCCTTTCAACCGAAATTAAACAGAGTACCTATACATTCATCGGGGACCCATTTCAGCCATCTCACGGTAAAAACCGCATCATGTGTTCTGAAAAAAATATATCACATTAAACAAAGTTTGTGAACAGAATATACAGTATTTTTCCCTTGTGATGACATACTTTGTTTATCACATCATCATCATCATCATCTGTGGCTCTACAACCCAGGTCGGGTCTTGGCCTCCAGCAGAGCCTGCCTCCATGACTGTCGGTGTTGTGCTGCGTTGCGCCAGTTTCGGATGCCGATGGTGCTTGCATCCTTCACCACTCCATCCAGCCATCGAAGCTTTGGTCTTCCAACTCTTCTCCGACCCCCAGGTGCACCATCCATAATTCGCTTTGGAATATCTCCTTCGTTCATTCTCTGGATATGTCCAGCCCACCTGAGTCTTCCAGTATTGATTTCCTTGGAGATATTAAGGTCCTCGTAAAGATCGTATAGCTCCTGGTTGTATCTGATACGCCATTCTCCATTTATCACAAGGGAAAAGTATTCACACTTCTGTTCATATGAACATATAAATTAGTAGCATTATTAATTTTACCTGCCATTAACGGTGTTATGGTCTGCCAAACAATGTTATAAGGTGTTCCTAACGTAAAGCTCCAAAATCATTCACAGTCTGGAACATTTTCTGAAACAATATTTGTGAAACATTAACCACTCGGACCCATAAGCTTGTTTTAACTAATATAACATTAACAGACATATGTATGACGTACGAGGCGTACGTATTACAATTATACTTATTAAAGTAAAATTGAAAGAATATTTGGTAATTATCGGTTCGGACTGGCCACGCTTATTACGAATAATTTTTAGAAAAAAACTTTAGATTCGCCTTAATTACTATAAAAGGAAACTTTTTGGCTTTGGGGCGGCGGAAAATAATGCATTTTAATTTTCAATTGCATAAAACCAAAATTCTCTTCGCGATCCTACACAGCGAAAATCCGCGGCCGTACCTGTCACTGTGATGTTGGTATCCTTTATAAATTAACAAGAGCTAATACGACTGTAGCCGACTTCGCGGGATACCTACATGAAATACCGCGAATCACAAACCATGTTACACAAACCTAGCGTAGCCGCTAAACCACTTGAAAACTGGGATGTTTATCTTGCCTTGACGCGAGTAGGCGTTATAAAGGGGCACTTTCTTTTGTATCACAAACCATGTTACACAAACAAGCCCGCTAGACAAATTTCATAATGGGCCGTATTCTGAGTAATTCCAAAATATCCACGAGATGGCAGCACGGTGTTTAGCGGTCCTCCTGTCATCTAATCTGTGGACCAAATCTATGGACTGACGCACTGACGCAGGGGCGTAAAACTTAAACCTTAACTTTAACCTTGAAACTGACAGGAGTGAACCAAATTCTTATAGATAAAGCTGAATTTTATTATAGATAGGTCTAACTTTAAACGTCAAATTGCGTCATGCGATTATCAAACGAACATGAATTTGAATTTGTGTTGTTGACATCGCCATGGGCATATTTCGTTTAAAAATCGTTTACAGGAATTCCACAGGTGGAAAAATGGGAATAAGTTCGGTTTATGGGCGAAATTCGTAAAAAATAAAACTAGTTATTTTTATACTAATTTGGGGTCGGGGAATCCGAATCTGAAAGAATTAGGCGGCGGCAAGCAATATTAACAGAATTACACGACTTTAAAAAATTTTATACACATGCAGGAAAATAGCCATTTTGGAAGCTTTTTGATTCCTAGAAAATCAAACTAGTTATTTTTATACTAACTATGGGCCGGGGAATCCGAATCTGAAAGAATTAGGCGGCGGCAAGCAATATTAACTGAATTAAACGACGTTAAAATTTTCTATACACACACACATGAAAATAATCATTTCGGAAGTATTTTGACACACGCAGTACAAAGATCATAGAAAAACAAGAAATATACAAAAACATGTGCCGGCAGTGTTACCAGCTCTCAAAAATATTTATCCCTATATCAATAATTTCCGACACGATAATTCTTCACATAACACATTAACCTGATGAATTACGACTATCTCAACGGCGTATTCTTAAACCAAAATTATGAAAATTCGTAGTCTTAAAAATGCGTAACCTAACCTAACCTAACGTTAGGTTTGTGTAACATGGTTTGTGCCCCTTTATACCGCCTGCTCGCATCCCTAACCTAACCTAACCTAACCTAACCTAACCTAACCTAACCTAACGCTAGGTTTGTGTAACATGGTTTGTGCCCCTTTATACCGCCTGCTCGCGTCACGGCAAAAAAACATTCCTGTTTTCAAGTAGTTTAGCAGCTACGCCGGGTTTATGTAACATGGTTTGTGATACAAAAGAACGTGCCCCTTTATAACGCCTACTCGCGTCAAGGCATAAAAACTCCACAATACTAGTTGGTGTACCTTCCTAAAATATTTGAGAATCAATTATAAAAAATAAGTACTTAAAATATAAACATGTTATTTTACGTTATAAATATTACTGCTTAATGGCAACACTTAATTTTGTGTGGTAAAAACATCTATGTTATCGTGTTTTTCTATGATCTTTGTACTACATGTGTCAAAATACTTCCGGAATGATTATTTTCATGTGTGTGTGTATAGAAAATTTTTTAAGTCGTGTAATTAAGTTAATATTGCTTGCCGCCGCCTAATTCTTTCAGATTCGGATTCCCCGGCCCATAGTTAGTATAAAAATAACTAGTTTGATTTTCCAAGAATCAAAATGCTTCCAAAATGGCTATTTTCCTGTATGTGTATAAAATTTTTTAAAGTCCTGTAATTCAGTTAATATTGCTTGCCGCCGCCTAATTCTTTCAGATTCGGATTCCCCGACCCCAAATTAGTATAAAAATAACTAGTTTTATTTTTTAGGAATTTGGCCCATAAACCGAACTTTACCCGAAAAATGTTTCAAATGTGTCCGCAATTGATCCAGAAATCAGGTAATTACATGAGACATTAACATTCAGCTTAATTTATCTGTAAATCTATTTGAGGTTAAATGACATTTGAATTGATAAAATATTCTTTCAATTTTACTTTAATAAGTATAATTGTAATACGTACGCCTCGTACGTCATACATATGTCTGTTAATGTAATATTATCGTTAAAACAAGCTTATGGGTCCGAGTGGTTAATGTTTCACAAATATTATTTCAGAAAATGTTCCAGACTTTCAATGATTTTGGAGCTTTACGTTAGGAACACCTTATAACATTGTTTGGCAGACCATAACACCGTTAATGGCAGGTAAAATTAATAATGCTATTAATTTATATGTTCATATGAACAGAAGTGAGAATACTTTTCCCTTGTGATAAACAAAGTATGTCATCACAAGGAAAAATACTGTATATTCTGTTCACAAACTTTGTTTAATGTGATATATTTTTTTCAGAACACATGATGCGATTTTTACTGTGAGATGGCTGAAATGGTTCCCCGATGAAGGTATAGGTACTCTGTTTAATTTCGGTTGAAAGGAAATTTAGAATATGTAGATTTTTTATTTCATTCTACAAGAACTGTACGGTGACTGCTGGAAAGGAAAAATGGCTAAAACGCTATATAGATGTGACATTGAAGATGAATGTATATAAACAAACAATACAGCTATTGTTTACGTTAATCTTTAATGTCACAGCTGTATGACGCTTTAGCCATGTTTCCTTTCCATTCCTTTGTAGATATTCTTTTTCAAACCATTTTTAAATTCATCGAATTCACCGAACCAGTGTTTTTATGTGCTATTATCGATTGTCTTTCTGAAAATAAAAAGAATTTAAACATGTATGACAGGATTCCATCTGACAAAGCTCCTTGCTGAGAAAATGAGCTTTAAAAATTATGAAGCTCATTCCCTCAGGCTTTGTCAGATGGAACGTTGTTTTCTTGGGGAAACTAAAACATTTTTCTTTCAAGCATTTTTATTTTTAAATAATTTATTTGGCTAATGAATTAATAAAGTAGGTCCAATGCGATTATATTGTCTATGGTGGCAAATGGCCTTGAACTTCCTCTATGTTATTGTCTTTGACCATTTTATTTTTGGTTAAGTTGGTGACAGTGATGACGAAATTTCTAGTATGGAGAAGGCCCGAAGATATCGATCTAGGGATTGGTTTATTTATGCACTGACGCAGGGGCGTAAAACTTGGCTTTAACCTTGAAACTGACAGGAGTGAACCAAATTCTTATAGATAAAGCTGAATTTTATTATAGATAGGTCTAACGTTAAACGTCAAATTGCGTCATGCGATTATCAAACGAATTTGAATTTGTGTTGTTGACATCGCCATGGGCATATTTCATTTAAAAATCGTTTACAGGAATTCCAGAGGTGGAAAAATGTTTCAAATGTGTCCGCAATTGATCCAGAAATCAGGTAATTACATGAGACATTAACATTCAGCTTAATTTATCTGTAAATCTATTTGAGGTTAAATGACATATTGATAAAATATTCTTTCAATTTTACTTGGAATAAATTCGGTGTTTGGGGAAAAATTCCTAAAAAATAAAACTAGTTATTTTTATACTAATTTGGGGTCGGGGAATCCGAATCTGAAAGAATTAGGCGGCGGCAAGCAATATTAACTGAATTAAACGACTTTAAAAAATTTTATACACATACAGGAAAATAGCCATTTTGGAAGCATTTTGATTCCTAGAAAATCAAACTAGTTATTTTTATACTAACTATGGGCTGGGGAATCCGAATCTGAAAGAATTAGGCCGCGGCAAGCAATATTAACTGAATTACACGACTTAAAAATTTTCTATACACACACACTTGAAAATAATCATTTCGGAAGTATTTTGACACACGTAGTACAAAGATCATAGAAAAACAAGAAATATACAAAAACATGTGCCGGCAGTGTTACCAGCTCTCAAAAACATACCTTATAAATCGACCAAGTCTTCTTCGTCCGTCGTATTAACACATTAACCTGATGAATTACGACTATCTCAACGGCGTATTCTTAAATCAAAAGTATGAAAATTCGTAGTCTTAAAAATGCGTAACCTAACCTAACCTAACGTTAGGTTTGTGTAACATGGTTTGTGCCCCTTTATACCGCCTGCTCGCGTCCCTAACCTAACCTAACCTAACGCTAGGTTTGTGTAACATGGTTTGTGCCCCTTTATACCGCCTGCTCGCGTCACGGCAAAAAAACATCCCTGTTTTCAAGTAGTTTAGCGGCTACGCTAGGTTTGTGTAACATGGTTTGTGCCCCTTTATACCGCCTGCTCGCGTCCCTAACCTATCCTAACCTAACGCTAGGTTTGTGTAACATGGTTTGTGCCCCTTTATACCGCCTGCTCGCGTCACGGCAAAAAAACATCCCTGTTTTCAAGTAGTTTAGCGGCTACGCTAGGTTTGTATAACATGGTTTGTGCCCCTTTATACCGCCTGCTCGCGTCCCTAACCTATCCTAACCTAACGCTAGGTTTGTGTAACATGGTTTGTGCCCCTTTATACCGCCTGCTCGCGTCACGGCAAAAAAACATCCCTGTTTTCAAGTAGTTTAGCGGCTACGCTAGGTTTGTGTAACATGGTTTGTGCCCCTTTATACCGCCTGCTCGCGTCACGGCATAAAAACATCCCTGTTTTCGAGTAGTTTAGCGGCTACGCTAGGTTTGTGTAACATGGTTTGTGCCCCTTTATACCGCCTGCTCGCGTCACGGCAAAAAAACATCCCTGTTTTCAAGTAGTTTAGCAGCTACGCCGGGTTTATGTAACATGGTTTGTGATACAAAAGAACGTGCCCCTTTATAACGCCTACTCGCGTCAAGGCATAAAAACTCCACAATACTAGTTGGTGTACCTTCCTAAAATATTTGAGAATCAATTATAAAAAATAAGTACTTAAAATATAAACATGTTATTTTACGTTATAAATATTACTGCTTAATGGCAACACTTAATTTTGTGTGGTAAAAACATCTATGTTATCGTGTTTTTCTATGATCTTTGTACTACATGTGTCAAAATACTTCCGGAATGATTATTTTCATGTGTGTGTGTATAGAAAATTTTTTAAGTCGTGTAATTAAGTTAATATTGCTTGCCGCCGCCTAATTCTTTCAGATTCGGATTCCCCGGCCCATAGTTAGTATAAAAATAACTAGTTTGATTTTCTAGGAATCACAATGCTTCCAAAATGGCTATTTTCCTGTATGTGTATAAAATTTTTTAAAGTCGTTTAATTCAGTTAATATTGCTTGCCGCCGCCTAATTCTTTCAGATTCGGATTCCCCGACCCCAAATTAGTATAAAAATAACTAGTTTTATTTTTTAGGAATTTTACCCAAACACCGAACTTTAGCCTTTTACTTTAATAAGTATAATTGTAATACGTACGCCTCGTACGTCATACATATGTCTGTTAATGTTATATTATCGTTAACACAAGCTTATGGGTCCGAGTGGTTAATGTTTCACAAATATTGTTTCAGAAAATGTTCCAGACTTTGAATGATTTTGGAGCTTTACGTTAGGAACACCTTATAACATTGTTTGGCAGACCATAACACCGTTAATGGCAGGTAAAATTAATAATGCTACTAATTCATATGTTCATATGAACAGAAGTGAGAATACTTTTCCCTTGTGATAAACAAAGTATGTCATCACAAGGGAAAAATACTGTATATTCTGTTCACAAACTTTGTTTAATGTGATATATTTTTTTCAGAACACATGATGCGGTTTTTACCGTGAGATGGCTGAAATGGGTCCCCGATGAAGGTATAGGTACTCTGTTTAATTTCGGTTGAAAGGAAATTTAGAATATGTAGATTTTTTATTTCATTCTACAAGAACTGTACGGTGACTGCTGGAAAGGAAAAATGGATAAAACGCTATATAGATGTGACATTGAAGATGAACGTATATAAACAAACAATACAGGTATTGTTTATGTTGATCTTTAATGTCACAGCTGTATGACGCTTTAGCCATGTTTTCTTTCCATTCCTTTGTCGATATTCTTTTTCAAACCATTTTTAAATTCATCGAATTCACCGAACCAGTGTTTTTATGTGCTATTATCGATTGTCTTTCTGAAAATAAAAAGAATTTAAACATGTACCCCCGAGTTATCATTTTTCAAGCAGAAAAATGTAAATTCGTCGTAGAAAACCAATCATTATTTGAAAATGTTTTCCTTTTATAAGGAGTTCATATTTCAAGTATTTTAGGTTTTTTACTAACGCTTGAATTTCTGATTTCCTCAGGATAACAGGTTTCCATCTGACAAAGCTCCTTGCTGAGGAAATGAGCTTTAAAAATTATGTAAAGCTCATTCCCTCAGGCTTTGTCAGATGGAAGGTTGTTTTCTTGGGGAAACTAAAACATTTTTCTGCTTTCAAGCATTTTTATTTTTAAATAATTTATTTGGCTAATGAATTAATAAAGTAGGTCCAATGCAATTATATTGTCTATGGTAGCAAATGGCCTTGAACTTCCTCTATGTTATTAAGACAATAGTCTTTGGTGGACCATTTTATTTTTGGTTAAGTTGGTGACAGTGATGACGAAATTTCTAGTATGGAGAAGGCCCGAAGATATCGATCTAGGGATTGGTTTATTTATGCACTGACGTCTGAGGCCGCTTGTCACCCGGTGGCCGCGAAAGTTATTAAAAAGAACATTATTTAAATAGCCAGGCCTCCAAAAGGTCAATGATTGATCTGTCATTTCGATAGCTATTTACAATTTATTTTCCGACAAGTTTAGCCAAACCTAGTTTGCTCGATTTGTAAATAAAATGCACAAAAAGTAAGACGCTGCTCTGAGCCACAGACCATGCTGTTCAACGGCCTCAATGCTAAGCAGGCTCTCAACGACGATGGACTCCTCATCGCAGCCTGGTTCTGCCCTTCAAACCATACGTTGAATGTAAGATATGGATTTTATTATACCTCTAATACTTTAACCAGGGATTTAACCGGTCTTTTAAAATGTGATTAATTTTAAGTGAGTGGTACTATGGCACCCCCAATCAGGGTATGTTATGAGGCTGAACTGAATGGGGAGGAAAGAATATGAGAAATTTGAAGGCTGCGAAATGCCTGGCCATTCACACCTGGTCACCTAACACAACTATTGCCATTTCAAGCAATGTATCGCTTCTAAATGGTGGTTTTTCACCGGCTGTTTGGAAGGGCTTTGAAAGAATGGATTTTTAATAAAGATCTTGAAAAGACCACGATTAAATAAGGGAGGAGAGGGAAATATTCCTAGTATATAGGGAAATATTGCATGAGAACAAGTCGATGTCATCTACTGTGGATGGATGTTCCGCTCTTGTCCGGCGAATTTCTTGCTGGTGAACCGATACCAAAGGGATCTCATCAATTTATTAACATCATCTGCTACGTGTATTGCCTAGATCTGAATAACCAGACAGTTACCAATTTCCTCCAGACTCGAAAGCTGCTGTTTTGTTACTATTAATTTTTCATTATTTTTGACATAGGTAAAAGCAAAACTTAAATCTCAAAGCATAAAGCTAGAGGCAAAAATCTAATCGCTTAACACTCAAGCTTAAAGCACAATCTTTAATTTCTCCCAATTATGTCTAGGGTATTGCACTGGTCGTCTTCTCTCGGATTCCTTGTACTATTCAATTATAATTTTCAGACGAATCTGACCACATGGCGAAGGAGCGTCTGCCCATCCGAGGCCACACATTCGAGGAGCACGTGGAATCCTTCATCAGCTACTGCGCCACCACCGTGGGGCTCTAGGTCATGCAGTGGTCACGCGTGCCCTACCTCTGCGAGGGGGACTTCAACCAGTCCCCTACTACTGGCTGAATGACTCCATCTTCATCGTCAAAAAGGACCCAAATTTCCCCGAAACCACGGCTGAATAGGAGTTTTAATAGGTTTACTTATATTACCTCTTATCACCTTTGTATTTTGATATCCCTCATCTGTGAAATAGATTATATTTATATTTCTATTGAATGTTTTCAAATAAAATATTAGCATATGAAAAATCAATGGTTTATCAAGTAAATTATAAAAATAAATGTTAATTAATATTGTATAGTATGGAGGTTGGGAGATTTTTTCGATTAGTTACCCCAAAATAAATGTGTCCAAATACATAGTGTGCAATGCTATTTATTACCCCTCTGAGACTTGAAATTGAGAAAAAACTGACTTATTTATTCTACACTAGTTGCATATTTAATTTGCTAATCTTATTTTCTTTATTTTAACAGGTTGACTGTTCACAAAGTAGCTCACGCGTTGACCGATGCTATCACAACTATATAATATTATGATGTAAAAAAAAAAATGCCAAAACAATAAATAATTTATGTATAATGTTAATTATTTGTTGTACCGATATGTTCTTCTATGTGTATAATGTTTGTAAATGTTTTACGACACATTTATATTATGTCTGTAATCTCGTTCTTTTCATATTGACCTCGAGAAATAAAAGAAAGTTTTTTTTATTTATTTATATATTTGTTAAATTATTTTGTGTTATTTAGTACCAATAATCAACAATCTTTTTTAAGTCTGAAAATGTCCGTAATAGGATGAAACCGGTCCTGGTGAAATATAAAATTAGTGGAAGAAAGTACAAAAGTGTTTTAATTTGGCAGTAGCTGTCGACACTCACTCTTTATTTTAATAAAACAAATATAATAATGATCTTTTCGTTATTTGTTTTTCGTTATTTTAACACCCCAAAAACAAATAACGAAAATAGTTTGGCCGTGAAAATCTTAAAACGTATCATAATAATGATAGTTTATTTCAGAATGTTGTGCAATGCAATACATTCCATATTTTGAAGTAGTTCAAACATTGACAAAATAACAATGCATTCATACATAGAATGGAACAGAAAATAAATGAAAAATATAGTATATAATAATAAATCCAAAAAAATATGCAAATATCCGTTCATGGGGGATATTTGACAGGCTCCCATTTTCAGAAGGGCATCAGGGGGGAGTCCATCTCCATCCAGGCAACCATGGCAGTGATGATGGTATTCTTTGACTGGCGTAGTCTGAGCCATAAGCTTCCCCTGCGGTGAAACAAAGGTTTATTTTAATATAAACAGTTAACTTTTCCTTTTTATTATGTCTGTGCATCTTTATCTAGAGTCGGTCTATCACACGGAGTATCAAAAGACAATATGACTTCCACTGCCACGTCTTCTAGATTCACAGGCAATGCCACTTCATCTTGTGGTTTTGGTTTTGTAGAATTTATATATATTTTTTCACGTACTTAGGTATCAGACGCCTTTCTTGTCTGTTTCTTAATTCTAAATTACCTATTTCTAAGGAACTACACCTTTCAGTAGCTTTTGCCAGTACAGTACATATGAAAATAAAATTAGGCTCAAACTTCCATACTTGCGCATTGATATATATATATATACTAGATGACTAATGACTAATGACCGCGCCAAAGCATTGCCACTGTACATATGTCCAAAAGCATGTGCCCCGCTAACGTCAGTCCAGTGCTCATTGTGACGCCGACCGACTTGTGCCGGACGATACGCGATCAAAACTATCACCAAAATGGTTAAATGCGTCGCGAAAAAATGCGATTCAACATAATAAAGCAAGTGGAATTACTTTCCACACCTAAGTTTATTGTTTACATATTCACATTTAATTAAAAAAAGCAGAAAATGAAATAAAATGTCAAATACTCTAATATAGGTTCAGTGTTGCCACTAAAAAGTCGTTTTGGTTTGCTACATTAATGGGAGAATACATAATTTATGGAATAAGTTACTATGGAGGTAACCATATTAAAATACTTAATAAAAATTATGTTTTAATCTTCATACAACATACTTCATTAAAACTTATGTTAGTTTATTAATGAATAATCTAGTAAGTAATTATATTTTTTTACGTATTTTATATTAATAATTTTGCAGGGCACCATTAGATGCAGCACGCCGTGAGAAGTGGGTGGAAATAATTCGATTGCCGAGAAAAGAACTTTGAAAACACTTTTGAAACAATTTCTGTTTGAGTATTATATACTATTGGTTCAATAAAAAATATTGGAACAAATAATGACTTCATTATTTCATTAGTTGTGCATTCTTTTAGTCATATAATGAAAAATACAAATTAAAAATAATTTAAATAAGTTTATTTTATTACAAACTAACGTAAAAAAAAAAACTACTTCATTGTTTATTTTGGGTAAAATTTCAAATAGTATGCAACACCAAGCCGCTATTGCAGGTTTGCGTTTCTGGCTTTGTCTAATCCTAGCGGTGGTAATGTTCTCGTGACTTGTGCAAGTGAGACAAAGATATGTTTACGTTCAAATGTTTAGTGATTCCAAAGCTGCGTCGTTGAGTTGTAAAGTGGTTACGTTTTTTTCGATGAGCGGTAATGAAGTTTGCTTTTCTATTTTTAAACCTCAATGTACTTGCGTGATATAAAATACAAAATGGTCTACTTAAGAAATAATAATTAGATTTTTTTCCTAAAACACTTCTACTGAAAATTAAATTACAATCACGAGATATACAGACATGGGACGAGAAAGGCAAAGCAAATTAGATTGCTAACAATGAAGAATTAGCTGCCCAGAAATCTCGTGCCAGACAGTTTGATAACCGTGTAATAAAATGATTGCAACAATTGAAAATGTTTAATTTAAAAAAAGGAAAAAGATATTATGTCCACCATAATTATTAATGTTAGTTGTAATTGACTACACTTGTATTTAAAGGTACGTTTGTCAAATAATGTCAACTGCGAAAGAAGGCAAAACATTGTGTATAAAATTTTGTGCATTTTATGTCAAATGTTTCTTTACGTGTTCATTACACTACACAAGTACTCTTTATATTATATTGGGGATTAAATTATAGTAAGATATTAATTGAATGAGTCATGTACTTACTGTTATGGTTAATATTATTGAATACATAATCGGTGTCCCTGAAATGAAGGGATTGGTATATTTATGGACTACAGAATCAGGAGTCGGTGCCCATTTGGGACGCCGATTGAATGAATCCATTTCGCTTTCAAGTCTTTCAATCTTTGGGAAACTCGTGCCCACCCCTATTTCTACACATTGGAACACTACAACAGGTTGACGGCATTATTATAATATGTAAAAACACTAAATTGCGCCAAACGGCCTAAAAAATGTATGGGATCTGACACATAAATAAACCAATCCCTAGATCGATATCTTCGGGCCTTCTCCATACTAGAAATTTCGTCATCACTGTCACCAACTTAACCAAAAATAAAATGGTCCACCAAAGACTATTGTCTTAATAACATAGAGGAAGTTCAAGGCCATTTGCCACCATAGACAATATAATCGCATTGGACCTACTTTATTAATTCATTAACCAAATAAATTATTTAAAAATAAAAATGCTTGAAAGCAGAAAAACGTTTTAGTTTCCCCAAGAAAACAACCTTCCATCTGACAAAGCCTGAGGGAATGAGCTTTACATAATTTTTAAAGCTCATTTCCTCAGCAAGGAGCTTTGTCAGATGGAAACCTGTTATCCTGAGGAAATCAAAAATTCAAGCGTTAGTAAAAAACCTAAAATACTTGAAATATGAATCCTTATAAAAGGAAAACATTTTCAAATAATGATTGGTTTTCTACGACGAATTTACATTTTTCTGCTTGAAAAATGATAACTCGGGGGTACATGTTTAAATTCTTTTTATTTTCAGAAAGACAATCGATAATAGCACATAAAAACACTGGTTCGGTAAATTCGATGAATTGAAAAAGAATATCGACAAAGGAATGGAAAGGAAACATGGCTAAAGCGTCATACAGCTGTGACATTAAAGATCAACATAAACAATAGCTGTATTG
This sequence comes from Limnephilus rhombicus, assembly GCA_929108145.2. Taxonomy (NCBI): domain Eukaryota; kingdom Metazoa; phylum Arthropoda; class Insecta; order Trichoptera; family Limnephilidae; genus Limnephilus; species Limnephilus rhombicus. The sequence continues at coordinate 44,622,557 of OV815283.1, forward strand.
TTTGTTTATATACGTTCATCTTCAATGTCACATCTATATAGCGTTTTATCCATTTTTCCTTTCCAGCAGTCACCGTACAGTTCTTGTAGAATGAAATAAAAAATCTACATATTCTAAATTTCCTTTCAACCGAAATTAAACAGAGTACCTATACCTTCATCGGGGACCCATTTCAGCCATCTCACGGTAAAAACCGCATCATGTGTTCTGAAAAAAATATATCACATTAAACAAAGTTTGTGAACAGAATATACAGTATTTTTCCCTTGTGATGACATACTTTGTTTATCACAAGGGAAAAGTATTCTCACTTCTGTTCATATGAACATATAAATTAGTAGCATTATTAATTTTACCTGCCATTAACGGTGTTATGGTCGGGTAAAGTTCGGTTTATGGGCGAAATTCCTAAAAAATAAAACTAGTTATTTTTATACTAATTTGGGGTCGGGGAATCCGAATCTGAAAGAATTAGGCGGCGTAATTGAGTTAACTAGTGTATTGTTTACCTGACAATAAAATACGTCTGTACCTTATAATTGAGTCTATTTAATTACAAACCAACAGGTTATGGGCCACATCATGCTTAAAGACACTGTGTTGTGATCAATGACTTTTAGTATAAAATTGTGATTAACATTTGAATCGAACAATGTCGTTCCAACTCCCTATTGAAAAGCTGAGGGGCCGTGAGAACTATGACATCTGGAAGTTCGCTGCTCAAGCATATTTAGAAGACCAGGAATTATGGGAATGTGTCGAAGGTACGGAATCAGACCAGAAAAAGGTTAAAAAATGTCGTTCCAAGATTGTTTTGTTGATTGAACCTGTTAACTATGTTCATGTCCAGTCTGCTACAACCGCGAAAGAAGCCTGGGACAATCTTGCTACTGCTTACGACGATAAAGGTCTTACACGGCGCGTCGGGTTACTAAGGACCCTAATTACAACAAAGTTAGAAAACTGTAAGTCTGTTGAAGATTACGTCGATAAAATTATTACTACTGCCCTGAAATTGACTAATATTGGTTTGAAAGTTGATGATGAATGGATAGGTACCATTCTTCTTGCGGGGCTTCCAGAAAAGTACACCCCCATGATTATGGGCATAGAGAGCTCTGGAATAAAAGTGACTGGGGATGCAATAAAGACAAAATTGCTACAAGATGTTTCGCATAATAATTCAACATTAGAAAATCCCAATGACATTGCTATGTACGGATCTGGCTCACCCAGATGGGTAAAATACAGTGTTTCTGGATCGGGTAGTCGCAGTTCCAGAGAGGCGGCAGAAAACAGTTCATCCAGAAACAGATCGGAGGAAATAATTACTCCCAACCCTGCAGATTATAAAAAGGGACCCCGCTGTTACCGATGCAACAGAAATGGTCATGTAGCCCGAAACTGTGAGGTGACATTTGATAAAAAAAAATGTGGAAACAAACAAAGTTCAATGTACACTGCTTTTTCCGTGACTTCTGAATCAGCTGATGAATGGTTTCTCGACTCGGGGGCTTCTGCACATTTAACAATGACTGATAATAATTTATTAAATAAAATCAAAAAATCTTCCCAGTTAGGTATCACTACTGCCAATGGTGATCAAATGATCAGCGACACAGTTGGAAACCTGCAATTAATCACATCTTGTGGAGAAACAATAAATGTAAGTGATGTGTTTTATGTTCCACAAGTGAAAGTAAATTTGCTATCTGTTAGTAAAATTGTTAGCAAAGGTAATTCTGTGGTTTTTAATTCAACTGGAGCAAAAATTTTAAATCGTAACAATCAAATAATTGGAACAGCATCACTAGTGAATAATTTATTTAAATTGAATGTGCAACGCAATGTTGGCTTCGCTGTTCAAACAAAAGCTAATGATAGCACTCTTTGGCACAGAAGAATGGCCCACCTAAATTATGACAGTTTAAATAAATTGAAAAATGGATTAGTTCATGGAATTCAGTTTTCCTCGTGTAACCCATCAGATCTTTGTGAAGTTTGTGTGAAAGGGAAGAGCCACAGGTTGCCTTTCCAATCGAGCAATTCTAGAGCTGCAAGACTACTTGAAGTGATCCACTCAGATCTTGTAGGACCAATGCAGACAAATTCATTATCTGGCTCTAGATATATTCTCACTTTTTTGGATGATTTCAGTAGAAAATCCTTTGTATATTTTCTTGTGACAAAAGATCAGGTGGCAGAGTGTTTTGAAACATTTAAAAAACATGTTGAAACGCAAACTGGAAAGAGAATCAAGACTCTTCGTACTGATAATGGAGGTGAATTTTGCAAGAAGCGATTAGACAAAATCCTGCGTGATTGTGGTATTGAACACCAAACCACGGTTCCATACACACCGGAACAGAATGGTCGGGCTGAAAGACTGAATAGATCAATCCTGGAGCGTGCCAGGTGTCTTTTGATTGAAGCTAACCTCCCAAATATTTTTTGGGCTGAATCAGTCTTCACTACAGTCTATTTGATGAATCGTTCGCCCAGCAAAAATGTGGATAAAACTCCCGAGGAAATGTGGTCAGGAAGAAAACCTACTGTAAAACATGTAAGGGTATTTGGCTGCAAAGCCTATGCACACATTCCGGATGCACACCGAAAAAAGTTAGACCCTAAATCAAAACCATGCATTATGATGGGATATAGTCTTCTGTCCAAGGCTTATCGTTTGTATGACCCTAACAATAATTGTATTTTTGCATCAAGAGATGTCATTTTCTCTGAGAATGAGGAAGGAGTTTCACTCCTCACAGGGAAACAGGATAATTTAAGAGGATCTTTCTTTCCTGCAGCGGAAGATGAATGTTCCCCAATAAATGAAGATATTGTATCTAAGGACTCACCCGAAAAAGTTGGCTCAGTGGATTCAGAGGACAATGCGGATATACGGGATACTGAACACTTGCTAAATCCGCACGTTGCAGACTTACAGTCTGGTCTAAGAAGGCAGGACAGGGTTAGGAATCTTCCCAAAAAATATGATGATTTTGTAGTTTATACTGGTGTTAGTGATGAACCCTCAGATCCCTTGACCATTGAGGAGGCAATGGAGCGATCAGATAAACAACTTTGGATTGAAGCAATGGACCGTGAAATGGAATCACAAATGGATAACAACACATGGGAACTGGTCGATCTTCCATCTGACAGAAAACCTTTAAACAGCAAATGGGTTTTTCGCACAAAGAGAAATGCAAATGGGGATATAGTCCAGCGTAAGGCTCGTCTAGTAGTGAAAGGTTGTGCTCAAAGAAAGGGTTTGGATTTCGAAGAAACCTTCTCACCTGTGGTCCGATACAGCTCCATTCGATACTTAATGGCATTAGCGGCTGAACTTGATTTGGACATAGATCAGATGGACGCTGTTTCAGCATTTCTCCAGGGCGATCTTCAGGAGGAAATCTACATGTACCAACCAACAGGAGACCAAAAGTCTGATAAAGTTTGTCGCCTAAGGAAAAGCCTATATGGATTAAAACAATCAAGCCGTGTTTGGAACATAAAATTGGATGCATGCCTGAAGAATATTGGGTTTAAACAGTCAAGATATGATCCATGTGTGTATGTGAAAAATGAAAATGCGACTGTGTTGATCATTGCTGTTTGGGTGGATGATCTACTTATTTTTTCTAGCGACAAATCACAAAAATATGCTGTTAAAAATCAGCTCAAAGAAAGTTTCAAAATGACTGATATCGGTGAAGCCAAATATGTGTTGGGATTCCAGTTGACTCGAGACAGGCAAAACAAGAAGCTGTGGATAAGTCAAAAGAGCTATATTGAACAGGTTCTGAAGCGCTTCAATATGTATGGATGCAACCCTGTGGACACACCACTAAGTCCTAATGAAAAACTCTCGAAACAGCAATCACCAAAAGATGAGAACACCTCAGCCATGATGAAAAATATTCCGTACCAAGAGGCAGTCGGTAGTTGTTATTTGCCTCTCAAGTTACCCGACCTGACATTTCATTTGCGGTTAGTTATGTGAGTCGTTTCAATAACAATCCAGGTCAAGTGCACTGGGCTGCAGTCAAACGAATTATGCGTTACTTAAAGGGTACTGCAGATTGGAAACTGGAGTTTGATGGATGCACACCCTCTTCAATTGTTGGTTTCTGTGATGCTGATTGGGCCAGTGATTGTGACGAAAGGCGATCTGTGACAGGCTACGTTTTTACTAAATGTAAAGGAGCTGTTTCTTGGGGGACAAAAAAACAACCAACTGTGGCGCTATCGACAACCGAAGCAGAGTACATGTCCATGTCTGCTGCGACACAGGAGGCATTGTGGTTAAGAGGTCTGGCTCAGGAAATCGACAGTGCAGTATATGACACTCCTACAGTTATCCACGTGGACAACCAGGGAGCGGCAAATCTAGCCGTGAATGGGTGTTACCAAGCCAGACCCAAACATATAGATGTGCGACATCACTTCCTTCGTGAGAAGATCCAATGCCAACTAATTGAATTCAAATACATCCCTACAACTAAAATGGTAGCCGACTCTCTCACCAAAGCTTTGGATAGAGAGAAATTGATGAGATGCATTTGCAATCAGGGTATCATCAAATAGGGAGGGTGTTGGAATATTTGATGCTGGCAACACTGATAGTTCCGGAACAATCTTCTTTTGTTATTTTTCTTCTTTTTGTAATTAAGTTAACTAGTGTATTGTTTACCTGACAATAAAATACGTCTGTACCTTATAATTGAGTCTATTTAATTACAAACCAACAAAAACGCTATATAGATGTGACATTGAAGATGAATGTATATAAACAAACAATACAGCTATTGTTTACGTTAATCTTTAATGTCACAGCTGTATGACGCTTTAGCCATGTTTCCTTTCCATTCCTTTGTAGATATTCTTTTTCAAACCATTTTTAAATTCATCGAATTCACCGAACCAGTGTTTTTATGTGCTATTATCGATTGTCTTTCTGAAAATAAAAAGAATTTAAACATGTATCCCCGAGTTATCATTTTTCAAGCAGAAAAATGTAAATTCGTCGTAGAAAATTAATCATTATTTGAAAATGTTTTCCTTTTATAAGGAGTTCATATTTCAAGTATTTTAGGTTTTTTACTAACGCTTGAATTTTTGATTTCCTCAGGATAACAGGTTTCCATCTGACAAAGCTCCTTGCTGAGAAAATAAGCTTTAAAAATTATGTAAAGCTCATTTCCTCAGGCTTTGTCAGATGGAACGTTGTTTCCTTGGGGAAACTAAAACATTTTTCTGCTTTCAAGCATTTTTATTTTTAAATAATTTATTTGGCTAATGAATAAATAAAGTACGTCCAATGCAATTATATTGTCTATGGTGGCAAATGGCCTTGAACTTCCTGTATGTTATTGTCTTTGGTGGACCATTTTATTTTTGGTTAAGTTGGTGACAGTGATGACGAAATTTCTAGTATGGAGAAGGCCCGAAGATATCGATCTAGGGATTGGTTTATTTATGCGCTCAGTGGAACCTCTGAGCTGGTGGCGAATGCACGCCGTTTTTGCTCCGTGCGGTCTATGATAATATAATATTACGAGACATATGAATATGAATGGCATATGAGGCGAGCCTGACTTATTAAAATGTATAAGTAGATACATACATTTAATGCACTTACAAAAATTTCACTTATACGTAATTTATTGCGACTGGATTTACCTAAAAAGTCAAAATAAATAAATAATATTTTATTGATGATTTATACAATATTATTACAATAAAAAATATATGATTTTTGTTAGAATAACTTTTTTTTTATAATACAAGACAATATTATATAAAGACAAGTGATCCTCGATTTCGGGTCCCGATTGCGATCACTACCTTTGGAAGCAAAAACTTCTTTGGCACCGTTGTGATTTGAAACTCGATGAAACGAAAAAGTGGCACTAAAAAGAGACAAAAATCTATAGGATTTAGCCTGCGAGATAATGTCTCCTCTTTGTGCGGTGCTTCGTAGCCTCTCCACTCTTTTCTACATTAGTTTTCTGAAGGTTTCACTTCTACCGCGTGTGAACTAGACATTGTATTTTTCTGTGTCTTGTTATTTTTCATATTTTTATTAGTATTGTCTTCAATGGTTCAATGGTATAAAAAATATATTTTCCCCTTGTCTTTTGTTTCACATTAAAATAAAGGTGACCGGCCAACTCAGAATGAAACCAACTCAGAAAGGAAAAAATTGATTAAGTTAGGTTAGGGTTACCGGCTATTTTAAAATTATTTTTTCATAGCTTTTAATGACCTTTCTGAGGTGTTTCTCAGTTGGTTTCATTCTGAGTTGGCATGGAACCAAAATAAAAATAGATTAACGTAAACATAGTATAGCCTAAGTAGACGTCCGCCGCGCTTGGATGCTCCGAACACACTGGCGCGCTCGCAAGTGTGTGGAAGCCAGCCATTCGTTTGCCAGAGCTTGCCTGAGCTTGCGGCAAGCCGTTTGTCGCAAGCATGTAGCGGTACCATTACAAATTCTATAAGTTATACATACTGCAACTTTAGTTAAAACGTTGAAAAAGACCTTCGCGATTATCTCTCCTGAACCTGTTGTAAACATTTTTACCAAAAATCGTTTCGTAATCTCAGAGTAAACATTATGTTAAAACAAGCTATTAAATTAAAAGCACTTCAGTGTATCTACATTTTTATTGTAATTCGCCTAAACATTCTGAATTTTTCAACTATCCTCCGCCATACAAAAATGTATGGCAAAAAATACGCCGCGCGATGTCATTGATATACCTCTAGGTATTTTAATGTCAAAAATACACGGAACTGAACAAATGTGCACCATCTACAATAAGGTCGCCAGCATGGGAGTAGGCGGTAAACACAAAGAGCTTAGTCAGTCAAAGTACCGGAAATAGTCATATAGTTTTAGAAAGCAACGAAAGATGAGATAAAATCATTTTTACGAACGCAGGATAATATAATAATAACATTTGTACCTAGCGGCGAACACAGAGCGGCGAAAGCAAAGCGGGACCGCAATAAAAATTGGAAAGCCAGGATATTGTCGGCAGGAACACACAAAACAATAAAATAAACCCAATATCGCCGCGTCGGGCGAAGGCAATAAACCTTTTCCTTTGGCTCACGAAGCCGCTGCGGCCGATGGGAATGTTTCAAGGCTGTGAATTAGGTTCAATCCTTGAGGCGACGAGAGAATTCTCAACACGAATTCAGTCACCATTTGCCCGGCCTAGGGGTTGGTACTCCACTTCGCCAACGGAGTGTCCCGACCAGGGATAAAAAATTAATAGTGTTTTTTTTGCAACCCGGCCAGGGCTTTGCAACGCTCTCCAAACTGCACGCGACCCCGCGGAATTTCCCGACCAGGGAAATTACCAGACACGCTCGCGGATTTCGACCAGGAACCGCCGATACGTTCGTGAACTTCCGCCAGAAAGTCCAACCAAGTGACCGTGAAATATTCCGACCAGGAATTTGCGCAAGTTCCACTGTGCACAAATTTTCACCACAAAAAACTCTCGCGACTCTACCTGTGCAATAACAAGTGAAAAAAAATAGAACTTAAGTTTAAAGTTCCTAGTGACTGTGTGCTTACGCGGAGACTCCATCATCAGCAACCAAAGGGAAGTGACTGAACATTTTATTTATTTTAACCACCGAAGTGATTAGATTCTGAACAATTACACAAAGACTTTACCGTAGAATTAAGCAAACAGACTTTCTAAATTTAAGACTAATTAATTAAGTAGTTTTAAGACTAACCCTAGATTAATAATTAACACCTGCCTTTTGTGTCCTAATGTAATAAATGTGTCGTTTCGTAAATCGGTAGCTTTTTTAATTGTAAGGCGCGGGTGTATCATTTTTTTTTTAAATTGTTTATTTGGCTTTCACCCATTAAGGGTGATCTTGGCCATTTATTAAAGTAAGTTACATATTTTTAAAATTATTTACATTGCCAGTTTTTTTGTAAATTAGTTACATTATCAATTTTTTTTAAATTATTTACATTTTCAGATTTTTTTTAAATTAGGTACATTCTCAGTTTTTTTAAAGTAGTTACATTTTCATATTTTTTTAAAATTAGTTACTATTTCAGTTTTTTACATGGAATAGATAAATTATATTAGCAAATACTTATAGACAATGGGCCAAGACAAATATTCATAAGATTATACAAGTTGTACTAACATACAGAGTTGGTATTAGTAGTAATTACAAAATTGTAGAGTAGGAAGATGTACAGGTTCCCAAAAATAGGAACCTATACAACTGTACACACAGAGTAACACACAGAGTTGGCATTAATAGTAATTACAAAATTTAAGAGTAGGAAGATGTACAGGTTCCCAAAAATAGGAACCTGTACATATTCCATACTTCCATTTTCATACAGAGTAACACACAGAGTTGGTATTAATAGACATTACAAAATTGTAGAGTAGAAAGATGTACAGATTCCCAAAAAAAGGAACCTGTACAACTGTACATAATAACACAGCTAGAAACAAATGTATACGTATGGAAGAGAGAGGAATGTGATTGATGCTTAAATGTTGAGGCCATTTTTGTAAATAAATTTTGCTAACAAATAGTGAATTTCAGGAGAGTTGAGACTAAGAAGGCAGGGTACACTGGTAGGGAATTCAATTTTAAGTTTTAACAATTCAGGTATGAAGTTTGGAAATTGATCATTGATAGGACACTCAAAAAAATTATGGTCTAAAGTATCCTCTGAACCACAATCACAATAAGGCGAATTGACTATGTGGAATCTGGCGAGATGGCTAAGACAACAAGTACGACCTAAACGCATTCGAATAATGGAAGAGATGTATTTTTTAGGCATGGAAGTGTATTTGTGAAACCAGGGCTTGACAGGAATAGAAGGTTGAATTAAAGAGTACTGGTGACCTTTTAACAGAGAGGATGATTTCCATTCAGAGGACCATTGGCGTTGTAACTTATTTTTTAAAATAGGAAAATAGTCTCTAACAGGAATAGGAATGCTATTTAATGGACCATGAACAATGGATTCCTTAGCAATAGAATCAGCCTTTTCATTTCCAACAATACCAAGGTGTCCTGGGATCCAGGCCAAGACCACTGACACATGAGCCAGCGACAAGGAATGCAGGAGGTCTCTGATAGAGCAGGTAAGAGAGTCACTAATGGAATTGAGAGGGGATGCGCTTATTTTTTGTAATGAGCTAAGTGAGTCTGAAAGGATGAGGGCATTTCTAATGTTGAGAGATTTGACGAGATGTAAAGCTTCTATGATAGCTATGCATTCAGCAGAGAAAATGGAACATTCTTTGGGAAGTCTGTGTGGGAAACACAATTTCCTGTGAGGAGCATAGACACTGGCCCCACAATGGGAGTCCGAACTGAGTTTGGAACCATCTGTGAAAAATTTTATATAATTTGGCCAGTTATTTTCAATAATTTTGTTGAATACTGCATTATTGGATTGAACTGAGTTTTTAATATTTTTTTTACATATTCCTATAAATTGGTGCACCTTTGGATAGAAAGTAAGACTTTTATAGGGATAAGAGTATAAGGGGAGAGATTCATTGCGATAGGAGTTTGTGGAAACATCCAGGAAAGTGTTGAAGCAATTATAGAAAAGGGGAGGGGAATGTTTTTTCCAAAATGGATTCAAATTAACCTCATACTTTAACAATTGAAGTTTGGGAATCAGGGGATGAGAAGTTATTGAGCATGTTTTGAAAATATATTTTTCTGCTAGGCATCGCCTTCTTATATTTAAGGGAGGTTCGCAGCATTCAACTTGCATTGCGTTGATTGGGGAAGATTTCATGGCTCCTAAGATAAGGCGAAGAGATTTAGACTGAATTTTATCTAATTTAAGCGAATTTGAAGTGGACATTGGATCAAACAGACAAGATCCGTAATCAAGATGGCTTCGGATGAGAGCATTGTACAGAAGTTTTAAAGATGATGGGTGTGATCCCCACCACACTCCGGACAGAAATCTAAGGGGATTGATGTTGCTTTCGCATTTCATGATGACATGATTTATGTGAGAATTCCAAGTAAGCTTTGAGTCTAAAAACATTCCCAGGAACTTAACTTCTTTAGAGATAGGGATGATTTCATCGCCAAATCTCACCTGAATGTCTGGGAGCTTTCGACGACGAGTGAAGATGACAACTTTGCTTTTGGAGGGGGAAAGTTCAAGGCCATTAATATTTAACCACGCCAAAAGTTTTCTAAGAGCATTGTTGATTGCTGATGCTGCGATAAAAATATTACGGGATATTTTGTAGAAAGTCAAGTCATCGGCATATTGGAGTATGTTGCACAAGAATTGAATAGATTTTTCTAGATCATATGTGTAAATATTGTACAGGATCGGGCTTAAGACTGACCCTTGCGGGAGACCTTTGAAAATGTGTCTAATGTGGGGAGGGGATTCAGACCCATCTACAAAAATAGTTCTCTGGGAGAGCAAATTGACAATGAATTTTACTAATTTGGGCGGAATACCTATTGCCAGTAACTTTTCTTTCAGGATGGGAATATGAACATTGTCATATGCTCCACAGATGTCTAGAAACACTGCAATGCAATATTCATTTTTAGATAATGCTAATTTGATATCTGTAACAAGAGAGGAAAGGTTGTCAAGGGTACTTTTACCCTTTCTAAATCCAAACTGGGAAGGGGAAAGAATTTGATTTTTTTCTACGAACCAGTCCAATCTATTCTTAATCATTCTTTCAGATACTTTGCAAAGAGTAGAAGAGAGGGCGATAGGTCTGTAGCTCGAACCTATGCTTGGATCTTTGCCACTTTTGAAAATGGGAATGAGATTTTGAATTTTCCAGTCTGGGGGAATAATGCCAGAATCCAGAAAGACATTGATGAGAGAGAGAAAGTAGGTAAGAGAATTTTCATCAGAATGACGGATGAATATATTCAGGATTTCATCCTTGCCCGGAGCTGAGTCATTGAGGATTTCAATGGCTCTTTTTAACTCATCAAAGGAAAATGGAGCATCTAACCATGAAGAAGATTTTAAAGTGAAAGGCAAAGAAGGAAGTTCATCAAAATTAGGGACATAAGGGGGAGCTATTTTATTAACAAAGTCATCAATCCAAATAGCAGAATTACGAGATGGCTTTGGCAGGGAAAAGGAAGATCTAAACCTGCGAATCATGGACCAAACCTCCCCTGCTGGAGTAGCAGGGGATATATTGGTACAGAAATTACGCCAGCTGTTTTTTTTTTTGAAACGGAATGTGCGTTTAGCAACAGCTTAGGCATTCTTGGCTGAGATGTAATTATTCATAGTCATCTGTTGGCAGTATGTCTTATTGGCCGCTTTCCTCTCCTTCAGCACTCTAAGGCATTCCTCATCCCACCAAGGGGGAGGGCGAGCCTTCGAGCCTACAGGAGATGATTTGGGGATAGACTTGTCAGCCGATTTTAGAATGGAATCAGTCCAAGATTTATAAGAGGAGGTGCAATTATCAGAAGAAAGGGAAGGCAGGGAGAGGGAAAGATCCTGGATAGAGTCTCTGAAACGGGACCAATCCGCTTTTTTATAATAAATTTGGGCTTACTTTTAAAGTGATTGGTATCCAACCGTTGAGCCAAATTCAAAATAATGGGATAGTGGTCACTGCCGCAGGGATCTGAAGAAATTCGCCAGGAGATTAGAGGATAGATACTCGGGGAACAGAGGGATATTTCCACCGCACTAGGATTCTGTCCAGGGTGACTAAACCTTGTTGAGGATCCGTCATTTAGGAGACATATGTTCAAGGAGTCCAAAAGTTCAATTAATTTGATACCTGAGGGATCCGAGGAAGAAGAACCCCAGAGTGGGGAGTGGGCATTGAAATCACCCAAAATGACCAAGGGAGAAGAAATTTTGCTAAGCATGTGAACCCACAGTGGAAGGTCAAATGGGGTAGAAGGAGGAATATAGAGAGATACAAATGTAATATTGGAGACAGTGGCTGCCACTAATTGGAAGGATGAATTTGGGGGTTTAATGGAAATAGGGGAGAAGGGGAGAGAGTTTTTGATGAAAAGGGCTGCACCACCCTTCCCATCAATGCGGTCGTCCCGCAGACATTGATAGCCACTCACCTTGAAGAGTTGAGATGGCTTGAACCAAGTCTCAGAGACGGCAGCAATCGATATAGAGTGTAAATGTAGAAGGCGGACGAGGTCATCCTTATTGGAGGTGGCGCTTCTACAATTCCACTGCAGAATTGCTGCTGTTGGGGCAGCCATTGGGAAGAAGAGAATACAAAGAGGAGAGTAACGAGGCAGCGTTGGACGGTAGAGAATTATTATTGTTAATAACAGAGATAAGTAGCATGAGAAGAGTTTGAATAAAAGAAGAATTGTCATTAGAAGTATTGTTGTTTATGGAATTTGCATTTAGATCAGGATTGAAAGCACTGCTGTTAGTTGAATTTGAGTTAGAAAAGACGGGGTTTTGAGGAAAAAGAGAGCTGATGTTACCATTTGGGAACAAGAGCTGGGAGTTATGGCCAAATTGATCATATCCAGGGGTTTTAATTGGACGAGAAGCTTGTTTTGTCATTACAGTTTTCTTGTAAGACAAGTTTGAAGGAGCACTAATTTGGGGTTGAGAGGCAACTTCAGCAAAAGATTTTTTAGAAGGAGCTATTAATTTGGAGGCATAGAAGTATGAAACGCTATTGGAGGCCATATAACTTTTTATGTTTTTTTGGCGAGAAAGTTCGGGGCAGGATGGATGAGTGGCTGTGTGCGAACCTGAACAATTGACGCAAGTGGGGGAATTGGAAGGGGAGGAGCACTGGTCTGCTAAATGATTTTCTGCGCATTTAAAGCAGCGGGGAGAGGAGCGGCATGATTGTTTAGAATGGCCAAACCGACAACAATTAAAGCATTGGATTGTCGGGTACGAATAAATTTCCACCGGGAGAGAGTTGTGGAATAAATAAACGTGAGAGGGAAGGGACTTTCCTTCAAATGTCAGAACTACAGTTTGAGAGGGTTTCCAAACTACAGACTCAGATGATCGATCTTTGAAATTAAGACGCCTAGTCTTAATAACTTTTCCCGAAGATGCTGGAATAATGAGTTCTGAGATAAGCTCTTCTTCAGATAGGTCTACAGGAATACCTCTAACGAGACCCAAGCGAGAGATATTGAAAGAAGGGATATAGGCTTTAAATTTTTTTGCAGAGAGGGAGTCAATGGAATTTATGAATTTATTGGCATTCAACGCGGATGTGAACTCTACACAAATGCGAAATCTGCCCTCTGATCGGATACCACCTGGGGAAATGCCAATTGGTTTTTTTCCAATGAATTTACCAAATTCAAGGGGATGTAAAGAGTGGCCAGGAGAGTTGTTTTGAACATAAACTATGAAGGGAGCTTTTGCTGAAGTCGGATACAAAGAAAGAGGAGAAGCTACAGGAACTGAGACCTGTAAAGAATCAGTTTTTGGAAGGTCGCAAACTTTCCTCTTTTTTTGAGTAGAGGATGGAACTTGAAGGTCTATTATCTCTACTTCACTACCAATGTCAAAATTTGAAGGGTCAGGGGGAGCGGGATCAGGGGGTTTCTTCCCCATGGCAAAGGCCATTAGGGCAAAAGGATATGAAACAAAAATAAAATAACACTTACTGGACTTGGTCAGCAATAAACGAACTCAAAAGAGGACAAAAAACTAAAAATAAAACTGACTAAATGCCAAAAATTCTATTTTTCGTATTAAAACGAAAAAAAACGCAACAGTGTTTTTCAACTGTCAAAATTCGAATCGCGGGTGTATCATCTTATATAACTGTTGAATTTCACAGAATTCATTCAGGGCTTGCGCCCGCGTACAGCCGGTCCTGCCCATCCAGCCCGCATATCCTTTTCCTTCTCAGAATTTCCTTTCCTTTTAAAGACCACACAGCATCCTCAAAGATGACAATGCCCCCGAGGGAAATTATTTTACTCGGGGCTTCAATTCTGCGTGGAGTTACTGTAAAAAAAGCATCTAGCATCGACCAACGCAGGTGCTTCGTACTTCGAAGACAATTGAGTTTTGCTCACCTCAATTTTCCCCAACCTAAATACACCCCGCCACTTAAATAATTCAAGTTGATTCGTTTGACAACATGTATTGAAAAAAATAGAAATAATAAAACCCATGGGTTCCCGGTAAATATGGTGACCAGACACCTACAAAAACTCTGCATACTCGCTATTTGACACTGGCCGAACACTCCATTGGGGTGAAAAGCCATTTAATTTGAAGAAGAACATAATATTATATGCATTGGCAACCCTGGTAAACGCGCGCCGATACCATTTGGCGATTTTTTTTACCACATTTGACATTTGACATTTTTGACGTTTAGGTCGTTTAGATTTATATCAATCTTTGTCATCCATTGACCCATTTCGTCCATATAAACTGTTGTGCCGAATATACAAATATAAAATTACAGAATGTCGAGGGAAAAGAGCGTGTGGTTCGCGGAGGAGATATTATTAGATGCAAAATTGATCAACTTTCAATTGGAAACCGGAGAATGGAACGCCGTAGAGGAAATGCTGCGCGCAGAGTCGCAATTGTCGAGAGATACGGAAACAGGGCGTCTTCGACCGTAAGATTTCACGACATAACCCGCTATACTTTAACTATTCAAATTGAAAATAAAAACATTACTTAGAAACTATCTACAGGCCTCTTCAACTTTTCTATAATATTCGTTTATTCTAACCTGTCTGCTTTTTTCTTCAATAGAGTAGATTGTTGACTCCGTGCATTTATAATAACTAAATTTGTCCATACTATTCATGATTTTAAAAGACAGCATTTTAATTTGTGAAAGAGCCGCCGCACTTATGAGCACAGATTATGGAAATCACACTTCATTTCAACAATTACTTCAAGAAACAACTATTTACTTACACGAAATAGGTTATTTGGTTCTTAGTTTAGGTAAATTAAGTAATTCATGCGTATTTAGTTTGAAACGAAACTTCGCAAATAAAAAAAACATGGCGGCAAAGGAGATGTTTTATTTGGGCAATTTTTAACTTTGAATGAAAATCGTATTTTAATTCATATTTTTCCGTCTATCCCGACTGAAACCGATGGTTCTTGTGGTAATTAAGTTTAGAAGTGTTTATTTTCAAAATTTATGCCTATTAAGTGTAGCGGCATGCGGCTGTTCTTGCACAATTTACCTTTTCTGTTCCAGATTTTCGATCGAGTGTCGCTGATATTGTCTCCATTAATAAAATATTGCAATTTGAGATGAAGTTAAAAATAAAAATAAATATTAATAGATGTCGCACAAAAAGTCAATAGATGTCGCATATTAAATAAAAATGTATAAATTTATCCACGACCCCATCTAGGTAGCATTTGCGCACACACACGAGGGGGGTTTTAGGGTTTAAACCCCCCCGAATTTCGACGACAAGAATATATTATTTTACCGATCAAAAGCAACATAAGAAACGTTTAGATAAATCTGTATGCAAAATTTCTTAGGGAAGAACTCCGGTGCTCACAGTGCTACAGCTGGCCGGCTACCAGTATCACTCGCGATCGCCGCACGGTGTGTTGTGCGAAATGAAAAAATTTACAATATGACTGGATGTCCCCGCCCGCTCTGCCCTCCCGCCCGCGGCACCTCTCCAAAACCGTGCACAGCTAGTGCTGACAGATGCATTGTTTTTTGGTTAATAAATACATCCATGTTATATAAAATTAGACATTTCTAATAAAACCTGTTTTTTTTTACCGATCACCAAGGCAGTTTTGGGGATACGTTTTTTTTAGCATGGGTCAGGTAAGGGAAAATGATAAATTCAGAAATATAGTCCTTAAACTCTGAACTTCAGTACGGTTATGGGTTCACAAGGCCACTTGTCTAATTATTATGCTTGTCAACAAATAGTATCTATTATATTAGAAAATAATAAAAGTTTACCTAGACCCTAAACTAACTGCGATAAATGTATAAAAAATAAATTATTTGAATAATGGATAATTTTTTTTCTCCCTCATCTCATGGATTTGAAAAAACTTTATTATTATTTGTGTTTAATAATATTATTATTTAATTTAAAACTAAAGTTATGTAAATTAAACTTGATAAGAAAAAAAATCGTATGTACTTAAAAAAAATCTTAATATTCAAAGAAATATTGAAAAACTATTTTATTTAATAAACTGTTATTTCCTTATTTAAATTTTTAATTAAAAGTTTAGGAAAACACGGTATTTCATTCTTGGGATATGGCAGCACTAAAACGCTCTGGTCCATCACACATCACAACAAACACGTTGATATTGTTGACAGACGAGTTATTTACGCGCTTCGTAGCAGTAGTGCAGAGTGGAATGGGCGACGTGCATAATATTATTGTAATCGTTTAAATTTTTCACTCGGGTCCCAAGTTATTGTTTATAAATTTAAAATGTCGAAACATCAGCAGAAAATGCCAGACTTTTTCACTTTGCCCACTGACTGGGGCGTTGATGAGCTTTCCCTTGCAAATGTTATGTAATTTTCACATTCAAACAAATTTCGCCTGCGGCGCTTTTTCTATGCGTGTTGTCACGCATATCTTAATGAAGGGGGGGTGTTGAAGAGAATACTATACTTGGATAGTGCACAATGAGCCAGATAAGGCTGGGAACCTCTGATATACACTGTACATTAGTATATAAACGTTTGAATACATATGGATACAGCATGCATTTTATGTTTTGTAAAAACCCCCCCCCGAATTTTTTTTATGTGTGCACCTCTGCTAGGTAGCATTTAGTTTTGAGTTGAATCTTGCAATCATACATAAAGATAGCAGCCAATAAAAATAAGCATTAAGAAAATGAAGATAATATTGGTAGATATTATCTTCTTCTTAATTAAAGTATGATACAGTTAAATAAGACCGAATCGTATAGGGTCACAGGTAGAACTCCGCCCAGCAAGGCTAAGGTCCTCTTCCTAGATGTGACCATAACTTTTTCTAATTTTTCTTTCAGATTTTCAATTGAGTGTTGCTAATATTGTCTTCATTAATTTAATGTTTTCATTTCCAGAAAAAAGGCCTCAGAATACACGCTCCGCCTCATTGCAGAAGTATTACACATCATGAAGCTTGACATTGAACAAGGATCTTACAACCTATCCACTTTAGCCGTCGCCGAACAATGCTTACGATTAATCAGGAGCTGCGCAGCGTCCGGAATGAAGATCCAAACCTACATATCCAAGGATCTTAGTATCCTTGATGACATGCTGACCATATTCACAGAATACCAACACCCCAGTGACGATCTCGTCAATGAAGAACTAGCCAAGAAGTTTGAATCGTGTATGGTAGCTCTAACCCAAACACTAGGCAATCTAGTCGTGAATAATCCATTCAATCAAACCATAATTTGGGAGAAATTTGGATCTAACATAATGAATGCTTTGTTGGGACACAATGAAAAGATTGCTTCATGCGCCGCTATGATCGTATACAACATACTATTAGGCCAACCAAACGTTCTACCCGACGACGTCCTACTTTTAAACGCTCTTGCTTACATGTACGCAGAAGGAAACTCCGAATTCCCGCACTTAATAATTGAATACTTAATCGGCGTAGAAAACAGCTACATTGAAAAGTTGTACAACAGGCTTGAACCAGACACAAGACTGTTGATTTTAAATCTGGCATATAATATATTGATGTCCATTGAAACTCAGGATATAAATGTTTCGGTGAATTTTATTAAATTCATCGCTCACGAGTTTAAGACTAAGTCTGATTGTATTTTGAAGACTGTAGATAAATATGTGAATTCGATAGAGCCCCAAGAAGTTGTTTTCTTATTGGATATCATCGCAACGGCTTCCAGTATGGAGGCCTACTTGGACTGTCTGCAGAGCGATGTATCGCTGTTCATTAATTGTGCTTGTAAGTACTTATTTATCGCTTTATATAATAATAATTACAACATTTTATCCCAGGATATGGGGATGATAGTGCAATCCTACATGTCCCATTTAGTTATATAATACTAGCTGGTTCCCGGCATGCGCTGCTATGCCACTTAACCCCTCCGCAACGTAAGCAGATATATGCGTTAAAAATACGACAGCAGTCAAGTACAATAAGCGTGTTTACATTTCAGCGCGTGTGTCTCCATAGAAACCGTTATAACTCCGTTATTGTTTTAGTTTTTTTTTTTTTTTTTTTTTTTTTTTTTTTTTTTTTTTTTTTTTATTATAGCGACTATATAAAAAATTTTTACATACAAAATGCAATGTGAAATTAAGTACAAAATATTGTATTTCTTAGTCCTCCTCACTAGGGGGTCCTGTGCCGAGGCGGACTAAAGTTATTTAAATATAGTTCATTTGTCTTCTATGTCGTTTTTAGCGTCTTCGCTAGGGTTTTCTCATTGACCTCTTTAAGCCATATTTTTATTCTTGATTTGTATTCAATTGGATTTTTTTATTAGTTTTATGTCTTGGGGGAGGATGTTATGGAGTTTTGTTGCAAAGTATGTATAGTTTCTTTGTCCAAATGTGGTTTTATAACTTGGAATATTTTTTATATCATTTTTATTCGATCTAGTGTTATGCATACACGGTCTAGTAGAGGATTCATTATTTTTGAAGAGCTTCAATAATATATTTTTGGAATATATTTGTTGTACATTTGGTACGTCAAAGTTACATCTGTAAAATAAAAAGTGAAAGGTCGATAGTGAATCATGCTGCACATCTCTATTCATGTTGTCCATAGAAATACATAAAAACCGACCAAATTTATGTATTATAGAAATACATAAAATCCGACCAAACCCCAGCCCAAAGGAACTATCTCACCAATTTACGACTAATCCTAGACCAAAGAACTCAAAACGGTGAAACAGGACTCACAATCAAATACAAAAATAATAAACCCACAATTGTAAATACTAATCCAAAAAACTAAAACCTATTAAGTGTTATTATCAGAATATCAGAGGCTGCCGCACCAAACTTAATGAGCTAAGATCGTCGATTCCAATCCACCCCTTTCATATATATTTCCTGACTGAAACTTGGTTGGATCCGTCATTTAATACAGAAGAACTAGGCTTCACTTTTCATAATACCTACCGCTTCGATAGAAGTACCACTACCAGCACCAAATCAAGAGGAGGAGGTGTAATAATATCTGTCACAAAATCTGTAACTTCGTCCAGATTAAAATGCAAACACAAAAATATAGAACAACTTTACGTACTACTCAAGACGAACCTAGGAAAAATTATTCTTGGATGTGTTTACATTCCACCCGGATCAAATTCACAAGTTTATGAAAATCACATTGAAGATGTAGAGGCCCTCAAGCTCAAATATCCGGAAGCTAGAATGCTGCTAACCGGTGACTACAATATTCCAAACAATATAGACTGGGTTACCATAAGTAATAATCCAACAATTTATGCTAACATATCTGCCATTGCTCGTGAAATTATAAATATGTCTAATTTCCTTGGTCTTAAACAAATTAATAATGTATATAATTCTAATCACCACCTATTAGACCTTGCATTTAGTAGTGATCCTTCAGTAAAACTAAGTAAATCCTTAGACTCTCTTCTCCCCATAGATTACCACCATCCTCCCTTAAACATTACCATTATGAACAACTTTCTTAATACTCACTCTAACACTGTTCCCAATTTTTCTTATAATTTTGCCAAAGCAGATTATCCATTGATAATAACATACTTAGAAAATGCAGATTGGTCATTTTTAGACAGAAACACAAATGTTAATCATAACCTAGAATCTTTTTACTCCATCATCAACATGGCTATCGAAAAATACGTACCCTCTATTCAAGTAATACCATCAAAGTTCCCCAAATGGTTTAATAATGACTTAAAGCAATTAACAAAAAACAAAAAAAATCTGGCACAAAAACTTCAAAGAGAGCAACTCTATCTCAGACTACAAAATATTTCATAAATATAGAACCGACTGCAAAATACTCGCCAGAAAATTATATCAAACATACATACTTAACACAGAAAAGTCTATTTCTTCTGATACCAAAAACTTTTTTACACACATAAACTCACTAAGAAAAAATAAACCCAGCATACCTACTCACATGTATTTCGAAGGGAAAAAATGTGTACGATAAGGATATCCCTAATGTTCAACTTCCATCCTTTCATCCGAAGAAATCGGTCCACATTCCCGCTTTACATATAAATGTTCCGGATGTTATACGTAAAATAAAATCACTCGACATAAAGAAAAAAGCGGGTCCTGACAAAGTTAGTCCTGCTTTTCTAATCAACTGTGTATCGACACTAGCCAAGCCACTATGTCAAATATTTAACCAATCACTTAATTCTGGCTGCTTTCCCGATTTATGGAAAAACTGTTATCTCACACCTGTATTTAAAAAGGGTGATATTCATGATGTCACAAATTACCGACCCATTTGCATGCTCTCAACTATCCCCAAACTGTTTGAAAAACTTATCCTTGACAGAATCTCCATACATATTAATAACATCATTGTACCTAACCAACATGGCTTTATGCCGGGCAGATCCACCCTAACAAATCTTTCCTTGTACGAACAATTTATTGCATGCTCACTCGAAAATAAAACCCAAGTAGATTCAATATATACAGACTTTGTCAAAGCGTTTGACAAAGTTAACCATGAAATTCTTCTCAACAAACTTAGTAAAATGGGAATAGAGGGTAAACTATTGGAATGGTTAAAGAGTTACTTAACCAAAAGAATTCTCCAAGTAAAAAATAACTCTTACCTATCACACAAATTCATGGCTACTAGCGGTGTACCTCAAGGGTCACATTTAGGCCCAATACTGTTCCTACTTTTTATAAATGATATCATCACTGTTTTTGATAATAATGTTGAAGTGTTGCTTTTCGCCGACGACTTAAAACTATTTAAACTTATAAAAACAATAAATGACTGTATTCACATTCAATTAAATTTAAATAAACTACAAGACTGGTGTAAAACTAATAAACTTTATCTGAATATATGTAAATGCCAGATAATAAGGTTTTTCAGAACAAATCAACCCCTTAACTATCAATATAAAATTAATAATGTTTCCCTCACCTCTGTCAATGAGATTAATGATCTTGGCATTATTTTCGATTCCAAATTTAACTTTCTTCCACATATAACTACAGTAACCAATAAAGGATTAAAAATGCTAGGTTTCATTCTTCGAAATGGCAGAGACTTTCAAAATATTTCAACATTAAAAATCCTATATTCCTCTCTAGTTCGAAGTCAAGTCGAATATAATTCTTCTATTTGGTCCCCTCACTTCAAAATCCACTCCGATTCCATAGAAAAAATTCAGCATAAATTCTTAAGATTCATTAACTATAAACTTGGTCTACCAATAGAATCAATAAATTACAATCACTTAATGAAAGAACTAAACTTACTCAAACTTTCAGATAGAAGACTTATTTCCGACTTGACTTTTATTTTTAAAATTGTTAATGGTATTATAGACAGTCCTGATTTATTAAACCTAATTACCTTCCACATACCTACTAGGACTACTCGATCCAAAATTCTTATTAATTGCAACAAAAATATCAGGACTGAGTCATTTAGATACTCGCTTATACCTAGATTGCATGCTGTTGGCAATGCTTTCTCAGAAGTAGTAGATGTGTTCAACTGCACCGAATATAGTTATAAGAAGGCTATAATATCATACCTCAATGACAATAATTAATGCTAGGTATAATAGTGTTCGTCTGCACGGCGTCTATATCATACTCTAATATAGATTCCAAACTGCTTGCTTCATTTATATTAACTATCAGACAGACTAGTTAAGTGATAGCTAATAATGTATAATTTTTTTTTTCTCCAAAATTATTATTCTCTAACTGGCAGCCCTGAAAAGCTGAACTAATTAGCAGTACCTGTAGTAATTTTAAACTTCAGTCATTTCAACTGAAGGTAACAATAATATCATTACTAAGTTAGTCCATTTTAGCCAATTCCTAGAATCCAACAATACGAACAAATAAAAGTAAAGTAGGTATATTATACTTGATGTTGAGAATTTTTCTAAGAATTCACCTTTATTTACTTATGTTTATTCTGCATAAAAATGTGTATTTTGTATGAGCTCATATTCATTTTTGTTTGTTATAATCATAACCTATGTATAACCACTATTTATACCACTGTGTATCATGTATCACAGGATGTAATAGCCATTTATGGCGTTGAAATAAATAAATAAAAAGAACATTCTGTCAGACGCGCAGTCTGACACATAATTTATCCCGCCAAATTTCCGACGGGCGCCCGACATCGTTAATTTCTATTAAATATTTTTATATGAAATGATAAAAAAAGTGAGGTGACAAAAGTGTTTATTACACATTTATACAATAGAATAAGTATTGTTGTTCACATAATCTGTGATTTTAGTACCGTTTTCACATAAAAACATCACGTGAGTCATTTTCACATTTTTTTAATGTTTGCATTCTAAATTTTAATATTTACAAATATTAATATTTATTTGTAATATAATAATTCGAAAGCTTATTTTGTAAACTGTCTAAAACAGTTTTTACTATTCGGCTACGTTCAGAAATGTTTCATTTATAGAGCTTTAATTGTGAAGCGGTTATAACTAAAAGTTTTCGTAAAATGTCATTTCGTTTAAGACACCAAAAGCTAATATTCTCGAAAATTCGGAGGGGTTAATAAAGAAATTATAACTCCCTGCGTGTCCTTTCGCATTCATCCCGTTCCCCTTCCACCTCCCCTTCCTCTCCCACATCACCTTCCCCTCAAGCGTTCCCACTCCGCCTTCTCTGCCTTTCCTCTCCCCTTTCCCCCTTCAGTCCTGGTGTCCAGTCCATTCAGTTTTCAAACAGCTCGCCACCTATTGCATTTTCTTAATACAAATTTCGGTAATTTTTCGGGATTAGTGTCCATGGCTATTATGAATAATTTTTAGAAAAAAATTTTAGATTCGCCTTAATCACTATAAAAGGAAACTTTTTGCATCACGGCTGGCGGAAAATAATGCATTTTAATTTTCAATGTCGTTAAATAAAATTTCACTTCGCGAACCGGCACTACGACAGCCCGCCCGCTGCCGCCCGCCATTTTGTCACATACACAAGCCCGCTAGACAAACCCTGCGTAGCCAAACAAACCATTCAAAAACGTAGGCTGTTTTTTAAAGTAAAGATAACATACACAAGCCCGCTACACAAACCCTGCGTAGCGTAACAAACCATTCAAAAACGTATTTTAACAGTGACAAAATGGCGGGCAGCAGCGGGCCGGCTGTCGTAGTGTCGGTTCGCGAAGTGAAATTTTATTTAACGACATTGAAAATTAAAATGCATTATTTTCCGCCAGCCGTGATGCAAAAAGTTTCCTTTTATAGTGATTAAGGCGAATCTAAAGTTTTTTTCTAAAAATTATTCGTAATAACCATGGACACTAATCCTGAAAATTTACCCAAATTTCATTATACCAGAGTTCACCGCTTCTTTTATACAAACCTTGTCCTGACAATAATGAACACAAAAAAAAAGAATTATTCAATTTGGTGCAGTCTTTCTGAAGTTATGCGCGTCCATACATTTCGGCGATTCATTTTTATTTATATAGATAGAAGATACATTTTTATAGCATAATATGTTATAACGGTTTGAAACAACAATCCCCATTATTCATAAAGTGACAGACTGGCGCTGTCTAGTAATTTGCAGTCATTTGCTGGCGGCAGATTTATAAACTATGGGTTTTGGTTGAGTGTTCCAGAGTACCACAACAACAGGCAGTGTGTGGACAGTGAACGCAACACATATTCGGAGGGATTGGCATCCATTCTAACATATCGTGAAGAACACCAAATTTTATTAAGATCTCGCTTTCTTTTCATTTTGGTTTACTTTTTATTTGTTCTCTCTTCATTCAAAACAGTAATTTTTTTTAAATAAACAAGTAGAATGAAAAAAAAATCAATTACGGTCTTGAGTAAGCTCGGGTCCAGTGCCTACCCAGGAATGACGCTTAATGCTGGAAGGCTGCATTCACCACGGTACTGTGGGAAGCCGCATCTTGGCTCCAGTGACCTGGTGTCACATCAGGCCGGCAAATCCGTTCAGTCCTATTTCCATGAACATTGTAGATGCCCTGCTGTACCTTCTGTATGCAAATACAAATCCACAGGCATTATTATCTATCTGCTGATTCGGCAGTGATACCAAGTTTCACACGTATATCTTGTATGAGTGCTTGATTAAATTCAAACAGTTATTATTTTGTGGTCCTGAAATCTCAAAAATGAAAAAAGTTTTCCCTTCATCTTACCATTTTAATTTTGTTTCCAGTTCTCCTTCGAAGCATCCACGACCTGGGTAAATATGAAGACAACTTCTTTACTTCCATCAAGAAACTTTACCAGACTGTGAGCAAACCAATGCCGGATAGTGCTGATGAAAAAGCCAAGATTGTAGAAGTTGCTGATACACCTGAAACCAACCAGTCTATAGAAGAAGCCGGTAATTTATACAATATTAAACTGTTCTCAATATTATACTTCTTTACCTTGTCCCGTACATACATATACAGGGTGTCCGAGGGTAAAGTGCATTAACTTCGGGAGATGATTCTACATGATAGTACAAGTAAAAAGATAAATAAATTTTTTCGAAATTCCAAATTTTAAGGGTAGTTTTGAGGTAAAAAGATAAAATTAAACCGGCGTGTGCGGCCAGATTTATTATTTTCCGGTGTTACGATATGGGCCAATCACAATACAGTCGGGCGCCCTGCAGGCTCTCAGCAAGTAAGTTCGTACCTCACACTAAGGATTTTTGGAAAAAAAATGTTGGAATTTCGGAAATTTTTTAAAAATTTTTTTACTCCTACCATCATGTAGAATCACCACCCGAAGTTAATGCACTTTACCCCCGGACACCCTGTATACATATATTTTTTATTTAGAAAAAAAGTTAATATTCACAATAATAATATGTTACATATGAATCATCAGTTTTTTGGTTACCCAATTAGTAGAGAAATATTCTCGGGTCTAACTGGGGAGCTAGTCTATGTACTTATGCTATTTATTTAGAACTGCTTGTAGATAATATGTATAGTTACAAAAATGGAAATAGAATACTTTCAAAAATACTGTAAAATATTACAAAATATTGTACAATATCAAATAATCGATAAAAATATGTCAATCTGTTGGTTATCTGTAAAAATAAAATGTAAGTTTTTTTTTAAATTTAAAATAGTTTTTCTCACTTTTTATTGGTAAATTTAGGTAAATCGTTAAATAGCTTTGGACCTACATATTCATAATGGTGTTGTGCAGCTGTCGTGTTGCATCTAGGTACATATATGTTCCCAGATGTTCTAATGTTCTAGGTCTATATTAAACCGCTCTCATTATTATACTTCTTCTCCTTGTCCCGTATATTAAACCATTCTCATTATTATTCTTCTTCTCCTTGTCCCTTATATTAAACCGTTCTCATTATAATAATTCATTATATCTTCTACATTAGCCATTTCCTCTCTCTCTCCTCGCACAGCATCTGGAGTTTTCTCTCAACTAGGATTTCAGTCCATAGGACTTTGCCAATGTATTTACTTTTTAAAAGAAAGATAAACATTCCCAGATTGCCATAATAACCTGACAATTTTTGAATTCCTCCTGCTGCTATCATTATAGTAGGTTCATGTTGCTTGTGCAATGATGGAGGACTTGTTTCTTTTGTCCGTAGAATTAAGAACAAAATCAGTGAACTGCCCCTAGTTTGCAATAATTTGCCTGAAAGACTTTCAAATTATAATATTACAAAGCTTATGGGTCCGAGTGGTTAAATAATTTATTTATTTAATTTCAACGGTATACATATACCATAAGAACTGATTACATGTCACAAAATGAAAAATAATAAAATAGAAATAATAAAAAAAAATTGTTTAACAGATTATTGTGGCATTTGAATGAGAAATGACACCAGAGAGACAATTACGTACAAAAATCTAAAGTACAAATAGAATTAATATTGACTGAAAAGGTTTGATAGCATAGCCCTCTTGTTCCTACCTTCCGTGCAGTTAAATAGATCTGCCACATCTGCATGTCTATTATTAACATCATGTAACCTAGGTAAAAGGGAGTGTTTCGTATACTCAGTCCTATTATTGTTACATTTAAACAGGATTTTAAATCGAGTGGTTCTCGTGGTAATATGAAATTCAATGAGCTTAGTTAACCGCTTCTGTGCCAAGAGCAAGATTTCAAATAGTGAGTTATCTCGCTATTCTTTGAGCAAGATTTAATTTTTTTTTTTTTTTTCAAGATTTTCGCTAAGTCATTTAAATATCCTTTCAAGGTGTAATATGTTTTTAATTTATAGAAATAAGATTTAAAAATGATTTATTTTGATTAAAAATTCATGGCCTGCTGTTCACAGCTACACTCCTACATACTGGCATTTAAAAGGTTAAATATGGACTGTCTGTGCTACCATTTACAATTTTGAACATAAAAATTAAGCCTGATGTAATTCTTCGATCTGAGAGTCTTAATGAATTTTATTTTTTTATCAAGTAATTGTAGTTTATGTTTTCAATGGGAATACCGAGTTTAAAATTAATATGTCTTAGAAATTTATGTTGAATTTTTTCGATTGAATCTGAATGTATTTGAAAATGGGGGGACCAGATCGAGGAGTTATATTCGACTTGACCACGTACTAAGGATGTATACAAAAATTTTAGTGTTGAAAAATTCCAAAAACCTCTGAAGAATGAAGCCAAGCATTTTCATTCCTTTATTACCGATTGTGTTTATATGGGATATAAAGTTTAATTTAGAGTCAAAAATTATGCCCAGGTCGTTAATTTCTTCGACAGAGGTAAGGGTAGAGTTATTAAGTACATACGGATGAATAATTTGTTGACTTATTCTGTAAAATCTTATTGCATGACAATAAGTAATGTTCAGAAAAAGTTTGTTAACAGAACACCAATTAATGTGTAAATTAAAACAAACATTATAAATAAATGTTTTAATGTGTTGGAGGGAAAGGGGTGTAGATGGGAGTATAGATAGATCTGTAAGAATATAATGGTATACATATTGTGGTTTTAATAAAATAATTTGTTTATAGTGCGTTTGATAATCGTAAGTTATTCTGCTTACTAAAGCCAATAATATGTACATGATTCAACCGCAGACTAGTGGTATTGTTAAATGTTATCTATTTTCTTTTTTTTAATCTATTATATTTTATCTATTATATTTTATACGAGTCGTCAACTTGCAAAACCCTCCCTGGAAATTTTCGGATATCTGACTCGATAAACTGTCTGGAAAACTTTAAATATAAAAAGTATTTACCTTTTACGCAAAATAACAATATAATTGAGCCCTTGCCCGGAAGAATCCAACAAATTCTAGTTCTGAGAAAGATTGAAAAAACGAAACCAGTTAAGTTTGTTTCTTAACATTTTATATTTAAAATAGATAAAATATACAATTCTTAAGAGTTTTAATTGAAAAGTCATCCAGAAAGGCAATTAAATTAGAGTTTATTGTTAGAATTTATACCGAATTTGTGGAATAATTTTGTATAAGAACAATTTCACATACAAAGTTATTACCCAAAATGTTTTTTTTTTAACTCTTCATATCTTACAGAAAGCAACATAAATGTACACATTCATGTCATTGATGCATTTGAGCTTAAAAAGTAAAAAATGATATGAATAAATTAAACCATTGAGATCAACATACATCATTATTCCACAAAAATTTTTCAACGGCTAAAAAGCAGGTTTAATAATATTTTTTCTGGAGCAATTCTACTTTCCTTCATTCTTCAGCTTCTTGGCTTTGAAGACTTTCTAGTTGAAGCCATGAGACGTTCGTTTTCTCCATTTATTCCTATAAATTTACCAACTCCAACGACTGGGGATTTGTTCAGTATGTTTATTTGATTGTTGTTTTTGCAGTATCTGTGAAGAAGTGCGATTCCACTGACAACATGCTGCAGGGAACTGAAACCGTGTCCGAATGCACAGAATCAGAATGCAGCGAGCAATATTATGAATGCACCGACCAGCCTCCATTTGTCGAACCCTTAAACCTCCCGGACAACCTTCAAACACAAATAACTCTGATCGATAACATCAAACCGATGGATTCCCAAGCACTTGTCTCTCCAGGTATATTGCCCGAAGCGGTAGCCGGCTTGAACTTTGGCAGACAAGGGAGTATGGATAGAAAGATCTCTGATGCCAATAAACTCGATGAAAACTTCATCAAGGTTGCTTTTTCCAAATACATCAAGCCAGATATCTCTCAATCCATTCCGTCCGGTGAAATTCTCGAAGGAGGTAATATAATACCGCTATCTGGAACTTCTATTGCACAATCTATGGCACAATCAGACTTAAATCTAAACAGAAAAATTAGCTTAGATCATAAAATTGACATTTTAGATGAAATGGAACCACCTTTGATCACAGATTCACCGGAAGAAACCCAGTCTGCCGCCCTTCAAACTAGCACACCTAATCTCAGCCGGGAAAGCAGTCTGGACACATCTCGAATGGAAAGAAAAGACAGCATCGCCGTGCCGAACTTGCAAAGCAACACTCCCACACCTTTCAACATGAGTCGACAACAAAGCGTTGAACCAGGAATCGAAGCATCAGAAACCGTCATCAGAGAAATGACTATCGAATTAAACAGTGCCGAACAGACGAGTGAAGCTATCCAAAATGTTGCTTCAAATGTACCGCAGGCAGAAGGAAATCAAAATCAATCAGAAGCTCAAGCTTTTAATCCTAACGTAGAAATTGAAGCACCGGCTAATATAATAACGCATCCAAAAGCTTCAGAACCGATCCCCGTCAAAAAGAGTCAAAACCTTTCAACAGAATTCGATCTAAGTGAGCAGCTGCAAAAAATCTTAGGAATATCAACGGATAAAGCTAATCTCAGATCCGATAGCTTGGATATTACTAAAGACAGTCACAGCGTACAAATTTCTCATGCCAAAGTTGATCCTCCTCAACCGTTGTCACAGTCGGTGAATTTACCACCGACACCAGTTCTATCGGCGGAACATCTAGCCCAGAAGCCAAAACCTCACATCCGAGTGCCAAATGTGAAAATAGACTCTCCGGAAAATAACATGAAATCGAAATTAGGAAATTTTGACAACGCAGGACCCAAGAAATTGGCTACCGTCACGGAATCGGTTGAACAACACGTCGCCTTCGGTTTTAAAGGAACTGTTATTAGGACATTGGGTAATTTATGCTGGAAAAATCAGATAAATAAACGGCAGGTATGGATTGTAACACATATTTTATTAGTTTTGGGATTAAAAAATGGCCTTTAAAATTGTTCATCGATGCAAAATGTTTATTATCTTTTTTTTTCCAGATTCGAGAGCTCGACATCATTCCGATTCTTCTGGATTGCTGCAATATAGATGCCAGAAATCCATGTATCCTTTTTACTACATAATAACTGTTGAGTTCGGCAGTCAGCCCTGGAATGGAGGCTCAAAAAATCCGAGTTAACACTTGACTCTGTGCAACTCTGTGCCAAACACGCGCACTACTTTTGTACACGGTTGACACTTGCCAAATGAGAATGGTTCATTCTTGAGTTTCAACAGCAAGAGCTGTGGAACGATTTGCAGACCTCTGTTAGCATGCGGCCCGCACATTCTGATGTGGTGCATATTTATTTTGTACTAAGCTGTACATATTGTAACAAATTTCACCTTGATTTCAAGACGAACCTCCTCAAATGTTTCAACTGCTGAGTACACACTAGATATGCCCTCTATGTAGATTTGAATGGAAACCAATGTCGCCACTGACTTAGTACCTTTTGAATCTAAATCATTTAGCACGCACTCTTCTCTTAACCACTCCGACCCATAAGCGTGTTTACACAACAATATAACAATAGCAGTCAAGTACAATAAGTGTGTTTTCATGCTAACGCATGTATATTCATGCTAACCAGAAATCGTTATAACTCTGTTATTGTTCTAGTGACAACCCTAAAACAAAAAGTAGAAGATCCATATTTAATTCAAAGTTGTACATAGAAGTACATAAAAAAGACTTATTTTGTGCAGAAACAATTTTCACCTGCCAAATCGCCTACGTGCTGTTAGACATTGTTAATTTTTTATTAAATATTATTTGTATGAAAAGGTAAAAAAGTGAGGTGACAAAATTGTTTATTATACATTTATACAATAGAATAAGTGTTTTTTACATAATGATTTTAGTACCGTTTTCACATAAAAACACCATGTGAGTCATTTTTACAATTTTTTTATGCTTGCAAAATTTGAATGCTTACTTCATAACCTTTCAAAAACAATTTTTTGTTTTCGGCCGCGTTCAGAAATGTTTAATTTATAGACTCTTGACCCAGATGTAGAGGTTAGATGCAGAATTGAAGCAGCAAGAACTGCGTTCATTAAAATGAAATCCCTCTTCTGCAATGACAGTATCAGCTTAAAACTAAGGCAGAGAATGCTAAAATGTTATGTGTGGTCGGTCTTGCTCTATGGATGTGAAACACGGACCTTGAAAGTAAATACCATGAACAGGTTAGAGGTTTTTGAAATGTGGTTTCACCGGAGAATGCTCAAGGTCCCATGGACCGACATAATCACCAACACAGAAATTCTCAGGCGGGCTAGAGCAGATAGAGAACTGCTTACATTAATCAAAATCAGAAAAATTTCATATCTGGGTCATATACTTCGAGGGGAGAAGTATCACTTGCTCCATTTAATATTGAAAGGCAAGGTAGAGGGTCGCCGAGGGCCTGGTAGGAAAAAAATGTCTTGGCTGTGTAATATACGTGAGTGGACCGGCATTAGAAGTGTGGAGGAGCTATTCCGGGCAGCGCAAGACAGAGAGATATTCTCAAGAGTGATCGCCAACGTCGGGGGGACCTGATACGTCACACAAAGAAGAAGAAGATAGAGCTTTAATTTCGAAACGGAAATAACACAAAGTTTTTATAAATCTGACAGTTGGTGACAAAAAACTTGCACAATCGCAAAATACCTGAGTGGTTAAGGCGAGTTTCCTGTATACAAAATGTTTTATTTTTTCAAAACATTTATGCAAACACCCACATAGAGAATTTTGCAAACACATTTATGCAAACACCCAACTGCGGAATGCAAAATGGTTGTATGACCAAGTCCCAATGTTTTGTGTAAATGTTTGGAAAAACAAAACGTTTTGTGTTTACGAGACCTGCCTTTACATTTGCCTGACATTGTATATTGCCATCCCATTTGATCGAAATTCATTCCTCAGGTTAATTTGTTTGCTTTCTCACATAGGTTGTCAAAGAAATCATTGTGTCTCCCTTACTGTTATGGTGACAAAAATGATGTAAATGGTATTAGAAAGAGAATGCACCACGCTTTATATTAGAATCTAGAAGTTAACCACAGATAAATTAAAATGTGGATCTCTGTATAATTTCCTACCGCAATTTAAGAAAAACTTTTGAATTTTTTATTAAATGACAAAAAAGTATGGAGACCATAACATTTACAATACAGTGAAATTTTTTCAGTCCCTTGGCCCGAAATTGGCCCAATTTTTCCTACATTTAAGGTTTTCCTGATGAAATTTGTTTTTTCCGGTCCCTTGGAAAACTTCTTAAGAGGGTTTCACTGTACATTTGTCTAATAAAATATTTGTGTAGTTTTCTTTTTTTCGTTATCAGTAAAGACCGGATTATATGCAACTAAAACAGCCCAAAATATGCAATAAAAATAGCTAAAATATGCACGAAAATCCATAAAAAGGGCCAAAATATGCAACATGAAATAATACAGGAAGTCACATTTTTTATTTTAGTAAGCTGTTAGTTCTCGAGGATAACAATCGTATTTTCGAAAATATCAATTACAAAATGTATTTATCAATGAAATTTACATATACATACCTTTAAAAACGTATATGACTAAGTACTATTCTAAATGTTCCGTGGACAAATTGTGTCTACGATCGCTTAATATATTTTGTAAGCGGAAAAGGAGGGTTCTACGTCTACTGATGTGACTGGACAAAATTTAAATTTGGGTGCGATTTTTGAACTTATGGTGGGCAAAATTTCACCTGCCCTTTTGATGAAGCTATCAATTTGGCACAAGGGTTCAAACCCTGGGTTATTGTTCAGTAAGTTGTCAAAATTTTCTTTCAGTTTATTCGGGAATAGCTTTGGCAACAAAGAATTCATAAGGTGAATTTTCTTCATAACCTGAATAGATTCATTCAATGCCAATCCATGAGTTCCAAGCGTTTTTATACTTGCAGGTATGTAGGCGAAATGAGTGCTAATCATAGCTAGTTTTTTTTAATACTATTTTTTAAGTATATTTATTCAGTTTTTTTTTTTTAATTTATAATATTAATCTTTATAATCTTACAAACTGATCAATCAGTTTGATTGTAAGAAATCTCTCATTTGTCTTATTTAATTAATACTATTAGCATCGTCAAACGCTTCTTTGCACAGGAAAACTGCCAAAGCCTCTGCACTATCGAAGTCATTGATAACACCCTTGATGGCCTCAAAACGTTCATGGTAAAACATCGCAGTTTCGATTCGTGTACCCCAACTTGTTATTACTGGTTCTTGAGGTAAAGGGACATTTGGCAGTTTTTCTTTGTAGGACTTTATACGAGCATGCGCCTTAAGGAACACTTTCTTTGCTGATGAAATCAGTTTATTTACTTTTGCAAACGTGGATCTTGCTTAGTTACCTGACATCCATAGTGTCACTATGTGAGGCATCTGAAGGAGATCGAGTGTAAATATGCAAGATCTCAAATTTTTGCTAAAATATGCAACTACCGCTGAAAAGGGTCTAAATATGCAAATATGCATTTGCATATAATCCGGTCTCTAGTTATCAGTAACTTTAGTTAGAAAAAATGTAAGGTGTCATTTTTTAAACTTTTTTGTTTGCATTCAAAATTTGAATATTTAATTTTTTTTTTTTAATAATAACATTTGAAAGCGTATTTCATCACATTTCAAAAACAGTTTTTAATTTTCGGTTACGTTCCGAAATATAACATTTCTTAGGATTTTATTACAGAGCAGAAATTTTCTGATCTTCTGACAGAATATGCCCGAGGTGTTAATATTACATAATGTTGATGAAATACGGTTCTGATTGATCAGATTTTTCAAACATGAAACATGCCCACATCGCATTTCTTGTGTCCTTTATTATATGAATCCATATTTTATGTTCCTTAATCTTTCAACACAGTGATAATGCAATGGGTCATATTCGCAGTGAGGAACCTTTGTGAAAACTGCCCGGAAAATCAGGTGAGTTACAGTTTGTTAAAATAAAGTAGACAAATATGGAGGGCGCTGCAATCAGATATGATTTTAGATTTTCTCAGCCATTAGTATTTATTTTAGGGATATTATGCCGTGTTGCGCTACCTCCTTCTTTAGCCGACTTTGACACTGACAAATCTGCGATTGCCGAGCATTTAATTAAAACTGGCTGTACTGGACGTCGACTATAAATTGCCGGCTTCCTCTCGAGTGCACCTTGGGTAAGGATTCGCAAATGAACAGAAAACACAGACTTCACCAATGTCAAGGACAACTAAATGATTAGGCCAGTTGTTTCCTCTTTATTGGGTTAAAAAGTATACAGTATCTACATATTGACCCCTTGGAATTACAAGGTTCCATCTGTTGCAGTAGCGTCATGCTATAAAGGGATCTATAATAAGCTACAGTACACGAAAACAAGTAGTTTTATCCTTGATGCACTTTAATGAAAATATGTTTTATTTATGCTTTTGTTATTCCACAGTACATTCTCTTTGCACACCTCGTTGGGGTTACTTGGTTATATTTTGTGGAAGTAGATGTACCCTAAATCAGTTTAGGGAAAATACGGTATGCATACCTACTTAGGGAACGTACCCATACTACGTGACCAACTTTTTGCAATTTTTAACCCCCCCCCGGTGACCAAAAACCTAAGCAACCCGTCACTCATTTGTACCAAGTGTAGTATTTTGAAGACCCCCCCCCTAAACAGGTCACCTAGTATGGGTACGTTCCCTTACACAAAAAATGGCCCCTCGGCAAACTTATTTACAACTAGCTGACCCGGCCACGCGTTGCTGTGGCTAATAAAACACAACGTCATCTACTGGATGGTTATCCAACCTTTATAACCACCGCCGTCTTTGAGTTTATCGCAAAGAGACAGATGCCGCGGAGGACTTAAATTTATAATACGTAGAGATATGTGGTCGGCTGCATATTGTATATAAGTTTGCTGGGGGCCAACTGCCGGCAGATCAACTCATGGGGCCGGTTTGGCCGGAGTAATGAAAAATTTTGTTCCATTTTATCAAATTTCTAGCCTTTAATTTACTTTGGATATCCCATGAGTTCTTGTTAAAATTGTCTGATGATATCTTATTCCAGGCGGTGATAGCTTCGCTGACTCTTCAGGAACCAGTGGATAACGAGGTGCTAACAGAAATGGGGCTGACGATGCATACCAATTTAGACAACAACTCCATTAAAATTGTGCCACTGCTGAAAAAATAAACAATGTGCTTAAAAATTACTGTGATTTTTTATTTGAATGATTTTATTATATCACACTTCCATTAAAAAGTAATACATTATAATAATTGAGTTTTAATAATTACTAGCTGGGGTACCAGGCTTTGCTGAGGGAGTTGATATGAGATTGAACTGATGTTCGTACCCACGACGGATCTTGCTTTATATGCCCCTTCCAATGGATAGCCCCACTCATACAAAAAGGTTTCTAATGGTCAACAATGTTTCAGATTATTCAAGAGTGTTCTGGAATGTTCCACAATGATCTGGGATGTTCCTGAACGTTCCAGACTTTTTCATAACATTCTACAACATCACAGAATGTTCTGGAATGTTGTGGAATGCTCTTGAATACTCTCGAATGTTCTGGGCTGTTCTAGAAATTTCTAGGGGGATAAACTTTCAGCCCTTATATCTTAAAAAGCAGGCCCCTCCGGTAAAAATGAGAACCTTCTTCGTGGATGGGGGAGCTACCACATCATATAATCCCTCAATCGTACCGGGACTCATTTCTGAGTGTAGGGCAAGTAGATTGTAGCACACTTCTCTACATATTATAAATTAAAGTCCTCCGCTGCGTCTGTCTGTCTGTTCGCGATAAACTCAAAAACTACTGAACAGATTTTCATGCGGTTTTCACCAATAGAAAGTGTGATTCATGAGGAAGGTTTAGCTATATAATTTTTCGAGGTTTTCTGTAAATTGGTTGAAATATATAATATATAGAGGAGAATGTCTATGTGGTGGACGAGCGGGCGGTGTGGATTTGATTTGTATGCAAATCTACAGTGTAATGCCAAGGTTGATGAAATTTTGCACATGTGACCTTCAAAACAAGAGGAAGGTCACTGTCTACATTTGATTTCGAAAACTCTGTGTAAAGCCCTAAGGGGGCTTCAGCTAGTTCTTTTATAATATAAATTGATTACGTGACGAAACATTTCCCAATAGGAAGAGGTATTGGACAAGGATATACAGTAGGGTATTTTCACAAACTTTTCATACCGTTCAAAATTTATGGGAGATTTAAAGTTAATTTTTCGAGTTCTGACGATTGTTCTAAAAATGTACAACTTTAATATTTTCGTTCATAATTATTGATTTTAAAAACGATCCAAAACTGTATATTCCTAAATGGTTCAAACTGACTACATTGTCATTATGATGTAGAAAATGATGATTGGTAAGATGGCTGTCATCAATGTTAACCGGCGTGACATCCACATAGCCATATTCATGAACATGTCATTTTGGTGGCAAATAAAAAATGCTATATTTTAATCACAGGAGACCATATTTGTCCCAGTTCATATAGGTCTCATAGAAATCGTTACGATAGTAGTGAGAAGTATGATCTAAACCGTTTTCGAGGTACTGAACCCCACCAGTTTCATATGCGCATTCACCGAACCCTTCTTAATTGGAAAGCGGGGCGTGACATCAGTGGCGGCGGATTACCATAAGGGGGGCGTAATAGGATCACCAAAACGGGGGGGGGGGGGGGGACGCAATGGGATAGGATGGGGCGGGATGGGATAGTGACAATATTTTTTTTTTTTTTGGGGTGTTTCTTGCCTTCAACCGAACCCCTGAGACTGGCTCACCGAACCTCTGGGGTTCGATTAAATCAGGGATAAAGAACCACTGATCTAAACCATATGTTCTCAACCTTATTTTGCCTGTCACCCACTTTGAGAATATTTTTGTTTTTAGAGTGCCCATTTTTTTTTACTTAACTTATAACTTAATTACTGTAAACAATTTTTTTTGCTATTTTTAATAACAGGTTTTTGTTAACCTTTCCCATACCATGCTAAAAATACCCTCGACAAACCGTTTTGTAACACAGCGTTACTCTATGGGATTTGGAAATTATTTCGGGTTTTTTGTAAAAATGTTGTTGTGAATATTTTTTATTTGGCTTATATTAATTTATTGTAAGAAAAAAATATTGATTTTGTGCCCTAAAACTGAAATATTAAAAAATAATCATTCATAATAAATAATCAAATATTATTTGAAACGCCCAACAAGGCGGGCCGGCTGTGACAGCGTCCGCCTAGGGTCACGTTAGCCTTCAGAATAGCACCATTGTTTCAGAAAGCCACATGTGGAATGCGCTAGGTACTAGTAAGGGCTGACACCGACCTACTATCATTTTTTAAATACATTTACAAAAAATACTTTAAAGTAAAGAGCTTTTTATGTTCGCTGATCTAAGTTAATACCAGATTGAATGGTTTTAACGCTAGTTGCGTAGAGAAATAGATTACAAGAAAAATACAATACTTAAAGAACACTCGAATTGTTTTTTTTTTTACAGTTTTACGCAAAGGCAAACCACGAAAAAAAATTATAATTATTTTGAAGTGAAAAACTTCTTTAGCACCGTTGTGATTTGAAACTGGATGAAACGAAAAAGCGACACTAAAAAAAAAACAGTAAGCAAACCACGAAAAAAATAATGTTATAATTACTTTGAAGTGAACACTTCTTTAGCACAAAATTCAAAAACCAAATTCAATTTCATAGGAATAAATATTGAAGATTATACCCAGCAAAGTAATTGACAGAAATGACCTTAAATGAATAGGTCACAATGGCCGAGTTAGTTGAGGCGTTGTATCCAGTAAGACAAGAAATCCTGGGTGTGTCCATTGCGACCGTTACCTTTTTTTATTTTTCTGTGTCTTGTCCTCTTATATGTTTCGTTTACATAGATTTATTATTATCTTCACATTCAATGATTTATTTAAATTTGTTAATATTCTATACCTAATATTTTGTACCATATATTACTTTGTTTTACCCTCTTTTTATGTTTTGATTTAATTTTTAAAATGTATAAATATTTTTAATATTTGTAAAATCTCTCTATGGTACCTGTGGGATTGCACTAACATCCCCATTTTCCTGAATAACAATGATTGATACTAACAATAATTGTGGTGGAACTCCATTATAATAATGTAATAAAAGACATAATATAAAACTTATTTCTACTAATTTATATCCGCCCGTAACCGGCTTCAGCTTATTAAAGCCATCTTTAGACTGGTACAAATAATTCTTAATCTACAGTTTAAGTATTCCCAACAAAGGGAGAGGAATGGGAGGGAGTAGTATAGTATACAAGGATTTTATTCAAATTATATTGTTTTTCCATTTGTTGCCATGTCATATTTGACGAATGGGTTTTTAGTTTTTTGGCTATTAACAGTAGACATAATTTCATGATTATCTCAGGTTGTTATTCACATATGGCCCAATAATTTGGCGCAGCGCTTCTCGGTAGGTCAAAGAGCGGCGACTGTACTGATAATGCTATTTACTTACCGAGTTGAGTCTTACAGTTTATTTGTAAAGGTTTTTGCCCTTTTCCACGGGCTAAAAAAACAGCTTCCATAGTTAGAAGATTGATCAAACAAGAAGTGGATGACAAAACTAAGCAGACGGTAAGATTGATTTTTAGAGTATTTGAAAAAAATAAATTACATTAGCTACGCACAGGATGCCCTGAGAAAAATAATTCCCCTCAGGGCCTACGTCATCTTTGGGATGCTGCGTGGAGGGTCTTATTAAGGAAAGGAAGGAGAGGAAATTAAGGGAAGGAAAAAGATATGAGGAGTGGGTAGGAATCTTGGGTTCAATGTATCCAAGAGTGACAGATGTATCAATCCATCCCTCCCACTGTGGTGCAAGACGTGGGTTGAGAGTCTGACTGGAGAGGTCTAGGTTAGATCTCCCTCAACCTGTCTCCCGATTCGGCCCACCACGCCGATAAATGGTGGACAAATGCATTCGCCACAGAGACCTTGATAAATCTCACCCCATGAATCCGGTAACCCCTGCGACGTATCACTAAAAGTAGTGAACAACATGGGGTGTTAGTTGCCCAATAAATGGTTCCTGGGGCGGCGGACCCATACCCGCCTCCCAAATTGTGGTAATAATGATAATAAGCACCTTTGCTTGTTTTCTCTTCCTCATCGAGCACATGCCTCACAGTCCATCAAGTAATGATAATTTGTTGTCAAAACATAACAATAAAAAAATCTAAAAGATTTTTATTACATGAAAACGTGCTGTGCAAACCAAACGGCGCCGCGCAAGGTGATCTAGTTTGCTGAGCTTGGCTAGAACAGTAATAGAATTGCCCAACAGTAGGCACCTAGTCTGTAGAAGAAGTGTTTAAAAAGGTTTCATCTTTGCATCTATTTTTTTTTTTAATAAGAGAGTGTATTTTATTTATTTACTTTTGGGATGTTATGCGGTGTGGCGCTACCTTCTTCTTTTGCCAACGTTTCGAGCAGCATTACAGTGTCCATCATCAGGGC
The DNA here is from genome assembly GCA_929108145.2 of Limnephilus rhombicus. NCBI lineage: Eukaryota > Metazoa > Arthropoda > Insecta > Trichoptera > Limnephilidae > Limnephilus > Limnephilus rhombicus. Next base: position 44,661,638 of record OV815283.1, read on the forward strand.
AGATGTATTGGAGTGTAAAACTTATGATGGCCTGATGATGGACACTCTTAACGCAAGCTTTTAACAAAGTTTTTCGAACTTGTAAAAAATAGTTATTGTACTCTGTGGAACTTTTTTATAACTTAACTAACAACTAACTTAGTCAAAAATTCAATATACAGTACAATCTCACCAATCCGGCACTATTAAAATCCAGAGAGTGCCGGATTATTGGAATGTTCGGATTACTGATTATAGAGAAAAAAAATCATAATAAATGAAACAAAGCATTTCATAAAGAGAATATACACACTATTCACACTAAAACAACAGGTAAATACGTACGCAAGTGCACATTAGTGCGGAACGAATTTTTTTTTTTTAATTCTTATTTGGAATAGTTGTATTATGTTGCCAATTACCTAAATTAAAAATTTAAAAAATATCACAAAACAATAAAAGCCCCCGCCAAGACATTGAACATTTACAAAAACGACAGTTTTGGGGCTATTTGAGCGGCCTGCAAAACAGTACAGAATTTAAAGAAATAGGTTTATTTTATTTAATAACATATTTAAATATAAATATTAAACTAGCTGTTGCAATCAAATATTTCATTATTGGCGCTGTGACAAAGGAGCAAAGTGTGGGACGAAGCGGGGGGCGGCACGTGACAAACTACGAAATGCAGTATTTTGTTTAAAAGATAATTGCCCTCACCTTGAGACAATTATCGTTTAAACAAAATACTGCATTTCGTAGATTGTCACGTGCCGCCCCCCGCTTCGTCCCACACTTTGCTCCTTTGTCACAGCGCCAATAATGAAATATTTGATTGCAACAGCTAGTTTAATATTTATATTTAAATATGTTATTAAATAAAATAAACCTATTTCTATAAATTCTGTACTGGTGAAGGGTCGCGCGAAATATAATTATAATTATTCATATAATTATTGAATATAATTATTCATAATTTAACTCACCTATGCGTCCTTGGTTTTAAACAAATTTAAATAAGTTTATTATATTTTTTCAGTATTTGCGTAAAACTACTACCTGGCTGAGTACCCGGAGTGGCTCGGGGTTTTAAATGGTTTGGTGTAAAGTTGTGATGTTGAGAATTCTAGTTTACCTGAAAACTGGGTGTAGTTTTAAGGTGGAAATAATAATATCTTTTTTACATGAGCTCCACACAGGAGGCCCTGAGGAAAATAATTTACCTCAGGGCCTATGTCATCTTTGGGCATGCTGTGTAGTGGGTTTTTTTAAGGAAAAGAAGGAGAGGGGAGTTCTGGGAAGGAAAAGGGTTTAAGGGGTAGGTAGGAATCTGGGGTTCAGTGTGTCCTGGTCATCCACCTCCAAGACCTAGAAAACAGCACCCCATGAACCCGGGCACTCCTGCTAAATCACCAAACGTAGCGAACCACTTGGGGTGATCTATGGCAGAGGTGTTGGTTATCCAATAAAGGTTCCCGGGGCGGCAGTACCCATTCCCGCCTCCCAAATTGAAAATTAATGCTAAGAATTGAAAAAGCTTTTTTAAACATTGGTTTTACGATACAAATAATTTTTTGATTCATCTCTTCCTCGGGCATCTCCGACTTCTTCAGCCATTGTCTTCGTGTTATCAAATTATTACTATTAAAAGACATTTACATGCAGGACCAGTACCAGATTGTTACTATGCTGTCTCGATGAGACTATAGATTGGAATTTTTATTTATTTATACGCCTAAAAGACGTTTTACATAAAAGTGATAAAATAAATCATTATTTATAGCGCATTGCAGAATATCTTTATTTCATAGTAAATAATAATAATAATGCAGAACAATAATATAAAATTATTTGGCGGGCACATAAAAAATAATATTATGATATTATAATACTATTTTATTAATCAATTCAGTACTAAACAGCGATTCATAATAACAATATTATTAATCGCTGTTGAGTACTGAAGTGATTAATAAAATAATATTATAATATGAAGTGATTAATAAAATAATATTAAAATATTATTTTATTAATCACTTTAGTACTAAACAGCGATTAAAAATAACAATTATAATCGCTGTTTAGTATTGAAGTGAGTTTTATGTTTTTTTTTCTTCATGTTATAAAACCTGTTTTTTGAAGTGAAAATTCTATAGCTCCGCTGTGATTTTGATTTCGGATGAAACGGAAATGACGATTACCGCATCTGCAACGCATCAACTGCGCTCATTGGCCGCTTTGATTATGATGTCATTTTTAAAGACTCCTATTGGTTGAGATATGAAACGGAAATTACGTTAGGTCTGCGCTCATTGGTCGCTTTGATTGTGAACTCACTTTTCAAGTATTAGTTGAGATTTTTTTGGTAAAGTTTCGCTTCTACCGCATGTAAATTGCACTCGAATTTTTTCTATGGCTACCTACTGTAAAAACCTAAACTTTCAAATAAATAAATTTATTTTTCCACCGTGTTTATATTTCCATGGTGTGACAGCCCTAACAATCCAGCGAGACATTTTTTCTCGCTTGGCGGGCTGCACGTGTCTTTCTGGGTTGGAAACCTTTAAAAAAATCCCAGAATTTATGGAATATTGCGTACATATTGTAAAATGTGGGAATATTTGTATAAATGTAAAATAAATCAATACACCTCAAATATTAATGTCATGTTGAGAAGATGTAGATTATTAAAGAACTTGATTAACTTTTTGTCATTTATATTTTTTAAATTAAAAATAAACAGATTTAATATTAAAACCCCATAAACAAATGGCAATTTACTTTTAAAACCATACTATTTGAATCGTGAATATCCGTCAGTTTTTAAAAAGGAATTAATTTTATTTTTGTAATTATTTATCATCACATTAGGGAATCTCAAGGGAAATTTCCCCACGTTATAGGGAAAAATCGATATCTTGCGAGTAACGAATTCGGTAAAGACATATTTGTTCTTTTTTAATTTGTGTTCGGGAATGATCGTTTAACTTCGGATTTTTACGAGCAGATACTAAGGTCAAATCCATGTCAAGAGTAACAAAGTTTAATAACATTTTGCGGAATCGACTTAAAATGCGACTAGGGCGACATAAGCGACAATTTTTTTAACTATTTTGTCAAATTTCGACAAAATCCATTGCCCTGCTTGGCTGTAGGCTTGGGGGTATGACGCGACATCTTTTTTCATCGTTTTTGTAGATTCGGGCTGAAAAAGGAGGTGTGCTCTATTTTCGGTTGGTAATGCTGATTTTCGTACAGATTGGTGGCGGTACTTTTGACATCTGTCATACTCATCTGTCATTTACGTGTTGAAACATTTTTAGGGATTGGTTTATTTATGCATTTTTATAAGACGGATAGAAACGAGGTTTTGAAAGCTATTGCTTTGGCATCTGCGGCAGTTTTACCGGCGCTGCAGTGATTTAAAAAAGGCGAGTGACTCACAGATTAGATCGGAAGTTGTAGAGAGAACCGTGGCTTCTCCGGCGTAACGAACACGGCGCACTAAATATGCTCGAAACAATGAACTTCGTCTAAAAAATAGTCCGGTTTCTAAAATATGTATTTGAGAATGCCAGACGCGGTGTTCGCTGGAGATCGCCAAAAAAAATCAATTAAAATTCAATTTCCCAAGCTGTCTGAATGCTCTAGATGGGAAGCACATTGTCTTCAGGGCCAAAAGATGTGATGGCTCTTACTTTTTAATAATAAAGGCCAACACAGCATTGTTTTAATGGCGCCTAGTAATTTAGTGGCGGTATACCCCACCAACAGTCTTGCATTGGTGCAAGACTGTTGGTGAGGTATACCGTCAATGCTCACTGAATCTCGCTACAACAATTGTCTAACAATATTGTGAAATAACAGGCGCAGAGGGGTTTGCCCCCTGAAAGCGGATTTTCAATTACCATCTAGGCAGACCAAGACGCGTGCTTGAAAATGCCTGGGATTGGGATTTTGGCAAACAGGTTAAGAATCCTAGCTCCAATCAACTTCGGCATGGGTAAAGTTGAATCCATTACGTGGACAGTGTGTGCGCTTCACAACTTTCTTAGAAGAGAAAATAGCAGCATGCGTGGAAATTATGGGGCGGGGGCACCAAACTTATTGGGATCCGTTGTAGAACGTTGAGCAGCAGGCAGCAACAGACCTCCAGCAAGTGCTTCACACTTTTGGGATCTTTTCATAGATTTCTTCACCCTGTTCTGTCTATGTACCTATAAGTCTAACTCTTAAAGCTCTACTTACTTTAGTTGTAATCAATTTAGGAGGCAGATATCGGACCATCGAACCATTTATTGGATAACAACACCTCTGCCATAGGTCACCCCAAGTGGTTTTCTACGTTTAGTGATTTAGCAGGAGTACCCGGGTTCATGGGGCAAGGTTAGTCCGGGTCTTGGCAGTGAATGCATCTGCCCACTGGCTGCCTGGCAGGGCGGATCGAGAGAAAATGGTTGAGGGAGTCCCTTTCTCCCTTTGACTTCTCCAACCATACTCTCTCGGAACATCGCCTTGCACAGCAGTGGGAGAGATGAATTCACAAGTCTGTCACTCCTGGACACACTGACACCCAGATTCCTATCCACCCCTAATACCCCTTTCCTTCCAAGAACTTTCTCTCCTTCCTTTTCTAAAAAGACCCTCCATACGGCATCCCCAAAGATGACATAGGCCCTGAGGGCTATTATTTTCCTCGGGACCTCCTGTGTGGAGCTAATGTGAAAAAAGTATAAGTTGTGGGTAAGATATAATAAGTTTCAAAGCTCCTTTGCCCCATTAATCCAAATACAAATAGTTAGTCAGCATCCTTGAGTAAAGTTATAATTGGTACGGGTGGGATACTGTCAGGATTCACATTCCAGGTGTTAAAGGATAAATGGCTAAAGCGCCAAGCAGCTGGAAAGGAAGAGTGACATTATTGGTACGGGTGGGATACTGTCAGGATTCACATTCCAGGTGTTAAAGGATAAATGGCTAAAGCGCCAAGCAGCTGGAAAGGAAGAGTGACTCAAGAAACGTACAGCTGTATGGCGCTCGAGCCATTTTTACCTTTGCAACGGTGCGACGCTTTAGCCATTTGTCCTTTCCAGCGTCAATATTATTAAATAAAGTCCTCCGCCGATATTTTTAAAACATTTTTCATTGAACATATCAATTATGTGAAATTCTTATTTTAATTTATCATAATTTGGAAGGTATAATAACTGTTTTCATGAAATTCATAATAAATACCAACATACTTAATTTTTCTATACTTTATCAATTATCAATATAAAACAATCAATATAAAAATACATTAAGTACATATATTATATATTTAAATACATATTAGGAATAGTCAACATTTTCAGAAGTCTTGCAATTGATATGAAATCTTTAGGTAACTGGAGCGGCGAATCCTTCCTTTAGCTCCTCCACATATAATTTTCGACCTCCTTCCGGCCGGGCTGAGGGCATATCATCCGCCGGGCGGTTGTGGGGAATCCACACCCCCTCTCCCACAAATAATCTTTTAGCAAATATGAAATTCTGAAACAAAGAAGATTATGGCCAAATAATCCTATTATGGCCATCTTCAGGCTGGCAATTGAATGAAACCGGTACTGGTGAAATAAATAAGTGGAAATAAGTTAAAAAGTGTTTTAATTACAATTTTAATAGAAAGATTATTCCATAATAACAATATTAGGTAGAAACCAGGTTATCCAGTTCCTGTCTTCCTGAACAGATTTTTTTAAATGAGACTTCACTAGTAATTTATTTTTATTTTTTATTAGTTTTTATATACCTACATACACACGTAACTTAATCATGAGCAATTAAACATGCAATGTTGATTAAAAAACTGTAAAAACACATATATGTATACAATATATAACCTTTACGAGAGTGCAATTACTCATGTGTAAAGGCAAGAACAAAAAGGAGTTTTATTTTTAATAAAAAATAAATTATAACACAAATATATATGTGCATAAATAATAATTAAGTTACACATGCTCCTACTACACCGCAATATAATATTGCCTATGTCATCTTTGAGGATGCTGAGTGGAGGGTCTTTTTAGGAAAAGGAAGGAGAGGAAGTTCTGGGAAGGAAAGAAGGTATGAGGGGTGGGTAGGAATCTGGGGTAGATATATGCCAAGATCCGGACAAACCCTACCCCATGAACCCGGGCACCCCTGCTATATCACCAAATGTAGCGAACCACTTGGGTGACCTATGGCAGAGGTGTTGGTCATCCAAAAAATGGGGCGGTACTCATACCCGCCTCCCAAATTGAATATAGAAGGAAACCATTCGTAGAAGCATGCACTCACTTGAAAAAATAAATGGTTACTTACTTTTGTGTCAAGAGTAAAGCGGTGATAGATTCCACTTAGTAATATTCATGTCTCCGGCAACCACCTCAATCCTGATCCAGTCATCCTTTCCATATCTCACATCAAAGTAGACTGATCCATCCAAGACAAAATGGATCTCTTCATCCGTGTGCAAATGTTCTTTGAAGAATGACTTCTCCTCGTAATTTGGCAGACACTCCTTGGAGCAAGTATCTGATCCTCATGTGTATACCCTCGATCACTCTTATCTTTTATCAAGAACTTCATCAGTTTTGTAAGTATCGCAGTTGATCTGTCGAAAAAATATGGTGACAGCTTAACTAACTAACTAACTAACCATCACGCCATTTCCCCGCAGGGGTAGGCAGAGAGGACGGACCGCCAAACAACTCGGTCTTGGCACACACTCTTTGCCTCACTCACATTCATACATCGTCTCATACATTCTCTTCTATTATTCTGACTTTTGACATGACCCGACTCAAGTATCTGATTCACTTGATCGTGCCATGTCTTCCTCGGGCGTCCCCGACTTCTTCTACCATTCACATTCGCGTCGTATATTCTTCTTACACTACTTCCTTCGTTCATTCGCTCTACATGCCCAAACCATCTGAGGGTCCCTTTCTTAATCTTACTCATTATGCTTACATCAGCCTTACATTCTTTGCGGATATCCACATTTCTCACACGATCATACATTGTTTTACCACACATACGTCTCAGGGATCTCATTTCAACAGCATTCAGTTTACTTTCATCCTTCCTCTGCCAGTTCCATGCCTCACTGCCATACATCAGGGTAGGTACCAGGACTCCATTGTGGACTGCTAGCTTCGCTTTTTTTGACAGTTTTTTATTAGCGCCAACGGCATTCAGTCCACCATTAATGGAGTTACCGGCATTCACCCTTCTTTCAATATCTCTTTCAGCCTTCCCATCTCTCGTAAACATACTACCCAGATACACAGACTCATCCACCTGCTCCAAATATTCATCATTCACAACTATGTTGCATACTGTTTTCGTACTCTCCCTTTCAAACACCATGACTTTAGACTTACTTACATTCATCATTAGCTCATTCTTCATACATACTTCGTTCATCCTAGATACGAGAGACTGTAGATCTTCCATAGTGTTAGAAATCAGCACCGCATCATCAGCATACAACAGGCAACATACTTTCAGATTACTCACTTTCGCGCCCAATCCCACCTCTTTCAATTCTTGCATACAATTATCCATGTATAGATTGAATAACCATGGTGACATTACGCAGCCTTGCTTGACACCTTTTGTGATGTCAAACCACCCCGTAAAACCACCGTTTACCCTGACACACGCAACGCTTCCCTCGTACAGAGACGCAATTGCCTGTATGAGATTTGTATTCACTCCATACTTGGACAAAACCTTCCATAGCTTTTTCCTGTCGACTCGGTCGTATGCTTTTTGTAGATCTACAAAGGCGCAGAAAAGTTTCTGATTTTTCGCCAGAAATTTCTCAGTAAGCATACGCAAGGAGAAAATCTGGTCCATGCATCCCTTTCCACTCATAAAGGCACCTTGCACATCCCATATTTTATCCTTTGTTTCCATTCTTACCCTTTCAATCAATATTCTTCCGTACAGCTTGCCGACTGAACTTAGCAGGCTAATAGCCCTATGATTTCCACATTCCATACGTGACCCTTTACCTTTGTATAACGGCATGATTACAGCCCTTCTCCAATCTAATGGCGTGTAACCCTCCTCTAAACACTGGTTAAAAAGTTTGCACAACCATGTGAGAATAATATGGCTATCTCCTTTAAAGTATTCGGCAGCAATATTGTCGAAACCAACAGCCTTACCATTCTTCATGCATTTTATCGATTTTTTTATTTCATCCACGCTGATTTTGATTGAATTCACTCCGTCATCGTTCATACCCAATTCACTGCAGGCCTCACTATCACCCGGATTGCTTTCGAAAACCTCCTCAAAATATTTCATCCATCTCTCTTTTATTTCTTCCTCATTCGTCAACATTTTTCCATCTTTCGATTTTATGACTTTCCGGCTTCCGTTCTCTGAACCACTCCGGGACCTTTTGACCTCCTTCCAAAACAGTTTAATGTTTTCTTGGAAGTGTTTTGTCATTTTTATTCCCTCTTCCTCTTCCAGGCGTTTCTTTCGTTCTTTCACTCCAACACTTACTCTTTTCTTACATCCCTTATAAACTTCTTTCGCTCTATCCCTCTCTTCGCTAGAATCAGTGCCAGCCGCTATCAGACGTAACCATGCTTTCTTCTTCTCTGAGACCAGTGCTTTGATCTCGTCATCCCACCATGCGTCACCTTTCTTCCTACCTTGCGTACTTATTCCACATACATCTCTAGCAGATTCACAAAGACTCACCTTTATGTGGTTCCATGTTTCATCAATGCTTAGACCGTCCATTTCCTTCTCATTCAATCTCATCTCTGCCAAATTCTCATACTCACTTCTGACATTAGCATTTTGCAGTTTTTCTACTTTGACTCTTGTTGGAGTTGATATCGTTTTCACTTTAGAGCGCCAGCCGCGAAATAGGTTTACTCTCGACACTACCAGAAAGTGGTCAGTTTCAACCTCCGCCCCTCTGAAAACTCTGGTGTCCTCGGTAACGGCTCTCAACCTAGAGTCAATTACCACAAAGTCAATTATCGATCTTTCATTTCCTCTTTCCCACGTATATTGGTGGACACATTTATGATCGAAAAAAGTATTCGATACAAACAGGTTCCACTCTAAACATACTTCAAGTATTCTGTTCCCATTGTCATTCGTTCTTTCATCCCCGAACTTACCTAAGGCTGAATCAAATCCGTCACGTCTAATTCCCACCCACCCATTCAAATCTCCCGCCATTATAATCCTTTCATTCGAATTTTTTAATCTCATTACGTCGTTCACACCAGTCCAAAAATCATCTTTCACTTCGTCGCTTTCAGAATTAACAGGAGCATAGCAAATAACCAGAAACACCCTTGTCAAACCAATTTTGAATCGGATCCACATTATTCTCGGACTTACACATTCATATTGCGACATACATTCAAACATTCTGGGAGACAGTAACGCTGCAACACCCTGACAAGCCCTCTCTGTATCTGGTCTCCCAGAATTTGAATTCAGGTTGTGAAAATTTGACTTTCACAACTCTCCTCGCGCTGCATTGGAAACCACCGATCACTTTGGTTTTAAACTACCGGTCAAGAATCACTTGCATATCGTGTTTGTTCGCCCTTCACATAATTATTGTTAATATTTAAATATAAAGGAATTATGTGTAAGTTGTAAATTGTCAATAAACCTGTAAGTAACATACCGACATCTTAATTATTTGCTTTACCACACCCTTTATTTAAAAATACGTAACACATACATCACCCTATAACACTGGCGACCTCCATAAAACATTAGGCTCTATTTTATTGGATATTTGCGATCTTTGATTTATTAGAGATCTTATTTGTTTTTGGGGTGTTATGCCGTGTTACGCTACCTCCTCCTTTAGCCAACGTTTTGGACAGCGTTACAGTGTCCATCATCAGGGCAGATGTGTAAATGTTGTTACGTTACGAAGTGACAATGTTTTCCCCAGTTCACTGCTTTCCCCATTTTACGCCAGAATAGTTCGTAGTACCTAAATTCCCCGCACCGCGCTGAGTTCGACACGGGCAAGCCCCGTGCCGGCCAGCGCCCGCATTCATTCATCCGCTTGCCTCGGGCGTGACAACAGTGTCCCAAGTGATTGCGCCAAGGCGCTCTCCGAGAACCTAAACTCGTGATGTTTCTATAATTTGAATTGTGCACGAAAAGGCTCCCGCCCACCAGTAGCCTGTCTGCTGACTACCGCATTTCCTGCTGCTGTGAGTAATATGAACCCTTGCCCTCTTTTGTGTGCTACGTCCCGCCCTTAAATTCACTAACACGTGTGGAGAGTTGAGAGAGGAGTTCCCCGTCATGATAGAATTCTAGTCCTAGCAAATACCCATGTGTAGTATGCCGAGGCTGGCAATTGTAAAACCCTGTCTCCTTCTAAATGAATAAACCCTTTACGTGCAAAACTGTGTTCTGATTGAGGAAGGAGACCGGGAGATTGTGAGGAAAGGAGGAGGAGGTATTCACAAGCGAACCACAAGCACTCGCCTTGGTTTTGAGAGAACCTTGCTTGCGCCGGCTTTCCTGAGCTAGTTTTGTTGGCCTATTAATTGCGTGTCCTTTCCAGGTTTGGTTTAGCAAATGGCCGTAAGTAAGCGGTAATGCTAACAATGTTATTGGTGAAATGTGTGCTTAAGTAACAAAAATGCTTTTGGCCGTGAAAATTTATATTTAGAAATATTATCAAGTTGCGTAATTTATCAAACAATAGTAATATTACAGTCCACTTTTCAACACAAACTTTGATACTTTCCCCAGTCACTAAAAAGCAACTTGTTAAAGAGCCTTGAACACAGCTTTTAGGTTAGTAGATAGATGTAAAATTAGTATTAATTAATTATTCATTAATATTAATTATGTCGAAGAAACGGTTGTTGCCAAAGCATTGAACACATAGAAAACATCAGATACAAACGCCGAAGTAATAATAAAGAGATTTCTGAACCCGTAAGCTCTGTTAATGTTTTCAGCATAATCGCAAATCAAATCATTAATTTTAAACAGAATTTTTAATCGTTTTGAATAGTCCAGCGTTTTTAAATATATGTTGTAAAGCGGTTCTAATTAAATTTTATATTTATTTCCTTGATATTTCAATTTAAAAAAAACACAATTGATATCTCACAACCTCCAAACTGAAAAGCCAATATATTTTTATGCGCAAAAGTGTTGTATATACCTACGTACAGAGGCGTAGCGAGGGGGGGGGGGGGGCACCCGACCGAGTGTCACCCAAGGGCGGATCCAGCTTTGGCGCCAGGGGTGGTCACATAGCGCCAGGGGGGGGGGGGGGGTCGCATAGTCGTGGTCAAGTCATAAGAAGTTATAATTTAATTTTGATAATAATAGATACAAGTAAAAAGTAGGTGGGTAATTTTGATAATAATAGATACAAGTAAAAAATAGGTAGGTAATTTTGATAATAATGATACAAAAAAATATATAAAAACACTACATTTAACAATTTTAATTAGTGGTCCATGGTGGTCCACCTAGGTCCTGGACCCAGCCCAGGGGGGGTCATGACCCCCATGACCCCCCCCCCCCCTGGATCCGCCCTTGGTGTCACCCCCATTCTCAGAAATTCTCTAGCCACCCCCTTTATTTAGCATTAAGTTAAAATATTAAATCTGTTTATATTTATTTTTAAGGGGTAACTGTCCTGCCACCTCGGAACAGGCTCAGCCTAGTGAGGTGGTATATACCAATTTTTTAAGGTATTTTGTATACAGGGTGTAACAGGATGTACCCGAGGGATTTGAACCAGCGATTCCTGAGCATATTTGGAGTAAAAGTTTAAATGAAATTTTGGTCTCCGGTGACTTTTTTTATGACATAATTTTTTTTTTTTTTTTCTTCAAATTCAAACAAAAAAATATATTCTGCTTGTTGTCATTGGTCACTCAGCCGAGTAACCGACCAACCCCTCACCCTGCCTCCAACTGTCCAACACCTACCATTTTTTAATGTTTTGTAGAAAAAATAAATTTAAAAAACATCAAAAATATCACCGGAGACCAAAATTTCATTTACATTTTTTTCTCCAAATATGCTCAGGAATCGATCGTTAAAATCTCTCGGGTACGTCCTTTAACACCCTGTATATTGTCATATTATCTTGGTTAATAATTTTTTTTTTAAATAAACTATATTTTATTTTGAAGGCATGTTTAAACACAATTCAATTAAAATTATTAAATAAAAACACATAAAACTTCAACATCAAAACTTTTAAAGAAAATATATAAATAACTTATAAGTTAATACATCTGCAAGATATCAGAATAACATTAAAACCCCGATATTATACCCAAAGCATTCTCATAATTCTCTATCTTTGAAAAACATAACTTTCAACCTTCCGTTGAACCTTAAAAATATAGAAAATACCCATGAATCCAAAACATAGAAAAATTATCTGAAACTTCTGGAATAATCCTTCATTGTTATCTTGTGTTTTCTCTACTATTATTTGTCACTACAACTTAGGTACCATAATTGTAATTTTTATTATTATATTAATATATATTGTGCCTATTGTTATTAAAAAAAAAACTACATTCAATGTGTATCGTTGTCGTCGTCGTCCCCCCCTCCCCGGGGAAACAAATCGGGGCACAAAGTGACAAAGTACAAAAAATACCTTCAATAAATCACTTCTCCCCACATAGACACGCCTTATTGTTTTGAAGCAGAATGCAAAGTAGGTATATACAATGACATTACACTCTATACAAGTATAAATATTATGTTAACAGCGAAAAGTGGGTTTTGGCAATACAAAAGATAAGATGAGCTCCCCGTGTAGCTAGAAGGATAAAAATAATAATAATATGGGAGTAAATGTTTACATTTTTTCAAGTAAATCAACTAATAAAATACGTAATGTAAGAATATAAGTATAGAGTAACATTTCAACCCGATGAACAAAAACACGGAAAAAAATAAAAAAAGGAAGTGCAATAAAATTCTATTTTCTTTCAAAAATAGCGCCATATAACTCTAATCAAAATTTATATACAGAACTTCAACTCACAAGATATTCAATCTAAATATATTCCATACACTAGACATTGTACGTAATAATTATTCGTTTCGAATGTATGATCTGCAAAGTTATCTTTTTCATGATCCCACAAAAATGAATGATATGTTCGAATTCCTTGCATTTTTTTCTCTCCAATGGTTACGCAAACGATGATACGGTACCTGAAAAAATAATTTTAGAAAAATCAAAACAATATTATGAAATAATATTTCTCATACACACTATAAATATATTTTTTTTGAATTGATGAAAACCTGTCATATTTTTCCTCTTTTATAGTGTTTTTAATTTCTTCTGCTAAAGTAATACATAACTCAGGATGTGACGCTTCTGATAATTCAACATCTTGTAAATTCAGATCCAAAGTGAGCTTCATTTTCTCCTTCACAATCATAACATTGAATTTCTTTTTAGGTCTTAGCCGATATGTATTTTGGAACAATCTCGTCGTGTGCCCATTAACACTTTTGGGCCTCGGGGTTGACGGAATAGGACTAGTCATCTTAACCCTCCTATTATTGTTAGTAAATAATAATAGAAGCCCACCAAAGGTAAAAATATAAGAAAATTTCACCGATGGACTTTTACATTCACGCGAGTACCTGTGAATTTTGTTTGATCAATAAATTTTGAGAAAACTTATTAGGTTGATAAGTTATAATAATATACTTTTTCAGAGGGCTTTATGTTTGCAAATCAAACTCTTCTTTTTTGTATAACCAAACATTAGTAAAATTAATATCGATTTTAATCAAGAATTTCAGTTTAGTAAAGTTATGCGATTAATAAAAAAAAAACCTCGGGTGTGTTCTGATGAATGACCGGTTTCAGATAATAATGTGCAAACATACAATAATTGTACAATCAAGCGATATTTTTTCAAAATAATAACGACACATAATTAACTTTTTTTCCATTTCACAAAAGTAAAACTAGTAACTATTATAAATAATGAATTGCTAACATTACTAACAAAATCAAAACATCTTCGCAGCGGTAGGCGGTAGGTACAAAAAAAAGCTTAGCTTAATCAGCCGAGCGATTCTATATCTTTTGTAGGATCGTTATTACACAAATCTGACAGGAGATCGCGTACATTAAGGCTACGTCCGCATAGGCAGGCGGCTGGTTTAGCGCCTAGAGCTAGAGCCTAGTGGCTTGCACTCTGGCTACTTGCTAGGATACATGGTGGCCGCACTGAAGGTGGTTTGCGTGGTGGGTCGCTAGGTGCCTTGGTCATTAGCTTGTCAGTACGTTGACGAGATGTCACTTTCAAAAATAGTTCGAAAACTGCTACTTACAGAAAATTCATTCTATACCATTTCACGGCCTTATCCATCATGTTGGGTTCATGACGTAAATAAGTCACGGTCAAGTCATGGGGAGTTAAATGTTCTGTATAAACGATATAGATTTTTAAACAGTGCATTACAAACCAGAGAAATTTTGTTGAATTATTTCAACGGAATTGGATTGATTACCTGGTAGAACAACCAGCGGCGTAGTGTGGGTTTCGGCCGCCCGGGGCGGAGGAAAATTTTGCCATTTATTGTTATATTGATAACACAAAACTGGTTTAAATTAAACTAAATATGCGCTATATCAAAACAACGCTCAGAACATGGCAAGGTTTTTCTTTGATTCTAATGGCACTTCTGAACTAATGGCTTCTGAACACAAAACTGGTTTTAATTTAATCTGTATGCGGTGAATTAAAACTACACTCAGAACATGAAAATGGTTTTTCTTTAATTCTGCCGGCACTTACATTCTGAACACAAAACTGGTTTTAATTAAATCTGTATGCGGTAAATTAAAACTACACTCAGAACATGAAAAGGTTTTTCTTTGATTCTGCCGGCACTTACATTCTGAACACAAAATTGGTTTTATTTAAATCTGTATGTGGTGAATTAAAACTACACTCAGAACACCGGTGAAAAATGACTCCCCCCTGTTTTTGGTTCTTCAAGTGGCGGGGGAGGGGGGGTTGCATATGAAAATCCTATTTTTTATTACGACCTATTTATATATACGAGCCGGATTTAATAATCACATTTGACGAGTATTCTTTCGATGAAAATCATGTAAATAAATTCTTGATTGATTTATTCTGCGTTAGAGTCCCCAAATAATAGTTTCACACGCGACAATCAATTTGTCAGAATGTTACAGCATTATGTAACTCAAATGCAAAGCTTTAATCGATGCACGATGAATCTGCAACTCGTTATTTAATTTATCGTTGTATTCTGAACACAAAACCAATTTGTATGCGGTGAATTAAAACTACACTCAGAACATAAAAATGTTTTTTCTTTGATTCTGACATTATTTATTTAATAACTGCACATCGAATAGCAGTGTTTTCCTTCGAAATGTGTCAGCAGGTGAATCCAACTGAAATTTTACATTCTGAACTGGTTTAAATTAAATTTGTACCTGGCGAATTAAAACCACACTCAGAACATGAATATGGTTTTTCCTTGATTCTGGAAGCACATACATAGTCTGCAGATAGAATATTATAACTGAACTTCAAATAAGAGAATGTTTTCCTTCGAAATGGTCAACAGATGAATCCACAACTGGAAACTTTTACATTCTGAACACGAAATGGTTTAAATTAAGTCTATATGCGGCGAATTAAAAGTACACTCAGAACATGAAATGATTTTTCTTTGATTCTGGCAGCACGTACAGAGTCCGCAACTAGAATTTTATAACTGAACTTCGAATAAGACAATGTTTTCCTTTGAATTATGTCGGCAGATGAATCCTCAAATGGAATTTTACATTCCGAAAACGGTATTAATTCTTCGAATAATATGAAAAATATCTATAAACTTTTGCCTGTCTATGATCGCGCACAAAATTTCCGGTTTTTCCCACGCATTTTAAATGTTCATTTTATTGTTTTTTTACCCTTTTGCAAAAAACAAAATTGTTCTAAAATCTAGATAATTTTTCCGACGTGCTTATTAAAACATTATTATTTTGATATTGGAAGTGTGAATTGGCTCAAAAATACACGCCTGCGAATATTCGAATTTAAGTACCTAAAATAGAATAAACTTAAAATTTTAAATACAGATTCCCGTTCTTAAAAAAATTGTAATAAAACTGTATCTTAACTTTTTATCGCAAACATAAATTTATTTTTTAAATTAGATGCGTGGGGCATAATTTCACAGTTCTATTTTAAAATTAAATGTGTGGGATGATTTGCGTCTCCTGTGATTAGACGGGTTAAACTAAATTTGTATTTAGCGAATTAAAACTACACTCAGAATATGAAAATGGTTTCTCTTTGATTCTGGCAGCACAAAAGTAGTCTGCAACTAGAATTTTATAACTGCACTTCGAATAAAATAATGATCTCTTTCGAAATGTATCCGCAGATGAATCCACAACTGAAATTCATTCGTTAAAACATTCTGAACGCTATTCTGGTTTTAATTAAGAGTGAATCTGTTTGCTAGTTATCAGCTTTAATTAGAATTACTCTCATAATATGCGGGCGGTTTTCCTACGAATTGCGAAATTTGCAGCTTAAATTATGTAATTATAGATATTTTTAAAAAATAATTAAAAAAAAGAGTTGGATTCGTAAACGAAAGTAGCATAGAACATTTTCAAATAATGACTTGAAATGGTTTAAATTTTTCCAAGTTAATATTATTATTTATTGTGATAATTTGCCGCCCCCCTTAAAAGTGCCCCCCCCCCCCCCCCTATGCCGTGTTACGCCATCTCCTTCTTTAGTCAACGTTTCGGGCAGCAGTTACAGTTACAGTGTCCATCATCAGGGCAGGTGAGCTGCAACACGGCATAACACCCCAAAAACAAATAACGAAAATTCATAACCATAATTAACTTCTCAATGTAAAAAAAATCTCATCATAAATCACTTTTCAGTACAAACCATATTTTTCTGCTTCGATTGCTACCTCTTCCTATAATTTGCATTTTTATGGAGCTTTTTTATTAGCTGGATTCCACATCAAAGACAAGGTTCTCTTTTTAAAATTGATGCAATTAATATTTCATACATTTTTTACTTCTAAAATGCCTCGCGCCTAGTGGCAAAACCAACACATTGGTTTTACTTCGATTCACGCTAGACCTGAGGAAAATAATTTTCCTCAGAGCCTATGGGACCATTCATTTATTACGTAAAACGATTTAGGAGGGGAGGGGTTCGATCATGTCTTATTTTTCTTACAAGGGGGTGGGAGGGAGTCTCGATATTCTTACATAAGATCACAAAAATGCGCAAAGTTAAAATTTTACTTTGAAAAAGTATAATTTTAATATTCTAAAAATTGTTACTTTGAAAAGTAAACATTAAAACAAACCAAACGTGTATTAATTTTTTTCCTTTAGGTTCTTACGTAATAAATATTAAACAGGGGGAGGGGGTCGGTCTATTCTTATTTTTTTTTCTTATAATAGGGGAGGAGAGGGTCGAAAACTAGCAAAATTCGTTTTACGTAATAAATGAATGGCCCTATGTCATATGAGATGCTGTGTGGGGTGTATTTGAATTAGAAATAGGACTTGGGTGAGTTTGAACAAATACAAATGGCGGCCATGACAGAGTGACGACGACGTATGGTTGGCTGTAATGGACTTTGGCTCATATGATTTGAAGCGGGTGTGGGACTTGGTTGCAGTACCGGATTATCCCCAAGGCAGAGTAGGCAACGGCTAAGGGGCCCCGCATCGTCTCAAGGGCGGATCCAGCTTTGGCGCCAGGATGGGGCACATAGCGCCGGGGGGTCACATAGTCGTGGTCAAGTCACAAGAAGTTATAATTTAATTTTTATAATAATAGATACGAGTAAAAAGTACATCCACCTAGGTCCTGGACCCAGCCCAGGGGGGGGGGGGGTCATGACCCCCCCCCCCTGGATCCGCCCTTGCATCGACTAGGGGAGCCGCGTCCCGAGAAAAAAATGACTTGCTTCAATTAGTGAGCATCGAAGTTTCGGAAAAAGTCAGCTTTCAAGATGTTTTTTTTTTTTTTTAGGAACATTTACAGGTTAATAATATTGGATACACGCATTAAATAAAACAACAAATTACAATAATTAGGTTATAACCCAATAAATAACTAATGTTCACATCATGCACAAATACTAAATAAAAAGTCTATAATTAAAACAAATATACAAACATAGTTGTATTTTACTTTTCTTTCCTTCTATTTCTTGCAACATAATTTACTATCTGATGAAGGTGCCGTATGTGGTTTATATTGGCATTTGTTTTGTTTTATTTCTAATTATATGTTTAAAATATAAATGTTGTACAAGCTTCAGTATCACTACCTATCTGCTTGCCAAAAATCTTTGGGAAAGGTTGTCTGGAAGAGATCACTTTAGTGACAAGACGGCTCATTGTAATGTTTTTTTTTTATAATATATTTTTTTGTTTCTACGTATGTAGAATAAAGGGAAAAAATAATAATTATGTGCAATAAAGGGTTATTGTATTGTATTCGTTTTTTTATTGAAGGTGATGGCGTACCTTTCGTAATGTAGTAAAAGATCTGATTAATTATGAATAAAATTACGTTTTGATAGAAAAAAAAATTTGGAAGTTAGAAAAAGGTAAAGTGCAGTGGCGGACTAAGCCCGTCAGAACAATGAAAATTTTCCATAAAAAATCGAAAATAAAATTCTCTGGTCCGCCATTTTCAATTTTTTTGAGATATCAAAATTCTCCTATGCCATAGACCATTGATTTTCAAAGTGGGGGGCGCGCCCCACTAGGGTGGCGCGAAGACATGTAGAGGGGGGCGCGGGCGCGGGCGGCGATATCACTACGATCGCCGTATACCCGCGCTACCGCACGCATCTGTGGAGTAAACCCTTTTTCATGTTCCGAATGCAGTTATACAAGTTCTCAAAGGGAAGATTTAAAAATCCACAGTATGATTCACAAAAGAGAAAAACCATTTTCATGTCCTGACTGCAACTATTCGTGTCCTCAAAAGAGATATATATCTAAGAAGTCACTTGCTGACTCATGGTGCAATTATTTATGTACTACGAAGAGAAATCTAAAAATCACTTGTTTACCCACAGTGAAGAAAAACATTATTCATGTTGTGACTGCAACTATTCCTCTTCTAGAAAAAAATAGCTAAAACGGCACTTGCTAACTCACAGTGACGAAAAACCTTCTTCATGTTCTGACTGCAACTCTTCATATTATTACTATTCATGTACTATTAAAAAAAAAAAAAAAAAAAAAATCACATGTTTACCCACAGTGGTAAAAAAACTCATTTCAAGCCCTGACTGCAACTATTCTTCTTCTCGAAAAAAATAAATAAAACAGTGATGAAAAACCTTTTTCTTGTCCCGACTGCGACTATTCAGGCGCTACAAAACGTTATCTAAAAAGTCACATGTTTACCCACACTGGACAAAAACCCTTTTCATGTCCCGACTGCAATTATTCATGTTATACAAAGGAACTTTTTAGAAATCATTCGCTGACTCACAGTGCTATAAAACCACTTACATGTTTCTACTGCGACTATTCGTGTTCTACAAAGAGGGACAAAAATCACATGTTTACCTTAAGGAGACAAAACCATTTTTTGACCCGAACGTGGTTATTGAAGTTCTCGAAATGGAGATTTAAAAATCCACAGTGCGATTCAAAGTGGAGAAAACCTTTTTCATGTTCTAAGTGTAACTATGCATGTACTACGAAACCTATCTTTAGGTAATATTATTATATTTTAGCAGTAAACTAACCGTGTGTAATAACTAAAAAGCGTTGTTCCAACTAAAAACTCTCATTTAACATCATTCATATGTTCCATAAATTTTTCATTATTTTTTTTATTTTTTCTTTTGCTGTCTTCCAAATATGGTTGGCATGTTTTGGTTGCGCTGCGCTGGCAAGTCAGCATGAGAGCTTTTATAGGCCAAACACAGCTGATGATGTAAATCTCCGGCTTTGGACGACATTATAATTCCTACAAACTCACATTAATTGTGTTTATGCGTATTTCGTGTTTAAAACACTAACGAATACTGACAACGAAAATAAAATAAAAATTACGCACAATACAGTCGAGGAATTCCCCGTACAACATAAACTAAAAGGGTTGCCAACTTGGAAGATTTTAATTCCCTGTTTTTTTTTTATTTAAATAAAGAAAAACATGTTACCCCTCCCCCCCAAGTGCATTACGTAATACTTGAACGGCCCTTTGCTGGGCCCTGGGCCGAGGGGAGGCGTGTTACTAATAAGTTTGGGAACCCCTGCCATAGACAATAGATTTTCGAACAGGACTTGGCGACTTGGTGCATGCAAATCGAACATATAGTTTTTTTTAATATGTTGTCAACCCAGGTTGAAAAACGTGTTAAAAAACGCATTCAAAGTTTTCCTGAAGGATAATTCAACAAACAAACTGTTTCAAATGGTTTCACATAAATGCTGTATCTCCGTCAATTTTTCGGATTTCTTTAAAAAATTTGGTGAGAGCATTTTTAACAAATGCATCTTTCAAAAAATATAAAAAAATACAAAAGTATTCTTTTACGGTGTCCTGGTGCCTTAAGGGGGGGGGGTTAAGGTTTTAAAGGTGAAATAAAGGCATATTGTCATTTTTTTGAGATATGAATAATGTTGGTTTTATTTATTTCATACACACTTTATATATAACATCTGAAGTATCTTTTAAAAAAAATTCAATTAAAAATATCAATAAATAAATCCCTGAGAGCGAATCTCCGGAGGCGCATCGAAAAAAAAAGTTGTTATGCAGTGAACTCCATAACTCGTCACTGGATCATTTGAAACAAAAGAAAAATCTAAATGCGTTTAAAAGGCATTATGTTTTCCTTGGTAGTCAGAGGGAGTTTTTTTCGATGTATTTATTTTTTATTTTTGGCTGCATTTTGAAGTGAAAAACGCGATTTTTGCTAAAAAAAATTCGGTGAATTTGTTATTATAAAATGGTAAAAAAAACTCCCTCTGAGACTACCTGTTGATTTATGTATAGAAATAGTGTACAAAATTTCAAAAGCATCGGTCAAGTCAAGTCAAGATTTTGTTATGATGTTCACAAACTTCAGAAATGTTGTTTGCGAGAAAACCGATTTCAATTTCTTCATACTCGAAGCATACTTGAATCGAGCATGAGGGCCGGTCGCTTGAAACGCTGTACCTTCGTTAGTTTTGCTCCGATTTACTTGAAATTTTGGCACAATATAGTCACACGTTTTACATTCAGATTTTTTTTTAAAGTTTCAAAACTTAACCCCCCCCCCCCCCCTTTAAAGCCTTGATAAGGATTTGATCAAGGGAACAACGAGGCGTCCGCCATTGATAAAGGGGCCTCGAGACGTGCTTGCCTAGGGGCCCCGACATGTTAATCCGGCCCTGCTTGGTTGGATTGAAAAAATCTATCAACTTTCACTCTTCATTTCCTTGGGAAGCCGTGGACTTCGGTTAGATCGATCTAAAACAAAAGATTCGGTTATTTTTGCTGAATCGGATTCACAAAAAAAAGGTCTGTAGTGGACTTTGGCCAGGTGAGTTTAATGTGTATCGACAACCCCTACCGACACAAACCAATCCCCCTGACATGGACATGGACGGAACCATAAATAAACCTTCACTGTCCATAGATTGCCATATGTACAATTCTAAAAAAAAAACAAACTTCCATAATGTACAATTCTAAAAAGTCAGTCATCGTCGCTTTCAAACACAATAAGGAGCCATCACATATTCCTCCAATATATCTAGAAAGAATTGAACTGCTTGTGGCCTCACAGGTTAAGTATCTGGGACATATCCTAACCGAAGACATGAAGGATATAGAAGATATGGAACGACAAAGAAGAGCAATTAATATACGGGCCGGAATGCTCTCAAGGCGGTTCTACCACTGTAGCGAAGATGTCAGAAAATTACTATTCAAGACATACTGTACTGCCCTGTAGACGTCAGAACTGTGGACACAATACCCAGCAGCGCAATGGGACAAACTGAGGGTGTGCTACAATAATGCATACAGGCAACTTATGCAACTACCGAGGTTCTGCAGTGCCTCCACGATGTTCACCGAGGGGAGGGTGCACTCATTCCCAACCTTACTTCGCCACCGACTAGCCAGCTTCTGGAGCAGGATACGGACTTCAACCAATATCATTGTCGTGGCTGCATCCGAGTGGCTCAGTTCCCCATTAAATGAGCGATGGATGCAGATGATGAGGCGACCTCCATGATGGACGATCCCAAAATATCTTTTTATTTTTAATTCTGTCTACTTATTATTTATTTTAATTTTATGCTTATTTTTTGTTATTTGTATGATGAATTTTGTTTTCATTTTATGCTTTAATTAGGTACCTACCTAATATTTAAACTCTTTTTTCTTTTCTTTTTATAGTTGTTTATGTAATATGGCAGACTGGGATTGCACTACCCTCCCAGTCTTGCTGGAATAAAAACTTAAATAAAATAAATAAATAAATAAAAATATGTGGACCATAGATATACTCCGTAGAGTTATGTCAGAAACGATCGTTCGGAGGGATTCAGAGGGATTGGTTTATTTATGGTTTTGGATATGACGTTTGGGATTGGTTATGGATTGGTTTATTTATGTGACGTTTGTTATCTTTGTGAGATTTGCGATTTGCCGGGATTGGTATATTTATGGATTTGCCGCTCGAATATTTCCCGAATGGCGTTTTGGGTTAATTTGTTTTTAATCGTTTTTAAACTTTTCCTGAATGCTCTAACTCGGTAATTATATTTATTTCACTGACACAATGAGAACCACGAGTAAAATCCAGGGAAACAAAATAACATTTTACTTCAAAATATCTTCTGGCAAACCTCTCAAGATGAAATCGTCAAGTGATATGAATGTGAAAAACAAAGAGAACAATAATTTAACAAATATTAAACAAGTTATAAATGTGAAGGAAAAGTGTAAGAACGAGTCTGATTCCGACAGTGACTGCTATATAATAGATGAACAACCTCAGACCTTAGTTAGTTTGGATGTTGGAGGCCATTCAGAAGCACTAAAACCATCCACTGTATCCGTACCGCAAACAGAAGACCAGATAATTGAAGAAAAAGAACCAGTTGTTGAAGAGGATGATGTTATACCAGATGATAATGCTGACGAACTTTTGATTGAAGCCTCTCAGCATGAAAATGATCTTGATGATAAACCTGAAGAAGGTGCCAACATCACATTAAGCCAGCAAACGTCCATAACTCAGAACCCTCAATACTCTTCCAATTATGCAACGGAGTTTTTTGTGCAGATGGTCAGCATGTTTTTATCACAGTCATGCCTTCACTACCTACTTTCCGACGACGAAATTAATCTAACGAAAGCCTTCATGGATTTAGACCCGTTTGAGATGAAAATTTTGTTTGTGCGTCTCTACTGGCTCCAATGGAAGTGGCATAAAGTGGAAATCACTCAAAAATATATCCCTTATAATTGTAGATCTGAATTTGTGAAGAATCTCTTGAAGAATCTGGAAGCAAAAGGATTTATATTATCGGGTACATTTCTTATACTATCAAATTTTATAATTATTTTTTCTTATATATAAGATTATATGCATTTTTGTATTTCAGCTGAAGAGACTACGACACTTGCGACCGTCATAATGTCAATTTAATTATTGGATTAACTGTTAAGAGGAAACCGGGCGGCATTTGGTCCATACAAACGTATTCCCCAATTTCCTCTCTGAATTTTGACACTGTGCAAATATTTTTTAATATGAAATAGTCATTTCACTAGTAGGTCGACATGTTTTTAATATAAAGTAGTCATTAATCACTAGTAGGTCGACATGTTTTTAATATAAAGTAGTCATTAATCACTAGTAGGTCGACATGTTTGATTTTTTTGATAAGTTACTTCAAGGAGTAAAGACTCTTTAAAAAATTTTTTCCTTTGGACCCCATCAATCGATGTTCAGAATACAAACTAGACAATGTATTTTAGACGTAGAATATTTTCTTCTAGCGCAGTTGGTATAAAATCTTGATAAACTTGTCTTACTCCACCTCACGATTAATTAAAATTTCTAATTTAAATAATTAGATTCAGCCTTATTATTATCAAAATTGGAGGGGACCCCACCCACTTTCCAACGGCATTATAAGGAAACATATGGTTTCCTCCTTCACCGCACACGTCAACACTCTAGTTTTTTAATGAATCTACATTTATTTACGACTAGACCCTCCAGTGTCAATACGTTATTATGAAAAGTGAGTATTTAAATAATATAATATAATAATAATATCTTTATTTGGAAAACAAACAGCTTTACAAAGATACATAAAAAAAGAGCGGTAAAATAAAACAGTAACCCTAAAAACATGTTTTCCGCTGATAAATTTTTTTTTTTTAGTTTAGACAAGAAAAACTAAGAAAAAAAAAATAGTTAAGAGAAGCTAAATACTTAAATATGCATGATAAGAATATAGAAAAACACAATAAAGGGTAAACTTATGATCTTTTAGGAGTATAAGGATGATATGTATGTAATTAGGGAATATGTAAATATATTGCAAATTAAGAAAAGAAATCTGATAAATAATACAATAAATATATATAAATATGGATGTTAAGTGGTGTGTTGTGATGCATTACATTTATCTAATAGTGTTGCTTTGAATTTGTTGAAAGTTATATTGAAGATGTCTGTATATGTGAGGTGTGTGTTATGATAGTGGCAGGCTCGATGTATGAATTCATTTTGTAAGTAGTTGGTGTTATAAAAAAGTATGTCGGGGGAGATGATAAAATTTGCGCATTTAAAATGAATTCAAAGATGTAATGAAGCGAACTTATAAAACTTCACCAAAATCTTAAAAATCAGTGTATTTTGGAGAAGAAAAATAGGGAATACAAAATCATTGTTTCGATGATTTTATTTAGTTGCCTGAGGTACAGTTGTCCCTTTCACTATGTATTCGGAGGGTAACAGTGACATACAAAAGCAAAATGTAGGGATATAATAGGTATATATATATATCTATATTGTAGTAAAAAATATTTGCACTAGTGTCAAAATCCAGATTGGAAAAAGGGGAATACATATATCTGTATGCATTAAACGCCGCCTGTGAACTCTTAAGGCAGTTCTCCAAAAAATTACTAATACTCTTTTCAATGCATACTAAATTTCTATCAGATGATTACGGTTTTGGAATAATAATTTTATTTTACTTTTATTTTGTGGCCCATGTGTACAGGATTTTAAGGGACATACTTGACTTACTTTCACCAGTAATTCCTGACATTATGTGGAGTAAAAGATGTAAATGAAATTTTGGTCTCCGGTGACATTTTAAATTTAAAATGTCACCGGAGCATTCTTTTTATCTTCATCAATTTAATCGAAATCTATTTGAAACTGCTAAAATGAGGTATTATTGAATTTGATCTTTATTTCTGTGATCAATAGATGGCTTCATAATTAGGAAACTTCACTCTCCAATGGTGCATGTATATTTTTTACATCATCAATTTATTATTGTCTTATTGCAGGAAGTGAAATACACAAACGAGGACTAAAACAAATGAAACATTAATTTATAAATAATAATATGTAATATATTTTCTTCCAGGCCCAAAAATGGACTTTGACGAGTTCTTAGAGATAGCATCTGTCCCAGAGTTGAACAAACTTATTAATAAATTTCCTAAAAACCTTTTCTCAAAGTCTTCAGGCAAGCCAAAAAATAAAAAGGCCATGATAAAGAGTATAAAGAATATTTGCAAGGCAAATAATATCTCCAAATCTTTTATAAAAAAAGGAGAAGTTCTAACAGTGCAGGAGAGCATGCTTAAAAAGTAAGTTGAATATCTAACTAACCATAGTATCATTCACCGCAGGTGTAAGCAGAGACGATGAAATGTTATACAACTCTATCCTAATATACCCATTCTCACTTCCACCTCCTTCATATATCCTATCAAGGGAGCTGCAATTGCTTTGTGAGCAGTGTTTCTTTCAGAAATTAATAAAAAAATTATCCATGCGTAACTGGGCTAGAAGTTTAGTCGAGTAGTGAATAATTTTGTAACTAAACGTGTCCGAACACCATAAATTTAGTAGAGTAGTTTAGTCAGTGGTTTAGTAGTCTATCCATTTTTTTCTATGTTTTCGGGCAAGTGGCGTCCCCCACCATGTGTCACTGCTCACTTGCTCAACCACTAAACAAGTCTGAACCCGTTGTTTTGTTCATTAGTAGCCGCAGAAATGTCTTATTTTTTCTGCTTTTAATCCATTTTTGTATCCATATTTTTTTTTCTTTCGTCTCACTAATTCTTCCACCTCTTCTAAAACATCCATTACAATCAGCTTACTTGGTACTTTGTTGCTTTGCAACCCGTTCATCTTCCAATTTGCCACTCAGTAATTTACTCTACTCGACGGTATGAGTACTTCTTGGTCAGTCAAGCGGCGAGTTACTTGCAACAAGCCTCTAATCTAGTAGGTGCATTTCCTCAGGGGGGGCGCTATGGTTTTTGGTATCTCGGACAGGTACCTGAAGGAATCTCGGAGGTCAATTGATGATACCTTGGTCCTTGGGGTATACGGAGTAGTCCCAAAGCTGTTTCAATATTTAATAACAATATTTAGTATGTGGAGTAGTCCCAAAGCTGTTTCAATATTTAATAACGCTACTGCTCCCAGATTAATATGATGAGGATTTGGTCTTTGGGGTATATGGAGTAGTCACTGTATTCTGTCATATTTCAGGATGAGTCCCCTGCTGGGTAATTACATTAAGATTCACGAATCGGCCAAGAGGACATTCAACTTGCTCCATTCCCTAATGTATCTGGGAGCCAATCCCCAGCTGCTAAGGGACAAGACACTGAACTGGATGCTGCTGAACGTGAAGAACGGGATGCAGTTCTACCCCGCCATGGAACTTGAGTGTGATCTACCCAGCTGCATATTCCCGTCAAGAAAGCACTTCTTGGAGTGAGTTTATCAATTCTTACAATCTTAAGGTGGATTTGGACCAAATTAGCAAATGCACATTTTAATTCTTGCAATTATTTCGGTGTAAACAGTTATAGAGCATTCTTTCGGTGTTCTGGTATGTTCACCGAAATTTAGTAAAATTTAAATATAATAGTTAGAAGTAAACGCCGCAAGTGCACCCAAACAGTTGCCTAGAACCAGGCGCGGCTGGTGCCTTAAAAGTTTAGTGGTTCACAGAACCATTCATCAAAAATGTAATGTAGACATTATACAGGGTGTTAAGGGACGTACTTGACTTACTTTAACCAGTGATTCATGACATTATTTGGAGTAAAAAATGTAAATAAAATTTTGGTCTCCGGTGACATTTTTGATGTTTTTTTTTTTTTTTTTTTCCTATAAATACATTAAAAAATGGTAGTTGTTGAACAGTTGGAGGCGGTGTAAGGGGTTCGTCGGACACTCGGCTGAGTGACCAGTGACGACATGCGGAAGAATTTTTTTTTTGTTTGATTTTGAAGAAAAAAATTTTGAAAAAAAAAAAAGTCATCAAAAAAAGTCACCGGATACCAAAATTTCATTTACATTTTTTACTTCAAATAATGTCAGGAATCACTGGTTAAAGTAAGTCAAGTACGTCCCTTAACACCCTGTATTTAAAAAAAAACTAGACATCACGCATGATTTTACATTATTTACTATCTAAAAATATTATGTATTGTAAAATCATACATGATGTCTAGTGGTAGTATCCTAGACTTACAAAGTCGTATTTTCTCCAAGCATAAAATTTCTGATAAAAATGCATATATGGGGAGTGACCTGCCAGGAAAGTATATTTTCTGTGTCTGTTTGTAAATGTAAATAATAAAAATAAATAGAGCCTAGGAACTCATAATAAATTGTACAACCCCAACAAAACTAAAACAGCGCTCTACAAGTTGTCCAATTATTATAGAATTATTCTGGTACCAATACTTTCAGAAACATTTTACACTCCATTACTATTAACCCCTCCGCAACGTAAGCAGATATATGTGTTAAAAATACGACAGCATGTTATGATAAAATATTTGTCAATATATCTCGAAGTTTATTTTATCATAGATTTAGGCAAGCAGGTACCTCATTTCAAGAGGTGATTAAATAATATTAAATAAGCTTCTACATAAATTTATTTTTTTAAATTTTGGAAGTAACATCATTCATTTTTTCTTTTTTGAATAGGGTATAAAAATCGAATATTTTGTTTAGAGCCCACTTCTGAGTAATCTTTCTAAGGTGGTAGAGGGTTTTACTGACAAGTCGGGCGTGATTCTTATTCATTACGTTAATAATTTTATAAAGTAAAACGATTATTATTTTATCCGAACTGGATCATAATTAACTAGGCCGCGACTAATGTAATCGTGGTGCCAATAAGTGTTGTAAATACACATTTCTGTCTTCGTAATTTTCACCGAAAATAACTGATGGTTAATTTTGAATTTACTTGCCAAGTAACAAGCAATTTATTTTAAAAAATGGAAGATTTAAAATACAAGGAATTTAATCTGTTAAATAACGAAGGAATAATTATTCTCGCCTGGTAATACAAGATTTTCATGGCTGGCGTTTGATTTTGGGAGCAGATACTGTTTTCGGCTGAAATCAGTTCCAGGTATTTTGTCTGACCATACTTCAGGAGAAAAACCAGAAGCTCAAGATCGTAATTCAGATAGATAGTTAGAAACATGTATTTTTTTGGTCGATTCAAGGAAGGTGAGTCTTAAGTTCTGTTAATATGTTTATTTGTTCCAGTTTATTTTATTATGTGATAATAAATCTTTTAATTCATATTTCTTAATAATACTGTCTATTTTATTTTAAAAATCCTTCTAATTTATTCGTATAGTTTGCATACCAAAGACCCTGAGAGAGGATTATTGTTTTACTAACTGCTAGCCTGGTTAATCAACCAGTGGCGCCCCTTTTAAAAATAAAGCTGGCAGATGTAGATGTTAATTTCCACCATGACAATTTAATTCATATCACCATGACAATTTGGCGACCTTAAACGTGTTGGGTTTCGTTTTATACGTTATGATTATTTTACAAGGATTTTTACTAATGAAATGTATTTATTTTGCTTCAGAAATATGTCTGTTTATTGGTAACATGTCATTTTTTTTTCTCTCAAGAGCTTTTGTTATTAACAAGTTTCATTTGTTTTGAAAATATTTCATTTGTTTAAAAACAATAGAATGTTATCAAAATTGATTATTTTTTTTTTTTTTTTTCTCGGTTAAAATGGTAAAATAGCTTAACTATTTTCAGCTCGTAAAGTCATTTCTAATTTTAATCAAGCAAGATTTAATATCTTTTCTTTGTGTTTGAATTATTATGGCCGCATACTATTTATTATACAATTGGGAACGTCTTCAATCTTCGATTAATTCGAAACACATTTCATTCATCTACGACTTTTATTATGGAATAATGCTACGAACATTTTATTTAAAAGAAAAACAAAGGATATGCAATCAAATGTTATTGTTTATTGTTTGTATTTCGGTATAACTATTTTCATTTCGCTACGTCATTTCCAAAATAATATATTACTACGAATTATTTAAATGAATTATTACGGCTGTGATTTTCAAACGAATTGCAAATAGAACAACTTTGAATAATTTTTCCAAAATGTCGACTTCATTCGAGAATATAAATGATAAAACAAAAGAAGATCTATTTAAGCGTCTTATTCAACGACTGCATCGTAAACAAGAATCAATTTTTCCTTTTATAATATTTTAACAAATAAGGTTTTTTTTTTCGAAATGCAGATTTTATCATTAATTAAACGTCATTTACAATCTAATAGTAAAGATTTTATTCAAAAAATATTTCTATAAATGAATACAAATAACTTGAATGGAGCCACTCGATTTGTTCGTATTTCATGCGCACGGAATGCAGATATTTCAGAGTTGCCTTTACTGGTTAGACAGTTTCTTTCTATTTCGTTTTTTGAGGTGGTGGGCCGATCACCCCAGGATTCGAGATAGGATGAAATAGTCGATTGTATTAATATGTAACGTCATAGATTGTATACCAATATACGTAATTATAAAACTTTTAAAACTATTTATTGTCAATCGTGACACAATCAATTTTGATATTTATTATCAATGTTTACAAAAACGGGCATTATTTTTAATAACAATTCTGAAAAACAGTAATTGTCAACGGTGACACAAGGAATAATGTGATATTTATTATCATTATTTTAACAAATAAAGGACAATATACACGAAATGTGATACGACTTCGAGAAATAATCGGACAATGACGCAACGTCATTATTATCATTGGAGGGGAGTTAGCGGAGGTATATCCAGTCTAAACAACTGGGTCCTGGTGTTCAAATTACCATTCCTAATGGTCCAAATAAGTTCCAAAGGTAAGGGTGGGCTTGTACCCCATTCGCAACGTATCGATCCGGCGTCGATAACGTTTACCTTACATGACAGACAGACGGCGAGAGATGCTTGCTGTCTGCTCATCAAACCCTGAGCTGCTGACTCAGGTACGGAACACAGTGTGCTACATCGTCAGGCGGAAGGCAGTGGATCCGTTGCCTGTAGACGGATAATACCTATAGGTGGAAGGACTGCAGTCCACTGGTCCATGTGCATACTCGCAGTACTACGTGGTGTGAAACTTGTTTTGAGTGGTTCGAGTTGTTCTGGAAGTTTTAATGAGCAATTCTGACACAACATTCTACAAGTAATTCATAAACTCTATTTGAAATCGAGTTGTATGTTAATTTTTTTCACACGGTACTATTGGTAGTGATTTCTGCAAAATCACATCATTATTTTTCTCAAATATATCAAGTCTCTATTAATTTGTGCATGCCTTTATATTTATTGTCTTACGTTATGCTCTACGTCAGAGCCAATAAAATTCAAGCCCATACAATCAGTAATAAATATTGTACACTCGACGTGTAATTTTTTTTTGGTGTCATAATCATGGAGAATCTATCCATTGACTAAAACATGTAAGTTCTGTAAAGCCGAGCTTATATTCCTAAGTTATATGGTGGTTTCCAAGGGTTTGGCCAAAAACATCAGTAGAAATTTATTCAAATTTCGATACATTTCAATCAGGTCTGATCAACCGGGTTGATACATAATTAATATAATTTGAATGCGGAATTCAAATTAATTTTCCTTGAGAAGGAAAATTATTATTTTTTTTTAAACTCTAGTTTTAGACTCGAGTTCAAATAATTTTAAATATGATTATGAAATAAAGAACATTAATTATGAAATGAATAATTCCAAAATATTGTTTAAACAACAATCTATAACACAGGTACAACTCTAGTACTTCGCTCGAGTTCAACCATTATCGTATATTAGTACGAAGTTATTAATAATATAACTTATTGATTGACATGTTATGAATGAACAGACAAACTAAAATAAGAATCACGTTGTTTTTGTATATATATATATATATATATATATATATATATATATGTATATATTTTAGTTTTTTATTTAACTTAGAATTTTAAAAAAAAATTAACCACCAAGTATTTATACTTTATTTTTTTTTTTAAATTCTAAACAAAAGGTTATTATAAATGAACTGTGTTTTTTTTTAATTGACAGGATTACTCAGAGATCCAAAGATTCGTACCTCTTTGCAACTTGAGTTGTCTTGATAGTTGAAAAATATAAAATTTACATAAAATAATGTTTAATTTAAATTTAATTTCATTTCATGTCGCATTTGTTTTTAAATATTTATATATATATAAAACATATATATAGAGATCTAGATGTTGTTAAGTTAGTTTATAATAGAGCATATCTCCTATGCATTCGAGTATGCAATATATATTTTTTATACTAATTGAAGAGATTAGTTTATTTAATTTATAAACTTTTGCTTAAAAAGTGTTTGTTTTCTCTTGGGAAACTGAAATTTGTTTGTTTCAAACAAATTTACTAAACAATTTCGACTCCACAAAGCTGGTTGTCTACCTCAATTATTTGGCACCATTCATTGGCGATGGTTGATGACATTATGACATTTAAATAATTTGATTTTACATAAATGTTGATTGCTATTATATAAATTTCCTTCTTGGATAGACCAAATGACCTTAGTGAGTTAGTCAGGAAACTCCACGGAGTGAACATTCTTGATATCCTAAAGATGGATTTAAATTCAGTGCAAAGTGAGGGTTGATTGATCTCCCTAAAAGTGATGCCTATTGAGGCTTAATACCCTGATTTGGGACAGTGACGCTAACTAACTAACTAACTAACCATCACGCCGTTTCCCCGCAGGGGTAGGCAGAGAGGACGGACCGCCAAACAACTCGGTCTTGGCACACACTCTTTGCCTCACTCACATTCATACATCGTCTCATACATACTCTTCTATTATTCTGACTTTTGACATGGCCCGTCTCAAGTATCTGATTTACTTGATCGTGCCATGTCTTTCTCGGGCGTCCCCGACTTCTTCTACCATTCA
This sequence comes from Limnephilus rhombicus, assembly GCA_929108145.2. Classification (NCBI taxonomy): domain Eukaryota; kingdom Metazoa; phylum Arthropoda; class Insecta; order Trichoptera; family Limnephilidae; genus Limnephilus; species Limnephilus rhombicus. The sequence goes on from OV815283.1 coordinate 44,694,263, forward strand.
CATTTGCATCATATATTCTTTTAACACTACTTTCTTCGTTCATTCGCTCTACGTGCCCAAACCATCTGAGGGTCCCTTTCTTAATTTTGCTCATTATACTTACATCAGCCTTACATTCTTTGCGGATATCCACATTTCTAACACGATCATACATGGTTTTACCACACATACGTCTCAGGGATCTCATTTCAACAGCATTCAGTTTACTTTCATCCTTCCTCTGCCAGTTCCATGCCTCACTGCCATACATCAGGGTAGGTACCAGGACTCCATTGTGGACTGCTAGTTTCGCTTTTATTGAAAGTTTTTTATTAGCTCCAACGGCATTCAGTCCTCCATTAATGGAGTTACCGGCATTTACCCTCCTTTCAATATCTCTTTCAGCCTTCCCATCTCTCGTAAACATACTACCCAGATAAACAAACTCATCCACCTGCTCCAAGTATTCATCATTCACTACTATATCGCACACTGTTTTCGTACTCTCTCTTTCAAACACCATGACTTTAGACTTACTTACATTCATCATTAACTCATTCTTCATACATACTTCGTTCATCCTAGATACTAGAGACTGTAGATCTTCCATAGTGTTAGAAATCAGCACCGCGTCATCAGCATACAACAGACAACATACTTTCAGACTATTCAATTTCGCGCCCAATCCCACATCTTTCAATTCTTGCATACAATTATCCATGTATAGATTGAATAACCATGGTGACATTACGCAGCCTTGCTTAACACCTTTTGTGATGTCAAACCACCCCGTAAAATCACCGTTCACCCTAACACATGCAACGCTTCCCTCGTACAGAGACGCTATTGCCTGTATGAGATTTGTATTCACTCCATACTTGGACAACACCTTCCATAGCTTTTTCCTGTCGACTCGGTCGTACGCTTTTTGAAGATCTACAAAGGCGCAGAAAAGTTTCTGGTTTTTCGCCAGAAACTTCTCAGTGAGCATACGCAAAGAGAAAATCTGGTCCATGCATCCCCTTCCACTCATAAAGGCACCTTGCACATCCCATATTTTATCCTTTGTTTCCGTTCTTACCCTTTCAATCAATATTCTTCCATACAGCTTGCCGACAGCACTTAGCAGGCTAATAGCTCTATGATTCCCACATTCCATGCGTGACCCTTTACCTTTGTACAACGGCATGATTACAGCCCTTCTCCAATCTAATGGCGTGTAACCCTCCTCTAAACATTGGTTAAAAAGTTTGCACAACCATGTGAGAATAATATGGTTATCTCCTTTAAAGTATTCGGCAGCAATATTGTCGAAACCAACAGCCTTACCATTCTTCATGCATTTAATCGATTTTTTTATTTCATCCATACTGATTTTGATAACATTCACTCCGTCATCGTTCATAACCGATTCGACGCTGGACTCACTATCACCCGGGTTGCTTTCGAAGACTTCCTCAAAATATTTCATCCATCTTTCTTTTATTTCTTCTTCATTCGTCAACATTCTTCCATCTTTCGATTTTATCACTTTCATTCTTCCGTTCTCTGGGCCACTCCGGGACCTTTTTGACCACAGTGACGCTTTTGAGCATAAAAGTGATATGACGTTTTTGAAGGAGTTATGTAAAATTTGTAGAATTAATATTTATAATTTTTTTTTTCTCTTTCAGTTTAAAGTGTGTTGTTTATTTATCATTTAATGATTGTTGTTCACGTAACATTTAATTATGTCCTGTTTATTTCAGGTATTTTAACTATAATAATCAATAATATTGTATTCTAATTCAAATTTAATCAATTTTAAATATTTCAAAGGTTCATACGAATTATTTATTATAAATTATGTTTTATTAATCTTTGAAAAGATTGTTAAATATTACTAATTGCTTTGTTGTTTTTATTTAATAGAAATCCTTGGATCGACAAATGTATCAGATAGAATAGGTTTCTTTTATAATTATGTTTGGGGACAAACATTTGCGTGGTCCGGGAGGTAATGTTATGATAAAATATTTGTCAATATATCTCGAAGTTTATTTTATCATAGATTTAGGCAAGCAGGTACCTCATTTCAAGAGGTGATTAAATAATATTAAATAAGCTTCTACATAAATTTATTTTTTTAAATTTTGGAAGTAACATCATTCATTTTTTCTTTTTTGAATAGGGTATAAAAATCGAATATTTTGTTTAGAGCCCACTTCTGAGTAATCTTTCTAAGGTGGTAGAGGGTTTTACTGACAAGTCGGGCGTGATTCTTATTCATTACGTTAATAATTTTATAAAGTAAAACGATTATTATTTTATCCGAACTGGATCATAATTAACTAGGCCGCGACTAATGTAATCGTGGTGCCAATAAGTGTTGTAAATACACATTTCTGTCTTCGTAATTTTCACCGAAAATAACTGATGGTTAATTTTGAATTTACTTGCCAAGTAACAAGCAATTTATTTAAAAAAATGGAAGATTTAAAATACAAGGAATTTAATCTGTTAAATAACGAAGGAATAATTATTCTCGCCTGGTAATACAAGATTTTCATGGCTGGCGTTTGATTTTGGGAGCAGATACTGTTTTCGGCTGAAATCAGTTCCAGGTATTTTGTCTGACCATACTTCAGGAGAAAAACCAGAAGCTCAAGATCGTAATTCAGATAGATAGTTAGAAACATGTATTTTTTTGGTCGATTCAAGGAAGGTGAGTCTTAAGTTCTGTTAATATGTTTATTTGTTCCAGTTTATTTTATTATGTGATAAACATTTATTTTCACTATTTTAATCTACTCAATTATTATATTCAACTCAACTTATTTAATTATTTTTAATTATCTAATTATTTTAACTAATTTGATACATGCGATAAAATCGATTGTTTTAAATTATCCAATTATTCTAAATTACCAAAATATTCCACTCTACTTAACTGTTCTCATTTACTCATTTATTTCCTCAACTTTAATCTATCCAACTATTTTATTGTGCACAATTTACCAAATTACGTTTATTTACTTCATTATTATGAATATTTATATATGTGTGATATTTTCAATTGTTTCAAATTATCTAATTATTCAAAATTATTCAAAAATTGCTTTCTACTTAATTATTCTCATTTATTCAACTGTCTCCACTATATTAATCTATCCAAATATTTTATTTAACTCAATTTACTTAATTTCTTTTAATTATTTAAATATTTTAACTAAAGTGATATACGTGATACATTCGATTCATTGTAATTGTACAATTATTTTAACAAAATTCTTTAATCATCAAATAATATTATCTAACTTAATTCAATTACCTCACCTAACAAAAATGAAAATAAACAACTATGGATGACTTCCTGAACACGCAGCTGGAAAGCTGCTTCAAGATCAATGAATTCATTAGTCAAAGTGCAAAGGAGTGCAATGAAATTATCACAGATAAGTTCTCTGGTTTACAAGTGCTCCACCTTAACATCCGCAGCCTCCAAAAAAATATTGAAGAATTTATTCTCAATATAAATATTCTTATTGTGAAGCCGGACGTTATAGTATTAACTGAAACATACACAAACAGTGACTCACCACATTATAATTTAAGAGATTATATTTACATGCAAACAAACACAAACATTAATAAAAACAGTGGTATTGCGATATTCGTTAGTAAGAAATATAATATTGTTACACATTCAGAACACAACATAGATTCATCAAACTGCATAGAAATCCAACTTAACCACAACAAAAAGAATTACTATTTGTTAGCAATCTATAGAACTCATGAATCGAACGCTGATTTATTTATCGAACAAATACGAAATATAATATCAAATTTCAAAAACAAAACTTGCATAATAACAGGCGATTTTAATATCAACATTAACAAAAATATAGACAGTAGACTTAAGGGGTAATTTACCAAAACCGAAATAATATTTCGGGGTGGGGAAGTATGAAGTATGCTCGAACGGGGAACCGCTGCGCGCTACCGACGAAGTCAGAGCAGCGAAGAATCTAGACTAGATGGTACACTTGAGTAAGATTTGAACATGAAACGTTAAATATTGGGCATCTTTCAAATTATGTTTATTAAATTGAATGCGCATGTTTTAGGTAAATTTAGATAGAAACATTACCTATTGGAGGAGGAGCTCATGATTTTATGACTCTTTATCAGATTTTGATCAAACTTGTTTGATAAATTATTCGATACAACCAACTACACTGCTGGACGGTAGGCATTAGTTCTTCATTGACAGATGTCAAAACAATACGGTATTCAATTTCGCATTATTTTCGTAATATGTGATCATAATTATATCTGAATATATTGGAAAGATAAATAAAATATCGGTCATTTTCAATATTTATTATTATTGTTTACAAAAAGTTATATATATAAAAATTATATATTTATATAAAAGTTATATTTTGATAGTGTCCCGCACTCGTGGCTAATCAAAATATATAAAGTTAAACCAATTATAATTAGATTTTTGAAAAATATTATGTCCTTTTGGAATACAGATTTACTAGTAAATTTAAAAGGTAAGAAAATAGTAGTACCGGGCATTTCAATAAAAAGAGGGATTTTTCAAGGAGACTCATTGAGTCTTCTTTTGATTTTGCTTAGCATTGAATCCTCTGTCTAAAATGTTAATTAAAAGCAAGTTTGGAATAAAAATTAACGGTAATACAAGAGAGATTAGTATAGTTTCACATCTATTATATATGGATGATATAAAATTATTTTCAAATTCTGAATCAAATTTAGACAAAATGATTAAGGTAGTTAAAATTTTTCAGATGATATTAAAATGACTTTTGGTTTAGATAAATGTAAAACGATCCATATAGAGAAAGGCAAAATTGTAGATGGAGACGAGGGTATATTTAGAAATTTCAAAATTAAAAGTATGAAAGGGGGTGATGTTTATAAATATTTAGGATACCCGCAATCGAATAGATTAGATCACACTAGTATTAAAAATGATATTAGGATTAAATTTCAAACTAGGATCAGAAAATTTTTAAAATGCAATCTATCTGCTAAAAATTTTGTAAAAGCAATAAATACTTGGGCAATACCTCTACTAACGTACTCGTTTAGCATAATTAAATGGTCCAATAAGATTTAGATAGTTCAGAACGATTAATTAGAACAACGTTAACAAATTTTAATTGCCATCATCCAAATTCAGCTATAGAACGAATTAATTTACCTAGAAATTTAGGAGGTAGAGGTGTAATCAAAATAACATCTTTGAAACACCGTCAGGTAGAAATGCTTAGAAAATTTTTCCATAGGAAAGCCAATAGCTCAGAAATGCACAAAATAATTTGCAAGGCAGATATAAACATTAAACCTTTAAATTTATATGACGAGAATGCCAAAATTCTTATAAATACTAACCAGGAATTATTAGATTCCTGGTCAAATAAAATTATTCATGCAAAACACTTCAATTATCTCAACCAAACGTATGTTGACAAACTTTCGTCAAACAAATTGTTGAGTATTGGAGAGTTGAGCGCAGAAATAGAAGGATTTATGCTTACCATTCAAGATAGAGTCATTAATACAAAAATTATAGGAAGCATATAATCAAAGATATAAATCAAATTGATGATTTATATAGAAAATGTTTGGTTTTTCCGGAAACTATAGAACATATTATGTCGGGATGTTCTATATTAGCGCCGTCCGAGTATACATTTAGGCACAATCAGGTTTTAAAAATAATCCACCAAAGTTTGGTAATTAAACATAACTTGATTGACTTCCGTAATACTTGACCGTACGATTGACTACCATTTTATGAATATGAACCAAATTTATTTTAGAAAATGAATTTTATAAAATATATTATGATAAAACTATACTAACAGACAGAACAATTAGTCATAATAGACCTGATATAGTTTTACATGACAAAATTTAAAAAATAACTTATATCATTGATGTAGCTATTCCAAATTCCTGTAATATTAAAAAAAAAAACAGTTTTTGAAAAATTAGAAAATACATAGATTTAGGAAATGAGATTAAAAGAATTTGGCACTCTCAGACTATAAAAATATTACCATTTGTTATTTCGGCTACTGGCATTATACCTAGGTCTCTGAAAATATTCATATTATATTCCATAGTTCTCATTAAAAACTTGCGGCAGGAATGTGAACTAACATTTTTCAATATGAAATAGCACAATTTGTTGGTTATTCATATTTGGTAGTTTTAATTGTTCTTAAAACGATTACAGAGAAATAAGTTTCTTTATTAATAAACTCGCTCAAAAACTCTTCATCAACCGGCATTGATTAAATATCTAACAATGTTCTTAAAAAAATTGCCCCTGGTATACTTCAACCATTAACGCATCTACTTAATATTAGCATCCGCCAAGGGCTATTTCCCACCATTCTAAAACAAGGTCTCATTATCCCTATTTTTAAAACTGGCTCCAAATTTGATATAAGTAATTATCGTCCTATTACGTTGCTAAATTCCCTCTCAAAAGTATTCGAAAAGATCGTCAATAATAGTCTCATGGAATATCTGGAAACCAATAACTTAATATCGCCGCGGCAATTTGGATTCAGAAAACATAAAAGCACCAATGATGCTATAGCCACGGTCACTGACCATATTTCTGGCCACCTGGATAAGGGCTTGAAATGTCTATCGGTATTTTTCGACCTATGTAAAGCATTTGATACAATCTCACACAGCAAACTAAAACGCAAAATGTTTAATATAGGTATTAGGAACAAAGAATTAGGCCTCCTCTCCAGCTTCTTATCTGACAGATCCCAATGCGTTAAACTCAATACCACAAAGAGCCAGAATTTGCCCATTAGTTACGGGGTCCCTCAAGGCAGTGTTATAGGTCCAACGCTCTTCCTAATATATATTAACGAGTTATACAACCTAGATATCGATGCCACTATTGTCAGTTTCGCCGATGACACTGTCCTACTCTTCCAAGCAAAAGATTGGCTTACCGCATATTCCAAAGCGGAGGAAGGAATTCAACAGGTAAAATATTGGCTTGATTCGAACATATTAACTCTAAATGTACAGAAAACCAAATACTTACTGTCTAGTCTCACCAATATCCCAAAGTCAAACCCAGCCCCGCCATTAAAAATACACAAATGTAAAAATTCATCTCTAAACCGAAACTGTGACTGCCCATGCCTAGAGCAAGTAAACATTATCAAATATTTAGGAGTAACCTTCCATACACACCTGAATTGGAAGCAACATATACATAATACTACAAACAAAATCCGAAAATCTATATACTTTTTCAAACAAACACGCAATTTCCTTAACCTAAGACTTTTAAAAACAGTATATTACTCATTGTGCCAATCTCACATCGAATACGGAATTCTAGCCTGGGGTAATGCATATTCCAATGCCCTTGATCCCATCATGAAAGCACAAAAACTAATCATAAAAATATTTCTTAAAATGCCGCTTACATAGCTTGCACTGATACAATCTTCAATTCCTTCAATGTTATGGACATAAAACAGCTCTACTCAAGATCCATATTACTTAATTTACACAAAAACAACAAAACACCATACAAAGCTACACAAACAATACACAATACCCGAGCCAAAAACAACGAACTTCTCCAAACTCCTTTTTTCAAAACCACCTTCGGGCAAAGACACTCTAAATACATAGCTTGCAAACTATACAATACACTACCAACTACGATCAGACAAAGTTACTCCTTTACAAAATTCAAACAAGATATTAAAAAATGGATTATAAGTATTGGACGCCACACTATCACACATATCTGTAAAATAAATCACACATAGACAGAAATAACTATTCACATACAACCTAACCCATATAAAACAAACGATAATAATGGAATCCTGTCAAATTTAACCTATAAATAGACTAGGCAGAATTTATTTCATTACTCCATCTCCAACATTTATAAAATAACTCTCTTTAAAAGATTTACCACCCTTCCAATCACCCTTCTGTTCTAATTCTATTCATAATATGTATTTTACCTGAAATATCCTTGTAACTACTATATTCATTTATGTACGCCTGTCTCGACACAGGTATACCCTAGTGAGACAGGCATACAAATAAAACCATTGTAAATATATTTTATTATAGATAAATAAATAAAAAATAAAAAAAAATATTGCTACAAGGTTTGTTAGATTCGTACTGGGAGATATATATGGTGAGGATCGTTTCGTGTTATTATGAAACTTTTTCCCTACTATTCTCAATTATTATCTTTTGTTCACTAAAAAATACTAATAATATGTCTGCAAAGTGAACAATACTATATATATCTTTATCTTTACCTAATTTATGTAAAAGCACAGTAGGACGTAAATAAATAAAACTAGGAATACGAAAATACGGGTAAAGGGGCACTCTAAACCATTCTATGCCGCTGGTTGCAAACAGGCGGCCGCGAAATGGAAGTTCTTGTAAAAAAGTCAACTTGGTTCTGAAATAAAACACAATAACATAACGACTAACCTTTAGTGTGACCCCTTTTCTTATGTGCCTACACATTTACGTATTTATTTTTTGTAAAATTTGACGTGCTTTCACTCTGAAATCATCTCGCATAATGACTGGAAATAACTCGTGTCTTGGTTTATATAATGGCGTGAGACAAAATAACAATATCGTGATATTGAAAAACTGTTTTTATTTATTTAAGCATTGTTTTAATGCTTTTTAAAATCATTTTATTATTCAGTCGTTTAGACAACATTGATGTGGTGATAATGTATATTTTTTATAATTCTCCTGTATTTAGAATTAAAAGATATAATCGAACTTTAAGCTATTTTTAGACGTTTTGTAAATATTTTTTCACGCAATTGTTTTAAACATTTTAACACGTTTTTTTAACGCACCATTTAGAAGAATAGTTTATTTTTTCAAAACATAATATTTTTTTCTAATAAACAATATAGAAATGTTATTAAAACTGCATCAAAAATCCCTAAATATGCTGCGCTTGCGGTAATATACCCTTAAGCATGAATATTTGAACTGTATGACTGAAAACAACTTTAAATCGTGTATAAATGAAAATACGCGCGAAATTCAAGGTCAGAAACCATCTTGCCTAGATCATTTTTGGACTAATACTAACATAAAAGATCTTCATAAAATAAAAACCATTGTCTGGAAAAATAACATCACCGATCATCATACGTGTATATTTTTGTACGAGGAAGAAAAAATAATTCAAACAAAAAATAAATCAATAAAAAACTCATATACCAGAATAAATCTGCAAAAATTAATTGAAAACTTGAAAACGGAACGTTGGCAACCTGTAATCAACTGCGAAGAAGTTGAAATATGCTCAAAGTACTTTGAAAACATTTTATCCAAGCATGTAGAAAACTCAAAAACAGATATTCCATATCGTAATTTAGACAAAAACAAATACCTGAAACCATGGATCACACCGGGTTTATTAAATTCAATCAAAGAAAAGGGTAAGCTATACAAAAAAACAATAAAATTCCCAAACGACAAAAAAATTGAATTTAATTATAAAAAATATAAAAATAAATTGACACGCTTAATAAAAATTAGTAAAGATGAATATTACAAACATAAAATAATAAATTCTGAAAACAATCCAAAAATAATCTGGCAAACAATTAACTGTGCAATAGATAACAATAAACAAAGACATTCAATCAAGGTAATTGTAGACGAAAATGACGTAAAAATAAATGCAGAGGAAAACCCTAAAAAATGTGCTGATATTTTCAACTCCTTCTTCGCGAAAGTCGGACAAAACCTCGCTAAAAAAATTAATGTTACAAAGGGAGCGACAACTCAACCAATTATTGAAGATATACAAAGTGTAAACTCACTATCCCATTTTAAAATGATCAAGGAAGTAGATATTCTAAACATTATTGATAATATGAAAGGAGGGTCGTCACCGGGTTTTGACAACATAACTGCAAATATGTTAAAATCTATTAAAAGACACGTGATAAAACCATTAACTCACCTAATTAATTTAAGTTTAAAAAATGGAATATTTCCGTCTAATTATAAGAGGACAATTATCTCACCTATATTCAAAAGTGGAAACGCAGAAAATGTAACTAACTATCGACCAATTTCCCTCATTTCAAATATTGGCAAAATATTTGAAAAAATCGTAAAATCTCAACTAATGGAATTTATTGATAATAACAAAATACTTCACGACAATCAATACGGATTCCGAAAAGCGCACAGCACACAAGACGCGATTGCAAATGTCACATCACGCATATATAAAAACCTTGATATGAAAAAAAAGTGTATAGGTATTTTTATAGATCTGAGAAAAGCGTTTGATAGCATATCCCATAAAAAACTAATGAAAAAATTAGATAATTTGAACATTAATGAAAACGTAGCAAATTGGATAAAAAGCTACCTAAAAAATCGCCCTCAATGTGTCAAAATAAATAACATTTATAGCGACGAAGAGACATCTGAATATGGAATTCCACAAGGTACTGTGCTAGGACCCATATTATTCATCTTATATGTAAATGGGATATTCTCACAGTCACTTCATGGTAGTATAACCTCTTATGCCGACGACACAGTACTTATTGAAAGTGGAATCACATGGCAAGTAGTAAAACAAAAAGCAACAGAAGACATAAACATACTGAAACACTGGTTTGATATAAATCTACTATCTCTTAATAGCGAAAAAACTCACGTCATTCCATTTGCAATAAAATCAAATGATGTTCCGGTTAATTTTGATATAATTATACATGACAATTCTAAAGATCACAAAAAAAATAACTGTGAAATAAACTGTTCCACATTAAAAATTTCGAATAAAATTAAATACTTAGGAATAACAATAGACAAAAACCTGAACTGGAAAGATCAAATCAACCTTACCGTTAACAAAATAAGGAAATTAATTTACATATTTTTAAAAATCCGAAACTTTCTCTCATTAGAAAATCTAACATCAGTCTATCATGCTATAGTACAGTCAAATCTCCAATACGCTGTAGTAAGCTGGGGAGCCGCATACAAAACAAATCTACTCCCTGTTGAAATTGTGCAACGTCTAATAATAAAAATTATATTGAAAAAAAGAAGAGATTATCCGACTCACCTAATTTTTGAAGAATTTAAAGTATTAAAATTTAATGATCTAGTTCGAAAAAATTTAATAATCCAAATAATAAAAGAAAAACAAAATCATAGATTTTTAACTGAAAGTCGTACTCGTCAAAAATATATATTTCCAACACAAAAATGCAACACCTCATTTGCACAACATCATTATACATATCTAGGAAAAAAATACTTTAATAGCCTACCTGAAAAAATAAGAAAAATCGAAGACGATAAATGCCTACTAAAAGCAATCAAAGAGCAATTTAAAGTAAAAATAACAAATTGATAAAATTTATCATCATAACTTATATAACTTGTAAATTTGAAATTTATCAAGAATCTACCACAAGTAAATTATAAGATACAAAATATATTTTGTTAATATACTCGTATTTTAAATATTTTCTAATCCCATAATCGTCCCTCTTCTAATCACAAGCGTCTGCTTCTATAGAAGAGAAATACCATAAAAAAAAAAAAAAAAAAATGAAAAAAAATCAGTGATATTTATTATTATTTATTATTATGCTAATGTTAATGTTAATTTTAATTTTAATGTTAATGTTATTGTTAATTTTATTATCTATGCATTGATTTGTAATTGTATTTCCATTGTTTTTATGTATATATTTCGAAATAAATTTAATTTAGTAAAAAAAAAAAAAAAAAAAAAAATCTTTTAATTCATATTTCTTAATAATACCGTCTATTTTATTTTAAAAATCCTTCTAATTTAATCGTATAGTTTGCATACCAAAGACCCTGAGAGAGGATTATTGTTTTACTAACTGCTAGCCTGGTTAATCAACCAGTGGCGCCCCTTTTAAAAATAAAGCTGGCAGATGTAGATGTTAATTTCCACCATGACAATTTAATTCATATCACCATGACAAGCAGTCAAGTACAATAAGCGTGTTTACATGTCAGCGCGTGTGTCTCCATAGAAACCATTATAACCCCGTTATTGTTTTAGTTAAATCCGTAAAATAAAAAGTGAAAGGTCGATAGTGAATCATGCTGCACATCTCTATTCAAGTTGTCCATAGAAATACATAAAAAGAACATTCTGTCAGACGCACAGTCTGACACATAATTTATCCCGCCAAATTTCCTACAGGCGCCCGACATTGTTAATTTTTATTAAATATTTTTATATGAAATGATAAAAAAGTGAGGTGGCAAAATTGTTTATTACACATTTATACAATAGAATAAGTATTGTTGTTTACATAATCTGTGATTTTAGTACCGTTTTTACATAAAAACATCACGTGAGTCATTTTCACATTTTTTTAATGTTTGCTTCTAAATTTTAATATTTACAAATATTAATATTTATTTGTAATATAATAATTCGAAAGCTTGTTTTGTAACCTGTCTAAAACAGTTTTTACTATTCGGCTACGTTCAGAAATGTTTCATTTATAGAGTTTAATTGTGAAGCGGTTATAACTAAAAGTTTTCGTAAAATGTCATTTCGTTTAACCGGTCAAAGGCCGTGACATTTAGCGGAAATTCGCGGAACTTCGCAAAAAAACACTAAAAAACCACAACTTTGAATTTTGAATTGAATGTTTTGTTGATAAATTTTGAGCTATTGTATATTTTATTAACTGAAACACGTTCACAACACAATAAGCTATCTACTAAAACCACATTACTTGCATTTATTACGTAAATTAATAGGTTTTATGATCGTTTTATTCGCGATACACCCATTAATTGCGACCGTTAAATTCGCGGCAAATTCTGACAGCCGATTGTCATAGAAGATATCGTTTTAAAAATATTCCAGGGTGACTAGGTGAATGAAACTTGTAGCGTCTCCGAGAGTAATGACAGCGCAAGCGATTCTGACACTGTTCTCCATACAAATTGTGTACATAGAAGGGCCAAAATCGTGGACCAAAAGTTTTTTGTCGGATGTATTATTCAAATATTTGAATTATTTTCTCGCGCATGCGCATATGACGCGCGCGCCGGCGCGTCTCCGGCCTGTCAGAGGTTAAGACACCAAAAGCTAATATTCTCGAAAATTCGGAGGGGTTAATATTACATCTTTTAGAAGATTATTGCAAAATTAGAGTTGATGTAAATTTAAAAAAACTCTTCTTTTAATAAATAATAATAATAATGCAAAAATAATAATAATAACAAACAAGAAATGTTTCGCTTTGCGGCGTGGATCGCCAACGGTCGCAGGTATTTTCTGTCTCTTACTGATCTGTGAAGTTCGCAATAGGTGACAAAAAATGCACACAAATAAAAGATTATTTTTTAAGGTGATCCACTAGTTCAGGAAAAAATCGAAATCAGAATTCACGCCCTTTATGGGAGGAGTTTAAAAATACTTGAGAAAAAGCTTTTGGAAAGGTTGGAAAAGGTATTTGAGAATTTTTTTTACAGGTTGATTTCGTGAAGGCCTGTAAAACATATTAATTCCTGTTTTACGCATTGTTTATAGTAAAAAAATTGATTTCACGAAACTAAGCGACGTGGAGTCACACGTCTGCCTCCTGCGCCGGTTGGGGCGTGACTGATACGAAATAGGTGTTGCCCAGTGCATGGTTCTTGTGCCCATGCCATAAGGGTCATTTCAAGAATCCAAATTCATAGAGTGCAGGCCGTATTGATTGATGTCAAAAATATCAACGAGAAAATGCATATTTTATTTTATTTCGTGAAGTTCGGGCGTAAATATCAATTTTTTTGCGATTATTATAAAATAAACTAAATTTGCCACATTATACAATAAAATCAAATCTGAAAAGGGGTTTATAAATAGGAGAGTTTGGACTTGAAAGTGTTTTTTATAGACCTTATACTTTATTTTTTTAAAGGCTTTTTAAAAGACTTATAAAAAAAATAACCGATATTTTTAAGGGCCAAGGTATGTTCTACACACAGTATTTAATTGAAGCATCTATAATACTTCTAAGCTATCAAATTTTCAAAACAAAAACATGTGATTTTGTATGATTTTGCATTATTTAGTATGGCTTCATCTTAACCGTAAAACAAACAAATAATAATGTCAATGTCAAAAAGGTATATCTCAAGGGCTCGAACAAGATAATATCGCGTGAGGCGCATAGCTGACCACAAAATGTGATTATGTCTTAAAGGAATCAAAATGACAATCTAGTCTCCTTCAACAGAATTAATTATTTTAATTGTTATTTAAAAAAAAAAAAAAAAATTTATTAGTAATAAAAGGTACATAAATTACAAATAAATTTTATACAGTAATTAATTAAATAGTAGATATATTTGATGTACCCCCATAATTAAGCAAGGCTTGTGTGTATGGGGGGGGGTTGGAACTGATATGTCAAGAATTCTGAAAAGCCATACAGTACCTGCCTATAAATTAGTACATTCTCTTTAATATTTTTTCTTGATCATTCTGCAGCCTCCATGGTCCGGGGGTGAGGCTCTCGACTAGCAATCCAAAAGTTGCAGGTTTAAATCCTGTTGTGCGCATTAAATGCGCAAATAAATTTTATTTCATTAATTTGTGTTATTTCATAATTAATACATTTAGAATAATATTGCAAGTGGAGCAAATATCTTTTTCTGATTTTTCTGTCTAATGTTAAAAATAAATCAAATATTATAACTTCATTTCCAATGAACTTTAGCATAAGAAACTTCTGTGGCTTGACTTCAATTCACTTGTATGTATATTTATCACTGTACATTATGTAAAAACTTTACGTTTGTTTCTTACAAATAAATAAATATTTCGATATAATTAATATCTGCATCTTGTCGCCACCTGTGTACCCCTCTTATCATCAAGCATTTCCGCTCATTCCACTATAATATCTACTATGTATTCAATATGTCCATAATTCAAATTAAAAAAACACAATTTGAACAAACCGACAAGAGCCCGAATTGATAACAGATACGAGATTACAGATAACGATTGTTTTCGTGGTATTTTTTTCACTCTGTTGTTAGTTTTTATAACTAGGCCCTCCTGAGACAAGCTTATTCCACTAGATTAGCTTCCTTACGCTGATTATGCTTGGCGATGATTATGATTTGGGAAAACGTATTTGAGCAGTGTTGAGACGAAATTTCGGCTCAGCAGTTAATCATTAGGTATAGGCTCAACAGCTGTAAGACAACCATTCAGAATTGAAACATTGCTTAAAATTGCTTTAGCCGTGTTTGATGACCATATCTGAATAGCCAGATTCTTCCCCACCTTCCTCTTCCCAATCTCCATCCCCTCCCCACTACCTCCAGCCTCACAACATACCCCAATTGGTGATGCCATAGTCACTGGCTTCAGAGGGGGGCAGTTGGGACTCTTGTGTGGTATTCACATAAAAAAGCAGTCCATCTGATGTGATGGGTTCTTTCTATAAACCTTTATATCAAATCCTACAATTTTAATATCCTGTGATTTTTTTGCAGCTCCGCGCTATTGTATTATAATAATAATGTGTGATTGTTACAGATACGAACGAGCGTACAGTCTGGCTGAGACCGTGCTCAATTTGACCACGGTTAAGAATTGTAGCATTGATTCCACTGTACGCGGACAGCAGGTTTTGGACACGTGCAGAGAGTGTCACAACTCTTTCAAGCTCGTTTCACAACAGGAAGAATTTGTCGAGTGGTAATTTGCATTATTAAGTATTTATATTTTATTTCTATTATTAAGAATTATTTTGATATAAATATTTGCAACAAAAATGGTCACATCCAAATGGAATAACCTTTTCAATGCTGACCTGTTCAGCTCAATCTTTCTGTTTAAGTAAAACTTAGATCACATGTGACATTGGTGTACGGGTGTTGATGGATGTGACATTCATGTAGTTGCTGATGGATCACTTACTTATATAAGACACATAAGTTAACCTGTTCAGCTTAATCTTTCTGTTTAAGTAAAACTTAGATCACATGTGACATTGGTGTACGGGTGTTGATGGATGTGACATTCATGTAGTTGCTGATGGATCACTTACTTATATAACACACATAAGTTAACCTGTTCAGCTTAATCTTTCTGTTTAAGTAAAACTTAGATCACATGTGACATTGGTGTACGGGTGTTGATGGATGTGACATTCATGTAGTTGCTGATGGATCACTTACTTATATAAGACACATAAGTTAAGAACGTGACTACTTTAGTTAAGGGTTTCTATTTTATTTTAATATATTTAATAGCAACATGATAATGGTATGTAGAAGGTGGCGCAAAAGTTATCACCCTACCGGAAGATGTCATAATTTTTGCAAATTCCGGCAAATGTCAGTTCTGCTTTGACATTTATGAAGTAAACAGATACAAAATACACGTAAATAAGACATGAATCGCATACTCCTCAATAACGTGGAAAAAAACAGTTTTGATGATTTTGACACTGGCCGGCAAGATCGCCCGATTTAACCGTTCCAGACTTCTTTTTGTGGGGTTTCTTGATGTCACGAGTCTATATCAACAAGCCTCAGACTGTTGAAGCTCTCAAAGAGAATATCCGTCAAGAATGCGAGAACCTATCGCCGAAAGCTCTGGAAAGAGGGATGTAAAAGTCATCAATTCTAGCGGCAGCCACTTGGCCGTTAACATTTTCTCGACTTAATGGAAAAAAATTAAGACATCAAATAAACACAATCCAAAAGCAGAACCAAAATTTTTCATTCATAAAACCAATTACAGCCAAGGAACATCGGGTGACAACTTTTGCGCCACCTTGTATGTATTTTAAAACATACAAAGAAAAATACACTAAAAAATACTGACACATAAATTTTATATGTCAAAATCCACATGTAAGATAACTACGTATGAAGTTTCCACACTCAAGAAGTTTTTTCAGTCTCTTGAAGACAGAAATTAATAATGGCCAATTTTTAGTTTTTTTACAAAAGATAATGGTTATACGATAAGTACATAATGGTTATAATCATAGATACTAGAATGCAAAGAGGTATGCTATCTACCATTTTGACTCAAGCTCTTAACTAATTCTACTTCATGCCTTCGCTAATGCTTAGTATCCGCCCCTTTCTTCTAACTTAGACATGATATGTGTCATTTTAGTTGGCACTAATACTAGAACAGATTTCTGTTTGTACATGTCCCCGCAGCATTCACCGTTGGCAATAAATATAACTGATAATGAAAAGGGATTGCAAGAACAGAAATCAGTATAAACTCGATATTTCAATTAAACTATTTAGTTTAACTTTCGTTTGATAAAAAGTTCTAATTTTCAGAACAGATAAAACAGAATAAGTGTGATCTGGACTCTGGATGCGTTTAGCGTGTCCCATTTGTAACAACCCATAAGAATTGTTTTATTTATTTATTGTGCATTTGATATAGAAATTTATAGGTTGCAGTATTAGGCAAAATAATGAATACATGTTCAGATATATGCACAATGATATTCGACCGGTCAGTGGTTGAGTGGGCATCGCGCTTGGATCCCACCCGGGCGTCGCATGTTCGATTCCTCAGCTGGCTAAGTCCTCTATCACAACACAAGCAACATTTTCGGCTTTCTGTGGTGGTAGTAGGAGATTTTCAAACTTTGTTGGGTTATTCGCAACCCGGGAATGTTTGTCTTTCTTTAAAAAAAAAATAATAATAATATGTTTAACTGGCTAATTTTTTTACCACTGCTTTGCAAAATATATGATCTTTCTAAAACAAAGACAAATATTTCCGGGTTATGAATAATTTTGCATAATGATCTGTTCAGGAAACTGCTACCCTGGCTCTACCGCTTCACCCCCGGCCACCAGTACGTGCGTGCCTTGGAGCTCTCCATCAAGGCGCTGAAGGCTTTCAACACCGAAGACATGGATCTAGAGGCCCTGGAAGTCCTGCAGACCCTGCTGGACCAGACTACCTACCGCCAGCACAAGCGCGCCCACTGGTACTCTGAGCAGACCTCAATCCTACAGATGAGGCAACGTGACTTTACTAGGGTGAGTTCCTTAAAAGGGAAGGCATCCAATAGTGCAATCGTCACTCCAGGCAATGATGAAGATGACGTTCTGACAATTATGTCTTGCTTCCTTCGCACACTGAAAATTTGCAATTAATCTCTCGTACAACACATGACATACAACTCAGAAAGTTCTGCAGACTGGTGCAAGAGCTTAGCAATTAGAGCAGATGTCCTGTTGATGTCTCGACTGAACCTAGTGAAGTCCTATTTTAATTCGACTGTGTTGCATTTTGTCTATCTGTTTCCATTTCCATTTTATTGGGTCAGTAAAGATTTTTTTTTTTCCATTTTGAAATCGTTGCTTTATTTGTATTCTCTTATTTGCGTTTCTTCAATATTATGGTACCTATGTACTTTCCTGAAGAAAGTTTGAAAAAAGAATGTCATTGAGATAGTGACGATTTTTGGACAAATTGTTATATAAAATGTATGGTTTATAATTAAGTAGTTAGGTATTTAATAATCTAATTAAAAATCATAAGATTTTAGATGAAATTTTGATTTTGATTTATTAAAAAAAAGAAAATTAGAAACATAATTTTTTGGATATGAGGTCTACTGTTCACAGAACTATTAGTATAGTTCAATGACGAGAGTGACCAGAGTGTGGTGTGGCAAGCAACAAACGAAAACAATAGAAGAACTATGCGCGAGAGATGTGCGACTATGCACCATCTTTTGCTTGAGGAATAGCTATAATATTTTATCTTGTGTTTTTATAATGCATTAGATAAAATTAATACTTATTATAAGCAATAATTATCAGCCTGAAACACTCATCCACATTGAAAAATCTTCCGAGAAAAGATAGATGACGCCAACGGGCCACCTAGCGACGGATTTAACACTAACAGTGTCTCTCTCGCAAAAATAAAGTTGGTTGTTTTCAGGTGGAAAAAATATAATAAGCAGTAATTGTTGAATTAAACACTAGTATATATTGAATCATTTGGCGGGTATAAGATAAGCCGCCATAGCTCAATTGGGAGAGCAGCTGACCGGCAATCAGAAGGGCACGGGTTCGTGTCCCGTTGGCGTCATGTATCTTTTCTCGGAAGATTTTTCAATGTGGATGAGTGTTTCAGGCTGATAATTATTGCTTATAATAATTGTTACCCTTTGTGCTATGCATAAAAATCTTGTCTTAAACGTTAGTTTAACAATTAAAAATAATAAAATTAATACTGTTTCAATATTTAATAATAAACTAACCTTTGTATTAACATATTTTTTCCAGGCGGCAGAGATCCTGATCCTAGCCCTGAATGAGCCCTCAATGAACGAAGACGAGAAGGCACCACTTCGAGACCGGGCCGAGAAACTGGCCACCCAAAAGATGGTCAAAATCGACACACACGTCATCAAACTTTTGAAGGGGTTGTCCAAGGTTGACCACGTCCAAATTCCCAGCATCGATATCGCCGCTAAAGGCGATGAGGGGTGATTGATTGCTTTGTGATAATTGAATTTTTTTTATGACGCACAAGAATACTAACTGTCTGGAGGCGGTTGAACTACGACATCCCCAATATTAATTATTTCCGGGTATGTTATGAGGCTGAAGAGAATGGGAGGGGATGGAGATGAGAAGAAGACTAGGACATGTTTAGATCTGTCACTTTTTAATGTGTGGTATTTGTAGGATCCCGGGGTGTGGTCTCCAGACAATCTAAGGTGAGCAGCTTCGTAGATTTCTTTGTTTCCACACCCAATGAAATCTGTACAGAGAGAGAGGGGTTATGTGTTTGAGGTTTGTAAGTAAAAACACTTATGTTTCCACTGGATATTGTTGTACTCGCTTTATTATTCATATGAATTGCGATTTTACAGCGGTTTGATTCTAATCTGAGCACTAGGGCTTTAATTTGGAGAATGAGTTGTGAGAAATTAGAACAGCTATTTTATAACACTAAAGAGAAAGCTGACAGATGACCACAGACAAAAGAGCGCGTAGACAAAAAATGCATCCAAATATTTAGCAAAAGGTGACACACACGTTAATGTTATGAGTAAAAGAGTCTACACCTTGAATTTAAGCAAAATGTAAAATGATATTTAATAAATGAATTTAAATATCTGATTTAAATATCTGACAACACAACACTCAAAAATATTAAGAGTTCTTTTCCTTCAAAACTTCAGTTTTTTGTGTCACAAAGAGTGCCGTAGACAACCATTATCCAGTATACGATAAGTGCTAAATTGAAAATCATTCCATTAATCTGTAGTTATTCTGCAAGTATGTAGAATAATTCATCAAATCTCAAAGTTAGATAATATTGAAGTTCTGCTATTATCCAAGTACTGTGAAATAACCGGCCCATGATGAAATACTAACGGAACTTGAATAGAACTTTCACAGAACTTTATCTTTGAAATTTGATGAATTGTACAAAGTATGTGAAACAACCCATCCTGAGTATTAACATTATTAAATTTGAATTACTTCAAATTAAATGGGGTTCTACAAATTATTAAACACAATAAGTAACAACAAATGAATTCACTCTCACTGTAATAATGAATAATAATTAATTGTTTTTTTTTTTTTCAGAAATGTGCGGCGTGGTAGCAAAGCTTTATATTATTTTGACGACAGGGAATCAAGCGACCGGACATTCGTCACAGTAGAACAGTACGCGCTTCTCTACTACCAGAATAACAGTGATTTTGACTGTGGTAAGTTGACGTAAACATATCACAATTTTTTTTTACGCAAAGATATTTTATCTCTCGGCTTGGGAGACATTCACATACAATAAGTCTATCTAAGAAATACCGGCCCTAAGAAAATATTAATTTTGCAGGAGAGCATTGGGAGGGGCGCATCATGACTTCCATATTCAATCTCCTGTTCTGGGACATCATCTACAGCACGGTGAAGGACAAGAGGCTGTTCCTGTCCCCCTACCAGGAGGTGCCCCTCGACTTGTACACCCCCTACTTCTACGAGAATAGAAAGGAAATAATTGACGAGAGACTGGCCTTTATCGAGACCTCCAGCTTGGCAGATGTTCTTGACAAAATGAAGACTGCTTTGGATACCAGAAAACCAGGTGAGCCTTTTTAATTTTAGAGAAAACCCTCTTTTAAAGGGAGACAAACATTCCAGGATTATGAATAACTTGATGACAGAATAAAGAATAACAGAAGAAGTGCCTCATGGGCGCATTTTGTGATCCAAATATTTGCCCAATTTGGGCATATAATTTTGTACAAAACGAAAATGGGATGGAGATCTACGATTTCAGGTGAGTGTGAGTGAGACAGAACTTGAGTTAGAACATTTTTTCCATTGAAATTTGTATGGAAGGCACTTCTAGTGTTATATTCTTTATTCTACGCCTGACAATACTTTCAAAACTAGTACCACAGTAAAACCCCGTTAATTCGAAATCCAGGGGACATCAAAAATAAAATTTCGAATTAACAAATTCTCATGTAATTTGAAATTTTATGGAAAAAAAAATGGCTGAAAATTGAGTTCCTCATCCGCAAGTTAAAATTTGGGCAGGTTCTTCAGAGCAAATTTGTAATAATACGACTTATACCAACGTAAATAGAACTTTCGCAGGCGTTTGCCACTGCGGTCGGACCTGTATTCCAAGTAAATTCATAAAAATACAATATTTCTGCATAAATTGAAATATAGTGGCCGATTTCCGTTGCAGCTGGCCATTCTAATTCAGTTATTCTAAGTAAATCCGTAGAAATGCCGATAATTTCCATGTAAATCAAATTTTCGCGGCCCGATTTCCACCGCAGCCGGCCCAGACTCATATACCTATTCAAAGTAAATTCGTAAAAATACGATACTTCAGTTAAACGATTTACAAAATAATAGTATGAATTAGGTCGACATTTTACGATGTTTTACCGCCATGGTTCTCTGTCAGATTCAGATTTACAAAATTATGTGATTTTTTTTGCAAAAATTGAATTTTTTCGAATTACTCAAACAAATTTTCGTGTGCTGGCAAAAATATATTTCAAATTTCGAATTAATGAATTTCAAATTAAAAAAATAATTGTGTATGAAAAAAATTTCGAATTTCGCGTTTTATTGAATTATCGGGGTTCTACTATACCATCTAGTACTGGGCGTTGGCGATAATTCTATCCAACGCCAACGTCGTTATCGTTGGCAATTTTCAACTGTTGAAAATAGCTGTTGAAAATAATGTCGACGTTGACGCAACTATAATAGGAGATCGACACGATACTAACAAAAAAACATACAAAAAATATATCAAAATCGTATTAAGGAATACCTTTTAACGGATGGTTCCCCGAATCATTGATGTATTATTAATTATTATTATCTCTATGCCCCACGCCCCACACACGTAATAATAATCCTATAATAACGTTGAAAGTTGAAGCTGTTGGAAGACGTTGGTTTCGGTGTTGAAAATATTACCCTGTTGAAATATTAAGACGTTGAAGATATATTTTGCTAGTCACTGATAAATTCGCTTGTTGCTTGGCGCTACGGATCAGCCGTATTGGACGGGAAAATAAAAATAAAACGTGCAGTAGGTACGTACATTACCAAAAGACCATGTCTAATTGGGTATAATATCGTTCACGAAGTGTGATCTCTTGACCCTTTTGATTATATCATTCCAACACCGTTGAAAACTATAGGTCCAAAACTTAGCTGTTAGGCGACCGACATTGACAATTATCAATAGGTTATTTTTTTGCTTGTCGTTGATAAATTTGATTGTCTCCTGGCGCTGCGTATCGGCCGTATTGGATGGGAAAATAAAAAAAAAGTGCACTAGTTACGTACATTTCCAAAAGACCATTTAAAATATCGAGTAATGTTGTTCATGAAGTACAAACTCTTAACCCTTTTTATTTATTAGGCAGTTGAATCGTTGACTGCGTTGAATAATATTCGCATGTAGGTATTATATTTCAACTGTTGGCGCTAATTATTTTCAACAGCGTTGGACGTTGAAGCAATATAACTATTTTTTCCAACGGATAGTTATATTTTAATACAGTACTAATACCATCCATTATAAGCAAAGGATTTTATTTTATTTTATTTACAAAGCAGACCACAGAAGCAGATCGTTTGCATTCCAATAACGAGATGTTTCTACCCCAACACTGTATTCTAGGATAAATTAATTTTGCAGGTGACTTTTCCCTGCACAGTGATCACATAGTCTGGGAGCAACTGTCTACCGTGTCGGTTTGCCTGGGCAATGCGGGATTGCACACCATCTGCAAGAGATTGGCGCTCGCCTATCAATACGCTCAGTCGGGCTTCCCCGATCTCACCATCTGGAACAGTGAAACTAACCAGGCAAGTCTTGCAAACCTTACTTAAATTTTTTTAACCTCAGGCTAATCTGGGAACAGTTCACATAGGTCTCATCGAAATTATTGTCTCACTTACTTTACTGTCATGGTGAAAAATGTGATCTAATCAGTGGTAGAGAGAGAAAATGCCACACTTCATGTTCAAATCTAAAAGTTAACAACAGAAAAATTAAAATATACACCTCTATGAAACCAAAGTTTTGTGAATTCAAAACTTAATACATTTGTCTAATAAAATATGTATTCGAGTGTTTTTATTTTTTCATTATCAGTAATTTTGGTCAGATTAGTAAGGTGAACCATTTAGAAAACTTTTTATGTTTGCAAAAAAATATCATATTTAACCGGTCAAATGCTGGGCCATTTCGCGGAAATTCGCGGAACTTCACTAAAAAACCACCACTTTGAATTTTGAATTGAATGTTTTGTTGATAAATTTTGAGCTATTTTATATTTTATTGACTGAAACACGTTCACAACACAATAAACTATCTACTAAAACCACATTACTTGCATTTATTACGTAAATTAATAGGTTTTACGACGTTTTATTCGCGATACACGCATTTATTGCGACCGTTAAATCCGCGGCAAATTATGACAGCGCATTGTCACGGATAAAATCGTTTTAAAAATATTCCAGGGGTGAATGAAACTTTTAACACCACCTAGAGTAATGATGGCGCAAGCGATTTTGACACTATTCTTCATACAAATTCTGTACATATAAGGGTCAAAATCGCAGACAAAAAGTTTTTCGTCAACAATATTATTCAAATATTTGAATTATTTTCTCGCGCATGCGCATAAGACGCCCCCAATTCTGCGTTCACGGCCTTTGACCGGTTAAATAAATTATATATTTATTTATAATAATAAAATTTGAATTCAGAAATATTCCTTTTTTTTGGATTTTATTGCAAAGTGAAAATATTTTGACCTTCCGACAAAATAGATCCGAGGCCTAAAGCCTTTAGCGGCCTTCATGGTCGAGGGGTAAGGCTCTTGAAACATTTTATTTGATTAACATGTGTTAGTTCACAATTTATACATGTAGAATAGTGTATTTGCAACATATGCCAGAGTGGAAAATACTCTCAGTATCACCCTGGTGTAAGACCACCATTCAGAATTGAAAGGTTGCTTGAAATTAATTTAGCCGTGGTTAGCAGGGTAGGTAACAGCACTCCATTGTGGACTGCTAACTTCACTTTGGGCAGTTTTTTTTGTATATTTATAGTCGATCCGCAAACGCCGTGACGGAAGGACGTATTGTTAAGCTATGTCATGTAACTCATGTAACGTCATCATAAACGAGTGTCTCACGTTTATGCAAAATAAGGCAGATACTCTCGATGAGATCGCCATCATCCAATTATGTATTTCCACCTTCTCGGAGGGGGATGTAAAAGATGCAAAAACTATCCTGTTCGATAAGCTTCCGGAGAAACGCACTCTGTGGAAAGGAGATGGCAGGATTAGCCGAGATCTCCAGGACATCCTGAGGGCGTTGAGCGAGACGGACCCTGACCAACTGCCTATATTCGTTGCCAGACAGCTGCACAAATTGCCTCCAGTCAACTTCGATAGTGTGGACGTATCTAAACTTCTAAAGGAACTTAATTCCATGAAAACAGAAATAACTCTCATCAAAACGGAATTAAAAGATTCATCGGTCACAAGAAATGATGATTTAAAACAAGAACTGGCTTCGCTAAGAGAACAAATTACAAAACTGCATGCTCCAAACATACAAAACGATTTAGCTGAGAACTCGCAACAAAATAGCGGCAAAACTGTAGGTAATCCACAACTTAAAAGTAAACAAATACCGACAGAAGCGACCTAAGAACGCATACAGTAATGGAACTACCGCACACACGAAAACCACACAAGAACGCACAGAGCGAAGGAGCAGTAATCGCCGTGAACGACCGAGTTCGGACTTCGAACTTAGGCCCGAAAACACAGCAAATAAACAGGGAATGCGCGAACACGGCCCGCGGTACCAACACCGGCCATCCGCGACTGACGAAAGCGGTTTAACATTAGTAACGCGGAAAATTAACCGAAACTTGAGAGGTAAAGCAACATCAACAACATTAAAGTCAGCTGACTACTCACAACGGTATACATTTCCAGGTTTACTGTGGAAACTACAGAGGAAAACATCAATAGAAAAAGATCTGGAATGCACCAAGATTGAAATAATCAAGCCTTTTCGTCCTACGCCTTTTAACACCTTTAAACTCACTGTCAAGGCGATTCCAGACTCACGGCGAGAAGTCTCGGCGAGAAATTCTCGCGAGAACAAGCACTTATCCACACTCTCATTCTCGCCGAGACTTCTCGCGAGAACAAGCACTTATCCACACTCTCATTTTTCTCACTCGTGATCTGTTTCCCATCCGGTATGGACGACATTACAGACGATATTAAAAATGCAGCAAGTTTGGCTCTGTGCGCCATGGCATATTATTATTTTGTTGTAACTAAAAATAAAGTTAAAAAAAATAGAAAAGCCAGACGATGGTGGGTAACGCAAATTCATCGAAACAGAACAGGGTTGGTAATTTTTTTTATTTAATATTCTTTCGTTATTATTATAATCATGTATTCTTATATATAAACTGTATTCTTTAGTTTCAGTATGCTAAAGCAGTTGGATGAACTAGTTGCTGAGCCAAGCGGAGAATTTAAAAAGTTTACTAGTCTGTTCCACGCATCGTGGTTCAAGCTTTTGTCTTTATAATTCCGATGTTTTGCGTCCCCATAACACCGGTTCATTTTGGAAATACTCTATAAATTCCAACTCTTGTTGATTGTTCCACCTTTTAAAGTTAACAAAATTTTCGATACAAAAACAAAAATATATCGCACGTCTACTCTCAACCGCTCACTAAACAACACTGAGACAAAACGTGAGTGTAGACCCCTCTCGCTTCTCGCCCGAGAAATCCTTTGAAGCGGCCAAATTTACCGACAGCCATCCGAGAACAGCCGAGAACGAGAAAGACAATGCGAGAAACACATCACATTCACGCTTCTCGGGTGTTCTCGGGGCTTCTCGCCGTGAGTCTGGAGGGGCTATTAAAGCGATCGAGGTAAAGAAATTCCTGGCAGAAGAACTTTGGCCGGAGGGAATTGTATTCCGAAGATTTATAGAACCGCGCATATCTACTATCTAATGATGCCTACTACTTTTTATTTTATTTTTTTATCTATATGTATTTTTCTATGTACTTACTTGTGTTTCATGTATGTACTTACTCTATATAGGATGTGTGGGATTGCACTCATTCTGGAATATTATTATTATTTGTTAGCGCCAACCGCGTTCAGTCCATCAATGGTGTTAACATCATTTACCCTTCTTTTAACCTCTTTCAGCTTCTCAAGTGCCAATAATACCCATTGGATATGAAAAATTTGTATCCGTTGGTTAAGGGTCGGGTATCAAACCGCGCTGACGCTGCAGTTAGGTATTTCTTGTACTTGTAGACAAACACGGCCGCAGCTGACCGCCTGCGGGTGACTAGAGGAGATGTGGGTATACTAGACACTACGGACTTAGGAAATAAAAATACACTTGCCTTATAAAATTAAAATTTAGTTCCTACTATAATAATGGATACAGCTTAACATACTAAGAATCATATTGTGGAATAGCGTGGATAGCTCATAGAGACATTTGCGCCTGGGTCAACTGCCCATTCACTGCAGTTAGGTATTTTTGGTAGTTGCAAACAAGCTCGGCCGCCGCGATCTACTGTGTATTTCGGTTAGATTCAGGCACGGCTGGTGAGCATTTTGACAAAATACGGAATAAAAATACACTTGCTTTGTAAAATTTTAATTTATTGCCAACATAATTGATACAGCTCGACAGACTATAAATCATATTATGCAAGGGTAAGGATACGTGGACTTTTTTTAGCCCCTGGACCTTTACAGACGTCTTAGTTTTTGACTCAATGTGACATAGAATCTAATGGTGTTTTGATGTGGAAAAAATTTTTGGTTCATATATTGTTTGTATAATGTTATTAATTTTTTTATAATTTTACCAAAAAATAATGGGTGTGAATAAGTTACGACAACCAGTTTTTACTCTGCGCCTTAGAAATTAAAAAACCGGTAGTTTTGTTTTTGAAAGTTTATTTATATTCATACAATTTTTTTTTAATACCTAGTAAGAAAGAATATATTTTACAATTTATCTTTGATATATATAAAGTAGAACGAAGCACATTTAGAAAAAGACAGTCAAAAATATAAAGAAGTTCAGACAAATTTTTAAGAAACAACTAAATGTTTTATTTTTATGTACCTTACAAAGTCCCAACTGTTATTAATCGCCTGGGGCCATTGATTGGGGTATGTTGTGAGGCTGAATAAGGTGGGAGTGGAATAATATAGGGGAAGTACCTGGCTATTCAGATTTGGTCACCACACACGGCTAAAGCCATTTCAAGCAACGTTTCAATTCTGAATAGTGGTCTTACACCAGGGCGATACATAAAGTATCTTCCACTCTGTTTTTTTATAGAAGGCTGTTGAAAAGTTTTTTTTTCTTTGTATAAAACACGCTTAACTCGTGTTGTGCGTGTTACAGGTAAAATTGCAAATGTTATTTGTAAGTTCAAAATAAATTAATTATTACCCACAATTATTATTATAGTTATTTCACAGCATTATCCAAAAATAACAAAGTTACTATTATATACTTGTTTACTATTATATAATTTTACAATTGAAAAATGTCCTCCACAACACAGGTGAATTGCTAGCGTGGAGGACATTATACTATACATTTGTAATGTAAACTTATTAATAAAAGAAATACAAAACAATACAGAGTGATAAGTGTTAGCTCCTCATTTATTCATAAGACTGTCATTTTGTAATGACATCATCCTTTCTCCATGTCTATTATCGATAATTCTAAACATTCACAAAAAGTGTGGTAGATCATTCATTATAGCAAAAAGTTTATATGGAAGGCATTACTCAGGCCGCTTATGTTTATTTAAAAAAACTTACATGTTCACTGATAGTTTCTGTTATAACGACGTCATTTATATTGCTTCTGCTGCTTTCCTAAAAAAACATATAAAATAAATTTATTTGTAATAATACAACCCAGAATTTACCCAACATCGAAATTCATTCGATTTATCAATGGATCTGACAGTCGTTGTTTTCAATAAAACTTAGTTACAATTTGAACGGAATCGGTAGAGAACTCAAAATGGTCGTCGAAATTATGCATTTTGACATTAAATTCGAGTTCGGTGAACCCCAAACTCCTTAAACCTGATTTTGAACCAAATCGTCAAAGTACTTAAGATATTCAAGATGGATGCCGAAATTTTGCATTTTGACATTAGATCCGAGTTCAGTGCACGTCCAAACGCCCTAATCCTGATTTTGAACCAAATCGGTAGATAACTAAAGAAATTCAAGATGGATGCCGAAATTTTGCATTTGGACATTAGATCCGAGTTCAATGCTCACCAATACTCCCTAATACTGATTTTGAACCAGATCAGTAGAGAACACGAGAAATTCAAGATGGATGCCGAAATGTTGCATTTTGACATTAGATCCGAGTTCAGTGCACGTCCAAACGCCCTAATCCTGATTTTGAACCAAATAGGTAGATAACTAGAGAAATTCAAGATGGATGCCGAAATGTTGCATTTGGACATTAGATCCGAGTTCAGTGCTCGCCAATACTCCCTAATACTGATTTTGAACCAGATCAGTAGAGAACACGAGAAATTCAAGATGGATGCCGAAATGTTGCATTTTGACATTAGATCCGAGTTCAGTGCACGTCCAAACGCCCTAATCCTGATTTTGAACCAAATAGGTAGATAACTAGAGAAATTCAAGATGGATGCCGAAATGTTGCATTTGGACATTAGATCCGAGTTCAGTGCTCGCCAATACTCCCTAATACTGATTTTGAACCAGATCGGTAGAGAACACGAGAAATTCAAGATGGATGCCGAAATTTTGCATTTTGACATTAGATTCGAGTTCAGTGCACTCCTAAACGCCCGAATTCTGATATTGAACCAAATCGGTAGATAACTACAGAGAAATTCAAGATGGATTCCGAAATTTTTAGATGTCAAAAAGCAAAATGACTTCAGTCCACCTTCGAACTACCTGTGATAGAAATCAGTAAAAAAATTAAATTTTTACATTATTACCTTATTCTCCTTTTCTTCCAGTGGGAGGGTCTATTTTTTATGGCACGGTAAGCAAGAATTCCTTTATTTTTACCCATTTTGAAGGTACCTGAAGTTTAAAAAAAAAAAAATCTGTAAACTGTAAATCAAGTTAAAAATAATTTATTAGATAATAATAAATATATTTTATTTCTACTTACCCGGTTACTGTAACACCTATCTCCTCAATGATTCCTTCGAAAATCGAATAAACAGCGAACAAAATTGCTGCGAAAAAAATATGCGTGGTCTCGCCTTGACCACTATCTCACGACTGAATGAATTCTGTGAAATTCAACCGTTATATAAGACATCGCGCGGCGTATTATTTTGCATACATTTTTGTATGGCGGAGAATAGTTGAAAAATTCAGAAAGTTTAGGCGAATTACAATAAAAATCTAGATACACTGAAGTGTTTTTAATTTAATAGCGTGTTTTAACATAGTGTTTACTCTGAGATTACGGAAGGATTTTTGGTAAAAATGTTTACAACAGGTTCAGGAGAGATAATCGCGAAGGCCTTTTTCAGCGTTTTAACTAAAGTTGCAGTATGTATAACTTATAGAATTTGTAAGATAACAGTAAAAAAAATTTAATCACTAGTAACTTTACACATTTTTCTAACTACCCGTATATAATTTTCTAGTATTGCTGCTACGAGACGTGGGTGCTACTGCTAATGCGGAGCGATGTTTTCCAAACCCGACCCTTAAGGTTATTTTCTAAAAATAAAAACTTCTTGTAAGAAAGATTTTCTCTAATTTATTATTTTATATTTCAGATCAAATTTGTGGAAGTCAAGGGAGAAGGGGACAAGCTTTCTTTTAAACAAATTCAATGGATCCATTATCTGATGGAGTCTAATGTCAGTGCAGAAGTGTGTTATGTTCACAGGAATGACAAAAAATACAGAAAGAAGATGGCAGATAAATTAAAAGCAAGCAACGCAGTCACAAGAGACACAGATGATAATCAAAATATTAAGAAAATCAAAGTTGATTCAAAACAAGAGAATAATAACAATTTTGAAATTTCCAAAGATCCAATCGCAAATGACACAGTTGAAATTCCCAAAGATTCTATTGCAGTCGCAAGAGATACAGAAGATACGAAAATTAGAAAACAAGTCAAAGCTGTTTTTGGTCCAAAACGGTCTAATGATAGCAATGTTAAATTTTCCCAAGATAATGCAATGAAAATTTCCAAAGATTCTATTGCAACTGACAGAGTTGAAATTTGCATGGTTTCTACTGCAGTCGCAAGTGACGGAGTTGAAATTTCCAAGGATTCTACTGCAGTCACAAGGGACCCAGAAGATAATCAAAACAGAAAAAAAATCAAAGCTGGACCAAAACAGTATCATAATAGGAGAGTTGAAATTTCCAAAGATTCTATTGCAACTGACGGAGTTGAAATTTCCAAAGATTCTATTGTAACTGACGAAGTTGAAATTTCCAAAGATTCTATTGTAACTGACGGAGTTGAAATTTCCAAAGATTCTATTGCAACTGACAGAGTTGAAATTTGCATGGATTCTACTGCAGTCGCAAGTGACGGAGTTGAAATTTCCAAGGATTCTACTGCAGTCACAAGGGACCCAGAAGATAATCAAAACAGAAAAAAAATCAAAGCTGGACCAAAACAGTATCATAATAGGAGAGTTGAAATTTCCAAAGATTCTATTGCAACTGACGGAGTTGAAATTTCAAAAGATAAAATGGAAATTTCCAAAGAACCTGTTGGAATTGACAGAGTTGAAATTTTCAAGGATTCTATTGCAACTGAAAAAGTTAACATTAACAATGAACCAAATTGTAAAAGCATTAAAATTTTGTCACCGACTTCAATAAATCACATTAATGTTGTAATGACGACATCCATTGCATCACCACCCGTTCAATCAATAAGCAATCTTACAATGAACGCATTGGACTTCCCCGTGATAGACCTGACAAGCCCCGAATCTCCTACAAAAGGAGAAAACAAATTCATCTCATCTCCGGCAAAGGTTGCCATGCATGCCAGAAGGAGGCTGGAAGGTTTGGGCTCACCCAGTACCTCAAGCGGTTCAATACAAGAAGAGGGAGTTTATTTGCGGTCGCCCAGTAAGATCAGCAAGGGAGTGGGGTACTACATTTCTCCGCCAACGACGCCCAAAACTTTCATCAGTCCTTCCAAGACGACATCCGCCAGAAAGAAACTCAACCTTTCTTTGACCAGGAGAAGATTGAAGGACATTGATAAGTAAGTTCGCTTCGTCTGTATAAGTCCGTACTAGACATAAGATGAAGAAACTCTGAAATATCTTCGATACATACAGGATTACCTAACTAATAATTGTGGAGGGCGCCTCATGGTTCATCTCTTGGCTTCAAAACCTGCATGACTGGTAAGAGTGCAGTTCTGAAGAGTTGTTCTGGACTACAACCTTCATGGTGAAGATAACCCTGATGCTAGCCAACCTCTGATAAGAGGCATCAAAAGAAAAAAAAAACATTTTTTATGTTTCATAACAAATTTATATCATATAGATTTAAGGCTAAACTTTATCCTAAATCATACATTCATAGTTAATAGAATGTCTGTATTTTTTTAAATTTTCTTTAACAGAAAGAATGAGTGCCAAAGATTTTCCATTTACAAAAAAAGTGGTAGGGAATTGTAAATTTATGTTTGGGTTTTTATACTTTAAAATATTTACAGTTTTAGAAAAAGAAAACAACGCTTTATATTGAAATTTAAAAATTGATCACGAAATTATTACAATTACACATTTATAAAACCAAAGTTTCCAAACGCAATTTGAAAAAAAATTATTAAACTTTGGGAATTTTTTATAAATTTTTTCGCATGAAATGACAAAATAGTAAAGTGACGATAATGTTCATATTACATTCGTCTAATAAAATATATATTTTTTTTTTTGTTAGTAATTTTAGTTGAAAATTTAAGGTGAACCATTTTTAAAACTGTATGTACGCATTATTAATTATTATATATCAAAAAATGTATTTTTATTCCAAATTATAAAATTTGAACTCCTATTTCATCACTTTTCAAAAACAGATTTTAGTTCTTAAATATTCTATTTATTTGGATTTTATTGCGAAGCGGAAATATTTTGACCTTCTGACAACATCTGCCCGAGGCCTGAGGGTTAAAAAAAATCCATTTTAAAATTGTTGTGTTTTGTTTCGTCCCGAATGATGATTTGTTGTTATTAATCATTGAATAATTGTGGAGATTGATACAACAATACGTTTTTACACTGTGTGAATGATAAATTATTTAATTCTGTCCTGCTTGCTCATTGTTATATTTTTCTTTGATTAGCATATTTTATTTTACAAATTAATACTATAGGCACCGGTCGATATGACCATTGTTTTTGAAAAGGCAAGGCAATTAATTCCCCGTGGAACTGTATGTCTAAACTCCTTTTGCCTTGCTGTTTTTTTTTAAACAGACAGTGTAGTTTTGAAGGGCTATTATTATATATTATTAGACTTACAGAAATGGGGTTTATTTTATTTTATCCGGTACATCATGCCGTTATAAGCATCAAGTTCTGAATATGACATCAGAAAGATGATGGCCCCCAGCACCGATACATTGATGAAGGCGATTTCTGATGTTTTCGGCTGCATTTTGACTTCTCGATGGGCATAGCGAATAAATAAAATTTTCGGTGCTGAGCTGAAAATAACCCAAGGCAACTTCACGAGAGACGTTTTCTTGGGATGATTGGGCCGTATTTTTTTGAGCAGAATGGACGAGCCGTGACTGTCAATGCTCAAATTATGTTTCCACATTGGAAATTTTTTTTGAACCTCAATTGGAAGAACTAACGGAGGAAAGAGATCTGGGAGACATCTGGTTTCAACAGGATGGTGCTACGGACCATACTGCTCGAGATTCAATGACAAAACTGCGACAAATTTTCCCTGCGCTTCGTCTTTCTGAGAGGTGACGTGGGATTTAAGCATTTGCGACTTGTTCCTGTAGGGTTATCACCAGGAAAAAAAGGATCGAATTCGGGATGAAATCGCCGTTAAGTCCACAGGGATGTGAAAACTTCAGAAATCG
Source organism: Limnephilus rhombicus (assembly GCA_929108145.2). Classification (NCBI taxonomy): domain Eukaryota; kingdom Metazoa; phylum Arthropoda; class Insecta; order Trichoptera; family Limnephilidae; genus Limnephilus; species Limnephilus rhombicus. The sequence goes on from OV815283.1 coordinate 44,728,061, forward strand.
CCTTCATCAATGTATCGCTGCTGGGGGCCATCATCTTTCTGATTTCATCTTCAGGACTTGATGCATAAAACGGCCTATATATACCCTATTTCTGTAAGTTGCCCTAACTGCACTCTCTGTTTTGCCGCACCTTCTATAAAAGTTAGTTTAAATCATTAAAACTCATTTTTAACCGTCTTAAATTTATGTGCTGTATTAGGAATACGTATATACTTTGTGCCCTGACAACACATACCTTTTTTATACTGAAAGTTGTTACAATATTGTTTTTGCCAGTATGTGTAATTTGTGGCGACCTGACATTTGATCCCCAGACAGTTGGCACCCTGAAATTATAATTATTGTAAAATTATATTTTTTCTGCATTATTTACCAATTTCAAACCTAAAATCGACTTGAATACCTTCAATAATAAGTTGGTATGGATATCTTTGTGTAAGTAGGTATACCGTACTTTCCCTAAACCCGGCATACTATTGTATATAAGTTGGTATGATATCTTTGTGTAAGTAGGTATACCGTACTTTCCCTAAACCCGGCATACTTGTATTGTATATAAGTATGCCGGGTGGCCAGCTGTCAGTGGATCAACTGTCGTGGAAAAGTAATTGCCACAGAGAATGTTAATAAAGCAATAAGAGATTATTTCCTTCCCCCTATCCCTATTGACAGATGATGTTACGTATCTCTTAGTTATTATACAGGATGTTAAGGTACGGACTTGACTTACATTAACCAGTGATTCCTGATGTTATTTGGAATACAAAATGTAAACAAAATTTTGGTCTCCGGTGACTTATTAGATGTCTTTTTGTCAATTTTTTTTCTTCAAATCATCAAACAAAAAATTCTGCCGCAATGTCATCACTGGTCACTGAGCCGAATAATCAACCGACCCCTCTCCACGCTCCCAATGTCCAATACCCTCTGACTTTTTATGTTTTTAGAGAAAAAAATGTCACTGGATACCAAAATTTAATTTATATTTTTTACTTCAAATAATGTCAGGAATCACTGGTTTAAAAGTAAGTCAAGAACGTCCCCTAACACCCTGCATATATTATTTTGTGCCATTTTCTATCGTAATATGTGATAATTTACGTGCTCTAACTCTAAGATTTAGAGTGCAGATCTTTTCACTAAGCGTTTATGTTATAAAAAAGGATTATGTCGGTTTACCCGCTGTGGGTATGGAGCTCGATGCAAGTTGAGCGTCCTACCCACCGGGCTATCGACCACTTCAATAAAAATGTTACCTTAAAGGCGGGTCCAAAGCTCAAACATTTGCTGTGATAATCCCTCAAACGTCACTTAAACATTTTTTGTTTTCCGTCTCCTCCGTTTGTTAAAACACTAAATACGGTTGAAAGATTGGTGCGAAGTTCGCGCGATCACACACAATTTGGCTTATGGTCTGCGATAAGGATGTGTCGACGCTGAAGCAATGACAATGAAACCTGACGTTTGACTTTTTGGCGTTTATATCAATGTTAACCTGTCATTTTCCAGAGACGCGGAATTGCGGGCGGATCAAATTTCAAAAAAGAATATTGATTCAAATAATTTGGATGCGATTTTAAATTTTTTGTATAAAGAAACTGTACCAAGGAAAAGGTCAGAATAGCTTCCTCCATTCTTGTTCTTAAGGTAATTTCCACGCGATTTTTCCAAATACGCTGACCCTTGAGGGGTTAAAATGCATTCTGATGACAAAAGAGATGCACCAGGGAGAAAACACAGATATTTTAATAGATATTTATTTATCAGGAAAGATTTCCGACTAATATCGATTATTGCACAACCTAAAGTTACTATTAAGAATTTAGAGTGCGTAAATATTTACGTCATAAACAGAATAATTATAAATATTTGATATTATATTACAATTTTATTAACTAATATTTTTAATATTATATTTAGGTATAATATTATTTTTAACTCGTGATTATGCCCGCTCATTGCACATAACCACAAAAGGCCGTTCCGTTTATTCTCTATACACGACCGCATTGCGCGGCATCTGTCAAAAAATGAATTATTCCCCCCCCCGCCGGCCCCCGCCTGCCTTCCCGCTTCACCCGGGATGGAATGTTTAAGAAATGTTTTCCGTCAAAGATGGGAAGTTCGAAACAACAAAAATTGTCAATATTTATGATGTTGATGACAAACATGTTGTTATGGGACTGTCAAGGCAAATTTCAAAGCTATGGACCCGACTTAAGACGCTCTACAAAAGCAAAAAAGAACTAGTCAAAATTGTTATATACCATAGACATCCAAATCAATAGACCAGAACATACAGATGAGGGGTAAAACCAAACTATGGGGGCGAAGAGAGGAAGAAAGAGACTGTGATTCGTTAAAAAATCAATCTGACAGTATATAGGCATCTCGCATTATAATATCACCATTTGCAAGCAAAATCTGCTGTGAATGAATAGACCTTTTTACATGGGAGCTCGAATTGCTTGCCACGTGAATAACATATTTTCGAAGGCCAAATGCTCACCCCGAAAAGATTCGCCCCCATTCACATAGCAATATTTTGTTGCCGTGTTTAGTTAAGACACTTTTACAAATGTTTCATAACCAGCAACAAGCACACTGGAGAACCGCCCACATTCGCTATGTCCAATAATATGTGGGTATAAATGTATAGCACAAGCTACCGTTTTTGGCGTGTTATTTCCTAAAATATATGAATGTTAGTTCCGCGCTGGTCACGACAAGAATGATGACGTCACATATTTTAGATTCAAGCGAGGTTCTCTCCCCCCCTCATGGAGCGAGCTGGCTCCAAGGCAAAGCTCTAGCCAGCTCCATGGGGAGAGGGAAATAATTCGTTTTTATTACTTAGGGCAGGTCCAGATATATTCATATGTCCGTGTTATATACCATTTTTCAGCTTAGAAAACTTAAATGTTTAATTTTATTAAAGTATTTGGATGTCGATTTATTCCTCCGATGGACTTTCCTTGTTTATGAGTGTTTTATTGCGGGGTAATTACTACAACTAATTAAATCCGTTTTAGCGTGTTATGTGAGGCGAATGTGTGGTAAAACCATGTATGATCGTGTGAGAAATGTGGATATCCGCAAGTGTAAGGCTGATGTAAGTATAATGAGTAAGATTAAGAAAGGGACCCTCAGATGGTTTGGGCATGTATAGCGAATGAAAGAAGAAAATAGTGTGAGAAGAATATATGATGCAAATGTGAAAGGAAGACATGGCACGATCAAGTGAATCAGATACGGGACTCGGACCATGTCAAAAGTCAGAAGAATATGTATGAATGTGAGTGAGGCAAAGACTGTGTGCCAAGACTGAGTTGTTTGACGGTCTGTCCTCTCTGCCTACCCCTGCGGCGAAACGGCGTGATGGTTAGTTAGTTAGCGTGTTGTGGTGTACATGAGCAAACAAATAAAGCTATGGTTTTGTATGTAACGTGAAAACGCTTATTTCCGAGTTATCTAATTGTAGTTATAGTTATAATTACTTCTCAATATCATAAATCTAAGTTGACTGTATCGGCGCTGTAAGGCAGTCTAGGTGCGCCGATAGATCGAAACTCAGAGAATGGAGGGTTAAATTCAGATTGAGTTCTGTTTTTATGAATATGTACATATTAGTTTAAGGTCAAAGATTTTTTTTTAGTAAAGAATGCTCAAAAACCGCCAAGAATGTGAGATGTACCTATTAACATTATGAGATGTACCTATCAACATTGTGAGATGTACTTATCGACATTGTGAGATGTACCTATCAACATTGTGAGATGTACCTATTAACATGAGGTGTACTTATCAACATTGTGAGATGTACCTATTAACATTGTGAGATGTACCTATCAACATTGTGAGATGTACTTTCAACATTGTGAGATGTACCTATTAACATTGTGAAATGTATCTTTTAACGTTGTGAAATGTACCTATCAACATTCTGAGATGTACCTATCAACATTGTGAGAAGTACCTATCATCATTGTGAGATGTACCTATTAACGTTGTGAGAGGTACTGATGTATTTATGTACCTATTAATCAATTATTTTAATGCATATTATTATGAAGTAGAATATATTTATTATAAGTAAGTGAGATCATTTTGACTGAAAGTTTTCTGAAAAATCATATTTTAAAGTTTGGATCTCTGTATTTTCCATTTGTCATTTTTCCGTACAATGACAAAATATTGTTAACCCTTCGAATAATAAGAAAATAATTTTCTGTCAACTTTTGCCTGTCAAGGTTTGCGCGCGAAATTCCTGTTTCTTCCCGTGCATTTTAAATGTTCCTATTTATTGGCTTTTTTTAACGCTTTTGCAAAAATAAAAACTGTTCTAAAACTTAGATAAAATAATCTTTCCGATATGTTTATTAGAAATCAATTTTTTTGTTTCTAAATATTTAAATTTTAATATTGGAAATGTAAATTGGCTAAAAAATGCATACCTGCGAATATTTGAATTAAAGTAATTAAAATAGAATAAACTTCAAATTTTAAATTCAGATTCCTTTTCTAAACAAAATATGTAATAAAACTGTCACCTCACTTTTTATCACTTTCATACAATTTTATTTTAAAATTAAATGTGGGTTACGTCACAAATAGGCGCAAAATTTACCCGTGGCTTTTGATCAGGTTTGTAAAATATCTGAACAACCTAGCTCAAATAATTCTAAGACAATGAGAAGCATTATTTCTTTCCGTTTCTCACATAAAAGAAATCACAAATATTCGCATTACAGAAAGAGAGATATCTAACTTTTAATTATGCACGGTCGCCCTGGGACAATCTGGGTCTCCTGTTATTATAACGGCATATGATGTTTTGGGACAACTTGGGTCTCCTGTGATTAAACGGGTTAAATAATATTTTTATATTAATAGCCTATAAGAGAATTTTTTTCTATTGGTTGATTGTTTTATTGTGTAGTTCTCTAAGATATTTTTATGCTTTTAATATAAATCAACATTATATAGGCTGATATAATGCTTATGGTAGTTTCTTTTCTGTACATTAAAACTTTTTCCACGCGATCGTAACAACAGTTGATACGGCAAAAAGCCATGCCTCACACGCGCCCGTATCAGCCCTTGTTACGCTAACTTCGGCTGCTGATATCACAGCGCTCCTATGTCACAGTTTTTTTTCCGCTTGCTAGGACATTCGTGTAACTATCACGATGCTGACATCTTCACGCATATTTCAAAACTAAAATTGTATTTCGTAAGGAACATCTATAATCAAGTGAATGTGTACTCGTGCCTTTGAGTGCCATAGTTCACAATTTAGTCGACAGATGGCGCTAGTAGTAAATCGCAGTTTACGCATGCGATTCGGATTGACCATATTGGACAAGCGTCGAAAACATTTATTGTCGAGATCGCGCGTATTCTAAACGCTTGTTTGTGTTGTGAAACTGATTTTGACTTTATTATATGACAAAATCTATTCGTTTCGTGTTATTTTTAAGTGTTGAGTTTTAGAACTTGTTTATACGAATTAATAATAATAAGTAATTGAGGTATAGGTCTCTCAAGTTAAGTTGACTTCATCACAGTACTCACACAGATGCAAAACTTTCATACAGCGTGTTTCGTTTTAGGCTTTAAAAAAACAAATTAATGATTATTTCACAATTGAGAATACGAATCCAAAGCGTGTTGAAGTCGGTCACATAAAACTTATTTTGTTTTACAACATCGTTATTGAAATACTGAAGGTTATCATTTTTTTTTTTAAACTAAATGTGATAATCTTCAGGATTGAATTCAAATGGGCATTCATAAAAAAAGACAACGGTATTGCTAATAAATCTTAGCCATTTATTTAAGAATGCTGGAAATAACAAACTTCCATTGATAATGTATTCACGGAAATTACGGCAATAGGAAATTATACCTAATTGTTTTTCGGAGAATAATTATTTATTATTCTGACCAGAAATATTTATTTTACAAAGCATGCTTAATGTTAATTTGTTATAGGTATTTCCTATTTGTATAATTTACCTACATTTCCAAAGTTATATTGTTTCCTAGAATATCCCACTGGACAACTGGACCTTTAGCACATTAGTCAGAATCATCTAAAAGTTCACCTATACCACTTAATTCCCCACTGATTGAAGATCCCAAAGATGATCCAACGGAGGTATCTTCATCTGATTTCCCGAGATGTATTGTGAATTCATCAGTGTAATTATCGATCTTGGGTTCTAATTTTTTGTATTTATCTTCTTGTTCCTTGACCTTTCTAAAAATGTCTTTGAATGTCTGCGCATTAATTGCGACAACTTCTTCTCCAAGTAAAGTCTGGACGGAATCCATCGTAAAACTAACATTCCTGGCAGCCACGCGTCCTTTTATTATTCCCCAACAGAGTTCTATTGGGTTCAGCTCCGGGTGGTATGGTGGCAGACGCAATACCGAGTGACCATGCTTTTCCAGCAATTGGTCCAGAATGAATTTCTTGACTCGTATCTTGTGGAGCTTAATAATATCATACAATATTGGTATTGTGTTTTTAATCGGATACGGTATTCCGTGCTTTTCCAACCAGGTCAGCATAACTCCTTTTCTTGAACTTGATGTCGGGATCCTTTCGCATTCTTCATTGTGGTATGACGCATTGTCTACAACAAGCACAGATTTTGGTTCCAAATTTGGCAAGAGCTTCTCCGTGATCCATTTTCTGTAATTGGCAGAATTCATTGCACCATGGTAGTCGCCAGTCCTCTGATCAGATTTAAATGTTAGCAGTGCGTTGGGTACAAAATCATTTTCACTGCATGCATGAAGTATTATTAGACGTTTGCCTTTAGACACAGGAACTTTAGCTCCTTTATTGGAGTTGTCAGTCCACGCACGCGGTGTTGTATGTGTACTGTGAATGTATGTCTCATCAGAATACACAATAGGACGTCCGTATTCTTCTAATTTAGTGAGATATGTGGTACGTTTAAGTCGGATATCATTTTTTTCAATAAGCAGCTTTCGGTTTGTTTCCGTTTTTCTCCAGCGAAAACCCAAATTGCGAACAACTTTCCTTAACGTAATTAAACACGCTGCGTAGTCGATGTCTCCTTTCAGAACTCTCTGAATCTTTTTCATCGTTGGCAAAGACTTATGAACTAAATGAAAATCATATACACATCTTCTAATAACTTCCTTATCGAAATCATCTATATCTGATTTGGTTGATAGTCTGCGTCGTTTCTTTCCTGGTGTACTGAATGTTGGTCGTTGAGTTGACGATGATGACGGTTGTGTTTCTGCTTCCTTTGCCACTCCAGTTACGATACGTCGAATACTAGTCTGCGATACTCCAGTTGCCTTAGACGTCAAATCATATGTCATTCATGCTTAAAAATTGGCCACCGTTTTTTATATTATGCATAAAATAATTAAACACGCGGAATGAAATTTCACGACTTTGTCCATTCAGTGATTTGCCACGTCCCGTTTTGTTACAGGACTCCATGATGTCGTAATAAATATTACACTTGCACACTTTAAAAACACTATGTAAATCTACTAATAAAGATTCGAATTAAAAATAATGAAAACTATTTATTATATAAAAATTAAAAATTAGTAATTATTTCACTTGCGATATGTAGGTGCACGTATGTTTAAATCAAATTACGAACTGAATGAATAGGACACCCCGTATGTACAGTCTTAAGCGGTGTAATAAAAACTTGCCTCTCTTCTAACTAGTTACAATAACCGGGCGTAAGCATGACAGAGAACCTTATCGCTTTCGTGGGCGTCGCTTAACGTTCACACAGATAGACCAATACATCAATACTATGCATTTTTATTGCTTCCAACTTAAAATATTTTACCTATACCACTTATGTCTATCAACGCAGTGTCCTGAGTACAAGCACGCGGATAAATGGCGCCGCCTTTAAGATAACATGGGTAAGTTTTTTGTATGGAATTTAATGTTTTTGTTTTTATAAACATCTATGAGTGTTTACAGACGACGATTTGGTTTCAAATTGTAGATAATAATCTCATCTGTTTATATAGTATGATAAATCATGCCATAATATGCTGTAATTTGACATAAAATTGGATGGATAGGTATTTGAAAACATGTACCGCGTATGGGTATTGAAAAAACGGAGTAGTTCAACGCGGGGAAAAGGATAAACCACACATAACTATAGACTTAGCTATGGATTTACGTGGTTTATCCTTTAGGGTACTGTTTTGTATTAACCTAGTTGTTGGGGAGAAGTCCAAGTCAATTTGAACTTGAATTATTAATGTTTTTGGCCACATTTTGGCCAATTTGCCAACATCCTCGAGCATTCGCTGGCCAAAATGTGACCAATTTGAGGAGATATTTTAAAAGATTTGTTGAAATTATTTTAAAAGTTACTAGTTTACTTCGATTAATCACAAAGATAACCCACTTTTTAACAAGAGATGTCTCGCATCTCTTCTGAATTATTTCGCAATACGAAAATATTTAAATAATTTTTTTACAATCATTATTGATCATGTGTTTTTACATATTAAAAAATGCACATTCGAAATTAAATTTATGTCTGTGATATTCAACTATCAACTTCAATGTATTGTAGATGTCATAACATTTAGTAAATATTCTCCAAATGGGTTCTATAGTCTCTCAATTAAGAGTAAAAAATATTAAAATTGGAACTACAAAATTTATAGGCTGGCAACTTCAATTTAAATGCCAAATATTATTAAAGCGCAATTACACTGAAAGTATAGAACACTGTAAATAACATTTTTTTGTTCTTAAAGAAAAAAAATAAAACCAAAGAAGCACTGTTATTAAGGTACCTACTTAATGTCGTAAATTTGATTAAATGGTGTTTTACAAAGTGATTTGCTTTCATTTAATTTAACATAAATTTGAATTTAACAATAGGTAGAAAGGAAGAATCACTAATGGTGAGTTTAGTTGCAAAGATTTTAGATCTGAGTGAGTTAAATATATTCAGATCTAAAAATTAGAGACGTGATCTGAAGCTCGGGCAACGCAAGGTACTTAAGCTAATAGTAGCAATTTCTAAATAGTGCTTTATATTTTATTACAATATTTTTATTCTTCATTATGTTAACACAAAATTGCAAAGGTATAATAATAATACACCTATTTGCAATTCTACTTTTGAGATCAATGGGTATCTATATTGCAATGAAAAAATATTTTTTTCGCTTTTTTGGCTTTTTAATTTTTTATGAAAATGTAGGTTACACAGCTTTTCATTTCCACCATTAGTTATATTTTTAGTATTGCCATTTGAACAACAGTGGCGCCCTCCTATGTTTTCTACTCTTATTTGACAAACTGTACGTATGCTTATTTTAAGTTTAATAAATTTTTATAATTTTTTTATCCACCCTAAAAATGTGGGAAAAACAGTTAAATATACCTAGGAGCATCCAATGGCTCTATCACTATAAGCAGTATAAATATATGTCAGCGTGTTAAAATTCAGAGGTATGATTTTTTTAAACAGGCGGGGAAATTTCCAAAATGGAGGACTAAAAATTCATGAGTGCTCAAAGTTGAAATACATTGTATAGTGGAACACACTGGTGGATAATATATATATATATTATCTACAAGAGGAATTTTATTTTATTTTTAATTAATGTTATACATACATTTTATTTGAAGATAAGCTGTTAGATTTAAGTATCATCTATATAAGTTGTGAGATCTTTTGAAGAGCTGCTCACTGCTCACATCTAATCATTATAAATTACATAAATAAAAGACTTTTATATTTTAATCTCAGAATGTTTTATTTCCATAACCATAAACATCCAATAGCTCGATAAATTACCCATGAATACGTATTTTCCTAATCATGCAACATAATCAGTCTCCGAGCAAGCTGTGAAGCCACCCTAAATATCCACCCAACGTAACCTTAAAGTCTAAAATATATGATATTTCGACTGGTGGTTTCCGAGCTGGTGGCTGTTGACTGCTGATGGTATGGGCACCATGATTAGAAACAATGTATGTCGTATCAGACTTAACTGGTGAGGGCACCCCACCAACCATTAGAATATTACAACACCGATCAAGGTATGTTGGTATGTTACAACTACAAACTACAACTGACGAGCTAGGTATTAGCACACGCACACTTTGGAGCGACTGAGTCCCGCGCCACTTCAGGCCGCCGCGCAGAAAAGTCTCACAATGAACTGCGCTGTAAACCTATCGGTCTTTACTTTTCTGCGCGGCGGCCTGAAGTGGCGCGGGACTCGGTCGCTCCGAAGTGTGGGAGTGGGAGGCGCTATTCTATATCTTTTGTGGGAACGAGATAATTCTCAGCCGAGATCTGCTGTCAGATTTGTGCGATTATATACGGCTGTTATTTGCTTTTTCTATGAGCCGATGTCAGAATTTCAGCTGTGAGCTGTCACGTATTTTAGTTTAGGTCGTTTTAAACATGAATTCATGCAAGTATGCATGATTATTTGTTCATTTAACAGCATTAGAAAACCACACAAATCTGCCTTTTTTTTCCACAACAAATTGCATAGAGAATGCTTTTATTTTAATTTTTTTCTAATACAAATGCATAGAGCCGTGCATCTTTAACTCAAATAACTACGAAAAAACCCCGCACTAACCCCCGCTATTCAAAAAAATTATCAAGTACACAGGCGTAATGTTGAAGTCACATGGTTCACTCGGATGAAGGTTTACTCGATGAAATGTTCCATTCTCGTTTCACCGCGTGTTCAGACGGTTCCTTCGAAGGAAGAGTTCACTCGACATTCTCGCTACGAAGTCGTCGAGCGTAGTCGCGGCGCGCATTGGAATTCGTCTCGCATTGGAATATTTACGATTTCAATTGACATTTCCGATAACGTCGAACTAAATTGCGAGAAATTGGCGATTCTTGTAAACAGTAAATAAATTTCAGCACCATAAAATAAATGGTTAAATAATAACCTGAAAACTGATATCTACCAGTATTTTTGCACCATGAAAATTTTTTTATTCCAAAATAGGCCTTGGCTTGCAATAAAATCCATATAAATGGAATATTTATTAACGTATTCAAAAACTAAAAACTGTTTTGGAAAGGTGATGAAATATGCTTTCAAAATTTATTATTAGAAATAACCGCGTAATTTTTTAAATAGAATAATTTTTAATGTAAACTTTTAAAGGTAAAAAAATGGCTCTCCTTGCTTTTATTCTAACTAAAATTACTGGTAACAAAAAAAATGTAAAAACACACACTTATTTTGTTAGACAAATAAATTATAAACGTTTCTGTTACCTCACTTTTTTGTCCTTTCAAATAAAAATAATCATAAAAAAAATTCACAATGTTTCATTTTTTTTTCATATTCGATCAGAAACTTTGGTTCCATAAAAGTGTAAATTCGTATTATTTTGTCGTTAATTGTTATATTGAATATATAGAGCATTATTTTCTCTTTCCAATACGGCTTAGATCATATTTTTCACTATGGTAGTAAGGGAGAAACAACAATTTCTATAAGACGCGTAGGAGTTATTTCGAAAAGCGAAATAAACAGAGCATTTTGACGTTCGACGAGTAGCCGCTCCGGCTACTTGTCCTCAGAACATTCTCGGCCGACTAATTCGCGAATGAAAGACTGTTCACTTGAGTGTTCACACACATCATTCGCGTCACGTGATGTTAAATTCCGGTTGCGAGTGAACACTGTCTCTCTTCACTTTCGTGTTCACACGGTTCATTTCGAGGGAAAGAGGCGGAATGAAATCACGAAATGAAAGATAAATGAACCATGTGAATGGGCTATTGAGTGTTCACCAGGAATCGGGCACGCAGTCCAGAATTTGATCACTGTCTACACTCACAGAAATATAACAAACCAACGCTACGACAACAATGACGTTATATAAACAAACGTCATATTACGACAACCGTCTAGGTCTAGCTCAACACTGCCCCTGATCAACTAGAAACATGGTTGTCAAACTGCAACCCGTGGCAGACATTTGCGAGGCCCGTGACATAGCAAACAATTTACCATAAATATGCCATAAATGAACTATTACCCAATTTACAAAGCAATACTTCGACGGTTCTGTGACAACTCAGAATCTTGCAATTTCAACACGCCTCTGAAAAGTTATGAAAAAAATTGACAAATAGTCCATAACCTAACCGAACGTAACTTAGTTAACCATTTTTTTCATCATTTTAATGATTTTTCAAAGGAGGTAATAATAAAAACGTTTATTCATCAATAGATTGTTTTTACAATATTATACATTTTGTTCTTTTATCATTGATTCTATTGATAAAAGGGTCACTGCTCATCTACAATTCAGAATTTCTCCTAGAATGCAGCCGGTTTTCACCAGTGCCTCCAATATAAAACAGCAAAAAAAAACAAATACAAAAATTAAATTACATAAAAAATAATTAAAACAAATCCCTCGGTGTCCGTAAACTTGTGGTACGAGCGAGAAACTAGGGAATCTACATCACATTTGTAGTCGATTTTGTAGTTTTTTTTCTTTTCATTTGAGCCATTGAGGTATATAAATAGAGAAGCAAACTTCATTACCGCTCATCGAAAAAAGCGTAACCACTTTACAACTCAACGACGCAGCTTTGGAATCACTAAACATTTGAAAGTAAACATATATTTGTCTCACTTGCACAAGTCACGAGAACATTACCACCGCTAGGATTAGACAAAGCCAGAAACGCAAACCTGCAATAGCGGCTTGGTGTTGCCTACTATTTGAAATTTTACCCAAAATAAACAATGAAATAGTTTTTTTTTACGTTAGTTTGTAATAAAATAAATTTATTTAAATTATTTTTAATTTGTATTTTTCATTATATGACTAAAAGAATGCACAACTAATGAAATAATTAAGTCATTATTTGTTCCAATATTTTTTATTGAACCAATAGTATATAATACTCAAACAGAAATTGTTTCAAAAGTGTTTTCAAAGTTCTTTTCTCGGCAATCGAATTATTTCCACCCACTTCTCACGGCGTGCTGCATCTTATGGTGCCCTGCAAAATTATTAATATAAAATACGTAAAAAAATATAATTACTTACTAGATTATTCATTAATAAACTAACATAAGTTTTAATGAAGTATGTTGTATGAAGATTAAAACATAATTTTTATTAAGTATTTTAATATGGTTACCTCCATAGTAACTTATTCCATAAATTATGTATTCTCCCATTAATGTGGGAAACCAAAACGACTTTTTAGTGGCAACACTGAACCTATATTAGAGTATTTGACATTTTATTTCATTTTCTGCTTTTTTTTAATTAAATGTGAATATGTAAACAATAAACTTAGGTGTGGAAAGTAATTCCACTTGCTTTATAATGTTGAATCGCATTTTTTCGCGACGCATTTAACCATTTTGGTGATAGTTTTGATCGCGTATCGTCCGGCACAAGTCGGTCGGCGTCACAATGAGCACTGGACTGACGTTAGCGGGGCATATGCTTTTGGACATATGTACAGTGGCAATGCTTTGGCGCGGTCACTAGTCATCTAGTATATATATATCAATGATTTGAGCTTTCGTTTTGGAGTAAATCGAGTCAGAAGTTTTTTTTTTTGTCAAATTCTTGTAAATTACTAGTGATGATCAAAGTACCTAACTACTTAAAAGAAAAACAAACAAACAAATCCGAATTTAAGGCACTATTTTGAAATCACCCATCATTTAAATAGGTGTAATTAAAAAATATTCGCTGCATAAAATATTCACAGATAATATCCTTGACATTCTTGCAAACTTGTAGCTCTCTCTCTCTCTCTCTCTCTAATAAGACGAACGAAGAAATGTCATCCATCTTTCGAATTTTGCAGTACAGTAGTGTTGGAACCAATGTGAACAAGGTTATTATGATTTGTTATAAAAACGTTTATAAACTATTTCATTACTACATTAACTAATTTGAAATATGTCCAACTTTGGCTTTAATAACTTCTTAAACTCATTTGGAAATGGAATTAGCGAGTTTTTTTATATTTTAGAATTAACGAATCGATAATTTGGAATTAACGTATGTAAACGCACTCGTGAGTAACTTGACAAAGATTTACATAAGCCGTAAATTTAACCTAAGAGTTTGAAGGCTGCCTAATTCTAAGTGATAAGTTGTAGGACAAAATTAAGTTGTACTTTATTTAAACTAGAAAGTTGGTTTCTAATTTTATATTTTTGTTGAAAGTTATTGTTTTTATTAAAAGTGTAAAAACGATTAAATAAACAGCAGAATTAAAAAAAAACTTTTGCCATACTCAATCGTAAAGGTTGTACTTAAGTTAGTTCAAAACAGGTTGCCTGCAAATTTGGAGTGTTAAAATAAATTTAACAATAATATTCCCAGTGTTCAGCGTGAATTGGACAGTACTACATGGGAAAGCCCCACTTCCGGGATAAATTATTCCGTGGATTGATTTATTTGTAATTTTTTGGGATTAGTGTCCATGGTTATTACGAATAATTTTTAGAAAAAACTTTAGATTCGCCTTAATCACTATAAAAGGTAAGTTTTTGCATCACGGGCGGCGGAAAATGATGCATTTTAATTTTCAATTGCTTAAAATTAAATTTCACTTCGCGAATCGATCTACGACAGCCTGCCCGCTGCCGCCCGCCATTCTGTCACCGTTATGTTGTTGGTATCCCTGACCTCACACAAACGATTGTAGCCGACTTCGTGGGATAAATAATAAGGCGCGTAGGTACTGGAAAGGAGGCAAACCTTTCAAATCCTGGGATGTTTTTTAAAATAAAGATAATATACACAAGCCCGCTACACAAACCCTGCGTAGCCAAACAAACCATTCAAAAACTTAGGCTGTTTTTTTTTTAAGTAAAAATAACATACACAAGTCCGCTACACAAACCCTGCGTAGCCAAACAAACCATTAAAAAACGTAGGCTGTTTTTTAAAGTAAAGATAACATACACAAGCCCGCTACACAAACCCTGCGTAGCCAAACAAACCATTCAAAAACGTAGGCTGTTTTTTAAAGTAAAGATAACATACACAAGCACTATAAGGCGCGTAATTATGAAAAACAGATTTATAATGTTAACAAACCTCTATTCGTATATATTTATTATTACCATAAAATAACGATTGGCTATAAGTTAGTAAAATAAAAAAAAAACATCTGTATTAGGTAATTCTGATAAGAGGTTCGTTTACATTATATTATTAATTCTGTTTTTCATAATTACGCGCCCATCATGTATCCCATGAAGTCGGCTACAATCGTTTGTGTGAGGTCAGGGATACCAACAATATAACAGTGACAGAATGGCGGGCGGCAGCGGGCGGGCTGTCGTAGATCGATTCGCGAAGTGAAATTAAATTTTACGCAATTGAAAATTAAAATGCATCATTTTCCGCCGCCCGTGATGCAAAAAGTTTCCTTTTATAGTGATTAAGGCGAATCTAAAGTTTTTTTCTAAAAATTATTCGTAATAGCCATGGACACCAATCCCAAAAAATTACCGATTTATTTATGGACATCTATCTGCTACAACCCTTTGCGTTAATTTAATCTTTAAAACATAGTGCGTGTTTTTGAATGACAGTGAAATTTAGATGCTATTAACAGTTTATTTAACAAACTTTTGTGTTATTTTCATATCCCGCTTCTCCTTTGTTTGCTGAAATATTTATGGATTCTATTGAAAACAAACTTTTCAGCTGTGGACTTTCCTCATTATCTAATGTTTTTTTTTTGGATTAGATAGTGAAAATATCTTCGTTATTTGGTCAGGTAGCAACAGACTGAAAATTCAAACTGAAATTTCACAAAATACTCCGTTGACTGTCGCGTGTATAGGTCTCGGGGCCAACTTCTCCGAAACGCAAAAAGTGTCGCATTGCCGCGGAACTGATCCAGGTGTCGCCTCCGGTCGTAGACAAAATCAGAGCTGGCACTATAATAAATAATAAACTAGTTCCTACCTAATGATGATTTCCACGGGTAGAGACGTCAGGATGCAGTACAAATGATAAAGATATTAATAATTATATTTAAAGGAATAAGTACTGCATCATAACACTTTTTTTTTCAAAAGTATTTTGATTTTTAAGCAAGGCCTTGCGCAGCCCAGTACCATTTGGTCCACGGCCCGGTACCGGGCCGCGGCCCTTGGGTTGGGGACCACTGCTTTAATCCATTTTGTAATTGGGAGTATGAGAGAGGGGGAAGGCGGGGAAGGTGGAAGGAGAACGCAGGAAGGGAAGGGGATGTAGGAGGGTAACGGGGACGCATGGGAATGGACATGCAGGGAGAAATAATTTATTTCTTTGAATGCCATAAAATATTGTTACGTAAATATTTTTTATAACAAACAATGAAAGACACAAAATTTATGTACGTTGGATGTAACGTTCCATTATGCACTTCGTGTTTTGAGGAATATCACACGAAAAGAATATTTTAGCTAGGAATAGTTTAACAAAATAAATAACGAAATCTAAATCTAACATTATTCGCGCGTTGAGAACCAATGAATTTATACTTTATTTTTAGTATTATCTTTTTATTACTGTCTTCGACCAAGTATACCCTAGAAGAGCCCTCTCATAGAAAACATCAGAATAAAAGTCTCCTCACGACACTACATGTAGTGACTGCGGCAGTGACTGCAGAGAGTGTGGGTTTGAGCGAACTAGCGCTGTCTCGTTCTAGCGGCCCTTTAACAAACGAGACGCTAGTTCACTACATGCAGTGTCGTGTGTAGGCCGCTAATTCCAGTAATTCCACAATAAAACTCTCCTTCGAATTCCGCCATCTTGCATACGAGTTCCCGGCAATATACAACTGACCACCAAGTTAACCTATTATGTAATTTTTCGCACCAACACATCAATAGTTGTTCACCTCTTGGCCGCATGCATAAGCGGCCTACACACGACACTGCATTTAGTGACTGCGGCAGTGACTGCAGAGAGGGTGGAGTTAAGCGAACTAGCGATGTCTCGTTCTAGCGGCCCTTTAACAAACGAGACAGCGCTAGTTTGCTCAACTCCACGCTCTCTGCAGTCACTGCCGCAGTCACTACATGCAGTGTCGTGTGGAGAGCCCAATATTATCGACACGCTGTGTGTACACAGTGGTTTTCAAAGTGGGGGACACGAGACATTTAGAAATTTAATTGGATTTTTTTAAACTTTATTATGACAAGCGATTCAATTTCGGAGGCGAGTATGGGTACCGCTCACGACGCCTCGGGAACCATTTATTACCAACGCCTCTGCCATAAGTCACCCCAAGTGGTTCGCTACGTTTGGTGACTAAACAGGGGTGCCCGGGTTAATGGAGTGATGTTTGTCCAGGTCTTGGTGGTGGATGCGTCGAAAATATTCAAAGGCTTCTGTTCTGTTTTGCAAAAGGTATTAGCCAAAAACTATAATCTTTCTTTAAAGTTTTGAATCAGTTGCTCAAAACATTAAGTTTTTTGCGTATAATAAATAAAAAATGTCAGAAATTCGTGGCTACTAAAGAAGAAGGGGAGTTTTTTTTTTTTACACGAATACCGCACAAGACTCCCAACTGCTCCCGTCTGGAGCCAGTGGGACTATGACATCCCCAATTGGGGTATGTTGTGAGGCTGATGGTAGTGAGGAGGGGAAGGAGATAGGGAAGAGGAAGGTGAGGAAGTACCTGGCTATTCAGATCTGGTCACCAAACACGGCTAAAGCCATTTCAAGCAACGTTTCAATTCTGAATGGTGGTCTCACACCAGGGCGATACTGAGAGTATCTTCCACTCTGGAACGTGCAGCAAATATACTATATTATTTTTTAAATGAATAATTGTGAAATAACACAAATTAATCAAATAAAACTTATTTGCCACGCCGGGATTCGATCCCGCGACCTTCGGAGTGCCAGTCAAGAACCTTACCACTGGACTACGCCGGCCGGAGATATGTTAATAAGAAAGTTGAAGGAGCGCGCTTATATTAAAAACGATAATATTTAAGCGAAAATTGTGAAAATGTTTAATAAAACATGACTCGTTTAAAATACAACAAGAATCTTGCGGGAAATATTTAAATTTGGGAGGCGGGAATGGGTACCGCCGCCCCGGGAACCTTTATTGGATAACCAACACCTCTGCCATAGGTCACCCCAAGTGGTTCGCTACATTTGGTGATTTAGCAGGGGTGCCCGGGTTCATGGGGTGAGGTTTGTCTAGATCTTGGAGGCGAGTGATCAGGACACACTGAATCCCAGATTCCTACCCACCCCTTTCCTTTTCCTTCCCAGAACTCTCCTCTCCTTCCTTTCCTTAAAAAAACCCTCCACGCAGCATCCTCAAAGATGACATAAGCCCTGAGGGAAATTATTTTCCTCAGGGCCTCCTGTGTGGAGCTCATGTAAAAAAAGAAAAAAAATAGCATTTAAAGAAAGAATGAATTATGATTTTTTTCAATTATTTAACAAAATAACAAAAATTATCTTGACGAACTATTGTAATTCCGAACAAAAATAAACCAACACCATTTATTGGTTT
The DNA here is from genome assembly GCA_929108145.2 of Limnephilus rhombicus. NCBI lineage: Eukaryota > Metazoa > Arthropoda > Insecta > Trichoptera > Limnephilidae > Limnephilus > Limnephilus rhombicus. The sequence continues at coordinate 44,746,624 of OV815283.1, forward strand.
GACCTTGGACGTAGTAAAAATTTTGTCTGGCAATTTTTGCCCTCTTTTCGCAACTAACTTTTTGAATCAACCGCCAAAATTGAAAGTACTTTTATAAGTTCTTTAATATTTCCAAATGAAAAAATCGATGGCATTCATTGTTTTGGCATTGCGGATATAATTTTTTTACCTGCGGAGATTGATTTTTACCCACTTTGATAGATTTTATTAATTTTATTAAACAAATATTGGTTCACAATATGTTAAGTAAAATGTTAAGATAACAAAGATAACCAGGCTATATAATAATACTTCGACTAAAAAGGTTGATCATTCCTAAAAAACAGCGCAGGGTGAATTTATGTAATTATAATTTATGGAATAAATATAATTTATTTTATTACTAAAAGCGGTTCGTGATTTTAAAAAGTTTGAAAACCACCATTTGTAAACATATTCGAGCTGTCGTGACATCACCAGCAGTGTTGTGATTTGATGACGTCAGAAACTTTGATGGTAACAAAAGCAATTCTTTAACATTATTACGTTTATTAAAACGCTGTCTAAAAGACATATGTAAGGTGTATCTTTTTTTGTTGTAGTCAGATAGGTGACTACATTTTCTAATAAAGTCCGCGGGGTGTACCTTGTACAACATTCGGAAGTTAGATATTTTTGTGTTTGAAAAAATTAACTCCGCCCCGGATGGCTGGAAGACAAATTAGTTTCAGTGTAGACCTTGTAGACCGATAAAAGGTACAACACAAAGCACTATGCGATCTAAACAGTGCAAAACAATGCACGCACGAACTTTTTCATAAATGGGCATTGAGCCAATTTTTATTTGGTTTCTGGCGTTTCGCATTTCGCAGGGCACGTTTAGATATCATTGGTCAATGATTACTGTACATTTCTTTTTATATAAAAAATTTAAAACTTTATTTTTGTAAAATGTTGAGGGCCACTGAATTTGTCCAGCTTATTATAAGACTTTTTTTTATTTATTATTGTATTTTTCTTCTTACATATATTTTTTAAAATTCTATTTGTAAAATGTTGAGAGCCACTGAATTTGTCCAGCTAAAATATTCCAACTTATTATAAGACCTAACCTTTTACGCACCAGATTTATATGTCCCGGTTTAATTTTCCCCACAGGAAAAAACTAAACCCTTTCACACACTTCCCAAATCATCTGGTCAATCCACGTTATGCAATTGCACTATATAAGTATTATAATTACAAAACAATACAAGAACAACATGTCAACCTACCAGAGAACTAATGGGAAAATAATTCACCGACTCCAGATATTTTCATATCAGAGGGTTCGGCTCTGTGGAATTCCTAATTGAACCTATAAATCCTACTGATCCCTCAATATAAATATTTAAAAAATCTTTTGTAATCCTACATGTATTTAAAATTACCGATTTTTGTATTTTTATATATAAATTCTTTGACAAATCTAATACGCCTAAATTTTGAATCAGAGACCTAGGTATAATGCCAGTAGCCGAAATAACAAATGGTAATATTTTTATAGTCCGAGAATGCCAAATTCTTTTAATCTCATTTCCTAAATCTGTGTATTTTCTAATTTTTTCAGAAACAGTTTTTTGAATATTTCAGGAATTTGGAATAGCTACATCAATGATATAAGTTTTTTTTTTTTTAATTTTGTCATGTAAAACTATATCAGGTCTATTATGACTAATTGTTCTGTCTGTTAGTATAGTTTTATCATAATATATTTTATAAAATTCATTTTCTAAAAATGAATTTGGTTCATATTCATAATGTGGTACTATATTACGGCAGTCAATCAAGTTATGTTTAGTTACCAAACTTTGGTGGATTATTTTTAAAACCTGATTGTGCCTAAATGTATACTCGGACGGCGCTAATATAGAACATGCCGATATAATATGTTCTATAGTTTCCGGAAAAGCCAAACATTTTCTGCATAAATCAGAAATTTGATTTATATCTTTGATTATATGCTTCCTATAATTTTTAGTATAATGACTCTATCTTGAATGGCAAGCATAAATCCTTCTATTTCTGCGCTCAACTCTCCAATACTCAACCATTTGTTTGACGAAAGTTTGTCAACATACGTTTGGTTGAGATAATTGAAGTGTTTTGCATGAATAATTTTATTTGACCAGGAATCTAATAATTCCTGGTTAGTATTTATAAGAATGTTGGCATTCTCGTCATATAAATTTAAAGGTGTAATGTTTATATCTGCCTTGCAAATTATTTTGTGCATTTCTGAGCTATTAGCTTTCCTATGGAAAAAAAACTCTTAGCATTTCTACCTGATTGTGTTTCAAAGATGTTATTTTGCCTACACCTCTACCTCCTAAATTTCTAGGTAAATTAATTCGTTCTATAGCTGAATTTGGATGAAGGCAATTAAACTTTGTTAACGTAGTTCTAATTAATCATTCTAAACTATCTAAATCTGTATTGGACCATTTAATTATGCCAAATGCGTACGTTAATAGAGGTATTGCCCAAGTATTTATTGCTTTTACTAAATTTTTAGCAGATAGATTGCATTTTAAAAATTTTCTGATCCTAGTTTGAAATTTAATCCTAATATCATTTTTAATACTAGTGTGATCTAATCTATTCGATTGCGGGTATCCTAAATATTTATAAACCTCATCCCCTTTAATACTTTTAATTTTGAAATTTCTAAATATACCCTCGTCTCCATCTACAATTTTGCCTTTCTCTATATGGATCGTTTTACATTTATCTAAACCAAAAGTCATTTTAATATCATCTGAAAAAAATTTAACTACCTTAATCATTTTCTCTAAATTTGATTCAGAATTTGAAAATAATTTTATATCATCCATATATAATAGATGTGAAACTATACTACTCTCCCTTGTAATTACCCTTAATTTTTATTCCAAACTTGCTTTTAATTAACATTTTAGACATATGATTCAATGCTAAGCAAAACCAAAGAGGACTCAATGAGTCTCCTTGAAAAATCCCTCTTTTTATTGAAATGCCCGGTACTACTATTTTCTTACCTTTTAAATTTACTAGTAAATCTGTATTCCAAAAGGGCATAATATTTTTCAAAAAGCTAATTAAAATTGGGTTAACTTTATATATTTTTAATATTTTGATTAGCCACGAGTGCGGGACACTATCAAAAGCTTTTTGATAATATATATAACAAGTATGTAAATTACGCTTTTGATTTTGAATTTGTTTTAAAATTACAGAATCAATAACTAATTGTTCTTTACATCCCATATGTTTTCTGCGACAACCTTTTTGTTGTTCAGATAAAATATTTTTTTCATCCAAATGAGTATATATTAAATCTGTCAAGCAAGAGGTTAAAATTTTGTATATTGTCGGTAAACATGTAATGGGTCTTTATTGAGAGGGATTATTAATATTTTCGCTTTTAGGTAACATATAAGTAATGCCCTTAGTTAGAAAATTAGGAAAATTTTGAGGTTGTTTAACAAGTTTTGAAAGATTTTTTGCAAACAGAGGATGTAAAGTAGTTAGACGTTTGTACCAAAAATTATGTATCCAATCGCAACCCGTGGCTTTCCAATTATGAGTATTTTTTTTATAATTTTGGCTAACAATTCAACCGATATATCAGAAAAACTCATTTGTTCAATGTCTGAACAATTGAGTTCTTCATTTTCTATCCACGATCCTGCCTCATTATGTTTTATATCTTTACTCCAAATGTTTGTCCAAAAATCGCGCATATCTGATTCAGATGGCAACGGAATATTATTATTCGAAATAATATTTTGTTTATCACCAAGTTTGGAATAAAATATTTTATCATTTTTCAGAAATAATCTATTATTATTTCTTTTATTATACGTGTAAAGGAAATATATTCCCTTTAAATTTGAATCCTATAATGTCAATTAGAATGCAATCATCGATTGTCATTTGTTTTGTTATTCTATTATTTGATTGTTAGAAAAAACCATTCAAAGTGATATTAATAAACATAAATGTCGTTTCTTAGTTAAAAAAAACTTTGCAACACAAGTGTTTTATTTAGAAATTAATAAAAAGGAATTAAACCTATCAACATATTATAAAACAATATTACATATATATTTGACAACGTTAAACATAAAAATTTTTGAATTGGAGAATAAAGTTGATGTGTACATTATTGATGAACACAATTTCAAGTATGATTTTTTGATTGGATTAGACATGATAAAAGACTTCAAACTTATCCAAAGTGAAGACTTACAAATATCACAGAAACTCTGCCTAAATAATACAAATAAAAAAGAAAAATATTCTACAGATATGAAAACGAATACTAAATTTAATCATATAGAAAAACACAGAATTAATTTTAACGAACATGTTAAAGAAGAAGATTTTAAAATAACAATGAATCATTTAAATAATGATCAAAAAACAGAAATAAATGAACTAATAGACAAATACACATCAGTGTTCGCGAAGAGTAAATATGATGTTGGCACTGTCAATGGATATGAAGCGAAGATAGACTTATTAGTGGATAAATATTGTAGTAAGAGGCCTTACAGATGCAGTGTAGAAGATAAAAAGGAAATAGAAGAGCAAATAGCAAAATTATTAGACAATAAACTGATAGAAGAGTCGTACAGTCCATTTGCTGCACCGGTCACTCTAGCATTTAAAAAAGAAGAAAACAAAAGATCCAGATTATGCATAGACTTCAGAGACTTAAATAAAATAGTAATACCTCAAGCTCAACCATTTCCATTGATTGAAGACCTAATGACAAAGACCAGAAATTGCAAATTTTTTTCAACGCTGGATATAAACTCAGCCTTTTGGTCTATTCCATTGCGGATTGAAGACAAAAAAAAACAGGATTTGTAACACAGGAGGGACATTATCAATGGACCTGCCTGCCTTTTGGATTGAAGACTTCTCCGGCAATTTTTCAGAGGATATTAAGCAATATATTGAGAAAATATAAACTAAACGAATTTGCTGTCAATTACATAGATGACATTCTTATTTTTTCAAAAACTTTTGCTGAACACATTGATCATCTGACAAAGCTGCTGAATGCAATCAAAACAGAAGGTTTTAGATTAAAATTTACAAAATGCACATTTGCATCAGATATGGTAAAATATCTGGGTCATATAATTCAGAATAATTCAGTCAAGCCAGTAAAGGATAATTTGATTTCAATAAAGAATTTTCCTATTCCAAAAACACAAAAGAATGTGCGACAATTTCTAGGAAAAATCAACTTTTATCAAAAATGTTCACACAGACCTAGGTCACATAGGAATTAATCAAATGCAAAAAATGATAAGCTCATGGTACACATCAGAAAACATGACAAACAATATAAAGAGAACTTGCGAAAGTTGTGCAGTATGTTTAAAGAACAAATCAAGAGGTCAAAATAAATATGGATTGATGTCCTACTTGGGTCCCGCAACAAAACCTTTTGAAATATGTTCTATTGATACGATAGGTGGTTTTGGGGGTTCACGATCAACAAAGAGATACTTGCACCTGCTATCAGATCATTTCACGAGGTTTGCATATATTTTGACGTCAAAAACTCAAAATACCAACGATTTCATCAAACTCTTAAACTCCACAGAAACTAATGACATTGGCATGATACTATCAGACCAATATCCGGGTCTTAATTCTAGAGAATTCAAAAAATTTTTGGATGAAAAAAATATTCCAATCATTTTTACTGCAGTAAACTCGCCTTTCTCAAATGGATTAAATGAAAGATTAAATCAAACGCTAGTCAATAAAATTAGATGCAAAATCAACGAAAATGACTTAAAAGTGGCTTGGACAACTATAGCCCGTAATTGTGTAAAAAACTATAATGAAACGGAGCACACTGTCACTGGTTATGCGCCTCAGTACCTACTTAACGGCACAGATGTTACGATTTTGCCAAATGAGTTAAAACTTAAGAAGACTGACATCGATTTGATTCAAGACAGAAAAAAAGCTCTGGAAAATACTATTAAGTCACATAATTACAACAAGATGATTTACGATAAAACCAGGAGACATATTAACTTCAAAGTTGGTGATACTGTTTTTGTGGAGAATGGAAACAAACTTAACAGGAAGAAGCTCGACGAATTGAGAATCGGACCCTACAAAATAATAGAAAAATTATCAAACTCAATTTACAAGATAAATACTGGTCGAAAAAAATTAGAATCAAATTTTTTCCACATCTCGAAATTAATTCCAGCACCTGCATTGATGAACCATGAAGAGGATATCGAAGATGAATGAAAATTTTTGCAATAATTTTCTTTCCCGCGGGGGGGGGGAGATGTAAAGGAAATATATTCCCTTTAAATTTGAATCCTATAATGTCAATTAGAATGCAATCATCGATTGTCATTTGTTTTGTTATTCTATTATTTGATTGTTAGAAAAAACCATTCAAAGTGATATTAATAAACATAAATGTCGTTTCTTAGTTAAAAAAAACTTTGCAACACAAGTGTTTTATTTAGAAATTAATAAAAAGGAATTAAACCTATCAACATATTATATACGTATAATTATATATTTTTAATCTACTAGCTTTTACACCTAATTTTTATTTTAATAAATCTAATAAATCATTGATTATATTTTCATTATTATTACTACCAATGTTATAACCAAATTTTCTCCCAATTTCATCTACATGTCTCAAAATATTTCTACTTCTATTCCCATTTTTATATTCAATTACTCTAGCTATACTACTTCTTAAAAATACTACATCATTTTCTAATCTAATCTGCAATTCTGGTTTACTATAACTATATGATCTATCATCAGAGGATGTTAATTTAACTCCTAACTTATTACATATAGTGATAGCACTAGCGTACACTATTGTATGAAGATCTAAAAAACTAATATCGTCAAATATTATTTTTGGTAAAATTAAATTATTTAATTCAGAAATTAATTTAGATAATTTTTTTGACGTATGCAATTTTGGTAATTTTGGTCTAACTGTGGGCTCTATATCTATATATCTATTTATATTATTATGAAGCAAGTTAGCTAATCCAATTACATTATCATCTAGTAAGTTTAAATCTGCAATGTTGATTTCCCTTAGATTATGAATAGCGTTTAAGTTATTTGAATCTTAATAAACACAATTAAATAACTTTGTTTCAATTCCACTTTATTATTTTTTAATCCAACCGGTTTCGGTTCGTACTGAACCTTCCTCAGGGGAGAATAAAAATATATTGAACATAATACAGAAAAACATGGTATTTATAAGTAAAATTAGAAGAGGGAGACAGAATATCAACTTAGGTGGGGGCGATGAGGGAGGTGTCTAAGAGGGAGGGGTGAACGTGGGTGGGGGTAATGGAAATATTTAAAAAATCGGGGTGTTAGACAAATCTAATTGTTTATTAAAAAATAATAAAGTGGAATTGAAACAAAGTTATTTAATTGTGTTTATTATAATTATGTATTCCCACAAAGTGTTTGCTACATATCAAGATTTATTTGAATCTACTGTAATATCATTGGATTCTTCTACTAGAATATTATCTAAACTGTCTTCATTCAATGCATCTAATATAACATTACTACTCGTATTAATTTGTTCTAAATTATTCTCCAATTGCAATCTATCTCCTATTTCCTTTTTTATCTGATTTAATGTTGCTACAGGGATTAAATTATTTTTGAAAATTGCCCTTTTTTGGTCAGCTAATCTTTGTTCGTTTACTTGGGAAACCGGATAATTTTGTGAGAAAAGTAAATGTAATTTTTTCCTATACAATAACATATCTGTTTCTAGTTTAGTCACATAAAAATATGAACGAACGATGAACATATTGACATCGTTCGTCCATTTCATTCGCTGCCTAGGAATACCTGCTTTTGTTTTTTGGGGTCTCAGATTATCAATGTTCATCTGTAAAGATGACATAATCAACCCATTTTCATTTCCGTTGGTTGAAAATGACATTTTGTCACCGTTCAAAACAACTTGGAAATGATTGTTATTAATTATTATTATTCCTACATTCCAGTAACCAAGCAACTGTCGTCGTTACCTAGTACTGTCATTTGTCAACAAATAATTTTCAATATGTCCAAATTAAATATTTTAACGTAAACTACCCTTCAATACTACAAATCTATAATATGTATATATTATATTTTAGAATAATGTTATCAAAATAAAATATATAATTAAATTTACCTACAAAATATATTTCAACGTAATCTCAAAATACTGTTGTTTACCTTGGTTACTGAAGTCCTCACAAAAGGAAAATTTTTATATCGTATTTATTTATCTAAATATCCTACGGTTCACTGGCAGTTTATTTATTAGGTTATCTAATATACTTATTATCAAATATTTATATGTTTTGGGATCAAAGCTAATTCTTTTCTATCTGATACAATAAAAAAATCAGAGAGCCAAAATACAACCAAACGTTAAGGCCCTTTTACGCACTTTTTTTTTTTTTTTTTTTTTTAGTATTATCTATCTTTTTATTATTGTGCAGTCCTTTTTTTTATAAATAAAAATAATAATTTATGAAAACACTGCTTGTGAAATGTTGAGAACCACTGGATTAGTCCACTTTTTTATTTTTAGTATTAACCCTTTATTATTGTACGACTACATTTCTTTTCATATAAATAAAAAAAATTGTTAACTTTTTTTGTAAAATATTTCTCAAACTAAATTTACAATGCAATATTAAAAGGTTATACATATAGTAATAAAAAGGTCCGAAATTAACTTGATTGGTAATAAAAATAGGTAAGAAGATAATTTTATTAATTGAATCGATTACAAAATTAAGAAAAACTTGAAAATTAACTTACTCCCACGATGTAGATGACAAAAAAATAACTCACTAATCAAATTATGTTTTAACACTAAAATACTATTTTATCTTCTTTTTCAGCTAACTTTTTTTATGTCCCGTTTAAATTACTTGTGTTTTTCAGTATTTTTTTTCCTAGCCATCTCTGGCACACTGTACGTATGATTATATTTCCTTTGTTTACCAATAGCTACAAAATTTAATGGCACACCCATAGCCAATCTTAAGTGTAAACGCACACCTCATTGAATATTTTTTATGTACAGTCTGTCAAATAAGAGTAGAAAACACAGGAGGGCGCCACTGTTGATTAAATGGCAATACTAAACACATAACTCATGGTGTTAAAGTAAAGCTGTGTAACCTACATTTTTTGTAAAAAATCAAAAACACATAAAAGTGGGATCTCAAAAGTAGAATCGCATATAGGTATATTACACCATTGCAATTTTTGTTAATATAATGAGGAACAACGATATTATAGTAAATTAAAAAGCTCATGGAAATTGCTCACATTTATTTAATACAAGCTTAAGTACCCAGCGTTGCCGGGGTTTTAGATCATGTCTCTAATTTTAGATCTGAATATTTTTAACTCATTCAGACCTAAAAGTAGTGTAACTACTCGCCATTAACCTTTAACTACTGTCGTGCGGTCTTACAGGCCCCGGCAGGTACTTGACTTGCTAGTTTACCCCTTTCCCCGCGTAACACTGATCCCCACTTTTAAGTAGCTGCAAGTTCAGTACGCACATTGACGTGGGAGCAGAAAGTAGTGTCTTCATGCGCGCATTTGGTGAGTAATTACGATTTGAAATTCCGAAGCGGCCTCTCAGGCCTCACGTCAGTAGTTACGTAAGTTTTTTGTTTTATTTTATTGTTAGAGTAAATTGTTATTTTTACAGATATTGTTAACTATGGATGCACCAGGGACTTCAGGAAGTAAAATAAATAGTTCTGCGACAGATTTACCGCATCCAAAGAGATCTCGGATATGTGTAAATGAATCCAATCCAAATTTTGTGCAAGTGATTGAGAACTGGATCGCGGATGAAGATTCCAGCGGATCCGAGGTTGACGACGTTGGCGAAGATTTTTGTCCGGAGCACATTGAGCATGATACGGATACTATCACTGATATTTCTGATACCGAAGAAACTCAACCTGAACACCTGGATGCGCCGTCATCGTCAAGCGAAACAAGTGTGCCCTGACTGTGCTTAGAATTTAAGGTGTAGTTCGACTGTGGACATTTTTTTTTTTCAGAAGGTGTATGTACCTACTCTATTTTTTTTCTAAAATTTATATTAGTCATATGTAAGAAATACAATTTTTTGTTATTCTATGAGGAGTTTTTTTTTGTGTTTTGATCATTTATATCTAGTAGTCGGATTTTTCCCCAAAATTCAAGCAATTTTTTATTGTAGTCTTATATTTAAAAAATTTATAAATTTTATTTTCTTTCTATACATAGTTTTTGTTAAAACACTTCATTTAACATCCTAATGCAAAGACAGATATTTAAATCATCATTTTCTTTATAAAACACTGCATAATATACGCGGCCTGTCAGGCGTCACGTCAGTACTAACGTTACAAAAAATGCACGACGCTAGTTAAAGGTTAATGATTCTTCCTTTTTACCTACTGTTAAATTCAAATTTATGTTATATTAAATGAAAGCAAATCACTTTACAAAACACCATTTATTCAAATTTATAAGATACCTTAACAACAGTGCTTCTTCGAATTTTTTTTTTCTTAAAAAAAAGGTTTTTTAAATGTGACTTACAGTGTTTTATACATTCAGTGTCATTGCGATTTGAAAGAATATTTGACAGTTAAATTGGTGTTGCCAGCCTACAAATTTTGTAGTTCAATTTTTAATATTTTCTACTCTTAATTGACAGACTCTATGTCATTATTTTTTAATCTTAAAAAATACTAATTTCAATTTTTTTGGAGGTATAATTATAAAGGAATTTGTGGGGAAATTGCGGGGAATTTGTTATTTAGTTCTCCCCAATTTGGGGTATTTGAACATTTATTGCGGGTATTTTAGAACATAAGCATTGACAACCCTGGTCAAAAACCATCGTTTTGGATTTGACATTTGACAGATTTGACGTTTTGTTATCTTTGTGAGATTTTCCGCTCGAATATTTCCCGAAAGACGTTTTGGGTTAATTTGTTTTCTTTTATATGCGCATCTGAAGTTTCCCTTTTAATTAAATAATGTTTTCTGTATTTAATTTTGGATATTTTAATTTCACAACAACTTTAATCATAAACAACACCTAACAAAATAACATCTTCGAAATAATCTTCTAGCAAAACTCTCAAGATGAAATCGTAAAGTAATATGAATGTGAATAACAAAGAAAACAACAATGTAACAAATATTAAATACATTTTAAGTGTGAAGAAAAGGTGTAAGGACGAGTCTGATTCCAACTGTGACTGCTATATAATCGATGAAGAAACTCAGACCTCAGTTACTTTGGATAATATTAATAATAACGTAGTATTATTATAGCACAGTTTTATATAATTTCTCTTTAAGTGCGCAACTTTAATAAACTTAAAGTATTCCTTACGAATCCTTAAAAGAAATTATATCAAATAATATACACTAAGTATATACAAAGTAATGCCAAGAGAACAAAATTAACAATGGATGTTGAAGATGATTCAGAAGCACGAAAACCATCCACTGTATCTGTACCGCAATCAGAAGACAAGATCATTGAAGAAAACAAACCAGTTGTTGAAGAGGATGATATTAAACCACATGATAATGCTGATGAACTTTTGATTGAAGCCTCTCAGCATGAAAATGATCTTGACATCAAACCACACGATAATGCTGATGAACTTTTGATTGAAGCCTCTCAGCATGAAAATGATCTTGACGTCAAACCACATGATAATGCTGATGAACTTTTGATTGAAGCCTCACAGCATGAAAATGATCTTGACGTCAAACCACATGATAATGCTGATGAACTTTTGATTGAAGCCTCTCAGCATGAAAATGATCTTGACGTCAAACCACATGATACTGCTGATGAACTTTTGATTGAAGCCTCTCAGCATGAAAATGATCTTGACGTCAAACCACATGATAATGCTGATGAACCTTTGATTGATGCCTCTCATCATGAAAATGATCTTGACGCCAAACCACATGATAATGCTGATGAACTTTTGATTGAAGCCTCTCAGCATGAAAATGATCTTGACGTCAAACCACATGATAATGCTGATGAACTTTTGATTGAAGCCTCTCATCATGAAAATGATCTTGACGTAAAACCACATGATAATGCTGATGAACTTTTGATTGAAGCCTCTCAGCATGAAAATGATCTTGACGTCAAACCACATGATAATCCTGATGAACTTTTGATTGAAGCCTCTCAGCATGAAAATGATCTTGACGTCAAACCACATGATAATGCTGATGAACCTTTGATTGATGCCTCTCATCATGAAAATGATCTTGACGTCAAACCACATGATAATGCTGATGAACTTTTGATTGAAGCCTCTCAGCATGAAAATGATCTTGACGTCAAACCACATGATAATGCTGATGAACTTTTGATTGAAGCCTCTCATCATGAAAATGATCTTGACGTAAAACCACATGATAATGCTGATGAACTTTTGATTGAAGCCTCTCATCATGAAAATGATCTTGACGTCAAATCACATGATAATGCTGATGCACTTTTGATTGAAGCCTCTCAGCATGAAAATGATCTTGACGTCAAACCACATGATAATGCTGATGAACTTTTGATTGAAGCCTCTCATCGTGAAAATGATCTTGATGTTAATGCTGATGAACTTTTGATTGAAGCCTCTCATCATGAAAATGATCTTGATGTTAATGCTGATGAACTTTTGATTGAAGCCTCTCAGCATGAAAATGATCTTGACGTCAAACCACATGATAATGCTGATGAACTTTTGATTAAAGCCTCTCATCATGAAAATGATCTTGACGTCAAACCACATGATAATGCTGATGAACTTTTGATTGAAGCCTCTCATCATGAAAATGATCTTGACGTCAAACCACATGATAATGCTGATGAACTTTTGATTGAAGCCTCTCAGCATGAAAATAATCTTGATGTTAATGCTGATCTTTTGACTGAATCCTCTCATCATGAAAATGATCTTGATGTTAAACCAGATGTTAATGCTGATGAACTTTTGATTGAAGCCTCTCAGCATGAAAATGATCTTGATGTTAAACCAGATGTTAATGCTGAAGAACTTTTGATTGAAGCCTCTCTTCATGAAAATGATCTTGATGTTAAACCAGATGTTAATGCTGATGAACTTTTGTTTGTAGCCTCTCAGCATGAAAATGATCCTAATGATAAACCCGATGAAGGTGCCAACATCACATTAAACCAGCAAACATGTATAACTCAGAACCCTCAACTCTCTTCCCTGTATGAAACAGAGTTTTTCGTGCGAATGGTCATCGCGTTTTTATCACAGTCATGCCTCCACTACCTACTTTCCAACGACGAGATGAATCTACTGAAAGCCTTCATGGATTTAGACCCGTTTGAGATGAAAATTTGGTCTGTTAATCTCTACTGGCAGCAATGGAAATGGCATAAAGTGGAGACTATTCAGAAATATATCCATTGCAATTGTAATTCTGATTTTGTGAAGAATCTCTTGAAGAATCTGGAAGCAAAAGGATTTATATTATTTGGTACATTTTTTATACTATCAAATTTTTACTTATTATTTATTAGACATCAGATTGTAATTCAGCTCTAATAAAGCCTGGAGACCGAACCGGCGACCGTCATATTGTCAATTTCATTATTAGATAATATTTAACTGTTAAGACATATTCCCCAATTTCCTCTCTGGATTTTGACACCAGTGCAAATATTTTTTAATATCATGTAGGTATTGACTACTAGCGGGTCTGCACGTTTTGCTTTTTTTGATACTTCTACTTCTTATGGAAGTTAGGACCCTCCAAAAATTATTAAAATTGACTCGTTTGGATGCTATCAATCGATGTTCAGAACACAAACTAGACAAAAGTATTTTAGACGTAGAATATTTTCTTCTAATTCAGTTGGTAAATAAATCTCGATAAACTTGTCTTACTCTACCTCACGGTTAATATGGAATATTTCTTATTTAAATAATTAGATTCAGCTTTTTACTGACAATTTGTGGTGGAATTCATTATAACAAAACACATATAAAACTTATCTCCACTTAATTAAAAGTGAGTACAGTAGAGCGTCGATTATCCCAACTAATTGGGGGACGTGGGTGTTCGGAAAACCGGTATTTTCAGATAATCAAGCTATACATATTTACGTACAGGTGAATGAAAACCATATTTACATTTATACCTTTAATGACAAATAGGAATTAAACAAAAAAAGTGCAAAATTAACGCATAAAAAAATCTTCAATTGTACTATCCACCCGAGCACTCTTGACTTTTGAGAAGTGTAAACGATAGGAATCGCAGACATATTAACGTGTTTGAAACAATGTGGTTTCTTACTTTTACCAATTACAAGCAGAGGCAATCGGTGGCTGCCAGTAGCAATAGCACATCAGTGATACGATCCTTGCTTATTTTAGGACGAGGTGCTACTAATTCACGACGTGAAGCAGGAGTTTTTCGTGCAAAGCTTTCCAATTGAGCCCGGTTTCATCTGCATGTAATTTTCTTCCTTCAGTATATCCCTTAGTTTGATTTTGAATAAATCAGCTGCTGATGAATGAGCAGATTGTTTTTCTCCTTGTATTTGAAGCTCAAGAATGCCATGTCTTGACTTAAATCGGGAGGGTAGCAGCAACATCATGAAACGCAAAATGTAGGGACATGCCAGTGGTTGATTTCTATATTGTATTAAAAAATATTTGCACTAGTGTCAAAATCCAGAGCGGAAAGGGGGAATATGTTTGTATGGACAAAACGCCGCCGCGTTTACTCTTAAGGGGACAGCTCTCAAATCACTCTTGCGCTTTTAATGCAAATTAAATATATAAAAGACGATTACGGTATTGGAATAGTAATTTTATTTTACTTTTATTTTTGGCCCGTGTGTACAGGATGTTAAGGGACATGCTTGACTTACTTTAACCAGTAATTCCTGACATTATTTGGAGTAAAAAATATATATGAAATTTTAGTCTCCGGTGGCATTATAAATTTTATTTTTTCAACTAACTAACTAACCATCACGCCGTTTCCCCGCAGGGGTAGGCAGAGAGGACGGACCGCCAAACAACTCGGTCTTGGCACACACTCTTTGCCTCATTCACATTCATACATCGTCTCATACATTCTCTTCTATTATTCTGACTTTTGACATGACCCGACTCAAGTATCTGATTCACTTGAACGTGCCATGTCTTCCTCGGGCGTCCCCGACTTCTTCTACCATTCACATTCGCGTCGTACATTCTTCTTACACTACTTCCTTCGTTCATTCGCTCTACATGCCCAAACCATCTGAGGGTCCCTTTCTTAATCTTACTCATTATGCTTACATCAGCCTTACGTTCTTTGCGGATATCCACATTTCTCACACGATCATACATTGTTTTACCACACATACGTCTCAGGGATCTCATTTCAACAGCATTCAGTTTACTTTCATCCTTCCTCTGCCAGTTCCATGCCTCACTGCCATACATCAGGGTAGGTACCAGGACTCCATTGTGGACTGCTAGCTTCGCTTTTTTTGACAGTTTTTTATTAGCGCCAACGGCATTCAGTCCACCATTAATGGAGTTACTGGCATTTACCCTTCTTTCAATATCTCTTTCAGCCTTCCCATCTCTCGTAAACATACTACCCAGATACACAAATTCATCCACCTGCTCCAAGTATTCATCATTCACAACTATGTTGCATACTGTTTTCGTACTCTCTCTTTCAAACACCATGACTTTAGACTTACTTACATTCATCATTAACTCATTCTTCATACATACTTCGTTCATCCTAGATACGAGAGACTGTAGATCTTCCACAGTGTTAGAAATCAGCACCGCATCATCAGCATACAACAGGCAACATACTTTCAGATTACTCAATTTCGCGCCCAATCCCACCTCTTTCAATTCTTGCATACAATTATCCATGTATAGATTGAATAACCATGGTGACATTACGCAGCCTTGCTTGACACCTTTTGTGATGTCAAACCACCCAGTAAAACCACCGTTCACCCTAACACACGCAACGCTTCCCTCGTACAGAGACGCAATTGCCTGTATGAGATTTGTATTCACTCCATACTTGGAAAAAACCTTCCATAGCTTTTTCCTGTCGACTCGGTCGTATGCTTTTTGTAGATCTACAAAGGCGCAGAAAAGTTTCTGGTTTTTCGCCAGAAACTTCTCAGTAAGCATACGCAAGGGGAAAATCTGGTCCATGCATCCCTTTCCACTCATAAAGGCACCTTGCACATCCAATATTTTATCATTTGTTTCCATTCTTACCCTTTCAATCAATATTCTTCCGTACAGCTTGCCGACTGAACTTAGCAGGCTAATAGCCCTATGATTCCCACATTCCATACGTGACCCTTTACCTTTGTATAACGGCATGATTACAGCCCTTCTCCAATCTAATGGCGTGTAACCCTCCTCTAAACACTGGTTAAAAAGTTTGCACAACCATGTGAGAATAATATGGCTATCTCCTTTAAAGTATTCGGCAGCAATATTGTCGAAACCAACAGCCTTACCATTCTTCATGCATTTTATCGATTTTTTTATTTCATCCACGCTGATTTTGATTGAATTCACTCCGTCATCGTTCATACCCGATTCACTGCTGGCCTCACTATCACCCGGATTGCTTTCGAAAACCTCCTCAAAATATTTCATCCATCTCTCTTTTATTTCTTCCTCATTCGTCAACATTTTTCCATCTTTCGATTTTATGACTTTCAGGCTTCCGTTCTCTGAACCACTCCGGGACCTTTTGACCTCCTTCCAAAACAGTTTAATGTTTTCTTGGAAGTGTTTTGTCATTTTTATTCCCTCTCCCTCTTCCAGGCGTTTCTTTCGTTCTTTCACTCCAACACTTACTCTTTTCTTACATCCCTTATAAACTTATTTCACTCTATCTCTCTCTTCGCTAGAATCAGTGCCAGCCGCTATCAGACGTAACCATGCTTTCTTCTTCTCTGAGTCCAGTGCTTTGATCTCGTCATCCCACCATGCGTCACCTTTCTTCCTTTTTCAACTAAAAATCTAAAAAATCAGTAGGTATTGGACAGTTATGGTCAGGGTGAGGTGTTGGGCCGTTACTCGGCTGAGTGACCAGTGACGACATATGGAAGAATTTTTTTGTTTGATTTTGAAAAAAGGCATCAAAAAAGTCATTAGAGCCAATTTTTTTTACTCCAATTAATGTAAGGAAGCACTCGTTAAAGTAAATCAAGTATGTCCCACTAACACCCTGTATTATATCTCAAAATAGAGATGCTATCAACTATCAAATACATAAGTATTCTTTTTATCTTGGTCAATTCAATCAAATCTGTTTTAAACTGTCAAAACGAGTTTTTAAATTTGATCTTATTACCGTTTTTATCCTACTAATAATCATAACTAGAAAACTTCACTCTCCAATGATGCATGTATATGTTTTACATCATCAATTTATTATTGTCTCATTGCAAGAAGTGAAATACACAAGTACCAAAACAAACGAAACTTTAATTTAGAAATAATGTTTTTTTCCTTCCAGGTCCACAATTAAACTTTAATCAGTTTTTAGAGATAGCGACTATCGGAGAGTTGAGACAACTTATGACTAAATTTCCTGAAAACCTTTTCTCAGAGTCAGGCGAGCCAAAAACTCAACAGGACTTGATAAAGAGTCTAAAGGATATTTACAATGCAAATAATTCCAATTCCTATATAAAAAATGGAGAACTTCTAACAGTGCAGGATGGCAGGCTTAAAAAGTAAGTTGTATACCTAACTAACCATAGTATCATTCACCGCAGGTGTAAGCAGAGATGATGAAGCGCTGTACAACTCTATCCTGGCGTAGACATCCTTGCTTCCACCTCATTCATACATCCTATCAAGGGAGCTGCAATTGCTTTGTGAGCAGTGTTTCTTTCAGAAATTTTTATCCTGACATAACTAAAGGCCCGTTCGGACTGGGCGATTAGTTTAGTCTAGAAGAATTTAGAAACTAAAAGAGTCCGAACACCATAAATTTAGTAAAGTAATTTAGTCTGTGGTTTAGTAAAGTCAATCCATTTTGTTCTATGTTTTCTGGCGAGTGGCGCCCGCTTTCACTGCTCACTGGCTCAATCACTAAACAAGTCTGAACCCGTTGTTTTGGTAGAGTTCATTAGTAGCCGCAGAAATGTCATCTCGTTGGTGCGAAGATATTACTCTAAATTCTTTTGTTGCGGCGGGGAGCAAATGTTCTCTCTCCAGATCGAGGGATCAAATGCTGCGTGGACTGCATGCGTATGCGGTTCTTATCTATTTTATTATATTTTATCTCACTTACCGAACTGCATTCTGCTTTCCACTGATATTGGTGTTCACTGAGAAAGGTATATGTTAGTTGGGAGAGAGAGATCTTTGGCGAGGAATGGGAAATGAACAGGTATAAACGTTTGAATGCGTAATCAATTAGCGATATCATGCGGCGCGGCGATGTTACTTGTGAAAAACTGCGAATTATAGAGATTTGTGGGACCTTATGTCCCGTGCGGTGGTTTTATTAGAACTGTAAAAGCGGTGCGGTTTTTAGGACTTGTGTCCTTTGCGGCGAGGTGAATTCAACTGAACGATTGAGGCGGAAGGCACACAAGAGGTATTTCTGAAAGAACCACATGTAACAATAAAGGCGTGAACATATTTTATTTTTCCTGCTATTAATCCATTTTTGTATCCATATTTTCTTTACTTTCATCTCACTAATGTCTTCTTCCACCTCTTCTATAGTATCCATCAGCTTACTTAGCCTATTTACTTTGTTGCTTTGCAACCCTTCATCTTCTAATTTGCCACTCACTAATGCACTCTATCGAAGGTAATGTGAATACTTCGGACAGTCAAGTGGTGAATAACTCTAACAAGCCTTTAATCGCTGGTCCGAAAAAGCCTTTAATCTAAGGGAGTGAATAGGTACTTTGTACATATGTTTCTGTGCGAGGGTTATTGGTACCTTGAACGGGACCTTGGGATGTATGGAATATTTCCAAATCTCTTTCAATATTAAACAATGCTACTGCTCCCAGATTAAATACCACAAGGATATGGCACTTATAAAATACGTATGATGTATTCTGTCATATTTCAGGATGAGGTTTGTGCTGGATTACATCAAGATTCACGAATTGGCTAGGAGGACATTCAATTTTCTCCATTCTCTAATGTATCTGGGAGCCAATCCCGAGCTGCTGAGGGACAAGACCCTGAACTTGATGCTGCTGATGGTGAAGGAAGGGAAGCAATTCTATCCCGCCATGGAACTTCAATGTGATTTACCCAGCTGCGTATTCCCATCAAGATCGCACTTCTTGGAGTGAGTTTATCAATTCTTACAAACCTAAGGTGGATTTGGACCAAATGATCAAATGCTCATTCTAGTTTGCTCTTGCAAATTATTTTGGTGTAAACCGTTATGGAGCATTCTTTCAGTGCTCCGAGTGTGTTCGCTGAAATTTAGTACAATGCTCTTTGCGCCCGAACGCTTGCTTAGAGCATTCCTTTGTGTTCGGACGCGATCGCTCCTCGAGATGTTCTTGGAACGACATTCTTGGAAAGAGGTTCTTTATTTCTTGGAACTTATAATAATAATAATAATATTTGGATGATTTATATAGCGCCGTTTTTGTGAAAAATCACCTCAAGGGCGCTGTACAAACTTATAACACATTTCTAAAATCTAAAAAACTACAAGCTAGGCAAACAATTATAAACAACTTATGGCTAAAAATTGCATACACCGGTTCATTGATCACCGATACGAAAATATATGTACAATATTTTGACCAATGAACGCAATGCTGCCTAAAATTTAATGAAAACAGGACCATACTTACCTGGGAGGTCGCTTGAAATTAACACTGTATATTGTCCACTTAAAGAAATTTAGATAGAGTTCGCACGCAGAGGACATTATTGTGAACACATGTTATTTAATCCTGAAAAATATTTTAATATAAATATGTAATGTATTCTTTGATGAGTGTGTTTTGGAAAGTAAAAGCAACATGTAAAGGTGGGTGGTGCAGTAGTACCTATAAGGATTTGATCTTTCTAAATGTGATTCGTCAAAAGACAGATTGATGTGTTAGGAATCGAGTAATTTTAATTCAGTAAGAAAAGTCATGTCGACTTGTTTGTACTAATTATGAATGGAGTAATGAAAAATGTCTACAAATGATAGAAGCCTACCAAAATTTTAGATCTGTGAGATCCAACTTATGGAAGTTATGAAAATAAATTGCATAAAGAAGATGCTTGACGGGAAATCGCAACCATAATTATTTAATAAAATTCAATGCCCACCAATGTTTTTTTCTTTTTAAATGCAACACTTCAAATCACATCATCGCTCTTACTGTCAGACATGGTGTAGTGAACACTACCACTCTTAGTTGAAGAAGGAGCAATGAGCATTGACTCGCCTGATCCTAGAGCCTATCCCCAGAGCATCTGGAAGAGTTTTAGTTCTTGCTGTTCTTGTTCTTGTTCGTTGGTATTCTTTTGGTGTAAATGAATTACCGTTTAGACCAACCATACTCAACCTGCGGCCCTATACACATTTTTATCAGGAACATGATTTAAAAAAAATCTATCATTCTAAATTTCGTATATTTTGAGATTCGTTTCGACTTTGACGCACAGATAATGACAAACGAAGAGGATTGTCATTATAGTCCTCATCAGATCTGGTATCAGCGTGTTGCTATTGCACACGCTACATTTGTTCTCAAAAAACAATTATTTGATAAATCAGTATGCGCGCAAATAATTTATTAATAAAATAGCCCTTTCCAGAAACCACCAAATCAATTATAATGCATAAAAACTGGTTAATATTGTATAACAACTGTTTAAAGCGATGCACTAGTAGTCAGGAACCTACTTGCAAACTTTAAGGACCCGCAACCCGGATTTGTACCGATTTATTACATATTTCCCTTAAACACGGTAAGTTTTAAAGCTCTTAAAAAATATATGTTATTCTTGAAGATAATATCTAGACTTTGCCCGCGCCGAAACGCAAATCATATAAAATTCCCTCAATAGAAAAAAATCGCAAAGTATGCTCCAAAAATTATTATTTACACGTTTGTTTCAATTATTTTACAAGTTATATGTATGAAAAAATTCACAGGGTTTCTTTAAATGCTGTTTAAGATAATGCCCGCGAGATTTTTGCTATATTTTAAACGAGTCGTGTTTTATTAAACATTTTCGCATCGATTTGATTTTGTCGCTGTAAATGTTAGCGCTCTCCTCTAACATTCGTAATTTCGTATCTCTCCGTCTTAAATCTACCTTAAAATATCTATAAGTTTGATAGTTTTTTCTTGAAAAGACCCCAAAGGGCGCGCAGAAACTCCTCCGGCTCGGAGGGCTTTGGAGCAGAGAATGGATGGTTACCACGAGAGAGTTTTCTCTTGGAGTAAGAATAGCATCGTCAAGTTCAATGTTATGTCTAAAAGGGATCAAAACGACAACCTAGCCTCCTTCAATAGAAGTAATTATTTTCATTTAAATTAATTAAAATCATCATCAAACAGTATTAATAGCCAAGAGACTGTACGGTTGAAATTTAAGAATCCGGCTAAGAATGCAACTCCGATGCCGCACCTTACACAAAACCGTTTTCGTGCGTATAGTTTGTATACAAATCTACTTTTGTAATAGAACCGAATTAAAGCAATGCCAAAAGATGGCGCCACTTACATTATTTGCTGGCGTGAGTAAGTATCCACTGGGCGTAAGTACGGTGGGATTTGTAATTTCGCGAATCTCTCCGGATATGGAGGGATTGACTATAATATGATAATTATTGTAAATGGCAGTTATTAATAATAATACCATGGGTCTGTATATCATGACGTCATTGCCTGCCGCGGTTACTTTATCCCGGTGACTAGCTGCCACTGGATCCCAGTGGATTCGAGGAACCAGCTCTTTTTGGAACCAGTTCCTATTGAATTTATAAAAAGGTCACTCACACTTAAACGGGGTGAAGCCGAACCTAAAGCCGCCCACAGGGCCTAGCAGCAAAAACCTGCAGAACGGGTTTTTAACTGCTAGTGTTTAATTATTATAATATAACAATTTTGAAAATTATTTTAATTGTTATTTAAAATTGGAACTGTTGTATCAAGAATTCATACAACCTATACAATAAATACCTGTGTACCTACCAGTGGCGTAGTGAGGGGGGGGCGGACCGCCCCAGGTGCCACCCGAGGAGGGGGTGACACTCGAACGTGGAAAAAAAACTTACGAAAGTGCAAAATTGCCGCAAAAATATTGTACGCTTGAACACTGACTGTTATTTAGCTCTATGGCTCGGTTTGTCGGGGATGCCCGAAAAAATGTTTTTTTTTTT
This sequence comes from Limnephilus rhombicus, assembly GCA_929108145.2. Taxonomy (NCBI): domain Eukaryota; kingdom Metazoa; phylum Arthropoda; class Insecta; order Trichoptera; family Limnephilidae; genus Limnephilus; species Limnephilus rhombicus. The sequence goes on from OV815283.1 coordinate 44,769,124, forward strand.
TTCATTCCTAGCTCAAAGTATTGCTCGGTCGGGGATTTCCCTGAAATATTCCTTGTGTCATTCTAATTTCGTAATGTTATTGTTATCGCAAACGTAAACTCGCCAAGTGAATTGTTATCTATTGACTGACGTGAATTAGTGAAAAGGTTGTTATTCTGTTAGCGTTTTTATTAGTGCTGAAAGATCATTTTAAAAAAATAGGTAAGTGGATTTGATAGATCGCTTTTCTAATAGACGCAAAACTTGAATAAAATTATAACAGAATCGATTGATAAATGATTGAAGAAAAATGATCAATCACCAGTATGTTTTTTTTCCGTATTATATTGTTTTGTTTACATGAATAAATATTTAAGGAATAATAAGTAATTTGGAGGTTTCAGAAAACGTTTTTATGAATTCGAATAAGCGTTTTGAATTTGTTGACGAAACGCTATTTACACCGATTACCAAGTCAACTGCCGACAGTATTTACACCAAACGATTAGCTGCTTACACTGGGGTAGTTTCGCAAGCTAAGGTAATTCGTCTACCAAATGTAAGAGCACCCTCATATTTCGATCAGTTGTCGATTCATTGGATAAGAGGTCACCTTCGCATTACTAGCGCTGTAAATCATAATACCCAAATTAGTTTATCCAATATTAGGTTGGGTATTATTCAAAATCTAGTTTGAGTTACTAAAAATAAAGATACTGTATATATATATATGAACAAGTATAATCGATAAATTAGTAATCCTTAAATCAGATTTATGCCTTAGTCTAATTTTGAAAAATAAAAAGTTTTTTAATTGGCGACGTTACGTGAGTATAGCGTCTTGACGGTGTATTTATTCGTTGACCCGGCCTTTGCTAATCTCACATTTTTCTAGATTTAAGTTAAGAGTGAGTCTGTGAGAATCCAAAAGCTTGAATAAAAGTTACACACGGAAATGGTTTTCTTTCGAATTTTGGAGCGTACGGTGTGCAACTCAAATTTTAAGCACATCTCAAAACTGGTTTCAATTTAAGATTGAATCTGTATTCGGAAACTTTTTTTAATTAAAACTACACCCATAACATGAAAATGGTTTTCCTCCGATATTTAAAGCACATAGTCTGAAACTTTCATATCTTGGGTCCGCAGATGAACAGAGTTTCAAATGAAATTTCAAAGGAAACCATTTTCGAGTTCCACATGCAAGATTTGAAAGTTGCAGACTATGTGCTGCGAATACCGGAGAAAAACCATTTTCGTGTACTGCATGCATTCATAATTAAAGCTTTACTATTTTACAATTTAAATTTTATCGTTACACTCAGAACACAAAACTGGTTTTATCTAAAATATGGTTTGTTAAATTGATGTTTTCATGCCAGCAAATGATTTTCTTCAGAATTTTGCAGCATATTAGAATTGAAGACTCCACTCGGAATTCTGTTATTTGTAGCTCTGTGGCTCGGTCGGTCGGGATTCCCAAAAAATTTTGTTGTTTTTTTTTTCGTTCCTACCACTTACTATTGCTTTGTGGGGGATTCCCCTGAAATATTCCTCGCTTATCACCTGTGTCATTCTCATTTCTTTCGTACATTGTGATTGACGGGAACTCGTGAAGGGAATTATTACCTATTGATTGTTGAAAAAGTTGTTATTCGGTTAGTGTTTTTAAAAGTGTTTTAATTTTGAGGATCGCAAAATTTTTGTTTACACATTTGACTAGCTAGTAATGTTTTTATATTAAAGGAGGTCGAAATTTGCATTTTGAATTTCCCAAAGTAAACTTTAATGGGGGGGGGGGTGACACACGTTTTCCGCCCCGGGTGCCACCCATGCTAGCTACGCCACTGGTACCTACATATAATTTAGTACATTTTTTTGATCATTCTGCAACTTCTGTAGTCAGGGGGTGAGACTCTCGACTAGCAATCCAAAGGTTGCGGGTTCCAATTCCGTTGTGTGCAAATAAATTTTATTTGATTAATTTGTGTAATTTCACAATTAATTAGTAAAAAATATTATGTAGTGTATTTGCAGCACGTTCCAGGGTGATACTCTCAGTGTCACCCTGGTGTAAGGCCACCATTCAGAATTGAAACGTTGCTTAAAATTGCTTTAGCCATGTTTGATGACCAGACCTGAATAGCTAGGTACTTCTTCACCTTCCTCTTCCCCACCTCGTTCCCCTCCCCACTACCTTCAGCCTCACAATCTACCCCAATTGGGGATGTCGTAGTCTCACTGGCTCCAGATGGGAACAGTTGGGACTCTTGTGCGGTATTCACTTTAATTTCGGAGAAGGGTATGGGTACCGCCTCCTCCGGAACCATTTATTGGATAACCAACTCCTCTGCCATAGGTCACCCCCAAGTGGTTTGGTGTCTTAGCCGTGGTGCCCGGGTTCATGGGGTGAGGTTTGTCCAGGTCTTGACGGGCATGGCAGGCCGGATCGGGAGAGAATGGTAGAGAGAGTCCCTTAGTCCCTCATTCTCCATGCATACTCTCTCGGAACATTGCCTTGCACCATAGTGGGAGGAATGGGTTATAACATCTGTCACTTTTGGCACACTGACCCCCAGTACCCACCTCAATAGCTTTTCTACCCACCCCAATAGCTTTTCCTTCCCAAATCTTCCTTTCCTTCCTTTCCTAAAAGGAACCTCCACACAGCATTCCCAAAGATGGCAAATCCTACAATTATAACGTCCCGTAATATTTTGCAGGTCCGCGCTGTTATATAATAATAATGATATGTGAATTTTACAGGTACGAACAGGCTTACAGTCTGGCTGAGTTTGTGCTTAATTTGACCACGGTTACGAATAATGACGTTGATTCCACTGTACGCAGACATCAGCTCTTGGACGCGTGCACACAGTGTCACAACTCTTTCAAGAACATTTCAGAAAGGGAAGAATTTGGCGAGAGGTAAGTTGCTCTATTAAATATATAATTTATATGCCTAGCTTGACATTCGTAAGTAAAATTCACGGCTTATGTAAGATTTTGATAAGTTACTCACGGGAGCTTTTACTTATATGCAGTACCGGATTATCCCTAAGGCAGAGTAGGCAACTGCCTAGGGGCCCCGCATCGGCTAGGGGCCCCGCGGTGGCTAGGGGCCCCGCGTCCTGAGAAAAAATGACTAGCTTCAATTAGTGAGCAACGAAGTTTCGGAAAAAGTCAGCTTTCGAGATGTTTTAATTTTTTTAGGAACATTTACAGTTTAGTAACATTAGGTACACGCATTAAAGAAAACACCAAATTATAATAATTAGGTTACAACCCAATAAATAAGTAATGTTCTCATCGTGCACAAATAATAAATAAAAATGTCTATAATTAAAACAAATATATAAACATAGTTGCATCTTACTTTTCGTGGTTTATAAAGTTGAATGACCCCCCCCCCCCCCCTCCTTAGTGAAGTTGACGTAATTTTACAAGTTTTTTATTCAGTTCACAGGGGCCTCTTGACTCTGGGGTGCCTCCAAACGCCTACATGTTCCCTTGATCAAATCCTAAACAAGGCTTTAAGGACACCGAAAAAAAAAAGTTTTTTTTTAATGCTCTCACCATTTGAGGAAATTGGTAAAATTGATAGAGATACAGCATTTTATATGAAACCGTTTTAAACAGTTTGTATGTTGAATTATCCTCAGCAAAACTTTGAAAGCGTTTTTCTCGAAACTACATCCTGGTTGACAACATATTAGAAAAACAATACATCCGATTTGCACGCACTTAAACAAAAGAAAGTCTTAAACAATTAGAAAATCCAGTCACTATGGCACCACTTCGGGATTTTTTTATAAAGGTCTATTGAAAATTATCTGAACAATGAAAATTTTCCATAAAAAATCGAAAATGAAATTCGCCGGTCATTTTTTTATTTTTTTTAGATATCAAAATTCCCCTACGCCGTAGACAGTAGATTTTCGAACAGATTAAGACTTGGTGCATGCAAATCGAATGTATAGTTTTTTTAATATCTTGTCAACCAGGTTGAAAAAAGTGTTAAAAAAGTTTGGAGAAAAACGCATTCAAAGTTTTGCTGAAGGATAATTCAACATACAAACTGTTACAAATGGTTTCACATAAAATGCTGCATCTTCGTCAATTTTTCGAATTTGTTTGAAGAATTTGGTGGGTGCATTTTTAACAAATGCATCTTTCAGAAAATAAAATAAATAAAAATAAATTCAAAAGTATTTTTTACAGTGTTCTGGTGATTTGAGGGGGGGGGGGTAAGGTTTTTAAAGTCGAAATAAAGGCATATTGTGTCATGAGAGCGAATCTCCGGAGACGCCTCGAAAAAAAATTGTTAAGCGGTGAACTCCATAACTCATCACCGGATCATTTGAAACAAAAAAATCTAAATGCGTTTAAAGCCCTGTTCTAATCTATATTATTATTATGTGTATCTACCTATCTGTATGAACCTACCTATTACTTTTAAAACAGCTGTCAATCTTATGTTAATTGCATATTTTATTTTATTCTATCTCTTCTCTTTTTTATTCATATTTATACAAAATATGTATGTAGGCTTATAATATGCAATGTAAACACCAGTTATAAGTATATATATACCTATTATTTTAATAAGTTTGCTTAGCAAAGTACAGTAATAATCAAGCATTAATTATTTATTTTACTTTACTTTATTGTTCCTGTTCTCTTTCTAGTTCTCACTATGCAAAATGTGTTGGTAGGACTATAATATGAAATGCAAACCCCAGTTACCACCTTATATTTTAATCATTTGCTTGTAAATAAATTTTTATTTATTATTATTACCATTTCAACAACTATGCTAAACAATCCACGGCTATTTTATGTTTTAATTGGTTATTTCATTTTTATTTTATTCTTTCTCTTCTCTTTTTTTTTTCTTTTGCTATGCTAAACAAATAACAGTTAAATACTATATTTTAAACTTTTTTTTATTATTTTGTTTTATATTCTTTCTCTTCTTTTTATTTCCTCTTTTTATTTCATCAATTTTCTTTCTTTTTGTACAAATCATGTTCCACATGTTCATACCCATAATTGTTTGACTGACCTAAAACGGGATAATACTCCTAGTTGGGCAGTCAAAATTTAATAAATTATGTATATAAATGTATATTACTGTGCTAAATAAATAAATAAATTATATATTTTTGACAAACATTTCCGAATCCCCTCAGGGATACTACCATCAAAATGCTACCCTGGCTGCACCGCTTCACCCCCGGCTACCAGTATGTGCGTGCCATGGACCTCTCCATCGAGGCGCTGAAGGCCTTCAAGACCCAAGAGATGGAGATGGAGGCCCTGGAAGAGCTGCAGACTCTGCTGGACCAGACCACGTACTGCCAGCACAAGCGCGCCAAATGGTACTTTCAGCAGACTTCTATCCTGCTGACGAAGATGCACAACTATACTAGGGTGAGTTAATTAAGAGGGTATAACCAGAGAAAACCAGAAATATGTCATTCTTAAATCGGATTTTAGACGTTTTGATTCTTTTCCACAAAAAATTATAAATTGATTTCGAAAGATTGTTCTTTTATCTAGGAAATGCATGTTTTAAATTTTGAGAAAAAATGTTTATTTTTAGTATAATTAGGTTATACCATAGGTTGTTGGCAGATTTGTTAAATTTTCAAATTGATTTTGTATTTTATATAACTCCCATTTCAAATCATATAACCAAGCAGTAAAATAAACCAATACATTATCTGGGAAATGCATGTTTCAGAATTTAAATTTTAGTTTATAATACATGTGTTTCTTGATGAAAATTGGTCCGTTTGTGTATTTATTTGCGCACTTACAAACTATTTACAAACCACTTATAAATTATATATTTCAGATTTTTTTTACATTCTTATTTAACATAGACATTATTGAAAAATGATAAATACTTATAATAAAAAAATAATTACAAAAAGTATATCATTTTCATCACGCCTTTCAGCATTTTTGGATATAGATTTAAATTAAAGCAAATTTGGAATGAAATAAAATCGATATTGAGTTATAATTTTAAAAAGCTGGTACGGAGAATAATTAATCCTTCTCATTGGAACCGCCCTGTACGATCGTAAGAACAACTTTCGACGAAACGTGGATTTTCAGCCGCTGGCTGATTAAACGCTCCTAAAGGAGAAGACGTCCAATTATCACCCTGGGCAATAATGATGACGCCCTGACTATTATTACCTTTCTTCTTTCGCACACCCAAAATTTGCAATTAATTTTTCATACAACTCTGAAATTTCCTCTTCTTTATGACATCCCCTAAGGTAACTTATTGAAGATAAATGGCAGGTGTGCAGATTGGTGCCAGAGCTTAACGTCCAGTTATTTCGTGGCTGAGTGTAGCAAAGTTCTCTTTTAACTCAACTGTTTTGCCAGTTCTTTTTTTTTACGTTACCTCCACACAGGAGGCCCTGAGGAAAATAATTCCCCTCAGGGCCTGGGGATGTCATCTTTGGGGATGCTGTGTGGAAGGTCTTTTAGGGAAAGTAAGGAGAAGTTTTCGGGAAGAAAAAAGGTATGAGGAGTGGACTCGTTCTTTTCACAAAATCAAACTAATTAACCATAAGTAATCAGAAGAACAAGATTGTATTGTATTGCAATGTAATAAATAATCAGAAGAACAAGATGTATCATGTGTGTGTATTACAATGTAATAAATAACGTTTGAACCGGAATGAAATAAAATGCGTAAATATTGCTCTCCGTGGTTCGTCATTGTACATCGGTTAGGATCGATGTAGGATGTTGCCAACTTTTGCGCTCACGCTTAACCCGGGAAAAAAGAGTTTTTTTTTTACTTTTGTCATTTCTGAAGTGAAAACTCTATAGGCACGTATGACAATTTTTTTATATATTTTTTCCCGGGAAGCACGAGATCAAGTGACATTGAGGATAACATTTTACTATTTTTTGCCTACACACGTTAGGGGGCTCTGTAGCCCGGGGGCCCCGTATCATTGATACGGCGGTAGCTACGCCCCTGACTTGCACCTTCTTCTTTTTGTTTTGCCATGATCATCCTTCGGGCAAAAACTTGGGAGGTGTGCTATGTTTCGTGGCCTTGGTACTAATGGGGGAGGAGGACCCACATAGCCCAGTCAATCTAGACAAAAAACAGGCCCTAACTGGAACAAATTAAGGGAAAGCTGAATTTTTGCAAGTAAGTAGTACGTACCCTAGGGAGTATTTTCACAAAAGTCCCCATTCCTCCCCCGCTTGCTTCCCCCCCCCTGTGCCCTTCCATACATTAAAATGTGGGCTTCTACTAAAGCGATTATATCTCGTAAAACAAAACATATATCATTAAAATAATTTCATCACCTAACTTCTTATAAAATTGCCTAAAAATTATGTTTATTAATTTTTTTATTATCTGTGTTAGTTTGGCCAATAATAATGAGATTGTTGTTAAAAAAATAAATTTTTTTGCAAAATATTTTTTTGAAGTTGAATATTTTTTTTGTCCTGAGAGAATATGAAAAAATATTTCAAACAAATCATTTACCAAATTTAATAAGCTTTAAAAGCGTGTATAACAGTGTTTACTTACATACTTAATTTCTATCGAAAATATGTGGATAAGCGCTTAATTTAGTACGCGCGCTGGTCGTAACACGGAGCGGCGTGTTATGTTTGACAATCTTGTCGCATCGCTACTTGTTATTTTATTAAGTTGAAACAAATGAAAAAATTTAATAAAAATAATCAGTTTCATCTCCTTTGTCTTGAGATTAAGGTGTGTGGGTTTTGTGCGTTATATTTTGATGTTATTGTGCCAAGCTTTCAAGTTTTTTGTGCGTTTTACCACCTACATCAGGTAAAAATATTGAGGAACAATTAATTAACAAGAAATTAACAAACTGCAGAGAACCTATTGTGTATTTTATGTAAACTGACCTTACAGGAAATGTTGTTATAGTAACGAAGTGGTTACAAATGCAAATTAACGCTAGTATTGAAAACGATGACAATAATCATGTTAAATTAACTAGTTTTAATAGCGTAACCGTGCACATACATAGATTGTAGAAAAAGTATTCTAGTATTAAGGCTTTTACAAATATTAATTATAGCTCATCGACCAGTACACCTCAGCGATTTCCAAGTCATTTAGAAAATGTATTTATTTTGATGGAGAACTGTATTATTTGAGACAAAAAAAAGTTTTTATTCTTTACACTACCTCATAAATATCGCGAGCAAATGCGTTTGGTGTTAACAATGGAAATAAGAGAAACATTGATGAATGCTTGCAATACAAAAGATGATAAATGGGGTGCAAAAGTAAAATCTAAACTGTTAAGTGTGTTTAATTTGGTCGCCGCAGAAGCTCGCTATCATAACACTTGTTTCAAGAAGTTCTGTAAAAGTAAACTAACTCAAAAAGTAAGTTTGTAGGAAGATCTCAAGACGATAATTCAGCCAAAAAAAGCTTAAACTCTGTAATTTCTTAGAATATACTGATGAATTTCAGTTTACTTTAGAGAAATTAAGGGAAATAGTAATAGATATTTGTGGCACTGATCTTCCGTACTCAGATACATTTCTGAAAGAAACAAATGATCGACAATTTTCAAGATCGGATGTATACATATATTTTTGGCAGAAAAACTGCCGTATGAATGTCTCACTCAAGTTTTAAGATACTAGATGACTGGTGCAGAAACAAAGAAATGAAAGCAAATCTGGAACGTTTAACTTTTGCTGCCGCAGAAATAATCAGAGAGGATATTCAAAAAATGCCATATGATTGTGAAAGCTATCCTGATATTCCGGAAATCACTGGTGGGGGTTATGATTTAGTTCCTAAAACTCTGAATCTGTTCACGTCAACTGTAACAAAGAAGAAGAGGTTGTATGATAATGGACCTAATATTACGAGAAGACGTTTAGTAATTAACCACGCCATAATAGCATCTGCAAGGCCTAGGTCTTTTTTGTCATCAATACAGATAAGTTTGTGTATATACAATGAATGTACGGATCTAAACATTTAATATAAGTGTTGTCGTCGTTGTTCGTCTTATCATGAAGGTGACATACCAGAGATCTCTAATAAGCTGGGCCTCCTATAATCGAAGATGACACATCGTTTGACAATTCCGACGTTAATATAAAAGATTAGATGGCTTAAATACATTTCATGCCATGGGAGGAATCAAGTGTATCACTCTGGCCTCTAATATGACAACAACTCTAGATGTACCTCGTCTTCAGTGTGGAAATTTTGGGAAAAAAGAAAACATCCCTCAACGTTGCTACGCGAAGAGAAAAAAGAGTAGCTTGAAATATGTAACCATAAAAAATATCAGTGAATGTACATCTTCTAGAAAAGAGCATGTCGATTCATTATATTTTGTATCTCTAACCAATTAATAATGTTTGGCTGATTTATAAAGCACCATTTTCGTGAAAAATCACCTCAAGGGCGCTGAAGGGCACGCAAGGGTGGTTAAGTGGCACGCATTCAAAAGTTGACTGGAACGGGTTTATAAATGTCGCTATGAACGATTGTGTGGATTATGGAACCAGTTAAGTAATGGCTGTTCCATTTATTGATATTGATTCCAATAATCCATCCTCAGTGTACACTGCACTATGTCTCCCAACAGAACAGTGTAAAAAGAACAATCAAACATGCATTGTAACTTTCGACCAACCTGCTTTTTCTCAGAGCTATTGAAATGGTACCGGGGGCTGACGGATCATCGGAAATTACAAAAATTATTTTAAGACTAGAAGGTTTTCATTTGTTAATGTAATATTTAGGATTTATTGGTCGCATCATGGAAGGAAGTGGGCTAGAAGATTTATGGAAAACTGTGTAACTGTAAAGAACGCGGCCCGCCAGTATCTCCTGAGGACATACCTCCTAGTTCAAACATGGCCATGAAATGAATTTCCATCTAATGAATTGGGATGGCAAAGAAGAGAATATAAGTTAACACATACAAATGACATGTCCCGCTCTTATGATAAAATATTTGTCAATATATCTCGCAGTTTATTTTATCATAGATTTAGGCAAGCAGAGGCGATTCAATTTGGGAGGCGGGAATGGGTACCGCCGCCCCGGGAACCTTTATTGGATAACCAACACCTCTGCCATAGGTCACCCCAAGTGGTTCGCTACGTTTGGTGATTTAGCAGAGGTGCCCGGGTTCATGGGATGAGGTGTGTTTAGGTCTGATGACCAGGACACACTGAACCCCAGATTCCTACCCACCCCTTAAACCCTTTTCCTTCCCAGAACCCTCCTCTCCTTCCTTTCCCTAAAAGACCCTCCACACAGCATCCCTAAAGATGACATAGGCCCTCAGGGAAATTATTTGCCTCAGGGCCTCCTGTGTGGAGCTTATGTAAAAAAAAAAAAAAAAAAAGCAGGTACCTCATTTCAAGAAGTGATTAAATAATATTAAAAAAAAATAATAAACTTCAACATAAATTTATTTTTTGAATTTTGGAAGTAAAATCATTCAATCATTTCTTTTTGAATAAGGTATAAAAATCGAAAAATTTGCTTAGAGCTGACTTCTCAGTTTATAGCCCGTGGTGGTGGATTATTTACTAAAGTCAAACGTGATTCTTATTTTACGTGTTATTTCGTTTAATATTTTAAAAGAAAAATTATTGTTTATTTAACCGAAATGGTTTATTATTAAAAGGCCGCGACCAGTATTAATCGTGGTGCCGATAAAGTGTTAATACACATTTCTGAGACTGAAATAACCGCAGACCTATTACCAAAGGATATAATTTGTATTTATTTGCCGAGTATCAAGGCAATTCATTTAAAAATATGGAAGTTTATTAAATCACAAGGAGGCCTGTCTAATGACGATGGAATTATAGTCTCGCCTGGATATACAAATATTCCATGGTTGGAGTGAAATTTTGAAGCAAATCTGTTTTTCAGCCGACTACAGTTCAAGGTAATTTGTCAGACTCTACATCATGAGAAAAACCAGAGGCTCAAGATTTGTTATTTAGTTAGTTTAGTTACTTGAATTTTGGGTCGATCCAAGGGAGGTGAGTTTAAGAACTATAAATGTTTTAATGTTCCAATTATGTTTTCTATTATGTTTTTAATAAATCTATTATTTCTTATTTCATATCAATACTGTTTATTTTATTTAAAATTCTTCTATTTTAACCTTAAAGCTTGTATACCAAAGGCCCTGAGAGAGGATTATTGCTTTCCCATCTGCTAGCCTGGTTAATCAACCAGTGGCGCCCCTTTAAAAATAAAGCTGGCAGATGTTATTTCCCTTTAACAACATACCTTTTACCATTTTATTATACCTGTGATATGATATTTATGTGTTATCTTCCTTATGTACTAAAATCACGATGTATTCGCGTAACAATTTGACACACTCTTTTCTTTCTTAGTAACACCGCGAATCCAAATGAACTTCTAATTGATTCTTGTAACTGTAAAACCTCGTGCAGCTGTCGGAGGGCAGGACTAGAGTGTTCTGATATGTGTGGCCACTGCAATGGACTATCCTTCAGTAACACATCTGAAAATACTGATGAAATATTTGAAGACGACTGTGATACCCAGTTAATAATAATATTCTGTAATCCCTTAATACCTACGAAAAGTTATATAATTTTGTACTTATTGGAATTTTTTTCGTACCTTTATTGCAAATACTATTAAGTGTTAAAAGTGTTTTTATATGGTAAATAAATTAAAAAGTACTCGATGTTTCAATTTAAAACTACAAATAGTGCTATCTAAGCACAAATCGGTCACCTGCACAGCTGACTAGGTTGCCCGCACGCCGCGGCGCCGTACCGCCCTGCAATTGAGTCGGATTTTGACCAGTATTAAGGATAAAAGTAAGCAATGTTATATATCGTTTTAAAGCTTATTAAATTTGGCAAATAGTTTGTTTGAAACATTTTTGCATGTTCCCTCAGACAAAAAAAAATATTCACCTTTAAATCAAAATTTTACGAAAAAAAAAAATTTTTTGGCGACAATATCATTATTATTTGCCAAACCGTAGTAGATAACAAAAAAATATATTCCATCTTTTTTGTAGACAGCTTTTTAAGAAGTATAATGGTGTTATTATTTTTCAGATATATTGTATAGTTTAGGAGATATAATGGATTTTGTGGAACTCTACAATTTCAAAGTTTGGAGGGGGGCAGGGGGGAAAGCAAGCGGGGGAGGGGTGGGGACTTTTGTGAAAATACTCCCTGTAAGAAGTACTATCCACCTGCAAAAATTCAGCTTTCCCTTAATTTGTTCCAGTTCAATGCGTTTATTGACTGGGCTAACAAGTTTTTCAATAATTTGAAGTCTGAAGTCGTAAGCGACATTTTTCTCCCGCTATTCATATTGTACAAGTAATACGAATTCAAAAGCATCGTCTGGAATATATGGATGCCTAATTTTTTATACCACCTCAAAGTTTTTCTTCTAATTGGATAATATGCCAACATCTGGTCGTGAAAATCAACACCGCTCATAAATCTGTTATATTTTATAATCATTGTTGGCTTTATAACCACGTTTCCATGACGATTTGTGGTCTCTGTAAGGTCTCCATCAAATTCGGAAGATATGGCCAATACCTCTCGGCGATCTTTCCACTTTGTCATACAAATACCCTTTTCGGTGTACTGGCTCACAGACTCCCCAATTTTTAATTTTTTTTTTACGACTTCATCTGAATTGCATTTTCGGTTGCTTCTCAAAGTGCCCGTAACGTGAGTTTTTTGGCTGAGTAAATTTTCTACCAGAGGGACACTATTGTAATAATTATCCATATATAGCGAGTGACCAACTCCGGTGCTCCCTTCCATCAGCTTATGCACGACTTTACTGGTGTGATCTTTTCCACCCAACTCCTGGTCAGCAGAACCACCATATGCAAGTATTTTCATAGCCAAGCCTTGAGATTCTCCCAACATGTACAACTTGATGCCATACTTTGCCTTTTTCCCTTTTTCCCTCGCCACAGTACCAAAGACTCATCAATCGATAAATGTTTTTGAGGTGCATAAATAAAATCCATCCGGTCATTGAAAAAATTTATTAGTGGCATCAGCTTCGTTGTCATTGAAATGTAAAGCCCTTAGAATCAATAAGAACTTATCCCGGGACATATACTGGGAGAATGCTGTCAGATTGAACAGGTGATGTTTCTTCCAGTAATCAGTTATCTCAATCGAATAGTTCCCATGTGCAGTAAAAGCCCCAGCCATACTTTGAAGGTTTCTATTGTGAGGTCTTTCCAGCGGGTGATTCGGATTTTTTCTCCTTCCGAATAAGCCAAAATTTCTAAAGCATATGCATTGCTCTGTGTGACAATAAGGTTATAGAAGTCATCATTAGCTATAACGTTGAAGTAATCAATAGGTTCTCTCCCTGGCATATCAACTTTCATACCTGGTCTTCCAGTATAAGGGATCTCCTGGGCTTGTGTTGCTATATTAGACCAACGTCTTGAAGTTGAAGGTAGACTGTACGGTGGTTGTTCTTCAGACACATTATTGTCTTCGTTGTCACTGTCACTATCCGTTTCTAAATCACTGTCTATTTGATATTCACTTCCTGTATCGTACTCCCTCTCACTTTCATCACTATCGCTCAACACATTTTCCAATCTGGGTCGCTTTGAAGAAGATGGTTGATCCATTTTAGGCAAGAATTGTAAAAACTTAGGAGTACTACACACAATGTATCTACAAAGTTTCTATAAAACTCAAAATGTCTATAAAATTCACAATGTCTATAAAACTCAAAATGTCTACAAAACTCAAAATGTCTATAAAACTGAAAATGTCCACATAAAACTAAAAACGTAATGTCTCTTGCATTCAAAAATATCAAAAAATATCCACTAATTTCAGTAAAACTAACAAAAAAAAAACAAAACAGAAAAAATGTTTCGCACCGAATGCTCGTGTAAACGCAGCTTTATGCACGAAAATAACAAAAACTCCAAACAACCGATATGAATGACGAATCAATTCAAACTGACAGAATACTAAGTGATAAAGGGATGGGTTTCCCTGTGCTGAGGCTAGAAACAACTCGAAACCACAGGGCTGCGTCTGGTTTGGATCTGTTTCAAGGTAAGAGCAGCATACCGCGCGTGGCGCGTTGTGCGCATACCGGTCACACGACTGTCAACGCGCGACGCGCGGCATCAGCAATGAACGTGTTAATGTTAACTGCAGTTGATCCGCTATAGTACTATTATTACATACACACGAGGAAAGAGTATCGCTTTGTTGACACCTGCTGTTAAATCGGACAAATATGTGGTCTAAACTGGAACGAGTAACTTTTCCCGCTAGAACCGCTTCCCTAGTTATGTCACAAATGCATTTGATTAAATAATTATCAGACATTATATTTTCATCTGCCATAATTTAGGTTTGACAATTTAGTAAGTCTAAATTAATATCTCCCATAAGTAAAACATTTTCTTTTTGGCTTATAGTAGGCAGAATGGCAGATATTTCATTGAGAAATAAAGGTTTGCTGGAGTTTGGGGGGTGGTATATTGCTAGGATGTTTAAAATATTCTTGTTTGGAAGTGTCGTAGAGCCGAGCACACATTCAAAATGATTTGTTTCTATTGATTTCTGTTGAAAAGTGACTGTTGTTAAATGTTGTAAAATTCTGTTGTAAAATTAACTGTTGTTAAATCTCGAACATACAACAATTACAACAATATACCTCCACCTGTTTTTTTAGTTCGGCAATAATTGTAACATTTAAATCCCGGAATATTATAGAGACAGACAAGCTCTGGTGTTATAGCCGTTTCACATAACATTAACACATGAATATGTTTCCAACAAGAATTTAAGTAGACATTCAGAGTATTCCGCTACGTTTGGTGATTTAGCAGTGGTGCCCGGGTTCATGGGGTGAGATTTGTCAGGTCTTGGAGGCGGATGACCAGGACATACTGAACCCCCATCCTACCCACCCCTTAAACCCTTTTCCTTCCCAGAACTCTCCTCTCCTTCCTTTCCTTAAAAAAACCCTCCACACAGCATCCTCAAAGATGACATAGGCCCTGAGGGAAATTATTTTCCTCAGGGCCTCCTATGTGGAGCTCATGTAAAAACCTCGTCATCTTCTTCAACATAATTAGACGCCATAATCAATAGCGGCAAAGTCCTTAGAAAGGGCAGCTTTGGGGCCGTTCAAGTATTACGTAACGCACTTGGGGGGGGGTCTTGTGAAACGTTACTATGCGTTACGGGGGGGGGGGGTTCAAACAACTCATTACGTAACATGTTTTTCTTTATTTAGATAAAAAAACTAGGGAAACAAAATCTTCCAAGTTGGCAACCCTTTTCGTTCTCGAAATCTCTTGTTTTATTTATTACCGCAAATGCGATTAAAATAACAAAAAAGGTATTTAAGCGACTTTCCAGTACTTTGCGCAACTTAATTGTGACTTTCAGGTAAAAATTGTCACTTCGACGTTACGTAACGTTTAGGGCGGGGGGAAGGAGGGTACGGAAAAACGTTAGGGCGCGTTACATGGGGGGAGGAGGGGTCAAAAATCTTCAAATATTGCATTACGTAATTCTTGAACGCCCCCTTTGTAGGCCGGGCATGAGTCCTTGTCTCCAGTCGGATGTGCAGCGGGCTTCCCAAACCTGGTACAGGTAGTACAAACAGCGGCAGCTTTTGGGCAGTTTATCCGGGCGTGACCTACGCCTGCACAGTGTCCACATCTTTGCTGGTCCTTGCAGAACTTGAAAGAATGTCCGATCATTTGGCAATTGGAGCATACTGTAAGGCCAATAAAGTCACAAAAACCTTCCCTTGCTCCACCAACACTTGACGTATTTGGGCAGGAACCTCGTAGACACGGTGCCATGCTGTTCCTGTTTGAACGCCAGCTAGGTGACTAAGCTTACAATTTTCGACTGTGGACTCTAAATCTGCTTTGTCCTGGACACCTGTTAAGGCACTTTTTAGGAAGCACTCGTCTGTTAAATCACGAGGAACGTTGAAGAAAATCACTCGTGGATGCCGTTTTGTTGGTAATCGGGCGCTCAGAGTGACTGAGTTAGTTAGGCACGGGGTTTTCAAAATTTTTTCTTGATCTTCTTTAGTGGCAGTATGGATCACAATGCCTTTGTTTCGGATATTCCTCATACCTGTAACGCGGATCCCAAGATCTGATGGTCGCAAAACGTCCTTTAGAAGCTGCTTTGTAACTTCACTGTCTTTTACAGAATCCAACTTTTGGAAGATGCATACAGCTGGTTTGGGGTCCCAACGTTAGGTCCTGAGCGGTTGATTGGTGGTGCCGTCTTCTGAGGACCATTTTTGACCATATCTGCAAAAGAAAGGCTCAAAATTTAAAATGTAGCTTTACCAGATAAAATAACAATCTTTTGAAATCAATTTATGCTTTTTTGTAAAAAAAGTTTCGATACGTCTATAATTTGATTTAAAATGGCAAATTTCCAGTTGAGTCTAACCAAGCCCTCTTAATAACCTACTTAAAAAACTTAAGATTTTAGAGGAAATTTTTTAAATAAAAGAAAATTAGAAACATAATTGGACATGAGGTCTGCTATTGACAGAACTACTAGTAATTCAACAGGGAGGTGAGTGCGGTGTGGCAAGCAACCGACGAAAGCAAGAGAACTACTGGTACTTTCTATGCATAGCAAGAGACCAGGCTGGCATCTGCACACCATCTTTTGGTTGCTCAATATCTCCAATCTTTTATCTTGTGTTTTTATAATGCATTCGATAAAATTAATGCTGTTTAAATATTTAATAATAAATTAACCTTTGTATTAACATATTTTTTCCAGGTGGCAGAGATACTGATCCTAGCCCTGAACGAGCCTTCCATGAGCGAAGACGAAAAAGCGCCGCTCCGAAACCAGGCTAAGGAACTGGTCATCCAAAAGAATGTCAAAATCGACACACACGTCGTCAAACTTCTGAAGGAGCTTTCTGAGGTTGACCACATCGAGATTCCCAGCATTGATATCTTCGCTAAAGGCAATTTTAGGTATTTATAGTAAATCAAATTTAATGATTTTATTAAGTTCTGTAAGTATTTGCAGTAGTTATTTTATAGTAGTTACTACCGTAAGTATTTATTCTGCCAAATGTAGATAATATTCAAGTTCTGCTGTTATCCAAGTACTGTGAAACAACCGGCCCATGATGAAATAATGTCAGAACTTGATTTTTATCTTTGAAATTACCTGTCGTAAGTATTAACCTGTCGTAAGTATTAACTTAATAAGAATGGAATCAATAAGAGTAAGAGAGCTAGAAACAGACGGTGAACACCTCTAGGTAAAAGTCACTAAAGATAATTTTACTGTGTTTATACGTGTAGTATACTTTTACTGCACAGATGATAGTGAAAATAGACATATTTTCTACAAACATTTAGATAATAAAGCCAACATATTATTAAATAAGAACATATTAATTTTGGGAGATTTCAATTTGAATAATAAACCCGAAGACGTCTTAACTGATTTATCATATTTTACAAGCTCAAATGGACTGACTCGGTACAATAAAGTGAAGAACCGTAGCGACAATATCCTTGATCTTATCCTTAGCAACATTAATATGTGTGACGTGACGAGAAGTGAGGAACCATTGGTGAGTGAAGACCAGCATCACCCGACGCTGGACATATCCGCGCAACTATCAAGAGAGGTTCTGTGCAGATGGCGATGCCGCCAAAACGTTCGCCGCGTCCCCCCCGGGCCCCCGCCTTCAATTATAATTTCTACAAATTTAATTATAAGCGAGCAAACATAGAATTGTGCAATAATATTCTATCGCATTTTGATTGGACATTTTGGACAAAATCGGTAGACGAAGCAGTGAAATATTTAAATAATATATTGTTCAGTGTTTTTGAATTATGTATACCCATTAAGAAACCCAACATCACAAACGATGTATATCCGATATGGTTCAATAAGAATATTATAGATAAATTGAAAAGAAAGGAAACGCTCCGGAAAAGATATCTATTGCACAAAAAGCAATCCGATTATCTAACATTTTCAGCGAGTAGATCCGAGCTAAAATATGAAATAAATTTTGCTAAAAAACAATACATGAAAAATGTTCAGAATGGGATCAAAGACAATATAAAGTTTTTCTGGGATTATATTAGGTCACAAAAACTTAACCCAACCTCAACAAAATGCTTGACTGAGGAAGGCGTAACTTTTACTAACCCTAACACAATTGCTAATAAGTTTGCTGACTATTTTCATTCCGTTTATAGTTAAGTAACCCCGAAACTTGAAACCAATTTCCTAACAGCATCACCCTGGAACGTTGGAGATATCTCACTCGGATTGACCAACATCCAGGAAATAGAAGCCTGTATCCGGAATATGCGACCTGACAAGGCTACTGGTCCGGACAGTATTCCTCCTTCGATAATTATAAAAATCGCTCTAAATATCAGTGTATCCCTTGCTTACATATTCAATCTCTGCATCATGTCATCCACGTTTCCACAGTGTTGGAAATTAACGAGGGTCAGCCCTATTCACAAAACCGATGAAAAGACTGATGTCAGAAATTATAGACCAGTCAAAAATTCTGTCAAAAATTCCAAAATTTTTTGAAATGATTATCTGTGATAAAACCAGTCTGCAAATCGCGCCTTTCTTAAGAGAAAATCAACATGGCTTCTTACCGAGGAAATCAACAGTAACCAACTTACTCTCTTTTTCTCGACGGGTAGCAAAAGGCCTAGACTGTAGGCATCAGACGGACGTAATCTACACGGATTTCGCAAAGGCATCTGACCGAGTAGATCACGACGTTCTATTAAGAAAGATGCACAAAATAGGTTTTAATCAACCCTTACTGATATTTTTTGCGTCATATTTAAAAGATAGAAGCCAGTATGTAAATGTAAATGGATACGACTCCCATAAGTTCGTAGCTCTGTCAGGAATTCCTCAAGGATCGAATCTAGGTCCCATGTTATTCCTTATTCTAATAGATGACATTCAGGACTGCATACGTCATAGCTCATGTCTCCTATTCGCGGATGACATGAAACTGATGATGGAAATCGAATCAGATGACGATTATTCCAAACTGCAGGCAGACCTCAATTCAATCATGAAATGGTCGTTAGAAAATAAACTTAATTTCAATATAAAAAAATGCCTCGTTATGACTTATAGTCGTTCACAAAATCCGTTATTATACCCGTAGAGAATGAATGGAGAAGTACTAACACGCGTAAATATCATCAAGGATCTTGGGGTGACCTTTGATCCCAGGCTGACATTTTCAAATCATATAGTGCAGCTTACTTCGGCTTGGTTTTGTAATTAGAACTTGCAAACAATTCAGTAACATATAAGCAATGACCGCCATGTTCAACGGAGTGGTCAGAAGCAAGCTGGAGTACGCTAGTACTGTCTGGATACCTTATCAAATTAAATATTTAAATATGATTGAACAAATTCAAAAAAAATTTCTAAAGTATGTTTACATGCGATCATACGGAATATATCCAAAATTCATGCATCACGTGGAACTGCTAAAGGAGACAAATTATCAAAGCCTGGAGACCAGGCGTAATGCCGGACTCATGGTATTCGAATTAAAGTTAATAAAAAACCTTATTGATTGTCCACATCTCCTGTCATGCTGTGGCTTATTCGTTTCTGACAAATACTGTTGAACTCGTAGCCACGACCTATTCTACATACCGCAGGTCGGACAGATGTCATGGCTCAACACAGCATGACAAGCGGTATGACATTGCTTAATGCCCTACCAGCGGATATAGATGTGTTTGATATCACCATACCATCTTTTAAAAAAACTATATATAGTTTGGCAAATAAGTGTAGAAATTAAATAAATCGGAACTAAACGTGTTCATTACTATGGCAGCACTGAATTATACGACGTTTCCTATGGCTGTCATGTTATCGCATGTTACGGTTGATTTATTGTCTTAAATCTGAGTAGAAGATCGCTGATTTAATAATATTTTTATTCATTGTTTGCCTGAATTTAATTAAAATTAATAAACCATTACATAGTGATGCAAGAGGGGTTATATTCTGCGTTTTTCAATGCTGCCTAGTCGAGTGTCACGCGAAGAAGATTCTGTCTAATTTAGAAGATGATGAAACAAAACTGCAGAAATGACTGGTACGTAGTATAGTTTGTTTAATAAATTTCATTAGTATTACAAGATTTATGCCAATTTTCGAGCGATAATAACCATTACAATCTGATTTGAGGTTATGTTAAAAAAATCCGTATCTGACACTTCCATTTGACAGTTAATATGCGGCCACAGGAAAAATGGAATAACATGTTTTCTCTCTCTTTCTTTCTTTCCAAGTGAATATTATCTAGTGTGTGTTTTTAAAACTACCTTCTATAATAATAATATCAATGATTTTTCACAGGTAAATCTGAATCAACGGTAAGACGAATCGTCAAGGAAGGAGAAAAGGCAGATGGAAAATTTGAAACACCGGGAAAACGGAAAATGGGCATAATAATAATAAAATATGTAAAATACTCATAATTGGAAAGCCACGGGTTGCGATTGGATACATAATTTTTGGTACAAACGTCTAACTACTTTACATCCTCTTTTTGCAAAAAATCTTTCAAAACTTGTCAAACAACCTCAAAATTTTCCTAATTTTCTAACTAAGGGCATTACTTATATGTTACCTAAAAGCGAAAATATTAATAATCCCTCTCAATATAGACCCATTACATGTCTACCGACAATATACAAAATTTTAACCTCTTGCTTGACAGATTTAATATATACTCATTTGGATGAAAAAAATATTTTATCTGAACAACAAAAAGGTTGTCGCAGAAAACATATGGGATGTAAAGAACAATTAGTTATTGATTCTGTAATTTAAAACAAATTCAAAATCAAAAGAGTAATTTACATACTTGTTATATAGATTATCAAAAAGCTTTTGATAGTGTCCCGCACTCGTGGCTAATCAAAATATTAAAAATATATAAAGTTAACCCAATTATAATTAGCTTTTTGAAAAATATTATGTCCTT
Organism: Limnephilus rhombicus; assembly: GCA_929108145.2. Taxonomy (NCBI): domain Eukaryota; kingdom Metazoa; phylum Arthropoda; class Insecta; order Trichoptera; family Limnephilidae; genus Limnephilus; species Limnephilus rhombicus. Next base: position 44,790,206 of record OV815283.1, read on the forward strand.
TTGGAATACAGATTTACTAGTAAATTAAAAAGGTAAGAAAATAGTAGTACCGGGCATTTCAATAAAAAGAGGGATTTTTCAAGGAGACTCATTGAGTCCTCTTTGGTTTTGCTTAGCATTGAATCCTATGTCTAAAATGTTAATTAAAAGCAAGTTTGGAATAAAAATTAAGGGTAATACAAGAGAGAGTAGTATAGTTTCACATCTATTATATATGGATGATATAAAATTATTTTCAAATTCTGAATCAAATTTAGAGAAAATGATTAAGGTAGTTAAAATTTTTTCAGATGATATTAAAATGACTTTTGGTTTAGATAAATGTAAAACGATCCATATAGAGAAAGGCAAAATTGTAGATGGAGACGAGGGTATATTTAGAAATTTCAAAATTAAAAGTATGAAAGGGGATGAGGTTTATAAATATTTAGGATACCCGCAATCGAATAGATTAGATCACACTAGTATTAAAAATGATATTAGGATTAAATTTCAAACTAGGATCAGAAAAATTTTAAAATGCAATCTATCTGCTAAAAATTTAGTAAAAGCAATAAATACTTGGGCAATACCTTTATTAACGTACTCATTTGGCATAATTAAATGGTCCAATACAGATTTAGATAGTTTAGAACGATTAATTAGAACTACGTTAACAAAGTTTAATTGCCATCATCCAAATTCAGCTATAGAACGAATTAATTTACCTAGAAATTTAGGAGGTAGAGGTGTAGTCAAAATAACATCTTTGAAACACAATCAGGTAGAAATGCTTAGAAATTTTTTCCATAGGAAAGCTAATAGCTCAGAAATGCACAAAATAATTTGCAAGGCAGATATAAACATTACACCTTTAAATTTATATGACGAGAATGCCAACATTCTTATAAATACTAACCAGGAATTATTAGATTCCTGGTCAAATAAAATTATTCATGCAAAACACTTCAATTATCTCAACCAAACGTATGTTGACAAACTTTTGTCAAACAAATGGTTGAGTATTGGAGAGTTGAGCACAGAAATAGAAGGATTTATGCTTGCCATTCAAGATAGAGTCATTAATACTAAAAATTATAGGAAGCATATAATCAAAGATATAAATCAAATTTCTGATTTATGCAGAAAATGTTTGGCTTTTCCAGAAACTATAGAACATATTATATCGGGATGTTCTATATTAGCGCCGTCCGAGTATACATTTAGGCACAATCAGGTTTTAAAAATAATCCACCAATTGACTGCCGTAATATAGTACCATATTATGAATATGAACCAAATTCATTTTTAGAAAATGAATTTTATAAAATATATTATGATAAAACTATACTAACAGACAGAAAAATTAGTCATAATAGACCTGATATAGTTTTACATGACAAAATTAAAAAAATAACTTATATCATTGATGTAGCTATTCCAAATTCCTGTAATATTCAAAAAACTGTTTCTGAAAAAATTAGAAAATACACAGATTTAGGAAATGAGATTAAAAGAATTTGGCATTCTCGGACTATAAAAATATTACCATTTGTTATTTCTGCTACTGGCATTATACCTAGGTCTCTGATTCAAAATTTAGGCATATTAGATTTGTCAAAGAATTTATATATAAAAATGCAAAAATCGGTAATTTTAAATACATGTAGGATTACAAAAGATTTTTTAAATATTTATATTGAGGGATCAGTAGGATTTATAGGTTCAATTAGGAATTCCATAGAGCCGAACCCTCTGATATGAAAATATCTGGAGTCGGTGAATTATTTTCCCATCTGGTCTCTGGTAGGTTGACATGTTGTTCTTGTATTGTTTTGTAATTATAATACATATAGTGCAATTGCATAACGTGGATTGACCAGATGATCATTTGGGAAGTGTGTGAAAGGGTTTAGTTTTTCCTGTGAGGAAAATTAAACCCGGACATTTAAATCTGGTGCATAAGTGCTGATGATTGGAAAAATTGTTGCAAACACGTGATGAAAATTGAGGCAGAATATTATGCACGAGGCAGTATGAGGCATATGATGATATCGATGAACTGCGTTTAGATGAAGATAAAGATACGGAAGAAGAAGAATCACACGAGGACGAAGATAATAATTACATGTCGGGTGTTGAATTAATAGACTTAAATTTTTAAGTACCTACGTTTTTATATCGAAATAAACGCCCACTTAAAACTTGTTTTGTTTTATTTTACTTCTATTAAATTACAGTTTTTTGTGCAAAATTTTTGAAAATACAAATACGCTATGAAATATGCATTTTGGCAGAAGTGTTTTTTAAAACATACATTCATTGTCTTATGAGCCATCATGGTGTTGCCATTTAAAACTAGAAAACGATCGCAGCGCCATCATTTATTTTCTACACTTAATTGCCAAACTGTACATGTATTGTTAGTAGTAAGAAAATTGTACCGTAATTGGACTAACCTGTCTGTCGTACAATTAAAAAAAAAAAAAAAAAACTTTATTAAATTTGAATTGCTTTAACGATATGGGGTTGTACTAATTATATTGAACACAACAACAAGAAATAAGTTCACTGTAATAATAAATTATTTCAAGTTCTAACAGGACACCCGGAGGTTAATGAAAGGCGGGTAGACCTGAGCTGAGATGGGAGGATGATTTCAGGAAGGATGCAAGAGGACTACTCCATGTTGCAGATTGGTAGATGACGGCCGAACAAGTGCGGTGGAGGCTTATCAAGGAGGCCAAGGCTCGAAATGGGCTGTAGCGCCATTGAAGAAGAAGAAGTAATAACAAATATTAACTGAAGCACCCGTTGCGTAATGTATTCATTTCCTTGCTTTTTTTTTCAGAAATTATCGGAGAGAAACCAAAATTCCATATTACCTCGATGAAAGTCTATCAGGCAACCAGAAGTTGGTCTCACTAGAACAGTACGCGCTTCTTTACTACCAGAATAAGAGTGATTTTGACCGCGGTAAGTTGATGTAAACATATAACGATTTTTTTAAACTTCTATATGCGGCTTTCGCATAAGTGATTCGTGAATTTCACTAAAACATATATTGTGTCAAAATTTTCCCCTTGATAAGATGGATTGCTTTTAAACTGCCAGCGTTTTAGCATTCAGTTCAGTTCTGTCTCCGAGTGGGAGAGTGTATATTGCAGCAAAATATTACGTCCTCCCAGGTGGACGGGCTGCCGTCCACCTGGGAGTCGAGCTGATACCGGGAGGAATAGTGACCCTCCCTGGCTTGCTCAAAGCAAGAGCTATGGGATAGGTCGACGAAGGGCAGATGGACTTTCTCCTTCTTCTCTTCAGTCAAATTCAGAATGGAAGGGGCATACATTAAACTGGATCACTACATGATGCAGATGCTATCTGGGCATGGGGAATTCAGGGGTCGGCTTCACAGTTTGACTCTTTCTCCTCACCCAAACCGCGCGTGTAGGGATACTAATCAGGACTCCAGGCACATTCTGTGGCACTGCGATTTAATGAAGGAAGCACGAGAGGAAATGTTGGATGGCTTGCGTGGAACAACAGGACCAGCGTGGAACGCCGACCTTGTGTTGAACAAAGAGAATTTCGAGTGTCTGAAAAAGTTTGTCAAGTCCTGGGTGGTGAGATGGCCTGTGCTTAGAGTCGCCGATCTTTTTTTTTTTTTTTACAGTTAATACCGCACAAGAATCTCAACTGCTCCCGTCTGGAGCCAGTGAGACTATGGAATCCCCAATTGGGGTATGTTGTGAGGCTGAAGGTAGTGGGGAGGGGAAGGAGGTGTGGAAGAGGAAGGTTGGGAAGTACATGGCTATTCAGATCTGGTCGCCAAACACGGCTAAAGCCATTTTCAAACAACATTTCAATTCTGAATGGTGGTCTTACACCAGGGCGATACTGATAGTATCTTCCACTCTGGAACATGCCGCAAATATACTATATATTATTTTAAATGAATTAATTGTGAAATAACACAAATTAATCAAATAAAATTTATTTGCGCATGCCGGGTTCGAACCCGCGACCTCCGGATTGTGAGACGAGAGTCTTACCCACTGGACTACGGAGGTCTACCCGTATTGCTCCCGTCTCCCTTAGTTCTCCTCTATTACTCTTTATTTAGTGTATATGCTTTGAACTATTTATAATATTACTTTTTGGACCTGTAAATTACTGTTTACGATTGACTGTTATTTTCTTTCATCTCTGCTAACAATTATTTATGTTTTTAGCTCGATAGGTCATGTTCTATCTTGGTGATTACTAACACCATATGTATGGACATTGGAGGATCTATAGTCGTTTAAATAATATAGCTTCGTTAAAAAAAATAGAGTCTTGATGTGTGCTGTGAAGGAGGAAACCATGTTTTTTTGTAACGCAATTGGGAAAGTGGTGGGGTCCCCTCCAACGCCAGCTTTTTAAAGGTTAAACAATTAATGATGTCTCAAGAATCTCTTTTGTATCATTGTATGTAAACATGAAGGGCTATATTATCGCCATTCGATTAGGCTATGTTATAAGGCAGATCGTAAAATTGGGAAAGAAATTCGTTCCCGTAATTTGTGGTTTGGCTCGCAAGTGTATATGCTGCATTAGATTGGGTTATTTAGTGTAAAGCACGCTTGGGGTGAACTACCACATAGCCCCACTATTATTTTTAACCACACTTATTATTATTATTAACCCCTAGGGGCCGGACCCCTACTTTTGCAATTTTGAAGAATTGTGCACGGTAAAAAACACTGCAATTGCAGTGTCGACTTTATACATTCATTTTATAATCGAATATTACCTCTAATGGGTTAGTTAAATTTTTGTTTTTACAAAAGAATATGTCCTTACTTACTGTCCTTGTTACTAAGGTACAACATTGGTGAATATTTATCCTTTATCCAGCATCCTCACTGAATGCTGGATAAAGGATAAATATTCACCCTTGCAAATTAATAATTACACGTCATATGCAACCAATTTGAATTACACAAAAAATGATGGTGTGATAGCGTACATTAAAGATGACATTAAAACTGAAGTCAATGAAATAAAATTCCCAAATGCAAACTGTTTAAAGATCAAAGTGGGTGATGAAACCACGATATTAGCTCTGTACCGATCACCAGCTACAACTAATATTAATCAGTTTCTTGAAACGCTTTCTAATGAACTCAATCTTCTAAAAAACACAAAAAATGTCTTCCTTATCGGAGATATAAATATTGACATATTAGAAAATGGTCATCCCAATAGAACTGATTATCTACAAACACTGGCCTCCCATGGACTCCAAAGTATGATAAATAAACCTACGCGTGTAACTAATGACAACAAATCTTGCATCGATCACATGTTCAGTAAGACTATTAAATCAACCAAATCTATCATATTCACCTCTACTATAACCGACCACTATACAACAATTTTATCTATTACAAAAAAGAAAATACAAAGATCGCAGCCCTACCCAATTATCGTGCAAAAGACAGAAACCAAATGGAATGATGTAAAACAACAGTTACTCAATACAAACTGGATAAGCCTACTGGAAAACCTTGATGCAAATAATGCCTGGAGTAAATTCACTGAATATATAACATACACCATCGTATCAAATACCAAATCAATAGAAAAAAAGATTTCGCATAAAAACCAACATCTTAAGCCATGGATAACTCAAAGCGTTATAAATTGCATTAGAAAAAGAGATGAATTACATAGGAAATCTAAATTAAATCCTTGTGATATTTTTATACAACGATACTACAAAAGGTACAGAAATATTTGCAAAAATGTTATACGAACTGTAAAAGAAAATTATTATAAGAAGAAAATAGACGAATGTAACAATGACCCGCGCAAATTATGGAAGATCATTAATGAAATTACAAATGCAAAATCATCCCATTACAAGAACATGGAGGAATTAACAATTGAAAATACCCAAATCTCTTTCGCAAAGCATCCGGACAAAATTCTCGAATACGTAAACGAATTTTTTACTAATATAGGGTCACAATTAGCAAAGAAAATCAGACAACCAATAACTAGCATTTTACCAGAAGAAAAGGAAAATATGAACCAGATAGACAAATTAAAGTTAACTGATGTAACCAATACTGAAATCAGAAATGCAATTGTATCCCTTAATATTAATAAATCATCGGGAAATGACATAATCTCAAATAAAACAATAAAACAACTACAAAATGAACTGACCTTCCCATTGACATACTTGGTCAATCTGTCTATATCTACAAATGTATTCCCTTCATGCCTTAAAAAAGCTACAGTTATACCCATACATAAAAGTGGTAACAAAAAGGATATATATAACTACCGACCCATAAGTCTCTTAAGCTCTTTTTCAAAAATCTTGGAAACTGTAATGAAGAAGCAAATTGTTCAATTTCTTGAACAAAACAAATTACTATCACCATCCCAATATGGTTTTAGAGAAAATCTGAGCACCAATGATGCCATAGAAAATCTAACAAGCATGGCCATAAAAAACATAGATGATGGGAAAAAATGTTTAGCTTTATTCATAGATCTTCAAAAAGCTTTTGACACAATAGACCATAAAATATTACTAACTAAACTAAAAAAAATAGGAATGGCCGAATCAACAATTAACTTATTGGAGTCATATATAACAGGGCGAGAACAACAAGTACAAATTGGCAAACAAAAGAGCAAACTTCTATCTTTAAACTATGGCGTTCCTCAAGGAAGTGTACTGGGACCGATTCTGTTCATTATCTACATCAACGATTTAACTAACCTTACCATTAAAGGAAACGTAATCAGTTTTGCTGATGATACTGTTTTATTATTTCAAGAAGAAAATTGGACTGATACATTTAATGAGGCTGAAAAAGGGCTTAGTGCACTTCAAAATTGGCTTAAAATCAACTCGCTTACCCTTAATATAAGCAAAACAAAATATATAACATTTTCAATGAACTCAAGGGGCCAACCAATAAAATCACTAGAACTAAAATTACATGAATGCCATGGAAATAATATACAATGTTACTGCCCCGTCATCGAAAAAACACAAAACATAAAATATCTCGGAGTAATAATTGACGAAAATCTTAGTTGGGACCTACACATCAAAGGTATTACGGAAAAACTCACAAGCCTTATATATTTCTTCAAAAATCTAAGAAACGTGCTAAATAAAAAGGATATGAAAAAGGTCTACTATGCGTTATGTCATTCTCGAATTGAATATGGAATCATAGGATGGGGATCTGCTGCAAATACGTACCTACACAGCCTGAATACGATTCAAAAAGGAATCATAAAGACCATATTGAAAGTACCAATTAGAACGCCTTCAACTGAAATTTTCAATAACTTTGACGTACCAAATGTACAACAAATATATTCCAAAAATATATTATTGAAGCTCTTCAAAAATAATGAATCCTCTACTAGACCGTGTATGCATAACACTAGATCGAATAAAAATGATATAAAAAATATTCCAAGTTATAAAACCACATTTGGACAAAGAAACTATACATACTTTGCAACAAAACTCCATAACATCCTCCCCCAAGACATAAAACTAATAAAAAATCCAATTGAATACAAATCAAGAATAAAAATATGGCTTAAAGAGGTCAATGAGAAAACCCTAGCGAAGACGCTAAAAACGACATAGAAGACAAATGAACTATATTTGAATAACTTTAGTCCTCCTCGACACAGGACCCCCTAGTGAGGAGGACTAAGAAATACAATATTTTGTACTTAATTTCACATTTCATTTTGTATGTAAAATTTTTCTATATAGTCGCTATAATAAAAAAAAAAAAAAAAAAAAAAAAACAACGTTCTCAGGTCACATTGTACACAGTTACATTACATAAGTAAGTACCTATGTTAAAATATTACAAGAAGAAAATTATTAATTATAAAGTAATATTTAGAAAACTACAATACAAGTATTAATCTTTGTTAGGTTAGGTTTATGAAGTTATGCATTGTTTATGTGTTGATCAGAAATATTATAAAACTTTGCTTAGGGTAGTGGAACACCGGCCCTAAGAACATATTGTTTTTCTAGAAAAACATTGCTTAAGTGTACTGAAATACCGGCATAAGGACATTTTGTTATTCTAGGAAAGCATTGCTTAGCGTACTGAAATACCAACCCTGAGGACATGTTGTTTTTCTAGGAAAGCATTGCTTAGCATACTGAAACACCGACTCTGAGAACATATTGTTTTTGCAGGAAAGCATTGGGAGGGGCGCTTCATCACTTCTATATTCAATCTTCTGTTTCGGGACATCATCTACCGCACGGTGAAGGACAAGAGGCTGTTCCTGTCCCACTATCAGGAGGTGCCCCTCGACATGTACACCCCCTACTTCTACGAAAACAGAAAGGAACTGATTGACGAGAGACTGGCCTTCATTGAGACCTCCAGTATGGCAGATATTCTTGACAAAATGAAGACTACTTTGAATACCAGAAGGCCTGGTAAGCGTTTAATGTTAACAAAAACCCTCATTTGTAAAGGGATTCAATCAATCCAGGATTACTAATAACCTGACGACATAATAAAGAATAACACAAGAGCGCTTTGTGATTCAAATATTTGCCAAAGTTGGGCCTATATTTCCATACAAAACTGTTTTTAGAAATTCAAATGGGATGGAGATCTACAATTTCAGGCGAGTGTAATGAGACGGCGGGAAGCACTTCTATTGTTATATTATTTTTATATTCGTTATGTCTGTTATTTTATTTTATTTAGAAAGCAGATAAAGGGTTAACATAAAAACATTACGTGCAAAGAATAAATGCCAACCGTCGAATAACTTGTTAATGTAAGAGTAAAACAAAAAGTACGTAAAACAACAACAGAAAAAAAGAGTCAATAAAGCTGAAATCAATTGAAAAGAAGACATTAGAGAAATTTAGTAAAGTTCTGGGGGCTATCGCTAAATACATCCGGAATCTTGCCGCTACAGTCGATGTTTTATGGTCGACATATTTGTACAAGAGGTTGGAAGAAGGTTAAGTTGGTTCTTCTGCAATGGAATGCTTAACTAGTAGAGGAATTGAACCCACGACGACTGTATGGGAACCAGGCGCATTTGTCCATCAGGCTACTTCTAACCTTCCTCTGCTGTTCTGTACATGAAGTGCTAAACTCCCATTCCAATAACCATATACTTCTATCCTAACACCTGTAATCTACAATAAATAAATTTGCAGGTGACTTTTCCCTGCACGGTGATCAAAAATTCTGGGAGAAACTGTTAACCGTGTCGGATCGCCTGGGCAATGCGGGATTGCACAGCATCTGCAAGAGATTAGCGCACACCTATCACTACGCTCAGTCGGGCTTCCCCGATCTCACCTTCTGGAACAGTAAAACTAACCAGGCAAGTCTTGCAAATTTCCACTTCAAGTTTTTTTAACCCCTCAGGCAATTTGTTTGCTTTTTGGAACAGCTCGTGTAGTTCTTATCGAAATTGTTGTGTTTCCTTTAATGTCATGGTGCAAATTACGATCTAAACAGTGGTGGAAAGAGAAAACATCACACTTCATAATCAAATCTAAAAATTGACCAAAAAGAATTAAAATGCATACATATATGAAACCAAAGTTTCCGACCACAATTTGAAAAAAAAAAAAAACTTTGTGATTTTTTATTAATTATTTTGTAAATGAAACAACAGAAAGTGTGGTAAATAAACTTTACAATAAATTTGTCTAATATAATATGTATGTGTTTTTATTTTTTTTGTTATTAGTAATTTTAGTCAGAAAAAACGTAAAGACCACCTGCCTAGCTATTCCGTATTTTTTGTGAGATTGTTATTGGATAACGGACGTAATCTCCTGTCAGATTTGTGTGATTTTTATGGCTGTTATTTGCGTTTTCTATGTACAACGTATGTTAAATGAGTAAATAATAATGCGTACTTGCAGGAATTCATGTTTAAATTGATCTAAACTAAAATATGTGACGTAAAAATCACACAAATCTGACAGAAGATAACGTCCGTTATCCAATAACGATCTCACAAAAAATACAGAATCGCTAGGCTGGTGTTGAATATTTAATTCCCTTCCAATGTATGGAAGGCTACTTCCTGGCTGTTGATAAAAACATAATATTAATGTTTTCTTCCATGCGAGGATTGCGTAATGCTGGACGACCGGTATCAGCCATATTTGAACGCACATTTCCAGTACGATGGGCATGTTTTGCTAATCCTTGCTATCACTCTTCGGTTCGGATACCTTCCATGTGGAAACCTCTCCATATATTGGATGGCTGCTCTCATAGAATTTCCATTTGCATATCCAAGACACATTATCATGTCATAATATTCTGCGTTGGTATATTCCATTGTAATCCGCAATACAATCGTGCACTTTTCTTTAAATATGAAAATAAAACAAAAGTTTGTTAAATAAATTGTTAATTACCGTCTAAATTTAACTGTAATTCATAAACACGCAGTTTGTTTTGAAGTTTAAATTAACGCAAAGGGTTGTAAGCAGTTCGATACGATGTTAACCAAACCAAATGCCAAAGTAAATGCCGTAAATAGGTAAACAAAGATATTATCTCGGAATTCGGACTTCCCTCTGTAGTATTGTACAATTTACGCTGAACACTGGGAATATTATTTTTTTATTTATTTTAACATTCCAAATTAGCAGGCGCGCTGTTTTTAACTAACTTACACCATTTACGATTGAATATTGCATAAGTTTTTATTTTATTCAATTCTGCCGTTTATTTACTCTTTTTTACACTTTTAATCAAACTTTCAACAAAAATATAAAATTAAAAACCAACTTTCTAGTTTAAATACAGTAAAACTTAATTTTGTCCTATTACTTATCACTTATATAATTAGGCGGCCTTTAAACCTCCTAGGTTAAAATGCGTTTACATACAAGTCCAACTCATGGTAAATAATGCTCACATAAGTAACATTGTCGAAAGATCAATTTCAGCCATTAAGGAGATCTTCGATCCTTTAGAAACAGCGGCACGGGAAGTAGGACTGCGGGTTAATGTTAACAAAACGAAAATTCTTCACACAGAAGAAGAAGTAGTGCACAATTTAAAGACAACTACTCATAGGAAGTGGTCGATCAATTCACCTACAGGCTACTGGGCTCCAGTCTGACAGAGAACAATGAGGATCCAGCAGAAATCAGAAGGAGAATCACAGCAGCCAACAAAACATACTTCTCTTTGCTGCCAGTGTTTAAGTCACTTAGCGTCCACAGGAAAACCAAAATAACCATATATAAGACCATTGTTAGAACTGTATTGGCATATGGATGTGAGGCGCTGACACTGACGGTAAAGATGGCTGAAATGCTGGATACTTTTGAAAGAAAAGTGCTGAGAAGAATATGTGGACCCGTGAAAGAGGGTGAACAGTGGTGCATCCGGCACAATACAGAATTGTGTGATATATATAAGGCCCCTCTAGCATCTCAGCACATATGAGACTCCTCCGGCTGAGATGGGCTGGGCATGTACAGAGAATGCCAGATACACGCGTCCCAAAAAGAATTTTGACTGGACACCCAGGTGGAAAGAGAAAAGTGGGAAGACCCAGACTGAGGTGGGAAGACGAAGTAAGAGGGGATGCAGCACAGCTTCTCCAGGTACCAAATTGGAAGTCAGCCGCTGAGGACAGGAGGAGTTGGAGGCGACTGTTGCAGGAGGCCAAAGTTCAATATGGGCTGTAGCGCCATCGAAGAAGAAGAAGAAGTTGTTCGTGAGTTTAACTTATGGAAGCGTTCACTGAAACCAAAACACCTGTAAATTTACTTTCTCCAAGATGGCTTTGTGTCAACAACCTGTTGCCATTGACTTTGAACGACTATCTGTCAGATCGTATAAAAAGTCGACCACCTAGAATACAAGATGGCTTCTCGCTAACAACTTCCGCTACTATATGCCTCCTGCAAATGTTTTATCGCAAAAAACAACATTTACACAAAAAAAATCGAAAAGTTGGGGCATAGACGTACCACTTTTTTTAAGATTTAAAATATTTTTTGTGTGTTTTTGTATAGGTATGATTGTTGCAGAGTTAATTAGTTTATTATTACGGACACCAAACAAAAAGAGGTATACCTACTAGTGATGTAACGAATATATTTTTGCATATTCGCATTCGCAAAGTTCGAGCGAATGTTTTGCGGATATGAACATCAGAAAAAAAAATGAGTGTGCTTTAGACCACATGACTGAAGTAAAACTTCACTAACTTATATCTCCCTTTTAACTTCCGTTCGCCTCGCCCAACCGTTCGCCTCGCCCGATCACACTTTTCATAACGCTCTCGTTACGCATTCACCAGCTTACTCCCCAAGTCAAGTGTGCGTATAGAAGTTTTACTTCAAAAAGAGAAGAGACTTTAAATTATAGGATGGACAATGCTTCATAAAATAAGTCTTACGAATCCAACACTTTCAACGAAACTAAATGGCAAGTCTTCCAAGGCAACTGTTGCATCCGAGACTGTTACGAAATTACAGCCTCAAATGCAACTGGCGAAAATGGACTGTAAATCAAATACAAAATATGAAAATGTTTCTCTGAAGTTGGATGAATATATGTGTGGTAAATTATGGAATGCAAGGACAAGGAAAACCAAAGCCCTTGCAACAGTTTGGGCAAGTACTTGCCTTATTTAGAGAGAGTTTGTAGCCACGCGGGTACCTGTTTAGTTTGACAGCCGGCCGTTATGTACAAGGCCGGTAGAGAAGACGAGAAGTTTCGGTAGGTTCGTCAGTTGGTTCCTGGGAGTGCTTGGTGTAACAGCTGGTCAACAAGCCGTCTAAGGTCATGGCAGAAACACACGTGAGCGAAATAATTTCTAACAAACCATCACGAGATAATTCTAACTTTGGCTTTTTATTTTTATTAGTAATTAATTAATCCATATAAATATGTATAGTCCATCTGTACAGGCGCTCATCAGGATTATAATAATTATGTACTTTTGTTCGATACCACATGTTCCGAATTTAGCTTCACATTAATTGATTACTGCAGGTAGTCAACCACCCCTGTAGATTCATTAAATTTAATTAGTTCATGCTCTACTGTTAATGTTGGTGATTTAGAATAAATGTTTCACCCTTTGTTACTATAAACATTCAGTCTTTTCTTTTATTATCCTACCCACATCTCACTTACGCATAGTGCGTACATGTTTATATGTGTTTTATTTTAGATAAGAGGTTATGTGGGATGGCGACGTATGTATTTTAATTAAATGGAATTAAGAATGTTACACCCTTACCAAATTCGAAGGCGGACACATAAAACACAACTAGTTGGCTACAAAATTTCAGGTCATCTCACTGCACTGTGTATTGGTTGTTATTGTGCCCTCCTTTTTTCAGCAAGGTGACATTGGTTGGGTGAGGATAGGACATTCCGGTAGGAACTGTGCACATTATCATTTCAAAAAACCAAACAGCAACCATTTCACTTATTGAATTATCAACGGCCAATGACTTCATAGATTTATTATCCCACTGTTTCGTTTTATCGACACATTCATGAAGCGATATCTGTTTCATATTGTATTTGGTACTTTTATGGGAAGATGATGCCACTTTAAGTGTTTTAGATGCATCCTGTTTTCGTTTTTCGCACATTTCGGAAAACTTTGTTTTATCATTGCTTTCAAATGATTTCTCACAGCCGTTGTAGCCTTTTCTAGAATATTCCTTGTTACACGGCTTGCATTTAGCTCGTTCAGTATCGCAAAGTGTAAAATAAGTCCAAATTTCACTAGAATTTGATATACTCATGTTAATCACTAATCATTCACACTCTAACCTTAAAATTCACTTGTTTTTGTTTACGAGCAGACGACAAATTAAATAAAACAACAGATCGGCTTTTTTCGGATCAACTCGGAAATTCTCGGAACAAGATGTAAACGTGAGCCGCTAAGCCATACATAATTGGCGCCAAATTAAAAAAAAGTCAATATTCGTATTCGCATTCGCATTTGTGAATGTCGATAGCAGATATTCATATTCGCGAATGCTCAAAAAATGACATTCGTTACATCACTTATACCTACCAATTTTCAGAAGGGTGATACTCAATGCCATTACATGACGACTTTTCGATTGCCGATATTAATTGGGAACTTCGAAAGCTAATCCGACAGTGCGTGAAAAAGTTACTAAAGTTGTTATCATGAAATCTGATGTAGTTTTAGATTCTTGTTGTTCACATTGGTTCGAACACTACTGTATCTGCGAAATTCGTTAGGACATTTAAAGATGCACGATATTTCTTGAAAACTATTGTTATATGTTTTCCTAACCGAGCAAATAGAGAGAGCTATAATTTTGCAAGAAAGTCAACGATATCATCTGTGAATATTTTAAGAACAGCTAACCTAATTTACCGTTCAGCGACTGAATATTTTATTATTACACCGAATCAAATGATGGGTGAATTCAAAATAATGCTTTAAATCCGGATTTCTTTGTTTGTTTTTATTTTAAATAGTTTTTATTAGTTAGGTACTTTGATCATCACTAATAATTTACAAGAATTTTACAAAAAAAAAATCAACTTCTGACTCGATTTACTCGAAAACGAAAGCTCAAATCAAAATAAAGTTGTACCACAAAATCGACTCCAAATGTGATGTAGATTCAGTTTCAGTTCCAGTTTCCCACCTGTACCACTTGTTTTCGGACACTGTATTGCAGAGCGGAAATACTGTGACCTTCTGGTAAAATATGCTTAAGGCCTGAGGCAGTGGGGGGGCGGACCGCCCCGGGTGCCACCCGAAGGGGGGTGCCACTTGACCAAGATATTGCACACATGTAACAAAGATATTGTATACACATGAACACGGTCTGTTATTTATATTTTCGTATTCCCCCCGTGGAGTGCCTCGAATTGGACCAATTTTATGAAGTCGAAATTAGCTATTATTTATTTTTTTTTTTTTTATTTGATAAACTAACGTTTAAGACAAGATTTTTATGCATAGCACAAAGGGTAACAATTTTTGCTTATAATAATTGTTATTATTTTTTTTATTAAGTTTTTTCCTAATATCAAGTCCCTACTGTTAACGTTTTTGTTTCAGAACAGCCGAGATTAAGTAAATTTTAGACTAGAAGTAAATTTTGAATGAATATTCTGTAGCCTTAATTTAGTCGTGTTACGTTACAGACAGTATAAATAGATGTAACAAACAATTTGGTGTAATATTTAACTTCTTAACTGCCAATACACATACTCATTGGATACAAAACATTTGTATCCGTTGAGCGCTGGCCTATCCAATTGGTAATCTGAAACCAATACTTTCTGTTTGTGGGACTTGGAGGTATTATGTATTTGAAAGTTTAAAATGTTCCTCCTTTTAAGGGTGATTTTCTTTAATTTATTATTTTATATTTCAGATAAAATTTGTGGAAGTCAAGGCTGAAGGGGACCAGCTTTCTTTTAAACAAATTCAATGGATCCATTATCTGACGGAGTCTAATGTCAGCGCAGAAGTGTGCTATGTTCATAGGAATGTCAAAACATACAGAAAGAAGATGGAAGATAAATTAATAGAAAGTACCGCTGTCACAACAGACACAAAAAAAAGAAGTCCAAAACGGTCCAGAACAGAGTAGGAGAGTTGAACTTTCCCAATGATGTTAGGGTATTTATTCCAACTGCAACTCCTATTGCAACTGACAGAGTTGAAATTCCCAAAGATATAATGGAAATTTCCAAAGAACATAAATCACATAAATGTTACAACAATGACATCCAGTGCATCAAGTAACGTCATCAATCCACCACCTGTCCATACAACAAGCAATATTTCAATGAACGCATTGGACTTCCCCGTGATAGACTTAACTGGTCCTACAAAAGAAGAAAACAAATTCATCTCATCTCCAGCATGCATGCCAGACGGAGGCTGGAAGGTTTGGGCTCACCCAGTATCTCAAGCGGCTCAATACAAGAAGAGGGAGTTTATTAAGTTTTACAGGTTTAAAAGTTTTTCAAGAATTTACCAACTAAACACCTCAGCACAGGTTCTCCTAGTGAGAAACATACAATGTTACCCACCCACACCTTACACCCAACATAATAAAAATTCAAAATACATTATGTAAAAATATTAATAATCAGGTAAACAGTGTAATAAAGGATCTTTCATTAAGCGCTTCCTATCTTTAACCTTTTCTACGCATCACTTCGTTCACACGCGGGGCTATTTATCATTAATCTATATGGATTTTAATATTTGTTTTAAAAAATAAGTCAATTATGTCTTGAAGTATTTTTTCAAGTGTAAATAAACATTCCGATTATCAATGGGACTCTTCAATAATAAATCTTCGACGCTTATCTCAGTAGTGTAATGAATATGTTTGGGTCGGGCGGCCTTATTAATTTTTCAAGGTCAACACAATAAGCAAGTCAACATACCGGAGTAAAGCTCTTCAACTGTGGTGCGATGTCTCGATTGGCTAGATGCATGAAATATTGACACACACTTAAAAAGAGTCGTATAATAAAAACAACTGCAGCTTCACAATTGTTATCTTCGTCACTTTCACTAAGTTCGAAATCTAAATCTATTTCTAAAGTTGCACTAATTATTTCGTCGTCATTAAGACTACGATCCGACATTTTGTTTGTTGGTAATAAAAATAATTTCAATTATTGATAAAAAGACAAACGTCTTCAACTTTTCGTAAAGAGTTATAAAATCACTACACTTGATTGTCAACTAAAAACACTCTAAATCACTTATTTTTATTTGAAAATAATCTAACAATGATGAAATTTTATATATCTACCACAGTTTGAAAGTATCTTTAGTATATTTATAAAAAAACTTATTTTTAAATATGATAAATCAGATAAAATGTCCACAGTAATCACGATAGTTCGCATCAACGAAAAAAGCAAACAATAATTCGATATGATAATGTATTACTCGGCGAGCGTCTTCGCTTAAAAATTTTACGAGTGCTTATGAGAGGCGCCTGCGCAATAGCGTGTGAAAAGACGCGGGAAGAATTCAAACTGATTCATTTTTCGCTCTGAGTTGGGAGGTCCCTTCAAATCTCTGTAACTCTGATTAGGATACGTATTACGGAAGAATATCGCAAGTAGGGTAAAGATTTGAGAATTTTTAGGAGTATAAATTTTACCATATTCAAGTATGTTTCATATACATAACGCCGGAGAAACTTCGCGGCGCACCACTGCGCCGCCCGCGTACAGGGCATGTACGGGGCGGCGCAGTGGTGCGCTTCCCGCAGGGAAAGGGTTAAATTTAAATAAAACAAAGTGTGTGTGAGATATCATCGAAATTTTTTATTTAAAGGCCTATTAATGCCATTATGTATGGAATATAACATGGTTCAACTGTCCGCTGCGGCTTCTCTGGGCGGCGCGCATCTGAGATGTCCAATTTTCCATGACTGGCGCGTAAATCAGGCTGAATTTGACTGATGGCATGGGGTATGTTGGCTTTGAAGGCCGCTGTGGTTTGTGGTTTGCTCGCATAGACCTGCGACTTAAGAAATCCCCGCAAGAAAAAGTCTAACCGGGTCAAATTGCACAATCTTGGTGGCCGGTTCACATTATCTCCAAGTGGGATGACTTTGCTCTCAAATCGCTCATGCAGAATGTCCAATGTGACATGAGCTGTATGGCACAAAGCGCCGTCCTATTGAAACCGCAAGTCGTTGGTGTCCATATCATCCATTCAGTCCAAAAGAAGTTGGTAATCATCAGCCCATTATCTCCAAGTGGGATGACCTTGCCCTCAAATCGCTCATGCAGAATGTCCAATGTGACATGAGCTGTATGGCACAAAGCGCCGTCCTATTGAAACCGCAAGTCGTTGGTGTCCATATCATCCATTCAGTCCAAAAGAAGTTGGTAATCATCAGCCTATAGCGCTCGCCGTTGACGGTGATGGCCTGGCCAACGTCCTTTTCAAAGAAATATGGACCGATGACGCCGTCAGCAAAACCCACACCAAACAGTGACTTTTTCGGGATGCATTGGACGCTATTGTATCTCATGTGGTGGATTGGTATCGTCCCAAATTTAAAAATTTTGTTTGTTGACGTACCTATTCATCTGATTGGTCCTGAGATGATTTTTCGATGAAAATTGAAAGTTTCCAACTGCTCCAGAGCCCATTCAGCCGTTGTCTATGGTCATTTACCTTCAGCTCCTGGGTCAGTTGAATTTTCTACAGGTGCAGGCCCAAGTCATGACCAAAATTCGCCAAGTTGTTTGCGAAAGGCCGAGCTCTTGTGAGCGATGCGAAATCGACTGCCTCGGATTCTCCTGCCATGTTTTCGGCAGATCTTGCATTTCGTCGACGTAAGGGTGTTGGTTGATTCATTACTGAACCAGTGGACTAAAACTACCACACTGCGAATAATCCTCTCGATATGATGCCTATGGCGACCGTAAAATGGGCGAAGCACGTGGAACATTGCCCGAACAGAATACCCATTTTGATAAAACAATTTTATTATTTGCACATGCTGTTGAACGCTATATCCGTCCATGGTGATTTGGCAAAACAGACTAAAATAAATGACAGCCACTTTGACAGATGTCGCTTCAACAATATGGCCGCTATCAACTGTCAAAGTTCGGAAGTCTTCCAATAGTCCTTGTTAGAAGACCCTTTATATAGAAATAAATAAATAAAAAAATTGCAGTCGCCCAGTAAGGTCAGGAAGGGAGTGGGGTACTATATATTTCTCCGCCCACGATGCCCAAAACTTTCATCAGTTCTTCCAAGACGACTTCCGCCAGAAAGAAACTCAACCTTTCTTTGACAAGGAGAAGATTGAAGGACATTGATAAGTAAGTTCGCATCGTCTGTGTAAGTCTGTACTAAACATAAGATGAAGAAACTCTGAAATATCTTGTACACAAGGATTACCTTTTTTTTTTTTTTACAGTGAATACTGTACAAGAATCTCAACTGCTCCCGTCTGGAGCCAGTAAGACTATGATATCCCCAATTGGGGTATGTTGTGCGGCTTAAGGTAGTGGGGAGGGGAAGGAAGTGGGGAAGAGGAAGGTTGGGAAGTACCTGGCTATTCAGATATTCAGATCTTTTTTCTTTTTTTTACATGAGCTCCACACAGGAGGCCCTGAGGAAAATAATTTCCCTCAGGGCCTATGTCATCTTTGGGGATGCTGTGTGGAGGGTTTTTTAGGAAAGGAAGGAGAGGAGAGTTCTGGGAAGGAAAAGGGTTTAAGGGGTGGGTAGGAATCTGGGGTTCAGTATGTCCTGGTCATCCGCCTCCAAGACCTAGACAAACCTCACCCCATGAACCCGGGCACCCCTGCTAAATCACCAAACGTAGCGAACCACTTGGGGTGACCTATGGCAGAGGTGTTGGTTATCCAATAAAGGCTCCCGGGGCAGCGGTACCCATTCCCGCCTCCCAAATTGTAAAGATCTGGTCACTAAACACGGCTAAAGCCATTTTCAAGCAACGTTTCAATTCTGAATGGTGGTCTTACACCAGGGTGATACTGATAGTATCTTCCACTCTGGAACATGCCGCAAATATACTATATATTATTTTAAATGAATTAATAACCGAGGAAGTCACCTCATGGTTCATCTCTCTGCTTCAGAACCTGCATGACTGGTATGAGTGCAGTTCCACCGAGTTGTTCTGGACTACAACCTTCGGGGTGAAGATAATCCTGATGATAGCCAACCTCTGATAAGAGAGGCGCCAGAAGAAAATCTTTTTTTTTCCATTTTTTAAGTTTGATACTTAATTTATATCCATGTAGATTTAATATTCATTTTTGTAATTATTATATTTATCCTAAAACACATTTATAGTTAATAGAATGTGTGTAATTTTTTTTTTCTTTAACCGAAAAGTCTTTCAAAGAATGAGTTCCAAAGATTTTTTTTATTTTTTTTTTCATAACTCAACACAGGAGGCCCTGAGGAAAATAATTTCCCTCAGGGCCTATGTCATCTTTGTAGATGCTGTGTGGAGGGTCTTTTTGAGGAAAGGAAGGAGTGAACATGGGTCTTGAAGAGACCCATGTTGTAGGAGGGAGGAAACACAGAGGCCGGCAAATCGTTCCACAGCCGAGCCGTTGAACTCAAGAACGAGTCGTAGAAACGACCCGTTCTCATGTGAGTAATGTCAACCGTGTACAAATGTTGGGCGCGTGTTTGGCGTGTTTCCCGACTATGCACTGGTGCCGAGGGGATCAATGATGCTAGTTCCTCGGAGCATCTTCCATTGTTATACCGTTAGAACAAGGACAGCATTCCCACCTGACGCCTATGCTCTAAAGATTGCAGTCCGTCTGTTAAGACGGGAGAATCTATCAAACGGATCGCCCGTTTCTGCACAGAGTCAAGGGT
The DNA here is from genome assembly GCA_929108145.2 of Limnephilus rhombicus. Classification (NCBI taxonomy): domain Eukaryota; kingdom Metazoa; phylum Arthropoda; class Insecta; order Trichoptera; family Limnephilidae; genus Limnephilus; species Limnephilus rhombicus. Next base: position 44,810,624 of record OV815283.1, read on the forward strand.
TTTTTTTAGGTATTTTGGAGCTCCAGACCAGAGGTGGCTGCCAAATTCAACCGTGGGGCGCACTTGCGATTTGTACAGGGTTAGCAGTTGGGTACTATTAAAGTATCTGCGGGCCCTGTACAGTACGCCCAGTTTCTGAGAGGCTAACTTAACTCTGGTTAAAAAGATTTTCCATTTACAAAAAAAAAATGTTAGGGAATTCTAAATTTTGTATTTATACAGTCTCAAAATCCTTGTAGCTGAATGCCTAGAAGCAATAACTCGATGGATGTCTTCAAACAAGCTGAAGCTGAACCCATCTAAGACTGAGTTTCTAATGGGTGGCCACAAACAAACGCCAACACTTCAAAGACGATTCACCTATTTCCATTTCCGGCAGCGATATTATTCCAAAGACAAAAGTCAAACAGTCAAACTTCTTGTTGTTAATCAGAAGGTAAGCACCGGTTTTTTTCACCTGAGACAACTCAAGTCAGTACGAAGAAACCTTCCTACAGAGGCAACAAAATTACTGATCAACTCTTACATAGTCTCACAGCTCGATTACGGTAATGACATCTAAGCTAGCCTTCCAAAAGTCAAACTGGCAAACTTCAATCCGTGTTCAATGCAGCGGCACGCTCATAACCGGAGTCTCTAAATATTTGCACATTTCAGAACACCTTCGTAACCTTCATTGGCTCAAGTGCCCTGAAAGAATCCAATACAAATTGTGCTGGATGGTGTAAATTAATCAATGAAATGGCTCCACTTTACATCTCTGAATATGTGTCCCGGAAAATACTGGTCTGAGGCAGTCAAGATGAGCAACATCGTCAGCTATAGGCAGTCTAAAAGAACCTAAACGCAAGCCAAATACTACATTTCGGAGATCGCGCTTTCAAAGTATCTGGGCCTAAGGCTTGGATAGACTCCCTCTAGAACTAAGATGCATAACAGGCCCAACAGAATTCAGGTCCAAACTAAAAACCTTTTTTGGGCTCTCATATTCTTAAATTAAATATACCTGTCTTGAGAGTATCATTGTTGTACTGCCTATGATAAGTCTTAATCACACTTTTCTTATTGGATTAACATTATTCGAATCCTTACACATCAATCTGTCTCTTACCGAGGGACAAATCGTATTTAGATAGATAAATAGATAGATAGTCTGGAGCTCCAAAATACCAGAAAAATACCCTCGACTCTGTGCAGAAACGGGCGGTCCGTTTAATAGATTCTCCCATCTTAGCAATCTTTAGAGCACAGGCGTCGGGTGGGAATGCTATCCTTGTTCTACCGGTATTACAATGGAAGATGCTCCGAGGAACTAGCATCATTGATCCTTTCGGCACCGGTGCATAGTCGGGAAACACGCCAAATGCGTGCCCAACATTTGTACACGGTTGACATTTGTCACATGAGAACGGGTTGTTTCTTCGACTCGTTCTTATGTTCAACAGCTCGGCTGTGGAATGATTTGCCGGCCTCTGTGTTTCCTCCTTCCTACAACATGGGTCTCTTCAAGACCAATTTTCATTCCTTCCTCTCCTCAAAAAGACCCTCCGCACAGCATCCCAGATGACATAGGCCCTGAGGAAATTTATTTTCTGATCAAATCCTTGTACTATTGTGCCGCCCATCATGAAGTTTTGCTTTTGCTTTCCGAAATACGCTCATTGAAGAACATATCAAACGGTATTAGTAGCCTTGCGTCTGTGTACACACTCGATTCACAAATAGATACGAACAGAAGTGCTGCCATCTACGTTTTATAGCCTTGCGTCTGTCGTACACACTCGATTCACAATTCACAAATAGATACAAACGGAAGTGCTGCCATCTATATTATTAATATGCTAAAAAAAAAAGCTACTTTTATAATTCGGTTTCAAATTCAATAATTTGTCAAAGGATGCCGCTAATTACTCTCCGGATATGGAAAGATTGACAGTAATACTTGAAGTTGTGAATAATAGTATCACGCGGCTATATATTAAATATGACGTCATTACCTGTCACAGTTACTTTGTCCCGGTGACTAGCTGTCACTGGTTGGCAGTGGATCCGAGGAACCAGTTCCTGTCAGATTTATAAAATCGTCACCAACACTCAAACTGGGTAAAGCTGAACTAAAAACTGCCCGCAGGGCCTAGCAGTAAAAACCTGCAGAGCAGGTTTTTAACTGCTAGTTATATATTATTGTTAGAATACGTATCAGGATTAAATATGTGTTCCCAATTATGTCCTCTACATTCAAACTGTATCTAAATTTCTCTAAATAAACAATAACAGTATCAATGTCAAGTGACCTCCCAGGTAAGTATGATTCTGTATATTTTCTGCCTGTACAGTACATATTTACGCAGCATTGCGTTTATTGGTCAAATCATTGTACATATAGTTTTGTATCGGTGATCGATGAACCTGTAGATGCAATTTTTAGTCTTAAGTTGTTATAATGATCTATTTGTAGTTAGTAGTAAGATTGTAGAAATATATTATTAATAAGTTTGTACAGTGCAAGTTTCCAAATATTATTATCTCTACATATTATAAATTAGAGTACTCCGCCCTGTCTGTCTGTCTGTTCACGATAAACTCAAAAATTGCTGAACGGATTTTCATGCGGTTTTCACCAGTAGATAAAGTGATTCGTGAGGAAGGTTTTGGTATATAATTTGTCGAGGTTTTGTGTAAATTGGTTGAAATATATTATATATTGTTGTGGACGGGCGGACTGGCAGCGCGCGGTGTGCATTTGATTTGTATGGAAATCTACAGTTTTATGCCAAGGATGATGAAATTTTGCACATGTGACCTTCAAAACAAGAGGAAGGTCAGTGTCTACATTTGATTTCTAAAACTCTGTGTAAAGCCTGGGCATCGCCGGGGACTTCAGCTAGTTAAAAATATTGCATTAGCCCCCCAGGCTCAGGTGTTCACTTTTGGGAGCAACTCAAATATAGGTCTTACAGAAATCGTTGCACCTCCCTTGCTGTCATGTTGAAAAATATGATCTAAAAGGTACATATTAGAAAGAGAAAATACGTTTTGTATTCAAATCTAAAAATTAACCACAAAATTATTAAAGTGTACACCTTTATGAAACCAAAGTTTCCAAATGCAATTTGAAAAAAAAATGTAACTTTAGGAATTTTTGATAAATTATTTTTACACGAAATGACAAAAAAGTAAAGTAACGGTAATGTTCATAATATGTACATTCGTCTAATAAAATATGTGTTTTAATTTTTTTTGTGATCAGAAATTTTAGTTAGAAAAAATGTAAGGTGAACCATTTTTGAAACTTCATTACATAGTATAAAATGTAAGTGCGCTTTAATCTTTTAAACTACGCAACGGATTTTCATACGGTTTTCACCAATAGATAGAGTGATTGTAGAGGAATGTTTATATGTATAATACATGTAAATTATATTAGAGAAAAGCCGAGAAATTCAAAGAAAACATATTTTTGTGCGATTTAAAACGGCTGGCGGGCCGTACTATAGTCACTTTTGAAATTTGTTCTACGGAAGAAATTGGAAAATAAATGTCCTAGAGTAAGTAGGTATTTGATTTTCCCTTTTCAAATATCCAGTGTTGCATTGCAAGCATTGTATAATTAGTGGCGAGTTAATTAGTTTAAATGTATAATACATGCTTATTATAGTAGAGAAAAGCCGATATCAAATATTCAATTCAGGCAGCGGGCAGCTGGCAAGCGGGTGGTGTGGATTTTATAAAGATTGGGTAATGGCGTTGTGTTTTGTTAGCCACAGCAATGTGTGGCCGGGTCTGCTAGTTATGTACACATTCAAAAATTTTGTATATCAAAAATTGTATGTTTATTTCGAATTATAAAATTTGAAAGCCTATTTCATCACTTTTGAAAACAGATTGGTTTAGAAATATTCCATTTATTTGGATTTTATTGCGAAGTGGAAATATTTTGACCTTCTGACAACATCTGCCCGAGGTCTGAGGGTTAAAAAATAATCCATTTGAAAATTGTTGTGTTTTCATCCTGAATGATGATTTGTTATTATTAACCTCTCACTAACTTTTCCATTATTTGTTTTTGGGGTGTTATGCCGTGTTGCGCTACCTCCTTCTTTATCCAACGTTTCGGACATCGTTGCAGTGTCCATCATCAGGACAGATCCCGTAGATGTGTGAACAACATGGCATAACACCCCAAAAACAAATAATGAAAATGCTTTTGGCCGTGAAAATCTTAAAACGTATGCCCTCACTAACTAGTTTGGTTTTCGTTAAAACTCATATAGGTCATAAAAATCGTTGTCTCCCTTACTATAATGATTAGAAATATGATCTAAACTCTGTTAGAAAGAGAAAAACCAGACTTTATATTCGAATCTAAAAATTAACCTCAAAATAGTTCAAATGATCCAAAGTTTCCCGCTGCAATTTGAAAAATATTTATGAATCTTTTGAAATTTTTTATTAATTATTTTTACATAAAAATTCAGAGGTACTTACGATTTTTTTAAAGAGACCGGGAAATTTCATAACTGAATAATTAAAAATTCACAAATGATCCAAGGCTGAAATTGGTTATACAGCAGAATGCTCCAGTGGATAATATATATATCATATTTATGTACCACAAGAGGAATTTTTTGTAAATATTGTAAAATAAGCTCAAATAGTTTCTTTAATAATTTTTTCACTGTTAAATTTGTACAAAAGTACCATCTATATGAGTTGTAAGATCTGTTGAAGAGGTGCTCATGGCTCCACATCTAATAATTACAAATTAAATAAAAGACCATTGTATTTTAATCTCAGAATGTTTTATTTCCATAATTATAAATATCCAATGGCTCGATAAAATACCCAGAAATACATTTTTTCCTAATCACACAACGTAATCAGTCTTCGAGCAAGCTGTGAAGCCGCCCTAAATATCCACCCAACATAACCTTAAAGTCTAAAATATATAATATTTCGACCGGTGGTTTTGGAGCTGGTGGCTGTTGACTGCTGATGGTGTGGGCGCCATGATTAGAAACAATGTACGAGTATCAGACATAACTGCTGATGCTGAGGGCACCCCACCGACCATTAGAATATTACATGCATATTACAACACCGATCAAGGTAAATTACAACTACAACTGATTAACATTCCAAGCATCATAAAATATTGTGACATAGAAAGCAACATATTTCTGATATACCATTTATAATAATAGCGATAATTTTCATTTGGCAAAACATTCTTATATTATGTTACAAAATTTGCTTTAGATAAAACTGACACAAAACATTGTCTGCGCCGCGATGCAAAGTGCCGTCTCTCTCCGCGGAGAGGTGCGACTTCTTCGTTCATCAACTATCACTTCCCCCCGCCCCCCTCGCGGAGACTCGGACATAAAGATGCAGGCTGGTTGATCTTCATTCCATAAATCCTATCTTACAATAATTAATGTTTACACTTAAGCGCTAATTTAGAGTATAAAATGTGATACAAGAATAGGAATAGAAAGAATGTACTAATATATATATATTATAAAATCATCGACGTTAAAAAATGCATGTATAAAATTTTATAAAACGAATACAAACCGATAAATTGGATATGTAGACTGTGACACACGATATTACATTATAAAATATGGTTTGGTACATAAATATACTCGAGATGATTTGTGTTTATCAAAAATACACCTCCATATACACTACGCTTTACATCTGAATGTGCTTTTCCATTTGTATTGTGACTTTTATCACGTGCTCCTATCTAGTGTCATTGTACGTACTTTCAAAAATACTCTTTTCATATAAATACAATCTCATCCAGAAGCAAAATAGCGGCTCCCGACTTCGACTCCCGTCCTAGCCAAGAAACAATATATCTTTAAATTGCACCATTAGTGATATTCGCACATCGCTGGAAAACCATAATGCAAAAGTAACATAAAATAGTTGGAATCCGTTAACTCTGTGACATTGATCCCTTTGTGCCTAAAATTAACCTCTACAATACTGGCCGAATAAACAAACAAACAAACAAACTAAACACTCTGATCCCTTCTGTAATTTATTATCATCAAATGTTCCAACTCCCAATTGGTGGATTGAACTGTTCAACTGCTGAGCTGTCGACTGTCGAGTTGATCCAGGGCAAGCACAGTATCATCAGAGATGGCGCTAATAATCTGCAATTGCTAAATGAAACTGGTATGAAATGAATGCACTACCATCGTATCCGTCCGACTCCACTCTCCGGTGGTCATCCCTACTGGATTTGAGGCCATCGTATTCTTATTGTAAAACTTAAATTGTACGGGAACACATCACAAGTTCCTCTGTGGTCAGTTTGTCTACTGATGAGAAATTATATTAAAATTAACCTTAAAAATATAATCCGTTGCATTCAAAAGAAGTCAGCATTAAAAAGTTCGTTTTTTTAATAAAATATGGCAACACTGACATCAATATGTCTTATCAAAAAGTTACTATACCAAAAGTGTAAATCTTTATCCAAAATTTGAAAGTCTATAGAATTTCTTTTGAACCATTTAAATGTATGTTATTTTTAAAGATAGATACATAGAAGTTTTCATGCACAAAGATGATGTTTTGAGCGTTTATGCTTGGTGCATGCATCGCATCTCATAATATAATCAATGGATTAATCAAGGATAAATTAAAACTTCCAGTAAATCCCGGGACATATCAAATGACACAAATGTTTAGATTGTTTTAAGTAAATTTTGATAACACGTAAATCAATAACGAAATGATAATATTTTATACAATAATTAGTTGCCATCCAAAAAGGCCGAAAACTGAAAATTTCCTTCTAACTACAATCGTAAAATTGAAAAATATATGTTGTCAATAAAGCTGTATCACTGCGTAGTGTGGAAATAAGACTCCCTTCTTAACAGCACATTTGATTTTTCTAGTTTTTAAGCAATCACTAAAAAAATAAAAGTCACAAATCTCAGCCTTCTTGAATAAAAATAATATTTGTTTTCACAGAAATAACTATAGAAGGGATTTACTGGCTTCCCTCATCGGTGTTGCCATTGGCCACCGCTTCTTCTTTTTCTCCGTTCTCGGCGGGCTTGTCTTCGTTCTTCTCCTTGTCGGCCGCCTTGTCCTTTTCCTCCTTTTCCTTTTCTTCCTTTCCATCCTTCTTTTCCTCTGAGTTCTGCTTCTTTTCCTTGCCGGCCTTGCCCTTGGCAGGTGTGGCGGGTTTAGGCTTGGGCTCCAGCGATGGGTCCAGCACGATCTTGCCGATGTTCTTGCGGTCGTGCATCTTCTGCATGGCTTCGGGGACCTGCGGGCAAAACAAACAAATTAACATCGGGATAAGAGACAAACCATTTAAGATAGACAGTTTGTCTACCTGCCACCAGGAGTGGGGAACAATAAAATAAGAATTTTAAACAATAACATTGGCTGTACTAAACTTCACACCATACAGCATTATTCCATACGCCTAAATTACAAAACCAATTCAGTAGCAAATTCGCCTATTAACATTAACGGTGCTCTTCATACCTGTAATAATATTTGCCTAAACTCTAATATCAACATTTTTTCACATTCTTTGCTCACATTTTAAAGATATACAGCCTTACTAAAAAACGCAGTGAAATTTTTATTCAATTGACAAACGACCGCGGATGTGAAAACATTACTAATTAAAAATTTGTTCTTTGAAAGAAATACACATGGTTTCCACGGCCTGAGAGGGTAGTTTATCTCTGTTTTAACCATTGATGTCCGAACGATATTTGTAATTTTTCCATAGTATTTTGAATGTTCTATATATTTCTTATTTTTGAAGGTGTCGTAAAAACAAATACCATTTATGAAAACAAGATAAAATTACTATTAGTATTTGAAATACACTTTAGCTTTCAAAAACTGCCATATTTTAAGATTCAAACTCGGAAAAAAATGGAAAAAAATTTCCTCCCACAACATTTTTGACCAAAATGTAGAGAAATTTAAATAAAATCAAAATTTAAAAAACACAGTCCTTTTATGTAATAAATTTGGAAGGAAACTATCACCTCACTTTTTCGTCGTGTATACAATAAAAAAATAATAAAAAATTTCAAATTTTTTTTTATTGCCAAAAAAATAACTTAGAAATAATACCGAAATTTAAAACAGATTTCTTGCATCTCTAAAGACGTTAATTTTTTTGATACGTTTACGAACACATGTATTAGATTTTAATATTATAAAAAATTATCACTTTTAAGAAATCCTCTTAAAATGAAAGTTTTATCTTTTAAGTAACCTATAAAAAACAATATTCTGACAGTTCAACTTTGAAAGTACGGCGTTTGTACAATAACATGATTAAACTGATGTAAACCACACAAATTAGGGAACGTACCCATACTACGTGACCTCTTCGGGGGGGGGGGGGGGGGGGGGGTCTTCAAAATGTCACGCTTGGTACAAATGAGCGGCAGTTTGCTTAGGATTTTGGTCACCGGGGGGGGGAATAAAAATTACAAAAAATTGGTCACGTAGTATGGGTACGTTCCCTAACATGGTAAATATATCAATTATGTGAACAGAAGAGTAATTTCGTCACTACAATAGAAATTATTAAGTAAAATCACAAAATTTTCGATATCCCGCCATAAAACACACCGAGCTGTTTTGTCATCGCGGGCTGTCGCGGGCCAAAGAACTAATGCATAGGCGCGCCAATAATGCCCCTTGCGGAGAAAAATTAAAACAACATTGTTTCCTAGTAAATTAAAACCATATACAACGTTGTCACATCTTCAATGCGTTTTAACAGCGTGACCACGTAAGAAACGTTATTGGTAATAAAACGTGTATAATTTTAGTGTATACGAGGTTTATTTATGTTATTGCAATAACACAGTTAATCGGTCGCGCTGTGGTTTTTTTTAGTAAAGCTGATAGAGTAAAAATTGTTAAATCTGCATATTCTCTTCACATACAGCACCACTTATCACGCTTACAAACATGCTCACACAAACAAACACACTTATATATATTTTTGAATGTAGCTATTACTTTGTGGTTATCCATTATAGAAAAATGAAACAATACAACTTTGTAAAAACCACTTATATAATGTGCAAATCTGACCGGTTTCGGAACAAACGTCTTTGTCAGGGAAAGCTTATACTAATTTGACAGTTTCAAACAATGTTTTATTATGGTAGGGGTGGAGCCGTTGTTAGTTAATAATGTAGATTGGGTGGGTAGGTATTAGTGTAGAGTGGGTGGGTAGGGGAACAAATCCATGATTGGGCTATATGACAATATTTTTTGTTTGTTGATAATAGATTCATTATTTTTAAGGGATTTTTTAATTTCCAAAGCTTCTAAGTTATCTAAACATTTTCCTTTATGATTAATATGAAGAATATTTATCCCTGTATTTTTTTCAAAACTATGGTTATTTTCAATGATATGGTTAGCGAACTCAGAAAAATTATTATTATTAAGACACCTATATTATATTATAATTATGTTCTTTGATTCTGATTTCAAAATTACGAGTTGTTTTTCCAATATAAAATGAGGGACAATCATTGCATTTGAGTTTATATATTCCAGAATTAGTCAATTTATGGTCTTTATCTTTAGTATTTCTCAAAAAAATTACCGATATTATTTCTTGTATAAAACGCTGGTTTAATATTAGAAGGGAGATATTTGCAACATTGAACTGAAAAATTATTAATATACAAAATTTTATGCCATTCTTTATATCATTAATATTATTAGAATTGTATAGATATTTATTTTTTGAAATTTTGCTCAGTTTTTTGTTTAGGATGTTATCAATTAATTTTGTATTAAATTAAAAAACACACTTTGTAAAGCACCACTTTTTATTAGAATTGATATTTAACAGCCAACCAGGTTTCGCTCATCTCGAGCTTCATCAGGGCTTATTATAACAACTAAAGATAATTATCTACAGACATACATATATAAAAGAAATTAAGAGAATGAGTGAAAGAGATAGCAACAGAATAGGCAACACCCTATTGGTGCCAGAAAGCGATACATATAGAAAAGAGGGAGACAAAAATAATTACAGGATGGGTAAGTAAAGGGGGAAGGGAGAGGGAGGGAATTGTTTAAGAAGATGTTAACGGAATAAATTAAAAATGGGACTATCAGATAAATTGATTTGGTTATTAATAATGTTTGATTTATTATTGACGGCTTTTTTGATTTCGAGAGCTTCTAGATTGTTTAACCGAATTCCAATTCCATTTTTATGTAATATTTTAGTCCCGGAAGTTTTATCGAATGAGTGGTTAGTTTCTATTAGATGGTTTGCGAATTCTGAAAAAGCGTTACTATTTAAACATCTTAGATGTTCTCTAATTCTTATGTTTACGTTCCGGGCCGTTTTTCCGATATAAAACGCAGAACAATCATTACAATTTAGTTTATATACACCAGAGTGGCTAAATTTATCGTCAATATCTTTAGTGTTAATTATATTATAATTATATTAGTGTTAATTATATTATAATTAACACTAAAGATATTGACGATAAATTTAGCCACTCTGGCGTTAAACATGTCATGTTAAACTGCGCGTGAACGGACCACGAATTATGGGAAAATAAAAATAATATGGGAAAATAAAAATAATATGGGAAAATAAAATTGCATGAAATGCAAAAGTATTTACCAACATTAAAAGTTGGTAAATATTAGGATTTACTGGAAAAATCTTAAGATTTACCATAGTATGGGCTTTTACAGTAACATATATAAATATAATATAAATACATGAGTGACAACTTACATCTTCAAGTGCCCAGGTGGAGTCTACATTGGGTTTGACTACCCCCTTCTCCCAGAGCTTGATGACTTTGTCGAAGGTGTTGCGCACATACTCGGCGCCCCCGTGCTGGAACAGCAGGTGGCGCAGGTTCAGGCCGGAGAGGGTCTTGTTCTCATCAAACAGCTTGATGGGAGACACCTTGTCCACCTGCCACCAGGAGCGAGCGGCGCTGAAGAAGCTCTTGGTCTCGCCCGTCACCACGTTGGAGGAGCCGTACAGGATGTACTGGCCCATGGGCTTCAGCAGCTGGTAGCCGCGGTTGCATTCCTCACCACACAGACAGTCCAGTACGATGTCCACACCGTCGGGGCACACCCTGGATAACAATAAACAAACAAATGATTAAGAGATCAATAAATTAGGACCAATATGTGATCCTTGAATTTAACTAAAACATTGTATCAAAACATGCCGCTTGATGGGGTAGATTTCTTGACTGCCAGCGTTTTTAAGGTTAAATTAAGGGTTAAACTGAGTTTTATGCCAGGAAAAAGTGAGTTCTGATATACGGGCTGAAATATTTGATTTGGCTGTAGTGAACATATCTATCGTCCCGTTGATTAGTCAGACATCTCCAAAGATCAAGTTGTGAGATAATGAAGAAAGACTAACATTTTAATGCTCCCCATAAATCAAATATTATTTACGTGCCGTGTTCTATATATTAAATATGCTATAAAATAACAACTCCAGATATGTTACACCGTATTAAGGCGATGCACTGCTAAGTAATGCTAAATTGTGTGTTTTTGGTTTAAAAATTAGATCATTTAGAAATATTTTAGATGCTTTAATTAAAAACTGCTAGTAGAACACGTACAGGGTGCGGCAAAACACACGTGCAGTTTTGAAGGGCTATTAAAAAAAAAAACTACAGAAATGAGATATATTTTATTTTATTCGTTATATCATGCCGTTTTATGCATCAAGTCCTGAAGATGAAATCGGAAAGATGATGGCCCCCAGCATCGATACATTAATGAAGGCGATTTCTGAAGTTTTCGGATGCATTTTGGCACATCCCGATGGGCGTAATGGCGATTTCATCCCGAATTCGATCATTGAGTTCTTTCAAGGTGTGAGGCCGGTGGATAAAAAACTTTTTCCTGCAGATAGTCTTACAGGAAGAAGTCGCAAATGCTTAAAGCAGGTGAGCGCACAGGCTACCCCTCAGCGAGACGAGGCGCGCGGGGAACTTGCACACCACACGGTCACTTTTGAGGAGTGAAGACATCTCTCGTGAAGTTGCCTTGGGTTATTTCCTGCCCAGTACTGAAAATTTTGTTTATTCGGTATGCCCATCGAGATGTGCCAAAATGCAGCCAAAAACAAAAATTGCCTTCATCAATGTATCGCTGCTGGGGGCCTTCATCTTTCTAACTTCATCTTCAGGACTTTATTCATAAAACAGCATGATGTACCGAATAAAATAAAATAAATCCCATTTCTGTAAGCATTTCTGTAATCCTATTTCAAAACTGTACTGTTTGTTTTGCCGCACCTTGTATTTGCATTTGAAATAATCGAATATTTTTATGTTTAGTCTTTTTATAAGAAACAAAGTGTGAGGCTTGTAAAAACTACTTCAAAGTTCAAAATATCCTACTTCTCCTTTTCAATTATGATTTTATTGTACATTGTGGGAAATGAAATTCTTTAGAAAATGATCATAAAACATTTAAACAATAGAGAACTCCAGTCCAATTTTTTTTTATGAATAAAGACCTTCAAACTTAAATAACTGCATTTTTATTTTTATTTTTATAGTTAGTTTTAATAGTTAAAATAATTGTCAAAGTTTTAATTTTTCAAGACCCCCCGAAAATCACCGTATCTATGGTGGATTGTGTGACGTCTTCACCCACCGATAGTTTATTTACTTTCAAGTTGTCATTTTGAATTTTTGAATGTAAGAATTAAAATGGCGGAATGAATATAGCATGACTCGATGACTTTTGTGTGAGAACACGAGGCGTTTTTTATTCAAGATTAACTGCTTTTAATATAGAAAAACATTGGTAAAATGTCCACATTTCACCGCTACTGTTTTTGTATTTTAACAAAGTGCAATATATAAACAATAAATCATCTTTTTCATTGCAAATACAGACATCGTAAGCCATTGTTGTACATTGTTTTATGTACAGAAACACATACAGAAACACTGGTATTTATTATACACTGATTATGACGATTGTGTAATAACTTGTATAAAAAGCCCTTGATACTAAAAACAATTCGAAAATACGATCGATGTATCGTAAACCAAATGTCGAATATGACTTATTTATGACTATATTTTCGACTATACTTAACCTCAAATATAGCCCTTTTCTGTCATAATTTTAATTGATGAGAGCCTAAATAATGTTTCTAATAAACACAATAACTATTATTTATCTAAATCTCTTTAACAGTATGAAAATAACCACACAAAAAAAAACACGAAATGTTGAATGGCGTGCGTGTCTTCCGTGTCGTGGCGTAAGATTTCAAATGCCAATACATCTTGATGCACTTCGGTGAATAGTTAGCAGGTTGGCAGTGACGTCACCACTAACCATTTCAGTAATGCCAACTTGACGCTGTGTTTTTTCGAGAGGTTTAAAAATGCACTTTTAAATAATTTTTTAAAAACTCTGCGTTTAATATTATGAAATAAAACTTATATATTCAGAATCAGCGGTTATTGGTCTATATGAACATATTTTTTTAAAGCCATAATATAATAAAACACCCATTTTGGCCCATGTTTTTTTCTTGAATAAATTAATACAGGCAGCTGGTGTTAAAAAGGAATTTAAGCCATCGCCATGATATTTTACTCGCAATTCTCGTAATATTTATTTTTTAAAAAGGGTAATGCGCTTGAACTTACTTGCGAACTTCGCTAGTGTAGTCGCTGCCCCTCTCGAGGAGGTGGTCGATGTTGCCCGACTCCTTGAGGGCCTCGTGCTTGCTTTTGGAGCACACCCCAAACACTGTCACATCCTTCACCGACTTGCACAGCTGCGCTACGGCTTGTCCCTGGGAACACACAACACACAAACATTGTTACATTTATTTATTTATAACTCATTCTGAATAACAATAGAGTACTTATATACTATGAACTTATAGTGATAAGTAAAAAGAGAGAGATCACATCTAAGAATTGAACCCAGGACCCCTGCCTTGCAATCCGGTCCAATCCCCTTCGGTCATACCAACTTAATCAAAAAGTTTAAGGCCACCGTGTGGCGCTGTAGGTCGGAATTCCTTATTTTTGTTAGGTCACCACACAGTGGCGGCCAGCTCTAGGTGCGGAGGAGCGTCGCACTCCCGAAATTTTACAATATACACTCGGTTATAATGCATATGTAGTATAGGTGCCTCCTGGACTGCACGCGTAACAGAGCAGATTGATGTGTGCCTATATTCAGTGTGGTGGTTCGTTTTGCAAATCGATCACAGGATTTGCCAGAGTTCTTCCATAATTTTACAATGAGCCAAAATCGTAGGTAGGTTGAATGCTTTGCAAATTTTACGAACCCGCGGACGGCGATCGAAAAATTTCCACATCAAAAGGAACAGTTCGTTCTGTAGCATGTTAAACGGGGACACGTTTGTGTCATATTATTATCCATATTGTGTCTTTATTTTGTAAAAGTTACGCTGTACTGAGTACATCTACATTTGTGCGAGTTTTCGATCTGTTACAATTCAAGGATTTTTTATATGAATATCTCAGAAGAGTAGCAGCTGCTCCAATCTTAAGCCAGTGAGACTATGGCATCCCCAATTGGGGTTTGTTGTGAGATTGAAGGTAGTTGAATGGGGAAGAGGAAGGTAGGGAAGTGCTTGAAGACTTGGCTATACAGATCTGGTCACCAAACATGGCTAAAGCCATTTCCAGCAAGGTCATCTTTCAATTCTGAATGGTGGTCTGAGAGCATCATCCGCTCTGAAATGTGCCCCAAATACATTGTTTTAAATGAATTAATTGTGAAATAACACAAATTAATCAAATAAAATTTATTTGCCCACGCCGGATTCGATCCCGTGACCTTTGGAATGCGAGTCAAAAGCCTTATGCCTCACTCCGTCCGTCCAAAACACCATTGTGAATTTTTGACCAAAAATAACATGAATACTTTCCAGCAGCCTTCTTTCTAATTCACCTGATCTGGCTCCCTGCGACTTTTTCCTATTCAACCGACTTAAAAAACCACTTTGCAGAACCCGAGTGCATGTCATGAAAACATCAAAAATGGCTCTGATTGACATTCCGAAAATTGAATACCAGCGGTGTTTTCAAGTATTGGTGTTAGAGAGTGTTCAAGAATTACCCCCCCCCCCCCCCCCCCCCCTGTAACGCGCCGTAATTAATTCGCTAGTTTTTTTTATCTAAATAAAGAAAAACATGTTACGTAACGCGTTGTTCGAACCCCCCCTCATAATGCACAGTGACGTTTCACAAGACCCTCCCCCAAGTGTGTTACGTAATACTTGAACGGGCCCCCTATTATGATGAATAAACTTGTATTTTAGATTTTATGAATAAAGCCTTAGAACTATTTGATCATGCTAATATATGTATCTAACTTCGACTAAGAACTACCAACATAATCTTCATTTTCTTAATGCAAATTTTTTGGCTGCTATTTTTATATGTGATTGATTGCAAGATTCTACCCGAATTTAATTGCAATGTAGATAGTGTTTGGGTAAAATATGTTGAAAAATGGACAAGCTAATAATAATGATAACCCCCTCACGCTAATTTGTTCGCATTTCCGAACAACTCATATAGTCACATAGATATTGTAGTGTCTCCCTTACTATCAGGTATTAGAAAGAGAAAGCACCACGCTTTATATTCCAAATCTAAACCAAACCTTAATTGCAAAATAATTAGAATGTAGACCTTTACGAAACCAAAGTTTCCGACCGCAATTTAAAAAAACAAAATTATAAAACTTTTGAAAAAAAATTTATCCATGAAACGAGAAAAAAGTGAGTTGACCATAACGTGTGTAATAAATACATTTCCTAATAAAATATTTGTGTTTTTATTTATTTTTTCGTTATCAGTAATTTTGGTTAGAAAAAACTTAAAGTGAGCCATTTTTAAATTATATATATTTGAGAAAGTATACATTTATTTCGAATTATAAAACTGGAAAGCGAATTTAATCACCTTTAAAAAAAAGTTCCATTTATTTCGATTTTATTGCGAAGCGAAATATTTTGACCTTCAAGCTAATAAGTAGGTATATAAAAACAATGTAGAAAATTTACTACAAAGCCGCCGGTTTTCCACCCACCCGCTTGGTAACAGAGATATTTGCAGATTCAGAGGCTTTTTGTCTGCATTGCTCAAGTTTCCCCCCAAAAAACAGAAGGAAAAGATAATGCGGTGAAAAAATAAAACAAATTAAAAGATCGCGGCAAGTAGACACGTACGTAATTGGGCAAAGAAATTTAATTTCCGCGCGACTGTCCCTTAATTGAATGAGAATATGATTATAGGCCTATGGGCTACTATGTAGATATATTTGAGTGAAGATTTCAAAGAAAAAGGGAATACAATAATTACTAGTCTAGTCGCGCCTTGCCCCGCGCGTGGGCGCCATATAAAGGCGGGAAGGATATAACTTTAAAAGGGTTAAGCCGACAGGTCCTAGCCGAGAAACAATGGCGGAACTTTACGTTCTACATTCTTACGGCGTGTTAAGGAAAGTGACAGAGAGGAATGTGGGATGCGAGATCGTAATATTCTAAGGCGAAAGACATGGGAGAATTTTAAATAAAGTTCGAATGAAAATTGTCAAGGAGTGGCGCGAAATATTTTAGGAGAGTGAGTGCTGCCATAATCCTGTTTCTACTAAAATAAGCATAAAAGTAGGTAGGTACCTACTAAAAGTTTTTTAATCTATTTTTATTACAGACATCGACAATGATAGAGAAAGATAATATCTAATATAAAAATCACGAGTGTGCAGTTCACACGCGGTAATCTTTAGAAACTAAAGTAGGCAAGAGTGGGAGGGCTACGAAGCTACGAGGAGACCGATTATTCTATCTCATTCTCTCGCAGGCTAAATCCTACAGATGTATGTATGTGTTTGTTCCTTTTTAGTATCGCTTTTTCTTTTCAACGAGTTTAAAATCACAAAGGTGCTAAAGAAATTTTCACTTCAATAATGGATAAATTGAAGGGTTTTCAAAACACCCGTATGGATGGGAATTATTTATCAAAGCACAAAAATATGTATTTATACACAAGTTTATTGTAAATACGAGTAGGTGGTCGAGGGTAATGAATGTAACATGGGAGTAAAAAGCATCAATAAATGATTTAGATCTAAGGCCGAAATCGTGTCGGGTTAACGACATTGGGGGCAACCGCAATGCTCGTAGGGCCGCAGAGACACCTCGCCGCGTGAAAAACCTATGTTTTATACCTAGGGAGGCACTGCGTCATGCGGAAGCTATATTTTTTTATTATCGAGAGTGGTTCAGTGGTGAGGTGAGCGGCGGCAGTTAGTACCTACCCGCCATCGATTTTCCTACCGGTATTGCCAGCCTGTCTGGCGGCACGCGACACTAGCGCCGCCTACCGCCGGCAACCACATACCCATTACATTACTAACTGCGTGTTCCTTTTCAAAATTAAAACAAAAAACTGCGAAGATTATTAAAGATATTTACTTTATTACAAATTGATTAGGGTTCTATAATTCATTAACAACCTACAAATCTACATGATAACGTTAATCAAAGCTGGTGCGCAACATGAAGTGTTATACAAGGTTATTATTTAGGGATGTGAATTCCAAAAATAGGATCATTGGGCAGAAAAGGTCAAAGGTAAAACGGCGGATGGCCTTTATTGAAATCAACAAGTGAGCTGTATGGCTCTACAAGTTGCCTATTTGAGGTTTCCCCGATGAATTTCTAAAGGGAAGCAAATAATTGAGGATTAATTTCCATCCTCGAGTACGCCTACTCAAAAGTCTATCCAAACATTAATAGGTTACTTTGCACTAATTTGAGAGGATTTAATATTAAATCTCCGTAGTAAGCGTTCAAAAAATGAAAAGATATAGTTTGAAGGGGAGATATGTAAATACGAATGTTAGAGGGAGCGCATTAATATATTTTAAAAAAAAACGATTGTGATAATATCTTTACATAGTATAAAATGAAGTCGCTCCCGCTGTCTGTGCGCTTAAATCTTTTAAACTACGCAACGGATTTTCATGCGGTTTTCACCAATAGATAGAGTGATTCATAAGGAAGGTTTTTGGATAGGTATTTAATTTGTCAAGGTTTTGTGTAAATTGGTTGAAATATATAAATAAAGGTAGTGAGTAGCGGGCTGGCAAACGGTCGGTACGGATTTGATTTAACAGATGGCGTTGGTTACAAATATTGGGTAATGGCGTGGCGTTGTGTTTCGATAGCCACAGCAACGTGTAGCCGGGTCTGCTAGTTTATTAATAAAACAATACTCGTTTAAAATAGCGCGAAAATGTCTAAAGTAGCAGAGGGAATTTCATAGAATTACCGTTTCGGCTCAGCACAATAATTATAAATTATTCGGCTCAGCTCAATAATTTATTAAGAACTTATAAACAAGTGTTCAAGGAAAATGTGTTACAGAAATACGTGAATTAGAGCAACTGATATTTATGGATTCTATGGAAAAAAATCTATGTTAAGTTGTGTTAAGTATGGCAAGTAAGTGTCAAAGTGTCAAGTAACATTCCGTGATTTTTCTAGTATTTAAAATTACACACTGCTATACATTACTTAAAACTTGTAGTATAACAGCATGCTTTGGAAGGCTTCCAGTTCTTTTAGATTAAATCGGGAAATTAATTATTTTCAGCAAAACTTCTGAGCATTATTGGAAAACTTCGCAGAAAACTTGGTTGGCGGTAAAGTTATTAGTCTATACAGGGTGTTAAGGGACGTACTTGACTTACTTTAACCAGTGATTCCTGACATTATTTGGAGTAAAAAATGTAAATGAAATTTTGGTCTCCGGTGACTTTTTTTGATTACTTTTTTTTTTTTTTTCAAAATTTTTTTCTTCAAAATCAAACAAAAAAAAATTTCTTCCGCATGTCGTCACTGGTCACTCAGCCGGGTGTCCAACGAACCCCTTACCCCGCCTCCAACTGTTCAACAACTACCATTTTTTTATGTTTTTGTAGAAAAAAAAAAAAAAAAAACATCAAAAATGTCACCGGAGACCAAAATTTCATTTACATTTTTTACTCCAAATAATGTCAGGAATCACTGGTTAAAGTAAGTCAAGTACGTCCCTTAACACCCTGTATACTTACTTCGTATAAGCTTTCCATGAAGTGTCTAAAAACTTTTTACCCTACTTGCTGAAATAATGTTTATTAACGGATATCCTGAAAGTGTGATTCAGTTGGAAAGAAGATGGGTATAAGTATCGAGACGTCTGTAGTCTGTAATTTTAAATATGGCGGAAGTTTTACGGTCGCGAATGAAATCAATATGTGATTTATTTCAGGAGGTAAAACCGGTCAAAATGCATGCGCACAGAGTGAAGTCAAGCGAGGAAATTGAATAAATTTAAAGCACAACTGTCAAAGTTTCGGCGACGCGCGACGGAAGCAAACATTCTCGGTGAAACGGCGCTTCAAGACACCGATGACAAGTTAACTAACTTTCAACGATGTTTAGGTACTACTATTAGCGAGTTCTGGTTCTATCGTTGTCCACGTTGTCATTATTATTATTATTGTCGTTTATTTGATTTTTTTAATTTTCACGCCAGAAACTCGTAGGAAAAGGAATTAAAAACTTCTTTAGCACCGTTGTTATCTTGAACTCCATGAAACGAAAAATAGCGACATTAAAAAGAGAAAAACACAAACATCTATCGGATTTAGTCTCCGAGAGAATGAGATAGTGTAATCGGTCTCCTCTTTGTGCGGCGCTTCGTAGCCTCCCCACTCTTGTCTACTTTAGTTTTCTGAAGGTTTCACTTCTACCGCGTGTGAACTGTACACGTGAAATTTTATTATTTTTATTATTTCCGTTTATTTGAATTTTTCTAGTTTTCCTGCCAGAAAGTCGGAGGAAAAGAGCGGGATAGCGTTCACTTTTTAAATTTGCCATCTTCAAATATTGTATCAGACCGAGTTAACCGCCGATAGTCGCAATCTGCCGAATTTGTTACACTAAATCCCCGGTCAGATTATTTATTTTATTTATTTATTTAAACGCCCATAGGGCTTTTACATAGAATGCAGTAAATTTTTTAATTACAGTGAAAAGAATGGGTTTACAAAATACAATACACAATACAAGTAACATAATATTTGTTAAAAACAAAATATAGGTTACATAAAATATAAGGGTTAAAAAAAAAAATAAAATAAAAAATTTAGGTTACATAAAATATAAGCGTTAACAAAATACAGGTAACATAAAATATAAGAAACAAAATATAGTCCATAAAATATAGTAGTTGACATAAAGTAGGTAATTTTTAAAATTGTTGTTCTCATTAGTTTATGGGATAGGTAGAAATAAATAGTTGGCACATATGGCGTTTGAAGTTTGCTAAGTTCAAATTATTGTCAAATACATCCAGATTGTTTAAGTATTTGTTACCAAGACTATGCAAACGTTGTATTGGAGAATGTAAATCATAGTTCGAATGAGATGTACGTATATAAAATGTCAATGTTTGTCTAGTTGTTCGTGTAGGTACATGTAGATTTATTAATTGCAGAAGTTCACAACTGTCGAATTTAGAGTTTAATAATTTTAATAAAAAAGTTAGGTCGTTTATTTTTCGTCGGTTTTCTAATGTTGGAATATTTAAAGTATTCATTAACGACGGATAATTTATGTGCTCTAAAGGGATGTTAAGTTTAAAATTTACAAAACGTAGAAATTTTCTTTGAATTCTTTCAATAGTATGAATATGAATTTTATAGAAGGGCGACCAGACTATGGAGTTATATTCTATTAGGCTTCTAACAAGGGATGTATACAGTCGTTTAATGATTTGTAACGATTCAAAGTTTTTAATTGTTCTTAACACAAATCCTAAAGTTTTCATACCCTTATTTGCAGTTTGTTGAATGTGAACCGTGAAGTCTAGTTTCTCATCCATTATTATGCCAAGATCCCGCATTTCCGATACTCTTTCTAAATTTATTTTATTTATTGAATAGTCGAATAACAGTGATGTTTTTTTTCTGGAAAAGGTCAAAGTTTTGCATTTTTCTACATTCAAATATAGATTGTTTTGTGAGCACCAAATTTTTAGCATGTCTATATTTGATTGAAGAATTTCACAGTGATTAAGGATAGTTATCTCTTTATATAATTTAATGTCATCAGCGAAAAGCAACACTTTGACGTCTTTAAAGCAGTTGACTATGTCATTTATAAAAATAAGAAATAAAATTGGGCCAAGATGACTACCTTGCGGTACTCCACTAGTGGCAGAAAATGGTTTGGATATAAAAGATTTTATTTTTACAAATAAAGTTCTACCTGATACGTAACTACTTAGCCAGTTCAACATATTTGCTCTGATTCCCAGAGCATGAAGTTTTCGGATCAGTATTTTGTGGGACACTTTATCAAAAGCCTTCGAGAAATCAGTATATATACAGTCAACTTGTTTGTTTTTAGAAAATGACTCCAATATATAGTTTTGAAAGATTAATAAGTTTGTTGAAGTTGATCTTCCTCTAATGAAGCCATGTTGTTTGTCATTTATTATCTCTGTTAACGTGGGATATATTTCATCAAGAACTAGAGATTCAAAGATTTTGGGTAATACAGATTGTATGCATATAGGTCGATAGTTTGAAATGTCAGTCTCATCGCCTTTTTTAAGTATTGGGATAATATAGCTGGATTTCCAGTAGACAGGAAAACGTCCAGAAGATAGTAGCTGGTTAAAGAGAATGGTTAGTGGTTTAGACAATACAGAGGAGCAATGTTTTAGGAAAATTGGCGGGATGGAGTCTGGGCCTGCAGATTTGTTAATGTCTAAGGAACATAGTTTCTTTTTGCAAGATTCTTCTGTTATGTAGCAGTCTGTTAAATGTATGGTTTTTTTAAATGAGTATGAAGGAATTTTTTCTTGTGGTGTTTCCTCATCGTAAACATTTTTAAAGAAATCTGAGAAAAGATTTACGATATCTTGTGTGCTGTTAGCACATTTGTCATCCATATGCATTTGTGGTGGATAGTCTGTGTTGTCATTGTTTAGTGTTTTGATAAATTTCCAAAGATTATTTGAGTGCAAAGCTGTGTTTTCGATAGAGTTTATATATGCTTTATAACAGATTTTAGAAAGATCTTTGCATTGTTTTCTAGTTTCACTGAAAATTGCATAATCGATCATCGATCGAGTTTCTTTGAATTTTTTATGAAGTTTCTTTTTTTGTTGAAGTGAGGCTTTTAGTTCTGGTGAGAAATAAGTCGGATATGTATGTTTTTTAGGAGTATATAGTGGTACATATGATTTTATGGTGCTAGACAATATTGAATATAAATTATCTAAGGATTTGTCAGTATTCACGTCCGATAAAAAAGACCAGTCGACACGGGAAAGATGATAATTTATAGATTCAAAATCTGCACGTTTGTAGTTGAGAGTCTCTTCAACGTGTTTCGGTTTGACGCTACACACATTTAGCTTAATATAAAGAGGGGGGTGGTAGTTATCAACAGGTAAGAGAGGATCATTACATTTGTCAATGACCAATTTAGGATAATTTGATATTACTAGATCTAGTAAGCGATTATTTGCATTGTATATAAAATTATGTTGGAAAAGATTTAAAAAATTTGTCATATCCAAAATCTCACGTGCACGATCATTCTCGCCCTCATTTACAATTAAAGCACTATCACTTGATTTCCACTTCAGGTTAGGGAGGTTGTAATCCCCAAGAATAATAATTTTAGAGTTAGGGTATTTGTATAGTAGATCTTCAACGTCTTCGCTGTGACTTCGGTAGATTAGAGCATCAGACAGTGGTGGTGTGTACACAGTTGCAATTATTATCTTTTCTACGGTGGTATCAATTTGTATAAATAGTTGTTCGAGTGTATTATTTTTTGTTTTGAGTTTTCTTGATAACAATTTATTTTTAATTGCAATTAGCACTCCGCCGCCCCTTGTTTTGGAACTGGATTTAGAGTTTCTATCGCAGCGAAAGATTTTGTAGTTGTTAAGTCCTAGTTCTGTTGATTTTATTTCCGAGTCGAGCCAAGTTTCTGTCAGCACATATACGTCATAGTGGTGTGTAGATATGGTAGAACGTAGTTCGTTTAATTTAGTTCGTAGTCCACGGACGTTTTGATAGTAAATTTTCATAGTACTCAGTTTTTTGGATGAATGTTGACTATTTTGGGAGACGAATTTACGTATTTAATTGTTATATCTGTCTCACCGTTAGCTTTTCGTTTTTCTAGTTCTACTATTATTAGGCAAGTAGTTTAGTCCAGTAGCGAGTAATTTAGTAACTTAACGTATCCGAACATCATATATTTAGTAGAATAATTTAGTCAGCAGTTTAGTAGTCAACCCATTTTGTTCTATTTTTTCAGGCGAGTAGCGCCATCTTCACCATAGGTCACTGCTCACTGGCTCAACCACTAAACAAGTCCGAACCTGTCGTTTTAGTAGAGTTCATTAGTAGTCGCAAAAATGTTGTCTCGTTGGAGCGAAGATGCTACTCAAAAATTCTTTATTTTTTATGCTAGTATTTTCGTATCCATAGTTTCTTACTTTCATATCACCAATTTCTTCTTCCATCTCTTCTAAAATATCCATTACAATTACTCTACTCGACCGTAATGCGAACGCTTTTTGGTCAGTCAAGTGGCGACTTACTTGCTACTCGACTAAACTACCTACTTGCCTAGTTCTAACGAGCCATTACAGCCGATCCGGCCCGTCAGCGTTTGATCAAACAGAATCAGAAGTAGTAGTCGGTACTCACCACGCCGCCGCCAGCAGAGTGCAGCAGCACGCTCTTGCCAGGCTCGACATGCGCCATCTCAAAGACGAGGATATAGGCGACCAGGTAGTTCATGGTGATGGCGGCCGCGTCCAGGGCGGTCATGGCGGTCGGCAGCGCGTACACATACTTGGCGGGCACTGCCACCAGCTCGGACCAGGCGCGATACTCGGGCAGGGCGACCACCTTGTCACCGACCTGAGGACAAACAGATTAATTAATAAACAAACATTCGAAATCTTGATAAAGCCATTGATCTCTTTGTCACCGATCTGAGGATAATCAGATTAGTAAAGAAACCTTAAAAATCCAAGAAACATTCAAAAAGTGTTGAAGCCATTGATCTCTGTCACCGTTCTGAGAACAATCAGATTAGTAAAGAAACATTCAAAATAAATATATCGACGTGTCAAGCCGCTGTTAAAAGTAATAAATAAATCTCTATATACATAAAAATCAAAATATGTATGTATGTTTCTGGGTTTGTATATATATGAGATGCCTATGCGTTGCTAAACCATTCATCCGATTGCAATGAAACTTTGGGGATTTGATGTGCGCATGCCCGCGATGGTTTCTATACACAATAGTGAGCTCTGGCATTGTAAAATTATGCATTGCTAAACCGTTCATCCGATTGCGATGAAACTTTGACGAGGTCCACAAAGCTTTCTATATGTACTGGTGAACTATGTCATTATGAAACTCATAAAAAAATGCAATGGGTGGCACGCGAGCTGTTTGAAAACTGGGTAAATATGCAGTTAGTCCACCTCACGGATAATACGGAACGTTCGTGTTGTCGAAGTTTGATGCACGGATAATACGGAATGTTCCTTTTTTAACTAATAGACAATCAAATATGATATTTGTCGGAAGTACCAACCTTATAAAATAAATTTTCTAAAATAAACTCGCTTTTCATCATACTTTTAAAAAACATCCCAGGTTTTGAATGGTTTGTTTGGCTACGCAGGGTTTGTCTAGCGGGTTTGTGTAATTATTTTAATACATTTTTTCCATGTTCTACTGTTATAAATACAGGTACAAATTTGCCAATGATGCATTCACTTTGTTTTACGCAAAAATATTTTTTCTATGATTGGCACATTGTCTATGAAATGTTAAAATAAAAACGATGGATAAACAATGGCGTTACCGCGAGAGTGATTTAATTTTAACAAAATAAAAAGGTTAAATGCATATTTTTTGCATGTTTTTTGGTCTCCCCGACATAAATACTCATTTTTCGTAATAATAAAGCTAAATCTAACTGTTTGGATAAAAAGTATTCCGTATTAACGAGTAAGCGGTTTAATGCATAAATAATGAAAACTGAATGTACCGGGACTGAATGTATGGAATGCGGGAAGGGGGAGGGGAACTAGGGAGGGCAGTTGGCGGGACGGGGGAAGCGGGAGAGGGGAGAGGGAAGGCGGAGTGGGAACGCGTGAGGGGAAGGGGAACGACGAATGGGAAAGGACACACAGGGAAAACCAATACCTTTATTAAGTGGCGTAGCAACGCATGCCGGGAACTCGCTAGTAAATTACAAAATTGTGCAAGTATATCGAGGTGGTTGCCGTATGTACCTACCTACACCATCGAAAAGTGGGTGTTTTCTTCACGATTATAATAAGTGTGTTCGTGCCCTAAACGTAGAAAACCAGAAACCCCTAAAACGGAGACGCCTTTTTCTTTTGATTTAATACTTGAAAAACACAGGCCCATTGAAATAAATCGTGCCACTAATGATTCAACAGAACCAGGAAATGGAGCTAAAACACTGCAGATAGATTGCACCGGTTTACATTTTTCAAATAAAAGTCCTGCGAGGGATCCAATGCGAAGGAAGGGAGCAAAGACCAGCGAAATAACGAGCGATAAAGCGAGGAAAACGTCGTACTCTAGCGCGAAACGACCCCTCGTAAAACAGGACTGCTAAACCTTGCAATTGAAACTTTATTAAAAAAAAACTACACGGATTTAATAAATAATGAAACCCTGTATAATTGTTTATTTGACATTTGAAACATATCATTTTAAATTTTAAATAATCAAAATCACTTTATATTTGAGAGGGAAAGGAATATAGATCATCACACATTTAACCCCGATATTTTTTAACCTAAGCATCACTATTATCTTTAAGAATAAAAAAACCATTTGAATTTGGATTGCGGGCCGCCTATTGCGAGGCTTGAATTTATAACTTACAACTTGCGCAGTCTGGGAACATTCATGTTTAAAAGGGTAAATACATAAAAGAGGAAAAGCTTTTCTTGTTGGTGTTTTGTTTGGTTTAGTGTTGCCAGCAGATATCATTACTGAAGTTAGTGGAAAAATCAATCATCATCATCACCAATCATCATCAAACAGTTGCGACTGTACGGTTGAAATTTAGGAATCCGGCTAAGAATGCAACTCTGACAAAAACAATTTTCGCACGTGGAGTTTGTATACAAATACACTATTGTAATAGAACCGAATTAAAGTAATGCCAAAAGATAGCGCCACTTACGTTAACAGCTGGCGTGATTAGACGAAGTACTACGGATTTGTAATTTCGCGTATCTCTCCGGATATGGTGAGATTGATGATAATATGATTGTATTATTGTGTATGAATCCATCCCTCACTGCGGTGCAAGGCGATGTTCCGAGAGAGTAGGTAAGGCTGGAGAAGCCAAAGGGACTTCCTCAACCATTCTCTCCCGATCCGGCCCGCCATGCAGCTGGTGGGTAAACGCATCCGCCGCCAAGACCCGGACAAACCTCACCCCATGAACCCGGGCACCCCAGCTAAGTCAGAGCCATTGGCAGAGGTGTTGGTTATCCGATAAATGGTTCCTGGGGCGGCGATCCCCATACCCGTCCCCCAAATTTGTATTATATGTGTATAAGATGATGTTATATACACATATAACTAGCTGACCCGGCTAACGAAACACAACGTGGCTAACGAAACTAACCGTGGCTAACGAAACACAACGCGGTCTACTGGATGGTTACCCAATCTTTTAACTCACACCGCCATCTGTTAATTTGCATACAAATCAAATCCACACCGCCTGCTTGCCAGCCCGCTCGTCCACCACATACAGACATTCTCCTTTAATTATACATTTCAATTAATTTACACAGAACCTTGACAAATCATATATCCTTCCTCATGAATTACTGTATCTAATGGTGAAAACCGAATTAAAAGTAGTTTTTGAGTTTATCGCGAACAGACAGACGCGGCGGAAGACTTTAATTTATAATATGTAGAGATGAATGTGACATAATGTGACACGCCATGGTGACAGCATGAAGAGCAACGCGCCTCGTATTATTAAAAACGTTAAAATCTAATTGAAAATAATTAAGCAAATTGCTTTGATAAGTATTTTTGCCGACTGTCGTGTAAATTAATTGGTGCAGCTCACAAAGCCGCGAAAAAAACATAACACGAGGTCTATTTATTATCAGTCACTTTAAACGACGAAACGTTGCAAAAGATTTTGATAAAAGTAATAAATAATACATGTCATTGAAGAAGAAGATATACTAATAAATCTAAAAACCAGAAAAAAGAATACGAGACAGAAAAATAAAAAGGTAACGGTCGCAACTGGGACTCGAACCCAGAATCTCTCGAAACGCCTTAAACATGTTTTCCCAGACACTTAAGCCTCAATTACATTCTATTCTCAAAGACATTGAGCGAGTTTACAAGTTACTATCTACTAAGTTTAAAAGCGGGTGAATCGGCGAGTGAGATTGTCATGATGACACACAAAACTGTCCACTCGCTCAGTAGCGAACATTTTTGTAGGAAATTTAGCTCGCAGGTCGCTGCTAGCGCCAGTAGCGAGAATAACGACGCCTGCGTGAACTAATTCTGTCAGATGTATGACAGTCGAAATCAGCTGTTTGTTGGCAGCCATTTTGAACGCATAAATAAACCAATCACGAGTAAGCGAGTAGCAAGTAAAGTTAACAACCTTTCAACTTTTTTCGTCGATTGTCAACAATCTGCTAGTTGGCAAGTAACACGATTACACTGAGCGAGTTTACTAACAGATAGTGAATTTCCCAGATAGTAGCTTGTAAACTCGCCCAATGTCATCGACGCTTTACTATCTAGTTTAGAAATCAATTTTTTAGAAGTTTGGTGATCTTTTTAAAAGATAAGCAGCCAAAGATAAGGGAAAAATTAGTATTAGATTATAAGACAATATTGTTATTAGATTATAAGACAATATTGTTATTAGATTAGATTTGTTATTAGATTATAAGACAATATTGTTATTAGATTATAAGACAATATTGTTATTAGATTATATTTGTTAATTCTTAATTTGAAATACGAGTTCGTTAAGGAGTTTGTCTCGCGACCTCGATCTTTTTTTTCAAGTGAAAACTTCTTTAGTAGCGTTGTGATTTGAAAGTAATGAAACGAAAGATAGCGACACTAAAAAGAGTCAAACACATACATCTACAGGATTTAGCCTGCGAGAGAATGAGATAGTATAATCGGTGTCCTCTTTGTGTGGTGCTTCGTAGCCTCCCCACTGAGAGATGAGAAGGCTGATAGAGATATTGAAAGAAGGGTAAATGCAGGTAACTCCATTAATGGAGGACTGAATGACAGTTTGAAAATGACCTTACAAGTCAACAGTTTGAAAATGACCTTACAAGTCGAAAGTGCTAACTAAAACACCAACCAAAAAACTTGCAGAACTCGATAATAACATTATCAAATTTAATTTTAATTAAATTTCTAAAAATTAAAATGGAGTTTTACGAATTAAACACAAAAACAATTAATAATTCGCTGTGATGTCTATAAAACTTGCTCCATGTATTTTAAAAGACTCGAATAATAAAATATCTACCGTTGAGAAGATATATAAACTTTCGTACTTCCATACCATCATATTCAGTCGATTTAGAGAAAATACGGTATATACCTACTTACACAAAATGTATATAAGTGTTCCCGAAAGGGTGTGCAGAGAGGATGTACCGCCGAATGAAAAATATATAACATATTTTTATTCATTGAAGTCGATTTTAGGTTTGAAATTGGTAATAAAGAGAAGACAAAAATAAAGTTTTATAATATAACTAGCAGACACGGCAACACGTTTTTGTGGCTAACAAAACTATCATAACCAACGCCATCTGTTAAATCAAATCCACACCACGCGCTGCCTGCTGCCCGCTGCCGCTTGGCCAGATATATTATGTATTTCAACCAGTTAACACAAAACCTTGACAAATTATACAGGGTGTCCGAGGGTAAAGTGTATTAACTTCGGGAGGTGATTCTACACGATGGTGGGAGTAAAAAAGATTGACAACTTTTTTCGAAATTCCAACTTTTTTTTCCCAACAAAAAGATCTACCTACTAAAAATCCTTAGTGCGAGGTACGATCTTACTTGCCGGGCACGATCGTGGCAACATTGTATGGTGTATCGTATCGTAACAGCGGAAAATAATAAAGCTGGCCGCGCACGCCGGTCTAATTTTATATTTTTACCACGAAACTACCCTTAAGTTGGAATTTAGAAAAAAGTTACTTATCTTTTTTACTTATACTATCACCTCCCGAAGTTAATGCACTTTACCCCCGGACACCTTAAAAACCTTTCTCACGAATCATTTTATCTATTGGTGAAAACCGCATGAAAATTCGTTGCGTATTTTAAAAGATCTAAACGCACATACATTTTATACTTAGTAATAATAATAAAGATAAAGATAGTAAAGATTTCGGGGGCCAAACGTCGAGAGATCAATGTACGAGAATACAAATAAATAAATAAAATTAGTATGTTTAACCAAATTTCACTTTGAAAGCTCATAACTTCGTCATTTTTGGGATATCGAAAAGCTAATAATTATAGTCGTAGTAATTATAGTCGTAAAAAAAATTAAAAAATTAGGAGACGACCTCAGTATCTTTTACAAAATTGAAATATCCTGCGAATTTTCACTGGTACGAGCTGGAATATGTATTTATAATGGAGTTGGATTCCTAAGAGAGCTGCGTAATTGAGAAACGCCGCGAATTGGCTAGAAAATTGCAAAGGAAAGCTGATCGCGTCTAGTAAATAGTAAATACTTCACAATACGATTGGCTAGCCATCGCCTCTACACGGCAATCCACTTAGGGCCGTATCATTACGCAGCTTGGACCGTATAAAAAAATCTAATAAAAGGCCAATAATTGCAATAGCCGGCCATAGAAGCCCAGACGATAAGGAGTACAGAAGGTCTTGAGGCATTTTATTTTACCACAGTGTTTCGTATAGCTGCAGAGGGAAACGGCTGCGCGCCCTTTTTTGTACAAAACTTAAATTTGAGGCCAAAATATCGAAACTAACTGAATTATTATTTTTTTATTCAAAAGGTGTAGAAAATATCTAGTATGTGTATGGGTTATATTTTTTTCATTTGTATTTTAAATTATAAAACACAGGCCATTAAAGATATCTATTTCTCATGAGCTCAGAAGCAATTTTGGCATTTTTTGCAATTTTTTTTGTGTGAAAAATTACCTCAAGGGCGATGTACAAGTTATTATGAATTTTAGGCTACACTAACTTTATTATTTACAAACAGATACAGAAACATACTTAGGTATCTGGCAGGTTACTTCCGAAAAACACAATTTATTAGAAAGTTTATGTAGAATGAAACAAGTACTTTGTTTAAAACCACTTTATTTTTTTATGCTTGGAAAAGACACGGCTTTGCACGCGGAGGGCATTGTATTTAAAACACTGGATATTGCATGATTTTACATTTGCTACCCTATCACTGTTGTTATTACATTTGTAAGAAGATTAATGCCAAAGTTAAGTTAATATTTATTTTGAAAGACTGGAGAATTTTGGACTCTTTAGGGCTGGAGAATTTCCATGAAATGACCTTTACAAAGGCTTACAAAGAATAATCAATTATTAATTAAACAGTATTTTTACCCAACCTACAATGTAGTCAATATAATGAAATATTAAAGCAAGCAGTAAAAGATGCGTACTTTGGGGAGAAATTTAAATTTATGTACGACAAATTTATGTGACAACATAAATTGCTCATTTATAACTTACGTTTACTCACATCAATGACACTACAATGTACCTAAACTACATACTTCGTCAGCACAAAGACAATAATTCACTTACCTAGCTCCTAAAATCTTCAACCTTCTCTCTGATAACTTAAAAACCGAAACCCAACTCCAAAACACAAATACCGCTGTGAATCCTTACATCTGCAACACATTTCAATAATAAAACCCGTACATTCTACATTCTATCCACTTTAACTCCCTTCAAACATGTCCTACTTTACCTATTTAATTTACTTAATAAAATTATCATATACGTAATGGCTGTGTTTTTAAATTATCATATATATATATAGGGCTCCTTCGAAGCCAGAGTTAAGTTAGCCTCTCAAAAACTGGGCGTACTGTACACGGCCCGCAGATACTTTAATAGTAAACTAATGCTCAATCTGTACACATCACAAGTGCGCCCACGGCAGCCACCTCTGGTCTGGAGCTGCAAAATACCTGAAAAATACCCTGGACTCAACAGACGGATTGCAATCTTTAGAGCACAGGTGTTTAGTCGGGTGGGAATGCTATCCTTGTTCTACCGGTACTTCAATGGAAGATGCTCCGAAAAAACTAGCGTCATTGATCCCTTCGGCACGGGAGCATGGTCGGGAAACACGTCAAACGCGTGCGCAACGTACATACACGGTTGTGGAACTACAACGTACATACACGGGTGTGTGGCTCTGTGTTTCCTCCTTTCTACAACATGGGTCTCTTCAATATCAATGTTCATTCCCTTTCCTCAAAAAGACCCTCCTGTATGCAGTTAATGTAAAAAAAGTAAAATATCCATAAATCACACAGAATTGTATAATTTAATAATTATCAAGCATAGTATTATGAACAGATTTAATCTGTAAACTTCACCCACCATAACACAGGGACATCCCTAGCATGGCGGGTAAAATAATTCTTCCAATGAATTTACTGTATTTTTTTTGTGCATAAAATATAATACAAAAACAAGGACATTTTCCTAATTTTAAATTGGCAATTCAGGGAGCGTGTACTTGGCTGAGAAAAAGGGATAAGAGTAAATAAAAGGGTAATCTGCCCTTGTTCCATATTATGTACAGGTAAATCCTCTCCAAAACGGGCGTCGAACAAACAGGCTCCAACAACTTCGAAAGTAGCGAGATTACATCGGAGACGCTTCTAACATTAGGCGGTATCATATTTTTATTGCTGTGTGAATTTTAACAGGATTCTGTTTAAGAGGGTATAACCAGAGAAAACCAGAAATATGTCATTTTTTAATTAGATTTTAGATGTATTGACTCTTTTCCACAAAAAAAATATAAATTGACTAGCTGACCCGACAAACGTTGTTCTGCCATATAAATTATTTCTAGTGAATGTTTTGGTTGTTAAATAAAAAATAACGAATTGTAAGTGTGCGGGGATGGGATCTATGACGGAAAGAGGAATGGAGCGCTGTAGACGATGACCGTCGATGAAAGCACAAAAACACCAACTAAAGTAGGAAAATGAAATAAAGAAAATCAATATGAATTTCGAAGAGCAATTGAGTGTACGATATTTAGGATACATTAGCCAACACAAATAAGCTCGATGGTTTGCCCACGCGAGAACGTGATGCCGAATGAAATATCAAAATGACGCGATGCTTCTCGTAAATGTCTTGCGCATGTGTGGATCAAAGTTCGATGAGGCGAACATAGCGCCATCTGTCATTCAACAACATAAATAACTTGTTATGTTTGAAATACGAAAGACGGTTAAATTTGTTCATACAAAAATACTAAAATCGCGATTAAAAAATGATAGGGTGGGGGTAGGAGGGTTAAAATTTGGTTCTGAAGGTATTTTTTTATATCAAATAAAAAAATTACAAAAAAATGTGGTAAAATTTTTTGAATTTGAATTTTTTTTCTGGGTAGGGGACACCTAATCATCTAGCTCTATGAAATATACTTTAAAATTTATTCTCTTACCTACCAAATATAGATAAAAAAATTCATAAAAATCGGTCAAGCCGTTTCGGAGGAGTGCGACCACAAACACCGTGACACGAGATTTTTATATATAAGATTTCGAAAATTGTTATTTTATCTAGTAAACGTACGTTTTAAATTTTGAGAAAAAATATTAATTTTAGTATAATAAGGTTATACCATAGGTCGTTGGCAGATTTGTTAAATTTTCAAAAAAGATTGTATTATACAACACCCATTTCAAAACATAAAATAAATTCAGTAAAATAAATCAATTCATCTGATAAACGTATGTTTCAGAATTTTAATTTTAATTCAAATAAAATCATTAAAAAATATGTGTACATGTGTTTCTTGACGAAAATTGGTCCGATTGTGTATTTATTTACGCACTTACAAACTAATATATTTCAGATTTTTTTACATTCTTATTTTGCTTAGACATTATTGAAAAATGATAAATACTTATAATCAAAAAATAATTACAAAAAGTACATAATTTTAATATTTTTATCATCACGCCTTTCAGCATTTTTGGATGTAGGTATAAATTAAAGTAAATTTGGAATGAAATAAATCGATAATGAGTTATAATTTTAAAAAGCTGGTACGGAGAATAATTAATCTTTCTCATTCGAACCGCCCTGTGCGATCGTAAGAACAACTTTCGACGAAATGTGGATTTTCGGCCGCTGGCTGGTTAAACGGTTTTAAACTTTTACCTGCTTTTTTATTGTGAAAATGTATAATTCTGTTATGAATTTAATATTTTTTTATATACATCCTGACTTCTTATGGTTACCAATAAATGACAACTGAAACTAAAGTAAACATCATTCTTGTTGTTAATTTTATTTCGAAGCATTGCTTAGATATACTGTACGTTCTTTCTTTCATATTGTTTTATCAATATTTTGTAAGGACTCGTAAGGAATACTGTAGGATTACTTTTAAGATGAAGCCATAGTAAATAATGCAACAACTACAAAATCATATGTTTTTGTTCTGAAAATTTGATCGCTTAGAAGTATTTTAGATGCTTCAATTAAATACTGCGTGTAGAACATACCTTAAAAATATCGGTCATTTTTTTATAAATCTTTTAATAAGCCTATAAAAAATAAAGTACAAGGTCTATAGAAAACACTTTCAAGTTCAAACTCTCCTATTATAAACCTCTTTTCGGATATGACTTTATTGTATAATGTGGCAAATTCAGTTTATTTTATAATAATCGCCAAAAAAATTATATTTACGCCCGATCTTCCCAAAATAAAATAAAATATGCATTTTCGCGTTGTTATTTTACAATACGGCCGCTAGTCTACGAATTCGGTTTTTCGAAGTGAACCCTATGGTGTCCACTAGAATCATAGTTCCATGGTGTCCACCGAAGAACTACTGCCCACAGTGCCCACGCCACACCTTTTTCGTATCAGTCACGCCCCGAACGTATGACTCCGCGTCGCTTGATTTCGTGAAATATATTTTAAATTTCCATTTTATTACAATAAACAATGCGTAAAAAATGAGTTAATGTTTTTTACAGAGCTTTACGAAATCAACCAGTAAAAAAAAATCTCAAATACCTTATCCAACCTTTCCTTAAGCTTTTTCTCAAGTATTTTCAAACTCCTCCCATAAAAGGGCGTGAATTCCGATTTCGATTTTTTCCTGAACTATTGGATCGCCTTAAGTTTCACTTTGAAGTGAAATAACGTTACGTTACTACGTTATTATTATTAACAGTATCTAGATTGAAAAATAAATGTATTTCTGAATTATTATTGTCGTAAGTAATTTATTGTTATTGTTGTGTATAATTCTGTGTTGAAATTAATGATAGCCCTGTCTCATTTTTAAAATATAGCTTTTCTTTCTACATCATTCTCGATTATCACCAGAATAAATTCCATAAAATAAATGTTTTTGTTACTTATCGTGAGCATATAAGCGTGAGTTAAATATTTTGCTTTACAATATAATTTATTTATACATATAAAGAGTGTTTGTGGTGGGACATGTGGTTTAGATTTTCATGGATATCTACAGTTTTATTCCGAGATGATCGACATTTTGTAAACTTGATCTTCAAAACAGAAGGAAGGTTACTGTCTACAGGAGATCAGTAAAACCCGGGCAACGCCGGGGACTTCAACTTGTTTTCTTACAAACTGATAAAATGTAAAAATGAATCTACCTATGTACATAATACTAAACGGTAAAAATCAAAAAAATATCATAGGCAGTGTTTATATTCCACCTTCATCGGATAAAAGTGTATACAAGAGTCATTTTGAGGATATTGAACAACTGTCGTACAAATTTCCAAACAGTAAAATCACTATCATCGGTGACTACAATTTACCAAAAATTAATTGGGGCACCCGTGACAATTCTACAGTATCACAAAACTCTAGCTTATCTGAAACAGAAAAAGAAATAGTTGAATTTTGCGATTTCCTTAACCTAGTTCAATTAAACAATGTAAAAAATGACAATAATAGATTACTAGATCTTGTTCTTTGTACCGACATGGCAACTGCGGTTGGTAAGTCACTCGACTCAGTTCTTACCCCTGATTCTCATCACCCACCTCTAGACATTACTATACTATGTAACCCTATAAAATGCCAAATTAAAAACCAGACTCAATTTCTCAACTTTAATAAAGCCAATTATGTCGCAATACGCGATTATCTACATAACACTGACTGGTCTATATTAGAAGGAGGAAACCTTGATAAAAGTATTAAAGTCTTTTATGATCACCTATATAAAGCCATAGAAAAATTTGTTCCGATTAGTTATAAATTATCTTCAATTTTCCCTAGCTGGTTTAGCAAGGACCTCATTAACATAGTAATTGAGAAGAAAAAAGCCCATAAAATATACAAAGAAACAAAAAGTCTTTCTGATTTTACAATTTTCAGCAAGTTTCGAAAAGATTGTAATAAATTATCAAACATTTGTTATAATAATTATATTAAGAATGTTGAATTTTCGATTGTTAACAATGTAAAACATTTTTTTAACTATTGTAAATCCCAAAATAATAATAACCTTGGCATACCTGAAACTATGCACTACAAACTGAAAACTTCCTGTAAAATCAATGAAATTGTCAATTTGTTTGCAGACTTTTTTAAGGATGTGTATGAAACCGATATCCCTGATGATGACATTCCAAACTTCGAGTCGGATATAAATTTACAACTATCTCAGATACATATTGAGATTAAAGAAATTGCAGCATGTATCAAACGACTGGAACCTAAATCTTGCTCAGGGCCAGATAAAATTCCCCCCGTATTTCTTAAAAACTGCGGGGCTAGTGTCTCTTACCCACTGTACCTACTATTTAATCAATCACTTTTATCAGGCAAGTTCCCGAAAATATGGAAAAAATAGCTTTCTCACTCCAATATTTAAAAGCGGAGACAAGTCTTTAGTTAAAAATTACAGACCAATATGCATACAATCGTCGATACCAAAAATTTTTGAAAAGTTAATTCTTCGAAAAATATGTTCTTGCATAAAATTTAATATCTCATCATTTCAACATGGTTTTATCTCTGGACGATCTACTTTAACTAACCTTACACTGTACGAAAATTTTATCTCAGGTGCTCTTGCTAATAGAGAACAAGTTGACTCAATTTATACGGATTTTAGTAAAGCCTTTGATAAGGTTTGCATTAAAATTCTTATAAATAAATTGTCTAAACTAGGAATAAGTGGTAAATTATTATGCTGGATTAGGAATTATTTATCAAAACGTGTACTAACTGTCTCTATTAAAGAACACTTGTCTTACGAATTTGAAGCAACTAGTGGTGTGCCTCAGGGTTCGCACCTTGGTCCAATATTGTTTATACTATTTATAAACGATGTCACTTCCATATTCTCTGATGTTAACATATTATTATTTGCTGATGACATGAAAATTTATAAAATCATTAAAAATATATACGACTGCTTGTCCCTTCAATCCAATTTTGTAAAATTCGCAGAATGGTGTACCATTAACAAACTTACACTTAACATTAAAAAATGTCAAATCATGAGTTTCTTTAGAATAAAAAACCCCATCAAATACAGTTATTCACTTAACAATCACAGTTTAATGTCAGTACCTGTAATAAGGGACCTCGGAATAACCTTCGACACTAAACTACTATTTATCAACCACATTGATATCATTACTAATAAAGCTATGAAAATGCTGGGTTTCATTCTAAGACTATGTAAAGATTTCAAAAACATTCATACATTTAAATTACTATATACAACTCTGGTTAGGAGTCATTTGGAATATAATTCCCCCATATGGAACCCTCTCTACAAAAGCCACGCTAACTCTATTGAAAAAATAAAACGCAAATTTCTCCGATCAATTAATTTCAAATTAGGAATTCCCGCGGATGACATAAACTATGATTCTCTATTACAAAAAATGCGACTCTTATCGTTAAAAGATAGAAGAATACTCAATGATCTTATTTTTTTTATTTAAAATAAACAATAACTGGTTTGACTCCCCTGAATTGGTATCGTTAATAAATTATCATGTACCTAGTAGAACAACTCGACTCAAAACACCTTATTATTGCAACAACACTCTCAGTAATGCAGAACAAAATTCAATAATACATCGTTTACACACTTTAGGTAATGAATTTGCTCATATCGATCATTCCGAAAGTCTGTCATCATACAAAAGATGCATTAGACAAAATTTATCTGCTAGTACTACATAATAAATAATAAGTATAATCATGTAACCATAATATTATGTCCTACCAGTATGCACTCTAATACCTATGGCTTAGAAACATATCATAGGTACCTATTTTTCATATCGCTTTGTATACTCCGTAATACCTTCCTTTTATTTATTATATATTTTTTTTTTAATTTTGGTTATCTTCAATATTTGGCTCTTAAGAGCATTTCTTACTATTTACTTGTCATACTTTTTTTTATATTTATAACTTTTGTACTTTATATTATTTACAAAGGTAACTTATAGTTTATATTATTTCCTGCTTTTCAACTTTTTATCTTAACTTTTTACTTTTACATTATACTTTATATTTTATAGTTTACACTTTTACTTTATACTTTCATTTTATACATCATAATTCTATTTACTACTCATTACCTTAACTCCTTTCTTTTACCCTTTGTTTTTATATTTAACTTTACATTTATATGTCACTTTCTTATGTTATTGTATTATAATATATATAAATATAATTATGTCAATGGCACATGTTGTGCCGTATGTTTTGAAATAAATAAATAAATAAATAATATCCTATCCTACTTCCTACTATATTATAAAGGCGAAAGTTTGTATGGATGTATGTTTGTTACTCTTTCACGCAAAACCTACTGAATGGATTTTCATGAAACTTTACAATAATATAGCTCATACATCAGAATACGCTATAGCTTAGAGCTCTGGCATTATGAAATTAGTATACAAAAATTGCAATTGGTGGCACGCGAGCTGTTTGAAAAAATTAATGTAACGGGTACGGAGGGGGTTGAGGGAGGATAGGGGGAGGGGTGTTGGCGCTGTGGGTACACCCCTAATACTATGCGAGCGAAGCCGGGGGCAAAAGCTAGTATTTATATAAATAAGAACGTTTGTGGCGAACGGGGTGGCGTGGATTTGAATTTTATACAAATCTACAGTTTTATTTAGAGAATGATGAAATTTTGCACACTCGACCTTCAAAACATGAGGAAGGTCATCGTCTATATTAGATTTCGAAAAAAGTGTGTGTAAAGCCTGGGCAACGCAGAGGACTAGCTAGTAAATAAATAAATAAAAATCTGTGTGCAGTTCACACTCGGTAGAAGTGAAACCTTCATAAAACTGAAGTAGACAAGAGTAAGGAGGCTACGAAGCAACGCACAAAGAGGAGACCGATAGGCTACGAAGCTAGAACACAAAGAGAAGAACGATTACTCTGCCTCATTCTCTCGCAAGCTAAATTCTATAGATGAACTATCTCTTTTTAGTGTCGCTATTTTTCGTTTCATCGAGTTTCAAAACGTAACGGTCCTTAAGAAGTTTTCACTTCCATAAATCTTATTCATAATTAACGAAGCTTTTTAAAAATAATCCTTCATTTTCTGCTGTATTGTTGCTTATTCGAAGGGAGCAATGAGCAATGAGCAAGGAGAAACCGAAACAAACCGGGAAGAAATGGAAACAATCTAAAGATAGCTTCCTTGTATTACGCAAGGAGATGTGTTGACAGCTTTAAATTACACTTAGAATGAAGTAGGTGGCGATGGATATAGGAGAAGCATGTTGACTGTGTGTTTTCCTTTCATTGCCGAGTTCCTGCTGCCTGCTGGAGCTGCTGGAGCTGGCGCCAGATGTGCTTGTAGAGGAGAATGCAACAAATAATGTTATCACAGCTAATGGGATTTATTTCAATCTTTCTGTTTCTTGCACTTCAATATTAGTTTTATCTTTGTTAGTACATATCGATGATTGTCAAGTTGATTAGTCAGACATCTCCGAAAAATCTGTAAGCAGTTATTATATAAAACCCTCTATCTGGTACAATACTCAAACACCACCAAATCAAAGTATCAGGTTAATACTCATCTCATAAACATCACCAAATCAATTACAATGCAAAAAAAACTTGTAGTGAATTAAACAAGTGCCAATAATAAATTCAAATTAATAGATAACTTTGTATTAACCACTTAATTATTTACAAAAACCGACATGTTTCGTCAGCAAAGCTGACTTCTTCAGGGTTTTGACAGAACTAATTTTAAAAATAGACATACATAGGTAATAGAGAAAAATAATAGACATAAGTTGGATAAATTAGAAATTTTAGAGATTAGAAAGAGTGTTAATGCAAATTTAAATATTATTTATAATCAAATATTGTTTTTAAATGACCCATTATTAAATCTATTCCCCTTTTAAATTTTTAATTGTTCTATATTGCCCCTTGTCTCCTACACATTATTTTCTTTCAAATTTTATTATTGGTTATGTCTATTATTTTTCTTTATTACCTGTGTATATCTATTTTTAAAATTAGTTCTGTCAAAACCCTGAAGAAGTCAGCTTTGCTGACGAAACATGTCGGTTTTTGTAAATAATTAAGTGGTTAATACAAAGTTATCTATTAATTTGAATTTAAAATGTTACCACTAAATAATTTTGGGCTAAAGTTCGGTGTTTGGGCTAAATTCCTAAAAAATAAAACTAGTTATTTTTATACTATTTTGGGGTCGGGGAATCCAAATCTGAAAGAATTAGGCGGCGGCAAGCAATATTAACTGAATTAAACGACTTTAAAAAATTTTATACACATACAGGAAAATAGCCATTTTGGAAGCATTTTGATTCCTAGAAAATCAAACTAGTTATTTTTATACTAACTATGGGCCGGGGAATCCGAATCTGAAAGAATTAGGCGGCGGCAAGCAATATTAACTTAATTACACGACTTAAAAATTTTCTATACACACACACATGAAAATAATCATTCCGGAAGTATTTTGACACATGTAGTACAAAGATTATAGAAAAACACGATAACATAGATGTTTTTACCACACAAAATTAAGTGTTGCCATTAAGCGGTAATATTTATAACGTAAAATAACATGTTTATATTTTAAGTACTTATTTTTTATAATTGATTCTCAAATATTTTAGGAAGGTACACCAACTAGTATTGTGGAGTTTTTATGCCTTGACGCGAGTAGGCGTTATAAAGGGGCACGTTCTTTTGTATCACAAACCATGTTACATAAACCCGGCGTAGCTGCTAAACTACTTGAAAACAGGGATGTTTTTTTGCCGTGACGCGAGCAGGCGGTATAAAGGGGCACAAACCATGTTACACAAACCTAGCGAAGCCGCTAAACTACTCGAAAACAGGGATGTTTTTTTGCCGTGACGCGAGCAGGCGGTATAAAGGGGCACAAACCATGTTACACAAACCTAGCGTTAGGTTAGGTTAGGTTAGGTTAGGTTAGGGACGCGAGCAGGCGGTATAAAGGGGCACAAACCATGTTACACAAACCTAGCGTTAGGTTAGGGACGCAAGCAGGCGGTATAAAGGGGCACAAACCATGTTACACAAACCTAGCGTAGCCGCTAAACTACTTGAAAACAGGGATGTTTTTTTGCCGTGACGCGAGCAGGCGGTATAAAGGGGCACAAACCATGTTACACAAACCTAGCGTTAGGTTAGGTTAGGTTAGGTTAGGTTAGGTTAGGGACGCGAGCAGGCGGTATAAAGGGGCACAAACCATGTTACACAAACCTAACGTTAGGTTAGGTTAGGTTACGCATTTTTAAGACTACGAATTTTCATACTTTTGGTTAAAGAATACGCCGTTGAGATAGTCGTAATTCATCAGGTTAATGTGTTATGTGAAGAATTATCGTGTCGGAAATTATTGATATAGGGATAAATATTTTTGAGAGTTGGTAACACTGTCAGTACATGTTTTTGTATATTTCTTGTTTTTCTATGATCTTTGTACTACGCGTGTC
Organism: Limnephilus rhombicus; assembly: GCA_929108145.2. Lineage (NCBI taxonomy): Eukaryota > Metazoa > Arthropoda > Insecta > Trichoptera > Limnephilidae > Limnephilus > Limnephilus rhombicus. The sequence goes on from OV815283.1 coordinate 44,852,110, forward strand.
AAAATACTTCCGAAATGATTATTTTCGTGTGTGTGTGTATAGAAAATTTTAAAGTCGTCTAATTCAGTTAATATTGCTTGCCGCCGCCTAATTCTTTCAGATTCGGATTCCCCGGCCCATAGTTAGTATAAAAATAACTAGTTTGATTTTCTAGGAATCAAAATGCTTCCAAAATGGCTATTTTCCTGTATGTGTATAAAATTTTTTAAAGTCGTTTAATTCAGTTAATATTGCTTGCCGCCGCCTAATTCTTTCAGATTCGGATTCCCCGACCCCAAATTAGTATAAAAATAACTAGTTTTATTTTTTAGGAATTTAGCCCAAACACCGAATTTATTCCTAATTTTGCACTATTAGAAGAAATAATAAATTGTTTGTGAAACTTTTAAATTCTACCTTTTACCCGTTCTTGTTTGTCATTTACTTTTGCATATTGCTAATAATTTTTGTTGCTATTTTTGTTACGATTTCTGTCATACATTGTATTTAAAACATACGTGTAAGTAATTTTTTGGGCAAAATGCCTGTTTTAGTACATACGGTTTTCACGTTTTAAAAATGGAGAAATGTTAATTGAAGACTAACCCCGTTCAGGACGCCCCTCAACGTCAAAAACTGACGAAAACGTCGACAAAATCAATACCCTAGTTCGTGAAGACCGTCGCCGAAACATTGATCAACACTGTGAGATGTCTGGAATGCCATGGAGTTCATTCAGAGGATTTTAACCGAAGATTTGCCCGTGGGAAGGGTTGCAGCCAAATTTGTCCCTCGCATTCTCACAGACAAGCAAAGGAGCGTCGGCTTCAGGCATGTTTTGAGGTTCAAAATCAGCCTGGAGAGGACTCTGATTTTTTTTTTTTCAAGGTGATTTAGCCCCTGTGACTTCTTTCTGTTCCCCACACTAAAGGGACATGAAAGGAAAGCGTTTTGTCACTGTGGAGGAGGTAAAACTAAAATCACTGGAAGGGCCTAAAGGACATCCCTATAAGTGAAATTAAAAACTGTTTTAAACAATGAAAGAAGCGTTCAAAATTTGATGTAAAAATATTGAGAAATAAATAAATGTCGAAATTCCGGTTACTTTTGGGTCTCCCCTCGAATGCACTAAAATAAATAAATAAAATATTGAGGTTTAAGGGTCACTATTAGTTTATTTCAAAATATCATACCAATGAACCGGACCGTTATGTTTATATTTTATAGCATATTTAATATGTAAAACTCAGATACGTTTTAATAATATTTGATTTATAGTGAGCATTCCAATATGGCTTTCGTCATGATGGCCCTGTGTTCGCCCTCGTGTAAGACCACCATTCGGATTTGAAACGTTGCACGAAATGGCTTTAAACGTGTTCGGTGACTAAATCTGAATAGCTATTTATTTTCTCTTCCTACTTTTTTCAGTCTCGCAACAAATCCCAATTGAGGATGCCACAGTCTCACCAGGCGGTTGGAATCAGTTGCGGTATTCACATTGTATGATTTTTTTCCGTTCACTTTTCTATGGACATCATCCTATTACATTGAAATTAAAACGATCGTCTGCATAGATACGAGTCCTGTAAAGTCTGACTTAAATATATTATTACCTCGCTAGCGGAAATTCTAATTTTCTACCATTAAACACATAAAAAAACCAGCCACTGCAACCCCAAAATTATAAATAACAATCAAGGTATTTTATATCATTAAAAGTTCCCACGAAGAGCAGTTTCATGAATCTAAGTAGACAAAGTTCTCTAGTTTATTTGCAAATCTTTCTAGGAGAATCCCCCACAGTGGTATGAATAACATTATCACCAAATGACGGAAGTAAAATAAATGTAATGTCGGTTCCATAAATTCTTTGTTCCTTTGAATAAAGTTCACATCTGTTCCGCGTTCCGTAAAAAATTAAAGTAGGCTCGAATCTTTTTGGGGTCAGATAATGTTCCGCGGGTTATTTAATGTTACCCCGGAGTGCGTCGGTGGTCCCCTACTTACCCCAGCTGAGTAGGTTCACCCCAAGTATTGTCTCTCTTTGTCTTAATGTTAAGGGTCGGTCTTTTTCTTTGCACCGTCTTCGACGGTGACTTTAAGACGATTGGTGTAATTCAGGGGTCATCAAATTTTACAGCAGAATTATTATATTAAGGCGGGAGTCGGGTCCAGCCGATCCAAAAAAACCGACTTTTTTGTTGCATTATAATCTTCCCATACATATGGAGAATACATTCCCAAAGTTATAGCATCAAATTCGACCTTGAAATATAGTTAGAGAGCGGTGCGCGCCAGGCAGATAGAGTTGGCTTAAAACTCACTTTTTCAGACAGGCGCATCCATAAACTCAAAATCTTTCATCTTCGCATTCAATGCCCGCGACACCGTAAATAACTAACCTGTAAAAAGGTAGAAAAAAAATAAGCGTTTGTGAAGGTCATTTCATGAAAATTCTCCAGCCCTAAAGAGTCCTAAATTCTCCAGTATTTTAAAATAAATATCATCTTTACTTTTGCCACTAATCTCCAATAGTCCTAAATTCTCCAGTATTTTAAAATAAATACCAACTCTACTTTTGCGACTAATCTACTAACAGTGATGAGGGTAGCAAATAATGTAAAATCATGCAATGTCCAGTGTGTTAACTGTAATGTCCTCCGCGTGCAAAGCCGTATCTTCTCCAAGCATAAACTTTCTAATTAAAGTGTATGTTTCTGTATCCATTTGTAAGTAGTAAAATTAGTTAGAACCTAAGCATTCCTAATAAATTATACAGCGCCCTTGAGGTGATTTTTCACAAAAACGGTGCTTTTTAAATTATCCAATTATTATTATTATTGGCTGGAATCGTAGCTCATCGCATTTTTCAATATTAGCACTCTAGATACGTTTTTAGATTTTCACGGCCAAAAATATTTTCGTTATTTTTTTTGGGGTGTTATGCCGTGTTGCGTTACCTTTCTTTAGCCATCTACCTCCTGCTTTGGCCAAAGAAGGAGGTAGATAGATGGCTAAAGAACAAATAACGAAAATTAGCTAGTTCACTGAAAACTCACGGATCGCCACTGATGGTTGGATGGAGGAAGGGAGATGTATATAATTGCTTCAATGGATTAAAGAAGAACATAATATTAACAAGCTAAACGACACATGAAACAATACAACACACAGAAAATAAAAATAAAATATGTTCGCAACTGTTGATCGAGTCCAGGACATCCGTCTTACCGGGACAACCCTCTAAGCTAAGCATTTAGCTATTATTGACACCTGATTATTTGCTTAAAATGATACAAAAGTGAGATGACTACAATGTTTAAAATACATTCGACTATTAAAAAATGTGTTTCTTTTTACGTTATCAGTTATTTTAGTTCAGTTTTTAAAGGAATGTAAGGTGAGTTACTTTTAAAAAACTTTAATGTTTGCATTCAAAATTTAAATATTTCAAAAATAAAATGCTTACTTCTAATGATACAATTCGTATTTAATCGTCTTTCCAAAACAGTTTTTAGTTTTTGGATACGTTCAGAAATATTCAAATTATTTTGATTTTATTGAAATGCGGAAATTCTCGAAAATTCGCCGGCATTTGACAGCATTTTTATGAGCGGTATCAATAATTTATATTATATCTAGAGGGGTTAATTAAAAATTCTAAATTAACACATGGCCAATGTGACAAGGACTGTTTTTTCAAGAATGCGGATTTACTAACCCGCAGGTCAAGAGTTCAATTCCCCGCAGTCGGCCATATTTTCACAACACACAAAAGAAAGACTCGAGAGAAAATACTTTAAGTTCTAAATTTTGGCAAAAGTTTGTTTTGTTGAAGCCGATGAACGTAAACAGATGTTAAGGGGCCATTTGGCAACAAAATGAAATGTTGATAGTCCAATAATTTTTCCAGAATGAAAACACGATCGTCAATTTGAAAGTTGTAGAAACAGAAGGCGATCTTATGTTATTTCAAAATATTTAAACAACAACTATATCATTATACGAGGATCAAAACTCGAAATTACCCATTGAAAAATATTATTGGTTGTGGGGTCTGTGGTTGGAACTCAGGTCCAATGAACTCGAACTTGTTTTAAATTTAATAGCCATTTTCAAAATTGAAACTGATTGCGTCAAGAATTCAGGCAAGCGATAGTATAGGTGTTCCCGCCTACCTATGACAGAAAATTATTTTAATTTTCATTTGAGTTTATTTTGAATATTAGTCACATTTTCAATATTGGAAATAATATTTTAAAGTGTCTACCGATAATATAACATTTTTCTGTCGGAAAATTATTTTAATTCTATATTTGAAATGTGTATTTCTTTTATTTAACTAACTAACTAACCATCACGCCGGTTCCCGCAGGGATAGGCAGAGAGGACGGACCGCCAAACTCATTCGCAATCATAAACGTATTCTACAACGTATCATACACACTCTTCTTTAATTAATCTAGACAAATAATGTCAGATTTTTCATAAAATGTGAAATTGATAATTTGTTTTAGTGAAATATCAGCCCGAGAGTGTAAAAATGTTTTCATTGATTTGTACCTTCCATTTTCCGTGAAAATGTCAATTTTCCCGCTCTTGACACAATGGCAACACTCGCAATTGGTCGGCCGCCATTGTTGTTATTTCTCAGGAGAGCGCACGAACATGGCTATTTTAGGAATAATCGCTGCTGAATAAGCCGGAAATAATGCTGAATCACAGCTCTATAATAATATCGCTGGGTTATTAACCTAATTCTACTTGTTGAGTGTTTTCTTCGTGAACTACATTAACTCCAGATAAGTTTTAAGATTTTCACGGCCAAAAGCATTTTCGTTATTTGTTTTTGGGGTGTTATGCCGTGTTGCGCTACCTCCTTCTTTAGCCAACGTTTCGGACATCGTTGCAGTGTCCATCATCAGGGCAGATCCGGTAGATGTGTGAATCACCGGAATCACATCTACCGGATCTGCCGGATCTGCCCTGATGATGGACACTGCAACGATGTCCGAAACGTTGGCTAAAGAAGGAGGTAGCGCAACACGGCATAACACCCCAAAAACAAATAACGAAAATACATTAACTCCATGTTTAAGTTCTATAAAAATAAATCGCAAGCAAGAACTCGGTAGGTACTTTTTGCAATTTTGGCGCGAATTTTGCAACTTATAAAATAATTTCGAATTTTGAAAATGATAAATTCAAAACAAACCCGAGTTCATTGAACACAAACAGATAAATTATAGGGAGGTACTTTATACAATATTTCCAATTTTGAAAAGGAGTATTAAATTCAAAACAATCCCGAGTTCATTGAACCGGAGTTACAAGCACTAATGGCCCGTACAGACTAGGCTAGTAGTTTAGTCAAGTAGAGAGTATTTTAGTAACTAAACGTATCCGAACATCTTTAATTTAGTAGTAAGTAGTAGCATTTTGGTCAGTCAAGTGGCGAGTTACTCGCTACTCGACTAAACTACTAGCCTAGTCTGTACGGGCCATTACAGACAGATCAACAGTGGAAAAAACTTTAATTATATAAAATAAACAAAATAAAAATAAGTCCTGTATTAGATTTTTATTCAAAATGGGAAAATGCAAGTAAATTTAATTTTTTTTAAATTAAAAAAAAAATCGAATGCAGTTCACACGCGGTAGAAGTAAAACTTCGCCCACGCAATCTCAACCAATATGAGCCTTGAAAAGTGAGCTCGTAATCAGAGCGCCCAATAAGCGCAACTTGACAACTTCGTAGGTACTGTAAGTAGGTACGGTTTCATTCTATCTCATTCTCTCGCAGGCTATATATCCTATATATGTTTACAATTTGTTTGTCGCTTTTTAGCGTAGTTTAGGTTTCATTGAGTTTCAAATCACAACGGCGTTAAAGAAGTTTCAAGTTAAGACAAAATTTGTTATCCCATTCTTCGTGTCCAATAACCTATAAAAATACGGGAGTCAATCATAACCTCACATTTGAATTTACTATAGTTTGTTCTAAAATCGGTGATATTATTTGGTGTTGCCATTGTCATTTTATTTTTATTTTTTACAGTTTCTTGGCGGACCGTAGGTACTTTAACGAACACACAGGCGAAGGAAGCCATACTGCCATTACTGGAAATGCTGTTATTCGAGAAAACAATAAAAGTTGTCGTGTATTTAATTACTTTCTTTAGAATCTTTGCAATTTCTCAGAGAAACTCGTACAAGACAATAATTAAATCCGAAGCCCCGATGAAGACATAAAATATAATTGCCGAAACGACGTGGTAGTAGGTACTCTTTGAATAACGTCGTTAAAATATTAATTTGTCCGCCTCATCAGACATTCCGTCACTCTAATGAAAATTTTATGAACTTACGACACTGAGCGGAAAATACCTAGAAGTGAGATACATTAATAATTAATAGAACACAACTGCTAACCTTGTACAAATCGCAAGTGCGCCCCACCGCCGAATTTGGCAGCACCTCTGGTCTGGAGCCCCAAAATACCTGAAAAAACCCTCGACTCTGTGCAAAAACGGGCGGTCCATTTGATAGATTCTCCTATCTTAACAAACGGATTGCAATCTTTAGAGCGTAGGCGTCAGGTCCTTGTTCTACCGGTATTTCAATGGAAGATAACTAACTAACCATCACGCCGTTTCCCCGCAGGGGTAGGCAGAGAGGACGGACCGCCAAACAACTAGGTCTTGGCACACACTCTTTGCCTCACTCACATTCATACATCGTCTCATACATTCTCTTCTATTATTCTGACTTTTGACATGACCCGACTCAAGTATCTGATTCACTTGATCGTGCCATGTCTTCCTCGGGCGTCCCCGACTTCTTCTACCATTCACATTCGCGTCGTATATTCTTCTTACACTACTTCCTTCGTTCATTCGCTCTACATGCCCAAACCATCTGAGGGTCCCTCTCTTAATCTTACTCATTATGCTATATACATCAGCCTTACATTCTTTGCGGATATCCACATTTCTCACACGATCATACATTGTTTTACCACACATACGTCTCAGGGATCTCATTTCAACAGCATTCAGTTTACTTTCATCCTTCCTCTGCCAGTTCCATGCCTCACTGCCATACATCAGGGTAGGTACCAGGACTCCATTGTGGACTGCTAGCTTCGCTTTTTTCGACAGTTTTTTTATTAGCGCCAACGGCATTCAGTCCACCATCAATGGAAGATGCTCTAAGGAAATAGCGTCATCGATCCCTCGGCACCGGTGCACAATCGGGAAACACGCCAAATACGCTCCCAACATATGTACTTGGTTGACATTTGTCACACGAGAAGTGATCGTTTCTACGACTCATTTTTGAGTTCAACAGCTCGGTTATTGAACGATATGCCAACTTCCGTGTTTCCTAGAACATTTTCACTCCTTCTCCTCAAAAAGACCATTCATACACGATCTTCAAAGATGACATAGGCCCTGAGGGGTATTATTTTACTCAGGGCCTCGCCTCTGTGTGGAGTTAATGCATTGACATAGGTATATACCTACACAGATAATGTTCGTCTCCTAGGGCCCAGAGAGGAAAACGAAATAGATTATATGTTCAAGAGTATTTTAAAATGATTGAGGTACGAGTATATATATCAATGGTTTGATTGAGTTAATTTAAGTCACTAGTTATAAAGGCCTTAGCTGTAAGTCATTAGACTCATTAGTTACCAATCTTAGTTACAAGCCACTTGTAATATACATGTATAGATTAAATGTGTAAATGAACTGTAAAGCGCCCTTGAGGTGATTTTCTCACGTAAATAGCGCTATAAAAATCATCCAACAATTATTATCACTATTATTAAAATTGCCCTTACTTCGTGCTCATAGACACGCCCATATTAAAAATTTTATCGGTTTTTGCCTTCAGTGCTCCTGATAATGAATATTTTATGAACTCGAGAAATGAAATACAGAGCAAATAACATTATTATTGCATTACTATCGATTTATTATGTCTTTCTGTATTATTATACTAAAATTTCTTATGTTTTATTACAAACTAGCAGACCCGGTCACACGTTGCTGTGGCTAACGAAACACAACGCCACGCCATTACCCAACCTTTACAACCAACGCAATCTGTTAAATCAAATACACACCGCCCGTTCGTCAACCCGCTGCCCGCTGCAACTTGGCCAGATATATTATATATTTAAAACAATTTACAGAAAAAAACCTTGACAAATTATATACCTAAAAACCTTCCTCATGAATCACTCTATCTATTGGTGAAAATCGCATGAAAATCCGTTGCGTAGTTTAAAATATCTAAGCGCACAGACAGCGGGAGCGACTTCATTTTATATGTAACTAGCAGACCCGGCCATACGTTGCTGTGGCTAACGAAACACAACGCCATTACTCGACCTTTATAAAATCCACACTACCCGCTTGCCAGCTGCCCGCTGCCTGAATTGAATATTTGAATTTCTCGGCTTTTCTCTACTGTAATACGCACGAATTATAGATATAAATCTTCCCCTTGAATCACTCTATCTATTGGTGAAAACCGCATGAAAATCCGTTGCGTAGTTTAAAGGATCTATGCGCACATATTGTTTGAGCGACTTCATTTTATACTATGTAATCAAGATTACATTTTTATGTGAGTACCGCGCAAGAGTCCCAAATTCTCTCGACAATCGTCTGAAGCCATTGAGACTTAGGCATCTCCAATTGGGGTAGGAATGTTGTGAGGCTGAAGGTAGCGGGGGGTGGAATGAGATGGGAAAGAGGAAGGTACGTTTCAATTTTGAATGGTGCTCTTTCACCAGAGCGATATTTGGCGGTTTTTCACTATTCTCTCGACAGTTGTTAAAACCACTATCCATGGAATAACGTATATTTTGAAGTGAAACTTCTATAGCCCCGCTATGATTTGGATTTCGGATGAAGCGGAAATGACGATTACTGCACCTGCGACGCATCAAATGCGCTCGTTGACCGCTTTGATTATGATGTCACCTTTAAAGGCTCCTATTGGTTGAGATATGAAACGGAAATCACGCTGGTCTGCGCTTATTGGTCGTTTTGATTAAGACCTCACTTTTAAAGTATTGGTTGAGATTGTTTTGGGAAAGTATCGCATCTACCGCGTGTAAACTGCACTCGATTTTTTTCCATTTAAGGCGGTGCACCACGAGGTATTAAATTCTAAAACGGGCAGGTAACAATAACATTCCTTATATAGACGGCGATAAGATTTAAATTTCCGCTAAAAATCGGTAGCGTGTTTTGTTTTATTTGTGAAAAAAATCGCCAAAAAGCGCGTATTATTTTATACTAGCAGACCCGGCCACACGTTGCTGTGACTAACGAAACCTTTATAACCAACACCATCTGTTAAATCAAATCCATATCACGCTGCCCGCTATCCGCTGACGCTTGGCCATATCATATATATTATGTATTTCAACCAATTTACACAAAATCTTGACAAATTTATATACCTAAAAACCTTCCTCGTGAATCACTTTATTGGTGAAAACCGCATGAAAATCCGTTGCGTAGTTTAAAAGATCTAAGCGCACATACATCGTGAGCGACTTCATACTTAGTAAAGATAAATATAAAGAAGTAAAGATAACGATTGCGAAGTTCATACACAAATATTTAAATTTTTACGATCAATTATTAACGCACTTAATTTCACTTAATAAAACCGTAACAGAAAAGGGGTTTCGTAAGTAGTACATTTTTGACTAGCAGTTTTTATGAGCCTGATACTTTATTTTTTCTGGGTTTACAAAAAGATAAAAGTAAAGTTAAAAGAGTAATTTTTAGAAAAAAAAGTGTCTTACTCATACATAGTTAGTTGAAAAGGCGTCAAACACAAATAAATTATTCACTGAAATTTTTAAAGCTGAATATTTTTGGAGTGTTGCGTGAGGTGAGGGAAGTACTTAAAAATAATTATGTATATTCGTTGGAACCTCAAATAAAACCAACAAACCCTCAGAACGAAACCCAGTTGGCCGAGTACTAGTTAACTCCCATACAAGTGGTTCAGGGTTGCCATTAAATATGTAACCTTAAAAAATATAATAGGCTTTTGAAAATGGAAGTTATAGAAAATAAATACAGCTTTTATTTGATTTTGTAACTAAATGTGACTTTATAACGCAATATTTTTTAAAAACGAAGAAGTATATAAAGTCTAAAGCAATTTATTTCCATTAATAATTTTTAATTTGGTAGGCGGGTGTGGGTTTCGCCGTCCGGGGAACCACTTATTGGATAACCACCACCCCTGTCATACATAGGTCACCCAAAGCGGTTTGCTACGTTCGGAGCCTTAGCAGGGGTTCCCGGATTTATGGGGTGTAGTTTGTCAAGATCCTTTTGGCGACAGATAATAATTTGTCCACGTATTGCGTGGTAGACCGGATCGGGATATACTGGCTGAAAGGGTCGTCACTCCTGGACACACCGACCCTAAGAATCCTATCCACCCCTTGTACGATTTTCCTTCCCAGAACTTCCTTTCCCGTAAGACCCTCCACACAGCATCCCCAACGACGAAATAGGTCCCTAGAGAAGTTGTTTTCATCCCGTCCGGTCTTTTATTTAATATGCTGTCGCAATACTCTTAAATACGCCATCCATTGCTACGTCACTGTTACTTCATCCATATTTTCTACATTTGACTCCTACTTTTTCTCATCATAATATGTATTTTACTATTTTTAATAAAACCCCGATGAAGCAAGAAACCGGTTGGTAATTAAAAATAAAATTAGATGTTAAAAAAAATCAATATTTTAAAAACTAGCTTTTTCCATTTTTTTCTAGTGGAATAAGGCATTTTTGCAGATAAATCTCTTATTCATCTCAATTTTTTATCATGAAATAAAAATAGTGTGCGGCGTCATTTTTTTGACCTTGAAAATAAAACGCTTTCCGTTTAGCATGGATTGACCCAGAAGAATAGGAATCTCTCCTGTTTTCGCAGTAGAGGCAGACTGGTACGAGTCGCACGTCGTGTCGAAGTCGGGGCGGGTGTTTTACCCGCCTAGCAACAGCGAACGTGTCGTCAGTGGGGTAGACGAAGCGCAATAAAAACCGCCCCGTTTCCACCCCCAACCACCGTATCCACCCATTACCCTTCTCCCGGCGTTAACCAACCCGCCTCCACCCAGTGAGCGTGTCAGAACTCTCTTTGTTTGTACAACTGGATATAAATTATTCAATTCAGTGGGTAGCTACCCAGAAGTAAGACGTTTTTTCACACTGGCTAGGAACAAATTTCTTGGACTGACCTCCTTTTAGAACAAATTTGAAAAATTAACATTTTGCCTATGAATCCAAAGTTCATAGAAAATGCTTTTAACAAGGTCAGCTCGTCGAGGGGGTAGAGCGGTGATTGGATAAAATTTCGTGACGTAGTTTGAATTCCATGTTCCACTGGGAAATTTGAATTAACTGCAATATTGTTTTAAGACTTCAAACTAGGTCACGCTTTCGAAATTTAGAAAGCGGTCCGACGAGTTTTTCTTTCAAAAAAGGCCCGTATAAGCTAACCTTGTTAAAATCATTTTCTACGAATCTTGCATTTTTATTTATCTACGGCCTTGTACGAATCGTATTTCTATTTCCCAAATAGGTTAAGAAGAATAAATTCATTTTTATTTTCCAAGTAAGCCAAATAAAAATGTTAACAGATTGTGTATTTTTTGGAATTTCATAGTTTGTAAATGGAAAGCTTTGTCAAAGGGGTTGAAAATAAATATGTAGTAAATTGGAGAAAATTTTCGTTGATAATTTTTAAAATTATCAACGAAATTTTATTTTAAAAATTATCAATTTTCGTTGATTATTTAAAATGAAGTGAAAACTTCTTTGGCACCGTTGTGATATGAAACCGATGAAACGAAAAATAGCGACACTAAATAGAGAAAAAACATACATCCGTTGGGTTTAGCCTGCGAGAGAATGAGATAGAATAATCGGTCTCCTGTTTGTGCGGTGCTTCCTAGCTTCCCCGCTCTTGTCTACTTAAGTTTTCTGAAGGTTTCACTTGATGCTGTGTGGGGGGTCTTTTTAGGAAAGGTAGCAGAGGGAATTCCGGGAAGGAAAAGGGATGAAAAGTATGAGGGATGGGTAGGAACTGGCAGTCGGTGTATCTAAGAGTAGCGGACGTTTGATCCAACCCTCACACTGGGGTGCAAGGCGAGAGAGTTCTGCTGAAGAGATCAAAAAGTCTCTCCCGATCCGGCCTGCCATGCAGTTTGTGGGAAAACACTAAGCCACAACCCGGACAAACATCATCCCATGAATCCGGGCACCCTTGCTAAGTCACCAAATGCAACGAACCACTTGGGTTGACCTGTGGCAGAGATGTTGGTTATCCAATAAATGGTTGTGTATAATACTTTCTGTTAATTAGGAGTAAATTTTTCTGGTTCCGAATTATTTTTGAAAAATGTATTTAATTTTGTTTTCAACAGAATTTCGTAAAGATACCTTTTGTGAAACGACATCCGCTCAAGAACGGACCTCAACAAATTGTCGTGATCATCATTTGAAGGCGTCGTTTGCTATCAGATTGTTTTGGTTCAGGAACTAATGACAGGAATCAAAAACTCTGAATTCTCTCAGAGGATTAAATCGAGTTTTTACACGAAATATTTTCAATGTTGCGACAGGTGCCAGAAACCGAATTATTTATCAAACAGTTTAACCGTAGCGCAGGGGTAGGCAGAGAGGATATAGGTACACTTTCTCAGCACACACTACTAGTGTTATTTACATTCATACACCGTCTCGTACAGACTCTTCTCTTCTACTGACTCTTAACATGACTCGAATCAAGTATTTAATTTACTTAATCGTGGTGTATCTTCGTCGGGCGTTCCTGACTTTTTAAATACAGGATAGCGCAAAATTAATCATCCAATTTTGTTTTTGAATAACTTTTTTAATAAATAAAAAAGATTTTGATTAATAAAAATCTTTATTTGGACTAAAAATTTTTTCTGTTAAGTGGAAAAAATGATATCCGTCAAGTGGCTGCCGCCAGTGTTGATACACATTTGTGCCCGTTTTATCGCATTTTCCATGACTTTCCGCAAGATTTCCGGTGATAACTGTTCGCATTCCTGTCGAATATTGTCCTTTAAGGGCTGCGATTGTCTGAGGCTTATTGGCATAAACCCGCGACTTCAAATAGCCCCAAAGAAAGAAGTCTGGAATGGTTAAATCAGGCGATCTTGCTGATCATACCAAAAACGAGAGATTACGCGACCAGGAAACGTTTTTTTCACAATTATATCCATTGTGGCTCGTGCTGTGTGCGTGGTTGCACCGTCTTCTTGAAACCACATGTTCTCCAAGCCCCGCTCCGGAGGTAAGAAGTCGTTTATCATGGCCCTGTAGCGTTCGCCAGTAACAGTGACCGTAATGCCAATGGCGTCCTCAAAAAAATACGGCCCGATCACTCCTCCCGCGTCAACGTCGCACCACACAGTGGCTTTGAGTGTATGTAATGGCTTTTCGTGTGTCACACGCGGATTTTCAGTGCCCCAGAAACGAATATTATGCTTATTGGCGTAACCGTTTAAGTGGAAATGCGCCTTGTCGCTTATGGTGACATTCGACACAAAATTGCTAAAAGCGTTAAAGCTTAAATCGACACAATGAATCCACGCTCTTGCGGAGTATGGCGCTCCATTGCTTGTCTGTTTGTATTCTCCAGCTGTCTAGTTCACAAATGTCAAATATGATTGACGTTCGACGCCATTTGCAAAAATTATAACATCTTCCGATAGGGTGATTAATTTTGCGCCACCTTGTACATACAAGAATTTTAATTTTGTTTTCTAGAAAGAATGCAAATCTTGGAAGTGAAAATTCACTTCCAAGATTTCACACTTCCCGACATCCTATCGAGCTGAAACTCGGCAGATAGACTCGCTGATCTATCAACATTGAGACACATGTGCCCAAGAAATGGCTCGAAAATTGAAAATTATGTTTTGAAGCAAAAAAACTTTGTTTTTATTGGGGGTTGCTTTTGAAGTGAAAACTTCTTTAGCACCGTTGTGATTTGAAACTGGATGAAACGAAAAAACGACACTAAAAACAGACAAACACATACATCTATATGATATAGCCTGCGAAAGAATAATCAGTCTCCTCTTTGTGCAGTGCTTCGTAAATAATCGGTCTCCTCTTTGTTCGGTGCTTCGTAGTCTCTACACTCTCGTTTACTTTTGTTTTCTGAAATTCTCACATTTACCGCGTGTGAACTGCGGTTTGAACACATGTTTTTTATTCTATCAATCACTTTCGCGTCCAATATTATTCGTATTCCTTTCTTTGTTCGTCCATATTGACTATCCATCCTATCTAAACGTCACTTTCTAAATCCTATTTACTAGATACGCTTAGATTTTTAATCAGATTTGCATTTCTGATCTCTACATTGCTTTTAACTTATTCAAAGAGTATCTCCAAGAAACAAAATAGTTAATAAAAGTTGAAAACTGAGTACCAAATGAAAATAACCTAGGTGTTTCTCGAGGATCGGTATTGAGTCCAACTTTATTTAAAACTAACTGAAGTCCATGTGAAGGCATTGCCCAGGCTTACGCAGAGTTTTTAGAAATCTCCTGTAGTTTTTAGAAATCTCCTGCAGACAGTGTCCTTTCTCTTATTTTAAAGGTGGAATGTGCAAAGTTTCATCAATCTCCAGAATAAAATTATAGATTTGTCTTAAAATCAAATTCACGTCGCCCGCTCGCCAAAAACACTCTTCTTTTGATAAATAGACTGATTAAGTGATTACGATTACCATTCGTGTAACTTTCATTAATGGTGTTTTACCATAGATGCGCCTCAGGGATCTAATTTCTGCAGAATGTGTAGAATAAAATCAACTCTGGAAAACGGCCAGAATTAAAAATATAATAACTGTCGAATTAAAATAAATAAAAATTAAACTTTCCGGTGTTTTCTTCGTGTCTTATTAAAACTACGACATAATTTACCATTCACATAATATTTAACATCTCGTAAAGTTATGTCTTCCGTATTGTGATGGGAACTAGAGAACATCTGCTGAGATAAATTCCTACCATTTGTCGCTTCATCTGACACGGCCCCCATTTATAAAACTCATTTAAACTAATTAAGTGCGTTGGAAAAAATAAATATTTGACTTAACTAGGCAAGTGAAATAAAATCTTTAGATAGTTTGGAATTAGCAAATGAACTAACTGATCATATATATATATACACACACCAAATATTGAACTTGTAAGAAAGAAAACCAATCAAGTTAACAGCCATTTAAATGTTTAACCTTAGTTTCATTTAACACAGAGCTCATGATAAAACTAATGATGTGATCTGAAAATAATCGCATTGTCCTAGAAATTCCACGATACAAAAGTTCAGCGTTGGTGAGTTTTCGCTACTTCAGATAGATTCTGACAAACAGATTTTCTACTTTTTCATAGTACGTAATTACCATTAAACCAGCAACTTTTTATAATTGAAATTGTAATTAATGTTTGAAGAGTTTCAAACTCCGGGAAGTTTTAAATTAGCGTGGATTTAAACCCCTTTTGTTGTAATTAATTGCGAACAATCAACCCGTGTAATGGGAAGGAAATGAGGAAAATTTCATTGAAAGACATACTCCATTGTTTACAGCTGCATATACTACGTCATGAAAAACAATTAATTTAAAAAAAACGTTTAATATTTTTTGTACTATAAAAGCCAATACAATTTCGCATTGAAAATTTATTTACACATCTACAAAATAATACTGTTTTACAATTTTTGTAAACTATCTCAAATTCAAAGAATAAAGAAAAAAACAATAAAATCAATGTGGACATGTTTCGTAGCCCAAAAGTCGGATGATATTTTGCTTAAATTTCTATTACAAAAATTCATTTCATCATCATTTTGAAATTTACAATTCGATCAAATGGAATGGAGATAAACTTGTCCCAGCGAGAGCTCGTACCGACGTCATCTACTGTCGTTAAGACAGAAGATCGTACGTTACGTGTCAATCTCATACTTAAAATTTTAGAATTAGCAATATTATCTTCGACAATTTTTTCATATTATTGGCAACTACCTTTTTCATTGGAAACAAGTGTTCTAAGAACTGGTTTGTAACCTAAATACTGTCTCGGATAAATTTATCCATGACATATATATGTTGTCCCAGTTGCGACCGTCATCTTTATATTTTTCTGTGACTTGTTCTCTTTCATATTTTTGTTTGGGTTATTAGTGTTATCTTCTTCTTCAATAAAATATATAGATACTAAGTGAAACAAAATGTATATTTTAAAAAAGTAAATTAAAAATTAATCGATTCGGTAATTGGAAAAACAATTTGTAATTAGATTTATCTTTTACGGATGGCAAGTTTTAATGAGATCAGAAAACTTTTGTTCGCTGTTCGTCTCGTCGGTTCTAAAACAGCGTTGTTTTCGTACTAACGACCAACCTTTCCATGGATCGAAATATTTTGAAAAGAAAATAAGAAGATTGCTTGAATTTTGTTATTCTTGCAAATTACGTTGTTTTACGTATTTTTCAAGCCCTGGGCAGTCTGGGCACTGGGACGAAACTTTCATCCAAATTGGGTTTAGACTTCTTGACAACATAAGAAAACATTTCAAGAGAAAATAATTAATTTTCTCGTAAAATTCGGAATTTGTTCGCTTTGAAATATATTCTTAGTTCTGCGCTCCTAGTGTTGTAATAATATAATATCAATTTGTCTACGTTAAGAAAATACTAAGTTAATTTGATTTATCTTTTTTTGTCTATTTTCTAGCTTTCATATTTTACAAGAATAACTCGAAGCATCTGCTACCATCCCGGCTTTGTTTAGTCTAAGTAAGCACTTACATTGCTTTTTGTAAAACACAGTTTTATGGCAATATCAAAGGAAGCGTAACTTTTGTATGAATTTGGCGCTTCCATAATATTTTATGACTCTTTTAGGTAAAAGCTAAATATAGTTTTAACAGCGTATGAAAAGAAAAAAATGCCGTAAAATGATTTCATATTACCCGACTAATAAAGTTATTCAATTTATCCTCTTAATATACTTGCCTAATGAAATTTTAGGTGAGCCATTTTTTAAACTTTATGTTTTAAAAAGTTATAGGTTTATTTATTTACATATTAGTTATATGTTTAGGTTAGGTTAGATTTTAGAAGATATTTTGTTGGGGGATGTTTTATCCGTAGCTAAAGTTCAAAATCTCCTACTTACGAACCCCTTTCGGGTTATGGTTTTATTGTGTAATGTGGAAATTGAATTCTTTAGAAAATTATCGTAAAACATTTAATATTCGTGCATGAACTTCGCGAAATAAAATAAAACACTTTTTGGCGACGTTTTTTGCTTGAATAAATAAAAACAGGCGTCTGGTGTTAAGCCTAAAACCTTATAAAAATAAGAATGTACATTAAACAAAGTATGTATGATAACAGCTAGTATTTAGTTAAAGGATACAATTATGTGTTACAAAAAAAATAACTCTTAGATTGTTATAATTTGTTATAATAACAGAGAACATTTTATTAAAGCAGAATTTAAAAAAGTAAATAAAGGGGACTTGTTAGAAAAGTTGTCAACATCAAGTATAATATCATACATTCGTATTTTATTTGCAAAGAGTTGGATTTTAGGAATTGCCTATAAGAAAGTAATTTACGGCCATTGTTCCTAACTTTTCTATCGACCAATCTGAGTCTGCAATCAGCGAAGCGATTTTTAAGTATTTTAAAGGAAACACTTGATTCGCGTTGTTCCCAAATATTTTATTGTTGACACTTTTTATAACTGTGCTTTGCTTGGTCGAGCTTAATCCACATGTCGGGCTTCCTTAGATTAAGCGATGCTTGTGTGTTGGTTGGAAGTTGGAAAGAGCGTAGTTGTACATTTGAGAAGCGTTAAGCCTTAGTTTCGGCTTAGCAGTTGGATTAATAGGATTGGGAACAGCGGTCGTTAATAATACCTAATAATAATTGGATAATTTGTATAGCGCTGTTTGTGTAAAAAATCACCTCAAGGGCGCGCTGTACAATTTATTAATAATTCTTAGGTTCTATCTAATTTAACAATTTACAAACGGATACAGAAACATACTTACCTGGCAGGGCACTTCCGATAAACGCACTTTAATTAGAAGATTAGTGGCAAAAGTAGAATTGATATTTATTTCGAAAGACTGGAATGGTTTAGAACTCTTTAGGGCTGGAGAATTTTTATGAAATGCCCATTACAAATGTTTACAAATAGGATTTTATTTCGAAAGACTGGAAGGGTTTAGAACTCTTTAGGGCTGGAGAATGTACATGAAATGCCCATTACAAATGTTTACAAATAGGATTTTATTTCTAAAGACTGGAAGGGTTTACAACTCTTTAGGGCTGGAGAATGTTCATGAAATGCCCATTACAAATGTTTACAAATAGGATTTTATTTCAAAAGACTGGAAGGGTTTAGAACTCTTTAGGGCTGGAGAATGTTCATGAAATGCCCATTACAAATGTTTACAAATAGGATTTTATTTCAAAAGACTGGAAGGGTTTAGAACTCTTTAGGGCTGGATATTTATTTCGAAAGACATTAATTAATGAAAGATAAAATTAATCGCAAGAAGAATGCAACAACGTTTGTTACGAGATCATTGTTGTTGTATTACCCCATCATTTTGCGGAATTGGTATTAATTAAGAAAATTAAGGCTTCGTTTACTAAATAGCTTTTATTATGGGACGGATATGAGTTCTCCCGCTATTAAGCTACTTACTATGGCTGTGCCACTCAACCTTTTCCAAACTATGAAAAAACTTTAATCATATTTAATTTTTGTTTTTAAATAAGAAATTCTCATAGGCAGTGTGTAACGCAAGAAAATGTGTCCTATATATTTCTTTAAGATGTAAAAAAATACCATTCTAGAAACTAGATGAATTTAACTTTTATTTTTAACTTTTCGATATAAAATGAAACACACTTCGAAAAAGTTACCATTATAAAATGTGGGTCATTGTAAAAGAAATTTTGTACAAAAACATTGTATGAATCGCGTGTCAAACAAATATCACATGTCCGTCCAAATTGTAATTTTGCCGCGCTTTGCTAATTTTGTCCCATAAAATACCGGTCCGAGGCAATTAACCCTTAGATCAGCAACTTCGTCTGCTAAAGGCAGACTAATAGAACCTAAACGAAAGCCAAATACTAAGTTTGGCCATCGTGCTTTCCGAGTATCTGGGCCTAAGGCTTGGAAAAGACTCCCTCCGGAATTAAGATGCATAACAAGCCCAACAGAGTTTAGGTCCAAACTAAAAACCTACCTTTTTGGGCTCTCATACCCTTAATTTAAATATACCTATCTGAGAGTATCATACTTGTATTGCCTATGATATGTCTTAATCACACTTTTCTTACTGAATTAACATTACTCGAGTCCTTACACATCAATCTGTCTCTTGACGAATCACATTTAGAAAGATCAAATCCTTATAGGTACTACTGCACCACCCACCTTTACATGTTGTTTTTACTTTCCAAAATACACTCATCAAAGAATACATTACATATTAGGTCCTTACATATGAAATTGGCGTTTTGTATGGGAGGAACATAAAGTCGATTTTTTTAAATATAATATATGTATTTAATCAAAGTATGTACCATTGCTATCTATGCACTTTTGCCATCTCATAGGTAGTTCATCGATCCATTTACTAAAAAAAAAAAATTCGGACGGGAATCAATAAAATCTTTGAAGGCAGTTTGGACTGCCCCATCGGAGTTGAATTTTTTTCAAGTTTATCCAAATTTCTAAAAAAATGGTAATCTGTTGGGGCAAGGTCCGGAGAGTACGGTGGATGTCTTAGACATTCCAATTGAAGCTCCTCTAATTTGGTTGAAGTCTGTTGTGCAGTGTGTGGTCTAGCGGTCAACGCGCGTTTGTTGATTTGCTTCACTCAATTCGTGAGGTACCCACCTTTCAAGCTTTTTCACCTTCCTAATTTGCTTCAAGTGGATTAAAACACTTTTATCACTAACACCGCAGCCTGCAGCTAACTCGGACGTGGTTTGCGATGGATCCGCTTGCACAATAGCCTTCAATTCTTCATTATCAACTTTGGTCTACTGCCGTCCACGGGGCTTGTTCTGCAGGTCGAAATTTCCAGAACGAAAACGTTGGAACCAAAAACGCACTGTGTTTTTTGCGGCACCGTCGCCATACACAGCGTTAATCCTTCGAGCCGTTTGTGCAGCACTGGTGCCGCGGTGGAACTCGTACTCGTAAATAACGCGATATTTCAAGTTTTCCATTTTGTAAACTAAGTTACGCAAAGAAAAAAAAACAATTAAGGAAAAAACAAATGAATTATAATTTTCGAAACACAAATACACGAGTAAAAAGCTGTATAAATTTGAATTTGAAATTCCTAACCAAAGAGTAGATATTTGAGATCAAAGTTGCCAGTACGGCAAAACGCCAATTTCATATGTAAGGACCTAATATTAATATATTTTTCAGGATTAAATAACATGTGTTCACAATAATGTCCTCTGCGTGTGAACTCTATCTAAATTTCTTTAAATGGACAATATACAGTGTTAATTTCAAGCGACCTCCCAGGTAAGTATGGTCCTGGTTTCACTAATTTTTAGGCAGCATCGCGTTCATTAGTCAAAATATTGTACATATATTTTCGTATCGGTGATCTTAGTCGTAAGTCACTAGCTACATATAAGTCTTAGATGTAAGTCCCTAATTATAATCTTGAATCTTAGTTGTAAGCCTATCGTATTAATTTTATTTGATTATATGCTTATATTTACAGCGCCCTTGAGGTGATTTTTCACGAAAACGGCGCTTTTTAAACAGCCAAATATTATTATTATTATTATCAATGAACCGGTGTATGCAATTTTTATCCCTAAGTTGTTTTTAATTGTTTGTCTAGCTTGTATTTTTTTATATTTTAGAAATGTATTATAAGTTTGTTCAGCGCCCTTGAGGTGATTTTTCACAAAAACGGCGCTATATAAATCATCCAAGTATTATTAAGTGTTTTTTTATAAGTAAGGCGGCCGTCACACTTAGCTACAAAAGATCATTCGACCTATTTCAGCATATTGCTCGCCATTATTCCCATTGGGAATGATAGCGAAATACGCCAAGCCAAATGATCTTATAAGTTTGTTGGTCCCACAAAGCTGTAAATATATAAGATTCAGTTCAGATCGTAGGTTTCCCTCTATTCCCATTTAAAATAAGGAAGTTAGCTGCACGAAAGTCAAATCCAGCCCCCTCAAGACATATAAGGCTTTCGATTGTAGCAGTACAATTTCCCGGGGCGGTTAAGGTATTTCTAGGGAAATTTCACAAGATCTAAGGGAGAAAAAAGCTTACTGAATATAGACGTAGTTGTGATGATGTGCGTGCGGCAAAAACGATTTTTTTTATTGAATGACAAATAGTCATTATTATAATTTGGGGGTGCGTTGCCGCAGCACTGGCCTCCCTCTCCCTGATGGTTACATTAGTCAAGAGTTGAATTCTATTGTAGTCAGGCACCTTCGCAATAATGATTTATAGATAAACATCCCTACGTCGACATCGTTGGCAACCCCAAACGATGTCCATCTCGACAGACAGCATCTCGTGGTATTTCTCGGGTATTACTGTATGGAGGCGTCTACTAATATCTACAGGAATTCCAAAAACTGAACAAATCGGACTAATATCTATGAAAACCAAAGTGCGTACGAATATCTACAGCTCAAACTGCTGACTAATATCTATGAGAACCAAAGTGCGTAAGAATATCTACAGCTCAAACTGCTGACTAATATCTATGAGAACAAAAGTGTGGACGAATATCTACAACACTGGTAGAGTTTGGTTTTGCAATTATTTATAGCATATTGAAATAACGTAATATTGCGTGTGCAGTTTAAAAAACTTAATTTATGTATGTAAAAATCCCTAATATCGGACTATTGGACACATTTAGCTGATTATTAAGGACTTGGGTTTTTGTTGTAACAGCTTTCTTTATTTCGAATGCTTCTAAATTATTTAATCTGTTACCATGACCATTTCTATGTCAGTTAGGTTAGGTTAGGTTAGGTTGTGGTGCCGTGTATTTCCAAATAAATAAATATCTTTGTATTATGACCTCCATGTTTGTTCAATAAATTATTGTCCTCGTAAACAGCAAAATACGTAATATTATGCAAAAACTTCATGTACGTACTTTAAACGTTTAAGTCTTTACGTAATTAGTAATTACGTAATTGAAGTAATTTATGCTTTTCCGTACAACCTCTTAGCTCTGTAGATATTAGCCCACACTCTGAAGTTCGTAGATATTAGTCCAACATATGAACTGTAGATATTCGTCTGACATAAGGCTGTAGATATTAGTATCTGGAGTCTTACTGTATTATTACTGGTGGTCCTGGCTGCAGTGTCCACTTTCGCGTATTAACTTCAAACATTTAATTTAATCAGAAATGTGTATCAGTATATATATGGTCAGTAAAAAACAAATTAGAATTCAATATAAAAAAATGTGTAACCATGACATATACCCGCTCCCAGAAGCCCATAGTTTTTTAATACAATATTAAAGGGAAAACATTACGCCGAGTCAATAGCTTTAAAGATCTCGGTATCGTCTTTGATCCCAAACTGACATTCTCGGATCATATATCACGGCTCACTCCAGCATGCTAACTCCTGGGTTTCATCATCAGAATATGTAAGCAATTTGATGACCCAGATGCAATGATAGCCATGTTCGATGGAGTCATAAGAAGTAAGCTGGAGTATGCTAGTGGTGCGTGGACTCCGCACCAAGCTAAATATATTAATATGCTGGAACAAATTCAGAAAAAGTTCCTTAGGTATGTCTATATGCGGATGAAAGGAACGTACCCGAGATTCATGCACCATATGGAATTACTTGAGGCAACAAATAGATTTAGCTTGGAGACTAGACGTTATGCAAATCTTGCAATTCTTAGTTTTAACATAATCCATAACCGTATTGACAGCCCATTCCTCTTGGAATGTTATGGCTTATACGTGCCTGAAAATTTTAGTCGTAGTCGTCGACACGACTTGTTCAAAATACCATACGACAGAACAGATGTTCTAGCACAGCATAGCATGACAAGAGGAATGGTGCTGTTGAACGAAATATCGGAAACACTAGATATATATATAACTCTTCTTTAGATAGCCTTAAGATTTTTTGGAAAAAGTTCGGTTTATGGGCGAAATTCCTAAAAAATAAAACTAGTTATTTTTATACTAACTATGGGCCGGGGAATCCGAAT
This sequence comes from Limnephilus rhombicus, assembly GCA_929108145.2. Taxonomy (NCBI): domain Eukaryota; kingdom Metazoa; phylum Arthropoda; class Insecta; order Trichoptera; family Limnephilidae; genus Limnephilus; species Limnephilus rhombicus. Next base: position 44,875,479 of record OV815283.1, read on the forward strand.
CTGAAAGAATTAGGCGGCGGCAAGCAATATTAACTGAATTAGACGACTTTAAAATTTTCTATACACACACACATGAAAATAATCATTTCGGAAGTATTTTGACACACGTAGTACAAAGATCATAGAAAAACAAGGAATATACAAAAACATGTGCCGGCAGTGTTACCAGCTCTCAAAAATATTTATCCCTATATCAATAATTTCCGACACGATAATTCCTCACATAACACATTAACCTGATGAATTACGACTATCTCAACGGCCGTATTCTTAAACCAAAAGTATGAAAATTCGTAGTCTTAAAAATCCGTAACCTAACCTAACCTAACGCTAGGTTTGTGTAACATGGTTTGTGCCCCTTTATACCGCCTGCTCGCGTCACGGCAAAAAAACATTCCTGTTTTCAAGTAGTTTAGCGGCTACGCTAGGTTTGTGTAACATGGTTTGTGCCCCTTTGTACCGCCTGCTCGCGTCACGGCAAAAAAACATCCCTGTTTTCGAGTAGTTTAGCGGCTACGCTAGGTTTGTGTAACATGGTTTGTGCCCCTTTATACCACCTGCTCGCGTCACGGCAAAAAAACATCCCTGTTTTCGAGTAGTTTAACGGCTACGCCAGGTTTGTGTAACATGGTTTGTGCCCCTTTATACCGCCTGCTCGCGTCACGGCAAAAAAACATCCCTGTTTTCAAGCAGGGGTTTATGTAACATGGTTTGTGATACAAAAGTGAGTAAAATTTATAATTTATAAAAAATAAGTACTTAAAATACAAACATGTTATTTTACCTTATTAATATTACTGCTTAATGGCAACACTTAATTTTGTGTGGTAAAAACATCTATGTTATCTTGTTTTTCTATGATCTTTGTACTACATGTGTCAAAATACTTGCGAAATGATTATTTTCATGTGTGTGTGTATAGAAAATTTTAAAGTCGTCTAATTCAGTTAATATTGCTTGCCGCCGCCTAATTCTTTCAGATTCGGATTCCCCGGCCCATAGTTAGTATAAAAATAACTAGTTTGATTTTCTAGGAATCAAAATGCTTCCAAAATGGCTATTTTCCTGTATGTGTATAAAAAATTTTAAAGTCGTGTAATTCAGTTAATATTGCTTGCCGCCGCCTAATTCTTTCAGATTCGGATTCCCCGACCCCAAATTAGTATAAAAATAACTAGTTTTATTTTTTAGGAATTTCGCCCATAAACCGAACTTTACCCGATTTTTTTGTATAATAATCATCTTCCTAGGTGTTAAGACTGTCAAAATGAGAAAATTGTACAGTAATTGGATAATTATTAATGTGTTGTACAATTTAAAAAAAAAAATTAAAAAATACATATATATATAAAATGAATGTATGTTTGCTTGCCTGCTTGTTTGTTTGTTGTTTGTGTATTGCTATATTAAGTATATGAAATGTTTGAAACATTAAAAATATCTTATTTACCCTCGCGAAGGTTTCTGGATTATTACAACCACATGATAATACATCTGAAAAGTTTTTTAATCAAAATACAAAAACTCATTCAAAACTGTCAACCACGTCACACTTTGAGGAATGACATTTCGCAAACCGTCGATTGTTCAATTTCAATTTTAAAATTATTGAATTTAATTCAAGTACCTACTCACCCAAATCGAATACTTTGAATCTAATCAAGAGTTATAGGTATTTTAAATAGGTAACTACATTGGGTACCAAATTTGGTCGATTGTTCTTATAATGTATAAAAATGAATGTTTGTAATGTATGAAAAAAGAAAATTTCTATAAAAAAATTGCAATAGGTGGCACGCGAGCAGTTTGAAAACATACATAAACATAACATTTATCACAGTATTAATTTCGCAGAACACCAGTTCAGCACCCCTACACTACAGATGAATGTTCAAAGGATAGCATGTGCGCATTCCACGAGAAGAAAGATGATTGTAAGTAGTGACTGTGTTATTACGCCGTTTAAAAATATCCATCAACTGTGAAAACACTCTCCAGAGATAATGGAGGCTAGAACAAGGGACAAGTGCGCTCCTTCAATCCCACAGACATGAGACATGTGGGTTATCTCTCACTGGGCGTAATCAAAAGGGCTCTTTGACCCGAGAACAGACCCCCTTGTGCCCGGGTTAAATCTGACCTATTCCCGATTCAAAGCAGACTGTCTGGTTACTAATTCGTAACCAAAGATATTGAAATACAAAAGAGATTTATGATGTCCGCCATACTGTCGGCGGACTACTACCTAATGGGAATAGTTTGCATACGGAAAGAATTTGTTCATTTAGTCGATTTTTTAAGGTGTGTTGTAGTAACTAACTACATACATCACTAACATCAGGTCGTTTCCTCGCAGGGGTAGGCAGAGAGGACGGACCGCCAAACAACTCTGTCTTGGCACACACTCTTTGCCTCACTCACATTCATACATCGTCTCATACACACCCTTCTATTATTCTGACTTTTAACATGGCCTGACTCAAGTATCTGATTCACTAGATCGTGCCATGTCTTCCTCGGGCGCTCCCGATTTTTCCTTCCATTCATATTTGCGTCATATATTCTTCTTCTCACACTATTTTCTACTTTCATTCGTTCTACATACCCAAACCATCTGAGGGTTCCTTTCTTAATCTTACTCATTATCCTTACATCAGCCTTACATTCTTTGCGGATATCCACATTTCTCACACGATCATACATCACACATCCGCCTCAGGGATCTCATTTCGTAGTAGTAGTATTATTATAATAATATAATTTGAATACGGAAAGAATTTGTTCATTTAGTTTAACGTTAGTTTAATTTATTCGTTAATTATTTGTTCATTTAGTTTATTCGTGAATTGGTTAACAATATCGGCGACACCTGGAAGCAAAAACTGCGGATTCAATTCAATATCTTTGTTCGTAACCATCATACTGCACGGCCACGTTTGTAAATCTGTGTATCAATACTTAATCACTAAGACCCCATAAGCTTGTTTTCACGACAATATAACAATAGCAGTTAAGTCCCATAAAAAGCATGATTTCAAGCTAACGCGTGTGTTAGCAAAAATCGTTATAACTCCGTTTTTTCGTTATTTGTTTTTGGGGTGTTATGCCGTGTTGCGCTACCTCCTTCTTTAGCCAACGGAGAGCGTTACAGTGTCCATCATCAGGGCACACATCTACCCTGATGATGGACACGTTGTAAAAAAGAACGAACTCTTCGAAAAAGAGTACTACTCTACTAAGGAAAACCTTTATATATTTTTTAAGAGAAAACAACACGCTGTATATTCAAATCTAAAAGTTAACAATAAAATAATTAAAACGTACACCTTTATGAAACCAGATTTTCCGACGGCAATTTAAATAAAAAGAATATTGTAAAACGACAAAAAGTGAGGTTACAATAACGTTTATAATTCGTGTGTGTGTTTTTTTTTCGTTGTAATTTTAGTTTGAAAAAACGTAAGGCGAGCCATTACTAAAACCCTTTAAAGTTTGCATTTAAAAAATACATGATTATTTATAATAATAAAATTTGACACGAGTATTTCAGCACCTTTCGACAGTTTTAGTTTTCGGATACGTTCACAAATATTCCATCTATTTGGATTTTATTGCAAGAGCGGAAATATTTTTACCTACTGACAAAATACGGCCGAATGTTAATAGGGTTTCATGAATTCGGCCTTATTTCAATATACTTATGTACACCGTGCCGCAACATCAACCTATATTGGACAATCTACTTTCAAAAATCTTGGAAATCTCGCACACAGATTGAATAACGACGCGTCTAGAATATGTGGCAAATTTGAAAAGATCTCTTTGTGTTTCTTTATTCATTCTTTGCTCCTTCACTTGTTAGAGTTATGACATGACAGCGGTGGGGCTACCTTATTATTATCTTGTCGAGAGAAGCCTCTTAACGTATTCGTCAGAAATCTGTCTAGGGTGAGATGCGACGAGATATACACAGATAGTTTTTTACGGTCTATCGTTCTACGCCATCGTAAAAGGAGCAAACTGGAATATTTAACGGTTTGAAAGTCAGTTCACGGTACCATTTTCAACAGGAGAAATTTCTGACATTTACTGGGAAGCACAGCATTCATGAATGAATATGGTTCTTAAGATTTAAATCAAAGAGACAACGTCTTGCTTATCATATTAGTATTATGCATATAATACACTTATACATATTGTATAATATTTGTGAAGTATGTTTACGAGAGATGGGAAGGCTGATAGAGTTATTGAAAGAAGGGTAACTGCAGGTAACTCCATGGACGACTGAATGCCGTTGGCGCTAACAAAAAACTGTTCAAAGAAGCGAAGCTAGCAGTCCAAAGTGGAATGCTAATATCCATTCTAATGTATGGCAGTAAGACATGGGAACTGGCAAAATAAGGATGAAAGCAGACTGTATGCTGTAGAAGTGAGATTCCTGAGGCGTTTGTATGGTAAAACCGTGTAAGATCGTGAGTGAAGTTTGGAGATCCGCAAAGAACGCAACGCTGATGCAAGCGTAATGAATAAGATTAAGAAAGGGACGCTTAAAAAGTTTGGGCATGTAGAGCGAATGATCGAAAAAAGGAGTGTACCTAAGGAGAATATATGACGCGTATATAAATGGTAGATGTTGGGGACGACATGTCAAGAGTCAGAATAATATAAGAATATATAAGAGACAATGTATGAATTTGAATGAGACAAGAAATGGGTGCCAAGACCGAGTTGTTTGGCGGTGCATCCTCTCTGCCTTCCTCTTCAGCGATATGGTGTGATGGTTAGTTAGTTAGATATTCTATATTAGATACTCGGATCAATGTAACAAAAACAAGAACGAACTTGTCAGAAAAATACCCATGAATAAGGCTATATAACTGTTATTATTACTAATACTACATTGATTGTTGGTATTTTCAATGCCACATAGGTACAACTAATTACATATTATGTCTGAAAATAACATCTTGACTTCACGAATTTCCTTGCTTCTAGTATATTTTTTCTTCATTTTCTGTTACTTACATTCTACGCTTAGGTATTGTCAGAAATCAAATTAAAAAGTTTAGGTCAGGTTCAACGGTGAAGTCGACAAATAAAGTTTGTTTGTGAAACCCATCTCTTTACAATGAACTTCTTTATTTAGTAACTATAAACCTAAACCATTAAACCTAACGTAAACTTTTAAAAATGATTCTGGATAAAACGAGAGTATCTACTCATTCACAATCACATAGAATAAAAAAGAAAGTATGTGGTGAAAAAAAATATTGGCAAAAAAAGACCTGAACAACCAGCAATTTCATTTTCGTAAAATTTTATTCCCTTAAAATGAATGATACCCTTGTTTTAAGTTTCGGCTAAGACCAAACAAATAAAAAGCTCATTCAACTTTTGACAGAACATCATCTCTCGCCCTAAAACATTGTGGCTTGTGCTATTTTAGTTGTTCGAGACGAAGCCAGCTTGGAGTTGCAACTCAAGAAAACATGCGGCTTATTCCGAATTTTCAATTGTTTCTCAGGTAGTAAAATTGCGCAAATGGTCAAAGAAGTGAAAAATGAAAAGTTTCACAAACGGGCAAATTGCGCAAAAGGCCAAAATTGCGCTAATGGTCAAAGAAGTGAAAAATGAAAAGTTTCACAAACGGGCAAATTGAGCAAATGGCCAAAATTGCGCTAATGGTCAAAAATGTGAAAACTTAAACGTTACGCAAACGGTCAAAATTGCGCAAATGGCCAAAATTGCGCTAATGGTCAAAGATGTGAAAAATTAAAAGTTACGCAAATGGTCAAAGATGTTAAAAATTAAGATTGTTGAGCGATCCAAATAATGGTCAAAATTGCACAAAAGTGTTAAAGTTGCGCAAATTGCAAAACTGGTGTAGGTACTTGTGACCTACCTTGAAGTTTTCGACGCCCTCGCCGACCTGCTCCACCTCCCCGGCGCACTCGAAGCCCAGGATGAAGGGAGTCTTTGGCGGGGAGTCGATGGCCCCCTGGCGCACCATCAGGTCCTGGAAGTTCAGCCCGCTGCAAGAAAAGAGAAAGAACGATTAGTACCATGTTATAATATTAATTTTAATTAAATCATGAAAAATAGATTAACCATAATCTACGTCTAATCTAACGTTTTTGGTGATTAGATCACCCCTTCCCTTACAGTTCCTTCAACTTCACAACACACCAATTGGGGTGCGATAGTCCCACTGGCTCAGGACGTTCGTTTGTGCGGACCTTGTGTTAACAATGCAAAATATTTTCATCGATCTTATCGGAATTTGAAAACAGATTCACAGATTTTCAGAAAATTGAGGATGTCGTCGACATCCTCAGTAGCATTTACTCTGCATCTTGATGATGAATGGAACAGGAAGTTTAAGGATAGATGTCAAGAGTTCCTGGATAAAATTTGTTTGCGCCAGTAAATACCCATAATTAAAAAAAAACCTTGAAATTTTTCACGTTGTTTGGGTCAACATATGTTTCTGAAGCAGCATTTTCCAAGATGAACTTCATTAAAAATAAATTTCGGAGCAGACTTACCGATGAACATCTCCATGATTTAATGACAATAGCCAGCACAAACTGTAGTCCAAAGCAAAAAAAATTACATTTTTCTCATCAAAATTTTAAAAAACCCTTAGTACATCTTTTTATTTGTTTATTATTTAATAAAATAATGTTCCGGAACCCATTCGTTTTATTTGTTCATCGATATTGTATCTACACATATTTAAATAGTACTGTTTATTATTTCAATTGTTAAGCTGGGGGGGGGGGGCTTTTTCCCTTCCGGACCCCGACAGTCGTGTATTAAAAAAACGGACCCCTAATGAAAGTAATTAGTGACCCCCGCAATCTGCAATAGAGTGACATAAATGTTTAAATTTAAAAACTTCGAAAATTGCTTATTAATTAAATGCTATTGATTGTGTTTTGGTGCTTATTAATTTGTAAAATGATATCGTAGTAACTATTACCAAAACCATCGAGCTTTCATTTAAATGTCGGGTAAAAAATAGGTATTAATACAAAAACGAGTGTACCACGTCGCAGCAATTATGTACAATGTCGAAATTGTAGATGAAAAAGCTTTCATAAAATTGAAAACAATTGTGTACCGATATGAGTCAACAAAGCCATTACTTCCAGTAAACCAATTCGGTAGTTGCCACAACCGTGGCGGTAGCAGAACACTGCTAAAATAATTGAAACATTACATGGTTTGTTAGCAAAGGCTGAAAATCGATTTGTCGCCGCCATGGATGGCGTGAGACTTGTAGTCAAATACACCCATTAAAAACACAACGGATACAGCGGGTTTCCAATCGTTAAACTTACACTTTCCATGAAAATACGCCGCTTTAAACAGTTTCTACCAGACGTCAAACCTAGGCAAGTCGATAATAATTGTTCCTAAGTAAGCACGAATGCAGTAGTGCTTAGTGCAATACAGATTATAATTTATTTCAGTCCCTACCGTACTACCGTGCACGAGACGCCACCCACTTTGGCGGGAAATCGCTCTAAAAGCAGAGGTGCAAGTTTTGCAATAACTACCACGCCATTTTGAATTCTCGTCCATGTTAAATTTGTTTCCACACGCGCTGGAAACCCAGAGTTGCCAGCAATAAAAACCCGACAATGGGGAGCTTTTCCGAGACTGAATTCTGAATTGGTAGGGTACCAACTTATTCATGGGTTTATTTTTTAATAAGGGCGATGCACTCATGTGAAATTAGCTTGTCTCGGAACGCTGAAAATGGAAATTTTACGGTCGAGATGGTACTTAAGTACCAGCGAAATTACTATCATCTTGCGAAAAAGATTCATTGTTAGGGGATTTTTAAGCTAGTCACGCGTTGCGGCAGAAAGGCAAGATATTTTATCTAAGGTTTATTTTTACTGTCGGGTGGTACTTTACCTTTAACTAGAGGTCACGGGTTCAAATCCAAAATATAAAATAAATAAAATCAAGTTTCTAACCTACACACATTTGCAATTATTTAAAAAAAATAATATAAATCAATTTGAGAGGCAGATATGGTTACCGCCGCTAAGGGAACTATTTATTGGATAACTTACATCTTTGCCAAAGGTCACCCCAAGTGGTTAGCTACGTTTGGTGACATAGTAGGGGTGCCCGTGATAATGGGGTGAGGTTTGTCTAGGACCTTTTTACGGGTGCGTCTGCCCACCTTTTGCGAATCGAGACAGACTGACTGACTGGTTAAGAAAGACATTTTAACCTCTCCAGCCGGACTCTCTCGACCCATCGTCTTGCACTGCAGTTGGAGGTAAGGACTCATACGTCTTACACATAAACTCTTTAATACACCCACAGATTTCTAACCACTCCTCGTACCTTTTTCTTACCCTGAACTTCCTCTCCTCCCTTTCCTTAAAAAGACCCTCCACACAGCATCCACTAAGATGACACAGACCGTGCGGGAAATTATTTTCCTCAGGGCTTAAAAAGCACTTCGCTCCAAAGTGGAAGATATTTTACTTTTGAATGTAGCTATAACTTTGTGGTTATCCATTATAGATTATTGTATATATTTGCCCTGAAGAAGGAACGGTCGTTCTGAAACCGGTCGGATTTACTCAAATATAAAAGTGGTTCAAACAAAGTTAAATTGTTTCATTTATCTGGAAGATATTTTTCCAGAAGATAGAAAAATCGTTTGGAATGATTTTAATGTTCAATAAGACCTGATTTACCAGCTTTCTAATCCCCCCCTAACCCCTCCCCTCCATTCGAAGATCGATTTAACTATTTTCACCTCACAACTTCATTCCCATAAAATAAGATTGGAATAAGAAAGAAGATTTTCATAACGTAATGATTATCCTGTGAACACAAAATGGAACTATTTTTTAATCGTACTCGCACAAGAGTCCCAACGGATAATAACAGCTGTACGGAGCAAATGAGACTAACCATTCTCATTTTTGGGGTGAGTTGTGAGGTTGAAGGATAGAATATAGGTATAATATAGGTATTTTTCACTTTTATAACGTTTGATATAAATTCTATGTATGTGTAATCCTCGATATCTTAAATATTATTTTATAATCTATGTAAAAGCCCCTACGGGCGTATAAGAACAATAAATAAATAAGAGGGCTGGTATTATAGGTATAAGAGGCTGGTATTCAGAGCTGACCACCAAACACGGTTAAAGCCATTTCAAGCTACACGTTTCGTTCTGAATGGTGGCCTTTCACCGGGGTGATACTAAGACCCCGTTGTTTCACAGAACTTTAACAATTCATCAAATTTCAAAGCTAATATTCAATTTCTGCGAAAGTTCTCTCATGATTTTAAATCTACTTGATGAACCAAGAGTTTCATAATTGACTGCCGGCATTAGCGGTCTAATTTAGACGGTGATGAACGAGCTATTCTTAATCCATAATCTTTAATAGTTAACTGAACTCATACGAGAGTTACCACAGGAATCCACAGCACCTCTTCTTCCCCCTTCGTCTATTTTAAAACATTTGTTATTCTTCTACCAAACATTACCGAATATCTTACGTTTTGAAATAATGGGAACAGTCTCCAGTCTCCATGGACAGAAACTTTAACTCTGAGAATCTTTTAAGTCAACAAAATTCAATAATAGAACATATTTGCTTTATTTTTATAGCGTTATTTTTGAGACTAAATACCTATTCAATAGCAAATGATAAAACTATAGAATAACGTAGAGTTATAGTATAGTCCACATGTCTAACTAAAAACTTAATATTTCATAGATTTCTGAATTTTTTTTTAGTTCACCACATTTTCTCTCCTACTTTTAGCAGTACGAATTTAAATAAAAATCACTTCCTGAAAGATATTATTGATATCCATTAAAATTTAAATGTAAACCTCGAAAAATCTCATTTTTTGTAGATTTTAGTTAGAAGATGCACTTTATCAGAATTGTTTATATCAGGTGTAGGTATTATTGTGCATTTTTGTATTATGGTTGTAAATTTCAATTTGTCGTTATTTTATTGGTCAACAACATACATATTATTATCACTGTCATTTATGAATTTATAAAGACTGTTTATAACGCTAATAAATAAAATATTAAAAAATAATTCAAATACTTAGGAAGGAGTAAACAACGGTCTTGAAGAGACTCCTATTGTAAGGAGGAAACAAATAGGCCGGCAAATCATTTCGCAGCCGAGCTGTTGGAACTCAAGAACGAGTCTCGTTCGAGAGTCCTCGTGTGACGGCATTCCCACCTGCTGCCTCTGCTCTAAATCTAAAGATTGCAATCAATTTATTAAGTTAGGATAATCTATCAAACGGACTGCCCGTTTCTACACAGAGTCAAGGGTTTTTCCTGGTATTTTGGGGCTCCAAACTAGAGGTGGATGCCAGATTCAGCAGTGGTGCGCTTTTGTGATGTGTACAGGATCAGCGGATGAGTACTATTAAGGTATCTGCGGGCCTGTGCAGGACGCCCAACTTCTTAGAGGCTAACTTGACTACCTTGGATGGAGCCTCCGTACCTGAGCTGGTCACTTAGAGTTACACCAAGCATTTCGATGGAAGGCCTGATCGAAAAATTTCTTCCGTTAAAGGAGACTAGATTATCATTTCGCTCCCTTTTTAGACATGATTGAGTATTTGAAACCATAAATTCAACTAGGTTATTCTTACCCCTAGAGAAAACTCTATCGAGGTAACCGTCTAATATCTGCTTCAAAGCCCTCCGAGCTGATGGAATTTGTCTAAACATTGAGGGCTTGTCTAACAAAAAGCTATCATGGACTGTAATGTTATCCGCGTAACAATGAATTGGTGCACACAACAAAATGTCACTGATGTGCAACAAAAACAAAGTCGGAGACAAAACCGATCCCTGGGGGACGCCACCATTTATTGAATGTGAAGAAGGGGTGAAACAATCAGCAACATTGTGATTTATTTTCCTGGATCGTGAAAAGGATTCAAATTTGAAGTACGCATAGATAAACTTTCAGAAATTAAACATTTAAAAGAGAAATTAATCAACCATCTTCAATCAACATCATCTTCTTGACAACAGATTGTGTCTACCGGCTCATCAGTCAATAACATTAAACTACACCATAAAATAATTTAACTACCTAACTAGCTTGATACTTGTAATTTTTATATTATATATAGAACCATACTTCTTAAGCCGTATCTTCTCCAAGCATAAACTTTCTAATTAAAGTGTGTTTATTGGAAGTGACCTGCCAGGTAAGTATGTTTCTGTATCCATTTGTAAATAGTAAAATTAGTTGGAACCTAAGCTTTCCTAATAAATTGTACAGCGCCCTTGAGGTGATTTTTCACAAAAACGGCGCTTTATAAATTATCCCATTATTATTATTATTATTATTATACTTACTCGGCAGGTCAGTATCAATAGTTGTAAAATACCTCACTAAGCAGACCTAGTCAATCTCAAGGAAACAGGCTAGATTAATCTCAAGGAAAGTTTATATTTTGAAATTTGGGCTTTCACTGGAGCGATACCTACTAAAATTACGTTTCCACTCCAAAACAAAGCGAAACAAAATCATGTTTTTATAATTAAATTGTTATTTGCTGGGTTTTGAATACGCGACATCGTGGCGCAAAGCCAAGAAGCTATCCACTCTACATCTCTTCACGTATAAGCAAGTTAGGTGTTTGTATTATATTTTCTTCACAGTTACCAATTTCAAGACAACGTTTTTATAATATCCCTTCTTATTTAATGGACGTAACCTTTTATGAAAAAAATGCTTTCGGGAAGCATTACGGCGAGACAAACCGAAAAGCTTTCACTTGTAATGTGCTCCCAAGATAATCAAATTGCTCCCGTAACGTCGCGTGACACATTGCGGGAATCATAACGGGAGGAAAACACAATGTGTCATAGGACTTGTGTGTAATATTTGTCCTTTACTTACGTTCGTGAATAAATTCTTTTCAAAAGCCCCTCTCGAGAACTCTTCCTTTGACAATGTATGTATTTTTTTATGCGAGGTGGAAAGGCTGTTTGTTATCTAGGTGGCACGGGATAATCTTGAACTATGTATCGGAATTGAAGTGTCATGAGGTTGGCCTTCTGTGACCGGGATATCTTTCAAGTTGCGGCCCCTAATGTGGTGACATTTATTCAAGATTTCAGAGATTCAAGAGTGATAGATACTCTTAATATCGCCCCGGTGAAAGGTCACCGCTCAGAATTGAAATTATGCTTGAAACTTCGTCGTGTTTGGTGGCCAGATTGAGTAGCCAGGTGGGTACTTCCCAACTTTCATCTTTCACATTTTCTTTCTTTCCCTACTCACTCCAGTCTCACAACATACCCTAAACCTCAATTAATTAGGAATGGCATTGTCCCAATCGCTCCACACAGCTGGAGAAGTTGGGACACTTGTGCAGTATTAACAGTCACCTTAGATGTGTGGTTTTATTCCACATATAAATACCTAATGTCTTTTAATTTCAAGATTTTTTTTACATTAGCTCCACACAGGATATCATGAGAAAAAAATCCCTCAGGGCCTGCGTTATCTTTGGCGATGCTGTTTGGAGGGTCTTTTTAGGGAGATGAAGTTCTGAGAAGGAAAATGTGTGAGTAGGAATCTGGAGGTCAATGTGTCCAGGAGTGACGGATGTATGAGTTCATTCCTCCCGGAGCCCCGGCTCGAGAGGTTAGGTCTTTCACAATCAGTCTCTCGGCCCGCAACCATAAGTGGGCAAAAGCATTCGCAGCTAAGACCTATACAAATTTCTGTTTTACAGTATTGTGCGAACTCCTACTTAATTTCTTACCTTGACTGTTATTTTTTTTATGAATTTTTATTTTAGTAATTTTTACATTAAAGTTACAAAATTTCTAATTAATTATAATATTTCATATTGCAAACAAAATTTTCGATTCCTTACACATCAATCTGTCTCTTGACGAATCACATTTAGAAAGATCAAATCCTTATAGGTACTACTGCACCTCCCACCTTTATATGTTGCTTTTACTTTCCAAAATACACTCGTCAAAGAATACATTACATATTAATATTAAAATATTTTTCAGGATTAAATAACATGTGTTCACAATAATGTCCTCTGCGTGCGAACTCTATCTAAATTTCTTTAAATGGACAATATACAGTGTTAATTTCAAGCGACCTCCACAGGTAAGTATGGTCCTGTTTTCATTAAATTTTAGGCAGCATCGCGTTCATTGGTCAAAATATTGTACACATATTTTCGTATCGGTGATCAATGAACCGATGTATGCAATTTTTAGCCATAAGTTGTTTATAATTGTTTGCCTAGCTTGTGGTTTTTTAGATTTTAGAAATGTATAATAAGTTTGTACAGCGCCCTTGAGGTGATTTTTCACAAAAACGGCGCTATATAAATCATCCAAATATTATTATTATTATTAGTTTTATGTAGCTCCTACAATAAATTCATTACCTTTTCGTATGATATTTGAGGTAATAGATACATCACAAAAATAGTGATGCCCAAAAATGGCAAAGTACCTTTAAATTCCACAAATAACCGGTAGTCTAAAATGTTGTCTCCGAAGGTTGTTACGAAACTTCAAAGTTTTTCGCAAAAACCACTTGGCAACAAAACTCATACGACACAGCGCACGTCATACAAACGCGTGCACTCGCGTAGACGGTTGGCGCCAGTCTGAATGCAAATGGATTTCTTAGACAAGGTCTCTCCACTACCATCTCTTTTGTTTACTTAATATGTATTATTAAAATAACTAGAGTGGCATTGATATTTAACCCAAATTTCAATGATTTTAGACAAGTTGTAAATAAACAAAAAAATCGATTAATGCAAAGTCTAAATCGACTGCTGCTGATCGGACCGTGTTGATTGAATTATTGGCGAAATGAGGTTATCATAATGTGCCGATATAATTTAGAATTAATTCATGTTTTTATTGTAACAATGTTTACATGAACATCAGGAAAAAAATATTTATTTATATTATATTGATTTAATGCTTTTATTTTGCTTTAACCATATGGTTGTTGTCCTGTGTCTATGAAGACATATGAATTCATATGTCTATGGTTTTAACGTACGAATAATCTGACAGTATTTGAAAAACTCCTACTTCCATAAGTATAAACGGAAAATATAGTTTGTGCAAAGGTGGTGAACTTAATCAGCAGATGATGGAATCAACCACGCCTGGATGGGAACCCGGTATATTCGGTATAAAAAATTATAACATCACCTATAACTAGGGAATGCAATCCCAGTATACCGGAATCCCGAAATACCGGGATCCCGCAGACATTTTGCGGGACTAATCTCGGTCAAAAATTTTGCGGGATCCCGCTGGACTGGCGGGATTACAGAGAAGCGTAGTTCAACTAACTTGACAGCGGTTTTATTATACTTACATGATCCATATAAGTACGAAGAAGACAGACGTCAATTTATTAATGTTGATGATACATTTAGTCTACCTTCAAAAAGTGTAATATGCAAGGCAATCAAAACTATAGTCAAAAGGCTAGAGTACACGGATACGGGTAACAACGCAGTAGCCACTGTTCCTGCTGACGCTGATGATCCTTACGATTCTTACGATGACGACACTGCTCTCGCTAATCTGGAGACATACGCAGCAGCACCAATGTCACTTCAAGACGAACTCGAACTTAGTATGAAGAGTTCGAGATCAACAGCCCAACAACCTAGATCTGGCAATATGAGCAACCTTGAGGTTTTGATAACGAAGGAAATGAATTACTTGGAGTCCGGTGGATTAAAAGGACATACCTTCAATTCACATACAATGCGCTAATGACTACTGTGCCAACCAGCGTGGAAGCTGAACGAGCTTTTTCAGCCGCTGGCTACCTTGTGTCCAATATCAGAAGCCGTTTATCAGACGACACAATTAATACTTCAACTTTACGAAGCTATTTCCAAAATAATGTTTAAACTTATGATGCTTATTGTACAAGAATATTGTTTACCGTGTGAACGTTATTATTTAAATTTAAGTTGTTAGGTAAATTTATGTTTTATCTTCTTCTTTGCCAATTTATGACTAAAACTTTACCTATGTCTAACTAAAGGTATATTAATAAACCATTTAAAATGTCCCAAAAAACTTGTTTGATTAGGTATAAATTTAAAACTCTAAAAACAAGGTTGGTAGATCGAGGTGTTAGGTCTTTATTATACGATTGATTAGATATCTAAGTCCACCCTGCTGGATCCCGCAAATATCTGGATCCAGCGGGACTAAGATTGTTCAGTCCCGCAAATACCTGGATTGACATGGTCTTGCGGGATTGCATTCCCTACCCATAACCCATAATTGAAGCCTTGTATTGTAGACCACCCCTCTCCCTCTCCTCCATATGTTACACAAACCGTAGGTTAAGAATAATTTGTACCAGTCTGAAGATCACTTTAACAAGCTGAAACCGGTTACGGTCAAATAAATTAAAGTGGAAATAAATTTAATATTTTATTAATATTGCAGCGGTTAGCAGCCAGTACCTACGTAATTTCAATGGGTTTCCAGCCTCTCGGTTCCCAAAATGTACAGGCGCCGGAAGGAGGGGAGAAAGATCTGGAAGTTTTGCGATCATAAGATAGGGTTGGTTCCCGTGAGTGTCGTGACGAACAGCTGTGCAACGAGCCGTTGTAAAGGTCGAACTTCAACACGCGTGAGAGATGTATTATTAATAATCAACACGAGATAACTTAATATTTAGAATTTGTGGTTTAGGATTTCCTTCATAAATATGTTTAGATATTCTTTACAGGCGCCCACTCAGGGTTTCCTAATCTATTTTCAGAGTTCTTGTTTTTAGCAAACCACATGTTCTTGATAACTTCGTTTCCATATAATTGATTACGCAGCGTATTCAACCACCCCCTGTAGATTATTGATAACATAAAATCACTATTACCATTTTACGATGATTTCCTAGTTTTAATAAAAGAGCATAATTATTATCTTACCCTGCCGACTTTTATTTGTGGTCTACCTACTTGACTTTCTCACATTGCATCATGGTGAACACATATTATGCACATTATATTGAGAGAGTAGAATTACAGATAAGGGAGGCGATGGCTGTTAAATTGAGATTATTGATAAGGTAAGATTCATCGTTACAATATAATAGATCTTGTAAAAATGTCAGTGATAAGCTGAATACAGGTGTGATTGGATTATCTGACCCCGGCCCGCTAATCTATGCTTTCAAACTTCAGACTTTTCGCGGCAAACTTTTCTGGTTCTTTTCTGGTTAGAGAGACAGTTCGCAGCTGATTGTAAGTACAAATACATTTGGAATAGAGCTGGTCTAATATTATTTATTAAGAAGGATGAAAATTCGCGACCGTTCATTAACGAACAGATTAAAAATTGCTGGTAGCATTATCAGAAGTGTGACTACCTGTGCATTACTGATTACCGTGATATGAATATTACTACTCTTAACCGAATTACGATGCCACATTCTGATCATCAGCAAAATGAAATACGAACAAAAAAACAGTTCACATGCGGTAAAAGCGAAGTAGACATAAGTGGGAAGGCTATGAAAGACCGCACAAAGAGAAGACCGATAGAATACGAAGCACCGCATAAGGAGGAGACTGATTATTCTATTACTTTCTCTCGCAGGCTAAATCCTATAGATGTACGCGTTTGTCTCTTTTTAGCGTCGCTTTTTCATTTCGTCGAGTTTGAAATCACAACAGTGCTAAATAAGTTTTCACTTTAAAATTACAAGTGTGCAGTTCACACGCGGTAGAAGTGAAACCTTCAGAAAACTAAAGAAGACAAGAGTAAGGAGGCTCCAAAGCACCGCTCAAAAAGGAGACTGATTATTCTATCTCATTCTCTTGCAGGCTAAATCCTATCGATATATGTGATTGCTTGAGTAAGAAGGCTCAAAAGCACCGCACAAAAAGGAGACTGAAAATCACAACTGTGCTAAAGAAGTTTTCACTTCAATAATTTATGCTTTCATATCTCCTTTATAGGTACATAGGTTACTTAAAGATAGAAATGTTTTATGGTTTTCACGAAATACATGGATAAATTGACGATAAGAGATTGATGATTATTTCCCATTCAAAAAACTAACCGATTGAACCAATTGAATGAGGGTATATAACACGCGAATCACACGCTACAAAGCTTGCTCGATGAAAAAGTATTAAACAATCCAAAGTTTCGAAAACGTAGTAAATTAACTTAATTATTTAAAAGACCCTCCCGTTATTTTAAAAACGTTTCCAAAACACCACACCAGCGAGCCCTATTGTAGTGAATGGTACATCATATATAATGACAAAAGGAGAACGAGGTTCGGTGCATTTCTACGAAGCGTGCGTGTTCTTGAAAGCATTTATTTCAGGCGAGTCGCGGCTTTCCGATCCAATTTAAGGACATCGATTTTATCGTTTGATTTTTGTTGTGAAACCAGAAGTTTAAAAAATAATAATGCACTGGAAAATTGAAAACGGATAGTAAAAACGAAATTTTCAAGCACACGATCACAGAGGCGTTTTGAAAAAATAAATTACCGGAAAAATAGCACCATTCAAAAATAGCGATACTTAACCCCAGACGGTGGCTCCCCAAAATTATAGCTTAAAATTATACTTAATTAAATGAAGACAATATTAGCGAAACTTAATCGAAAATCTGAATACAGAAAAATCAGAAAAGATATTGGCTCCTCTGGTACTCGAACCCAAGACCTTCTGCTTTCATAGCAACAGCTCTAGCAATTGAGCTAAGGTGTCTATATCCAATCGGTCACTTTTAACTGTATCATAGTTCGACTAAGAACTACCAACATTATCTTCATTTTCTTAACGCACATATTATTGGCTGCTATCTTTATGTGCATTATATGTATGTGCACTAATAAAATAAAGATAATGTTGGTAGTTCTTAGTCAAAGTATGTATGATACAGTTAAAAGTGACCGAATTGGATATAGACACCTTAGGGAACGTACCCATACTACGTGACATGTTTAGGGGGGGGGTGTTCAAAATGTCACGCTTGGTACAAATGAGCGGCGGCGGGCTTAGGTTTTTGGTCACCAGGGGGGGGAGGTTAAAAATTGCAAAAAGTTGGTCACGTAGTATGGGTACGTTCCCTTAGCTATTGCCATGTAAGCAGAAGGTCTTGGGTTCGAGTCCCAGAGGTGCCAATATCTTTTTCTCATTTTTCTGTCTTCAGATTTTCGATTGAGTTTTGCTAATATTATCTTCATTTAATGAAATATTAAAATTTGAGGTTTTACTCATGAAGTTAAAAATTAAAATTATACCAGTATAATTTTTTTGTGCATAACTTACCAATTTCAAATCCAAAATCGACTTCAAAAATACCTGAAATAATAAATTAGCGTGGATTTCAAACAAATTTATTTACAGTATCGATTTTTTGTACTTCATTCGCTGATATATACAGTTATTTTTGTACTTCATTCGCTGTTATATACAGTTATTTTTGTACTTCATTCGCTGATATATACAGTTATTTTTGTACTTCATTCGCTGATATATACAGTTATTTTTGTACTTCATTCGCTGATATATACAGTTATTTTTGTACTTCATTCGCTGATATATAGTTATTTTTATCCTTGATGTATTTGAACGAAAATATGCACTCCCCCCTTCAGGACACTTAGTTATATTTTGTGTAAGGATATACCGTATTTTCCCTAAACCGACTGCATATTGTATATAATTAAGCCGGGGGGCCAACTGTTTGGGAATCAACTGTTAAACAACCGATTATAATGCATTATCGCCATTACACCATCATAAAATATCTAAAATCAATAAATATTCATAAATAATACAAAATATATATTTTTAACGATAGCGAAATTTAACAAAAAGGATTAATTTCTATGACAAATTGGGCTTGTAGGTATTTTTAATATTTACGTCTAATGTAATGAGGAAGACATGGCACGATCAAGTGAATCAGATACTTGAGTCGGGTCATGTCAAAAGTCAGAATTATAGAAGAGAAATTATTTTTTTTTTTTTTTACAGTGAATACCGCACAAGAATCTCAACTGCTCCCGTCTGGAACCAGTGAGACTATGGCATCCCCAATAGGGGTATGTTGTGAGGCTGAAGGTAGTGGGGAGGGGAAGGAGGTGGGGAAGGTTGGGAAGTACCTGGCTATTCAGATCTGGTCACTAAACACGGCTAAAGCCATTTTCAAGCAACGTTTCAATTCTGAACGGTGGTCTTACACCAGGGCGATACTGATAGTATCTTCCACTCTGGAACATGCCGCAAATATACTATATATTATTTTAAATGAATTAATTATGAAATAACACAAATTAATCAAATAAAATTTATTTGCGCATGCCGGGTTCGAACCAGCGACCTCAGGATTGTGAGTCAAGAGTCTTACCCACTGGACTACGGAGGTCGTATGAGACGATGTGAATGTGAGTGAGGCAAAGAGTGTGTGCCAAGACCGAGTTGTTTGGCGGTCCGTCCTCTCTGCCTACCCCTGCGGGGAAATGGCGTGATGGTTAGTTAGTTAGTTACGTCTAATGTAGTAAACACACATTAAGAGGGTATTACCAGAGAAAACCAGAAATATGTCATTTTTAAATCAAATTTTAGACGTATTGACTCTTTTCCACAAAATATTATAAATGGATCTCAAAATATTTTTCTTTCATCTAGCATTCGCATGTTTTAAATTTTGAGAAAAAATGTTTATTTTAAGGTTATAACCATAGGTCGTTGGAAGATTTGTTAAATTTTCAAAAAAGATTTTGTATTATACCAGACCCATTTCAAATCATATAATCATGCAGTAAAATAAATCATTATCTGGGTATCGCATGTTTTAGAATTTTAATTTTAGTTCAAATAAAATCATTAAAAAATGTATACGTACATGTGTTTCTTGACGAAAATTGGTCCGTTTGTGTATTTATTTGCGCACTTACATTACAAACTAATATATTTCAGATTTTTTTAACATTCTTATTTAACTTAGACATTATTGAAAAATTATAAATACTTATCTAATCAAAAAATAATTTAAAAGAGTATATTATTTTAAAAGTTTTATTTATCATCACGCCTTTCAGCATTTTTGGATGTAGGTATAAATTAAAGCAAATTGGGAATAAAATAAAATCGATATTGAATTATAATTTTAAAAAGATGGTACGGAGAAAAATTAATATTTCTCATTGTAACCGCCCTGCACGATCGTAAAAACAACTTTCGACGAAATGCGGATTTTCGGTAGCTGGCTGGCTAAACGCTCTTAAGGACTGAGAATTTATGATGATAATAAAGTCAAAAGACACTATTATGTTTGTTGCAATAATTAAATGATGAATTATGTCAACCAAAACATATTTTTTATGTGAATCGCACAAGAGACCCAACTGCTCCCGTCTGGAACTAGTGAGTACGGCATACCAAATGGGATACGTTGTGAGGCTGTGGGGAGGGGAAAGAGATGGGGAAGAGTAAGATAACACGTGTTCACAATTATGTCCTCTGCGTGCGAACTCTATCTAAATTTCTTTAAATAGACAATATACAGTGTTAATTTCAAGCGACCTCCCAGGTAAGTATGGTCCTGTTTTCATTAATTTTTAGGCAGCATCGCGTTCATTGGTCAAAATATTGTACTTATATTTTCGTATCGGTGATCAATGAACCGGTGTATGCATTTTTTAGCCATAAGTTGTTTTTAATTGTTTGTCTAGCTTGTAGTTTTTTTAGATTTTAGAAATGTATTATAAGTTTGTACAGCGCCATTGAGGTGATTTTTCACAAAAACGGCGCTATATAAATCATCCAAGTATTATTATTATTATTATGGGGTATGGCTATTCAGCTCTGGTCACCAAACACTAGAGCCATTTCAAGCGAGGTTTCAGTTTTGAATCTTACGTTTCAATATTACACCGGTTGAATATTACATCGGGCGATACTAATATTAACTTTCACTATGAAATGTGCGGTAAATATGTTGCATATTATTTTTAATTAAGTGTAAAATCACACAAATTAATCAAATAAAATTTATTTGAGCACGCCGGGAATTGCTAGTTGAAAGGCCGCCACAGCGCTCTTAAGGCGATTTTTCGCAAAAACATCGCTATATAAGTTGTCCAAATTTATTGTTATTATTAAAAACAATTGAAGAAGCAGTAAGTACGTATAATATTATATAGGTGAACTAATTAGAAAATTCATATTAGGGGGTGCTAGAAATGTTGTCAGTTCAGACATAAATAAATAACGGATACAATACTTCGTCAAATATCTTAGTTCTCAATCACCCCTTCACATCAAAAACATCACCTTTTACCAATAAACCAAACATAGGGTAATAAAATAACCCTTTAAACCGTTTAAAACATCGGGGGCAGCCCTGAGCGCCAATCGAACGCTGAGTGAGTGTTGTCACCGAGACGCCGGGCGGCGGGGGTGGGGGAGGCGCCGCGGCGCGCCACGACGCCAGACGTCTGCCCCCACCGCCCCTCTCCCGCCCTACCACCGCCCCCCAAAGACCGTTAAACCCTGAGTTTGGTTCGCCCCTTCCCCCAGTAGGCGCTACCGGCCGGTAATTACTGCCCAAGGGTTGATACACAGGCCTGATAACTGAACGGAAATACGAATTTCAGGAATACAAGGATTCAATTAAATATTATTATTAGATTGAATTCAGGAAGAAAGATAACTGTGAATGGGAAGCAAAAACAATATAGATTTGTGTGTGTGATATTATTTTTAAATGGAGTTAGACATCCACAATGGAGTGCTGGTACCTACCCTGATGTATGGCAGTGGAAGTGGCAGAGGAAGGATAAAAATAAACTGAATGCGGTAGAAATGAGATTCTTGAGGCGTTCGTGTATGGTAAAACCATTTATGATCATATAATAAATGTGGAGATCCGCAAACAATGCAAGGCTGATGTCAGCCTAATAAATAAGATTAAGAAAGGGATCCTCAGATGATTTTGACATGAAGAGCGAACGAACGAACGAAGTAAGGTGGTGTAAGAAGCAAAATGTGTGAATGGTAGAAGGAATCTGGAACGCCCTAAGAAAGCGTTGAACGATCAAGTGTATCAGATACACTTGTGTGGGGCCGAATAATAGAAGAGTGTGTATGAGACGATGTGCATGAGGCTAAGAGTGTGTGCCAAGACCGAGTTGTTTGGCGGTTCATCTTTCTGACTACCCCTGCGGGAAAAGGGCATGATGGTCGGTTAGTTAGTTTTTTAAATATTGGTGCGCTCCCTCCAACATTATTATTTAAATATCTCCCTTTCATACTACCTTCTTCTTCTCTTTGAATGCTTACTGCGGAATCTTTACTCAAATGCAATTTTCTTCCGAGATCCTCTCAGAGGACACCTACACTTTACACTTAGCTCATAATACATTCCACTCATTACATTCCACGGTTGGAGTAGGCACCAGGGCGGCAGGATATGCTAACGGTATTAAATTTGAATGAACTTCCAACAGAAGTGCGGAGAATGCTGTCTAACGAACTTACGAGAGCTGAATCATAATTATTATTCATACTATAATACCTGATCCTTCCTAATCTCTCATTTGACTTATTCTACAGCTCTTCTCTTATCGTGATATGTCGCACAATAATGTCCAGTGACACAGAATTTGAACAATTCATCCAGTAATGATACAGTAACAGAATTTGAATAGAACCTTTAACTTTTAAATCAATGAAGTGATTAAATTCTATGAAACAACAGGTCCTTAGAGTTGAGGTCATCGATGCGTTTAGGTTTGTCTGTATTGGTGCATGTTTAGATAAATTCTTGCGATATTAATATATTTTTTTATATTAACTCCACACAGGAGGCCCTGAGGGAAACGTCATCAGGGCTTATGTCATCTTTGGGGATGTTGGGTGGAGGATCTTTTAGGAAAGGAAGGAGAAGAAGTTCTGGGAAGGAAGAGGGTATTAGGGGTGGATAGGAATTTGAGGGTGATATCCAGGAGTGACGGATGTACGCATCCATCCCTCCCACTGCGGTGCAAGACGATGTTCCGAGAGAGTACGGTTGGAGAAGTCAAAGGAACTCACTCAACCATTCTCTCGCAATTCGGCCTGCCATACAACTGGTGGGCAGAGGCATCCCCCGCAAAGACCCGGACAACATTGCGAATCCCATGAACGTGGCGAACCACTTGGGGTTACCTATGGCAGAGGTATTGGTTATCCAATAAATGGTTCTCGGGGCGGCTGTAACCTTACCCGCCTCCCAAATTGTAGTTCTTGTGCCTTAGTTCTTTGTGTTTTTAGCGAAAATGGGACAACAAGAGAATATGTTGATCGACATTTGCAAATTTCATGACGCTAGGATCCACAGTTCTTGAGATTTCACTGCGTCAGACACGCAGATTTTCTTATCAAGATACAGTTAACCTTAAAGTTACTATTCATTTTTACACAAATTTCTGTACAACTTTGAACAGTTAACCACTCCGATCCATAAGCATGTTTGCACGACAATGTAACATTACTAGACATACAAATGACGTATGAGGCGTACCTGAGTTTTAGCACGTTACAACACTCATGATTTCATAAATGCCGTTGCGATACCAGAATTCTGCTGCTCATGAACAGATGTCAACTTCCTATTTAAAATTTTAATTCCTTCCTCCGGTAATACGTCCACGATCTGACCCTTCCGTTTAGAGGAAAATGCCCTAATGATGACACCTCTCCGCGGATGTGCGCTGTACGGTTTATGTAGTTTATAGCGTTACGCCGTT
The DNA here is from genome assembly GCA_929108145.2 of Limnephilus rhombicus. NCBI lineage: Eukaryota > Metazoa > Arthropoda > Insecta > Trichoptera > Limnephilidae > Limnephilus > Limnephilus rhombicus. The sequence goes on from OV815283.1 coordinate 44,899,313, forward strand.
CCGGCCCGGGGAGCATTAGGCCTTGTTATTTTCACGTCAAACAATCTGTTTTTGATTTAGATAACGCTCGGGTAAACAATTTAACGCCGTAACACCGAATATCATCTCCACCGCTTTCTGATGCCCGGGTTATAGAATACTGACGTCGCGTCGTGACCTCTGGATCAAAACACAACACAATACGCAATTCTTTGAATAGTGAGTGATATTAGAAATGTGACGTAAATGATGTGGAAATAAAACTACAAGTCACCCACCATAATAATGAAATAATTGCTTTTTCATTATTGAATTAATTAACTCGCCCTATAAACCTTATATTTTTCGTTTTGCGTTCTCATTCGCAATCGGTTTAGAAGAAAAAAGGGACAGGCTTCATATTTTGTTATCTTGTGATTTTTCACCAACAAACTGTCAGCGTATTAGAAACAAAAACAATGCACCTCATTACCAGTGCGAGAGGAATCTGTTTGATCATATAATAATTACTAATATATCACTGACTGTAGGTTTCAGCTAAGTTCCGAACCTAATGACTAAGTTTTTACTCCACAGGGGGCAATAATATTGTTTACAAGCATACGTATTGCTTTTTGGACAATTTGGATTTATTGATGTATTTTATAAATGGTCAAATTATATCGTACAATTGGCAGTATTGTTCGATGCGTGTTTGTGTTTACGGGCGTAGCGAAAAGGGTAAAAGTGGCCTGTTGAGTAAATACTCAACTCAAGGGCAAGGAAATAAGCGCTCCGGGGCTGCGGAACTAGAGAACCAGAAAGAGTACTAGAGAGAAAGTTTGACTAGAGGGTAAGTTTCAGAAAATAACAATGCTGCTAGGGGTGTTTGTTTCATAAGTTGGGTACATTCATCGATATTTTTGGTCGATGGGTATATTTGCACTCAAGGAAAATAAAACAATTAAAAGAGTTCTGGGTATTTGCAATTGAGAATATTGGGAGGCAGGATGAAATTGAGGAGTATTAGAAAAGGTTGGGAAGTTCCTGCTTATTCATATCTGATTACTAAACACAACTAAATCCATTTAATAATAATTTATGTACGTTCTAACGCAGCATCACATTCACTGGATAAATGCATGGTACTTGTAGTTTTGTATTGGTGATCGACGAACCGGTGGATGCAATCTGTTACCCATGTTATAACAGTTTGTCTAGTCTATAGTTTGTAATAAGATAGAGCATTGTTGAAATATATTATATATTTGTACAGCGCCCTTGAGGTGATTTTCACAAAAAATTTGAAAAAACTGCATTTAGCACATACAAGTAAAAGCGAAATTTCTGTCCAAGGGGAAGAGAAACTGTCATAGAACACGTAGCACATAATAAACAAGTAATTTATAAGAGGTAGTAGTATACAAGGCTGTAATACATAGTGTAATAGTAATATTAAGGCTGATTACACTCTAAGCTCTAAGCCATTAAAATAGACGTTCCATGCCAACTCAGAAACACCTCTGAAAGGTCATTAAAAGCTATGAAAAGATAATTTTAAAATATCCGGTAACCCTAACATAACTTAACCTATTTAACCATTTTTTATATGTTTTTATCATCACTCTCAATGACCTTTCTGAGGTGCTTCTGAGTTGTTTTCATTCGGAGTTGGCCGGTCACCAAAATAGAATAAATCATATTTCTAATAGCATCATTGTTAATAATGTTTATTTTCTTACTAATAATCACGTTACCAAGTTAAATGGTTAATTTATTCTGCGCCTATTATGTCGATACTTTCATTGAATGCGTGCCTGAAACAACCAAATTTAACTTAACGGGGGCAGAAAACTTGCGAAAACTGCATTTAGCATACAAGCAAAAGCGAGAAATTTGTGTCTAAGGGGAACAGAAACTGTCGTAGAACACGCAGCACATAATAACGCAGTAATATATAAGGGGTGATTGGGTGATTACACTCTAAGCCCATTCCTAGGAATAATTATTTTGAACAGTGGCCAGTTTGCATTTATTTGTGACTGCAAGTAAAGAGGGTGATATTGCATTGTTTGTATTTTAATAATTCCTGTCTGTACTATGTGGGTGCGTTTTTAAACGCTACCTTTATGGTTGAATGTGTTTTACGTCATAATTTCCCTTAAATGAAAAAAAAATCTTTTCTCTTCATGGATGACGCATAATTTTAATTTCAATGTTTAGAAAACTTGATACGTTATCTTACCCTCTATAATTATAATAACCTTATCAACCCTTTGAATTCCCTCCCACCACTTTATATTTCCATTAGTCTAATCCTCCGTTTCCACTCCACGTTAATTCCTATAACTTACATATTAACCTTTTCTTTCTCACCCTTCCTATTGTTTAGTTTTTTAGTTAAGTTTCAAACCAATTATGGATTTTAGGTCAAAGATGGCGCTAGTAATTTCAGATGTCGCTGATGTATGATCATTTTTTAACTTTATCCCTTCCCTTACAAAGTAATTTTAACTACAAAAAGTTTACGCTAGCTAAAAATTAACACTTCTCTCAAAACTTGCGTAGAAAACATAAAGTATTAAATAAACTTACCTTTGTCCGTTGGGTGGAGAATTAGTTATGTGTCGGTAACTTGTAACAATAAAAACGTTGGATTTAATTTCTCTAAGGGTGCTTTATTTAAAAAGGCTTTCTGTGGTGGTAGTAGGAGATTTTCAAACATTGTTGGGTTATTCGTAACCCGGGAATGTTTGTCTTTCTTTAAAAAAAAAATATTAAATTAAATTAAAAAAAACAACACTACCACTTCTTCTCACACGTCCTAACTTTTTTACACCTACTTGTAGGTCATTATGAAAAATATCCGAAAATGGCGAGTACCTTTTTCAATTTGGGAGGCAGGTATAGATACTGAAGCACCTGGAACCATTCACTGGATAACCAACACAGGTCACTCCAAATGGTTCGCTACGTTTGGCGATTTAGCAGGGGTACCCGGGTTCATGGGGTAAGGTTTATCCAGGTCACGGTGGCGAATGCCGAACACCAACAGCGTGAGGGGGCGGTTTGGGAGAGACCGGTTGAGGGAGACCATTTGACCTCTCCAGCCGGACCCAACGCCTTGCACCGCAGTGGGAGGGATGGATTAACTCCTCGACACACTGAACCCCAGATTCCTACCCACTTCTGATACCGCTTTCTATGAACGATAGATGACAAAAAAATAGATAGGTATCTACTAATTAAAAAAAGACAAAAAAATTTACGCAAGCTTTAAACTAATAATACAATGAATTGAAATGAGCGCTGTGAGATGTCGCCACAGATTTATCTGCGCAGGTACTTGAACAAATGGTTCATTTATAAATAAAGAATGGCTAAACACATTATTTCACGGTCTGAGGGCCTTGGGTGCTACAAGCTGGGTTAAGACTAGGGATGTGAGAAAATAATCTATTATGAAAAAAAATTATTAAAATCGATTTTTCTCCAACAAAAATCGATTTTATTAAGCGATTTTGATTTTCTAAAAAACCGATTGATTAGCAATCGATTTTTTTACACTGTCGATTTTTTCATTCACAACCCTGCTACGCTTAGTCATTAGTAAGGAATCCGGAGCGCGGACCTCTATGATGTTTATAAACAAAACATGACATTATATGTTAGTTGTAAATCTCTAACTTTAAGTCATGATTGTAATCATGTATGTCATTGAGTTCAGTTTAGGTTAGCGTTTATATGTCTTAGTCATAAGCCACTAGCTATAAGTCTTAGATGTAAGTCACTAGTAATAATTGTAAATCTTAGTTGTAAGCTAGTAATATTATTATTTTATGTATTTATTTGTACAGCGCCCTTGAGGTGATTTTTCGCGAAAACGGCGCTATATAAATTAGCCAAATATTATTATTATTATTATAAACGCCATCTGTGCGTCTACGATGACATTTCTTTTATGCTTTGAAAGCAGTTTAGTTGACGTTTCTAATCAAACTTGTCACTAGATGATGTCAACAGAGTCAACGAACTGTTTTACCCAAAGAAATTTGCCGTATGGACCTCGGTTCAAACAAAGCCGTAAAACGACCAAAAAAGGTACTGTTTTACCGACATTAGTTTGTTGTTGTCAATGTCATTTTGAAACTTCGTTTTTCTAATGACAAATATTTTAGTTTTTCGTGAAAAAAAGTGTTTATTGTGATTTTAAAAGTCACTAAAAACAAGGCGTATTTTAGCAATGTCAACGACCAAAAGGCCGAAGAGTTGAATATTTTTTAATTAATAAAACTGTGATTAAATATATTTTACGCTATTAATTTGACAAATTTGGGGTAAAATCGATTATTATAACAAAATTGATCATTTTAAAGAAAAACCGATTATTTATAAATCGATTTTTCATGCCAAAAAAAAAGAACCGATCATTTATGTAAAAGTCACATCCCTAGTTAGGACTCAAAGCCAGGTAGGCAAAATACCGCTGCGGATTATTACAACGGTATTATGTTACCGTACCCTCAATCCTTACTACATTAGTACCCCATAAGGGTAAGACGAGACCGTAAATCAGAAACAAACCACAATATATTCCGTGGCGTGGGGAGATTACTACAACTGTCACGAAATTTGGTTTTATTTGGATGAAATTATAAGAAAACAAAGAATATTGAACAATTTATTATAATTTTTGGTCGTAATGCAGTAAATTTATAAGGACCTCTGTTATTTTACACAATTTCTTAAAAAAGTTTTGATAAACTTTTTAAAGAGGGTCCTAATTTTGATCCTTGCGGGGCGCAAGGAGATTACCAGAACTGTCACTAAGAATAATTTTATTTTGATCAAATCTTTATGAAAACATAGGCAATAGTATTTTTGGCCAAATTTCGTCATATTATGAAGTAAGTTATTCAAAATAACGTGTGTTGTTTTGTGATATAAAAAGGTTTAGAGAACACTTTTAAAAAATAGGTCACAATATTGATCCTTGCGGGAACCCCTTCGATCAAGGGGAACCCGGTTAAAAACGATTTGGTTGGTTCAATAACATCAAAATCACTGCATGGCGTCAATTTTATTAAATAAAATAACAAATTTTGTTTTCAATATATTCCTAAATTAAAAATTATCAATAATCAACATATTTATAGTTAATTGATTGGTTGATAATATGATAATAATGGTGTAAAGAAAGTTTCTTATTTTAATTAAGTGAAAATTAACAGTGTTTCCAGCAATATTGTTAAGAAATGTTACGTTGAAGGGCTGTCTCACATTTCCAGAGGAAGTGATGATTATCGTAATTATAAAACCAAAATATGTGAATCCGTGAAGTCCTAATATCAAAGCATTAGATGTATAGTATTTTTTTTAAACAATAATGTTGAAATACGTTAATAAAAACGGTGTTGTAAAGCTATCAGTTAAAGTTATACTTACAAAGGAAACAACGATTATACTTATTATAGGACTAAAGGATGTGAGCTTTTCGAAGTTCTTATTTACTTAACAAATAATCGGATCGTGATCGTACATCATGCAGAGAGCCTAAGATAATCTTAAAACATCTCAAAACTAATGTCCCGGGGTTTAAGAGCTTTCAAAATCCATTATCTCACTCCATTCCGTATGTATATAACCTGTATTGGGAATGTATAAATAACCGCTTAACTGGAATAAACTTCAACAACACTTGCACTTTGTCTTCCTATAAATCTCATATTCAAGAGAAGAAAGGAAAGGGGATGGCTACTTACATTTCAATGCTGGTTGATCAATTTATAGTTTTAATTCCTTTGTTGGTCAGTGTTATTTGTTGGAGCTTTTACTCTTCCGGCGGAAAGCTTTGAGTGTGCCGATAGTATAAAGTCTAACCGCCTTTAAGTGATCGATAAAACGTTAAATGACGGTGGAATCTAACGGGCAGTTAAATGAGCTATTAATCCTGCTTGTATGTGGGTGGTATGGACTAGCAATTGAACTGGGAAGCCACTTTGGGATAATTTAGAAAGAGGGAAGTCAGACAATAAAAGAAGTAGCATGTCATTGTAGAAGTAGGACCTCATTGCCATTGTATCAACGTGGAAATCAAAATCTTCATCGCTGACGTTAATATTTTTGATTCAAATGACTTTTGGTAACGGTATCTTGAAATATTGGTCTTGCTATACTTACATTATAACATATTATTAATTCATGCATCAGTGTTCCTTGAAGCACTGTAAAGCAATATTTGTAAAGTTCATAAAACTTCAAACAATCAACGTTACTATGTCCATATTTGTATGAAGTAAAAATCATATCAATATATTTTTCGCTGTAGCCAAAATTGGGCTTGGAATTGGAAACTCCCAATTCAAAAATGGATTCAAATTACTCCAATCACAAAGGCATCCTTTTGAGATGCAAATATTGCCATCCTAATTTAGTATGGAATTGTCCTAATTTAGTATGGAATTGTCACAAAGGAAGACGCCGCATGGCTTCGAAAATTACATGGCTGGTGATAGTGCACATCCGCAGAGCTGTTCTGGGCTGTTATCAGCAACTTGAAGATTTCCCTGATGACAGTCAACCTCCCGTAGGAGAGGATACCAGAAGAAGAACAAGAAGTTTTAGCTTACACTATGGAGGTCATAAACAAATGCGTCGGGTTGTCCAGTCAAATATCCAGGCGTCGCGGGTTCATTCCCCTGTTAGCTAACCACCTAGGTCGCCCAAGTGGTTCGCCACGTTTGGTGTTTTAGAGGGGTGCACGGATCCATGGGGTGAGATTTGTCCAGGTCTTGACGGAGGATGCTCACGTGCGTCATGGATCGGATCGGGAGAGGTCGGTTGAGAGATCCTTTGACCCCTTCAGCAAAACGATCGACCCATCACCTTGCACCGCAGTGAGAGGGATGAACAGGAGATAAACACCTCTCGTACCTTTTTCCACCCCAGAAGTTAATTTATTAAAAAAAACCATCCAGACATCCAGACGGCATCCAAAAAATTGATATAGCCCTTGTGGTGTATAGGTTAGTCACATAGTTTCAACATCCTTCAACAAATGTCGTCAGTATAGTAGTTAGTTATGTGTAGTTTTGTGATGTCAATAAGTAGTAGTTTAGAAGAGTATCATCAATCTTCGTGCCTCGGACATGTGCCTAGCATGGTGGTCGAAAAATCCTCAAATTACGTAATTAACAAAGCAATGAAAAAAAATTCTTAAGGCGATCCAATAAGTCCAGGAAAAAATTGTAATCGGAATTCACGCCCTTTTATGGGAGGAGTTTAAAAATACTTGAGAAAAAGCTTTTGGAAAGGTTGGAAAAGGTATTTGAGATTTTTTTTACAGGTTGATTTTGTAAAGGCCTGTAAAAAAACATTAACTCCTTTTTTATGCATTGTTTATTGTAATAAAACAGAATTTTAAAATTGATTTCACGAAACAAAGCGACGCGGAGCCTAGCGTCCGTTTCCCGCTCCGTTCGGGGGCGAACGCGAACTGATAAAAAAAAACGGGCGTGACTACTGACTAGTTATGTAGGCCTTCGGTGGACGGCATAGAGTTCACTTTGAAAATCCAAATTCGTCGGCTGCCGGCCGTACTGTAAAATAACAACGCGAAGATGCATATTTTATTTTATTTTGTGAACTTCGGGCGTAAATATCATTTTTTTTGCGATTATTATAAAAGAAACTGAATACGCTACATTAAACTACAAAACCATATCCGAAAAAGGGTTTATAAATAGGAGAGTTTTGAATTTAAAGTGTTTTTGACAGATTTTGTATTTTATTTTTTTATAGGCTTATTAAACGACTTGTAAAAAAACTGACCGATATTTTTAAGGGCCAAGGTATGTTCTACACGCAGTATTTAATAGAAGCTTCTATAATACTTCTAAGCGATCCAATTTTCATAACAAAAACATACGATTTTGCATTATTTAGTATGGCTTCATCTTAAACTGAAATTAATAATAAACACTACAACTTGCGAAATTATTTTCCTCAGTGCCTCTCCTGTGTGGAGCTAATGCAGATTGCGACATTTTCCTCAGTGCCTCCTGTGTGGAGCTAATGCAGATTGCGACATTTTCCGCTTATAATAATAAATATTGAAGGAATTCAAGTATTGTTTGACTTTCACAGATTTTTTTTTATATGAAATTCAATGCAAGTTTTTTTTTAATATGATTTGCCGATCAGCACCTAAATATAAATTCTCATGAATAAGAAACACGGTGAGATAATTCCACTATTCAATAATAATATTCTATGAAACATCTATTCAACGAGGCACGTCAATAAAAAAATAGTACCTATTTCTTTAGTCGACATTTTTACCTGAGCCAGATTTGGTCGGATAAATTTGATACGCGAAGAATTTAAAAAAATAAAAACAACCGACTTCACAGGTAGCCGGCACACACGCCAGGTATGCGACTTACGCGTGTCTTGTATGTATGAAGTTTATTTCCTTTGAAGTAATCAAGATTGTGATTTAGATTTTTATTAGTACGAGATATTCTCTGCATCGATCATTGTTTTCAATTTCAATCATGCATAATATATTATTCAGTAGCTGGGGTACCCGGCTTCGCTCAGGGAGTTGACATGAACGAAATTGAACTGACGTTCGAACCCATGACGGATCTTGCTTTATATACCCCTACCAAAGGGTAGTCCCACCCATACAAAAAAGACTACGCATGGTCCAAAATGTTCCAGAACATTCCGCAACGTTCGAGAGTGTTCTGGGATGTACCACAATGATCTGGGATGTTCCGGAATGTTCCGAACGTTCCAGACTATTATGGAAAATTCCAAAACATTCCAGAATGTTCCGGGATGTTCTTGAATGCTCGCGAATGTTCTAGACTGTTCTAGAAATTTCTGGAGGGCGAAACGTCCAGCCTGCTCAAAATTTCAAACTCCAAAAGCACGCTCTTCAGGTAAAAACTTCTTCATGGTTGGGGATAGACGGTTACCACACCATATAACTCCCTTGTTCGTACCGGGACTTGTTTCTGAGTTTTAGCGGGTACGCACATTGTAGTACACTTTCTTTAATATAATACTAGCAGACCCGGCCACACGTCACTGTGGCTAACGGATTACAAAGCCAACGGTTGACAACGCCATTATCCAATCTTTACAACCAACGCCATCTGTTAATTTGTACATTTATATATTTCAATCAATCATTCATTTCAATCAATTTACACAAAACCTTAACAAATTATATACCTAAACCTTCCTTATGAATCACTCTATCTATTGGTGAAAACTGCGTGAAAATCCGTTGCGTAGTTTAAAAGATCTAAACGTACAGACAGCGGGAACGACTGACTTTCTTTAAACTATGTAAAGATATATGTATATATATATTTGTTCATCAAATATTCTCAAAACAACAATTAATTATAATGATGTCGATGATAAGAGCTCCGTCGTTAAGTACGAGTATCTTTCTTTGTCATTTAAGATTAATGGAGGTTTTTTCGTCCGGTTTCCTTATGGGGAACGGCTGCGCGGCCTTTTGCTTACAAAACTTTATTTTTTCAATTTGGTAGGCGGGTCCATGGGTACCGTTTCCCGGCTACCATTTATTGTACAACTAACACCCCTGCCATAGGTCGCCAGAGGTTCGTAGCACGAATGAAGTCTACTCAAAACGTCCTTTGAAAAGTCATAAAAAACGATGAAGTCTACTCAAAACGTCCTTTGAAAAGTCATAAAAAACGATGTACATAATATATTGAAAATTGGTTAGGTTATGGGCTATTTTTCATGGCTTAATGACTTTTCAAAGAGATATTGATTTGACTTGACTCTGAGTTGGCGTGCAACCAAAACAGCCGCTTAAAAGAATAACGAAAAGTAAGTAAAAACTTCCGGTGATAGCATTATGTAAACAACCGATACAGATCATTTCAATATTCCATTTCAATATAGATAATACATAGTTATATTTGAGAAAGCATTCTTCCACAAACATTCTCCGATAACAAGGACATTATCTGTGGCACGTTTGTGTCGATAAGGTCGACTGCACCGACAGTTTTTGTCGCCGAGATAAACACGCATATTTCACTTGACCGTCTTTACTACTCCATTCTTCATTCAGCCGGAAACTGGTAACTATGTAAACGTAAAGTAGGCGCTTTGGGTATCGAATTGAAGTTTTAAGAGGAACGGCTGAGCGGCATTTATCGTGCTAAACTTAAATTTGGATTTGAGGCCAAAATTCTTGACCAAACTGAATAATCATTTTTGGAATCAAATGGTAATATACACTAGTGGACTTAAGTAAGGACACTTTTTACAAATTTCTTGAATTTGATGTTCATTCGCTCTTTTTAAGTAATTGTTGATGTTTAAATGTAATTTTGTTAAATTAATTCAACAACATATTATACTGTTATATTTTTGAATAGATTTAAATGTTTATTTTAGAAAAATAACCAAAATGCTGAATAAAACAACGACATGGCTAATTACGAAGATTTTGCATAATATTTCAAATTAACATTTAACGTTAGTATTTCGTTGGAAATCCGTTTAATAACTTCCTCAATTCTTCTAAGCATGGAGTCCACCTAAAGTCCCTACTTTTCAGGTTTGATGACATGGAACCATGCTTTAATGATCGCTTTAATTATTTCTCTTTTATTGCTGGGTTTGCGACGAGAAACCAGTATTTTCAATCTAGACCAGAGATTTTCAACAGGATTCAAGCCCAGATGGTTCCTTGGCCAAGGTAGAACAACAATTTGGTGGTTCTGTAACCATTTCATGCTTGTTTTGCTACGTGGGAGGGGGTCCTTGCTGCTGGAAATTGCATTTACCACGGTTACCCTCGAACAAATCATTGTGCTGGGCAATAATTTTGGCTCCAGAATCACATTTTTTTTAAATGAGCTTCACACAGGAGGCCCTGAGGAAAATAATTTCCCTCAGGGCCTATGTCATCTTTGAGGATGCTGTGTGGAGGGTTTTTTTAAGGAAAGGAAGGAGAGGAGAGTTCTGGGAAGGAAAAGGGTTTAAGAGGTGGGTAGGAATCTGGGGTTCAGTATGTCCTGGTCACCCCATGATGATGATATTGATGCCTGTTAGCCTTAATTGTGCCTTCTACCACTTCCAGACGTCAAAAAATATCCCTTATCATGCAAGCCTACATCAATACACTCAGAGGAAGTTTCGTTGTCGCTGTTGTGCATTCGGGTATCACAACTTTTAAAAAATTTAGAAGGGTTCGGTAACAAAAAAAATGTTATTTTATAAGGCAAACGAAAAGATACAAGAAATCTCGAAAAGTGTCCATACTTAAGTCCACTAGTGTAAAGTATCCAGTAGGCAAACGTGCTATTTTATTTATTTATGATGTGAACGCAACGGATTTTCATGCGGTTTCACCAATAGATAGAGTGATTCAAGAGGAAGGTTTATATGTATAATTCATGCTCATTATCATTACATAGTACAAAATGAACTCGCTCAAAATGTATGTGCGGGTTAATCTTTTAAACTACGCAACGGATTTTCATACGGTTTTCACCAATAGATAGAGTGATTGAAGAGGAATGTTTATATGTATAATACATGTAAATTATATTAGAGAAAAGCCGAGAAATTCAAAGCAAACATATTTTTGTGCGATTTAAAACGGCTAGCGGGCCGTACTATAGTCACTTTTGAAATTCGTTCTACGGAAGAAATTGGAAAATAGATGTCCTAGAGTAAGTAGGTATCATCATCATTACATAGTATAACATGAAGTCGCTCAAAATGTATGTGCGCATAGATATTTTAAACTACGCAACGGATTTTCATCAATAGATAGAGTGATTCAAGAGGAAGGTTTATATGTATAAAACATGCTCATTATAGTAGAGAGAAGCCGAGAAATTCAAATATTCAATTCAGGCAGCTGGCAGCGGGTGGTGTTGATTTACAAAAGTTGGGTAATGGCGTTGTGTTTCGTTAGCCACAGCAACGTGTGGCCGGGTCTGCTAGTTATAGTATAAACACCATTAATGGATGCCATTTTTCATGATTTTAGAGACAACATTGGCAATTATTTAATGACAATAATTTTTTTTTTAATATTTCAAATCATATGAAATCATGCAGTAAAATAAATCAATAAATTATCTGGAAAAGCTATGTTTCAGAATTTAAATTTTAGTTTAAATAAAATCATTGAAAAAATAGATCTGCGCGCGTGTGTTGTGACGAAATTACTTCGTTTTGACCATTTATTTACGGTCTTACAAAATTGCTTATATAAAAAAATATTGCATTCTTATTTTGCTTAGACATTATTGAAAAATTATAAATACTTACGCTCAAAAAATAATTACAAAAAGTACATCATTTTTATTTTTTTATCATCACGAGTTTGAGCATTTTTGAATGAAGGTATTTATTTGACGGCCGGCATAGTCCAGCGGTAAGGCTCTTAACTAGCACTCCGAAGGTCGCGGGATCGAATCCCGGCGTGGCAAATAAATTTTATTTGATTAATTTGTGTTATTTCACAATTTATTCATTTAAAATAATGTACAGTATATTTGCGGCACGTTCCAGAGTGGAAGATACTCTCAGTATCGCCCTGGTGTAAGACCACCATTCAGAATTGAAACGTTGCTTGAAATGGCTTTAGCCGTGTTTGGTGACCAGATCTGAATAGCCAGGTACTTCCCCACCTTCTTCTTCCCTATCTCCTTCCCTTCCCCACTACCTTCAGCCTCACAACATTACCCAATTGGGGATGCCATAGTCCCACTGGATCCAGACGGGAGCAGTTGGGACTCTTGTGCAGTATTCATGTAAAAAAAAAAAAAAATTATCAAAGCAAATTTTGAATGAAATAAAATCGATATTGAGTTATTATGTTAAAATGCTGGTATGGAGGATAATTAATCTTTCTCAATCGGAACCGCCCTGTACAGTTGCAAGGGTACGATCGCAAGATCATCGTTTGACGAAATTTAAATTCTCGATCGCCGGTTAATTGCTCTTAAGAGTTTAGTTTGATTTATGGACCGTGTCCAAAAGTTCCTCTAATAAGCGCTTTACTATTTGGCTTGATAGCCTGCTTATTATCAAGGTAATTTATTTTTATAGTTACATGTCTCTCTGTCAGAATGAATTATTAAAATTATATATTATGTGTCATGTAATGCGCCTAGTTTTACAATGATTTGCACTTTTGGATAAAAAATGTTGTAGGATAAAGATAAAGAATTTATGGATATAATAATTTATGGATAAAGAAGCAGGATTAAAAAAAATCGAGTGCAGTTTACAAGCGGTAGAAGCGAAACTTTACCAAGACAATCTCTACCAATACTTGAAAAGTGAGGTCATAATCAAAGCGACCAATGAGGCAGACTTAGCGTAATTTCCGTTTCATATCTCATCCAATAGGAGCCTTTAAAAGTGACATCATAATCAAAGCGGCCAATGAGCTCAGTCATTTCCGTTCCATCCGAAACCCAAATCACAGCGGGGCTATAGAAGTTTCACTTCAAAAACTTCTAATCAAACAATAAAACAAATTAATTTGTCAACAAACAATACAATTTTTTTTATTGTAGAATATAACACACGCAATAAACTAATGCCGCGGGCGTTGTTTTTTTTTATTTTTTTCGTCTCATTATAAGATGACATACTGAGCCGAAAATGTTGGGTTAACCTCGAAAATTCGCGCGTCCAAAATTAATGAAAAATTGGTTCATTTTTAAAGCGCCATTTTGAGAAATATATCTCAAGAAAACTTGAAAACCAGGCTCTAATAAATAATACCTAAACACTTTACACGTTTTAAATACGAAATTAGCATTCACTTGCTTTACGTGCAGTTGGTTTCTAATGCGCGGCATCATATAAAATAATAATCTTTATATTATGATTTGATACTTTTTTGACCCTTTACTAAAAATTACTCTCCGCATCCGATATTGAAAACCTCTGTGTAAATCCCGAGCAACGCCGGGCACTTTAGCTAGTATAATACTATTTATGTGTTACGTTATGTACAATTAATTATATCTTAAATGTTTAAAAGATTTTCTTACGTTTCCGTTATTTATTTTTGGGGTGTTATGCCATGTTGCGCTACCTCCTTCTTTAACCACTGTTTCTGACAGCGTTACAGTGTCCATCATCAGACCAGATGTGTTCATGTGTTCACAGTGTGAACATATGTAACGCTGTAAGAAACATTGGTTAAAGAAGGAGGTAGCGCAACATGGCATAACACCCCAAAAACAAAAAAAAAACGAGTATGCTTTAGACCACACGACTGAAGTAAAACTTCTTCAGCTCCATCTATATGACAGGAAGAGAGAAAGAAAATGTGCGCGCGCACTGCTCTCTCTTGATCTTAGTGTGATACAGACCATAGGCCTGCACTGTGTCTTAGATATACGAAGCGTAACTGGCTATGAGAGGAAGAAAATGTGTGCTGGCACCTCTCTCTTGCCCCTACAGTAATATACGAAACGTAACTCTCTCTCTTTCTATCTTCACTAAATTATATCTCCCTCTCAACTACCGTTCGCCTCGCATTCACCAGCTTACTCCCCAAGCCAAGCGTGCGTAAAGAAGTTTTATTTCAATAACGAAAATACTTTTGTCCGTGTAAATCTAAAATCATCTGATATTCTTACAATTTGTATTCTCATATAAATAAACAGTAGTAAAATATACTTTACGATATCGGCAAGGAAAAATGTTGAGCAAATTCATTTTTGATAGTCTTAAATTCTCAGAAGACAAACGAATTCAGAGTAAAGGGGTATTGAACGGATTTGTTGAACGAGTAACGTCGTCTAACCACGACACGCGATGCCTAATATTAAATATTTATTCGGATACGTACACGAAACTCAAAGGGAACAGTATCGTCTTATGCTGATTCACACGAACCAACATTTCTTTGTTCTAAATCAGGTATAGTTAGTATAGTCGCCTTCGAAAGGTCACGGAAAATTGGAAACTTATTTTAACCACACGGGTCTATCGCCTTTGGTTTTTGGTCCTAACGAAGTGGTCAGATTGATAAAAATTTTGTGCTCAACAAATTAAATAATTCTGAACTGTTTTTGAAAGGTGACAAAATACGCTTTCAAATTGTATTTTTCCAATAATATCAAAATATGTAAATTCTTAAATATAGAATGCACACATAACAAAAATTGTAAAAATGACTCACGTGATGTTTTTGTGTGAAAACGGTACTAAAATCACGGATACATCTGGATTCATCTGTTAATATTTAATAAAAAATTTGAATGCGTGCAGAACTGTCCAGGGAGTCGAGGTTCATCTATACTTTTGAAAGCCTGAATAAAACAACAAAATATATTTGTACGTATGTACATACAGAGATATGAACTCCGTACGTATTAGGTATGAACGTGCGAATGTGAAATTTTCAAAACTCCTGTTTCAATTTCAAAAACAAAATTATAAAATTTTAATCAAAACAATACAGCAATTTTATAGATTGGCAAGTAACCAGATTCATCTGAACTCTCCATGCAAAGCAGATTCGATTAACCTAAACAAAATAAATGGCTGTTTTATACACGAAGGGTGTGTTGCAGAACCCCATTCCTAAGGGACGGTCAAGAGCCCTTGCGAAACGGTATAATAAACCCCTACGAAACCAACCCCCATATATAACATTGTATTGTATGCGGCCTCCGGTCGCGTGTTAGAAGTAAGGATTGCTAACACCACTAACGGTTCATAGCCAATCATTTATCTTTGTCGTGACTCTGAATAATATTAAGATTTTAATTTGGAAATTAAATTGGATTATGTGGGTAGGTACTGCTATTGCTGCTCCATTGATTAAAAAAATAATAAATAAAGCAATTAATAACAATAATAATAACTAACGGTTAAAAACCCACTGCAGGTTTTTGGTTTGGCTACGCCCAGTTAGCGTCGGAACTGGTTCTAAAAATAGCCCGTTCCTCGGATCCAGTGTGATCCAGTGATAGCTAGTCACCGGGACAGGCTATGACGTCATATGTAATATATAGCAGCGTGATACTATTATTCACAACTATTTATTACCGTCAATCTTTCCATATCGGTAGAGATACTCAAATTTAAACAATCGTAGTACTAATACCTAGGGGGGCAAGTTCTCATGCGACCTGCTAACGGAGGTAGCGCCATCCTTTGACGAATTCTTGAATTCGAAACCGAATTACAACGGTAGCTTTGTTTGAAATTTCACGTACACAGATGTTTATATGGTGCGGTGCGTGCGATGCGACGGCAGACATGCATTCGAAGCCGGATTCTTGAATTCAACCACGCAGAAGCAAGCCTATTAATACTGTTTGATTATGATTGATAATGTTGTATATATGATTACGCATTAATGTAGTTTCAACATCCTTCAACAGGTGTCGATAGTTATACGTAGCATTTAAGTGTCTCAACGTAGAAGAGTCGACTATCGTTGTTCGTGTCTAATGCACGAACGGTTACGGAAATAGTTGATGATACATGATAGATGCTTACTCTAAGATCAGAAGATCTAGATGTTACTAATCGTCTAATCGAACTTTCTAGGTCAAATCGAGCTGTTTACTATGATCGCTTTTTCATGTAACTGGCCCTCTCATTTGGAATAAACTTCCCTCAGCTCTTACTAATATCCAGAATTTGGCTGAATTTAAACGGGCTTTAAAAACAAAATTATTTAAAAAATCATACCATTCATGAATCCTAACATCTTTTCAATATACGTAATAATAATAAGCCATGTTCTCAAGTTTCCCGTAATTGTTTGGTTTCGGTTTCCTCATAATTGTATTTTTATTTTATGTTTAATATCCGAATTTATGTCAGAATATTTCTCATTTCTGATCGCAAACTGCCTTCCTGTTAGTATATTATATTTTAGTTTTAAAGTTCTTGTTTTGTCCTGTGTTACAATAGCACCGCTATTATTATTATTGTCCCGTGGGTGCTGGAGGGGTGCTATGACAGCACTATCTTTGTTAATTTTGTTCTTCTGTCATTGTTTTGTAAATACTGTATATTCTTTTATTATTTTCTCAATATTATTATCCGTGTGTGCTATAACAGCACAATCTTTGTTAATTTTATTCTTCTGTCATTGTTTTGTAAATACTGTATATTCTTTTATTATTTTCTCAATATTATAAGGAGCACTATAGGATCATTTTTAAATTTATTGTAGTTAAGCGCACTTGAAGTGAAATATCATAAAACTGCGCTATATAAATACTACGTTATTATTATTTATTATTAGATAAATGGGCTTCCACAGTGTTTGGTTTCCAAGATTTAGAATAACTTAGAGCTTCCTTTAGAACGGAGGTCTGGTCCAGTTAACTATTAATTGAAAAACATACGATAACGTAAATAAAGTAACTTGTATACTCGACGAACCTCGATATTTTATCTACGATCTAGGCCCTGGGTAAAATAGTTTCTCTCAGGGCCTATGCCCTTTGGGGATGCTGTGCGGAGGGAATTTTAAATGAAAGGGAAGAATAGACGTTCATGGAAGGAAAAGGGGGTAAGAGAGGTGAATAGGAATCTGGTTGTCAGTGTGTCCAGGAGTAACGGACGTATGAATCATTCCTCCCACTGCGGTAGAAGGCTTTATGTTGAGAGAGTCCGGCTGGAATTAAATGAGTTAATGATGAATGTAAGTAAGTCTAAAGTCATGGTGTTTGAAAGAGAGAGTACGAAAACAATGTGCAATATAGTTTGAATGATGAATACTTGGAGCAGGTGGATGAGTTTGTGTACCCAGGTACCCAGTAGTTAGATGGGAAGACTGATAGAGATATTGAAAGAAGGGTAAATACAGGTAAATCCATTAATCGAGGACTCAATACCGTTGATATCATTAACTATATTTTTTTAGGCTGCAAATTTCGCAAATCGGAAAACCGTACGCATATTATGAGAGTAATACTAATTAAAGCTGATAACTCTCAAACAGATTCACTCGTAATTAAAACCAGAATTGTGTTCAGAATGTATTAACGAATGAATTTCAGTTGTGCATTCATCTGCTGATACATTTCGAAAGAGACCATTATTTTATTCGAAGTGCAGTTATAAAATTATAGTTGTAGACTATGTATGTGCTGCATTAGTAGTAGTTTAAATTCACCGCGTACAAACTGGTTTTGTGTTCAGAATACAACGATAAATTAAATAACGAGTTGCAGATTCATCCTGCATCCTACATAATGCTGTAAAATTCTGAGAAATTGATTTTTGCGTGTGTAACTATTGTTTGGGGACTCTAACGCAGTATCAATCAATCAACTTTGGAGTAGAATTTATATACATGATTTTCGTTGAAAGAATACTCGTCAAATGAGATTATTAAAAAAATCCGGCTCGTATATAAATAGGTCGTAATAAAAAAAAGCATTACCATATACAACCCCCCCCCCTCCCCTTGAAGTACCCAAATAAGGAGGTGGCGAAATTTTCCTCCGCCCCGATGTTCTGAGTGTAGTTTTAATTCACCACAAACAGATTTAATTAAAACCAGTTTTGTGTTTAGAATGTAAATGCCGGCAGAATTAAAGAAAAACCATTTTCATGTTCTGAGTGTACCGCATATTTATTTTAATTTAAACCAGTTTTGTGTTATCAATATATCAATAAGTTGCCGAATCATCGTGTACCGAGTGAAGCTTTGCATTCCATACGAATGCGTGATAAAGATGCGAAATTCTATTACAGGCATACTATTCTCGATTTCTGAGAGCAGTTATATATAAATTTTGTTGTAGAATTTATGTATAAGCATGATTTTATTGAAAGAGTACTCGGCACATAAGATTATAAAAATCGGCATAAAAAAATAGGATATCTACCCCCCACCCCCCCCCCCCGGTCAACGCTTGAAAATCTGCAAAGAATGTAAGGCTGATGTAAGCATAATGTAATGAGCAAGATTAAGAAAGGGACCGTCAGATGGATTGGGCATGTAGAGCGAATGAAAGAAGAAAATAGTGTGATAAGAATATATGACGCAAATGTGAATGGAAGAAGAAGTCGGGGACGCCCGAGGGAGACATGGCACGATCAAGTGAATCAGATACTTGAGTCGGGCCATGTCAAAAGTCAGAATAATAGAAGAAATAACAGTATGTATGAGACGATGTATGAATGTGAGTGAGGCAAAGAGTGTGTGCCAAGACCGAGCTGTTTGGCGGCCCGTCCTCTCTGCCTTCCCCTGCGGGAAACGGCGTGAAGGTTAGTTAGTTAAGAGTCAGGCTGGAGAGATCTAAGGGTCTACGTCTACCGCAACCGGCCTCTTCCGATGCGCCCCGCAACGCAATTGGTGAGCAGACGAATTCGCCGCCATGACCTGCTAAGCAGTGAACCACTATTGTTACTCTTGAGGAACCACTAGGAGTGACATATAGCAGAGACGGATTAAGAATTGTGAGTCGTTATATTTTTCGAAAGATTTGTGAATATTTAAAAACGCAATAGTTCAGAAATAGAAATTAAATAGAAAGCAGAAATTAATTGGATTGACCGAGAGATGTCATACAGAATGAAATGTGGAAATTTCATAATGCCAGAGCTCATCGTTCCAGAGGTTCCGCTGCTTCAGATAACAAACAAATTTATTTTCTACTTACAAAAAAGATTGAGACATAATTATAAGCTACCGAATGGAATTGTTGATTATTACAGCCAATACTATAAATCAACATGTCAAATAATCATCGTAAAATGGAGAATTTAATGATGGTTCGGGACATTAATAGCCCACAGTCACACCCACTGCAATAAAGTCGTTAAATTATATCCGTAATCAATCAATCGCATATAATTTTCATGTAAATAAACCCCTGCGCCGCGCGCCGTCCACAAAACTAACTAACTAACCATCACGCCGTTTCCCCGCAGGGGTAGGCAGAGAGGACGGACCGCCAAACAACTCGGTCTTGGCACACACTCTTTGCCTCACTCACATTCATACATCGTCTCATTATTATCTCTCTTCTATTATTCTGACTTTTGACATGACCCGACTCAAGTATCTGATTCACTTGATCGTGCCATGTCTTCCTCGGGCGTCCCCGACTTCTTCTACCATTCACATTCGCGTCGTATATACTTCTTACACTACTTCCTTCAAACCATCTGAGGGTCCCTTTCTTAATCTTACTCATTATGCTTACATCAGCCTTACATTCTTTGCGGATATCCACATTTCTCACACGATCATACATTGTTTTACCACACATACGTCTCAGGGATCTCATCTCAACAGCATTCAGTTTACTTTCATCCTTCCTCTGCCAGTTCCATGCCTCACTGCCATACATCAGGGTCCGTCCACAAAATATCAAATAATGTGATAATAGTATAAGGAAGTTTTCTGAGATTTATTTGAATAAACTGACTTCATTGGGTGGGTTTTTTTAATATTACAGAAATTTTAACTGAATAAAATGAATATGAAGAATAAAACGTATTAATTATAAGTCTCGGGGCCAGTTTTTTCACAGAAAATCAAATGTAACATTATCATTAATAAGGCCATTCAGCGCCACTTTGTTTTTTTTTTACAGGTAATCGTAAAGCGCCGATTCTAGGTGCGTTTAGGCTTTCTATTAAACTATAAAAAGCTGACAAGCTTTACAAAATGACAAGCTTGTCAAAAAAAGCGAAGCTAGCAGTCCACAATGGAGTCCTGGTACCTACCCTGATGTATGGCAGTGAGGCATGGAACTGGCAGAGGAAGGATGAAAGTAAACTGAATGCTGTTGAAATGAGATCCCTGAGACGTATGTGTGGTAAAACAATGTATGATCGTGTGAGAAATGTGGATATCCGCAAAGAATGTAAGGCTGATGTAAGCATAATGAGTAAGATTAAGAAAGGGACCCTCAGATGGTTTGGGCATGTAGAGCGAATGAACGAAGGAAGTAGTGTAAGAAGAATATACGACGCGAATGTGAATGGTAGAAGAAGTCGGGGACGCCCGAGGAAGACATGGCACGATCAAGTTAATCAGATACTTGTGTCGGGTCATGTCAAAAGTCAGAATAATAGAAGAGAATGTATGAGACGATGTATGAATGTGAGTGAGGCAAAGATTGTGTGCCAAGACCGAGTTGTTTGGCGGTCCGTCCTCTCTGCCTACCCCTGCGGGGAAACGGCGTGATGGTTAGTTAGTTAGTTAGTTTAGCTTTACAACATGAAAGTTGTCCTCTTCTGCTGATCACATTTTTCAAAATGGCGCCGAATGCCAATGTTACATTTGAATGTTTGTTTTTCTAATATGCTTTTCTCTTATGCGGCAATCTAACACTATTTACATTTCTGGTTTCATAATCATGTATATTTTTATTACAAACAATTTCATCCTTAAAGTATTTTGGTATTTGATTATTCATAATTTATCATTCAAATTCAAATTGGCCATTCAAATTTTCAATTCACATTTAAAAATGGATTAGATTGATTTCTTCACCTCCAAACCTTTATTTATTTAAGTTTTTTAATCCGAAGTATACTAGAACGTTGCGAGTCAATTGGAAACAATACAAGATAATAATATATTATCGATATGTTTATATATTTTGTATATTTACAGTCATAAATAATGTATTTAATGAACGAGTTCTACGAACTTCCAACAGACATAAAATAACTCATGGTAAAACAAGTTAATTTCTAATCTTGAAGTGAGTTGTCCGAAACAATGAACAAAGAAAGTAATGCAAATTTTGTGCAGTTATTAAAAAAAAATTTTACGTGGAACATTGTTAACCCTTATCATCCCTTATCATTGTGGAATGCCATTCCGCATTCTATACCACAAAGAATTAACTCATGTATAAAAATGCACAAAATATTTTCATTTATAAATTATTATCTGCATTCATGAGGAATTTCAACGACCAAGATAACCCTACGATAGATAGACAATTAGTAAGTAAGTATGTAACAAGAATGGATATTGGATATGAAAGCCTTTTCTATATTATAAGTAACAACAATGAATACGAAAGACTTTTCTATGTGTAAGTATAAATAAAGGATATGAAAGACTTTTCTTTGTATAAGTAGTATAAAGAAAGGATAAGAAAGACTTTTCTATATATATTTTTAAAATCAATTTTGAATATTTTGCGTATGCTTTTAAGTAAGCTGAATGCGTGACGAGAGCGTTATGAAAAGTGTGATCGGGAGAGGCGAACGAAGTCGGGCGAGGCGAACGGAAGTTGAGAGGGAGATATAAGTTAGTGAAGTTTTACTTCAGTCGTAAGGTCTAAAGCACACTCTTTTTTGTGTTAATACCGCACAAGAGTTTCAACTGCTCCGAATTTAGTAGGACTATATCCCCAATTGTGGTATGTTGTAAGGCTGAAGGGAGTGGAGAATGGTAGGATATCTAGAGGAGGAAGGCTGGAAGAGGAATAACCGGGCCATGGGTGTACTTCGGTCTGAATGGTGGTCTTAACAGAGTATATTTCCTGTCTGTATAGGGTATGAATAAAACAGTATATATGCATATTTACATACACCACGCGGCATCAAGTTCATTGGTCAAATCATTGTACATTTACTCGTAGTTTCGTATCAGTGATCGATGAACCGGTGGATGCAATTTTTAAAATGGTTTGTCTAGTTTGTAATTGGAAGTAAGATTGTAGAAATATATTACAAGTTTGTACAGCGCCCTTGAGGTGACTTTTCAGAAAAAACGGCGCTATAAAAATCATCCAAATATTATAACTTCAGATTTTATTTCCGGGTTAAATCTTCCCCAAAGAAAAAACTAAACCTTTTCACACACTTTTCCACAAATGATCATTTAGTCAATTCACGCTATGCAATTGCATTGTGTAAGTATAATAAATACAAAATAATACAAGAATGTAACATGTCAACCTACCAGAGACCAAATGGGAAAATAATTCACCGACTCCAGATATTTTCATATCAGAGGGTTCGGCTCGGTGGAACTTCTAATGCGACCTATAAATCCTACTGATCCCTCAATATAAATATTTTAAAAAATCTTTTATAATCCTACATTATTTATTATTATTATTATTCGTATCAACTGATTAATTATTGCAAGTTTGATGGCCCCTGTCGTCGAGGGGAAAGGCTATCTCAATCCGGAGGTCGCGGATTCAAATCTCGGCGTGCGCAAGTAAATTTTATTTGATTGATTTGTGTTATTTCATAATTTAAAACCGTAAAAGGTATATTTGCGGCAAGTCAAAAAATGGAAGATTCAGTATCGCCCTGGTGTAAGACCACCATTCAGAATCGAAACGTTGCTTGAAATAGCTTTAGTGGTGTTTGGTGAACAGATCTGAATAGCCAGGTACTACTTCCCCACCTTCCTGTTCCCTATCTCCTCTCCCTCTCCGCTACCTTCAGCCCCACATCATGCTTTGATTGGGGATGTCGTAGTCTCACTGGCTCCAAGCGGTTGGAACTCAAAAAATACAAGAACAAGAGATCACGTCCGTTATCTCGATAACGAACCCACAAAAGATATAGGATCACTATGCAGGTTAAACTAGATGTTAGCTCATTTAGCTCCTTTTCGGGTGACGTCTGGCTTTATTTTAAACATTGAGTTGGCAACACTGGTGGTAAAGTGAATTCTATCTCGTTATTCGTAAACTGGGTAGGACGTGAAACTAACAAGACAGCTTCATCTGCTAATGAAATAGCTACGATATGAATATGGTACGCGTATTAAATTCCTGAGCCCTTACTGTACGCACACTCTCCTATTAACTCGTCTTCCTCGGGAACTGACAAGTATATGGCTGCCAGATGCCAACAAATAATAATAATACAGATTCTTCGTCAAATGGATCATCGTGTGTATTCGCTAACGCCCGGTATCTCGTTATGATATTTTGCCAAACTGAACGTTCATTTTCTTTCTTCGCTAATACAGTGCTTATTTTTAAGAGGAAGAAAGATTGAATGGTCTCATGATTATTATTGGATGATTTTTATAGAGCCATTTTCGTGAGAAAATCACCTCAAGGGCGCTTTACAAAATCAAATTCTGGTTGATAAAGGTTTGGTTCTCTGTGCAGAATGATTTAATATGATTATATGTTTGTGGCTCGGGCGACGGTGCCCGGGAAAATAAATCTTTGTTTTATTGTTTTTAAAACGCGATTTTAACTCATATATAATGACACTGCATGACAGACAAGCTCAGAATCGCTTGCTAAATCCTAACCAATCTCGGAACTACTTTTTATTTAATCATTATAGCATCTGTGAATGCTTCCAAATGAATGTTCTATGACTTTTGAGGGACAATCAGCCGACTATGGCGGAAATAATATTTTTTACAATTTTTAAAGAGTATCAAGGTCCATTATCTCTACATATTATAAATTAAAGTCCTCCCGCCGCGCCGTGTCCGTATGTCTGTCGGTTCGCGATAAAAACTACTGAACGGATTTTCATGCGGTTTTCACCAATAGATAAAGTGATTCATGAGGAAGGTTTAGGTATAAAATTTGTCAAGGTTTTGTGTAAATTGGTTGAAATATATAATATATTGTGGTGGACGAGCGGACTGGCAGAGGGCGGTGTGGATTTGATTTGTATGGAAATCTACAGTTTTACGCTGAGGATCATGAAATTTGACCTTCAAAACAAGAGGAAGGTCACTGTCTACATTTGATTTCTAAAACTCTGTGTAAAGCCCGGGCATCGCCGGGGACTTCAGCTAGTGTTTTTGAAAACTCCTTTGAATTTTTTTTGTAGGTTTGTGTAGAAATAATCAGTTCACATTTGTATGAATATGTTTTTTTGTGACAATTGTTTCCAAAATGGGAGCTTTTTTAAAAATAGTTAAATATTCTGGGAAAACTTTTTACGATTTATCATTTAATATACATATATGAATAATAAGATATATTATCTAGTAAACAGAAAACAATCGCAAAAATTGCTTTGTTTTAATACCGATCTTTAATCGGAACTATTCAAGGTAATTTTCGTACCGTTTCCGAAATGTCACCCCACGTTCAACAGGTTAACATCGAGATATCATTACATAGTATATAAAATGAAGTCGCTCAAAATGTATGTGTGCATAGATCTTTTAAACTACCCAACGGGTTTTCATGCGGTTTTCACCATTAGATAGAGTGATTCAAGAGGAAGGTTTATATGTATAATACATGCTTTTTATAGTAGAGAAGGGCCGAGAAATTCAAATATTTAATTCAGGTAACGGGCAGCGGGCAGCTGGCAAGCGAAAGGTGTGGATTTTATTAAGGTGGGGTAATGGCGTTGTGTTTCGTTAGACACAGCAACGTGTGGCCGGTTCTGCTAGTTTATAATAATAATTGGATTCATTGTGAAGCGCCGTTTTTGTGAAAAATCACCACAAGTGCGCTGTACAAAATTTGACTTCCAAAAATAATATAGAATAAACACACTTTTTATCAGAACGTTTTTGCATATTTAAAACACTGGAAATTGCATGATTTTATATTTGCTACCCTCCATTACATTTATGAGAAGATTAGTGAAAAAGAAGAGTTGGTTTTATTTTGAAAGATTGGAGAATTTTGGTCTTTGTAGGACTGGAGTTATTTTATGAAGTACAAGTTCGTATTTTTTTTTTTTTTTTTATTTATTTATCTATAATAAAATATGTTTACAATGGTTTTATTTGTATGCCTGTCTCACTAGGGTATACCTGTGTCGAGACAGGCGTACAGGTATATAAATGAATATAGTAATTACAAGGATATTTCAGGTAAAATACATATTACATGTTTACACAATTAGTTATTTACAAAGTCGCGGGCTGCTAAGGTGAAGGTGTAGTAGTATTTTTGATTTTATGGATACGACTGTGTGGCCAGAGAATTTCAGGAATTAAAATTTCCAAATCCTAGGGTAACTAGGACATTATTATGTGCTATTTTCGCCTAAATAATGATGTACCTTGTTATTTTATTCGATTCCACCAGGAAATCCGTCATACACTCATATTTTCGTAGGGGGGGAGGGGGGGGGGGGGGGGGGGGGGTTGGTAGAGAATTTCAGGGATCAAAATTTCTCCTTTAATCCATGTAAATATAGGTTTATTCGAATCCGCCAGGAAATCCGGTAAATTCCGTTAGACACAAAATTCTCCTGTTTCGGGACACTAAGTCGTTAAGTTGGCAAAATTGTCCACCAGACATGACGGGAAATCCATCAAGATGGCAACGCTGAGAAAGAAATTTCTCAACCAGCTGTCAAACTGACGTAGTGAGTAGTGATGTGCCGCTGTAGATCGATATATTTGGTGGTAACGGGAATCAGGGGCACGATAATAATATGATAAACGATGTTCAACTAGTTACTCGGCCAGCCCTGGATATCCTCGTTCTTCTGTATTTGCTCCGCCACTAGTAACCTGTAATCCTCGTAAGGCCGACTGTATCACGTTCCGGAGAATTCACTGCGCATAAAGCTCTCTATTTACTTATCAGTTTGTTTGCCCGGGGGAGCTTTTGCTACAGTGCAAAGCTAAGTAATGAAATTTCTTGGAATTTTATCAAAAGAACTAAAATATTGCTTTTTTTAATGATGCGGGGATTTTTCAATCAGAAACGTAATAAGTAATAAAGTTCATTCTGTAACTAATAATCTGCAACTATAATTTGTGTGACTATTGTATTTTTAAAAGAATTTATCAATATTACAGCACACAATAAATACCAGAGTAACAGGATCCTCGGATAAAAAACCACGACTAGAAGCGAAACATTACTTAAAATGGCTTTAGTCGAGTATTGTGGCTACTGAAACGCCAGATACGTCTCCACCTTCCGATTCACCATCATTTTTGAAGTGAAAACTTCTGTAGCACCGTTGTGATTTGAAATTCGATGAAACGGAAGCGAGCGACACCAAAAAGAGACAAACACATCAGTGGCGGTTGGTGAGTTTTCAGTGAGCTAGAGGGCTAAGATTGAAAAATACGACGTTATTGATGTTGTTGCAGCTGAAATTTTTTTTTTTTTTTTTTTCAAAATTTCAACTTTTTGTATGAAGATACACTGAAATGAAAAATAATACTGAAACTCTTCATACAAAATGTTGAAAAAAATATTTTTCAGCTACAACAACTTCAATAACGTTATATTTTTCAATCTTGGTACTCTAGGTCACTGAAAACTCACGGACCGCCACTGAAACACATACATCTATAGGATTTAGCCTGCGAGATAATAAGACAGCAATAAAATATTATTTATTTATTGCACGGGTACTCGGTTCCACTATAATACGATAAATCCACGGTCTCACGAAAGCCTCCATTCGTCCGGTGGTATAATCTTAGCGGCCAGATATTCAGAGGACCAAGGATCGAATCCTATTAAATCCAAAAAAATAAACATTTTTATTTTTGTAAAATCAACATCCAATCTTCAAACCACTTCAACACGACGAGACAAAGAAAACATAAAAGAAAGCGACATCTAGCGAATCCGAAGAATAAAACACACATACTAATAAGGTGATTAAATGTTTAGGAAGAGGTGCACTAGAATTCGACCACAAAAATATGGAAATAAATCATCCTCCACATTCATAAAAAAGTGCTTCGTGGTTTCCCCGCTCTTGTCTACTTTAGTTTTCTGAAGGTTTCACTTCTACCGCGTGTGAATTTCCCACTCTATGTTTCACAAAAACGGCGCTATCCAAATATTATTATTATTATTAACACTTGTCAGAAGGAAAAGCACGACCTTTCTCTGCAACTACAACACTAAGTTTATAGTGGTTAATTGTATATTTTCATAATTTAACACCAGACCTGACACTATATTTCAGTTAGTCTGTTTGTGAGTGGTTTACATTTCACATTTAGTGCTTAATAAGGTCTATCCATCGTGCTAATTTTCGTTAATTAGTGAGATTACGGAGAAGCAGAATTAATTATTGTTAATGGCCTGTTCACGCCACACTCCGTTCGTTAATATCACAACTAAACTAAAGTCAGAACGCGTTGAATTCCTAGCTGATATCTACACTTACACTAGATGCCATTCGACAAAGACTCTCGATACAGCTACAGCTACAGCTGGGCGGTGATCATAATAGAATATTAATAAGAATCTATTGTAATTGAAGAAGAAAGTGCATTCTATTCAATTTGTATTGTTGGCCGGTATATATATAATGGATTTTTTACACGACCTCTTTTTACACGGATTCGGGATGAAAAAAAAAGACATTTTTATACAATAAGAGGAACGGCTGCGCGGCCTCTGTTTCATACATTTCTTTTTGGATTTGAAGTTAAAGTATACCTCCAATATATATTTATAAATATATTTTTTTTTAAATCAAAAGGTGTAGTAAATGCCAAATATGGATATGTGCCATTATATTTATTTGTGCTTTAAATTACAATACATAGGTCAATTATTAAGAAGTCGATTTTTACTACTTTAGACTTTAGAGGCAACTTTGGCAAATAATACGTGTGGTAAACAACAATATTTTAACCCTACTTTCTATGTAAATTTAATAAAAATATATCATTATTAAAAAAGCATTTCGCGCTAAAATTTGATTTTCAAAGGACCGATTTGCTTTGGAGCACAAATTTGTCACATACAAAACCATTTTTTTAAATTATATATTTAATTACATTTACATACTAAATTGGGTAAGATTATTTATGTAATATTCACCCACAAAAAATGTCAAAATTGCTCCCAAAATCATGAAATTTAATTCTTTAAAGGCCTATATTTGCTGCTATATATGCTGTTCCTATATCTGCCATATCTTTCGATTAAAACAAGAATTATTCTGTTTGGTCAAGCATTTTGGCCCCATATCCAAATTTAAGATTTTTATGAAAAAGCCGCACAGCCGTCACCTTTTAAATGGCGGCATTTTTTTTGCTTACATCGCCTGTCATTCTTTTGCGTAACGATATTACATAAAAACGTCGTTTGTGATTGTTATACGTAAACTATGTATCACAATGATTGTGATACATAGTTTACGTATAACCGTTCTTTTGTATTACCTGAGGCGATTTTTCGCAAAAACAGCGCTATATAAGTTGTCCAAATTTATTATTATTATTACCGTTCGGTATTGTGAATTTCGCGTGTTTATGGATGCTGATTTTCAATTTGGGAGGTGGGAATGGGTATCGCTGCCCCGGGAACCTTTATTGGATAACCAACACCTCTGCCATAGGTCACCCCAAGTGGTTCGCTACGTTTAGTGATTTAGCAGGGGTGCCCGGGTTCATGGGGTGAGGTTTGTCTTAGGTCTTGGAGGCGGATGACCAGGACATACTGAACCCCAGATTGCTACCCACACCTTAAACCCTTTTCCTTCCCAGAACTCTCCTCTCCTTCGTTTCCTTAAAAATAACCTCCACACAGCATCCTCAAAGATGACAAAGGCCCTGAGGGAAATTATTTTCCTCAGGGCCTTCTGTGTGGAGCTCGAGTAAAAAAAAAAAAAGTATCTGGCGCTTTCATAGATCACATTATCTTCATGTTTAGCACCGTTCCAATATTTTATTCTTCTCATATCTGAATGAAAGGAATGATCCTGTAAAGCAAAGATCTTCTATATGGGTCCCGATATATTTTCCACACGTGGACCGCCCGGTATGAAAAAAGCATGGTGTAATACGGCCATAATTATTTAAATGGTTCGTTGACAAGACTAGATTTATTAGACCAGCCTAGTTTCTTGCGAATTCGGATGCAGAACATTGGGCCCTTAATATCAGTTTATTTGTACTTAAGAACAACTCACCGACCACATAGTCATTTTCTTTAATCGAAAAATAGTGCTGATCGTCTTACCTGAAACAAAAAGAAAAAATGTCATTAGATACAAGTTTTTGTTGTTGTTTTAATTAATTATTGTTGTGAATGTGAACATGTAGGAAGTTTCATTGGCTCTCAACAGATGTCGTTAATACAGGTAGTTATATATAGTTTTAATGTGTCTTAACAGAGTTCAGTAAAGTTGTACTATAACATGAAAAAGATAAGTGTCTAATGTCCGAACGGTTACGAAGATAGACGACGATATCCGATAAGACAGGTGGGCACCTAAACCCTTCAGTGACCATTTTCCCTGCTGCAGATTATCACGTAGCAACCTTTAAAATGGACGTTAAGTCCAGATAAATATTTACTTAAAATTAGACGATAATAAATACGACTCGTAACCTGACGAACTTCAAAGTATCATTGAAACTCACGACCATCCAAGTTGAATTGTTCACCAAATTGTATCAAAAATAAATACGTATAGCGGTGTAACAAAATGTTTAATAGTAATAATCTGATAGTATTAATACGCTAGCGTCTGGATGGTTGAAATTACGCTGCGCCTTGCGCAACTCCATCTTCGTCCATGAAGTTACAAAGCTTCTGTCGTGACTAGGGTTGCCATACGTCCGGAATTTTCCGGACAAGTCCGGAAATACAGGTCTTTGTCCGGAATGCGGGGGGAATTCTAAGCAGTCCGGAATTTCTACAATTAAGTGGAGATTGATATAAAAGATGAAATAAACCAAATTATTTTTATTACCAATCAAAGTAAAAACATCAGTTCTGATATTTGATGCTCCCAGAAATATTGTTCAGCACTTCCGAATCTTCAATAATAATTTTGTAGAACATTTCGCAAGTCATATTTTTTAAATTATACTGTGTTAAGAGAATCAACTTGACAGACTCTACACTCTCTACAGAAAGCCTGTTCTTTTTTTTGACCATAAGACCCTTTCAACATTGGCATGTTGTGCCTGCGTCGCAAATATATAAGAGCATATCTTTGTTAATTCCGCAACCTTTCCTGGTCTAGCTGCTTTCACAATAATGGTTCATTGGTTATTGGCATTAATCTCAAAAAAATCTTGACTTCGTTGCTTCATTATAATATTCAAAACTGTGATTTCATCAAACAATTTGCTATCATCCAAATTTTCTCCTTTTCCAACGAGAAACTGTAAACATCCATTTCACGATGCCACGATGCAAAACGACATTCACATTAAATTTACAAGAAAGTCCGGAATTTTTTTACAAATTTGCAGGAATTTTCTCCGGGATTTTGATTTTTTGATCTGGGAACCCTAGTCGTGACTCGTGACGCTACTGTACTAATTTAAGGAGCCGCAACCGGGCTCAAAAAGAAGAAGATGAAGAGATATGAAATTATGAATGTTAGAGAAGCGCGCTAGTATTTAAAGCGACAAAATCGATGCGAAAATTGTGAAAATGATTAATAAAACACAACTCGTTTAAAATAGAGGAAAAATGTCGCGGGGGTTGTCTTAAACAGCATTTTAAGATACTTTTTTAAATAATTAATTAAGAAACTTTTAAAATAACTGAAACAAACGTTTTAAGATTTTCACGGCCAAAAGTATTTTCGTAATTTGTTTTTGGGGTGATATGGGGAGGCGTCTACTAATATCTACAGGAATTCCAAAAACTGAAAAAATCGAACTAATATCTATGAGAACCAAAGTGTTGACGAATATCTACAGCACTGGCAGAGGTTGGATTTGCAATTATGAATAGCATATTTGAATAACGTAATATTGCGAATGCAGTTTAAAAATTTTAATTTATGTAAGTATGTATGTAAAAATCCCTAATATCGGACTATTGGACACATTTAGCTGATTAGTCCAACCTACGCTCTGTAGATATTAGTTCAACCTACGCTCTGTAGATATTAGTCAACACTGGGACCGTCATAGATATTCGTCCGACCTTAGCTTTGTAGATATTAGTCAACACTCTGAAGTTCGTAGATATTAGTTCAACATATGAGCTGTAGATATTCGTCCGACATACAGGCTGTAGATATTAGTATCTGGAGTCTGATATGGAGTGTTGCGCTACCTCCTTCTTTAGCCAACGTTTCGGACAGCGTTGGCTGGAGGGCTGGAGGAAGGAGGTAGCGCAACACCGCATAACACCCC
This sequence comes from Limnephilus rhombicus, assembly GCA_929108145.2. Classification (NCBI taxonomy): domain Eukaryota; kingdom Metazoa; phylum Arthropoda; class Insecta; order Trichoptera; family Limnephilidae; genus Limnephilus; species Limnephilus rhombicus. The sequence continues at coordinate 44,931,303 of OV815283.1, forward strand.
AAAAACAAATAACGAAAATGAAACAAACGTGTTTATAATAATTTTTGGAGCATACTTTGCGATTTTTTCTATCGAGGGAATTTTATATAATTTGCGTTTCGGCGCGGGGAATGTCTAGATATTATCTTCAAGAAGAACTTTTTTTTGAAGAGCTTTAAAACTTAACGTGTTTAAGGGAGATATGTAAGAAATCGACAGAAATTCGGGTGGCAGCTTGAACTAGCAGTTAAAAGCCTGCGGAGCCCTGCGGGAGGCTTTTGACTCGGCAGTGTTAGTGACCATTTATAGGGATTCGCCCAGTTCTTCCAAAGTCAATTTTGTAATAATAAAATATGAAAGAGTCTTCAATCAAAAGTGTCAAAAAATGTCAAATGTTTTCAAATAAAACCAATAATTAGAGTGCATGGCCCTGAAATTATAAATTAAGTTAGGTTAGGTTAGCCACTCGCCCAGCTGATTTCGGAAGCTGACTCGATCTGAGTACATCCTATTCGAATTCGCGGGGACGGTTTTATGAGTCATTAGAGTAAGTCGGGCGGCCGCTTATATTTTATGGGACCTTTATCATAATGGTCATTAAAGAATGCATCTCACTGTAAGGCGCAACGAGAATCTGAGATGCATATACAATACACACATTCCAAAAGCATTTTTCATTTGAGATAATCTCCAATGGGATATTTAACTACAGACCGTCTTTAGCTAATGTTGCAATCGCTGTAAACGATTAATCATATTAAATGCAAGGTATTTACTACTTACAGTGGTAGGTATTTACTATTGTCCGACCGAAACAGGACTTTCTACCAAAATCGAATCTTGGTAGCTGTCTCAGTTTCGGACGAAACCGAAACCGAAACTTTTTTAGACAAGTTAAAAATCTATTGTTTACTGAAATTTGGATTATTTTTTACACTTATACAAACGGTTAACATGTGTTAAATGAAATAAAAACGCAATAATTGAAGTATGTGAAAAAAAAATCTCCTTTTGATATTACTAAAAATTAACAAACATGTTAACTACTTCTTGGAACAAAAATTTGTCAATAATCAACACTTATGAACATTATAAAGGATGGACCTCATTAATTGAGTGTTTTAATTTGAATTGCGTTTACAATCACAACATTCTTAAGACTAAATTTACCATTTAATGAAATCTTTTGCCAGAGTTTCGGTTCGGTTCGGCAGAAAATCTGCCGAAACTGAAACTGATGCCGAAACTAGTTTTTTTTGCCGAAACCGAACCTTCGGTCGGTCACTAGTATTTACTACTTTTATTGGTATTACTATCTATAATAGTATTTACAACTTATAATAGCAATCACTAGATACTTACGATAGTAAATACCACCAAGCTATTGTCGTGTCGTGCTAAGCTATTATCATAGTAAATAGTACAGTGATGTATAGTGGCATTTATTTCATTGACTTACTTCGCTTCACGCTTAATACCGAATATTTCTTATTTAAATAGTTTTTCATTTTTTTTCATTTTCAGCATTTCCTTAGGCATCGTATTTTTTTTCTTTTAATTTTGCCATGTCTATCGCCATATTATGTGAAATATTTTCCATGATTGTGCTAATTTTTTTTGAAGATTTCAATTTTCGTTTCTTTGGTGATTCTTGTTGGACTGTCTTCTAATAATGCAGTCATTTCACCAATTTCGAATCGACTTCTTCTTCCATCGTTCCAGTTTTTTTAAATTATTTTTTTTTTTCGGGTCTCAAAGTGTTAGTACAGTTGAAGTACAGTTACACACGACTGTTGCCTGCCCGGTAGCAGACAGAACTGAAGTTCAAGTGAACTTAAACCGAGTTAGATTTAGCTTTATTATTACGAAAAGTGATTATTTATGTCGGGGAGACAAGAAAATACACATTTTGTATTTTAATTTTGTTAAGTTAATTCACTTACACGAAGTGTCCGACGCCATAATTGTCCAGATGAAGCGGATTTAAACAATTTTACCTGGTATCGCAAATGCGACACGTGGAGTGGACTGTAAAAAATGTTATGCTTGTGAATACTTTGACACAACTATGGGGAATGGTTAACAGATGAATGGAGAAGGAAACTGACTTACCCCTTATGGTTGATGTTCTGCTCAATATTATGGGTCTGAGGGAGCACTAAATCACTCACTGCACAAGCTTCCATAAACTGGTCGATGTTATATAAAACTGAGAGAATAATGTTGTTCGTTGCACAGTTTCTTTTGACAGACTCCCGGACATATTGATTTTATTGTTGTATGGTAGGTAATATTGTCAGTAGGGACAGGTAATTGTGGTAAAAAAAGGATGGGTAGAAAAATGGAACAAGGTATATAGATAGGTATACATAGTTGCGTCAACATTACCTTTACTTCTTACAGTGGTGTTCACTACTTACAGTAGATATTTTACTACTAACAGGGGTATTTACTACTACAGTGGTATTATCTACTTACTACTACAGTGGTATTATCTACTTACTACTACAGTGGTATTATCTACTAATTACAGTAGTTGTATTTACTGCTCACAGTGAGAAGAAACTAATTTAATTGGTCAATAATAAATACAGCAATCGTGGAATTAAAATGCGGTATTGGATTGAAATGTGTAAATATTTCTTTGAATAAATAATGGAAAACCGATCTATCAAACTGTTACAAACACAGCTTCTTTGCAAAACTAATATTTATAAATCAAAATGTACATCAAGATAAACAAACACCGATGAAATTAATGATTTTATATACAACTTATACAAAATTATATCAAGTAGGCAAATCTTCTGTTTAAACCATAGGTTCTCAACGTGGGCGATAACGCCCCCCTTGGGGTCGTTTCAGACCTTCGGGGGGGGGGGGGCGGTAGAAGACCAAGATAAAATTGGGGGGCGGCAGGAGACCCAGAGAATCCCATCTCACTATCCAATCTTGCCCCATCCCATCCTATTAGGAGCCATGTCACCCCTGTGACAAGGGGTATGGGAGGGTCACGAGCTTTGTGACGTCACATACACAAAACTGAGTTAGGGGGCTCTAGAAATAAAAATATTCTCAAAGTGGGCAAAAAAAGGTTGAGAATCGATGGTTTTTTTTTTTTTTTACATTAACTCCACACAGGAGGCCCTGAGGAAAATAATTTCCCTCAGGGCCTATGTCATCTGGGATGCTGTGTGGAGGGTCTTTTTGAGGAGAGGAAGGAATGAACATTGGTCTTGAAGAGACCCATGTTGTAGGAAGGAGGAAACACAGAGGCCGGCAAATCATTCCACAGCCGAGCTGTTGAACACAAGAACGAGTCGAAGAAACGACCCGTTCTCATGTGACAAATGTCAACCGTGTACAAATGTTGGGCACGCGTTTGGCGTGTTTCCCGACTATGCACCGGTGCCGAAGGGATCAATGATGCTAGTTCCTCGGAGCATCTTCCATTGTAATACCGGTAGAACAAGGATAACATTCCCACCCGACGCCTGTGCTCTAAAGATTGCAATCCGTCTGTCAAGATGGGAGAATCTATCAAACGGACCGCCCGTTTCTGCACAGAGGTTTAAACGATATTAAAAATTTTGTTTATCCCACAAATATCAATCGCTTTAAAAATCGCGACGTTCTTCTGCATTAGTTTTCGTTTATTTTAAAAACCATTTTGAATATAAAAATGCGAATAACTTTAAATAATAAGTACGGCTCTATTGTAAGACTACCATTCAATATAAAAACGTTGCTCAAAATGGCTTTAGCCGTGTTTGGTGAACAGATCTAAGTAGCCAGGTGCTCTCCCCATATTCCTCTACTCGATCTCCATTAACTTCAGCCTCAACTCCACAATTGGGGATGCTAGTTTCACTAAACCAGACGGTCAGGAGCAGTGGGAACTCTTAGGAGGTAGCAACTACAGAAAAAAAGTTTTTTAATGTCGACTTTCACCAAAACCTCCTAGATCACAAGGCCGGGACACTCATTCAAATCTGCCTCCTATAATTGTATGGGATCCCACAAAAATTATCATTTTACATTATTTTTTCTATTTATTCTTATTTATTAAATTATTTATAAATATTTTAGTTATTTAAAAAAAAAAAAATTTTTTTTTTGAGGTTTTCATACAAGTTAGAAAAGGCCGATTGCATTTTGTCCCGGCCTTGTGATCTAGGAGGTTTTGCTTTCACAAGGGCGATACCGAGAGTACGTATACTCCGAGACTACGCAAACTCATCCTTATAACATAAAAAATCTCGCAGGTACCTAACGCACTTTTATTATTTTTGGCGTTACTCTCATTACTGGAGAAGGTTCAAGGCTTCTATTTATACCTTTTAAAGGGGTACCTAAGAATAAAAAAAGAGTATGAAAACATTCCTAAGTTTGTAGATGTAGATACATATAAATAACAGAATGAGAAAGTAAACTGGATGTCACCTTACTAACATGTGAATTTATTGTAGATTTATTGGTATTACCTACCTACCTACTAATTTTCTTAGAGGGTTGTAACACCGTCTCGTGCGCAGATGAAATAACAATATTATGTATGTGTCTTGTCGTAAAACAGAATAATAAATAATTTGATGGATTTTGCTTGTACTCGTATGTCGTAAAGGTAATAATTTGGATCTGCTGCTAATACGTCTTATAATGAGTGAGCAGTGTCGTAGCTCGGAGCGGTCGAAGAACCAGGGCTTTCAAATTTTCTGTACATTGATTTTTTTAAAGCATATTTTTGGACCAACTTTTTATTTCGATTTCAAGTGAAAGTATGTTTTTTGATTGGTTTTTCGAAATTGTACGAATATTGATAAAAAAAAATATTTAGGTACTTTAGAGTTATTGATGGGATATTGAAAATCGCTTAGTTCGTCGGCTCTCAACCTTATTTGGCCCACCGCCTTTGAGAATATTTTTTTTCTAACGTTCCCTCAATTTTTTCAACTTACCATCTGTCGCGAATCTGAAGCGGGGGGGGGGGCTCAACTGTCACGGAATCAATAATTTGATTAAAAATATATTTAATTATTTGTTATACATGTTTGTTCAGCAAGGAGGATTCCAGGTATTCGCATAAAATTATCCAAACAATAATTATAACCAGCAGAAACCCGCTCCCTAGGTTTTTACTGCTAGGCCCTGCGGGCGGCTTTTGGTTCGGCATCGCCCAGTTAGTGTTGGTGATCATTTTATAGATACAATATGAACTGGTTCCAAAATCAGCCCGTTCCTCGTATCCACTATCAACGTGTCAACCAGTGATGGCTAGTCACCGCGACAAAGTAACCGGGTGGGGAGAAGATGTCATAATATGACTGTATCATAAGCGGCTGTATATTACATATTACGTTTCCTAGTTAGACAGGCAAAGCTTTATAGTGACAATTGAAAAAACGGGTGGGCTGTCAATAGTGTTGATTGGCAAAGTGAAATTTTACTTAACGCAATGGCAAATTAATTACTTATTCAATTTTTTTTTATTGCTTTCCGCGCTTTCTTTCACCTTCCAGATTAAAGTTCTCTACTTAAAACGCGGTAAAAACATCGTTTTCGGCATAAACCAAACATTGGCAATGGCGTAGTATCGGTTCAGGAAGTGACATTTTATTCATACTTTAAACGGCTGTATCTCCCTCAATTTTGCCGAGCGCACCTTAATTTCTTTTTTATTCAACTTTTCCACACTTTTCTCATCTACAAAGTGCATTTTTATTAAAATCCCCCACATTGGCGGGATCTGCATTCCTCCCGGGGAAGGGGAGGCGGAAGGGGAACGGGACGAATGGGAAAGGACACGCAGGGAGAAACAATTTCTTTATTAAATGGCATAGCAACGCATGCCGGGAACCAGCTAGTTTATAATATGTAGAGATTAACTCTCGTCAGAGCATACGCGAAATAAGCTACCTATTCCCTGAAGTGCCTAACAAATGAAGCTTTTTGTAACACTTCCATGTAATGGCAACTCTGGCTTCAGTAATTATATTTTTTTTAACTCTGCAACCATTTTTCTACGAGCCATCAATCTCTTTTTTTTTACGTAACGTTTTAACGGGATACACGAGTTCGTTCATACAAACAAATAAATGAATAAATGCATTTTACTTTGACGTTTACAGTTTTTCAAAACGATCAATTCTGTACGATTGTGATTGATTATTATTCAACCACTTTTTAATAAGTGCGTTTACAATTATTTCATTAATAATTAATTGTTCGGCTAGATATTGGAGTACTTGTTTAGTTTAGATTTTGTGGTACGTTTATGAGTGTTAAATCAATTTTCAGCACGATTCCTTCAAATTTAGAGCATCGATCGTTATTAATTCTGTAGCGTCTGCGTGTTTGAATTTCAGAACCCGGTTTCGATTGCGTGTCCGAAGCTACGTCTTACACGCCGCGCCACAAATAACATCTGTGTACGTGGATTTTCAGACAAAGCTACGTTTCCTAGTTGGACAGGCAAAGCTTCCTAATATGTAATTCGTACTTTCTTTTGTATCTATAATAAATAAATAAATGTAATATACAGCTGCTTGATACATTTGAGAATTACCGTCAATCTTTCGAAATCCGGGAGATACTCCACAAATTCGTAGAACTTATACCTAGGAAGGACACGTCCCTATGCGTCTTGTCGGCGAAAGCGGCGATATCTTGTGACGAATTCTTGAATTAGAAACCGAATTACAACGGTAGCTTTGTCTGAAAATCCACGTACACAGATGTTATTTGTGGCGCGTTGTGTGTAAATTTGTTGAAATATTGATTTGAGTTGATTCGTATGCAAATTAACAGATGGCGGTGAGTTAAAAGGTTGGGTAACCATCCAGTAGATGGCGTTGTGTTTCGTTAGCCGCAGCAACGCGTGTACAGGTCAGCTAGTCTTTTACAAAATACAGTATTATTATTCAATCGGTGATTACACAATATAGAAATACGTAGGTAGTTAGGTAGGTGAGTAGATAGTGATAGTAAACTACATAAAGTAGACAACAGATTTAGGGGGTTCTGCTTGAAAGCGAAGCGGCTTTTCCAGGTTTCTTTTTTAAAGAAGCGAAAAAATAGTTGATAACAATTTCGAAAATACAGATAGGCGGAATACCTGCCCTGGTTTTGCAGAGGTGCGCTGCAGAAAAAACCTTCGACTCTGTGCAGAAAACTTGATGAAACTTTTTGAAAGATTCCTCTATCTCAACAAACGGATTGCAATCATTAGAGCACATGCATTGTTCTACAAGCAATTGTCCTTGCATTACAATGAGGCTCCGAGGTATCAGCTTCATTCATCCCTTGGGCACCGGTGCAAAGTCGGGAAACGAGCGCCCACATGGTTGATATTTGTCATATGAGAATGGGTCGCTCCTACGATTCGTTCAGGAGTTCAACAGCTTGGCTATGGAACGATTTGCCAGCCTCTGTGTTTCTTCCCTCCTAAAACATGGGTCTCTCCAAGACCCAGGTTCCGTTTTTAATTTTTTTTATATATATGAATACCTCACAAGAGTCCCAGCTGCTCCCGTCTGGAGCCAGTGAGTCTATTGCGTCCCCAATTGAGGTTTGTTGTAAGGCTGAAGGTAAAAATAAAAAAAATAAACATTGGATAATTTGTACAGCGCCATCTTTGTGAAAAATCACCTCAAGGGCGCTTAAAAGGTAGTGGGGAAGGGAAGAAGATGGGGAAGAGGAATGTAGGCTAATCATAAAATACCTGGCTATTCAGATCTGGTCACCAAACACGGCTAAAGCCATTTCAAGCAACGTTTCAATTCTGAATGGTGGTCTTACACCAGGGCGATACTAAGAGTATCTTCCACTCTGGAACGTACCGCAAAAATACTATATATTATTTTTTATGAATTAATCGTGAAATAACACAATATGAAATAACGATCGACCGGAATTCGATCCCGCGACCTTCGGCTTCTAGATCACGCCGACCGTTCACCTCTTCAAAAAGACTCTCCGAAAAGATCCCCAAAGATGACAAAGGTCAATTCATTTACCGGAAATCAATGAAACAGTTTTTTCACCATTTCCGTCACTAAAACGAGAGTCCACTGTAGATACTTAAAATAGTTTCACTTGTATTGATGGTGATTAATAAATAATTATGATACATTCATAGTGCATTCATACTTCATACCACACGTGTAATCCAATCAGTGCCAGCCGGAGTCGAAACAGGTGTTCTTGGTTGCTCGTAGTGTGCCTACAACAGCCGGCCAGCGCACAGTGGACAAGGTGACCACACTGTTCAGAGTACACCAGTTGCTGTAGTACCATAGTACTCGTAACAACTGGATCGGTGAATCCGACCTACTAGAGTTTGTACTCTCTGTCTAGTAGGTCGGATTGGTGACTCACATCAGACAGGATCTGTAAATACTCTATAACCACAGCAGACATAACGACGTAGGTATTGCTGTAAATAATATGACGACCTAATAATATGATATCGACTGAAAGGCGGCAGAAGGGATATTCCGCATTTACGAAAGCACATTTATATAGTTGCTACCCAGGTGAGATATAGAAGAAAAATGGAGTAGGTATTGTTTTATTTTTTTACACTAAGGTGAAAATCTACGAAATAATGCAAAGTCATGTATTTTGGGTTTAAAAATTTGGTTGCTTGGAAATATTTAAATTAAATACTGCGAGGAGGACACATATTTGCATTTGAAATAGTAATCGTGTATTTTTTTTTAATTACCTAGTCTTATTTAAAGTCTAGAAAAAATAAAGTATCAAGCCTGTAAAAACAGCTTCAGAGTTGTAGTTGTAAATCTCCTTTTTATGAACCCCTATTTCGGATATGGTTTTATTACATAATGTAAAAAAAATAATTCTAGAAGCTGATTGTAAAACATTTAAATATTTGTGGCCGAACGTCGCAAAATAAAGTAAAACACGCTTTTTGGAGATTTGGTGAATAAATCAAAGACGGCTGGTGTTAAACGGGTATTTAATAGCTTTGAATGTCGAAACAGCTGTCACAATAATAAAAAATACTTGAATGACTTATTTTTACATTAGCTCCAGACATGGATCCGGGAGGAAAAATAATTCCCTCAGGGTCCGTATCATCTTTGGAAATGCTGTGTGCTGGGTCTTTTTAGGAAAAGGAAGGAAAGGAAGTTCTGGGAAGGAAAAAAGTATGAGGGGAGGGTAGGAATCTGGAATCAATGTGTCCAGGAGTGATGGACGAATAAATCCATCCTACCACTGCGGTGCAAGGCGGTGAATCTAAAGTCCGGCTGAAAAAGGTCCAGGTTCGATCTCCCCAAACCAGTCTCTTCCCGATCCGGTTCGCTACGCATTGGCCGCCAAGACCTAGACAAACCTCACCCCATGAACCCGGGCGGCACTTCTAATTCACCAAACGTAGAGAATCATTTTTGACCTAAGGCAGAAGTGTTGGTTATCCAATAACGGTTCCCGTAACGTTCAGAATTACTACCAATTTAAATCAATAAAAAAAAAAATCAACTAAAATCTAACAAATTAGGAAACTGAATTTTTGTCAGGATGTGCATTTTGTCACAAAAAAACTCTCACAGACATAAAAAAACAGGTATCTGCGATTGGCGAAACTTTTCTGTTTGTTATCCGAAGAAAATATTCTCGGGGATTTCTGGAATCGAAAACGTCGGAAGCAGACATTTTAGATTTAAAACAATAAAGTTTTATCGATGACGAGGTGTGTTTGATTATTCTGTCAGGACAATAGAACAGAAAAATATAATTGTTTGTAAACCAACTGCCATTGTCTGGAATTGTGTGTAAACGGTAAACATATGTATTCAAAGAACTGATAATAAAAAAGAACACACACAGAGGAACGTCACAAAAAGGAAAGTAAGGAAAACGACAATTTTATATTATCTTATATATAAAAATGAATCGCTAAATGTGTTGCTAAGCGCAAATCTCGAGATCAGCTGAACCGATTTCGCTAATTCTTTTTTTAGAATATTCCTTGAAGTACGAGGATGGTTCTTACGGAGAGAAAAATTAAGAAAATTGCGCAGAAAATTGGATAATTTCAGAAAACCTATTACTAACCTAAACGACGATCGCACGTCTGACAGTACGCGTGTTTGAGAATGATATTTTGCAAAACAACGATTGTTAAATAAAATTCTATTTTTGAAAATCTTTAAGTTGATAACATAGGTACATGTTAGGTACCAAATTTAATATACATGAAAAATGGAAATTTGAATAAAAATTGTAAAAGGTGGCACGTGGGCTGTTTAAAAACTGAATGTACTGGGATTGAATATATGGAACGCGGGAGGAGGGTTGGCGGGACGAGGGAGCGGGAAAGGAAAGAGAGAAGGCGGGAAAGGAAAGAGAGAAGGCGGGGAAGGTGGAAGGCGACGGCGAGAGGGGGGAGGGGAACCTGGGAGGGGGAGAGGAACCTGGGAGGGGGGAGGAGAACTCGGGAGAAGGGTTTGCGGGACGGGGGAAGGGGGAGGGGAGTGGGGAGAGGGAAGGTGGAGGTGACGGAGTGGAAACGCAAGAGGGGAAGAGGACGCATAAGAAGAAGGGGAGGCGGAAGGGGAACGGGACGAATGGAAAAGGACACTCAGGGCGAAACAATTTCTTTATTAAATGGCATAGCAACGCATGCCGGAACCAGCTAGTTTCTAAATACAAATAAGTTAATTCGATGTAAAAAAATATGTTAATCTAGAGCTGAATTTACATTACGCAACCAGTTGCATGTATATTCCAAATAATTACATGACAGTAAAAATCGCCCAACTTTAGTGCTGTGCAACCTAAAGGTTAAACGTCACGTACGTTGTAATCTACGCATTCATAGATGGCGCCAATCAAATTATTTTAGGTTTTTAATACTTTTTGCACGTTTTGCTTTATAATATTGAGGTGAATTAACTTTTTGCGCCCGTACAAATTTAATATGAACGTAAATAAATAGTTTTGTCCATAAACAAACCCAAATCTTTCAAGAAAGGCTGAAATATACAATATTGGATTGAGTCACCGATACAAAATTGAATTTTTCAGCATCTCTTGAAAGATTTGGGTTTGTTTAGGGACAAAACTATTTATTTATATTCATATTAAATATGTACGGGCGCAAACAATTTATTTACCTTAATATTTTAAAGCGTAACGTGCAAAAAGTATTAAAAACCTAAAATAATTTAATTGGCGCCATCTGTGAATGCGTAGATTTTAACGTACGTGACGTTTAACCTTAAGCATAAAACAACCATCAACATCAAAGCTTTCTTTATGCACAACGTTCTTGTATACGGTGACCGGACAACTCAGAATGAAACCAACCCAGAAGCACCGCAGAAAGAGAGGTGATCACCTAAGAGTGATGATAAAAAATATAAAAAATTGGTTAAATAGGTTAAGTTGGGTTAGGGTTACCGGCTATTTTAAAATTATTTTTCATAGCTTTTAACGACTTTTCTGAGATGTTGAGTTGGTTTCATTCTGAGTTGGCATGGAACCGTTGTATACAACTCTCACACATCTACAAGTAACTCACATTGTTGTGTACAACTTCGATCAGTTGAAATGGTTTCGCGACACTAGTTGCATCACCTTTTTACACTTCGCATTTTTTTGCATACCGGTATGCGTGTGGTATATGATGAAACTGTATGTCGTTTACACGTGAAACTAGCAGTGCAACTAATGTCATGAAACATTTTGTGCATAACTTAGATTCATAATGTAAATTCGGCTATATTGCAATTAGAATTAGAAATATCACGGGATATATAATTGTACAATTTATGAAGCTGTTGATAGGATCATTGCCCTTCAATAGAAGAAATTTACCTTTCGAATGTGTTCGAATTACAACACTATACGTGAAAAATTGCATCATCTGTCAAACATTAAACAAAAGAAATACACATTTCAAATATAAAAAATTATCAATAAAAATAATTTTGGTACTTTGTCACTTGTCTGGTATGATTTGTACGATCAGTACCAATTTTGAAAAATAAGAGTAGATACAATGACCATGAATAATTTAACTTTCAAAGCACCTAACGCAACCGAAAACAGTGTTTAATAAAACCAGAGAAAAAAAGAGTGTGCAATTACACGCGGTAGAAGTGAAACCTTCAGAAGACTAAAGGATATAAGAGTGGAACGCTACGAAGCATCGCACAAAGAGGAGATCGATTATACTATATTATACTCTCATATGCTAAATCCTGTAGATGTATGTGTTTGTCTCTTTTTAGTATCGCTATTTTTCGTTTCATTGAGTTTCAAATCACAAAGCCGCTAAAGAAGTTTTCACTTAAAAAATAATGGAACACACAAAACAAAACAAAATATGTACAAATTTGGCAGTAGGTATGTTCCTACCCTAAGTTCGTTTCAAGTTAATTGGAGTTTTTTCGTGTGTTAAGTTTTTCGCACTGTGTTCGTTACGTTGAAGACTGATTGACTATCTCTCTTTTGCTCAGCATAACATCGCTTTATGCCAAAGTTGTATGCCTACCGAACGTAACTAATAACGTAATATGGTTAAAGTAGGTTTAACGTAACTGTTAACTCGTGTGCAATTATTTACAAGTTAGTTAACTGATCGCTTTGGCTAGTTAGAGAAGGCGTTAATTTATCTCAAAGCGAATGGTTCTCCTAGATACAATCTTGTTTGCCAATTAGGTAGGTAAATTGCAATTAGATTTTGGAATATTAGAAACCTAAGGAATAGATTTGGACTTAAATCAGTAATCGTAATCAGTAAGCCGCCGCTACCCGAATTTCTAACGATTTCTTACATACCACCCCCCTCCCAACATTTGAAGTTTTTAAGCTCTTACAAAATATATTATTTTTTAAGATAATTATCAAAGAAGTCCCCCACGCCGAAACACAAATTATACTCTCCTTCCTTTCCCTAAAAAAACCCTCCACACAGCATCCCCAAAGATGACATAGGCCCCGAGGGAAATTATTTTCCTCAGGGCCTCCTGTGTGGATCTCATGTAAAAAAATATCAAATTCCGTCGATATAAAAAATCGCAAAGTAACTAACTAATTCACCATCACGCCGTTTCGCCGCAGGGATAGGCAGAGAGGACGGACCGCCAAACAACTCGATCTTGGCACATACTCCTTGCCTCGTTCACATTCATACATCGTCTCATAAATGCTCTTCTATTATTCCGACTCCTTCACATGACCCGACTCAAGTATCTGTCCCCGACTTCTTCTACCATTCACATCTGCGTCATATATTATCTTTATACTCCTTTCCTCGTTCATTCGCTCCACATGCCCAAACCATCATCGCAAAGTATGCTCCGAAAATTATTATAAACACGTTCATTTCACTTTATTTTAGAAGTTATATGTATGAAAAAATTCACAGTGTTTCTTTAAATTCTATTTTAGATGTTCCCCACAATATTTTCACTCTACTTTAAACGAGTCGTGTTTTTTAACATTTTCACAATTTTCGCTTCAATTTGATCGCTTTAAATATTAGCGCACTCTCTCCAACATTCGTTTACATATCTCTCCATCTTCTTCTTTTTGAGCGAGTATACGGCGCCTCAATGTGGGTGGATTTTTTAAGTTCATTTAGCTATTTAGTAGGCCCGAAAGTCGTACATTACATTGAAATGGTTCCATGCCAACTCAGAATCAAATCAACTCATATTACCTCTTTGAAAAGTTATTAACCCTCCGTGTACCAGGTGACTAAAAATCTCGTCCCATACTAGATGGGGTATGATGTACCCCAAAATATAAAAGTGATAAAAATAATAAATTACCTAATGTTTTTTTTTCGACGGAATTAAACATTTGGTATTAATCTCCAATTTTTAAGTTTAATTAATCTTAATCGTATGTTTTTTATTTACTTTTTTTCACCAATATTATGTATATATATATATATATATTTATATGTATTGTGTATAATTTTGTATATGAAATGGAGGCCTCAGCACGGGTAAACCACCCAGTGAGGCCAACATCATTGAATTATGTAAAAAATGTATTAATATTGCATCAAATAAATAAATAAATAAATTTATTTTATTTACTCGTACATAGTAATAATTAGGTTTAAGTGTGATTTTTTTAAACAGCTCGTAGCCCATTTAACCATTTTTTTATATTATATTTCTTCAACACTTTTAATGGCTTTTCAAAGATGGTGTTGAGACGATTCCACCCCTTGAAATATCCGTAAACCGCGTAATTATGATAATTTATACAGAGTATTCCCCATTATGTGTAAATGTAAATAAATTATATTGATTTTGGTTCGATACTGCTTTTATTATTTTTTACATTAGCTTCCCACAGGAGGCACCGAGGAGAACAATTTCCTTCAAGGGCTACATCATCTTGTGCGGTTCACACGCGGTAGAAGTTTAACTTCAGAAAACTAAAGTTGGCAAGAGTGGGGAGGCTGCAAGGCACCGTACAAAGAGGAGACCGATTATTCTATCTCATTCTTTCGCAGACTAAATCCTATAGATTTTTTTTAAAGAAAGACCCGGGTTACGAATAACCCAACAATGTTTGAAAATCTCCTACTACCACCACAGAAAGCCGAAAATGTTGCTTGTGTTGTGATGGAGGACTTAGCCAGCCGAGGAATCGAACACGCGATGCTCGGGTGGAACCCAAGCGCTACGCCCAATCAACCACTGACAGGTCATACAGGTCATGTACGTGTTTGTCTCTTTTTGTGTCGTTTTTTTCGTTTCAAGGAGTTTCAAATCACGTAAATAATATTGTGTTATGATTTTGAAACTAACCTCAAAATATCCTCTACTAGCTGACCCGGTAACACGTTTTTGTGGCTAACGAAACACAAAGCCATCTAATGCTTACCCGATCTTTATAACCACTGCCATCTGTTAATTCGCATACAAATCCACACTGCCCGCTTGCCAGCCCGCTCGTTCACCACATTTTTTTTATGAATACCTCACAAGTAAGGTTGCCACATGTTTGGCTTTTTCAGGTCGTGTCCGGCTAAATATTTATATGTCCGGCCTGTACGGCTTTATGTTAGTGTAACGTGGTGCACGCAGCGCCTGCAGAACGAACGCAACGCAAGCTACTCAAGGCGCAACGTGTTACGGTTGAGGCGGGGGTTGGCGACAGTGGCTATTCTTGGTTCGAGAGGGTTTTGTATTTAGTCGGCTCGTTAGTGGCTCTTTTACGTCAATATATCAAAGTCGAATCAAATGTACGGAATCTTCATATATTTCAGTCAAAGAAGTAATTGACCAGTGTTCACAAATAATAGACAATATAAAACATGATAGACTGGAACAAAATTTCTGCCCAATCAAGTTAATCGCAATTTTACGACATTTATCGGAGGCCTACCCAGATCGCGTGGAAGAATTCGAAGAAAACATGAATAATACGTACAAATTTGCCAAAGACTACTTAAACTCTTGGACAAGTGAATTCAGTGCCGAATTGAAACACTTTAGGTGGTTGACTTTTGCTGGGGTACCAAGCTGGGAGCACGTAGCAGAAACGATAGACAGTCTGTCTAAAAAAAATTAGACGATAGTAAATAGTACGATAGTACTTTTTGACCAATGGCAGAACTTTGCGATTTCAGGCCATAACGCCAATGTTGAAAGAGTTTTCTCTCTAATAAACGCCCAGTGGACCAAGGAACGCAACTAATTGCAAACAGAAACAATTGCTAAGATGATGTAGGTACACATTGTGTAATTTAAAAATGACATGTCAAGAATTTTATGAACTGATTTTCAAAGAAAACGACGTTTTGGATAAAGTAGGTGGAAAGGCCAAATACACAAAATTGTAGATTTTTGTAATTTAAGAGTAATTTGGAGAAGTCGAGATTTAAATTTATTTTTTCTTTTTTGTCCACAAAGATACATATGTTTCATTATATATTTGTTTAATGAAAATTTTAGTTAATTATTTAACCAGAAAAAGAGTTATGTTTTGTTTGTTTGTTTTAAAGTTTATTATGTTATGTCTACAGACAGAAGACTCAATATTCTTCATTTTGTTATTGATATATTCTGTACAAATACCAAATGATGACAAGTTAATGATTGTTGTTATTAAACTGGTTAATGTGTAATTAATAAAAAACTGTAACTTGTAACAGTTTTTTATTTATTATTATGTATAAAAGTTACGTCCAAAATTACGTACGTCTGTCCGACTTTTAGGGCAAAATGTCCGGCCTAATACAGCGCAGAGTCAGGCTTTTTTTATTTTAGAAGATGGCAACCCTACTCACAAGAGTCCTAACTACTCCCGTCTGGAGCCAGTGAGACTATGAAATGCCCCTAATTGTGGTACGTTGTGGGGCTGAAGAAAGTGGGGAGAGGAAGGAGATAGGAAAGCGGAAGTGAGGAAGTACCTGGCTATTTAGTTTTGGTCACCAAACACGACTAAAGCCATTTCAAGCAACGTTTCAATTCTGAATGGTGGTCTTACAGCAAGGCGACTCTGAGAGTATCTTCCACTCTTCCACACACAGAAATTCTCCTTTATATGTTATATATTTCAACCAATTCACACAAAACCTTGATAAATTATATAACTAAACCTTCCTCGTGATTCACTCTTATCTATTGCTGGAAACTGAATGAAAATCCGTTCTTGAGTTTATTGCGAACAGACAGACAGACAGACAAACGCGACGAAGGGGACTTTAATTTATAATTTGTAGATATGAATAAACCTATCACCATCGATTAATTTATTGTACATCAATGCTTATCACTATCATCAAAAATAATATTTCAATTCCATAAAGCAATCTTTGTACAAAAAAGTACAATTTTTGGATGCATCATTTTCAATGTCAAATATTGTCAAGTCATGTTTACAGTCGGGACGATACGAGTTAATTAATACCAACATCCATATTATTCATTTTCTTTTTGCCCACAGCCATCTTTTGAGGACACCCGCCGCGGCCAACTCCGGCAGTTATTTGCGACATTTATAATGCACGGGAACGCTTTAATATTTAAAGATAAAGGGAAAACATTTGAGTGGAGTCGAGTGTGCGACAAAACGTAAAAGGAAAAGTGAAGGACATAAATTGGGTCGCTGAAATAAATGTTCCCGGAATGCAATACGCGGTTAGTAATATTTATTATTATTATTGAAGAAAAGAGAGATTTATATAACTGTACTAACTACACAAATAAGTAACTTAAGAGATGTAGCCAAAACATCAATCAGCATCACCTCAATTTTATTCACATCACTTACAAGACTACACTATTCCATTAAGATTTATTAGATTTTGAGCGTTGAGTGTACATTGATCGCTACACCTTTCTTGGCACTACTTACTTTATTCAAAATCATGCATTACGTTATAACCGCTATCTTCTTCCTTCCATTTTTCCTTGTACATTAAAACGAAACTTATTTTTCCATTTGATAACTAATGAGAACTTTTATCCACAAAGTTTTATACAATAATTTATTGTCAACCACTAGATCAACTACACTACAATAAAGACTTCCACAAATACACGACAGAAAAAAAACAATGTACTCAAAATATTAACCAAATCAAAAACACAGAATTGTTCACTGTGTAAAGGCGTAAAGGTATCCCAATGTATAGTGAAATTAAAAATGTTTAAATAACATTTAAAGATTATGTTTAAAAAAATGTGTATTGGAAAAAATTAAAGTGTCAAATAAAATATTAAAATGTATGTCTATATACCACGTGAAATGGATACATTTTAAGTTTAATAAACAAATTAATAAAAATAATGGTGGGTTATAGTATTATTAATCTAATGAACTTAAAACCTTTACATCTTTCCGAAATTTAAAGTTTAAATGAACATTATTTCATTTTTCATATTTCCCATTTAACACTTTTTTATTATTGAAGCTTTATCACATTTCATACTTGTAATTGTATATCCAAATTGTATACATTGCAAAGGTATAATTGTACATTCTGTAATTTTTTAATAAAAATTCAATATAATAGGAAAATAAAAAATATATATTACAGAAAAAGAAAAATCCCAATCAACTACTTTTAAGCGCAAGACAAAAATAAAACTTATTTCACTTTACTATGCAGTTAGAAATTGTTTGTGTAGAGTCTAATACAAACTATTTCTTTAAGCGATCCAATTTTTCAACATAATATTTGTTTTTACATGTACATTTTTTAATTTCGGCAGGTAACATATTTAAGCAATTAGGTATCATGTAGTTCAGCGTTCTTTGTCCATATTGGCTTCTGTATGGAACATTATGTCTTTGTTCGTATAAACTTTTATGAGTTAATAATTTAACTAATGAATTTTGCACTGATTGAACTCGATTACATTTGTTTTACAGGAAAGTCCCCAAGCTGTAATTCCATACCTTGTAATAGATTCAGCTAATGATAAATAAATTATTCTGATCTTTAAATATAAATCACGTCTTCGCATTGCGAGGGATTAACTTTCGACTGATTTAACTCGGCAGCAGGCAGTCTGAAACTAAGACCCAAATCTTGCAGGTCATTTGTCTCGGTGGAACATCTTCTTAAATGGAAGATCGCAGCATCCCGTTGTTCATGGTGAATTGCGCTGTCGGGAGCAGCTTAGGGAGTCTGCACGTACTGGGAGAAAAATCCCTGGAGAGAAAAGAACTTTACCTTTTTCTCCTTGAAAATTCCCTCAACGGCTTTTTCCCTCACTGGCTACCCCCCTCAAAAGAGAGAACTTAAAGAGCTTAAAGTTCCAAAGTAATAAAGCATCTCTGCGCGAACTGATGCATTAAAAAGAACGCTCAAAGAAATTAAATACTTTGCAGATTAATTTTACGAAAAGCAGATGTGATTTTTTGGCGAAGGAAGAAATGAGGTTGAAATTGACTTACGTTATCTATCTAGGTTACAAAGTAGTTTCATTAGAAGGTTAAACTAAACACATTTTTAAAAATAATTAACAAAAAATTAAATTTATTTTATGAAGGTGGTGTACATTGAAATTATTGCTATGGTTAACTTTTGATTTGAATACAGAGAGTGGTGTTCTCCATCACGCCGTTTCCCCGCAGGGGTAGGCAAAGAGGACGGACCACCAAACAACTCGGTCCTGGCACACACTCCTTGCATCGTTCCATTCATACATCGTCGCATTTTTCTCTTATTAACGCCGTTTAGATCATATTTCTCACTAGACACCACGATTTCACAGAGCCCTTCATCAGTTGTTCCCAAAAGAGAACAAATTAGCCTGAGAGGTTAAGTTCTTAGTCTTATATTTGGTTTGAGGTTTATCAGATTAATGAACGTGCGACTGAAGTCTTGTATGAGAGAATTAAAGCAAGGCACACTATATATACAATAAAATAGAGTGACTGATCAACTTTCAACTTCGAAATTAAATATCTTTTTTATAAAAACATTTGTATCGGAAGTATGTCGTATTTGTTGCACATTTTTAACCATCGATTACTTAAACTTTTGTTTATTATTAATTCCAAACATGAGACCTTGAGGAAAATAATTCCCTTCAGAGCCTACGTCATCTTTACGGGTGCTGTGTGGAGGGTCTTTTTGATAATTTTTCATGAAAGAATTTCGATACGTGAAAATGCTTGATCAATTTCACACGACGTAATTTCACTCGACCCATCGGCTTGCACCGATGTTGGAGGAATGGATTCACACGTCTGTCATTCCTCATACGGTTTTCCTTCCCATAACTTCCTCCCCTTTCTTTACCTTTTTTTTTACGTGAGCTCCACACAGGAGACCCTGAGGAAAATAATTTCCCTGAGAACCTATGTCATCTTTGGGGATGCTGTGTGGAGGGGTTTTTTTAAGGAAAGGAAGGAGAGGAGGTTCTGGGAAGGAAAAGGGTTTAAGGGGTGGGTAGGAATCTGGGGTTCAGTATGTCCTGGTCATCCGCCTCCAAGACCTAGACAAACCTCACCCCATGAACCCGGGCACCTATGCTAAATCACCAAACGTAGCGAACCACTTGGGGTGACCTATGGCAGAGGTGTTGGTTATCCAATAAAGGTTCCCGGGGCGGCGGTACCCATTCCCGCCTCCCAAATTGAACCTAACAGACCCTCCACAAAAAATCCCCAAAGACGACACATGCCCTGACGGATTTTTTACCTCAAGGTCTCCTGCGTGGAGCTAATGTTAAAGAAAAAGTTCCAATTTTGAAAATGACACTTAAATCCAAAGCAAATCAAAGTTCATTGAAGTTGAGTAAGATAAAGACAAAAAGACCTAAGACTTTCGATTTTAATAATTGTAGCATCTCTATCAAATGCATCCACGTTGGGTGGCAAAATGAGGAAGTCCATACTACTAGGTAGACAATACCTAATTGTTTAGCAGTTCTCGTGTGCATTATTTCACCGGATAAATTCCATTTCGTATCAGTTAGACTCTACGCCTCAAATAGTACTGGGCTCCCGCATAAGTTGGAGATGCAAAACTTGTCTGCAGTAAGCACCGAGACTCTAGCAGGTATCTATAATACTCGTAAGCAGACACGGTAGACGGGTCCCAGACGGGTTGCGGGAGGCGAACTTAAAGATTGGAAAAGAAAACCCGAGTCTAAACATGGAACCTGCTGGCTGGCTGCTTATCTCACCCCAAGGCGAGGGAAACGAGGAAACGTCTCACGGTTTCAGACACATCTCGTAGGCAAAGACTTGAATTCTTTTCTTTCCTTTATAAAGGCGTGTGGCCTGCACGATCGCATATTGAAAACCTATCGATCGTTACGGTACTCGTAAAATCGAAGAAGCGTTTGGAAAAGTTGAATAATGAATGTATACACAGAATAATGAAAATCAGAAAAGAAGATATGACCACGTCTAGGAATTGAAGCCTTGCCGGGGCCATATTATGGACACTGAGCTTATTCGGTCATATTTACTCGTAACTATATCACACTTTGACTAAGGTTGAATAATGAATGTATACACAGAATAATGAAAATCAGAAAAGAAGATATGACCACGTCTAGGAATTGAAGCCTTGCCGGGGCCATATTATGGACACTGAGCTTATTCGGTCATATTTACTCGTAACTATATCACACTTTGACTAAGAACTAGTCATTGGTCACTGATAAATTTGAATAATAGGCATTTTATCAAACTGTTGCTGTCACTGAAGCTCTCACTCACCCAAATACTGAGCGAAAGGGACAACTGCACCTCAGACTGATAATACCTAAATGAAATCATCAAAATCAAGGTTTGGTATTCCAAATTTTTCTCCTCCAAGTATGGACCGATTTTAATTTTTTTTTTAATAACTGTAGAAGAAAATATTCTTGTTAGTTGAAAAACATCAAAAATGCAAAAAGTCCTCACGGTGTAAATTGTCATTGAAAGTTGAAACAAAAAAGCCATTAAAGAAGTTGCTGAATTTTTGCTGAATTGGAAAATAGATTTATGCCTTATAGTTAATATTATGAGCGGGTATTTCACCATCCTCCTGATAGCTTACCCATAAGAAACGAATTTTAACAAATAAACAAGTAAATACCCACAACAAGTTAAAAAAAACTCTGCTAACTTATCCTATGTGTAGCCACTTTTCATAGGTTCAAAGTATCGAGTAGTAAACTCAGACTTTTTAAATAAATAAATAAGACTTGCAGAAAAGTCAATAGATGTCGCATATTAAAAATAAAATGGGTAAAAATTTATCCAGACATATATCTAGATAGCATTTAGTTCGGGTTTGAATCTTGCAATCGTATATAAAGATAGCAGCCAATAATATGTACGTTAAGAAAATGAAGATAATGTTGGTAGTTCTTACTCGAAGTATGATACAGTTAAAAGTGATCGAATGGGATATAGACACCTTAGCTCAATTGGTAGAGCTGATGCCATGTAAGCATAGGGTCCTGGGTTCGAATCCCAGAGGTGTCTTTTTCTATTCAGAAAAAGATATTCTTTTTTCTATCAGAATATCTTTTTCTGATTTTACTGACTCCAGATTTTCGATTGAGTTTCGTAAATATTGTCTCCATTTATTCAAATAAATCGTGTTTAATTAATCGAAAATGTACGTTTTTGTATGGATAAAATCTGCGAGGAGGATGGTGAAATAATGAATCTGAAAACTGTAGGTACTGTAGGTACGTTCTTCATAATTAGTCCTTCAAGCCAAATCTCCAAGCTTTTGTGTGTGTAAGCACCAACCCTTCAAATAATTATGATTTTCAACCTTATCTTGACAACCAACCAACCTTGACAGAAGCAGAGTCTCGACTCTTTGAAGCTTTTGAGAGAGTCGTGTTTGTCAAAACAAACATGCGACGTTAATTTGACTCTGATAAATTTCCCTTTGAAAGCAACTCATTCTACAGAGTAACTCACATCAATCTATGTCTCATACAATCTATAAGTTCAATTTGTGAAGTATTTCCGCTATTGATGAATCAGTTTTTTTATTGCAAATTTAAATCTTTGCTCTTGGTTATTATTAATCTTTTAACCATGGTAATTTTTATTTCCATGAATTTGTCATAATCATGTCATGTCCATTGTGATGTGTAAATCACTCGTTATTGTAGCGTACACAGTATGACGTGGATATAATAAATACATATCTGTTGTGTGCATTTTTACGTATTAATTCTATATAATCACGAATCTTACTTGGGTAATTTTTCTATCTCAACATCATTAAAATGTTATAGGTTATACGCCAAACATCAAAGAAAAGCGAATGAAGAAAAAAAAATATATATCAGAAAATCACAGGAGACCAAAATTTCATGCCACTCCAAATAATATCAGGAATCGACTGGCCTGTATATTTCTCAGATTTTGAGAGTGATTTTAAAGACCTTTTAACATGATCCAGTTATTTATAATATATTGTACGCAAAATCATTAAAAAAAATTGGCACACAGTATGTAGAGGATTAACAATCCGAGGAAGATATTTGTCGCTTTGAAACTTTTGAAATACTTCTACAATATCATCGAAGAAGAAGATAACACTAATAATCTAAACGAAAATATAAAAGAGAACAATGCACTGAAAAATAAAAAGTTAACGGTCGCAATTAGGATTCGAAGCCATAACCTCTCGTTTTACTGGGACAAACGCCTTACCAATTCGGCTACTGCCATCTCTTATTTGAACGTCAACTTCAATAATTTGAAAGACAATTAGTGAAAATTGTTTTCGTACTCGCATAGCATACCAATATATTTGTGAATGATGAATACTTGGAGCAGATTGATGAGTAGGTATGTGTATTTGGGAAGTATGTTTAAAAAAGATGGGAAGGCTGATAGAGATATTGAAAGAAGGGTAAATGCAGGTAACTCCATTAATGGAGGCCTGAACGCCGTTGTTCACAAAGGAGAGCTGGTACCTACCCTGATGTACGGCAGTGAGGGATGGAACTGGCAGAGGAAGGATGAAAGTAGACTGAATGCTGTAGAAATGTGATCCTTGAGATGATGATGATCGTGTGAGAAAGTGGAGATCCGCAAATAATGGCAGGCTGAAGTAGCGTATTGAGTAAGATTAAGAAAGGAACGCTCAGATGTAGAGCAAATGAACGAGAAAATGAGTGTAAGACGTAATGACGCAAATAGGGAGGACAGTGTACGACCAAGTGAATCAAATACTTGAGTCGGGCCATGTCAAGAGTCAGAATAATAGAAGAGCATGTATGAGACGATGTGTTAATATGAACGAGGCAACGAATGTGTGCCAAGACCGAGTTGTTTGGCGGTCCGTCCTCTCTGCCTACCCCTGCGAGAAACGGCGTGATGATTAGTTACCTATGCAAAATACACTGATTATATTTATTATTCACTCAATCACCAAAGTTAGCCATTAATGTCAGGTTCAGGCACTATCAGTCAACAATTCAGTGTAAATTGAATAAGTCCCACGCAAAAGCCTCAATCAAGGAATAAATTCATGATGATATCAAGCCGAATGATTCATACAGAGAATTAAAAAGCCATTCGGCGAAATGAAGCATTCAGGTCAAGGCGCGATATTCTTCTATCTATTTAGTGCAGAAACGTTACAGATAAAGTACTAATTTTAATTGTAAGTGTACAGACAGAGAATCAAAGGGAATTACACCGAGTTAATTTGTGTTTTAAGGTCAGTGCTACAGGACCAAGGATGAGAGATTAGCTGGGACAGTCGAGTAGAGGTCATATAATTATTTGGACAGTCGGGACATGCAATGTCAAAGCCACAAATGTAAAGGATGTAGGTCACGGGAAGATGATATGTGTTTGTTGATGTTGATGAATCATTTGCATTTCTCTACACCAGGAGCACAGAAAGAGGAAGGGTAGAACATAACATTGCTTTATGTTAGAAAACGTGAATTACGTTACCCGTCAAAAATCAAGGGTTCAATCAAATTTCTCAACACCAGGAGCACAGAAAGAGGTAGAGTAGATAAAACATAACATTGCTTTGTGTTAGAAAACATTAATTTACCTTTAATACCCGTTAAAAATCAGGATATTTTCATTTCTTAACACCAGGAGCACAGAAAGAGGTAGAGTAGAAAACATTACTTTTTGTTAGAAAACGTGAATTATGTTACCCGTCAAAAATCAAGGGATTTGCATTTCTCAAGAACAGGGAGGTAGCGTAAATAACATTGCTTTTGATTAGAAAACGTGAATTGCGTTACCCGTCCAAAATCAAGGGATGTCCCTAACTTGGCTTGCTTAGATGAAAACTGAGTAATTTTATAATTTCACAATTAATTCATTAAAAATAATAAATAGTATATTTGCGGCACGTTCCAGAATGGAAGATACTCCCAGAATAGCTCTGGTGTAAGACCACCATTCAGAATTGAAACGTTGCTTGAAATGGCTTTAGCCGTGTTTGGTGACCAGATCTGAATTACCAGGTACTTCCACACCTACCTCTTTCCTATCTCCTTCCCCTCCCCAGTGCCAAATGTATGTAAATATTTGTGCATCTTGCCTGCATTAATTCACACGCGGTAGAAGTGAAAATTTCAGAAAACTAAGTAGACTAGGGTGGGGAGTCTACGAACCACCGCACAAAGAGGAGACTAATTACACTAACTCATTCTCTCGCAGGTTAAATCCTATAGTGTTTGTATCGGTTTAGTGTCGTTATTTTTTACTTTTCGTTTCATCAAGTTTTCACAAAAAAAAAACACATTTAGTTAGTTAGGTACTTTAGTGCTTGTTTGAATTTCAATTTTAAAAAAATCTTTTTCCTCGAGAGTCTTCAATCCTCAGGAAAAATTAATTAAAAAAATTGTGCCCAAGATTATAAATTGTAACAAAATTAAAAAGGAACAGTCAGTACGAGAAGGTTATTTAACATTGGAGGGGACCCCACCACTTTCCCAACGGCGTTATAAGGAAACATATGGTTTCCTCCTTCACCGCACACGTCGATAATCTATTTTATTGAATGAAGTTACATTTATTTGAACGACTCTAGACCCTCCAATGTCCATGCACACGGGGTTAGAAAGCAGTATGCAAGTACTTACATTAACATAATACAAAAGAATCTGGCAGCCCGTAGAATAATTCTTCTGAAATCTATGGAGAAAAATATATACAGATAAAAGTGTTAGGTTATTTAACTTTATTACGACCGATAGATCATTCGTAAACATAAAGCGATTACACACATGCATAAGGCCACTCGCACCTCGCACTCCCACTTCCGCCAATTATTTGGAAAGCATTACCAATTCAAGGAAGGTGGTTTGATCGTGGATAATATTCACTTTATTATTCCTAAAGGCGATGGCTTTAGAATCGTTTCAATCAATATAATGAATGATTCAAACGTTTAATGCTTGTTAATTCACTGACTATCATAGCAAAGAGCAGTATGGTATCTATAAATTATTATTAATTTAGAAGTAGCGCCTACGTTTTCTTAAAATGTTCATGAAAAATGGAAAGAAATAAAGGGAAATTCAATATTGGATTGAATCACCGATACAATGTTGCATTTTTTAGACTTTCAAACAACAACAGAATTTTAATTTTAGTTCAAATAAAATCATTAAAAAATATATACGTACATATGTTTCTTGACCGTTTGGTCCGTTTGTGTATTTATTTGCGCACTTACAAATTAATATATTTCAGATTTTTTACATTCTTATTTTTCTTAGAAATTATTGAAAAATGATAAATACTTATGATCAAAAAATAATTACAAAAAGTACATAATTTTAATAGTTTCATCATCACGCCTTTCAGCATTTTTGGATGTAGGTATACATTGAAGCAAATTTGGAAAGAAGCAAAATCGATATTGAGTTATAATTTTTAAAAACTGGTACGGAGAATAATTAATTTTTCTCATTGGAACCGCCCTGTACGATCGTAAGAACATCTTTCGACGAAATGTGGATTTTCGGTCGCTGGCTGGTTAAACGCCCTTAATATTTTGAAGCATAACTTGCAAAAAGTGTTTTAACCTAAAAAAATAAATGGGTGCCATCTAGGAACGCGTACATTATGACGTGTGTTCCGTTTAACCTTAAAAATTTTTTGTCTCAAAGTTGTTCAATTGCCGAACTTCATTCTATTTTTAAAAATGCGTTCAACAATAACTAACCCCTTTTATTCGAAGTTTATTTTTTCTCAAATGTTAAACTTTATTATTTATTTGTCGAGTTGAATTAACGTACTTCCGATCATGATATCTGTAGCAGATTTTATAGCCCATCGTTTCTCAACATGGGGTTCGCGACGCTCAGGGGGGTCGCGATCCGGTATAGAGGGGTCGCAATCTGTCGAAAAATAAATATAATCAAGTTGCTATATACACTGACTTCCTTACAAATTATAAACTAAAAAATAAAGAAGGGCGAACTAATGCGATCGTCGAGTTTTTTTTAACCTAAAATTTTCTCTACACATTTGAACACACAAGTAAATTATTTTCAGGCGATTATAGATGATTTCCGTATTTAGATTTTAAAACCTGTGGTAAGTAAGAAGTGGCAAATGGAGTTGGAGTGGAGTGGCATGTTTTCAAAGCATCCGTTACTAAACTTCCGTATTTACACCGTATAAAAACTTATCTAATTCTACTACAAACTTCTGTGAACAAAGTTATACCAGCCGAAATTTTTTCAAACTAGTTGGTTGTGAGTTTTTCACATTCAACTCATTTTTTATGGTTAGTAATGTAAATGTTAAAATATGTAGTAAGGGATTCGTGAGGTTTATTTACTTCATTTTTAAGGTAGAGAAACACTTCTATATGTACAGTTTTGTCCGCCGATATTTTTTCAATTAATTGGTAGTAAATCTTTCAACATTGAACACATTTTTTTGTTAACGTTAGTAATGAAAAATATTTCTCATCATCTGTTGACCAAATTCCGATTTTGAGGTTGAATATTGTGTTAAAGTATTTTTAATTATACGTATTTTAAAGGAAAATTAAATAACCTTATAAAATAAATAATCATACGAAAATACAACACAGATGGTTCTGAAAATTAACAAAAGAAATGCTTTGGCATTCAAAGTTCATTTTTGAAAAAAAAATGACAGTTAGAACCCTATCCAAATGAGGTGTCGATATGTAGTGAGGGGGTCGTAAGATTTTTTACTTCATTTTTGACCTGCAAGCGGGTCGCGACACTCAAAAGGTTGAGAAACGCTGCCTAGTATATAGCGCCATCGAGGAGCTTGCCGCTTTGGGAAGTGATATTGTCTACGGCACGAAGATGAAGATGTATATTTTTATTCCTAGAACGTTCTTCCTTCGGCGGGCCCCCATGTTTATTTTCCAACTCGCGTTCCATAAACACTCGTACATATTAATAGCTATTCAAATGTTATCACGGGACAGAGGTATGCGAAGGTTAATCAGCACCTTACGGCAAGGGACGCCATTTTTAGAAAATCCAATACATATTTGCGTTCGCCGATACTTATCGCAAATTTTATACATGGCTCGTGTAACATTTCCAGAACTTCGCGCTATAAACTTATAATAATTGCAAAGTGTAATCGAAGATCGTTTTATGTATACACTTACGCATAATTTTAATGTAAATATTCTTGTGCATACGTGTGTACCGCGCCTCGCCGTGTTATATTGGATTTATTAGTATAATCATGAATACTTGTTTCTGCATTTCTAGTACTTGATTTGTATGCATTAATATGTAAATTAATATTAAGGTGATGCACTATGCACTACTAAGCAATGCAAAATCACGTGTTTTTAGTTTGAAAATCAGATCGCTTAGAAACTTTTTGAATCTTTAATTAAGTACGGCGAGTAGAACATTATATTTGCATTTGAAATAGTCGGAGTATTTTTTTATTAGTCTTTTAAAAGACCAGAAAAAAATAAAATAAAAGTCGTATAAAAACTACTTCAGTGTTGAAAATTTCCTATTTACGAACCTCCTTTCAATTTTGATTTTGTTGTATAATGTAGAAAATGAAATCATTGGAAAATGATGGTAAAATATTTAAACGTTTGTGCCGCAAAATAAAATAACACACGCATTTCAGCGATGTTATTTTATTTTATTATTTAATAGATTTCTTGAAAGTACAATTTTTATATTTTATTTTTTTGACTACCACACTAGGCTAATGCCCGTGTTAAGGTAATCATACACGATTTAAATTATACAGTGTGAGAACTAGTACAAAAACATCTTGAACAAAACAGACGGCTGGTGTTAAACTAGAATTTAAAAATTGCCGCCATCTGTATAAGAAGTGTTATTGTTAGTGACCTGATCCCGAAGACCAAGTAAATCGCCTCAAATAACTATCATCAAAATCACGAGATATTATAATTTCTAACTAACTAACCATCACGCCGTTTCCCCGCAGGGGTAGGCAGAGAGGACGGACCGCCAAACAACTCGGTCTTGGCACACACTCTTTGCCTCACCCACATTCATACATCGGCTCATTATTATCTCTCTTCTATTATTCTGACTTTTGACATGACCCGACTCAAGTACCTGATTCACTTGATCGTGCCATGTCTTCCTCGGGCGTCCCCGACTTCTTCTACCATTCACATTCGCGTCGTATATTCTTCTTACACTACTTCCTTCGTTCATTCGCTCTACATGCCCAAACCATCTGAGGGTCCCTTTCTTAATCTTACTCATTATGCTTACATCAGCCTTACATTCTTTGCGGATATCCACATTTCTCACACGATCATACATTGTTTTACCACACATAAGTCTCAGGGATCTCATTTCAACAGCATTCAGTTTACTTTCATCCTTCCTCTGCCAGTTCCATGCCTCACTGCCATACATCAGGGTAGGTACCAGGACTCCAATGTGGACTGCTAGCTTCGCTTTTTTTGACAGTTTTTTATTAGCGCCAAAGGCATTCAGTCCACCATTAATGGAGTTACCGGCATTCACCCTTCTTTCAATATCTCTTTCAGCCTTCCCATCTCTCGTAAACATACTACCCAGATACACAAACTCATCCACCTGCTCCAAGTATTCATCATTCACAACTATGTTGCATACTGTTTTCGTACTCTCTCTTTCAAACACCATGACTTTAGACTTACTTACATTCATCATTAGCTCATTCTTCATACATACTTCGTTCATCCTAGATACGAAGAAAAATAAATAATTAATAAATAATAAAAAATACATAATATATAAAATATTATAATTTCAATTTAAAAAAAATATATTTGCCAAAACGAGTAAGTTTGACTGATAAATCATTCTTATGCAATATATTCACTTAAACCTTTTTTGAAAAATTTTATATTAAAAACTTGGATGTTTTGAAATGTTAAAAGACCTAAAAGCAACTCCTCCCCATCCCCACTATCTTCATCCTTATAACATACCCCAATTGAAGATGCCGTAGTCTCGATGGCTCTAAAGGGAGCAGTTGGGACTCGTGTGCGGGATTCACATAAAAAATTACTAATCATATCGAATTTTTAAAAATCAAAAGTTCAGTGTACTTTAAAAAGGAACGCATTACGCAGGAATACAATTTAAAATCATGGTACACCAATGCACCAACAACCAAAATCAGTTGAATAAAGTTATCCGGGTGTTCGAAGTTCGAAGACCGAAAAATACAAACAGCGCTTTTTTTCTCTCACAACTAAAACATATTATTACCCTGGATTCTCGAGGATTCGGTTGCACGGGCACAAGGGTAAATTAAGTAATAAAATTATTCACTGAATTAATAAAAGTAACAATAATGTTTGCAGTCGCCCATGGGGGCACATCTGGGACCATGGGGGTCTAAATTGGACCCACGAAACGAAATTAGGCCCCCAAAGCGCGCCCGCACCAAAACGTATTATGAAATTGGAAATTGTGCTACCAAGCACGGTATTAATGCCGATCAAACGACAGAAAAAAAGATTGATGAGTCAGTAATTCAAAAATGATTATTGATTTTTAGGGGGTGATGAAACCTATTGAAATCCACTCTGACCACCGAATACAATGTAATCAATAGAACTGAAAGCTAACTAACTAAACTAACTAACCATCACGCTGTTTTCCCGCAGGGGTAGACAGAGAGGATGGACCGCAAAACAACTCGGTCTTGGCACACACTCTTTGCCTCACTCACATTCATACATTGTCTAATGAATGTTTATCAAATAAGATTATCTATGAGTAAGGTTGGGTTATGGCCAAACAAGTGCCATTTTGTTTTTGTTTGACATTTTAAACTGAGTAAAAAGGGGACGCTTAGATGATTTAGTAGAGTGAATAAGCGAAGAAAGGAGTGTTAAGAGAATATATTAGCCAAATGTAAATGGTAGAAGAAATCGGGATGACATGGCACGGTCGGTTCCATGCCAACTCAGAATGAAACCATCTCAGAAATAGCTCAGAAAGGTCATTAAAAGCAATGAAAAATTATTTTTAAAATAGCCGGTAACCCTAACCTAACTTAACATATTTAACCAATTTTTTATCATCACTATTAATGACCTTTCTGAGGTGGTTCAGAGTTATTCAAGTGATTCGGAGGTCACGGGTTCAAACCCCCCGGTGTGCGCAAGTACATTTTATATGACAGATTTGTGCTATTTTACAATTTAATCTTTTTTTAAATAGTGTAAAGTATATTTGCTGCACTTTCCACAGTGGAAGATACTCTCAGTATCGCCCTGGTGTAAGACCACAGTGACTATATATCTGAATAGCCAGGTATCTTCCTCTTCCATATCTCGTCATGTACCCCCCATTGGGTATGCCACAGCATCACTGGCCCCAGGCGGTTGGGACTTTTGTAAGGTATATACATAAAAGTGAATCAGATACTCGAGTCGGGCCATGTCAAGAGAGAGAATAACAAAAGAGTAATTATGAGACGATATATGAACGTGAATGAGGCAAGGAAGACCAAGTTGGATGGCGGTCCATCCCCCCTGTCTAACAACATGACAGCTGTACTTTTCGGCCAATCACAAATTGTTCAAAAGCTGAGACCGACCTAGAATTTCAAATGTAAAATGATAATAAAAACAGAGTGTGCAATTCACACGCGGTAGAAGTGAAACCTCCAGAAAACTAAAGTAGACAAGAGTGAGAGTTTCATCGATTTTTCAAATCACAACGGTGCTAAAGTTGAGGTGAACTCAATAAAAAATGTCGCTTATTGGCTATTGTAGCTCTACGTCGTTTGATGACAACGTTACGTTTCAATGTCTATGAAATAATCCAACCTAAGTATTTTTAGGAAAAGTTAAGATTAATTTAAAATTATTTTGTACTGTTAACAGTTACCACAGATAAACCACTCGAAACAAACAACACGCGATTGATTCACAACATCGTAAATTCAAGTCCCGAGAGATCAAAGCATTGACGTTTTATTTATTGTATTGTCGTAGAACGAAGCTTTAACCTTCCAATAAATCGAAATGTTAATACTTTACCGCGCCGGTAACATAGAACAAGCGTTCCATAGAGAATTGACGACATTAGGAGTAGCGTGTCAACGTGATTATACTCTAATTCGTAGCCATTAAAAGGAAATAAATCTTTGGTTTAGTCCGAATGGATGCACCCATTACCCCGTAATGGATTGCAACCGCCAAACTAGTCCGATCGTTAAATTAGCTAATTTGTTTGTTTAACAAACGATGGCTGCTCCACTCGGTTTAGTGAGATTTTACCAATACGTCGTCATAAACCAACCAGAGGGTTAAGGTCCATTGGCATTAAGGCTGAGATTTCAAATTGCAAAACACTTGCAACTGTACAGGGCAGTTCTGATGAGAAAGATTTTAAACTTATAACTCAATATAGATTTCATTTCATTCAAAATTTGCTTTAATATATGCCTAAAATAAAAAATGCTCAAACGCAGAATGATAAAATTATTCACTTTTTGTAATTATTTTTGATCCAAAGTATATATAATTTTTCTATCATGTGTAAGCAAAATAAGGATGTAAAAGGAAGCTGATATATATTAGTTTTTAAGACCGTAATAAATAGACAACAACTACGAGACATAAATAAAAACGAATCGCCTAAATTTACTCGTATGTACGTACGCGCGTACTCGTATGTACGTAGTTTGAATGAAATAGGTAAAGTCAGATATGATTTTAGATTTTCACGGCCAAAAGTGTTTTTGTTATTTGTTTTTGGGGTATTACGCCGTGTTGTGCTACCTCCTCCTTTAGCCAACGTTTCGGACAGCGTTACAGTGTCCATTAGACGTGGGCAGAATGATTCCCAGGAGTGAATCGATTCAGTCTGATTCCCAAGTCCTTTTGAATTGATTCCTTTAATTCATTCCTTTAATTCAATTAAATCCCAAGAAAAAAAAAAAAATAAATAAAAAAAAAAAAAAATTGAAAATTAAATGAATGGAAAGGCTAACACCGCACACGAGACCGGGAGGCCACATAGTACCCGGAGTACCACAAAAGAGGAGACTGATAGGCTACCAAGCATCGCACAAAGAGAAGACCGATTATTCTATCTGATTATCTCGCAGGCTAAAAAACCTATAGATTAATGTGTTTGACTCTTTTTAGTGTCGCTTTTTCGTTTCATCGGTTTTCAAATCACAACGAGTGGGGAGGCTACGAAGCACCGCACAAAGAGGAGACCAATAGGCTACGAAACACCACACAAAGAGGAGACCGATCATTCTATCTCATTATCTCGCAGGCTAAATCCTATATTGTTTGTCTTTTTTTTAGTGTCGTAATTTTTCGTATGTAAAATGTATTTATTGCTAGCAATTATATCTTAAAATTATACAAGTTTTCGTTTCACCCTTAAAATTTTGTTGATTTTATTTTATTTATTAAACTTATAATTTTGTTCCATTTCACGTGATCTAATATAAACATACATTTTAACATCAAGATGAGTATTTTATGACAGCTAACCACAGCTAATTGGCCTTATAATATCTGCAAATTTACATATTATATCGACCCAAGATCTACGTCTAAAAGTAGGTAGGTACAATATCTTTCGTACGTACCAAAAAACAGATAAGCATCATTTTAGCTTCTCACTTTCCTAGCTGATGTTCAGATTCAAAGTCGAAAGTTTTCGACTAACTATGTAATGAAATTGACGGCTTGGCGCGCGGGGGAATAAATGAACCGCGCGGACGGATTAAGGGCTGGCATTGAGGAATGAATTAGTAACTTTTGACTAATGTTTTGTGTCTTACCTCAGTGACTTGATTTACTCGCGAGCTGCGGACCTAGGACTGGGATGCGTTTGGGACATATCGTGACATTTACGTGACGATGACGCCTGACGTCATTTCTAGGTCTGAGATTTACAAAAGACCATGACGTCACAAGTGAAAAAGACTATTGTTTTAATTCCTCTGTCTGTCGGAATCGGACAATCTCGATTTCGACAGACTAGATACCTGGGACGCGGACATTGAACACGGACCTGGGACGGCGGGGACCTTAGGACAATCTCAGGATTAGGATAAATGATTAATTCCTTGCGTGAAAGAGATGCTCGGGCAACCCGGATGAATCGCGGCCGCGTTTTGGCCATTTTGGGACATGGACTTTGATGATGTTCGGGTGTTTTTAGAATGGCGGCGCGGTGGTAGCGGGATACAATCGTAATAGGCGAGTCGTTCACAATACCGCCCGTCGACCACTTCGCGGCGCGCGGCCCGTTTAATAATATTTAAATACCTATGAAACAATATAATATTTAAATCATTTACAGAACACATTATTCATTGAAATAATTTAACAGTAAAATAAATGGAAATTAAAAATGTATGGTGTCATTAAAAATCGTAGGATGCAAGGCCAAAGATAAGGAATGAAGAATCAATTCCTTTTGAAATTGAGAATTAGATTGAGTGTTTCACAAGATTGAATTTATTCATTTAATTCGGTCATTCAATTTTGCCCACGTCTAGTGTCCATCATCTGCCACCATCAGGGCAGATGTCACGGCAGATGATGGACACTGTAACGCTGTCCGAAACGTTGGCTAAAGGAGGAGGTAGCACAACACGGCATAATACCCCAAAAACAAATAGGTAAAGTCGTTCGGAAGTTATCTTCCGAACGACTCTACCTATTTCATTCAAATTTTGGGGATTTGATGTGTGCGTGTGCATGCCCGCGAAGGTTTCTATATAACAAAGTACTAGTATTTTTGTTATTTATTTTTGGGGTATTATGCCGTGTTAAGCTACCTCCTCCTTTAGCCAACGTTTCGGACAGTGACACATCTGCCCTTATGATGGACACTGTAACGCTGTCCGAAACGTTGGCTAAAGGAGGAGGTAGCTTAACACGGCATAACACCCCAAAAATAAATAACAAAAATACTTTTGGCCGTGAAAATCTAAAATCGTAACTACGAATATCATATCATGTCTTACCCTTTAAAAATGTTTGAAACAATAAATTAAATTCTGGTTAAGGAAAGTAATCAACTTCGGGCTGTAAAAGAACTCTTGAACTCTTGTGTAGTTTTTAATAATAACAATTAAGTAAAAAATTTGAACACTTATGTAGAAATAGTATATGTAATACACGTGTTTTAAGCGATTATTGCATACCTTGATGAAAAAGTTGATTAAAAATGGCACGCTATCAACAAAAATCAAAATGTTAAAAACATTTTATATAAACATGGTTAAATTATAGACCATCTTGTATTACGATGGGAGACGGACATCATTCCAATGTTGATTTACAGGAAGTACTGTTTGCACAGCGAAATACCGTCTCATTAATAAATTGGCTCATATTGTGAGATAGTGGCGTACAGTAAAATTTAACTGTGGCTTTTTAGTTTCCGAATAAAGGAAGGTTTTTAATAGTAAATTAATTATTCAGCCTACCTACCTCAACTTCTCGTGAAGATATATATCATTTGGGAGGTGGGTTCGGGAACTGCCGGCACGGGAATCATTTTTTGTTTAACCAGTACCCCTGCCGTAGGCGGTTCCGCGACTTTTCATCCCGGACAAAATATCCTAACCTAACCCAACAAAACCTTTCGGCGCCAAATTTAAAACAAAACTGTAAGTTTCTTGCTTTGTCTCCTTCCTTCCCAGTCGGGGGATGTTTTGTCCGTAAGATATTTTGTTATTGGGATATTACGTCGAGTGATATTTTGTCGCGAGGGTATTTTGTCGGGGATATTTTGTTGCGAGATGAAAACGCGCGGCACCGCCATGGTTCACCCCGAGTGGTTCGCTACGTTTGGTGACTTAACAAGAGTGCTCGTGGGGTGAGGTTTATCTAGGTCTTGGCGGTGGATGATTTTGCCCACCTACATCGTGGCGGGCCGGACCGTAGAGGTTGGTCGAGGAAGATGTTTTGACCTATCCAGCCGGACTCTCTCGACCCATCGCATTGCACTTTAGTGGCAGGGATGGATTCGTATATTCGTCACTCCTGAAAACATTCCTACCCACTCCTCACACGTTTTTTCTTCCCACAACTTTCTCTCCCTCCTTTACCTAAAGGAGACCCTACACACAGCGTACCCAAAGATGACATAGGTCATAAGGGATTTTTATTTCTCAGGGCCTCCTGTATGGAGATAATGTAAAAAAAACAATTTTCTACATTAATATGAAAATAATAAATGTACATTAATAAATAATACACGAGCGTGAAAAACTAATATAACCTGATTTATTTTATTATCGATTGGTTTCGGAACTTTCATTTTCTTCGTTATTACAAGGTATACAGAAATAAATATAGTGGTTAAAAAGTTATTTTCGAGTCTTTTTTCACGTTCGTGAAAAAATAGTCAAACCCAACGCATTTGTTATTGTTATTCTACGGGGATTAAAACAGAAAATAACTAACCACTCGATCGGTAACAGTAGATGTAAACCTTTTACAAGATATTCATCGGAAAAAGTATTATATTTTTATGTTATTATTTCTTAGGGTATCGCACCTATGTTAATATTTTAACCTTAAGGACGCCACTGGTACCGTGACAGCACCACGAGAAGCCATGTATGACCAGTATGACCAGTGGCCATTGAGCACGCTGTATGAGGATACCCCACCAGATGATGTGATAAAGGGACGCAGGATGCAGCACGCAATGCCCAGCGTAAACAAAGGACGCTGTTTAATGCTGTTCAGTTTAAAATTAATTCATTCATGCGTCAGGGCATTTCATTAAAATTCCGGACCGTAGGCGGTCCGAAACTGCAAACATTTTTGCCTTAACCCTTTGAGGACTTTGGAACAGTTAAATATTCAACATTTCGATGAGTTACTACAGGACAAAATATGTAGTTTTGATACGAAAAACTTTTAAGATTTGAACACTACAAAAAACTTATTTGTCAATGGTAAAATTTGAACGGTTTTTAACGGTATTGGTAAGTATAATTAACATGTTTGGGATTATTTCGAAAAAAAAAAACGTTTTACCTGACTGACTCGAAAACTAATCTCGATCTCTCAGAAAAGATATTTAAGTTGATGCACTGCTAAACAAGACAACATTATGTGATTTTCGTTATTTGTTTTTGGGGTGTTATGCCGTGTTATACCTCCTTATTTAGCTAACGTTTCGGACAGCGTTGCAATATTCATCATCAGGGCAGGTCAGGTAGATGTGTGATTTTGGTTGAAAAATTAGATGGCTTAGAAATATTTTAGATGCTTTAATTAAATACTGCGAGTAAAACACTTTTTATAAGCCCAGAAAAAAAACATCAGGCCCCAAAAAATTCTTTAGAGTTTGCTTTTCGGTTATGATGTTATTGAATAAAGTGGAAAATTAAATTTTTTAGAAAATTATCGTAAAACATTTAAATATTTATGTCAGATTCGCAAAATAAAATAAAATATGCTTTGTGGCGATGTTTTTTTAAGTGAAAACTTCTTTAACACCGTTGAGATTTGAAATTCGAAGAAACAAAAAACAGCGATAATAAAAAGAGATAAACACATACATCTATGGGATTTAGCCTGCGAGAGAATGAGATAGTGTAATCGGTTTCCTCTTTGTGCGGTGCTTAGAAGCTTATCGCTCCTCTTTGCGCGATGCTGCGTAGCCTTCCCACTCTTGCTTACTTTAGTTTTCTGAAGGCTTCACTTCTACCGCGTGTGAATTTGTTACTGTTTTTTCGTGAATAAAGCAAAACAGGTAGCTGGTGTTAAATGGGAAATTAAACCTTATCACCATCTATATAAGGAATGTCATTGTTAGCGGCCTTATACCGAATTTGACACGGCGTGGTGCATCACCTCAAAGGCTAGACGTCGTGTCGCGGGGTGCAAGACATGCAAATTTCCCAACAAAAAACGCACGTCTCGCGGAGGGCGTCACGCGACCGGTAAGGGTTAACGCTCGCCGAATTTGGATGGGTGCAAATATTTCAACAGCTCGCGCATTAGAAACGGCAAATGTTGGCTTTGGTCAGACAGCAATTATTATGATATGTTGTTATATGGTGAAGGACCCAAACATCAGGGATAAAGGGAACCTGGCTTCAAACAAAGGAGACTTAAGGGTGACAACAGAGAAGATTCCCTTTTTAACGCATTTCGTTGCCATAAAATTTTCAACTTTCCGTGCTGCCGTTTGCTGATACAATCTCTTCAAAGCTCCAGGACATTGCAAATTTTTTTTGTCATTTTTTTTTTTTTTTTCATTTTCTGAAAGATGCGTTTGTTAAAAATGTTCTCACCGAATGTTTTGAAGAAATCTGTAAAATTGACAGAGGTACAGCATTTTATGTGAAACCGTTTGAAACAGTTTGTATGTTGAATAATTATCCTTCAGCAAAACTTTGGACGCGTTTTTCTCGAAACCACTTTTTTCGACCTGGTTGACAACTTGTTAATAATTTTCGGTACCGCCGCCCTGGAAAACATTTATTGAATAATTAACACCTCTGCCGTACTGGTTCGCTAAGTTTGGTGACTTTGCACGGGTGTCCGGGTTCACAGGGTGAGGTTTTTCTAGATCTTGGCGGCTGACTACCTCTGCCCGGCCGCGGCGTGGCGGGACGGACTGAGAGAGAGAGACTGGATGAGGGAGACATTTCGATCTCTCCAGGACTCTCTCGGATCATTTTCTTGCACCGCAGTAGGATGGATGGATCCATACCTCTGTCACTCCTAGAAACCATGACCCTCAGATTCCTACCTAGAACTTTCTCTCCATCATTTTCTTCCTTCGACGCAGCATCCCCAAAGATAGCATAGACCCCGCGGAAAATTATTTTCCTAAATCATAATTTACATTACGAGCTACGGAGTTTTGAATAAAATGATTTCCAAGGTAGATGAATAATCGTCACCTTCTGTGGTTATTGTTTATTGCGGTATTTTAAATAGGTACATAGTTATCTATGTCCTAATAGAATCCTTATATATACATACTATTAAAATATCACATCCAAATATATTCAAATACAAAAGAGATATGCTATGGTGTCCGCGCAACTGTCGGCGGACTGCGCCCTAATTAGAGTAAATTGCATACAAAAAGAATTTGTTCATTTCGTTGATTTTTCGAAGATGTGCATTAGTATTAGTTAACAATATAGTTTGAATACGGAAAGAATTCGTCCATTTAGTTTAACGTTCGTTTGGTTTATTCGTTCATTTAGTATATTTGTTAATTGGTAAACAATATCGGCGACACAGCACAGTACCACCTAGTAAAAACTGCAGATAGCACATCTACTTATATTTCAATATCTTTGATCACATCTATACCAAAACAATCACATATCTTCGCAATTTAATTTTAAATGCCTTTATGCTCACTTCCAATTTTATTTCTTCTGGTAATTCTCCAAATATCTTCAATGCTCCGTACATAAATGACTTTTGACTCTGTTTTTTTTTCCTGAAGGGGAGTCTCAGTTCATTTCTTTTCCTCGTCTGATATGTATCTTAAATTCCGGGAAAAGTGAAAAACTTACCGAAATACAGCAAAGAGGTAAATTTCTTTTGTTGAAAAATGATGTCTTGTGTCTTACCTAAAACAAGCAGAAAACAAATCATTAGTTTACACATCAAATAAAAATATTTAAAGAAATCTACGGGAACTTAAACAAGAGGATTTATCGAAGGTATTTTATGACATATTATAACTAACTCCACGGTGGATACACCAATCAATTTTACCAAATTTTCCGCTAAATCATTACCACAAATAATCGAATTCTAAATCCGGAGAAAATCGTAGCTATCGCTCTACCATTAAATAAATATACGAGGAATCAAATCCACAATGGAAAGGTTCAAAATAAGTCTAGACTAAATAAAACAAGTCGACTCTCAAAGGGTAGAAAAGAAAAACGAAAACATAAAACAGACACGCTCTACAGAATCAATAAACACACAAAATATGTAAATCACATCTTACGAGTCGTGCATGCCTAGGAAGTCACTCAAATTCAATTTAGGGACATGCATCTATCTATCCGATCGATACTCGACGATTCGAGTATCTTGGCGAACACCGTAAGTGCCTCCGTACATGACGCTACTTACAAGCTACTCGATCCTCGTGAGCGTATCATACGCGCCGATTGTAAGTACCCCCGTACGATTTTGCTGCTACACGGCGTTACGCGACGTCTGTCACGATATCACGATACCGACAGTGCTAATCGCACGCGACGCGTCGCATCATTTGTGTCTGATACTTATTCGTTTGACGTTTGACAGAAATGGCGTCGGAACATGGAATTAATGTTAGATTTGGTCTGGAAGCGGAAAAAATGTGTGTTTGCCAGATTTACTATACCAGAATATGTTAGAAAGGATTTAGTGGAGAAGGCATGGATTGATGTTGGAAAAAAGACATTGCTTGACATCGTGTTAACTCCACGGCTGCACGTGAAAAACGATCAAGTTCAGTATATTTCGGGTAGCGCCGTGTACAGGAGAACAGCATTAAGCAGGGTATATACTTGTGATTGCGTCACAATTATGTAGTCTGCAAGTATCTCCATGAACGGAGGGCCTTACCATTTGCGTGGAGTTTTTCATACTTGTCGGCGACGCAAGTCTACCGCAACCAGCAGGACGAGGATGTTCCGACTCGCATCGTCGAGACTTTAAACATGGAGTTTCTTGAGTCAGACATTTTGTAACAATGCGTGTGCTTAAGGTCAGTTCTAGGAACGAAACAGTAAAATGACAGCTACCGGAACTATTCGGTTGTGATTGAGGAAGCATTTTAGTTTTGAAATTTGTAGAGTTCAACAAGGATTGGTGGCGACGCGAGTCTCGTGATTTGGAAAGCGATCTGTACGGACTGTGCGCGATAAGTTGCACAACATTTCGGATACGTTTAGAGAAGCAGAGAGATTTTAAGAGCATGATAGAGGACTTTGTGAATACCACACAACTGCTCCCTACCATTTAGAGCCAATGAGACCATGACATGTACGAGGTGTACGTTGTGAGGCTGAAGGAAGTGGGAGGGGAGGAAGATGGGGAGGAGGAAGGCTGGAAAGTACTTGGCTATTCAGATCTGGTCACCAAACACGGCTAAAAACATTTTAAGGGACATTTCAATTCTGAATGGTGGTCTTACACTAGGACGATACTGTGAGTATCTTCCACTCTGGATTGGGGCGGAAAATTACCATTTAACATTTTAAATTAATAAATCGTGAAATAACAAAACTTCATCAAATAAAATGTATTTGCTAACGCAGGAATTTGAACCTTTAAAAACCACTTGATCGCGGGCGCATATACACATACACCCGTTCGCGATTATAAGATATTTTAATCTAAATAAAATAAACGGTGTTTTGTTGTGAATTAGCCATTATTATCTACCACAATAAAGTGGCGCAGCCGGTAGGCAGAATTCTGAATGGTGATCTGTCACCCGGAGATCCTACTGTAAACTTCAGCTATAAACTGCTCAACAGTAGTATTGCATTAGAAGTCCCAAATTGACCAGACAAGTGCATTAGACACGTATTCAATTACTCAAGAGTAGATGAAAAAATTCCACTCGACATATTAGCCGTCTCATGAATGGAGTGTATTCAAACATTCTTGACATGACTGGCATAAATATTTACATTAAAAAGAAGCTTACTGCTGTCAGCTACTGTGTGTGTAATGTCGTGTAATGACCGGGTAAACTCTTTACTGTTTAATAGACTCGGTTTATCGTGTGACGTACAGTCAACCCTCAATGTACACGTGCTCTCTGGTATGTATATAATATGTGAAAAAGTGGTAAGAAACCTTTACAAAATGATGAAATCATTTCACGCCTTTAGGAACAATTTAATATAGGAATCACAGAAATCTTTTCCTTACTATCACGGGCAAAAATATGATCTAAAATCTAAACGGTGTTAAACAGAGAAAAAAAAAACCACGATTTATAATGAAATCTAAAATTTAACCCCAAAATAATTCAAATGTACATCTTTATGAAACCGAGTTTTCGACCGCAATTTAAAAAAAAAACTTTTATTAATTAGGTACTAGCTGGTTCCCAGCATGCGTTGCTACGCCATTTAATTTTAAAAAAATCTCCCTGCGTGTCCTTTCCCATTCCCCTTCCTCTCCCGCGTCCCCTTCCCCTCTCGTGTTCTCTCTCCGCCTCCTCCACCTTCCCTCTCCCCAATACCCCCCTTCACCCGTCCCGCGAACCTCCCTTGTTCCCTTCTTCCCTCCCAAGTTCCCTCCCTCTCCCTCCCACGAACCCCCTACCCGAGTTCTCCTCCCCCCTCCCGCATTCCATACATTCAGTCCCGTTACATTCAGTTTTCAAACAGCTCACGTGCCACCTATTGCAATTTTTTTATACAAATTCACAATGCCAGAGCTCACCAGTAGTTTTATACAAACCTTGTCCTGACAATAACGAATAAAAAATAAAAATAATAAAAGAATTATCCAATTTGGTGCAGTCGTTCGGAAGTTATGCGCGTACATACAATTCGGAGATTCATTTTTATTTATATAGATAGACAGATTTTTACATGAAACGACAAAAAAGGAAGGTGACAATAAAGTTTATAACGCACTGTAAAGTCTACAAACAAAATGTGTTTTTATTTTTTTGGTTATCTATAATTCTAATTACAAAAAACGTAA
The DNA here is from genome assembly GCA_929108145.2 of Limnephilus rhombicus. Lineage (NCBI taxonomy): Eukaryota > Metazoa > Arthropoda > Insecta > Trichoptera > Limnephilidae > Limnephilus > Limnephilus rhombicus. The sequence continues at coordinate 44,973,886 of OV815283.1, forward strand.
GGTAAACAAATTTTAAAACATTCTTGATTGATTGGCATGATACTTTATTTTTCTCTGGACTTACAAAAATACTCGATTGTTTCAAAGACAGATTATGTGTTCAATGCGAAGTATTTAACTAAAGCATCTAAAATATATCTAAGTGATCTAACTTTCAAAACAAAATGACATGATTTTGCATTGCTTAGTAGTGAATCGAACTAAACTGGCCAATGATTTATGATCTTACTTGCGCCACGGGTTGTGTACTCCTGCATTAAGACATATAAGTGTATAATGAACATTGTACTGTATACATTCCATTAAGAAATAATACACACTAAAAAATGTTACACGCCTCTTTCATATGGAGAGCAGTTACTTGCGTCTTGTTTTATTTCCTGTCTTGCATTCCCAGGATATTAAAGATTAGACACTGAGAACATCCTCCTTATAATTAATTTAAACTGTCCTACTTAAAATTATTCCTGTACACTGATTCACCGGAAAACAAAATGCATTTCAATCAACCTTAGTCAATTTTTATCAATGTATATCCTCCCCTTGCAAATCGTGTGACACGCAATTCAAATAATGCCCACGTAATGGCCCCCTGTGAGGAATTACTGCGAAAACAATAGCTGTAAAAAGAGGGAAGCAATGAAAATTAATATTTACAACGAAATCGATGGCGCCATTTAAATTGGCTTGCCAAGAAGCTAATAGACGGAATATCGACTGAATTATTAATGGCCGTCTGTTTCAACGGTTGCTAGAGTAAAAGTAAGAATTAAAGAAATTGATACAGTTAAATATCACTAAAACATATTTTTCAATCAATTTAACCGCCTGTTTTACGTCATTTTTAATTTTTGCTTTTACTATCCGAAAAACGATAAGTTACTCAGCCATTTTTACATATTTGATAGTTCTGTTGGAGGTAAGGTACGGAATTGCGCGCTTCAACGTTGATTATCAATCATAATATAAAAGATGATGATAGTGACGGTAAGGCTGTGGGTTTCGACAATATTGCTGCCGAATACTAAGGAGATAGCCGTAATTCTCACATGGTTATGCAAACTTTTTAACCAATGTTTAGAGGACGGTTTTACGCCATTAGATTGGAAAAGGGCTGTCATCATGCCATTATACAAAGGTAAAGGGTCACGTATGGAATGTGGGAATCATAGGGCTTTTATTAGCCTTCTTAGTTCAGTCGGCAAGCTGTATGGTAGAATATTGATTGAAAGGGTAAGAAGGGAAACAAAGGATAAAATATGGGATGTGCAAGGTGCTTTTATGAGTGGAAGAGGGTGGATGGATCAGATTTTCTCATTCAAGGCTGATGTAAGCGTAATGAGTAAGATTAAGAAAGGAACGCTCAGATGGTTTGGGCATGTAGAGCGAATGAATGAGAAAAAATAAGGAGAATATTTATGATGCAAATGTGAATGGTAGAAGAAGTCGGAGACGCCCGAGAAAGACATGGCACGACCAAGTGAATCAGATACTTGTGTCGTGTCATGTCAAGAGTTAGAATAATAGAAGAGCATGTATGAATGTGCACGAGGCAAGGAGTGTGTGCCAAGACCGAGTTGTTTTTGGCGGTCCGTCCTCTCTGCCTACCCCTGCGGAGAAACGGCGTGATGGTTAGTTAGTTAATGATAGTGACATTGAATTCCTCATCCTTATATATCTTGCAGCGAAAACCAAAAACATCTCGACCGTAATAAATACGGTTATTTTGAACGATCCCGAATGTTTGGTAATTTTGACTTTTTGGCATGTCGCAAATTTGTGACACATCAAATTCAAAGAGATTTACTGGAAAGTAAATTGTATTTTTATAAGAACAAAGCTGCCGGATCCTATAACGACGCGAAACCAAAATATTTTGACAGTTGTTCTGGTTTTCAAATTTAATTTATGGTGTGACCGCACCAAAAAATATTGCGGTGCGTTTTTTCACATAATTTCGAGGGATGTTCTGCTTTTTAGATTAGCCACACTGACAATTATTACTTTAGTAAAAGTACCTACAGTAGAAACGGCGCGTGGTCCTAATTAACATCCTTGTTACTTTTAACTGACGGTTAAAATTTAAATTTAATTCACGATTTAGCTTTCTGTTAAAACAAAGAGCCCTAAGTATTATCAGCAAATAATCTGCTACAAGGGTGAATTTCAATCTCCCCATTCTACCCTTTGATAAAGCAATGTTTTTTATTCAAATCTATATTATCATTTATCAATCTTGTGAACCCTCTTCTTTTACAAGAAGAAAGTGCATTAAGAAAATTGCGTTTCGCAACAATTTTGACGTGCAAACACCGCACCCAAGGATTAAGTTAAAATAAATTTACAGCACTTAATCTTGATTGAATTGTGAATAAATAAAATCAACTGATAAACCGACTGCATTAAAAATGCGATTATTAGATGCGATAAATGTGAAGTAAAGTACACAAGCATTATTTTTTTTTAAGAGTAGCAGTGGATAGAACGCCGCATAGCCTTGTGGGAAATTTACGAGAATTTTCATCTATGTATATGGTTTTTAAGGTTAAATGAATTGAGGTTTAATAAAGTTTTGAAAGTTATACCCATCAATGTAGCACTTACATCAATGAAGACGAAGATAATACTAATAAATCTAAACGAAATATCAAAAAATAACAAGATACAGAAAAATAAAGAAATAACGGTCGCAACCGGGATCTCTCGTCTTACCGGGATAACTTTTTATTTTTCTGTGATGTTTTCTTTTTCATATTTCTTACAACTAATATTTGTAAGTGGTGACAAAACTAAGATTTATAACCAATGACTTAAATCTAAGAATTATAACTAGTGACTTATAACTACGAATTATAACTAGTGACTAAAACTTAATAATTATAACTAGTGTCTTACAACTAAGAATTCTAGTGACTTAAAACTAAGATTTATAACTAGTAACATAAAACTAGGATTTATAATTTGTGACTAACAACTAAGATTTATAACTTGTCACTTATAACTAAGACTTACTACTTACTGTGCTTACAACTAAGAATTCTAGTGACTTGAAACTAAGATTTGTAACTAGTAACATAAAACTAGGATTTATAATTTGTGACTAACAACTAAGATTTATAACTTGTCACTTATAACTAAGACTTACTACTTACTGTGCACTAAGTACAAATTAGTAGTTGCTTCCCACTCACTCTCATGGAATCCAGAACGTTGTTGTTTCCAACGTTTCCGCTTCGAGTTGTTTTGGTTTGAAATGTAAGGCAAACAAAATAAAGTGCATTAAATGGAATGATTAGATATGGTCCGGCCGCTGAGAGGTTCGCTGCTTTCTCTCTCTCTAGCATGTACCACAAGAGGGAGAGGTTATAATAGGAGATATCAACGGTTTGATTATGCGAGGTTACTGAGGGGATAAAGCCCGTTATCGAAAACTAAAAATAGGTGTAACATAATAATTCTGTAGACTGTGTAAGCAAAACAAGAATTTATCAAAGTTCCTGATAACTAACTAACTAACTAACCATCACGCCGTTTCCCCGCAGGGGTAGGCAGAGAGGACGGACCGCCAAACAACTCGGTCTTGGCACACACTCTTTGCCTCACTCACATTCATACATCGTCTCATACATTCTCTTCTATTATTCTGACTTTTGACATGACCCGACTCAAGTATCTGATTCACTTGATCGTGCCATGTCTTCCTCGGGCGTCCCCGACTTCTTCTACCATTCACATTCGCGTCGTATATTCTTCTTACACTACTTCCTTCGTTCATTCGCTCTACATGCCCAAACCATCTGAGGGTCCCTTTCTTAATCTTACTCATTATGCTTACATCAGCCTTACATTCTTTGCGGATATCCACATTTCTCACACGATCATACATTGTTTTACCACACATACGTCTCAGGGATCTCATTTCAACTGCATTCAGTTTACTTTCATCCTTCCTCTGCCAGTTCCATGCCTCACTGCCATACATCAGGGTAGGTACCAGGACTCCATTGTGGACTGCTAGCTTCGCTTTTTTTGACAGTTTTTTATTAGCGCCAACGGCATTCAGTCCACCATTAATGGAGTTACCGGCATTCACCCTTCTTTCAATATCTCTTTCAGCCTTCCCATCTCTCGTAAACATACTACCCAGATACACAAACTCATCCACCTGCTCCAAATATTCATCATTCACAACTATGTTGCATACTGTTTTCGTACTCTCCCTTTCAAACACCATGACTTTAGACTTACTTACATTCATCATTAGCTCATTTTTCACACATACTTCGTTCATCCTAGATACGAGAGACTGTAGATCTTCCATAGTGTTAGAAATCAGCACCGCATCATCAGCATACAACAGGCAACATACTTTCAGATTACTCAATTTCGCGCCCAATCCCACCTCTTTCAATTCTTGCATACAATTATCCATGTATAGATTGAATAACCATGGTGACATTACGCAGCCTTGCTTGACACCTTTTGTGATGTCAAACCACCCCGTAAAACCACCGTTTACCCTAACACACGCAACGCTTCCCTCGTACAGAGACGCAATTGCCTGTATGAGATTTGTATTCACTCCATACTTGGACAAAACCTTCCATAGCTTTTTCCTGTCGACTCGGTCGTATGCTTTTTGTAGATCTACAAAGGCGCAGAAAAGTTTCTGGTTTTTCGCCAGAAATTTCTCAGTAAGCATACGCAAGGAGAAAATCTGGTCCATGCATCCCTTTCCACTCATAAAGGCACCTTGCACATCCCATATTTTATCCTTTGTTTCCATTCTTACCCTTTCAATCAATATTCTTCCGTACAGCTTGCCGACTGAACTTAGCAGGCTAATAGCCCTATGATTTCCACATTCCATACGTGACCCTTTACCTTTGTATAACGGCATGATTACAGCCCTTCTCCAATCTAATGGCGTGTAACCCTCCTCTAAACACTGATTAAAAAGTTTGCACAACCATGTGAGAATAATATGGCTATCTCCTTTAAAGTATTCGGCAGCAATATTGTCGAAACCAACAGCCTTACCATTCTTCATGCATTTTATCGATTTTTTTATTTCATCCACGCTGATTTTGATTGAATTCACTCCGTCATCGTTCATACCCGATTCACTGCTGGCCTCACTATCACCCGGATCGCTTTCAAAAACCTCCTCAAAATATTTCATCCATCTCTGTTTTATTTCTTCCTCATTCGTCAACATTTTTCCATCTTTCGATTTTATGACTTTCCGGCTTCCGTTCTCTGAACCACTCCGGGACCTTTTGACCTCCTTCCAAAACAGTTTAATGTTTTCTTGGAAGTGTCTTGTCATTTTTATTCCCTCTTCCTCTTCCAGGCGTTTCTTTCGTTCTTTCACTCCAACACTTACTCTTTTCTTACATCCCTTATAAACTTCTTTCGCTCTATCTCTCTCTTCGCTAGAATCAGTGCCAGCCGCTATCAGACGTAACCATGCTTTCTTCTTCTCTGAGACCAGTGCTTTGATCTCGTCATCCCACCATGCGTCACCTTTCTTCCTACCTTGCGTACTTATTCCACATACATCTCTAGCAGATTCACAAAGACTCACCTTTATGTGGTTCCATGTTTCATCAATGCTTAGACCGTCCATTTCCTTCTCATTCAATCTCATCTCTGCCAAATTCTCATACTCACTTCTGACATTAGCATTTTGCAGTTTTTCTACTTTGACTCTTGTTGGAGTTGATATCGTTTTCACTTTAGAGCGCCAGCCGCGAAAGAGGTTTACTCTCGACACCACCAGAAAGTGGTCAGTTTCAACCTCCGCCCCTCTGAAAACTCTGGTGTCCTCGGTAACGGCTCTCAACCTAGAGTCAATTACCACAAAGTCAATTATCGATCTTTCATTTCCTCTTTCCCACGTATATTGGTGGACACATTTATGATCGAAAAAAGTATTCGATACAAACAGGTTCCACTCTAAACATACTTCAAGTATTCTGTTCCCATTGTCATTCGTTCTTTCATCCCCGAACTTACCTAAGGCTGAATCAAATCCGTCACGTCTAATTCCCACCCACCCATTCAAATCCCCCGCCATTATAATCCTTTCATTCGAATTTTTTAATCTCATTACGTCGTTCACACCAGTCCAAAAATCATCTTTCACTTCGTCGCTTTCAGAATTAACAGGAGCATAGCAAATAACCAGAAACACCCTTGTCAAACCAATTTTGAATCGGATCCACATTATTCTCGGACTTACACATTCATATTGCGACATACATTCAACCATTCTGGGAGACAGTAACGCTGCAACACCCTGACAAGCCCTCTCTGTATCTGGTCTTCCAGACCAGATGACAAGTCTATCGTTGTGTTGCATTGTACCGCTCTCTTTTTTCATACTCTCTGTCACACAAAGTACGTCCAAACATTTACTATCCATTGTTTCACATAATTCATTCATCTTTCTTTCCATCCCTCCTCTGATATTCCACGTACCAATTCGACATTGTTCCCGTTCCGTCCTCCTCTTTGCGCTACCAAGGGATTGGCGATGTGATGGGTAGCGAGCCTCATCGACACCTCTGTCGGCCATTCCCTTCCTGCACGGACTACATATAAAACTACCTTAACCTCATACAAACACCGTTACACGTATTCAAACCTACCTCTATAAATATACAACTCGTAACAATAGTTAAAATTAATACAATCAATTTACTGCACTGCACTAACAACTTAATTAAACTAACACTAAAAGAAAAAATATATAATGTCTTGACAACTGTAAAGACATTATTGTTTATAAATTCATGTTGTATCTACCATTAGCATACAACTATAAGCGCTTTGGTATGAATTACTGCTAACAAACCTAATAAAAAAAAAACTTCACGGCTTAGGCAATGTACCATGTCATGTAAAATTCAGGATCAGGCCGCTAACAATAACTCTCCTTATGTATAAGGCGATAAGGTTTAAATTCCCGTTCAACACCAGCCGCCTGTTCTGATTTAATAAAGAAAAAAACATCGCAAAAATAATGTGTATTATTTTACTATGAGAAGTTAAGGCACTAATATATTTAAAGGTTTTATAATTTTCTAAATAATATAATTTTTATAATAAACACAAGTAAATAACTTTGTTTCAATTCCACTTTATTATTTTTTAATCCAACCGGTTTCGGTTCGTACTGAACCTTCCTCAGGAGTGAATAAAAATATATTGAACATAATACAGAAAAACCTGGTATTTATAAGTAAATTTTACTTATAAATAATTTTACTTATAAATACCAGGTTTTTCTGTATTATGTTCAATATATTTTTATTCACCCCTGAGGAAGGTTCAGTACGAACCGAAACCGGTTGGATTAAAAAATAATAAAGTGGAATTGAAACAAAGTTATTTAATTGTGTTTATTATAATTATGTATTCCCACAAAGTGTTTGCTACATATCAAGATTTAATATAATTTTTCACGTCATCATTATCATCATTACATAGTATAAAATGAAGTCGCTCAAAATGTATGAGCGCATAGATCTTTTAAACTACGTAACGGATTTTCATGCGGTTTTCACCAATAGATAGAGTGATTCAAGAGGAAGGTTTATATGTATAATACATGCTTATTATAGTAGAGAAAAGCCGAGAAATTCAAATATTTCATTCAGGCAGCGGGCAAGCGGGTGGTGTGGATTTTATAAAGGTTGCGTGTTTCGTTAGCCACAGCAACGTGTGTCCGGGACTGCTAGTTATACAATAAAACCATAATCGAAAGGGGGGTTCATAATTGGAGAATTTGAACTGAACTTCAGTCATTATTTTTAATGTCATATATTGGCTTTTTCAAGTGATACATAGTGATATGAGTGTGTATTATCAAACTGTTGATACCGTTAGAGGGCGAAACAGCTGTCATGCGTAATAATAATTAAATAGCAGAACTTGTTTATAACTTTTTTTAGAAAATGAATAATGATACTATTGAATATACGAAAGATAAAAAATAATTAATTAAAAATTACACGACCTCCGTGGTCGATGGGTAAGCCTCTCGACTAGTGATCAGGAAGTCGCGGGTTCAAATCGATTATATTGTGTTATTTTACAATTTGATATTTTTAAAATAATAAGCATATTTGTGGCACGTTTCAGAGAGGAAGACACTCTCAGTATTGCCCTGGTGTAATGTAGGTTTTACACCTTGTCCTTTTCACCTACGTTTTCAGTCGGCATCACTGCAGACAACATGGTTCATGTGTTGTTTGCAGTGACGCCAGTTGATATCGCAGATATGAAAATAGAGATGAAAATAGCGATCGCGTAAAGCGAAAAATATTGTCTTTGGTCTCTATACGGGAATCGGGCTGAAAAAAGAGGTGGTGTAAAACCTACATAAGACTAGCATTCAGAATTGAAACGTTGCTTGAAATGGCTTTAGCCGTGTTTGGTGACTAGATCTGAATAGCCAGGTACTTCCCCGCCTTCCTCTCTCTCATCTCCTTCCTCTGCTCCATCTCTTTCCCATCCCCAATACCTCCAGCCTCACAACATACCTTAATTGGGGATGTCATAGTCACACTGGCTCCAGGAACAGTTATTCACATGAAAAAGCAGAACTGTTTATAAATCTTTGTTTTTAAAATTGACTTATAATATTCATCCTACGAATATTATAAAGGCGAAAGTGTGTATGGATGTGTGTATGTTTGTTACTCATTCACCCAAAAATTATTGAATGGATTTTAATGAAACTTTACAATAATGTAGCTCATACTTAACTTATGTAGCTCATAATAACTCGATTCCTTACAGATCAATCTGTCTCTTGACGAATCACATTTAGTAAGATCAAATCCTTATAGGTACTACTGCACCTCCCACCTTTATATGTTGCTTTTACTTTCCAAAATACACTCGTCAAAGAATACATTACATATTAATATTAAAATATTTTTCAGGATTAAATAACATGTGTTTACAATAATGTCCTCTGCGTGCGAACTCTATCTAAATTTCTTTAAATGGACAATATACAGTGTTAATTTCAAGCGACCTCCCAGGTAAGTATGGTCCTGTTTTCATTAAATTTTAGGCAGCATCGCGTTCATTGGTCAAAATATTGTACACATATTTTCGTATCGGTGATCAATGAACCGATGTATGCAATTTTTAGCCATAAGTTGTTTATAATTGTTTGCCTAGCTTGAATTTTTTTAGATTTTAGAAATGTATTATAAGTTTGTACAGCGCCCTTGAGGTGATTTTTCACAAAAACGGCGCTATATAAATCATCCAAATATTATTATTATTATTATTATTATACATCAGAATAACATATGGGCTTAGCTTAGAAGCTCTGGTATTATGAAATTTGTATAAAAAAATTGCAATAAGTGGCACGCGAGCTGTTTGAAAAATGAATGTAACGGTATGGAGGGGGGCGTAAGGGGGGGGGGAGGATAGGGATAAGTTAGGTGAGGGGGGGGGGGGGAGTGGAGTAGGGATAGGGAAGTTGGAGGAGGCGCTGTGCGGGAACCCCCCTAATAATATGCGAGCAAAGCCGGGGGCAAAAGCTAGTGATTACCTATATTTAAAAAATAAAAAAAAATTAAGTACGAGTGCTGAGTAATGGTTAAAAAAAACGTTTTATAATTGTGGTAGTTACTCTTTCATACTCTGTGAGTGACGTATTTGATGTGCGTATAACCAACAAATGCGGTTGATTCTTGATAGGACCCCTTTATCTTCGTACAATGGAAGTAATGAATGCGTAATTTATTAATTGTTAATTAGCAATGGGCTGCGTCGCTGTACAGAAACTGCATTTCAATTAGTCATCTACTACAGCCGCATTCCGCGGTGCATTCTGCGGTGCATTCCGCGGCGGTTTGGAGGAACGCACAATGAATGCATTTATTATTATTATGAACACAATTCATTCGCTGTCGGAATGTTAAATAATGTTATTAGTGGATAAATGCGCGCGCTCTATCGGAATTGTTTTTACCAAAGCGCTCTGATCGATTCGGTGGATTGAAATAACGACTTAATAAATCTAATTATATATTTATTTTAATACAAACGGTACAACGAGTGCCATTAATCATGTGTATTATATGTATACATATATATGAACGTGTGTATGTACGTATTGGGTGTATATATACGTTAATATATGTATATATATCTTTAATTTTAAGAAATTTCTCAGCAACTCCTGTAAAATCGATCATGTTGATCTCTATAGACACTGTATATATATTTTTAAAATTCTATTTTAAGGCTCTGCAACCGGGTCCGAAAAGAAGAAGATGGAGAGATACGAAATAACGAATGTTAGAGGAGAGCGCTAGCATTTACAGCGACAAAATTGAAGCGAAAATGTTTAATAAAAGACTCGTTTAAAATAGAGCAAAAATCTCGCGGGCATTATCTTAAACAGCATTTAAAGAAACACTGAATTTTTCATACATGTAACTTGTAAAATAACTGAAACAAACGTGTTAATAATAATTTTTGGAGCATACTTTGCGATTTTTATCTATTGGGGGAATTTTATATTACTTGCGTTTCGGCGCGGGCAAAGTCTAGATATTATCTTCAAGAATAACATACATCTTTTTAAGAGCTTTAAAACTTACCGTGTTTAAGGGAAATATGTAATAAATCGGTACAAATGCGGGTTGCGGGCCCTTAACCACCACTGTTTAATATACACATAATATAATACCCACATATATCTCTACATATTATAAATTAAATTCCTCCGCCGCGTCTGTCTATCTGTCTGTTGGCGATAAACTAAAAAAGCACTGAACGGATTTTCATGCGGTTTTCACTAATAGATAAAGTGAGTCATGAGGAAGGTTTATTTATAATAATTTGTCAAGGTTTTGTGTAAATTGGCAAAAATATATAATTAAAGGAGAATGTCTGTATGTGATGGATGAGCGGGCTGGCAAGCGGGTGGTGTGAATTTGATTTGTATGCAAATTAACAGATGGCGGTGTGAGTTAAAAGGTTGGGTAATCCAGTAGATGGCGTTGTGTTTCGTTAGCCAGAGCAACGCGTGTCTGTGGCCGAAGAAAGTGTACTACAATGTGCGTCCCACTAAAACTCAGAAACAAGTCCTGGTAGGATCAAGGGAGTTATATGGTGTGGTAGCCCTACCCGCTACCCATGAAGAAGGTTCCCGTTTTTACCCGAAGAGCATGCTTTTGAAGATATAAGGGCTGGAAATTTCGTCCTCTAGAAAATTCTAGAACAGTCCAGAAAATTCGAGAGCATTCTACAACATTCTGGAATGTTGTGAAATGTTCGAGAATAGGGAATCAGGAACATCATTGTGGAACATTCCAGAACACTCTCGAATGTTGTGGAATGTTCTGGAACATTGTGGATCATTCGAAGCCTTTTTTGTATGGGTGGGGCTACCCATTGGTACGGGTATATAAAAAGCAAGATCCGTCGTGGGTTCGAACGTCAATTCAATCTTATGTCAACTCCCTGAGCGAAGCCGGGTACTCCAGCTAATATGAGTATAAAGTGTGACAATGAATACAGTACTTATAAAATATCTAAAAAAATATGTAAGTATAACAAAAAGTATTAAAAATGAAAGATAGGTATAATAAAAAGTAAGAAAAAGATTTTAAAATGTAATTTACGTGGTACAGGTACAAAAAGAAAGAAAAATGTGTTAAAATTTAATTTAGCATGCTGCTCAAAGTACAACACTAAAAAAAAACCATGTTGATCCCAATAAAAATAAAATTGCAAATGAAAACCAATTTTGGAGGCGGGTATGGTTACCGCAGCCCCGGGAACCAACTGTTAATAACCATAACCAACATCCCTGCCGTAGGTAATCTCAAGCGGTTCGCTACGTCTGGTGACTTGGCAGGGGTGACCAGGTTCATGAAGTGAGGTTTGTCCGGGTCATGGGCTGCTAACCACGTGGTAGGCCAGATCGGAAGAGAATATTGAGGGAGAGCTTTTTACTTTAGCTGGACCCTCTCGGAACATCGCGTTGCACCGCAATGGGAAGGACTCTTATCTTCGTCACTCCTGGACACATTGACCCGCAGATTTCTACTAACCCCGTATAAATTTTTAATTTCCCAGAACTTCTTCTCCTTCCTCACTTAAAAAGATCCTCCATAAAACATTCCTAAAGATGACATAGGCCCTGAGGGGAATTATTTTACCCTGGGCCCCCTAAAACCGAAAGTTTATATGGATGTATGTGTGTTTGTTACTCTTTCACGTCAAAACTACCGAATGGATTTTAATGACACTTTACAATAATATAGCACATACATCAGAATAACATATAGGCTATAAATTTACAAAGCTAGCTTGGGAGGGGACGCGGGAGGAGAACGGGGACGCACGGGAAAGGTGATTCAGGGAGAAAAAATGTATTTCTTTGAATCAAAGATATTGAAATATAATAGATGTGCTATCTGCAGTTTTTACTAGGTGGACTGCGTTTCCGGGTGTCGCCGATATTGTTTACCAATTAACAAATAAACTAAATTAACGAATAAATCTAACGAACGTTAAACTAAATGAACGAATTCTTTCCGTATTCAAACTATATTGTTAACCAATACTAATGCACACCTTCAAAAAATCTACGAAATGAACAAATTCTTTTCGTATGCAAACTATGTACTCTAATTAGGTCGTAGTCCGCCGACAGTTGCGTGGACACCATATATCTCTTTTGTATTTGAATATCTTCACTTTGAATATATGGCATTGCAATGCATCCTGGGAACCAGCTAGTGTAAAATAATTTGAAAAACTTGTTCTAAAAAAATACATGTTTTTAATAGAACTTTGTTGCATAAATCCGAGAACTAAGAATTTGGACATACATTTTAGGTAGGGTTTTGAAGATAAAAAAAAACTTAAGAATTTTGTCACAAAGAGGTCAATTTTGGCCAATAACGTCAGATGGAATGTCAGATGGATGCAAAGGGAACGAGATCGCACAGATATTGTGAGTAACAAACCATCATAAACTGGGCAGAACTGTGAAATGTGAACAATCCAGAAATAAACCTACAGGAGTCCGAGTAATAGAGAATTTGAGGAATGCGTATATTTAACAGAACTAGCCCATAACATAATTGCCGCCAACACAACACGTGCATATAAATAGTGCAAACATTCCATTAGTCCAGCAAGCAATGATGCCAAAATATTTCATGATCTTGTAGGTATATTATATTTGTTTTTGTCTTGAAACTGACAGGATGCTGTGGATAATTTTGAAAATATTTATCTTAAACTTCTACGATATTATTAAACCGTAATAATATCTGCAGTTGTATCGACCTGTCAATAGACGATGCACCAAGTCGTGTAACATCCGGAATCGAAACACTAACAATAACACTCCTTGTGTAGATGACGATAGGGTATAAATTCCAGCTAAACACCAGACGCCTGTTTCGACTTATGCAAGAATTAAAATTGCTCGAATAAAATTACACATCACACTTAGGAACATCAAATCCTCGTACTATTGTACCGCCCACCATAAAACGTTGCTTTTGCTTTCCAAAATACACTCAGTATTTAATAAAATCATCTGAAATTAATGCTTGTGCAATGATGGAGGACTGAACCCATGACATTCACACGATACTTTAGTACAATTTCCATACGGGACAACTTTTAGGTGACCGGACAACTCAACAACATACAACTTCAACACCTCCTTTGAAAAGATATTAAAAGTGATGAAAAAAATGGTTAAATAGGATACGTTATGACTTTTCAAAGGGGTGTTGCAATGCCACTCTGTTGAGTTGTCGTGAATCGGTTGGAGAAGTACCCGACTCTTCAGATCTGGTCACCAAACACGACTAAAGCTATTTCAAGCTACGTTTCCGTTTCGAATTATGGTGTTTCACAATTTTTCACGCTCCACACAGGATGATACAGGCCCTGAGAAAAATAATGCCCCTCAGGACCTATGCCATCTTTGGGGATGCTGTATGTAAGGTCTTTTTAGGAAAGTATACCTACCTTTCATATGATGTTAACTAGTTATATTTTTATTTAAAAGTGTCTCTGTATTATAAACTTATCATGTAAAAGTCCACGAAGGCGTTGAAAATTAATAAATAAATGGCAGGAGAGGAAGTTCTGGAAAGGAAAAGAGTATTAGGAGTGGGTAGGAATCTGAGGTCATTGTGTCTAAGAGTGACGGGCGTATGAATCCATCCCTCCCACTGCGGTGCAAGGTGATGTTCCGAGAGGGTACGACTGAAGAAGTCAAAGGGACTCCCTCAATTACTCTATCCTGATAAGGTATGCCATGCAGCTGGTGGGCAGACGCATCCGCTGCCAAGGCCCGAACACACCTCATCCCGTGAACCCGGGCACCCCTACTAAGTCACCAAACGTAGTGAACCACTTAGGGTGACCTATGGCAAAGATGTTGGTTATCCAATATTTCCCGGGGCAGCGGTACCCATACCCGCCTCACAAATTACAACTGATACTGAGAAGAAGAAATCAAGTATGATTCGCTAAACATAAAATTCGTAGAGATATTTCTAAAATAATTAAGCGAGTGCCATCAATTACTTAGTCATCCGATACTTTGTGCTTCAACAGGATCTGACTGTTTGTCGATAAACACATTCTGGGAAAGGCAAGTACTAAATAAATAAGTTCTGGTCGGTTTTACTCGACTTAATTAGGAAAGGGGCTTAATTGAAGAGGAAACAATGAGTTGCATTGTTTTGGGCGGGATATACATAATTATAACTAGTATTGGGCTATGGGAGGCTACCCACCATTTTTTTTTTTTTTTTTTACAGTTTTTTAGAGAAAATGTGTCCTAACTGGGGTACCCCGTTCTAAGGACACATTGTACAAGTTTTATTATTTGAATTATAAGTAAATACCTAATCTATGTTAGAATATGCTGGTGCCAAGGTGCTGTCCCGACGTCGGTTCCTCACTGCGGTTTTCGTATGAAAAAGCTGAGGAACCGGCATCGGGAAGTACTCGATGTTTTACGAGGGCTTGATGTTAATAAAGCTAGTGGGCCTGACGGAATACCTGCCCTGGTACTGCAAAGGTGCGCTGCAGAAATAGCTCCAATTTTGACGAAGCTTTTTAAACTGTCCCTGAAGACTGGCTCTGTGCCCTCTGGTTGGAAAAAAGCGGTTATCCATCCTATTCCAA
This sequence comes from Limnephilus rhombicus, assembly GCA_929108145.2. Classification (NCBI taxonomy): domain Eukaryota; kingdom Metazoa; phylum Arthropoda; class Insecta; order Trichoptera; family Limnephilidae; genus Limnephilus; species Limnephilus rhombicus. The sequence goes on from OV815283.1 coordinate 44,989,093, forward strand.
AGAAGGGTGACCGCTCCAACCCGGCCAACTACCGCCCCATAGCGATCACATCAGTTCTGTCTAAGGCGATGGAACGTGTGATCAACGACAAACTGCTCACATACCTCGAGAAGTACAAAATTATTAACGACCGTCAATACGGATTCCGGCGGAACCGCTCGTGCGGTGATCTTCTCGCGTATGTGACGCATGTTTGGGGGCGATGCCTGGAACGTTTCGGTGAGACCCAAACGGTTGCACTGGACATATCCAAGGCCTTTGACCGGGTTTGGCACCGAGGACTTGTCAACAAACTGCATTCTTACGGACTTCCCGCATCCTTGTGTACGTGGATTGCCGACTTCTTGAGGGAGAGGTCGATTCAGACGGTAGTCGATGGTTTCACCTCTTCCTCTCACTCGATAAATGCTGGCGTCCCGCAGGGATCGGTTCTGTCTCCAACTCTGTTTTTGTTGCACATCAACGACCTTTTGTCATGTGCACCAATTCACTGCTACGCGGATGACAGTACAGTTCATGATAGCTTTTTGTTTGACAAGCCCCCAAAGGGCTCACAAACTCCAACAGCTCGTAAGGCTTTGAAGCAAAGAATGGACGGTTACCTCGAGAGTGTTTTCTCTTGGGGTAAAAATAATCTCGTTGAATTTAATGTTTCAAAGACCCAATCTTGTCTGATTACGTCTAAAAGGGATCGCAATGAAAATCTAGTCTCTTTCAACGGAAGCAATCTTCCGAACAGGCCCTCCATTGATTTGCTTGGTGTAACCCTAAGTGACCAGCTCAGGTATGGGGGCTCCATCGAAGCCAGAGTAAAGTTAGCCTCCCAAAAACTGGGCGTACTGTACAGGGCCCGCAGATACTTTAAAAGTACACAACTGCTAACCCTGTACAAATCGCAAGTGCGCCCCACGGTTGAATTTGGCAGCCACCTCTGGTCTGGAGCTCCAAAATACCTGAAAAATACCCTCGACTCTGTGCAGAAACGGGCGGTCCGTTTGATAGATTCTCCCATCTTAACAGACGGATTGCAATCTTTAGAGCACAGGCGTCGGGTGGGAATGCTATCCTTGTTCTACCGGTATTACAATGGAAGATGCTCCGAGGAACTAGCATCATTGATCCCTTCGGCACCGGTGCATAGTCGGGAAACACGCCAAACGCGTGCCCAACATTTGTACACAGTTGACATTAGGCACATGAGAACGGGTTGTTTCTTCGACTCGTTCTTATGTTCAACAGCTCGGCTGTGGAATGATTTGCCGGCCTCTGTGTTTCCTCCTTCCTACAACATGGGTCTCTTCAAGACCAATGTTCATTCCTTCCTCTCCTCAAAAAGACCCTCCACACAGCATCCCAGATGACATAGGCCCTGAGGGAAATTATTTTCCTCAGGGCCTCCTGTGTGGAGTTAATGTAAAAAAAAAAAAAAAATATTGCCAAGGAAAATTATTAAGTTAGATCTAAAAGAAAGTACAAAACAAAGCATTATTCTTTGTTGGGTTGCAAAATTGAATCTATTTTCTTCCTTCCCATGTCCATAATCCATATTTTTATGCTTCTTTTGAAGGCGGTTATTTTTTTGTGGTTTTCATTGCAAGAGGGATTAAATTAAATAATTTTACAGAGAAGTATTCCATATTTCTTTGTCCAAAAGTCGTTTTAGTTGTTTGTTGGTAGAATGTATGTTGTAATGTAGATCTTGTGAATCGGCCCGAGTTTGTCTGTGTAAAGTTATCCTGATTTTTGAATGCGTACATTAGAATATCTTTTGTATATAATTGTTTCAGTGACATTAAACTCAGCGCTTTAAAAACATAGTAATTAACTAAATAAAATGGACGACAAAGCTAAATTAATTTGGATGTCAATTTTTTTTTCTTGTTTTCGACCTACAGAAAGACAAACATTCCCGGGTTATGTACAAATTTGGGAGGCGGGAATGGGTACCGCCGCCCCAGAAACCATTTATTGGATAACCAACACCTCTGCCATAGGTAACCCCAAGTGGTTCCGATGCGTCTGCCCGGATCGAGAGTGACTGGAGGAGGAAGGTCTTTTATCCTCTCCAGCCAAAATCTCACGACCCCATCATTCTTTTTTTTATTTTTTAATGAAAGACAAACATTCCCGGGTTACGAATAACCCAACAATGTTTGAAAATCTCCTACTACCACCACAGAAAGTCGAAAATGTTGCTTGTGTTGTGATGGAGGACTTAGCCAGCCGAGGAATAGAACACGCGACGCCCGGATGGGATCCAAGCGCTATGCCCACTCAACCACTGACCAGTCAAATTCATTTGGAATATTTCACTAATTTATTATGTAAAGTAAATTACCGTTGTAAATGTAACGTGGGAACGAATCTGAAAATGACGGGTGTCAATTCTCTACTAATAAACCCTCCAATCAAATCGATTTCAATCGATTTCAAGTTATTAAACCCAATAAATAATAATTTAAGTGGTTTAGTGAATGTTTTTAAATGCATGATGCGGGTTTGATAAAACATAATCCTAAAAATTTTAATTTAACCGGACCACGAATTTATCTGCTTTTTATAATTTCAGTACATGTTCGTACACCGTACACCTACCCCACAGAACGGAATAAATTAATTTTACAAGTCTTAAGACGCCATTACCAGAATTTCTACTGATTTCAATTTGGGAGGCGGGAATGGGTACCGCCGCCCCGGGAACCTTTATTTGATAACCAACACCTCTGCCATAGGTCACCCCAAGTGGTTCGCTACGTTTGTTGATTTAGCAGTGGTGCCCGGGTTCATGGGATGAGGTTTGTCTCGGTCTTGGAGGTGGATGACCAGGATATACTGAACCCCAGATTCCTACCCACCCCTTAAACCCTTTTCCTTCCCAGAACTCTCCTCTCCTTCCTTTCCCTAAAAAAAACCCTCCATACAGCATCCCCAAAGATTACATAGGCCTTCAGGGAAATTATTTTCCTCAGGGCCTCCTGTGTGGAGCTCATGTAAAAAAAAACCTCCCTTAAACATTTGAAGTTTTTAAGCTCTTAAAAAAATATATGTTATTTTTTAAGATAATATCTAGATATTCGTCGCGCCGAAACGCAAATTATGTACAATTCCCTTGATAGAAAAAAATCGCAAAGTATGCTTCAAAAATTATTATAAACACGTTTCTGTCAGTTATTTTACAAGTTATATGTAATTCACAATGTTTCTTTAAATGCTGTTTAAGACAACCCCCGCGAGATTTTTGCTCTATTTTAAACGAGTCGTGTTTTATTAAACATTTTCACAATTTTCGCATCAATTTCGTCGCTTTAAATACTAGTGCGCTCCTCTAACATTCGTAATTTCATATTTCTCCATCTTCTTCTTTTTGTGTGCGGTTGCGGGACCTTAACAAATTAAGACAAAATAGGATAATATACCACCATCAAACATCAAACTGATCAGCCATTAAAAATTCCAATATTTTAATTATAAAATTATTGCAAGGAAGATATTCTTAAATGATTATTCGAAAACCTCTTTTACAAAATGAAAGTCTACGGAATGTTATATAAAATTATCAGAGTTCGTGATAAATCGCGTAATCCGTTGCCCCAACTGAACCCTTCTCAGTGTTCATTAATTATTTATTTATCCTCCCTTAAAAAAAAACGAAAGAAAAACGAAATCAGGCCAAGTAAGAAAACACTTTAACTTTCCCCCAAAATATCTGTGAAAAACGATGACTTAACACAAATTCCCGACGAAGTGTTCTATTTTCCTGGTACAATATAACCATAGATTTTGAAATTCCGTAGATGATATTCTATTTTCCCATTACTAAATCCATAGATATTGGTAAACCGTAGATGCGTAAATATTGTACACATATATACTGTATGTTTTAGTGTTGCCATGAGTAATTTGATTCATTGTTCCGAGTCTCTGAGGGAGTTATTATTTAACGATGGCAAGGAACAATGGGCTCATCAAGTTATGATGAGGTGACTCATTGAGCTATACAAGGGCATGAAAGGAACCCTATACAAACTGGGCACAATATAAAATCGAAATTATAATATTATGATGAAACAGGACACTTAAGCTTTGAACTCGAGAGGTTTATAATCACTTGCTGGAGAAATGTAAATATCTTAATATTACATTATACTTTATAAGAATTATTGATCATGCGAGTCGATATAATACTACTCCTAAAATATTAGGTATTAAACTGGTATGATAATCCAGGGGATGGTTGATGATCCGATGGAAGACTTTTGTATTATGAGAAGAAGACGCGACACCTAACGGTTTCGACACCCTTGTTACTGGTACGAGTGCAACTCCACTGTTTTAATTTCCGATTGTGTTAATGGTAGCCAACCTCTGATAGATGATTTTTTTAGCTCCACTCGAAGGAAACAATTTCCCTCAGGGATTATGTCATCTTTGGGTACGCAATGTGGGTGGTTTTTTAAGGAAAGGAAGGACAGAAAGCTTTGGAAAGGAAAAGGGTGTGAGGGTTGGGTAGGAATCTGGGGGTCAGTGAGAGGAGTCAGTGTCCAGGAGTGACGGACATACAGATCCAGAGGGGGTTAAAAAGTTGCTAAAAAACATTACGTGATTAATGGACGACCCCTTACAGAGTACCTACGTGATTGCATTTCTTTCTAGCGTCACTTAACTTTGTCTCTTTCTCGCATGGAGGGCTATCTCACAAACACACACAGTCACGTGTTTATAAAGTCTGTGTGAATGAATCACTCCTATGCAAAAATAGAATGAACAATTAATTGTCTATGATTTTGGTTAGATGACTCTTTTGATTTAAACCAGAAATACAAAAGATAGAGTGAATCATTGTGGCGTAGACCAACTCACAAAATAAACAAATTTCTCTGAATTCACACAGACGAGAATGTCGATTCAAATGACCGAACTTGGCAGACAGACGAGGGCTGAATTACAAGACAATAGGCAACCCTTCCGAGCATTCGAATCGCAATTTAGTTTTGTAATTCGGCCTACTGTCTGAATGGGCAAAAGCAAGAGTTATACGCCGAGTACAATGACTCAGGGGCGGGTGTAATCTTCGGCCTATGTATGTATTGCCAGAGGGACAAAATATATAATTACAAGCTATAATGAAAGGAAGATGGGTGCTAATTAAAACGGTAATAAAGCGAGGAGGAAGCGGAGAAGGTACCCACTTAATCACCGCGATGAAAAGTTTAAATTGTTTTAATCTGTGTGTGTTTCGTCGGACCATATGGAAAGTTTAAAGTAGGAATTTTTGTTTATCTAGTCTAGGAAGTTACTCTCAGAGCAAACACGTAAAATTTAAAAAAAAATGTATATAAAATCAGAACATAGTATGGTTCCATATTCAAAAATTCGGGGAGACATATTCATTATGGGTATTTTAAATTATAGTCTCTCAGAAAGTTGCGATGTAATAAAAAATAGCAATATTGAATAAAAACATAATATTTTAATTCGTTTATTAGGAAGTTTGAATAATATCCAGAAACATGAATAAGTTGCCATACAAAAAAGCATAAGCATGGTTCCGTTTACAGAAAACCATAGATTAAGGGTAGGTACCTACTTGCTCCATTGAAAATGCATCTAGGATATATCTCTCGTCAAGTTTGCCATGTAAAAAAATACAAAGGCAATATTAAATAAAACCACATTTTTTATGTTTCCGTATTCAAAATGTCGTTGGTTTCGGGTAGGTACTTCTCTAGCCGTTCGAACTGCGAACATCCCTTCCACGTGTCACTGACGCTGCGCGGAGGTTGCAGACAAAACAAAGACCCCGCCCAGAAGCTAAAAGCAACATAACTAAATTGAATATGTTCGAATTTTTGGGTTTTGCCCTTTTTATGAGGTGGTTCGGGTCTGGGTGGCGGATTGGGAGAGCGCGGATATAGCATGACGTCTAGTATTGATCGAACACCACGCCCTCTGCCGTCTGGGTGAAATCCTGTTCAAAGTCGGGATATTATTTCGCACTAGGGTGATTCACAACAATGCACGATAAACTTTATTTAAATCTGCTAATGTATTATGTTCATTTAGACACGGAGGGTTCAAAACGTAAACTCATATATAAAATATCACCACTTTACCGCAATTTCAAAAACGTTCTTCTAAATACGACAACTTTGATGAGATTTAAAGTTTTAATATTATGGTAGACAAACAAAACGATTGAATTTGAACATAATCTTATCTATAATATAAAAATGAATCGCTAAATTTGTTGGTAAGCGCAAATCTCGAGATCGGCTGAACCGATTTCGCTAATTCTTTTTTTAGAATATTCCTTGAAGTACGAGGATGGTTCTTACGGAGCGAAAAATTAAGAAAATTGCGCAGAAAATTGGATAATTTCAGAAAACATGAGCATGTTTGACAGTTCGCGTGTTCGAGAATGACATTTTGCAAAACATTGATGGTTCAATCAGGATTCTATTTTTGAAAATCTTTAATAAATTTATTTAAAGTAGGTACTCCCCTAAAAGTTTGAATCGAATCAAGAATTTTAGATATTTTAAATAGGTACCTTTGTTAGGTACCAAATTTAATATACATGAAAAATGGAAATTTGAATAAACATTGTAAAAGGTGGCACACGGGCTGTATAATAACTGAATGTACTGGGATTGAATATATGGAACGCGGGAGGAGGGTTGACGGGACGAGGGAGCGGGAAAGGGAAGAAGGGGAACATGGGAGGGGAAGGGGACGTGAGGGGGGAGGGGAACTCGAAAGGGTGGTTAGCGGGAAGGGGGGAGGGGAGTGGAGTGGGGAGAGGGAAGGTGGAGGTGGAGGTGACTGAGTGGGAACGCGAGAGGGAAATAGGACGCAGGAGAAGAAGGGGAGGCGGAAGGGGAACGGAACGAATGGGAAAGGACACTCAGGGAGAAACAATTTCTTTATTAAATGGCATAGCAACGCATGCCGGGACCAGCTAGTATACATATAATAATGAATCGCTAAATGTGTTGCCAAGCGCATAACTTTCTAACGACTGCACCAAATTGGATAATTCTTTTTTTCGTGTGTTCGTTATTGTCAGGACAAGGTTTTTATAAAACTTCCGTTGAGCTCTGGCATTAAGAAATTTGTATAAAAAAAGTTATTGGTGTCACGCGAGGTTTGAAAACACGCGGCGGAGGGGGGAGGTGGCGGGGGGAGGGGGGGGAAGGTTGGAGGAGGCGGAGTGGGATTCCCCCTTACACCATGCGATCGAAGCCGCGGGAAAAGCTAGTTATTAATAATTGCATGCTGATTAATGAACGTAGTAAAAAAAAACATAATTGTTAAAAAACGCAAATACACATTATTTATGGGACACATTATTTTATGATCGGATTTAAGAACACATGTAAAAAAACAAAATGGCGCCTTATTTTTTTTACAAATGCATTTTACTTTAAATCTGTATAACTCTTGATAGAAACGACGTACCGACCAGAAAATAATTCTGCTGACCTTGAAAATCTAGACAGAACGGACTGTCTAAATTTTATAACAATTAAGCTCAAGAATTAATAATGTTTAGGTAAAAATTGAGACCGAAATAAAAATATTTCATTTAATTAAATGAAGACAATATTAGCGAAATTCAATCGAAAATCTGGAGACAGAAAAATCAGAAAAATATATTGGCTCCGGCGGGACATATGTTATAATATTGTCTTCATTTAATTGAATATTATAATTAGAGATTTTTACTCATAAAGTTTAAAAAAAATAAAAATATTTCAAATCATTGGTAAAATTACATTTGTAAATTAAACTAAAATAATTTCTTGATGAAAGGATTTAAATTGTTAAAGAAATACAGCTCTTAACAACTCGGTAAGGCGGTCTCACGGTGTTTTTAATTGCCGAAACACAAAAAAACGTCTTAATCATTTTTATCGGAGCAATTCTCTCGGTTTATTTATTGACAATGTAGATATCTTCTATCTAGTTACCGACATTTCTACCGCCACGAAACATAATCGCCATTGAAATCAATAATAAAGGTTTATTGGGTTCTCAGAAAGGTATCGGTTTCCTTTCATCGGGAAATCACGGCCATTAAACGGAAGAACAAAGACGTAGACGTGGATTAAAGATGTTGATAAGTCAATGAAGTTATAAATTAAGATAAGATTTATTAAGTGCTGGTTATTATGACAAGACATCTGAGTAGAATGGAATACTACCTCCCTAATTCTATTTAAACTAGCCGATAACAACTGATAAACAATAATTGAATAATTGTTCAGATTATTAATAAAAAAAAGCTCGTGATATCTTTTTCGAGCCTTAGCGAACCTGTTCATTCAGAATTTGGAATCCCTCAAGGAACAGTTCTAGGTCCTACTCTATTTATCATTTACTTGAATGAAATGCTTACTGTTACGAAAAATGGAAAAATAAATACGTCTTTTGCCAATGACAGTCGTAATCATAGAAAAAATATTCTTCTTATGCGAAAAGATATGACTAAGAATGTACTCGCATATAAAAGGTCTGCAAAAATATGCTTTAGTATTCTCACAATGCGGTATTATTTAATTAACGAACGGGGGTAGCTAAGACACAAGCGATTATCCCCTTTACGAACGGTTGTGAATTTTATATCTCCGGCTAGACATCGTAGTACCAGGAGGAGGGGGAGGGGAGGGTTGGAAATTTGAATGTTTGAAACAATATGGGACCGAACACAGCGTAAGCCCGATTGCGGAGGAATTAAGCCCGATTGCGGAGGAATGTTTTATTTTATCTTATTTTGGTAGGTAAGTGGAATAAACAGAACATGCTATAGCAAGAAAAATAAGTGAGTTAAATAACAACATAACAGAACAATGCTAAAACGGAATAGTGAAAAAAGGGTACTTAAAATACCATGGTAAATATTTACTTAAAGTTAATAATTATATTTAAAGTCAATAGTTTCGATTGGACCTACCGCTTAGTCACTATTTAGACACTCAATAACAAAAACAATACTCCGTTACAACAAATTTCATTTTCTTTTAATTAATCTGGATAATTTTCCATATAGTTTGCGGCCATCTCTTAAAATTCATAGAACTACTAGCTGACTCGGCAAACGTTATTCTGCCATATAAATTATTTCTAGTGAATATTTTGGTTGTTAAATAAAAAATAACGAAAAATAATGAATTTCGAAGTAGGGCCATGTGTCAATCCAACAACATGAATAATTTCATTCCGTTTGAAATACGAACGATTGTCGCGACGGTTAAATTTGTTCATACAAAAATACTAAAATCGCAATTAAAAAATAGGAGGGTGGGGGTAGGAGAGGGAAAATTTGGGGTTTTAGGTATTTTTTTATGCCAAAATAAACACAAAAAAAATGTCAAAAAACTGATTTTTTTTCTGGATAGGTACACCCTAATCACCTAGCGGTATGAAATATACGACCAATTACACACCTACCAAGTAGGTATTCATAAAAAAAATCATAAAAATCGGTCAAGCCGTTTCGGAGTGCGACCACAAACACTGTGACACGAGATTTTTATATGTACAGATTACCTACTATCGAGGTGACATTTGACAGTAAGCATTGCAAAATAGAAAGGAATTGGAATGAAAAGCTCAAAGTAATTAATAATGCATTGTTCACTACGTACCGAATGCATTTCTTTTAATTCAGGGTAATTATTAATTATTATAATAATTAATTTAAAATGAGCGCGTTTAAATAGATATTTACCAAACGACATAACCCACCAATAAATATTTATTCAAATATAAAAAAAAATATTTTGTTAAGTTTTTTTTTACATTAGCTCCACACAGACCACAAGACCTGAGGAAAATAATTTCCCTCAGGACCGATGTCATCTTTGGGGATGTTGTGGAGGGTCTTTTCATGGAAAGTGTAGTGTATGTGTAATCATTACTATTGTGGGCTAGTGAGCCACAGTTTAAATAACATTACCGAAAGGAAGGAGAGGAAGTTCTGGGAAGGAAAAAGGTATGAGGGATGGGTAGGAAGTGACGGACGAATGAATTCGTCCCTTCCAATGAGGTCAAAAGATCTCCCTCAACCAGTCTCTCTCGATCCGGCCTGCCACGCTGTTGGTGAGCAGACGCATCCGCCGCCAAGAAACGACCAAAACAGGGTATTATTATTCGTGGTTTTGTTTTTTCACTATTATGTTTGTATCTTGATTTCCCGCTAAGCACTTGCATACTGCTTACCAACAACGTATGCAGGGACACTGGAGGTCTAGATTCGTTCAAAATTAAATGTAGATTCGAACATTCAAAAAAATTAGAGTCCTTGCGAGAGCCTTGAAGGAATAACCATGTTACTTATACCAGGGCGGGTAAGTGGAGGATAACCTCAAATATTCTGTTTCATAATTGTTCTGCTTTATCGTGTTCTGTTTGTTCCGGATACCATTTATTTCCCCACATATTTTGCTAATATTGCGTATACGTTCCCGGGAAAAAACAGATGCAAATTTTTTACGAGGCTTTTAGACGAATCAATCACTATAAAACGTCTGAGAGTATTTGCGATCAAGGCAGTAAATATAATAACGACTTTAGGGTTATGTATGGCATCTCTGAGATAAGGATGAATTAGCGAACGGGCTTCGTTCAAAAGGCCTAATCTATGGAATAGAATGAAGCTAACACGAAAATAAAATATGCAATTTATAGTGGGTCATGTATTTTTATCAAGGTTTATTGCATGCGAACGCAATACTCATAATGTATGCATTTCCAGCACACAGAATGTTTCAAACATAATGTATGCATTTCCAGCACACAGAATGTTTCAAACATAATGTATGCATTTCCAGCACACAGAATGTTTCAAACATAATGTATGCATTTCCAGCACACAGAATGTTTCAAACATAATGTATGCATTTCCAGCACACAGAATGTTTCAAACATAATGTATGCATTTCCAGCACACAGAATGTTTCAAACATAATGTATGCATTTCCAGCACACAGAATGTTTCAAACATAATGTATGCATTTTCAGCACACAGAATGTTTCAAACATAATGTATGCATTTCCAGCACACAGAATGTTTCAAACATAATGTATGCATTTTCAGCACACAGAATGTTTCAAACATAATGTATGCATTTCCAGCACACAGAATGTTTCAAACATGTTACGAGGCTTCAGAAAAGAAAGTTGTTCCATTGAATATTTTCATTTTTAATCTAATAAAGATAAAACACTGTAAATTTAACGAATAAACTGTAAATTTTTTAGCATATTCAAATTCGGTAGGCGTAAGAAAAGACAAGGCTCCGTCTCAGTGGCTTTGGCAAAGATATTGAGAGCTTTTATTATTACCGTGACGATTCATGGTTACGGTACCGTGACGGCATAAAAAGGCAATACACGTACGTTCAATACAATAATGTAATAATACAACAATGCTGCAGCTCAATCAAAAGATGTGATTCAAGATGTACTTTTCCTCCAAAGGAAAAAATCATAATTTTCTTACATCTCTCTCACACCGCAAAATACTATTAATATTGAAAATTAATAATACTGATAGTTTTGAAAGTACGGAATATAGTTACAAGGATAATATTGAAGTGTGTGTGTGAATTCCAAAAATTCAAAAATGTCAATGATGGTTTTTATTTTGTTATTAAATATATAAATTTGCAGCCCTTTCTTACATACTAAATAACAATAGTCGAAAATTATACAAACGTTGAACGTCTGCACCCACCCCCACAAGGAAACTTACAATCATTTTCATACATCTCCCTCAATCATTTAAAAAAAGTGAAACGCAAATCCCGTCACAAAAAAGGTTATATATTCACTAAATAATAACAAGAGTCGAAAATGATACAAACGGTGAACGTCTGCACCCACCCCCAAAAGGAAACTTACAATCATTTTCATACATCTCCCTCAAACGTTTAAAAAAAGTGAAACGCAAATCCCGTCACAAAAAAGGTGTAAGTACTTTGGAGGACAGTCACACGTATTTGACTTTGGTAGAGTCCATGATTCAGGACGGACCGTTCAACAGAATTTGTACAATTCATCAAATTTCAAAGTTAAAATGTAAGTTTTGTTAAAGTTCTGTTATTATTTCATCGTGGGTAAATTATTTCACGGTACTAGAATAGGAATTTCACAGAACTTGAACATTAACAACTTTGACATTTAGCCGCCTTAGTTCTTAATTGTTCAAACGACAATTAGAAAATTTTATAGAAGGTTTTGTTCCATTATTTCAATGAAACATTATGATAGGTAGGTATTTTAGATAAAGCTATTTCCGCCAAGGTCTCATTACTTTAAATAATTCTTAGTTGTGTAACTATATTTTTTATGGTTTATTTTAAATTTTAAAGTGGAGATTGAACAAAAACTAAAATGATCGTTTGGACAATTAAGAACTAAGGCGAAGGTTTGATGAATATATGGGCAATAGTGGGGTCACCAATATGGGCGATCGGGTCACCAGTTTGGTGAATATGTTGTTTATATGTTTTATCCAGATCTGGCAGCTTACAGAGCTTGCCCACGTCGGTAAGACTGGATGCATTTCAATATGTGCGGAGGTGTTAAAATAATAACTCTTGATATTCAGGCGAGTCACAATGTATTTACAACAGAAACTTTATGTTATAATACTTTGTACAAGTTTACTATTATTCTTGCTTTGAGGTAAAGCAGGTAGAGAGGGCGAACACTAGAACCGGAATGGTTTTGCAAAACAAAATGCGTTGTCACGTACCTAGCTGGCCAGTGGTGACCAGTGATACCACTGTGCAAAATCTAACAAAAATGATATTTTATGGCTGTTCGCTGCCTCGCTACAAATTGTTCAAATTTTGTAAAACAACCATTACATTACTAAAAAAATAATATCCTTCGAAGATCAAGTTATTTATTTGCAGTTACCAACCAACCAATAACGACACTTGTGTTTTATCGATTGCTTAGAAACCTTGTTCGCTGTTTACTTAAAATTCTATTCTGCGGTCAAAATGAAATATGAAACCTGTTGACATCGTATGGTTTCGGGATTAATTACCTGCTTCACTAAGCCCCTGTTGTGAAAGGTTCTTGTAACTTCAATCTGTCAGCTATGTCAGCTTGACCTTAAAGAGCTACTTAAAAGCTTTGAGGTCCTTTGATGTTCATAAATAAATTATACTGACAGTCAAAACCGTATTTATTTTGAGGGTTAGATAATTTTGCTTCATTGTAAAATGACGTGACCCGATTTAGGCATATATTTGATTCATTTGATCGAACTGTCTGCCTAGGGCGTCCTCGACATTTTCCATCCACTTGTGCAAATTATTATTCTCACTTGTTTTTACTATTAGAAAAAAATATCGTGTAAAACTAGGCATAAATCGAAAGGCCTACAAAGTATTGAATTTGTCATGAGTTCAGAGGCAACTAAAACAATTTTTTAAAATTAGTTATTATTAAAAGTTTGGTGACTTAGCAGGGGTGCCGGGTTCACGGGGTGAGGTTTGTCCGGGTCTTGGCGGCGGATTTGTCTGTCTACCAGCTGCGTGGCAGGCCGGATGGGAGAGACTGAATCAGGGAAACTCAGGGAAAATTGTGACACTTCTTAAGCGGAACTCTTTTGGAACATCGCCTTGCATAGCAGTGGGAGGGATGGATTCATACGTCCGTCACTCCTCGAACCACTGACCCCCAGATTCCTCTACCCACCCCTCATATCTTATCCTTCTCAGAACTTCCTCTCCTTCCTTTCCTTTAAAAGAACCACCACACAGCATCCCTAAAGATGACATAGGCTCCGAGGAAATGTTTTCCCCAGGGTCTCGTCTCCTGTGTAGAGCTATTGTAAAAAAATTCCTCTCTGTTTTTGCCTTGATGTATTCAAGAAAAAACATCGCCAAAAAGCGTGTTTTATTTTTTACATTAGGGGGCATACATTAATTACATAAGGTGTTTTTCTTCCAATCGAGACCCCTTCCCCCCTTTGGTGAGTTAAATTTGGGCCACTTCGTATATTCTTTTCAAGTAACGTGAGATTTTGCTGGACCCCCCCCCCCTTTTGAGCTCACATAATTAATGTATGCCCCCTATACAATAAGACCACAACCGAAAAGGGGTTCGTAAGTGGCACATTTTGAACTTTAAAGCAGTTTTTATAGACCTTATACTTTATTTTATTGAGTTTATTAAAAGACTAATAAAACAAAAAAACTCTCATCATTTCAAAGGCAAATACGTGTTCTATTCGCAGTACTAATTACAGTTTCCAAAATATTTCTAAGCGATCTAATTTTCAAACCGAAAACACACGATTTTGCATTATTTATAGTAATACTCTCTACTAACTAATGTAAATGAACACCTAGACTCCTAGACAATATTAAGCAGAAGTGTCTCAGTCTGAATTACCGATTCTTAGACGGTGTTAGCCAAATTAAATCCGACATGTGTCGAGAAGGGAGCGATCATCAATCTCTCCCTCTCCGGGGAACATAAAGTCAGATAAAAGTCACAGCCTCCGCCGCGGGGAGGGGAAGGCATTAGGGATGATCCGGCAAAAAATACGCTAACGGATTTCTTCTCAAATCACGGGGTTGCGTCTGTAAAGTGATATAGAGCAGGGTGACCCCAGTAAACCTGTCATATCATAGAGGAAAATATCGGTTGTGGGTCTGCCTGTTAATGAATGTAACTCTAGTTCATAGGTTCTTAACGTGGGCGACAACGCCCCCTTGTGGGCGTTTGAGACTTTCAGGGGGGCGGTTAAAGACCCAGAGAAAACTGGAGGCGTTAAGGAAAACTAGGGGGCGTTGAGATGGCACAGTGAGGGCGTGGGCAGGTAATAAAAGACAAAAAAACACGCTTATCACGTACTAATAATCATCTTACGTATTATTATAATTGACACTATATCATGAATACAAGAAGGACGGAGGTAACAACCCGGTACCCCTCCCCCCCGTTGTGGAAAATATAATTGTGACAATAGCTGTTTCAGATTCGCGACAAATGGTAAGGAAAAAACAATGGGGGGGCGTTAGAAAAAAATATATTCTAAGTGAGCGGTGTGCAAACTAAGGTTAAGAACCTGCGCTCTAGTTTAACGAACTCGGATTTGTTTTAAATATATGTGTCATTTTCAAAATTGGAACTGATTGTTTCAAGAATTCAGACAAGCGATAACGTACCGTCCTATAAAAATATATCGTATCATTCTTTTAGAAAAAAATTAATTCAATTCTACGTTTGAAATGTGTATTTCTTTTGTTTAAATTTCTTAGAGTTAATCTTCACAAGTAAGTCAGATTTCGTGATTTTTGTAAGAATCTTTAGCTTTTCCGATATCAAAAAAGCGCTATTTACTAACTAACTAGATTTATTAAAATAATGTCCCGTGATTTTTAAAGGAGAGGGGAAGGTTCGACTGTTTACTAATATTTTAAATGCGAAAGTATGTTTGTTCGTATTTGCATGTCCTTCTCCCCTCGTCGCAACGGAGCGATATCAATAGGGATATCAATGGGTACCGCCGCCCCGAGAACCACTTATTGGATAACTAACACCTCTGCCATAGGTCACCCCAAGTGGTTCGCTACGTTTGGTGACTTAGCAGGGGTGCCGAGTTTATGGGGCGAGGTTTGTCTGGATCTGGCGGCACATGATTTGGACACACTGACCCTAGATTCCTACTCACCCACCCCTCTTACCTTTTTCTTTCCCAGAACTTCCTCTCCCTAAAAAGAGCCTCCACACAGCATCCCCAAAGATGGAGCTAATGTAATAAAGAAATCAGAAGGACTGAGTAAAGGCTACTTTTTGTCCCAGAAAAATGTTCCATTCGCGTGGAAAAATTCTTTTTACAGTAATTTCTTCCTAATATCACGCGTGCAAAGCCGCGGATAAAAGCTAGCCATATTTTGTGTCTAATTTCTTCTTGTTATTTCGAATTATGCAATTATTTCATTACATTACCCCTGCATACATTTTGGAATAAACTATTCTTATTATTACACCTAATTCGAAGATATACTGGTAAGTAGTCTTCAAATTAACGAGACCAACACTCCCACCGATTGACGACAAATAAAGCGATGTTAAACGTTGTTTTAAAACGTTTAATAAAACACTCAACTAACCGTGACGTAAATATATAGCGGTCTGGAAGTCGCAATTAGCCCCCGTTTGCTGCTCTTACTTCTTGGGTTATAAAGGAACAGGCAGTAGTGAGCAGAGAGCACCCCATTGAGTCCATTACCACCAATTGAAGTAACCGCTCAATCTTTCTAAGTGAATGCAGTTCAGTGCATCAAACGGAGACAAAAGGAATTCAAATGTTAATTTTGCAAGATTAAGAGGGCATTACCAGAGAAAACCAGAAATATGTCATTTTCAAATCAGATTTTAGACGTATTGACTCTTTTCCACAAAAAATTATAAATGAATTTCGAAAGATTGTTCTTTTATCTAGCATTCGCATGTAATAAATTTTGAGATTTTTTTTAAATTTCTAGTATAATAAGGTTATTCCATAGGTCGTTGGCAGATTTGTTAAATTTTCAAAAAAGATTTTGTATTATACCACACCCATTTCAAATAATATAATCATGCAGTAAAATAAATCAATACATTATCTAGCAAACGCATGTTTTAGAATTTTAATTTTAGTTTCAATAAAATCATTAAAAAATATGTACGTACATGTGTTTCTTGACGAAAATTGGTCTATTTGAGTATTTATTTGCGCACTTACAAACTAATATATTTCAGATTTTTTTAACATTCTTATTAAATTTAGACATTATTGAAAAATAATAAATTCTTATAATCAAAAAATAATAACAAAACGTACATTATTTTAATAGTTTCATCATCACGCCTTTCAGCATTTTTGGATGAAGGTATAAATTAAAGCTAATTTGGATTGAAATAAATTCGATATAGTGTTATAATTTTAAAAAGCTGGTACGGAGAAAAATTAATCTTTCTCATTGTAACCGCCCTGCACGATCGTAAGAACAACTTTCGACGAAAGTAGATTTTCGTCCGCTGGCTGGTTAAACGCTCTTAAATACTCTAGCTCTTTTCGAAATACTAACATAGATTTACTCCAAATTCCTGTCACTCGTACCTACTACTTTTGGTCAACGAAATTTTGGTACCTTACAACAAGATTCAACATTCTTCAAGATAGCATAAAAAATAATAATAAAAACATTTATTCATTAACAGATTTTTAATATTTTAATTTTATACATTTTGTTTAGTTATAATGAGCAAAATTAAGAAAGGGACCCTTAGATGGTTTGGGCACGTAGAAAGAAAGTAGTGTAAAAAGAATATATGATGCAAATTTGAATGGTAGAAGAAGTCGGGGACGCCCGAGGAAGACATGGCACGATCAAGTGAATCAGATACTTGAGACGGGCCATGTCAAAAGTCAGAATAATAGAAGAGTATGTATGAATGTGTGTGAGGCAAAGAGTGTGTGCCAAGACCGAGTTGTTTGGCGGTCCGTCCTCTCTGCCTACCCCTGCGGGGAAACGGCGTGATGGTTAGTTAGTTTTTGTTTAGTTATCATTGATTATATTGACAAAAAGGTCACTGCTCAGCTATGCATTCCGGATTTCTCTTGGAAGTAGCTGGTTTTCAGCAATGATGTGATAAAAAATCTAAGGGTTCCATGCCAGCTCGGAATGAAACCAACCCAGAACCACTTCAGAAAGGTCATTAAAAGCTATGAAAAAATAATTTTAAAATAGCCGGTAAACCTAACCTAACTTAACCTATTTAACCAATTATTTTATCATCACTCTTAATTACCTTTCTGAGGTGGTTCTGAGTCACCAAATCCTCGGTCACCAAATCTAAGATATCTAATATAAAAATTTGGATCAAAGGTAATGAAAATGCCTTTACCGGTGCACTCATCCAAATTCAAAGTTATTGAATTAGACATTTTTTTTGTTCTTTTATCATTGACTAGCTGGTTCCCGGCATGCGTTGCAATGCCATATTCAAAGAAGTACGTTTCCCTGAATCACCTTTCCCGTGCGTCCTCGTTCCCCTCCCGCGTCCCCTTCCTAGCTGGCTTTATACATTATATATAGTCTATATATTATTCTGATGTATGAGTTTCAAATTGTAAAGTATCATTAAAATCCATTTAGTAGATTTTGTGTGAAAGAGTTCAAACACACATACATCCATACAACTTTCGCGTTTGTAATATTACTAGCTGGTTCCTAACGTGCGTTGCTATGCCATTTAATAAAGAAATTGTTTATCCCTGCGTGTCCTTTCCCATTCGTCTCCCGCGTCCCCTTCCCCTCACGCGTTCCCACTCAGATTCCTCCACCTTCCCTATCCCCACTCCACAGAGCTATCTACATTATGAATCCATGCCAACTCAGATTCACCACAGAAAGATCATAAAGAGTGATGATAAAATAATTTTAAAATAGCCGTTAACCCTAACCTAACGCAACCTATTTAACCATTTTATTTTTATCATCACTCTTAATGACCTTTCTGAGGTGGTTCTGATTTGTCCGTTCACCCTGTACCACCATAGAATTTTCGACATAAATATTATGTAGTTATCAATCTTTGCGTATTTTCAGTTAATCCGAAGGATTTCGTGTTTTGCGATTAGTGCGATGTGTGGATATAATAATAGGTATTAAAATATATGTTATGTCAAAATTGAAACTTTATCTTATTGATTTAGTGATTACGACTGATGCATCATATCCGCTTGTTGCAATTTCAGATTACACGTTAAAAAATTGTTATTCACTTTGTCGAAATTGAATACGGGATATTTTTCACACAAATCCGTCGAAAGGTGCAAAAGTTTTTAAACTCCGATTCTGGTTCCGTTTAGGCTTTTGAACAAATTGTAATCAGCGGAAAAGCACGAGTGTCATTATCTAACCCGCCTCACTATGCTAGCATGTCTGGAGGCAGTAATTATCTCATCCGCCTCACTATGCTAGCATGTCTTGAGGCAGTAATTATCTAATCCGCCTCACTATGCTAGCATGTCTGGAAGCAGTAATTATCTAATCCGCCTCACTATGCTAGCGTGTCTGGAGGCAGTAATTATCTAATCCGCCTCACTATGCTAGCATGTCTGGAGGCAGTAATTATCTAATCCGCCTCACTATGCTAGCATGTCTGGAGGCAGTAATTATCTAATCCGCCTCACTATGCTAGCATGTCTGGAGGCAGTAATTTTTGAAAATTATTTTATAAATTCTGTGAATATGATGGCCTCCGTGGTCGCGGGATCAAATCCCGACGTGCGCAAATATATTTTATTTTATTAATTTGTGTTAATTCACAATTAATTCATTTAAAATAATAAATATTATATTTGTGGCACGTTGTTAAGAGGAACAATACTCTCAGTATCCCCCCCGGGGATATAGTATCACTGGCTCCAGATGGTTGGGAGCAGTTGGGACATTTGCAGTACGGTTTTGTACTCATTTAATACATTTTTAATGCACTTTTAACAGAGTTTTTATATTTATTTTCGCCACAATTGAAAACATCTACTTCAGATACCTAGAATGTTATCATATTTATGTTAAACAGAGTCTTATAAGGCAAGCATTTTGGTATGAATTTGTTTTACTGTGTTTTAATTTAAAAATATTTCACGAACGTGTGTGCCGTGTAGGTACTTTCAAATCTATTCTGTTCAATTATTCAGGACAGTCAGTTATGTTATTTACGATTTTATATAGCAACATTATTTTATCTAACTAAGCTCATTGAATTTCATATTCCCACGAGAACCACTCGTTCTAAAATCCTTTTTAAATGTAACAATAATCGGACTGAGTATACGAAACACTCACTTTTACCTAGGTTGCATGAAGTTACTAATAGATATGCAGATGTGATAGATCTATTTAACTGCACGGAACAGAGGTACAAGACGGCTATGCTATCATATTTTTTTAGTCACTATTAATTTTATTTCTATTATAGATTTTTGCATGTAAATGTATCTCCGGTGTCACTTCCCAATGTATCGTCACAATTAACTGTTATACATACACTGTTTTACCATTACTAATATTTTGAATATGAATTTGTGACATGTAATTAATGTTTATGGCATACTTATGCCGTTTGTATTAAATAAATAAATAAATAAACATCGCATCAGAGAATTGTCAGCGTATGCATCAATTTTGAAAAATTTTGTTGCTTCAAGATAACTATTAAATCAATCGTGCGATTTATAAGAAAGGCATTTTATGAGTTTTTTCTGAATCGATTCAATTTTGTTTCTATGTACCTACTGCATAAAATGAAGACCACACAGTTGACACAAACTCTAGATGGCTACGTAGGTACATATGCAAAGCATAGTTGTTTGATAATTATTACAGTGAATTCTTATATGAATTCTTTTGTATTTCTTGCGATGAAACCATTGATTGATATGACATTGATATAGTAACTTACTATCGAGAATCACACCTAGATCGCATTATAGTACTTACATTGATTCTAGATATTTTTAAAATGCATACTTTTATATCTTTCCTACTCTATTTATGTTATTTTATACTCATTTCTATTCTTTAATAATTAATTTATATTTTTGATGTTATTATTTTATATTCCTTTATGTTCTCTTACATTATGGCTTCTAGATTAGTATTGCACTATATGTAAAATCGACCTTCATAACCCGGGCATCAGGACATCAACCGTAATATGTAATGAATAAAGAAAATTTTTAAAAAATAAACGCATAAAAAAAAGTTGTGGTTGCCGTAATCAAGGTCGAGACTTTATTTACATTAGCTCCACACAATGACATCTATCTAAGATCTAAGGGGATGCTTTGTGTAGGATTTTTCTTTCAGGAAAAGGAAGTTATGGTAAGGAAAAGAGTATGAGGGGCGTAAGAATCCATGCCTCCAACTGGGATGCAGGGTGATGATAGGTGGATAGAGGCCTCCTGGAGAGGTCAAGAGGCCTCCCTCAACCAGTTTCTCTCCATCATCCGCTCATCACATCCGCTGCCAACACCTAGATAAACCTTACCCCGTGAACCCGGGCATCCCTCCTAAGTCACCAAACGTAGCGAACCACTTGGAGTTACCTATGGCAGAGGTTTGTTATCCATATGATAGTATATTAACATAGGACCAGCGATGTCACAAAACATAATTGAACATACAATATGATTGCAAGTTTAAATTTATTACAACACGGGCATGTGCCTAGTGTGATGGCCAAAAAATTATTCATTTACTGTAATGTATAAACTTTACTGAATAAAGAACATTAAAAAAAAAAAAAAAAAAATTAAACCCATTTGAACTCACTGCTAATTTATTCATTCTACCTACCTACGTTGACTTTGATAGTGGCTCTTAAATTATCTCAGTGTTAATAACATAAATACAATACGTAATTGAATAATTTATCAATTTCCGCATCAAATCACGTTTCGTGGTATTTACAGCTTGATATAAACTTCCGATCTGTCCGCCAGAACCAAATAAATTTTAAACAAAGTAACTGCCAAATACATACATAGCTAGATATTCAAACCTGCAGGTAGGAATGTAAATTTTCGGGAACGGTTAATTTTTTAAAATAATAATCAAATCGAAATGCAAACAGGCAATTTTTTTTTAACAAATATCAATGTTCTAAATTCAAAACACTAAACGAACCTTTGGGATGGCTGGAACTGTAGAAAATTTGAAAATAAGGAACGGGTTGGAAATCTGAAGAATTGTTTAAAATTGAAATAAATTAACAAAACCGCTCGAAATTCAAAACCTTTGGGAGAGCAGGAACTGTTGAAATTTTAAACAACGGGTTGGAAATCTGAAGAACTAATTTAAAATTTGTAATAATAAAAAACAACGAAACCGTTCGTTGATTTTTATTCAGAAATAGGTCAGTTTAGCTTTGGCGGTATGAAAAGCTAAAGGGACCTTTGGGAGAGCCGGAATTGTTGAAATTTTAAACAAGGAACGGGTTGGAAATCTGAAGAACTAATTTAAAATTTTGAAATACTAAAAAATCAACAAAACCGTTCGAAATTCAAACCGCTAAAGATAAACGGACCTCTGGGAGAGCCGGAACTGTTGAAATTTTAAACAAGGAACGGGTTAAGAATCTGAAGAGCAGCTACTTGTCTGGACAATGACATCCCGTTTCCTCTTACGGGTCCCCGGGGGTCCAATACTTCCACACAATGGCTTCCAAGTGGCTGGCACTTACTGAAAAAGGACTATCTCTCGGTTTTTGTATGTGCTCGAAGCTTGGGGGATTTCGACCTTTTTTTTGGGTAGCCGGTAATAAACTCGAAAACACTGGTGGACAGGGCATTAAACCATTAAATACAATGAGCCACGATATAGTGGAAATCGTTGGTGAAAAATAAACAAAAAATTTCACAGAGGACTATAAATTGAGAGTTATATAAATTGAGTCATTTATACGTATATAAATGTAAACTACGTATTTAAATAAGTATCTAAAATCTACCTAAATTAATAATAAGATCGAATTCCCGGTTTCGCTCGAATTTCAATACCATTTTTTTGGTACGGAGCAAATTCAAAGTGCGTTTTATTTCATGGCAAAACTACACAACTCGAGATGAAATGATGCTGTGAGCTGAAAATCTTTGCATTGTCATAGAAATTCGCAAAAGAAAATACATTGCAAATTTCATGATAACAGATCTTAAAAACAGATTTTCTGCTTTGTAGAACGTTTCGAACCACAACACTTTATATCTTGTCACCACACTCCTTGCATCATTCACATTCATACACTGTTTTTATTTTTTTTTTAATTCAAATGACTGATTCACTCGATTGTGCCACGTAATAAATTGTTGGTAATTCCGCCCAAGCGCCTTTTAACATCCACGAACAAACCGCCACACGCCGGCAATAAAGCATTTTACGAAGCAGACTATCCTATCCAAGGAGGAAGAGACACGAATGTATCGAGAGGTAAATGAATGATAGCTTCCGACGATCGTGATGAAAATCCTAATAGAAACACGACCTGAAGAACGTGTGCTTACCTATACCTACCAGACTAAAAAATTAACACGAGTTATTTTGTTGGGTTAGCTGTTCAATTACAGAAAGTACAATAAAGTTCCAATTTTATTCTAAATTCAAAAACAATCAGTAAAATTTATCGGTGAAACAGGATTTTATTTTGTTCTGAATTTGAAAATAATAATTTTATCCAAATTAACTACGAGTTGATATATTATCATTCAATTACAGAAAGTACCATAAAAGTTTCAATTTTATTCTAAATTCTAAATGCCATTTTTAACATTAGCTCCACATCAGAGATCATGAGAAAAATAATTTACCTCATGGCCCATCATCTTTGGGGATGCTATGTGCAAAGTTTTTTTAAGGAAAGGAAGGAGAGAAAGTTCTGCAAAAAGGAAAGGGGAAAGAGGGGTGGGTAGGAATCTAGGGTTCAATGTGTCCAGGTCATCCGCCGCCAGATTCAGACAGCCTCGCCCCATAAACCCGGACACCCCTGCTTAGTCACTAAACGTAGTTTATTTACGGTTATCCAATAAATGGTTCCAGGGGCGTCGGTTCCCATTCCCGCCTCCCAAATTATAAATAATACGCCATAAAAGTTTATTAATTCCCCAAGTACGTAGATAAGAATTGAGTCTTTTTACTATAGAACATCTATTTTCAAATGCCCTTAAACTTAAAAATAAATATTTATCAGATTGAACCTTCCTTCCTAGTGATCAGAATCGACCGCGATATTTCGTAAGATATATAATCTGAGAGTTCTTAAGAAATTAACAAAAGAAATACATTTAAAACATAGAATTTTTAGAAATTTAATTAAAATTAAATTTGATAATGTTATTATCGAGTTCTGCAAGTTTTTTGGTTAGTGTTTTGTAACTAAAACACTAACCAAAAAACTTGCAGAACTCGATAACATTATCAAATTTAATTTTAATTAAATTTCTAAAAATTAAAATGGAGTTCTACGAATTAAACACAAAAACAATTAATAAAACATAGAACTAAAATAATTATCTGTTTTTTTTTTTAAATTTCAATTATAGCTAAGTTCCTTCTAAATTCTTCGTACAAACAGTTCCAATTTTAAAAATTACACTTAAATTCAAAACAAATCCGGGTTCATTCAACGAGAGTTACAAACACTCACAGAAACACCTACAAACGAAATTAATATTTTTGATTTTCTAGACAGACAAAACAAACTGTGCAAGTATCAAGGACAAAGAAAATACTTGTTGTGGATAATTTTCGATATCTTTTCAAATTTTCAACGATGTCATATTCTGCTTTGTGTCTGACCTTCTAAGAGACTATCTACTTTCGAGTCGAGACTTTAACCCCTATGACCCCGAAATGCGTCACGTGACAAAAGAAATTCACCGGAAAATATAAATGAAACCAAATATTATTTTCTTCTACGACCACTTCCTTTGTCTCTAAATTTAACGTCGTTTACACATACATTATTTTATATCCATGTTGATAAAGGGCCGACGATAAAATTACACTTTTTATAATTTTCTTCAGAAACCGTTATACATATATAGTTTAATGTATTTGGTTTTTGTGTAATGTAATGGGTAAGTGAACTAACTAACTAACCATCACGCCGTTTCCCGCAAGGGTAGGGAGAGGACGGACCGCCAAACAACTCTTTGCCTCACCACTCACATTCTTATATTGTCTCATACATACTTTTCTATTATTCTGACTTTTGACATGGCCCGACACAAGTATCTGATTCACTTGATCGTGCCATGTCTTACTCCACACAGGAGGCCCTGAGGAAAATAATTTCCCTCAGGGCCTATGACACCTTTGTAGATGCTGTGTGGAGGGTCTTTTTGAGGAAAGGAAGGAGTGAACATGGGTCTTGAAGAGACCCATGTTGTAGGAGGGAGGCAACACAGAGGCCGGCAAATCGTTCCACAGCCGATCCGTTGAACTCAAGAACGAGTCATAGAAACGACCCGTTCTCATGCGAATAATGTCAACCGTGTACAAATGTTGGGCGCGTGTTTCCCGACTATGCACCGGTGCCGAGGGGATCAATGATGCTAGTTCCTCGGAGCATCTTCCATTGTAATACCGGTAAAACAAGGACAGCATTCCCACCTGACGCCTGTGCTCTAAAGATTGCAGTCCGTCTGTTAAGATGGGAGAATCTATCAAACGGATCGCCCATTTCTGCACAGAGTCAAGAGTTTTTTTAGGTATTTTGGAGCTCCAGACGATGTCTTCCTCGGGCGTCCCCGACTTCTTCCATTCACATTTGCGTCATATATTCTTCTCACACTATTTTCTTCCTTCATTCGCTCTACATACCTAAACCATCTGAGGGTCCCTTTCTTAATCTCACTCATTATGCTTACATCAGCACTACATTCTTTGCGGATATCATTTCTCACTCAATCATACATGGTTTTACACACATCCGCCTCAAGGATCTCATTTCAACAGCATTCAGTTTACTTTCATCCTTCCTCTGCCAGCTCCACGCCTCACTGCCATACATCAGGGTAGGTACCAGAACTCCATTGTGGACTGCTAGCTTCGTTTCTTTTGACAGTTTTTTAGCGCCAACGGCATTCAGTCTTCCATTAATGGAGTTACGATTTCCTGCATTTACCCTTCTTTCAATCTCTTTCAGCCTTCCGTTTGAAAATGACCTTACACGTCGAAACAGCTGTAACTAAAATACATTATAAAATACTTGCAGAACTCGATAATAACATTATCAAATTTAATTTTAATTATATTTCTAAAAAAAAAATAATAATAAATAAAAAAAGACAATGATAATAATCAATATATATTAAATATAAAAGAAAGTAACTTTTTTAACTATAAAAGAAAGTGTACTACAATGTGCATGCCGCTAAAATGAATTATACATATGGTGTGGTGTGGTAGCCCTCTATCCCACATTCATGAAGAAGGTTCCCGTTTTTACCTGAAGGGCGTGCTTTTGAAGATATAAGGGTTGGAAGTTTCGCTCTCTACAAATTCGAGAGCATTCCACAGAATTCCAGAACATCCCGAAACATGTTGGAATAGTCTGGAACGTTCGGGAACATTCCAGATCATTGTGATACATCCCAAAACACTCGAATGTTGTGGAATGTTCTGACTGTGGACCATTCGAAGCCTTTTTTGTATGGGTGGGGTTACCCATTGATAGAGCTATAAAAAGCAAGATCCGTCGTGGGTTCAATCTCATATCAACTCCCTGAGCGAAGCCGGGTATCCCACTGTATACTGAAGGTTTATTGACGGCGTTTAAACTAGACAACTTTAATGATTTTTGGAGGGTCATAACTCCTTTAAGAAGTAAATTATCAAAAAAGCAAAACGTACCGACACGCTATGAATATTATATAAAATAATATTTTCTCTAGGGTCGAAATCCAGAGGAAAACAGGGAATACGTTTGTACGGAGAAAAACGAGCCCGGTTTCCTCTTACGAATTAAAACGTTGCTTGAAATTGCTTTAGCCGTGTTTGGTGACCATAGCCAAGTACTTCCCCACCTTCCCATCCCCACTACTTTCAGCCTCACAACATATTTATATATACCCAATTGGAGTTGCCATAATCTGAAAGACTCCAGACAGGAGCAGTTGGGACTCTTGTGAGGTATTCGCGTAAAAAAAATCTAGAAATTGAACCCAGGACCCCTGACTTGCAATCTGACTCTACTCCCTTGGGTCATATTTAACTGTATCATACTTCGACTAAGAACTACCAACATTATCTTCATTTTCTTAATGCACAATTTTCGCTGCTATCTTTACATGTGATTTCAAAATTCGGTAAATATGCAGTTAGTCCACCTCACGGATAATACGGAACGTTCGTGTTGTCGAAGTTTGATGCACGGATAATACGGAATATTCCTTTTTTAATTAATAGACAACCAAATATGACATTTGTCGGAAGTACCAATCTTACAAAATAAATTCTCTAAAATAAACTCGCTTTTCATCATACTTTTAAAAAACATCCCAGGTTTTGAATGGTTTTTTTGGCTACGCAGGGTTTGTGTAATTATTTTAATACATTTCTTTCCATGTTCTACTGTTATAAATACAGGTACAAACTTGTCAATGATGCATTCACTTTGTTTTACGCAAAAATATTTTTTCTATGATTGGCAGCATTGATGAAATGTTAAAATAAAAACGATGAATAAACATGGCGTTACCCGCGCGAGTGAATTAATTTTAAGAAAATTAAAATGTTATATGCATATTTTTTGCGTGTTTTTTGGTCTCCCCCGACATAAATACTCACTTTTCGTAATAATAAAGCTAAATCACTGTTTGGATAAAAAGTTTTCCGTATTAACGAGTAAGCGGTTTAATGCATAAATAATCAAAATTCCACTAGAATTTAATTGCAATGTCGACAGTGTTTTGGATAAAAATATCCCACTTTTCTCTTCCCCATTATATTCTACCTCACAACATTCCCCAATTGGGGATGCCATAATCCCACTGGCTCCAAATGGAAGCAGTTGGAACCCTTGTGCAGTATTCGTGAAAAAAAACAACATCTATTTATAAAAACAGTTATAAATAAAACGTACATAATTAATTGCAATATTTATTATCCACAGTTACAATTAGCAATGTTTAACAAAATAAACAAAACAATGTGGATAAAATAACAATAAATAAATAACAAATGGATAAACAATCGGATAGTTTTATCCATGGTTTATCTATTTAGTTATTTTATTAATTGTTCTGGAACTCGAGTGTGACCCCAGTTTTTCAATCATTTAGTCAAAATGTTTATTCTTTTGTCAAAAGATATGGGCTGCATGATTCGTTCAATTATATTAATTTTACATCTTATTGTTGCTTAATTCGGTCGGTGGGAAACAGAAGTGGGAGAAATTATATTTGGGAAAGGAATCTTTTATATTAAAATTATTATACAAATGAATATAATATCTATTATTATAACAATAGAGACAAATCTCGGAACAATGGAGAGTAAACATTTTATAAAAGAACACATACATACTTGAAATTGATACGAATTGAGACGACAATTTAAATGATTGGCAATCAATTGCTGCATCAGGGCGATCAATTTAATAACTCAGTTATTTTTTTAAGTAGTAATCTCGTCTCGTACAGTAAGTTTATGTCACGAAATTTGCAAAATTAATTACAAGTTAAGAATTTGGAACACTCAACACTTCGTTTGCTCGAAATCTGTTTTGTTATCTGAAGCATCCAAACTTTCAAACTGAAAGTTGCGGCGTCATGAAATGTGCACAGCATTATCTGTTGCAATTATTTTCAGCTCGCGGAGTCAATTCAATCGTGAACTGTATAGATTGGAAATATCCATTTGACTAAAGCAGCAAAGCTTATTTAAAGCAGCGGGAGGCGGGAATGGGTACCGCCGCCCCGGAAACTTTTATTGGATAACCAACACCTCTGCTACAGGTCACCCCAAGTGGTTCGCTACGTTTAGTGATTTAGAAAGGGTGCCCGGGTTCATGGGATGAGGTTCTTGGAGGTGGATGAACAGGACACATTGAATCCCAGATTCCTACCCACCCCTTTTCCTTCACAGAACTCTCCTTCCTTTCCCTAAAAAAACCCTCCATACAGCATCCCCAAAGATGACAAAGGCCCTCAGGGAAATTATTTTCCTCAGGGCTCATGTAAAAAAAGGCGAATTATGACGTCATGAAATTTATTCAATTTATGTCAAAAGTATTTTCTTAGTTGTTTTTGGGGTGTTATGCCGTATTGTGCTAGCTCCTTCTTCAGCCAACGTTTCGGACAGCGTTTCAGAAACGTTGGGTAAAGAAGGAGTTGGCGTAACACGGCATAACACCCCAAAAACAACCAACGAAAATTTATGTCTAGTTTAACGTCGATTCCGTCACGAATTATAGATGTAAGAAAAAATAGTGTAGACTAAATCAGCAAGCAGATTATTTGAAGAAGCTATAACTCTCGAACGGTGAGCTCAAGCACCATGAATTTGCATGGCTAATTCTGTCCTGACATTTTTCGTTCAACGCAATTACTTTGAGCTCGCTACATAAATTTCATCTTGAATTATGAAGCTTTGAAGTAATCATTTAATTGTAAAAAAAATACACCATATATAAATAAATTCGTGGATGAAACCGGGTGGTAAAACAAGTTATTAATTAATGAAATTAGCGCCCTCGAAATTATGCTAAACGTATTTCCTGGTTTGGATGGGTTTGAGATCGTATTAAAAGTTTAGGAAATGGGAGAATATAATATATGTATAATGTTACATATTATATATGTAATAATAGATATATTTGTAATGTCGAGTGTGGGGTGGACCGACCAAGTCAACAAGACGAGGGCTCGCGGTTCACTGACTCCGGTTTAGGGGAAGGGTTCGGGTGCGTTGCAGTGTTTATACCCGAAACCACTGAACAGAAAGTTGATAGACGTGTATTAAGGGCGAGCGCCTGTGTAAGAAATAAGCTCATTTTTCCTTACTTTTGGAGAAGACAAAATTTAAAATATCGTAACTATTTCTTGAACAATCCTAGCAACATAACAAGCCTAGACATCGGACGGTCTGACAACTCAAATAGGTCTCATGGAATTCGTTTTGTCTCCATATCATGGTTAGAAGTATGATCTAAAAAGAGAAAACACGGTGAATTTAAATTTAACCGCAAAATAATTAAATCGTACACATGAAACCAAAGTTTCCCACCGCTATTTGAGAAAAATTAATAACATTTTGGGAGCTTTTTTATTGATTATTTATTTTTACATAAAACGACAAAAAAGTGAGTTGACGTGTGTGTTTTATTTTTCTAGTTTTCCGTAATTTTAGTCAGAAAAAGGAAGGTAAGCCATTTTTAAAACTTTCCAATTTTAATTTATCAAAAATTATACTTATTTTTTATTTTAAAAACCTCAAATTATAATACAGGATGTCCGGGGGTAAAGTGCATTAACTTTGGGATGTGATTCTAGATGATAGTACAAGTAAAAAAGATAAATAACTTTTTTCGAAATTCCAACTTTTAGGGGTAGTCTTCAGATAAAAAGATAAAATTACACCGGCGTGTGCGGCCAGATTTATTATTTTCCGCTGTTAAGATACAGGCCAATCACAATCGAGTCGTGCGCCCGGCAGGCTCTCAGCAAGTAACATCGTACCTCACACTAAGGATTTTTAGTAGGTACGTCTTTTTGTATCGGAAAAAAATGTTGGAATTTCGGAAAAAGTTGTTAATCTTTTTTACTCCTACCATCATGTAGAATCACCTCCCGAAGTTAATGCACTTTACCCGGACACCATGTATTTAATTAAATGAAGACAATATTAGCGAAACTCAATCGAAAACGTGGAGAGAAAACGATATTGGCACCTCTGGGTTACCTAAGACACCTTAGCTTAGTTGGTAGAGCACTTGCCATGTAAGCAAAGGGTCCTGGGTTGGTGTCCCAGAGGTGCCAATATCTTTTTCTGATTTTTCTGTCTCCACATTTTCGATTGAGTTTCGCTAATATTGTCTTCATTTAATCGAAAATTATACGTTTATTTCGAATTTTTAAATTTGAAAGCGTATTTCATCACCTTTTAAAATTAGTTTTTAGTTTTTGAATGTGTTTAGAAATATTCCATTTATTTTAATTTTATTGCAAAGCGGATATATTGTGACCTTTCGACAAAACAGGCCCGAGGCCAGTGGGGTTAAAAATGTGTATGTGTTAAGCTTAAAGCGGAATTATTTTTTCTTGATAATAATTGACCTGTCTGCGGGAAAGAAGATTCGAGAGGTCTTAGCATGCAAATTAGCGTTTTGTTTTATAAAATTTGTATAGATCACACTTCTAGAAATCATCTTGTTCAGTGCCGAGACCTTTATGGGGATAATGGTACCAATTTTATGCTTAACCTTCTATAAACTGCGGTCTGGAAGCAAACAATACGACGCAAATGATTCTGGCATAAAACCAAGATGAAAAGTAATATTAAAGGAATGTGCTTGTTCAATAATTCAAATTTAACTAACTAACAATCGGGCTGATTCTCCGCAGGGGTAGGCTGCGAGGATAAACTGTCACGCAACTCTGTTTTGACACTCACTCCTTGCTTCAATCACATTCATACAACGTAGTCTCACACACATTTTTCTAATTCAGAAGCATCAAACATACCTAATAATTTCGGTTGAATGTGCTGTGCATTAGTACTGCGTGAAATCTGGTTCAATGAACTCAAACTTGCTTTGAATTTAAATGTAATTTTCAAAATTGGAAATGATTGTGTTAAGATTTCAGATAAGCGATAAAGTAGGTAACTACCTATAATAATGTAGATATTTTAAAAGAAAATTATTGAAGTGAAAACTTCTTTGGCAACGTTGTGATTTTGAAACACGATGAAACGAAAAATAGCGACACAAAAAAGAAACAAACACATACATCTACAGGATTAAGTCTGCGAGAGAATGAGATAGACTAATCGGTCTCCTCTTTATGCGGTGCTTAGTAGCCTCCCCATTCTTACCTACTTTAGTTTTCCAAAGGTTTTTCTAAAGGTGAACTCCACACTCAGATTTTTTTTTTTAAATTGCTATTTTCAAAATTAGAACTGTTTTGTAAAATTCAGACAATCCCGACATTTTCACGGGTTTGGGCTGTTTATAAACCAAACCCTACAGGAGTAAATGACTAAACATCCAGTGTCGTACAGATCGCTTGGCTCATCTACATTCATAACTTTGTTATTTCGACATTTGACATTACTAGACTCGACGAGTATTTATTTACTGCGTACATTCTGTACTATCTACTTTCGCCCTTCCTCTACCAGTTAAATTCCTCACTACCACCGTACAATAGGGTTGGTATCAAAAATTCCATTGTGAACTGTTGGACTCGCCCCTTCGACAACTTTTTATTAGAAACTGCATTTAATCATTCACTAATCGAATTATGTAGGTATCGATTAAATTCGCTATTTGAAGTTTTTGTTTTATACCAACTCTGTGTGTTACTCTGTATGAAGATGGAAGTATGGAAGATGTACGAGTTCCTATTTTTGGGAAACTGTACATCTTCCTACTCTTCAATTTTGTAATTACTACGAATACCAACTCTGTATGTTAGTACGAATTGTATAATCATATGAATGTTTGTCTTGGCCATTGTCTATGTTTGCTAATATAATTTATCTATTCCATAAATATAACTAATTTAAACAAACTGATTATGTATTTAATTTTAACAAATCTGAAAATGTAAATAATTTTTAAAAATTGATAATGTAACTAATTTACAAAAAAAAAAACCGGGAAATGTAAATAATTTTAATAATATGTAACTTACTTTAATACATGGCCAAAGATCACCCTTGGGTGAAAGCCAAATAAATAATTCAAACAAAAAAAAAGTTTTTGTTTCTTCTTTGCTTAGGTACCTACTTCAATTACTTATGAAATCTTACAACTTTTCTTTCTTCTTTCTATATTGTACTAAGATTATTGAAAAAAACATGTAAGTATGTAAAATTACAAATGGCACTTATGCCGTTAATTCAAAATAAATTACAGTAATTTTTTTTAGACCACTTAATTTTTATTCCACACTACCTACCGATACCGATGTCAGAAGAACCCTTTCTTCATCAGAAAATATTAAAACAAATATTATTTCTTTGAAGGGTTCTTCTGAAATCGGTACAGTATGGAATAAAAATAAGGTGATCTAAAACAAATTTATGTTTTTAGATTGTCAATTATGGCGGACCACAAAGTAGGTAGGTAGGTGTAGGTAAGTACCTAACTGCTTTTCGAAAATAAATTAATAAATAAATTTTGGGAAATATATTATGGATTCACCATGGATTGGTCCAATGGCGTAGGTAAGTAGTTTGTAGATTAAATAAATAATGCTTGTATTTATTGTTTATTTGCTTTAGTTTAGGTTTTCTTGTTATAAATTATGATATGCCCAATTCTCAAGGTGAAAAAGAGGAACGTATGTTACAATTATTTAAAATATACTGAAGAAATTCTATAACGATTGCACAAATCAGTTTGTTGCCTTTACGTTAATTATTTGCAGTTTATCTTAAATCCTCAACCACAGTCAAGTTGATAAAGACTTTATACCTAATTAAATAGCAGTCAAATTCTCGACAAGAGATTGCTATTTATGATGCATAGAATAATAAGATAAAAATAATTTACGTAAATGAAGTATCTATTCAATCGATTTTGCATTGTGTTTTGCATTCGTTGTTTCAAAGAATTTGACAATTCATCAAATTTTAAACTTAAAATTCAAATTCTGTTATTATTTCGTAACGGGCGGGTTGCTTCACTGTATTTGGATGATAAAAGAATTTGGATAGGACTTTCAAAGAACTTGAACAACTAACATTGAAATTTTACAAATTGTTCTAATTAACCCGCCCTAAGTGATTCTAATTCTAGGTTTTCTGATTTTTGTTTCCATATTGTTGGTAGAAAATATGCTTAATTTACAAATTTACAAAAGAATTCAGTAAGTAGGTGATTGTTATAACGAAAAAATGTAACTAGCAAATTGTTTAAGTACTAGTATTGAAATATCATAAAATAAACTAAACAATTATTGACAACGAACTGAGTAGGTAGGTACCTAGGTAGGTAGCTATGTAGGAATTTGTGGTTTTTATTTTGAAAAAAATCATGAAAACAAGAAGATTTATAGGTACCTATTTTGTTTTTGTGTCTAAATTAGTCAGTCAGAATTGAAAGACAATGCAAAATAATAAATCTAATAATGAAGACGCAAATAGTTGCAACAATCCTGCAATATGTTGTAGGTAGATTAGTGCGCAAGTCTGGAGATGATGATGTAGGGGCTGTACCCGGGACAAGCTAACATCTGGTAGCAATCTTTCTCATCTCTGTCTCTGAATAACGATCCCGATTCTCAAATATCAGCCCAGCGGAGCCCTATGCTTTCCTCATGACATTAAAAAAACACATACAAAATTCCGCGGAGCAAAACACGTTTGACAAGAACTTCGCGCGATCGGTACGCTATCCAGAACGCATTCGGAAATGTCAAAACTCCAGGACTTTCTCTCCTTGAAATGCATCGCTAACAGGAGTCAAGTTTGATTAAATATCAGGTAGTTTATTTACTAGTACTAGGTACTGTGGAAGTAGTATTCTGTCAAGCGCGTCAAATTGGCCGGATGCCCTTCCGGCTGGCAGCCGTGGACAGCGCTGACACGCAGAAACAACATTATCGTCCTGACACTTGCTGAATCATTTGTAATGAATCAAGAAAACATCGATCGATCATATCGACGAGAGGTGGGTACTATCTACCGTACTTTCGATTCCGAGAGCGGGCGGCCGCATCAAGTCAAGCGAAACGCCGGCAGATTGCGAACCCATCTGTTGCGCAAAATACAAGATTGAAGAAAGTATACAAAGAAAAACGAGAAAAGTAAAGGTTTTAATGAAAGGTACTCACCATGCTCTGACTCTGATGAGGACTTCTCCTTCGGCGAGGGTGGGTTCGGGCTTCTTCAGAACTTTGACAGACTTAAGGCCGCCGAATCCGGTGAGAACGATGGCGCGCATCTCCTTCGGAGGCTCTGCGGCTTCCTTTTCCTTCTCGGGGCTCTTGTCCTGGGCTTCCTCGGGGGATGCCGCCTCAGTTCCATTCTCCTCGGGCACTGCCTTCTCGGCGATAGGGGCGTCGGTGGTCTCGGTCATGTTTATCGATCGGTTTTGGATATCTTTTGACAATACGCGGAGCGGCGCTCGGGTTTAGGGACGCTGACGGCGTTTCCTGAATAAAACTTGCGTTGAATGAGTTTAAAACTGGTGCAGCTTGGAGCCGGACTGTCACAGAGTGAAGTTAAAGTGAGTATTGAACTAGCTACACGCCCTAGGAGCGAATTGAAGACACAACCGTGGTTCACGAGCGCTGACGGCAGAATGAGCGAATGGCGAGCGTGGCTCGAAGGCTCGAGCATGGGGCCGCCGCCCCGCGCCCCTCCCCCGAAACAGGGTGAGGGGGAGAAGGGTCTGGAGTTAACAGGTGCTGCCGGCTTTTTCCGTCGAGTGGGCCGCGCAAATAATCACCGGAGCGCGCGAAGATAGATGTTCAAATTGAACGTTATAAATAAATAATTTCTAACAAAAATGTGATTACTAAAAATATCTTTTTTCGTAAATGTGAAGTATGTAACATTTGAAACTTTGGTAATTGTTCGGAACAAACGTCAACGGTTAATACGCACTTTTTTTTATAAAACTTTTAGATTCTTCTTAATTACCATAAAAGACAACTATTTGCATTCGGGGAGGTTGAAAATGTAACATTTTTAATTTTATTTATGTAAATTGAAAATTTGCTTTCACTCTGTCAAATCACTCTGTTTGCAGTTTGGAACAAACGTCAACGGTTAATACGCACTTTTTTTGATAAAACTTTTAAAATTAAGATAATATACACAAGCCTGCTACACAAACCCTGCTTTGCCAGACAAACCATTTAAAAACGTAGGCTGTTTTTTAAAGTAAAAATAACATACTCAATCGCGTTACATGACCGTTGACGTTTGTTCCGAATATTTACCGAAACTTTATGCACAAAGAACTTAAACAATTAAAAAAAATCGTTTCTATAATATTTTCTCGACATCGACAGTCTCAATGAGTTGCCTCGCCGAACATTATGAGGCGGCGGACCTAGGCGAGCTCGGGCTGCCTTGTATTGTATAGCATAAATATACCAAACCACCCACATGTATAGTCTCGCGGAGTGTTGTGTAGCAGACATTCCAATTCTTTGCTTTAATTTTAAGTGGGGAAAAAAGCATTACTTAAAACCAATTATCAACAAAAAGAATTCAATGTCTTTCCCACTTCGTATTCGTGGCACACATATCAAAAGTTAATTTGGCTTTAAAAAATAAATGTAAAAGCATCGTAGGAAATAAAAGCAACATGTACAGGATTTAGAACGATCGGAATGTAGTTGTTTGTGTTAAAAAAAAATTAGAGTGATTCACACGCGATGGAAGTGAAACTAGAAAGTCGGTAGATGTCACTTTCTTTTGCCTGTTTATTTTAAAGTGGTTTGAAGATTGGATATTGATTTACAAAAAAAATGTTCATTTTTTTCATTTCGTAGGATTCGAACCTCCGTCCGCTGAATTTCTCTGGCCGCTGAGATTTGCGACGTACTATACCGCTGCGCTATGAGACGCGCTCGGCGAGGCGCAAATTTACGCATTATATTCCAACGACCTGTAAAAAACAAAGCGGCCAATGAGCGCACATCTATCGTCTCAACCAATAAGAGCCTTGATCGCAGTTTGATGCTTCGCAGGTGCCGTAGTACGTCATTTTCGTTTCATCTGAATTTCAAATCACTCTAACGAGGCTAAGGAAGTTTCACTTTAAAAAAAATAGGTATATATTTTTGTGTAGAAAAAGTAGTCGTAACTTTCTTTTTTAACTCGATCTTGGCACTCACTCCTTGCCTCGTTCACATTCTTACATCGTCTCATACATGCTCTTCTATTACTCCGACTGTTCACATGGCCCGACTCAAATATCTGATTCACTTGGCCGTGCCATGTCTTTCTCGGGCGTCCCCGACTTCTTCTACCATTCACATTTGCGTAATATATTCTCCTTACACTCCTTTCCTGGTTCATTAGCTTTACATGTCCAAACCATCTGAGCGTCCCTTTCTTAATCTTACTCATTACGCTTACATCAGCCTTGCATTCTTCGCGGATCTCCACATTTCTCACACGATCGTACATGGTTTTACCACACATACGCCTCAGGGATCTAATTTCTACAGCATTCAATCTACTTTCATCCTTCCTCTTCCAGTTAGTTCCATGCCTCACTGCCATACATCGGGGTAGGTACCAGCACTCCATTATGGACGGCTAACTTCGCTTGCTTGGGAATATTATGGCAAGCGACATGCTGAAGCAGGCCAAGCCATGAGAGTGCACAAGTGTGCCGCCCCATTTTAGTTTAAATTTTCGCTTACAATCATGAAGATGGATGTAAAAAAAAGACTAATTTGAATTTGGGAGGCGGTTGTGGGTACCGCGCCTCTATTCTAACCTAACCTAACTTACACCATAGTCATAGGTCACCTAATTGGTTTGCTACGTTCGGAGACTTGGCAGGGGTGCCCGAGTTTTTCAGGTGAGATGTGTGGCAGTGGGTTCCGTGAGTTTCAGTGAGCTAGAGTGCTAAGACTGATAAATACGGCGTTATTGATGTTGTTATAACTGAAAACTTTTTTTTTAATATTTCAACTATTTGTATGAAGATGTACTGAAATGTGAATGCAGCGCATCCCCAAACTGAAATAATCCTGAAAATCTTCATACAAAATACTGAAATTTTGAAAAAAAAATCATTTTCAGCTACAGCAACATCAATAACACCGTATTTTTTCAATATTAGCACTCTAGCTCAGTGGGCCCCAACCTTTTTGTCGCCGCGGCCCAGTTATTGTTCGATAATTTTACCACGGCCCACTGGGAGGCGGTAAAATAAGGAACTCCAGTGAAAAATATTATCGCTTTAAAAATATATGTTCACATAGACCAATAAACGCTGATTCTGAATAAATAAGTTTTATTTCATAATATTAAACGTAGAGTTCTTAAAAAATTATTAAAAAGTGCATTTTTTAGGGTCTCGTTAAAATACACTGTAAAGTTGGTCCGATTGAATGGTTAGCGCTGACGTCACGCTTAACCAGTCATTGTATCACATTGTATTGAAATCAATTGAAATGTAGGTATGGCACAAGCCATCAGTATTAACAACATTTCATGTTATTCTTTATTTCATACTACTTATAGAGATTTAGTTGTTGTGTTAATTGAAACAATATTTAAGCCTTAATAATTCAGTATCAAAAATAGAGGTACCTCTATTAGTTTATCTCAATTATTTAAAATATTCAAAAACTACTGCACAAAAAAATAGTAATGCTTCTTCTAGGGAGAATACTTCGAACAACGGAATTTGAAAATGGCGGTAGTTGATCACCTGATTTCCCGATCCTATACTAATTTTTCAGGAGTGATGACGTCACACGATTTACCATATTTACGGTGGTTTTCGGGAGGTCTTGAAAAATTAAAACTTTGAAAATTATTTTAACTATTAAAACTAACTCTAAAAATAAAAATAAAAATGCAGTTATTTAAGTTAGAAGGTCATTATTTATAAAAAAAAAAATTGGACTGGAGTTCTCTATTATCTATAGTTGAAAATATCTTCGTTACTTGGTCAGTTAGCAACAGATAATTAAAGAATTTTCTTACATTAATTAATAGTCTTCACCCGAATTTCACATTTACATAAGAACAACGATAATAACAGCTTAAAATTTTTTTTTTCAAAAGTATTTTGATTTTATGCAAGCCCTTGCGCGGCTCATTACCATTTGGTCCACGGCCCATTACTGGGCCGCGGCCCATAGGTTGGGGACCACTGCTCTAGCTGACAGAAAACTCACGGACTGCCACTGGTGTGTGACGGTGGGTGCGCCTGCCCACCAGCTGCGTGGCGGTCAGTCCAGGAGAGGCTGATTTGGGGAGACCCTTTGATCTCTCCTGTTGGTCTCCCTCGACCTATCGTCTTGCACCGCAGCGAAAGGGGTGGGTTCGCACGTCCGTCACTCCTGGACACATTAACCCCTAACTTACCAACCCCTACCCAACCCTCTTACCTTTTTCCTTTATTAGGTATATTTTCTGCTCATTCCAGAGTGGAAGATACTCTTAGTATTGCCTGCTATAAGACTACCATTCAGAATTGAAATGTTGCTTGAAATGGCTTTAGCCGTGTTTAGTGACTAGATTTGACTAGCCAAGTTATTTTCCCACCTTCATCTCCCCATCTCCTTCCCCTCCCCACCTACCTTCAGCCCCACAACATACCCCAATTGGGTATGCCTCACTGAATAACTGGCTCCAGGCGGTTGGGAGCAGTTGGAACTCTTGTGCGGCATTCACTTAAAAAATCAAATCTTTTCATAAGCCTAAAAAAATAAATATCAGGCCTATAAAAAAGCTTTGAAGTGCAAAACCTCCTACTTAAGAACCTCTTTTTGGATATGGTTTGATTGAATAATGTGAAAAATTAAATTATTTAGATTAAGATCCGTGAACATTTTAATATTTGTGACTGAATTTCACAAAATAAAAAATGCATTTTGGCGATGTTTTTTGCATAAATCAATACGGTTCCACGACAATTCAGAATCGTGCAATTTCAAAAACACTTCGAAAAGTCATTAAAATTTATGAA
The DNA here is from genome assembly GCA_929108145.2 of Limnephilus rhombicus. Taxonomy (NCBI): domain Eukaryota; kingdom Metazoa; phylum Arthropoda; class Insecta; order Trichoptera; family Limnephilidae; genus Limnephilus; species Limnephilus rhombicus. The sequence goes on from OV815283.1 coordinate 45,028,513, forward strand.
AAAAAGGCAGCTGGTGTCAATCGGGAATTTAAGCCTTATCTGCATAAGGAGTGCGTTATTTCGCCCGATTCTGAATGTTACCCGTCGAGATGCATCGTGAACAAAGTGATGTTTCCAGATAAAACGAAAAATAAGTTCAATAATTTATTCATGAAATAACTACCGAATTATTTAAATTTAAGTAATTTTCGCACAGATATTTCATACAAATCTGTGCAGGCAATTCTAAATATTCAAGTTTGGGAATTTTCTCAAAGCTATTTTAAATGAATCGGTGCGAACAATCCGAATTATTCGAGTTTGGGTATTTTGGCAGACATTTGATATAAATCTTGGCGGGCAACTTGGGCAACGCAACGAGTCGATCAATAGGTCGGCCAAGTCAACGCACCGTTTGAACCCGCCCGACAATACATCCGAGCCGGCACTGGGGTGTGTACGTATATATGTATGCGGGCTCACTATATTTTACTTACTATTGGTTATTTTAGGAATGAATTTCGCCCGTTTATCCTCCCCTCACTTTCTTCGCCGAAATATTGACAACCACCACATATATTATTATTTTCAGCTGCATATTAGTCATTTCACCCAATGACTCATGAAAAACCCCTGTTTTGACGACTTTTCATTCGTTTGCAGACAATTTATTGGGGGAATGAATAATTTAGTCATTTGATTTTTGAATTCGTCGAAGATTTAAACGTTTTTTCTTTGCCGCCACTGTTCAAAGAAGCATGCGCATTACTCGTCTAGGATTTGATTAATTTACGGCTGTAATGCGTTTTATTTCTTTATTTTTGTCCGTTCAAGTAGGTAGGTACCTACCTACCGAGTGTAATGATCTTTTTGAAGAAGTGTCTCTGTTTTATGAAAATAACTGGTTGTGAAAAATCACAGGATGTTAATTCGACTTGCCAAGATGAAAACTGAAAATTAATCTACAGAAAACATTTTTATTCAAAAAGTTTTTTCCACGCGTACATCAGTACCTACTTTAAAGAAATTGCTGCAAAGAGCCGCGTTAACCCTACCTATTTCGAATATAGAACAAAAATAATTATTGTTTTGTAAAATAAATTATTTTTTACCAGCTGAAGTCCCCGGCGATGCCCGGGCTTTACACAAAGTTTTCAAAATTAAATATATACCTAGACAGTGACCTTCCTTTGCTTACAAATCAAATCCACACCGCCCGCTTGCCAGCCCGCTCGTCCACCACAGACATTCTCCTTTATATATTTCAACCAATTTACACAAAACCTTGACAAATTATATACCCAAACCTTCCTCATGAATCACTCTATCTATTGGTGAAAACCGCATTAAAATCCGTTCAGTAGTTTTTGAGTTTATTGCGAACAGACAGACAGACGAGGTGGAGGACCTTAATTTATAATTTATTTTTATTTTTATTTGATTTGTAAGAAACAAACAGCTTGTATGTATATACAATAGACATAAAAATATACACGTTAACTGCAGTGAAGCCAAAAGAGATATGTAGAGATTTGATTTGAAAAGATATATATATATATATATATTTTTTTTTAAAGAAAGACAAACATTCCCGGGTTACGAATAACCCAACAACGTTTGAAAATCTCCTACTACCACCACAGAAAGCCGAAAATGTTGCTTGTGTTGTGATGGAGGACTTAACCAACCGAGGAATTGAACACGCCACGCACGGATGGGATCCAAGCGCTATGCCCACTCAACCACCGACCAGTCAAATTTCAGCCAGATTCTTTATTTATTTCTATAAAATTTTCTTAACACATACCTACCTCAATTTGGGAGGCGGGAATGGGTACCGCCACCCCAGGACCCATTTATTGGATAACTAAAACCTCTGCCATATGTCACCACAAAGTGGTTATTACGTAACGCACTTGGGGGGGAGGGGGGGTCTTGTGAAACGTTACTGTACGTTATTTAGATAAAAAAAACTAGGGAATTAAAATCTTCCAAGTTTGCAATCCTTTTCTTGTTACTCGGGCGTCACGTAACGTTTAGGGGGGGAGGGGGGGGGGGTGATACGGAAAAACGTTACGGTGCATTACATGGGGGGGAGGGGGGGTCAAAAATCTTAAAAAATTGCATTACGTAATACTTGAACGCCCCCTTATCGGCGGATGCGTTTGCCCGCAAGCTGCATGGCAGGCCGGATCGGAAGAGATTGCTTGAGGGAGTCCCTTTGACTTCTTCAGCCGTACTCTTTCGGAACATCGCCTTGCACCGCAGTGGGAGGGATGGGTTCATACGTCCGTCACTCCTATTACCCTTTTTCCGTCCCAGAACTTCCTTTCCTAAAAGACCCTTCACACAGTATTCCCAAAGATGAAATTGGCCCTGAGGGGAATTATTTGCCTCAGTACAAAAAAAAATCTACAGATGCACAAGGAAAATACTATCATTGAAAAAAATAAAAGTCAAATTATTATATTTCATAAAAACAATCTTTTATTATTTGTTTCTCTTCGGTAAAAGTCTATTTAAAACTAAACTATCTTAAACACTAGAATAACACATTAATATCTTGTACTAATAACGAATGCATCATTGCCGACTGATGACCTTTTATACACACCACAAAACATAATTGTTTATAATTTTATCATTTGCAAAAATTATTATTGTTATAAACAAAAGCAACATCATTACTTATTCCACTCAAATCAGTTTTCTGAATAAACTTTTTATCAGATATTATATATTATGCAACAACATTATAAATTTCAACAGCTCAACTGAGAATGTAACAATATTTAATTATATTTGACGGCCGGCGTAGTGCAGCGGTAAGGCTCTTGACTCGCACTCCGAAGGTCGCGGGATCGAATCCCGGCGTGGCAAATAAATTTTATATATTATATTTGCGGTACGTTCCAGAGTGGAAGATACTCTCAGTATCGCCCTGGTGTAAGACCACCATTCAGAATTGAAACATTGCTTGAAATGGCTTTAGTCATGTTTGGTGACCCCAATAGCCAGGTCCTTCCTCACCTTCCTCTTCCCTATCTCCTTCCTCTCCCGACTTTCTTCAGCCTCGTAACATACCCCAATTGGGGATGCCATAGTCCCACTGAGATGGGATTGGGGGGAAAAATTAGTAATTTGAAGTGTGCTAATGATGCGGTGCTAATTTCTAACAGCATGAAAGATGTACTGGCATATGGATGTGAGGCGCTGACACTGACGGTAAAGATGGCTGAAATGCTGGATACTTTTGAAAGAAAAGTCCTGAGAAGAATATTATGTGGACCCGTGACAGAGGGCGAACAGTGGCGCATCCGGCACAACAAAGAACTGTATGATATATATCAGGCCCCTAGCATCTCCGCCCATATGAGACTCCTCAGGTTGAGATGGGCTGGGCGTGTACAGAGAATGCCGGATACGCCCGTCCAAAAAAGCATTTTGACGTGGAAAGAGAAAAGTGGGAAGACCCAGATTGAGGTGAGAAGACGAGGTAAGTGGGGATGCAGCGCAGCTTCTCCAGGTCTTCTTCTTCTTCTTTCGTATGGTGGGGGGTCAGAGGGGGACATCTAGATCTGCGAGCCAGTCTAGGGCCTCAGGCGTTGCCCTGTGGACCTCATCAAACCCGCCGGGGAATTAATGGAGCGGGCATTCGTTGACCACATGTTCGGTGGTCTGCACCGCACCGCATTCACACGTCGCCGACTCTTTAAGGCCCCATCTATGCATCATGTGAGCACAACGGCTATGGGAGCACCTTATCCTATTGATGGCAGTCCAGAGTTTGCGAGGCAATGAGAACCCAGGCTGTCTCTCAGTGGGGTCTTGCACGAGATGGGCGTTTTTGACGTTGGCTGATTGCCACTCAAGCTTCCACCTATCTTCTGGGGTGAGAGGTGTTCGAAGGAGTCTTTCTCCTTCCGTCCAGAAGGGTTTTTGAGACTTTAAGCGGCATGCCGGGTGAGAAACGACATCATTGTGCAAGGGTATTTCGCTTTTTTGCAGCGCCTTCTTGTATTCCCTCAGTGTTGCAATCTCTCGCCTGATATTTGGCGGGGTTATATTTGCAAGTACGGGGAGCCAAGGAAGAGGAGTCGATTTTAAGGTTCCGCTGATGGTTCGCATTGTGGCTTCTCCAGGTAACGAACTGGAAGTCAGCCGCTGAGGACAGAAGGAGTTGGAGGCGAATGTTGCAGGATGCCAAAGCTCGATATGGGCTATACAGTCTCTCATGTCCACGATGAACGAAGAATGCATGAAGAATAAGTTAATGATGAATGTAAGCAAGTCTGCTGAAGTCATGGTGTTTGATAAAGAGAGTACGAAAACAGTGTACAAAATAGTTGTGAACAATGAACACTTGGAGCAGGTGGATGAGTTTGTGTATTTGGAAAGGATTATTACGAGAGATGGAAAGGTTGATGGAGACGTTGAAAGAAGGGTAAATGCAGGAAATTCCATTAAAGGAAGACTGAACACGGTTAGCGCTAACAACACAATAAGGAACTCCAGTGACAAATATTATGGCTTTAAAAAAATATGTTCATATAGACCAATAAACGCTGATTCTGAATATATAAGTTTTATTTAATAACATTAAACGCAGAGTTTTTAAAAAATTATTAAAAAGTCCATTTTTAATCTGGTCGTAAAAACACGCCGTCAAGTTGGCATTATTGAAATTTTAGTGTTGACGTAACTGTTCGACGTGTCGTCACGTCACCTTAAAGTCATTGTATGGAAATGTATGATATGACACAAGCCATCGTATTAATTTATTCGTTTATTTACATACTGTTTATAGAGATTTAGTTGTTGTGTTTATTGAAAAATTATTTAGGCCTAAATAATGTTTAAAAAATAAAGGTATCTCTTATTAGTTTATCTCTATTATTGAAAATATTAAAAAAACTACTGCACAAAAAAAATAGTAATGCTACTTCTAGGGAGAATACTTCGAAAAACGGAATTCAAAATGGCGGCAGTTGATCAGCTGATTGCCCGATCCTATAGTAATTTTTCAGGAGTGATGACGTCACACGATTCACCATACATACGGTAGTTTTCGGGGGGTCTTGAAAAAATAAAACTTTGACAATTATTTTAACTATTAAAACTAACTCTAAAAATAAAAATGCAGTTATTTAAGTTAGAAGGTCATTATTCATTAAAAAAAATTGGACTGGAGATCTCTATTGTCCAAAGAAGCGAAGCTAGCAGTTTACAATGTAGCGAGTGCTGATACCAATCCTGATGTAAAGCAGTGAGGCATGGAACTGGCTGAGGAAGGACGAAAGTAGACTGAACACTGGAGAAATGAAATTCTTGAAGGGTAAGCTTTAATGGGTTAGGGGGCGTTCAAGTATTACGTAACGCAATTTTTGAAGATTTTTGACCCCCCCCCCTAAACGTTACATAACGCCCAAGTGAAATTTTTACCTGACATAACCCCCTAAAACCCAATTTTTACCTGAAAGTCACAATAAAGTTGCGCAAAGTACTGGAAAGTCGCTTAAATACCTTGTTTCTATAATCGCGTTTGCGGTAATAAATAAAACAAGAGATTTCGAAAACAAAAAGGATTGCCAACTTGGAAGATTTTAATTCCCTAGTTTTTTTTTATCTAAATAAAGAAAAACATGTTACGTAACGCGTTGTTTGAACCCCCCCTCCCCCCCCTCGTTATGCACAGTAACGTTTCACAAGACCCCCCCCCCCATGTGCGTTACGTAATACTTGAACGGCCCTTTATACGCAGTTAGAATTTTCAAATATCGTTTTTTTTTTGCCTTTCCGGAATGTACTCGTATATATAAATGATAACTAGGATAAGATCATAAGATTCTCAATTAGAGAGGTATTATTACCACCATTAAAAAATATTTGCATTACATGTACATAATTAACAAAATAATTGTACTTATACCTAACTTTGTAAAATTGTAAAAATGGAATAAATAAATAAAAAAAATAAAAATAAAAACAATAAGCTTACCCTTTATTGTGTTTTTCTATATTCTTATCATGCATATTTAAGTATTTAGCTTGTCTTTTTCTTTATGTTTTTCTTGTCTAGCTACAAAAAAAAAATATCTTTGATTAGCGAAAACATGTTTTTAGGCTTACTGTTTTATTTTAGCACTCTTTTTTATGTATCTTTGTAAAGCTGTTTGTTTTCCAAATTAAGATATTATTATTATTATTATAACATTCCCTGAAAATTTCACATCGACCCGATAGGTATTTTCCAAAGATGTCTCGAACTGTTTTTTTTTTTTTACACAGGAGGCCCTGAGGAAAATAATTTCCCACAGGGCCTATGTCATCTTAGGGTAGCTATGTGGAGGTCTTTTTAAGAAAGGGAAGGATAGGAAATTCTGGGAAGGAAAAAGGTATGAGGGATGGATAGGAATCTGGGGGTCAGTATGTCCAGAAGTGATGGACGTATGAAGCCATCCCTCCAACTGCGATGCAAGGCGATGGGTCAAAAGAGTCCGGCTAGAAAAGTTGAAAGGTCTCCCTCAACCAGTCTCCTTCGATCCGGCCCACCACTAAGTAGGTGGACAGACGCATCCGCCGCCAAGACCTGGACAAACCTCACCCCATGAACCCGGGTACCCCTGCTAAGTCACCAAATGCAGCAAACCACTTGGGGTGACCAATGACAGAGGTGTTGGTTATCCAATAAATGGTTCCCTGTTAGAAAGCAGACGGAGTAAGTAAATGAGTGAACATCATTTCAAATAGTAATCTGTAATGTGTAAACTTCTTCCAAAACTTTAAACACGTTTTTCTGAAAACTATGTTTTTTAAGTCGGTGACCAAGATTCCTAAAAAACGGCTCAACGGATCGGTTTGAAATTTTAACACAATCTTCTCAGATATATTCCTCAGATAAATCGAAGAACTAAGATTTGGTATAATTATTTCTATTTTTTTTTTAATTTTACGTGGCAATTTTGGTCAAAAATTCGATTTTTTTTTACGAAGCCGCCATTTTGTTAAAAATCGATATTTTGATTATTCCTTCTGTCAAAACCTAGTTTTATCTAACCACTTTTAGGTTTGTTGATTTCAGACGAACTATACCGGAGAAATCGTGGTCACCGCCGAACACCTTATTTTGGAAGACCTACAGGAGATTGTCTGCAGGAGCACATTACAAACTTAGATGTTGCTACTAATGTATAAATACTTTTGGTTTTTGTAAAATAAAATACCTTTTCACAAAAAAATTATAAAAAACGTTTTTTTTCCGACTTCTAACTGCGTAGAAGGCCGAAATAGAACTAAATGAATGGAATCTACTAAAGAGCTGACTCACCCACTCTACTAAAATTACGGTGTTCGGACACGTTTAGTTACTACTATACTCTCCACTCGACTAAAATACTTGCCCAATCAGAACGGGGCTTTAGATGGTTTGGACATGTGAAAGGAGAGCAGTGAAAGGAGTGCCAGGAGAATATATGACAGATTCGGAACAGGCTCAGCCTAGTGAGGTGGTGTTTACCAAAAACAAAAAATATTACACAGATTACTGGCTACAAAATGTACTGATATCTGCAGACCTGTATGCAAGTCCATGCAGTGAGACATCCCACTATATTAACTGCATTTTTACTGCGTGCGGGCATTGTTGATTTCATACTGACTCGTGAAGGAGCCATCTTAGTAAAGGTAGTTAGGTAGTGCAAAGTTTACAAAACCCGATGAAGTGGAAATAAAATGTATTAATCGACATGCTGCAATCTCAGCTGAACCATTTGAAATTTATTTGTACAAGTCATCTCTATCACAGTCTTCGGCAAAATCTTCTTCTATGTAGTTGTCTAAATGATCGTAATGGGAGTAATTATCTTCTTCTTCATCCATCTCGGCTGGTTGAGATGACAATTTGACCATTTCTTCAGATGCCTTTTTCTTCATTAGCTAAGGAGAACGAATGCAAATATTAAATTATTTAAAAAATATATATTTCATAAACAATGCCTGGGCCTGTCATCTTTAGGGATGCTTTTTGGGGGGTCTTTTTGAAGAAAGAAAGGAGACATAATTTTAGACAGAGGGAGAAAATAAAAAGTGGCAATTCATTGTACAGCCGAGCTGATGAGCACAAGAGACATAAAAACAGCAACATTCTCGTGTGGTAAATGTAAACTGTGTGTAAATGGTGTATACTTGTTAAGCATCGTACTTGTTAACCATTCCGACCCCTAAGCTTGTTTTGACAATATAATAATAGCAGTCAAATACAATAAGCTTATTTTCAAGCTAACACAGAAATCGTTATAACTCCAAAATTATTCTAGTGACAACCCTAAAAAAAAAGTAGAAGATTCCTATTAAATCAAGCTTCTCATCTCTATTCAAAGTTGTCCATAGAAATACATAAAAAAGCTTATTTTGTAGAAACAGTTTTCACCCGCCAAATCACCAACGCGCCGTTAGACATTGTTAATTATTGATTAAATATTCTTGGATGAAATGGTAAAAAAGTGAAGTGACAAAATTGTTTATTATACATGATAGAATTATTAGAATTAGAATTATATATGATAGAATATGTGTGTTTTTTTTTATATAATCCGTGATAGTAAGTACCGTTTACATAAACACATCATGTGAGTTCTTTTTTAATTTTTTTTATGTTTGCATTCTAAATTTTAATATATACAAATGTTAATATTTATTTGTATTAATATAATTTGAAAGATTATTTCATAACCTTTTAAAACAATTTTTAATATTCGGCAATGTTCAGAAATATTTCATTTATAGAGCTCTAACTGCGAAGCGGAAATAACGCAAAGTTTTTATAAATCTGACAGTTCGTTTAAGAAAAAAACTCACACAATCGCAAAATACCCAAGTGGTTAAGTACTTGTTAAGATCATCTAGTCGATTAGTCAACTCCAAATACTAAGTTTTCAGGCAATGAGGAAAGCAATATTCCAATGCTCACAATACATCAAACATTATTTACCTGTGTCTTTGTTTTATAAATTAAATATGCTATAAAATAACAAAGAGAAGCATAACGGTCCGGTAGTATGACATTTTAAAATTTCCTACTAGTAACCAATGACGTTATATAAACAGACTCGCTATAGTCTCACATACTCGCAAAATAATGTGGCAAGAAAGCAACACTCTTTTGTTTTCAGTAATTTCTTAATTCAAAAGTTAGTACACTTTGAGATTTCTACCCCGTGTCTACAGTACATAAAGTCTTTGCTAGTAACCCAGAAAACAACAATTTTTTGTTTATTTCACTAACAATTTTTCTGCATTAAAATTGATTTTGTACTGTTTTTGAGTAATTTGGATATTGTACCATAGAGGGTGTACTTTTACACATATACTCAACTCAAATTTCGATTTTTCGAAGATGTCTGTCTAATCAACTGGATGATTAATGTCTCGTGGCTGTGTATTGATACCAAAGGGATTAATGACACTATTTCTTTGGAGCACCTTTCATTGAAACATGGATAACACAGATGGATTTGAAGCCCGTTGGTTGAAATAGTGGGTTTGCACATATGTAGGTGTTATACTTACAAACTGTAAGTAAATGTAAAAGCGCAATAAGGGTTAATAGTAAATAAATAAATAAAGTTGTGCAATAAACATGTCAAATAATTTTCTGACCTGAATGTAACATTAACGATTTTTTTTTACAAAAAAGTTATTTAGTTTCAAAGTTGAAAATTGTTTAGAAGTCATTCCATTTTATGGTACTTATTATAAAGTTTTTAGCTACTTGGGTAGTAATGTAAGTAATTCTTACCTTTTTAATTTTTTAAACTTTATGAGTAAAATCTCAAATTATAATATTGAATTAAATGAAGACAATATTAGCGAAACTCAATCGAAAATCTGGAGACAGAAAAATCAGAAAAAGATATTTGCTCAGCTGGGACATGCTGGGATATTGGAGCGGAGCCAATATCTTTTTCTGTCTCCAGATTTTCGATTGAGTTTCGCTAATATTGTCTTCATTTAATTAAATAATTCTTACCTCTCGTTTCTTGAGAAAATCAAAGAACTGTTGCTTCTGATCCTTGGTGGACATGTAAAACTCGTTGGGCTCCAGCTCCGGGATGAAGCTGCGTACGTCGACGGGAGCCGTGGAGGTAGCCTCCTCGGTGGTCTTTTTCCACGCCATGCGCGACTTGTTCATGGACTGTGTGATGTCCTGCAGCATCTTCTCGCGGTTCAGGCCAAACACGTCGTGCCTCATGGGGAAAAGAGGCGCTTCTTCAACTATCTCGGTTTGGTTCAGCTCCTCAATTTGTTTCTGGGAAAGTGTCAAGATAACAAAATGCATTACATATACTTCTTTAAACACAGCAAACTTCAAAATGAAGTGAATATTTAGTTTTAACTATGTTTATTGTTTAAAAAACCAACATGTTTCATAAGCAATGCTTATTTCATCAGGGTTTTCTTAAAACTAACTACAACAATAGACAAAGACTGTGGCAATGGATAGGCGGGATTACAATAGTAGATGCTCCGAGGAACTAGCGTCATTGATACCTTCGGCACCGGTGCATAGTCGGGAAACATGCCAAACGCGTGCCCAACATATGTACACAGTTGACATTTGTCAAATGAGAACGGGTCGCTACTTCGACTCGTTCTTGTGTTCAACAGCTCGGCTGTGGAACGATTTGGCGGCCTCTGTGTTTCCTCCTTCCTACAACATGGGTCTCTTCAAGACCAATGTTCATTCTTTCCTCTCCTCAAAAAGACCCTCCACACAGCATCTCAGATGACATAGGCCCTGGGGGATATTATTTTCCTCAGGGTCTATGTGGAGTTAATGTAAAAAAAAAAAAAAATTCCACATGTCATCACTGGTCACTCAATCGAGTAACCACCCTACTCCCCACCCCGACCCCAACTATCCAATACACACAGATTTTTTTGAAAAAAAAACTTCAAAGATGTCAGCGGTGACCAAAATTTCATTAACATTTTTTTAAAATTCAAACAATGTAAGTAATTACTAGTAAGCCAAATATACCCTGTCATTATCCTTATTTAAAAAAAAAGCATATTTTATGTAAAAATATGTCAACATAATAATAATGTTTATTTATTTCAAAAATAAAAAAAATTCTGATAAAAAATAGTGGCTTCTTACGGCGGTAATTGGTAAATATTTGTTTCAGAAAAAGCAAAACTATTATTAATTTATTTGTTAATCAAATAAATATATATATATTTTTTTATTAGCGGAGACGGTTTACATATGTATAGTTCCCGTGAGCACTTAGGTCATACGCCCATTATGCTATCTCCTATTTTACCTCATTCCTTTGACAGTAACCCAGTCTCTTTTATAAAGATCAGATATTGTCATTGGAAATGAAACTATATCCCCTGGTTTCACAATGTGTCTTCCCAGGTCTCATTTCTCCTCTTCACTCCTCCTTGGTTCCCTGAAGGCCCTACGAGGGAAGAGGGTCTCATCTCACTTTCCGACTACTCTGGTTAAAATAAGGAATATTAAAACAAACCACTAAAAGAGGATCCAGACGAGAGTTGAGTGTGAATTCTGACTTCATGAGATAGCTTTGGTCCGTTGGTACATAATTCTCTCCAAAGTCTGCTTTGCGTAGGATCAGCTCAACTTCCATGATCTTAGCGTACTGGGTATCTAAAAGATGTACAAAACGTATGATAAGTTGTGTATCGGACGTATTATTAGGGAAATAGAAGACAAGGAGTGTTTGCTAACTTCCTCATTTTCTAATTTCCTGTCGCTCGGCGGGCACCCTCCCCCTTCAGCCGGCATTATTTTAATGATGGTAGCAGCGACCCAGGCCCTGGCTGTATACGCTATACTCCGTACCGTCTCACCCTCCCCTCCCCGCTTCATGCCGTGGGTGGGCGCCCTACCGACACAGCCAACCAATCAGAACGAAGATAATCATTTTGTTCGGTAGTTTGTAATTTTGATATTATATGTTATGTTTATATTTGATTTACAGGAGTTCGGCCTATAATTTTTTCTAATAAATGAAAACGAAAGGTAGGCCGAACTCCACTTTGCATAATTAGATAATAAGTAATAATGTAAGTCTTAGTTTAATTGACATATCTCGAAATCCTCTGAACATTGTAGGGCCCGGGGACCCGAAAACCATTTTGTATTTATATTTCTTTGAATTTATAAAACATGCTGGAGGGAGATGGTTTTGGTTGGCAGAGAAAACACAGAAAAAGGGTAGCCCCGAAGGTCGTAGCGCCTGTCACGCGAATTGTTGGCGGAGGTTACGACCCCCGAGATGTAAAACCCTGAGAAACACGGCTAGCCCGAGAAAGAAGACAGCCGGCCAATCCCGCACTGGCTGAACGCGAGTGAGGTGGGTTTCGTAATAAATACGCAGGTACCAGCCCTTAGCGGGCACTTTAGTACAGAACACCGACAGCTACCCTTCTTCTGCCAAACGGACCATCTCTCGACAGAATTTCACACAATTTGACTTTTGATTTTACGAGACCTAGCGGCTGATAGACTTACCCGGTGCTCTATTTCACAGTCTGTGTATGTGGCGGAGACGTCTCTTACAAGTTGGTTAGATTAATTAGTTAGTTAGTCAAGCGGTAAAAGCAATCTTTCTCCACTTATTACGATGATAGTTTTTTTTTTTGTATTTTTTCGGCATTAATTATGTAACAATTTCTAGATGTTTGTTTTTGGGGTGTTATGTCGTGTTGCGCTACCTCCTTCTTTAGCCAACGTTTCACACATCTACCGGATCTGCCCTGATGATGGATACTGCAACGATGTCCGAAACGTTGGCTAAAGAAGGAGGTAGCGCAACACGGCATAACACCCCAAAAACAAAAAACGAAAATGCTTTTGGCCGTGAAAATCTTAAAACTTATCCAATTTCTAGATGCTTTATTTTGAAGAGTTTTACTTTCCATGTGCATTTTTTTCTTAAATTTTAATATTTCTGTTACCGGTTTTGACACATCATTTCTGTACTTTTATAAATTTTAAGTTAGTTTTAGGTTTGCTAGTGAATTACACGAATGTGTCGAAACCGGTAGCAGAAAAATTAAAATTTAAGTAACAAATGTACATTGAAAGTAAAACTCTTCAAAAAAAAATGACGGTATTTGGAGGAATTCAAATATTGCCAGGTTATTCGTTAATTTTTTTCTTTTTAAATATACATATCGACAGTGGAAAGGAAAAATGGCTAAAGCACCACACCGCTGTGTCATTAAAGATGAACAATAAGCTTTACTGTTTGCTTACGCTTGTGTTCATCAAATCCATCAAATCAAGTTTTCTAGTTCCCTATATGCTCTGGGAAACTATAGAAAATTTGATTTGGTAAACTTTCATAATCATGTACAGCTAAATACAATTATTTTTTAGATTCACCTTAATTACTACAAAACGACCCTTTTTGTATTCGGGGCGATGGAAAATATTGCAATCAAAATTTCAATTAAGTATGTTGAAGATTTTTGAGTTTATTTTGCAAAAATTATTCTAGAATTTAATTGCAAAAAATTCTAGAATAATTTTTGCAAAATAAACTCAAAAATCTTCAAACCACAAACAGAAAACGCACTCTGGAAACTATAAAATTAAGTAAAAGGCAATAAAATAATAATGTTTTAATATAATGAAGACAATATTAGTGAAACTCAATCGAAAATCTGAAAACAGAAGTAGATAGGTATCTTTTTCCGATTTTTCTATTTTCAGATTTTTGATTTTCATGAGTTTCACTAATATTGTCTTCATTTAATTAAAATATTACAATTTGAAGTTTTACTCAAACTTAAAAATAAAAGTAGAAACAATAATACTTCAACGGCGAAATGATATTTACGTCATGAGATTTGTAAATAGGATAAAACGGCAAAAAGTGACAACCCTACGATGACAGATATTGACTGCCGTGCCATTTTAGGTAGATCACTATAATTTTTTTATAAGCAAAACTCTCTTTTTATTACTTTTGAAGGTTATTCCCATCACTGTAATATATCATAGAATTGGTAAACGCACACATACCGGTTAGGCGAGAGGTACTGGGTTCGAGTCCCAGTTGCGACCATTATCTTTTTATGTGTCTTGTTCTCTTTCATATTCTCATTTAGATTATTATTGTTATCTTCTTCTGCAATTTGATAGATCGCTATAAAATTAGTAATTTCAGTAAATCATAATATTGAAGTGTTTCTCGATCATTCCAATAGATGTCTCTAAGTGTTCCATGTTTTAAATTATTTGAAACACATAACATAAGCAAGGAATGAATGCGCAAATTTTTTATGGTCGGCCTGCCGCACACGGTAATGGAAAGCGCATAAACGTGCTGATGGCACGGAGCTGGTTAAGGTGAATCTAAAGATTTTTTTCTAAAAAATATTCATATTAAGTATGTCCAATGATTTCGAAAGTTTACCCTTGTATTGATGAACACAAACACAATTAAGCTTCGATTGATCCTCCGCCCCATTAAACAGAGTATTACATAATAAATAAGCATCTGAGAAAAAATTATGATAAATTAATAAGTAATAATAAGTGTACGTCTAACCTTTTACAAATTTAAGTATTGGGACAACACCGATGATCTTCAGCTGTGAGAGTTGATGTCTCAAGTCCCCGGCAATTTCTGCCAGAAACTTTTCTGTTTCAACTTCATCAGGATTTCCACGGGAAACCCAGAAAACATTCACCAGGTTGAAGTCCGGGGCAACACTAACCTGAGACCAATTCAAATTAAAAGATGATGTTATAAATATTATTTGTAACAGCAAACAAACTACAAAAAAGGGGTATAATTGTCGAAGTCCGCTTCACTTGGCCATGAATCATGGCATCGATTACTTTATACATGGCATAAATGAATTAATTTTAACAAAATGGGAATATAAAATGCGTAATATTTCATCTCTCCTGAAATAAGTACTCACTTTTCGTAATAATAAAACTAAATCTAATTAAATGAAAACAATATTAGCGAAACTCCACCAATATCTTTTTCTGATTTTTCTGTCTCAGATTTTCAATTGAGTTTCGCTAATATTTTTTTTTTTTTTACATTAACTCCACATAGGAGGCCCTGAGGAAAATAATTTCCCTCAGGGCCTATGTCATCTGGGATGCTGTGTGGAGGGTCTTTTTGAGGAGAGGAAGGAATGAACATTGGTCTTGAAGAGACCCATTGGTATTGTCTTTGTTATAAAATAAAATATTATAATTTGAGATTTTACTCATAAAGTTAAAAAAAAAAAAACTATACACGGTGTCCGGAAACTCGTAGTACAAGCGGAAAACTGGTGAACCTACATCACGTAGACAACCCAAATAAACATAAAGATTTTCAATTTAAGCATTTTCAAATTTAAAATTAAAAAAAAATATATATTTTAAAAAAAATTCGGCTTATTTAGGGTTAAAATTTTTAAAAGGCGGAAATGTCATGATGACAGATGGAAGATGTTCCACCTCACGGATAATACGGAACGTTCAACGTTGTCGAAGTTTGATGCACGGATAATACGGAATGTTACCTTTTTAACTAATAGACAATCAAATATGACGTTTGTCGGAAGTACCTACCAATCTTATAAAATAAATTATCTAAAATAAACTCGCATTTCATCATCATTTTAAAAAACATCCCAGGTTTTTGAATGGTTTGTTGGCAAAGCAGGATTTGTCTAGCGGGTTTGTGTAATTATTCTAATAAATTTCTTTCCATGTTCTACTGTTATAAATACAGGTACAAACTTGTCAATAATGCATTCACTTTGTTATACGCAAAAATATTTTTTCTATGATTGGCAGCATTGATGAAATGTTAAAATAAAAACGATGAAACATGGCGTTTCCGCGCGAGTGGATTAATTTTAACAAAATTAAAATGTTAAATCCATATTTTTGGCATGTTTTTTGTTCTCCCCCGACATAAATACTCACTTTTCGTAATAATAAAGCTTAATCTAACTGTTTGGATAAAAAGTATTCCGTATTAACGAGTAAGCGGTTTAATGCATAAAAAATAACATTTATTCTCCCACCTCTTCTCTTTTAAACAATATGGTTAATTAGCGTACCTGTTTATTTTGTTATGTAGATAGTAGCCCCGAGCGGAGCATGTGAGCGTCCAAGACATTATTCCATCGTAATGCACAATAATTAATCATGTTTAAATTTGAAAATAACACACTTTGTTTTAGAGTTTGTTATGATGAAATGGTGTTTTATTGATCTCGCACAAGTATTATTAATCACGTTTAGATATGAAAATAACACACAAGTAACACAAACTTTGTTTTAATGTTTGTTAAATGAAAGGGTATTTAATTTTTGTTATTACTTTTTGGGATATTATGCCGTGTTGCGTTACCTCCTTCTTTAGCCAACGTTTCGGACAGCGTAACAGTGTCCGAAACATTGGCTAAAGAAGGGGGTAGCGCAACACGGCATAATATCCCAAAAACTAATAACAAAAATACTTTTGGCCGTGAAAATCTAAAATCGTATCTGGGGTATTTAATTAATCACATTTAAATATGAAAATAACACACAGTTTATTTTAAACCTTGTTAAATGAAGGGTTTGTACGCCGTTCAATAAGAAAAGATATCAATCGACCGCAATCTTCATCATACGTCAACGACCGCAATCAACAAGAGACAAAACAAACTGACGAAAAATAACGAAATACATTTGTGGCGTAACAAATATCCGGTCAGTCCTATTAAATTATCGCTGAACACTGGGAATATTATTTAATTTATTTTAGCAGCATAGGTATGATTTTTGCAGAGTTAATTATTGCGGACATCAAACAAAAATTGGTATACCTATCAAGGGTATGAGGGATGGGTAGGAATCTGAGAGTCAGTGTATCCAGGAGTGACGGACGCATGAATTCATTCCTCCCATGGCTGTGGAATATGATTTTAATAGTCCAGTCAGCCTAAGTCGTAGAACACCAATTGAAACACCATCGACTACTAACATTTAGACAAGTGTTTAGCCAAAAGTCCCCGCTCCTACGCCCCTTGCTTCCCCGCCTGTGCCCGCCCAAACATGAAAAGTGTAAGGGTTTTGTAAATCACGTCTATCTCGATTACTAAACAACATATCGGGTTGAATTTTTTTTTATTCTCTTTGCTGTAACATTGTCTACAATTAATATTCAGTTAACTTTCGTCGTAACTTTTACCGTTTGTTTGTAATTCGTATGAAATGGTAAAAATTTGTATATATTTTGGCATGTAATTTTACATTTTGTCACAGAACTTTTCAGACCGACATTTTATGAAAAAATGTTTCCTACAAAGATTGTAGCCCTTTCTATGAGCTGTAAAGTTATATATTTTAATGTGTACTTTATGGCTAGAAAACATCAGATATCAACCGTGAATGCTTGGTGCACCATCTCTGCGTCGCTCCGCGGCAGCCGATTCATTACCGCACTATTAATGTATGATGTTTATACTCATTAATTGTATTTTTTGTCAATTGTTTTAAATTTTGGTTATACTGAAGAAGTGAAATTATGCTTACTGGAATCAGTTCAAGTTTCAGCAACTAAAAATGCCAGAGTATTTCAGTTTAAAATCTATAACTTTATTTATTGAATGGAAGTATAAACTAGCTCGAGTTTCGAGAGAGTACGGCCTCAACCACTCTCACGATCTCCTGCCATGCAGCTGGTAGGCAGACAAATAAAAGCCGCCAAGACTCGGACAAACCTCACCTCATGAACTCGGGGACCCCTGCTAAGTCACCAAACGTAGCGAACTACTTGGGGTGATCTACGACGAAGGCGTCCACTAATATCTACAGGAATTCCAAAAACTGAAAAAATCTAACTAATATCTATGAGAACCAAACGGCGTACGAATATCTACAGCTCAATTGCTGACTAATATCTATGAGAACCAAAGTTGACGAATATCTACGGCACTGGCATAGGTTGGATTTGCAATTATGTATACCATATTGGAAAACGTAATAATGCAGTTTAAAAAAACTTTATTTATGTATGTATGTAAAAACCCCTAATATCGACCTATTGGACACATTTAGCTGATTATTAAGGATTTGGGTTTTTGTTTTAACAGCTTTCTTTATTTCGAGTGCTTCTAAATTATGTAGTCTGTTACCATAACTATTTCTATGTGAGTTAGGTTAGGTTAGTTTAGGTTGAGGTGCCGTGTATTTCGAAATAAATAAATAAATAAATATCTTTGTATTATGACCAATAAATTATGTTCAATAAATTATTGTCCTCGTAAACAGCAAAATACGTAATATTATGCAAAAACTGCATGTACTTTAAACAATTAAGCCTTTACGTAATTAGTAATTACGTAATTGAAGTAATTTAAGCTTCTCCGTACAACCTCTTGCTCAGCTGCCCTCTGTAGATATTAGTCCAACCTACGCTCTGTAGATATTAGTCAACACTAGGACCGTCATAGATTTTCGTCCGATCTTAGCTCTGTAGATATTAGTCAACACTCTGAAGTTCGTAGATATTAGTCCAACATATGAGCTGTTGATATTCGTCCGACATACAGGCTGTAGATATTAGTACCTGGAGTCACCTACGGCAGAGGTGTTGGTTATCCAATAAATGGTTCCCGCGGTGGCGGTACCCATACCCGCCTTCTAAATTGATAAATTTTATTACATTATAAAAAAATAATAAAAAAAGCTTGTTCAAATTGGTTCGAACACGACTGTAGTCAAATGGCGGCCATGTTTGTTGTGTGCCACGTCAGCAACCATTTTTTATTTCCGTTCCCGAGGATAAAACGGTCCAAGTCCGAAATTTGAAGAAATGAGTTTTTGATGTAGACTTGAAGTAAATTATCATGTTAAGAATGGAAGTCCCATTATGAAGAAAAAATAGATTTTCAAAATTGCATGTGGATGCAAGTACCATGATGCAACAACTATCATAGAAGCAGAAGGGTGTACCATGGACTTTATTCCTTTTATAATACACCACATGTCATAACAAAATAGTCCACTTCATTTAGAGGCAGTAGGACTCAAGTCCATGTTTTTGTTTTTTTTTTACATGAGCTCCACACAGGAGGCCCTGAGGAAAATAATTTCCCTCGGGGCCTATTTCATCTTTGGGGATGCTGTGTGGAGGGGTTTTTTAAAGGAAGGGAAGGAGAGGAGAGTTCTGGGAAGGAAAAGGGTTTAAGGGGTGGGTAGGAATCTAGGGTTCAGCATGTCCTGGTCATCCGCCTGCAAGACCTAGACAAACCTCACCCCATGAACCCGGCACCCCTGCTAAATCACCAAACGTAGCGAACCACTTGGGGTGATCTATGGCAGAGGTGTTGGTTATCCAATAAAGGTTCCCGGGGCGGCGGTACCCATTCCCGCCTCCCAAATTGAAAAGTTGACTCAAGTCGGCGTTTTTTTTTAAACAATTATTTTTAAAGGCTTTACTATAAAAATTTAGTTTAATTTGCTCCTTTTTAAAACAAAACTAACTGATTTAATAATTAGTTTTTTTTCTTATCTATCATACAACATCTCCTGAACATTTACCTTTTTGGACTTGCTTCCGTATGTTTCGGGTACAGAATTTGGTTCGCAAGTTCACAGTTCAAGGCCAAGTCATTCGGATTAGTAGCTTACCCCTTCTATTGTGTTGATCGAACCGAGCGCAGAAAGGGACAGCAAATTTCGCATTGCACTTTGACTTGAAAGCGCGAAAATAATGAACAGCTGTTTTTAACCGTGAAACGACCGTACTACACGGAATAAAATTATGGATAATTTCAAAATAATGCTTTAAATCCGGATTTCTTTGTTTGTTTTCTTTTAATTAGTTTTTATTAGTTAGGTACTATGAACGTCAGTAATAATTTATAAGAATTTGACCAAAAAAAAAATCAACTTCTGACTCGATTTACTCGAAAACGAAAGCTCAAATCAAAAAAAATTATACCACAAAATCGACTCCAAATGTGATGAGGATTCCCCAGTTTCCCGCTTGTACTACGAGTTTTCGGACACCTTGTATATATAACAGGTAGGTGACAGATAGAAATCTGAATCCAGACTGTAAAAAAGAGACCCTCAAAGGAAAATATCCTGCCTGATCTGTAATTTTATCTTCTTTTAATAAATTTATTAAAAGAAAATAACTTAGTTTACATCACTTTATTTTTTATATTTTATAATATCAACATGTTTCGTGAACCATGTTCACTTCTTCAGGAATAAAAGTATACATACACAGAGTATACTTTTATTACTGAAGAAGTGAACTTGGTTCATGAAACCTGTTGATATTATAAAATATAAAAAATAAAGTGATATAAACTAAGTTATTTTCTTTAAATAAATAAATAATGACATCACAAAGTAACAACCTTTTAGAAGAAGTTTTCTTCGAAAAATTAATTTTTAATAAATATTTTTTTTAAATATAAATATTTAAGCGGCTTATTTTGTACTGTTTATGATTTATTCCTTCTGTGTACACCCTGTGTGTAATAAACGTTTATTATTATTATCATTATTTCAATTGATTTAGCTACATAAAGGAAAGGGTTAAAAACGGCAATTTTCAAAATCTTCAGAGCTCTGTCGGCACGGGAAGTAGGAACGGCTCTGTTGACGTAGGAAGATAAAATTTTCTATTTAAGTAAGTCTGGGTAGTTCAAAAATAATTAGTGGGTATGCATTTTGATATCCAAAAAAAAAATTTTCAACCATATTAGGGACGCCCTAATATTCATATTAAATATATTCGGGCGCAAACAATTCATTTACCTTAATATTAAACAAAAGTGCAAAAAGTGTTAAAAACCTAAAATAATTTAATTGGTGCCATCTGTGAATGCATAGATTATAACGTGCGTAACGTTTCACCTTAAATAAGAAATATTCCACGTTAACCATGAGGCGGACTTCGACAAGTTTATCGAAAAAGGTTTTCCTAGATAATTTTTATTGATCCTTGTGCATAGATAATCTACAAAACCGTCTGATCTGTGCATTCAGGAGCAGTGATACTTTTATTATACAGTGGTACTTTTTATGAGAGTGAATTATTTATTAATTTACTTAGTAAATCATATTGAAAAATTTATATCATCTTACTTTCGAAATTTCAATTTGCTTGCCGAATACTTTCTGACCAAGTTCGCCAGATGTCATCAGGTCTGTGACGTATTTCATGAACAGTTTGTTCAAAACATTTACCCTCTTGCGACCTGATTTAGCCGGCTGCCCCTTGGTTTTAGCCACTGCCGTTGGAGAGATGAAACCACTATCGGTATTAGCGTAATATTTTCTGTAATATTACAAAAATAATGTTTGATTTAGTAACAGTTTGGGTAATGCATTAATAGGTACCATATTCAAGTAATTTTTTGCGTATAAATCATTAAAAACATAACCTCTTTGCACTCTTTGCCATCATTTTGTTCATGAATTTTGCCTGTTTTACAATATTGTTGGCACAGGAAGTTGTATTAAAACTACAAACGACATATCTTTGCAGTTTCGAGGCGTTGCTACTGATCAAGCAATTTATTTTATTCATTTTACGTCTATTTCTTGAATGTTATCAAACGTCAGTTTCAAATGTCACCATGTCACCATAAATGTCCATTAGTCATTATCATAGATAATATGCCAGTAGTACCATATATATACCACTGTTGACAATTTTTTTTCTAATGGACAATAAAAAGGGCACGAAATAATGTGGGATGGTGGGATAAATCCAATGCACTGGGTTAAATCGAAGGATTACCACGAAGTACCAAGATGTTCGAATGTGGGTGTAGGTAAAATCTGTTCAATGGTGGGGAGATACAATAAAATATTTTAAGGATTATCACTGTCTTTATTGTGAAGGTATCACGATGGGATATATAACAGGTAGGTGATGGATAAGGATGCGAAGGCGAAGGAGAAGGCTTCTGATGGCGGTGTATCGGTATGCGGTTGCATGTAAGTCACATCACGACGTGATATGGATGCGTGATAGACGCGAAACAGGAGATTTGATGTTGAAGTTGATGTCAGCTGATGGTGAAGTTCATGGATCATCCCCCAGTGAGATTTGGATGACAAACTCCTCCAGGCTGATGCTTGACGCCATTGTGGTGGAGGTAAACTGTGGCGAATCCTACAGGGCGATGCTTGACACCGTGGCGGATAAACGGTGGTGGACTGTGGTCGTGGCAATGTTGTTGGTCCGGTAGTAGTCCTCTACGTCGTGCGGGCGACTGCTGGATGATGCGCTAAACCAGAGGTACGTTTATTAACAGAGTTAACTAACCAACTAATTAACCATCACGCCGCTTCATCTCAGCCGCCAAACAACTCGATCTTGGCACACACTCCTTAGGGGCCATTCATTAATTACGTAAGACGATTTAGGGGGGTCGACCATGTCTTATTTTTTCTTACAAGGGGGTGGGAGGGAGTCTCGATAGTTCTTACGTAAGATCACAAAAATGCGCAAAAATTATACTTTGAATAAGCGCGGCAACCGCGCGAATGCCGAGGTTAGCTCGGATGCGTATAGGTAAACTATTTCCATTTCCATGGCAACGGACCCGCGCAAACAAACATTAAAATAAACCAAACGTGTATTCATTTTTCCTTTAGATTCTTACATAATAAATATTAAAGGGGTAGGGGGTTGGCCTATTCTTATTTTTTTCTTATAATAGGGGGGGGAGGGCAGTGGCGTAGCTAGCATGGGTGGTACCCGGGGCGGATGTCACCCCCCGGGGCTTGGTGTCACCCCCCCCCCCCTACTAAAGTTGACTTGAGAAAAAATTCAAAACGCTAATTTCCACTTCATAAAATTGGGGGGGGGGGGGGTGGAGAGAGAATTTCAGATTTATCCACAAATATAGGCTAAAAGAAAATAACAGACCGTGTTCATGTATACAATGCTTTGGTGACAATATCCTTCGTAAATTTTTTGCCACGGTCGAGTGTCACCCGCCTTTCGGGTGGCACCCGGGGCGGACCTCCCCCTCCGCCCCTCCCTCGCTACGCCACTGGAGGAGGGGGTCGAAAACTAGCAAAATTCATCTTACGTAATAAATGAATGGCCCCACACCTCATTCACATACATACTCTTTTATTATTCTGACCCTTGACACGACACCACTCAAGAATCTGATTCGCTTTCTTTGCGGATTAGGGATCAAATTTCTACTGCATCGAAGGAAAAATTCTCATCTATAAAAGTTTTTGAAACTGAGAAATTCCAAGTTTTGTACATTTTCTTTTTGTCATTTTCTCTTTTAAAATAACAGAGGGAGCCACTTCCGTTTACATTTTATTGTTTATATAATTGTTTAGCATTGTTAGCATAATAGTACTATCCGAATAAAATTATTTTATTCAGAAAACCTGTAAGTACATTAGAGCAAAATTATTTTTTAATGGTATTCTGAATTTCAAGTCGACCAAAGGTTTTAATCAGTATCAGCGTGTAGTAAGGGTATGTGAATATATAATATTTTCACTGGAGTTAATTTTTAATAATTATTATAACTTTATCAGTGTTAAATAAAGAATCCTTATTCATATTTTTTTTTGGCAAACATAAATATTTTTGTTTGAATCATTCATTCATGATTCATTCGTAGATATTCTTAGTACCTACCGAAATAACATTAGGCGGGAAATGATTATTACAGCTAGCCGCACTAAATGTTCCCGCCTTTCGATCTTGTCAAGAGGGCGCTTTCGCGTCAGTCTGCTTTGTTTATCGGCAGTGAATTTATTTTGTTTTATAGTCTTTATCATGGCCCAGTCTAGTGAATCTGAAGATTCAATAGAAAAAACGCATCAGGAGTTGTGTACTCAATTAAATGTAGACTCTGAGGCTACCCTCGAATCATGGAAGTCTTACGAAACTATCAACCAGAAGTATACTTTGGACGTAAGTTTTCACTTAAATAACACAGTAAATTATCAATGATAATCTGATTTATTATCGTTTGTCCCTTATATATCATTTATTGATGTTTTTGATGGAAGTCATGTGAATAATCATGTATATTGCAAGTAAAATCTTGTATATCTTTAAGGTTATGTTTTCATATTGGTATTATTTTATTGAATTACAGGGAGAACCAATTCACTGGATTGGGTGTGCCTTGTATGTGGCATGTAGGAAATCCCTGGTCCCAACAGTTGGTCGTACAGGATCAGCGGTGGAAGGAAACTGTGTTAGTTTGACCAAGTTGTTAAGACTGTGCAATATTAGGTAAGTGAAATTTCAACATGTCATTGTATACCAGTAAGCAGCTCTTGCGATTTCCGAATTCTTGAATTTTTGTTGTGGATCCCTGTACCAGTAATTTAATTTTTATTTGGAGTAGATATCTCCACTCCATGCATTGAAAACATTAAAAACCGCTGATTGAATGTGACTAAACCCTCTACATTGGCCTTGAAATGTTTCTCTCGAGGTAATAAATGTTTCCAGTACAATTAATATCCATTCTGAATTTTTATTTTGAGTTACGTGTGATGGGGTTCTGAACAATATTGTTTATTTTATTGATTCCGTTGATAATCTAAAATGTTATTATTTTTAGTATGTTATTATGATTCTTGGCTCTTATCTTATCAGCAAAAACATGACCATTTTGTTTAAATTTTACCTTACGTTTATTGTGATTTTTTTCTCAGTGTAATACCTAATTAAATGAAAAAAATATATTTTAATTATTCTACAGCCTACCTAACTATTCACACAGATAAAAAAAACCAAATTCAAATTTCAATACGAAGAAATTTCTTTCTCGAGCCTCTATGAATTTAGGTACTTGTGTGTGAAATAATGGTAAATATTTCCCTATTGAGTCCACGCTCAATACATGCTTAATTTTTTTTTTTTTTAAATAGTACTAGGTATATAACAGTTAGTAATAAGTAATTCAGTAACCGGAATTGTAAAATATTGCTATTTTGTTATCTTTAAAAACGCGAAATGTCATTTCTCAAGGACCGCCATGTTATTAATTATGACGGCAAACGTCTCGCATGATTTTTCGTGTTTATTAAACCGAACAAAATAATGATTAACACGCTTTATTTATCATTTCCAAAGATTGCAATTTGTACCTATTGTCTAACTGACAGAAAGTGGTTTTTCCTTTTAAAAGCAATGACGTTATATACTGTAGACGCGTGGTAGAAATCTCAAAGTGGGAAGCCAACAGCAAGACAATTGTACTGTACTCGATTTCTAGTACTTTAGTACTAAACTGCCACGCGTCAAGTAAGGTCGTGTTAAGTTAGTAAATTGCATTAAAAAGCGCCAAAATTCCCTCCCGTGTGATAAGAAAATGTTTCCATTACACGGTAAATAGTAGTAAAAGCAAAGGAATAACATTTCATTTGTAAATACATGCAAATTACTTATTATTATCGATTATAAAAATAATACAATTGCTTTCCGCCCAAAGATTTTATGTGTCATTAGAGAACTCAAGGCCTACTAAAGTACAGGTCTGGATGCGCAACAGCCAAATTACAAAGTCGATGCCGTCACTAAGTAAAATTTACTTTTTATAATAATAATCTAATGATTCTTTAGTTACTTGCTGCAGTAAAACAACAAGCAGCAGTACAATCAGCAGAAACAACAAATACAATAACAATCAATGCCATTTGCAAACTATCGTTGTTCAATATAGCTTGAAAATTTGACACCTCAAAATTCAACTGGTGCCCAGGCCTCCTACTTTAGTCGGCCTTGAGACAGTATTCAACGGAACTTTTGCATTTTGAATACGAAAATGCCGCCCGCGTTCTATCTTTTGTTGCGTCTATATGCACATATTCTTTTAAGCGTCCATCTTTATCGTACATGAATAACTTTTGAATTAAGAAATTATTGAAAATCGCTGAAAACAGAAGAGTGTTGATTAATTGCCACATTATATCTTGAGTTTGTGAGACTATGGCAAGTCTATTTATATAACGTCATTGTTTAACCTTTTAAATGCCAGTATGTAGGAGTGTAGCTGTGAACAGCAGGCCATGAATTTTTAATCAAAATAAATCATTTTTAAATCTTATTTTTATAAATTAAAAATATTACACCTTGAAAATATTTAAATGACTTAGCGAAAATCTTGAAAAAAAAAAATATATGTATAAAAAATAAAAAATCTTGCTCAAAGAATAGCGAGGTAACTCGCTATTTTTCTATGGCCGGCCTGCTGGGCACGGCCAAGAATGCGAGAAATCTCGCTCTTGGCACAGAAGCGGTTAAAAGTGCATATTTCATCGTCGTAATTAACATGGCGGTCCTTGAAAAATGACATTGCACATTAAAAAAAAAATAAATAACTAAAACGCAATATTTTTCAATTCCGGTTACTGAATTACTTATTACTAACCATTATCTACCTAGTACAATTTTTTAAAATTTTTTAAAGTGTATTGAGCGTGGACTCAATAGGGAAATATTTTGTTTGTATGTATTGCTAGGACATCTTTTTATTAAATTTGTACTTTTTATTTCAGTCTAATTCAATTTTTTAATACCATAAAGAAGTGGATTGATATGGCATCCATGCCAGAGGACTTCAGATTGAGGGTGGAGAAATTGGAAAAGAATTTTGCAGTTTCGACGGTGCTCTTCCAAAAGTTTAAACCAATTTTTTTAGAACTTTTTGTTCCGTTGGAAAATGTGGAAAGCCAAAAATCAAACAAGGGGAATAAGAAAACAAAGTAAGAAGAACTTTTTTTAATAATGATTTTTAAAATATTTTTTTACATTGTGAATATGAAATAGTAGTAAATAGTAATAGTACGATCATTGAAAATTGTCTTAGCATTCTTCGTAAATTGGTTAGGGATTGGCTTTAAGAATTAGGGAGAAAAATGAAAGCAAAATAAAACTTCCCCAAAATTAAACAAATTGATCATTAAACGGAGAAATCGAACGTTGGCTACTTGTATTTGTCTGCCTAGGTTTAGGTAGACTATTTTTTTGCATGTGATCCATTTAAAAAATATATATTTTTGGAATAACTTAATGAGTAAAACTTCAAATTGTAATTATTGAAGACAATATTAGTGAATCTCAAACGAAAATGTGAAACAGAAAAATCTAAAAACGGTATGGGGTATTTTTCTGTTTCAAATTTTCGTTTGGGAGATGTTGATATTGTTTTCAACGATTAAATATTACAATTTCAGGTTTTGATCATGACGTTATTAGAAAAATATATTCATCCTAGGCTTGCAGAAAAGTCGATAAAAGTTTCACATTAAAATAAAAATGGATATATCCACCATCCAGTTGATTAGTCAGACATCTCCAAATACTAAGTTTTGAGATAATAAAGAAAATAATATTTGAATGCTCACCATAAATCAAATATTATTAAAAAATAAATCTGTGTTTTACACATAAAATGTGCTATAAAATAACAACGGGAGGCATAACGGTCGTATGTTAGAATGACATTTTGAAATATCTTATTAGTGACCCAGAAAACATCAACATTTAGTTTAATTCACTACAAGTTTTTCTGCATTATAATTGATTTGGTGGTGTTTATGATTAATGTGAGTACTGTACCAGATAGAGGGTACACTTTTATATACAGGGTGTAACCGGACGTACCCGAGGGATTTTAACCATCGATTCCTGACATTATTTGAAGTAAAAAATGTAAATGAAATTTTGGTCTCCGGTGATATTTTTGATGCTTTTTAAATTTATTTTTTCTACAAAAACATTAAAAATGGTAGGTGTTGGACAGTTGGAGGTGGGGTGAGGGGTTGGTCGGTTACTCTGCTAAGTGGAAAATAAATAAATTATTTTTTTTAACAAAACGAAAAAACGACTTAAAAAAATGCACTAAAAAGTAAAAAAAATATTTCGTATTCTTCTACAACTTCATAATCAACTTAGTTTTTCTACTCATCAATATGTAGGTACGATTGTTATTTTTGGAGTCGGTGTCAGCAAAGGTACTCGGCCCGGCGTGTTCACTTGACAGCCCCCCCTCACGCCGCGGTCCAGCTCTCGCCCCGTCAAGTTGCTTGTGCGACACAAGCACATCTCACCTATAACTATGTATTTAGTTACAAACCTACCTTGACTGACACCGACTCCAAAAATAAAAATCGTACCTACATATTGATGAGTAGAAAAAGTAAGTTGATTATGAAGTTGTAGAAGAATACGAAATTATTTTTTTACTTTTTAGTGCATTTTTTGAAGTCATTTTTTTGTTTCGTTAAATTTTTTTCATGGATCCGATAATCAGAACCTAACCAAACTCTCATCAAACTATCCTTGAAGTACATCCTTTCCAATAAAAAAAGAATCATCGAAATTGGTTGGCGTGATATTGAGTTATTCATCCTTTGTCGCGCACATACTTAATGCAAATTTAAGACTTATATGGTTTTCTCATTGATGCCATTATCAGAACTAGACCAAATTAAAATGGGACCACACGGGAAGCACCAGCTTTCAAATAAAAAAAGAATCATCAATATCGGTTCACCCAGTCGAAAGTTAAAAAAAAAAAAAATAAAAAACAACATAAAAAAAAAAAAAAAATACAGGCGAATTGAGAACCTCCTCCTTTTTGAAGTCGTTTAAAAACAAAAAAAAATGTCATCAAAAAAGTCACCAGAGACCAAAATTTCATTTGCATTTTTTACTCAAAATATGCTCAGGAATCGCTGGTTAAAATCCCTCGGGTACGTCCTGTTACACACCCTGTATAACTGCATACTCGACTCAAATTTCGATTTTTCGGAGATGTTTGTTTAATCAACTGGACGAGCAATATTTATCCAAGATACTCTCTAGATTGCATGTAATACGGGAAGAATCTTGCAATCATACATAAAGATAGCCAAAAAATATACATGAAAATGAAGATAATGTTGGTAATTCTTAATCCGAAGTTAGATACAGGTAAAGAGATAAATTAAGGGAAAGGGTCGAATTAGCCCAGCGATTAGAGCAGAGCCCCGGCAAGGCTAGCGAACCTGGGTTCATTTCCTAGATGTTCAATCTTATATTTTTCTATTTCAAAGTTTTGTTCGAGGGTCACTAATATTTTCTTGCGTTTCCATATCAATAAATTGAGGTATGACTTTTTAATGAGCTCCCCTGAATCCAAAATCGAATGCCATGATATCTCCTTTGCTCAAGGCATTTATTTTTTAAATCTGTTAACCCTTTGTACTCCGTTTTTACCGCCACGGCGACATAGTAAACTTTCTGACATAGTACACATTCTGACATAGTAAACATTCTGACATAGTAAACATTCTGACATAGTACATTCTGACATGAACTATAGGTTATTAGATATTATTGTTAAAAAATAAAAAGGTCGTTTTACAGCTATACACATTTGAATTCAGTTGTATACAGTACCCCCTGGTGTAATGTTGTGCTTTTTGCTCTGGTTATTCATAGCAATAACTACGCATTCATTTTATTTGATTTTTACTTAGCAATAAATATGGGAAAAATTTTGAATTCAGTGGTAAAGATGAGTTTGTTTTCGAAGTGCAAAGTTATTTTTCCGATGAAACTTCTATGGAAAAGGGCAGAAAAAGTAGGCAGATGGGAAACCAAAGAGTACTGTGACACGTGTCCTAACATGCCACGTATACATTTGGGTGACTGCTTTCTAAAATACCACATATTAAAAATTATAAAGATTAGAACATGCAAATTTTCTTTTATTAACCATCTTATATGATAATGAATACATATTTTTCAACATAACTACACCTTTTTATTTATTGCCTTACAAAAAAAAATATTTTTCTTATTTTCTAAAAATATCATAATTTTTCCTCATTATCTTACATTAAACTCTATGGAGTAGCTGGTACACCATATATTAACAAAAAATTTGAGTAGAAAGGGTTAAAACTCACAGGAAAACAAAATCCATCAGAATTTTGTCAAACGCTTGGGATTGGCCAAATTATTGAATATTTTTGTATCTTTCGGGGAAAGGGGGGGGGGGGGGGAGATATAGATATATCTTTCGCCGATAAAATGATGCTGATATGCCATACAAAAAAAATCGGAGTCGAAAGGGTTAAAACTCACAGGAAAATAAAATCCATCAGAATTTTGTCAAACACCCGGGATTGACCAAATTATTGAATTTTTTGTATCTTTCGGGGGGAGGGGGTATATAGGCATCTTTTGCCGATAAAATGATAAACGCACTTTGTTCTTTTACTCGATTACACCAGGAAATCAGTAAATCCTGTAAATCCATCCCGTAAGACACAAAATTCTTCCATTTCAAGGCCACTTCAATCCGCCAGATGTAACACAAAATCCGTCAAGATGGCAATACTGATTTCAATTTGGGAGAAACCCGGGAACTATTTATTGGATAAACAGCCACAGCACAGGTGGTTCGCTACGTTTGGTGACTTAGACTTAAATATTTTCTCTCTTTTAAAAATGCTTTGAAATTTTAACAATGTTTTTAAAATGAATAGAATTGTTATAATAATGAATCTGATTGCTTGTCTAACTTGTGCAGGTTGGCTTTGTGCAATGTGAATGCGGTGTTTGAGTTCTGCTGGTGCCTGTTTGTGTGCGTGAAGGGGGAGTTCCCGTGCCTGTCTGATGACCTGGTCAACATGTACCACGTGCTGCTGTCCTGCATCGACCTGGTGTACGGAAACGCCATCATGGCGCAGCGGAGGGACCTTATCAATCCCAACTTCAAAGGTGACCCTTCTACAAACTGGTTTAGTAACCCTTTCAGACCTGAATTAAAACTGGCAGTGGTAGGACACATTTGATCCTTGATAATTTTTTATTTTTTTTTAGTGTACCAACAATATAACATTTTATTCAATTTAACCCTTAAAGTCTATTTGTTCAGTTTTCGGATCAACTCAATATCAAATCGTCTATCTCCCTCACTATCATAGTGAGAAATATGATATAAACGTTGTTAGGAAGAGAAAAGACCATGCTTTATATTCAAATTCATAACTAACCACAAAACAAGTAAAATATTTTTGAAGCCAAAGTTTAGAATCACACTTTAAATTTATGACACTTTGAGAATTTTTTCTTAATTATTTTTACATAGAATGAAAAAAAGTGAGGTATCGATACCGTTTATAATAAATACATTAGTCTAATAAAATATGTATGTTTTTTTTTTTCCATTATCAATAATTTTAGTTAGAGAAAATCGTAAGGTGAGCCATTTTTAAAACTTTTTTATGTTTGCACGCAAAATAAATTTAAATTTCAAAAATTAAATGTTTATTTCGATTTATGAAATTTGAAAGTGTATTTTATCTCCTTTCAAAAACAGTTTTTAGTTTTTTGATAAGTTCAGAAATATTATTAGGCTGGGGTCAGACTCATAATTAAAATTTACGGATTACATAAGATTTTGACAGGTCCACTCACAGGAGCGTTTACATAAGCATCCGACTTGTGGTAATTAATGATCACGGAAGTTGGTCGGAGGTTCGACCTGTGTAAGTGCTCATGAGACCGTTTACATTTGTAAATTTATTTGCGGTAAGATGGCTTCCTGTCAACAACGACCTGCTACTGTCAAATTTACGCGATTTTGTCAATAAAGACGAAAAGGCTCAAATAAAGTGTTGAAATAGATTTTGGATTTAATTAAACAATTCTCCACTCGCTTTTGTACCGTCAAAGGCGGCAATTCATTTTGTTTTATCCGAATGACAGCTACCTGACATCTGCTGACAGCAACCGATTTCGAATTCAATATTTCAAATATGTAAATCTTAAAAACAAAAACATTAAGATTGGAAAGGATTGGTCTGATAATTAAATAGAAGGTTGCTCATTTTCCAGAAAACTTAATTAAGTGGAAATAAATACTAGTTTTGTAGGAAAAAATCCTATGAAAACAATTGTCTTTTTAATTTTTGACATTTCGCAACGGTGCGCGGGCGCATTTCGGAACTAAGGTAAGTCTCTTAGCTTATCAAACTGATTTTATAAGCTGTAAGAAGGCTGGAAATTCGCGCGGGCGCGAATAGACCTGTCAAAAACTTCTGAAAGAATAAGTTCTGTAACTTGCTATAAATTACGTTGTAAGTGACTTTTGGTGTCGTTTACATTGGTAATTTGGTCATAAATCGCTCTTGTAAGCTCGCTTACAAGAGCGATTTACAGGAAAAAACTTACTTGTCTAAACCCAGCCTTAGGATTGTATTGTAAGGTGGAAATATTTTAACCCTCTAACCAGTTGTGGCTCGAGCACTTCTTTGGCGGTGGGGATCGATATATGTTTTATGTATTGTACCGTAAATCTTACAACCCGTAGAATACAATATAAAATTTCTCAAAAAAAAATTTTACGAAAAAATTTAAAATTCTAATCATGCTAATCGGTTATCTAAACACAAAATAATATAAAATGTCTATTTATATATACTCGTATATACCAATTTACAATATAGTACAATAAAAATAAAGCTTTATGTTGCAAGATTATTATCGAACTTAATTTGAACGCGAGCGATTCCCACCTGTAACTCCGCAAACAAATGGTTCAGGGGGATCCAAAGAATTGTCACCATGGTATTCGAATTCACGTACGGGTGCGCATGCGCGGTTGCATACGATCGCGAAACAACAGAAGGAATCTATGGGGATAACTCGGATTGTCCCCCAAGTGCGCAGTAGATTCTGCGCACTGAGTAATACTCGTAGATCCGCTGTTCTCATGCGCCGTACATTGTTCGCTGTACGTGTGTCGGGTCCTATTAAAATCATCCGGAATCATTTTTTGCATATTATTTCTGCAAATGTTAATTACTTTTATGTTTAAAGAATTCATTCATTTTGGTGAAGACAAAGCATCGACTGTTATTTCCTTTAGTAAGTTTCGAGTGTAACTGGTGGGGACTATCCCCATTGTCCCCCTGTGAAGAACTGCCTCTGACATGATACGGTCGAGGCCAGAGTAGTTAAAAAATTACATAAAAATTTTACATGGATAAAATACCTTCAATCCTTCCATTTAAAAAAATCCAATAAACATAAAAATCACCTTTTAAAATATAAAAATGGCTACCGCCTGATCTACACAATAGAAAAATAGCACGCAAAGCCAGTTATACCAGAAATCTGCAAATGAAAACTGCCAATTTTTATTAGCTAAAGAAAAATGATGAAATCTATGCCTATTCAAATATACACACGGTCCGAAAGGGTCAACCTGTTGACTGCTGCTGACGAGAATTTGGAACTGCGTGTAAATTACCTTGATGAGTTTTACTCATCGAAATAAAAAAATTTTTTTTTTTTATTGTGATTGTTTTCTGTGTATCAGATGATATGTCTTATTATTCTTAATATAAATATTTCATCTTTATATCTTAACCAACTTTAGGCAGGAAGGATAGTTCCGATTCATTGTTACGCGGATGACAGTACAGACCACGATAGCTTTTTGTATGACAAGCCCCCAAAAGGCTCATAAACTCCCAACGGCTTGGAGGGCTTTAAGCAAAGAATGGATGGTTGGACCTCGAGAGTGTTTTCTCTTGAGGTAAAAATAATCTCATTGAATTTAATGTTTCAAAGACCCAATCTTGTCTGATTACGTCTAAAAGGGATCGAAATGAAAATCTAGTCTCCTTCAATAGAAGCAATCTTCCGAACAGGCCCTCCATTGATATACTTGGTGTAACCCTAAGTGACCAGCTCAGATATGGGGGCTCCATCGAAGCCAGAGTAAAGTTAGCCTCTCAAAAACTGGGCGTACTGTACAGGGCCCGCAGATACTTTAATAGTATACAACTGCTAACCCTGTACAAATCACAAGTGTGCCCCACGGTTGAATTTAGCAATTTCTGGTCTGGAGCTCCAAAATACCTGAAAAATACCCTCGACTCTGTACAGAAACGGGTGGTCCGTTTGATAGATTCTCCCATCTTAACAGAAGGATTGTAATCCTTAGAGCATAGGCGTTGGGTGGGAATGCTATCCTAGTTCTACCGGTAATACAAGGGAATTAGAAATTAGCGTCATTAAGCCCTTCGGTACCGGTGCATAGTCGGGAAACATGCCAAACGCGTGCCCAACATTTGTACACGGTTGACATTTGTCACATGAGAACAGGTCGCTTCTTCGACTCGTTCTTGTGTTCAACGGCTCGGCTGTGGAATGATTTGCCAGCCTCTGTGTTTCCTCCTTCCTGGGTCTCTTCAAGACCAATGTTCATTCCTTCCTCTCCTCAAAAAGACCCTCCACACAGCATCCCAGATGACATAGTAGAGAGTGTGGAGTTAATGTAAAAAAAGCAATGTTATATTATAAATACCCTCTTTTGTTTAAGCAACATAGTAAATGCTGGATCGAATGAACTAATTCTTAATAAATTTCCATGATTTCAGGGTTGCCAGCGAACTGGTCTTCGCCAAATTTTGAGCCACCGTCGGAGCCGCCATGCGTCATTTCCGTCCTCTGCGACACCTTCCAGGGCCTCTACCTGGAGGCCAAGTCCATGAAGCAGTACGCCTGGAAGACTGTCATCACCAAGTTCTTCAACAAATCTGTGAGTAATATATTTGTTGATACCTAGCATTCATCCTGTACCTTTTTTCCAAAATTATAATTCCTACCCACAAATGACTTTTTTTCCCTACCCACCTTATGCTGACTAAATACAATCCTGCGTCAGAGAGTTCAGAGGTGAAAGTGATGAACCAGCAGAATTAGACAAGCGAAGGAAGAAAAACAGGATTAGTAAGCATTCCTTGACTATCCTATGTGCTGTTTTGTGGGTACCTCTTTAACCCCTCCGAATTTTCGAGAATATTGGCTTTTGGTGTCTCTAACAAAATGTTATGTGTGGTCAGTCTTGCTCTATGGATGTGAAACATGGACCTTGAAAGTAAATACCATGAACAGGTTAGAGGCTTTTGAAATGTGGCTTCACCGGAGAATGCTCAAGGTCCCATGGACCGACATGATCACCAACACAGAAATTCTCAGGCGGGCTAGAGCAGATAGAGAACTGCTTACATTAATAAAAATCAGGAAAATTTCATATCTGGGTCATATACTTCGAGGGGAGAAGTATCACTTGCTCCATTTGATATTGAAAGGCAAGATAGAGGGTCGCCGAGGGCCTGGTAGGAGACAAATGTCTTGGCTGCGTAACATACGAGAGTGGACCGGCATTAGAAGTGTGGAGGAGCTATTCCGGGCAGCGCAAGACAGAGAGACACTCTCAAGAGTGATCGCAAACGTCGGGGGGACCTGATACGGCAAGAAGAACAAAATGACATTTTACGAAAACTTTTTGTTATTACCGCTTCACAATTAAAGCTCTATAAATGAAACATTTCTGAACGTATCTGAATTGTAAAAACTGTTTTAGAAAGGTTACAAAATAGGCTTTTAAATTATTTTATTACAAATAAATATTAGCATTTGTAAATATTAAAATTTAGAACGCAAACATTAAAAATAGGTAAAAATGACTCACGTGATGTTTTTATATGAAAACGGTACTAAAATCACAGATTATGCAAACAACAATACTTATTCTATTGTATATATGTGTAATAAACACTTTTGTCACCTCACTTTTTTATCATTTCATAATACATAAAAATATTTAATAAAAATTTAAAATGTGGAGGGCGGTGGAGCTGCTGGTAGCAAATAAATATTTATAAAATATTTAAAAATATTTTAAATAAATATTTTTTGGTAAATATTTTTGTCAACTACTCGACTGACAGCTGATTCCTGTTATGTATTTCCATAGATAACTTGATAGGGATGTGCAGTTTGATCTACTATCGACCTTTTACTTTTTGTTTTAGGGATGTAACTAAAACAATAACGGAGTTAGAACGATTTCTATGGAAACACACGCGCTGACGTATAAACACGCTTATTGTACTTGACTGCTGTCCTATTTTTAACGCTTATATCTGCTTACGTTGCGGAGGGGTTAAATCCCCAACAATATTTAACAAACTTCTTGATTACCTCCAAACTGCCCTAAGCTATATTCTTGCTACCACCCAGAAATCACTCGCTTTTAATGATATTTTTTCAGTCAGAATCTTGGTTTCTAGTTATATTTAAGTACACTAATTAAAATACCTTGCATTGCTTTGCTGCCAATTTTAGATTTTTTTTCCTTATTTGTAAGTAAGGTATTTGTGTATTTGTGGCGTAGTCCAGCGGTAAGGCTCTTGACTAGCACTCCGAAGGTCGCGGGATCGAATCCCGGCGTGTAAATAAATTTTATTTGATTAATTTGTGTTATTTCACAATTTACTCATTTAAAAAAATATATAGTATATTTGCGGCACGTTCCAGAGTGGAAGATACTCTCAGTATCGCCCTGGTGTAAGACCACCATTCAGAATTGAAACGTTGCTTGAAATGGTGTTAGCCGTGTTTGGTAACCAGGTCTGAATAGCCAGGTACTTCCCCACCTCCCTCTTCCCATCTCCTTCCCTTCCCCATTACCTTCAGCCTCACAACATACCCCAATTGGGGATGCCATAGTCCCACTGGCTCCAGACGGGAGCAGTTGGGACTCTTGTGCGGTATTCATGTAAAAAAAAAAAATTAAGTAGAAGTTTACGATTTTATTATATTGTTTTTATAAATCCTACGAATATGTGATAATCGACAAAAGATAGGTGAATTCATTAGCTATATAGAACTATATAGCTAATGAATTATATCAGTTTGTATTTCTCTATATTAAAATTCAGAGGCATGATTTTTTTTAATGTGGGCGGAAAATATTATTCAAAACGGTCACCACAAAAATTTCGAGCAATTGGAGAGAAAAGTTTTAAATTACGCTGTCGCTCCAGTGGATATACATTTTATAAATTTCTCAATGATTATAATAGTTTTGTCATTTATATTTTAAAGTATATCAGTGCCTATCAATACATAATATGTAATTGTTTACTTGAATATCCAAATTAGCATTTTTTGAGCTGAAACTTCTATAGTCCCGCTGTGATTCGGATTTCGGATGAAACGGAAATGATGATTACTGCACCTGCGACTAGGGAATGCAATCCCACAAGACCATGTCAATCCAGGTATTTGCGGGACTGAACAATCTAAGTCCCGCTGGATTCAGGTATTTGCGGGATCCAGCAGGGTGGACTTAGATATCTAATCAATCGTATAATAAAGACCTAATACCTCGATCTACCAACCTTGTTTTTAGAGTTTTAAATTTATAACTAATCAAACAAGTTCTTTGGGACATTTTAAATGGTTTATTAATATACCTTTAGTTAGACATAGGTAAAGTTTTAGTCATAAATTGGCAAAGAAGAAGATAAAACATAAATTTACCTAACAACTTAAATTTAAATAATAACGTTCACACGGTAAACAATATTCTTGTACAATAAGCATCATAAGTTTAAACATTATTTTGGAAATAGCTTCGTAAAAAAGTTGAAGTATTAATTGTGTCGTCTGATAAACGGCTACTGATATTGTACACAATGTAGCCAGTAGCAAGAAAAAGCTCGTTCAGCTTCCACGTTGGTTGGCACAATAGTCATTAGCGCATTGTAAGTGAGTTGAAGGTATGTGCCTTTTAATCCACCCGACTCGAAGTAATTCATTTCCTTCTTTATCAAAACCTCAAGGTTGCTCACATTGCCAGATCTAGGTTGTTGGGCTGTTGATCTAGAGCTATTCATACTAATCAAAGTAAGTTCAAGTTCGTCTTGAAGTGACATTGGTGTGACGTTACAGAGAAGTGAATACGCTTCTCTGTAATCCCGCCAGTCCAGCGGGAACCCGCAAAATTTTCGACCGAGATTAGTCCCGCAAAATGTCTGCGGGATCTTGGTATTTCGGGATCCCGGTATACTGGGATTGCATTCCCTACCTGCGACGCATCACATGCGCTCATTGGCTGCTTTGAGTATGATGTCACTTTTAACCCAATTATCGATCAATAATTACCCATGCATCGTGTGAAATCTCGGAAAGAATACTTTTGAAGTAATATTTTTTGCATTTATTTCAAACTATCGTTTAATTTGTTTACCGAAACACGTTCTTTGAACAATAAACTATCGATAAAAATAACATAACTTGTGTTTATTTGATGAATTGATAGTTTTATCGAAGTTTTTGTGACCAAACATCAACTGACTTTGACAGCTCGTTTCGCGGTAAAATGCGACCCAACTATTGCCACAAATAAATTATTTTAAAATACTCTGGTGCTGCCAGGCAAATGAAATTTCTAGCAGTATCGGGAATACTGTTGGCGCAAGCTGTTCTGACCTTGTTCTTGATACAGTTTCTTTATACATAAGGGTCAAAAATTTTTGACGGATCACCGTCCCGCCGCTTCCCGAGCGGCCAGCTGCGGGTTAAAGGCTCCTATTGGTTGAGATATGCGTCCCACTGAGTCCCGAGCGGCCAGCTGCGGGTTAAAGGCTCCTATTGGTTTAGATATGAAACAAATTACAATAGGTCTGCGCTCATTGGTCGCTTTGATTATGAACTCACTTTTCAAGTATTTTGAGATTGTTTTGGTAAAGTTTCGCTTTTACCGCTTGTAAAACTGCACTCGCATTTTTTTTTACAAACTATTTTGGGATTGGCTTATTGAAGTAAATTAGTCTGACAAATACAACAATGGATTAATTAATAAGCTTATAAAAAATGGTATACGCCTTTCGGAGTGACTTTGATCACCATGTTTTTTTATTGACTTCCCAAACACAGGTACAATTTTTGTTTTCATATTTTTGTATATTTTCACCTCTGGAACAATCAAAAATTTATTTTCTCTGATCTATCCTGGGAAAACTACTTCTGGTAGTTTAAATAATATTTTTATAAATATATAAACTCATTACCTGGTAAGGCGGTGCAATTTACAAAAACATATGTAATTGAAAAAAAAAAAAACAATTAAGTTATTATGAAAATAGAATCAGCTGGTGGTCAGTGAAAATTTAGCAACATCCAAAAAATGAATGTGTGCAATAAGTAGGACATTATTTTAATTTGAGAGGTGGGTTCAGGTATGGGTACCGCTACCCTGTGATATATTTATTGGATAACCAACACCTCTGCCGTAGTCCACCCCAAGTGGCTCGCTATGTTTGGTGACTTGGCTAGGGTGCTAGGGTTCATGGGGTGGCGGTGGATGCTTTTGCCTACATTCTATGTGGTGGACAGGATCAGGAGAGACTGGTTGAGGGAGGGACCTTTTGACCTCTCCAACCGAACT
This sequence comes from Limnephilus rhombicus, assembly GCA_929108145.2. NCBI lineage: Eukaryota > Metazoa > Arthropoda > Insecta > Trichoptera > Limnephilidae > Limnephilus > Limnephilus rhombicus. Next base: position 45,067,804 of record OV815283.1, read on the forward strand.
CTCTCGACTCATCGCCTTGCCCCGCTCTAGGAGGGATGGATTCATACTTTCGTCACTCCCAGGTTCCTACCTACCCCTCATACCTTTTTCCTTCCAGAAATTCCTCTCCTTCCTTTCCCTAAATGACACAGCATCCCCAAAGATGGCATAGGCCCTAAGAGAATTTTTCCTCAGAGCCTCCTCCTCCTTAGTGGGCATACATTAATTACGTGAACTTGAAATGGGGGGGAAGGGTTTAAAAAATATATTCGATTAGAAAAAAAGTAACAGAAATCATTCCGAGTTTTTAAAAGAAAAAAAAATGTAGGGACAATGTAGACAATTAACAACTGCAGTATAATCTCACCAAGGTAGGGGAGGAGTCTCAATTGAAAAAAAAGCTCACGTAATTAATGTATGCCCCTTGGGTGTGGAGATAATAGAAAAAAATTAAGTAATAAAACACACCGAATTTTCCGACAAATGTCTTTAAAACAAAGCTATTTGTATAGTTTCAATGTTAGAAATTGACTAAGTCACCCCATTATGATCTTTAATAAAAAGCTATTTGTATAGTTTCAAGGTTAGAAATTGACTAAGTCACCCCATTATGATCTTCAATAAAAAGCTATTTGTATAGTTTCAAGGTTAAAAATAGATAAAGTCACCCCATTTTATGGTAATCTATTTGCCAAACTTGATTGTCTTCCTACGCCTGGAACTTTGTAATAATTATTTATGATAATTTTCACTTTTCAGATATTAAAAGGAGACGAGAAACTGTTCACAGGATTATTAGATTTATCGACTTTTGATTTTAATCTCAAGTCCCTAAATAAGGTCTACGAAACCTTTGTGCTGAGCGTGGGAGAATTCGATGAAAGAATATTCTTGGGTATGTATTATTGCACTCATATTAAATATTACGTATTTCCTTGAAGAAAAAGTTAATACTAATAAATTTAAATGAAAATATGATTAAGTCAAATTTTAAAAATTTTAAGCAACCCCCGACACAAAAAAGAGTTGATGATCTTGAAACACCTGAAGAGATTTTCATGAATTGTAGCTAAGAACCATCTCAATCACGTCAGCTTTCAAACAAAAAAACGCATCATAATCGGTCCATTCGTTTAAGAGCTACGATGCCACAGACAGACAAACAGACACATCAAACTTATATCACCTCTCATTGCGTCGGGGTTTAAAAAGAACCAGACACAGAAAAATAAATTTCTTGTCTTACCAGGACAAACGCCTTAACCAATTCGGCCATTGGGATCTCTTATTTTTAAGTCATTTTTGTTAATCTCATTGATTTATTGATCTCGATTAATGGGTTTAAACTTCATAAGTATTAAATAACAAGAGTAATTTCAATAAAAAAAAATTTCATTCAGACTTTTAGGATAAATTTAAATCACCAAATATTTGAAGTTAATTTTCAAGTTCTTTGTAAGTTCTATTCAAGTTCTGTTAGTATTTTATTATAAGCCAGTTGCTTCGTAAAACTGAAATAATCACAGAAGTTGAATAGATCTTTCACAGAATGTGAAAATTAACTTCAAATGTTTGATCACTAGAAAAGTTCTGTAGGTGTCACACATAAATAAAACCAGATATGTTTATCTGAGGCACTATCGAGGTTACAAACCAATTCTCTAGAATTTTGTGACCATTTAAAAAAAGGTTGCAGCCAACAATATGGGAAAAATTAGTCAAAGATAAAATTGTTTATTCTGAATTTGAAATATGAGATTGACAAAGATGATTTAAAAATCAGAGGTCCCAATGGCCGAGTTGTTTAAGACGTTTGTCCCGGTAAGACAAGAGATCTTGGGTTCAAGTCCCAGTTGTGACAATAACCTTTTTATTTTTCAGTGTCTTGTTCTTTGTCATTTTTTGTTTATATTTAGTAGTATTATCTTCTTCGTCAGTGATATATTACATTGACGGGTATAACCTTCAAAAGTTATTATAACAATAGTTATTCCAATAAAAAATTATTAGATATTTATTTGTAACTTTCCGTAAAAAAAATATAATACAAGCTCCACACTGCTCGCGAAGTTCCTCGACGAAATATTCGGGAAGGTTGACCGAAGTTCGAAGTACGTCACTACACACTCGTTCAACTTCGCGAGAAACTCATTCGCGCGGTGGTGCCGTCACGACTCGCACGTCATGGACGTTCAAGTCTGCTGCCGTTGCAATGTGCACGCTCGCGTATTATAATTTACCTACACTGCATACCACGTCAGCTCGAAGACATTTCATATACCTAGCTCCTAAAATATATGCTAAAAATATAAATATGCTATTATTATATTTATTATAAAATTTTGCAATTCAATTTAATTTGTACAACTTATAATTTAATTTATCAACCATTACAAATGTATAATTTCCAATCTGTAAACTTCACCCGCATAACACAGGGACATCCCTAGCATGGCGGATGAAATAACACAAAAAACTAAACAGTGTACAATATTCTTATAACAAATTAATAAATAAATAAATAACTTTGTGCATATTTATAAAAAAAGGAGGAAAAGAAGATGGTGGATGATTGCAGTTGCAATGCACCGGAACAGAATTAGGTTAGTTTAGTCAATTAAACTATGAGAAGAGAACTACCGGGAATAAATAAATAAATTGGTACAAAAGGATTGTGTTTTTTTAATTTATTGTATTTTTCACAGCTAAAAAATAATTACTAGCACGGACGTGCGCTCGCGACGACGTATTGAAGCGAACTGAAGTCCGAGTAGTGTAGAGAGGCACTTCGTGTAGGCACTTCGTGTAGGCACTTCGTGCAACTTCGAGTCCTTTGACTCGGGCACAAAAACCGACAAAAAATGGAGGTCGCCCGAGGCGAGCCAAGGTTGGACGAAGTAAGACGAAGTGCCCCTCCGCACTATCGTATTCGGCTAACCTCGTTCAACTTCGCGAGTATTGTGGAGCTAGAGTAACACTTAAATTAAAATTATGAATAGGTACTTTATTTACATTATTTATTATAAATATGTTTATTAATTTAATTTTTAAATATTTCCAGGAGAACAGGGAACCCCGTCCAAAACATCAGGGAGTGAAATATCCAAAGCCATCGCCTCTTTTCCACCCGTAAGTGATTTTCATAATTATTTCTGCAATTTTTTAAAAGGCCGCCAAATAGTTCATGTAATTTGTCTGTAGACTAATCTGAGCTACGGTGATGTTTTTTTGGTCGATATCTTATAGTCTACTAATTTTTGTTTTAGTTTCCATTCCAAGGGTTGGATTGGGAAAAAATATTTCAACGCAATGTATAAGCTAAAAACTTATAATTTTAGTAATTTTTTAAATTTACTGAGCCGCATTTTATTAGCAGGTCTGTAGCTTCAATTTGTCATTCCTTCCGGTGTACAACTTTACCCAATATCTGGGGTGTTAACCGCTGGGAGGCCGGAGACGCGCCGGCGCGCGCGTCATATGCGCATGCGCGAGAAAATAATTCAAATATTTGAATAATCCATCCGACAAAAAACTTTTGGTCCACGATTTTGGACCTTCTATGTACACAATTTGTATGGAGAACAGTGTCAGAATCGCTTGCGCTGTCATTACTCTCGGAGACGCTACAAGTTTCATTCACCTAGTCACCCTGGAATATTTTTAAAACGATATCTTCTATGACAATCGGCTGTCAGAATTTGCCGCGAATTTAACGGTCGCAATTAATGGGTGTATCGCGAATAAAACGATCATAAAACCTATTAATTTACGTAATAAATGCAAGTAATGTGGTTTTAGTAGATAGCTTATTGTGTTGTGAACGTGTTTCAGTTAATAAAATATACAATAGCTCAAAATTTATCAACAAAACATTCAATTCAAAATTCAAAGTTGTGGTTTTTTAGTGTTTTTTTGCGAAGTTCCGCGAATTTCCGCTAAATGTCACGGCCTTTGACCGGTTAAGGGCCATTTTCTCGTACACTTTGGGCGAGAAGGGTAGTTCTACTTTTTATGCTGGTCATACTCGAATGCCTGGAAAGGCATTGCTGTCAAATATTTTTGTAAGAATATTAGAATGTAGAACCCCAATTGGTTCGCTACATTTGGTGACTTAGCAGGGATGCCCTGTTCATGGAGTGAGGTTTGTCCGGGTCTTGGCGGATGCATCTCCACCAGCCCACCAGCTGCATGGCAGGCCGGATCGGGAGAGAGTAGTTGAGGGAGTCCCTTTGACTTCTCCAGCCATACTCTCTCGGAACATTGCCTTGCACTAGTGGGAGGGATGGATTATACGTCCGTCACTCCTGGACACACTGACCCCCAGATTCATACCCACTTCTAAGACCCCTTTCCTTCCCAGAACTTCCACTTTTTTCTTTCCTAAAAAGACCCTCCACACAGCATTCTCAAAGATGACATAGGCCCTGAGGAGAATTACTTTCCTAAGGGGGGTCTCCTGTGTGGAGCTAATATAAAAAAAATAAGTTCCCTCATAAGTTTTTTTTTTTTGTTCTTTTTTCTGTTTTTTTTCGGTTCTTCGGCCCAAAATTGGCCCAATTTTTCCCACATATAAGGTTTTCCTGCTTAAGAAGTTTGTTTTTTCCGGTCCCTTGGAAAACTTCTTAACCTGTTAACCCGTCAAAGGCCAGGAAATTCCAGGAAAAATACGGAAATTTCGTAACAAAACACGATTTTGAATTTGGAATTGAATGTTTTGTTGATTAATTTTGAGCTATTGTATATTTTATTGACTGAAACACGTTCACAACACAATAAACTATGTACCAAAACAACATTACTTGCATTTATTACGTAAATTAATAGGTTTTACGATGTTTTAGTCGCGGAACACGCATTTATTGCGATGGTTAAAATCGCGGCAAATTCTGACAGAGCATTGTCATAGACGAAATCGTTTTAAAAATATTCCAGGGATGCAAGGTGAATGAAACTTTTAGCGTCTCCGAGAGTAATGATGGCGCAAGCGATTCTGACACTGTTCTTCATACAAATTCTGTACATAGAAGGGCCAAAATCGCAGACCAAAAGTTTTTTGTCGGAATTATTAATCAAATATTTGAATTATTTTCTCACGCATGCGCATATGACGCGCGCGCCGGCGCGTCTCCGGCAAATAACCGGTTAAAGGCTAGGAAAAAAACGGGAATTCCCTAACAAAGCACCACTTTGAATTTTGAATTGAATGTTTTGTGGATTAATTTTGAGCTGTCGTATTACTGTACCATCGTGTCGTTTTACTGTACCTAAAACATAAATAAAAATGTGTACTAATTTTGTATGGATTAGTTATTTGTGTATATGTGATTGTTTTGTTAACCTTCCAGCCGAACATCCGCAGCCTGGTGGGGGATACGCCTCTGACGGGACGTCGCCACCTCAAGCACAAGAGTGAGCTGCTCACGCCCGTGTCCAGCGCCACCAATTCTGTGGAGAAGTTGTACGCCTATCTGACCGGCTGCACCAATAGTCCGTCTGCCTCTCTCCTCGCTAGAGTCAAGTGAGTTTATATTTATATCTTAACCGGTGGAAAAGTTTTATTTCGTTCCGTGAAAATAATTACGCGGTCAATGATGCCGGGTAACCGTGACCCGAATTTTATCAATGGGTTGTACCAAAACTGAAAGGGTTATCTTTTTTTTTTTTTTTCAATTATTTCTGGCTTTCACCCTTCAAGGGTGTTCTAGGCCATCATTTATAATTACAGAGAAAGGAAAGGTGAATTTATATATTAATTTTATTTAAATGAGCAAATTTCAGAATTTTATGGAAGATTGGAGTAGAGTTCAGACTTAGAAGAGATGAAATGTTGAATGGAGGAGAGGCAATTTTTGATAACGCTTGATAGAAGAGAGGATATTTATTTAGAGAGGGACAATCAAAAAATATGTGATCTAAAGTTCCCACATCTAGACCACAGAACGTACAGTCTGGGGAGTCAAGCACATGAATTTTATAAAGGTGAGAAGGAACGGAACAATGTCCGATTCTCATACGAATAAGTAAGGAAATTTCTTTTTTGGAAAAATGGGGGAATTTTTGAAACCACGGTTTTGATGGGATAGTCCTTTGAATTGAGGCGTAATGGGCACCCTTGGATTGACTAGCAATGTTCCAATACTCTGTCCAAACATTGCGGGATCTATCTTTGATGATGGAAAAAATATCAGACAGGGGAATATGGTTTACGAGGGTAACGGTAGGGTTAGACGCTCCTTGTTTAGCCAAGGAATCAGCAATATCGTTACCCACTATGCCAACATGTCCAGGAATCCAAATCAGAGTGACAGTTTTTCCAGAGCTTTGAATGGAGGTTATCAATACTCGAATAAGACATACAAAGTGATCATCAGGATGAAGAAGAGGACTGGTTTTAAGTTTTTGGAGGGAACTGAGAGAGTCAGAGAGAACAAGAGAATGTTCAAAATTATTTTTTATTATATATTTGAGAGATTCAATAATCGCAATGCACTCGGCAGAAAATATTGAAAATTGGTTTGAAATTGAATAAAATATTCTTTCATTAGAATTATTGTGGTAAACGTTAATACCAATACCACAATTAGGAGAGTCCGGAGATTTGGAGCCATCAGTAAATAAAAGAGAAGAGTTGGGCCATTTAGAAGAAATAATGTCATTGAACATATTATTGACAGTGCGGGCTGGGAGATTGGAATGACTTTTAAGGATGCCGATCCCTTCTAAAATCGTTGGGGATAGGGTGACGTGACTATATTTTAATTTGTACAAAGGAAGAAGATCATTTTTGATAATTTGAAGCTCTGAGAGAGAGCGAAAATTTTTACAGATGGCAGGGAGAGGTTTAGTTCGAGCTCTGATTGTAGATGAATGTGTTGAGTCGATGAACAACGAGACTCTGGGAATAACCTGATGACTTTTAGAATTTAAACATTTAAGAACAAATTTGTCAGCAAATAGTTGACGCCTTAAATAAAGAGGAGGATCAGAACATTCTACTTGAAGGGAATTGATAGGCGACGATTGCATCGCGCCAGTTATTATTCGCAATGACTTAGATTGAATTTTGTCTAATTTACTGAGTGCATTTTTGGATGCAGTACTAAAAAGTGGGCAGGCATAGTCGAGATGACTTCGAATAAGTGCATTGTAGAGCAACCTAATGCAGATAGGATGAGCACCCCACCAAACGCCAGTCAATGATCTGATAATATTTAAATTTTTTTCACATTTAGTAACTATATTATTAATGTGGGAAGACCATTTAAGTTTCCTATCAAATGTTACTCCCAAAAATTTTACTTCGGAAGCATTGGGGATTGGCGAGTTTTTAAATAAAATTTGAACAGGGGGATTATTATGACGATTTGAGAAGGTAACACATTGACTCTTTTGTACTGAAAGTTCAAGACCATTTAAAGTAAGCCATGTGCAAAGGGCATCCATGGCTTCATTAAGATATTTGACGGCGGATGGAATGATTTTGGATGATAAGAAGAAAGCTATGTCATCTGCGAACTCAACGACTTTTACTTGAGGGGGAATGGTGACATGCATATCGTGTGTGTATATATTATACAGTAAGGGGGATAATACATCGCCTTGGGGTAAACCCTTCCAAATTGACCTACTCTGAGGAGTAACATCTGGTAGCTCAATGAAAATTTTCCTATCGAGAAAAAGATTAATAATAGATTGGACAAACATGAGGGGTAAGCCAAGGCCTAAAAGTTTTTTTTTAAGAATTGGGATGGAAACATTGTCAAAGGCGCCTTCTATGTCTATAAAGACTGCAAGACATACTTCTTTGTTAGAAATGGATAAATTAATATCAGTGCTGATGATGGCAAGGTTATCTTGTGTAGATTTCTTTTTCCTAAATCCAAATTGGGATGGAGAGAGAAGATGATTACTCTCGACAAAAAATTCTAACCGGTTTTTAATTAATTTTTCATAAATTTTACTAAGGGTGGATGAAAGAGCAATTGGCCTATAGTTGGATCCAGAATTGGGTGATTTGTTTAATTTTAGAATTGGGATGATTATTTGAGAACTCCAGTCATCAGGTATTATGCCAGTCTGGAAGATTTTATTTAAGATGCGTAAAAAGTGATTTAGAACATTATCATTACTATTTTTGATAATGCTATAAGGTATACCATCTCTGCCTGGAGATGAGTCCTTGACTGTTGATAAACAATTTTTTAATTCAATTAAAGTGAATGGAGAGTCTAGCCAATGATCAGACATAGGAGTGTTGTGGATTGGAGTTATTTCATCTAAGTTAGGTACAGAAGGGGGGGCAATTTTGTCCAAGAACTCGTCTATCCATTTAGAATGAGAAGCTCGAGGAGATGTTGGACTGAAGGAGGATCGAAATCTTCGAATCATAGACCAAACTTCCGAAATTGGAGTGTTCGGAGATACTGAACTGCAGAAGTTGTACCACCCGGATCTTTTTTTTGACCTCAATACCCTTTTGGCATTGGCTTCGGCATTTTTGTATATGAGATAGTTCTCCATAGTCATATTGTGACGATAGGAAAGAGATTTAGCTTTCCGAATTCTCACTACTTTGGAACATTCCTCATCCCACCAGGGAGTCGGAGGGAGTTTTTTGAGAGATTTGGTTTTAGGGGGAGGATTTGATTTATTGATTGCAGTTACGAGCATTGATTTGAAGTTATCGTAGTCATCTTTGACAGATAATGTATCGGTATAGGATAAATTTTGTATAAACTTATCCATATGTGAGTTAAATTCGTCCCATTTGATGTGTTTTGTTTTAATCTTTGTCGAAATATGGGACTTGTCTGAATGGAAAGAAGTTTGATAAGTGATGGTGATCGGGAAATGATCACTGGAGCAAGGGTCGGGGGACACCACCCACGAGGAGAGAGGTGCCAGATTAGTAGAGCATATGGAGAGATCCACTGCACTGGGGTTTGTGTTGGGGCGAGAGATTCTAGTAGGAGATCCGTCATTCAAAAGAAAAAGGTTGGATTCATCTAGGAAATCCATCATACTTCGACCGTCTCGATCACAGAAAGCAGAACCCCAGACGGGGGAATGGGCATTAAAATCACCCAATAAAAAGAAAGGAGGGCTTAGTTGACGGACAATTTGCAACCACGCTTGTTTATTGAAGTGCGATGTTGGGGGAAGATAGATAGAAACAAAGGAAGTGTCCTTTATTTTAGCTGCAACCATTTGAAAGTCAGCATTGGGGGGTTTGATATTAATTGGGAAAAACGAAAGGGATTTTTTAATAAAAAGGGCAGCACCACCGCCCGTACCTTCCGGGCGATCATCGCGGAGACAGGAGTACCCTCCCACATTAAAGTGGGTGGATGGAGTAAACCATGTCTCCGAGATAGCAGCCACAGAAACAAGGTTTGAATTTAATAGGTTAAGAAGGTTCGATTTGTTAGAAATAGCACTGCGGCTATTCCACTGAAGAATTCTGACATCTTGAAGAGCCATTTTGAATAAATGATTTTAATGTGGAAATAATAGAAGCAGCGTTGGACGGTAGATTAGTTTGAGAAGAAATTAGGTCAATTAGAAGCATAATAAGAGTTTGAATAAATGAAGAATTATCTTGGGAGAATTGTTCAGAAAGCTTTTGATGGTTTGTTGAGGATGAATTATAATTGTTTGCGCACCCATTTGTGGCATTTGAAAGAGGTGAACCATTGGGATTTAAGAGAAGTGAGTTGTGTTGTTGCTGATCGTATCCAGGAGCCGGTTTAGAGATAGGGTTTTTGTATGTGAATTTAGTTGAACGAGAAGATGTTGAGGAGGAGGCGGGTGGGTTAGATGAAGAGTTACTGGATAAAACCTCAGCAAATGATTTTTTGACAGGCGGGAATAGTTTAGAAGCCTGCAGAAAAGACAAGTTCTCAGAGGCCATAGAAATTTTTATATTTTTTTGGCGAGATTGTTCCGGACAAGAAGAGTTAATGGCGGAATGAGCACCTGAGCAGTTAAAACATTTAGGTGAAGAGAGAGAAGAACATTGGTCAGCCGTGTGGTTTTCTCCACATTTGAAACATCTGGGAGGGGATCTGCATGCAGCTTTGGTATGACCAAAACGACAGCAATTGTAACATTTAGTGGTGGGATAAGTATACATTTCAACTGGTAAGGAGTTGAAAAATAAATAAATATGGGAGGGAAGAGATTGTCCTTCAAATGTGATGACGACAGATTGGGAGGGCTTCCAGGAAACGATGCCCTCAGAAGAGTCCTTATAATTTAACCTCCTGGCTTTTATGGGATTGCCGATATGTTGGGGGGTTGAAAGTGAAGACAGGATTTCTGGAATGGACAGATCAGTCGAGATACCTCTGACGAGGCCCATTCGAGTGACATTGAAAGTTGGGATGTACGCCTTGAATTTAGAATTTGATGAAATAAATATGTTTTTGATAAAGTTGTTGGCGGCTGAACCTGAGAGGAATTCAACAGAGATTCGGAAGCGACCCTCAGCTTTTACACCTCCAGGCTTAATCGAAAGGTTCTTGCTATTTGATAGAAATTTACCAAATTCAAGAGGGTGGATAGTTTTACCTTGCTCAGTTTTTTGAGCGTACACAATGAACGGGCCACAGGAATGAGGAGAATAAAAGTTTGTAGGAGGAGGTTGAGGAAGAGCAGGTGAAGACTGAGAAGAAGGAGAGTCATGTTTTATTGAGGAAGAGGGACTAAACTTCCTTTTTTTTGTGGTAGTCAGAATGACAGATTCACTGTCTGAAATTACTACATTTTCACCATCTGGGGGGTCAGGGGGAGGATCTGGGGGCTTTTTAGGGTGTCCAGGGGGGTCCTCCTCCATTGTTCACAAAATTACAAAAGAAAAAATGTATGGAAAGTGACAGAAATAAAAAAGGTTATAAATATCTGGAAATCAGCGACGAAAAGTGACTCCTGGAAGATCAGAGGGGAGAAGAATCCTCAAGGAACAACACACTACACTTTTATTGACCAGAAAACATAAAAATATTAGTTAAAATAATAAAAAAAGATTATTTTTTCCTAGGCAAAAACAAAATAACTGTGACAGCCAGATGTTCAAAATTAGAATCAAAGGGTTATCTTGATTTTGAAAATTATTTATTATTTATGGGTTCCTTGCTCATAAAAAAAAATATAAATAATACCAGTATATTTTATAAATCAACTTTTTATTATCTTAGTAAGAAACATATGCAAAGTCAACTATGAAAACATTACTATAGAATTTCATTTCAACTATAGGACATATTTACCCGTTTTCCTCCTATATCTCCTGTATTTCCTTCCGCAAGCGGCGTCGCACTGAGCACGACGGCGGTGTGGGTAGAAGGGGGTTGTATTTCCAGCTACTCAAGGGCTCAAGTCGGAACGGTTGACAGGAAAAAAAAATAGCCATTTAAATCGCCTCGGGTCATTGTGACCCAGCGTCATCGACGCCGGGTTAAGAAGTTTGTTTTTTCCGGTCCACTGGATAACTTCTTAAGAGGGTTTCACTGTATATGAATTTGTAGGGCTAGCCGCGGTGGTAATCGGCTGCGAAAATTTGATTTACACGGAAAATATTGTATGTTTATGAATTTACTTTGAATGTAGGGCCAACCGTGGCGGTAAACTCTGCTAAAATTCAATTTACACCGGTATCCAAAGTATCTGAAGAACCTATCTGAATTTGAAATTACGGCAGAGGAATTCAATTTTCAGCGATTTTTAACGAAAATTTTTTTTCATATAATTCCCGGGTGAACATCACCACTACTAATTGCAGTCTGGTGTGGAATGAACATGTGTATAATTCCTGATTTCTTCTATTATTCCAGAGACTGCAAGGAGAATACGATGGAAGAACTGGTGGCTCGGCAGAAGGACATGGGCGCCCTGTTCCTGGTGGCGTACGCGCCGCTCAGCTCCGAGGAGATGGCCGGCACTCGCCTCAATCTGGCCGAGGTTCTCTACTATCGCCTTCTGGAGCAGATCATCCTCGATGAGATCAGGAAGAAGCCTCATGTGGATCTGCAGGTATTGTTAGCGCCCCCTATGCAAGCCATGCAAATTCAGTTGGTCTTTGGAAATGGCCCGTGATTTATAATACTTTTGTGAAATGTCTTTATTTTTGATACTGACAATTTGTGGTGGAATTTCATTTTAATAATATAATAAAACACATATAAAACTTATTTCCACTTAATTTTTTACCAGAATTGGTTTCAGCTCGTTAAGACTGTCATACCAGCAAATCATAATTTCGGTTCCGACTATAGCGCTCACACATCAGCGGTCGTGAGCGGACGTTTTTGGAACTAGATTTCGTTCCGCAGCAAGCTTGGTTTCGCGTATCTACTAGGACTATCTCACGCGGAGCTAGGGCTGGCTACAGTATGGGTCAGGTGAAGATGTTGAATTCTCGTTTCCAGAATTTTAATTAGTAGTAGGCAGTTATTTGTAATTTGTACATCGAAGTACATAAACACAAATATATACAAATGAAATGCGTAAACACAGTAGGTATAAAGTAGATGATATAATATAGACATGAATAAAAAATTTGTTATAATTTTTAAATATTTTGTTTTTTAATTGTACTTTAATCAAATTAACCGAGTAATATTCAGTTGGATTGTAAAAAATGTCTCATTTTGAAATATTTATTCGTGTGCACAATGGCATTATTAATAGATTAAAACGGAAAATAATATGAAATATATTGATAATAGACTAATATAATAGTGACTTAGTCATTAGAACAGAAATTATTAACAAAAACACAATTTGAATTACACAATCACAAATTAAAACTGTCATTTTGACGGGAATTTCAAGCGTATGGTGTCTGGCCTCTCTTTCGCAGTCCGTTAATGACATTTTTTATTATTAATAGTTCAAAACAGATATTTTACAGTATTTATTGTGTGTAACTATTTTTTGATAATTTTTACAACGTGCTTACACCATATACCTACTATAATTGTTTAATAGGCCAATTGCATCACATTTTTTTTTTAAATTCCGGTTTAGGCAAATATTCTAAGACATTCTGTATTTTTTTTTAATCGTATTTTTGAAACCCTGGGGATTTTTTGAAAATTTCAATCCGAAAAATCAGACCATTTTTTATAAACCGGAAAGACGGGACATAATTTTATGGGTGCGAAAAAATGATAATTACATGGTCGAAAAACATTTAAAAAAAAATAACGTTTTCCACAAGAAAGGGCACAGGAGAATAACGAGGCATACCAAAAATATTACATCTCATAAATATTTTTTTCCTTGATCCATCTTATTGATCATAAATCAATTATAATGTTCAACGTCTATATTACTAAATACAATGTAATATACTTGTACTTGTAAATTATAATAATAATAAGAAAATTATAAAATTTGATTTTATTAAAATCAGCACCACGTGCCAACATAAGCCACCATAAGCCAACGTGTATATAAGGTAGTGGTGTATGCGTGTAACGCCGGGCACGCTAGTAAATTATTGTTTATAATTAACACGGCAATCACAATTGAATTGAGTTATGTACCACGTATTTCCCGACACCGTGTATATGTCGCAGGCCAATCGTAAAATCAGGTAGATCATGATGCGCCGCACATCACGATCTGCCGCCATTTCACGGCGCGGCAGATCATGATGTGGCTAGCCATTTACAATGATCAAATATACTTGGTCAAAGCCCATTTACATAATAATATAATATAACTAGAAATAATTTACATGGCAGAACAACGTTTGTTAGGTCAGCTAGTAATGTAATAAAAATTTGAATTGCACATACCGATGAAACTTCACAGTCATTATTAACTTTAGAATGTTGATTCTTTTCTCGGGAAATTAAACAACATATTATTATAAAAAATGTACAATAAATCTGACAGATTCGTTCCAACGACCCTGTAGCATATAAGTTATGTACAACGTAAATTGATTATTTAATATTACTAACCTTCGTTTTTTCTCGTTATATTTCTCCCAGATATGTTTTTGGTGTAGTGTTTTTTTTTTGGTGAAAATTTTGTCTACACGTATTTTTCTCCCCATTTTGAGCGGATGAATAAATTTAAAACGTTATAAACTGGACCGGCGCGGACAACACGACCGCTCGCTGCCGTGAATCGACAGAGACAGAAACATAGATAATAACAGTTTTGGTTGGCGCTGCGTGCGTCAAAATACAGAATAAAATATTAACAAAGGCGTGTCGCAAATTCAATAGAATTATATAAAAAAAAAAAAAAATACTTTTGGTCACAAATTATTTCTAATATTTCAATAACGTCCAAGTTAAATTTCTGTGTTAAAAAATTCTGAGAGAAATGAGAGCGTGCGCAAAACAAATCAACAAAGTTTCACGGTAATCGGGTGAATGGTATAATAGAATATATGTATATATAATTTCATAACGCCGTAACCACTTTCTCCAGATCCGACCTGCCATGCAGCTGGTGGGCAGACGCATCCGCCGCCAAGACCTGAACAAACCTCACCCAATAAACCCAGGCACCCCTGCTAGTCACCAAACCTTGCGAACCACTTGGGATGACCTATGGCAGACGTGTTGGTTATCTAATAAATGGTTCCCGGGGCGGTGGTACCCATACTCGATTCTCGTGTTTGTTATTTTTGTAATACGAAAAATGGATATAAAAAAGGTCTACCCGCCCACCCCCTCTCAACCCCCCCCCCCCTCATACCCTCCTTCCAATCCCCGCCTCCTTTACCCCTCATCCCAACTCTTCTTCAACCTCCCTCCCTTGGGAGCTGTTGGACTCTTGTGCGATATAAACATAAAAATTATTTACAATAAAAAAAAATCCCATCCCCGTCCCCATCCCCCATCCCCAGCCTTGCAACGCATGCCGGGTACGCGCTGTATATAATTTCTTTTATTTATTTACGGACAAATAGTCCATTAACAATATAATAATAACACGAATAACAAGCGAGCCTAAAGGCCCGACCCGCCTAGCAATTGATCACTGTTCGCATCGATTACCGTTCGCATGTCATTTTTTGTAACCAGCACCACTTTTCGTAATAATCACCACTTTTCGTAACGATTCACCAGTTAACCCCATGTGTCGAGCATGCGTAAAGAAGTTTTACTTTTAAAAAATGGGGCATTTGGGACTCTTGAGCAGTCGGGACTCTTGTCTCTTGTATCGTATAATGAGGGACAAATAAAAACATTTCTTTTTAAATATAAAACTTTTTGCATAAAAATATTCAATGAAAATGAAATTCGGTCAACCCTGTTGATTTTACGAACGTGAAACAAGGAATTCGTATGTATTTACAGTTTCGTTCCCAAAATATTATTTCAAACTGTTGTGATTCAGAGCGACGTGGACACGTCCTTGTCGGGCCACTTTTCGGGCCGTAATGAAGTGTGAAATTTGTGTTACGGCGCTATGATAAAAATCGTGAAATGCGAAGCTGTAAATTAATTAATATTAAATACTTCCTAAAATTATTTTTCGCTCAAACTTATTTATGATTTGTCAATAATGTCTTAGCACAATAAGTATGTAAAAAAATCTGAAATATATTAGTTTATAAGTTCGCAAATAAATACACAAACTGACTAAGTTTCGTCAAGAAACACATGTACGTATATATTTTTTAATGATTTTATTGAAACTAAAATTAAAATTCTAAAACATGCGTTTGCTAGATAATGGATTGATTTATTTTAATGCATGATTATATTATTTGAAATGGCTGTGGTATAATACAAAATCTTTTTTGAAAATTTAACAAATCTGTCAACGACCTATGGAATAACCTTATTATACTAAAAATTTAAAAAAATTCTCAAAATTTATTACATGCGAATGGTAGATAAAAGAACAATCTTTCGAAATCCATTTATAATTTTTTGTGGAAAAGAGTCAATACGTCTAAAATCTGATTTGAAAATGACATATTTCTGGTTTTCTCTGGTAATGCCCTCTTAACCTCTGGGTGGCCACGCCATTTCACGAAAATTCACGAAATTTCACTAAAAAAGCACCACTTTGAATTTTGAATTAAATGTTTTGAACCTCTGGTTTGCCGCTTGTCACCCGGTGGCAGCGGCACTTTGAAATGCAATTTTGACCCTTATGTATAAAGAAAGTGTATGAAGAACAAGGTCAGAAACACTTGCTCTATTATCGTCCTTTACCATAGCGAAACACGCAATGCGTCTAGTCACTCAGCATAATTTATATTTAATTTGCCATAGCGCGGGGATGTGTGCAGTTTGTGCGCATGCGCGGGGAAAAAATACATTTTTCTTCGATTTTGACCCTTCTATGTACAAAATTTGTATAAGGACAGTGTCAGAATCGCTTGCGCCAACATTCCCCATGGGATGGGTAAAGATTTCATTCACCTTGTAACGCCAGAATATTTTAAAATAATTTTTATCTGTGATATAGAAATGTCATTATTGCCGCGGATTTTAGCCGTCACAATTTATGCGTATTCCTCGACTAAAACATTGTAAAACCTATCAATTTACGTAATTAACGCAAGTAATGCTGTTTTGGTACGTAGTTTATTGTTATGTGTTTCGGTCAATAAAATATACGATAGGTAAAAATTAATCCACAAAACATTCAATTCAAATTGAAGGTCGTGAAATTTCCGTGTTGTTCCTCGGGCATTCAACAAGTTAATTTTGAGCTATTGTATATTTTATTGACTGAAACACATTCCTAGAACAAAAAACTATGTACCAAAACAACATTACTTGCGTTAATTACGTAAATTAATAGGTTTTACGATGTTTTAGTCGAGGAACACGCATAAATTTTGACGGTTAAAAATCGCGGAAAAATGACATTTCTATATCATAGATAAAATCATTTAAAAATATTCTGGGGTTGCAAGGTGAATGAAATTTATACGCATCTCACAGAGTAATGTTGGCGCAAGCGATTCTGACCCTGTTCTTCATACAAATTCTGTACATAGAAGGGCCAAAATCGCAAACAGTTTTTGGTCGAAAATTTTATTCAAATTTTCGAATTATTTTCTCACGCATGCGCATAATACGCGCGCGCCCGCGCGTCTCCGTCCCATTAGAGGTTAAAGCCATCAGACTGGTACAAATAATTTTTAATCCACAGTTTAGATACATAACATATGTAGGAGAGGGAGGGGGGTAGTCTACAAGGATTTTTTCAATTTATATGGTTTTTCCATATTTGTTACCATGTGGTCTTTGACTATTGGACCTCTAGTTATCTAGCTATTAGCACGTAATTATCTCGGGTTTATAGATTACTTTAATGTTGTCTCTGGGGAATACCTTACTTGTAAGTAATAGTAATATAGTCTCTCCCGATTTGGCCTGCCACACAGTAGGTGGGCAAAAGCATCCGCCGCCAAGATCTAAACACTTCTGCTAAGTCACCATATGTAGCGTACCTATAACTAGAGCATGCAATACCGCAGTATATATTCAATACCGCAATATTCCGGTATCGGACATGTAATACGGCAAAATTTGCGATGTTGCGAAATTAGTAACAAAGACCATATATCTTCTGAACTTACGAAAATTTTAAATGGTAATCCATCTTTTGCCTCCACACGGGACACTTTCATAGAAAGAGAATCAGTTTTTTCGAAATAGTGTGATATCTTCGGTTTTTTCGCCGGTGATTGTAGTTTTTCGATGTGGTCATCTTCGTCAATTAAGGTTGAGGTTGTAGCTGCTACCTCGGTAGATTGACTGCGGTTCGTAGTTGGTGTTGCGCCAGGACAATCAACCTCTTCTGATATCTCGTCGAAGTTAACATTTTTAACTGCAATTCCGTGCTTAGTGCGTAAATGAGTATGTAGTCAGCTTGTTGATCGTCCACTAGTTTTAATAATAACTGGACAGAGTTTACACTTCGCTGATTGACGATCTATAGATGGCGAGAAATGTTTCCACACTAATATTAGAACTTTTGAAGTCTTTGAATTCAATACCATTAATATTGTAGTATTCATTTTTTACAAAAAAAGTTTGATACACGGATACAAGTATAATATATTAGTCAAAATAATTATTTTTTCACGCTTTCATGTAGTAAACAAATAAAATAGGACAGATTAGTCACTCACTTGTCTGACTTGCGAGTATTTGCGGGTGAGACTGAGACTGAGTAAGACTAGATAAGTTTGCTGTAGGGAATTCTGGAATTCCCCGACGCACTGTTCGTAGCAGGAATTTCCCTGTCACGGTTCGTTTTTAATACCGTGAAATTCGCATTTCTAATCTCGCTTTTGCGGTACTGAAAAACAGCGCGAAATTGCGGTAACGATTTAACGGTATTGCATGCTCTACCTATAACCTTCCAAATAAACAAACTAAGTAAATGATTCAAGGCTCAATTCTGGAGAATTGGAAAACAAATCTACTATTGAGGCCCGTTAATAAACTACCCTTTCAAACGGTTCTGTCCTCGCAGGTTGGGGAGAGAAAGAGCATCCATCCCCGCTCAAGCTCCTGGAAAAATGCTATCTTTTTCATAATTATAACGTTTTTCCAGTGCCTCCTCAGCCAGGAAATATTCCACCAGACTCTGTTTGCATGCTGCGTTGAGATTGTGGTGTACACATACGGCTTCCAGAATGCCCGCTTCCCGTGGGTGCTGGACTGCTTCAAGCTAGACGCCTTCTACTTCTACAAGATCATTGAGATTGTGGTGCTCGTCATCAAGGAGAAACTCAGTAGGGACATGGTCAAGCATCTGAACACGGTAAGCTGCTCACTTAAAGCACACTTCAAAAATGTATTTATATTGACCAAAAGGGCGTGAAAATCTCTTAACAAGTTTTCCAAGCGACCGGAAAAAAAACCTTAAGCGGGAAAAACCTTATACTTGGGGTAAATTGGGCCATTCAGTCTTCAAGGGACCGAAAAAACCAAACTTCTTGGGCGTGAAAACTTCTTAACCTGTCACAGGCCAGGCCATTTCACGAAAATTCACAAAAAAACACTAAAAAAGCACCATTTTGAACTTTGAATTGAATGTTTTGTTGATAAATTTTGAGCTATTGTATATTTTATTGACTGAATCACGTTCACAACACAATAAACTATCTACAAAACAACATTACTATCATTTATTACGTAAATTAATAGGTTTTACAATGTTTTATTCGCGGAACGCGTATTTATTGCGACAGTTGAAAGCACCGCAAATTCTGACAGCCGATTGTCATAGAAGAAATCGTTTTAAAAATATTCCAGGGTTGCAAGGTGAATGAAACTTGTAGCGTCTCCGAGAGTAATAATGGCGCAAGCGATTCTGACACTGTTCTTCATACAAATGTGTACATGGAAGGGCCAAAATCGCAGACCAAAAGTTTTTTGTATTATTCAAATATTTGAATTATTTTCTCGCGCATGCGCATATGACGCGCGCGCCGGCTTGTCTCCGGCCTGTCACCGGTTAACCTCTGGGCGGCCGCTTGTCACCCGGAGGCCGCGGCATGTGCGCATGCGCGAGAAAATAATTCAAATATTTGAATAATATTTCCGACAAAAAACTTTTGGTCTACGATTTTGGCCCTTCTATGTACACAATTTGTATGAAGAACAATGTCAGAATCGCTTGCGCTGTCATTACTCTCGGAGACGCTACAAGTTTCATTCACCTTGTCACCCTGGAATATTTTTAAAACGATTTTTTCTATGACAATCGGCTGTCAGAATTTGCCGCGAATTTAACGGTCGCAATTAATGCGTGTATCGCGAATAAAACGATCATAAAACCTATTAATTTACGTAATAAATGCAAGTAATGTGGTTTTCGTAGATAGTTTATTGTGATGTGAACGTGTTTCAGTTAATAAAATATACAATAGCTCAAAATTTATCAACAAAACATTCAATTCAAAATTCAAAGTGGTGGTTTTTTAGTGTTTTTTTGCAAAGTTCCGCGAATTTCAGCGAAATGGCCTGGCCTCTGACTCGTTAAGAGGGTTTCACTTTTTTTTTTTTTAAATTCACATCTTTGCAAAAGGCAAGTAATGGACAGCTCATCAATCGAATGATTAAAGACAGGTTGTTTCAAAAAATTTGAACAACTCATCCAATATTTGAGGTTAATTTTCACATTATGTGTAAGTTCTGTTTAAGTTCTGTTATCACATCATTTTAGGCCAGTTGCTTCAAAACACTAAAATAAGCACAGAATAGAACTTTCACAGAACGTGAAAATTAACTAAATTTTAAATTAAATTTTTTGAAACAACATGTCCTAAATCTTTTTTGAATAGTAACCTGATCAATCATTGGTGGTTCATGATCGGATCAAAATGATTGGGTCTAAATGATTGAGTCAAAATGATCTGGTCAAAATAATTGGGTCAAAATGATTGGATCAAAATGATCTGGTCAAAATGATTGGATCAAAATGATTGGATCAAAATGATCTAGGACTAATCTGAACAGATGTTACTTCCCAACCTTCTTCTTATTTAAAACTCGAGCCTCACTACGTTTTCCAGTCAACTGTCCCCAATTTGGGAATGCTACAGTCCCACAGGTTCCGGACAATTGAGAGTGTATGTCGGCTTTATCTTCCCTTCAGATTGAAGAGCAGGTATTGGAATCGCTGGCCTGGAGCTCCAACAGCCCCATCTGGCAGCGGATCCAGACCCTGGGCGAGCCCATCCCCCCGTGGAGCGAGGTGAGTGCCGGGGAGCAGGTGCAGCTCTCCACTCCCCAGCACACCCCCACACCCTCAATACGCAGGCCTAACAATGTGCCTGGTGAGTCTCACTCTAACCTAACCTAACATTATGCCATTTCTCGCAGGTTTAGTCTGAGAGGATGTAATTTTAAATTTTGGACAATTTTTATAGTGTTGTTTAATAAAGAACATTACCTCAAAGGCACTAAATAATTCTATTTTTAAACTTAAATTTATTTTTATCAGTTTGCAAATACGGTAGAATCCGGATATAACGATCCTCAAGGGGCTGGCGATACTTTGTCGTACTAACCGGATGATGCACAAAACGGCCGGATAATTTAAGCTTGTTTTTACACGAGACTCGCCGAACTCCTTCGCGAGGGTTACATCTGATTCACCGCTTTCTAAACGGTGTAATATATAACTTTTTTCTTCAGTTGAAAAACACTTTCGCTCTATGGAACTCATTGTGTTAAGCTTTTAACGTAGTTACAACAGATGATAAACACTGACTGATTTACGCATGCTAATAAGGACAGGTGTTATCGCGCAGGTAGTAGCCGGGAGCGGGGAGTAGGCGAGGCGCGGGGCGGCGAGGTATTGAGGTATTGAACAAAACACTGTGCGTCGTTCTATTAAAATAAGTCAAAATAGGTTGCTTTCAGCAGTTGCTTAAAATGGAGTTGTACTAAACAGATATGTTTTACTAGTACCTAACTATGAAACCTAACTTGAGTTTACATTGTCGTTGCTAAAAACGGTAAGCCGTTATTATCGAAGTCGTTTAACCGAATTCTACTGTATTAAATCTCCCATTATGTACGTCAAATTTAATTAGGTTTACATATTATGACCAAAGTATGAATGTGTAAAAATAATTTCCGATTACTTTTGGACTCCTCTCACATCTGCTTACACGTAGACGCTTGTTCCACCCGACCTCATCAGCTGAAAAAATGGCATTTAACCTCTGACAGGCCGGAGACGCGCCGGCGCGCGCGTCATATGCGCATGCGCGAGAAAATAATTCAAATATTTGAATAATACATCCGACAAAAAACTTTTGGTCCACGATTTTGGCCCTTCTATGTACACAATTTGTATGGAGAACAGTGTCAGAATCGCTTGCGCTGTCATTACTCTCGGAGACGCTACAAGTTTCATTCACCTAGTCACCCTGGAATATTTTTAAAACGATATCTTCTATGACAATCGGCTGTCAGAATTTGCCGCGAATTTAACGGTCGCAATTAATGGGTGTATCGCGAATAAAACGATCATAAAACCTATTAATTTACGTAATAAATGCAAGTAATGTGGTTTTAGTAGATAGCTTATTGTGTTGTGAACGTGTTTCAGTTAATAAAATATACAATAGCTCAAAATTTATCAACAAAACATTCAATTCAAAATTCAAAGTGGTGGTTTTTTAGTGTTTTTTTGCGAAGTTCTGCGAATTTCCGCTAAATGTCACGGCCTTTGACCGGTTAAATCATGCAAAATATGATGCCAATGCAACTTGTATATTTTTTTTTTTACTAGTGTCTAATCACTTAAGGATTTCTATGTTTTTGATTCGGCCATTCCATTTAATAAATATCATACCTCCAAATATTAATATGGAATTATATGTACTTCTTACTGCGATTTAAAGCGAATGAATCAATTTAGTTTTCACTGTTTATCCCATATTTTTATATATTTTTTGTATTTTATATTTTTGTATATTTTTTTAAAATCTTAACCTCTGGGTGGCCACGCCATTTCACGAAAATTCACGAAATTTCACTAAAAAAGCACCACTTTGAATTTTGAATTGAATGTTTTGTTGATTAATTTTGAGCTATCATATATTCTATTGATTGAAACACGTTCCTAGAACAATAAACTATGTACCAAAACAACATTACTTGCGTTAAATTAATAGGTTTTACGGTGTTTTAGTCAAGGAATACGCATCAATTTTGAGAGCTAAAATTCGCGGCAAAAATGACATTTCTATGTCATAGATAAAATCGTTTAAAAATATTCTGGGGTTGCAAGGTGATTGAAATTTTGATACATCTTATGGTGCAATGTTGGCGCAAGCGATTCTGACCCTGTTCTTCATACAAATTCTGTACATAGAAGGGCCAAAATCGCAGACAAACATTTTTTGTTCGATATTTTTTCGAATTATTTTCTCGCGCATGCGCATAATACGCGCGCGCCCGCGCGTCTCCGGCCCATTAGAGGTTAATATTTATAAGTCATTTTTTTAAATCACCTACCTAAAGTTGGACAGCCATCGCTTAAGCGGCTAATATTTACTACTGTCATATCGCTTCAGGCGTCTCCCAGTCCCCCGTATCCTCGGCGGCAGACAGATTCCTCTCCCCCGGCACGGAGCTGGCCAAGAAGCAGCTCTTCAAGGATTCCAACATCAAGCCGGGGCAGTCGCTGCTCAACCAGAACCTGAACAATCACGTCAACCCGTCCACCAGCAACGGGAAACAAACTGCTAAGGAAGGAACTCAAGTCTTGAAAAAGGTCATAAAAGCGGGATCTTTGGGACTCTTCTTCAGAAAGGTATACATTAATTTATTATTGAATTCTGTTCATATTGCTGCCTCTTTTCTGGCAAATCATTCCAACCCTTAGAGGGGCATGGATCCGGCAAAGGTTGGATGAAAGTATGCTAAATGCTGTAGAAATGATATCCCCGAGGAGTATATGCGATAAGCCATTTATGACCGTGTTAAAGAATGCAAGACTGATGTCCGCATAATGAATAAGAAAGGAGCGCTTAGAAGGTTAGGAGAATATATGAAGCGAAAGTGAATGACAGAAGGAGTCGGGGACACCCAAGAAAGACAAGACACGATCATGTGAATCAAATATTTAAGATGGGCCAGAACAAAAGAAGAGAATAAATGAATTTGAATGAAGTACGGAATGTGCCAAGTATGAGAGAGTTTTGTGGTGGTCCATCCTCTCTGCCTACCCCTGAGGAGTAATGGTCTAATAGTTAGTTGTATATGTCGTTAGAAGATCACTGCTTTCTCTTGTTTTGAAGGTCAAGTGTGCATGTCAAATAAATATAAATTTCTGAATAAAACTGTAGATTTTTATAAAAATCAAATCAAAACCGCCCGCCCGCCACAGACACTCTTCTTTCTATATAAATAGATGACATAGACATGGGTTAACATAAAAAATTCCAAAGAAATAACAAAGTGTAAATACCGACTGTCCAATAGTTCTGTAAAACAATACGGAAATTTTAAACAGGTACATTTATGTAAAATAACAAAAACAAGAACCAATAAGTTTGGGTAAAGTGAAAACAACGCATTGACTATACAACATCCACTGTAGTGGCAAGAAACCGTACGTATATTAAGAGTGTGTTATAGGGGCAGAATGGTTATTTTCTGAAAAACGGCTCTCTAAAACGGCTTAATACTACCTTTCAAGTGTCATTCTCGGACCTGATATTTTTTGTTACCAAATAATGGACCTTTATTTTTCAATCTGCTTATTTTTTTTTGTAATTGATGTAGGCATTCGACCATGAAAAATAAAAACATTGATACACCATACATCCCATTTTTTAAACTTAAATCTATGATTGTCGCATTAATAATGATTTTACACAATATTTTTAATTTAAAATATGTACATAATACATACATCTGTAGAAGTACGGCCTCTTATTATCGTTATGATATCTGTGGATATTAACAATTAAATAAATACTTCATTTTACACCAAATTCTAACACACTCCAGAGCTTTTAACACATTCCGGGCTAGAATCTCCCGTTGATAGGCGTTGAAACTATACGCTCCTCGTTTTATAGTCTGTAAATTTCGAAAATGCCCTCAAAATGTTTCATTAATGGCTCTAAACGTAGAATACCGACTCACTTGAAAGATTGCAACAATATCAGGAAGATACAAAAACAGTAAGTAATCACAAATTGTCTTTTTTCGTGTAAATATTGTGCGTGATGTACTTTTCAACGGATGAATGTCCAAACGTGTAAAAATATAACATTGCCTGTGCGTTTTTTCCTGTAGGTTAGTACGATCTTCATGTCTATTGGCAGCTGGCATGTTTTGCTCCAAACGCACACTTCGACACGAGTCGCGCCGTGCAGAAAAGTAAAGACCGATAGGTTTACAGCGCAGTTCACTATGAGACTTTTCTGCGCGGCGGCCTTAAGCGGGCGCGGAACTCGGTCGCTCCGAAGTGTGCGTGTGGGAGATGCTATTAAATGTGTACACATACATAGCTATAATATACGTAGCACGCCCGGTGTTTCGGCAAGACATAAATTTCGCCGCAATTTTGTGCACGGTGTTTGGTAATAAATACAAAAATTTATTACCCTTTATTACTGTTTATTTATTTTTATCTAAAATTTCAAATGAAGTGAATAATGTTTAATGTACATGGTGTTTAAGAAATAGACAAAAAAACTTTTAAAGGAAATTAACAAAAATATCGCCTTTCTGCGTATAAATACGTAACCATTCACACACACATTGTCAAATCAAAGAAATTCTATATATGTTTTGTGTCGTAAAGTTCCAAACAAGGTATGCTTCAAATAACAAATGAATTTGAGTGCGTCGGAGTCCCGGGAGGGGGGAGGGAATTTTCGTCTTAACTCCTTAATATATTTTTTGCTTTTTTATTTAGGAAAAAATACAGCAAGAACACCAACATACGATAGAACCAAATGAGCCTACCGTAAATATTGCACACAAAGGACCAAACTTGGAAGATTTAGAGCACGAGGATATTCTTATTGGATCATCAGCCACTTCTGTCGAAAAGGTACTTTTATTTAGGTAACCTATTAAAGGATATTCCTGATATATCGGAACATTTGTTACATGCACCTGCGTTGGCCCTCTTAAAATATATTGTCGATGGGCGGGAATTTTTTTGAATTTTTATGATTTTTATGACACGTGTTCCCAACATCGTGATAATAGGTTTGTATTTTATCAAAATGTATATTAACAATCTCAAAATCAGATTGAATAGCATGGTAATCAGTTTTTATTTCTACATTGTTTAGGAGCAAAAAAACAGTAGTTCTTTGGCGAAATTACCTGTGACCGAAGACCAAGGATGGAGCTGTGAAGAATCGGAGCAGGAGCTTACTATTGAAGAGGTGATAGAAGAAAGCGATGATATTTGCATAGAAGGGCGGAGAGTAGTACAATTTGATTATTTTTTTAAACAACTCCAATGTATTAGTCAACATGATTCCCTTTTTAACTGCAATTTAAAGCATTTACGAATTACCTCAGAAAATAGAAATGGTTTGAATTCTACATTTAATTTAAAATGCGTGTTATGTGGTAAAACTTTTAAACTTAAAACATCCGAAAGCCTACAAGAAGGCATTGGTATCAACGAATCTTTTGTGTCGGGAATAATGAGCATAGGATCGGGTTATTCGGGCATGGAAGAGCTATGTGCTACCCTTGAAATTCCGTCCTTATCTATTGCTGGATATGGAAAATGCCATAAGAAGGTTTGTGAATGGTGGGAGAAAACCAAATTTACCAGTATGGCTGCGGCAGCCGACGAAGAAAAAAAACTGGCTTTTCAAAGCGGCGATGTTGACGAAAACGGGACGCCGATGATCACTGTAGTAGCTGATGCGTGTTGGTCCAAGCGATCTTATAAAACCAACTACTCCGCCCTCTCAGGAGCTGCTACGATTATCGGTTACCGCACAAAAAAAATTATTTACATGGCAGTTAAAAACAAGTACTGTACAACCTGCGCAAGAGCTATAAATTTGAAAATTCCTATGCCCGAGCACACTTGCTTTAAAAATTATGTTGGTTCGTCAAGCGGAATGGAAGCTGAAGCAATTTTAGACGGGTTCCAACAATCGATGAGTATGTACGGTCTTATATATTCAACCCTCATTGCCGATGGAGGATTTTCAAAAGCCTTCGATACTGTTAATCACGACGTCTTACTCAATAAACTGGCTGAAATAGGATTCTCCATGAGACTACTCACCTTTTTTGCTAGCTATCTTGCAGACAGGAAACAGTTTGTTTCTCATGGAGTATTCCAGTCTATTCTATTTTTTGTACGATCAGGAGTACCCCAAGGTTCTAATTTAGGCCCACTCCTTTTTTCCATATTTATTAATGATATTTCAGAAGTAATTCTGCACTCCAGGTTTCTTCTTTTTGCTGATGACCTGAAACTATTCTTAGAAATACTAACTCTAGAAGACTGCAAACGACTCCAGTCAGATATTGATAGAATTATTGACTGGAGTAAAAGAAATCGGATTGAGTTCAATATATCTAAATGTTTAATTTTGTCATTCACTAGGGCGTGTCATACCTGGTATTACCGGTATACGATGGATGCCCGAAGTCTAAAACGTGTCTCCACCATGAAGGACCTTGGAATCATGTTTGATAGTAGACTGACATTTCATACTCATATTCAGATGGTTTGTAGCACTTCATTGAGAATGCTGGGCTTTATTCTGCGTACTGCAAGGAATTTTAGAGATACCCGGGTTCTCATAATCCTATTCAATTCCCTAGTAAGGAGTAGACTTGAAAGTGGGTCAGTAATTTGGAGTCCGCACCAAGTAAAATATTCCCTCATGTTGGAGAGAGTTCAGAAAAAATTTCTGAGATTTCTCTACATGAGGGAGTACGGCTATTACCCGTGGCTCTATCCTACTGACTTTCTTTTGGGTATGCTCGGAATGAACCATCTACGAGTCAGAAGGGATGTACACATTGCTACGCATTTCTTCAAATTGATTCGCGGATGGTTTGAAAACTCAGCTATCTTGGAGAGCATTCATTTCTATGTTCCCGATGGTTATCTTCGCCACCGACAGCATAGACTGTTCTATCTTCCGGCCTGCAGGACTAACTTGCCAATAGTCATGCCGGTCGGGAGAGCAATCTTGCTGTTGAATAGAATCAATTCGGATATCGACATATTTAGCGTTAGTGAAGCTGCTTTTAAAAGGCAAGCTCTATTAATGCTTGTATAGTTTTTAGCCTACCATTCTACCATTTATGTATAATGTAATAATGTTACAATTGTATTTTAAAAACACATTAAAATTTTTAATTTTGTAATGTTTTTGAAAGAATAAATAAATAATTTGAATTTGAATTTGAATTTGGAGACTCCAGTACTTATGCCAGAATTAAAAACAGTCACCCGTATCCCAATATTACAGTACAGAAAATAGAATGCTCTAACCACTTAATTCGAAACTACAGCAATCAAATTGAAAAAATTACAAAAGATACTGGCTTTCCTTTGGAGTTCAGAAAAATTATTTCAACCAACAAACTTCGTCTTAGGAAGGCGGTAGTCGGAGCTGCAAATTACAGGATGCAATCAAATAGTGCTTTGGACCAAAAAATTACCGATTTAAGGAAAGATTTATTAAATGGACCCAAACATGTTTTCGGTGAACATAAAGATTGTTTACCATACTTCTGCAAATTTAAACTTGATCCGAATAAAATATTAGATTACAATCACGTTCCACAGTTACAAAACAATATTATATTTTCAAAAATTATGGACGCTAATTCTCGGCTTGTCAGTAATGCCCGAAGTCTAGTATATTGTTTAGACAGTAATATTGTTGAGAGTTTTAATGGAGTTATTGCAAAATTTATTGGCGGAAAAAGAATAAATTATTCTTTAAAACAGTCCTATATGGGTCGTTGTGCAGCTGCAGTAGTTTCTTTCAATTCCAAGAGACCTTATTATTCTTTACATAAGCAGATTTTCAACAGAAGTCCTAGTAATTTTTTAAAACGGTTAGAATTGAAAAGAGCAAAAAGAAGAATGGCTTCTAAAACAAACGATAAAAGATCTTTACGAAAAAAACAAGGGAGACATTTGCTTACAAAATCGGGAGCACCTGATAACCATTATGGCGAATTGTGCGAAAAAACGGATATGGAACAAGATGCATATGAATGTGCTAAGGCAGAATTCTTAAAGCTACTCGACATTTCACAAAGTGAAAAGAAGGCAGTCGAAAGACGAACTGTCTTACAGTCTGATAGCGGGGAGTGGCTTGAACGCAGAAGAAACATGTTAACAGCTTCTTTATTTGGTAATATCTGTAAACGAAGTCAATCCATTAGTTGTGCTAATTTAGTCAAAACAATATTATACGGCCGCTCTCTAGATAATATAAAATCTATTCAATATGGTAGGGACCATGAGCAAGTTGCAAAAAGGCAACTTTGCATTCAAGAAAATATTGTCGTCGATGACTGTGGGTTATTTATTGATGATATTTTCCCGTTCTTAGGAGCCACCCCAGATGGTTTGGTAAATGACAGTACAATATTAGAAATTAAATGTCCGATTTCTGCTAGTGGGATGCTATTTGAAGAAGCAATAGCAAAAAAAAAAATAACGTTCTGGAAGCAAGATAAAAAAAAAAAATTTATTTTTACAAACACAAATCACAACTGGTATTATCAAGTACAGGGTCAACTTCACATTTCCAAAAAGACTGTATGTATTTTTGCCGTCTGGTTGGGTGAAGCAATTCCATTAAAAATAGAATTAATTAAACGAGACGACAAATTTTGGGGAGAAAAAATGGAAAGCAGATTAAGTACTTTCTTTATGGATTGTTTATTACCAGAAATTATAGATTCAAGATTTAAAAGATCTATGCCCATTCGTGACCCACAATATATTATGTCCGCCTTGGAGAAAAAAATAAAAGCAGCGACACTAATTAGAACAGAAAAAATTAAGAAATGCAAGAAAAATCTATTACGGGATATTGAAACTAATGTAAACTAATGAAACACGGAATGTATTGCATTGTACTACTCTGCGTACATCCGATTGCGAGGAAACTTTGGTGAGTTGTTGTGTGCATGCCCGCGATAGTTTCTGTATATGTAGTGAGTTCTGGCATCATGAAATTATGCGTTGCTAACCGTTCGTCTGATTGCGTTGACACTTTGGGGATTTAATGTGTACATACCCGCGATGGTTTCTATATATAATAGCGAGATCTGGCGTCATGAAAATGCATTACTAAACCGTTCATCCGATTGCGAGGAAACGTTGGTGAGTTGTTGTGTGCATGCCCGTGATGATTTCTATATAGAGGGTGTCCCAAAAGAAAGTTGATATTTAGTGGATCGATTTAAAAAAAAAGTAAAGGTTCTGTCGAAAAAATGTTTATTAAATGCTAAAATACACAATTTGGGAATTTATTTCTGAAAAATAATATCGTCCAAATATAAACCCTCACGTTCGCGGCATTCATTTAATCGAAGAGTAAAATTTCTTATGACGGCTTGCCAGGTAGGCTTCGTGATGGCTGCCATTTCGTGACGGATATTTTCTTTTAATTGCATCAGGGAAGTCGGATTTTTTGTGTACACTTTAGATTTGAGATAACCCCACAGGAAAAAGTCCATAGGAGTTAGGTCAGGACCACGAGGAGGCCAATTTATTTCACCTCTCCTGGAGATCAATTTGCCAGGTAAAATTTCACGAACTCATGGCAGAGACGTATTGGACGTATGTAATGTTGCTCCGTCTTGCTGAAAAGTTGCGTTCACACAGAAAGCAAAACAAATATCAACTTTCTTTTGGGATACCCTATTTATATATATATATAGTGAGTTCTGGCATCATGAAATTATGCGTTGCTATCGTTCATCCGATTGCGATGACACTTTGAGGATTTGATGTGTGCATGCCCGCGATGGTTTCTATATATAATAGTGAGCTCCGGCGTCATGAAAATGCGTTACTAAACCGTTTATCCGATTGCGAGGAAACTTTGGTGAGTTGTGTGCATGCCTGCGATGGTTTCTATATACAGGGTGTTAAGGGACGTACTTGACTTACTTTAACCAGTGATTCCTGACATGATTTAGGGTAAAAAATGTAAAAAAAAAATTGTCTCCGGTGACATTTTTCATGTTTTTTTTTCTACAAAAATGTAAAAAAATTGTAGTTGTTGGATAGTTGGAGGGGTGGTTAGTGGTTGGTCTGTTACTCAGCTGAGTGACCAGTGACGACATGCGGAAGAATTTTTTTTGTTTGATTTTAAAGAAAAAAAAAAATGAAAAAAAAAGTCACCGGAGACCAAAATTTCATTTACATTTTTTACTCCAAATAATGTCAGGAATCATTGGTTAAAGTAAGTCAAGTACGTCCCTTAAAATCCTGTATATAGTGAGTTCTGGCATCATGAAATTGTGCATTGCTAACCATTCATCCAATTGCGATGACACTTTTGGGGATTTTATGTGTGCATGCCCGTGATGGTTTCTATATGTATACATATAATAGCGAGCTCTGCCTGGAATTCGCTAGTTCTGGAATAAACGATTTTTATTATATGTATGCTTTATTAAAATAAAGAGTGTCGCTGCAGTTTTGTCATGGTTTTCTGCAGCCTTGCACGACAGCTACTGCCATGATTTAAAAAAAATATTGTGTAGTTGTACAAAATAACACAAAATAAATATATAAATAAAAAAGAAACTTTCTTTTATTTCTCGAAGTCAATATTATTAATGATGTTATTAATATTTATAGATATTCTATCAAATATACGTTTAGAATTTGGGGATAGTAATAATAATGATGAATTCTAGAAAATATATAGTTTTAAAAACAATAAACAACTGAATATTTAGAAGTTAAATTTAAAAAAAAAACTTCATTAAATCCACTCCAAATGTGAACCACGAGATTCCAAACGCTTTTTATAATGTAAGCCTATGTGGAAGGACCAAGAACAAGCAAATGATGAAACATTTATAAAAAGGATCATACTAGATATTCTACCAACAGAATAAGTTCCATAAACAAACCACACTTTGTTATTGGTTTGCTTTTACTTCGTTATTTAAAAATACTGTGCTTGGATGTACATAACGCAAGTATAATGTTGACCTTTTGAAATCTGGGAAGACACCCCTACTGCCATCTAGCGATGTTAAAATGAACACATTTTGACAGTTAACGAAATGTTCCGAGGGTATTATATACGCTTAAGCAGAATTTGAAGAATTCTCAAGTTAAGTAAATTTTAAGTTTTGTAAAGGTTTTCAAGTTCTGTTATACAGGATGTCCGGGGGTAAAGTGCATTAACTTCAGGAGGTGATTCTACATGATGGTAAGAGTAAAAAGATTAACAACCTATTCCGAAATTCCATAATTTTTTTCCCATACAAAAGGGCATACCTACTAAAAATCCTTAGTGTGAGGTACGATCTTACTTGCTGAGAGCCTGCCTGGCACGATTGTGGCAACATGCATTTTTGTGATTGGTCCGTATCATAACAGCGGAAAATAATAAAGCTGGCCGCACAAGCCCTTCTAATTTTATGTTTTTACCACAAAACTACCCCTAAAAGTTGGAATTTCGAAAGTTATTTATCTTTTTTTTACTAATATTGTGTAGAATCACCTCTCGAAGTTAATGCACTTTACCCCCGGACACCCTGTATTATATCATTGTTGGCCAGTTGTTTTACACAACTGAAATAATTATAGAACTTGAAAATTAACTTTTAAATTGATGAATTGTTCAAATTCTGGGAAAAAAACCCATCCTTAATATTGCCGGTATCATCCACATTAGTGGATGTTAATAATCGTCACGTTCGTACAAGAGGTTGGGAGAAGATTAAGTTGATTCTTTGGAAAGGAATATGGAAAGTTTGGGGTTTGTTAGTAGGTGGTGACTGACATTGATTGTATTATTGGTTTAGTTCTACTGTCTGGCCGTGGTACGCATGAACGACCTGTGCAAGAACCTGCGTCTGGACGACCAGGAGCTGAAGCAGAAGATCTGGACGTGCCTGGAGCACTCCATCATCCACAACACTCACCTCATGAAGGACCGTCACCTCGACCAGATCCTCATGTGCGCCATATACGTCATCTGCAAGGTAACTGACCTACTAACTACACTCAATATTAGCCCACTCCCTGGCAAACAAGTCCATTCCCTCCTATCCAAGTGAAATTATTTCATCCTTTACATTCTGGGGTCAGGTTTGGTGAGGCAAAAGTGTCCCCTTATCATTTTTTATTTTTATTATTAAGGAGAAAATACAGATAAAAATGTCAATTATAAGAATATACAAAATATCAACTAGAGAACTCACCTGCATCCAAACTATTTCTCAAGTATTGACTTAACCTCTGACTCGCCGGAAACGTGCGGATGCGCACGGAAAAAATTTCAAATAAAATATTTTTGAATGCGATTTTGAACCTTCTGTGTACAGAATTTGTATGAAGGACAAGGTCAGAATCGCTTGCACCAACATCATTGATGATATAGCCACTAGTTTCATTCACCTGGCGACACCAGAATATTTTTTAAATTATTTTATCGGTGGAATCGAAATGTCAAATTTGCCGCGATTAGATACTTGACAAAAACATCATAAAACCTATCAAATTAACGCAAGTAATATTGTTTTGGTACATAGTTTATTGTTCTAGGAATGTGTTTCAGTCAATAAAATATACAATAGCTCAAAATTAATCCACAAAACATTCAATTCAAAATTCAAAGTGGTGCTTTGTTAGGGAATTTCTTGTTAGGATACGGCCCTTGACAGGTTAAACAGCAGATAAAAACATACAAATATTTTTACTTATAAATATTGAAAAAATATATACATAAGAATATTATTTTATAATATTTTACAATATTCTACAATGAGAGATGAGAGAAATGCACGATATCCTTATAAAAATTTACTAATTTTTTTTGAAAAATTTATAGGGTAAGACAAAAAAAAGTATAAATATAAAATACAATGTTATACAGAATTTAAAAAAATGAAAAGTACTTAAAATATAAACGAAGTATGTCTAAGTTATTGGACTTTGTAGGAAAACAGCCTTCAATTTTCTACTAAAAGTATTTACTTTTTTTTTTTTTTTTTTACATGAGCTCCACACAGGAGGCGCTGAGGAAAATAATTTTCCTCAGGGCCTATGTCATCTTTGGGGATGCTGTGTGGAGGGTTTTTTTTAGGAAAAGGAAGGAGAGGAGAGTTCTGGGAAGGAAAAGGGTTTAAGGGGTGGGTAGAAATCTGGGGTTCAGTGTGTCTTGGTCATCCGCCTCCAAGACCTAGACAAACCTCACCCCATGAACCCGGGCACCCCTGCTAAATCACCAAACGTAGCGAACCACTTGGGGTGACCTATGGCAGAGGTGTTGGTTATCCAATAAAGGTATCAAAAAATAAGTATGTATCAAAAAATAAGTCTGAATCCTTGAGGTTTTGATTTTGATTAAACGATTCGCACATACTTCTGATTGGATCCCAGCATTTTTACGCGTTCGGCTAATAGGGGAATAAGACGTTAACCGGTGACAGGCCGGAGACGCGCCGGCGTGCGCGTCACATGCGCATGCGCGAGAAAATAATTCAGATATTTGAATAATATTTTCGTCAAAAAACTTTTGGTCTGCGATTTTGGCCCTTCTATGTACATAATTTGTATGAAGAACAGTGTCAGAATCGCTTGCGCCAACAGTATTCTATGATACGCCTTGAAGTTTCATTCACCTTGCAACACCAGAATATTTTTAAAACGATTTCTTCTATGACAATCACCTGTCAGAATTTGCTGCGATTTTAACCGTCGCAACTGACGCGTGTTCCGCGCTAAAACATCGTAAAACCTATTAATTTACGTAATAAATGCAAGTAATGTTGTTTTGGTAGATAGTTTATTGTGTTGTGAACGTGTTTCAGTCAATAAAATATACAATAGCTCAAAATTAATCAACAAAACATTCGATTAAAAGTTCAAAATGGTGCTTTTTTAGTGTTTTTTCGTGAATTTTAGTGAAATGGCCTGGCCTTTGACCGTATAAGCCTTGTTATTCTGGGTGGTATTTTGAAGTTTATTAGTTTCAGTAAGTCAATAACGTTACAGATTTTGTACAGAGTTATGAGGTCAAGGTATGTTCGCCGGTTAGATAGAGTGGAGACATTCATTTTGGATAAGTTGCGTGGAGGGTCTCTTTGAGGAAAGGAAGGAATGATCCTGTATTGTAGAAAGGAGGAAACACAAAGGCTAGCAAGTAAGTCCACAGCCGAGCTATTTATTTATTATAAACTTTTGAATATAGCTATAACTTTGTGGTTATCCATTATAAATAAACGAAACAATGTTACTTTGTTTGAACCACTTGTATATTGGTTTAAAGGCGACCGGTTTCGGAACGACAGTTCCTTCCTCAGGGCAAACGTATACTGATTTGACAATTACAAAATATTGGGTGGGAACAATGTATTATTACTAAGGATTGTGGTAGGGGTGGAGGTGTTGCTATGGATTAAATTCCTAGCATCGCCTCCACCCCTACCACAATCCTTAGTAAAAAAATTTTAACAAAACAAAAAAACAACTTCAAAAAATGCACTAAAAAGTAAAAAAGTAATTTCGTATTCTTCTACAACTTCATAATCAACTTACTTTTTCTAATCATCAATATGTAGGTACGATTGTTACTTTTGGAGTTGGTGTCAGTCATAGTTACCTATAGGTGAGATGTGCTTGTGTCGCACAAGCGACTTGCTGACACCGACTCCAAAAATAACAATCGTACCTACATATGATTAGAAAAAGTAAGTTGATTATGAAGTTGTAGAAGAATACGAAATTATTTTTTTACTTTTTAGTGCATTTTTTTAAGTCGTTTTTTTGTTTTGTTAAAATTTTTGTTTATTTTTTGATTTTTAGTGAATCTGAAGTACACTAACTAATTTGTCTGAATATGGGTAAACCTACTAAACGTGCTGCTCATATGAGACAGACATAATTTGACCATAACGTCAAATTAAGAGATTCGGCCGAGTTTCGTTAATTTGTCATGGATTCGATAATCAGAACCTAACCAAACTATCATCAAATTACCCTTGAAGTACATCCTTTCCAATAAAAAATGAATCATCGAAATCGGTTGGAGTGATATTGAGTTATTCGTCCATTTGTTGCGCACATACTTAATGCAAATTTAAGACTTATATGGTTTTCTCATGGATGCCATTGTCGGAACTGGACCAAATTAAAATGGGACCACACGGGAAGCACCAGCTTTCAAATAAAAAAAGAATCATCAATATCGGTTCACCCAGTCAAAAGTTCTGAGGTAACAAACATTAAAAAAAAAAAAATACAGTCGAATTGAGAACCTCCTCCTTTTTGAAGTCGTTTAATAATACATTGTTCCCACCCACTATTTTGTAATTGTCAAATCAGTATACGTTTGCCCTGAGGAAGGAATGGTCGTTCTGAAACCGGTCGGCTTTAAACAAATATACAAAAGGTTCAAAAACAAAGTAACATTTTTTATTTATTTATTTATTACATAAGATACATTTATACAGTAAAATAACATAATAATAATATTTCAAAATAACTGTAAATATTAAAATGGGTACAAGTGTTATTATGTCTTGTTTGTCTATATTAGTTCCTAGCTAGGCAGATTGCCCGTTCTAAGGAACCAAATGCTGGTGAAAAATGCAAAAAATGTATTCTGAACAAAAAAAAAAACAAAGTGTTTTTTTTTTTTTTTTGTAGATTAAATATATACTAAGTTCTTACTGATTGTGGCATTTAATAGTTAAGCATTTAAAATTTTAAGTTTTAAGTGACGTTATTTAACAATTTTTCAGACTCAACCCTACCTAAGCCAATCAACCATTTATTTATTATTGAACCGATGCATGTCATTTTACATGTTTTAATATTTAATTCTGGAGGGATTTTATTATTGTTTCATTTATCTATTTATTTATTATTTATTAAGACTTCAGATACTAATATCTACAGCCTGTATGTCGGAAGAATATCTGCAGCTCGTATGTAGGACTAATATCTATGAACTTCAGAGTGAGGACTAATATCTACAGAACTAAGGTCGGACGAATATCATTGACGGTCCCAGTGGTGACTAATATCTGTGGAGCGTAGGGTGGACTAATATATACAGAGGGCAGCTGAGCAAGAGGTACGGAAAAGCATAAATCACTTCAATTACGTAATAACTAACCTAACCTAACCTCTGCCAGTGCTGTAGATATTCGTCCACACTTTGGTTCTCATAGATATTAGTCAGCAGTTTGAGCTGTAGATATTCGTCTTCACTTTGGTTCTCGTAGATATTAGTCCGATTTGTTCAGTTTTTGGAATTCCTGTAGATATTAGTAGATGCCTCCTTTATTAACACCCTTTTTAGGGGCATAAATATAAATAACAAAAATTATATATGTATAACTGAAGTGCCTCCATAACAAAATTTTGTATTTGTTTAATGATAAATTGAAGATGTTCACTTGGTATAATTATTTCCCCCTTCATTTTTCTGGGCAAAGGGGAATACATATTAGTCCCAGAATTTCTGCACTGAAATAAATGCCGACTTATAGTATTACATAGAGGAATCCGAAAGCTTATCAATGCAATCAATTCTGGACTATCAACTACATCATTTAAAATTTTATACAGAAGTACCAAGTCAGTGAAAATCCTTCTGCCTGACAATTTAAGCATATTCATACGAATTTCTGGACCATCTCAACTCACTCCACGTTAAAATTAAGTTCACAATGGAGCTGGAAAATGACTCTAAGATCCTACCTTTTCTAGATGTGGAGGTGATGCGAAAAGAAGATGGTAGTCCAGGACACACACAGTGTATAGAAAACCAACTCATACAAATCGGTATCTACATGCTGATTCCCATCACCACCCAGCGCAGAAGAGAGGACTTATCCATACATTGGTGACCCGAGCGACCAGAATATGTGAAGATACAAAAATCGGAGTAGAACTAACAAAACTGACCGATGCACTGGAGCGTAAGGGTTACCCAGCAAGGCAGACAAGGCAAATCATAAGAGCCGAATCTGCACCAAACGAAGACAGAATTGAACAAGAGTCAAAGGGCTGCGCTTTCCTGCCTTACGTTCACAATGTGACAGACAGAATTGCCAGGCTATTGAAAAAAGAAAGCATCAAGACTGTCTTCGAAACCACGACAAAAATACGAGACTTTTTGAGGCCTGCAAAGACCAAGTTTCCTCTGGAAACAGATGGAGTGTACAAACTCAGCTGTTCTGGATGTGACAAGGTTTATGTAGGCCAAACAGAGCGGACGATTTCCAAAAGGATATCAGAACACTTCCGTGCCTGTAAACTTGGCCACCCTGACAAATCGGCAATCGCCGAGCACTTAATCGAAACCGGCCATTACTTTGGATTTGTCCCCGAGGTCCTGGGAAGACCTAAAACTCATAGAGCACGCCTGATTACGGAGGCAATTGAAATTCACAAAAATCCTATAAATATTAATAGAGACGACGGAGCTAAGCTCAATAGTTCTTGGTATCCGGTAATTGACAGTTATATCAAGGCTAAATGCAATAAAACATGTTGAAGTATATTGTAGCGCCAGCTCGTAGAGGAGTGGAGCTGGCGATACGGTATCGCTCCTAAGTAGATAAGTAAAAACATCACCCCTAACTATTACACGTCTGCCCTGATGATGGACACTGCAACGCTGTCCAAAACGTTGGCTAAAGAAGGAGGTAGCGTAACACGGCATAATACCCCAAAAACTATTAACAAAAATATTCATATCATTTAAAAGTGTTGTAAATCAACAAAATTGCTGTAATACCCACTATACAACTTAGAAAAAATAAGAATTTATTTTTTATTGTACATAACAAGTCGTAAAAGAAACCAATTCTCTTGAGACAAATGTCAACCGTTTACAAATGTTAACTGTTTACGAATGTTCTGTGCGAATTTGGTCTGTTTCCCGACTGTACCTGTGCCGTAAGGATCCATTACTCCAGATCTGAATAGCTATTATTCCTGTTGCATCACCCAACTTTACTAAATACAGTTGCACTGATAGGACTCCTAACCTAAGACACGGCTACCTCAGGGTAGCTATTCTCAAAGCCAGGTCGCTCACAATCGCCGTCGAAAGTATGCATTGGTTGACTTGGTTATTCTTGAGCCTCGTCGAAGTTACCTTTGGTATAAGGTACGAAGGTATACTTTGACGTCAAAAGTCGTTCCACACAACGAGTGGGTCAAGACAGTCGAAACGGAGTAGCGAGTGGTGGGTTGTTTGCGTATATGTGCAATTGGCTGTCAAAATCTAGTATTGTTTTCCCACGCAAACTTTCGCGTCCTCAAAGACATTGAGTCTTTTTAAGGTTCCATATTACGATGACTGATGTAACAGCCATATCGAATATTATCAACTCGTAGAACTTATATGCGGTAAAAATACATCAACTGTTTGACATTTCAAACTTACACCATGGAAATCTCAAAAACATCAAGAACATAGACATTCACAGGTCTGCCAATATAATCATCTCTTTGACCGTTCGACATTCAAGAATACGTAAAAATGAAACATTCGACAAAGTCTGTCACGACAATGAGTAATTTTTCGCTCGTAGATGGCGCATAACAAGTAACATTTCATCTTGCTTGGGAATAGCTACCCAGGAGACACGTCCAAAAACCAATAGAAGCAGGAAATATGAAGAGTGATGTGCAAGTTGATTGATATCTCTTCTGGGAATACCGTGAATCCGGGGAAGATATATATATATATATATATATATATTAATTCATTACAAGTTTCCCCACCCTCCTGGATGCCTTCGACTGGCTGAAAACCTCAGCATCCCACTTTGATCGACTAACTCCTCCACCATACGAAGATTGGAGGACTGGTTTGAACTATTGCATGATCATCACATAAAATGTTTTCACCATAAAAGTGAATATTTTGTTATGTTTGCAGGTGACGAACAGCGAGCACAACAGGGTGGAGCAGACCTTCACAGAGATCATGCGCTGCTACCGCCAGCAACCGCAGGCCACGGGCCACGTGTACCGCAGTGTGCTCATCTCCCAGGGACCCGTCTCCTCCTCCAACAATAATGAGAATGAAGGTTAGACTTCCAAATATATTCTGACAAATAGCCTTAACAGCCCTCAATACAAGTTATCCAAATTCATTGTTCTTTAGAAATGACTTTGGATGGCTGAACCTCTCCATCTGTCTGTCAAATTTGGTATATTATTCTGAAATATTTCCTTCTTAACGCAATAATAAACTCTATGCTCTGCGTAGACAACCTCCCACACTTTAATCATTTAAAATAATATAAGGCATATTTTCAGCACCTTTCAGAGTGGGGATACCCAGTATAATCCTGGTGTAAGGCAACCATTCAGAATTGAAATATTGCTGTAGAAAAAATGGCTGTCGATGTGTTTGGTGATCTGAATATTTAGGTACTTCCCTACCTTCCTCTACCCCATTTCCTTCCTCTTTCTCACCTCTTTCATCTTCCCCATCTCCTTCCCCCCCCACTTACCTTCAACCTCACATACACACCTAACAACATACCTCAATTTGAGATGACATAGTCTCCAGGCAGTCGCAAGCGGTTGGGACTCTTGTGCAGTATTTACATCAAAAAAATGTAAAAATAGATGCAACATTAGCCTATGGCTTTCATATATACATAGGTGAAAATTGCCTTCTGTTGAAATAAAACACTTTAACCACAATCTACACACCTTTCTGCCCTCATGGACACTAGAAAGGCTGTCTAAAACGGTTCCATGCCAACTCAGAATCAAGTCAACTGAACACTTCTTTGAAGTCATTAAAAGTTATGAAAAATAAAAATTTAAAAATAGCCCATGAACTAATCTAATGCAACCTATTTAACCAATTTAAATTTTTTTTTTAATCACTTTCAATGTCTTTTCAAATGAGGGTTGAGTTGATTTCATTCTGAGTTGTCCGGTCACCGTCTAAAACGTTAAGGAGGAAGCGTAACATCTCATAATACCTCAAAAATCAACGACGATATGGTTAGGTCCTTTCTCTCATTTTCTTCAGTGTTCTCTTTTGTCACAGTTCTGTAACCAGTATTACGGGCATGAATCACCATCACATCGACCACACGATAACCACACGTTCTGAGAAACTCTAGAAAACTTGATTTAATGAACACAAGCATAAACGAACAATATAGTATTTTGTAGATTAATCTTTAATGTCGCAACTGAATGGTCTGGCGTCAAAAATTCTTTTAACCCTTTAGTTGACAAAAAAAAAGAAGAATAGGCCACTTGCATAACATTTAAAAAAAAATTCCAGTTTAGGCAAATATTCTAAGACATTCTGTATTTTTTTTTTTAATTGTATTTTTGAAACCCTGGCGATTTTTTGAAAATTTCAATCCGATCATTTCAATCAAAATCAGACCAATTATTATAAACCGGAAAGACGGGACATAATTTTACAGGTGCGAAAAAACGATAATTACGTAGCTGAAAATCATTTAAAAAAAAAGAACGTTTTCCACAAGAAAGGGCACAGGAGAATAACGAGGCATACCAAAAATATTACATCTCATAAATATTTTTTTCCTTGGTCTATCTTATTGATCATAAATCATTATAATGTTCAATGTCTATATTACTAAATCCAATATAATATACTTGTACTTGTAAATTATAACAATAACAAGAATATTATAAAATTTGATTTTGTAAAAATCAGCACCACTACCATTATATCTCTAAAACACCTACAGACGGCGTAAAATGTACGGGGTTCTCTTCATAACATCTGTCAAAAATTCAAACCAAATGATAAGTTCGCAGAGTACAAACAATAAATCTACTGAACGTTAACCTGTCACAAGCCGGAAAAAACATGGAAATTCCCTAACAAAGCACAACTTTAAATTTTGAATTGAATGTTTTGTGGATTAATTTTGAGTTATCGTATATTTTATTGACCGAAACACATTCCTAGAACAATAAACTATGCACCAAAACAACATTACTTGCGATAATTACGTAAAGTGATAGGCTTTACGATGTTTTTGTTGAGAAACACGCATCGACTTTGACAAATAAAATTCGCGGCAAATTTGACATTTTGATGCCACAGATAAAACGATTAAAAAATATTCTGGGGTTGCCAGGTGAACGAAATTTTTACCCATCTTATGGGGTAATGTTGGCGCAAGCGATTCTGACCTTGTTCTTCATACAAATTCTGTCCATAGAAGGGCCAAAATCGCAGACAAACATATTTTCTTCGCGCATGCGCGCAAGCTTTGCGCGTCTCCGGCTGATTGCAGGTTAAATGTCAAATTCAAAAATTCGCCTGAAATCAAAGTGTTGCCACATAAAAAAAATAAATCATTGTGGAATTTTACAAAATTAATAGGAACATTTTCGGAGACGGGACATTTTCATGTAGTGACGTCACGGGCCCAAATAATGGATTTATTTAAAAATAAAAAAAAACTACATTTCTAAAAATTTTAAGTAACATTTTCGTAATCTTAGTAAAAAAATCTATCCACACGATTTTTTCCAAGTAGTTATGAAATCCATGCAAGTGGCCTATTGTTTAAAATGTTATGAATAATTTTTTTTAGGCTTTCTTTGTGATCACTAGTTTTAGGACGTAATGTATAATGATACAACACCTCATAATAATGATATAATGTTGATTTCCTTGCAGGTGGTGATGTGGCCCGTGCCCCCGTGCCCCGCTCGCCCCCCTCCCCCAGCCGCCCCGCCGGCCAGTCCGTCCGCCACGCCTCGCAGGAGCGCGGCGATCTCATCAAGTTCTACAACACGGTGTACGTCATGAGCATGCAGCAGTTTGCACTGCGCTTCTCACGCGCCCAGGCCGAGGTAACGTACATTGCATTTCGCTACTACATACAGTTCGTTAATGGAAATCCACGGGACCTCGAACACCAAATTTCCAATCAATATTTTTCCTCATAATTCAAATAAAAATTCAATAAAAATAATATTTCCCCAAAAGTCGAGTTTCGTGACCGACCCTTCTATTTTAGGCAGGTATTCGAAGTAAGTTCATAAAAATACAATATATTGATCATCCAGTTGATTAGTCAGACTTCTCTTTGAGTTGAGTATGCAGTTATATGCAAAAGTGTACCCTCTATCTGGTACAGTACTCAGATCACTCATAAACACTACCAAACCAATTATAATGCAGAAAAACTTTTAGCGAATTAAACAAAATTTTGATGTTTTCTGGGTCA
The DNA here is from genome assembly GCA_929108145.2 of Limnephilus rhombicus. Classification (NCBI taxonomy): domain Eukaryota; kingdom Metazoa; phylum Arthropoda; class Insecta; order Trichoptera; family Limnephilidae; genus Limnephilus; species Limnephilus rhombicus. The sequence goes on from OV815283.1 coordinate 45,110,679, forward strand.
CAGAATATTTCTAAATTTCGTATGGTTTTGACGTGTCTATTACGCCTCCCTATATTATTTTTTGGCATATTTAATATGTAAAGCACAGAAATGTGTAAATAGTATTTGATTTATGTTGATTATTCAAATATTGCTTTCTCATTACCTCAAAGCTTAGTATTTGGAGATGTCTGACTAATCAATTGAATTATCGATGTTTCCATTTAACTCAAAATTTGGCAGCAAATTACCAACGTGGTCATGTTTTTTAATTCAAATATTCAAAGTAAATTTGTTAAAATATGACATACAAATCCCACCTCGGCTAGCTGAGTCCTCCATCGTGACACAAGCAACATTTTCTAATTACTGTGATGGTAGTAGGAGATTTTATATATTGTGGTGTACCTCTAAATTTTGCAAATGTTGTCGTAAGTTGTGTATCCATAGTGTAATATTATAAACTAACACTGTCAATTTGACTGTCCTAAAACGGGGATTTCCTAGTTGACAGTCAAATGTTTATATATTTTCTAAATAATTTCTCACTAAACCCATCAGGCTAATTTGTTCACTTTTCGCGAAAACACCACGCTTTATATTAAAATCTAGAAGTTAAGCATGGAAAAATTAAAATGTGCAACCAAAGTTTCCCAGTGCAATTTGAGAAACATTTTAAATTTTATATTAATAATTTTTTTATGAAAGTACAAAAAAGTGAGGTGATAATGATGCTTATAATACACATCGCTTGCTCAGGATTGGTTTGTACTGTGTCCACAAAAACTAAAAAAAAAAAAAAAAAGTTTTGAAGCTAAAAAAAATAAATTTGTTTCCTTTATTTCAAACTAATTGTTATAATTATTTAAAAAAAATACAAAGTTTAATCTATCTTTAAGTAAAAGAACAACATATTTGTTTGAATTTTGAACAAACTAGTCATATACTGCATTCACAGCTTAAAAAAACCCATAAATACAGGAGTACAAACCAATGCTCAGTGGAGGTAATCCACCTCTTAACCGCCCTGGTATAAGTAACTGATGGTTACTCCTTCAAGGCTCTTGCAAGATTTTAATTTTTTTTGTTAAACGAAGCTACATTTATTTATTTTGAACGAATCTAGACCTCCAGTGTCCTTGCATACGTTGTTAGTAAGCAGTATGCAAGTGCTTAACAGGAAAAACAAAATGCAAAAATAGGTTAGTAAGACAAAGATAAATTAAACAGGGCAAAAGAAAAACTCATTCATGAGGCTCCATGAGGCGGCATTGCATCTGTAAAAACCTGCAAGCACCTGCATAAAATAGAGAACATAAGTAATACAATAAATCTCAAATCATTTGGCAAGTACCAACAAAAAATGTGAATGGCTTTCGGTCTGACCATAAACTACACTTAGCTTCCGTGTCCCTTAGCCAACCACTCAGTGAAGCCTCAAAGAATGTTAACTGAATATTTGGGGTAAAATACCCGAAGACTAAAAGAAAATTCAGCATTGGGTAGTCAGAGGCAGGACAAAGGATAGTCAAGGTCGTCTGATCAAGCCTCAAGCCTGCACATGTCATTGGGGGAGGCGCAGATAGATTTGAGAAGGATCTGCAAAATTAGTAATGTAACTAAAGATGAAGCAGGGACGAGGTTCAGCACACCCCAATATGGGGATTGGGAAAAAAAAAAAAATGGAGTTCAGTTCATCCAGTAAAACATTGAAACAGTTAAAGACAAACAAAACAAAACAAGGAACATGGCAGAAACCAATGCTCAGCAAGCAATATGTATAATAAAGTATTTGTGTGTTTTTCTTTTTTTTCATTATCAGTAATTTTAATTATTATTTTTAATTGTTAAACTAACGTTTAAGACAAGATTTTTATGCATAGCACGAAGGGTAACAATTATTATAAGCAATAATTATCAGCCTGAAACACTCATCCACATTGAAAAAATCTTCCGAGAAAAAATATATAAAAATATAAAAAATATCCCGTTGGCGTCATGTATTTTTTCTCGGAAGATTTTTTCAATGTGGATGAGTGTTTCAGGCTGATAATTATTGCTTATAATAATTGTTACCCTTTGTGCTATGCATAAAAATCTTGTCTTAAACGTTAGTTTAACAATTTAAAATAATAATAATATTTGACAAGCTTAAGTATTTTCCCAATAAATGAAGACATAATTTGTCTCGACGCCACCTAGCGACGGATTTAACACTAACAGTGTCTCTGTCGCAAAAATAAAGTTGGTTGTTTTCAGGTGGAAAAAATATAATAAGCAGTAATTGTTGAATGAAACACTAGTATATATTGAATCATTTGGCGGGTATAAGATAAGCCGCCATAGCTCAATTGGGAGAGCAGCTGACCGGCAATCAGAAGGGCACGGGTTCATGTCCCGTTGGCGTCATGTATTTTTTCTCGGAAGATTTTTTCAATGTGGATGAGTGTTTCAGGCTGATAATTATTGCTTATAATAATTATCAGTAATTTTAGTTAGAAAAAAAGTAAGGTGAGCCATTTGTAAAACTTTTTTATGTTTGTGTTCAAAATTTTATTACAGTGAAACTCGAATTTTACATCCCCAGATTTAAAGTTTTCCCGCCAATTATGTGTAATTATTTCGGTCCCGATATATTGTAGTACATTTATTACCCCCCTTTTTACGTTTTTTTTCCCACAATTTACGTTGAAAAATTCAAAATATGTGAGTTAGGCGCGCTTGACACGGCCGAGCCGTGATTGGTCAGCAAACTGCGTGAAACGTGGTGATTGGCCGACATCTTTCCATTTTTAGCCGGCCGTGATTGGTCAGCGTATGGCTCGCAACACGGTGATTGGCCGACATCTTTCAATTTTAGCCATGTGTAAAATCCTACAGCATCTGTCAGTTTGTTTATTTACGTGTCTGTCATTTGGCTTTTGACACGATTTGTGATGCTTCTTTCTGTCATTTTTCCGTTTTTCGTGATCATCGTTTACAAACAGTTTTTACGTTTCTTGTTTTGTTTTCGTTAAGTTTATTACATTCTTAAGTAATGTCTCAACAAAGAAAAACTTGTTAGGTCAGTGCGAGAAAAGGAACATTCTTGAAAAAGTTGATAAACAAGTTGGTTAGTTTTAAATTGAATCGGTTTTACACTGGAATGTTGTATTTTTACAAATTTATTTGAATATATGAATTTAAATGGCCGGCTGCGGCGGATATCGGCAGCAAAAATTCGATTTACGAGGAAATTTATCATATTTTTACAAATCAGCCGCGAAAATTTGATTTACGCGGACATTATGCTGTATTTTTACAAATTTATTTCAAATAGGTATCTGAATTTAGAAAGTCGGCATTAGATCTAGGTATTAGTTCATTTATGGTCAGCTGCGAAATTTCGATTTATGCGGAAACATATCGAATTTTGACGAATTTACTTTGAATATCTATACCTACCCCCAGTATTGAAGAAAAGAACATTTTATTTTTTACTAGCTGACCCGACGAACTTCGTACCGCCTCAGAATCAATAACTGTTGAATTAAATGATGTTTTTTCGTTAAGTTAAAAATTACGCAATGAAGCAATTATCGATGCCCAACAGTCCGTGTTTTGTTTTTGTCAGTATCAGAGATGTCGTTGTGTACGGATTTATATTTTTCTTACTTTTCCACTTACTTAGGGAACGTACCCATACTACGTGACCTCTTCGGGGGTGGGGGGGGGGGGTCTTCAAAATGTCACGCTTGGTTTGTACCATGGCCTTTTGAGCGGCGGTTTGCTTAGGATTTTGGTCACAGGGGGGGGTTAAAAATTGCAAAAATTTGGTCACGTAGTATGGGTACGTTCCCTTACGGGAATTTTTGAAAGGAAGCGGGTACGGGTGCCGCCGCCCCGGGAACCATTTATTGGATAACCAACACCTCTGCCATAGGTCACCCCAAGTGGTTCGCTACGTTTGGTGATTTAGCAGGGGTGCCCGGGTCCATGGGGTGACTTTTGTGCGGGTCTTGGCGGCGGATGCGTCTGTCCACCTGCTGCATGGCGGGCCGGATCGAGAGAGACTGGTTGAGGGAGGTCTTTTGACCTTTCTAGCCGGATTCTCTCGACCAATGGGTCCGAAAGAGTCCGGCTGAAAAGGTTAACATTTATCTCTTCATATACATCATTTTTTAAATAAAATTTAAAATGTTATTTTCTTCAATATACACCAATATAAATTATTATATTAATAAAAAATAAAATTTAAAAGGTTCTTTTCTTCAATTCACCAATATACATGATTTTTTTAATAAAAAAACAAAATTTAAAATGTTCTTTTCTTCAATACCCCCCATTTGCATTTTCCCTCCATTTAGGTTTTTTTTTTCAGTCCCTGTTTTACTGTATTTCAAATATTGGCCCCTTACTAATAAACTGTTTAAAACTGATGATAAACAACCGTTTACCGTATGTTGGTATGGTTGGTTATAAGTTGTGTAAATTTGGATTTTATTGTAAAGTGTAAATTTTCTGACCTTCTGACAAAAATATGCCAGAGGCCTGAGGGTTTAATAAAATAAGTAAATAAAAATATGATTATTGTTGTTCAGGAGTGTGCCCTGAGTCCCCTACCCCCCCGAGAGTCCGGGGGCACAGGGCCGCAGGCGCCCCGCCGCGTGTCGGAGCACCACCGCCTCTACGTGCGCCCTCTCTCGCACTCCACGGCGCACCAGGGACCCCCCATGTCCACGCACCTCACCTACCGCTTCAGTCGTAGCCCCGCAAAGGTACAGCTATTTCATCACTTACTGCACCTTTCCATTCAAAGTGTTAATACAATGAATCTTATTCCGAAGCCATCTGACTCACCCCAAGTTCGCAAAATATAATGGAACAAATTGGGATTCACTCTCACTTGTTCCAAGCTGTAGGTGGATCTAAAATTGAAGCCGGAACCAAAAATATTGTTTGATGAAAATATTTAAAAAAAAAAAAACCTTATGACCTATATTGGTTCTGATTCGACATCTAAGGTAGGTAAATCTGTTCATCTTTATTTCATCTGCATTTTTCATTCACTATTGTAACTCCCATACCTCCTATCATTCCCCAACTCCGTGGTGTTACACCAGGTTCGCCGAGTCCAGCTGAACGGCACAATGAGTTTGATTTCTCCGAATTCAATGAATCTGTAAAATCTGAAATTGGAACTGATTTGTCAAGAATTCTGACTGTTAAATAAAGGGCATTGTTTATCAGATCACGGTTTATTAGTCATATATAAATATTATCAAATCCTTACCTTTTTATACTATTAGAAAACCAGCCGTTGTTTGATAAATTTGCAAATTTGAAGAGAAATAATTCCGTTAATTTGGGAGGTGGGTATGGGTACCGCCGCCTTGGGAACCATTTATTGAATAACCAACACCTCTGCCATAAATCACCCCAAGTGGTTCGCTACATTTGGTGACTTAGCAGTGGTGCCCGGGTTCATGGGGTCAGGTTTGTCCAGGTCTTCGCGGCGGATGCGTCTGCCGACCTGCTGTGTGGCGGGACGGATCAAGGGAGAACAGTTGAGGGAGGCCTTTTAACCTTTCCTGCCCGACTCTCGAACCATCGCCTTGCACTGCAATTGAAGGAATGGATTCATATATCCGTCACTCCTGGACACACTGACCCCCAGATTCCTACCCACCCCTCATACCTTTTTCCTTCCCAACTTTAATTACTAGAACTTCCTATCCTTCCCTTCCTTAAAAATACCTCCTTACAGCATCCCCTAAGACGACACATTCCGTAGGGAAATTATTTGTGGAGCTAATGTTAAAAAAGTCTCTTAAAAAAAATGAAAAGTGGTTGAGATGATAAAATAAAAATCTACTAATACCACTCTAATAAATGATGGAGAATGCACTAACTAAATATTTTTAAAAATATAGTAAAATGGGAATCTATCCATAATATTGATCCATTCATAAATAAAGAAAATGGTTATCGTGGTAAAACAGGAATCTACTATTATTAAAAATTATATGTAACCACAGTCATCTGTTGACAATATCAATTGCTGGTATTAACCGGTTATTTGCCGGAGACGCGCGAAAAAATATTTCGAAAAAAATATGTTTCTCTGCGATTTTTACCCTTCTATGTACAGAATTTGTATGAAGAACAAGGTCAGAATCGCTTGCGCCAACATTTACACATAAGATGGGCATAAATTTCATTCACCTGGCAACCCCAGAATATTTTTAAATGATTTTATCTGTGGCATCAAAATGTCATATTTGCCGCGATTCTTTCTGTCAAAGTTGATGCGTGTTACTTGACGAAAACATCGTAAAATCTATCAATTTACGTAATTAACGCAAGTAATGTTGTTTTGGTACATAGTTTATTTGGTACATGTTCTAGGAATGTGTTTCGGTCAATAAAATATAAGATAGCTCAAAATTAATCCACAAAACATTCAATTCAAAGTTCAAAGTGGTGCTTTGTTAGGAAATTTCCGTGTTTTTTATGGCCTTTGACAGATTAATGAGCAAAATCTAGCTGTTAACCTCTCATTGGCCGGGTGTGCGCCAGCGTACACACCACGCGGGAAAAAAAAAAGATTTTTTTTTAAAATGCGATTTTAACCTGTTAAATGCCAGGCCATTTCACGAAAATTCACTAAAAAGCACCACTTTGAATTTTGAATAGAATGTTTTGTGGATTAATTTTGAGCTATCGTATATTTTATTGACTGAAACACGTTCCTAGAACAATAAACTATGTACCAAAACAACATTACTTGCGTTTAATTACGTAAATTGATAGGTTTTACAATGTTTTTGTCAAGTAAAACGCATCGACTTCGACAGAAAGAATCGCGGCAAATTTGACATTTCGATACCACAAATAAAATCATTTTAAAATATTCTGGGGTTGCAAGGTGAATGATATTTTTACCCATCTTATGGGGAAATGTTGGCGCAAGCGATTCTGACCTTGTTCTTTATACAAATTCTGTACATAGAGGGGTCAAAATCGCAGACAAACATATTTTTACCGAAATATTTTTTTTGCGCATGCGTACAAAGCGCGCGCGCCTGCGCGTCTCCGGCCAATAAGAGGTTACTTATGTATAAAGAAACTGTATGAAGGACAAAGTCAGAATGGCTTGCGCCAATATCATTCTTGATATAGCCAATGGTTTCATTCATGTAGTATCACTAGAATAATAATTTTTTTAGCGCCATTTTCATGAGAAAATCACCTCAAGGGCACTTTAACCTGTCACAAGCCGGAAAAAACACGGAAATTTCCTAACAAAGCACGACTTTGAATTTTGAGTTGAATGTTTTGTGGATTAATTTTGAGCTATTGTATATTTTATTGACTGAAACACGTTCCTAGAACATTAAACTATGTACCAAAACAACATTACTTGCATTAATTACGTAAATTAATAGGTTTTACAATGTTTTAGTCGCGGAACACTCATTAATTGCGACGGTTAAATTCGCGGCAAATTCTGACAGGTTAATTAATGTCATAGACGAAATCGTTTTAAAAATATTCTGGGGTTGCAAGGTGAATGAAACTAGTGGCTATATCATCTATGAGGTTAGCGCAAGCGATTCTGACCGTGTTTTTCATACAAATTCTGTACATAGAAGGGCCATAATCGCAGACAAAAAGTTTTGGTCGAAAATTTTATTCAAATTTTCGAATTATTTTCTCACGCATGCGCATACGACGCGCGCGCCGGCGCGTCTCCGGCCGATTACAGATTAACCCCTCCGAAAATCGTGAATATTCAATTTTAATGTCTCAAATGAAATGTCAGTTTTACGAAAACTTTGTGTTATTACCGCTTCACAATTAAAGCTCTATAAATGAAATATTTCTGAACGTAGCCGAATAGTAAAAACTGTTTTAGAAAGGTTACAAAATAAGCTTTCAAATTGTTATATTACAAATAAATATTAATATTTTTAAATATTAAAATTTAGAATGCAAACAGTACTAAAATCACAGATTATGTAAACAACAATACTTATACTATTGTATAAATGTATAATAAACACTTTTGTCACCCCACTTTTTATCATTTCATATAAAAATATTTAATAAAAATTAACAACTGGCAAATTATCGACTGGCAAATACACACCATAAGGGATTGGATCGACAGTCTAAAATGTGGACACTGTCAACTTTACGGCCATACGGCGTCAAAATGTAACGCAGACATGCCTACATGTTCTCACTGTGGAAAACCTGGACACAATCGAGATGCTTGCCCGACTCCTGAAAAGCCACCAGCATGTGCTACCTGCAAGTTCTTCAGAAAACCGTCCACACACAACACTGGCTCCCCTGACTGTCCTGCCCGCCAAGCCGCTGAAAGACGCGAATTATCTCGAGTCAATTTTTTAGGCTGAATCAGAATCGACACCTCATTAATACTAACTTTTCCACCTATTATCAAAATATTCGTGGTCTCAATACTAAGCTAAACTCCTTTAGATGCTCCATAAATTTATGCCCTTATGATTTTTTATGTTTTACTGAAACATGGCTATCAGACAATATTGCTTCAACAGAACTTGGACTACATGACTACATTATTTTTCGCTGTGACCGCTCTTCCTCTTCTAACAAGTGTAGAGGAGGTGGGGTAATGATATGTATTAAAAAAAAATACTCTTGCCACATTCTTGAATCGTCTAATAATGTATCTGAACAATTATTTATTTGTGTTCTACTTGGTTCCAAGAAACTTGTCATTGGTTGTGTATACATTCCCCCCTCCTCTTCAATAGAAATCTATAAGTCACATACTGAAGCAGTTGAGCGTGTTTCCGTAAAGGCCGATTCCTTACTTATTTGTGGTGATTATAATCTTCCTAAAATAGTGTGGCTTAATGATAGTCATGGTGTGAAAACTCCTAATAATGTTTCCCTTCATGCTTCCATAATAGTAAATTTCTTTGCCTTCCTGAATATGTACCAATTAAACTCGATCAATAACTGTGGAGGTTACTGTCTTGATCTAATATTTACCAATATGCCTAGCGTTTGTGTATGTGAAGCTACTGACTCAATATTACCAATAGATAAATATCATCCACCACTCGATATTAACTTCACTAATCCTTTCAAAAGTGACACTATGAAATCAGCAGTTACATTCCACTACAAATTTAACAAAGGTGATTATACTGGCATGAATAGGTACCTTGCCCAATATGACTGGGCAGGTATGTTATCAAACAACAATATTAACGATGCTGTATTTAAATTCAACGAATGTATAACTCATGCTATAAATTTGTTCGTTCCAAGGGGAACTTTTTCCCAGCCTAAATTTCCTATTTGGTTCAGTATGAAACTAAAGCATTTGATTATGGAAAAAAAGAAAACACACAAGTTATTCAAATTAACGAACAACTTAGCGCTTTATCAAAAATTTTCTCAGTTAAGAGAATTATCCAAAATTGAATCTAACTTGTGTTACAAATCTTATATTGAACTCACTGAGACAAAATTAAATCTTAACCCTAAACTATTTTGGAAATTTATTAAACAAAAACGTATTGATAACGATCTCCCTTCAAGTTTATTTTTTAATGATACTCACGCCACCAACGATTTCGATATTGCCAACCTTTTTGCTGAACATTTCTCTTCTGTCTATACTGATAACATATGCACCATCCCTCCACTTAAATATGCTAATACTATTGACCTTAATAATTGCGAAATCACACTTGTAGATGTTTTCAATTACTTAAAAAATCTTCCCAGCAAAACAAGCACTGGTCCTGATGGTATACCTGAAATATTATTGAAAGAATGTAAATCTGTTGTATCTAAGCCAATTTGTTTATTATATAACTTATCATTATCATCTGCCACTTTTCCGGATTCCTGGAAGGTTTCCTATATACGACCTATTTTTAAATCGGGTAATAGGTCGAACGTAGAAAACTATAGACCTATATCGATATTATCTCATATTCCTAAAATCTTTGAATCTATAATCACAAAAAAAATAACACCTATTTTCAAAAATGTGCTGATTGAGGAACAGCATGGCTTTAGATCTGCTAAATCTACCACTACAAACTTACTCTCCCTCACCAACACTGTAGTCAATGGCCTAGAAGATAAATCACAAGTAGATGTTCTATATACCGACTTTTCTAAAGCTTTTGACAAAGTAAAACACGCTATCCTCATGGCCAAGCTATATGCTATAGGTATACGAAACCCATTGCTATCTTTCTTTAATTCTTATTTAAGCAATAGAAAACAAAGAGTTAAAATAAATAACATTGAGTCTATTATTATTGAAGTAACATCCGGCGTACCGCAAGGAGCACATTTAGCCCCGCTTCTCTTTAACTTGTTTATAAATGACATTATTCGTATTTTCTCTCACACACGCTTTTGGCTTTTTGCTGATGACAATAAGATCCTAAAAATAATCAAAAACTACCATGACTGCCTTCTTTTCCAATCAGATATTGACTCTTTCAATGACTGGTGTAAAATTAATTGCTTGGAACTAAATGTCGATAAGTGCAAAATTATGTCCTTCTACAGATCTAAAAGTCCGATTGTTTTCGAATACAAATTAAATAATAATTGCCTAACAACTGTTCAATCTATTAAAGATCTTGGTGTCTCTCTTGATAGCAAGCTTTCTTTCCGGGAACATATAAATACGATTGTTAATAAATCTCTCAAACTACTTGGTTTTATCACTAGAACCACTTCTGACTTCAAAAACATAAATACCCTAAGAACTCTTTACTGCTCCTTGGTTCGCCCCCATCTTGAATATGCTTGTATTATATGGTCTCCTTTTTATGCTGTCCATATTCGTCATATTGAATCCGTTCAACATCTGTTCCTAAAGGGAATTGCTTGGAGGCTAGGATTAGAGCGAGGCAATTACTCGTATGCTGAAATTGAACAAACTCTAAACCTTTCTCCTTTAGAAGACCGTCGGATAAAATCTGATCTCATTTGTTTCTTCAAAATTATTAACTGTTTAATCGACTCGCCTACATTACTACAACTCATCACATTCAATATACCTTCTCGTAGACTCAGAAATAAAGACCTGCTTTTCCTCAATCAGCACTCGACTAACTATGGTTATAACTCACCACTGTCCAGAATGTGTAGACTGGTCAACTCACGTCAAGACCTTGATTTTTTTGGTATTAGCTTAAATGATTTCTGTCGCTCTTTAAACAAATGAAGATATGTAATATTCACCCTAATTTTTGCAAGGTCTTGACGTGACTTGACACTTATTTTTCTTCTATTTTCACTGTTTGTCTTTGCTTTCATGTACCATCCGAATCCTTACATTGTTCATTTCTATACTTCATGATACTTTGTTTTAAATTGGACGTAAGTCCGTAAATAAATAAATAAATAAATAAATAAACAATGTCGAGCGGCCCGAATGCGATTTGGCGGGTAAAAATATGTGACAACCGCGCATCTGACAGAATATTCTTTTTATGTATTTTCTATGGACAACTTGAATAGAGATGTGCAGCATGATTCACTATCGACCTTTTACTTTTTATTTTAGGGATGTCACTAAAACAATAACGGAGTTAGAACGATTTCTATGGAGACACGCGTTGACGTTTAAACACACTTATTGTACTTGACTGCTATCGTCATTTTAACGCATATATCTGCTTACGTTGCTGACCGGTTAAACATATATTAGAATATTTTTAAATGCATTCATTATCTATGACTTGGGGTGCAACTGTCAAAAGCGAATTTTTACATTTTCAAATGCATATAAAGGTATTTATTCATTAGCAAACTCCTTTGAATTGTGTTTTTTCATGTTGGGTATATATTCAGATTTGTGTAGAAATAATAAAACCAGTTTATATTTTTTTGACAATTTTTTCCAAAATGGGAGATTTTTTTAGTTAGTTAGTGGAAAAAACTGTTATATTATTACGTAATATACATGAATAATAAGATATATTATCTGGTAAATAGAAAACAATGGCGAAAAAAGCAATTCCTTTGTTTTTATATGGATTTTTATATGGACAAGGAAGCAACCAGGTAAAATCCGCCAGGCCAATAAGAGGTTAAAATAATCATTTTGTTCAGACCTTAAATTAAACACAGACTATCTATGAATTTTCACCGGTCTGCGCAAGTATTTTAATAAATGTGTTTATTTGTCCGTGATCAGGATCTCCAAGACATCAACTGCCTGATGTCGCAGGAGAGCGTGAGCCTGGGCAAGCGGGCCTCCGAGTGCCCCGCGCCCCCCTCCTTCAACCCCGCCAAGAAGTCTGCCGCCCTCATCTCCCACCGCAAGATCACCCACCTTATCATAGACCGCCAGGCCATGCCGTGATGAGCCCTCGCCTCGCCAGCCAGCCGTGTCCGTCAAGTCATGAGTGTAATTTAATCTATTTTTATTTGTCCTGGTTCCATTGCAGCTAAAGGTTTTAGATTTCTCCTGTAAATTCAGCAATTTTTCGAGTTTCCCAGCAATTTGCCCAGTTTTAACTCCAATTATTTCCACAAATTTGTTGATTATTATATTCTCGGATTTCTCTGCTGTATTCCTTTGAATTTCTTGAGTTTGCATATATGTCTCGAGTATTCTCACAATTTCTCAAAAATTCCCTTCATTTCTAAAGTATTTCCACAAATTTCTTGAGAAATGCATATAAATTCATTGTAACATTGTCATCAAACGGCATTTCAGCTCCATTTTGTAATTCGACATTTGAAAGGTCCTCGTTAATCGCTGATTCTGGGTGCGTTTCAGCTTTCTATCAAATTGTAATAAGCTGACAAGCTTAACGACGTGGTAGTTGTCCTCTTCTGCTGATCTCAATTTGTTCAAAGGCCGAACAGACTTACGGCCGCTGTTCCCAATCCTACTAATCAACTTCTAAGTCTCAACACAGCGCATCGCTTAATCTAAGGAAGCTAGATGCATGGTTTAAGCTCGACTGAGCAAAGCAAAGTTATAAAAAGTGTCAATAGAGTGGCGCTAACGCCAAGAAGTTTTATTAAATTAATCATACAACATAACCACGAGGTTTGCCGCGTTAACGCCACTCTGTTGACATTTTTTTATAACTTTGTTTTTCTCAGTCGAGCTTAATCCACGTGTCCGGCTTCTTTAAGCGATGCTTAAGCAGTGTTGGGACTTAGTTTCAGCTAAGCAGTTGATTAGTAGGATTGGCAATAGCGGCCATTAGAGTCGGCATTTAACGGGGACCTTTTTAAGTATTTAAAAAATAAAATGGTGCTGAATTGCTATTAATTGATGACTTTGTCACAAGTGAATTTCCCCTTACAGGTTCTTTACCTACCTTGAATAATCAATTTGACATTGTAAAATACATAATGATGTTATAGCAGTTGGAATCAAAACTGTATTCAGGGTTGTACATTGTATTTTTAAAATCATTATTTAATAACGGCAACAGCTGGTGGATTGGCTCAGAAGAGGCCTCAGTGGCTCATTTGCAATTGACGCAACTTTCCCAAAAAATTGACAAAGATTAATGACATAATTTGATAAACCCAGATTTATTTATAATAGACTTGGTTGAAATTATCATTGTTTCCCCGAGTAGTAGCTCAATGATATTATAGATTTTTAAAATGTATGGAATTGGGTATTGTATTATTTTAATTAAGTTAAGCCATTCTTTAATTAGACTTTCCCGCGTTTATTTCACTTTAAAAATCACAAAATAATTTTATTAAATTACTGGAATCATGAACTGTTTTTTTTTTGTTTTTAATATTTATTTGATAAATTTAGTGCGGAAGTATTGTGATATTTGATTGATTCACATTATTTAGATGTTATTTTGACCTTCTATAGTGCCTGGAATTACTCTACGGAGTGAGCCATCTTTATTTGTTAGACCTTCTTCCACAGGAATATGCAAGTATCTGATATTTATATTGTCTATTATCATCGTAAACTAGTCGAGCATGATCTGTACATGTCGCTGTTGAAGTACCACCACATCTCGAAACGCCTTAAGTATATTTTTCATAAAACCTCACTGTTTTGTTCCTAGCATTGATTTAACCTTTTAACCTCTTATTGGCCGGAGACGCGATGAAAACGATGAGACGCGATGCGCGCGGAAAACATTTTGAAAAAAAATATGTTTGTCTGCGATTTTGACCCTTCTATTTACAGAATTTGAATGAAGGATAAGGTCAGAATCGCTTGCGCCCACATTTACCCAGGATCTAGGCAAAAATTTCATTCACCTGGCAACCCCAGAATATTTTTAAATGATTTTATCTGTGGCATCAAAATGTCAAATTTGCCGCGATTCTTTCTGTGAAAGTCCGATGCGTATTACTTGACGAAAACATCGTAAAACCTATCAATTTACGTAATTAACGGAAGCAATGTGTTTTGGTACATAGTTTATTGTTCTAGGAATGTGTTTCGGTCAATAAAATATACGATAGCTCAAAATTAATCCACAAAACATTCAATTCAAAATTCAAAGTGGTGCTTTGTTATGAATTATTCTGGGGTTGCCAGGTGAATGAAATTTTTGCCTATATTATGGGTAAATGTTGGCGCAAGCGATTCTGACCTTGTCCTTTATACAAATTCTGTACATAGAACGGTCAAAATCGCAGAGAAACATATTTTTTCGAAAAAATTTTCGCGCGCATCCGCGCATTTCCGGCAAATAAGAGATTAACCTGTCAAAGGCCCACAAATTCCAGGAAAAATATGGAAATTTCGTAACAAAACACGATTTTGAATTTTGAATTAAATGTTTTGTTGATTAATTTTGAGCTATCGTATATTTCATTGACTGAAATACGTTCCTAGAACAATAAACTATGCACCAAAACAACATTACTTGCGTTAATTACGTAAATTAATAGGTTTTATGATGTTTTAGTCGAGGAACACGCGTCAAAACTGACAGCTTCAATTTGCGCCAAAAATGACATTTCGATTCCACAGATAAAAATCATTTAAAAATAATCTGGTGATGTCAGATGAATGAAACTAGTGGCTATATCATCAATGATGTTGGCGCAAGCGATTCTGACCTTGTTTTCATACAAATTCTGTACATAGAAGGGTCAAAATCGCGGTCAAACTTTTTTATTTCGAAATATTTTTTTCGCGCATGCGCAAAAGCTGCGCGCAAGTCCGCGGCTCCGGCCGTTTAGAGGTTAAAGCACAAGCATTGTCAGCCTCGGATCTACAGGGGGGCAAACCGGGGCACCCGCCCTGGATGGCAGTTTTAGGCAATTGTAATTTATATGTTATAAGCACCTGGCATCCAGTGCACGTTGTTCTATCGATTATTCATTTGATTATAAAATGCCAAGTTGGTTTTTGAACAATGTGTGCTTAGTGTACGTGATGTCTCTGCCAGGGGAATCCCCGTCGCATCTAGAACCAGGGGCTGCACGAGCTGAGCCGAATAAACCCGAGCGGTCAAACGTCAAGCGAAGCGACGATCACTCACCTTAAGAGAAGAGAAGGGGTGCCATAATCAATCAATCCCGGTTTGTAAAAGTTGTAGATCCGGGGCTGAGCATTGTTACAAAATGTCTGACCCAAGTGAGGATTAGATCATTTTTGCTAAACTATTTAATAGAATAACCTTTGAGAACATTTTAAGTCATCTAATTAATTGTTGACTTGCGTTCCTTTAAAATTAATAGCATAATAATATATTATATAGTTTTTTTTTCAGCTTTATCCTTTTTAAATTAACCACTCAGGCCACGAGCCCGTTTTGTCGGAAGGTCAAGATATTTCAGCTTTCCAATAAAATCCAAATACATGGAATATTTCTGAATGCATCTGAAAACTAAAAACATTTTTTGAAAGGTAATGAAATACGCTTTCAAATTTTATAATTCGAAATAAACATATAATTTTTGAAATATAAACATTTTGAATGCAAACATAAAAAAGTTTAAAAATGGCTCATTTAACGTTTTTCTAACTAAAATTACCGATAATGAAAAAAAATAACACAGCAAACTCACCTTTTGTCATTTCATGTAAAAATAATTAATAAAAATTTCCTAAAGTTTCATAATTTTTTTTTAAATTGCGGCTGGAATCTTTGGATTTGTAAAGGTGTACATTTTAATTAATTTCAGGTTAATTTTTAGATTTGAATATAAAGACTGGTGTTTTCTTTTTCTAACACCATTTAGATTATATTTATAACCATTATGATAAGGGAGACACAACAATTTCTATGAGATCTATTTGGGTTGTTCTGAAAACAGAATAAATTTGCGTGAGGGGTTAATAGTGTAATATATTATTACCTAAGGTATGTCAACACATGTTCACCGTACATGTTTACTATATTATAATGAATTACTTACCTTCCTTTAGCTTAGCACCCATTATTTGTAAGAAACAATAACCCTTAGGGGCTGGCCAGAATTTGCAATAAATAAAAAGATTTTTTTGTTAAAACCAGCACATCGACAACACCATGTTTGATAAAGTTTTATTTTCGTCTTTAACCTGTGGAAGGCCATCAAATTCCAGAAAAAATAAGGAAATTTCCTAAAAAACCACCATTTTGAATTGAATGTTTTGTGGAATAATTTTGAGATATCTTATATTTTATTGACCGAAACACATTCCTAGAACAATAAACTATGTACCAAAACAACATTACTTGCGTTAATTATGTAAATTAATAGGTTTTATGATGTTTTAGTCGAGGAACACGCATCGACTTTTGACAGATAAAATCGTTTAAAAATATTCTGGGGTTGCAAGGTGAATGAAATTTTTACCCGTCTTATGGGGGAAATGTGGGCGCAAGCGATTCTGACCTTGTCCTTCATACAAATTCTGTACATAGAAGGGTCAAAATCGCAGACAAACATAATTTATACGCCCAATACGCGCGAGCCCACGCATCTCCGGCCGATTACAGGTTAACGAACCCAGTAGAGGTGATATATGAAGGAAAAATGAATGTATAAGATGGACACTGCAATTGCAGTGCTTCATACCTCGTGTGGGCATGATTTTTCAACACTGCAAATGTAGTGTAAGAATTGTATTGTTCTTTCAGTATATTATTTTGTATAATGTTATTAACTTCAACATTAGTGTGATTAAAAATTAAAATAAACAATAATACCATGTGAAGAAACAATAAAGAACCATCATATTTATTAATGGTTCCGCCATGTTTAACACATTCATTGCAATGTATTTTCTAATAAATTGATAGCATGCTGCAGATTACATCTAATTTTAGTTTAGCTAGCGATGCTCGTGAAGTTTGCTTATCATTTACCGTGTATATAATCGTTACGCGCTAGGCGCTTACTCAGCACTAAATGAAATTTCGTAATACGCACTAGGTGCATATTCAGCAGTCAATGTGTTAAAGTATCTACGTTGTGGGATCGTGGGAGAGGCAACGTGTGCCTGTGTACAAACGTCTGCGCACATGCACCACGGTGGCAATCGCCAAGATAGTTGAATTGTTGTGTATCTGATACTTGCGTATCCACGTGGAAGAAGGACCTTAAAGTTTAGTCTTTTCTTTGTTTAGTGTGACCTAAGTCATTCGTCGTTTCGGATTTGATATTAGTCATTATTTATAATTTAACTTTAAAGTAATTACGAAGTGAAATATTGCTCAAAATTTTTATACCCCCCCCCCTCGACACCCATGGCAACAACAGAAAAGTGTTGCCGTTGATGTTAAATATTATTGTAGATGTCTACAATGTGCTGCCAGCCATCAAAAGTATAAAACTATTTTAAATAGGTCCCATAATTTTTTTATTTTAGCGCCCGCTTACAATCCACCTATAAATTTAAACTAAATACTATTTTTCATTGTTGTAAAAATGATTTTATTCCGTGTTGAATGTAAGTAATTTTAAAATTAATAATGATTTTATATTACAAATCGACGTCAAAATCACTTTTTATCTAACTGACTTCCTTATTTACTATCCCAAATTCCCTGAATATTTATTTAGGTGCATTTTTGTTCACACATTGAATCATGTTTTAAATAACTTTTTATGGATGTATATTAAAAAAAATATACTTTTTTGTTCAAATCATTATTTTTATTTTTTAATAAAAAAAAGAAATTTGTATGCATCTCAATTTATAATCATTTTTCACCATTTTAAATTTAGCTGAAAAAATTCGATTAAATTAATCTTGATTTTCAATTTTTTATCCCAAAATCAAGATAAAAAGTTTAATATTTAATTATTATGATCTCTTTTGAATTATTATTATTAATGAATGGTGTTTGAATGATAAATATTTAATTTGAGAGATTTTCTTAACTTCATTCGTAATCTTAAACACCTTTCGGTGGCTGTTTCCAAACAGTATTCCAAATATTTTTATATTTATACGTAAGAAAGCTTTTAAATCAATAATTAATAAAATCACAAAACTTTTATTAATTATTATTACTTCCCTGAATTGTTTTATTGAATGGTCATATTTTTTTTATGAAATCAAATAATTAAGAAGTAATTGATGGATTTAGGAATGAATTATCACTTTCTGTTAAATTTGTAAATTATAAAAATGTTTTACTCGCCAATCGTAATAATTTGATTCCTGCCAATTATTGTAAATCAACTTTATTACATAATTTATAAATAAAACCCAAATGTTACCAATACTCAAATCAATTATACTTTATTTTCTCTCACTCTTTAAAAAAGGTACATATTTAGTTTCTTTTCAACATATTTTTTAATCCAATCTTCCAATCTTCCAATCTTGTAACCCTAACTTGTAAATAAATAAAATAGAGATTTTTTCATTTATTGGTCTCATACCATAATATGAAATATTATATTAAAGACAGAGATAATAGAAACAACGGAGATGGGCACAACAGTGTCGTTAACAAGGTTCATCCATTACTGTAGGTCGCATCTACGTCATAAAGCGCTTTGCGCAGTCAGTGCGCTTCTGTGCCGCATCTCCCTGTATTTCTACTATCTTTAATTAAACACCTGTATAAATATATATGTACATTGAAATGGCTACCACGATTGCATGTATGGAATGAGAATGTCTTTTATTGATTTTAATTAAACGCAATATTATTTTATTTAGAGGGTTACCCCTAGGAGATGTTACAGGGTAATCCAATTTGAATGTATGTAAAAAAGTAAAAATATACAAAAGATTAATGTGTATTTTTGTATATTAGATTTTTAATCTAAATTAGTGTGTAATAAATAGAAAGCAGTTTGTATCACTTTGAAAGATGCTATAATATTCTATGGAATTACAAAACCTACCATTATCGTTATTTGCAGTCGTTTTTAAAACAATGTGTAAAAAATTCTGCATAATGTAATTTTAAAAATACATTTCTCTTGTTGTGTTACATCCTGTGTTTAAATGAAAATTTAATATTGTAAAGTTTATATTTGATGCGTGCGTAAATAAAACCTATTTGCTTATAATTCTCGTTTTCTTTATTTTATTTTTTTGTATGTAATAATGCACAAGAGTCCCAACCTAAGAAGCCCTAAGGAAAATAATTCCATTCGGGGCCTACGTCATCTTTGGGAATGCTGTGTGGAGGGTCTTATTAGGGGAAGGAAGGAGAGTAAGTTCCGGGAAGGAAAACGGTATGAGGGGTGGGTAGGAATCTGGGGTCAGTGTGTCTAGGAGTGATGGATGAATGAATCCATTCTTTCCACTGCGGTGCAAGGCTATGTTCCGAGAGAGTCCTGCTGGAGAGGTCGAAATATCTCCCTCGGTTAGTTTCTCCCGATCTGGCCTGCCATGTTGGTGGGCACACATCTGCTGTCAAGATCTGGACAACCACTCATGGACCCGGACACCCCTATTAATTCACCAAAAGTAGCGAACCACTTGGGGAGACCTATGGCAGAGGTGTTGGTTATCCAATAAATAGTTCTCGGGGCGGCGGTATACAAACCTGCCTCCCAAATTGAGAGAGCAGTAAAATTGAAGTATAAAAAGTCCATAGGTTGTAGTGAAAATGATGTTGAAATCTGGGTTAGTTAAAATAGAACCCAATCACCCAGAATTTCAGTACAGAAAAATCTGTTAAGATCAGGGCCGGACTGGACGAAATCTGGCGCCCTGTGCAGTAGGTACCGATGGCGCCCCCCCCCCCCCCTACATTTTTATTTTGATTAAAAATTCGTTAACCCCAATTTTTTATTTTTTTATTTAATTATTTTTTTTTACACTAATTTATCAAATAAAATCAAGACATATAAAGGGTGTAACTTTTCCAAGTGACCTGGCGGTAGCTCTCACACTCATTTTTTTTAAAGAGAGAATTGCCAGGAGCCCTATACTCTCTGAATCTATTGGGTAAACATAAAATTATGGTGCTATTTTAATTATTTTAGGACAAACTCTTTTTGCAAGTTATGCTTTAAAATAATACAACGAATTGTTTGTTTGTGCCCGTACTATGATTTAAAATATAGGTTACGAGACAATGCGGGTGGTTTCGCTGAACTAGGTACATTAGACATTCTTGAGATTTACTGCGTTTATGTATATACCCAACGCGAATATTAATAGAAAAAGCAAATACAAATACGTTCTTATGGCAACGTACAACACAAGAATAGCATCTACAGCTTCTGACTAATAAGAATATAACCTCAAATTTGTACCTTGCATTTCCCCTGTGTTGAGCATACAAACACTAAACACTGACGTATGGTATCAACGGCTTACGAAAGCCGCTTACACTGACACCGTAAAATAACAAATCCAACAAATCTAATAGATGTTAATTATACATTTAACGAACTTCAAATAATATGTCAAATCAATGATGAAACTGTCAACACGTAACACGTTGCAACCTGCAAATCCTGCAAACCGTGCGATGTTTTTGTTAATGGAATTTACTGAAGATTTCATAAGAAAATGGTCTTTAACTACCTTCTCCTAGAGACTTAAATCGTACAAAATAAAGCAATAGCGAATGTACGCTAACTAAAATTGTCAGCATTTTGAAAGGCGTAAGTCGGTTTGTTTGATTCTCTAGAACAAAAATACTGCGCTGTGATAGATTATTGAATTTGGATCGCACCCATTCGTCGTAAAAGACGGTAAAAGATATATGGAAAAATAGATCTTACGTTTAAACTAAATATACGGAATTTGTAAAAAAATTCTGTAACTGACTATAAATTCGTAAGCCGTTGATACCAACCTGATGCGTGCGCATTCTGTTTCTTTGGAAAGTGTTGCTAGAGCGTAATAATTATTTTGTACTATGGGTAATTTTTAAACGATTCAGGGAATATTATAACTAAATTTTAATACAATATTTATTTTATCACGGCGCCCCTTCGAAGTTGGCGCCAGGTTTTTTGCATGTTTTTGAACGTACGGCAGATCCGGCGCTGGTTAAGATGAAGCTATATGAACATCAAAAAATATGCTACAGATAAATTGAAGTTTTTAATAGCTTTTCTTTGTATTGAAATTACAATAAAATTATTATTTTTCGTTCTTATGAAATTATGCACAAAATAACAAAAAAAAAACACTTTTATCGAAAGAAGCAAATACTTTGTGATGTGACATTATATATTAAATGAAAAAACACACTTTGTAAAACACCACTTTTTATTTGAATTAATATTTAACAGCCAACCAGGTTTCGCTTAGCTCAAGCTTCATCAGGGCTTATTATATCAACTAAAGATAATTACATAATTACAGACACATATATTAAAAGAAATAAAGAGAATGAGTGAAAGAGATAGCAATAAAATAGGCGACACCCTATTGGTGCCAGAAAGAGATACAAATAGAAAAGAGGGAGACAAAAATAATTACAGGATGGGTAAGTAAGGGGGGGAGGGAGAGGGAGGGAACTGTTTCATAAGAGGTTACGGAATAAATTAAAAATGGGACTATCAGATAAATTGATTTGGTTATTAATAATGTTTGATTTATTATTGACGGCTTTTTTGATTTCGAGGGCTTCTAGATTGTTTAACCTAATTCCAATTCCAAATTGGGAATTTTTTTACGCTTAAAGAAGAAAAGTTATTCGTAAACAGTACTCTGCGCTGTTGGAATTGGTGATTAATATTTATATTATTATTAGAATTATTAAAAAGATATTTATTTGATGCTATTTGTTCCAATTTATTTTTTTAATCTCCTTCACTCTTTCTCTTCATTTCTTTTATATATGTGTCTGTATGTAATTGATATAATAAGCCCTGATGAAGCTTGAGCTAAGCGAAACCTGGTTGGCTGTTAAATATTAATTCTATTAAAAAGTGGTGTTTTTCATTTAAAAAAAAACGCTTTTTTGCTTGCCTTGTGCAAATAAGACGCTCGATTTAAAATTTTGAAGACATTTGTAGCGTTGATATTCCTCTTAATTTCATGTTAATAGGCCTCACCATTCCAGAGTTTGCTGTTTCCAGCGTTACTAGACGTTAGTGGCAGCTTGTCCTAAGGAGCGTAGGAGCCAACGTACTCCCTAAATTTTGGTCAATCTAAATATAATTAACCAATAACGACACTACCAAAAATCAAAGCAAATAACAGTACTAAAAGTAGACTATAAAAATACTAAGTTAAATTCAACTCGGAATTTTCATTCTTTGAATCACGTGGTGCGAGTTGATTCCACAACGCTCCCGAGGTTAGAGTGTTGTCAGTGATGTGTTGTGAAAATGATATTGATTGGTGCAAAATAAATCCAAATCTGCTGGCGATCTGAAGGTCGCGGGCTCAAATCTCGGTGTGTGCAAGTAAATATTATTTGATTTGTACTATTTCACAATTTAATCATTTAAAAATGGAAGGTATATTTGCGGCATGTTCCAGAGTGTAAGATACTCTCAGTATTGCCTTGGTGTAAGACCACGATTCCGAATTGAAATGTTGCTTGAAATGGCTTTAGCTGTGTTTGGTGACTAGATTTTGTACTTCCCAACTTTCCTCTTCCCCATCCCCTTGCCCTCACACTACCTTCGGCCTCACAACTTACCCCGATCGTGGATGCTATAGTCTTACTGGCTCCAGGCGGTTGGGAGCAGTTGGAACTCTTTTGCGGTATTCACATAATAAAAAAATCAATGCGGAACCAGTTCCCTTTATCCGGTTACTTTCGGAACCATTAATTTTACCCTACACACAAGAAGTCTCTGAGACTTTTCCAAAATCAGACGGTAACGTTCCTCGTATTTTGATTGTCAAGTGAGCAAAATTTTATCAAGTATCAAAATCTGCTAAAAGGGGGCAGTTTTTAGAAATCTCCTGCACAGTGTACCTTCCGATTTGAAGATCAAGTGTGCAAAATTTCATCAACCTCGGAATAAAACTGTTGAGTTGCATAAAAATAAACCCACAAATGGACACTTCTTTTTATATTATATAGAAGATTGGGGATTTAAGGTAGGGAATAATAATTACGCTGTAAATAAGTTATAATAAATCAACATTTTATTATATAAAAATTAATTTTTGAAAGATTTTACAAGGTGAAAAGAACTACATATAAACATGGTTCATCCCCGAATTAAACTAAACGAAGAAAACACATTGTAAAAAATACAGTACAGGTCATATAATAATGTTCTCTTAAATAGATTTTGAAATTTTTAAAATACATACTCTAATAATATCTACATTGGACGGTTGAGATTAAGAAAAATCATAAGTTTTACATTTACGTAAATTCAGCAAACTTAGTATTTTGTTCACACATTCATTCTTCAGAGAATATTCATTTATCTAATTGAAATTTATTCAGTAAAAAAGGCATTAATTTGTACTTCGTAAATTTGACGTAAAATTAACATTTCAAGTCCTTCACAGTAAAAGTTATAAAAGTTGCCTCCATAAAAAAATAAAGGCACTCTTTTGCTTGTTGTATGCATTGTATTTAAAATCTATGAGATTCTTTAAAACTTATAGTCTGCAGGAAAAATAAAATGGTATTCAACACAGTCGAAAATAAGCACAAAATCATTAAATTACATAGATCTTATGTACACTAATAATATTATATTATATTTTGTACATCAATTAATCAACATTGCGAAAACTCTAGTTTTCAAATCAAAAAATGCAACCCAATAAAAAAAAGTGAAACTTAACTACGGATGCGAAATATTATGATGTTACTTCAATATAAAAATAAAAAAATTGAAAATCATTACAAAATATGACACAACTTTCAACTCTGGCAATCATTCATTCAAAATCTTACAACTAACCTTTGTTTTGTATCTAAAAAAAGTATTAATTTTAATAGACTTCACACTTCTGTACGCAGATCAAAATGGATAGGAGAGAGTCCCCCAGTACCGGCCAGTTGCAAGTTCTATAATCCTACATGGCGCCAAGATTTTTACCTCTGTTAGTTCGATACGCTCACGCAAGTATATGCCTTGCGGGGCGTCGACCTGTCGCGACCGGTTTACTACCAGTGCAAAGATTTCTTTTGCGCATAATGAATTTACGCTACGTAATTAAAATTGTGTCGGTGATTTTCGAAGTTCAGAGATTCAGTTTAAAGTTAACAAAGAGGATTGGATACAGTGAGAAAACTGCAAGATTTTGGTCCATGAGGCTTGTGCAAACTTATCAGAGCTATCCAATATCAGTATATTTGCGATTATTGTATTGCATAAATGGTTACTGATTTACTGGCCGGTACTGGTGGCCAATTCTTTAGAGTCTGATTTTTCCTAGTTTTCGAATTGCAAATAAAGTAGATTATTTCTAAACATACACCAGTATGTTTAGAAATAATGCTTATTATTTTTGTCGATAGTTCAGTATATCTTTTACACACATCAGGAGGTATTGAACATGTAACCTTAGGTATTTCAATTTTTTTGTTGATAACCCTTAATAAGGTGGCGGTACTGGGGGACTCCCCCTACCACTTTTCTAAATTAAGTTACATGTAAATAAAATTAAAAAAAATACAAAACAACATTGACCAGATGAATGGACGGTTTATAGATTATTAACTAAACATTGATTATAAAACAGAGAGATTCAAATTACTAAATATACTTACAGGAGAGACGGCAGTATTATTACAGTAAGGTTACAAACAATATCAGATCTAAAATATTATATTTTTCTTGCTCTGGCAGAAAATGTGCACTCGCCAAGTTACTATCTTCTGTCAAAAAGATACAGAATAATTTATAAAGCACTTTTGAACTGATACTCACAAAAATGGCAGTATAATATAAAGCCAAGTACATATTATTATTATTATTATAAAAGATAGAGGTTCTAAATAAAAACATTTGATTGTTAATAATGAAACAAAGAATGAAGTTTCTAGTCTGTGCAAATATACATTACAATATTTGGTTTTAAATATTGCAACTTTTGTGATGTATGTATCAGTATTCTGTTCGATGAGAACAAAGATAAAAATGTACAGAACATTTTGATTTTTATTTCTTAGTAAGGGTCGACCGAGATCTCGGTCTCGGTTGCAGCATTCTCGGCCACAAATTCTACCAGAACTCTGTCTCGGTTCTCGGCGAAAAACGACCGAGACCATTGTAAGTAGGTACGGTATAGGATAATGGGATTCCGCGCGTCCACATTCGTCACTTGGTGTCAGTGCATGAGAGAGCTGTCAATTGTGATTGCTCGGCTGGCAGCGAGGTGGAAACGCCGCGCCATTTGTTTATTTCACTACTTTTGTAAACAAACAATTGTAGTTAAAGGAAGTTTGTTTGAATTTTGTTCGTAGTAGAAAAAATAAGTTATTTTATGTGTTGTTGTGATTAATTATAATTACTAGCCAGAATAACTACATAAACTAGTTAAGTGAATATCAAGATCATTACATATTATTTTATACGTATGTTGGAAAGCTGGTAAGTGTACTAAATTATGCAAAAATAGCACATATTCATTATTTTTTCTCACTTTATCTATTCTCGGTCTCGGCCGAGATTTTAATTTATTCTCGGTCTCGGCCGAGAATGAAAAACCTGTCTCGGTCGACCCTTATTTCTTAGTGTCTAATCCCTAATAATATTCATTAATTGAATATTTGTGGATAAATGTATACATACCTACATATTCCCTTGACATTGGTGTTTAATTTTATTATTATAATTTTTGTAAATAATGATTATTTCTTCACAATGAACAGAATAAATTTTTTTTCAAAAAAATTTGAAGTGATTTATAAAACATGTGCAATTTGTTTGAAAATTAGAAATAACAGATTATATTATTTCTACATTAAAAAAGTGAAATTGCAATAAAAATATTAATTAGGTATATCTTTAAACAGTGCTCCAAACAATAATTAGTTGAAAATTAAAAGCTACAGCAATATAAAACAGCAAAAGCAAAACATCAGTCACAATGGAAGACTCGCCTTTATTCACTCGCTTAAAAATATTAAACTTATTGTTAAGTGTTTTGGTTATGTATTTAGAATAAAGTTTACAATATGAGCACACCACTTTATAAACAGGAATAAGTTTTTATCAACTTCGTGATATGTTTGCCAGAAACCAGCAAAATATGCATAATGGTGTATTATCAAGTTGGCTGCCTGCTTATTGATGTCATCATTAAATGAGCTGATATACGACATTGCATTTGAACACTTGGTAGATATGATATTGACGACTCTCAAATTTTGTTTACAAAATAGATTATGATTTTTAAGGTAGTTAAGATTTTAACATGCTTGAAATTATGAGCCATTATGTATAATATCTATTGAAAATTGACAAAATGGAACCCGCTTTAGATATATTTAATCACTGAATACGGTCGGTTACATTTAAATTTGTTTAACCTTTTACCGCGTTCCTGATGTTTATAGGATAACAGATGTACGCGGCACTTTTCGTGACATTCGTACATCTTCTATGAATGAATGAACGAGTTAATGAACGCAGATATATATGCACGTAGCGCTGAGAGCACGGTTTATTAACCACACTGGTAATATAAAAAAAGAATAATTCGGAAAGAATGGGTTATAACATAATGCACATAATAACTAGATATAAGCAACTTACAACATTACTAGATTCAACAGTACGAAATTGTCCGAGCCACCATTCTTGACGATTGTAATCAACCGAAGAAACATATTGTCATTGTCAACTTGATACACTTATTAAATTAAGTATCCATTCGATCTTAGATGATGACGTCACCTCCGGAGAAGGGCATGAAGCCATTGACGAGAATTCTCGTCCGGAAGTTCGAAACAAAGACGGTGAAAGCGGCGAGGAAGACCAGGCTGAAGGCGGCCTGGATGCTCGGAGCGGCGTTATAGATGGAGCAGTATGGACATTGTGACGAGCCGCACACTTCGCAGATGTTGAGGATGTATGTCGACAGGGAGTTGAAGATAGTTTCGTTAAATCGTTCTGGAAATTAAAAAAAAACTCAGTACACAATTTTTTAACTGTTATGAAAGATAATTTAGTTTTTGTAACACTGCGAAGGTTCCCATTGGCAGTGCTCGCAAAGAATGGAAAAAAAATCGATCAGCAATGGGTTGTCATTTAAACCTGCTGAGCGATTCTCTATGTTTTGTGAGATCGAGATAGATCTCGGGCGAGATCTCCTGTCAGATTTGTGTGATTTTCTTTGGTTGTTATTTGCTTTTTCTATGGGCCGATGTCAGAATTTCAGCTGTGGTCACATATTTTAGTTTAGGTCGTTTTAAACACGAATTCATGCAAGTATGCATGATTATTTATTCATTTAACAGCATTAGAAAATCACGCAAATCTGACAGGAGATCTCGCCCGAAATCTATCTCGATCTCACAAAACATAGAGAATCGCTCAGCTGAGGGTTGAAAGTGTGTTGGATGCGTGTAGATATGAGATCCTTTGAATTCTCCAGCCTGATTCCTCAACTCATCTCCTTGCACCGCAGTGGGAAGAATGGATTAATACGTCCATCACTCCTGGACGCTCTAACCCCCAGATTACTACCCCCCCTTAAAAAGACCATCCACACAGCTTCCCTAAAGACGATGTAGGACAGGGCAAGAAACTTATTTTTCTCAGAGCCTCCTGTGCGGAGTTACTATAATACGTTCCTTAATACAATGATGAATATTTCTAATTTATTTGATAAATGGTGACTTATTTAAAAAGTATGAACATACCTGGAGCATAATAATCATAAACTCTAATGGGTAAGTACTGAGACATATTCGCCACCGGATACCATCTCTCTATTGTGAAGTTGATGCACGTATCTTCGTAATCCAACTGAAATAAAATAAAAACAAATGTTAAAGTGACAAAAATGAAAAGTTCGCAACCAGTGGGACTAGGGAATTCCAAATTGGGGTATTTTGTGAGGTTGAAACAGGTGGGGAAGGGTGACAGTAAATAATAGGGTTTTGGTGCAATGAAAATCATAGATAAAAAATATACTTACGTAATCAAAGTAGAAGAGGACTTTTCTTTCCTGGAATCTGGCTCTCTGTAAGTTACGGACGTTTCTAGACAGAACGTAGGCGTCTAGTTTCTGTTGCTGGATAATGTAGCCTGTTGGTATAGTCACATCCAGCACGGCCATTCCTGACCTGATGGACTCATTGATGTTTGTCCAGCTAAAGCAAACAAACCATTTGCATTATTGTTACACATTGATGAAAAGGAAAATAAAAATATCAGTTTTTTTTGTTGAGAAGGTTTATTTTGACAATAAACGAAAGCGGATATAACGAGGTACAAGTGCGCTGGTGTTTGGCGTTTCAAAAACTTTAAATAAAGACTGAAGTTTCCGCTCAACCTGTGCCGGCTGACACTATTGTCATAATAACTTTCCTGGTTTTTGGAAAATTATGTTTTGTAAATTGTACTAAATAAAGTGTTTACATATTTATAGAATATGAATACATATATCCTATGTAGTTTCCCCAGGTTATATTATATTAATCCAATAAAAAAATATTATTTATGACGATGAAAAGAAAATATTCTAGAGTTTTATTTTATTATCCAGCTAGATAAGCATTCTTCACAATAAAAATAAGTCATTTGAGGCTTTCCTGTAATTTGCGATGCGCTTTTTCAAATTTAAAATGAATATGGTTGCAAGTGACAAAACGACAAGGTAGAATAATATTAATCACTGGAACGACCATGCAAAGTAAATAACTTTTCCTCGATTTCCCAGAAGATCATTTTTAAAATTTTTTACAACATTAAAAAAATCATACCTTCGAATTTTAACATGGAGACATAAAAACTTATTATAGTGTTATATAGCCAATGAATTAACCTGTATTTTACCGTTTATCTCACATTTGTAGGGTTTATAAAAAAAAAGATTAAAAAATCGGGAAGTGTATAACCATGCGAATCCTGCGTGTTTGTTGTTTACATGGAAATGTTTTAAATAATTACAATAAATGTTTTACAAATGGTAGAAAAATGTGGTCCAATTTTGGAGCGCTATCAATCACAGAAACATAAAAGTGGTCCATTTTTTTACCATAATCGCTCCAGTGGTTAATAAATAAAAACATATACATATTACTGCTAAAATGAAGAATGTTCTCACCTCTGGCAACACTGGTAGGTGATGTGTGACTTATTGCGGCCGTGGAAGTCGGCGCGCGTCAAGAGGTTGAAGGCGCGCTCGGGTGGTTCCGTTTGGAACTTCTGGATGTCCACATTGTACTGCACCGACATCTGAAGAATGGCATACCCTGCACCCTTGGCCTGCACCTTCACCGTGCCCCAGGCTTGCGGGATCTGTACACAAATTGGTTGGTTAAGAATGGAAAACACGCCTAAATGTTGCGTAATTGATGGTGCTATCAAGTCCATATTAATAAAATATTTCAACTAAAAAATATGAAGTAACAACTGATAATACAAATATACTGCTACGCTGTACAAACCAAACAAAAAGTTGAATTTTACAGCCAACTCCGTCAAAAGGGTGGTCCGTTTGATATTTCTCCAATGAGCACAAGCTTCAGATGGGAATGCTATATTCTTTCACTACCGGTTTACCGGCATTTCAATGGAAGATGCTCCGGGAAGATGCTCATTGATTTTTTAAACACGGGTGCACAGTCAGAAAACATGCCAAAATCTTCTTTCAGATTATTTTTACGCTTGTAAAGATAAAGAAGAACAAAATTATAGTGTTTGTCGCTAACTTGACATCTTATTAACTCTACAAAAGCATGTGAAAAAATGATCCAAGTTTAGTATATTTCGGGTAGTGCTATGTACGGAAACCAACATTAAAGAGTAGCATATCGGTAGGCAACTTGTGGTTGCATCACAGTCACATAGCTTGCAAATATCTTTGTGTAAAGCAGCTAAGTCCCATATCGTATTACAATTAACAGTAATACCTAAATACATATATTGGTTGCAGTATTACACAATCGTGTCCAAGAACGGTACGAAGCACCGCAATAGAGAACTCCAGTCCAATTTTTTTATTTTTTTTAATGAATAATGACTTTCTAACTTAAATAACTGCATTTTTAATTTTAGTTTTAGAGTTAGTTTTAATAGTTAAAATAATTGTAAAAGTTTTACTTTTTCAAGATCCCCCTAAGACCACCATATGTACGGTGAATCGTGTCATCACTCCTGAAAAATTACTATAGGATTGGGCAATCAGCTGATTAAGTGCCGCCATTTAGAATACCGTTATTCGAAGCATTCTCCCTAGAAGTAGCATTACTATTTTTTTGTGCAGTAGTTTTTCAATATTTTAAATAATAGAGATTAATTAATAGAGATACCTCTATTTTTGATACTGAATTACTTAGGCTTAAATATAATTTCAATAAACATAACAACTAAATCTCTATAAACAGTATGAAATAACGAACAACATCAAATGTTGTTAATAGTGATGGCTTATGTCATACCTACATAATCAAAGATTTCAATACAATGACTGGTGACGCGTGACGTCAGCACTAACCTTTCAGTATTACCAACTTTACCGTGTGTTTTGACGACAGGTTTAAAAATGCACTTTTTAATATTTTTTTAAGAACTCTACGTTTAATATTATGAAATAATACTTATATATTCAGAATCAGCGTTTATTGGTCTATATGAACACATTTTTTTAAAGCCATAACATTTTTCACTGGAGTTCCTTATTGTAGTATTGCCCTTGTACATTCGTTTTTCTTTCAGACATTACCTCTACTAGGTATAAAGATATAAAATTAAAAATATCAAATTATTAAAATGATAATATTATGCGAGAAAGAGAGTGTACAACTAAATGGACAGTATTAAACTGATTGAAGAAATGTGGATGGTGCACTTACATCAATGCTCTGCAAAACAGCCAAGTTCTCGTTGGTGACGTAGAGCATCCTGGTGGTTCCTGGCAGCGCTGTGGCTTCAATAGCCACCGAGAGTGTGCTCACGTCCCTCAGCCTCTTGCGAACTGTGTACTCAATGAGCGCCTTCATGGCTACATAGGTGTCCTGGAAGAAACGTAACAAAATAATATTAAATCAATGACAAAATGTTGTTTTTCATTCCTATGTTAAAATGGCATGCGAGTGGGGCAAACAGCATTCAACCTTTTCTTTATTATTTAATCCAGGTATTCACAAAACCTTCATTTTCAAATTCCTCTTTTTAATCCCATCGGCGGCGCGGACCTCGCAACATTCACATTACTTGCAATTTTGAATCTCTCACGACAGGACGCTTATAAATATTTGTATTCATTGTAAACTACCGTGCAATAAAATAACCAAGTTTATAACTACCCTCTTTGTTATTTAAAACCTGTGTATTTTGACGTAGTGCTAATGGAGTCAGATTAAATCATCAATAGTAATATTTAAACAATTTTGGTTTTTAAACAAATCTACAGTTTTACTGTGAGATTGATGAAATTTTGCCCACTTTACCTTCAAAACAGGACTTCACTGTGTCCATTGGATTTCAAAAAACAACACCTACCCCCTTTTCCCACCCTTTTAATCAAAATTTTGGTACTTCTTTATGAAATTTTGCACACCTCTGATATTCAAAATTAGACGAAAATTTCTATCTACACCTGATTTTGAAAAACTCTGCATAAAGCATTCGCCGGCAATGTGTAAATAAAAAAATAAAAGTACAAACAGACAACGAAAGTTATTTTCGTTAAGTTTTCTTAGAACAGAGTTAGTGTGCCTAGTTAGTGCCTAATGTTACACTTGCAACTTATCCTCGATTCATGTATATTTGTATGAACATACGTGTATCTTTATTCGTGTTTACATTTGGCTTATTTTTGTATAATAATGATGATTTTGGCAGTATGTGATACATTAAAGAGAAAGAATTAGCAAGACAACAAAATGAAATGTCAGATGTTCAATCGGTTTCCCCGGCTTTGCCTCATTCAATGCCCAACGGTCCCGTATGGGACCGGTGATTATTGTGCAAATATTTCACAAAAAATGCTTGGGGCTACCTTTATTGCATGCGGTTATTTGCACGTTAATGAGGTTTGTCAAATACCTGAGTGGAAGCCCATCCCCCATCAGTCAGCCTCTGTGCATTGAGCCACATGACGATGGGGTCGATTAACAACTCCTGGCGCGCGTTATACGTCATAAGCGCGTACGCCGTGGTCTCGATGTTGATGGCGTCATACTTATAGGGCAGGCGCGGCAGTAGGAAGGGCTTCTGGTTCTCCAGCTTGTAGGGCGGCATGGGCACGCTCTCCTTGCCCCAGTATGTCAGGCCGCCTGGGAAATAAATGCTAAGTCAGTGATGTGTGGAAGAGAGACGAGTGACGGGATTATGCATTAAAACTACATACTTTCAAAGGCTAAAAATATATATTTAGATGTTTATTTTTGGGAGAAAGGTTTTCGTAAAGGAACCTCTATTTTTCAAAGAGTCTGTTATTGACAACTGTTTTTTACACTCATGTAAAGATGTTAGCTGTTGAGGTGGTGGTTGTTGTTTTTGTTGAGTATCCTTTTCCAGAAACAACAGTTCTTCATATTTAACAATGTGTTTTGATTTAAGATAAAGTTTCAGAGAAGTAGTGCCACCTCAAAAATTTTTTACCGCACTGTTCACATTTTGCAGAATCTACACATAGAGATGTAATATATCAATGAATCTGCATTAATTTCATCAAAATTGTCCAAACTAAACTAGACGTAGGACGCATTTTGCCTTTTCCCAAAACTATAACAATTTATTTACACAACACTTTGAAACTAAGTAGGTTCTCGTAAATAATAAGTTTTAACGTTTGTACACTCACAATCACAAAATAAATCATAAACAATGCAAATTGCAAGAGACACGCGCGGCTTGTGTGACAAGTGACGGCTCGGCCGGGCAAAACCACCAAAAACCTGTCGTACGTAACCTGTCATTTAGACTCCGCCTTTATCCGAAACTAACCGAAACTTTTATATTGGTTTCCGATATCCGATAGTTTCGGTTACGGTTACGGAGCTCCGTAACATCCCTAGTCTGTACGTCTGTGTAACTCTGGTTCAATGAAATCAGATTTGCTAAGAATTTAAGTGTCATTTTAAAAATTGGAACTGATTGTGTGAAGAATTCAGAAGTACCTAACTATATAATATAATATTATAACAGAAAATTATTTTGTCATTTTAGAAAATAGAACTAATATGACAACAATTTAAGTAACTACCTATAATATGGTACTTTTTTAACCAGAAAATTACTTTTTATATTTTAAATGTGTATTTCTTTGGTTTAAATTTTTAGAGTTAATCTTGACAAATAAAGTCAGATTTCATCAATCAGTTTAAAAAAAAAATTGAGTGCTCTTGAGGTTATGTATTATTAAATGTTTATTTATTTATTCTGTTGATGTTCTTATTTTAAATAAATACATATCTCATAGTTAAAATCCTAACCCCTGTGGTCAATGAAGGGTTAGTGTTTTTGAATATCTGATGACCTTCTGAAATGTCTTGAAACATTTTAGATTGTTTACCTTCAGATCTCGCCTGTCGTGCCAGTATTCCGAAGGCAGCCTCGGCATTGGAGGCCTTGCTCAGCATGAGGGCGTACGCCACGATGGCCACGTCGTACGGCTCTCCATGCGCATTCAGCAATTTCATGTTCCTCTCTAGCCAGCTGATGGCTCGCTGCTGAGCTAGCGCCACTCTGGCTCCCAGACCCTGAAACATTACAAAATTATGTTAAGTGTAAGCACAGTAGAAACTTAATAAAATGAACTATTTCTATTATTATATCTGCCATAGGTCACCAGGTTTGAGGGTTCCAGTTCCAGTTCCGACCGGTACCGGTTCATATTTAACTTGCTCCGCCTAGAAATTCTTTCTAGTCGGTAAAAAGTTTTAAAACATCCAATTCTTTAGTGTCATCTAATGTAAAATTAAAAACTCTATCTAGTGAATATAAAATAATAGTGTTTCCTTTGTTAAAAACGGGCTTTGCCCCGTTTTCATTTTCGAAGTGAAGTGTCAATTTCGGCACAACAAACAATAATAGTCGGTAAAAAGTTTAAAAACACCCAACTTTTTAGTGTCATCTAGTGTAAAATCAATAACTCTATCTAATGAATATAAAATAATAGTGTTTCCTTTATTAAAAACGGGCTTTGCCCCGTTTTCGTTTTCAACTAAAGTGCGGTTGGCTCGGCGCAACAAACAATAAGCCATCTCCTCGTTAATAGTTATTAATCGTATACAACCACTTAATATAAACATAGTGATTCATTCTGTCATCTTTTTAGTGTTTAAATTTTTAAAATTGGCCCAGTGGAAGTTCTTCAAATTAACATTCAAAAGTTTATTTTGGCACGTAATGTGGATGACTATGAACACTTCTGCCCGCCATTTGTAAAGTGGCATTTCAACACAATACATATTCATCACAACACATTTTCAACAACTACACTTTCAGAATACGACAGTTCAACATATACCTCTTCAACACAATACATTTTCAACACAAACATCTTCAACAATTATATTTTCAACATTCGGTAGTTCAATACATACATTTCAATCCTTTTTTTAAAATCTGTTTTTGTTTTATTTTTAATTTGTTTTGTTTGCCTAATTACTACTACACTCGCGAGGTTTCAGTGCGGTTCTTTTCGGTAGAAAAGAAACATGTCGTCTGATACGGATGATGAAGATAACTCGCGGAAGGAGCTAGCGAGAACAATATTGAAGGGGTGTAAAGGTAAGGCGAAGGGGAAAGGATCCCCCAGGCTAACAGCATTTGAAAATCTAATGTCAATACTTGACCCCCCAACCCCCCACGTCTCCCGGGAACAACCTATATCACCATACACTAGCATCCATGGCAATTTATTACTCGAGGCTGCATCGGATCTGGAGGCTGGGTCTACTAGCGAGGCACCCCAAGAACCTGAATGTACCATGGAAGAAACTCAGGTTAGTAATAAAACTAGAACCTCCCCCAACCAGGCAAATCGCAAACGACAGCGAGGAGAGGAATCTTTTCTCAGCGGCGGCGACAGTTCCTTCGATATAGAAACCCTCACTCCTATATTGAAAAATATTAGTTATATCACAGGAACCCTTGGAAAAAGTAAAATCACTAAGGAAGACAGGACGTCCATTCTCGACCACCTGGATGATATCAAAAAGAACTTAATTGCCGTAGCAGTCTCACATGCAGCGGCTATAGCCCGCGCGCAAGCTTTCTCAGAGATCATACAGGTACAAAAAAGTCTAACGGACAAAATTGATACTCTCATAAACAGAGCCCCCCTTGTCAACCAACAGGATCCATTAGCAAAATCATATGCCAGTGCGGCCTCAAAGGCCCCCGCGTCCCAGACGCTTGTCGTCAACGGATCGGAGAGAAGGGTGCCACCGCTGCAGCCAACGGTATTGTTTTACCCAACCGTGCCAGAGGGTAAAACTTCTGAGGACACCCAAAAGAGCCTCATGAAGGTCCTGGATCCATCCAAGGACGGATTCCAGGCTGTCAGAACGAGAAAAATTAAAGGTGCGGGAGTGTTGCTGCAGACTTCTAGCACGGGCGGGTTAGATAATATAAAAAAAGCGGCTGCAAAAATCGAGGCTAGTGGTTTCAAGATGGTGCACCCTCAAGGGAACCTCCCGAGGATAGTGATTTACGATGTGCCTAAAGCAGACTCAAATGGTGACCAAACCCTTTTTGAGGAAATTTTTATTAACAATATCTCAGGTAAAACAAACCTCTCTAAGGAGGATCACCTTAGAACCATGCGACGAGTCTCACTCTTTGGTAAAAGGGAAGGCAACACAATGAATATGATTGTGACCTGCCACCCGGAGAGCAGGAAAATTCTCATAGACAGCGGGCTTTGCTTCCTTGGTTGGAACGCCTGCCGCGTCCGCGACTTCTTGGGAGCAACTAGATGTTTCAAATGCCATCTATATGGCCACGTTAGTAAATTTTGTACTATGACCACCACCACCTGCCGCCACTGTGCCGAGAATGGTCATGACATGGAGAATTGCCCCAGGAAGGCGGATCCTGCTGTCTGTGCGACCTGCAAGCGGTTCGGGAAACCATCTGCTCACTCCACCGGCGACAGGTCCTGTCCGGCCCATCAAGCTGCTATAGAAGCCCAAATGAGACGAACTGATTATGGCCACTAAAGACACCCTTACCATAGGTCATGTCAACTTGCAGAGATCCCGACTGGCCACGATCGAGGCGCTGCGGGTCATGACTGACCTACACATCGACATCTTGCTAATCCAGGAGCAGTACACTTGGAAAGGTAAAACGCCTACTATTAGTCCGGGAGCGGTGCTCGAAGTAGGTAGCTCCCCGGGGGCGGGTGTTCTGGTTAACACTTCGTTGGTCAGCCCCCTCCTTCTTGAGGGGTTATCGAACGAGTATCAAACCTGCGTAACGTTTAACTTTGGCTCAACCGAGATCGCTGTGATCTCGGTTTATTTTAAATACGGGAACCCCGTCGGACCACATATCTTGAGCCTGACGCGTGCCCTAAACGCGCTTAAAGGTCGTAACATAGTTATAGGAGGAGACTTTAACGCTCGCTCGCCTTTGTGGTATGACAATAGAGGAATTCGGACGGAACGCTCAGACGCCGTCGAAGACCTTATTGCTGCGCAAGGTCTATTTATTTTAAATGAGCCAGGTAGACTACCTACCTTCTCTGGCACCCAAGGCGAGAGCAACATAGATCTAACTCTTTGCTCTGGATCAGTTGCGGCCAAGATATCTGAGTGGATGGTTCATGATCGTGCGATTGCCTCCGACCATAGGCTAATTACATTTACAGTGGGTGTCAAGAAGACCGAAATTCCAAGATCTTCCTGGAACTTCAAAACCACACAGGCGAACTGGGATAGCTTTGGGGAAGCGCTACGAGATACTTTAAGGGGATTTCATGACGTAGCTGCTAGAGATCCGGACAATTTGGGGAACTTTTTCAATGCGGCCGTGGTATCAGCTGCAGATCGCTCCTTGGGAAGATCAAACCCAAAGAAGATCATAAGAACGCCGTGGTGGTCGAGTGAGCTGACTTCAATGAAGGGAGTCTACAAGAGGGCTCACAGGGCCCTGAGTCTGTCCAAGCAGGGTAGATGTACGGTGGAGGAGACATCTGCCCTTCTGAGCACTCTCAGATCAGCCCGTAATGCCTTCAAGTCGGCTGTACTCTCGGCGAAACGAGCTGCATGGCATAATTGGGTTAAAGATGTGGGTAACGCCAACCCGTGGGAAATCCACAGCGCTATTGCAAAAACGGGTAAAGGTTCTGACAGATTTCTAACTAGCGTCATTATTGAAAATAATGAGAGGAATGTTGAGACTGCTGACGTGGCCTCCACTCTCGAAACACTTCTCGAAAAATTAGTTCCTATAGATTCAGTCATTGGGGAAAGCGACCACCACCAACAGATTCGAAATCTTTCACGGCTTCTCCCTAGAAACCTCTCCCAGGAGGACCAGATTACACCTGTAAGTAAAGCAGAATTGGAGGTAATAATTAAGGGCTTAGGTTCTAAGAAGGCACCTGGCTTTGACAAATTGAACGGAGTAATAGTGAAGAAAGTATGGGTCCATGCCAAGGAGGAGCTCTTCCAAGTCATGGATACGTGTCTGCGAAGAGGGGTTTTCCCCACAGAGTGGAAGAAAGGGGTGCTCCGTATTATACCCAAGGGAAACGATAAGCCAAAGACGGATATCAAGGCCTATAGACCTATTACGCTGCTTCCTGTTCTAGGGAAGATTCTAGAAAAAATTATACGAAACCGCCTATACCAAACCCTGTCTCCAGCGGACGACTGTCAATTTGGCTTCGTCCCGGGTAAATCCACGGAGCACGCCATCAAGTTTGCGCTTGAATGGGTGAGGGTTTGTCCAAAGAGGTACGTGATTGGAGTCTTCTTAGACATCACTGGTGCCTTCGATCATGCGTGGTGGCCGATGATACTGTCGAAATTAAAAAACCGTAACTGCCCTCGTAAGTTGTTTAAGATAGTCTCTGACTATCTCAACAACAGAAGTATCTCCTTAACATATGGTGATATCACCATCAACCGGGAAGTGAATATGGGTTGCCCACAAGGCTCAGTCCTTGGCCCAGAATTTTGGAATATACTCTTCGACGATTCCTCCAGGCTGCCCTTGCCTGAAGGATGTATCTCGGTCGACTACGCTGATGACAAATTATTACTGGTCTCGGGGAACAGCAGGAGAGAAGTTGAAAGCAAAGCTGAAGAAGGTCTGAGAGTAATCCTTGAGTGGGGTAAGAGAAACAGGCTGAATTTCGCTCCCCAAAAGACCATGGGTCTCCTTATGAAGGGCTTCCTCGATAGAGGAAGAAATCCTACTATAAAAATGGGAGACTCCAACATCCGATTTGTGGAAAATGCAAGATACCTAGGCGTTATCTTGGATCGCTCTTCATCTTTCCTGGCGCATGTCAAGAGTGTATCCAGCAGGGCCCAGGCCCTGTTCATGAAACTGAGAAGAATCTCAACTGCGGAGTGGGGATTACGCTCTCCGGCACTTCGCCTACTGTATAGGGGAGCGTACGTGGCACAAGTCACGTACGCAGCCTCTGTATGGGAGCATCGCCTAGACAACGTACTGATCCACTCGGCACTTAAGCGGGGCCAGCGAACTCCCCTGCTGGCGCTCTCGGGCGCATACAGGACTGTAGCTTCGGACGCATTGCCGGTTCTGGCCGGTATTTTGCCCATTGATCTAGAAATAAGGGAAGTGTTAACTAAGAAAAAACTAATTAGAGGAAGGTCAGCCGTCCATCTTGGGGTTGAACTAACACCAGGTGGGGCAGTACCTCTCCCTCGACTGCTGAAAGAGATGCGTGAACTCACTCTTAATGAATGGCAAAAACGTTGGGATAGATCGAATACGGGCAGATGGACTTTCTCCTTCTTCCCGTCAGTTAAAGCCAGAATGGAAGGGGCGTTCATCAAATTGGATCATCACTTAACACAAATACTTTCAGGTCATGGAGAATTCAGGGGAAGACTGCACAGCCTGACCCTGTCTCCCCATCCGAACTGTGCGTGTGGTGACACAAACCAAACAGCCGAGCACATTCTGTGGCACTGTGAGATTTTGACGGACGCAAGAGATGAAATGTTGGAAGGTCTGAAAGTAACTACGAGACCAGCATGGAATGCAGATCTCGTGTCGAACAAGGAGAATCTCGAATGCCTGAGGAAATTTACAAGGATCTGGGTTGAGAGATGGCCTGAACTTAGAGTCGATGATTAAATTTAACTTCATTGTGTGTTTAGGATCCAGGTGTAATTGCTCCTGGAATCCATGGTCACCCTTTTATCATACTTCTACTACTACTATTGCCCGGATTTTTATTATTTCGCACTGAAACTGTTTATTCATGTATTTATGTATCATGCTTTCTTAGGTACCACCTTCAACAGCCTCTTTAAAATCTAAAATTTGTCTCTATTTCTTGCTTTTTAATCATTGTTTTCTCTCTCTTAACTTGATATTATTAATAACCTTACCAGTATATACTACTCTTGCTACTTTCATTTTATTCTTTTTTTTCTAAATCTAAGATATATTTCAATCAAGTTTTGCGTGTCTGGACTTGCATGAGTAAGGAGCCGGATCGTAAGGAGCCGGAACGGAACTACCATTTAATCATTTTGTATTGTCTTACACCCCATCAAGGGGGTGGACTAGACCTATGACCGTGCATCAACTGAGGAGATGACTCCCAAGGCAGCGGTTGCATAACCCGCCCGCGCCTCCCCCGTCGCCATGAGCGGGCCTGAAGACCAACCGTTGCGGACCGGTGCCCTTCCGCCCTGCCTCCGGTGACCCGATGCTCACTTTTATCCCTAGGGTCTTCAGGTCTTTCCCTCTTTAATTCCAACACTTTCTTCGAGGGCGTACTGGGAAGCCGGCTTAGGGGCGCGGACACCGAGTCCCGCTTGCGACTGGACTGATGGCACCGCTTATCCTCGGCGGGACTGCCGGACGACTGCAACTCAGTTGCTTTGGTTAGGTCGTACAATCTCATCATAATAATGTTTTTTTTTTTTTTTTCTAGTAACTTTCCCTCTTTTCTATTAATAAACTTTGTTTTCAGCTATATCCAGTGGCGGAGATGAGACATGATACTGTGAAATAAATAACTAACACCATGTACGCACTCGCATACTGCCTGCTAACAATGTATGCCCGGACATTGGAGGTCTAGAGTCATTTTAATAAAAAAATAGCTTCTTTATAAATGAAAAATTAGAGTCCTGACGTGTACGGTGAAGGAGGAAACCATCTGTTTCCTTAGAACGCCGTGGGAAAGTGGTGGGCAACCTCCAGTGCCATAGGTCACCCCAAGTGGTTCACTACGTTTGATGACTTAGCAAGGGTGCCCGGGTTCATGGGGTGAGGTTTGTCCAGGTCTTGGCGGCGGGCCGGATTGAGAGACTGATTGAGGGAGGCCTTTTGACCTTTCCAGACACACCGCCTTGCATCGCAGTTGGAAGGATGGATTCATACGTCCGTCACTCCTGGAAACACTGACCCACAGATTCCTACCCACCCCTCGTACCTTTTTCTTTCTCAGAACCTCCTATCCTTCCCTTCCTTAAAAAGACCCTCCAGACAACATCCCCTAATATGATATAGACCCTGAGGGAAAATATTTGCCTTAGTGCCTCCTGTGTGAAGTAGAAAAATGATTTTTTCATTGCAATATATGTACCCACTGATCTCAAAATTAGAATTACATTTAGGTATACATATTGGTTCCATGCCAACTCAGAATCAAGTCAGTTCAACACCTCTTTGAAAAGTCATTAAAGGCTATGAAAAAATAATTTTAAAATAGCCGTTAACCCTAAACTAACGTAACCTATTTAACCATTTTTTATCATCACTTTTTATGACCTTTCTGAGATGGTTCTTAGTTGGTCTCATTCGAAGTTGGCCGGTGTAATGTTCTTTTATTCTGTGGCTCACTAGCCCACAATGTAAATTATTACAACGTAAGTTCTTCTTTAAGTTTATTGTGAATTATAATGGTTGGGAGTAATATTGTATTTGGTAGCGACTGTTTACTAGAGCTCTCTGAATAGATCTGATCGTTGCCGGCCAGCTGTTCCGGACACTGCCCTGTGCTCGTTCGTAAAACTCCGGAATCCCGAACGAGCACGGTATGTGAGTATATCTACATATATATCATACACTACAGCCGGTCACCAGGTATATTATACCTTTGCAATTTGTACGTAAGTTCTTAACTTATTGTGTGAACATAATGAAGAATATTGTAGTAAAATAAAAAGCATAGTTTAGGAGTTACTCACATTAATTTAATATTAGCTTAATGACCTAGCGTTGCCCGGGCTTTAGATCATGTTTTGATCGGGATCGATTGCAGTGCCCTCCATTTTTGCCTACAATTTATTGACAGTCTGTAACTTGAAATTGAATCCAAATTGATCCCACAGTCGAAAGATATTTTG
Organism: Limnephilus rhombicus; assembly: GCA_929108145.2. Taxonomy (NCBI): domain Eukaryota; kingdom Metazoa; phylum Arthropoda; class Insecta; order Trichoptera; family Limnephilidae; genus Limnephilus; species Limnephilus rhombicus. The sequence goes on from OV815283.1 coordinate 45,152,660, forward strand.
GAGATAGAAAATCCGATTATATATCGTTTAGCAATCAATCAACTTACCCCTTTCATATCCTTTAGATCCTTCACCGTCTCCAGCGTGATGATGACATGTGCCGTGAGCGATATATTCCGCTGCGTGATAAGATCATCTACGGGCCAGTTGAGGGAGCCATTGACCTTCCGGTCAGGCAGCCAGGTCACCTCGTAGAATGAACCCTCGTAGCTCTGGTGGTCCAGGATCCAGGAGATGGCCCGGGAAATCACCTGAAGAAGATTTAAAAGGAATTTTAAAAAATGCAAGAAAGTATATACCTAACCAATTTATATATAGTTTTTAACCACTCAGGTATTTTGCGATTATGCAAGTTTTTTATCTTAAACGAACTGTGAGATTTATAAAAACTTTGTGTTATTTCCGCATCGCAATTATAGCTCTATAAATGAAACATTTCTGAACGTAGTCGAATAATACAAACTGTTTTTTAAAGGTTATGAAATAAGGTTTCAAATTGTTATATTACAAATAAATATTAACATTTATAAATATTTAAATTTAGAATGCAAACATAAAAAAATTGTAAAAATGACTCACGTGATGTTTTTACATGAAAACGGTACTAAAATCAGGGGTTAAGTAAAAAAAGTCTCTTATTCTATTGTGTAAATGTATAAGAAACAATTTTGTCACCTCTTTTTTTACCATTTCATACAAGAATATTTAATAAATATTTAAAAAGTTAACAATGTCTAGTGGCGCGTAGGCGATTTGGCGGGTGAAAACTGTTTCTACAAAATAAGTCTTTTTTATGTACTTCTATGGACAACTTTGAATAGAAATGTGAAGCTTGATTCAATATGGATCTACCAATTTTTGTTTTAGGGTTGTCACTAGAACAATAACAGAGTTATAACGACTTCAGTGGGAACACACGCGTTAGTGTGAAAACATGCTTATTGTACTTGACTGCTATTGTTATATTGTCATGTAAACACGCTTACAGTTCGGAGTGGTTAAACTAGTATTTTTGAAGTTGTTTAGATTATATTTTATTAAATAGACTAAATACTCACTGAAGGATCAATATAGATGTAGTTTTCCCATTCGTAGAAGGATGCATCTTGGAAAATTCTGGCGCAGAAGGCTGTCAGCCATACGCTTGATGCAGATTGATTCCTGAAAAAAACCTTCGATATTAAAATCCTTCCCAAAAAAATATGTGCACAGTGTGTGAAATAAAAAAAAAAACATATTTGAACAAGATGGATGGCTCATTTTGGTTTGAAAAATAGATCGCTTAGAAATATTTCTGAAATAATTGGGTATTTTTTTATTAGCCTGAGCCTATAAAAACTGCTTTAACTTTTTCCTCGCGATCGTAACAACAGTTGATACGGCAAAAGCCATGCCTCACACGCGCCCGTGTCAGCCCTTGTTACGCTAACTTCGACTGCCGATATCACAGCGCTAATATGTCACAGTTTTTTTTCCCGCTAGCTAGGACATTCGTGTAACTATCACGATGCTGACATCTTCAGCCATATTTTGAAACTAAAATTGTATTTCGTAAAAAACATCTATAATCAAGTGAATGTGTCCTCGTGCCTTTGAGTCCCATAGTTCACAATTTAGTCAACAGATGGCGCTAGTAGTAATTCGCAGTTTGCGCATGCGATGCCGATTGACCATATTGGACAAGCGTCGATAACATTTATTGTTGAGATCGCGCGTATTCTAAACGTTTGTTTGTGTTGTGAAATTGTGATTTTGACTTTACATAAAAATTTTATTAATTTAAGTGTTATCAGAAGTTTTAGAACTTGTTTATACGAATTAATAATAATAAGTGATTGAGGTACCACTTGTGTCTATCAACGCAGTGTCCTGAGTACAAGCACGCGGATAAATGGCGCCGCCTTTAAGATAACAAGGGCATGTTTTTGTATGGAATTTAATGTTTTTGTTTTTATAAACATCTAGGAGTGTTTACAGACGACGATTTGGTTTCAAATTGTAGATAATAATCTCATCTGTTTATATAGTATGATAAATCATGCCATAATATGCTGTAATTTGACATAAAATTGGAAGGATAGGTATTTGAAAACATGTACCGCGTATGGGTATTGAAAAAATGGAGTAGTTCAACGCGGGGAAAAGGTTAAAGTTCAACAACTCCTGCTTACAAACCCCTTTTCGGTTATGGTTTTATTGTATAAGGGAACGTACCCATAGTACGTGACACGTTTACGGGGGGGGGGTGGGTCCTCAAAATGTCACGCTCCATACAAATGAGCGGCGGGTTGTTAGGTTTTTGGTCATCGGGGGGGGGGGGGGGGGGGGGGGTTAAAAATTGCACACATAGTATGGGTACGTTCCCTAATGTGGAAAATTAAATTCTTTATAAAATGATAAAATGTCTTGTGGGTTCACTTAGCTTTCCGATATTAAATCTACTCGGATAGTGAAAGACAAAAAAAAATCACACTATCAAGTATGGTATTGTCTGTGTATAGGCTTTAACAATCTTTTAAATATTATATCTTTTAATTTAGTGAAGTTTGTTATGGACCCCTACGGATTAATGAGGAGTTTGGTGGTAAAGCAGAACTAACCAGTCGCTCCTGAACAAGCTGAAGGATCCATCGGGCTTGAGGAAGGAGAGCTGGCGCTGGTAGAGGATGTTGAGATGGTGGAAGGAGTGTCTCTCCACAGTGCGGTTCCTCTGGTTGATAAGCCTCATGTACATTGTGGTGTACAGGTTGGCCGCAAAGCTGAACATGCTCTGTTCTGCAGAGTCCTGGAATACAAATAAAACAAACAATTGATTTAACTTGAATGCTCGTAAAACAACCAAATCCTTAAACGAGTCAGGAACTATGAATTAGGAATAGTTGAACCTTATTATTTTGGCAAATTTTTTCCCATATCTTTGGCAGCTACCTTTTTAAATGATAATAAAGTTCGAAAAACTGGTTTGTAACCTACATCAAACACATCCGATTTCTTATTTATACGGGACACCTATTGAGTATTTTTAAAAAGTCTAAATTAATACTTTTATTTTCTTTTTTATTAGAATATGGATGGGTTGTTTCAAAATTTTTTAACTATTCATTAAATATTTAAAGTTAATTTTCATGTTCTGCGTAAGTTCTATTCAAGTTCTGTTACTATATCAGTTTTATGAGTCAACTGGCCTATGAATGTGAAAATTAACTAAATTGACATCCTAACTTTCTTTTGTAAAATAACTTTTGAAGGTTATTCCCATCAATGAAGTTAGCCATTAACTTTTATTTTTCTATGTCTTGTTCTTTCTTTCTTTATATTTTCATTTAAATTTATTAGTTTATTAGAATTAGGTTCTTCAATGATGTATAGATAATTTTGTAAATCTGAATCTGACAGACTTTCCGCGGCGGTAAAGCACCTTAAAATTTGGATTTATGGGTTAATATACCGTTTTAATTTGTACTATTATTGTTTCGTAAAATTCAATTTGAGAGTCCGGCCTTGAGGTAGTTGGCCACGAAATTTCGTTTTAAAAGGAAATATGTTATATCTTTACGAATTTACTTTGAAAATCTGAATTGGAAGGGTCAGTCGAGATGGTAATCAAAATTCGAAAGAAAATTCGGTTTACATGGATAAAAGCAAGTCATTACAATTTTACTTCTAATAGCTTCCTGAATTTGGCAGGAGTCCAACGGGAAATCAGTTCACGAATTTGCTTTGAATTTAAGTGTCATTTTCAAAATATACTTAAATTCAAAATGAATTTGGCAGGAGTCCAGCGGGAAATCTAGTTCACGAATTTGCTTTGAATTTAATTGTCATTTTCAAAATAGGAATCACTCAGATGAAGAATTCAGACAAGCGATAAAGTACCTACCTGTTACACAATATTATATTATTAAAAAATTGGAACTGATTTGTCAAGAATCAAGAAATCAGACTAACCTGGGATTTTTCACAGGTTTGCACTAGTACATAATATAAACTTGAAGATTTATACAGGACGAAGACCAACAAAATGTTTTGTCACTTCAAAATATTATTATACTTAGGTAATTTCGTAGATTATTTTTTCAAGTATTTGACTGTTTTGTTACCATGGGAAGATTCAGCAAACTGGTGGCGTTGACCGGCATGGTGGGGAAGATGGGTCCCACGACATCTCCCACGATGGAGACACGCGCCTTGTTGGACCCAAACACGTAGTAGCGGTCCACGTCGTATGGGATGAGGGGCGTCTCCGTCACGTTGACGTGCATGTACTGGAACACGTAGGCGCGGTTGGACAAATCCAGCAGCACGGACTGGTGGCGGTATTGCGGGAGTCCGTCGGCCTGCAAATATTCAATTAAAAGGTAGTTAGTAATTTGACAGTGTTATGCTTTAAGAGTTGAACATGAATATATTTATCAGCATCACTCTGCTTTTATATCTTCCCGTACGTTGCCACAAATCATCTCGCAATATCTCGACTCTCTTGCAAAACTTGATGGACAAAACCATTCACAGTTGATGTTAGCTTCATGAGAACGGGTCGTTTCTTTGACTCACTTTTGTATAAGTCAGTTTGTAACTGGAACGAATTACGGACATCTCTTTTTTTCTCTTCCTTGAATTTGATGTATCACAAATTTTAAGAGATTTTTCAACATGCGATATTGCACCAAATATTCGAGATGGTCCCAAATAACCGTATTATTGCACGGGGTCGAAATGTTTTTGGTTTTTGTTGTAAGACGTAATGTTATGATAAAATATTTATTAATATAACTCGCCGTTTATTTTATCACAGAATTAGGCAGGTACCTAATTTCAAGAGGTGATTGAATAAGATTTAAAAAAACATCAATGTAAATTTATTTTTGAATAATGGAAGCTAAATTATTCAATCATTTTTTGAATAAGGTATTTTAGACTTGAAAATTTGCTAGCAGCTTCACTTGTTGGTCTATGGCCTGAGGTGGTGGACTCTATACTGAAAGTCGAACGTGATTTTTATTTCACAAGTTAATCTTGTAAATACTACAAGAAAATCTTGGAGTATTGGAGAAAATTCTGTTTGGTCATGGAAAGATAGACTCGCCTGGATTTGTAATTATTCCATGGTTGGAGCGATTTTATTAGAGCAAAACTGCTTCAGCCGTCTTCAGTTCACGGAAAATTGACAGATTCTTCATCGGGAATAGAAGCTTCCTGAGAAAACGAGAGGCCCGAGATTTATTTTAGATAGCTAGATAATTGAAATTTGGTCGATCCAGGGGGTGAGTTTAAATACTTTGTTTTAACTTCTATTTGTGTTATAAATATGTATAAATAAATGTATTATTATTATTCCTTATGAATACTGTCTATCATTTTTAATTCTTTTATATTAACCTTAAAGTTTGAACTCCCAAGGCCCTGAGTGAGGATTATTGCTTTCCCATCTGCTAGCCTGGTTAATCAACCAGTGGCGCCCTTTTTAAAAATAAAGCTGGCAGATTTTATTTCACTATTACAACACACACCTGTTATATTTATGTACTATATCTGTACACACATGTATTTAATCTCGTTTTTATTCTAACAGTATTGGATGAGGAATTCATCATCACTGGCATTATCTTCTACAATATTAACGATGATTAATAATCAATGTTGAAGCGCGCAATTTTGTGCCTTACCTCCAACAAAACTATCAAAATGGCAGAGTAACTAGAGTAACTATTGGTTTTCAGAAAGTAAAAACTAAAGTTAAAAGTGACCAAAAGGTGGTTAACCTCTAATGGGCCGGAGACGCGCGCGTCTTATGCGCATGCGCGAGAAAATAATTCGAAAATTTGAATAAAATTTTCGACCAAAACTTTTTGTCTGCGATTTTGGCCCTTCTATGTACAGAATTTGTATGAAGAACACGGTCAGAATCGCTTGCGCTAACATCATAGATGATATAGCCACTAGTTTCATTCACCTTGCAACCCCAGAATATTTTTAAAACGATTTTGTCTATGACATTGAAATGTCATTTTTGCCGCGAATTTAACCGTCACAATTTATGCGTGTTCCTCGACTAAAACATCGTAAAACCTATTAATTTACGTAATTAATACAAGTAATGTTGTTTTGGTACATAGTTTATTGTTCTAGGAACGTGTTTCAGTCAATAAAATATACAATAGCTCAAAACAAACCCGTCAAAGGCCAGCAAATTCCAGGAAAAATACGGAAATTTCGTAACAAAACACGATTTTGAATTTTGAATTGAATGTTTTGTTGATTAATTTTGAGATATTGTATATTTTATTCACTGATACACGTTCACAACACAATAAACTATCTACCAAAACAACATTACTTGCATTTATTACGTAAATTAATAGGTATTACAATGTTTTAGTCGCGGAACACGCATTAGTTGCGACGGTTAAATTCGCGGCAAATTCTGACAGGTCAATGTCATAGACGAAATCGTTTTAAAAATATTCTGGAGTTGCAATGTGAATGAAACTTTTAGGCGTCTCATAGAGTAATGTTGGCGCAAGTGATTCTGACACTGTTCTTCAGACAAATTCTGTACATAGAACGGCCAAAATCGCAGACTAAAAGTTTTTTGTCGAAAATATTATTCAAATATTTGAATTATTTTCTAGCGCATGCGCATACGACGCGCGCGCCGGCGCGTCTCCGGCCTGTCACCGGTTAATCGACAAAACATTCAATTCAAAATTCAAAGTGGTGCCTTTTTAGTGAATTTTCGTGAAATGGCGTGGCCACTCAGGGGTTAAATTGATTTAAAAGCGCTTTTTGGTGAAATTTTATTTTAGCAAATTCTTTTACTCTAGCAAGAGTTGATACTGATAATAGGTACAAGTTTGGCAGTGATTGTGTTAAAATAACTAAGCAATTATGCCAAAAAATCTTTTGATGAAATGCTTTTCCTAAAACTAAGACCAAAAATAATCTGTTATTTACGCGTTTGCTCATCCTGGTATGTAGAGCAATGTTGAGAAAATACAGAAGTTTCACACTTACCTCAACTTGAAGTTTCCTCGTGATGGTATCCTTTCCTATAAGTGTTGTGGCGTGAATGGTGACCTCAATTTCTCCAAGTTTCTGTGGCACAATTGGCAGGTGGACTATTACAGCCTCTCCAGCCGGAATATATATGAAGAACTGGTGCTCTCCAAATGACGTCCTTGGGTTGTATGAGTTAACCTAAAAATAATATTATTAAAATGTACATCCATAAATATGGCAATGAATGAATGGTATCCCCAATTGGGGTATGTTGTGAGACTGAAGGTAGAGGTGAGGGGAAGGAGATGGGGATTAGGAAGGTGGGGAAGTACCTTCCTATTCAGATCTCGTCACTAAACATGGCTGAAGCCATTTCAAGCAATGTTTCAATTCTAAACAGCGATCTTACACCAGGGCAATACTGAGAGTATCTTCCACTCTGGAACGTGCTGCAAAGATGTATGAAAAAGCTATAAGGGGTTGGTAGGAATCTGGGGGTCAATGTGTCCAGGAGTGTCAGACGAATGAATATGAATGACATATGAATCCATCCCTACCACTGCATTGCAAGGCGATGGGTTGGGATAGTTCAGCTCGTGAGGTTATAAGATCTCCCTCAAACGCATAGTCGGGAAACACGCCAAACACATACCCAACATTTGTACACGGTTGACATTTGTCACATGAGAATGGGCCGCTTCCTCGACTCGTTCTTGTGCTCAACAGTGTGGACAACAACTCGGCTGTGGAATGATTTGCCAGCCTCCTTCCCACAACATGGGACTCTTCAAGACCAATGTTCATTCCTTCCTCTTCTCAAAAAGACCCTCCACACAGCATCTGGGAAATTATTTTCCCAGGGCAGGCGGAGTTATTGTAAAAAAAAAAACCAGTCTCTCCCAATCCGGTATGCAAACACTGCCGCCAAGACCCAGACAAACCTCACCCCAGAAACCCGGCCACCCCAACTAACTCACCAAACACAGCAAACAACTTGGGTTGACTTGTGACAGGAGTGATTGTTATCCAATAAATAGTTCCCGGGGTGGCAATACCCATAACCGCCTCCCAAATTGAAAGGGATTTTGCTGTACTTACACAAACTAACAATATTATTTAAATTTTAAACTCTACGCACTATTCCAAACTCCTCGACGTGGACAAACTTGTAGTCCGGTGATCCTGCCAATACGACGGTGGCCTCGATGGCGTCTTTCATGTAGTTGAATACCGTGGCACGCACTCCAATCTGCTCCCCTTGGTGACACACGTCCGGCATCTCCACATTCATGAAGAATGGTAACACTCCTTCATACTGAAAATTAAAAATAATGTGATTAGCATTCAATCGAATACAATGAAAAGTTCTTAATAAAAGTGCTTTGGGTATCAATCAATCAAGAATTTGGCTAACAGTGAAACCAGAGGCGGTCTCTTTTAAATTGGTCAAAGACCTCCCAAAATTATAATATTATACAAATCAAACAACTGGTAATATTCTAATGTATTTGAAATGTACCGCGAGATAGCCGGCAGCGGCAAGCAGTGACATCTAATGACTTAAATAGAAGCTTTCTTTCCCACACTCTATGATTGGCTGGGTCAATTTATCAAATGTTCCAATACCATGTCTTTTGTCTCTTTACACACCATACAAAAAATGAGGTGGCAATATGTCGCCTGGTAAAATTGCTTTCCGATTCTGATGATAGTTTAGGTCATTGCCGTGAGGGAGAGAGATAGATGAATATTATGCATCTAAAAGAGATGGTTTGATAAACGTAGGTAGATTTTGCATAAATAATTTGTACTATACAAATGAATACGAGTATTATATTTAATTTGATATTGTATCATAATAATATCAATATTTTTTAAATAACCTTTCACTTCTGAACCCCTAGAGCCGCCTCTGAGTGAAACAGATGCTGACCTCGAACACAATGATATTTATACATAAAATAATATTTTACCAAAATACTTTTCAAAAAAAATTATATATAACAATAAATCAAGTTAACAAAAATGCAAAATAGTTTACTTTACAAAGAGACGAAGTAAAATGCGCCGCCGATGCGATGCGCAGACTTTAAAGTCTGAACCAATTGTTGGATTTAACATGTTTTGCAGGAGCCACATTAAGTAGGAGTAAATCTAGTATACATGCTTAAATTAGAATTTCTTCACACTGTAGGTAACTTCTTTAACCTCTAACAGGCCGGAGACGCGCCGGCGCGCGCGTCATATGCGCATGCGCGAGAAAATAATTCAAATATTTGAATAATCCATCCGACAAAAAACTTTTGGTCCACGATTTTGGACCTTCTATGTACACAATTTGTATGGAGAACAGTGTCAGAATCGCTTGCGCTGTCATTACTCTCGGAGATGCTACAAGTTTCATTCACCTAGTCACCCTGGAATATTTTTAAAACGATATCTTCTATGACAATCGGCTGTCAGAATTTGCCGCGAATTTAACGGTCGCAATTAATGGGTGTATCGCGAATAAAACGATCATAAAACCTATTAATTTACGTAATAAATGCAAGTAATGTGGTTTTGGTAGATAGTATGTTGTGTTGTGAACGTGTTTCAGTTAATAAAATATACAATAGCTCAAAATTTATCAACAAAACATTCAATTCAAAATTCAAAGTGGTGGTTTTTTAGTGTTTTTTTGCGAAGTTCCGCGAATTTCCGCTAAATGTCACGGCATGTGACTGGTTAAGATTAAGCAACCATGCAGTCCCATGTTGTGCGTCAACCAATTCCATTATAACACCGAGCAATTACCTCGATAGCCTTTGACAGCATGCCGAAGCCCATACTAGGCGACATACTGAAGGCGGAGACCATCCAGTGTGCGGGCCTCTCCGGCACCTCCGTGTTGAAGATGAAGCGACCGTGCGGACCGATGTTGATGTCGCGCCACAGCCACACATTCTCGTACTGACGCTGGATGCGGTTAAAGCGGAACTTGCGGAAATGAGTCAACTTGGAGGACTTGTCATTATCACCTGTAAATAAAAATCAGTCATTATCTGCCAATCAGAAATCGGGTGGATTTTTTAGGTCAAAATATTTCCACTTTGCAAATAAAATCCAAATAAATGGAATATTTCTGAACATATCAGGGTAAAGGTGATGAAACAACGTTTGAAGTAAACAAACGTTGTTTCATCACCTCCACTTTGCAAATAAAATCCAAATAAATGAAATATTTCTGAACATATCAGGGTAAAGGTGATGAAACAACGTTTGAAGTAAACAAACGTTTACAAATATCATTATTAGAAACTAAAATATAATTTTTGAAAAACAATTTTTTTTTATTCAAACAAAAAAAGGTTTAAAAGAGGCTCATCGCACTTTTATTTTTTCTATCTAAAATTAGTGATAACAAAAAAAAAACACATATTTTATTAGGCAAATGCATTACAAACTTTATTATCACCTCACATTTTTGTCATTTCATAAAAAAATATCTAATAAAAATTCTCGAAATTTTGTACATTTTTCTCAAATTGCCAACGGAAATTTTGGTTTCAAGGGGGTGCACATTTAAATTTTTGTATGGTTGATTCTAGATTTGAATATAAAGGGTGGAGTTTTCTCTTTCTAACACCGTTTAGATCACAATTCTCACCATGATGGTAAGGGAGGTACAACGATTTATATCAGACCTATGTTAGCTGGGATGAATTTGGTCTCCTGAGATTAAACGGGTTAACTATCTGACAAGAGATAAATTAGATATCACATAACATAATATTTAAGATTAAAATTATTTTGATTGTCTTTTTACAATTGAACAGATTAGAATTCAGACTGCCCCGTGATTTTCACTTATGCTTTAGTTTACTTTATTTTAAATAACATCAAGAGATGGCGCTCATCCAAGGAGTCTGCTTATCGAGTTTAAGATACAAAGATCCGAAGTCTTTATTTAAATAGTTGCTTACATGCAGCCTCGTCAGTTCCATCTTCGCAGTCAAAGATCCCGTCACACTTTTTCTCAATCCTGAAGCAGCGGCCGTTGAGGCACTCGGAATAGCCCAGCGTCAGGTTGCAAAACTCATTCCTGCGGCTGACTGCCACGTCGCTGAACACCACCAGACCAGCATACCTGTAGAGTAATGAGACAAAGATGAATAAAATATGAATTATGTAATTATGAACAAAAATGACATATTTTTATATGTATTTTAACTTACGAAGACAATATTAGTGACTCTCAATCGAACATTTGTAACAAAAAAATCAGAAAAAAATACGGCGGCAACTTTTTTTTTTTTACATTAACTCCACACAGGAGGCCCTGAGGAAAATAATTTCCCTCAGGGCCTACGTCATACGAGATGTTGTGCGGAGGGTCTTTTTGAGGAACGGAAGGAATGAACATTAGTCTTGAAGAGACCCACGTTGTAGGAAGGAGGAAACACAGAGGCCAGCAAATCGTTCCATAGCCTAGTTGTTGAACTCAAGAACGAGTCAATGAATGTCAAGAATGCCAACCGTATACATATGTTATCTAGGAATTGAACCCAGAACTCTACCACTTAGCTAATTTAACCCTATCCTCTTTGGTCATATTTAACTGTATCATACTTCGACTAACATTATCTTCATTTTCTTAATGCATATTTTTTATTGGCTACTATCTATACTACTTCTATATGTATGATTGAAGGATTCTTCTCGAACTAAATGCTATCAAGATAGTGTGTTGGATAAATTTACGCATTTTAATTAAATGAGCGACATCTATTGACTTTTCTGTAAGTCTAAAATGAATATTTATTTATATTTTGAATTAATTAGTCAAAACTCAAATTGCAACGGGGGACAGGGTCCCAGCGGCTCAGTGGTAGAGCAGCACCCTGGCAAAGGCTAAGGTTCTGGGTTCAATTCCTAGATGCCACCTTATCTTATGCTGATTTTTCTCTTTCAAATTTTTGATTTAGACTGTTTGAGTGTTGTGAAACCCAGGGGCGAGTTGATGCTGCAAAACACCATGTAAGATGTTACTGAAAGTGCGGTAGAATCTCAGCATCACTATGCATCATGTCTCTGATCATACAAATAACAAGAAAGAAGTGATGTACCAATTATGTCAACTTTAATGCTTACTCGAAAGTCCTATTGGCGTCTATTCCAAAAGTGGAAGATGGGAAGTACACCAGCTCGTCTGGGTTGCCCTGGTGGGACATCCAGGAGTGCTTGAAGGTGCCGTTGGTCTGCTCGTCGAAAGTGGCCATCTTGGTAATCACCTACAAGTCATACGAGGAGTGTCAGTAATGCCAACTGCCGACACGCTAATAAAGTACAAGATAAGGCGGAAGCTTTATGGCAAATGCTCGATAATTTACGTACAAATACACTATGTATTGAGAAGGGTTCATTCAAAATCTATTTAGTTTGGTTAGTTAAGTTTTTTCAGGGCAGAAAAATTTTGAGTTTATCAGGTACCTACTTACGATCATTTTAAATGTACCCTTGATGAAACCCATAGATTTTACTACTAATGAAAAAACAAATAAAAATGATATAAGCAGTACATTTGTCAATTAAGAGTAGAAAACAAAGGAGGGCGCCACTGTTGTTCAAATGACAAAACTAAAAATATAACTCATGGTGTAAATGTAAAGCTGTGTAATCTACATTTTTGTAAAAAAATTAAAAAGGCACAAAAGTGAATTTTTTTTTAATTGCAATATAGATAGATAAGATACCCATTGATCTCAAAATTAGAATTGGTTATAGGTATATTATACCTTTGCAATTTTTTGGTTAACATAACGAAGAATAACGATATTGTAATAAAATATAAAGCACAGTTTAGAAATTGCTCACATTTATTTAATACTAGGTTAAGTACCTAGCGTTGCCCGGGCTTTAGATCATGTTTCTAATTTTAGATTTGAATGTATTTGACTCATTCAGATCTAAATTGTATTGTAACTAAACTCACCATTAATGATTCTTCCTTTCTACCTACTGTTAAATTCAAATTTATTTTGAATTAAATGAAAGCAAATCAGTTTGTAAAACACCATTTAATCAAATTTATGTCATTAACCGGTCAAAGGCCAGGCCATTTCACTAAAATTCACGAAAAAACACTAAAAAAGCACCATTTTGAACTTTGAATTGAATGTTTTGTTGATTAATTTTGAGCTATTGTATATTTTATTGACTGAAACACGTTCACAACACAATAAACTATCTACCAAAACAACATTACTTGCATTTATTACGTAAATTAATAGGTTTTACGATGTTTTAGTCGCGGAACACGCGTCAGTTGCGACGGTTAAAATCGCGGCAAATTTTGACAGGTGATTGTTACAGAAGAAATCGTTTTAAAAATATTCTGGTGTTGCAAGGTGAATGAAACTTCAAGGCGTATCGAAGAGTACTGTTGGTGCAAGCGATTCTGACAATGTTCTTCATACAAATTATGTACATAGAAGGGCCAAAATCGCACACCAAAAGTTTAATGACGAAAATATTATTCAAATATTTGAATTATTTTCTCGCGCATGCGCATGTGACGCGCGTGCCGGCGCGTCTCCGGCCTGTCACCGGTTAAGCAGATACCTTAAATACAGTGCTTCTACGATTTAATTTTTTTTCTAAGAACAAAAAAATGTGATTTACAGTGTTCTATATGTTCAGTGTCATTGTGCTTTAAAATAATATTTGACAGTTAAATTAGTGTTGCCAGCCTACAAGTTTTGTAGTTCCATTTTTAATATTTTCTACTCTTAATTGACATACTATATGTAAGACTAGGTACATAGGTAGTTAGGCACATACATAATTCCGGGTGTTTTCTGCATATGTATATTATTCATTAATTTATAGTAATAAGTAGGGTCTGGTTTTACAGCAGCATTACATATTTGTAAAATATTTTTTAAATCAGCATGTTGTACCGCATTTTCAAACTGCAAATCCAGGCGCTACTGTATGTTAACAGATAAAAATTATGAACAAATGCAAAATAACATAAAAATGGCCCATCGTGTCTAATGTCTTATAGAGTGTTAGCAAACATTGATTCGTCACAAAAAGGCAGACAATAATAATTAATCACACATTTCAGTTAGAACATTTTGAGAAACCAATTAGTTAAGTATGCCAACACTAAATAAATGTTTTTGAATGGAATAACAGAGAGCTAAAGCTGATTCCATGTTGTGTTTAACATTTCTTACCGAGTTATAATCCTCATAGAAAAAACAGAAAAATTAATGTAATTACATCAATATAATAGGAAAGTAACAGATTATTAGATTTTATTAAATAGTTTAATGGTGAAATATGTATTTACCTGAGCATAGGTGAGTTCATTTCCAGCTTGCATCGTGTAAAAAGCGTTGTCTATGCCAGAGAGTCCCACGTATGAGCCGGGTTCACCATAGATAGCCACTTCTACCTTCTCTCCAGTACGGGCCTTGCGATTGTTTATGAACACAGTAAACTGAAAGAAAAACCGTGCTTGCCAATTAAAATCTAGTGAAAATATAGATAAAACGTTTTTTTTAATATTGTTGATGGCATTCCCATCTCCACCGTTTCTCATCTTCTTCCCGTTGTCCTTTTCGGGTTTATGACCCAGGGCCGTAGCTAGGGGGGGCATTATGGCAATGCCCTACCTTAAGAAATACCATCGATTATGATAATATACTAGTAAACTGTTTGTTTATAGTTTGATATGATTGAAAAAAAAACTACCTATTAGTGTAGCGACATCTAACTAAACAGCTTCGAATTAACCAAGGAATCATATCATACTAATTCTTTATTCTGCCCATAGATGGCATTGAAGTAAGTTGTGGGAGGTTGAACGAGTATTGCAATCACTTCTTACGGTGAATTCCCAAACACTTTGGGGATGCTAAACGGTTGAGTCATAAATAAAGCAATCCCTAGATCGATATCTTCGGGCCCTTTCCATACTAAATGGTTTATCATCAAAGTCATCAACTTAACCACGAAAAACGACCGGATATTTTTTAAAGGAAAGAACTAAGTCAGTTGATCTAAATGAAGTACTTCGTATTTTTAATGACGTCGAGTCGAAGAATTCGATTGTTTTAATGAAGGACTTTTAATTTTGCTTTTATTTTATAATTTCAAATTATGTTTGGTACCTTAATAAATGAAAAGCCATTGATGCTGCAGTTACTTTTCTGAAGTTTATTGTTAGCAATGATCAAGAATTACCTTGTGTACAAACACTTATTATCTACCTGTGAAAGAACACAAGGTAATCCTTTATCATTGTTAAATAAGTAAATGTTTTGATCATCCAATTAAGTATTGCCTCACACATGTACAATAAAAATCGATTCAGCAGATCAGATCAAGTTAAATTTTTACTTGCACCCAACCTGCAATTACCGCTGCCCTATCTTAAATTCAACTCTGGCTTGTGGTGACCCATCGCTTAAACAAGGTGCCTCCAGACATCCCTGCCCAGGATTACTTCAGTGGTCCCCATCCATTGCAGGCACAGCCTCTGAAATTGCTTTCCATTTTGTGGCGGTACTTTTTGTTTTATTACTTAGTGGCTGAGCTTGTTATATATGGTTTTGAGATGTCTCAACAGACGTTGTTAGTATAGGTAGTTATACATAGTTTTGAAAGGTCTCAGCTAATGTCGTTAGTATAGGTACTTATACATAGTTTTGAGATGTCTCAACAGATGTCAGTTAAGTAATACCTTAGTAGAGTGATGGAAACAGCTGATCATTTACGATCCGACAGCTGGGCACCTTCAGTGTCGAGTTCACTATCTTTAGAATTATTCAGAGCATCCAATAGAACGGACATTTGGTACAGTTAAATATTCATTGTGAACCACACGATAACGTAAAGCTTTATTGGAGATTCCGGAACAGATATCAAGTAATCTCAATCACTGGAATTGAAGAACATTACATGAAGTGTAATTTATATTTTTTCACTTACATTATTCCTGGAGATTCCGTTGACAGGGACAGTGATGGAATCTGCCATGGTATCGCCATGGCGACCAGCACTCCAGACCACAATGGTGGCCGCTGGAGCCATCTCTGCAGACAGAGTCACCGCAAAGGTTCTAATTGAATCCTGAAATAAATCAGATTATATTATATTAACTGGCAAGAGTTCTCCTGGTTGTGACAGCGTGTTTTTTACACTTGCAGATAATTTATTCAGTTACAGTACCAGATGTCTAATTTTCACATTCTTAACATTTGGGAAGATAGTCATAGTAATTAAATATATCCACTGTTTTAGAATTTTCATTCAAAAACACCAGTTCTGCTCTGTGGCATCTTGAAAAAGTCGTGGCAATAAGTACTATCAATACAGTTATGAATTATATTAAAACTAAGGACATACAGCAAGATTTGCAGAACGTACGGTTTCTAGGTTAAATCTATTCATTGCCTCAAGTAAGTTTGTATGGTGAATAAAACTCTGATAAGTTCCATACCTCCGTTTATAGACAGACCTGAGGATTTTTTTCTGTATTTGCCCCAGCATATTTATACATTTAGTTTGGTGTGGAGTCCATCTAGTGTACTCCAATTTACTTTTTATATTGCCATTGAACATTGTTATCATTTCATCTGGTTCATAAAACTGTCAAGATGTTATTGATATATACAGGGTGTCCGGGGGTAAAGTGCATTAACTTCGGGAGGTGATTCTACATGATAGTACAAGTAAATAGTACAAGTAAATAGTAGTAAAGATAAATAACTTTTTTCGAAATTCCAACTTTTAGGGGTAGTTTTGAGGTAAAAAGATAAAATTAGTCCGGCGTGTGCGTCCAGATTTATTATTTTCCGCTGTTACGATACAGGCCAATCACAATCGAGTCGGGCGCCCAGCAGGCTCTCAGCAAGTAAGATCGTAGCTCACACCAAGGATTTTTAGTAGGTACGTCTTTTTGTATGGGAAAAAAAATGTTGGAATTTCGGAAAAAGTTGTTAATCTTTTTTACTCCTACCATCCCGTAGAATCATCTCCCGAAGTTAATGCACTTTACCCCCGGACACCCTGTATAATAACAGATTACAGATAGGACATACTCGCACTACTGCTTAAATATGAGGCCACCATTCAGAATTTATATGTTTTGTAGTTGATTTTTCACAAAAACGGCGCTATATAAATCATCCAAATATTATTATTTGTATTTCTTGGGCATTAATTATGTAACAATTTTTAGACATTTCATTTTACAATGTACATTTGTTACTTAATTTAATTTCTTTGATTAAAACTAATTTAAAAATTATCATCATCATCATCACTATTGGCTCTACAACCCCTGGTGGGTCTTGGCCTCCTCAAGAGTCTTCCTCTACTCATCTCGGTTTTGTGCCAGCTCTCTCCAGTTTAGAAGCTCCAAGATAAGATATGTCTTTAAAAATTATATAAGTACAGAAATGATTATATATCATAAGGTGAGGGTAATGGGAGTGATGATTTTTGGGAGGGGGGGGGGGGAGAGAGAACAGTGGGAGGAGTCAACATAACAAGGAAACATCGTCAAAAATGTTGACTTACAGGGTGTTATTATTTTCTTAATTAACCCAGAGTCATTGTAGCAGAAAAAACGTTACACTAAAGTTGAGGTGGGTAATTATGACCCTGTTACGATTGTTACTATTTTGCCTTGTATAAAATAATTTATAATTTATAAAATTTGATATTTATAATATATAACTGTATATATAATCAGTAGCCGCAATAAAACACATTGGTAATGAATGAAATAATTTTTATTTTTAACTTTCACTCTCTTCTAAATTTTATCATCAATTTTTTAACAACAAAAAACAATTCCGTTTCTTACAAAAATATACAAATCAAATCTATACAACCAAACCTTTCTATCATTGGAATATTAATTACAGAAATATCAGGAACTTGCGTATAATCAGTCTTTTTTGAAAATTTTCTCAAATAAAACATGAAAAAAATATATGGCACAAAGCAGCAACGTCGCCGTTGAGCTGGGTCATAATTACCGTCACAGGTTTACACACATGTTGCTCCTTTCACGGGCGATGGACGACTAAAGTGAGATACACGAAGGGGAGGGGTGATACTTAGCTGCAGCTACTGAGACAGACGGTTGTGTGCGGCAATTATTTCTAAGAAATTTTTCTTATACAAAACGTCAATGACGCCGGGTTAAATTAATTTTTGATCCAAATTTTGTTTATTTCGAACGTTTCTAAGACGAACAAATTAAAATGTTTATTAATATTTTAATATTTAAATTTAGTTTTTTCTTTATTAACCTCTGACAGGCCGGAGACGCGCCGGCGCGCGCGTCACATGCGCATGCGCGAGAAAATAATTCAAATATTTGAATAATATTGTCGACGAAAAACTTTTGGTCTGCGATTTTGACCCTTCTATGTACAGAATTTGTATGAAGAACAGTGTCAGAATCGCTTGCGCCATCATTACTCTAGGTGGTGCTAAAAGTTTCATTCACCTTGTCACCCTGGAATATTTTAAAAACGATTTTATCCATGACATCGTAAAACCTATTAATTTACGTAATAAATGCAAGTAATGTGGTTTTGGTAGATAGTTTATTGTGTTGTGAACATGTTTCAGTCAATAAAATATACAATAGCTCAAAATTTATCAACAAAATATTCAATTCAAAATTCAAAGTGGTGGTTTTTTAGTGTTTTTTTGCGAAGTTCCGCGAATTTCCGCAAAATGGCCTGGCCTCTCAGAGGTTAAAGCTATGGCCTGCCTCTAATAAATTATTAGCAAAATTGCAATAGTTATTATTTTGAAAACAGAGTTCATGTTCCCTGATTCCAGTTTCAACATTTTAAAACTAGTTATTTTAAACAAAATGTCCAGAATTTAAAAGTTAAAAGCCTAGTTTAGTGACCAGACACGGCTCACCTTTTCCCATATTTTTATCTTCATAATATTCCCCAAATGGAGAAAGCCATAAACTTAGCTCCGGGCAGTAGGGACTGTTGTACGGTGATGTTTCTGTCAAATGGCATCGTGAGGCTGATGAGGAAAGGGCTAGAGAATGGAATTTGTTCAGCGGGTCTTGATTAAATGAGGAAGGAAAGATGATTGCGGGTTCTTGGAAATAATGAAATAACCAAATTCACTTTGGCACGTTGAAACAATTTAGAGAGTAATTCTTACCTTCATGTTTTCTTGGCCAGTAGTAAGGATGATTCCCTTGGACATGACCAGATAGTTGAAGAACTCCATATAGAAGTTGCTTTGTACGTGCAGCACTATGTATTCACCGACCTATAAATAAAAGAAACAACTATTTAAGTAATTTATTTATAAAATGATCTTTGATAACCTCTTGAGCGGTGGCCTATGGGCATTTATGCATTTAACATTTTTATCAGTACAGTAGGGATTTTATTTCAAAGCGGAAATATTTTTAATTATTGATAAAATACTCCCGAATTTTTAAGGGTTAACATTTTTATCAGAACAGTAGGTAGGCATATGTAATGCAGCAATACAAATTTAAAGCTAAATAAAAACAACAAAGAAAAATAAATAATTTAAAAAAATTTAATATTGGCTTAGAAATATTAAAAAATAATTAAGAGGAAATAATGGTATTATTTTAATGATAAATATAACAATAAAATCCAGGCAATATTTTTAACAATAACAGTCTCCGTGGTCGAGGGATAAGGCTCTTGATTAACAATCCGGAGGTTGCGGGTTTAAATCACGGCATGCGCAAGTAAATTTAATTTGATTAATTTGTGTTATTTTGCAAATATATTAAAATTTTTAATTATAAATTATATATTTTCAACACATTCCAGAGTGGAAGATGCTCTCAGTATCGCCCTGGTGTAAGACCACCACTCAGAATTGAAATGTAGCTTGAAATGGCTTTAGCGGTGTTTGGTGACCAGATCTGAATACCCAGGTACTTTCCCACCTTCCTCTACCCCATCTCCTCCTCTCCCACAACCTTCAGCCTGACAACATACCCCAATTGGGGATGCCATAGTTTTACTGGCTCCAGAGTTGGGATTCTTTGTTGACTCAATATGTATAAAAAAAAAAAGCTAGTGAGTTAGAATAATAAAATGGTTTACGAAAATGGCAAATTTGGCAATACTAGAAGTTACACTTGAAACCTACACAAATTAAAAAAAGTTAATAAAATTTTTGACCAACAAAATAAATCCGATAATGAATTTAAATTCAGCAACTAATCGTGAATGAATTCAAAACAATAGTTATGGCAGCTGTCAACAGAGGGGAGTTCTGGTAACAGAATTTATACATTGAGAAATGGTTTTTACCTTGGCATGTTCAGTGCTGGTGAAGACTTTGATGTGATGATTGTGTGGGGAGTGGTGAGATAGAAGCAATAACTCTCCCTGAGCGCGTTGTCCCATGGCGTCCCTGAAGTATGCCGTCAAACGCATCTGTGAGATATCCTTCAACGTTTCCTTGGCATTGGGCGCATCATCCAGACCTACCATCAAAGAGATTATCATTATAATTTAACAGATGTCAATATGTCTCCATAAAACAATCTATGTAATTTGAAAGTTGGTGTGCTGATGCTAAACTATTACCGTGTGCCAGCTGATTCTATTTTTGTAATAACTTACTCGTTTTTGTAAATTGTACCCTCCTACAAGATAATGTGTTTATGTATTTATAAAATTATTGTGTTCAACTGCACGAAACATAGTTACAAGAAGACTATAATAACATATCTAAAAAATAGTAATAATGTTAGCGTGATACTATTCCTCTGCGTAGGTTCTATATAAGTCATTTTAATAGCATATTTTACTATGATTTTTTTACATTAGCTCCACACAGGAGAAAAAAAATCTCTGGGCGTTATATCATCTTTGGAGATGCTGTATGGAGAGTTTTTTTAAGGAAAGGAAGTTCTGGGAAAGAGTGTGCAATTCACACGCGGTAGAAGTTAAGCCTTCAGAAAACTAAAGTAGACAAGAGGGAGGAGGTTATGAAGCACCGCACAAAGCGGAGACCAACAAGCTACGAAGCCCCGCACAAAGAGGAGACCAATAGGCTAGGAAGCACCGCACAAAGAGGAGACCAATTATACTATCTCATTCTCTCGCAGGCTAAATCTTAAAGATGTGTATGTTTGTCTCTTTAAGTGTCGCTATTTTTTGTTTCATCGAGTTTAAAATCACAACAGTGCTAAAGAAGTTTTCACTTCAAAATGTACACTTCAAAGGTACAGTCTCTCCCGATCTGGTCAGCCCAGCAGTAGGTGAGTAAACGCACCCGCCGTCAAGACCTTGACTGTTATTCTGAGAAACTTTCATGGTGATTATACCCGATTTTTATAAATATATAAACACGCTATCTGGTAAGACGGTACAATTTACAAAAACGTCATTTTGCAAAAAAAAAAAAAAATAAAGTTATCATGAAAACAGAATTGGCTGGCACACCACAAACATTTATCACCAAGAGTTAAAAATAATATTAAATTGGTTATAAACAATGATTAAATTATTTTTTAAAAATGATTAAATTGGTAATAAACAATGATAAAATTAGTTAAAAACAATAGTAAATTGGTTAAAAACAATCAGTAAATTGGTTAACCCCTTTAGTGCGGCTTAAATTTAGTAAATATCTCAAAGCCAAATATAATATTGAAAATTATATTTGAAATAAAAAACAATCTTCAAAGTCAACATTTTTTATGTTGGAATTTTCATTAACAGTAATGAAATACATTAGAAACTTCTAGAACCTAGCTCTACACAATGCGAACTGCAGTGCACCTCAAGGTAGTCATTATTTCACTGACTGCAAATGCATCAAACCGCGCTATAGGGGTTAAAAACAATGATAAAATTGGTTAATAACAATCGGTAAATTGGCTAAAAAAAGTGATAAAATTGGTTAAAAACAATGATTTATACAAGTGATATATAATTTTACCCAGCTGTGACTTGAGGTCAATCTTGAGATGCCAAATGCCGGGAGTGCTGTCGTCCATGCGCAGCTGCTGGATGGGCAGATCCCTGCGGCCCCCGCCCCGCATCTCCACGTTGCTCTGGATCTCCATCATGCTGAGCCCCAGCTGCAGGGGGCGCAAGGGGGACCCGTCGTGGAACGAAGCAGCAATCTGGCAATTTAAATAATTGATATACATAATCTGTTTTACACTGTCCTTTTTCACAGTAATTATTGATCTGTTTTTTATTAGAATCTAGTGATATACCGAAGGTTTGGTTTCAGTTTCGGCAAAAAATGTAGTTTCGATATCAGTTTGTGTTTTGGCTGCACCGAAACTGTGCATTCGTGAATAGGCCACTTGCATGGATTTCATAATGACTTGTATGGATAGATTTTTTTACTAAGATTACGAAAATGTTACTAAAATTTTTTAGAAATGTACCTACATTTTTTTTATTTTTAAATAAATAAATCCATTATTTGGGCCCGTGACGTCACTACATGAAAATTTCCCGTCTCCGAAAATGTTCCTATTAATTTTGTAAAATTCCACACTGATTTATTTTTTTATATGGCAACACTTTGATTTCAGGCGAATTTTTGAATTTGACATTTTAAGGTTCACTAGATTTATTGTTTGTTCTCTGCGAACTTATCATTTGGTTTGACTTTTTGACAGACGTTATGAAGAGAACCCCATACATTTTATGCCTTCTGTAGGTGTTTTAGAGGTATTATGGTAGTGGTGCTGATTTTAACAAAATCGAATTTTATAATATTCTTATTATTATTATAATTTACAAGTACAAGTATATTACATTGGATTTAGTAATATAGACGTTGAACATTATAATGATTTATGATCAATAAGATGGACCAAGGAAAAAAATATTTATGAGATGTAATATTTTTGGTATGCCTCGTTATTCTCCTGTGCCCTTTCTTGTGGAAAAAGTTCTGTTTTTTAAAATGACTTTCGGCTATGTAATTATCGTTTTTTCGCACCTATAAAATTATATCCCGTCTTTCCGGTTTATAAAAAATGGTCTGATTTTTCGGATTGAAAAATACGATAAAAAGAAAAAGTGATGCAAGTAGCCTATTATCGCACGTCGTTCAGCTGACTTCGAGTGAATTTGTGGCTCGTGTGTCACCCGCCATTATCAGCTGGTGGGTGACATATTTTAATAAATTTTTCTAGTGGTTAATTTTAATAATTTTTTTTTGTTTTATAGCAGTAACATCTAAAATATAAATAATTATTTTTTCACATACTTCAATTATTGTTTTTTATTTCTTTAATACTAATGTTGTGATTGTAAACGCAAAATAAAATTAAAATACTCAATTAATGAGCTCCTTCCTTTATAATGTAAGTGTTGATATTGAGCAATTTTTGTTCCAAGAAGTAGTAAACATGTGTTGTTAATTTTTATAATTTTTTTTGTTTTGTAGCAGTAATATTAAAAAAATATATATTTTTATTTTTTCACATATTTCAATTACTGTTTTTGATGTCATTTAATATGTGTTAACTGTCTGCTTAAAGGTAGAAAATAAGCCAAATTTCAGTAAATAACAGATTTTTAACATGTCTAAAAAAGTTTCAGTTTCGGCCGAAACTGAGACCGATACCGAAGATTCGATTTCGGTTTCGGTAGAAAGTCCTGTTTCGGTTGGACACTATTAAAATCCTAGATTTGGACTGCCCCTTGCAATCAGTACTGTCGACATAAGCAAAAACGCAGGTGAAAATTTTCAATGGTCACATTCTGATGTACGAGACCTTTTGTGTTTATCACTCTATTATGATAAAAAGAATATCAGAATGTGACTGTCAAAAATCTCCAAATGCCTTTTTGCTTATGGCAGAATACTAGAGAAGATCGATATTTCTATCGCAGTGACACGGAACCAGTTCCTTTGCTGTCACTGGATGGAACCATAGATATTATTTTACTGAGGAACAAGTTATTTATGGAATCGGTTGTTTATAAAAAATTAAAAAATGTTTGAAAAATGGTAAATTTAATGTAAGTAGTAATAATCAATAATATGTTTTATATTTTGAATTTCTGCAGTGATTTTCGTACAATAGGTCTTAAAGTAGTCCCAGAGAGAGGTTGTATGTGACGTCATTGTTCTAGTATCTTCTTGTTTTTTTCATTTTCATGAGAAGGGGAAGATTGACGATGATGTATGTATGCCGTCTGTATGATACTAAGTGTATTTAACATATTTTTTTTACGGAACTCATAAAAAAAGAAATAAAAATAGTGAAATTACTTACATAGCAATCAAAAGGCATAGCAGGTTTGAAGACTTGGGGAGTTCCTCCAAGGAAAGCCACGTTGATTGAGGAGTTGAAGATCCTGGCAACGGAGTATCCCTCGATGATCTCATCCAGGAAGCGTTCTCCGACAGTTGCTGTGATGATGACCTCCATGCCATCAAGGGACGGGACAAACTGTTCAAGGTCACGCATAGGGTAACGGAATTCGTAGGTTCCATTGAACTGAAAAAAAAGGGATTTGATATTAAAAATAAATTCACTCAATAATTATTGAGTATGAAACCATTGTAAGATTCTACAGGTCCCAAAGTCAGGCAGTCAAAAATAATGATAGAGTGGGTATCCCAGTGAAAGTGACCTAGAGGCAAAACACTCCAGGCATAGGTCGCATTAAGTGGTTTGCTAGGTTTGGTGTCTTAGCGGGGGAGCCCCAGTTCATGGGTTGAGGTTTGTCTGCCGGTTTGCGGGCCAGATCGGGA
Source organism: Limnephilus rhombicus (assembly GCA_929108145.2). Classification (NCBI taxonomy): domain Eukaryota; kingdom Metazoa; phylum Arthropoda; class Insecta; order Trichoptera; family Limnephilidae; genus Limnephilus; species Limnephilus rhombicus. The sequence goes on from OV815283.1 coordinate 45,177,431, forward strand.
GATGCCGGTTGAGGGAATCTTTTCTCTCCAGCTGGACTCTCTCGACCCATCGCCTTGTACCACAGTGGTTAGGATGTATTCATACGTCCGTCATTCCTGGACACGTTGGACAGTTAGATTCCTAACTACAGCTCATACCTTTTTCCTTCCCAGAACTTCATATCCTTCCTTTCCATAAAAAGACCCTCCACACAGCATCCTCAAAGATGATACAGGCCCTGAGGGATATATTTTTCCTCAGGGCTTCCTGTGTGGAGCTAATATCAAGATTGGAAGCAAAGGTCTGAGGATTGAAGACAACAACTCGTTTGCCACGTAAAATTTTTATACAAAATTTCGTAGCACTTGAGATCATCATAATATGTAGAAACTTTTGCGGGCGTGCATACAACTCACCAAGGTTTCATCACAATCGGATGTATGGTACAGGAAATAGTAAACAAAGAAACATTCATTTTTATATATAAAGAAGATGATCAAATCATTAAAATGTAGAATAAAGAACTTACAAATCTCAAAAATGGAAGAAAATCATTCCTTCCTCCGTACTGATAAGTGTTGTATGGATCTGGTTTTATCATCCAGAATGGATACTCTTCATCCTAAAAAAACACAAAAAATAATTTGTTAATGATAATAGTACAATAAGCTTACCGAAGATTTTGTTAAGAATTACCGAAGATTTCATATTTAATTTAATAAGTTGCCATCAACAACAATGAAAAATTGAAGAATCTTTTTAAAGTTGGGTTGTTTCCCAGAAATTCAAATACAACAAATGTTCATACGACTAATCAGTGCCACTTTGTTTTTTTGACATTTTTAAGATCTTAGTTTCATCATCATCATCATCTGTGGCTCTACAACCCAGGTCGGGTCTTGGCCTCCAGCAGAGCCTGCCTCCATGACTGTCGGTGTTGTGCTGCATTGCGCCAGTTTCGGATGCCGATGGTGCTTGCATCCTTCACCACTCCATCCAGCCATCGAAGCTTTGGTCTTCCAACTCTTCTCCGACCCCCAGGTGCACCATCCATAATTCGCTTTGGAATATCTCCTTCGCTCATTCTCTGGATATGTCCAGCCCACCTGAGTCTTCCAGTTTTGATTTCCTTGGAGATATTAGGGTCCTCGTAAAGATCGTATAGCTCCTGGTTGTATCTGATACGCCATTCTCCATTATCACAGACTGGGCCGTAAATCCTTCGCAGCACCTTCCTTTCAAAACTTTCTAGGGCTCCTTCATCACCCTTACTGATTGTCCAGCATTCCAAACCATACATAAGAACAGGTCGTATAAGGGTCTTGTAAAGCAGGACTTTAGTTCTTCTGGTAAGGTGGCGAGATTTCATATGCTTCTGTAGCCCTAAGTAGTATCGATTTGCAGCTACTATTCTTCTTTTGATTTCGCTGGATACATTGTTGTCATTTGTCACCATAGTACCGAGATATACAAACTCGTTGACAGTTTCAAATGTATAATTATCTATCTGCATACTTATAAGATCTTAGTTTAACGTCTATTATCTCCAGTCGGACTCTCTCGATCATTTCAGCTATGAACAATTTTTGGTCAGCAGAAAAGAACAACTGTCATTTTATAATGCTTGTAATAAGATAGAAAGCTGGAACGGATCTAAAGTCGGCATTTAACAAGGAACTTTCAAATGTCAAAAAACCAAAATGGCCCTGATTGAAAATTTTATGAAAATGTTACATATATATACAAACACCCCAACTTTTAAAAAATTGGGTTAAAATTAGGTCAACATGCTTTTACTCAATATTGGTTAACTAAATTCCAGTGAATCATAGACACTGAAATTGACAGACCTGCCGATCAGGTAAAGGGGAGCAAACCAAGTTGTACGGAACAAGGAATCTTTCTACTTTCTTACATCTCCCTTTCTGCGATTTGAGAATAAATTAATTTGACAGCGTGCAGCAACATTGTAAAATCACTATTTAGTCTGCTAAAATAAAATCACTAGTCCTTTACACAATGGCGAGCAAATTGCTGGTTGCAAAAAACTTAACTACAAATCCCAAATCGGGTAAACAAAAGTTGAGGCTTGTTTACAAAATTGAATAACTTGTTACACTATTTAGTTAGACATTTTTACAAATGGGTTAAAATTTACACACCTCACTCATTTTTAGTGTCTCTACTAAAAACGGATATTCAGATCCTGCGCAGAAAAGTCTCATAATGAACTGCGCTGCAAACCTTTAGAGTACTTTACTTTTCTGGGCAAGGTCTGGTTATTTCAATGTGCGCTCTTCGGCGGTCAATGTATGACTGATGTCTTAGTTTATTTAAAGCGTTCTTGAATCCTTCTGGTGCCAAAAATATGGTCACATGGTTTGCCACCAGCTCATGATACCCAGAATTCATGTAAGGGCAAATCTGTGCAGTGAATGGTATTAAGGCGATCCACTAGTTCGGGAAAAAATCGAAATCTGGATTCACGCCCTTTATGGGAGGAGTTTAAAAATACTTGAGAAAAAGCTTTTGGAAAGGTTGGTAAAGATATTTGAGAAGTTTTTTTTACAGGTTGATTTCGTAAAGGCCTGTAAAAAATATTAATTCCCGTTTTACGCATTGTTTATTGTAAGAAACCTGAAATTTAAAATTGATTTCACGAAACTAAGCGACGTGGAGTCACACGACTGTCTCTCACGCCCCGGTTGGGGCGTGACTGATACGAAATAGGTGTTGCCCAGTGCATGGTTCTTGTGCCCATGCCATAAGGGTCACTTCAAGAATCCAAATTCGTAGAGTGCGGGCCCTTTTGATCGATGTCAAAAATATCAACGAGAAAATGCATATTTTATTTTATTTTGTGAAGTTCGGGCGTAAATATTAATTTTTTTTGCGATTATTATAAAAGAAACTAAACTTGCCACATTATACAATAGAACCAAATCCGAAAAGAGGTTTATAAATAGGAGAGTTTGGACTTGAAAGTGTTTTGTATAGACCTTATACTTTATTTTTTTAAAGGCTTTATAAAAGACTTATAAAAAAAATTACCGATATTTTTAAGGGCCAAGGTATGTTCTACACACAGTATTTAATTGAAGCATCTATAATACTTCTAAGCTATCAAATTTTCAAAACAAAAACATGTGATTTTGCATTATTTAGTATGGCTTCATCTTAACAATTAATCATTTAGACTTACAAAATTAAAGTGCCTTTCTACGACTTTGGAGTAATCGTAAACATATCCCGGTTGATTGAGAACATCGGTGGACATGGGTACGGGACCATTGTTTATCAATATGGGATTCCCGTTTTCGTCCAGTTGATTTTTGGCATTGGTGTCGTACATATTTGGGTTGGTGCCAGTTCCAGGATAATATTGATTCCTGACGTATTGTTCTGGAATGCAAAATGTTTATTAAAAATATGAATACAAGAGTGAAAGATATGCACTTAAAGAGAAGTAAACAATTCTAATAATTAGTGTGTGTGATTTCCCTTGCAAATCGGACTCAAAGATATTGAAATATAAGAGATGTGCTATTCGCAGTTTTTAATAGGTGGGACTAAGCTTCCGAGTGTCGCCGATATTGTTTATCAATCATTACATAGTATAAAATGAAGTCGCTCAAAATGGATGTGCGCGTTAATCTTTTAAACTACGCAATGGATTTTCATACGGTTTTCACCAATAGATAGAGTGATTGAAGAGGAATGTTTATATGTATAATACATGTAAATTATATTAGAGAAAAGCCGAGAAATTCAAAGAAAACATATTTTTGTGCGATTTAAAACGGCTGGCGGGCCGTACTATAGTCACTTTTGAAATTCGTTCTACGGAAGAAATTGGAAAATAGATGTCCTAGAGTAAGTAGGTATTTGATTTTCCCTTTTCAAATATCCAGTGTTGCATTGCAAGCATTGTATAAGTAGTGGCGAGTTAATTAGTTTATATGTATAATACAAGCTTATTATAGTAGAGAAAAGCAGATAAATTCAAATATTCAATTCAGCAGTGGGCAGCGGGCAGCTGGCAAGCGGGTGGTGTGGATTTTATAAAGATTGGGTAATGTCGTTGTGTTTCGTTAGCCACAGCAACGTGTGGCCGGGTCTGCTAGTTAACAAATAAACTAAACAAATGTTAAACTAAATGAACGAATTCTTTCTGTATTCAAACTTTATTGTTAATGAACAAATTCTTTTCGTATGCAAACTACTCCGATTGGGTAGTAGTCCGCCGACAGTCACGCGGACATCATAGCATATCTCTTTTGTATTTGAATATCTTTGATCTTGTAAATTAATTATTTCTGTTATTTAACTAATGACAGGTTGATTCACAGATTCATCAAATTTCAAGAATAAAACTCAAATTCTGTGAAAGTTCTGCTATCATTTCAGTTATATGAGAAACAACTTGCCAATAATGAAAAAATAACCGAACATGAATAGAACCTTTACATAACTAGAAAATTAAAATTCATCAAATTTCAAATATAATATTCAAGTTCTGTTACTTTGTAACAACCGGCCCATGATGAAATTATAACAGAACTTGAATAGAACATTCACAGAACTTGAGTATTAACTTTGAAATTTCATGAATTGTTCAAATTAATAGTGGCAGTGGCCATTGAAACAGCACAGAACAGGGATGCCTGGAGGTGCCTTGTCGAGGCAGCAATTGGGAAAACCCGATTAGGGCAAAGGGAAGAAGGTGATGAAATATTAAAGTACTTACCTCTAGCCAATTGGTCCCTTTCGTTGGGTAGTACCACCCCGAATAAACCCTGATTGTTAAACTGTCCCTGCTGGTCATAATACTGCGGCCGGAACTGCGGGATGGGTCGGATAGTGGCCTTCAGAGTGAGGTTACCCTTAACGGGGGCACCGGATGTGAAGTTGGCCATGATGCGACCATATATGAACGGATCCGTGTTGAAGAAGAATGCCGGCATTGTCACGTTGACCTGATGAAGAAATGAATTTTTGATGAATGATGAAACGCTTTCATCAATAAATACTGAGCCCAAGTTAACGGAAGACCCAGTGAAGGACTCATCAATTCCATTTCACCGACATTGTTGACAGAGTTTTTGCTCAATGATTTAAAAAATATATAAAAGAAAAACTTTTTAATACAAAGGACAGTTCAATGCGTTAAATGCAACGCGTTGGTGAATTGGGAATAATGCATCTGATTCAAATTTTAACTGAGCCGTTCAGTTACACTCCACATCTAGAAAAGGCAGGATCTTGGATCGATCTACCGGGCAAGCATCAAGACTGTCTTTGGAACTATGAAGAATGTAAAGATCTTGATAACAAACTTATATTTAATAAGCGCATCGATTCAATCATTCACAGGTCATAAAAAATGCTTGGTTTTGTTCTTCGTATAAGTAAAGTGTTCAGTAACCCGCGTACAGTAGTAATGTTATATTTTGCATTAGTCAGAAGTACACTGGAATATGCTTCGCCAATTTGGAACCCGCAATACAAAGTATACGTAGAAACATATTCAAAACAGATTTATAAAATATCTCACCTTCAAATTCAACAATAACTTTGAATGCACATTTCAAACTTTGCAACAAAGGCGAGCAATAGCTGATTTGACATTTATATACAAAATTTTAAATAATAACATTGACTGTACCGAACTTCTTTCCCTAGTTAATTTTAACATACCATTAAGACATACACGCCATACAGAACTATTCCACATGCTTAATTACAAGACAATCAATCAATCGTGCTCTTCATATGTTCAATAACATTGGTCTAAATTCTAACGATTCACTGCCCAAATTTAAAAAGAGCATCATGTCAATAATATAAATTGTTCAATGCGCATACATACATACATAAATACACACATACTCTCACACATACACACACCTTCCCACTACATACATCACCCGGTAATTACTTAATATGCATACCTTAACCCCTCCGAATTTTCGAGAATATTAGCTTTTGGTGTCTTAAACGAAATGACTTTTTACGAAAACTTTTAGTTATAACCGCTTCACAATTAAAGCACTATAAATGAAACATTTCTGAACGTAGCCGAATAGTAAAAACTGTTTTAGACAGGTTACAAAATAAGCTTTCGAATTATTATATTACAAATAAATATTAACATTTGTAAATATTAAAATTTAGAACGCAAACATTAAAAAAATGTGAAAATGACTCACGTGATGTTTTTATGTGAAAACGGTACTAAAATCACAGATTATGTAAACAACAATACGTATTCTATTGTATAAATGTGTAATAAACACTTTTGTCACCTCACTTTTTTATCATTTCATATAAAAATATTTAATAGAAATTAACAATGTCGGGCGCCCGTAGGAAATTCGGCGGTATAAATTATGTGTCAGACTGCGCGTCTGACAGAATGTTCTTTTTATGTATTTCTATGGACAACTTGAATAGATATGTGCAGCATGATTCACTATCGACCTTTCACTTTTTATTTTACGGATGTAACTAAAACAATAACGGAGTTATAACGGTTTCTATGGAGACACACGCGCTGACCTGTAAACACGCTTATTGTACTTGACTGCTGTCGTATTTTTAACGCATATATCTGCTTACGTTGCTGACCGGTTAAATAAGACACTACAATGAAACACCAGGTACCCACCATGAAATATACTTATTAATTGTAATTAGTGATGTGCCGGATCGTTAAAAATGTATATCCGCGGATACAGATCCGAATACGGATATTTGGTGTTAAGATCCACGGATACGGATCTTTATTTTATTATTCAATCGGTGTCGGCGCGCGAAACCTTGAAATGATAGTTGATGTTGATGATGTATGGTAACTTAATACGATAAAATATTTTATTTTAAGAAATAAAAAATACTCTGAATCAATAGTTTTTTTAATTCTACCTAATCACCTATATATAGCATTTCATCCTATCAATTGAAAATACTAAGATAAAAGATCTGTAAAAGATTCACGAGAAAAGTAACGGATACAGATACGGATACGGATCTTTCTTTTCCCTCTCCGCGGATACGGATACGGATATCTGGAATATCACTAATTGTAATTTTTTTTTAACCAAAGTATCTAATGTATTGTTTGTTTCTGTTCATAAATAAAATACAAATGACTAAAACACTGAGGCCTGCAAAAACCACGATTCCTATTGAGACAGATTGAGTTTATAAACTCCGAATGTGACAAGGTTTATGCAGGCCAGACAGAATGGACAACATACAAAAGGATAACAAATATATAGAAATTGTTACATAGCTAATGTCCAAGAAATGTATATAAACTACCTCAAAGCGTGTCTGGTAGTACTCCTCAACAAGGAAAGTGGATTCTTCGATCTGCCCCAAGGCATAAACCTGAACAATCCATTCTCCAAAGACAGGTTGGTCAGCCAACTTGTAGTCCAGGCTCACTGTTCCCAAATTAGACTGAAATGAGAAATTACAACACACATAAATATAACACAATATAATGTTAAACTAATGTTTTTGGATAGCCTCCGTGGTCAAAGGGTAAGGGCTCCCGCCTCAAATAAGTAAATAAACATCACAAGGCAGAAAAAATATTCTAGCACAGCTATGACAAGAGCTATGGGGTGCCATTGAATGAAATTTCTATAACATATATTTAATTATTTCATAATGTTACTCAAATTTATCAAGTTTCTTATCTTTATGTAGAGACAAAAGGAATTGTTACCTGTCTGGAAAGCCACCTCTTCATGATGTGCCTGTGAGGGTCGAGGATATATACATCGATAGCATTATTGAACGCCTTCAGCTCCGTGTTGATAGGGATGGTACGGAAACGTACTGGAAACAAATACACAATTTAATTAAAAATAGTGACTAACCCATTGTGGGGTATTGAAATGTTTATTGATAAATTGGGCACATAATACTCACAAATGAATATCTTGATTAACGAATAAATATTTTATTACTAGCGAGTACCTGGCGTGCGTTGCAATGCCTCTCAAAGAAAGAAATTGATTCTCCTCGCGTGTCATTTCCCAAGTGTCCCCATTCACGCCCCATTTCCCCACCCACATTCTCTTTCCACCTTCCCTACCTTCCTCTCCTCAAACCTTCGTGGATATTTGCACAACAAATCACTAACATGTTTCATCGCAATCGGATGAACGGTATAGGAACGCAAACGAGACAAACAAAGAAACACTCATTTTTATATATAAAGAAGATGATCAAATGATTATAAAGGGATATTATTGAACAAAGATAGCAATAACCACCTCGGTTTTCATATTTGTAAAGATGAAAAATAATTTTATTCAATTTTATTTTATGAATATGTTCATAAATTTCTATAATAGCTGAAGGCATACGGTAGACAGCTGGACTTCGTCAGTGTCGCGAGTCTACCCACAGAATAATTTAGAGCCTCCTAGAGTAAGGACGTCTGGTCCACTTAAATATCATTGTAAACATTACCATAAACGTAAGTAAGGCAACTTGTAATCTCAACAAACCTCCAACTTATTAGGAAGCTTCGGAATATAATTCAGAAACCTTAATCACCAAGAATTAAGGATACCACAATTTTCTATTGCAGTATAGATATACCCAATAAATGTCACTAATATCTTTGTACATATTTTGAAAATAATACAAAGACGTATTATTTTCAAAAGCCGGACCCGTTCATTAGAGAAACGAGGTTGCTAGAGAACTGGTTAAAAAATTTGAAGCAGATTTTAAAGAATGCTTCTGCAATAACCTTTCCAAATTGGTTCCTTGAAAAAAAAAAATCTAAAACATTACAATAATCCTTAATTTATTAGACATTACCTGTTTGTCCTTGCATGTATACAGGTTTATCCATTTGTATGAAAATGGTCATGAATCTGCGGGAGAAAGTGAGATAAGTCTCATTGAGGAAGGCTTTGCCATCGAAGGGATCGTCATACAATCCTTCGATTCTCAATTTGTAAACTCCAGGAACTGATGTGGGAGGCACCTGAATGAAAAAAATACAAAACAAAAATCAGGAACAATAAGAATTCAAAAGGAGGAAAATATAACAAAAATTTGGACATTGTGGGAACAATGATTTGTGGAACAAGAAGACATCGCAAAACACCCAATGGCAACACTGAGGAGCTCAATTACAAAAGACTGGGGATCTAGCACGGTCAAATTTATAACTTAAAAATATCGAATTGATAGGCTTAAGTGATGAAAATTTCGTATGGATTTCCCAAGCACGGTCGGTATGTTGATAGCCGAGCCGATATTGACAACGAAATAAATAATAAATTGATTATGATTATTGATTGCCCTATGATAGCAACGCTAGTGGGTATTGTCTATGGCTCGGCATTCCTAAATGTCAAACCTCAAACGGCTTCTTACATTACGAAATACTCACATTAATTGGCAGTCCAGTCTCAATTTGAGAGGCGGGAATGGGTACCGCCGCCACGGGAACCTTTAATGGACAACCAACACCTTTGCCACAGGTCGCCCCAAGTGGTTAGTATATTTGGTGATTTAGCAGGGGTGCCCGGGTTCATGGGGTGTGGTTTGTCTAGGTCTTGGAGGTGGATGACCAGGACACACTGAACCCCAGATTCCTACCCACCCCTTAAACCCTTTTCCTTCCCAGATCTCTCCTCTCCTTCCTTTCCTTAAAAAAACCCTCCACACAGCATCTCCAAAGATGACATAGGCTCTGAGGGAATTTGTTTTTTCTTAGGTCTTCCCGTGTGGAGCTCTTGTAAAAAAAAAAAAACTGCTTATATTTTGACACCAAAAAGGGAGATAATTAGTAAATGAGGTCTTTAGCCATAACTCGTGTTATTTTGAACAACTTTCTGAGTTCCGTTTCTCCAAGCTGGAACGGACTCAATGGATCGCGTATACAATGTCTTTCAATTCTATGAGCTTCGTTAGTTCGCCTCCGTTCATTAGTAAGTAATGATAGATGATGGATTTAGTCAATATTGCGTTGATATAGGGTTTTTTCAATCGACCGTGCTGTCCTCCCTAGGCTCATTATCAAATGAATAAGGTTAAACATGGGAACTAGCACTACACGTAGCCTCAGTTCTTAAATGTCCAAACGACCATTTTAGTTTTTGTTCAATCTCCACTTTAAAATTAAAAATAAAGTATAAAAAATTATAGTTAATCACTTAACTAAGAATTATTTAAACTAATGAGAACTATATCTTTACAGAAACAGCTTTCTCTTAAACACCTATCATAATGTTTCATTGAAATAATTAAAGAAAAAAAAAACTGTAAAATTTTCTAATGGTCGTTTGGAAAATTAAGAACTAAGACGATGTACAGGCTTGAGTGCTCTTTGGAGCATTACAGACTTTCTTCGTAAAAACGAGAAAAGTCTTGTCAACATTTGTAAGAAATATAAATAGTCTTTACCCTCATGTTCAGCGTCTCCGGAACTCCTTGCTTCACCTCCTGGTTGATGTGCGTCAGCTCCACTCCGTTGTTGGAGATAGAAGCTCTCACATTCATGCGCAGTCTCGCCCTGAGGATGCTCACGGACACCTTATAGATCTGGCCTGGACGGACCATGCGGGATGCCACAATGAAGTAAGTCCTGGAATTGTCACAAGTAAAGAAGTCTTATTAATAAGTTTTATAAGGTGGTGTTTGGTGCAGCAATAAACAGCACTATTCAGCTACATGTACAAATAATGATACATAAGTATAGATCTTGTTAAAAAATATTTGCTTATAAGTACATGAACAATAAGTAAGATTCATGGGAATTCCAAAAAAAAAAATATATATATATATATAAATAATACCAGTAATATTGTCATATGTAATAAAATTTTTGCCAGAGTTCGAAATTTCCCTAGATGTTGTCCCTGGTGATTTCCCTTTCCCTAAAAAATATTTTTCGGAAATATAGGGAAATTTCCCTAGACATAACATCACTGATTCAAAATGACAACTTGAAAGTAAATAAAACTATCGGTGGGTGATGAGTCACACAATCAACCGTAGATACGGTGGTTTTCGTGGGGTCTTGAAAAATTAAAACTTTGACAATTATTTTAACTAGTAAAACTAACTATAAAATAAAAAATAAAAATGCAGTTATTTAAGTTTGAAGGTCTTTATTCATAAAAAAAAATTGGACTGGAGTTCTCTAAAAATCACTATGGTTGTTTTGACAGATGAATTATGGAGGGAAAACATTGTCTGTGTTCTGTATAGCTGCTTGCAAATACACTATAATATTAATAAGACTCGTTCTTGTGTTCAACAGCTCGGCTGTGGAATGATTTGCCGGCCTCTGTGTTTCCTCCTTCCTACAACATGGGTCTCTTCAAGACCAATGTTCATTCCTTCCTCTCCTCAAAAAGACCCTCCACACAGCATCCCAGAAGACATAGACCCTGAGGGAAATTATTTTCCTCAGGGCCTCCTGTGTGGAGTTAATGAAAAAAAAAAAATACATCCAACTCCGGAAAAATATTGGCGTTATCGACAATGCAGACCGCTAGAGGCGCTAGTATAGCATTTTGTCTTTGACAATCCTTTTAGTGTTGGAAAATTGAATTTATTTAGTACATAGCGAGTACCCGGCGTGCGTTGCAATGCCACTCAAAGAAAATACTTGTGTTTTAATACTGTTTATTGATGTCCATTTGGATACACAGTATTTTTGTTTTTCCGTCTGGTGCATACAGAAATAAATCAGTTCCCCTCCCACGTCCCCTTCCCCTCAAGCATTGCCCTTCTACCTTCCCTCCTTCCCCTTCTCCCGTGTCCCCTTTTCCCACGATGAAGGACTAAACTAGTAGAGGATCGAACCAGCAGCCCACGAGTGGGAATCAACAACTACCACACTACCAACCGGTTGGTCGTGATATTTCAAAACAGGTAATTTTCATTTAATTTTTTTCATCTGCGGAACTTTTTGTGTAGAAGGGAGGGGTGGTATTGAAAAATATACTTCAGATAAGGTTGTGAAAATCTGCACTACACGATGCTGCTAGGCACGACACGGAGCACGATGACAACGGGCGATCAGACAGGCAGTCACAAGCGCACTGACTGAGCAGGCTCGCTCGTGCACGAGCGAAGTCAGCCACGTGGCCCCGCCAAAAAAATTGACATATTCATATGGCCTGCTACCAAAACTAATTGTTTCCGCTGTTATAGGGTATATGCTGCATGTTTTATAAACTTTTCATATTTATTTTCGGTTCCACTGAAATGCGTAAATTCTTGCATTGTTTTTTACTATAGTGAACTTGTTTGGATTGTGATGATGGGTTGTGAAAGCAATGTTAAAAGGTTTTCTGAATCGTTTATTTCGGCGAAATCAACACAAAATCAATCTTCAAAGCGTATTTATTGTGGAAATTCAAATATCAGTTTGGCAAAATAAATACAATACTAACTAAATCGATAAATTTAGAAAAAAAGTAAGCGCCTTTAAGTAATTTTCGTTATTTGTTTTTGGGGTGTTATGCCGTGTTGCGCTACCTCCTTCTTTAGCCAACGTTTCGGACATCGTTGCAGTGTCCATCATCAGGGCAGATCCGGCAGATCCGGTAGATCTACACATCTACCGGATCTGCCGGATCTGCCCTGATGATGGACACTGCAACGATGTCCGAAACGTTTATGCCGTGTTGCGCTACCTCCTTCTTTAGCCAACGTTTCGGACATCGTTGCAGTGTCCATCATCAGGGCAGATCCGGCAGATCCGGTAGATCTACACATCTACCGGATCTGCCCTGATGATGGACACTGCAACGATGTCCGAAACGTTGGCTAAAGAAGGAGGTAGCGCAACACGGCATAACACCCCAAAAACAAATAACGAAAATGCTTTTGGCCGTGAAAATCTTAAAACTTATCTGCCTTTAAGTAATGTTTATTTTGATCACGAATCGGTTTATATTTATAAATAAAAAAAATAAAAATAAGAGTATGCAATTAATAAGCGGTAGAAGTGAAACCTTCAGAGAAGTAAAGCAGACAAGAATGGGGACACCGCGAAGCACTTTTTTTATCAAGGTGAAAGAAGATTTTTTCCATATTTTTGTCGTCGAATTCCAGTGCACCTTTTCCTACACGTTTGGTCATCTTATTAGTATGTGTATTTTCTTCTTCGGAGTAGCTAGATGTCGCTTTGTGTTTTCTTTTCCTGTTCATTCTTTTTTTTTTACATGAGCTCCACACAGGAGGCCCTGAGGAAAATAATTTCCCTCAGGGCCTATGTCATCTTGGGAGATGCTGTGTGGAGGGTTTTTTGGTAATTTTTTGGGATTGGTGTCCATGGCTATTACGAATAATTTTTAGAAAAAAACTTTAGATTCGCCTTAATCACTATAAAAGGAAACTTATTGCATCACGGCTGGCGGAAAATAATGCATTTTAATTTTCAATGTCGTTAAATAAAATTTCACTTCGCGAACCGAACTACGACAGCCCGCCCGCTGCCGCCCGCCATTCTGTCACTGTTATGTTGTTGGTATCCCTGACCTCACACAAACGAGAAATAGATACGATTGTAGCCGACTTCGTGGGATACATGATGGGCGCGTAATTAGGCTACGTCCGCACAGGCAGGCAGACAATCTATATTGTTAATCTACAAAATAATCAATGGCCATACGTCTATTGAATTCCTAAGAAAAATTGATAAAACTACAAAGCAACAACACGATACGAGGAAAAGAAATGAACTAAGACTCCCCTTCAGGAAAAAAAACACAGAGTCAAAAGCCATTGATGTACGGAGCATTGAACATATTTGGAGAATTACCAGAAGAAATAAAATTGGAAGAGAGCATAAAGGCATTTAAAATTAAATTGCGAAGATTTGTGACTGATTTGGTATAGATGTGTTATTTTGTGTATGTATATAAATATAAGGATTGTATTAGGACATAGATAACTATGTACCTATTTAAAATACAGCAATAAAACAACTTTGGGGTTTCACAAATCGCAAAATAAAGAATTTAGTTTTATTTTTGGAATTCCCTGATATAATAATTTTTTTTTTAAATTCCATGACATTTCCCTGATAATTCCAGGTTCGGTAAAATTCCCTGATAATTCCAGGTTTTCCAGGTCTTGTGGCCACTCTGTATATACCACCTCACTAGGCTGAGCCTGTTCTGAGGTGGCAGGAATTTAATTTAATTTTGATATCTTAATCTTGGAAGATAAAAAATATAATTTTAATTTAAATAGATAAATGGAATTAAAGAAAAAAATATAAAGAAATGAAAAAAAAAGATATGAGTAAAGTTGTGGAAATTATCTAACACGTCTAATTTACCGAGTGCAATAAGTGAAAAAGCAAGAAAATAGATATACAGGGTGTAACAGCACACACCTGAAGGATTTTAATCAGTGATTCCTGAGCATATTTGGAGTAAAAAATATAGATGTCATTCTGTTGTCTGAGTTGATGATTTTATTGTTTTAAATTAAAAAACACAAAAGAACATAGTGTGCAATTCCTTCAAACCTTGCAAACCTTCAGAAAACTAAATAGACAATAGACAAGAGTGGGCTCGGTGCACCGGTGACCGGACAGCTCAGAATGGAATCAACTCATAAGAGTGATGAAAAAAAAATTTAAAAAATGGTTTAATAGGTTACGTTAGCTTTGGGTTATGGGCTATTTAAGAATTATTTTTTTCATAGCTTTTAACGATTTTTCAAAGAGGTGTTGAGTTTATTTGATTCTGAGTTGGGATGGAACTGAAGCACTGCACAAAGAGGAGACCGATTATACTAATTCTCTCGCAGGCTAAATCCTATAGATGTACATGTTTATCTCTTTTTAGTATTTCAATTTGGGAGGCGGGAATGGGTACCGCCGCCCCAGGAACCTTTATTGGATAACCAACACCTCTGCCATAGGTCACCCCAAGTGGTTCGCTACGTTTGGTGATTTAGCAGGAGTGCCCGGGTTCACGGGGTGAGGTTTGTCTAGGTCTTGGAGGCGCGGATGACCAGGACATACTGAACCCCAGATTCCTACCCACCCCTTAAACCCTTTTCCTTCCCAGAACTCTCCTCTCCTTCCTTTCCTTAAAAAAAACCCTCCACACAGCATCCCCAAAGCTGAAATAGGCCCTGAGGGAAATTATTTTCCTCAGGACCTCCTGTGTGGAGCTCATGTAAAAAAAAAAAAATGGTATTTTTCATTTCATTGAGTTTCAAATCACAACATTGCTAAAGAAGTTTTCACTTCAAAAAAATTCCATCATACTTCGCAATTGAGTAGTCGGGTCACGTGGAATGCATTCCGTCTCATTCCAGCATCACGGCATCAGCGGAGAGAAAGCGCGTATTCCGTGATCCCGTTGTGAATTGTAGCAGTGGCGATGTTCGATAGAAACATATTTACTTTGTTTTTAATTGAAAAAAAATGTCAGAGACGGCAAAACGATATTTACATTTTTTACAATACAATATGTTCAAGAATCGCTGGTTAAAAATCTTCGAATATGTGGTGTTACACCCTGTACATAGATATATTATTTTGTAGATAGATAGATAGATATATTATTATTACATAGATATATTATTTTTTTCAAGAAGAACTGTGTACGTATTGAAACATGCAAAAATATGATATTTGATTTTTACCACATACGTTACAATGTGGTTAAGAAAGCTGTGGGTATAACTAAAGTTGCATTTATTAAAAGTGCTAAACAAAAACCAAAAAAAGGTTTTACTAATAGTTACCTATCAAATTAATGAAAGCATATATAAAAAGGGTGAAATATTTAAAAAGCACCAAATTATTTTATTATTTAAGTGACTACCTGATTTTAATACTCAGAAATCAGAAGTGTACAGTAAAATTGAACGATGAAACTGTTAAATAATGTTGGTAGAATCGTAGAATGAAAAACTGGACTTTTCATGAGTTTGAGTGATGTTTGTAAGTTGGCAAAGCTGTAAAAACATCAATACTCTCACTCACCCTGGCCTGTCCGCATTTGTGGGGGAAACATGCAATTTATCGCTGATTAACACAATCTCAATTAATTAAACGAATTTAATATAAAGGTAGTAATATTGTGATTAATTTTTGGGGTATCCCTAGTATATTATTGAGACAATTAAGCTATGGTCGCGGCTACAATTCTCTTATAAATAAATTACACACTATTGGTAAGTTTTAAGCCAATGTAGCTGATATTCTTAAAAAGCCTCTACTGAAGTATAAAACTGTACTAATTAAACTTTTTAGTAATACATATTTAAAGAGGTTACTGCATAACAGGTTTGTTTTTAGTAATACATATTTAAAGAGGTTACTGCATAACAGGTTTGTTTTTAGTAATACATATTTAAAGAGGTTACTGCATAACAGGTTTGTTTTTAGTAATACATATTTAAAGAGGTTACTGCATAACAGGTTTGTTTTTAGTAATACATATTTAAAGAGGTTACTGCATAACAGGTTTGTTTTTGATTCTGTTTCTTCTTTCATTAACGTGTTACTAATGTAATACATAATTTTTCTTTTGTTATTTTATGTTCACTCATGTAATTTAAATTTTTTTATTTGTTTCTTCTTTCTACCTGTTAAAAAAATAAAATAAAAACACACGTACAATGTCACTTGTGACGTAATTTCTAAATAAATAAATTATGCCGTACTGCGCTTCCTCCTTTAGCCAAAGTTTCGAAAGCGTCACAGTGTCCACCATCAAGGTAAAAGATTGTGGTGAAGTGTGTTTTTATGTATATAGAAATGATACCGTGGTGGGCGATTTAATCCTCCTAGGGCCGATATTTTAGTAAAATAGTTAAATTAATGAGGTTTTCGGAGTTTTGGTGTTGCCGTCAAGTAACGGATATCATTATGTTAAGCTTAGCCATATTGTCTCTATTAATATTAATGGGGTTTATGTAATAGCCGTGCTCAATGCTTTTTGGGTTTTCCCAGGACCTCAGAAACAAATCCGGTTTTAAATAAGTACTCGGAAATACAACCCAAAAATTAATCACAGTAATACTTCTGGCCGTGAAAATCTCAAATCATATCCAAAGGTAGTAATTTTTTTGCTTACGCTTCGTTGATGATGACGCTGCTCGACTCCAGGGGCGGAGCTCTTCCATCATAACTACTTCCTCCTCCTAGTCGGTTGGAATCCTGCCAGGGTTGTCCACCGCCACCATATTCATTGGAAAATCCAGGGTTGGGATTCCCATCCCGGTTTCCATAAGTATCCCGATCTCTGTTGTTGTAGGAACTGTCAGGAAACTCGTTCCTGTTGTTGAAACCGTCTTGGATGGTCTCATCCCTCAAAGGATCTCTGTTTGGGAAGTTGGGATTACTATTTGGGAAGTTGGGATTACTGTTTGGGAAGTTGGGATTACTGTTTGGGAAGTTGGGATCGTTCGGATTGATTGGGTAATTGGGATCACCATTCGGATTCAGCGGATCCGGGGTGTTGTAGAAGTTGGTGTTTAAAGGATCCCTCGTGAAGTTAGGATCATAGGGATTGTTTGGGTCACGTGGGAAGTTGGGGTTGTTTGGGTCACGTGGGAAGTTAGGGTTATTTGGGTCACGTGGGAAGTTGGGGTTATTTGGGTCACGTGGGAAATTGGGGTTGTTTGGGTCACGTGGAAAGTTGGGACTGTCGGGGAAGTTGTAGGGATTGTTGGGGTCGCGGGGGAAGTTGGGGTTGTTGGGGTCGTAGGAACTGGGGGAGGAGCCCCTGGAGTAGTCCTGGCAGGTGCACAGAGCCCCCAAGCAGAGCAGTAGCGCCGCTTGCAGCGGGCGCCACCTTTCCCGCATTGCAGGGAACACCTGAAACAAACAAAATACAACATTAGTTTTACGAACATAATACAATAATACAAAGTCCTTCCACTCACCTAATACAGTTCCGTTCTCACGTCCGTTAATATCAGGGTTACTAATGTAGAATTAACGGCACAAGTGCCACTTAAATATATGAATCGCTGAGTTCCAATATCCGTCCTAATTTGGGAGGTGGGAATGAGTACCGCCGCCCCGGGAACCTTTATTGGATAACTAACACCTCTGCCATAGGTCACCCCAAGTGTTTAGCTACGTTTGGTGATTTAGCAGGGGTGCCCGGGTTCATGGGGTGAGGTTTGTCTAGGTCTTGGAGGCGGATGACTAGGACATACTGAACCCCAGATTCCTACCCACTCCTTAAACCCTTTTTACTTCCCAGAACTCTCCTCTCCCTCTTTTCTTAAAAAAAAACCCTCCACATAGCATCCCCAAAGATGACATAGGCCCTGAGGGAAATTATTTTCCTCAGGGCCTCCTGTGTGGAGCTCGTGTAAAAAAAAAAAAAGAAGAATTTTAGGAAAAAAAATTAGGTGAGAATGCCATCTGATGTGGTTTCTCACGAAGAATGCGTTGCCGCTGTTATTGTTTCCAGAAGTCTTCTAGAATTCTTCTGTTATTGTTTCCAGAAGTTTCTTTATAAATCATGTTTAAATATGGGCCTAATATAATTAAAATGCAGTTTTTATATACATAAATATATTAAAATTTAAATATAAAATCACAATTTTATCAAGTTATTACAAGATCGTTCTAACGTGCAAAAAAATAAAATAACTGGAATCACGAAAACTCATCAGCCTACTACGGTTTTCTTGATTTGCTAAACCACATGTTTTTCTTGATTTACTCGAAAGTAAGAAAATCAATTAGGGCTGGTTTTGGAACTCAACGATTCACATGATAGTTATTGACAATATAAAACAAAGGAAGAAAAGTAAAATGATTAGATTGATTGTATAAGCAAATAGACAAAAGAAAATATGTACTTTAGTGAAAAGTAAATGAAATCAATGAAGAACAAGAAGAAAAACAAAAATATGTACTTTGGTGAAAAGTAAATGAAATCAATGAAGAACAAGAAGAAAAACAAAAATATGTACTTTGGTGAAAAGTAAATGAAATCAATGAAGAACAAGAAGAAAAACAAAAATATGTACTTTGGTGAAAAGTAAATGAAATCAATGAAGAACAAGAAGAAAAACAAAAATATGTACTTTGGTGAAAAGTAAATGAAATCAATGAAGAACAAGAAGAAAAACAAAACGTCAGCTATATTAGCAAAAAAGTTACCAACGGTGTGTAACGTATTCATAACAGAATTGCAGCTTGGAACCGTAGTACAGTAGTATCGTATTTAATCATTTAAAATAACACAAGGCATATTTGCAGCATGTTCCAGAGTGGAAGATACTTTCAATATTGGCCTGGTGAAAGACCACCATTCAGAAATGAAACGTTGCTTGAAATGGTTTTAGCTGTGAATGGTGACCAGATCTGAATAGTCAGGTACATCCCCACCTTCCTCTACTCCATCTCCTTCCCCTCCCCACGTCCCCGCTACCTTCAGCCTCATAAAATACCCTAATTGGGTTTGCCATAGTCTCACTAGCTCCAGACGGTTGGATTGACCATAATACATCTATTTTCAAATGTCTTTTAATTAGTAACCGACCGAAGGTTCAGTTTCGGCAAGTTTCGGCAAAAAAATATAGTTTCGGCAGCAGTTTCGGTTTCGACAGTCTGCCGAACCTTCGGCCGAACCGAAACTCTGCATTCGTGAATTATCGCGCGTCGTTCGGCTGACTTCGGGTGAGTTCTTGGCTCGTGTGTCACCCGCCATTATCAGCTGGGTTTGCCGGCCGGGCCGCGTATTTACAATCCCTACGCGTTTCAGTCGCTTTAAATTTTCAATATCAAAATTTAAATATTTAGAAATAAAATTATTAATATCTAATATACACATCAGAAAGATTATTTTATCTTGATTTTAGAACAATTTTTGTTTTTGCAATGTGATAAAAAATAACCAATATAGAGGTATATTTAAAATGTAAATTGTCGTTACCGCGACTGAATCGGTATAGGTTTTGTAAATACGCGGCCGGTCCAGCGTGATAGTGTTGTGAGTTTATATGTTATTTTTAATTTTTTTTTACGAATACCTCACAAGAGTCCCAACTGCTCCCGTCTGAAGCCAGTGAGACTATGGCGTCCCCAATTGGGCTATATTGTAGGGCTGAAGGTAATTTAAGGAGGGGAATGAGATGGGGAAGAGGAAGGTGGGGAAGAAACTGGCTATTCAGATCTGGTCACCAAACATGGCTAAAGCTATTTCAAGCAACGTTTCAATTCTGATTGTAAACGTAATTAAATTTAAAATACTCAATTAATGAGGTCCTTCCTTTATAATGCAAGTTATGATTATTATTGTCAATATTCCAAGTTTGGTTAATTTTTGTTTGTTTTGTAGCAGTAATATAAAAACATAATAATAATTATTTTTTCACATAGGTTCTTCAATTATTGCTTTTTATTTCATTTAAGGGCCCGCAACCCGGATTTGTACCTATTTATTACATATTTCCCTTAAACACGGTAAATTTTAAAGCTCTTAAAAAAATATATGTTATTCGTGAAGATAATATCTAGACTTTGCCGGCGCCGAAACGCAAATAATATAAAATTCCCTCGATAGAAAAAAATCGCAAAGTATGCTCCAAAAATTATTATTAACACGTTTGTTTCAGTTATTTTACAAGTTATATGTATGAAAAAATTCACAGTGTTTCATCAAATGCTGTTTAAGATAATGCCCGCGAGATTTTTGCTCTATTTTAAACGAGTCGTGTTTTATTAAACATTTTCGCAATTTTTGCATCGCTGCAAATGTTAGCGCTCTCCTCTAACATTCGTAATTTCGTATCTCTCCATCTTCTTCTTTTCGGGCCCGGTTGCAGAGCCTTAAATTCAGTAAACAATTGATTTTTTAAATGTCTAAAAAAGTTTCGGTTTCGGCCAAAACTGAGACAGATACCGAAGATTCGGTTTCGGTAGAAAGTCCTGTTTTGGTCGGACACTACTTTTAATTTTTTATTGGTTCGACTAACTTTGCCATATTCCGATTTTTATAACCGAACGAGTATTTCGTATATTAGTGCTTTAATTTCTTAGAATTTAAGAAAAATGCGTACATGTACGTGTGTTTTCATGACTGCTACCAAAAGTAGGTAGAATGCATTGTCATAGACAACGAGTCCATCTGCTGAGTTTCAGCTCGATCAAATGTGGGGAAAAACGTGAAATTCAAATAGATGTATTTAAAAAAAAAAGTTTTTTAAAAAAAGGCCCCTTTTTGAAGGAAGATTTTTCGTTGATAATGTATATACGACCTCTCTCCGGGACTGCTACAGTATCTGTAATGAAGAAATGACGACCGGCGCGTGCTAGAGCATTGTTATTAAACAGAATAGATTAGTAGTTCGGTTACTGTGGTCGTGTGGTCAGAATGGTTACTAGTTAGTAAAGTAGGTCTTGTCACCACCAGGAAAATAATTGACACTGACAGTTAACATGACGTCACTTCATTTGGATAGGGTTCTAACTGACATTTTTTTCAAAAATGACCTTTGAATGCCAAACCATTTCTTTTGCTTATTTCTATAACCAAAATAATTTTCAGAAACATCTGTGTTGTATTTTCGTAGATATAAGTATGACAAAGTTCTAACTTCAAGCTTTTTCAATAATAATTCATTTTACAAGGTTCTAACATCATTTACACTCTCTATTTTGTTTGTATCTGACAGTTGATCTTAAATACGAGGCACATTATGCTCCGTCATTTCATTTGGATAGGGTTCTAACTACGTCTTACCATTTTCTAAGGTTTCTAAGTTTCCAAAGACGAATTTTCGAAATCTATGTAAGAATTTTAATTTATGTATTTTAGTTTATTGTATTTTAATGGAAAATATTTTAATAGGGCTTGGCCCTAGCTAGGAATAACATTAGGGTAATGTAATTAGAACCTTGTGCAATGAATTATTATGCTCTTGCACAAGGTTTTATTTGTATGTTTAGGTATGTTCTAAAATGGTAAGTTTACGTCCTCTTTAAATACTTTCATTTAAAACATGTTCAATTAAAATACTTTACACAAGGTTCAACAGCAAAATCGGAAATTTGTAAACAGATTATGAGAAATCATCTTTGCAAACTTTGACACCTCATATCTCAGAACAAGGTGAAGCGAAGTTAGAACCCTATCCAAATGAAGTGACGAATTGAGTCTGAGGGACGTGACTGGAAAGTGGCGGATGTTAAGTCAAACCACGAAATAAGTGACAATTTTAATATAGGGGTTGAAAATCATAAAATAAGCGAAAATCATAAAATTTGCAAAGTAAAAATAAGCGATGCGCTACTAAACAATAAAAAATCATGTGATTTTGGTTTGAAAATTAGATCACCTAGAAATATTTGGAATACTTTAATTTCCCTTTGAAGTAATCGAGTATTGGTCAATAAAAACTGCTTTAAAGTTAAAAATCTCCTACGTATAAAAACACCTATCGGTTATGGCTTTGTTGTAAATTAAATTCGTTAGAAAATTATCATAAAACATAAAAATATTTGTGCCTAAATAAAATAAAACATGCTTTTTGGCGATGTTTTCTCCGATGAGTTGAGATCTACGTTAAGTCTCCCTCAACCAGTCTCTCCCGATCCGACCCGCCACGCAGAAGGTGGGAAAACGCATTCACCGCCAAGACCTAGACAAACCTCACCGCATGAACCGGGCACCCTTATTAAATCACCAAACTAAAAAATTGTAATTACTAATTACCTACCTATATATAAGTGTACATAACATATACACGTTTGGTTATTCCGAGATGTGAACTGAACCCGCAAGTGGGCCCGCTACCCGAATTACTACCGATTTCTTACATATCTCCCTTAAACAAGTTAAGTTTTAAAGCTCTAAAAATATATGTTATTCTTGAAGATAATATCTAGACATTGCCCGCGCCGAAACGCAAATTATGTAAAATTCCCTCGATAGAAAAATATCGCAAAGTATGCTCCAAAAATTATTATAAACAAGTTTGTTTCAGTTATTTTACAAGTTATATGTATGAAAAACATCACAGTGTTTTTTTAAATGCTGTTTAAGACGATGCCCGCGAGATTTTTGCTCTATTTTAAACGAGTCGTGTTTTATTAAACATTTTCGCATCGATTTTGTGGCTGTAAATGTTAGCGCTCTCCTCTAACATTCATAATTTCGTATCTCTCCATCATCTTCTATTCGAACCCGGTTGCGGAGCCTTAAAGTCATAAGTCTAATGCTTAGAGCGTAGTCCATTTATTCATTTTCAATTTGTTCGCAAGCCGCAGGGGGTGTGTATATTTTAAATTTACAATCGGCGGTGTCGCAAACCCTACTTGTATTTTCTAAAATGAAATTTTTTGAATAAACAATTGCACAACGGAAGAAAACAAAGCGCCGCAGGCGAAAATTTCATGTATCCAAGACCAAGGCAATAAATGCTGTCGATTTTAATTATTAAGATATAATAAAATACACATAAAAATTACCTACTAGCAATGTTGGACAACAATTGTTGATTTTTATCATTCAGATATCTACAATAAAAAACACATAAAAATACCAACTCGCAATGTTGGCCAACAATTGTTGAGTTTTATCATTCAGATACAATAAAAACACATAAAAAATACCTACTCGCAACGTTGGCCAACAATTGTTGATTTTTATCATTCAGATACAATAAAAAAAAACAAAAAAAATACCTGTCGCAATGTTGGCCAACAGTAGTTGATTTTTATCGTACGAAAGGAAAACAAAATTTAGTCAAGGAAACTTTTGGTATTTTATAAAAAGGAAATCTTGACATAAATCTCAACAACAAAAGCGCTGCGCAGGCGAAATATTTTGGTTCATTTAATGTCGAAAAACGAAATTTTCACTTTTTAAGAATAATGTAAAAAAAACCATCCTATTATTTTGAGCGGCTAATTCAATTTCAGTTTTCTCTAAATCTGCTTCTTTATTCTTAACCGCAATTTTTTAATATCTTATTTAGCCAAGTGGGCAGCACGAAAAGGCTCGCGGGCCGCAGGTTGCTCATCGCTGGCTCGAGACAAACATATAAATAGTAGGTACATAAGCAAACCCTCCCTTTTGCCTTATTTATAAGTTGTTGATTTAGTAAATAATCGTTCGATCGATCAGCCGAAACAAGGATCCTGCGATGCTCGTGGTTAATTCAAGATAAGATCTTGTCACTGGAAAATAATTATACAAAGGGCAAAACAACACGAACAATGGTCACTAATTTACGTAAAAGTGTCAGCCCATAACGGAAAGGGACGTAAACGAATCGGGCAGTAATATAAATCAGGAACCCGCGACTCTACAGAACCTACTAACTACTTAAAAGTTTGCGGCTGATATTTCCGTTGTAACTTCTCTCTCATCTTTCTTATAGATGATGCACGAAACCGAAAGAGAGGTTGCAAAGGAGCTCTCAGGGGCAGGTCCAGGCCCGGTTGTACATGCGCAATTGGAGGGGTCCGCTCTGGGCGCGACTTGCCAAGGTGCTGATAATACTGACGGCGTTTTTTTGAAAAGGGAGGAGAGGAAGTCCTGGGACAGAAAAAAAGAGTAAAGGGAAAGATCACCCTGAAACCAGTCTCTTCCGACGCGACCTCCCGTGGGCAGAAGCATTCGCCGCAAGACCCGGAAAAACATCACCCCATGAACCCAGGCACCACTGATAAGTTACCAATCGTAGCGAACGATTGCAGAGGTGTTGGTTATCGATTTTGGGAGATCAATTTGGGTGACGGATATGGGTGCCGCCGGCCTAGGAACCATTTATTGGATAACCAAGCCCCCTGCCACCCCAAGTGGTTCGCTATGTTTGGTGACTTAGCAGGGGTGCCCGTGTTCTTGGGGTGAAGTTTGTCCGGGTCTTGCAACGACCAACTTAATGGGGTAGGTCGGGTCGAAAGAGACTGGTTGAGTGAGATCTTTTGACCTCTACAGCCGGACTTCTATTCATTAACTTGCACCGCAGTGGGAGGGATGGATTAATGGGTCTGTCACTTCTGGATATTTTGATCTACCGATTATATCCACCCACCCCTCATAACTTTTTCCTTCCCAGAATTTCATCTCCTTCCTTTCCCTAAAAAGACCCTCCACAAAGCACCCCCAAATATGACAAAGGTCCAAAGGAATATTTTTTCCTCAATAATAATAATAATAATTTTTATTTTAGTAATTTGTACATTTAAGTTTACAAATTTCTAATTGATAATAATATTTCATATTCACTATATTTTTTCAAGTTTTATGTAGCTCCTACAATACATCTTGAACTTTCCAATTGGTGTGGACTTTAAAGTTTCTGGTAGTGTGTTATACAACTTCATTCCCTTGTACAGTAGACTGTTCTGCGTATTCGCTTTGTCCTTTTTTTGTAGCCTAATTTCCTTGCACGTCCTTGTGTTATATTTGTGAATGTCTTTATTGTATAAAATTTTATTTGAGAAGTATTTTGGTAACGTGTTGTTCAATATTTTGTGGATAAATACCATCGTGTTCAAGGTCAGCATCTGTTTCACGGTCAATCAATTTAGTTCCTTTAACATTTTAATAATTTTTGAAAGGGTTTTTCAGGGCCTCCCGTGTAAAAAAATCCAATAAATGGTTCCAGGGCGGCGGTACCCCACCCCACCTCCCAAAGTTAACACCTAATACAACGCCCTTGAGGTTTTTTTCTAGCGCCATGTGCCGTTTGGCTCAGGGCCGGCCCTGAGCAGTACTATAGTTAAATCAGAAAATACTTATTTTAGAATTTGGGTAAAAATACATACCTACTGTTACTATTTTTAGTGTTGAGATACCTAAATTCTCTCTAATTCTGCGTACATTTTAGAGCAATTTAGATCTGCTTGGAACAGTCAGATACTTATTTACTTTGGGGTGGGCAATGTCTCTTTGTCGCTTACAAGGGATTAAAAAAATAAATCATTTAATAATCTGAATCTGTATAAGGGAGGGTAACTGTATAGAAAGGTATGATAAAAGTGAAGGAAGGAAACACGGATTTTGGAGAGACCAGCATTGTAGGAGGGAGAAAACATATAAGCCGACAAAGAGTTCCACATAAACCCATAACGAGATGTTCACTTGACCCGTTTTTATATGGAAATATTAACCGTGAACGGTGGACACGTGGAACACAAGTTTCTAGGGGACCTTCTTTCGAAATATCCGTAAAACGAGCAAAAAAATACCCACTTGCCGTCTACATACAATAGAAGGATTGTTGATTTTGCATTTTCTTTGAGTCGAGCTTTTTGTTATCTGGAGGCTTCGTATGTAGACTATGATGATTAATAATTTGAATAATTTGATGATCTTGAAGAAGTTTCCGCGCTCAAGTCACTTATTTTTTTTAGATAAACCGATGATCGAATATATTGTGTAAATGTACCTATGCTGTTTTATTACTATTTGGAAAGAAGTGAAATGTCTAAAGTGATGGTATTTGAAAGAGAGAGCACAAAACAATGTGCAACATAGTTGTGAATGATGAATACTTGGAGCAGGTGGATGAGTTTGTTTATTTGGAGTATGTTTACGAGAGATGGGAAGGCTGATAGAGATATTGAAAGAAGGCTGAACGTGAACGCATGTAACTCTATTAAAGGAGGACTGAACGCCGTTGGCACCAACAAAAAACTGTCCAAAGAACTGGCACAGGAAGGATGAAAGTAGACTGAAAGCTGTAGAAATGAGATCCCTAAGGCGTATGTGTGGTAAAACCATGTATGATCGTGTGAGAAACATGGAGATCCGCAAGGCTAATGTAAGCGTAATGAGTAAGATCAAGAAAGGAACGCTCCGATGGTTTGGGCATGTAGAGCGAATGATCGAGGAAAGGTGTGTAAGGAGAATATTATATGACGCAAATGTGAATGGTAGAAGAAGTCGGGGACGCCCGAGAAAGACATGGCAAGACCAAGTGAATCAGATACTTGAGTAGGGCCATGTTAAGAGTCAGAATAATAGAAGAGCATGTACGAGACGATGTATGTGAACGAGGCAAGGAGTGTGTGCCAAGACCGAGTTGTTTGGCGGTCCGTCCTCTCTGCCTACCCCTGCGGGGAAACGGCGTAATGGTTAGTTAGTTAGATGAAATACAATCCCAAACAGCCCCATTCAACACATGAATTTGTGATTTAATTCGAAAATATTTATACATATTCATGTAGATAGTGATCTATAGCTCCAAAAGTGTGTCCAGAATTTCCGAAGGCAATAAAGGGCAATTCTAGAGGGGGAGAATGTGTACCCCGGTCAGGGGTACAATTTATGTAGAATTATAGGATCGGGGGTTGATTAAAGCCCCATTCACAAGGGAGTACAATATTCCGCAAGTAGGATTTTGAAGCGAGATAGTTACGCGAAAGTTAGTCGCTTTTATGCAACAAGCATGCATTGTCAGATTTAGCGCAGACCCGTGAAAAATCAAGGGACATTATAATTATAGGTTTTACGAAACTTAAAACATTTAAAAAAAAATTGCCTCCGGATCATTGATTTTTCAAAAATAGAAATTTATCTAGCAAACTTGAAAAATTGTAAAGACACCTATTTGGATAGGTGTCGTTACAATTTAAAGGAAAATATTTTCCCTTAAGGCCTATGCCATCTTCGGGGATGCTGTGTGAGGGTCTTTTTAAAGAAAGGAAGAGTAAGTTCTGGGAAGGAAAATGGTGTGAAGGATGGGTAGGAATATAGGAGTCAGTGTTCAGGAGTGACAGATTTATGAATTCATCCCTTCAATTGTGGTGATGGGTTGAGAGAGTCCGGCTGGAGAAGTCAAAAGGCTGCCCTCAACCAGTCTCTTTCAATCCGGCCCCCCATGGTAGATGGCCCTCAGCAGGCAGGCAGACGCATCTGCCGCCAAGACCTGGACAAACCTCACCTCATGAACCCGGGCACCCCTGCTACAAAACGTGGCGAACCACTTGGGGTGGCCTATGGCAGAAGTGTTGGTTATCCAATAAATGGTTCCCAGGGCGCCGTACCCATACCCTCCTCCCAAATTAAAACCGTGTCTTGTTTATGTACTGAACGTCCTTTGAAGGTGTTCAACCAGGCAATTTTTACTATTTTTGAAGGTTTTTCCTATAAGTAACTTACTAAAAAAGCAAAACTTCCCGTAACACTAGTGGTCGATATTAATTGTTTTTGTGTTACGTGGCTTCACCACAGTTTGAAAATGACCTTACAAGTCGAAACAGCTGTAACTAAAACACTAACCAAAAAAATTGCAGAACTCGATAATAACATTATCAAATTTAATGTTAATTAAATTTCTAAAAACTAGTGGTCGATATCTATATTTCATTGAAAAATATTTGCAATAATACGAAAATCCAGATAGGAAATTGGGGAATACGTTTATACGTTTAGTTCCAGAAGAGATGTCGCATTATTGCTGATGGCTTATAAGCTTCTAAATGGTTTTATATCGGTACCAGATATTCTGGCTGAAATAGGATTCTATGTCCCGGATAATTTCAGGCGAGGTCGCCATCACTGGCTTGCTTTTGATTCTTCCCAGATGCAGAACTACTTACCAATGTGATTCCCCTGGGAAGATTCATTAGGTTAATTTATTGCCTCGCAGGAATGGACGATTTTGCGTGAAATAGCACTCATGTTTTAAATAAATGCATTACCTTAACTGTAAATGTATTTTTTCTTACCGCTTTTGCAATGTATTGGTTTTATGCCGATTTTACCATAATAAATAAATAAGGACAAAATGCTGCTTGGTTTCAGGATTCCCGAATCAAAGACTCCCCCTGTGAACGAGGCTCGAGTGGTTGATAGACACCCCCGCAATAAAATTGAACAGCGCAGATAAATTATCACGCAGAGATGGTTTAATTCTAAACTCCGGTCCGAATACATTACGCACAACACACTACATGTGAGTCCGTGAGTGTACACTTTACAATTGTACAGTGTACAGTGTAGTACATAATATAATATATTGTCCTGAAATAGCTCCTTTATATTACTTGAAAAGGTGCTGCGTAAATGTAATCAGTAATCATTGTAAGTGGGATTCGCCCCAAATTGAGACTGAAATGTTGAAATAAATAATAACGTTTTATTGCACTACTACAGCAATGCAAAATTGCATTTGATTTTGGTTTGAAAATTAATTTTAATTAAGTACTGCGAGTAGAACACAATATAAGATTTAGAATTTCGAAGGCAAATAGCCTTCGAAATAATAAAAAAAAAACATGAAAAAAATAGGTACGAGGCCTATAAAAACTGCTTTGAAGTTCAAAATCCCCTACTCACGAACTCCTTTTCGGTTATGGTTTTATCATATATCGTGGCAAATTAAATTCTTTAGAAAATGATCGTAAAACATTTCAATGTTTGTGTTTGAACTTCGTAAAATACAATAAAACACACTTTTTACGATGTTTTTTCTTGCATAAATGAAAACAAGCAGCGGGAATTTAAACGAATTTTACACCCATAATTTTTTTCATTTATTTATTAAACATACATACGTATTTTTTTTCAATTCGCTTGATTTTTCACGGGTCTGCGGCGTCTGCGCTAGCAATTTGACAAAAAGTGCAAAAAATTAAACATTTATATATACCAAAAAAGTTTAAATATATCAATTTATAATAATTTTAGTTTACTTTTTCAATTTTGCTTGCTGGTAAAAACTGGACTTTTCACATTAATTCAAACCGAATAATTCGTTAAAAAATTGGTAAATTTTGGGGATCGCTGGCAACGGTTAATATGCACTTTTTTTTTGAAAAAATCTTTTGATTCACCTTAATTACATTAAAAGACAACTATTTGCATTGGGGGAAGTGGAAAATATTTTTGTGTAACATGGTTTGTGATACAAAAGAAAGTGCCCCTTTATAACGCCTACTCGCGTCAAGGCAAGAAAAACATCCCAGTTTTCAAGTAGTTTAGCGGCTACGCTAGGTTTGTGTAACATGGTTTGTGATTCTGGCGTACAATCTCACAAGACGAAAGCTAATTTTAATTTTACGTAACGAAATTTAGAATGAAATATTTTCCACTTCCCCCAATGCAAATAGTTGCCTTTTAATGTAATTAAGGTGAATCAAAAGGTTTTTTTTTTAAAGTGCATATTAACCGTTTCCAGCGATCCACAAAAATTAATAAAAAATTCAATATTCAGAGAATAAAAACATTTTCAACAAAATGAATTTAGTATTTTTAGCCAATACTTTTTGGAGTTGAAAGCTCTTTATAAATAATGTGTGAATGGGTAATTTGACGCGGATAGCAAAAACCAGAAGAGATAATGAGAAAATCCAGGATTAAATTAATTTCCTATACCTACTAACGTTACAATTTTACCGCAAGCGTGGTTAAAGTGTACTTCTGCTGGTTGCTAAAGGATGCGGAAGATGTATTAGGAAGCATTTAAATAAAGAGATTTAAAATTCAAACAGATTAACTTATATTACGCACTCAAATTTATTAAGAGGAATATAAACGCTAGAAATATTTAGAAGCTCATGCCTGCAAAATTTTTAAATCGAGGGTCTTATTTGCACGAGGCAAGTAAGCTAAAAGTGGTTTTTATTTATTTTAAACCGCAAAAATAGTCTTAGCCATAAAGGGGTATTTAAAAAAATTGTTTCTTGTATTACTTCATAATTAATTCATGAAAAATATTTTTTTTTGTTGTTTATGCTTATATTTTTTGTTACGTAAATAATAATTTTATTGTAATTCCAATACATAGAAAAGCTAGTAAAAGCTTAGATTTATCCGTAGCATATTTTTTTATGTTCATACTGTAAGCCGATTCGTCGTACAGATTAATCAAAATTGTATCTAAATAGGATTTCACGTATAACTTCATCTTAAAGCGATTTTTTTTTTTTTTAAGTATTCTATCATGTTATTTTTTTAATTTTTTTTAAATTTATTTAATTACAGAATACATTTTGTACTAAAAAAAATTTGAGTAGACCCACAAAGCTGTCATATGGCAGCTTGTCTGCAGGTTCTAACAATTTAAACATTCTTAATATAATATCTAAGAAAATATTTCTAAATACATTTATAGTTTTAAGGAAACATTAGAATGGATCACATAATATTAGATAATTTAACTTACAACCATAAATATATAAGATATTTCAATATATCTGCCTAATAACAAGATATTCAAAGATACATGGAGTTTTCGCTCATTAACCATAGTTTTATCATTTTAGGACATAGTCTCTCATTTTTTTCAAATTTTATTGATTTTATTGAAAATCACTGGTATTAGATATTCAAGAGTACGGCTTCCATATTTATTTAATATTCGAGGAGTTTTTAGGCCCTTTCCTTCTCTAAATCTTGTGGTATGTTTGTGTACAAGTAGGTGTTTGTAAGGGCTTTCCCCCATATTATCCATAGTAGTAGTGAACCAGTGGAGACCTTTTACTGTAAGTAAGCTCTCTGAGCCATACAGTAGTTTTAAGTTATGTCTCTGTTTGTAAATATTTGTTGTGACTTTTTTTTATCATGGCAGTTTGTAAATTTTCAATATATTTAATGTAAGTAGTGCTTGCATGTCCCCAAGTTCGAATACCATATCTAAGGATGGATTCTACCATAGAAAAATATATGAGTTTAAGAGTACAATGAGGCAAAATAAATTTTAATTTGTAAAAGTTACTAGCTAAGGATCTGAGCTGGTTACAAATTTTAGCCACTTGTTTATCCCACTTAAAATTATTATCAACAATTATTCCCAGATAAGTATATTCATTTGTGAAATCTATTTTTTCACAGTCACAAACATTAATAATTCCTCTATGTATACAGTCAAAGCTATGAGCGGTTATTTTAGGAACATTCCACATTTTCAAACTTGGTGATTTTATGTACATGCATTTGTTTTTTTTTTTACATTAATAATTAATCCTACATCATGAGCCCATTTGAGAAGCTCGTTAAAATCTCTTTGTAATTCTTGTATAGCTATTTCAGGATTTTCATTTGATACAACAAGAGCAGTATCATCAGCAAAAATGAATCGAAGAGCTTTTTTGAAAATCTTACACATAGCAATTACATATATAATATATAATTTTGGACCTAGAATTGACCCTTGCGGTACTCCCGATTTAATGTATCTTGATTTACTAATTATATTTAAAATCTTCACACTCATTTTTCTATTTGTCAAATAGTTTTTAAAGAATAAGAGGAGTTTACCCCGGATACCTATAAATTCAAGTACTTTAATTATTTGTATATGACTAAGTGTGTCGAAAGCTTTTGAGAAATCAATAAATAGAACCAATACATGTTTTTTACAGTTTAGTTGTGATATAAGAAAAGGTTGGAAAAGCAGAGGTCAGTACATAAGAAAAGGTTGGAAAAGCAGAGGTCAGTACATAAGAAAAGGTTGGAAAAGCAGAGGTCAGTACATAAGAAATGCGATGTTATTACGATCGATGCTAGACACAAAATAAAGGTAACTAGCAGTAAAAACCCGCTCAGTAGGTTTTAACTGCTAGGCCCTGCGGGCGGCTTTTGGTTCGGTTTGGCCCAGTTAGTGATGGTGATCATTTTATAAATCCAATAGGAACTGGTTGCAGAATTAGACCGTGTCAACCAGTGATGAAGTAACCGTCTGGCGATGACGTCATATGTAATATACCTACAGCCGCTTGATACAACTAAGTATTATGTCAATCTTTCGACATCCGGGAGTACTCCAACTCCAGGTTCACACATTTATTCGTAGAACTTATACCTAGGAAGGATACGTCCCTACCCTATGCGTCTTCCCTACGATGGTGGCGACATCTTGTGACGAATTCTTGAATTAGAAACCGAACTACAACGGTAGCTTTGTCTGAAAATCCACGTACACTGATGTTATTTGTGGCGCGTGTAAGGCGTGGCGTCCGACATGCAATCGAAATCGGGTTCTGAAATTCAACCACGCCGACGCTACGGTATTAATAACGTTCGATACACTGGGTCGAAGTACGCTACGTAGACGACACAGTATGATTTTGTACTGCTTAAAATCCATACATTTTCTCTCAACGGTAAAATCTAATGGTACAAAATTGATATTTTTAATGTGATTCTAGTAGCATCCCAAAATTAAAAAAAAATGAATATCCTGTGAATTGTCAAAAACAAAAATTAATAATGCAAAAACCATTATTTATGTAATATTTTCCGTGTGTGAGACAACCCAAATCCCCGTGATATACAAAAAATTCTAAAACAATTAATTGAAAATCAATTTGATAAAGAAATTCGTAACTGTAAGCGCTGGTATCTCAAAATTATACTTTTTGACTTAATACACAGTTCACGCCAACTTTAATACCGATCTGACGTTGATTCAGAAATCGTCGCAATAGGCGAGTTTAAGGTACGAAAAGTAACATACCTCCCATTTGTTTCTCTTTTGCACGTATACGTTTTTACGGTGACCGGCCAACTTAGAATGAAACCAACTCAGAACCACCTCAAAAAGAGTGATGATAAAAAAAATTGTTAAATAGGTTACGTTAGGTTAGGATTAGCGACAATTTTAATATTTTTTTTTTCATAGCTTTTAATGACTTTTCAAAGAGTTGTTTTATTTAATTATTAACAAAAAAACTGAAAGTTGGAACTTTTACGCAGATGTTAAAAAATTAAATTGTAAAAATATTATAAATTCCTTGGATAGCGGTCGTTGCCCTTTGATGTGGAGATATTACAAATTTAAACCAAACCACATTACTCTGGGAAGCATTGTGTAAGTTAGAGTCGAGGGACTAAAGGGATTTAACCCTTCAGTGACCTTGACCCTTAGTGTCGAGATTGCGCAATATAATTTGTCAGGTGGTATGAGGAACCGAAATGCCTAAAACCTCACAATTTGTAATTTAATCCCAGCTTGAACAATGAAAAAAATTTGCACAGCAATATATTTTTATAAAAATGTTAAACTATGATAAGAAGTTGTTTAATGATTACATGAAAATGAATTGCACCTTTTTGTGAGTGGGATCATTTTTACGTTCCATGAAACAGAATTAGAAAAGATTTACATTTTATCAGTTTCAGTACTGAAAAGGGTTTAAAGTAAAAACAGAGTTATTACTACAGTCGAGCTGCGGTATCAAGGTGAGAATAAACGAATATAGGTATGCAAAATAAAGAACATGTACAAAAAGGGATAAAGTATTAAAATCCCTTGTAGTAGACTGACAAAGAAACTTGAAAACATTTTCAGCGAAAAAAGCTACTTTATCAGTGGTTTGCCTAGATGAGGATTACATTTGCATAATGAAAATGGTAAAATTGCTCCAAATTCAAGGCATACTCCTGAAAGTTAGTACGCAAAGACCGTTTAAATAAAATAAAAGGTAATTCATCTATAAAATAATTTTATGCAGATTTTCATTAATAATTAGGCTCTAAGCTATGTTTAACCTGGAACAGAACACAGCTCAGGCCCTTGACTGTGAAACTATTCTAAGACCTAAAGAGCAAAAGTACTCGTATTTAAAGCACGTGCTTGAGTTTGGCCCTTCATCCTTCAAAGAAACCTAGAATTAATTAAGCTGCAACCCAAATCTTTAGTTAGTCGTTTATTTGATAGTCACTAACCGAAAACCTTAGGTGAATTGTTAGCAGAGGGAATATGATACGAGTAAATAATATGATTGTAATATGTAATATTATATGATAATATAATATTGTGTAATATAATATGATTGGGTGCGGAAAGCGGTAGTTCCATCGCGAACGGCTGCCACGCCGAGACTAAGTGTCGCAGCGAGTGCAGCTTGGTGGGGATTTGGCATAGGGAAACCAGCCTACACGCCAGTGATGCCGGATCTCGCGCAAAATTGTTCCTCGCGACAGCAGCACCTTGGAGACCTTATTTTAGGAATAGCCCTCGTATAAGCCATGCTAATTTTGAGAATTTTCCTTGAATATACAAGCAATTGATCCGGGGTAAATTTAGTGATTTGCAAAAACAAATACTTAACAATTACGGAGTAAAGTAATATTGGCAGACATTTGGCCAAAATTGAGCAACTGAATTCTGGCGTCATTTTCTCTATAAAACACTACCTAAAAATATCCAAATATATGCAAGTAATAATGTATAGTAATATCGTAGAAAATTATGCGACAAAATTCTATTTAAAAACCTTAATTTTTTTATAACAGCAACGTTTCATTTGCGTTTAACCCACTTCGACCTTATTCCCCTGGGACAACAGAGTTTAATCTACTAATTGCGTGAAAATGAGAAAATAAAAAATAAAATAGCGAAAACGTGATATGTATATACATATGTTTCATCTTTTTTCTGCTTTGAATCTGGTGTGTTCTGAATCGTGCCATGTATGCAGTGTATGTGGGAACTTTTCTATGGGTCGAGAATACTTCATGAAATGGTCAAATGGAGCTTTTGCTGATTAACCACTCCATCCCGTAATATTTATTCAAAGGGGGGATGCATCGGAGTACTGTCCGATGCAGAACACTCATTGCTCGACTGATATTGATAAAACATCATTCAAGTTCAGTGGACTGCGAAATTGTTTCGATTTTAACTCTGCTGGTAGCGTTGAGAAACGTCTGGGGATGATGGTACTGCCGCTGAGAGTTCCGTTGTTACGTCTCTTTCTGTTATTGTAATACCCATATGCGTCATTTATTATGATAAAGGGGGAGAGGTTACAATGATTTACAATGGAGCTATCAGCGGTATATCTTTTGGTTTAGGACTAGTACTTCTGTGAACTGTAAATCTCATGTTTCTAATTTTCTCTTATTTAAGAAATCAAAACATAATCCCCTCTGAAATCATAAGATTTGTTTGTAAATGGGTACTTAAATACCTATCTATTTTCGTTATTTGTTTTTGGGGTGTTATGCCGTGTTGCGCTACCTCCTTCTTTAGCCAACGTTTCGGATCTACCGAATCTACCGGATCTGCCCTGATGATGGACACTGCAACGATGTCCGAAACGTTGGCTAAAGAAGGAGGTAGCGCAACACGGCATAACACCCCAAAAACAAATAACAAAAATGGTTTTGGCCGTGAAAATCTTAAAACTTACCTATCTATTTAATTATAAAACAAATATTTAACGTAAAAAAATATTTCAAATAAGGAATTATGAAATTTGAAATTCCTTCCTTCCTCTCCTCAAAAAGACCCTTCACACAGCATCTTCAAAGATGACACGTGAAATGAGGGAAATTATTTTCGTGAGGGCCTTCTGTGTGGAGTAAATGTAAAAATTAAAAAGAGAAAATTTTCATGAATGCATGAATTTTGTTATTTATTTATTTTGTCCAAAATGACAAATACGATTTTACCTATACTACCGAGGTATATTATGAGTCTGTTGGGAGGGGGAAAGGGGGTAAGGGGAGGGGGAAGGAGAAAGATAATTCGTAAGTACCTGGCCATTCAGATCTGGTCACACGGCTAAATATAAAAATTAATTAAATATAAAAACTCTAGCGTACGTTTGATACATAAAAAGTCTAAGAATGTTAAATGATATTATGTTTCCATCTTGAGATAGAGCTTACGACAATTAAAATAGCTGAACTAGCACTCGTGTCCGTAAATCGTCCATTCCTGACTCACGAATCTTCTTCTTTTAAGTGAAGTGGAATATAGAGGAAGGCGAATCAAAAAGCTTTGGTCAGACTTATTATTAGCGCTAGTTTTTAGGGAACGTTGAATATGAACCATTCATCTTCTCATGATTTTTTCAACTAGAATTAAATGCTTTCAGGCACAGTCCACTAAACAGAATAACCATTTTTTTACATTAGCTCCACACGGGAGGAAAATAAATCCCCTCAGGGCCCATGTCATCTTTGTTGCCATGTAAGCAGAAGGTCCTGGGTTCGAATCCCAGAGGTGCCAATATATTTTTCTGATTTTTCTGTCGCCAGATTTTCGATTAACTTTTGCTAATATTGCCTTCAATTAATTAAACTCAGAATGAAATCAACTCAGAACCTCCTTGAAAAAGTCATTAAATGTGATGAGAAAATACATAAAAAAATTGTTAAATAGGTTACGTTAGGTTAGGGTAATGGGTTATTTTAAAATGTTTTTTTTTTCATGGTTTTAATGACTTTTCAAAGAGGTGTTGAGGTGACTTTATTCTGGGTTGGCATGGAACCGAAGATAACACCGGGGTCCGGTACATTAATATAACATTTTGAAAAAAGGAGAGAAAGTACTGGGAAGGAAAGGGGTGTGAGGGGTGGGTAGGTCAGTGTGTCCAGGAGTGACGAACGTATGAATTCATCCCTCCCACAGCGGTGCAAGGCGATGTTCCGAGAGAGTACGGCTGAAGAAGGTTTAAGAAAGAAAAGGGACTCCCTCAATCATCCTCTCCCAAACTGGCCTGCGTCCACCGCCAAGACCCGGAGAAACCTCACCCCATGAACCAGGGCACCTACACTGCTAAGTCACCAAACGTAGCGAACCATTGGCGTGACCTATGGCAGAGGTGTTGGTTATCCAATAAATGGTTCCCGGGGCGGCGGTACTCCGGCCTCCAAAATTATCATTATTATTAAAACAGCAATAGTGTTTTCACACAAAGGTAATAAAAGGTAGAAGAAATGAAAACGCGTTCAATAATACCTTGACAAACAATGCAAGGTGATGCATTACTAAGCAATTCAAAATCATGTGATTTTGGTTTGAAAATTAGATTGCTTAGACATTTTAAAAGCTTTAATTAAATACCACGAGAATAACACTTATTTGACTTTGAAATAATCGAGCACTTTTTTGATTGGTCTTTTTATAAGCCCAGAAAAAAATAAAGTGTCAGGTCTATAAAAAATGCTTTAAAATCAAGTGAACAAAAAATTCCCACAAAGTACCTGTGCGTAAGTATTATATTGATTTTTATTGTATTTCTATGGTAAAAGTGGAGATTTAGGTATCACATATAATAAATAATATAGGTATTTAAAAAAAAAAAAAAATTGTATAGTAAATATGTTTTTTATTATTTCACCCGCCAAGCTAGGGGTGTGTTATGGCGGGTAATATTGACAAAAAAACGAATATGTATAACATAAAATTGCAATAACGAATGTTTATAAATCGTTAAAGTGTTAAAGCCTAAAAGGGTTAGAGAAGATCAGAAGATTCATTTGATAGGTCGGCCCATCATTTATTCCAGATGGCTTCTTCAACGTCCAAGTGCTTCAGAAATAACCTGCGGCAGACAAAAGTCGATAGCGCGATACAACCATAGACTAATTAAACTAAACCACCCATCTCACGCCAAACGCCATACCTACTAGGGACAGTCAAAAAGTAATGCCTTCTATTTTTTTTCTCCTTTAATTGTTGAGATATAAAAAATGCAATTGCATGGGATGAAAACTACACTATCGACGATTAATTTGTTACTTTTCAATATAATCTCCGTCCATTTCCATAGCTTTGGCCCACCTTTAAGACTCCGCAACCGGGCTCGAAAAGAAGAAGATGGAGAGATACGAAATTACGAATATTTAATTGTTGAGATATAAAAAATGCAATTGCATGGGATGAAAACTACACTATCGACGATTAATTTGTTACTTTTCAATATAATCTCCGTCCATTTCCATAGCTTTGGCCCACCTTTAAGACTCCGCAATCGGGCTCGAAAAGAAGAAGATGGAGAGATACGAAATTACGAATATTTAATTGTTGAGATATAAAAAATTCAATTGCATGGGTTGAAAACTACACCACTGACGATTAATTGTTACTTTTCAATATAATCTTCGTCCATTTCCACAGCTTTGGCCCACCTTTAAGACTCCGCAACCGGGCTCGAAAAGAAGAGGATGGAGATATACGAAATTACGAATGTTTAATTGTCGAGATATAAAAAATGCAATTGCATGGGTTGAAAACTACACTAATGACGATTAATTGTTACTTTTCAATATAATCTCCGTCCATTTCCACAGCTTTGGCCCACCTTTAAGACTCCGCAACCGGGCTCGAAAAGAAGAAGATGGAGAGATACGAAATAACGAATGTTAGGAGATTGTTACGAGGATTATTACGAATGTGAGGAGAGCGCTAACATTTATAGCGTCAGAATCGATGCGAAAATTGCGAAAATGTTTAATAAAACACGACTCGTTTAAAATAGAGCAAAAATATCGCGGGCATTGTCTTAAATAGCATTTAAAGGAACACTGTGAATTTTTTCATAGATATAACTTGTAAAATAACTGAAACAAACGTATTTATAATAATTTCTGGAGCATACTTTGCGATTTTTTTTGTATCAAGGGAATTTTATATAATTTGCGTTACGGCGCGGGCAATGTCTAGATATTATCTTCAAGAATAACATATATTTTTTAAGAGCTTTAAAACTTAGTGTACAAGGGAGATATGTAAGAAATCGTTAGAAATTCGGGTTGCGGGCCTTTAACAAGGGCATGTACCACAGTGTTGCAAAAAGCAAGTTCACATCCAGAACACCATCGCCAAAACTTTCCCGGCCGATCACACTTTTCTTGTGATCGGTCGGGAAAGTTATCTTGTTTTGATGTTTTTGAAAGTTATCTTGTTCACGATATCTGTTTTATTTTTTCCCATTTTTTTGTTAGGTTAGGTTAAGTTTTAGTAGATATTTTGTCGGAAGATATTTTGTCGCGGGATGTAAAGTCGCGGAACCGTGACACAACTGGCTGATGACTGTTTTAATGTCGATCAGTAAACGCAGTTCGATGGGGCTTGAGTGTCGATTAGTAAACAATGCAGACATATCCACCCAAATCGACGGGGAATCAAATGTCGATTAATAATCTTGTAGTGACCGCACGTGGGTGGTATGACCAAATCGATTAAAATGTTATTTTTCATGGGGTTATTGACGATGGGTGTAAATATAATCAGTAACGATCGTTATTGGTTAAATGAAAATATTTTTTTACATCGGAAAGTTAATCTATGTATAAAAATGAATGTATGTTTTTTGCTTGCTTGCTTCTTTGTATGTTGTTTATGTATTGCTATGTTAAGCATAGGAATTGTTTGAAACTTTCAAAATATCTTCTTTTCACCCTAGAGAAGGTTTCTGGATTATTACAACCACATGACAACATATCTGAAAAGTTTTTTTAAACATTACAAAAACTCTTACGAAACTGTCAACCATGTCACACTTGAGAATGACATTTTGCTAACCAGCGATTGTTCTTAACCAAAATTCAATTTTTGAGTAGACTCTTTAAATTAGCAGATTTTATTAGATATTAT
The DNA here is from genome assembly GCA_929108145.2 of Limnephilus rhombicus. Taxonomy (NCBI): domain Eukaryota; kingdom Metazoa; phylum Arthropoda; class Insecta; order Trichoptera; family Limnephilidae; genus Limnephilus; species Limnephilus rhombicus. Next base: position 45,217,686 of record OV815283.1, read on the forward strand.
TACACATCAGATGTCGTTAGTATATGTAGTTATAAGGTTTTGAGGTGTCTCAACAGATGTCAGTAAAGTAGCACTTTAGGAGAGTGTCAAATGTCGCAGTACGAATCTAATAAACGAATGGTTACCGGAATGGAATCCGATCGAGAGCTGGGCAACTTCAGTGCCGAGTTCCCTTGCTCCAGACGTTTTTTTTCCACACAGGAGGCCCCAAGGAAAATAATTTCCCTCGGGGCCTATGTCATTTGGGATGCTGTGTGGAGGGTATTTTTGAGGAGAGGAAGGAATGAACATTGGTCTTGAAGAGACCCATGTTGTAGGAAGGAGGAAACACAGAGACCGGCAAATCATTCCACAGCCGAGCTGTTGAATACAAGAACGAGTCGAAGAAACGACCCGTTCTCATGTGACAAATGTCACAACGTTTGGTCCAATTAAACAATCATTGTAAGCCACAGATTAAAACAAAAATAAACGCACTTGTAATCTCGATGGACCAAAAGCTTTATTGAAGATTCCCGAACAAACATCAAGAAATCCTAATCCTTGGGATTGAAGAACATTACATCAATCTAGAAAAAAAAACTCAGACCATAGATACAATCAAAACAGTGCAACAGTTAATTACTCTTGACTGTTATTTCAGAGCCGGTCATTGACACCGATTCCTATTAATCACAGATGAAGCCATCTCACAGTTAACTCCGAACATCATCTTATGGATACAGTGTTTACGGACTGGGAGGGAAAGTTAATCATTAAAACTTCTTATTTACTCTCTACCCGAAGAATAACAAACGAGTGCTTTTGATTTATTTAGTTGATAAAGCTCGCTCTGCTGCAGACAATGTATCCGAATGAGGTACTAAGCGTGTTGTGAATACAAACACGAGTTCAAAGAACGAATGTGTACAACTTGCAACTAAAAAGAAGACGTACAAATAAATATATTATTTCATTCATGGTAGAGTAATATTTTGATTCATGCTTAAGCTAAATGATTCAAGTTGAACACAATTTATGCTAAATATAAATGGGCTAAGTGCTGGGCTGGTGATTTGTTTAGTAATGCTCGATTCGCAGAGTTTCATTGAGAAGAGCATATTTGTTCATTTGATGAGTGTGAAGACAAAATTTCGGCTCAACTTTAATAAATAAAAAAAAACTAGGAATTTCACCCAAATGGGATATTATTGATTGTATCCCAAATCACGCGTTCCAAAAAGAATTATGACTGGACACCCACCTGGGTGGAGAAAAGTAACCTGGAAGTTAACCTGGAAGGAGAAAAGTGGAAAGACCCAAACTGAGGTGGGAAAATGAGGTAAGAGGGGATACAGCACACCTTCTCTAGGTAACAAACTGGAAATTAGCCGCTGAGGACAGGAGGAGTTGGAGGTGAATATTGCAGGAGGCCAAAGCTTGATATGGTCTGTAGCGCTGTCGAAGAAGAAGAAGGAGATGTGTATTGGACACACCCACGTCCATGATTGAATAAAAACGGAATTATTTACTTATTGATTTAAAAAATTTCCTAAAAAATATTAAGTAAATACTTATAGTCTTACTCATCATCGCAAAATAAGATACAACCTCGGAGCAAGACCGGGTTAGGTGAAATTGTTACTCAACATAGTGGGTTAATCGCGCGCATGCGCGTGTTCTTCCCGCGTCGCTGTACGGAAGAAGTAGTAGCTGTCAAAATTTAAACCACCCGATCACCAGGGTTAACTAAGTACCTACGGCGTTGTAACTGACGAAATGGCGAACTTTTATGAGAATCTTGACGTTTTGAACGGAGCTTTGGCAAATATTGACCCTATTCGCGGCATTCATGCACCACGGCCACAGAAAAAGGTTTAAAAAAGGTACGATCCATTTGCGGCACTCACGGAAGGAGATTTTAGGTCTAAATATAGATTTACCAAAGTCAACGTTGTGTTGACTGATGTTGACGTATGAATAAACGTGAAGTTGGCAACACGCCGCGAAATGCTAAAGTTTTTGAGCTTTGGAGCAGTGTTGCTACCGTAAAAAAAATCATAACAGCTGTCGAGAAACATTATGATGATGAGTAAATATTTTTACCCTGAGCAGTGTAGGCTTACTCCACTGTGTAGCTACCGCGACGCTACATAGCCGTGGTACGGTTTTATGATGAGTAAGGCTGTTAAGTATTAAGTAAATGTGAAAGTAAATTTATTTAACAACTAGCCATCTGAAGTACTCAGCGTTACCCCGACTTTATCCTACTTTAAGAGGTGGGGATGGAAGGGTAGTTTTTTTGGAAATCTCATCTCGACAGCGACCTTCTCTTTGTACATCCGAAAGAAACTGTAGATATTCTTCTAAACATCATATAAATAGAAGATATTATAATACACAAGAATACCAGCTGTCCAAATGAAGAGGTTTTTTCTTAATATTTTCAATGATTGTTAAGATGTTAAGCACGAGATATTTAAGAAAAACAAACATCGAGTGAAATATTGTTTTGAAAATAATAATTTTCTTAACTAAAACCCACAAAATAATAATTTTTATCAACTACCCCCGGTTGGTATAAAATTAATGTCGAACGTTGTACTAGTGTGAAGATGTCAGGAGCAGTATGAAAATGGCCCCGACAAAAATAATAATAAAAACAAGTTACATATGTAGTGATTTTCATTTGATATTCCAATAGAATTCCAAAACGAATTAACATTAACATCTTCAATAACTGAAAAAATGTTAATACCTAAATAACACCTTCACAGCTCTAAATCATAAATACAGTAGGTAGGTACTATCCTGCGCACAAGCTAAAACGCATAAATCGTGGCGCGTGCATAAAAACAAATCATCGTAACATTTTTTAAATACCATAAAAGACGTGAATATACGTCTTCTGCCACCCAGAGCTCCGTCGTAAGTTGTAACCTCTCTTTCTGAAAGATGCGTGGTTTATGAGAAAGAGGGAGAGCTTACAAGGGAGCTATCAGCGGTAGGGGAGACCTAGGAGAGTTGTAACAGAGGAGAGTTGTGACAAATACGATTTCTCCCTACCTATAATAGTTAGCGATATTGTAAAAATGCTCGTTTGTCGCTTTAGAGACGCGCTACTTCACTCAGTACTCACCGGCGGCGCACGGGAAGCGATTGCGTAATTACGATGTCTGCATGCAAAAAAATGCGAAAAGTAAGTTTTTCTTCAAAATTTTGATTGAATTTATATCACGTCTTATTACAAGTGGGTTGTTGTGTTATTTTTTCTTAAGTTGTATAGTTATTTAAGTCTCAAAGCGTTGCATTGATCTTTTGTGTTTGCATCGTGTTTAGAAAATATGAATCTCGGACCAAGTCGTAATTTTAAGCACCTAGGAGAGTTGTGACAGCCTGTCACAACTCTCCTTTTGACTTAATTTTTCTGCTGGGTTATTTCGACACTTTTTAAAATTAATTTACGATGTCTGTATGTGTGTTTGTGCGTTAGTATATTAAGGTCAAATCTTGCAAGTGCAGTCCGCAATAAAAGTTTGTCTCAAAAAAATCATTTTCGACAAAAAAAATATTTGTACTTGTAGTGTGATATTGCATGCTGGATGACTACTTTTTTTGTTTCAGAATGCCTAATAACTATACACGAAAGACTGGTAAAGGCATTGCTAGTGTCTAAATACTCAAATAGTCTAAATACAAAGCTGTCACAACTTACCTCGGTACCTGTCACAACTTACCTCGGTGATAGGGGAGTTGTAACAGAGGGAGTAGTTGTTCTTTTTGTTGATTTTCTCGAAAATCGTAATACTTTAATTAATTTTGATGCTTGTTTTGGAAAGGGAAGGAATGGGGCTACCTTTAATTACATAGATCATAATTACGGAATATTTCTTGAGCGAGATATGTCCCTTAAATTAAAAATTGTCACAACTCTCCTAGATCTCCCCTACGCCTTTATGTGGGTTCCGGAAAAGACATCCAAAAACATACAACTACAAACCAATGTAAAATTTCCTATTACAATTGAATGTCATTTTGGAATTAACGACGCCGTAATTCAAAAATGACATGAGCATTTTAATTAAGCTTTTTGTCTTGTCATCACTTCATTACTAAAAATATCATGATTCAAAAAGCGTGTGGGTGGTACGAGTACATACCTACCCACCGAAATACATATTATTTCTTGTAATTATACGCAGACTAGTGATTTCCCGGCATGCGTTGCAATGACACTAAAGAAATTGTTTCTCCCTGCGTGTCCTTTACCATTCGTCCCGTTACCCTGTCGCCTCCCCTTCATCTCAAGCGTTCCATTTCCTTCACACCATCCCACTCTGCCTTTCTTCTCCTGCTTTCCCGTCCCGCGAACCCTCTCCTGCGTTCCCCTCCCCCCTCCCACTTTTCCTCCCAACTCCCATCGCGGGAATGTGCACATCAAATCCCCAAAGTTTTATCGCAGTCGGATGAATGGTTAGCAACGCATTATTTCATTACACCAGAGCTCACTATTGTATACAGAAACCATCGCGGGCATGCGCACATCAAATCCATAAAAGTTTCATCGCAATCGTATAAATGGTTTAGCAACGCATAAACACAGGGGCTTCGGCAGGGTATCAATATAAATCATCAGTAGGTATTTAACAGCCATTTCCTTAGATTATGTTTGACTTTAGCAGTAAAGTCATTATTATTTTTTAATGGTTATTGGTAGTTTATTAAATATTTTGGATATAATAAAGATTAGGGTTCCTTCACCGTATTCATTGGTACATTTCGGTAACACCAATCCTTCATTTTGAGTGAATTTTGTATTGTGATTACGGTAAACTCTTTCCCTATACGATTCAATGATGACAAAAACTGCGTAAGCAATCACTCATTTAAATTGATGACTTGTTTAACCTAATTTAAAATATTATTGCAGTTAAGTTAATATTTTTTTTTTAAAGTGAATACCGCACAAGAATCTCAACTGCTCCCGTCCCAATTGGGGTATGTTGTGAGGCTGAAGGTAGTGGGGAGGGGAAGGAGGTGGGGAAGAGGAAGGTTGGGAAGTACCTGGCTATTCAGATATGGTCACTAAACACGGCTAAAGCAACGTTTCAATTCTGAATGGTGGTCTTACACCAGGGCGATACTGATAGTATCTTCCACTCTGGAACATGCCGCAAATATACTATATATTATTTTAAATGGATTAATTGTGAAATAACACAAATTAATCAAATAAAATTTATTTGCGCATGCCGGGTTCGAACCCGCGACCTCTGGATTGTGAGTCAAGAGTCTTAGCCACTGGACTACGGAGGTCGTCGAAAAGTTAATATGCCGATATAATTAAATTACTTGAGTGAGAAAACAATAGAAGGCCTCCGTGGTTGAGTGGTTACGGTGCTTGGCTCCGTGTGCGAAAAAAAGTTTTATTTGATTATTAAAAGCTGAAGTCTCCAGCGTTGCCCGGGCGTTAGAGTTTTTCGAAATCAGATGAAAGTATACAGTGACCTTTCTCTTATTTTGAAGGTCAAGTGTGCAAAATTTCACCAGTCTCGGAAAAAAACTGTAGATATATTTATACAAATAGATTGCTGTTATTTCACAATTTATTTATTCAAAATAATACATTATTTGTCTTCGACAAGTATACCCCTTGGTCGAAGATATTTGTACATACGGTATGGCCAGCCGCTACAATGAGAAAGATATCATTATTATACATTAATTTAAAGAAAAGGGATTCCCCGGTTTCGTCATAGTTAAAGCAATGAAAAATACCGTGCTCATTTCAATCGGTCCGAATCGTAGGCGCGATAAAAATATGAAATGAAAATTTTTACACGACATTATTACAATTTATTGTGAATTTTGCCGCCTCCAACACGCTGCGCCACTGAACAGGGATTCTAGCATTGTCGATCGATAAGGATTGATAGGATAACTTTCGGTATCTTCTAATCATTCTCTACAACAACTGCAGATCGCTAACGTACAAACAATATTTGACGTCGAATATATTAAAAACACTCAGTCATTGTGAACTGTTACTTATTCGTTAGCGATCTGCAATCATGCCAGGGAACGATGGAACATCAATCCATGTCGATGACTATGCTAGGCTGGTTATCATACACGGCAAAATTCATTTCAAGCAAAGTTTCGATTCAGAATGGTGGTCATTCACCAGGACGATACTGATAGTATCCAACACTCTTGAACGTGATGCAAACATATTAGATACCAAAATAATGTTTGTTAATTAATCCGATTATAAACTATTAGCCAAATATAAATTAGAATTTCTGATCAGCAAAATTTTTCAGAAAAGGTATGGGTCAAGGTGAGAGATATATCATAATAATGAACGGTGTCCGGACAATGACCCTAGTTTTATGCAAAACCGGAAGGAAGCACGTCCGATACCTTTAAAATCGAAAGTGTTTGACCAAAAAGGAAGTGGCCATATTAATACTACTGATTCTGAATTAACAATGAGTGACTGTAGTGAGTACAGTTAAGATTAATAAATATTTCATGTGCATAAATCGTTAAAACTGTGTTTTCGTATGTGCTTTTACTGGAGCTTTTAGTCGTACTACCAAGTTATACAAATTAATTAATTTGTACGTTGTTAGGTACAGTTAACAGCTACGGAATTATGGAAAATCTATCTTTATAAATAAGAGTGTCTCTTTAAAATCTACGGTTTTATTCCGAGAACAATGAAATTTTGCACACTTGATCTTCGAAACGAGAGAAATGTCACTGTCCATATGAAATTTTGAAAAACCATCCAATTTTCCTTTGTTGGTGTGTGAAAAAAAATCAGTGTGCAATTCCCACGCGGTCGAAATGAAACCTTCAGAAATCTAAAGGAGACAAGATTGTGGAGACTACGAAGCACTTTTTTTATCATTGTGAATGATGATTTTTTTCATATTTTTGTCATCGAATTCCAGTGCACGTTTTCCTACACATTTGTTCGTGTGATTAGTATTTGTGTTTTCTTTTTCGGAATAGCTAGATGTGCTTTCTTGTGTTTTATTTGCCTGTTCATTTTTTAGTTAGATTCATTTTCAAACAGCTCGCGTGCCACCTATTAAAGCGTAACAATCAAACACACGCAGTTTCGCATTTATAATATTAGATATACATTAGTATTTTATGCATATTCGAATTTTAACTCAGTTTCTGTGCCGGCAACCCGGGCGTTTATTTATTTTTCATTTATTTACAAAGTTTTATTTTACCCACCTCACTAGACATAGTCTGTTCCGAGGTAGGTAAATAACATATTATATTTATTAAAAAGGATATGAATCAGAGTAGACATAATATTATAAAAAGATAAATAGTAGTATAAAAAGATAAAAAAATGATGTGATATTAAAAATGATAAAAAATAATAATGATAAAAAAGAAGTATAAAAAGATAAAAAACAATGTGAAATTATATGCCTATATGCACTTTGCCTATTCCTATGCCTACTATGCTTATATGATAAAGAAATATATATGAAAGATAAAAAATAAAATCTATGAAGATATATACCTATAAGTACATACATGAACATTCATACATGTACATTTTCTTTTCCATATATCTATACATGTATATATATATATCTATATATACAAACACACATTTATACTTATACACATATACACATACACATGCATACATGCATACATACATATATACATACACAAACATGCATACATACATAATGTTGTTATATTAAATATTAACGTATAAATTTTGTTTTTGTTTTTGTAAGTTTACATGTTTTTGTAAAAAAATTATACATTTGAATAAGAGAATATAAATACCGTGGGTAATAGTTAAAATTGTATGCTGTATTACATTAATTTATCAAAGGGATTTTCATAGTAACCCAAACGAATAACAAAATGACTTTTATGAAATGAATTTTTAAAGTTCATTTAGTATTTTTTGCGTGAAAGAGTAACAAACATACATACATACATTAATACATTCATACATCCATTCATCCATACATCCATACAAACTTTCACCTTTACAATATTAGAAGGATTCCGTTATGTGGCAAAAATATATATTTTTTCAATTACAGAATACGTTTTTCTTTGAGTTTAATGTTATTTATAGTTTTCGTCATCTAACTTAACATCAGAGATTCATTTAAGTGTAGTATTAATAATTACACAAATAACAATATTTGAAGAAACTGAGTTGATTCCCTTTCATCGCCTGCTCCCTCTTATTAATATAATCATAACGCTTATTCACAGAACAAATGTATCCCTCAGATTGAACTAAAGATAAGCTAAACGTTGAAAAGTTGAGTATGCGGGTACATTGTTCCCTTCAATATTGTTAGTTGCGCAAGAGTTGATGTATGAAAGACAATGGTATACAGAGTATAAGTGGTAGATAACCTTTCAACTGTGGCTGGGGGACACCAAGACCTAAGGTTTCCAGTTAATAGATCTTTTTGAATTTTCCAAAATTGTCACAAATGAAGAAATTTTCTTAGTCTGTTTTTATTTACACAAACGAGTATATATTATGGTTGAATACTATTGCTATCAGAAACACATTACTTACTACAAAATAAACGTTATCGTCAAGTCACTTTTTGGTTGCTTCAAAAATAATTAATGAAGAATTCCCAATGTTCCAGCGTTTCTTCAAATTGCTGTCGGAAACTTTGTGTTGGTAAAATAATTAAAGGTCTGTCGGTACCTTTTAATTATTTTGTGGTAAACTATTAGATTTGAATATAAAGCATTATTTTTCTCTTTCTAACACCGTTTACATCATATTTCTCATGATAGTGAGGGAGACAACGATTTCTGAGACCTATATAAGCGGACTTGAAGTGAAATGATACAAAACTGCGCTATAGAAATATGATGTTATTATTTTTATTATTGTCCCGAAAATCGAACAAACTAACTTAAGGGGATAATAGTGTAATAAGTAAAATAACCATTTACCAATTTCAATGTGTTTATCTAACCATAGATTGTAACAATGTACTATATATATAAAATCGCGATACTTATAAATAACAAAAACATTTTATTTTGGTACCACCATGTAACCAGCTGTATTAACAAAGTATTTGTGTCATTGTCGACAGAGGTTCAGTTACGGATCCTTTGATAAGGTGCCAGACAAGCAAGAATTATGTCATGCTAAATTAATAAGGTAGTGATTCACGTAAAGCCGCATAAAAGTCGTCTACGTGACGATAAGCATTATTCTGAGCAGCATGCGAAATAGTAAAACAAGTAAAAAGGGTTAATACACTAATAACGTCGTAGTTTTTTGAGATATTGATCAAAAACAACCTTTGAAGATTTTCATTAAAGTTTAATGGTACCTGTATCAATTGATGGAATCGGTTGTAATTCAGACAAAAAAGTTTTTATACAATCAATGCGTTAAAATTACTGTAGTGGAAAGGCTTTGCTACTTTTTTTATTGTCTTCAGATTGATTGCTATTATTTAACATGGTGAAAACGCAACAAATTGATGAGTAATAAAAAAGCCTCGCCCAGTTCACGTGGTCATCGTTGACCACCGGTGATGAGCTCAACGAAAATAGTAAAATAACAACACTTCAACAAAAGGCGCATTCCTTTTACACGTGTTAAGTATTTCAATGCATACTTTTCTTACATAGTGGTCAATAACTGCATCTTAAAAGTAGTGGCTGCAGTGTTCAGTAGAACACAGGTGATTAAACAAAACCGCTTTGTCTATGTTGCTACAGTGGGGTAGGTAAATTATGCGACATGAATCGAAAAGGTGCAAGTTTTTTACGGTTTTTGAAGCAACGCTATGTAAAAGATTCGCTCTTTTCGTTGTTCCAGATGGATGATTCTTGGTGGAAACACATTACACACCTGCCGCATGATTATGAAATGCTGCAGTTCAGTAATAGGATGAAAATATATGTTGTTCTTGGTCGAACTGCCTTCTAGAAGGTAGAGTTGTAGAATTGTGGACGATGCATCGATTTAATAATAGCGTAGGTACTGCGGAGTTTTATTTCTGTAGGTTCTACTTAGAGGTCCTTTGGCAAACACGTAGCGACAAATTGGCAACCATTGCCACACGTAAGTTTTAGAAAACAGCTGAAAGGCATTTATAGAATTGTTAGTACTAGTAAACTAAACTCTATAAATAGTTTTACTCTCTTCACCCTTCAGGTTAATTTGTTCGGTTTTGGGACCAACTCATACAAGTCTCGTAGAAATCATTGTTTCTTCCTTACTATCACGGTTAGAAATATTTCCTAAATGGTATTAGAAAGAGAAAACAATACGCTTTATATACAAATCTAAAAGTTAACCGCAATATAATTAAAATGTTCATCATCATGAAACCGAAGTTTCCGACCGCAATTTGAAAGAAAAAATGAACCTTTGGAAATTTTTTATAAATTATTTTTATAGAAAAAAATACATTTACCTAGTATGTGTAAGTTTAGTATCAATAATTTTGGTTAGAAAGAAGTAAGGAGAGCCATTTTTTTTTTTAATGTTTGATTAAAAATTTTCAAAAAAAAAAATACATGTTTATTTTGAATAATAAAAAATTGAAGGCGTACTTCATCATCTTTCAAAATTTTTGGATGCGTTCAGAAATATTCCATTTAGTTGGATTTTACTGCGAAACGGCAATATTTGGACCTTCCGACAAAAAAGGCCCGAGGCCTTGGGTTAAGTAAAGATTTTCGCGCCATCATTTCATTTTTATTTTTTATAATACACCGGAGATGGTTTACGTAGTTCCCGTGAACATTCAGGACATGGACCTTCTTCTATTTTACCAAAATTCTTTAACTTTCATCAGGGATGTTCCACAATGAGTCTTCCCAGGTATCCGAGCCTTATTCTCTTCATTGACATCGTAGCGGTCTTGGAGTCTTAACACAACTAAGCCTTTGCCTGGAAAAATGTTGTATTCAACAATATTCATGTTGCGAGAAAAATGGAAAAAAAACGGTACCAGTTATGTTACATAACTTTTAATATTTAAAATAAAATAAACACACACTTTTTAAGAGTTTTAAATTAGAGTTTTTTTTACTAGAATTTATGCTGAATTAGTGGAAAAATGTTGTACATATATAAAAATTGCACACACAACAATATTCCACAAAATATTTTTTGTTACTCTTCGTACCTTACAGAAAGCAACATAAATCTAAAAAGCTCTGCTACGATAAATTGACGTATGTCATTGATGTATTTGAGTTAAATAGGAAAAAAATAATAAATCAAACCATTTACGTTCGATATACTGTCTTGAGATCAACTTACAACATTATTCCACAAAACTGTTTCAACCGCGAAAAAGCTGCTTTAATAATATTTTTTCTGAACAAGTTTTCCTGCATTCTTCAGCTTCTTGGCTTCGAAGTCTTTTTCTAGTTGAAGAAATAAGATGTTCGTTTTCTCAATCCATTCCCATCCGTTCTTCCACAAACCAAACTTTAAAATATTGCCACAGGCCTAAAAAATTTTCTTTACCATTATCCCTACCTTAAAAGATCTATTATAGATTGGGAATAATCTTAATTATCTATTCAGATTATTCCCAATATTATTCCATAAAAAAGTTAACATTGATAGTTTTGTTGGATAGAACCTTATTCCGGGCAAGCGCGTGTTAGGAAACTTCCAAATAAGTTTAAATTTCGTTGTAATTACAAATAGATTTATTAAGTTATCATAAAGAGATTACAATTAGTCTTCAACTGGAAAAGACGTCCTTACTTCCTTAATTTAGTAGGCTCTAAGTATTTGCCGGCCGCCAGATTTATGGCTTCTGCCTTACTATCAGCTGGAACGAAGTATGTATGAAGAATGAGCTAATGTTGAATGTAAGTAAGTCTAAAGTCATGATGTTTGAAAGGGAGAGTACGAAAACAGTATGCAACATAGTTGTGAATGATGAATACTTGGAGCAGGTGGATGAGTTTGTGTATCTGGGTAGTATGTTTACGAGAGATGGGAAGGCTGAAAGAGATATTGAAAGAAGGGTGAATGCCGGTAACTCCATTAATGGTGGACTGAATGCCGTTGGCGCTAATAAAAAACTGTCAAAAAAGCGAAGCTAGCAGTCCACAATGGAGTCCTGGTACCTACCCTGATGTATGGCAGTGAGGCATGGAACTGGCAGAGGAAGGATGAAAGTAAACTGAATGCTGTTGAAATGAGATCCCTGAGACGTATGTGTGGTAAAACAATGTATGATCGTGTGAGAAATGTGGATATCCGCAAAGAATGTAAGGCTGATGTAAGCATAATGAGTAAGATTAAGAAAGGGACCCTCAGATGGTTTGGGCATGTAGAGCGAATGAACGAAGGAAGTAGTGTAAGAATAATATACGACGCGAATGTGAATGGTAGAAGAAGTAGGGGACGCCCGAGGAAGACATGGCACGATCAAGTGAATCAGATACTTGAGTCGGGTCATGTCAAAAGTCAGAATAATAGAAGAGAATGTATGAGACGATGTATGAATGTGAGTGAGGCAAAGAGTGTGTGCCAAGACCGGGTTGTTTGGCGGTCCGTCCTCTCTGCCTACCCCTGCGGGGAAACGGCGTGATGGTTAGTTAGTTAGTTAGTTAGCCGTCGACAATCATCGTAACCGTTCGTACATTAGACACAAACGACGATATACTCTTCTGTACTTAACTATCATCTGTTGGGATATAGCGAAACTTCATGTAACTAACTATTTTAATTTTATTTTAGTTTATTTAGGAAACAAACAGTTATACATATTTTAATAAGAAAGTAATATATTACATGGTTGCATTAACCAGCGAAGTTTCCGCTAAAATTTATAATATATACATATATAAAAACATAGATTAAAACATTAAAGAAAACATAAAGTGGTAGAAAAAAAGAAAAAAATATATATATACAAATCATATAAACACAAATTAAAGCATGTGGGATATGTAAATCAGCCAAATATTATTATTATTATAAAAAGAAGGAAAACCAATATAATGAGAATGAAAGAAAAAATAACATGCAGCAGGGGTGAAGAGTTCGTAATTAAAAAATTGCTTTAATTTTTTCTATTATGTATTTAATAAATTGGCCTGAGGACAAATGGAAAATATCAGCGTCGTAAAAGATATCATTGTATTTTGTGCACGTCCTTCGGAGAAATGAATGTTGCGTATAATTTGTTTTTGAGTGTGGGATGTGGAATAGTTGGTTTAACCTTGTGATTCTTATTGGACAGTGAAATTAATGTGTTCTAGAAGATAGTTGTTGTCAACAATGTTGTTAATGATTATGAATAAGTTGATAAATTATGGAAAGTTAATGAGTCTTTTAGGTTTTCTGATGTTCGTAAGGATTTAAAATCTAGGTGTTTCAATATCTTTTTTTGAATTCTTTCTAACCTTTCAATATTAACTTTGTATAGGGGATTCCATATGACTGATCCGAATTATAATATTGAGCGAACAAAAGAGACATACAGTATTTTGATTACGCGTGGTGACCTGAATGGTTTGGTCACTCTTGTGATGAATCCTAGAACTATACTAAAGACGACATCTATTGAAGATGCTGAAATTACATGACTAACCTAGAAACTACAGTGTCTTCATATTCTTCACATTTTCTGCATATAATGGTATTACTCTGCGTGTCTCCTGAGGCGGCAGTGTCCTGTTAGTAGTCCAACCAGTTCCCTCAAAGAGTTTCTGTTCTTATTGAGTAGTTGCCTAGGTCTCTAGGGTCTGGTCCATTGCTGAGTTCACCTCTCAAATTCCGTACTAAATTGGTGTATGATCTGGTGGAAAAAAAACAGGTTTTCTGTACCTTTTTAGTGTTTGCTTAAACAATTAACGACACTATTCTCAAATACTCACAGTATCACCTTCTAAGAGACCATATAGAAACGTTGAAAATTGTTATATCGTCATTTTTGTGAAATATGAACACAAGGGGGCTAACCAAATCTTATTCTAGGTTTGGTAATTGGGGTTACATGACGAAATTATACAGGCGAGAATTTCACGTATTAGGTTATATAATATTACATAAGGACAGAATTACATCTTACACGGAGAGAATTACACCAACAGGAATAAGACATGTCAAAATAACCTAACCAAACCAAACTTTAAAAAAGTATTAAAATTATAATGCACTTACTATTTTTAAAATATATTTTTTTACATAAATCCACCCAGGAGGTTCGGAGGAAAATAATTTCGCTAACGCTTGTCATATTTAGGGTTGCTGTGTAGCGGGTATTTTTGAGGAGAGGAAAGAGTGAGCATGGGTCCAAGACCCATGTGACAAATGTCACTTGTTGTCATGCACGCGTTTGAAATCACTCATAACATTAAATTGAGCGAAAATGTCTGATTCCTACGGTTACAGCACAAACATTTTTTTATTTATCACAATAATGCTGCAGCTCTTTCTTATACACTTTATAATATAAGAAAGAGCTGTTGAAAATGAGACAAACAATGCTTCCTCCAAAGGAAAATGTAATGATTATCATACATCTCCCTCACACATATTAAAGGTTTGTATTAGAAATACCGTTGCAGTTGCCGTGCCGCGAATTATAAAAGCTATCTAAGCATTAGATATCCCCTTTAAAAAACAAACGGTGTTAGAAGTGTGATCTATACCGATTTGAAAGAGAACTGATGTTGTAAATTAGATAAGCCATAAGACCTTTCAACTCCTAGACCCCAGGCAGACAATAAAATTTCCATATTTGTTAAAGAAAAAATTTCGATATTTATTATTGTTAGATCATTTTCACTTAAAGTTAGATACAATTAACATTACTTTGGGAACATAACCCACTTCCACTGTTTTTGAGCATTCAATTCAATTCAATTCAATTCTGCCAATCTATATTAGCATACGGCATTATAACTTGGGGTGGCTGTGCACAATCTATCATCGAACCTCTACTAAAAGCCCAAAAAATGGTAATACGTGTCATTAACAAGCGACTGACAAGATACCCCTCCAAACGACTCCTCATCGAGTATAACATCTTAAACATACGGCAACTCCATTTAAAATTTATGCTAATACATTTCCTGTTCAAATACAAAAACAAAACTCTCTTACAACACAACTACACCACCAGAACAATAACCAACAGACACTACAATGTACCTACACTACACACCACGTCAGCTCAAAGACAATTTTTCTTCCTAGCTCCTAAAATCTTTAACCTTATCCCTGAAAACTTAAAAACCTTGAGTCAACCCCATTCCTTTAAAAAACAAATTACGAAATGGATCCTTACACATGGGATACATTACAATTTTAACACCCATTCACTCTACACTCTATCGATTTAATCACTTTTCAGACAAAACATAATATATCTCTATTTTCTAAATTAGCGGCATGTATGTACAAGATTATTTAGTATGATCTATATCTAACAACTCCTCAAATTTCTCATTTTATAATAATTCTCTAACTTCTCCATCTTTTTCTTGTAACCCAATCTAACTATAAGTATATCATTTTCTTACTATAGAGCAGGCAAAACATAAAATATCTTTATTTACTATCTAAGCAGCATTATATGTATATGACTGATTACTGTGAACTATATATATATATATCAATAATTCCTTAATTTACTAAAAAATTCAATCTATACTAACGAATGTATATCCACTAACTGTAAACTTCACCCGCCATAACACAGGGTCATCCCTAGCATGGAGGGTGAAATATCACAAAAAACTATATGTACTGTCGATAATTCATGTATTAAATAAATAAATAAATGTCTAGAGATGGTCCCGGTGACTTACGGGAGGGGAGGGGGGGATTCAAACAAAATTCATATTGTTCATCCCCCCACCCCCGCATCTTTACAATGTCCCGTTTCAGGACCAAAAAAATCTGGTCACCTTAGGTATAACACAAAAAACCACAGATTTTACACATTTTATTTTTTGCGGAAAGAGCTTTAATTGCAACAGGGCAAGATTTTTCTTGCCATCAGGTGGTCTAAGAGTTTGGTCAGCGTTGAGTAGGTATGTAATGCATTGTCGAATTTCCAATTAAAAGCTCAAATGAACCGCAGTGATATTCCTGTGATTAATTGATTCAATTAAAAGAGAGATTAAAAGATTTTCATCGGACAAGTATGTAGGAATTTAATTAAGTGACTACAAGAGAACATTATAGAGAATTAGGATATCAACTTAGAAAATAAACAGCTATCTGGGATTAATAAATTACAATGCAACATATCTACAACATGCGATAGGCATGTTCAATTATTTACAATACCTCAGTGCATTGATGAATAAAAATAAGAAGATGTGTTGAAATAATCGAAAAATAAATGGAGTGTATAAAAAATGTATATATTTTCAATGTCCTCTAACAGATGTCATTAGTATATTCAATAGTTTTGATGTGTCTCAATAGATGTCAGTAAAATAGTAGTATAGAAGATTGTCAATTCTCGCCGATTGTGTCTAATATTAGAACGGTTACGGAAATAGCTGATGACATTCGATCGACAGCTGGGCACCTTCAGTGCAGAGTTCCCTTGTTTCAGAAATACACAGAGCATCCATTAGAACGGATGTTTGGTGCAGTTGAATATTCATTGTAAACTACGCCCAACCCCTGCGGCGTGTCGGCCATGAACAATGTTACAAAACTCACAGAAATACAATACATATCCACAATAGCAATTATGGTTTAACCGTTTAGTATTTATGATATTTTCACATTCCGCCATTATTATTATTTTTTAATGTCATGTATATTATCGAGGCTTCTGACTCACACAATGTTGTCATTTTTTGCCTCATCTGTTTTTAAATTATAATATTATCATTTTAATCTCTACTGATCTTTAAAAGGTACTTAGTCCTTTTATATTCATTTTGTATAAAAATTCACTTTCAAATATTTTCCAGTTTACATGATCTAATAAATTTCATTATTCTCGATATGGTTCCCCCATTACTCGTTGTGAGGTACTGTAGTTTTCTCTGATGAACAATACTTCTCAGATGATCGGGAGTTTCAATGATACTCTGTTCATCAGGTTTACAGTCGTTATATTTCAATTTATCATATGGTTTACAATAAATATTCAACTGGACTAAACGTTCTTTCTAAAGGATGCTCTGTGTATTTCTAAAGCAAGGGAACTTGGCACTGATGGTGCCCAGCTATCTATCGAATACCGTCGGCTATTTCTTTCCGTAACCGTTTGACTATAAGAACGGCGACATTTGACACTCTACTATAGTACTACTTTACTGACATCTGTTGAAACAGCGTAAAAACTACACATAACTACATTACGACATCTAACGACGTTGAAGGACAATGAAACTACATACATACGTATTCCTATATACTACACTAACCACTGGAGCGACAGCGCAATTTCAAACTTTTTTCTCCGATTGTTCGAAATTTTTTGGTAATCATTTTGAATATTTTCCGCCCACATTACAAAAAATCATACCTCCGAATTTTAATATGGAGACATACAAACTGATTGTAGTTCTATATAGCCAATGAATTCACCTATCTTTTGTCGATTTTCACATACTCGTAGGATTTATAAAATACAATTATAAAATCGTAACCTTCTACTTAATTACTTACAAAGAGGGGAAAATTTGCCAAAATTGGTAGCTAAGCAATTCTAGGTATTTAAATAGTGTCATGTTGTGGCAAAAAGCGCTCCAGTGGCTAAATAATCTAAACACACAGTTGTGAATTTATAATTTTTCATGGTCGACAAGCCACACAGGTTGGGGGGGCCTATTAAATTGAGTAATTACAGAAAATCACTGTATTCCTGTTTCTGCTGTAATGGAGTTGTTCAATTTGACAGATGGCTTTCACAGAAAACATAATAATATAACCCCTTTGTCGCTGCAATCTCCGCACCAACCTCTCCCTCTTTCCCGTAAGGGAACGTACCCATACTACGTGACCAATTTTTTGCAATTTTTAAACCCCCCCCCCGGTGACCAAAATCCCAAGCAAACCGCCGCTCATTTGTCACCAAGCGCGACATTTTGAAGACCCCCCCCCCGAAGAGGTCACGTAGTATGGGTACGTTCCCTAGACTACACACACATAAGAAAGAGAGGTTGCAATGGAGCTATCGCTGGTTCCTACGCCTTTAAGGTCCTGCCACTGAGAGTTCTATCGAAACTTCAATTTCTGTTGTATGCGTCATAATACGATAGAGGGAGATGTAACTATGAAGCTATCAGAGGTGCCTACTTCTGTAAACAACTTCCGGAAAATCGTGGCACAAGCGGAAACTGGCGAATCGACATCACATTTGGAGTCGATTTTATAGTATTTATTAACAGCACTTTTGATCTTTCGTTTTGGTGTAAAAAGAGTAAAAAAAACAGTCTGGATTATAAGAAGTGTGAATTATTTCAACCCTAGCTGGAGACCGACTCGGTCCCAGTTCTTAGGTACTGCTTTGTCTCGCTGAAAAGGAGGTTTTATTGAGTCCTATTGTATTTATAAAATAACGGGTTCAAAAACTTGTACCATAACAAAATAAATAATAGTATGTTTACAATGGAGATCATAATAGGACTCTTCATTACCGTCTGAGAGAGAATTGCTTTATCATATATCAAGTAATTAACATAGCAGGGTTTAGTCAAGCCCCAAACCTAATAGCTCTAAGTTTTACCCTATTGAGAGATCATAATAACACTCTTCATTACCGTCTGAGCGAGAACTGATTTTTCATACAGCAAGTAATTAACATAGCAGGGTTTAATCAAGCCCCAAACCTAATACCTCTAAGTTTTACCCTATTGAGAGATCATAATAACACTCTTCGTTACAGTCTGAGCGAGAACTGATTTATCATACAGCAAGTAATTAACATAGCAGGGTTTAATCAAGTCCCAAACCTAATACCTCTAAGTTTTACACTATTTAGAGATCATAATAACACTCTTCATTACCGTCTGAGCGAGAACTGATTTTTCATACAGCAAGTAATTAACATAGCAGGGTTTAATCAAGTCCCAAACCTAATACCTCTAAGTTTTACACTATTTAGAGATCATAATAACACTCTTCATTACCGTCTGAGCGAGAACTGATTTTTCATACAGCAAGTAATTAACATAGCAGGGTTTAATCAAGTCCCAAACCTAATACCTCTAAGTTTTACACTATTGAGAGATCATAATAACACTCTTCATTACCGTCTGAGCGAGAACTGATTTTTCATACAGCAAGTAATTAACATAGCAGGGTTTAATCAAGTCCCAAACCTAATACCTCTAAGTTTTACACTATTGAGAGATCATAATAACACTCTTCATTACCGTCTGAGCGAGAACTGATTTTTCATACAGCAAGTAATTAACATAGCAGGGTTTAATCAAGTCCCAAACCTAATACCTCTAAGTTTTACACTATTGAGAGATCATAATAACACTCTTCGTTACAGTCTGAGCGAGAACTGATTTATCATACAGCAAGTAATTAACATATGTAGCAGGGTTTAGTCAAGCCCCAAACCTAATACCTCTAAGTTTTACCCTCAGAGAGATCATAATAACACTCTTCATTACCGTCTCAGCGAGAACTGATTTATCATATAGCAAGTAATCAACAGAAATGATAGCGGGGTTTAGTCAAGCTTCAAACTTAATACCTCTGAGTTTTACCCCATTGAGGGCAATGGAAGTAACCCTTTAAGCATTTTGTTTTTTAAACAGAGTTCAAAGTTGAATTTATGCTGCGGGCAATGTATATTATGCATTGATATCTCGTTTGTCGCCGTATTATTATTTTTTTATTATATGTCATGCAGTGCCGCTTGCAGCGGTATAGAAGTGTCTAGGTTGGCCCCATTGTTGAATTATGTAAGGTCGTCACGCGATGCTTTGTCTGCGGGGCACTAATCGATATTAGAAAATCGATTCACCCGACTGACCTAGTGGTAGGGTAGCTGCCGTTGGTTAGAACCACCTAACAACAACCCGAATTGAAATTACAATGCAACAATAGTAATTCAATTTATTTTTATGATTTCGATCACAATAGTGCGAATGAAGAAAGTACAATCGAGATAATATCCGTTTTGAAATGATCAACTCCGTTTCTAATTTACTGGAGAGAATATACTGCTAACAGTAACGATAATTATGTTCGTCGTTGTCAGATGAAGGATAAATCTATTACCAAACTCCTCTTTGTTAAATAGTCCAGTTAAATAGTCAGACATTTCCGAAAAATCTAAATACGAGTTGAGTACGCATTTATCATCATCATCATCATCATCATTACATAGTATAAAATGAAATCGCTCGAAATGTATGTGCGCATAGATCGTTTAAACTACGCAACGGATTTTCATGCGGTTTTCACCAATAGATAGAGTGATATAAGAGGAAGATTTATATGTATAATACATGCTTATTATAGTAGAGAAAATTCAAATATTCAATTCAGGCAGTAGGCAGCGGGCAGCGGGCAGCTGGTGGTGTGGATTTTATAAAGGTCGGGTAATGGCGTTGTGTTCCGTTAGCCACAGCAACGTGTGGCCGAGTCTGCTAGTACATATATAATGCAAAAAAACTTATGTTGAATTAAACATTAAATGTTGATGTTTTCTGGGTCACTAGTAAAATATTTCAAAATTACATACTAATGTACCGGACCGTTATGCCTCCCGGTGTGATTTAATGTGTAAAACACACACGCGTAAATAATATTTGATTTAAGGTGAGCATAGAATATTGCTTTCCTAATCCTCAAAAACTGGTATTTGGAGATGCCTGGCTAATCAATTGGCTGATTGATATCTCAATTGGGGATGCTATAGTTCCATGTCATTTCTTCCGACATTATGTTCGTCGTTATCAGGGGAATGATGAATCCCTTCCCAACCTTCCTCTTTCCCTTCACATTCGCCTCCCGTCACCCTCACAACATACCCAAATTAGAGATGCTACAGACCTATCTGATTTCATGCAATTGAGAAACAATAACATTACAATGGGTGTTTCGTAAACAAAGCACATTATAGAAATACTTATCGCTTATTTTTTTTTAACTGAGAAAATTTAGTGATTAATTCGGAATATCTTTTCATGACAGAATGTTACAATTTTGCTCTTATAAAAAGAATATTTATTTATGCGTAATGGACTTGAAAATCGTTAGCAACCCACAATTACACACAGATTCCAAGTGGATGCGCTGTAATAAGAGGCCCGTAAATATGAAGCAGAATTTTCACGATATCTCAGGCATTTTCAAAGATGAAAGCTTTTAAGATAAATGCCCTTTCGGGAATATCATTTTTCATCTTATAAGTTGTTGATTGATTGTTGGTGAAGGGACTGTCCAAATAACTTAGGTGTCCCTTATAGTGGTGGGCATAAATTTGGATTTTTTAAGAATAGATTTTTATTAAACTACTTGCGTGCTCTATGGAATACAAATATTTCAAATATGTACTCGTATATCCAAGCAGTGCGCTTTCCTTTATTTCGATCATTATTCATACGACTTTCAAATTTTTCAAGGTTACAGGTACCAATAGGTAGAATCATTTATTGTATAACTAACAACTCTGCCATAGGTCACCCCAAGTAATTCGCTACGTTAGCAGGGGTGCCCGGGATCATAGGGTGAGGTTTGTCTGGGTCTTGGCGGCGGATGCATCTGCCCACCGGCTGCATGGCAGGCCGGCTCCAACTGTACTATCTCAATCCATTGCCTTGCACCGCAGTGGGAGGGATGGATTTATACGTTCACTCCTGGACACACTGACCTCCAGATTCCTACCCACCCCCAGTGGCGTAGCTAGGGGGGGGGGGCACCCCGGGTGCCACCCGTTGGGGTGTGACCCCCGATCAAGTCTCACCCCCCAAGAGCACGGTCCTCTATGGCTCCCCGTGGAGTGCCCCGAAACGGGTGAATTTTGTGTTTAACGGTCTTTTTATACGCGAATCCAGCCTATATTTATGAAGAAATTTTTATCCCAGAAATTCCTCCCCCCCCCCCTCCCAGGATGGACCAAATTTTTACACATTTGACTAGGTAGTAATGTTTTTATTTTTTAAGTCGAAATTTGAGTTTTGAATTTCTCAAAGTCAACTTTGATTGGGGGGGGGGGGAGGTGACACCATGTTATCCGCCCCGGGTGCCACCCATGCTAGCTACGCCACTGCCCACCCCTCATACCTTTTTCCTTCCCAGAACTTTCTCTCCTTCCTTCCCTAAAAATAACCTCCACACAACACCCCCAAAGATGACACAGGTCCTGAGGGAAATTAGTTTCCCTGAGCCTCCTGTGTGGAGTTAAAGTGAAGAAAAAAATCAAAATTATATATTTCATATTACTTAAACTTTAGAAGCGTGGAAACTGGTTTTCTTTCGAAAAAATAATATGACGAACGAATGTGTTTGTACCAATCACATTGCATTACCATTAGTTATATCTATTCATAAAAAAACTTAAGTAATACGCACACCAAGATAAAAATATTGGTCTTGGACACTTGGGCAGTTGAGTCATTCTTATATTGAACGAGCAAAAAATACAAATGTGAAGCAGTCGCAGTACTAACACGAAATTTACACGAACAATTATTATTTGTATCTGTCACTTATAAGTGTCGCTAACAGTTTGTGAAGTTTTCATGATTAATTAGAGACTATAATAAAAGAAAGCCGTTTTGTTTTTTGTCGCCAAGTTCATTCAACTGTCCTTTGGTCACGCGTCTCCACGGTTTTTGTTTTTGTATAATGCCTAGTTTTATCTTTTCCGTCTGCGATCAGCGATGCTAATGATCTGCAGTGTTTTGTTATGAGTTTGGAAAAACAACGGAAAAACAAACTCTTCTCAGTGTGCTATGCGAAAGGGATTCTTAGAAATCGTAAAATTAAATGGTAAAATATAAAGAAATGATAAGGAAGAAAGAAAAATATAGCTAATTTCACGCTAGTGTAACTTTTAAGAGAACGTCTGTGCGGTCTTCTCATACAAAACTTAAATTTGAATTGGACTAGATATTTGCTACACTTAAGGTGTAGCAAATATCTAGTACGGGTGTGTGCTACTTTATATACATTTATGATGTAAATGCTTATTTATTTATTACGTTGAGTATCACAGTTATTTTAAATGCTTCAAAACTAAAACAACAAAGAAAATACAATACAAGGAAAAAATGTAACAAAAGCTTATAATTAATGAAATAAAAGAATTAGTGTACAGATCGTTAAAGCATTCATTGTTTCATGATTTTAGAGACAACTTTGGTAATTATTTATAAATTAGGGATAACTATTCCCCCCCGGTGACCAAAAAAGCCCCCCGCCGCTCATTTGTACCAAGCGTGGTATTTTTAACACCCCCCCCCCCCGAACGGGTCACGTAGTATGGGTATGTTCCCTAAATATAAAGATATATGCAAATAAAAATGGTAAGAAAAGCTATTTAATGGGTTTAAAATAAAAATTAAAAACGACATTTTTAAGTTGAAACAAAAATTTATAGGTCGTTCGTTATACATGGTATGTTAGTCAAATTTTTTTTTTTTAAATAATTACTATTCTTTCAAGAAAAATTGCCGAATCGAATTCGTTAATGGCTTACATTTAATAATCTAAAATACATATAAATAAAATAGACCTTATCTGCACTAGATATTTGCTATATCCTTTGATAAAAAAGATATATATTTAGTTTGGTGGGATATTTTTGCTTCAAATCTCGGTCTCGGTGTCACCAACGAGTGGCGCATTTAAATCCTAAATGCATGCAATGACCTCCGCTGAGAGTAGAATTGACAAGACCCTTTTTTGCGGGTGTGTAGGTAATTTAAAATATTAAAAAAATATATATTTGAAAAAAAAAAAGACGACAATAGTTCTTTTTATGTTGACGAACTCACTAAAATTCTTTTACGTAATCCACGCCTAACGGTAAGCGCATTTATAACCGACACCTATTATGAAATTTTATGTTAGCAGCCTTAGGTTAGGTACCGTTTATAATACCATAAAAACATGTATGTAAACTGCATTTCCACTCAAGACCGTATTATATTCGAAGTTTTAGTTAGAAGTTTAAGGTTAATGATTGCCGATAGCTATCTAGAGCCTAGCTATCTAAAGCGTTTATTATTTACTATCAAATTATGTAAGAAATTCGGCGTTGATTGCCTGCCGACCGTTAATAACTATAGAAGACGTACCGAGTGTTACATAACCTGCAATCTCATTTTCATTAATATGCAAATAGAGTTAGGTTTCTTTTTGTAATTTTCAGGTTGAATAAAAACAATGCTGTTAAAAAGCAATAACTTTGCGCCTGTCTTTTGTGAGAACGATTATTAAGAACCATGTTACGAAAATTAATCTTGGGTGATTTATAACATTAAAAAAATAGACGGATCTGAGTTGCTAAGGCTCTGCAACCGGGCCCGAAAAGAAGAAGATGGATAGATACGAAATTACGAATGTTAGAGGAGAGCGCTAACATTTACAGAGACAAAATCGATGCGAAAATGTTTAATAAAACACGACTCGTTTAAAATAGAGCAAAAATCTTAAACAGCATTTAAAAAAACACTGTGAATTTTTTCATACATATAACTTGTAAAATAACTGAAACAAACGTGTTAATAATAATTTTTGGAGCATATTTGCGATTTTTTTCTATCGAGGGAATTTTATATAATTTGCGTTTCGGTGCGGGAAATGTCTAGATATTATCTTCAAGAATAACATATATTTTTTAAGAGCTTTAAAACTTACCGTGTTTAAGGGAAATATGTAATAAATCGGTACAAATCCGGGTTGCGGGCCCTTAAGACATATTCATATTATTACGTCAGATTATTATTAACTAACTCCCTCACCAAACACAAGAGCATTGTCTCTTTATGGTGAGGAAAGGCAATTTTTCAATGATCTAATTTAATTTATTTGGTTGGGCCATGTCTTTGTTGCATCCCCATATCATATCTTATAATTTATCCATTTAAGTTTATATATTAAAAAAAATCTACAGGGCCTAGCATAAGAGCATTGATTAAGGTTTTATCTATTATTTCGGTTATCAAAATCAAAATTTCCTCTGAAATTATAAGATTTATTAGTGACTTTAAATACATGCCTACTTTATTATAACCGCTAAATATTTTAAGTAAATTTTTAAAATTTTAAATAAGGAATTACACAATTTCTTCAAAGAAATATCGACCATTACAATAAAAATTATTATTTTTTCAAATTTCTTTAATCCGGTAGGTACACCATAAAATTGATTAAATATTTCGATTTGGCTGCTCATAGCAGGAACTGCGATTATGCGAAATCTGGGGGGATAAAAAGGTAGCATCTAACAGGGACACTATCTTGAACAGAATGTAACAAACAAATTTAAATATAGATGAAATTCAAATGGTCGAGTTAAAACAGGACTTCGTTACGCTTAGTCGATAAGAAAAAAATCAGAGTGTGCAATCACACGCGTTATAAGAAAAACTTTCAGAAAACTAAAGTAAACAAGAGTGGGGAGTCTACGAAGCACTTTTTAATCAATCTGAAGGACGATTTTTTCGATGTTTTTGTCGTCGAATTTCAGTGCACCTTTTCCTACACATTTGATAATATTATTAGTATTTGTGTTATCTTCTTCGGAATTGCTAGATGTCGCTTTCTTTTATGTTTTCTTTTGATTCTCATTTTGGAGTGGTTTGAAGATTGGATATTGATTTTACAAAAATTATAATACTTTTTTTTGGATTTATTAGGATTCGATCCTTGGTCCGCCTAATGTCTGACCGCTGAGATTCGTCAGGCGCTTTATACCAAAGGAGAGCTGCGTGGGACCGTTCATTTATCGTATTATATTGTAACCGAGTACCCGTGAAATATTCCAAATCACAAGGGTGCTGAAGAAGTTTTCACTTCAAAAAACGAAAAAAGGCGGGTACCAGTTAAAATTAAGCAGATCTTAAATATTGTAAACTCTTACGGTAATTTTAAGCTCAACCTACATAGAAAACATAATCTAATTGCACCAGGATTACAGCAAAGATGGAGAGAAAATGAACCGTGACAGAAAACTCGGTCACTAATGATTCTAATGACAAATTTCTGGAGTTGTCATTGAAATAAATTTAGGGGTTTACGTTCATTTCCAACAGCTTTAAAAATTCCCAGGGCTAATTAAATTCATCCCCAAACACCCTCTTTCCCTCAATCTCTTAGGCAGGCGAGATTCTTTGCTGTTCGTGAGCATTAATGAATACATAAACTTTAGGTCAGGAAAGCTCAACCTTTTTAGTGGATAAATACTAATATTAATTGATCTAGACTGGCGATTTCAATTATTGAGAATTCTTGGAAAATAAATTAATTCCAGAAGAATTTTCTTGGACGATTTCAATATATTAAAACTGAATTTTGTTTTTTTATAACTGAACCAATGAAGATTACACAATACACACACAGAAAGTCCAAAGTTTAACAATGTAAATAAATATTTCTATTTAAAAAAAATGCTATTAAAATAATATTTTTTCTTTTTGCATGTCCTTTCCCGTGCGTCCCCGTTCCCCTTCAACCTCCATCATCAGCCCTCCCGCGAACTCCACCCCCTCTACTGCCTTCCCTCCCTGACACACATTTAAACACACATTATTCGTTTATACACCTCCCTTTATATTCCTCCCTTTATACACAGTTTACAGGCGTGCGCATAACAAATCACCAAAGTTTATCGCAATTGGATGAACGGTATGGCAGCGCATAAAATATGAAAAAACAATCAAATATTGGTTTTTATATACAAGGCGATGAAGATATCTACTAGTACGTTGAATGAAGGAAATATTTTAGAGTATACGTAATAATAAAAATTAAAATAACTTTGTTCTGTTAACACTTTATTATATATTTTTAATATTTATCCGGTTTTGGTTCAACCTGAACCTTCATCATGGGTGAATAAAACCATATTTTTATTCAGCCTTGATGAAGGTTGAGGTTGAACCGAAACCGGTTAAATATATAATGCATCTAAATATTTTAGATGCATTATATATTTATTGCACTAGGTAATAACTGGCAAATAAGCCCTGGACAAGACAATATTCTAATTTTGAAATCTTTGATTCGTGGAATTCCATTTCATTATGACTTTTTATGGATTAAAACACATTTAAACCTTTCTTGCAGTTTTTTGCTATTAATGACCAAATCGGTGCTGCCTTATGACGAGCATCTTCAGACTGAAACCGGTCCGGCCAAAAACGAGGAAGAAAGTTTTAAAGATGTTTTAATCGAACTTTCATCCACACATGCGCAAGACATTCACGAGAAGCGTCGCGTCATTTTGATATTTCATTCGGCATCATGTTCTCGCGTGGGCAAACCATCGAGATAATTTATGTTGGCAAAAGACTGACTGACAAAAAATATCGTACACTTAATTGCTCTTTGAAATTCATATTTATTTTCTTTATTTCATTTTCCTACTTTAGTTTGTGTTTTATTTTTTTTTATTTTCGCTCTATTCCTCTTTCTGTCATAGATCCCATCCCACACACTTACAACACGTTCGTTATTTTTTATTTAACAACCAAAATATTCACTGGAAATAATTTATATGGCAGAACAACGTTTGTCGGGTCAGCTAGTATTATATAAAATGAATAAAATTGTGAAATAACACAAATTATTCAAATAAAATTTCAACTCGCTTCCTCCGGATTACACTACTTTATAGTAAGTCTGAAGTCGAATTAAGATCGAAAACTTAATTAAAAATTGCATTCCCAAAAGGTCGGTGATCATTTTGTCGCTCGCGATCCAAAGTTTGCCGATCTCTGCCTTGGGTACTGCAACGTCTAATGCATTTTGTGAGGTGATTGGAAGAAGACAGAAGAAGGGGGCAGTAATGGCGCATGAAACTCCTTGGGGGACTAAGCACCCGGCGTTGCTAAAAGATTTATGCACATTGCACATTATGCACGTCACCCCGGGATATATAGCCTAGGAAATTAAATTATCGTAAACTTGTGAAATGGAGAGGGCCTAATTACCACCGATGACTAACGTATTCCATTGTTACCAACAGACTGGTGATTAATAACACAGTTACGTTGCGGTTAAGTGACGAATCTTATTAACTACTAGCTGGTCCCGGCATGCGTTGCTATGCCATTTAATAAAGAAATTGTTTCTCCCTGAGTGTCCTTTCCCGTTCTTCCCGATCGTCTTCCGCCTCCCCTTCTTCTCCTGCGTCCTCGTACCCTCTCGCGTACCCACTCCGTAACCTCCACCTTCCCTCTCCCCACTCCACTCCCCCCCTTCCCAGGGTCCCACGAATCCCCCCCCCCTCACACGTCCCCTTCCCCTCCCGCGTTCCCCTTCCACCTTCCCCGCCTTCCTTCTTCCCTTTCCCGCTCCCTCGTCCCGTCAACCCTCCTCCCGCATTCCATATATTCAATCCCAGTACATTCAGTTATTAAACAGCCCGTGTGCCACCTTTTACAATGTTTATTGAAATTTCCATTTTTCATGTATATTAAATTTGGTACCTAACATAGTTACCTATTTAAAATATCTAAAATTCTTGATTAGATTCAAACTATTAGGGGAGTACCTACTTGAAATAAATTTATTAAAGATTTTCAAAAATAGAATCCTGATTGAACAATCAATGTTTTGCAAAATGTCATTCTCAAACACGCGAACTGTCAAACATGCTCATGTTTTCTGAAATTATCCAATTTTCTGCGCAATTTTCTTAATTTTTCTCTCCGTAAGAACCATCCTCGTACTTCAAGGAATATTCTAAAAAAAGAATTAGCGAAATCGGTTCAGCTGATCTCGAGATTTGCGCTTACCAACACATTTAGCGATTTAACATCGGTACCTATTTAAAATATCTAAAATTCTTGATTAGATTCAAACTATTAGGGGAGTAGGTACCTACTTGAAATAAATTTATTAAAGATTTTCAAAAATAGAATCCTGATTGAACAATCAATGTTTTGCAAATGTTATTCTCAAACACGCGAACTGTCAAACATGCTCATGTTTTCTGAAATTATCCAATTTTCTGCGCAATTTTCTTAATTTTTCTCTTCGTAAGAACCATCCTCGTACTTCAAGGAATATCTAAAAAAAGAATTAGCGAAATCGGTTCAGCTGATCTCGAGATTTGCGCTTACCAACACATTTAGCGATTCATTTTTATATTATAGATGTAATAAGAGTAGGGAATTATCCACAATTAAAATATTTAACAAATGACATAAAATTGTATTATTTAAAATTTTTGATATGGGGCATATTCCGTGAGAAGATAAAAATATTTCCGCTTTGCAATAAAATCCAAGTAAATGGTATGTTTGTGAACATATCCGAAAACTAAAAATTGTATTTGAAAGGTTATGAAATACGCTTTCAAATTATATTAGGGGTCGTCGTTAATCATGTGAGGCTCGAAAGGGGGGGGGGGGGGAAATCACGAAATATCACTAGGGGGGGGGGGTATAATGAGATATCACGTGTATTTATTTTTCGTGATAATATTCTGAAAATTTCAAAATACTTTGTACTAAAAAAATACACGTGATTTTGGGGGGGGGGGGTGGGGTTAGTCTAAAACCTCACCACAAATCACCACCGGGGGGGGGGGGGGGGGGGGGGGTTAAAAGGACCCCTTATTAGAAATAACAATGTAATTTTTTTAAATATAAATGGCGCACCTTACGCCTTTAAAAAAGAAAATACTTATTAGACAAACGAATTATTAACCTTTTTGCCACCTCACTTTTTTTTCGTTGCATGTAAAAATAATTCCTTTTTTTTTTTAAATTTCCGGTCGGAAACTTTGGTTTCATAAATTTGTACATATTAATTAATATGTGGTTGTTTTTGAGATTTGAATATGTAGCGTGTTATTTTCTCTTTCCAGTACCGTTTGAATCATATTTCTTACTATGATAGTGAGGGAGATGCAAGATTTCTATGAGACCTTTGTGAGTTGGGACAAATATGGTCTCCTGTGATTAAATTCGTTAAAATAAATGAGTCTTGTATGTTGCGGGATTAAAGTTGAAAAGGAATAGTAATGTATCATAATAGTCTAAGATCTAGTACATATTTTATCAAAGTAGTCTATGGGCTCTTCGGGTCACATGGTTACGTTGCCAAGTTGTGTCGAAAGTGACCGAAGGTAGATTTACAAAGTCTTTAGATTTCAGGAGCTCCCCGGATCCAAACTAGACTTCGGCCTGGAAGGACCTTTGTCCTCAGAAGTATCAATATAATTACAATACTTAGCTGACTAGATCTGAATAGTCAGGATTTCCCCAGCTTCACCACCCCCATCTCCTTACCTTCATACTACCTTTGTCCTCACAATGCACCTATGGTGGTGCGATGACTGAGCAATTGGGACTCTTGTGCGGTATTCAGATAATATTTTTTTAAATGATAGGATATAGAAAGAATTTTTCCAGTTCTTTAGATATGTAAAATTTTCGTGAAAAATCACCTCCATATGAGTCGTTCAATTTTTATATCCGCTATATCAACTTTCACTGATTCGGAGAAAACCGCAAAAATCGGAGTAATATACATTCGAAAAGTGTTCATTTTTCAATACATGTCTAGAAATATTTAAGTAATTTGGATAAATAAAATGGATGTAGCGGATTTCGATACTCACTTCGTGATTAGTATGGAATAAAGAGGCTTTTGAAAATCAACTGACTGAGGGGCGTGTTTCTACATCCGCCATCTTGGCAAAATAACTGCTCGTGATTGGTTGAATTCCGATACAGCGGGTTTTGATAGTAACTTATTGAATGAAATAGCGGGTTTTGTTTCTCACTCGCAGTTTTAACATGGTTTTTGGTCATGATAAGGGAGATTTTAAAACTCAATTTTAGGTTAGTCTTGTTCCTCGCAAAAATGTGAACAAGATGTCTTACTCAGATCATTTCGTCAAAAATTGGATGTAGCGGGTTTTGAAATTATAGGACTCGTATGATGAAAAACGTACAGAAAAAGTCAAGTACATAACTACACTGGACTTAAAACCGTCCAAAACGTAGGTTAGAAAGGAACTCAATCTTTATCAGAAAGCTAAAAAGGTTCGTCCTTAATCCATTGCTAGATTAAAAAACGTTCCTTCTTTCATCCCCATGACAGGAACTCCATCCACAAAAAGTAAATGCATTTATTTAAAACATCGATAAAGTATAAAAAAATCTTTAAGACCGATTAACCCCTCAGGCCGATTTGTTTGATTTTGGGAACAACTCATGCAGGTCTCATAGAAATCGTATTGCCTTCCTCACTACCCTTTTAGAAATATGATCTAAACGGTGTAAAAAACACCACGGTTTATATTCAAATCTAAAAACTAACCGCAATATAATTAAAATGTTCAATGAAACCAAGTTACCGACCGCAATTTGAAAGAAAAAATGAAAATTTGGAAATTTTTTACTAAATATTTTTATAGAAAATAATGCATTTACCTAATATGTGAGGGTTTTTTTTATCAGTAATTTTAGTTAGAAGAAAAGTAAGGAGAGCCATTTATAAAACTTTTTCAGGTTTGCATTAAAAATTTTATGTTTAAAAAAATTATATGGTTATTTAAAAGTCTTAAGTCTTCCATCACGACACAAGCAACATTTTCCGTGGTGGTAGTAGGAGATTTTCAAATATTGCCGGGTTATTCGTAACTCGTAACCCGGGAATGTTTGTATTTAAAAAAAAACATGAAATTTTAATGACACCATTACTTTCCGCTTGCAATTTGAAAAAAAAAATTTACTTGAATTTTATTAATGATTGTTAAATGAAACTACAAGAAGTGTGGGAGTTTTTACATTTATTTCGTAGCAGTTATTTTAGGAAAAACGTAAGGTGAGCCATATATGAAATTTTTCATGTTTGCAATGAAAAATTTTATGTTTAAAAAATTACATGCTTATGTGTAATATTAAAATTTGAAATGATATTTCATCACTTTTCAAAAACAGTGGAAGTATTCCAATTATTTGATTTTATTTCAAAGCGAATATATTCTGACCTTCTGACAGAACATGCCCGAGGCCACGGGTTAAAAAGACCGCTATTAAAGTCAACAAACAACTTCATAGTTCGCTCCTGTAATGTTAAAGATTTGTAGATGGTGCACCTACTGTACCTAAGGCAGCCGAAACTGTAATATGTGTACGAGTATATTTCCCAACTATCGCATCGATGAAATTCCAATAAACTGTACTCTTTTGTCAACTAGCTGCATTGAAGCCATAGAATCACCACGCAATAAACCACCGTAAAATATCACCACGAATATTGCATCCGAAGAGGACATTCCATGCCATTATAGGGGACTTCTAAGTTGCAAATATCGGGGTATAATAATACGACAGGGCAATATAACACACAATGAAAGGGCTTTGGTTATATTTTGGCACGAGAAAACGTCATATTAAAAATGCCTAGGGCGTTTGATTAATACCCTTGCTATACACACAAGACAACATAACTTCAGATATATTTCTAAAGATGAGAGGGAACCTTTCGGGTGGTTAGGTTATGGATGCAAGTTGACATTTAGCAGAAGAACAATTTGAGAAAAGATATATGGTGGTTGTTAAAACATGCTTTATATTGGAGGGGAATCTGATACGAACATTGTTTTCGCTAAAGAAAGCTATCCAAAAGCTAATACATACATAAATATTACATTAGATTGGAGTAAACAAAACAGAAGATAGTGCAACGCAGTAGCGAAAGGGTAGGAATTCAACACACATTAAAAGGAAGTTTTATATAAGCGTTTTACTATTCAAGCAGAGTTTCATTTAATTTAATTCCAACCTCAATTTATACGATATTATTAATATTTATCGAACAATTTGTAAGATAAAAAGGTAAGAAGGCCCTTTTTAAAAGAAATTATAATTAATTAATTTCGATGCATCAGAATACATTCCGTAGATTAGTGGCATACCTAACTCAAAGCCTTGGGGAACGCCATTTGTCGGTGTACTCCCGATTTCTCTAATAGGGTCCTACTGAACCAAATGAGGCTATTTCCATTAAGGATTAGGTAGAACTTATATTTATTGGTTATGTCTGGCATTTATAGGCATACCGATAAAGTTGTACTTTAAATTATTCTAGGATATTCAAGTAGATTACTAAATTAATTAAGTTGAAATGAAAATGGTACTTATCATCATCTGTCTGATAGAAGTAAGTAGATAAGAGATTTGTAATACACGATTTCATTTCATATTGAATGTATTCCATTTACAAAGTGTTTTCACGTGAGAAAAAATCAACAGTAACGGTTAGTTATAAGTTCATAGTGAATAAATTTAATAATAAACAAGAACCGTTTAGTTTAACTCACAGACACTTGATTAGTTTGTAAACTTAACAAGCCTTTCATCATCTGCTTGCCGCCAAGTGAATAAATCTGTCATCGTGGATTATTTTCATAGGATAGCGATCAAAGGGTTAGAATTTTAGAAGTTTAAATCGATTTTTTAACGCCGAGAGAACTTGAAAGCTCATCTACTGAGCGAAGCAAGCGTTTTGCTTTTCATCTGTCTGCATATATGTTTGTGCTTTGCGTTTTCGTTTTCGAAAATCTGCTGCATCCACTCTAACATTCAAAAGGTAGCTAACTTTGACTAGGTGGCTAACATTGACCAGGTGGCTAATTTTCGCTGGGTGAATAACTTTGACCAGGTGGCTAACACTGACAAGGTGGCTAACTTTCGTTAGGTGAATAACTTTGACCAGGTGGCTAACATTGACCAGGTGGCTAACATTGACTAGGTGGCTAACTTTCGCTAGGTGAATAACTTTGACCAGGTGGCTAACATTGACTAGGTGGCTAAATTTGACCAGGTGACTAACTTTCGCTAGGTGAATAATTTTGACCAGGTTACTAACATTGACTAGGTGGCTAACTTTAGTTAGGTGATCAACTTTGACCAGGTGGCTAACATTGACAAGGTGGCTAAATTTGACCAGGTGGCTAACTTTCGCTAGGTGAATAACATTGACCAGGTGGCTAACATTGACCAGGTGGCTAATTTTCGCTAGGTGAATAACTTTGACCATGTGGCTAACGTTGACTAGGTGGATAACTTTTGCTAGATGAATAACTTTGACCAGGTGGCTAACTTTGGCTATGGTTCAGTAAAGATTCTTTTTTCAAATGTGAAATCGTCGTGTTTATTTGCATTTTCTTGTTAACATTTTTTCAAAAATATTATGGTACCTGAAGAAAGTTTGAAAAAAGAATTCATTGAGAAAGTTTCGTTTCATTGAACAAACTGTATAACATCTCATTTGAAACAATAAAAAAATCTTACTTTAAATGTACATTATTAAGTAGGTAGGTATTTAAGCACCAGTTGTACATAAAAATCTTGTGATTTGAGACGAAAATTTGGTTTTTATTTATTAAATAAGAGAACATTAGAAACATAGTTTTCTGGACGCGAGGTCTACTGTTCAAAGAAACACTAGTTATAAATCAATATTATAAGTGGATAACGCTAAAATATATACACATTCAAGTTTTGCAGGGTAAATAACACGTGTGCATACTCTAATTTGGAATTGAACCCATGCTTATGAGCCTTATGGCATTAGAGACCCTTCGATGGATTGAGAGATTTGCGAATTCGATCACGAATAACTGCTGATTAAATGCACTTTGTAATAGGCGGCTCCCGGTTCGAGGTCTCATGGGGTTTGTATTGTATTCATAATAGCGTAGGGATGAACGATAGGGCTTACTGATTTTATCTGTATTTATGAGAAAAACTTCAGATTTCAGAATGATTGAAATATTAAGATGAAAAGATAGATATTATTTATTATTTAACAATGTTAACGATATGTTTGACGACTGCTTTTAAAAAGATCAACTTAAAGAGAAAAATAAATAAGAAATTGTCAACTTTTTTGATACCATTTCGTTGGAGGGTTTGTTGACGTCAAAATTAATTGGATTTTTTGCTCCACTGAAAATGCCCTTGAGGTGATTTTTCACAAAAACGGCTCTCTATAAATTATTAAATACAAACATGGAAGCAGGTTTTTTGAATTCCATTCGTTAAATTACAAAAACACATTACATATTTAAAATATTAAATGACATAGTTTAAGAATAAGATGTCAATCTGTAAAAAAATATCCTTTATGTAACGAAAAAGATGTCAATCTGTAAAAAAATCTCCTTTATGTAATGAATAAGATGTCAATCTGTACAAAAAATCTTATTTATGTAATGAATAAGACCTCAATCTGTAAAAAAATCTCCTTTATGTAATGAATAAGACGTCAATCTGTAAAAAAATCTCCTTTATGTAATGAATAAGATGTCAATCTGTAAAAAAATCTCATTTATGTAATGAATAAGACGTCAATCTGTAAAAAAATCTCCTTTATGTAATGAATAAGATGTCAATCTGTAAAAAAATCTCATTTATGTAATGAATAAGACGTCAATCTGTAAAAAAATCTCCTTTATATAATGAATAAGATGTCAATCTGTAAAAAAAATATCCTTTATGTAATGCACGCTTAACACACCTTTCATATTGTCTCCACACGATTGACTTTTTTGTTATATTCGAATTTGTAAATAAAATAATAAAATAACAATAAATTAACTTCAACGGGAGGCACGGAGAGATTTTTTTCCGGGGTAGATGTCATCTTTGGGGGTGCTGTGTGGAGAATGTTTTAATGAAAATGAAGGACTTAACCTAGGTCTTGCAGAGACTCATGTCGTAGGAAGGAGGAAGCACAGAGGCCGGCAAATCGAACCCAAGAAAGAGTGGCAGAAACGACCCGTTCCGAGCAGGCGAAGAAATTAATAGAAATGTATAACTGTTAGTCCACGTTGCCCGCAACAGGGATACAACGACGCCATGAAAATAAGTGTCAAATTAGTTGTGTTTCTAGTTTATGTTCAAAAGATATTGATAGTTCAATTATGAAGCCGTATTTTTAAGACATTTTCTGACAGACAAAAATTTAAATATATTATTTTATAATTTCCTCGGTGATTATAATAGTTTCACGTCATTTATATTATAAAATGTAACACTGTCTATCGATCTATGTGTCAGTGGCCGAGTTGACATCGCGATTGGGTCGCACCCGGGAGACGTGTGTTCAATTCCTCGGCAGGCTAAGTTCATCGCGACACGAGCAACACTTTCCGCTTACTGTGGTGGTAGTAGGATATTTTCAAATATTGTCAGGTCATTCGTAACCCTAGAATGTTTGTCTTTCTTTTATAAATTTAAAATTTTATAAATACTTGAATATAAAAAAAAGTTACGTAGTTTCAAAGGTGAAAATTGATCAAAGTCACCCCAATTACGGTAATCTTATGTCTGTAGAAGGGGGAAACTTGATGCTCAAAAATAATAATAAAAAAAGAGATAATATCTATAGCTTTCTCAACGGAGTACCACAACGAATAACCGATTTCAAAGATAGAATGATTAAGTACTCATAATATCTTTAGTTCAGTTGTCAGTTTTGTTGACGTACGTTCCTGATCATAATGACGTTACTCATCTGGGAGGCCATTACCGGCAGTAAATATGACGTTAAAAGTGCTTTTCTGTCACTCATATAATGCAAGACCACCAATCCAACAATGCAGCCTGAATAAATTAATTATATACCATTACTTTGATAGACATCTAGAGTAGAGAGCAGACGAGTGAGAAAACACACGTTTTCGGGACTCCAAGCGGATAATTTCGGCCTAAGGACGCATCAAGTACTACTTAGCTAAATTAAACAGGTTTTTTATATGATTTGGGAGGCAAGTCAATCTTGGCTGATGTAATCAATCTTCACGCATATGTTGTGTGATGTAATACATAATAATGTGTACGGACAAGGAGCATTTTGTACTCAAGGTTCGTAATATCAGATAATATTAGGATTAAAATATGAAAAATGAATTACGGGATGCTGTATTTTAGTGC
Organism: Limnephilus rhombicus; assembly: GCA_929108145.2. Taxonomy (NCBI): domain Eukaryota; kingdom Metazoa; phylum Arthropoda; class Insecta; order Trichoptera; family Limnephilidae; genus Limnephilus; species Limnephilus rhombicus. The sequence continues at coordinate 45,254,760 of OV815283.1, forward strand.
CAATTGCCCGGAGCGAACGGAATATGGTATCCTCAATTTGGGGGATTTTTTGTGAGAATTAAGAAAGAGACAGGTTGGGAATATCTGGCTGATCAGGATCAGATTTGGAAACTAAACACAGCCATTAATATCTATTTGAAACCGTCGATTATACACGGTGTCCGGAATCCCGTAGTACAAGCGGAATACTGGTGAGTCTACATCACATGTCGAGTTTATTTTGTGGGATAATGTTTTCGATTTATGTTTTCGTTTTGTTGTTAATCGAGTTCAAATGTAGAATTTTCTAGGTCAAATTTGGAAATAATTGTCGCTAGGGGGTTAATTTCGATTGTTTAATTGTCGTTTAAAATGAGTCGAATAGTAGTCGGTTACAAAAGGTTTTTTTTAACTCTTTAAAGTTCAGAAAGATTAGATCGAAAAAAAAGAAGTTATTTTGGGTTATCTATATCTACATGATCCAGATTCACCGGTTTCCCTCTTGTACTACGAGTTTCCGTACACCGTGTATGTACCGCACCCGGAGAATAACAATGGCGCAAGTGCAAAAATGGCATTTTTGAGTGAAGTATGCAGAAATGTTCCTGGATATCTTTTTATACTAGAAAAAAGGCATAATTCTTAAAAATATTATAGCGGCTTTAAAAGCGAAAATTTTATTGATAAATTAAAAAGTTTTACTTAAATTCAAGCGAAAATAGTGGCACAATGATCATACCCGGGTTCTCATAATCCTATTCAATTCCCTAGTAAGGAGTAGACTTGAAAGTGGGTCGGTAATTTGGAGTCCGCACCAAGTAATATATTCTCTCATGTTGGAGAGAGTTCAGAAAAAAATTCTGAGATTTCTGTACATGAGGGAGTACGGCTATTACCCGTGGCTCTATCCTACCGACTTTCTTTTGGGTATGCTCGGAATAAACCGCATCTACGAGTCAGCAGGGATGTACACATTGCTACGCATTTCTTCAAATTGATCCGCGGATGGTTTGAAAACTCAGCTATCTTGGAGAGCGTTCATTTCTATTTTCCCGATGGTTATCTTCGCCACCGACAGCATAGGCTGTTCTATCTTCCGGCCTGCAGGACTAAATTGCCAATGGTCGTGCCGGTGGGGAGAGCAATCTTGCTGTTGAATAGAATTAATTCGGATATCGACATATTTAGCGTTAGTGAAGCTGCTTTCAAAAGGCAAGCTCTATTAATGCTTGTATAGTTTTTAGCCTACCATTTATGTTTAATGTAATACTGTTACAATTGTATTTTAAAAACACATTAAGATTTTAAATGTTGTAATGTTTTTGAAAGAATAAATAATTTGAATTGAATTGAATCATTGAACCACTATTATAATATTAAACCTAATAAATATTAATATACTGTTTTTCAACTTTTGTAAAATATATTTTTTTAAATTGTTCAATGACCTGCTTTAATAAACTCGAATGAAATATTCAAACTGCTCTCCTGAAAAAGAGTTTTTTTGAATTGTGCCATAGGTATTCACCGGGTGCGATACATCCAATTAGTATGGTTTTTATCCACTGATCATAGTATCATCATCATGATCTGTAGTGGTATCTCTACAGGGCGATACTGAGAGTATTCCACTCTAGAATGAAGTGCAAATACATTTTTTAATAATCCTATATATAAAATCGTAGCTGGTTTGAGCACTACGAGTATGCACTATTTTAATAGATAAAAAGTAGTACACCTACTGCCAATTGAATTTACACATTCCCAATATAGAAAGGTAAAAGGGGGTATTCTGGAGTAAGATAATATATTTTGTGGTTATAACTTATAACAAACCACAATGATCGCAGTAACTTCCTAAATAACCATGTGATTAGGGAATGCAATCCCGGTATACCGGGATCCCGAAATACCGGGATCCCGCAGACATGTTGCGGGACTAATCCCGGTCGAAAATTTTGCGGGATCCCGCTGGACTGACGGGATTACAGAGAAGCGTAGTATGAAGAGTTCGAGATCAACAGCCCAACAACTTAGATCTGGCAATATGAGCAACCTTGAGGTTTTGATAAAGAAGGAAATGAATTACTTCGATTCCGGTGGATTAAAAGGCACATACCTTGAATGATTATTGTGCCAACCAGCGTGGAAGCTGAACGAGCTATTTCAGCCGCTGGCTACCTTGTGTCCAATATCAGAAGCCGTTTATCAGACGACACAATTAATACTTTAACTTTTTTACGAAGCTTTTTCCAAAATAATGTTTAAACTTATGATGCTTATTGTACAAGAATATTGTTTATCGTGTGAACGTTATTATTTAAATTTAAGTTGTTATGTAAATTTATGTCTTATCTTATTCTTTGCCAATTTATGACTTAAACTTTACCTATGTCTAACTAAAGGTATATTAATAAACCATTTAAAATGTCCCAAAGAACTTGTTTGATTAGGTATAAATTGAAAACTCTAAAAAGAAGGTTGGTAGATCGAGGTATTAGATCTTTATTGTACGATTGATTAGATATCTAAGTCAACCCTGCTGGATCCCGCAAATACCTGGATCCAGCGGGACTAAGATTGTTCAGTCCCGCAAATACCTGGATCCAGCGGGACTAAGATTGTTCAGTCCCGCAAATACCTGGATTGACATGGTGTTGCGGGATTGCATTCCCTACACGTGATACAATAGTACTCTCCAAGGAAAAAAAACGACTTGGATTATCTGACAACTTAAAAGTGGTATTCGTAATTAATTTCAAAGTTTTGTGGTTACCTCGATTTACGTTTGACAGTTAAAAGTGTTGCCTTGCTTTCCCTGCTTTATCTAGCTCGTGAAGTTTCTTTTTGAAGTGAAAACTTTTTTTCGCACCGTTGAGATGTGAAACTCGATGAAACGAAAAATAGCGATACTAAAAAGATAAAAACACATATATCTATAGGATTTTGTCTGTGAGAGAATGAGATAGAATAATAATAGGTCTCCTCTTTGTTGCGTGCTTCGTAGCCTCCCCACCCTTGTCTACTTTAGTTTTCTGGAGGTTTCAATTCTACAGCGTGTGAACTGCTCACTTGTATTTTTTTAATTAATTTGATTTCGCAAGAGATTTTGCGTGTATGAATTCCGGTTGAGGTTTTTACAATATTATGGTATAGACACACGCTCATAAATGAGCATGCTCATTACCGCTTCCACCCGCAAATCAACGAGCATGCTACTAGGTATCATTTGTCCGTCTGTCATGTCCGTCAGTGGCATTAAACGATTAGTTTCATATCCAAACAAAAAGGAACGGAGCGCCTTAGAAATAAATTTTGTATTATTGTAGAAAGCAATCACTTCGTCAATCGAATTTTAAACTACACAAAATAAATGTTTAATTTCTTCAAATGTTGCAAATTCACTTTGTGCAATCCATTTTATTAATGAAATAATTAAAAATACTTGTCTAGTATAGAAAGAAAGGCGTGGGTAGAAATGGAAGTAGTGGGGGGGAGAGAGGTGGAAAAGGGAAGGTGCTTAGAAGATCAACAGGGGGAGAGGTGGAAAGGGAAGGGGGGGGGGTGCTTAGAAGATCAATGACAAAAAATTAAGCACTTCCCCCCCTTACTATTTCCATTTCTACCCACGCCTGTCTTTCTATACTTGATAATTTAGTTTTAGTACATATAATGTCCTGATGAAGTTTCCCGTTCTCGAAACATGTTGATTTTTTAATTAAAGATTATCGTGGTAAAAACAAAGTGTTTTTAATTATTTCATTAAATGTTAATTTTTATTTAAAAAAATGTATTTCTTTGACTTCTTTCATACAGATTTATGCCTGGGGCCTTGCACTTACGGTCGCTAACCACAGAATTATTCACCCCTTTAAAACATCTAAATTAGAAAATCCTACAATTTACATTTAAAAACAAGATGGCAACCAAGAAGATTGCAAAACCGCATTAAAATGTAATCAGTTTGCGTCTTTGCTAAAATAATAAAGTAAAATGATTATAGCCCCTTTTGGCACCCCGCTATCGCAATATGCAGCTTTTTGCATCCCTTACCCTATCCCCGCACCCCTACTAACTCCTGCAACTTTCTGCACCCCTGCTAGCTCCTGGCGCGTGCTGATTTTGTAACGTGTAATGCAGATCGAGGGTTCGAATCCCGCACAAGCTCCTACAAAACAAACATCCCTCCGACTAAAGACATGATATATTTATTTGGGTCTATACGGAGACAAAAAAGGGACACCTTTTACGGTTAATGGATCCCTAGCATGGTCGATCGATAACTTTCGGTAATTTCTCATCGTTCCCTAGGATGCAGATCGCTAACTTACAAACAACAAACAGTCATCAACGCTTAGTCATTGTGATCTTCGTTTGCGATCTGCAGTCATGCTAGGGAACGATGAGAAGTTACCGATAGTTGTCGATACAATCCTTATCGATCGGGGGGGCATGACGACTTAGCTATTTGTACATGTCTGACTACAGTGCAGTCCTTGGCTAATGCAGTACGGATTAAGCACCAGGTGATCAAGTCAATGCCACCGAGCGACGACAATTTGCAAATGGCGGCGATTGTTATTAATACTAGTTTTTAATGCTGATTTCTGTGTGGGTTTACCGAAAAAATATTTAAAAAAAAAAACAGAGTGATCAGACTATTTTAAACTGTGAAGTTTACTTAGAGACAGCAGTGACATCGAAATTTGGCGGTCGTGTACTCAGGGCCTCTACTCTAGTCGGCCTTATATTTCTATAACTTCCTTTTATGAAAATCGTATTTCTTTAATATCACTTAAGCGGTCGTTCACACGAGCACAGGACAATAATATTACCCCTACCCTATTGGTATAATAGCCCATAATAATGTAGAAAGGTAAAGAAAACTTACAGTTTTATAACGCACAGGTTTCGAGTTTGATGAAAATATTCCCATTCAAGATGAAACGACTCGTTCACAAAGAAATTGAATGTTTACCTGTGGACAAAAAACAAAGCATATTAGTCACTGAGAAATAACAGAAAAACTAACTAACCATTTCCTGGCAGGGGTAGGCAGAGAGGACGGACCTCCAAACAACACACTCACTTCTTGCCTCATTCACATCGTCTCATACTTAATCTTCTAATATTCGGACACTTGACATGGCCGAATCAAGTATCTGATTCTCTTGATCGTGTCTTGTCTTACTCGGGCGTCCCCGACTTCTTCTACCATTCACATTTGCGTCACACATTCTCCTTAAACTTCTTTCTTCGTTCATTCGCTTTACATGCCAAAACCATCTAAACATCCCTATCTTAATCTTACACATTATGCTTACATCAGCCTTTCACTCTTAGCGGATCTCCACATTTCTCACTCGATCATACGGTTCCATGCCAACTCAGAATGAAACCAACTCAGAAAGGTCATTAAAAGCTATGAAAAAAATATTTTAAAATAGCCGGTAACCCTAACCTAACTTAACCTATTTAACCTTTTTTTTTCATCACTCTTAATGACCTTTCTGAGGTGGTTCTGAGTTTATTTCATTCTGAGTTGGCCGGTCACCCGATCACACATGATTTTACCGATTACAGGACAACTCAGAATGAACTCAACTCAACACCTCCTTTGAAAAGTCCTTAAAAGCGAAGACAAAAATATCCTAAAAATTGGTTGAGTAGGTTACGTTAGGTTAGGCCATAGGTTCTCAACGTAGGCGATAACGCCACCTTGTGAGCGTTTCAGACTTTCAGGGGGGCGGTAGAAGACAAGAGAAAATTAGGGGGCGTTTCAGACTTTCAGGGAGGTTGTAGGAGATCCATTACCCCCCCCCCCCCCCCTCGTTGTGGTAAATATTTCAGATTCACGACGACAGATGTAAGTAAAAGCAGTTGGGGGCGCTAGAATTTTTTTTTCTAAAAGTGGGCGATGGGCAAAAAAAGGTTGAGAATCTATGGGTTAGGCGATGAGCTACATATAATTTTTTTCATAGCATTTAATGACTTTTCAAGGAGGTGTTGAATTGAGTTGAATCTGAGTTGGCATGAAACCATTTTACCACATGTACGCCTCAGGTATCTTGTTCCTACAGCATTCAGTCTACTTTCATCTTTCTTTGTTAGTTCCATGCCTCATTGTCGTACATCAGGGTATGTACCAGCACTTTAAAAATATATATGTATGTATACATTTTGTATTCGTATTTTAATCATCATTCAAGATGATAAAACGTAATGAACCCGGATTAATTTTTAGTATTTGCGTTCTGCGAGGGATGCTGTGTGGACCAACATGGTGGCACACTTTACCACCCTTAAATTCTGAAATAGGGGTTGTTATTATTATTATTACTATTCAGATCCAGGCCAGGGGTGGCACTATACGCGTACAGCCGGCACGAGACACTTCCCACTAACAGCTGTACACAAATAACGGGACAGAATTAATGCGTGGGGATGTTTGGCGAAGGTATAACTAATAAAATGATGATTGATCTTCTTCACAACAGCTTCTGAGGTCGTGCCTGATGATATATGAGCTGAAATCATGGAAGACACTGAAGTTGCTGATGCGTCACATTTCTTTGTTTTTTTATTTATTTTATTTTAGTAATTTGTTGATCATAGTTTACAAATTATACTTTCATACTATAATTTTAATTGCTTAAGGCGCCGCATCCACGCGCAAAAAGAAGAAAATGGTGAGATATGTAATTACTTATTACGAATGTTAGAGGAGCGCGCTAATATTTAAAGCTATAAAATCGATGCGAAAATTGTGAAAATGTTTAATGAAACACGACTCGGTTAAAATAGAGCAAAAATCTCGTGGAAGGCGTCTTAAGTATCATTTAAAGAAACATTGTGAATTTTTTTCACAACCTTTTTCATAACCTGTAAAATAACTGAAATAAACGTGTTTATAAATAATAATTTTCGGAGCATACTTTGCGATTTTTTTCTATCGAGGGAATTTCATATAATTTGCGTTTCGGCGTGGAACGCGTCTAGATAAAATAACATATATTTTTTAAGAGCTTTAGAAATCGGTAGAAATTCGGATAGCGGCGGCTTAATGTGTGGCTCCTAAAATACATTTATTTAATTATTGTTTGAAACATTTATTACATTAATGATATTGCCTTCGGGATGTGCATAGATATTAACATTTCAATTATAGATGTTCACAGCAGGCGTAAATAAAGGTTTAGTTGTTACTAGCTGAAGTCCCCGGCGATGCCCGAGCTTTACAGAGTTTTCGAAACGAAATGTAGACGGTGACCTTCCTCTTGTTTTCTATTTCTATTGTATTTCAGCGCCCTTGAGGTGATTTTTCACAAAAACGGCGCTATATAAATCATCCAAATATTATTTTGAAAACCACATGAAAATCTGTTCATTAGTTTTTGAATTTATCGCGAACAGGCAGACAGACAGGTTTGTCTTGGAGGCGGATGAGCAGGACCCACTGAACCCCAGATTCCTACCCACCCCTTAAACCCTTTTCCTTCCCAGAACTCTCCTCTCATTCCCTTTAAAAAAAACCACACAGCATCCCCAAAGATGACATTTGCCCTGAGGGAAATCATTTTCCTTAGGGCCTACTGTGCGGAGCTCATGTAAAAAAAAGACGGACGCGGCGGAGGACTTTAATTAATAATATGTAGAGATGGAGATGTGGAGATGCTACTAGTGAAGAAACAGAAATAATAATGTATCATTTAATATCAACGGTGTAAATATACCATTAAAAGTCACAGTTAAAAACAAAAGAAATGATAAAAAAAAGAATATACAATCTTTTCAATTAAAATTAATTTTAATACAAAAAATTTATATTAATTGAAAAGATTTGATAGCAGAGCCCTTCTTGTTTCTACCTTCCATGCATTTTATAGATCCGCCACATCTGCGTATCTATTACTGACTTCATGCAACCTAGGTACAAGCGGGTGTTTCGAATACTCAGTCCTGGAATTATTGCATTTAAACAGGATTTTGGAACGAGTAGCTCTCGTGGGTATATGAAGTTCAAAGAGGTTAATTAAATCAGGAATGTCTATACAATCATTTAGAATTTTTAACATAAATATTAAGTCGGATATAATTCTTCGAACTGAGTTTTAATAAATTAAATTCTTTCATCAAGTGATTAAACTTTTACATTTTCAAAGAGAATACTGAGTTTATACAGGGTGTTAAGGGACGTACTTGACTTACTTTAACCAGTGATTCCTGACATTATTTGGAGTAAAAAATGTAAATGAAATTTTGGTCTCCGGTGACATTTTTGATGTTTTTTTTTTTTTTCTACAAAAACATAAAAAAATGGTAGTTGTTGAACAGTTGAAGGCGGGGTAAGGGGTTCGTCGGACACCCGGCTGAGTGACCAGTGATGACATGCGGTAGAAAATTTTTTTTGTTTGATTTTGAAGAAATTTTTTTGAAAAAAAAAAAATAGTCTACAAAAAAGTCACCGGAGACCAAAATTTCATTTACATTTGTTACTCCAAATAATGTCAGGAATCACTGGTTAAAGTAAGTCAAGTACGTCCCTTAACACCCTGTATAATATAATAAGCAAATTAAAAAATAAAACATTGCAAGTTTACTGTTCTCCAAGCATAAACATTCTAATAAAAGTTTGTTTATCTGAAGTGACCTGCCAGTATATTCTGTATCTTTTTGTAAATAATTACATGTCTAGGAAGTCACGATTGCACAGCGCCCTTTGGGTGATTTTACACAAAGACCGCGCAAATAAGTTATCTTATTTTCATAATAATGTTGTTGACATTTTTAATATAAACAAGTCTTATAGTAGAATTTATATCAGAAAGAAGAACAACAAATTTGGATACGTTTTAAGATTTTCACGGCCAAAAGGATTTTCGTTATTTGTTTTTGGGGTGTTATGCCGTGTTGCGCTACCTCCTTCTTTATCCAACGTTTCGGACATAGTCGCAAACGGACTTGCCCCTGGCTAGCATAAATACCACGTTTTAGTGAACTCTCTATTCCGTTACGCGGCAATGACGCCACTGCTTGTCACGTTATTTTGTACCGGTGAAAGGTAGTGGAGCTGGCGACACGGTATCGCTTCGAAGTAAATAAGCACACACTTCACCACTAAAAATTACACATCTACCGGATCTGCCCTGATGATGGACAATGCAAAGATGTGCGAAACGTTGGCTAATACTTATTTCACATGTAGTATAGTAATAACTTATTTCACATGTATTATAGTACTTTTCCCACACCATTTTTTTTTTTATTTCAATTCGTTTTTGATTGTACTTTTGTTCTAGGTTTGGTTACGATTGTGATTTTGTTATGCACATTTATATTCAGATGTTCTTTGTTAAAAAAAAATATATGTAACAGCCCAGCCGGGCGTGAAATTCTAAATAAATAATTATAAGCGGAAAATATTGCGTGTGTAATGATGGATTACTTATGTAGCAGTAGATTAAACCCACGACGCATGGGTGGGAAATCGACGCAATTCCCCACAACTCCACTTATCTCTGCGAACTAAAGTGTTTGCTGGTCTCACCGGTGCCTGGTTCACATATGGGTACCACTTTTGCACTGCGCAGTATTGAACTTACAACCTCCTGACTCAAAGTCAAATGCGTAGATTCCGTAGAATGTTACAGAAATATAAATACTGTGGTTATCGTCCAATTCGAAATATTTAACTTCATTTTCTACCTGTTATTTTATATTTAAAATCATCTTGATTCATTTTCGTCTATGGACTCTTTTACTTTAAATTTTAGGTTTGTGTCACATTTTATCTTCATTTTTCTACATCAAAATTGTCTTTGAATAATTTTATCTATGCTTTCCCGAGAAGAAAACGTGTCAATTCATGAAACCTAATGTGATCAATCCCTTGCAAAAATTCTATCATTCAATTTCTAAAAGCAATAAAACCATCATCTAAAATCATCTCACCTTTATTGCAAGTTTATCTGAACTATTTACACTCAATTAAATAATACACAATAAAATTTTAAATAAGTGTTTCATTCAGAGTATAAACCTCCAACATTACTGTAAGATCAACCTCATTGTTTTGGAAAACGAAAGAAGTCACAAATTGAACCGTACAGTGAGATTTAAAAGGAAATGAAACATATATATAGACATATGAAAAAATCATCACCAAACCCCCGCAGGAAACAAGTACAGGCGACAAAAGAACATACGCAAGCGTAATTGATAAGGGAAAATCAATATTACCCAAAGAAAATCTACCTACAATAAAAATAATTTCAAACAATAATGAAAACGCGGACCAAATAAAAGTAAACATTAAAAAAAAAAACAGATAGATAAAAAAGATAGAATAATCATTAATACGAGTGTGCATGACAGACGCAAGGCTCTTAATACTGTTTTATATTGGACAAGAATTTTATTATAGAGCTAAATAAGGGACACAGGGCTCTACGCAGCAGTGTCCTCCGATAGTATTTTATTAGCTCATATTAAAAGGTGCCTAAATTTAGGCTGACTCAAGCGCCTTTTGGATCCGGTTTGGCCGTAACCGTAATCTTATAATTTTTGTCAGTCTAACACTGGATGCAACAGATTTTGTGACATCATTTCAACATAGAAAAAAACTTAACTAAAATTATTTATGAAGCGTCTCAAAGTGAATCGAATCATTTAATGCAAGAGCGGTTTGAAGATCTTCAGACCATGACAGTGAACAAAAATAATTATGAACGAAATGTCACGATTGTAGACTAAGACAAAATAGATTTACCCTCAAAGCTTAGAGAAGGCACATGTTTATAAAGCCGCTTAAAATACGGGTTAGCGATATGTATAATCGAAATATTCAATTTGAAATAAAGGTATGATTAGATAACAGACAGTGGCGGTCCTTCCCCCAAGTCAATTGGTAAAAGACCTCCCAAAAGTATAAGATGATAGTAAAATTATAAGATGTTGGTATGAATTGCTATTCCTCAATCAACATTCTACTAATTTTATGGATATCATTCTCCTTTATCCAGAATGTCGAGCTTTGATTTTTTTGGTGTAAAACTAAATGACTTTCGGCAGTCGATACGCAATATTTAAATGCTTCTTCATGCTTTGACTTGTAGTGTCTTCTATATGTACTTCTTACTTTTTATATTGTCATTGCTATTAATTTATACGTGCTCTCCCTTCACTGTCATCTCTGTTTTACTTTATTCGTGTTATTCAAAGATATTGAAATATAAGTAGATGTTCTATCTGCTGTTTTTACTATGTCGGTCTGCGCTTCCGGGTGTCGCCGATATTGTTTACCAATTAACAAATAAACTAAAAGAACAAATAATTAACGAATAAACCAAACGAACGTTAAACTAAATGAACGAATTCTTTCCTTATTCAAAATATATTGTTAACCAATATTAATGCACATTTTCAAAAAATCAACGAAATGAACAAATTCTTTTTGTATGAAAACTACGCTAATTAGCGCGTAGTCCGGCGACAGTTGCGCGGACACCATAGCATATCTCTTCTGTATTTGAATATCTTTGGTATTATTATTATGTTTTTAATGTACTATTGTCCGTAAATTAATAAATAAAACATAATATTACGCAAATCGAAACAACTAGTTTTATTCTAATGTATTTGAAATCCACCGGCAAGTTGTGACATGAACAATAAATGGAAGCTTTCTTTTCAACGCACTATGATTGGCTGGGTCAATTTACGAAATGTACCAGTATCATTTTTCTGTCTCTTTATGCGGCATACAATAAACGAGATGGCGCTATGTCGTCTAATAAAATTGTTTTCGGATTCTGAAGACAGTTTGGGTCATGGCCGTGAGTGAGAGAGTATGATAAAATTATGAGTGTGAAAGAGATAGTTTGATAAACGTAGGTTGATTTTGCATATTGTAAGCGTGTCGCATGAAATAATTTACTATATTAATGTAATTTTACTCTCAAACTCGTGAGGTACTTCTTCCTATAGCCGCCTCTGATAATAGATGATCTTTTTATGGAAACAAGGCGCAAGAGACCCAACTATGTGAGGCCAATGGGAGGTGGGTAGGGAATGAAATGTGGAGAGGAAGATTGGGAAATAGTTACTTAGCTATTTAGATCAGGTAACGTTTTCATGCTTGGTGGTTTTTCACCAGAGCGATACTGACAGTACTAAAACTTTTTTGGGCGTTTTACACGAAGCTTTTACTATTTGCGTATACCGATTTCCATACGGAAACTACACTACGATCTTGAAAAAAATCTTTTCTTCACAAGATCATTTTTTTTAAAAGAAAGACAAACATTCCCGGGTTACGAATAACCCGACAATATTTGAAAATCTCCCACTACCACCACAGTAAGCGGAAAATGTTTCTTGTGTCGTGATGGAGGAGCCAGTCGAAGAATCGACACGCGACAACCGGGTGGGACCCAAGAGCGATGCCAACTCAGCCACTGACCGGTATTTTTAGTTTTCAAACAGATAGTTGCCATTGGAGAAGAAATAATAATTTGGGACGCTAGGTACCTACTAAATCATCAAATAATGGCAACTTAAACAAAACCATCATCTTAATATGAAAACATCTGTCAATTGACAACGGTGAACCGTACTACACGCTCACGATCAGTGCGAATAATATTGTTGTCTTTTTTAATCAATATTTTAAATATAAAGCGAAATAAACGTGTATTATTTCCACATTATATATCTAGTTACGTAAACAAAGCAATGTAAAATGTAAACGTTATAACAATGAGCTCTATACTTTGTTAAAGGAGCTAAATGTCGCGAAATTTATAAAACTGGGAAGACTTCGGTGGCTGGGTCATGTGGAGAAAATGACCGAGCATCAAGCACCAAAGTCCCTGCTGAACTCAAGACCAATAGGGCGAAGGAGCCTGGGAAGACCAAGACTAAGATGGAGCGACAACGTCCTCAAAGACATATCTATCTTGGAGCTTCTAAACTGGAGAGAGCTGGCACAAAACCGAGATGAGTGGAGGAAGACTCTTGAGGAGGCCAAGACCCACCAGGGGTTGTAGAGCCAATAGTGATGATGATGATAGTTACGTAAACAGTCGACAGATCTGATTAAATCATCTGATTGATCTAATTGAAATTACTATAACAAATGAAAATAAATTTCCTCTATGGAAAATCACCAATCCTCACAAAAATCACTAACCCATATGGAAAATCTCTAATCCGTACGAAAATCACTAACCCATATGGAAAATCACTAATCCATACGAAAATCACTAACCCATAGGAAACTGGAGGAAAAAAAGCATCGAGTAAGATGTCTAGAAGTGTTGCGCCCCTAACAAGTAAAAGTGACTAATCGGGAAAAGGGGGATGAAAACGTCTAAAAGGGGTAGAAATTCTTGCTTTTAAATTAAGTATGCAAGAATTAAAATCATTTTAATACTCGCTTGTACAATATATTTGAGAAAACCGAATTTCATTGTCGGACATTCAACAATTCAACGCCACGTTGCAAATGCACAGGGGGTGTATTTATAGAAACACATAATGTATAATGATCCTATATGAATGACTCGGTCCTTCCCCTTCCCCTCTTTACAGGACGCAGGGATTATGTTGGTATTGTGAGGCAATGGTACATTTAATACTGCACGCTGTGCTGCTTTATCACTCCTTACTTCTTCGGGCACCGCACGTGCTGTTGGTTGATTGGCTCTACGACTAAAACACATCCGGGGAAAACTGCCCTGTTTATGAAGGAGGGTAGTGTGAATTCGCCAGTGTTTGGTGTTGTGGTGTCGTGGGACGGAGTTTAGGGATGAACAGTACACACTCCTGATCCCGACATTGATTTGGTAGCCAACTTTACAATGGGAATAATTTGGCGAACGCGTGTTTGAAAGTGAACAGATGAAGTTCATATAATGTCAGAAGAGTTTGGGATTGAGATGCTGTATGTCAGAGATGGCGAACTAATTTCGTTGAATATTTTAAAGAATATGCCAAAATCCTTTTTTTTAATCTTCACGTTTCAGATAATTAATTGACTGCTTGTTCAAGAGTACAGACAAATTCACCGCACGCAATTGTAGCATATGATTAAGGCCCATTTTCCACCGGGATACGCAAGTATCCGATACTCTTGCCGTGTACTGGCGTCGCAAATAAATTGTCGCGCACAGTCCGTAGAAGTCAACAGTCGCTACGAAAATCACGAGGACCGCGTCGCAACCAATCATGGTCGAATTCTCGAAAAGTAAAAACTAGAATGCTTTCATTACCTCACATACAACCAAACAGTTGCTGTAGCAGTCAATTTTATACTCGTATCTTGTCATTCTTTGTTACGTTACACGCATTTTCACAAAATGTATGGCCAAAGTGAAGTCACGTTTAAAGACCGACGACACGAACCTCGCCCGACTAGTCAAAGAGACTGAAGTCGCCGACGAGTTGACAAAATGTCGACAACTTGCGCGTGGATACAAACCTCCGTACAAATGTATGGCGGTTGTCGCCAAGAGAACTTGAAAAGTCGAATATTGGATTCTTGCACATCCCTGCGGAAGAATGGCCTTGACCTGTGAGCAGAACAATGAAATGGGATATTTTATTCATACTTTTCTAAATACTAAATTCTAACTTTGTCAGTGAAATCAAAAAAAAAAATTCGGGCCTAGGTTCGCCTTTCCTGCTGTACACCCTTAAGGGATCGGTGAACCCTTTTGTAACCAAAATGGACGAGGAAAATATTCAATTTCTGTTCTACAATGTTTGGGGGAAGTTCGTGGTGACAACATTAAGATTTTAAGATTATAGCTGGTCAAGCATGGAATCAGACGTCGATTCGTGAAGTACATATGTTCCCGGATATAAATAGAGTGCTTTTCATCGATGTGCTCTGTGGTCTGAACTTGTCCACATTTATATAAAGACGAATCCTCGAATTTGCATTTATAACAGCATGCCTCGGTAGCAGCAATGACTGCACCGAATACGGTTTAACATAGTCCACACTTTTCGAATCAAATAACCTTGCAAATCAAATGGTCCAATACACAAAAAGTTTTAATATTTTACAACAGATCCAAATCCAAAACGGAATTGAAAACAAATTATAAAAAAAAAACCGTATATATCTTTCGACAAATTGCGAAGTATCGAGGTTAGGGAGCCCAGAAATCGGGAGATTAAATTGATTCCATTGCCGTCATCTTCTTTTCTATTGTTGTTAAGTTACTTTCCGATATTACCAAGTAGATACCTACAACTACACCTAAACATAAATATTCAGAGGTATCCCGCACTAACATTACTACCTTTATCTACCGTTCGTTTCAAATTCCCAATAAGCCGCCTATCTGTTTCAATTTGTAGCCCAACCCATTTCAATGCCGCGATCGGATTGAAATAAACGATTTACAATGAAATGTAATAGAGTCGAGGTGACGTGGTAATACAAACGAGGGGAAATCTTTCCACGAGCCCATTGGTCTGTCTACTCTCCATCTCTCCACACCTGCCAATGGCTTCAAATTGTTTATCTGGGACATCTGATTAGAATTTAATTGGATTTATGTAATTTGTAACCAGATGGAAGAGAAAGGGTAAACAGATAAGATAAGCATTATAATAATTAGATCCAGAGATAGGAGAGATAAAATAAAGCAAAACATAAGTTTAAGCTTCGGGGGTAAGAATCAACCGTTTATGAGCAACAATTTAACAACCAAGAGAAAAATATAGCCCATTACTAAAATTACCTTAATCGGGAAGGAGGCAAGATAACGGTTGTTTTTATTAAGACGATATAAATAAAAGATCAGAAATATATTCACGTAAAACCAGTTTTCTATTTTTATTTAGTAACTATATATTTATTATTTTTTACATTTTTTTATCAAACGTGTTAGGTATATATATAAAATAGAAAATATATTCGTAGTCCTCCTCATTAGGAGATCCTGTGCTCAGGGGGTCTATGCTTTGGATAAGTTTTCAGCGACTTCTATGGTTTAACTTCATTGTTTGGATAAGGTTTTCCAGAAACTTCTATGACGATGTTTTAAGTATACTAGTAAGTTCATTTTCCGATAGTTTCTCCAGCCAACATTTAATGTCCTTAATGTAGCTACTTTTTGTTTTAATTTGTTTGATACTAAGTGGGAGTTTGTTTTATAACTTTACTGCTAAAAATTCAGAACCTCTTTGTCCAAATGAAGAGTTACACTTTGTTATATTAAGTATGTCTGTTTGTTTGGCTCTGGTTTTATGAGCATGTGAGGTGTCTGTCTGTGAATCATTTTTGTGGTGATGTACTAGAATGTTTTTGGCATAGATTTTCTGTATACTTGGAACATCAAACTGTTTAAAAATTTCTGTTGTTGACGTCCTAATGGGGATCTTTAGGATGGTATTTATGATGCAATTCTGAGTTACCTTAAGTTGTTTTATGTGATTAGATGCTGCTGAGCCCCATCCTATTATTCCATATTCCAATCGAGAGTAGCATAAAGCAAAGTTTGTATTATTATTTTAAATTAAATAAAGTGTTACTTTATTTATGCTTCTATGTGATGTGTGACAATAACGCTTTTATCTAATGGGCCTTGTACCGGACGGGACGACGAGGGAAAGAAGATTCCGGACGTCTTCTTCCTTTATTTTTAAGAAAAAGTTAAATATATTTTGTAAACGAAGACGAGGATGAGTTCCCTCACAGGCCGTCCTCGTCTCCTTAAATAACGTAGGCTTAAGGGTTAGAGGCAAATGATATGATAATAATTATGTTCACAATTGTAATGTACCCCGTTTGAATAAAGACAAGTTCCCTTGGCCCCAAGAACGGGCTCCTCTTGGTTGCCTTCGCCGGGGGCGAAATCCCCCCGCGTGGACGGGCGGGCACTGCTTCCTACCCTTCCCCTCACCTACCCACCGGGCGGACCAATAGGAACGCTCCGTCTGGGGGAGTAGGTATTTTTGAATCGGAAATACATGAAAGGTTTCGAATGTTTTGTCAAATTATGAGAGTTCGGTCTAATCTGTCACCGAATAAATGATATGGACAGATAGACCGGACTCTCCTTTATGTGAATAAATATCTCTGGTAAATGTACAATTAATTATGAATTAGATATTTAAGTTTCCCTGACAAAATGTGGGTGCAGGGACCCCAATGAAAGTTACTTGACATGCCATAATAAAATTAAATAAATTACTAGGGGAAAGGTCATGGGGGTCAGACATAAGAGAAGGATAAGGGGAAGAGCTGAGACAACAGCAAACTCTGCTGTATAGCACACAGCAGAGGTTACAGCCCGCCAAAGCTCGGACCGCCGGAAAAGTGGGCAAAAAGTTCGGGCCCGCCCGCGCCGGCGGCAAGGGCAGGGGGCTGGCTATAAATAGAGAGGTACCCCAGCATTCAAGAGCATTCCAACGCATACACGCATTCTTACAACTCGATCTGGTACCGTCTCAGCACTTCTCCGCCTCTTCTGCCTGACCTAAGGACCTCACCCCGGACTTGACTTGAAACTTGGATTTCATTTCTGCCCCCCCCCCCCCCCCCCCCCCTTGGACGCTGCCTCTTCCTCTTGTGGGCCATCACCGGGGCTTTATTCACGAGCATCTTGGCGGCTACCCAGGACTACCCAGCCCCCCTATTTTACAGTCTATGTGAGTGGCGGGAAACGTCGCTTACAGGCCTTTCAAGAAAAAAAAAACCCATTAATTTACCAAATTTCATACCCCGTTGCACAGAAAACTCCGTGTTTTACGTCTGACTTCAATATCGAACGTTATTAATACCCCAGCGTCTGCGTGGTTGAATTTCAGAACCCAGTTTCGACTGCATGTTGACGCCACGCCGTACGCGTTGCGCCACAAAAAACATCTGTGTACGTGGAATTTCAAACAAAACTACAGTTGTAATTCGGTTTTGAATTTAAGAATTCGTCACAAGATGTCGCCTCTTACATTAATTACGTGAGCTCAAAAGGTGGGGGGGGGGGGGGGTCCAGCAAAATCTCACGTTACTTGAAAAGAATTTACGAAGTGGCCTAAATTTATCTAACCAAGGGGGGGAGGGGTCTAGATTGGAAGAAAAAGAATTTAAGTATCTTTCCGGATATGGATAGATTACATATGGTGTCATTGCTTGTCACGGTTACTTTAACTCGGTGACTAGCGGTCACTGGATCACAGTGGTTCCGAGGAACTGGCTATTTTTGGAAACAGTTCTTATCGGTTTTATAAAATGGCTACCTACACTCAAACTGGGCGAAGGCGAAGTAAAAGCCGCCCGCAGGGCCTAGCAGTAAAAACCTGCGGAGCGGATTGGACGATTTTACGTTATTAGATAATTTTTGGGGCTTGGAGTGGTGTTGCATTTAGATTTTCTCGAACCAATGACGTTTCGGACAACATTGTAGTAAACTTACATTTTTCAAAACTGCCCCGATAAAAGATCCTGCAAGGCTATCCGAAAAGTTGGTTCCAGAAGGAGGAAGCGCAACTAGGTTTAATAGGCATCCAAAAGTTAAACAACAAAATCCACTTTGGCTTAATAAATTATAGGGATAAATAACGTATTTTTATGTGCTTTAAAAGGACCATCAAATGGTATCAACTAGATGCAGCGTTTCCCAACCTTTTGCAGCTACGGACCCCTAGGAAATCAAGCCCAATTTTTAAGGACCCCCTTAATATGTCGCCTAACTATGTCGTGTAACAGTGTTTTTATTTTTACCAACATAATTATTTTAGCAGGTAATGCCCTCCTAGTTGTAAGCCACTTGTAGTATACAGGTATAGATTAAATGTATAAATGAATTATTATTTTTAATTGTGAAACTAACGTTTTAAGACAAGATTTTTATGCATAGCACAAAGGGTAACCGTTGGCGTCATGTATTTTTTCTCGGAAGATTTTTCAATGTGGATGAGTGTTTCAGGCTGATAATTATTGCTTATAATAATTGTATAAATGAATGTTTAAAGCGCCCTTGAGGTGATTTTCTCACGAAAATGGCGCTATAGAAGTCATCCAATTATTATTATTATCTAGCCAGATAAAATATGGATTTATCTTCTTCATGCGCGCCTGTACCGTGTACCGGACATAGCCCGAGCACCGTCGCGACGGTGCTAAGGGGGAAACATTAATTACGTGAGCAGTTTTTCTTCCAATCTAGACCCCTCCCCCCCTTGGTGAGATAAATTTGGGCCACTTCGTATACTCTTTTTAAGTGACGTGAGATTTTGGTGCCCCCCCCCCCCCCTTTTGAGCTCACGTAATTAATGTGTGCCCCCTAACTGACACACTGTCATCCCACATTATTTCATGAGTTGACATAAAGTTGTTCAATACTTCCATTATTGTTATACACCTCTAGTGTGCGAAGGCAGAGGCTATAGGAATAAAAAATCCTCACTTATGCTGTAGTTGTGTTCATAACGAACATATGCAAGCAAATTTGCGGCATTGCTAATATCTGTGCTCTTATCTAATTGCAAAGCATAAAATCTGCTCGCTTTAACATTTCATCAATTCTCTTCTTCACTGTGCTGTTGGATAACGTATAACGTCCTTTGAAGCTTTGTCTCCCAACATAGCCGAAAACCTAATTTTAGCGCACGGTAATGTTAATTCTTCAGCAATGTTGTGGGGCTTACCACTTTTTGGACCTAACAAGGATACTTGGTAGGACGCTAATACAACACTTTCGTTATTGTTCCCAGTAGCTGTCTTAATCAATGTTTAGAGTCTTAATCATTTGCATTGGTCCAGAGATGAGACTGCGGACACCCATACACATAACTGATTAAGAAACACTGCATTAGAGTATTAGTATCCAATCCACCGTATATGCGCGCAATATAACACGCAATTTAACAATATCGATATTCTTAATAATACTCTTGTGAAATACCGAAACGAAGTCAAACGTACGACCACAAATGTTAATTAAATTAATGCACAACTATAGAAAAGGTACAGCATGAGCATCTCCTGTCCCCATCCCACCTTCCTCTGCCTCTTGCCCTTTCCTATTCCTTCTTCCTTCTAATATACTTATATATTATTTTGTTGTTGTTGTTATTTTAATTTTCATTTAATGGTTATTACCAATTACTACTGTACATTATATCATAATAACCAACATTAGCATAAGAAACTGTTTTGGCTTACCTCATGTTTAACCTCTTGTATAACTCATCATGTATATAAATTGCTGTTTGTTTCTTACAATAAATAAATAAATAAATAAATTAGAGTGGCATTATATCCAAAGGATTTAGTTCACAAACATGTCAGCAGGTGAAGAGACAATAAAGAAAACTGTACACACATAGCAGTAAGAATATCACACCAGCAGTATTTATTGAAAAACTCGAGTCTAATGGTGTTATGACTCCATCTTTTAATGTAGATTTAAGCCGAGATCCGTGAGAATGAGTGCAAGAAGAAATAATGTTCACCAGCTGTAGAGATTTGATTAATTGGCTCAGGAAACTTAATCGGGAGCAGATTTAGCCTTTCAATGGAGGACCATATCCATGGGAAGATAATATAATATAGGACACCGATGCTGTCTTTATTACCAAGGGCGTTTTGTTTTTAAACCATGTTTATGTATGTAAGTGCAACGGGTTTAAGTGCGCCTAGATATTTAAATGCACCAGTAAGTGGTGAATTATTCATAAGGGTATGTGTCGAGAAACGTTTTTAAAACACTACAATACCCGAGTGTAAAGCGTGAAAGAGACAACATTATTTTGGAATATTTGTGTTAAATATAGACTGTACAATGTGCAATGTTTAATAGTAACAATAGTTTCTGTCTGCAGTGACTGTCGTAAATAGTGGAATTTAAACACAACTCGGACTTTAAGTACGGGTAGTTACAAAAAATTTGATGAGTTCATCAAATATTTGAAGTTAAATTTCACGTTCTATGGAGGTTCTATTCAAGTTCTGTTATTATGTCATTATAGTCCAGTTGCCGCATGAAACTAAAATAATCACAGAATTTGAATGAAACTTACACAGAATGTGAAAATTAACTTCAAATATTTGATGAATTCATCATTTTTTTTAAACAACCCATCCTTAAGAATTTTGATTGAAATAAAATATGGGATAAATAATATGATTAAATAGTACACATAATTAAAAAATATATATAATCGCATATTACTATATTTAACTTAGTAAACCTGTTGCGTATAAATCTACCTTCTTCGACTGCCTCGACCAAATTTCTCAAGAACAGGCATTAATATATCAATAAAAATAATTTTATCAGACTTTTATCGGAACAAATACTTTAAAGGTAATGTGGGGTAAATATTTTATGACGGAAATAACATAGCGATCCGAAGAAACGAGATTTTGACGTTCAAGAAATAAACAAAGAAATAAAAATAAAAAGCTGTACGGAATATATATGGGTCGCCAAACCTCACCATTAGATTTTTTGCTACTTTCGTTTCGTGAATAATTTGGGAGGCCGCCCTGGGAACCTTTATTGGATAACCAACACCTCTGCCATAGGTCACCCCAAGTGGTTCGCTACGCTTGGTAGCCTATTTATTTTCAAAGAATCAATAATTCAAATTAATAGATAACTTTGTATTAACCACTTAATTATTTATAAAAACCGACATGTTTCGTCAGCAAAGCTGACTTCTTCAGGGTTATGACAGAACTAATTTTAAAAATAAACATACATAGGTAATAGAGAAAAATAATAGACATAAACAATAATAAAATTTGAAAGAAAATAATGAGTAGGAGACAAGGGGCAATATAGAACAATTAAAAATTTAAAAGGGGAATAGATTTAATAATGGATCATTTAAAAACAATATTTGATTATTAATAATATTTAAATTTGCATTAACACTCTTTCTAATCTCGAAAATTTCTAATTCATCCAACTGAATGCCATTGACATTACAATGTATTAATTCTATTCCACTGTTAAAATTAAAGGTATGACTAGTTTCTATTAAATGGTTGGCAAACTCCGAGAAACTATTATTATTTGAAGCTTTCAATAATTACTAAGGAACGCAATAAAAATGCACCAAACCACATACACAGATAACGTTTTATTGATTTCCGAATGTAATGGCGCCAATACGACGAACGTGAAATGCAAGATACATTCCTGATAAGAATTTTCTTTAAAGATAAGTTCCAAATTTTAGTACGCCAAAATACAATAAGACATTAAGTTCTTCAAAAGCTTTCTTTGAAGAAATTTCCAATCATTAGTAAAGCAAGGTATGTATTCTGGTATTTAGGTAGACAGTTTGTTTACCATTAATAACAGCCTGGCATTCTCGTGGATGGAAAATATTCAAAAATCAATGGCCAGACTTAAAAAAAGTAGAGAATAAAGCTTAAGTAGCTTTTATCCATTGGTGACAGCCGAGTCACAACACGGATAATCCACATATTTCGGGTCTAGACACTCGTAACGCTGGTGCAACAAATTATGGAGAATGCATTTAAAAATAAAAGTCACCGATTAAGGATTAAGAATTATTATGATAAAAAGCCCATCTTCATTAGCTGAATGCACGGGATTAACAGTTAATAGACAACCCTGGTAACATTTGTGGGGTTCTTTATTTATAAATGTATCTCAACAGCTGTAAGATTGTTTTTGAAAGCCCCATCAAACTTCACAATTATTAATGTGACAACATCAAGACCTGGACTCCAATATTATATTCGAGCACCCTTTAGCATGGAGAATTCTAAAGAGAGCATTTTTACGATGGATACCGCTGATGGCTTCGTTCCTCAGAAAAAATGGCTACAATGGAGCTCTCGGCGGTAGAACTTTTACATTAGCTCCACACCGGAGGCTCTGAGGAAAAAAAATCCCTCTGAGTCTTTGTCAACTTTGGGGATGCTATGTGGAGGATTATTTAGAGAAAAGAAGAAGAGGAAGTTGTGGAAAGGAAAAAGATATAAGAGATGGGTAGGAATCTTGTGGGTCAATGTGTGCAGGAGTGATGAATCATCCCTGTCATTGCGGTGTAAGGCGATAGGTCGACATGTTAGGTTAGGTCTTCCTTAACCATTCTCTCCCGATCCGGCCCGCCACGCAGTAGGTGGGCAAACGCATTCGCCGCCTAGATTTAGACAAACCTCAACCCATTAACCCGGGCATCCCTGTTAAGTCACCAACCGAACTGATTTGTCGAGTATTCGGATAAACCGTGATTTTTCACGAATCTGCAGTGGATATATCACATAAGAGTTTCAAAAAAATTCTAAAATTATATATTTTCTGCGTCAAAAAGATTTTATTTTATATTTAATTAAAAAAAAAATTAAACAATAATTTTGTTTTATAAAGTGTTCTTCCTATCAATTTGGGAGGCAGGTATGAGTACCGCCACCCAGGGAACCATTTATTGAATAACCAACACCCCTGTCAAATGTCACCACAAGTAGTTCGCTACGTTTGGTGCCTTACCCCTAATAGGGGTGCCCGGGCTCATGGGGTGAGGTTGGTATAGGTCTTGGCGGCTGATGCTTTCGCCAACCTACTACTTGGCGGACCGCATCGCGAGAGACTAGTTGAGGGAGACCTTTTGACCTCTCTAGCCGAATTTTATGGTCCTATCGCCTTGCACAGCAATGGAAGGGATGTATTCATACGTTGCGTCAAAGCTACACATTGACCCCAGATTCCTACCCACTCCTCGTACCCTTTTCCTTTCCAGAACATTCTATTCTTCCTTTCCCTAAAAAGACCCTCCACACAGCATCCCCAAAGGGATTTGATACCATTTTTCATACCCTTTTCCTTCCCATAACATTCTGTTTTTCCGTTCCTTAAAAAGACCCTCCACACAGCATCCCCTGAGGGATTTTTTTCCTCAAGGCCTCCTGTGTGGAGGTCGTGCAAAAAACTGTGAGACGTCGATAAAGAATAACTCAATTTAGACCTTCACGGGTGAAAACAAAAAATAATTAACAATTTAGAATAATTATAATGAATAATGAGTATGACGCTTGCAAATGCCTTTCAAACGAAATAATAATATTATCTTTAAAATGCATCTACAAATAACCAGAGTCATCTCTGCGCCCCAGGTGTGCTCGGAAGCTGTGACAGAAATATATGCGCAACGGATATATTTTTTGTTTAGAAACGGGCAATAACTCCACCACGTGGCATGGCACGGCAGCTGTGGGAATGTTTTATTTATTGTCTTGATGCATTATTATTTTACTAGGTACTATTATTTCCCCGGAAGGTGTCGAGGTATTTGGAATGCATGTTTAACAAGAGGAGGTAATGAGAGGAACGCGAGGCGATTAGTTTTAGATTAATACTAGCTGGGGTACCTGGCTTTGCTCAGGAAGTTGATATGAGATTGGACTTATGTTCGAAACCCATGACAATCCTGCTTTTTATATCCCTACCATTGGGTAGCCCACCCGTACAAAAAAAAAGGCTTCGAATGGTCCACAATGTTCCAGAAAATTCCACAACATTTAAGAGTGTTCTGGAATGTTCCACAGTGATCTGGGATGTTCCCGAACGTTTCAGACTAATCCCGAACAATAGAACGTTCCGGGTTGTTCTGGAATGCTCTCGAATACTCCCGAATGTTCTGGAATGTTCCAGAAATTTCTAGAGGTCGAAACCTCAAGCCCTTATATAAACCGGGTCTCTTTTCTGAGTTTCTGAGCTGCACGCACATTGTACACTTTCTTTTATAATATACTAGCAGACCCGGCGACACGTTGCTGTGGCTAACGAAACACAACTCAAACATTACCCAACCTTTACAACCAACGCCATCTGTTACTTTTGGCAGCCCGCTGCTCGCTTCCCGCTGCCCGCTGCCGCTTGACCAGATATATTATACATTTCAACCAATTTACACAAAACCTTGACAAATTATTTACCTAAAAACCTTCCTCGTGAATAACTCTATCTATTGGTGAAAACCGCATGAAAATCCGTTAAAAGATCGAAATGCACATACTTCGGGGAGCGACTTCATTTTATACTATGTAAAGATATTGATTATTACATAGATGAGAAAATAAATGGCAGTGGTGTACCTAAACGTCTGGGCATTGATCTAGGGGTATCAAAAAGACAAATCTGTGAACAAATTAACAAATAATTTTAGTGTTTACAATAACGCAGGTACAGGCAAATCATTGAAGAGGACAGAGTGTAAGTTGTAATGTATTTGTGCAAACTGATACTATTGAAAGTTTCCAAAAACGTTTACAAACTAGTTTGGAACACCCGCCCGATCCATCTTAACCCTTAAATATGCAAATGTACTTAAAAAATCACAAAATTTATAAAACTGGGAAGACTTCGGTGGCTGGGTCAGGTGGAGAGAATAACCGAGCATCAAGCACCAAAGTCCCTGCTGAACTCAAGACCGTTAGGAGCTTGGGAAGACCAATGTTAAGATGGAGCGATAACGTCCTCAAAGATATATCTACCTTGGAGCTTCTAAACTGGAGAGAGCTGGCAAAAAACCGAGATGAGTGGAGGAAGACTCTTGAGGAGGCCAAGACGCACCAGGGGTTGTAGAGCCAAGAGTGATGAGTGATGATGATAATTCAAATATACTAGATGCGTAGCGACGTTTACCAATTGAATGCACTTGCTAAACCTACTGCGTGGCTGGACGGATCGGAAGAGACTGGTTAAGGAAGGCCAAATCTAGATCTCTCCAACCGGACTCCATACACCCATCGCCTTGCAACGTAGTGGGAGGGATTGACTGGATACTTTAACCTACAGATTCCTACCCACCCCTCGAACCTCTTTCTTTCTCACCTTCTTTTCCCTAAAAAGACTCATGACATAGGCCCTGAGGGTTTTTTTCAGGGTGTCCTGTAGGGAGCTTATGCAAAATAAAAGATTTCCGTGTAGTGTGTAAATGAAATTCGATAATTAAATAAATTATAATTTATACACGATACTTTTTGATGAATATAACTGCTGCTGGGTAGTATGATAATATGATATAAAAACAATTTTATTTAAATAGATAATATACTATTATGTAATAAACTTAATGCTTGGAGTTAACTACTTAATATAAATGTGATATTTATGAGCACCTAAAAACAAAACAAAAAACTATTCAGTAAGCATGGTAGGGAGGTAGGGAGTGAAGTCGGGTCGGTTGAACGGCTGGAAGCCAGTTTTAATGTAACTTAATTCTGGATCAGAGGTCAAAAACTGTCTTGGCGCATTGGGGACGGTTTTCAATTATATGTTTGGTAGATAAATTTAACGATTTTTGTTTATAGCATCTTTCCTAGTTACCTCCATTAGCAAAAAAAACTATGTGATTTACTCAGACTAAAAAACATTCAAGAAATTAAAATTGGTAAGTATTTAAATATCAGTGATTGTGGTTAATTAAAAAATTGAATTACAGTTAAAAGAAAAATTATATTATTTCGGACATTTTAAATTTTGAATGTGCGAGTGTGTAGTGCAAGTGATTAGTACACAAAGAGTAAACGACAGAATAAAGGACTCCCCAAGTGGTTCGCTACGTTTGGTGATTTAGCAGGGGTACTCGGGTTCACGAGATGATGAAACGGGTTTTGGCGGTGGATGCATCTGCCCACCAGCTTCGTGGCAGTCCGGAACCTAGAGACTAGTTGAGGGAGATCTTTAGCCTCTCCAGCAGGACTCTCGGAACAATGCCTTGGATAGGATGGATTCATATGTCCATCACTCCTGGAGTCACTGACACCCAGATTTCTACTCACCCTTCATACCCTTTTCATTCCCAGAACTTCATCTCCTTCCTTTCCTCAAAAGACCCTACACATAGTATCCCCATAGTCGACACATGGTCGCACAGGGACCCACAAGGTCGCCTGTGTGGAGCTAATATAAAAAACCTACCTAATCCTACCAGTGTGATACAAAAAATATCTCCCGATAACAGTGTAAACCTTCTTCATAGCTCAAAATAAATTACATCTAAGTATTTATTGGCAAATTATTGTTTAAAAAAAGTCACATAAAACAAACTAACATTGAACAAACGGGAAACGATTAATTTGGTGAGTAGATTTTCATCGGTCGACGACTATCTTAACAAAGAGGATTCCCGGATAACATTTCAGTGGGCAGCACGTGGAGTCAAATGGTACCACCGCTAAGAGGTTCACGAGAAAGAGGAGGAGGACCCGACGGAGCTATCAGCGGCAAGCACACACCAAGCAATCATAACGCACCGGGAACCATTGGATAAAACAAACTTTTATTACTGGCCCATTATTTAAATCTTGACATTTTAAAATTTATTCGTCCGAACGCATTTCCGTTTCAGATACAAATTCAATACCTGGGTAAACTACCTGCCTATGTAAATTATTTAAATTGGAATATTTTTTCACACGCAACTCCCTAAAAGAAGTGTTTTAAGTTTTGGATCGGATAATCCTATCTTTATGTTTTATTTATCACGTCACACCACGAAGTGTTCGCTTTCTAGAATGTATATTAAATAGAATCATACAGCGCATTTTTATTCATTTGTTCTGA
This sequence comes from Limnephilus rhombicus, assembly GCA_929108145.2. NCBI lineage: Eukaryota > Metazoa > Arthropoda > Insecta > Trichoptera > Limnephilidae > Limnephilus > Limnephilus rhombicus. Next base: position 45,282,302 of record OV815283.1, read on the forward strand.
AGGAGCATAAAATCTTCAACTGTGAGCTCTGGCGCCTTAAAATGTTTTGCTGCCTGGAATACTTAAGAGGGCATTATCAGAGAAAGCCTGAAATACGTCATTTTCAAAAAAGTTTTTAGACGTATCGACTCTTTTCCACAAAAAATTATAAATGGATTTCGAAAGATAGTTCTTTTATCTAGCATTCGTATGTAATAATTTTTTAGAATTTTTTTTAATTTTTAGTATAATAAGGTTATTCCATAGGTCGTTGGCAGATTTGTTAAATTTTCAAAAAAGTTTTTGTATTATACCACACCCATTTCAAATAATGTAATCATGCAGTAAAATAAATCAATATATTATCTAGCAAAGTTATGTATTAGAATTTTAATTTTAGTTTCAATAAAATCATTAAAAAATATGTACGTACATGTGTTTCTTGACGAAAATTGGTCGGTTTGTGTATTTATTTGCGCACTTACAAACTAATATATTTCAGATTTTTTTAACATTCTTATTAAATTTAGACATTATTGAAACATGGTAAATACTTATAATAAAAAAATAACTACAAAAAGTACATTATTTTAATAGTTTTATCATCACGCCTTTCAGCATTTTTGGATGAAGGTATAAATTAAAGCTAATTTGGATTGAAATAAATTCGATATTGAGTTATAATTTAAAAAAGCTGGTACGGAGAATAATTAATCTTTCTCATTGTAACCGTCCTGCACGATCGGAAGAACAACTTTCGACGAAATGTGGATTTTCGTCCGCTGGCTGGTTAAACGCTCTTAATAGTTACATGCTTATACTTTCAGAGCAGTAAAATATCCATTTTGTATTATTTCTACCATCTCTCCAGCGAACTCTCTCGGAACGTCGCGTTGCACCGCAGTGGGAGGGATGGATTCAAACATTCGTCGCTCCTGGACAGACTGACCCCCACTTCCTGCACACCCCTCATACCCTTTTCCCCCCATTCCGTTCCTAAAAAAACCGTCCACACTATCCCCAAAGGTAATGTAGGCGCCGAAGGAAACCATTTTCCTCGAGCCCTCCTGGGAGGATATATTCTAAAAACATGGTTATTCGATTAAAGTTGAAACTCCGAAAAACTTCGTTTATTGACATTAATAATGAGAAGTTAATCTAAAATGCTCGAATCAGCCGCTGGCGCCGGTGTAGTTGGATATCACGTCAGCCATTATTCCTACGCAACGACGAAACAGTTTAATAATGACAGTAATTAAAATTTATCAGTGTTTTAATTTACCTTTATGCTCCTCGAGAACGCCTGGACATAGATTTTTAAGGGTGGCCTGACACTTGGCCCCCGAAATTACAATTATTATAATTTAATGTGCATTATTTACCAATTTAAAACATAAAATCGACATTTTTTTTACATGAGCTCCACACGGGAGGCCCTGAGGAAAATAATTTCCCTCAGGGTCTATGTCATCTTTAGGGATGGTGTATGGAGGGACATCAAAATACCTTTGATAATAAGTTAGTATGGATATCAAACTAATGTACGTACAGTGTCGATTTTTTGTATTTATACGCTGGTATGGAGATAAAGTAGTTTTATCGTTGATGCATTTGAATGAAAATATATTTTATACTTTTGTTATTGGGCGGTACATCCTCCCTACACACCATTTCGGGGACCCTTAGTTATATTTTGCGTAAGTAGGTATATCGTATTTTCCCTAAACCGACTGCATATTGTATATTATAGCGTACATAATAGCGTTTCATAATTCATGAGTCACAGAAAAGGTGTAAAGATACACGTGCAAAAGGTGGATATGATAAGGTTTGCTGACGATATTGCTATGGTTGCTGAAAGCGAAGAAGAACTACAAGAGGCCTTAACAACCATGCAAAGCATTCTTCAAAACAAATACAACATGCAGATAAATAAAGACAAAACAAAGCTGCTGACTGTAGGCCGAAAGCAACATCAGATGAGAGTAGAGATGTCAGGAGTTCCACTAAAGAACATCAAGGAGTTTGTCTACCTCGGGAGCAAAATAACATGAGACGGTCGGTCTAAGAGCGAGGTCGACAGCCGTATACACCAGGCTAGGCTTGCATTTAATAAAAGGTCGAAAATAATATAATCGAATAATATAGAACTAAAACTGAGAATACTCCTCATCAAGACCTATGTATGGAGTATCTTGATGTACGGCTGCGAAACATGGTGCCTGTCCGAAAGAGATAAACGGAGACTAGAGGCTTTTGAGATGTGGTCCTATAGAAGACTATTAGGAATTTCCTGGAGTGACCACATTACAAATGAGGAGGTTCTCCAAAGAATCGAAGGAGGAAGGCACCTGCTCAGGACCTTGTCCGAAAGGCGTGCACGATGGATCGGCCATGTAATACGACAAGAAGGCCTCTTGCATGCCATAATGGAGGGTATGACCGAGGGGACAAACTCTAGGGGACGCCCACGCCGAGAGTACCTGGAGGACCTGCTGGTGGACGTGCGCTGCTCATCATATGCAGACTTCAAAAGAGCCGCACAAGACAGGGAAAAATGGAAGAGAAGAATAGAGGAAATTGCTGTAAACCAATCCCAGGATTGAAACCAGAGATAGAGAATAGCTTATTATACAAGGTGGACATTTTCAATTGCGACTTAACAAATACAAGGGCTCCGTAAAAGAATGTTTCTCTGATGTTTCGTGAATGATGTTATGTTTCTATTGTTTATATTTATAATTCTGTTATGATTGGATTTGCACGTACAACTTGTCTTTTTATGGTTACAAATGTATTGATAATTTTTTGTTTTATGTAATTTTTTTTTATATGTTTGGCTTCACATCCCTTTCTTATAAATTTACTAGCTGACCCGACAAACGTTGTTCTGCGATATAAATTATTTCTAGTGTATATTTTGGTTGTTAAATAAAAAATGACGAATGTATTGTAAGTGTGTGGGGATGGGATCTATGACAGAAAGAGGAATGTCTAGACGATGATCGCCGATAAAAGCAATAACTAACTAACTAACTAACTATAGTAGGAAAATGAAATAAAGAAAATCAATATGAATTTCGTAGAACAATTGAGTGAAAGATATTTTTGTCAGTCCGTCTTTAGCCAACACAAATAAGCTTGATGGTTTGCCCATGCGAGAATATGATGCCGAATGAAATATCAAAATGACGCGACGCTTCTCGTCTTCGCATTTGTGGTTGAAATTTTGATGAGGCGGACGTAGCGCCATCTGTCATTCAACAACATAAATAATTTCGTTCTGTTTGAAATACGAAAGACGGTTAAATTTGTTCATACAAAAATACTAAAACGGCGATTCAAAAATGGGAGGGTAGGGGTAGGAGGGTTAAAATTTGAGATTATAGGTATTTTTCGATGGCAAATAAAAAAAATAATGATTTGTAAAAAAAATAGAACATTTTTCTGGGTAGGGACACCCTAATCACCTAACAGTATAAAATATACTTTAAAACCTATTCTCATACCTACAAAATATAAATAAAAAATTTCATAAAAATCGGTCAAGCCGTTTCGGAGGAGTGCGACCACAAAACCCGTGACACGAGATTTTTTATATGTAAGATTTATTTCTTATTCCCTATTATGCTGTCTTATTAGAGGTAAAGTCACAAGGAGGAAATCCATAATTGGTTTTATTTTGGCTATTTACTCATGTACAAACTAAAAAAATGTAAACTGTCGATTTTCTGCAAACGTGTTAAGTAAATAAATGAACAAATATAATATGCCGGGGTATTAACTGTCTGTGGATAAACTGTCATGGAATCATTTCTAAGTGACGAACAGTTACAAAAATAAACCAATATAAAGATCTTGCAAAAAAAAACGTTTTGTTTCATCAGACTACGTATACACAATATCAGAGACGAATCATTAATCGATGAAATCAAATCTAAGAAGAAGGTAAAAGCAGTTCAATAACCCCATAACACATAAAATTTACATCATATTTCAATAATCTTAATATAGTCGTTGGAAAATGGCATTAAAAGCGTATAAATTTGAGTAGGTAGGTCCCTATTTTAACGTTATTTTAAGTACTTAATTGTTGGCGTGTACTGGCAATGCTGCTGAGTGATCTAAAGCTACCCATTGGGCCGGTATACCAGTGGCTTTTAAGTACGGCTGGGTAGGAATGTCGAGCTTAACGTGGCTTCGCACATCTATATTACACGTATTGTTTACGATTTTAATAGATGAACGTCTCAAACTACCGTCATCGCGATTTTTCAAAATGTCAACGACAGCAGTTTACTTTTAAGCGGGTTTAATTTAATATACCTGTCTTGCAGCATTATTTTCAAACGTTTTTAGACCTAAAAATTCAAAACGTCATTTTATATAGAAAATAAATGCAGTCGTCGAACCGAAGTCGTTCAATTGTTTCCGAAAGAAATATTTTGATTATTTCCATAAATGTTTTCATCTAATTAGTAAGGAAAAAAGTTCTTTCAGTCATATCAAATTTTATTTCCAACTTTTACTAGATAGGGCTGATAATGTCATTAGATTCTCCGAAAACACTCACATTGCGAAATCTGATATAAAACGCAATAAAAATTTCATCGGGAAAGAAGTAGGGAGGTAAGAATTCGAAACTAAAATGTTCGGTATTCTGAGATTCGGCAATGGAATGATGAGACGGGAAGCCGAATTTATTGGTGTACTTAATAAATGTTTGTCCGTTTGCCGACAAGACATGGGAATGCCTGGAGGGAAGAACAAAATACATTATAATGATATTATTACATGTAATACGAGGCATTAGGCAGGTGCAGTGTGCAAGTATGAGAAGATATTATGATATCTCTATTCTTACTAACTAGATTCGTTGTAAAAACGGTAATATAATGAATGAGAGTCATTTTTCAAAATTAACCCCCGAGTGGTGCGGTGAACTAAACTTACATAATTAGGGTCTATAATGGCGTATTGCTCATCTCACTAGGTGTGTGAAACGCCTGTGTTGAGATGGCAATTTACAGAACGGTTATCTATGATGTTGTTTAAGTAGTATTTTGAAAAATATTATGAAAGTGACAGGTTGATATAAAATATTTTTTTTCTTTAAATATACAATTCAAGTATGTTACATATATATAGAAGATTGCAGTAGGTACATGGTTACATATATATACACACAGTAGATATAAAGGTAAGTATGTTATTTAATACTCGTGATGGAAATGTTTATTTGAGGTGATCAATGATTTTACTTTTAAACGCATTTTTGGATTGCGTGTTTCTAATTTCAGGAGGAAGAGAATTGAACAGCTTTGTTGCATTATATTTAAAACTTCTTTGCCCGTAAGAGGTTTGACAAACTGGGATGTTAAAAGATTTTACATTTGACTCTCTTAATACTCTAGTGCTTATTCGTTCTTCAAACATGTGTGCATTTTTAAATTGATGAAGCAGGATATTTTTTTAATACAATTTTTGCAGGTTAGGAACATTTAGTGTCTTAAAAATAAAATCAGTGCTCGTTCTCAACGGGACTTTAAGAATAACCTTCAAAATTAGTTTTTGAATCTTTATTAAAGGCTCCAGGCAAGTATTTGTGGCACTTCCCCAGCTGATTATACCATATTCAAGTGATGATTGTCTAAGAGCACAGTAAACTTGTTTCAGTTGTTTTCTATTTAATATATCTCTAACATTTTTAAAGAAATAGACGAGTTTCCTCAGTTTTGTCGTTAGGTTTGTAACATGTACGTTCCATTTAAGAAGATCATCTATTTGAATACCAAGATATTTAATACTGTCAACTCTACTTATAGAAGGACGGGTACATTATGTAAAATTCAATAAAAACATAAATTTGACATCTTCCTTACCTAAAATGATGTATTCTTGCAATAAATGAAAAACTTTTAAAACTTGTGTAATCATAACACCAATAACTTTGAAAATAAAAATAATGACAAAATAGGTAAATTTATCCGAATTTTCACTTATACGACATCGTTTTACAGTTCCCCTAATGACAGCCAACGCTAGATAAAGTTCATTTTTAAAGTACTTGATCCGGGGTTTTGACTCGCCATTTTGACAATTCAACTGGAAAAATAAAAAATATTCGTAAAAAGCATTAACTTTGTGGCTCGCCATAATCTTTTAAAAGTATAAAATGAAGTCACTTTCGATGTCTGTGCGCTTAGATCTTTTAACCAATAGATAGAGTGATTCAAGAGGAATGGTTTTAGGTATATAATTTATTGAGGTTTTGTGTAAATTTGTTGAAATATACAAATAAAGGGAGCGGGCTGGCATGCGGGCGGTGTGGATTTTTAACAGATGGCGTTGGTTATAAAGGTTGGGTAACGGCGTGGCGTTGTGTTTCGTTAGCCACAGCAACGTGTGGCCGGGTCTGCTAGTTTACAATAAAAAAACACATAAATTTGTTGTAGACCACTTTTATTCAGTGGTCTACAAAAAATTTACGTATTTTTTATTGTAGAAAAATAAAAATTACGTAAATGGCGTGGTGGGTCTCGGAGACCCATATGACTCTCGTAAATAGACGCTGTCTGTCCTACTGCGCGATTTCAGTCCGAATGTAGGAAAGGAATGAGAGGCACAGAGACTGGCGAATAGAATGAGAGGGAGGGGGAAAGTTTCGAAGTGGGTTCTCGGGACCCATGATGCCGCTTGGGTTAAGGTTACCCTAAAGATTTATTTTCTTCTTCAAGCTTAGCAACCACACTTTGTGGCGTCATTTTTGATTAAATGAAAACAAATTACCTTGTATAACGCCACTATATAAACTATTTTATCGACTTGTTTAAAAAATAAAGGTACTTAAATGACTACCTACGTTCCCGGGGTGGAAGTACCCATATCCGCCGGCCAAATTGAAAAGGTAATAATATTTAGATTTAGAAGAACACACTGCATTGCTTAAAATGGTTTTAGCTTTATAAGTTATTCCCAGTTCTGTCGGAATTGCGATTCTTTTGCGTTATTTTGAAAAATATCTAAACTAATTCACAAAGTGCAGGAGTAACACATATAAAAAAACAGTAAGTAGGACGGGATATTGTACTGTCATTATGTATTACAATCTTACAGTAGCATCGTACGGATTTAATCAAGTTAATCTAAATGAGTTCTTTGCATGACTGAATCACTTTAAATACCCTCAAATCAAACATCAAGCGGATTTAAACAGACAATTCAAATTTAAAAGTTTGTCAAGAAATTTTATTACATAATAAGTACTTATACATAGGTGATTAGAATTAGGGATCTGATAAATTATTAATTAATTCCAAAAATCGAATCATTTTTGTGTTCAGTCTTAAGGGGCATTAACCAGCGGCCGAGAATTCAAATTTCGTCGAACGATGGTCTTGCGATCGAACCCTTGCAACTGTGCGGTTTCGATGAAAGATTAATTATTCTCCATAATAGCATTTTAACATAATAGCTCAATATCGATTTTATTTCATTCACAATTTGCTTCGATAAATACCTACATTATAAATGCTCAAACACGTGATGATAAAACTATTAAAATTACGAACTTTTCGTAATTATTTTTTGATCACAAGTATTTACAATTTTTAAAAAATGTCTAAGCAAAATAAAAGTGTAATTTAAAAAAAATATATATTAGTTTGTAAGACAGTAAATAAACAGACAAACTGAAGTATTTTCGTCACAAAACAAGGGCGCGGATGTTTTTTTAATTATTTTATTTGAACTAAAATTAAAAGTGTGAAAAGTAGCTTTCTCACATAATTTATTTAACTGCATGATTATATGGTTTGAAATTTATGTTGTATAATACAATATTTTGTTTGAAAATTTAACAAATCTGCCAACGACCTACGGTAAAACCTCATTGTACAAAAAAAAACATTTTTTTCTCAAAATTTAAAAAATAGATATACTAGATAAAAGAACAGTCTTTCGAAATCAGTTTACAATTTTTTGTGAAAAAGAGTCATAACGTTTAAATTTTGATTTAAAAATGACATATTTCCGGTTGTGTCTGGTTATTTCCCTTTTAACCTTCGATCAATAATGGACAAATTAATTTAATCGAGCTCGATGTGGAAAAGCTGGTTGGCTCATCACAATAAATATTGACGAGAACTGGATAATAATTAACAATGTGAAAATTATTCAAGAATTTTTAAGAAACATGATACATAAAATTTCCAGTTTTTTTCATGATCGTCCGCCATCTTTATTATAGTGATAAAAAAACCGTTTCCCCCGCCAATAATAAATCCGAACTTACGTAATTTTTTTGTGTTAAGAGGCCTTTTCAATACAAAACTGAAATTTGGATTTGAGGACAAAATACTTTATAACCACTTACATAAATTTTTATAACCACTCGAGCGACAGTGCGATTTAAAACTTTTTCCTCCGATTGCTCGTGATTTTTTGGAGATCATTTTGAATATTTTCTGCCCACATTAAAACAATCATACCTTTGAATTTTAATATGGAGACATCAAACTGATTATAGTTATATACAGCCAATGAATCCACCTATCTTTTGTCAATTATCACATTTTCGTAGGATTTATAAAAAAAAATTATAAAATCTTCAACTTTGGTCCAAAAACTATGGTAAAAAAATGTGGTCCAATTTTGGACCGCTGCGCTGTCAATCGCAGAAAAATGAAAGCGTCCATATTTTGACCTTAGTCGCACCAGGGGATCAAAAGACATGACGAATATATCTAGTACGGATAGGCTCTACTTTCTTTATTTCTGTACATTATAAAATATAAGTAATTAAAGAATACAAATTTTCATGACTTAACAGGCATCTTTTGCAATTGTTCGTGAGATTGATATTTATTTAGAAAGTAATCTTACCCAATCTACTATGAAAATATAAGAAACAAAACTAAAACATCGCAAAAAGGGCGTTTCGTATAACAAAATTTTAATTTTATCTTGGATAAATTTGTGTTCCAACGTAAATCGGTCATTTGTAGGCAAAATGAAAACCCATCGAATGGTTTTTTGAAGTGCTAACTTATTTAGCACTGTTGTGATTTGAAACACGGTGAAACGAACGAGTGTAATAGCGACACTAAAAAGAGACAAACACGTCTATATAATTTAGCCTGCGAGAGAATGAGATAGTATAATCGGTCTCCTCTTTGTGCGGTGCTTCGTAGCCTATTGGTATCCTCTTTGTGTGGTGTTTCGTAGCATATCCACACTTGTCTTCTTTAGTTTTCTGAAAGTTTAAATTCTACGGCGTGTGAATTGCATACTCTGTTTAAATACTTTATTATATTTGTAAAGAAGTAAGGTCAAAACGTTAAATAATTATCAGTAACTCACAATATTTGCCAAAGTTGGCTCTAAAATCATGAAAGTCGACTTCTTTAATGGCCTATATTGATATAATTGTATTATTTGAAACATAAATAAAATATGGTAACACACATCCGAACCACATATTTCAATTTTATGTATAATCAATCAAATTTGGTATCTAACATAGGTACCTACTTAAAATCCACAGACAATTCTTTTAAAACAAAAAAACAGCTGCCTGCTAATTTCATCAAACGCGCGAACTGTCAAATGTGCGAAGTTAAAATAGTCGTTAAGTTTTTTGAAATTATCAAATTTTCTTAATTTTTCATAACCTTCTACAAAGTATTAGAAAACTTTAAAAAAAGATGAATGAAATAGGAAAAGTCGTTCTAAAGTTATGGCGTGACCAAAGGAAACAGGGATTCATTTTATATATATATGTATAATATATTGAAATAAAAAGAATCGAGAATGTCAATGCATTTTCCGAAAAGAATAATAATTACTTCTGAACAGGTTGCTTAGAGGTCACCTTTCCAAGAAAAACCATGCGATCCATGTTACTATTCTTCTAGGAGCCTTTAGAAAATGGAAAGTTTGTTTTCATGGGTCTAAATACATTATTGTTTATTTGGGGCTGCCGCTGAGAGTTCCGTTGTAGTTTATGACGGAGCTATCAACGGTGTACCTTTATTGACCAAAGAAACCTTTTACAGGTTAAACTGACACCTTTCGTAAGAGCAAATATTCGCACGCTCTGGATTTTGGTCCTATTTCAGTAGAGTATTAAAAAAATCAAACCGTAAAAATAGATGTTTTTAATATTTTTATATTACATCAATTTTCAATTTTCGAACGAGTGGCGCCATGACTTGGGCCGGCCAGTTGTCAATTTCAATGTTTTTTTTGTTCGACTAAGGATTGAACCTTTCTCCCCAGGGACCGGAATCAACCAAAGTTAACAACATAGTCAAATCTTAATTAGACAAGACCGATATTTATTTCATAAATTAACTACTGTAATATCAGTAAGGTTCAGCTCGATCGGATACAGGAAAGTGGCTTAATTTCCACTTTCCGTTATTTGTTTTTGGGGTGTTATGCCGTGTTGCGCTACCTCCTTCTTTAGCCAACGTTTCGGACATCGTTGCAGTGTCCATCATCAGGGCAGATTTGGCAGATCCGGTAGATGTGCCGGATCTGCCCTGATGATGGACACTGCAACGATGTCCGAAACGTTGGCTAAAGAAGGAGGTAGCGTAACACGGCATAACCCCCAAAAACAAATAACGAAAATGCTTTTGGCCGTGAAAATCTTAAAACTTATCTAATTTCCACTTCATTCATTCAAGAAAACAAAACCAAAATTCAAAAGGTATTTTTAAAAATAACTAACTAACTAAACATCACGCCGTTTCCCCGCAGGGGTAGGCATAGAGGACGGACCGCCAAACAACTCAATCTTGGCACACACTCCTTGCCTCGTTCACATTCATATATCGTCTCACACATGCTCTTCTATTATTCCGACTCTTCACATGGCCGGACTCAAGTATCTGATTCACTTCTACAATTCACATTTGCGTCATATATTCTCCTTACACCCCTTTCCTCGTTCATTCGCTCTACATGCCCAAATCATCTGAGCGTCCATTCTTAATCTTACTCATTACGCTTACATCAGCCTTGCATTATTCGCGGATCTCCACATTTCTCACACGATCGTACATGGTTTTACCACACATACGCCTCGGGGATCTCATTTCTACAGCATTCAGTTTAAAAAGTATCTATATTGTTATGACAATTATTAATATGTATTCAGGAAAATTCACTAACGAGAAAAACCCCTAGAATTCATTGTATTAAGGATTATCAAACCTAATAACTAATAACACAGTAACTGATAACAATCAATATTAAATATTTAGTCAAATGTATGTATAATACAATCAAATGCATAAACCATTACAGGAAATAATTTATAAACATTTTTTTAAATGTAAAATATACCACTATGAAATAAATGCATATTTCTTTCTTTTCATAGAACTCGTTTCTTTTGACCATTCAGCTGAAGTGATGTTATAATAATTGTCAATATCCAGTCAATCGATTGATTTAAAAATTCTTATGAGACCAGAAGAAAACCATTAAAATAAATAACCGGAATTGTGTGAGAGAATATCCAATTTTAGAGAAGACACCAGGCCCCCTAGCATGGTCGATCGATATAGGTTTTATCGAAAATGTCGATAACTTGAAATCGCTCCCGAGCACGACTGCAGGCCACTAACTAAGAAATAACAGTTCACGTCAAATAAATTAGGAACCCTTAGTCGTTATGAACTGTTGTTTGTTCGTTAGCGGCCTGCAGTCGCGCTCGGGAGCGATGACAAGTTACCGACATTTTCGATAAAACCTATATCGATCGACCATGCTAGGACCCCAGGAGGTCTAGCACAGAGAAATCGATAACTTAACGATATCGGATCGATAGGCGTAACTTCCGATGATTTTATATCGATATCCTGTTGACAGCCGAACTGTTATTGACAGGGATTTAAATAAGAAATCGATGTACACTGGCAATACTGAAGGTGGTTTCTACGAATTTACTTCAAACGCATAACAATTACGTAAAAATATGTACAAATTGCCATTGTTGAATTGAAATGCTAACCTAAGTATGCATTGGCAGTCTGCATTTACTGTTTGACACTAAACGGAAGTAAATTAGTCAATGAGGTCTTTCGTCATATTTCATGGGTTCCCAAAACAAAACTTCCGTGCACATAAAGCAGCGCGTTTTATAAAGCGTAATTTTTTTTATAATAACCTAACAAATGCCATAAAGGAAGCCTCAAGCCGTAGCACTTTTCGTAGAACATGTACTTTAAATGTAAAAAAATAATAATTGATTTGAATACGAATTTACTCACAGATATTATTTTAGTCAACTTAAACCAAGTTTTTTCCTAAAATGTATTTTTCAAACCTATTTAAATGTAACTGTATCTAGCGTATTTTTTAGACTTTCCTGCTAGATGGACGAAAAAATGCTTTCATCTAAATAAAGATCTTTTTTCACTTCCGTTTCTCCAAGATCGAACGAAATAAATTGATCGCGTCTTATATGAATTATTTAAGTATATGTACCACTTATACGATTTCTTTCAATTCGAAGAGCTTCGTTAATTCAACTTCGTTCATTAAAGAGCCAATAATTTTGTTTAAAAAATGACACTATAAAAAAAATATGTGCATATTTAGAGTTAACCGAAACTAGTCTAATACTACGGGAAATCAATCGTCGGTCGGAATATTTCTTATCAATTGTTGACCGTGATCGCAAATATTGATAACTGACCATATATAACGGATATAGTCAACATCGTATTGATATAGGATTTTATCGATCGCCCATGCTCGACCTCCTGATGTTAAACGCTTTTAGTACGAAATGAAACTTATTACAAAACGTCAATGCAAAAACTGAATATTTTGGTCACATCCCCCCCTCGCAAGAGAACAATATAAACCAAAGCGTTTTATACTCTCCGACTCATATTTCAAAGGGACTTCCGCCCGGAGCAATATTTCATACATTATTATTGAAAGCTCGACAAATTGTCCATTGATTAAATAAATAATACTGCTGCTGCCGCTGAAAGCTCTGCTAAAACCTCTCTTACTGTTGAATGCTTCGTTTACGGGAAAGAGGGAGAAGTTAACAAAATTATCATTGGTGCGTTTTTATGTGGTCCCTTCTCATTTCGGTAGGGTACAAAGAGATTGTGTATAACTTCACACTTAGGAATATCACTGACAGTTTAAGGTTCCGATTACTGGGTCGTATATCAGTCGGTGACAGAAAGAGGCCTTTCCGAAAGGTGCGTACAGCCTTAAAAAAGCACCTGAGTTTTATTTGTCAGGTAACTGAGAAACTACGAGATTCGTAGAAAGTCGAATTCATTGACAAATTAAAACAAACTACCCAATTTGGTTTAGGGTAATTTAGTTTTAGGGTAATAAAGCACCAAGTGTGTACATGGTCTTTTTTGTATTTCTTGAGCGTTAAATAACATAACGGGATATACACTTTAGAATGTAATGAATGTGACGCACATTGTGTAGGTATGAATGTTAGCAATTTTAAACGTAGAATCAGGGAACATGACTATTATTTACATTACGAAATAATAACTATTCCGAGTTTCTAATCATAATAGAGACAGGCCATAGGTTCAACAAAGAAGAAAACTAAGTGGAAACATTCAAATTTTTAATTTGTGCGCGTTAGAAACCCCAGAAATAAAAAAAATATACAAAATTAATTTTGTTGACAAATGCACCCCAGAAGTCACCATTATTGACAATTTTTCCTTGATTTGTTGACTCCTCCCACCGTTAAATAGTAGCCGATAAATAAAAATTAAGTAACAAATGTACATGTGAAATAAAACTCCTCAACACAAATAGTACAAGGTCAATCAATAACTATATATTTACCTAAGCGCTAAAAATTGGGTAGAAATTGAAATAATATGTTTGCATTTTTTTTTTTTACATTAACTCCACACAGGAGGCCTTGAGGAAAATAATTTCCCTCAGGGCCTATGTTATCTGGGATGCTGTATGGAGGGTCTTTTTGAGGAGAGGAAGGAATGAACATTGGTCTTGAAGAGACCCATGTTGTAGGAAGGAGGAAACACAGAGGCCGGCAAATCATTCCACAGCCGAGCTCATGAACATAAGAACGAGTCGAAGAAACGTCCCGTTCTCATATGACAAATGTCAACCGTGTAGAAATGTTGGGCACGCGTTTGGCGTGTTTCCCGACTATGCACCGGTGCCGAAGGGATCAATGATGCTAGTTCCTCGGAGCATCTTCCATTGTAATACCGGTAGAACAAGGATAGCATTCCCATCCGACGCCTGTGATTTGTCGAGTGTATTTTTCAGGTATTTTGGAGCTCCAGACCAGAGGTGGCTGCCAAATTCAACCGTGGGGCGCACTTGCGATTTGTACAGGGTTAGCAGTTGTGCACTATTAAAGTATCTGCGGGCCCTATACAGTACTCCCAGTTTCTAGGAGGCTAACTTTACTCTGGCTTCGATGGAGCCCCCATACCTGAGCTGGTCACTTAAGGTTCTTGTTCATCCATTATAAATATAATGTCTCATCAGGGTGACAAAAATTAAAAGTTCCATGCCAACTGAGAATAAAATCAACTCAACACCTCTTTGAAAAGTCATTCAAAGATATGAAAAAAATAATTTTAAAATAGCGCCTAACCCTAACTTAACCTATTATTTAACCAATTTTTATAATTTTTTTCATTCCTTCTAATGACTTTTCTGAGGTGGTTCTTTTCATTCTGACTTGTCCGGTCACCAAATTAAAATATTTTCAAATGTGGAAAGAAACACAAGTTCTATAATTTCAACAAAATTTCACGTAATGGGAACGTACCCATACTACGTGACACACTTTTTGCAATTTTTTACCCCCCCCCCCCGGTGACCACGTGTAGTATATTCCAAGACCCCCCCCTACAGTTTTCACGTAGTATTTCATAAATATGATTCGAAATCATTTTTCACTTATTTGAATGTACGAGGGTGGGTTTTTAAGTTTGCGGATTGAGTAAGGAGTGGAAATAAAAACCAAAATTATTTTTCCTTTTCAACATATTCACCTACTACCCTAATACATTTTTCCGATCTTTAAATTAACTTAAATGAACTTTATAACAGCGCGGAACTCAATTTTCTCCACATTTCACAATTTCTTCCCGATTGAAGTGTTTGGTCGACGATAGCTCAAAGACTAATGACCTAATTACTATAAAACCCGGTGTTTATCCTAAAAATGAGTTGTTCAATTAGTACCTAATTCAGCGGTACCCCCATTAATCACTTACCTTCCCATTCCGCGAACTTAAAAACCTCCCCTCGTAGCTCGAAAAAAAACGCGAGATTTCTAGATTGACTACGTGATAAAAACCTAAGCCCCCCCCCGTTGTGACCAAGCGTGGTATTTTGATGACCCCCCCCCGCCTGAACAGGTCACGTAGTATGGGTACGTTCCCTAAGCATAAATAGCGTGCAAAAACTGTACTTCAAATTGTCTTGACAAAATGAATTATTTTTTAATTTAATCCTGAATTTATGTTTCCCGTTGGCAAAAGTCTTTCCCAGGATACAGATGATTGGTTTTATTGTTTTTCGTAATCGTCGATACTCGGCGATTTCGATTATCTTACAGATTCTCATAACCTTATGTATCGGAATTTAAATTGTTGCATCACCATTTAAAAAAACACACTGACCAAATCTACAACTGCAATTAATAAAAATGTTTCCCTGTTCGTTGTAACTCTCGAGCAATTATAATCATCGTTAGATTATCTGAGATTGATTTTATAGGCGTATTTGCTTTCAGAGGTCAATTTTCGTCTAGGCTATATACCCTGGGGTATTAAGTTCCCTCTTCCGCTGGGAAGAACTTCCAAGTCCCTCAGTGCTTCGGTAATCTCGTAAGCCTGACCTCTCAACGCTAATGACCGTCCCTTTGAAACAATCTCTAACTTCGTGGTTTATCTTTCAGTACTAACAACTTCTTCCTCTAATCTAAAACACGAGCTCCCAACCCAAGGGTCGCAAACCCCATGAGAGCAAGACCGTATTATATTCAGCATAATGTTCTAATTAAATATTATCTCGATCAAGGTGTCATAATAAGCGTCAGAATTTCATTTATGAGGTGTATGGGATTATATGCTACGTGTTTTCGGTAATATTTTATGGAATGGAAGCATGGACATTTACTGAAGAACTGATGAGGCATTCGAGATGTGGATCTACAGAAGAATACATACCTACTCAAAATAAGCTAAATGGAAAGAGTCACGAATCATTGGGATTGAAGAACATTACAATTTACAATAGAATAAACCTATTTTTTTCTTCAAATGTGCCCATACACAAAGGAAATAGATATCTTTTTCCATGTTTGAAACAATATTTCCCAAAAAATAACTACATATTTGAACTTACACAGTATTCTTGCGGCTTGCAGTAGATGTGCGATATATTCAATTTTTCCCATGCTTGCCTATCGAGTATTCCATCCATTTACTTCTGAATTTGTCTGCAAAGTAGATTATCAATGAATCATCACTTAAAAAAAAACTGAAAAGCATGAGAATGACATACCATGAGAATGACATTAGGAAAACTATGATTTTTAAAAATCACGAGTGTTCAATTCACACGCGGTAGAAGTAAAACCTTCAGAAAACTAAACTAGACAAGAGTGGGGAGGCTACGAAGCACTCTTTTATTAATGTAAAGGATGATTTGGTGGCTAGATGTCACTTTCTTTTGTTCATTTTGGAGTGGTTTGAAGATTGTATATTGATTTTATAAAAATAATTTTTAAAAATTAGGATTTCGTAGGATTCGACCCTTGGTCCGCTGAATAACTGGCCTCTAAGGTTCGTCAGGCGCTCTATACCAATAGACCAAAGGAGATTGCGTGGGACCGTGGATTTATCGTATTATATTGGAACCGAGTACCAGTGAAATAAATAAATATTTTATTGCTATCTCAGGCTAAATCCTATAGATGCATGTGTTGGTCTCTTTTTGGTGTCGCTCGCTTACGTTTCTTTGAGTTTCGCAACGGTACAACAGATCTTTTCATTAAAAAAAAAACCAAAGGCATTAAAAAGTTTGAAGTTAGATTTACTATATTCTAAAAATCTTTATTAATGAGTTTTCTTTAGTCTGTCATAAATAGTTAACGAATCGAGGTAAAAGAGGTTTAAGCGGAAAAAGTTTGAGAACCTGTTCTCGCGCACAAAATTTCTTCAGGGAGTTATGTACGCAGGTATAAAGTAAGATCTCTTTTAAGTTTTAAGGATTATCTGTCTTTTCCTACTTATAACGTACTTAACAAGGCTTAATCAGAACCTGTGTACCTATACTTTTTAAGTACCCAACTACAATTCAATTCGAAGATCGCCGACTTATGTATATGATATTGTGATTCCAGTTTTATAAACCTGTCCAAAGGTGCTTTGATGTCTCCGATATTATAGTAAAATGATTTCGGTTAAAATTAAAATGACGGTAAAAAGGCAGAAGGGAATGACTCCATTTTATTTACATAGTGTAAATAGTATAACGTAAATTCTCTGAAGCGTTTTTGTATATTGCCAATGTGTGTGACACACGCTGCTTAGTATTAATTTATGAATTCCAGTAGGTAAATGAATTTTATTATGACATTCTTGTATTTATGATGGACCTTTTAATATGTATAGGAACTATTTAAATTAACACAGAAATACTTCTTGGGTCCAAAATTGCTTACGACAATATTAAATTAGGTAACCATCACGGACATATGAATATACATGGACCTGCCCTAAGTGATAAAAACGTATTATTTCCCCCTCCACATGGCGCCGGCTGAAGCACCTCCTTGGAACCGGCTCGCTCCATGGGGAGGGGATAGAGCCTCGCTTGAATCTAAAATGTGTGACGTCATCATTCTTGCCGTGAACAGCTAGAAGGTAACATCCATACATTTAACGAAATACAACGCCAAAACAGTAGCGTATTCTATACAATATATCTACATATCAATGTGCACATAGCGAATGTGGGCGGTTCTCCAGTGTGCTCATCGGTGGTTACAGGGGTAAGTAAATTATGAAACATTTGTAATAGTGTTTTAACTAAACACGGCAACAAAATATTGCTATGTGTATTGGGGCGAGTCTTTTTGAGGCGAGCATTTGACCTTAGCAAATATGTTATTATCGTGGCAAGCAATTCGCGCTCCCATGTAAAAAGGTCTATTCATTCAAAGCAGATTTTGCTTTTAAGAACTAAATGGTGATATTGTAATGCGAGATGCCTATTTACTGTCAGATTGATTGTATAACGAATCACAGTCATCTTTCCCCTCTTCCCCCTCCATGGTTTGGTTTGACCCCTCACCCGTAACTGCTTGTCTAGTCATTTGGATGTCTATGGTAACCATTCTATAAATAATAAATTATCACTGGTAGGTTTAGTAGATGATCAAAAATGCATTTGCATTTGTATTATAAAAATAGATTAATAATTTCTGTAAATGGTCACGTGATTTTTGATTAGGCACTAAACAAAATGAACGCCACAGTTCCAATAGCTACAAGCATTGGTATTCACATAAAAAATCCAATTGTAAATCTCAATGTATTTTTTAATAGAAGTGTAATTGTTTGAAAAACAGAAAACCTATCCAACAAGGGTCAGGAATGGTCAAGAATTAATAGCGCGTGACCCTTTGATCAGAAAAAAAAACTGGTTACCTATGCAGGCCCATAATACATGAGCTGGTATTTTACCTGTAATAGATTCACGCCTAGAAGTAAACGCACATATCCGGTAAACACGGTTCCGCAGGATTTCTGTCACTCTATACTTAGGTAACTCAGGTGAGTATACAGGGTGTTAAGGGACGCACTTGACTTAATTTAATCAGAGATTCCTGACATTATTTCGAGTAAAAATGTTAATGAAAATTTAGTCTCCGGTGACTTTTTTAACGTTTATTTGTATTTTTTTTTTTAATTTTCATCAGAAGCTAACAATAAAAAAAACTTCTATAATTAATCACTGTTCACTCAAACGAGTAACACCTACTCTTTTGGCAAATAAAAAACCACTAAAAACATCACTGGAGATCAAAATTTCATGCACACTTTTTACTTCTTATAGTAAAAATTGAAAGTCATTTTGTTAATAATAATAATATTTTGACGATTCATACACCGCCGTTTTTGCGAAAAATCGACTCAATAGCGCTGTAAACATTTACAATATATTTCCATAATTTTACCTCTAACCAGAGACAAATCATTACATAAACTTCATAATCTACTCTTTTATGGATGGTGCGATCATAATATTTTAGGGAAAAACGCTTTTAATGGGTAATGCTTTAAAATATTATGATTAATTAATTATTTGCGCCCGTAAATACGCAACACGAATATGAATAAAGAGTTTTGTTCACAGACCAATTCAAATCTTTCTCAAAAGATAGAATCAATTGGATCGAATCACCGATACAATATTGTATTTGTTAGCCTTACTTGAATAGGTTTGAGTTTATTTTATTTTTATTTTGATAGAAAGCAGTCACTTTGTGGTTTGACATATTGAATGAATTAAAACAATAACTTTGTTTTTTAACCACGATTTATTTAATTTTTATAATACCGACCGGTTTCGCTCTAGTCAAGCATCTTCAGGATATAAAATTAAACTGATCAAAAATGCACATAGCGTGAGCTTATATAGATTAAAAAAAATAATATATATATATTAATACACAACACTTTGTATTTTATTGAAAAGTTTTTATAAATTTTTGTTTTTGTGGCCGTACTCGCCAATTTTATATTTTGATAGATCAAAGTTATTGTTTTATTTCATTCAGGTTTGAATTTGTTTATGGACACAACTATTTATTTCATAACTTACGAAAAGCGTTTTTCTGAAAAATAATTTGACTCGTGCTATCCGTAATATAGCTCGTGCTATATTGCATCCACCGGTTCTTCGATTACTGATACATAACTACATGTAACACTCATTTGACCAATGAAATGTTGGCTTATTTTGGTTGGTTTGTATGTCTATATTTTCAGAACTTTTAATGAAATCGAAGGACCCGAAGAACAATATTAAAATTAGTTTTTTAACATTATTCGTGCTGTTGGATTATTTTTTTTATTTAAAAGCCAGTATTTTCGGAATTTTTAATGAAATGCTAATGCGAAATGCTTTCTTGATCTCAAAAACAGTAAAAATGCAGAAACGAAACAATTTTAACAGCTCTATTGCAAAACTATAAAATTGCACATGCGACATTGTTCTTCGAGACCTCGAAATAATGTCACTGGTTAAAGTTAGTCAAGTAAGTTCCTTAACTCCCTATATTTAGTCAGGGATGATTTTACATTGCTTGAATTACTGTACGTTATGTAATTTAATACTTGCCGTGATAAATATACCTGTGCCTATTGGAGCAAGAAAATATTTTGTCACAAACGGATAATATTAGATATTATCCGTGCCGAAACCTTAAATGTACCAAGCGTCGTGTAAATGGGTGTATTTTGTTTGATGGATGCCATAGAACGCGCGTTAATTTGATTATGAAATATTGAATTTAATGTTTAAAGGGCATGTAAGGTTGCCTATACAGGAAGCAAATATTATAACTTATAACATGTTGGTGTTGGTACGTGCTCGATAACTATCTACTATAATTTTTTTTTTTTAAATAACCGTGGTGTAAAATTAAAATAACCGTGTTAAAACCGTTTCAAGTAAGAAGAATTTTCTTATTATTTTATTTATTTAAATCTATTCTTGAAATTTATATGTATAAATAGAAATTTTGTACTTTCTTTTGTATGTATCTATAGTAAATAAATAAATAAATAAATAAATAAGAAATCAAAGTATGCTTGCTTGGGGGTATGTATATACATATATGAGATATTTATGCGTTGCTAAATCATTCTTCCGATTACGATGAAACTTTGGGGATTTGATGTGCGCATGCCCGCGATGGTTTTTATATATAACTAGCTGGTCCCGGCATGCGTTGCTATGCCATTTAATAAAGAAATTGTTTCTCCCTGAGTGTCCTTTCCCATTCGTCCCGTTCCCCTTCCGCCTCCCCTTCTTCTCCTGCGTCCTCTTCCCCTCTCGCGTTCCAACTCCGTCACCTCCACCTTCCCTCTCCCCACTCCACTCCCCCCCCCTTCCCCTGTCCCGCGAACCACCATCACACGTCCCCTTCCCCTCCAGCGTTCCCCTTCCATCTTCCCCGCCTTCCCTCTTCCATTTCTCGCTCCCTCGTCCCTCCAACCCTCCTCCCGCGTTCCATATATTCAATCCCAGTACATTCAGCTTTTAAACAAACTATACAATACACTACCAACTACGATCAGACAAAGTGACTCCTTTACAAAATTCAAACAAGATATTAAAAAATGGATTATAAGTATTGGACGCCACACTATCACACATATCTGTAAAATAAATCACACATAGACAGAAATAACTATTCACATACAACCTAACCCATATAAAACAAACGAAAATAATGGAATCCTGTCAAATTTAACCTATAAATAGACTAGGCCGAATTTATTTCATTACTCCATCTCCAACATTTATAAAATAACTCTCTTTAAAAGATTTACCACCCTTCCAATCACCCTTCTGTTCTAATTCTATTCATAATATGTATTTCACCTGAAATATCCTTGTAACTACTATATTCATTTATGTACGCCTGTCTCGACACAGGTATACCCTAGTGAGACAGGCATACAAATAAAACCATTGTAAATATATTTTATTATAGATAAATAAAAAAAAAAAAAAAAAACAGCCCGCGTGCCACCTTTTACAATTTTTATTCAAATTTCCATTTTTCATGTACGTATCTATATTAAATTTGGTACCTAACATAGGTACCTATTTAAAATATCTAAAATTCTTGATTCGATTCAAACTATTAGGGGAGTACCTACTTTAAATAAATTTATCAACTTAAAGATTTTCAAAAATAGAATTGTTTTGCAAAATGTCATTCTCAAACACGCGAACTGTCAAACGTGCGATAGCCGTTAGGTTTTCTGAAATTATCCAATTTTCTGCGCAATTTTCTCTCCGTAAGAACCATCCTCGTACTTCAAGGAATATTCTAAAAAAGAATTAGCGAAATCGGTTCAGCTGGTCTCGAGATTTGCGCTTAGCAACACATTTAGCGATTCATTTTTATATATAAGAAGATAGTGAGCTCTGGCATTTTGTATAAAAAATTGCATAAGTGGCACGAGAGCTGTTTGAAAACTGAATGTACCGGAAATGAATGTATGGAATGCGAAGGGGGAGGGGAACTCGGGAAGAGAGGTTCGCGGGACGGGAAGCGGGACAGGGGAGTGGAGAGAGAGAAGGCGAAGTGGGAACGCGTGAAGGAAAGGGGACGCGGGAGAGGAATGAGATGCGGAAAGGGAACGGGATGAATGGGAAAGGACACACAGGGAGAAACAATTTCTTTATCAAGTGGCACAGCAACGCATGCCTGGAACTCGCTAGTACATTTTATAAATGTAGTGGTTATGTACAAAAAAATGTTAACATTCAGTATCTGTAAGTATGTAAAAAGGTTAGTTGTAGCAATTCGTGAACACCTCACTGGGAGGACCAGTGCTGAGGTATTTGGGATTTAGGATTAGGTTAAATTTAGCACGCTAGCGACCGTTGTTTCCAATCCTACTGATCAACTGTTGATTAGCCGAAATTTTGACTTAACACTCCACAAATGCACAAATACGTTCTTTCCAACGCAACTCTCCGAGCAACAGGCGAATCGAGCATTACAAAACGAATCACTTAGCTGATTGGAGACTCAGATTGATCGAACTAAAAGTTGGAAACAACGGCTGTTAATCCCCAGTCATTCAAAGTCTCTACTATTTTACTATTTTATTCCCACCTGAATGAGGCTTCAAAGTTTGTAAAGAATTGGAAAGCAAAATTTAACGTTTGTTTAGAAGCAGTAGGTACTTAAGCCTTGTAGGTATTGAAGGGTGCTTAAATTTACTAATTACTGTGAGAGCCTTACTTCCTGCCCTTAAACCACAAAACAATCATCAACTATATTGGGGCTGTTGAAATAATAGAATCAAGTGAAGTTATGTTGGGGTTCAAATTCTTCATTGAACTGCGGCTCAGCGGGACACTTGTGTAATATTAAATTAAGAGAACTTTGTTTCCGGTAATGGGACCCATGGGGATCAAATCTTATAGTACTTTATAATACCCTGTCTTGGATAAATATTAAAATTAATTGTTCTTTGAATGATTGAGTACATCACACAAGGAAATGGAGTACCTACGTGTAGAGTTTATATGCAAAACAAAACGACCAAACAAATTGGTATCAGACTTATTAAACAATTAGTAGGTAGTTACTACCCAGTTTTGCCCGAATTTGAACATGATTTTTGGAAATCTTTCTTATTGAATAATATGGAGTCAACAGCTTGGCGACTGTCGCATTGTGAAAAAAAAATCAGAGTGTGCAATTCACACGCGGTAGAAGTGAAACCTTCAGAAAAATAAAGTAGACAAGAGTGGGGAAGCTACAAAGCACCGCACAAAGATGAGACCGATTATACTATCACATTCTCTTGCAGGCAAAATCCTATAGATGTATGTATGTTTTTGTCTCTTTTTAGAGTCGCTGTTTTTCGTTTCATCGACCTTCAAATAACAACGGTGCTAAAGAAGTTTTCACTTAAATAATCGGAAATTTCATAGTTAACAAATCTCGCGATGCAAATGACTTTGGGAGCTGAAAATTGCTGCGTCGACTTAGAAATTCCAGATGATTAGCTGCGCAAATTTCATTACACCAGAGCTCAAATTTCGCTAGAGAGTTTTTGGTGATTTAACGCTCTGATTTTTGTTTTAGTAAAGAAAACATAATATTCTCCCAGATTCAACAGAAATTTCGTAGAAGTGGTATCTTCTTTCAAATAAAACTAATTTCGACAATTAACACAAAACGGATGGAGTTGATAATATGTCCAATAAAGAATTTAGATATTTTTTTACATTAGCTCCACAGAGGATGTCCCGAGGAAAAACAATCCCCCAGGGCCAACGTCATCTTTGGGGATGCTGTGTTAGGAGGGTGAATGAGAGGAAGTTCTGGGAAAGAAAGATATGAGGAGTGGTTAAGAATCTGGTGAACATTGTGTCCAGGAGTGACAGACGTATGAAACCATCCCTCCCACTGCGGTGCAATGCGATGGGTCGAGAGTCCGGCTGCAGAATACAAAACAAACACATTCGCCGCCAAGACCTCGATAAACCTTACCTCACCCCTGGCACCCCTAGCGAACCACTTAGGGTGACTTATAGCAGGGGAAAGTTATCCAATAAATGCTTCCCCGAGCCGAGGTGTCCATTCCCGCCTCCCAAAGTACTTGAAAAAAGGTTTGATCAATTTATCTAATTTTATTTATGTTAATTAGGGCACACCCGACACGCCCACAACATTATTTGTGTTTGTCACTTCAGTGTCCGAGACATAATCAAGACTAGCGGCATCTTTAAAAAAAAATCTTGGAAGACCGACAACGAAGACTTGAATTTATTTAACGTATGAATAATAAAAATCAACCGACCAATGCAAAATAACACAAAATAAATTATTGCACTTTCTGAGATTAGCGTTTGCAATCCAAAGTTTAACGAACCCATAAAAGTGCGTACACACGAAATGCAAATCACGCATGCACACTATTGCACAGTACCTATATCTGTACAGCGTCCATTCAATAAATTGCAAATAATGTTTATTCAGTAATGGGGGGGGGGGGGGGGGTGCAACGCGTGGATGTTCATTAGACAGCTCGTGTAAGATCCACCCCCTTTGATTCAAAATCTAAACACAATGGGCTCAGCTGAATAAGGGATGATAGGGATGGACCTGGAAATGTCCCGTTGGCTGTAGAGATTCAAATTACATATTACGTATACTTATGAGAACCCCCATGGCGAAGTGGTGAGATATTTAGAGTCCAGAGGTAATGGGTTCGAAGCCCAAATAAAAATGTATTCAATTTTGGATTTCAATCAGTTCTAGTAAGATTTCGGTATATTCAGTGTACACTAGCGATCGCGGGTTCAATTCCGGCGTGCGCAAGTAAATTTCAATTTGAATTATTTGTCTTATTACACAATTTAATCATTTAAAAAAGTGTGCAGTTCACATGCGGTAGAAGTGAAACCTTAAAAAGACTAAAGTAGACAAGAGTGGGGAAGCGAACAACCGACCCGAAGCGACCGATTATTGTATCTCATTTTCCCGCAGGCTAAATCCTATACATGTTTCTCTTTTTAGTGACGCTATTTTTCGTTTCATCGAGTTAATCACAACGGTGCTAAATACGTTTTCACATCAATAATTCAAGGTACATTTGGGGAACGTTCCAGCGTGGGAGATACTCTCTGTTTCGCCCCTGTGAAAGACTACCATTAAGAATTGAAATGGCTTTGGCCGTGTTTGGTGACTAGATCTGAATGGTCGGGTACTTCGCCACCTTTCTCCTCCCCATCTCCTTTCCCTCCCCACTTAAATTCAGCTTCATAACACACCCCAATTGGGGATGCCATAGTTTCACTTCCTGTTGGCGTTGGGGGCGTTGAGACTCTTGTGCGGTATTCAAGTTAAAAAATAAGTTCACTCTTTTTTATGTGATTTCCAACTGTCCGTAGCTAGTTGAACTATAGCATCCCTATTTGGGGTATGTTGTGAGGCTGATGGGTATGGGAAGAGAGAACGGTAGAATAAGGATGGGAAATACCTGGCATGGTCAGCAAACATGACTAAAGCTATTTTAAGCAAGGTTTTGATTCTGAATGATGTATTTTATCAGGGCGATGCTGACAGGAACTATCATTATACTACTCTGATACTACAAAACATTTAGTTGGTTAACTTTTTATTTATTTATATTGTTAATAGTATTGTAGACAGCCCTGAATTATTAAGCTTATATTATTCTTCTGCATGGATTATGTCTAAATTAATTAGCATAAATTATTATTTTTAATTTATAAACTAACGTTTAGATAAGATTTTTATGCATAGAACAAAGGGTAACAATTATTATAAGCAATAATTATCAGCCTGAAACACTCATCAATATTGAAAAATCTTCCGAGAAAAGATACTTGCCGCCAACGGGACTTGAACCTGTGTCCTTCTGATTGCCGGTCAGCTGCTCTTGACCACTGAGATAAGCTTTGATAAGCCCCCATAGCTCAGTGGTCAAGAGCAGCTGACCGGCAATCAGAAGGACACGGGTTCAAGTCCCGTTGGCGGCAAGTATCTTTTCTCGGAAGATTTTTCAATGTTGATGAGTGTTTCAGGCTGATAATTATTGCTTATAATAATTAATTAGCATAATTTATCTCATGATTTTATTATTATGTACATAATTTTTTTGTGAATGTCCACACAGGCATTGATAAATAAACAAATAAAATCAAAACACCCCTCATCCAAAATTCAATTAGTTCAATAAAACATAATATATCACAAAAAAAAATCGCCAAAGCGCATGAAAAATGGCATAAAAAATGTCACCTGTCAAGGCAGATTAAGGTCATAAATCAATGATATTACTTTTCAGATAATGATGTAAATGGCCTTTTTATTGGTCCCAAAAATCCGGCGCCTAGAGCCATTTTAATCAAAACAGAGAAATAAAATATGAGCGAAATTTTATCACCGAATTAAACGTCAAGAGGCGCATTTAGCTCAGTTGCATGGCCACCCCAGAAATTCTAGAGATTTTATGGTTGGGGGAGGGAGTTATGCAAATCAGGGATGTTTGGTAGGTGGCTGGTAATGGTATAATAATACTAGTAGAATCATCAATATGAATAGATTCGTTCACAGGATTGAATTATTATAATTCGTCCTACAATTCAATAAATCTTTTTTTTTTGTACATTTTATAATTTTTTAAAAAAGAGTTCAGATATAACCCAAAAATTCTGGAGATTTCATGGTTGGGGGACGAAGTAAATCAGGGGTGTTTGGGAATGGGACGTTTCTACGCCGCCGGTTCTTCGCCGCCAGTTCATCGCCGCCGTTTCTACGCCGGGACGGTTCTACACCGGCCGTTTCTACACCGGCCGTTTCTACGCCAGCCGATTCTACGCCGCATTCAAATTAAATTAACAATTACAATTAAACTTTATTGTTTAAACACATACATACAGTCATAGAAAATACAAAAATTATCGAATCATTTAAAAAGTAGCATTAACATTTATTTTAATTTAAAAGATATTTTGTACATGCAAGTTACAATCGCCGCACAGTGGCTGAAATTGGAGCGCTGGCTGGCGCGACATCCCTCTCGGCGTTCGACCATTTGGTTGTTTATTGTTGTTTTTAAGTGTTTATATGAAATATTACAAAATTTTTGAAAGATTCTCTATAATAACTTCATAAATTGAAGGAGAATCCCAAACAATAAACATAACATTGTTAATCGATGTACATAGCAATAATACTTAGGATTTTCCAGACAGTGGGGAATAACGTTAACCCGTCTGCTTGGTTCAATATATTTGCACCTCACAATCCGGAAGCCTCGGGTTCTGAAAAAAATTCTGAAACCGTCACTTTGGATCGAGATTGTAAAATATCTATGGAAGATAGCTTTCATATTTAAAACACAATAAGAAGCATTATTTCGATCTCTTTCTGGTTAAAAGAAAAATACACATGTTTGCATGAGAGGAAGAGAGATATATAGCTTTTAAAATGTAAGGTCGCTCGGGACGTTTTTGGTCTTATGAAAGTATAACGCGATTACATGTTTTGGGATGTATTTATTCCTAAACAAGCAGACCGGTTAAATAATGATAATTGGGGGTAGAATGGTTTAATGGGGGTAATTAGTGTAATTACACACAATAGGTAATCTAATTATATATTAACTCCTGCTAAAAATGCTCACACGCAAATTGAATGTATTTATAAACATTTTATAGTTGGCAGGTACCTACTTAAAAATATATTATACATTTAATGACATGCGCATTAAAATAACCAAACGGAAAAGACTCCAAAAGATAGTACAGGATATTTTATATTTATGTAATAACATAAATTAAAAAATATGTTATTACATAAATTACAGAATAATTAACTTTCTGATGTTATTTTCAATGAAATTTTTAATTTTAGTGACTAATTGAAAATAAAATTCATTTTGACGTTTTATTAGTTATAGTAATAAAGGTAACATTATGTTAATCTTTCTTAGACATAAAGGAATCAAAGATTGAATTCAAAAAAATAATTGATGAAAAATACAATCATTCCTTAAAAATGCAATTACTGGAGTGGCTGGTGACGGCTGGTGATAATTTTTATTGTTCCATGTACAAAAAAGATACATCAATAATATTCTTTTAAAATTAGAGTGGAGAATCGTGGAGTTTTTTTTCCTACTCCATTAAAGAAAATAAATTTGAAAAAAAAATTTGGAAAAAAGACGTCAACTTTAAATCAAGATTTCCGATATAATTTATGACATAAATATCTTTTTACTGTTACTTTACTAAAGCTCATACCTTTAAAAATATTTTAAATGAATTTATAAAAAAAAAAAATCGATAATAAGTACACAAACAGCTAGATTCTGCACACCTTCAAACTCACCTAAATACAGCAGCGTAAAAGTGCGCCCAATAATCCTCTGTTCTGCGACTAATTACAGAATAATTAAGTTTCAGATGTAATTTTCAATGAAATTTTTAATTTAAGTGAGTAACTGAGAATAAATTCATTTTGACGTTTTATTGGTCATAGTATCAATGGTAACATTAGGTTAATCTTTCTTAGACATAAAGGAATCAAAGATTGAATTCTAAAAAAAAATTGATAAAAAATACAATCATTCCTTATAAATGCATTTTGGGAACATGCTGATCAGGGGCCGGTGACGCGCCAGCGTTCCAATTTCAGCCACAGAGCGCCGGGATTACCAGATTGGGACCCATTGACAAAGCAGGTAAGCAGAAGTTTTAATCCGGGTTATCTTAATGGTGTTATGGTTATCAACACAGGCCCATTAGCACAAAGGAGGTAATGAGAAGTTTTAATCCGCTTAAAATTCTAAAAACTGTTTAACAGTATTTGGTATAAATATGGGGCAGGAGCCCTTAACACATCACTCTAAGTGTATTCGTCACAAAGTAATCATTACGTTAGTTAACAGTGATCTTAATAATGGAACCAGCAGGTCTCAGCAAGAAAGGAAACGAGAAGTTTTCATATAACGGATATTTGTACGTTTTCGACAAAGTTAGTAAAAGGGACGCTAGTTTAAAATTTTGGCGGTGCGAAGAAGTGGGTCGCTGTAAAGGAAGAATTCACACGAGGGCTGGAGAAGTGGTCAACGAAATCAACAATCATTCTCACCCTTCCTCGGCAGCAGCCATACAATCAGCAACTGTTTGCACTAACATGAAACGTCGTGCAGAAGAAACTATGGAGGGCACAAGTGTAGTTATAAATCAGTGTATAGTCGACGTGCCTGAAGCTGTTTTAGCATCGATTCCAAATAATGCAGCCCTGAGAAAAATAATCAGAAGAAAACGGAATCAAATTAATGCTGCACCTGCTGATCCCGCAGACCTAAACGATTTGGTGTTGCCAAATCGATATAAGCTATATGTGCCTCAACCAGGAACAGAAGAAACTTTTTTGCTAAGCGACGATGGAGAGGGAGCAAACAGAATTTTAATTTTTGGAAGAGGGAGCTGGTTGCAGCATTTGCATAATGCCAATACATGGTACACTGATGGTACCTTCGCAATAGCACCGAGGCTATTTTCGCAAGTTTATATTGTTATGGCAACAAAACACGGAGGAGTGCATCCTATAGTGTATGCTCTGTTACCTAACAAGCAGCGTGTTACATACACACGTATGTTCGAACTAATTAAAACACTAGTGCCAAATTTAAGTCCAGGATCTATCATTTGTGATTATGAATATGCAGCTTTTAGTGCCATGAAAGATTGCTTTCCTGAAGTAAATGTAAAAGGTTGCTTCTTCCATTTAGCACAAAATATGAGGAAGCATTTAGCTCAGATTGGTGTTATTAGTCAATACAACAATGATGCTGAATTTGCATTGAGAGCTAAAATGGTCATTGCATTAGCATTTGTGCCAATAGCTGATTTAGATGAATACATTGATGCTTTAGCAAATGATTTGCCAGTAGAACTTCAGCCGCTTCTAAATTGGTTTGAAGACAGCTATGTTGGCCGTTTAAATCGACGCGGGAATGGTAGGCGCCCGCCTATGTTTCATCCAACAATGTGGAATTTATACCAGAGAACAATCGATGGAGAAGATCGCACCAATAATCATGCAGAGGCAGCCAATCGTCGATTGCGTTCTGAATTATGTATGCATCACCCAACTATTTGGAAATTTATAGATGGATTGCGAAAAGTACAAAAAGGACGAGACGCTTATTTTGAGCAACTTATCGCCGGACATTTACCACCGATGAAGCTGAAAAAATACCGTGACGCTGATGAACGTATTCGAAGAATTGTCTTAGATTATGAAAACAGGGAACCTCTAGATTATTTACGTGGCCTAGCACACAATTACCAAATGACGCAATAATCTTATTTTTCCTATTTATTCTTTTAATTTAAAATAAATGTTAATGCTACTTTTTAAATGATTCGATAGTTTTTGTATTTTCTATTTTATTTTCTATGACTGTATGTATGTGTTAAAACAATAAAGTTTAATTGTAATTGTTAATTTAATTTGAATGCGGCGTAGAATCGGCTGGCGTAGAAACGGCCGGTGTAGAAACGGCCGGTGTAGAACCGTCTCGGCGTAGAAACGGCGGCGATGAACTGGCGGCGAAGAACCGGCGGCGTAGAAACGTCCTAGACCCGGGGTGTTTGGTGGGTAGCTGGTAATGACCTAATATGAATAGATTCGTTCATATCGATAAGTAGAGGAGATGTACCGAATACGGCATACGTTCCTAATATGAGATGGTGGTATTTCTTAAAATTTAAGTAAGAACAGCCTCTGTAACCCAGCCTTCCCGATTCCCCACAGGCCGATCTTAAAAATGTCTAAAAACGGAGTACTTGTCCGGACGCCGACCACACAACACTCACCTGAGAGAGTGATTAAGTTTTTGTGCATCACCGATTATATATTATTTACGTAAGTTTCACTTTATTTTTTCTCAAAAAAATTTCTGCACAAAATTGTCAATCGTTCACTGATAGACAATATTATTATTTAAATTTTATGTTTTCGTAATAATTTGAAGTTAAATTCAAGAAGATTTTATTCTACGAATATATTTGTTTATGTTGATCTTGTTCCTAATATGGGATTTTTTGGTTACCCTAATATAGAATACTATCTCATATTAGGAAGAGTGTTTCCAATGTGGAATTCTAGTAGATCTAAAATTCATGTTGCTATTCTAGGTTGTATTTTGACCTGTTGTAGTCGAAACAGTGTGAAACAATGTCGTAGAAGAAACAGCGGAAGACGTGGGACAAAAAAAAAACGATAACGGTCATGGAAGCTGTAAAATCGAAGACCGTGGGATATCAGAGGTGAAGAGTGGATCCAATATCCAATGTTTAGCCTGCTGCCATTGGTGCCATTTTGAGTGTTCGGGAAACGATAATATTGTTTTTTTTTGTGATTAGCAATTAGGAGCACTTTTTTAAATATCGGTTTTTTCTATTGTTTTACCTTTCGTTTAAAATGATGGCGTTTGTGTATGTTTCTTTTGAGGCTCCGCAACCGGGCTCGAAAAGAAGAAGATGGAGAGATACGAAATTACGAATGTTAGAGGAGCGCGCTAACATTTACAGCGACAAAATCGATGCGAAAATTGCGAAAATGTTTAATAAAACACGACTCGTTTAAAATAGAGCAAAAATCTCGTGGGGAGCATCTTCAGCACCATTTAAAGAAACAGACTTGTTTTTAATAATTTTTGGAGCATACTCTGCGATTTTTTTCTATCGAGGGAAATTTCATATAATTAGCGTTTCGGTGTGGGCATCATCTAGACATTATCTTAAAAAATAACACACATTTTTTTAAGAGCTTAAAAACTTCAAATGTTTAAGGGAGATATGTAAGAAAACGGTAAAAATTCGGATAGCAGGGCCTTAATATTTCGTTGGCATTTTAAGTTCCGTAACTATATTCAATTATATAAACGATTCAATTATAATTATTCAGATTTTTTTACCTAAGCTTTTCCATATTCGGTACATCTCCTCTAATTATAATTCGTTCTACAATTCAATTCACCGAATTTTTGTTACATTTTTAATTTGGTTCAAACAAACTCATATGTTATAGTATTAACGATATTGCCCCCATTTTAGTTTTCTTATTATGATTAGGTTTGTTTTAGTTAAGTTGTGTAGGTTAAAACCTCATTAAGCCCACTATTACTAAACAAATATCTGTACACATTGAACATTACACCCTTATCATAAACAGATCATTAATGAATGTATTCTAAGTGCCCGATCTCTTTAAGGTTATAAGGGCCGTGTTTTTTCATTAGGGCTAAGATTAAACCAAAGGAGTAAACCATAGACATCCAAATTTAATAGACCAGAAGTTACAGATGAGGGGTAAAACCAAACTATGGAGGGTGAAGAGGGGAAGATGACTGTGATTTGTTAAAAAATCAATCTGACAGTATATAGGCTTCTCGCATTATAATATCACCATTTAGTTCTTAAAATCAAAACTGCTTTTTAATGAATAGACCTTTTTACATAGGAGCGCGAATTTCCCGCCACGTTATTATCATATTTGCGTAGTCGAAATCGGCAAAAGAAAGTTCGCCCTTTTTCACACGGGAATATTTTGTTGCCGTGTTTAGTTGAGACACTTTTACAAATGTTTCATAATTTACTTACCCCTGTAACTCACTGGAGAAACGCCCACATTCGCTACGTTCACATATATTAGGGCATAATGTATAGCACAAGCTCTCACTTTTGTTCGTAAAATGTGCGATGTGACCAGCCCGCTGCTCAGGACAAGAATGATGACGTCACATTTTTTAGATTCAAGCGACGCTGTCGTAAGCCCGGCTGGCTCCAAGGCGGAGCTATAGCCGGCTCCATGGGGAGGGGGAAATAATACGTTTTTATCACTTAGGGCAGGTCCAGATATATTCATATGTCCATGGAGTAAACCAAAATATTATTTATTCATTTCTGTGGAGTTTGAAGTGCGTGAACGAATAACCGTAAAATTTTAAATGATGCATTTAATAAAATGATGGATCAATTCTTATCGTTAGACATAAACCAAAAATCGCTATTTTTAAGGCTTTATACGGGTAAACAGACAGTCCTATAAAAACTTTTGACGCTTTGCTTAATTATTGGGTTGCATAAACTGGTGATGCTTCCGCATAGAGTATGGTTTTACAGAAAGATATACATGATCAAATAAAAACATATCGAGAGTGGACAATCTTTTCGCCTAATCTATTCTAAGAATTCGACGAATTCTTTGACGACCTCCGTAGTCCAGTGGGTAAGACTCTTGATTCACAATCCGGAGGTCGCGGGTTCGAACCCGGCATGCGCAAATAAATTTTATTTGATTAATTTGTGTTATTTCACAATTAATTCATTAAAAATAATATATAGTATATTTGCGGCATGTTCCAGAGTAGAAGATACTATCAGTATCGCCCTGGTGTAAGACCACCATTCAGAATTGAAACGTTGCTTGAAAATGGCTTTAGCCGTGTTTGGTAACCAGATCTGAATAGCCAGGTACTTCCCAACCTTCCTCTCCCTCACCTCCTTCCCCTCCCCATTACCTTCAGCCTCACAACATACCCCAATTGGGGATGCCATAGTCTCACTGGCTCCAGACGGGAGCAGTTGAGATTCTTGTGCGGCATTCACTGTAAAAAAAAAAAAAATCACTCAGGAGGGCATTTTGGCACTTTTTAAAATGCAATTTACTTGCTGGTAAGACGCAACCTTACTCGACGCGTAACAGTTTAGTACTAAAGTACTAGATATCGAGACCGGTGCAATTGTCTTGCCTTTGTCTTCCCACTTTGAGATTTCTACCCCTCGGCTAATATAGTATGTAACGTCATTGCGTAAAACAATGTAAACAAAATTGATAAACATCAATAAAAGAAAACAAAACAACTGAATGAGAAATAAATGAACGAATCATTTGAATCGACGAGTTAGAATCAATTGGAATACCACCGTTTCTAGTTTCCCCTCTTACCACCCCAAATTGTCAGCAAAGGGAGAGCTAAACCCAACTTGTCATTTGGTATATTTTATTCATGGGTTTGATTCGTCGAGACGGGAAACTGGCGCTATATGGAGAAGCGGTGTTATATGGAAAAGTGGTGGTAGGTGAAAAAGTAAATGGATAGAAAATGCTGTGAGAAAACGAAATGTGCAGAATTTCCGGCGTTTATTCAATAAAATGTTGTAATAGAAGAAAAGCACTATACGAAGGGCTATTAAACACACAATAAATAATGGATAATATGGTAAAGCACAATTACCACAATTGCTTCGAAAAATGTGCAATTTTATAGAGTTCTTCTTTTTTTCAGAATTCTTATAAAAATGTACTGCAGACAATATGCCATATGGTAGCATTGCATTACCTTTTTTTTATTATTGTTAAAATTATTGTAAAATCTGTGTTTTATAATGAACTAGCTGGTCCCGGCATGCGTTGCTATGCCATTTAATAAAGAAATTGTTTCTCCATGAGTGTCCTTTCCCATTCGCCCCGTTCCCCTTCCGCCTCTCCAGCGTCCTCTTCCCCTCTCGCGTTCCCACTCCGTCACCTCCACCTTCCCTCTCCCCACTCCACTCCCCCCCCCCCTTCCCGCGAACACCCCTCCCGAGTTCCCCTCCCCCCTCACACGTCCCCTTTCCCTCCGGCGTTCCCCTTCCACCTTCCTCGCCTTCCCTCTTCTCTTTCCCGCTCCCTCGTCCCGCCAACCCTCCTCCCGCGTTCCATATATTCAATCCCGTCAGTTTTTAAACAACCCGCGTGCCACCTTTTATAATTTTTATTCAAATTTCCATTTTTCATATATGTATATTAAATTTGGTACCTAACATAGGTACCTATTTAAAATATCTAAAATTCTTCTTGATTCGATTAAAACTATTAGGGGAGTACCTACTTTAAATAAATATATCAACTTAAAGATTTTCAAAAATAGAATCCTGATTTAAAATGTCATTCTCAAACACGCGAACTGTCAAACGTGCGATAGTCGTTAGGTTTTCTGAAATTATCCAATTTTCTGCGCAATTTTCTTAATTTTTCTCTCCGTAAGAACCATCCTCGTACTTCAAGGAATGTTCTAAAAAAAGAATTAGCGAAATCGGTTCAGCTGCTCTCGAGATTTGCGCTTAGCAACAAATTCAGCGATTCATTTTTATATATAAGAAGATAAGATTTAAAAAATCGGAGATTCCAAAATAAGAGAGAAAGTCAATATGAATGCATATTGTGTTTATTAAGCAGATTTTTTTGAAGGGAAACCTGGGACTGACCGCCACAGATTTTATACAAAACTATCGCAGATCCCTGCAAAATCACGTGATCCGAGAAAATTGACATTTAGAAAAAATAAATATCTTCTTCTACTGCTTGAAAGGCAACTATGTTGACTTTTACATCACTATTTTGAGAACGTTGACTACGTTGTATATACTGAAAATAAGAATTAGATACCTTTATGTTTACATTTATTAATTAATTATCTTACGTTTAGCCAACCGAAATTATATGGTTTAATTAGATTATAAATTTTCTGGATTTCACCTTCCAAGGGTGTTCTATATTCCAACCATCACTTCATCATCGATCTAAGTGAAATCCGTTGGACTGAGGTAGAATTGCTAAGGACTGAAAGTCTTCTCAGCATAACCCTACGGGTATAAAAACGGGTTAGAATAACAGCACTGGCGCAGCCGCCACACTAACCACCACCTAACATGACCATGATGGATGGAGAAATAAGAGTATAATTGTCGGGTTAAAGAGCGCAGTACCCATTTACTTGGTTGAAATAACAGGACATCCATCATCCCTAAGCAGATGCACTTTCCCACAGGGGTAGGTTTACATGCACACTGCAAGTACGCAACATAGCCATTACAGACATACCGCTGACAGACCCATTTACATACTGCATGTTTCATTATAATATGTCTAGGCAATTCTTGACCATAATTTTTAAATTGGGAACGCGGCGTACAAATTATTTGTTATATTTCTTGCCCGCCTTTGTTGGGGCTCTTTATATGCTCCACAATTAAGGTTTGTTTTGGTTTGGTAGGTTAAAACTGACGGATGGAAAAATAAAAAAAATTAAAATGGTCGTTGTTAACGAGCGCAGTACCCATTTACTTGGTTGACATAATAAGACATCTATCAGCAACACAACATACCCCAATTGAGGGTGCTTTAGACCCACTTGGCTTCGAATCGTCGGAATTACTCGTAGTTGTTGATACTCTGGTGCGGTGTTCACAAAAAAAAATTACCTACACAAAGTGTGTGATTTCTTTGAACACGATAAAAAGGTGGATGAACTACATTATAACTACAGGCAGGCACTATAAAAAAAAACTTGATGTGATCTGAAAGATTTGTCCAACTTACAAACCACAAACACATGTCATCATCAGTTTCATATTCTTGAGCCAAAACCGGTTAAAATGATAAGCGATTAAATACAGGAACGAATATGAATAAATTTAAGAATATAATGGCGATACTTTTTTAATGACCTGAATACAGAGAAACGCTGACATTATTTTTAATGTTTGATAAGTAGGAGCCCTTCCATTCAAATGGGAATCACACATAATTATTTGAAAGACATGTGATTACATGTAATTTGTCTACAGCGGTGTACATTTTCAAACGTCAAAATATATTTATGTATTCTTGGCAACGGCAAAAATTGCATTCCGACAAACACAGGGCAATGACCCTACGAAAAAGACGGAAATATATATTTCTTTGTAGAGGTAGACATTTTGTGAATATGTAATAGAATTTTGACAAGTTTAAATCTTGGACAACATTTTTATGAATGTAAAATAAATATTCTTTGTTTTTACATTGAATTTAACGATCTACAGTGCCTACACAAAGAAATATATTTGCATACGTAAGATCAACGCAATTTTATGAATTTTAATTATGAATGTGCATGTTTTTTATGCAAGGGGAAGGAGATGTGGCAGAGAAAGTTTGGGATTAATAATTTCCCTCAGGGCCTATGTCATCTTTGGGGATGCTGCGTAGAGGGTTATTTTAAGGAAAGGAAGGAGAGGAGAGTTGTGGGAAGGAAAAGGGTTTAAGAGGTGGGTAGGAATATGGGGTTCAGTGAGTCTTGGTCATCCGCCTCCAAGACCTAGACAAACCTCACCCCATGAACCCGGGCACGCCTGCTAAATCACCAAACGTAGCGAACCACTTGGGGTGACCTTTGGCAGAGGTGTTGGTTATCCAATAAAGATTCCCGGGGCGGCGGTACCCATTCCCGCCTCCCAAATTGATGTACCTGGCTATTCAAAACTGGTCATTAAACACGATTACAAACGACGTTTTGATTCTGAATGGTGATCTTATATACCAGGGCGATGATACTTTCCTATATACCATTGAATGTATCAATTTGGAAGGCGGATATGGGTACCGCTGCCCCGGGAACCATTTATTAGATAACCAAAACCTCTACCATAGGTCACTTCAAGTAGTTCGCGACGTTCGGTGACTTAGCAGGAATGCCCAGGTTCACGGGGCGAGGTTTGTCTAAGTCTTGGCGGCGGACGCGTCTGCCCACACACCGCATCGGAAGATACTGAGAGACCTTTTGAATACTTTCGACCCATCGCCTTGCACCGCAGTGGGAGATTGAATTTATGCCTTCGTCACTCCTGGTCTTATTAATTTCCTAAAAAAACCCTCCACACAGCATCCGCAAATATGACCTAGGCCCTGAGGGGCATTTTTTTCTTCAGGGCCTCCTGTGTGGAACTAGCACAAAAAATTTTTAAGAGAGTAAATAAAGTTGACAAATTTCTACCGAAAAAACTGTCATTTTTTAACACCCGGCAGCGCACAATAAACAACCTCATCAATCTTCCTAACAAAGAACTGAGTGATAATAAATTGACAACCTAGTTCTTTAACCCGGCGTCTGTGTCAATTAATGTCTCTTCACTTTCCAAACATCACTCTTCTTCAAGCATTCTTGTGTGCGGGTTAAATGGTGCACCTTTTTTTCCCGGCGACTTCAAATAAAGTTAAAAAAAGGAAGTTAAAGTCTCGAAGCGTAAGATGGGAACAGACACGCTTTGATCACAAGCCTTAGATTTGTATCTTTTATTAAAGTGCATAGGTTTATTAACCGTGAATAGCCAACGTTCGTCGAAATGACGAACATTATAATATGCAAACTAGGGATGTTACGAATGTGATATTTTTCACATTCGCGAACGCGAATGTTAAGGAATTACATAAAAAAAACTTTAGTCAACATTAGTTATCGTTATAATAAAAAAATAAAAACAATAAATCAATTCTGATACAGTAAGTTATAATCGTAATTAAGCAATTTAATAATCGAAGTACAAAAGAGGCATATTATATTTCAGAAAAAGCAATTTTGCAGCCTTTTCTCCCACGAGGCGATTTCTAAGGGGCTCGTATATAAGGCCGGCTGCACTGAACAATTGTTCACTCGGAGCGGTGGAGCGCTCAGGTATTTTCGAGCCAGATCTGTCAATTTGTCGTATTTAAATTTAGTCTTCCACCAGTCCAAAGGGTTTTCATGAAGAGAGGCTCGTTTTTCTTTAAGGTATGCCTTCAATTGAGCTTTGATTTCACAGCTTATAGTGTCTCCAGATTCTGCACCGTCGGAGTTTTCGCTATCACTTGAGGAATCTAGGATTCCTGCAATGTAGCGAGAGCGTAATGCTTTCTATTGGTTTGCATTGCAAACCTGGGTCTTAGTAGGCGCTAAACTCTATGCATGGTGGTTGTTTTTAGGCGGTAAGTTCTACCGTTTTTGAGATACCTACTAACTACTTATCATTTGTCGAATTTTTAGTTCAACGGTTTTGGTGGTTTTAATGATTTTGTCCAACTTGCGTCAAATATATAAGTAATTCGATCATCATCGTAGATCAATATGGTTTCTCTTCACGATGTTAACGAAAAACTAAAGATGTGTTTTCTTTCGTTCTTCAAATAATTCTGAATTTAGTGTGGAAAGACGAAATTCATCTAAAGAAAGTAGCGCCATTTTAGATTTTTTTACGTTAGCTCCACACAGGAGGGGGGTCCTCTGGAAAATAATCCCTCTCAGGGCCTAAATAATCTTTGGGGATACTGTATGGAGGGTCTTTTTTTAGAAAAGGAAGGAAGTTCTGAGAAGGAAAAGGGTGTCTGGATGTCAGTGTGTCCAGGAGTAACGGACATACTAATTCAATCCTCCCATTGCGGTGCAAGATGATTTTCGGGGAGAGGGAGATGATTTTCTAGGTTAGTTCTCCCTCAACCAGTCTCTCCTAATCCA
Source organism: Limnephilus rhombicus (assembly GCA_929108145.2). Lineage (NCBI taxonomy): Eukaryota > Metazoa > Arthropoda > Insecta > Trichoptera > Limnephilidae > Limnephilus > Limnephilus rhombicus. The sequence goes on from OV815283.1 coordinate 45,321,943, forward strand.
TGGAAACGCATTCGTCCTTAAGACATAGACCTAACCTTACCCTATGAATCCCGGCACCCCTGCTAAAAAACCACTTGGGTTGATCTGTGGCAGGGATGTTGGTTATTCAATAAATGGTTCCCGGGCCGCGGTACGCACACCCGCCTCCGAAGAGTAACACGAGTAGCGCCATTTTAGATGTGTGATTTACCAAGTATGTACTGTAACTGTAATAAATATACCTTTTTGTTATTGTGTTGTTGAAATTATAATAAATACAATAAAAATCTAATTAAAAATAGGACTTCAAAGAATGTTCGTCAAAAAGTCGAATGGTTAGCTTATCGGGGTACAATAACAACTTTAAATATCAAGGGTTAACTAGTCAGTGGATACGAAATTTATGATGACCACGAGGTTTTTGAAGAGCTCTAGTCTCATTAATAATGCATAATATGTCTAATGCGTCTGGTTCCCAGCCTCTTCAGGCCAATCAGCAAGTTCATAAAGCGTTGAATTGGTCTTACTAAAGGTCTGCTCCCTCCCGGATGAATGCTTCAATAAAAAAAGTTTACATTATTTACAGACAAATTTATTTGGGCACACCGATAGTATAGAAAGTTTCAAAAAAGTTTTTCGAACTAGTTTGAAACAACCGCCCGCAGTCTTCTCTTATCCCGCAAATGCCAAAAGATACGCTTGGTGCGTTGCAACTTTTATTATTTTTCGTTTAAATTTAGACTCGCAATTCAATTCGATTACTATTTTATTTTTAAATGTCAATTTGAATTTAGATTTTTTCTTGAATGAATGAACGAGTGCCTTGAAAGTGGAAATTGACTCACTTCCCCACATCCGATCGAGCTGAAACTCGGTAGATAGACTCGTTGTCGATGACAATGCATTCTATCAACTTTTGGTGGCACTCGCCTACACACGCTTACCCATACGTATTTCTCTGAAATTGGCCACCAGCTGGCCCAAGAGATGACACAACCAGGTTGAAAATTGAAAATAGATGTATTATAGTAAAATGAGAAATTATAAGTTAAGAGAGGTAAGAATATAAAAAAGAAAAGTCTGTAGAAGTGTAGAGTGTACCAGTGTGGTAGATACTCTCAGTATCACCCTGTTGAAAGATCACCATTCAGATTAGAAAATTTGTTTGAAATGGCTTTAGCCGTGTTTGGTGACCTGATCTGATTAGCCAGAACATTTCTCTTTCCCATTTCCTCCCCTTCCCACCCCATTCAGCCTCACAAAATTCCCCACATTTCCAGAGGCTCCGATAATTAATGAGCAATTTTTTTAATGTTAGCTCCACACAGGAGGCTCTAAGGACAATAATTTCCTTCTGGGCCTATGTCATCTTAGGGGGTGACGTGTGGAGGTTTTTTTAAGGAAAGGAAGGGGAAGTTCTGGCAATCTGGGGTCAGTGTGTCCAGGAGTGACGGACATATGAATCTATCTCTTCAACTGCGGTGCAAAAGTCTTTCTCAACCAGTCTTTATCGATCCGGCCCGCCACGCAGCAGGTGGGCAGACACAACGGCCGCCAAAACCTTGAAAAACCTCACCCCATGAACCCGGACACCCCTGCTAAGTCACCAAATGTAGCGAACCACTCGGGGTGACCTGTGGCAGGGGTGTTGGTTGTCCAATAAATGCATAAATAAACCAATCCCTAGATCGATATCTTCGGGCCTTCTCCATACTAGAAATTTCGTCATCACTGTCACCAACTTAACCAAAAATAAAATGGTCCACCAAAGACTATTGTCTCAATAACATAGAGGAAGTTCAAGGCCATTTGCCACCATAGACAATATAATCGCATTAGACCTACTTTCTTAATTCATTAGCCAAATAAATTATTTAAAAATAAAAATGCTTGACAGCAGAAAAATGTTTTAGTTTCCCCAAGAAAACAACCTTCCATCTGACAAAGCCTGAGGGAATGAGCTTTACATAATTTTTAAAGCTCATTTCCTCAGCAAGGAGCTTTGTCAGATGGAAACCTGTTATCCTGGGGAAATCAAAAATTCAAGCGTTAGTAAAAAACCTAAAATACTTGAAATATGAATCCTTATAAAAGGAAAACATTTTCAAATAATGATTGGTTTTCTACGACGAATTTACATTTTTCTGCTTGAAAAATGATAACTCGGGGGTACATGTTTAAATTCTTTTTATTTTCGGAAAGACAATCGACAATAGCACATAAAAACACTGGTTCGGTGAATTCGATGAATTGAAAAATGGTTTGAAAAAGAATATCGACAAAGGAATGGAAAGGAAACATGGCTAAAGCGTCATACAGCTGTGACATTAAAGATCAACATAAACAATAGCTGTATTGTTTGTTTATATACGCTCATCTTCAATGTCACATCTATTATCTATATAGCGTTTTATCCATTTTTCCTTTCCAGCAGTCACCGTACAGTTCTTGTAGAATGAAATAAAAAATCTACATATTCTAAATTTCCTTTCAACCGAAATTAAACAGAGTACCTATACCTTCATCGGGGACCCATTTCAGCCATCTCACGGTAAAAACCGCATCATGTGTTCTGAAAAAAATATATCACATTAAACAAAGTTTGTGAACAGAATATACAGTATTTTTCCCTTGTGATGACATACTTTGTTTATCACAAGGGAAAAGTATTCTCACTTCTGTTCATATGAACATATAAATTAGTAGCATTATTAATTTTACCTGCCATTGACGGTGTTATGGCCTGCCAAACAATGTTATAAGGTGTTCCTAACGTAAAGCTCCAAAGTCATTCAAAGTCTGGAACATTTTCTGAAACAATATTTGTGAAACATTAACCACTCGGACCCATAAGCTTGTGTTAACGATAATATAACATTAACAGACATATGTATGACGTACGAGGCGTACGTATAACAATTATACTTATTAAAGTAAAATTGAAAGAACATTTTATCAATATGTCATTTAACCTCAAATAGATTTACAGATAAATTAAGCTGAATGTTAATGTCTCATGTAATTACCTGATTTCTGGATCAATTGCGGACACACTTGAAACATTTTTCCACCTCTGGAATTCCTGTAAACGATTTTTAAATGAAATATGCCCATGGCGATGTCAACAACACAAATTCAAATTCATGTTCGTTTGATAATCGCATGACGCAATTTGACGTTTAAAGTTAGACCTATCTATAATAAAATTCAGCTTTATCTATAAGAATTTGGTTCACTCCTGTCAGTTTCAAGGTTAAAGCCAAGATTTACGCCCCTGAATAAATGATTCCCGGAGCGGCCGTACCAATACCAGCCTCCCAAAAGTTGGTACTCTTGCAGTATTCAGATATTTATGCAGCAAGACAAATCAGGGAAAAATAAAATAAATAAAAATACCTATACTGCCGTGTGTAACAGTTTTCAATGTCAATCCACCTCCATTACTTATATTATGAGAGGTGTCTTTGGCCGGGAGAGTGTGTCACAACTGTCAAATGTTCCACAAGAAAATTCCTTCCTTCCAAGGAAAATTTGCGCTGGAGTAAAAAAGATCCACGAATTCTTCTAGTCCAATTCTACCAAGTGCAGTGGATGTGTACCTTTCAATTGAAGCGTCCTTTCTACTTCTGACGACAGTAAAACCGATTGACGCAGGGTGGTTATTTTAGGAAGAAGAAAGCAAAGGAAAAAGGCCAAAGTATTTTAGGACATAATAAAACCGAAATAAGAACAATTTATGTTCAGTCGTAAAACGCAAGGTCCTTCAAAGAAATGAAAATACTTTTCTGCAAATACAAAAATAATTTCGTTACGTACCTACGTGCACAGAAGTCATTTGGATTTAATATGTTCAATGGTTTTCTTTATATAATCAAAGGACAATACATTTTTAAGTACTTATAAAAATGCAGATTTTGTATGTTTTGCAGAAAGCGAATTATTATTGGTTGGGTAGTTGGTTAAAAAAGCTACGATAAACATTAGCGTGGTTAATTTTTGGGTTATTACGCCGAATTGCACTATCCCTTTCTTTAGCCAACTTTTAGGATAGCATTGCAGTGTCCACTATCACGGAAGATGTGAACCAATTCATAACGACCATAAATATACAAACCACCCACATAACGACTGAAGATCACAAAAGTGAGCAGCCACCAAGGGCGGATCCAGGCGGGTCATGGGGGTCATGACCCCCCCCCTGGGGTGGGTCTAGGACCTAGGTGGACCGCTAATACCCTACGTATTACTTGTATCTATTATTATCAAAATTAAATTATAAATTCTTGTGACTTGATCACGACTATGTGACCCCCCCCTGGTGCCAGTGACCCCCCCCCCTGGTGCCAAAGCTGGATCCGCCCTTGGCAGTCACCTGCAGTACACCTACCCATGATATTACCAGAGCGATAGGTAGGTACCTAGATACTCCTAGTATCAATCACCCTGTCGAAAAATCACCATTCAGAAGCCAAGCGTTGCTTGAAATGGCTTTAGCTTACATGTTGACAAGATCAGAAGTTCTAGGTGCTTCCCAAACTTCCTCTCACTCAGTCCTTTCTTTCATCACTCCCTCCTGTCTCGTAATACCGCAAATTGGGGATGCTACAGTCCCACATTCTGACAAAAATACCGCGATTAGGGAAGCTAAAGTCCCACAGGCTCCGCGGACAGTTGTGACTCTTGTGCTGTATTTACATAAAAGGGGGTGTAACACACGCGTAGGTACCCATTTGCATAAATGGTATCTACGGTTACTTATCAAGATTTAGTATTCAGAACGTAGATAATAAAGAGAAAAAGAAGCAAAATTACGCAAGAGATAAAGTACATGCATGATGTACGCGCAATCATCTGTAAAATGAATTAAATAATGAAAACCTGTACGTAGGAACCAACCAGATAGGAACCATCCGGCAAACTGATAGCCTTTAATATTTTAAAGATTCGAAAAGAATGCAGAAAAGTTTTGAATTTTCTGGCGGTAAAATTAAACTTGCTATCCGTCAAAGCAGAACGGGTTTGAAACGAAAACAGTCTGCACTTGCAAGCGTTATTCATTCGGATTGCTCAGCATTATTAATGAGTCATTTGTAATACGTACAATTATTATTATTTGTCACACCGTAACCTTTTAAGAATGAGGGAATGGTTCAATTGAACAAGTGAAAAGTTCGTCAATCAATTTATTTTACTATCAAACTGTGTTGGGTTTCCAAGTAGGTAAACATTCCAATACGAAAGTGCCGAAAACAACGCATACAGGTGTATCAACGGAGTACTGTTTGAATACAGGTAAACCGTTGTTTTCATTTCTTGTAAACAGCTAAAACAGCGTTTATTTAAATGTGAGATAGAGCCAATTAAGTTTTAGGCAATGCAGGATTTCTCATTGTTATTCGGCAATAAAAATAACGACAGGAATGCAGATACTAATCAACACGTGAAGAAAGTTTTGAGTCACAAAAGCGAAAAGTTTACGCCCATAAAACAAAACTTTGCGAAAACAAAGTATGGATTTTAATCAAAACATTTCATTTTGTACAGGTAAAATATATTTATGGAGGAATGCTACAGTGGGAGTTAAAAAGCTTCAATATTAAAATAAACAAAAGTATTTGAAAACCGCCACTCGTGTCACTCCCATACACAGGTTAACGCCCATAATCAGTTTTACCTGTTCGTTGATTGTTGACGAAGAGGTAATCCAATTACGCACCAGGCCGAAGAAACACTAAAAAACAATAGGCCACTGTTTTAAAAATCCATTGTAAACCGTCAGATTTAATTACTATAAGTTATTCGAAACATAAAAAGCAAAACATGGTACAACACTTTGCGAAAACACAAAACACGCGCGCCGCGAACACGACAACTCTCGTAAAGTTCCTCAACAACTATTGTAATTTTGCTTCAAAAGCAACGGACGCAAGCGAAGAACGTCATCGCGAGCCCGCCATCTGTCGGGGAATTTTATAAGATACCCAATCATCGTTCATAGACGTGGGTGCTGCCAATAGTAGGATAGAAAATATCCCAACAGAATTTTGAATGCTAAATAAGAACTGTTTTTTTTTCTTTGGGACAACACTATTTCCAATTGCCATAGAAATTGACAATTGACATTGACATCTTTCTTTGTATCTTTATCTTTGATCAAAACACGCTGCTGTCAGTTGCCGTCGTTGTGATCGCTGTTTTGGTGACATTTTACTATCAATTTTGAAATTTTGAATTGATAGCGTACTTATATTCACATTTTAATATAGCAATTCACATTAAATAACATGGATGACGATGCAGAAACCTACAAGCTTTGGCGGATCCGTAAAACTGTCATGCAGGTACGGCATAACCTAAACAGTGTTATTTGAATTTAGTTGTGATTTAAATGTAGTAAACTTGAAGAGAATATAGATAACTGATTCATATCTTTATGGTTTATTTTGCAGTTATGCCATGACCGAGGTTATCTAGTAACGCAAGACGAATTGGATCAGACTTTGGATCAGTTTAAGGAACAATTTGGCGACAAACCGAGGTAGGGTTATGTATTGTGATTTTTGTGTACACCATTTAACTTGTTCACATCTTCTGTATTATTACTTTTCTTTAAATAATTAATGAGTGAGAATTAGTGCTTCGAATGACTCTATTGAAGTTCAGTGCCTACACTCTATATTTTAGTTTATAATGCAATATTTTCAACGGTCAGAAATGTACAATCACGAAGGCACTTATCATTTGAGCCGTGCTGCATTTACCAAATAAAACTGTTACTATTAGTTTTGTAAAATTTGTTATATTGCTGAATTTCGCCATTTGTTTCCATATCATTGTTTACACAAAAGTTGTTTGAAGATTAACCTTTTCTGGGTCTTATGCTGTTCGGCAACTAGAAAATATGGTAATTATCGGTTCGGACTGGCCACGCTTATTATGAATAATTTTTAGAAAAAAACTTTAGATTCGCCTTAATTACTATAAAAGGAAACTTTTTGGCTTTGGGGCGGCGGAAAATAATGCATTTTAATTTTCAATTGCATAAAACCAAAATTCACTTCGCGAACCGACGCAGCGAAAATCCGCGGCCGTAGCTGTCACTTGCTGTCACTGTTATGGACTGTAGCTGACTTCGTGGGATACCTACATGAAATACCGCGAATCACAAACCATGTTACACAAACCTAGCGTAGCCGCTAAGCCACTTGAAAACTGGGATGTTTTTCTTGCCTTGACGCGAGTAGGCGTTATAAAGGGGCACTTTCTTTTGTATCACAAACCATGTTACACAAACAAGCCCGCTAGACAAATTTCATAATTACGTGCCTTATCCCACGAAGTCGCCTACAGTCGTATTAGCTCTTGTTAATTTATCAAGGATACTAACATCACAGTGACATGTACGGCCGCGGATTTTCGCTGTGTCAGTCGCGAAGCGAATTTTGGTTTTATGCAATTGAAAATTAAAATGCATTATTTTCCGCCGCCCCAAAGCCAAAAAGTTTCCTTTTATAGTAATTAAGGCGAATCTAAAGTTTTTTTCTAAAAATTATTCGTAATAAGCGTGGCCAGTCCGAACCGATATTTACCGAAAATATGTTCATTGAATCTCGTGAAGTACGCATTTGGGCGATGGGTATGTAATTTATGATTGATCGTATCACTGAAAATAAGGTAAAATTTGGGATGACTGGACATGCTTTACAAACATTTTTTATAAAAACATTTTGATTCATCTTAATTACTATAAAAGACAGTAATTTTTGGATCGAAGTGTCCATGGTTATTACGAATAATTTTTAGAAAAAAACTTTAGATTCGCCTTAATCACTATAAAAGGAAACTTTTTGCATCACGGGCGGCGGAAAATGATGCATTTTAATTTTCAATTGCGTAAAATTAAATTTCACTTCGCAAACCGATACGGCTACAATCCGGCGGCCATTCCGTCACTCTTTGTTTTGTTGGTATCCGTGATACCAACAAGAGCTAGATACGACTGTAGCCGACTTCGTGGGATACATGATAAGGCGTGTAATTATGAAAAACAGAAAATAATATGTAAACGAACCTCTAATCAGAATCACCTCAGAGTCTAGCTGAGGCATTGGAATGGAGACAAACCATTCAAATCCTGGGATGTTTTTTAAAATAAAGATAATATACACAAACCCTGCTTTGCCAGACAAACCATTCAAAACCTGGGATGTTTTTAAAAATATAGATAATACACACGAGCCCGCTACACAAACCCTGCTTTGCCAGACAAACCATTCAAAACCTGGGATGTTTTTAAAAATTATGATGACATGCAGCTTTCGTAGTTTAACCTCAAAGTTCCGTATTATCCGTGAGGTGGACTAAATGCATTGTCTGTTGTGTTTTCATAATTGCGCGCCTTTTCATGTATCCTACGAAGTCGGCTACAGTCGTATTTAGCTCTTTGCTAATATTTTCAGGGATACCAACATAACAGTGACGGAATGGCCGCCGTTCCGAAGCGAAATTTAATTTTACGCAATTGAAAATTAAAATGCATCATTTTCCGCCACCTGTGATGCAAAAAGTTTTCCTTTTATAGTGATTAAGGTGAATCTAAAGTTTTTTTCTAAATATTATTCGTAATAACCATGGACACTTCGATCCAAAATTTACCTAAAAGACAACAATTTACATTCGGGGCGATGGAAAAAAATGCATTCAAAATTTATATTAATTATTGTAAATGGCTGTGGCTGTGAGCTATCAACCCAAGAGACGAAAGCAAATTTTCATTTTAAGTAATTGATATTTTAAATTCAATATTTTGTATCAGGGGTCGTCCATTCACGTGATGTTTTTTAGCAACTTTTTAACCCCCTCCCCTACCCTTGGTGATATGTGGTGAGGTTTTCGACTACCCCCCCCCATATCCAAAATCACGTGTATTTTTTTGGTACAAAGTTTATTGAAATTTTCAGAATATTATCGTGCGTTCAACGAAAAATAAATACACTTGATATCTCATTGTACCCTCCCCTCCTTGTGATATTTCGTGATTTTTCCGAACCCCCCCCCCTTTCGAGCCTCACGGGATTAATGGACTACCCCTCACCCCGAATCCAAATAGTTGTTTTTTCAAAAAAATATACCTACCTACAATATTGAGGGTGTCCAGTCATGCTGAAAGTTTACCGAGAATAATTCTTCTTTAATAATAGTTTTTTTCATAGTTGTGGCTGTTTAAAATACAATGCAGGAGTAATAAGAAAAAGAAAAAAAAATTTTTTGAGGAAAAATGCATACAACATAGCGAATTTAGGAATCAGGCGAGTGAAATCATGGCTAGACTCAAACATACTTACACTTAACATATCGAAAACAAAATTCACAACGTACAGTATAAATAGCACAGGACAGCCAAAAAATAACACAAACACCATAAAAATACACAAATGTTTAAACACCAACATTTGCATTTGCCCTCCTCTAGAAAAAAAAGAACAAATAAAGTATCTAGGAATCATAATTGACCATAACCTTAGATGGACACATCACATCCAACAAGTCACAAATAAACTCCTCAAAACGATACACATTTTCCTAAACATAAGAAACATATACAAAATACAACAAATGAAAACAATATATTTTGCTCTATGTCAGTCTATAATAGAATATGGAATAATTGCTTGGGGAGGAGCAACAAACTCAGCTATCGAACACCTGAAAATTGCGCAGAAAACGATCTTAAAGGTAATACTTAAAAGACATAGACTTACTGATACAGACCAAGTATTCAACCGTTGTGACGTACTAGACATACGGCAATTATATGTTAAATCGCTATTAAATTACATTTTTTACCAAAAAAACAACCTTCAACAAACACAAAATATCACAAACAGATCAGTTAGACAAGCATACAAAGAAAACTTAAAAACTCCGACGGTAAATACAAGCTTTGGACAAAGACATTACCAATATCACGCTATAAAAGCATTCAACAGTCTAACACTTGAAAATAAAATTGAGGAAAACAAAAATAAATTCCGACACAAAATTACAAAATGGATTAAAGACCAAAATAGACAATACTACCAAAATATCATAGCATAAAATAACAAAACATATAAGTAACACACAAAACCAATATAAAACACAATCACCCACAAACACACAACACGTATTAAAAATATCGTTTTTAACCTTATATAATATTATTTATTCTTAATTTTACGTTAATTCTAAATCTCTAATTTTTAAGTTTAATTTATCTTAATTGTATGTTTTTTATTTACTTTTTTCCTTTTTTCACCAATATTATGTATATTTATATGTATTGTGTATAATTTTGTATATGAAATGGAGGCCTCAGCACGGGTAAACCACCCAGTGAGGTCAACATCATTGAATTATGTAAAAAATGTAAATAATATTGCATCAAATAAATAAATTACGGACCGTAAATTATGGTTATTTGAGGTGTTGTTGTAATACACATAAATTCAATGGGTAATTCTGTATGTGCTTTTTTTACTGTAAATTTGAATTACTTACTTGATTTTTATGTTACCTTTCAATAGGGCTCAGGTTCAGGTTAATAATTTTATTTTTCTGCCTAGTTTTCTGCTAGTTATGAGGATTTTGGCATTCTGTTTATCATTTTTGTTTTTTTTCGTTACATGTGTTTTATTTTTTCGAAAAATTTATTATTTTCTGCTGTCTGTCAGAATTTTTAGCATGAACATTCAGTGAAGCGATATTCGGCTATTTTACTGTAATTATTTTCTCTTGGTATTAACATGCGTGCATCAGTGTGGCAACTAAATGAATATTGCCAGCATTTAAATTTAAATTACGACACTTCAAGCGGCAAACAAAATAATGAGATTTGTGAAGTTATATAAATTATCAAGTGCTCAGTGTTGATGGCCAAAGCAACATATAAGTAACACCAATTTCAATGGAAATCTAACCCAAAGGTAGGTCATCTAAATAAATTATCAAATATGAATTTCCTATAATATTATTTCTGCTTTTCCGAAGTGTCCGACATAGATCTTTGTCATCAATTTAATGTTAGAATGGTGATTTTGCCAAAGATCGTCTCATCGTAAACATGTAGTTTTTGACATTTGGGTTATTGGGATACCATTTTTTTTGATAGCATTATAATCATATCATGGATAATTACATTTTTTATATTATGACTTTTCTTAGTATGGATAAACAGGCTATGGTATCCATTATACTATGCATTTATTAATCACAATTTTTGCTATTTTATGTATTTTATTTTTTGCTAATAATTTCAAGAATTTTCAAGAAGTGATGTTTAATAAAACTCATTTTTCTAAATGAGTATTATTCACTGTAGTTTTTCTACATTTTTGTGTAAAAATGTATGAGGCGGTCTCCGGCAATTTTTCTGTTGAAATTTTGACATTTCTGAAGCTCATTTAACAAAATTCAATATCCATGTCATGTCACATTTTTAAAATTAATTAATTTAATGCATTTATCATCTTGATGTGCTGCTTTTGTAATAAATATATTGTGATTTTATTTAATTGCAGATGTCTCATGGCTTTGAAAGAGGTGTGGGATAAATTGAAGCAAGATGGCCGAGGGGAAAGGTCTACAGCGGAGGGCGTAGTTATCAAAGCAGAGCCCCGTGATGTCTCGGTGGATTCCCTTACAGTGAAGGCGGAAGGGACAGTTGAGTCAAGCCCTTCTGGAACATCGTAAGTAAAAAACCAAACACACATCATTTTTTAAAAGTTGTCCAAAATATCTCAGAAAAGATTCAAAAAGATTGGTATTACTTTGTACAGCACAGATATGTCTGTAGTGTGCGTTTGTTCAGATTCACACAGTTGCCAGAGAGTCCTTGAGTCCCTTCATCTGCACATGATTCGGTTTAATGTGTTATGCTTACCGAGGAAGATGGAACCTAATAGAAGGATCCACTATATATTTATGTAGCACTTTGCCACAATCTTTTCTTAAGCCCAGTGGAAGAAATCCTATTAGTCTACAGTGAGGTATTCTGATTGAAATAAGACACTAACCAGCCGAGCTATTCCGTATCTTTTGTGGGATCGTTATTAGATAGCGGACGTAATCTCCCGTCAGATGTGTGTGATTTTTATGGCATTTATTTGCTTTTTCTATGTACAACATACATTAAATGAATAAGTAATCATGCATACTTTCAGGAATTCGTGTTTAAATCGATCTAAACTAAAATATGTGACATTAAATATGTAAAAATCACACAAATCTGACAGGAGATAAAGTCAGCTATCCAATAACGATCCTACAAAAGATACGGAATCACTCGGCGGGTGGTTTTCATCACCAAAATCAACTCCAGGTGTCGGGCCCCCGGCCGTCAAACGTTTGCAGATTTAAGTAGGCCTCCATCGAATTTAGGATTCTTCCCTTGTCTCATTCATATTGTGAATCCTTAGTAATTGAAATTTTGCTACATATTTATTGTCTTTTCATATTAATTAAATTAATATAATCATAAACATTTATGACTTTGTATTCCGTAATCAATCACTCTTCTTCGCAAAATAAATTAATAATTTCAATAAAATTGCGAGGATAACTCTGAATATCCATTCCATTTTTGTTCTTCAATGATAAGGACAACGAGCGCATCGGACTCAAGGTCTACACTTTGAGACAAGCACGATTCAAATAATTTTATTTGGATGCTTTAATTTTTTTCTCTTACCGTACGGGTAGATAAGAATTTTCTATTACAATAACTTCAAAACCCTATTTTAAAGTTTTTCATATATTTTAACTTTCAAATTTGGAGTATCTCAAAAATTTGTGTTGTGGTTTGGTGACTTTTGCCTGAATGGCGACGGAATGTATGCACATATTTATGTTTGCCGTAAATATGGATTTAAAATCTGTGGAGAGTGATATATTTGATATTTTGTTGTTTTCTTTTCAGGATGTGAATGTTTTTTGTAGCTGTCCTTGCACTATTATTCCACCAATTGAAGATAATGAAATTTGCATCGATTGAAGCAGTGAAAGAATTCTCAAATTATAGTATGGGAGGATGGCATGAAATTGCAGAAACTGCAATAGTTTATTATTTGTGTTAAGATTGAAATACATATGTCTTATTTAATAAAGAAACTCATTAAAATACTTGTATTATTTGATCCCTTTAAAACCTTTAATGATTGCAATATATGCTTTCTCTTGTAGTACTCCATTGTGTAGTGAAACCTCCATCTATCGTTTTTGAAGGGACCTATTGAAATAAACAATGGATGCGGGAAAACAATGATTGCGGGAATATAGAAAAAACACATTAATATTAAAAGGTTTAATATGTCCTATATACATAAATATTCTAAAAAAGAAACACGTTTCACTTATAAATCAATTTGTTTAAATAAAAAATATCATAAGAAAATTAAAAAAAAGGAAGCTGCATGGAGACAAAAAAATTTCACTTTGTGCTGTAAATAATCTTTCATCGTCATTTGTTTTTGGCTTTTTTTATTGCTGTAGGAACTCTGCTTGCTGCTTCCATCAATCGGAATGTTTATGGCTCGTGATTGTTGGATTTTTTTCCACTTCCTCGATAATTTTTAGTCTTGGAGAATTCGCACTTTTTTCACTGGACGGTTCATTTTATGGTTAAAGGGCTCAAAAACTAGATTATAAAAAGATAACCTTAACACGCGCACCGCTCTGCCTGAATGTCTAACGACAATTAACGGACCCATCATAAATATGGACCCATAAATGATGAACGGACCTAACGGTAGGTTGGCAGGTACCTAATTTAGCACTAACATGTCAGAAACGGCCGCCAACAAAGGCGACAAACCGTTCTTTCTATCTCTCTTTCGCTCTCCAATGTTATTGACCATTTATACACAAAATTTGCCGCATAATTTAAACGGATCAATGCGGTAAAGAGAAACGATGAATGCTATCTAATTTGGCGTGTTTTATATGAAATTAATTGGGGACTACAAGAAATAACGACACATACGGGAAAACGATTATTCGAGGAACGATAGATAGAGGTTTCACTGTAGTACATATTTCGTTTTCATCTCAAGGCAACCATGGAAATGAACTGTTGGTAATCCAGATAACTTATTTTAACATTTCAGTCTAGCATCTGACAGCTTTGTAAATTCAAAGAAAAACATACTTTCATCGGATCTATGAGTAGTGTAATACAGTACAATCTCACTAATCCGGCACTATTAAAAACCAGAGGGTGCCAGTTTATTGGAATTTTCGGATTACTGGATTACAGAGAAAAAATCATAATAAATAAAACAAAGCATTTCATAAAGAGAATATACACACTATTCACACTTCAAACACAACAGGCAAATACGTACACACGTGCACATGAGATAAGTTTTGAGGTTAGACTGCTAGACGACGACGCGGCGATGGAGCGCTTAGGCATAGAGGGGCGAGGGAGGCAAGGGCGAAGGGTGCCGGATTATTGGACGTATTGGTCTATTGAAGTGTCGGATTAGTGAGATTGTACTGTATTTCATAATCGCAGTAGATTGAATATGTACTGCACAACATAACATGTATTGTCACTAATAAAATCAAGCCACATTTGTCCAAATAATTTCGGATGGGTCATTTCACAGAATTTAAACAATTCATCAAAGTTCTATTCAAGTTATGTTATTATTTCATCATGTGTCGGTTCTTTCGCAGTACATGGATAGTAACAGAACTTGATTATTAATTCTGAAATTTGATGAATTCTTTAAATTCTGTGGAGCAATCCGTCCTTAGGGCCTTACTAATAGACTTTTTTTAATGTTACACAACTTTTTTTTAAAAACTTATTTACAATACATATTGTGTATCAGTACAATACAAGTTGCTTATCATTGTCATTGTCAAAATTGAAAACAAGTTTATTAGTAAGTGGGTTAGTTTGTAATAATTGGCTTACAGTTAAATATCTTCTAACATTCAATCATATATAACAAATTGATACAATTTCAACATTGGTACCTACTGTTTGGTGAGAGACATAATTTAGTGAATAGATCAGCCTAGCGATTCCGTATTTTTTGTGAGATCGTTATTGGATAACGGACGTTATCTTCTGTCAGATTTGTGTGATTTTTATGTCACATATTGTGGTTTAGATCGATTTTAACATGAATTCCTGCAAGTACGCATGATTATTTACTTATTTAATGTACGTTGTACAAAGAAAACGCAAATAACAGCCATGAACATCAGACAAATCTGACAGAAGATTACGTCCGTTATCCAATAACGATCTTACAAAAAATACGGAATCGCTAGGCTGAATAGCCGGGACTATAACAACCTACCTCTTCCACTTTACCCTTACACTCACCAAAATAGGTGTGCTGTACTTCCACTGGCGTCGAGCAGTTAGAATACTTGAACTATTTTGATTGTTTTTAAGGTAATTTTATTTAACTACAGTTTTATAAAATTTCCTAGCACTGTGCACAGCCTTTAACCAATTATTTCACAAAAATGTTGCATTATCAAATTAGCCAAGTATTATAATGAATATTTTTAACGTTTTAGTGAAAAGCGACCCGCCCGCAGTGATCTGATTGTGCTGGTTGCCCACAACGATGACCCGACAGACCAGATGTTTGTTTTCTTCCCGGACGAGCCAAAGATCGGCATCAAAACCATCAAGACCTACTGCACCAGAATGCAGGAGGAGAATATTCACAGAGCCTGCGTTGTGGTGCAAGGAGGTATGTTTGGTTTTGCACCAGCAAGGTTTTACATCAATAAGGTCTTGTTTGAACACGGCTAAAGCTATTTCAAGCAACCTTTTAATTCTGAATGGTGATCTTACACCAGGGCAATACTGAGAATACCTTCCACTCTGGAACGTGCTGCAAACGTACCTTATATTATTATTTTAAATGTTTAAATTGAGAAAACACAAATCAATCAAATAACAATTACTTGGACACCGGGATTTGAACAGGATTTATTTGGTTTCAAAGTTTTGTGGTTTTAAAATTTGTAATTTTAAATTAACAAGGTTTTTTGTGTATGAAATCTACCAGTATTTGCCTCAAGTTGCAGGAGAATATTCACAAGAGACCGAAAAACACAATTACACCATTACCTTTATTGTTTCATTTTTCGTAATAACACAAATGTTGAAACCTTGTTTTTATAATTTATCTTTTCATAATTTTTGTGTTGTTTTTTCTTTGCCTACTTGATTGTTTTTATTTATCCATAAAATAAGAATGTATGCTCTTCACTTTCATACAAGCTGTGTGAGAAGGGAGAAAGAAAAGAAATTCATAATAAAAAAGCACGATAATCCAACCTACGATAGGAAAAGAACTTCTAAAAGGCTTGCTTTAATATTTTTTTTGTAATATCTTCCAGGAATGACCCCTTCCGCCAAGCAGTCCCTAGTCGACATGGCCCCCAAGTATATCCTAGAACAGTTCTTAGAGTCGGAACTCCTCATTAACATTACGGAGCACGAGCTGGTCCCAGAACACATTGTGCTCACACCAGATGAAAAGGCAGAACTCTTGTGCAGATAGTATCCTTTTACAAATATTTTGACATTTGCACATTACAGTCATATCTCTATCCATCATTCCTCGAATGATCGTTTTCCCATATTTGTCATTTAGTTCTTCCAGTCCCAAATTGTTACCTCTACGCATCGTTTTACCGCGTTAAACGTTTAACCGCTCAAAAGACTTATTTTCACTAGGTTTGGAAATATCGTGTCCAATTTAAAACACCATATCAGAGACATATAAACTGATTAAAGTGCTAATAGCCAGTGAATCCACCTATATTTTACTATTTTTCTCATATTTTTAGGATTTATAAAAAAATTTATTTAAAATTCATTAACTTTATAAACAAGCAAATTTTAAATGTTAGTTCCTTTAAAATTGCCGAGAGTGCCACTTATTCCGGTATACATTGAATATTTTCTATTTCTATATGTTTTGTATGGCCAACTTGATAATCACAGATATGTATACTATAAAACTCAATTTTTAATCATTTGCAACTGAACGAAACTTTTGCAGTCAAAAATATTTTATAGACTTTGGTTTCGCAAACTGTCAAAATTGAATAAAACAAACTAAATTAACAAACACGGCAGTGCATTAAAAATGAACCACCCGTTAAAAAATGGCAACTCTTGAGGAAAGATTGTAAGAGAATTGAACTGATTGTAAGGAAAATTGTAAGAGAAGTGGAAAAAATCATGTTGAAAAACACATTGATGTATATTTATATATTTATGCAACCATTGTTTTCCCGCATTCATAGTTTTATTTCAATAGGAATCCATAGATTATATGAACCACCCCTTGCTGAAATAGAGGAAGAAAGCCGTAATCTAGGTCTACAAAAGGCCAAAACAAAATTAATGGCAATCGACAGGGCAAACATCTTTGTAAGAACAAATAATGTTCTCACAGACTTAGAAATGATGAACGACTTTATATACCTAGGCTCGTCTATGAGTGACGAAGGAGGTTGTGAAACAGAAGTGAAATGAAGAATTTGAATGCTTGACACGAGTAAAATGCAAAAGATACTTAGTGACAAGAGTCATAAAGAAGACCAACAAGATTAGATTGTCCATGCCTTGATTTTCCCCATATTTGTATACGTTTTGGAAATATGGACACTTAGAGTCAGCTAAAGAAAGTGGATAGACACCCTAGAAATGTGGTGCTGGAGAAAAATGCTTGGGATTCCATGGACAACCAGATACACAAATTTGTCCTGTATTCAGATAATTATTAATTGTTCCAAATAAATTCTAAAGTTTACTACACTTATGGGATTTATTTTCCACAGGTAATCTGACTTCAAAATTGGCTCTGTCAAGAAGTACTGGCCCATTTTAAAGTGGTTTTGTTTTGAATATGTTGTGTTCCATAATTATTGCAATTACTATCCTTAACTCTTGCAATTCAGTAAACTGAAAGAAAACATGTTGATGAGAATTCAGGCAGGGGACCCCGTTGCAAGATACTTTGGACTGAAGAGAGGACAGGTACACATCAAATGCATACATATTATTTACATTATATTTATTTATACAGTCAGAAGCCTTTTTAAACAGAACTGCATTTGAACTGCAGTCAACTGACTGATATGAGTTCTGTTGTTAAAGACTGTACTCTATAGGGTGAAGATTGATTGATTCAAAACTTTATTAACTAACCATCCTTAAAGGTAGGTAGAGAGGATGAACTGCCAAACAACTAGGTCTTGGCGCTCAAGCCTTGTTTTAGACACATATACTCTTCAATTTGGGATGTGGGTACTGCTGCCCTGGGAATCTACACCCCTGCCATAGGTCACCCTAAGTTCTATGTTATGTTTGGTGACCTAGCAGGGGTGCCCTGATTCATGGAGTGAGGTTTGCCTAGGTCTTGGCGGTGGATGCTTTTGCCCACCTACTGCGCGGCAGGGCGGATCTGGAGAGACTGGTTGAGGGAGACCTTTTGATCTCTCCAGCTAGAATCTCAATCTATCGCCTTGCAACGCAATGGGAGACATGGATTCATAAATGTTCGTCACTCCTGAACACATTGACCCGTAGTTTCCTACCCACCCCTCATATACTTTATTCCTTTCCAGAATGACCTCTCCTTCCTTTCCCTAAAAAGAACCCCCCACACAGCAGCCCAAAAAATGACATAGGCCTTGAGGAAAAAAATTCCCTCTTGTGTGAAGATAATGTAAGAGAAAAAAACACTATCATAAACATGGTCTTCTATTTATGAATTCTAGACTCAAGACAAATTATTTCATTCACTTGGCTGTGCCATGTCTTCCTCAGGCGTCACCTTATTGTTCAATAATTCAGTATATTGATTATTTTCTTGACTAAAGTAGTCCCAGAGTGAAGTCGTACATCATCATTCGAGTATCTTCTGTCTTTTCATACAAGCACGCACATAAACTGTAAAAGGGTTGGTTCACGACCTTGTATACGCAGAATATTTTAACTCTCACCCTGAAAAGGGAGGTTAGCTACCGACACAACCTTGCCGCGGTATGCAAAAATATTGAAATCGCGCCTTGAAAAGGACGGTTGTTCACAAATAGGTAAAAAAGGTATTAGTGTTGAGGCAATTTCCTGTCGGGGAAGCTTGGTCCAGAAATTAAAGTCACAGAAGTCGACAGGAAAAGGCAGCTAGCAGGCAGCAGGTTCAGTCAAATCCGTAGCTGATGTGATCCGATGAGCAAGAGAATATGAAAGGCAAAGTACGCCCTTTTTGTTAAGTTAGTGGCCCGACCGCGGCTATGAATGAGAATGGGATAGCAGTAAATACACTCATTCACAATACACAAACTATTCATATTTAGGAAATTTAGGAAAAGAAACTTAGGTACGTAATGGGGGTCTGCGATTATAGACAAGCTTAAATTGTTTATTATTGTCGCATCCGCTGATTAACAGAATACACAAATACAAACAAATATGTAAAACATTCAGTAAAAATAATATAAAATGAAATGTAAAGTTAACCTCTCATTTGCGGGAAAAAAATTTAGCTTTTTTTTTTGTTTAAATGCAATTTTAACCCTTATGTATAAAGAAACTTTATGAAGGACAAGGTCAGAATCGCTTGGGGCATTCTCGTTCTTGACTTTTTCCCTCCATTCGAACCATCAAAGTCCGTGCTTGGCAGGTAGCAAAAAACCACGAAAAACCTCTCAATTTATCAAATAAATGCAAGTAATGTTGTTTTTATACATAGTTTATTGTTCATGGAACGTGTTTCGATAAATAAAATATACGATAGCTCAAAATAAACCCACAAAATATTACGTCAAAGTAATGCTTTGCGTAATTTCTGCGTTCGTTCGAAATACGGTAGGCATTTGAGAGGTTAAAGCAATGTCGCAAAGCAAAGCACGGCACGATATATGTATGAGAAGACAAATTTTTCGTTGATGACGTATGTATGACCTCCCTCTAGGACTACTATATACAATCTATTTATTATTTATGTGTTAAAGAAGGATGTATTGTTTTCTTATTTCAGGTGGTTAAAATCATCAGGTCTTCGGAAACTGCCGGGCGCTACATTTCCTATCGGCTTGTCTGCTAAGACAACACATTTTCCACATTTAGTTTTAAGAAATATTTTTTTAATAAAATTAATATCACACTAAACATGTTGTTAGTTTTATTATTTGTTTTGGTGTTTAAAGTCTTCCTGGCCTGTCGCAGCGTGGGTGGTCACAACAATCATGGTGTTGGTATTGGATGAATCAAATTTAGCAGATTGAAAATAATAAAAAGGATATTGAACCACCATTCTACAATAAAGGCCCCTTCACTGGGTATCTTATGCAATACATAATCTTACTAATATTATAAACGTTAAAGTTTGTATGGATGTACATTTGTGTGT
This sequence comes from Limnephilus rhombicus, assembly GCA_929108145.2. NCBI lineage: Eukaryota > Metazoa > Arthropoda > Insecta > Trichoptera > Limnephilidae > Limnephilus > Limnephilus rhombicus. Next base: position 45,342,360 of record OV815283.1, read on the forward strand.
TTGTTATTCTGTCACGCAAAAACTACTGAATGGATTCTAATGAAACTTTACAATAATATAGCTCATACATCAGAATAACATATAGCCTATAATTTATAAAGCTAGCTAGGAAGGTTTTGCGGGAGGGAAACGGGGTCGCACGGGAAAGGTGATTCAGGGAGAAAAAATGTATATGGCATTGCAACGCATGCCGGGAACCAGCTAGTATTATTATTAATCAAGAAAATTCAGGATACCATATTATTATTGTTTGTTCAATAAGGAAAAAGATTATTCAAAATCAGATGAAGCTACAGTACTGTGCGAATTAATGTAAACACGTGATAATTAGCACAATTACACTTGTTTTTGCAGTTGTATGTAGCATATTGTGTTCAAAATTGAGGGGTCCTTTTAAATAAAATAATTATCCTTGCAAAAAACTTCACTGTTTATTTCACTTGGACATGTTATAAATGTATTATAATACGGTGTCAATACACCGGGCCAAACACTGGCAGTTGTTTACTGTTAAAACTTGCGTTGGGAAGAAGCAATAATAATGGGAGGCTAGCACTTTTATAACATAAAAACCTGCACACATTTAAAGAATCTACGATTATACATTTTGACATTCGAAAGCATCTACAAAAAAAATGGCTTCCTCCATAGTATGTACTTGGTAGTTAAAACAGGCTGCGAACACTCAGCGTCCAGCCAAGCCTCGCACCATTCGAAATATCAACGTCTGGGAGCTTGCTCAAGCAACCCATAGGTGCTGGTAGTATCCCAATTTTTAACATAGCTTCCGCCTCGGGGTTACTAAATCGCCCATACCGATTTAGGAACCCTTCAAGAAAACATAACAAAAACAGGGGAAGACAATCAAAGCAAAAGCAAAAAAAAAACACAAATCCTAACTCTAAATACCGTACAAATACTAACAAATAATTTTACCTATTATAAATTAGCAGCCAAAACTAAATGATCCTGCACTGCTTATTATACTATTATTTAAAAATGTACATTCACAAGTTGAATTTTAAGGTGATTAACCTAAACTAATTATATAAACTTAAATTAACCAAAAAAAATTTTTTTTTTTTTACATATTTAAATAATAACTTAACACAAAATACTATTATAATAGAACACAACCCAACACAAAATAATATTATAATAAAACCCAACCCAACACAACACAATTGTCTTTTTTTTTTAAGTCCATTGGTTAGGATCTTCTCCAGGTGCAGTCCACGATATAAGCACCACAGCGCGGGGTGCAATCAATCATCAATTTATTGGTTGTCATGTTGTTCCTGGGATTGGTATCTTTAAAGGGTCTTTTTTTTAAATATTTTCACCCTAAAAAGTTTCATCATGGTCGTCCGGGGTGTCCGGACTGACTGAAGGGTCCGGGGCGTCCGTCACAGGTTCAGCTTCCGGGTCCAGAGGCATTAGACATATCTTTGTGATAGGCCTGACAAAGATTCCTTGAGGGGTTTTCAGGGTAACCACTCGCACTACACCATCCGCGCCGGGATGTGTAGATATAACTCGCGCCATTTTCCATAATGGTGGAGGTAAATTATCTTCCTTCAGAATAACCAGATCATCCTTTTGCAGTGCCCGTTGATTACTGGTTTGCCATTTCGTCCTTTTTTGTAGCTCCATCAAGTACTCTCGCTTCCATCTATACCAAAAGGATAACATTAGCGCATGGATTCTCTGATATTGGGTCAGCCTGTTGTCTGGTATGGCTCGGACATCTCTCTCCGGAATGATAGAGGATTTAGTGCCTATGAGGAAATGGTTTGGGGTGAGGGGTTGGTAATCGTGGATGTCATCAGACAAGGAAGTCAATGGACGGGAATTTAGACAGGCCTCAATCTGACAAATTAAGGTATACAAAAGTTCAAAGGTTAAAGCAGAATTACTAGTGACTCTATACAAATGAAACTTTGCTGACTTGACCGCAGCTTCCCACAGCCCTCCCTGACTAGGGGCTCGAGGGGTTATGAACCTCCACTCAATACCTCTGTTAGCTAAATAATTTTGAATCTTGTCGTTGTTCTCTCTCAAACTGGTATACAGCTCCTTGAGCCTATTACTGGCCCCCCGAAAGTTGCTAGCGTTATCGGAAAAGATCTTATCAGGTTCTCCCCTACGGGATATAAATCTCTTTAAACTGTTCAAAAAAGCATTGCTAGATAAATCCGAAACTAATTCCAAATGAACCGCCTTTGTGGAAAAACAAACAAAAATACATAAATACGATTTCACGAGTGGAGCTCTCCTCAGTGGCCCACTTTTGGTTGGAATCGGTCCAGCAAAATCGACTCCCGTGATAGCAAAAGGTCGGCTCGGTGTGATTCTTTCGCTCGGTAAGCTTCCCATGATCTGGTTACCAATACGAGGATTACACCTAAAACACACAATACACTTATGTAATATCTTTTTAACAGTATTTTTCCCAAAAATAGGCCAAAACCTTAATCTTATTTCAGCTAATAGCGCTTGAGGTCCTGCGTGTAAGTTTACATAATGATAGTGACGTATAATCAATTCGGTTAGCTTATGTTTAGCTGGCAATATAATTGGATGTCTTTGTTGGTACGATAGGTGTGTAGCTAAATGTAATCTACCGCCCACATATAAGACCATCACATAAAAAGGGATGAAGAGATTTTAAGTTACTATTTTTGTTGACATTTCCCTGGTTTTTTAATGTCTTCAACTCTTTTTGAAAGGCATGTGCCTGAGCTGATTTCAGTAGACAATTCAAACTTGCTTCTAGTTCAGCTACACTTAAATTACCTGAAATTTTACTTTTAATATTTCTGCAGTTATTCACAAACCGCAGTACATATGCTGTAACCCTTTTCAATTTGATAAATGAGGAAAATTTTCCAAATATTTCCCATTCTTGAATATCAGTAGATAAAAGAATATTTTTACTCTTGAGCTCCGGAGGGTTTGAACAGGAAATGTTCGATATAGGCCAATCGTTGACTCCGTCGGTCAACCAATTTGGTCCATTCCACCATATTGTAGAATTTATCAGTTTATCCGCAGTAGCTCCTCTGGAAAGTATATCCGCTGCATTGTCGGATGATGATACGTGTCTCCATTGATCTGGATCACTCAGTTCTTGTATTTCGGCTACTCGATTGGCCACGAAAGTGCTCCAACGAGTAGGTTGACCTTTCAGCCAACACAGCGCTATCGTAGAGTCACACCAATAATATGTGTTGATCTTCATTATATTTAATGCTTGTTTTATAGCTTTCATTAATTTTGCCAGTAGTACAGCACTACATAGCTCCAACTTAGGCAGTGAAATAGACTTCAATGGTGCTACCCTTGATTTGGATGTTATTAAGTGTGAATGCCACTTACCGCTGTGGTCCATTGACACCATATAGATACAGGCTCCGAAAGCCTTCTCAGACGAATCGCAAAAACCGTGTAGCTGTAGCTCTTTTGCTTGCTTGCAAATAATTTTTCTTGGTATTTTCAACACATTTAGCTGAATTAAATCTTGCAGGTAGGTCCTCCAGGGTGCTAATATTTCATTAGGTAACTGATCATCCCATGCTGCTTTGGACTGCCACAGCCTTTGCATTATCAATTTGGCTATGACTATTATCGGCCCTAGGAGTCCCAATGGATCGAAGGTTGATGCGATGCAAGACAATATCTCTCGCTTGCTCTCGGTTGGACCTGATGGCTTCATTATTACATAAGAAAAGTAATCAGATTCATTGTTCCATGTTAATCCTAATATTTTCTCAGTCTTTGGATTGTCAGTAATAATTTTGTCGGAATCGCCTGAATCGGCACACTTAGCTTGGCCCGACTCGGCTGACAATTCCAACGCATTGGACCTCCACTTCCTCAACGTCATCCCCGCAGATGACAAGATGCTGATTAATTCTTCTTTTAACATTTTACAGGATTCCAGCTCATCTGCTCCCGTTAACAAGTCATCCATATAGAAGTCATTTTCTATGACCTGACTAGCTCTAGGAAAAATTAAATTATTATCCATACCAATTTGCTTTAAGCATCTTGTGGCTAAGAAGGAGGAAGGTGCCAGTCCATAAGTCACAGTCTTCAGACGATAATGCTTGAGCACATCCTGTGGCGACTCGCGCCATACTATCTTCTGTAGGTCCAGGTCATCTTCACACATGTTAATCTGGCGGTACATCTTCTCGATGTCGGCAGTCATGACTATTTGATGTTTCCTGAAATGCAATAGTTGGTTATATAGATCCTTTTGTATAACAGGTCCTGTCATCAAGGCTTCATTGAGGGAAATTCCATTTGAGGTTTTGGCGGAGCCGTCAAAAACGACCCTCACTTTAGTAGTAGTGCTGGATTCTTTCACTACAGCGTGATGCGGTAAAAAATAGGAGTCACGATCCCCTTTTGACTGGTCACACATCACCATGTGTCCCAGTTCTTCATATTCACGCATGAATTTTACATATTGTGTCTTTAACTCGGGATGTGACACAAATTTTCTTTCCATGTTTTTAAATCTTTTTTCGGCAGTGAGCAATGAGTTTCCCAACTGATCAATGCATGCCCGACGCGGTAAACTTACAACATATCTACCGTCATCTTCTCTAGTATGAGTACTTACAAAACTGGCTTCGCAAGCCTTTTCTTCTTGAGTTTGAATTTTAGTGGAATTAATCTCTTCCAATTTCCAAAATTTTTCTATTTGATGACTCAACTTATTTATAGATAAACTGCAAAAATCTGATACAGGCCTTTGTTTGGGGTACACGTTGATAGGACCGGACACAATCCATCCCAGTTGCGTACGTTGAAGCGTTGGTCCTGACTCGAGTTTCAATCTATCGTTGTTTAGCATCTCCCAGAAGCTCTCCGCGCCCAACAGGATGTCGATGGGTGCAGCTATATTGAAGTTCGGGTCTGCCAGCTCCAGTCCTGGTGGTATTTTGAACTCTTTTTTCGCCATTGTCACTTGTGGTAAATTGGTTGTAATTTCCTGTAAAATCAGACATGATATTTCGCGTTTATAATCCGTATTAAGCGAAGTCATCTCCACTGAAATTCTCTTTTTTATGTGTGTGATATTATTATGGATCCCAGACACGGGTTTGTTTATCCATTCACATGGTAAATTTAATTTATTAGCAAAATCAGCTCTCATAAAATTACTCTGCGCACCAGAGTCAATCAGGGCGCGAGCTTTAAACATTTTATTGTTGGCCCCCACAATTCCTATGTAGGCGGTTGACAATAATATTATTTTTTCTGCCTTTTCCGATGCAGAAAAATTCGACACTATAACCTCGTTATTAGCATCCATATTTGAGGTCTCCGGCGGAGGTACCTCCTTGTGTAATAGAGTATTGTGGCTATACTTGCCACAAATTTTGCAGGTTAGGTTTGTCTTGCAACTCTGTGCCTGATGACCCAACCTCAAACATTTAAAACACGCCCGGATTGATTTCGTAGCATCAATCCTATCCTGTAATTTTAATTTTAGAAATTTTTTGCAAAAATAAATTTGATGACCTTTATCATTACAATAAATGCAGTTGTTTGCCTTTATTGCCAAGAATACCGATGAATCTTTTTTGTTATTATTGTTGCCTATTTGCATTTTGTGTAGGTTAGAAGATTTTTTCTCTGAAGCATTCATAAGCTCCAATACTTGTGCCCTAGCAGATAAACATTTTATGAATTCCTTTAATGTAGGTAATTCACCTTGCAATGCATATTGTTCCCAATTTCTCCGGGTAGCTATATCCAATTTATTTGAAATTATGTAAATAATCAAAGGATCCCAATGATCTACTTTAACTCCGATGTTTTGTAACGCTTTCAAATTGACATTAGTTTCATCAATTAAATACCTTAATGCTACAGGCTCTTCATGTTTCATATCCTTTAATTGAAATAGAGTTTGGATATGTTTATGTACGGTAGCCCTGAGATTCGCAAATCTGTCGTGCAACAATTCCCAAGCCGATAGGTAGTTTAATTCCGAAACTTCTAGATTACTAATTATTTTCAATGCGTTCCCTTTCAGCGCAGATTGTAAGTAAAAGAATTTTTGGACGTTGCTCAAGGAACTGTTATTATGAACCAAAGTTTTAAAGGTTTCAACGAAATTTACCCAATCTTTTTGATTCCCATCGAATTCTCTCAATTGGAGAGTTGGGAGTTTGATGTCGACTCTACCCTCGTTAATTGAGTCCATCGCCCCTTTAGCAGTAGCAAGGACTGAAAAATATTGATTTTCAAACGTCTCGCGCTGAATAGAATTTTCCAGTTCCTCATCCGATAAAATTTCAATTTCGTCCTGTATAGATTCGAATTGATCTAACAATGGCTTTATTCGGTCGTACCTCAGTTTAATTTCAATCGCGGACAAGGAGTTTATAGAATCCGCGAAACGCGTCAATTTCCCTTTAATCACGCCTCTCTTGGCTATTAAAGATTTGATCTTATCCATTTTGTGTACAAATACCTTTTCGTAGCTTAATCCCTGATAAAATGTGTTCCGACAATGCGTATTTATTTATTTGAGAAGCTACCCGCCTGAAAGACAACAACGACAATATTCCTGGCAATTATTAATTGAGAACCTAATGTTCAATCAATTGAAAATCATGAGTTGCATAAAATCTTTACGTGGGTAGTGATTTTATTTTTTTACAATACAATATTTATGGGATTAATCTTGTTAAAAAACTACGAATGAGTTCTGTATGGATGTTAAAGAATGGGTATGGGTGGGAAGGCACTAAAAACTTATCTCATTTCCGATGTGAATCCAGTCTTCCTTTGTTCATCTTTGTGATTCCGGTAATTGTGATTTTGGTCATCTGTAAATTGGCAGCTGGTTCTTGTTTTTTTTTATATTATTGCAGTCCTCTGATTGCAATCCGGATCGTAAGGCCCATGTTCAAAATTGAGGGGTCCTTTTAAATAAAATAATTATCCTTGCAAAAAACTTCACTATTTATAGCCGAGCTATGTTAAAAATTGAGATACTACCAGCACCTATGGGTTGCTTGAGCAAGCTCCCAGACGTTGATATTTCGAATGGTGCGAGGCTTGGCTGGAGGCTGAGTGTTCGCAGCCTATTTTAACTACCAAGTACATACTATGGAGGAAGCCATTTTTTTTGTAGATGCTTTCGAATGTCAAAATGTATAATCGTAGATTCTTTAAATGTGTGCAGGTTTTTATGTTATAAAAGTGCTAGCATCCCATTATTATTGCTTCTTCCCAACGCAAGTTTTAACAGTAAACAACTGCCAGTGTTTGGCCCGGTGTATTGACACCGTATTATAATACATTTATAACATGTCCAAGTGAAATAAACAGTGAAGTTTTTTGCAAGGATAATTATTTTATTTAAAAGGACCCCTATCAATTTGGAACATGGGCCTTACGATCCGGATTGCAATCAGAGGACTGCAATAATATAAAAAAAACAAGAACCAGCTGCCAATTAATACAGATGACCAATATTACAATTACCGGAATCACAAAGATGAACAAAGGAAGACTGGATTCACATCGGAAATGAGATAAGTTTTTAGTGCCTTCCCACCCATACCCATTCTTTAACATCCATACAGAACTCATTCGTAGTTTTTTAACAAGATTAATCCCATAAATATTGTATGGTAAAAAATAAAATCACTACCCACGTAAAGATTTTATGCAACTCATGATTTTCAATTGATTGAACATTAGGTTCTCAATTAATAATTGCCAGGAATATTGTCGTTGTTGTCTTTCAGGCGGGTAGCTTCTCAAATAAATAAATACGCATTGTCGGAACACATTTTATCAGGGATTAAGCTACGAAAAGGTATTTGTACACAAAATGGATAAGATCAAATCTTTAATAGCCAAGAGAGGCGTGATTAAAGGGAAATTGACGCGTTTCGCGGATTCTATAAACTCCTTGTCCGCGATTGAAATTAAACTGAGGTACGACCGAATAAAGCCATTGTTAGATCAATTCGAATCTATACAGGACGAAATTGAAATTTTATCGGATGAGGAACTGGAAAATTCTATTCAGCGCGAGACGTTTGAAAATCAATATTTTTCAGTCCTTGCTACTGCTAAAGGGGCGATGGACTCAATTAACGAGGGTAGAGTCGACATCAAACTCCCAACTCTCCAATTGAGAGAATTCGATGGGAATCAAAAAGATTGGGTAAATTTCGTTGAAACCTTTAAAACTTTGGTTCATAATAACAGTTCCTTGAGCAACGTCCAAAAATTCTTTTACTTACAATCTGCGCTGAAAGGGAACGCATTGAAAATAATTAGTAATCTAGAAGTTTCGGAATTAAACTACCTATCGGCTTGGGAATTGTTGCACGACAGATTTGCGAATCTCAGGGCTACCGTACATAAACATATCCAAACTCTATTTCAATTAAAGGATATGAAACATGAAGAGCCTGTAGCATTAAGGTATTTAATTGATGAAACTAATGTCAATTTGAAAGCGTTACAAAACATCGGAGTTAAAGTAGATCATTGGGATCCTTTGATTATTTACATAATTTCAAATAAATTGGATATAGCTACCCGGAGAAATTGGGAACAATATACATTGCAAGGTGAATTACCTACATTAAAGGAATTCATAAAATGTTTATCTGCTAGGGCACAAGTATTGGAGCTTATGAATGCTTCAGAGAAAAAATCTTCTAACCTACATAAAATGCAAATAGGCAACAATAATAACAAAAAAGATTCATCGGTATTCTTGGCAATAAAGGCAAACAACTGCATTTATTGTAATGATAAAGGTCATCAAATTTATTTTTGCAAAAAATTTCTAAAATTAAAATTACAGGATAGGATTGATGCTACGAAATCAATCCGGGCGTGTTTTAAATGTTTGAGGTTGGGTCATCAGGCACAGAGTTGCAAGACAAACCTAACCTGCAAAATTTGTGGCAAGTATAGCCACAATACTCTATTACACAAGGAGGTACCTCCGCCGGAGACCTCAAATATGGATGCTAATAACGAGGTTATAGTGTCGAATTTTTCTGCATCGGAAAAGGCAGAAAAAATAATATTATTGTCAACCGCCTACATAGGAATTGTGGGGGCCAACAATAAAATGTTTAAAGCTCGCGCCCTGATTGACTCTGGTGCGCAGAGTAATTTTATGAGAGCTGATTTTGCTAATAAATTAAATTTACCATGTGAATGGATAAACAAACCCGTGTCTGGGATCCATAATAATATCACACACATAAAAAAGAGAATTTCAGTGGAGATGACTTCGCTTAATACGGATTATAAACGCGAAATATCATGTCTGATTTTACAGGAAATTACAACCAATTTACCACAAGTGACAATGGCGAAAAAAGAGTTCAAAATACCACCAGGACTGGAGCTGGCAGACCCGAACTTCAATATAGCTGCACCCATCGACATCCTGTTGGGCGCGGAGAGCTTCTGGGAGATGCTAAACAACGATAGATTGAAACTCGAGTCAGGACCAACGCTTCAACGTACGCAACTGGGATGGATTGTGTCCGGTCCTATCAACGTGTACCCCAAACAAAGGCCTGTATCAGATTTTTGCAGTTTATCTATAAATAAGTTGAGTCATCAAATAGAAAAATTTTGGAAATTGGAAGAGATTAATTCCACTAAAATTCAAACTCAAGAAGAAAAGGCTTGCGAAGCCAGTTTTGTAAGTACTCATACTAGAGAAGATGACGGTAGATATGTTGTAAGTTTACCGCGTCGGGCATGCATTGATCAGTTGGGAAACTCATTGCTCACTGCCGAAAAAAGATTTAAAAACATGGAAAGAAAATTTGTGTCACATCCCGAGTTAAAGACACAATATGTAAAATTCATGCGTGAATATGAAGAACTGGGACACATGGTGATGTGTGACCAGTCAAAAGGGGATCGTGACTCCTATTTTTTACCGCATCACGCTGTAGTGAAAGAATCCAGCACTACTACTAAAGTGAGGGTCGTTTTTGACGGCTCCGCCAAAACCTCAAATGGAATTTCCCTCAATGAAGCCTTGATGACAGGACCTGTTATACAAAAGGATCTATATAACCAACTATTGCATTTCAGGAAACATCAAATAGTCATGACTGCCGACATCGAGAAGATGTACCGCCAGATTAACATGTGTGAAGATGACCTGGACCTACAGAAGATAGTATGGCGCGAGTCGCCACAGGATGTGCTCAAGCATTATCGTCTGAAGACTGTGACTTATGGACTGGCACCTTCCTCCTTCTTAGCCACAAGATGCTTAAAGCAAATTGGTATGGATAATAATTTAATTTTTCCTAGAGCTAGTCAGGTCATAGAAAATGACTTCTATATGGATGACTTGTTAACGGGAGCAGATGAGCTGGAATCCTGTAAAATGTTAAAAGAAGAATTAATCAGCATCTTGTCATCTGCGGGGATGACGTTGAGGAAGTGGAGGTCCAATGCGTTGGAATTGTCAGCCGAGTCGGGCCAAGCTAAGTGTGCCGATTCAGGCGATTCCGACAAAATTATTACTGACAATCCAAAGACTGAGAAAATATTAGGATTAACATGGAACAATGAATCTGATTACTTTTCTTATGTAATAATGAAGCCATCAGGTCCAACCGAGAGCAAGCGAGAGATATTGTCTTGCATCGCATCAACCTTCGATCCATTGGGACTCCTAGGGCCGATAATAGTCATAGCCAAATTGATAATGCAAAGGCTGTGGCAGTCCAAAGCAGCATGGGATGATCAGTTACCTAATGAAATATTAGCACCCTGGAGGACCTACCTGCAAGATTTAATTCAGCTAAATGTGTTGAAAATACCAAGAAAAATTATTTGCAAGCAAGCAAAAGAGCTACAGCTACACGGTTTTTGCGATTCGTCTGAGAAGGCTTTCGGAGCCTGTATCTATATGGTGTCAATGGACCACAGCGGTAAGTGGCATTCACACTTAATAACATCCAAATCAAGGGTAGCACCATTGAAGTCTATTTCACTGCCTAAGTTGGAGCTATGTAGTGCTGTACTACTGGCAAAATTAATGAAAGCTATAAAACAAGCATTAAATATAATGAAGATCAACACATATTATTGGTGTGACTCTACGATAGCGCTGTGTTGGCTGAAAGGTCAACCTACTCGTTGGAGCACTTTCGTGGCCAATCGAGTAGCCGAAATACAAGAACTGAGTGATCCAGATCAATGGAGACACGTATCATCATCCGACAATGCAGCGGATATACTTTCCAGAGGAGCTACTGCGGATAAACTGATAAATTCTACAATATGGTGGAATGGACCAAATTGGTTGACCGACGGAGTCAACGATTGGCCTATATCGAACATTTCCTGTTCAAACCCTCCGGAGCTCAAGAGTAAAAATATTCTTTTATCTACTGATATTCAAGAATGGGAAATATTTGGAAAATTTTCCTCATTTATCAAATTGAAAAGGGTTACAGCATATGTACTGCGGTTTGTGAATAACTGCAGAAATATTAAAAGTAAAATTTCAGGTAATTTAAGTGTAGCTGAACTAGAAGCAAGTTTGAATTGTCTACTGAAATCAGCTCAGGCACATGCCTTTCAAAAAGAGTTGAAGACATTAAAAAACCAGGGAAATGTCAACAAAAATAGTAACTTAAAATCTCTTCATCCCTTTTTATGTGATGGTCTTATATGTGGGCGGTAGATTACATTTAGCTACACACCTATCGTACCAACAAAGACATCCAATTATATTGCCAGCTAAACATAAGCTAACCGAATTGATTATACGTCACTATCATTATGTAAACTTACACGCAGGACCTCAAGCGCTATTAGCTGAAATAAGATTAAGGTTTTGGCCTATTTTTGGGAAAAATACTGTTAAAAAGATATTACATAAGTGTATTGTGTGTTTTAGGTGTAATCCTCGTATTGGTAACCAGATCATGGGAAGCTTACCGAGCGAAAGAATCACACCGAGCCGACCTTTTGCTATCACGGGAGTCGATTTTGCTGGACCGATTCCAACCAAAAGTGGGCCACTGAGGAGAGCTCCACTCGTGAAATCGTATTTATGTATTTTTGTTTGTTTTTCCACAAAGGCGGTTCATTTGGAATTAGTTTCGGATTTATCTAGCAATGCTTTTTTGAACAGTTTAAAGAGATTTATATCCCGTAGGGGAGAACCTGATAAGATCTTTTCCGATAACGCTAGCAACTTTCGGGGGGCCAGTAATAGGCTCAAGGAGCTGTATACCAGTTTGAGAGAGAACAACGACAAGATTCAAAATTATTTAGCTAACAGAGGTATTGAGTGGAGGTTCATAACCCCTCGAGCCCCTAGTCAGGGAGGGCTGTGGGAAGCTGCGGTCAAGTCAGCAAAGTTTCATTTGTATAGAGTCACTAGTAATTCTGCTTTAACCTTTGAACTTTTGTATACCTTAATTTGTCAGATTGAGGCCTGTCTAAATTCCCGTCCATTGACTTCCTTGTCTGATGACATCCACGATTACCAACCCCTCACCCCAAACCATTTCCTCATAGGCACTAAATCCTCTATCATTCCGGAGAGAGATGTCCGAGCCATACCAGACAACAGGCTGACCCAATATCAGAGAATCCATGCGCTAATGTTATCCTTTTGGTATAGATGGAAGCGAGAGTACTTGATGGAGCTACAAAAAAGGACGAAATGGCAAACCAGTAATCAACGGGCACTGCAAAAGGATGATCTGGTTATTCTGAAGGAAGATAATTTGCCTCCACCATTATGGAAAATGGCGCGAGTTATATCTACACATCCCGGCGCGGATGGTGTAGTGCGAGTGGTTACCCTGAAAACCTCTCAAGGAATCTTTGTCAGGCCTATCACAAAGATATGTCTAATGCCTCTGGATCCGGAAGCTGAACCTGTGACGGACGCCCCGGACCCTTCCGTCAGTCCGGACACCCCGGACGACCATGATGAAACTTTTTAGGGTGAAAATATTTAAAAAAAAGACCCTTTAAAGATACCAATCCCAGGAACAACATGACAACCTATAAATTGATGATTGATTGCACCCCGCGCTGTGGTGCTTATATCGTGGACTGCACCTGGAGAAGATCCTAACCAATGGACTTAAAAAAAAAAGACAATTGTGTTGTGTTGGGTTGGGTTTTATTATAATATTATTTTGTGTTGGGTTGTGTTCTATTATAATAGTATTTTGTGTTAAGTTATTATTTAAATATGTAAAAAAATTTTTTGTTAATTTAAGTTTATATAATTAGTTTAGGTTAATCACCTTAAAATTCAACTTGTGAATGTACATTTTTAAATAATAGTATAATAAGCAGTGCAGGATCATTTAGTTTTGGCTGCTAATTTATAATAGGTAAAATTATTTGTTAGTATTTGTACGGTATTTAGAGTTAGGATTTGTGTTTTTTTTGCTTTTGCTTTGATTGTCTTCCCCTGTTTTTGTTATGTTTTCTTGAAGGGTTCCTAAATCGGTATGGGCGATTTAGTAACCCCGAGGCGGAAGCTATGTTAAAAATTGAGATACTACCAGCACCTATGGGTTGCTTGAGCAAGCTCCCAGACGTTGATATTTCGAATGGTGCGAGGCTTGGCTGGAGGCTGAGTGTTCGCAGCCTGTTTTAACTACCAAGTACATACTATGGAGGAAGCCATTTTTTTTGTAGATGCTTTCGAATGTCAAAATGTATAATCGTAGATTCTTTAAATGTGTGCAGGTTTTTATGTTATAAAAGTGCTAGCATCCCATTATTATTGCTTCTTCCCAACGCAAGTTTTAACAGTAAACAACTGCCAGTGTTTGGCCCGGTGTATTGACACCGTATTATAATACATTTATAACATGTCCAAGTGAAATAAACAGTGAAGTTTTTTGCAAGGATAATTATTTTATTTAAAAGGACCCCTATCAATTTGGAACATGTGGTCCTTCGAGCCGGAGTGGCCATAATAGCGGCCATTTTGTGTTTGTGTTCTATCATTCAGTGAGTTACGGGACACACCAGATTTGTTAAATTTTGTAATTTTTTAGAATTACAGTTTTTTTGCAGAGGTAAACTTACCTAAAGCTTTTTGTTTCTTATTTTTAAAGATGGATATTTCTCTTTAAAAATGGACAAAGATTGTTAATATTTCAAAGACAAAAAAATTACATACATTGAATAGCCAGGTAACTTTCCGGATCCTAATCCAATTGAAAATCGGTGGGCTATAGTTAAAGCAAGACAAGCACAACAAAAACAAAGCTGATTGAGGCAGTAATTTAGAGACACGCAAATATCAGAAAATTGTAAAAAAAATTGTTGATTCTATGCCAAACCTTGTACAAGAAGTTATAAAAGTTAAGGTAGGACACCCTTTGTATATAAAAAAAAATTGTAATTGTTTCTGTATTTTTTTCTTCAATAAAGAATATATATTATTTTTTCTAATTCTACACTTCTGTTCACATTAATTCGCACAGTACTGTAGGTAGTAACTTTTGCAATCTGGGGTAAGTATGTTCAGGAGTGACGGACGTATGAATCCATCCTTCCCACAGCAGTGCAAGGTGATGTTTTTCGAAGTGAAACTTCCTTAGCCCCGTTAAGAGTGATTTGAAATTCGGATGAAATGGAAATGACGTAATACGGCACCTGTGAAGCATCAAACTGCGCTCAAGGCTTCTATTGGTTGAGATATAAAGCGAAAACGACGATAGGTCTGCGCTCATTGGCCGCTTTGTTTTTTACGGGTTGTCTGAATATAATAAGTAAATTTTCGCCTTGTCGAGCGCGTCCCATGGGGCAGCGGTGTAGTGCGTCGCAAATCTCAGCGGCCAGAGAAATCCAGCGGACGGAGGTTCGAATCCTACGAACGCCAAAAAAAATAAACATTTTTGTTTTTGTAAATCAATATCTAGTCGTCAAACCACTTTAAAATAAACAGGCAAAAGAAAGAGACATCTACCCATCGCTCTGGGAGTGGAAACACGAACCTGCAATAGCCATCCCAAGCCAAGGTGTGAGCTACCGTGCTCAGGCTGAATGTCCTGGGGAACAGCGTCACGAACAGTGCCTCCGAGAAACAAAAGAATTGGACCATCCGAAAACTAGGGGCCTTTTGGGAACCTAGGAGTGCTGAGGCCACCTTTGTGGATTTCCTTCCTGGGGCCGTAGGAGGAACCAAGAGGAGAAACCGTGGAGATGTGAGATGAGGCTACCTCCATGAACTCTTCCCTTGTGGGGCCTTCAAGGAACCAAGGGGGAGGGCACACTTCCAGCGCGGGGCATTTGTGGAACCAAGAAGGAGTGAAGTGGAGAGATGATGTCCTCATCCCATGAGAGGCCTTCGAGGAACCATGTAGGAGTGAAGAGGTGAAATGAGGCCATCTTGGTGAACTCTTCTTCTGTGGGGCCTTTAAGGAACCAAGGATGAGAGATGAAGTTCTCTTCCCTCCTGGGGACTTTCTGGAAACTAGTTTCACTTCTGTCGCATGTTAATTAGACACTCTAATTTTTTTTTTCCCATTATATCTACATACATTTCAAAAGTAATTTTTGCATAATTTCTAAATATAGTAAGGTGCATGATAAGTATGGTGCATAAGTTACAAGTAAGACTGTAAGGTGCACAAAATTAACGAGTAACGCAAAAGTTAACAAAAAGTACATAATATATATTTATAAGACAAAAGTCGGTAATGGGAACCCGCTAAGGCACTGCCTGTGCATGGGTATTATAAACAAACGTGCTAAATTACATACGTGCTAAAGTACAAGTAAAAAATGTACATTTTAAAGCAAAGGTTTAGAAATATAGGTATCTGTGAAAAAAGTGACACATAAGTTTGTTAATTTTTGTGTTACAGTTTCAAGAAAGTAAATCAGTTACAGTAGAATTGTATTGAAAAGTGAAGCATGAAGGTATGCATAGACTTTTTAGGAAAAGTGTTTCAACAATGCATCATTCAGCCATAATTTTAATTCTTTTATTAAAGTGATTTTATTTTATTTATCTGTCATTTGAATGTGTTTTGGTAGAAGATTAAAAGTACAAGGACCAATAAAACTGCTTTTTGTTTGCATTAATTTGTTGTTCGGAAAGAATACTGCCGGAGAGGCCAAAAGGTCTCGTTCAGCTATTCTCTCCCGAACCAGCCTGCCACGCAGGATGTTTTTTTGTTGGCGATCATCATATTGTATGTGAAGAGACCAAGGAAAGAAAGTGGATGGTACTTGCAGAAGACCCATTGTTGCACATGTAACAATTTGTTAATGTTGGGACGGTCTCAATGGTATTTTATTAAGCAATAAATAATCATTTATTTTTAATTTTGTAAACTTTATGAGTAAAATCTCAAATTATAATATTTAATTAAATGAAGACAATATTAGCGAAACTCAAATTCTTTTACGCGCTCGGGCCATTCGCGAGTCGGGAGTGGCTCCCGGGACTTGCTCCAAAAATGAAGTGAATCCTTAAAAGGAAGTGTATCGAAAATTTGCAGTCCGGTTGTCCTTTGCTGTCATCATCGCTTGATGGCTGCAAGAATGCCACTATTCAAAATGAGCAATATTTCCAGAAATGAGTTTGATTTTAAAATTTTTTTTTTATGTTAATACCGCACAAGAGTCCCAATTGCTCTCAACCACCGGAGCCAGTGAGATTATGACATCCCCAATTCGGATGTTGTGAGGCTGATGGTAAGTGGGGAGGGGAAGGAGATGAGGAAAAGGTAAGTGAGGAAGTACCTGGCTATTCAGGTCTAGTCACCAAACACGACTAAAGCCATTTCAATTCTGAATGGTGGTCTTACACCAGGGCAATACTGAGAGTATCTTCCACTTTGGAATGTGTTATATTATTGAAAATATACTATTGCGAATATACCTTATATTATTGAAAATGATTAAATTGTGAATGTACAAGTCAATCAAATAAAATTTATTTGCACACGCTGGGATTTAAACCTGCGACCTCCGGATGGCTAGTCGAGAGCCTTGCCTCTCGACCACGGAGACCGTCTATATTTTTATAATATTTGTAGTTATTGTTATAATAAGATGAAGCAATATTGCAACAAAATATGTCGAATACTAAAGGAAAGTGGAAATTGTTAGTTTTGATCAAATAAGACATTATCATCATCAACACTCTTGGCTCTACAACCCCTGGTGGGTCTTGGCCTCCTCGTGAGTCTTCCTCCACTCATCTCGGTTTTGTGCCAGCTCTTTCCAGTTTAGAAGGTCCAAGGTAGATATATCTTTGAGAATGTTGTCGCTTCATCTTAGTCTTGGCCTTCCCAGGCTCCTTCGCCCTATCGGTTTTGAGTTCAGCAGGGACTTTGGTGCTTGATTCTAGGTCATTCTCTCCACATGACCCAGCCACCAAAGTCTTCTTAGTTTTATAAATTTTGTGATGTTTAGAGTTCATTGTTGTAACGTCTGCGCCAAAAATCATTTTCTAGAAACGGTCCGAAGATGTGCCTCAAAATTTTCCTTTCAAAACATCCAGTGCTCCCTCATTCCTCTTAGTTAGTACCTACGTCTCAGCTGCGTATGTGAGTACTGGTATAATAAGTGTTTTGTACACTAATATCTGTTTCTGGACGGCAGTCTGGATTTTATTTGGTTTTGTACGTGGAAATAACAGCGATTTGCGTTCACTATGCGCTTCTGGATCTCCTCTGGAGTATCTAAATCTCACCAAATCTTGAACAAGTGAAATATGATCAGTGTCATTATTTTTAAGCCATTCACTCCCCTAATTTCTTTCTCTTTAGACTTACTTACATTCATCATTAACTCATTCTTTGTACACACTTCGTTCATTCTAGACATGAGACTGAATGTAGTAGAAATGAGGTCCCTGTGATAAATGGTTTGTGTGATAAAACCATGTATGATCATGCGAGAAATGTGGAGATTTGCAAAGCAAGGCTGATGTAAGCGTAATGAGTAAGATTAAGAAAGGGGCGCTCAGATGGTTTGGGTATGTAGAGAGAATGAATGAGGAAACGAGTGAAAGGAGAATATAAGACGCAAATATGAATGGTAGAAGAAGTCGGGTCGCCCGAGGAAAACATGGTACCACCAAGTGAATCAGATACTTGATTCAATTCAATTCAATATATTCATTTTTAAAACATTATAAAATTAAAATTTCAAAGCATTTTAAAAGAGAGAAAACATTAAGATTCAAACAGATTTAAGCAATTCATACATCAACGAAGCACAATCAGACTACAGCAACAAAGCTTGTTGTTTGAATTGTGCTTCATTGATGTTAAACACATCAATATTCAAAGTGATTCTATTTAACAACAAGACAGCTCTCCCGACTGGCATAATCATTGGCAAGTTAGTTCTGCAAGCCGGGAGATAAAACAGTCTATGCTGTCGGTTACGGAGATAACCATCGGTAACATAGAAACTAATGCTCTCCATGATAGGCGAGTTTTCGAACCTTCCACGAATCAGTCTGAAGAAATGTGTTACAATGAGCACATCCCTGCTGACCCGTAGATGGTTCATACCAAGCATGCCCAATAGAAAGTGGGTAGGGTAGAGCCACGGATAGTAGCCTCAGGTAAAGAAATCTCAGAAATTTCTTCTGGACCCTCTCCAACAGGAGGGAATACTTCACTTGGTGTGGGCTCCAAACCACCGACCCACTCTCAAGCCTACCCCTAACCAAAGCACTGTATAGTACTGTGAGAACCCGGATGTCTCTGAAGTTTCTCGCAGTGCGTAGGACAAAAACCCAACATTCTCAGTGAAGTACTCTACACGTCACTACGTTATGAGCATGAAAAGTTAACCTACTATCAAACAAAATACCACGATCTTTCATAATGGAGACACATTTTAAATTTAGAGCCCTCATAGTATACCGGTAAAACCAGGTATGATACGATCTAGTGAAAGAAAGAATGAAACATTTAGAGATATTGAATTCAATCTGATTCCGTTTACTCCAGTCAACAATTCTATCAATGTCTGATTGGAGTCGAATGCAGTCCTCTAAAGTATTGTATTTCCAAGAAAAGTTTTAGATCATCAGCGAAAAGAAGTGACCTGGAATGCCGAATAATTTCCATTATATCATTAATAAAAATCGAAAAGAGGAATGGTCCTAAATTAGAGCCCTGAGGTACTCCTGAGAAAACTAGAAATAATGTTGATGCCATGTCAAGAGTCAGAATAATACAAGAGCTTGTATGAGACGATGTATGAATGTGATCTAGGTAAGGAGTGTGTGCCAAGACCGAGTTGTTGGTGGTCCGTCCTCTCTGCTTACTCCTACGGGAAACGGCGCGATGGTTAGTTTGTTAGTTTATTCCTTTCTCTGATTCTGATTATCTTTCTATGATTAATTAATGAATATATGGATCGTGCACTTAATTAGTCAGACATGTCGAAAAAAGGAAATTTGAGTTGAGTATGCAATTATATGTATAAGTGTACCCTCTATCTGGTAAAATAAATTAAGTAATAACCTAAAGAAATATCGAAATGAAATAACGCTTATGAGAATATGGAATGTATCGGGAGCATCTACTATCCTTTTCATGTATTCCTCTTTCTCTCCCCTTCCTATAACCCAAACTTAATTTTGAGATATTAAAACTTCATTTCCAATGAACTTTAGCATAAGAAACTTTTGTGGCTTGACTTCAGTTCACTTGTATATTTATCACTGTATATTATGTAAAAGCTGTTCGTTTCTTACAAATAAATAAAATGCTCAGTTTATTTGTAAACGATGCCAAATTAATTATAATGCACAAAATATTAGTCCTGGGTCGATCGTGAAAGACCTGATCGCCGAAACCCGCTCACGAGCCACCAAAGAGCGAGCGGGTTATTTATTCGTCAGCACCCGGGTCTTCCGGGACCCGTGAACCGCGACACACTCCCCCAACCTACCAACTACGACAGATTCCTGCACCCCGTGACTCACGGACCGATCGCCGGGTGCTCATGTGGCGAGTGGCGAGACGTGTCAGCTCCGGAACTCTCGAACTGCAACTGCGACACACTCGGTCGCCGATTGCCGATCAACGCACACACGTGCGTGACTGTATCCTGCTTCCTGCCCGTGTGTCACGTCATAGCAGGATTATTTAGTAGATTCGATTTTTGAATATTCGACTAGACACGGAGACGTTTTTAATAAGAGCGTATCTTGGTATTGTTAATCAAAGTGCTAAGTGCTGTTTTCATAAAAACTTTTCATTTTTCGTGTGGGTGTGAATGTAATTGTGCATTCAAAAAAACGCGCGTTTTTTTTTACTTAAAATATTAATTTTCTATGTAAAAAAAAAAAAAAAATTGTAAAAAATTTCAGTAAAAAATTACGCGGTCCATCCTCTCTGCTTACCCTTCTATAATTACGGTCGTCACTCTCAGTAAAAAAAACACGCGTTTTTTTTGCTTAAAATAAATTTTCAATGTAAAAAAAAATATTCTAACTAAAAAAACGCTGTCCATCCTCTCTGCTAACCTCTCTATAATTACGGTCGTCACCCTCACAGAAACAGATAGAGCAACGAAGCGCGTAGGTGACTGAATCGGTATAGCTTTTGTAAGGTGATTTATGCATAACAATCCCTAACGCGGTTCAGTCACTAGCACGACTGAAATGCGGTAGTGTTTGTAAGGCGATTTACGCCTTCCAATCCCTAACGCGGCTCAGTCGCTAGAGTGACTCAACCGCGTTAGGAATTGGAAATACGCCACCCGGACGCTGAAAAAAAATTTTTTTTTCTGAAAGGTTGTTAAGAATGCTCCCACCAAACGTTTTAAGAAAATTCCTAAAATTGACGGAGATACAGCATTTTATATGAAACCGTTAACAGTTTGTTGTTGAATTATCCTTCAGCAAAATTTTGAACGCGGTTTTATAGAAATTACGTTTTTAAATCTGATACAACATATTAGAAAAACTATACATCCGATTTGCATGTACCATGCACCAAGACTTAAACTGTTCGAAAATCCAGTCACTATGGCTAGGGCCGTATTATCCATAAGGCGGTGTAGGAAACTGCCTAGAGACCACGCATCGGCTAGGGGCCCCTATGGTAAAGGAGCCCCGAGACGTGCATTGCCTAGGGGCCCCGACATGTTTAATCCGGCCCTGACTATGAAAAACGTGTTTAAAAAAGCTCCGAGAAAAACGCATTCAAAGTTTTGCTGAAGGATAATTCAACATACAAACTGTTTCAAACGGTTTCACATAAAATGCTGTCTCTCCGTCAATTTTTCGAATTACTTTAAAAATTTGGTGAGAGCTTTCTTAACAAGTGCACCTTTCAGAAAATGAAATAAAATATGATTTTTTTTACAGTGTCCTTAAAGCCTTGTTTAGGTTTTTGGAGGTTGCCCACCACTTTCCGGACCGGGGGCCCGGGGCGGGCCGCCCCCCCGTCCCCCCCTTAGTCCGCCTCTGGAATTTGGCATTATTTTTGGGAAAAGTTTTTTGATTTTTGGTGAATTTCGTTTTATTTTTAAACTAATTCGAGATATTTTTGAGAAATGTGGTTTTATTTTGTAAAATTTTTTATTTATTTATTTACGCCTATTAAGGCTTTCACACACATATATATATAAATAACAATATTTACGAAATTATACTAGTAAATAGTGCAGGAAACGACTGATTAAAACACTTACACAAAAATAAATATATAGTACAAATGTAATTGAATTTGATCCACACTGTATGTAGGTACAAAATATAAAAAATCCAAAATAGTTTTTTTTCTTTCAGCCGACAAAATATTGTTAATGTGTTAGTCAATTTAAATAGTTTTATCTAAATATTCCCCTTCTTGATGATAAAAACTTCAATAAGGTACGCTTATATATTAAAATTGTTGTAGGTACTAAATATATCAACAACCATCGGAGTAATTATGTTGCATTATGTTCCACTTTCGTATTTTGAACACGTTGTCATTTTATTTAATTTTTTTTAAAAAGCAAAATGAATGAATGATATTTCGCGGCGTTTTCGGCATTTTTTCTCCATTTTTAGATTTGTGTTACCTGTGTTCCAATTTATTAGTATAAGCCGTTCAGAAAAGTAGACAAATACGTATTTAAAACTTAAAAAAATGTTTAATATTGATTTCTTTTTTTACATACCAGATAATAATAATTGGATAATTTATAAAGCGCCGTTTTTGTGAAAAATCAGCTCAAGGGAGCAGATATACTGGTACATAAAAAAAGAAATCAATGAAAAATCGCGTTATATAGGTAGGTAGTTGCAAATTGGAATTTTGTGATTTTTTTTCTATTAGCTCCAAATAGGAGGACCTGAGAAAAATACTTCCTTTCAAGGCCTGTCATCTTTGGGGATGCTGGTGGAGCGTATTTTGAGGGAAGGAAGGAGAGGAAGTTCTGGGATTGAAAAAAAGTATGAGAGGTGGGTTGGAATCTGGGGGTCAGTGTGTCCAGTGTGCAAGGCTGTGTTCCGAGAGAGTCCTGCTGAAGGAGGTCAAAGGTCTCCCTTTACCTGTTTCTCGATATGCCACCAGTTGGTGGGCAGACACATCCGCGGCTAAGACCCGGACAAACCTCACCTCATGTACCCTGGTATCCCTGCTTAGTCACCAAACGTAACGAATCTCTTTCAGTGACCTATGGCGGAGGTGTTGGTTATCTAATAAATGTTTCCCACATACACATGTGTACCCACGCCCGCCCCTCAAATTCATAGGTATATGATAATCCCACAAAAAGCCAAAACATCGCGTTTTTCGCAAAAAAAGGGTTAAAGGGGGGAGGGGTTGAAAAAATTATAAGAAAGTTTTTTGGGACCTCTACTTATTGTTATGTACATCGCAACGCTAAAGAGATGCATGTTCATATCACGTCGGGGTTTGATAAATGATTAGAAGGTTTTAACAGATCAAATTTTTATTTGATAATAGTCAAACTCAATTAACGCGACACAATAATAAATCTCAGAAAGTTGCGAGGCTAAATCTGATAGCTGTACACACCAGGACACTTTCGACGGGAATAATTTTGGTGGTAAAAATTGGAACTAAAGTTTGCTTGTCCGGTGTGACCAGCGTTCAAATTGCCGGTAGATAAAATATATTGTACATTAAACAGTACCTTGCCACACAGCGAATAATATTGTTGTATTTTCCAGGAATGTAGTCTACGAGTAGGTAGGTACTATTCTCTTTTTTCCTTCGCAATACCTACTGAGGTCGGTGGGGGGATTTAAACCCGTAAACCCGTCCCCCCAATCGGCCTGAGTATTGCTTAGGAAAAAAATAATAGTACTAGTAGGTACTTTCAAACTTCAACGCCCCCCCCCCCTCTATACACGCCCTTGCCCACAACACTAATGCAGCAAATAACTCACCAATCACTCGCACAATCACTACATACACCCTCGACCAACTTCTACATTTTTGATGATTCCCTGCTAACATACAAACCTAAGTTATTATTTATTGTTTGATATAAATTATTTTAAAACTATCTACACTTATTTTATCATAAAAAAATATTAACATATTAAAAGTAACAAATATTAATAGTCAATTTCAATTCATGAGCATAAAATTCTCGATTTCAAAATTTCTCTTTATCTATCCACTTTCTTCAATTCTTACTTTTTATTATTATTAGGTACTCATATTATTTTCATTAGTTAAGATTAATAACCATTCTCATTTCTCAACCCAGGTGAAATTACAAAGATGTTGTTTGAACATACGTAATAGTATAACAAACTTTAATTTAATATATATTGTCACTTGTATCAAAATGATCCGTGTATATCTAATGAACATAAAAAAAAAATAGATAAAGATTGATTTTTTTTTATTACCTGATGGCGAGTTCTCGGCGTGCGTTGCAATACCACTTAAATAAAGAAATTGTTTCTCCCTACATGTGCTTTCCCATTCGGCCTTGTTCCCCTCCCGCATCCCCTCCCACTTCACCTCCCTATTCCTCTTCCCCTCCCGCGTTCCCCCTCCATCTTCCCAACCTTCTCCTCTCCAGTTTCCCGCCTTCCTCCCTCCGCGAACCCACCCTCCGCTCCTCCTTTCGCTCCCTTTCCCGCCTTCCTTCCCTGTCGCTAAATTATATGAAATACACAGATTCTTCAAACTACTCGCGCGCTACCTATTGTAATTTTTATGCACATTTCATTCTTCCCGTCTTCCTTCTATGCCGCTAAACTATATGAAATACACACACACTTTACTACTCGCGCGCCACCTATTGTAATTCATGAGACCAGAGTTCACCATTATATGTATAATGAAACCTTCGCGGGTGTGCGCACAACAAAAATCAATTCATCGCAATCGGATGGATAGTATGGGAAATATTTCTTATACATCTCACTTTCGTATATAGAAACCATCACGGGCATGCGTACATCAAATCCCTAAAGTTTCATCACAAACAAAGAAACATTAATTTTAATATTTTTAGATTATTTGTGAAACATCACAAATTAGTTCAACTAAAATATAATTTATTTGGGCACTCCGAGATTGAATCTGCGCCCTCTGGATTTGTAGTCCAGGACTTCTTGACCATGGAGACCATCATATTATAAAAAATATAAAAATAATATGTTTACATAATACCATTTCTATTAATTTTGTGGTTTAAGCCTCGGTTCTCCCAATTTCTACCGATTTCTTACAAATCTCCCTTAAACATTTGAAGTTTTTAAGCTCTTAAAAAAATATATGTTATTTTTGAAGATAATATCTAGACATTTATCGCACCGAAACGCAAATTATATAAAATTCCCTCGATAGAAAAAAATCACAAAGTATGCTCCAAAAATTATTATTAACACGTTTGTTTCAGTTATTTTACAAGTTATATGTATGAAAAAATTCACAGCGTTTCTTTAAATAAAACTAAAGACAATTATTTAAACGCGAGATTTTTGCTCTTTTTTCAATAAACCGTGATTAATTAAATATTTTAACAACAGGCGCTTACGTTTTTTAATCCTAAAGATAATATTTACAGGCCATCTCTATCTAACGTGCGTGTAACCTATGTGCCTTTCAAATATTCGTCATTCGCTGTCCAGACAGCTCGCCATACAGACGTGTAGTCCTACGTTTCATGATTTGTTTAATATACACGTACGTAAATAATAATATTATTTTGCGAAAATGAAGACAACAACAAAAAAGTCGTATTTCTTAGCGTAAATATTATCTCCAAAATCGAGAACGTATGATGGAATGTATAAGGTAAGAAGAAAAAAATAAAATTTTGTTTTTATTAATATAATACATACTCATATTATTTACTATTATGTAATATTTATTATAAAAATAAATTTTCAATTTATTTGTGTATTATATAACAGAGGTGACAGTTATTGTTTTATTTTTTACAGAATGCGTACTTTGGGAAATAAATCTATTTCCAATGCTTCGGAAACTGAAATTCCCGGGCAAGTTTTTTAAAATTAAATTACGTTTTTTTTTAAATGACCATTGAATGCAAAAGCTTTTATTTTGCTCATTTATTAAAATTATAGGACATAATAATAAATAATACATTTTTACGGATCAAACTGCTAACAAAAATCTGCTTTCAAAAATTACCTTGTTTTTTTACAGTAACTCCACACAGGCCCTGAGGATTTTTTTCCCTCAGAGCATATGTCATCTTTGGATATGCTGTGTGGAGGGTGTTTTAATGGAAAGGAAGGAGATGAAGTTCTGGAAAGGATAAGGTTATAGGGGTGGGTAGGAATTTGAGGGTCAGTGGGTTTGGGTGGGACGGACTTTTGAATCCATCCCTCCCAATGCGGTGCAAGGTGATGTTCCAAAAGAGTTCTGCCTGAGAGGTCACAAGATCTCCCTCAACCAGTCTCTCCCGATCTGGCCTACCACGCAGCTGGTGGGCAGACACTTCCGCCACCAAGATCCAAACCCGGGCACCCCTGCTAAGTCACCAAACGTAGCGAACAACTTGGGGTTATCCAATAAATAGTTTCCGGGGCGGCGGTACCCTTACCCGCGTCCCAAATTGTTACGGACAAGGAAATATGTAATTATCATCATACGTATTATTTTATTACTACCTATTATTAGATGTTCGTTGGATAATAAAACCAAAATGCGTTAAGTAAATGTAAGTAAATAAAAGTTTCGCTTGTTTACTAAAACCGACTACATTGTTATAAGTAATTACTTTGACCTTTTTATAAATGTTTAATAATTTAGATTCCATCGGTTAACTAATCCTAGCAAAGCTGTAGTAGTTTGCTGATAGCTTTTAGGGCTGCCACTTCATAAATTTCTACATAAACTTCGGGAGGTACATGATGGTGAATGTAAAAAAGACAAATAACTTTTTTCTAAATTCAATTTTTTCCCTATACAAAATTATTTTTCCACAGAAGAATATTATTTTTTTCATACAAACAACAAAACTTTTTTACCCGTAACTACCTTAGAACGTTTTGAAAAAAGTTTCGTATCTTTTTTTACGTGTACTGTCGTGCAGAATTACCTCCCGAAGTTTGTGCACTTTACCCCCGGATATAAATAAAGAGCGAAAAGGTGCATGTAGGCAAAAACAGGTTGTGCCAAACTCAGTCAGTGGTTTGATGCACATCCTCCCTTCCCACAAACCAGTGAAATAATGTCAATTTTTGTGGAGTGGAGTCGTCGGAGACGCCACAATAACTTGCTAAGATGCTGTTCAAGTTGGTGAAGATTCATTAAACTAATTGTTTTAGGAACTAAATGATGAAATAATAAATTAAATCCAAGTCCCACAATCTGTTACAAACAAAAGTGGTGTGTCAGTAATAAGATTAAAAAAATGACGACATTTACTAAAAAACTTAAAATTCCTGTAAATATTTACTGGTTGAAGATTAGTTTGGAAATGTATATATATTATCTAAAAGGGAATTAAATTCTTTACAACTTCTTTCAAACAAATTACTTTCTTTGATAAATATTTTAGACGATATGAAGGAATGTTTGATGAAAAATGTGAGGTAAAATGATTTTATTCGAAAATATCTACATTTGTGGAGCGTGTAAGTCAAAAACGGCTGGGATTTCGAAAATTACGTATAGAATAAAAGTTGTAGATAATTTTATGAGCTTTCACTTATTCTAAAAAAAATCCTTTGAAATGCACCGTTTCCGAGATATAAGCGTAAAATTTGAACCTTCTCCCCCCCCCCCTCCCTCCCCTAGCTCACCACCTAGACGTCAGAACTTTTAGTATGTTCACATCCTAAGCACCCTGACCAAGTTTCTGAAGGAATCGCTTAGATGCACTCTACACCTCCTTTTGGAACATAAATTTTTTTTTTACATGAGCTCCACACAGGAGGCCCTGAGGAACATAATTTCCCTCAGGGCCTATGTCATCTTTATGCTCACCTATGATGCTGTGTGGAGGGTTTTTTAAGGAAAGGAAGTAGAGGAGAGTTTGGAACATTAATTTTTTTTTTACATGAGCTCCACACAGGAGGCCCTGAGGAACATAATTTCCCTCAGGGCCTATGTCATCTTTATGCTCACCTATGATGCTGTGTGGAGGGTTTTTTTAAGGAAAGGAAGTAGAGGAGAGTTCTGGGAAGGAAAATGGTTTAAGGGGCGGGTTCAGTATGTCCAGGTCATCCGCCTCCAAGACCTGGAAAAACCTCACCCCATGAACCCGGGCACCCCTGCTAAATCACCAAACGTAGCGAACCACTTGAGGTGACCTATGGCAGAGGTATTGGTTATCCAATAAAGGTTCCCGGGGCGGCGGTACCCATTCCCACCTCCCAAATTAAAAATTGACTGGACTATAAACAAATATGATTAAAATGTGCACTTTACTTAGTTGAAAATTAAAAAATGGGTCGGGTCAAGATGTCGCGGGTTCAATTCCTCTTTCAATGCACAAGCAACATCTTCCGCTTATTATGATGCTGGTAGGAGATTTTCAAATTGTCAGGTTATTCGTAAACCGGGAATACGAATTATGACTCTTTTTCTTTTAAAAAAAGTAGTACCCAATAAATAGATAAGCCTCACCCCATGAACCCGGACACCTCTGTTATCCAATAAATGGTTGCCGGGCGGCAATGGTCGCCTTAAAAATTGATACCTCATCCCATAACCCGAGAACCCCTGCTAAGTCAGCAAACATAGCAAACCACTTGGGTGACCTACGGCAGGGGTGTTGGTTATCCAAAAAATGTTTTCCGGGGCGGCGCGGCGGTACCCATCCCGTCCCGTCTCCCAAATTGATAAGAGAAATTAAAGAGAAGCAATGATAATTGTAGTTCCGTTATAATAAATAATATAGCTTTGTTTTGTGAACGGTCACCTCAAGTGTACATTACACTTTATAGGTAATCTAACGTAATACATTTAGAAAATAACAGATATTTTCATAAATATTATGTGTATTTTAAAATTGTGGCAGCCCTACAAATATTATCAATTTCTCTGGGAACGCATATTTTTTGAAATGATACTTCTTGTCGACAATTATTAGCCAAGTTCCAAACCAGACCTTTTTGTAATAATAATGCGCGCACATTCCTATTGACCCGCACGCTGCAGATACACCTCCTGTCGAATGCGTTAAAAGTAAATTTCACGACTCGTCCGAAATGGTTTTTTTTTGTGGGGAGAACGGGGCCTTCATGTAACTTCTTAAACTGAACGCGCGGTAAAGAAATAAACCTAGTTGAACTCAAAGAAAACTTTTCTTTATTTTTCAAAGTACTATAATTTAAGGCGCCGCAACCGTGCTCAAAAATAAGAAGACGGAGATATATGAAATTACGAATGTTAGTATTTAAAGCGACAAAATCGATGCGAAAATTGTGAATTTTTTTTTCTATTGAGGGAATTTTATATAATTTGCATTTCGGCGCGGGGAATGCTAGGTCTAGATATTATCTTCAAGAATAACATGTATTTTTTTAAGAGCTTTAAAACTTAACGTGTTTAAGGGAGATATGTAAGAAATCAGTAGAAATTCGGGTAGCGGCGCGGCGGCTTAATAGATGTGAAAAGTTTCTATATTGAGATAAGTGCCATTGACTTTCTTCAGATTTTCGTGTTTTCCAATAATTAATAGTTTTCGGTGGCTCTTTTTATGTCCACATATTTTAGTTTCCAATAACTACCTATCAAATAACAATTTTTTTAGAAAAATGAAACAATACAACTTTGTATAAACCACTTATATAATGTGCAAATCCGACCGGTTTCGGAACAAACGTTCCTTCGTCAGGGAAAGCTTTTACTAATTTGACAGTTTAGAACAATGTTTTATTATGGTAGGGGTGGAGCCGTTGTTAGTTAATAATGTAGATTGGGTGGGTAGGTATTAGTGTAGAGTGGGTGGGTAGGGGAACAAATCCATGATTGTAGAGTGGGTGGGTAGGGGAAAAAAAAAAAAAAAAACCGGTCGGATTTGCACATTATATATGTGGTGGATACGCGCCATAAATATATTTGGGCATTAATTTCTTTGAATTGATAATTTATGCTATGAGACCATGGGGGCGCCATCTATGGGTTTTGTATTGTATTGAATTGAACCTATGTGACTTGAGATGCAGTGTATTCATGCGTTTCCTTACCTTTGTGAATCAAGCAATTACTTCTGACGGGAGTGTCAGTAAAAGGCCAAGAGATGTCTCTCCTGGTCAGTCATAAGAATAATTCATCCAAGACACCTAAAATGGATTGTTTTTAAAAATAGTATCCAAACAAGTGAATAACTGTCATCATCTTTTTTGTTGAAAATATTTCTTCTCTTAGTTGAAACTTCCTTGCTGTGCGAAACATCTGTCAAGATTATGCAATATCGCCTTGACATTTTTATTGGAAAGAAGTGTCTTTTTGTTTGGACATCGTGGCTGAGCTGCATTCTCTGAGTGAGTGTTTGTTTGTTTTCACTTTGGTTTTTGAGATTGCTGGGTCAACTGTTTCTTTGTGTCACATAGGGAAGAATTCAATTTTCGTTAATTTTACATAGGGTAGTAATCCCTCGTGTCAGGGGCTATTTACACGCCCCTACATATTTATTGGTCCTTCGTAGCCTGGATTATTAATTCATTCATACATTCAATTCGAGATTATAGCTTAATTACATGGATGTTTGAATTTACGTATTTTTTTTGGTAAATTTGAAGTACCTCTCATTTTTTTGAGAACTATAGCTGGTCTTGTTTTTTGCTTTTGGATGACATATTTGGATGTTCGCAGAATTATCGTAATTTTGGATAATTATTCGCAACATTATTATTATTAATTAATTGTTAACATTGTTCGCAGAATTGTCGTAATTTTGGATAATTATTCGCAACATTATTATTAATTAATTATTAACATTGTAACATTATTGTAAAATTTTGTGGTAATCTTTTCGCATATATAAAAAAATGCCAAGAATTACGGAGGAGGGTTTTGATGAGGCTCAAGACAGATCGCTTATTCTTTTAACCGCAAAAAAGGAAAATCTTTTTGTTCGTATGA
The DNA here is from genome assembly GCA_929108145.2 of Limnephilus rhombicus. NCBI lineage: Eukaryota > Metazoa > Arthropoda > Insecta > Trichoptera > Limnephilidae > Limnephilus > Limnephilus rhombicus. The sequence goes on from OV815283.1 coordinate 45,372,908, forward strand.
ACGATCTGTATAATGCAACAAATAATATATCTAATTTTGAGTCAAGAAATAACGAAGTGTTTATGGCTCAGTCAGAGATGATTGATCAAATGCGAAGTCAATTTGAAAATATTATAGATAGCATCAATGATCGTCAGTTAACTTTAAATCCAGAATTTAAACCAGATTTTCAAGCTTTAAATGCTTTTGATGATCTTTTTTTGAAGGTCAAACGAACTAGATCGAATATGAAAACTTCTGTAAGAGAGTCACTGACGTCACAAAATAAGTCGCGGGAGCCGTGTATGATTAATCTTCCTGCAATAGATCTTCCAACCTTCGATGGTAAGAATGAAAGTTGGTCGAAATTTTTTGAGTCATTTAAAGCCAATATCCATAATAATAGACAGCTAACTGACTCGCAGCGTGTGCAGTACTTAGTCGGAAAACTCACACACGGGGCTTTGAACATAACCGCAGGCATTGTGCCTTCGGGTGATACATATCAGATCATTTGGGAGAGTTTAGTTAAAAAATATCAAGATAAACGTACACTAGGAACACATTATTTAAATAATATTCTCGATGCGAAAAACTGCACGAATACATCTGCCAGTCTCAATTCTTTCATTGAAAGATATTCTTCGTCAGTGTCGGCATTAAAGCAGTTAGGTATTGAAGATTTAACTGATTTTATTTTGTTTCACTGCGCGGTAAGAAAAATTGATTCACAGACGGCTCAGAACTTTGAGCTGACAGTTCGTAATAAAGAAATTCCTTCTTATAATGAGTTAGTTTCGTTTGTACAAGATCAAGTAAAGATTTTAGAACGAACGAGTAACTCGCATGGTGTCGTAAATAAAACGCATCCCATTTCGTCCTCCCGATCAAATAATACTAAATCGTTCGTCGCGAGTAATGCGAATATTCCGCGCTTCCCAGCTCCGCCGAAAGGATGTATTCTGTGTAACAAAACTGATCATTTAATCAACGTTTGCTCAAAGTTTAAATGTATGAGTTCCCCACAGGCTCGATTTGAATTTATAAAATCGAAAAATGCCTGTGTAAATTGCCTTAGTGGTTCACATACAATCAAGTCATGCAAATCGGGGTTAGTTTGTGATTTGTGCAATAAACGTCATCATACATTCTTACATTTCGGCAGTGTGAATAATATGAAAACCAATACTCATGTACATACGTCGCAAGTACCTACCAGTGAAGAACCGTCAGTCCCCCCTCCAGTGTCATCCAGCATCAATGGAACTGGCATTGGTGATAAGCAAGTGGAGGGGACCGCGAATGTCAATCCTTCGTGTTCGCTTTGTGCCAAAGTAACACCGAACTCTTCTATTTTACTTTCGACCGCACAAGTATACGCGAAGCTTAAAAACGGAAATAAAGTTATTGTTCGGTGCCTAATTGATAATGGCTCTCAAAATAATTTGATTACGGTCGATTGTTGTAAGACGCTGAATCTACCAATAATTCCTTTGAGTAATTCGTTTGTCAAAGGAATTGGATCAACGTCTCGACCAATTTTCGGTTACGTGTATTTGGATATTGAGTCTCGCGTATACCCAGAGAATAAATATAATATACATGCGCTTGTCGTTGACAGTATCACCGACCAATTACCTAATCACTATATAGCCAAGGGTGATATGAGGTACTTAGAGGGCATACCTCTCGCAGACTTAACATGGAATATTCCTGGATGCGTGGATGTCGTCATCGGTGCACAACTGTTCCCATATATTTATTTAGGGAACAGGGTTGAATCGGGTACTAGTGCACCCCCCGCGTTATCGACCGCTTTCGGTTTCGTGTTGATGGGTGATTACCCCAATAATGTGCTCAACACAAACACATCATTCTCGGCACTCGCACTTAATGATTTAGTGCAAAAATTTTGGCTGTTAGAAGAGATACCTAATATAAAATTTGTAAGTCCGGAGGAGACAGAATGTGAGAATCTCTTTACTTCATCAATTTCTCGCACTGATGATGGTAGATATTCTGTTGCTTTACCTTTCTGTAAAGATCCAAGACAATTGGGTAATTCTCGTACTGCTGCCCAACGCCGATTTTTGGCATTGGAGCGAAAATTTAAACATTCCCCTGCTTTGCAGGAGAATTATAACAAGGTTATCAGTGAATATATTGAAAATAATTACCTATCAGAAGTCTCAGAGTCTGATATCACAGAAGATGGATATTACATCCCACATCATGCTGTCACTCGTCCAGACAAACCAATGCCTCGCATTGTGCTCGATGCTAGTGCTAAAACACACACAGGGCTGTCACTGAATGACATTATTCATACTGGTCCCAATTTGCAAGCCGATTTGTTTCTGCTTTTGCTTGACTTTCGTCTTTTTCCCATCGCTATGAATGCGGATATAAAGCAAATGTATTTACAGATTGAAGTTCCTAGCAAGCATCGCAGATACCTGAGGATCTTATTTCGATTCTCAAATAATGGTCTCATACGAACTTTTCAGTTCAATCGAGTTCCTTTCGGCTTGACGGCAAGTCCATACTTAGCAATGCGGACGGTTCGCCAGTTGGCCCAGGATATGAGACCACATTACCCGGATGCTGCCAAAGTGGCAGAGTCCAAGCTGTATATGGACGACCTGGTCTATTCTATTGCAGATGAGCCCAGCGCCATACGTCTTTCTCGAGAATTAATCTCGTTGTTTAAGTCCGGTGCCTTTGATTTAGTAAAATGGACTAGTAATTCTCAAGTTGTACTTGAGAACCTCCCGGATTCTCACCGCAGCCCAGTGGACTTCACTGTTGGTTCTAACAATACCTCTAAGGTGTTGGGCCTTTCGTGGGAACCAGCTGATGACAGCTTCTTCTTTACGACATCTTATGTTCAGGAGAAGTGCACAAAGCGGAGCATACTCTCCATAGTCGCCCGTTTATTTGATGTCCTCGGCTTGGTCGCCCCTGTCATTCTGTACGCTAAATTACTTATCAAAGAGCTATGGCTGTGCAACATTGGTTGGGATGATACACCCCCTGATAGCGTTATTCGTCGGTTTTCGGCGCTTACACAGGAATTTCCGCTAATTTCAATGATAAAAATCCCTCGCCATGTTGGTGTCCTGAAAGACAGTACGGTGCTCGTTGTTGCTTTCTGCGATGCAAGCATGAATGGTTACGGCTGTGTGATTTATTTGCACACCACTGATCTGTTTGGAAAAATTACAGTGAAATTGTTGTGCGCAAAATCAAAGGTTTCTCCCACCAAAGTGACGACCCTCGCTCGTTTGGAGCTCTGTGCCGCAGTATTGATGTCCAAATTAATACGGACGGTTCAAGATAATTATTCTGAGCGTCTTCCTATTGCAGGAACATATGCGTTTTCCGATTCTACCGTTGCGCTCTCTTGGATACATTCTTCACCGCATCGCTGGTCGGTGTTTGTTAGTAATCGCGTAGCTCAGTGCCAAGAAAATTTGTCTCCAGAGAACTTTTACCATGTTGCTGGTAGTGAAAACCCAAGCGACTGCCTTTCTCGTGGCATGCTTCCTTCCCAACTCGTTTCACATGATTTATGGTGGAACGGCCCATCATGGATTCGCAGCCCACCTTTGGAATGGCCATTAAAACCGTTTCACCCTACCAATACTGGTGAAATGCCTGAACACAAGGCTAATGTGCTCATTGCAACATTTCAGGGTGAAAAATCGGTCCTGAGTGAACTGGCTCAGCGTATATCCACTTGGGATAAACTACTAAGGATTGTTGTTTATGTCCTCCGATTCATAAAAAAGATATCACTTTCCTCTGGAACGGTCAATAATCTTATGACTGCTGAAAAGGCTGTGATTCGTGCTGTGCAGAGTATTCATTTTGCAGGAGATATTGCTGCACTCCAGGAAGGCAAATTTCATTCCAAAAGACTTCAGAGTTTATCTCTATTTCTTGATGGAGATAATCTGTTACGTATTGGGGGGCGGCTTTCTAAATCGGATTTACCTTTTGAGGTTAAACATCCGGTTTTGCTTCCCAAACATGACTGTGTTGTCGATCTGATCATCGCTCACTTTCATGTCGTGAACTGTCATACAGGCCCAGGACTTCTTATGTCTATCTTACGTCAACGCTATTGGATATTAGATGCTAGGACTGTTATTAGGGCGATGGTGCGGAAATGCAATTGTTGCTTCCGCTTAAATCCATCGCATCCTACACCGAAGATGGCAGATTTACCGTCATATCGTGTTGCAGAAGCAAAGGCCTTCGTACATACCGGTGTAGATTACGCAGGTCCACTCCGTATTACGCTGACTCGTCGGAGAGGACAACATTCTCAAAAGGCATATATTTGTCTATTCGTATGCCTTGTGACCAAGGCTATTCATATTGAGTTGGTCTCTGACTTAACTTCAAATGCTTTCCTGGCTGCTTTCAGCCGTTTTATTTCTCGGCGTGGCCCGGTAACATGCTTGTATTCAGATAATGGTACTAATTTTGTGGGTGCGAAGGCACAATTAGATGACCTCTACAAGTTTTTGGTTGAATCTGAATATGAGCCCTCATTAAAGCGCGAACTCGCTAAGCGTCGTATAGAGTGGAAAATGATTCCACCACGCGCGCCTCATTTTGGGGGTATGTGGGAGTCGAACATAAAGAGCATGAAGACACACTTGTACCGTGTGATTGGAACTCAGCTTCTCACCTATGAGGAGTTACAGACTGTGCTAGTTCAAATTGAGTGCATAATGAATTCGCGTCCACTTACAGTTATGTCTTCTGACCCTTATCCAGAAGTCCTTACGCCTGCGCATTTTTTAATGTCGACACCATTGCAGTACTTGCCTGCTTCTGTCCTGGCAGACGGTAAAATCAATTTGACTCAGCGCAAGCAATTATTAGACAGCATGGTTCAGTCCTTCTGGAAGAAGTGGCGTTCAGAGTATCTGCACACCTTGCAAGTCAGGCAGAAGTGGACTACTTCTGATCATCCGATTGATATCGGAACTGTCGTACTAGTGGGACAAGAAGATTCCCCTCCGTTAAATTGGCCTTTAGGCGTGATAACTGAAATCCATCCCGGAATGGATAAAATTGTTCGCGTTGCGACGGTAAAGACAAGATTTGGTTCTTTTAAACGTCCGGTTGTCAAATTATATCCCATTCCAACGCAATAATTTTATATTTTATCTATTTTTGTTTATTTTTATTTATTTATTTTTTTTTGATTTTAGTCATTGTTTCAATGATCTCTGACCCAGACATGGCATTACTTAATATCCGTTATCTTGGTCAATTGAACTTTATTACATTGTATTTTTAGTTATTTTTCTTTATTTTGTGAGATTCTGCGAATTTCCAATGCGTGTCATTCCTGAATATTACCGGTGAATAGTCACTTTATTTCTATTTCATTTCTTGTTTCATTTGTATTTTTATATTCTTTCTTTTGTAAGCTCTACGAACTTCCAAGGCGGGGAATATGGATACGCGCCATAAATATATTTGGGCATTAATTTCTTTGAATTGATAATTTATGCTATGAGACCATGGGGGCGCCATCTATGGGTTTTGTATTGTATTGAATTGAACCTATGTGACTTGAGATGCAGTGTATTCATGCGTTTCCTTACCTTTGTGAATCAAGCGATTACTTCTGACGGGAGTGTCAGTAAAAGGCCAAGAGATGTCTCTCCTGGTCAGTCATAAGAATAATTCATCCAAGACACCTAAAATGGATTGTTTTTAAAAATAGTATCCAAACAAGTGAATAACTGTCATCATCTTTTTTGTTGAAAATATTTCTTCTCTTAGTTGAAACTTCCTTGCTGTGCGAAACATCTGTCAAGATTATGCAATATCGCCTTGACATTTTTATTGGAAAGAAGTGTCTTTTTGTTTGGACATCGTGGCTGAGCTGCATTCTCTGAGTGAGTGTTTGTTTGTTTTCACTTTGGTTTTTGAGATTGCTGGGTCAACTGTTTCTTTGTGTCACATAGGGAAGAATTCAATTTTCGTTAATTTTACATAGGGTAGTAATCCCTCGTGTCAGGGGCTATTTACACGCCCCTACATGTGGTTTATACAAAGTTGTATTGTTTCATTTTTCTATAATGGATAACCACAAAGTAATAGCTACATTCAAAAAAATAAAAAATAAAATAACATTTTTTTTACTTGGAAAATAGTAAAATATATCCGGTGATTATGGTAAACAAAATATTGCAATCTGGAAATAAAATCAGCTTATAAAAGCACTAATTAAAAACATCTTGTTCCAAACTATTGTGAAAATAGGAAGAACAGTCACGGCACGCCCCTGGGATGTTATGAAACAGAAATTCGAAAATCATTTCAAATTAGTTTGTGCAGTTTTTTTGTTGTCTATTCAAATCATCATTTAATTATATAAATAATATTGCCAACGGTCATAAAATTACGAATTTGGTAACCACCAACCACCGGAGAAAACTAATTAATTAAATACATTTCATAAATTGATACATAATACGTTTTATTTTCATATTCTGCAAGTTGAAACTTATTTGTAACCGCAAGTACCTGCTCGCGAGTTGGTACCAGAAGATCGGTGTTGCATACGTACCTACCCACATGAATAATAATATTCGAAAATTAGGTACTTCACTACATACAAATCTATATATATATAAATCAAAACATGCTTGCTTGGGTATATATAGATGAGTATGTGAGATGTCTATGTATTGCTAGATAAATTAAGCATAGGAAATGTTTGAAACTTTCAAAATGTCTTCATTCCATTCTCTCGAAGGTTTCTGAATTATTACAACCACATGACAATACATCTGAAAAGTTTTTTTAATCATTACAAAAACTCTTACAAAACTGTCAAAAATGTCACAATTTGAGAATGACATTTTGCAAAACAAGGATTGTTCAATCAAAATTCAATTTTCGTAACTCTTTAAATTAATGAATTTATTTGAAGTACCTACTCACCTATGGTACTAACCAAAATCGAATACTTTGAATCTAATAAAAAAAAATATGTATATTTTAAATAGGTGACTGTGTTAGGTACCAAATTTGATTGATTGTTCTTATAATACACTGATATACTAAAATTCTACAATATACGCACCCTTGAACAGAGAAGACTAAATACAGATCTAAATTTTCTATTCAAAATTGTAAATGGTTTAATAAACTGTCCTTTTCTACTTCATCAAATCAGGTTCAATGTTCCTAGAATTGGTTCACGGCTGGTAAATTATGTTCCGTTAAATATTAAAAAAATATCGAACTAAGCTGGGGTATGACTCAGCCTTATCGAGAATGTGCCGTAATTTCAATGAGGCTTATAAAAAACATTCGATTAATTTGACAATATCAACATTGGCCAACTTCAAATCAAATCTTAACAAGCTTTAAAGCTCCCTATTACGTTGTTCTATAAACTTATGAACCTATAAACTCATTGTTCTAAAAACTTGTTCCTTGTAAAACTTGTTAATTATTATTTTGTAATGTACATATAGTATGTGTTTGTGTGAATGAATGTAATGTATATGTAAGTATTATTTTATCAATGCTGTGTTTGTCTTTAATTAGTGATAGCATCAACCATGTTCAGTGTAATTTTATCTGTGAAAGCTTTGATGTAAATCACTGTTGACAAACCTAATAAAAAAAATAAAAATAAAAAATAAAAATAATAATATACAAAAAACAATGTTTATAATAGAATTTTGTAAACAAAATTACAATAAGTGGCACGCGAGCTGTTTGAAAATCTGAATGTATCGGGACTGAATATATTGAACGCAAGAGAGGGGTGGGGATCGCGGGAGAAGGAAAGGGTAGAGGGAGGGGGGTGAAGGTGGAGGGGAACGCGTGAGGAAAGGGACATGGGAGGGGAAGGGGAGGCGGAAGGGGACGGGAACGGGACGAATGGGAAAAGACACACAGCGAGAAATAATGTCTTTATTAGTGGCATTGCAACGCACGCCGGGAACTCGCTAGTTATAAGTAAATGTGTTATATTGTATCTATTCATGAATAGTTTGAATGTCAAAAAAATGAGTGTGCTTTAGACCACACGACTGAAGTAAAACTTCACTAACTTATATCTCCCTCTCAACTTCCGTTCGCTTCGCCCGACCGTTCGCCTCGCCCGATCACACTTTTCATAACGCTCTCGTCACGCATTCACTAGCTTACTCCCCTAGTCAAGCGTGCGTAAAGGCCCAACCGTTCGCCTCACCCGAGTACACTTTTCGTAACGCTCTAGTCACGCATTCACCAGCTTACTCCCCAAGTCAAGCGTGCGTAATGAAGTTTTACCTAAAAAATGTTACATATGTATTTCAAAAATATATAAAAGTGATCGTCTAGTAAAATATAAGGTAGGTATTTGTACTTTCGATAATTCATGTATTAAATAAATAAATAAATAGGTAGGTAGGTACTTAATCGCTCGTCTGAATTTAAAATTAATTTAAATTGAACATTTTCAGAACACACAACACAGGTATTTGTACAAGTTCCAATTTTGAAAATGTCACTTGTACAAGAAAATCATAATATTGTTTTTTCTAGTGTAATCCCTCCTCTTCACTACCGCCATTATTCCGAATCGAGCCTCTCGCGTCTAGTTCTTGCCGCGCAATTTATTCGAATGTTTTCCTCCGTTCGAAAGAGACGTTGTTCGGTTGCCGCTCCGTGCTTATTCTTGGCGGGAAACATTATTTAATTTCCGAACAAACTTTGACGTCGCGCCGCCTGTCAATTGTTTCGAGTCATTTAAATTTTAAATCGAGCGAGTTTGAATCTGACATTCCGGTAAAAATTTCAGGGGTGTAGTCGGGATAGTTTAAATTATTACCAACCGTATTGTGCTGTGTGACATAAAATAATCAACTTATGAATTGTGGTGTTTTTTGGAAAACCGTTTGGAATTGTGTTTGAATATTTTTGTTTCCATAAGTGAGTAGGCGTTGTTGTTATTTTTCTCCAGTAGTCAATACAAACATCATCTTGTTGTAAGTATATAGTTATAATACCATCATATTTCTTCTCGAGTTTAATTTATAGTACATATTTTACTATAAGACATATTTACGTTATAGAATTTACAGTTTTTATCAATAACACGATATTTAAAAAAAAAAAAACATATATCATTAAATTTGGGCTTACTTTATAATATTCACTTTGTACAGGTGCCTCGATGTTTCTCTCAGGGCGTATTCTATATTTTGGGATGCTGTGTGGAGGGTATTTTCACAAGGAATTTATGGAATTATTTAGATCTTGAAAAGGCCAATGTTGTAGGAGGGAAAAATTGCAAAAGTCGGCAAAATTTTCGACGGTGAGATTTTTATCACAAGAACGACCGGTTCCCTGTAATAAGATTAACCGTGTATCTGCGCATTCGGGGCGTCTCCTGGCTCTCCACCGGTGCTGAATTGGTCAATTTCCTTAGTCATTTTGAGCACCTTCCATTGAAATACCATTTACTAAAGGGTATGCTATCCTGATATGTTTAATCGCGGAGAGAGACGTCATCTGATGATAGATCCTATGACACCATGTAATCAGTTTACGACATAAAAATTCTAATAAAAAAAACAGAGTGTGCAATTCCCACGCGATAGAAGTGAAACCTTCAGAAAACTAAAGTAGAAAAGAGTGGGGAGGCTACGAAGCACCGCACAAAGAGGAGACCGATAGTCTACTAATCACCACACAAAGTGGAGACCTATTATACCATCTCATTCTCTCGCAGGCTAAATCCTTTAGATGTACGGGTTTGTCTCTTTTTAGTGTGGCTATTTTTCGTTTCATCGAGTTTTAAATCACAACGATGCTAAAGAAGTTTTTACTTCAATAATTTATCATAAAAGTGCTTAATTTGATTTTACTGTTGGCCTTTAAGCCGCCGCTACCCGAATTTCTACCGATTTCTTACATAACTCCCACACAAGTTTTACGTCTCAAAAAAATATATGTTATTCTTGAAGATAATATCTAGACATTCCCCGTGCCGAAACGCAAATTATATAAAATTCCCTTGATAGAAAAAAATCGCAAAGTATGCTCCAAAAACTATTACAAACATGTTTGTTTCAGTGATTTTACAAGTTATGTGTATTAAAAAAAATCACAGTGTTTCTATAAATGTTGTTCAGACAACCTCCGCGAAATTTTTGCTCTATTTTAAAAGAGCCGTGTTTTATTAAACATTTTCACAATTTTCGCATCGATTTTATCGCTTTAAATATTAGCGCGCTCCTCTAACATTCGTAATTACATACCTCTCTTCTTTTTGAGCGCGGTAACGGCGCCTTAAGCACATTTAAGTTAGACGGTGAACATAGAGAGGAAAATAACGACAAAAATAATGGATTTTCTCATTAATCCTGAATTCAAAATTCATCAAAACAAGAATCCCCGGTAATTGACAATTAGTTCTACCCGATTTTATATCTTTATTATAAACTGCGTATCGCACACCTGATACATAAAAGTTCTCCCGTTATTTAGCGAGTTGTACGTGGATAATTACTAACCGGTGTTTTAAGAGGTAAAAGCACGCCATGATCTGGTTTAAAAATGCTTTTATTTTGTCTTTTCACATCTCCTTGAGGTGACCATTGTTTTGCTGCAGAATTATGAACAAAGCCTAAAAGGAAAGAGTTATAATGTAAAAATACATAATAATTTTTTTTAAAAATGTAAATAAATTGAAGTGAAATAACAAATATCTCCCGTGTACAAAAATGTTACGACTTTCCATTTGGCTACAATATTCCTTCCATGCGATATTTTTTTGTTTTTTAAAATTGTAGGATTTTTTGTCCTATAATTTCTGAAAAAACTTTTACTCTGGTTCAATTACAGTTGATCCCCGACAGTTGGCCCCCGGCCATACATATGCTGTCGGCTTAGGGAAAATACGGTATATATACACAAAATATAACGTGTCCTCGGTGGGTTGTACAGATAAGATGTACCGCCGAAAAGCAAAATTATAAAACATATTTTCATTCAAATATATTTAGAAAAAAAACCATTTGTCTACGTACTATGTACTGTATTTACCAGCTATTAGGTACAAAAAACCACTTCTATGTACTATGTACTGTATTTATCAGCTATTAGGTACAAAAAACCACTGGTCTATGTACTGTATTTACCAGCTATTAGGTACAAAAAAACCACTTCAATGTACTATGTACTGTATTTACCAGCTATTAGGTACAAAAAACCACTTGTCTATGTACTATGTACTGTATCTACCAGCTATTAGGTACAAAAAAACCAGTTGTCTATGTACTGTGTACTGTATTTACCAGCTATTAGGTTCAAAAAAAACACTTGTCTATGTACTATGTACTGTATTTACCAGCTATTAGGTACAAAAAAAAAACACTTGTCTATGTACTATGTACTGTATTTACCAGCTATTAGGTACAAAAAAAACCACTTGTCTATGTACTATTTACTGTATTTATCAGCTATTAGGTACAAAAAAACCACTTCTATGTACTATGTACTGGATTTACCAGCTATTAGGTACAAAAAATCGGCACTGTAAATAAATTGGTTTAATATTTATAGCAACTTATTATTAGGGATTTTTGAAGTAGATTTTAAATTTGAATTTGGTAAATAATGCACAAAAAATTATAACGTTCTAATAAATATGATTTCACGGGGCCAACCGTCAGGAAATCAACTGTCGTATCAGTATCACCCTTTAGGGAACATACCTATACTACGTGACCAAATTTTTGCATTTTTTAACCCCCCCCGTGACTAAAAACCTAAGCCCCCTGCCGCTCATTTATACCAATCGTGGTATTTTGATGACCCCCCGCCTGAACGGGTCACGTAGTATGGGTACGTTCCCTTATCTCCAACTGATATCAATTATGCTACACGGAGTCCGGAAACAAGTGGTACTTAAAATTAGCGGGAAACTAGTCAAAATACATCCTACAGTATAACTACATAGAATCACCTACTTTTTAAACCAGGTCGACAATTTGTCTTTTAAAATCCAATTTCAACTTTGTACTATGTTTAATGGAAAACAAGACGGTACAAGACGGCTATGCTATCATATTTTTTTAGTCACTATTAATTTTATTTCTATTATAGATTTTTGCATGTAAATGTATCTCTGGTGTCACTTCCCAATGTATCGTCACAATTAACTGTTATACATACACTGTTTTACCATTACTAATATTTTGAATATGAATTTGTGACATGTAATTAATGTTTATGGCATACTTATGCCGTTTGTATTAAATAAATAAAACGAAACCTATAATGAAACTATGTAATTTTCTTGTTATGTTCAATTGTCTTGTTTTTTTTCTCTTCTTTTCTTTTCCATTTAATTGTAATCATCCATATTTGTAAAAACTAGTTACTTTTTTTAAAAATTGTTTTCTATTGTTGTTTGTTCTACTCAACTTGTCTTTTATTCTTCGTCTATATTGTATGTGACACGTATATTTTTAATGTCAAAATTCCAATGTAAAATTGTAACTATTTCCTCCCACCCATGAATAGACAACTCCAGTCCAATTTTTTAATGAACAATGACCTTTTGACTTAAATAACTCAATAATAAGTCGTTCAATTGAGCCGATTCACCGAACCGGATCTTTTCATTCTCATTCAACTGAGCCGCTTTGCCCGTCTCTAGGTACCATTTTGATGTGAAATTTTATACAATTTTTTCGTACAGTTTAAAGTTTTTCAATATTTTAAATATTTTAAATAATAGAAATACCTCTATTTTTAATTCTGAATTATTGAGACTTAAATATTGTTTCAATAAACACAACAACTAAATCTCTATAAACATTTGAAATAACGAATAACATTACTGATGGCTTGTGTCATACCTACATAATCAAAGTTTCAATACAATGACTGGTGACGCGTGACGTCAGCACTAACCATTCAGTAATACCAACTTTACAGTGTGTTTTGACGAGAGATGCACAGAGATGAAAAATGCACTTTTTAATAATTTTTTTAAGAACTCTACGTTTAATATTATGAAATAAAATTTATATATTGGTCTATATGAACATATTTTTTTAAAGCCATAATATTTTTCACTGGAGTTCCTTATTGTATGTTCCTTCTGTCCTAAAATGAGTTCTGTAACTCATCGGGATTGCTCTAGCAAGAAATAAAAACAATAAAAAAATTAAATAAAAAATAATCAAAAAGTATGAGTACTTACTACAAATCGACTCCAAATGTGGTTTAGATTCACCGACGCACGTGCCTCTAGTGTCTGGACACCTGTGTTCCTAACTTTTAATTTTTCCTTTTCGTTTTCCCTCCAAAATTGAGTTTTCCCATCAACAATCCGTATTGTCAAAATCAACTTTTATGTGCTCTTTACAAATGAAACACTTTCAAATATTGTGGAACGTTGACTTTATTTACCTCAATTAATAATTTTTTTGAAGACAGTAATATTGTCAGTATTTTCCATTGTACATGTAATTTAAATACATGTGCAATGGTACGATTAGATCTTAATAATATCGGACTTTATTATCAATTTTATAAATACACATATGCAAACCAAACGTTCAGAATAATTCTTGAAATAGCTTATTTTGCAACGATGTAATTTACATTAATTACACAAGAAGATTGCATGCACAAGTTGTGTAATAAGACAGAAAGATGCTTTGGAATTAAGTAGGAAACGCAATGTGCTATCATTACATAAATAATTATAATCATTATTAGTTGATGTTAATAAAAATACTCGGGAAATGTAATAAAGAACCACAATTTCTTCAGATAAAACTTAATTGGAATAACTTGTTTTGAACCAATTAGAGTTATTTTTATATCGCGTTTTTAAACAGACTGCTTACTTCAAAATATGATATTATTATGAAATTTATTAATATCTTTATACGCACTGAAATAAAATTGTGGTATTTTGATCTAAGGCAGTTTTTTCGTAGAAATTCACTAGTGATAAAGTCATCAAGTGGCCATTATGAATTTTGAAAATTAACTCCGAAATTCGATGAATTGTTCAAATTCTTTGAAGTAATCCGTCCTTAGGCTCAGTTGTTTCGCAGAATGTAATATTGTCATCAAATGGCTATTCAGTAAGATTCTATTGAAAGATTATGTTGTTTGACAGTTTTAAGGTTCCCGTTAAATACCGAATCTAAGTCCGTTTCAGTTTTTGAACAAATTATGATCAGCAGGAGAGGACAACTGTCATGTTGGTAAGCTTGTATACTAATTACAATTTGATAGAAAACTGAAACGCACCTAGAATCGGCATTTAACAGAGACCTTTCATATGTCAAAAAATAAAATGGTACTGAATGGCCATTTGATGTCAATGTTACATTTGAATTTCTGCGAAACAACGGGGCTAAAGGACGGGTTGTTTCACAGAATTTGAACAGTTCATTAAATTTCGACGTTAATTTTCAAGTTTTGTAAAGTTCTATTTAAGTTCTGTTATTATTTCAGTTCTGTACAGCAACTGTCCCGCAATGATAACACAACGGAACTTGAATAGAATTTTTACAGAACTTGAAAATTAAAGAATTATTCAAAGTCTGTGAAAAAGCTTGCACTAAGAACCGCCCAGGTGAAAGACCACTATTCAGAATCGAAACACTATATGATATGTTTGGTGACCAGATCTGAATAGCCAGGTACCACCTCACCTTCTTCTATCCCATCACCTGCCTTTCCCCACTCCCCTTATAATCCCAATATACCCTAACATCATCATCATCATCACTCTTGGCTCTACAACCCCCGGTGGGTCTTGGCCTCCTCAAGAGTCTTCCTCCACTCATCTCGGTTTCGGGCCAGCTCCCTCCAGTTTAGAAGCTCCTAGGTAGATATTTTTTGAGGACTTTGTCGCTCCATCTTAATCTTGGTCTTCCCAGGCTCCTTCACCCTATCGGTCTTGAGTTCAGCAGGGACTTTGGTGCTTGATGCTCGGTCATTCTCTCTACATGATCCAACCACCGAAGTCTTCCCAGTTTTATAAATTTTTAACATACCCTAACTGTGGATGCCAATGTCCCGCTGGCTCCAGACAGTTGGGAGCAGTGGGGACAGTGCAGTAATCTTCCTCGGGATTATCAGCAATTGAGACTCTTGTGTGGTATTCACATTATTTGTGAGTCCAGTTTTCAAGGGATATAAATAGGGAGAAAAGCAAGCAACCAATTAATTTTGTTTGAAAGGCGTTAAAATTTATTAACGCAGTTGTTAATAGGTACAAATTATAGATTACCATCATCTTACAGTTTCAAGAAAATCGATTTCTTTAATTTTGCAAGTCAATTCACCTGCCATGTATAACGGAGAAATAAATTTAAACTGGTCAATTTTTTACTGTTAACATGCCGTGAGAAAAAGCTACATTTTTTGGGGTTAAAGATCAAAGCTAGATTTTGTATTATAAAGTCATGTTTTAGCTTTTTTAAAATTCGATCTTTATGCGTTTGATCTTCGAACTTCCCGATTGTTTTTTGCTTTAAAAAACTGATCTTTTATATCAGAATAAGATAGATCCCCGACAGTCGCCTCCCCGGCATACTTATATACAATATGCAACCGGTTTAGGGAAAAACGGTATACCTACCTACACAACATATATCTAAGTGTCCTCGAATAAAACTAATTGTTCATAAATATACGGTATTTGCTTTAGATACAGTTTGGGAGGCGGTATGATACGTAACATTTATTGGATAACCAACACCCCTGCCATAGGTGACCCCAAGTGGTTCAATATGTTTGGTGACTTAGCAGGGGTGCCTAGGTTCATGGGGGTGAGGTTTGACCGAGTCTTGGCGGCGGATGCGTCCGCCCACCAGCTGTATTACAGGCAGGATCAGGAGAGAATGTTTTTTTTTTTTTTTTTTACATGAGCTCCACACAGGAGGCCCTGAGGAAAATAATTTCCCTCAGGGCTTATGCCATCTTTGAGGATGCTGTGTGGAGGGTTTTTTTAAGGAAAGGAAGGAGAGGAGAGTTCTGGGAAGGAAAAGGGTTTAAGGCTCTGCAACCAAGCTCGAAAATAAGAAGATGGAGAGATACGAAATTACGAATGTTAGAGGAGAGCTCTAACATTTAATCGATTCGAAAATGTTTAATAAAACACGACTCGTTTAAAATAGAGCAAAAATCTCGAGCGCATTATCACAGCATTTAAAGAAACACTGTGATTTTTTTCATACATATTACTTGTAAAATAAATGAAACAAACGTGTTTGTAATAATTTTTGGAGCATACTTTGCGATTTTTTCTATCGAGGGAATTTGATATAACTTGCGTTTCGGCGCGGGCAATGTCTAGATATTATCTTCAAGAATAACATACATTTTTTTAAGAGCTTTAAAACTTACCGTGTTTAAGGGAGATGTGTAAGAAATCGGTAGAAATTCGGGTTGCGGGCCCTTAAGGGGTGGGTAGGAATCTGGGGTTCAGTGTATCCTGGTCATCCGCCTCCAAGACCTAGACAAACCTCACCCCATGAACCTTGGTACCCCTGCTAAATCACCATGGTTAATGTAGTCCCTTTGATTTCTCCAGCCGTACTCTCTCGGAACATCGCCTTGCACCGCAGTTGGAGGGATGGATTCATACGTCCGTCACTCCTGGACACATTGACCCCCAGATTCCTACCCACCCCTAATTTCCTTCCAAGAACTTCCTCTCCTTCCTTTTCTAAAAAGACCCTCCACACAGTATCCCCAAAGATGACGTAGGCCCTGAGGGGAATTATTTTCTTCAGGGCCTTCTGTGTGGATTTAACGTTACAAAAAATACGTACAAAAATCGACACAGTAAATAAATTCGTATCCATCCCAACTTATACTTAAAGGTATTTTTGAAAGGGATTTTAGGTTTTAAATTGGTAGTTTGTAATTCACACGCGTTAGAAGTGAAACTAGAATGTCACTTCCTTTTCTTTTGCTAGTTTTTTAAAAAGTTTTTTGAAGATTGGATATTGATTTCACAAAAGAAAAATATTTTTTTTGGATTTCGTAGGATTCGAACCTCTGTTCGCTTGATGTCTGTCTCTCTGGCCGTTGATACTTGTCAGGTGCCTTGCCTACTGCGCTATTTGCGATGTGCGAATTTACCGCAGTATATTAGAACCGAGTATTTGTGTAGAACTGAGTTGTGACACAATTCCGTTTCATCCGAATTTCAAATCAGTAAATCAGTGCTAAAGAAGTTTCACTTCAATAAAATAATAATTATAATTTCGGAAGACCACTGTTGGAAGATCAACTCGGATCGCAACATTTTCACGGCAAAAGCTCCCACCTGCTGGAACAAGCGGGACTCTGACATCTGCTCATATTTTTATGATTATTAAATTGCTA
Organism: Limnephilus rhombicus; assembly: GCA_929108145.2. Lineage (NCBI taxonomy): Eukaryota > Metazoa > Arthropoda > Insecta > Trichoptera > Limnephilidae > Limnephilus > Limnephilus rhombicus. The sequence goes on from OV815283.1 coordinate 45,390,290, forward strand.
TGATTGAGTAGTCCATTCTCACCATAACAAAACTTTACTGTTTTTTTTATACATATTTTTTCAATATATGTGACGTCGCGCTAGGGGAGAGGGGTCCGTTATATGAAATTCAAGTTCTGTGAAGGTTGTATTCAAATTTTGTAATTATTTATTCTTCAAATTCTATGAAACAACAGATTCTTGACCCCTTTGTGTGGAAGAAGATTAAAGCAAGCTTGAGGACCGGAATAATTTTGTAGGGATCATTCAATTAGGTATTCTCACCGGGAAGAAGCACCGCATAGTGGTTGCAAATGCTCATTATCGTCTCATAAATTTGAAACTTCTTTGTTTCTTGTCGTAAACCAATAAAAAATTGGTGTGCTGATTAAAAACTAAACAACCTTTATATTACATATTTTCATTTATGGAATTGTTAATATATTGACTTTAAACAAGACATTTCAAAAACAATTTATACTTGCGACAAGGTAATTTTCTGATAAAAAGGAGCAGCGGCAACACCGTTTTTGACACTAAAGCGCAAAAAATCCGCAAACTTTTTTAAATGAACATATTAAAAAAAGGTTTGTATTATATAATAGTGTTTTCATATCTACAGGGCTAAACCCTGCTACTAGTTGAAAGTTTAGCTGAACTCTGTCAAAATCTGGTTTCGGTATTATTTGCTTGAAGGGAGCTTATAAATAACTATTATTTAAAAATAAAATATTAAAAATTTATTCATATTATTAAAGCTTAAAATTATCTTATTAAAACCGACTTGATATATTTGAAAAAAAAAATGCACCTTTTTTCGATTTATGAGACGGTCTTGTTCCGGGCCATTCCATAGTGCGCGTGGCGATAATAAATTATTTGCCTAAATTTAAATCAGGAAAATGCTGTGGCTGCATATTACATGGTTAAAATTGATTGAGAATGTAATGATCGCGCAATATCAAATCGACCACTTATTAATTGCCTCGCTGCGTAATATCTAGGAAGCATTTAAGGCGAATATTAATGCTAAATCACAATTTCCTTTAAATCTTTACTACGAATCGGTTTACATTATAAATGAAAAAAAAATGCTTTGGATAAAATTGAAGCTTTTACTATCGTTTCCATTGAGTAGAATCAAAATAAAATTGTCAAATACTTTAAAAAAAATGTAAGACTAAACTGCTAAAAAATGTACTTTTTCATTAGAAATGAGGAACGAACGCATATAAGAAGAGACTTAAAAAATTATGCATAAAATTTTCCGAAGAGCGTTTCTGTACCTTTTGTGGATAAGGAATCGATCCTATACGTAATCTACTGTCAAATTTGTGTGATTGTCTATGGCTAGCAATTGCTTTTTTAATGGACTGATATGTCAGCTTTCGTATTTCAACTAGTTTAAAATACGAAATGCTGCAAGTATGCATAATTAAATGTACTTTTAAAGTTGTATATCATGGATTTGGCATTTGCGAAGTTTTGTTTCAATTTAAATACGCATTAATTGCTCACTTTGTCCAAATTATTAATAAGATAATTCGTGAAATAGGACAGCTTACATATCAGTGCGTAGAAAAGGCAATTGCAAGCCGTACACAATCACACACATTTGACAGTAGATTACATATGGAATTGATTCCGTGTCCAAGATACAGAATCGTATGGCAGACAGTTTCATAAAATAAATCGTGACCTCCAGACTTCGTTTATCTGTCTAACTGAATTAATGAAAAGTATAAACAAAACGCACTGCTGTCTAACTGAACTAATCAAGAGTATAAACAAAACGCACTGCTGTCTAACTGAATTAATGAAGAGTATAAACAAAACGCACTGCTGTTTCTGAATTAACGAAGAATATTAAGAGGGCATTACCAGAGAAAACCAGAAATATGTCATTTTCAAATCAGATTTTAGACGTATTGACTCTTTTCCACCAAAAATTATAAATGGATTTCGAAAGATTTTTCTTTTATCTAGCATTCGCATGTAATAAATTTTGAGATTTTTTAAAAATTTTTAGTGTAAAAAGGATATTCCATAGGTCGTTGGCAGAAATGTTAAATTTTCAAAAAAGATTTTGTATTATACCACACCCATTTCAAATAATATAATCATGCAGTAAAATAAATCCATATATTATCTAGCAAACGCATGTTTTCGAATTTTAATTTTAGTTTCAATAAAATCATTAAAAAATATTTACGTAGATGTGTTTCTTGACGAAAATTGGTCCATTTGTGTATTTATTTGCGCACTTACAAACTAATATATTTAAGATTTTTTTAACATTCTTATTAAATTTAGTTATTATTGAAAATGATAAATACTTATACTCAAAAAATAATTACAAAAAGTACATTATTTTAATAGTTTTATCATCACGCCTTTCAGCATTTTTGGATGAAGGTATAAATTAAAGCTAATTTGGATTGAAATAAATTCGATATTGAGTTATAATTTAAAAAAGCTGGTACGGAGAAAAATTAATCTTTCTCATTGTAACCGCCCTGCACGATCGTAAGAACAACTTTCGACAAAATGTGGATTTTCGTCCGCTGGCTGGTTAAACGCTCTTAACAAGAAGCACTGCCGTTGAACTAATGAAGAATATAAACAATATGCGCTGCTGTCTAACTGAATTAATGAAGAGTATAAACAAAACGCACTGCTGTTTCTGGTTGAACTAATGAAGAATATAAACAAAATGCGCTGCCGTCTAACTGAACTAATGAAGAATTTAAACAAAACGCACTGCTATCTAACTGAATTAATGAGGAATATAAACAAAACGCACTTCTGTTTAACTGAACTAATGAAGAATATAAACAAAACGCACTGCTGTTTCTGATTTAATGAAGAATATTAACAAGAAGCACTGCCGTTGAACTAATGAAGAATATAAATAAAATGCGCTGCTCTCTGAATGAACTAATGATGAATATAAACAAAACGCAATGCTCAGATAAGTTTTAAGATTTTCACGGCCAAAAGCATTTTCGTTATTTGTTTTTGGGGTGTTATGCCGTGTTGCGCTACCTCCTTCTTTAGCCAACGTTTTGGACATCGTTGCAGTGGCATCATCAGGGCAGATCCGACAGATCCGGTAGATCTCATCTGCAGTGGCATCATCAGGGCAGATCCGACCATCCGGTAGATGTGATCTACCGGATCTGCCCTGATGATGGACACTGCAACGATGTCCGAAACGTTGGCTAAAGAAGGAGGTAGCGCAACACGGCATAACACCCCAAAAACAAATAACGAAAAACGCACTGCTGTCTAACTGAGCTAATGAAGAATATAAACAAAACGCGCTGCTGTCTACATACACTGAATTAATGTAGACAACTTTTTAAGCTTATAATCTGTGGTGAAATGTTAATAAAGATTGATTCGCAATTCGTAGGTGGTTAGTTTCGAACCTGTTTCGCGATAATAAAAGTATAAAGTTTAGCATTTCTTTAAAACGTGGTTATTTTACCGGCTTTGCCTCTTGATTTACAATGCTTTTTATGAACCTAAATCAAGTATTCAATGGATTGTGTTTAAACTGTGGTTTTAGTTTTTTAAACAAGTTTTTACAGCATCTGCAAACAATACAGTAAAAATAACAAAACATTTTATTGAAGTAGTTATGCTAAACCAATTATTTATACAGCAACATGATTATATAACCTACTCGTAGCTGTGCGTTTCGCAATGATAGCAATAAGGTGTCCAACACACAAATCAATGTAAAAGCTTGTAAAAAAGATGCCTCCATAATAATAATTTATTCACACTAGCCTGTTGTAAAATATATTTCTTGTTTAATTAAAATTTAGAAAACATTTTCAATTGATTGAAATTACTGATTGCTATCACATTAAACCTAACTGTACCCATGTGTTGGTACCGCCGAATAATTTTTTTATGTCACGGTGGCATTTTTTATTATTTATTTTTTATGCGAATACCTTATAAGAGTCCCAACGACTCCATCTGGAGTCATTGAGACTGTGGCATCCCCAATTGGGGTATGTTGTGAGGCTGAAGGAAGTGGAGAGGAGAAGGAGAGTAGGAAGAGGTCGGTGGGAAAATAGATATTGTTTAATTACAAATTTATAATTTGGGAGACGGGAATGGGTACCGCCACCCCGGGAACCTTTATTGGATAACCAACACCTCTGCCGTAGGTCACCCCAAGTGGTTCGCTACGTTTGGTGATTTAGCAGGGGTGTCCGGGTTGATGTGGTGAGGTTTGTCTAGGTCTTGGAAGCGGATGACCAGGATACACTGCACCCCAGATTCCTACCCACCCCTTAAACCATTTTATTCCCAGAACTCTCCTCTCTTTTCCTTAAAAAACCCTCCACACAGCATCCCCAAAGATGGCATAGGCCCTGAGGGAAATTATTTTCCTCAGGGCCTCCCGTGTGGAGCTCACGTAAAAAAAAATCTTTCATGATTTTTTATCAATCAAATTGATGGCACATGTGCTCATTTTCTTATACTTATTTACATCAATTTGCAATTTGGGAGGCAGGAATGGGTACCCCCCCCCGCAACGGGAACCTTTATTAGATAACGAACACCTCTGCATTCATGAGGTAAGGTTTTTCTAGGTCTTGGCGGAGGATGATCTGGACACATTGAACCCCAGATTCTTACCTGCTCCTCGTATCTCTTTCTTCCTCAGAACTTCCTCTCCTTCTTTTTCCTTTCTCCCCAAAGATGACATATGCCCTGAGACAAATTATTTTCCTCAGAGCATGCTGTGTGGAGCTAATGTAAAAAAAACATTGCCAATTATAAAAAATATGCAATTTAACGCGCTCACATAACCAACGGACACATCATTAAAATGAAAAAGTTGATCCACAAAAAAATATCACTGATATTCAAATACGGTACCGGCTTCTGCTTCCGCGAGGTTATTGCAGAATAATAACCCGACACCTTCTTGCGTTATTTCATAACACTAGTGTTATTACAATATTATAAGGCGGTAGCGGTATAACTAACAAGAGAATACCAAATCATTTAGCGGTCGGTAAAGATTACTATTCAGCCGGTTGAATTCTTGAGGAGATGATATTACCCGTTGCGTGTTACCTTACGCACGGAAAAGCCAACCCGTTGTTCGCGAACCATACAAAGGCTTTACCGATGTAATGTAACTTAGTATAAGTAATAATAATGATTGTGTTATTTACATAGCGCCGTTTTTGTTGGAAAATCACCCGAAGGGCGCTTTACAATTTAATTTACAACCCTTAACTTATCACTTGTTACCTAGACTTAGAACTAATAACTAGCGACTTAAAATTAAAACTTATAACTAGAAACTATTTTTATTTATTTATTTGTTTCTGTACATGGAAGGTGTAATGTTTACAATTAAATTTTTTTACATTAACTCCACACAGGAGGGCATTAGGAATTGAGACTTATAACTAGTGACTAGTACATATTTATAATTACATTAATTTATGAACTAATAAGATATATTATATCTTGCAATCATATATAAAGAATAATATGTGCGTTAAGAAAATGAAGATAATGTTGGTAGTTCTTAGTCGAAGTATGATATAGTTGACATTAAATTGACCGAATTGGATATGGGTTCCGTAGCTCAGTTGGTAGAGCACTTGCCGTGTAAGCTAAGGGATTCGAGTCCCAGTGGAGCCAACATCTTTTTCTGATTTTTCTGCCTCCAGATTTTCGATTGAGTTTCGCTAATATTGTCTTCATTTAATTATGTATTATAACTGGCTTCTTACAACTATACCTTATAGCTGGAAACTAGGTTCTGAGGGGTGACCGAACAACTCAGAATAAAACCAACTCAGAAGCACCTCAGAAAGGTCATTAAAAGTGATGATAAAAAATATTTTAAAAATTGGTTAAATAGGTTAAGTTGGGTTAGGGATACCGGCTATTTTAAAATTATGTTTTCGTGACTTTTAATGATCTTTCTGAGGTGTTACTGAGTTGGTTTCATTTTGAGTTGACGTGGAACCGTTCTGAGGCTTATGACTGGTGACTTAAAACTAATACATATTTATAATCACATTCTTTTAAGAACTAATAATAGTTGCTAAGATAAATTATAACTAGCGACTCGCACAAAAACTTATAGCTAGAAACTATGTTCTGAGACATAACTAGTGATAAAAAAATACGTATTTATAACTTATAACCACATTCTTTTAAGAACTAATAACAGTTGCTAAGATATATTGTAACTAGCGACTCACACTAAAACATATAGCTAGAAACTATGTACTGAGACTTATAACTAGTGACTTAAAACTATTACATATTTATAACCACATTCATTTACGACCAAGTTTGTTTTACAATGGTAATATGAAAGAAGATTTTCGATTCTATAGAATCAAAAGCGCTGTTCCCAGCAGCAGTTTATTTCTTTAATATCCACGGTATAAATATACCATAAACCACGGACATATGAATATATATGGACCTGCCCTAAGTGATAAAAACGTATTATTTCCCCCTCCACATGGCGCCGGCTAGAGCTCCTCCTTGGAACCGGCTCGCTCCATGGGGAGGGGATAGAGCCTCGCTTGAATCTAAAATGTGTGACGTCATCATTCTTGCCGTGAACAGCTAGAAGGTAACATCCATACATTTAACGAAATACAACGCAAAAACGGTAGCGTATGCTATACAATATATCTACATATCAATGTGCACATAGCGAATGTGGGCGGTTCTTCAGTGTGCTCGTCGCTGGTTACAGGGGTAAGTAAATTATGAAACATTTGTAATAGTGTTTTAACTAAACACGGCAACAAAATATTGCTATGTGTATTGGGGCGAGTCTTTGTGGGGTGAGCATTTGGCCTTAGCAAATATGTTATTATCGTGGCAAGCAATTCGCGCTCCCATGTAAAAAGGTCTATTCATTCAAAGCAGATTTTGCTTTTAAGAACTAAATGGTGATATTGTAATGCGAGATGCCTATTTACTGTCAGATTAATTGTATAACGAATCACAGTCATCTTTCCCCTCTTCGCCCTCCATAGTTTGGTTTTACCCCTCATCTGTAACTGCTTGTCTATCCATTTGGATGTCTATGCCATAAACAATGATTACATGTCACATTTAAAATCATAAGAAAATATAGCAAATAATAACAAAAAGAATAACAATTAATTGTGGCATTTGATTGTGAAATGATAACAGAGATATAAGTAAAAGATACAAGGTAGATTTAGATTAAATTATTATTTATTGATTGAATACATTTGAAAGCACGGCCCTCTTGTACTTACCTTCCGTGCAGTTATGTGCCTATCTATTACTAACTTAATGCAACCTAGGTACAAGTTATGGAAAAACAACAACATTATTACTGTAACCTCGAAAAATGCATTATTTATTATTAAAAAAACTGGAGTCATTATCATACATCAAAATGTAGCGTAGGTTAATTATTTCAAATACCGATCAGTGAAAATAATGCTGAACAAAATTGTATTTGAGTCAAAGTTTTATGTTCAATTAGTTTGATTGACAAATGCCGCAGTACCTAGATACCTTCATGCTGATATAGAGCTTCTTGTAAATCATTTAATTAGATGCCAATCTTTACAGGTTGTACACCCCGGTCCAAAGCAGTCACCGGCAATCTCTAATACGCGCAGGTGTATCGGCTAGTCGTTAAACAATAAAAAACCATCTACCAGACACTAGACATTGTATCTTTGACCTCTGGCTACTCGATTTCTATATCATAGTCTGTGAAGAACCCAGAGGTGGTAGGAAAACTTCACCGCATATCTGTAGAGTGAATCGATGATAAAAATGGTATTATTTATTGACCAGATATGAATAGCACGGTAATTTGAAACCTCCCTCTTTCCCATATCCTTCCTCTCACCAAACCACTTCAGCCGGAACATTGCTAAAAGATATTGTTTTTTTTTTTTTTCATTTACTAGATTCTTATATTTCTTGAAGAGATGAATCATTTAAATATACTGAATTTAAAGTTAATGTTCTTTATACAAATAGAACGGCGTCATATGCGCCTTGCAATTTTTACCTCATGTGGGTATTTAAAAATAGTACCTGGCTATTATAGGCAAAAATAATAAGTCGGTAGGGAAAAATTGTTATGTAAAAAACCCTAGTAAAATTGCATGTTTCGCTCAGCTCCACAAAGCAATTGCATTTGCCCCAGCAGAAAAAAATATACATACGTGTGTGTTTGTGTTATGTTGGGAGTGGGAAGGAGTCGGTCATGTCCTTTTGTTTGGAGCTCCTCCGCATTTGCCTTTGGGAATAAGGAAACCATGAAAAACCTTATCCGGGAGGAGTCGGGCGACAGTCAACATGAAACTGTGCGGCCTTCAGTGATTTCAGTAGATGAAATCCTGCATTTTGTGGTGATGGGTGTGGGTGTCTGTTTTTATGTGATATATACTTTATGGGAATTTTTAGGATAAATTTACATATATATAGATAAAATAAATATTATTATATAAATAAATAAATAGATATATAGACATAAGTTGTGGGGAGGGGTCTGGTGATTGGGAATACCTACCGATCGCTCAGTCATCCGCGTCTGATTCGGGGTTGTGCCAAATGTGATTAAGGTCCATCAGAATATGTTTGGGTAGTCTGTGTTTGTACCTGAAAGGGAGTTAAAAGATATTGATTGAAATATAAGATATGTGCTCTCGGTAGTTTTTACTTGGTGGGACCGCGCTTCCGGATGTCGTCGATACTGTTTACCAATTAATGAATAAACTAAATGAACTAAACGAAAGTTAAACTAAATAAACGAATTCTTTCCGTATTCAAACTATATTGTTAACCCTACTCTGATTAGGTAGTACTAGTCAGCAGACAGTCGCGCGGACATCATAGCATATCTCTTTTGTAGGTATTTGAATACATACATTAATTACGTGAGTTCAAAAGGGGGAGGGGGGGAGGGGTTTAGATTGGAAGAATAACTGCTCACGTAATTAATGTATGCCCCCTAAAGACCATAAATTATTGTTCAAAAATAGTAAAATGGGGCAAAAATAATACATACATCCTGTAAAGACAATAAATTATTTTTAGGTTAGGTTAAGTTTTAGTAGATATTTTGTTGGGGGATTTTTTGTCCGTAGGATGTTTTGTCGTGGGATGAAATCGCGCATTACCATCGACCACTACCGTGTCGGTAAGTTTTGCTTTTTTGATAACTACTTCTTGAAGGACCCTCCAAAAATCGTTAAAATTGCCTGGTTTGAACGCAATCAGTAGACGTCCAGTATACAAATTAGAGAATGTATTTAAAAAAAAAACAAAACGTTTAGGCGTTTTTTCTAATATAGTTAATAAAAACATCCTTAATAAAATCGGTTTAGTTTTTAGGAGAAAAATGGGGGATACAGAATAAATCTCGATTTTGATGTTTTCATTTAGGTATTATCAGCCGCAGTGCAGTTGTCCTTTTCGCCCAGTATTCGGAAGAGTAACAGGAAGAGGAAGAGCAGTGTCAGTAAAAATTTGATAAAATACCTGTTATTCAAATTTCTCGGCGACCGGGTTTCCTCTTAACTCTGCGTAAACTTGACTTTAAATGAACGCAAAACTTAACGTAAATTTGAAGGATGTACACTCCTAATCTTTTCGTAAACTTTACTAAACACCAGCACAAACTTAAAGAAAACTTACTTATATATACTTAAAACTAACTCAAAATAAAAATAAATACAACGATTATTATGGTTCTACTAAATTATTTTTACAAAAAACACCAACTTTGCAAGTGAGTCAACAAATTGATTGCGAAATATAAACAAAATCATTTTTCATCAAGACCTCCCGCATTTTGCACGAATACCATTTGCGAAATTTATTGAAAATCACCACTCATTATAAGAAATTAAAAACGCATTAAAAAAACACATTTCTAATAATAAATACTAGCACTACGAATTCTAGAGCAAAATCGATCATTCGTGTAAGCATATTTCTTGTCAGCTCTTCATAAAACTTTCCCTGGCCATCTCTACTTCTTCTTATAATAACACGCTGTCGAATATTAAATTCAGCAAACAACTATCATGGAATCAATTAATAATAATAATACATAATTTATCTAAGAACATGCGTCAAGATATATTCCATGAGACAGAATGACCTAAATGTTTAATTCGTACTTAAAAAACAAGTAGTATTGGACGGATACCAAGAGTGGATCAAAAATTTTAATATAATTTTATGGCTTGCAATAATTATTAAAGATCTGTTTTTTATTAAGTCATAGAATTTAAGGTACAGGAAACATCTTCTTTGAAACATGTTTATGAGGGCCAATTTTTTATTAACCTTAGAACCTATTGAATATAAAAGTAGAAATCCGTTCTCTAAAACAGCAAAAATCCTCAATCAAAGAGTTTTTAAACTTTAACAGTTTTCAGCACAAATTTTGAAAATAACTTTGGTTTTCACCATCAAAAATCCTCGAACAATGAGTTATTAAACTTTAACAGCTTTTACCACCAAAATCCTCAAACAATGAGCTTTACCCTTTAACAACTTTCGCCATCAAAAATCCTCGAACAATAACTTTAAACTTTAACAGCTATTACTACCAAAGTCCTCGAATAATGAGTTATAAACTTTAACAGCTTTTACTACCAAAGTCCTCTAAAAATGATTTATAAACTTTAACAGCTTTCACTATAAAAAAATCTTCGAACAACGATTTTTAAAACTTTAATAGGTTTTACCGTCAAAAATCCTCAAATAATGAGTTATTAAACTTTAACAGCTTTTCCCACCAAAATCCTGGAACAATGTGTTTTAAACTTTAACAGATTTTACCACCACAAACCTCGAATAATGAGTTTTAAACTTTAACAGCTTTTAACATCAAAAATACTCGAACAATGAGTTTTTTAACTTTAACATCTCAAACAATGAATTTTTATACTTTCAGAGCTTTTACCACAAAAATCTTCCAACAAAGAGTTTTTTACCATCAAAATTCTCGAATAATGAATTTTAAACTTTAACAGCTTTCACCATAAAAAAATCTAAATTAGCGCCACCGTTTCCAGCTTGCAGTGTATTTAATTTATAATAAATCATATTTTGTTAACGTTCACATAGATAATATTTATTGTTTTTAACTATTGGAATGCGATCCTTTCGCAATTTGGTACTCCATATTGTGCCGGGGGTAAACTGCCCGAGATTTGACCCGGTTGGTAACGAGGTTGAATCAAGTTGTGAACAATCCTGAATAAAATATTTGGTAATTATCGGTTCGGACTGGCCACGCTTATTACGAATAATTTTAAGAAAAAAACTTTAGATTCGCCTTAATTACTATAAAAGGAAACTTTTTGGCTTTGGGGCGGCGGAAAATAATGCATTTTAATTTTCAATTGCATAAAACCAAAATTCACTTCGCGAACCGACGCAGCGAAAATCCGCGGCCGTAGCTGTCACTTGCTGTCACTGTTATGGACTGTAGCTGACTTCGTGGGATACCTACATGAAATACCGCGAATCACAAACCATGTTACACAAACCTAGCGTAGCCGCTAAGCCACTTGAAAACTGGGATGTTTTTCTTGCCTTGACGCTAGTAGGCGTTATAAAGGGGCATTTTCTTTTGTATCACAAACCATTTAACACAAACAAGCCCGCTAGACAAATTTCATAATTACGCGCCTTATCACACGAAGTCGGCTACAGTCGTATTAGCTCTTGTTAATTTATCAAGGATACCAACATCACAGTGACATGTACGGCCGCGGATTTTCGCTGTGTCAGTCGCGAAACGAATTTTGGTTTTATGCAATTGAAAATTAAAATGCATTATTTTCCGCCGCCCCAAAGCCAAAAAGTTTCCTTTTATAGTAATTAAGGCGAATCTAAAGTTTTTTTCTAAAAATTATTCGTAATAAGCGTGGCCAGTCCGAACCGATATTTACCAAATATTTTTTTTTAAGTTTTAAAAGGCATATGATAACAGATGTGAATAATAAAAAAAAGTTTTTTACGGGTAGAATTTTATTTATGAATCATGTAAAATCTGTGTCAAAAAAAAAAAAAAAACACAATAACGCACTAAGAAATACATTATTATTAACTTGGCAAAAGTTAACAATAAAATAATAATTTTTTAGGATATTTCCATTTTAGAATTATTTGATAAAAAACGTAAACACCTTCTCTATCAGGAATCAATTAATTTGAAAAATGTCGTGTCACATTGGAATAGTTTTAATTTACCGTATTTTGAATGATGTACAAACCTAAATATCTTAAATTACAGGCCATTGCCATCCTCCTCTTTTCTTTAGGTTCTGAACCTCAAGAAGACCGCGAAATTAACTGGATTAAAATACAAATGATAGTTATTGTGCGACTTGTGACTCTCAAGTCATCGTATTATTATGCATGAGAAGTGGTGTGAATTGTGTTACTCTTTTGCGTTATCACGCAATCGAAGAAATTCCTATCATTGTCCCCAGTGGCTTATCGCCAATTGTATGAGATGTAATGAGATTATGTCTTTGTTGTAACACTATAGAATGTACATACAATGCAGAGGTATAGATTAAACAAGATAGAATTTAAAGCTAACACAACTGCGTCAACAATAAGGTTTGTCGGTTGTCGGAAGGGATTTGTTGTTGCGGGTGTTGAAGATACGGAAGAGAAACAAATGCCGGTAGCTCGTTCCACATGGATGCTATTTAATTTTTCTTGCTATCGACATCAACTGCAATAACAGGTGCTCCTCTCTGCTTAGAATTGACATATATTTAACGTTAATTAATTATGTTGTGTCAGCAGAAAACGGAAGATCCGTTTTCGCGATAGTTACCTAAAAAAACTGACCGAATTGCGAACTATTGTTTAAATGGGTTAGGTTCTTTCTTTTTCGTGATAATATAATATATTATGATGACGTCCGTGATCGTGATCCTCGTTTACGAATCCAGAGATCACAGGTTCGGATCCCGTGCTCAAATAAATCATATTTAGATATGGTTTTAGATTTTCACGGCCAAAAGTATTTTTGTTTTTTGTTTTTGGGGTGTTATGTCGTGTTACGCTACCTCCTCCTTTAGCCAACGTATCGGACAGCGTTACAGTGTCCGAACGGTGTCCGAAACGTTGGCTAAAGGAGGAGGTAGCGTAACACGGCATAACACCCCAAAAACAAAAACAAAAAAATTTAATCTTCTTCGTCTTCGTATGGTGGAGTTCAAAGAGGACCCTGTGGTTATCAAATCGGTCGACAGTATCGAAAGTCACTCACAACGCAGGAGTTTCAACGCGTTATCCTTTCGCGCTCGGTAAATTTATGTATTTTTTTTTATTTTTCGAAAAAAAAAATACACATACATTATAAGAAAGCTTTGGCTGTCCAACTAGGAGATTTCCCATTTTAGGACAGTCAAATTGCCTGGTTTAGTTCACATTAGGTATGTTTGTGTTGTTATTTATAGAACTTAATACTAAATGAAGAAGGGCACAAGTGCCATTTTACATTTTTAATTGTTAGATTCATAGTCAAGCACAAGGTCGTAAATGCAATAAGTTAAACAACTAAATATAGTATTAGTAGTAAAAATCTACTGAGAATACTTACAAAACAAAAAAAATAAAACGATAATACTTTAAAGCTGTTCTCCGTAAGACTGTTATACACCAATATATCACGGAGAAGATTATAAGTTTGAGGTAAACGTAAATATAAAAAGGTCATGGGGACAGTTTTATTATTTTATGACATGCATCAACAGATATTGCTGAATTGTCTGTAAATTACGTTGAATGTGTCGAAGGTCAAAGCAGATGGTTAAACAGTTGATTCATTCAGTTGCATGACACGTTCTGATAGGAAGAAGTCCTCGCTTTCGTAGCATAAAGTGCAAGGGATCTCCCACGAGTATACTTGATAGAGATCTATAAGTTAAGCTTTTTCAACAAAGGTGGTTTGAGTATAGTTCCAGAGATTAACTTAAAATTGTTTTTAACCTACAAATACACTTCGGCGAGCTTCTAATGTTTTGAAATCGATCATTCCTGTTGAGAATAAGGGTGGATACAGAAATGGATGTTACGTATGTTCTCTCAAATACAGTATCAATCTCAACCAAGGTAAAGCATAAATCTTATTTCTACTTTTCTCCCTCTCTTGACGATACGCAAGCTGTTTACCTCTCTTTCAATCAGTATTGTTATAAAGTTAACAGGTCGTGCATTGTTTTTAACGGAAAAAGTAAATCACTGAAAAATAAGATAATACTAATAAATCTAAATGACAATGCCTTAAACCACTTGGCGTTTAGGACCTTTTAATTTTTTTTCGGTCTCATATTTCAAATTCAGAAGAATATTTATTTCCAAGCTGTCTGACTTTCAAATGTTTTTTATATAAATACCTCACAAGAGTCCCAGCTGCTCAGCCAGTGAGACTTGAAATAAGATAATACTAATACATCTAAACGAAATGTGATAGAGAACAAGACACAGAAAGACATTAAAAACTTTTTCTGGAAAAAGTAAAATTTGAGAAATGCCTGATTTAAGTGACCTGCCAGACAATTCTAAATATATACCAATGTTAGTAAATTATGTGCACAGTATTTTAACAAAATTTTAGTAAAAAAAAAAAGTTGAAGTAAGTAAAATTGTTTTTAAGATTTGAATGATTTTTTGTTGTGTGCGCACGAGAATATAATCATATTTTATTCCCAACGTAATCTAACCTAACCTAACCTAACCAAACCTTACATAACCTCACCCAACAATACAACATTGTACTAAAGTATCTGAAACATTTAAATTGCTTTGCATTTATCACAGAAACACGTTTATTCAATTTGCAATTTGGGAAGCGGGAATGGGTACCGCCGCCCCGGGAACCTTTATTGGATAACAACAATTGAATGACAACACCTCTGCCATAAGTCACCCCAAGTGGTTCGCTACGTTTGGTGATTTAGCAGGGGTGCCCGGGTTCATGGGGTGAGGTTTGTCTAGGTCTTGGAGGCGGATTACCAGGACACACTGAACCCCAGATTCCTACCCACCCCTTAAACCCTTTTCCTTCCCAGAACTCTCCTCTCCTTCCTTCCACAAGCCAAAACCCTCCACAAGCATCCCCAAAGATGACATAGGCCCCGAGGGGCAAATATTTTCCTCAGGGCCTCCTGTGTGGAGCTCATGTAAAAAAAAATCACTTAGGTAGGTACTCATATTGTTTGAAAGCGTTTTCTAATATACAGTGTGGCGCAAAATTAATCACCCAATTTTGTTTTTGAATAACCCTTTTACTAAATAAAAAAATATATATTTTGAGTAATAGAATTCTTTATTTGGACTTTTAAAATTTTTTCTGTTAAGTGAAAAATATGATATCCGTCAAGTGGCTGCCGCCAGTGTTGATACACATTTGTGCCCGTTTTATCGCATTTTCCATGACTTTCCCGCAAGATTTCCGGTGATAACTGTTCGCATTCTTGTAGAATATCTCCTTAAGGGCTGCGATTGTCTGAGGCTTGTTGGCATAAGCCTGCGACTTCAAATAGCTCCAAAGAAAGAAGTCTGGGATGGTTAAATCGGGCGATCTTGCTGGCCATACCAAATCGCCAAAGCGAGAGATTACAACCAGGAAACGCAACCAGTAAATGCTTCCTTCACAATATCCATTGTGGCTCGTGCTGTGTGCGTGGTTGCACCGTCTTGGTGAAACCACATGTTCACCAAGCCCCGCTCATCCAATTCCGGAAGTAAGAAGGCGTTTATCATAGCCCTGTAGCGTTCGCCAGTAACAGTGACCATAATGCCAATGGCGTCCTCAAAAAATAAGGCCCAATCACCCCTCCCGCGTTAACGTCGCACCACACAGTGGCTTTGAGTGGACTTAATGACTTTTCGTGCATCGCACGCGGATTATCAGTGCCCCAGAAATGAATATTTTGCTTATTGGCGTAACCGTTTAAGTGGAATGCGCCTCGTCGCTCATGATGACTATCGACACAAAATCGCCAAAAGCGTTAAAGCTTAAATCGACACAATTATTCCACGCTCTTGCGGAGTATAGCGCTCCATTGCTTGTCTGTTTGTATTCTGCAGCTGTCTAGTTCACAAATGTCAAATATGATTGACGTACGACGCCATTTGCAAAAATTATAACATCTTCCGATAGGGTGATTAATTTTGCGCCACCTTGTGTATAAGGAAATAATGTCAAAAAATTAAGATTTTAATATTGTTGCAAAAATAAGTAAAACATAATTAACAAAAAATATACAATAACAAAAAAGTGTTGCAAATATATTTTTAAATTAAATATATCTACAAATATTTAATTTAACTACCTGCACAATGCATTTAAAAACACAACAACTTGTATGTCATCAATATCGATCTTCCAGTTGATTAGTCAGTCATCTCCAAATACTGTGTTTTCAGATAATGAGGAAAGAAATAATAGAACGCTCGCCGTAAATCAAATATTACTTACGTATGTGTAGTGTATGTGAATATAGGTGTGTTCGCATATCGCACCGCTCAGAAAGGTTCGGGTTTCCGGAGATTGACGAGTGGGCTCTCTGTACAAAATAACAGCTGACGTGTTCCGCCGCCCTCAGATCTATTCTAGAAGCCTCAGTAAACAGTCGCTACCGTTGACATAAATACAATACCACTTGAATCCATTGTAATTCACAATAAACTACAGATATCGAACTTACGTTGTAATCCTCATTATTGTGGGCTAGTGAGCCACTGAATTAAAGAATATTACAGTATGTTTATGTTTTCCATATTAAATATACTTTAAAATAACACCGGGAGGCATAACGGTCCGATATGTAAGTATAACATTTTGAAATATCCTATCAGTGACCCAGACAACATAAACATGTTGTTTAATTCTTTAAAGCTTTTGTGCATTTTGAAACGAAAATCCATAATCCATAGAAAATTATCATATTACAAATAATATCATTCCCTCCAAAAACTTTAGTCCAGTCCTCTGCTTCATCCTTATGATCACTTCATAAGCCTTATTCGAGTGCTGATAATCTACATTCAAAGCTCTGGAAAAACCGTAACTCTGATTTGGATTCCTCGTCCCCAAGCACGGTCGATCGATAAGGATTGATAGGATAACTTTCGATAACACAAACAATAGTTGACGTCGAATATATTAAGAACACTTGGTCACTGTTTCTTTTTCATTGACCATCTGCAGTCATGCTAGGGAACGATGAGAAGTTACTGAAAGTTAACCTACCCATTCTTACAGATCGACCGTGCTAGGAACCTAGATTTGTTGGCATCGTGGGTGACGATATTATGGATTTCTTGGCAAAACAAGGAGGCATCCCCCAAGACAGATCCCGAAATATTTTGGCAGAGAATTGGAAAATTGCTAGTCAATCCAAGGAAGCCTGCTATGCCTCAATACCAAAGAATTATTCCATCAAAACGGTGGTTTCATCAATTCCCCCATTTTTTCAAAAAATTAATTTCCTCGCTTATTCGAATGAGAATAGGCCACTTGCATCATATTTTTAAAAAATTTTTTCCGGTTCAGGTAAATATTCTAAGACATTCTGTATTTTTTTTTTTAAATCGAATTTTTGAAAACCTGGGGATTTTTTGAAAATTTCAATCGGCAAAATCAGACCATTTTTTATAAACCGGAAAGACGGGACATAATTTTATAGGTGTGAAAAAACGATAATTACATAGCCGAAAATCATTTTAAAAAAAGAACGTTTTCCACACGAATGGCACATGAGAATAATGAGACATATCAAAAATATTACATCTCATAAATATTTTTTTTCCTTGATCCATCTTATTGATCATAAATCATTATAATGTACAGCGTCTATATAACTAAATTCAATGTAATACACTTGTACTTGTAAATTATAATAACAATAAGAATATTATAAAATTTTATATTGTTAAAATCAGCACCATAATCATTATACCTCTAAAACACGTACCGACATCATCTTCACGTTCTGAAGAGAACCCCTTACATCATTAAATGTACGGGGTTTCTCTTCAGAACATCTGTCAAAAAGTCGAAGCAAATGATAAGTTCGCAGAGAACAAACAATAAATCTAGTGAACGAATTAACAAATTCGCCTGAAATCAAAGTGATGCCATATAAAAAAATAAATCAGTGTGGAATTTTACAAAATTAATAGGAACATTTTCGGAGACGGGACATTTTCATGTAGTGACGTCACGAGCCCAAATAATGGATTTATTTATTTAAAAAAAAAAAAAAAAAACTGTACATTTCTAAACAATTTTACTAACATTTTCTTAATCTTGGTAAAAAGATCTATCCACATGATTTTTTCCAAGTCGTTATGAAATCCATGCAAGTGGCCTACTGGACATTGTTCCGTTCCTTCTCACCTTTTTGAAATTCACGTCCTTGACTCCCCCAGATTGTGGTTCCATTCTGTGGTGTAGAAGTGAGAACTTTATTTTATTTTTATTCTTAACTTTATGAGTGAAAACTCCAAATTGTAATATTGTCCAAATGTCCCAGTGGTGCCAATATCTTTTTCTGTCTACAGAGTTTCGCTGACATCGTCTTCATTTAATTAAGTATTAGAAGTGAGAACTTCATATCACGTATTTTTTTAGTTATCTACCTCTAAACAAATATCTTCTCTTCCAACAAGCCTCATCTAAAATTGCCTCCCCTCCATTCAACGTTTCATCCCTTCTAAGTCTCAACTCGACTCCAATCTTTTATATACACTCTCCATAATTTAAAATGATGGTCAAGAACACCCTTGTATCACAAAATGAGGTTGGGCAAATGTAAATAATCCCAAACTCTCTGGGCATAATACCCTAAAAATCACTTGTTTGATGAATTTACTAGCGGACAAATATCAACAAAAATGGCAATTAGCAAATCTAAATTTACACCCAGAGAAACCAACCTTGTAAAGCAGCTTCTGCTGCATAGGCAGCCTTATAGATGTTTCTAGTTCAAGTTCGGTTCAGCACTAAATAATATTTATGACGGACACCGATTAGGTTAAGTTGCTCATCCAGAGAAAGTAAAATTCACAATGAGGCAGACCACAATGGTTAGGCAGGTTGAATTTTGTGACATTTTAAAATAACGATTTTAATAATTCAATTAATTAAATTTTTCGATCCAAAAGGAAACTTCAGCGACATCTATGGCCCAGTTGTCATCATTAAGCAGTTTACGAGCACAATACAAATTAGTGTCTCCGATAGCACACAGAGATCGCCATACTACCATTTGTGAAATAAACTGGTTTTTGTTTATAATTGTACATTAATCTGATGATGCATCTCAAGAATGAAATGATGTTACAATTAACAAGATGACTGCGATTGCTTTGTGATTCGTGTAAATTGAAACAAGCCATATTATAATATAATATATGTGCTCTGTGCTCGATACGTGAAGCCGTGAGAAGCACCGCGCGAAGGAGGGAAAAATGTCAAATTATCTTACCATTGTTGTCTTCTGATTTCCTGGTACATACTTCAGAGACTGAACGAGAATTTCATGAATTTATTTATATAACTTTTTACTTTATTTATGTTTTACTTTTATTACTTAAAGAAATACAAGAATTCTCGAGTTATGAATAACAGAAAATGTTTTTCTCCTAATGAATACACTCATTCGGATGTCCCTAAACACGACAATATTGTCGTGTCGATTCTTATTACATTACATTTGTTCCATGCTGACTCCACGAATCTTTTAAGAAGATGAAGGGGAAGAGATTCTGGGAATGAAAAAGTTATGGGGGGATGGGTAAGAATCTGGGGGACAGTAGGTTCAGGAATAAAGTATGAATTCATCCCTCCCACTGTGATGCAATGCATTGTATCGAGAAATCCGGCTGTAGATGAGAAAAGGTCTTCCTCAATTGTTTTCTCCCAATCCAGCCCGCCAAGCAGACGTATAAGCAGACGCATCCGCCAGCATGGTAAGGATAAACCTCACCCCACGAACCCGGGCACCTCTGAAAAGTCACCAAACGTAGCGAACCACTTGGAGTAAACTATGACATAGGTCTTGGTTATCCAATTAATTGCGGCACTCATACCTGCCTCCAAAAGAGTGGTCTGTCACAAGTAGTGTGTACCGATACAGGTCCATCCTCTCTGCCCACCTCTGTGGAGAAATATCATTATAATTAGTTTGTTATGTAATAACAATGACTTTAGTCGACTTAAAAATCAACCAATACACATTTAAGCCCAAAGTGATTTCGCAGTTGTTCACGTTTTTGTGTACTCGTAGGTCGGCTCGTATGTGGGAACGGGCTACCGGTCATCTGTTTTTCCTCATTCATGTAATCCAAGCCTCTTTGATAAATCCATTCCTACAGCCCTTATCTTAACACGCCTCACAACGCTGCCCAACCGGGTGTCGATATAGTTCTCCTATCTTTTCACTGTCCATAGAAGAGCGTTCTTGTGAGGTGATGATGTTGCCGTATTGTTTTATAATTTCCCGGAATATTTTTTGTGATAAACGAGATCGGCAGATTAATTCCAATCAGAGTGAATTTACTTTCCAACGCCATAATAATAATGGTAACTCGTCGGTGTCGGCCGATAAACGTAATATGAAGAAAGTTGGCAATAGCATTTGCGGTTTTAGAAATTTGCCATCCGCCGAAGAATGCCGGACAAACCGGCGATTCATGCCTGCTAGACAAACTGCAGAGTAAATGCGTTAATCGATTATAATTATATGTTAAGTTTTGAACGAATATCGATACGCATATTAGCTATAAGGAAGCACGAAACGATGATGTGAGGATGTTGAGTAATATAGCGGGAAGTTCAACATTTTAAAGTGATTTGTGTTCGACTGCTTTTTTGGTTGTTTATTACAGTTATGGTTTTTAGCAACTGTTTTAACCCTCCAGATCCGAATCACTTTATATGATGACGGCAAAAATGAAAATTGATTTTTTAAAAGTTTTTTTTTTTTTACATTAGCTGTGTAAGACCACCATTCAGAATTGAAACGTTGCTTGAAAATGGCTTTAGCCGTGTTTGGTGACCAGATCTGAATAGCCAGGTACTTCCCAACCCTCCTCTTCCCCACCTCCTTACCCTCCCCACTACCTTCAGCCTCACAACATACCCCAATTGGGGATGCCATAGTCTCACTGGCTCCAGACGGAAGCAGTTGAGATTCTTGTGCGGTATTCACTGTAAAAAAAAAAAAAACACGACGGCCTCCGTGATCCGGAGGTAACACCTTCGACTCACAATCCGAAGGTCGCGGGTTCGAGCCCGGCGTGCGAAAATAAATTTTATTTGATTTGTGGTATTTTACAATTACTTCATTTTCGTAGTTTATTTGCGGCACGTACCAGAATGGAAGATACTATCAGTATCGCCCTGGTGTAAGACCACCATTCAGAATCGAAACTTGGCATGAAATGGCTTTTAGCCGTGTTTGGTGACCAGATCTGAATAGCCAGGTACTTCCCTACCTCCCTCTTCCCCATCTCCTTCCCCTCCCCGCTGTTTCAGCCTCACAACATACCCCAATTGGGGATGCCATAGTCTCACTGGCTCCAGACGAGAGCAGTTGGTGACTTGTGCGGATTTCATATAAAAAAAAACAAGGGAGGCCGTGAGAAAAATAATTCAATATTAGAAAATCTCCTACTACCACAACAGTAAGCGGAAAATTTTGCTTGTGTCGTGATGGAGGATTTAGCCATCCGAGGAATCGAACACGGGACGCCTGTTCTAGGAAGGAAAAAGGTGTGAGGGGTGGATAGGAATCTGAAAGTCAATGTGTCCTGGAGTGACGGAAGTATGAATGCATGCCTCCCACTGCGGTGCAAGGCTATGTTCCGAGAGAGGTCAATTAGAGGTCTATCCCGATCCGGCGTGCCACGCAGCTGGTGGGCAGACGCACCCATCGCCAAGACCCGGACAAACCTCACCCATGAACCCAGGCACCCACACTAAGTCACAAAACGCAGCAAACCACTTGGGGGATCTATGGCAGAGGTGTTGGCTATCCAATAAATGGTTCCCGGGGCGGCGGTACCCATAATCGCCTCCCAAATTGTTATTATTTTGATTAAAAAAATTAATCCACCTAAACAAAAATCAAGGTATTTAGTAGCCAAATCGAGACTCCATCTAGTCAATCTAGTGTGATCTGTACCTATTTGAAAGAAATAGATATCGCCAGTTTACAACAGATTATTTAACTCATAGACCTCAGAGAGGCTAACGCAATTGATTGTAGGAGGAAGAATTTCGACATTTGAAAAATATTTCGCCAGAATTAAGGAAAAATTGAGCTTACTTCGTGCACATGGACCCGCCCACAACATACTTTAATCGGCTAAGACAATCTGTTAAACTCGTCAGCAGCTTCGGTGTTCGTGTTATTTGTTGACGTAATATAAAACTCAGTTTGTAGAACATCACACTCAAGTATTATTTTTAAAGACTTATTCATAATGCAAAATTATAATATACTAGCTTTTGCCCCCGGCTTCGCTCGCATGGTGTTAGAGGGGTTCCTAATTCGCCTCCTCCACCTTCCCTATCCCTACCCCATTCCCCTTAATCCCCCCTCCCCTTACCCCTCACCCTCACCCCTCACCGACCCTTCATACCCGTTACATTCATTTTTCAGCTCGCGTGTCACCTATTAAAGCGTAACAATCAAACACGCGCAGTTTCGCATTTATAATATTAGTATAGATTAGTATTTTAACTGTCAAAGGGATCTCCATAGTAACCTAAACAAATGACAGCGCACGTAAATTTTATAGTTACCAAGCAACGCTTTGGTTTTCGTCTGGATAATAAACGTATAATAAATAATTTCATAACGCCAGAGCTTACCAACAATAATGTAGCTTTCTATTACTGAGTCCATTCAGTATTTTTTGCGTGAAAAAGTAACAAACATACATCCATACAAACTTTGGCCTTTATAATAAATATGACCTACAGTCCGCCTCGGAACAAGAATCCTTAGAAGGACTGAATACACTACTTTACTCTGTATTTTTGATGTAAAAACTTTGAAAAATTTTTTTAAACAGGCAATTCATCCTAAATAGAGTGCTTTGTGCCGAAAAAGTTAAGAAAGATAGTTATAATTTTGAGGATAATCTATAAGAAAATAAGACAAATTAAATATTGAAGTCAGTCAAGTCTATGAACTTAAATAAAACTGAAAAAACGCGACTTCTATAGCACCGTTGTGATTTGAAATAATATAAAAAATAAAGTTATTGAGAGATTTATCCGCTAGACTTTGAATACTGTAAAAGATACGTGAGCTCCTCTTGAAACGTGCAAGATTTATTAAATAAATCACGATATAACTTTTAACCCTATGTGATCCAGTGATATTTTTTTAAGTGATATGTCTTCAGCACTGTTGTTATTTGAAACTCGATGAAACGAAAACGCAAGACTAAAAAGAGACAAATACATACATTTACAGGATTTAGCCTGCGAGATAATGACCGGTCTCTTCTTTAGGTGCTTCGTAGCCACCCCACTCTTGCCTACTTAAGTTTTCTGAAGGTTTCACTTCCATCGCGTGTAAGCAGTTCACAAGCGGTAGAAGTGAAACCTTGAAAAAACTAAAGTAGACTAGAGTGGGGAGGCTATAAAGTACCACACAAAGCGGAGACCGATTATACTATCTCATTAATATAAATTCTATTGTTGTAAGTGTTTTTCTCTTTTTTAGTGTCGCTATTTTTCGTTTCATCGAGTTTCAAATCACAATGGTGCTAAAGAAGTTTTCACTTTTAAAGAAGGTTAAAAGATGTATCGTGATTTATTAAATACGTTTTGCAAGTTTCAAGAGGAGCTCACGTATCTTTTAGAGGAGTCAAAGTCTAATGGATAAATCTCTCAAGAACTCAATTTATTTTTTTAAAAATGTAAGTTCTAACTTCCCAGAGTTAGTTGATCTAAGACATGCCCATCGCCATTACCTTTGGCCCATTGCCATGATCTCCTGACAAGACACCATCAAGTATTTAATTAATTTGATCGTGCCTTGTGTTCCTCGGGCGTCCCCGTCTTCAATATACATTAATATACACCATATTCATGCCTACCATTCAATTTCTCGTCATATATTCTCCTGAGTTTATCAGTAAAATACGATAATCGGAGTCATTCATTTTATACTGGAATTTTTTAGAAATAAAAATGGCCTTTCGATGTGATTTAAGCCTAGAATCGGTAGATGGTTTAGAACGAGATTTGATGTACCAAAAAAGATATAAAATATAAACAATGAGCAATACAAGCAATGAGTGGCGTGCGTAGAAATTTTAATCAGGGTAGGCAGTAGGAAGAGCATCGAATTAATTGGTATTAATTGACCATCTAACTAAGATGTGACAAGTTTTCGCTAAGACTGGCAAAGCTGCAGGTATTAGGCGATGTTGGTTAGAATTACCAATCACATCACTTTACAAGCCAAATACTGGACATGGAGTTTTTTTTTAACCGCACCATTGATATTCGCTTCGGAAACACTTTTCATTGTCATTCTTTTTTGTGGAATAAATATCGTAGAATTTTGCAGACTTACCTGTTTTATAGTTCCACGTTATAGTTAGGCGTTTGTAGAGTGATTCGTTCCTGGAAATTCACGCGTAATTTTTAAAGAGAAAATTGTATTCTTGCAATAATTTTTATATTTTTATGTGAGTAATGTAGAGTAGCGCTGCTTAGCGCTTATATGGAATGCACGCCTTCGCGAATAACAGTACCATATGCGAGCTTTGCTGAATATCCCCGTCATCATTAATTGCTTCACGGTGGTAAATGTAGCGCTTTTCTTAGACCCCCAAAAAACCTGTTTTTCATCTTATTCATGGTATAATATGAATATCACTGATGAAAGAATCACAGAGGTTACTTACATATAAACAATAATTAGCTCAGATAAGGTGACGCCACTTCAGCGGGTCAGAAATGTGTCCTCTCTGGATTCCCAATGAATTGAATGACTTCCAACTACAATGGTACTTATGGCAACGGTGATGATCTACGATGTTTATTCTTGGGTCTTCACACTTATTTTTGGCACTTGGATTTGCACCCACATAGTTAGGGTATTATCACAGGCATACGTATGTGATCAATTCTTGAATTGTGTGGCTATAATTGACTCGTACAAAGGCGATCGTTAACTTATAACTTTATAGTACACTAGTTGTTCACGGTAGACGTCACGAATTTAACAACCATGGGCTATTTCACAGCGGACTATGCGGATATTTAAATTATTATATAACGTTGGTAATCTTCGTCAGAAATTAAACCACGTCAGCGTGTTATGTGTATCAAAGCGATATTTACTTTACACTTCGGATTCATCAACTGTCATAAACCTTGATACGATTGCACGCATCATGCAGATTTAAACTCAATGGCCAAATCCTGGCTCCGCCATTGGTGGAAAACAGAACAATATCGTCAATACCAAGGCCGTCACCGCACACATTAAAAAAACAACCAGTGTGTATAATATTTATTGCTGGATGAAGGTCTCCCGAGGCAAATTTCATAATATTAGAGCTCACCGAGTAAGAAGTTTCTTTCATTTACACGAACAAATAAATTGCTGATTGAAGACGTCAGGATAAACACATTTTTTCCTTCGACGGGAACCGAACCCGAAACTGCAGAAGAAGAGTCGAACCAAGCTTCGGCAATGTAGCACTTGGTATATTCCTATTAATAAAGTAACAAAAAAATATTTAGGATGTTTTCCAAAACACGCACGATTTAAAAATGTCCGTTCATAATCCTTGGTCAGTCAACGTTTACATGATCAAACTCACACTCAAATAACTTTGATTGAATTCAGCTGTCGATATTAAATTAATAAGTAATAGGTAGATATAATAAATCCACCTAAATCTAAATAATAACCGTTAATTGATTTCTACTGCAGAGCGCCTTGAATCAACATATTATTTTGAATAATATTAAATAACCTATGTTTCAATGTCTAGACGTGAATATAAAAAAAACTAAAATAAAGATACAATTCGTCTATATTTTAAGCTATTATATTTTTTCTGAAAATTTATAACTCTTTTACGTATATCTACTTTTTTCTGTTTTAGTATACTAAGGTTTTATTGACTGACTGTCGAAGGAATGAGACGTGTGTAACCTAAGACATCATGTTTCATCGAATACGGAGACATTTTAACGTTCTTCGTGGTAGACATTTACGATCTGTCGTTGACGCGGCTTCAAATCCTGGCGTGCCCACGTAAATTTTATTTGATTAATTTGTGTCATTACACAATTTATTCATATAAAGTAATGTATAACACATTTGCGGCACGTTCGAGAGTGGTAGATTCTTTAAGTATCGCCCTGCTGAAAGACCACCATTTAGAAGTGAAACGTTGCTACAACCACTACGGCATTTGCCTAGCACGGTGGTCGAAAAATCCTCAATTCATTTAACAAATAATTCAACGAATATTGAATCGAATAAAAGCAACTGATCAATTCATTAACTAATTTGTCTGTCTTTGGGGCCCTAGTTCTAATGAACCCGAGCATTAATTAACCGAATTAAAAATCCATTGGTAACATTGACTACCTGGTATTACTCACGTGACGTCATTGTTCAAGAATTCCAAAGTGATTTATTCCGTCTAGCTTTTAGGGACGGTACACAGTGCGACGTGACGTTTTATTTTGGTAATGCGCGTTTTCGTCCCTCGACAAAATATCCCAAGGACAAAATGTATCTCCACTACCCTAAATTCTTTCTTATAACTATTTTTGAACAATAATTTATTGTCTTTACAGGATGTGTGTATTAATTTTGTCCCATTTTACTATTTTTGAACGATAATTTATTGTCTTTACAGGATGTGTGTATTATGTTTGTCCCATTTTACTATTTTTGAACGATAATTTATTGTGTTTACAGGATGTCTGCATTATGTAAGTCCCATTTTACTATTTTTGAATGATAATTTATTGTCTGTACAGGATGTCTGTGTAATTTTGGTCCCATTTTATTATTTTTGAACAATAATTAATTGTAGATAAATGAAACAATTTAACTTTGTTTGAACCACTTTTACGTTTGAGTAAATTCGACCGGTTTCAGAACGACCGTTCCTTCTACAGGGCAAATGTGTACTGATTTGACAATTTTGAAATATGGATGGGAATAATGTATTATTGTGGTAGGGGTGGAGTCGTTGCTAGGTATTAATGAAGAGTTGGTGGGTAGGGGAACATATCCATGATTGGGCTATAAGACAATATTTTTTGTTTGTTGATAATAGATTCATTATTTTTATTAGGGATTTTTTTTTATTTCCAAGGCTTCTAAGTTATCTAAACGTTTTCCTTTATGATTAATATGAAGAAAATTTATCCCCGTATTTTTTTCAAAACTATGGTTATTTTCAATTATATGGTTAGCAAACTCAGAAAAATTATGATTATTAAACTGTCAAATCATTATACATTTGCCCTGAAGAAGGAACGGTCGTTCTGAAACCGGTCGGATTTATTCAAATGTAAAAGTGGTTCAAACAAAGTTAAATTGTTTCATTTATCTATAATGGATAACCACAAAGTTATAGCTACATTCAAAAGAATAATAATTTATTGTCTTTACAGGATGTCTGTAGTATTTTTGTCCCATTTTACTAATATTGAACAATAATTTATTGTCTTTACAGGATGTCTGTAGTATTTTTGTCCCATTTTACTAGTATTGAACAATAATTTATTGTCTTTACAGGATGTCTGTAGTATTTTTGTCCCATTTTACTAGTATTGAACAATAATTTATTGTCTTTACAGGATGTCTGTATTATTCTTGTTCCATTTAACTATTTTTGAAAAATAATTTATTGTCTATGCAGGATGTCTGTATTATTTTTGTCCCATTATACTATTTTTGAACATTTATAATTTATTGTCTTTACAGGATGTTTGTATTATTTTTGTCCCATTTTGCTACTTTTGAACAATAATTTATTGTCTTTACAAGATGACTGTATTATTTTTGACCCATTTTACTAGTTTTGAACAATAATTTGATGTGTTAATTCCGCTTGATAAACGACGAAGCCTTTAAGTTTCTGACAATACTTTAGGATTGACTGACCCAAAGTTATGTAGATTTGAATCACCAAAGCAGACGTTATCTTTTGTGCAACTGGTTTAAAATCTAGTTCAAAATTCTATTAATACATTTTTATTAAACGGGTTTGTTATAATGTTATAAATCTCTAACTACTGCAGTTTTAACGATGCTTTAACGCTCTTGCAAATCTTTATCTTTTATCTATTCAAGTCGCAACCAATTTGCAGTTTTTTAAAACGTAAACCGATTTATTCCTCAATGATAATAAAACTGCTATAGTAGAACATACAAATTTATGACTTAATAAAATGATACGAAGATGAATTGGTTTCTCATTTTATTTGAATCGAATCTTCGAGTATTCTATAGATATAAATTTATTATTATTATTACGACCATAACGATATTTTAACAAACTTGAAAATGTTAGTATATAGTTTATCTGTTCAAATCACTGGCAATTTGTTTATTTTTTTTGGTCTTGGCAACATTAATAACATCCATTTATTATGCAATAGTGTTGAACGTTGATTTTATTGTTTTTAAAATGGTTTGAAGGTTGATCTGTTAAAAGACCAGTACACACATTACTGTATGATTGCTTGGATATAAATTCAGGTGAGATGTAAAGGAAAGTTGGCAGTGACGTGAAAATTAGGCGGCGGTTCACATCAAATACAAAAGGCTTAATTGCAGGCTTTTAAAGATATTTTTTGTGTGTTTTTAATAAAATCAGGAAGAGTGTGTATGGTTTAGGTTTGATAATTAAACATATTTTGTTGTTGATTTTAAGGGCGATCGAAAGATATTTACAGGCAAATCACAGTATTTGTGCTCACTGATAGAGTCGAAAGTTTAAAAAAACACAAGTTCGCAGTTCACACACGGTAAAAGTTAAACCTTTAGAAAACTAAACTATAAGAGAATGAGACGAATGGAGAGTATCAGAAGTAGGATAATTGTAGGTTTTATTTATTATAGTATTGTTACCAAGTTTAAAAATGATTTTACATCTTATTCTACGAAGCACTGCACAAAGAGGAGGCCGGTAGGTTACACGGGCTACACCGATTTATTCTTTCGCAGGCTAAATTCTATAGTTGTATGTGTTTGTCTCTCTTTAGTCTCGCTCGTTTCCGTTTCATCAAGTTTCAAATCACAACGGTGTTAAAGAAGTTTTCACTTCAAAAAAAGTTTTTCGAACTAGTTTGCAACACTCATTAGTATAATTCCCGTGACGACCTACGTTTACGGAACCGTGACATCACAAAAAAGGCAATAAATCATTCCTTATCACAATATGTTGCAGCTCTTTCTTATACATTAAATAATGGTGAGACAAAAGACGAGCGACACAATGTACGCATATATAGGTCTGTTTCCTCCATAGTACTATTTTTTTTCCTTTGAATGAAACAGATATATCTTATTACGATTATTATAAGCAATAATTATCAGCCTGAAACACTCATCAACATTGAAAAATCTTCCGAGAAAAGATACTTGCCGCCGACGGGACTTGAACCAGTGTCCTTCTGATTGATGGTCAGCTGCTCTTGACCACTGAGCTATGGGGGCTTATCAAATACCCGCCAAATAATTCAATATATACTAGTGTTTCATTCAACAATTACTGCTTATTATATTTTTTCCACCTGAAAACAACCAACTTTATTTTTGCGAGAGAGACATTGTAAGTGTTAAATCCTTCGCTAGGTGACGTCGAGACAAATTATGACTACATTTATTGGGGAAATACTTAAACTTGTCAAATATTAATTATTATTATTAATTTATAAACTAACGTTTAGACTAGATTTTTATGCATAGCACAAAGGGTAACAATTATTATAAGCAATAATTATCAGCCTGAAACACTCATCAACATTGAAAAATCTTCCGAGAAAAGATTCTTGCCGCCAACGGGACTTGAACCCGTGTCCTTCTGATTGCCGGTCAGCTGCTCTTTTCTCGGAAAATTTTTCAACGTTGATGAGTGTTTCAGGCTGATAATTATTGCTTATAATAATTGTTACCCTTTGTGCTATGCATAAAAATCTTGTCTAAACGTCAGTTTATAAATTAAAAATAATAATTAATATCTTATTACGGTTTATCGACGGCGATGGAAATGTGTAAGAAAGACATGCAGCATTATTGTGATAAGGAACTCACGTTTATTGCTTTTTTGTGCCATCACGGTACCGTAAACGTGGGTTGAGACGATAATATTAAAAGCCCACATATCCTCACTCAAAAGGCCGAAGATACTGAATGAAAAGGAGCACTATTTAGGTTTGATTTATTAAAATAATTGGTATTTTACCAAAAATCGCTGTCACTGTTAACCCCGAACAATTAGTGTAAAGGACGACTGCACCTGAGGCAGGTAATCTTATATAAAAAAATGAATCGCTAAATGTGTTGCTAAGCGCAAATCTCGTGAGCAGCTGAACCGATTTCGCTAATTCTTTTTTTAGAATATTCCTTGAAGTACGAGGATGGTTCTTACGGAGAGAAAAATTAAGAAAATTGCGCAGAAAATTGGATAATTTCAGAAAACCTAACGACTATCGCATGTTTGACAGTTCGCGTGTTTGAGAATGACATTTTAAATCAGGATTCTATTTTTGAAAATCTTTAAGTTGATAAATTTATTTAAAGTAGGTACTCCCCTAAAAGTTTGAATCGAATCAAGAATTTTAGATATTTTAAATAGGTACCTATGTTAGGCATCAAATTATATGAAAAATGTAAATATAAATGTAAGTAAAAATATAAATGAAAAATCGAAATTTGAATGAAAATTGTAAAAGGTGGCACGCGGGCTGTTTAAAAACTTAATGTACTGGGATTGAATATATGGAACGCGGGAGGAGGGTTGGCGGGACGAGGGAGCGGGAAAGGGAAGAGGGAAGGCGGGGAAGGTGGAAGGGGAACGCGGGGAGGGAAGGGGACGTGTGAGGGGAACGGGATTCATGTAGGCATTGCAACGAATGCCGGGACCAGCTAGTGCTCAAATAAAATCGTCAACATCGAGGTTTTGTACTCCCCATTTTTCATCTTCTAAACTTGATTGATTTTGAATTTTTTTTACTAACTGTATTAGAAGAAAATATTCCATGTCTTTACGTTTTAATTTTTTTAAAATTCATTAATTGTCTTGTTTGTAAACTGACCATCTGTCAATGGAGATCAAACCAGGCAATTTTAATGATTTCGGAGGGTCCTAACTCCTGTTAAAAAGCAAAACGTACCGACGTTCTAGTGGTTGATATCTAAATTATACTAGATAGTTCTCGGCATGCGCTGCTATGCCATTCAAAGAAATAAGTTGTTTCTCACTGCATGTCCGTTCTCAAGCGTCCCCGTTCCATTCCTGCCCCCTCTTTCCATCCTTCGTTTTCCATCCACCTTCCCCGCCTTCCCCCTCCCTCGTCACCCTTCCCGCGAACCCCACATCCTTCGTTACCCCCTCCTGCCTTCCCTCCCTGTCGCTAAAATATATGAAATACACACATTTTCAAACCAATCGCGCACAAAATGTTGAAATTTTGGTAAATATGCAGTTAGTCCACCTCACGGATAATACGGAACGTTCGTGTTGTCGAAGTTTGATGCACGGATAATACGGAATGTTCCTTTTTTAACTAATAGACAGTCAAATATGACATTTGTCGGACAATCAAATATGACATTTTTTATTTTCTTATAAAATAAATTCTCTAAAATAAACTCGCATTTCATCATAATTTTAAAAAAACATCCCTGGTTTTAAATGATTTGTTTGGCAAAGCAGGGTTTGTCTAGCGGATTTGTGTATTTATTCTAATACATTTCTTTCAATGTTCTACTATTATAAGGTACAAACTTGTCAATAATGCATTCACTTTGTTTTACGCAAACATATTTTTTCTATGATTGGCAGCATTGTCTATGAAATGTTAAAATAAAATGGATGGATAAACAATGGCGTTACCGCAAGAGTGAATTTATTTTAACAAAATTAAAATGTTAAATGCATATTTTTTGCATGTTTTTTGGTCTCCCCCGACATTCAAAATAAATCACTTTTCGTAATAATAAAGTTAAATCTGTTTGAATAAAAAAACGTATTAACGAGTAAGCGGTTTAATGCATAAATAATGTGATTTTTAATACAAATTTCATAACGACAGAACTTACCATTATATATAGAAATGAAATGTTCTATAAAATTTTTGAGTCAATCCATCAATTACTTTCCGAGTTTTTCGGACCCAAACATGCGGAACCTACATTTTTATTTATTTTATACAAATTTCATAAGGCTAGAGCTTACCATTATGTATAGAAACACTATTCTGCTAAAAAGCAGTGTTCTGTAAAAAAAATGAGTCAATCCATCGTTTACTTTCCGAGATTTGCGAACGCAAACATATGGAACCTAACTTTTTATAAATACTTGGTTTCATGCCAACTCAGAATGAAACCAACTCAGAAACACCTCAGAAAGGTCATTAAAAGCTACGAAAAAATAATTTTAAAATAGCCGGTAATCATAACCTAACTTAACCTATTTAACAATTTTTTTTTATCATCACTCTTAATGACCTTTCTGAGGTGTTTCAGAGTAGGATTCATTGTGAGTTGTCCGGTCACCACTTATACCTACTTGGAATAAAAAATATTTGCACTAGTGTCAAAATCTGGTTTTCATCAATCATCCTTGCTAGACCTACTTTTATATATTCTTTTTCATGTAGTCAAGATTGAGAAATCGAAGGACTGGAAGGAAATTAGATATTGGAAGGTAAAAACCTCAATAACATCCTTTCAAATCTAAATTGCGGCATATAGTCAAATGACACGTACCTACTGACATAATCGTCCGACTCCAATAACGTGTGGGGGAAGATACTATTTATTGCAGTCATTAAATGCAACTACTTAACCTGCATGGTTATTTCGCAAGTGTTTTGAAAAGTCGCCATACTCTTCGTGATGAAATATTTCGTAAAACCTGAATATTTTAGCGGAAAATATTAATTACATACTGCATTCCACTTTTGCAAATGTTAACACGTTTACCTACCTCCGGAGATGTGAAAAAATGGATGATAATTATTATCAGATAAATTGGCGCAGATGCCGCAGCGACTTTCTTAACAAACTGGTTAAAAAAACACTTACAAATGAAAATTTATTGAATTTTCTGAGATCAATATTTGTGCCAAAACACTGCAATTATTATTCACTGTTACATTTTCATTAATTTTTTAAATAAAAATGAATTATTGAACAACAAGATTAATCATCCATTTTCTGGACAAGATTTCAATACAGTTGTATAAAAAAGTTTTAATGCTATTTTTTTCAAATGTTTCCGGCTTTTACTCTTCAAGGGTCATCGGTCATCATTTCAAATTATGGAGAGAGGTTAGGTGAATTTATATTCATATTCCCACGAGAACCACTCGTTCTAAAATCCCTTTTAAATGTAACAATAATCGGACTGAGTATACGAAACACTCACTTTTACCTAGGTTGCATGAAGTTACTAATAGATATGCAGATGTGATAGATCTATTTAACTGCACGGAACAGAGGTACAAGACGGCTATGCTATCATATTTTTTTAGTCACTATTAATTTTATTTCTATTATAGATTTATGCATGTAAATGTATCTCTGGTGTCACTTCCCAATGTATCGTCACAATTAACTGTTATACATACACTGTTTTACCATTACTAATATTTTGAATA
This sequence comes from Limnephilus rhombicus, assembly GCA_929108145.2. Classification (NCBI taxonomy): domain Eukaryota; kingdom Metazoa; phylum Arthropoda; class Insecta; order Trichoptera; family Limnephilidae; genus Limnephilus; species Limnephilus rhombicus. The sequence goes on from OV815283.1 coordinate 45,424,215, forward strand.
TGAATTTGTGACATGTAATTAATGTTTATGGCATACTTATGCCGTTTGTATTAAATAAATAAATAATTTTATTCAAACGGGCAAATTTCAAAATTATATGGGAGATTGGAGCCGAGTTCAGATTTACTTATGAACTGTTTTAGAATTTTCATTCAAAAGCTTAATTTCTGCTGCCATATTATGCTATGCTAGAACATCTGCTCTGACGTGTGGTGCTTTAAAAAAAGTCGTTATGATGACTACGGCCGAGGTTTGCTAAGGAAGAGGATATGAAGGGTGGGTAGGAATGTGGGGGTCAGTGTGTCCAGGAGTGACGGACGTACGAATCTATCCATCCCGCTGCGGTGCAAAGCGATGTTTTTCTGCCTCGTAGGAGTGGATGAAAGTTCTCCCTCATCCAGTTTCTACCGATCTGGCCTGCCACGCGTTAGACGCATCAACCGCCAAGATCTGGACAAAACTCTCCACATGAGTTCGGCTACCCTTGCTAAATCACCAAACATAGACAAACGCTTGCGGCAGAGGTGTTGGTTATCCAATAAATCATCATTACATGGTATAAAATGAAGTCGCTCAAAATGTATGTGCGCATAGATCTTTTGAACTACGCAACAGATTTTCATGCGGTTTTCACAATAGATAGAGCGATTCAAGAGGAAGGTTTATATGTATAATACATGCTTATTATAGTAGAGAAAAGCCGAGAAATTCAAATATTCAATTCAGGCAGCGGGCAGCAGGCAGCTGGCAAGCGGGTGGTGTGGATTTTATAAAGGTTGGGTAATGGCGTTGTGTTTCGTTAGCCACAGCAACGTGTGGCCGGGTTCCTACTAGTTAATAAATCCAATGGTAGAGGTGTTGGTTATCCAATAAATGGTTAACAAATCCAATGGTAGAGGTTTTGGTTATACAATAAATGGTTCCAAATTGAAAACTGGAATCATGCCAGTCACTATGACAGGCCAGTTTAAAAAAAAGTTTTTTTGTGTGTTGAAATCCATTGATATCGGCTGAAGTCACATATCGTAATACATAACAATGTATTTTATAAATTTCTATTCGATTTTAGAATAATAACTCCTGAGCATTATATTCTCATCATCTACAGATCGTTACGGCTGTAATCACGAGGAAACAAGATGTCCACGGACCATGTACATACACTTTACAGTACAGGTAACGTACATGACCGATTCAAGCCTTATTTGAAATAATGCATCTTCTTTTCCTCACAGCCCGGGGCCACTTGCCAGTTGTGAGTTGCGACGTGTTTCATGTACATCATTCCCATTTCCACCACAAGCCTTAATACTACCAACAACATTAAGTTTAGTATCGTGCGAGGATCATAAAATCGATCATTGCATATAAGTATTTTTATAAGTCCCAGTTCCGAGCGTTATATTTTTATTTTTCTGTGTCTTATTCTTTTTCATATTGTATTGTATTTAAAAGAACCTAGGCATCATAATTTTTTGGAGTTATTTTGATGTCACCTCACAATATTTCTGTGAGAGAGGGGATTTGGCAATTTGGGAGGTGGGTATTGGTTTGGTAACTTAGCAGGGGTGCCCGCGTTCATGGGGTGAGGTTTGTCTAGGTCTTGACGGCGGATGTGTCTGCCCACTTACATTATGAGAAACTGGTTGAGGTAGGCTATTTGGCCTTTCCAGTAGGACTCTCTCGACTCATCGCCTTGCACCTCTGTGGTAGGGAAGGATTCACATGTCCGTCGCTCTTGGACCCACTGACTCCCAGTTTCCTACTCACCCTTCCTTTCCTTTTCATTCTCAGAACTTCCCCTCCTTCCCTTTCTTTAAAAGACCCTCCTCAAAGCATCCCCAAAGATGACACAGGCCCGGAGGGAAATTATTTTCCTTAAGACTAATGTGTGGAGCTTTTGTAAAAAAAGACAGAAGCCAGGTGAACTATGAAAATCCTAACTGTGGTTTTTTTTAAATTTATTTTATGTGAACTCCGTACACGAGTCCCAACCGCCTGGAGCTAGTGGTTCTATGGCATTCCCAATTGGGGTATGTTGTGGGGCTGAAGGAGAAGAAGATGGCGAAGTGGAAGGCATGGAAGTTCCTGGCTATTCACACCTGGGGTCCTAGCATGGTCGATCGATATAGGTTTTATCGAAAATGTCGGTAACTTGTCATCGCTCCCGAGCGCGACTTCAGGCCGCTAACGAACAAGCAATAGTTCACAACGACTAAGGGTTTCTAATTTATTTGACGTGAACTGTCATTTCTTCGTTAGTGGCCTGCAGTCGTGGTCGGAAGCGATTTCAAGTTACCGACATTTTCGATAAAACCTATATCGATCGACCATGCTAGGGGGCCTGGTCACTAAATACGGCTACAGCCAGATACGATTTTAGATTTTCACGGCCAAAAATATTTTTGTTATTAGTTTTTGGGGTATTATGCCGTGTTGCGCTACCTCCTTCTTTAGCCAACGTTTCGGACAGCGTTGCAGTGTCCATCATCAGGGCAGATGTGTAGGATACTGCAACGCTGCCCGAAACGTTATACTACACATACACATCTACACATCTGCCCTGATGATGGACACTGCAACGCTGTCCGAAACGTTGGCTAAAGAAGGAGGTAGCGCAACACGGCATAATACCCCAAAAACTAATAACAAAAACGGCTACAGCCATTTCAAGCAACCTTTCAATTCTTAAAGGTGATCATACACAAGGGCGATACTAAGAGTATCTTACACTCTGGAACGTGTAAGATACTCTTAGTATCGCCCTTGTGTATGAAACACAAATAAATGCAACAACTACCTACAATATTTCGTGTAACAATTATTTAAATTGTTGTAATTTTTTGTCCACACGTTACACGATCAATACAGCCATACACAATATACAATACCCGTCAACAATCCACTTGACAGCACGCTACCAATATTTTTATTCCCGCACAGCAAGCGTAAAATTGTTCCCACAATTAGGCGCCACCATCCTCAGAGTTACTCTGAGCCACCATCGCGCTTGGTCTCGTACCGCGTCGGCTCTTTACTTCTGATGTGGGACATCTGAAGAAATAATGACACTTGACGCTGCGTGAACGATGAACGTAAGTGGACTTAAGTGGGACCCTTGAGGAAAAGATATTGTTATTCTGATATGGGACCCAAGAAAGGGAACCCGTCGTCGGTGAAATTAAAAGTATTTTTTCAAAGTTACCAAATAAAGAGATAAAAGTTTTATCATTTTGCCACTGCTGTTTTTTTATCAATTTAAAAGAAAGACGAACATTCCCGGGTTACGAATATTTGAAAATCTCCCACTACCAACACAGAAAGCGAAAAATGTTGCTTGAGTCGTTATGGAAGATTTTGCCAGCCGATAAATCGAACTCACCACTGGGTGGGACCCAAACGCGATGCCAACTCGGCAACTGAACGGTCTTCATTTTTATTTTTTTATTTTTATTTAATAAATGTTTCCATGATACATTGTTGGTATTTTTGAAGTGAAGTGGAACATCTGAAGAAATTATGACACTTGACGTTGCATGAACTTCAGGGGAGTTATTTGAACTTAGCGCCCTTGGACAAAAACGTAATTACCCCAAGGTGCGACCTCTTTAAGGGAACATGGAATATATGTATCGATGGTGGGTCATTTATTAAATTTGTGGAATAGTATAAAATATTATATGAAATGACAAAGAAGTTTGTTACGAAGAGCTTTATTTGTATTCGCTCACTCTCAAACATGGACAGTCACACGAACTCAAAAAAGTCGATGTTAAAAAACTGCGGTGCAAGGCGATGGGTCTAGGTTAGCCTCCCTCAAATAGTTTCATCCGATCCGGCCCGCCACGCCTTAGATGGGCAAATGCATCCGTCGCCAAGACCTGGAAAAAACCTCACTCGGACACACCTGATAAGTCAAAAACTAGAAAATATCTCAGGGGTGTTTGTTATCCAATAAAAGGTACCCGGGGTGGCGGTACCCATACCCGCTTCCCAAATTAGTCCATTCATACTGAGATTTTCGACAGAGATTGCTTGACAACTTTATGAGTGGTGTTTTTTTTGTTAATTCTTTTAACGGGTTTGCAAGTTGATACGATAGTTTGATACCCATAACGCCTAATCTAATTTTCCAAAGAAGACTGCTACCAGTGATCACCTTTGTATAACTTTCATAAAGAAAAAAAAAATCTACAGAAACAAATTTTTACTTTTTACACAAAAAAGTTTACCCCTTTTCCAAACAAATTTTTTCCATTAATTTTTTGCATTAAAAAATTATTATTTCACATACATCTTTTCAAAAAAGTTTTACTTTTTTGCTTACAAAAAAATTTTATTTTCGCTTTACTGAATTGACTTTTGGTTTTGAAAATAGGTCACTACCTCCATCGATATAAACACAGACTGAAGACTGACTTTGACAGGTAAAGCATTAAGCGCATCACTTAATTAACGGGTATACAATAAATTATTTTTCATGATATCTGCTTTGAAGCCGACGACAGGTTAAAACGCCTTCAATTTATTTCCGAGTTGCGTTTCTCATGATTTAAATGATTCCTCAAGTTCTCACCTTTCATTGAGTCGTGATCACGAACCTAAATTAATGCATTTGGGATGTTGAAAAGTGTTCGCGCTTTGAGCATTAACAACTTATTATTTATAACAGAAGCTAGGCCATTTAATGAATGAAAAAAATAATCAATTCATCTATTTATTGAAATGGTGCGCCTTGATTTATGTGGGCGTTCTAGTTTTTTATAAAGGAACAAAGAGAACACTTTCTACTGACCTTTCTCTTCTTTTTTTTTCTTTCTATGTCCCTTTGCTTTCATCAATTAGGTACCTAACACTATCTTTTGTTCCCCAACTAGTTAAGTTTCTGAAGGTTAATTTGCATTTGTAAAAAAAAATAAAAATTTTTTGTTTGTGTTTTTAATGCGTAAATCCGCGATTTATTAAAAATCTGAAACTTGGCAATATTTGAATATTACTTTATACAAAAGCCTTAAAATGTTATTACCTATTTATTTAAAAACCAATTTCGTAATGAATTCAATTTTTATAAGAAAAACGCTCCTGTCATAACTTTTGAAGGTTATTCCCGTCAATGTACGAGAAAAAATAATAAGATAACAATAAACGAACATATGGAAGAGAACAAGACATAGAAAAATAGAAAAAGATAACGGTCGCAACTGGGACTCGAACCCAGAACATCTCTTCTAACCGGGACGTGCGCGTTTAACAATTCCGCCATTGCCACCTTCTGTCAAACCGTCATATATATAATATTGAAATACGTGTAATATATATTTTTTTCATTTTGATAAGTCCAATTACATTTTTTTCTTTTTTGTCACTTTTTAATTTTTTTTAATGGTTACATAAAATATAATGTACGTTTAGATGATGTAATAATTTAAGTATATGTTTGTGTTCAAATATCTACCACTCTTCCATGGAAGCATTAGCTTGTGGCTGGAAGAGTAGTGTGCATTTTTTAATGCTATATTATAAGTAAATTACAATATGAAGGTAAAAATAATAAGTTGGAAGTTCGGTGTTATGTAATTATAAGTATTTATTTACTATCAAACAATTTTACTATGTGAATAATGTATCTAGAAATATAGTAAATATTTGTTAAATACATATCAAAATTTAACTTATTTGAAGAATGGAGTTTCACTTGGAAACTGAGTTATAAGTCATTCTAAAGTTTAAATTAGTCGGAAACTTTTTTTTATTTGAGATTATCTTTAAAATATTTTTTAACAGAGTTTACTAATTGGATTTTCTAGTTAATGTTTCTAATTTCTTCCGGTATAATTAATTTTTGCAAAGGAAGTGTTTAATTTAATTATTATTAAATCCATTGATTTTTTACGTTTATTATTCAACTTGTGAAAAACTAGCGCAGGCCCAAGGGAAATCACGGGAAATTATAAATGCAGGATTTGCTTAGTTGAAAATATTTATAAAAATATTTGCCTCAGAATTATTGCCTTTCAAAAACAAGTTAATATTGTCAATTTTAGAGACGCTCAAAAATTTACATTTAGAATGAACACAGTTAAGCAGTCACGCTGTGGAACATTTGCCGGCCTCTATGTTTCCTCCCTCCTACAACATGGGTCTCTTCAAGACCCATGTTGCAGAAAGACCCTTCACACAGCATCTTCAAAGAAGACATAGGCCCAAAGGGAAATTATTTTCCCCAGTGCTTCCTGTGTGGAGTTAATGTAAATAAAAGTTAGTTTGTTTATTTTAAAAAATTAAAATAATTTTCAGATTAAAGGTAGGTGCCCACTTTATCGCTTGTCAGAATTATTATTCATACAAGCAGGTCCAATTTTTAAAATGTCACTTTCTTTACACTACTGATTCCAATTTTGAAAGTCTCACTTAAATTCAAAAGAAATTTGAGTTCATCAAATCTAAAGATCGAATCTAATCTAGACTAAAATTTTTAGGCACAAATAGATGACAGAAAATGTTATTTTTAATGATTAGCTGGTAAAGTGACATGGAGAAGAAAATTTTTGTGCCGTTAACACGCGGTAGAAGTGAAATAAACTAAATAGATAAGAGTGGGAAGGCTACGAAGCACCGCACAAAGAGGAGACCGGTTATTCTGTTCTATGTGTTTGTCTCTTTTTTGTTTCATCGGGATTTAAATCACAACGGTGCTAAAGAAGTTTTCATTTAAAAAAAACGTCTACTCTTTCATTTGGCCCTTAGGATTACTTGTAAATACGTTGAACGAACATGTCTTATTTGAAAGGCGAAATATGCGACTATAAAATTTTATCTTTATTTTAATGATCACCCACCTGATCTGGTTTGCTGAAGTTCACTTTTATATCACAACTTTCTTTAAATTTTTCATATAAACTTTGTTGCAAATGGATTGAAGCTTACATATTGACGTGATTCTCTCAGGTTTATTAGTTAAATCGGTTTTATTAATTACGTCTCCACAGTTTTTTTTTATATTGCAGTTTCAAAATCAAGTTAAGAAATATTAAAATAATTGATAATTTAAGGCAGGTTTTTATTTTGGAAGGTATTTTTTTAATGTACATAATTGAGAGACCGTTTATGATTATTTTGAACTAAAAGGAGGTTAAATTATTATAGCACACATTTTTGTTGATCGAAAAGAAACCGTTTCCATTTAGTCAATATTTAAAAATACCTGTTTTGAAAGTATCGATCAATAAAATAAAAAATGTCGAAAACAAGACAAAGTTATTACGGCATTTAAAAAAGTATATAATAAGTACGTAAAAGACCTGTATTTTTTGAAATTTTTTTTCATGAATAAATTCATTGCCTCCTTTCCCATTTATTTTCGGGGTGTTACGCCGTGTTGCGCTACCTTTTTTTTTAGCCAACGTTTTGGACAGCGTTACAGTGTCCATCATCAGGGCAGATGTGTCATACATCTTATTATACATTTGTTGACATCATTCATTATTTGTACATTTGTTGACATAATTAATTATTTATACATTTCTTGACATCATTCATTACTAACACATTTGTTGACATCATTCATTATACATACATTTGTTGTCATCATTCATTATTTACACACTTGTTGACATCATTCATTACTAACACATTTGTTGACATCATTCATTATTATATATTTGTTGACATTATTTATTATTTTATACATTTGTTGACATCATTCATTATTTACACAATTGTTGACATCATTCATCATTTTATACATTTTTTGACATCATTCATTATTTATACATTTTTTGACATCATTCATATTTATACATTTGTTGACATGCCTCTCATAGAACATTTTATTAAGTAATACAAAATATGCAATATTTTAAAGTTAAATTATCTAGTATTATTGACATTAATAAGCAGAAGATGAACTTTGTGGTTATAAGATTATTTCATACTCTTACATACGTGGAGAAGTGACATCAATTTTTATTTATTTATTTATTATTTTTATTTTTTTTTTTATTTGATTCACCTGATTTATACATGTGTGTTATATATTTGACTAATGTGGGCCTCACTGGGTGCTTTACCCGTGCTGAGGACCTCATTTTACAGTTTGATATGATTTTTTTTTTTTTAAATTTAAGATACATATAAAATAAAAACTAAAGAAAAAGGAAACTCAAAAATAACATATGAGAATTAAAAGAAAGTAAAATAGAGCAAAACAAAATAGAGTAAAATAACACTAAAATAAAACAATACAATAAAACTATATAAATAGGATAGATACATATAAACCGATAGTGAAATTAAAAGGTTTTATATATTAGTGAGTATTGCAATGGTGTTTATGTCTGTGTTTTTTTTTTTTTTTTATGTTGTGATTTTTTTGTAATGTTGCCTTTTTTGGTCTTTAATCCATCTTTTAATTTTGAGTGTGAAAAGTTTTTTGTTTTCTTCTTTTTTTAAATCGATTGAAAGATGGTTGAATGTTTTTATTGCCTGGTATTTGTGATGTCTTTGTCCAAAGCTTGTGTTTATCGTCGGTGTTTTTAAGTTTTGTATGTATGCTTGTCTAACTAGTCTATTAATGGTTTGTGTTTGTTGGAGTTTGTGTTTTTGGTCAAGGATATAGTTAAGAAGTGTTTTTATGTATAATTGTCGTATATCAAGTCCGTCGAACATGTTGAATATTTGGTCTGTGTCAGTCATTCTGTGTTTTTTTAGTATAATCTTTAAGATGGTTCTCTGTGTGGTTTCCATATGAGCAATAGCTGAGTTTGTTGCTCCTCCCCAAACAATGATTCCATATTCTATTATAGATTGGCAGAGTGCAAAATATATTGTTTTCATTTGTTTTAGTTTGTATATGTTTCTTATGTTGTACGTATCTAGTAAAAGTGAATGGAATCTGTGATGATATTCATATAAATTAGTATATATTAATGACCTGGCTTGTACACGGTACCCGGAAACTTGCAGTATAAGCGGGAAACCGGTGAATCCGAGTCACATTTGAACTCGATTTTGTAGTATAACTTTTTTGATTCGATCATTCGTTTTCGCGTAAATCAGGTCCGAGAACGAAAAAATGTTTTTTTTTTATGTTCCCTTCAAGATGTAATGAACGGTCGTTAAAGTATAGATCGTACATAAATTAACTTAAAAATAATCACTTAATAATAATAATAAAACAAATTTAAAAATTTTTTCCACTTAATTTCATTGACCGTAATCGGTTTCAGCTCGTTAAAGCCATCTTCAGACTCGTAAAAATTATTCTTAGTCTACGGTTTATATACATAACATATGGGGGAGGGGGAGAGGGGTGGTATACATGGATTTTAATCAATTATATTAATTACATTTGTTACTAAGTTGTTTAGACTGCCGAATTTCTAATTATTTTGGTAATTCCAGTAGGCTAATTACCTTGGGTTTGTAGCTCACTTCAACACTATTCAGGGAAAAACCTAACACGTAATATGATTTGTTAATGACCTAATTTTATTCTCAAATCGTTAATATATTTATGATTTTTTTAATAGCATTTTGAAGGGATACATGTTTACATTGGAGTAGGAATGGTCTTTATATAAACTTAATACATATTTTAGTTTCGAAATTATTACGAGGTCAATAAAATTAAATGAAAAAACAATTATATTTATTTTACTGTAATGGAATAATAATAGAATTCCACCATGAATTATCAGTTTCAAAAATAGAAATATTAAAAAATCATTTAAAAATTATCCTTAACATTGGATAATTATGTTTTCTATTGCGCTGGCAACATTTCAGCATATCATATAATATGGTCTCTGGTGCACTGAGGGTACAATCAACACTATTTTCGTGAAATGACTGGAAATTAGTGTGTAGTTTCCGTTGAGATTCTGTTTTTCTACTAATCTTTTTTAAACCTTATTTATTTAGATAAGTTTTAAGATTTTCACGGCCAAAAGCATTTTCGTTATTTGTTTTTGGGGTGTTATGCCGTGTTGCGCTACCTCCTTCTTTAGCCAACGTTTCGGACATCGTTGCAGTGTCCATCATCAGGGCAGATCCGGCAGATCTACCGGACATCTACCGGATCTGCCGGATCTGCCCTGATGATGGACACTGCAACGATGTCCGAAACGTTGGCTAAAGAAGGAGGTAGCGCAACACGGCATAACACCCCAAAAACAAATAACTTATTTATTTATATTAATATACGGGCTTTTACATACGTGTTAAATACATAATAATTTTGTATATATAACGTTCAGAAGAATAGTAGGTATTATGTTAAGATTGTTTATTATTATTGAGGTATATTATTTTAGCCGGCTAGTAACTATATTCTGTGCAGTTGAACACATACACTTCTTCTGAGAAAGTATTGTCAACTGCGTGCAACATATATAAAATATGCAATTGGTTTAGGGAAAATACAGTACACAAAATATAACTAAGTGTCCCCGCCAAATAACAAAGATAAAAATAATAAATAAAACTGCTTGTCTATATTCTGTATACACCAGCGTATAAGTACAAAAAAAATAAACTATTAATAAATTCGTTTGAAATCTTTAAGTCGATTTTAGGTTTGAGTTTGGTAAACAATAATCCACAAAAAATATAATTTTATAACAATTATATTTTTAGGGGTCCATCTGTCGAGAGATCAACTGTCGGGTGGTTTAAATAAATGCGATCCACAGCCTACAATGAAGAAGTTTGAATCAAGATGTACAATTAAAGATGGTCTATATTCCTGGTCTTAGTGATTTTCTGGTCACTGGATCGCAAAACGTTATTTTTCTATGGAAGCAGCTTGGAATGCAAACCTCGTAAAAAGAGTATTCTGTGAGATATCTAATAAAGCATTTTTTAATTCTAGGAATCGTCTGCGAGGGGTGTCAGTCCATAGGCGAAAATCAGAAAGCCTTAAAATAAAGGTAAGTTTCAGACCAAATTAATCCATAATTACCTGATACTAAGACCTAGTCATTTAAATTTATCACCAACAGGGAGATAGCAGCTGCCTAATTCAAATTGTGTTATTATGCGTGCATAAAATATAAATCTGTACCCAAGAAGCATACGGATGCAAGTCCAAAATTTGAAGAAGTGAGTTTTTGATGCAGACTTGAAGTAAATTATCAAGTTTATCAGAAGCAGAAAGATACAAATCCTCTCATGAAGAAAAATAGGATTTTCAAAAATGTATACGGATGCAACTACCTTTGATGCAAAAACTATCTTAGAAGCAGAAAAATGTGCATGGACTTGCATCTTTATCATTTAGTCGCATTTTGAGTATTATGACTCAAATCCATTTGCATCTTTCTGCCTCTAACACTACTACGCTATCTATGGAAGTGTTCAATTTTCAAACATTACATGTCATAAAAAAATATTCTATTTCATTTTGAAGCAGAAGAACTCAAGTCAGTGATTTTTGTAGCGTTTTTTTTAAACAATATTTTTAAAGGCTTTACATATAAAATATTTCGTTTTATTTGCTCGTTTTTAAAACAGAATTAATTGATATAATATTTTTTTTTGTTATCTATCAGCATGGATATCCGAAGAAGTTATGAGACCATAGTTACAAAAAATCCTCCTGAACATTTAGCTTTTTGGACTTGCATCCGTATGCTTCCCGGGTACAGAAATACAAAACCTACATATTGATTGTAAAAAAAGCTTTCCCAAAACACAACGTAGCTTCCCATTTATTTGCATTATCCATTTAGAACCCACGCACTTTATTTCAATTGATTAATTATTTGTTTTTGGACAAACCACACTAAAATCTTTTGCAAAATACTTTAGCGTTATTCATAAATTTGTTGTCATAGATAACATAGCGAGAATTGGAAGCAATGAAAAAGCTTAGCAATGAATGTATTTATCCATCGGCATGCGCTTCTACCGGCGAGGAACAGCTCCTGTTTACGCCTGATTATTGTCACTTGCGGAAGAGGGATAACACGTGTATACAATGCTCGCAGAATAATATTGTTAAGAAGCTCAGAGCGTGTCCTATTCATATTCATATCGTTCCACTTCGATCTGTGCATGATGTAGCGAGTTTTCAGTTTTCAAACTCAGTTTTCAATATTTTAAGTTCGCATCGTTATCAATTGATTTATTTTTGTCAGTTTTACTGCTATAAGTTGTTTATTTGACTACGCATTTTTATAATTTATATAAGGCATACACAATGGCTGACGCTGATAATACATACACATTTCTATCAATATCTCTACATAAATTAAAGTCCTCCGCGTCGTCTGTCTGTCTGTCTGTTCGCGATAAACTCAAAAACTACTGAACGGATTTTCATGCGGTTTTCACCAATAGATAGAGTGATTTGTGAGGAAGGTTTAAGTATATAATTTGTCAAGGATTTGTGTAAATTGGTTGAAACATAACGATAATTGTTAGAAGTGTCGGAAAAAATCAAGCCGCCTGGGAGCTTTCATCGAAAACACTGCCTAATCCCTTTGAAATATAAAACAATTCATTATGGGATATTCCTCTTTTGTAGATTTCCAAAAAATCCGCGATGGCATATATCTATCTTTTACCGATAGCTTACTATATTCATTCTATCTTCTAAAAAAATGGTCACATACAATGCGACAATTGGAAAGTTATTTAGACGGATACAGTATTAATCCTTATCAACATAAATATGTAGGTACGTTGGTTACCTCAAGCATTTCATGTACATTAGTATAAGCTTTCGCACCATCTCTGCGTATTGTCTGTCTGTCTGTCTCTTCGAGATAAACTCAAAGATGGCGGTGGTTATAAAGGTTGGATAACCATCCAGTAGATGGCGTTGTGTTTAGTTAGTCACAGCAACGCGTGTCCGGGTCAGCTAGTATAAATATAATTCATGAATTAATAACAATGAAATGAAACAATAACCGGCATGTCAAAAAACAATCTAAATAATCGACTAAACACAAGCTTTTGCTTAGAACTCTGATTTCTGAAATAATCATTATGTAAATGTTTTATTTTCGTTGAAGTCTAATGCTGTAGGTGAATTATGCATCTGTGTGAGTACTGTGATGAAGTCAACTATGATGATCAACCCGTACCAGTCGTGAAACAGGTTCCTTAAACTTATTGAATACTTTGTTTGCTGAATTGATTGAACGCAATTTCATATTATTATAAATTACGACCGTAGATTGTTAGTCTTTAACACCGTGTCGATATATTGGGAAATAATTGGGGCGTTCAAATGTCGGCCTGCTCAAGAAACAATTGTGTAAATTTATTTATTTATGCAGAAATGTAACTCACGGCTGGTGTAAAGGCATTTTGAGAGAAACGATGTAACAAATAACGGTTATTGACATCCAAACCAAAATACAATGTAACGTCTCTTACAAAAGATTTTATCACACTATTATCAGCGCCTTTGCACCTACTCGAGCTTCAGTAGAGCCAATCTTTCAATATTGTAAAAGAATCTCATCTTTTATTTATATTTTGTAAATATTTTCTCTAATTTTCTATTTGTACACCTCACCCGAGTATTTTAGAAGTGACACTTTTTAGCACCGTTTTGATTTGAAACTAGATGAAACGGAAGCGAGCGACAATAAAATTTATTATTATTTTACGGTTACTCGGTTCTAATCTCTCTCTCTCTGGTTTCAATCGTGGGATTGGTTTGCAGCAATTTCATCTATACGTTTCTTCCACTCTTCCCTGTCTTGTGCGGCTCTTTTGAAGTCTGCATATGATGAGCAGCGCACGTCCACCAGCAGGTCCTCCAGGTACTCTCGGCGTGGGCGTCCCCTAGCGTTTGTCCCCTCGGTCATACCCTCCATTATGGCATGCAAGAGGCCTTATTGTCTTATTACATGGCCGATCCATCTTGCGCGCCTTTCGGACAAGGTCCTGAGCAGGTGCCTTCCTCCTTCGATTCTTTGGAGAACCTCCTCATTTGTGATTTGTGATCTCCAGGAAATTCCTAATAGTCTTCTATAGGACCACATCTCAAAAGCCTCTAGTCTCCGTTTATCTCTTTCGGATAGGCACCATGTTTCGCAGCCGTACATCAAGATACTCCATACATAGGTCTTGATGAGGAGTATTCTCAGTTTTAGGTCTATATTATTCGATTCTATTATTTTCGACCTTTTAATGAATGCAAGCCTAGCCTGGAGTCCTAGCATGGTCAATCGATATAGGTTTTATCGAAAATATCGGTAACTTGAAATCGCTCCCGAGCACGACTGCAGGCCACTAACGAAGAAATAAGAGTTCACGTCAAATAAATTAGGAACCCTTAGTCGTTGTGAACTGTTGCTTGTTCGTTAGCGGCCTGCAGTCGCGCTCGGGAGCAATGATAAGTTACCGACATTTTCGATAAAATCTATATCGATCGACCATGCTAGGACCCCTGGTGTATACGGCTGTCGACCTCGCTCTTAGACCGACCGTCGCATGTTATTTTGCTCCCGAGGTAGACAGACTCCTTGGTGTTCTTTAGTGGAACTCCTGACATCTCTACTCTCATCTGATGTTGCGTTCGGCCTACAGTCAGCAGCTTTGTTTTGTCTTTATTTATCTTCATGTTGTAATTGTTTTGAAGAATGTTTTGCATGGTCGTTAAGGCCTCTTGCAGTTCTTCTTCGCTTTCAGCAACCATAGCAATATCGTCAGCAAACCTTATCATATCCACCTTTTGCCCGTGTATCTTTACACCTTTTCTGTGACTCATTCTCTCTCTCAAGTCATCAATCGCACTTTGTATATAGGCGTTAAAAAGAACAGGTGACAGAGAGCATCCCTGTCTCACCCCTTGTCTTATACTGGCTTCTTTTGCATCATTGTCACATCTAATTATAGCAACTAACGGTTCTAACGGTTCTAATATATTACGATAAATCCACGGTTTCTACGTGAGCCTCCAATAGTGTAGCGGTATCTGACAAAATTCAGCGGCTAGACATTCAGCGAACCAAGGTTCGAATCCTAAGAAACCCAATAAGAATTAGTATTTTTATTTATGTAAAGTTATCCAAACTTCAAACCACTCTAAAATAAACAGGCAAAAGAAAAGAAAGTGCATCTAGCGTCTCCGAAGAAGAAAAAAAACGAGTGTGCTTCAGACCACACGACTGAAGTAAAACTACAAGACAAACCTCGCCCAATGAACCCAGGTATCCCTGCTAAGTTACCAAACGTGGCCAACAGGGTGACCTATGACCTAGGGGTGACATATGACATTGGGGTGAAATATGACCATGGGGTGACCTACGACCTTGGGGTGACCTACGACCTTGGGGTGACCTACGACCTTGGGGTGACCTACGACCTTGGGGTGACCTACGACCTTGGTGTGACCTACGACCTTGGTGTGACCTACGACCTCGGGGTGACCTACGACCTTGGGGTGACCATCCTTAACCTTATCCTTATCACTCCCCAAGTCAAGCGTGCGTAAAGGCCCGACCGTTCGCCTAGCAATCGATCACCGTTCGCATCGATTACCGTTCGGATGATATTTTTCGTAACAATCACCACTTTTCGTAACGCATTCACTTGCTTACCCCCCAAGTCGAGCGTGCGTAAAGAAGTTTTACTTCAAAAACAACAAATGTTTAGGAAAAGGTGCACTGGAATTCGACGGCAAAAATATAAAATATGAAATCATTCTTCAAATTGATAAAAAAGAGCTTCCTAGTCTCACTCATGTCTATTTTAGTTTTTGAAGGTTTCACATCTACCGCGTGTGAATTGCACACTCTGATTTTTTTTAAAACTTTTCTTTCCCGGTTCCTTTATAAATCATTTTTTATTATATTATTGGCGATAATGATATTGTCGCAGTTGAAAAACTTTCATTCATTTTAATACATGTTTAATTGCTTTTATTTCCTTTTCTCCAAGTTATATAACATGTCCCAATGTTGTGAGGTTGAAGATAGTGAGGAAAAGGAGGAGGTTGCAGATTCAAATCCCGGTGTGCACGAGTAATTTTTTTTTGATTAATTTGTGATTTTACAAATAAACAAATAACACTATCATATTTGCAACATACTTTAGAAAGGAATATACTAACAGTATCACCCTGGTGTAAGTCCACCATTCAGAACTGAAACGTTGCTTGAAACGGCTTTAGCCGTGTTTGGTGATCAGATCTAAATACCCAGGAAATTAATTATCTTCCTATTCTCCACGGAGCATTTTGGACTCTTTGACGGTATTCACATGAAAAAAGACTTTACATCAATTAACGAGTACACTAGTAATGTATCTAGCAAAGATAATAGAATACACCTAAATATTAAGGGCCTTTAACCAGCCAGCGGCCAAAAATCCACATTTCGTCGAAAGATGTTCTTACGATCATACAGGGCGGTTCCAATGAGAAAGATTAATTATTCTCCGTACCAGCTTTTTAAAATTATAACTCAAAATCGATTTTATTTCATTCCAAATTTGCTTAAATTTATACCTACAACCAAAAAATGCTGAAAGGCGTGATGATAAAACTATTAAAATTATTTTGTAACTATTTTTTTATCATAAATTTGGGAGGCGGGAATGGGTACCGCCGCCCCGGGAACCTTTATTGGATAACCAACACCTCTGCCATAGGTCACCCCAAGTGGTTCGCTACGTTTGGTGATTTAGCAGGGGTGCCCGGGTTCATGGGGTGAGGTTTGTCTAGGTCTTGGAGGCGGATGACCAAGACAGACTGAACCCCAGATTCCTACCCACCCCTTAAACCTTTTTCCTTCCCAGAACTCTCCTCTCCTTCATTTTCCTAAAAAAAACCCTCCACACAGCATCCCCAAAGATGACATAGGCCCTGAGGAAAATTATTTTCCTCAGCGCCTCCTGTGTGGAGCTCATGTAAAAAAAAAAAATATTTATCATTTTTCAAAAATGTCTAAGCAAAATAAGAATGCAAAAAAAAATCTTAAATATAATATATTAATTTGAAAGACCATAAATAGATAAACAAAATAGAGAAATTTTCATCATAAATAAGTGTTCGGATATATTTTTTAATGATTTTTTTTTACTAAAATTAAAATTTTGAAACATGCGTTTACTAGATAACGCATTGATTTACAATAATGTATGATTACATGGTATGAAATATGTCTTGTAAAATAATAATTTTCGTTCGAAAATTTAACAAATCTGCCAACGACCTATGGTATAATAACCTTGTTATACTAAAAATAAACATTTTTTCTCAAAATTTAAACATGATTTTACTAGATAAACGAACAATCCTTCGAAATCACTTTATATTTTTTTGTGGAAAAGAGTCAATACGGCTAAAATTTGATTTAATAATGAAGGGACAATATTTTCGACATTTCAGCACAGAAATGTAATTCCCATATCTTCAGATATTTTCTTTCTTTTTGTCATATTGTTAAATGCACTATAATTTTCTTTTTCCACAAGAAACAATTTCATCGATCAAGCCCAGTGGGTGATTATACAATATGTAAATTACGATCTTCCAATTATATTAATTCATACTTATCTATAACAAATTTAGTCAGTCAATACAAACAGGAGTCTTGTTAGAGGCGGATGACTTTTTCATGACATAAATGATTGGTTTTCAGCTTCAAAAGATAATAAATTATGGTCACTGAACGCAGAAGGAACTAGACACTGAAGGGACTGAACACAGAAGGAAGGGAAAACTGCGATAATGACTATCATTAGCCTGCAATTCGTGCGCATTGACGTGCATGCAATTTACACGTAATAGTAATTGTAACATCTTAACTTGCTTGGGAAATAAGGCTGTGTGGATTGCCTTTGCCACTTGTGAGTTCAGAGAAGGCTTTGATGCTAATGACTATTTAATTAGCTGATATTATAAATTGATTTTAAGGAGATACCAAAATCGAGTTTATAAATAATGCTAATATAAACTCCAGACAAAGATATTCAAATACAAAATATTTATATTTCAATATCTTTAACTCCAGACCAGATTCATTGGTAGTAATTGAGCATTAGTAAATAGGTAATAATGTTTTTTCGTTATTTGTTTTTGGGGTGTTATGCCGTGTTGCGCTACCTCTTTCTTTAGCCATCGTTTCGGACAGCGTTGCAGTGTCCATCATCAGGGCAGATTCGGATCATACATCTACCGGATCTGCTCTGATGATGGACACTGCAACGCTGTCCAAAACGTTGGCTAAAGAAGGAGGTAGCGCAACACGGCATAACACCCCAAAAACAAATAACGAAAATACTTTTGGCCGTGAAAATCTTAAAAGGTAATAATGTATTCAATTTGGGAGGTGGGTTTGGGAGGGTCTAGGACGTTTCTACGCCGCCGGTGTTTCGCCGCCAGTTCATCGCCGCCGTTTCTACGCCGAGACGGTTCTACACCGGCCGTTTCTACACCGGCCGTTTCTACGCCAGCCGATTCTACGCCGCATTCAAATTAAATTAACAATTACAATTAAACTTTATTGTTTTAACACATACATACAGTCATAGAAAATAAAATAGAAAATACAAAAACTATCGAATCATTTAAAAAGTAGCATTAACATTTATTTTAAATTAAAAGAATAAATAGGAAAAATAAGATTATTGCGTCATTTGGTAATTGTGTGCTAGGCCACGTAAATAATCTAGAGGTTCCCTGTTTTCATAATCTAAGACAATTCTTCGAATACGTTCATCAGCGTCACGGTATTTTTTCAGCTTCATCGGTGGTAAATGTCCGGCGATAAGTTGCTCAAAATAAGCGTCTCGTCCTTTTTGTACTTTTCGCAATCCATCTATAAATTTCCAAATAGTTGGGTGATGCATACATAATTCAGAACGCAATCGACGATTGGCTGCCTCTGCATGATTATTGGTGCGATCTTCTCCATCGATTGTTCTCTGGTATAAATTCCACATTGTTGGATGAAACATAGGCGGGCGCCTACCATTCCCGCGTCGATTTAAACGGCCAACATAGCTGTCTTCAAACCAATTTAGAAGCGGCTGAAGTTCTACTGGCAAATCATTTGCTAAAGCATCAATGTATTCATCTAAATCAGCTATTGGCACAAATGCTAATGCAATGACCATTTTAGCTCTCAATGCAAATTCAGCATCATTGTTGTATTGACTAATAACACCAATCTGAGCTAAATGCTTCCTCATATTTTGTGCTAAATGGAAGAAGC
Organism: Limnephilus rhombicus; assembly: GCA_929108145.2. Taxonomy (NCBI): domain Eukaryota; kingdom Metazoa; phylum Arthropoda; class Insecta; order Trichoptera; family Limnephilidae; genus Limnephilus; species Limnephilus rhombicus. The sequence goes on from OV815283.1 coordinate 45,443,390, forward strand.
AACCTTTTACATTTACTTCAGGAAAGCAATCTTTCATGGCACTAAAAGCTGCATATTCATAATCACAAATGATAGATCCTGGACTTAAATTTGGCACTAGTGTTTTAATTAGTTCGAACATACGTGTGTATGTAACACGCTGCTTGTTAGGTAACAGAGCATACACTATAGGATGCACTCCTCCGTGTTTTGTTGCCATAACAATATAAACTTGCGAAAATAGCCTCGGTGCTATTGCGAAGGTACCATCAGTGTACCATGTATTGGCATTATGCAAATGCTGCAACCAGCTCCCTCTTCCAAAAATTAAAATTCTGTTTGCTCCCTCTCCATCGTCGCTTAGCAAAAAAGTTTCTTCTGTTCCTGGTTGAGGCACATATAGCTTATATCGATTTGGCAACACCAAATCGTTTAGGTCTGCGGGATCAGCAGGTGCAGCATTAATTTGATTCCGTTTTCTTCTGATTATTTTTCTCAGGGCTGCATTATTTGGAATCGATGCTAAAACAGCTTCAGGCACGTCGACTATACACTGATTTATAACTACACTTGTGCCCTCCATAGTTTCTTCTGCACGACGTTTCATGTTAGTGCAAACAGTTGCTGATTGTATGGCTGCTGCCGAGGAAGGGTGAGAATGATTGTTGATTTCGTTGACCACTTCTCCAGCCCTCGTGTGAATTCTTCCTTTACAGCGACCCACTTCTTCGCACCGCCAAAATTTTAAACTAGCGTCCCTTTTACTAACTTTGTCGAAAACGTACAAATATCCGTTATATGAAAACTTCTCGTTTCCTTTCTTGCTGAGAACTGCTGGTTCCATTATTAAGATCACTGTTAACTAACGTAATGATTACTTTGTGACGAATACACTTAGAGTGATGTGTTAAGGGCTCCTGCCCCATATTTATACCAAAAACTGTTAAACAGTTTTTAGAATTTTAAGCGGATTAAAACTTCTCATTACCTCCTTTGTGCTAATGGGCCTGTGTTGATAACCATAACACCATTAAGATAACCCGGATTAAAACTTCTGCTTACCTGCTTTGTCAATGGGTCCCAATCTGGTAATCCCGGCGCTCTGTGGCTGAAATTGGAACGCTGGCGCGTCACCGGCCCCTGATCAGCATGTTCCCAAAATGCATTTATAAGGAATGATTGTATTTTTTATCAATTTTTTTTTAGAATTCAATCTTTGATTCCTTTATGTCTAAGAAAGATTAACCTAATGTTACCATTGATACTATGACCAATAAAACGTCAAAATGAATTTATTCTCAGTTACTCACTTAAATTAAAAATTTCATTGAAAATTACATCTGAAACTTAATTATTCTGTAATTAGTCGCAGAACAGAGGATTATTGGGCGCACTTTTACGCTGCTGTATTTAGGTGAGTTTGAAGGTGTGCAGAATCTAGCTGTTTGTGTACTTATTATCGATTTTTTTTTTTATAAATTCATTTAAAATATTTTTAAAGGTATGAGCTTTAGTAAAGTAACAGTAAAAAGATATTTATGTCATAAATTATATCGGAAATCTTGATTTAAAGTTGACGTCTTTTTTCCAAATTTTTTTTTCAAATTTATTTTCTTTAATGGAGTAGGAAAAAAAACTCCACGATTCTCCACTCTAATTTTAAAAGAATATTATTGATGTATCTTTTTTGTACATGGAACAATAAAAATTATCACCAGCCGTCACCAGCCACTCCAGTAATTGCATTTTTAAGGAATGATTGTATTTTTCATCAATTATTTTTTTGAATTCAATCTTTGATTCCTTTATGTCTAAGAAAGATTAACATAATGTTACCTTTATTACTATAACTAATAAAACGTCAAAATGAATTTTATTTTCAATTAGTCACTAAAATTAAAAATTTCATTGAAAATAACATCAGAAAGTTAATTATTCTGTAATTTATGTAATAACATATTTTTTAATTTATGTTATTACATAAATATAAAATATCCTGTACTATCTTTTGGAGTCTTTTCCGTTTGGTTATTTTAATGCGCATGTCATTAAATGTATAATATATTTTTAAGTAGGTACCTGCCAACTATAAAATGTTTATAAATACATTCAATTTGCGTGTGAGCATTTTTAGCAGGAGTTAATATATAATTAGATTACCTATTGTGTGTAATTACACTAATTACCCCCATTAAACCATTCTACCCCCAATTATCATTATTTAACGTTATTCCCCACTGTCTGGAAAATCCTAAGTATTATTGCTATGTACATCGATAAACAATGTTATGTTTATTGTTTGGGATTCTCCTTCAATTTATGAAGTTATTATAGAGAATCTTTCAAAAATTTTGTAATATTTCATATAAACACTTAAAAACAACACAAACAACCAAATGGTCGAACGCCGAGAGGGATGTCGCGCCAGCCAGCGCTCCAATTTCAGCCACTGTGCGGCGATTGTAACTTGCATGTACAAAATATCTTTTAAATTAAAATAAATGTTAATGCTACTTTTTAAATGATTCGATAATTTTTGTATTTTCTATTTTATTTTCTATGACTGTATGTATGTGTTTAAACAATAAAGTTTAATTGTAATTGTTAATTTAATTTGAATGCGGCGTAGAATCGGCTGGCGTAGAAACGGCCGGTGTAGAAACGGCCGGTGTAGAACCGTCCCGGCGTAGAAACGGCGGCGATGAACTGGCGGCGAAGAACCGGCGGCGTAGAAACGTCCCATTCCCGGTTTGGGAAATTTCGGGAACCATTTATTGGATCACCAACACCTCTGTCATACGTCACATCAAGTGGTTTGCTGTGCTTGGTGACGTAGCAAGGGTGCCTGGATTCGGTTCCATGCCAACTCAGAATGAAACCAACTCAGAACCACCTCAGAAAGGTCATTAAAAGATATGAAAAAATAATTTTAAAATAGCCGGTAACCCTAACCTAACTTAACCTATTTAACCATTTTTTAATCATCACTCTTAATGACCTGTCTGAGGTGGTTCTGAGTTAGTTTCATTATGAGTTGGCCGGTCACCCTGAATTCATGGGGTGAGGTTTGTCTAGATTTTTGCCGCGAATACGTTTGCTTACCTACTGCGTGGCGGACCGGATCGAGAGAGATTGGTTGAGGGAGACATTGTAACCCTTCCAGGCGCACTCCATTAACCCACCGCCTTGCACCGTAATGGGAGGGATGGATTTAAACATTGACCCCCAGTTTCCTACCATTCCTCAAATTTTTTTTCTTCCCAGAACTTCCTTTTCCTAAAAACCCTCCCCACAACATCTCCAAAGAAGACATAGGCCCTGAGAGATTTTTTTGCTCAGGGCCATGATGTGGAGCTAATGAAAAAAATGTATAAATCTTATTCTTTAGAATAAATTATATACTATCACCTCAAGGGCACTTCACTTAGTTATAAAGCTCTCAAAAAACTATCTGTAATAAACGAAGCCGCATAAAAAAAGGATTTAAAAATAAAAAATTTATACGTGATTAGTTTTAGATTTGTGGTATAAAGTATACACAAAAGTTAGAAATTGTACGTAAATGAGCTTTTTCATAATCTTTTTATCGATTTCGTGAAGAGCTGAGTTTGGAATTTCGTACTGATTCACCCTAAAGCCTGATATAGATTGCAGTACTACAGAAGTTTTTATGACTGTAGGGTGATAATCTGATTATAAAGAGCACTTCCTAATAAATGTAATCTTATCAATCTCACAATATCCCCAAATTTTAAAAAGTAACAATTCGTTTGCCATTTCATTTTATACACACCCAACTCATTATCAATTTCCCCATAATAAATTTGATTCAACTGTGATCATTCATTACGCGTAATAAATCCAATTTATCTCAGTATTTTCACAGAATGAAAAGTTGTTTGCCACTATACGCAATATCTTAAGTGAGTTACATTTCACATTAATGTTATCATGTTCCGAACTAGACGCTCATTTGTAGATACTCACCGCAGCATCCAGTCCAGTTTATGTTTTAGACTCACTATCACATGAGGTAATATAATAAAAGTAATAGTAAATACGCGGTATAACTTTAGTCATTTATTTATTTCAAACTTGCGACAATATTTAATTATGATTTCTCAAATATAAAGAGCTATACGAGAATCACCACTCAGAAACAAACCACCATCGAGAATGAAAAGAATGTAGGTACCGCCACAATGTCCATGAAAAAGGGCAGTTAATCAATATTCTCAGAGACAGGTAGGTTGAACTTCAGATCAAACCTTAATTTTTTAAAAACTTAAATTAATAATTAATTGGTGCATTCATTTGAATTGAAAACACCCATCTCCCCGTTAAAATAAGATTTAACTGTTCAGGAACTTTTGGACATATCATCCAAGTTATATAAAAAAACACCTTTCTGTAACATTATCGTTAATCTTAATAGCTGAACCAGTTTTTAAGTGATATTACAATGTTGCTAGATTATACCCTAGTGAAAGTTCTACCTAGAAGTAACTACCTGCATCTAATTTATACGCGCGTCTTAAATAATTTATAACGTATCAGCTTCAACTTATTTGCAATATGAAGAGTTTAATGGCAATCGTTAGGTTCTCACATTTTACCTTTATGCATTTACTATCTACGCTGGAATATAAAAACTGTATCGTCTAGACTTCTAGACATTAGGAGAAAAAAATCAATGGTGTCAATAGTACATACGCTGCTAAAAGAGCATATTAGCAATCCTGATTTTCTGGAACGATTGTCTCCGATAACTTTGAAGGATGGTACTGTATCTTTTGCAGCTTTAAGACATATATTATTGTACTTTAAGACATATATTGATGGTACAATATATTATTATCCAATAACAAAATTAATATAACAGATACACTGAAATATGAATTATTCAAAAACAAATTAAGTCCCTTAAATTGGATAATGACATATTGTACCCTTAATGTTTACCCTTTATGTAATTAATTAATTTACCCTTACTTAAACAGCAATATTTAATATTTAAAAAATTTTTATTGATATTGTCTAAATTGTCTAAATTGTGTACCTACCTAAGATATTTATTTCATTAGTTCTTTGAAAATCGTTTACATAATGAACATTATTATAATTTTTTTGCATGTAAAATACTCCTCCCATAAACACGAACTCCTAGAGCTCAACTTATGGAGTAGTAGAATAAAACATGAATTATTTTGTAATCTTGCATATATTATCATTTTAATGTATAAACAAAAATCTTGAAATAAATAAAAAAATAAATAAAAATATTATAATCAAAGCAAAAAAGGCAAAATCACTCGAATATCCGAAGTCGTCCGTCGTGCGTTGTCGGCTGTCAAATTTCTGTGGCATTCAATGGCTTGCCTATGCCTGTCGTGTGTTGAATAGATTCATTATTTAAAACGAAAAACTATTTATACATAAGGCTGCCTCTCAACTGATGTAATTATCAATGTAATGATGTTAATTGTTTCATTAAAAAGACAAATAACTTAGTTTACATAACTTTATTTATTATATACACAATCTACATGTTTCGTGAACAATGTTCATATCATCAGGGGTAAATGTACAATGAAATTAAAAATTAAATACAGATCACCTATGGAGAGGAAGGGGCAGAAGGAAGGGGGGGAGGAAGTTTATTAGAATTAGGGATTACAATGCCATTTTTATTAAAATAAATAATGCCATCACAAAGTGAAAACCTTTCAGAAAAGTTTTCATTGAAAAATTAATATTAATTAATTGTAAATTTTGTAAAATATAATTGGAAAAACCATTTTTCGCAATAAATAAATTGTCTGAAATTTAAAAAAATCTATTTAATGGAGGACTGAACAACGTATCATTATTAGCTTAGCCACTTATGCTCGTATTGTGCTCTTAAATCTTATTATTTACATCTGTTATTTATTTTTGTCCATTTATTCATCTTGAGTGGTTACCAATCAAGCTAAGTGGTTAGCAAATTAAAAAAGGTTTGTTTTTCGGTAGATGAAGTGTTTTGACTGTATTTCGTCTGTCTGTATTTTTTTGTACGTTCCGTTTCCGTTTCAAGATGGGCACCGTTTTAATGGTTAACAGTGTCAAATGTGAAGTCGTGTTTATTTGGACTTTCTTATTCTTATTTATCAATTTTATAATACCAAGTTACCTACCCGTCAGAAGAAAGTTTGGAAAAAGAGTTGTCATTGATACAGTGACGTTTCTTTTGACAAATTGTATAATTCAAATTAAAATAATAAAATGTTATATAAAATTTATGGTGCATCAATAAATAGCAATGTATGTAATTCCTACTTAAAGATATTTTGATTTCAGAGGAAATTTAGTTTTTTTTTTACATTATCTCCACACAGGAGCTCCTGAGGAAAACAAATCCCACAAGACCCACGTCATATTGGGGTTGCGTGTGGAGGGTATTTTTACGGTAAGGAAGGAGAAGAATTTCCCCCTCCGCGGTGCAAGGCGATGATGGGTCGAAAGAGTCCAGCTGGAGAGATTAAAAGATCTCCGTCTACCAGTTTCTCCAAATCCGGTCTGCCACGTAGTAGATGGGCAAAGCATCCCCCACCAAGAACTAGACATACCTCACCCCATTAGCCCGGGCTTCACTGCTAAGTCATCAAACATAACCAAACTCTTGGGGTGACCTATGGCAGGAGCGTTGGTTATCGAATAAATGGTATTGATTTAATGAATCAGATAAAATTAGAATCATACTTTTTTAAGCTTTAGTTCTACTGCTAACAAAAAACAGGCTAAAAAATTCGCGTTTTCGGAAAGTTGGCTTTCAAAATCATGTTTAAAATACAAATATCTAATAATGTTTTGGAACCGAACTTGAAAACAGCGCAACAATCGGATCTGATAGCTGTTCAGAAATATTTTGTGTACATGAGAGTACAAATATTTATATCGCATAGTTTATTTTATTTGTTTATCATTTGAAATATAATAACAACTTCAGCATTGCAACAGCCATAAACAATGGCCACGGTCAATGGCACAGCAATTTTCTTGTTAGGGCCGTCATTACCAATCGCGAAATTAATGTAACTTGTGACCCAGAAAGCTGCGCGCAAATAATACCCCAGTATAATATTATTCAAAGTTCACTGCAAAGGCCGATACGTAAATTTACGTAATCAGAGACAATTGAGGCCCGGGAATACCTATCTGCACAACGATCTGGTACCTTAGGAGCGTAGACTTTGAACAAATTATTTGCATCGATTGCAATCTGTTTGTTATTTATCTAAAGAATTCTGCTGATGTAGTTCAATCGATCTGGAAACAAATGGAGCGGAGATGAGTGTATATTATTGTGTCGGAAACCGGTTAATGTATTTATTAAGGGTCTGGTTATTTTAGGATTTCCGCGTTAAATGATGGAATTTGGTTTATTTGAAGAGTATTATGTTAACATCGTCAAAACATCGAGGGCACTTTTAAAATCCGGTAAAAGGAAGGATAAATAATATTATAAATAATACTTCTAATATAATATAGCATTAAAAATGTACACTACTCCTCCAGACACAAGCTAATGCTTCCATGGAGAGTGGTATTAAGATATTTGAACATGAACATGTACGAAAATTATTACATCATCTAAATGTACATTATTAACATTAACATTTTCACGTAAACGTCACCAAATCAGCTACACTTACCATCTGAACCATGATCCCCTTCAACGAGAAGAAAAAGTCAGAGACCTTGGAGTATTACTTGACTCTAAATTTCTATTTAAAGATCATATTGAACACATCTTAGAAAAAGCCTACTACAAACAACTGGGCTTCATTATTCGCGTCACAAAACCATTCTACATGAACTACTATATATGGCATATGTAAGGTCTCATCTCGAATTTGCGTGTGTCATTTGGAATCCTCAATACCAAACTTATATTAACCGAATTGAAAATATTAAAAAAAAAATTTGAAACACCTGCCGTATCGTTTTCAAAATCATCAGTGTAACCCTATTGCTCTTTACAAAAGGAGGAAAATTTTTGATGTACTGTTTCTGTTCAAAATTGTGAAGTGCCTCATTGACTCGCCAGCTTTGTTCGAAAGAATTGCATTTCGTTGGCCTGAACGCAATACCAGATCGAACACCTTATTTCATATACAACATTTTAAATCGAAATACGCACAAAACTCCTTGCTCGGGCGTATCTGCCAAACTTATAATGCCCTTAGAGATATTGACATTTTCCATTGTACCCTTCAATAATTTAAAATCAAACTAACCGTCCAATGTACTTAAATGAAAACTATTATTTCTTGTTTATTATTTTCTTTTTAATAACTTTTTACTTAACACTATGTACTATTATTTTAAACAACTACTGGAAACTATTATTTCTGTATTAATTATTATCACCTTTTTGATAATTTTTTACAAATTGCTCACACTATATACCTACTATAATTGTTTAATTACCACTTGATTCATAATCTCATAATCATTAACCTGTTTAATCACAGCAGACCCTAGTTGTCCCAATAGATCATATGCCGTTATAATCACAGGAGACCCAGATTGTCCCAGAGCGACCGTGCTTTATTAAAAGTTAGATATCTCTCTTCACTCTAAAAATTTGTGATTTCTTTTATGTTAGAAAGCGAAAGAAATAACGCTTCTCTTTTCCGTAGCAATATATGAGCTATATTGTTCAAATATTTTACAAATCCGATCATAAGGAACGATTTTTTTCGCGCCAATTTATGACGTAACGCTGATTTTCAAAGCGCGGTTCCACCCAACAAAAAACTGTTTTTAATAAAAAATAAGTCGAAATATTCAGCTTAGCTCACTTATATTTGTTAATCAATATATTATCTACGTGTTTATGTTAAGTTTCATTAGTATTGGCTAAACAATAATGTAATAATCACATATAGAAAATTTAAAATTTCTAAAACCACTGCAAACCCATTTTTAAATTTATCATAACTAATTGAATTTCCTGTATTTGATGGATATTTTTATGCATATCGTAGAAACATATATTTCTATTCATTATTCAAGAAAAACAACAACTAAATATTATAAACTGAACTTAACTGGTTTAAATTATGTTCACTACTTTATGTACAACTACTTTATACATAACTGTATGCTTCCTAAATAAACATAAATAAAAAAATATATTTTATATGCTAAAATAAAATAAAAATGTATAATTGAAGAAGATGATAACACTATCATTGCAGATAACAATTCAGCCATAGCCACCTAAGTCAAACCGTCATAATTGTCAATTTCATATTTTGCAAATTTCAAAATAAATATAATATCATGGGCAACTACCTTTTTCATTAGTAACAATCATTCTAAGAAATGGTTTGTAACTTAGATAGCGTCTCGGATAAATATATCCGATTTTATTTTTATGGAATTTGCACTGACCTTTTTATAAAAGTCTAAATTAATATTTAATTTTTTACAAGATCAACTCTTGTTGAATATTTAATTTTTTTCAAGAACAAATCAATTTTATAAATTTTTAAGGTTATTCCCATCAACGTAATATATCATTGAAGTAGAACATAATACTAATAATCTAAATGAAAATATGAAAGAGAACAAAACACAGAAAAATAGAAAAAAGATTACGATGGTCTTTTAGAAGACAGGAAAAAGGTATTGAAAAGACCCGTATTGTAGGAGGGAGGAAACACAGACAACACAGTCCTAATTGCGACCATTATATTTTTCTGTGTCTTGTTCTCTTCCATATTTTCGTTTAGATTATTAGTGTTATCTAAATAGGTTAAATTTAAAAAAATACATATGTATACATTGTAAAACTAACGGAAGTAATGGTCACCTACTAAAGGCACTGCCTGTGTAGGTAATATAACAAAAATGTCTAATATAATAAAATACTAAAATATAGCATCAAGTGAAACATGAAGGTTTACAAATAATTTGAAGGAAGAATTTTTTTTAACATCTGAATCATTCAACGGTAATTTAATTTTAATTCTTTTATGTAATTTGTCGATTTATTTGTCATTTTAATTAGTTTTGGTACAATATTAAATTTACGACGATTAATATAACTACTTTATATTTATTTGCCTTGGTGTAAAATACAGTATTAATCCTTTTACTAAGTTTTTTTTTAAATTTTTTGGAAATTATTTTTCTGGTTCTCTTTTTAATCATACAAATGAATCGACATTGACAATAACTAATACATGCAAATGACTTCGAAGATGATTTTTTTTATTCAATATTACATAATTTCAAAGAAAGCACCAACTCTACTTCTATGGATATTTGTAATAATATTAAGGATAAACCGTATTTTCTATAAATCATGCATTGTGGCATAGGCCCTGAGGGAAATTATTTTCCTCAAGGCCTCCTGTGTGGAGTTAATGTAAAAAAAAATTGTCCAAAAAAATCTGTAAAACGGAGTTATAGAAGTTTTCCCTCTTGACCGCCCGTTAGCATTTTTGCAATCGGCAATAAACGAATCAACTACTGAATATAAAACGGAGTGTAGTGAAATTGATAATAAATAATAATATTATTATAAAATGAAACAATGCAACTTTGTATAAACCACTTATTAAATGTGCAAATCCGACCGGTTTCGGAACAAACGTTCCTTCGTCAGGGAAAGCTTATACTAATTTGACAGTTTAGAACAATGTTTTATTAGGGTAGGGGTGGAGCCGTTGTTAGTTAATAATGTAGATTGGGTGGGTAGGTATTAGTGTAGAGTGGGTGGGTAGGGGAACAAATCCATGATTGGGCTATATGACAATATTTTTTGTTTGTTGATAATAGATTCATTATTTTAAAGGGATTTTTTAATTTCCAAAGCTTCTAAGTTATCTAAACGTTTTCCTTTATGTTTAATATGAAGAATATTTATCCCTGTGTTTTTTTCAAAACTATGGTTATTTTCAATGATATGGTTAGCGAACTCAGAAAAATTATTATTATTAAGACACCTTAAATGTTCTTTGATTCTGATTTCAAAATTACGAGTTGTTTTTCCAATATAACATTTAAGGTGTCTTAATAATAATAATTTTTCTGAGTTCGCTAACCATATCATTGAAAATAACCATAGTTTTGAAAAAAACACAGGGATAAATATTCTTCATATTAATCATAAAGGAAAACGTTTAGATAACTTAGAAGCTTTGGAAATTAGAAAATCCCTTAAAAATAATGAATCTATTATCAACAAACCAAAAATATTGTCATATAGCCCAATCATGGATTTGTTCCCCTACCCACCCACTCTACACTAATACCTACCCACCCAATCTACATTATTAACTAACAACGGCTCCACCCCTACCCTAATAAAACATTGTTCTAAACTGTCAAATTAGTATAAGCTTTCCCTGACGAAGGAACGTTTGTTCCGAAACCGGTCGGATTTGCACATTTTATAAGTGGTTTATACAAAGTTGCATTGTTTCATTTTATTATAATGGATAACCACAAAGTAATAGCTACATTAAAAAAAAAAAAAAAAATAATAATATTATTATTAATTATTATTTTTAATTGTTAAACTAACGTTTAAGACAAGATTTTTATGCATAGCACAAAGGGTAAGAATTATTATTAGCAATAATTATCAGCCTGAAACACTCATCCACATTGAAAAATCTTCCGAGAAAAGATACATGAAGCCAACGGGACTTGAACCCGTACCCTTCTGATTTTGCCGATCAGCTGCTCTCCTAATTGAGCTATGGCGGCTTATCTTATACCCGCCAAATGATTCAATATATACTAGTGTTTCATTCAACAATTACTGCTTAATATATTTTTTCCACCTGAAAACAACCAACTTTATTTTTGCGAGAGAGACACTGTTAGTGTTAAATCCGTCGCTAGGTGGCGTCGAAACAAACTATGTCTTCATTTATTGGGGAAATACTTAAACTTGTCAAATAATTATTAATTATAATGTTAACAATTATTATAAGCAATAATTATCAGCCTGAAACACTCATCCACATTGAAAAAATCTTCCGAGAAAAAATACATGACGCCAACGGTCTCGTTGGCGTCATGTATTTTTTCTCGGAAGATTTTTTCAATGCGGATGAGTGTTTCAGGCTGATAATTATTGCTTATAATAATTGTTACCCTTTGTGCTATGCATAAAAATCTTGTCTTAAACGTTAGTTTAACAATTAAAAATAATAACTTATAATGTTATAATAATTGTTACCCTTTGTGCTGTGCTTAAATTCTTGTCTTAAACATTAGTTTATCAATTAAAAATAATAATTAATATTTGAAGAGTTAAAGTATTTCACCAAAAAATGTAGGCATAATTTGTCTCGACGCCACCTAGTGGGAGATTTAGCACTTACAATTTACAATGTCTTTCCCAAATAAAAATAAAGTTGGTTGTTTGCAGGTGGAAAACGTAATAAGCAGTAAGTGTTGAATGAAACACCATATATATTGAATTATTTGGCTGGTAGGAGATAAGCCGACCTAGCTCAGTGGATAAGAGCAGTTGACCGGAAATCAAAAGGACGCGGGTTCGTGTCCCGTCGGTGGCATGTACCTTTCCTTGGAGATTTTTTCAATGTAGTTTGTGTTTGAGTGTTGTGAGTGTTTCAGGCTAATGATTATTACTTAAGATAATAATGACTTCCATGTCATTTTGAAAGAAACCCACTCTAGTCATAACGTTTTAGCCTTTTTTTCTAGCCCATTTGGTACAAGCACTCTGTCTCTATTACACTGCCTGACACCTTATATCGCCATCAAATTTGATCGAATTGAAAATCTCGCTTAATCTTTTTGGAGAATATTAGCGACTCTCAAACGAATATTTGAAACCAAATTTGAAAAAAACTCGGTCTCATCTAGAAATTGAAACCAGGACCTTAGCCTTGCCTGCTCTAACCACTGAGGCAATTCAGTCCTATCCTCTTCAGCCATATTTAACTATAATAAAAAAACACATAAATTTGTTTAAGACCACTTTTATTTTAAAACACTCTACCGGTTTCAGAAGCACCCTTCCTTCGTCAGGAGAATATTATAACTAAACTATGATACAGAATGTTAGGTGTTTGAGTGGGAGGTGAGCAAAGGGGTGGGGGTAATTGCGGAATTTCCGGAAAGAACAGAGCGGTTAATTGGAAAAATATTTAGAATGAGACTGAAAGATAAATTAATTTGGTTATTCTTATTTACGCACCAGATTTAAATGTCCGGGTTTAATTTTCCCCACAGGAAAAACTAAACCCTTTCACACACTTCCCAAATGATCATCTGGTCAATCCACGTTATGCAATTGCACTATATGTATTATAATTACAAAACAATACAAGAACAACATGTCAAACTACCAGAGACCAGATGGGAAAATAATTCACCGACTCCAGATATTTTCATATCAGAGGGTTCGGCTCTGTGGAATTCCTAATTGAACCTATAAATCCTACTGATCCCTCAATATAAATATTTAAAAAATCTTTTGTAATCCTACATGTATTTAAAATTACGGATTTTTGCATTTTTATGTATAAATTCTTTGACAAATCTAATACGCCTAAATTTTGAATCAGAGACCTAGGTATAATGCCAGTAGCCGAAATAACAAATGGTAATATTTTTATATTCCGAGAATGCCAAATTCTTTTAATCTCATTTCCTAAATCTGTGTATTTTCTAATTTTTTCAGAAACAGTTTTTTGAATATTACAGGAATTTGGAATAGCTACATCAATGATATAAGTTATTTTTTTAATTTTGTCATGTAAAACTATATCAGGTCTATTATGACTAATTGTTCTGTCTGTTAGTATAGTTTTATCATAATATATTTTATAAAATTCATTTTCTAAAAATGAATTTGGTTCATATTCATAATATGGTACTATATAACGGCAGTCAATCAAGTTATGTTTAATTACCAAACTTTGGTGGATTATTTTTAAAACCTGATTGTGCCTAAATGTATACTCGGACGGCGCTAATATAGAACATCCCGATATAATATGTTCTATAGTTTCCGGAAAAGCCAAACATTTTCTACATAAATCATCAATTTGATTTATATCTTTGATTATATGCTTCCTATAATTTTTAGTATTAATGACTCTATCTTGAATGGCAAGCATAAATCCTTCTATTTCTGCGCTCAACTCTCCTATACTCAACCATTTGTTTGACGAAAGTTTGTCAACATACGTTTGGTTGAGATAATTGAAGTGTTTTGCATGAATAATTTTATTTGACCAGGAATCTAATAATTCCTGGTTAGTATTTATAAGAATGTTGGCATTCTCGTCATATAAATTTAAAGGTGTAATGTTTCTATCTGCCTTACAAATTATTTTGTGCATTTCTGAGCTATTAGCTTTCCTATGGAAAAAATTTCTAAGCATTTCTACCTGATTGTGTTTCAAAGATGTTATTTTGACTACACCTCTACCTCCTAAATTTCTAGGTAAATTAATTCGTTCTATAGCTGAATTTGGATGATGGCAATTAAACTTTGTTAACGTTGTTCTAATTAATCGTTCTAAACTATCTAAATCTGTATTGGACCATTTAATTATGCCAAATGAGTACGTTAATAAAGGTATTGCCCAAGTATTTATTGCTTTTACTAAATTTTTAGCAGATAGATTGCATTTTAAAATTTTTCTGATCCTAGTTTGAAATTTAATCCTAATATCATTTTTAATACTAGTGTGATCTAATCTATTCGATTGCGGGTATCCTAAATATTTATAAACCTCATCCCCTTTCATACTTTTAATTTTGAAATTTCTAAATATACCCTCGTCTCCATCTACAATTTTGCCTTTCTCTATATGGATCGTTTTACATTTATCTAAACCAAAAGTCATTTTAATATCATCTGAAAAAATTTTAACTACCTTAATAATTTTTTCTAAATTTGATTCAGAATTTGAAAATAATTTTATATCATCCATATATAATAGATGTGAAACTATACTACTCTCTCTTGTATTACCCTTAATTTTTATTCCAAACTTGCTTTTAATTAACATTTTAGACATAGGATTCAATGCTAAGCAAAACCAAAGAGGACTCAATGAGTCTCCTTGAAAAATCCCTCTTTTTATTGAAATGCCCGGTACTACTATTTTCTTACCTTTTAAATTTACTAGTAAATCTGTATTCCAAAAGGACATAATATTTTTCAAAAAGCTAATTATAATACTAGCATTATTATTTAGGGGTTTTATGATTTCTAGTGCTTCTAAATTATCTAATTTTTTGCTTTTATTGTTACGGTGAAGAATTTTAACCATTGTGTCCTTATTAAAAGTGAGGTGATTAGCAAACTCTGAAAAATTATTATTATTTAAGCATCTTAAATGTTCGGTGATTCTAATGTTTACATTTCTAGTTGTTTTACCTATGTAGAACGAAGGACCATCATTGCAACATAGTTGGTAAATGCCCGAGTGGCTTAATTTATGATCTCTATCTTTAGTATTTTTTAGTAATTTACCTAAATTGTTATCAGTATAGAACGCGGGCTTAATGTGGGCAGGTAAGTTTTTTGTACTAAGTGAAGAAAAGTTGGATATATATAAAATTCTGCGCCATTGAACGGGATTTATTATTTTATTATAATTTTCAGGTGTACCAAATAAAAATGAATTATATTTTTGAATGTAGCTATTACTTTGTGGTTATCCATTATAATAAAATGAAACAATGCAACTTTGTATAAACCACTTATAAAATGTGCAAATCCGACCGGTTTCGGAACAAACGTTCCTTCGTCAGGGAAAGCTTATACTATATATATACTTATACTATATATAAGTGGTTTATACAAAGTTGCATTGTTTCATTTTAAAAATGTATTAGTTGAAATGAGTTTAAGTTTCTTATTTAGGATTTTATCAATTAAATTTGTGGAATAACCATTATTTAGAGCAATTTGTTTAATTTTTGAAAGTTCAATCGCGAAATTAACAGACGATAGAGGGATTTTTACTAGCTGTTTACTTTTGAATAACCAAATGAATTTATCTTTCAGTCCCATTCTAAATATTTTTCCAATTAACCGCTCTGTTCTTTCCGGAAATCCCGCAATTACCCCCACCCCTTTGCTCACCTCCCACTCAAACACCTAACATTCTGTATCATAGTTTAGTTATAATTTTCTCCTGACGAAGGAAGGGTGCTTCTGAAACCGGTAGAGTGTTTTAAAATAAAAGTGGTCTTAAACAAATTTATGTGTTTTTTTATTGTAAATTATGGCGAGCCACAAAGTTAGCGCTTTTTACAAATATATTTAACTATATCACACTTCGACCATGAACCACCAACATTAACTTCATGTTATTAACGCATATTTTTATTGGCTGCTATCTTTATGTAAGATTGCAAGTTTCTTCCAGAATTAAATGCAATCTAGTTTTGAGAGGCGGGTATGAGTACCGCCGCCCCGGGAACCATTTATTGGATTACCAACACCTCTGCTATAGGTCACCCCAAGTGGTTCGCTACGTTTGGTGACTTAGCAGGGGTGACCGGGTTCATGGGGTGAGGTTTGTTCAGATCTTGGCGGCGGATGCATCTGCCCACCAACTGCGTGGCAGGCCGGATTGGGAGAGTCTGGTTTAAGAAGACCTGTAGACTCTCCAGCAGGTCTATCGGAACATCGCCTTACCCGCAGAGGGGGGGGGGATTGATTCATTCGTCCGTCACTCTTTGACACACTGACCCCCAGATTCCTACCCACCCATCATACCTTTTCCTTCCCACGACTTCCTCTCCTTCTTTTCCCTAGAAACACCCTCCACACAGCGTCCCCAAGATGACATAGGCCCCGAGGGGAATTATTTTCCTCAGGTCCTCCTATGTGGAGCTAATGTAAAAAAATAAAATAAAAGATCTAGATAGTTTCTTGAATAAATATATATTTTTATTTTTTATTTTAACGTGTGAAATCTATTGACTTAATGAGTAAAATTTCAAATTATAATATTTAATTATGAAAGGCTAATATAAATAATTCTTAAAAGAAAATTGGAAACACAAGTATCAGAAAAAGATTCAATTACGGTGAATCGAATTACTGCATTTACGCCAACATCGCAGTTTGTTATGCTTTTCTTCTTTGTAGAAAACAGTTTCGTATAATTTCAGCGAATAACTTTCATTAATACAGTTTTATCAATCATGAGATAACTAAATACTATCAGCTAAAAAGCAATCCATCAAACGCCGGCTTTAACACCTACTTGTGATAATATATGAAACTAACCAAACTTGAATGAAATTAAAAACTACTTTTTATTTTTTTCATTTCAATCATGAAATACTCGAAAATCGGTGGCTAACAAACACTTTGTAAATCGTTTGAGAAACCGGACCTAGTATTTAACATTCAATTATAACTATAAATTATGTAAATGTAGAGGCGTTTAAATTGGGATCTTTAAATTCATCGCACTCCACTCACATTAGTTATCTTTTAATCTATGGAAGAAAGTAAGCGTTGATAATTTTAAAAGTAGAATATTATTTTCAACAGATTTTCTAGTGATAGTAATAGTTTAGATTTCATTGAAATAAACGAATTGTGCGAACACGCAGATCGCCCTGAAATATCACGAAACAAATTCCAAGCGTAGCGTTGCTCGAAACGGTCAAAGCCTTTTTGAAGTGAAAACTTATTTAGCACGGTTGTGATTTGAAACTAGATGAAACGGAAGCGAGCCACACTAAAATGAGATACACACAAACACCTATAGGATTTAGCCTGCGAGATAATGAGAAAGCAATTAAATATTTATTCTATTCACGCGTATTCGGTTCCAGTATACTATGATAAATTCAATGTCCCACGTATGTCCTCTTTAGCGTAGTGATATAAATCGCCTGATGAATCTGCGCAGGCGTTCAGCCGACCGGGGGTTGAATCTTACGAAATGCAAGAATAAAGTATTTTTATTTTTGTAAAATCAATATCCAATCTTCAAATCACTCCAAAGTGAACAGGCAAAATGAAACAACATCGAGCCACTCTGAAGAAGAAACCACAAATACGAATAAGATGACCAAATGTATAGCAAAAGCTGCACTGCAATTCGACGACAAAAATATGGAAAAATCATCCTTCAGATTGTTAAAAAAAGTGCTTCGTAGTCTCCTCACTCTTGTCTACTAAGTTTTCTGAAGGTTTCACTTCTACCGCGTGCGAATTGCGCACTCTAATTTTTTAATGTGAATACTTCACAAGAGTCCCAGCTGCTCCTGTCTGGAGCCATTTAGACTATGACATCCCCAATTGGGGTACATTGTGAGGCTGAAGGTAGGAGATAGGGAAGAAGAAGTTGCGGAAGCACCTGATTATTCAGATCTGGTCACCAAACACGGCCAAAGCCATTTTAGCAAAGTTTCAATTTCGAATGGTGGTCTTACACCAGGGCAATACTGAGAGTATATTCCACTCTGGAACCTGCTTCAAATTCACTACATGTTATTTTAAATTAATTCATTGTTAAATAACACGAATTAATCAAATAAATTTTATTCGATCTTGTGACCTTCGGATTGCGAGTCAAGAGCCTTACCCCTCGACCACGGAGGCTATCAAAGCATTGTTTAGTGGCCAGATCTGAAGGGCCAGGTACTTCATAACCTTCCTCTTACCCATCTCCTTCCACTACTCACTTCTTTTAGGAAGGGTTGGAGGTGCACTGGCTCACTGAATCTAAACAGTTAAGCCCATTGGGACTAGAGCTTGGCAAATGGTGTTCTTTCACAAGAACCATACTTAGAACTGAAACTCGTTCTATATGTTTAGAAATCGGTTTTGTGTCTGACATGCGTAACTCTGGTTTAATGAATCTAGAACTCGAAACTGCTTTGAATTTGAGTTTTTTTCAAAATTGGAACGGTTTGTTTAAACAATTAGACAAGTGATTAAGTACCTACCTAAAGTATAAAATTTTTAACATAAAATTATTTTAATTACCTTCATCAAAATTGGAAGGGATTTGCCGAGAATTCGAGAATTTAGACCATCTGCGATAGTATTTAATAGGTTTATATAGTATCTACCCGTGAAAAATCATGGGATATTGTAATCAAAATTTTGAAAAACACATTTAAATGGATTTTCTGGCTCTATCCTACCGACTTTCTTTTGAGTATGCTCGGAATGAACCATTTACGGTTCAGAAGGGATTTACACCTTGCTATGCATCTCTTCAGATTGATTCGCGGATGGTTTGAAAACTCAGCTATCTTGGAGAGCATTCATCTTAATGTTCCCGATGGTTATTTATTTATTCATCTTTATCTTCGCCATCGACAGCACAGACTGTTCTATCTTCCGGCCTGCAGGACTAACTTTCCAATGGTCATGCCGGTCGGGAGAGCAATCTTGCTGTGGAACAGAATTAATTCGGATATCGACATATTTAGCGTTACTGAAGCTGCCTTTAGAAGGCAAGCTCTATTAAGGCTCTGCAACCGGGCTCGAAAAGAAGAAGATGGAGAAATACGAAATCACAAATGTTAGAGAAGAGCGCTAACATTTACAGTGACAAAATCGATGCGAAAATTGCGAAAATGTTTAATAAAACACGACTCGTTTAAAAGAGAGCAAAAATATCACGGGCATTATCTTAAACAGCATTTAAAGAAACTGTAAATTTTTTCATACATATAACTTTTAAAATAACTGAAACAAACGTGTTTATAATAATTTTTGGAGCATACTTTGCGGTTTTTTTCTATCGAGGGAATTTTATATAATTTGCGTTTCGGGGCGGCCACAGTCTAGATATTATCTTCAAGAAAACTTACCGTGTTTAAGGGAAATATGTAATAAATCGGAAGAAATCCGGGTTGCGGGCCCTTAATGCTTGTATAGTTTTTATGCCTACCATTGATGTTCTATGTAATACTGTTACAAATGTATTTTAAAAACACATTAAAATGCTAAATTTTGTAATGTTTTTGAAAGAATAAACAAAATGAATTGAATTGAATTTCTCAATTGTTATTTACATAAAAAGTTCTAATATTGAAAATGACATTTAAATTCAAAGCCAATTTGAGTTCATTGAACTTGCATAATTTCATACAGGAATAACGCAAATCTGGCAACTGAAATTAATAATTCTAAAAATTTTGAAAATAAGAAATAGATTCAAAGCACATTTGAGTTCATTGAACGTGAATAATTTTATTCAGGAATAAGGCACAGCACAGACCACCGAAAAAGTAGATATATTTGATTCCATATTTTTTTAATTTTACCGACGAATGCGCAAATGATAATGCAGCCACTAATCAATCAATCAACTTAGACTTGATAAAATTTAATTTAATCCGTTTTCAAATCTTTGTCTGGTGAAAGTATCAATTAGTTTGTGAATGCATACAAGTAAATGACATATGACAAAAAATGGGCAAACTGGTTTAGATTTCGATGCATCTCTTCACTTTGATAAAGAAACGAGATGCCGGTTAATAAAAGCGAGTGTAGTTATTTACAATCACCTTATCTACTAACAGATTTGGATATACATTTTTTTATAAATATTTTTTAACTGTAAGTCGATGACCCTAGTTATAAAAAGCTCATTTAACACGACTACGCCTTGTACAAAATATTTTAAATTGTAAAAACGTTTAGTGAAATTAAACTTAATATTTTGTTATCATTAGTAAAAAAATATCATATTTTTGCCTTTCAAAAAAATAGTGGGGGTATCACAAGGATCAGTATTGGGTCCGATGATTTAACTTATGAGTTTATTTATTTACGCCCAACTGCGATTTAACATTTTACGTATACTTTAAGCAATGTTTTATTGAAGGAATTGCTGAAGTCTCCCGTAGCTCTGGCTTTGTATAAAATTTCTCAAAATCAACGAATAAATTTAGCCTAGACAACAGACGTTCGTGCTCTATTGATAAAACATTCTCTTGGAATGCTTGTACGTGCCTGAAAACTTCTCTAAAATTACCCTTTGATAACCTTAAAAAGTTTTTTAGTGCACCCGTCTTCCCAAATGTTAAGAATGTAAAAATAAGAAATTTTGTACTGTAAGTGAAAAATTATTCCGTCGTACAATAGTTTATTGTAAAAGAGCTATTTTAAACATAATTTGCCTCAGGGCCTATGTCATATAAGGGGATACTGTGTGGAGGGTCTTTTTGTGAAGGAAAGGAAGAAGAGGAAGTTCTGGGAAGTAAAATAGAATGAGGAGCGGGTAGGAATCTGGAGGTCAGTGTATCCAGGAGAAACAGAAGAATCCATCCACCCAACTGCGGTACAAGGTGACGGGTCGAGAGAGTCCGGCTGGAGAGGTCAAAAGGCCTCCCTCACCCGGTCTCTCTGAATTAGGCCCGCTACGCAGTAGGTGGGAGGCGAGAATCCGAGAGGCGGTACCCATACCAGCCTCCCAAATTGAGGAGATATGTACAATAACATGTTGATAACATGTTGGTAATTTGTTGACACATGATGATAATTTTTTGTTAACATGTCTTTTTCGTATGGGGAAATTTGAGTGCACATTTTTCACAACCTGTCTTTACTGATTTTTTAATACCATTCACTCTCGTACCTTCCACAATCCCCATTGACTGCAAAGTTCCAATAGCTAAATTAACCTATCGTTCTCATATTTTAACATTCTCCTTCTGGTCCCTGGTATAATCATTAAGTCACAATCTAACCTGAGTTGTTCATAAACAAGTTCAAACAAAAAGTCTTAAAGCATTAGCCCAAAGCATGTCACCACTACAAAAATATCTGTTTTATTTATATTACGGGAGGTACGTAGCCAATTTGTCCAGCGTGTAAAACATAAATGAGAAAAAAAATGATAAAAATGGCCTGTTTAAATAACATGAAGCAAGTTTTTCACTGTCCGATGACTTAACAAATAAAATTCCTAAAACGCCAAATCATATCGCATAAAAGAAATTTCATTCACAGGTAGATACACGACTTTCTTCTCAGGTTTCATTGATTCATTTTAAACGCGTTTATCTGCTTATTAAATTTTAATTAGTTCCAAATTCCAGATGTTGAAGCCATTTTCGAAATTATATTGACGGACAAGAAGCGACTTTAATCCGGTAAGATTTTGGGTTTTGGTGTTGTGCACATGTTACTTTTAAGAAAGTAAAATTTATTTAGAAATCTAGAAAATTTGAACCGGGTAAAATTATTTCTATGTAGGTATTCTTATTCGAATTAATACTACCATTTTTATCATGTTTACAGCTAAAATTTGTATCATGTTTACAGCTAAAATTTGTTTCATGTTTACAGTATAAAATTAACTCCAGGGTTGTACAATAAGTTAAAGCACTTACTAGCCTTTTCTAAAGAAGCATGCTTTTAAATGTATTCTGTAATACGGATTTTGTGTTATAAATCGTGTGCATAAGAATCTAGACGTTATTTTGGCTCCCTAAAGTTAACCCTCAAATTCAAAAACATTGTTACAGCATTAAATTTAAATGTTATGTAATTGTTACGTTATGCAAGTTTTTAGTTTTATTTTTGTGACAGACGTTTCGGTTTACAAGGTCATTTTCAAATTGTGGTTAAACCACTTTTAGACTACTTATTAAAATGATGAAAAAATTGATTTTTTACAAAAAGCTTTATTGGATAACCAACACCTCTGCCATAGGTCACCCCAAGTGGTTCGCTACGTTTGGTGATTTAGCAGGGATGCCCGGGTTCATGGGGTGAGGTTTGTCTAGGTCTTGGAGGCGGATGACCAGGACATACTGAACCCCAGATTCCTACCCACCCCTTAAACCCTTTTCCTTCCCAGAACTCTCCTCTCCTTCCTTTTCTTAAAAAAAACCCTCCACACAGCATCCTCAAAGATGAAATAGGCCCGGAGGGAAATTAATTTCCTCAGGGCCTCCTGTGTGGAGCTCATGTAAAAAAAAAAAAAAGCTAATCCATTACAATTTGGGAGGCGGGTGTGGGTACCGCCGCCCCGATAACCAACACTTCTGCCATAGGTCACCTCAAGTGGTTCGCTTGGTGACTTAGCAGGGGTGCCCGGGTTCATGGGGTGAGGTGTGTCCGGGTCTTGACGGCGGATGCGTCTGCCCGCCAGCGGCAGACCGGATCGGGAGAGAATGGTTGAGGGAGTCCATTGACTTCTCCAACTGCACCCTCTCGGAACATCGCTTTGCACTGCAGTGGGAGGGATGGATTAATGCTTCCTTCACTCATTGACATACTGACCCCAGATTCCTACCCACCCCTAATAACCTTTTCCTTCCCAGAAATTCCTCTCCTTCATTTCCTAAAAAGACCCTCCACACAGCATCCCCAAAGATGACATAGGCCCTGAGGGGAATTATTTTCTTCAGGGCCTCCTGTGTGGAGCTAATGTATAAAAAAATTACATACCAAAAGAAAAAGTATTAGAAAAATGAAACAATACAACTTTGTATAAACCACTTATATAATGTGCAAATCCGACCGGTTTCGGAACAAACGTTCCTTTGTCAGGGAAAGCTTATACTAATTTGACAGTTTCGAACAATGTTTTATTATGGTAGGGGTGGAGCCGTTGTTAGTTAATAATGTAGATTGGGTGGGTAGGTATTAGTGTAGAGTGGGTGGGTAGGGGAACAAATCCATGATTGGGCTATATGACAATATTTTTTGTTTGTTGATAATAGATTCATTATTTTTAAGGGATTTTTTAATTTCCAAAGCTTCTAAGTTATCTAAATGTTTTCCTTTATGATTAATATGAAGAATATTTATCCCTGTGTTTTTTCAAAACTATGGTTATTTTCAATGATGTGGTTAGCGAACTCAAAAACATTGTTCTAAACTGTCAAATTAGTATAAGCTTTCCCTGACAAAGGAACGTTTGTTCCGAAACAGGTCGCATTTGCACATTATATAAGTGGTTTATACAAAGTTGTATTGTTTCATTTTTCTATAATGGATAACCACAAAGTAATAGCTACATTCAAAAAAGAAAAAGTATTAGATTAAATTTGTTTAAACAATTAAAAATCACTTCTTCAAACCTTGCAAATACATTTTATGGCGTCATTTTACAAAGTTATTGGTTTTACTTTAATTATAAATCAATTAATAACTGTCAACAAATTACGATTAAATATATATAAAAAAATCGGTATTTCACCTTTGTGAAGCGCCTGTGAAGTTATTTTTCATCAAAGCGAAACCAAAAATTCATCTGTTCAGAAATTCTTATCTATAAATAATATATAAGTATATGTATATATATACATATATATATATTTTTTTACATGAGCCCACACAGGAGGCCTTGAGGAAAATAATTACCCCCAGGGCCTATGTCATCTTTGGGGATGCTGGGTAGAGGATTTTTTTTAAGGAAAGGAAGGAGAGGAGAATTCTGGGAAGGAAAAGGGTTTAAGGGGTGGGTAGGAATCTGGGGTTCAGTGTGTCCTGGTCATCCGCCTCCAAGACCTAGACAAACCTCACCCCATGAACCCGGGCACCCCTCCTAAATCACCAGACGTACCGAACCAGTTCCCATCCACAATAAAATTATAGGCCTCATTTAAGAGCATCCCGTAGTTTGTAGGTACCTATATTCTATTATACATTTTTTTTAAACATAGAAGTTGATGTCTTACTATGACGCTTTCGTTATTAACCATGTTTAAAAAATATTAAATACATATATCATCAAGCCTGGCTCAACCAGACCAACTCTTATTAAACAATTGATTGATTTTTGATAACGAACATTTTTAATCATTTTTTTTGTATTGTCTTAGCATGACTTGGCTAAAACCTTTGGTAAGTTAACTGTGTTTGAATTGAGCGCCGCGCCAAGTCTGTAGTGTAGAGCATCGACATATGCAGTATGTAGTACCGCGAACAACTTAAGAGAGTTCAAGAATGGTCTTTTTTATCAGACCAGGTATGAAAACTATTTTTTCATGTGATTTTACGATATGTACATTAAATAAAATCCGTTCTTTTTTTTCAATTTTTTACCTGGCACTCATGAAGATATTTTCCATGTCGTCTTTGGGGATGCTGTGTGGAGGGACTTTTTAGGGAAAGGAAGGAGAGAAAGTTCTGGGTAGGACGCAGGTATGAGGGATGGTGACCGGCCAACTCAGAATGAAACCAAATCATAAGCACCTCAGAAAGGTCATTAAGAGTGGTGATAAAAAAATAAAAAAAATGGTTAAATGGGTTAAGTTAGGTTAGGGTTACCGGCTATTTTAAAATTATTTTTTCACAGCTTTTAATGACCTTTCTGAGGTGGTTCTGAGTTGGTTTCATTCTGAGTTGGCATGGAACCATGAGGGATGGGTAGGAATCTGGGGGTCGATGTGTCCAGGTGAGACGGACGTATGGATCCTTTCCTTCCACTACGGTGCATGGATGTGGATTAAGATAGTCCGGCAGGAGAAATCAAAAGGTTTTCCTTTATCTCATACGATCCGGCCCAAAACGCAGTAGGTGGGTAAATATGTGGGCCGCCAAGACCTAGACAAACCTCACCCCATGAATCCGGACCCTGATAAGTCACCGAACCTAGTGAACTAATTGGGGTGACATATTTATTTATTTATTTCAAAACATACGGCACAACATGTGCCATTGACATAATTATATTTATATATATTATAATACAATTACATAAGAAAGTGACATATAAATATAAAGTTAAATATAAAAACAAAAGGTAAAAGAAAGGAGTTAAGGTAATGAGTAGTAAATAGAATTATGATGTATAAAATGAAAGTACAAAGTAAAAGTGTAAACTATAAAATATAAAGTATAATGTAAAAGTAAAAAGTTAAGATAAAAAGTTGAAAGGCAGGAAATAATATAAACTATAAGTTACCTTTGTAAAGGTAACTTATATGGCAGGGGTGTTGGTTGTATAAAAAATGGTTCGTGACGTATCATAAAATAGGTGAAGTGTCATAAAATCGATAATTAAAAATATACGTTAAATAAAACAAATCAAATATTTAAATAAAATATTACTATGTAGGGATTAACATCTCTTTGCAAAGAATCTCTGTGGCAAGAGAACCACTATTCAAAATAGAAACATTATTTATTTTGACATTAATCTAATCTCCTCTTTTTACGGTTCTTTTATTATCACAACATTCTTAAAATCGGGAACGCCGATAGATCCACTGGTTACGACAGTTGGCACACTTGCGCAGTATGAAAATAAAAAAAGCTCCTGCTTACGTGTCTATCAGTTGATTTTATCGAAAAGAAGCAGCGATGCAGCATGAGAGATTTGCTTTCATATGCATTTAATTTTCATTAAATATCTTCGAAGAAAGTAAATAATCCACAGAAAAAACTAAAATGTCAACTTTATTCATTTAACGCTAAAAAAACGCCATAAAAGCCCCATTAGTTGTTTAAATAACAATAAAACTTAATACATCATAAATCCATTTGGCCAGTTAATCTACTGATATCGCAACCTAAATAAAATTTGCTAATGGAGTAATCGCGAAAAGTCGCAAATCTTGTTCACACAATCTCGATAGATATTTCTTTCGCCCCAATAATTAAAATGTTCAAATACCGTTGAATTAAATCTATCAAAAAAATAGTGCTTTATGAGCTGCTGTGTATTTTAATTTGGTTTAATTATGTTCATGGACTCGCGACATAAAGTAACTGTTGTTCAAGTTTGTATTTTATTTATATATCAATCGGCAACTGTGGAATTTAACAGTTTACATAAAAAAAAATTAGCTTTTGAAAAACAAGTTTCACTGGCTATTTATTTGATTATTACCTTATGTACGTTACGTGTTCTGAATTTTGCGTACTTTTTAAACAACTTCAAAAAGGAGGAGGTTCTCATTTCGACGGTATTTTTTTAATTTTTTTTTTGTTTCTTACCTCAGAACTTTTGACTGAGTGAACCGATATTAACAATTCTTTTTTTATTACAAGCAATAATTGTCAGCCTGAAAAACTCATTTACATTGAAAAATCTTCCGAGAAAAGATACTTGCCTCCAACGGGACTTGAACCCGTGTCCTTGTCCAGTATCTTGTCTCGACGCCACCTAGCGAGGGATTTAACACTAACAATGTCTTCCTCGCAAAAATAAAGTTGGTTGTTTTCAGGTGGAAAAAATATAAAAAGCAGTAATTGTTGAATGAAACACTAGTATATATTGAATTATTTGGCGGGTATTTGATAAGCCCCCATAGCTCAGTGGTCAGAGCATTCGACCGGCAATCGGAAGGACACGGGTTCAAGTCCCGTTGGAGGCAAGTATCTTTTCTCGGAAGATTTTTCAATGTAAATGAGTTTTTCAGGCTGACAATTATTGCTTGTAATAATTGTTACCCTTTGTGCTATGCATAAAAATCTTGTCTAAACGTTAGTTTATAAATTAAAAAATAATAATTAATTCTTTTTTTATTTAAAAGCTGGTGCTTCTCGTGTGACCACATTGTAATTTGGTCCAGTTCTGACAAGGGCATCCATGAGAAAACCATTTAAGTCTTAAATTTGCATTAAGTATGTGCGCATCAAATGGACGAATAACTCAATATCACGCCAACCGATTTCGATGATTCTTTTGTTTATTGAATGGATGTACTTCAAGGGTAGTTTGATGAGAGTTTCGTTAGTTTCTGATTATGGGATCCATGATAAAGTAACGAAATTTCTCAATTCTTAGGAGCAAATTAACGATACTCCCCCGAATCTGTTATAGGCTATCCGGAATTTTGAGTCACCTACCGTAACGTTATTGTCAAGTAATGTCTGTCTCATATGAGCAGCACGTTTAGTAGGTCTACTCATATTCAGACAAATTAGTTATTGAACTTCAGATTCACTAAAAATCAAAAAATAAACAAAAATTTTAACACAAAAAAAAACGACTTAAAAAATGCACTAAAAAGTAAAAAAATAATTTCGTATTCTTCTACAACTTAATAATCAGCTTACCTCTTCTACTCATCAATATGTAGGTATGATTGTTATTTTTGGAGTCGGTGTCAGGCAAGGTACCGGGTCCGGCGTGTTCATTTGACAGCCCCGCTCTCGCCTCCCGCCTCGTCAAGTCGCGCGTGCGACACAAGCACCTCTCACCTATAACTGTGTATGTAGTTACAAACCTACCTTGGCTGACAACGACTCCAAAAATAACAATCGTACCTACATATTGATGAGTAGAAAAGGTTAGTTGATTATCAAGTTGTAGAAGAATACGAAATTATTTTTTTACTTTTTAGTGCATTTTTTGAAGTCGTTTTTTGTTTTTTTTAAATTTTTGTTTATTATGTTTTACATAGATTGAAAAGATTTTCAAAAATTGTTTTGGTTATCTTACTATTTTACATTAATTTATTTCAGTACCTATTGGTTTTTTTAACAAGTTACAGGGAGAAATTAACCTCTTTGTCTTGTAAACTGGAGTAATATCATCTGATGAATTTTTTTTTACGAAGGGCGTTAATATTTTTTTTACATTAACTCCTTACAGGAGGCCTTGAGGAAAATAATAACCTTCTTAGAGGACTAATGGACGTATGAATCCAACCCTCACAAGGTGTAGAGTGCAAAGCGATGTTCTGAGAGAGTCTTGCTGGAGAGATCAAATGGTCTCCCTTAACCAGTCTCTTATAATCCCGCCCCCCACGCAGTTGATAGGCAGACGTATCCGTCGCCAAGTGCCGGACAAACCTCACCCCATGAACCAGGTCACCCCTGCTAAGCGACCAAACGTAGCGAACCACTTAGGATGGGCTGTGGCAGAGGTGTTATCCAATAAATGATGGATGGGGCGGCAGTACCCATACCCACCTTGAAATAATATTTTTTTATGTAAAATTCCTTATTATTTATTTCCATACTCAAGTAACCGTTAGTACGTGATGCTACACCCCTCTGGTGAAAGTGATTTGGAATCAAAACGGTGCCATAAAAGCATTAAATTTAATTACGACAAGATTTTCATTGTGAAACACGTCAATGAAAATATTTGCAGAATTATCTCTAAAAATATATTGAAAATTATCTGGTACCCGGCATGCGTTTAAATGCCATTTTATAAATAAACAGTTTCTCTCTGCGTGTCCTTTCCCATTCGTCCCATGCTTCCCCTCTCGCGTTCCAACTCCGCCTCCTCCACCTTCCCTCTCCCTACTGCCAGGTTCTACTCCCCCCTCCCTGGTTCCCCCCCCCCTCCCGCGAACCCCCTACCTAAGTTACCCATCCCCCTCCCGCATTCCATACATTCAGTCCCGGTACATTCAGTTTTCAAACAGCTCGCGAGCCACCTATTTTTTTTTACAAATTTCATAATGCTAGAGCTCACCAGTAGTTTTATATAAACCTTGTCCTGACAATAACGAACACAAAGAAAAAAGAATTACCCAATTTGGTGCAGTCGTTCGGAAGTTACACGCGTACAAACATTTCGGCGATTCATTTTTTATAAATAAATAGAAGATAGATAGATTGTCTTCGTTATTTGTTTTTGGGGTGTTATGCCGTGTTGCGCTACCTCCTTCTTTGGCCAACGTTTCGGACAGCGTTACAGTGTCCTAACACGGCATAACACCCAAAAACAAATATCGAAAATATTTTAGGCGCGAAAATTTAAAAACGTCATTGAAAATATCGTTCCCAATCAAATAATAATATATTAATTGATCTCTTTATTCGTACAGCATAATCTGCTGTTACCAATATGCCAACATTATGACAAAAGAGGTGAATTAAATATTTGTCACTTTAGCCTTGTATATATGTACAGCAGTGTGAATGTATTTTATTACTTTAAATTTATATCTTTCGTATGTTATCTTGTGCCAATCATTAAAAAGTGATCCATTTAAACACGACTAATTTACAGTAGGCTGTAAATAGTGGTACTTTTTAATAATGACCATTCTATTTGAATTATATTTATGACTTTTATAGTCAGAAAGTGCAAATGACTATTTTATGGGATCGAACTGAAGCGGTTATCGAACTATCGAGTTAGTAAAACTGTTATTTTGTTCCAATTTCTTTTATTGATCTGCGATATACAAACCAATAACACACATCAAACATCCTTTCATAAAAGTGTGTTTTAAGATTGCCAAGTTTTTACCCCATTCATTTTTATCATATCATTAGTCGTGTTGATTCACCAATTAAATGATTCCGATGGCAAAACGGAAGCCGGAATCAAGCGATAATTTATGCTAACGGATATATAATTTTATCTTAATTTATGACCGGATTAGAACACCAACTCAACACTTCATCAATCTTGTGGTTACTTAGATTTCTTTTTACTACCCACGTTAGACGTAATACAACGTAAATATCTAAAAATCACCAATAAACCGTGGTAATACTGTATACTAAATTATATAGGTACCTAACCACTGAACGCATTATAAAAAGGCTATTAAGGTGTTGAGAGATTTAAATGATATTATGTGATTTGTTTTCAAATTTTGAATAGATTTTGAAGAAAAACTTCTTTTGGCACGCTTGACTTAGGGAGTACCTAAGCTAGTGAATGCGTAACGAGAGCGTTACGAAAAGTGTGATTGGGCAAGGCGAACGGTCAGGCGTAAAGACGCACGCTTGACTTGGGGAGTAAGCTGGTGAATGCGTGACGAGAGCGTTATGAAAAGTGTGATCGGGCGAGGCGAACGGTCGGGCGAGGCGAGCGGAAGTTGAGAGGGAGATATAAGTTAGTGAAGTTTTACTTCAGTCGTGTGGTCTAAACCACACTCGTTTATTTTTTAATTTTCTCCATTTCCATAGTTTTCATTTCTCCATAGTTTTTTTTACATCAGCTCCACACAGGGGGCCCTGAGGAAAATAATTTCTCCTAGTTACTGTGTGGAGGGCCTGTGAGGATTTATACTGTAGGATATGCTGTGTGTGTGTACTTTTAAGGAAATGAAGGGGAGGAAGTTCTGGGAAGGAAAAGGGTGCGAGGGATGGGTAGAAGGTAATAATTGTACTTCACCTGAAACTCCCATAGAATGTGGAGTTCCCCAGGGTTCTGTCTTGGGTCCCATTCTTTTCATTCTCTATACGAATCGCCTCGAGAAACTAATTCAATCAGCTGGCTTTGAATCACAAGGCTACGCAGACGATCGTTTCATTTTCAAGTTTTGTTCCCCGGATGAAAAAGACGTCCTTAAAAACGAGGTGGTTAGTTTCATTAACACAGTCTCAAGTTGGATGTCTGTCAATAAACTCAAACTTAATCCGACCAAGACGGAATTTATTTGGATAGCTTCTCCTGGAAGGCAAGCCCTCATCGACTCTAATCCAATCCATATTCAGGGCACAGATATAATTCCTTCTACAGAAATAAAGTTTCTAGGTTTCACTATAGACTCTTTCTCTAGAATCACAAATTTCAAAATCTGTAAGTTCAGGCTTTTTCCATCTAAGGCAGATAAAATCAATCAGGCGTTGCCTTCCCTCTGATGGAGCAAAGTCACTCATAAATTCGTTCGTTGTCTCACGTATGAACTATTGTAATAGTGCGTATGCTGACTTGCCTAAAAAACAATTCAATAGAATCCAGTCCGTTTTTAATGCTGCGGCGAGAATGATTTTTGGTGAATCTAAGTATTGCCGTATAACCCCGCTTCTAAAGGATCTTCATTGGCTTCGATGCCCTGAAAGAATAGAGTTCAAGATCTGCTTAATGACCTTCAAAGCATTGCAAGGAATGGCGTCAGCCTATATATCGAAACTATGTGTCCGACAAAACTTAAGCGATAGGCAGCTTACTCTAAGGTCAGCAGATCGAGATGTTACTAATCGTTTAATCGAACTTTCTAGATCAAATCGAGCCGTTTACTATGATCGATCTTTTCGTGTAACTGGCCCGCTCATTTGGAACAAACTTCCCTCAGCTCTTACTAATATCCAGAACTTGGCTGAATTCAAAAGAGCTTTAAAAACAAACTTATTTAAAAAATCATGCCTTTCATGAATTTTAACTCCTTTTCAATATACTTTAATAAGCCATGTTCCTCAAGTTTCTGGTAATTGTTTGGTTTCGATTACCTCCTTACTATAGTTTTATGTGCACTCTGAATTTGTATTATTTCTAAATGTTAACTGCCTCCTGTTCTATATAATTTAGTTTAAATGATTCTTGTTGAATGGCACCGTGATGGTTTATCATTATATATTGTCCTGTGCCAAAACAGCACTCACTATTGTTGTTAATATTGTTCTTTAGGAATTGCTTTGTATATTTTTGTATATTCGTTATTTCACATTATTTAATTAATTTTTTAAGGACTCGTAAGGAACACTGTAGGTTAATTTTAAGTTTATTATAATTAAGAATTTTGTGATGTTTCACTTGAAGTGAAACATCACAAAACTGCGCTATATAAATACTACGTTATTATTATTATTAAGGATAAGGATAATTTTTTATAGCAGTTTGAAAAGAAACCATCCCTTTAACTACGGACCTCTCCCGATCCGGCTCGCCACGCGGCTGGTGAGCAGGCGTATCCGCCTCTAAAACCTGTACACACAGTACCCAATGAACCAGGGCACCCTACTAAGTCGCCAAACGTAGCGAATCATTTGGGGTGACCTATGGCAAAGGCGATGGTTATTCAATAAATGTAGGTATTCATACTCGCCTCCCAAACTGAAAATATCCTTCAGCATCACAACATGCTCATTTTTTAGCGATGCTGTTTCGATAGCTATTGGAAGATGTTATCTTTTCCGCGGAGTCTGAAATCTCTACCTACCACTATGGGAACGAAAATGATGAAGAGGAACAGAAGGATGTCTATCGAAAACAAGATGATCCTACGTTGCTGGTGATGTCCCGGGGTCCCACACTCATGCACCAAAGAAAAACTCCACGGTTGAAAACACTTAGCTTGCGCGGATCCGGGTTTCGAATTTAAGGCGATGAGACAAAGTATTTGGCTGTCCCTACCGCGCGGAGGATGAAATTGCACTGACTGTTTGCGGTTAGAAATCAATCTTTAACCGGTGACAATGGAAAGATGGATAGATAAGGATAGGTAGGTACGACAGGAGGAATACATGTGTGTAGGTACAAATATGCCCGAACAGATGCAATAGACCCACTGGCTCCGGACAGTTTGGAGCGTTATTTTCATTAAGAAGAAACATAGTACTGTAAAGTCGGTGCTTTAGGTAGATACTTTATATGCATACTTCTTATTTACTAAGTTAAGCGTTACTATGACACGTGATTTGTATCAGTCTAATGGTGACAAGCGAACAATTTACGACAGGTAATGTTCGGAAGCTCTGCTTATCAAAGCCTCTCGACTAAGCCTCATAACTTGTTAGGCACTACGTGACGTGATGAGACACGAGTAATGGGAGAAAGCCTCCACAGTTGGGAGGAGTTATGACAACGTAGATGGAGTTATTTGCCGAACGTAGTTTTCACTTTTCTGCACAGTTTTTACTTGCCGCATTTGTAGAAAAGAAATACGTCAACCGGTTCGTGATGTTATCGATTCATTTAACTTTCAATGATTTATTAATGTTAATTTTATAACTACTTTCAATAAATCTCACTTTTTATTTATTAATTGTGAATTTTATCATTACATTAATACTGCACTCGAGTTATTTTTTAAATTTATTTATTTTTATTTTTAAAATATTTTTTTTTACATGAGCTCCACAGAGAGAGTTCTGGGAAGGAAAAGGGTTAAAGAGGTGAGTAGGAATCTCGAGTTCAGTGTGTCCTGGTCATCCGCCTCCAAGACCTAGACAAACCTCACCCCATGAACCCGGGCATCCCTGGTAAATCACCAAACGTAGCGAACCACTTGGGGTGACATATGGCAGAGTTGTTGGTTCCCGGGGCGGCGGTACCCATTCCCGCCCCCCAAATTGAAGTTAAGTTAATTGAGTTAAGCAGCAAAAAAAAACGAAATTATTTTTAAATTTCATTGAAGAAGATAAAACTAATAATATCTCTCATCTAACCCGCTTATAAAAATAATAATATCTCTCATCTAGCGCTTTTACCAAATCAGCCATTGCAACCTTCCATCAAGCCGTCATAATTGAAAATATCATATTTTCAAATTTTGAATTCAACATTATTTATTATCGTCGACCAATTTTTCTATATCATGGGCACCTACCTTTTCATTGGAAAAAATCGTTCTAAGAACTGGTTTGTAACCTAGATAGCGTGTCGGATAAATATAACTTCAATGATATATTCCATTGATGAGAATAACCTTCAAAAGTTATAAAAAGAGTTGTTGTTATAAAAATTGAATATTTAAATTATTTCTCGATGAAACTACTCCGGTTCCAATATAATAACGCAGGTAGAATTATATTTGGACACGGCAGCGCATTGACAATGTTTATGGAACCAGGACTGAGTGGATTAGCTGGTCTGATGAGACATCGGGTAAATGGAGCCAGGGTGCGGCTAGTGACCTCCGACAATACTGTGGTGACCGCAGCGTTCCAGCACCAAACGCCACTCTTGAGTGAGCCCTGGGCTCGAGCTCATCTTAGACCACGCCCTACATAATAATTTATTTATTTATTTATTATTAGTTTCAATAGCAAGGTTTGTACATGTATGTATAATGTATAGTATAAGTATAGATTCTTTTTTTTTTCACAGACCTCCTCACTAGGATTTCCTGTTCTGAGGTGGCCTGTAGTTTTTTTTAAATATTTGTATTTGGTTATGGATTGTCTTTATATCGTCTTCATGATGTTTGTAATTTTATTATCACTTTGATCTCTCAGCCATGTTTTTACTTTTGTTTTAAATATATTCATTTCCTTTATATTTTTGATTTGATCTGATTATTTATTTTACATCTTCAAAGATGACATAGGCCCTGAGGGAAATTAGTTGGAGTTAAAAAAAAAACAAAATCATTTTTTTTTTAATTCTACGTAGGTACGTGTTTGTTCACTTAAAATCTGTTGTGTAATTATGTACAACTATATGGGTCGTATGGTTTACACTTCTTCCCCACATCCTGGAATAAAACATTATTATTTTTGTTGTTTGTTTTTGGGGTGTTATGCCGTGTTACGCTACCTCCTCCCTTAGCCAACGTTTTGGACAGCGTTACAGTGTCCATCATCAGGGCAGATGTGTCTAAAATTATAACATTATTATTATTCAAAATTATAAGATTTTTTTGTTTCAACCACTTTTAATGTCCATAAAGCCGACATGTTTCGAAAGCGATGCTCTCTTCCTTAGAGTTTACTAAAAAATATAATAAAAATATCGGGTTTACTAAAGAGAGCAACGCTCTCGAAACATGTCGGTTTATAGACATTAAAACCAATAATCTTTTAATTTTGAGTCAAAATGGTGCCACAAAATAAATTTGCTGTATTTGAAGAAATTATTATATACATATTTTTTAATTGTCAGACTAGATTAGACTTGCAGAAAAGTCGCATATTAAATAAAAATGGATAAATTTATCCAAGACACTATCTGGGTAGCATTTATTTTGGGTTTGAATCTTGCAATCATACGTAAAGATAGCAGCCAATAAAATATGCGTCAAGAAAATGAAGAAAATGTTGGTAGTTCTTAGTCAAAGTATGATAGGGACACCTTAGCTCAGTTGACGGAAAGCCGAAGGTCCTGGTTTGAGTCCTAGAGGTGGCAATATCTTTTTCTGATTTTATATTTCTAGATTTTCGATTGAGTTTAGCTAACATTGTCTTCATTTAATTAATATTACGTGAGATTATACTCATAAAATTAAAAATAAATTGAATTCCCTAAGTCTAAACTTAAACTTTAGGGCGCACAGTTTACACCCGCGCTGTGCAAGCGGGTTGCCTACAGAGCATCGGACCATCACCAACATAAATATTTATTTATGTTTCCCTTCAAGACAACTAACAACTAACACAAGAAGTGCCTTTCGGGCGTGTTTCGTGATGCAATTATAGGCCTTATTTCCGCCTATATTTCCATACAAAACTGTTATGGGCCAGTGATTACTAAATTTAAAGGCGATGGCTATATACAATTTCAGGCAAGTATGAGAGAGACTGATTGCATACTATGGTCAAGAATAAATAGGTTCTAAGTCAGTGGTACATTTATTTCCATTAAAATTTTTGAGGAATCACTTATTTTTTTAAATTATTGCAATACAAAGAAATAATAAATAAATAAATAATCATGTGGAAGCCAAAATTTTGAAACGGTACCATGATTCTAATATCTAGGCTCCCTGATAACAAACGACAATAATACCACAGAGGAGATCCAGAAGCGCATAGTGAACGCAAATCGCTGTTATTTCCGCTTACAAAACCAAATAAAATCCAGACTGTTGTCCAGAAACACCAATATATTGGTGTTTAAAACACTTATCAGACCAGTACTCACATACGCAGCTGAGACTTGGGTACTAACTAAGAGGAATGAGCGAGCACTGGATTTTTTTGAAAGAAAAAATTTGAGGCGTATCATCCGACGGGTTTTAGAAAATGGATTTTGGCGCAGACGTTATAACAACGAGCTATATACTCTGTTTAAGGATCTAAACGTCACAAAATTTATAAAATTGGAATGATTTCGGTGGCTGGGTCATGTAGAGAGAATGACCGAGCATCAAGCACCTAAGTCCTTGCTGAACTCAAGACCGATAGGGCGAAGGAGCCTGGGAAGACCGAGGTTAAGATGGAGCGACAACGTCCTCAAAGTTATATCTACCTTGGAGCTTCTAAACTGGAGAGAGCTGGCCCAAAACCGAGGTGAGTGGAGGAAGACTCTTGAGAAGGAGGAGGCCAAGACCCACCAGGGGTTGTAGAGCCGAAAGTGATGATGATGATGAATATAAAGAATATGAGTTAAATTTATACATAACTATTTTACATAATATTATATTTAAGATCATCATTGGTAATTTATATGTCAGAAAAGAGGAACACTTCTAGTGCTCTAGTGTTATATTATTTATTCTTTGAGTGTTTTGGGTAAGAATCAGAAGAAGCCGTAAAACGCACTCCATACAAATAATAATAACATATGAGATTAGGCAATCTGGTCTATTTACACGTGCCGGTGTGAATATGTACATTAATGGATTTTAAACCCTCATTTTATTTAGTTAACAATGTTGTTTTTGTATTTGACTATATTTCACACGGCTGACATAAAACTAATTAATGAACAGCTTCATTCACTTCTTGTGTACAGATGATATGATATTATTAATTGTTTCACTAAAGTGCTTTTCTAGACTTTGCCAGATCTTTATCCAGATTAATGAGTACACAGTTCTTTTTAGGTTACGTTTTTTCGTATATGATTTTTATCTTCAGAAATTTATTTTAAGTTTTAATGCTTAACTACAGGCAACAGTTCAATTGTAAGTACAATAGAATCATTTGAAAGAGATTCTTGGTTGTGTAGTGGTGTATTGTGTCGAAGGACTACTACGGGTTGAGGAGGGTCTACGGGCGTTCTGTTTTGAACTATTTAGAGCTAATTTAAATGGTGCACAAATACATTGAAGCGAACGCTCTTGCCTCATAATGATTTGCCTTTGTATCAAAGCAATAAATTCATTTGTACATTAATATTCAATGTTTTAGGTTATTATTCTGAAACGGAATATATTTTTTATGAAACTGATTTATGGTTCTGCCGCAGAGAGCTCGGTTTATAAGAAAGAGAGAGAAAGAATATGCATGTCTATCATTTATACTAGTAAGGCCGTAGAAATTCAAACAAAATCTGGGTGTCGTTTCGATGAGCTGGAGATAAATCACGTGTCTAAATTTTTGACACCCAAGGGGTTTGAGAGAAAATAAACTTTGAATAAACTGCTAAATCGGTCGTAAGTTTTCCAATGAAGAGCGCACATTGAAATAACTGGAAAATAAAAACTTCACAGAAAAGTAAAATTCGCTGAATGTTCTCTTGTTTTTTTTTTACGTTAACTCCGCACAGGAGGCCTGAGGAAAATAATTTCTCTCAAATTCTATGTCATCTGGGATGCTGTGTGGAGGGTTTTGAGGAGAGGAAAGAATGAACATTGGTCATGAAGAGACCCGTGTTGTAGGAAGGAGGAAACACAGAGGCCGACTGTTTTACTTTTCTGCGCAATATCTGAATATTCATTTTTATTTGATCCTTCATTTTTATTTGATTTTAAACTTATTTTTTCAGTAATTATTACAACGCAAATTGCCCGTAAACTGTCAGATTCACTTCTGTCGCCTCCCGCGCTCCGCACAACTTGGTTTGTTCTCTTTCCCCTTTGGCTCGTCTATCAATTTGAATGACTATTATCAAGGTATAATTAAATATCTAAAACTGCACAGTCCATTTCTCTTATATTACGCATAATTATCGTTAGGTATTACATAACCCAAGATGCGACCGTCTCGCATCGTCCATGTCTAAGTGAAATTCCGATGAACCAAACATCATTATGTGTCGATAACAGTTAGTTGATATAATCTGATAACGATCAGACGACTCAAATAACGTCTCAACTCAGAGTAAAAAAATGATTTAGTTATTTAAATTTAGTCTGCAGGAAGTGCTTCATTAATTTTGCTAATAATTTATGTAAAATGATTGATCGAATGAAACCCTATAATTCTGCGAAAAACGGTTCACTAATTTTGCTGACAATTTATAAAAAGTGATTAATCGAACGAAACCCTTTAGTTCTGCAAGAAATGGTTTGCTAAATATGCCGAAAATTTATAAAAAGTGATTAATCAAGCGAGAGCCTATAATTCTGTACCAAATGGTGCGCGAATTTTACTGACAACTAATACAAAGTGATTAATCGAACGAAACCCTATAATTCTTTACCAAATAGTTCGCTAATGTGCTCAGAATTTATAAAAAACTAATTAATTTAACGAAACCCCATAATTCTGCATAAAATGGTTTGCTACTTATGCTGACAATTTATGAAAAAGTGATTAATCGAACGAAACGCTGTAATTCTGTACCAAATGGTTCGCCAATTTTGCTGACGATTTATAAAAGTGATCAATAAAAAGAAATACTATATTTCTGCAGGAAATGTTCGGCTAATTTTGCTGACAATTTGTGAGAGATTATTCATCAAACTAAACCCCATATTTTTTCTAATTGTGCAACTATTATTAATAAATTCTCCATGGATTCAAAATCCATAAAACTTATTTCCAATCAATGTCAGAAGTTATTTTAGGAAAGGAAGAAAGGAGGTTCTTGGAAATTGAAAAAAAAAGATACAAGGGGTTGGTAGAAATTTGGGGTCTATATGCTCGGGAGTGACAGGCGTATGAATCCATCCCTCCCATTGTGGTGCAAGGCGACACGCATCCTCCATAAAAACCCGGACAAGCCTCACCCCATGAAACTGAGCACCTCCGCTAAGTCATCAACTGTAGCATTCAGGTGACCTAAGGGCTTTTTTGAATTTTTGATTTATTGGCATTCAGAGCTCCGGGGCAAAAAGGCCCTTTCTCTTTCATCATGAATTTATAAAATACTAGCTGGTACCCGGCATGCGTTGCAATGCGATTCAAAGAAATAAATTGATTCTTCCTGCATGTCCGTGCATCCCCGTTCCCTTTCACCTTCCCCGCTTTCCCCCACCGTCTCTTCCCTCTCCGCGAACCCCACCTTCCCACTGCATTTTCTCCCTGCCGCTAAAATATACACATTTTCATTTATAAAAAATTCATAATGCCAGAACCTACCATCGGTTTAGTGGTTTAGGCGTGAAAGCGTAACAAACAAACACACGCACTTTCGCATTTATAATATTAGTATGGATAACATTACCGGCGACCATTGTCCCTTCCTCCGTGAATCCCACCTTTCCCCTTCCTTTCCTCCCTGCCGCAAAAATATATGAAGTACACACATTTTCATTTATACAAATTTCATATCGCCAGAGCTTACCATTATAAACAGCCTAAGTTACTCGCTGATAATATAGCTTTCTATTGGTGAAAGAATTTTTAAAATCGGTTTAGTGGTTTAGTGGTTTAGTGCGTGTGTTTGTTTGTTAAGTGAAAAACAAACACACGCATTTTCGCATTTATAATATTAGTATTGATGGTTGTTGAAAAAAATGGTTTATTTTATTGTTTGTTAAAATTATTTGCAAGGGGACATGGCTGGAATATGGGGAGGATAAATTTTTAGGGGATTTGTTTAGGCTTTTTTTAGGATTGTTTGTTTTTCGTGGCAGTTTATGTGCGCGTTTTCATGGGCGGGATGAACAGCTCCATGTAACGGGACAGAGGTGCCAGACGTCATTTTCTCATTTGCTTCAATAGTCGAAGAAATTTCTGGATAAAGTCTTTCGTTTCTCTTTGCATAACATCGGCTATACTGAAACCGGTTGGCATATTCGCAAAAAACCAATTGCGCACAAAGTTATATGTATTAATTTAATAATGTGCGGTCATAAAGTTACGAAATTCCAAAACAGCGGCTTCACAATTTGGTGCCGTTGAACCTCGGACATAGTTATTATTTAATAGTTAAATTACCATTTGGAATGTTTTAGTTTAAATTAGAGTCCGTTGGTAAATATACGTACACACGTACAACAGTACATCTATCCAGTGCTTGAGTTGGTAATATTTTGATTTTGGTGGAGTTGTGAGATAATATTGAGATGTTGTTGTGAGATAATATCGCTTTTGACAAACATCTTAAAAAAGCAGATTTAAAAAACCGATAAAAGTAAATTTAAAATAAAACTTACTTCTCAGTAAATAGTACACATAATAAAAATTAAAACAATTATAATCAGTCGTGTAAAAATTTGAAAAAAAGTATGTATCAGTATGCAAAAAGATAATATTTTTTGCTTACAACTTGTTACCTAATTTTT
This sequence comes from Limnephilus rhombicus, assembly GCA_929108145.2. Taxonomy (NCBI): domain Eukaryota; kingdom Metazoa; phylum Arthropoda; class Insecta; order Trichoptera; family Limnephilidae; genus Limnephilus; species Limnephilus rhombicus. Next base: position 45,484,283 of record OV815283.1, read on the forward strand.
AAACAAATAAATATTCGCAGAAATGGGATAGGTTTTCGTCTTATTAATCTAGAAGCTTTTGAAATAAAAAAAAAAACATTTATTAAATAAACAATTAGTTTTGGCAAATAGCCACATTTTAAACTTTTCCCTTCCACTCCTACTTTTAACTCCTCTCTCTTACGTATCTCACCCTAGTCCCCCACCAACGTTGATATTCTCTCACCTTCTTCTATTTTATCTTAAAATGCTCTGTACTTCTGTAATTTATTGAATATGTTTTTATTCACCCCTGCTGAAGGTTCAGGTTGAATTGAAACCGGTTTGTTAATACATTTAAGATTTACAATAAAGTGGAATTCAAACAAATTGCATTTATAAATAAATTTGCCTATCTACCACTTTAAAATTACAGCCTAAAGATAAAGTAATTTTTACTTGCTAATTTTTACTTTCAAGCAAGTGATTTGTTTATTAAGACATACATAGTATATCATAATTCAATTTATATGTATTCAATGTATATTAAATTAAATTATTACATGATTATAGTACTTATTATTTAAGTCCATGGAATATTAGTAGTTGTTACTATAATAATAAAAAGGAAGAAAGAGTGTTGAGAGATAAAGAGAAATTTTGATATAAAGAATAAGATTTTGCAATTCTCATCCCCTGTCCGTGTATCTCAGCGCTTCATACCAGAAGAGCGATTCTGTGTCTTTTGTGGATACGTATATTATTAGGGGAGAGTCCATCTAGGAAGTCATGGCGGTGATGATTGCATTTTTCGAATGGCGCAGTCTGCGACATAAACTTTTCATGCGGTGGCGGAGAAGTGCTCTGAAAGTGTGCACTCGTCCCTCCAGGAACATTTCCGTAGCACTGCAGACTGCAGAAGTTTATGTTGCAGACTGCGCCATTCGAAGAATGCAATCATCACCGCCACGACTTCCTGGATGGAGTCTCCCCTGATGGCCCTCTGGAGACGGGAGATGGTGAAATACCCACCCGTAAACGGCTATTTGCATTAATTTTAGTGTTCAATATTTCATTTCTCATGCTTATTTGTTTTTATTTAATTTATGTGTTGATGTTAATTATTTTTTTACCTCATCTTATTACTTGTCTTTCTTTTTTAATATGGAATGTATTACATTGCACTTCCCCTGCATACATTCTGGAATAAACTATTATTATTATTATAAAAAGACGTACGCTTACACGAATATGTCTTTAAGAAGAAGCGTCTTTCCGTTTCCATCACACGTATATACGTATACCTGTCCAATGTGTACAGCAATATTGCATAATATTATTAGTGTACAATTATGTAATAACGGTCATTAACCGAGCCGTTTGAGCGCTGTCGGAATGGGAGCATCTGTTTGTCCACACACAACAAGACGGTTAACTCAATTAATAATATAATAAAATGGCAGAAGTTTCATAATCGGGGAGAACATCTCCAGAGGCTGGGTCTGCAATCAACCGGTCGCTGATATAACCCAGGAAGAAACGAGGAGAATAAGATGAATTCATGAATTTACCCGTCAACGCTAAACGTCACTCAGGATTTTAATTACTGAAATTTCTCTATTTGAGCAAGTATGGTTGTTCCCCGTGGCTCTATCCTCTTGGTTTTATCTTGAGTGTGCGCGGAACGTACCATCCACGGCCTCCGTGGTTGAGGGGTAAGACTCTCGATTAGCAATATGAAGGTCGCGGGTTCAAACATATATAAAATAAAACAAATGAAAATAATATATTTTGCACCTTGTCAATCAATAATAGAATATGGAATAATTGCTTGGGGAGGAGTAACAGCTATCGATCAAATAGAAATCGCGCTGAAAACGATCTTAAAGGAAATACTTAAAAAAAATAGACTGACCGATACAGACCAACTATTCAAAAGTTGTGACATACTAGATATACGCCAATTATATGTTAAAACATTACTAAACTACATTTTTTACTAAAAAAATAAACTCCAACAAACACAACATATTAACTAAAAGACCGGTAAGATAAGCGTACAAAGAAAACATAAAAACTCCGACGGTAAACCCTACCTTTGGACAAAGACACCATAAATATCACGCTATGTCACTTGAAACAAAAATTGATTAAAGAACAAAAAAGACAATATTACCAAAATTTTATAACATAAAATAATAAAACATACACACAAACACAAAATAATAAAACATTTTTTCAAAAATTTATAAATTCTTATATTATAAAATGGGGGCCTCAGCACGGGTAAGCCACCCAGTGAGGCCAACATTACTGGATTGTACTATGAAATGTAAAATATTATATCAATAATTATATATATATATATATTTTATTTTTTTATTTGTTTGATTTTTGTTTTCACAATTTAATCATTTAAAATCATACAGAGCAGCGGTCTATATATATTTTGACAGTTGTGATTTTCAAATTTACTGTTCAGTGTGGCCGCACAAAAAAATAACGCGGTGTTTTTTATCATAATTTCGAGGAATTTATTCTATATATATATTTTTTTTAATTTAAAAAGAAAGAAAAACATTCCCGGGTTACGAATAACCCAACAATGTTTGAAAATCTCCTACTACCACCACAGAAAGCCGAAAATGTTGCTTGTGTTGTGATGGAGGACTTAGCCAGCCGAGGAATCGAACACGCGACGCTCGGGTGGGACCCAAGCGCTATGCCCATTCAACCACTGACCGGTCAATGTGATTCAAATGAATATTCTGCTTTTTCGACTGACTACAGTAATAACTATTAAATTAAGCAAAAATTCACGTGATACAGCGCACGGTCATTTTTAACATCATTGTTACTTTAACTGATGGTTAAAATTTAGATTTAGCTCACGATTTAACTTTCTGTTGAAAAAGACAGCCCTTACATAATCGCTCCCCCGAATATTATGTACAACACTCACATTTTTGAAAATGTCCCATTTTACATATCCTAGCAGTTAATAATAAGAATATTTTGAAACATATAGATGTCCACCTTCTTAACACTTAAGGACCTGTTTTCCAATATATCGGATGACACTTTATGCCTCTTGAGTACGGCCTGAGCCAAAGCTCATCAATTATCATAGATAACTTTATCTAACTTTTTTACTCAGCAGTAACAAATAAATCAAATGCCATAAAAATAAATAATACCTAGTATTAATTTAATTTTTCGTGGATTATTGACACTTTTTTTTAAACTTTTATAAACAATTAACGTATCTAAAGGATTAATTTACTCCACAATTTTTTTCTTTATTTTTTTCTTCTTTTTTCTGACTCACAAGACTCCCAGCTGCCCCCGTTTGGAGCCAGTAAGACTATGTCATCCCCAATAGTGTATGCTGTGAGGCTGAAGGTAGTGGGGAAGGGAAGGAGATAGGGAAGAGGAAGTACCTGGATATTCAGATTTAGTAATCAAACATGGCTAAAGCTATTTCAAGCAACTCTGCAATTCCGATTGGTGGTCTCACACCAGGGAGATATTGAGAGTATCTTCCACTTTGGAACGTGCCGCAAATATACTATATATTATTTTTAAATGAGTTAATTGTGAAACAACACAAGTTAATTAACGCTTGGATTCGATCCCGCAACCTTCGGAATGCGAGTCAAGAGCCTTACCCCTAACGCCGGCTGTCAATTACAACACTAAGCAATTATTTTCTGATAAATTAGATACATTAAAAATTGTTGTTGTGAACTGTAAAAATAACACACACAATGTTTGTTTATTAAAAACCGCGAGACATAATGTAATAATTATAATTTTTTTTTACTTCATATCGGATCGCAAATTTTCGCTGTTAATTAAAACATTACGTTAATTATAATTGCTAATTCAACGGCCTAAATCCTAATTGGCAAAACATGGGTTTGCTCATTCCAGTATTAATCGAGTCAATTACTATTATTGAAATGTTACCACGCCCAACGTAACTAATTAATTAAAATGTTAAATATATAAAAAAAAATAGTAATTGCAACGAGAAATTACAATACAACTTATCACGCGTACTAATCATGTAAAAACACACGTGGTACGTTTTTAAACCCATGTAAGAAGTAACTGCTTATTTTCATTATTGGATATTTTCGATTCACCTGATGTAATTAATTCCCATCTCGTTTGCCAGCTGCTGTAGGTATTTATTTTGGGAGGGGCGATTCTCTGGATTTTTGTGAACTAGATAAAAGCGGAGTCATGGCCGATTTTCTATCAATTTCTAAGATATTCCGTTACAGCTCTGGGGTCTGTGTCTATCTTAGAACGATACAATTTATTAGTCATGCCAAATAGAGTATAGTTCTCTGTAATTCAGGGATCATTAAACTGTGCAGAACCTAACCCAACTTTTAGTTTAATGAGTTTTTTTGACTAGAAGTAGTCAATTTTCAACAAAATTTGAACGTGCAATTGATTTTTTAAGTAAATCATAAATTAATACATCACTTTAAACATCATACCAATTAAAATAGGGTGGGGTAAATAAAATCTTATAAATAAGTTATTTAAACGAGACATAATCACAATTTTATAATGGCTTTGAACGCTGAAACAGCTGTCAATAAAATAAAAACTAAAATACTTGCATAACTTTATACACTACACTAAATAAATTAAAAGGGGTTATTAGGCAAAATTCATTATTGCCGGTGATTATAACCTTCCTAACTGGACCAGCCAAGATGACAATGGACCTGCTACAAACCAAGCCGAATTACAGCGTGCTAAATGCAGTGAAATTCGTGATATGTCTTTATTCTTGGGACTAACTCAATCAAACAAGATTTTCAACTTTAACAATCGAATGTTGGATTTAGTGTTTTCAAGTGATTCGAAAATAGTAGTTGAGCTATCCGACGAATTATTATTACCGTTAGATCAACACCACTCACCATTGGACATTATCATAACAAATTTGCCTTTAACATCTTCAAAAAAAACAAGTGCCCCATCGTATAACTTTTCCAAAGCTGAATACCATCATATTACTGAGTACCTTATCCAAACAGATTGGTCCTTTTAAGATGAGGATAATAATATAAATGATCAATTAGATCACTTTTACACGATTTTAAATACCTCTATAGAACAATTTGTTCCCAGGGTTAGCTTCACATCATATAATTATCCGAAATGGTTTTAAAAGGGAATTAACTAATTTAATTAATAAAAAAAAATGTATCCACAGAAAATATAAACATACCAGAAATCCTAACGATTATATAACATTTACTAAACTACGAAAACAATGTAAAGAATTATCAATAAAATGCTATAATAACTATGTTAACGTAATAGAAAATGAGGTACGTCGTCACAATGTGAAAAAAATTCTGGAATTTTATTAAATCTCAGCGAAACGACAACTGTGGATATCCTAATAGCATGTATTTTAAAGAAAAATGTGCCGACAGTATCGAAAGTATAGTTAATCTCTTTGCTGACTCATTTAAAAGTGTTTACGACAAAGATATTCCCGTCAATGCAGTCTCCAGTGCTTCAGTGGAAGAGTCATTAAACTTAAGCCAATGTTTCATAAAATTAGAATCTATAGAAAGGGGCATAAACGCATTAGATAGTAATAAATCTGCTGGACCGGATGGTATTCCTCCCATATTTTTAATAACTTGCATTGATAGTTTGATATATCCCTTACACAAACTTTTTAACAAATCCTTAGCATCTGGCTGTTTTCCGGCTCTGTGGAAAAAGAGTTATTTAACGCCTGTTCATAAAAAAGGTGACAAAAGCGATATATCAAACTATAGACCTATTTGTATTATGTCTGCTTTACCCAAACTTTTCGAGTCATTAGTATTAGATACCATTGTAAAACTTATCAACAATATTATTGTTCCTAACCAACATGGCTTTATCAGAGGTCGATCTACCTTAAGTAATTTAACTATCTATAATAATTACATATCCGAATCCCTTAGTCTGAAACAACAAGTGGATTCTATATACACCGATTTCAGTAAAGCATTTGATAAGGTTCGACATCACATTCTTATATCCAAACTCCGACTGTTAGGCATCAAAGGAAGTTTATTGACATGGATTATAAGTTACCTCAGTAATAGAGTGCTTAGTATATCGGACGTGCCATTCTGAATTATGTTTTAAAATTATTTGTATTACTTTAATGTCTACATTTTTGTATTCTGTACCTAACTGTATGTAAACCTTTTTAAAATAAACAATGGGCACTAGCAGGTAGTGGGAACTTAGATCCCGGGCATATCCGTACCTACCGACGGTGAAAGCGACTTGACCAATCATAGGCTTGGGCTAGGGGTCTAACGGTACATCCCTTGGCCACGGTCAAGTGCCTAATTTAACAAAAAGGCAAGCTTTCACCGTCCAAGCGCTCTTTCTCATCGGATCTGCCTAGGCGACGGACCCTGCCCGGGTCTGCCTGCCGCCTGCTAGCCGCCTCTCTACTGCCAATTTCTGTGCGTTTTAATATTTGGCTTGGCGTGTACGTTTGTCGTGTTTTTACCAACCCCCTATTACAGTCTATGTACCGACGACGGCCCGTGCGGTATATAGTGGTCCTTCGAGCCGGATAACAACACGCCATCACGTCTACACGCTATCACGTCTTGAGCCCCTACGTCTCGAGCCCCCATCGCCCGGGCTCCTTCGCCCCGGGTCCCGCACCTCTCTGCTCCGATGATGACGTCACGTCCGGATCGTTAACTGATGACACCGTCCGGATGCGTGTCCAGCAGATTGCAGACATATTGGCAGCACTGAGGCCTGCCCAACCAGTCAAGCCGGTGACCTTTCCGGATGCGCTGCCAAAAGCTCCAGCCACGCCGGTGACATTCCCGGTTACTGCATCCATGTTGGTGTTCCCAGATGCGCTGCCAAAAGCTCCAGTCATTCCGGTGAACATCTCAGCCCATGCTGTAACCACGCCGGTGATCTTCCCGGATGTGGTATCCCAAGCTCCAGTCACGCTGGTGACCTTTCCGGATGCGCTGCCAAAAGCTCCAGCCACGCCGGTGACTTTCCTGGTTACTGCACCCACGCCAGTGTTCCCGGATGCGCTGCCAAAAGCTCCAGCCGTTCCGGTGACCATCTCAGCCCATGCGGTAACCACGCCGATGAAATTTCCGGATGCACTGCCAAAAGCTCCAGCCACGCCGGTGACTTTCCCGGTTACTGCACCCACGCCGGTGTTCCCGGATGTGCTGCCAAAAGCTCCAGCCATTCCGGTGAACATCTCGGCCCACGCGGTAGCCACGTCGATGAACATCACGGCCCATGCTGTAACCACGCTGATGATCATCGCGGCCACAAGGGACCATGTAACCACGCCGGTGATCTTCCCGGATGTGGTACCCCAAGCTACAGTCACGCCGGTGACCTTTCCGGATGCGCTGCCAAAAGCTCCAGCCACGCCGGTGACTTTCCCGGTTACTGTACCCACGCCGATGAACATCTCGGCCCATGCTGTAACCACGCCGATGAACATCTCGGCCGCGAGGACCCACGCTACGACCACGCCGATGAACATCTCGGCCGCGGGGACCTACGCTATGACCATGCCAATGAACATCTCGGCCGCAGAGACTGACGCATCAAATACGCTAGTGAACTTCCCGGCCCCTATGTCCGTTACATATAATAGGACAACTCAACAAGCGATCATATTGCCTGCAATGGGACCTAACATGTGGGTCCCAGCGATGGGACAAGCAGCCTCCCCGAACGACGAGCCGCGGGTCAATCACTACAAAGTTCAGCCCGCCAGTCAACCAATTGAATATGTAACTACTCAGCCCAGGGATAATGCGCACCCCAATTCAGTGACGGGGTATCTAGCCGCCCAGTATAAGCCGTGGCCCGTCTTCAGCGGACGGCCCGCCGACTCAGAACCATGTGGGGATATACCTACCGAGCAGAGGTATAATGTACGCCCCGACCCAGAAACGGGATGCCTAGCCGCCCCATATGACAACATCTGCAGTGGACAGCTCGACAGACAACCCCGGGGTGTTATACCTACTCAGCTCAGGTATAATGTGCACCCCGATCTGACGGCTAACGCCGGCCGCCACCCCAAAATAAGCGGCCCCGCAACGCCCGACCCCGAAGTGCCTGGCATTGCTTTACCAGCGGCTCCCGGCTCAATCTACGCCGGCCGCCACCGTGCTTCAGGCGGGCCCCGAGAAAACACATGCCGCTGTCCCGAAGATCGCGGTGCCGCATCGCCTGGCCCAGAGAGCCCGGCCAGATTGTGGGCGCTTTCCCGGACAAGGAAACGCGCACGACGAGGACGACAATCTACGCAGCGACGACAGCGCAGCCCATCACACTTCGTCCCAGCGACTCCGTCTTCGGCCGCCGGAGTTGCCGACACGACGCACGTCCTCCCAAATAGCTTGACGCACTTGTGCGTCCGGGGGAGTATATCGGACGTGCCATTCTGAATTATGTTTTAAAATTATTTGTATTACTTTAATGTCTACATTTTTGTATTCTGTACCTAACTGTATGTAAACCTTTTTAAAATAAACAATGGGCACTAGCAGGTAGTGGGAACTTAGATCCCGGGCATATCCGTACCTACCGACGGTGAAAGCGACTTGACCAATCATAGGCTTGGGCTAGGGGTCTAACGGTACATCCCTTGGCCACGGTCAAGTGCCTAATTTAACAAAAAGGCAAGCTTTCACCGTCCAAGCGCTCTTTCTCATCGGATCTGCCTAGGCGACGGACCCTGCCCGGGTCTGCCTGCCGCCTGCTAGCCGCCTCTCTACTGCCAATTTCTGTGCGTTTTAATATTTGGCTTGGCGTGTACGTTTGTCGTGTTTTTACCAACCCCCTATTACAGTCTATGTACCGACGACGGCCCGTGCGGTATACTTAGTGTCAGGATTAATTTTATAGAATCCCATGTATTCGAGGCCACAAGTGGTGTCCTGCCTCCCAATATTCTTCTTAATATTCATTAATGACATTGTAAACATATTTAAAGATGTACAAGTCCTACTTTTTGCAGATGATCTAAAATTGTTTAAAAGAATACGAAATATATATGATTGCCTAATTTTACAAGCTAATTTAGATGAATTTTTTAAATGGTGCGAACAAAATATGTTATTTTTGAATATTGAGAAATGTCAAGTAATACGATTTTCCAGAACTCATTCTCATATTTTACATGAATATAATTTAAATAATGTTAAATTAACACCAGTATTACAAATTCGCGACTTGGGAGTTATATTCGATTCAAACTTAACATTCACAGCACATATAGATGATATAACTAATAAGGCTTTAAAGATTCTTGGCTTCCTTTGTAGAACCCTAACTGATTTTAAGTCCATGGATTGCATGAAAACACTCTACATTTCATTAGTTAGATGTCAAGTAGAATATAATTCACCTATTTGGTCCCCTTTCTATAAAGTACACTCTAACAAAATAGAACGTGTTCAACACAAATTTCTTAGGTACTTAAATTTCAAACTCAAAATTCCAATAGAAACATTAATTATTTAAGTTTAATGAATCGACTAAATTTAATTACGCTGTCTGACAGAAGAATTATTTCAGACCTAATTTTATTGTACAGAGTTATGAACAACCTAATTGACAGCCCTGCCATCGTTTCTAGTATTAAACTCCATGTACCGACAAGGAATACTAGACAAAACATAACATTCTTTTGCAACACATACACAACCAACTATCAATCACACTCACTTACCAATAGGATGCATGATTTAGGCAACAAGTTCGGTGGTATTGTAGATGTATTCGCTGATTCCCTTTACATTCTAAAATGCAATTTAAACCAACACTTTGTGGAATCCTACAAATTATTGTAACGCGGGTTAAATATTTTATAATATATTTAACGATTTGATGTGTTATTGTAATGTTTTATATTATAATTTGTTCTATGTTATTGTTAAATATTAAATTGTTTAAAATATTTCACAGTTTTAAGCAAGAATATACAAGTGGTTTTTTCTTTAAAAACTACTTGTATATTCTTAAAAGTTTTTTCACTTTTATAACGTTTGATATAAATTCTATGTATGTGTAATCCTCGATATCTTAAATATTATTTTATAATCTATGTAAAAGCCCCTACGGGCGTATAAGAACAATAAATAAATAAATAAATAAATTCAACAATAGATAAAATGGAATACTGTTATTTATTAAAATTGAAATTAAAACACTTTTTAACCTATTTCGACTAATTTATTTCGCCAGTACCGGTTTCATCCTATTATGGACATCTTCAGGCTGGCAATTGACAAAAGAATGTCAATTGCCAGCCTGAAGATGTGCCTGAGGTTAAAAAATGTTTTAATTTCAATTTTAATACAATATAATTCCACCACGTATAACAGAACAATAAATAAACTGTTATTTATGTTTTCAACATAACTACAAAATTTGTGTAAAATTTTTGTGCTATTTTAGGTACGTCATCTTCAACACCATATCGGTAAACCAAACTTTCTTTATGTTTTCCCTCTGTTCACCGCTTATAGTTTCTTTAAGTGAAGTCCATATTTTTTTATGAGGGGGTAATTAGTTTTTTCCTAATACACGAATTTTAGGTACCTATTTTTTATTTCTGTTTTATATATTTCTAAGTTTCCTACAGGTTTCCCACCTTCTTTCGTATATAATATTTTATAAGCTTTATAAGCTCTAGATATATTTTTGTTTTTGTAGTATAGGTAGTGTATGTTTTTGTAGTATATGATTGCAACCATTTTTACATAGGTAAAACTTAAAGAAATTTTGAAACGAGGATTAAGGAACATTTGAGATTTCTAAATAGCAATAATTATTCGGAATTTGCTAACCATCTGATTGAATTTAACCATTCATTTGATATAAATACTGGTTTTAAAATTTTACACACTAATGTTAGTGGTTTTCACTTAGATCTTTTAGAAATATTAGAAATTAGGAAAAATGTCAGTAGAAATTTAAATATTATTAATAACCAAATTGATTTTGTGAATAACCCTATCTTAAACATATTTCCATTGTAATTTTTTGTCTTTGATCTTCTAAGCACCCTCCCCTTTCCACCTCTCCCCCCCTCCCCCCTGTTGATCTTCTAAGCACTTCCCATTTCCATCTCTCCCCCCCCACTACTTCCATTTATACCCACGCCTGTCTTTTTATACTTGATAATTTAGTTTTTAGTACATATAATGTCCTGATGAAGAGAACATCCATCGTTCTCGAAACATGTTGATTTTTTAAATAAAGATTATTGTGGTAAAAACAAAGTGCTTTTAATTATTTCATTAATAAAATGGTGCCACAAAGTGAATTTGCAAAATTTGAAGTGTATATGTAAGGATTTCTTGTACCATTTATTTGTAACTATGTTTTTAATTTTATATAAGTTTTAGGCAAAATTGGCTGAGGAAGGAAGAAAGTAGAGTGAATGCTGTAGAAATCTCTCATCTAAATGTGCCAAAATTTTGCATGATTGTGTGAAAAATGTGGAAAATAACTAAGAAAGCAAGGCTGATGTAAATGTAATGAGTAAGATTAAAAAAAGATCGCTTAGATGATTTGGGCATATATAGTGAAACACAAAGAAAGGAGTGTAAAGCCGGCGCCAGACACGAATTCAAAGAAGTGATCAAATAAGTGTGGCACGGGCATTTGACACTGTTGTGCGCTTTACCGTTCAGTATCGGTTTTTTAGCGCACATCAAAGGGATTAAAGTCCAAATGTTTGTGTGCCTGCCACACTGCACGAAGCCCGGTTGCGAGAGCGTCGCCGTGGAGGTATTATGTCGTTTGTGCGTAAACAACCAAACGAACTAACGATGGAGTGGAATAATGAGAGCCTTTTCGAGTTTATAGAGTTGATGCAAGGAGAGCCAGATATATGGGATCCGAAATGTAAAGGGCATAAAAATCGAAATAACATCGAAACAATAAACTGTGTCGACCAAATCGTCGCCCATATTATGTGAAGTCTATTTGAAAACTGTGAACTCAAAGAAGTGATCAAATCTTTGAACACATATCTGGCAGATACAACAATATGTGACCAAATGTGTGAGCAAAGTCTCCAAAGAAGTGATCACTTCTTTGAACTTCTGTCTGGCGCCGGCATAGTAGAATGTGCATGCGAATTTCAATGATAGTAGAAGTCGGGGATGAGGAAGACATAGCACGATTAACCCTCCGCCCGTCGCGTCTTTCTTGTTGTTATAGTTTACATTTTTTGTGCTATTTTAACTTATTACACTGGTCAACAGTGGTTTTGGTGCCGAGTAGCTGTATTTTTTTTTAACTTAAGACCTTATACTGAGTACAACAATTGCAAAATTTTTGGATTCCTACGTGTGGTTTATTAGATTTTGACATGTATATATATATATAAATAAAATTACGCAAAAAACAGCATTTATTACATTATTATGGGCTTAAAAACTTTCTTTATCTCGATTTTCCTGAATGAGGTGTAGTGGGGCAATCACGTTGCACCCCCCAACAGTAATCAGCCATCATATGCTGATCCCATCGACCTTGGTACCTTTCTTCAATAGTTTTTAGGTCCTGGTAAAATCGCTTCCCTTGTTCTTCGCTATAGGATCCAAGATTCTCTGGAAATTGATAAAGATGACTGTGTAGGTAGTGCACTTTAATGGACTTATTACATCCTAAGTTTTTAAAGTTATCTAACATGTCGTTTAAAATTTCAGTGTAGTTACTCGACTTGTGATTTCCGAGAAAAAAATTTGTAACTTCACAAACGAAATCCACGCAGGTCGTTCCACATTGTTCATTGAACTTAAGAAGTACATATCATTTATTAATATTCTTATTTGTGGGCCATCGAAAATACCCGCTTTAACAAAAAAGTCGTTGTAGTGATTTTTTTGTTCCTTTCATTGCATAGGCACTCCGAACCTCATACGATTTCTTTGACCACTGACCCACTATCTCAAGTGTTCATATCACATTTTACAAATAATCTGGGGTATCCACGGCTTGAATTCATCCACAATTTTCAACTTAAAATACGAAAAATAGGCACTTTGTATAAATTCTGTTACAGATTTCCTGATTTTTTTTTAATGTATATTCACCGCCAATATAACAAAACACATTTGGATCATTCAGACAACTTCTTCGCGATGAAGACATTGTATAAAAATAAATTTATTTATATAAATGTACTGATAAGATAGCAAAACGCACACACGAAAGTGCTAATTGCAGCCAATACTCAAAAGAGAGGTTAGATCAAAAACTACACGTAGAAAAAAAAAAAGAAAAAATTATTTAGTGTTGCCAATGTACACCTAAATTCAAATCCATCAACGGCATTTCGGCACCATTTTAAAAAAAAATTGTTGACCAGTGTAATAGTAAGGTGATAATGTCTGCATTGAAATAAAATAGATAGTTATTTTCAATGTAAAAGCTTAAAAATCAACAAGGAACATTTTTTTATAATTTTTAATCATACTTTTTTAAGAGAAAACTTATCAATTTCTAACCAATGTAAACAATTTCTATCAAACTTATAATTATTTAAGATTTATACAGACTTATTATTATTCCAAAAAAATTAACAAACTCCAATGAAAAAATAAATAAACTTGGTTTTTCATTGTAATTTGTTGATTTTTTTTAGCCTCACGCCGAAACACAAGTCTGTATCTCACATCGCACATGCGCAGACTGAATAATGGCGGTGCTCGCTGCAAGTATAGTCCCTTTTAGGAAGCTACCTAAAGTAAGGAATCAGTGGGAACATTTAAAATGTACATAATAGTCCTGTGTCGATCGATCATTTTACACGACCCGGGTCGCTCACGACACACTGGCGTCACGAGCGGGACGCGAAGACCCGCTCTTTTTGCGACACAAAATACGAAACTCGATAATCGAGTTTCTCGCGCCAGTTTCCGCCCAGACCGGTCAAGTCATAAGCGACCCGAAAAACCCACAATAAAACAATAAAATTGCTTTAAAAGTTAGCCAAAAAGGGCACACCAATAAAGTTACAACTCAAACCTTGGGGATTAACAGATATTGCAAATTTTATGATTATAGGAGTTCCGAGATCGGCAAGCGGCGACCGAATGTGTCGTCGTAGTTCGCAGTTCTTGCTGTCTCGCCACTCGCCACATGGGCAACCGGCGCGCCGGTGACGCGGCGACCGGTCGTGAGAGTGTCGTGAGTCTCGCGGTGCGGGAATGTGTTGTAGTTCGCGGGTCTTGAGACCCGGGTGCTGACGAATAAATAACCCACTCGATCTTTGGCGGCTCGTGAGCGGGTTTCGACGATCAGGTCATTCACGATCGACCCAGGACTAGTACATAGTACATAATAAGCATTCCTGTTAAACCTGGGCTTTTAAAGACCCCACGCGACGGGTCGAGGGTTAAGTAACATGTCAAGGGTATATATCCTCTCTGCCTAACCTCGCGGAGAAAAAACGTGATGATTAGTCAGTTTGGAGTTATATTAACTTTGATTTAAATTGTCTGATGCTTAAACATTTGGTTATTTGGCAAATACTAACAACTAGTTTGTGTTTTGTATTTTTCTCCTCTGCAAGATGAATCGAGATGTATTAATTGAGTCCATTTTTTACCGAACCTTTATTGTGTGTGTTTTTTTGGTACATAGTTTCAGCTGGGGGAGATTTATAAGATAAGATAAAGGTGATCAAAGAGACAGGCGTTGCGCCCTGGATTAAAACACGCCCAAACAAATAAAAGATTATTTGAAATAATTGTTTGATTAATACAGATATGACCAGAAGCCAATGAAAACAATTATAAGAAGAGGAGTGACTTTATTGCAAATATCTTTTGCCGGCGTTGTATTTGAGCAGCTTTTTATTACGAATTTGTAGTCCGTTATTAATTACGACATTTTTTATACATTAATTTAACGCAATTTTTTATTTAATATCAACGGTTTAAATATTCTACGATTCTACCATACATAATAATTGCTTTTAACATGTATATGAAAAAACAACACATCTAAAAAATAACACTGAAGAAAAAGATAATTCTAAAAAATCTAAACGGTACATGAAACAGAACAAAACACGGAAAAAAGTGAAACATTCGCAACTCAGGATCGATGTCTTGTCTCACTGGGACACAGCGCCGTCCACAAAATAAAATAATAATATTTTCGTGTATGAAACATGATATCTTAAAAACAAAAAAAAATGGAAAGTTCGGTTTCGGTTTCGGCAAGTTTCGGCATCAGTTTCGGTTTCGGCAGAAAATCTGCCTTCGAAGTTCTGCGTTCGTGAATTATCGCGCGTCGTTCTTTTGACTTCGGGTGAGTTCGTGGCTCGTTGTCATCCACCATCATCAACCTAGTTCGCCGGCCGGTCCGGCGTGATTGTGCTGTGAGTTTTGTTATTTTTCGCGCATACATGTGTGTTACAGACGGTAACACTTACTTAATTTTTGTTTGTTTTGTAGTAGTAATATAATTTTTTTACAATTATTCTTTCACGTACTTCAATTATTGTTTTTTTTTTTAAATTTAATTTAACACGTGTAATAAGAATGTTGTGATTGTAAACGCAATTAAAATTAATATACTCAATTAATGAGGTCCTTCCTTTTTAATTTAAGTGTTGATTATTGACAATTTTTTGTTCCAAGAAGTAGTTAACATGTTTTGTTAATTTTTATAATTTTTGTTTGTTTTATAACAGTAACATAAAAAAATACATTTTTTATCATAATTCAATAAGTGGTTTTTTAAAATTTCATTTAACATATGTTAACTGTCTGCATAATTGTAAAAAAATTACCAAATTTCAGTAAACAATAGATTTTTAACATGTCTAAAAAAGTTTCGGTTTCGGTTTCGGCTGAAACTGAGACAGATACCGAAGATTCGGTTTCGGTTTCGGTAGAAAGTCCTGTTTCGGTCGGACACTACGAAATAAAAAAAAAAACCTTATTGATATCGATAAAAATGTACGAACCACAAATGATATTAATGCTTACTTTGGATACAAACTGTTATTTTTATTGCGTTTATCGTGAAATTCTTAAATTAAATTAATTTAGGAGACAGGTACCATTCATTGAATAAATAACACCTCTGCCACAGGTTACCCCAAGTGGCAGGCTACGTTTGGTAACTTAGGAAGGGAACCCGGGATCATGGGGTCAGGTTTGTCCGGATCTTGGATGTATATACATCTGCCCACCCAACTGCATGGCAGGCTGGTTTGGTAGAAACTGGTTGAGGGAGACCTTGTGACCTCTCTAGCAGGACTCTTTAGAACATCGCATTGCACCGTATTAGGAGGGATGGATTCATACGTTCATCACTCTTGAAGACACTGACCCTCAAGTTTCTACCCACCCGTATTACCTTTTTCATTAACTTTCTCTCCATCCTTTCCTCAAAAGACCCTTCACACAGCGTTCCCAAAGATTCTTTGTACACCCATTGCTTGATAATGGCTGTATTACATTCACTGTTTATTACCCCAACCTTATCAAAACAGACACAATTATAAAAATAATTTAAATACTTGCAGAACATAATAACAGATTTATCTTCAGTTAAGTAAAAAGAATAAACAAAAGAAAATTAGGCAAAAAGGGGAACAAATGCGAGTATGAAAATAAACTTTAGACATACCATAGTAATATTGTGGACATGATGCTAAGCTTTTAATGAGGGACGTTAAGTAAAAAAAATCAAAATTGCAAATGTGTTCTGGACATAACAATATTCTGTCAGAAGTCACAACGTTATTAAATATTAATCAATCTTTTTTCAAAGCTTGAATAAAATCAGAAGACAGGTTTAAAAGGTGATTAAAATAAAAATAATTCTTGGTCATCTTATAAAATTAAATTGGCACCTTGCGTCGAAGCAATACATTACCATATAGTTATAGTCTAATAAAAATTGCTAGGTTGTAATTATTTGATCTCTTCCCTAACTGTAGGTATTGTATTTTTTTGCGAATCGAAGCCTTATAGAGGCATCGTTACGTGTGTGCAAGAGCCATAACACCGCAATTCAATCTGTCAAATTTAAGGTGCCGAACTTTTGGACTTCATTCCTGGCTTAATTATTTTAAGAAGGTGTGAATTTTATTTTTATTTTCAATACGGATATGGTCTGCACGGGTCCCGTTATTATTTGTGTTATTATATATAAAGCATTGTCCATCTACTGTGTAAAACCTTATTCATTGCAGCACAGCACAATATCACTAATGAAGTTTTGGGTTGCCATTGGATATTCACTATCGCATTTGCTTCCACAACCTCGTTCACTAGGTATCTTTTTTATATTAGCTCCGTACCTGCACTCCATTGACCGGAGGAAGAAAAATCCTCATGGCGTTTGTCATCTTTGGGTGGAGGATCTTTTTAGGGAAAAAAAATAGAGGAAGTTCTGGGAAAGAAAATGTGTGAGGAGCGGGTTGGGTATTGGGTGTCCAAGAGTGACGGACGTATGAATCCGTGCCTCCCACTGCAGTGAAAGGCGATGCGATGGGTCAAGAGAGTCCGGCAGGATAAGTCTAGGTTAGGTCTTCTTTTACAAATTTCTCCCGATTCGGCTCTCCACGCAGCAGGTGTGAATCCGGGCACTCTTGCTAAGTCCACTTCCTTCTACTTTGATGGCGCTACAGCCCATATCGAGCTTTGGCCTCCTGCAACAGTCGCCTCCAACTCCTCCTGTCCTCAGCGGCTGACTTCCAATTTGGCACCTGGAGAAGCTGTGCTGCATCCCCTCTTACTTCGTCTTCCCACCTCAGTCTGGGTCTTCCCACTTTTCTCTTTCCACCTGGGTGTCCAGTCAAAATTCTTTTTGGGACGCGTGTATCCGGCATTCTCTGTGCATGCCCAGCCCATCTCGGTCTGAGGAGTCTCATATGTGCTGAGATGCTAGGGGCCTTATATATATCATACAATTCTGTATTGTGCCGTATGCGCCACTGTTCACCCTC
Source organism: Limnephilus rhombicus (assembly GCA_929108145.2). Lineage (NCBI taxonomy): Eukaryota > Metazoa > Arthropoda > Insecta > Trichoptera > Limnephilidae > Limnephilus > Limnephilus rhombicus. The sequence goes on from OV815283.1 coordinate 45,502,275, forward strand.
TTTCACGGGTCCACATATTCTTCTCAGCACTTTTCTTTCAAAAGTATCCAGCATTTCAGCCATCTTTACCGTCAGTGTCAGCGCCTCACATCCATATGCCAATGCAGTTCTAACAATGGTCTTATATATGGTTATTTTGGTATTTCTGTGGACACTACGTGACTTAAACACTGGCAGCAAAGAGAAGTATGTTTTGTTGGCTGCTGTGATTCTAATGTGCTAAGTCCACTACTACTTGAGAATATCTGTGGCAGAGGGTTTGGATATCCAATAAATTTTCTCGGGGCAGCACCGGTACACACAGCCGCCTACCAAATTGTAAATTTGATCATTGTTATCTACGATAAATAAAGAACAAATCATTTTTTGACTCCGGGGTCTCTATTTAATTAAAGCTTGTGAGACAAATCCGGAGTTACGACGATATCGTTTTATATTCCAGACTATAAATGTTACCGAAACTGCAACCGCATTGTAATTGTTGAAGTGTAAAAGTTGTTTGCGGTAAATCTAAATTGATTCTTGTAATTTAAATTAAGTTTTTATTTTACTTTCTTTCAAAGTCGGCACAGTCGAATATAATAACAATAATTTTCTCCGTCTTATTGAAGGTAACTTGTTAATTGTGTTGATTATAGGTTCGATTTCCCACTTAAAACCACCAAAGAATTTGTAAATATACGGTTAGAAAACGCAAAAAACTAAAAACAAGAAAAAAATATAAAATTTTTATACCCGCTTCACAAATAACACGCTTTTTATTGAAAAGAAAGCCATAACCACAAGTTAAATAACACTGTGCCAAAAAATATCGAATATTCTATGGTTTCATGTTTGCAAATTTATTTTGTTCCTTACCACATTTCACGCGACAACCAAAACACAGCAAATAACTTTTAGTACGTTATTCACTTTGATATTGTATTACCTACTTGTTAGATTAACTAAGATCTCCTACTAAGATTCTTTAAAAAGTCCCTGTGTTGTGTAATGCAGGAAATACGTACCTACTAAACTTTCACTGTTTTAAAAAAATGTATTTATTTAATTTATCTTAATATATACAAAAGGAATGCTTCTTTGTTTGTCCCTTATGCGTTCCTAAACCATTCATCCGATTGTGATGACACTTTGGGGATTTGATGTGCGCACGCCCGGGATGGTTTCTATATATAATAGTGAGCTCTGGATTTTTTCACACACTATTCATCTGGTTGCGATGAAACTTTGGTGAGTTGTTGTGCGCACGCCCGCGAAGGTTTCTGTATATTTGTATGTATACTGGTGAGCTCTGGCGTTATTATATTTGTATAAAAATATTGCAGTAGGTGGGAAGCTAAATGTATTAAAAATGGGTGTATTTAATTTAGAAAAATGAAACAATACAACTTTGTATAAACCACTTATATGATGTGCAAATCCGACCGGTTTCGGAACAAACGTTCCTTCGTCAGGGAAAGCTTATACTAATTTGACAGTTTAGAACAATGTTTTATTGTGGTAGGGGTGGAGCCGTTGTTAGTTAATAATGTAGATTGGGTGGGTAGGTATTATTGTAGAGTGGGTGAAAAAAAATATTGTCATATAGCCCAATCATGGATTTGTTCCCCTACCCACCCACTCTACACTAATACCTACCTACCCAATCTACATTATTAACTAACAACGGCTCCACCCCTACCACAATAAAATAATGACATAAAATAAACTCGATAGTAATGACATGTGTTAATATAATTTGTATTTTGCGTATGGACGGCTAATGACTTTGCTAATTGTTATAAATTTGTAATTAATGTAGGTATTTTTGAGCAAGGTCAAAATGAACCATCCCATATAGAGGTTCTTGTATGGTGTAACTACTCTACTTCACTACCATCCTCTTCCTTAACTTCTTCTCCCTCCACTACCTTCAGCCTCACAACATACCCCTATTGGGGAAGCCATAGCTTCGCTGGCTTCAGGCGGTTGGGAGCAGTGGCTCTCTTGGGTATGCTCGGTATAAACCATCTACGGGTCAGAAGGGATGTGCTCATTATATCACATTTCTTCAGACTGATTGGTGGATGGTTCGAAAATTCGACTAGCATCAGTTTCCATGTTCCCGATGGTTATCTCCGTCACCAACAATATAGACTGTTTTATCTCTCGGCTTGCAGAACTAACGTGCCAATGGTCGTTGGTCATGCCAGTCGGGAGCGCTGTTAAATAGAATCACTTCGAATATCGAAATGTTTAACACGAATGAAGCACAATTTTGACCGCAAGCTTTATTACTGTTAGTATAAATCTGCTTATATAATCTATTATTTCTCTTTTAAAAAAGGTTTGAAACGTTAATTTTGTAAGGTTTTTAAAATGAATAAATCGAAAAATATTTATCCGAGACGCTATCCTGGTTACAAACCAATTCTTAGAATGATTGTTTCCAATAAAAAGGGTAGTTGCCCGTAATATGGAAAAATAAATATTTTGTTTTTTGAAGAGTTTTATTAAATGTACATTTGTTACTTAAATTAAATTTTTCCGCTTTATTTAAGTAACAAATGTACATTTAATAAAACTCTTCAAAAAACAAAATGTCTAGAAATTGTTACATAGTTAATGCCCAAGAAATACAAAAAATAGAAAAATAAATAATTAATTGAAGATAATATTGTTAATTCTAAAATTTGAAATATGAGATTGACAAATATGACGGCTTGACAGAAGGTGGCAATAGCGAGATTGGTTAACGCGCACATCCCGGTTAGATGAGAGCTCTGGGTTCGAGTTCCAGTTGCGACCATTGTCTTTTTACATTTTTATGTGTCTTGTTCTCTTTCACAATTTCGTTTTTTTATTAAATTTTTTTATGTGAATACCGCACAATAATCCCAACTGCTCCCGTCTGAAGCCAGTGAGACTATGGCAATTGGGGTATGTTGTGAAGCTGAAGGTAGTGGGGAGGGGAAGGAGATAGGAAAGAGGAAGGTGGGGAAGTACCTGGTTATTCAGATCTGGTCAATAAACACGGTTTAATATATATTATTTTAAATGAATAAATTGTGAAATAACACAAATTAACGCCGGGATTCGATCCCGCGACCTTCGGTGTGCGAGTCAAGAGAACCGCTGGACTACGCCGACCGTCAAGATTAGATTATTATTGTTATCTTCTTCTTCAATGAATAAATTGAATTGAATTGAAATGAAAATTGGGACGTTATTATGTAATTTGTTTAAAAACTGAACGGATTTAGAATCGACATTTAACGGGGAATTTTCAACTGTCAATAAAATAAACGTAGTTAGGTATCTACATTGTAAATAAAAATGGAGAAGTATGATGAGATATAATGTTCGTTTGTAATAAATATAAAATTTTCTTAGAACAACAAGATATATTTTTGTTAATTCCGGTAATTTTAGTTGCCGGAACGACTGGCACAGGTCCATCTAGCAAGCCGGTCTAACGGCGAATGAGACGGTTTGAAAGGGAAATACCTACTTATGTAAAAACTAAAGATAATAATATTAAAAAACATTGATATGTACAGGACGTAAGCGACTATTTTGAATATATTTAATTAAACACGACATGTTTAAAAAAAGCGAAAATCCCGTGGGAGGCGTTTTAAGAATCATTTTTTTTTTTTTTTTACATTAACTCCACACAGGAGGCCCTGAGGAAAATAATTTCCCTCAGGGCCTATGTCATCTGGGATGCTGTGTGGAGGGTATTTTTGAGGAGAGGAAGGAATGAACATTGGTCTTGAAGAGACCCATGTTGTAGGAAGGAGGAAACACAGAGGCCGGCAAATCATTCCACAGCCGAGCTGTTGATCACAAGAACGAGTCGAAGAAACGACCCGTTCTCATGTGACAAATGTCAACTGTGTACAAATGTTGGGCACGCGTTTGGCGTGTTTCCCGACTATGCACCGGTGCCGAAGGGATCAATGATGCTAGTTCCTCGGAGCATCTTCCATTGTAATACCGGTAGAACAAGGATAGAATTCCCACCCGACGCCTGTGCTCTAAAGATTGCAATCCGTCTGTTAAGATGGGAGAATCTATTAAACGGACCGCCCGTTTCTGCACAGAGTCGAGGGTATTTTTCAGGTATTTTGGAGCTTTGGTCACTTAGGGTTACACCAAGCATATCAATGGAGGGCCTGTTCGGAAGATTGCTTCCGTTGAAAGAGACTAGATTTTCATTGCGATCCCTTTTAGACGTAATCAGACAAGATTGGGTCTTTGAAACATTAAATTCAACGAGATTATTTAAAGAAATATTGTGAATTTTTTCACAAATATAACCTGTAAAATAATAGAACCAGACATGTTTATAATAAGGGAACGTACCCATACTACTATTGTCATATCTAGATATTGTCTTCAAAAATAACATACATTTTTTTAGAGCTTAAAAACTTCAAATGTTTAAGTGAGATATGTAAGAAATCGGTAGAAATTCGGGTTGCGGCCGCGGCGCCTTAAGAGCCCGCGAGGGATTTTTCAATATTTAATGTTTTTTTTCGTATTTTTGCGTATTTTCGAAGTCATCTGTGTCGATAACAGCACCTCAAAAAAAAAGTTTCTTATTATTTTTTTTTAGATACATGCATTTTCGATGCCTCAAGTTAATATTAAATATTTAAAAAAATATTTTTTCTTACTTTATAACTGTTTATAAAAGATCAGTTTTCAAAAAATCGTTCATGTACCACTGATTTTTTTCCATCTGTCGTCATATACGAAAAGAAAAAAAATATTGAAAAATATTTTTTAATAGGAAACATATCCAACCTATACCTCTACATTTATATTTTTTTTGTAAAATGCGCAAATAATGATGTAAAATTATTTTTAAAAACTACGTTAATCGATGTACTTTGAAATCGATTTTATGTATTAAAAAACAATTATTTGAAAAAAATAAAAATAATGTGTATGAAAACAATATTTAAACTATAAAAACTGATAAATAAATAAAATTAATTTTGTGATTTATTGTGTAATATTCCATTTTTATCTGTACCCAAAACAGATAAATGCGATCCCATTTTCAACTTCTATTCATTACACGAAAGTCAGCCGCCACGAGAGGTTGTCTCCTAACGCTCTGTTCCGTAAAGTAGTGTGAAGAATATTTGCATGTGTTGGTTTTTGTATAGAATACGTATACTCTGGAGGGAAGAAATTCGACCACTGAATTTGTACGGGGAAAGTGAATGAAGTGTGTCAAAAAGATATATTTTAAAACGATTGTGGCAAGGATTGACTGTCATATACTTGTACCTTCTTACATATTGCCCTGTTCGTAGACCCAAATATGAATACAGTGATCACTCGGTTTTACGAATCAATTTTTAACTGCTTTTATGTTTATTTTTATACGTGGGATTTCGAAAAATATTTTTAATGTTATTATTGAAATCAATTACTGTTAATTAAGTTCTGCTAGATATTTTTAATGATTTTAATTATATGCGTACCGGCAACAATTGTTGATTTGGCGATGACTTTGGTAGGCAAAACTGCCATTAGGTACTTGTAAACAGTAATAAATGAAATTTGAATTATTTTCAATTAGCTTTTATTATTCGGAAGTTTTATTCGTTTTGACCATTTTTATTTAGTTTATTTAATTACGAATGCATTACAGAGCAGATGAATGAAGAAAATAGTGTAAGGAGAAGGAATGAGGTGAATGTGTAGGTATGGTAGAAGAAGTCGGGGGAGAATGGCACGATCAAGTGAAACTGCGCCCTAGGGGTGATTTTTCACTAATACGGCATTATACAAATCGTCCAATTATTATTATTAAATAGTTGAGATTCAGAACTGTACCTAGCTGTATAATATTTTTCGATATCTCTGTATCTGGCAGTAAAACCACGTAAAAATTAAACATTTTGTAAAAGCCCATCAGTGCTTTTACAAGAAATAAATTTCCGTGTTGTCTTACTTTTTCGAAGAAGGCATGTATATCATCCGTCATAATATTATTTTATTTTTCAAAAGCGAGTGTCAAGTTACACACGAAATAGGGCTGTCCAAATAAATGGTTAATTATTATTATTCATAATTTAACTAACAAACCATCACGCCGTTTCTCCGCAGGGGTAGGCAGAGAGGACGGACCGCCAAACAACTCGGTCTTGGCACACACTCCTTGCCTCGTTCACATTCATACATCGTCTCATATATGCTTTTCTATTATTCTGACTCTTGATATGGTCCGACTAAAGTATCTGATTCATTTAGTCGTGCCATGTCTTTCTTGGACGTTCACGACTTCTACCATTCACACTTGCGGTTGTATATTCTCCTTACACTATTTTTCTCGTTCATTTGCTCTACATGCCCAAACCATCGGAGCATTCCTTTCTTCATCTTACTCATTACACTTACATCAGCCTTGCATTCTTTGCGGATCTCCATGTTTCTCACACGATCCTACATGGTTTTACCACACATACGCCATACATCTCAGGGATCTCATTCTACAACATTCAGTCTACTTTCATCCTTTCTCTGCCAGTTTCATGACTCACTGCCATACATCAGGGTAGGTACCAGTACTCCATTAATAGAGTTACCTGCATTCACTCCTCTTTAAATATCTCTATCAGCCTTCCTATCTCTCGTAAACATACTTCCCAAATACACAAACTCATCCAATTGCTCCAAGTTTTCATCATTCACAACTATGTTGCACATTGTTTTCATATTCTCTCTTTCAAATACCATGGCTTTAGACTTTACTAACATTCATTATTAACTCATTCTTCGTACACCCTAGATACGAGAGACTGTAGATCTTCCATACTGTGAATATCTCGACCCATCGCCTTGCACTGAGATGGATTCATACGTTTGTTACGCCTGGTTCGATACACTGACCCCCAGATTCCTACCAATCTCTAATACCTATTTCCTTCCCAGAACTCCTTATTAGAACTTCGTCTCCATATTTTAAAAAGACTTTAAAAAACTTTTTAAAATCATTAAAAAACCCTCCACACAGCATTCCTTAGGATGACAGTGATGATGACAGTGTGATATAATAAGTCATTTTTATACATCAGCTTTCACAGGAGAATACCTTTATTTCATAGGAAATAAAGCAATGCTAATAATAATACATAACGACTAATTAATGTAAAAACCTGAACTTTTAAATAAACAAATATATTTTTCAATGGTGTTTTATATTTCCGTGTGTTGTGACGCCCTGGGGATTATTCAACTGGCGGGCGCAGACATCCATCGCGAAGACTTGTTGTCACAATGCAGGTGTTCTTCTTGGGTGTTGACAGTTAGACGAAAAAAATCCCGTATTTTTGGAAAATTTAGTTTGCTTGTAAAATTTGGGAATATCGATTCTCATGTAAAAGAAATCAATATGTCGCAAATATTTTTCGTATTTAGAAGATACAGATTTTTTATAGAACTTCTATAACTTTTTGTAGTTTATATTTTTTAAATAAAATATATATATATATAGATTGAAGTGTTAAACCAATAAACAACTCACGATTTGCTTCTAAAACCATACCAGTTGCATAGTGAATTTCCGACAGTTTTTAAAAAGTTGTTCAAATAATATTTTTTTAAATAATTTTCTTCGAAATAGGGAATCTTAAGGGAAATTTTCCCACGTTATGGGGAAAAATAGAAATCCAACGTTCGAAACGACCGGCCAAGATATAATATGCCAATATTTAATTTGTTATCGGGAATGATCGTGTAACTTCGGATTTTTACGAGCGGATACTATTATCAAATCCATTTTTAGTAACCTTTTACAATAAATTTTGATAGAATTGAGTTAAAAAGCGATGAGGGCGACACAAGCGACAAACAATTAAACTATTTTAGCAAAATTCGATAAAACCGATTGTCCTGCTAGGCTCTTAAGTCAAAATTACGAATATAAGTTTCGTGTCGAGACGATATTCGCAATAATATAAGCACGGACAAGCATTGTGCAAAAACAGGTTGATATTAAATATGTTGGCAAAATTAATTGCAGCTTCGATGGAACGCAGTTATAAACTGCAGGCATAATTTATCAAAGATTTTTAGAGTCTAAGGTCAAAGCAGATCCATCACCATCTATCATTTCGTCATCGTGTAGCCAATGCAACGGAATTTTAAACTTTAGCAAATGACGAATGGACTTACCTGTTACGTATTATTTGAAAACTTTGCTATAACATGATTTATGAATGCATTTTACATGATTGTGATGCAATGCGCATCAAAATGACATTAGGAAAATACTTACAGTTTTGTCGACGGAGCAAATTACGTACATTTACGAGAAACAGTCATTTTGTTCGGTTCCATACCATCAGAATCAAGGCAACTAAACACCTCTTTGAAAAGTCGTTAAAAGCTTTGAAAAAAAAGAAAAAATAGTCCATAACCTAACCTATTTAAAATATTTTTTTAATGTATTATTCTCATAATTTTTAATGACTTTTCAGAGTAAGTGTTCAGTTGATTTCCGGTTATCCGGTCACCATTTTGTTCATAAAGATTTCCCTTAGGATAGGTACTTGTTTCCAAGGTATTATCAGAAAATGTACAGAATTGTTTGTTTTTGGTTTGAAAATTAGATCGCTCAAAAATATTTTAGATGCTTTAATAAATAAAAATAAATAAATACATTGTTCCCATCCACTATTTTATAACTGTCAAATCAGTGGTTGGCTAAGGGACACGGAAGCTAAGTGTAGTTTATGGTCAGACCGAAAGCCATTCACATTTTTTGTTGGTACTTGCCAATTGATTTGAGATTTATTGTATTACTTATGTTCTCTATTTTATGCAGGTGCTTACAGGTTTTTACAGATGCAATGCCGCCTCATGGAGTATCATGAATGAGTTTTTCTTTTGACCTGTTTAATTTATCTTTGTCTTACTAACCTATTTTTTTGCATTTTGGTTTTCCTGTTAAGCACTTGCATACTGCTTACTAACAACGTATGCAAGGATACTGGAGGTCTAGATTCGTTCAAAATAAATAAATGTAGCTTCGTTTAATAAAAAAAATTAGAATCTTGCGAGGGCCTTAAAGGAGTAACCATCAGTTACTTAAACCAGGGCGGGTAAGAGGTGGATAACCTCCACTGTCAAATCAGTATACGTTTGCCCTGAAGAAGGAACGGTCGTTCTGAAACCGGTCGGCTTTACTCAAATATACAAGTGGTTCAAAAAAAGTAACATTATTTCATTTATCTATAAATAAACTTATTTATTTATCTTTATTTTTAACTTTTATGAGTAAAACCTCAAATTGTAATATTTAATTAAATGAGGACAATATTAGCGAAACTCAATCGAAAACCTAGAAACAGAAAACTTAGAAAAAGATATTTGCACCTCGAATTGGACAGGGACACCTTAGTCCAGTTCGGAAGCCGTCGTAAAGCCGAAGGTCCAGGGTTCGTGTCCCAGAGGTGCAAATATCTTTTTATGATTTTTCTGTTTCCAGATTTTCGATTGAGTTTCCTTAATATTGTCTTCATTCAATTAAATATTGAAAAAATATACGAAATTATATTCAGCAACATGGCCTTTTGGCGCTCTGCTCTAACCATTGAGCTAATTCGACCCTATGACCTTCGGCCACATTTAACCGTAAGTTATATACTTCGACTAAGTACCAACGTTATTTTCATTTTATTAACGCATATTTTTATTTATTTTTTTTATTTATTTATTGGCTGCTATCTTTATGTACGACTGTAAGATTCTTCCCGAATTAAATGCAATATATATAGTGTCTTCGATAAATTCATCCATTTTAGAATTTAATGCGCGACGTCTATTGACTTTTATATATGTCTAGGATGAACTTATTTTTGAAAAACTTCATGAGTTAATCCTCAAATTGTAATATTTTATTATTGAAGACAATATTAGCAAATTCTCAAAGTTTTAGAAAAAAAAAACATACTTACATAAATATTTTATGTAAAAGATATACAATTAAGGAATTATACAATTTATCCAAAGAAATGTCACCATCTCAAAGACAATTATTTTTTCAAACTTTCTTCAGGCCGGTAGGTACCATAATATTGATTATTGTTATTTAAAAGTTCAAGTAGGAACCACTAACCAAGAAAACTCTTGGATAAAAAGTTAGTATTCAACATGGCCACCATCACGAACCTGAACTGAATTGTAACAAACAAATTTACAAACAGATGAATTTCCAAATGGTGGAGTTAAAACGGGGTTTCACTAGGTTTTAAAAAGTAAATTGGAATGTAGACACTTTTGAAGGTCGAAAGAAAGGATTTCATATTTTCCGTTTTTTTGTAGACAGGGAAACCATGCTGCAACCCGTGAGGCGGATTAAGGCAGGGGCAGTAGGTAGATGAGCGTCTTGAAGAGACCCGGATTATGTAAAGAAGGAAAATCAGGTCGGTAGCTCGTTCCATACGCTAGCCAACTTACAACAAAACGAGTAGAGGAAACGACCCATTCTCATGAAGGCAACATCATCTGTGTTCCGCTCGTGTCTGTCGAGTTTCACGCACGTGCACCGGTGCACCGGGGATCAATGCTGCTAGCTCCTTAGAGCAGGCTCCATTAAAATAGCTGTAGATTGTCGTTATGCGTTTTACTATTTTTAATTCAAACCATGCTCAACCCTTTGTTCGATTTTTGGTATTATTAAGTTTTTTCTTCAATGTTTATTTTATTTTAACCTATAAACTAACCTCAATTTTCTTTATTTACAGATAAAACTGATAATCGAAGGTGGCTTCTACCGAGCATAATCGAAACACGAATCACCCACTGAATTATCGATCTCACATCTGGGTACGTAGCTACTGTTTAAATGTCACCATTATCTGCACTGACTTATTAATTTCTGCTCGAAATCGATGTTATGAGGTCAATTAAAAAGGAGCAAATGAGAGCACTGTATAAAAAACACAAATAAATATTTATAATTTATAACTACGTTGTAATAAATTAGTTTCACTGTTAAATTGAATAATTAATCGGTCGGCCTTTAACCTAATCTAGAGTCCCATAAGTGTTGGTAAAGTCATGATGCATACAATATTCCGTTTAACTAAAAAACTGTTTATTTTCTAAAAAAATCCGTTAAAAGTTAATGAGATTAAATAAGGTTGTCTCAAATTTCTCTCAAAATTTTAATTTCTTGTCTTTAATTTATTAGCCAAAGTCAATTTACGAATGCCTTGGATTTGATCTGACTAAAATATTTAGTTAATTTTTTACCGTTGACGTATACACAGGCATCTGTGCATATATCGGTCCATATACTCACTTCTATCTTGTTTTAATTCGAGGAATCAATATAACTAAATATTTTTCCATTACACGCCGCAACTGAGTAGTCGGGTATAGCCCAGCGGGTCACGTGGTAATCATCCGACTCATTCCAGCAGCACTATAACACGCGAAATAGCGCGCGTAACTCGCAATCCCGTCGCGACGTGTATGGTGGCGATCAGTGGCGCCGTGTGAATGAAAAATATTGTTTTGTATTTAATAGAAAAAAAAACATCACTGACAGCAAAATGACATCTCCTTTTTGCACTCCAAATATGCTCAGGAATCGCTGCTTAAATTCTTAGGGTACATTCTGGTAAACCCTGTATAGCAGTGGTTATTAACCTGGGTTGGATCGAACCCAAGAGTCAGTCTCGCGGGTTCGGCGGCGGTCAAGACACACCCCCGACTCGTATGATAAGAAGGGTTTGGTGAATGGGCTTATGAAACTGGCGAGGGTCACTACCTCCAATAAGGTTAAGAACCACCGCTGTATAGCTTACATATTATATTTTTAAGGTATTAAAATGACAACAGCAACTTTGTTTATTGCAAATAAATACATCATTGTTACCTTTGAAAGTTTAAAATGCAAAAAACAATTTACAAAACAATAGCAGTTGTCCAGAGTGCACTAATGACTAGGGTATTTTGCTTTATTGATTTATGAACCGGCATTCAGGGGAAGGTAGGGCAAGATAAATCGAAAGAAGTTAGAAACTAAATACAAGATGCACGCCTGGACATGCTTGATCGATGGGCGGCTGCCCTTCCCCGTTGGCAACACTCGGGTTAGGGCGGGAAGTAGACTCGTCATGCACAATAAATCAAAATTGTGGTTTTACAGGTCTTCGTTGTTATTTTGTATCCATGAGCACAGAGATAATACTGTCAAGATCACCTCGTGTACAGTTAATACAGTTATGTAATTATAGGATGTAAATCATCGTACTACAAATAAGGATGATAAATATAATTTTTTTTGGAACCGTTTAAAAACCATGAGGTTAATCTGAAAAGATGGGAAATTATTTTAGATAAGATCCGGATATGCACTAATATTATAATATTGTGTTTGATAGGCCTCTCTGATTCTCCAATGTGCTTGATATGTAAACAAATTGAAGATGTCGAGCAGTGGAGGTAATCCACCTCTTACCCGCCCTGGTATAAGTAACTGATGGTTACTCCTTCAAGGCTCTCGCAAGATTCTAATTTTTTTTGTTAAACGAAGCTACATTTATTTATTTTGAACGAATCTAGACGTCCAGTGTCCTTGCATACGTTGTTAGTAAGCAGTATGCAAGTGCTTAACAGGAAAAACAAAATGCAAAAATAGGTTAGTAAGACAAAGATAAATTAAACAGGGCAAAAGAAAAACTCATTCCTGAGGCTCCATGAGGCGGCATTGCATCTGTAAAAACCCGCAAGCACCTGCATAAAATAGAGAACATAAGTAATACAATAAATCTCAAATCAATTGGCAAGTACCAACAAAAAATGTGAATGGCTTTCGGTCTGACCATAAACTACACTTAGCTTCCGTGTCCCTTAGCCAACCACTCAGATGATGTCGAGCACACATTATCGAAGTGTATTAAATATGAACGACAGAGAGCTACAATACTAATGACCTCGAAGTCATCGGAAGTTCAGAATTTAATAGCCTCAACCGAGTTTCATGCCATACCGAGAATAGTGAAATTTATTAGATCATGTAAATTGGAAAATATTTGAAAGTGAATTTTTACACAAAATGAAAACAAAAGGACTAAGTACCTTTTAAAGAACATTAGAGATTATAATGATAATATTATAATTTAAAAACAGGTGAGGCAAAAAATGACAACATTGTGTGAGTCAGAAGTATTGATAATATAAATGACATAAAAAAGAAGAAAAAAATCTTAACGCACGTACCCATTGAATACTTCCAGATATATAGTTCTAAAAATATTTAATTAATGAAGATTATATTAGCGACTCCCAATCAAATTTTTTAAATAGATCCTATTGCATTCTCTCGCAGGCTAAATCCCATAGATGTATGAATTTGTTTCTTTTTAGTATCGCTACATTTATTTTCAAATCACAACGGGCTAAAGAAGTTTTCACTTAAAAAAAATATCTATGTTTTGGTAATAAATTCTGCCAACTTACCACAATGAATGCCATATACCCACTGACATCAGGAAGATGGGATTCATATTATTAACGGTTAACCACGATTTTATCATTTTGTAACAAATTTCTTGAATGGTCTAAGTCCGTCAAAGCTAAATAATGTTGTTAACTATCGTGTATCAACAATATTATTATACCAAACCGCGATTCATCAAAATATTCTCTACGTGTGCTAATCCTCCACGGAAGGAAAGATTGAAATGGTCGCGGTCGTCTGTGTCCGCAATACGGTATGCCCATGTCATGATGATGGATCGGTGATGACTGCGGTGATGAGTTCTGACCTCTGGCTGTAGATTCAAGATTTATGATGAAGAATCACGCGCTGCGGCTGCCAAATTGGAAAGCGCATGGGATGAATAAATTCATGGAAGATGGTATGTAAATACGTTAGGTACACTAGACTTACCGATTTGTGAATCTTCGCCAGGAAACGCACTCTGAATGATAAGTCGCGACATTACGAATTTCTACCGTTTTATAACGTACTAGCTGGTTCCCGGCATGCGTTGCTATGCTATTTAATAAATAAATGGTTTCTTCCTGCGTGTCCTTTCCCATTCGTCCCGTCCCCTTTCCTCTCCCGCGTCGCCTTCCCCTCCCACGTTCCCACTCCATCTTACCTCTCTCCACTCCCCTCTCCCGCTTCCCCTGTCCCGCGTACCCCCTCTCAAGTTTCCCTCCCCCTTCCGAGTTCCCCTCTCCCCCCGCATTCCATACATTCAATCCCGGTACATTCAGTTTTCAAACAGCTCGCGTGACACCCATTGCAATTTTTGCGCATAAATTTCATTATAATAATAATAATAAGTTATTTATTTCAGCCGAGCAGAGCTGTGGGTGCAATACTCTGTCTGCCATAAAAAAGTATACATTACATAAAATGGATTTACATACTATATGAAAAAGAAAAAATAAAATAATATAAAAAGATTTAAAAAGAAATATATATGTATACACATATTTAGTACTCGTATATCTACTACGGGGGCTTCAGATGAATTCTCCATGTTTGGTGAAGAGGCGCGCCCTGCCACTGGGCAACGGCCTGGACGAGAGTGTTCTCCGATCTTTGGTAGCGCTGTCTCACCCCGGCTATTCTGTGGCGCATCAAAGCGGCGAACCCATGTACCCTTCCTTCTGCGAACATCTGCGAGGCACTGCATCGCCAAGGTAGGCCGAATAGCGCCCTATATGCGTTATTGTATTGTACTCGAAGTGTGTTCATGACGCCTTGTGAGTATCTTGTCCATAGTTCGCCGGTGTAAAAGCTCACGCAGTTAATTGGCGACTTTTTATGCCAGAGCTCACCGCTTCTTTTATACAAACCTGGTCCTGACTATACAGAACACAAAAAAAATAATTATCCAATTTGGTGCAGTCGTTCGGAAGTTATGCGCGTACTTACATTTTGGTGATTCATTTTTATTTATATAGATAGATTTCTCTGAAACACTTTCAGTTTTTAAGTTTCGGAAAAAATATACGTTTTTTTAAAGATAATATCTGTACTTTTGCTGGGTCGAAACGCTAATTATTTGAAATTCCCTCGATAGAATAAAAACGCAAGTATGCTGCGAAAATTATAATAAACACTTCTTTTTCTGTCATTTTACAAGCTATATATGTGAAGGGTAAATGCCGGTAACTCCATTAATGGAGGACTGAATGCCGTTGGCGCTAATAAAAAACTGTCAAAAAAAGCGAAGCTAGCAGTCCACAATGGAGTCCTGGTACCTACCCTGATGTACGGCAGTGAGGCATGGAACTGGCAGAGGAAGGATGAAAGTAAACTGAATGCTGTTGAAATGAGATCCCTGACGTATGTGTGGTAAAACCATGTATGATCGTGTTAGAAATGTGGATATCCGCAAAGAATGTAAGGCTGTGTAAGTATAATGAGAAAAATTAAGAAAGGGACCCTCAGATGGTTTGGGCACGTAGAGCGAATGAGCGAAGAAAGTAGTGTAAAAAGAATATATGATGCAAATGTGAATGGTAGAAGAAGTCGGGGACGCCCGAGGAAGACATGGCACGACCAAGTGAATCAGATACTTGAGACGGGCCATGTCAAAAGTCAGAATAATAGAAGAGTATGTATGAGACGATGTATGAATGTGAGTGAGGCAAAGAGTGTGTGCCAAGACCGAGTTGTTTGGCGGTCCGTCCTCTCTGCCTACCGCTGCGGGGAAACGGCGTGATGGTTAGTTAGTTAGTTAGTTATATATGTGAAAAAATCAGTGTTTCTTTAAAGGCTATTTAAGACAATATTTTTACGAGATTTTTGCTGTGTTTTAAACGAGCCGTGTTTTATTAAATTTATATTTTCACAATGGTCGCTTTAGACGACAATATACCCTAAAATATATTCAGAATCTTAACGACGCGACGTAAGTAAAGAAGCCGTGTATACAAATTGCATCTCGTGACCCGTGTATTGGATGGAACTACTGCCAAATTTACCCTGTCAAAGAAAAGAAGAAGACAAATAATGTGGGAATCTTAACGACGTAAGAGAAGAAAGCGTGTAAAAAACTATGCGCCCGCGGCACGGCGTATTGGACGGACGTACGGTCGAATTCACCCCAGCAGGCCTGAAGATTCGACCTTTCCGCCGCGTTCATTTTAATTAATTCTGAAGAACGTGTTACAAATATTTAAAATGTGTCTCCATGTCGCACTCCCGAAGTTATTAATTCATCGTCCAGAAAAATAAAATCTGGTACTTACCGCTAACTTTGTTGTTGAAAAACGGGTTATAAAGTTTTAAAATCGTTGTAAGTAAAATATATTAATGGTAAGGTATTGTTTTTATTAATCTTAAATACAAAGAACTTACATCCCCAGTGTTTTGTTGGAATAAAAAAGTTATTATAGTTACGAATTCGCCGGAAATGATTAAAATGTGAGTTTTGAGCGAACAAAACTTAATAGGGTTGTGTATTGTGTACCGCCTTAAATATTATCGTTTTTAATGTAAGCGCGCTCTCTTTAACATTCGTATTAATATTATTTCCCCTTATTCTTCTTCTTGAGCGCTTACCACCGGGCCTGAAAGCTTTATCTCTTTTGAAGTGACTTTACAAAGCCAAGGCTTGGTAAATTTTTTTTTTCCAAATATTTCTGACTTTCACCGTTTAAGGGTGTTCTAGACCATCGTTTCAAATTATAGGAAGAAAGAAGGTGAATTTATATGTTAATTTTATTCAAAAGGGCAAATTCGTAAATTATATTGTGGATTTGAGTCGAGTTCAGACTTAGAAGAGACGGGAAGTTGAATGGTGGGGAGGCAATAAAGCTTGATAGAAGAGAGGATGTTTGTTTAGAGAAAGACAATAAAAAATAAGTTATCGAAAGTTCCTACTTCTAGACTACGGAATGCACAAACTGGGGAATCAAGGACTTGAATTTTAAAAATGTGAGAAAGAACGGAACATCCAATTACATTCGAATAAGCGAGGAAATTTTTTTTTTTTGGAAAAACGGAGGATTTGTTGAATCCACGGTTTTGATGGGATAGTCCTTCGTATTGAGGCATAGCAGGATTGGATTGGCAATGTGCCAATACTCTGCCCAAACATTTCGAGATCTACCTTTGTAACGGTGAATTATCAGTGTATGGCCCTTTTTCTTTTTAGATTTTTATTTGCCTCCGTCTTTATTTTTTCTTTATTTCTCTTATTCCAGGCTTCCTCCACAGGGCGCAGCTCTTATTTTTCTTTTTATTTACCACTTTTATCTGTATATATTTTTCTCTGTAGATTGCAGAAGAATTATTCCACGGGCTGCCACATTTATTATTCTTTTGTATTATGTTAATGTTAGTACTTTTATACTGCTTTCTAACCCCGTGTGCATGGACATTGGACGGTCTAAAGTAGTTAAAATAAATGTGGCTTCGTTCAATAAAATAGAATCTTGACGTGTGCGGTGAAGGAGGAAACCATAAATTTCCTTATAACGCCGCACAATGGGGTGGATGACCCCGAAATAGGCGTCAAATCAGTGGTTGCAATTACATTAAACCTTTTTCGATTTTTAGTTCCGTATAGACATGTTAATAAAAATAAGTGAAAATTTTTTTTCGAAAAGTCACACGTATTTAGTACAAAAATATAAAATTTAAAAATATTAGATAAATTAAATCAGTCATAATGCTCACTTCATTTCGCAAGCTATTTATTAACAGTTATTCAAAGAATAGATCGTCCTTATCGTCTTGTGACAATAAACTATCGTCATCACTACTTTGTTCAACTACCGAATCATTCCCTGTTGTCGTATTAGGGTCTGGTATCTTTAGCATTTGCAGTACTTCTTTTAGATATAATACTTAGATATAATAGTCCTTTCAAGCCATTATATATTATTTAATATTAAGGTGTCATTGTTTCTGCGACACTTCAACCATCTGATTTTCAATTTACAACAGAAAACAACTATTTCATTAAAAAAGTTCTTTTTGATTCAGTTGACAATGTGTATCTAAGAGATATTTTTTCAGGAATTTTACTTTATCATCAAATTTCTTAACGCTAGAGATTCAGGTGACAATGTGTATCCAAGAGGTATTTTTTGAGAAATTTTACTTTATCATCAAATTTCTTAACGCTAGAGTTCTTCATAATCATATATAACTCGAATCTCGTATGAAGCACTTCAGAAATTGCATCTAAAACAAAACACACTGATTATAAGACTAGAACTGTTTTTTTGAAAACTGATAGTCCTCGATTTCAGGTACAATAATTAATAAAATGGTGTACAAAAGCAACTTCTTACACTTTATTCTAGTTTATAAGATACTAAAGTATACAAAAAAAATTAAAATATGACGGAATCTTGTGGAACTTTTAACTATTTGCCTCGATATTTAATATATTCGCAAAAAATATTTCATTCAAATAGATCTTTGTTTAAATATTTTTTTTTACATTTCGTGTAAGGTTTTCAACAACTACTATAATATAATAAAAGTAAATACCACCAGACATCGTATCCATGTTGAATTGGATCTAAATACTTGGTAGATTTCGCTTTTTTTAAACTTGAAACGTATTGAAATTTATGCGACTGCAAAAACTGATACGGTCACCCGTACAAAGTTCAAGTTCAAACTGATCTCTTTCCGTCAGTATTGCGATAAGGGTAACACGCTTCGGGGGAATTATGAAATATTTAATGAACTTAAAAACTAGCATACTTGTTTCATTGCAAAGAACACTTGACTTTCTGAATTTCTGCCAATGCGGTACGTAGAGCTACCCCATTGTGCGCCGTTGGGAAAGTGGTGGGGTCCCCTCCAATGCCTCCATCTTGTTTAGAACCGATGAACTCTGGATCTGGATGCAATGCCAAAATATTGTACCTTCATGGTTCATTTAGCAAAGTGTAAAATCAGTTCAGGATTAAAAATGTTTGTGCATTGGAGGACCCACCACTTACCCGCCCTGGTATAGGTAACAGATGGTTACCCCTTCAAGGCTCTTGCAAGGACTCTAATTTTTTTGGTAAAAACGACTCTACATTTGAAAACGAAACTAAACCTCCAATGTCCCTGCATACGTTGTTAATAAGCAGCATGCAAGTGCTTAGCAGGAAATACAGATACAATATGTGTTAGTATGACAAAATATAGACAAGACAGTGGGACAGGTTGGTGAAAGTCCACGAGGTGGCAAGCGCTGGGTGATTGTATCCAGCGTATCCTACAAGCACCTGTTTGGGAGGAAGACACAGTAGATAAGTAATAAGGGCATGGCAAACGGTTGGGAGTCCTCTCCAATCGATTGGCAGTCCCAGCAAGAATGCGCATGACGTTCGGTCTAGTCGTGAACCACACTCAGCTTCCGCGCCCCTTAGCCGGTTCCTCGGTGATGCCTCAAAGAAAAGTAAATGGGAGATTGGGGGGAAATACCCGACGACCCTAAGGAATTCAGCGTCGAGTAGCCGGAGGCAAGGCGAAGGAGAGCCGAGGTCGCCCCCCCAAACCTAAAGCCTGCACATGTTGCTGGGGGTGGCGCAATTGATTTTAGAGGGCACCGTGCCATCGTCAACCGACTCCTGTTGATGCAAGGACGAGGTCTAGCGCACCCCCAGAAGGGGAAAAAGAAACATAACAAAATAGATAGATGCAGTTCAGTTCAGCCTTCTGAGCGAAGCAAAGTAGCATTGTGAGACTAAAAAGAAAAAGAGAACAAAGAAACCAAAACAAACTAAAAAAACAAAGTCGAGTATGTTAGTTGTATCAATAGTGTTCCTTGGAATATGAAGCTGGAAAAAAATAAAATCACACAAAAATGATGGAAAATAATGAAAATAATAAACAGGTATCTCGATAAAAAATCGTCTAGCATAGCTTGGTTAAATCTAAAAGAAACCATGTGAAAAGAAAAAAAATATAAGCATAAAAAAGATAGTCACACAAAAATAAAAGAAATAGGAAAAAAAATGTATACAATAGAATAAGATAAAGGTACCAAAGATAGATATGATATAACAAAAAAAAATGCAGATATAAAACATAAAACATAAAATTCTTGCAGTAGATGTAATAAAGTAAAGGGAATGTCCGTGGATTCAAGAGCAGATACACCTGGCAACTACATGATTTTACAGCTAGTCAGCGACTCTAAGATCAGGCCATCTCTCAACCCAGACTTTCGTAAATTTCCTCAAACACTCAAAGTTCACCTTATTCGAAACGAGATCCGCGTTCCAAGCTGGTCTCGTAGTAACTTGCAAGCCATCGAGCATTTCCTCTCGGGCATCCGTCAAAATCTCGCAGTGCCACAGAATGTGCTCGGCTGTTTGATCAGTATTACCGCAAGCGCAGTTAGGATGGGGTGATAGAGAGAGACTATGAAGTCTCCCTCTGAACTCCCCATGACCGGACAGAAGTTGGGTCACATGATGATCCCTAGTTATGTACGCCCCTTCCATTCTGAGTTTAACTGACGGGAAGAAGGAGAAATTCCACCTTCCCGTATTTGACCTATCCCAACGTTCCTGCCATTCTCTCAAAGTTCTTTCTCGCATCTCTCTAAGAAGTCCTGGGAGGGAAACCGCTCCACCTGGTATTAGCTCAATACCATGATGGGTTGCAGTTCTTCCTCTTGTTAGAAGCTTCTTTGTTAACACCTCCCTAATTTCAAGATCGATAGGCAAAACGCCGGCCAAAACTGGCAAAGCGTCCGAAGCGACTGTTCTGTACGCACCCGAAAGCGCCAGCAAGGGGACTCGCTGGCCTCTCTTGAGCGCCGAGAGTATGAGTGCATTCTCCAGGCGGTGCTCCCACACAGAGGCCGCATACGAGACTTGCGCCACGTAAACCCCCCTGTATAGGAGTCGGAGCGCTGGAGAACGCAGTCCCCACTCAGCAGTAGAGATTCTTCTCAATTTCAAAAAGAGGGCCTGGGCCTTACTTGATACGCTTTTAACATGGGTCAAGAATGAGGACGTTCGATCCAAAGTGACGCCTAGGTATTTAGTGTTCTCAACGAATCGGATGTTGGTATCTCCCATTTTGATAGTGGGATTTCTACTTCTATTGAGGTTACCCTTCATCAGGAGTCCCATGGTCTTGTGGGGAGCGAAGGTCAGCCGATTTCTCTTTCTCCATTCTAAATGTTTGTGCAGTCGGGGACTTCGCTACCGGGGAATTGTGCGAACACACAAAAATATGAACTTCAATCAATTGCTAGTTATACTAAGTCCATAAAAGCCTAATATTCTGAGGTAATCTAGGAAAACTGCATTATTATTTTCCGATGATTAAAATGGGTTTGATTGGAAATACAAAAAATGAAACACATTTTGTAGCTGTTTCGAAACGTGGGATGTGAGTTCTAATAATCGAGGATTTATTTTATTTTATATATTACATTCTCTCAGCGTAACTCATAGGTATACTGTGTTTTCCCTAAACCGACTGCGTATTGCATATTAATATGCCGGGGGTCCCAACTGTCGGGGAACAACTGTCATGGAATCGTTATTGACATAGGCTTATGAAAACAAGTGAAAGTTGTGATTCATGAATAATTCAGTCATCATTGCTTAGCTGAGAGATTAATCATTAGATAGGTACTTATCTAAAAAAAAAACAGGTTGATGGATAGGTACCGGCCTAATAGGTAGGTGCTGTCAGTAGCTCCAAGGCGTAATGGCTGCCATTGACCTTGCCTTAGGCATGGCACTCAGGGGAAATTCTGCGTCAATGGCATTCCTTTTTCGATCTTTTCCCTATATGGACCCAAGGTTCCGCAGTTAACGGATTGAGAAAATACCTATACTATCTGTTTTATTAGAAATTATACGCATAATTAATCGTTTATCGACACATGCTTGTAAAATAATGTATCATTGATATTGTTAAATGATATTTATAAGAGAGGCTGACTCCGTGGTCGAGTGGCTTCGGCTACGAATTTTTCAGAATTTATTATTAACGTGCGGTGTACCCGCTCAAAGGGAAGAAGATTTGGAGATAGGTAAATATTACTGTTAAAGGGAGCGCGCTAATACTTAAAACGGTAATATTTAAGCGAAAATTGTGAAAATGTTTAATAAAACACCACTCGTTTGAAAAAGAGCAAAAATCTCGCTAGGATTGTCTAAAATAGCATTTAATGACACACTGTAAATTTTTTCATACTTATAACTTGCATGTGTTTATTATAATAATTTTCGGAGCATGCTTTGCTTTTTGTTTAATCGAGGGAGTTTCACATAATTGCCGTTTCGGCGTGCGGAATATATCTATAGACACTATCTTCAATAATAGCACATGTTTGAGCTTCAGAATATGCAGTATTTTAGGAAAATATGTAATAAATCGGCAAGCAGGGCCTTAATTAAAAATTACATTTTGTTTTCAAGAGTTTTCACATTTACATTTGTTTCTTAATTTTTATTTATCTGCCACCGGTTTCACTAAACTCTACAAGCGCATACATACATTATTAGATTTTATTAGGCAGGGGTAGTGGGAGTACCTAGTGATTTTGGAGGACGGTGGGGAACCGGTAGCAGATAAAAAAAAAATAAGTAACAAACGTACATGTGAAATAAAACTCTTGAAAACAAAGGATCAAAAATTATTGCATAGTTAATGCCCAAGAAACATAAAAAAATAAAAATTGCATATTGTAGTGCCGTACCGTACATAGGTAAAATATCGTAATTCACCATCGTAATAACCTTACTTGAAATGGCTTTTTCCATGTCGTGTGACCAGATTTTAATAATAATTTACATTCATTAGATGAAAACCAATCACTTTGTAAAACACCATCTATAATGTGTATATTCTTAGCGTGCCTTACATCGCCACATAAAAATTGCTTGGCAATAGGTGTCCAGAAACTCTCGATTTCGAGCGCAAAAGTGTTTTTTTATACATTTTGTGAATAACTTTATAAGAAAGCAAAAAGTCAATCAAAGAAAACTGTCACAGATAATCTTAGTGCTTAATTTGCTGTTGAAATGAGATCCCTGAGTCGAATGTGTGGTAAAACCATGTATGATCGTGTGAGAAATGTGGATATCCGCAAAGAATGTAAGGCTGATGTAAGCATAATGAGTAAGATTAAGAAAGGAACCCTCAGATGGTTTGAGCATGTAGAGCGAATGAAAGAAGAAAATAGTGTGAGAAGAATATATGACATGTGAATGGAAGAAGAAGTCGGGGACTCCCGAGGAAGATATGGCACGATCAAGTGAATCAGATACAGGCCATATCAAAAGTAAGAATAAGAGTATGTATGAGACGATGTATGAATGTGAGTAGGGCAAAGACTGTATGCCAAGACCGAGTTGTTTGGCGGTCCATCCTTTCTGCCTACCCCTGCGGGGAAACTGCGTGATAGTTAGTTAGTTAATTTCTTATTTGCGTTCATATATTTCTGATGAAAAAATATAAAATTTACTAGTTTACGCTTATATTTTTTACAAAGTAGTCAACAATTTTATTTAATTTCTACTCAAGGAAAACGATTGGAAATGCAACAATTTATTCAAAACATATTTTTTGGTTTTCGTAATATGAACATATTTGTAGTAAAACTGAATTGAAAATAATGATTTATTATTAAGCTTAGTCTTTTTAAAATACTAGCAGGCACGTTGCTGTGGCTAACGAAGCACAACGCCACGCCATTACCCAACCGCCCGCTTGCCAGCCCGCTGCCTGCTGCCCGCTTGCCAGTCCGCTCCCTAATTTACGCAAAACGTTAAAAATTATATACCGAAAAACCTTCCTCATAAATCACTCTATCTATTGGTGTTCATTCCGTTGCATAGTTTAAAAGATCTAAGCGCACAGACATCGGGAGCGACTTCATTTTATACTATGTAAAGATTGAGTAAAATTAACACTAGTGCAGTCTGCAAAGTGCCCAGGCGCTCACGCATGTCCGTCGCTCGCACACAACTGTCGATTCGTATACCTAAGCACTGTGTTTAAAGTTAAAACGTTTATCCATGATTATATAGGTAAGACATTTCAAGAGAGTTTAATAATAACTTTGTTACCCGAGGTTCTGGCTACCCAATGGCAGTGTAATATTACAGGAGGTTTCTAAAAAGACTAGATATATTGCAATGTTGTGTAGGAATTATATTTTTAGAAAAATCATTTCTCAGAGATGACGTGCATGCGTATTAAAAAATTACAAACATTTGAAGTGTCTTGTAAACCTCGAGCCGAGTTAAATGAAAGACACTATTGAAATACGATACATTTTTATTAGTATTAAATAGAAAAATCTTGAAAACATCAATATATTAACTATAGATTAGCCCTTCCATACCCAATTCCAATCCTAAAGTGACACCACCTACGAGAAATTTCGTAATACAACTACCCATCGAATTCCGTTGCATCTCTTGCGGGACGTAGTTGTTTTACTAGGAAGAAACTAAACATTTTTTATCAATTGTTACTTTTCTCGATACGCTGCCTCGAATTCATATGTTATGTACATATTTTTTTAGACATTCATGTAACTGATTAAATTGTTAATAATAAAGTCCGCCATAGCCCATACCTAAAATATTTCTAACTGCCTGAAATTTGTGTTTTGAAAATGATCTTCACAAAGCTAGTAATTCCGTTACCGTGAACTTGCTGGAAAACAAATTAGCTCCACGCAGACCAACTAAAGGTATAAACCAATGCTTCTTGCGATCTTTTGACTGTGAGATAATGAACTATCTTTTTGATAAATGTTTTCGTAAACCAATATTTTTGGTTCCAGTGTCATTTTGAAGACCTACACGCCCTGTCTAGATGTACTTGGTCGAAGCTTGAAAAATATTATGTTGATTTGTTTTAGGGGAGTTATCAGCCGTGTTATGCTTCTTTCTTCTTCAGGGGCTAACATTATTCAGGACATCTGCCTAATCTATCATCCTCTTAAGGCTCTGCAACCGGGCCCGAAAAGAAGAAGATGGAGAGATACGAAATTACGAATGTTAGAGGAGAGCGCTAACATTTACACCGACAAAATCGATGCCAAAATCGCAAAAATGTTTAATAAAACACGACTTTCAAACATTCCCGCCTCCCAAATTGAAATTAAAATAGAGGAAAAATCTCGCGAGAATTATTTTAAACAGCATTTAAAGAAATACTGCGTATTTTTTCATACATATAACTTGTAAAATAACTGAAACAAACGTGTTAATAATAATTTTTGGAGCATACTTTGCGATTTTTTTCTATCGAGGGAATTTTATATAGTTTGCGTTTCGGCGCGGGCAAAGTCTATATATTATCTTCAAGAATAACATATATTTTTTTAAGAGCTTTAAAACTTACCGTGTTTAAGGGAAATATGTAATAAATCGGTACAAATCCGGGTTGCGGGCCCTTAAGTCGGTGTCTTATTGCTGATAATCGTGACCCTCACTTCAATTTTCTTGGTGGACAAATCCTCAACTCCTCGCGGTTCTGCGCTGCTTGGCCACTCCAGCGCATTGGTAACTTTCCTATCCTTCTCTTACCAAACACTATGACAATGACCATGAGTTTTTCCAAATGTAGTCCTCAGTTTGGCGAGCAACATGCCCAAAGTGTCTTAAAATGTGTTGTAGATAGTCAGTTGAAAGTCTATTGTGGATGTCTAGCTCTTCCAGAATCCACACATTTATGCCTCTGGCTAGGCTTGTTAAAAAAGTATCGATATATCGATGTATCGATGTATCGATATTTTTAATTCAGTACATCGATATTTTTAGCCGATATATTTTGATCCGATATATCGATACAATTTATCCAATATGGAAAATTGTATCAAAAACGATATTTTTTTATTATTTATGTAATTTATGTAAAGTCACTAAAATCCAAAACTGTATAGGAACGAATGGAAAAAAGTAACTGTGTTGGGTCATGACATCTGGCGGTTGAAATTTTAACTATTAATAACTTACAAATGTATAATCTTTGCATTAGTATTTGTGATCACTCCTATGTGTTGGTTCCCAATTGTCTATGATTATTGAATACACCTCGCATAAACGGAGACGCATACAAACTTTGTATCCGTCTCAGTTTATATATAAGTTAGAAGACAGCTTTTTAGTTTTTGATATTTTTGTAATTATTACTTAAAAAAATGAATACTGATAAAAAATACCTACCTTCATTTTTATTGAGATTTTTGTACATTAAAATAATGCACATTGTGTATAAAAATTACTTTTGATAATATTGAACTGAATACACTATTATTTTAAAAACGCAAAACATTTTGAAAATTTGACCGATATATCGAAACATCGATATTTTTTCCTCGATATATCGACTTCGATATTGATATTTTAATAAATATCGATACATCGATATACTTATCGATTTTTTTTTTCACTTTCGACATCCCTACCTCTGGCTGTCCATGGAATCCTGAGCATTTTTCTCCAGCACTTATCCGCATTCTTTCGCTGGCTCTAAGTGTCCATATTTCCACACCATATAGAGCTCGGATGAGTCTCAACTTGGTGGTTTTCGTTTTGCCTCAAATATGCGTCAATCTACATCTTTTACATTTTGGTCATGGCGTCGTTTGCAAAATGCAAATTCTTCATTTCACTTCTGTCTCAAAACCTCCTTCATCCTTCGCAGATGAACTTACGTATATAGTCGTTCACCGTTACCAAGTCTGTGAGAACATTATGAATGTCTAACCTATCTCATTAACTCAACTCTGAATGAAACCAACCCAGGAGCACTTCAAAAAGGTCATTAAAAGCTACGAAAAAACAATTTTAAAATAGCCGGTAACCCTAACCTAACTTAACCTATTTAACCAATTTTTTTATCATCACTCTTAATGATCTTTCTGAGGTGTTTCTGAGTTGGTTTCGTTCTGATTTGTCCGGTCACCATATTATCGAGGCTTCTGAATCACACAATGTTATAATTTTTTGCTTCATCTGTTTTTAAATTATAATATCTTAGTCCTTTTGTTTTCATTTCGTATAAAAATTCACTTTCAAATATTTTCCAGTTTACATGATCTAATAAATTTCATTATTCTTGATATGGCATGAAACTCGGTTGAGGATATTAAATTCTGAACTTCCAATGTGTTCAAGGTCATTGGTATTGTGACTCTCTGCCGTTCATATTTAATGCACTTCGATAATGTGTGCTCGACATCTTCAATTTGTTCACATATCGATAATCGATAGGTTATGTTAAACTTAACTCTTGACGAGGTTAAAGTTTTTTTCTGATTTGAATTGTGTTTTATTTATAATGCAAAAAAATATTGACTTCTTTTAAAAATTGATTCAGGAAGTATTTAGAAAAATCTTTTTTTAGTGAAGGCGCCTCGATTCAAAAAGTTTAGGGACCATTCTTGACTGTGTGACCCACATTGCACGAAATAATACCATTAAAAACGCACTAAACTGTTAGGTTTTCAACCTAATAAAACTTTAATTTCATGTAAACACTAATTCACAATATCAAAATAAAATGTAGTCATCTGTACCACATTGAAATATAACAATTTTTTTTTCACAGGCAATAAACTTTTTGGAGGGTGAATATATTAAGTTATGTTTCGAGTCCATATTTTATTTATTCAAAATTTCTCTCGGTAGTTTGTCAGTAGTAATGTTATTTTACGACATATTTAAAGTACCTAGTCATTAAAAAAAATGACACGAATGTCTCCAACGTAAAGAAAAAATACATGAAAAATCAGTGCGTGATTAATTACCAACCAACTGTGGACAAATGTTGAGCGCGTGTTTGGCGTGTTTCCCGACTATGTACCGGTGCCAAAGGAATCCCTTCGTATCGAATCGTTCCCTAGAGCATCTTCCATTAAAAAAACGGTAGAAAAAGGACGGCATTTCCACACGACGCCTGTGCTCTAAAAATTTCAATCCGTTTGTTAAGATACGAAAATATATCAAACGGACCGCCCGTTTCTACGCAGAGTCGAATATAATTATGAAACGATAAAAATGACTTTAAAAAAATAGGTCACGATGGCCGAGTGGATAGAGGTTCAATTTTCTTTTGCTATACCGTAAGTATTTTATGAAGTGAAACTTCTTTAGTATCGATGAAACGAAAAAAAGCGATACTAAAAAGAGACAAACACTTACATGTATCCTATACATTATAAAGACTACATCTACAGGCCTGCGAGAGAATGAGATAAGTAGTATAATCGGTCACCTCTTTATGCGGTGCTTCGTAGCCTACAGGTCTCCTCTCTGTGCGGTGCTTCGTCGCCTCCCCAATCTTGTCTAGTTTTCTGATGGTTTCACTTCTACCGAATGTGTTTTTTTTTCTAGTTTTGTTAAATGTTTTTTTTTAGATTTATTAGAAAATCTTCTTCTTCGATTGTATTTTTTAGATTTATTAGTATATCTTCTTCTTCGATCAACAGAAAGTATTGTACAGAAACAAGTCTCATTTTGAGTTGAACCGCTTTCACAAACTCAGCAGAGTCACAATAACCTTTACATAATGATATAAATTACTTTCTTAACAACCTATAACAACGCAGGAAAAATTCAGTACAGCCAACCTGGTGAGTAAACAAGAGCTAATAAAGCAGCTCATTGAAACTGCCAAGAGATATTTATGAGACGTATGAACTGGATCAGAGAGAAACAGAAATTGCGGTTAGTAATAATAATTGCATGGAAGGTACAGGACCGCTTTCGATTTCGTTATTATCGCAAGTTCTTTAGGTCTCGTCTAGACTTGTGCATTGAACTCAAAATATAAGAATAAATAATAATAACGGAATGTAAAGATCTTGGTATTTACCTTGATAGCAAACTTACATTTAATAAGCACATCGACTCAATCGTTCACAGGTCATAAAAAATGCTTGGTTTTTCGTATAAGTAAAGTGTTCAGTAACCCGCGTACAGTAGTAATGTTATATTTTGCATTCGTCAGAAGTACACTGGAATATGCCTCGCCAATTTGGAACCCGCAATACAAAGTATACATAGATGGCATAGAACATATTCAAAACAAATTTATAAAATATCTTATCTTCAAATTCAACAATAACTTTGAATGCACATTTCAAACTTTGCAACAAAGGCGAGCAAAAGCAGATTTGAAATTTATACACAAAATTTTAAATAATGACATTGACAGTACCAAACTTCTTTCCTTAGTTAATTTTAACATACCATTAAGGCGTACACGCCATACAGAACTATTCCACACGCTTAATTACAAGACAAATGCAGCAACTAATTCGCCAATCAATCGTGCTCTTCATATGTTCAATAATATTGGTCTAAATTCTAACATCGACATTTTCTCCGATTCACTGCGCAAATTTAAAAAGAGCATCATATCAATAATATTACACATACATACAAACATACACACAAACCTGCACACTCACACACACACCTTCCCATTACACAAATCACCCGGTAATTACTTAAGATGAATGTATACGTGAAATCCTATTTAGATACTATTTTGATTAATCTTTACGACGAATCGGCTTACAGTATGAACATCAAAAAATATGCTACGGATAAATCGAAGCTTTTACTAGCTTTTCTATGTATTGGAATTACAATAAAATTATTATTTACGTAACTAAAAATATAAGCGTAAACCACCAAAAAAATGTTTTTTCATGACTTAACTATGAAGTAATTCAAGAAACAATTTTTAAAAAATACCCCTTTATGACTAAGACTATTTTTGAGGTTTTCCATGTTCTAACTTTTTTTCGTTTTTATAAAATTATGCATAAAATAAATAAAAACCACTTTTTCGTTTACTAGCCTGGTGCAAAAAGACGCTCGATTTTAAAATTTTGCAGGCATGAGATTCGAAATATTTCTTGCGTTTATATGCGTACCATAAATAAGACACTACAATGAAACACATAATAGGTACCCACCATGAAATATACTTAATAATTGTAATTTTTTTTCACCTATGTAATTAAAGTACTATTTGCTTCTGTTTATAAACAAATAAATAAATTAATTGGGTAATTCGGCCGATAGATTACTCTGTCAAATAACGAAACTTCTCGACATTCATCGGGGATCGGAGGACAAGCTATTTAATTAATATGGTGGGAGGGTATGGGTACTGCCGCACCGAGAACCATTTCTTAGATAATAATCAACACCTCTGCCATAGGTCATCCCAAGTGATTCGCTACGTTTGGTGACTTTGACTCATGGGGTGAGGTTTATCAAGGACTTGGCGGTGAATGCGTTTGTTCACCTACTGCGTTGCAGGCCAGATATGGAGAGACTAGTTGAGGATAGACTTTTTGACCTCTCAATCAGAGCTCTCTCGGAACATTACCTTGCACCGCCGTGGGAGGGATGAATTCATTCGTCCGTTACTCCTGGACAAACGATCCCCAGATTCCTAGCTATCCCTCAAACTTTTTCCTTCTCAAAACTACTTCTCCTTCATTTCCTTAAAATACCCTCCAAACAGCACCCCCAAAGATGACAAAGGACCTGAGGGGAATTATTTTCTCCAGGGCCTCCTGTGTGGAGCTTATAAAAAAATCAATTCCAATTAAAATATTTTGTTGTGTTGTATTATAGGAAGGTACTTTATTGCTTGTCTGAAAAATTCTTGAAAGACGTTGATTTTGAAAATGACACTCATTGAACTGTTAACTCCGATGGGAGATAGACGGAGACGAATGCAATTAGTATTTTTAATAATATGATTACTCAATTTAAAAAAAATGTTTATTTGTGAATTAGTTAAAAAATAACACGTTCTGCTCTATAAAAAACATTATTACACGTGATAGCTGTTTCGTCTTATTATGAAGTATTTACTTGTAAAAGTGTGGTGAAGCCACTTACAGGCGAAAAGGTATTGGTGATCCGTTCACATAAATATTCGAGAAGTGTTTGATCTTTTGTTCTACCGGTATTTCAGTGGAAGTTACTCCGAGCTAGCGTCATTGATCCCTCCGGCCCCGCTGCGTGTCGGAAAACACGCCAAACGCGCGCCCAACTTTTAAGACTCGGTTGACATTTGACACAGAAGAACAGGTCGCTTCTACGACTCGTTCTTGAGTTCAACAGCTCGGCTGCGGAAAGATTTGCCGGCCTCTACTGTAACACGGGTCTCTTCATTCCTCTCCTCAAAAAGACCCTGCACATAACATCCCCAAAGATAACAAAGGCCCCGTGGGAAATTATTTTCCTCAAAGCCTCCACACAGGAGGCCGTGACGAAAATAATTCCCCTCAGGACCTATGTCATCTTTGGGGATGCTGTGTGGAGGGTCTTTTTAGGTAAGAAAAAGAGGAAGTTTTGGGAAGGAAAAGGGTATTAGAGGTGGGTAGGAATCTGGGAATCAGTGTGTCCAGGAGTGACGAGCGTATGAATTCATCCCTCCCATCACGGCGCAAAGCGATGTTCCGAGAGGTACTCCTGGAGAAGTCAAAGGGACTCCCTCAACCATTCTCTCCCGATCCGGCCTGCCAAGCAGCTGGTGGGCAGACGCATCTGCCACCGGATAAACCTCACCATAGGAACCTGGGCATCCCTATTAAATCACCAAACCACTTGAGGTGAACCTATGGCAGAGGTGTTGGTACCCATACCCCCTCCCAAATTGTTGTGTAGTTATGTAAAAAAGCAATAATTAACATATTGCGATCATTTTATCGCGGTGTTCATTTGTTTATTCTTATTTCGTATGAAATCTAAAGGGGGTCAGTTTTGGTTTTCTTTAATTTTGAAAGATTTGTACGCTGAAAGAACGAGTATACAACTTATTCTAGATTGTTAAACAGTTACGCTTATTGCTTTCAATCATTTGAAATACACATTTTAATAAGAATGTATTTTCTCCATTTACTTGAAAATACAATGAATCCATTCCGACGTGTTGCGTGTATTACAGATGTCAAACTGATAAATGATAGCCCGTACTTACCAACCATTTAATAGTACCAATGCTTCGCTTAAAGCGAGAATCTCTTGGTGCGATTCAATATTATTTTACTCTCCCGATTATAATCTGTTTAAGTTTACTCGGGCGTTACCGTGCATTTATGCCGGTTTTTAGTTTTTACCTCTCCGAGTACTTTGATTGGCTAAAAAATGATCTCATGAAAAACGTAACGTAACAATAATTCGTCTATTTTCAATTTTCGACCTACTTGCGCCATCTTTCAATTTCAGAGAAATGCGCATATAGATAGAATGCATTGTAATCACGGACATATGAGTATACATGGACCTGCCCTAAGTGATAAAAACGTATTATTTCCCCCTCCACATGGCGCCGGCTGGAGCTCCGCCTTGGAACCGGCTCGCTCCATGGGGGGGGGATAGAGACTCGCTTGAATCTAAAATGTGTGACGTCATCATTCTTGCCGTGAACAGCTAGAAGGTAACATCCATACATTTAACGAAATACAACGCCAAAACGGTAGCGTATGCAATACAATATATCTACAAATCAATGTGCACATAGCGAATGTGGGCGGTTCTCCAGTGTGCTCGTCGCTGGTTACAGGGGTAAGTAAATTATGAAACATTTGTAATAGTGTTTTAACTAAACACGGCAACAAAATATTGCTATGTGTATTGGGGCGAGTCTTTTTGGGGCGAGCATTTGGCCTTAGCAAATATGTTATTATCGTGGCAAGCAATTCGCGCTCCCATGTAAAAAGGTCTATTCATTCAAAGCAGATTTTGCTTTTAAGAACTAAATGGTGATATTGTAATGCGAGATGCCTATTTACTGTCAGATTGATTGTATAACGAATCACAGTCATCTTTCCCCTCTTCGCCCTCCATAGTTTGGTCTTACCCCCTCGTCTGTATCTTCTGGTCTATTGAATTCTGATGTCTATGATTGTCATCGATAACGAGTATATCTGCCAAGTTTCAGCTCGATCGGATGTTGGTAAGAGCGTTAATTTCCACTTCCAAAATGTGCACTCATTCATTCACGAAAACAAAAATCGAATTTCTAACAGATGTACTTAAAAAAAGAAGTTGAAGACTTTGTTGCAGATTGATCCGAAGTTTCAAGTACGCACTCAAGGGGTAACAATTATTACAAGCAATAATTGTCAGCCTGAAACACTCATTTACATTGAAAAATCTTCCGAGAAAAGATACTTGCCGCCAACGGGACTTGAACCCGTGTCCTTCCGATTGCCGGTAGAATGCTCTGACCACTGAGCTATGGCGGCTTATCAAATACCCGCCAAATAATTCAATATATACTAGTGTTTCATTCAACAATTACTGCTTGTTATATTTTTTTGGTTGTTTTCAGGTGGAAAAAATATAACAAGCAGTAATTGTTGAATGAAACACTAGTATATATTGAATTATTTGGCGGGTATTTGATAAGCCGCCATAGCTCAGTGGTCAGAGCATTCGACCGGCAATCGGAAGGACACGGGTTCAAGTCCCGTTGGCGGCAAGTATCTTTTCTCGGAAGATTTTTCAATGTAAATGAGTGTTTCAGGCTGACAATTATTGCTTGTAATAATTGTTACCCTTTGTTCTATGCATAAAAATCTTGTCTAAACGTTAGTTTATAAATTAAAAAATAATAATTTACGCACTCAAGGGTCGCTGGTTCAATTCTGTGCCAGTTAAGTACTCAATATCAGTTTGTATTGACGGGATTTGGGAGATCATCATGCACGTGCTGTTAGGTCTCTTTTAACCAATTCGATTCGTGCTTTTTGACTTCATTATCATCATCATTGCATAGTATAAAATGAAGTCGCTCAAAATGTATGTGCGCATAGATCTTTTAAACTACGCAACGGATTTTCATGCGGTTTTCACCAATAGATAGTGATTCAAGAGGAATTATTTTAGTAGAGAAAAGCAAGCGGGTGGTGTGGATTTTATAAAGGTTGGGTAATGGCGTTGTATTTCGTTAGCCCCAGCAACATGTGTCCGGGTCTGCTGGTCTTATATAAAATGGACACAAGTAGCCTAAAAGCGTATCGGTGTTTCATCAGTCACATTTCTGTGTCTCATAACTACCGGATATCCGAAGCTCGTAATCAAGTCTTTTGACTTCATATTTTAATACTGTGCAGCGCACTATAAATCTCACGCTCCTCGCAAAAGCGAATGCAACACTCTGCACGCCAGTCGCACATTTATGTGAAAGAGAGTTGCTTGCCGCATCGCGCTGGTGGGTAGTGCAAAAGTGAGTCTAGAATATAATATATGACTGGTAATAGCTGTCGTATAATAAAATATACATCATTGCTTTTCATTGGAGGCGGTTCGAATCAATTTTGAAAAAAAGCAAATGTATAATTGTAATGCATCATAACAGTCCATGATTTAGTACATAATTTACCGTAGTGGTTTATGGGTTCTTCGGGTTACACGTCTCAAGGCCTCGTTTCCGAGTTATGCCGAAGGTGACCGAAGGAAGATTTATGAAGTCTTTAAGTTTTCAGGAGCTCTTCAGACCAAAACTAGCCTTCAGCCTGGAAGAACGTCTGTCCTCAGAAGTATTGTTATAATTATAACTAACTAACTAACTAACCATCAGGGGTATGCAGAGAGGACAGACCGCCAAACAACTTGGTCGTGGCACACACTCTTTGCCTAATTCACATTCATACATCGTCTCATACATACTCTTCTATTATTCTGACTCTTGACATGGCCCGTCTGAAGTATCTGATTCACTTGATGGTGCCATGTCATCCTCGGGCATCCCCGACTTCTTCTACCATACACATTTGCGTCATATATTCTTTTTACACTACTTCCTTAATTCATTCGCTCTACATGCCCAAACCATCTGAGAATCCCTTTCTTAATCCTACTCATTACGCTTACATCGGCCTTGCATTATTTGCGGATCTCCATATTTCTCACACGATCATACATAGTTTTACCACGCATACGCCTCAGAGATCTCATTTCAACAGCATTCAATCTGCTTTCATCCTTCGTTATAATTATAATACGATAATTTACAGTCACTGTGTTTTTAAGAACCCATTTCTTTCAATCAAGCATCCTATAACTAGAGGAATAAGTACTGGAGAATGCAAGTCCAAAGACTTACAATATAAATATATTCTTTGGAGAGAATTTAAAGGACATAACAATGATGGAGTGTAGAGTAGAGACAAAACCAGTACATCTATAGGATTTAGCCTGCGAGATAATGAGATGGCAATAAAATATTTATTTCATTCACGGGTAAAATTGGTTCCATTATAATATGATAAATCCACAGTCCCACGCAAGTCTACTTTGGTGTATTGGTATAAAGCACCTGACGAAACTTTGTGGACATTTAGCCGATCAAGGATCAAATCTTACGAAATCCAAAAAAAATTTTTTATTGTACTACAAAATGAACATGCAAAAGAAATACGTGTTTTGTCTCTTTTTAGTGTCACTCGTTTCCGTTTTATCGAGTTTCAAATCACAACGGTGCTAAAGAAGTTTTCACTTCAAAAACGTTTAGGTGATTATTTCAGTGCTAGCCCAATTAACGCTTTTCAATAAACGCATTTTAATTTTTACCTGATAAAAAAACCATTTATGTTCCATAAGCAATTATTTATCAATTGTGTGAAATATAAATATTTTGTCGCTAGTTGAGAACCTTACCCCTCCTAAACTGACCACGGAGTCCGTCAACGATCAACAAAGGTC
Organism: Limnephilus rhombicus; assembly: GCA_929108145.2. Lineage (NCBI taxonomy): Eukaryota > Metazoa > Arthropoda > Insecta > Trichoptera > Limnephilidae > Limnephilus > Limnephilus rhombicus. Next base: position 45,537,936 of record OV815283.1, read on the forward strand.
AATAATAATAAATAAGAAATACGGAAACAATAAAGGATAAAAGATGCTGAAAATAGTAAATATTTTTATATAGTAAATATTTTTATAAAATTACTTACTATACGTAATATTACAAAAAGTACTTATAACTTCAGAACATAATTGTCTATTATTTTATCAATACGCTTCCCATTGTTCTACATTCAAGTCCTGCGGTGATCTTTCTTTTTAACATTACCATCTGGATTTTATTTACTTTACCGGTTTTATTTTATATTAAGTGCTCTAAGGTAAAATATATTAGTAGGATGAAAAAATGAAGCAAGGAAAGGGAAATAAATACAATTTGTTATCAACCACTCTGTCATGTCACTATTTATACACTAACTAACTTATTTATATACAAATTGTTTTTATTCATTTGCTGCATCCTTTTCGAGTCATATTCTTTTTGAGTTTCTTTACCCGCTCGTAAAGTTGAGGGATACGTCACTCACGTTAATTATAATTATAATTACTTTTTGTAATCACGTTTAAACATCCACGTTAATTATAATATGGATTTTGTCATAACGCTTGAAGAATGTCTCGATTCTCAATTTTTGCAAGCGATTTAAATGACCAAACATTTATCTATTGTTAAACAAGCATTCGATACTAAATTTGTACTTTAAAACATGTTTTTTCTCTTCGCTTATTCTTTTTTTTATGAGTTCAAAATTGTAGTTATTAACTAAAGCTTCTACGAGGAATTCAATCGCAACACTTGTTTCATTCAATAAATAATATGTTTATATAATTAATCAATGTAATATGAAATTATGATATGAACTAAATTTGTCAATTTGACTGGCCTAAAACAGGATCCATTCCTAGTTGGCTAGTCAAAGTTTCCATATATGTTTCATTGTAATAAATAAATAAATAATTTTATTATTATTATTATTATTTATTCTAAATAATCAAAAGGGTATCATGATTGATTTTGTGTTATTATGCCGTGTTGCTCTTCCTCTTTCTTTAGCCAACGTTAATGTTTATAAATTTATCATAATTAACAGATGATACTGTAAACGCCCATTAGTAATTATAGTAATTAATCAAAAACAGCCACTGCTGTAGCCGGTATGATAAATTACTGACAATATTTAAACATAACTTTCTCATGCTGCAAATCTGATAACTACTAGTTTCTTCTGATTCCCGGGTATTTGTAAACATTGTCGAGATTGCAACCACAAAGCTGTGGACAATCTGCTTGCTATGTGCATTACTTGACTTAGTAGATGATGTGCACATATTTCTTGCTAGAGGTCAAGTTTTCTACCTCTCCCTGTGGTATTTGGTAGACCTTTCATGGTGATTATGGTTGCCGTGGAATAATGACTGGTTATTGAGTGGTAGGTACGACTCTGATGGTATCTTACTTGTACACCTTGTGTGGAAGGATAGAAAGCTGCATACAATGTGGCGATGCGTGGGGAGATGATAGATTTAAAGGTTGAATGCCTAATATAAGTGTAATGTCTTTTAATCTCTCAAGAGAATAACTTGTTATGGTAAGTACTGGGACCTGTATTCTCCAGTAGGTACTTATTGTCCTTATAAACTACAGGATACTTGATTGAAAGACTTATGTTCTTAACGACAGAGGATCTGTTTATTAGCGTATTGTGATTATAATAATACGTTTGAGGACAAACGTCCTTCTAGGCTAAAGATTTAAATTGATCTGATAAGACTTTGTAAATCTACCTTAGGTCACCTTTGGCACAACGAGACCATGTGACCCGAAGAGTCCATGAAGAGCCTGTGATAAAGTATGTACTTGATCAGTGTTTCTTAACAGCGTTGAAAGAATCGCCCCCTTTACCAGTAAAGTATCCAGAAGACTTTTGAGCCTCCATCTGGACTTGGGAGGGTCGGATTCCCTTTCAAAACTCCCTTTTAAAACTTTCCCTAGACACAGCATCCCCTATATTCTGTGTGATGTAGATTTACCTTTATCGCGCTTATATTTTAGTTTTCTAGTTAATTATATTAGCACATCGTGTATAATAGTTAAAAATTGTTTATCAATAGATTATTACAAAATTCACATTCCTACGTCATAATACTTGGCTTTACAATATTGGCGAAAATGTTCTCTTACCTATATAGGTATTTATAGATGAAGTACATATATGATATTATATTTGTTAAAAAAAAAATAGCAACACACATCAATTAAATGATACATTACATTTTGCATTATGCCTGTTTTTAAACCCACGACCTCTAGACCCAGGGATAACAATCTTATCGCTGATCCGCGAAGATCGTGAAGATATAGAAGTGATAATGAAATAACAAGTAAGCCGATCGATAGAGAGAATCGATAAAAAGTCTGAAATTGAAAGAGCCGCTTTTTGTTCACCGTCTCGATGTTCGGGTCATCTCAGCGGGACCACGATTGGATGATTGCTTTTGTAATTGGGACCTATTTTCTCTCTGTATTAAAATAATCAAAACAAATACGGTTTTTATGCACTAAGAGCATAACTGCAACTAATTGAAATTGGTGAGCACGCACTCACTCTTTCTAACAGGTTACTTACTTTCTATTATTTCTCCAATTTCTTTCTGTATGTAGAAAAACATTTGTTCCAGGTGTATGGTGTATTCGTTTCCCATATAATTGGCAACTAATCGTGATATATTGGTTAAATATATAAAATGAGTTGTTTTTTGGCAATGTTTGCTTTATGTAGTTATACTCTAGCTGATTATTTATTTTATATTACAGTCCTACAAATGCTACGTAAGTAGGACCACCACATGTGCGCTCCTAGTAGTGCTGTAAATGATCGACATTTATTTCAGACTAGCTGACCCGGCCACGCGATGCTGTGGCTAATAAAACACAACGTCATCTACTGGATGGTTATCCAACCTTTATAACCACCGCCGTCTTTGGTTTATCGCAAAGAGACAGGCAGATGCCGCGGAGGATTTTAATTTATAATACGTAGAGATGGTGTAAAAGATTATAATAATGTGCATGAAATGCTTGGGGTAACTAACGTATTTAAGTTAATAAGGATTAATACTGTATCCGTCTAAATAACTTTTCAATTACCGAAATGTACGTGACCATTTTTTTAGAAGATAGAATGGGTGTAGTAAGCTATCAGTAAAAGATAGATATATGCCTTCGCGGACTTTTTTGTAGATCTATAAAAGAGCAATATCCTACCATGAATTGTTTTGTTTTATCCCAAAAGGATTAGGCAGCGTTTTCGATGAAAGCTACCAGGCGGCATGATTTTTCCCACACTTCTAACAATTATCGTTATGTTTCAACCAATTTACACAAATCCTTGACAAATTATATACTTAAACCTTAGATATATGCCTTCGCGGACTTTTTTGTAGATCTATAAAAGAGGAATATCCCACCATGCATTGTTTTGTTAAATCCCAAAAGGATTCGGCAGCGTTTTCAATGAAAGCTACCAGGCGGCTTGACCTTTTCCGACAATTCTAACAATTATTATTATGTTTCAACCAATTTACACAAATCCTTGACAAATTACAAACATAAACCTTCCTCGCAAAACACCCTATCTATTGGCGAAAACCTCATGAAAATCCGTTGAGTAGTTTTCGAGTTTATGTCGAACTGACAGACAGAAAGACAGACAGACGTCGCTGGGGACTTTAATTTATAATATGTAGAGATTTATAATATGTAGAGATAACTAACGTATTTAAGTTAATAAGGATTAATACTGTATCCGTCTAAATAACTTTTCAATTACCGCAATGTACGTGACCATTTTTTTAGAAGATAGAATGGGTACAGTAAGCTATCCGTAAAATATAGATATATGCCTCCGCGGACTTTTTTGTAGATCTATAAAAGAGCAATATCCCACGATGAATTGTTTTGTTTTATCCTAAAAGGATTACGCAGCGTTTTCGATGAAAGCTACCAGGCGGCTTGATTTTTTCCGACACTTCTAACAATTATCGTTATGTTTCAACCAATTTACACAAATCCTTAACAAATTACATACATAAACCTTCCTCGCAAAACACTCTATCTATTGGTGAAAACCGCATGAAAATCGGTTCAGTAGTTTTCGAGTTTATCGCGAACAGACAGACAGACAGACAGACAGACAGACGTCGCTGGGGACTTTAATTTATAATATGTAGAGATGTAGAGAAGAGATTTAGAGTGTAGAGATGTAGAGATAGAGAAGAGAAGATGTAGAGATGAAGAGAAAGGATGTAGAGATAGAGAAGAGAAGATAGAGATGGTGTGAAAGATTATAATAATGTGCATGAAATGCTTGGGTTAACTAACGTATTTAAGTTAATAAGGATTAATACTGTATCCGTCTAAATAATTTTTCAATTACCGCAATGTACGTGACCATTTTTTTAGAAGATAGAATGGGTACAGTAAGCTATCCGTAAAAGATAGATATATGCCTCCGCGGACTTTTTTGTAGATTTATAAAAGAGAAATATCCTACCATGAATTGTTTTGTTTTATCCCAAAGGATTAGGCAGCGTTTTCAATGAAAGCTACCAGGCGGCTTGACCTTTTCCGTCAATTTTTTTTATTTATTTTTTATTAATAATTTTTTTTGTTACATACATAAAAATATTACAAAAAACATTTCTTTTGATAAGAAGTAAAAAAAAGGAACTATATAATTAAATATGTAGCTTAAAGATAAACAATAATACAATTTAACAAAAAAAAAAGATATTACAATATTATACATATATGTATGATAACAAAAAAAAATCCCACATAGGCATCGCCAGTTCGTGGGTATACTTAAGTTTTTTTAATGCAGTTAAGATACAACATGGCAAATTAAACTTTAAATTAGTAAATAAAACATAATTATGTTTTAACATATTTATAGAACAAATAATTCCGTATTTACAAAAGTAAAGTTAAGAAAAGAAGAACAAAAAAAATATCTGATAAACAAAAAAGGTTAAATAAAAATTAGGATTTGTAAAGTTATAACAGGTAAGATGTTATAGCAGGTATGTATTTGTGTCATTTGTAGTTACCCAAGTCTTTATTAATTTTTTGTATATGCTGTAAGAGGATATGTTTTTAGATTTAATTTCTATAGTCTGATACAGTGCATTATAGATTTTTGGTGCAATGAAAAAAGCATGTCTCTGCGCAAGCCTAGTTTTGCATAGGGGAACCTCAAATGCATTATTTACTCTACTGCTGGAGCGATTTTCGTTTTTTGTAAAATATATATTTCGTGAAAATATATATTTCAGACATTGCATACAGTAGATTTTTCTTATATCTAAGAGTTCAGCTTCTTGGAATAATTGCAAGGAGGGGTAGGTAACATCTTTGTGCAACATTATTTTTATTATTAATTTTTGAGTAATTTCTAGTTGCTTAATATGGATATCATAAATACCCCCCCATCCAATTATTCCATAAGATATTGATGATTGCACCAATGCATGATATACCAGTTTCATTATTTTAATATCAACTATGTTATTTAATCCTTTAAAAATGTAAGTCAAATATGTAAGTTTATTTACAAGGTTTTCTACGTGATTTGTCCATTTTAGTTGGCTGTCTATAATAATTCCTAGGTATTTAACTGTGTTCCCCGAATTAATTTCTATACAGTTAGAACACAAAACAGGGTTGCAAGAATTGTTGTGAAACCTTATATTTAGGTGAGTTATGGGTGCCGCCCTTTTGGTATTATAGAATGGAATATATATAGTTTTTTCACAGTTCAGAGTTAGGAGGTTTTGGTTTAGCCATTCTTTGACAATGGATGTGCACTTATTTGCGTTTTCAGAGACTTCTTTCCATGATTTACCATGGACTATGATAGCAGTATCATCAGCATACGAGAATAGTTTTCCCGGAATACTGATATTACACAGGTCATTGATATAAAATAGGAACAATAAAGGACCGATAACTGTTCCTTGTGGAACCCCATGTCTCACATATTCTGGTTTACTAATATTATCACCAATTTTTGTACATTGTCTGCGATCAAGTAAATAATTTGTTAATAGTGACAGACAATTATTTTTAATTCCATTTAGTTTTCTAATCAGTTTATTATGATTAACGGTATCAAACGCTTTTTTTAGGTCTAAAAAGATTGTTAAGCTTTTCATATTTAAGTCAAGATTGGTGTATATATTTTTTGTTAGAATAAAGCGTCATCTGTACTAAGACCTGTTCTGAAACCATATTGATTTGGGGACAAAAGTGCATTTGATTCTAGAAACTCTAGTACTTGTATTTTAATAATTTTTTTCTAATATCTTCGCTAGTTGGGATATTAGCGATATTGGTCTGTAATTGTCAAGTTTAGAGATTGATTCAGATTTATGTATTGGTACAATATTGGAGAGTTTAAATGCGTCTGGGAAAACGTTTTTTTCAAAACAGGAATTAAAAATGTGTTCCAAGGGCTTCGAAATGTGTTGTTTAATAGATTTGATAGCGATGGCGCTCAATTTATTTTTTTTAACTTTATTTATTCCCATTTCTTTGTACATATAATGTATAATAGCAAATATTGTATAATAACATAATATACAAAAACAATTATGAACAAGAAATGAAAACCCACTAAGGCACTGCCTGAGTGTGGGTAATATTAAAACAAAATACTATATTTCCAAGTACCCAAAGTATAAATTAGACTTAAAAAAAACATATTAAATATAAAGATATTATAAAAAATAAGTATTACATAGGTAGAATAGGTGAAAAAGGTTTTTTCAGCTATTATAAAAATAAAATAAAAATATGGAGAAAAACATACAAATTTTTTTTTTAGACTGGATTCATCTGGACCATTGGCTGTATTTGTGTTAAGATTGTCAATGTGTTTTATTATTTCAGATTCGGTAATACTTTTAAATTGGGTTAACTTTTTTCAGAGTGTTCGTCCATTTGAGTGTGTTGATGTATATTGTTTTGAAATGAGGGATTATTATTTATTATATCTGAAGCAACATTTGTAAAAAAATCATTGAATTTATTTGCAATATTTCTTATATACGTTATGACTATTTTATCATCTGTAACAATTTAACAATTATTATTCTAACAATTATTGTTATGTTCAACGAATTTTAACAAATCCTTGACAAATTACATACATAAACCTTCCTTGCAAAACACTATCTATTGGTGAAAACCGTATGAAAATCCGTTCAGTAGTTTTCGAGTTTATCGCGAACAGACAGACAGACAGACGTCGCTGGGGACTTTAATTTATAATATGTAGAGATTTATAATATGTAGAGATAGGAACCTGTACCACAAATTTACACAAAACGTTAATAAGTATTTACATTTACAAATTTACACGTGTAATTGTAAATACTTATTAACACTCCATTATTTGTCAAAAATAGTAATTTAGGTCTGCAGTGTAAGTCTTGTTAAATGAACTTGGATTTGATTGAATTTTTTAAAAATTAATTTAGTTTTTTTTTAAAAAGAAAGACTGATATTTCCAAGTTACGAATAACACAACAATATTTGAAAATCTTTTTTTTTTACATGAGCTCCACACAGGAGGAACTTAATTTTTTTACATGAGCTCCACACAGGAGGAAAAATAATTTCCCTCAGCGCCTACGTCATCTTTGCGCATGCTGTGTGGAGGGTTTTTTTTAAGGAGGAGAGGAGAGTTCTGGGTAGGAAAAGGGTTTAAGGGTTGGATAGGAATCTGGTGTTTAGTGTGTCCTGGTCTTCCGCCTCCAAGACCTAGAAAAAACCTCACCCCATGAACCTGGGCACCCCTGATAAATCACCAAACGTAGCGAACCACTTGGGGTGACCTATGTCAGAGGTGTCGGTTATCCAATAAAGGTTCCCGGGGCAGCGGTAAGCATTCTCGTCTCCTAAATTTAAATACTACCACCCATTTATTCCCAATTCGTGCGATGCGAGTATGGTTGCTCCGGGGAACCATTTATTGGATAACTAACACCTCTGCCAAAGGTCATCCCAAGTGGTTCGCTATGTTGGTGACTTAGTAGAGACGACCTTATGGGGCGAAGTTTGTCTATAGGTTGGCGGCGGGCCGGTTCGAAAGAGATTAGTCGAGGGAGATCATTTTACCTCTCTCGATCCATCACCTTGAATCGCAGTGGGAGGGCTGGATTCATAAGTCCGTCACTCATGGACTATTTAACACCCAAGACCCCACTTCAAGACCCATGTTCACTCCTTCCTTTCCTCAAAAATACCCTCCACACAGCATCTTCAAAGATGACATAGGCCCTGAGGGAAATTATTTTCCTCAGGGCCTCCTGTGTGGAGTTAATGTAAAAAAAAACTCACCCAACATACTTTTTCCTTCCTTATCTTCATCTCCTTCCTTACCTTGAAACAATATCTACTCTACACAGCATTCCCAAAAATGACCTATACCTTAAGTAAAATTGTTTTCTTCAAGGCCTCCTGGTCTAGCTTGTCAAAAGAATCTCTTTTCAAAACAATGAAATTATGCCAAAATCACACAAATCTCTTTGATTTGGTTTTCTTCAACATGTCAGTATTTAAAAACAAAAATTAATGTATTACAGAATAATAATTATTGACTACAACATTTCTTCATGTGTAAATCTAAACTTTCGATGTCAACCAGGAATAGCTACCTTTTGTTTTGGCTTTTGTGCGAATTTCCCGAATTTTTTATTTATTTTTTAGTGTTTCATTTTCCTTAAAACTGTGTCTATCAATATTTATAATTTACATCATAAAACATATTCCAATTCCAACAGCTTTCTACGATAAAAAAAAATAACAGAGTGTACAATTCACTTTACCAAAACAATCTCAACCAATAGGAGCCTTGAATCAAAGCGGCCAATGAGCGCAGTTTGACGCTTCGTGGTACTGAAATGCGTCATTTCCGTCTCATCCGAGTTTCAAATCACAATGCTTCAAAAAGAGTATCTATTTAAAAAAAATATTATAAAATTATACAGAAAAGAAATCTGCAACATGAAATTGGACTCGTACCTACATCTTTACGCTATGGCACAGCGGCCGTAAAATTGAGAAGCGTAAATTAGTAAAAATGTAGACATTAAAAGTAACTTTAATTCTAGGTTATTCCGGTAATATTCAAATGCGTGGGCAGTGTTCCGATGAGAAAATTAAGCCCATTTTTCACATTTCAACAATAAAAGCTATTAAATTTTCATTACCACCGCAGAGTCTTGGTGATTTATGATTACACATCCGTTGATTTGATATTATTTACATGAACACACTTATTCAAATTTCTTTTTATGCCTACAATGTATTAAGTTTACTAGGGTTCATCGACATTTTACACGCGGAACTGTTGTCCATTATGATGAAAATTAGAAATTATGTTAGAACAATTATTAAATAAACACGGTGTCCGGTAACTCTAAGTATAAGCGGGAAAATTGTGAATTTGCCTCGTATTTGGATTCGACTTTGCAATATAACTTTTTTGATTTGAGCTTTCATTTTCAAGTAAATCGAGTGCAAAGTTGGAATTTTTTAGGACAAATTTGAAAAATTTTGATGGCCAGGGTGTTAATACCTTAGGAAGTGAAGCTTTGGCCCGGATCTAAAGGTTTTTTTTAACCCTTTAGTTGCCCACTAAGGAAAAAATGAAACAACAAATATCCCAGATATGATTTTAGATTTTCACGGCCAAAAGTATTTTTGTTATTTATTTTTGGGGTGTTATGCCATGTTGCGCTACCCCCTCCTTTAGACAACGTTTCGGACAGCGTTACAATATCTATCATCTGCCCTGATGATGGACACCGTAACGCTGTCCGAAACGTTGGCTAAAGGAGGAGGTAGCGCAACACGGCATAACACCCCAAAAATAAATAACAAAAACAAATATCCCATCAGGAAGTTATCTCATAACATATTTACATGTATGTGTGTATGTAATTATGTACTGCGCTTAAATACATTTGACTAAGTTTCACTTGCCTTTTTTATTTTTCTTATTATTTATCACTATGCCTTTTATCAAACTGAAATTTAATTACTTCAAAACTATTCTTGTTTTGTCTCAATCTTCTACATTCATACTAGAATTGTAAAATTAAAAAAATACTGATTTTATTTTTAACTGTCATTCTCATTGCATTGTGTAAACAAACACCTAGCTAACAACCATTCTGTAAATTGCCATCTCAACACAGGCGTTTCACACCTAGTGAGATGGACAATACGTCATTACTGTAATCAAATGTAATATTAAAATAATGAAAAAAAAATCAAAAAAATCGAAGTGGTCAGAACGAAAAAATATGTTTCTCATATTTATACTTTTTTTCCAAGGCCATAAAAATGTGAACAAAACATCTCTCATTATTTTTGATAATGCTTTCAATTGAAATAAAATAATGTAGGTGAGAGTAATTTGGTCAAAACACTTAGAAGAAGATCGTGCCGGAGTTACCCGAGAATGTGGCCCAAAATTACTCCAAGGCCAAATGTAAACTACTGTTTTTCATTAGGCAACGATTTCAAATCATTTTCAAATAGATGTTCACCCTACTCACCTATTTACCTTTCCACCAGTTACTCTCGGAAGAACTATTAAGTAGCATTAAGGTAGGATGGGAGAATGGAGAGTCTTATAAAGTCATCGCTAATGGCGTCGTCATTAGGTTTTGATGAACTTGCGGTAGTAAAAAAAGCTCTGCAACTGTTATGAATGTTAATCACTTCATCATCGGGCATAACCGTGCAGAGATTTATGGCGGAAGGTGAGCCACAATGCAAAAGTTCTAACAGCATTATTAAGCTTTTATACGCAGAAATAAAGCTGCGGTAAAAGCTTTCTGTTTTAAGAATTGCAGTCTATGTGCAATGCGCATTGTTACTATGAAGAACGAGTGTACTGAGTAAATCTTTGAGTTAAGTTGAAGTATGAAAACATTTATTTTACCCAAATATAGATATTGTTTTCATTGAACAATTTTTATCAACAGTCAAATATATTGTTAATTGCCTGATATAAGCATAAACCCAAAAAAAACATTACTTAGTTCGTTACATAGAAGGGTAAACTTATTACAAACTGATCGTTTGGAGAGAGAGCTAATTTAATTATTTTAGTGAACAATAGTTTTTGCCATATTCTGTACAATATTAAGTATTACAAAAAATACAATATTGTATTGGTGATTTAATCCAATATTATATTTGTATGTCTTTCTTGAAAGAATTGAATGTCATTTTGGGAGGCGGGTATGGGTACCGCCGCACCGGGAACAATTTATTGGATAACCAACACCTCTGCAATGTGTCACCCTTAGTTGTTCGTTTGGTGTCTGAGCAGGAGTGCCCGTGTTCATGGGGGGGAGGTTTGTCCGAATCTTGGCGACGGATGCGTCGCTCACCAGCTGCGTGGCAGGCCAGATCGGGAGAAACTGGTTAAGGGAGACCCTTTGACTCCTCCAGCAGAGCTCTCTCGAAACATCACCGCAGTGGGAGGGATGGAATCATTCGTTTGTTACTCCTGGACAACCAGATTCCTACCCACCCCTCATAACTTTTTCTTTCCCCAAACATCCTCTCCTTCCTTCCCTAAAAAGACCCTCCACACAGCATCCAAAAGATGACATAGGAGTTGAGGGGAATTATTTTCTTCAGCGCCTCCATGATGACCCTGAAGAAAATGAAATTGCTGTCACTCGTAAAATAAAACCATAAAAAACATCAATTTATTCTCACTAGTAGGCCTCGAGTCGCACCGCACAATAGTCCCAACTGCTCACGTCTGGAGCCAGTGCGACTATGGCATCCCCAAATGGGGTATGTTGTGAGGCTGAAGGTAGTGGGGAGGGAAGGAGGTAGGGCAGAGGAAGGTGGGGAAGTACCTGGCTATTAAGATCTGGTCACCAAACATGGCTAAAGCCATTTCAGGCAACGTTTCACTTCGGAATGGTGGTCTTACACCAGGGCGATACTGAGAGTATCTTCCACTCTGGAACGTGCCGCAAATATACTATATATTATTTTAAATGAATAAATTGTGAAATACACAAATTAAGCAAATAAAATTTATTTTCCATGCCGGGATTCGATCCCGCGACCTTCGGAATGCGAGTCAAGCGCCTTACCGCTGCACTACGCCGGCCGTTATATAACATCATAACGGCCGGCCCTTATGATGTTTTTTATCGTGATAAGTTGTATTTAGAAATCAAAATTATATTTTGAGATTTTTACAGACAAAATTATTGTCGTCATCTATTTTTGGGGTATTATTACCTGTTGCACCCCCTCCTTTTTTAGTCAATGGTTTTAGGGCAGCGTTATAGTGTCCATCACCGGGCCTACACGTCTGAACTGACGATGGATACTCTAACGCTGTCTTAAACGTTGACTAAACAAGGAGGTAGCGCAATACAGCCAAAAATAAATCACGATAAAACACAATTATACTTTTTTATCTTTCCCATCGAAAACAACCATTAAACTTGAGAATCAAAAATCTCCTCTCCAGCAATTGTAATCTTAGTAAGAATCAGCCCATAGCAACAGAATGACATCAACGCATTTCTAAACATATCTCTTTGGATCTATCCATAAGCTTTCTCTCGACTTAATTATATAAAAATATCCAGACTAGAACATCAGACAAAATATAATAACGAGTCCATCAATATCGTTACTTTTTCATGTGACAGGAAGAATCTGTGTTCAATGTAACCATGTATGTTTTCATGATTGATTTGCTGTATTAGCTACTAGGCCATGAGGCCACAAATTAGCCGCACATAATTAAAGCATAGACCAATAACGTAGTATGAACATATAAAAAACTGATGCTATCCAAGCAGATGCTGGAATTGGGTACCCGTTTACGAATTTCACTTATTTCATTAATGGTTTTCCCATGGAGTTGAATTCTTAGTCATCTTGTTCAAATTAATGAGGGCGATGCGTTTTGTAGCCATTAAAAACTTCTGTATCAAAACAAGAACATATTGGTATCTTTGATGATGCTTCCTATTTGAGATACAACACATAACATATCGTAGAAATATATTAAATATGTTGTTAAATGTCTTCATAAATAAGTTGTCACTTACCAGCAATATGTTTTTAAAAAGGTTGGTAATGGCAATGGGATATTTTCGAGCAGATAAATAAGTCTCAATGGGGGATCTGAATTTAAAATACTCATTTGTTTGTTTAATTTATTTCCAAAAGCACATAAAGCATTTTTGTTTGGCTGGAATGAATTTCAACGAATTATAACGATAAACGTGTCTTCTATCAAAATTAACAACATTTTATTTACGTAAGAGTGTAAATCACTATTCGCAAGGATTAAAAATGGTTATCGTAATTGTATTGGAATACCTACACAAATAAACATAAATATTCTTCTAGGTAGTATCATTATGTATTATACAGGGTGTTTAGGGTCGTAATTGACTTACATTAACCAGTTATTCCTCACATTATTTGCAGTAAAAAATGTTACTGAAATTTGGTCTCCGGTGACTTTTTAAATATTTTTTTCAACATTGTTTCCATGATTAGGTGTCTATTATTTTCATATTCTCGAATGCAAGTGATGAATTACCAGTTTACTAAAAACTGCAAATTATAACTGTTGATGACCATACAATCTACGCATAGTTGGAACATTTTATGTGAAATATGTAATTTATATGGACATTATCAATTCCGCCTACAGTGAGTTTACGTTTCCTTATTTCCCTTCTTCAGAGGGTTCCTAACATACACAATTTTTTTTATGTATGTTGGAAACAAATAACGATAGAAATAAGTACGTATTAGACAGCTAGGATCGGACTTATTTTTCATGGGCTACATTTTTTGCTCCAACGAAATCACTGGTTAAATAAAGTAAGTCAAGTACGTCCCTTAACAATACCTAAAACCCTGAAGATACGATGATTCAAAGCACCTCTGAGATGATTTTTATCGGAAAAGTAAAAAAAAAAACTGACGCTTCTCTGGCCAAAGATACCCAAAATATTACTGTTAAGATTATCATCGCTTCAGATAGTAAGTTTTATCTATTTTTTTCATATATTTAAACCCTATATTTGCCGAAAAGGTATGTAAAACTCATTATGTGATAATTAAAGTCAAAACCCCCATTTATTTTAATCGGAAGGTAATGAAAATATTTAATGAAATCGGGAAAATTTATTAAGAAGATTTTTAATAATTTTTATTTGTATTAAATAATATCGAGTACCCGGCATGCATTTTAACGCCACTCAAAGAAACAAAGTATTTGTTTTTTAATTCTGTTTATTTTAGTGCTTTAGGATACTTAATTACTGTTTGGGAGGCGGGAATGAGTACCGCCGCCCCGGGAACCTTTATTGGATAACCAACACCTCTGCCATAGGTCACCCCAAGTGGTTTAGCAGGGGTGCCCGGGTTCATGGGGTGAGGTTTGTCTAGGTCTTGGAGGCGGATGACCAGGACATACTGAACCCTAGATACCTCTCCTTCCCTTCCTTAAAAAAACCTTCCACACAGCATCCCTAAAGATGACATAGGCCCTGAGAGAAATTATTTTCCTCAGGGCCTCCTGTGTGGAGCTCATGTAAAAAAAAAAACTTTTTTTCCCGTCTAGTGCATACACGAATAAATCAGAAGATTTTTCAACGCGTGAGCAGGCCACTTACAGCTGAGTGACAATCAAGAATTTTAAAAATTTACCCCCTTTTATCCCCTACCGCTACTATGTATCCTTCGCAATTTCGCCCTCTGACTCTCCCTCATCCCTAACAAATCACCAAATCATCCATCGGATGAATGGTATAGGAACGCAGGCGAGTCAGACAAATAAATATTCATGTTTATTGTGACCGGACAGAGATTCACAAAGATGCTTAATTTATTAACAGAATATAAGAAAAAAAAGTACCTTCGACAATCCGATGAAAATGTATATTATTATTTATCTGAATATTTGTCTAACACGCGTGGAGTTTTTGATATAACGGAGCTATTGTTTTATAATCGTAAAAAACTAGACGCGACCACGCTCCGTCCATTTTTATAATAACCCTAATAACTTTACCGGTTTTAGAGTAATTTACTGGTCAAGTCCGCTAACTGTGACCAAGGAACCGCGAATTTGCATAAAATAAACGGTTCTAGAGAATTCTTGAAGAACATCTTCATATTCATAAAATCTAGTACCTAGAGTGAGGTGCCAGAGAGAATATTAATGGTTACGTAATTTAATAGTCGGGAATTCACGTAGGTATGACTAACTGACGTAATATTGTAGATGTTATTATCTTGAATTACTTAAGAGATGAAAATGATAAAGTCTTACTTTAATCTAGTTAACTCTCCCGCAGCCAACTGGGGCTGAAGATAGACCCCAAAATTGCTATCCTTCTTATATCTACTTAAATACGTGAAATATATTTTTAGTATTTTAGATATTCCTGCGCAAAGGATTAATACGTAATTTGCCGTTTAAAAAAAATGTGAAAAAATCGTTGATCGCAGGAAAAAACATTTTGTCAAAAATAGGTAATATTCCCTGCCCAATAAATGGACAAAAAAGGGATCTCCATGGTTTAAATGCCCATAAAAAAATTGCATGGGGTTATCAGCCGACCCACGTGGTTACGGTCATTATGTTTGGCATCTTGGTCTGTCGAGAGTTAATAAGAATCTAACAAAGATACTTTGGAAATGAAATAATTGAATAATAAATTAAATAATTGTAGGTAAATGCTTTTTAGTAATTGAAGAAAATATTAACAATTCTCAAACGAAAGTTGTGAAATGGGAAAGATGTTTGTTTGATCAATTTGGGAGGCAGGAATGGGTACCGGGAACCTTTATTGGATAACCAACACCTCTGCCATAGGTCACCACAAGTGGTTCGCTACGTTTGGTGATTTAGCAGGGATGCCCGGGTTCATGAGGTGAGGTTTGTCTAGGTCTTGGAGGCGGATGACCAGGACACACTGAACCCCAGATTGCTACCCACACCTTAAACCCTTTTCTTGAATTGCTATTTTAAGTTTTTTTTCTTATGTGAATACCTCACAAGAGTCCCAGCTGCTCCCGTCTGGAGCCGGTGAGACTATGGCATACCTAATTGGGGTATGTTGTGAGGCTGAAAGTAGTGGGGAAGGGAACGAGATGGGGGAGAGGAAGGCGTGGAGATATCTGGCTATTCAGATCTGATCACCAAACACGGCTAAAGCCACTTCAAGCAACGCTTCAATTCTGAATGGTGGTCTTATACAAAGGCCATACTGAAAGTATCTTCCACTCTGGAGTGTGCAATACTATAAATTATTTTTAAACGGTTTAATTGTGAAATAACACAAATTAATCAAATAACAATTATTTGCGCACGCCGGGATTCGATCCCGCGACCTTTGGATTGTGGGTCAAGAGCCTTATCTCTCGACCACGGAGGCCGTCAACCCGTCACACGTCGCCCGTAACTATATTTTGAAATATGTTTTAAATGAGAGCTACCAACATTGTTAACGCATATTTCTAATGAGTTTTTTCCTCTGCACTTCCCCTGCAAGGAAAAGGTCCCCAGTTCAATTCCTATAAACGACTAATTCCTTTTTCTGTCTTTTCTGCTTCATATCTTTCATTTGTTAATATTGTCTTCAATTATTAAATATTTCAATTTAAGCTATTCCACTATAAATATATATATATATATTTTTTGATCTTTTGTGAAAGCACGGAGTTTCAATAAATAAATGCACAAGGTTTTTAAAAAGAAACAAGGAAAGTTGAACCTTTTGGAGGTTCTAAACTTCCAGCTTTAACATTTTTTCGAGAGTTTATTTGATACGTTTTAAGATTTTCACGGCCAAAAGTATTTTCGTTATTTGTTTTTGGGGTGTTATGCCGTCTTGCGCTACCTCCTTCTTTAGCAAACGTTTCGGACAGCGTTGCAGTGTTCATCATCAGGGCAGATCCGGCAGATCCGGTAGATGTGTCACATCTACCGGATCTGCCCTGATGATGGACGCTGCAACGCTGTCCGAAACGTTGGCTAAATAAGGAGGTAGCGCAACACGGCATAACACCCCAAAAAGAAATAACGAAAAAGTTTATGCGATGTTTTACTAACTTGTGTAATAAGGAACTCCAGTGAAAAATATTATGGCTTTAAAAAATATGTTCATGTAGACCAATAAACGCCGATTCTGAATGTATAAGTTTTATTTCATAATATTAAACGTAGAGTTCTTAAAAATTATTTTAAACCTCTCGTCAAAACACACTGTAAAGTTGGTATTACTGAATGGTTAGTGCTTACGTCACGCGTCACCAGTCATTGTATTGAAATCTTTGATTATGTAGGTATGACATAAGCCGTCAGTATTAACAACATTTCATGTTATTCGTTATTTCATACTGTTTATAAGATTTAGTTGTTGTGTTTATTGAAATAATATTTAAGCTTAAATTATTCAGTATTAAAAATAGAGGTATCTCTATTAGTTTATTTCTATTATTTAAAATATTGAAAAAATATTGCCCAAAAAAATAGTAATGCTACTTCTAGGGAGAATGCTTCGAATAACGGTATTCAAAATGGCGGCACTTGATCAGCTGATTGCCCAATCCTATAGTAATTTTTCAGGAGTGATGACATCACAGGATTCACCGTACATACGGTGGTCTTAGGGGGATCGTGAAAAATTAAAACTTTGACAATTATTTTAGCTATTAAAACTAACTCTAAAAATAAAAATAAAAATGCAGTTATTTAAGTTAGAAGGTCATTATTCATAAAAAAAATTGGACAGGAGTTCTCTATTGCAATTAAGTGGATACCAAACACTGATCTAAAACACGATTATATTAGATGTTATTTTAGATTTTTATGTACAAAATTATTACCATGATTAATTTTTCAGCTAATATGCTGTTGCGCTTCCTGCTTCTTTAGCAAACTTTTTGGACAGCGTTACAGTGTCCATAATTAGGGCACATTATTTAACATTCCGAGTGATGAAGTATCTACTATTAGAGGTTGTTGATTAAATTCTTATCTTAGACCAAGAACTGAATTAATCAGCAATAATTATTGCAAATTGCCATCAATTTAGTTTTAAATTACCGCTGACTGCTTTGCTTTCTGATTAATTTGTAGAAATTTCCTTTAGACGCATAGGAATACTAAATAAATCTTCAATATTTTTATAGTGGAACAAATTATTGAGAGAAACCTAAAATTGTGATATTTTATTATATTAGATAATATTAACAACTCTCAACCGAGAAATTTTCAGACTGTGCACCGGTGCCGAGGAGATAAATGACGCTAGTTCCTCGGAGCATCTTTTATTAAAATACCAGTAGAACAAGACAGCATTCCCACCTGACACCTGTGCTCTAAAGATTGCAATTCCTTTGCTCATACAGGAGAATCTATCAAACAGATTGCCCGTTTCTACACAGAGTCAATGATTTTTTCAGGTACTTTGGGGCTCTAGAGGACAAGGGGTAGCTGCCAAATTCAACCGTGGGGCGGACTTGCGATTTGTACAACGTTAGCAGTTGTGTACTATTAAAGTAACTGCGGCCGTGTACAGTACGCCCAGTTTCTGAGAGGCCAACTTAACTCTTTCGTCGATGGAGCCCCCGTACATGAGCTGGTCACTTAAAGTTACACCAAGCATATCAATGGAGGGCCTGTTCGGAAGATTGCTTCCGTGAAGGAGACAAGATTAAAAGATACGACCGAATCCTTTCTGATTTTTCTGTTTCACATTTCTAGTTTGAAAGTTGTTAGTATTATCTTCACTGATTGAATACTAAATAAATCATTTACCTTCCTACTGACAGTCAATACCAGAGAAGCGCAGATACCAAAATACAAGGGAATGTGAAATCGATAAAATGGTTAATCAAAGTTCAAACCGATAAAAAATACCCGTTTACGAAAGATGTAGCACATTTTTTCCATAATGTTTTAATGTTCTCACTAGATCTGAATCTTCATAAAAATATAATTTAATTGAAAATTAATGAACACATAGTTTTAAAAACTTTTATTTAAACAAGAATCAACATGCAAACATTATAAAGGAGCATATTAGGCGTATAAACACCTCTGCCATAGATCACTCCAAGTGGTTCGCTACGTTTAGTGATTTAGCAGGGGTTCCCGTGTTCATGGGATGAGGTTTGTCCAGGTCTTGACGGCCGATGCGTCTGCTCACCTGCCGCGTGCAGGAACAACCGACTAGTTGATGGAGTCTTTTATCCTCTCCAGCCAGAATCTCTACACCCATTGCCTTGCACCGTGATTGGAGGGATTATTTATAAGTCCGTTTCTCCTGGACACACTGACCCCCAGTTTCCTACCCAGCCATCATACTTATTTCCTTCCCAGAACTTCCTCTCCTTCATTATCTTAAAAAAAATTCACACATCATCTCCTAAGATGACACAGGCCCTGAGGGAAATAATTTTCCTAAGGGTCTCCTGTGTGGAGCTAACGTAAAAAAAAGTTTTTTGCTGTTACTAATCATTTACTGAAGACAGAACACCGAAAGATGTCCATTTAGACCAGTTATTCCCAACCTTTTCTTGACCAGGGACCACTATGACATTTATTTGTTCACCCAGGGACCACAAGGTACAATAATGATATACTGTTAATCGCGTAATAAAACGCGTCCTTGAAATCTTAAAATTAGAAAGAGAGTTAAGATGAGCTTAAATATTATAAATAACCAAAACATGTTTTTAAATGACCCGTCGTTAAATTTGTATCTTTGTAAACTACGCCCTACAACCCCCCCCCCTCCCCTTCCCATTCCTGCCCAACCATTCACATCTTTAAGTCTATCATTGTTAGAATACAAAACAAATTCTTACGTTTTCTTAATTTTAAAATGGGTATTCCAGCAATTATGTTGAACTACAATACTATTTTGAATGATATGAATATGCTCAAATTGTCAGACAGAAGAACTTTCACTGACTTGGTATTTCTGTATAAAATTCTAAATGATTTAGTTGACAGTCCGGTATTGCTCGAATTGATAAGCTTCCGGATTCCACTACGTAATACTAGAAGTCAGGATTTATTTCAGTGCAGTAATTCTGGAACTAACTACCATATGTATTCCTCTTTACCCCGAATACTAATGGAGGGAAACAATTATACCAAGTCAGTGGACATCTTCAATTTATCTTTAAACAAATATAAAATATTGTTACGAAGGCAGTTCAGTTATGTACAATAAATACTGTATATTTCTTACTATTCATATGTAAAAGCCCCGAAAAAGGGCGTTAATAAATAAATAAATAAATAAATAAATAAATAAATAAATAAATAAATAAATAAATAAATAAATAAATAAATAAATAAATAAATAAATAAATAAATAAATAAATAAATAAATAAATAAATAAATAAATAAATAAATAAATAAATAAATAAATAAATAAATAAATAAATAAATAAATAAATAAATAAATAAATAAATAAATAAATAAATAAATAAATAAATAAATAAATAAATAAATAAATAAATAAATAAATAAATAAATAAATAAATAAATAAATAAATAAATAAATAAATAAATAAATAAATAAATAAATAAATAAATAAATAAATAAATAAATAAATAAATAAATAAATAAATAAATAAATAAATAAATAAATAAATAAATAAATAAGTAAATAAATAAATGAATAAATAAATAAATAAATAAATAATTAGTTTTACGTAAACCCTGAAGAAGTGAAGAAGCATTGCTTACGAAATGTATTGTTTTTTTAAGCAGTAAAAGTGGTCGAAGCGAAGTGTTCATTATTTTGAATTAAAATGATGCCACAAAATAAGTTTGCTGTGTTTGAAAAAATATAATATAACTTTTCTGATTCTATCAACTTTCGATTAATTATGCGTCACAGCGACACGTTTGGGTGTTGCATTACAAGTTAATTTCGCGCTTAATCGACCATACTGGTATTTACGTTGAAAGAACTCGTTTGTTCAGTCTCAATAATTTCTTATTTTTTGCACATTTTACATTTTGCACATTTAAAAAAAAACGCTTATTAATCCTTTTCTTACTTCTTTTATCAATTCTAAGTGTGAAAAATTGCAATCATAGGGTAGGTTGTTCATTGAGCCAAAGTGCGAAAAAGCAAACCAACGTCAATAATTCTTCGACCTTCCGGAATTGTTTTTGTACATTCTTCAAGATGCTGCTCTGTGTTGAGACTGGAGACAGAAACAGAGTCGCATGAACTCACATTGTCATTGGAGTGGCTAACAAATGTCGAGCGTTTTGGTTTATTTAGTGCTGTGCGTTGGGGTAAATATTATTATAAAATTAATATACCTACGACAGATTTTAAAAACTTTTTAATTTTCACCTACCTAACGGTATAATGGGCTATTTTTATTTATTTTAAAATGTGGCTCCTTCTCCCCGCTGTAATACGTAATCTGCCCTTCCTGCCTCACTGCCTGTCCTGCATTCCATATTTTGTAATATCTTTGAGATCCGAAAGTTTTTGTTGTGCACGTTCATTTTACATCACAAATTTTCAAAATCACAATATGTATATCGCATACAACAGGGGTTATATCGTTTTTTTTTTTAATAATATTAACTCCTTACAAGACTCAGACAATGACCCCAAATAAGGGGGTCGCAATCGTAATTATTCCGGTAGTTCCAATTTTTTAAATATATGTTTTATAAACTGATCGCCTGTTGTAAATCCTAGTATTCGACCTTGGCGCACTTGTGCTCGCGCTAGCATTTTGAAACACCACAGAATGTAAACCAAGTAAAACACTGTTCCTCTGTTTCAATTTTTGACCTGATTTTGGTGGATTAGAACCTCGATACCTAATGGAGATAAATAAAACATATACCTAAAATCATCTATTATGTAAAAATGTTAATTAATTGGTAAATACTGTAATACATAGAAATAGATAAATAAAAAAAGTAAGTAAATCTTTAATGCAATTTTATGCTCCACAAAATCGGTTAATAATATTTTTTTCTCGATAATGCACTGGAAAAGAGATAATCACGAAAACACAAACCTAGTCGTGCAAAATGCTTGTTTGTGCAAAATTATACGATTTTTTACGGCTTTATGTATCAGTACCTACTTTTTAGAGAAATTTGTCAATAAAAGCAATTGTAGCATTTTCAGTTTCAACAACACCAACAATATCGTATTTTTTCAATCATAGCACTTCTAGCTCAATGAAAAATTACGGACCGCCACTGGCAAACCCATATGTTTTGTTAGTAAGTGGTAGGTACTACAATAAATTATTAAATAATATACCTAGGTCTGAATACTTTATTACGAATATGTATTGAATATTTATGTACAATATTTTTAAAATAGCTTATTGCATTTTTATGAATTAAGACTTTAAAATTAGGTATATACCTACCGAGTTAGTTGTTTATAAAGATGCTTAGATATTTTAAATTAGATGTTATTCATGTACTTGCACTGTGTTAATTTATGTTAATAGAGTTGAATTATCTATGTAGTTATCAAGTGAAAGATGTATTTATTTAACTGTAATAAATAATAATAAAAAATATAATGTCAGTATAACTTTTTAATGTGAACATGTGACTAAATATCGGGTTCGATTAGGTTAAAAAAATTACATCATGCATTAAAAATTCTGATTTGGGTTTTATTTCTTAATATTTTTTCCCCAGAACCAGGGAGATTTCCCTGCTTGAAAGTTGTTAACATCTCAATTACATTAAATATTAATTAGGTATAAAATCTTAATAATTTCGTGCATACGATTCCCAGATCTCCTATAACAATACAATTCTCCGTTAATTTCAAGGCACTAAACAAAAAGATCATTCCCCGTATTCTCCGATAAAATGATGTTTATGTTTTTTCACGCATTTATTTGCGCTGAACCACCAACAAGCACCATAAAAAATATGTCGAGAGACTCCCGTAGTAGCGTATCATACTAATACAAATTAACTCATCAAAAGGGAAATTTCCTCGGCTTCGCGCGAATAATCAAGTATAAAATTACGCGCCCTTTTCTTCAAAACTCTATAATACCATATTTTGCTAGCTAGCGCTGTGGCCAAATACCACTACATAGAAATCTTCCCTTCTCGCCTCCCCGCTTCCCACCGCAAATACAATATTTCGTTAGAAAGGGACAAAAGAGAGGCTGGACACTAGGGAAGAACGAATTTGCACGCCGGCAAACAATGGTCTTAAGAGAGATTACAGAGATTGTTTCTTTTACGAGTAGAGATTAAGAAAGTGTTGGAATAAAAAATATAATATTGGAAATTCATCTGTAACTGGAATACCCGTTATACGTTGAGCATGACGGTGGAGTTGGTAAAATCCGTATGGTATGACTTAGGTGAGTTCCAATTATTATAAGCAATAATTATCAGCCTGAAGCACTCATCAACATTGAAAAATCTTCCGAGAAAAGATACTTGCCGCCAACGGGACCTGAACCCGTGTCCTTCTGATTGCCGGTCAGCTGCTCTTGACCACTGAGCTATGAGGGCTTATCAAATACCCGCCAAATAATTCAATATATACTAGTGTTTCATTAAACAATTACTGCTTATTATATTTTTTCCACCTGAAAACAACCAACTTTATTTTTGCGAAAGAGACATTATAAGTGTTAAATCCCTCGCTAGGTGGCGTCGAGACAAATTATGACTACATTTATTGGGGAAATTCTTAAACTTGTCAAATATTAATTATTATTTTTAATTTATAAACTAACGTTTAGACAAGATTTTTATGCAAAGCACAAAGGGTAACAATTATTATAAGCAATAATTATCAGCCTGAAACACTCATCAACATTGAAAAATCTTCCGAGAAAAGATACTTGCCGCCAACGGGACTTGAACCCGTGTCCTTCTGATTGCCGGTCAGCTGCTCTTGACCACTGTTACCCATTGTTGACAATTGTTACCCTTTGTGCTATGCATAAAAATCTTGGCTAAACGTTAGTTTATAAATTAAAAATAATAATTAGGTGAGTTCATTTTTATGATCATAAATTATTTGGTTTTAATCTGTTCAAAAATACATTAACAGGGAACAGTTCGTAAAATTGTAAGGTGCAGTAAAATGTGGCAGGTGGTATTTTATGCAAAATTTTTATTTAATTAATTTGTGTTATTTCACAAGTAATTAATTAAAAATAATAATGCAGCATGTTCCAGACTTGAAATTACTCTCAGTATCGCCTTGGTGTAAGACCACCATTCAGAATTGAAACGTTGCTTGAAATGGCATTCGACTGTGATTGGTGACCAGATCTGAATAGCCAAGCCTTTCCCCACCTTCATCTTCCCCATCCTCTTCTCTTCCCCACTATCTCACAATCTACCCCAATTGGGTATGCCGTAGTTTCACTGGCTACAAACGGGAGCAGCTGAGACTCGTGTGAGGTATGCACATAAAAAATTAAAAAAAAAAAAAACACAGGAAGCCCTTAAAGCCTATGTCATCTTTGGGATACTGTGTGGAGTGTCTTTTAAAGAAAAGAAAGAAAAGGAAGTTCTGGGAAGGATAAGGTATGAAAGGTGGGTAGGAATCTGGGGGTGAGTAGGTCCAGGAATGACGGACGTATGAATCCATCCCTCCCACTGCGGAGCAAGGCGTTCATTCAAAAGAGATCTGTTTGAGACTTTTGAGAGGTCACAGGTTCTACCTTATCCAGTCTCTCCCGATCCAGCCTGCCATGCAGCAAAACCCGGATAAACCTCATCCCATGAACCCGATCACACCGACCAAGTCACCAAACGTAGTGAACCACTTGGAGTGACCTATAGAAGATGTATTGTTTATCCAATAAATAGTTCCCAGGGCGGAGGTACTCGTACCCGTCTCCCAAATTGAAAAAAAAACATGCTGTATAAATAAGGCACAATTTAAAGAATCTTGAATTAAATGATGTTAATATTAGCGAAACTCAATCGAAAATCTGGAGACAGAAAAATCAGAAAAAGATAATTTTACCTCTGGGACTCGAACCTAGGACCTTTCGCTTTCCTGGCGACAGCTCTGACCACTGAGCTAAGGTATCTCTATCCGATTCGGTATTTTTTAACTGTATCATACTTCGCCTAAGAACTACCAACGTTATCTCCATCTTTCTTAACGCATATCTACCCTACATTTATGTATAATTGACCTGGGTTCGTGTCCCAGAAGTGCAGATATATTTTTCTGATTTTTCTGTCTCCAGATTTTCGATGGAGGGTCGCTAATATTATCTTCATTTAACTAAATATTACAATTTGAGGTTTTACTCACAAAGTAAAAAAAATAAATAAATGAAGAATATTTTATCATTTTCACAAAAAAATTAGTTTCCGGAAAATCACTTCCGTCCGGAACATCTTGAATAAATCACTGCGTCGACATTTCCGCATAGCATAGGCATTGAAAATATTGCCTTAACAGCTTATTCATAAACAACGATGAATCTTTCCTTATTTGTCCAATGGCGGATCACAGTGTCCGCTGACCAGCGCTGGTAATGGCAGAGCGTAAACAAAAACCACTTTCCTCGGGCTGTTATTCGATTAAGCAAGACCGAAGTAGAAATCCATAAAATAATGCGTGACAAATGAGATTCTCTGCTCGCAAATCGAGAATGCCGCATGTCCCATTATGGAGTCATCTCGACTACTCGTGCTGCTAATACGGGAGAGTGAAAAAAAATGAAAACTTGGCGATGCATTCGTTGCAAGTTCAAACGGGTTTATTACAAGTCCAAAGGTAAACATTGTTGTGGGTATGATGATAAATTATTGTGAATTCCAACTTATTGCGGTGCGTATTACGAGTGTTTTTCACGCCAATCACCACATGGAAATTATATCGTATGTTCTTCAATCCCTCTGTTTGGCGTTACTTGATATATGTTCGGGAATCTTCAATAAAGTTCGTGGTTCGTCGAGATTACAAGTTTCTTTATTTATGTTATCGAGCGGTTTACAATGTTTATTTAACTGGACCAAACGTCCGTCCTAATGGATGCTCCGTATATCTTTTTTTTGTATATTGGCTGCACACAGGAGGCCTGATAAAAAAAATTCTTTCAGGGCCTATGTTGTCTTTGCGGATGCTGTGTACAGGGTGTTTTTTTAGGAAAGGAGGGAGAGGAAGTTCTTAGAAGGAAAAAAATAAAAGGGGTGGGTAGGAATAGAGGGTTCAGTACGTCCAGGTCATCCGCCGACAGATCCAGACAAACCTCACTCAATGAACCCGGGAAACAAAGTCACCAAACGTAGCGAACCTCTTGGGGTGATCTACGGCAGAGGTGTTGGTTATCCAATAAATGGTTCCCGGGGCGGCGGTACCCATTTTCGCCTCCCAAATTGAAAAGCAGTACTCTGAAGTAAAGAAATTCTGAAGCAGTACTCGACACTGAAGGTGCCCAGCTGTCGTTCGGATATCATCGGCTATTTCCCTAACCGTTCAGGTATGAGTCACGAACGGGGACTGTTGCCACTCTACTAAGGTACTACTTTACTGTATTCTGTTGAAAGACATCAAAACTTTGTCCAATCTTTTGAAAGACATTATAGCTACATGCATAATAATATACACCGTGGTAACTCACATGACATTTGTTTTAACTCACATGACATTTGTTTGCTTAACAGGCATATATTATTTGAATAATTTTGTCACATTTTTTCATTTGTTTCAAAGACGAATTAGATCTCTACGTGCATCAATAAAGCAGATATTTTGTTTGTATACATATTAATGTATGGCATAATGTACAAAAAATACCTAAATAGTTCAATTTAGTAATAATTAATAATTCCAATTACAGTACAATTTAGTTATCCTATCAGCATTTAGGCAAGTGACTCTTCAATAATATTTTTAAGGAATATAAATAACAGTCACTTAAATCCAAATGGTTTGCAAGGTCATTTAACAGCACCATTCTCCTCGTCATGCTATGCTTTGCCAAGACTTCTGTTCTGCCGTTTGGTACTTTAAATAAGTCATGATGTCGACTTCGGCTGTAGTGGTCTGCTACATATAAATCATAGCATCCCA
Source organism: Limnephilus rhombicus (assembly GCA_929108145.2). NCBI lineage: Eukaryota > Metazoa > Arthropoda > Insecta > Trichoptera > Limnephilidae > Limnephilus > Limnephilus rhombicus. Next base: position 45,565,065 of record OV815283.1, read on the forward strand.
AGAGAAATGGGCTATCGATGAAATTGTTCCAAATTTTGAAAGATAGAATAGCAAGACTTGCTTTCCGCCTAGTTTATAGACTCACAGAATCAGTTTCCTCGTGTAAGTCAATATGGTGCATGAACCTTGGATAGGTTCCATGATTCCGCATATAAACATACCCGAGGAATTTCTTCTGGATTTGCTCTAACATATCAATGTACTTCTGTGGTACGGTGCTAAAACATCGCTCGCGTACTCCAGCTTGCTTCTCGTTATTGTGATTGTGCCAAAAATGGGACATATTACATATACAATACCTAAACAGTTTAATTTATAGGAATCGAAAATATGTATTTTGATCGTGCAAAGAATGGGACAATTCCTAACGCCATTTATTTTGTTAACTTCTACATGATAGGAATGTAGTAAAGTATGTAAGTTCAATTAATTAATAATCTGAACGGTTGAATAAGAGAGCGATCAAAGGTCGGGCACAGAATCTCGGTCAAAAGACGAAAAACGATTTGCCACCCTTATAAAAGTTCAAAGATTTAAAGTTCAATTCATAAACAAAGGGGATATCAATTACCAGGCAAGTCGTGTCGAGCGTGTGGTATGATTAAGGCTCATTTGAAGAAAACCTCTGTGAATTATGCGAATAAATATGAACTGTTGTACAAGCTTAGGGCTTGCAAATTGCCGTTGTGAATACGAAATTACTCCTCCACAGTAATCTCTAATTTAGTACGCGGGGCAGCTTTTGCCATAAAAGGCAATAATAATGGAGATGATGATTTCTCGTTGTTGGTCCGACTTTCATTTTTAATTTATCCTGATTTCTCGAATCGATTTGTGATCTAATGCAGGCATTAATCATTGATGATGTACAAACTTCGTCTGGTGAACTTTGTGTTTGTTTGATCATGAACACAATCGATAATTCAAGATGCGCCGAGTGGACGCATGTGAACACGAGAGAAAACTTAATTGATGGTAGCTACTAAGCGAAATGGTTTTCAAAACAATGCTTAAGTATTGAAGGCTGTTGTACTAAGAACAAGAAAAACTTGATTTATTCTAGATTTACGACGACTCATTGCCGATGGGTACCTATGTGGAAAAAAACTGAACATATTATAACCAATAGAAATGAGACAGAGCTCCAAGAACTCAGAAAGTCAATGAGATTTATTAACCATTTGTTGAATAACCTCTGCCATAGGTCATTTCAAGTGGTTTGCTATGTTTTTTTTACATTAGCTCCACACATTACAAATTTGTGAAAAAAAAATAAACCTTACCACATACTGGGGTTTAAAATATAAAATGTATTGACTTTTACTGCGTTAAAATCTATCAGAAGTTTTTACCAACCACTGTTGTCACTCCACAGAGATGTCACACGCACTTCACCCTTCAACATTTATTTTTCTTTCTTCTTTGATATAAATGTATTCGCATCTCTTCATGCCACTTAACATTGAAACAGTGTTCCATATAGAACTTATCTTCCATAGTTCGCATAGTGGCGGAGTGTAGATACCGCAAGCTGGGGTTAACGCGGAGATGATTGGTCATGACCGGTGTGCACGCGCGTATCTCCGCTGTGATATTATGCTAATCTGTTATCTGGTCGCATGGCGCTGCCATTCTATTATTATAAACAGGGGGAATAAAAACAATTTTTATAAATGCATATATGTATGTAAACGAGTATATTGATAAGATTTAGAATTATTCTTAGACAAGAAAACCAAAAAAGAGTGTACTATGCAATTGTTCAATTTATATTATAATACGGTATTACAGGCTGGGGAGGAACGTATGATGTTATTTTAAATCCTAAAATAGTTCAAAGATTGATAACTCTCGACAGACCAAGATGCCAAACATAACGTTCGTAACCAAGTGGGTCAGCTGACGACCCAATGATTTTTTTATGCTTTTAAATCATAGAAATCCTTTTTTATTATTTTATTACCTAATTTGACAAAATATTTTCTCCTGCGATCAATGATTTTTTCACATTTTATTTTAAACCGCACTTTTCGTATTAATACCTAAAATACTAAAAAATATATTTCATGTATTTAAGTAGCTATAAAAAGGATAGTGATTTTGGGGTCTACTTTCCCCCCCAGTTGGCTGCGGGAGAGTTAATTAAGGTTATCCTGAAAAAATCGTCTACATTTTCTACTGAAAAAAATCTTTTCAATATTCAACGTACCGAAAATAGACAATATACGAGTATATAAAAAAATTCAATACTACAAACTTTCAAAGAAATAGAGCTAAATAATTTACATTTCAAGGTATCAAAACAATATAAAAATCCAGAAATTTTATACCAAGCACATTCAAAATACCTATGTGTATCTAGTTATAAATTATTTTAACAACCTCCATTTAAAACTAAAAAATTATCGGAAATAAACATAAACTTCAAATTAAATTGAAAAATTACCTGAAACTACTGTAAGAATTCATTTCTATTATTAATATTTCATTTACCTAAATCTTGAAATCTATTCATATATCTTAAGTTTTTCTTACATATCTATTATAATTAGTTGCAATATTATTATTATAAGCAATAATTATCAGCCTGAAACACTCATCTACATTGAAAAAATCTTCCGAGAAAAGATACATGCCGCCAACAGGACTTGAACCCGTGTCCTTCTGATTGCCGGTCAGGTTCTCTACCACTGAGCTATGTCGGCTTATCTAGTACCTACCAGCCAAATAATTCAATATATACTAGTGTTTCATTTAATAATTACTGCTTATTACATTTTTCCACCTGAAAACAACCAACTTTATTTTTGTGAGAGAGGCATTGTTAGTGCTAAATCTCTCGCTAGGTGGCGTCGAGACAAATTATATAGATGAGTGTTTCAGGCTGATGATTATTGCTTATAATAATTGTTACCCTTTGTGTTATGCATAAAAATCTTGTCTTAAACGTTAGTTTATCAATTAAAAATGCAATATTATTATTTACTAACTCAAATGATAACATATACTTGAGCATGAATTCCTTCACCAAACACAAGGGCCGCATCTCTTTATGGCGAGGAAAGGCTTTTATTATATTCATTTACACAAACTGTATACTTATTGTAAAAATATACAAATATTAAATAATAATAAAAAAACAGCTTTAAAAATGGTCCCATACTTTTCTAAGCCAGTGGGGTTATAACAAATCGCACATCCCATAGAAAAAGGTTGCAAGTAAAAAATTTCTATCATACGTTTTATCTCTCAATAAGTAAAGTGATTGTGATTATGCCCCACAAAATCCACATTTAGATTAGATCACTCCGTATCCGCAAGATGTCGCTAGTGTCTCTTTTTGACGGGACCGCCTGATCATCATTCTTCATCTCTTGTAAAGTTTACTTTTTTGACTTACAACACCTTTCCACAGAATGTGCAATATATTTATTTTAGAGATTGTTGTAACGCTAATGACAGTTAGGACGGGTTATCTATTTGTTTATTACATATATTTAAATGTAAAATTATCATCAAATGATCCTTTAGCGCCATTTTGTTTTTTGATGGTTGCAAGGTACCCATTAAATGCCGATTCTAAGTCAGTTTAAGCCATTGAACAAATTGTGATCAGTATACGAGGACAACTGTCATCTTGTGGAGCTTGTCAACTTATTACGTTTTGATAAAAAGCTGAAACGCATCTAGAACTTTCATTTAACCCGTCTGCTTGTTTAGGAATAAATACATCCCAAAACACGTAATCGCGTTATGCTTTCATAAGACCAAATTATTTCAAAGCTATGTATCTTTCTTCCTCTCATGCAAACATATGTATTTTTCTTTTAACCAGAAAGAAAACAAAATAATGCTTCTTATTGTCTGTGATATTTTAAAATTTACAATGTCGATCCAAAGTGACGGTTTCAGAATTTATACGCGATATCGAGGCTTTCGGATTGTGAGATGCGAATATGTGGCGGCCACTTTTGCCGAATTCCTTGCGCCGCCACTGGCGCTGAAAGAACACGCGAGAAATACTAAAAATACTAGGCACCGCGCGCTGAGTATTAGACCTACCTACCTTCGCCGGCCACGCCGCCTCGATAAATAATAATTCCGCCACTTACGCGAAAGGCCTCGAACGAGTGGCTGTGCAATACAATGCCCGCAGAACGTTCGGGCAAATTCTCTGCTTTGCTTGAATTCTCGCAACATTACCTGGCGCGCTAGCAAGCTACTCTGCCGATCGCGCTAGTATATAAAGCGACTCATTTCGGCGCTCGCTTAGTCTAGTCTCCATTCATGGTTCGACACTTACACACCGGGCAGTGATACAGTGCCGCTACGCAGTATCAGCCCACGTGGGCTGACGCTCTCGCAACAAGTAATTTGCAAGTTTATCCAGTGTGACTCCGGGAACATTTCCAACATCTTCGAGGACTCCTTCTCCAACTACCATCCGCTGTCCGGCCCGCTCGCGCCTCGACATGAGATGTCATCCGACCTATCAACTACCAAGCCCGCTAGCGCTTGCTGTTTATATAGGTGCAATCCGTTTTCTGGCAATTCGAAACCCACCGCGTTCCGCTGCCAGAGATCATCCTCATCGCCTCTCAAGGTTCTTTCCTGCGTCACGTGTGTGCTCCGACCCACTGGACACACAGCTCTGCTGCCATATCCCGTCAGCACGACGATGATCGACCGCCTGGACCAAGGTCACTTCTACACCGCCGCGGTGTAGAGCAACGCGCCGGCTCCCTGAAGACCTGTGATCTTCACCGCCGAAGCTTCCTGACCATCACTCACTGTACCTCTGTCACTCCGCTCCGCTTCGACCTGCGCTACGTAGCCCGATAAAGACTGACTACTACATCGACTGACGCCTTTTATTTCTTCCTCCATCTCTGCCGATCCGGCCCGCTCCCTCAAATATATTGAACCAAGCATACGGGTTCGGAGACCTTTCAAATAACAAGAAACAAAATGGTGCTGAATGACTAGTCGAAGATAATGTTACATTCCCGACCAGTTGTTGCACAGAATTTCAAATTTTGAAATTCTGTGAAACAACTGGTCGGGAATTGGACGAGGAAGTTCTTGAATTTCATACCTACTCAGATGCATACATAATGCAACCCTTTCAAGCAAAGTTTTGATTCGGATTGTTAGATGCCATAACTGCTATGAAGATGAAATGTTGGATAAAAAGGGAAGAAGCGCAACACGGCATAATAATCCGCATATTAATAATATCGCCTATTTAGCACTAAATGTGTCGACCATACCATCATTACATAGTAAAAAATGAAGTCGCTCAAAATGTATGTGCGCATAAATCTTTTAAACTACGCAACGGATTTTCATGCGGTTTTCACCAATAGATAGAGTGATTCAAGAGGAAGGTTTATATGTATAACACATGATCATTATAGTTGAGAAAAGCCGAGAAATTCAAATATTCGGCGGGTGTGTGGATTTTATAAAGGTTGGGTAATGGCGTTGTGATTCGTTAGCCACAGCAACGTGTGGCCGGGTCTGCTAGTACATAGTAAGATTTTTTTTTTCAATTTTTTTATTTTTTATTTTTTTATTTCCCTATCCCCATATGGGGGTGTGCTGGACCTCGTCCCTGCTTCATCTTTAATTACATTATTAATTTTGCAGATCTTTCTCAAATCTATCTGCGCCTCCCCAATGACATGTGCGGGCTTGAGGCTTGATCAGACGACCTTGACTGTCCTTTGTCCTGCCTCTGACTACCCAACGCTGAATTTTCTTTTAGTCTTCGGGTATTTTACCCCAAACATTCTTTGAGGCTTCACTGAGTGGTTGGCTAAGGGACACGGAAGCTAAGTGTAGTTTATGGTCAGACCGAAAGCCATTCACATTTTTTATGGAGTCTCATGAATGAGTTTTTTTTTTGCCCTGTTTAATTTATCTTTGTCTTACTAACCTATTTGTTTGCATTTTGTTTTTCCTGTTAAGCACTTGCATACTGCTTACTAACAACGTATGCAAGCACACTGGAGGTCTAGATTCGTTCAAAATAAATAAATGTAGCTTCGTTTAATAACAAAAATTAGAATCTTGCGAGTGCCTTGAAGGAGTAACCATCAGTTACTTATACCAAGGCGGGTAAGAGGTGGATAACCACCATTTTACATAATAAGATGGAGTGTCATATAGCCACTGGAGCGACAGCGCATTTTAAAACTTTTATCTCCGTTTGCTCGAGATTTTCAGAAGATATTTTTTTAAATTTTTCGCCAATTGTAAAGTCACTTCAATTTCATCTAGGGTGGTGGACTTTTTTTTATTGTAAAACACTTTTTTTAATGAAGAGTCGTTTTATTTACAAACACTTTTGAGTAACAATGAAATCAACACTTTTTGTAACTAATTTTGGCCCAGACCTCGCCTGGGCAGTACAGGATCTGTACTCTAAGTATCGGTTAATGCGAGAGAGAAAAATATTTTAAATAACATCCCTTTTATATTGCTAAAAACTGTAAAAATACCGTCCTTCAGACTATTAAAAAGACGATAATAACAATAACACAGGTATTAGATATCTACTGGGGTCACGTGGTCCATTCTAATTAGTCGGTAACAATAGCTTCTATAAAATTCATCCAGAGGTCTCTAACATTCATACTCTCTTAATAAGCTAAGAAAAATTAAATCAATGTGATTAACTACAGTATTTATCTCATAGATGTCACTATTCTTAACACCAATGTTAAAAAAATTATACCTTCGAGTTTTAACATGGAGACATAAAAACTTATTATAGTGCTGTATTGCCAATAAATTAACCTGTACTGTACCATTTAATTCATGTATAGATATAGAATTTATAAAAAAATATAAAAAATCGTTAAGTTTACAATCGCGTGAATCCTGCGTGAGAGGTACTTATTCGAGTCAACATAGAATATTTTCGATTTATATATATTATCTATGGTAAACATGATAATGAAAGGTGGAAAAGGGACTTAATTTTAACCGTAAACAGCTGATCAGAAATATTACGTGAAAAAAATTATTTTTAACATCATTATAAAATAGTCTACGTAGTTCGGATTTGCGACGTCTATGGTCATTACATGTAAAGCATTTCAATAACTTCGTTTTAATTCCAAAATAACAAACGTGGGAGCTACAAATGTTTTATAAATATTTTTTGCCGAATCAAGGAGATAATTACCTTTTTTATCCGAAAAGCAATCGGAGACATTTATAATGGCGCCAATAAATGGCAAAAACCGCTCCAGTGGGCACTAGACATTTTCGTCGATAATTTATCCGTGTTGACAAAAAAGTTATGCTGTTATGTACGAGTATAGTACGTATTAATTGTGTCCCCATTTGTGACTCTTGCCTCTATTTGTATTATTTGTCACTTGAGAGGGCTTTTATGTAATTTTAAAATTTTTATTTGTTTTTTAAACTTTTTTTGTAGATACATATTGTCACGATAATAATTATTACTTCATAATAATTATTTTCCTGACTTAGTAAACCTTCACCTGGCCGCTTACTTTAATTGTTGAATCGCCGTATTTTGGATTTTTTCGATTGGCAACGTGATTGTTAAAACTTCCGGCGGTACTTTTTGGATTCGCATCGTACAGGAAGCCGGTGCAAATTCGACTAGTCACATTAGTGATAGTTCTGGATTTAAAAATGGGATAATCCCTTTGTTACAAATTGTTTTTTCAAAACGATTTTAATCGCGATGCACATTGATGCACATTTTGCGAACGCTTCTTTCTGATGTGATCGGAACGCTGTTTCTAACGTGTTCGGTCGCCGCCATTGGGACCGATATTTGTCCGCGGCATAACGATGTTGTAAATTACCCATATAATCGCGACTGGCATATTGAAGAGCGTCGCGAGGGAGAGTTCTTATGACCTGGTACGGTCATTGCTGCTCATATTTGTGACGGATGGTTACTTGGCGTTCATTTCCTGATGAGGCGTGCTGACGGAAATCGTGATTATCCGAGGGACTCAACCAGAGCACTGGTGCTGATCTTGGACCCTACTCCTTGGCGGGGAGTCCTCATTCTCTGGCCTTCCTGGGGAGTCTTTCCTGGTTCCCATCCTGGAGATTGCGTGAGAATATGGCCCGCGGTTCATCAACGCGCTATCTTCAAGTAAATTAAGAGTTCGCGTCAGTGTAGAAGTATTTAGATAAAGATCCATGGTCCGCAGGTACGACATTTCTTTCTGCTTAATTATGTTCCTGTTAAATTGTCAGAATCTGTTATGTTTTTGGGGATGTGAAACCCGGCCCCTCAAAAGGGCAACATTGTTATGTTCTTTATAAAAAATATACTGGGATTTGGTTGTTTTGGAAATGAACTCTTTTATTACTTAAACCAATTAAACCTCACAAGTTGGAGCCTGTATTCGTTTATTCCCACAATCCTGAAGAGAATCTCTCACTCTACCATACCATAGAATAGACAGAAGGTCCATACTGATGATTGCTGTTACAATATATATGCTATGACTCTGTAGATTTTTGTCATTGTTTTTACCTACCTTTATTATTTATTAACCGCTTTTATAAGTGGAATATTCTCACGTGAGTGAGAACGTCTTTAAAATCCAGTATAAATTAATAAATAAATAAGCATTCCCCATAAATCGAAACCTCTGACTTTTCTATTTGCCATTATTTATACATTTATACGGGGATTATAAACACACGTTCATTGTACTGCGCCAAACCCTTAAGGTTAAGAAGTATATAATTATTGTGAACACTACTTTAAACGTCACGTCACGTCGTGGGAAAAAGGATGGAGAACATTCTACGTCGTTCGCAGTATTAATTTTTATGCGCTGATTAACTCTACCTATGGGAAACAAGAAATAATATATTGCGCAATATTTGATTTGATGATACTTGGACACTTGGAAATAATATTTGTTTTACCAGAAAGCCGAATCTACATTCAACAACTAGTTGCAAACGTGTTCTAAATAAGTGGAGGACACCAAAAAGTCGGTGTAAATTGCCCAAATTTAGTGTAGTGCAACCTTCAGTATCACAGCAACCATGTCACCATCAACAAAAAAGCATTTTTCTGCAATGCACAATGTTGTACACATGGCGATGTACAAAGAAAAGATTGTTACGAAAGAAAAGACAACGTTGGATTTTTTTCTTCATTCTTTCATTGATGTTCGTTCGTTTAATAATAATATAATAATTGGCTAATTTATATAGCGCCGTTTTCGTGGAAAATCACCTCAAGGGCGCTGTACAAATAATATATAAAAGAATGAATATTACTGGCTTAAAACTAAGATTTACAATTACAACTAATGACTTACATCTAAGACTTATAGCTACTTATATTACTGGCTTACAACTAAGATTTACAATTATAACTAGTGACTTACATCTAAGACTTATAGCTAGTGACTTATGACTAAGACATAGATTCTAACCTAAAATTGGTGACTTATTAACGCACATATTTACAATTAAGATTAGCGCCAGAAGAAGTAGGAAGTTTTTACATAATATTACAATTCGAGAATACGGGTGCAAAAAGTATAATGAAGTTAACTGGATTTACGGGAAGGTATAGATATTTTAAATAAATTTTTATTTTACAAATAACATCTTTTACAGTTTCTAAACTAACTAACTAACAATCATGCCGTTTCCTCGCAAGGGTAGGCAGAGAGGATGGACCGCCTAACAACTCGGTCTTGGCACATACTCTTTGCCTCATTCAAATTCACACATCGTCTCATACATACTCTTGTATTATTCTGACTTTTGATGAGCCCCGACTCAAGTATCTGATTCACTTGATCGTGCCATGTCTTTCCCGAGCGTCCCCGACTTATATATTCAGTCAGATATTCTTCTTACTCTACTTTTTTCGTTCACCCGCTCTACATGCCCAAACCGTCTGAGGGTGCGTTTTACTCATTACGCTTTTCTCACACGATCATACATGGTTTTACCCTACATACTCTTCTGGGATCTCATTTCAACAGCATTCAGTCTACTTTCTTTCTTACTCTGCCAGTTCCATGCCTCACTGCCGTACATCACAGTAGGTACTTCATTTTATCTTTTATAGTTTCCATCTAATTTTTTTTTACTGCGGTTGTTTCGGATCCCAGAAACACTAGTTTCGCTGGTATTCATAGAAAAACTGCATTTTTTTCCGGAAATGGATCGTTGATTTGTGAGTTTCGATGTTAAAACTCTCTCGCAGTTAAAAGAAACACTGAAATTCTTTCGCGACACTAGTCATATCACGTTTTTAAACTACATTGCATACCACTAGTGGATCTGTAATTTTCAATTTTGTGGCATACAACTAATAAAGATGTTTACACGTGAGACTAGCAGTGCAACTAATATCATGAAACGACTAGTGCCATAACGTAAATTCTGCTTTTTAGCAAAAATATAGTTTCAATGCCAAAATATTAAAATCAAATTATGATAAAACTCTTAAATCATATTTATTTATGTGTTTTATAAATTCAGATGCATTTTTTTTTATAATTATAAACTGAGTTATTACGTTATTATTTGAATGCTCCAATTCGCTAACCAGCCACTATAAACCACTGATCTATTGGTTCAATTTCAAACCCGCCGCGATTTATCGCGACATGTTTTTTTTTAATAATTAATTTTCACTCGTTCCACATTTTTTTGTTAGATTCAATTACCCTGTCTATTGCAAACAAGTAAGTAGGTACGCTAAATTGGAGTTTGGTAAAACTATTTCAATTATCCCATCTAAAAGAAATCGCCACACCAACCTTTTTTACACAACCAGTAATAATACGAACCCTGCAGCCAACTCCCCCATTTCCCGCATCCTTCAAAGATTCAACTCAATTCAAAAAACCACAAATACCGATATATTGTTTGATTCCCTCTCTCTATTTAATAAAAACATTTTTAGCACAATGAATTCGCACACACAACACACACATCCACACCCTCTCACACATACAAACACTCTTACGCACCCCTTTCCTTCAATAATTTACTAACCTAATTTAGGTATAATGTATTATTTATCTCACAAAAACACAAGTATATAACAGCGACATGTCATTGGTACCAATTATTGTATTAATTCTATAACTTTGTAACTATTTTCCATTATGTAATAATGTACTGTTTGTTTCTGCAAAATAAAAATAAATAAATAACTATTATTATAAATGCGAAGTGTTTGTTTGTCCTTCTTTCACGTCGTAACGAAGTAACCGATCAATGGTATTTTTGGAAAGAGATAGTTGGGAGACGGAAAGGTGACATAAGCTACTTTTGATCTCAGAAAAATATTTTATTCCCGTGGAAAAATTCTATCTACAGTAATTTCTCCCTAATTCCCCGCGAGCCATGCCACAGGTAAAATCTAGTAATTAATATGGAATACTGGCTTGGGGAAGTGCTACAAATGTAGCAATTGACCCAATTCAAAAGATACAAAAGGCGATAATTAAACTAATTCTGCAAGTGCCTTTCTACACAGATTCAACCGAAATATACAAAACATTAGAAGTCATGTCAAAAATTATGCCAAATCTGCTCTGCTATACTTCCTCCAAAACAAACTCCATATTCCAATTCAACCCAAAATAATAATAAAAACCAGGTCATTAACAAATATAACCCTGAACATACCAATAACACACACCACACACGGACAAAGACACTTTCAGTATTATGCAACCAAACTTTTTAATTATATGCCCATTACTCTGAAACAACAACTAATTGCAAATACATCTACAAACATCCACAAAAAACATATCACAGCCTGGATCAAAAATCAAGATATTCATTTTATTCAAAATACTTTAATCCCTAACCAAACATAACCAAACTATAACAAGTGTAAAATAAATAAAGATGTCTATCAAGAATTTACCAACTATTCATATGTACATATAATATACATATATACCTTATATATATTTTTTTTTTCTTCTAAATAATCTATGTACAATTACCATTAAAATGTAAAAAAAAGAAAAAAACTAACTTTCTACTACAACACATAAATACCTGTACCTGTCACACTTAATCATAAACACGTAAACACCTCAGCACAGGTTCTCCTAGTGAGGTGTTCACGAAACATACAATATTACCAACCAAACCTACCTAACACACAACATAATGAAATGTAATATTAATGTGTAAAAATGTTATCAAAATATATTACATATGTAGAAATGTTAACAATAAGGTGAAAACTATAATATATAGATATTAATAAATAAATAAAATAAATATATATTATGCATTACGAGTTTCAAAACAAACGTTTCAATAGTAGGTACCTACCTTTTTTGTGTGACTAGTGTTGTGGGGAAGAGGAAGGTGGGGGAGAGCCTCGTAATTCAGATCTATAGACCAAACAGGGCTAAAGCCATTTCAAGCACGGCTAAAGCCATTTCAGTTCTGAATGGTGGTCGTACACCAGGGCGATACGGAGAATATCTTCCACTCTGGAAAGTGCCGCAAATATACTAAATATTATTTTTAATTGATTTATTGTGAAATAACACAAATTAATCAAATAAAAATTCCCTATTTTAAATTTTCATATCTTAAACTTTAAATTCAATTGATCTCGACATGCATGTTAAACTCAGGTATTTCAGAATTAACTCAATCAATTAATAATTACGGTTTGTGGTTAGGAAGGCACCACCTTCATCGTACAATATATTATCGTAGATAGATTCACTCCGCACAACATAACTTGTGGTTTGGTGCGGTATTTTAACTCGTCCTCACGTTATACAACAATATTATCACGTACATCAAACTGCACATAATTAATATGAACGAGCTTTTGACGAGAAGCCGGACAATGAAAGCATTAAATTATAGGTCGTGTGTAATTTCTGCAAACAGCAACAATGAAGAATAAACTTTATAAAGTAAGTTTAGCTATTTTATATGTGAATAGTTGTAAGTCACTAGTTAGACGTGCTTAGTTAATTTTGGGATAGGATCCTTCGGTTGAAATCAAATGCCGCATTGAGCATGCTCGTGCAACCTTTATCCGCGTGAAAAAGATGTTCTGCAGTCATGATCTCAACCTTGGATTACGAATGCGAATGTTCAGATGCTACGTGTTTTCGATATTATTTTATGGAATTGAAGCACGGACGCTTACTGAAGAACTAATTTGGCGACTTGAGGCATTCGAAATGTGGATCTACAGAAGAATAGTTAAAATAAGCTGGATGGACAGGGTTACGAATGAAGATGTTATGGTTCGGATGCATAAAGAAAAAGAAGTTATTAAAACTATAAAAATCCGACAACTTCAATATCTTGGACATGTGATGAGACATCCAGAGAAGTATGAGATTGCATCTCATAATGCAGGGAAAGATTGCTGGAAGACGGGGCCCTGGAAGGAGAACCTCTTGGCTGAAAAACCTGAGACAGTGGTTTGGCCAGTCTACCATAGAGCTGTTCCGGGCCGCGGTAAACAAAGTCCGCATAGCCAACATGATAGCCAACGTCAGTTGAACGGACAGGGCACAAGAAGAAGAAGTAAATTTTATATTAACAGACACTACAATGTACCTACACTACACACCACGTCAGCTCAAAGACAATTTTTCTTCCTAGCTCCTAAAATCTTTAACCTTATCCCTGAAAACTTAAAAACGTTGAGTCAACCCCACTCCTTTAAAAAACAAATAACGAAATGGATCCTTACACATGGGATACATTACAATTTTAACACCCATTCACTCTACACTCTATCGATTTAATCACTTTTCAGACAAAACATAATATATCTCTATTTTCTAAATTAGCGGCATGTATGTACAAGATTATTTAGTATGATCTATATCTAACAACTCCTCAAATTTCTCATTTTATAATAATTCTCTAACTTCTCCATCTTCTTCTTGTAACCCAATCTAACTATAAGTATATCATTTTCTTACTATAGAGCAGGCAAAACATAAAATATCTTTATTTACTATCTAAGCAGCATTATATGTATAAGACTGATTACTGTGAACTATATATATATATCAATAATTCCTTAATTTACTAAAAATTTCAATCTATACTAACGAATGTATATCCACAAACTGTAAACTTCACCCGCCATAACACAGGGTCATCCCTAGCATGGAGGGTGAAATATCACAAAAAACTATATGTACTGTCGATAATTCATGTATTAAATAAATAAATTATAATTCTGTTAACTAGTAGTTTTCGATTTGGGAGGCAGGCATGGGTACCGCCGCCTCAGGAACCATTTATTGGATAACCAACACATCTGCCATAGGTCACCCCAAGTGGTTTGCTACGTTTGGTGACTCAGCAGGAGTGTCCGGACTGCCCGAGTTCATAGAGTGAGGCTTGTCCTGGTATTGGCGACGGATGCATCTGCCCACCAGCTGAATGGCAGTTCGGATCGAAAGAGAATGGTTGAGAGAGTTTGACGTCTCCAGCTGTACTCTCTCGGAATATCGCCTTGCATCGCAGTGGGAGAGATGGATTCATACGTCCGTCACTCCTAGACACACTGATCCCCAGATTCCTACCCACCCCTAACACCCCTTTCCATTCCAGAACTTCCACACATTTCTTTCCTTAAAAAGACCCTCCACACATAAGATGACATAGGCCCCCAGGGAATTTTTCTGTGAACAGTGATTTGTAAGTAGGTACTTGCTTAAATACATGCCTATTTAATACACATTTCACTGGTCCAAAAAATTTCACCATCTCATGACATAACTACTTTAGGCCTCGGTACTCACAATAATATCGATTATTCCGATTTGACAGCTCGTAGCAGGAAGCACGATTATGCTAACTCTGGCAAGATATAAATTATTAGTATTATTAGTATTGAACAAGTCGACCATCTTGAACCGGAACCGAAACATAACAATTTTTTTTCAGATGGGTGAAATACCAACAGTCGAGTTATAACATGACATGCTCAGTCAATAAATAAAAAGGATTTTTTTGAAACCGTTCAAGATAGATACACCTAGAGAAGTTTGGGAAAAGTAATTTACTAATTTGTATATGTACACGATAAGATTGCAAACTAGAGCGGATAAATTATTTTAGAGTTAGGTATGAAAATTCATAATTAATCTTTTGGAAATCAACAGTTGAATTTCGTAATTTTGAATTTTTTTTATCAGTAATTATGCAATGCCACTTATATAAAGATATTGATTCTCCCTGCGTGCCCTTTCCCGTTCCCCTCCCACCCCCTCTTCCCCCCCGCATTCATCCCTCCATCTTCCTCGCCTTTTCCCCTCACCTTTTCCGCTTCTACCCGTAACCCCCCTATTCTACCGCGTCCCCACCCCTCTTATTTTCCTTCCACTTTCCCCACCTTCCCCGTACCTCGACCCCCTTCCGCTTCTCAATTTGGGAGGCGGGTATGGGTACCGCCGCCCCGGGAACCATTTATTGGATAACCAACACCTCTGCCAAAGGTCACCCCAAGTGGTTCGCTACTTATGGTGACTTAGCAGGGGTGCCCGGGCTCACGGAAATCAGGTTTGTTCGGATCTTGGCGGCGGATGCGTCTGCTCACCAACTGCATGATAGGCCGGATCGAGAGAGACTGGTTTAGGGAGATCTATTAACCTCTCCAGTAGGTCTCAGATTTGGACCGCAGTGAAAGGAATGAATTCATTCGTCCGTCACTTCTGACACACTAACCCCCAGATTCCTACCCATCCCTCATACATTTTTCCTACCCAGAACTTCCTCTGCTTCCTTTCCCTAAAAAGACAAAATATCAAAAGTATTTTTGTCATTTATTCTTGGGGTGTTATGCCGTGTTGCGCTACCTCCTCCCTTAGCCAATGTTTCGGACAGCGTTACAGTGTCCATCATCACATCTGCCCTGATGATGGACACTGTAACGCTGTCCGAAATTTTGGCTCATGGAGGAGACAGCGCAACACGGCATAACACCCCAATAATAAATAACAAAAAAAAGTATAGGAAATAATTTCATAATGCCAGAGCTCACTATTATGTACAGAAACCACCGTGGACTGACGCACATCAAATCACCAAATTTTCGTCGCAATTCGATGAATGGTTGAGTAGCGCGCATAAGGGACAAACTGAGAAACATTTTTTTTTTTATATATTAAGATTAACTATAAATTGTTACTTCCACACATGTAGTTCATAATGAAAGACGTACATATACGTCTATCTTAGATATATCTACATTAATTAATAATTTTACAAATCTATAGGTACATTAGATTGGACTATTAGAGAGTAGTTATAGAAAAGTTCAAATCTCCCTCAGGGGGGTGCAGCTCGCTGCTAAACCGGCCTTAACTGCTACGGACCGGATCTGACCCGCGAACCGTTCTTTGTGACCTCTGCCCTGGCTTCGACATGCATCAATTCATATCCACGCCGATTGAAGAATGCGAAATACGCCTAACGCAAGCTTAAATTAAACCTACGCTTAACACAGCAGAAATGCTATAGCGTACTATAAGGCTTAGAGTTAAACTAAGGTTAACGGATTGGTGTCAAATTTAATGGAAATACGAGAGTAATTACGCAGTGCATTTAATTTGTTTAGGATAAATTTCACCAGAAACAAAGAGTTTTTGGTTAGATGATTTTATTATTTCCCGAAAATAGGGTAAGTTTTTAATCATCATTTTTTTTCCACTGCTGTCGTCTGGAGCCAGTGGGACTATGGCATTCCCAATTGGGGTATGTTGTGAGGCTGAAGGTAATGGGGAAGGGAAGGAGATGGGGAAGAGGGAGGTGGGGAAGTACCTGGCTATTCAGATCTGGTCACCAAACACGGCTAAGGCCATTTCAAGCAACGTTTCAATTCTGAATGGTGGTCTTACACCAGGGCGATACAAAGAGTATCTTCTACTCTGGAACGTGCCGCAAATATACTATTTATTATTTTAAATGAATAAATTAATGCAAGTTAATCAAATAAAATTTATTTGCCACGCCTGGATTAGATCCCGCGACCTTCAGAATGATAGTCAAGAGCCTTACCGCTGGACTACGCTGGCCGTCAAAATTTGGGAAATGGGGAATGGCTACCGCCGCCCCAGGAACTATTTATTGAATGTCTACTGCTGTAGGTCACCCCAAGGGGTTTGCTATGTTTGGTGACTAAGCTGAGGTGTCCGGGTTTATGAGGTGAGGTTTGTAGTACTAGATTCAAAGAACACATACGATTGTTAAAAAATAATAATAAAATACAGTCACAATTTTCCAAATATCTCCTAGATAAAAATCACTCACTTAGTGATGATAATAAGCCAACTCCTTTACACATATAAAATAAAACACGCAAACTCAATCCTTTAGACACTGGAGCGATAGCGCAATTTAAAACTTTGATTGCCCGAGATTTTTTGGTTGTATATTATCCGCCCACATTAAAAAAATCATACCTTTGAATTTTATTTCGCAGACATACAAACTGATTACAGGTCTATATAGCCAATGAATTCACCTATCTTGTGTCGATTATCACATGTTTTTAGGATTAAAAAAATATTATAAAATCGTAAACTTCTACTTAAATTACTTACAAATAAGGGAAAATTTGCCAAAATTGGCAACAAAGCAATCCAAGGTATTTAAAAAAATGCCATATTGTGGCAAAAAGCGCTTCAGTGGTTAGAGCAGTTGGAAATTAACAAAAATTCTAATACTCGTAATTCGGAAACTATTTTGATAAATGAACAAAAAAATATAATTCGCTCGCCGCTCTTAGATATGTTTAAGCCAATTTCAAATATTTAATTATGCTGGATAATAAACCCATGTCAATGACCTTCAGTCAAATTTAAACAATACAGTAATTGGGGAAACTTTAAAAGGATAATAACCATTGATAATTTCAGTAATTTTACTCAGAAATTAGTAAGGGCGTACGTAATAAAAATAAAGCCAATAATTTTTTTTATATTGTAAATACCTAAAAATAATACAAATAAATCATCTGTAAGTAGTATAACCACAGTTTGATATTGACTTCAAAAGGCGAAACAGCTGTCACGCGTAATAATAATTACGTAGCAGAACTTTTTTTATGAATAACCTGTTTTTATAAATTGAATAATAGTATTATTGCATATATAAAAAAGACACTTAAATTCAAAGCAAATCCGAGTTTCACTCATTAAACCAGATTAATATTTTTAATGATCTTCTTCCTTGCGCTGTCCCAACTCATTGCCTAGGTAGGCTGTTGGGGTCGGCTCTTCTCGTTCTCAGGTTGTAATATCTTCTGTTCTGGGTATCGCCTTCATCCAGGCCGTTTCTCTGAAGAATTTTGGAACATTGAGTCATCCAGGAGTTCTTTGGTCTTCCTCTGGATGACTGTCGATGAAGCTCCATAGACATTGCCTGCCTCACTGTGTGGTCTGATGGTCTCCGTCTTATGTGTCCATACCATCTCAACTGTCGTTCTTCCAGCTTACTATTTATGTCTGTGACACCCAGGCTACCACGAATGCGTGAACTTTTGATCTTATCTTTTAGTGATACTCCTGCCGACCATCTAAGCATTCGCATTTCTGCTGTTTCAAGTTGCCTAGTGTAGGAGTTGTACATAGTTCAGCATTCGGAGCCATACATTATTGCGGGTCTTACAATAGTCTGGTATATCTTTCCTTTCAGTTTTATAGGCATTTTGGAGTCGCACAATATTCCTGTTACGGATCTAAATTTAATCCATCCTACACCTATTCTATGGATGACATCCGCTGCACATCCTCCGTCTCTGTGTCTGTGTCTAAATTAATATTTTTAATGGTATGATTTTAAAAATCAATTGCAATGTTTTAATTTTTAATCGTAATAATAATTGTGCATTTTTTAAATAAATTACCATTTTGCACTTCCGTTTATCTCTAGAAATTGCACGGAATTTGCTGCCCATCTATCAAAACTTCCCGAGAAACCACCTCCTTTGAAGGATTGATTAATGTTTTAGCATCTAACAAAGGAATATGACTGATTAAATGGTCATGTATGTGTGTGTGTCGGTGTACAGGTCTACTGTACTCGTTGGTATACAGGACGGAGAGAACGTCAATCACTCGAACCTACATAAAGCCAGACCTTCGTCGGGATCAGACGATTCATCCACTGGGCTAAAAAACACCGACGTGTTGTGCGATGGCGATGGGAAATTTGGGTCAAGTTCCCAATCAATTAATGCTTCTGACATCTGATATCATAACTTAACATGGGTACTTGGTTTTAGCAAGGGGTGTTCAAGAAGTAAATGTAGCATATTTTAAAGTAATTAATTGCATACTTATATGAACCACCTCCGTAGTTACGATCCTCGGCTACGAATCGGAGGTTGCGAGTATAAATCTCCCCGTGTAATTTGTGTAACATCACAATTTATTAATTTAAAATAATTACATAGTATGTTTGAAGCACGTTCCAGTGTGGAAGACACTGTCATTATCACTTTGGTGAAGATCATTGTTCGATTGAAACGTTGCGAGGTTTGAAATTACTTTAGCCGTTTTTGGTGACCAGATCTGAATAGGCACCCTCCTCTTCACAACCTACCTCCCCCTCCAACCTTTACTCACAATATACCTCAATTAAGATGATATATTATTTAATTAAGGGCCCGCAACCCGGATTTCTACCGATTTATTACATATTTCTCTTAAACACGGTAAGTTTTAAAGCTCTTAAAAAAATATATGTTAGTCTTGAAGATAATATCTAGACTTTGCGCCCGCCGAAACGCAAATTATATAAAATTCCCTCGATAGAAAAAAATCGCAAAGTTTGCTCCAAAAATTATCATAAACACGTTTATTTCAGTTATTTTACAAGTTATATGTATGAAAAAATTCACAGTGTTTCTTTAAATGCTGTTTAAGATAACGACGACGAGATTTTTGCTCTATTTTAATCGAATCGTGTTTTATTAAACATTTTCGCAATTTTCGCATCGATTTTGTGGCTGTAAATGTTAGCGCTCTCCTCCAACATTCGTAATTTCGTATCTCTCCGTCTTCTTCTTTTCGATCCCGGTTGCAGAGCCTTAAATGAAGACAATATTAGCGAAACTCAACCGAAAATCTGGAGACAGAAAAAGATATTGGCACCTCTGGGACTATCTTGGCTGCTATCTTGACTGAGGTTTTACTCATAAAGTTAAAAATAAAAATGAATATTCATCTCAGATATGCAGAAGAGTCAATAGATATCGTATATTAAAAAATAATAAAATGGATAAAAATTTATCCGGACACTATCTAGATAGCATTTAGTTCGGGTTTGAATCTTGCAATCGTATATCGCCAATAATATGTGAGTTAAGAAAATGAAGATAATGTTGATAGTTCTTAGTCGAAGTATGATACAGTTAAAAGTGACCGAATAGGATATAGACACCTTAGCTCAGTTGGTATAGCATTTGCCACGTAAGCAGAAGGTCCTGGATTCGAGTCCCAGAGGTGCCAAATCTTTTTCTGATTTTTCGGTCTCCAGATTTTCAATTGAGTTTCGCTAATATTGTCTTCATTTTATTAAATATTTCAATTTAAGGTTTTATTTATTTATTTAAATATTTATCTTTATGCAGTTTATTTACGTAAGATTTTTCGAGCCCTGCTTCACTAAAATATACTTGTGTCGAGACAGACGCAGAGAGGAATGGTATCCAGAGGGTTAGGAGCAGTTTAGACCTTGTGCGGTGAAACCCTTTGAATAAAAAAGATTAATTTAAAGACAGAGAGCTTGGGGGAGTACCTTTTATTTACATTAACTCCACAAACGAGGCCCTGAGGAAAATAATTCCCCTCAGGGCCCATGTCGTCTTTGGGGGATGCTGGGTGGAAGTTCTTTTTAGGAAAGGAAGGAGGGGAAATTCTGGGAAAGAAAAGGGTATGGGGTTGGGTAGGAATCTGGGGGTCAGTGTGTCCAGGAGTGACGGACGTTTGAATCCATCCTTCCTACTGCAGACAGTACGGCTGGAAAAGTCAAAGGGACCCTCAACATTCTCTCCCGATCCGACCTGCCATGCAGCTGGTGGGCAGACGCATCCGCAAGACCCGGATAAACCTCAACCCATGAACCCGGGCACCCTTGCTAAGTCACCAAACGTACCGAACCACTTACTTAGATCGAAAACAACAATTGATTTATTGTGACTAACGGTAAATCAGAAGTACAAAAACTCTCTCATCATGAAAAATTAAATGAAGGAAGAGAAAATAATCAATAATCATTTAATAATTATTAATTAATAACCATCAGTAATTTAAACAGCTCTCAGTGTCTGCCATTGCGAGGTCAACGCAAGAGTTTCCAGCTTGCAGCGTCATTTCATTAGTCATCATTTCAATATGGTCACCATTTCATCTTAGGCAGTATGTATTCGCACATAGATGTATAGAATATGTCACTGATACAATATAAATATGAAATAATGAAATTATTTATTCATGATACAAGCACTCACTAAGGAAATTCTTTGGTAAATTTATTAAACTACATCTACAAATTTACTAAACTATCTCTACTCGTCTTATTATTGTAATTAAATAAAATGTAAAGTCTTAGTAAATTCATTGAAATATTACAAACCATCATAATCTTAGTATTTATTATTTAGTTATTTAAAAAATATATATATTTAACTTTCTTATCTGTAATGTCTTAGTAAATTCATTGAAGTATTATAAACCATCATAACCTTAGTATTATTGAGTTGATTTAAAAAAAATAAATTATGCAACTTTCTTATCTAAAGTATTAAAATCCATATTGGACAGTTCCGAACTCCTGCAACTTGCAGAGGTACAGGAGGTACCAGCGATACAGCGGTTTGGACTATGCGAAACTAATACTTAGGTGTAATGTTGCAATTTTGTAAACCTCTGATCACCTTACTTTTAAATTTTCGCTGTTTGTATTTTTTTATCATATATGTATTTTTTTATCGTAACTTATTGTTTTTATATCACACTCTACTTTAAATTCGTGTTGCTTATATTTTTATTTTATTTATATATTTTTTTATTTCGTGAATTTATTTATATTATTCTATCTGATGTTAATTTTTTTGATTTCTCATGTACTTTTATTTATTAAATGTATAAATAAATAAATTTCCATTAAGCTTTGAAGTACCTACCTGCCACTTTGCTACCAAAAAAACGAAAACCACATAACCTTTTCATTTTGTCGATTGCTCAATTTAAAAGGTTAAAAGTTTTCTGCAAATTGATGTTGAAACTCGATCGTAGAATGATCGTAGGCCTTTAGTTTAATTTACAAACAAATTAATTGACTCCACAATCTCTTTATTCAAGGGTCTTAATTTTCGTATCGTCAAATGGTTAAATAGAAGAGCACAACGCGAAATAATGATGAAGTTTTTTTTTTAAATATGAGTCCCAAATGCTCCCAACCGTCTGGAGCCAGTGAAACTATGGCAGCCCCAATTGGAGTATGTTGAGAGGATGAAGGTGGTAGGAAGGGGAACGAGACGAAGGAAAGAAAGGTGGGGAAGTACCTAGCAAATCACCAAACACGGCAAAAGCTATTTTAAGCAACAATTTGAATTCTGAATTTGAAGTCTTCCAACAGGGCGATACAGATCTTATCTTCCGGAGAGACAAATGCTGAGGAGCTCTAGGATATACGAGTAGCTAGTGATGACTACGAGAATTAAAAAAATTAAGTGCACACATGCACTAACCACACTGTACCTATCCTATGGAAATTCCTAGTGCCATGCAACCGTCCTTATCGAAACATCGAAATGATGATCGTTTTGATTCATTGACCGAAAAGGAAGACCGGTCATTATAATCACGTCAACTTTACATATGCCAGTACGTCTGATAATCATGTTTTTTGCCCTGTCAGTATTACACGCATATAATAATATAATAGGTACTCGTGCATTTCTGATACTGTCCAACTTTTTTTGACGTCCGATTCAACCCATTATTAAAGAGCCAAAGATGTGAGGAGTTCTTATTGAATTTTTGACTGTCTGTTAAAACGGTGAGTTACTTTGAAGATGTGAAAAAATTTTGTTAACTCAATCATTTTTATATTATCATAGGAGTCTCTACTGCTGCAGATATTTAACTTTCGCCTTGGTAAAGGCTGTTTGTGAAGTATTGAGGCCTAGTCAATAGTTTTTTTTATGAACTTTTACTCGCAGATTGGTTTCATTTTTATAATGAAAAGTGGTTAAAAAATTTGCTAACTTCGTTTGAAAGAATTGATCTCGGGGTAATCGATATTTTTTTGGCTAAACTTTTACTTGAAGAATTAATGATATGTAGTTTCATTTTTTAGATGAGAGAAGTTCGTAATTACATGTTTTTTTAAATAAATAAAATAGGTTCCTGACTACGTGATTCATGTATTAAAATCTTTGCTGGTAGGTACCACAACAATTTGTTTATCCAGTCTCAGTGTAGGTGCAATCTTCAAAGTGATCAGTATACTTGTGCAAGTTGTTAAAACAAAGTAAAATAGTGCTGATGCAGTATACAGGTATTTAAGTAAAGTGTTTGGTGCAAATTATCGACAGAATATTTTTATTAGTAAGTTCTAGAAAGTTTGTAAATTGAATTAAAATCACATTTGAATTAAAAATTGAATGAAAATCACAACTTGGGAGGCGGGAATGGGTACCGCCGCCCTGGGAACCTTTATTGGATAAGGTTACTGCCATAGGTCACCCCAAGTGGTTCGCTACATTTGGTGATTTAGCAGGGGTGTCAGGGTTCATGGTTTGTTTAGGTCTTGGAGGCGGATGACCAGGACACACTGAACCTCAGATTTCTACCATTCCCTTAAACCATTTTCTTTCCCAGAACTCACCTCTCCCCCCTTTCCTAAAAAAAAATTCTCAACACAGCATCCCCAAAGATGGCAAAGGCCCTGAGGGAAATTATTTTCCTAAGGACCTCCTGTGTAGAGCTCATGAAATAAAGGTATACCTGTACAAATCATAAGTGCGCCCCACGGTTGAATTTGGCAGCCACCCCTGGTTTGGATCCCCAAAATATCTGAAAAAACTCTAGGCTCTATACCGAAAAGGGCGGTCCGTTTGATAGATTCTCCTATCTCAACAAACGGATTGCAATATTTACAGCACAGAAGTGTCGGGTGGGAATGCTATCCTTGTTCTACCAGTATTTCAATGATAGATGCTTCGAGGATTTAGCATCATTGATTCCTTCGGCACCTTAGACAAAATAAAGCTTTTTCTGTCATTTCGTTTGCGTAGAATTAAAATAATATTTTTAATTTTTTTATAAAAAATATTTACGTAAACTACTAAACAATGTATTTTTTGAAGTGAAAACTTGTTTAGCACCATTGTGATTTGAAACTCGATGAAACGAAAAATAGTGACACTAAAAAGAGACAAACCCATACATCTACAAGATTGAGCTTGTGAGAGAATGATAATATAGTGTGCGATGCTTCGTAGCCTATTGGTCTCCTCTTTGTGCTTCGTAGCCTTCCCACACTTGACTACTTTAGTTTTCTGAAGGTTTCACTTCTACCGCGTGTGAATCGCAAACTCTGATTTATTTTTTCACTATAAATGTATGAATGCATTACAAGAAACAACTAAAAAAATACAATGTTATGGCAGAGTGACAGTTTCCTATTATGAACTTTTTTCTTACTTTATTAATCGCAAAATAAATAAAAACCACATTTGCCCTTATAATCGATCGTTTCTATTTGCTGTGACCAAGTATACCACGTCAATGCCTATTCGTGATGATTTAAGAATATTATTAAAAATAATTTTTATAACTTACAAAATTATGTTTAATTTTCAGATCTTCTTCAATATGAGTCCCGCCCATCCCCAGTGGCGCATCCTCAGCTTGCACAGTGCAGTGATGTGAGTGGGCTTGGGCGATGGGCAGTGGGGCCGCCGCTCGTCTCCTACCCCTGCTGGCGCTAGCGCTGGTACTGCTGACCGTGCTGTGCCCCGCACGCAGCGCGCCCGCAGCGCTCGATCAGGTGATCAATATCACCAGGATAGATGGCGGAGATGTGTTCTTCATCACAGGTAACTAATTAAAAAATATATGAAAACAAATGACTTTCTAAAAACCACTATGTACTTGTGAGTTAAGGAACATCTAAGGTGCTTAAATAATTATAATAATTATTCTGAATTTGCCAACCACATTTCAGAAACAAATCATTCTTTTGACATAAATATAGGATTAAAAAATTTACATAAAACACAACGGGTTTACAATTAGATATTTTGAAATTATAAAAAATGTTAATGGTCAATTAAATATTATTTAAAATCAAATCATTACATAGTATAAAATCAAAATGTTTGTGCGCATAGATCTTTTAAATTACGCATTGGATTTTCATGGGGTTTTCACCAATAGATAGAGTGATTCAAGAGGAAGGTTTATATGTGTTAAAAATTGAGATACTACCAGCACCTATGGGTTGCTTGAGCAAGCTCCCAGACATTAATATTTCAAATGGTGCGAAGCTTGACTAGTCGCTGAATGTTCGGTACCTGTTTTAACTACCAAGTACATACTATGGAGGAAGCCATTTTTTTTGTAGATGCTTTCGAATGTCAAATGTATAATCGTAGATTCTTTAAATGTGTGCAGGTTTTTACATTATAAAAGTGCTAGCATCCCATTATTATCGCTTCTTCCCAACGCAAGTTTTAACAGTAAACAACTGCCAGTGTTTGGCCCGGTGTGTTGACACCGTATTATAATACATTTATAACATGTCCAAGTGAAATAAACAGTGAAGTTTTTTGCAAAGGAATCATTTTATTTAAAAGGACACCCATCAATTTTGAACATGGGCCTTACGATCCGGATTGCAATCAGAGGACTGCAATAATATAAAAAAACAAGAACCAGCTGCCAATTAATACAGATGACCAAAATTACAATTACCGGAATCACAAAGATGAACAAAGGAAGACTGGATTCACATCGGAAATGAGATAAGTTTTTAGTGCCTTCCCACCCATACCCATTCCTTAACATCCATTCAGAACTCATTCGTAGTTTTTTTAACAAGATTAATCCCATAAATATTGTATTGTAAAAAATAAAATCACTACCCACGTAAAGATTTTATGCAATTCATGATTCTCAATTAATGATTAAACATTAGGTTCTCAATTAATAATTGCCAGGAATATTGTCGTTGTTGTCTTTCAGGCGGGTAGCTTCTCAAATAAATAAATACGCATTGTCGGAACACATTTTATCAGGGATTAAGCTACGAAAAGGTATTTGTACACAAAATGGATAAGATCAAATCTTTAATAGCCAAGAGAGGCGTGATTAAAGGGAAATTGACGCGTTTCGCGGATTCTATAAACTCCTTGTCCGCGATTGAAATTAAACTGAGGTACGACCGAATAAAGCCATTATTAGATCAATTCGAATCTATACAGGACGAAATTGAAATTTTATCGGATGAGGAACTGGAAAATTCTATTCAGCGCGAGACGTTTGAAAATCAATATTTTTCAGTCCTTGCTACTGCTAAAGGGGCGATTGACTCAATTAACGAGGGTAGAGTCGACATCAAACTTCCAACTCTCCAATTGAGAGAATTCGATGGGAATCAAAAAGATTGGGTAAATTTCGTTGAAACCTTTAAAACTTTGGTTCATAATAACAGTTCCTTGAGCAACGTCCAAAAATTCTTTTACTTACAATCTGCGCTGAAAGGGAACGCATTGAAAATAATTGCTAATCTAGAAGTTTCGGAATTAAACTACCTATCGGCTTGGGAATTGTTGCACGACAGATTTGCGAATCTCAGGGCTACCGTACATAAACATATCCAAACTCTATTTCAATTAAAGGATATGAAACATGAAGAGCCTGTAGCATTAAGGTATTTAATTGATGAAACTAATGTCAATTTGAAAGCGTTACAAAACATCGGAGTTAAAGTAGATCATTGGGATCCTTTGATTATTTACATAATTTCAAATAAATTGGATATAGCTACACGGAGAAATTGGGAACAATATACATTGCAAGGTGAATTACCTACATTAAAGGAATTCATAAAATGTTTATCTGCTAGGGCACAAGTATTGGAGCTTATGAATGCTTCAGAGAAAAAATCTTCTAACCTACATAAAATGCAAATAGGCAACAATAATAACAAAAAAGATTCATCGGTATTCTTGGCAATAAAGGCAAACAACTGCATTTATTGTAATGATAAAGGTCATCAAATTTATTTTTGCAAAAAATTTCTAAAATTAAAATTACAGGATAGGATTGATGCTACGAAATCAATCCGGGCGTGTTTTAAATGTTTGAGGTTGGGTCATCAAGCACAGAGTTGCAAGACAAACCTAACCTGCAAAATTTGTGGCAAGTATAGCCACAATACTCTATTACACAAGGAGGTACCTCCGCCGGAGACCTCAAATATGGATGCTAATAACGAGGTTATAGTGTCGAATTTTTCTGCATCGGAAAAGGCAGAATAAATAATATTATTGTCAACCGCCTACATAGGAATTGTGGGGGCCAACAATAAAATGTTTAAAGCTCGCGCCCTGATTGACTCTGGTGCGCAGAGAAATTTTATGAGAGCTGAATTTGCTAATAAATTAAATTTACCATGTGAATGGATAAACAAACCCGTGTCTGGGATCCATAATAATATCACACACATAAAAAAGAGAATTTCAGTGGAGATGACTTCGCTTAATACGGATTATAAACGCGAAATATCATGTCTGATTTTACAGGAAATTACAACCAATTTACCACAAGTGACAATGGCGAAAAAAGAGTTCAAAATACCACCAGGACTGGAGCTGGCAGACCCGAACTTCAATATAGCTGCACCCATCGACATCCTGTTGGGCGCGGAGAGCTTCTGGGAGATGCTAAACAACGATAGATTGAAACTCGAGTCAGGACCAACGCTTCAACGTACGCAACTGGGATGGATTGTGTCCGGTCCTATCAACGTGTACCCCAAACAAAGGCCTGTATCAGATTTTTGCAGTTTATCTATAAATAAGTTGAGTCATCAAATAGAAAAATTTTGGAAATTGGAAGAGATTAATTCCACTAAAATTCAAACTCAAGAAGAAAAGGCTTGCGAAGCCAGTTTTGTAAGTACTCATACTAGAGAAGATGACGGTAGATATGTAGTAAGTTTACCGCGTCGGGCATGCATTGATCAGTTGGGAAACTCATTGCTCACTGCCGAAAAAAGATTTAAAAACATGGAAAGAAAATTTGTGTCACATCCCGAGTTAAAGACACAATATGTAAAATTCATGCGTGAATATGAAGAACTGGGACACATGGAGATGTGTGACCAGTCAAAAGGGGATCGTGACTCCTATTTTTTACCGCATCACGCTGTAGTGAAAGAATCCAGCACTACTACTAAAGTGAGGGTCGTTTTTGACGGCTCCGCCAAAACCTCAAATGGAATCTCCCTCAATGAAGCCTTGATGACAGGACCTGTTATACAAAAGGATCTATATAACCAACTATTGCATTTCAGGAAACATCAAATAGTCATGACTGCCGACATCGAGAAGATGTACCGCCAGATTAACATGTGTGAAGATGACCTGGACCTACAGAAGATAGTATGGCGCGAGTCGCCACAGGATGTGCTCAAGCATTATCGTCTGAAGACTGTGACTTATGGACTGGCACCTTCCTCCTTCTTAGCCACAAGATGCTTAAAGCAAATTGGTATGGATAATAATTTAATTTTTCCTAGAGCTAGTCAGGTCATAGAAAATGACTTCTATATGGATGACTTGTTAACGGGAGCAGATGAGCTGGAATCCTGTAAAAAGTTAAAAGAAGAATTAATCAGCATCTTGTCATCTGCGGGGATGACGTTGAGGAAGTGGAGGTCCAATGTGTTGGAATTGTCAGCCGAGTCGGGCCAAGCTAAGTGTGCCGATTCAGGCGATTCCGACAAAATTATTACTGACAATCCAAAGACTGAGAAAATATTAGGATTAACATGGAACAATGAATCTGATTACTTTTCTTATGTAATAATGAAGCCATCAGGTCCAACCGAGAGCAAACGAGAGATATTGTCTTGCATCGCATCAACCTTCGATCCATTGGGACTCCTAGGGCCGATAATAGTCATAGCCAAATTGATAATGCAAAGGCTGTGGCAGTCCAAAGCAGCATGGGATGATCAGTTACCTAATGAAATATTAGCACCCTGGAGGACCTACCTGCAAGATTTAATTCAGCTAAATGTGTTGAAAATACCAAGAAAAATTATTTGCAAGCAAGCAAAAGAGCTACAGCTACACGGTTTTTGCGATTCGTCTGAGAAGGCTTTCGGAGCCTGTATCTATATGGTGTCAATGGACCACAGCGGTAAGTGGCATTCACACTTAATAACATCCAAATCAAGGGTAGCACCATTGAAGTCTATTTCACTGCCTAAGTTGGAGCTATGTAGTGCTGTACTACTGGCAAAATTAATGAAAACTATAAAACAAGCATTAAATATAATGAAGATCAACACATATTATTGGTGTGACTCTACGATAGCGCTGTGTTGGCTGAAAGGTCAACCTACTCGTTGGAGCACTTTCGTGGCCAATCGAGTAGCCGAAATACAAGAACTGAGTGATCCAGATCAATGGAGACACGTATCATCATCCGACAATGCAGCGGATATACTTTCCAGAGGAGCTACTGCGGATAAACTGATAAATTCTACAATATGGTGGAATGGACCAAATTGGTTGACCGACGGAGTCAACGATTGGCCTATATCGAACATTTCCTGTTCAAACCCTCCGGAGCTCAAGAGTAAAAATATTCTTTTATCTACTGATATTCAAGAATGGGAAATATTTGGAAAATTTTCCTCATTTATCAAATTGAAAAGGGTTACAGCATATGTACTGCGGTTTGTGAATAACTGCAGAAATATTAAAAGTAAAATTTCAGGTAATTTAAGTGTAGCTGAACTAGAAGCAAGTTTGAATTGTCTACTGAAATCAGCTCAGGCACATGCCTTTCAAAAAGAGTTGAAGACATTAAAAAACCAGGGAAATGTCAACAAAAATAGTAACTTAAAATCTCTTCATCCCTTTTTATGTGATGGTCTTATATATGTGGGCGGTAGATTAAATTTAGCTACACACCTATCGTACCAACAAAGACATCCAATTATATTGCCAGCTAAACATAAGCTAACCGAATTGATTATACGTCACTATCATTATGTAAACTTACACGCAGGACCTCAAGCGCTATTAGCTGAAATAAGATTAAGGTTTTGGCCTATTTTTGGGAAAAATACTGTTAAAAAGATATTACATAAGTGTATTGTGTGTTTTAGGTGTAATCCTCGTATTGGTAACCAAATCATGGGCAGCTTACCGAGCGAAAGAATCACACCGAGCCGACCGTTTGCTATCACGGGAGTCGATTTTGCTGGACCGATTCCAACCAAAAGTGGGCCACTGAGGAGAGCTCCACTCGTGAAATCGTATTTATGTATTTTTGTTTGTTTTTCCACAAAGGCGGTTCACTTGGAATTAGTTTCGGATTTATCTAGCAATGCTTTTTTGAACAGTTTAAAGAGATTTATATCCCGTAGGGGAGAACCTGATAAGATCTTTTCCGATAACGCTAGCAACTTTCGGGGGGCCAGTAATAGGCTCAAGGAGCTGTATACCAGTTTGAGAGAGAACAACGACAAGATTCAAAATTATTTAGCTAACAGAGGTATTGAGTGGAGGTTCATAACCCCTCGAGCCCCTAGTCAGGGAGGGCTGTGGGAAGCTGCGGTCAAGTCAGCAAAGTTTCATTTGTATAGAGTCACTAGTAATTCTGCTTTAACCTTTGAACTTTTGTATACCTTAATTTGTCAGATTGAGGCCTGTCTAAATTCCCGTCCATTGACTTCCTTGTCTGATGACATCCACGATTACCAACCCCTCACCCCAAACCATTTCCTCATAGGCACTAAATCCTCTATCATTCCGGAGAGAGATGTCCGAGCCATACCAGACAACAGGCTGACCCAATATCAGAGAATCCATGCGCTAATGTTATCCTTTTGGTATAGATGGAAGCGAGAGTACTTGATGGAGCTACAAAAAAGGACTAAATGGCAAACCAGTAATCAACGGGCACTGCAAAAGGATGATCTGGTTATTCTGAAGGAAGATAATTTACCTCCACCATTATGGAAAATGGCGCGAGTTATATGTACACATCCCGGCGCGGATGGTGTAGTGCGAGTGGTTACCCTGAAAACCCCTCAAGGAATCTTTGTCAGGCCTATCACAAAGATATGTCTAATGCCTCTGGATCCGGAAGCTGAACCTGTGACGGACGCCCCGGACCCTTCCGTCAGTCCGGACACCCCGGACGACCATGATGAAACTTTTTAGGGTGAAAATATTTAAAAAAAGACCCTTTAAAGATACCAATCCCAGGAACAACATGACAACCTATAAATTGATGATTGATTGCACCCCGCGCTGTGGTGCTTATATCGTGGACTGCACCTGGAGAAGATCCTAACCAATGGACTTGAAAAAAAAAGGACAATTGTGTTGTGTTGGGTTGGGTTTTATTATAATATTATTTTGTGTTGGGTTGTGTTCTATTATAATAGTATTTTGTGTTAAGTTATTATTTAAATATGTAAAAAAAATTTTTTGGTCAATTTAAGTTTATGTAATTAGTTTAGGTTAATCACCTTAAAATTCAACTTGTGAATGTACATTTTTAAATAATAGTATAATAAGCAGTGCAGGATTATTTAGTTTTGGCTGCTAATTTATAATAGGTAAAATTATTTGTTAGTATTTGTACGGTATTTAGAGTTAGGATTTGTGTTTTTTTTGCTTTTGCCTTGATTGTCTTCCCCTGTTTTTGTTATGTTTTCTTGAAGGGTTCATAAATCGGTATAGGCGATTTAGAAACCCCGAGGCGGAAGCTATGTTAAAAATTGAGATACTACCAGCACCTATGGGTTGCTTGAGCAAGCTCCCAGACATTAATATTTCAAATGGTGCGAAGCTTGACCAGTCGCTGAATGTTCGGTACCTGTTTTAACTACCAAGTACATACTATGGAGGAAGCCATTTTTTTTGTAGATGCTTTCGAATGTCAAATGTATAATCGTAGATTCTTTAAATGTGTGCAGGTTTTTACATTATAAAAGTGCTAGCATCCCATTATTATCGCTTCTTGTGAAACGTGTGTCCGGGTCTGCTAGTATATTATATTTAAAATAATCATCTATTATATTATTTATTTTCATATTAATACTTATATTAATAACAATTTTTATTTAGACTTCATAATATCGTTGTTTGTTTTAAAACTTTTTATTATATACATGCAGTTTTTGCACATTCAAAAATAATTTTTATAATTGTTTTTTACGATTTATTTTAAGTAATTACTCACCTTTCCCTTTAATATTTTGTCTATAGTTCTTATTTGTCCATGTTTGATGGTCTTTTGTTATTTTTAATATTAAGATTATCCGGACCAAAAAAACATGATTGTATAGTTATATGTCAAGTAGAATATAATTCACCTATTTGGTCCCCTTTCTATAAAGTACACTCTAACAAAATAGAATGTGTTCAACACAAATTTCTTAGGTACGTAAATTTCAAACTCAAAATTCCAATAGGAAACATTAATTATTTAAGTTTAATGAATCGACTAAATTTAATTACGCTGTCTGACAGAAGAATCATTTCAGACCTAATTTTATTGTACAGAGTTATGAACAACCTAATTGACAGCCCTGCCATCGTTTCTAGTATTAAACTCCATGTACCGACAAGGAATACTAGACAAAATATAACATTCTTTTGCAACACATACACAACCAATTATCAATCACACTCACTTACCAATAGGATGCATGATTTAGGCAACAAGTTTGGTGGTATTGTAGATGTATTCGCTGATTCCCTTTACATTCTAAAATGGAATTTAAACCAACACTTTGTGGAATCCTACAAATCACTGTAACGTGGGCATAATATATTTGATGTGTTATTGTAATGTTTTATATTATATTTTTTTATATGTTATTGTTAAATATTACATTGTTTAAAATATTTCACGGTTTTACGTAAGAATATACAAATGGTTTTTTTCTTTAAAAACTACATGTATATTCTTAAAAGTTTTTTCACTTTTATAACTTTTGATATAAATTCTATGTAATCCTCGATATCTTAAATATAATTTTATAATCTATGTAAAAGCCCCTACGGGCGTATAACAACAATAAATAAATAGTGGTTTTTACAAAGTTATTTATCGTCATTTAATTAAAAAAGTCACCACAAAGTATATTTGCAAAGTTTAAAAAAAAGGGATATTATTTGAACTTGACCTGTTTAAAAATACGATCGAGGAGCTATAACCAAGAGGGTTTCCCAGAGGAAATGACTCAGAGGTAGACCAAAAAAGAAGAGCAATTATTTTGGAGGAGGGAAATTTTCACCCTGGGATGTCTACATCCTGTGATGACGATGCCCTCTTCTAGCGATAACGAATATTTTGAATCACGCAAAGTGATAGAACCTGATGAAAAAATAATTTCGCTCAGTGCCTATGTCACCTTTGGGGATGATGTGTTGGGGATCTTTTAAAGAGAGGAGAGAGTGTCGTGAAGAGAGGTATTGAAGATAGTGTTGTAGAAGGAGTATTCCAGGAAGGAAACAGAGGCCGGCAAATCGATTCACAGACGAGCCAAGTTGTAGAAACGACTCGTTCAAATGTTTCTCGTATACGCACCGGTGCTGAAGGGATAAATGACGACAGTAACTAGAAGCACCTTCCATAGCGGTGGAACATGGACAGCATTCTCACCTGCCAGCGCTGTCCTCTAAAGATTGAAATCTGCTATTGGGGAGGGTAGAGGGTTCCTTCGTATATATTACATGTGAATTTCTGTCCACAAACAAATGGCAGTAAGATTTTTTTTTGATTTTGTCAACCTTGTATTTATTCCTATTGATATTTTCAATAAGGAAATAAGGAAAAAAAGAAAACCAGCAGAGATACCTAAAACCTAAATGAACGATTTTTTGATATTTTGTAGGCGAAGAACTTCCGGTTTTGGGAAGAAGTCCTCTAACAAGATTAGTTATTTTGCTCAGAGATAATGTGGAATTTTTCCACATGACCCGTAGCAGTTTTAATTATGAACTACCCATATATTTTTCAATTTCTTAATTTTTTCAAGATTTTGAATGATTGTTAATCACTGGAGCGACAGCGCAATTTAAAAGTTTTTTTCTCCGATTGCTCGAAATTTTTTGGTGATTAATTTGAAAATTTTCGCCCACATAAAAAAATCTTACCTCCAAATTTTAATACAGAGACATACAAACTGATTATAGTTCTATATAGCCAATCAATCAATTCTTCTATCTTTTTTTGATTATCACATATTCGTAGGATTTTTAAAAAAATATAACAAAATCGTAAACTTCCACTTGATTACTTTCAAAGAAGGGAAAATTTGCCAAAATTGGCAGCAAAGCAATCCGAGGAATTTTGAATAGTGCCACATTGTGGCAAAAAGCGCTCCTGTGGTTAAATATAAAATAAAATGATCAAATATCTACAAACAAAAATTGGCGATGTAAGGAGAGGTAAAATTCTGTAAAGGCGCAGGAAGAAGGTCGACAAAGAATTAATCAGGTTGACTATAGACAAGAAACATCTAATACGATAAATAATCAAATAAGTACTGTAAACTAAACTAATTGTATATTCCAATTTGTAGGGGATGAGTGCGGCGTGACTCGTTGCGGAGAGACCAGTGGCGGAACAGCCCTCAGCTCTCGGCCCCCAGGCGCCTCGGGGCCCTGCGCATGCAGCTGCCGCCCTGGCCTGCCGCTCTTCCGCGAGGATAAGCTCTCCTGCGCTAGCGATATCAACGGTCAGTAAAATCTGATGTTTTATCCTTCTACATATGAATGCGGTTTGAAAACATTTTAACTTAATTTGTATTTAACATTTTTTCTGTTATTAATTCTTTCTTTCTTTCGTATTTAATTAACTTTGATATGTTCAAAGTATTTCTTTTTGTTTTTTTTTTATGTGATGGTTATTTAATCTTGTAATATAGCTGACGTACTTGCGCTATATATACCCCGCTATTTCAGCTCATCGCTCGCTAAACATCCCCTTTGGGCATGTATAGTGAGGGCGATCCGTATGAAATATGCCAAACCACGAGAGCAAATTCGTCAGTAAGTGTGTCAGCAATATAATACCTATAAGTTTATTTATATTTTTCTTTATCCTATATATATCTAAATCCTCAGACACCATGATATGAATAAGGTGCCTGGTTTGGTGACCGAGAAACCATAAAATTAAAGTATTCTTAAAATTATCAATGAATAATAGAATGTAAAATATATTCAAAAATTTATAATAATTATTTTATTAAATAATAAAATTTAACAATTATTATTATTAGCCTGATACACTCATCTACATTGAAAAATTTTCCGGAAAAGATACATGCCGCCGACGGGACTCGAACCCACGCCCTTCCGGTCAACTGCTCTCCACTGAGCTACGTCGGCTTGTCTCCTACCCGCCAAATAATTCAATATAAACTAGTGTTCCATTCAACAATTACTACATATTACATTTTTCCACCTGCAAACAAGCAACTTTATTTTTATATGGGAAAGGCATTGTAAGTGCTAAATCTACGCGGGTTCGAGTCCCGTCGGCGGCATCTTTTCTCGGGAGATTTTTTCAATGTAGATGAGTGTTTCAGGCTAATAATTATTACTTATAATAATTGTTACCCTTTGTGCTATGCATAAAATTTTTGTCTTAAACATTAGTTTATCAATTAAAAAAATGGTAATTAATAAAATGTAAATTTAAAATACCTTAGAAAAATGAAACAATACAACTTTGCATAAACCACTTATATAATGTGCAAATCCGACCGGTTTCGGAACAAACATTCCTTCGTCAGGGAAAGCTTATACTAATTTAACAGTTTCGAACAATATTTTATTATGGTAGGGGTGGAGCCGTTGTTAGTTAATAATGTAGATTGGGTGGGTAGGTATTAGTGTAGAGTGGGTGGGTAGGGGAACAAAACCATGACTATATAACAATATTTTTTGTTTGTTTTTAATAGATTCATTATTTTTAAGGGATTTTTTTCAAAAATATAAAATTTAAAATACCTTCTTTAAACCAAGTTTAAAGAAGGTTTAATCGGTTGTCATATCTGCGGACAAGGAAGTAACAACATTAATTACGTCGACGACATGGTGCTGCTTGCACCTTCGATTAAAGCGATGAGACGACTTGTGCAAATATGCAAACTCTCATAACTTGTTGTACAATTCTAAAAAGTCAGTCATCGTCGCTTTCAAACATAATAAGCGCCATTAAATATTCCTCCAATATATCTAGAAGGAAATGAACTGCTTGTGGCCTCACAGGTTAAGTATCTGGGACATATCCTAACCGAAGACATGAAGGATATAGAAGATATGGAACGACAAAGAAGAGCAATTAATATACGGGCCGGAATGCTCTCAAGGCTGTTCTACCACTGTAGAACAGCCTTGAGAGCATTCTACATCGTCGCTATGATGTCAGAAAATTACTATTCAAGACATACTGCACTGCCCTGTACACATCTGAACTGTGGACACAATACCCAGCAGCGCAATGGGACAAACTGAGGGTGTGCTACAACAATGCATACAGGCAACTTATGCAACTACCGAGGTTCTGCAGTGCCTCCACGATGTTCACCGAGGGGAGGGTGCACTCATTCCCAGCCTTACTTCGCCACCGACTAGCCAGCTTCTGGAGCAGGACACGGACTTCAACCAATATCATTGTCGTGGCTGCATCCGAGTGGCTCAGTTCCCCAATAAATGAGCGATGGATGCAGATGATGAGGCGACCACCTTGATGGACAATCCTAAACTATCTTTTTAATTTAATTCTGTTTAATTATTATTTATTTTAATTTTATGCTTATTTTTTGTTATTTGTGTGATGAATTTTGTTTTCATTTTGTGTTTTAATTAGGTACCTACCTAATATGTAAACATTTTTTTCTTTATAGTTTATAGTTGTTTATGTAATATGACAGACTGGGATTGCACTACCCTCCCAGTCCTGCTGGAATAAAAACTTAAATAAAAAATAAATAATAAACACATAAATTTTAATTAATTACAAAAATGTCCCTACCTAATAACAAAATTATTATAATTTTTTTCTATTCAGTGGGTAAGTATATTGCCATGGTAGGTAAAAACACGGTTTCTTCCTTGAGAGTAACAATATAACTCCTTGAGAAGATCATAGATTACACCAACTTCATGATATTACATATTCTGACTGTTGAATTATTTATTTATATCCAATAAGATACATTCTAGATATTTTACACCATCCAAATTTAGGCACCGAATATGTGGTTAACAAAACGTCGCAATGTTTTAAAATGTCGTCTTAACCACTCGGACCCATAAGCTTGTTTTCGTTTCCACGATAATATAACATTACCAGACATATGTATGACGTACGAGGCTTATCTGACTTATTAAAAACAATAATCCATGAAAATATTTTTTTCCAAAAATAGTCACGTTCAATGAAATAGCATTTTTCAATTACCATTTTGATTGTATTATTTGTATATATTCTGAATGCAAACCACATCTTTTGAGAGTGGTAGCTAATGGAATGTACCAACTTTTACAAAAAGGGTGAGCTTTATACCTTAAGAAATATAACCACTTCTAAAATTATGGTCAAGAATTGCCTAAACTTATAAGGAAATGTGCTTCACATGAAGGAAATGTCTTTCTGCAGTAGCATTGGCAATATATATCCTGGACTGTCCATGTAATATGGACAAGCAAAATTATTCATCCATCTGGGGGCGCATTTCTTCAATTTATTATGTTGTGAAAAAATAATTTTATATCTTGAATCTTTCCTCTCAAAATACCAATTTTTCAATAATCTGAAAAAAAATTGAACACCGACAAACATGCAGAGAACAATTCTTATTTTGAATTATTTTACGTCCAAAATAGAATAACTGCCATTAGCCATTATAAATAAATAATGGCGTGAAACATAAACTTGAAATACTAATTTAAAAGTCATACGTAAATTATAAAAAAAATACAGCTTTAATTGGATCAGAAAACATTTTGTTAAACACATTTAAAAATGTCATTAGTAAAAGAGACAGAAAAGTCGTAAGAGAAATTTGTGAACGTAGGTGTGAAATTATTATGTTTACCTATTCTTATCATTACCTGATGCGACCCTAAGTGGATGCAATTTTGCAGCTGAGTGCATCGGCACGTCATTTCACACTGATGCACGTGATAGATATACTGGCTTGAAGCATATCATCATATAATTATTGTAATGAGCTTACTGGTTTAGTGGTTATAATGACTGACTTTGGATACATAGATAGTAGGTTCGAAGTTTGAATCAGAAAAACATACAAATTTACAAATAGACCACAGATAACGTCTAAATTTTATAACATGAATTTGATAGTTGATTGTTTTGTTTGATGGGCACTAAAACTGGACTTCTATGGAAAGTAGGTATTTATTTCTTTATCAGGAGGATGCGGTTTGCGAATAGTTCCCGTGAGTTAGTTGCGGAATGGGTACCGTCGCCCCGGGAACCATTTAATGTATAATCTGCCATAGGTCACCCCAAGTGGGTCGCTATAATGGTGACTTAACCAAGTTCATGGGGTAAGATTTGCCCGCGTCTTGGCGGCGGATGTGTCTACCCACCAACTGCGTGGCATGCCGGACTAGTTGAGGGAGACCTTTTGACCTCTCCAGCAGGACTCTCTCGGAATATCGCTTTGCACCGCAGTGGGAGGGATGGAATCGTACGTCCGTCACCCATGGAGCGACCCCCTGATTCCTCAACAGATATTTATCTCCGTCCTTTCCTCAAAAAGGCACACCATTCCCAAAGATGACATAAGCCCCGAGGGGAATTATTTTCCTAACGTGTGGAACTTATAAATTTTTTTCCATTCTACCTTCATTAACCCGGTTCCTTTGATAATGATGTTCGTTAGTAGTCCCGTCAGTAGTCCCAGCAGTACCCTCAGTGAGTTCCTGTCCATTTTGAATGGTTAACATTGATAAATTGATAATAAATCAGGCTTAAATAAATAAATCGTAAGTTCGAGCACATCCCCACAAATTTTAAAAGAAACTGTTTGAGCATGGATATAAATAAAGTTTAGAGATTATCTATATTCATTTGTGTTATGATATTACATATATTTGTATGAAGATAACGCCCTTGAGGTGATTTTTCACAAAAACAGCGCTCTACAAATTATCCATTTATTATTATTTTTAATGTGATGAATTGAGAAAACGAGAAGTGGGAACAGTGTCGTCCGCATTGTTTGTTCTGCAGTCACTTCAGATAATAAGCACGCACCTCGTACATAACTTACTGACTTGCTGGAAAGAGATCTGGTTTACTGGGTAATCTACAATGGTACAAAAAGGGTCGCCGCATCGTTTTGTGCAAAGGCTGTGGTGCACACGGGTGGCAGAGACAACGGGCCGATTTCTTGAATTTATGCCCGCATGGAAAAATCAGACATATTTATTATTTGGGAGACGGTATTTTTCCATTTAATGAATAATAATAATAACCTCTGCCATAGGTCACCCCAAATGGTTTGCTATCTTTGATGACTTAGCAGGGGTGCCCGGATTCACGGGGTGAGGTTTGTTCGGGTCTTGGAGGTGGATGCATCTGCCCACCAGCTGCGTGGCAGGCCGGTTCAGGAGAGACTGGTTGTGGGAGACCTTTTAACCTCTCATTCATACATCATTTCACTCCTGGAGACACTGACCCCAGACTCCTACCCACTCCTCATAGCTTTTCCTTCCCAGAACTTCCTCCTCTTCCTTTCCTCAAAAAACCCTCCACACAGCATCTCCAAAGATGACATAGGCCCTGATGGGAATTATTTTCCTCCGGGCCTCATGTGTGGATATAATGTAAAAAAATTGACATTTTTTGCAAATACTTTAATATCAACAAATAAACCGTAAGGAACGGAATTTCGAATTAGAGCAACATATAAATGAGAGCCGTTGTTAGCGTAATGAACAAGGTTAAAGAAATATCCTCTAACGTGATTTCGAGATTACGTGAACTTAATATAAAATAAATGTTAAAAAATGTAAATGAATAATTTAGGAATTAATAAAAAAGATTTGAATTTTATTAGATTTGTAATATCGGTAGTCCCTCAACACAAAGTAAGTAAACGAATTTATTTAGTAATATTATTTAGAAAATTTGGATAGCGCCGTTTGGGTTTAAAAACTACCCCAAGGGGGCTTATGGTGATTATACACTGTTGCCAGATCTTTAACCTTGAACTGCTGACGTGATTTTTTTTATCTACTCTCTGACATGGGGCCTGGGCGGCCAGTAACTTTAAATTTTTGTATATTAAAGATCCATGAAATTTTTGAGTTCCAAATTATTATTTATTGGACAATTTAAATATATTTAAATATATTTAAATTGTATGTAATAATTTTTGGCAAAAATCACTTGAGATCAGAAATCAATCTGTACTAAAACTATTACAACATTAAACTATTATTCACAATATTAAACAAAATAAAAACAATGAACTCACTTTTCTAATAATATTTCAATAGTATCTCGAATAAACTGTGTATATATATAAAACTTTAAAAATAAAACTGTTTTACATTAAAAATGAACTTTGGACGACAATTTGGATATTAAAAAATAATTTTTGGTAAAAAATCACTTAAGATCAGAAATCAGTCTGTGTTATCTATTAAACTAAATAAAAACAATGAACTCACTTTTATTATAATATTTAAAAAGTGTCTCGAATAAACTGTATATGTATAAAACTTTAGTAAAGTTATTTATGTTTATTTTTATGCAGTATAAATCAACTTCAAAAAGTCACGTAAGTACTGACGATGGGTCAGAGAGGCCCGCAAAAAAACTAAAGGAATTTACTTACAGAAGTTTAACTTTAAAAATTTAAAATTTAAAACTTACAGCTCTGGCGTCACTAAATTCGAAGCTATTGGAAGTGGCGTATGCGTCACGCGCGGGTGAGGGAAGTTTTTCGATATTATTATTATTGTTGGGTCTGAGCGGCCCCACGTCAGCAGTTAACATTCACGCATAAGGTCATAACAAATCAATTTGATATAAATTAACTATTCTGAACATAGTGCTTAATTTGTATCGTGCAGAGGGAGGAATCAATCAAATGGTGGCCGGTTTCTAAAGCAAATTCGTGAGACCGTCTCATGGTTTAGCCGCCCGAATGCGTTACTCACGTTACGGGTGAGGACGCGGCGCCCCTGGTGAGCTTGCTGGAGTACAAAACAATACGGTGTTCATGTGTTTAATGTGTTCACCAGTGAGACGTTTTTACATTGTTAAAATAATATTAAGTCCCCACGGGAAACACCATAAAATAATGATAAAATAGAGTGCAAATAAAGTGAAAAAGAAATATCAGAATAATTTGTTTTAATTCAAGCTAAATATTATTTATAACTTCTTCACGATCCAACATAAAAATGATTTTTACCAGGTAAATTCGCAAGATTTATTTTTGTATAATTCAATAATTCAGTTGAGGTTCCATTACAGTTGGTTCACCTACAGCTGGCCTCCCGGCATGCTTATTTAAAATATGCAGTAGTTTTGTTGTTTGTTTTTGGGGTGTTATGCCGTGTTACGCTACCTCCTCCTTTAGCCAACGTTTGGTCTTCGGAACCACTACAAAAATACGAGACTTTTTGAGGCCTGCAAAGACCAAGTTTCCTCTAGAAACAGATGGAGTATATAAACTCAGCTGTTCCGAATGTGATAAGGTCTATGTGGGCCAGACAGAGCGGACGATCTCTAAAAGGATATCGGAACACTTTCGAGCGTGTAAACTTGGCCACCCTGACAAATCGACAATCGCCGAGCATTTAACTGAAACGGGCCATTACCTTGGATTTGTTCCTGAAGTCCTGGGAAGACCCAAAACTTATAGAGCACACCTAATTTCAGAGGCAATTAAAATTCATAAAAATCCTATTAACATTAATAGAGACGACGGAGCTAAGCTCGATAGTTCTTGGTATCGGTAATTGACGGCTACACCAAAGCTAAATGCAGAAAACCATCTTCAAGTTTACTGTAATTCCAGCTCGCAGTGGAGTGGAGCTGGCAACACGG
Organism: Limnephilus rhombicus; assembly: GCA_929108145.2. NCBI lineage: Eukaryota > Metazoa > Arthropoda > Insecta > Trichoptera > Limnephilidae > Limnephilus > Limnephilus rhombicus. Next base: position 45,607,445 of record OV815283.1, read on the forward strand.
TATTGCTTTGAAGTACATAAGCACACATTTTACCACTAACATTTACACATCTGCCCTGATGATGGACACTGTAACGCTGTCCGAAACGTTGGCTAAAGGAGGAGGTAGCGCAACACGGCATAACACCCCAAAAACAAACAACAAAAATACTTTTGGCCGTGAAAATCTAAAATCATATCCAATATGCAGTAGGTTTAGGAAAAATACGGTTTCTTAACTTACACAAAATATAATACTAAGTTACTAAGGGGTATGTAGAGAGGATGTACCGCCGAATAACAAAAGCTTAAAACATATTTTCATTCAAATGGATCAAGGAACTTGCCTACATGCTGTTTGTACCATCGTAAATAAATTCGTTTGATATCCATACCAACTTATTTTTAAATGTATTTTTGAAGACTATTTTAGGTTTGACATCGGCAAAAATTCCACAAAAAAATTATAATTCTGAGGGGGCCACTGTCCATAATGGGAAAGATGTATAAGTCCAGCCCGTATCGAACAGTATAAATACCGTAGCGTCTGCGTGGTTGAATTTCAGAACCCAGCCACGAGTGCATGTCGGACGCCACGTCATACGCGCCGCGCCATAAATAACATCTGTATTTCACACAAAGCTACTGTTATAATTCGGTTTCAAATTCAAGAATTCGACACAAGATGTCGCTACTTCTGTCAGCAGGTCGGACGGGGACGTCTCCCCCCTAGGTATAACTGCTACGAATTTGTGAATATGTGATATCTCTTCGCATATGCAAAAAAAAGATTGACGGTAATACATGTTGTTTCAAGTGGCTATATATTACATATGACGTCATGGAAAATACTCTCAGTATCGCCCTGGTGTAAGACCACCATTTAGAATTAAAATGGCTTTAGCCGTGTTTGGTGATCAGATCTGAATAGCCAGGTACTTCCCCACCTTCCTCTTCCATATCCTCCTCCTCTCCGCTACCTTCCGTCTCACAACATACCCCAATTAGGGATGCCATAGTCTCACTGGCTCCAGATGGGAATAGCTGGGACTCTTGTGAGGTACTCACATAAAAAAAATGGACCGCTAGAAGGCTCCTTCTGAGTCCTGAGGAGTCCTCTTATGCTATCGAAAGCTCTGTAGAAACCTAGCTGATAGCTCACCTCGGTTCCTGCAAATCTATAAACACTATCGACATCTGTCGGATAAGTCTATAACCTCTAATATCTGTCTACGCTAGAGCCATCTGTGTCCTGTAGCTCTAAATATCACACTAATTAATGTTAAGAAATATAGAATCATTGCTTGGGTAGTTGATGGGTAGTTGTGTAGGTACTGTGAGACTACTGCGGGACAAGGTGGGACGCAGTGGGACTGCGGGCGGTTGTTATAACGTTAAAAATTTGCATCTTTATCGGCGGGCACAAACATATTAAAACAAACGCTCTTTAAAATGAATTATCTGCACCTAACTTAATCCAACTAAACCATGTAATCCTTCGAAAATCTTGTCAAAGTAATTTTTTAAAGTTATTTAACAAAATGGATTCACTCACCAAATTGCGGTAAGTATACTAAGCAAATTTATATTTTCCTTATTTACAACACAGGCATTGATTTGACGTGCAAATACAAGCCTAATCTTCTATCCTAATAGTTATGTCTGCCTTATCCACATTCAGATATTAATAATAGCGTTGGGGCTCTTCAAGAATAATAAGGTCCTTGTTATAATCTAGTTTATTGAAGAGAAATTTCTTTAGCCTCGTGATTTCAAATACTGATGAAACGGAAGTGCTACAAAAAAATTTGTTATTTGACGGTTCCTTGGTTCTATTATAATGCGGTAAATTCACGGCTCCACGTGAGCCTCCAAAAGCGTAGCGCCGCAAAGCGCCTGACAAATCTCAGCGGCCAGAGAGACGTTCAGCGAACGGAGGTTCGAAAAAAAAAAATTATTTTTGTAAAATCAATATCCAATCTTCAAACCACTTTAAAATAAACAGTCAAAAGATAAGAAAGCGACTTTCTCGTTCATTTCTACCGCTCGTGAATTGTACACTCTGATTTTAGTTATCTTTGCGTGTTTACGAATTGAATCTGAGTTTCTTGGCGGTCGCCGTCCGTCACCGGACGCAGCGGCCGTTCGGTAAATCTCGGCAGCTTTCGTGTTTACGAGACGTACAGCGCTGGGTTGTACTGCTCTTTCTACTGGACATCTGTCGGAACTTGATAGAAGCTCTGAGCCTAACGCCACCTAACTAAATGTCAAGTAGGAAACTACTCCTAACCAAACGTGATTAAATAACCTACCCTGAGGTCAGGTTAAGTTAGTAGGTATATTTAATTATTTCCATGTGAGTTTCTACTTTTCACTGTTATTAATAACACTTGAATGATATTGATTTATTTGCTCGCCAACAGTATAAATCACATAATTATTATAGTAATTAGCTTTTTCTGTGTGGTTATAGCGATGATTCCAATTTTGAGAACACCATTCATCAAAATTATGAGCGCACCATTTATCACAACATTCTTTTGCAACGAAAATTTGGTTTAAATTACAAGTATATAAAACAAAGGACCTAAACCAAATATTAGTAAATACGTGAGTATGTGTACACTGCACACATGAATATGTATACACACACTTGCACGTAGGTACTTATGTTCAAAATTACACACATTACAGAGCCAGTGCATAAGTAGGTATGTGATCACAAAGAAACTTACAAAGCTAATTTACTACTTTAGAAACATACGCAATATACTTAATAAAAATGATCTATGTAAAGTCTACTATGCTCTTTGCCAATCACGCATAGAATATGGGATTATAGGATGGGGAACTGCCTCAAACATTCACATCAAGCAGCTAGCTAAAACGCAAAAGGGAATAATAAAAAATAATCTTAAAATTACCCATAAAAGCTCCAACAAAAGAAATTTTTAAAAACTTTAATGTTTTTAGCATTATTAAATTATACTAAAAAATGCACTACTCAAATTTAAAGAAAATATGCATACCTTGCTGACCAACACACCTACACTACAAGGTCAAAATCATCAAAACTAGTGAACATCCCGCAATTAAATACATCTTTTGGCCAGAAAAACCATAATTTCCTTGCTACAAAATTATATAACGCCCTTCCAAGTGAAATTAAGAACACCATGGAGATACAAATGTTTAAAAAAGGCATCAAATTATGGTTAAGTAAATAGGAAGATGAGGAAATCATTAAAATTATGAAGTAACTCCAATACAACCTGCAGACAACAAACATAAATACTTTTATTTTATTTATTGCTTATTTTGTGAAAATCAAGAAACTAGAAGATGTGGAAATAAAAATCAACACCCATTCAGCAACATACAGTCCGCCTCGGAACGGGAATATCTAGTGAGGAGTGAGGAGTGAGGAGGACTGTAAACAAACCACTTTACTTTGTATTTTTACTTAATTTGTAATTTTACTTTATCTTATATTATCATTACAAAAAAAAATATACAAAATTACAAAATGGCTCGAAGGGAGGAGATCAACACGTATATGCAAGTATAAGTTCCGTTTTATACTTAGCCAACTATGTGCGGGAAGATCACTCAAAACGGTGTTGGAAGAGAAAATGATGAATGATAGACACAATATCATCAAATTACCTTCTTTAACGAAGACTAAGTATCCTGCGCCAAACACATTGATTAATGAATGATCATTATTGGAAATATTGTAAAGACCATGATAGGAGTCATTAAGTTAGTCAAGTCTTTCTATAGGAGTTAATATCTTATTTATACATTATCTTTATCACAGTGATGTGCATTGCTCTATGATCAATAATTATTAGACCTAATTATTTAGTCTGCGTTTAATTTTCAAGTCCGGATATTATTTCGCACTGCCTTTTTGAAAATAGCAAATTTATTATCATTATTTTAACGTAGTAAATGAGCGAACCAGTTCTACAAAACCCTTTTTATTAATTAATTTAATTATTCAGAAATACGTAATTTTTATTTATCTTCACGGTTCGGTGTTACTTTTTCAGTCATTACCAAAGATATTGAATATCTTTGGTCATTACGGATAGCACTCTACTGCTTATTTAATTAATTAATTGAATTCAATATGGGATTCGGGTATGTTTCCGCCACCCCGGAAATCATTTTTTGGATAACCAAAAACTCAGCCATACGTAACCCCAAGTGGTTTGCTACGTTTGTTTACTTAGTAGGGGTGCCCGGGTTCATGGGGTGAGATTTGACCAGAGGCCGGATGAGGGAGACCATTTGACCTCTCCAGTCGGACTCTCTCGATCCCAACGCCTTGCATCGTAGGATTCATATGTCACTCTTGGACGCACTGATATCCAGATTCCAACCCACCCCGTCATACGTTTTTCCTTTCCAGAACTTCCTTTCCTTCCTTCCTTTTAAAAGACTCCCGGCGCAGCATCCTCAAATACGGTATGGGGGTAAACACTTAGGGGTTTATTGAGTATTCAACTCCATAATTTACATTTGTATAAGATTACTAGCTGGTACCCGGCATGCGTTGCTGTGCCATTTAATAAAGAAATTGTTTCTCTCTGAGTCCTTTCCCCTTCCTCTCCCGCGTCCCTTTCCCTTCTCGCGTTCCCATTCCGCCTCCTCCACCTTCCCTCTCCCCACTCCAATCCCCCCTTCCACTCTCAAGTTCCCCTCTCCACTCCCAGGTTCCCTTCCTCCCTCCCTGGTTCCTCTCCCCCTCCCGCGAACCCCCTACCCGAGTTTCCCTCCCCCCTCCCGCATACCACGCATTCACTCTCGGTACATTCAGTTTTCCGTCAGCTCGCGTGCCGCCTATTGCATTTTTTTATACAAATTTCATAATGCCAGAGCTCACCAGTAGTTTTATACAAACCTTGTCCTGACAATAACAAACACAAAAAAAAAGAATTATCCAATTTGGTGCAATCGTACGAAAGTTATGCGCGTACATACATTTCGGCGATTCATTTTCATTTATATATAATATAAGATAAGATAGATAGATGTATCGGAAAATGGAAAGCGAACATTGGAGCTATTTGCAAACGGTTGAATTGACGGCAATCAGAAACAGAATGAATTGCATTTTAGTTCGGCACCCGTCGCTGGTGGTAAAAAGGTCCGTGTAAGCTATTGAAGTACAAGTAGCCAAGAGGAGGTAATCACGTCTTGAATATGCTTGTTCGCTCGCCACAATGAAATAGGCCCCGAGGGAAAATATTTTCCTCAGACCCTTTTATGAGGAGTTAATATATTAAAAAAAAAAACAAAAAAGTATGTCCCTTATCACCCTATATAGAACATATGCATAAAGACATTAATTGAATGGAATGGAAAATGAACCACTTTAATTTTGATTTGCCCGATTCAATACCACTCGTTAGAAATGGCTATCGTTCCATGATCAGATTATTAAAAATAAAGAACTCTTACTTGTCAACGAAATTAAGTTTCGTAATATGTATATATCTGATTAGGTAATAAGTAATTACCTTTCTCCAATATTTTCGAATATTTATTTTTGTTTTATGCAAATAGACTTTCCACGCGCTCGATTTCGTAGTGATAATATTTACTCTAAACGTCCACTTAAATGTTGTTAAGCAAACATGGACATTTTGGATATGTATGTTAATATTGTTAATGCTAAGTCATATATTAAAATGTTATTGACCAATTATCGAGGTGTTTATGTACTTTCTGAATGTGCGTATTCTACCTACATTTCGATCGACTAACAGCCGTTAGTCAAATATCTCCGAAAAATCGAAATTTAAGTTGAGTAAGCAGTTAGTGTAAAAGTGTACCCTCTATCTGGTACAATACTCAGATTAATCATAAAATCAAGCAAATCAAATATAATTAAGAAAAAAATTGTAGTGGATTAAAAAAAATGTTGATGCTTTCTGGGTCACTAATAGGACATTTCTAAATGCCATTCCAGTGTTACGGAACGGTGTGCATCCCTTTGTTAATTTATATTCAGATTTTTAAATATTGCCTTCCTCGTTAACTCAAAACTTTGTATGACGAAACTTTGTACAAATTACTGTTCTTTTCTCTAAGTATAACAAGATATAAGTGGGAAAATCAAACTCGGTCAGTCCGGATACTAATCGAGCATCCTAACCACCATCCATCGGGTCCATCGGGGACGGTAACTCAACAATTGATCCCCGGAATGATATTTACTGTAAAATTACAATTTTTTGTGCATTCTTTACCAATATCAAAAGTAAAATTAACTTCAAAATTACCCTTAATAATAAATAAGTTGGTATGAATATCGAACGAATTTACAGTTTCGATTTTTTTGTACTTTAGGGGGCGTTCAAGTATTACGTAACGCAATTTTTGAAGATTTTAGACCCCCCCTCCCCCCCATGTAACGCGCCGTAACGTTTTTTTTTCGTTCCCTCCCCCCCCCCCCCCTAAACGTTACGTAATGCCTAAGTGACAATTTTTCCTTGAAAGTCACAATTAAGTTGCGCAAAGTACTGGGAAGTCGCTTCAATACATTTTTATATAAATAAAACAAGAGATTTCGAGAACGAAAAGGGTTGCCAACTTGGAAGATTTTAATTCCCTAGTTTTTTACCTAAATAAAGAAAAACATGTTACGTAACGCATTGTTCGAACCCCCTGTTTTATACTTTTGTTATTCGGCGGTACATCCTCTCTGCACATTCCTTCGGGGTCATTTAGATATATTTTGTGTAACTATGTATACCATGTTTTTTTCTAAACCGACTACACATTGTATATAAGTACGCCGGGGGACCAATGTCATCGGATCAACTGTCATGGAACCATCGGGATACATTAGTTGGTAAAGCTGCGCCCCGGCAAGGCGAAGGTCCTGGGTTCGAATCCAAGATGTGACCGTATCTTTTTCTGATTTTTCTGTTTCCCGATTTTCGATTGAGTTTCGCTAATAGTGTCTTAATTTAATTAATTTTTATTTATTTATTCACACTTTTATACATCCATTGAACTTTTACCATGGAAACATGAAATGTTAACAATATTTTGCACAATAATTACAACAATGGTTTACAATTCGATAAAATTAAAATAAATAAAATAATCTAGGATTATCACAAATATTTTTTGACCGCAAGTTACGGTTTTGTGAGATGCTTGGTAATATCAATATTAATAAAATTTATTAAGTCAGGTACGCCTCATACGTCATACATATGCCTAGTAATGTTACATTGTCGCGAAAACAGGCTAATGGGTCCGGTTATTATCGATTGGTTAATAATATTAAAATCACGTTCGCCAAAAGTTTTGGCACATAATCCCGAAATGGTAGTCTCGCTTATGCCAAAATAGGTGATGCTGTTAAAATAATGGATGTCTTCAGCTATTTCGATTGATCACATCTGAGCAGTCAGAAATAGAGAACCCATTCATTCTGCTCACAGCTTTCCTACAATATCTGGGGTGCCTTAGTTCACTGGTTGCAGAAAATTGAAATTGCTGTGTACCTAAAAAATATATATAGAATTTATTAGTTCTTACGCTAGGTAGGGTATCAGAAATTTTCGATCAAAAAATTATTGTGTCGTCAAGTGTGTACATGCAATCTAAAAAAATATATCTTATTTAAGCTCTCGGATATAGAGTCAATTATTTAACCACTAAGCCACGGAGTTGATGTGCACATTAAGTATTTGTTTATGTTTTATGTTAACAGAGTGTCCGGTGGCGGAGTTTGGCAGTGGCGATGGAGCCAGCAAGGTTCCGATGGTGTTTCTTCCCTTAAATGGACAAATCATCCACCCCTCCAAGGAAATCAATTTCCCAGGTAAGTTGTTTGGATATCAGTAATAATAATATAGTTCTACCTCTCACCTAAAATTACTCCCATCGCAAAATGACTTTTAATTTAATAGGAATTGCTATAAAAGCTCAAAAAAAATGTATTTTCCTAAATGATTTTCTCACACCCTAAAAAATCATATCTACTCGCTAGTTCATTTTGATTTGGAATTGTAACATTCTTATTAAAATGATTTTAAAGAGCTAAGACTTTATAGAGTTAGCAAAGCCTTTTCTGTGGAGTTATCTTCTAAAGTCGGTTCCTCATTGCTGAGGATGTGACCTCTACTCCAATTTCCATAGTGGACAAGGCTCCTTAACTCCTCGTGGTTCTTCCGCTGCGTGGAGAGCTGCGGACACCGATTTACTGGACGACGGTGATACTTTGTCACTCCTACATTGGTGACCTTCATCTGCTCCTTCTGCCTTCCACTTTGCCAATGATTATGAGAATCCTCAGTTTGGCGAGCAACTTGTCCAAAGTATCTTAAAATACGTTTTGTAAGCAGATTATTGTGGATGCCTAGCTCTTCCAGAATGGACATCTTTGTTCGTCTGGCTGTCTGAGAAATCCTGTGATTTTTTTCTCCAACGCCACATTTGAGGGCGTAAATAAGAATTAAAAGTGAAAACAAGAATTGGTAAATATATGATTTTCTAGCGTATATTATTGGTATAACATTACTACAAAAACATGTTTTGAGGAAATAGTATCTATTTCTAACGATAAAACAAAATTATTACATCGGCGATCTTTGTATATACATAATATGCAATTGTTGGCCTATGAGCTAGGTATGTAAACACCACAAAATACAAAAAACAAAAAAAAATCTATGAATAAAAAAAAATACAGTTAAAGATTATTCTTGTTAATGATGATTGATCATTGACAATAAAATAATATAAAAACTTGTAGACATAAGTGCACAATTTATGTATTTGGATAATTAATGAGTGTTTAATTTTATTAATGCATTAATCTTCCAAGAAAAAGACATGACGTAGACGATACCTCTTAGTATTTTTATTTATTCTGCATTACCAAAAATACATTTTGTTTTTGCTTTCGGAATCGTCGTGAATCCTATACAGATATTTTTTTTCAGAAGCCCATTTTTTATCAAACAGAAGTGTAGTTAGAAAAGAAGTGTTCACAAAAGAACGTCATGAAATAAATATATATTTTTATAGAAAGACCTGACAACTTTTGAAAATCTCCCACTACCACCATACTAAGCGGAAAATTTAGTTTGTTTCGTGATGGAGGACTTAGCCAGCCGAGGAATTAAACACACGCCGCCCGGGTGGGACCCGAACGCGTTGCCAACTCAGCCACTGACCGGACTTATTATTTTTACCGTGTTTTTAACTGCTAGTCATTCTTACATTCCGAGAAGCGTCGCCTCCCCAGCCATCTGACAGGTCACACGTCCCCCCTCCGGAAGCGCTTGTCAGGGACTACCAGATACCAGATAATCCTTTTGCAAAGACACCAGAGCTCGAAATGATAGTGTCATTTCGAGTCTTGGCATTGTATGGCGTACCGATATGGGGTATGTTGTTCAATCAGCTGCAAGCTGTTAACATAAGCGCGGGAATAAATGCATCCACTCAATATTCGGGTTTAAATTAAAACACCGTCATTTAAATTGCAATACACCATGTTAATGTATAATTACACCTTATGGCAGATTCCTTGACTGAAGCGCTCGGAATAAATAATCTATAATTTCAGTGAAATTCGATACAGAAACTAGATACAGCGCTAATAACTGCACCCCGCCATTTTGTAAGTGATTTTCTCGGAAACGCAGGGCTGCGAAAACGGCGAATTGTCGAGCTTGTCGAGTTTACAGAGATTACGAGTCGCTAACTTTAATAGTTTAACTGTTGAGGATGCAGCAACATGATTAATTTATCTGTTCAAAGTTATTACCTGACAAAAGTTTGATTTAATTTTTTTGATCGTGGACGGGATGATTTACCGGCGCATCTGCTTTCTTCTTCGTCTTCTGTTCGTAATTTCTCCTACCGGAGGATGGTCATCACCAGGATTGTTCGTGTTTTCATCTATTTTCCCTGGTATATAAGTTAGTTAAATTTATATTTTTTAATTTGACGTGATGAGGTTCCGTAGTCTGCTTTTTTTCAAAATGTAGCACAATATCACAATTTATGCCATTCGTACATCACGTACATTTTGTGAATGATGTAAGTATAAAGCATAATATAAGAATAAATTAAACGTTTTCGCAGTCCTCCCCACTAGATTTTCCTGTTCTGAGGCGGGCCTGTAATTATTATATTTTTTATATTTAGTTTCTAGCTGTTTTTATAATTTGTTATAATTACACTGTCTGCGTAATGTTTGTAAGTTGATTATCACCCCGTTCTCTTAAGTGCTTTTACTTTTAAAGATATTCATTTCTTCATTTATTGTTAATAGAACTCCAATTTAATTTAAATTTATTTTATGTATTTTAATTTATTGAAACGCCTAAAGGGCTTTTACGTATAATGCAATAGACATATTTTTAAAATAACAATCGAAATAAAGACAAAATAAAGGTAACATAAAATATAAAAAACAAAATACAGGTTACATAAAAAAATAAGCCTTGACACAAAGATGTTAACGTAGAATGTAAATTAAGTAAAAATAGATAATCTGCCCACATCCTCCAAATCAACAATAATATTAATAAAAAGAAAAAGGCGAAATAGCAGTCACGCGTAATAATAATTACGTAGCAGGACTTGTTCATAAATAAACTATTTTTATAAATTAAATAATTTTAATATATAAAACAAAGTCGGGTTAGTTACACTATTTATAACTCGAGAACGGCTGGGCTGATTTTGATGATCTTAGATTTGTTGGATTTGTCTCCGCCCCGGATTCCTATCCGGGGCGGAGACAAATCCAACAAATCCAACTATTAAAACATCACAAAAGTTAACGAAATAAATAGTTATAAAGAAAATTATTTTCCCCGTACATTTTGTATGGAACGAATTCTCCTATTTTGAAAGAACTGCAACAATATTGTGAGGGGTATAATATTGAACTGTGCATGAATTCCAAACATTCAAAAACGTCAAATGTCAATGCGTTGAATGTTGTGCATTTGTTTTTAATCATATAATGCTGCCCTTCTTTCTTACACACTCAATGTCAATAGTCGAAAATGAGACAAATGGTGAACGTATGTCTGCACACCTCCAAAGGAAAAATACAATAATTATAATAAATCTCTGAAATGAAAGGCATTTTTTTACATAAGCTTCACACAGGAGGCCCCGAGGAAAATAATTTCTCTCAGGACCCATGTCATTTTAGGGGATGCTGTGTGGAGGATCTTTTTAAGGAATGGGGAGGATAGAAAGTTCTGGGAAGGAAAAAGGTATGAGGGGTAGGTAGGAATCTGGGGGTCAGTGTTTCCGGGAGTGACGGACGTATGAATCTATCCCTCCAACTGTGGTGCAAGGCAATGGGTCGAGAGAGTCCAACTGGAAAGGTCAAAAGGCCTCCCTCAATCAGTCTCTCTCGATCCGGCCCGCCACGCAGCAGGTGGGCAGGCGCATCAACTGCCAAGACCCGGACATAAGTTACCTCATGAACCCGGGCACCCCAATGTGGGCACCCCTGCTTAATGACCAAATGTAGCGAACCACTTGGGGTGATCTATGGCAGAGGTGTTGGTTATTCAATAAATGGTTCCCGGAGCGGCAGCACCCGTATCCGCCTGCCGAATTCCCGTAAGTAATTGTAAAAGTAAGAAAATCACAAAAATATTAATCCGTACACAACGCCATCTCTGATACTGACAAAAACAAAACACGGACAGTTGCGCATTGATAATTGCTTCATTGCGTAATTTTTAACTTAATAAAAAAACTGAATTTAATTCAACAGCTATCGATTCTGAGGCGGTACGAAGTTCGTCGGGTCAGCTAGTTATATAATAAATTAAATAATAAAAAAACAGAAATAAAGAATATTTCTGTTTTTTTATCGTTTGATTTGGAAAAGCATTGTAGTTTCGCAACATGAAATTTAGGTTCCATGCCAACTCAGATTCAAGTCAACTCAACACCTCTTTGAAAAAACATTAAAAGCTATGAAAACAATAATTTTAAAATAGTCCTTAACCACACCCTAATGTAACCTATTTGACAATTTTTTTATCGTCATTTTTAATTACCTTTCTGAAGAGGTTCTGAGCTGATTACATTCTGAGTTGTCCAGCCACCGAAATTTAATATATCTCTGTCCAAAAGGAGTATTCAAACTCGGAATAACCAATTTATTTTGGCTTGTTGCAATGCTTTATGGGATGATTTAGATTGAGCAGTGAAGTATTCATATTTGATTTTTGTTAGTTTAATACGTCTCATCATGATTTTATATCTTTATGTAATACGAAAACTTATAGATCCGAGATTAAGGTTTTCAGCCACCTATCAGAATCAAGGCTTGTAACTTCTCCTCCGTAATTTGATCTCCCATTTAGCTGTCGATAGCTTTATGGGCTGTCCGCCAAAGGCCGGGCTGTTATTACGTGGTGATGCCATCAACAGGTATTACGCTGTCACCTGACGGCGAGTTGGTGATTCACGCGTGGGAAATCGGAAATTGGTCCGGGTCTTGTTTCGCCCAGCCCTGAATTTCGTGCCTCTCTTTTATTTATTCTCAGCGCGCAATCTCTTTACAACAAAGAATTATGGTTTCAGGAATTTTTGGTAATCGTATTTTAAGAGGCAATAATAGAACTCTTTTATGATGTACATTTGCCTAATTCTTGTTCTTTTTTATTTTTATATGAATACCTCACAAGAGTCTCTCTTGCTTTTGTACACCATTTTATTAATTATTGTACCTGAAATCGAGGACTATCAGTTTTCAAAAAAACAGTTCTAGTCTTATAATCAGTGTGTTTTGTTTTAGATGTAATTTCTGAAGTGGTTCATACGAGATTCGGGTTATATATATATATATATTTTTTTTTACAGTGAATACCGCACAAGAATCTCAACTGCTCCCGTCTGGAGCCAGTGAGACTATGGCATCCCCAATTGGGGTATGTTGTGAGGCTGAAGATAGTGGGGAGGGGAAGGAGATGGGAAAGAGGAAGGTGGGGAAGTACCTGGCTATTCGGATCTGGTCAACTAACACGGCTAACGCCATTTCAAGCAACGTTTCAATTCTGAATGGTGGTCTTACACCAGGGCGATACTGAGAGTATCTTCCACTCTGGAACGTGCCGCAAATATATTTTAAATGAAATAATTGTGAAATAACACAAATTATTCAAATAAAGTTTATTTGCCCACGCCGGGATTCGATCCAGCGACCTTCGGATTGCGAGTCAAGAGCCTTACCGCTACACCATGCAGGCCGTCGTTTTTACTTTATTACAAACAGAGTGATTGAACACTTTTATTGTTACTGTGACGATCTACGATTACGGTACCGTGACGGCTTAAAAAAAGCAATATACGTGCCTTATCACAATAATGCTACAGCTCTTTCAAAAGATGAGATACACAATGTACGTAGGTCTGTTTCTACCAAAGGAAAAAAAGTTATCATTTTATTCATCTCTCTCACACACCGCACAATGACGTCTCTGTAGACCCCTACAATACTTACTGGCCATGACGATAATTTTGAAATTATGGAATATAGTCACAAGGATAATAAAGTGTGAGTGAATTCAAAAAATTCAAAAACATCAAATGTCAATGCGCTGATGGTTTCGCTTCTGTTCACATATAATGCTTCAGCTCTTTCTTATTCACTAAATAATTTCAATCGAAAATGAGACAATGGGTGAAGTATTTCTGCACCCCCCCAAAGAAAACATACAATTATTATCATACATCTCACGTACGTTATAAATAGTCACATGTATGTTGTGTGTCTCATCTTTTGTCTCACCATTATTTAATGTGAAAGAAAGACCCGCAGTATAAATGTTCCACCAATCGCAGACAAAATGATTTATATTTTTGAATGTAGCTATTACTTTGTGGTTATCCATTATAGAAAAATGAAACAATACAACTTTGTAAAAACCACTTATATAGTGTGCAAATCCGACCGGTTTCGGAACAAACGTTCCTTCGTCAGGGAAAGCTTATACTGACGTATAAGCTTTCCCTGACGAAGGAACGTTTGTTCCGAAACCGGTCGGATTTGCACATTATATAAGTGGTTTTTACAAAGTTGTATTGTTTCATTTTTCTAAAATGCTTTATATTCTGAGCGTGTAATATAGTTGATAAGAATTTTAATGATATAGACATGTTTTCGTGTAATTTAAGAACCTTTAAAAAATATGACGAAGCTAACATTATATAATTTTAAATCCCCTATTATTATTGACAATACATCTTCTTTATATTATTATTGACAATTTTGTATTTTTGAAAATGTGTCAGGCCACGCGTACAAGACCCTTAATTTTTTTATCATTATTTTAAGTTATATGAAAGTCTATTAATAGATTATTATTGTAATAGATGAAAATAATCCGTTGAATTTCAACTATAGTTATTTGCTTCTCCTTTTTTTGATTCGATGTAAAGAAGAAAAGAATTCCACATATCGAACCATCATTTTATGACAGTGCAAAAAATGCCCCCACAAAAATTTATTGTTATATTATTGATCTCATGCTGTAGCGTAATTGATAGCTGTTAATTGTTTTATTGTCAGCATGAGCTATACGTTCATGAATTAAAAGAAGTTTACACAGGTTCAGGTGGTTTTATGCTAACCAATTTCTAAACGTTCTCTCCGAACTTAGCCAAAAATAATCAAAGGCAAATTAATCAAGGCCTATTTTATCGACATAATTAATAACAATTAATCCGGTAGGCAACAAACTGGCGGAACTTTACTGATGACCGGCAAACTTCATATAAGATACGGGTTGCCGTTCGTCTGCTGGGGAAATAACTCATCCTCTCGAGTCTAAAGCACCTGTGGAGATGTCGTTAATTCAACACGAATCGTTAAATGAAACGAATAGTCGGTGGGGTGTTCTGCTGTGATATTGTTGGTATGTCAGAAAGAGACTGATCGTTCTGTTCGTGAAGGTAATTTAATATTGAAGATGCTGTTGTTTTTTTCCATTACATTATCTTACGGGGATTCGACACCATCACCAATTTTTTTGGTAATGGTGTAAATATGGTAGGTTGGGTATTCCGGCCCGCAAATTTAGAATAATGGTTAGTTAAAGAATGTTTCGAAAAAGCAAACAATATTTTGATGATTTTATGAGTAAAAATTAAATATTAAATAATAAATATACAACAAAATCTTTTACATCGCAAGGATTATTTGCGTTGTACCTAATTACACTTCCTTTTACCTAACATAAATATTATAATATTTTAAATCACACACAGTCTAAAGTACTACCTTAACGTACTGATTTATTACATCTCAACATTTATTTATTTCTAAACGAACCAACGTATTTTTACCGTAATTGTAGTATTTCGCATTTAGTATTAAAATAAAAAGCTTACGAACGCAACTGGGCCACGAACCCAGGGTTTTTCGTCTTACCGGGACAAGCGTCTTAACTTATTCGGTCACTAACACCTCTTATCTTTAAGCATTTTGTCGATCTCATATTTTAAATATTATCTTCGACAATTTTTTTCTCTTTGGCAGTTTTATAAATGATAACAAATGTTCGAAGAACTGGTTTGTAACCTAGATAGTGTCTCGGACAAAAATATCCGATTTTATTATTTTATATGGACATTTATTGTCCTTTTTCCAAGAGTCTAAATCAAAGATATTGAAATATAAGTAGATGTGCTATCTGCCGTTTTTACTATGTGGGTCTGCGCTTCCGGGTGTCGCCGATATTGTTTACCAATTAACAAATAAACTTAGAACAAATAATTAACGAATAAACCAAACGAACGTTAAACTAAATGAACGAATTTTCTTTTTTTTTCTTTCCTTATTCCAAAAATTATTACAAGTAAAAGAGAATTATTCTTATGTATAATAAAATATTTTATAATTGAAGAACATAATACTAAACAAAAATATGAAAAAGATATTGATAACTTTGGGACTCAAACACACGATCTTCGGTTTTCCGGGAAACAGCTCTACCAACTGAGCTAAGGTATCTGCATCTGATTCGGTAATTTTTAACGGTATCAAACTTCGACTAAGAACTACCAACATTATATTCATTTTCTTTAACGCATATTTTATTGGCTGATATCTTTATGTATCATTGCAAGATTCAAATCCGTACTAAATGCTATCCAGATCGTGTCTGGATAATTTTTATCCATTTTATTTTTAATAACCATCATCTATTGTCTTTTCTGGAAGTCTAGGATGAATATTAATTTTTATTTTTAACTTTACGAGTAAAATCATAAATTGTAATATTTAATTAAATGAAGGCAATATTCGTGAACCTCAATCGGAAACCTGGAGTACCAGAGGTGGCAATATCTTTTTCTGATTTTTCTATCTACAGATTTTACTCATAAAGTTAAAAATAAATATCACCTTCGACTAATTTGTTTCTCATATTTTGGCAGGTCCCTTTTTAAAACGATAACACATGTTCGAAGAACTGGTTTGTAACCTAGATAAAAATATCCGCTTTTATTCATATGGGACACCTATTTACCCTTTTCTAACAGTCTAAATGAATATCCATTTTTTCCATTTTATAACAATGATAAACACGTTTTGACAAGACATTTCACCGGAAGCGCCATCTGAACGCTCAACAGAACCTTGCATTATCAACCTTGCATTATCGCCTGTCGGTAAATGAAACAAATAAAGGGACAGATAGAGGGCAGTAAACATTGAATCTCAATTATAAATAAATGCACTTATAAATAATAAAATATGTTGGTTTGAGAAGCAGTGCTCGAAAGTATCGTTCTTCTTGAAACTGTTAAATAATTGAAAGCATTAAAAAGCTACCCCATAATTTGGAAAGCCCTCCTCTTGTCGGTGCGTCAATAAATAAATCAACAATAAATTGCGGGTCTTCTTCGGTCAGTATTGAAAATGACGCCGTTATTGTGAACGGCTCGAGGAATGTGCAGATAAAAATGCAATTATTATACACTTCGTCTTTCATAAAAGTGCTTGCGATATAAAGGTTTTAAAATAACCCTTTAGCTGGGTCTTAGCTGACTCGGCCACGCGTTGCTGTGGCTAATAAAACACAACGTCATCTACTGGATGGTTATCCAACGTTTATAACCACCGCCGTCTTTGAGTTTATTGCGAAGAGACAGACAGATTTATAACTATTTAAGTTAATAAGGATTAATACTGTATCCGTCTAAATAACTTTTCAATTACCGCAATGAACGTGACCATTTTTTTAGAAGATAGAGTGGGTATGGTAAGCTATCCGTAAAAGATAGATATATGCCTTCGCGGACTTTTTTGTAGATCTATAAAAGAGGAATATCCCACCATGCATTGTTTTGTTTTATCCCAAAAGGATTAGGCAGCGTTTTCGATGAAAGCTACCAGGCGGCATGATTTTTCCGACACTTCTAACAATTATCGTTATGTTTCAACCAATTTACACAAATCTTTGACAAATTACATACCTAAACCTTCCTCACGAAACACTCTATCTATTGGTGAAAACCGCATGAAAATCCGTTCAGTAGTTTTCGAGTTTATCGCGAACAGACAGACGACGCAGGGGACTTTAATTTATAATATGTAGAGATTACTTAATAATAGTAAAAAGATATAACTTCCTCAGGCGTTCATTCAAACACACGCCATATTTTCGTTATTTGTTTTTGGGGTGTTATGGCGTGTTTCGCTACTTCCTTCTTTAGACAACACATTTTTAGACACACTAGCGGATCTGCCGGATCTGCCCTGATGATGGACACTGCAACGATGTCCGAAACGTTGGCTAAAGAAGGAAGTAGCGCAACACGGCATAACACCCCAAAAACAAATAACGAAAATGCTTTTGGCCGTGAAAATCTTAAAACACGCCATATGTTCTCCTTACTCTCTATTCTTCGTTCATTGGTTCTACATGCCCAAGCCACCTTTGTTTTTCTTCTTTTTTACTACTTCAGGGCGCAGAAGGAAAAAAAATCCCTAGGGTATATATCATTTTTAAAGGACGCTGTGATGAATTTCTTTTTAGGGAAAGTAGGAGAGGAAGTTAAAGTATGAGGATCTGTAGGAATCTGTGTTCAAAGTGTCCAGGAATGATGGTCGTATGAATCAAATCCCCCACTGAGGTGCTAAGCGATCGGTTGAGTCCGGCTGGAGAGTTCTAGATTATATCTCCCTCAACCAGTCTCTCCCGAACCGGCCCGCCATACAATAGGTGGTCAAATGCAATTGCCGCCAAGACCTAGCCTAACCTAATGTTAGCACTTGCATACTGCTTACTAACCCCGTATGCATGGACATTGGAGGGTCTAGAGTCGTTCAAATAAATGTAGCTTCGTTCAATTAAAAAAATAGAGTCTTGACGTGTGCGGTGAAGGAGAAAACCATATCTTTCCATATAACGCCGTTGGAAAAGTGGTGGGGTCCTAAAAAAAAACCTAGACAAACCTCACCAAAACCTAGGCACTCCGGCTCACCAAGCGAACCACTTGGGGTGACCTTTGGCAGGGGTGTTGGTTGATACCCATACCCGCCTCCCAAAATTGATCTCTGATTGATCTTACATCTAAGCGTCCCTTTCTTAATCCTATTAACTGCTATTATCAGCCTTGCGTTCATTATGATTATAAATCATTACTATAATTGTAAAAATAGTAAATGATTAATGTCGCTGGTAGAAATAAATGCGATAATATCACGATTTAGATACGTTTGTAAAGAAGGTATTTTGTTCCTAATATGATTGTTTTCTACTCTTCAGATATAGAAAATGCAGTATGCGCAGTATCCAGTGCGCAGTTTCTGACGAACACGGGATGGAGCAGCCTGAGAGAAGAAGAAGACAACGATGTCCCCTTCAGCCTCTACAGAGATGAGGGCAAAACCTTTTTGATGGTAAAAATCATTTACGTTCACTTTGTCATAGCCGATGCACAAATAGGGACTAACGGATTCAAAATTGTGTGAATGTAGACATATTCAAACAAAACACTTATTGTTAACTCATTAAGAACCAAGGTTTTTGATGTTGTCTGTATTTCGGAGAAGTTGAAGTTAGATGTTTGCAAACAATTTTGTATAATCAAGGCTGACTTTTATAAATACTATAAGTGATATTTTTGATTGTGTGTTCAAAGTTAAAATATTATCATTCATCGAAATATAGTATATGTGTATCTATGTTACGGCAATGTCATCTGCAAAACTAACAATGTTATCTGGAATATTAAGACTGCATAAATTGTGTATATAAATTAGAAACAGTATTGGCCCAAGCGTACTACCTTGTGGGATTCCAACTTTGTAAATTTCCCGGAGGTGCATCTGTATTGAACCGAGTGATTCCCGATATCATTGATTGGCTCAATAACTTCAGCAATCCACTTTGAACTTCACAATAAATTTTTTTTATAATGATTCATTCTATGTTAACAGAATGTATTGCATTTTTTAATCCGAATCAGCGTATTAGGTTACTAGTGAACCTATTGAGGAATTCTGATATATACGTATATGCCGGGAAATTAAATTGTTACATAATATTATATGTGTGGATACTTAGTTGAAAACTCTATGATGTTAGTTCAATTAAAACATTAACAACGACGAACCCGATTGAACCTCCTAAAGTCCCTTAAATACTCCCTTGTTTTTGTTATATTATAATACCTGGAATCGTATTTTTTCTAACCAATAAACTTATGACACAAAGCTATAATTACTGTCAAGGCTGCAAATGGAAACTAAGTGGAGACAACTCACAACATTTCCCAAATAAGGATAACTACAATTTGTGAGGCGGGTAATCATTGAAAAACAAAAATCTTTGCCATAGGTCACCCCGAATGGTAATGGTTCACTTCGTTTTGTAATTAAGCAGAGGTGCTAGGTTCATGATTGTGTTTGTCCAGGTCTTGTCAACTGCGTGGATTAGGCGAAGCCAGTTGAGGGAGATCCTTTGACATCCCGATTCCTAAGGAATTAATTTTGATTTGTTGATTCCTGGCGAACATTGCTAAGTTTGCTTCTAAGAACTTGAAACTTGCTACGTGGATTATCGCCAAGCGGCAAAACAATGTATACATACCATAAAACCAAAACCAACATAGAATATTATAATACTGACCAGGTATACCTCACAGACTTTATCCTTAAAGGAAGCGCCAATTCCGGACGGGATAAGATCCCGCCGAGAATGTCTGTGAACCCTTTAGTTCTCAGGGATTGGATCTTAAACCATAATATGTGTCAGGCTATAAAGAGTGGTGTGCAGGGATAATAATTAAATACGGAGATTAAGAGAGTTAAACCATAAAATTATAAATAACAGAACATATAACGAGGCCTAACTCGACAGGTAGTTATATAATATTACAATGGACTTACCCCCCACGGAACCGAACTTTTTTTCTAAAAGAACTATAGATAGCTAATTGTGAAACGACCGACTAGTAGCTGCAGGCAGCATTTCCACCTGCAGGGTGCCGAGAAGCTACCGCCGGGGCCAGGACATTGAATCAGTTCCGCCGTCTAGTGAATGTCATCAAGCGGCCTTTTGCCGCGTCCAAATTAACCAGGAACCTCGCCGGGAGATGCTTCCAATGATGTTAGTATAGCTTGTGGTGGTGCCTACCCTCAGGCCAGACGAGTGTCAGGTCGGCAAAAATTACTTCCGCGACACAAAGGACTGTGGATTACCTCACGGACAATCAGGGCACAGATAATCATTGAATTAGGAACTCTGTCCTAAATAGGATCGGTTGATTTAACACGGATTATACGCTCGGACTTTACGGTTCATCGCATGGCCGCCCGAATAGGTTTCCTTTATAGAATGACGACTTTTCCCTCTAATGGGTTTCCAAATTTCACCGATCACTCATAGACGTACTCGCCGTAAACTTAAACGCCCGGCATTTCCGAATAAAAGGGATTTTTTTTATCCCGAACAAATTCAACTCTACATAAACTCCGTGACTGTCGCCTGAGTAGGAAACGGGCCCATCTCTCCGTTACCTACCCACACAAAAAGTGACGTATTTCTCCGGAACTGATGATACAGGTGTCGCTGCACGGCGTAGACAAAACCAGAGCTGGCACTCTAATAAATAATAGGCTAGTTCCTACCTAGTGATTATTTCGACGGGTAGAGATGTCAGGATGCAGTACAAATGATAAAATTATTAATAATTATATTTAAAATAATAAGGATTGCACTGCATCATAACAAACTGATTCCAAGAATCTCAAGGCGGCCGGCGTAGTCCAGCGGAAAGGCTCTTGCCAATACATACATTTTATTCGATTAATTTGTGTTATTTCACAATTTATTCATTTAAAATAATATATAATATATTTGCGGCACGTTCCAGAGAAGATACTCTCAGTGTCGCTCTGGTGTAAGACCACCATTTAGAATTGAAACGTTACTTGAAATGGCTTTAGCCGTGTTCAGTGACCAGATCTGAATAGCCAGATACTTCCCACGTTCCTCTTCCCAATCTCCTTCCCCTACCCACTACCTTCAGTCTCACAACACACCCCAATTGGGGATGCCATAGTCTCACTGGCTCCAGACGGGAGTAGTTGGGACTCTTGTGCGGTATTCATACAAAAAAAAACTCAAAAAGAACAATGTTCGAGTTTCCTTCGTCGATCTAAAATTAATGATTTCATTTCAAAACACAAAAAATTTAATCTGTAATGGCTCATTCGGTAAATGCACCACTCCACGGTACAGCGCAGGTCCCGAGCTCGAGTCTTTTTTAAATTTTCTTTTTTTTTTCTTTTTTCATATTCTTTGAAGATTGTTATTATTCTTTCGATAATTAATCACTGTATACATTTATATATAATTATACATATTTATTATTTTTTAATTTTTTTATTATTCTTAAAAATACCCTCTACACATCATCCACAAAGATGACAATACAAAGGCCCTGAGGGAAACTGGTTTTCTCAAGGGCTACCGTGTAGCTACGGTAAAAAAACAGAGTTCTTCCGGATGCAAGCAGTTGGGAAAATTGTTCGATATCACTAAAAATAATGATCTTTTACGAAGAAACGTCCATGTCTGTTTTTTAGTTCAGCTTCAAATCTGCCTCAAGAGTGGAGTCCCATTCTTATATTAACACTTTTATGTTTTGTTGGGCTTGTCTAGGGCTATAATAATGATGATAGATATTTTTAAATGGTTATATTGTATTTTTCCAGTGGCGCGGCAGCGAAGTCAGCCGGGAGCGCCTGACGGGGCGAGCCGTGCTGGTGCGACTGGCGTGCTGGGTGGGCACGCGCTTGCTACTGCCCTGCGCGGCCTTTAGAGTCTCGGGCACTTCTCTTGATGCAAGGAATGGTAAAAAACACTAATTATATACGTAATTTATTTTCCAATTGTCAATATTTTAAATGCAGGTTTACATATAATCAATTTTCTTCATAAAAAGACAATAAATTAAAATAAGAGTCGAAAAAAGCGTAAGGCCAAACCAATATCTAGATAAGTTTCATCTTTCGGTTAAAGGTTTTGACATGTTCAATGATTTAAATGTAATGATAGCTAAAAGTTTCGCCGTTTCACGTGGGTTATGCCTGAATGTCGTGAACTCCAAATTTAAGTACGTGGAAAATAGAATAATATTATTATAGTAGTTTTATGGTGGATATACATTAGATAACTATGTAATGAAAAAATATAAGTAAATAAAATGCACACTACAAATAGTCTTATGTTTGATCACAAAATTATTGGTATTTTGTCGGTTTTTTATATCCTACCGGTTTCGTGTTTATCTTAGCTTTATCAGAGATATACAGGGTGTCCGGGGGTAAAGTGCATTAACTTCGGGAGGTGATTCTACATTATGGTAAGAGTAAAAAAGATAAATAACTTTTTCTGAAATTCCAATTTTTTTCCCACACAAAAAGAGATACCAACTAAAAATCCTTATTGTAAGGAAGCACTTACCCAAGTTAACTTGCCGGGCGCATTTGTTGCAATGTTGCTTGGTGTGATTTGGCCTGAATCCATGGAAACCGTTTGTAAACAATAACAAGACCGAGAATTTGATGTTTATACAGATCGTATGTTCTAAAATAAATGTAAAAAGATAACTGCACTTAAATAACAATTGAAGACACGCTTTTAACGATTAAATTGTTATAAATTAATTGAAAACTTGACTAATATCATCGCTTTTAACTAGTTTTACAAATTTTTAAAATGTCCACCTTCAGCTTGTAAGCAAGCATGTAAACGTAAAGTAATATTATTATCAATTCGTACGTTGTGGCGTATTTCATTAATGAATATCTGCTTGTTCTTTGTTGGTAAAGTAAGGCATTGACCTAATAATTCAATAACAAAATTACGCAGTATTGGCACAATAATTCAATGATAAAATTACGCACAAATAAACACCATTTTTATAGCTAGGTAGGTTAGACATGTCTACAACTAAGTAAACAAAAGTAAGTCTGAAAAAAACACGTACTGTATGAAGTTGTTCCTTTAAGTCAGTCTTAATAAATACACACTAGATAAAGACACATTAAATCAACAAGTTTTGACTAACAACAATAAAGTTTTTAAAGTGAAACACTACTAGGTACGCGAATAAAATTATTACATTCGAATTCAATACTGACGCTGAGCGCTTGGAGTGGGGATTCGGCAACAGTGTAAAATAATAATGCCTATCGCACACGCCGCTCTAATTTTATCTTTTTATCAGAAAACTACCCCTAAAAGTTGAAATTTCGAAAAAAGTTATTTATATTTTTTACTTGCACTATCATGTAGGATCACCTCCCGAAGTTAATGCACTATACCCCCGGACACCCTGCGTATTAATTAACCCGTGAAATATTGTTAGTAATAATAAAACGCCAAGTAAAAGTTTATAATGAAATATATTGTCTCCACGGTAAATGTCGATGGTTCGGTCAAGTCTCGCCAACCCGCAGGAGTTAGTAGTCAATCCCTTCTTTACCGCCCGCAGTAACTGGAATAGGTTCCCTGTTGGCCGCCAGAGACACATTAAGCAAGTCTGGCGGCGGATGAGCAAACCAAACGTGCCAATCAGCAATATTTTAAACTGCCAACAGTATAGACTTTGAACCAAAGAAGGTATGCATAAGACACATTTAGAAATGGTGGTAAAATTTTTGAGATCTTTCATAACTCCTAGATAATTAAAAAAGTGTCAATTCGTAACCCAGAGGTAAAAAATGTAACAGCAAGTACAAATGCTTTTTTTTCGACCTTGTTTAGTTAAAATCCTGGCAATGTTTGATTGAAAATACTTAGGTGCACATGGTAATGTTTTTGAAATGTTTCACTTAATAGAATTGTCTTGACGTTTTTACAATTCCAGACATGACAGAGGTGTTCTTCTCCTTTGGTGCCGCCCCATCCGAGACTGATCGCGCACCTTGGGTCACCGGTCCCGGCATGGGTGCGCCTCTGCTCTTATGCGCGCTTGTGGCAACCCTGCTTTATGCCGGGGCGCTGCTAATGTATCTGAGAGCCAAGCGCAGGATGCTGCCTCCTAGGGCTGCGCTAAAGCTGGATGATGACCCTGAAATGGATATGGTAATGATTCTATTATATTAACTATAAAATATTTAAATTGTACACGTGTATGAAACCAAAGATTCCGACCGCCATTTGAAAAAAAGATTTTGAAATTTTGGGAAGTTTTTTTTATTTTTACATTACAATTATTTTTACATTAAGTGACAACTACGCTTATAATTCATTTGCCAATAAATTGTGCGCGCATTTTGATTTTTTTCGTTATCAGTAATTTTAGTTAGAAAAACGTATTGGGGGTCGTCCATTAATCACGTGAGGCTCGAAGGGGGGAAGGAGGGGGGGGGGGGGGCAACATTAATATCCCTCTGGAAATTTTTATCACAATGCTTAATTTTCTAAATTTTAATCAGATTTTACCTGCATTTAAAGATAACATTCTGAAAATTTCAATATATTTTGTGCTAAAAAAATACACGTGATTTTGGGTAGAGGGGAGGAGGGGGAAGGTAGTCTAAAACCTTACCACATATCACCGGAGGGGGGGGGGGGGGGGGAGGGGGGGGAGGGGGGTTAAAAAGTTGCTAAAAAACATCACGTGATTAAAGGACGACCACTATGGTGAGCCATTTTTAAACTTTTAAAGTTTGCATTCAAAGTTTTTATACGTAAAAATTACATGGTTATTTTTAATAATACAATTTGAAAGCGTATTTCATCACCTTCCGAAAATAGTTTCTAGTTTTTGGGAACGTTCACAAATACTCCCTTTATTTGAATTTTATTGGAAAGCGGAAATTCGCCCAATATTTGAATATTTTCTGTACATCAGAACAGTTTTGCAACTCGCTCTTGTGCCCAACAACTGCGTTGTGCAATAGTTTTCCGACTTATGTGTATCTTCCGGTTCCGCGACTTTTCATTCCGCGACAAAATACCCCCGACTAAATATCCTCCGACAAAATATCCTCCGACAAAATATCCTCAGACAAAATATCCTCCGACAAAATATCCTCTGACAAAATATCCTCCGACAAATTATCCTCCGTAAAATATCCTCCGACAAAATATCCTCCGACAAAATATCCTCCGACAAAATATCCTCCGACAAATTATCCTCCGACAAAATATATCCGACAAAATATCCTCCGACAAAATATCCTCCGACAAAATATTCTCAAACAAAATATCCTCCGACAAAATATCCTCCGACAAAATATCCTCCGACAAAATATCCTCCGACAAAATATCCTCCGACAAAATATTCTCCCACAAAATATCCTCCGACAAAATATCCTCCGACAAAATAGCCTCCGACAAAATATCTACTAAAACCGAACCTAACCTAACCTAACAAAAAAATGGGACAAAAGTAATACAGACATCCTGTAAAGACAATAAATTTTAAACGCACCAGATTTAAATGTCCGGGTTAAATTTTCCCCACAGGAAAAACTAAACCCTTTCACACACTTCCCCAAATGATCATCTAGTCAATACAAGCTATGCAATTGCACTATATAAGTATTATAAATACAAAACAATACAAGAACAACATGTCAACCTATCAGAGACCAAATGGGAAAATAATTCACCGAATCACGATATTTTCATATCAGAGGGTTCGGTTCTGTGGAATTCCTAATTGAACCTTTAAATCCTACTGATCCCTCAATATAAATATTAAAAAAATCTTTTGTAATACTACATGTATTTAAAATGACCGATTTTTGCATTTTTATATATAAATTCTTTGACAAGTCTAATATACCTAAATTTTAAATCGGAGACCTAGGTATAATGCCAGTAGCCGAAATAACAAATGGTAATTTATTTAATATTAATATTTATTTTTTTTTATCTTTAGTATTTTTGTCCCATTTTCTATTTGAACAATAATTTATTGTCTCTACCGGATGTCTGTATCATTTTTGTCCCACTTTTTTGTTAGGTTTAGGTTAGTTTGGGTTAGTTTTATAGATTTTTAAATAAATGAAGATAATATAAGCGAAACTCATTCGAAAATCTGGAAACAGAAAAATCAGAAAAACATATTGACACCTCTGGGACTCGAACCCAGGACCTCTTGCTTTCCGGGCAAACGCGCTAACCACTGCGCCACGGTGTCGATATGAAATTCGGTCATGTTTAACTGTACCATACTTCGACTAAGAACCACCTACATTATCTTCATATTATTGGCAACTATCTTTATGTATTATTGCAAGATTCAAACCCGAACTAAATGCTCTCTAGATAGTGTCTAGATAATTCTTTATCCATTTTATTTAATATGCGACATCTATTGACTTTTCTGCAAGTCTAGGATGAATATATATATATTTTTTTTTTTTGACCATGACCGAATTTCATATCGACACCGTGGCGCAGTGGTTAGCGCGTTTGCCCGGAAAGCAAGAGGTCCTGGATTCGAGTCCCAGAGGTGTCAATATGTTTTTCTGATTTTTCTGTTTCCAGATTTTCGATTGAGTTTCGCTTATATTATCTTCATTTATTTAAATATTACAATTTGAGGTTTTTCTCATAAAGTAAAAAAAAAAAAAATTTTTATAGATATTTTGTTGGGGGACGTTTTGTCCCTATCTTCCTTCCTACAACTTGGGTCGCTTCAAGAACCAGGTCAACCAACACGTTCCGTTCTTTAGAAAGACCCTTCACACAGCACCCCTAAAATGACATACGTCCCGAGTGAATTCTCAGGGTCTTCTTTATTTAATTAACATAAAAGTGCTATAAATTTAAGGAAATTCACTTAAATTGTAAAATACCTCAGGTATACTTTTTACAATGTGACCTAGTATGTATGGGTTCTATTACATTATTTATTTTCACACAACCAATAAAACAATAAATCATTACAATCTTGTGATAATATGTTATTTATGAAAGAAATTATCTCTTTATCGGCTATTATAGTCCCAAACAAAGCACATTTAATATTCAGCCTTTTTGCCTTCAGGCGCGAAGAAACTAGTGTTCCGTATAGTTGTTTATG
Organism: Limnephilus rhombicus; assembly: GCA_929108145.2. Lineage (NCBI taxonomy): Eukaryota > Metazoa > Arthropoda > Insecta > Trichoptera > Limnephilidae > Limnephilus > Limnephilus rhombicus. The sequence goes on from OV815283.1 coordinate 45,635,002, forward strand.
GAGACTACAATAATATCGTAAACAAACGATTGTCTTTTTTAATGACTTGTATTTGTTAATATAAAGTAATAAATCAATTTCACTTATGCAAATCAGTCAGTTATCTATAATATCTATGGTTTAGTTAGATGTATGCAGAAAATAAAATTATAAGCTACCATACACGTGGTTTTTTTTTATTTAAATTTATTTCTGTTGAGATTTTTGACCGTTTTACGCTCCTTTTCTGAAATCTCTTCTCTACATCTCTACACCTTCTCTTCTCTACATATTATAAATTAAAGACCCCCGCGTCATCTGTCTGTCTGTCTGTTCGCGATAAACTCGAAAACTACTGAACGGATTTTCATGCGGTTTTCACCAATAGATAGAGTGTTTCGTGAGAAAGGTTTAGGTATGTAATTTGTCAAGGATTTGTGTAAATTGGTTGAAGCATGATTGTTAGAAGTGTCGGAAAAAGTCAAGCCGCCTGGTAGCTTTCGTCGAAAACGCTGCCTAATCCTTTTGGGATATAACAAAACCATGCATGGTGGGATATTCCTCTTTTGTAGATCTACAAAAAAGTCCGCGAAGGCATATATCTATCTTTTACGGATAGCTTACTATACCTATTCTATCTTCTAAAAAAATGGTCACGTATATTGCGGTAATTGAAAAGTTATTTAGACAGATACAGTATTTAATCCTTAGTAACTTAAATACGTCAGTCACCCCAAGCATTTCATGCATATTATTATAATCTTTCACACCATCTCTACGTATTATAAATTAAAGTCCTCCGCGGCATCTGTCTGTCTCTTCGCGATAAACTCAAAGACGTCGGTGGTTATAAAGGTTGGATAACCATCCAGTAGATGACGTTGTGTTTTATTAGCCACAGCAACGCGTGGCCGGGTCAGCTAGTGAATATTATAATTTTATAAATTTAAAACATTTATCTACTTATTTAGTTTTCAACAAACTGTATTTTCTAAGAGTTTCAAACTTTTATCTACTTATATAGTTTTCATCAGACTGTATTTTCTATGGTGGACAAACTTTCATCTACTTTTATAGTTTTTATCAGACTGTATTTTCTAAGGTGTTCAACTTTTATCTACTTATATAGTTTTCATCAGACTGTATATTCTATAGTGGACAAACTTTTATCTACTTTTATAGTTTTTATCAGACTGTATTTTTTAAGGTGTTCAACTTTTATCTACTTATATAGTTTTCATCAGACTGCATTTTCTAAGGTGGACAAACTTTTATCTACTTTTATAGTTTTTATGAGACTGTATTTTCTAAGGTGTTAAACTTTTATCTATTTAATACTAGCTGACCCGACGAACTTCGTACCGCCTCAGAATCAATAGCTGTTGAATTAAATTTAGTGTTTTTATTTAGTTAAAAATTACGCAATGAAGCAATTATCAATGCGCAACTGTCCGTGTTTTGTTTTTGTCAGTATCATTGATGGCGTTGTGTACGGTATATATTTTTGTGATTTTCTTACTTTTACAATTACTTACGGGAATTCGGGAGGCGGATATGGGTGCCGCCGCCCCGGGAACCATTTATTGAATAACCAACACCTCTGCCATAGATCACCCCAAGTGGTTCGCTACGTTTGGTGATTTAGCAGGGGTGCCCGGGTTCATGAGGTGACTTATGTCCGGGTCTTGGCAGTTGATTCGCCTGCCCACCTGCTGCGTGGCGGGCCGGATCGAGAGAAGTCGGTTGAGGGAGGCCTTTTGACCTTTCCAGTCGGACTCTCTCGACCCATTGCCTTGCACCACAGTTGGAGGGATGGATTCATACGTCCGTCACTCCCGGACACACTGACCCCCAGATTCTTACCCACCCCTCATACCTTTTTCCTTCCCAGTACTTTCTATCCTACCCATTCCTTATAAAGATCCTCCATACAGCATCCCCTAAGATGACATAGGTCCTGAGAGAAATTATTTTCCTCAGGGCCTCCTGTGTGGAGCTTATGTAAAAAAATGCGTTTCATTTCAGAGATTTATTATAATTATTGTATTTTTCCTTTGGAGGTGTGCAGACATACGTTCACCATTTGTCTCATTTTCGACTATTGACATTGAGTGTGTAAGAAAGAAGGGCAGCATTATATGATTAAAAACAAATGCACAACAATAAACGCATTGACATTTGACGTTTTTGAATGTTTGGAATTCATGCACAGTTCAATATTATACCCCTCACAATATTGCTGCAGTTCTTTCAAAATAGGAGAATTCGTTCCATACAAAATGTACGGGGAAAATAATTTTCTTTATAACTATTTATTTCGTTACCTTTTGTGATGTTTTAACAGTTATTATCCTATCCGTGGTGGAGACAAATCCAACAAATCAAAGATCATCAAAATCAGCCCAGCCGTTCTCGTGTTATAAATAGTGTAACTAACCCGACTTTGTTTTATATATTAAGATTATTGTAGAAAGCAATCACTTTGTGGTTTGACATATTTAATAAAATAAAATACTTTTTTGTTTAAAACCACGAGAGTTAGTAATTTATGAACCGACCGGTTTCGCTTTATTAAAGCTTCGTCAGGGTACAAATTAATACAATAAATAATAATTAATAAATCTCGTGGTTTTAAACAAAAAAGCATTTTATTTTATTTTAACTATTTATTTAGTTTTCATCACACTGTATTTTCTAAGGTGTTCAACTTTTATCTACTTATATAGTTTTCATCAGACTGTATTTTCTAAGATGGACAAACTTTTATCTACTTTTATAGTTATTATTTTTAATTTATAAACTAACGTTTAGACAAGATTTTTATGCATAGCACAAAGGGTAACAATTATTATAAGCAATAATTATCAGCCTGAAACACTCATCAACATTGAAAAATCTTCCGAGAAAAGATACTTGCCGCCAACGGGACGGCGGCAAGTATCTTTTCTCGGAAGATTTTTCAATGTTGATGAGTGTTTCAGGCTGATAATTATTGCTTATAATAATTGTTACTTTTATAGTTTTTATCAGACTGCATTAAGGTGTTAAACTTTTATTTACTTATTAAGTTTTCATCACACTGTATTTTCTAAGGTATTAAAACTTTTATCTACTTATTTAGTTTTCACCACACTTTATTTTCTATAGTTGTTATAGTTGTTAACATTTTTATCTACTTATTAAGTTTTTATCAGACTAAGATGGTTTTTGGCAAAGATCAATGAAATTTATTTTTTCCATTATAGGGATCAAAAAAACATATCGCTTTTATATAATTCTGGTGAATTTTTGCCCGGTTTTACCAGGGTAATATAACTTTCAAAAATATATTTTTTTTTGATCAGTCTACTCGTTATTAAAAATGTTAAGTTAAATGTCGTTATTAAAAATGTTGCTGAACACAAGCAACTGCTTTATTAGGAGAGCGATTGAAATATTGTTGTTATATAATGTTGTAAAATTGTAATTAAAATAAATGATTCAGAGAATAATAAAAAAAAAATGTTGAGAAATGAGAAAGGATAAAATATGACGGTGGTATTTTTCTAGACAATTAAAGCAAGGATTATTTATTTTTGGGGTATTATCTCTAGTTGCGCTTCCTCCTTCTTTAGCCAACGGTTCGAAAAAAAAAACGGAAAGATTTGTGGAGGATTTGGATAAAGAAAATCTCCTATCCTTATAATTCAAAGCTTTATAACTTGAGATGAAAATGATAAAGTTGAAAATGGATGCCTTGAAATTCCAGACAGAAGTAGATTTGACAAATTTCATAAGGCCGGAGATCACCACCCGAGAGTTTTTAGTGCTTCGTGCAATCAGATTTGAGAAATTTATTCTTCCTTTTTTCGTTCTCAATTTTTTTTTTTACATGAATACCGCACAAGAGTTCCAACTACTTCCGTCTGGAGCCAGTGGGACTATGGCACAACATACCCCAATTGGGGTATGTTGTGAGGCTGAAGGTAGTGGGGAGATAGGGAAGAGGAAGGTGGGGAAGTACCTGGCTATTCAGATCTGGTCACCAAACACGGCTAAAACCATTTCAAGCAACGTTTCAATTCTGAATGGTGGTTTTACACCAGCATAGCGATTGCGTATTTTTTGTGACATCGTTATTGGATAACGACGTTATCTTTTGACAGATTTGTGTGATTTTTACGTCACATATTTTAGTTTAAATCGATTTAAACATGAATTCCTGCAAGTACGCATGATTATTTACTCATTTAATGTACGTTGTACATAGAAAACGCAAATAACAGTCATAAAAATTACACAAATCTGACAGGAGATTACGTCCGTTATCCAATAGCGATCTTACAAAAAATACGGAATCGCTAGGCAGGGCGATACTGAGAGTATCTTCCATGAGTATCTTCTATTAGATATAAGGTACCACTTTCATTGTTTTTTAATCTTAAAAAAATAAGAGAATTTTTACTAATAAATTTAAATAACGATTTAAATGTAGATAAGTACCATTCTATATTTTCCGCCAAAAAGACATGCTCGTTTTTGTTAGTAAATATGGCGCCGTTGATGTCACGCCAGCAAATATCATGATAGCCGTCTTACCAGTCAGTAGCATTTTCTACATAATAATGACGATGTAGCCTGTTTGAATGTCCGGTTTTAAATCAATAATTTTGAATAAACATAAAGATATTTAGAATGAGATACGATTTTAGATTTTCACGGTCAAAAATATTTTTGTTATTAGTTTTTGGAGTATTATGCCGTGTTGCGCTACCTCCTTCTTTAGCCAACGTTTCGGACAGCGTTGCAGTGTCCATCATCAGGGCAGATGTGTAATAGTTAGGCGTGATGTTTGTACTTATCTACTTAGGAGCGATATCGTGTCGCCAGCTCATGTTTTTTAATGGCTAAATGCAAAAAAAATATGCTGAAGTATATTGTAGCGCCAGCTCGTAGAGGAGTGGTCCTAGCGATAACAAAAATATTTAGAATGATGTCACAATTAGATAAAATTACTTTCTATTACCATCCGTAGATTTTTAACGTATTTACGGTATTTTAGTCCCCATATCCTGAGAACTAAGCTACCACAATTCACTTCCAAGTGACTTTTTAAATTTTTAATATATTGGCGTACAGAGCTCCGGGCCAAAAAGGCCCCTTCTATAATAATATCATCATGGTTTTATAATATATATCTTTTCCACCTCTTTCTCTGTCTGTCCCTGGGTAGCTATTTGTATAAATATTTACCGAATTGGATAAATAAATTTCTATGTAATTCCCAGCCCAACACAAAGACGAATCCTCTCCACTCCCTGGACGTCTTCCTGACGGAGTCCAGACACTCTTCCTGCGACGGCGTACTCAGCGAAAAGGACGACTCTATCTCCAGGGCCTACTCCTCGCAGTCGTCCTCTAGAACTGACTCGCTGAACGAGAGGTCCAAGGACGAGGACGATCAAGCGGTCGAAGAGGTTGAGCAGTTCGACGAAATAAAGGTGATTATTTATATTTTATAAAGTTCCTTACGCAGACCTCGCGTAATTTCTGTTTCATATCTCAACCAATGGGAGCCTTTAAAAGTGACATCATTATCAAAGCGGCCGATGAGCGCAGTTGATGCGTCGCAGGTGTAATAATCGTCATTTCCGTTTCATCCGAAATCCAATTCACAGCGGGGCTAAAGAAGTTTTACTCCAAAAAGCATGTTTCTTAATTTCTCTTATTTAATAAATGAAAAACCAATATTTCATCTGAAATCATAAGATTTGTTAGTATGTAATCAGATACCCACCCACTTTATTATAAAATAATAATGACAACAATATTTTCAGATTTGTATAGCGTTGTTTTTGTGAAAAATCACCTTAAGGACGCTATAAACATTTTTTTTTTACATTAGCTGAGGAAAATAATTTCCCTCTGGGCCTATGTCATAATTGGGGTTGCTGTGTGGAGAGTCTTTTGGGAAAGGAAGGAGAGAAGAAGTTCTGGAAAGGAAAAGGGTATTAGGGGTAGGCAGGTATCTGGGGGTCAGTGTGTCTAGGAGTGACGGGCGTATGAATCCATTTAACAGCCTGTATATAAACCATATTTCAAGGAAACTTGATTTTTATTTCAAATAAATAATTATGCAATTTGTCCAAGAAACGTCACTATCTCAAAGTGACGTTTCTTAAATATTTTTTCAAACTTTCTTTATTCAGGTAGGTATCATGTTCAAAAAATGCGAACAAAAAATCCCAAATATACACCACGCATTTGAAAAATAATATTTACTGAAACATCGAAGCGGCCACCATCTTAAAACGGAACCGGAAAGTACAAACAAATTTGAAAAAAATGCTGAATAGACGAGTTAAAACATGAGTTCGCTATGCTTTGTCAAAAAAATGAACAGTTCCCAAATGCAACCTCAATAAATTCTAGCAGATCAGTTGAGCTGCAAACGAGAAAAACTTGTTTATATCTACTTTAGAATGTAAGGAACAGCGGTTTTAAAACTTTTTAGAGGCGTGACTCTCTTTTAATAAAAAAATCACTACCCTTAGCCTTTTTTATTTGTTTAATCAGTGATGATCAACCTTTTAGCCGGAGGGCAGTTTTATCCATTTTCAGTATTTGCGGGGGCCGCGGGTACATACCGCTTGACATGGTTAAACTTGCAGTCAGTGGTATCGCAAAACTATTTTAATTTTGTAAAACGAATTTTCTAATAAAACTATCAAAGAAATCACAAATAAAGTGCCGTAAGCGAAAACAGCATTATATTCTCAAAGTAAAAACAATAAATGATTTCAATTGTTATATTTCTGAAATAATAAAGAACATATAAAACGAATTTGAAATTTCCGAAGACTTATTCAAAACAGACAGACAAAAGTTTTTCGCGAAAAGAGAATTTTTCTTTGCTATAGTCAAACCAATGTTGATTTATTATGGTTTGGAAAGCACAATATTTGGTCAAGAAAATTTTTGGCATTTGGGGCCATTCATTCAGTACATAAGACGATTTAGGTGGGAGGGCTGTCGACCATGTCTTATTTTTTCTTACAAGGGGGTGGGAGGGAGTCTCGATAGTTCTTACGTAAGATCACAAAAATGCGCAAAGTTAAAATTATTAGTACCTTTGTAAGTATTAATAAACATTTCTAAAAATTGTTACTTTTGAAAATTAACATTAAAACAAACCAAACGTGTATTCATTTTTTTATTTAGATTCTGACATAATAAATATTAAACAGAGGGGGAGGGGGTCGGCCTATTCATATTTTTTCTTATAATAGGGGGGGAGAGGGGTTTGAAAACTAGCAAAATTCGTCTTACGTAATAAATGAATGGCCTCTTTTATAAAATGTAAGATTTTGAAATGCATCAAACATATAAAAAGTACTGCATGGTTCTGTATAAGAATCTGAAGTTGATGTCAAAAGTTAACCTATCTTAATTAACCGCGAAATTCTGTCTTTTTGATTTAACTTGGTTGCCCATCACTGTCCGTAAATGTGTGCATGATTCAAAAATATCATACTTTGCACAAGCCCACTTTTCTTCCTTCGTTGCGAAATACAGAAACGAAACACAGAAATAAACTGAAATTGGACGATTACCTCATACTCTTTCTCTCGTTGCTTTAATTTTTAGGTATTAATTGGGTACAATTTTTCCATCAGTGACCTACTTTTGTAAAATTACAACCATTGTTTTCTTACTAAAAAGTAAAGTAAAAAATATTTTTTTATGATGTATCGCGACCCCCACTTTGAAACCATTGGTATAGAACATGATTTAAATGATTATTTTTGCTATCCATAAATAAGCCAAGCTTTGTGCTTATTGATATCCAACGTGGGTTCCTTCCCAAACCGCTTTTTATCCAGTTTCCTACAGGAACTGTTTCTATTATTTTCAGATTTTTATGCACTACTGCTAGGAATTTATAAAAAAAATGCATTGCAAAAAACCCGTAATATTTTTTAATGGATTACCTCATGGATGCTGCTTTGGACCGCTATTAAACCTGAATTAATAATGATTAACGTAAGAAGAAAAAAGGCTGAATAAATGCATAAGAGTAAGAAAGAGTTATGAGCGACTTTGCATTTTAAATAATTTAATGCTAAAAAGCTTTAATTGAATGCAGAGATTTATTTTGAGCTTGAATACTGGAATTTATGTGATTCTATTACATTATATGCGCCATTTTTGAACCCAGGACGACCTTGATCATCACGGTATTAATTACTCGCTTCTTTTAATGAAACTGTTTTAGGCAACATGAATATAATGGCTTCAAAAAATTGTGCCAAATTATTTGGTTTCTAGTTATTATTCAAACATACGGTTGAAGTGCAAAGCTGTTTTCTTCGATATTTTCGGACTGAGAAAAATGAAATATATTTTGTAAATTCTCCAACCATTATCAAAGTTTCGTGTCATTTACCATTGTTAAGAAAATCAGTATCTATTGTAAGGTACATTTAATTTCCTAAATATATAGACCTAGTATATAATATATTTATATATATTATGGATTATATATTTATACATAAATATAAAATACGTATCCATTATTTGGGCCCCCTCTGAACAAAACCATATCCTAGAAATAGAAAGAGTACAAAAAAGGTTTATGCAAAACCTGTACATGAGGGAATATACATACTACCCATTCCTGTATCCATCGTTGTTCTTTACAGGAATGCTCGATCTTAATACCTTAGAAGCCCGCCGAAAATTTTTTTTAAAGCTGATCTCCGGTACCTGAATCCACCTATGTCGAAGGAGATTAACCTACATGTCAATAACGCGTATACTCGTGGGAGATCCCACGCACTTTTTTATGCTCCGAAAGCGAGAACTTCTTCCTTTCAGAATGCGCCATTAAACAGAGCAATTCAACTGCTTAACGATTCTGCATTGAGCATCGACATCTTCAATGTTACCTATAGATTGTTCAGTAACTATCTTTTGACATACGTCACAATATAGTGAAACTGCCCCCATGCGCTTTTTTTCTTCTTTTAAATTTTGTAATCTTCTACGTAATAATTTGGTGTATAACTGTTTTATGAAGAACCTGAAAAAAAATTAATTCCAACCCCCTTTTTGGGATTGTCGTATAATTACAATAATTTTATTAAAATCGTATATCGAAGTCGCCCGACCCCGAAAGATGACTTTGGTCAACATGTTTTAATTTTTTTGACTCCCCAAAATTATTTGAATAGTGGGAGGGGTAGATTCATTTCACGTCCGTCATTCCTGGATACAATGACGTCCAGATTCCTTCCCACCCCTCATACCTTTTCCTTTCCAGAACTTCTTCTCCTCCCCTTCCCTAAAAATACCATCCACATAATATCCCCAAAATGAAAAAGGCCCTGAGGGAAATTGTTTTCACCAGGGCCCCTAAGTGGAGAAAATGTTAAAAAAATGCGAATAACATGACTATTTCTATTGGAAACTCCATAAAATAGTTATTTCGATGTCCCCTAAAAACAAACCTAAAAATATTAATTGTATTTTAACTTTTCAGTCATCTACCACTGCGGTGACCGTCCACCGAGTGACCGCGGCCTCCTTGCATCCTGGGCCTCTGCACATAACCCAGGTGGAACGCAGGCCAGAGTTGCACGTGGCCATATTGGACGAGGCCGAAAATACCAAGGTCGAGAGGACCTCGGCCCTACCCCCTCCGGGCAACATAAGGAAGAAGCTGTATTTTAATCCGGCGTTTTTGGAACCGCAGATGTTGAAGGTAATATTTATTTTTAAATTTATTCATCTCCGCCATCGGATACACCTGGACATCTCTAGGATGTCTGCCTCCATTTCCTAGAAAAGCGGCGTCTGCCTCATCACCAGCCGGTTAATTCCGAATTCTTAATTTGTAATGTTCTTCCACTTGTCTGCATTTATCGCAACATCTTGTACAATTGAGAGTGTAAATGAAATTGACAGCATTGAAAACACATATTAATGATTCAATTGCTGAACGGTGCGATAAAGTTCCAATCATGTACTATACTTCTGTAAAAAAATGCCTTAAACTTTTGATCTAACTCCGTGGTGTAACTGAATAGTGTTACTTTGTTGTTAGTGAGTGGAATAATAATGACTTTATCTTATTTAATGGAGTAGGTGCCGCTCGCAGAAGTAACTACTTACCTGTAATAATTGTTTTGAGTTGTATTGTTATGTTTACAAGCTTTGAACTTGGTGGGGCGAAAGGCCAAAATGGCTGCGAAAATTTCAAATTCGATCCGTTCGCAAGCGGGTGCGTGTGCGTGTGCCAAATAAATAACAATTCACCGAGTAACTGCAATGAAGGAAGGGTAAAATGGAGTGCCTAAAAACTTACCACTGCACTTTCTATCGTCAATTCCAGGCCACTGGGTTTGTCTCTTATAACTTATTATAACTGCTAATCAGTTCACAAACAACATTTCCTTCATATACGAGTACTTGTAAATGTTCCACAAATTTCACGTTGCGGGCCGAACAATACAGCGGTTTCACAGATTCACGAATAAAATAACAAAGCATGAACAATTCACCAAATTGAACTGTCGCGGGTTTCAACGTTACACGTATCGAGCGTAATATAACACTCCATTCGAGCGGCAAACCAAAATACAACACGTGTAGCAGCGGGCGTCACAAAGCAACACATGTATCGGCGGGTGGTTTTACGAGCAATACTGAATTTTTGCTTAATCATAGGCGGTCAGAATTATCGGTGTGACAATACTACTTAGGCGCAAGTAAAGCGAACAAAGCACACTGTTCTTGGCATTTTATAGGTAGGAATTGGAAGGGAACAAAGCAGTTACTCAGTTACTATCATAGACAACAATGATTCAAATTAAAACTGGCGCAACCAAACTTCATAATTTCCTAGTAACTTTGTAATGGGACGATACCGATTGCTCGTTTTTACCTTTGCCATGGATTCTGGTTTCTTGTACAGGTATTCGGAATGTGATGCTGTTCAATGAATATAAGGTGAATTATTATAAAAACAGGTTAAATAATTCCAAAGTGTAAGGTTAGTGAGGTTTAAACCCAGAAAACGTCTTCACTTCTATGAATCTAGGCTCTTAGAAGATAGCTATTGGGCGATGTGAAACTATGCGAAAAATTGGTAGAGTGGCGTGGATCGTTGCTGCGGCGGCTGAACGCAAGCCTCATAAATGCGATAAGGAAGCCACCCTAAAGAATTCAAGGCTTCAAAGCTGCGTAGACGTCCAACTGCGTCTCAGGATACTGCTGGTGGGTCCAACTGCCTCCTTGGCTGGTGAGAAAGCTCTCCTAGGAATGTGGCGGCAACTCCCCGCGTTACTGTAGTTAACAAGTCAGTACGGCTAATAGGCATTTCCTCGGAAATATTTGGTTTGGGCTCTAGCGATCCACTCCAGACACTCTTCGGCTGGGCTGCCGGTTCCTTACTGCTGGCTCTCGCACGTTCAGTCTGCTTCCCGGGTCCGTAATCCGGGAGCTGGGAGAGCATCTGTTCAGTTCTTGCTCGCGGTGCATGATGATTCTTGAATATTCCTGTTTCCTTCAAAACATACCATAAAAGGCAATAAGTTTTCTGCCTGTTGGTCGAAGCTGTGTCCTTGTCTGTTCTGTAATCCAAGGCGAGAAAATAAGTGGGAGAGAATTTTTGATCAATTTATAATAACGTTTGTACATCTACAACGTTCAACTATATTTATCTTAAGTAAATTAGCACCGAATTTATGTTATCGGTAAAATTTCTTGGATATTTATTAAATATTTAGATACTTATCTACCTTATACCAGAAATATTATTATTTAAAAAAACGTCTAAAATTTAAACGTGTTAAATTGATTTCCAATTATATCTATTGATTTAAAATCAGTTAAGGTCGCGTTAAATAGCTATACAATAAAGGCTTTAATTTTCTTTGTCGGAAACTTTTTTATTATCATTAATTCTTCAAATGTTTTATTTTTTATATTTTCAGATTCCTCCACCAGCTGCAGTAGAATTCCTGATCAAAATCAGAGAGGTCATCACCATCGCAACGGAGAAGATGAAAACTAAACGCTTTGTGCAAATACTACCCACGATTACCGAAGAACATTCTTGTCATGCTATCGACTTCAATCTCTCAGACGATCTCTTCAACCCCAAGTACACAGCATTCAGTCTTAAACGAGAAAACAGCAGAAGAAAAAGTTATTGTGGTGGATGTCCAGGCTGTATGTCTACAAAATTCAATAATGTATACCTTAAAACACTATCAGAAACGAAATTTTGCAAATCCTGCTTATCTGGCAATCTTAAACAAAATATTGTAAAAAAATGGCTAGATGATGTTCCCATAACAGAAAATAATGAGGTTGATTCATGTAGATTACCTGGTAAATCCGTTTCAAAGATTCATGGTACTCCTAAATCTATCGAACCACCAAATAAAACAGATAATAGTAATGTGATGGAAAACAGAATAGAAGTTCAAATTAATGTTTCTAAAACTGTCCCTGAAAAACCAAACCCTATAAAGAGTCGGAAGAAAATGCCGCCTCCACCAGCTCCTCCCCAAAGACTAAGTTCAGTGCCTGCAGATACATCTCAGTTACCAAAAGAAGGAGAATCCCTCGATAGGACATCATCGGAACTTAAGAAAAAGGACGAAGACGCTTTGGTAATACTGATACCACCAGAGCTGAAGCAAAAGATGAACGCTGTTATAAATGAGCTTTCAAAATTCCGGAGGGTTGATCCAATTTTACCGAGAATTTGTTCACCTGTTTCAGAAGTTGTAACTCCTTTCTTACCTAAATTAGTAATTCCTATAACCCCAAAAGTCATAATGCCCGACTCTTCCAGAAACGAAGGCAATGCGCAACCCTTTTCAAAATTACCTGAAGATGGCCAGATTAAAACAAGACTTCAGTTTTTAGGATATAAAGGCCATTTTGAAGCTGACAGTTTAGAAAGAAGTGGATCCAAAAGACGGGCTTCTCTTTCGAATTTAGATTTTGTTGAAGTCAAACCCGAGTCTCACCGTAATCATAAAAGAAGATCATCAATTATTGCCATGGAAGAATTAGAACCAATGAAAAAAATCTACGAAATGAATTCTCGATTATCGAGGAGTTACCAAGGAATAGATTCTACAAGCGATGCTTTGGAAAATATAAATAAACGAATTTTGGAAGAAGATAATACTAAAACCAATTGTAAAAGCTACGCAATTCAAAGAACCAATTTAGTAAGCGAGGTTTACATTAATGATTACGTCAATACAATGTCTTCAGCAAGTGATTCTGATATGTCAGTATCAAATAACAGCGTTAAGATTAAATATGCAGAACCAGAATCCAGACCAGGACAGTTGGTCATAGAAGTGGATAATCCTACAGAAAGAAGACTGGATAAAATTTGCGACGATTTTGATGCAGATACATTAGACAGAAAACCGGAAAAACTTAAAGTATACAGCAACATTCAGATGAATTACAGTGAACCAAACTCAAAGAGTATTGATAAGATTTTCTTGAAATCTGCCGGCAGTTTTAAAACCAAATCCTTAACTGGATTTGAAGATTGTACAAACGAAAAAGGATTTACTCAAAGTTTTCTTGAAGTGCGGAACAATCGCCCATCACACGAAGTCATCACAAATTTAACATACAAGTCGGTTCCGTATTCCAAATCAAATAGTAGTAGGTACAGCACGTTTTCAGATAAATCCAATGTCAATTACGAAAACTGTGTTGTAAATCCTAAGAGCACAAACACAAAAAGTTTAAGATCTTTGAGTGAAATATTCTTAGAACGTAAGGAAGAAGTCAAGCCTTCTCTCCCCCCTAAAAAAGTTGTTGGGAAACAAAATAATTGCCTTTGGAATACTCAAAATACATACAGAGTGCATTTGCCTAGCAGAGATCATCAAAACAGTAACTACAATAACAATAAAGCCATAAGTACCGTTGGAATGAATTTTAGAATAACGAGATCAGAACCACCATTAAAAAACAATAATGCAACAGAAGACAGTCAGTACTTTTCAAAAACTCACTTAGCGAAACCCAAAAAAACAATACGAAATTTTACTACCTTTGCTAGCTTGGATTATTCCTATAACAGACCAGAAGAACCAATCTACACTCCATCTGATCCCAATTACGAAAACTACTCTAAATATGATGAAGTGTATCTATCAAAATCATGTAAATCAATTGAAGAAGCCGACGAAAGTGTGGGAAAAGGTCCCAAACAAACGAAAGATCGAGACAGTAATTTCAGCATGAAAAGACCACTTCGAAGATCGACAAGAACAAGGCAAAAGAGAGTCCAACAAACGAAACACCATAAAACAGAAGACTCTGGATATTTGAGTTCAGATTCAAACGAGTCGAGACAAAAGAGTAGATTCGTCTTACAAGTCAGGGAAACTGCAAAAGAAACTGTGACCGATACAGATGATCTTGAATCCTTGGGAGATGCAAGGAGCGAATCGGGAGGTGAAAGCATCGAAACTAATTCTGTTTTCTTCGGAAGTTTCAGAAGGGTGTCAGCATTGAAGAGATTACAAGAGAAAATGGGCAAAGAAGACTATCCCGAGTACTCCAACGATACTTCGACAAGAACAGAAGAAGAAAAGGAACTGAGAAGTGTTATCTCAATCATTTCTCCACGTGGAAGATTAGCCGCTCTCGATGACTTATAAAATATGATACCTATTTCCAAAATGTATTAAGCCCCTATTAGTTATGAATTATTATTGAATTCAATTAGAGCTGTACTGTACAAGTGTTCTGCCAATACGTTTTGTTTGATGTTATTACTAAAATGTAGAGTCGGTAGGTACTTATATATGATGCAAATAACATTTATTTCTTTCATGAACGTAAAATCAAGTTTTTTGTTACAATAATTTGCGCCTACCTACATTTAATCTATTTAGAAAAATGTAACCTATCTACTAGAATAAAAAAAGCTGTATCTCTAAAGCTGCATGCTTATTACAGCATGTACGTACTTATCCGTAATAAATAGGTGTTATTATGTTGTTATACTTAAAGATAAAAAAGTGTACAATTCATAGTTTGCTTAGTAATAGTCCTATGTGTATAATATGTTTTATTGGTATACGTAGATATATTTTTGAACAAGATTATAATATTAGTTATAGTAAAAGCATCCATGACACAACGTTTCCGGCGGATTACATAATGGAATTACAACATATATAATAATATATAAAACACACAATGTTCTAATCACTGGACAATATTTCTCTACTCGACTACATACAAATTAGGATAAAATTATGTTTTCGCTCATTCGACCAAAATATTCGATAGTGAAGTAATTTCGAAAACAGAGATTTTAAGAAGTCTAATCATGTCTGCACATTATCAGTCATATATTTACGACAGCTCAACAAGATCTATACTCTTGTTATTGATTTTTTGGAAATGCATATTAAATTCCAATCAGATGTTACCTGTCATAAAAATTCACATAAATCTAACAGCAGGCGGTAGTGTTAATAATACAGCGGACGTAATAAATAATACGTAGAAAATATGCAATCAAATTGGCAGATATTTAAAACTTTATTTTCAATAGACCGTTTTTCCCAGAATCGTGTTTTATTTTTCGCAGAATTTATATCCTACTAACTGGTTCCCGACACGCGTTGCAATGCATTATTCAAAGAAATAAATTGTTTCTCCCTGCATGTACTTTCCCGTGCGTCCCCTTTCCTCTCCAGCGTCCCCTTCCCCTCACGGGTTCCCCTTCCACCTTCCCCGCATTTCCTCTCCCCTCTCCCACTCCTCCGTCCCGCCAACCCCCGCATTCCATACATTCAGTCCCAGTACACTCAGTTTTCAAACAGTTCGCGTACCACCGATAAATTTTTTTAAATTATAATTTTCATTTTTCATGTATTACAAACGTTAATTTTTGTATATTATAAGAACAATCAATCAAATTTGGTATCTATCTAATATACGAACCTATTTTTTAAATATCCATAATTCTTGATTCGATTCAAATTATTAGGTAAGCACTTCAAATAAATTCACTAACTTAAAGAGTTTCAAAATATTGATTTTCGTTGAGTTTCGCAAGAGTTTAGTAATGATCAAAAACTTTTCAGATGTATTGTCATGTAATTGTAATAATCCAGAAACCTTCGCGAGGATGGAAAGAAGGTATTTTGAAAGTTTCAAACATTTCCTATGCTTAATATATCAAAATAACGTCAACTCATAACTCATAACTTGTAAATATATATACCTACACCCAAGCAAGCATATTTCGATTTTTTTAAAAATATAGATGTAATATATTCATAGTTATTCATCATGTTCAAATCCTTTTCAAGTTGACTAATATGTTTGTTGAATAATGTGCAAGATAAATACATTGTTGTAAATATTCGTTTTTAATAATTAAGTTGTAGAAAGTTTTAGAGAACATATTTTTAGAAATTTTAACTGTTTAGTCAAGTAAGTGTAATCGATGTTTTTTTGTTGAATAGTTTTAATTTTGTCTGATAAATTAATATGTAAATAATATAACCGACCAATGGCCGAAAGTGCAATAATACTCGTATATAAGTTCCCAATAATATTCAAGTATTATCTATTTTTTGACAGTTTAACAAACTTTTATAATAATTAAAAAAATACGAAGTTTTATAATTGTAATTGTACCACCTGTTTTTCATGTTAATGTTTTGTTATGTTTTCAAACTTCAAGGTCCAGTTGTTTCGCAGAAATTCATGTGTAACAAAGTCATCAATTGGCCATTCAGTGACTTGTTTTTTTGGCAGACGAAAGCTCCGCATTAAAAGCCGATTCTAAGCCCGTTACTGCTTTTGAACCAATTGTAATCAAAAGAAGAGGACAACTATCATTTTGTTAAGCATGTCATCTTATCACAATCCATACTAATATTATAAATGCGAAAGTACGTGTGTTTGTTTGTTACGCTTTCACGCCTAAACCACTAAAACGATTTTAAACATTCTTTCACCAAGAGAATTTGGGTACCGCCGCCCCAGGAACCTTTATTGGATAACCAACACCTCTGCCATAGGTCACATCTAGGTCTTGGAGGCGGATGACATAGCATCCCCGAAGATGACATACGCCCTGAGGGAAATTACTTTCTTCAGGGCCTCCTGTGAGGAACTCATGTAAAAAAAGAAAGTCACATTATCAGCGAGTAACGTAGGCTGAATATAATGCTAAGCTCTGGCGTTTTGAAATTTGTATAAATGAAAATATGTGTATTTCATATATTTTAGCGGCAGGAAGGAAAGCCAGAGGCAAGGTGGGGTTCGCGGAGAGGGAAAAGACGAGGGAGTGGGAAGGCTGGGAAGGTGGAATCAATTTATTTCCTTGAATGGCATTGCAACGCATGCATACCAGCTAGTTTAATATAAAGCTGAAATGGCGTTTACAGGGGACCTTTCAAATTTCATAAAACAAAATGGGGCTGAATGGCCATTTGATGGCAATGTTACAATTGATTTTCTGAGAAACAACAGAGCTTGTGAGTATTTATTTGATTACCACTTCTAAATAGGTTTTGAGTTATTCCAATTCTAATGTAAGTTTTTTCTAAGAATGCATAGACATTAGACATCTTGCCCCTTTGCGTCCCTTTATAGTTGGTTTGTACCCCTCTCCTATCTGTTCTCGTCTACTTATATTCATATGTCTATGTAAGAATGCCCTTTTATAATTTCTAAAAGTGAAATCAAGTGGAAAGGCATTTTGAGAGAATTTTGTAAGGCTGAACGTATTGGGGAGAGATATAATGAAAACAGAAGTTTTGAAAATATCTGACTATTCAGATCTGGTCACATAAAACCATTTTAAGTATTTTTGAATTAAATAAAAAAAATATCTGATTGAATTAGATTGAAACACAAAATAATATAAAACCACAAAAAGGTTTTAATTTTAAGTTCTTATCTGTTTTTAGTTTGTTTAACTTTAGTGATAAAAGAAAATGTATTTTGTTGTTACAACTAAATGTTCGTTCTGTTACGATTTGTATTTTTATGACATGTTGTTTTAATGTTACAATTTATGAAAAATGTTTATGAGCTGATGATGTATGTAAATAAAACGAAATAATATAATAAACTGTTAAATTGAAGACTGTTAAATGCGAGTTATTTATTTTTGAAGTACAACTTCTTTACGCACTCTTGACTTGGGGAGTAAGCGTTACGAAATGCGAGGCGAACGGTAGTTGAGAGGGAGATATAAGTTAGTGGAGATAGAAAGAGAGAGAGAGTTACGTTTCGTATATTACTGCAGGGGCAAGAGAGAGAGGTGCGAGCACACGTTTTCTTTCTCTCTTTCTCTCATAGCCAGATACGTTTCGTATATCTAAGACACAGTACAGGCCTATTGTCTGTATCACACTGTAGGAGCAAGAGAGAGCAGTGCGCGCGCACATTTTCTTTCTTTCTTCCTATCGTTTAGATGGAGCTAAGAAGTTTTTCAGTCGTGTGGTCTAAAGCACACTCGTTTTTTATTATTTTTATTAGCAAAACTTTTGGTAAATATATAATAAATTTTTAATTATCACGACTGTCACTAACCGTTTAGAACCGCTGTCACTAACCGCTTTTCGCGAAGAGAATCACGATTGAAAGGTAAGGTTTGTAAATGGAAAGCGGTTTTGTTTATTGCCGCCCCGGGAACCATTTATTGGATAACCAACACCTCTGCCATAGGTCACCATGGCAGAGGTGTTGGTTATCCAATAAATGGTTTTTGACCTCTCCTCAACCCGTCGCGTCGCGTCGCATCGCCTTGCATCACAGTTGAAGCATACATCGTCC
The DNA here is from genome assembly GCA_929108145.2 of Limnephilus rhombicus. NCBI lineage: Eukaryota > Metazoa > Arthropoda > Insecta > Trichoptera > Limnephilidae > Limnephilus > Limnephilus rhombicus. Next base: position 45,653,821 of record OV815283.1, read on the forward strand.
CTCCTGGACTTACTGACCCCCAGATTCCTACCCACTCCTCTTACATATTTAATTCCTTTCTCTTCATGTAGAGCTAAAATAAAATCTATTAATGTGTTATCAGTTTATTTTTATTAACCTTTATAACACTGTACAACATATAACAAATGTATGCTTATTGTAAAAAAAATACAAATATAAAAAAAAAAAATATATTTAATATTGATATCTTGCAATCATATATAAAGATAGCAGCCAATAATACGTGCGTTAAGAAAAATGAAGATAATTTTGGTAATTCTTAGTCGAAGTTACAGTTAAAAGTGCCCGAATTTCATATCGACACCTAAGCTCACTTGGTAGAGCACTTGCCATGTAAGCAAAGGGTCCTGGGTTCAAGTCCCAGAGGTGCCAATATGTTTTTGTGATTTTTCTGTCTCCACATTTTCGATTGAGCTTCGATAATATTGTCTTCATTTAATTAAATTTAATTAAATACTTAATATTGATAACTCCCACTTCTCACAAGAATAAGTGGCAGGTAAGCATGAGCTTAACATGACGTTTTAACTGTAAAACTGTCAGAGGTCGATTGTTGCTCAGAAATAGGAACGCCCGGCCTTTATAACCATCTATCATGGACCACAGGTTGGAGATGCAGATGGGAGATTAACGAGGAATGCTGAGATGGGTCAATATACTAGATAAGGTTGTTTCAAATGCAGGTACGAGTAGGTACTGCAGTATGCATAATTAGATTACATAGAAAAAAACCCAATTTTTTGAAAGTTTAAAAAAAGGCAGACCCTTGTTATCGGGTTACGAATAACCTGTTAATATTTGATTTATATCTATAATACTGGAATAAACATTTATTTATTTTATTCTCATCATTGATTTGTGGAATTCGCTAGCAGAGGATTGAGCCCCTCAATGTTTGGGATGTCTAGCTCTTCCAGAATGGATACATAATCACCCCATGTAATCCTGAGTTATCTTCTCAATCACAATTTTTTAAGGGAATTTCCTGAGGTAGCCGGTCCCCGCGAAATATGTACAATAGGTCGCTCTTACTGCATCGAATACTGAGCGAAAGGGACCACTGCACTTCAAAAATAATCAAAATCGAGGTTTTGTATTCCGCATTTTTTTCGTCTAAAACTGGACCGAATTTAATTTTTTTTAATGAACTACATTAGAAGGAAATACTCTATAGTCTGTCAAATAAGAGTAGAAAATATAAAGAAATGCAACTACAATTTTTTTACGCTGGCAACAACAATTTACCTGTCAAAATATTCTTTTAAAGTGCAATTACTCTGAAAATATAAAAAATTATATCGAAGAAGCACTGTTGTTAAGGTACCACCTACTTATTGATTGGCTTTCATTTGCTTTAACAAAAATACAGTAAGTAGAAAGGAAGACGCATTAGTAGTGAGTTTAGTGACACCACTTTTCGATCTGAATGAGTTAAATATATTTAGATCTAAAATTAGTGACATGATCTAAAGCCCGGGCAACGCTAGGTACTTAAGCTAATAATAAATAAAAGTGAACAATTTCTAAAGTAAGCTTTATATTTTATTACAACATCGTTATTCATCATTATGTTAACACAAAAGTGCAAACGCATAATAATAATATACCTATTATGCAATTTTTATTTTGAGATCAGTGGGTATCTATATTGCAATAAAAAATGTTTTTTTCACTTTAATGCCTTTTTAATTTGTAGGTTTTAGCTTCAGATTGTCACCATGGTTATATTTTTAGTATTGCCATTTGAACAACAGTGGCGCCCTCCAATGTTTTCTACTCTTATTTATTACTTTAAAAAAATACATCGTCTAATTTGTATACTGAATGTTTATTGATGGCGTTCAAACCAGGCGATTTTAACGATTTTTGGAGGGTCTAACTCCTATAAGAAGTAACTAAAAAAAAATCAAAACATCGATTGGTGTTCGACATAAATGTATTATATTAAAGAGTATTTGCAGTACTGTCAGAACCCAGTGAGGAAATTGGGGAATTCGTTTGCAAGAACAAAACGACACCTGGTTTCTTGAAGCAAATCTGGTACGCTGGGAGCAAAGATATTGAAATATAAATAGATGTGCTATCTGCTGTTTTTACTATGTGGGTCTGCGCTTCCGGGTGTCGCCGATATTGTTTACCAATTAACAAATAAACTAAAAGAACAAATAATTAACGAATAAACCAAACGAACGTTAAACTAAAACGAATTCTTTCCTTATTCAAAATATATTGTTAACCAATATTAATGCACATTTTCAAAAAATTAACGAAATGAACAAATTCTTTTTGTATGAAAACTACGCTAATTAGCGCGTAGTCCGGCGACAGTTGCGCGGACACCATAGCATATCTCTTCTGTATTTGAATATCTTTGGCTGGGAGTTTTAAATTATAAAATTAATTAAAGATGTTTTCATGATTTAAGAGGCTCTATGTCAATTTTTGTAAGGTTACAATAATTAAAAAAATAATCTTTCTCAACAAAAATTAATATAAAATAAAATGTTAATTTTTTTGTGAAAATGCGTTTTTTGGGTTGTAATTTCAATTCACTAACTAACTAAACATCACGCCGTTTCCCCGCAGGGGTAGGCAGAGAGGACTGACCACCAAACAACTCGCTCTTGGCACACACTCCTTGCCTCGTTCACATTCATACATCGTCTCATACATGCTCTACTATTATTCCGACTTTTCACATGGCCCGACTCAAGTATCTGATTCACTTAGTCGTGCCATGTCTTCCTCGGGCGTCCCGACTTCTTCTACCATTCACATTTGCGTCATATATTCTCCTTACACTCCTTTCCGCGTTCATTCGCTCTACGTGCCCAAACCATCTTAGCGTCCCTTTCTTAATCTTGCTCATTACGCTTACATCAGCCTTGCATTCTTCGTGGATCTCCACATTTCTCCCACGATCGTACATGGTTTTACTCACATACGCCTCAGGGATCTCATCTCTACAGCATTCAGTCTACTTTCATCCTTCCTCTGCCAGTTCCATGCCTCAATGAACATTCCAAATAAAATCGGTCATTTGTATTTTAAATTTAAGAAAAACAAAATTCTATTTTTAATCCTTTTTATATTATAGGTTGAGATTTTTTTTAAATAGTCATCATTAATTCATAAACAATTGCCAAAATTGATACTAAAAACATTAAAAAATTTAACTCTATTATTGCCATATTTAACAAACCAAAACACTTAAAAAGATAAAATAGCTCGAATCCGCCCCCCCCCCCCCTCCCCGACGTTGGTGATTGCTCTGGTAAATATATCTCTAACTTGCGCAGCCCGGAATAGCTCATAGCTTCTCACACTTCTAACACAGGTTCACTTTCGTACATTTCGCTCTCCTACCGGGCCCTCGGTGACCCTCTATCTTGCCTTTTAATATTAATTGGAGCAAGTGATATTTCACCCCTCGAAGTATGTGACCAACATATGAAATTTTCCTGATTTTTACTAATGTGAGCCGTTATCTATCTGTTCTAGCCGGTCTGAGAGTTTCTGTGATGGTGATCATGTTGGTCCATAGTACTTACTTCTTGCTTACATCCTTACTGTTACTGTTTGCTCTTCTTCTTCTTCTTGTACCCTGTCCGTTCAACGGACATTGTCTATCGTGTTGGCTATGCGGACTTTGCTTATTGGCCCGGAGCAGCTCTACGGTAGACTGGCAAAACCACTGTCCCATGTTTTTCAGCCATGAGGTTCTCCTTCTTCCAAGGCCCCGTCTTCCGGCAATGTTTCTGTGCATTATGAGATGCAAGATCTTCAGATTCTCTAAATACATTTCCATTTAGTGTGATGATCTATGTTCTATAGATACCGAACATTACTATGATGTAGAGATACTCGTACAATAATAAGACGTAATTAAACTTATTTACGTTCTTTACGAGAGCTGTACAATATTTTTCTACCAGGAAGCCAGTATGATACAGAGGACGAATGGAACAATAAACACACCCTTTTATACATTTCTCATGCTGTCTCACTCGTACACGCATGTCTCTTTCATACCTTAAGACATACGTTCACCACGTTTACACTGTAATTTTGAACCTTCAGCCTTTAAACCAAGGGCGTTATCGCTCTGGAATGGCGATTTACCTTAATTAACAATCTATTGTACACGTGATAACCGTCTGTTAATCGCATTTACAACCGATTACAATCTCATACACATTATATTATAAACGGCACATTCCACAAGTCCAGAAAGCGGTCACGACTTCCCACCCCTTTTGCCAAATGACCCGGAGCCTAACCACAAAGGTAGAAAGTCGGACTACAAAAGCCAGAGATTCCCGCTCATACTTCCGCGACGGGACAATCCCCCCTTTGTTTCAAATTCAATCCAATTTGACCCCCGACCCGTGGCGATGATAATGTTATGTAATTATGTGAGAGGAACAACACTTCCGAGATTTATCTCATTATAATTACGGATTGTTGTGAGAATGCGCTGGATTGTAGCGGTTCAAGTCCTCTTTTGTTATTTATTTTATTTTATTATTTAATAAATTTTTATAAGTTACAGTTTTTTGTCATTTATCTACCATCCTAGTAGGTTAGGCCATTTAAAACTAACGAGAAAAGGCCCGTACTAAACTCCCTGAACCGGGCGACCGAAGCGGCCCGAGAGCGGGTGTACTACCCGTGTCCTTTGTAGGCGCACACTACTCGCTTTATCCAAATTCAAACATCGGTTTTTTCTTCATATATTTAATTAAACACGCGCTCCTCACTTCGTCCACGTTCACACGTCAAATCACATAGTGTTTTAACACGTTAGTAGCCGAGCAAAAGGTAGTTTAAGACTAATGCCCATGTTGTGGTAGTCATACGTGAAAATAGTACATGTAAGAACTAAAAAATATTATTTTGCTAGCTGAGTCCCTGGCGATGCCCGAGCTTTACACTGAGTTTTTGAAATCAAATGTGACTGTGACCTTCCTCTTGTTTTAAAGGTCATTTGTGCAAAATTTCATCAACTTCAGCATAAAATTGTAGATTTGCATACAAATCAAATCCCGCTTGCCAGCCCGCTCGTCCACCGCATACAGACTTCTCCTTTATATTTCAACCAATTTACATAAAACCTCGACAAATTATGTGCCTAAACCATCTTCATGAATTGCTCTATCTATGAAAATCCGTTCAGTATTTTTTGAGTTTATCGCGAACAGACAGACAAACAGACAGACGCGGCGGAGGACTTTCATTTTTATGTAGAGATAGAAACAGATAATAAAACATAAGAAAGAGGAAAAGAAAAAACATACAAGGATAAATAAAACTAAAAACAAATATAAAAATTACGAATAAACTAAAAATTTTTTTTTTTTAAAGGATTTAGAAATAAAAAAAAACATTGCAGTGTCCATCATCAGGGCAGATGATGGACACTGCAACGCTGTCCGAAACGTTGGCTAAAGAAGGAGGTAGCGCAACACGGCATAATACCCCAAAAACTAATAACAAAAATATTTTTGGCCGTGAAAATCTAAAATCGTATCTGCATTGATAATGTTAACGCTAGACCCCATCCCACTATACTATATAATAATAATAATAATTGGATAATTTATAGAGCGCCGTTTTTGCGAAAAATCACCTCAAGGGCGCTGTGATTGCTATGGATTGAAAAAGAAAAATATACGCTTCTTAGAGTCTGTAAATATAAGATGGACCTAACGGATGTAGTCTTAATATGCTAATTACAAAAGTGTTACTTCCGGTGCAGTTCGATCTTTGTCAGAAGAATTTAGTTTTAGAATTAAAAGAATTGGCAAAAGATTTATTTAATAATTGGTGAGTTTTGTGTCCTATTTTTTACTAAAAGCTTGCAGCCAGCATTAAAAATCATTTCACGTAATTACTAGTTAAATTAATTAATCTTTAACTTCAATTTAATTGTGCGAACAACTCCCTTGTTATGGAAAAAAAGAAGTCATACCTTCAAGAAGCTCGCCTTGCAAACGAACCCAGGGCTACAGAGACGAGTGAGGGACCACGCAATAATTACCTTTACTCTCACTGAAGTCGATGAAACCTACGTACACACTCTTTTTCAAATCAACACTTTCTTCAATTGGATTATATTAGGACATGTTGTTTCACATTATTTGAATAATTCATCAAATTTTGAAGTCAGTTTTCAAGTTCTGTGAAAGTTATTTTGTTATTACAGTTCTATGAAGCTACTAGCCCATAATGACATAAAAACAGAACATGAATAAAACTTTTTACCTTTTAACGAAATTCGATGAATTGTTCCAAATTCTGTAAAACAACTGGCCTTTAGTTCCTGAGATAATGTGTGATTCCATTTACGTATACGTGTCGAATCCGGAAAGTCGAAACGCGTGGGTTGTCTTTGTGTGTGCAACATCACGAATATCTGAGCAATACTAGAATCAACGATCATCTTTCTCCTTTAAAAAGTGACTAAGATGGTGGCGCTATGTCTTTTTTTAGCCGAGTTATTGAAATTTGAAAACAATCGGAGGAAACTGTCGTTCAGTAAATTTGCTCGCCACACCCGGCAAACTTTTAAGTTTTCACGTCAAAAAATTATATTAAATTATGTGTAGACTTGTCCCGTCACACACCAGCGTTCTTTTGTATGTGGACACCTTACGGAGGTATTATTATAACCACCCGAGGCAGTCAGGCAGCCGCTAGACATTCGTTACCTATGTATGTTACCATGTACCCCGTGTTACCTGCGTTAGCCTCTGACCTTTGACTACCGTACTCACTCACTCCGTCACTGCCTGGGCCCGGCACTAAAATACGCTAAACTAATATAGTTGTTGCCCGGGGGGCGAGCCACATCTGGTGGCATTATTGATTAGTGTGTTGGACGTGTGAAGGTTTTACACAGTCTATTGTGGAATGATTGAGGTGTCTATTTGCCCCTGTAACTATGTTGTCAAGAGTTTGTAAGAGTTTTAGGGTTTTTTGAAGAATACCAAACTCTATTTCATTTTATTTCAATACACAAGTCAGGCATGGTATCCAAAAATGCGCATTCATGGATGTTTAAATACATTGTAATAAGAAAAATAATTAGCTAAATATACAAAAATAAATGATAAACCAGAATGGATAAAAGGTAGAATTCAAATTGGTTCAAAAACAGTTTATACACCTGTGATGGTGGGATTCTGAGTTAATAGGTACAATATTGAATATCTTTAAAGGGTTTCATCACAGGGCTTCATCAAGGGCCAATATAAGCTTGAAATGATTAATGGCAATACATTTTTTCAAAGTGTTTAAGTTTAAATGGTTCATTAAAAACGTCCATCTCATTATTAGAGCAGTGTACAGTGTATATTTTTTGTTCGCCGTACAGGGGAGAAGAATTTGTGTGGTAGGCTTAAATATATAAAATGTCACTCATCCTCCTCGTTGAATTTCTTGATGGTGTGTTAATTATAAATTAGATAAAATGTTTAGTAGGTATATCAACTGATGCGTGTATAATTTTGTGAATAAATCAGAAAGTTTTCGTTTTTTAGAAAGGCGGGTATGGGTAAGGCCACACCAGGATCGAATTATTATCCAATTATTATCCAACACCCTTGCCATAGGTTACCCTAAATGGTTCGTATGCGTTTGGGTCGCCAAGTCATTGTAGGGGTGCCCGGGTTTATGGGATGAGATTTGTGTAGGTTTTTTAACTGTTTGCCCCTACGAACGGTCAAATGTTTTCCACCTTCTAGCAAGCGGAGTGGTCACTTCAGAATAGCCTGATTCTGGTGAAAAGGTTTTTAATGCACGCGTAACACTAATTTTTACAAAACTAGCACGTACCTGTGAAAAATTACGGGTACAATAATTGTCGGATTTGAGAAGCTGAAAATTTATGTCGAGAAAACATCAGAACAAAGGCAGTTACTGTAAAATTATCAAGAGAAAGTATTCAGCAACTCTTTCATAATGAAAAATCGAGTGCAGTCCTTTAATGGGGAACTTTATGCAACTCTTTTATAACGAAAAATCGAGCAGCGGTAGAAGTGAAACCTTCGCCCACACAATCTCAACCAAGAGGAGCCGTGAAAGGTGAGCTCATAATCAAAGCGGTCAATGAAGTAAGAATTCATTCTATCTCATTCTCACGCAGGCTAAATCCTATAGATGTAAGTGTTTGTCTCTTTTTAGTGTCGCTCGTTTCCGTTTCATGGAGTTTCAAATCTAAACGGATTTTAGATTTCAAATCTAGAGACTAGTGAGTGATGTTGACCACCCAAATTCATAGATTATTATTCTACACCCAATTAATCCAAAATATTAAATTGAAATTAAAACAATTTTTTAACTTATTTCCACATATTTATTTAACCAGTACCGGTTTCATCCTATTATGGACATCTTAGATGTCAAGATGATTAGACAAGATGTCCATAATATGATGAAACCGGTACTGGTTAAATAAATATGTGGAAATAAGTAAAAAAATTGTTTTAATTTCAATTTAATGCAATATAATTCCACCACGTATAACAAAACAATAAATAAACTCATAATCCAAAATACTTTCAATATAACATTATTTTATCATCAATCCAAGATTACTTATTATCTATTACCTTACACGACACTAACAGCCGTTCTTCCCAACTTTTCAATCGATAAATCTGAGTCTCCAATTAGCTAAGTGATTTGTTTAGTGACGCTCGATTCGCTTTTTGGTCGGAGAGTTGCATTGCAGAGAGCGTATTTGCGTCTTTGAGGAGTGTTGAGCCAAAATTACGACTCAACAGTTGATCAGTGGGATTGGGAACAGCGGCCGTAAGAGCAATGAAAAACGGTTTTGGATTGATTTAATTACTGAACGGCGCTTCATAAAATAATAATTGCATCTTAATTTTTATAAAAATCAATCGATTGACCACTGATTGCAACTGATCAAATGAACACTTTCAAAATTGTTTCTTCATCATTCACATATCTCCCGCAGTTCTGATTTTAGTCTCCATGTGGGTTCCCATTTCTAAAAATGATAAGACTTTTTCATCATCAAATAATATCTGGACATTTAATTGCTACCACAGAAACAATTATTCATTGTCTATGGAGGCAAAACGATCGAATCATTGATACGTTTCATAGTCTAAATGATACGGCACATTCGTATCAAAGGATTTGGGGTATTGATTTCAGATTAACAGGCTGAGCTGTCATACAAATTTGAGAGTTAACATTGTGTACCTCATGCCACATATCATCGCCGTTCATTTTCTTTTTTTTTTTTAACTCGCTGTTTAATAGCGTACATTGTATAATGAGTTCGTGAGACGATCGGAGATGAGCAAATCAGTTAAGAGTTATAGAAATATAGCACTTTAACCCTAGATTTGAGTTCATTTTCAATCAGTTTCCCACAGGAGTAGGAAGGAAAGAATACTCCAAAAATAAATCACGAAAAGATTTAAGTATAGTGCAAAGAATTTATTTCTTAATTGTTCAAACACGGCACACTTATTTTGCAGCTCCGTTTAGATTCAAAATAATTTTTTTTTTTTAGTTTTCACCACTTTTATTGTTATTTATTTATTTATTTGATGCAATATATTAACATTTTATACACAATTCAATGATGTTGGCCTCACTGGGTGGTTTACCCGTGCTGAGGCCTCCATTTCATATACAAAATTATACACAATACATATTAATATATATATATATATAATATTGGTGAAAAAAAACGGAAAAAAGTAAATAAAAAACATACGATTAAGATAAATTAAACTTAAAAAGTAGAGATTTAAAATTAACGTAAATTTAAAAATAAATAAGATTATATAAAGTTAAAAACGATATTTTTAATAAGTGTTGTGTGTTTGTGGGTTTTATATTGGTTTTGTATGTTACTTGTATGTTTTTATTTTTATTTTATGCTATGATATTTTGGTAGTATTGTCTATTTTGGTCTTTAATCCATTTTGTAATTTTGTGTCAGAATTTATTTTTGTTTTCCTCAATTTTATTTTTAAGTGTTAGACTGTTGAATGCTTTTACAGCGTGATATTGGTATTGTCTTTGTCCAAAGCTTGTATTTACCGTCGGAGTTTTTAAGTTTTCTTTGTAGGCTTGTCTAACTGGTCTGTTTGTGATATTTTGTGTTTGTTGAAGGTTGTTTTTTTGGTCAAAAATGTAATTTAGTAGCGATTTAACGTATAATTGTCGTATGTCTAGTACGTCACAACGGTTGAATATTTGGTCTGTATCAGTAAGTCTATGTTTTTTAAGTATTACCTTTAAGATCGTTTTCTGCGCAATTTCCAGGTGTTCGATAGCTGAGTTTGTTGCTACTCCCCAAGCAATTATTCCATATTCTATTATAGACTGACATAGAGCAAAGTCCAAGTCTAATTCAAATTATAAAACCAAGGTGTTTCGTAAGCAATGCTAACTTCATCAGAGTTTACTAAAAGAATTACAACAATAGGCTTAAAAAGATGTCAATTGATGGGTGCGTCACGTAGTGCGTTACATCGCGTCGCGTCGTGTGTTATATCCAGGAAATGACGATGAAAAGCAATAATGTCTTCCAGTCGAATTGTTTAATCATTTCTCTCCCCAAAAAAGACCCTCCACACAGCATCCCCAAAGAAGCACTAGCCCCGAGGGAAATTATTTTCCTCACTACCTCCCGTATGGAGTAAAAAAGTACCATTCAAAGCAATGTGTTAAAACTTTCAAAAATAATATTGATGACAGCCCAAGCCTGTATCCGAAGATTTCATACCCCAGGGTGTTATACCATATGATTCAATAGGTGTCCGCAGCAATATATTCAACGCCGCGTTACGTACGAATTATAATTCATAAAACTCACGCTGGTAATTAAACCGTTTATCTCGTGCCGCTCGCGACCGAGTCGATTTTATGGGTGTATTCTTATGAATCGAATTGAATAAATATTACATTAGTTTGGGAAATTATTACACTTGGCGCGCGGTGTAACCAAAGCGACGGATGAAAAAAATATTTGTTACGGTCGGCTTGTGACATCATGTTATTAGATTTTGTCATGGTAAGGGTTAAGGCCTATATTATAAAAGAATTTGAAAATAATTCAGATACTTTTTATACACGGTGTCCAGGAAATAGTTTTAAGAGCTAGAAACTAGTGAACTCAACTTATTTTTTGGATTAGAGCGTAAATTGTTAGGGAACCGTTTATTAGATAACCAACACTTCTGCCATAGGTCACCCCAAGTGGTAAGCAAGGTTTGGTGACTTAGCAGGGATGCCCGGTTACATGGGGTGAGGTTTGTCCGGGTCTTGGTGGTGGAAGCATCTGCTCCTAGCTGCGTGGCACGCCGGATTGGGAGAGACTGGTTGAGAGAGACACTCAAGCAGGTATCTCTCGGAACATCGCCTTGCACCGCAGTGGGAGGGATGGATTCATACGTCCGTCATTCCTGAAGACATTTAAAATAATTTGTATATAAATGATTATATACATTTCAATACGCCCGTATATTTCATGATATTTATATACATTTCAAAGCGCCCTTGAAGGGATTTTCTCTCGAAAATAGCGCCATAAAAATCATCCAAAAATTATTATTATTAATGACCCCCAGAAATGCCTACCCACTCCTCATACTATTCACTTCCTCCGTGGTCGAGAGTTAAGGCTCTTTTCGACTTACAATCCGAAGGTCCCGGGATCGAATCTCGGCGTGCGGAAATAAATTTAATTTAATTACTTTGTGTTTTTTCACAATGAATTCATTTCAAATAATATATGGTATATTGGCAGCACGTTTCAGAGTGGAAGTTACTCTCAGTACCGCCCTGGTGTAAGACAACCTTCAGAATGGAAACGTTGCTTGAAATGGCTTTAGTCATTTTGATGACCAGATCTGATCCTCCCCACTACCTTCAGCCTTATAACATACCCCTATTGGGGATGTCATACTCTCACTGGCTCCAGATGTGAGCCGCTGGGACTCTTGTTAGGTATTCACAAAAAAAAAACCTTTTTCCATCCCAGAACTTCATCACTCATCACCTTCCTTTCCTCAGTTTCCGAAGAGAATTATTTTCCTTAGGGTCTCCTGAGTTAGGCAACTGGGGCTTAAAAAAAATTGAAAACCTGTTACTTATATTTGAAAATTAAAAGGTCCATTGAACTTGAATAATTTTACCCATTACGCAGGAATATTTCACATATCGACACTCAAAATTAGTAGGTTCAATTGCGAATAGAACAGTATTAATACCGTAGCGTCTGCGTGGTTGAATTTCAGAACCGAGTTGCGAATGCATGACGAACGCCACGCCATACGCGCCGCGCTACAAATAACAGCTGTGTACGTGGAATTTCACACAAAGCTACTGCTATAATTCGGTTTCGAATTCAAGAATTCGACACAAGATGTCGCTACTTCCGTCAACAGGTTGAACGGGGACGTCTTCCCCCTAGGTATACCTAACTGCTACGAATTTGTGAATATGTGTTATCTCTCGGATATGAAAAGATTGACGGAAATACACGTTGTATCAAGTGGCTATATATTACATATGACGTCATAGCTCTGCCTCGGTTACTTTGTCCCGGTGACTAGCTACAGTGGATCTGAGGAACGGGCTGTTTTTGGAATCAGTTCGTATTGGATCTATAAAATTTTCACCAACACTAACTGGGCGAAGCCGAACCAAAAGCCGCCCTCAGGGCCTATCAGTAAAAAACTGCGGAGCGGGTTTTTAACAGCTGGTGAATAATAATTATTAAAACTATTTAAATTGAAGATAGGAACTGTTTGATGGCCTATCAGTCTTTACGTAATATTTATTCAGACATAATGAAATTGTAAGACATTCGTTATTGGTATTGCTATGTTTTGCCTGGGGGGTCGATAAATTTTTATTTAATAATTTAATCTACTAAAGGCCATTTGCATTTTAAATTAATAAAAATAAAAACTTTGCTAGTGTCTTCATGCATAAAGCGTAATGGTAAAATGCTTACGCATGATTACTGATCATTACATAAGAAATAGATAGCTGTGTTATTTCAACTAGACTATAAGACAGGCATGCCCAACCTGAGGCCCATTTGAAGGTTTTTGCGGCCCAAAATGAAGTTTTCAGCTTTCTATGTTTTTAATTTTGATATTCATACAAAAAAATTAAAAAACCGTTCTCGTAAATTTATCACATTTATATTATATTAGCTGGTTCCCGGCATGCGTTGCAAAGCCATTTTCAAAGAAATACATTGTTTTTCCCAGAATCACCTTTCCCCCGCGTCCCCAATCCACCCCCGCGTGCCCTTCCTAGCTAGCTTTAAAAAATTATAGCCTACTAGCTTTTGCCCCCGGCTTCGCACGCGCCACTCGCACCCCCTCCTCCCCCCTTCAATGAAATGGGACCACACGGGAAGCACCAGCTTTCAAATAAAAAAAAAATCATCAATATCGGTTCACCCAGTCGAAAGTTCTGAGGTAACAAACGTTAAAAAAAAATACAGTCGAATTGAGAACCTCCTCCTTTTTGAAGTCGTTTAAAAAGGCAATAAACATACCTTCTTTATCGCTGTAATTGTACAGCTCTTAGTTAACAATTCAATAATGGTGCGACAAAATATGAGATACTATCCGTGTGTCTGTTTTCTTCAAATTACTTTTTTTTTTTTCTTTGGAGGAAACAGGCCTACGTACATTTTGTATCTCATCTTTTGAAAGACCTGCAGCAATATTGTGATGAGGAACGCATGTTTGTTGCCTTTTTTACCGTCACGGTATCGTAATCGTGGATGGTCACGGTAATAATAAAATCGCTCAATAGCATGTCGTGAACTTGACTCCTGGCCCCCTAGCATGGTCGATCGATATAGGTTTTATCGAAAATGTCGGTAACTTGAAATCGCTCCCGAGCACGACTGCAGGCCACTAACGAAGAAATAACAGTTCACGTCAAATAAATTAGGAACCCTTAGTCATTGTGAACTGTTGCTTGTTCGTTAGCGGCCTGCAGTCGCGCTCGGTAGCGATGACAAGTTACAGACATTTTCGATAAAACCTATATCGATCGACCATGCTAGGACCCCAGATACCAATATCTACAGCCTGTATGTCGGACGAATATCTACAGCTCACATGTTGGACTAATATCTATGAACTTCAGAGTGAGGAGTAATATCTACAGAGCTAAGGTCGGACGAATATCTATGACAGTCCCAGTGGTGACTAATATCTATGGAGCGTAGGTTGGACTATTATCTACAGAGGGCAGCTGAGCAAGAGGTTGTACGGAAAAGCATAAATTAATTCAATTACGTATTAACTAACCTAACCTAACCTTACCTAACTTAACCTAACCCAACCTCTGCCAGTGCTGTAGATATTCGTCCACACTTTGGTTCTCATAGATATTAGTCAGCAGTTTGAGCTGTAGATATTCGTCCTCACTTTGGTTCTCATAGATATTAGTCCTATTTGTTCAGTTTTTGGAATTCCTGTAGATATTAGTAGACGCTTCCGCGAACTTTCAACGAAAACAATATGGTTACAAGTAGTTACATGAAAAGATCAAATTTTAGTTTTAAATAAAGGTTAATAATATCTTTTAAGGAATATTTTTTGGATCACTCGAAGATATTGAAATATAAGAGATGTGCTATCCGTAGTTTTTGCTAGGTGGGACTGCGCTTCCGGGTGTCGCCGATATTGTTTACCAATTAACAAATAAACTAAATGAACGAATAATTAACGAATGAACTAAACGAACGTTAAACTAAATGAACGAATTCTTTCCGTATTCAAACCATGTACATTGTTAACACCTTAAAAAATCAACGAAATGAACAAATTCTTTTTGTATACAAACTACTCCGATTAGGTAACGCGGACAGTCACGCGGACATCATAGCGTATCTCTTGTGTACCTCATATCTATTTTAATATCTTTGGGCCTACCAAACGATTTGGGTTGGGCACTCCTGCTTTGAGGTAATAATTATGAAATTATTTGTTTTTGTGTGTTAAATTTTTAATAACTCTGTACTGTTAGTTGCTACGCACCTCGGTCGTATAAATGAGTGATTAACTTCTGTGGCAGTGCCTTAATCCTTGGCTCCGGATTAAAAGGTTACGGGTTTCTACTAAAATACCATTATCACACTATAATTAAATATACCTTTGTATATTACCTACCTATTATGGATAACGTGTATTTGCGCCAAGTTCCAGAGTGGAAAATACTCTTTGGACCTTCGCACACGTACGTAACTATCCCTAATACAAAGATGTTTGCTCTGTCGATTACCGATGGTGTTTTTGGCCCTGTTTCGTAAGGTAGTGAGTGATTTCTTCTTCAGAAGAGGCGATGAGGGAAGTGTCATCTTCATTTCGGACGTTTGAGATATACTCCTCCTTTCAAACCGTCAAGAACCTTTCGCATTATGTATTATGTAGTATCACCATAAAAATAGATTTAATTAAAATGCTATAAAAAAAAACTGAAACGATGGAAGAAGAAGTCGATCCATATGAATTTATATATAGAGCTAAGAAAGAAATTGGTGAAATGACTGCATTATTAGAAGACAGTCCAACAAGATTCACCAAAGAAACGAAAATTGAAATCTGCAAAAAATTTAGCACTGTCATGGAAAATATTTCACATATGGCGATAAACATGGCAACATTAAAAGAAAAAAATACGATGCTTAAGGAAATGCTGAAAATGAAAAATGAAAGAGTAACGTACCTACGCATCAACAAGAAACTAACACAAGAAAAGAAGAGAATGAGGCTATAAAATACGGAATAATAATATCTACTAAGGATGTACACATGGAACACGAAGAACTGAAAAAAAAGTTACAGAAGAATGTTAATGTAACTTCTCTAGGTATCGGTGTAAGCGGAATCAAGAAAACATCTAATAATCGTTTGATTGTGACATGTGACCAGAAAGATGACTCAGAAAAACTGAAAAAAAATAAACAAACAAATACCATCAACATAACGGCAGAAGAGCTGTAATGAAACTCAGACAACCTTCATTTTAAGAGCGTTTAACCAGCCAGCGACCGAAAATCCACATTTCGTCGAAAGTTGTTCTTACGATCGTGCAGGGCGGTTCCAAAGAGAAAGATTAATTATTCTCCGTACCAGCTTTTCAAAATTACAACTCAATATCGATTTTATTTCATTCCAAATTTGCTTTAATTTATACCTACATCTAAAAATGCTGAAAGGCGTCACGATAAATCTATTAAAATTATGTACTTTTTGTAATTATTTTTTGATTATAAGTATTTATAATTTTTTAATTATGTCTAAATTAAATAAGAATGTTAAAAAAATCTGAATTGTTATTTAAACTTTTGGTGTAGGCGTGATATGAGATCTTGCAGAAAATTTATTTGCACAATATAAAGTCTGCGTTGTAAGAGCTACGTGCTAACTATCGGAGCTGTCTGTGATTAAGGACAGCGAGCAGGAACATCCATCACCTTTTATGCTTTTATACACTGTTTCTGCCGTCTCGCTCTTGCATATTTAAAAAAAGCAGGAGTACCAACAAAACCATTCTTACATGAAATATATAAGTTGGTAAAACGGACCAATTTTCGTCAAGAAACACATGTACGTATATATTTTTTAAAGATTTTATTTAAACTAAAAATAAAATTCTGAAACATGCGTTTCCCAGATAATGTATTGATTTATTTTACTGCATGATTATATGATTTGAAATGGGTGTTATATAATACAAAATCTTCTTTGAAAATTAAACAAGTCTGCCAACGACCTACGGTATAACCTTATTTTACTAAAAATATTTTTTTTTCTCAAAATTTAAAATATGCGTTTCCTAGATTAAGGAACAATCTTTCGAAATCAATTTATAATTTTTTGTGGAAAAGAGTCAATACGTCTAAAATCTGATTTAAAAATGACATATTTCTGGTTTTCTCTGGTTATACCCTCTTAAGTAATGCTCTCCGCTCTCCATTCATTTTCCTGCGCCTTTCGCCAGGTGGGTTAAAGTTGGTACTGAAAAAAAAACAGAGTTTGCAATTCACACGCGTAACAAGTGAAACCTTCAGAAAATTAAGTGGACAAGAGTGGGTAGGCTGCGAAGCACTGCATAAAGAGGAGACCGATTATACTGTTCTGACGACCAGCGTGGTCTAGAGGTAAGACTTATGACTCGCAATACGAAGGGCGCGGGATCGAATCCCGGCGTGAGAAAATAAATTTAATTTGATTAATTTGTGTTATTTCACGATTAATTCATTAAAAATAATATATGGTATATTTGCGGCACGTTCCAGAGTGGAAGATAATCTTTGTATCGCCCTGGTGTAAGACCACCATTCAGAATTGAAACGTTGCTTTAAATGGCTTTAGCCGTGTTTGGTGACCAGATCTGAATAGCCAGGTACTTCCCTACCGTACTCTTTCCAATCTCCTTCCCTTCCCCACTACCTTCAGCCTCACAACATACCCCAATTGGGGATGCAACAGACTCACTGGCTCCAAACGGGAGCAGCTGGACTCTTGAGAGGTAATCATGAAAAAAAATACTATCTCAATCTCCCGCAGACTAAATCCTATAGATACATGTGTTTGTCTCTTTTTAGTGTCGCTATTTTTCATTAATTGTTTATTATTTATTTATTTTTAAATTTAGTTTAAATTAAATTTAATAATGTCATTATTAAGTTCTGCGAGTATTTTAGTTTTTATTTTTACTACAGCTGTTTCGGCTTACAATGCCATTTTCACACTGTGGTTAAACCACTTTCAGACGACTAATTTAAAGGAATCTAAATCGCTATTTTTCGTTTCATCGAGTTTCAAATCACAATGGTGCTACTTCAACAATGGAAAATGAATTTAGTATTACCGCTTTAATACGGATTATATATAATTTTATGAAGACGTATCCCTCAATTTTTTAATGATCTAGTTATTAATTCTATTATACAACGGACACCGTTGCATCGTTTAAATTCCTACGCATATCGAATTAAGAATTCTATTTAATCACGAAGGCAGCATCCATTTCAGTAGCGTGCCCAAGCAGCATCACTTTATCTCCCGCATTATAAGGAGTATAATATCAGCGTGGAGCGCATATTAAATGCGCATAAATATGACATCATAAATACAGTAGCACGCTTCGGACTTCAGTCCGCTTCGTGGGGGGAATCATTAATGAGGCGAACCTTTGGATCCATGCAAATGTCGAGTTCGTAGACGACGATTATTCACTCTTTGAGAATCCTTTCTTGAAATTAAGGAATAAAACAGTGGTATTTGGTAGTTGGTATCTTTCAATAGGAATGAAAAAAACCTCACGAGAACATGATAATATGTTAAGTACGTGCCTGAAAGGACATTTGAGGTTATTTCGAAAATTTTATCTTGTTGATTTCATTCCATCACTTGTCAACAACATTTCTGGTGCTATGGAATTATTTCTTTTATCCCAGATTGGCGATTGGTTGAAAACAGCGGCAAGTAACAGATCGCTCATTTTGATATCAGATTCTGACCGGCGTCACCGGCGAGCAGGAATTAAGAATTCATTCCGGTAAAGCTTATCGGCGCCGCCTCGCGCGGACAGTAATCTGAACCTACCTTCACTATGTTCGGTCTGATACGTTGACATACAAACATTCTTGTCAGCACGCCTGCGCCAGTCGGCCGCCCATGCGCTGACTAATCAGAAAACCGAAACCCGCTTTGTTTTTGTTCGTACACTTAGATAACGTGGCTTTTGAAGAGTCAGAAAATTTTTTTCGACATTCCGATACAACTTATAACAGAAACTGTCGTTGTTCTTCGTCTTTCGTCAAACAGGAATTGAAGTCTTGGATTAATTTTACCCCTCTTTCAGCTGTGTAATCGACAACCTTGAATCCGTTCACTATTTTTTTTTGCTTTTAAATGATGTGCATTGATAACGCAATCTAAATTTAAAAATTCTGTATCACTTTCAAATCCTTTGAAAAAATTTAGAGTTTGATGAGAAAAAAATCAATATCTTTGTTCAATAAATTACTCACTTGATGGAGACTGAATTTTGCTTTCACATCCCTATCATCACGTGGTTTTTCTTCAATTGGAATTAATTGTAGACTTTTTACAGCTATTTTTTTTTTACATGAGCTCCACACAGGAGGCCCTGAGGAAAATAATTTTGCTGAGGGCCTTTGTCATCTTTGGGGATGCTGTGTGTAGGGTTTTTTAGGGAAATGAAGGAGAGGAGGGTTCTGGGAAGGAAAGGGGTTAAAGGGGTGGGTAGGAATCTGGGGTTCAGTGTGTCCTGGTCATCAGACCTAAACACACCTCCTCCCATGAACCCGGGCACCCCTGCTTAACGTAGCGAACCACTTGGGGTGACCTATGGCAGAGGTATTGGTTATCCTATAAAGGTTCCCGGGGCGGCGGTACCCATTTCAGCGGTACCCGTTACGGCGGTACCTATGCTTGTTTTGTCACTTTTCTAAATTTTCATCGAAGAAATAAAATGCGACTTGCTCAGAATTGAGGTACCACAGATAATTGATCATTTTAGACAGTGCCTCTGCAAGTTCTTTATCGATTTCTCTATATTTTACAAGAGATTTTAAAAATTGTAGGTCTTTGTTGGGGGCCAAAGCGGGTTTGGAGGCGTTAAACCACGCTTTTACATAAATGTTTATGAAAAATAAACAAATGTCAGTTATAGCTTTTTTTCTAAATTTGTTAATGTAAATTGATCCATGAAAAGATACATTTTGACACAATAAATGGCCTTTGCCATCCATCTAGCGTAATGAATGGCACCAGGTACTTTGAAAAAAGTGACTTTTGGGGGAGTAAGTCCTAACACAATTAACGAAAGTTGAATTAATTCTTTATAATCATCCCTTGGCTGTTGGTTTTTTAATTGTTCTGTAAGAAAAATTGATATATCATCTGAATTCCGTATTTTATGTCTAATATTTTTCAATATATTTTTCAATAGCAGTTTTGTATTTTGTCATGTCTAGCTTCGACCATCCAGTCTGAAACTTTTTTAAAATCCAAAACTGGAGTAACAAAAACTGCTTGTCTTCTTCAACAGTATTTTTTAATGCATCCTGATGAGCAATATCAAGGGCTAACTTGAAAGCTTCTACTTTTTTTATTTTCAGCTGTGCTTTTAGATCTGTTAGCATTTTTTTGTAGTTTTCTCCACTCTTCGTACAGTTTTTCAAGCTTTACAATACAATCTTTAAAGTGTCTGGTTGGTGTCTTAGCTTTCTCCCAAAAAATTACAACTTCCTGTATTGTAAGTCTTGCAGCTTCTCTGGTGTTCAATTTCACTTGCCGTATGTTATAAATTAAGCTGCGTAAAACTTGACAATTACATGGTAATTTATTGCCAGCGATTTGATGAGACATTTGGCCAATTAAATACACCATTTATTTCTGCCTTGAACTCGAACCTGCACGAACATGACTCGCTAATGCTGTAAAAGACATAGTCCCATAAACCTCACAAGAAAAAAACTCACTAGAAGAACGTTGTTCAATAATGTTCAGAATGTTTACTTGTTCACTGTTTGAAAAGCAAACGTTAACTAAAGCCCTCACACTTTCGAAAAAGTGGGAAAACCCCAGGAACCCCAGACAAGGAACGCAAAAGGAAGGGTATGGTTTATGACACTCCTGGTAGGGATTTTCTGAAGAAAGGGTCCTTGGCAATAGCTCTTTGGTAACAAATCCGACCTTTTAAGGGATAGACGACTTAAAGGCGACTTTGAGGATTCGGATCATGTCCGGTCTTGGAAAATAATAGATATCTTCAAATATAAACGTTTTAAAAAAAAGTGATTAGAGTAAAACTTGAAGATAGCAATATTTCCTATGAAATGAAACAAGAATCATATTTCTAGGACAAATAATTTTCATTTTATGACGAAAAAACGGAGTTTTTTTTTTGCAAAAAAATCGTTTTTTCAAATTCAATATCGATGAGGCACGGGTTAACATTATCCAATTGAGCTAAAACTTTCCAAATCTAATTTTCTAGATAGATAGCAAATATTAGGGGGGTCCCGCCGGCATTAGGACGAAAATATTTTTTCACCTTATACCTTGTGACCACCCTAATGTACATAAATGAGAGTTGATGTTTACACTCCATCCTGGACTACAAGCCTCGTTTCTCTGGACAACGTTTTATTAGTATCTTTAGTTAATAGAAATTCCAGCAATCAATTTTCTACAATGTCCTTATGAAATTTGTCTTGGTGATCTTTAGTTTATTCACTACTTCGCTTTTCGTCGACTGTCAAATGCGGTGAAGAATTATTTAATAATGTCTTGTCAGTTCATTCACTCCATTGAACATGTTGATATCGATTGATTGGTTTTTTCATTAACCCGTCGATTGGAATCCATCACAACAAAACCAAATCACATGTACTAGGCGTTCAACAACAACAACGAAAAACTTCTCTTAATGAAAATAATTGATCTCATTGAAATAACTCTGGGACAACGGTGAAACGAAATAAAGAATGATTGATCATTTTATGTAAGTAATTCACGTAGTCACATAAGTGACAGTTTAACAACCAGTAAAGCTTACGTCCGACCGGTCAAACAGATATAACCAGAGCCGAACTTACAACATACAACAACAACACTACTTTAAATTTAAATTTATAAAAAAAATATTTTTGAATCAAACTATAGTAGATACTCTAAATAATCCAACTTTATTATTCCACTATGGCCCAGTCACCGTTTAACTTCCTTGCTCCGAAAATCTTTAATAATATTATCCAATTGGAACAAAGACAGCAGACCAATATCACACTTTCAGGAAGGCGATTAGGGACTTTTTGATGAGTGAATGTGACAGTGCCAGTGGTCTGTTTCTCGTTCTCAGATAGAATAACTGTCTATATATATGTGTTAATTTGTTTGTATACGTATATGTATGTATGCATGTGAGTCAGGTAAGCGTTTGGATACATTTATGTCAGGGTGTATGTATGTGTATATGTATTTGCGTATGTAAGCACGTATGCACACATACAAAACTATAAATAAGAATTATGTTTTTGAATATGATCTTATAATCTTGTGCATAACTTTTCTTTTCTATTTTCTAGGTTCCCTTAAAAAAATTAATTCTCATTATAAACTTTTTACTATAATTTTTCCAATTTTCAACATGTTTATATATTTAATCCACATTAGACACCACAAAGTAAATATATTCCATTGGTTACCATGAAACAGGTAGCCACCTAGTATGGTGATGTAATGTATCATATTATATATGATACATATATTATATGAAAGAAAATGTTTTAATGTGTCATCATGTAATTTATAAATAAATAAATTTGGCGCAAAAAAATTTTGGGGAAAAATTCTCTAAAAGAGCATGACGTTAAAGGCTCACTTATTTTCTTATAAATATTTCCAAGATGCAGATCGAAAGTGAAAAAAAACGTTGAAAAATGATACATTTAGCTATATTTTGTATTTATTGCCTGCCCATTTTAGTGTATTAAAAATTTTCCTCTATTGATATTTAAAGGTTTTCATATTTTCTTTTAAGATCATTTGAAGCACTGTAGGTATTCAAATTACTCGTTTTTAAATATGTGCTTTTTGGCAAAGTGTCCCAATTCTCGAGACTATTGGAACCATGGCGTCCCTAATTTTAGAGAAAGTTCACAGGCTGAATAATGCTGGACGATTGAGAAGACCTCAAAGTTATGTTGGGAAGTACCCGGTCGATCAATATGCTTACTACAACATTTAAAACAACGCAACGAACCGATTCAGAAAGGTGCCAATCATTGTATGTTTATTTAATATCCACGGTATAAATATATCAAAAACAACGAACACGTCACAGATGAAACATAATAAAATATTAGAAACAATTAAAAAAAGAATAACAATTATGTGTGGCATTTGATTGTGAAATGACATTAGAGATATAAATGTGCTTAGTTGATAGTCCGGTTTTGCTTGAATTGATAAGCTGACGGATTCCACTGCGTAATACTAGAAGTCAGGATTTATTTCAGTGCTGAAATTCTGGAATTAACTACCATATGTATTCCTCTTTGCCCAGAATACTTACGGAGGAAAATAATTATACCAAGTCAATGGACATCTTCAATTTATCTTTAAACAAGTACAAAATACTGTTACTGAGGCAGTTCAGTTATGTACAATAAATACTTTATATTTCTTTATGAAAGAAATATAAACCTATTAGATTTCTTTGTAAAAGAAATATAGGGTATTTATATTTTATATAATCACAGTGTAATTTGTGAATTTCATATGTAAAAGCCCCGAAAAAGGACGTAAATAAATAAATAAATAAGTTAGAGGTACAAGCATACACAATTCGATAGTACAAATACGTTAGAGTTAGATTAAATTAATATTGATTGAAAAGATTTGATAGCACAGTCCCCTATTACCTTCGTATCCGTGCAGTTAAATAGATCATTAAACAATTTTTTTTAGATAGATTAATAATTTTTTTTTAAAAGTGGCATTTCATCATGAAATTCTTTGGACCTCTTGCAATTGCCGCCCTGGTTCCACGTTCCAACTGCACTATTCCCAAATCCGGTACTGGAAATAGCAATTAAAAATCATTACGTGATGAAGCAACAGTGGCTCTAATTTACATTAAAATCTCAGCCAGCTGAACATTGATAAGCATCGGAATTTGAAACAAAAACAAAGACATCATTAGCAGATCCAGCGGATATTGAAAAGGCTTTTTCAAAGGGGGGGAAGATTTTGGTATCGAATTACTCTCGAATACGTGATAATTATAGCCAATCTGGGAAGAGAATCGCGTTTAAAATGGTGGTGTCAGTAACTTGGTATATCGTCTTTAATTAACACCGTTTAGCGATTCCTGGTTCCCGATAAAATGTCCTAATTGGTTCCTGAATTTTGGCCCGCAAGTGGGAATTTTCCAGAGAAAATAATTTGATGTTCCCATGCGTATGATGAGCAAAGCTGTGTTTATTATTCATACTTTTTTTACATCTGAGAAACAACTTTTTTGTAGGTCACTTGGGGAATTGTAAATAAGGATGAAAGATGAGAAGGAAGTGCGCTGTATGTGAGAATAATGAGTGTAATGAATTAAAATCCTTAACATTTATGCTTTTGATTTGAATCAATATTTGGTGCGGGTAGGTTCCACGTGTTAATGTTATTTTGTCCGGCAGCACGTTTTCCATTCAATTATCTCTACGTATAAAAATGAATGTTTCTTTTTTTGTCCTGTGTGCGTTCCTATACCATTCATCCGATTGGGATGAAACTTTGGTGATTTGATGTGCGTGTGCCCGCGATGGTTTCTATACATAATTGTGAGCTGTGGCATTACGAAATTATTTCCTATATTATTCATCCGATTTCGATGAAACTTGGCATTGCTTAGCACGGGATTTCCCAACCTGTGTTCCGCGGAACACTAGGGTTCCGCTGATCCTGAATAGGGGTACCGCGATAATTTGTCGGAAGAATTTAATTTAATATAATATATATTTAATCATATTTTAACACTACTGATATTATTAACAAGAAAATATTCTCTGTATAAATATTTTACAATAGTTCTTAAGTTTGGTACTAGACCCTTCCAGGTAGGTACAGAGACTAAGCTTTATGGAAGTTGAAAGAGCCGTTTATTCTTTTATTTCAGTAAATATTCATTTTATATACAAAAAAAATATCTGATATTTATTACTGTGCAGTATAATACTGTGATAAGAGTCAATAATATGAACACATGTGCTTTGTAGAAACAATAACAACGGGATAACGGATCTGCAAGTATTTCACGCAATTTCTGTATCATTCAAGGAACCCAACCATATTATCTGAAAGTAAAATAATGTAAAAATCGATCAGTCTTACTGCGTTCTTGTTAGCAATTAGTTGAACTATAAACGCGCGTGGTGTCGTAAATTTTGGTGAAAAAATTATTAAAAAAATTAGAATTTCGGATTTCATCAGTTCAATTTAATCATATTGATTGTTTTCCTGGCTTTTTTATGTGAATACCTCACAAGAGTCCCAGCTGCCCTCGTTTGGAGCTAGTGAGACTATGGCAACCCCAATTAGTGAGGCTCAAGGTGGTAGGAAGGGAAGGAGATGTGGGAAAGGAAGGTGGGGAAGTACCTGGCTATTCAGATCTGGTCACCAAATACGGCTAAAGCCATTTCAAGTAATGTTTCAATTTTGAATGGTGATCTTATACCAGGGCGATACTGAGTGTATCTACCATTCTGGTACTTGCCACAAATATATTATATATTATTTTTAAATGAATTAATTTTGAAATAACACAAATTAATCAAATAAAATTTTTTGCGCATGCCAGGTTCGGATTGTGAGTTAAGAGCCTTACTCCTAGACCACGGCAGCCTTGCATGAATGCTTGAATGAATTAAATTGTAAAGTAGATGAAAAGGTTTCCAAAGAATTTTACGAATACGTACATAACTTGAAATCAACTCTTTTGTAATATTTTCCCGAAAACTAGTAGGGATGAATCTTAGATTCCTAGATTTCCGTGACAGCTAAACTATTAGACTTCAGCGCAAGTGAGTATGAAAATCTATTTGATTAAATTGAAACAAAAAAGCCTTTAAATGATTTCTGGGCGAGTTTGTCAGAAGAGGACCCCAATTTATCAAAACAAGCTATTATTGTTTTACTTCCGTTTTCTACAAACTATTTATGCGTAGCGGTATTTTCTAATTATGCTGCAACCAAGTCAAAGTGCAGGAAAAGGCTCGACGCCAAACCAGATATTAGAATCCAACGTACCAATATATCAAGCCTGATATCAAGAAAATATCCAATTCATGAACTCAAAATCGTCAGGTGCTTTATTTCGTTTTTTTATATTCCATTATTTTTTTCATACCACTTAAATTTTTTTTAATTCAACCAAATGTTCCGTTAAAATTTACAGGTTTGCAAAGTGTTCCATTGCAGAAAAAGTTTGGGAAACCCTGGCTTAGCACATTATATAATTCGTATCCCTTCCTCCAGCATAATAAAACATTTCACTAAAATTATTAAGGTGAATATTTTATAATAATACTGTCTATAATGTACTATCTATAATATATATCATTCTATAAGCTTCTGCAAAACTATTTGAAAAATTAATTTATAAATTCCATATGCCTCAGATAGACGCTTACATTATCCCTGAACAGCATGGTTTCTGGAAAGGAAGATCCACTGAAACCAATCTGGTGGTTTTCACCGACTATATTGCTAGATCTCTAGGCAGTGGATACCAAGTACACTGTTCATATAACGGACTTCTCCAAAGCTTTTGATACTGTGAATCACGATATCCTACTCATAAAACTTGCCGATTTGAGTTTTTCCCTTCGAATGTTAAAGTTTTTTAAAAGTTGCCTCAAGAACAGAAAGCAATTTATCACACACGGAATCTTCCAATCTGCTGAATTTCTTATTTTCCATCGGTTCCCCAAGGATCGATCCTAGGGCCTCTTTTTTTCCATTTTCATTAATGACATTGCTGGAGTCATCCGTTTTTATCGCTTTTTTCGGTTCGCCGACGATCTAAAATTATTTCTTTTAATAAGAATTATTGAGGACTGCCTGCGCCTTCAAGCTGATGTTGATAACATTTCAGAATAAAGTCAACGAAACCAGCTTCATTTCAATGTCTTGAAATGCGTAGTTCTGACTTTTACTAATTTAGTCTCACGTACCATAGGTAAAAACAATGATATTTGATAAGAAATGTTTTTAGTGACAATTTAAATTTGAGTATCTACATAGTTTATTTGTTTAATGTTACGTGGAAGGTTGTTATATACATTAATGGCCATGTAGTAAGGTACTTTTTGAAATTTAGTTTTTTTTTTGGTATTCAGCCGCCTTTTAAGCTCTTAAAAAATATAAATGTTATTTTTGAAGATAATATCTATACATTCCCCACGCCGAAATGCAAATTTTATGAAATTCCAACGATAGAGAAAAATCGCAAAGCATGCTCCGAAAATTATTATAATCATGTTTGTTTTAGTTATTTTACAATATGTATGAAAAAATTCACAATGTTTCTTTAAATGCTGTTTTAGACAACCCCCAAGAATTTTTGCTCTATTTTAAACGAGTTGTGTTTTACAATTTTCGCTTTAATTTAATCGTTTCAAATATTAGCGCGCTCTCCCCAACATTCGTAATTACATAATCCTCAATCTGCTGCTTTTTGAGCGGGGATGCGGCGCGCGCTTTCTATGAACCTTGTAGCGTATTTATTGTTTATTAGCAGACCCGGCCACACGTTGCTGTGGCTAACGAAACCTTTACAACCAACGCCATCTGTTAAATAAAAGCTGCCCGCAGCCCGCTTCTGCTTGGCCATATATATTATGTATTTCAACCAATTTAAACAAAACCTTGATAACCTAAAAACCTTCCTCGTGAATCACTCTATATATTGGTGAAAACCGCATGAAAATCCGTTGCCTAGTTTAAAAGATCCAAACACACATACAGCATGAGCGACTTCATTTTATACTTAGTAAAGATGTGTTGAGTTTTTTGTGAGAACTTTTCTGGAGATGATCAAATTGACAGGCATAACTCCATTATATATATTATGTATTTCTGTTACTATCAGAGTTTATGATTTTTAAATATGGGTCAATATGCATCCAGACGATCAGAGTTTTATAATTTTCGTAGGCATCTCTTTTGGAAGATAAAAACATCTTTGGCGTTTACTGAGTATCCCCAAAAAACTATTTCGTATTTTATTATTGATCATATGTATCCTTAGAATACGGTGATTACTAACTCGATATTTAAGATTTTTTTCTAGAACAAAGGAAAAACTACTAATTATTACAATCTATTGCGCTCCATTTATATTTAAAAAAAAAAACAGGTTAAACCGTTAATTTTCCCTGTGCGTGAAATAATAAAATTTAAACCTCATTTTCATAACAACTTTCACTTTTTGACCGGATATTTAAAAACAAAAATTAGGGCACAAATTAAAAGATTAGACCTCCCTCAAAGATGTCACCGAAATCGACTTCCAGTTTTGTCTACAGATCGGATTTAGAGATTATTTATGGCCCTTTAAATATTTACTTACGCGATAATGAGAAAGCTGTCCAAGATGATTGATATTCTGGGTCCATGTGTAGGACTGGCGTTCTTGCAATGGTGTTATTAATAGATTAAAGATAATTCATTCAATTATAACTAACCCAAAAAGTAGACCAACGCCTACGCTGGTGGAATTATTTTTTAAATTTTATTTTATGAAGTGGTACCTAGCGTGAACCTCTAGGCTTTTTTATATCAGCTCCACACTTGAGGCCATGAGGAAAATAATTACCCTTATGGCCTATGTCGTATTTAGGGATGCTGCGTGGAAGATCTTTTGAGGACAGTAAAGGAAAAGGGTATGAGTAGTATTTTAGCACCGTGTTCCACGCCAATACGGGGTGAGGAAGTACCTGGCTGTTCAAACCTGGTTCACAAAACATGGCAAGCAACAGAAACGTGTTTCAATTATAATTTAAAAGATAAACAAATAAAAGAGTGCAAATTCAAAATCAATGTTTCTAATATATAAAACATTGGACCTAGCGCGAGAGGAGATGAGAAAAAATAGTTATCATGTGGGTGCGTTTACACGAACGTTTGGAAAACTGCACAAGAGGAAGAAATTTAAAAAACAAAATATTTGGTGCTTTTGAAAAAAAAGGCAATTTTTTTTTCATAGTTTTACATAAATCACCTCCCAAAGATTCGTGGTATGATCTTGGACGGAGGGTATTTATAACTACTTCCTAATTATGTTCCATCGATATATAAGCAAACATACTTTGTCGATGTTAAACTCTCCCTTAAATTTTGCATTGTTAAGAAATTTTAAACATAGGTAAATGGCGATTTAAAATTTTTATCTTCGAATTAAGAAAGGGAGATCTCCTTCTAGGAAAGCTTACTTAGTTAACTTCGTTTCTGCTCCTACAGATCTGTCCGCACCACCTTAAGCACTCTAAATATGTGATAGAAGAAGAACACTCCAAAAGGCGTGATATAAGTTTATTAACAACAACAATAAAATATTTTTCTTTACGCTTGCTCAACATTACAAATAAATACTTAATCATATCATTATGTACTTATCACGTGGCGTGGAATATGCATGGCAAGATTTTTGGCCAAAGCCAATCTGAGGTAAGGCAATGCGTGGGATAAGGGAAGAGGAATATTTGCGAGTTTTAACTGATCCTGTATTCTTCATTTAGCGGATGAACAACTAGTGCAACAGGAAATAAGCGAAGTTGGCGATTACGACGAGGCAGATAGCGCGCTGGTCGGGACTGAAGCGTTGATTGCATCATTGATCCACTTGTTATACTTGTATACCTCCGTGTAGACCCCTGGGTAGTAGGGCATGGCACAGCCGTTACCGAATGACACTATCCCAGCCACGGAGTTTCCGCACACGAGAGGACCGCCATTGTCTCCCTAGAAAATCCAATTAAACACATATAATATCTATGATACATCATCACGGCGCTGCACCCCGTGATGGGATTTGAACTCTACCACAAAAATTCTGCAATATCGCCTCAAATCGTGTTCACATCGACTTCGCCTACATATACGCAGCGTAAAGGATAATGTACCCTTCCATCGCTTTATTTACTGAATACCCGCTTTATTTACCCAATAGTGCAGGTAAAATTGGGTTTGATAAAATGAAAATTAATCAGACATGTTTTTCGAATTCAATTTTTCGGAATCAATTGTTCGAATTGCAGTTTTTCGAAAGACTAATTTTTCGAACAGCATTTGGCCGAATGACATGTTTTTCGAATTTGTTAATCAACTTTTAAAATATATATTTCATTTTCTTATGACTAACGAGATACTGATAGGTTAGGTTAGGTTAGGTTATTTGATATTGTCCATCCAATAATAAAATACTCTTGTACCAACTGTACACGTATTTATATCAATTCGAAAAACTAGAGTTTTGGTCAATTGACGTTCGAAAAATATGTTTTCGAAAAATTGAAGTTCGAAAAATTGCATTGCGAACAATTGATTTCGAAAAATTGCAATTCGGTCAATTTACCTAGACCCCATTAATCATGGCAGTATGAAGAGGGGGGGAGGGAATTAAAGAAATACATATTTACAAACTAGGTCGAGTGAACCTTTATTATGTTTTCAATTTTTTGTATTTCTTGGGCGTTGACTAAGAATTAGGGAATGCAAACTCGTTCTCGCGAGATCTCGTTCTTGCGAGATCTCGGCTTTTTTAGCGAGATTGATCTCGGCCGAAAAAAGGGCGAGATCTCGCGAGTTTAACGAGATTGCACTCGAGCATAAAAACGTCTTATTCCAAGCGCGGACTGACACGGATGGAGTTGCGATCTGTCGGTTTCGTTCGGTGCGCGTGAGGCTGTAATTTGTAATAGTCGGACTAATTGGTATATTTTGTTAATTAGTCTGTAATATCGAAATAGTTTTATTTAATTGATAATAATATCCCAGTTTATAGACAACTCAACTTAGATAACAAGTTTATTTTTTTTTGACCCCTCGTTGTTTTGTTTGTTATAAAAGAACTGTTTTATTACTAAAAGATTTTTGTTTGATATTAGAAGAGAAGACTGGTTGTTTCTTTTATTTGTTATTTGATAGATACGTACCTAGTCAAAGTTTACTACTTAGAAGTTTATTAAAAAATTATAGACAATTACGTCAAACAAAGTTTGATGCATAAAAGTCTATTGAAAAATTCGTGAAAATAAATATTTATCTTCCAATACTTATTATTTTTTTCCTATTTTATTCAAATATTGTGATTATTTGCAAAAAAAACACACAAAACTGCCAATCTCACGAGATCTCGAAATTGGCGAGATCTCACAGTATTGTTATTCATAAACTCGCGGGATCTCGCCTGAGCCCCAATCTCGCGAGATTTGCATTTCCTACTAAGTATGTAACAATTTCTAGACATTTTGTTTTGAAGAGTTTTACTTTTCATGAACATTTATTACTTAAATTTTAATTTTTCTGCTCCCGGTTTCGACACATCCGTGTCATTGACAAGCAAACACAGGTAGCAGAAAAAAATAAATTTAAGTAACAAATGTATTAAATAACTTTAAATTATGTTTTTTGTGCTGAATGAGGCTGAAGTCGATGGAATCAACATTTTGTGAGATGAAAACATGTTTTTAGTAGACAAAAGTAAAGACGTTAATCCCCTAGGTAGGGCCTAGAGGCGTTTCTATCACTTAATTTCGTGCGGTTTGTGCACATGCTTTTTCCACCGTCAAGAATGAGTTTTGAGCAAATTTTCGTGAATACATTTTGTCGTTCATTTTATTTTGGTACTATTTTGCCTGGACTTGGCCCCTTAGCACGGTCGATCGATAAGGATTGTCGAATTGTATTAAGAACACTTAGTCATTGTGAACTGTTACTTATTCGTTGGCGATCTGTAGTCACGCTAGGGACCGATGAGAAGTTACCAAAAGTTATCCTATCAATCCTTGTCGATCGACTGTACTAGGGGGCCTGCCATGGTAAAATAGTAGATACAAAATTGTGGTTATTATATCAATATGGGTAGCGTACCACACAGGAGTCCTTTCCACCGCTTACGAATCCAGCGCAGATCATCTTATCCGTAATCAAATTATTATATACGCTTCTGCAAGTGTCGAAGTCGTAAATTGGCACATTTACATATCGCAAGATGGGGGCAAGTGTGATCGAGTTCTGTTAAACAATTAATCACTGTTAAAGAAACTTAATATTTATTCTGATTAATTTTTGAAACTTATCATTGAAATAATGCAACTTTGATAATAAACTATCTTCTACTTATATAAAAAAAAAAGAATGTGGCGGGAATGTGGATGAGCGGCGTGGATTTGAATTTTTTACTTGCACAAGTGTGCCAACTGCTGTTAACCGTTGGTGAAGTCAGTGAGTCTATGGCATCCTCAAATAGGGCAGGTATGTTGTGAGGCTAACGTAGTAGGGAGGGAAATTTCCATTTGTTTCCCAAGGATTTTGTCACCAATCACATTTATTGACCTTCAAAGCAAGAGAAAAGTCACTGTCATTTGAGATTACACCCCTGAGATGAGACAATTAGAATTTATACCGCTGTTCTTGCATAGTTGGCTCCGAAGCAGTTGATCAAGGTTCTTTCTCAGGTGTGTTTTTTTCTCAAATCAATTTTTTTACAAACTCAAGTATATTTCATAAAATAGGTTTATTTTTTACTTTCTGTCATGTGGTTTTTCACCGAACTGCGCAAATAAAAATACTAAATTCAGTTGTGACTCTCTCTATAATTTCGATTTAATGTACTCTAGAACTTTTTCTCTCAATGTGAGTGTCATTATTTTCACGAAATTTCGGACAAGTGATAAAGTTCCTACTAATCTACCCGTACCTTCGATAATATGTTTACCGAAAATTATTTTTATCGCCATTTTCAAAATTGGAATTGATTTGTCGACAATTCAAACTACCCGGTATTTTTGTAAAGTAGTATTGTGTATGTGTTCTTACAAAAGCCGTAGTTCCCCATCCACTAACAGTACAGCTGGTATTCGTGGGTGAGGTGGTTGTACTTAAAGTAATTGTGTAAGTAGAGGCTGATAGGCTTAGCGAGGCTGTAAGCTGTAAACAAAATGGAAAAGTATTATAAAAATGACAAGAAACCATTTTAAAAACGAGCAGAAAAAAAGTTCATAATTAATATATTGTCATGGTGTATTTTACAAAATGGGTGGTTTAAATTGTAGTGAACAGTAGAGGAAAGTAACCAAATGTGGAAAAGTATCCCTAATATGGAATACCTCAATTTCTTGTAAACAAATACTTTATTTTTTTAATCTCTCCTCCTAAACGCAATAAACAGTGATCGTCTATCTCTTTCAGTTACTATATGCGCGTGAAGGTTTCAATTTGTCAGTCGAGCGAGTGCTGTGTCCGCGGTGAGGCGGTTTTATTTTCTGAAGATGTTCGATGAGAAACCTGGATTAAAGGCCTCGTGTGTGGACTCTGGGCATATAATGATTGCGCTGGTGCAGAGTTCGATACCTGCATTTGTGATTATTGCAAGTAGTTTAAGTTCCTTTTAATATTTGACCAAAGTTCCTAAAGTAGAAGTTAAGGTTGATTTTTTGTTTACGTAGTGTTCCATATTTGGGGTACATATTCGACAATGTTGATTTTGTTTCTGGGAGATTATAGTACTTATTTCCATATATACATAAATGAATCCCTGTTTCCCTTGGTCACGCCATAACTTCAGAACAACTTTAACTATCTCATTCTTATATTTGTTAAAGTTTTCTAATACTTTGTAGAAGGTTCTTACGGAAAGAAAAAAATAAGAAAATTGGGCAAAAAATTGGATAATTTCAGAAAACTTAACGACTGTCGCACGTTTGACAGTTCGTTCACAGAATTGCAAAAATTGAATTTAGCAGGCAGCTGTTTTTTTATTGTAACAAAATAATTGTCTATGGATTTTTTAAATTATACATATTTTAAATAGCTACCTATGTTAGGTACCAGATTTGATTGATTGTTCTTATAATATACAAAAATGAATATTTGTAATACATGAAAAATTGAAAAAAAAAATTGTAATAGGTAGCACGCGAGTTCTTTGAAAACCGAATGTACTAGGACTGAATATATGGAACGCGGGATGGGGGTTGGTTTGACGGGAGAGCGGAAGAGGGTAGGCGGGGAAGGTGGAAGAGGAACGCGGGAGGGGAAGGGGATGCGGGAGGGGAACGGGAACGCACGGGAAAGGATATGCAGGGAGAAACATTTTTTTTAAATATGGCATTGCAACGCATGCCGGGAACCAGCTAGTAATTAATAAATATAATAAGAGACTGTTACTATGCAAAGCGTAAATGTGTGACTGATCGTAGTTTTGATTAAGTTTAAAAAAAATTTTTTTTGGCCTAAAAAATCAAACGGGATTCCATATTTGGTTAGATTCATCCATTCTATAGAATAAAGAGTTTCTTTTGCAAAGGCGGATGAAAGATTGTCAACTGCGTAATGAAGTACTATCTCCAGACTATATTCGCTTACAGTCCTTATTTTTGAAAGGAATTGAAGCATGAATAAAGATATCTACGATCTAATAATTTCACGATTGGAGACCATAATGATAAAACTGGATATCAGACCAGCGAGAAAGTGATACTGCATGTAAGAATTCTTCCTCTAACAATAAATTACTATTTCCTTGTTGGAAAATGAAATATAATAAACAAAGGTCCTTCACTGTTTTAAAAAATACAAAATAACATTTTTGAATACACACCTTTATAACTGCTATATCATCGACGAGCGTATCGATATTATATCCACCGTGAACGTGGATCACAGACACGTCACTGTAATTCCCTCCTGTAGCTAGAACTATGCTTCCCGTGTACACGTACACATCCTGGGGTCTAAGAGTAACTGTTTTTCTGAAAAGAAACATCTTATTTTATTTTGACCCAATTCATTTACCACCATAAATAATTTTAAAGGGGAAAAGTATGGATATCATTAGATTAGTCTGTATTTTTTATGTGAATACTGCACACTCTTCATGTTCATGGGATAAGGTTTGTCCAGGCCTCGGCGGTAGATTTTTCGGCCCACCGTCAGGTCGTGGCATCCCGGATAGGGAGAGACCGATTAAGAGAGGCCTTTTGATCTCTCTACCCGGATTCTCACGACCCGTCGTCTTGCATCGCAATGGGAGGAATGGATTCATACGTCCGTCAGTCATACGTACACTGACTCCCAGATTCCTACCCATACCTCAAACTCTTTTCCTTCCCAGAACTTCCTCTTCTTATTTTCTATAAAAACCCCTCCTCAATTCATTTAAAAAAATTCCATACTACTTTCAACTGTCCGGAGCCAGTGGGACTATGGCATCCCAATGGAGTATCTTGTAAGGCTGAAAGGAGTGGGCAAGAAAGGAAATGGGGAGAGAAAGGTTGGAAGACACCTGACTACACACCTACACAGTATGACTATAATACCTACATAAAATTGCATATTTTGCATGCCACAACCTACATGGTTAATGTTACGTTATTTGAGGGTTTTGCGTACTATATTCTCAATTTCGCAACGTGTGATGTATTGCATTAATCAACAGTGAACATTAGAAAATATCGTAGCTTCCCACTTTAATTTAAAAAGAAAAATATCAATTACTTATAAAACGGACACACTTGCGACATCTATCGGATCAGAGTAAATTAAATTCATATTGACAGTAGGGATCTATAATTAAAAAAATTGAGATGAGTATTAATAAAAAAACCAAAGATGGTATTAAGAAATCGTCACGATACAGGGAGATCCCATTTTTGAGGCACAATTACAAATATTTATATCTTGACAGCCAATTAGGTTAAAGCAAAAACAATAAAGAAATTAAAGAAACCAATAAATAAACGGGAAGGTGTACACCAACGAGGAACAAAGGATTTATCTTTAGTTTAATTTACTTTATTAAGGATATAATTAATTACTTTTTCATTCCCACCGAACCGAGAGGTGAATAAACTTCATTATAAACAAGAAACGATTCAGGGACTTTTGTACATTGAACCCGCGTTTGGAGGTAAACATTGAGTGCATTTGTGAGGTAGTAAACCATAGTTTTCGAAGTAATCTGGAAACTTTAAGGTTTGAAAAAAGATACACGTAAACAACGATGGAAAAGATTTAATGGAAAATTGAATAGAAAGTGAGGAAAACTTGATGGAAGCTGTTAGGGAATTTCCTTCTATAATACGATTGTTTGTGACGACCGGAGATGATCAATTCGGGGGAAAATGTACTAAGGGAGATGGAAATGTTGAAAAAACAATGGAAAATTATTGTTATCAATTCTAGACGAAGCGGAGATATTAGGAGAAATGATTTAGGAAGAAAACTTCATAAACAAATGAGCATTTATATAGAGAGTAACGATTGAACAAGGGGACGATTCAGAGGTTTAGTGCAGTAACAAGTGTTTGAGAGGAAATTAGAATAGAATACCTAAGGGAAAGTGAAAATACTGAAAACATTACGATAGATTTAACTCAGGAAAAGGAGTCATTTTACGTAATTATGATGATGGAAGGAGCATAGAGTTGCAAGAGACTGCGAAAAAAATGAGACGTTACAAAGGGTTGTCGGTGTCACATGTGTTTTGTTGATATAAACAAGAAATATTCGAACATTAGATTTGTTTAGATTAACGCTATTAGCTATTAAAGAGGGCCATAAAAATTGACATTGCTCTTACGTAATATTTAGATTAAAGAATTCCCATAAAATTTAACGACACTCAAATAAAGGAAAATTTATTGCTTGGTACGTAGAGATAATAATATAAATACATGTCAAAGCCTATGGTTTGTGTGATTTTCGGTAAGAGGGAGACGGAGTCTGGGGGACGATCCATATGAAATAATAAAAATGACAGATATTTAAGGACCGAAGTTGGAGTATCTCATATAAAAATATGAAAATTGAAATATTAATTAATAACAGATAGAAAATGAAATTTTCCAAGAGGCAGCAAACATCAAAAAACGATATGGTTATGTGAGGAGGGTACAGTGAAACTATGGGAGAGTAGATACGATAGAGAAAAACAAAGGAAATCTTAGATTAACAAAGAATAAAATAAATACGGCTTGAAAAATAAAAATTTATAGGGATATGAAAAATGACAAAAAGGTAAATAATGAAATTTATGGAAAGAGTGTCGTGAATAAAAGAAAATTCGAGAAAAAAGGGAAAATTCAAATATATGACGTAAATAGAAAAAATACGGTTTTAAATGGAAAGGTTCATATAGAAGACAGAAAAACTCGAGGGAAAATTATAAAATAAAAATGGACAATTTGCGAAAAAGACAGATTTGGAACATATGGTAGATGCCGTACGCATGGACATGTTGCGAAATAGATGAAAATACAACTTTAAAATTATGGAATTCAAGCTAATTTTGTATGATGTCGTGCGCCTCGGGTGGAAGTGCCTACCTTCTGCACCAGATCTAGCTCAGGTTTGGTCCGGCAGAGCTGGTGAGATCTCTCTACACCAGGGTTGTAGGTTTCCTAGAGGGGACAAGTGAGAATACCTAAAATAAAGCCAACACTGTACGTACCTCGTCAGGGCAATAAAATACTGTCTGGGGTAAACATTACTTGTATTGTCGGTAATTTGTAAATACAACCATGGGTACATCCACAATCAATAATTATGCACAGGTACACTAATTGTCTATCTACACATGGGGAAGCCTACCAAATCTCTCTCTTACTCGTGCCGTCTCTGGGCGTCAATCGTAGTCACGCGAGAATTAAGGAGAAGACACAGCAAAATGGAGCGTTATTTACTCACAGGTGCCAAGGGGGGTGATCGTCAGGAGGTCCCAGGAAGGGGCTACCCTGGCCGCAGGGCAGGCTAGGCCTGGCCGGGGGGCCATGATGTGCTTGGGGTCGCCACAGGTAGGGTCCCTGTGCTGCAGGGGCCTCGGGCGTGCTCCTCAAAACACCACCAAAACATTGCGCTTGTATCGAATGTTCTGGGAAGGCCGGGTTCGCGTGTGTCGTACTGACACAGCTGTCGCAAGCGCGGTCGGTTGGGGGGAAAGGAGCGGGGTGCAGCTGCACGGGGCGGGGTAGAGCTGGGAGTTCGTAGTTCGGAATTCGTAGAGTTGGGAGTTCCGCTACCTAACAATGAACAGCAGAACAAAGGAATTTAGGATAATTTAACATGATCTTACTGAATCCGGGTCTTGTAGGTATGGAAATACGAGACAGAAAGCGAAAGCACAACCGCAGTAAGGCTTAAGGAACATCATTCGATAATAACGAGTAAATTTCAAAAGATGACGAGTTGATAAGTATAAGATTGTTTCGTCACAGGAAATTCAGATACTCTCTTTTGGACCTGAGAGGGGGTATAAGACGGAGAACAAACGCCAGTTGAAGACAGTCTACGGTCGGTTTTGAAAAGGTTGAAAGTTCGTGAGATGCGACGAAACGCTCGGTAATTTACTTGTGGAAAAATTCTAAGTGATTAGAATTGTGAGACTTAGAAAAATTTCATATTCAAGCCAGTGACTTTAAAAAAAACTTTGCAGTTAAAGTCAGTGAAAATAAAAATAAAGTTTACGCTTTAATTACTTGTGAAAAGTTAAAAGAGTTCGTGATAAATACAATTTGTTTTGTGGAAAATTCGGATTTTATAATCAATAAATATTGTATTTTGAGACTTAAAAAAATTTGCGTCTAGAATCAGTGAAGTTGATAAATAAACAAGTGTATCCAGTTTAAGAGAAAGGACCAAACAAATATCTATTGGTTAAATTCAGTTATTTTATTTTATTTTTTTTTTTTTCATAAGTTTTTATTCCAGTAAAAAGAAAATAACATTTTCACTTACTTAACTAGAATATTGAATTATGTACTTTTTACATTATATTACATAGTTTTTACATTACACAGTTTTTACATTTCATAACCTTAGATTAAATTAGATTGCAATACTAACATGATATTATATTACCATACGATATTATTCACTATCACTACTTTGTTTTTTGTGAATAAAAATGAACAATTTTTTTTTGAATTTGCACACACTTTTTTCGTTTTTGATATCAACTGGAAGGCAATTATATAAATTGCCCCCCTCGTAACTAATTGATTGTTTACCGTAGTTAGTATGAATGGTGTTTAAACGTATGTTATCGTGTTGTCGTGTAAAATGTTTGTGTACTTGGGACGTTTTAATGAATTCTGTGTTTGTATGTATGAGTTTATTATTTATTTTGTATATAAGGACACATATATTGTACTCGTATAGCTTTCTTAATGTTAGCAGTTTTGTTTCCAAATATAATTTTTTTGTGGATGTTTTGGATTCGTAGTGAAATAGTTTTTTGATTATCTTATTTTGAATTACCTGTAATTCATTGATGTATGTTTCATACGCATTTCCCCAGATTTCAATCAGGTAATTTAGGTGTGAGTGTACGAGACTATAGTATAAACTTTTTTTTAATCTAATTGGTAATAGATATGATAACCGGCTAAAAACGCTAATTAAGGGTGTGATTTTATCTTTTACATTTTGAATGTGTTGTTTAAAAGTTAAATGATTATCGATGCACAGACCAAGATATTTTTCCTGTTTTAGGATTTGCAAATCGTTATTTTCAATTTTTAATGGTACATGTGGAGGAATTATTTTACGGTTTGAACTTAAAATCATGTATCCTGTTTTTTTAATATTAATTGTTAGGATATTTGATTGGAGCCAACCGCAAATTCTTTCTAGATCACTTTGTGCATTTTCTAGAAGTATGTTTAGATCTTTACCCCAGTAGAATATTGCAGTATCATCTGCATATAAGAAAATTTCACCGTTTAATTTTAATTGAGAAATATCATTGATATAGATTTGGAACAGTAGTGGCCCTAGTATGGATCCTTGCGGAACTCCATAGTTTATTGGAAGGTGCTTACTATTTTGATTGTTAATGCTTACGAACTGCTTTCTATTGCTAAGATATGATTTGAATATGTTAAGAGCAGGACCAACTACACCAAGTTTCTCGAGTTTCTTGAGAAGTATATCATGGCTTACCGTATCAAAGGCTTTTTGAAGGTCAACTAGTATAGATAAGATATAATTTCCACCATCAATACCACTCCTAAGTTTACTGATTAAGTCGTTTATTGCCGCAAGTGTGTTTGATTTTTTCCTAAAGCCATACTGTTTTTTATAAAAGAATGATTTTTTTAATAGGAAATTGTTTAATCTTTCGTAAATTACACGTTCAAAAATTTTTGATAAGATTGGTAAGATTGAGATGGGCCTGTAGTTTGAGGTATTTGTTTTGGACCCACCTTTGTGAATTGGTATCACCTTGGCAATTTTACAGCTGTCTGGAAAAATTCCCTCTTTAAAACATTGGTTAATCAATTTTGATAATATAGGAACCAATTGCGTTGAGAGACTTAGCACTGTTTTGTATTTGAGTTTATCGTAACCGGCACTCGCATTTGATTTCAATGATTTTAATATTTTGCTTATTTCTAATTCTGTTGTTGGTTGAAGATATAAAGATTCTATACTATCGTATACTAATGTTATTTCATTGGCCGGTTTGTGTACGACATTGTTACGTATATTATTAGCTAAGGAGAAGCCAATGTTGCAAAAGAAATTGTTAAAGTGGTCGCATATCTCTACATTGTTAGTGATTATTTCATCATTAATTATTAATTTAGTACAAAAATTATTCGAAGTATTAGACTGATTTTTAAGAATGTTATTCATTAACTTCCAAGTTTTTTTACTGTTATTTTCGCATTTTTTAAAAAGATCACTGTAGTGTCTTTGTTTTAAGTTTCGTTTTTCTGTAGTAATGTTATTTCTTACTTTTAGGAATTCTGCTTTCAATAATGTGTTATTGGGTTGTCTTTTTAATTTTAGATGCAATTTATTTCTTTTGTTGATCAATTTTATAAGGTCTTTGGTTATCCAGTCTGGATTATTTATATTTTTTGTTTTAATTTTAGTGGTGCTGTTAGAATTAATTTTATTTGTGAGGTAGTTTAACTTAGTTTAGTTTAATTTTTTTTTTAGTTTAGTTTAATTTTTTTTTTATTTTTTTTTTAGTTTAGTTTAACCTTTCCTGGTCTGTAATGCGTAAATACTACACATTGCTTCTAATAACTTTTATATCTCTATAAATATAATGAATTTTGGGTTCAGATTTTAGGTATTCCTCCGTTATACATTTACACACTGAATTAAAAAATAATATTTTAAATAATTAGCAAATTTAATTCAAAATCAGAGATATTTTGTTAAATATCGGGAATAAACCACAAATACAATCAACCGTGTGCCAGTGTGAACCGTGATACGCGAAGAGTATGCGGGGGGAGATGACACGCTATGTGACGTCTTGCTCTACTTTGCTATACGGGAACACGAGAAACAGAGACCGCCGTGTTATGTTTCGACCGTCGATACCTACGACCGCGTAGTAGCTAAACATACATAGCTGTATATATGTATTGGGTAGCAGCCCAGCGCCCAGCGCCTCAGTCGTTCGCGGGCAATCCTTTGACATGGTCTCCTCGCCCGTTTTTTGAGCAACGGACGATGGTTTTTTCATGTTTTCAGCAATTAAATTACAATTATTATCACTTGTAACACAAATTACGAAAAACAAAAGCGATTAGCTATGAATGTTCATATATTTCCGATATAAAATCGATGATTTTAACACGTGAATTGATTACACAGCACCGGAGCGCGCGTATTTTTTTAGCACAGTAAGGGAAAGGTTAAAAAAATAGTGCAAATTAAAAAAGAGTTAATAATAGTTAAGTAAAAAAGAGTTAATAATAGTGCGTCAGTTTAAACGGAAAAGTTTCAACGAAAATCTTTTTAAATTGAGTGGTTTAAATTAAGTGCTAGTCTTTTATTAATTTAAAAAAAATAGAGTAGTCGAAATAAATCTACTCGTAAAAATTATAAAATTTAGGAAGAATAAAGCGATTAGCCATAAGTTATTGTGCGATAATGAAAGTGTTGTTGGTGTAGCAAAAAAAAATAGTGTTTAATAATAATTACCGATTTAACTAAATCTAAATCATAATAATCTAACATCAGAATAATTCGGCTAAATAATTTACAATTGGACGGCGCATTCTTACCACAAAGTGTTTATCTATTATTAGATTCAAAAATTTAATATAAAAAAAAAAAATAAAAAAAAAAATAAAAATGAATGATAACACTTTAATTGCTAAATAAAAGTAATAATTTACCATTTCGAAATTAATCGCGAAGTAACTATCGTTTAAAAAGTTATTTAATAAAACGTGTCTGAAAGTAGCATACAGTTTAGAATGATAAAGTTTATACATCATTTAAATTAATTAGATTAAGCGAGATAAAAAAAAATTGAAGTCGAAAAGATTTATTTAAATTTAGAACAATATAAATTAATTAGGAAAATTGCAGCAAGGTTTATCCGTGTAGAACCCGGATGGGAAAACCTTGGAGGGGTGAGTTTTTCCATTATAATTTTTTTTTCCAGATTCCAAGGAGAAAGCGGCATGCAGTAGACCGTTGGTATTTGAATTAATTATTATAACAAAATATTACTTGCTTAATATGTGATATGTACCTATATTAAAAATATTATATATGAAATAGGTATATTTATATATATATATATTTTTTCCCAAGAAAATTTTAATCAAAAAGAAACACACTTATATTAAAAGTAAAAGGTATCGATTCCGAATACCTACCCCTGAATTCATCAATAGCTATTGAAAATAGTTATGTGTTTGATAAATTTCCAAGTCAATGTTTTGTATTTTTTTTTTAATATATGTACTATTATAACTTCAGCTAATATAGAGCATTTGAAATATGTTATAATATTAGAATTTATTTCAATCATAATAAAATTATATATATATGTCAGCATATTATTATTTATTTATTAAGACAAACTATATAATGGAATATATATATGTGTATATGTATGTACATTATAACCATACTTATTGGGGATCAGATTAGACAATTGCGCAAAGAGGAACATTATCAAACAAAGGAAAAATTAGAACCATCGTACACGCACTCGGGAATGTTCTAAAGTAAACAAACGACAGGCGTTTTGAATCTAGGTCACGAGACCAGCGGGAATGTTTACATAATTAAAATTGTTTATAAAATAACTCGGTCATTGGGACACTAGGTCAAATGCTTTAAAAGGAAAATGTCCTTGGATCTTGAATAGATAATTGACAGGAATGAGTATTGTACTTAGGTATTAATTTTTTGAAGCGGGACAAAATCATGATATTGCGCAATTATGAAAAAAAAAATTAAATTAAACACAACCTTTAATTTCAAACATGAGGAGATACCCTTAGAACGAAACGAATAAAGCAAACAAATTTATTATAGCTAGACAAATAAGATTTAAATGTAGTAGTTGAAAAATCACGGGATAGCCAAATAAAAGGGTTTTGAAGAATTACATGGACGATTCAAGTAAAAATTTATGGAATAATTACTCTCATAGGTATCAATCATTTACATGGAACAGTTGAAACATCACGGGATAGTCTAATAAGGTGTACTGAAGATTTACATGAAGCAGTTGAAGAATCACGGGATAGCCTAATAAAATATTTTGAAAATTTACATGAAGCAGTTGAGAATCACGGGATAGTAAGAATTTATCAAAAATTGAACCTGGGGGTGGGGGGGAA
This sequence comes from Limnephilus rhombicus, assembly GCA_929108145.2. Classification (NCBI taxonomy): domain Eukaryota; kingdom Metazoa; phylum Arthropoda; class Insecta; order Trichoptera; family Limnephilidae; genus Limnephilus; species Limnephilus rhombicus. Next base: position 45,697,286 of record OV815283.1, read on the forward strand.
ATCAAAAATACAGTTCAACCAATAGAAGGCAGTGGTCGCTTCTAAAACAAAGACCATTAACCAAACCAATAGAGATGACGAGTCTCTCAAATAAAATCGTCAAAAACCCAAACAAAAGCTTGGAGTTTTGGCGAATCTCCAGAACACATCGCCAGATAAGATCTTATTCTACTAGTATCTATTAATATTACCCACTCTTCTTACGTATTTATTCGGTTACCAAACTTAGAATTTCGCAGAATTCTACGGGCGAGATCCGAACTTGAAATGCGATGCAAGTATTTTCGCATTGCAAGTTATAAAACCTTCCCAAATGTATGTTTACATATATATCTTTTTATCTATTGTTCATTGAATGAAGCGAACTCACTTACAGCTAGTGCTTTAGACCTGTCGGGTCACTCTCGGCTCATTTCTTGAACGTGGAGGGAGGATTCATGACCCGTAACTCCACACAACACCGTGAGTATATGATTGCATATAGGACGAAACCGGTTCGCCCTAAGTAAATAGTAAACTTTGGATGAGCAGGAATTTGGAGGTATCTAGGCTCGGGTGAAGACCTGAAGGCAGTGCATGATGGCGAGAGGAAGGTTCGGTTGGGACGCGATAACTGAGGTATCAATCAATCGAACCGTGCCAAAAGATTGTGCGAATTTTCTAGTTGAAACCTGATCACCTTGCTTACTTGTAGGAGGAAGGAGCCAAATTTTGCCAGAAAAGGGTTTTCTGAGTTCGTCAAATATGCAATTAACTAATTACATTAACCTACTAAATCCATCTTTATATGTACCTTATAGCAGCTGAATCATAATGGAGGGGCGCCAAGCAGATACAAGATACAATCATAATCAAATTTACTAACATTTAACCATTTGAGTTATATTTAATTATCTGTTCAATCAGACATGTGTAATTTCGATAAGTACAGTTTATTTACGAATTCATTAGGATGTAGGGAATCATAATAAACGACAAAGGGAAGTTAGCTCATTTAGAGAAATTATTTAAAGTTAGATTCGCAAGAGAGAGACCAATACAGTTTGAAACTCAACGCCCTGTTTAGAATCAAAAGGTTACCACAAAAAATGAAAGTAATTAAAGTCCTATATCATAAATCAAAAAAATTACACAACGTTTGATGGAGTTTAATTACAACATAAATACGAAAATATTTACGTTCAAGGTCGTAAATATTTTCGCATTAATTCGTTAAGTACATATATCTCTAAAGATATGTAGTACAAGGGAGCTTTAAGTAGCTTTCTGAAGTTATCAGAGGAAATAAGGGTCCAATTTTCATGAAGGCTTGTGTGACGTAGGGGAGGAATTTTCCATCCCCACTACACATATGCAAAGCCTTAAAAATTTAAATATCGAACAGAGCCAAGAGAAAAGCAGAAAGAATAATATATGAGCATAAAAATAAAATTATCACACTGTCTTGCCGAAGACCAGGAGAGCTATATAAGAATAATATTAAAGAGATGGAAGAAAAACAAGATTATTACAAACGTATTTTTACATAGTTGCGAATTCTCCAAAATAGGGCCTTGAGAATAATACTCAGGCAAAAAAGATTTTCAAAAGTAACTAAATGTTAAAAGAACTAAATTGGCTAACGGTGAAACAAATGCTGATCTTGATCGCGATGATATTCATACATAAAATAATAAACAACCTGTTACCAAAACACTTTTTCAAATAAAATTATTTACAATAAGGACATTACATGACACAAGGATGTGCAATGAAATCAGATTATCGAAAAGGGACAAAGCAAATACGCAAAATAGTTTACTGTATAGAGAGTAAGGAAAAGAATTATAATGCGCTGTCGAAAATTTTTAAATCTGGTAGATTTAAAATGTTTAATGGGAGCCACATGAAGCAAAAGAAAAAATATTTTATTTATTCAATATAAACGGCATAAATATACCATAAACACTAATTATATATCACACGAAAAATATAAGTAATAAAAAAAGTGTATGCATAAAAGTTAATTGTTGCATTACATTGGGAAGTGACAACAGTACATTCAAAAATCTAAAATACAAATAAAATTAATATCGATTAAAAAAATGTGATAGCATAGCCTTCTTGTACCTACCTTCTGTGCAGTTAAATAGATCTGCCACATCTGCATATCTATTAGTAACTTCATGCAACCTAGGTACAAGCGAGTGTTTTATAGTATGTAAGTAATAAAAAACACAGGGATAAATATTCTTCATATTAATCATAAAGGAAAACGTTTAGATAACTTAGAAGCTTTGGAAATTAAAAAATCCCTTAAAAATAATGAATCTATTATCAACAAACAAAAAATATTGTCATATAGCCCAATCATGGATTTGTTCCCATACCCACCCACTCTACACTAATACCTACCCACCCAATCTACATTATTAACTAACAACGGCTCCACCCCTACCACAATAAAACATTGTTCTAAACTGTCAAATTAGTATAAGCTTTCCCTGACGAAGGAACGTTTGTTCCGAAACCGGTCGGATTTGCACATCATATAAGTGGTTTATACAAAGTTGTATTGTTTCATTTTTCAATAATTAATTACTTTAATGTATCGTACTTAGCCTACGTTTTTCATGTCTTAGTCTTAGTTTTAACATTGGTTTAGTTGTCTTCGTTTTCTTCGGGTCACATAGTTTCGTTTACGAGTTGTGCCGGAGGTAGGGTCATTATTTTGCGAGTGCTCTTCGGATTTCATATCATATATATCTCCGCTTTAACCTTGAAACTGCCGAAAAGAGCCAATTTCTTATAGATAAAGCTGAATTGTATAGGGTGCTGCAGCAAAACTTTCTTTATTAAAATGCGCTATTTAGTCGGTTGATGTCGTAGCGAAGCGCTAAAGATCTCGTTCAAGAGGCGGAACTATAAAATTTTGTCCCGATACAGTTTAGTTGCCATCATGCGTTGGAACCATAGATATCCAAATATAGACGACAACATACAGATTAGGGGAAAAATCAACGTCAAAAATCAAAAATCAACGAAAGATTACTGTGATTCGTTAAAAAATCAATTTGGCAGTATATAGGCATCTCGCATTATATTATCACCATTTAGTTTTGAATGAATAGACCTTTTTACGTGGGAGCGCGAATTGCTTGCCACGTTATTAACATATTCGCGAAGTCCAAATACGGCAAAGTAAAGTTCGCATCTTTTCACATACGAATATTTTGTTGCCGTATTTAGTTAAGACACTTTTACAAATGTTTCATAATTTACTAACCCCCTGTAACCAGCGACGAGCACACTGGAGAACCGCCCACATCCGTTATGATCGACATATTTTAGGGTGTAATGTATACACAAGCTAGCATTTTTGCCGTGTTATTTCGTAAAATGTACGATGCGAGTTCGACGCTGGTCTGGACAAGAATGATGACGTCACATTTTTTAGATTCAGGCGTGGCTCTCGCAAGCTCAGCCGGTTCCAAGGAACCGGTATGGGGGGGGGGGGGAAATAATACGCTTTTATCACTTGGGGCAGGTCTATATATATTCATATGTCTATGGTTGGAACAGTGAGAACCGTGCGTTTGCACTAGATGTGCACTAGAATCAGAACTAGATGAGAACCCTGAGGCACCTCTCTTGAAGCTTCTCAATTTTGTGTGATATATGGTTAGATAGTTTAAAATACAGATTATTATTTTTTTATTAATTTTTTATTTTTTTATTTTTTTTTAGCACTAACAATGCCTCTCACAAAAATAATGTTGGTTGTTTTCAGGTGGAAAAATGTAATAAACAGTAATTGTTGAATGAAACACTATAGATGAGTATTTCACGCTGATAATTATTGCTCATAATAATTGTTAAAAATAGTTTTCTACATGTTAAATAGGTCTCAAGCCGTTTTAGTAGATATCATTTTATCTCATATACCGTTTTATAATAAGATTTTTTGAGATACTTTATTGAATGCTCTGCTGAAATCTGTGTAAACCGCAACCGCATAGATTGTCTGATATGTATGTATATACCTATTTCGTATATAATTAAATTGGTAAATGTAGATCTACCGGATATAAATCCATGATGGTGAGGGAAATGATTTTACGAGCCTGTAACATAAATTTTGATAGAAATACGGATTCAAATAATTTAGGTATTGCTGATTGTATTGAAATAGGTCTGTAGTTAGAAGCATAAGTTTTTTCACCTTTTTTATAGATGGGACTAAGGAAACTGATCATCCATTTTTGTGGTTAAAGGCCTGATGCTAATGATAGATAAAATATATTGGTTAGATGGCCTTTTTAATTAGACACACAGTTTTTTAAATAAATTGCGGGTATGGTATCTTGGTCAGCGGATTTCTGAGTATCAAATTGTGTAATTTGATACTCAGAAATGTAACAAGATCGTTGAAATCAATAGAAATATTTGAGTTGAATTGAAGTATTTGGTTATTGGATGAGTTTGCTATATACTTCGCCGAAGCATTCGGCGAATAAGTCAGTAATTTCTTGAGGTGCACCAGCAATTTTACCATTGTAGTATATGATAGACGGAATACCAGATTAATTTTTATTTTATTTTTTTGTTTACATGAATACCGCACAAGAATCCCAACTACTCCAGTCTGGAGCCAGTGGGACTATGGCATTCCCAATTGGGGTATGTTCTGAGGCTGAAGGTATTGGAGAGGGGGAGGAAATAGGGAAGAGGAAGGTGGGAAAGTACCTGGCTATTCAGATCTGGTCACCAAACACGGCTAAAGCCATTTCAAGAAACGTTTCAATTATTCATTAGGTACTATTAAGATTATGTAACAGTAATCATCAGTATGGACCTTCTGATTATTCTATCTAATAGTAGAGTGAGAGATTCTCTTCAGGATTGTGGGAATAAACGAATACAGGTTCCAACTTGTGAGGTTTAATTGGTTTAAGCAATAAAAGAGTTCATTTCCAAAACAACAAAATCCCAGTATATTTTTATAAAGAACATAACAATATTGCCCTTTTGAGGGGCCGGGTTTCACATCCCCAAAAACATAACAGATTCTGACAATTTAACAGGAACATAATTAAGCAGAAAGAACTGTCGTACCTGCGGACCATGGATCTTTATCTAAATACTTCTACACTGAAGCGACCTCTTAATTTACTTGAAGATAGCGCGTTGATGAACCGCGGGCCATATTCTCACGCAATCTCCAGGATGCAAACCAGTAAAGACTCCCCAGGAAGGCCAGAGAATGAGGACTCCCCGCCAGAGAGTAGGGTCCAAGATTAGCACCAGTGCTCTGGTTGAGCCCCTCGGATAACCACGATTTCCGTCAGCACGCCTCATCAGGAAATGAACGCCAAGTAACCATCCGTCACAAATATGAGCAGCAGTGACCGTACCAGGTCATAAGAACTCTCCCTCGCGACGCTCTTCAATATGCCGGTCGCGATTATATAGGTAATTTACAACATCGTTATGCCGCGGACAAATATCGGTCACAATGGCGGCGACCAAACACATTAGAAAACAGCGTTCCGATCACATCAGAAAGGAGCGTTCGCAAAAAGTGCATCGATGTGCATCGCGATTAAAATCGTTTTAAACAAACAATTTGTAACAAAGGGATTATCCCATTTTTAAATCCAGAACTATCACTTAAGTGACTAGTCGAATTTGCACCGGCTTCCTGTACGGTGCGAATCCAAAAAGTACCGCCGGAAGTTTTTAAAAATCACGTTGCCAATCGAAAAAATCCAAAATACGGCGATTCAACAATTAAAGTAAGCGGCCAGGTGAAGGTTTACTAAGTCAGGCTAATAATTATTATGAAGTAATAATTATTATCGTGACAATTATTTGCGGATTTGAATAAATTTTGAGATTTATTTTGTAACGATTGCTCAATATTTTCCAGAAATGTTTTGTAACAAGAGATCGATATGTTTTTTACCCTTCTGCGTAATTTAGAAAAAAGTAGATAGTCATTCAGTGCTCGAGACATTTTGAATGTTTTATGTGCAATTTTTTTTTTTACTGGATAACCCATTTGAGGTAATTAGATGTCCTGTATTTTAATTATTTCTTTTATTTCTTCGTCATTCGTCATAATTTTTCCGCCTTTCGATTTTATCAAATTCATAATTCAGTTCTCTGGAACACTCCGGGACCTTTTGACCTTCTTCAATACAGTTTAATGTTTTCTCGGAAGTGTTTTCTCATTTTTATTCCCTCTTTCTTTTCCAGGCGTTTCTTTTGTTCTTTCACTCCAACACATTCTCTTTTCTTGTATCCCTTATATACTTCTTTCGCTAGATCTTTCTCTTCACTAGAAGCACTGCCAGCCTCTATCAGACATAACCATGCTTTCTTCTTCTCTGAGACCAGTGCTTTAATCTCACCATCCCTCCATGCATTACCTTTCTTTCTACCTTGCTTACTTATTCCACACACATCTCTAGCAGATTCAGAAAGACTAACCTTTATGTGGTTCCATGTTTCATCAATGCTTATACCATCCTGAGAGTGTCACTTTAAAAAGAATAAAAATAATACGTACGATTGTACGACGCAATGGGCCGCCGTCAGAACGTGACGGTCAGTGACCAGAGTTCCTCCGCAGAAGTGGCTGTTGGTAGAGGAATATTTCAACGACACCTAAACACACAAATATGTTATCATTAAACTGTAAATGCTGATAATTGTAACGATATTATTATGAAGTATGTCTCAAAAGAGATGACTGGCAAATCGCTCTGCAATAATTCTGAGGATGAAATAATATTCTTCGATCTTGTTGCCGGAACACCAATTAGGACAATACAATCAGGTACAATTATGTTTAATAATTATCGTGATTAGTTTTTGGGGTTTTATGCCGTGTTGCACTACCTCCTTTTTAATACCAGCTTGTAGAGGTTTTCACACTTCACCTAATCTTCGATTAAATATCTCCCTTGAGGATAGACACTGCAATGCTGTCCGAAACTTTGGCTAAATAATAAGATAGGGCAAGAAGACATAATACCCCAAAAATAAAAGACGATAATGTTTTTGGTCGTGGAAATCTCAATTCTAATATTATGTGTAAAATAATATCTAATGAAAATTATTGGGTACTGGAGCGGCTGGAAGGTACGAGAAATGTAAAATATAATATATAAAGTACTCGTATGTGAAATCGTCATAAATATAAAATATACTAATTTCGATTAGCTGAGATGATATGCGTGATCGAAATTATTCACGTTCAATTAACCATTAATTTTCAACATTGGAACTGATTGTAGTAACCAAGCAATAACGTAGATACTAATAATACTAATTCAAATCTGAATCACTAATGAATCAAATATTTCATAAGTACTTTCAGCTTCACAAGTCCTAGAATTCTAGTCCTAGTCCTAGAATATCGTGAGTTTTGATGGGTAAACTAATGTTTAAGACAAGATTTTTATGCAAAGCACAAAGGGTAACAATTATTATAAGCAATAATTATTAGCCTGAAACACTCATCTACATTGAAAAAATCTCCTGAGAAAAGAAAAATCCCGTCGGCGGCATGTATTTTTCTCGGGAGATTTTTTCAATGTAGAAGAGTGTTTCAGGCTAATAATTATTGCTCATAATAATTGTTAAGTATTAAATTATTTCAATACCTCATAAAACTTGCCTTATAGGTATGGAAAACAGACTGGGTCACTGCAAAGGCAAATGATAATAAAAGAAATAGAGCTATTTAGGTATTCAGCATCAATACATTATTTTATTTTGTCGATATGTGTTTGATACCATGAAATAATTCACTAAAATTAATATGTATCATATTACTAGTTGGCTCCCGGCATGCGTTGCTGTCTCATTTAATAAAGAGATTGTTTCTCGCTGCGTGTCCTTTCCCATTCGTTCCGTTCCCCTTCCGCCTCCCATTCCTTTCCCTGTGTCCCTTTCCCTCTCGTGTTCCCACTCCGCCTCCTATACCTTCCCTCTCCCTACTCCACTCCCCCCCTTCCCCCATCCCGCGAACCCCGATCCCACCTCTCAGATTCCTCCCCCTCCTGTGATCCCCCTAAAGAGTTCCCCTCCCCCCTCTCAGATTCCTCCCCCTCCCGTGATCCCCCTCCAGAGTTCCCCTCCCCCCTCTCAGATTCCTCCCCCTCCCGTGATCCCCTTCCAGAGTTCCCCTCCCCCCTCTCAGATTCCTCCCCCTCCCGTGATCCCCCTCCAGAGTTCCCCTCCCCCCTCTCAGATTCCTCCCCATCCACAGTTCCCCTGCCCCCTCTCAGATTCCTCCCCCTCCCGTTATCCCCCTCCCGAGTTCCCCTACCCCCTCTCAGATTCCTCCCCCTCCCGTGATCCCCTTCCAGAGTTCCCCTCCCCCCTCTCAGATTCCTCCCCCTCTCGTGATCCCCTCCCGAGTTCCCCTCCCCCCTCTCAGATTCCTCCCCCTCCCATGATCCCCCTCCACAGTTCCCCTCCCATTTTTTTAAGGAAAAGTGGGCAAATTTTCATAGATTTACATAAAAATAAAATCCACTCCACCCGCCACAGATTTTCTTATCAATATTCAATATTATTAATGTATATAAAAGATAGATAAAGAAATTTTACACACTTCCCCAAATGATCATCTAGTCAATCCACGCTATGCAATTGCACTATATAAGTATTTATAATACTTATATAGTGGGGACATGCAAGCACTATTTACATTAAATATATTGAAAATTTACAAACTGCCATAATAAAAAAAATTGTCACAACAAATATTTACAAACAGAGACATAACTTAAACCTACTGTATGGCTCAGAGAGCCTACTTACAATAAAAGGTCTCCACTGGTTCACTACTATTATGGATAATATGGGGGAAAGCCCTTACAAACACCTTCTTGTACACAAACATATTACAAGATTTAGAGAAGTAAGGGGCCTAAAAACTCCTCGAATATTAAATAAATATGGAAGCCGTACTCTTGAATATCTAATACCAGTGATTTTCAATAAAATCAATAAAAACATAAAATTTGAAATAAATGAGAGACTATGTCCTAAAATGATAAATCTATGGTTAATGAACGAAAACTCCATGTATCTTTGAATATCTTAATATGGCTGCCTACATGTCTTGTTATTAGGCAGGTATATTGAAATATCTTATATATTTATAGTTGTAAGTTAAATTATCTAATATTACTATGTGATCTATTCTAATGTTTCCTTAAAAATATAAATGTATTTACAAATATTTTCTTAGATATTATATTAAGAATGTTTAAATTGTTAGAACCTGCAGACAAGCTGCCATATGACAGCTTTGTGGGTCTACTCAAATTTTTGTACAAAATATTTTCTGTAATTTAATAAATAAAAAATAAATAAATAAAAAAAAAAAAAAAAACATAACAATACAAGAACAACATGTCAGCCTACCAGAGACCGAATGGGAAAATAATTCTCCGACTCCAGATATTTTCATATCAGAGGGTTCGGCTCTGTGGAATTCCTAATTGAACCTTTAAATCCAACTGATCCCTCAATATAAATTTTTAAAAATCTTTTGTAATCCTACATGTAATACATGTATTTAAAATGACCGATTTTTGCATTTTTATACATAAATTTTTTGACAAATCTAATATGCCTAAATTTTGAATCAGAGACCTAGGTATAATGCCAGTAGCCGAAATAACAAATGGTAATATTTTTATAGTCTGAGAATGCCAAATTCTTTTAACCTCATTTCCTAAATCTGTGTATTTTCTAATTTTTTCAGAAACTTGAATATTACAGGAATTTGGAATAGCTACATCAATGATATAAGTTATTTTTAAAAATGTTGTCATGTAAAACTATATCAGGTCTATTATGACTAATTGTTCTGTCTGTGAGTATAGTTTTATCAAATTTTAATCATATATCTATTAGATATATGATTAATATTTGCGTTTCAATGTTGATAGGTTCATTCTGTTTGCAGATGACTTAAGCTATTCAAGATTATAATTTTTTTTAAATGATACACTTATCCTTCAGCAAAATATAGATAAAGTTGTTTTCTGATGTGAAAAGGATTAATGATTTATGGATAAATCGGTTCTATGAATTCCGTATGTACATAGTAGTAGTAGTAGTAGGTATTTAATAAATGATAATAAAATTTATTTAGTACCATTCTTCAAAGATATTAGACCGGAAAATTTCTTTTGACGTGGAAGAACTGCAAAGCGTTAAATAAAAACAACTTCACATCATAATAATTTACCTCAAAATAAGGAGTTGCGTCAATTCCTTTTGGAAGTAAAAGAAATTGTCATTTTTTTATTAATTAAATCAGTGAACGAGGTGTGGTGTAAATTAACAACAGAATGTTAAAATTGTTACCAAGTTAGTAACATGTCCGATCTTGTATGCATTGTCTCGGCTCCTGAAGTGAGACTCCTATGTGGTACTCACAAAAAAATAATCGTACGCCCTGGCACGCACCATCCCGTCGTATCGACAGAGCTTAGCTGATATTAGAAGATGAAAGCGTGATTGAATTAAAAGGGGTTTTCTAGAAATAATGGCAGATGTGAAACAGGTTCTATGGCAGAACCTGAAGTGGTCTTAACTCCTACAGTCATGTAGGAGAAGGTGAGATTAGATGAAGCAGAAATAGCGACCCAATAGATAAAAATTGTAACCAAACAACCTCCGCAGTGAAGAGATCGAAGTAAAATGTAGTTGATTCTGTAGCCTGCAATGACCAAAAATATCAAAAATATGAGACGGCTTTTGTATCGGACGCGCAGAAGCAGCGTGTGTATTTTTATTTTTGGACGTGAACGGACGAAAAATATTGATATTTTCTGTCGGGTTAATTTCAAACTTCAATAACTATGTAGGCAAAAAAAAGATATAAAGCCGCCATTTTGATGTTGTTTTGAAGAGAATGGATGAATGTTTATACTAGTAATCTCTCCGAAATTCGTGAACTGCACACGTGCCAAATGAATCAACAATTTTCGACATTCTGGATTCAACACGCATCTTCTAATCAATTACCTACAGGTCCTACACCTTAAATAATATTTGCAATTCCCAGTTGCCTAAGCCAACGGAATGGAAAAAAAAGAAAGCAGAAGGAAATGGGGAAAAATGAAAAATGAGAAGTATTCAGAACTATTTGCTGAACACAACTTCAAGATAAATTTCGATTCTGAAAGATCACCTTTAAAACTAGTGTCTTACCACTCTGGGGTTGTTTAATTTTGTCCAATTGTGGGGCTTGGGGTCAAACATTAAAAGCTGTTTTCCAGGCTCTATTGCACCAAAAAATCTTGCTTCCGGAGCACAAAAAATTGCATGGGATCTCCCTCGGGCTTACTTGTTATTAATTTGTTTATCTAACTTCGAAATATTGTTATTTATAAAATTTATCGAAGTATTTTTTCCAGCTTTACAAAGCGTCTTCAATCACAAAAATGGTGTACCTAATTTTAATTATCCAATTCTTTTGATCAATTTTACTATTCCGACACTAAGGATGGGTTGTTTCTCAAAATTTGAACAATTTGTCATATTTCGAAGTGAATATTTAAGTTCTGTAAAAGTTTTATTCAAGTTTTGTTATTATATCATCATGGGCCAGACGCTTTACAGAACCGAAATAACAGAAAACTTGAAAATTAACTTAATTTGATGAATTGTTCAACTTATCCTTCAATTTGTCCAACGTTTTGTCCAACATAATGTTCGATGGCTGAAAGTGTCAAAATGTGTACATAATTTTGTATCACCTACTTATGAGTATATATACATGCACGTATTTCATTTTATATTTTCTTTCTTGTACTAACTGACTAACCATTACGCCACCGTTTCCCCACAGGGATAGGCAGAGAGGTCGGACCGCCAAACAACTCGGTTTTGGCAAGCACTCTTTGTCTCACTCACATTCATACATCGTCTCATAATACTCTTCTATTATTCTGACTCTTGGCATGCCCGACACAAGTATATGATTCACTTGATCGTGCCATGTCTTCCACGACTTCTTCTACCATTTGCGTCATATATTCTTCTTACATTACTTTCTTCGTTCATTCGCTCTACATGCCTTAACCGTCTTTTAAATTTTATGTTTTTGTCAGTCAAACTTATCTTCTTCACTATTTATTTCGATATTATATAAACATTGTAAATCAATGTTCACAATATTTAACGGGCTAAATATAAATAAATAAATAAACACGATGTTCTTCACTACGCCGCCAGGTGATCATAATTGTTATTAGTAACGGGTTCGCTTCCCCGCTACAGAGCACAGAGCATAAACAGGATTTGTTGTGCGAGGACAGAACTGCCGCTTGCGTCACCGCGAACCCAAGTGATGACCGTAATGGTCCCTTCAGACTGTTCAAATTTAGTTGATCAACTCACTGTTGAATGACACCCAAAAGCTTGAACAACCTTCCAATTAAGTTGAACAAGTTTTTAACGAAAGACTAAAGTTGAAAGCCGTATAATCTTGTTGTTCATGTCCGAGTCATCGTTCGAGTTTCACGCCAATTTGTGATGCGATTTTTAGTTCGCTGCGGCGAAAGGAGTCGTTATATGTACCCATCATCACGGCAACTTCTTTAATTAAAAAAATATATCTGTACTGGTCGGAAGATAAGATGTTTACATTTATCGATCTTTACCAAAGCCATATTTGGAACCAAAAGCAAGATTTGAATAAAAATGGAAGTGCCCGTGACAACACATTAAATAATATTATTCTCGAAATGGGTATTGCGAGATTGCCTCCAGAAGATGTAAAAAAAGACATTCAGAACCATGGACAAGAATTAATTAGGATTAGTAATGAAAGGAGGATGATGTCAGGAAGGATGCAAGAGGATTACTCCATGTTGCAGATTGGAAGACGACGGCCGAGGACAGAGGGCGGTGGTGGTGGAGGCTTATTTTGAAGGAGGCCAAGGCTCGAAATGGGCTGTAGCGCCATTGAAGAAGAAGAAGTAATGAAAGCAATATGAATGGAGACTTGAAAATGAATCTCCCGTTGCCAGATATGTTAGTTTATTTGTAATTTTATTTAAAAATGTTTTTTTCCGCGTCAGTTTTCTGTTTTTGAATTTTAGAAAGGAAAAAGTACATAAAATTTTAGTTTCCCTTCGGTATGTTTTAATATTTAACACCATCTACAAACACCGAAATGCTTAGAATCTATTTTTAACCCAAATACGACGGTTTTTGTATCTTTTCAACAACATATTCTGAAGTTCGTTCCGCAAAATGACAGAAATTATAAAAATAAACGCTCTAATAATTTCACTTGACACCATCTTGATTATCAAGATCGATGGATAAATTGAAATGCATGACCGAAATAGTTAACGTTCAGTTGATCAACTAAAATAATTTTTTTTTTTTTACGGCCAAAAGTATTTTTGTTATTTGTTTTTGGGGTGTTATGACGTTTTGCGCTACCTTTTTTTTTTACATTAACTCCACACAGGAGGCCTTGAGGAAAATAATTTCCCTCAGGGCCTATGTCATCTGGGATGCTGTGTGGAGGGTCTTTTTGAGGAGAGGAAGGAATGAACATTGGTCTTGAAGAGACCTATGTTGTAGGAAGGAGGAAACACAGAAGAACGAGTCGAAGAAACGACCCGTTCTCATGTGACAAATATCAACCGTGTACGCGTTTGGCGTGTTTCCCGACTATGCACCGGTGCCGAAGGGATCAATGATGCTAGTTCCTCGGAGCATCTTCCATTGTAATACCGGTAGAACAAGGATAGCATTCCCACCCGACGCCTGTGCTGTAAAGATTGCAATCCGTCTGTTAAGATGGGAGAATCTATCAAACGGACCGCCCGTTTCTGCACAGAGTCGAGGGTATATTTCAGGTATTTTGGAGCTCCAGACCAGAGGTGGCTGCCAAATTCAACCATGGGGCGCACTTGCGATTTGTACAGGGTTAGCAGTTGTGCACTATTAAGGTATCTGCGGGCCCTATACAGTACGCCCTGTTTCTGGGAGGCTAACTTTACTCTGGCTTCGATGGAGCCCCCATACCTGAGCTAGTCACTTAGGGTTTCACCAAGCATATCAATGGAGGGCCTGTTCGGAAGATTGCTTCCGTTGAAAGAGACTAGATTTTCATTTCGATCCCTTTTAGACGTAATCAGACAAGATTGGGTCTTTGAAACATTAAATTCAACGAGATTATTTTTACCCCAAGAGAAAACACTCTCGAGGTAACCGTCCATTCTTTGCTTCAAAGCCCTACGAGCTGTTGGAGTTTGTGAGCCCTTTGGGGGCTTGTCAAACAAAAAGCTATCATGAACTGTACTGTCATCCGCATAACAGTGAATTGGTGCACATGACAAAAGGTCGTTGATGTGCAACAAAAACAAAGTCGGAGACAGAACCGATCCCTGCGGGACGCCAGCATTTATCGGGTGTAAGGAAGAGGTGAAACCATCGACTACTGTCTGAATCAACCGCTCCCTCGAGAAGTCGGCAATCCAAGTACACAAGGATGCGGGAAGTCCGTAAGAATGCAGTTTGTTGACAAGTCCTCGGTGCCAAACTCGGTCAAAGGCCTTGGAGATATCCAGTGCAACCGTTTGGGTCTCACCGAAACGTTCCAGGCATCGCCCCCAAACATGCGTCACATACGCGAGAAGATCACCGCACGAGCGGTTCCGCCGGAATCCGTATTGACGGTCGTTAATAATTTTCTTCTTCTCGAGGTATGTGAGCAGTTTCGGCGGCAAACCGACGGCGGGACAGCACCTTGGTCATCGAGGGTTGAGTTATCCGCAAACATTTTACCTAATAAGTTAGCCTTTTCGGTGGTGGTGTTTGCTAGTGAGCCGTCAGGTCTGATAAGAGGCGGCAGACTGGATTTACAGAAATTGCGACCTATTGAGCCCGCAAGCGACCAGAATTGCCTGCTGCCATGCGGGCATGCAGCCAACTTTCTATTTATGATTCTCTTGGTTTCCTTTGCCATTTTGTTGTAAGCTGTTCTGTCTTCGGATATTCTAGATGTGTTGTAGGCTCGGTAAGCCGCGTTTTTTCGTCGCACTGCTTCTCCTTAAGCCAAAGTTGGATATGATGATAGACACTGAAACGCTGTCCGAAACGTTGGCTAAAGGAGGAGGTAGCGCAATACGGCATAACACCCCCAAAACAAATAACGAAAATAAAATTAAATCGTCTGAATAGGCCCATTATTGACACATTTCTATTCTTGAAATATTATTATTATTTTCCCTAACATTCATCAATTCCCAGAATTCGGAGTACTTTAGAAAGTGAAGAGAGAAAAGAGGAATTTCGGGAAGTACCCAGCTATTCAGATTCGGTCACAAAATACAGACTTGACCTTCACCAGCGCCATACTCAGAGTAGGTATCTACTGCTCTGGTGCCGCAAATGCACTCTATGTAGGTGTAAACAAGGTGTTAAAAGACTTTCCTGAATAGACATTCTGAAAGTGTATTTTTTTTTATTGTTTTTTTGGCAAAGCAGGGTTTGTGTAGCGGGCTTATGTATATTATCTTTATTTTAAAAAACATCCCAGGTTTTGAATGGTTTGTCTGGCAAAGCAGGGTAGCGGGCTTGTGTATATTATCTTTATTTTAAAAAACAAAAAAAAACAATAATTGAAATTATTTTCTAGTAATAAGCTCATTATAATTAAAAGATTTCTTAATTTTTGAGGCTTCTAAGTTATCCAAGTGCATTCCTTTATGTATAATATTTATCCCTAAATAACATACGTCATACTTAAAAAAAGATGCACATCACTTTTATAATTTCACAACACAACCAAACCCTTTATTTTATTATTTATTTATTTATATATTACCCGCCCTAGTAAGCTTTTATATTCAAGCTTATACATAAGTTGAGTATCACGCTTATTTTAAATATGTACTAAAAAATTAAAACAAAAAAGACAATATAAAACAATTAAAAAAATGTATCTAAAAAGTATGTAAAAAATAAAATACATTCGGAAAAATGAAAAGTCTCAAATAAAAAGATATTCAATAAAAATAAAAATTGCAGAAATTATACACGTCCACTTATGTCTCGGTGTATAAAAGAATTCGAATAAAAATATTTATACTGATTACTTTTAGATAATAAATATCTGATTCTTACTGTAAATTACGGTCATTACACGAATCAATATATTTTTTAAATTCTTCTTTTGGAAGTTTGTTTGATTGATTCGTGTATAGAATGTAATTCATAGTTATCATTTGATTAAAATGGATATACACATAGTTATAGATATATTCAATGGGGTATCTCACCATCCCCCTTGATCCGCATAGCTTATCCGCACTACAACGAATATTAAAAAGAAATAAAAACAAAATAATAGCAACAGTTAGAAAAAACGGCCAATTTATCCGATATGTAGCCATTATTTATATTTTCGAGTATCGAATAGTAAACTCCGACTTAATAAATAAATAAAATGTACATCGTTAATCACAAATATACGATATCTTATGGATTAGCTGTGAAGAGGATGGTAAAATACCTCCTGTGAATAAAAAAAAATAGATTTCGCAATTCACACGGTAGAAGTGAAACCTTCAGAAAATTAAAGTAAACAAGAGTTGGGAGACTGTGGAGAGGAGACGGAGCACCGCAGAAAGAAGAGACCGATAGGCTACGAAGCACCGTACAATCAGGAGACCGATTATACTATCTCATTCTCTCTTTGGTTAAATCCTTTAGATGTATGTATGTCTCTTTTTGTGGGTATTTTTTGTTTCATCGAGTTTCAAATCATAACGGTGCTCAAGGAGTTTACACTATAATAAAGTAACTATTCACAAAAAATAAAACAAATTAAGTAGTTTCAAAGCATGCGATCTCTGTTTGCGAATTTCCAAGTCAAGTTGTTTTTTATTACTCCTGATAAACTGCGCATTGATTTTAGCATTCTATAATGGTATCACCTGGCCTATCCTACGCCCATAAAATTTATGTACAGATATTGTACTCCAATTAAACTGTACAACCAGTTACAAACAACAATGTTTACGGCTCCCTTCTATTAGATCTTATCACGGTTGGGTTTGTTAACAAACCTAACCAATCAAATAAACATGTTTGAATATTACCTACGTGATATCATATTTTATAATGTTTGTACTTATGATACTAGAAATGCAAGCCGCATTTCGCAGTATCTTGGAATACGCCTCCATTATTAGGTCTCCTTCTGAACAAAACTAAATGCTAGAAACTGAACGAGTTTTGTACTTGTAACGAGGTAGACATTCAAATTTAACGCTTTACCTGTACATGAGGAAATATACAATGTATACACACCATACATACATCCATTTCTGAATCTATCGTTGTTATCAACAGGGATTCTGTATTTTAAGAATTAAGATGAATTATAAATTTAATTACTTTTTAATAAAATATCTACAAATATGGGATAAACGGAAAATGCAGGTGGATTCATTGACTTTAAACCGCATTTCATATACGTTCCGTATTAACATTCGAGATTAGAAGGTTTTGACGGCCTTCATGGTCGAGGGGTAAGGTTCTCTCTCTAATTTTTATTGGATTGAAAATTTGAAAATTCAGAATCGAAACGTTGCCTGAAATGCCGTTTTAAAGTGACCAGATCTGAATGGCCAGCCAAGTACTTCCCATCCTTCCTCTTCTATATCTATATTCCCAACTACCTCCTTTAGTGTCGTTTCATTTGGATATGGGAGACAGCAAAATATCCTCCATCAACGACTGTTTGCGTTATTTATAATCAATAATTTTAACTCCTTTTCTGTAATTATTCTATTTATTGTAATTTGTCTAGGTTATTACTTTTTTACATTATCTCTGCAAAGGGCTACAAGGAAAAAAACCCTCGTGGCCTGTGTCATCTTTGAGGATGCTGTGTGAAGGGTCTTTTTTTATTTATTTTTATATTGAATATATTGCATTGCACTACTCCTGCGTAACTTATGGAATAAATTAATGTTATCGGTTATAATAAATACAACACATCACAAGCTCGCCTGCACAATATGGGAATACATTTTCCTAATTGCTTTCAAGAATGTGTGCAAGATGAAGCCATGCGAAATAATGCAAATCAAACAAAATCATCTGTTTTTGTTTTGAAAATTTGACCCCTTAGAATTTATAGATGTTTCAATTAAATACTGTGCGTAGAACAGATCTTGGCCTTGGAAGTATTTTGTAAGTAAGTCTGGAAAAAATATATTAGGCCCATAAAATTATTTCCAAGAAAGTCTATTCAGATAATGTTTTATAGGATATACTTGGTCGAAGGTTTTATAGTGTAATATGGAAAATTAGTTCTTTAGAAAATGATTGGAAAGCATTTAATATTTCTGCCAGAGTTTCACAAAATAAAACAAAGCACTGCAAGTTTGCACTGTTTTTTCAATGAAAATGGGCGGCGTTCAACAAATTTTGAATTGAGATTAAGCCCTATGGCATCCGCATAAAAATGATGTGTATTTTGTATCACTTGTATCATTACGTCCCATTACGGTGGCGAACGGAATTCCTTAGATTTCACGTTGCTTTGTTCTGGGAAATCGATTATAAACTTTCTTGTTATTATAATAAACAATGCTAATGTTTTTGTTTTTTGTTTTGGGGTGTTAGGCCGTGTTGCGCTACCTCATTATTTAGCCAACGTTTCGGACATCGTTGCAGTGTCCATCATCAGGGCAGATCCGGCTAACGTTGGCTAAAGAAGGAGGTAGCGCAACACGCCATAAGACTCCAAAAACAAGTAATAAAAATGCTTTTGGCCGTGAAAATCTTAAAACGTATCTAATGCTAATGTTTTTTACAGGCCTTTACAAAGTCAACTTGTAAAAAAATACTTCTCAAATACCTTCTGCAATCTTTCCAAAAGCGTCTTGACAAGTATTTTTAAATCCCTCCCAAAAAGAGGTTAGGATTCCGATTTCGATTTTTTCATGGATTAGTGGACCACCTTAAATATTTTTTTATATACTATCGACCTATTTTAGTTTGAATTTAATATTTAAATTTAAATAACTAAGTAGATTAAATCTGTTGCGTGTAATGTATTTATTTTTCGTTGACCCATCATTTTAATTTACGAGTTTGTCTATAGTTTTAATTTGTGGCAATGTTTGGATTGAAACATTAAAAAATCCTCGAAGATACCCAGTCTACTGGACTGGTTGTAAGTAGAACTTAAATAACTTAATTACTGGTTGTATTTCTTTTCGGAGGCGATTTAAAGCTCGAAATTTTATTGAAGACCGGCGGGTACTTCGTATAATACCTCATTATTCGTCTAATCGGATCGTACTACTGTTGAGGATGCAGATGTTTAATCCAATGCTTCTCACGATGATAAAAATGATTTTATCTTTGTTTATCCGATTGCCATGAACCTTTGGTTACTTATTGTACGGACGCTCGCAAAGGATTCTTTATATAATGGTGAGCTCTGGTATTATGAAATTTGTATAAAATTGAAACAATATGTGACGCGCGAGTTGTTTGAAAAATTTGTGTATTCCTAACCTCTAATATAGTTAGAGTCATGGAGAGTGGGAGGTGGGGAGGGGCGCGGGTGGGGGGACGAGGGAAGTGAAAAAGGCGGGAAAGGCGAAAGGATGACGTGGGAAAGGAATGGGATGCGGGATGGGAACGATGCACGGGAGCGGGGACGCATGGGAAAGGACACGTAGGGTAGGGGTGACGAAGGGTTGGGGCAGGAGGTAGTGGCAGAGGGAGGGATTGCAAAGGATAAACAGTAGTGGTAATGGCATTCCAATAAAAGTCGTAATACCTTCTAACCTTTATTATCAATTAAATATGTTCAACCACTGCCTGTTTTCATTCAGGCATCATTGAATCACCCTTCAGGCAGGCTAGATTAGGTTGGGTAGGATCTTTCGAGTAGCTCAGAATCTGCTGTATACGTAGGTACTAACGGGTCTTTCACTAAACGCTTCCTATGTTTAAATTTAAATAAAACAAAGTGTGTGTGTGAGATATCATCGAAATTTTTCATTCGTTTGAAAGGTTTATCGATGCCATTATGTACGGATAACATCGTTCCAATGTCCGCCGCGGCTTTTCTGGGTGACGTGCATCGATATGTCCAATTTTCCATGACTGGCGCATAAATAAGGCTGAATTTGACCGATGGCGTAGGTTGTGTTGACTTTGAGGGCCGCTGTGGTTTGTGACTTATTCGCTTAGGCCTGCGACTTAAGAAAACCCCACAAAAAAGTCTAACGGTGAAATCGCATGATATCGGTGGCCAGATCACATCACCTCCACGTGAGATTTTATCATTAAACAATTAATTAAATTTTAAACAATTGATCATTTGCATATCCGTCCATGGTGATTTGGCAAAACAGACCGATTAAATGACAGCCAATTTGAAAGATGTCGCTTCAACATATGACCGCCATCAACTGTCAAAGTTCGGAAGTCCCTATTGGAAGACCCTTTATTATAGTAGCTCATCTTTTGAGGGGCTACTTAGCATTTGTTACTACGATTATCGTGACTCCATGGATAACGTAGGCAAAGCATAAATATATATTTTTTAATCCTCTGTAGGTACCCACCTAAATATAAGTGATTTTCATGAAAGACATCCTCAATAGTTCTTATAAATCTCGTGAGATAAATAGTAGCACGAATTTGACTTTAGACTTCCAAATCGTATTGACTTTAATTATACAGCCAAGTAATCATATTCGCGTTACCTATTCAATTATGGCTCTCCACACATAATAAGATTAGTTGTTATTAATTCTGCACATGCGAATTTAATGTCTTCTTTTACCATAAAAAAACTTGAACTGGGTCTCACACTTGATTTTGGGGCATCTAAAAATTAAAAACTATTGATGCTTATGTTTGAAGAGATTTTTCGTGTGTAGGTACCTACACTATAAATAAATATTATGGACAGCATTTTACAAAGATGTAAAACATTGAGTGCGGGACTGCAAGATAAATATTATACCGCAATTAAGACGTCAGCATTAAATAACAAAGTAAGTAAACGTTTCCGAGATGAAAGAGAATACTACATTAAACTATCAACAGGGGTCCTTTCATACATTTCTACAGACACCAAAGGCTTGAAGCCTTAGATTATGACATTGTCAAGGAAATCATAAAGTGCGAGTGACGCTAACGTGGATTTTCTAAGACGCCAATGTAAAATATGGAAGCTCCTTCATGTAGGAATGAATACTATGTATGATATTTTAATCTAGCAAACTAACGACCGTGCCTTTCTTTGACGAAAGAATAAACCCCGCAAATTTGAGTCCTGGAAGGTGTCCTTGCTTCTTTTACATAACATACACTGTTTATTGGTTCGTCATTTTAATTTTAAGCACCCATAAACAACGCCACCTCTACCCATCTATTAACCACTCTCACGACACCTGATACTCACGGAGAGATCCAATTATTGTATCACTCACTACCAAAACATCCCTCGCTCAAATACACTTGTCATTCTTGGTCCAAAACTATACAACTTCATGCCTGATTTTTGGAAAACGGAGAGTACAGGTGTTCTTCGTAAATTGACCACTACCTTGTTTCATCAAATAAGAAAGGATAGTGAACTTTAACTACACAAAAAATAATATCAAACACAAACCAAAAACAACAATAAAACATTCCATCAAAAAAAAAACTAAAACATTCTAAAAATGACCACAACATGATGTACAACCCCAAGAAGACGGAACTAATCGCATTCCACCATGGAAAAAATCCCGAGAAAATGCTCCCTGTAAAACTTAATGAGGAAAATATAAACGCATCTAAGAATGTAAAATACTTGGGACACATTATTACTGAAGACCTCTTGGATGACGGTGATATTGAACGACAGCGGAGAAGTATCAGTATACTGTCTAATATGATTGCCCGAAGATTCTTCAAATGCAGTAGCAATGTAAAAAAAACATTATTCAATGCATTTTGCACTAACCTATATACATGTGAAACATGGTGTCACTACCGTACCAGCTCAATAGAACGACTCCGGATCCAATATAATGATGCTTGCAGAATTATATTTGGATACAGAAGATACAGCAGCGCATCTTCAATGTTTACGGAGCTAGGACTACACGGATTTGCCGGTCTGATGAGACACCGGGTCACTGGAGCCAGGATGCAGCTAATGGCTTCTGAGAACACAGTGGTGATCGCAGCCTTCCAGCACCAAGCGCCACTCCTGAGCGAGCGCTGGGCCCTAGCTCACTCCAGACCACGTCCTACATTATAATTGATTATTTATTTTATTTCTATTATCGCTTATGTCTTTTATATTTGTTTGTTCTATTTACTTTTTTTACTTTATCTGTTTTGTAAATATGTACAACTTTATGGGACGTGTGGGATTGCACTATCCTCCCCACATCCTGGAATAAACATTATTATTATTATTATTATAAAACAAAAACAAAATGGAAAAACCTACCTTTATTTTCTAATCTTTGTTATTAAGTTTTTGTACCTACGCTATATATCTTAAATTAGAATACTAAACAAGCAGCAGGTTTTAACTTTATATTATTTGGGAGGCGGGTATGGGTACCGCCGCCCCGTGAATCATTTATTGGATAACCAACAACTCTGGGGAATTATTTTCCTCAGGGCCTCCTGTGTGGAACTAATGCAAAAAAAAATGTAATTGGATATTTTACTCTTTCTCTTTTTTATTCGTATTTATACAAATTAGGCTTATAATATGCAATGCAAACAACAGTTACCTTTTGTTAATGTTTTAATCTTTTGTTGTAAAGTAAATATACCTTTTATTTTATATTATTATTTAATGACTATGCTAAACAATCAACAGCCATATTCATTTATTAATTGGTTATTTTATTTTATTCTTTCTCTTCCCTTAGCGCTTATTTATACAAAGTATGTGTGTAGTTACCTTTATGTTTTATTCCTTTGTTTTAAGTATTTATAACCTATTAATTTTTTAAATATTTTATTTTAATAATGTAACAATGAACCGTTATTATGTTTAAATGCTTTTTTTAATTTTCTCTTCTTTTCATTTCCTCCATTCTATTTTTGTTTGTACAAAATACGTTCCATATGTTTGCAATCAACCTAATTTGATTGTCCTAAAACGGAAATCGTCCTATTTGGGCAGTCAAAACATTTTATTAATAACGTATAACAAATGTATAATCTGGTATTAAATTAAAATAAATAAAAACATGCTATGACTATTGCAGATTACCGAGTCTAGCCATTATAAGAGTACCAACTCGACACAATAGGAATAAAGACTTTTTTCAATATTATCATTCCCAAATGCCCGGGTTCTTGGTTTGAGTTTTGTCCGAATCTTGGAGGCGGATGCATCTGCCCAACAAATGCGTGGCAGGCCCAATCGGGAGAATCTATTAATCACCGTATATGTCCGTCACTCCTGGACACACTGACGAAACAGCTGTCACAATAATAATAAAAATAAATTATTCACTACCTTCAGCCTCACAACACACCCCGATTGGGGATGCCATAGTCATCTCACTGGCTCCAGACGGGAGCAGCTGGGACTCTTGTGAGGTATTCAAAAAAAGTTGATTTCACCAGAAGTAAGGAAGCACTGAGCTTTGGACACGCCCACAACAGCCTTCTAAAAGTATGTCTCTTCAGTGGTTCCAAAGAAAACCTGAACGCCTGATTATGTTGCGAAGTCAACGCTAGATGGTCAGGTAAGTGCAATTTTCATTACGATGGGTTCAGGAGTTCAATCCGCCATCAATAAAAGCTGTCGCAGTTAATAATACGCCACGAAGCTCGGAACATTGCTTATTTCAATGGAGACGTTATTATAACTCAGGTAAATGCAAAGAGGCGTTCATCGTTGTCTTTTTTTTACATGAATACCTCACAAGAGTACCAGCTGCTCCTGTCTGGTGCCAATGAGACTGTGGAATCCCCAATTTGGGTATATTGTGAGGCTGAAGGTAGTGAAGAATTTCAGTTTTTTAAAATTATTGTGACAGCTGTTTCGTCTAAAAAGCCACTTTAAAACTGTAAAACTCCATTTTAAATTATAAAGACATAAATAACTTTTTTTTAAAGTTTTTAAACATCCGTGAGATAAGAAATATCTCCAATTGTTTATTTGTAACATTTAAAAGATATTAGTGTAGGTTTCTAATTAAATTTACTTGATATAGTTTTCATTTCTTTTTATTAATATATAGCTTTTACCCGCGGCTTCGCTCGCGCGGTATTAAGTGGAAATATCACTGATTCATTCATCCATGCATTCATTCATTCACTAATTCATTCAATCGTTTATTAGTTCACTCATTGATTCATTCACTCATTAATTCATTGATTCATTCATCATTCATTCATTAATCATTCATTTGCCGGCATGTGTTGCCTTCCCTCTCCCCACTCCCCTCGCCCGCTTCCGCTGTCCCGCGAATCCCCCTCCCAGGTTCCCCTCCCCCTCCCCCCTCCCGGGAACACATCAAATCCCCAAAGTTTCACCGTAATCGGATGAACGGTTAGCAATGCATAATTTCATGATGCCAGAGATCATTATTGTACACATAAACCATCACGGGCATGCGCACATCAAATCTCCAAAGTTTTATCGCTATTGGATGATGTATGCATATAAGCAATGCATAGCAGATATACATATTTATATATATATTTATATATATATATATATATATATATATATATATATATATATATATAAATATGTATACACCAGAAACAAACGTATTTTGATTTTTATATATATAGATTCATATTATTTATTTATTTTTATTTTTTTATTATTAAGTTAAAAGAAACATAGTATTTCGCTTTCT
The DNA here is from genome assembly GCA_929108145.2 of Limnephilus rhombicus. Classification (NCBI taxonomy): domain Eukaryota; kingdom Metazoa; phylum Arthropoda; class Insecta; order Trichoptera; family Limnephilidae; genus Limnephilus; species Limnephilus rhombicus. The sequence goes on from OV815283.1 coordinate 45,722,191, forward strand.
TAACTTAATAAAAATAACTTTAATAATAATTAACTTATTGACAAAGATCATAATTAGATAGAGAGACACTGTGAACACATGAACCCGTACTGAAGTTTAAAAGCTACAATCCTGAATTCGGGAAGCTAAAAAATCGAACCTCACTCAAAGTAACATGTTTTGGTGACGTTTAAAAAAATCATAACTTGTTCGTCATGGTTTTTAAAACAAACTTGGCGGTACAAGTGAATTAAAAAAAAACACGAAACATGGAAAAAATCATGCAACACTGTTTTCAGCATTTACCCCTCATATTTAACGCACACTGCCCCTTTTTTAGAGATAATCTAGCGCAGATCTACAAAACGTCACACTTTGAACACAAAAGAATTTTTTATTTATTAAATTATTATTTATTATAAAAGTACTAGACTTACTTTAACCAGTGATTATTCGTGACACTTTTTCCGGTGACTTCCTATGTTTTAAATTTTTTTTTTCTTCAAAATCAAACAAACAAAAAAATTCTTCTACTTGGCATTACTGTTCACTTAGCCCAGTAATCGCCCAACCTTAGCCCAACCCCTCACCCCGACCCTAAATGTCCAATACCTGCTTAAAACAGAAAAAAATCATCAAAATTGTCACCGAAGAGCAAAATTTCGTCGACATTTTTAACTCCAAATAATGTCAGGAATCACTGGTTTTTTTATTATTTTTTTTTATTGAAAGAATAGATAATACATATTAAAATCAACAAACAAGTCCTGCTAAGCCAATTGGATTGGCTTGTCAACAGGTGCTTATATTTTAGTTACATATAGGTTTTTACATTTAAATTTACATCTTATATCTACAGATTCAACATTTTTTTCATACTTATCAATATCAATATAAATATTTTTTTTCCGATAGCCAATTTTTCACCATATATTTAACCTTATTCATAGAATTACATTGCTTTATAGTGTCGGGTAATAAATTAAATATCTTCGGTATGATGTATTCAAACGTTCTCTGTCCGTACTTATTGTTAAATTTCGGAACTATTAACCCGTCGTTGCGCGTGAATCTAGTGCTGTATTTATGTTCTAATTTGTCTTTATGCTGCGGGGTAAATATATGTTGAATTATAATTTTGTGCCATAGTATTGCCTTAACTTGTAAAATTTTGGCACTCTGAAACAGCAATGGTGTATTATGTCTCTGTTTGAAAATATTAGTTAAAATAAGTCAGGAAAATTTCTCAACAGTGTGTATGAGAATGTAATCCCTTAACAACATGTGAAGGGAAAGGAAGGAGATGCAGTTCTGGGAAAGAAATAATATAAAAATAATAATAATAGTTTATTCAAGAATGGGGATGGGTAGGATTCTGAAGATCAGTGTATCCAGAAGTGACGTTATTCACGTACCTCTTGTGGTGACATATATAGGCAGAGGTGTTGGATATCCAATGAATACGTTCCTGGGGCGGCGGCACCCACACCCGCCTCCCCAATTTGCATAAAATTTCGTCCAGAATGTGATTGTTTAATGTGGTAACGAGATTTTTAATGACTGTGCTCGATGTTTTACTGCTTTTAGTATTATATATCATTAATAGTTGGGATCGGGCAGGCTCAAAGGCAGGACTTGTGCTTAGGTTTCCGGACTTAGGTTTTCAAACATGACGGAAACATCGGAATCATAAATCCATCCTTCTAAATTATTGGATACTTAATTATGGTTTGCCATTAACTTCATTATATTATATTACTTGTTAGTTACGTTAAAACGATCTAGCGCCCATAATATATTAATTTATTTCCAATAGATTAATTTAACAATGTAACATTTAATTATTTTTATTTTTTATTTAGTGCAAGATTATACATTTATTATTTAACTCAACATATCCCCTTTGAGTGTCTTGCACGCCCGGAGTTATTTTTTTACAATTATAGCCTAGGTATATCCATGCAATGAAAATAATGTAAACTCTTTTGTTGTAATAAACCTTTATAGTTTATTAACATTATGAGTTTCATGTAATTATATGATTGACATTTTTAATTCCTCGCTCCTTTATTTCATAAAACTCTTGACAAACTTCTATCATTATTTAACTATCCCATTATTAAACGCAACATTTATACGAGTATGTATACTAGCTTTTACCCGAGTCTTTGATCGCATGGTTTTAGGGGGAAATCTATATACATATATAAAAATCAAAATATCCGGGTTTGTAGTTCCCGGCATGCGTTGCTATACCACTTAATAAAGACATTGCTTCTTCCTGCGTGTCCTTTCCCTTCGTCCGCCTCCTATTCCTCTACCGCATCCCCATCCCTTCACGCGTTCCCACTCTGCCTTTTCTGCTTTCCCTCTCCCCTCTCCCGTTTCCCCTGTCCCACGAACTCCCCTCTCAATTTCCCCTCCCCCCTCCCGAATTCCACACATTCGTTCCCTGTACATTGAGTTTTCAAACAGCTCGCGTGCCACCTATTGATTTTTTTTAATACAAATTTCAAAATGCCAGATCTCACCAGTATATATATATATATATATATATAGAAACGTGACGTGCTTACAACAACTCCCCAAAGTTTCATCGCAATCGGATGAACGGTTTAGCAATGCATAATTTCATGATGCCAGAGATCACTATTGTAAACAGACACCATCGCGGGCATGCGCACATTAAATCCCCAAAGTTTTATTGCAATCGGATGAATGGTTTAGCAACGCATAGCGGACATACATACAAACCCAGAAAGAAACAAATTTTGATTTTTATATATATATAGATACTAGCTGACATATAAATTGACACCCTAACCACCTAGCGGTATGAAATATACTTTAAAACCTATTCTCATACTTACCAAATATTAGGTCCTTTCATATGAAATTGGCGTTTTGCCGTACTGGCAACTTTGATCTCAAATATCTTCTCTTTGGTTAGGAATTCCAAATTCAAATTTATACAGCTATTTACTCATGTATTTGTGTTTCGAAAATTATAATTTTTTTTTTCCTTAATTGTTTTTTTTTTTCTTTGCGTCATTAGTTTACAAAATGGAAAACTTGAAATATCGCGTTATTTACGAGTACGAGTTCCACCGTGGCACCAGTGCTGCAGAAACGGCTCGAAGGATTAATGATGTATATGGCGACGGTGCCGCAAAAGAAAACACAGTACGTTTTTGGTTCCAACGTTTTCGTTCTGGAAATTTCGACCTGCAGAACAAGCCCCGTGGACGGCCTGAGACCAAAGTTGATAATGAAGAATTGAAGGCTATCGTTGAAGCGGATCCATCGCAAACCACGTCCGAGCTAGCTGCAGGCTGCGGTGTTTGTGATAAAACTGTTTTAATCCACTTGAAGCAAATCGGGAAGGTGAAAAAGCTTGAAAGGTGGGTACCTCACGAATTTAGTGAAGCAAATCAACAAACGCGCGTTAGAACGCTAGACCACACACTGCACAACATACGGCTACCAAATTGGAGGAGGTTCAATTGGAATGTCTAAGACATCCACCATATGCTCCGGACCTTGCTCCAACAGATTAACATTTTTTTCGAAATTTGGATAACTTCTTGCAAGGGAAAAAATTCAACTCCGATTGGGCAGTCAAAACCGCCTTCAAAGATTTTATTGATTCCCGTCCGATTGGTTTTTTTAGTAAAGGGATCGATGAACTACCTATGAGATGGAAAAAGTGGATAGATAGCAATGGTACATACTTTGATTAAATAAATATATTATATAAAAAAAAAAAATCGACTTTATGTTCCTCCCATACGAAACACCAATTTCATATGTAAAGACCTAATATACATACAAAATTTCATAAAAAACGGTCAAGCCGTTTCGGAGGAGTGCGACCGCAAACACCGTGACACAAGATTTTTATATATAAGATTATATAAGTGTGTATACATAATAGTAATACTTTTGGCGGTGAAATTCTCTAATCACGTATTTCAGAATATGTTTTGAATTAAGTCATCATCACGTGCCATTTGATACCGCTACGAGCCACGAAATGGTCGTAAAATATTAATAAGTATCAGCGAGTAATTAATAATATTATCAACGAGGCAGGATGGAATTTGTTGTTTGAGGTTATTGCTTTTGATTAATTTTCAATATAATACGTGTGAGAAATTGATGGGCGAATAAATTAATATTACGACATAAGAGTTAATTATTATAATGATTTAAAACCAAAAACGACCTCTTGACAGAGCGGTAAGAGTTTTTCTAAAGAACGCAGAGGTAATGGGTTCAAAACAAGACGGTAGATAAATAAAAAAAGCAGTAGAGTAGCAAATATAATTATTTTGAGTATATTTGAGAAGTATTTACGCTCGAATACTTTCTCTGTCTAGCATCTAGGGCAGCGGGCCAGAATACAAAGACAAGCGAAACCTTAGTTTTTTGAGTTTGACCCGACGGGGTGTCCTGCGTTAAACTTCAGGAGATCGTAAAGTTCGAAGTCTGCCTCCCGAGGGCTCTCACGCAGCTTCCAGGTACTCGTGAACCTTTTATATAAAGTGACGAGTATTTAAGAGATAATTAGTGTCCTTTGGAGTTATTATTGTCATACTAACCATAAAGCTACTGTTTTAGTTTGTACTTTTAAGTTACTACTATTTTTACGATTATTGAACTATCTACTTGCGTAAATTGACTGCACCCACCCAATAAAGACTCATTGTGTTCACAGAAGGAAAGTGTGGATTGATTTTATTAAATTACCCCGCTATAGTAGTGTAAACTTCCTACTTCTTCTGGCGCTAATCTTAATTGTAAATATGTGTGTTAATAAGTGACCAGTTTTAGGTTAGAATCTATTATGTCTTAGTCATAAGTCACTAGCTATAAGTCTTAGATGTAAGTCACTAGTTATAATTGTAAATCTTAGTTGTAAGCCAGTAATATAAGTAGCTATAAGTCTTAGATGTGAGTCACTAGTTGTAATTGTAAATCTTAGTTTTAAGCCAGTAATATTAATTCTTTTATGTATTAGTTGTACAGCGCCCTTGAGGTGATTTTCCACGAAAACGGCGCTATATAAATTAGCCAATTATTATTATTATTATTATTATTATTATTTAAATACCATGTTTGTGTCATTACCGCAAAACAGTCCCAAGTGGGATGTTGATCAAGACCAAGATTTCAGCGCCCTTGAGGTGATTTTCTACGAAAACGGCGCTATGTAAATTAGCCAATTATTATTAACTCCTAAAAACAAATCGCACGAGCACGTTGATCAGTTGGTGACCGGACAAGTCAGAATGAATCCAACTCAGAACCACCTCAGAAAATTCATTAAAAGTTATGACAAAAATTTATAAAAAATGTTTAAATATGTTACGTTAGGTTACGGTTATGGGCTATTTAAAAAAAATCATAGCTTTTAATGACTTTTCAAAGAGGTGTTGAGTTGATTTTATTCTCAGTTGGCATGGAACCGATCAGTTTACTATCGGCGCGTTCTAGAAGATTTCTAGAACAACAATTATTTGTTGAAATGCAGAAACAGGTATATAAAACGTGTAAATATTAATTGACTTGATAACGATTGAGCAGAAATATGGAGAGGCGCTTTACATTATTATAAAGGTGATTAAATCTATATGAACTTGGTGTGAACACATATGTTCGAAGCCCACAGATGCAGATCAGATATTTTGTCACCCGAGTGTATTCGGTAATTTTCGTGAACTTTCGTTTCCGAGTCCAATTGCGGCACTCACAAAAACAGACTTCATGTTGTACGAAAATATTCCTTAGGATTTTTTGTTTCCTTTTGCGTTCTGGAATTCACGCTGGGCCGGGCTTCCTATAGGTGGACTTTGTACTATGGAATTGTCGCGGGATGTTCGTTCATACGGGCTATCATTTTTTGCTATGGAATAGTGGCGCGCTGTTTAAACCGTAGTAATATTATAATTCAAGCGAGTCTTGTTCGCCATACTAATTCTTTTAGGGTTCAATGCACATCCACACATAGAAAAAACCGCCACTGGTCACGAAATACTATTGCATGCGTTATACCCTACTCAAATTCACTTCGAAAGCTCATAACTTCGACATTTTAGAAAATATTTTCATAAAAATAAAAATAAATAGTGAGTTGTGAGGCTGAAGGAAGTGGGGAGGGGAAGGAATGGAGAAAATGAAGAGGAAGGTGTAGAAGTACGTGGCTATTCAGATCTGATTCCCAAACATTGCTCCCCACTCCGGAATGCTACTAGATTTATATTTTTTATATTTTAAAAGAAAGTCAAGCATTCCCCGGTTACGAATAACCCGAAAATATTTGAAAATATCCTACTACCACCACAGTAAGCCGAAAATATTGCTTGAGTCATGATGGCGGACTTAGCCAGCCGAGGAATTGAACAGGGAACGCCTGGGTGGGACCCAAACGCGATGCCCACTCACCCTCTGACCGGTCGGTACGTTTACATGTAAATGCATAATATACTATTTGCATCCAAAAACTACAACCTAATTAAAAAGGGTGCATTAATTCTGTAACGAGAAACACGTCTAAAGGTTGGCTCAATAGCCCAATGGTTAATGAAGTTATCAAAGCCAGAGTCATGTTAACCTCTCAAAAGCTGGAAGAATTGTACACGGCCCGCAGGTACTTAATTAGTGCACAAATGATGACCGTGTACAAATCGAAAGTGTGCGTCACTGTTGAATTCAGAGGGAACCACTGGTCAGTCCTCATGCATCTCTTTAAAAACAAACATGTGCTTTACGAAAAAAAAATAAACTTAAGATTTACACGTAACTCCAACAAAGACATATTGCAAGTTCCAGCACTCTCTTCCACCTTTGGTCAACGTAGCTTTAGATACTTTGCCACAAAAATATTCAACATTCTCCCAGAAAACATCAAACTGAGTCAAACACAGAGAGAGTTTAAAAAATATGTTAAAATATGGATACATTCTAATGATCGAGCCTATACTGGTGCCCTCACCCAAACGCCCAGTCATTGACAGTTGTTATTGTAGTAATAACCTTGCAGTTTATGAATTGTGTAGGTATATGCAAAAAATAATGTTAACTAAAATAAAGTTTTTGCTGTATGGAAACCTACTTTACACATTTATAAAAAAACCATAGATAAAATTGCGAGAAACAATTAACAAAATTTCTGCCTCAATACAGGTTCACCTAGTGAGGCAGGCAATGCACAACCAAAAATACTGTATAACTATACTACTCCTGTGTAACCTTTCTTACATTACTTTCTGTTTGTTAATTTTTCTGTACTGATTGATGTAATCTATTTGTAAACTACATTGAGTATGTAATTTTTTTATTTTTTTTAGTTATATTGTTGTTATTTCATTGAATAAAGATTATTATTAAAAAAAAAAAAAGTAGTCCCAAAATACTTGAAAAAACTACCATTGACTTCGAGCAGAAACGGGCGGCTGGTCGGTTTGGTAGTTTCTCCTAATAAGGTTATGTACATTTTTATAATCTTATGCTAATTTACTTCACTTTTCCCTTCTATTGTGTTTTTCTACTTTCTACTTTCTACTATCTACTTTTTTTTTAATTTTTCCAATTTTAACATTATTTATATTAAATCCATATGTTTACACTGGACTTTAAACTTTAAATTTCATACCTAGTAACTACTCCATTGGTCACCATGAAACAGGCAGCCGCCTAGTATGGTGATTCAAAATATCTACTTTATGTAAATGCCACAATTATGTAACATGTATTATGTAAATAAATAAATAACAGGTGGATTGCAGTCATTACAGCACAGACGTCAGATGGAAATGTGTCATTATTTTACTGGTATTTCAATGGAAGATGCTCCGAATAACTAGCGCCAGCGGTCCTTTCGAAACCGGTGCTTAAGCGGGAAACACGCTAAACGCGCGCCTAATATTTGTACACGGTCATTTTTTGTCACATGAGAACGGGACGTTTCTACGGCTCGTTCTTGAGTACAACAGCTCGATTGTGGAACGTTTTACCATCCTCAAGGGTGCCCGGGTTCTTGGGGTGAAGTTTGTCTGGGTATTAGTAGTGATTGCTTTGCGGGTGCATGGCTGGCCAGATCGGGAGAGACTGCTCGAGGTAGACATAATCTAGACATCTCCAGACAGACTCTCAACCCATGGCCTTGCACCGCAGAAGGAGGGATGGTTTCATACGTCTCTCACTCCTGGACACATTGACCCCCAGATTCCTACCCATCCCCCATGCCTTTTTCCTTCTTAGAACTTCCTCTCATTTTCCTTATAAAGACATCCCACACAGCACGCTCAAAGATGGCATAGGCCCTAAGGCAGGGATGCCCAAACGGTCGATCGCGAGTGCTTTTTGAGTCGATCTTGAGAAAAAATTGCCGATGTAAATAGATCTATTCACAGTTCTTGTTTTAGTTGATCCTAAATTAATAAGACCGCCCATTTTTCACGCCTTTTTGTTTAAAATTTATTTGTAACTTATATTGTCAATGGTCGCGCATTTTGGTTATTGTATACTCTATCCTCATCTGTGGTGTGTGACGTAACAAGTCCCCATAGAAAAAAAATGGTAAAATTATTCCATATTCATGGTGAAATATTGTTGAAAATTGCCCTCTTCAAAAGCCCGAAGTTAGCGATCTAGTTTCTAGTGTGTGGTTTGGTTTATTTATGAGTCAGTCAATTTAATTCAGTTCATAATGTAAAATTTCTGTTGTAATATTTCGAAGGCAAACATTCTCTTATTCGAAGTGCAGTTATAAAATTCAAGTTGCAGATGTATGTGCTGCCAGAATCAAAAAGAAGCCATTTTCATGTTCTGAGTGTAGTTTTAATTTGCCGCACACGGATTTAATTTACACCAGTTTTGTGTTTAAAATGTAAAATTCCAGTTGTGGAATCATCTGCTGAAACATTTCGAAGGAAAACATTATCTTATTCGAGATGCAGTAATAAAATTTATTTTGCAGACTATGCATGTGCTGCCAGAATTAAAAAAAAAACATTTTCTTGTTCTAAATGTAGTTTTAATTTGCCGCACCGATTTAATTTAAACCAGTTTTGTGTTCACAGTGTAAAATTCGAGTTGTGGATTCATTTGCTGACACATTTCGAAGGAAAAACTTCTCTAATTCGAAGTGCTGTTATAAAATTCAAGTTGCAGACTATTTATGTGATGATTCAAAGAATAAACATTTTCATATTCTGAGTGTAGTTTTAGTTCACCGCATATAGATATAATTTAAACCAGTTTTGTGTTCAGAATGTACAATTCCAGCTGTGGATTCATCTGCTAACACATTTCGAAAGAAAAACGTTCTCTTATTTGAAGTGCAGTTATAAAATTCTAGTTAGTCGCAGACTATTTATATACTGCCAGAATCATAAAATAATCATTTTTATATTCTGAGTGTAGTTTTAACTAACCACACGTAGAGTTTTGTGTTCAAAATGTAAAATTCCAGTTGTGAATTCATCTGCTGACACATTTTGGTGGAAAACATTCTCTTATTCGAAGTGCAGTTATAAAATTCTAGTTGCAGACTATTTATGTACTGAGTGTAGTTTTAATTCACCGCATACTATAACGACAAATTAACAAGTTGTCGATTCACCGTGTACCGAGTGAAGCTTTGCATTTGAGTTGCATGCCTTATGCCGCAAACGCTGAGAAATTGACTGTTCCATGGGTAGCTGTTGTTTCGGGACTCTTACGCAGAAGCTATTTTAAATTAAAACCCGCCTTGGGTACCATTCCCGATTTCCGAGAGCAGTCATAAATTAAAATCGGCATAAAATGAGGTCGCCATAAAAAAAGGATTCCCCCCCCCCCGCCGTTACATCATGTCAGAGTCGATCGATCGGAGTCTAATAATATTGGGGTAGATCGCCAGCAGTTCAAGTATGAGCATGAGAATTTTTTCCTTAGGGCCTCCCGTGTGGAGCTTTTGTAAAAAAAAGACACATATTCAGTTCGTTCACGCCTTCTTCTCTCCAATACTCTCTACAAAGACGACTTAGGCCCTTAGCGAAATTATTTTTCTCAGGGCCTCCTGTGCAGAGTTAAAGTAAAAAAGTAATTTTACTTATTTCTAATATGTACGTATTTCTGATTTTAAAATTATTATCTCTCCCCCCTCCCTCCTCCCTCCTTCTCTCTCCACCCTCTCACCAACCCCCCCCCCCCCATACCCATTACATTCATTTTTTAAACAGCTGGCGTGCCATCTATTAAAGCGCGATAATAAACAGCGTCTGGACAATACACGTTTAATAAATAGATAAATGAAACAGTTTAACTTTGTTTGAACCACTTACATAATGAGTAAATCCGACCGGTTTCGGAACAACCGTTTCTTCTTGTTGAATAAATAATTTCATAACGCCAGGGCTTATTCATAACGCCAGAGCTTACCAATTTATACAGCCTATATTACTCGCAAATAAAATGTAGCTCTCAGTGAAAGAATTTTTAAAGTACATTCAGTATTTTTTGGGTGAAAGAGTAACATCCATACAGTTCGCCTTTATAATATTAATATAGTAGGATGCTTCAATATAAAATAACATCGCTGCTCGAAGGTAAAATATTACTTGTAAAATATAATTTTTAGTGATGATTTTTACAACCGAAGGGTATATTTTTTCGAAAGAAGTCCATCAAATTTTCGCCAAAATCATTTTACAACAATCAGATAGTAAGACGGTAAAACACCAAAAGAAAATTCAATACGTGTTTTTTTATGCAATCGACGCGTATCGAACTCGTGACCTGCAGATCCGAATACAGCGAATTACCTCTGGACCACCGATGTTGCATTAACCTTTGAATCATAACACTGGCATTAAAATGATCGTTTTTTGATTCTGTCTGCTTTGAGAATTTTTTAAAAAAGTGTTGAGACTTTTTAGGCTCTTTGCGTTTCTGTTGGCAGGTGGAGTTTTTCTGTTGAATTCAATTTAATTCAAAGCACTTATTGTAATATCGGATTGTATTTATATTCACTTATACATATCGAATCTTGATTGAATTTTTAGAGATATATCGACACTTACGAGGGAATAACCGGATAAAACTGGTAAAAATGAAATTTTTAAATAAAATTTTAAATGTATTCACTCCAGAAAAATTATTTATTGATTTCGAAAGATTGTTCTTTTGTCTAATTTCATACTATGTAATCATATATTGTTGTAAATCAATACGTTATCTAGTAAACGCAAGTTTCAAAATTTTAATTATAGTTCAAATAAAATCATTAAAAAATATATCCGAACACTTATTTATGACGAAAATTTCTCTATTTTGTCTATCTATTTACGGTCTTACAAATTAATATATTTCAGATTTTTTTTTGCACATTTATTTTGCTTAGACATTATTGAAAAATTATAAATACTTATGATCAAAAAATAATTACAAAAAGTACATTTTAGTAGTTTTATCATAACGCCTTTCAGTTTTTGGCTGTAGGTATAAATTAAAGCAAATTTTGAATGAAATAAAATCGATATTGTGTTATAATTTTAAAAAGCTGGTACGCAGAATAATTAACCTTTCTCATTGGAACCGCCCTGTACGATTGTAAGAACATCTTTAGACGAAATTAGGATTTTCAGCCGCTGGCTGGTTAAAGGCCCTGAAGGAACCCTGTTTAGGAGATTTAACTCATTTGGTGTTTTAAAAAGAAAGGGAATGGTAATTTAAATGAATTGTAATAATAATCGAAATGAATATAAATATTCTTTTTTTACTTTAGATAGATACCTCCCAAAATAACCTGACCTAACCTAACCAAACCTTACCAAACCTAATTAAATGTGTATAAAACATTGGGGTAGGTGGAGAGGCTGAAGGTAGTGTTGAGGGTAAAGAGATGGAGAAACACATGATGAAGAGGGTGGGGAAGCTCCTGGCTATTCAGATCTGTTCACAAAACACGGCTAAAAACATTTCAAACAACGTTTAGATTCCGTATGGTGGTCTTTCACCCGGGCAATATTGACATTATCTATCACACAATGTGCCGCAAATGCAGTGAATTAATAAATTTGAAAATTAAATTAATTTTTTATTTTTTTATTATTATTTTTTAATTTTTATTTCTTTCTTCATTTTTTTTTCTTTCTTTATGTATATATAAGCTGACACAATACATATTTTTGATCAGTTTAATTTTATACTCTAAAGATGCTTGTGTAAAGCGAAACCGTTCGGTATATAAAAAAATATATAATTAAATCGTGGTTACACACTAAGTTACTGTTTTATTAATGAAACTAGTTATTCAAATAAAATTTGTCTCGTATTTGAACCCGCGACCTCCAAATCGTAGCCAAAAATCGTCACATTTAACTACGGAGGCCATTAAAAAAATACGAGTATGCAATTCACATGCGGTAGGAGTGAAACATTCAGAAAAGTAAACTAGACAAGAGTGGGGAGCCTACGAAGCATTGCACAAAGAGGACAACTATTATTCTATCATACTTTCTCGTAGGCTAAATCCTATAGATGTATGGGTTTGTCTCTTTTTAGTGTCGCTTTTTCGATTCATCGAGTTTCAAATCAAAACGGAGAAGAAGAAGAAAAAGAAGTTTTCACTTTAATAATCTTCCGAAATCAATTATGCTTTTTTGTAGAAAATAGTCTATACGCCCAGAATTCGATTTAAAATTGACAAATTTTCGGTTGTATCCACTTATACCGTCTACTGACATTCAAGTAGAGTTCAACCCTGCTATTTGAAAACTTAAATGAAACAAAAATCGTAAATCAGGTCCAAATCGATTGGTGCCCAAAACATCGGTAACAGGTGACCGCCTTGTAATTAGCCTTTGTTTGTAGCTCTCAGTTCGCAATACCTGAGGTCCGGAACCACTCATTACCGGCCAAGTGGCGAATTATGCGTAATGCCTACCTGATTTATTTCGTACCTCGTAAACTCGGATATATGTAATGACATACGTGTTCACTATCTGATGAGAGCCAGAAGTACGAGTCTCGAAACTACCATGTTCCAGAATCATTACAATGCAGATATGTACTGTTTTTAATATTAAAGGGATGTTCACAAAGTAAGTGTACTAGATATTAACATTTCTTTAGAAAAAGTCTATGTGAAGAAAAAATACAGGATATTGTTGATACATAAGTTTACTTTATTTTCATAAAATCGCATTCCCGTTTAATGCATGTGGTGAGCCATGGCACAAGCTTCTTTATGCCCTTCTCGAAGAACTCTCCCGCCAGATTCTTCGCCCACTTCATATCCCCTTTCTGTACCTGCTCGTCGGTCGATAATTTAATTCTATCCATATGTGCTTTCAGGGATGTGAAAAGATGATAATCTGAAGACGCCAAGTCAGGGAATACGGGGGGGTATTTTTAGGGTATCACAATATCGTTATGCATTGATGGTCTCCACCTGAGGCAGAAATTTGACCAAAATTATGCACTTTCGGTCATGTTTTTTTGCCCGAAATTGTGGTTTGAATTTTATGGCAGATGGGGAATTGGTGTGACGCACACAAAAAGCTCAGAAATCCTCACCTTTTTCTTGTAGGTGTTTAAATCCCAGCGTGCGCCAGGTTCTGTTGGTTTTCCAAATAAAATTAAATACAATACTGAACGTCATGAGCCGGGCGACCGAAGTGGTTTAGTAGCAGGTGTACCAACACTATAAGTGATTAACTACCTGTGCCCTTTATGTAGGCGCTTACTCCTTGATTCGTCGTTATTGAAACATACCAACCTACCAACCAACCTCCTCCTACTTCTTTCTCCATCCACATTCAAATATCAAATCTCTTGGTATTTTTATCGATTATATGCCTGCAATGGGCAAAACGCTAGTTAACATTTTATTCACATTAAAAATAAACATATTTTTTGTAATTTTTATCTAATAATGTTTTTTTTCTTGTAGCTAAAAACATAATTCATTTATATGATGGAATATTGATACGTTTAGTAATAAAAGCAATGATTCAACGTTTTTTTATACAATTTATTCTGCATAAAACAATATTTTGGACCCAGTGTGATGGTGCAAAAAGATATTAATCTAGTTTTAATAAAAAAATATTGAGAAAATCTTAACATGCTGCTCCATAATACTTCCATATTTTACATGGTCGATAGTTCATCCCAAATTTTGATTCTTTCCACAAAAGGATTTGGAATGAGTTTGAGGTCTTGACCGATGTCCAGGGTTATAAGGTCAGTTGGAGAAGCAGGCTCCCAAATTATTGGGATAGTGGACGTTGCTGTCGATGTTGGTGTTGGATTCCTATAAAAATGTTAAGATTTGTCAAGTTTTCTGTAAAAATCAATATACCTCATGTATACCACTAATTCATTTTAGCTAGAAGCCCACAATGGAGCACCTACACCAACACTGATGTATGTTGATGGTTTACTGAACAACGATGGTTTGAGCAAACGAAACGCATGAACAGAGAAAGTGTCAGGAGTCAGAATAACAAATGATTAAGAATAATACGATGCACGAATGTGAATTAAGATACTGAGAGTATGCCAAGACAGAGTTGTATTGCGCTCCACCCTCTCTGCCGGCTCCCAGAGAAACAATGTTGTGGTTAGTCAGTTATTTTTTAAATGGCACTTACAGATAGGAAAGATTAGTACTTACCCAAATTTAGCGAAATTGGTCCACATCTGTAGCAGTCTATCTGAGACCAATTCATCTGAAGAAGTTTGGGGAATGTCGCAGACTCCCATAAAATCAGGACAGAACAAGTAGGCCAATTCATCAGCATGAGTTGCACCAGAATAATCTAATTTAGGAGCCAAAAAGTGAAAGAGATTTTTCGAACCGGAATAAGAGAATCTATAAAAGAAAGTGGGAGGAGAATACTTCGCAAACTGCCTCGCTGATGATAAAATTTCTTTCACGAAGAAAAAGTCCGAAAGCAAATGTGTTACGCCATCCGACACGGTTTCCGTTGCCGGGAAGTAATGGTGTGAGAGTTTGGCTTCTATTTCATCAGTGGCTTCTCCATACTTAGTTTTTAGTTCATCTGGCACAAATTCGCTTAAATTCAGAACACGATTTTCTCTTAATGCATCATTCATTGTATCAAAATTAAAAATGTTACTTCTGAAAACCCAACCTTCTTCCATAGTTAAGCCTGACATTGAAGGAACCTTGTGAAAATCTCCAGAGTTCATAATGTCATCAGGAGAACAATTAATAAATGCTTCGGTTCCTGGAATATCGTTTTCAACTGATGGTACAAATGGAATTGCACCAATGAGAGTTGGTGTTACAGATCCTATTACTAATTCTGCTGTCGGTATTGTTCTCAAGAAATCCCCAATATCCTTAATATCTGTTCCGTTTCTCAAAATCTCGGCCAATTCATGAGCTAACCGTTGTGGATGTTTTTGCAGAGCCCATGGATTATTAGACGATCCTGATTGCATGATGGCTCCATGGAACAATCCTTTAGACATGGGAGACAACATGTGGTATTGGACAGAAGCTCCCCCTGCGCTTTCTCCAAAAATTGTGACCTTCTCAGGATCTCCACCAAAGTAGTGAATATTGCTCTGGACCCACTTTAGAGCAAGTGTTTGATCTTTAAGACCAGCATTGCCAGGTATATCTTCTGTACCAAGATTCAGAAATCCTAAAGCACCAAGTCTGTAATTCATTGATACCATAATAACACTCTTTGCGACCAAGTTATCTGGTCCGAAGAGCATGGGACTTCCATCTCCAATATTAAAACCTCCCCCATGAATCCATACCATAACCGCCAAAGGTTTGATATCAGTTTTGGGTACATAGACATTAAGAAAAAGGCAATCTTCAGATCCATACACTTGTTGTGTAAACACACGCTCAAATTGAGGGCATAGACTTCCGGGTCTGGTTGCGTCGAGAACACCATTCCAATTGTCCGCCGGTTGAGGATCCTTGAATAAAAGTTCAATGTGAAATTATGTTTGAAATATTGAAACACCTCAACAAACACTAATAAAAAAACACTTATACGGTATTCCTATTCGGTGACCGTTAAAAGGTGTTTCTTCAACGTTACTAATAATATAATGACATTTTTAAATTGGCTGCATTGAACTTTGGCAGATTGGCGCAAGCGTGGCTGTCATCTTTTTCTTTCATTGGTGGCAAAATTTCTTTTGTTACATGTGGTATTTTACGCGCAATTCATTTAATGTTTTTGAACATGATTTCCGTTGTAATGAACAATTCTCTACCTATTTAAGGCTCCAAAGACTAAGATGGGCTGGAAATGTGCAGCGAATGCCAAGAAAAGCCAAGTACCGAAGGAGGTTCTAACAGGATACCTGGGAGGTAAACGAAAGATGGGCAGACTTAAGTTGAGATTGGAGGATAATGTCAGGAATGATTGGGTGTTATGTCGTGTTGCGCTACCTTTTTCTTCAGCCAACATTTCGGAGAGCGTTACAGTGTCCATCATCAGGGCAGCTGTGTGTGCCCTGATGATGGACACTGTAACGCTGTCCGAAATGTTGGCTTAAGAAGGAAGTAGCCCAACATGGCATAACACCCCAAAAACAAATAACGAAAATACTTTTGGCCGTGCAAATCTAAAAACGTATCGAACTAACATGTAATTTTATCTAGTTTCAACAGTGGTTTATTGTCAACATATTTATTATTAGGTGAAGCCCTTTGCACAGATTTTTGACAATCACGGAATAAAACTGTAGATTTAATAACAAATCAAATCCATACCGCCCTCCACAGACACTAATGTATAAATATATTTTGGGAAACTGAGTTTAGGACAATGAAACAAGAAAGAGGAGCTTCAAGATTGGGCGGGAATAGAAATGATGTACGCTATATGGATAAAAAACAGGAATAATGGAGTTCTCATTGAAAGGAGAAAGGGATAGGTTTCTGTTTGAAAGGACAATGTATTTTTAAGATATAATAATATTATGTGTTTGCGTAAAAGAAGATTTAAAGCCTTTTATGATCATCTATATAAAGTTTCATTAAGATTATTTTTGACTTACCCGAAAACGTAAATCTCCAAGCGGAGGCTTAGCATAAGGAATTCCTTGGTAGCTGTCGAACTGGAACCCAGCTCTGGAAGTCACTGTTCTCCCCTCAATCACACCTTGCTTAACTGTTACTTGAACTGGTGTTGCGTAACACCTGCACAGTAAAAATAATGTATTTCAGCTTCCATGGTGCACATGAATAATAAGAAACTCCAGTCATATATAAAAAAAAACATATTCACTAAAATTAGAATACTTTTTTTAAGTGACCCAATAAAATATATAAAAAATCATTATATTGAAATAATAACTATTTTTTGGGAAATTTGATACATTACCCATTACCATATTTGAAGAATATGAATCCGATCAGAAGTAGTAAATTTTTGTATGCCATTGCACCTTAGTATATTTCACAACTGTTGTCTGAAATCCTTCAACAGCAAATGGCTAACAGTATCTGATTTTTGGTTTGTATGGGATTGCGTGTTTATATCACAATGCATGGTGAGGTCTTCACATGGCTTTTACACTAAATGGTTATACAATAAAAATTATTTTTTCTCTGTCATTAAATACATCAACTTAATTTTAATTGTTATAGATTTATAATATAGACTATACATGATCATAATTTTAACCGTTATAGATTAATAATCAGCTAAATGTGTCCAACAGCCCGATATTAGGGATATTCCCCATAAACTAGTAAAAACCCTGTCATCTGTTCAAATGACGATTTGTCCCTGAATTATAATATGCTAATTCATTAAATATCACACGTCTCTTTCACTGTTCCTTTGTATTATGTTTTGTCTCTTTCTTTATCTATAATATAAGCTCACACTATGTGTATTTTTGATCAGTTTAATTTTATACCCTGAAGATGCTTGAGTAAATCGAAACCGGTCGGTATTATAAAAATTAAATAAATCGTGGTTACAAACTAAGTTATCGTTTTATTTTATAGATTTGTTTATTTGTTATTAAGACATACATACTACATTTTACCACCTTACATACTACCTTATAACTTGTATTACAAGTTATAAGGTATGTTAAATAAAATTATGACATGGTTATGTACCTATTACGTAACTCCTTAGAATATTGTAATCTTCTCCAATTTTTTTAGTGTATAACTGTTTTATGGAGAACCTGAATAAAATAAATAATGTCATTTATTTATTATGTCAGATATGAACGGGTCTTAAAACTTAATTAGTGAATGATTGAGTAATAATAGTAAAAATGAAGAAAAATGGGGGGGGGGGGGGATAAAGAGACATTTTAAAAACGGGAATTATATATATATTTGTTTATGTCATGTATATTATCGAGGCTTCTGACTCACACAAAGTTGTCATTTTTGCCTCATCTGTTTTTAAATTATATTATTATCATTATAATCTCTATTTTCCAGTTTACATGATCTAATAAATTTCATTATTCTCGATATGGCGTGAAACTCAGTTGAGGCTATTAAATTCTGAACTTACGATGACTTCGAGGTCATTAGTATTGTAGCTCTCTGTCGTTCATATTTAATGCACTTCGATAATGTGTGCTCGACATCTTCAATTTGTTCACATATCGAGCACATTGGAGAATCAGAGAGGCCTATCAAACACAATATTCTTTCTATTAGTGCATGTCCGGATCCTAAACTAAAAATAATTCTCATTTCCGATCTTTTCAGATTAACCTCAATGAACCATAGTCTTTTAAACGGTTCGTTTTGGAGCTTTCTGTACCATATTCCTTTATTGGTAGACAACATTTCAAAATGACTATTCCACATATTATTACAAATAGAATTTATTTTTTGGCAGTAATCTTCAGCGTCTGGCGTCCAGTCGTAGATGATTCCATTCACACATGCTTCGTTTGCCAACAAATCCGCCTCTTCATTCCCATGTATTCCTACACGAGATGGAATCCATTGTAAACATATGGACACATCTTTCTGCTGTAACCACCTTATTTGTTCAACAATATTGTAGGCTATTTTCCTACAGGGAACTCCTTTCGGAATACTTTTAATATGTTGAAGTGCACTTTTAGAATCACTTAATATTACAATTTGTTTCCACTTATTTTTAATTGCATATTCCACCGCTTCTTTGATTGCTATCAATTCTGCATTCATAATAGTGCAATTTTTATTTGATGGGAAAAATTGTTTGTCATTGAGAGGAAAGCTGCTCCAACTTGGTCTGATTTTTTTGATCCATCAGTGAAGATCTGGTTGGATCCAGAATACTTTTTAATTAGCATATCGCTTACAATATTACTAATTTAATTTGGTAAGAGTATTCTTTTGGGGGAATTAAAATTGTCAATCTCAACTGAAATACATTCCAAATTAAGTGCTCCTACCCAGGTATCGGAGGAGTACATATCTAGACATTTATTTTTATTTATTTTCCAATCAATTGTTTCCGAACAAATTTTTATCAACATTGGTAATTTTTTATTGTTCCAGAATCTATTTTGTAGCAAGGATTTAAGTTTGAGAACCTCCAAAACTAGTGGATTATTTTCAATGGATACAGCTTTAAGCCAAAATCTTGCAGCTAGTTTCCAAGTTCTTATATGCAAAGGAGGGGCACTCATTTCACTTTGTATGCTCACTAATTGTAATTGACTGATTAAAGTTTAAGTGTAAGTAGTTTTAAAACAATTTATATCACGCCAAGAAATTTAATAAATTAGTTTTGTATGTTTGCAAGGAATCGTGAAAAATGTCTAAGTGTAGTAATTTTTCGTAGTGGGGTAATATAAGCGAGTAATTGGTGAGTTATTTGCTGAATTATTATTATTAGCTTAAGGTATTGGATGCTTGAGCACCCATCACCGATAAACACCAAATCCTATGTACAAATAATTTATTGAATTAGAACATGATGAATGCGAATAGGATCAACTAATTTATCGGCTATAGTTTGTAGTCGATATGTCCGTCGATGTTCCAAAGTGTTTATTTTAAAATGGCTTTTGGATTATTTTTACCCGTAAAAATTAATTAAAATTTATTTTATAATATACTAGCTGACCCGGAAAAATTGTTCTGCCATATATACATTAGTTCTAGTGAATATGTTGGTTGTTAAATAAAAAAATATCGAATGTATTGTAAGTATGTGGGGATCGGATCTATGACAGAAAGAGAAAAAGACGATGACCGCCGATAAAAACAAAAAACACCAACCATTCATTTTCTCAATTCAAAGTATTTCATTAAAGTAACGGACACGTTCATTGTTTGATCTATTAAAAGTTAAATGTAAAGTGAAAAAAGTGATATATTAGTGTAGCGCCATCTGTCATTCAATAACATAAATAATTTCGTTGTATTTGAAATTCGAACGACGGTTAAATTTGTTCATACAAAATACTAAAATCGCGATTAAAAAATGGGAGGGTGGGGATAGGAGGGTGAAAATTTGAAATTATAGGTATTTTTTGATGCCAAATAAAAAAAAATCCAACAAAAATAAATTGTCAAAAAAATAGAAAAAAAAAATGTGGAAATGGACACCCTAATCACCTAGCGGTATGAAATATACTTTACAACCTATTCTCACACCTATCAAATACACATAAAAAAATTTCATTAAAATCGGTCAAGCCGTTTCGGAGGAGTGCGACCACAAACACCGTGACACGAGATTTTTATATTTTATAATATATATCCTCTAAACATCAATGGAGTAAGTAAAACAACATTTAAACAGTTCTAACATAAATTGATGATGGTGTCACTCTCTAAATACATGTTTTTTTAATATAAAGAATTTTTCAAATCATCTTTTTATTATAATATAGTATATGATTATAAAAATGCATTGTCATAAGTGAATATAAATAACATGCACTTCATAAACGCATTGAAAAAAAAAACATGTGAAATTAGTTACGGTAACAAGTAATGCTTATTTAATAACATTATATTATATTGAAAACTCCATAACTACTGAAGTGGACTTGCAAATAAACAATTGTGGCTAATAAGTGAATAATTACAATAGCACTGATTATCTATTATATACGCCATTATGGGCTGTTACATCATTTATGATGGATGATACATAATGAAATGATACACATATATTGGTGATACGGGATTAAGGGCCATTAAGCCAGCCATCTGCCAGCAGCCGAGAGTTTTTAGTATTTCGTCGAAAGATGTTCTTACAATCATACAGGGTGGTTCCAACGAGAAATTTTTTTTTTTTTAAATAATAACTCAATATCGATTTTATTTCATTCAAAATTTGCTTTAATCTTTTTTATTTTATTTTATTTTATTTTTTATTATTTCATACAATTTTTGAAAATACACTTTTATGTTTTTTTTTCTTGATTACCATACTAGGCTAATGCCCGTGTTAAGGTAATCATACGTGATTAAAGTTATACAGTGTATGAACTAGAACAAAATATAGGTTTGAAATAGAAATTATAAGATATTAGAAACAAGATAAAGAAAAAAAATAAAAATATTTAAGGTAAAATATAACAAGATATATGTATACGTATGCACATACATATACATATGCACATACATACACAAATACATATAAATACATACAAACACACATATATAAATATATATATACATATATATATATATATATATATAGGTTTGAAATAGAAATTATAAGATATTAGAAACAAGATAAAGAAAAAAGATAAAAATATTTTAGGTAAAATATAACAAGATATATGTATACGTATGCACATACATAATATACATATGCACATACATACACAAATACATATAAATACATACAAACACACATATATAAATATATATATATACATATATATATAAATATATAAAGGATTATAAAAAAGAAAATGTTTTAAAGAAGTTAAAAATAAAATACTATATAAAAAATAAAATACTAAAATATAACTATATAAAATACTAAGAAGTAGGATTTACATATGTTTATCTATAATTTTTTTTTTTTTTATGAAAGCTAAAATTTTTACTGGAGGTTTGTCAAGTATGATATTTTATTTAGTTGATTTAATTATTTTCTTTTCTTTTAAAATGGTTAGGAAGTCATATATTCTTTAAAAAAATCTCGTCCCCTTTCGAATATCCAATTTTGAACACGAATAGTAAAAAGAGGTATGGTAATATTTGATTTTATATCGGTGCTCAATGCATTGTATATTTTGGGGGCAATGAACCAAAATTGTCGGTGAGCGAATGTGGTTCTAGTTTTTGGGACCACGCATCCCAGATTTGATGAAAAGCGGGTTTTGGCTTGATGTTGTGGAGCCACCAGTAGGTTATTTTTCCGTATGTAGAATAGGCTTGTCTTAGTGAATAGTTGGCGAATATCTAAGACCTTAAATTTAGTAAATAGCACATTAGAGGGGTGGGTAGGTTGGCATTTAAATATGATTCTCAGTATTAGTTTTTGAACTGTAATTATTGGATTAATGGCGGATTCTGTGCAACCACCCCATCCCAAAATACCGTATGTTGCAATGGATTGAAAAAGGGAAAAATATACGCTTCTGAGTGTTTTTAGGTCTAAGATGGATCTAAGAGAGCAGAATATATGGCAGAGCTTACGGAGTCTTTTAACTGTGCCACTTATGTGTGCTTCCCAACGTAATTGGTCATCTATGATTATGCCCAGATATTTAACTTCCTTAGATGATTTAAGGGTAGGACACGTGCAATTTGTAATAGGTGGGGTTCCGGGTGGGTGTGGGTGCATGTTTAGTGAACACGAGTGAATTATTGGTTTAGGGCGGTTGATGGGAAAATTATGTTTGCGTATGGAAAACGTCATATATTGTGTTTTGTCAATATTGAGTGTAAGGAGATTTGTGTCAAGCCAATGCCTCACTTTTATTAGGCCATTATTAGTTTTGTTTATAACTGCTTGCCATGTTTCATCTTCGAATATTAAGACTGTATCGTCAGCAAATGATAATATCTTACCTCCAATATCCATGGTACATAGTGTGTTGATGTATAAAGGAAATAGGATTGGTCCTAGTACACTGCCTTGCGGTACACCGTAAGACATGGATAATTTTTTGCTTTTATTTATTTTGTCAGAGTGGATAAGAGTTTGTTGAGTTCGGTTTGTTAGGTAGTTTTCGAACCATGTGTAGGGTATCCCAGTTATTCCGATCTGTTGAAGTTTTTTAAGCAGTAAGGGATGAGAGACCGTATCAAATGCTTTTGAGAGATCGAGGAAAACAGCAAGCGGTTTTCGACCAAGGTCGAGATTAAAGGAAACTATTTTTGTGAGGGCGGCTATTGCATCTGAGGTACTCCTACCTTTGCGGAAACCATATTGGTTGTCCGATAATATTTTGTTATCTTCAAGGAACTTGTAGAGTCTATTCTTCACCGCTTTTTCTATGATTTTAGATATTGTGCTAAGTAAAGATATCGGTCGATAGTTATTTACAGGTAGTTTGTCTCCTGATTTGAATATTGGGATTATTGTGGCCTGTTTTAAGGAGTTAGGAAATACACCAGTTTGAAAGCTTAGATTGATTATATGTTTCAGAGGTGAGGCTATATATTTTTGGATATGTTTGATGATTTTTGTTGAAATGTGATCTATACCTACAGAGTTACTGTTTTTAAGGGATGAGATTAGTTCTAAAATTTCTGCGTCAGTAGTGGGAGTGAAGTGGAAAGGGTTATAGCTAAGATTAGTGAGGGGTTTATTGTTTGCAAGATCTTTGTCTGAGACGTTGTGTCTGTCTAAAATATTTTTTGCTAAGTTAGATCCAATATTGGAGAAAAATTGATTGAAATGGTCGGAAATTTTTTCGGGGTCGGAATTGACATGTAATATTTGGTCTTCGATGTTAATCTTAACAATGGGTGTATTGGTTTTATTAATATTGGCTATATCTTCAACGATATTCCAAATTTTTTTTATTATCACCGTTAGCTTCACTGATTTGTTTATGGTAGTAATCTCTTTTAACATTGTCAATTATTTTTTTGCAGTTATTTCTATAACGTTTGTAGAATAAGAGAGATGCATAATCGTGGGGATTTTTTCTACAGAAGTTATGAATCTTATCGCGCTTTCTGATACAGTAGAGAATTCCTGCAGTGATCCATGGTTTGAGTTTTGTGTCAGATCGTTTTTTTTACTTTTTGTGTATGATGTAGCATCGGTTAAGTGGTTACGTAAGGTATTTATAAATAATTCACATGCAGAGGTGACGTCGGTACAAGAATAGATAAGTTCCCAGTTTTCTTTAGAGACACTGTTTAGGAGAGTTTCATATGAGATCTTTTCTTGGGGGGAAGTATTTTGTGGTGATTTGTGATTTTTATGCGAGAGAGAAGTGATGATTGAATAGTGATCTGTAACAGTTGATTGATAGACAATGGATTTGGTGTCTAGTTCACTCTTAACAAATACATGATCTATACAACTGCTAGTGTTTGAATCTGATTCTCTAGTTCAGCGGTCGTCACACTTTTCTGGTCAAGGGCCACATAGGACAATGCGAGGTATCACCGCGGGCCGCACACTTATGATTTCGGGGGGGGGGGGGGGGGGGGGGGGGTTGCTACTTCCTTCCTTCTTGTGTTCATGACATAGTGTCAATTCTTAATAATAATAATACACGTAAAATCATTACATTGAAAAAAATAGTTTGAAACTATCGAAAGGTGTGAATTTTCGCACACGTGATAAAAATAATAACAATACATACAATAACAAAAATTAACCAATATTAAAGTTTATTTTGCTTTATTAGTACGTGATAAGCGTGATTTTTTGGTCTTTATTGAAATTTTTTTACCTTCCTACACCCTCACCGTGTCATCTCTACGCTCTCTAATTTTCTCTGGGTCTTCTACTGCCCCCCTGAAAGTCTCAAACGACAATATAATTAATTGTAAAAAAAACGGATAATATATTTAGTTGTACGTGAAAAAATATATTTTAAAAGGAAACGCCGGATATTGCGGGCCGCAAAAAACCGGATACTATAATTGTACATGAAAAAAATATATTTAAAAAGAAAACGGCAGATATTGCGGACGGCAAAAAACCGGATAGTATAATTGTACATGAAAAAAAAATATTTTAAAATAAAACGGCAGATATTTGTGCGGGTCGCAAAAAAACGTATATAGTATAATTGTACTCGCACATGAAAAAATATATTGTTAAAAAGAAAACGGCAGATATTTGTGCGGGCCGCAAAAAACGGATAGTAGATATAATTGTACACGAAAAAATATATATTAAAAAAGAAAACGGCAGATATTTGTTCGGGCTGCAAAAAAACGGATAGTATAAATTGTACTTGAAAAAAAAAATTAAAATAAAACGCCAGATATTTGTGCGGGCCTCACAAAAATCCGTCGCGGGCCGCAGTTTGACGACCACGGCTCTAGTTGGTGCTGTAACGGCAGGAAAATATCCTAATAAAGTTAGTGCGTTTAGGTAATCATTTGCTTGAGGGTGCATTTTATTAATTATATTTATGTTAAGATCACCAATTATAAAGGTGTTTTGGCAGCGTTCAATGTTTGATAAAATTTCATGCAGTGAATGTATGAATGGGGTTATATTATGTGTATTCGGAGATCTGTACATTGTAAGAAGTGTTATATGATTATCAAGTTGAATTTGTAGACAGTTTGCATATTTAATTTTGATCTCTTTTACTGAGTGTGACATGTGATTTTTAATGTATACAATGACTCCATCGTTCTGAGTTTGGTTGTGTAGAGTATTATAGTGATTGTAGTTTCTTATCGTTTTAGGGATGAAATTTTCTTGAATCCAGCATTCACTCAAGACAATTATATCAAAATCTGAGACAAGGTCAGTGAGGAGAATTAGGAGTTCATCAAAATTTTTGTTTATACTTCTTATGTTCATAGAGAATATCGAAAGGGTTGAATTAAATAATAGTTGACGTACTACTTCGGAATCATTGGTAGATATACATGGGATTGGTGTTGTGTTATCTATTAAATCTGCTATGTCTTCCATTTTCTGGTTTTTTGTTTCGCATAAATTATTAACAACCAAGTTGTAGTGACATTAGTACGTTTATGAGATAAAGATTTAGTTGATATAAATATATAACATATGCATAAATATATAAACTGTAAATAAAGTTGTTGTGAATATATAATATAAGCACATAATGAATATATGACATAAGCATATAGTGTTAGCTTTGTGAAATAAGAATTTCGTTGTTGTGAATTTATAATATAAGAATATATAGTATATGTAATACAAACATAGATATATAAGGTATACAAATAGTTGTTGCGAAAATATAGTATAAGCGTATAGATAATATATAATACGAGCGTATATAGAATATAAAATATAAGCATGTAAAAAATAAACTGTAAATAAAACATAAGCTTATAAACAGTATAAAACATCAGCATTAGCATAAAAAGTATATAAGTGGTATAAGGATTTAGTTGTTGCGAATATTTAACATAAGCATATAAAGTATTTATAATATAAGCATAGGTGTATAAAATGTACTTATAGTCGCTGCGGATGTATAACATAAGCATATAAATTATAAACATAAGCACATAAAGAATATAGAATGTAAGTTTGAAAAGAAAATAAAACATAAGCTTAAAAAGATTATAAAACATAAGCATACAAAGAAAATAAAACATAAGCATAAGCATATAAAATATACCAGTGATAAAAGGATTAAGTTGTTGTGGATATTTAACATAAGCATACAAAGTATTTATAATACAAGCATAGGTGTATAAAATGTACTCATAGTTGCTGCGAATGTATAACATAAGCATATAAATTATGAACATAAGCATATAAAGAAAATAAAACATACGCTTAAAAAGATTATAAAACATTAGCATATAAATAAAATAAAACATAAAGTATTGTGGTATACAGAAAATTAAAAGTGAGAGACATACATCCATAAGCTTGCCAAAAATATGAAGAATTAAATTAAAAGAATTTCGCTCCAAAGAGGTAGTCATTGGAGTAATATTGATTTTATAAATGATCGTGTTACGAGGGTAAATATTATGTAGAAAGAAATAATAGTTTAGGATATTAATATTATCAAACAGATGTTCATTATATTTAGTTTGTTGATGGCATTTCGGGTAATGATAACAATAATCGATCTTTGTTTGTTTCACTGACGAGTATTGCAGGCGTTCCGAAATCCTTACGCAAGTATATACGTCCTTGTTTAATCCACGCGTATTTAAATTTGTCGTCTCTTGTTGCCTTACGGGCCAGGTACCATAGATGTTTGGCTCGAAAAGTCAGGTGTTCGGAAACGTAGACTTTCGAGCTAGTGCCAGCAATCCCCAGTTGTTGTGTATTTAATTTTTCGGCTGGACTGGATGCTTGCTTGTTGTAGGTTTTGACATCGGAAAGAAATTGGTCACGGTCCATGTTAGTTTTGAATTTGAAGATGATGGGTTTAGGTTCCTTATTAGTTATTTGAGAAATTCGGTAAGCTGCTTCAACTTCGTTTATATTAACATTAGACTTTGTAGTTTGATGAATGTTATAGAACACATTTTTTAAGTTCTCACCCATTAGTTCAGGGATTCCCCGAACTTCAATGTTTTTAGACCTATTTGCACGGTCTGTACTATCTATGTTTAGTGTTTTTATTTTTTAGCCCTTCATTTTGTTCTTCAAGATTATGAACTCTTATGAGTATATCTTCATATTGCTTACTCATATTCGATATCGTTTCCAGAATTTTATTATTTTGTTTAATAATAGAATTTTGAGATTGAAGGAGCTCGTTTGAGTTATATACACTCAAATCGGTCGAGTTTTTTATGGTATCCTTGTTTTTTTTATTGGATAGTACTTCCAATGGTTTGCCATCACTGCCCGTCATCGAGTTGATGCACTGCTTGCATTTTTGCTGAGCGCGACGTTCTTTGGTGAGGCGGCGATGTATGTTCTCTGTCACGCCACCACAGTGGAGATGATATGTCCCTTTGCACTTTGAGCAAACGAAAATAGAATCGTCGGAGAGAATGTTTTCTGGGCAGGCACGGCACTCACTCATGTTGAATTTAGAGGTATGACTTATTAAATTTTTATGAGAATTATTTTCAGTGTTATGCGCCTGTCTGCTGTAAAGTCCGCAATAGGGCTAACTTTCTTGACTTGTTTGTTTGTTGTCAAATGAATAGCGGAGATCCGTATCGAACTTTATAACGTTTATATTTTTATTAATCGGACAATTTAGACACTGTTTTTTGTGTTGAGTATTCCACTGTAGTGGTATATACACTACTTCACTGTTGTTAGTTAAATTTTCACTTGGGTTTCAGAGATTTTTATGAATGTTTATATTCTTCGTTTAGTCACTGTGAATGAGATTTTCAACGGCTGATAAATCCGAAAAAATACACTAATTTGAATTGGAAATAGGCACAGTCGATGCGCGATATTGAATTTAGTAACTTCAGCAATTTACGGATCGATCACCTTAACTTTTTCTGTTATTATCTTTAATAATCTAGGAGATGACAGTAGCACGACACTTTGTTTGGTTGGTAGGTAGGTAGATTCTATACCTACATTCAACAATGCTGAAAAGCGTGATGTTAAAACTATTAAAATTATGTACTTTTTGTAATTATTTTTGATCATAAGTATTGTTGAAGGTCCCGGGATGGGGGGACACCTACCTTCTGCCCTCGGCTAGCTCAATGCTCTCGGCAGACGGGTAAAACTCTCCTCGCCAGGGTCGTAGGTAGCTTAAAAAGGGGGTGGGGGGTGGAAATGTACATGGGTAATGGCCAACTCTCGTCCACGTGATTCGTCAAATGAAAGAGATATCTAAAAGGAAACAAGGAGTACACAATTACAACATTTAACAACAACCTCAACATAATTAGGAATCACAAATCAACATCAGGTCCTGGCTAGACGTATACTACGAAGGGATCTCTCAATTCTCCTGGGGTGATCTTAGGAAGCGCGTAAACTAGTGGGGACACATTCTAAAAAAGAGAAATCGTGGTTACTCACGGCCGTGGTCTGCGGCAGGAAACGGGGGGGGGTCCAAGGTCAGGTCCGCGCAGGTAGCTCCAATCTTTTACCTGGCTCGACTCTTACATGATTGTCGCTAAAAATGGCAATTCCGCGGGAATCTTGTTGAGTGTACGCGGAACACGCGGTACACTCGGCGGCGGCTCGGGCAGTTCTGGCGGAAGCGCAAGCTCTCGCAGGGACTGTGCGGGCAGGGGGTAAGGAGCGGTAATTCTTGCAAGGGGTGAACGACGTGCGACTCTATTAGGATGGGCCGTAGCACGGGTGAGCGGCGTGATTGCTACTGTAGGGTGGCACATAACAGTATTTATAATTTTTCAATAATGTCTCAGCAAAATAAGAATGTAAAAAAAGTTTTAAATTTATTATATTAATTACATCATACGCCGACGATACAGTTTTAATAATAAGTGAAAATACTTGGAAAAATGTAGAGTTATAGGCCACAGAAGACATCAATACGCTTAAGAATTTTTTCGACACTAATTTACTATCACTAAATAGTGAAAAGACATTTGTAATTCCATTTGCAATCCATCCAAACGACGCTCCCAAAAATTTTAACATTGTCATATACGATAACACTAAAATTCACAGCCAACATTATTGCAAATCAAACTGTACAATATTAAAAACAACAAATAAAATTAAATATCTCGGCGCAATTATCGATAAAAATCTGAAATGGAAGGAACAAATATATCAAGTAGTAAACAAAATCAGAAAATTAATATATATATTTTTAAGAATTAGAAATTTTCTGTCGATAAAAAATCTATATTTAATCTACTATGCCTTAGTTCAATCCATTCTACAATACGCTATTATTAGTTGGGGATCCGCGTATAAATGTAACCTTCTTCCAATAGAAATTGTACAAAGAACAATTATTAAAATTATATTAAAAAAAATCCTTAGACTACCCAACAGAACGCCTGTTTGAAGAATTTCAAGTACCCACATTAAAAGATTTATATATTAAAAATTCAGTAATTCAAATAATAAAAGAAAATGATAAATATCCATTTTTAAATGAAAACAGAACTCGACTAAAAACATGTTTTTCTATGCCCAAAACTAAATACGTCTTTTGCACAGCATCATTATACTTATCAGGGAAGAACTTTTTTCAATCGTCTACCAGAAGAAATCAGAAGCATCAATGATAAAAGTCGAATACTGCTCTCTGTCAAGAGACATTTTAAAAATATTCTTAAGAAAAAAACTACTGTCAACTAATCTTACAAATATCTTAGTTCTCCATAACATTCTTTCTTTTAAAAAAAAAACACACCATTATCAAATAAATACTGCAGCTCACATATATTTATGTACAATTAATTATTTAAGTACTAACTTATACCTAACTAATAACTAATAGCATTTATGTACACTCCCCTTCCATACACAAGCAAATGCTTTTAATGGAAGGGTAGTAAAAAAAACCTGTAAAAAAAATATTTAGTTGTAAAATTGTAATCATAATAAATGTTTCATTAAATAATAAAAAATAAAAAAAATAAAAAATTGGTTTGTAAGACCGTAAATAAACAGACAAACTGAAGTATTTTCGTCACAAAATACGTGTGCGGATCTATTTTTTTAATGATTTTATTTAAACTAAAATTAAAATTCTGAAACATAGGTTACCTAGATAATTTATTGATTTATTTTACTGCATGATTATATGATATGAAATGTGTGTGGTATAAAATAAAAAATTTGTTTGAAAATTTAACAAATCTGCCAACGACCTACGGTAAAACTTTATTGTACTAAAAATAAAATATTTTCTCTAAGATACGTTTTAAGATTTTCACGGCCAAAAGCATTTTTGTTATGCCATGTTGCGCTACCTCCTCCTTCTACTGGATCTGCCGGATCTGCCCTGACGATGGACACTGCAATGATGTCCGAAACGTTGGCTAAAGAAGGAGGTAGCGCAACACGGCAAAACACCCCAAAAACATAGCCTTACTAGATAAAAGAACAGTCTTTCGAAATTTGTCTGGTAATTCCCTCTTATGCTTGGGGTAAATGATTTTTATAAACAGAAGCAAGGAGTGGTAAATGAGGCGCTCAGCGTAAGAGTGGCCCAATGTACAGGTAAAATAGTATCAAAATGTATAAAATTAATGACAAAGCTCATGCATTCACGAAACTTTGGTCTTACATCAGGCTTTATAAAAATAAAGATGTGCATAGTCCGTGTTGTTCTGTTGTCCTGAAGTGGGAACTTAATCACCTATTTTCGTTGTTGTCCATCTCTAAGCAAATATCCACTCTCTATCAAGCGTTATCTAAAATTACCGCCCCTCTATTCAAAATTCTCGTCCGGCTGGATACGTAAGATCTATCCAGCTGTAAATTGATCATAAATTCTCTAACCGTGTCAATACGAATCTAGCAGGTAATAATTTAAAAGATTAATCTGATGGGCGCCTGTAATAATATAAACGAAAACATATTTATATCTCAGTAATCTCTAAATCTATCTCAAACAATATCTCAATCTGTTAAATAATAAATTTCAATCTCACATCTCGTGGTCCGATAATGATGAATTGGGTTCCAGCAAATGACAGCCCGTGCCACAACACCACCGCACCAACCGCGGTAATTCCGTCAACTGACGAGCCGAAGATTCTAGAATCACGCCTGCGTCATGCGTAGTACCCTTCGGTGAACAATGCAGCCAACCAGACCATGCAAAATTGCGAATACGCTAGCAGCACTGTTACATTACCCCCTCACCCAAAAGAAAATATTTCCTCCTGGAAATAATGAGGTCCACCTGGCACCTCCCGAAACCTTGTGAGACTTGCTCGTAGAGTTTTTGTCGTCGATGAGTGCCAAACTTGAAGGATTGTCAGATTGTAGGATCCTGGTTGATAGAAATACTTCCCAAACCATATATTGTATATTAAGGAAGAAACGGTGACCACCGTACTGTAATACTGTTGACATGACGTCAAAATAAAGCGATGAACAAGAGAAGTTCCATTATACATGCAGCATCTCTCCTATAATGATGTATTCAAATACTTGATGACCCAAAGTGGCCCAAGGTAGAGATGGAAACTCTGGTACGATGTCATGAATCCAACATCAATAATCTTGATAGAATTTCTCTGATAAAGATTCCTTCAAATAACCCAATGACCCAAGATGGCCCACTGTAGAGGTTCATACCACGCCGATAATCAGATCATTCAGCTATCTGCGTGCTTCACCGCACTTCTTGGATCTTGATTTGCGCTTATGATGAATAATCCAAACTGGAGCAGAAGAATGAGTTTGAGTGAGGTTCTGTGTTGAGTGATGAAAATTTACCGCACTGCGAGCCCTGCCGCACAATATGAATGAAGATGCATGTTGATCAAGACTGCATCTTGTGAGAGTGAAGAAGATCCTTGAGTGATGTTCTGCATACATTGAAGAAATTTTTACGTGCTCCAATCTCTGCCGCCCAATATGAATGAGGTTGTATGTTGATCAAGACTGCATCTTGTGAAAGCTGAAGAATTTCCAGAAGTGAGATTTCTAACTAACCGCTACCCTAAAGCTTACATAAAGTTACTGAGTAAAATTGCAAGAGAAAGCTAACTTGAATGAAGAATAATATATATATGCTTTAACTACTAAAGGAAATTATTTTGAAAAAAAAAGTAATAAATAACTCACATAGATAGCCTGCAAGACTGAATCCCTAATTAACATTCTAAAGTTTAATTAAATGAAGTAGATATTACATAACATAAATGAAGGCAAAATCAAACGTTTCTTAATAAAAACTCAAGTTGAAGACATTCCCCTGACAACTGTCGATCAAAAGATAAAGTAATACCCGAGAATTAAACCATCGTACTGTGGGAAAACAATGACCCCAAAATACAGAATGACGACATCTGTTGAAAAAATGCCCAATTAGAAGTTCCCATAAGAAATTGAATAAGCACATGAATAAACCCCATTGTAATAATTGACATAACGTACATTAAAAAAAACACAGCAATTAAATGCTTGTCCATAATTGTAATAAATATTAATCTCTTTTATCAGAATTATTTTTTCCACATTGGACAAGGTGTTAAAACTTGCTCGAGCTCTTAAGCAAATTCCAACACATGGTCGAATATAGAAATAAAAATATAAAATTGTAATAACAAACTAATTTCAAAAAAATCTTTCGTATTAATTACAGGATAAATTGCACTTAGAAATTGACCATGGAATTAAAAAATAAATTGCTCTACAATAATTGTAATAACAAAACAAATTCAAAACCCTTATTAATAAACATTAGAAAAATTATCATAGGAATTTAACTATGTTAATAGATTAATAATCTGCTTATTCATAAAATATATACCGATATTATGCACATAAAAAAATATACGTAAGTATGACAGAATAGAACCTTATAGAAATGTTCACTATTACGTGTGAAACAAACAACCTCACCACCACCATAACAAGGGTAAACCATTTGGAACAATGCCCATGTAATACGTTTCCTAAAACGATATCAAAAATAGATAATTATAAGCGTCTGAAGATATCGCCTTAGAATAAATATTATTTATTTTATTTTATTTTATTCTTTCATGGAAATTATCCCAATAGTAAACCGACATAAAGTAAGTGAAACAACAAAGTATTATAGGTTGCTACACACTAAAAGCATAAATACTACTACGCATAACACGTCCATATATCCGCGATAATCCACCGTAAATAGTATAACATAATTTTTTAGTTTCAAAAAGTTTGTATAAACGGTTGTTACAGGGAAAACAATCCGAAATATCAGGTGAATTCAATGTATGAAAATGATGGCCAGTCACTTTCACACGTTGAACTATATAAATACTTAAGTATAAACATTATACAGTTGCAAAAGTACTACACATACATAATATATGAAACCACAAAACACACACACAGGACAATGCAATCAACGTGAGGAAGTAAGGATTAGTCACGTCACCACGCTGAAAGATCTACATGCAAATGCTGGATATGCATGCAAATAACTTAAACACACTTAACATTAAAAATAAAATGACAAAGAAAATCTCACAATGGAGGTAAGAAAAATCAACCCCGATTGAAATAACCCTATCGATCTACTGGAGTCTTCAGACCTAAGAATGTCTTTTATATGATAAACACCAAGTTTCTTACCACTCATATCAGCTAACTGATATGCTACTGGAGAAATTTTACCAATAATCTTGCTCCTAATGAATTTAGGCGCTAATTTTGCTGAAAAGTTTTTACTTGCATCTGATAAAACGAATGAACGTCTCCAAACTGTGTCTCCGACACTAAATTGAATATCTCTACGACGCAAGTTGTAGTGCACCTTGTTGCGCTCGTAGGATTGTCTTAAAGACGTTCGTACCTGAGAAAAGATGTCATTTAATTCTTCCAAACCTGATGCCCAAGAGTCACGCTTAGCAAAGGTAATTTCTTCAGCATTGAAATCAGTGCCTAAATAATCTTTTCCTGAAATGATGATCTCTCTACCAAAGTTCAGAAAGAACGGAGTATAACCTGTAACTTCATGAACTGCAGTGTTAATGGCTAACTCAATTTCTGGAAGATGATTCGCCCAAGTTCTGTGGTCAGATCCAACATACGAACCAAGCGCTGCTACCAAAACCTTGTTAACACGTTCCACAGGATTGTTCTGAGGATGATATCTGCAATTATAAAACAGGTGACGTATATGAAACTTATTGGCCAAAGCTTTCATATCACGTGAAATGTATTGAGGACCATTGTCCAAAACAATGGTGTCCGGAACTCCAAACTTTAGGAAAATCTCATTCTCTAAAATAGAAGCAATGTTCAATCCAGTAGCCTTCCTCAGCGGGAAAAGCCTAGTATACTTAGAGAAGAAATCAGACACTACCAACAGATAAGTATAACCTTTCTTGTATGAACTCGGATATGCTCCAAGTAAATCAGTCGCAATCATTTGCCAAGGGCGCTGAACCAATTTGGGATTTCCCATGAGACCTGGCGGTAACAAATTAGTACTCTTGTAACCTAAGCAAATTTGACACTTACCGATGAAAGCTTTTACATCAGCAGCCATTTTAGGCCAATAATATTTGTGTCTAATTCTGTTCAGGGTTTCCAAAATCCCGAAGTGGGCGCAAGTAGGAGGAACATGGTGCTGCACAATTAAACTATTCCTGAGTTCCTTCGGAACTACCTCTTTCCAGTCGTAGGACCTACGTAAAGCCTCCATACTCTGGATATGTTTATAGAGCCGATCATTGGAAATTCTCCACGCCGGATACTTTTCAGGGTTGGCCAAAATTTTCTCCTTTAAATTGACGTACCAATTGTCCGAGGTAGAAAATTTTTGACTAATCGTATCTACCTGTAAAGGATCCCGTGATAATGCGTCAGGAATTACATTGTCTTTACCGTTCCTATGTATAATTTCAAAATTGAACTGCTGCAACCTGACTGCCCAGCGCGCGAGACGTCCTGAGGGCGACTTCAAACTGGTCAACCACTTCAGGCTGTAGTGGTCTGTTATTACCTTTACCGTGGTTGAGTGGTTCCTCTCTTGAGCAGAAAGTGTTCTTGAAATGAAAGAAATAGGGTGTTTTAACCCTTTATCATCCAGTTGTGAAAGACATGCTCCGAGCCCTACATTCGAAGCGTCTACGCTAATCGTGAACGGTTTCTTGAAATCAGGACATGCGAGAACCGGAGCGGTTACAAGAAAGTTTTTAAGTTTTGAGAATGCTAATTGCGCTTGATCATTCCACACAAATTTCTTAACCGCGAATTCTTTCTTTGTTAAATCATACAAAGGTGACGCAATGCTAGAAAAATTGAAAATGAATCTCTTATACCACGAGAGTACCCCAATGAACCTACGTAGGCTCTTTTGTGACGTAGGGTTGGGAAAATCAAAAAATAGCCTTGACTTTATCCGGATCAGTGCGGAGGCCTTTGTCATCAATGTCAAAACCAAGGTATTTAAGGGAGTCCCTGCAGAAAACGGGCTTCTGAACATTAATCGTAAGACCGGCGGCTTGTAGTCTCTGTTTAACTTGTCTCAACAGATAAATATGCTCTTCGAAAGATGAACTAATAATGATAATATCATCTAAGTAACCAAAGACTTTGCCATAAAATTCAGGCCCTAATACTTTATCCATCAATCGCATCATCCGGGAACTTGCACCATGTAAACCGAAAGGCATTGTGACGAAATGAAACACGCTTGGGTATCGTAAACGTAAACCCACGCTTGGGTATCGTAAACGCGGTTTTCTCTTTAAAACTTTTCTCTAGTGGAATTTGGAAAAAGGCATCATTTAAGTCCAAAGTTGACAAATAACGAGCACCCCCTAAGCTGTTGAGAATGTCTGATATTAACGGTAAATTGTAGGCGTCGCGTTTCGAGACGGCGTTTAAACGTCTGCTGTCGAGGCATAGCCTGAAAGTGCCATTTTTCTTGGGTACTAAGACAATGGGATTATTCCATGCGCTGTTGCTCGGTTCTACAACACCTAAATCTAGGAGTCTGTCAAGCTCCCTATGTACTTCCGGAAGTAAGTGCGGAGAAATGGGATAAACCCTTTGTTTAATAGGAGGCACATCACCCGTGTCTATGACATGATGTTCTAACTCTGTTCTGCCTAACCGATCTCCTGAGTAATCAACAAACTCCTGAACTACTTTGTTCAAGACGGAACGTTGGGATTGAGATAAATTTTTCTCACTATCAAGACCAATAAGATTAGATGCTCGAACTCTACTGTCTGAATCATTACAAGACATTAATTATTACATTACATTAATTATTACATTATTACATGCTAAAAATATATGTACATAAATTGTGAAGAAGCAATAAATAAATAAATAAATAAATTTAGAAATCTTAGGACAGATTTTGAAAATTTTCCAAAAGTCACAACCCAGAATAATGTCAGATTTAATGTCTGGCATAATAACAAAATTGAAAGCTCTAACCATATTTTCAAAACGCACCGGAAGAGCTAACTTGTAAGAAAAGGTAACCGAATGACCAGTCGCCGGCACTAGAGAGAAATCGGAGTCCAATTTTGACAAATTGAAACCTAAATCTAAAAATTTACGATGAAAGTTATTCCCCAAAATAGATACGTGCGACCCAGAGTCTAGAAGACCGGAGTAGCCTGTGCTCAAAACTTGGAAAGAGATGTAAGGACGGCCGTCCCTGTTGGCCGCTCGCACCTCCTTCGAAGTCCTTAAATTGTTATAAAAATCTCTTACGGTATCCAGCCACAAAAACCATTCCCGTGAAGTAATCTCGGCAAACGCTGACGTCATAGCGCCCACCGACAGGACCTCACGGGCCATCAGTTTTTTTGACGACGGCAGCCGCAGAGAGGAGCCTTGACACCCGGTCGCCCGCAGCGAAAGCAGTGCACCTCCCTAGAATTCACATTTGACTGGTTAAGCAAAACATTGGTCAAATCACGACGGTTCTTCCTGAAATAGAAATTAGGATTCGCTGTATTAACAAAACCATCTCTATCGTCAGAGTAATTGTTTCTAGAAGAATTCAAATTGTTCAATTTTCTCTCATTATTCCTATTGCCAGCTTGGTTATACCTAGAAAAATTTAAATCATTCGGATTCCTCTCATTGCCTCTATTACCAGAATAGTTATTTCTAGAAAAATTCAGATTACTGTGATTCCTCTCATTGCCTCTATTACCAGAATAGTCATTCCTAACAGAATTCAAATTATTAGGATGAGAATTACCAGTATGTGATCTGTCGTTTGAACGGTTGTCAGCCAATTCAATCATCCTACCTAATTTTTTTAAGGTTAACAAATCAGGGATCTCAGAAAGTGAAAGTTTCTGAATATATCTCGGCAACATATTACTCAGTAAAATCTCCAGAATCTCATCTGCCGGCAACTTTGTGGACAATTGATTATTAAGCGATTGAACACGTGTGATAAAAGAACTTAAATTCTATTTTTATTTTTATTTTAACTTTATGAGTAAAACCTCAAATTGTAATATTTAATTAAATGAAGACAATATAAGCGAAACTCAATCGAAAATCTGAAAACAGAAAAATCAGAAAAAGATATTGACACATCTGGTCCCAGATGTGTCAATATCTTTTTCTGATTTTTCTGTTTTCAGATTTTCGATTGAGTTTCGCTTATATTGTCTTCATTTAATTAAATTGAACTTAAATTCTCTTTCTGAAATTGAAACGTCGCTCTGATTTGTGACAATAATCTCCTTTCATGATCTAATAGTTCAAATTCGTTTTTTAACGCGACCACAATGTCCGCCCAAGATGAGAAGGATGAGCGATTTACCCTAAACCATTGTAGCGCCTGTCCTGAAAACAATTCGACTGCAGATGAAAAAAGTGAAGCATAACTTACATTTCTAGCGACAGCAAGTTCTTCTACCCGTTCTATGAAATTGCGGACATCCGCAGAGCCATCGTAAGTGAGGTTCCACTTGTGTACCGGAAACGACGGAGGAGACGGAATTGACAACGCCGAACTGAAACCCGCTGATGTATCATCCTGTTTCGCCATAATAATTTTTGCCGCAGATTTACTCCTAGTTTCTACACCTTCATCCATAACCTAGCTTGATTGTACGGTAGAAAAAAAATATTAGTACACATGCAACAACACGACATGAAAAATGATAATGCAAATGCAATCGCCAATTCTAAGAAAAATAATAAATAAGGTATGCTGCCAGCGAACTGAACAGCAAAATAATTTAAAAGCGTAATAACGCTGATGAGCTGACGGAAACCAAAGCAACAAACTGTGTGAATCTATGAGTAAAAAAATATCGAATCGGTAAGTTGGTCGTAGGACGGGCTGTCATAAACCCAACGAGAGTGAGAATCAAATAAATATAACAGATCGAGATGTAAAAACATTTGATAATTGTGAAATAAAACACCTGCGAACACGTGCGAGAATGAACAATAAAAAAAAACAGGTTCAGCCGAAGCGCGCCAATGTGACATACAATATTTACCTATAATGTATACCCACCAAGGCTGGTCATCCATCAATATAAAAGAGTGTTTATACACAAATATAACAAGCAAGGCACTGAAGGTAGGTATTTAATAAAAGAATGCCAAGTCAGAACATTGAATAATTTATTGTTATTAAAACCCTGCCCTTGGGAACATACTAATATAGCAATGAGACTCTAATAAAACAAATATAATTAATCATCAGGGGTGGCTGGATACGTAAGATCTATCCAGCTGTAAATTGATCATAAATTCTCTAACCGTGTCAATACGAATCTAACAGGTAATAATTCAAAAGATTAATCTGATGGGCGCCTGTAATCGTATAAACGAAAACATATTTATATCTCAGTAATCTCTAAATCTATCTCAAACAATATCTCGATCTGTTAAATAATAAATTTCAATCTCACATCTCGTAGTCCGATAATGATGAATTGGGTTCCAGCAAATGACAGCCCGTGCCACAACACCACCGCACCAACCGCGGTAATTCCGTCAACTGACGAGCCGAAGATTCTAGAATCACGCCTGCGTCATGCGTAGTACCCTTCGGTGAACAATGCAGCCAACCAGATCATGCAAAATTGCGAATACGCTAGCAGCACTGTTACACGCTGCCATTGAAATACGCTCCGTCTCGCCAGGACTACCTGCTGGTGGCTCAGCTCACCGAGCCACTCACCGTTCATCTCCGCGACTCAAAGCGTCGAGCAATGTCCTGGAAGATAGGTCATCTCCACCGCCAAGGTGTTGAGCAACTTGCTGACCTTCACCACACCATCTCCATCTCCTCCGAGCGCTTGCAGCATCTCATCTACGGCACTTCGCATTACATCATGTTACCGCTTCACCGACCCTCGCTAATAAACGACTGACTCACATCTTTGACTCACGCCTTTAATTTCTCGCCCCGTCTCTGCCGATACGGCCCGCTCCCTCAAAGGTATCCATGATATCCATGCACTTCAATAGAACTCGTAAATATCCACAAAGTATCATAAAAAGGTATCCTTAAATTTCCTCGCATTTCCCTTAAAACAAATAAATATTCACAAATTACCATACAAAAACGTATCCATAAACATAAACATCCAAGCACTTTCATTAAACTCATAAATATCCATAAAGTACCATAAAAAGGTATTCATAAACATCCACGCACATCCCAAAAAGGTATCCATAAACATAACCATCCAAGCACTTCTGTAAAACTCCTAAATATTAACATTTACCGTACACAGGTGTCCATAAATATTCACACACATTCACAAAATTCCAAATATCCACAAATTAACATAAAATAGTATCCATCAAAAGGTTTCCATAAATATTCATGCACTTCTATAAAATTCATAAATATCCACAAATTACCGTACAAAAGTGTCCATAAATATTCACGCACATTCATAAATCTTATTAATATCCACAAATAACCATCAAAAGGTATCCATGAATATCCATGAATTTCCATAAACTCGAAAAGATCCACAAATTACCGTACAAAGGTATCCAAAAATATTCTCGTAAAATCATAAAAATCCTAAATATCTACATTTACCGTACACAGTGTTATGGTACGCCCAAACGACAAAGAATTCAAACTCCTAATTCGCCGCAAACTACACAACACCCTGCTCCCCCCCTGTTCCCTGCTTCCTACTTCCTATCCCATCCGCCCACCCGCACGCGATCCCTTCCAACAGTTGAGAATTGCGAGCCGCCTCGGGCACACGTTAAGCCCGCGCGTGGATTCCCACTGTTCGCGCCCGGCGTACTATCGCTCGAATTGTACTCAAATATAACCTGCAATGTTAATTCAATAACCTACGGGTTTAGCGCTGATATTTCACCATGCCTGTGTAAACTTCGGTTCTGTCCTAAACTCGGGAGGTCCCCCTGGAAGCCGGAAGACGAAGACCCCCAACATCATGTAAGCTGTACAATTGTTTCCTCATTTGATTGTGTCCTTTAACGATAGACTGTAAACTCCCGCGCAAAGCCATCACTCAGAGAGTTTCGTTTAGGGATCTTGAGGTTATAAACACGATAGCTAGGATTGTGTAGTATGTATTTCTTGTGTTGAATTGTACTGTAATGACCTATGTACTGTGTTTTAAATTTGCAATACATGAAACTAGTTAACTCAATCCTGTTATTATTCTGCTACGGCAGGAGGGTTTCCTAGAGGGGGAGTATCCTGCCAGACGACTGAGATGCGAAGGAATTTCTGAAGCCTCGAGCGACCCACCACCTGAATAGAGGGTAAATCATGCCTCCCCTGAGAGCTAGCTTGGGACATGTTTGGGGGCCCGCTCCTAACACTGGCGTCCATAGTGGGGCCCAGAATTTTTTTTTCATTTTTGCCATTGTCTCAGTCGCCTTACGGAGTGCTCCCTGTCGAAATCTTCCCCGCATAGGAACTGTTTGTAAACATTGATTGTACTGTGTCTTGGTGTTTTATACCCAGTGAATAATGAATTCTGTGGGAAACCACAGAAATCCATGTGCAAGTTAAGTCCATAACGCAGATTTGATTGCAATTATAAAAAAATTGCGTCAAAGTTGAAAACATGGCCATTTTGTATCAACCAGAAAGACGGCAGCATTTAAACCGCGAATCTGACTGCGCACGCGCCGACCCCTTTGTTCACAAAGCAGCGGACGAGCAACAGTAATTCGCGCCAAATCAACGGCCCGATGTTTCA
Source organism: Limnephilus rhombicus (assembly GCA_929108145.2). Classification (NCBI taxonomy): domain Eukaryota; kingdom Metazoa; phylum Arthropoda; class Insecta; order Trichoptera; family Limnephilidae; genus Limnephilus; species Limnephilus rhombicus. The sequence continues at coordinate 45,764,036 of OV815283.1, forward strand.
CGCGGTAAATACATACCTAATCTCTGAGTTGCGCGCGCACCCACGCGCATCGAAGCACAAAAGTGCGTTTATCGCGCCAAACCCCAACGGCAAAAATCCGTTTGAATCAGGCAGAACAATTCCCTGTCACTATGCAGTGTTTTGAATAATAAAATCGCCCTTCTGTCACTAAGGTCGGAAGCAATGGAGATCGCTATTGTAAATTTGGTTTTGGAATTCCAATTACCTTGTGGATTCTTTAATTAAAAAAATCTCACACTCACGTTTTTTCTTGCACAATATACCGATCGGCCCACTTGTTGTGTCCGTCAAATTAGTACCACGTATATTTCACCAAATGGACAAAATAATGACTTTCTTTCCACATTCTACGTTATAGGTACCGCATTTTTTTCAGCATAAGTGTAAAGTGAATTGTTTTTTTTCCTTACATAAAAAAAAGTGAAATAATAATAAAACCAATGATTGGTTCCATGAAAAAATAAAATAATTTTAATGTGGTTTCGTAACAAATCCCATATTCAGTTATTTTCATCCGGAAGTTTGTCCTTATTTGCCAGAAGAGTGCCTTTTGTGAATTTTAGTGCCTTTCTCAGTGCAAAGTGGTTTGTGAAAAATAAAAAACCCGTTTTCTAAAGGTCAGTCCTGGCAAAATTTTTTGGAAATAAATAAATACTTGTGAATTTCACAGTTTTCTCAAAAGTGGTTTGTGAAAAATAAAAAACCCGTTTTCTAAAGGTCAGTCCTGGCAAAATTTTTTTGGAAAAAAAATAAATACTTGTGAATTTCACAAGTTTTCTCAAAAGTGGTCAGTGAAACACAAAAACCTTTACTACTTAGGTCTTTCCACGCAAAATTTTTTCTTGCGCCTTCCTTTGACAAAGATTCTGGTGTCATATATACCAAATTGTAGTATGGAATACAGTTTTCTATAACTATTTTAGAAATACCAACCAGTGACTACCAAGTGAAAAGTGCCTCACAAAATTAATTTTGCGTTTGCTAAAGAAGACCCCTGGCAATTTTTTTCACCACCTGGGAAACTCACAATGGAAAACAATCAAGCTATGGCATCATCCAATTTGGGCATCATTCCCAACGTGCACAACTTATCCAAAACTCACTTACAAACTGCTTTAAGGGATAGAGGACTCTCGCCATCAAGCAAATCTAAACCTACATTAAAGGCTTATGCACTTTTATTCAACAAAAAGTACATTAAGAGAATAAACCTCGCCCCCTCAAGCGAAAATAATTCACGCTCGGCTACGCAAGTTTTGAATAATCTTGTTCCTAACGAAGAACCTATGCCACGAGTAATGATAAAACAGGACATCGCACCCACCTTGACACAAGATAAAACCTACGATTTATCCTCTTGGAAAATCAAATATAATGGCGTCTCCGATGTACTGGATTTCATTGACCGTATTGAAGAAACGGCTACAATCAAAAATATCCCATTCGAGATTCTACGAAAAAACTTCATAGAACTCATCTCCCCAGAATTGATACCCTGGCACCGCATTCAAAAAACTAAATGCAAAGATTGGAATAAACTCAGATCTGCCCTAATCTCGAGCTTCGGAAAAACGGAAGCCCAGCACCGGATCAAATTATCTTTACTATCTATTAAACAGCTAGTAAATGAACCTGTAGCAACATTCATAGAAAGGGCTGAATCCATTAACATCAAGCTTTCACATCCCGTTTCGGAAGCTGAACTATTACCAGTCATAACTGATGGCCTTTTAAGCAAATACGAGAACATCATTACCTCACAGAAAATTGCATCCCTAACCCAGCTAAACGAAGTCTGTCTCCTTCTGGAATCGTACCAGGATAGGAAAAACATAAAGAATGTGTCAAATAATGTAGTTGTGCCAAGCCGTTCGTCTGGTTTAAAACCAGAATTCAACAACAAAAAAGTGTGCTCTTTTTGCAAAAAAGTAGGCCATCTGGCCACTACTTGTTTCAAGCAAGCAAGGTTTCTGGAATCTAAGGAACCCCGAACTTTCAAGAGGCATCACTCTAGGGACCGCTCTCCTCCAAGCGACGAACTGCGCAACATTTTCAAGAAATCAAGGCACAACATGGAAAGGTTACAAAACCCAAGCGATGTCAGACCTCAGGTGGATTTCTCCAAGCCCCCACCAAATTTCTACATGAAGAGGCCAAAAAACTAAATAATAACCTCTCAGGCACCCATTCTGAACCAAGGTCTAAAGAATGGACTGATTGGTTAGCACACATTAAGTATTTTAACCAGACCTTAAATGTTTCTTCGGTTTGTTGCAAACAAGCTAAAGATGGGAGACCCTACGCTTTTTTCTCTGTTAACAATGTGCCCTTTTCCGGATTACTTGATAGTGGTGCATCTGTCAGCTGTCTTGGCAACAATGCTCACCTGCCTTTTGTTAACAGTGATTTTAGAATTTCGCCCCAATCAACACACCTGACGACTGCGGATAATGTTTCCCAACCGGTCATCGGTGCCCTTGCCCTGCCAATTAATTGTAACAATAAAATAGTTACAATCAATTTTCTAATAGTGCCCTCTATATCCCAGAATTTCATCCTTGGCGTTGACTTCTGGAAGGCATTCAATGTTGCTCCCCAAGTATTTAATACTCTTGGCAAAACCTCCACTGCTGCTCAAATTAGTGAGATCCGCACAATAATACCTCACGAAAATTTAAGCACGGACCAGGCTCTCCAACTAAAAGAAATGGTCAATAAATTCGAGTCAATATCTTTCGAAAAATGTGGATTAGGTTTGACAAATTTGGTTGAACACCATATCAAAACCAATGGCCCACCCATCAAGCAACGTTATTACAACTTAGCCCCCCAAAAACTTAAACTTTTAGAAAACGAACTTGATGAAATGTTAAAAATGGGTGTGGTGGTTCCCAGCAGAAGTGCATGGACCAACCCAACTCTTTTGGTTTCTAAAAAAGACGGCTCTGCACGTTTCTGTCTCGACAGTAGACGTTTAAACTCTTGCACGGAAGCTGATGCGTATCCCTTACCTCACGTTCACGCAACCTTAGACAAGCTGCGTAACGCCAAGTTCATCTCTTCTGTCGATCTCAGCAAAGCGTTTTGGCAAATACCCTTGGACGCAGAATCGTGCGAAAAAACTGCTTTCGTTGTACCTGGTAGGGGAATGTTCCATTTTAAAAGATTACCCTTTGGTCTAAAAAACAGCCCCGCCGAGTTACAAAGACTGATGGACAAACTTTTCGGTCCTGAAGTCGATAACAGCCTGTTTTGTTACCTTGACGACCTCATCATCGTCAGCGATACCTTTGAAAAACACCTATTAATGCTGGAAAAAGTTTTTCAACAACTCAAGTTCGCTGGTTTAACCATCAACTTGAAGAAGTCTGAATTCTGTAAGTCCCGTCTACGTTATTTGGGATTCATTATCGACGAAAAAGGTCTAAGAACAGACCCCGCTAAGGTGGAAGCCATGGCAAATTTTCCCCGACCCAAAAACGCGAAGGAAGTCAAAGGTTTCCTTGGACTTGCAGGTTACTACAGGAGATTCATCAAAGACTTTTCCACTATCGCAGCCCCCTTAAATAAAATTACCGGCATCCGTAAAGGTGTCAGCAATTTCCGATGGTCTGTCGAAGCTGAAGAAGCGTTTACAACTCTAAAAAATGCCCTTCAAAAAGCTCCCGTTCTGAATTGCCCGGATTTTGCACTCTCTTTTACCCTCCACACGGATGCCTCCAATGTAGGAATCGGTGGAGTCCTTACTCAAGAATTCCCAGATGGCGAACACCCTGTAGCGTATTTTTCCCGTACATTAAACAAACACGAGAAAAACTACGGAATTACCGAGAAAGAGTTATTGGCTGTATTGGATTCTGTTCACCATTTCCGCGGTTACATAGACGGTAGCAAATTTACTGTAGTCACAGACCATAGTAGTTTGAAATGGTTGATCTCTTTAAGTAATCCCTCCGGTAGGCTCGCTCGTTGGTCCTCCCGTTTGTCTCAATACAATTTTGATGTTGTTCACCGTAAAGGCGCGGACAATATTGTTCCCGACGCCCTTTCAAGAATTGAACTGGCTTCATTAAATGTTGACACAATTGCCCCCCCTCCATCTACAAAAGATGAATGGTACTTGAAAATCTTCGAAGGTTGTAAAAATAACCAACAAAAGTTTCCTAATTTTATCATAAAAGAAGGACAACTATACCGTAATTGCAAGGTACCACTATCCATCCTCGAAGATTACTCGTGGAAACTTGTCGTTCCCCTCGAAGGTAGAGAACAAATAATTATTGACAATCATAGTGCTCCCGACTCCATACACCCAGGAAATTTCAAGACGTATAAAAAGATCTCCTTGAAGTATTACTGGCCTGGTCTCTTCAAGCAAATTCGCAATTACATCTCTAAATGTGAAACTTGTAAAGCTTATAAACATAGCACGGCAGCACCTGCCGGCCTAATGGGTAATCCCAAACGTGCCGACAGACCCCTACAATCATTGTCAATGGACCTCGTCGGACCCTTTCCCCGAAGTTATGCCGGACACATGCACATACTTAGTGTAGTGGATGTTTTCACTAAATTCTGTTGGATCTTTCCTTTAAAAAGAGCCAACGCGTCCGCCATCATCAAACTTCTGGAAAAACACATTTTTATACCTTACGGAACATCCAGAACCGTAATTGTCGATAACGGAAAACAATTTATTGCCCAAGAATTCAAAGATTTTCTTGCCAAATACGGAATCAAGGATATTTACTATAATACCTTGTATACTCCACAAAATAACACCGTCGAACGTTATAACCAAACAATCAACACAGCTCTGGCTATTCTAGTTGATAAAGATCAACGTACTTGGTGTAAAAACCTAGATAAAATTCAGGCTGCAATGAACAACACTGTTAATCTGGCCACTGGTTACACACCTTTCTTCTTAAAACACGGTATGGAACAAGTCGTTCATGGTTCTCTACATAGGAACACTAACTTTCCTACGTCAATTGCCACCACAAGCAACCCTACCGCGGACTATGCCCATCGTCTGGAAGAACTGTCGGCCATCTACAGTGAAGTCACTGATGCTTTGCTCCTGGCTCATCAAAAGAGTGCGGACAGATACAACCTACGTAGGAAACATGTCACCTTCAATACAGGAGACATAGTTTGGAGAAAGAACAACACACTTTCCCAAGGAGCCATGTATTTCTCTGCCAAGCTGGCACCACGTTTCGTGAAGGCCAAAGTTCTAAGAAAGATATCAGATCTAGTGTACTCCTTGTCTGACTGCTCTGGAAAACACATTGGTAATTACCATATTAAGGATATCGCAAAATCTGGAAGTGAGGAGTCAAGTAAAACTGCCCCCACCATCTCAGCAAACTTAAAATGATCCAGTGTGTATCACCACAACCTTTTTGTAAGCACACCAAGTCTTACAATGGCTGGCGTGTAAAGTGTCAATTACATGCCCACCCTTTCGTTGATAAAACGAATATTGTTAAAAAATCATTTTTGTAAATTTATGTACAATCCACGGTGTAGTTTGCCCCGTTCATGTTCGTGAATTGGCAACCACCGTAATTTTTGTCTCACACGTTTTTTATTTTTTTTCTTTCTTTTTCTCACCTGTTCCAAAATTGATCACTTTAGAGCAGAGACACCCCTCGAGTGACAGTGTTCGGGAAGTCATGAACCCAATCATTGCCTCTCAACCCCTCACACTACGCAACGTTCATGCCATGGCACGCTTTGCCATGTAATGCAATATTGTAATTTTCGCCATTTTTGTTTGTTGTTTTTTTTTCATCATATCGGAAGGAATCTCTTCATTTTTTTCTTTTTATGTTCTGTAAATACTGGAGCGTCGTTCTAAAATCGATTTGGTAAACTCCAAAGCGTTAAATCACGACCCAGGACTAGTAAACCATCTCAACATGCTCCATATTTTACCCATCATGGTAAAGATAAGTGGTTACTCACATAATCACATTCCTTGTGTATAGTAGTTTTCAATTTTTTCTCAAATGTCAAAAATTGATGGCGTCCTACCCGAGCTCTTTGCTAACAAATTGGATTTTGACACATCCATTTTGAAATCATATGTATATAAATAAAGGAAAAGCCTTTAAATTGGTCTTTCCATCCTTGTACAAATCCTCATGGACTCGTTTCAACTAAAGTACGTAAAACCAAATACTCGGTCTTTTGTTGTTATAAGAAGTCCTCGATTTGTCCCTCTTCACAACATGTATGTCTTGTATTACATGCTTCAACCCTTACGGAAAAGGTTCATAAAACCTAACGGCAGCCCTGATTTCCGTACATAAATAACCGCAGTTTAACGTAAATCATCAATGTTTTGTTTGATCATCGTTTTACAAACATAGGCATTCAACTCCTGTTTCGCCATTTAACCAAGTATTTGCAACCTAAATTGCACATAACCTGGTATGTTGTAACCGCACAAAGGGTATGTAAAACCACAATTGGTCCCTTTTATTTGTCCCCACTGAAGTTTGCTGCAATAGACAGTATGTAAAACCATGTAGGTCTGTCTTTGTTTGTCACATGGTGTAAACAGAAATGTACTCTGTCATCACCCCGCCTTTATAACATACGAAGTGACATTAAATTGTTTACCTCCTTGTTATCCTATCGTACGCTCCTGGGCTACGGAGTTAGTTAATCTAACAAATCTTTATAAACTGTGTTAAAACAAGCATAGTTAACGTTTATTGTGTTGTATTTAAACGTAACCCTGTTACACTATAGGAGAGATCCTTAGAACATCCACCATTATAGGAGGGATCCTTAAAATACCTGCCGCGATACGAGAAGTTCGTCATAATCACTTTTTTCTCATAGCTAAATGTTATTGAGCTGGTCGTGTGACATATTTGTCATGAGAACCATTTTGTACATTCTATTTTGGTCATGTGCCATTCATTTGTCATGAGAACCATTTTGCACATTCTATTTTGGTCGTGTGCCATTCATTTGCCATGAGTACCACCCTTTTCGTATAACCTGTTCCGGTCGTGTGTCATTTATTTGTCATGAGTACCGCTTTTATGTATAACTGTGTATAAACTCTGTACACGAGACGTGGAGACGTAATAACAATACTTACCGTGATTCGTGTGAACGACATAATATCGGCTTTGCTATCTTCTTTAGGATGCATTGTATAAACTCTTTGACTTCTGTCTATAATTGAGTTATATCTTGTATGTACTTACATATTTTGTACACTATACGTGGAGACGTTAAAACACTTACCATGAGTCGTGCGAACGAAATAATATCAAACCCTTTGTGTGCGATCTACGAAATGTAGTCCACAACCCTTTGTTGTCATTCAACGCCAATGCCCGTGGACTTCCTGTTTTTTACTTCTTTGCAAAAAGGAAAGAAGCCCAGGAATATCTACTATCCCAAAAGGACTAGTTTTCAGCTTCACTGTCAATTATGGGGCATAGTGCTGTGGGAGTTAATCGATTGAGCACAAAAAACCACCTAACTCGTTGTCTGGAGAACGAACAAGAAAACCCCCAGGTTTGTGAAATTGGAGCAAGGGTCTGTCTTTTCTCACAATCATGTAGAAGTTTTTAAAATGACCCCTAATCTTTTGCCCAATACACGCGAAAGATTAGCCTCTTTGATATAATGTGTATTCAAATGTCTCCTCATCCTTTTTGATAAATGTAAAGAGTCAGGAAATCTGCTGGTTGATTATGTTTCATTTTCACATAGAGTTTGAATCGGAAATTAGTCCAGTCTCTAGCAAGTTTCGCAACTCGTCTCCCTTCTCCCCTCCTCCTCCCATTCCCCATGTTTCAGACTTATGTTATGAAGTGAAAAATCTGTCGTTGACCATATCTCGCCCTCACTTGGAGTTCGAATAGGTAACTGTCCGGTTATCTACAGGTTTTCCCCCTCAATCTCTGCATATGTCTCACCAGTTTTTTTTCTCTCTTTTCTCAATTCCACGAAACACATTCATGAATGTTGGATATGTACGATATGCACTTGGCGTACCGTCTGTCTCCTTTTGACAACCTTTATTCATGAATTGGTTTCCCTTTGCCGTGACTAGTTCACGATTCTTTGTCTCGTTCTTTGAAATTCTACAAAATGTTACCATCTCATGTTAGCATAGGCCATAGAGGGCCGGTTGTTTTTTAACCAAGACATATTGTCACTAGGCAAACGCCAAGTCATCCTGGCAAAGGAAAATGTTCATGTAATCACAATTTAGTAAGGAATCTCTCTTCGTCACTCTCTGGGTCGGTGGTTAAAATTTCGTTATTTCATTATCTGGACACATTTTGTTTCTCTCCAAACCTTTTCTTCATTGGTCCCTAGGCAGGTAAACTTCAAGAATTTTGCTCTAATAATAATTCCTCCCGGATTTAAAAAGAAGCCCAGGCGGATGTCATCACCAACAGTCAAGCTGAGCTTCACTTCCTGACAGCACGCGCTGTGGTTACAAGGTCTCTCCTGCTGCCATTTTCTACGCATTTGTTCCTGAAAGCACAGACCATACCGCCCATACGTATGTTGTCTTGTCGTGCCACAGCAAGCTGAGTTGTCCCACTATACTTTATGACACTCTAAACTACCTTTTGGGCACGCTAGCTCTTAGGTTTGTTCTTACTCTTGCTATCAATGCCAACCTTGTCGTCTCTTGCTCTGTCATGCAGTGACGCATATATCGTCATGTGTAAACCATCATTACCTTGACCCACCAGTATTCGCTGAATGCGCACCAATACAAGTTATCTTGAGCTACATTATGCTTCAATAACCATTATATACGATCCGTGTTTACCATAATAACACTTAGGATTCGCACTGGCATGTCTGCAGATACTGGATTCTTCTCTTCAATGACCTCTGTAACCATAGTCGCGGCACAGCAACCACAGTCTCCACTTCGTGAACTTCGACGTCTTCGACAAAACCAAGTGTTTTCTAAGGCCCAAGTGTACTCCTGAGCGTTGTCTCAAATGGGTTTGATTACAGTGATAATGTAATCCTTAGAATCCGTGAAGTCACGTCCTTTTCTTCGAAATTCTCCGAAACCAAACAAATCCACGCTTCACAAACTTAGCTCCAAGACCAATGAAACCTTAGAATCACACACTTTTTCTCTTCTCTTGTACAAATGTATTGTCATTCTTTCAATTGCTTAACCATGTGTATTGTCATTCTTTCAATTGCATAACCATGTGTATTGTTATTTTCAATTGCATAACCTTGTATGTTGTTTTACACCATGTACTTTTCCCAAATTTGTCTTTTCCAAACATTGTATGTACCCCCACCCATTCCCTACAAACATTGTGACCCAAACTATAGCATAAAACTGTATGTTCTAGCTAGGAAATCTCTCAAGCAACGAATCTCTCAAAACCCCGATGGAAGCATAAGAGGATTTTTTTTCCCTACAGCTCCATTGCCACGTCGCTTTTTTTCCAAGCGCGGGGGGAAGTGTTATGGTACGCCCAAACGACAAAGAATTCAAACTCCTAATTCGCCGCAAACTACACAACACCCTGCTCCCCCCCTGTTCCCTGCTTCCTACTTCCTATCCCATCCGCCCACCCGCACGCGATCCCTTCCAACAGTTGAGAATTGCGAGCCGCCTCGGGCACACGTTAAGCCCGCGCGTGGATTCCCACTGTTCGCGCCCGGCGTACTATCGCTCGAATTGTACTCAAATATAACCTGCAATGTTAATTCAATAACCTACGGGTTTAGCGCTGATATTTCACCATGCCTGTGTAAACTTCGGTTCTGTCCTAAACTCGGGAGGTCCCCCTGGAAGCCGGAAGACGAAGACCCCCAACATCATGTAAGCTGTACAATTGTTTCCTCATTTGATTGTGTCCTTTAACGATAGACTGTAAACTCCCGCGCAAAGCCATCACTCAGAGAGTTTCGTTTAGGGATCTTGAGGTTATAAACACGATAGCTAGGATTGTGTAGTATGTATTTCTTGTGTTGAATTGTACTGTAATGACCTATGTACTGTGTTTTAAATTTGCAATACATGAAACTAGTTAACTCAATCCTGTTATTATTCTGCTACGGCAGGAGGGTTTCCTAGAGGGGGAGTATCCTGCCAGACGACTGAGATGCGAAGGAATTTCTGAAGCCTCGAGCGACCCACCACCTGAATAGAGGGTAAATCATGCCTCCCCTGAGAGCTAGCTTGGGACATGTTTGGGGGCCCGCTCCTAACAACAGGTGTCCATAAAAATTCACGCACATTCCTTAATCTCTAAAAAACCACAAACTAACATAAAATAGTATCCAAAAATACCCAAGAACAAGCCTAAAATCAAATTAATATCCATAAATTACCGTACAATGGTATCCATAATATGCACGCATAAAACTTAAAAATAAATATCGACAAATTACCATTAAAAGGCATGAAAAAATATCCACGCACAACCCTAAAAACATTAAAATATCCACATATGACCATGTAAAGGTATCCATGAATATCCATGCACTTCAATAAATTTCGTAAACATCCACAAATTAATTAAATAACGTTGCAAACGGTATCCAAAAACATCCACGCACATCCCTAAATTACCATTCAAAAAGGTATCCATTAACATAAACATCCAAGCCCTTTCATGAAACTCATAAATATCCACAAATTACATTATAAAGGTGTCCATAAATATTCACGCACATTCATAAAATTCATAAATATCCAAAAATTACCATACAAAGGTATCCACAAATATGCATGCACTTCCATAAAGCTCATAAATATCCACAAAGTACCATAAAAAGGTATTCATAAACATCCACGCACATCCCAAATAATAAATAAATATCTTCAAATTACCGTAAAAAAGGAATCCATAAACATAAACATCCAAGCACTTCCGTAAAACTCCTAAATATTCACCGTACACTGGTGTCACTTCCATGAAACTCATATATATCCACAAATTAACGTACAAAAGTGTACATAAATATTTACGCACCTTCAAAAATCTCATTAATATCCACAAATGACCATAAAAGGTATCCATGAATATCCATCCTCTTCGATGAAACTCGTAAATATCCACAAATTACTCTACAAAAGTTTCCATAAATATTCAAGCACATTCATAAAACTCGTAAAAATCCACAAATTACATTTCGAAAGGTATCCAAAAACATCCACGCGTATCCCTAAAAACAAATAAATATTCACAAATTACCGTACAAAAAGGTATCCATAAATATACATGCATACAACTAATAAATATCCACAAATTACATTAAAAAGGTGTCCATAAATATTCACGCACATTCATAAAACTCATAAATATCCACCAATGACCATAAAAATGTATCCATGAATATCCACGCACTTCAATAAAACTCGTAAATAAATATTTATATTTACCGTACACAGGTGTCCATAAATATTCACGCACATTCATAAAACTCTAAATATCCACAATTTTACATAAAATAGTATCCAAAAATACCCAAGCACAAACCTAAAATCAAATTAATTTCCACAAATTACCTTACAAAAGTATCCATAAATATACACGCATAAAACTCATATATATCCACAAATTACCATTAAAAGGCATGCACAAATATCCACGCACAACCCTAAAAACAATAAAATATCGACTTAAGGTATCCAAAGGTATCCATATATATCAAAGGTATCCATAAATATCAATGCACTTCCACAAAATTCATAAATATCAACAAATTAACGTACAAAAGTGTCCATAAATATTTACGCACCTTCATAAATCTTATTAATATCCACAAATGACCATAAAAGGTATCCATGAATATCCATGCACTTCAATAAAACTCATAAATATCCACAAATTACTTTACAAAAGTTTCCATAAATATTCAAGCACATTAAACTCATAAATTTCCACAAATATCCATTAAAAAGAATACATGAATATCCGTGCACTTCCATGAAACTCATAAATATCAAGAAGTTACCGTTAAAAGGTATACATAAATATCTACACGAGTCCGATTCGAGCCGCGGTCAACAGTGGTTGTGTGTACCTTACCTATTGCTTAGTGCCGTTCGCCCGTTCCTGTGCCTCATACAGATAAGAGATTATTGTTACATTTTATTTAATTTTGTTTATCGTATATCTATTTGTTTGCATTCCTGCTTACGGCTAATCCGTTTTTGTTTGTACAGTCAATGAAATAGACTGCGTATTATTTTTTCAGTTTAATTTTTAAAGGTTAAGTTTTTTTATATAATGGAGGAAGACGAAGATAGGCCTCCCGACCCAGGGTCGATATTAGATTTTTCTGATTCGGATTCTAATACTAGCCATGTTTCTATTGCACTCCCATCTCGTAAGCGACGACCATCGCATAGCCTTCACATTCCATCGAAAGTTAAACCTATACCACCGATTCAACAAACCTCGACCTCTAACGACCTTAACACCAATAGTAACACCCAGAGAAGTACTTTAACTAGCGATAATACAAAAAATACTGACTTTCTTTATCCTGCTTCCGCTTCCGGTCCTTTTATCGTTATGGTTCAGAGAACTGAATAAGGAAAACTTATTAATCCTTTAAATTTTGGAAAATTCTTATTCGACTCAAAAAAAAAATAACCTTGGTATTGTTAACGGTTCAATTAAACCGGAAGGGCGATATAAATTATCTATCGAGTTTAATACTGCCGCTTCCGCAAATGGATTTGTAAAAAAAATTGACTCGCTCTCAAACCATAAATATAAATCGTTCATCCTGACATTTAACCTTACGATAATGGGTCTTGTGCGAGGAATTCCAGCGGAGATCCCAGAGTCTGAAATTGTTGATGCTTTGAATAATTCTCACGGAACCCCGAAAGTATTAAAAGCACGTCGACTGAACTACAAGGATTTTACTGATAGAAACACGATCTGGAAACCTTCCCAATCTGTTGTTATTACATTTGAAGGACAATCCCTACCGTCTCGTGTGTTTATTTATTATTCCTCGCTTCTCGTCGAAGTTTATAAAACTATTCAATGCTTCAATTGCTGCCGGTTTGGACATTCAAAACCCGTATGCCGCTCCCCTCTACGTTGTTACTTTTGCGGAGAAGGTCACCCATTTGATCAATGTCCGAAATCTTCCAATAACCCCATTTGCATTAACTGTTCGGGTGCACATACGTCAGCGATCAGTCTAGCCTGTCCGGAATTATCAAGACAGAAGAACATAAAACATAAAATGGCTACCGACAACATTTCGTACTTCCAGGCCTCAAAGTTATTCTCTCCTGCGAAAAAATCATTCGCAGAGATGACATCGTCCTCAGCTCCTTTCCAAACAACCACCTTTTTAAATTCAACGTCATCTTCTCACAGAGAAACCATTCTCAAGCCAGTCAAACCCACCCAAATATACTCCTTACCTTGATAAAAAACAATTGAATAATATTTTGGCCAGCCCGAATGGGAATGCCAAATCCCAGACCCCCAATGTGTGTGCCATTAATGGTAATACTTCCCCTCCTGCTCTCCCCGAAATTTATTTATTTATTTATTTATTTCAAAAACATACGGCACAACATGTGCCATTGACATAATTATATTTATATATATTATAATGCAATAACATAAGAAAGTGACATATAAATGTAAAGTTAAATATAAAAATAAAAGGTAAAAGAAAGGAGTTAAGGTAATGAGTAGTAAATAGAATTATGATGTATAAAATGAAAGTATAAAGTAAAAGTGTAAACTATAAAATATTAAGTATAATGTAAAAGTAAAAAGTTAAGATAAAAAGTTGAAAGGCAGGAAATAACATAAACTATAAGTTACCTTTGTAAATAATATAAAGTACAAAAGTTATAAATATAAAAAAGTATGACAAGTAAACAGTAAGAAATGCACTTAGGAGCCAAATATTGAAGATAACCAAAATTTAAAAATATATATATAATAAATAAAAGGAAGGTATTACGGAGTATACAAAGCGATATGAAAAATAGGTACCTATGATATGTTTCTAAGCCATAGGTATTAGAGTGCATACTGGTAGGACATAATATTATGGTTACATGATTATACTTATTATTTATTATGTAGTACTAGCAGATAAATTTTGTCTAATGCATCTTTTGTATGATGACAGACTTTCGGCATGATCGATATGAGCAAATTCATTACCTAAAGTGTGTAAACGATGTATTATTGAATTTTGTTCTGCATTACTGAGAGTGTTGTTGCAATAATAAGGTGTTTTGAGTCGAGTTATTCTACTAGGTACATGATAATTTATTAACGATACCAATTCAGGGGAGTCAAACCAGTTATTGTTTATTTTAAATAAAAAAATAAGATCATTGAGTATTCTTCTATCTTTTAATGATAAGAGTCGCATTTTTTGTAAAAGAGAATCATAGTTTATGTCATCCGAAATAATGAATAATAATTCTTTTATACAAACCTTAATTACCCTTTTAATTTCTATTCTTACAAACAACAATACTGTACCGTCCAACGCTGCCGATTACATTAAATCTTTATTATCTTGCCTCCCCAATGACTTCGAAACTGCACAAAATTCTTCAGTGGAACAGTAGAAGCCTCTTCGCTAACAAATCTGACCTAATTCAATTACTCGACGAACACGACGTTTCAGTAGCCGCCATTTCTGAAACGTGGTTAAAACCCTCCTTTCACTTAAGAATTCCAGGTTATTATTGTCTCAGACACGACAGACCGGATGGTAAAGGCGGCACGGCTCTGATAATCCATAATTCTATCCCGTTTAAACAAATTAATATTCATACTCCCTCCGACGATATCCAGATAATAGCAGCTGTCTTATCTGATATCACAATATTATCAATATATATTCCTCCCTCTACGACTTTTATTGAAAATGAATGGGCACCAATCTTAACCCAGATTTGTTCCCCTTATATGATCCTTGGAGATTTTAATGCACATTCCCCTTCTTGGGGTAGTAAAATAATAAATCGTTCTGGCCGCAATCTTTTAGATTTTATTGATACCCATAACCTATGTTTTTTAAATGACGGATCTCCAACCAGATTCACCCCCCCTCATCAACGGAAAAGTGCTGTTGATTTATCTCTTTGTTCGTATTCGTTAGCATCTAAATGCTCTTGGGACATCCTAAACGATCCCCTCTCTAGTGATCATTTCCCAATTATAATCCGATTCCACCATCAATCTAACACTTATCCCCCCCAGTTAAAAATAATCTCAAATTTAGAACAAAAGATGCAAATTGGAGCACTTTCTCTTCTGAACTAGATAATCTTATTAATTTAACAAAATCGTCCCCGTGAGACATCAGAATGCAATGTGAGATGTTTCCCTCTATGGTTATATATGCAGCAGAAAAATCCATCCCGAAACACAATGCGAACATTAAAATAAAACACTCTACTCCGTGGTGGGACGAGGAATGCACTCGCTCCGTCAACTCTCGTAAAAAAGCAATTTCCTCTTTTCGTAAGTGTATGTCACTAGAAAATTTTTTATCAATTAAAAAAGCCCAGGCAGAAATCAAACGAATTTAGAAAAATAAAAAAACGCGCTGGATGGCGGAAGTTCTGTGAGAACCTGTCTCCGGAAAGTCTTCAGTTCGGTCTAGCTTAAAAAAATTCGGATCATCGTATTCTCCGCCGAGAATCAAACATATATCAGAAGAAATTCTTATAGGATTTGCGGATAAAATAACCCCCCCATCAGTGGTCGGGTGTGAAGAAATGCCTTCTATTAAGCCATATCCATCTCATTCTAACTGGCTAGATGCTCCTTTCTCCATTGATGAGATGAAACGAATAATAAGAGCCCTTTCTGACTCTGCTCCGGGTCCCGATGGAATATTTAATAGTTTCATTAAATCATTTTCTGATATGGCGGTTGAATATTTCTTATCTCTTTTTAATCATATGTTTGAAACAGGACTAATTCCGGATGATTGGAAAACTCAAAAAATCATTCCCATTTTAAAACCTGGAAAAAATCCATCTGAAATTTCATCTTATCGGCCTATTGCTCTTTCATCATGTTTGATGAAAGTAGCGGAGTGTTTGATCAAAAACAGATTAGAGTGGTTTGTTGAAAGTCAAGATATTATCTCACTAATTTATTTTATTTATTTATTTATTTATTTCTATTCGCAAACATACACTTAACAGATTATTACATTGGTTTAAGTACATAAATAATAAGTTTCAGAATAATAAAGAATATGAAAAATGTTATTGATCCGTAACTGTACGTAAATTGGTTAAAAGTAGTGTTTTGTGAACACCTCACTAGGCGAACCTGTGCTGAGGTGTTCCCATTTTTAGGATAAGTGCTCTCTGTCGGCAAGAGTCGAAGCACAGTATCCTCCTTGATTTTGTCAAGAAGGGCACCGTGGGTCGATCCATGACGGCAGTATCCTATACATAAATTAAATATTAGTAACGATCTATATGCAGGTTATTTCAGGATATCTAGAATATGTATAAGATAAAAGAATTACTTGATATACAATTAGGTATAATTTTTCTACAGACCTCCCGCCACTAGTATCCAATAATATTGTGGTACTTTTGTGTCCCGAAACAATTTTTATATTATTATTTTTTTTTTTTAAGTTTGGTTTTCGGAAAAAGAAATCTACAATGGATAATTTAAGTTTGTTCACAACTGATATCCGAGTTTCTCAATCCCTAAATTCTTATACATTGGCCACATTCCTTGACCTTTCATCAGCTTACGATGATGTTTTACTGAATGTTTTGAAAGAAAAGCTAATTAAAAAACAAATCCCCCCGAAATTGGTTCAATTTATTATTAATTTGCTCTCAGATAGGTCCATTATTATTGAGTTTTCTTCTAAATGCTTAAGGCGCAAACTATGGAGAGGTTTGCCCCAGGGTTATGTTATTAGTCCTCTGTTGTTTAATATTTATATAAGCGACCTAGAATCAGTAATTCCCTTTTTTATCAAGCGACTTTACTTTGCGGATGATATCCTTATATATTTGTTACATAAAAATATTATTCTTGCAGCTAAGGAAATGAATTTGGCTTTACAATATATTAAAAGCTGGTTGCCAATAAATGGGATGAATCTGGCGGCATCTAAAACAAGGGTCGTGGCTTTCACGCGCAAAAGAAAAAATTCACAATTCTCTATCTCTTTTGATAATGTGCCTCTACAAACCGCTACTCAAATCAAATTCCTTGGTCTTCTTTTGAACCATAAACTTTCCTGGCTTCCACACATTCAGATAATTTCTACAAAGTGTGAAAAGGGACTTAATATGATGCGAGCAGTTTCCAGAGTATGGTGGGGATCTCATCCTACCACTCTTAAATTAATGTATAATTCCCTAGTTCGGAGCCACTTGGATTATGGCTCATTCCTTTTAGACCTACTCCCTAAATATTTATATAAGAAAATGGAAAGAATTCAATCAAAAGCCCTCAGAATGATTATTGGAGCTATGAAATCTTCTCCAATTAATGCGCTTCAGGTGGAATGTGGGGAGCCTTCATTAGATTTCAGAAGGCAATTCCTTGCCAATAAATATTTTTTCAAGGCTTTATCGTTATCACATCATCCTATTAAACAAAGTCTTAATCGGTTAAGTGTTAATTTAAATTCTAACAAAAGATTGAGAGAAAAACAATGTTTTCCTCTCGTAATTAAAAGTTTTCATCTCTATAATAAGGAACTCCAGTGAAAAATATTATGGCTTTAAAAAAATATGTTCATATAGACCAAGAAACGCTGATTCTGAATATATAAGTTTTATTTCATAATATTAAACGCAGAGTTTTTAAAAAAATATTAAAAAGTGCATTTTTAAACCTCTTTCAAAACACAGCGTTAAGTTGGCATTACTGAAATGGTTAACTGTGACGTCACACTTAACCTGTCACCTGGTGATAGTGTGTTGACATTTGAAATGACTTGAAGTGCACACGTACCTATGCAATTCAACATTTCGTGTGTTTGGTTTATTTTCATACTGTTTATAGAGATTTAGATAAATAATAGTTATTGTGTTTATTGAAACATAATTTAGGCCCTCAACAATTAACGAAAAGGGCTATATTTGCGGACAATCTGTAATAAATTTTGTCTATTTGAGGTTAAAGTCGTCCTATTTTGACATTTTGTTATGTATTTTCAAATTGTTTTTAGTATAGGGCTTTTTATACAAGTTGTTACACACTCGTCATGATCAGTGTATTATAAATACCAGTGTTTCTGTATGTATTATACATAAAACAATGTATCTACAAAGTAACGCCTGACACAAAACACGATGTCACATGTATTTGCAATGAAAGAGATGATTTATTGTTTTATATTGCACTTTGATTAAATACAATAACAGTAGCGGTGAAATGTGGACATTTTACCAATGTTTTTCTATATTAAAAGCAGTTAATCTTAAATAAAAACGCCTCAATTTCTCACACAAAAGTCATTTAGTCATCCTATATTAATTTTATTCCGCCATTTTCTTAAATTCAAAATCAGGGATGCTCAGCCCAAGAAAATTATTTCCCAAGATTTCGAAGTGAAATTTCACATTTACGCAATTACCTACGTAGCCACCCGATTGTGTAATACTAATCCTGTTATTTGTTAATTAATATGATAATTAATTGGAAAGATATCGGAACTTGGTAAATATACTAATAATACCGTGATTTTCCAAATAAAACACTTTTTGCTACGTGAAGTAATAATTTAAAAGTACGAATACACTTACCACTGAATTAGAAACTGAATTCCAAATAAAAAAAAACACTTTGCAAAATAAAAATCATAAGCAACCCGCCGCTCATTTGTACCAAGCGTGGTATTTTGAAGACGGTACGTTCCATAATATCATTTTGAGTTGTCAGTGTTAAAAATAACATTGCATGTAAGTACATGAACAATAATTAAGATTCATAGGAATTCCAAAATATATATATACGTATATATATATATATATATATATATATATATATATATATATATATATATATATATATATATATATATAAATATTACCAGTAATATTGTCATATGTAATAAAATTTTTGCCAGAGTTCGAAATTTCCCTAGATTTTGTCCTGATTTCCCTTATCCCTAAAAAATATTTTTCTCCCCTAGATCTAGGGAAATTTCCCTCGACATGATATCACTGATTCAAAATGACAACTTAAAAAGTAAAAAAACTATGGGTGGGTGAAGACCACCATAGATACGGTGCGTTTCTGGGAGTCTTTAAAAATTAAAACTTTGACAATTATTTTAACTATTAAAACTAACTATAAAAATAAAAATAAAAATGCAGTTATTTAAGTTTGAAGGTCTTTATTCATTAAAAAAAATAAAAAAATTGGACTGTAGTTCTCTATTCTCTATCATCTTCCCTCCAATATCTTCAAGAAGTTCCCAATCTCCCTATATACAATATTCCATTTAAGGCAATCACTTTTATGCCGAACACAATAACATCAGTCTTTCAGAAGAATATTTTATCCTCCCCAAATAGATTTCAAAATGTGGATGATTGTTTTAAAAGCATTGTGGCTTCAAAATTCCCTGGATTTTCCATCCTTTATACCGATGGTTCCAAATTTGAAAATAAAAGATGTGGAACATCGATATATAGTCCAGAATTCAACATCAATCTCACTTATAAATTACCGAAAGAAGCTTCCATATTTACAGCTGAATGCTTTGCAACTGAACAAACGCTAAATCAAATCCTGGTTCTCAACATTCATCGAGCCTTACTATGTACTGATTCGCTAAGTGCTCTAACTAAAATTAGGTCAATATTCTATGTTATCCGGAAGACAATATTATATGTAAAATAAAAAATCTTCTCAATTCTCTAAGTGAATCTGGGTTTGAGACGATATTGGCCTGGGTCCCTGCCCATTTGGGTATCGAGGGTAATGAGATGGCCGATTTTCTCGCCAAATCTGGTTCAGATTCCGGAATTATCCCACTAAATTTTAGAATTCCTATCTCCGATGTCTTCCCGATTCTTAAATCCAACATGACTCGTGCCTGGGAAGAAAATTGGGCAGTCTCCAAAATAAGAATTGGATCTTTCAATGCTGGAATTCAAAACCATATCCCTGCTAAGCCATGGTTTCACGGTAAAAAAACGTTCAAAACGATTCATTTCATGTATTTCGAGAATGAGAATTGGTCACTGTTCAATTACATTTCATTTGTCTAGAATTAGAGTTTTAGATGATCCGGTCTGCCAGTGCGGTGTGGAAGAGGAAACCCTCGACCACGTTTTCTTTAACTGTAAAAACCATTCATCTTTCAAGAACATATACCGCTGGCTTATTAAAATCACACACCAGTCCCCCCTTAACATTTCATACCTTTTATCTCTTAACAATTCTCGTGTTCATACAGCTTTATGTAAGTTTATTAACCTGAATGAATTCAATATTTAATTTGTTTTAGTGATCTAAATGAGTCCAATATTTAATTTGTTTTATCATTTTCCCAATAGATTAACTGCATTTTTTATCCACTTTAACTATTACCGGCACAAAGCACTCTTTTCAGGGTGAATTGCTTAAAACAAAAAAAAAAAAAAAACAAAAAAAATATTCACACACATTCCTTGTAACAAATAACTTTCCACAAATTTCCATACAAAGGTATCTATAAATATCCATGCACTTCTATAAAATTCATAAATATCCACAAATTACCGTACAAAAGTGTCCATAAATATTCACGCACATTCATAAATCTTATTAATTTCCACAAATAACCATCAAAAGGAATCCATGAATATCCACGAACTTCCATAAACTCGTCAAGATCCACAAATTACCGTACAAAGGTATCCATAAATACTCTCGTAAAATCATGAAAATCCTAAATATCTACATTTACCGTACACAGGTGTCCATAAAAATTCACACACATTCCTTAATCTCTAAAAAAACCACAAACTAACATAAAATAGTATCCAAATCAAATCAATATCCACAAATTACCGTACAATGGTATCCATAATATGCACGCATAAAACTTATAAATATCGACAAGTTACCATTAAAATGCATGAAAAAATATCTACGCACAACACTAAAAACATTAAAATATCCACAAATGACCATATAAAGGTATCCATGAATATCCATGCACTTCTATAAAACTCGTAAACATCCACAAATTAATGTAAAAAAATTTGTCAATAAATATTCAAGCATATTCATAAATTACGTTACGAAAGGTATCCAAAAACATACACGCACATCCCAAAATTACCATTCAAAAAGGTATCCATAAACATAAACATCCAAGCACTTTCATGAAACTCGAAAATATCCACAAATTACATATTTTTTTTTTAATTCGTATATTCCAGATCTCGGTGAGGGTGGTGCAGTCCCACGAGTTCCATATTATATATATATAATACATTAAATTAAAATATTTCAAGATGAAAGATATTTTTTTTTTTACATAATGAAAGGATATAATTAAAAGAAAATAATAACAATACAAAAATTAAAATAAAATTTGTAAAAAAAAAAAAGTTAACTTTTTGTTATCTATTTCATCAGGAAGTGGCTCCATCGCTTATAAATGGGACCCTGCCAGAAGTGGAATGCTGCCATCACAAGAGTGTTTTCGCTCGAGGCCAATCGCGTTCTGTAGCTGGTGATCCGTTTTTTTATTAGTGTTCGGAATCCGGGAACGCGCCCTTCTTCAAACATCTCGGTGGCACTGCAGTACCAGGACAACCCAAAAAGCGTTCGATATGAATTGTTGTACTGTATTTCCATTCTTTTTAGTGACGCTTTGTTGAAGTTGGTCCACAACTCCGAGGTATATAGGCTCGTGCAGTACGTGTTAAAAAGTTGCCTTTTTGCAGCTGGGCTGCACTTGTTAAATCTTCGAGAAATCATATTTGCCCTAATGCACAGTGATCTTCTCTGTCGCTCAATATCCGAGTCATCACTGAGGTCCGCTGCTACGATGTGTCCCAAGTATTTGACCTCGATTTTTTCTATTATTTTTGTGTCGTTTAGACTGACGGGTAATACTTTCATGGTGCCTGCGCCTGACTTGAATACGAGCAACACAGACTTAGTGGGGTTATAGACCATATTATGTTCAGCAGCGTATTCTTCACAAATCTTTAACAGCTTTCTCAGTCCTTTTATACTTGGTGACAAAATGACCATATCATCATTTGTTGTGTTATTTATTATTTATTATATATTTATTATTTACACAGTTATTTCCCAGGTGACAGCCTACGTTTGCCGAGGTGAGTTTATCGCTTAAATCGTTCATGTAGACGTTAAATAAAATCGGTGATAAGCTTCCCCCTTGTCTGACGCCGCATTCCATATTCACAGGTGTTGACATTTTATTTTTCCAAATAACTTGGTTCTCTTGTTCATGATGCCAGACTGCCAGAATGTTAATTATTGAACCTGGCACCTTCCTTTCTTTTAGTTTTTTCCAAAGTAGTGCGTGAGAAACCCGATCGAAGGCTTTACTTAAAACAAGCATACACTGTTGTTTTTCTTGCCTTATAATATTCGATACATTGTTTTAAGCTGAATATTGCCATATCTGTAGAAAATTTAGATTTAAAACCAAACTGATTGTCGGATGTGAATAGTTTGCCTTCTATTTGAATTTGTATAACTCTTTCAAATATTCTGGATATTATTGTGGCAAGAGATATCGGCCTATAGTTGGAAGTATTGGATAAGTCTTCTTGTCTGGATTTAACTAGTGGTACTATAATTGTACGTGAGAAGTTTCTTGGCATGTGCGTGTGTTGAAGAATCTGTGTAAATAATGTTGCTAGAAGCGTGTATATTTTTTCACCAGCGTTTCTTACATGTTCTATGCTCAGGCTATCATAACCGGGAGATTTTCCAGCTTTCATTCGTTTGACAGCGGTTTTAACCATATCTTCCGTAACGATTATGTTTTCGTCCTCATCTTCGCATGGTTTTTCTAAGAAGGTGGGTTCTTTTCTTTCCGATGTTTTCGCAAAGTAGGTTATGAAAATATTAGCAATCTTTTCTGCGTCTGATTCTCCTTCAATATGGGTCGATATCTGTGCTTTAGATTTTAAGATGTTGTTGGTTTTTTGCCAAAATTCTTTAAAATCTCTATCCTCAAATGCACCCGATATTTTGTCCAGTTTTATTTGTTCCGCTGTTTTTTGACATTTTCTTAGCTCAGATTTGAATTTTCTTCTCAATATTTTTCGGTTTTCTGCCAAAGACCCGTCCGGGGTTTTCCATTTTCAATCCATTTCATAAGTGCATTTCGTGATGCTTCATAATGAATCGAAACACTGTCGTTCCATCCAGGAATATGTTTGGCTGTGGTGCTGTTATGTTTACGTCCACTCTCGAAGTCGTTTTTTGCGGCCGTGCATAGTGACTACAATTCTCGCATACAGTTCATTGATGGCATCTTTATGAAAGTTATTTTTGCATCCTGACTTTTTACAGAGTTCGACACTGCTGCTGTAGTTAATGCGGTTTATTAAAAATGATGCTGTTACAGAATAGGACATGATCTGGGATATATTATGTGCTCTCCATTTTACTGGATCCAACGCAATCGGGGCAATTCCCTCCGTAGTGGTTATTCCTGTTGTTTCTAACCAAATAGACATTGGCCGGTGATCTGTCCAGTCAACATCGTATTTTATCGAAATATTTTTAGTCATCTTTTTAATTGTGGCCGTTCCTATGCAGTGATCTAACCAGCTCGTTGTATTATGTGCATCGCTAACGTAAGTGTAAGAATTTTCTGGCAGTTTTTCTACATCGACACAGTGATATTTATTTTCTTTGCAAAACGATAATAAATCTTTCCCAAGTAATGTTCTTGGGTCGGAATTAAAGTCACCCATTACAAGGCAGTTCGTATATTGCTTGTCTTCAATAAGTGAATGTAAGTTTGCTAGGCATCTTGAGAATTCGGGTATGTTGGCATTACAGAAGGTTGGCATGTAAACTGTGAGAATGCACAACAATCCTTTATCCAGGGTTATTTCTATTCCCGCTACCCTACTGTCGTTGCAGTCGATAGCCTTGGCCCTTATTGTGCTGCGCCACAATATGCCCGTTCCTCCGTGTGGACGCCCTCTTAGTATGCTAGTGGATGTATCTACAGCAGATGTGCCTAAGCTTGAAAATTGGGGGTGTATTTCTGAAAGATAATTTATGTCAGTAGTTAAAAGCTATGTTTCTTGTAGTAAAATTACATCATATTCTTCACAAATATCGTGAATAAATTTCACCGTCCTTCTTACTGATCTGCAGTTGATGGTAATAATTTTAAGAAGATCCATTATTTACATTGTTTAAGCTTTTGTCCGAGCTGTAATTTCTCTCTTTGAAAATTCTGTACACTATTCCTTCGGGCTAAAAATCTTTTTCCATGAATGAGATGATTTTTTGCGTTAGAATTGTTACTTTGAATGTTTTGAAAGGGGTCGGTTTGAAAGGTTTGATCCATTCTACATCTATCTATATACGGTTGATTTTTGGAAGAAATAAATAGTTTTAAGTCATCAGCACTAGTTTCTGTGTCAAATCTTGAGGCATAAATTGCCGTTCTTAGGGGAGCCGCCTTGATACTTGATGTGGGTCCTGTACCCTTGTGATTTTTATTTAATTTACGTTTTTTCACGACGGTAAATCCGATATTTTCATTATTTTGGTAGTTCCGAATTGTCTTAGGCTCGGACCGCGGGCCGTTGTCTAACGGTTTCTGGGTTTCTACGCCTGATTTGTTTGCTAGTACATTGGAATATGTGTTTTGTTTAGTGTGCGTATTACTACCGTTCGGTTCGGTGACCTTGACATTAACCAAAGGCATTTCTTCGGTGTAATTTGAATTAGCAGTTTGATTGTTTACATTTCTTGGTTTCGGCTCGGATTTTAGATCATTCATCAAAATGGTCATCTGCTGTCTACATCATTTTGTTTGCACATTTGTGCCTTTATGGTAAAGAGTTCCGTTTTTAAAGACAAAATATCTTTTAGAAGTGAGGTTATGTCAACAGAATCAAAACAAACTGGCGGTAGTTTATGCAGATTTTTTGCTACAAAAGTTGGCATATCTGTTGTCTCGGTCTCTTTAATTACTTTGATCATGTCGTAAAGATTCTTTACCTTTTTTCCATCGCCCTTTCTGGTGATTCTCCTGTCATCGACCTCTGAGTACAAGAGAACTTTCGATAGTTCCACTTCGTCTTCACTGAAGTGTGTGGAACAAATTTGTACGATTGACACTTCATCTAACACGTCAACTTTATTGAACAGAAACGTTAAAAGTTTATTAATAACAATTTTTTCGCATTTTTTCACTTTTTCCGTCATCGTAACGATAAAATTGAACATTATAAAGGTGTCCATAAATATTCACGCACATTCATAAAACTCATAAATATCCACAAAATTACCATTCAAAGGTATCCACAAATATCCATGCACTTCAATAAAACTCATAAATATCCACAAAGTACCATAAAAAGGTATCCTTAAATATCCCCGCATATCCTTTAAAACGAATAAATATTCACAAATTACCCTACAAAAAGGTATCCATAAACATAAACATCCAAGCACTGCCATAAACCTCATAAATATCCACAAATTACCTTAAAAAGGAGTCCATAAATATCCACACACATCCCTTATAACAAATAACTATCAAATAGTATCTATAAATATCCTATAGCACTTCTATAAAATTCATAAATATCCACAACTAACCGTACAAAAGTGTCCATAAATATTCACACACATTTATAAAACTGATAAATATCCACAAATTACCATCCAAAGGTATCCACAAATATTTATGCACTTCCATAAAACTCATAAATATCTACGTAGTACCATAAAAAGGTATTCATAACACTCATAAATTACCAAAAATTGCCATAAAATGCTATCCATAAACATTCACGCACATCCATAAAAACAAATAAATATTCACAAATTACTATACAAAAAGGTATCCATAAACCTAAACATCCAAGCACTTCCAAAAAAAACCCTAAATATCCACATTTACAGGTGTCCATGAATATTCACGCACATTCATTAAACTCTATATATCCACAAATTACCATTAAAAGGTAATAACAAATACCCACGCACAAACCTCAAAACAAATAAATATTCACAAATTACCGTACAAAGGTATAATCAAACATTCACGCATAAAACGTAAGGTATAATCAAACATTCACGCATAAAGTATCAACAATTTACCGTTGAAAGGTATGCAAAAATATCCACTCACAACCCTAAAAAGAATAAATATATGTCAAATTACCGAATAAAGGTTTCCATAAATATCCTTGCACTTCTATGAAACTCATAAATATCCACAAATTACCGTAAAAAGGTATCTATAAATATTCACGCACATTCATAAACTCATAAATTTCTACAAATATCCATTAAAAAGAATACATGAATATTCATGCACTTCCATGAAACTCGTAAAAATCTAGAAATTACCATAAAAAGGTATACATAAATATCCACACACATCCCTTAAAACAAATAATTATCCACAAATTTCCGTAAAAAGGTATCCATAAACATCCACGCACATCCTTAAAAAACAAATAAATATCTACAAATTACCGCACAAAAAGGTGTCCATAAATATTCACGCGCATTTATAAATCTCATAAATATCCACTAATTGCCACAAAAAGTTATCCATAAATATCCACACACATCCCTCAAAACAAATAACTATCCTCAAATTTCCATACAAAGGTATCTGTAAATATTCATGGACTTCTATAAAATTCATACATATCCACAAATAACCGTACAAAAGTGTCCAAAGATATTCACGCACATTCAAAAATCTTATTAATATCCACAAATGACCATCAAAAGGTATCCATGAATATCCTTGAACTTCCATAAAACTGGTAAAGATCCACAAATTACCGTATAAAAGTATCCATAAATATTCACGCAAAATCATAAAACGCCTAAATATCCACATTTACCGTACACAGGTGTCCATAAAAATTTTCGCACATTCACAAATCTCCAAATATCTACAAACAAACATAAAATAGTATCCAAAAAAACACAAAAACAAACCTAAAATCAAAGTACTTTACACACATTACCATACAAAGGCATACATAAATATGCACGCATAACAATTATAAAAATCGTGCAATAAGCATAAAAATAATGCAAAAATATCCACGCACAACCCTTAAAACAATAACATATGCACTTCAATAAAACGCGTAAACAACCACTAATTACCGTAAAAAAAAGTTATCCATAAACACTCAAAAGCACATTCATAAAACTCATAAATATCCACAAATTACATCACGAAAGGTATCCAAAAACATCCACGCACATCCCTAAATTACCGTACAAAAAGGTATCCATAAACATAAAAATCCAAGCACTTTCATGAAACTCATAAACATTCACAAATTACCTTAAAAAGGTGTCCATAAATATTCAAGCACATTTATAAAACTCATAAATATCCACGAAACTCTTAAAAATCCATGAAATTCATAAAAATCCAGAAATTACCGTAAAAAGGTATACATAAATATCCACACACATCCCTTATAGCAAATAACTATCGACAAATTTCCGTACAAAGGTATCCATAAACATTCACGCACATCCTTAAAAAACAAATAAATATCTACATGTTACAGTACAAAAAGGTGTCCATAAATATTCACGCGCATTTATAAATCTCATAAATATCCACTAATTGCCATAAAAAGTTATCCATAAATATCCACACACATCCCTCAAAACAAATAACTATCCACAAATTTCCATACAAAGGTATCTATAAATATCCATGCACTTCTATAAAATTCATAAATATCCACAAAAAACCGTACAAAAGTGTCCATAAATATTCACTCACATTCAAAATTTTTATTAATATCCACAAATAACCATCAAAAGGTATCTATGAATATCCTTGCACTTTCATAAAAATCTTAAAGATCCACAAATTACCGTACAAAAAGGTGTCCATAAATATTCACTTGCACTTATAAATCTCATAAATATCCACAAATTGCCATAAAAAGGTATCCATAAATATCCACACACATCACTTATAACAAATAACTATCCACAAATTTCCATACAAAGGTATCTATAAATATCCATGCACTTCTATAAAATTCATAAATATCCACAACTAACCGTACAAAAGTGTCCATAAATATTCACACATATTTATAAAACTGATAAATATCCTTAAATTACCATACAAAGGTATCCACAAATATTTATGCACTTCCATAAAACTCATAAATATCCACATAGTACCATAAAAAGGTATTCATAAACTTCCACGCACTTCCCAAATAATAAATAAATATCTTCAAATTACCGTACAAAAAGGTATCCAAAAACATAAACATCCAAGCACTTCTGTAAAACTCCTAAATATTTACATTTACCGTACACAGGTTGTAATATTTCGTCCTTTTCCTTCTCTCGTATATTTGTCTGTATTTTATTTACTCCTGGGCACTTGGCACCAGTCGTAATATTTCGCTTTTTTCATATTTTTATACTTATTTAACTCTCCTGTTCATCGGCAAGACAGTTGTGATGTTCTGTCTTTTTACTGGCTCTGATCGATATTTAAATTCTTAAGGCTTTGCATATGTGTGGTAGGGATGGAAAATTCCTCCCCTACGTCACACAAGCCTTTATGAAATTGGACCCTTATTTCCTCTGATAACTACAGAAAGCTACTTAAAGCTCCCTTGTACTACATACCTTTAGCGATATATGTACTTAACTAATAAATACGTTATTTACGACTTTGAACGTAAACATTTTCGTATTTAGGTTGTAATTAAACTCCATCAAACGTTGTGTAATTTTTTGATTTATGATATAGGACTTTAATTACTTTAAATTTTGTGGTAACCCTCTTGATTCTAAACAGAGTGTTGAATTTCAAACTGTATTAGTCTCTCTCTTGCAAATTTAACCTTAAGTAATTTCTCTAAATGAACTAACTTCCCTTTGACGTTTATTATGATTCCCTACATCCTAATGAATTCATGAATAAGCAATACTAATCGAAACTACACATGACTAATTGAACAGATAATTAAATATAACTCAAATGGTTAAATGTTAGTAAATTTGATTATGATTGTATCTTGTATCTGCTGGGCGCCCCTCCGTTTAGATTCAGCTGCTATAAGGTACATATAAAGATGGATTTAGTAGGTTAATGTAATTAGTTAATTGCATATTTGACGAACTCAGAATAACCCTTTTTCTGGCAAAATTTGGCTCCTGCTTCCATCAAGTAAGCAGGGTGATCAGGAGTCAACCCAAAATTCGCACAGTCTTTTGGCACGGTTCAATTGATTGATACCTAAGTTATCGCGTCCCAAATGAACCTTCCTTCGCCATCATGCGCTGCCTTCAGGTCTTCCCCCGAGCCCAGATACCTCCAAATTCCTACTCCTCCAAAGTTTACTATTTACTTAGGGCGAACCGGTTTCGTCCTATATGCAATCATATACTCACGGGTTTGTGTGGAGTTACGGGTCGTGAATCCTCCCTCCACGTTCAAGAAATGAGACGAGAGTGACCCGACAGGCCTAAAGCACTAATTGTAAGTGAGTTCGTTTCATTCAATGAACAGTACATAAAAAGATATATATGTAAACATACGTTTTGGGAAGGTTTATAACTCGCAATACGAAACTACTTGCATCGCATCCCGAGCTCGGATCTCGCTCATCAAATTCTGCGAAATTCTCAGATTGATACCGACTACATACGTACGAAGAGTGGGTGATATAAATACATACTAGTACATTAAGATCTTATCTGGCGATGTGTTCTGGAGATTCGCCATAACTCCAAGCTTTTGTTTGGTTTTGTTGACGGTTTTGTTTGAGAGATCCGCCATCTCTATGGTTTGATTAATGGTCCTTGTTATAGAAGCGACCACTGCCTTCTGTTGGTTGAACTGTATTTTTTTTTCTTTCCCTCCCCTCCAATGTTCAACTTTTGATAAATTCTTGCTATCCCGTGATTCTCAATTGAATCATGTAAATCCTCATTACCCCTTATTAAGCTATCCCGTGATTTTTCAACTGTTTCATGTAAATCTTCAACACACCTTTTTGAACCATCCCGTGATTTATCAACTGTTTCATGTAAATCTTCAATACACCCTTTTGAACTGCTATAATAAATCTGTTAATTTTCAATTGCTTAGGTCTGTAGATACCTCTTTACGTTCAAATTAAAGATAGTGTTTAATTTTTTTTTTCCTTTGTTCCTAATAATTGCGCAATATAATAATTTTTATCCCGTTCCTAGAAGTTAATACCTAAGTACGATATCCACTAATCAAGGTCATTTTTTTTTTTTTTTCTTTTATACTGTATTCGAACTAGTGTCCCAGTGACCGACTTATTTTGTAAACAATTTGAGCTTTGTAAACATTCTCGACGGCCTCGTGACCTAGATTCAAGCGTATGAGGTATGTTTACTTTAGACATTCCGGAGACGTGTGAGATGACTCTAAAATTTTTTCTTTGTTTGATAATGATGTACTTAGCGCAATTGTCTAGTCTGATACCCGATTACGTATACATATTTATTCATTTATATATACTTTGTCTCATTAAATAATTTATAATATGGATATGTACATACATAAATTAAATATAAAATATTGATTTGTAAATTTATCACGCATAACTACTTTTAATAGTTATTGATGAATTCAGAGGTAGGAATCGATACCCTTTTCCTCTTTTTATATAAGTGT
This sequence comes from Limnephilus rhombicus, assembly GCA_929108145.2. Lineage (NCBI taxonomy): Eukaryota > Metazoa > Arthropoda > Insecta > Trichoptera > Limnephilidae > Limnephilus > Limnephilus rhombicus. Next base: position 45,794,933 of record OV815283.1, read on the forward strand.
TTTTCTTTTTGATTAAAATTTTTCTTGGGAACAAAAATTACATATATATATGTTTATATACATACATATATAAATATATAAAATATACTTATTATACTTATAATATTTTAATATAGTTACATATCACATATTAAGAGAGTAATATCTTGGTCAAATAATTAATCCAAATACCAATGTTTGCTGCATTCCGCTTTCTCCGTGGAATCTGTAAAATTTTATAACGGAAAAGACTTACCCCTACCAAGGTTTTTCCGACCGGGAAATACACGGTGACCTTGCTGCAATTTTCCTAAATTAATTTTTATTTTCCTAAATTTAATTAAATCTTTTTGACTTCAATTTTTTTTTTTTCATTTAATCTAATTAATTAAAATGATGCATGAACTCTATCGTTCTAAACTGTATTTTATCTCAAAACTCGTTGGTTAGATAACACTTTAAAAGATAGTTACTTCACGATTAATTTAGAGATGGTAAATTGTTGTTAAATTAAATTTTTATCCCTCCGAACTTTTATGTATTAATAAACTATTATTTTGTTTTATTATTATTATTTAAGATAATTAGTTTAAATATTTATTATTTGTTAGAACACTTTCACTTAGATTGAACACACGTATTTAATTATAACTTCTTCACGCTAAATTATCACATCACTTCAGTTATTTATTGCACTAATATTAAACGCGAAATTTCTAAGTTTAAAAATACGATATTAAGTGATTATAAAATCCGAATTTTCCACTAAAACAAATTGTATTTATCACGAGCACTTTTATTTTTCACAAGTAATTAATGCGTTGGCTTTATTTTTATTTCACTGATTCTAACTGCAAAATATTTTTTTTTTTTTTTGTAGATCACTGACTAGAATGTGAAATTTTTCTAAGTATCAAAATAATTATCACTTAGAATTTTTCAACTTTAAATCACCCACCGTTTCGTCACGTTCCGCGAACTTACAAACTTTTCGACCACGACCGTAGACTGTCCTCAACTGGCATTTGTCTAGACTTTTATACCCCTCTCAGGTCCAAAAGATCGTATCTGAATCTCCTGTAATAAACCAATCTAATTACTATCAACTCGTAATTTCTTGAAACCTCCCCATTATTGTCGAATGCGGTCCCTTAGTACCTTTCGCGTTTGATACATTAAATTCTGTCTCGTACTTCCATACTTACAAGATCCGGATTTAGTAAGATCCATGTTTAATGGCCCAACTTCCTTTGTCCTGTTGTTCATACAAAATTAGCTTGAATTTAATAATTTTAAAGTTCTATTTTCATCTATTTCGTAACATGTCCGTGCGTACGGCATCTACCATATGTTCCAAATCTGTCCCCTAATTCGCCTATCAGAGATATCTTCATGTCGAAGTCTTTCTCGCAAATTGTTCATTTTTATTTTATTATTTTTCCTCGAGTTTTTCTGTATTCTATATGAACCTTTCCATTTAAAACCGAATTTTCTCTATTTACGTCGTATATTTGAATTTTCCATTTTTTTCTCGAATTTTCTTTTATTCACGACACTCTTTCCATGAATTTCCTTATTTATTCTTACGTTATTGTTCATATCTCTATAGATTTTTATATTTCAAGCCGTATTTATTTTATTCACTGTTAATCTAAGATTTCCTTTGTTTTTCTCTGTCGTATCTTCTCTCCCCTCGCTTCCCTGTACTTCCCTGATATAACCATATCGTTTTTTGATGTTTGCTGCCTCTTGGAAAATTTCATTTTCTATTTGTTATTAATAAATATATCATTTTTTAACATTTTTATAGGAGATACCCCCACTTCGGCCCTTAAATTTCTGTCATTTTTATTGCTTCATAGAGAACGCCTTACAAATTTCGTCCCGTTCTTACGCAAAATCCCATAAACCATATGCCTTGACAGTTGTATACATTAATTCCTGTACCCACCTGGCAATAAATCCTTTTTTATTTCAGTGTCGTTAACTTTTATGAGAATTCTTTAATGTAAATATTTCATAAGACCCATGATAATTTTTATTACCTTTTTAACGGCTAATCGTCCTAATCTAAACAATTTTCATGTTCGAATATTCCTTGTTTATCACAACAAAATACATCTGAAATCGACAACCATTGTAATGTCTCATTTTTTTTCTGCAATCGCGTACTATGTTACTCTATAAACTCCATTTTAATTACGTAAAATGACTCCTTTTCCTGAGTTTTTCTATCGCAATGTTTTCAGCATTTTCCACTCCCCTCCGTACTGCACTCTATCTTCTTCTCTAACACTTGTTACTGCTCTAGACATCTGAAATGTACCCTCGCCTATTCTTTAAAACTCTCATTTTTTTTGACGTTTCCTCCCTAAATCTTTCATCGTAATATCCTAGCTCCGTCTAGAATTGATAACAATAATTTTCCATTGTTTTTTCAACATTTCCATTTCCTTTAGCACGTTTTCCCTCGAATTGATCATCTCCGGTCGTCACAAACAATCGTATTATAGATGAAAATCTCCCTAACATCTTACAACACGTTTTCGTCACTTGCTATGCAATTTTTCACTTAAACTTTTCCATCGTTGTTTACGTGTATCCCTTTTTCCGCACCTGATATGCTTTAATGCGTTCGAGAACTAGGGTTTCTGATCCCTGGAATGTACCGGTTAATCACAACATTTCTTGGGGTCACCTTACTTTTGTCCCTGAACAGATTATTTTTTCCCATGGAGTTTATTCACCTCTCGGTTTGGTGGGAACGTCAAACTCATTAATTACATCCCTAATTGCCAAGTCCAAAGGTCGTTCCTTTGTTCTAAAAATGGGCTTGGCCCTCTTCCCGTTGATAGGCTGAATTGGTTTTTAATCGCTTTTGCTGCAATTCAATTGGCTGTCAATATATCACGGCCCAAGGTATATTGGGGAGTCCCTGTTTCTGATTATTTGTTGATACCATCTGTGATCCTTTCATCAATACTCGTCTCACCTTGTCCAATTATAGATCCCTACCGTAAATATGAATTCACTTTACTCTAATCCGATAGATGTCGTAGACGTGTCCGTTTTATAAGTAATTGATATTTTCTTTTTAAATTAAAGTGGGAAGCTACGATATTTCCTAATTTTCACTGTTGATCAATGCAATTCATCACAGTTCCCTCCTCTGAACTCAATTTGCTGTGGCTAACGTTGTATTTTATTTTAATGTTTTTTTTTTTTTTTTTTTTTTTTTTTTTTTTTTTTTTTTTTTTTTTCGTTAGACACCGAAATTGTGTTCAAATTTAGACTAGCTATCTTCCCCTCCTCATTTGGTTATCCCCTATCTCTACTCCGTGTCATATTACTACCTATCTCCCCCTCCTCATTTTGTTATCCCCTATCTCTTTTCCGTATCCTATTACTTCCTATCTCCCCCTCCTCATTTTGTTATCCCCTATCTTTTTTCCGTATCCTATTACTTCCTATCTCCCCCTCCTCATTTTGTTATCCCCTATCCTTTTTCCGTATCCTATTACTTCCTATCTCCCCCTCCTCTTTTTGTTATCCCCTATCCTTTTTCCGTATCCTATTACTTCCTATCTCCCCCTCCTCATTTTGTTATCCCCTATCTTTTTTCCGTATCCTATTACTTCCTATCTCCCCCTCCTCATTTTGTTATCCCCTATCTCTTCTCCGCATCCTATTACTTCCTATCTCCCTCTTCTCTTTTGCTCGGATTGTTAACAATCTTGAATTTGAATCTCATTGTATTCTTTATTTTCTTTTCGCGTAGATTTTACTTTATGAAATTTTCTTTAATTTTGATAGATTCAAAATTAATTTCTTTTTGCTGGAACACGCCCCTCGACTCGCGTGTTTTGGTGGTCCCCAACCAAATTGGACTAAGACCTCCCTTACAATGATTTAAGTAAAGATTGTTTACAATCTCGCGGCCTTTCGAACAACTGAAAAGCGGGTGGTCTCTTGGTGTGCAATTAATTGTTTTTTGTTTTGTAAGTATGAATATTTTTTGTGAAATGTGTGTTTTCGCACGACCTCACCCAATCCGACAATCAGTGGTATACATGTTTCATATAAATTTTCCAGCATTTTTTTTTTCTTTCTTTATTTATTTAAACTTAATTTTATAATTCTTAATTTCTAATTGTAATTTCTTAATTCATCCAAAGTTGTTCTAGCCTAAGTGTTGTCCACTCTAATATTTAAATTTTTATAAATGTTCTTTATTATCCTCAAATTGGTTCAGCGTTCCTTTTTTTTTCCTTTTTTTTTTTTTTTTTGAAATCTAAACTATTTATATCTTAATTCAAATGTTACCTTTTTATCTCTATACTTAATGTCTACCCTATATCTATAGATAAACTTTCTTATCTCAATATTTCAAAAAAAATTCCTAAGCATTGTTTATTTTCAAAATGTCCCTTTTGTGTGCCATATAATATCTCTAATTCTCTCCTTTTGAGTGTTCTTACTTATCTAACTTTTTTTTTTTTTTCTCACTAACACATAAAAAAAGTCAATTTTTTTTCAACTAGAAAATCAAAATTAACGAATTTATTTGCCTTACTCTATTTCAATAATTGAATGTGATTGTCGCTTATTAAGAACTTGTCCACTCACCCTCAAAGACTTAACGACGATCCGCCCCTCGCAAGCAATCTGATAATCTAATATTTTAGTAATTTTCTTTCTTCCCCCTCCCCAATTATAATGTACCCTAACATAATTTTATTTGTATTTCTCAATCGTTTATTTATTTATTAACATTTACAAATATTTGTAAACTTCGCACTCTATCCGTTGATTTCCACTAACTGTAAACCTGATTTTTGTTTCTTATTACTTGTGTAATATCTCGCTAAATGTAAAGCGCTATAATCTCCTTTTATCTCCCGAGTTACCGGATCAATTAGGGTATATGTGTTACTGTAAACTACTGAACCGATGACGTACGGTCCTTCGTAAATTAAACCGAATTTCTTGATTTGTTTGCGCAAAAAACTTGATTGTGTAATCTTTTTCAACTTGACCATGGTTCCGATTTCATAGGTAACTAGTCTTTTATTGAGATTATAATATTTTTGTCGAGTTGTAGCGCTTTTCTCCAAATTCTTTTGAGCTGTTAACCTAATTTCATCTATTGTTTTCGTAGGTTTTCCACACCCTTGAGTATACTTGTCTAAACTATAAGTTGGCGATTTCCCGAAAGCTATTTCATTTGGTGAAAATCCTGTTGAACAATGTATTGAGTTATTGTAGGTCTGCTCTATTTTTTTAAGGAAAGCTGCCCATTTTGTATGTTTCTCGTGACAGTAAATACGAAAAATTCTTCCTAGTTCTTTATTTACGCGTTCAGTTATATTCGGTCCAGGATTTCGCACTGAAGTATGTACGATTCTTATGCCCATCCTATTCATGTGGCTTTCCCATTTTTTTGATGTAAATTGAGATCCGTTGTCAGTTAACAAAGCATCTATTTGTATGGTTTTATTAAAATCCTCTACACAATTTAACACGGTCTTAGTACTTGCTATCCTTAATTTATATAATTTTACAAATCTGCTGAAGGAATCTTGGATCACAAATATGTATTTCACGCCTCCCACTCCTCTCGGTAATGGTCCGTATAGATCTGCCATAGCCAATTGTCCTACTTCTTTGGTCATAATTGATTTACTCGGCCCTACAGTTGGTCGAATTTCGCGCTTCGCCAGCTGACAAAGGTGACATTCTCATACTATGCGCTTTATATCTTGATTCATACCCGGCCAGTAATACCTGTCTCCCATAGCTGATCCTGTTTTAAAAATTCCCCCATGCCCAATTTCTAAATGTATCATTTTTATTAGCTCTTCAGTCAACTCCTGGGGTACTGCTAACACCGTTTTGTTTAGTCCTGTGGTGTAATACAAAGTCTTACCTATTTTTTTGTAATTTTTTAAATACTTATTTACTCTTTTTGTTGGTGGTCCGAATTTTCCCTTGCGCAAATACCCGAAAATTTCTCCCAAAAATGTGTCCTGCTTCTGTAGCTCCGTTATATTTTCTAAGTGTTTTCGAATTTGTTGTCTACCTTTAACCGCAAAAGCTGCTATTTCTGGACATGTGTTTTTCTCCTCCTGAACGTTTTCCGCATCACAAGAGTAACGAGATAAAATGTCAGGTCCTATATTTTCTTTTCCTTTAACGTACTCTACAGTGAAGTTAAATTGATTTAAATACAAAATCCACCGAGTCAGGCGACCACTGTACATCTTCCAGCTCTTCAAAAACGTCAGTGCTTGATGATCTGTTCTAATTATCAAATGTACTCCTCTTAAATATGTCTCAAACTTATGTAAAGCATATATTATCGCCCACAACTCTTGTTCTGATGTGGTCCATTTCAACTCCGGTCCCCTTAAAGCTTTGCTAATAAATCCAATAACGTGGTGATTTCCTTCGGCATCTAGCTGGTATAGCTCCCCCCCTATTGCGAATCCCGAACTGTCTGTCTGTAGGTAGTATGTACTATTTGGATCATGATGGTGTAAAATAACTGTCTCTAAAAATAATGTTTTCACCTTCTCGAATGCACGCTGTTCTGAGTCACCCCACCTCCAAGTTCTATTTTTCTGAAGTAAATCACATAAAACTCGTGTTGATTCCCCATATTTATTCGCGAATCTACGGTAATAATTGCAAAGTCCAAGGAAAGCTCTAACTTGTTTGATTTTCTTGGGTACCGGAAAATTTTTAATCGCGTCTATTTTTTCCGGATCCATCTGAACTCCCAAAGGCGTTATAATGTGTCCTAACATACGCACTTCGGTGAATAAAAATTGACATTTTTCGAGTTTACAAGTCATGTTTGCTGCCTCTAACCTCTCAAGTACCGCGCCTACATGTTCAAAATGATCTTCTTGGCTCCCACACGTATATATTATTAAATCATCCAAGTAATTAGCGCAGAATTCTCTCAGTCCTGGTCCTAGGATTTTGTCAATTCCCCTTGAAAAACTCCCAACTGATGTCTTTAACCCCTGCGGTAATACCTTGTATACATATGATTTTCCATTGTATACAAACCCTGTATATTTGCGACTTTCTGGACTGATAGGTATCTGAAAATAAGCTGAATTGAGATCTATCGTGGTGATGAATTTTACGCCATGAAAACGCTGTATTATCTCAGAAGTTAAGGGTGGTTTCTCTACTTCGGCAATCATTCTAGTATTTAAAAACCTAGCATCCAAAAGTATCCTGACTGTTCCGTCCTTTTTTAAAGTAAATGTTAGAGGACTAGAAAACTGTGTGGCCTCTCTACTGATGATTCCGAGTAACTCCAATTCTCTAATTTTTTCGTCAACTTTATCTCTATAAGCAAAAGGTACAGGATAAGATCGCTTAACGAAGGGCGTCTCGTCCGTCATCTTTATTTCGTGAGTGTATAAAGTTGTGAGACCCGGTCTGTCTCTAAATACATTTTTATGTTTGGTTAAAATCTTTTCCAACCCTTCTTTTCCTTTTAAATCTAAATCTAGCCCGGACACAAATGTCGTTATTCTACGCTCGAGACCACGCCGTATTATTTTTTTCGGGGTTTACTTCAATACTAATTAATTTTCCACTTGCGCAGTTTTGACCGCTAATCTCACCTTTAGATTTCCTATAAGTTATCGATGAATTTACCAACTCTATATCCTTTTTACCATTTTCTGTTTTTATTTTTAACTTTCTATTTTCGCCACACTTAAATTCAGCTATATATTCGTCTAACCAATTGATTCCTAATATAATGGGCCTGATCAACTTGGGTATTATTAAACATGGTGTATTTATCGTAACATTTTCAAATCGCAGTGGTACTAAAACCAATCTAGATATCCTCTGACTTTTGTGTCCTACGGCTACCCTGATCTGAATAGCTGTTACAGGCATAATCGGATAAAGTGTTTGATCATTTAAATAATTTTCGTAGAATTCTTGTGCTACACACGTGATCTGACTTCCGGTGTCTATTAAACAATGAACTTCCGTGTTATCTATATGTGCTTTGGCTTCCGGTAATGACGGTAAAGTGCTACCCTTTTCTACTTCCTCATAATCTCGGTCCTCAAAAATGTTGTTAAACCCCCTAACTTCCCTACCCACTTTTTCTTCAATCATTTCCAATTTATTCCATTCATCAGTTATTTGTTGTAGTAAATTGACGCATCCTTCCACACGCATTTCCTCCTCCGTTCTCGTTTCTTCCGCTCCATCCTTTCGTCTCCTTACATTCCGTTCAGCTTTTACCGGGGCAGTCATCCCTTGTTCACTCTTCCCCAATCCTTTCGTTGGATTCCATCCCCACTTCAGCATAATCTTCAATGCAGTGCTGTGTCTTGGTGCCGGCGTCCCTCTTCCTGTGTGAGTCGTATCCATCAGGACTAATGAATCAACCCCCGTCCGTTTCCCGAGTTGTCTGCGACCACTAGCTCCTTCCCGGTTGTAGTCATTGTAGAATTTTTTTTTGGTGAACTGTTAACTTCGGTGCACTTGCTGCAACTAGCGTTTTCACCCACACTTTCAATTGCGTGTATCCTCCTTTTTATGGCGTGGTAACGGTCACGGTATTTGTCCTTCTTGCTGGATTCCTCTCCACTCCTCTTCTTCATGTTCCGTTCTTCTGGTGTACATACCATTGTATCTAGTTTTTGTAGAAACTCAGCGGCGACAATCTCATCTCCTGATTGCCCCGAAAACCATAGCGATTGAATTTCCTTCGGATAATGTCTCATAATTTCGTCAACTATGCCCAACGGTGTGTCAGTAATCTTTAAAGCCTTCGCTAGCTCCCAATAGTTTGCGAAATGAGTGAGCATGGATATATTTTTCTTGGCATCATATACCCCTTCTGCAAGACGACGGCGAACTTCATTTTTCTTTATGTCTCCCCAATAGGTAGCTAAAAAATCTCGTTCGAAATCTAACATAGTCTCCCATCGTTTATTGTACAATTTTGCCCACGATTTAGCTTCCCCTTTCAAATTTTCCCGTACGACGACTAAAGGATCCGTTCGTTTCACCTTTCTAGTGTATTCTTTTAAATCTTCCAGGAAACTAATGGGATTTTGATTTCCACCGGAGAATGATGGTCGTTCCTGCTGTGGTAACATTTCCACTACTTGGAGAACGCTTTTCGGCGCACTATCCTCTCCTATCACCGCCACTGTTGCTGGGCTTTCCAATTGTTTCTCGAGTTCTTGCATCTTATTGACGAGCGGTGCCAAAGCTGCCTGAATTATTGTAGTTATATCTCCTATGTTTATTGTTGAAGTCTCGGTTGTGACATTTTCCCCGATTGCTGTCACTAAAGCCTGGGCTCGCCTACTTGTTCCACGTTTCCCAACCATTTTCTTTATTTTCCGGGTGTCGCCTGGTTAATGTTTATATTTTTATCTTATTAAGCGACAACCTTATAATCTCTATTTTAATTTTCTAAATTACCTTATGTAAATTATGTTGCCTTCCTTATTCTATTGATTTATTTTTTTTTTTCAATTTTATCGTTTTTCTATATTTTTTATTTTATTTTTTTATTTTTCCTTTTACTTCGTTAACTTTTCTTGTTCCTTTTCCTCGGGTTTTTCCTGTAACATATCATGTGTGAGTCTCTCTTCACACTCTCGCTTATTTTCGCCCTGTTCCTCCGATTTTGTGTCGGTCTCCCCCTCTGGCTGAACGACTTCTATCATATCCTCGACTCGTAACTTAGACCTCTTTGAACGTCTAAATATCTCCCGTAATTCATCTCCCGACGGTATTTCTTTAGCTTCTAATTCCGTCGCATCCACTTTCCCCTTTTCCGCCACTTTTTGTTTAAAATTTTTAATGAATTTAACTCAATACCAACTATTTATTATAAATATACCTATATATATTTATAATTTATTTAATTTAATTTTTTTTTTATTTTTTTATTTTATTTATTTATTTTTTTTTTTTTGGAACCTGTCCCCCTATAAAACACAATATTTTTAATTATTTATATTTGTTTGCATGATGATTGTAACCCAAATTAGATCAACTCTACCATCACTCTTCATTTCAAATAAATGTAGGTAATTGCAAAAAAGAAAAACGGAATGAATATTGTTACTCTAATGTTAATGAATATCCCGTGATTTTCGTTCAACCAATAATTACTTATTGTTTAGAATGCCAACCATTCCTTCAAGTTCCGCAATACCTACGATATTTTCGCAAAATCTGTTTAGAGTTCGCAATACCTATCTTGATGTTATTTCGTCAAATCCCCTCCTTTTTTTTGGTCCGAATGATCAAATGTTCCCTTAAATAGGTATATACCTATAAAACATTCGTCTGTGATATTAAAGTTCTCAACTCGACACTATCCCCAATCAAATATTTTATGTTATTTTTATTTTATGTTCCTTATCTTTTATGTTATGACTTTTTATGTGATAATCCTCACATACAAACCCACAACATTAACTATAAACAAAGGGTCACTTTATGTAGGTAAGTTCCCCCGTTTTTATCTGTAAAGTCTGTTTATTTTTTCCGTAACCGAGTGTTGATATCATTTTCGAGTTTGTTTATTCTACAATCTCTTATAGCGATACGCGTTACCCCCGATGTCGCCTACTTCAAAATTTTCGATGTTTTGTTATCACTTTCGATGCTTAGGTTATCAATCTTTCGATGCTTACAAACACCGCGGTATCTCGTATCAGATTGTTTACATTACGATCATTAACATTCTGGATTCAGGAATGTCAATACCATTATTCTGTCAATTTATGGCCTGCCTTGTCTAAACTGTTTACGCTTGTATCTGACCTACATTCTTTGTTACGATATTTATAATCTCATAAGCAATCAACTAATTCATGGTCACTTGATTTAAACTTTATATCGACACTTTTAAAAATTATTTAAAAACATGTAGAGTTTATTCGTTACCACTTTTTTTTAATATTTAAATGTATTGTTTATTTATTTATTTATATATTTTTTCGTGTTTATTTAACGGCGCACTGTTCTGATTTTTATTTAATTTTTATTATCACTTCATTTAACATAACGTCCTACTTATTATTATTATTTTTTTTTTTTTTTGCAATAGATTGACCAATAAAAGTTTTTTTTTTTTTTTTAAAACAACTTGTAAAACTCTGATCTCCTGTCACGGCTGTAACTGTGATGAATTGCATTGATCAACAGTGAAAATTAGGAAATATCGTAGCTTCCCACTTTAATTTAAAAAGAAAATATCAATTACTTATAAAACGGACACGTCTACGACATCTATCGGATTAGAGTAAAGTGAATTCATATTTACGGTAGGGATCTATAATTGGACAAGGTGAGACGAGTATTGATGAAAGGATCACAGATGGTATCAACAAATAATCAGAAACAGGGACTCCCCAATATACCTTGGGCCGTGATATATTGACAGCCAATTGAATTGCAGCAAAAGCGATTAAAAACCAATTCAGCCTATCAACGGGAAGAGGGCCGAGCCCATTTTTAGAACAAAGGAACGACCTTTGGACTTGGCAATTAGAGATGTAATTAATGAGTTTGACGTTCCCACCAAACCGAGAGGTGAATAAACTCCATGGGAAAAAATAATCTGTTCAGGGACAAAAGTACGGTGACCCCAAGAAATGTTGTGATTAACCGGTACATTCCAGGGATCAGAAACCCTAGTTCTCGAACGCATTAAAGCATATCAGGTGCGGAAAAAGGGATACACGTAAACAACGATGGAAAAGTTTAAGTGAAAAATTGCATAGCAAGTGAGATGTTAGGGAGATTTTCATCTATAATACGATTGTTTGTGACGACCGGAGATGATCAATTCGAGGGAAAACGTGCTAAAGGAAATGGAAATGTTGAAAAAACAATGGAAAATTATTGTTATCAATTCTAGACGGAGCTAGGATATTACGATGAAAGATTTAGGGAGGAAACGTCAAAAAAAATGAGAGTTTTAAAGAATAGGCGAGGGTACATTTCAGATGTCTAGAGCAGTAACAAGTGTTAGAGAAGAAGATAGAGTGCAGTACGGAGGGGAGTGGAAAATGCTGAAAACATTGCGATAGAAAAACTCAGGAAAAGGAGTCATTTTACGTAATTAAAATGGAGTTTATAGAGTAACATAGTACGCGATTGCAGAAAAAAAATGAGACATTACAATGGTTGTCGATTTCAGATGTATTTTGTTGTGATAAACAAGGAATATTCGAACATGAAAATTGTTTAGATTAGGACGATTAGCCGTTAAAAAGGTAATAAAAATTATCATGGGTCTTATGAAATATTTACATTAAAGAATTCTCATAAAAGTTAACGACACTGAAATAAAAAAGGATTTATTGCCAGGTGGGTACAGGAATTAATGTATACAACTGTCAAGACATATGGTTTATGGGATTTTGCGTAAGAACGGGACGAAATTTGTAAGGCGTTCTCTATGAAGCAATAAAAATGACAGAAATTTAAGGGCCGAAGTGGGGGTATCTCCTATAAAAATGTTAAAAAATGATATATTTATTAATAACAAATAGAAAATGAAATTTTCCAAGAGGCAGCAAACATCAAAAAACGATATGGTTATATCAGGGAAGTACAGGGAAGCGAGGGGAGAGAAGATACGACAGAGAAAAACAAAGGAAATCTTAGATTAACAGTGAATAAAATAAATACGGCTTGAAATATAAAAATCTATAGAGATATGAACAATAACGTAAGAATAAATAAGGAAATTCATGGAAAGAGTGTCGTGAATAAAAGAAAATTCGAGAAAAAAATGGAAAATTCAAATATACGACGTAAATAGAGAAAATTCGGTTTTAAATGGAAAGGTTCATATAGAATACAGAAAAACTCGAGGAAAAATAATAAAATAAAAATGAACAATTTGCGAGAAAGACTTCGACATGAAGATATCTCTGATAGGCGAATTAGGGGACAGATTTGGAACATATGGTAGATGCCGTACGCACGGACATGTTACGAAATAGATGAAAATAGAACTTTAAAATTATTAAATTCAAGCTAATTTTGTATGAACAACAGGACAAAGGAAGTTGGGCCATTAAACATGGATCTTACTAAATCCGGATCTTGTAAGTATGGAAGTACGAGACAGAATTTAATGTATCAAACGCGAAAGGTACTAAGGGACCGCATTCGACAATAATGGGGAGGTTTCAAGAAATTACGAGTTGATAGTAATTAGATTGGTTTATTACAGGAGATTCAGATACGATCTTTTGGACCTGAGAGGGGTATAAAAGTCTAGACAAATGCCAGTTGAGGACAGTCTACGGTCGTGGTCGAAAAGTTTGTAAGTTCGCGGAACGTGACGAAACGGTGGGTGATTTAAAGTTGAAAAATTCTAAGTGATAATTATTTTGATACTTAGAAAAATTTCACATTCTAGTCAGTGATCTACAAAAAAAAATATATATATATTTTGCAGTTAGAATCAGTGAAATAAAAATAAAGCCAACGCATTAATTACTTGTGAAAAATAAAAGTGCTCGTGATAAATACAATTTGTTTTAGTGGAAAATTCGGATTTTATAATCACTTAATATCGTATTTTTAAACTTAGAAATTTCGCGTTTAATATTAGTGCAATAAATAACTGAAGTGATGTGATAATTTAGCGTGAAGAAGTTATAATTAAATACGTGTGTTCAATCTAAGTGAAAGTGTTCTAACAAATAATAAATATTTAAACTAATTATCTTAAATAATAATAATAAAACAAAATAATAGTTTATTAATACATAAAAGTTCGGAGGGATAAAAATTTAATTTAACAACAATTTACCATCTCTAAATTAATCGTGAAGTAACTATCTTTTAAAGTGTTATCTAACCAACGAGTTTTGAGATAAAATACAGTTTAGAACGATAGAGTTCATGCATCATTTTAATTAATTAGATTAAATGAAAAAAAAAAAATTGAAGTCAAAAAGATTTAATTAAATTTAGGAAAATAAAAATTAATTTAGGAAAATTGCAGCAAGGTCACCGTGTATTTCCCGGTCGGAAAAACCTTGGTAGGGGTAAGTCTTTTCCGTTATAAAATTTTACAGATTCCACGGAGAAAGCGGAATGCAGCAAACATTGGTATTTGGATTAATTATTCGACCAAGATATTACTCTCTTAATATGTGATATGTAACTATATTAAAATATTATAAGTATAATAAGTATATTTTATATATTTATATATATATGTATATAAACATATATATATGTAATTTTTGTTCCCAAGAAAAATTTTAATCAAAAAGAAAAACACTTATATAAAAAGAGGAAAAGGGTATCGATTCCTACCTCTGAATTCATCAATAACTATTAAAAGTAGTTATGCGTGATAAATTTACAAATCAATATTTTATATTTAATTTATGTATGTACATATCCATATTATAAATTATTTAATGAGACAAAGTATATATAAATGAATAAATATGTATACGTAATCGGGTATCAGACTAGACAATTGCGCTAAGTACATCATTATCAAACAAAGAAAAATTTTTAGAGTCATCTCACACGTCTCCGGAATGTCTAAAGTAAACATACCTCATACGCTTGAATCTAGGTCACGAGGCCGTCGAGAATGTTTACAAAGCTCAAATTGTTTACAAAATAAGTCGGTCACTGGGACACTAGTTCGAATACAGTAAAAAGAAAAAAAAAAAAAATGACCTTGATTAGTGGATATCGTACTTAGGTATTAACTTCTAGGAACGGGATAAAAATTATTATATTGCGCAATTATTAGGAACAAAGGAAAAAAAAATTAAACACTATCTTTAATTTGAACGTAAAGAGGTATCTACAGACCTAAGCAATTGAAAATTAACAGATTTATTATAGCAGTTCAAAAGGGTGTATTGAAGATTTACATGAAACAGTTGATAAATCACGGGATGGTTCAAAAAGGTGTGTTGAAGATTTACATGAAACAGTTGAAAAATCACGGGATAGCTTAATAAGGGGTAATGAGGATTTACATGATTCAATTGAGAATCACGGGATAGCAAGAATTTATCAAAAGTTGAACATTGGAGGGGAGGGAAAGAAAAAAAAATACAGTTCAACCAACAGAAGGCAGTGGTCGCTTCTATAACAAGGACCATTAATCAAACCATAGAGATGGCGGATCTCTCAAACAAAACCGTCAACAAAACCAAACAAAAGCTTGGAGTTATGGCGAATCTCCAGAACACATCGCCAGATAAGATCTTAATGTACTAGTATGTATTTATATCACCCACTCTTCGTACGTATGTAGTCGGTATCAATCTGAGAATTTCGCAGAATTTGATGAGCGAGATCCGAGCTCGGGATGCGATGCAAGTAGTTTCGTATTGCGAGTTATAAACCTTCCCAAAACGTATGTTTACATATATATCTTTTTATGTACTGTTCATTGAATGAAACGAACTCACTTACAATTAGTGCTTTAGGCCTGTCGGGTCACTCTCGTCTCATTTCTTGAACGTGGAGGGAGGATTCACGACCCGTAACTCCACACAAACCCGTGAGTATATGATTGCATATAGGACGAAACCGGTTCGCCCTAAGTAAATAGTAAACTTTGGAGGAGTAGGAATTTGGAGGTATCTGGGCTCGGGGGAAGACCTGAAGGCAGCGCATGATGGCGAAGGAAGGTTCATTTGGGACGCGATAACTTAGGTATCAATCAATTGAACCGTGCCAAAAGACTGTGCGAATTTTGGGTTGACTCCTGATCACCCTGCTTACTTGATGGAGGCAGGAGCCAAATTTTGCCAGAAAAAGGGTTATTCTGAGTTCGTCAAATATGCAATTAACTAATTACATTAACCTACTAAATCCATCTTTATATGTACCTTATAGCAGCTGAATCTAAACGGAGGGGCGCCCAGCAGATACAAGATACAATCATAATCAAATTTACTAACATTTAACCATTTGAGTTATATTTAATTATCTGTTCAATTAGTCATGTGTAGTTTCGATTAGTATTGCTTATTCATGAATTCATTAGGATGTAGGGAATCATAATAAACGTCAAAGGGAAGTTAGTTCATTTAGAGAAATTACTTAAGGTTAAATTTGCAAGAGAGAGACTAATACAGTTTGAAATTCAACACTCTGTTTAGAATCAAGAGGGTTACCACAAAATTTAAAGTAATTAAAGTCCTATATCATAAATCAAAAAATTACACAACGTTTGATGGAGTTTAATTACAACCTAAATACGAAAATGTTTACGTTCAAAGTCGTAAATAACGTATTTATTAGTTAAGTACATATATCGCTAAAGGTATGTAGTACAAGGGAGCTTTAAGTAGCTTTCTGTAGTTATCAGAGGAAATAAGGGTCCAATTTCATAAAGGCTTGTGTGACGTAGGGGAGGAATTTTCCATCCCTACCACACATATGCAAAGCCTTAAGAATTTAAATATCGATCAGAGCCAGTAAAAAGACAGAACATCACAACTGTCTTGCCGATGAACAGGAGAGTTAAATAAGTATAAAAAATATGAAAAAAGCGAAATATTACGACTGGTGCCAAGTGCCCAGGAGTAAATAAAATACAGACAAATATACGAGAGAAGGAAAAGGACGAAATATTACAAAGTGTCCATAAATATTCACGCACACTCATAAAACTCTTAATATCCACAAATTAACATAAAATAGTATCCAAAAATACCCAAGCACAAACCTAAAATCAAATTAATATCCACAAATTACCGTAAAAACGTATCCATAAATATACACGCATAAAACTCATATATATCCACAAATTACTATTAAAAGGCATACACAAATATCCACGCACAACCCTAAAAATAATAAAATATCGACATATTACCATACAAAGATATCCATAAATATCAATGCACTTTATAAATCTCATTAATATCATCATATGACCATGAAAGGTATCCATTAATATCCACGCACTTCAATAAAACTCGTAAATATCTACAAATTAATGTACAAAAGTATCCATAAATATTCAAGCACATTCATAAAATTCGTAAATATTCACAAATTACCGTTCAAAAAAGTATCCGTAAACATAAACATCCAAGCACTTCCATGAAACTCATAAATATTCACAAAATTACTTTCATAAGGTATCCATAAATATTCACGCACATTCATAAAACTCATAAATATCCACAAATTACAATTCAAAGGTATTCATAAATATCCACACACATCCCTTTTAACAAATAACTATCCACAAATTTCCATACAAAGGTATCTATTAATATCCATGCACTTCTATAAAATTCATAAATTTCTATAAATAATCGTACAAAAGTGTCCATAAATATTCACGCACATTAATAAATCTTATTAATATCCACAAATAACCATCAAAAGGTATCCATGAATATCCTTGCACTTCATTAATTTCTCATTAATAGCCACAAATGACCATAAAAGGTATCCATGAATATCCATGCACTTCAATAAAACTCGTAAATATCCACAAATTACTGTACAAAAGTATCCATAAATATTCAAGCAGATTCATAAAATTCGTAAATGTTCACATCTTTTAAAACAAATAAATATTCACAAATTACCGTAGAAAAAGGTATCGATAAACATAAACATCCAAGGACTTCCATAAATCTCATAAATATCCAGAATTTACCTAAAAAAGGTGTCCATAAACATTCACGCACATCCCTAAAAATAAATAAATATCCACAAATTACCATACAAAAAGGTATCCATAAACATAAACAGCCAAGCACTTCCATAAAATATTCTAAATATCCACATAAACCGTACACAGGTGTCCATGAATATTCACGCACATTCATTAAACTCTAAATATTCACAAATTACCTTAAAAATGTATGTAAAAATAACCACGCACAAATCTCAAAACAAATAAATATCCACAAATTACTGTAAAAGGGTATCCACAAATATTCACGCATAAAACTCGTAACTATCCACAAATTACCGTTGAAAGGTATGCAAAAATATCCACGCCCAAACCTAAAAACAAATAAATAACGTCAAATTACCGAATAAAGGTTTCCATAAACATCCATTAATATCCTTGCACTTCTATGAAACTCATAAATATCCACAAATTACCGTAAAAAGGTATCTATAAATATTCACGCACATTCATAAACTCATAAATTTCTACAACTCTCCATTAAGAAGAATACATGAATATCCATGCACTTCCATGAAACTCATAAAAATCCAGAAATTACCGTAAAAAGGTATATATAAATATCCACATACATCCCTTATAACAAATAACTATCGACAAATTTCCGTACAAAGGTATCCATAAGAATTCACGCACATCCTTAAAAAACAAATAAATATCTACAAATTACCGTACAAAAAGGTGTCCATAAATATTCACGCGCATTTATAAATCTCATAAATATCCACAAATTGCCATAAAAATGTATCCATAAATATCCGCACACATCCCTTATAACAAATAACTATCCACAAATTTCCATACAAAGGTATCTATAAATATCCATGCACTTCTATAAAATTCATAAATATCCACAACTTACCGTACAAAAGTGTCCATAAATATTCACGCACATTCATAAATCTTATTTATATCCACAAATAACCATCAAAAGGTATCCATGAATATCCATGAACTTCCATAAACTCGAAAAGATCCATAAATTTCCTTACAAAGGTTTCCATAAATATTCACGCAAAATAATAAAACTCCTAAATATCCACATTTACCGTACAAAGGTGTCCATAAAAATTTACGCACATTCACAAATCTCTAAATATCCACAAACTAACATAAAATAGTATCCAAAAGTATCCAAGAATTAACCTAAAATCAAATTACTATCCACAAATTACCGTACAAAGATATCCATAAATATGCACGCATAACACTTATAAATATCAAGCAATAAGCATAAAAGACATGCATAAAAGACATGCAAAAATATCCACGCACAACCCTTAAAACAATTAAATATGCACTTCAATAAAACTCGTAAATATCCACAAATTACCGTAAAAAAATTTATCCATAAATACTCAAGCACATTCATAAAACTCATAAATATCCACAAATTACATCACGAAAGGTATCCAAAAACATCCACGCACATCCCTAAATTACCGTACAAAAAGGTATCCATAAACATAAAAATCCAAACACTTTCATGTAACTCATAAATATCCACAAATTACCTTAAAAAGGTGTCCATAAATATTCACGCACTTCTAAAACTCATAAATATCCACAAATTACCATACAAAGGTATCCACAAATATTTATGCACTTCCATAAAACTCAAATATCCACACAGTACCATGAAATATTATTTGGTATATGTAAATGGTATTCATAAACATCCTCGCACATCCCAAATAATAAATTAATATCTTCAAATTACCGTACAAAAAGTTTACCAAAAAACATAAACATCCAAGCACTACTGTAAGACTCCTAAATATTTACATTTACCGTACACAGGTGTCACGCACATAAACCTCTAAATATCCACAAATTAACATAAAATAGTATCCAAAAATACCCAAGCACAAATTAATATCCACAAATTACCGTCAAAAAGTATCCATAAATATACACGCATAAAAGTCATATAAATCCACAAATTACTATTAAAAGGCATACACAAATATCCACGCACAACCCTAAAAACAATAAAATATCGACATATTACCATACAAAGGTATCCATAAATATCAATGCACTTCCACGAAACTCATAAATATCCACAACTTAACGTACAAAAGTGTCCATAAATATTTACGCACCTTCATAAATCTCATTAATATCCACAAATGACCATAAAAGGTATCCATGAATATCCATGCACTTCAATAAAACTCGTAAATATCCACAAAAGTATCCATAAATATTCAAGCACATTCATAAAATTCGTAAATATTTACAAATTACTGTACCAAAAGGTATCCATAAGCATAAACATCCAAGCACTTCCATAAATCTCATAAATATCCACAAATTACCTTAAAAAGGTGTCCATAAATATTCACGCACATTCATAACACTCATAAATTTCCACAAATTGCCATAAAATTGTACCCATAAACATTCACGCACATCCCTAAAAATAAATAAATATCCACAAATTACCATACAAAAAGGTATCCATAAACATAAACATCCAAACAACATAAAATATCCTAAATATCCACATTTACCGTACACAGGTGTCCATGAGTATTCACGCACATTCATTAAACTCTAAATATCCACAAATTACCATAAAAATGTATGTAAAAATACCCACGCACAAACCTCAAAACAATTAAATATCCACAAATTACCGTACAAAGATATCCACAAATATTCACGCATAAAACCACAAAAGTATCCACAAATTACCGTTGAAAGGTTTTTTTAATTTTTTTTTTATTTAATATAGATATATAGTACAGTGGTTTTATATAAATTACATATCGGTACACAAATTTTTTCAAATTGCAATCTCACCAAAGAAGAAACTAGTTCGTGTGCTTGATGAGCGAGTTACACCAATTATAACAGAAATAGAATAACATTATGCAATAGGTAAGTATATAATGGGAACAATTGAAACTTCTGGACTATCTATAAGTGTAGGTGTACATACATGGGATACGGTTACATACTAAAATATTGTGCACTTAAGAGAATTTCGAAAAATCTAAATAAAATAGACATGAATATAGATTGATGATACATACATAGAAAGAAAGAGAAAAACAGGTAATTATTAAGTTAATTATTCCCGATGAAGTGTAGCTTCATTTTGAGTTTCAGTTTATTGATGTCTTTGGTTTTTTTTTTATTTCAATCGGGAGGTTGTTGAAAAACTTTATTCCTAAATAGATATAATTGTTTTGCATTAGTTTGTATTAAATTTTTTTTTTGAAGTTGTCTTAATATCTTTTTGATTGATGGGTTTCAAATTTTTTGATGATATTATCTTTGTAAATTTGGATAATTGCATTTTTCTTGAAGATATTCTCTACTCGAGGCACCGTGAAATCAGTGAAAAGCGTTTCTGTTGGATAAGTGGAGGGTTTCTTTAGGATTACTTTAATGATTAGCTTCTGGATCACTTTGATCGGAGTTAGAATATTGTTGTATGACCCCCCCCCATCCAATAATTCCATATTGAATTGATGACTGGATGCATAGTATTCTCTTTTTAGATTGTTGAGTTTTAAAATATTTCTTAATCTTATGAATATATAAATACATTTTCTGATACGCTTAACCAATTCGCAGATATGGCTCTTCCACTTCATATGTTGTTCTATTATCACTCCGAGATATTTAATTTCTGATACTGATTTCAATGTTGAACAGCCTTGGATACATGTTATTTTATTACATTTGTTATTATGGATAATTATTTTAGTGTTGGGGATTGGTTTTAGTTTGTTGATTGAGAAGTGTATGTAGTATGTTTTGTTAGTATTCAATGAGAGAAGATTTGTGTCAAACCAATGTTTTTAGGTGTTCATGCTATTATTTGCTTGTTCGTTTGCTCTATTCCAGTCGATCCCATTAACTATGATAGCTGTCGTCGGCATATGATATTATGTCTGCGTTAAGTGGTAGTTTAAAAATATCGTTTACATTTTTTTTTATTTTTTTTTTTGCAGAAACAAACAGTACATTATTACATAATGGAAAATAGTTACAAAGTTATAGAATTAATACAATAATTGGTACCAATGACATGTCGCTGTTATCTACTAATATTTTTGTGAGATAAATAATACAATATACCTAAATTAAGTTAGTAACTTATTAAAGGAGAGGGGTGTGTGAGAGTGTTTGTATGTGTGTAAATGCGCGTGAGGGTGTGTGGATGTGTGTTTTATGTGTGCGAATTCAGTGTGCTAAAAATGTTTTTCTTAAATAGAGGGAGGGAATCAAAAATATATCGGTATTTGTAGTTTTTTGAATTGAGTTGAAAATTTGAAGGATGCGGGAAATAGGGGAGTTGGCTGCAGCGTTCGTATTATTACTGGTTGTGTAAAAATGGTTGGTGTGGCGAGTTCTTTTAGATGGGATGTTAAAATTTATTTGGGATAGAAGTTCAGGGCAGTCTATTTCGTTATGTATGATTTTATGGAGAAATGTCATGTCAGCTACCGTTCGCCTGGATTTCAGGGATTGGAGAGTGCAGATGTAATTATTGTTGTATTTATAACCGAGATACTTAATATCTCTATGTTGTTGACGTATTGGGTGTATTTGGGATTCCAGACAGCCCATGCAAATTCCAGTGTACTTCTGACTAGTGAGGAGTAAAGCATTACTAGAGTATATGCATTTCTAAATAATTTACTCAGACGTAGTATAAAACCCAACATTTTGTAAGATCTATCAGTGATTGAATCAATGTGCGTTTTAAATATAAGTTTACTATCTAAATAGACTCCAAAGTCCTTACATTCATTTTTTGAGATCACGGGTTTATCGCAGAGTGAATATGAAAAGTTAATTAGATGCTTGTTTCTAGTAAAGGACATAGTGTGGCATTTAGAAACATTGAGGTCTAAATAATTAGCTGTGCAATAGTTGCAGAGCCTATCTAAGTCACTTTGTAGCTCTTTACAGTCCGATAGAGAGCGAACCGTTTTGTAAATTTTCATATCATCTGCAAACAATAAAAATTTAGAGTATTGGAAACATGAGCCTACGTCGTTTAAGTATATATTAAAGAAGAGCGGACCAAGTTTGGAACCCTGAGGGACACCCGAGGTTACGTTGATTATTTTAGATAAAACTCTATTTATTGAGATAACTTGACTACGATTGCTAATGTATGATTTAATCCATCTAAACAAGTCACCGTGTATTCCAAGACGAGTGAGTTTATTTAACAGAATTGAGTGGATAACGCGGTCGAAGGCCTTTGAGAAGTCGGTGTACATAGCATCGACCTGCACCTTTTCGTCCATATTGCTCTGCAAATAGTTGACAAATAGGGCAAGGCAAATAGTCGGGTAAAGTTGGTCGTAAACGATTTTTTCAAGAATTTTACTTAAGACGGGAAGTTGAGAGATAGGTCTGTAGTTTGTTACGTCATGCTTGTCACCCTTTTTAAAAATGGGATTTATTACGGCAGACTTCCACTTATGAGGAAACGTACCTTTACTTAATGATTTTTTGAAAATTGCACTGACTGGAGGAGTGATATATTTACTACAGTTACGTATGAAGATACCAGGCAAACTATCTAAACCAGGTCCTTTGTTAATGTCAATGGATGATAGATATTTGTAGGTAATGTCGTTATTGATTGTAATTGACGATATAGCTATGTTATTCAGCGGATCAGGTTCATGAACATCAGATGCTAAATTTTGGGTGTGATCAGTGAAGACGGTAGAGAAATAGTCAGCAAATAGATCGGTAATCTCCTTACTATTGTGTGCGATTCTCGAGCCATATGTTAGGTGTTCAGGTATGGAAGGAGATTTTCTTTGCGTTTTGACAAAGCTCCATATTTTTTTTACATTATTTTGTATAGCATGTTCTAAGTGTGAAATATAATTGTGGTATGTGAGAGTAGCGATTTTCTTTTGTCGTTTTCGGAGCAGTGAACAAGTTTGGTAATCAAGGGGGTTCTTGTGGCGTTTCCAGGCTCGAAAGAATTTGAGCTTTTCTTTTGTAATATTGATAAGAGCCGATGAGTACCACGCTGGGAATATGTTTGTTTTCAGAATTTTCTTTGGAACAAAGTTATCAATTAAGGCATCAATGATTAAGTAAAAGCTGTTAACCGCCGTGTTGACGTCTTGTGCGTTTTTGACAGAGCGTCGTTGACTAGGTCATAGTTGACTTTATTGAATAATTTGATCGTTTGTGGCTGAGAAGTAGTTATAGGGGCGTGAATATTAAGTTCAACTATTAGGGATATGTGATGTGTGTCCTCCTGAACCAGAGGGGAGTCGGCAGGAGAGACGCAGACTGTGGTGTTACAGAGCACTAGGTCAAGTGTTCTACCGTGCCTGTTTGGTATGTGGTTGTATTTTTTTAAATCCGAATAAGATAGGCAGTCAAGGAGGGTAGTGGAGTAAAGGTCAGTACCGCGGGGATGATGTGTGGTGTTCCAGCTGATATTAGGCGTGTTGTAATCTCCAATTAAAAGGAAGATATCATTTGGATAGTTTGTGGTTAGATCGGATATTCTGGACGTATGACTGTTGAGAAGAGATAATCGCTGAGTGTTTGATAGCTTTGGACCGACTCCGGGTAAGTACGAACAGCAGATGTGAACATTAAATATACGACGTTTTGGGTCTCTTAGTACTATTGAAATCCAAATGTCCTCAGCTTCCGAGCTCCATGACTCGTGTGAATGTACAGTAAAATTTTTTTTAATACCAATTGCGACACCACCTCCCTTGGTTTTACCCGTGAGGGACGTGTCTTTGTCTTTTCTGTAAACATTGTACCTGGAGTCGAAGAGCTCGTTATCAGATATACTGTCTACTAACCAAGTTTCAGTAATTAAAATTATATCGAGTTCATTTATTAGAACATTGTGATAAAACTCGTTCGTTTTAGTACAAAGGCGACGTGCATTTTGGTAAAAAATTATTATTTTTTCAGACATTGGAGAATGAAGTAAATTACCGAATTATTATTGTCTGCCACGAGTCCACTGGAATATGCATTCGGCGAGTGTATCGCTGGATAATATACTGAATGAGCAAGTGTGTAGGTATGTTTGTTGAACATTTTAGCTGTTGATACCGATAGAATAAATGTATTGTTATGATGTGTTGTGTGCGCTGGAGTAAAGGGTAGGTAATTATGATTTAAAGAAACATAAGTGAAGTGGATAGGAAGGGTTGAAGTTTTTATAGTTATACCAGGTTTGATAATTGCGCAGGGCAAGATATCAGGATTGCAGGAGAGGTTTCGTTCTTTCTTAGGTATATCTTGGAGTTTCGCACCCATAAAAAACTAAAGTTGTTAGCGATTTTAAACTCTTTCGCGGACCGTAATAAATATTTATTTTTTCTTGTGAGATTTTCGTTAATAAATATTTTTCCTCTGACTAAACCTATACTACTGCAGTTGAGTCCCTTCTTCTTTTTGATGGCAGCAATCAATTCGTCCTTCAATTTCTTGCTAGCAAATTTGGCCACAATGTACATAAATTGTACATAAATTATAAATAGTAGGGGGCCAAGGACTGTGCCTTGAGGTATCCCGAAATTACTTGTTAGTGGTAGACTTAGGGAGTTGTTTATCTTGACTACTTGTTGTCGTTCAAATAAATAGCTTTTTATCAATTTTAGAGCTTTATCGTTTATCCCAACATAGTTTAATTTTTTAATAAGTTTATCATGAGAAATACTATCGAAAGCTTTTTTAAGATCTATGAAGATTCCGAGGCATTTCAAAGATTTGTCTAGTGTGTTCTGAATAATGTTCGATAATTTGGCAATCGCATCTTGAGTACTTCTATTTTTCATAAATCCATATTGGTTATCGTGAATTATGTTATTTTTGTTAATAAATGCAGTCAATCTTTTTTTGATGATTTTTTCAAAGATTTTGGCAATGTTTGAAATCAGCGATATTGGACGATAATTTGTCACTTCTTCTGGGTTGCCAGATTTATGGATTGGAGTGATGATGGTTTGTTTATATATCGTTGGAAATATTCCGCTTTGAAGACTAATGTTGATTAAATGTGTTAATGGTTTTGAAATATGTTTTTTGATAGTTTTCAGTGTTTCGACAGTAATTCCGTCGAAACCTGGTGCTGATCTTCCCTTCATGCTTGTAATGATTTGTTCGTTTTCCTGGGCTAAAGTAAGGGGAAAAATGTCAATTTTGTTTAAGATATTGACGTTAATGCGTTAATGCTGACGGTATTTTTTGTATTTGATTTGCAAGGTTTTTGCCTACATTTGCAAAAAAGTTGTTAAATATGTTAGCGGCAGCTGATGGATTTTCTTCGCATCGAATTTTGATATTGTTATGTGTAATACTGTGTATTCCATTTTTTTAATGTTTTTTCTTATCTATGATTTCATTTATAACATGCCAGACTTTTTTTGCATCGTTCTCCGTTGCTTCTAGTTTTCACCGAAAATAGTTTTCTTTTGTGTTTTTTATTAAATACGTAAGTTTGTTTTTGTATGCTTTTAGGTATTTTTTAAGGTTTCGTTTGTAGGTTGTCGAATTAATTGTTTTTATATTGCAGGTATGCAAAAATATCCACGCACAACCCTAAAAACAATTAAATAACGTCAAATTACCGAATAAAGGTTTCCATAAATATCCATTAATATCCTTGCACTTGTAATAAATTGACTCTTACCCCCCCCCTAATTAAATAATAAAACTTTACAAGCTTTATGCTGTTCCTTCTTCCAAGCACATTCGAATTAGGAAAATTTAGAACAAGCTCGGTGTGGACGCTCTCTCCTTGGTCGCGGCACCACTGTAATAAATCCGACCCTTGCTCCTGTAATTAATTAATTTTCCTTTTCTTTTAAAACTTGATTTTATGGTTTCTATCTTTCTACATCGTTCGTAGGCTCTGCAACGAAAGCTCTGTACGTAGAGTTCGTCGCCTCGAATTCGTATTCATAGCTTTGTAGTTCCGTCGCCCACTCTTCTCTCCTCTTCATTCCTTTGGCAGCGCCTCGACACTCCTTTACGTAATACGTTTTAGGTATACGTGGCGAGATGCTCTCAATTAATCAACTTGTAATTAACCCCTTAACGTTGTGTCATTTTTTGCTTTAAAGGTTTGATATGGTTAATACAATTTAATTAATAATTTGTTTGTGGTAAACCCTTGTTCTTTTAGGTATGGCGTGTTACAATTCACTAGGGTCCGATTTACAATGACTGACTCTAGCTAACTTGAAAATAACTAATGCTATCGTTCGTGCAACTTCCTCCCCTACTAACGTCCGTTCTATACTTGTTTGTTGACGACTACTTCTTCTGAATTAACCCGCGTCATCTTCCCTAGTACCTAGTACAAAATATACTTCTATACATTTAATTGGGAAGATCCTACCTTTAGCGTAACGCAGCGTATCCTCTGCTGTTCTTGGGGTGCTAACACATAAAATAATTTGACATTTGTAATCTAGTTACGGATTTTCAATCAAAATTCAATCAAAACAGGCCCGGGATGCACAAATTCTACAGTCACAGTTGTAAGTGAAGTTTGTTAGTTAGTTTTGAGTTTGAGTAGGTATTTTTGGGAGATTATTAGGGATTGACATGAAACAAAATATGTCTTGCTACAATTGGACTCCTCCATTTCCGCAACTGACTTGGTGAGGTTCAATTAAAACCGCCCGGTCAGTCTCCAATTCCAACACCTCCAGAGAATATTTTGATGGTCGCAAGCGACGAATGAAAAATCGACATGTTTTGCTTCCTGTCGGGAAAGGGTTTGGTATGTGTTTCCAGTTCGTAGGGTGATAGTGGGAGTGTTCTCAACCAATGCGCCGCCAAATTATAATGGTGATAATGCTAATGTTGCTTGATGAAATGTCATCTCATATCGCTTGATGTGAGGATCTGCTTCGATTTATGGTGTGGTAGTCGATGTCCGGAAGTATTCAGGATTGCGTGGGTGGCACGAGGTTTTAGATCGTGACATCCTCAAAGCCGAATTGATGATGATGATGATGATGATGATACTGTAGAAGTCTTTCAGCATGTCAATGACTAGAGTTCCGTTCACTCCTATAGCATCGAACATGAACATTAAACCGAAGTGGATTAGACAAGCGGCAATGTCAGGAGGTCGGTGGAGTCGCTCCCTCCTCTGATCTCGTGAAGTTTGAATTTAGTAAAGGTGGATTTTGATGTCATCGACCCTCGCCTCTGCAGTCACACAGCTCCTCAACAGTCCCGTTCTCCGTCCAGCATACCGCCTCGAACCAGTAGAAATGATGCCTATGTTTTCCTAGGCACGTTATAAACATGCGTCAGCCTTCAGCCGCGGTGATCATCGGTACTTGATTTGAATGAAAATACCTCCCCTCGCATGACGAAAACAGGCGTGACGGGGACGGTCCCCCATTTAGCGTCACGGGCATCCGCCCTACGATAGGTGATATCCCAAGCTCATCTCAAATATCAGCTCGAAGAAGGAATGTCAAGCTCGGCTTCCAGGGTGCTGGGTCCAGGAATGAATGGCACCGGGTCGTGAATCCGACTTCCATCCCATCCATTTCCCCTGCTACGCTTTCGTCCAAAGTACATTCCCAACCTGATGCTGGATGATGCCCTAATTCTAATTTTGGGGAAGATTATGAAAATTTATCCGGTTTCCGACAATGAGCCGCCGATCGATTGCTAAAACAACTCTGTATGTCATGTTCTCTTCGTTCCGCTGACAAGGTAACTCCCCACGAGCGTAACCAAAGGGTAGTGAAGCCATCGCGAATTTCGTCACTTCTTTTCCTTCATTACGGAGGTAGCCCGGCCAGATCGTTTTCTCCGTCCTGTATTTAATTGACCTCCCGCGTCAGCGACTCTTATCAGCTGATACCTCTGGAAGGGGCTAAAGAGGGGGGTTGTGGGAGCACGTCCTTTGCCTTCCAGACGTCCCCCAATGCCTTTATGACGATACATGTGATAGCATATACGTCGACATCATAAGACGGCTCCTGCCTCGCCCTCAACTGCTTCAGGGCCGTCCAGAGACACAGGTTTCCAAGCCTCCATCACAAAGGATTCCAATTTAACTGGACCAAGCCTGTAATCATCGCTTGCTTCGCCCCCACATTTGGGAAATAGTGTAGCCCACCAGCAAATCGTTCACTTCGCCCCCGATCATAACTGCATAGGTGTAACCTACATACATGGAATAGGGAAGCTTAACTCAAAAATTACTCCAGCAATCACCAGCTTCAGCGCCGTAACTCGTTCGGTTAAATTTGAAGGAAGGAAATTTGCTAAATAATAATAGCAGAGCGCGTCGCGCGCGATGTCTGAATACCTACTGTTGGTCTCGTTCAATCGCAAATACTAAGGATTTAAGCTAGAATGTAAATTCTGTATAAAATATACCTAACGTAAAGTGCTATGCACACTTCCATGCGCGAGTTTAAACGAAGTCAACAGCTAGCTTATGTAGGTCTTTACATAACAGTTTTCCTGAGATCTCTGAAATTTGAGGTAAAAGGCGTGGGGTTTTATTTATTTTTTTTTTTTTTTTTGGGAATTCTATTGTATACATTTGTTAGTAAACAGTAGCCTCATGCAATGCATCCTTTTTCCAAATCAATATAGCTAGTACGTACAGACCTTGCCTAACAGATATCTTCAATTACTGGTAAATTCTAAAATAGTTTTGAGAATAGGTATTCCTAATGTAATGTAATTTATTATATCCAAATAGACCCCTAACCTAGTATTTCTGAAGTAATGTCTCGCAACACAATCGTAAGATACATAAATACCTCTTGTCCGTTAAAATTAACAAAACATCGCCAAAAGACCTTCTCCCCTTACAATCTTTGCACCTCGGCGACACCATTATGGTTATTGGTTTGAAAACTTCTTTAGCACCGTTGTGATTTGAAACTAGATGAAACGAAACGTGCGACACTAACCACATCCATAGGATTTGTCCTGCGAGAGAATGAGGTACTTTAATCGGTCTCCTCTTTGTGAAGTGCTTCGTAGCCTTCCCACTCCTGTCTCCTTGGGTTTTCTGAAGGTTTCACTCCTACCGCGTGTAAACTACACCACTGTAAATTCTTTGTTTCTAAAATGCTGACAGCTGGTTTTTTTTTTAATGAAACTTCTTTAACACCGTTGTGATTTGAAACTCGATGAAACGGAAACGAGGGACACTAAACACATCCATAGGATTTGTCCTGCGAGAGAATGAGGTACTTTAATCGGTCTCCTCTTTGTGAGGTGCTTCGTAGCCTCCCCACTCCTGTCTCCTTGAGTTTTCTGAAGGTTTCACTCCTACCGCATGTAAACTGCACAACTGTAGTTTTTTTGTTTCTAAAATGCTGATAGCTATTTTTTTTTTTTTGAAACTTCTTTAACACCGTCGTGATTTCAAACTAGATGAAACGAAACGTGCGACATTAAACACAGCTATAGAATTTATCCTGAGAGAGAATGAGATACTATAATCGGTCTCCTCTTTGTGAGGTGCTTCGTAGCCTCCCCACTCCTGTCTCCTTGGGTTTTCTGAAGGTTTCACTTCTACCGCGTGTAAACTACACCACTGTAAATTCTTTGTTTCTAAAATGCAGACAGCTGTTTTTTTTTGTTTTTATGAAAACTTCTTTAACACCGTTGTGATTTGAATCTAGATGAAACGGAAACGTGCGACACTAAACACATTTATAGAATTTATCCTGCGAGAGAATGAGATACTCTAATCGGTCTCCTCTTTGTGAGGTGCTTCGTAGCCTCCCCACTCCTGTCTCCTTGGGTTTTCTGAAGGTTTCACTACTACCGCATGTAACCCGCACAGCTGTAATTTTTTTGTTTCTTTTTTCGCAAGGCCCGTACTAAATACGTAATGTAATTTTTTTCAAACTTACCAAATCCTCCATGCTGCACAACACACTGAGAGCACTCTTGAAAACACAAGCCATTCCCACAAACCGTCATGCAACTACTCATTTCAAAACCAACTCTCGCGCCTAGGTTCAAATAGAATCTCCGTCTCATGACCTTTCCCATTTATAAAACTCAATTTTCTGAATAAATTCTGCCAATAAACGAACTATCTCCGGTTCACCCGCACCGAACTAACTACTGTTATTATCCCCTGTATAACCGCAAATTGACCGTCCTCCTCCGCGAACTTTTCCTGACTCTCTAAAAATCCGTCCGTCCCCGAGGTCGAATCTACCCTGACTCTCCTTTTTAAAATTTATCCCTTTAAATTTTGTCAATAAATTAATTATTTTCCGTTTACACGTCCGAACTACTGTTATTATTCCCTGTATACCCGCAAAATGACCGTCTTCCTCCGCGAACTTTTCCTGACTGTCTTAATCCGTCTGTTCCCGAGACCGAACCTACCCTGCCTGTCTTTATTTTGAATTTAATTTTCCCTTTAAATTTTGTCAATAAGTGAATTATTTTCCGTCTACACTTCCGAACTACTGTTATTATTCCCTGTATAACCGCGACTCTGAAACACGTCCGTTTTCGAGACCAAAATTACCCTGACTGTCCTAATCCGTCTGTTCCCGGGACCGAAACTACCCTCACTCTCTTTATTTAAAATTTGATTTCCTTTGAATTTTGTCAATAAGTGACTTATTTTCCGTTTACACGTCCGAACTACTGTTATTATTCCCTGTATAACCGCGACTCTCCACGTCCGTCTTCGAGACCGAAACTACCCTGACTGTCTTTTTTTTAAATTTGATTTCATTTCTCTTCCTTCCCTGCCCGTGTGTGCGGTCCAAATCCCCTTTTTTTATTATCTCATGGCGATATTTTTAACTTAATGACCGAACTTGTCAAATTTAATCACCATTTTCGAAGAATTCTGACGTTGTTACATGTTTTTTAGTTTTTTGTTGCAGTTTCAGACCTTCAAAATAGTACTTAATTATCATGTACTTGAAAAGCTAGAACACTTTCTAAAACAGAGCCGGGTGACATACCTAATGGTCTCGACCCTCACATGTGGCACTGTTTTGTAAGAAATGTTACATTATTTCGTCTATTGTTTTGTGGCTTTTGCTGGGGTCGTCTCTGTGCAGACCCATAAATCAGCCCCGTAGATACTTGTGTTTCAGAAATTATTTCAGCGCTCTTACAAAATGGCTCCATACAAATTATCCACGTATTATTATTATTAAGGCGAGTTCATCACAGTCTCCCCTTTATGAAACAAAATATTTGTTGTAGGTGTAATCACGAACTACAGCCACATATTTTGTTACAGAACTCTAGCAGTAGTCAGCCCGTTTGGACTCGCCTCAAATCCTTTTAATTTTTTTTTTTGTTTCCAAAATTATTATGACAAATATTTCCCAATCCGGCCCTGTCTTGTACACCGTCGTCCTTCCTTCTTATTGCTCTACTCCACCGACCTTGCGTAGTATTTTTTTGTTGTTGTCGAAACTACGGTCAATGTTCCTTGCGTCGCCCCCCCATACTTCCAGGAATTTGTCTCGGCCCCGCGGCCCAAATCACAACTGCGTCATAATTTCTTTTCACTGCCCCCTGTTGCAAATCTCACATCTCCCTGTATTTAATTTACAATGTGCAACTCGATTTGATTATCCGCGTTTTCTTGTTTTCTTTTAAATTATTCCGCAGACGGTGCCCGACCCTTGCAGAACATTGTAATTTAACCAATTTATCGCGTTTTCTTTTTTTCTATAAATATTTTTACTACTCGTTCGTCTTACGGATGGAAAGGCACACCCCTATGTAAGACTACTCCTTCTTGCTAATTTATCCTTTCAAGATTATTTTATTGGAGACGCACCCGCCCGCGTCGTCCCGATGGCCTCCTACCTTTGTGACCGAAGCCTCTCGTATATATCCAGCAAAGTGCGTTAGCATCGTCTTGCCACCGTTCGGTTCCCAGGCCGCATCTGACAACTTTCTCCTGAGTTTATTTTGGCAGACCTCGCCCCAATAATTCGCCAAGAAGTCCCTCTCGAAATCTTCAATCGTCTTCCACCTGCTACAGTAGATTTTCGACCCTCGCCTCTCCCTTGAGACTCTCTCGGGCCACCATGAACTTGTCCGTCCGCCTCGATTTCCTTGTATACTCCCGCAGGTCCTCCAGGAATGAAATCGAATGCTGATTCCCTCCTTTAAAAGCGGCTTCTCCTGCGCCGGGAGCAACTCTACAATCTGGCGCCGATTCCCCGATCCCAGGAGCACTTCCGCCTCTCCCGCTTCCGGTCTCGTCCCTCGCACTTCTAGCTGCCTCACAATGGAATGTATCTTCTCCACCGGCGGTCCTAGCGCGTTTCGAATGCTGCTGGTCACCTGCCCCAAGCTCACCTGCAACGACGTCTCTCCTACAGTCTCAACTGCGGCGGTGACCTCCTCTCTCGCCGAAGGCCGCCCACGTCTTTTCCCTCTAGACACTGATCCTTCCATGATTGATTATTATCACTTGAACTCACTAACGCTTTAATTCTCTTACTAACTTCTCACCACTAGCACTTTAAATTCAAAGAGTAAATGTATTTTTTTTTGTTCGTATCACTATTATTATCTCGTTTCTTTTAAATTATCCTGTTGAACTTATTTCGTTTAAACCCTGTAAACATTGTTTAAATCACTGTTTTTTTTATTCAAACCGTCACTCCCCTATTTTTTTCGAACGATCTATATGAATGCTTTTTTTTTCATTTGTTAATAAACCATTAGGTATCGTAATGCACCGCAAAACGACGTCACTAAATTATCCAATTATTATTATTATCCGACACCCGGTTTAATGACCTATCTTCTCAAGCTGAGTGTTTACTTAATGTTTCTTTTATGATCTCCCCTCAAAATGAAACTGACCTTTTTTCTGCTATTGTCCTCATCCCCAAGCCGAACTGTCCCATAGCCCATAGCAATTACAACCGCATTCCTACGTCAAAACAATGCCAGCCACCCGTCAGTATTATTGTCCGGTGAAACCTTTTTTTTTTTCGCATTCTTGTAGTTCTCGTCCGCTGTTATCTCTTATCTGATTTTAAGAGGCGACATGGTGAGGTTTCGCTTAACATCTTAACTCACACGATGTATGGTATTTTTCCTTCAAAGCCGAACATTTAACATAAGGCCCCTTCCCAGACGGCGTGTTCTCCCTTAAACTAGTGCTTTCGGTTTTAAATAATGGATTGCAACCGGCAAGCGCCTCGAAGGTCCAGTGTATTTTTTTCATAACATCCTGTTATTATACGAGTGTGACCGACCTTTCGTTTTGTGTGTTTGTTCTATTCACACATAGCGGTCAGTGTTTATCTTAATTTTTTGCTACGGTTGTCTTAAATTTTACAATTACTGGGGCACAGTATCACCCTAAATGTAGTTTTTAACTGATTAAGAAATGCCAACTGTCTGCAGTAATCATTTTATTCCCAAAGATTCATACGTTTAAGCAAGTAATTATTAGTGTTGTCCTTTTAACCTCGTGCATAATTTAAATAAAACATTTTGTATACGTTTATTCTGTAAGCCGGGTTACATGACGCCTGAATAGCCCAACTACCTACTTCTTTTGTTTTTTTTTTTCAACTACGCCATATACTATCTTCCGTATCAAAACTTGAATATTTACAACCTATTTATATTTTTTTTTCTTCGGTAACTAGAGCTACTCGATATTTGCCTGATCGTATTGTTATTATTTTAACTAATCGACCGGCCTAAACCCGAATTCTACAACCGTTCAAACCTAATTGAAGGTTGACTAACTTCAATATTCTCACCACGGTGAATTGATATTGAATGTACTTTATTGTAGGACTATCTCCCCTAATAATGTAACACCCTTTCTCCCTGTTTCTTATCGAAGGTTGGATACCATTAACTATTCTTGGTCAATTTTGTTCAAATATTTATTGACATACGGCGCGTCTCCCCTGATAATATGATACCTTTATCCGGTGGCTTATTGAAGGTTGGATATCATCAGCCTACCCTTCCTATTTTTATCTGGTGAAGCTAATGTAGACGCTACTGAACTAACTATTCTTGATTAATTTTGTTCAATTTTTTTTTTCTTTGACCTGCTGCGCGTCTCCCCTAATAATATGATACGTTTATCCGGTGTTCTTATTGAAGGTTGGATATCATCAGCCTACCCTTCCTATTTTTATCTGGTTAAGCTAATGTAAACGATATTGAACTAACTACTCTTGGTTAATTTTGTTCAAAAAAAATTTCTTCTTTGACCTGCGGCGCGTCTCCCCTAATAATATGATACCTTTATCCGGTGGCTTATCGAAGGTTGAATATCATCAGCCTACCCTTCCTATTTTTATCTGGTTAAGCTAATGTAAACATTATTGTTTCAAATTCCTCTGCTAACCATCTATTATTGTCCTAGTAATTACTTTGTATTTTTTTTATTGTTGTTTTCAGTCATTTTTGATGACAACCGAACCGTCATACCTACTGTATTCTTTTTTTTTTCTATTCTTGTGAATGTCATTGTATAAAACCCCAGCAAAATGCAACACTTTTTAAAACCATACCTCCTGGTCACTTAGCAAAACTGTAATAAATTGACTCTTACCCCCCCCTAATTAAATAATAAAACTTTACAAGCTTTATGCTGTTCCTTCTTCCAAGCACATTCGAATTAGGAAAATTTAGAACAAGCTCGGTGTGGACGCTCTGTCCTTGGTCGCGGCACCACTGTAATAAATCCGACCCTTGCTCCTGTAATTAATTAATTTTCCTTTTCTTTTAAAACTTGATTTTATGGTTTCTATCTTTCTACATCGTTCGTAGGCTCTGCAACGAAAGCTCTGTACGTAGAGTTCGTCGCCTCGAATTCGTATTCGTAGCTTTGTAGTTCCGTCGCCCACTCTTCTCTCCTCTTCATTCCTTTGGCAGCGCCTCGACACCCCTTTACGTAATACGTTTTAGGTATACGTGGCGAGATGCTCTCAATTAATCAACTTGTAATTAACCCCTTAACGTTGTGTCATTTTTTGCTTTAAAGGTTTGATATGGTTAATACAATTTAATTAATAATTTGTTTGTGGTAAACCCTTGTTCTTTTAGGTATGGCGTGTTACAATTCACTAGGGTCCGATTTACAATGACTGACTCTAGCTAACTTGAAAATAACTAATGCTATCGTTCGTGCAACTTCCTCCCCTACTAACGTCCGTTCTATACTTGTTTGTTGACGACTACTTCTTCTGAATTAACCCGCGTCATCTTCCCTAGTACCTAGTACAAAATATACTTCTATACATTTAATTGGGAAGATCCTACCTTTAGCGTAACGCAGCGTATCCTCTGCTGTTCTTGGGGTGCTAACACATAAAATAATTTGACATTTGTAATCTAGTTACGGATTTTCAATCAAAATTCAATCAAAACAGGCCCGGGATGCACAAATTCTACAGTCACAGTTGTAAGTGAAGTTTGTTAGTTAGTTTTGAGTTTGAGTAGGTATTTTTGGGAGATTATTAGGGATTGACATGAAACAAAATATGTCTTGCTACAATTGGACTCCTCCATTTCCGCAACTGACTTGGTGAGGTTCAATTAAAACCGCCCGGTCAGTCTCCAATTCCAACACCTCCAGAGAATATTTTGATGGTCGCAAGCGACGAATGAAAAATCGACATGTTTTGCTTCCTGTCGGGAAAGGGTTTGGTATGTGTTTCCAGTTCGTAGGGTGATAGTGGGAGTGTTCTCAACCAATGCGCCGCCAAATTATAATGGTGATAATGCTAATGTTGCTTGATGAAATGTCATCTCATATCGCTTGATGTGAGGATCTGCTTCGATTTATGGTGTGGTAGTCGATGTCCGGAAGTATTCAGGATTGCGTGGGTGGCACGAGGTTTTAGATCGTGACATCCTCAAAGCCGATTTGATGATGATGATGATGATGATGATACTGTAGAAGTCTTTCAGCATGTCAATGACTAGAGTTCCGTTCACTCCTATAGCATCGAACATGAACATTAAACCGAAGTGGATTAGACAAGCGGCAATGTCAGGAGGTCGGTGGAGCCGCTCCCTCCTCTGATCTCGTGAAGTTTGAATTTAGTAAAGGTGGATTTTGATGTCATCGACCCTCGCCTCTGCAGTCACACAGCTCCTCAACAGTCCCGTTCTCCGTCCAGCATACCGCCTCGAACCAGTAGAAATGATGCCTATGTTTTCCTAGGCACGTTATAAACATGCGTCAGCCTTCAGCCGCGGTGATCATCGGTACTTGATTTGAATGAAAATACCTCCCCTCGCATGACGGAAACAGGCGTGACGGGGACGGTCCCCCATTTAGCGTCACGGGCATCCGCCCTACGATAGGTGATATCCCAAGCTCATCTCAAATATCAGCTCGAAGAAGGAATGTCAAGCTCGGCTTCCAGGGTGCTGGGTCCAGGAATGAATGGCACCGGGTCGTGAATCCGACTTCCATCCCATCCATTTCCCCTGCTTCGCTTTCGTTCAAAGTACATTCCCAACCTGATGCTGGATGATGCCCTAATTCTAATTTTGGGGAAGATTATGAAAATTTATCCGGTTTCCGACAATGAGCCGCCGATCGATTGCTAAAACAACTCTGTATGTCATGTTCTCTTCGTTCCGCTGACAAGGTAACTCCCCACGAGCGTAACCAAAGGGTAGTGAAGCCATCGCGAATTTCGTCACTTCTTTTCCTTCATTACGGAGGTAGCCCGGCCAGATCGTTTTCTCCGTCCTGTATTTAATTGACCTCCCGCGTCAGCGACTCTTATCAGCTGATACCTCTGGAGGGGGCTAAAGAGGGGGGTTGTGGGAGCACGTCCTTTGC
Source organism: Limnephilus rhombicus (assembly GCA_929108145.2). Lineage (NCBI taxonomy): Eukaryota > Metazoa > Arthropoda > Insecta > Trichoptera > Limnephilidae > Limnephilus > Limnephilus rhombicus. The sequence goes on from OV815283.1 coordinate 45,832,447, forward strand.
CTTCCAGACGTCCCCCAATGCCTTTATGACGATACATGTGATAGCATATACGTCGACATCATGAGACGGCTCCTGCCTCGCCCTCAACTGCTTCAGGGCCGTCCAGAGACACAGGTTTCCAAGCCTCCATCACAAAGGATTCCAATTTAACTGGACCAAGCCTGTAATCATCGCTTGCTTCGCCCCCACATTTGGGAAATAGTGTAGCCCACCAGCAAATCGTTCACTTCGCCTCCGATCATAATTGCATAGGTGTAACCTACATACATGGAATAGGGAAGCTTAACTCAAAAATTACTCCAGCAATCACCAGCTTCAGCGCCGTAACTCGTTCGGTTAAATTTGAAGGAAGGAAATTTGCTAAATAATAATAGCAGAGCGCGTCGCGCGCGATGTCTGAATACCTACTGTTGGTCTCGTTCAATCGCAAATACTAAGGATTTAAGCTAGAATGTAAATTCTGTATAAAATATACCTAACGTAAAGTGCTATGCACACTTCCATGCGCGAGTTTAAACGAAGTCAACAGCTAGCTTATGTAGGTCTTTACATAACAGTTTTCCTGAGATCTCTGAAATTTGAGGTAAAAGGCGTGGAGTTTTTTTTTTTTTTTTTTTTGGGAATTCTATTGTATACATTTGTTAGTAAACAGTAGCCTCATGCAATGCATCCTTTTTCCAAATCAATATAGCTAGTACGTACAGACCTTGCCTAACAGATATCTTCAATTACTGGTAAATTCTAAAATGGTTTTGAGAATAGGTATTCCTAATGTAATGTAATTTATTATATCCAAATAGACCCCTAACCTAGTATTTCTGAAGTAATGTCTCGCAACACAATCGTAAGATACATAAATACCTCTTGTCCGTTAAAATTAACAAAACATCGCCAAAAGACCTTCTCCCCTTACAATCTTTGCACCTCGGCGACACCATTATGGTTATTGGTTTGAAAACTTCTTTAGCACCGTTGTGATTTGAAACTAGATGAAACGAAACGTGCGACACTAACCACATCCATAGGATTTGTCCTGCGAGAGAATGAGGTACTTTAATCGGTCTCCTCTTTGTGAAGTGCTTCGTAGCCTTCCCACTCCTGTCTCCTTGGGTTTTCGGAAGGTTTCACTCCTACCGCGTGTAAACTACACCACTGTAAATTCTTTGTTTCTAAAATGCTGACAGCTGGTTTTTTTTTTAATGAAACTTCTTTAACACCGTTGTGATTTGAAACTCGATGAAACGGAAACGAGGGACACTAAACACATCCATAGGATTTGTCCTGCGAGAGAATGAGGTACTTTAATCGGTCTCCTCTTTGTGAGGTGCTTCGTAGCCTCCCCACTCCTGTCTCCTTGAGTTTTCTGAAGGTTTCACTCCTACCGCATGTAAACTGCACAACTGTAATTTTTTTGTTTCTAAAATGCTGACAGCTATTTTTTTTTTTTTGAAACTTCTTTAACACCGTCGTGATTTCAAACTAGATGAAACGAAACGTGCGACATTAAACACAGCTATAGAATTTATCCTGAGAGAGAATGAGATACTATAATCGGTCTCCTCTTTGTGAGGTGCTTCGTAGCCTCCCCACTCCTGTCTCCTTGGGTTTTCTGAAGGTTTCACTTCTACCGCGTGTAAACTACACCACTGTAAATTCTTTGTTTCTAAAATGCAGACAGCTGTTTTTTTTTGTTTTTATGAAAACTTCTTTAACACCGTTGTGATTTGAATCTAGATGAAACGGAAACGTGCGACACTAAACACATTTATAGAATTTATCCTGCGAGAGAATGAGATACTCTAATCGGTCTCCTCTTTGTGAGGTGCTTCGTAGCCTCCCCACTCCTGTCTCCTTGGGTTTTCTGAAGGTTTCACTACTACCGCATGTAACCCGCACAGCTGTAATTTTTTTGTTTCTTTTTTCGCAAGGCCCGTACTAAATACGTAATGTAATTTTTTTCAAACTTACCAAATCCTCCATGCTGCACAACACACTGAGAGCACTCTTGAAAACACAAGCCATTCCCACAAACCGTCATGCAACTACTCATTTCAAAACCAACTCTCGCGCCTAGGTTCAAATAGAATCTCCGTCTCATGACCTTTCCCATTTATAAAACTCAATTTTCTGAATAAATTCTGCCAATAAACGAACTATCTCCGGTTCACCCGCACCGAACTAACTACTGTTATTATCCCCTGTATAACCGCAAATTGACCGTCCTCCTCCGCGAACTTTTCCTGACTCTCTAAAAATCCGTCCGTCCCCGAGGTCGAATCTACCCTGACTCTCCTTTTTAAAATTTATCCCTTTAAATTTTGTCAATAAATTAATTATTTTCCGTTTACACGTCCGAACTACTGTTATTATTCCCTGTATACCCGCAAAATGACCGTCTTCCTCCGCGAACTTTTCCTGACTGTCTTAATCCGTCTGTTCCCGAGACCGAACCTACCCTGACTGTCTTTATTTTGAATTTAATTTTCCCTTTAAATTTTGTCAATAAGTGAATTATTTTCCGTCTACACTTCCGAACTACTGTTATTATTCCCTGTATAACCGCGACTCTGAAACACGTCCGTTTTCGAGACCAAAATTACCCTGACTGTCCTAATCCGTCTGTTCCCGGGACCGAAACTACCCTCACTCTCTTTATTTAAAATTTGATTTCCTTTGAATTTTGTCAATAAGTGACTTATTTTCCGTTTACACGTCCGAACTACTGTTATTATTCCCTGTATAACCGCGACTCTCCACGTCCGTCTTCGAGACCGAAACTACCCTGACTGTCTTTTTTTTAAATTTGATTTCATTTCTCTTCCTTCCCTGCCCGTGTGTGCGGTCCAAATCCCCTTTTTTTATTATCTCATGGCGATATTTTTAACTTAATGACCGAACTTGTCAAATTTAATCACCATTTTCGAAGAATTCTGACGTTGTTACATGTTTTTTAGTTTTTTGTTGCAGTTTCAGACCTTCAAAATAGTACTTAATTATCATGTACTTGAAAAGCTAGAACACTTTCTAAAACAGAGCCGGGTGACATACCTAATGGTCTCGACCCTCACATGTGGCACTGTTTTGTAAGAAATGTTACATTATTTCGTCTATTTTTTTGTGGCTTTTGCTGGGGTCGTCTCTGTGCAGACCCATAAATCAGCCCCGTAGATACTTGTGTTTCAGAAATTATTTCAGCGCTCTTACAAAATGGCTCCATACAAATTATCCACGTATTATTATTATTAAGGCGAGTTCATCACACACTTATATGAAACTCATATATATCCATGAATTACCGTAAAAAAGTATCTATAAATATTCATGCACATTCATAAACTCATAAATTTCTACAAATATCCATTAAAAAGAATACATGAATATCCATGCACTTCCATGACACTCATAAAAATCCAGAAATTACCGTTAAAAGTATACATAAATATCCACACACATCCCTTATAACAAATAACTATCCACAAATTTCCTTACAAAGGTATCTATAAACATCCACGCATATCCTTAAAAAACAAATAAAAATCTACAAATTACCGTTAAAAAAGGTGTCCATAAATATTCACGCGCATTTATAAATCTCATAAATATCCAAAATTGCCATAAAAAGGTATCCATAAATATCCACACACATTCCTAATCCTGATGATGTGAACATTGTTCACGAAACATGTTGATTGTATGTAAATTAAAGTGAAGTAAATAATGTTATTTGTCTTTTTATTAAAACAAATAAATATTCACAAATTACCATACAAAGGCATCCACAAATTTCCTTGCACTTCCATAAATTTCCTAAATATCCACAAATTTCAGAAAACAGTTGTCTATTAATAGTCACGCACATTCATTAAACTCTAAATATCCACAAATTACCATATAAACGTATCCATAAATACCCACGCACATCCCTAAAAATAATTTTATATCTAAAAATTACCGTACAAAAGGTGTCCATAAATATTCACGCGCATTCATAAAACTCATAATTATCCACAAATTACCATAAAAAGTATTCGTGAATATCCATGCACTTCCATAAAACTCATAAATTCACACAAAGTACCATTAAAAGGTATCCATTAATCTGTAGCGTTATGGCAAAACTTGATATGTCCGATTTTTTGGCAAAATCAGATTATGGGCTTGATATGTAATTTAGTAACATTTCTTTAAGTTGGCAGAAGTTGGTATGTCTGTGGTGAAGGTAAAACCGTTAAAAATGAAATTGAATTATATAATATGTCAGCTGCGGTACTAATTAGATACGGCAGAACTTGACATGTTACATATTAAGTTCGAGGATCTCTGACTATGTGTAGGCATTTGGTGATATGTCACAATTTTTTATTTAATAAAAAATATTTTTTAATGTAATCAAATTTTTTAAAGTAAAATGAATAAAACTTTGATTTATTTTACTGTTTTAGAAAAATAAAGTAATTTCTTATTTTTATGCATTGCTTGATATGTCCATTTACTTTGTGTTTTTGGGTTAGCAAAACATGATATGTCTACTGTTTTGAAGACGACGATTAAAAAAAGGTATTCACTAAACAATTAGCTAATACCGGTTAAACTATATTAATAATATCATTGCACATGTAATGTAGTAATTTGAAAAAAACATTGACAATTCACTTAGAAAATTTCAAGAATTTAGGGGGCCTTTCAAACTTTCAAAATCCTCTACTGAAAAATTAGGCAAGATTAACATATCAAGTTTGGCCATACCGCTACAGAAATATTCTCGCATATTATTAAAAACAAATAAATATTCACAAATTATCATACAAAAAGGCAAGGGCGTCGCCAAGGTGGGCAGGGAGGGGCAGCTGCCCCCCCCCTAGAGATTCTAAACAAAATGCCGAATGCAATGCAACTAAAATCCTACAACGTTCCGTGCACAACGTGTACGGTAGAGCGATCGTTTAAACTCGTCGTGAACCCAATATGTTGGTAAATAATACTAGGACACTTACCTATATCTTTAAAGAACTCAGACATATACTAGACAAAGAAAAATTGAAGATGGTTTATTTTGCAATAATCCAGTCTATGCCTTCTTATAATATAGTGTGCTGGGGATCCTGTCAAAAGACTTATATTGAACCACTTAATATTGCACAAAAACTGATTCTTAAAGTAATGTTCAAGAAAAAAATTAGATATCACACACATTTACTTTATAAGGAATGTAATATCATGAATGTTAAACAGCTATATATTACACAATGTAATATCATGAATGTAATATCATGAATGTTAAACAGCTATATGAATGTAATATCATGAATGTTAAACAGCTATATATTACACAAACGCTTTGTAGTTTTTTTTAATAATATTGATATTTCAGAAAGAACACAGCAAATTCGAACTACTAGAGTTGGCTTGGTCTAAACTTTAGGGTAATTCAAACTAAATCTTCTTTTGGTCAAAGAAATTATTTTTATCAGGCTCCACTCATATTTAATGGCCTTCCAGAACACATTAAGTCATCTAATTCCTTCAGCGTTTTTAAAAAGACTGTTAAAGTATTTGTGTTAGCCGAAGTTTACCATCTTTCTCTTTCCAAATTAATAACATAATATATTAGTTATATATATATTTCTCATCTTAATTCTTTTAAAATAAATAAATGTATATAAAAATCAAATCACAACATTATGGTCACCCTACATGTTAACATTGTAATGTACTATCGCCTTCAGCTTATCAAGTATTAATCATAATCTGTAAGAAACATGCAACAATATTGTTCTTCAATAACTACATATATTATTTTTATGTTATTTTATTAAATTGTAGAGTTGTTAACCTCAACACAGGCTTGACCTAGTGAGGTTACAAACTGAATTGTAAACATTAGACCTAGAAAAAAAAATAAACATCCAAGCACTTCCATAAAACTCACAAATATCCACAAATTACCTTAAAAGGTGTCCATAATATTCACGCACAAAGGTATCCATAAATATTCATGCACATTCATAAAAATCATAAATATCCACAAATTACGATAAAAGATATCCATAAATATTCACACATATCCCTAAAAACAAGTAAATATTCACAAATTACCATACAAAGGAAACCACAAATGTGCATGGGTTGCACTTCCATAAAACTCCAAAATATCCACAAATTACCGTACACAGGTGTCCATAAATATTCACGCACTTTTTTTTTGAATTAGGCATTTCACCCTAAAAAGAGTGCTTTGTGCCTAAAAAGTTAAGGAAGATAGTTACAATTCTGAGGATAATAGGACAAATCAAATATTGAAGTCTATCAAGTCTATGAACTTGGATAAAACTGAAAATACGCGAGAATTGTTGAGAGATATCAAATACGGAATACTGATGGGAGAATGGTGGGTGATTTTAATGAGCAAACGATATATGCTTTTGAAGGAAGAATGTTTTTTTCCAATTAAAAAAACATTGTCAAGAGACATTGTAAAAAAGATATTACAATTAAAAAAGACGTTGTCTTTCACACCGCACTGGCGGAGTGGACTATCGAGGACTCAAATTTTATACAAATGCGCTGCAATAGAGCATTGACCAATTCTCATTCTCGAAATACAGGAAATAAATCTTTTGGATTTTTTTTTTGCCCTGGAACCAAGGTTTACTTGGAATGTGATTTTGAATTCTAACATAGAAACATCATGCTGGAATTCAAAATCACGAGACATGAACAGAGAAGATGTCAAAGATTGTAATTTTAAAATATAAATGAATAGAACCAGAGATTGTTCCAAGTTTAGCGAGAGAATCGGCTTTCTCATTACCCTCAATTCCTAGATGACTAGAGACACAAACCATTATTGTCTCAAACTTTGATCCGTTTAGAGAATGAGGATGTTTTTAATGTTACAAATAAGGTAGTCTTCTGGATATCGAACGATATTTGAAGATTTTTTAATACTGCACTAAAAGAGTCAGTGCACAACAAGGCTCGACGAATATTGAGAAGCTGGATTTGAATTAAAGCTTGTTCAATAGCGAAGCATTCTGCATTAAATGTAGAAATTTCTTTAGGCAAATCATAAGACAGATTTAAATTGAATTCAGGAACATATACAGACGCGCCACAACTTTGAAATCGGAATTGGATCCATCAGCGTAAATGAGGGAAAACCCAGGAAACTTTGATGGTGTAAAATGTTCATCAACATTTTGGAACTTATTAGAGGAGGTTAAAATGTTCGCCCGAAAAACAGAAGTTGTAACATTGGGGATAAAATTGATAGTGTTAAACGGGATACTGAAAATGGGAAGGATTGGATCTTCTAGTAGATTTTGGAGAGAACAGAGATCTGCATAAAATAAAACGTTTTACTAGGAGAGGGCATCGATTTTTATCTGTCAATCTTTTGTTGACATTTAAATTATTATACAAATGTTCGCGATTTTGTCGTAAAGGTTGACAAGATAAAGATAGAGATTTGCAAATATATTTATCAGCATATATTTGTCTTCTCAAAAATAAAGGTGGATCTACACATTCCGTCTGAAGGGAATTAATTGGAAAAGATTTCATCGCTCCAATAATCAATCTACGCGTACAAAGGTATTTATGGATACCTTTTTACGGTAATTTTTGAATATTTATGAGTTTCATTTAAGTGCATGAATATTTATGGACACCTTTTTACGGAAATTTGTGGATATTTAGGAGTTTTACGGAAGTGCATGGATATTTGAGGATACTTTTATAATGGTAATTTGTGGATATTTGTGAGTTTTATGAATGCGCGTGAATATTTTTGGACACCTTTTGTACGGTAATTTGTGGATGTTTATTTGTTTTTAAAGACATGTGTGGGTATTTTTGGATACCTTTTTATGGTAAATTGTGGATATTTAGAGTTTTATGAATGTGTATGAATATTTATGGACACCTGTGTAAGGTAATTTGTGGATATTTAGGATTTTTATGAAAGTGCTTGGATGTTTATGTGTATGGATACCTTTCTGTGAGATAATTTGTGGATATTTATTTGTTATTAGGGATGTAGGAGGATATTTATGAATACCTTTTTATGGTACTTTGTGGATATTTACGAGTTTTATGGAAGTGCATGGATATTTGTGGATACCTTTGTATGGTAATATGTGGATATTTATGAGTTTTATGGAAGTGCATGGAAGATTCACGGATACTTTTTATGGTAATTTGTGGATATTTATGAGTTTTATGAATGTGCATGATTATTTACGGACATCTTTTGTACGGTAATTTGTAGAAATTTATTTGTTTTTAGGGATATGCGAGGATATTTATGGATACCTTTTTATGATAATTTGTGGATATTTATGAGTTTTATGGAAGTGCATGGATATTTGTGGATACCTTTGTATAGTAGTTTTTGGATATTTATGAGTTTAATGGAAGTGCATGGATATTTATGGACTCCTTTTGTATGGTTATTTGTAGATATTTATTTGTTTTTAAGGGTTTGCGTGGGTATTTTTGGATACCTTTTAATGGTAATTTGTGGATATTTAGAGTTTTATAAATGTGCATGAATATTTATGGACGCCTGTGTAGTACGGTATTTTGTGGATATTTAGGAGTTTTATGGAAGTGCAAGGATTTTTGTGGGTACCTTTGTATGGTAATTTGTGGATATTTATGAGTTTTATGAATGTGCGTGAATATTTATGGACACGTTTTGTACGGTTATCTGTTGATATTTATTTGTTTTTACGGATGTGCGTGGTTATTTTTGGATACCTTTTAATGGTAATTTTTGTTTATTTGGAGTTTTGTGAATGTGCGTGAATATCTATTGTTGTTTATAAATGCATTTTAACGTTTTTTTTTTCATTTCACTCATTGGAGTTCGTTTTCTACAATTTTGAATACTTGGTTTTCATTTAAAAATCGACAATCCGGTTTTATTCATTGGAATAAAAAATTATATTCATTAGTATATATCATTGTTTTTATTCATTGGTAGACAGCATCAAATAGAATTTTCTTAGTGTGAAATGATTTGTGCCCAATATTCATTTCCGAAAGAATCACCTCTACTCTATTTGAACACAACATTGGCAATACAGCTTCGTGTTGCGTATTTTCAACAACACAGATTGGATGCTAAATAATTCTGTCCACGTATCAAGATATAAACGGTGCGTTTTTATTCTGTCATCATTAATTTGCTAAAAATGTAATGTTTTACATATTCAGCATGCGAACAAGTACATAGTCCTTATCGCTTATTTAATGTAAAAACATGTTCCACGAAACCACGCCTTTAGTAATGCAATCAAATTTCAAAAACCAATAAACAAGTCATACAGACGAATCAACGCTAAATAATTCCATAAACAACGGCAAACTGTCAAACACAGCACTTATTTCCAAAAATATGCATGAAATAAATAAGCTCTGTTAGCATTTTTGCCTCCGTCTTAATCTGATCCAAATAAAGCTTAAAGCTGAATACATTTGGTGCATAGCGGAGATTAATCTTCATAACATAAACAATAACCTGAGGAAAGCCTGATCGAAGATTTGGCTAATAACAGTGAAATAAAACTTGAAAACAAATTATTATTTATTAAATAATGGATGCAATAAAGAGAAGTGGATTTTGCCCTGAATAAGATCGTTGCACTGATAGCGAAATTTTTCCTCACGATCTTTCTTGGTTTACATTTAAAAATGCAAGTTCTTGCTTTTAAATTCGAAACCTGACGAATACAGCTATAAATCAATGAAACCAGCTCATCAGTGTGGGAATATTTTGTATAAATTTCTCATTAATTTATTGAACGTCTCGTGAATGAATTCAATCAGTCGTTATAATGCAAGGCAAGATTTTTTAGCAGTAACACGTCATCTGTCGCACCGTCTCTCGTATCGAACATCGAACGTGGAACCCGCTGTAAAAAGGTTGCACGTACTATTTAATTAATTCCCTTCAGGAAACCTTTGTTATTGTAGGAAACGTTGGGTATTTGAGAGAATGTTAACTTCATGATTCAAAATTCTTCAAGCAATTTGTTTTTGGTAAGGTACTCGTACAACACTTATAATTCAGGATACCGATCTTGTGAAGTCAATTATTATAATCACTAATGACATAGTTTTCAGTTCAGATATTATAGTAAAATGCCATAGAACACCTATCAAGGGGTTTTGCTGCTTAAGATTAAAATATATTTTCTGTTTCATTGAAAATATTCATTAACACACTATTTAATATTTGTATTATATTTCAATGGAGACGAAAGAAGAACATACGTATTACGTCAGTTAGTCTCTTGAGTATTTTATAATAACGATTTTCAAGAGGCTAAACAATTTTGAACAGGTAAGGTTTCTGAAACCATTTCAACTTGAGATCATCTAGCGCCTGTTAGTTGAGCTGTCAATTAAAAAAAAACACTGGATCGGTATGTATTGATTTATATGATACAAATAAATCAAGTAACACTTAACATTTCAGATAAGTACCTACCTAGTAAACCAAAGCAAATCTAAAATATTGTTTAAATTGAAATTAAACCATAATCGTTGATGATGTCAACACTTAGTTCAGTGACTTTTTTGATTAAAAAATAAACTGCCTATAACCTAACCTGACGTAAACCATTTAACCTAGCTTTTTTCTCCACTTTTAATCACTTTTCAAAGGAGTGATGCAGTGCCACTTTGTAGAAATGTTTTGTAACCAACGCGTTAAAAATTATTTATAAATTGAGCGAACCTACTGATTCCTAATTTGGAATCCCTCAGGGAACAGTCGTAGGTCCTATTTTATTCGTCATTTATATAAATTCGCAATAACTGGTTCCCATTACTTTCTTATGTTTTATTTTACTAGTGAGTACCTGGAATGCATTGCAATGCCACGCAAAAAAGGAAGTGTTGGTTATGTATTAATATTGTTTATTGAAATGCATTTGGACAATTTTTTTTCCATCTGGTGCGTACACGAATAAATCAGAAGGTTTTCCGACACGTGAGCAGGCTACTTACGGCTGTCTGCGTGAGAAGCATGGATTTTCCAAATTTACTCCCTGTGTCTCCTACCGGTACTGTGTCTCGTTTGCAATCTCTCATTCTTTCTCTCCCTTGCCCCCACTTCCATCTTTGCCGTTTTTTCCCATCCCGCTTCTCACCACCCAGCGTTCCCTCCCCCCTCCCACGGTCATCTTCTCCCTTCCCTCAACCCTCTTCGCAAATCCCATCTCCTTCGTTCCTCTCGACCCCTCTCAGATTCCCCTCACCCTCCCACCTCCTCTCCCTGACCTTAACCTACACGAAATATAGACATTTTTTACCTATTGTAAAAAAAATTATACAAATTTCATAACGCCAGAGCTCACCATTTTAAAAAGAATCTACAAATCACATTTAACTAACTACATTTTAAAATTACAAATCACCAAAATTTCATAGCAATTTCATGAATGGTGTAGAAAATAATTTCATAACGCCAGAGCTCACCATTACATATATAAACCTTCGCGGGCCTGCGCACAACTAATCACCAAAGTTACATCGCAATCGGATGAACGGTAAAGGAATGCATACGAGACAAACAAGAAAGAAGATGAACTTAGAAACAGATTGTTCTAAATCTCTGTACAAAAAAGGATTTTTTACAATACATGTAAAATTATTATGACACTAGAAGTTAAAAACCCGCTTCAAAGGTTTTTGCTGCTAGGCCTGCGGGCGGCTTTTAGTTCGGCTTCGCCCGGTTTGAGTGTTTGTGACCATTTTTATAAATCCGATAGGAACTGGTTCTTAAAATAGTCTGCCACTGTGATCCAGTGACAGCTAGTCACCGTCGGTGACTCACCGAGTAAAGTAACAGTGCCAAAGTAATCGTATCAAAGTTACCGCGTCAAAGTAACCGAGACACGCAATGCGTTATATGTAATTTATAACAACTTCAATCTTCCAAATCTGGAAGGATACTTAAAATATATAAATCCGTAGCAGTTACACCAAGGGGGAAACATTCACGTGCGAGCTGCTGACGGAAGTAGTGACATCTTGTGACGAATTCTTCAATTTGAAACCGAATTACAACAGTAGCTTTGCGTGCAATTCCAGGTACAAAAATGTTATTTGATGCGCGGCCGTTGAGCGAGCTGGGTTCTGAAATTCAACCACACAGGTGCTGCTAGCCTATTAATATTGTTTGATGTGGATGATGCCCACAGTGTATTTTAAATGATGTTAAACGTATCTCGATTAACAACTTTAATTAAAATTACCATAAAAAACACATATAAATTTGTTGTAGACCACTTTTATTTTATACACACTCTACCGGTTTCGGAAGCACCCTTTCTTCGTCAGGAGAACATTATAACATTCTCTAGTTATAATATTCTCCAAGTTCTCAAGTTCTAAAGTTGTAAATTATGGCGAGCCACAAAGTTAATGCTTTTTACAAATATGTTAATTAAAATTAATCAAAATCAGATTTTAATTTCCAGTGTTTCTTCTGTTACATTTTTTAATCACTTTTTAGTTTTGCGTAATATAATAGTTACCAATGAGTAAATTGATGCTTTTTAATGTGCTAATATTGTGCAAATGTAATAAACCAATTCGTTTTGCATATACTTGCAAAGTGATTTTTAATCAATACATACTGAAGGCACATAAATTAAAACTTAATTATTACGATTGATTAAATTAATATAGTATCAATAAAGAATACCATTAGAATGGTCTTGGTGGGAAGCCACACAACTTCCCAACATTAAAATTAATATGTTTTTAATGATATCATTGGGTTAACAATTAACAGAATTAATAATGAATAAATATATTCATGAAATCAACTTATAAAGATTGTCATGCGGTGAGAATTTATTTTCATATTTTAAAATTGTTTTTAGTAGATATGAGATTAACTTAAGATGGAGCACCACTAAAATTCAGGATCAGGCCGCAAACAATTACACTTCTTAAGAAGATGGCGATAGGTTTTAAATTCCCATAACACCTGCCGCCTATCGATTTATTCACGACAAAAACATTATCGCTATAATGCTGCAGCTTTCCTGCAACTCTCGACTGTGCGCAGAAACGGGCGCTCCGTTTGATAGATTCTCCTAACTTACAATCTTTAAAGCACAGGCGTCGGGTGGGAATGCAATCCTTATTTAACCGGTATTTCAATGGCAGATGCTTCGAAAAACTAGCGTCATTGATCCCTTTGGCTCCGGTGGGTAGTCGGGACACACGCCAAACGAGTGCCCAACATATGTACACGGTTGACATTTGTCACATGAGAACGGGTCGCTTCTTCCACTCGTTCTTGTGTTCAACAGCTCGGCTGTGGAACTATTTGACGGCCGATGTGTTTCCTCCTTCCTACAACATGGGTCTCTTCAAGAAAATTGTTCATTCCTTTCTCTCCCCAAAAAGACCTTCCACACAGCGTCTCAGATGACATAGACCCCGAGAGAAATTATTTTCCTCAGGGCCTCCTGTGTGGAGTTAATGTAAAAAAAGCTCTCTCTTACACATTAAATAATGGTGAGACAAAACAATATAAGACATATACAACATACGTAGATATGACTGTTTCCTGCAAAGTACTGCTTTTTACCTTTGGAGGAAACAGACATCTTATTACGGCACGAAAAACAAAAATATCCAGAATTGCGTTTCATTTTCTTTATACGTGTGAGTGAGATGTATGATAATTGTACCGGACGTGATTTGACAATTAAATAATTGTATTTTAAATTATAATTAATTAATAAACAGCTGCCGGGGTCAAGTAATTCCAAAGGGATAAAAAACAAAACTTGACCCCTTCACCCCCTTTTCCCACCTCTGTGTACGTACCTACACACGTATTTTGTTACTTTGCATAAATTTGTGATTTGTGCAAAGCCTTCTTGGTCTGTTGTACATACCTACAACCCTTTGACCTTTGCGCAAATTCAAATTTATGCAAAGCCATTCACATCTCTTTATGTACCCAATTTGTGCAAAACTATGTATTTTTATCCTGCACAAATTGGCTTTATGTAACTTAATTCTATTTTGTGCAAAGTTTCATGATTTGTGTACATACCTACACACTTGAATTTGTTATTTTCATAAAATCTACCATGTCTATGCAAACTCATAAATAAACGAAGGATCGGGGAAGCAGTCAGAGTAAGGCGAGATTGGACGGTGTGGCGTTTTTTGCTTCGTTACGCAACAGCGGAACGAACGCAGTGGCGTTTAAAGTCTCTAACGGCCGACATACCTAGAACTCATCTCAGTTCGGAGAATTGAGATGAAAAAAGGGTCTAGTATGGGCAGACTCCCGGCTTAGAGCCCTTTAAATACGGCCGATTTTGCGCTAGATCGGCAGAGCTCCATATCTCATCGCCACAACATCATCTCTCCTGCCCCTGCCTGCTCCGATCTACCACTGGAAAACTTGGACTTCTTCTTGGCCCTGGCCGAACCGCCCACCCTGAAGAACCTATTACAATTTCTCGAAACGCCTTTCTCAAGGCGCAGGTTACCCCTCTACTGCGCTCTCTTCTTCCTTCTTCCCCTCGCCTTCTCCCGTTTCTCCCTTTACCTACGGCAAGTTAGACTTCTTCTCTCCTCTGGCCAGCCCACCCAAGAAGACTCCGCATACAATTTCGGAACGCCTTTATCAAGGCGAAGGTACCCCTCTACTGCGCTCTAACTCCCTTTCCCTTGCCTTCGATCAGTTTCTCCCTTTCTACCTACAATTTCTCCCCGTTTTCCCCCACTTTCTCGCCATTTCTCCCTTTCTCCCTACATTTACCCCACTTTTCCCTCTACCTACCCTTTCTCTCCCCTTCTCCCCGAAGGCGTCGAAACGGCCAGCCGGTCCCCCTCCCACTACATCGTCTGTGCGGGTGGCGATTACAGTGCCACGTCCCGTACAATAATGATTGTATGTTTCCTTTGGGGAGTTGCAGACATACGTTCACCGTTTGTCTCATTTTCGACTGTTGCTATTTAGTGCGTAAGAAAGAGCTGCAACATTATACATTTAAGAATAAAATCAAAACCATCAGTGCGTAGACATTTGACGTAATTAAATTTTTGAAATTCACTCACGCTTCAATATTATCCTTGTAACTATATTCCATACTTTCAAAATTATCGTCACGGCTAGTACTATTATAGAGGTCTAGGGAGACGTCACGGTGCGGTAGGTGAGAGAGATGTAAGAAAATGATTACTTTATTACTTTGGAGGAAAAAGGCCTGCATACATTGTGTATGCAGGCCATCTTTTGAAAGCGCTGCAGCATTGTTGTGATAAAGAACGTAAGTTTATTGCCTTTTTGAATTGAAAACTTATTTTGCACTGTTGTGAATTGAAACTCGATGAACCAAAAATAGCGGCACTAAAAAGATACAAACACATGCATCTATATGATTTAGCCTGCGAGAGAATGAGATCGTATCACCGGTCTCCTCTTTGTGTAGTTCTGTATGGCCTCCCCACTCTTATCCAGTTTAGTTTTCTGAAGGTTTCACGAAGTGCTTCATCTCAGCGGCGAGATCGTTGTCTACAGTGCAGAGGTAGGCACCAAAAACATATATTGTATATATTTGGATATCTATATATATATATATATATATATATATATATATATATATATATATATATATATATATATATATATATATATATATATATATATATATATATATATATATATATATATATATATATATATATGTGTGTGAATCGCTATTTCCTAATTCTCTATTTCTTAGGGAAAGTTTAACAGTTCGCGCGTTTGTTGAATGTTTTATTTATTTATTTATTTATCTATATAAGGTATGTTTACATTACATTATTCGATGCCTGTCTCACTAGGGTATACCTATGTTAAGACAGGCGTAGAGGCACATAAATGAGTATCATACATAAGAATATATGATTATAACATAAGAATATTTAAGGTAAGTTACTGATTTATACAATTCAAACAGAAATATGATTTAAATTGAGGGTGAATACCGTAATAGAACATTATATAAGTGAAGGAAGAGATGAATAAAGTAGTAAATCCTGTCGAATCTATAGGGAGTTATTTATTTATTTATTTATTTATTTACACATATACGGGACAACACGTGCCATTAACGTAATTGACATACTTATAATAGTACAACAACATGAAGAATAACAGTATAAATGTTAGTAAGAAAAAAGGTGAAAAGTAAGGTAATAAGTAGTGTATAAAAACTATAATGTATAAAAGTAAATTATAAAGTGAATAGTATAAAATATAAAGTATTAAGTACAAACTATAAATTATTAGGTAAAAGTAAAAATAAAAATTTAAAGAGAGAAATAAAACAATAAAATGTAAAATATACAAATAAAAGATACCTATCTCAAGGTACCTACAACGATTTAAATATAAAATATAAAAAGTAACAAATCCTGGATTATGTTAACGGATATTTTTTATTTTTTTTTTATTTAAGTTTTTATTCCAGCAAGACTGGGAGGGTAGTGCAATCCCAGTCTGCCATATTACATAAACAACTATAAAAGAAAAGAAAAAAAAATAGTTTAAATATTAGGTAGGTACCTAATTAAACATAAAATGAAAACAAAATTCATCACACAAATAACAAAAAATAAGCATAAAATTAAAATAAATAATAAGTAGACAGAATTAAAAATAAAAAGATATTTTGGGATCGTCCATCATGGAGGTCGCCTCATCATCTGCATCCACCGCTCATTTAATGGGGAACTGAGCCACTCGGATGCAGCCACGACAATGATATTGGTTGAAGTCCGTATCCTGCTCCAGAAGCTGGCTAGTCGGTGGCGAAGTAGGGCTGGGAATGAGTGCACCCTCCCCTCGGTGAACATCGTGGAGGCACTGCAGAACCTCGGTAGTTGCATAAGTTGCCTGTATGCATTATTGTAGCACACCCTCAGTTTGTTCCATTGCGCTGCTGGGTATTGTGTCCACAGTTCTGACGTGTACAGGGCAGTACAGTATGTCTTGAATAGTAATTTTCTGACATCTTCGCTACAGTGGTAGAACCGCCTTGAGAGCATTCCGGCCCGTATATTAATTGCTCTTCTTTGTCGTTCCATATCTTCTATATCCTTCATGTCTTCGGTTAGGATATGTCCCAGATACTTAACCTGTGAGGCCACAAGCAGTTCAATTCCTTCTAAATATATTGGAGGAATATGTGATGGCTCCTTATTGTGTTTGAAAGCGACGATGACTGACTTTTTAGAATTGTACAACAGGTTATGAGAGTTTGCGTACTCTTCGCATATTTGCACAAGTCGTCTCATCGCTTTAATCGAAGGTGCAAGCAGCACCATGTCATCGGCGTAATTAATGTTGTTACTTCCTTGTCCGCAGATATGACAACCGATTCGTGTATCGTTCAACTCTTGTAAGAGGTCGTTAATGTACACATTAAATAGAGTTGGAGACATATTCCCCCCTTGCCTGACACCGCTCTTAAGGAATAAAGGTCTTGAAGAAGCTCCTGCCCATTGAATGTGATTTTCCTGTTGTCCGTACCAAATAGCCAGCATATTGACCACTGCTGCTGGAACATCTCGCTTTATGAGTTTTTCCCATAATAATTGATGGGAGACACGATCAAACGCCTTGCTTAGGTCAAGAAAACACCCATAGACTGTGGTTTTTCTTTTTTTGTAATAGGCTATTGTTTGTTTTACTCCATAAATGGCCATATCGGTTGATGAGGCGCTCTTGAAGCCGAATTGGTTATCAAGGGTAAATAGTTTCTCTTTAACTAGCGCGAATAAGATTTTTTCAAATAGTCTCGAAAGCATTGTCGCCAAGGAAATCGGTCGGTAATTTCCTAATACCGATGCATCCAGCTGATTGGATTTCAGGATTGGTACGATAATAGTTTTGCTCATATCCATCGGCATGTGTGTGTGTCTTAGGAGGCTTGAGTACAGGGCGGCTAGAATAGTATGAAGTTGATCTCCTGCGTATTTTATATGCTCAATACCAATGGCGTCGTATCCTGGACTTTTACCATGGGCGGTTTGCTTAATTGCGCTTTCAATCATTTCATGAGTAACATTCATGACCAGGTCATCATTGGCCGCAGGCGGGCATGTCATTATCGAAGGTTTCATGGTATCTCCTTGATCCTCGCTTAAAGGGAAAAAGTCTCTAAATTCGTTGGCTATGTTTTCATCACCCGTAATGTTGTTGACGCATAGTGGAACTTTGCTCTTGGCTTTCAGCACAGTTGAAGTTTTTTGCCAAAACTTTCTGAAATCTTTGTTATGCATAGACGTAGCTATGCTATCCATTCGTGCTTTGTTTTCCGAGTGTTGACATTTTCGGAGAGCAATTTTAAAAGATTTCTTACTAGTTTTCCTTTCGTCTGCGAAACGGCCTTCCGTAGGCCTTCCGGCTTGAACCCAGCAGAGGAATGCATGTCTTGAATGGCGGTACAAAGTGGAGACTTCATTATTCCACCCAGGAACAATTTCAAACATTTTTTTGGGTTCTTTCCTTCTGAATGCTTTTATGGCGGAGTTTCTTAGTATATGGACAATATTACCGTAGAGAGAATCTAGTTCAAGTTTATGAGTTTCGTTATCACAGTTAAGTCTTTGACATCTTACGGCTTCTGGGGGTTTCATTTTTAACAATAGTTTATTGGCAAGGGCGTTGTAAGTTTTAATATCATTTTCGGATTTCGCCGTCCATTTTCCAAAAACCTTTGATCGATTCTGTCTGTTGGAAATAATGGGGGTTAGATTTAGATCTATTTCCACAGTTAGTGGGAGATGATCTGACCACGTCGCATCGGCTGTGATTTTTACGCTCCTCACTGCACGATTCAACCCCTGTGTCATAATACAGTGATCAAGCCATCTGGTGGTTCCGTGGGCGTCACTTACATAAGTAAATGTATCAGAGCTTAAATGCACAATATCGGTGTATGTATAGCTATTTTCTATACAGAAATGTTCAAGTTCACGGCCAAAAAGTGACCTCGGATCCGCGTTGAAATCTCCTATAATCATGGAGTTGGAGCTGTTTTGTTCCTCAATAATGGCGTGTATTTTTCCCAGACAGTCTGCGAATTCCGGTAAGTTCTCAGCTGAATTGGTCGGCATATAAACCGTGACTATAAGGATATGATAAATTTTACAAGTACCTATGATTTCTAGTGCATTAATAGTTTTAGAGTGAAGTATTGGTAGGCATATTATGTTTATATGATGTATTATAGTTATATTATATATATATTATGGTTATATTATACATATAGGATTTTACTATTTTAAATTCTTTAATAAGGGTAAGGACGTGTGAATTTAGGAGGCAGCTATTTTTTTTTATAACAAAAGAATTGTCTACGGATTTTTTAAATTATATATATTTTAAATTGTTAGGTACCAAATTTGATTGATTGTTCTTATAATATACAAAAATGAATATTTGTAATATATGAAAATTTGAATAAAAAAATTGTAATAGGTGGCACGCGAGCTGTTTGAAAACTGAATTGAAAACCCAGGATTGAGATTGGAGGGACGGCGGACAGCGGGGACGCACGGGAAAGGACATGCATATGCAGGGAGAAACAATTTATTTCTTTGAATATGGCATTGCAACGCATGCCTCCCAGCTAGTACAATTATAAATGTAGCGAAATTATATCACGGATAACTAATTAAGGAAGAGCAACAGTTAAAAAATTTAAATAAATTGCCCAATTTTTAGTTTAAAAGGTGGGAAATTGAACCTACTTTGTATTAATCGCGTACTTGGGTAAGTAGGTACCTAATGGCCAATTGGTGGTTCAACTCCTGTATTTATCAAGATGGGTTTTGCACCAAAGCTGCTAAAATACATATATTGTGATCCCATTATAATAACTCAAAACTAAGTGAGTGGTTACCGTTAAGTGGAGCAATTATTTCTATGCCGCGATTCCGGGCATAAAATTAACATGGTCAGTACTTACTTAGTCAACCGCCCCGGGAGTTTTACATTTAAACGAAGGCTTGTCAGTGATAACATCTACCGAAATTATACATCTTGTGATCCTGAATAGGGATGTCGTCGCCTTAGTTCTTAATTGTCCAAACGACCATTTTGACAAAATGATAGTAAATCACCTAACTCGGGATTATTTAAACTAATGAAACCTTTACCTTTACCAAAAAAAGCTTTATCTTAAACAGCTATCATAATGTTTCATTGAAATAATGAAAGAAAACCTTCTCCTCCTGTAAAATTTTCTAATGGTCGTTTGGACAATTATTATTATTATTTTTTTTTACATGAGCTCCACACAGGAGGCCCAGAGCAAAATAATTTCCCTCAGGGCCTATGTCATCTTTGGGGATGCTGTGCAGAGGGTTTTTTGAGGAAAGGAAGGAGAGGAGAGTTCTGAGAAGGAAAGGGGTTTAAGGGATGGGTAGTAATCTGGGGTTCAGTGTGTCCTGGTCACCCGCCTCCAAGACCTTGACAAACCTCACCCCATGGACCCGGGCACCCCTGCTAAATCACCAAACGTAGCGAACCACTTGGGGTGACCTATGGCAGAGCTGTTGGTTATCCAATAAAGGTTCTCGGGGCGGCGGTACCCATTCCCGCCTCCCAAATTAAGAACTAAGGCGACGAATTATGTCAAAAACGTTGAGTTGTTGTATTGATGTTTGTAAAGCGATGAAGGGACGTGCTTGACTTACTTTAACCAGTGATTCCTGACGTCATTTGGAAAAAAAATGTGAACAAAATTTTGGTCTGGGGTGAGTTTTTGATGCCATTTTTATTTTCTCCAAAATCGAATTTTAAAAAAT
The DNA here is from genome assembly GCA_929108145.2 of Limnephilus rhombicus. Classification (NCBI taxonomy): domain Eukaryota; kingdom Metazoa; phylum Arthropoda; class Insecta; order Trichoptera; family Limnephilidae; genus Limnephilus; species Limnephilus rhombicus. Next base: position 45,853,297 of record OV815283.1, read on the forward strand.
CTTCCACTTGCCGTCACTGGTCACTAAGTTGAGTAACCGCCCAGATCCTTACCCAATCCCTCGTCCAATTCCTATTATTTTTGTAAACTTTAAAAAGTCACCAGAGACTAAAATGATTGATTGATTTGAGGTGATTTTTCACAAAAACGGCGCTACATAAATCATCCAAATATTATTAAAGACATTTCAAGCAACGTTTCAATTCTGAATGGTGGTGTTATACCAGGGCAATACTGAGAGTATCTTCCACTATGGGACGTGCCGCAAATACGGCATATATTATTTATAATTAATAAAATTGTTAAATAACACAAATTAAACAAGGCTAAAGTCAATTCAAGAAACGTTTCAATTCTGAATGGTGGTCTTACACCAGGGCGATATCGAGATTATCTTCCACTCTGGAACGCGCTGCAACTGTGAATTAACACAAATTAATCAAATAAAATTTATTTGCCCACGCCGGGATTTGATCCACGCCGGTCGTCAAATTAAGTTAAATGAAGTCAAGTCAAAAAGTCTCCTACATTAAAACACAATCCTACCCTAAAATATATAATATTCAGAATCTTAACGACATAAGTAAAGAAGCCTTGTATACAAATTGCGACCCGTTACCCGTGTATTGGATGGACATACTGTCGAATTTGCCCTATCAAAGAAAAGAAGATGAAGGCAAATAATGTGGGAATCTTAACGACGTAAGTGAAGAAAGCGTGTAAACAAATTTACGCCCGCGGCGGGCGTATTGGACGAACGTACGGTCGAATTCGCCCAGCGAGCCTGGAGATTCGACCTTTCCGCCGCGTTCATTTTAATTAATTCCGAACGTGTTACGAATATTTAAGATGTTTCCCTTAAAGTTGTTGTTAAGTTATTAATTCATCGTCTAGAAAAATAAAATCTGATGCTTACCACTAACTTTATAGTTGAAAAAGAGGTTATTAAGTTTTGAAATCGTTGTACGTAAAATATATTAATGGTAAGGTATGTATTGTTTTTATAATGGATTTAACCAAACTAATCCAACTGCGAGTACCTACCCGTAATACAAGATTGAATGCGCCGTACTTCGTTAACGCGCCTACTAATAATTACTTCGAAAACTCGCCTATCGAAAGACTTCATCGACTGGGAAATAAATATAACTCAATCGATGTTTATCGTCATCTGTCAGTGTCCAAATTTAAATTCAGTATATTGGAACAGTTACAATAGAACTATAAATCCCCATCTTGAAATTTTGTGTGCACAGTTTATTGTAAACCCTCATAGTTAAGTTCCGTCAAAACACCTACAATATAGGGCGTAATAAAGGTTAGTAATTTATAATTTATAAACAAACCTTTTAAAAACTGTTCTTGTTTATCGTTGTAATAGGTAATAATAACAAATTTACTTTAACGACTTATACTTTGATTAACATTTTAATTTGATTGTAATTAGATACTCTGTTATATTATATTATCGAACTCATTTGTCCTCTCCGTGATAGTTTACTGAAGTATCTGACATTATTCCATGGTTTCAGTATAAAGGGGATTGGTATATTTATGGTATAAAGTATTTCGTCTTCGGAAATTGAATTCCTTGCAGAAATTCTGACGATAAAGTAATTGGTCAAAATGCAATTGTTTTGTATATTAATTTTAGTGCGGTGCAAGTCGGTAGTATGTATTTTTGTTTAAAATCAACTTCGCTATGTATTCAACACATAAATTGCACATATATTAAAAACTCACCATTATTATTATTTGTTATATACGTATATACATATAAAACTGATTTTTTTCTCTTTATTGTATAATGCTATACTTTTTAATTACCAGCTTTATTTATATGTACCATGTGTAAAAACTATTCATGTTTTCTTTGTATTCTAAACACACCTGTATGCACTAAAACATAAAAATGTAAATGTATGTAAAAGCCCATAAGGGCGTTAATGATTAATAAATAAATAAATAAATAATCTTAAATATAAAGAACTTACATCCCCAGGGGTCTGTTTTAATAAAAAAGTTATTATAGTTACGGATTCGCCGGAAATTATTAAAATGTGAGTTTTGAGCAAACAAAAATTATTATTGTTGTGTACCGCCTTGAAGTTGCTTGGAGATGATTTTATTTATGTCTTACAATTAATTTTAGGTGAGGAGGAGAGGAAAAGGAATATTGGATATGGATAGGAGAGGCTCCCGATACATTCCACACTCTTTTATTATGTTTTATGCCAGGTATTCCTGGTACTTGATCGAGCATTTTTACATGGTAAGTCGAAAGGAATAGAAAAAAACTTTTTTTAATCAATTTATTTAAAAAAAGTAAAAATAATAAAACAAACATTTTTCAAAATTGGAATCGAACAATATATTATATTAACATTCGTTTTCCCAAGAAAATAAATTAATAACCATTATTGCTTCAAAAAGGAAAAACCTTATAAGGTTTTTATATATAAAGTGCACAAAATAATTGGAAATGAAAACGTTGTTGAAAGTGTTGCATTTTACTCAACAAAAAATCCAAACCTAAGATGGATTTTCTTGAAAACAGCAACGGGTCATTAAAAAAATGGTTATTAATAATATTTAAAGTCTTCTTACACTCTTTCTCATTTCCAAGATTTCAAGTTTGTCTAAAGTCTAAATGGATACCATTAACAATACAGTGTAGCAACTCTACTCCATTATATAAATCAAAAGTTTGGTTCTCACCACCCATTGACATTGTTATAATTAGTTTTAAGTATACCCTGATGAAATTACCATTGCTTACGAACCATCTTGATTTTTGAAACAATAAAAGTGGTTAAAACTAATTATTTATTAATTTTGAATTAAAATAGATTGATCCAATACGTACAAAAGGTAAATTAAATATAGCAAAACGATTTATGCCTTTAAAAAAAAGTGATGGAAAAAGTAACATTCCAATGTTATTCATTAAAATGTTGCAAATGGTGAATAAAGTAGTAGAATCCATAAATAAATAATAATTACACTTTATAATTATGTAGTTTGCAAACATGTATATGTGCCACAATTTTAATTAAAAATAATAATTTGTCAAAGATAAATAGCAACATAACAAAATAAATACAATATTAAAATTTAAAACAATTATAAAATGAAGAATCAAAATAACAAAACTTAATAAAAAACAAAATAAATAGTTTTAACGATACATAATTTCGCGTCTACCTTGATGTAGTACCTAGAGATATAACATACTAGTATAGTTGTCCGGACCACATGTTCAAATTTTGAGTTAAACTCTTGATCTAAGTTGTTATTTCCGGTGAAAGGCGTGAAGCCAAACGGCCGTATTATGGCAATATGCTTTAACTACAGATACAGCATTTTGGCTGTACAATGATCAATTCCATTCATCCAGTTACATCGCATGAACTTATTTTTATTTGCTTATTATTGTTACTTCCCATGGAATTGATGATGGAACAATGCTGTAACCGCCAAACAGTACACTTCAATAATGGCAAAACATCGCAACTTAAAATACAGATTTCAGCTTGGACATTGGACAACCCCACAAATACGCTGTTTTGCCATTACAACCCAGTTGCCGTGCGCGAGACAAGATGTTGGCTCACTTATCTGCAGTTACCGTGTGTCAATAAGCTGTATCTTCACAAAGCTTATTTTGAGATAAACGGCTTAAATTTTTTGGATTATTTTTCTACTATCCTCGCAAAATAATAGTTAGCAATTTAAAAATTTGTAAAATTTTAAATGCTCAAGGAATAAACAAAAAATAATATATCGTGAATTTAAAAATACATGACAAATTGATATATTTTTAAATAAAATTTTAAACAGACGGTCAGTCTAACCATTAATAAAAATTAAAATTGTTACTATTATTGCGAGGAAATTATCAAAACGTCCAAAAAATTTTGTCATTTATCTCAAAACTGCCCTTTGGAGATACAGCATATTGCCATCATATGTGCGCAAGGAGAACGATAAAATTTTAATAAAAAATTAAAAACAGTTTTTAAAAACATGTTTTTGAGAAAATCAATCTTAAAATTAAACAATAACAAATATGATACATTTTGAATTAATTACCTATAAAACGATGCCCATTTCACCCGAAGCCCAAATATTAAATAAATTAGAAAATTTTCTAAAGTAGATACCACAACCTGATATTTGCACTCAGAAGAAAAAAAAGAGAATGACGTTGTTCCTTAAAGATGCTTGAAAGAATATCGAACTATTCCAGACTTATTGACTTTGATTAGATAATTGTGTAGCTTGCCTCGGGGAGCTTGATTTGAATAATATACTTTACTTTTACAAACATAGTTTATACTTTATATTACACGTAGTTTATACTGATTTTGGAACCATTTTCACATTCTGATGTACAAACCGTAGAGAAAAAAATCTTAAATCAAAAATTCTCTACCCCTTTTAAGCGAAGTTTTTATTGAGTTTTCTAAAATAATTTGCCACATGAGATGCATTATATTCTTAACGAATGACGTTAAAAGTTGGTTCGACACCGAATTGTAAAAGTAAAAACAGTTTTTGATAGATTAGGTACGTTAACATTTTTAGGTGCATATTTATCTGTACATTTGTAAGAGATATTCAAATTTACAAAATTTGAACTGTGTCGCCTGATAGGACAAGATTGAGGACAAGATTGCACTGCCAAATTTGTCAAGTCGGTTGATTTGCGTGTACAAATTTAAACCATCAAATATTCCTGCAGTTTTAATTTGAGAGGCGGTGGTAAGTACCGCCGCCCCGGGAACCATTTATTAGATATCCAAAAACCGTGCTTCAAATCATCCCAAGTGTTTCGCAATGCAGTTTGTTTATTTAGCTTTAGTGCCCGGTTTCGTAGGGTGAGGTTTGACTGCGAATACATTTGCCCGCTTTTTGCAAGGCGGGCCGGATAGGGAGAGCCAGGTTGAGAGAGATCTAATGTAGAACACTCCAGCGGGATTCTCTCTCGGCCCATCGCGCTGGGAGGGATGGATTCATACATCACACATGAGCACTTTAACCCCAAAGTTCCCACCCACCCCTCACACATTTGTCCTTCCCAGAACTTCCTCTCCTTCCTTTCAGTATCTCCAAACCGGGATTTTTTACCTCAGGGCCTCTTGTGTGGAGCTAATGTAATGTTATGAGATATTTTCCAGCGACTTGCAACGCCCTTGTTGTATTGTTAAAGCCCCGTATCCCCGCTCAAAAAGAAGAAGATGGAGAGATATGTAATTACGAATGTTGGAGAGAGCGCGCTAATATTTGAAACGATAAAATTGAAGCGAAAACTGTGAAAATGTTTAATAAAACACGATTCTTTTAAAATAGAGCAAAAATCTCGTGGGGAACTTCTAAAAGAGCATTTAAAGAAACACTGTGAATTATTTCATACATATAACTTCTAAAATAAGTGAAATGAACGTGTTTATAATAATTTTCGGAGCATACTTTGCGATTTTTTTTCCATCGCGGGAATTTCATATAATTTGCGTTTCGGCATGGAACACGTCTAGATATTATCTTCAAAAAATAATATCTATTTTTAAGAGCTTAAAAACTATGTTTAAGGAAGATATGTAAGAAACCGGTAGAAATTGGGGTAGCGGCGGCTTAATTGAAGTATTTGAGAATATTTTTAATGAATTCTTTTAAATCGGAAGAAAAAAGGATTATCTGTCAAATCCCGTGAGGAAATAGGATAAATTCTAATTGCATATGTATATTATTCATTATAATAATATCTCAAATATTATTTATAATACATATACTCAAACATAACTAAGCGAACAGTCATTCCATTGTTGATTTCTTCCTGAGTGCCTTACGTGTCTATTTTTTACATTTGGCAGGTACATAGAAGCTGAAAGTGGTTATTTTCAATGTACAAATGTTAAACCACACGTCTCTAAACATAAAAATAAATAATACGGTTCAATACGTTTTTGAATTAACATGATATTTTACAATAATATACAAACAATATATAATAAAAATATACCGTTGTCATGTAAAATCAAAACATGACATTGCCTATTTACAGCGTAAGTTGTAACATAAAAAGTCCTGGAAATAAATAATTTATTGAGTAAAATCAAATAATATTGAAATTGATAACATTAACGAAGTATAAAACAATAGTATATAACCTATGTCTAAAATGACCCCTGTTAACGATATTTTATAAACAATATAATATATAACAACGTTATAACAACATATATATCGATGTCGGCTTATTTAAAAGAAAGTTTAATGAATTAAAAATGTTATTATTTTTAATTGATAAACTAACGTTTAAGACAAGATTTTTATGCATAGCACAAAGGGTAACAATTATTATAAGCAATAATTATAAACCTGAAACACTCATCTACATTTAAAAAATCTTCCGAGAGATTTAGCACTAACAACGCCTCTCTCAAAAAAATTAAGTTTGTTATTTTCATGTGGAAAAATGTAATAAGCGGTAATTGTTGAATGAAACACTAGTATATATTGAATTATTTGGCGGGTATTAGATAAGCCGATACATCTCAATGGTAGAGCACCTGACCGGCAATCAGAAGGACAAGGGTTCAAGTCCCGTTGGCGCCATGTGTCTTTTCTCGGAAGATTTTTTTAATGTAGATGAGTGTTTCAGGCTGATAATTATTGCTTATAATAATTGTTAATTAAAAATGGGTTTTGTGTACTTTCAGTAAGTCAATCTTTTCTATTTAAGCGTTTTTCGTTTCAAAACAAATATATAAAGAAATACATAACTCTTTGTAGCAATCATAAGATTTCTGCAATAGTAAGAGTTAAATTTTTACGAAGGATATTAATTCAAACAGTGGATATAATTTAAATATTTTTTACAAACAATTATTGAAGTAGTCAAAATTGAAGTGTGTGCATACAATGCATACTTAATTTGGTTTAGAAACACAAAAATGATGACCAAAATATTATTTTTCTTGCTTGATGCGATGTATTATTTGAATATTCTTAAAAAATAAAGTTTGTACATTTTACAATAAATAATGATGAGATTTTTACACAGCACAAAGTGAATTTAAAAGCCATTTCATTTTTAAAAAAAAGTCTCACAGACCTGGCCGAATCAAAGTAGCACCCTTTTCAGCTAATTTTAATGATCAACAATATAAATAGTATATACACAATTAAAAAATAACAAAATCAAGAAAATGAAACCTTCATTAAACCTTAAAACGAATTGTAAAGAACAATATAAAAATATTATTTTTTTGCACAAAATAGTTTTCATGTTCTATTCATTTAGCGTTATTCATGTTTTACATACCTACGGAAAAAATCCATTGTACTTGACTTAGCAAATAAAATAACTATATTGTTCTTCTTTTAAACCTACATAACTTTTACCGCTCTGTCACATTTTCACCTCTCCGTCACATCGGTTTTTACTAGATATGAATTCTCTCTGGATCTCAGAGGGGAAATTGTAGCAAGGGGGAAGGGAGCCTAAAATGCCTATCAGAGGTGACAAACACGAGCTGCGTGTATACCTTTTTCGAATGACAACCCACGTGACATAGTTGACGTACGACATAAAAATTGTAGGAGACAAGTTTTTGAGATTTAAAAAAATATTTTATTAAAAATCATTTAAAATAATAAATGCTGTTACTTGATTGGTTATTCCTTTGGGAGTTGAAAAATAGTTTTATATTTTATGTCGTGATATCATTTTTTTGTAACATTATAGAATATAAGCAATGTGGCAGGTGGCAGGAGACAGCTGTGATTTATATGAATAACAATTCTATCACGAGGATTTACAACTCTGTCACGTAATTTTCACTACAAAAATGTAAACACATATTTTTTTAAAACGCACACTATCGTTACGTTTTTAGCACAATAGCTTTTAAAGTAATCAGAAAATAATAATATTGGTAAATCTGTTGAATTTTTCTCCACTAATTGGTGGAAACAACTTTAAGTGGGTTAAAAAGAAGAACGAAACGAAAAATGTTGTGTGTGCATTTAAAAAAGTACAAATAATTCAACAGATATGTACTTAACTGAAAGAAAATGCTAGATACAAGAAATCATTTCATGTCTAAATATAATTCATTACTTTATTTATAAACAAATTATTCTATTATTGCACTGCCGGCCATATCACAATTATTACTCCCTATCTGCAATATTGTGCTGTCGGTCGTTTACAACATAAAGAAAGTACAAAAAAATAATTGAGTGTAATTGACACGCGATACAAGTGAAACTAGAAAATTGCTTTCTTTTGCCTGTTTATTTTAAAATGGTTTGAAGATTGGATGTATATTCACAAAACCAAAAATGTTTTTTTTTTGGATTTTGTAAGCTTCGAACCTCCGTTCGCTGTATTTCTCTGGCCGCTGAGATTAGCGACGCACTATACCACTACGCTATGGGATGCGCTCGGCAAGGCGCGAATTTACGCATTATATTCCAATGAACCGTAAAAAAACAAAGCGGCCAATGAGCGCAGACCTATCGTCGTTTCCGTTTTATATCTCAACCAATAGAAGCCTTGAGTGTAGTTTGATGAATGTCAAATCACTCTAACGGGGCTAAGGAAGTTTCATTATTTTCAAATTATTTTGCTGTATGCTGGAAATGACTTCAAACACAATAAAACTTTGGGTTTCATAAAATTGCACGACAAATAAATTAGTATTAACCTACCTTAAAACTAGTAAATATAAATAAATTCCGTGTGCTTAGCACTTAATAAAATTAATGTCGTAAGATCTAGGTATATAAACAACAAAATATTGCACAAATCGAACGAAGGATAACAATTATTTATCTAAAATATTGCTTTTAGCCCAATATTGCACAAATAACATATGATTTCTACAACACGTTATTTATCTAAAATATTGCTTTTAGCCCAATATTGCACAAATAACATATGATTTCTACAACACGTTATTTATCTAAAATATTGCTTTTAGCCCAATATTGCACAAATAACATTGGAATTATACAACATGTTTTTTTACTGATATCTTATTGTTGAAATTGGATTTACTTTTAATATACATGTAATTTATTACTGTGATTATATCTTAACTTTTTTCTCAATATTGCACGAAAATATTATTGCTCGTTTTTATTGCACGTAATTATTGCACGTTGTAACTAATATAAAACAGTGTTCTCTGTCCCAGTTTCAATATCACTTTTCAAAATGTTTAATGTAGTATCATCACCATCACTTACTTGCGAGCTCTGGGAGCCTGTGAAGGGAGAAATTAAATTCCTTAATCTGTCATTTGAACCCATTCCGCTATCCATGGAGTTCGCAATGAGGGACATCTTCCGAAAGCTCCCGAAGAACACGGAGTGGGTTTCAATGCTTTCAGCTCCAGATTCACTTCTTGCATCTTCGTTGGATTCATCAGTTTCGCTGCCGCTTACTTTTGTATCTCTTTGCCGCCTTTTTATCAGTCTCCTGGAATCGTTAGAGTCGGTGCTAAGGTAGCCCGAATCTTCCTTGTGTTGACTGCCCAGGCCACGCCTCCACGCCTTCTTTATTGACTCTGGCTTGTCTTTGATGATTATCTTCCGCGGGGAAGTGTTCAGTTTAAGTTTTTTGCCCGCTTTGGGCGTTTGTAATTCACGAAATGTTGGTTTAGTATTTGATTTTGATGGCGAACTAACAAAGCTCTCGATTTTTGTTGTTTTTGTTTTTACATCGACTTCTTTTAGATCTTCTCTAAGTTTTATACGGTTCCCTTTTGGTGTTGTGTTACCGAATTTTTTAAGAGATTCGTTGATGGGGACGATGTTTTCATAGTCCGAGGAGTTACCGCTATGGACAGAAGCACCCGATGGACTTTCATGTCCAGAAGACAGCGCTGAAGGGGAGACTTCTCGCTCGTCTCTCCCCTCAATAGCTATCACACAATTGAATTTGTTCCTCGAACTGGGTCTTCTGCCATTCTCGTTTTTTGGAGGTAAAGGAGGGGCTAGTTCCAGATCAACTTTTCGGGGAGGTTTGGGGTACTCGTAAATGGGTGAGGTATCTTCAAAAGGAATCACGTCGGGAGGTATTGCTTTGTTAGGAACTTTGGAACTAGGAGGGGTTGATTGTCGTTGTCTTTTACAATGCCTGGACTCCAGAGTAAGCAGACGTCCTTCATCAGAATCTAGGATCACTGTATTTCCATTTTCGATTATTTCATAATCTTGCGAATCAACTGATTCTTTGGGGTTGGAGAATTGGATATTATTTATGGATGGTCTGGAACCTCCGTAGTTTTTTGCCTCGTAAATTTGTTTTAAGCTTCCAAAACTTTTCTTGGAATTTACTGCCTCTCCAAGCGAACTTCCTTGACTGAGACTAGAACTTTTAAATAATCCCGTTGTTTTTATATCAACTAGATTTTGTTCTGTTATACGATTCAGTATATAGCCCTTTTCAATATGGGGAGGAATACTTAATTTTAATTTATTAGGTTTTCTATCGAGCGTATCAGGTTCAAAATCGTCAGATTCATGAATTTTTATGTAATTTTCGGGGGAGTCTTTGACTTCAATAGTTAGCTGACCAGGTTTTGCATTTGGCTCATTATACCTGACAACTGCTTTTCTCTTACCGAAAGTTGAGCAATCTGATTCACTCGGAGTTGTGGGTGTACTTCCAAAGTTGTAGCCATTATTAACATAAACTTCACTTACTAAACTGTAATCTGTCTTGGTTTCATCTGGAACTTCGTGCAGACTATAAACATGGTTTTCAAATGCGTTTGTATTTGCTTGACTGATTTGTTCAACGGGTTCATAGAAATCGTTTTGTTTAAAAGGTTTTTCCTTTTGGTCTTTACTTGACAGTCGAGAAGAAGGCCGGCTTCCAGAATTCAATTTGTAAATTGCGTTTCCCAAAGTCATTTCTTCATCCATTGGTAAAGCAGTGCTGAGGCTTGGACTGGCTTGTGAGGAGGATATGTCTGCGTATTCGGTAGGAGTACTCAAACCTCTGTTTAAAAAACCGCGTTCCAAACTATCTGCTTCATACTCAATTGGGGAGATGCGGTTTTCAAATATGTGGTCATCACTACCGACTTTTTTCTTTGAAGGAATATTAAGGACTTCCACTGCTTCATACTGGTGTCTCGAAATTTGATGTTTTGGTCGCCTGTCCAATGTGGTTTTGTCTATCGCTAGCGCCTCGTTAATCATATCTGGCATTGCGTGATTATGTTGGGGTTTAGGAGAGTTTAATCTCACCTCCTTGCTTTTGTGCTGTCTCGGAACGTTGATTCCAATGGAAGATATGTCTTTTATTTTAGCAACTGTTCTTTCCGATTCGTTAAAGAAGGTTGTAGAATTATGAGGTATACTTGGAAGAGGTATGTTAAATGTTCTCTTTACTGGCTCCGATCTAACGGAAGAGCTAGGCTTCTTCTTTTTGAAGACAAAATTATTGGTGGTGTCTTCTGCGTATAGTGAACGCGAAGTGAAATCGTAATAATTCCGTGTAGATTCAGAATTGTCTTTTGGCAAAGATAAAAGAGAATTGAGTAAACCAGTAGCAGTTGCAGAAGGAGGTTCAGGTGTTGTATCAGAGTCACTATTTGAGGAGTAGCTGATAGATGACTTTAATATGGGCACTCCCTCCAGCCACTTTCTTATGCTGGATTGTTTGTTAATGCCACTAACAGAAGAACAGTTGTGGCATACGCCTGCGTTGGAAAGTTCTGGAACAAATGTTGAAAGGTTGTGTTTGTTGCTATTGTTACATCCAGGACATCCAGAACAGTATGGTCGTCTGCGGATGTTTTCTCGTTTCAAACTCACAACACTACTTCTTTGGCTGCCTACGTGGTAGAAGTCTGGTTGAGCATCGGATGTGCGGTAGCTTCCTTCTTCTGGAATTCCTCCTAAGCTGGGACTGAATCTTTTTGAAGCCATCTTGTGTTTTGCAATTGAGATAACTTCTCGGATTTTGATCAGAAATTCTATTGCTGCTGGTGGAGGAGCCTGTTAAACATATTTAAAATTAACATAAAAAAATAATTTAAGAACTGATAACTTTTTTATAAATAATTTAAAATCCTTACCAAGAGGAGATGTGGTTCAAAATATGCCGGATTAAAATAGAGCTTTTTCCTGGTGTTTCCAATGGGTACGGACTCCGGTTTTTCGTCTCTGAAATCGAATGTTTCCACAATGGACACATTTTCTTCTGGCAACCTCTCCATGTTTGATTCCTCCCTTTGCGGAAAAAAATCCATCTTGTAATAACTCTCGTAGATTTCTCGCCCTTCATTATGCACCATTGGGTGAACGGTGACCGAAGTTACTTGCTGCTGTAAACAAGAAACCGAGAATAAAAATATTGATCGACAATGTTGTTTGCAGCTAAGTATTAATCGGTGCTTTCTCCTAATGCTTTAGCCAATGTTTCGGATAGTGCAGTATAATTTACAAATATTTTGCAGTGTACGGACATTCCACATCTGCCTGGATGATGTACGCTGTAAGGTTCACCGAATAGAAAACTTAAGAAGATAGAGGAAGTGCACCACGGCTCAATTTCTTAAAAGTTATTAATTAACAATATATTGCTGTCCTTGAAAATTTCAAATTCGATAAACAGTTCAACAAAATATACCAACCGATTGTTTTTGATGGGCATCTTCTTCATTCATATCTCCATCAACGTTTTCTTCTCCGTCTGTTTGACATTCTTCGGAGTCCGTCGAGAAGCCTTCTTGGTCTAACTTCTCCCTCTCGTGAAAATGTCTGCTGATGCCAAGTAACGGGTTACTTTTGATGATAACATTTTCATTATTTGATATAGTGGAAACTCTTCTTTCTTTATCTGGCTGGTTTTCTCTGCGAATGGGTAGATTGGACTTTGTTACTTTGGCGATGTCTTCTGAGGACTGAGAAACGCTTTTGGCTCGACGTTTCCTGATGTGGAGATAGAGAAAGACGGATGCTACGTATATGAGGCCTAGGAGCACGGAGCTGACCCCGATGGCCACATACTCTGTGACGCTGAGGCCGGAAGATGTTGATTCCTCGGATGATCTGGCGTCTGGTGAAAACACCACCTCACTTACATCTGGATCAAAAAGAAAGGATACACATACATCAGTCAAGAGTGACTTTTGGATGAAATTTATCATATTTTTTACGATATTAAAGAATAGATATTAAAGACCAGCTGGGTGTATTGAACTCGACCGATTATTACCGACCAAATCAAATGATATTATTAGGGCCGGTTTTATAACCATCCGTTCGTCACGCTTGATCTCATTTTTAACTAATATTTGGTTTAACGCTTGATTTTGCCGTTTTATAAACATTCACAAGGCTACCGGTCAGTTATGTAGCGGTTAATGCTTTACGGACCGATTTTGGTCAGTTAAGTGGATAACGATCCGTTTTCTGACGTCTTTTGACAGTTGTAAGTAGGAAGTTGTTCTCGGCGCTCGGTTATTTATTTATTATCGAAATCAGTAACGCCAGCCCAGCTTTATTTCTTGTATATATTCAATTATATTATTATTTAATTTATAAAAAACAGTTTATTTATAAACTATTTCTGCTATATAATTATTATTGCCGCTGTTTCGCCTAGTTTGATAATACCTTCAGGAGGCGAAACAGCTGTTAAACAATAATAATTAATAATTACATAGAAGAACTTGTTCATAAATAAACTATATTTTTAAATTGAATAACGTTTTTTTTATGAATAATAATATTAGAATATATAAAAGAAATTAAAATTAAAATGGGGTTCCACAAATTAAACTTAACAACAAATAAGTAATTATTAACACTGCGTTTCTAAGCTCTGGGATCAATGCTGCAAGCAGCTGGCGATTTTACAGGAATCTCCAAGTCGACGCATCCGTATAACAATGCAAGTAGTGCATTGTTATTCGGAGAGTGACCCAAGTAGTAAAACTTTGGGACTAAATGTAACCGATGACCGCTAGTAATGCACGTTTGTTTATAAAACGTAAAATAAGATAACGAACGGATAGCGGTCCGTTAACGAAAAACGGTTCGTTACTTAACTGGAATTTGGTACTTCGTTTATAAAACCGGCCCTAATTCATACTTAGAGGTTGTCGGTCGTGAAAAAGTATAAAATAATAAAAAAAAATAAGAAAACAAAAGTCAAAAAGTAAAAAGAAAAAAAAGGTAAAAAATAATTTTTTTTAATTAAACGTAAAACTTAAAAAGTAAAAATCTAAAAAGATAAAATATCGCGTTTCAAGTAAAAAAGTAAGGTTAATAGTAAAAGTTTTGAACTTACTTGTAACATGTCTGACCGGCGACCCCGCTACCCTGAAAGCCGCGCAGGGGGTGAACACCCCCAGCAGGGAGGTGGCACCCCCCGGACCCACTGCGCTGGCAGCCGCTACATCGCGGCACAGCAATTGCACCACCAGCAGTCGGCCCTCCATGCGCTGCCGCATTTCGGGCTCACCGGTCCACTAAACAATAATTCGCAGAATAAACAAACATAATGGGTACATTTTGTTGATTTAAATTACTTTATCATTGAATAAGATGAAACATTAATTATCTAAACGAATATAAAAAGAGAACAAGACAGAAAAATAATGAAAAAGTTAATAGTCGGAACTGGGACTCGAACCCAGAACCTCTCACCTAACCGGGACGGACGCCTCTACCTATTCGGCCATTGCTACCTTCCATCAAGCCGAAAAATTTGTCAATCTCATATTTAAAATTTTAGATTTAACAATATTATCTTCGACAATTTTTTTCCATATTGCAGGCTACTATCCTTTTCATTGGAACAGTCGTTCTAAGAACTGATTTGTAACCCAGTTGCCTATAATACGGAAAAAAAGTTAGTCTAGTTAAGTAAATTGAAATACGTACATATAAAAAGATATTTTATTTAATTTATCGGGGGGCTAGAATTCACAATAATCCATGCGCTTGATAGCTGCAAGACGAGTTGTTATCTAGCCTCCTAAGGGCGGTTCTATATCCATCCGTTCGTAAGGCTTGATATTGTTTTAAACTAATATTTGATCTACCGCTTGATTTTGCCGTTTTATAAACATTTATTTTTATTTTATTTATTTATTTATTTCAAGATTTTTGTTTATACATTACAATGATAATATATGCAAGATTACAAAATAATTCATGTTTTATTCTACTACTCCATAAGTTGAGCTCTAGGAGTTCGTGTTTATGGGAGGAGTATTTTACATGCAAAAAAATTATAATGATGTTCATTATGTAAACAATTTTCAAAGAACTAATGAAATAAATATCTTAGGTAGGTACACAATTTAGACAATATCAATACAATTTTTTTAAATATTAAATATTACTGTTTAAGTAAGGGTAAATTAATTAATTACATAAAGGGTAAACATTAAGGGTACAATATGTCATTATCCAATTTAAGGGACTTAATTTGTTTTTTGAATAATTCATATTTCAGTGTATCTGTTATATTAATTTTGTTATTGGATAATAATATATTGTACCATCTTACACCTAAATACAAATAGTGGTGCTGAGCCGTGGTCGTTCTAAGCATAGGGATGGCTATTAAGCCATTAGTTTTAAATCTATTGCTTATGCTATCTGAGGGGTGAACTTTTTGAATAAAATATTCTTTATAAATTTGGCATAAGGCGTTTCTCTTATACAATTCTGTAACAGATGGTACATTAAATTCCCGAAATATCTGTATAGTAGGGTAGTCGTATGGTTTCCTAAGAATGGTTTTTATAATTATTCTTTGAATTATAATTATGGGCTGTAAGGAAGCCTTAAAGGCCCCTCCCCACCCAATAATGCCGTACTGTAATAAAGACTGAATTAATGCATAATAGACAATTTTGATAGTTTTCTTGTTTAAAATATTTCGTATGTTATAGAAAACATAGATAAGTTTTCTTATTCTTTCCACAGTGAGATTGATATGATCTTTCCATTTAACATTTTTGTCTATTAAGATTCCAAGATATTTTACATTAGATTTATGATTCAGCTTAGCGCAGTCCATATTACATATACCGTCATTTGCACAATTTTTGGAATGAATTGTTATGTTAATTAAATTATTTGGCACATCTTCTTGTAGAGAGAATGGAATGTAATAAGTTTTTTCTGTGTTAAGTGATAGTAAATTGTTATCGAACCAATTTTTTAGAACCTTCGACCGGTATCCTTTGCAAGGATACCGGTCGGTTATGTAGCGGTTAATGCTTTACGGACCGATTTTGGTCAGTTGAATGGATAACGATCCGTTTGCTGAAGTTTTTTGACAGTTTATTTCTTTTATATATACAGTAGTAGTATTATTCAATTTACAAAAACAGTTTATTTATACACATGTTCTGCTATGTAATTATTATTGCGCGTGACAGCTGTTTCGCCTAGTTAGATAATGCTCTCAGAAGGCGAAACACCTGTCACGTAAATAATAATTACATAAAAGAACTTGTTTATAATTGTTTTTTTTAAGCTGAATAATAATATTATTTATAAATTGAATAATAAAATTAGAATAAATAAAAATAAAAAGGGATTCTTCAAATTAAGGTTAATAACAGAAAATAAGTTATTATTAACATTACGTTTCTAAGCTCTGGGATCAATGCTCAATGCTCAATGCTGCAAGGGCAAGCAGCTGGCGATTTTACAGGAATCTCCAAGTAGTGCATTGTTATACGGAGAGTGACCCAAGTAATAAAACTTTTGGACTGAATGTAACCGATGACCGCTAGTAATGCACATTTGTTTATAATACGTAAAATAAGATAAAGAACATATAGCGGTCCGTTAACGAAAAACGGTTGGTTACGTAACTGAAATTTGATACTTTGTTTATAAAACCGGCCCTAAGTTAAGTAAATTCTAATGTAAAATCCATGCTAATTTGTACAGCGCGCTTGAGGCGATTTTGTCCAAATTTATTACTATTATTATAATATATTTAATTCTAAAATTTGCAATTGACAAATATAACGGTTTGATGGAAGGTGGCAATGCCCGAATTGGTAGAGGCGCCCTTCCTGGTTGGACGAGAGGTTCTGGGTTCAAGTCACAGGACGAGCATTATCTTGTTCATTTTTGTATCTGGATCTTGTTCTCTTTCATATGTTCGTTTAGATTATTCGTAGTGAGGTGGTGAATACCAAAAAACAAAAATAAAAAATCTGTATTATACTTCAAACTGTTAAAAAAACAAAAAATGTATTTGTGCTTATCTTGGTTAATAAATAATAAAAAAAAATAAAAAAAAATGTTCCTCTTCATATTGATGGGAATAGCTTTCAAAAGTTATAAAAAGAGAAAATATAAAAATAAAAAAAATTACTTTAAACTGCGCTATTGATTTATATTTAAGTATCACCAAAATATATATTGAAAAATACCAAAATACATATTTATAAATATATATAATATATATTTAATAAATATATATTTACCGTATTTAACAACAAAACTTAACTAGGGGAGTCAACGTTAACAACACGAGGAAACGCGCGCCCTGAGAAATTTGAATAATATGTATTTTTTTATAAAACTAATGATGCCACTGTAGCTGTTACCTTTCCAAATAGCAAGAAAGGGGCAACTGCAACGGCAACTTCAATTTGGGAGGCGAGAATGGGTACCGTCGCCCCGGGAACCTTATTGGATAACCAACACCTCTGCCATAGTGACCAGGACACACTGAACCCCAGATACCTACCCACCTCTTAAACCCTTTTCCTTCCCAGAACTCTCCTCTCATTTATTTCCTTAAAAAACCCTCCACACAGCATCCTCAAAGATGACATAGTCGTAGGAAAATAATTTCCCTCAGGGCCTCCTGTGTAGAGCTCATGTAAAAAGAAAAAACTACACCTCAGTCTAATTATACCTAAATAAAATCGTCACAATCGAGGTTTTGTTTTCCCCTGTTTTCTCCTCCATAACTGAATTGATTTTAAAGATTTTTTCACCAACTAAATGTTAGAAGAAAATCTTTGTTTGTAAATTTATTTTTATTATAAGCAATAATTGTCAGCCTGAAACACTCATTTACATTGAAAAATCTTCTGGGAAAAGATACTTGCCGCCAACGGGACTTGAACCCGTGTCCTTCTGATTGCCGGTCGGATGCTCTGACCACTGAGCTATGGCGGCTTATCTAGTTTATAAATTAAAAATAATAATTAATATTTAACAATTTAAAAGTATTTCACCAAAAAATGTAGACATAATTTGTCTCGACGCCACCTAGCGAGAGATT
The DNA here is from genome assembly GCA_929108145.2 of Limnephilus rhombicus. Lineage (NCBI taxonomy): Eukaryota > Metazoa > Arthropoda > Insecta > Trichoptera > Limnephilidae > Limnephilus > Limnephilus rhombicus. The sequence continues at coordinate 45,871,597 of OV815283.1, forward strand.
TAGTGCTAACAATACCTCCCTCACAAAAATAAAGTCGGTTGTTTTCAGGTGGAAAAATGTAATAATCAGTTATTGGTGAATGAAACACCTGTATATATTGAATTATTTGGCGGGTATTAAATAAGCCGCCATAGCTCAGTGATCAGAGCATCCGACCGGCAATCAGAAGGACACGGGTTCAAGTCCCGTTGGCGGCAAGTATCTTTTCTCGGAAGATTTTTCAATGTAAATGAGTGTTTAAGGCTGACAATTATTGCTTTTAATAATTTTTACCCTTTGTGCTATGCATAAAAATTTTGTCTTAAGCGTTAGTTTATAAATTAAAAATACTAATTTATTTTTATTTTTAAAATACATTGTCATATTTGTAAACTGAACTTACCATAGAATAGGTTTGGGATGGATTAAATTTAGATCCGTAACAGGAATATTGTGCGACTCCAAAATGCCTATAAAACTGAAAGGAAATATATTCCAGACTATTGTAAGACCCGCAATAATGTATGGCTCTGAATGCTGGACTATGTACAACTCCTACACTAGGCAACTTGAAACAGCAGAAATGCTAGATGGTCGGCAGGAGTATCACTAAAAGATAAGATCAAAAGTTCACGCATTCGTGGTAGCCTGGGTGTCACAGACATAAATAGTAAGCTGGAAGAACGACAGTTGAGATGGTATGGACACATAAGACGGAGACCATCAGACCACACAGTGAGGTAGGCAATGTCTATGGAGCTTCATCGACAGTCATCCAGAGGAAGACCAAAGAACTCCTGGATGACTCAATGTTCCAAAATTCTTCAGAGAAATGGCCTGGATGAAGGCGATACCCAGAACAGAAGATATTACAACCTGAGAACGAGAAGAGCCGACCCCAACAGCCTACCTAGGCAATGAGTTGGGACAGCGCAAGGAAGAAGAAAAGATTTGTTAACTTATTGGCATTGATGGCGTTCACACTAGTCAAATTTTAAGGATTTTTGAAAGGTGGTCTTAAAAGTAACTTTGTATGTTGATTATTTAACCTCAACGAAGCAGAACTTTGATGAAAAGCTTTGTTGATTTGCAAGATTTGCCAGGATAAAATATACTTTTACACATTTATCAGCGAGGAATCGCTGATTGGCGTATTTTGGATTTTGCAAGATTGATAGGCATTTGATCAGTTCAAAGTTGTGTAGTATCAGTAAGGCACTTATTGTTTTCCTTACATTACACCTTTTAGAAACGAATTGAAGTATTAATTACGTATGTCAAATCGTTTCTTTATCCTTATTTCGACTCCTCCTTCTCTCCCCCTACCCACCCCACTACCCTTACCTTCCTAACAGTATTTAATTACTACTGTAATTGTATATTTAAAATTATTTTTAAAAACGTCATTTAATTGAAGCCGGTAGCGAAATATTAAAAACAAGTAGTACAAAATGCATTTCGCAGATTTCACTGTGCCTCGAGTAGAAAATATCTTCAAGAAAAATGCAATTATCCAAATTTACAAAGATAATATCATCAAAAAATTTGAAACTCACCCATCAAAAAGATATCAAGACAACATCAAAATACCAAAATTTAATACCAAACTAATGCAAAACAATTATATCTATTTAGGAATAAAGTTTTTCAACAACCTTCCCATTGAAATAGAAAAAAAAAACAAAGACATCAATTAACTGAAACTCAAACTGAAGCTACACTTCATCGGGAATAATTAACTAAATAATTACCTATTTTTCTTTTTCTTTCTATTTATTATTAATCTATATTCATCTCTATTTTATTCAGATTTTTCGAATTTCTCCTAAGTGCACAATATTTTAGTATGTAACCGTATCCTCTGTATGTACACCTACATATATAGATGATCCAGAAGTCTCAATTGATACCTATTGCATAATGTTATTATATTTTAGTTATAATTAGTGTAACTCCCTCATCAAGCGCAAGAACTAGCTTTTTCTTTGATGAGATTGCAATTTTTAAATAATTTCTGTACCGATATGTAATTCGTATAACTCCACTGTAGTAATATATCTATATTAAATAAAATAAAAAAGTAACAAATATACAATCTTATACAATCTATTCTTTAATTACCTACTGTATATACGTATTTTGTTTTTTGATATTAACTTTCGTACATATGCAACTTTTAAACTGTACTTTTACTGTACTTATGATGTACTTTTTGTTTTTGTAGTTATAAATCTTCATTTTTTTTTGTTCAATAAAGATATATTATTATTATTATTATTATTACAATTCAGAAAAAAAAACACATATAAAATTCAAAGTTAAAAACAACAAAACCTTACACATTGGAAGGAAGCGTGAGAGCCTCCGTGGTTGAGGGGTAGGCTCTCAACTAGTAATCCATAGATTGCGGGTTTAATCCCGGTAAATTAATTAAAAATAGTATAAAATAGAAATGGCTTTAGCCATGTTTGGCGACCAGATATGAATAGCCAGGTACTTCCCCACCTTACTCTTCCCCGTCTTGTTCCTCTCCCTACCGACAGCCTCACAACATACCCCAATTGGGGATGCCAGTTGGAACTCACTCTAAAAAAGTCTATAATATTTTATAATTATGGTAATATTGTTAATTAGAGCTATACCGAGATGTGAATACGAGATCACAAACCTGTAATTAAATTTGACTTGAGTTATTTTGTCATGGTGAATTATCAAATATCTAACCACACATTAGGCCCTGAATTTAATCAGTATGTACCTACAAATCATTCAAATTATAACAAAATATTATTCATAACTTCTGTCGAAAGATCACCTCAGTGGGAATGTGGAATGTGCCTCTAAACAGAAGCCATTAAAATAAATACACCTCGTAGAATTTATTTTGTACCGTAGTTAATTTGACAGCCTTTCATTCAACGCAATCAAAAATAAGACACACTTTAATTATACGCAAACTGTAAGATGGGGGGAATGTGCTAATTCAGAGACATATTCTGGTATAGAAAAAAAACGTAAGTCAATAGTTTAGATATTGAAAAATATCTCTTTAAAAGGATTTTTCGAAATTTCATTACGAAAAAGTGTGAGGCGAACGGTAATCGATGCGAACGGTGATCGATGCAAACGGTGATCCGTTCCAGTTTCGGTGACGCCATAACGGACACTTCTCCCCTGCATTGCGTACTACCTTACGGCGTATTTTTGCTTAAAAAAGGAAAGACGCTTAAGTCCTTTTACTTTCCAACCCCGCCTCGGCCTCGCAGGCGATAATCGAGTTTGGAATATTTCAAGGTCCATTTTGGCTTAACGGCGAGTTAGAGAATGTTGAGATAGGTCAGGATCTGAAGTGTCACATTTTTAGTCTAAATAAAATAGACTTTTCGCCGAAAAACCGAGCCTGGCTAAGATGTTTTTAAAAAATATTTTAGCCGGAAAGATTCCGCAACTTTTAACACCAATATTACATACGCATCTTATATAAGATGTTTCAGGAGAAGCTGCCAAAACTTACATTTTTCCAAAAAAAAATCACCACACAAACGTGTTTTCAAATTCCTCGAGAGTGTGAATATTTCTGACCATATGAAAAAAACACAACTTATCACAGGGTAGGTGCCTAGTGTTCACGAAATGTGATTTCACAATACAAAAATGTTTTTTTTTTGGATTTCGTAGGAATCGAACCCCCATTCGCTTAATGTCAGTTTAGCTCTCTGGCCGCTGAGACTTGTTAGACACCTTGTCCACTACGCTATGGAAGGCAAGCGCCGAGGTGCGAATATACCGCATTATATTAGAACCGAGTATTTGTGCGGAACTGAGTTGTGACGCATTTCCGTTTCACCCGAATTTCAAGTCACTAACGGCGCTAAAGAAATTTCACTTCAAAGGTAAAAATTTTATTCAGCGTTTTTTCCGTCAAAAAATCTAAAAACAATCTTCATCCCTGCGCAATTCAGAAATTTGACATGGGCAGTACGGGCACTCCTAGCGATATAAATACGCAAATACTTCATACCAAAAGTAAATGTAACATTTTTTACAGTCGTTCTACTTCACGATTGATTCGACCAAATCATTACCATTTACTAGCAAAAACTAAACGTTTGTAATCCGAATAGTGTTTGAACTGAAAATTAAGTCATTATTTTAATTAGTGTTCACAACATCGGCACCCGCAGTCCTGTGATCTCGTGTGTTGTAACCACAAATTATTATATGAATATTTCTGAATCACTACAATTTGCATGTCATTATATTTTATACGGTAAATACATAGCACACACGCGGTAAGTTTTATTGTAAAGAAGCGGAGTTAAAAAAACAAGATAAATACGAATTAAATAATAGAATGTAGGCATCTTTGCTATATTTAAATGAATTATAATTCATAATAATTATTAGCGGTATATTGGTATTTTCTGTCTTGGTTGGGCAAGATTGCTAACCCGCCTAAAAATATATGATATTATAGGAAGGTGGCAAAGCGGGAAGAATGGGAAAATTAAGAATTGTCGAATTTTTTTTTTTAATAAACATAAACACAGGAGGCTGTTATCTTTGATGATGCTGTGTGGATGGTCTTTTTGGGGAGAGGAAGGAGTGAACATGGGTCTTGAAGAGACCCATGTTGTAGGAAGGAGGAAACACACAGAAACAGAAACGACCCGTTCTCGTGAGACAAATGTCAACCGTTTACAAATTGATGTAGTGCGCGCTGTTAGCATGTTTCACTACAATGTACTGATGCCGAAAGGATCAATGACGCTAGTTCCTTGGTGCATCTTCCTTTGTAATACCGGTAGAACAAGGATAGCATTCCCACCCGACGCCTGTGCTCTAAAGATTGCAATCTGTCTGTTAAGATGGGAGAATCTATCACACGGACCGCCCGTTTCTGCACAGAGTCGAGGGTATTTTTCAGGTATTTTGGAGCTCCAGACCAGAGGTGACTGCCAAATTCAACTGTGGGGCACACTTGTGATTTATACAGGGTTAGTAGTTGTGTACTATTAAAGTATCTGCGCGCCCTGCACAGTAAGCCCAGTTTTTGAGAGGCTAACTAAACTCTGGCTTAGATGGAGCCCCCATATCTCAGCTGGTCACTTAGAGTTACAATGGAGGACTTGTTCGGAAGATTATTTACGTTGAAGGAGACTAGATTTTCATTTCGATCCCTTTTAGACGTAATCAGACATGATTGGGTCATTGAAACATTAAATTCAACGAGATTATTTTTACCCCAAGAGAAAACACTCTCTAGGTAACCGTCCATTCTTTGGTTCAAAGCCCTTCGAGCTGTCGGAGTTTGAGAGCCCTTTGGGGGCTTGTCAAACAAAAAGCTATCATGGACTGTACTCGTATGACTGTAATCCATATAAAATACCCATAAAAAATGTATAAAAATCAATAACCTTTTGTATTAAAACAATTGAAATATTGTCGCTCCCTGGGTTTTGGAAATATCGTCTCTTCTCCCAGAGTCAACGATTTTACCGCTCTGCCGCGCAGGTTTGTATTACCAACTAATGTGTGAACAATAAATTACATAATGGCCCTTATTTAACGGGTAGTTTAAAGTGGTTTCACGCCTTCACACGTATTCAGCCGCGTCCTGTCTTCATCATTATTCCATAAATGGCAAAGCATAATAATTATGTTAAACATACCTGCAAAAAAGTTCTCCCTTCGTCTCTGAAGAGAGAGAAGGGAACGTCTGCATCCACCGTGCTGCGGAGATCCACAAATCCATTCCTAGTCAGGAACTGAGCCCCGGACACGGCACAAATAGGAGTTCGAACACCTACACAAATACACTCATATTTAGGTTCATTGTAACTTCTACTAAAGCGGTGGTGAAAACGAATATCTTATCTTATCTTTATAAAAATGAATCGCTAAATGTGTTGCTAAGCGCAAATCTCGAGAGCACCTGAATCGATTTTGCTAATTCTTTTTTTTAAATATTCCTTGAAGTACGAGGATGGTTCTTAAGGAGAGAAAAATTAAGAAAATTGCGCAGAAAATTGGATAATTTCAGAAAACCTTACGACTATCGCACGTTAGACAATTCGCGTGTTTGAGAATGACATTTTGCAAAGCGATTCTATTTTTGAAAATCTTTAAGTTGATGAATTTATTTAAAGTAGGTAGCCCCCTAATAGGTACCAAATTTAATACACATGAAAAATGGAAATTTGAATAAAAATTGTAAAAGGTGGCACGCGGGCTGCTTAAAAACTGAATGTACTGGGATTGAATATATGGAACGCGGGACGAGGGTTGGCGGGACGAGGGAGCGGGAAAGGGAAGAGGGAAGGCGGGGAAGGTGGAAGGGGAAAGCGGGAGGGTAAGGGGACGTGTGAGGGGGGAGGGGAACTCGGGAGGTGGGTTCGCGGGACGGGGGAAGGGGGGGGAGTGGAGTGGGGAGTGGGAAGGTGGAGATGACGGAGTGGGAACGCGTGAGGGGAAGAGGACGCAGGAGAAGAAGGAGAGGCGGAAGAGGAACTGGACGAATGGGAAAGGACACTCAGGGAGAAACAATTTCTTTATTAAATGGCATAGCAACGCATGCCGGGACCAGCTAGTTAGTAAATAAATAAAATATGAGAGTTGAAACAGTAGACATCTTAACTAACTACCTAACTACCACGCCGATTCGTCGAAGCGATAGGCAGAGAGGACAAACCACCATAAAACTCGGTCTTGCCACACACTCTTTGCCTCATTCACATTCGTACATCGTCTCATACATACTCTTATATTGTTTTGGCTCTTGACATGGCCCGACTCAAAAATCTGATTCATTTGATCGTGCCATGTCTTCCTCAGTCGTCCCCTACTTCTTCTACCATTCATATTTGTGTAATATATTCTTCTTAGACTTCTTTTTTCGTTCATTCACTCTACAAACACGAAGAATTTTTTTTTTCATTCTAGATAACCTCGGTGCTTCATTTCGCTTTGTGATGATTTTTACTAATTATCCAAATACTATTATTTTCTGATTACCGTAAAATAAATATTGTTTTTTTAAATAAACCTTGGAAGCAGATATTTTTATACATTTATAACCAAAATACATTTAACTTAATTTATTACTCTATTTCACTTATTTGGGAACGAACCAATTTTACCTTGCATACAGCAAGAATAGACTGAGGATGAAAATGACCCAGTTACAAATAATATAATTATAATAAAGTCATAAATGTATTTTAAACACACGTCTTTTAATGTGGTAAAGTGTGTAATATTGCAACGGATTTCCATCAACGAAATAACAGTTTAAAAAATAGACATTAAAAGCTGGGAAGCTTGGTTCCTTCGGTAATATTGCAATGGATACCGAAAAACTAAATAAAAGTTTCAAAAATGGACACTAAACAATGATTTCAAACCTGGGAAGTTGATTTCCTTCGGTAATATTGCAATGGATATCCAAAAACTAAATAAACATTAAAAAATAGATTAATTTTTGGGGATCGCTGGCAACGGTAAATATGCACTTTTTTTTAAAAAAACCTTTTGATTCACCTTAATTACATTAAAAGGCAACTATTTGCATTGGGGGAAGTGGAAAATATTTCATTGTAAATTTCATTACGTAAAATTAAAATTAGCTTTCGTCTTGTGAGATTGTACGCCAGAATCACAAACCATGTTACACAAACCTAGCGTAGCCGCTAAACTACTTGAAAACTGGGATGTTTTTCTTGCCTTGACGCGAGTAGGCGTTATAAAGGGGCACTTTCTTTTGTATCACAAACCATGTTACACAAAAATATTTTCCACTTCCCCCAATGCAAATAGTTGTCTTTTAATGTAATTAAGGCGAATCAAAAGATTTTTTCAAAAAAAAGTGCGTATTAATCATTGCCAGCGATCCCCAAAATTTACCATAAATAGACATTAAATAGACATGTTACAACTGTGTTTTCGTACGTATTTACTTGAGAAGCTGATTTCCTTCAGTAATATTGCAAAGGATATCCAAACAAGGAAAACACAAAAAGTTTCAAAAATCGACATTAAACCTGTGTTTTCTTATTTATTTACCTGGGAAACTGATTTCCTTCGATGGGTGGATGATTTGTCCCTTTAGCGGAAGAAACACAAAGGGTACTAGCTGGGCCGAGGGACCAGTGCCGAAGGGCGCCACCGAACATTCTGTTGACAAGAAACAATTAGTAATATTAGATTATTTAACATTGATATGTAACACGAAACACGGTTAACACTTTATTCCATACGGTTGTGTGTCACTGTTTTGTACGCAACAACCTGCTATAAACAAGTGCAATAAATAATACAGTTAAAAATACCACAATAACATTTTTTTTAAATACATCAATTTTAAATACTCGATAAACAACACAAAGGACGTATAACAGAATTTTAACAATTTATCAAATTTCAAGGTTAATATTCAAGTTCTGTGAAATTGCAAGTTCTATTACAATCGCAGTACTACAAAACAACCGGCACATAACTTTGAAATTTGATGATTTGTTCAAATTTAGTGAAACATATGATCGGTAGTTTCACAGAACAATTAACTTTCATGTTCTGTAAAAGTTCCATTCAAGATTATTCCTTTATGGGTCAGTGATTTCACAGAACTTGAATAATAACAGATCTTGAAAATAAATTTGTTAGGTTATTTAAAAACTGGGAATGTTTCTTTCTTTGAAAAAAACCTTTAGTTTTGTCGTAAAGTTAATATGGAAACATAAATAAATTAACAATTTGTATGAAGAAGCTAATATATTGCTACTTATTTTTTAATAAACTCAGAAGTGTCAAGGAATTTAAATGAAATTTGATGTTAATAATATTATATACATACATGTATATAGTAAGTCAGAGTATGTCGTCAGTTGTATAAACTTGCGTTAAACTAATGCTAACACACTACGCGATGGCCATTAGTTACTTTTAACTTATTACGGAACTAAAAACACGTGCGGTGCCTCGCAGGCTTCCCTTAATAATGAACCACTGTTATAATCAGTCCGAAGTCTCAACCTCGTGAACATTTTTACAATCTGATACCACCGTGAAAAGCGAAAAGTTGGTGAAATTATTATGTACTAAACTGTTTGACATTCACGTGTGAGATTTTATCGTAAGATCTTAACTTAAAAGCAGAAAATCCAATGATTTCTTCCTGAAGCGAAAACTTCACCGAATGCGGACCGCTGGCGTCATGATTTTTTATTGAGTCTTAAATTAGACACCATTATTATAATAACTAGCGCAGACCCGTGAAAAATCACGGGTTTGTTTGAATTCTTGACAAATCGGTATCATTTTTGTATAAAATAATTTTATGAATATATCATTGGTAGTAAGTTCTTATCTGAATTCTTCACACAATCATAATCAGTTTGAATTTTAAAAATGACGCTTTCAATCAATGCATATCCGAGTTCATTGAACCAGAGTTACGCAGGTAAACACACAACGTAAATAAATATTTTTGATAATTTGAAATTTTTCATTGTTATTTTGTTTAATATTTTGTACCGTACTCGTTTCCAAATTTAGCAACAGTAAAAAGAGACAAAAACATATATGTTACCGTAAAAGCCCGAATATTGGTAAATCCTAAGATTTTCCTGTAAATCGTAAGATTTACCAAATCTTAATGGTAAAAGTGCGAACCGTTCTATAATCATCGTTCACCAACCTAACCTAACCTAACCTAACCTAACCAAACCTAAACTAACCTAACCTAACCCAACATGTACTAAATTCTAATGGTAAAAGCCCGAAAATATCGTTTCTTATTTAAATATTATAAACGATTTCTTCGGGCTTTTACCATTAGAATTTAGTACATGTTAGGTTAGGTTGGTGAACGATGATTATAGAACGGTTCGGACTTTTACCATTAAGAGTTGGTAAATCTTAGGATTTACCGTAGTTCGGGCTTTTACAGTAACATAAACATCTACAGGATTTACCCTGCGAGAAAATGAGATAGACCAATCGGACTCATCCTTGTGCTTCGTAGCCTGCCCACTATAGTCTACTTTAGTTTTCTGAAGGCTTCACTTCTAATGCGTACTGTGTGTGAACTGCACGCTTCGATTTTTTCGGAGTGAAAACTTGTTTAGCACCGTTGTGATTTGAAATACGATGTAACGAAAAAGCGACACTAAAAAGGGACAAACATGTAGGTACATCTACAAGATTAAGCCTGCGAGAGAATGAGATAATCGGTCTTCTCTTTGTGAGGTGCTTCGTAGCCTCTCACTCTTGACTACTTTTGTTTTCCGAAGGCTTCACTTCTACCGCGTGTGAACTGCACATCTACATTTTTTTTAAATTTATAACGCTTGTATTTTGGCAGATGCCTAAATTCTGAATATGTCAATCGTGAGCTACTCGTGTTTCTGCCTTCATTCAACCAACCATTTCAAGCTCGCAATTTCATTTCCATGATCTGTGGACCTTTAAAATCTAACTAACTAACTAACCATCACGCCGTTTAGTCGTAGGCAGAGAGGACGGACCGCCAAACAAATCGGTCTTTGCCTCACTCACATTCATACATCGTCTCAAACATACTCTTCTATTGTTCTGACTTTTGACATGACCCGACTCAAGTATCTGATTCACTTGATCGTGCCATGTCTTCCTCGGGTGTCCCCGGCTTCTTGTATCATTCACATTCGCGCCGTATATTCTTCTTACACTACTTTCTTCATTAATTCGCTCTACATGCCCAAACCATCTGAGGGTCCCTTTCTTAATCTTACTCATTATGCTTACATCAGCCTTACATTCTTTGCGGATATCCACATTTCTCACACGATCATACATTGTTTTGTCACACATGCGTCTCAGGGATCTCATTTCAACTCTCGCCTTTATAGGATCGCCTTTAAAATTTCCCCTAAATAAATTAAAAAAACCTCAAAATTTTAAATTAATTTAGTGAAAATTGTGTTGAACAATTAATTAATTAATTATTAATTTTGTCAATTAATTAATAAATTAATTTTGTTAAAGTTGTGTAGGGCGAAGACGAAGAAACATGGTTTTAATTTTTATACTTTTCACTTAATTTTTATGGTTGGTATTTTGCAAAAGGATTACATCGATAAATTATAACTCCCTTTTGAGGGTCGGCACAAATACAAAGGTAAGTAACCTAACCCTCGGTAAAAAACATAATATAGTCAAATATTTCCGACGATAACGTGGCCAAATCACACAATTAATTAACAGTAATTTCAAACCTTCTTAACTCTTCAGATTGGACGATATGACGGTGTCAGATTTGGCAAATCACCGACTTAAATTTAACCGTAAATTTAACACTTGGTTCGATGGGGTCGATTCTTACTAATGTCCTTATTAAGGCTTCAGCGCCGACATAAACTATTATTATAATATCGCCGTTAAAATAACAAAGTTAATAAGGAATGCAAATTATCCGCAGCGGCTAAGTGTTCAGGAAGGTAAACGCAATTAGGCCGTGCGTGCATTAATATATAATTTATTAATATTTTTTTAAAATAATAACTGGTTGATGCAAAATTTTGCATCTCTCTTTGGTTTCAAGGCAACTGTGCTTTTAATTAATTTGATTTTGATATTGAAATTCGACAATATAAGTAAATTGAATGAAATTGTTATAATTATTATAAGCAATAATTATCAGCCTGAAACACTCATCAACATTGAAAAATCTTCCGAGAAAAGATACTTGCCGCCAACGGGACTTGAACCCGTGTCCTTCTGATTGCCTTCTGAGCTATGGGGGCTTATCAAATACCCGCCAAATAATTCAATATATACTAGTGTTTCATTCAACAATTACTGCTTATTATATTTTTTCCACCTGAAAACAACCAACTTTATTTTTGCGAGAGAGACATTGTAAGTGTTAAATCCCTCGCTAGGTGGCGTCGAGACAAATTATGACTACATTTATTGGGGAAATACTTAAACTTGTCAAATATTAATTATTATTTTTAATTTATAAACTAACGTTTAGGCAAGATTTTTATGCATAGCACAAAGGGTGACAATTATTATAAGCAATAATTATCAACCTGAAACACTCATCAACATTGAAAAATCTTCCGAGAAAAGATACTTGCCGATTAATAAGTATGTATTTCAGTTTAACAGTTCAACAATTCAAGTACAAATTAAATAATAAAAAAAAAACAAACATGCCCACAATACTGATTTGTTCGGGTTCAATCGAAGCGTTCATTAAGGCAACATTATTAGAACTTTCCTTATTTTTAATGTATAAAAGCAGCAATTTGAGAGGTTTATTTCACTTCCGCCACATTTTTTGGAAATTTTTCCATATTTTGTTCTCTGCCCAGCAATGGCGACACTTTGTGTCTGATCGTAATTGAAAATGGTAATAATTTGGATCTTAAAGTAAATATCAACTCTACTTTTAACACTAATCTTCCAATAAGTGTAACATCAATAGTAATATATGGAAAAGGCCAAAGTAAAAATTATTCAAAGTCCACTTTTTGATATAGTGTCCTCTGCGTGCAAAGTCGTATCTTCTCCAAGCTTAAAAAGAAGTGACTCGTCGGGTATTCTTGTATCTGTTTGTATATAATACAATTTTATGCAATTTAATACAATTCAGTACAAATTAATACAATTTTATACAATTTTATACAATTTAATATAATTTTATGCAATTTAATATATTTTTCATAATAATTGTAATACAATTTACGCTTGTTTCGACACAGGTATATCCTAATGAGACAGGCATCGAAAACCCAATGTAAACATACTTTATATAGATAAATAAATAAAATTTAAAAAATGAAGTAAAGCTTTGGAAAACATATTTTACAGCTTGAGGTGATTTTCCAAACGGCGCGGCGCGCGGCAAATTAAACAATTATTATTACATGGCGTAGGTACTTGGTTAGGCATTACAATATGTTTATTTTGTTTGTTCGAAAATTTAAATAAATATATTTATATCACAAGAATGGTAGTTAGGCACTCTTTGGATTTTACAGAGACACCTGAAATGGATTGTTTTGAAAATAGAATCCGAACAAGTGAATGACTGTCATCTGTTGTTTTGGAAAATTTTTATGTTTATTTTATCATTGTGAAAACTAACTAGTTGTGTATTAGCGTGTGTCGCTCTCCATAGAGAGAAAACAAATGGCCTTATATTTAAACGCCCGGGGTCTCAAAAGTTTTGTATGATCTGTAGCTATTCGAAAACGTAATTTTAAAAAAAATTATTGTTCACTATTAGCCCGCTAAAATGGCCGGAAATTTCGAAAAAAAAATAGATTTCGTGATTTGGAAAACAAAAATAAAACAAAGGGTTCATATTTAATATTTTGTACCAAACTCATTTTTCATTACATAACTGCAGTACAAAGAACAAAAAAACATTTTTTTTAAACATATGTGATGTGTTGGTTAAAAAAATAAAAGGGGAAAATAACACTTTTTCTGGATAAAATCAGAATTCTTGTTGACTTACTTGTATTCATAAAGTTGAATTTTTTTTTTCATTTTTGTCAGTTATACGCATTTTTTAATAATAAACAAACGTTAAAAAGTTTGATTACTGAAAAAAAAAATATTAACAATAAAAAAAAAAATGGTTTTAGGTTTGTTTTCTGATTTTCAACGCATTTTAGCGGGCTAATAACCATTTAAAAAAAATTAAATTCAGTTCTCATTTTCTTTGCAAGACGCAACTTTTGAGACCCCGGGCGTTTCTGAATTCAAAAGTTGAAATAATTGACACACGCTATTGTGTATGGTTAACTACTTGTGCATAATTCAAAGTCACAAAAGAATTACTGATCTGGAATTTAAGTGGACAAATTTACGGATGCCTCCCCAGCTACAAAAAAAAAACTGCATACAAGGTTTGTGAATCTGTTATTTTCCCTGGAGTTTTCGATTGCCATTATTTGTGATATATATTTGTCCGCGCAAGTAGATTTTCATAATCAAATCTGTGAGTATTAAGCTCAGAGGGTCTGGGATTATTTACACACCTCAAGCTCGCATATTATAATACAGTACTTTTATTGATTTCGTACGGTAAACCAATTTGCTCAGATTCAAAACATTTATTAAATAATAAACAAAAAGGAATATGATTTACATAAACGTAACATCAAACCCCATTATTTTCTCAAAGCCATTAAAAATAACGATTTAATACTCATAAATAATTAAGTTTTAAGGTGCGAAAAATTACAAAATCAAATAAGACTATACGAATTATTAGTCAATGTAATTTCCCCAGGCGACAAACATATTTATACATCCTATCACTTACAACAAAATGTTTCAATCCACAAAGAAAGGAATTCGTTTACAGACCCTCCTTACATTTAATCGAAGCAACATAAATTTGATCAGGAATTCGAATTCTGTTCTTCGGTACTTCTTTACAACAGTGTTGACAACATTTTACAAAAAATGTTATATAACACCACGCCATAGCATCATTATAATAATATCATCATCAGATAAAACAAAAATTAGTACAAAAATATTGTTATCTTTTAATAACTCTGCCAACCTTTAGGTGAAGTGTCGATAAAACCAGATATTTTCGAGAATTCGCCGACGTGAGACGCCGCGTTGGAGCCGATTGCTACCGTATCGCGCGCTGATCGACCATCAAGGAGGGCCATCGTCGACATATCACAGATTTTATTGAAGGCGATTGCATTTAAGAAGGTGATTGATTCCGGTGCGGTGATCTGTTGAGTGGAACGGCGACTTAACGACTCGCTCATATTATTAGTGCGAGATAAGATTTAACGCGAGCCGTTGAGGGTTAAAACTGGATGGGACTTGCGAAAAAGGCGTAGAATATTATTTAATGTGTTGCCTCACAGTTCAAAGTTTTATTTGAGAAATGGCACTATCGGATTCGATTGAATGGAATCGTAAGACTTATATTAAAGAGTAAATATGTCAGTAATACAATATGAATTTTAATTTTGCTTCAATTATCGGCCGTAAGCCAAGACGGCACCTGTGTGTTTTTGGAATCAGAGTGAAGCTATTAATTAAAAGATGGTAACTTAAGGCGCCGCTACCCGCATTTCTATCGATTTCTTACACATCTCCCTTAAAAATTTGAAGTTTTTAAGCTCTAAAAGTATATGTTATTTTTGAAGATAATATCTAGACTAAGGTGGCCCACTTTATATTAATGCGTGACACAGTGGAGTGCGGAATCGAGGGGTGGGGGGAGGGGGGGGGGTAAGTTTCAAATTTATTACTACTCTTTTGAAAATCGTGATTTCGGCGCTTATTCAGACTACAATCACATCATGAACACGGTTTCTCTTTGATTCTGGCAGCACATGCATAGTCTGCTGCTAGAATTTTATGACTGCACTACAAATAAGAGAATTTTTTCCTTCGAAATGTGTCAGCAGAAGAATTCACAACAGATTTTTTTATTCTGAACACAAAACTAGTTTAAATAAAATCTGTATGCGGCGACTTAAAACTACACTCAGAATATGAAAATAGTTTCTCTTTGATTTTGGCAGCACGTACATAGTCTGCAACTAGAATTTTATATCTGCACTTCGAATAAGAGAATGTTTTCCTTCGAAATATGTCATCCGATGAATCCTGTTAAAATTTTACATTCTGAACACAAAACTGGTTTAAGTTAAATCTGTATGCGGCGCATTAAAACTACACTCAGCAATAAAAATGGTTTCTCTTTGCTTCTGGCAGCACAAACATAGTCTACAACTAAAATTTTATAACTGCACTTCGAAAAAGAGAATGTTTTCCTTCCAAATATATCATAAGATGAATCCAGCTGGAATTTTGCATTCGGAACACAAAACTGGTTATTTATTTAAGAATATCTGTATGCGGCGCATTTAAACTATACTCAGAACACGAAGATAAACATTTTTGCAAGAAAGGAAATTCTTTTTGTAATTCAGTGAACCTACAAATTTGCTTTTTCGCGGTCGGCGGCATGGTCAACAAATTATTCGATTTGATTTGAGTGATAAATACGGGTTATCAATCACGTGTAACGGCTTGCACTTATTCAATACTACAATGGCGCTCTTTGATTCTTGCTTGACTTTCCTAAATAAACCGATCCCTAGATCGATATCTTCGGGCCTTTTCTAGGGACAAATGTTGTTATCAACTTAACCACAGATGAACGTAAATGGTTAAAATAGAATAAAGATAGAAGAAGTATATTTGTCTACCATATACAATATTATAAAAATATAGGAATGCGGGACATGCGGGACGCTTAAGACGATTTGTGGGACTATTTAATCCAATATGTCAATGCGAGACTACAACCGCCAATGCGGGACGGTTGGCCGCCTTAATCTAGATGCGTTCCACGCCGAAACGCAAATTATATGAAATTCCTTCGATAGAAAAAAATCGCAAAGTATGATCCGAAAATTATTACAAACACGTTTGTTTCAGTTATTTTACAAGTTATAGTTATGAAAAAATTCCAAATATTTCTTTTAATGATATTTAAGACGCTTTCCACGAGATTTCGCTTTATTTTCAACGAGTCGTGTTTTATTAAACATTTTCACATTATTCGCATCGATTTTATCGCTTTAAATATTAGCGGCTTCTCTAACATTCGTAATTACATACGAGTATCTCTCCATTTTTCTTTTTGAGCGCGGATGCGGCGCCTTAACATGTTTGATAGTTTCAAAATAAATTCATTCAATTTGGGAGGCGGGAATGGGTACCGCCGCCCCGGAAACCTTTATTGGATAACCAACACCTCTGCCATAGGTCACCCCAAGTGGTTCGCTACGTTTGGTGATTTAGCAGGGGTGCCCGGGTTCATGGGATGAGGTTTGTCTAGGTCTTGGAGGCGGATGACCAGGACATACTGAACCCCAGATTCCTACCCACCCCTTAAACCCTTTTCCTTCCTAGAACTCTCCTCTCCTTCCTTTCCTTAAAAAAACCCTCCACACAGTATTTCCAAAGATGACATAGGCCCTGAGGGAAATTATTTTCCTCAGGGCCTCCTGTGTGGAGCTCATATAAAAAAAAAATCTTTTGGAATGAAAAAAAGTGTTTTCACATTGAGAGTCAAAAAGCTCATTTTAGTCAACTTTGAAAACGTGTGACCAATGGTTGACATGGTAACGACAAGGAATACAAACGCCGAGAGCTTTTTCACCATCACTAAAGATGATTTTCAGACAATAAGGAACTCCAGTGAAAAATATTATGGCTTTAAAAAAATATGTTCATATGGACCAATAAACGCTGATTCTGAACATATAAGTTTTATTTAATAATATTAAACGCAAAATTTAAAAAAAATATATTATAAAGTCCATTTTAAATCGGCTGGTAAAAACACGCCGTCAAGTTGGCATTATTGAAATTTTAGTGGTGACGTCACTGTTCGACGTGTCGTGACGTCGCCGTAAAGTCATTGTACGGGAATGTATGATATGATGATATGACACAGCCATCGTATTAATTTATTCGTTTATTTACACACTGTTTATAGAGATTTAGTTGTTGTGTTTATTGAAACATTATTTAGGCCTAAATAATGTTTCAAAAATAAAGGTATCTTTATTTGTTTATCTCTATTATTTAAAATATCCCAAAACTACTGCACAAAAAATAGTAATGTTTCTACTATGGAGAATACTTCGAACAACGGAAATCAAAATGGCTGTGGTTGATCAGCTGATTGCCCGATCCTATACTAATTTTTCAGGAGTGTTGACGTCACACAATTCACCGTACGTACGTTTCGGGGGGTCTTGAAGAATTAAAACTTTGACAATTATTTTAACTATTAAAACTAACTCTAAAAATGAAAATAAAAATAAAGTTATTTAAGTTAGAAGACGATTATTTATTAAAAAAAATTGACTGGAGTTCTCTATTGTAGCATGGAAAAAAAGTTGTTCAAATAAGCTTGCAAACGCTTATTTAAAAAAAAAATCACCTCATCTAACCTGCAGCGTTTCCGCATTTTAAAAAAAGTTTCCACGAAATAAATTTCTACGCCTTTGTAAAATAATGCCATATTTTACAATTGATTTCGATGAAGTAGCATTTACCCTAAATAGCTCAACTTACAATTTTCGCTGTAGGGAATATTTTTACCTGGAAAAGTAATTAATACTGACGTGTTTATCGGCTGATGCAAGGCGGTGAAATACTTGCATTAAGCTGTGAATTGGCAGCTAACATGATACTTTGAATTCTAAATTATTGTGAAGAAGCCATTTTAATCAACAGCTAGCATAATTTAATCAAATTCGGGTACCATTTCACCATCTGAGATCGATATCAATTAACTCAGCGTGTTAATAATATGTATTAACGTTAATGTTGTTAATAATTTTTCAATTAATATGCGTAATTTCTATTTTTTTTAGAAGACCACATGAGACAACTTTAACCGTCATAAGAAGCTGAGTTAATGGGTTTCGACGAGAAATTACAAGTCTATTCTTATTGTTCGTCGTGTTGTTTATTTATATTGACTATGTCTCACTTATTCTAAAATCTAATTGGATTTTGATTTGATAAGTTTTAAGATTTTCACGGCCAAAAGCATTTTCGTTATTTGTTTTTGGGGTGTTTGTTCTTTAGCCAACGTTTCGGACATCGTTACGATTATTTTGTACTGGTGAAAGTTAGTGGTGCTGGCGACACGGTATCGCTTCGAAGTAAATAAGCACACACTTCACGACTAAAAATTACACATCTGCCGGATCTGCCCTGATGATGGACACTGCAACGATGTCCAAAACGTTGGCTAAAGAAGGAGGAAGGAGGTAGCGCAACACGGCATAACACCCCAAAAACAAATAACGAAAAAGGATTTTAATTTATTTATTTGTGCTGGTTTTTTACAGATGTTTTTACACTTGCTTGAGAATAATCCAGTTATAGAAATTCAGAACATGCACAAACAGGTACATACAATAGGCCACTTGCATGGATTTCATAACGAATTGGAAAAAATCGTGTGGATAGATTTTTTACTAAGATTACGAAAATGTTAGTAAAATTTTCAGAAATGTACAGTTTTATTTTTATTTTTAAATAAATTGATACGAGCATGAAGAGTGACCCAAAACCCCGTCACTAAAAAATAAACGCAAAAGGGAATCAGTCACGGCTCGAATCGAGCTACCCAGTGCAGTCTAGGTACTTTCGTACGGTGGTTACACAAATCCATTTTTTTTTAAACGCACCAGAATTCGAATTGAATTGTTTTGTTTCATTTTTCTTTTTTTGACAGATAGGAGTTTTTTTTAAGAAGCGTCATGTGAGACTATAAAAAAAACATTAACTTATATTCTGTGAACTTGTAAAATAAACTATCGTACCGAGATACTTGTATTTTGTTTCTGAGCCCACTAAATTGATACTCGACCCTATCAATTGGCGCCCAACGTGTTTGTCAGATCAATGAGTTTTAACGAATAAATTCAAAGACAAGAGAGGCAACAAACCGAACAAAGGTGGGCTCAAAACACTGAAAATGCCACAAATACGTAACACAACAGCGGGCAACGCTACCACAGTGGAGAATGAGGATAACAGTCCTCTAGCTCAATCCTCAGCGGATGTACCAGATGGAGAAACCTTTACGAGAGACACCCAGACGACACGAATCCTTGAAATGTTAGCAACAAAACTCGCTAACATAGCCGTGTGTCAAAGGGAGCCTCGCCTGGAGGCAATATTTTCTGGGAGACTGGAAGAATTTCCACCACTTTTCCTGGAACGGTGCGAAGAGTATTTCCAAATAGCTAACACCTACGAGGAAAACAAAACGAGGGTGGCAACGGCCCAGCTCCGGGACAAAGCGAAGGACTGGGCGAATACTTATAAACACCCAGAATGGTCGATTTTTAAAAGATTTTTCCTTCGGGAATACGAGGGACCAGAAGTGGAACTCCGACTTCAAAACCAGATCTACCATAAAACACAAGAGAACACGGAATCCTTGGCAGAGTTTATTGCTAATAAACAAAAAATGTTTGCACGACTCCACCCGGCAAAACAATTATCGGAGTTAGATGTATTCGTGCCTGCGTTTTGTAATAGCCAAATGTTACCCCAGTACATACACATATATGCCACCACCATGGAAGAGTGGATGAACCAGGCCATGAGGTTTGAAAATTCTAAAGGCAGATATAAGATCCTAGGTCAACGCCAAACAAGAAGCAATTTATCTCCTCGCCGGTCAGCTCAACAATATTCTCCGCGTCACCGTTCACCTCAGCGCAGTTCACCTCAGCGTCAATCACCGCCACGCCGTTCACCGAATCGCCAATCGCCATACCGCCATCCCCCGGCCCAGCGATCCCCAGCTCAACAAAATAGAAGAGATAGAAACTCGGGAAACCGGTACCGCCCGGGAGCTCGTTACTAAAACGGCAACCCGGGCAAAGAAGGAAGAAACCGAAATAAACCGCAGAGTGCCACACGGCAATAGCAGGTTCCTTCCTTCCAAGGGTGAGAGTCACCATAGAGGGGCAAACCTATCAGGCATTGGTAGACTCTGCATCTTCACACTCTATAATAAGAATGGGCATCGCCCAAAGTACCAAATTACAACAATCCTCGATTCCATGCCTCAAGTTGGCGAACAAAAGAAACGTGATGCGAATAAAGGGTATGATATCGATAAAATTCGACATCCAGAATACAACACGGGAATGGAACTTCCTCGTGGGAGAGAACCTAAGGGAGGAAATCATCTTAGGACGCGATTGGCTGTCCAAAGAGGAAGCTTCAATAGACTTCATGCGGAACTGTTTAAATTTCGGAAGCTCAATCAGGACATCCACCCACTTTGTGCCCGTTCGCCAGGGACAAAATAGTAACGATGTCCACGGGCCACTATTAGATCGAGTCCCAGAACAGGAGAAAAAAGGATTCACGGATCTATTATCCGAATATAGTGAAGTATTTTCCCCCTTGACAGGCACAGCGAAAGTACCACCGCACAGAATCCACCTGAACACCGACAGACCAATCTGCGTTCCACCACATCGCCTTTCGGACGAGAAGAAAAAGGATTTATACAAACAACTGGAAGGGATGCTAGCGGATGGAGTAGTAGAATCCAGCAGATCCCCATACAGTTTCCCAGTAGTAATGGTGGCCAAAAAGGGAAAAGAAGGGCGACGATTCTGCATAGACTATAGAAGGTTGAAACAAGCAACAATAACTGAACCCTCCCCACTGCCAATCATCCACGAAACACTTAAAGACCTGAGCACAGCCAAGGTATTCACAGTACTGGACCTTAAAAGCGGGTACTGGCAAGTGCCGATGGCACCAGAAGACAGAGAAAAGACTGCCTTTACCACACCAGATGGGGGCAGTTACCAGTTCCGAGTAATGCCATTCGGGTTAAAAGGTGCACCCAAGACATTTCAAAGAACCATGAGCCAGCAAGTATTAGCCGGGTTCCTTAGAAAATTTGCCATGGCCTATCTGGATGATATCGTCGTATATTCCGAAAACTTAAAAGACCACTTACGACACCTCCGTCTCATCCTAGAACGATTGGCAGAGTTTGGGTTAAAATGCTCTCCAGAAAAATGTATCATCGCCACAGATGAAATCACATACTTGGGACACACAGTCAGTGCCACGGGCAACACTCCCCAGAGGCCACACGAAGAAGCCATTAAAAATACACCATCACCTCAAACAAGAAAAGAACTTCGCAGTTTTCTAGGAGTGTGCAACTGGTTGAGGGAATACATACCAAACTTTGCTGAAATGTCAGCACCCTTAACAAATCTTACCAGAAATAAGATAAAATTCCAATGGACCGGAGAAGCCGAAGAAGCCATGCAGCAAATAAAAAATGCAATGGCGGGGCCGCTGGAACTCAAGAGACCTGATTTTAGTAGGGAATTCGTGCTACAAACGGACGCAAGTAAATTAGGAGCCGCAGCAGTACTCTTCTATAAAAATGAAGATGGTTCACGAGATGTGATATCATATTCGAGCACCCGGTTCTCACCAGCTGAAGAAAGGTATCATAGCAATGAACAGGAAGCACTGGCAGCAATATGGGCTATTAAGAAATACCGGCCTTACCTAGAAGGGAGGCACTTTAAGCTCATCACAGACAACCGAGCTCTAACATGGCTAAACGAGGCAAAGAACGAAAGAGCCAAACTCACAAGATGGGCCCTACTCCTACAAGACCACGACTTTACTGTAGAGCACTGTCCGGGGAAAGCTAATGAGCTCGCCGACGCGCTGTCTAGAAACCCAGGACCAACGCAAATGATACTCGAAACGGTTACCGGAAACACCCGAGAAAGCTATCCGGAAGTCGGCGGAGATAACGGCATAAACCAAATAGACTCAGAAGAGGAGGAAGAGCAACAAACCCTAGCAAGTGCGGTAAAATCAGGACAACCGACAGATCGGGAAACACGGAAAAGAATAGATCGATGGAACACTCTAAACGACAGAGAAATCCTAAACAATGCCGTCGATATAAATCACTACACAAGGTATAACGTCCACCAAGGAATACTTTGGAAAAGAGACGAAGGAAAGATGGACCGGCTGTTCGTCCCTCGAAGCACAATTCCAAGAGTTCTGGAAGAATACCACAACTCGGACATCGCAAACCACCCGGGAGCAGCAGAAACAACGAGAGCAATATCAGCACATTACTTCTGGCCAGGAATGAACGAAGAGATCCGCAGACTGGTACGCCAGTGCATGACATGTGCCACATCAAAACGTGGCCCAAATAGACCCGCGGCTCCTCAAGGAGGCACGAAACCAAATAGACCATTTGAAGTGGTCGCCGCCGACGTCATGGGACCGTACCCAAGAACCCTGCAAGGAAACAAATTTATTCTTGTAGTAACAGACTTATTCACAAGATGGGTGGAAGCATTTCCGATTAAGTCTAGTATAGCAAAGACCATAATCCACCAGTTAGAAACTGAAGTATTTCCAAGGTACGGCTACCCGAAACGCATTCTCACGGATAACGGACGACAGTTCATCCACCGCCAATGGTTAGCCGCAATAGAAAGATGGCAATGTAATCATTGGACAACAGCTATATACCACCCACGCTCAAACCCCACGGAAAGGAGAAACCAGGAAATCAAAAAAGGCTTGAGAATTCTCCTCAGAGATTCACCTCACAACAAATGGGATGAGAAACTGCCGGGAGTAATAATGACGACCCGAAACAGAAAGAACGAAGCGACAGGCGTATCACCCAGTCAAGCACTACTGGGATACGATATACCGCGACCAGGAGAGTGGCAAGCTTTCCCAGAAAACGCGAACGAGGCAATCGTTTTACCCCATCAGCGAGAACCAGCAGATGAGGAAATAAGAAGGAATCAAGCAGCGTACCAAGAGAGGTACGCCCCAGCGGTGGAAGCCTTACTTAGATACCAACAAGGAGAAGAGGTGTTAGTAAAGGAACACCAATTATCTGGGTCTCCAGAAGGAAATTTCGCAGGGTTTGCACCTAAATGGAGTGGACCTTACAAAATCCTCATGAAAAGTGGAAGAGGTAATATATACTGGGTAGACAAAAGAGGTAAACCCACTAAAATCCACGCAGATGAATTAAAAAGGGTACCAACAATCCAAGAAGTCCGGGTGGAGGATCAAGATAACGAGGTTTTGACTCAAGAAGACCGGGTGGATTGATACGAGCATGAAGAGTGACCCAAAACCCCGTCACTAAAAAATAAACGCAAAAGGGAATCAGTCACGGCTCGAATCGAGCTACCCAGTGCAGTCTAGGTACTTTCGTACGGTGGTTACACAAATCCATTTTTTTTTAAACGCACCAGAATTCGAATTGAATTGTTTTGTTTCATTTTTCTTTTTTTGACAGATAGGAGTTTTTTTTAAGAAGCGTCATGTGAGACTATAAAAAAAACATTAACTTATATTCTGTGAACTTGTAAAATAAACTATCGTACCGAGATACTTGTATTTTGTTTCTGAGCCCACTAAATTGATAATCGACCCTATCAAAATAAATCCATTATTTGGGCTTGTGATGTTACTACATGAAAATGTAAATGTAATTTTATAAAATTCCACACTGATTTATTTTTTTTATATGGCATCACTTTGATTTCGGACGAATTTTTGAATTTGACATTTAACGTTTACTACATTTATTGTTTGTTCTTTGCGAACGTATCATTTGGTTTGATTTTTTGACAGATGTTATGAAGAGAACCCCGTACATTTTACGTTGTCCGTACGTGTTTTAGAGATATACTGATAATGGTCCGGATTTTAACAAAATCAAATTTTATAATATTCTTATTATTATTATAATTTACAAGTACAAGTATATTACATTTGATTTAGTAATTTAGACGTTGAACATTATAATGATTTATAATCAATAGCTGTTGAATTAAATTCAGTTTTTTTATTAAGTTAAAAATTACGCAATGAAGCAATTATCAATGCGAAACTGTCCGTGTTTTGTTTTTGTCAGTATCAGAGATGGCGTTGTGTACGGATTTATATTTTTGTGATTTTCTTACTTTTACAATTACTTACGGGAATTCGGGAGGCGGATACGGGTGCCGCCGCACCGGGAACCGTTTATTGAATAACCAACACCTCTGCCATAGATCACCCCAAGTGGTTCGCTACGTTTGGTGATTTAGCATGGGTGCCCGGGTTCATGAGGTGACTTATGTCCGGGTCTTGGCAGTTGATGTGCCTGCGCCGGCCGGATCGAGAGAGACTGGTTGAGGGAGGCCTTTTGACCTTTCCAGCCGGACTCTCTCGACCCATTGCCTTGCACCACTGTTGGAGGGATTGATTCTTACGTCCGTCACTCTCGGACACACTGACCCCCAGATTCCTACCCACCCCTCATACCTTTTTCCTTCCCAGAACTTTCTATCCTTCCCATTCCTTAAAAAGATCCTCCACACAGCATCCCCTAAGATGCCATAGGTCCTGAGAGAAATTATTTTCCTCAGGGCCTCCTGTGTGGAGCTTACGTAAAAAAATGCGTTTCATTTCAGAGATTTATTATTATTATTGTATTTTTCCTTTGGAGGTGTGCAGACATACGTTCACGATTTGTCTCATTTTCGACTATTAACATTGAGTGTGTAAGAAAGAAGGGCAGCATTATATGATTAAAAACAAATGCACAACAATCAACGCATTGACATTTGACGTTTTTGAATGTTTGGAGTTCATGCACAGTTCAATATTATACCCCTCACAATATTGCTGCAGTTCTTTCAAAATAGGAGAATTCGTTCCATACAAAATGTATGGGGAAAATAATTTTCTTTATAACTATTTATTTCGTTAACTTTTGTGATGTTTTAATAGTTATTATCCTATCCGGGGCGGAGACAAATCCAACAAATCAAAGATCATCAAAATCGGTTCAGCCGTTCTCGAGTTATAAATAGTGTAACTAACCCGACTTTGTTTTATTTATGATCAATAAGAAGGATCAAGGAAAAAAATATTTATGAGATTTAATATTTTTTTGTATGCCTCGTTATTCTCCTGTGCCATTCGTATGTAAAACGTTACTTTTTTTAAAAATAATTTTCGGCTATGTAATTATCGTTTTTCGCACCTATAAAATTATGTTGCGTCTTTCCGGTTTATAAAAAATGGTCTGATTTTTCGGATTGAAATTTTCAAAAAATCGTCAGGGTTTCAAAAATACTATTAAAAAAAAATACGGAATGTCTTAGAATATTTGCCTAAACCGGATTTTTTTTTAAATGTGATGCAAGTAGCCTATTACGAAATTCTAACAAAAGTTTCGTCCAAAAAAAAAATTACAAATACATACAAAACAAACAAAAATACAAAATCGTAAAAAAATTTAAAACTTCACTCAAATAACAATTAATACAAAAAGAGGTTAGAGACACAAAGACACAAGCTACTCATGCTTGAAGATGTGAAATATAATCTTAATATATAAAAATGAATGTTTGTTTGTCCCGTATGCTTTCCTAAACCTTTCATCCCATTGCGATGAAACTTTGGGGATTTGATGTGCGCATGCCCGCAATAGTTTCTCTATATATATATAATAGTGAGCTCCGAGGCTATTTCCTACACTATTCATCCGATTGCGATAGAACTTTGGTTGATTTGATGCGCGCACACCCGCTAAGGTTTCCATACACTGTGAACTTTGGTGTTATGAAATTTGTAAAAAAAAATAATAATAGGTGGCGTCCGAATAGTTTGAAGAATGTGCGTATTTCGTGTAGTTTAGCGGCAAGGAGGAAGGGTGAGTGAGAGGAATCCAAGAAGGGCGGAGGGGAACGAAGGAGGAGAAGGGGAGGGGGAGACGGAAGGGAACGGGGAACAATTGGAAGGGACACGCAGGGAGAAAAATCTTTATTAAAGCGGCCTTGCAAGGCACGCCGGGAACTCGCTAGTTAATTAATATAAATAAATATTGTGTAAATTTGTTAAGAGCTAAAGAAGAAAAAAGCTTATTATCACAATCGTGTCGCTATTTTCATAAAATGTTTAACTACTTCAAAATATATAATTTATAGCTAAGCACCTATGAGAAATAAATAATAATAACAATTTCAAATACTACAGTTATCTTATCAAGCATTTTAATAAGCTGTAAAGCGCAATAACGCCCTTTACCTGTTTTGGGTCACGATTTGATTTTTGAATTGAAAGTGTCTTCTTCTTCTTCTTGTGCCTTGTCCGTTCAACGGACGTTGGCTATCATGTTGGCTATGCGGACTTTGTTTACTGCGGCCCGGAACAGCTTTACGGTAGCCAAGCCACTGTCTCAGGTTTTTCAGCCATGAGGTTCTCCTTCTTCCAGGGCGCCGTCTTCCGGCAATCTTTCCCTGCATTATGAGATGCAGGATCTCGTACTTCTCTGGATGTCTCATCACATGTCCAAGATATTGAAGTTTTCGGATTTTTATAGTTTAAATTACTTCCTTTTCTTTATTCATCCGAACCATAACATCTTCATTCGTAACCCTGTCCATCCAGCTTATTTGAAAGTGTAGGTACATGAATAATATTAAGCTAACGTGAGGATTTTTAATAACAAATTCACAAATTTCGTATAAATAACTACACTACAAATATTTTGTAATATTCATCCTCAATAATATGAAAGATTTATTGTTTTAAATACCAGTATTTCTTTATTATTCCAACGACGTACAGCATTCAGTTACTGATTATAAAATTATGGTAATTTCTGATAAGCCGCATAAAAAACAACTCGAAACAACTCAAAACAACCCAAAACATCAAAAACATACCATTCAGATCGAGCATTATTGAAATTGAATAGAAATTAGGGTATGACAAAGAACCTTGCAAAATAAACAAGGCTTCTTTTTATGTAAATTTTGTGATGTTACGGGGATTTGCTTTTAGAAAAGAAATCATTGTCATTCTTTCAATGATCTCGATGATGCTTCTCGAATGTCACAAATAGACGCGAAACAATAATTGTTCATAAATTTGAAATGAACAGCACCTATTTGTGACATCAACCTGTTCGGTAATTCTTTGCTTAAGAAAAAGTA
Source organism: Limnephilus rhombicus (assembly GCA_929108145.2). Taxonomy (NCBI): domain Eukaryota; kingdom Metazoa; phylum Arthropoda; class Insecta; order Trichoptera; family Limnephilidae; genus Limnephilus; species Limnephilus rhombicus. The sequence continues at coordinate 45,899,184 of OV815283.1, forward strand.
ACGCGTTTTAGGACAGAACATTATGTTATTTATTTATCTCCTTTGTCATCTTTATTTCAAAAGGTGTACGTGACTAGTGACCAGGTGCCAGAATGCAAGTTCCATGTAATGCGGAGCATCATTTACGGCTTTTGCCCAATCAGATAATATTTTTAATTAGTATTTTTATAATCTACAGCGTAGTCGAAGATATATCGACTGCAAATCAATGGACCGTAATAAAATATACGGTTGTTCAAAGTGACCCAAATATGGGAGTAGCTTGGTGAACATGGACTTTGGGAAGATTTACCTTAATTTTTAAACAGGACGTTTTTAGGAGATTCGATATTATGGCACCGAGGGATCATTGGGCTGATCATTGTATAAGTTTCCGATATAAAGGTCACCGAGATACCCGACACCGAGATGATAATTGCACGGCTTCCTTAAGAGGGTATTAGCAGAGAACACCAGAAGTATGTCATTTTTAAATCAGATTTTAGACGTATTGAATCTTTAAATAATAAATAGATTTCGAAAGATTGTTCTTTTATCCACCATTCGCATGTTTTAAATTTTAAGAAAAAAAAAAAATTTTAGTATAATAAGGTTATACCATAGGTCGTTGGCAGATTTGTTAAATTTTCAAAAAAGATTTTGTATTATACCACACCCCGCTTCTAAACTGGAGAGAGCTGGCACAAAACCGAGATGAGTGGAGGGAGATTCTTGAGGAGGCCAAGACCCACCAGGGGTTGTAGAGCCAATAGTGATGATGATGATTATACCACACCCATTTCAAATCATATAACCATGCAGTAAAGTAAAACAATACATGGGTATCTCATGTTTTGGAATTTTAATTTTAGTTTAAATAAAATCATTAAAAAACATAAACGTACCCGTGTTTCTTGACGAAAATTGGTCCGTTTGTGTATTTATTTGTGCTCTTACAAACTAATATATTTCAGATTTTTTTAACATTCTTATTAAAAAATTATTACAAAAAGTACATTATTTTAATAGTTTCATCATCACGCCTTTCAGCATTTTTGGATGTAGGTATAAATTAAAGCAAATTTGGAATGAAATAAAATGGATATTGAGTTATAATTTTAAAAAGCTGGTACGTAGAATAATTAATCTTTCTCATTGTAACCGCCCTGTACGATCGTAAGAACAACTTTCCACGAAATGTGGATTTTCGTCCGCTGGTTGGTTAAACGCTCTTAAATATAAGTACACAAATTAAATGCCCTAAGATATCACTAGATTGGTGTTCGTTACACATAGGCTTCTTTAAAGTCGGTTTTAAAACATGAGAGATCACTATGGAACTGGTCATTGCACAAAAGCTTCTTTAACATGGCCGATATGAAAAAAAAAACTGAGTGATCAAAATAGGAATTGCTCATTGCACTGATTACTTAAATAGACTGACTGTTCCTTGGAGTTATTTTTTCAAAATGTCACACGTAGATAATATTGGCTAAACACCTTGTCAGACAGATAGGTACATGGGTACATGGTTGGATGGAGGAAGGGAGGTGTACACTGTTGCATCAACAACCAGACTTACCAGTAAGTTTACTCTTCTTCAACGAGATATTGCTGTTTTACCAAAACTGCATGAAAATCGTTACCAAAATAAAACCCATCTAAGAAGGAGTAGACAAACAGGATGAAACAATTTTCATGTAAAGCATCTACGAGTACAAGACTTATGCCAGAGAAATTAAACTCCGAACGAAGTCAAATATATCGTCTACTTCTGAGTGTTATTTCACCGCAGCAACATTAAAGCATTCCCCCGACACCATTTTCCCGTCATTTCAAATATTGTCCAAGAATGCAAAACATGTATTTGTTATTCGCCTTCATGTGTTGGCAAATCTATTAACATTCTAACACGGTCGTCGGGTGTTATTCCGCAAATAAATAATCACCAATCAATTTCGTTCAACAAATTTAATAACCGACAGCTTATCTCATAATTTAGCAGAATCAACATTAGAATCCTCGTAATTTTCCGAAAATCGCGTTAGTTTCTCGTTCAAGTCAATCAACACAATCAGAAGTGGAATCTTTATTTGATTGGGTTTTATTTTATAGTTTATCGATGGCCTGAGAAACTATGTGTGTTTTATTTGTCGAAATATGCCATTTACAAATAATGTGGACTGATATTAACCAATAAATTAGGAATGCTTTTAGTTTGATTGGTCGTTATTTGCTGTTCAATTTGTTTGATCCGAATGTTATCAAAATACTAGGACCAATTGGTAGGACTTGTTTTAATTGGTATTTTAGGAAATTAGCATAGTTTTATGGTTTTTGACACGTTAGACCAGAAGTTTAATTAGCGAAATGGCAATAATATAACGAGTCACATAATTGGATTGGCACTTTGGTATCCAAGAATTAAATGAACATTTATTTATCATGATCTTCTTAGCCTGATTTTTAACTACATTGTAAATAACATAATTCCGAAATGCCTACAGAGTTGTGATTGATCAATTAATTTTATGTGATATGTAAAATAAATTAACCGTTGTATTAAATTTATCATGATAAAATCGTAACCATCATCGTGGTCAGCGTTCTAACTTTAATTTACCTTGTTCTGAGACATGAGGTGTCAAAGTTTGCAAAGACGATTTCTCATAATCTATTTACCGATTTCGGATTTAGAGGTTGAATATTGTGCAAAGTATTTTAATTTAACATAGTTTTAAGGAAATTATTTAAAGATGATATGTACTTCGAAATATGATAAAGTAAAGTGAATACGATAAAGTTCAATTATGTGAAGGCGATTGTAAAAAAAATGTTTGCTTGTGTAATGTGCTCTCTGTATATAGTAAGGTAGATTACCTATTAACTCTAGATGGATTCTGGAATACAGAATTCAAAAAACCTGTAAACCACAACTACCCTACTAGGCTTAGAGAAGAACAATTGTTTATCCTATCCTACTAATATTATAAAGGCGAAAGTTTGTATGGATGTATGGAAGTATGTTTGTTACTCTTTCACACAAAAACTATTGAATGGACTTTATAAATTCTTTCACTAATAGAAAGCTACATTATTTGCGAGTACTATAGTCTATACATATTGGTAAGCTCTGGGGTTATTAATAATCTCTGTAGTTATGAATTTATTTAACATACGTTTTCTGCCCCTAACAAAATCGAGTTATTGCAAACGTCAGAAGAAAAGCAAACAAATTGTTGCCTTCACCCTAAAAAGAGTACTTGGTTGGCGTCGCAGTCAATATCAATCTCTAAAAATGCGCCGAACGCGTAACTTCCGAGCGACTGCACCAAATTGGATAATTCTTTTTTTGTTTGTTATTTTGTATAAAAAATACCGTTGAGCTCTGGCATTATGAAATTTGTAGAAAAATTGTAAAAGGTGGCACGCGAGCTGTTTGAAAACTGAATGTACCGGGAATGAATGTGTGGAATGCGAGAGGTGGAAGAGGGGTGGGGGGAGAGGTTGGTTGGGAGGGTGTTGGGGGAGGGGGAGGGGAGGGGGAGGAGGATGGAGTCGAGGGGGTTAGGGGAGGGACAGGAGGGAGGGAAGAAAGGCGAAGGAGGTGGGGGAGGGAGGGGGAGGGTGGGGGGGAAGTGGAGGGGGAGGGTTAGGGATGAGGGGAGGGGCGGGTGGAGGGGTGGAGGAGGGGGAGGGGTAGGGGGTTGATGAGGGGAGTGGAGTAGAGAGAGGGAAGGTGGAGGAGGCGGAGTGGGAATCCCACTAATACCATGAAAAGCTAGTTATTAATATATCTCAAAATTTATACGGTGATAGAATAAAAAGGCATAAAATTCCGGAAATATTTAACGCATTACCTACCATTACCATTAAAAATCAAAACAAATGTTAGATCATTCTACCATCGTAGAACATGAAAATAAATAATATTGTGGACAAATAACTAGATCCATGAATAACAAATAATATTGTGAACGAAAACCTAGATCTTTTAACCATTGTTTAAAATAAAATAATTACTATCGTACATTATGATCATAAGCATTATAATACATAATCATTTAAGTATTTTAATATTAAGTATTATACTATTATAATTATATTATTATATATTACGCAACAAAATATATTTAATTATATTGATCGGTTTTGTAAGACAAAATATTGTACCTACAATTAAAAACTGAATATATATATTTAAAAAAAAAAACTTAACTTAGGTGTCATTTGAGAATATATCTAAACGTGCAGATATATCCTAATGCAACCAGCTAGTCATAACATAATAGTTCATTGCATAAGGTTCTAATTATATTTCCCTAACGCGATTGGAAGATAGGGCCACGTTCAAATTAAATATTTTCTTTTAAAATATGTGTAACTAAAATACTTGAACCTCAACTTGAAGGACTACACTGAGCCTCGTATCGTAATTTGCCACTTTGTTTGTCACATACAAACTAAGTCGTAAATTCGAAGTGATGTTACAACCTTGTAAAATAAATGGAAGCTTGAGAGCGTCTAACCAGCCAGCGGCCGAAAATCCACATTTCGTCGAAAGTTGTTCTTACGATCGTTCAGGGCGATTACAATGAGAAAGATTAATTGTTATCCGTACCAGCTTTTTAAAATTATAACTGAATATCGATTTTATTTTATTCCAAATTTGCATTAATTTATACCTTCATCCAAAAATGCTGAAAGGCGTGATGATAAAACTATTAAAATAATTTACTTTTTGTAATATTTTTTTAATAAGAATGTTAAAAAAAATCTGAAATATATTAATTATTATAATCAATAATTGTCAGCCTGAAACACTCATTTACATTGAAAAATCTTCCGAGAAAAGATACTTGCCGCCAACGGGACTTGAACCCGTGTCCTTCTGATTGCCGGTCGGATGCTCTGACCACTGAGCTATGGCGGCTTAATCCCCCAAATAATTCAAAATATACTGGTGTTTCATTCAACAATTACTGATTATTATATTTTTCACCTGAAAACAACCAACTTTATTTTTGTGAGGGAGGTATTGTAAGTACTAAATCTCTCGCTAGGTGGCGTCGAGACAAATTATGTCTACATTTTTTGGTGGAATACTTTTAACTTGTTAAATAATAATTATTATTTTTAATTTATAAACTAATGTTTAAGACAAGATTTTTATGCATAGCACAAAGGGTAACAATTATTATAATCAATAATTGTCAGCCTGAAACACTCATTTACATTGTGTTTCAGGCTGACCATTATTGATTATAATAATTGTTACCCTTTGTGCTATGCATAAAAATCTTGTCTTAAACATTAGTTTATAAATTAAAAATAATGAAATATATTAGTTTGTAAGAGCGCAAATAAATACACAAACGGACCAATTTTCGTCAAGAAACACAGGTACGTTTATGTTTTTTAATGATTTTATTTAAACTAAAATTAAAATTCCAAAACATGTGATACCCATGTATTGATTTATAACTGCATGATTATATGATTTGAAATGGGTGAGGTATAATACAAAATATTTTTTGAAAATTTAACAAATCTGCCAACGACCTATGGTGTAACCTTATTACACTAAAAATAAACATTTTTTCTCAAAATTTAAAACATGCGAATGCTAGATAAAAGAAAAATGTTTGGAAATTCATTTAAAATTTTTTATGGAAAAGAGTCAATAGTCTAAAATTTGATTTAAAAATGACATATTTCTGGTTTTCGCTGGTAATACCCTCTTAACAATTTAAAACTTCATCGAACAACATAGATGACTCCAAAATTTATTTTGGTTATAGAAATGAACAAAAGAAATGATTTTGATTTTCAAAGGACATTTTTTAAATAAATATTAGTATTGCAGAACCTTGTCTAACTGAGGTCACGAAATGGTTTTGATAATAAACTTAATATATAAAAAATTAATGTTCATTTGTTTGTCCCTTACGCGGTCCCTAAACCAATCATTCGCTTGCGATGAAATTATTTATTTATTGTGCGCATGCCCACGTAGGTTTCTGTCTATAATGGCGAGCTTTGGCATTATGATATTTGAATACAAAATTTATTTTAGATGGTGCGCGAGTTGTTTGAATAATGTGTGTATTTTACGATTATGAGGAAAATCCGGGATGAGAAAGGGAACGAAGGAGAGTTGGCGGCTTGGCGAGGGAGGTTTGCAGGTAGGGAAGGTGCAAGGGGAACGCGGGAGAGGGAGGGGGGGGGGGGGATTCGCGGGAGAAAGGGTGATTCATGATTCTCTCGCCGATAACTGTGAGAAGTGTATGTGTATTTCATATAGTTAAGCTCCAACAAAAAATATAGTGTGTCCAAAAACACTTCAATAAACAAAACTAAAACTCAAACACTTTCTATATTTGAGTAGCATCGCAACGCATGCCTGGTGCTCGCAAGTAATAAATATAATGAATGTTTTCAGGGAATACCGACACTCTTTTTCACATTGTGAGAGAGTTGCGAATAAAGTTGATTTCTTCATATTGCTTGTCATTAAAAAGCGTTACCTCTTTTTAAAAAAATGGCTAATACATTAACTACACCCTACAAATTGTCTCACGGATGCACTTTGGCGGTTAAATTTTTCTGCGAAAATAATTCAATTATTTCAAAAATATTTTTAACGATGTATAAAAATTTGGCACTTTATAGCGACGGACTTAAGGTTGGTAAAACAGAAATCATTTATTTTACAATTATTGCTTTAGCTTTAAATCAGAGTTACAAATTGCGGTAAAACAAATTACGTTCCAATCATTATTAAATCGAATAACTTCTGGGAAATAAAGACAATTGGAGCACACGCCGAGCTGTTTAGATGTTGCTGTGTGCCGTTATGTCGGTGCGAAACAATTCTTTGAAGAATTCGGGGAAACTATCAATAAATAAGGTCATGTATAAGCCATTATTGCTATTAATTGATATAAAAAAGGAAGTGGTTTTCGAGGTATGTTAATTTATCGACATTTTAGAAAAACCTGAAGTCATAATTTTGAGATTTTTTTGTCTGTTTTATAAAGAAAGAATATACTTCAGGTCAAAATCCAGTATGATTTACGTCTTGTATAGGGGCTAGAAGATTCTTCAATAGTGACCAGCTGAACTTACAACTTAAATCCTGTAATAACCTCAAATACGTCCAACAATTGAATTTGGGAGACTAGGCTGAAGCCCCAAAATTCTTGATGAACCTTCTTGATCATTTTTTTTTTCATTGACTCCACACAGGAGGCCCTGAGGAAAATAATTTCCTTCAAGGCCTATGTCATCTGAGATGCTGTGTGGAGGGTCTTTTTGAGGAGAGGAATGAATGAACATTGGTCTTGAAGAGACCCATGTTGTAGGAAAGAAAAACACAGAGGCCGGCAAATCATCCCACAGCCGAGCTGTTGAACCCAAGAACGAGTCGAAGATACGACCCTTTCATGTGACAAGTGTCAAATGTGTACAAATGTTGGGCACACGTTTGGCATGTTTCCCGACTATGCACCGGTGCCAAAGGGATCAATGACGCTAGTTCCTCGGAGCATCTTCCATTGTAATACTGGTAGAACAAGGATAGCATTCCCACCCGACGCCTGTGCTCTAAAGATTGCAATCCGTTTGTTAAGTTATGAGAATCTATTAGACGGACCGACAGTTTCTGCACAGAGTCGAGGGGATTTTTCTGGTATGTTGGAGCTCCATACCAGAGGTGGCTGCCAAACTCAACCGTGGGGCGCACTTGTGATTTGTACAGGGTTAGCAGTTGTGTCCTATTAAAGTATCTGCAGGTCCTGCTCAGTACGATTGACAATCTGTTGTTAACAGACCGATGGAGTCCGATTAAAATACCTGTAGACCGGTGCGTATGCGTGACACTGGAGGGACGCAATCAGAACATCCGTTCATAGTTGACGTTGAATTCACGAGAACGGGTTGTTTCTTCGACTCGTTATATGTAAGTCGGCGCGTACGTGTAACAAGCTACAGGCATCCTTTTTTCCTCCTTTATATAATCCTGACCGCTTCAAGACCCCCTAGATTACTTCAGCCCCTACCTTAAACCACCTCACAACGCTGTCCGACCCGGTGGTGGCATAGTTCCCCTGTCTGTACGGACTGGGCATAAATATATCAAACCACCCACAGACTGGGTCTTATGAGGTGTTGAACATTAAATCAAATAATATCGCACCTTGCAGTTTGTTTGCGATGAGATATTAATTTTACTAGTTCACAAACCTCTAAATCAGCAAAAATTCTTTCCTTTGCGTGAATTTAAATTAACCCTTCAAAAATTTGGCATTTTTTTTAGATGGTCAAAATATTTGCGCTTTACAATAAAATGCTAATATTTGGAATATTTCTGAGCACATCAAAAACTGTTTTAGAAAGGTGATGAAATACGCTTTCAAATTATAGAATTCGAAATAAACATGTTTTTTTTATTATAAAATTTTTGCATACAAACATAAAAAAGTTTTCAAAACGGCTCACCTTACATTTTTTGTAACTAAAGTTACTGATAATAAAAAAAAATAAAAACACATACATATTTTATTAGATAAATATACAACAAACACATATTGTAACCTCACTTTTTTGTCTCTCTATGTAAAAATAATTTTTTAAACAATTCCCTCAGTTTCAATTTTTTTTTTCAATTTGAGATTAAAAATTTTGTGTACATTTTACTTTTTGGTGGATATTTTTTAGATTGGAATATAAAGCGTGGTGTTTTTCCTTTCTAACGCCGATTAGAACATATTTTTAACTATGATACTAAGGGAGTTACAGCGTTTTTTATGAGACCTATGTGCGTTGGGACAAATATGGTCTCGGTGATTAAACGGCTTAAAATAATTTTGGCTCAACAATACTCGGATCCGTAAATACGATCTTCCCATTTCAACTCTCCGACCAACAGACGAATCGATCGTTACTAAACCTTAGCTGATCGGAGACTCAAATTGATCGATAGAAAAGTTGGAAACAACGGTCTTTAGATTGTGTCCTTAAAATATCTCCACGAATAGATATGGGCAATCGGCATGAAAAGCACTTTGCAAGCGGTGTCACGAAATGGTCGATGGTGGTTTTTATTAATTTTGTAAGAAAAAAAAATTGATTAAGGGAAACTGCACAATTAATCGTAGCCGTAAAATAACATTTAAAATAAATATTTTTCATTAAATGAAGACAATATAAGCGAAACTCAATCGAAAATCTGAAAACAGAAAAATCAGAAAAAGATATTGACACATCTGGGACTCGAACCCGAACCTGGGTTCGAGTCCCAGATGTGTCAATATCTTTTTCTGATTTTTCTGTTTTCAGATTTTCGATTGAGTTTCGCTTATATTGTCTTCATTTAATTAAATATTACAATTTGAGGTTTTACTCATAAAGTTAAAATAAAAATAAAAATAAATATTTTTCTTTTATTCGCTCATAATTTTCAATAAAAAAAAATATTTACTAGTTTACGCTTATATTTTTTTTCGACGGAATTAACAATTCGATTTTAACTCTGTCCAAGCGAAACTATGAAAAAAGCTTCAATGTATTCAATGCATATTATAAGTTTTCACAAAATAAACCCACTTGTTCGTAATGATAACTTTTAAATAGTCATTTCACTGATATCGTCGCCACCAAGTAAATGCTGTTTGTTTACACACAATTTTTTAATTAAATTTTATTGCAGTAAATATTTAATTTCTATCCAAGTTAACAGCTTTCTAAGCCACGACCAGACAGGATTGAGCAAAATAATTGGCACTAGCCTCAAATTATAACAGTTTTATATACAGTTAGAAACAGTATATAAAACGATTCTCGCAAAGTGCGGCAAAGTATAATATATTTGTAAATAGATTTGCGTGTAAAATTCATGATATTCCAACTTTATCGAAAGCTTGACATCGTTAATAACCGATATTCGCTATTAAGGCTTTGAATTACGACGCTCCTAGGATAAGGCCTATTCGAGATAGCGTGGAATTAATGTTCTCACTAAAAGCTAAGGCCTCGCACGCATTGCCACGTGCAGATTGTCAACAACTTGCGTCGGGCGTGGGCTATTGAGTGCTTTTATTATTACAGTGACTATTCACGGTTACGGTATCGCGACGGCATAAAAAAAGGAATAAACATACGTTCCTTATCACAATAATGCTACAGGTCTTTCAGGATGAGATTTATTTTTATTTTTTATTTATTTATTTAACGCCCAAAGGATGAGATTTATTTTATTTTTTATTTATTTATTTAACGCCCAAAGGGCTTTTACATGTTTGGTAGTGCAATTAATTCATGACATATGATTTTTAAACAGATCAAGAAATAATAAAAATAAAATTAGATAAAAAAGCACACAAGTCATAAAAATACAAAAATACAGTGATTTCATAGGTTTACAAAAACACATATATGTTTAGGAATAGTTTTGGAATAAGTCTTGTACAAGATCAACAAAATTCGCCAAGTTTATGTTAAACTAGCTGGTTCCCGGCATGCTTTTCTATGCTATTTAATAAAGAATTTTTTCTCCCTGTGTGTCCTTTCTCATTTGTCCCGTTCTCTTTCCGCCTCCCCTTCGTCACCCGCGTCTCTTTCCCCTCTCGCGTTCCCACTCGGCCTCCTCCACCTTCCCTCTCCCCACTCCACACCCCCCTTTCCCCGACCCGCAAACGCCCCTCCCGAGTTACTTCCCCCCTCCCGCGAATCCCTACCCGAGTTCCCCTCCCCCCTCCCGCATTCCATACATTCAGTCCCGGTAGATTCAGTTTTCAAACAGCTCGCGTGTCACCTATTGCAATTTTTTTATACACATTTCTTAATGCCAGAGCTGACCAGTAGTTCTATACAAACCTTGTCCTGATAATACCGAATACAACAAAAAAAGAATTATCCAATTTGGTGCAGTCGTTTGGAAGTTAGGAGGAGGAGCGTACATACATTTCGTAGATTCATTTTTATTTATATAGATATGTTAACATCACCTAAGTACTGATTTCCCATAATGTGAAATCGTTGTTTCGGAGAGTAGGCAATGTAGTTCCGCTTATGAAAGCTACAGTAGAATAGTGTATTTTAACCCCTAACAACGGGAAACCGACATATTATTGAATAAGCAACATAAAAAACACTTCTTTTCCGCGAAATTATCTAAATTGTTAAAACTATTCTCAGAAAATGAGAGGCAATAAACTAATAAAGACACCGTTTTTTACTATTTACAATTTAATAAATTATAATTGGCGACTGAGGTCAATCGATAAATTCGAAAACGCTAAGCATATATGACCAAATCGTAAATTCTTTAGATTAATCATTGATTTTTTTAATGCATGCGGATGAGATCACAAGTAAAGCTGCAATGTAGTTTATCGTAGAAACTATTAAACCGGTCGTTTAGCATAAGTGATGGACTTTTGGAAAAATGGGTAATCAATTACTAAACAAAATTATATATTGACATTCAAGAAGCAAATGAACAATTTAAGAAATGGCACGATCGGATTCGATTGAATGGAATCGTAAGACTTATATTAAAGAGTAAATAATTCAGTAATACAACATGAATTTTAATTTAGCTTCAATTGTCGGCCGTAAGCCAAGGTGGCACCTGTATGTTTTTGGAATCAGAGTGAAGCCATTAATTAAGTTATGGTAACTTAAGGCGCCGCTACCCGCATTTCTATCGATTTCTTACATATCTTCCTTAAACATTTGAAGGTTTTAAGCTCTTAAAAAAATATATATATATTTTTTAAGATAATGTCTAGATGCTGCCCACGCCGAAACGCAAATTATATGAAGTTCCCTCGATGGAAAAAAATCGCAAAGTTGCTCCATATTTTTTTTTTAAATAAGTCTATTTCTATTATCTTATAAATTATCTATATTTGTCAAAAAAATCACAATATTTCTTTAAATGATGCTTAAGAAGCCCCCCACGAGATTTTTGCTCTATTTTAAATGAGTGGTATTTTATTAAGCATTTTCGCATCGATTTTGACGCTTTAAATGTTAGCGCTCTCTTCTAACATTCGTAATTTCATATCTCTCCATCTTCTTCTTTTTGAGCCCGGTTGCGGGCCCTTAACACATTGCTTTCTGTCTGTTAGGTATGATTTGAACCATTCAAATACCTTATTTTGTATACCGATTAGCTGTAGCTTAGCTAAAATGATTTGACGAGAGACTGTGTCAAATGCCTTAGGTAAGTACAGAAATACGGCCAAACATTTATAAACATTGTCTAGGGCTTGCGTTATATGAGACATTAATTCTAAAATAGCTGAATCCATGCTTAGCCCTTCTCTGAATCCATTTGGTTTGATGAGAGAATGTTGCATTTTGAATCCATTGGTTTGATGAGAGAATATTGCATTTTGTAAGATGGTCGATAAGTTTTGTTTTAGGTTTTTTTCCATAATTTTGGATAGCGATGATAATATTGAAATAAGTCTATAGTTTGTTATGTTTGTAGGGGTTTCAGTCTTAAAGTATGGTTACACCAATGCAAGTTTGAGTTTATTTGGAAATACACCTATGTTGAGACTGAGATTAATGATATGTACTAGTGGTTTGTTTATAAAAGGTTCAATTGTTTTGAGAATGTTTGAGGATATTTTATCGTGATTTCATGAATGAGAGGCTTTAATTGTTTAATAGTTTGTGAAATTTCAGCAGAGTTAGTGGGGTTTAATATGAGTACGTTATTTGTTTCACCAATAGATTGACTGATTTTTATTGGCTTCTTTCAAATAAATTGATTTCATTGAAATGTAATGTAATCATTAAAGCAGTGTTACTTTATGAATAATTAATATTGAAGCGCGTGGCTCATCACACGTACTCCAGTTAATACACCGTTAATTTATATTTTATTATAATAAAAACCAGTTATGTACAGTTACAATCAGATCAAAGAAAATAAAAGCGGTTTTGTTTTAACTCTTCCTTCGTCAGGACAAAAGTATGCATAATTATAATATTACTTTAACAATTCAATGAATAAAGAAAACTTAAACTTAAAAAAACCAAAGTCCTGAAGATGGAAGGAAGTTTTCAGAAACTATCAGTTAAAAAAATATGTTGTTGGATAAATCAATCAAATCTTAACAATGATTTTTCTTGTATTTACATAAATTGTCTTCCGAGGTTGCCGATCATCAATTTTATCTATAAGTTAGAACTAAACTAATCTTAGGTAAGTATTTTTGTGTGAAAGTTTGAAACGTAAAAAGTATCACTTGTTTTTTGACCGACACCAGCGCAAACTGGTGAAAAATCACGTGAAATAAGAATTACAGTTTTGGAAATAACAATTATATTATTTTCTTAAAAAAATATTATGTCATAGGTACTACTCTTCCGATTCTTAGCTCTCAACCCAATTTCAAAAATGTCTGTTAATTTGAGTTCAAATTTGAGTTCATTGATCCCAATTTCACGCAGGGCTAACGGTCCAGCAAAGTCTACCGAAATTTGTATTTTTGTTGACATCTTCACAAAAGATGATTGTATGTATAGGTAGGTACATACACATATGTGTAATATATACACATATGTAGACATACCTACTAGAATTTATTATAATGATTTATAGAAATTGTGTTGTTGAAATAATTTCACAACCAGAGCACAAAAATTGATGAAGATATATTTTCAGAAATATCTAATAAAATTATTACTTCGATAAAGCGAGATGTTCTGATGAAGAGCGGTGTTCCCCAAGTATTAATGTTAGGTACCTACTTATTTATGTAGCCATATTGAAAGATACCAAATTCAAAATTGTAATTTGAATAAACCCCATTAATAAAATGTAGAGTAATAATTGCTAAAGAGGAATAACCACGGATAAAAGAAACAGAGGAATTACTCACGAAAAAAATACGATATTTAAATGTTGAGGAAAACAAATAATAGTTCGAACGCAAATATTATACGGTTGTCCAAAATCGTTAAGTGTATAAAACCTTTTTTATCCGTCATTACTGATGGGTTTTCAATCAGTCATGACATAATAACATGGGAATGAATAAATTGAGGTTAAAGAAGAAGCAAAATACACCCAAAATGTATTTAATTTCGTCTGAAGAACGGTAAAGCATCAAAATTTAAAGTTAAAATTGCTCAAATTAATACGTATCGGGTCTACTTTTAAAATTAATGAATTTTGCGAAAAATCCCCGACCGTATACGTGCAATCAGATATCTTGGTATAATTACCATTTAGCTCGTAAGATTTCAACCTTCTTGTGATTACTTCCACAATTATTATGGTTCAATCGATACTGGCATCACGAAGTATTTTGTTAACCACCCCTTTCTCACCTGAAGCCCAAATTGTTTCAACACGTTCTTAAATCGTTTATAAAGTCGTTCGGAAATCATTAACAGAAGATTTGAAGACGGCCGGTTATGGGTCGAGAAAGTCGGACAGACAAACGCTAAATATCGGTTTGTAAATACTCGTATATTAATGTGGTTTTTGATATTGCAGGTAGCGACTGCTATAACGTACTCTTAACTCTAGTTTGTAACTTACTTTGAAGTTTAGGTTCACTTGACCATTTGGCGAAGAAATACAACTCAGGTATTTTGCGATTGTGCAAGTTTTTTGTCTTAAACGAACTGTCAGATTTATAAAAACTTTGTGTTATTTCCGTTTCGCAATTAAAGCTCTATAAATAAAACATTTCTGAAAGCAGCCGAATACTAAAAATTGTTTTTTAAAGGTTATGAAATAAACTTTCAACTGTATTATTACAAATAAATATTAACATTTATAAATATTAAAATCTAGAACGCAAACATAAAAAAATTGTATAAATGACTCACGTGATGTTTTATGTGAAATTGTGAAAACGGTACTAAAATCACGGATTAAGTAAAAAAAAAAAACTAAACATATAATAATTGTATAATAAATAAACAATATTGTCACCTAACTTTTTTACCATTTCATACAAGAATATTTAATAAAAAAATAACAATGTCTAACGGCGCGTAGGCGATTTGGCGGGTGAAAATTGTTTCTGAAAAATAAGTCTTTTTTTATGTTCTTCTATGGACAACTTTGAATAGAAACGTGAAGCTTGATTCAATATTCTACTTTTTGTTTTAGGGTTGTCACTAGAAAAATAACAGAGTTATAACGATTTCTGTGGGAATACACGCGTTAGCGTGAAAATACGCTTATTGTACTTGACTGCTATTGTTGTATTGTCTTGTAAATACGCTTACGGATCGGAGTGGTGCTTAATAAATGAAATTTTCTCCTTGGGAGACGGGTTTGGGAACCGTCGCGCCGCGCTGTTCCAGGAACCATTTATTAGATAACCAACACCTCTGCCTTAGGTCCCCCCCAGTAGTTCCTTACGTTTGGGCTTAACAGGGGTGCCCGGGTTCAAGGGGTGAAGTTTTGTTTGTCTAGTAGGACTCTCTCAACCCATCGTCTTGCACCGCTATGGTAGGGATGGATTTATACGTCCCTCACTCTTGGATCCACTGATCACTAGATTCCTACCCACCCTCAACTCAATATTTATTGTCTCTTGTTTTTAATTTAATTGTTTCGTTGCTTTAAATATCCGCTTATTGCCTGATTTTTACGTATTGTTGAAGGCCGTTATTGGACTGTTGGTATATATTAATTGTTATTTTATGTATTTTTTATGTTTACCCGTGTCCCTTGTGAAGGTACAAATAAACTAAAAATAAAAGGAATCTTATTTCCAATGCATTCAGTATAAATTCATCATTCCATAACCAAACACTGCGATAATTATTCAGATATTTATTACCTACAAATATTTATAAATATAATATTTTCCCAATAATCAAGTATGTTTCCATGAAAATCAAATAATTTAAGTGTTTTATAATTGAATGGGTGGCGTAGAAAAATAGTTTAGATAAAAATATAATATTTAATGTTTTCCTAATCGATTTGCTTATAGGTACTATTAAAGTGGGTAACGTATTACACAAATCAAGTTTTATTGTGTGTTTTGACAGTTTACTATCAAAAGGTGAGGAAAAGTTCAGCAAAAATATGTAAAAACTCATAAATTAACGATAGATCATAAGTCATAATAAAAATGTGATGAAATACGACGAAATACAAAGTTATTTTATCTGATTTTTATTTATTTTATTTCTAAATTCATTACAATATTTTATTCGTGGTTTCGTTCTTGTTGGATACTATTTTATGTTATTCTTATATAAATTATAACATTAATGGTTTTCAATATATATTGATATGTAAATGAGAGTACAAGTTCTCTTTTATGTGCCTATTTTTAAGACTGTCATTTAATGGTGGAATTCCATTGTATAAATACAATAAAAACCATGAACCTAAACAATATACTGGTTAAAATAATATAGTATTTTTAAAAGAAACAGATAGGCCTTAAAATATTATAGATATTCCTTAGACATTGTGTGTTAATACGTAGAATAGTACATATTAAATCAGGCATGCTCAACCTGCCGCCCACAAAGATTTGCATCCCAATTGAAGATTTTTGGCTGTCCAAAATTCAGTTTTTAGATTTATATGCTTTGAATTTTGGAATTCATTAAAAAAAATCGTTAAAAAAAAATTTGGTGAAACAAATTTTTTCTTGTTATTATAATTTATTTTCGCAATTAATTAATTCCAAGCGCAGTATGTTTTTCCGCACACTTTTCGGAATATCAAATGCAACTAACCTGATTTTAATAAGTGGAGGGTGAGTGCCAAGGACATACACAGACGTATACATAGTCAGTTTATAGCATTTTTTGACATTGAATTCCCAGTAAAAATTAACGGTAATGTCCGCCATCTACCTGTATTTATGTTCAGATCTTTATTAACACGGCTAAAACCATTTCAAAGCCACAATAGTACAATACAAAGATTCAATTCGGAATGGTGGTTTTAAACCTAGGCAATAAAAACCTGTGCTGAAAGTATATTTCACTCTGCACTAAGCCTTATATTTTTTTTAATGATTAATTTGTGAAATATTACAATTCTAACAAATAAAATTTGCATGGGAACGCCGCGATTTGAACCTGCGCCCTTCGGATTGCTAGTCAACAGCCTTACCCCTCGTCCACAGAGGCCGTCAAAAATCAAAGGCCGCGGATTTATAGCCGAGAATCTTAACTGCTCAACCAAGGCGGTAGTCAAAATATAAGGAAAAATAAAAATATATTGGAAATAAATTCATATTCATAAGCCAATAATTTGCAGTTAGTTATGAGACACTTTAAAAGCCATATTTTATAACGTTTTTGCACAATAAATTAAGGCTCGCTGACCATGTCTAAAGTGTAATGCCTTAACTCTTAACTCTGAGATATTTATATGTAAAAATGATGCTTTCAAGAGATGATCTACTTCAGAATCTTCAACTGGACCGTGTCTAGTCCGCCCACCGGACGCGAGGCTGTAATTTGAATTGAAATATGATTATCCGGAATCCAGGGAGAAATCCGAATCGAATAAGTCAATGCCACCTGCATTGATATTATTTTTATAATGATGCACTTTATAAATTATGCAGAATGCTAAAGTCGATTATTTTGGATCAAGTAGAAAATTTTGTCGTGATTTATTCCTTTTCCAATAGTTGACATTATATTGATCGTGGTCTCGTCTTTTGAACAAGAAATAAAGTATACTTATAGTCTCGGATAATTTTATTATAATTTTTTTGAAGTGAAACTTCTTTACGCACGCTTGACTTGGGGAGTAAGCTGGCGAATGCGTGACGAGAGCGTTACGAAAAGCGAGGCGAACGGTAGTTGAGAGGGAGATATAAGTTAGTGAAGATAGAAAGAGAGAGAGTTACGCTTCGTATAATTACTGTAGAGGTAAGAGAGAGAGGTGCGAGCACACATTTTCTTACTCTTTTTTTTTTTCCTAGCCAGTTACGTTACACAGTGCAGGCATATTGTCTGTATCACACTGTTGGAGCAAGAGAGAGCAGAGCGCGCGCACTTTTTCATTCTCTCTTCCTATCATATAGATTATGGAGCAGAAGTTTTCCTTCAGTTGTGTGGTCTAAAACACACTCCATTTTTTAATTGTTACTTTGCATGGCAGGTATTATTGTTTACATTTCAGTTTTTATCCGCACTAGGACAAGACATTTGTTAATTATTTTTTAGCATTAGCTCCATATTGGAGTCCCATAGGAAAAAATCCCTTAGGGTCTTTGGAAGTGTTGTGTGAAGGGTTTTTTTAGGGAAAGGAAGGAAAGGTATTCTGGGAAGGAAAAAGGTATGAGGGGAGGGTAGGAATCTGGGGACAATGTATCCAGGAGAGACACACAGTAGGTTGTAAAACGTATTCATCCTGACTTAGAAAACTCCACTCCATGAACCCAAGTACCCCTGGCGTTCAATATATTAAATCCCGGTTCATCCAGTTTCCAAAAAGCTCAATTGCATTTTTTATACAAATTTCATAACGTCAGAGCTCAAATGTATATATATAAACCTTAGCGGGCATGCAAAAAAAAGGTATAAAGGTATGATGGACACTAAAAGAAGGAGGTATCGCAACACGGTATAACACTCCAGAAACAAATAACGAAAATACTTTTGAGCGTGAAAATCTAAAAACGTATCCAAACCAAATGGTAAAAAACATCGTAACTCATAGTAATCCGATGAATAGTATAGAAAAAAATCATAACCCTAGAGCTCCCTATTATATACAAAAACCTTCCCGGGCATGCGCACATCAAATCCCCAAAGTTTCATCGCAATTGGAAGAATTTATACATTTAAAACTAATTAAATAACCGTTTTAAATTACACTGGCACCACTTTTCAGACATAATAATAATAATTGCTTCACATTATGAACGGAGTTTTAAAATCGCGCTACAGTAAGACTTTCCGTTAGATTTGGTATAAATATTATCATATTTAGTGCCTCGGAATATAAATAACGAACGCTTTTGAATCCCCCTAAATCCTACGTCAATTCTGCATCATAAATCACAGATTATCGTTGCATTTTTTAGTCAGTGGAAAGGAATCCATGATTGCATATATGCAAATTTAAATATGAATAGATTTTTTTTCGCAAGAGTGGTAGATAGTTTACTTAATTCTGTATTTATGCATATTGCATCATTTACGTCCTACACAAGCTCGTAAAACTTGTATAGAAAACGTTGTTTGCTATTATTCATAGCAGAAATACTAGACCTTCTTTAAAATAAATTCTGAATATTTTTCGTGTGAACATCACACTAGATTCCCAACTGCCTACGGCATCCCCAATCGAAGTATGTTGTCAGGCTGAGGAGTAAGAAAGAGAAGGGGGTGGAGATGAGGAAGGAGTGGAATGGAAGATAATCTTATTATCGTCCTGGCAAACGTGCTTGAAATGGCGTGTTTAGTGATCAAATCTGAAGAGGCAATCCAATAACCAGACAAAACCGGAAATATGTCATTTTTAAATTAAATTTTAGACGTATTGACTATTTTCTACAAAAAATTATAAATTTATTTCGAAAGACTGTTCTTTTATCTAGTAAAGCTATGTTTTAAATTTTGAGAAAATATGTTTATTTTTAGTACAATAAGGTTTTACCGTAGGTCGTTGGCAGATTTGTTAAATTTTCAAACCAAATTTTGTAATAAATATACAACACACATTTCAAATCATATAATCTTGCAATACAATAAATGAATAAATCATCTGGGAAAGCTATGTTTCCGAATTTTTATTTTAGTTTAAATAAAATCATTTAAAAAATATCCGCACACGGCGCACGTGTTTTGTGACGAAAATACTTCAGTTTGTCTATTTATTTACGGCCTTACAATCTAATATATTTAAGATTTTTTTTACATTCTTATTTTGCTGAGACATTATTGAAAAACTGTAAATACTTATGATCAAAAAGTAATTACAATAGTACATAATTTTAATAGTTTCACCATCACAAAGAAGTTATAAATTAAAGCAAATTTTGAATGAAATAGAATCGACATTGAATTATTATTTTAAAAAGCTGCTACGGAGAATAATTAATCTTTCTCATTGGAACCGCCCTGTACGATTGTAAGAACATCTTTCGACGAAATATGAATCGGCCGCTATTTGTAACCCGAGAATGTTCGTCTTTCCTTAAAAAAAATTTTTACTCTGGTTTTCCACCAGGTTTTTTTACAGTATTTACAAAAATGGAGAATATTGTTTTTATTTAAGATTTGTATTTGATTTAATAATAATTGTTGTTATAATTTATTTCGAATGTATTTGCGCTATCAAAATGCACGCCAAGATAGGAACATCTCCTGATCATTAGAATTAACACGCTGGAAATCAAATTTCATTACCCAAGCTCTATAATTCAAAAAATAATTTATGCTAATGCCATAGTTACCTTTGCATCAAAAAGTTGAACAGACATCTTCGATTCTACTATTAAATAGAAGCGCTAACGTAATGATAGCTCTATTCTCTTCAGAGTTTGCAGAGCAAAATTTGAATAATCTATTGGTAACAAGGCGCTGTAAAAGAACAAGTTTTTAAATTGTTACTAAAAATAATAATAATTTAATAGTTGTCATTAAACAATTATTCACTGATCTGCTTGTAGGGTATTATGTTTGTTTCTGGATGGACATATTGAGATTAAGACTTCAGTCACTTATCTAATCACTTTAATCACTTATTTAATCCAACCTACTAATCGGGACTAAAGCGCCAATTACATTGAGCGAGTTTACAAACCACTATCTACTAAGTTTAAAAGCGGGTAAATCGGGGAGTGAGATTGTCATGATGACACACAAAATTGTCCACTCGCACAGTAGCGTAGGAAACTGAGCTTGCAGGTCGCTGCTACCGCCGCGCCAGTAGCGAGAATAACGACGCCTGCGTGAACTAATTCTGTCAGATGTTTGATGGTCAAAATCAGCTGTTTATTAGCAGCCATATTGAAAACATAAATCAACCAATCACGAGTAAGCGTGTGGCGAGTAAAGTTGACGACCTTTCAACTTTTTTCGTAGATAATCGGGTTAAGAGCGGGAAAATCGGCGAGTGATATTGTCATGATGACACACAAAACTATCCACAAAACAGTAGCGTAAGAAACTGAGCTTGCAGGTCGCTGCTAGCGCCAGTAGCGAGAATAACGACGGCTGCGTGAACTAATGCTGTCAGATATTTGATGGTCAAAATCAGCTATTTATTAGCAGCCATATTGAAAATATAAATAAACCAATCACGAGTAAGCGTGTGGCGAGTAAAGTTAGCAAGTAATACTATAATACTGAGCGAGTTTACTAACAGATAGTGAATATCCCAGATAGTAGATTGTAAACTCGCCCAATGAAATTGACACTTAACTGAAAAAAGTGGACGGGATAATCAATTTCTACAATGACAGGTTCCCCACAGAACATTGATTCTAACGTTTAGCAAAAGCTTACTGCCTGATTATTACAATTTATTGCAATGCACCATAAAACGCCCTCTCTCCCATGTTACCGTACTGCTCGAACGAGAAGAAATGCGTATCACGTGACCCGTGCTGGCTGCACCCAACTACTCAGTTGCGACGTGTGGTGGAATTAAATATTTTATTTTATTTTAATTCATAAAAATTATCATAATATCAGCAAAATGAAATCTACGTTTTTTACTCCAAATATCCTCATGAATCGCTAGTTAAAAACCTTTGGGTTCGTGCTGTTACACCCTGCACATACATTTCTAAAATTATTATTAGCATTCCGACGAATATAATATAAAGTGTTGTTAATGTACTATGTTCCTACAGCATTTTCACAATCGACGTGCTACATACGATAGGTATGTTATAATGTTAAATCAAACATTGCTGTTTTTCAATATTAGAAAGTTAACCCGGGTTTTTCATACAATAAAATGTATTAAATAATATGATCAATTAATTCAGTACAAATTTGAACATTTGATAATACCAACGGCTTATGTTGTAATGTACGTTAATAATAATTGGTAAGTATGCTGTCAGAAGTGAATAGATTTTGTATATTTAATCGGATGACAATGCATTTAGTAAAATACCCTGAATTTTAGCGGAATGATATCACTGATCAAAAGTGTGCATTTGTTTTAGGAAATTGTATATAAATTCTGGACTAAAAGAGAACGATATTGTTTAAAGGTAATAAAAGGTGGGAACTAGGGCTTTTAATCCCGGGATTTTTTTTCAGACCGGGATAACGGTGCCAGCAGTTTTTAATCTCGGGATCCGATACTCGCACCGGGAATTTAAATTGCTTAACTTAATTATTAAAAAAATCGAAGTTGCAAGAAATATTTTATTTTTCTTGTAAGAATCTCGATGCATTGCTCCATTTTTTTTAATATGAATACCGCACAAGAGTCCCAACTGCTCCCGTCTGAAGCCAGTGAGATTATGGCATCCCCAATTGGGGTATGTTGTGAGGCTGAAGGTACTGGGGAGTGGAAGGAGATAGGGAAGAGGAAGGTGGGGAAGTACCTGGCTATTCAGATCTGGTCACCAAACACGTGACCACCTATATCGTTTATCTGTAAAATGATTCAATTTATTGATACTAATAATTGTAATAATAATAGTACACAAATGTTATAATAAATCACAAGTGCCCAGCACGGTTGAATTTGGCAGCTACCTCTGATCTGGAGCCCCAAAATACCTGAAAAAAAATCCTCGATTCTGTGCAGAAATGGGCGGTTCGTTTGATAGATTCTCGTAACTTAACAAACGGATTGCAATCTTTAGAGCACAGGCATTGGATGGGAATGCTATCCGTGTTCTACCGGTATTTCAATGGAAGATGCTCCGAGGAACTAGCGTCATTGATCCCTTCGGCACCGGTGCATGGTCGGAAAACACGCCAAACGCGTGCCCAACATATGTACAACTTCGCTCTCATGTGACATTTGTCACATGAGAGCGAAGAAGAAGAGTCGAAGAAGCGACCCGCTCTTGTGTTCAACAGTTCAGTTGTGGAATGATTTGCCGGCCTTTATGTTTCCTCCTTCCTACAACATGGGTTTCTTCAAGACTAATGTTCATTCCTTCCTCTCCTCAAAAAGACCCTAAACGCCGCATCTCAGATGATATAGGCCTCGGGGGCAATTATTTTCCCTGAGCGCATCCTGTGTGGAGTTAATATAAAAAACAAAAAGGATTTTTTTTTTATAACTGGAAGGTACTTACTTAAACACGGCCTAAAAGCTCATCAATAATAACAAAAATGTGAAAATCTCTTAATATCTCAGGAACGGCTTAGTCATGTCCAATGTAAGTTAGCGGTAACGTTTATCAAACACCGATTTGAATACCGTATTGTTAATATTACAAGCAAGTCAAACACATTGAGGCATGGTGTTCCTTTAACAATAAAATAAACCTGTTAATGTATTTTAATTCCCAATATTCACACGAATGTAGACAGGTAGATACACCGGATTATGGAATTGAAAAAAATAGCAATGTCATCGATCGGGTGCTAACTTTTGAATCCAAATATATCACTTCTCAAAATGCTTCCTTCATTACGGATTATAAGTCATTTTTGATTATACAATTGATGGTCTAATCGCAGAGTGGTATATTATCGGATACACGAGTAAGTATCGCTCCGGTAAAAGACCACCATTTGGAATTGAAATGTTGCCTTGAAGGATTTTCTTTTCTTTGAGAGGAAGGCTTTGAAGGTCCCCTTTCTTGATCTGCTTCCTTTCCCTACTGCCTTCCAATTCAGAAAATAACCCTTTTTTACGTGAATAACGCAGTCCTAACTGTTGACAACTTTTTTTTATTTAATTTTTTTTATTTAGTAACTATATAATATTTTTTACATTTTTATATGAAACATGTTAGTTAGAAGTATATACAAAATATATTCGTAGTCCTCATGGGGACCTTTAGTTGACGTCCTTATGGGGACCTTTAGAATGGTCTTTATAATGCAATTCTGAGTTATCTTAAGTTGTTTTAAGTGATCTGGAGCCAGCGAGTCTATGGCATCCCACATGGGGGTATCTTGTGAGGCTAAAGATAGTAAAGGAAGGAGATAGGGAAGAGGAAATTGGGGAACCTGATTATTCAGATACAGACGTCAAACACTGCTAAAGCCATTTCAAGCAATTCAATTCTGAGTGGTGGTCTTACACCAGAGCGATACTGAGTGTATCTTCCACTCCACACCACCCCCTTCCCTTATAACCATCTCCATCTCTTTCTCACTCTTCAGCCACACAACGTACTCCGATTGGGGACTTCCATTAGCATTTGGGAATCTAGTGTGTGGTGATCATGTAAAAAGCTTTAGATTTTAATGTCAACAATGTAACAATTCATTTGGAACTCTTATGTGGTATTCACATTTAAAAAAAGCAGATCACAGGCGGCCAAAGTATTAAAAATGTTTTTAGGTGTACAAACAATCACCATTATATTTTTCACTCTTAATTCTAGTGCGGGTGCGTTTTATGTTATGTAAATAAAAAAATTAAAAAATGGCAGCTTTAAAGTCTGTTCTAAGTGAACGACCCTCCTTAAATCTCACATAAATATTTTTATCAAAATAACTAGCTGACCCGACAAACTTTGTTCTGCCATGTAAATTATTTCTAGTGAATATTTTGGTTGTTAAATAAAAAAAAATAAGGAATGTATTGTAAGTGTGTTGGGATGGGAGCTGAGACAGAAAGAGGAATGGAGCGCTGCAGACGATGACCACCGATAAAAAAAAAACACCAACTAAAGTAGGAAAATGAAATAAAGAAAATCAATATGAATTTCGAAGAGCAATTGAGTGTACGATATTTTTGGTCAATCCGTTTTTAGCCAACACAAATAAGCTCGATGGTTTGATGCCGAATGAAATATAAAAATGATTAGAGGCTTCTCGTGAATCACAGATGGTGGACGTAGCGCCATCTATCATTGTACAATAAATATATGCCAAAAATATATTATTGAAGCTCTTCAAAATAATTAATCCTCTACTAGACCGTGTATGCATAACACTAGATCGAATAAAAATGATATAAAAAATATTCCAAGTTATAAAACCACATTTGGGGAAAGAAACTATACATACTTTGCAACAAAACTCCATAACATCCTTCCCCAAGACATAAAACTAATAAAAAATCCAATTGAATACAAATCAAGAATAAAAATATGTCAATGAGAAAACCCTAGCGAAGACGCTAAAAACGACATAGAAGACAAATGAACTATATTTAAATAACCTTATTCCGCCTCGGCACAGGACCCCCTAGTGAGGAGGACTAAGAAATACAATATTTTATACTTAATTTCACATTGCATTTTGTATGTAAATTTTTTTTATATAGTCGCTATAATAAAAAAAAAAACAACAACGTAAATAATTTCGTTCTGTTTAAAATACGAAATACGGTTAAATTTGGGCACACAAAAATACTAAAATCGCCATTTAAAAATGAGAGGCGTAGGAGGGTTAAAATTTGGGGTTATACGTATTTTTTGATGTCAAATAAAAAAAAATTTTTTTTTTTTCAACAATAGATTTTTTTTCTGTATATAGACACCCTAATCACCTAGCGGTATTAATTATACTTTTGAAACCTATTCTCATATCTACCAAATACACATAATAAAATCATAAAAATCGGTCAAGCCGTTTCGGAGGAGTGCGACCACAAATACCGACACGAGATTTTTATATAAAAGATTTTAAAATCGTGAGTCATTTTAGAATATTTGAAACCGATTTTTTTTCAAAAATGTTAAGCAAATAAACACTTATAAAATTGACCAATCATGTTAAATCATTGTACTGAGTTTTTGCAGTAAAATAAAGAATTTTGAACGGCGTTGAAAGACAGTGATTATACTGATTATGTTCGGTTATGATTTATGGTTTACCTCACGATTTGTTTTAAAGGCTCTATACTTAAGGCTGCCGAACCAATACGAGTTAATTGCAGGTCGGGGAAGGCCTACCGAACCGGAAGGTCTATTAGACCCCTTGGCCCGGCTTAAATTAGGAGGCTCTTTTGGCCTTCTCCACCGCTCGTGACGAAAGTGGGCCTAACTTTGGAAACCGTTAAAATAAAATGTTATTATACTTAATCTAAAATTATTCCTAAGTACCTTTAACAATTTGGTTGAGCTGATAAAAAATATTGTATGGTATAGAGTTTGTTTTGATCTTAAAATGTAATATATTATAGAACACCTACGACAAAAAGTCACGAAAATATTTTCTTATCAATCATCAATTAGATCAGATAAAGGATAAAGTATTATGATATTAAATATGTAACTTTGGAAGGTTAGCGCAATCCCACGTATCGTATAGGCGACATATTTATAAATAAATTCACAGAAATAAAAATAAAAAATATACAAAAATTGTGTGATAAAAAAGTAAATAAACAATATAAATGTAAATCATCATTTTTAAAGAAGATAATACTTATAAATCCAAACGAAAACATGATAAAGAATAAGTAACATACAAATTTAAAGGTAATGGTCCCAAGTGGGACTCGAACTGACGATCTCTTGTCTTACCGGGACAAATGCCTTAATCAATTCGGACATTGGGAACATTTATGTTTTAGTCATTTTTGTCGATGTGATATTTCAAAATCAGAATTAACAATATTATCTTTGACTCAGTTTTGATTAAGGCGTTCTTCCTGGTAAGACAAGACATCCTGTGATGAAACCCCAGTTTTTTTTTAATTTTTTACATGAGCTCCACACAGGAGGCCCTGAGGAAAATAATTTCCCTCAGGGCCTATGTCATCTTTGGGGATGCTGTGTGGAGGGTTTTTTTTAGGAAAGGAAGGAGAGGAGAGTTCTGGGAAAGAAAAGGGTTTAAGGGGTGGGTAGGAATCTGGGGTTCAGTATGTCCTGATCTTCCGCCTCCAAGACCTAGACAAACCTCACCCCATGAACCCGGGCACCCCTGCTAAATCACAAAACGTAGCGAACCACTTGGGGTGACCTATGGCAGAGGTGTTGGTTATCCAATAAAGGTTCCCGGGGCGGCGGTACCCGTTCCCGCCTCCCAAGTTGCGACCGATACCTTTATATTTTCTGTGTCTTGTTCTTTTTCGTAGTTTTGTTAAGATTTATCAACAGTATCTATGAAAACTTGATAACTTAAAACTTGGTACAATCTTCAAATGTTATTATGAAAATAGTTCTTGCAAAAAAATTTTTTTGAAATCAATTTTTAGTCCATTCCAATTGCAATAAACTATGTCGTGTCCACAGCGGTTCCATACTAACTCAGAACCACATCAGAAAGGTCATTAAAAGCTATGAAAAAATAATTTTAAAATAGCCGGTAACCCTAACCTAACTTAACCTATTTAACCATTTTTTTATCATCACTCTTAATAATTATTCTAGTATGTGGGAAGGATAGTGCAATCGTACACATTCCATAAGGGTATATTTAATACATACACAAAATATATGAAAGAAAAAAAAGCAGGTGGATACATACAACAGTAGTGGCAACCTTATTGCAGTTCCAGATTTTTTAACAAAAGTTCGGAATAATTATATGAAATTTATTATAAACTGCAACTCTAAAAACCTTTAATTGATAGGTACTTAAAGCTCATTAAATTATTAAAAATATGATTTGCCATAATTATGTTTTTAAAACACACAGCTTAAAATTTACAAATACAATTTAAATGCCAACACATTATTATCGGTTTTACCAAATATGTACATTTATTTGGTCTGAACTCTGGGAATTATTGAGAGCAATTTTCTTTAAAACATAATAATTATTTTTTACCACGTTTCATGACTATACATTGAGAGCAAATAAAACATTGTTGAAATATTAACTAACAAGAAGCTTTTGAGAACAATTTAACAAGATCGTGATGAATACAGTTTGTTTGAGCTGAAATCTCTCAATTAGTTTTTTTTAATGATTTTATTTCTGTTAAACTAACTACGTACTTAAAATGGTTTGTTTTGAAGCATTAAAATTGTGCTAGTACCGTTTTTGAGTGGTACGTTATTACAG
Source organism: Limnephilus rhombicus (assembly GCA_929108145.2). Lineage (NCBI taxonomy): Eukaryota > Metazoa > Arthropoda > Insecta > Trichoptera > Limnephilidae > Limnephilus > Limnephilus rhombicus. The sequence continues at coordinate 45,927,246 of OV815283.1, forward strand.
GCATCGAACGGATTGGACACTTTTTGGAAATATTGTGGTGAAACAATATTGCAGCCATAAAAAAGACAACTTTACAAACATGAATTTTAAAAATTAAATTTTAAATTTGTTATTTATTTATTTATAAACAGAAATTATTTATATACAGCGGTGAAAACTAATAACAATTATTATTAAGTATATTTCATGGTGGGTACCTACGAGTTTCTTTTTTTTATCAGTTCCACACAGGAGACACCGAGATAAACAATTTCCCTAGGGGCCTATGTCATCTTTCAGGATGGTGTGTGGAGGGTTTTTTAAGGGAAAGGAAGGAGAAGAATATATGGGAAGGAAAAAGGTATGAGGGGTGGGTAGGAATCTGGGGGTCAGTGTGGCCAGGAGTGACGGACGTATGGATCTATTCCTCACAATGCAAGGTGAAGGGTCGGGAGAATCCGGCTGGATAAGTCAAAAAGCCTCTCTCTGTGGTTGGGCAAACATATCCGCCACCAAGACCTAGACAAACCTCACCCCATGAACCCGGGCACCCCTGCTAAGTCACCAAACGTAGCGAACCACTTGGGGTGACCTGTGGCAGGGGTGTTGGTTGTCCAATAAATGGTTGTATGATGGGTAGTAGTGTCTTATTTATGGTATGTATAGTAAGTAAATTACCGGGTGATGTGCATAGTGGGAAGGTGTGTGTGTGAGGGAGGGTGAGGGTGTGTGTGTGAGTGTGAGTATATATCTATGTATGTATTTGCATTGAACAAATTATAATATTGACATGACATTTTTTATTATTATTGAATTGACATTTTTTAAACTTAGGCAGTGAATCGGAGAAAATGTCGATGTAAGAATTTAGACCAACATTATTGAACATATGAAGGGCACAATTGATTGGCGAATTACTTGATGCATTTGTCTTGTAATTAAACGTGTGGAATAGTTGTAATTTAGTAAGTTTTGAATACAAGAGTCCCAACTACTTCCAACCGTTATTGTTATCGTAGATCAATCCCGTGCTAGGGAAAGGTTGGATAGGAAAAGTATCAAGTGACGCGTAGCCAAGGAATCTGTGGTTCATTTTTTAAATTTAAATACAAGAGTCCCAACTGCTCCCAACCGTCTGAGGTCAGTGAGATTACGACATCAAAAATTTGGTATGTTGTGAGACTGAAAGCAGTAGGGAGAGAAATGAGATGAGAAGTAGATAGGTACAGTACCTGGATTCAGATCTAGTCACTAAACCCAACTAAAGCCATTTCAGTCAAGGTTTCAAATCTGGCCACAAATATACTAGACATTATATTAAGCGATTTGATTACGAAATTTATTCAATTAAATTCATGTTTCTTTTCCTTTCTACTCAATATATAACTCCCTCTAACAACATCCCTCATATATGTGAATTTTTATAGCATGTTGCAAGCAAATAAAATAGTTTTGAATATAAAAGGCGATATCAATATCAAAATGAAACGATTACTAATCCATTTTCTATTAGAACAACTCTCTTTTCGTAACTTTTGAAGGTTATTCCCATCAATGAAATATATCATTGAAGATGAAGATAATAATAATATTCTAAACGAAAATATGAAAGAGAACAAGACACATAAAAATAAAAAGATTACCAATTAACCAGGTAACTAACTACCTTTTTGCTAGCAACTTGCTGTAATAAATCATATATATGTGGGATGTTGTTAGGAGAAGCGAAATGTTAAAGAGGGAGAAAATTAAACAATTTAAGTTAATAAATTTCACAGTTAATTCGCTCAAAATAGATAAAATCGGAATTATTTACCCGAGACACTATCTAGGTTACAAACCAGATCTTAGAATACTTGTTTCAATGAAAAAGGTAGTTGCCAATAACGCGAAAAAAAATAGTCCAAGAAAATATTGTCCATAATTCTAAAATTTGATATATGACATTGATAAGTATAAGAGGTGGCAGTAGCCTGATTGGATAAGGCGTTCGTCCCGGTAGATGAGAGGTTCTAGGTTCGAGTCCCAGTTGGGACCGTTATTTTTTAATTTTCTGTGTCTTGTTCTTTTTCATATTTTCTTCTTCTTCAATGATTAATAATCTCTCTGGAAGAGCCGCTTTTCCAGAAGACTTTCGCTTTACGGGTTGGTTTCGTTTTTATACATGTAGGCAATTTGGAATAACAAATTTATTTTTGATATACTTTTTTGTCCACGAAGCAAATTTATACATCACCATTTTAAGGGTATAATGCGCACTTATTTTGGGGTCTATTAATCCTTTCTCAACCAAAGTAATTTTAAAATGACGTGAAATTTTAAATTTTTTTACTAAGTAACTACTGAACCAATTTATTTGCGTTTTTTTACAAATAATTAAGTGAGTCCTTCCTAGCAACAATATTTTTTTTCATTGCGTACACACTTCATATAGTAAACAAGAATCGTTGATCACCCCTTTTGAAAAGCTATAATCCGAGGGAATTGCAGTATTAAAACGGACAAGGTATCTATGTTTTTTTCATATATTTTTCCGTTTTTATTTACAGTAGAATGTACCTTCTTTCATATTATAATAAAAATACAACAAAAACATTGATATAATATTTATTTTTAGCATCCTAAAGTATCGTGTCATTTCAAAACGACACCGGTAGTTTGAGGGTTTAATCTTTGACTATTTTGTATGACTATTTAATCTGGAAACATATATATTTATTATGTGTTGTATGTGTTTTGATGAGAATAACACATCAATAATACTATCAAGTGATAAGTAGACTAGATATTGTCTTTAATTGATGTATTTTTTTTTAAATATTCTTTTTAGAAAATGGTCCATTTTTATAATAATACATCATTTACCTTTCAGAACCACTGTCGTTTTAAAATGAGGTTGAATATTTCCTAAACTATCAGTAAAAAAAAAACTTAAAAAATCAAATATTTCAAGTTCACATAATCATATGTTATTTATTTTTTTTATATCTGTAGATTTATGACTCCTAGACTGAATTTCTTTAACATAATCTAAATTCCATGCATTGCTACAAAAAATAATCGGTGATCTTTATTAAACAGCATCATTTTGAAAATTATTAATCTGCGCGAAGACAACCTGCCGAAATCTGGATTGTGACCAATTATAGGAAGAATCATTGTATTTTAAAATAATTCCGCAACGATGACTATCGCTGAATAAATTATAGATCAATGATTATGTCTACGGTTTTGACAATTTAACGCCAGGCATACTAAAAAAATAAGATAAATATCGAGACTTCAATGCAAAAAATAAAATTTAAATCAACGGTTTTGATGGTATCGTTGCAACATATTTAAAAAAAATGTCTAGAGAATGTAGAAATACAAAAAAAGACCAGTGCTGCGACAGGTATATGCATCATTGATCATTGGTCTGAAAAAGTAAGAAATTATCTATCAGTTTTTAAAACTACATGTACGTAGAAAACTTAAAACTCGAAAGAAGTTACATATTATGACCGGTCGGTTTCTGAGTTGGCATCGCGCTTGGGTCCCACCCAGGCGATGCGTGTTCGATTCCTCGACTGGCTAAGTTCTCCATCACAACACAAAAACATTTTCCGCTTTCTGTGATGGTAGTAGGAGATTTTCAAATATTATCAGTTTATTCGGAACCCGGGAATGTTTGTCTTTCTTTAAAAAATATAAAATAATAATACGAATCCATGATAGTTGATCCCCCGACATTTGGCCCCTCTAATAATTGATACTTCGGAAAGTTGATCCTCTAAATCTGAAGATTATATCTGCTGCACGTGGTCATTCGTAAAGCAAGTGTGCGGAGAGGGTATACGGCCATGTGATATGAGTCGATTTACATATACACTGAAATCCGCTAGGCAAATAATTTTTATTATAGTAATGCCGTGGCTCCGTAGGAGTAGGTCCTGAGGATAAACGGCCGTATAACAAAATATGACATACACAATATGTACATTTACGATATGTTTAGGGATGTTAAAATAACTACTTACGATGTTAAAATCATGACTATTATGAAGTAACCTTATGTATGAAGATTATATTTTGCACATTCTTACCATGCATTAAATTGCAATTATGTGATTAACTACTTGTGTATTGTGTTCTCAACTGTTTCATGATATTTAGAAAATATTTTTTTTCCTATTCCACTGTTTTTCACCATAAAAATGCTGATTTTTAATTATTTTCAACATTTATGTACATTACAAGCAATAATTGTCAGCCTGAAACACTCATTTACATTGAAAAATCTTCCGAGAAAAGATACTTGCCGCCAACGGGACTTGAACCCGTGTCCTTCCGATTGCCGGTCGAATGCTCTGACCACTGAGCTATGGCGGCTTAAGCTAAGCCGCCATAGCTCAGTGGTCAGAGCATTCGACCGGCAATCGGAAGGACACGGGTTCAAGTCCCGTTGGCGGCAAGTATCTTTTCTCGGAAGATTTTTCAATGTAAATGAGTGTTTCAGGCTGACAATTATTGCTTGTAATAATTGTTACCCTTTGTGCTATGCATAAAAATCTTGTCTAAACGTTAGTTTATAAATTAAAAAAAAAATAATAATTTATGTACATATTACAATGTTGGTAGGTAAGTTATATGTTGTTAAATGTGTACGTTGTTGCTACGCTAATGCGTATATCATTATTTCATTTGTTGTTGTAACTAATCTGTGGAACTAATCTTCTGCTGACAAGCTACTTGCAGTAGCTTAGCGGGTAATAAATTCCAATTGTATGCAAATTTTACACAATAATACAATGTAACTAAGTATCTCCTGGGGCGTATAAATATTTGTATAACGGATTTACAATAACACCCCTACAGTTTAAGTATACCGACTATTGTTACACGTCCGTACATCCTATATGCACATTATAAATTACAACGTACAGCAGAAATAATCCTTCAGATTTAGGGGATTTTTGTACTAAGGAACAACTGGCAGACGAATCAACTGTCTGAGGGATCAACAGTCCGGGGATCAACGTAATTTAGTACTAAAAAAGTGTTCGTCCTTCAGTCACTAGTTTAGATAAATCTTTACAAGGAATCGGTTTACATAATGTAATGAATACCAAAAATAAGCATTTGGAAAAATTTAAGCTTTTCGTACAGTTTCGCTCGAGTAGAATTCATATAAAATTGTTAATCACGTAATAAAAAATTTACGAGTGGACTATTAAATAATTCATTTTTGTTATTTAGAAAACTGTGAATGCAAAAAAAAAACAACTATCTATATATATCTATATAACAAATATCATTTTTCCATCTCAAAATTATGCACACAATAAATAAAAATCAACTTTGCGATTAATTCGACTATTTCTTAACTACGTTTGCCAAACTATTTTATGCCTATTAAATAGGTAATATAATATCAGTGGTGATATTAATGGCACATTAAGAATGGACATATTTTTGGTTTGAAAATTGCACTTGTAACGATGTTTTCAGACTTTAGATTAGAAATCAATAAACGAACGAATGTTCTTAATATAACACTAATTAATAGACAAATTATTTAATCCTCACTTCTCAGTGTGTTTACGAGACCTAAACAATGCAACACATTTAATAAGTTAATAGCAGTAATTTTACCCTGACAATTATTTTCTCGGTAGATTGGTTTTACCGTTAAGTATTTTAGGCAAATTAAAAATTGAAATCCAGCAGGGGTAAATAGAATCATATAAGTATGACCGGTCAGTGGCTGAGTTGGCATCGCGTTTGGATCTCATCCAGGCGTCGTGTGTTTAATTCCTGGGCTGCCTAAGCCCTCCATCATAACACAAGCAACATTTTCCGCTTACTGTGGTGGTAACAGAAGTGAAATTTTAAAATATTGTTTGATTATTCGTAACCGCAGAATGTTTGTCATTCTTTAAAATAAATAAGTCATCCCAAAGTGGTTTAACCATAATTCGAAAATAAATAATATGTCAATAAATAAGGATGGTGCTGGCTGCCTTTATTAGTTGGAGTGAACAGTGATATTACATTGTTGTATTTGAACAATAAACAAACATAAACTCACATGCAGTATTTGGCTCATATGTTTAAATTAAATTGCACTCCATATTAGATTGCAATAGTGCCGTTGTTTATGTTTATGTGAAAAAAAGTATTTCTGTACCAAAATATGTAAATATGTCTCTCGATTTGGTCGTGCTAACTCTAACCCTACCTATTTAAAGATGTGGAAATGTTAGACTTGTATTATTTAAAGTTACCTGTGACATCATCGACACATTGGTGAACGTCTTCCCTGTAGAGTGGATGGTGGTGAGGACATACGCATGCGCACTCCATGTTCTGGGACCTCCCCCCACATTCCCGGCGCGCGCATTCCGATCCTGAAATGAACAAATATTAGCGTTATAAGTTATAACTCATCAGGATTGTTATGCAGCAAGAAATAAAATAAAAAAATGATAAAATATTGAGTGCAGTCGACATGCAGTAGAAGCGCAACTTTACCAAAACAATCTCAACCAATACTTGAAAAGCGAGGTCATAATCAAAGCGGCAAATGAGCGCAGACCTAGCGTAATTTCCGTTATTTGCTTATCATTTGTAACTTACCTATATTTTAATTAGTTCTATTGTTTTATTTCTTATAAAATTATTAATAGTTGTTCGTAATAATTAATAATATTCTAAATTTAAATAGATGTAAAAATACATAGTTGTCCTCTGCTAAGCACAAGCATCTAACAGTGGCGGTCGGTGACTTTTTGTATATGGGATGGTGAATATCAAATATCAAATATGTAAATATCTACCTACAGACTAGCCCACAAACAAGATGCGATTACTATCAAAAATAGTATGTCAAATTAGCTCTACAAATCCTTCATGGTTCACAACAATTATTACAGTTCTAATTAAATTAATTAAATAGATATTCAAAAGATATTTGACATATCAATCGGTATCCGTTATTCAAGCCAAGTTGTCAAACTGGTCGCGTGAACAAATTCTCTAAAACGTACTGAATTAATCCACGCGCTTTGTTATGCTATTCTGTGCACTATGCCTACGCGCATTAAGGTCGTTTTCTGCGCTTTGGATGCTCTCATCGAATGCGTATACTGCTTCATTCAAAACTTGGCAGGCAGAACTAAAAGCGCATGCGCAAATATCAAACTTTTTTTTAAATCGTGTATGCGGAATGGAGCAGAGAATCCACTGTTGCTGTTACGCGACATTCGACACACCATCGAGAATGGTGTTATTATGTATTTCGGTCCGGTCGTCGCGTGCGTCGCGTTTTGTTGTTTTTGGCCGCTGAGGTTGGGACGGTGTCGTTAAATTGCAGTATTTATTGCTGTTTACGGCTAGTAAAAAATAAGCTCAAAGTTTTTTTAATACTGAATAAATAAATAACAATTATTATTATATTTATTACTAGCTGACCCGCCCACGCTTTGCTGTGGCTAACTAAAAACAACGCCATCTACTGGATGGTGATCCAACCTTTATAACGCCGCCATCTTCGAGTTTATCGCGAAGAGACAGACAGAAAGACGCCATGGAGGACTTTAATTTCTAATACGTACACATGGTGCGAAAGATTAATAATGTGCGTGAAATGCTTGAGGTAACTAACGTATTTAAGTTGATAAGGAATAATACTGTATCAGTCTAAATAACTTTCGAATTACCGTATTGTACATGACAATTTTTTTAGAAGAATGAATGGGTATAGTAAGCTATCCGTAAAAGATAGATACATGCCATCCTGGACTTCTTTGTAGGTTTATAAAAGAGGAATATCCCACCATTATTTTTTTATTATATCTCAAATTGATTATGCATTTTTTTTATGAAAGCTCCTGACAGTCTAACAATTATCGTTATGTTCCAACAATTTACACAAAACCTTGACAAATAATATATCTATTGGTGAAAACCGCATGAAAATCCGTTCATTAGTTTTTGAGTTTATCGCGAACAGACAGACAGACAGACGATGCGGAGGACTTTAATTTACAATATGTAGAGATTCGTCTCAAAAGGAAGGGAAGCGCCGCATCCACAGTATATATGGAGGCACCGCGCCTGGCATCTACTTTATTAGGAGAGTGATTGAAATATTAATATTATATAAATCTGCTTTACATGTATAAAGAAAATGAAACACATTAAAAAATAAGTAGTACCTACTTTGGAGGAAACAGTCACACTTATTTCGTGTGTCTCACAATGATGAATAAATCTTTTTAATATTATTATTATACGTCTAAAATTATTGCATAATAAATAAATATTAAATAATTTAATTATTTTATGTGAAGCTAGTAGGCAGGTAGGTGCTTTATTTTTACAGACGGTAAAATATCATGTTTTTCCTTAAATTTCTCTCTTAAGGCCTGATTAGCGTTTATAATATTATTATGTGTAAATTAAGTGGATAATATATTTAAATTGGAAAAAAGATTTAAATAGCTATATCCCGATTGAAAAAATATATTAATGAACCATAATGAATAAAAATAATAATACAGTTATGTGTATTTTATAATAAAAATGTATTGAAGAACAAGTGCCAAAATATCACTATTGAAACTTAATTATCTATTAGGAACCAAGGCGCCATAAAAAACAATTTCAAATAGTTAATTTATTTACGAAATGTATTAGGAATTATTAAGAGGAAACACTGCAGCTGATAACTTTGAATAATGGGTATTTTACCAAACTGTTGCTCCCCCCACCCCCCTCCCTCCCTCCCTAATACTGAGCGAAAGGTACAACTGCACCTCAAACTGATAACAACCAATTATTTATTATAAGTAATAATTATTAGCCTGAAACACTCATCTACACTGAAAAAAATCTCCCGAGAAAAGATACATGCCGCCGACGGGACTCGAAACCGCGTCCTTCTGATTTCCGGTCAACTGCTCTTAACCACTGAGCTTCGCCGGCTTATCTCCTACCCGCCAAAAATTCAATATATTCTAGTGTTTTATTCAACAATTACTGCTTAAGCAGCCTACACACGACACTGCATGTAGTGACTGCGGCAGTGACTGCAAAGAGGGTGGAGTTGAATGAACTAGCGCTGTCTCGTTCTAGCGGCCCTTTAACAAACGAGACAGCGCTAGTTTGCTCAGCTCCTCGCTCTCTGCAGTCACTGCCGCAGTCACTACATGCAGTGTCGTGTGGAGAGCCCATTATTACATTTTTCTACATGCAAACAACCGACTGAAATGACCAAATAAAATCGTCATTTTTCTTCGCCAAAACTGCCCGATTTAAAAAAATATTTTTTACAACCATTGTTTTACGTGTTTGAAGAAAATATGCTACGTCTGCACTTTTGCTTTTTTACATTTTACAAATTACATTATCTAGTTTGCACACTGAACATCTGTTGATGGCTTTCAAACCAGGAAATTATTACCATTTTTGGAGGGTCCTAACTCCTATAAGAAGTAAATTATCAAAAAAAAAAACAAAATCACCTACATGCTAATGGTCGATTTTTATTTTATATTCAAAACTAGTATCAAAATCCAGAGAGGAAATTGGCGAATAGGTTTGTATGGAGAAAACGCCGCTCAGTTTCCTCTTAAGAACTAAAGGAAAAAGTTGAAAAAATAATCCTAACTGTTCATTTTGAATAACTTATTAAGCTATTTATAAGTGGTAAAAATTCCTCTCTTGTTTAAATAGGATGAATGAGATTTATTATTGTTTAGAGTGGATTGATATGTTTGTGTAAAGACTGACTGGCGAAGGACCTTGATTTTGTGTTACTATCACTGCTTGAAATGATAAAAATACATGTGCCATAGAAAGGAAATGACTCACCAAAAAGGATAAAAGAACTTGTGTGCTGGCAAATGCACTTATCTGCTTTCTCTCCCATCCAACAGGCACAAACAGCAATAGGCGTGAATTTAGTTTATTTTATAGTACACGGCGGAGTTATTTATAATGGCGGTTCATCGATAGCGGAGGCACAATGGCTATATGTTGGGGCGGGCGTTTATTACAGACTGAGTAAGAATTGACGGATAGGCAATAGGGTTGGGTAGGAAAGGAATTTGCAACAGTATTAATACCAATCCCAAGCAGTGATAGTATGTATGCATGCTATGTAGGTATACGTATGTGTATGGGCGTAACCATAGGATATACATAAAGAGTCATTTTCAAACCAATTAATAGCGTTAATACCGTGAAAATAAGATTACTTTATGTCAATTTATGCAGCATCATGGAATTCAATTTTAATTAATGATTAAATGTTGTTATTTGTATTATAAAATGCGCCTGATCTCAACGCAAGAGTTCTTGGCGAGACAAGAATAGGTAGCGAGCTAATTGAAATAGAATTAATAAAGAGGAACAAAGAAAAAAAGGTTGTATCCCTATCAAGCGAGAACATTACATGATTTTTTATAATTTTTATGTGTCTACCGGTAATACAAACTAGTAAGTAAGTGAGTTGACGGCCTCCCTGATTGAAGGATAAGGCTCTCGACTGGCGATCCGAGACTATCGCATTTAAATCCCTGCGTGCGTAAGTAAATTTCATTTTATTGAATTGTGTTTCATATTTTAATCATTTAAATAATATAAGTTATATTTGCGGCACCATCCAGGAAAATAACTGAATTTGCTTAAGCCGTATTTGATGACCAGTTCTGAATTGCCAGGTATTTCCTATCTTCCTCTTTCCCATCTCCTTTCCCTTCCTATTACCTTCAGCCTCTCAACATACCCAACGATTCAACGTTAAAAGATCTGGGGCCCCAAATTACCTGAAAAAAACCCTTGACTCTATGCAGAAACGGGCGGTCCGTCTGATAGATTCTCCTAATTTAAATATATATTGCAATCTTTAGAGCACAGGCGTCGGGTGGGAATGCCGTCCTTGTTCTACCGGTGTTTCAATGGAAGATGCTCAAAGGAATTAGCCTCATTGATCCCTTCGGCACCGGTGACATTGCCGAACGGTTCACGGTTGACATTGGTCACATGAGAACGCGTTGCTTCTTTGAATCGTACTTGTGTTCAACAGCTCGGCTGTGGAACGATTTGCCGGCCTTTGCGTTTCCTCCTTCCTGCAACCTGGGTCTCATCAAGACCAATATTCAATCCTTCCTCTCCTCAAAAAGACCCTCAAAGATGACATAGACCTTGAGGTAAATTATTTTCCTCAGGGCCTCCTGTGTGGAGTTAATGTACAAAACAATACCCCAATCGAGGATGCCACAATCTCACTGGCTCTAAACGGTTAAATGCACTTTTGACTCTTGCGCGGTATTTATATTAAAGAAAACTGTGCATAAGATGAGAACAAAAAAATATTGTATTGCTTGTATAATTTAACTATTATTTAGTGCTATTTATTTGCTTTATCTTTATACTTTCCCGTGAGCAATTACAAGAAAACGGTGACTGTAAACTTGCAAGTTGCGGTCAAAACCCATTGAACAACATCCGACAGAGGAAAAGTCATGTTTTAAGTGATATGTTGCAATTTTGTTTTAAATTGCCAATATAAAAAAAGTCCGACATAAAAGTGTTTAATTGATATTGGACAGTTTCACACGACAGCGCGCACAGAAAACGGTTTTTTCCTGTAAAAAAAGAGGGATTTTTTTCTGTGTCTGGGAATTTCTGAAGACTTCATTTCCGAAAGCAATATCCCGAAGGACACAAAAAAACATTGCGCATGTAAATTTTTAAACTGTCCAAAAAGGAAGATTTTCCCATGTTGTGACTGTCGCAGTAACGAGGGGGCTAAGGTAAGATAGAAAAAAAGGTTAGTAAGAAAAGAGACAGGTGGAAGGAAGTTCATAAATACATCAGCCAAGAGAATAGGCTCTTGGATGAACATAGGGGGAAAATACTTAAAGAACAGCACACAATATTTTTTGTACACAATCAGTATAACAATTATTTGGATAACAATATTCTACAAATAACAAAACCAAACGACTGTATAATATTCTTAATTTATATATTGGTAATATATTCTTAAAATGGTGAGTAACTGTGACATTCAGGTCTTCTTTGACGATAATATTAACTAGAATTGAAAAAGAACAAGAGAAACTCGTATATTTGGGAGGCGGGTATGGGTACCGCCGCCCCGGAAACCATTTATTGGATAACCAACACCTCTGCCATAGGTCACCCCAAGTGGTTCGCTACGTTTGGTGACTTAGCCGGGGCCCGGGTTCATAGTGTATGGTTTGTCCAGGTCTTGGCGGTTTATCTGCTGCGTGGCGGGCCAGAGAGGAACTGGTTGAGGGAGGCCTTTTTTTCGACCCATCGCCTTGCACCACAGTTGGAAGGTTTTTACTTCTCTATTCTTCCTTTCTTTAAAAAGACCCTCCACCCAACATCCCTTAAGATGACAATGCCCTGTTGGAAATTATTTTCCTCAAGGCCTCCTGTGTGGAGCTAATGTAATTTTTTTGTCATTTTTCTTTAATTTGGACAATACTTTATCCAGTTAAACAATATTTTGCAAATTCGGGAAATTTTTATTATCAATTTTTATGATGTTTCAAAATATTGAGGCAATTTTACAATAACGAGTATCAAACCGGCAAATGCGGCGTAGGACTTTGTCATCACTCACGATAAATAATACTTTAAGAAGTTAGAACAAAAAAAATAGATTAAAATGCTCCATTTTTTGTGGTAAAAGATTATATTTGTTAATTAATGGATATTAACTCTGAGATTTGAAGAATATTGTTTTGAAAGAGTTTATCATTCGCGAATAATTTGATATTTCGGGAAAAAGATATTCAAGCTTTGGTCATTGGAGATTTTGGGAAGAATGGAGTCCCGACATATACCACGCAGATCGAATTTTAAAACAATAAAAATAAATTGCCTCGATATTTGTATCAATTGGTTTTCAATATGGATTACACGCCGACCAGTAAAAGCGTTACATATTAAAGCTGTTTTCCCCTAATGTATGTTTATCTTTATTATTACTTTGAATTAAACAGTAAACAATCCAGCCTTTGTAAATATTCCGCTAAATGGATATAAATAATTGTTCCCACCATTACATTTATCTCAATTTATACTTATCGATAAAACCTTGCAACATTCCGAATTTAATGTTAAGAACGTCATTTGGTTGATTTCAATAAATTGTGAGAAAAAATCATAATAACGTGGCTCAAAAACATGTTTTATCTAAATTCGTTGATAACAATTGTTCTCATGATTTTAGGGTCAATATTTTTTTTAAATATTGTGATAAATAGTGATAAAGACTGTCTCTCTCTCTTTCTCTTAAGCGACGCATTTAAAGGTCTATAATCATCTGTTGACTTAGATTCCGTGACTTTTCATCCCACGACAAAATACTCCCCGACGAAATATCCCCGACAAACTATCCTACGGACAAAACACCCACTAACAATAATCTACTAAAACCTAACCTAACCTAACCCAACATAATCTCACCTAACCTAACCTAACCCAACCTAACCTAACCTAACAAAAAAAATAGGACAAAAATAATACAAACAACTTGTAAAGATAATAAATAAAAAAGTAGTTCAAACAACAGTGAGTCGGTTAGATAAAATGGATTTTGACATGTCGAATATTGTTTGATTTCATTGTTATTAAATTCTGAAGATTATTAAAATATTTAATTATAAGAAACGATGACCCGCCAATTGATCCGACGACAACTTGCGGAGAATAAACTTTAAACATTTCTTCTTAAGAAAAATGTAGAAAGGACTGTGATCTAATTTCTTCTTCTTCTTTGCGTGCCGTATCAGGTCCCCCCGACGTTGGCGATCACTCTTGAGAATGTCTCTCTGTCTTGCGCTGCCCGGAATAGCTCCTCCACACTTCTAATGCCGGTCCACTCTCGTATGTTACGCAGCCAAGACATTTGTCTCCTACCAGGCCCTCGGCGACCCTCTATCTTGCCTTTCAATATCAAATGGAGCAAGTGATACTTTTCCCCTCGAAGTATATGACCTACATATGAAATTTTCCTGATTTTTATTAATGTAAGCAGTTCTCTATCTGCTCTAGCCCGCCTGAGAATTTCTGTGTTGGTGATCATGTCGGTCCATGGGACCTTGAGCATTCTCCGGTGAAGCCACATTTCAAAAGCCTCTAACCTGTTCATAGTATTTACTTTCAAGGTCCATGTTTCACATCCATAGAGCAAGACCGACCACACATAACATTTTAGCATTCTCTGCCTTAGTTTTAAGCTGATATTGTCATTGCAGAAGAGGGATTTCATTTTAATGAACGCAGTTCTTGCTGCTTCAATTCTGCATCTAACCTCCACATCTGGGTCAAGAGTCTCCGTGAGAATACTGCCGAGGTATCTAAATCTTTCCACCTTTTCGACATTGCAACCATTTAACAGTATCACTGATTCAGAGTGATCTAGTCGTCCAAATGTCATCCATTTAGTTTTATTGACGTTGATTGTTAGGCCCAGTTGCTCACCAGCATTATTAACAAGATTTAATAGGTCTTGGAGGTCATCGATACAGTCAGCTAGTAATACAGTATCATCTGCGTATCTTATGTTATTAATGACAACTCCGTTGATCTTCAGACCCTTATCAGTATTACTGATCTAATTTGCATATTCAAAATTATCAACAGCATTACTGACACACCTGCTTTATTACAACTCATCCAGGTCAACATTCCTTCCCGTAGACTCCCAAATAATGAATTGCTGTTCCTCAATCAACATTCTACTAATTATGGATATCATTCTCCTTTATCCAGAATGTCGTGACTTGTGATTTTTTAAAGCCCTTTAAATCCATCTTTAAACTACTTATAGTTATCTTTCATATGTACTTTTATATTTTATGTATTTTGTCAATGCTTTTCGTCTCTATGTACTCTCTTTTCATTGTCATCTCTTTTTTTATTCGTGTTATTGTTATATTGTTAATGGACTGTTTGTCCGTAAATGAATAAATATACAATTATTATAAGCAATAATTTTCAGCCTGAAACACTCATCCACATTGAAAAATCTTCCGAGAAAAGATACATGACGCCAACGGGACATGAACCCGTGTCCTTCTGACTGCCGGTCAGCTGCTCTCCCAATTGAGCTATGGCGGCTTATCTTATACCCGCCAAATGATTCAATATATACTAGTGTTTCATTCAACAATTACTGCTTATTATATTTTTCCACCTGAAAACAACCAACTTTATTTTTGCGAGAGAGACACTGTTAGTGATAAATCCGTCGCTAGGTGGCGTCGAGACAAATTATGTCTTCATTTATTGGGGAAATACTTAAACTTGTCAAATATTAATTATTATTTTTAATTGTTAAACTAACGTTTAGACAAAAATTTTATGCATAGCACAAAGGGTAACAATTATTGTAAGCAATAATTATCAGCCTGAAACAGTCATCCACATTGAAAAATCTTCCGAGAAAAGATACATGACGCCAACGGGACATGAACCCGTGCCCTTCTGACTGCCGGTCAGTTGCTCTCCCAATTGAGCTATGGCGGCTTATCTTATACCCGCCAAATGATTCAATATATACTAGTGTTTCATTCAACAATTACTGCTTATTATATTTTTTATGTTTTTAATGTCCCGTTGGCGTCATGTATCTTTTCTCGGAAGATTTTTCAATGTGGATGAGTGTTTCAGGCTGATAATTATTGCTTATAATAATTGTTACCCTTTGTGCTATGCATAAAATTTTTGTCTTAAACGTTAGTTTAACAATTAAAAATAATAATTAATATTTGACAAGTTTAAGTATTTCCCCAATAAATGAAGACATAATTTGTCTCGACGCCACCTAGCGACGGATTTAACACTAACAGTATCTCTCTCGCAAAAATAAAGTTGGTTGTTTTCAGGTGGAAAAATATAATAAGCAGTAATTGTTGAATGAAACACTAGTATATATTGAATAATTTGGCGGGTATAAGATAAGCCGCCATAGCTCAATTGGGAGAGCAGCTGACCGGCAATCAGAAGGGCACGGGTTCATGTCCCGTTGGCGTCATGTATCTTTTTTCGGAAGATTTTTCAATGTGGATGAGTGTTTCAGGCTGATAATTATTGCTTATAATAATTGTTACCCTTTGTGCTATGCATTAAATTTTTGTCTTAAACGTTAGTTTAACAATTAAAAATAATAATGAATAAATATACTATACAGTTGATGTTGAAGTTGATCTTCTAAAATATTATTTCTTCAATATATATACGGTTGTCCAACCAAAGTCGATAAACTTATGTCTGCAGGCATCTTAAGTGGGAGTCAGCGACACAAGTATTTTTAATAACAATAATTCCTCCGTCTCCGAAAGTCTCCGAAGGAGCACGCGGTGAGCCTTATACGGCCGTATAACAAAATACGACAAACTTATATATGCAGTCTGTTTAGGAAATGCGATGTGTATACTTACACACAATATAATTGTTGGGAGATTCCATAGACATCCAAATGACTAGACAAGCAGTTACGGGTGAGGGATCAAACCAAACCATGGAGGGGGAAGAGGGGAAAGATGACTGTGATTCGTTATACAATCAATCTGACAGTAAATAGGCATCTCGCATTACAATATCACCATTTAGTTCTTAAAAGCAAAATCTGCTTTGAATGAATAGACCTTTTTACATGGGAGCGCGAATTGCTTGCCACGATAATAACATATTTGCTAAGGTCAAATGCTTGCCTCAAAAAGACTCGCCCAAATACACATAGCAATATTTTGTTGCCGTGTTTAGTTAAAACACTATTACAAATGTTTCATAATTTACTTACCCCTGTAACCACCGATGAGCACACTGGAGAACCGCCCACATTCGCTATGTGCACATTGATATGTAGATATATTGTATAGAATACGCTACTGTTTTGGCGTTGTATTTCGTTAAATGTATGGATGTTACCTTCTAGCTGTTCACGGCAAGAATGATGACGTCACACATTTTAGATTCAAGCGAGGCTCTATCCCCTCCCCATGGAGCGAGCCGGTTCCAAGGAGGTGCTTCAGCCGGCGCCATGTGGAGGGGGAAATAATACGTTTTTATCACTTAGGGCAGGTCCATGTATATTCATATGTCCGTGGGAGATTCGGATTTATTATTAGTAAAAATATTTTATGGCGGATTTCGACTCAAGACCCTATCGACTTTGGTTTTACGGCCGTGTATCCTCTTTGTGTACTTACTTGAAGAAATAATATTTTGGTGGATTAACTGTTCGAGGGATCAACTGTCCGGGGATCAACTGTTGGCGGGTCAACTGTCGATGAGCCACTTGCCGCCGGATCAATTGTCATGGAACCATCCAGCACATTTTTGAAGTGAAAATTCTACAGCCCCGCGTTGATTTGGATTTCGGATGAAACGGAAATGACGATTACTGCACCTGCGACGCATCACGCTTTGATCATGATGTCACTTTTAAAGACTCCTGTTGGTTGAGATATGAATTGGAAATTACGCTAGTCTGCGCTCATTGGTTGCTTTGATTATGTCGTCACTTTTGAAGTACTGGCTGAGATTGTTTTGGTAGAGTTTCGCTTCTACCGCGTGTAAACTGCACTCGAATTTTTTTTTCGCATAAATATGAAAAAATGAATATTCTCTCACCTTTAAAAGAAAACTTGTCCCCTCCGTCTATCCTCGTGATGTTGAATACTTCCAGGGGTTGCGTAGGTGCGGCAGCGCACCCCGTCAGAACCAGAGTCCACGTGAGGACCGCGGCCCATGGGGGTGCCTTGAGCACCACTGGGGCCTTGGCAGCCTTGGGGGGCCGCGGGGGCTCGGGGATCGTCATTGGACGGCGGGCCGCGGCTTGGACCGCTCTGGCTGGATATGATCAGTCGGCATGTGTTGCATGTTATTTGCCTGGAAAAAAGCAAAAAAATATTATGACAATTATTTAAACATAAAATTACATACTCGACGGCCTCTGTGGTCGAGTAATGCTCTTGACTCACAATACGAAGATCTCAGGATCAAATCCCGGCGTGCGCGAATAAATTTCATTTGAATAATTTGTGTAGTTTCTGAATTAATTTTTTTAAAATATTATATAGTATATTTGTGGCAGTGGAAGATACTCTAAGTATCGCCCTGGTGTAAGACCACCATCAGAATTGAAATGTTGCTTGAAATGGCTTTAGCCGTGTTTGGTAACAAGATCTGAATAGTCAGATCTTCCTTTACACCATATCCTTCCCCTCCCCACTGCTGAATATTTGTAAATATTTGGGTGTCATACCTATCTTAGGCACATAAAAAAATATGTAATAAAAAATACACATTCGAATAAAAATTTTTATTAATCGTTGAAAGTTATTTCAATGATATTTTATAGTATAATATTTACGGCACGTTTCCGTGTGGTAGATTATGTCAATATCATCCTGGGAGAAAACCACCATCGTTTCTTCAAATGATCAGATCTGAATAGTCTCGTACTTCCATCTACTTCACTTCCCTATCTTCACCTACCCTTCATAATCTACTCCTCTTTCCCATTCGTTTCACACCCAGTTTTTTTTTTTTTTTTTTTTACATTAACTCCACACAGGAGGCCCTGAGGAAAATAATTTCCCTCAGGGCCTATGTCATCTGGGATGCTGTGTGGAGGGTCTTTTTGAGGAGAGGAAGGAATGAACATTGGTCTTGAAGAGACCCATGTTGTAGGAAGGAGGAAACACAGAAGGAGGAAACACAGCCGAGCTGTTGAACACAAGAACGAGTCGAAGAAACGACCCGTTCTCATGTGACAAATGTCAACCGTGTACAAATGTTGGGCACGCGTTTGGCGTGTTTCCCGACTATGCACCGGTGCCGAAGGGATCAATGATGCTAGTTCCTCGGAGCATCTTCCATTGTAATACCGGTAGAACAAGGATAGCATTCCCACCCGACGCCTGTGCTCTTAAGATTGCAATCCGTATGTTAAGATGGGAGAATCTATCAAACGGACCGCCCGTTTCTGCACAGAGTCGAGGGTATTTTTCAGGTATTTTGGAGCTCCAGACCAGAGATGGCTGCCAAATTCAACCGTGGGGCGTACTTGTGATTTGTACAAGGTTAGCAGTTGTGTACTATATAGTTGGCGGGTTGCCATTTCCTAAAATCCTGTTGAAATGCAACAATAGATGAACTAAGCCCTACAAACACTTGGTTGTTCCCAGATTATCCTAAGTAGGCTCGAAGAAATTGGTTTTTCTGAAAATTTACTGAAACTCTTAGGTAATTATTTAAACGAATGGGAACAATTTGTGTCCTATAGCGAGTTTAACTTTAACGCATATCCAAATTCTTCCCTTTATTTACTTTTTGCAGAGGACATTAAACTCTAGGTACTTGAGCATAATGTAATTAGAAGATTGTGCAAAACTTCCAGAAGATACAAACAAGCAAGTGATTATGTTCTTTATAATATGCTTTCTGGCGTCATTGTAAGATCTGACGCGTCATTTTAATGTTACGTTTTAAATTATTTTTAATATTTTCTCTTGTTTGTGGTATATGTATACCGATGATGTTAAATAAATAAATAGTACCATTAGCCCCTGATAGATGGGATAATTTGGAACTCCAATCAAGAATCAAACACGATAATGTCACTTCATCACACCTCTGAAAAGTCATAAAAAGTCATGAAAAAAAAACTTGGTTAAATAATAATAATAATAATTTTATTTTAGTAATTTGTACATTTAAGTTTACAAATTTCTAATTGATAATAATATTTCATATTCACTATATTTTTTCAAGTTTTATGTAGCTCCTACAATACATCTTGAACTTTGCAATTGGTGTGGACTTTAAAGTTTCTGGTAGTGTGTTATACAACTTCATTCCCTTGTACAGTAGACTGTTCTGCGTATTCGCTTTGTCCTTTTTTTGTAGCCTAATTTCCTTGCACGTCCTTGTATTATATCTGTGAATGTCTTTATTGTATAAAATTTTATTTGAGAAGTATTTTGGTAACGTGTTGTTCAATATTTTGTGAATAAATACCATCGTGTTCAAGGTCAGCATCTGTTTCACGGTCAACCAATTTAGTTCCTTTAACATTTTAATAATTTTTGAAAATCTGTTTCGTCGAAGAATTATTCTCATTGCCCTGTTTTGGAGAATTTGTAACTTATTTTGTTCTCTTTCGTTACATAGGAAAAGTATACTTGAGCAGTAGTTGAAGTGTGGAGCAATAATTGAATTGTATATGGTGATTGCTGTTTTTCTAGAAATTTTTGGCCGAATTCTTCCAAAAAAAGATATCTTTTTGCCAATTTTCTTTTGGGTGTATTCAGCATGTCTATTGAAGTTTAGTTTCGAATCTAATATAACTCCTAAGTATTTCATTTCAGTAACATTTTCAATAATTTCACCATCAATTTTAATTTTGCTTTCACTGGATGTCTTCTTGTATCCAATCACCATACATTTTGTTTTTTTTGTATTTAATTTAAGCTTATTTATTTTTAGCCATCTTGATACATCATTTAGTTCATTATTTAAAATGTGTATTAGTTCTTCATAGTTATCTCCAATTAGGTATATTAGTGTATCATCGGCAAATAGTCGTACTTTGCATTTTGAAAATATTTTCACCATGTCATTAATATAGAGTATGAACAATAGAGGTCCAAGGACCGATCCCTGTGGTACTCCTAACTTATTTTCCATTGGTTTTGAAAATTGATTATTTATTTTTGTTACCTGCTTTCTGTCTCTCAAATACTCTTGTATTAATTTAATGGCTACAGATGAGAAACCAATTTCTTTAAGCTTTCTTATTAGTATGTCTCGATCTATAGTTTCGAATGCCCTTTG
Source organism: Limnephilus rhombicus (assembly GCA_929108145.2). Taxonomy (NCBI): domain Eukaryota; kingdom Metazoa; phylum Arthropoda; class Insecta; order Trichoptera; family Limnephilidae; genus Limnephilus; species Limnephilus rhombicus. The sequence goes on from OV815283.1 coordinate 45,948,096, forward strand.
AAAATCCAAAAATATTGCTAAGATAAATTTATTATTATTCATTCCTTCCTTCCATTCTTCGACAATTACGTTTAATGCTGTTTCACATGAGTTATTAGATCTGAACCCTGATTGCTCTTGGTATAAAATATCGTGTTTATCTAGATATTGCAAAATTTGTTCTTTTATTATAACTTCAAGAATCTGCTCATATTTTGGTAAGGTGTTGATTGGTCGAAATTCTTCACATTTTCTGGTATTTTTAACCTTTGGAACCGGTATAATAGTAGATAGTTTCCATGACTGGAAATTTTCCTTCTTCAATCGTCTCATTGGTAATATTTAATAGAGTAGATCCAATTACTGGAAAAGCATCTCTTATTTTACTAATAGTTAATCCATCAGAACTATTCTTTGATTTTATTTTGTTTAAAATGTTAAATAAATATTCTGCATTTATTTTTCTGAAGACCAATGATTCTTTGTTTGGGTCGATATTATCACTTGTGGGATTAACAGCAATGTTGGGTATTAATTTGTTAATTTGAATGATACTTTCAATAAAATATTTATTAAAGTTATTAGCCATGTTTTCTTCGTTTATCTCTTTTGGAAAGTTTACAATTTTTATGTCGTCTTTGTTTTCGCCATGTAGTAATTCTTTTATGCTTTTCCAAATTTTTTTGGGATCCCCTTCTTCTGAGTTTATTTTATTTTTTATGTACTTATTATGCGTTTTTTTTATGTCTTTGGAGTATTTGTTTCTCGCTTTTTTGTAGTTATCCCAATCCGTAATACTATTAGTAAGGCATGCTCTTTTGTAAAATGCATCTCTATCGTGCTGCATTGTACGTAGTTCACTTGTGTACCATTTATTATTGTTTCTTTTATGTATCTTCTGTTCTGGAACAACTTTATCAATAGATTTTTTTAAGTTAAATATCATCTGGTCAGCTTTTTGGTTATATTCCATTTGATTTATTCCATTCCAATTAATAGTCTCTAAGGATTGAATGAAAATTTCCTTATTGTATTTTTTGTAATTTTGAAATGTTGTTATTTGTGTTTCGTTACTGGAGTTGCATTTTTCTCTGTCATTTATTAGAATTTGAATGATGTTATGGTCGGTTATTTTAGGATTATCTAGTACATTAATATTTAAGTTTAATTTATTTGAGATTACCAGATCAATCGTCGTTTTTGAGATATTTGTAATTCGTGTAAAATCTTTGACTAATTGTTTCATCCCTGCAGCTTGTATAATAGATTTCAGTTTTTTTGTGTATATGTCTGCATTTGCTTTAACATTTATATTAAAATCTCCAGCTATAACGTTTATATTTTCATCTTGTAAATTTTCCATGCACCATCTTTGAAAATATGTTAAAAAGTCGCACTTGCTTGTGTTTGGTGATCTATAAATTACAGTATATACACCTTTCTTGGTTCCTGATTTAATGGTGATGGCTAAGATCCAACAATGTTTTTCAAATTGATTGTTCGATATTACTTCATATGGAATTTTATTGCTTAAGAGAATCATCACTCCTCCTGTATGTCGACTATGTGAGTCGCAACGGATGGTATTATAATGTTCAAATCTAATTTCACTATCTTGAATATCTTCAGTAACATGTGTTTCACTCATCATAAGCATAAAAGGTTTCTTCTCCTCTAAAAGTATTTTTACCTCTTCGTAATGTGCCATGATGCTTTGTATATTCAGGTACATAATTTCATCTTTCTCGTAACTTTTTTTTATAAAAAAGAGATTCTGCTCATTTTTGCTTCTAGTTTTCTTTTATAAATTGGGCATTCCTTGCTCATGGCTGAGTGACCACTATTTAGTTTCAGTCCTAATCTATTGCTAGTCATTATACAATTGATGCACTGAATATCCTCATCGGTGCAATCTTTAACATCATGATGTTTTGCGCATTTTGAACAAGATTTTAGGTTTCTGCAATCTATAGCCTTGTGATTAAACCCATTACATTTAAAACATCTCATGATATTTAAATTATCAAAAACCCTGCATCTGTCCCATCCAATATTTATTTTTTCTTCTTTTAACATCCTGTGGTATGTCTTTCCGTCAACGTCAGCATATATGGTGTAGCTTGTTTGATTTCGTAGATTTTTTGTTTCTTTTACAAATGTTACTTTTATTTTTGAGTGCTGTTCAAAAATAAACTCATTTTGACATTTAATTTTCCTTTCCATTTCTTCAAAAGAATATTTTTCGGTTAAGCCTATAATTTTGACAGATGGATTTTTTTCTTGAGGGATTTTTACATCATATTTGTCACCTATCTTTGAAATTATTTGCTCCTCCATCTTTTGTTTTGCAGCTACGTTCTTGCACTCCACTATTACTGCCCCTTGTTTAAAATTTCTAATTCCAGTAACACCAAAATTAACAGGATCTATGTTTTGTTTTATTTCATCTTTTGTTACTATATTTTTTTGATCCTCATCTTTCGGCTTAATAATGATGACAGGTTCATGTTTTTTACATTTATTTGGTTCTTCAATAGATTTACCATACTTCGTAATTTCAGCATACGATTTAGACTCAATATTTAATTTTAAATCTTCAATGTTCTTATCAATTTTATATAATGACTGATACAATCTGTCGAGTCCCTCCCCTTCTTTGGTAGTTGGTGCCTTGTATTCTTGGACCATGGCTTCAATATGGTTCAACATTTCACACATTGTCTCAGTTAGGGAGGTTTTTTGATCCTTTGACAAGATGTTAGATGTTAATGTCTTATTAAAATTTTTCATTAAATTTTTTGCATTTTTTAACCTCTCTTCTGGAGTTAGGGAAGTCATTTTAAATTATTAACTTTTATTTAATAAAAATAAATAAATATTATTTTAATTTTTATAACTATCACCATCTATTGGGCAATAGTTGTATTAAAATATTTTCTTTTTGCAGATTACGCATGCATTGACATCTGTTGATCAGTAGAGTAACTTAATTAATTTTATTACTGTATGTAGGTATTTACTGCCCTCTATTGAAAGGTAGCATAAATATACCATATGTAGGTAAACCATACAAGTTATTCAAAATCACAGTTATTTGACTTTATAAAATCAGTTTCTCTTATGAAAATGGTTCAGTACGTACATAATATTAGCCCCAGAATTACCGCAGCACAGTGATGCACTGCTACACCAGTTTTTAATGATCAAAATAAACTTTTTTGCGTATTTTTGTACTATTTTTACGGAGCAAAATTAAACTTGACGTCTGGCACTAACTGTTGTTGTTGTCTGTAAATAGGTAACATTAGGTTAGTTTATGGGCTATGGGAACGATAAAATGTATTGTATATAAATCAAATAAGCAATGCAATTTACTTACAGCTTTATTGAACAATTACTAGAGTGCCACAATTTACATTTGAATAATAGTAGTTATCGGAAAGTGGGTTGCGAACACAAAGCAATTCACGAGCTGTCAGATCGGCGGCAATCAGGAACAGAAAGAATCTTCTTTTCGTTCGACACCGGCCGTTGGTAAACTAGTGATGAAAAGGCCCGTATTCGCTACTGGTGTACAAATAGCTAATAAGAGGTGTTCGCGTGTCGAATTTGCTGCGTCGTTCACAAACCACAGGTTATTTCGTTGTATTTTTCACTACTTTTAATGCTTTTTCAAAGGAGTTATCATGGAACTTTCCAAACAGTTCACAGTACACACCCCCAACATATCTTGATGTATGAAGTGTTGGAACTGACTTCTATTATTAATCTAAGATTACATGACTCTCGGCAAGAACAACTATAGGCAATAGGTATTATGATATCATTGCCGTTCTGCAGAAAACCAGCTTCTCAGGTAACTATAGCGGGATCCTCAATCTCCTCGAGGCTGAAAAAATGCACGCAACCAGTTCCGGCTCTATCAGGAATATATTAGTAAAGCGGTGGCAGCGAATAATTACTACACGCTTCATAACGTCCGGGATAATCAGGCACATCTGAGTAGGTACAGACAGAGGAATTATAAATATTATTGTGAATATTGAAAAATTTGTATTTTTGATGATTATTTGAGACACTCGTTGAAGATGATAATATAGAATTATAGAACATTGAGGAAAATATTTCGACGACTGTACAAGAGTAAAAACTCGGAGATCGTGAATTATCCTTCCGCAGGGGTAAACAAAAATAATTAATTGTATATTTTTCTTTAGGTTTTGCATTCGTTTAGATTTGTCTAGTTTTTCGTCTCTTGATTCTTAGCATCCTTAAGCCCCCGAATTTCGAATTACTACCGTCTTATAACATATTTCACAAGAAGAGACATAAGATAAGAATCACAATAGAGAACTCCAGTCCAATTTTTTTTATTTTTTTTAATGAATAAAGACCTTCAAACTTAAATAACTGCACTTTTATTTTTATTTTTATAGTTAGTTTTAATAGTTAAAATAATTGTCAAAGTCTTAATTTTCCAAGACCCCACGAAAAGCACCGTATCTATGATGGATTGTATGACGTCTTCACCCACCGATAGTTTATTTATTTTCAAGTTGTCATTTTGAATCAGTAATGTTATGTCTAGGGAAATTTCCCTAGATCTAGGGGAGAAAAATATTTTTTAGGGAAAAGGGAAATCAGGACAAAATCGAGGGAAATTTCGAACTCTGGCAATTTTTTTATTACAAATGACAATATTACTGGTATTATTTATATATTTTGTATATATATATATATTTTTATATACGTATATATATATTTTTTTTGGAATTTCTTTGAAATTTAATTATTGTCCATGTATTTAACAGTATGAAAATAACCAAAAAACACGAAAGGTTGAATGGCGTGCGTGTCTTTCGTGGCGTAAGATTTCAAATGTGAAATCTTATACTTGATACACTTCGGTGAATTGGTTAGCAGGTTAACAGTGACGTCACCGTTAACCATTTCAGTAATGCCAACTTGACGCTGTGAGGCTTAAAAATGCACTTTTTAATAATTTTTTAAAAACTCTGCGTTTAATATTATGAAATAAAACTTATTTATTCAGAACCAGCGTTCATTGGTCTACATCAGTGGTTCCCAACCTTTTCCTGACTTTTTAGGGACCACAAGCAGTGGCATAGTTAGTGACCGATCGAGTTTCACCCCCAATTCTCTAGCCACCCCCCCCCCCCCACCAGGACAGACCAATTTATTTTTCAATGTTTTATGAAGTTGGAATTTGTGTTTGTGTTTTGTCAAATTTAATGGAGGGGGGGGGGGGAGTTGACACCACGTTATCCAATCCGTCCTTGCTGCCGCCCATGCTAGCCTAAGCCACTGCTTATGGTCAGTGGCGAAGGTTAGCAGGGGTGGCACCCGGGATGGGTAGCATAACGGGAGGGGCATAGTGGGATAGGATAGGACGGGTTCTAGCAGAATATTTACCACAACGGAGGACTCGGAATGGAATAGGGTGGGACGAGTTCTAGCAGAATATTTACCACAACGGAGGGGGCGGAATGGGATAGGGTGGGACGGGTTATAGCAGAATATTTACCACAGCGGAGGGGGCGGAATGCGATAGGGTGGGATGGGTTCTAGCAGAATATTTACCACAGCAGAGGGGGCGGAATGGGATAGGGTGGGATGGGTTCTAGCAAGACTATTTACCACAGCGGAGGGGGTGGAATGGGATAAGGTGGGACGGGTTCTAGCAGATTATTTACCACAGCGGAGAGGGCGGAACGGGATAGGGTGGGACGGGTTCTAGCAGAATATTTACGACAGCAGAAGGGGTAGAACGGGGTAGGATGGGGTGGGGCAAAACGGAATACCATAATGGCCACTGACCACAAGGTACAATAATGATAAACTGAATATTGTCCCGATTTTTTTATTCAGACTTCTCGACCAGGGACCACCCGCGCACTGGATCGTTTATTGACCGGTGGACCATCACGGACCATCTTCTACCCTCTTGCGGACCACTAGTAGTCCGCGGACCACTGGTTGGGAAACCCTGGTCTACATGAACATATTTTTTAAAGCCATAATATTTTTCACTGGAGTTCCTTATTGCATACCCCCGTTCGCCACATACAAAATTTGGGCAATGACTATAAAGATGTTGTTGACATATATTTAACATACCATTCACTAAACATAAACAAGTCATAGAATTTATATCAGAAAGAAGAACAACAAATCTAATTAAACCAACTGCATAGCTCTACTTCGCCTAATTTCACATGTATTGTACTTTTCCCAGTCTACAGTTTTTCCATCTTCCATGATGAAGTATTTTGTTTTTATTTCAATTCGTTTTTTATTGTATTTTTGTTTCAGATTTGGTTATGATTTTGATTTTGACTTTGTTTTTGATTTTGTTTTTGTTGTTGATTTTGTTTTTGTTTTTGTTTTTGATTTTGTTTTTGGTGAATGATTTTGTTTTTTGTTTTCTGATTTTGATTTTGACTTTGTTTTAGATTTTGTTTTTGTTTTTGTTTTTGATTTTGATTTTGATTTTGATTTTGATTTTGATTTTGATTTTGATTTTGATTTTGATTTTGATTTTGATTTTGATTGTGATTTTGTTTTTGTTTTTGTTTTTGATTTTGTTTTTGGTGAATGATTTTGTTTTTTGTTTTCTGTTTTTGATTTTGACTTTGTTTTTGTTTTTGTTTTTGTGAATGATTTTGTTTTTTGTTTTCTGATTTTGATTTTGACTTGGTTTTTGATTTTGTTTTTGTTTTTGTTTTTGATTTTGTTTTTGTGAATGATTTTATTTTTTGTTTTCCGTTTTTGATTTTGACTTTGTTTTTGTTTTTGTTTTTGATTTTTTTTTGTGAATGATTTTGTTTTTTGTTTTCTGTTTTTGATTTTGTTATGTACATTTAGATTTAGAAGTTCTTTGTTAAAAAAAATACATGTAAAAGCCCAGCCGGGCGTGAAATTCAAAATAAATAAATAAATATTTCTCATAAGCATTTTCAGCCTTACTAATAAAAAAAAAACACTTAACTACCGGTAAATTGGTGGTTCTGTTCGGTGACCGTTAAACGATGTTTCCGCAAAGTTACTAAAAACATTTGTATATTGGCTGCATTGAACTTTGGTGGATTTTGGCAAGCGCGGCGGCCAAGTTTTAAAGTTTCTAAAAAAATATATGGCGACCTTCGGATTGCTAGTCAAGAGCTTTCAAACAACGCAACAAAAACAAAAAATCGTCTAAAGAAAACAAATCATCATGTCATGATGAATATAACAAGTACGTGATTTTGTAACCTTGTAACTTTATTGCACATTTATGACTTGTCTTATTTTATGTCTCAATAATATAACATGTGTACCTAGTGAATCAGTGACAAATTGCTTTAGCGTTATTAAGGCAGTGCTTAATAACACAGTGGAAACTCCATAGAGCTTCTTTTATAAACGGTATATCACATTTCCTATACAGTTATTATTAGGCTTGCAGTCAGGACATTATTCAGTATGAAAGCGGTAAGCAGTTCGCTCCGGGCTAATTTTGTAAAATATTTTCATAGGCGTGCAATGCAGTAATTTATTTTCATGTGATACTTACCCCACACCAGTTCCACCTGCTCGGGAACATGATAAATAGGTACGGGAACCCTATTTAGGAATTAAAAAAAATATATTTATATATATATATATTTATGAGAAAATACAGATACAGATTTGACAAGAATAGATATAAAAAAACAACTTGAGAACTCACCTGCATCCAAACTATTTCTCACGAATTTACTTTAACATTAGATTAAAACATAAACGGGAAAAGTTTATACATATGAGTATTATTTTACAAATAGAGAGATAAGATAAATGCGCAATATCCTTACAAAAGTTTACAAATTATTTTGAAAGAATTTAGACGGTAAGACAAAATATATATAGTTAAAAATAATGTTATACAGCCTTCAATTTTCTACTAAAAGTACTGCGTGTATCAAAAAATCAGTCGGGATCCTTGAGGTTTGGATTTTGATTAAACGATACGCACATTCTTCTGATAGGATCCCTGACACCAGCATTTGTACGCGTTCGGCTCTTATGGAATAAGTCATTAAGTCATGTTACTCTGGGTGGTATTTTGAAGTTTATTAGTTTCAGTAGGTCAAGACAGTCAATAACGTTGTTGCAGTTTTTATATAGAGTCACGAGTCATGGTTTAGATGTCTCAAGCTATTTGGTCACTAAATATTGTAAGTCACTCCCAGCAATGTTTCAATCATAAATTGTGATCTTTTAGTATAGCTCCGGTTGCAATAAATAAGCGATGTTTTTAAAACAAAAGCAGTAGCTTAAGAGGTCAGAAGTTTAAAAGACTTTCCAGTGTGAAAAGGCCGCCATTTTAACTGCATTATATGATATTTTTCACGGCCAAAAGGATTAAGTGATTTATTGTGATATATTATGCCGCGTTGCGCTACCTCTGTCTTAACAGTGTCCATCGTCAGGGGAGATGTGAAATCGAAGATTATGGTGAAGTGTGTGCTTATGTATGTCGAATGTAAATGCGATACCGTGTCACTAGCTTAATTCCTCTAAGAGCTGGTGTTTCGATAGCTCATGAAAACTTACGGCGATGTTGGGCCTCGTGAATTTTGTGTAAGCTCTGGAAGAAAATTGGGAACGAAAATGAACTGAGAGAGGATGCCACAAGAATAATGAAAGTCCTACCTTAGAACTAGAATCTTCTCTTGTCCCCGCTGGATGTAGCACAAATCTAGCGACGTAGATTTGCCCGTTATCACAATGAAAAAAAAAACTCTTGCCCATTGCATAAGACCATGTACGTCTTGTATCGCGGTAGAAATTGCACTGGAAATCTCGGGACAATTCTTCTCCCGGTGACAAGGTGGGGTAGGTAATATTTGGATGTTTGAATGTGGGGAATATGAAATAGGATACTATTTATTAGTTATGCCCGAACAGCTGGTATTACAGTATAATTTAAATTAAAAATGGTTTTTTGCGTTTTGTTTTGGTGTAATCATCAATTACAAGACACAAAGAACTATTAAACTTAGCTCGTCGCGTCGTCCCTGTTAATATAATATTAAAGAAAAATAGTATAAAATAAACAGAGCATTATCTGCTTATTTTTCTTTCGTGTCCTGTCAAATACATGCATTTTTTTAACCATAGGAGAGAAAAGGAAGTACTTACTTAAATAAGACCAATAGTAAATAAATAAATAAAACATCATTTTGTTTCATAAGTCTTTGCAAGTAAGGCCTATTGTGTTTTGTGCAATGGTAAAGCATTGCCACGTGTAGCCACTGGTGGTTCATGATGAATTCTGCTCCATGGGGAGCATAACTCTAGCAGCCTTATCTACCCGAGAAGCCTTCTTCCTCCTGGATCCCCGGGCCATGGGTGGCAGGTGTTTGGAAATTCCTTTGTTTGTTCTATCAATACTGCATAGAAACTACTTAGATTATCTTCGTATAATGTTACAAAGCATAAAAAAGAGGCAATGTTGCCTTGGATCTGCGAACGATATACGTTGTAAATACATCCAACTAACTGACGCACCCGTTTCGCGATCTTATTCTGTACAAGATGCAACCATTGTTTTCAGCCTGAATAGGTATGATAACATTGTAGGATCTGGTGCCAGCTTACAGAGGAGAATATTATTTCAAATATATTTACAAAGACGCCGAAATAATGATCATCATTATTTACGACGTTCCGGGTGGCAGTTTCAATAAGGAATTATTAATGTTACTTCGTGTTAACGTTTAAATCAAAACTCGAAGGATGCTTACCGTAGATTAAATAATATAAAGTATTGTTTACAACGTTACAACGCATTCATAACTTAATTATTACACTTTTGTGAAAGACATTTTTTAGTTACCTCAAATTGTAATATTTAATTAAATGAAGACAATATTGGCGAAACTCTGAATACAGAATTTAGTTCAGGTTTGAATCTTGCAATATACATAAAGATAGCGGACAGTAAAATATGTACCTGTTAAGAAAAATGGAGATAATGTTGGCAGTACTTAGTCGAAATATAACACAGTTAAAAATGACCGAATCGGATAAACACCTTAGCTCAGTGATCAGAGCTGTCGCATGGTAAGCGAAAGGTCCTGGGTTCGAGTCCCAGAGGTGCCAATATCTTTTTCTGATTTTTCTGTCTCCACGTTTTCGATTGAGTTTCGATGATATTGTCTTCATTTATTCATTCCATTTTTTAATGTTTCGCCTTGATGATGGGCTGGTCGCTAAAAAGCTAACTAAAATGGAAGATGGTGGTAGAATAAAGCAATTTGAAATCAAACAGCACACTTCTGATAATATTATTTATTACAGCGCGTGTCAGTCGTATCCGAACTGATTGTAAACAGTAGAGGTGTGTGGCGGTTCCTAAATATATTTAATAAATAAATCTGCAATATTTATAGTCCTTATTTAATACCTCCCTTCATAAGGTAATAGAGCCAGTCATACAACACATTGTCACTATCACCAGTCACTACCACATGATATTATTAAAAAATAGTGACAATTATAAGATGCCTTCTCAATGTTAAACAAATATGCGAACCCTCAAAGTATATTCTATTTATCGGCTTCTTTTAGGAGCTGATGAGTATTTTCCATAACAGCAGAATGTTAAACAGAAATATTAAAGAGCTAATTATTTTCGGCACACGGAATCTATTTTTTAAACTAACACTCTATAGCAAATACCATCAAACCAGAAGGGAGATTCCGTATCGTTTGCCATTTTGACAGTAGGTACATGCGGTATTCCGTATCGCGCTAAGGAACTAAATATAACGTAGCGAACCACTTGTGTTACGACACAAAATTTTAAAAGTAGTTTCCCTAACGCTAGAGTGACGGCGAATTTGCCGCGGAATCCGTGACAAGAGATGTCACTCGTAGGAAATTTTGTGAATCGAAGGTCATCGCATACAAACATTAAAATAATATGACAAATGGATGGTCATTTATGATCCCTTATTAAGTGGTTAATAATAAATAGTAATTCGTGTTTTTAAGTAGGTAATTACGACATCAACACACTACAGACATACCTAGACAAGTCATTGAAAGTCATGGAAAACACAAAAATTTGATTGCTGATAACTTAATTTGGCGCCTTCCTTTTAGACTTAAATGGTTCGTAACGCAAAAGATTTTATTTTTTAATTTTTATTAGCAATTTTTTTTTTATACATGGGAATAGGTACAAATATAATAACATAAAAAAGATCCCACAAAGGCGAAGCCTGTGCGTGGATATTATATTATGTGAATATTATATTATGATATGAAAAAGCGGTGGTTAAAATAGAATTTAAAAATATATACATGTGTCTGTATATCAACATGATCGATTTTACAGGAGTTACTGAGAAATTACTTAAAAATAAAGATATACATATATTAACGTATGTATACACCCATATACGTACATACACACATTCATATATGTGTGTACATATAATACACATATATTTCCTTTTTTTCATAACACAAAAGATAGACAATCACCCTCCAGGTAGGCCATCTTAGCTATTACCAACTCCTTTAACGACATTCTAAAAACATTATAGACCATAATTCACTTATTCAAATCAAGGCACAGCGCTCACTCGACGTTTTCAATTAGAACCTGAAGGATTGTCCATCTAATAAGTCTGATTTGACGTTGGCAAAGGAGCGTGTAACTTGTCCAGTTCCCCTGGGTTTGTTTACTATTCCATTGTGGGAGGAACTCGAGTGTCTTTGCTCGGGCATCGAGCCAAGTGCCCATTTGCATTACAAGCGAGAGCCATTCAAAGTCAGTCGCTATTATCAAAGATTACTTAGGGTCATATATTATGCGCTGTTACTAGTGGTTACCAGTGGTTTGTCAGAGGAAAATGTATGGAACGGGTACCAGAGCCCGTCAAAGGAAAAACTGGTTGAGTTATCAATGAGCAGATCCAAAATGAGCAATAAGTGCCTCGACACAAAGCGAATTTGCCGCCTAAAGCAAGGTAGCTGAGGATACTTCAAAATTGTCTGGATATTGGCACATCAGAGATGAAGACGTAAAAATGCGAGAAAACAGTTTTTGCCTTAACCGTACCTAATGATTTTTGCGTTATAACGATTATAGTGTTAGTTATAACGATTGTGACTTTTTGGGAAGGGAGGAAGAGGGTTTTATTGGGCGGAGAATATGAAGGATATTTCTAAGAAATTTTGTCATGATATTTCTGAAACTAATTTATTAAAATATACTTGATATTAAATGTAATTATGTGCAATGCTGTGCTTTATTAACACAAAAATTTTATGGTTGAGTGTTTACGATCCTCGGCTACAAATCCGGAGGTCGTGGGTTCAAATTCTAGTTCATGCAAGTTAATTTTATTTAATAATTATTTTGTGTTTTTTCACAATATTCAATAAAAAATAATATACAGTATATTTGCAGCACATTCCAGAGTGGTCAATACTTTCATTACCGCCCTGGTGAAAGACCACCTTTCAGAATCGAAATGTTGTTTGATATCGCTTATGTCTGACGACCTTTTGGCGACCTGACTTGGTACTTCCCCACCTTCCTATTTGCCATTTCTTCCCTTCTTCACTATTTTCAGACATCCAAGATGACCCGATCGGGGATACTCACTGTCTCCAGACGGTTGGAAGCAGTGATTTTTTTAAAAATATATACATTACATATGTACTAGGAAATTAAACTAGTCCAGTCCTTTTTCGTTATTTGTTTTTGGGGTGTTATGTCGTGTTGCGCTACCTCCTTCTTTAGCCAACGTTTCGGACATCGTTGCAGTGTCCATCATCAGGGCAGATCCGGCAGATCCGGTAGATCTGCCCTGATGATGGACACTGCAACGATGTCCGAAACGTTGGCTAAAGAAGGAGGTAGCGCAACACGGCATAACACCCCAAAAACAAATAACGAAAATGCTTTTGGCCGTGAAAATCTTAAAACTTATAGTCCTGTCCTTCTCATGCATCTTGTTGAAAGGTACTAGAACGATGACGTCACGTACGATCTTTTGCTGTGACTAACATATTAAATCACGGTATGAAATGAATCCTCATTTAAAACCGGTGGGATCGGCAAAATTTTTCAAAACAAATTTTTGTATATGCGATTTTGACCCTGAGTATAAATAAATTGTATCAAGAACAATGTCAGAATCGCTTGCGCCAACAGTACTCCGATACCGTCAAAAGTTTCACTCACCTGGCAGCACCACGATATTTTAAAATGAATTATCTGTGGAATTTGAATGTCACATTTAACCGCGAAATGAACTGTCAAAGTCAGTTGATGGTCTTCGATAAACCCGTCAATTCATCAAATAGACACAAGTAATATTGTTTTTATCGATAGTTTATTGTTCAAAAAATGTGTTTCGGTAAATAAAATAAACGATAGCTTAAAATAAATCGATAAAATATCACTTCAAAGTATGCTTTCCGAGATTTCATAAGAAATGCTTACTGGCTAAAGATCGTAAACCGTAATTATGAAATACCAGACATACAAAATAAACTAATACTGATTTCAAACTAAGGCATAAACAAGTCCTTTCCAACCAGACCGGAGATTTAAACTTAACACCACCGATGGAGGGCTTCGCAAATAAACTGTAAAAAGTTATTACCGAGTTGAGCTTCTGCGTAAAACTAACGCTATTCTACGGTATACTAAATTGCGTAAACCAGTTTAATTTACTTATGGTCTATCTGTGTTAGGTAGAGCTCTGGGTTCTAGTTCCAATGTGTTTTAAAGCTTCACAAATATTAATCAAACAGTATTAATAGGCTTGCGACTGTACGGTTGAAATTTAAGAATACGGCCAAGAATGCAACTTTGACGCCGCGCCTTACGCCAAACCGTTGACATGGAGTTTGTATACAAATTTACTTTTGTAATAGAACCGAATTTAAGCAATGTCAAAAGTAAGCATGAGGAGCATCCTGGTAGGCGTAAATACTATTGGATTTGTAATTTCATGATTCTCTCCGGATATGGAGAGATTGACGATAGTATGGTTATTATTGTAACAATATTATATATGACGTCATGGCCTGTTGCGGTTACTTTGCCCCGGTGACTAGCTATCACGGGAGCCGAGGAACCGGCTATTTTTGGCACCAGTTTAGGAAGATGGATGGTACTATTATAAATTGGTAATTGTGAATAATAATACCATGCTGTGATTTCTTCCCATGTCTAAATACCATAAAAGACGTCATTGCCTGTTGCGGTTACGTTGTCTCGGTGACTAGCTGTCACTGGATCCGAGAAACCGGCTATTTTTGCCTAGCAGCAGAAACTTGCGGAACTTAATTATTGATTAAAATATTTACAGGTTTGCTTTACAGATGAAATATGAAACAGTTGTGTTTATCTTGATCTTGTTTATGGATTTGAAATAGTACCTGCACAGTATCAGAAATATTAATACTTCTAGCTTTGAGCATTCTCGCTACTTGCAGAAATCCAGGCATTTGAACGTGAATATTCCTAATCTATGCTTCTCAACACATTTAAATATGTTGAATTTAAACCTTGCCGAGTCCGATAAGCGTAAGTTATTGAAATGGATTATAATATGTAGGTATATTGTAACAACATTGAATAACGTAAGAAATTAATTGTTTTAACACTTTCGGATCGTGTTTATATTTGAAAATGCATAGTATTAAGAGTTTTTTTCACTCCCAATCTAGAAAGAATAAAAATAAATTGACTTCTTCTTCTTGTGCCCTGTCCATTCAACGGATGTTGGCTATCATGTTTGCTATGTGGACTTTGTTTACAGCGGCCCGGAACAGCTCTACAGTAGATTGGCCAAACCACTGTCACAGGTTTTTCAGCCAGGAGGTTCGCCTTCTTCCAGAGCCCCGTCTTTCGGAAATCTTTCCCTGCATTATGAGATGCAAGATCTCATACTTCTCTGGATGTCTCATCACATTTCCAAGATATTGAAGTTTTCGGTTTTTTATAGTTTTAATAACATATTTTTCTTTATTAATCCGAACCTTATGGTTACGAATGAAGATGTTATCATCTTCAATCGTAACCCTGTCCATCCAGCTTATTTTAAGAATTCTTCTGTATATTCACATCTCGAATGCCTCAAGTCGCCTAATTAGTTCTTTAGTAAACGTCCACGCTTTCATTCCTTAAAATAATATGGAAAACACGTAGCATCTGATCATTCGCATTCGTAATCCAAGATTGAGATCATGACTGCAGAACATCTTTTTCATGCGGATAGAGGTTGCACGAGCTTGCTCAATGCGGCATTTAATTTCCACCGAAGGTTTTCGTCTATCATTTGCATTGCCGCCCAAGTATACAATAAATACAATATTTATTATATGTATCATAACATATCTGTACAATAAATTGACAGTTTTCCTTATTCAATTGCTGGTGTAACATTTTTATTTTAGCTTAATGTTTATTATTAAAAATTCGTTTCATCCATGAATATTACAAAATCATCACTTCAATCATATATAATGGCGATATACGACGTCAGACAGGGTAAATAAAACTAGAATAAAAAGGTGGATGAACAAAAAATTCTTAATCACTGGCGACATCGGTTTCAACTCAAATCCACATGGAAGGCATTTTTAGTGAGTAGAATTTTTGTTCTACGCAAGAATGCGAAAAATGTTTCATAACGGATTTAACAGTTACTTTTCTGAGTTACATCGATAACTGGAGAACTGACCTTCGACAACTCATTAAACTAATGATTGGTATTTGAATACAAATTGTTTTGATTGGCGATCATCAAATTATCGATTTTCACCATCAAATCTAAAATCGTATTATTATAAATATCATTTACAGATATCGAAAGAACTTCATGAAAAATCGATACGGTCAATACTAGAAACAGCTACTTTTCGACAATTTTATTTTCATAACGGGCAATGCAACATTAATTTATTACTTAATTTTATTTTTATGTTAAAGAAAATTTTAATACGCGTATTTGAATGTATGCAAAGAACCGCACATCAACAGTTTGCTTTTAAAAATATAGTTAAATAATATTTTATTCCGAATGTGTCTTCGCCTGTACCTTTAAAACAAATATATGTACATCAATTACCAATAAAACCAAATCAGATATACACAATTTAAAAAAAACAACATCAAGAAAATCTTAAACATATATTTTTTTAAACATTCATTCTAGTTAGTAGGTCGGAGAAAAATAATTTCTCTCATGTCCTATATCATCTTTTTGGATGCTGTGTGGAGGGTATTTTTGAAGAGAGGAAGGAGTGACATTGGTCTTAAAGATATTTGTTGTATGTGGGAGGAAACACAGAAGCCGGTTCGAACGAATGTATAAGCGACCAGTTCTTATGTGACTGACGTCAAACGTGTAAAAACGTATGTTAATGTGTATCCCGAATATGCATCGGTGCCGAAGGCATCAACGACGCTAGTTTTTC
The DNA here is from genome assembly GCA_929108145.2 of Limnephilus rhombicus. Lineage (NCBI taxonomy): Eukaryota > Metazoa > Arthropoda > Insecta > Trichoptera > Limnephilidae > Limnephilus > Limnephilus rhombicus. The sequence continues at coordinate 45,964,569 of OV815283.1, forward strand.
GGAGCGCCTTCCTTTGAAATACCGGTAGGAAAAGAAATCTTGCAAAATGTGGGACACAAAGTGTGTGTGCCCGTAAAAATCAAGTATTATGTAAATGTATAAATTGTAACCCTAACGGTGATTGATGTATGTTGCCTTTTCAAATAAACTTTATAATTGACGGCCTCCGTGCTCGAGGGGTACGGCTCTTGACTAGCGATCCGGAGGATGCGAATTCAAATCCCGACGTACGGTTGAAAATTTTATTTATTGATGTGTGTTATTTCATTATTTAATCATTTAAAAATAATATAATATACGTACATCGGAGTGGAATGTACTCTCAGTATCGCCCTGGTGTAAGACCACCATTTAGAATTGAAACGTTGTTTGTAAGGTATTCACCAAAAAAAATCAAATAAATATTTACCTTCGATATCGTTATTTTTTTTGGAAAAAAGGCTTTCGCTTACCTACCCCTGAGGCCCTCCGTTCATGGAGATACATACAATCTACGTAATTGTGACGAAACCACAAGTACCCTGCTGATATACTACTTTTTAATGCTAGTCTCCGTACACGGCGCTATCCGAAATATACAGAACCTGATCATTTTTCATGTGCAGCCGTGGAGTTAACACGCAGTCAAGCGATGTCATATGACTTTTTTTCCAACATCTATCCATGCTTTCTCCACTAAATCCTTTCTTACGTATTCTGGTAAAGTACAGTTATATAAACATGCACTTTTTCCACTTTCAGAACAAATCTAAAATAACTTTCATGTTCCGACGCCATTTCTGTTAAACGTCAAACGAATAAGTATCAGACACAAATGATGCGAGCGTCGCGCGCGATCAGCACTGTCGGTATCGTGATACTGATTGGCAACCGACAGCCACCGCGTAGCGCCGTGAATGGGCACCAGCAAAATCGTACGGGGGGTACTTACGATCAGCACGTATGATACGCGCACGAGGATCGAGTATCTTGTAAGTATTTCCGTGAACGGAGGCACTGACAAGGGATAAGTAGGCGAATGCGGAAATCTTTACAAAAGATTAAATAAAAAAAGTTTTTGTGTGTTTCACCGGTTTAAAAAATGTTCCTAAAGGCACCATATTTCTAACTGATACCACATAATGAAATTTTATAATTTGTTTTACATTTAATTCTTGGAAACACAAAAGTTCGCCAATCTCTCCCCAACGCTCTCCCCTACTAATGCTCGCCTCCCAAACTGAAATTATAAATATGTACAAGTAATTAGAACAATATGTCGATATGGTAGGTGTTAAACACTGAATTAAAGAATCTCTTAAGACGACAATATACCCTAAAATATATTCAGAATTTTAACGACGTAAGTAAAGAATCCGTGTATACAAATTGCGACTCGCGACCCGTGCACTGGGCGGACCTACTGTCGAATTTGCCGTATCAAAGAAAAGAAGAAGAAGATAAATAATGTGGGAATCTTAACGATGTAAGTGAAGAAAGCGTGTTAACAAATATACGCGGCGGCACGGCGTATTGTACGAACGTACAGTCGAATTCGCCCTAGCAGGCCTGGAGATTCGACCTTTCTGCCGCGTTCATTTTAATTAATTCTGAAGAACGTGCTACAAATATTTAAAATTTGTCTCCATGTTGTCCTCCCGAAATTATTTATTCATCGAATAGAAAAATAAAATCTGACTTAATGGTTGAAAAACGGGTTATATAGTTTTGAAATCGTTGTACGTAAAATATATTAATGGTAACGTACTGTTTTTAATCTAATATACAAATAACTCGCATTTCTTGTACGGCATAGAAATAAATTAGTTATTATAGTTACAGATTCGCTGGAAATGATTAAAATCTGAGTTTTGAGCATACAAAAATTATTAGGATTGTGTACCGCCTTTGGGACTCCTTGGCCATAGAAATCCAATGAAATTCGATATTTTTAAAATATGAATCAATTTCACGGAAGTGAGGGAATTTTGACCTTTCTTCTGACACATCAAAAATAACCACAACACACTCCTTCCTATCCATTTATCTGTCAGTGGATAAATGAGTATAAAAAATGCCACCTGCAAATGGAGATCTCGTAACTACTGCATATTAAATTGTATGGTTCAATTTTGAAGGGATTTATTGCAGGGCTTTGGGCTTAATGGCGTATTACATTAAACTTAGAGCAATTTGGAGTAATAATATTATTATTTTTGATATCTCGAAAGAAGATGCGATGAATAATTATATTATATGAGGTTATTCATTATATTATATGAGGCTCTTTTCTAATTGGGGTTGCGAGTTGTGATATTATAAACTTGAAGTACAATAATAAAATCATCGAGATGGATTTTACTTTTAACGTTGTAATAAAACGGTTTATTAATATATATTTTAGAATAGGTACTGACAGTTGTACCTACTAGGGAATGCAAATCTCGCGAGATTGGGGTTCAAGCGAGATCCCGCGAGTTTATGAATATCAATACTGCGAGATCTCGCCAATTTCGAGATCTTTTTTTTGTGAGTTTTTTTTGCAAATAATCACAACATTTGAATAAATTAGGAAAAAAATAATAAAAATTATAAGATAAACATTTATTTACACGAATTTTTCAATAGACTTTTAGGCATTAAACATTGTTTGACGTATTTGTCTATAATTTTTTAATAAACTCCTAAGTAGTAGACTTTGACGTACGTATCTATCAAATAACGAATGAAAGAAACAACCAGTATTCTCCTCTAATATCAAACAAACAACTTTTAGTAATAAAACAGTTCTTTTATAACAAACAAAACAACGAGAAGTCAAATAGATGAAACTTATTATCTGAGTTGAGTTGACTATTAAACTGAAATATTATTATCAATTAAATAAAACTATATCTACTCAGTAGATCCATTAGATATTACAGATTGATTAACAAAATATACCAATTCGTCAGAGTATTAGAAATTACAGATTAATTAAGAAAATATACCAATCAAATGAAAGATCAGTTCAAATCACAAGCCATTATTACGAATTATTTTGAAAATAGCTTCTTAAGAAGCACAAAATGTCCAAAGAATCGTCTGCTAAACGGCTTCTTATTTTGTTGGCCAGATAACCAGCCGCTGAAGAGATCAATCTCGCTAAAAAAGGCTGAGATCTCGAGAAAACGAGATCTCGCGAGAACGAGATTGCATTCCCTAGTACCTACGTGAAGTCAAGTTTGGTGCATCGTAAATGAGTAATTATTAAGGAACTAGCGAGTTCCTGGCATACTTTGCAATGCCACTTGTCTAAATAAAGATATTGTTGCATGCCCTTTCCAATTCGTCACCGATATCCTTCCGCCTCCTCTTCCCCTCCCTCGTTCTCCGTCCACCTTCCACGTCTTTCCCCTTCCACTTTTCCGCTTCCACCCGTCCCGCGACCCTCCCCCCCCCCCCTCCCGCACTTCTCACTTTTTTCGCCTACCCTCCTCCCTCGACCCACCTCCCTCGACCCACCTCCCACGAATCACCCCGCCTTTTATTCCTCTCCGCCCCTCTCAGATTCCCCTACCCCTCCCTGCCGCTAAATTAAATGAAATACACTCATTTTTCGAACAAATCGCATAAACACAGGGATCACCAAAGTATACAGAAACCTTCGCAAACTCAACAACTCACCAATGTTTTATCGCAATCGACTCAGTACTATAGGAAATAATTCCATAACGCCAGAGCTCACTATTATAAATAGAAACCATCGCGGGCATGCGCACATCAAATCAGCAAAGTTTCATCGCAACCGGCTCAGTAGAATAGGAAATAATTCCATAACGCCAGAGCTCACTATTATAAATAGAAACCATCGCGGGCATGCGCACATCAAATCAGCAAAGTTTCATCGCAATCGGATGAATGGTTTAGGAACGCATAAGGCACAAACAAGCATGCAAACATACATTGATTTTTATATATGCAGGCTTTGTTTTATTGTTTTTTAATCTCAGAAATGCCAAAATATCGTTGACATAAATACTTTCAGTTTTACTCTGATGAAAGACCACCATCCATAATCGAAACATAGCTTGAAGGGGTTTAGCTGTGTTTGGTAAGCAGATCTTACGATCTTTTCTCTTTAACATCTCCTTCTCATTCCCATTATATTCAGCCTCATTACCTTTATCGTTAATAGTTACCCCTAAAAATGCTTAAGTTTAATATTTTTATAAAAATTATTTTTTATTTAAAAAACGATCTAAAATTTCCTACAACGTCTTCATGACGTAAGTTGACGGAGAAGAAAATATTAGCGAAACGCAATTGAAAATCTGAAGCAGAAAAATAAGAAAAAGATACGGCCACACCTGGGACCTTTTTTTCTCGTTTCTCCATGAACGGATGGCCTAAAAATGACCGAATCCATCGACATGTGAATATATCTGGACCGTGATAAAAGCGTATTATTTCCCCCTCCTATTTCACCGGTTCCATGGAGCCAGCTCGGCTTGCGAGAGCTTCACTTGAATCTAAAAAATGCGACGTCATCATTCTTGTCGTGACCAGCGCCCAGGTCACATCGTAAATTTTACGAACAAAAGTGAGAGCTTGTACTATACATTATACCCTAATATATGTGAACGTAGCGAATGTGGGCGTTTTTCCAGTGAGCTCGTCGCTGGTTACAGGGGTAAGTAAATTATGAAACATTTGTTAAAGTGTCTTAACTAAATACGGCATCAAAATATTCCTGTGTGAAAAAGGGCGAACCTTTCCTTTGCCGCATTTGGACTACGCAAATATGTTAATAATGTGGCGGGCAATTCCCGCTCCCATGTAAAAAGGTCTATTCACTCAAAAGCAGATTTTGCTTTTAAGAAATAAATGGTGATATTATAATGCGAGATGCCTATATACTGTCAGATTGATTTTTTAACGAATCACAGTCATCTTTCCCCTCTTCACCCTCCATAGTTTGGTTTTCCCCGTCATCTGTATCTTCTGGTCTAATAAATTATGATGTCTATGACCGAATCGGATAGGGACACATTAGCTCAGTCTGCAGAGTTGCGGCCCGGAAAGCCGAAGTCCCTGGGTTCGTGTCCCTGATGTGACTGTATATTTTTCTAATTTTTCTGTTTCAGTTTGAGTCCCGCTAATATTCTCTTCATTAATTAAATATGTGCAGCATAAAGCGTGTGAAAGTGTTATTCGGATGTAGCAGAAACATCACATAATTATCTTGAATTATTAGTGCAAGAACCCACGATGCACATTATTAAGCAAATCAATCTGTTAACTTCCATTGCAACCATAGCAGAACTCATTGAGAATAGGGTAATAACACATATAATGGCCGTAACATCCGAGGGTGGACCTTAGGGCGGGTCAGCGCACAGTTCAACGGCGGTACTGCTAATAGTGCACTCGCCCTATCATCGACACTAATCCTTTCGCTAATACAGTATACTTTGCATTAACATGCAAGGAAACATGCAAATGTATTGTTTTTGATCTAACTAACTAACGAACTAACCATCACGCTGTTTCCCCGCAGGGGTAGGCAGAGAAGACGGAACGCCAACAACTCGGTCTTGGCACACACTCCTTGCCTCGTTCACATTCATACGTCGTCTCGTACATGCTCTTCTATTTTCTGACTCTTGACATGGCCCGACTCAAGTTTCTGATTCACTTGATCGTGCCATGTCTTTCTTGGGCGTCCCCGACTTCTTGTACCATTCACATTTGCGTCGTATATTCTCCTTCCACTTTTTTCCTCGTTCATTCGTTCTCCCAAAATATTGTATATTGTTTTTGATGTAATTCTAATTTAAACTAACTTACTTTCCCTGACGAAGGAACGTTTGTTCCGAAACCGGTCGGATTTGCACATTATATAAGTGGTTTTTGCAAAGTTGTATTGTTTCTAAACTAACTTATGTTATTCTGATGAATGGTGTGCTCATCCATAATCGGAATCATTTCTACAACCAAATAGAATATTTTAATTACTGTTATAAAATGTATAAGACAAGATTTCTATGCATAGCACAAATGGTAACAATTATTACGTACAAGTAATAATTATTAGCCTGAAACACTAATCCACATTGAAAATACTCCGATAAAAGAAACATGCTGCCGATGGGACTCGAACCCGCGTCCTTGATAATATTTGACGAGAAGTATTTCGCCAAAAAATGCATACACAATTTGTCTCGACGCCACCTAGTGGGAGATTTAGCACTTACAATGCCTTTCTCAAATAAAATAAAGTTGTTTGCATATGGAAAAATGTAATAAGCAGTAATTGTTGAATGAAACACTAGTATATATCTAATTGTTTGGCGGGCAGGAGATAAGCCGACTCAGCTCAGTGGATAAGAGCAGTTGACCGGAAATCAGATGGACGCGGGTTCGAGTCTTTTCTCGGGAGATTTTTTCAATGTAGATGATTGTTTCAGACTAATAATAATTATTACTTATAATAATTGTTACTGTAATAATAGTTATATTCTGTTAGTGAGCCAATAAATAAATAATATTAAAAAAGTAGTAATCACATTGTTAGCCGTTAAGAACGGTAATCACAATCAGTCTGTATTTCAGAGTAGGTACAATCAATTTGCACGTATGACACAGTTCAGTAACATTAAAACAGTACAAAACTATAAAAAATATCTTTATAAGTACTTTGTCAATAAATAACCCTACTGATCGTTAAATATTTTATCCAAAGGTTTACGAGTTCATTTGGTTTGCTAACGTGTTTCAGACCTGCCAGAGATATTACTTGAAGAAGCGCGGGTAGAACCTGGAAGGCAACTCAATTTTCTCCAGTTATACCATCGGTAGCATATGTGGCATCTAACCAATAGCATCCCTCACCTCATAGTAAGGGACGAAGTTAGGGACGAAGCGATGTGGGAATGAGAGAGTATTCGATATTGACTACTTATAAGTTATTAAAAAACTCTTCAACTATAACCCAGACACTCCCACAAAAAAACTATATCAGGAAATGAATCTTTTGAAAATAAGAACATTGTACGAATATAACATATGTCTTTTAATCTACAAAATACAAAATGGACTTATACACACAAACACAACATTTATAAAAACATCACAAGTACACGAACATTATACTAGACAACACAATAAATTGTACACAAATACTGTCAAGATTGAAAGTGGCAAGAGAATTGGTCACGAGGGAGTTCATATATATAATCTCCTTCCAGATAGCCTCAAAACGGAAAATAACATAAAAACCTTTAAAAAAAACTATTTAAACTCAAAATGTTGGAACAAAATTAAAAATATTACTTCTTACTACTGTACTATATATGCTCTGTATTTAAGTTAAGAAAGCGAAATATTATGTTTCTTTTAACTTAATAATAAATAAAAAATAAATAAAAAAATCGAAATATGCAATATAAATATACTCGAAAATAATTTGATTTGCAGTTTGGTATAGGTCTAAATGATTTTTGTCTGTCATTGTGCATACATAGAAATATTATAATAAATTATTACGACTTTTAGTAGAATCTTGTCGCCTTTATTTTCTTTGTTTATTTCTGTCATATCTTTGCAATTCATATATCACCATTTACTATAATTTACATTTTATGAATTAACGTAAGTCCGTTAATAAATACGTATTCTGATACATTATCCAATTTTGTGTGAAGCAGACATCGCATGAGTATCTGTCAAGTATTTTTATTACAAATAAGATTCAATACCCTTACATTAAATACCAATAGATTTACTACTTAGCTCTTTTCTCTCAACCAATCGGACCAGTACCTATATACCTAGATCTGTGTAAGTATATGAGTATATACAAAAAAACACTATTTAATTGGATTAACAGAAATAGTTACACAGACCCTCTTCTCAGAAAAGGTAAAGGAAATGTAGTTGTCTGATTGACAGCATCAATGATTGACGACAGGCAGCCATTTTATTATACAATTACCGATTTATTCTGAACCAATTATATAAATGTGTGTTTTTTTTCTATTAATCATTTCTTGCCTTATTATAAATAATATATACTATGATTTCTAAGAAGTATTTAATATTTTCCTAGCGGGTTAACTGGAAACCCTTCGATCAATAAATAGTAAAAGATTCCGGCTTTTAAGAGATGTTAAAATTAAACATTCCTGTTAAGGCAATACACAACCCTAATAATTTTTGTTCGCACAAAACTGACATTTTAATAATTTTCGGCGAATTCGTAACTAAAATAACTTTTTTATTTTCATGCCACACAAGGGATGCGAGTTATTTATATTTTAGATTAATAATAACAGTACCTTACCTTTAATATATTTTACGTACAACGATTTTAAAACTTTATAACCCGTTTTTCAACTATAAAGTTAGCGGTAAGCACCAGATTTTATTTTTCTAGACGATAAATTAATAACTTCGGGAGGATAACGTAGAGACACATTTTAAATATTTGTAACGCGTTCTTCAGAAATAATTAAAATGAACGCGGTGGAAAGGTCCAATCTCCAGGCCTGCTAGGGTGAATTCGAACGTACGTTCGTCCGCGGCGTATATTTGTTTACACGCTTTCTTCACTTACGTCGTTAAGATTCCCACATTATTTTTCTTCTTTTCTTTGATATGGCAAATTCGACAGTAGTTCCGTTCAATACACGGTTCGTGAGTTGCAATTTGCATACACGGCTTCTTTACTTACGTCGTTAAGATTCTGAATATATTTTAGGGTATACTGTCGTCTTAAGAATAAAAATGGGTATAAGAATGGATAACATATGCATTCCCACATATAAATGCCATCATAAATGTTTCAAAAAGCACGCTCGCCCACAGAATACATCACATATTATTATTACATTAAGCTTACATATAGAACATGGTTACAGTGACAATTCCAATTAAAGGTGAACACATCATTCATCTCAACATTCTTAATATGTTTACAAAATAATAAATTAAATTACATGTACGTGCATACACACTTACGTGTACGTGTACATGCCAGAACTCATTGTACACACATGTACATGCATGTGTGTGGACACCCCACACACACACACACATATATACATACACATGCATGCATGTACATACATACATGCACATAAATATACATTTACACACATATTAAAGCTGTAAGTGAGGAGATAATCAGTATATTTATACATATAATATAGAATTAGTGCTAAGAAAAAATTAAGGTAAATAGAAGAATTTTCTTATGAATTAACTTTACTAGCTTTAAATTGATTAGAAACGAAAAGTAAAATTTTTATTTTCTAAAGTTTTAGAAAATAAAAATTTTACTTTAATTTTTTAATTTACTTATTTTATTATAAGTATTTAAATGCAGTTTACGGATTTTTATTTATGTATGAAACGCCTTTAGGTCTTTTGAAGACTTAAAATATGTCGAACATCCACACACATTATTATTTAAAAACATATTAATTCACACTGACAAACATAATTCATAAACATATCAGTTATATTCACAACTAATTATGCAAATGGGTTAGTATTCGTATTTTGTGTGTGTTGTTTTGCCGTCATAATAAAAAAAAAACAGCACTGTTTTTGAGACTATAGCGGCTGTATTACGTTGATTGACAGTATTACTTTATTTTTAGCTTATTTTATTTTGTTTGGGAGACCAACAGTTTAGATTCATAACAAAGCACAATAATTGAACCATTTACAGGTTTCCACGTGGGTATTGTATACAAGTGATTGTATACAGTATATTGTATGTATATTGTTACAGTAGAATATTTATAATTAAAATATATACAATTGTGCGACAAATGTATTAATATAGTTGAAAAACAAGATGCGTAAAGCTAGCTTCGGTTAGTTAAAAAGTAGATTTTTAAACGAAATCTGTTTTTCTTGGTTACTGAGGAAATTAGAAGACCCCATTAACTGTTTTAACGAGTAACACAAAGCTCCTCATATTCCTAGTAAAACTCACATCGCGCGTTGAGGCGAGTTATGCGTGCAGCCACACGTACACTCGTCACGTGTCGCCTCAAAGCCTATTTCATACTCTTCCAAAGCCTCTTCAACACCGCAAACACGAGAATCCCTCGTTAGACAACATTAGTCACGTTAAACATGAAAGGCACGTTCCACGCGTTACGAGATTTGCAAACCCACTCGGCAAAAAGATAAAACATTAGCTACGTGACCCATATAGCGATTTGAATTTGTAAGAACTTCCTATGGAATGGGAGGCAAGTGATTACCGTATGGAAGTATGGAGCATGCATAACCACAGATTATTGATTGGTTATTGCGAGAGAATATTGAACAAAATAACTAGAATTTTTGCCAGGAATTCTGCCATATCTAAGTACTGTTCACATTCTTATGCGTTTTACTGCATGAAATATTGTAATGTTGTTCCAGTGGTTTATCAAGATATTTCATAAGGAAGGCTACATAAGAGGTTTTTTTAGTATAAGGTGACTGTTAACAGAGATCCAACTGAAGATCGCAGTGATGAAGTCATTCCGAAAGTTTGTATGTATATTGGTCGATGCTTTAAGTTTTTAAATCTTTTCATTAATGTACGTACCGAGGTCCGGTTTTATCTCGACCGTTTGGCATTTCGTTTTCGGTTCAAGATGGTAGCCGTGTTAAATACTGCCTTTATATCCTGCCCGAGTTGGCTTCAGCGTGAACCTTTCTACTATCTTTCAGACCGGAATAATCATCATAACTGCCGAGAAAGTGATGTTTCTTTGGAAAAATTGAATAATTCTGTTTTTTTTGTTTTATGTGAATACCGCACAACAGTCTCAACTGCTCCCGTCTGGGCTAGTGAGACTATGTCATCCCTAATGGGGGTGTGTTGTGAGGCTGAAGGTGTTTTGGAGGGGATTGCGATGGGGAAGAGAAAAGAGAGGAAGTACCTGGCTATACAGATCTGATCACCAAAAAATGCTAAAGTAATTTGAAGTTCAATTTAATTCGGAATGGTGGTCCAACACCAGGGTGAAACTAAGAGAATCTTCCACTCTTAGTAAGTGTGGAAAATATACTACATATATATTATGTGCCAAGCATGGTGATCGAAATAATCCCAAATTTTATAACCATCAAAGCAATGAATAAAGAAAAAAATAAAATAAAAATAAGCACGGACCTTCGAATTATGTAAATTGTATAGGTACCTACTTGAAATTAAAATAATATAAATAAGTATTTCGAATAAAGATTAAATTTGTTTAAAAAAATAAATTTTTACACTGCAATGAAATTTCGCAATAAATAAGAAATTTAAACTCAAGAGCCGATCTTCGATTGTCCTTTTTGGCAAAAGGATGTAAATCTTTATCACCGAATTCATCTTCATTTATTTAATGTTTTCATTACATTTTCAAGATCGTACGAAAATCAGTCAGTAATAAAAACCCACACATTTCTGATTAAAACTATTTTAATCTGAGAATGCGGAGAATGCTTCCAAAGAGATATTTTTAATTACAAAACAGCTTGTAAAATTAAATGATTTGCAAATTTTTTTACTCCACTAAAACATATCGACTTTTACATTCCATTGGATCTTATCGTGCGTTTTTTCAAAGAAATTCGAAGTATTTTAAAAGAGATCTCTGTTTTACGGCAGATGAACTATTTTGATAATTTTAATGCTTTAAAAGGCATCTAATTTAGATTTAGTGGATTTGTTACACATACTGATTGATATTTGTGTTTTATAGTATTTTTTTTGCAGAAGCTTTAGACGTATCGGAGCCCTATTTATGAAAAAAAGTTTTAATAAAGGGCGATTAACCAGCGGCCGAGAATTCAAATTTCGTCGAAAGATGTTCTTGCGATCGTACCCTTACAACTGTACAGGTCGGTCCCGATTACAAATATTAATTATTCTCTGTACCAGCATTTTTAAATAATAATTCAATATCGGTTTTACTTCAATAAGAATTTGCTTTGATATTTACCTATACTCAAAAATGTTCAAACTTGTGATACTAAGACTTTTAAAATTGTGTACTTTTTATAATGATTTTTTTATCATAAGTATTTATAATTTGTCAATAACGTCTAAGCAAAATAAAAATGTTAAAAAATCCTGATATATGTCAGTTTGTAAGACCGTAAATAAATAGACAAACTGAAGTATTTTCGTCACAAAACATGTGTTTGGATTTTTTTTTTTTACAGTGGATACCCCACAAGAATCTCAACTGCTCCCGTCTGGAGCCAGTGAGACTATGGCATCCCCAATTGGGTTATGTTGTGAGGCTTAAATCCTGTCATTTGCCAGAAACGCGGAATTGCGGACGGATCAAATTTCAAAAAAGAACATTGATTCAAATAATTTGGATGCGATTTTAAATTTTTTGTATAAAGAAAGTGTACCAAGGAAAAGGTCAGAATAGCTTCCTTCATTCTTGTTCTTAAGGTAATTTCCACGCGATTTTTACAAATACGCTGACCCTTGAGGGGTTAAGGTAGTGGGGAGGGGAAGGAGGTGGGGAAGAGGAAGGTTGGGAAGTACCTGGCTATTCAGATCTGGTCACTAAACACGGGTAAAGCCATTTTCAAGCAACGTTTCAATTCTGAATGGTGGTCTTACACCAGGACGATACTGATAGTATCTTCCACTCTGGAACATGCCGCAAATATACTATATATTATTTTAAATGAATTATTTGTGAAATAACACAAATTAATCAAATAAAATTTATTTGCGCATGCCGGGTTCGAACCCGCGACCTCCGGATTGTGAGTCAAGAGTCTTACCCACTGGACTACGGAGGTCGTCGTACGGATGTTTTTTTATAAGATTTTATTTGAACTAAAATTAAAATTCTCACAAGCAGCTTTCCTGGATAATTTATTGATTTATTTTACTGCATGATTATATGATTTTAAATGTGTGTTGTATAATACAAAATTTTGTTTGAAAATTTAACAAATCGGCCAACGACCTATGATGTAACCTTATTTTACTAAAAATAAACATTTTTCTCATAATTTAAAACATAACATAACATCTTTCGAAATCAATTTATACTTTTTTGTGGAAAAGAGTCAACACGACTAAAATTTTATCTAAAAATAACATATTTCCGGTTTTGTCTGGTCATTCCCTCTTAAGCTATCTTTGGTAGGTCGTGCAGCCTCTGTGGTCGAGGGGCAAGGTTATCGATTAGCGATCTTCAGAGGTCACGGGTTCAAATCCCAGAATGCGAAAAGTAAATTGTATTGGATTGATTAGTGTTTCACAATATAATCAGTATTAGGTATATTTGAATTTGAAATACCCTTCTCCCTGGTGTAAGACCACCATTCAGAATTGAAACGTTGCTTGAAATGGCTTTAGCCATGTTTGGTGATTAGATCTGATTACCCAGGTAGTTCTCCACCTTCCTGTTCCCCACATCCTTCCCACTTATCCTTAGCCTCACGACATACCAATTGGGGATGCCATGTCATCCCCAATGGGAGTACGTGCAATTGGGGTATTGCAACTGGCTCTAGGTGGTTGAGAGCAGTTGGGACTCTTGTGTGGAATTCACTTTAAAAAAGATACGCAAATTTAATAAGATTTAAAAAAGTAATAGTAATCTAACGGTGTAATAAATTAATTGTTGATTGGGAATGAAACATTCACGGCCAAAAGTGTAGTCGTGATTATTTTTTTGGCTATTATGCCTTGTTTTTGGATTCCGGTACTTAATGCTACACAGAAACTAAACTCAGAAAACCACATTAATTTGATTAATTATTATACTGAAATGCCGGCCCCAAGAGAATTGACGGGGTTAACATTGTATCACTTCCACAAACCTAAATACACCCTTCACCACAATTCACACACCTGCCCTGATGATGGAAACTGCAGCGCTGTCGCAATACTACATAATAACTCGAAAATAAATCACCATTATAGTTTCATGTTCAAATTAGGAATAGTTCGCACATAACTTTTAAAAACTTATTTGAATACTCCACTGCCCAACATAAATACCTAGTCATAGGGAATAATCCAAAATTTACTGATTATTCCCAGCTTGAAGACGTCTTTTGGACGGGAAAATATTCAATTTCACGCTACTGTATAACTAACTAACCATCACGCCGTTTCCCCGCAGGGGTAGGCAGAGAGGACGGACCGCCAAACAACTCGGTCTTGGCACACACTCTTTGCCTCACTCACATCTCACATTTATACATCGTCTCATACATTCTCTTCTATTATTCTGACTTTTGACATGACCCGACTCAAGTATCTGATTAACTTGATGGTGCCATGTCTTCCTCGGGCGTCTTCGACTTCTTCTACCATTCACATTCGCGTCGTATATTCTTCTTACACTACTTCCTTCGTTCACTGTATAATGTCTACCAAATTTCGTTACTGTGTAATGTCTACCAAATTCAATAAAAGATATAAAAAACATTAATAAACTTCAAACTAAAGTTTAAACATGGCTGAGTACTAAGAGATAATCAACTTGCAAACAATTAGAAACTAAATACAAAAATGTGAAAACTACAGGTCGCCTCAGAACAGGAAACTATAGCGAGGAGGAAACTGTGAAAGGAGCTGTGAAAACTATGACATTATTTTTAATTATGTTTTGTACTTACATCCCTTACAAACTCCGTAGAAACTAAAAATAAACATAAAAAACGACCACCGCGTTTATAAAAAAACTAGCGAGTATCCGGCAAGCGTTGCAATTCCACTCAAAGAAAGAAAGTTTTTGTCCCCCTGTGACCTTTTATTTCCCTCCCGCGTCCTCTTTCCTTCCTCATTTCCCTACCTCCTCCCGCTTTCTCCCTCCCTAATCCCCCCTCCCGCGAACGTACCATCCTTCGTTTTACCACCCCCCCCCCCGGATTCCCATCCCCATCCCCCCCTTTCTGCAACTAAACTATATGAAATTCACATATATTTCTAACAACTCGCCCGCCACTTATTTAGTTTTTTAAATACGCCAGAGCTCACCAATGTTTATGGAAACCAATTCATCAAAGTTTGATTTCATCGCTAAACTAACTAACTAACCATCACGCCGTTTCCCCGCAGGGGTAGGCAGAGAGGACGGACCGCCAAACATCCCGGTCTTGGCACACATTCCTTGCCTCGTTTACATTCATACAACGTCTCATACATTTCATCTCAATCGGATTAATAGTACAGAACTAAAAAGGGACAAGGAGAGAAACATTCATTTGTATAAATAAAGATTGTTATAGAAGGATTAATCAATTAATTAATTAAGAGATAGATCGATTAATTTAATGATAATCATCATCACTTAGTATTATATAAAAATGCTTAAAAACGTGAAAATAAGAAAAAACCATTAAATGCTAATACTGGCATTAAAAGCGTAAAAAAATAAATTATTCATTTCTATCCCACACCTACGCAATAAAAGCGCTAGGTTTTTTTAACAAGTTTACGGCAGTCAAACCATCTCCATAATGTGTGCCAATATGTGACATAGTCAGGTAGCTAACATTTTTTAACACCGATTCATTGTATCAGTAAATACAGTTTCTATTCACTTCAACTTTATGGCTTTGTCTCCACTTGATAGTTTTATTTGTTTTGTAAAATTAGCATATTATTTCGTCGTAATAAATCTTCACATCGCTGCCGATGATTGTAATAAATCCGTTTTCATTTTTTTACAAGCTTGTTTTCTTGTGTACATCTGATCATCTGTTATATCAGGGGTTCCCAATTTTTTTCAGCCCGATGCGCACTTACAAGTTTAGCATTTTGTCACGGCGCCCTACTTATCTGTAAGCTATTTGGAATAGATATAGTGACTATATATATATAGTACAGTCGAAAGAAATAAGTACCTACAATAATAGTAGTAGCACAAAAATTAAAACATCCACAATATGAATTTGAGTTTTATTATATTTATTAGAATTCAGAATTGGAACAGAGAACAACAAAAAAGACTTAAGAAAAAAATAAAATAACGATAGTTACTCAATCAAATCAATGTGACGGGGAGCTTGATGATTTCCGCAATGTTTTCCAAACCGGGGAATAAGATTTGAGACAGCTACTCTCATTTCTTGCTCCAAATTGATCTTTGAGTGATATTTGCACTTGATTACAGCTTCAGCTGAAAATCATCCGGCTTCACAAATATGATGTGGCAAACGGAATGAAAATTTTTAGAGCTTTCGAAGTTAAATTTGGATATTCTTTTTGAATCGATAACCAAAACTACACCAAATCGGAACTAGTGAATCTAGTTTTGAGGCTGTTATCGCAAGAGAGTTTAATGAGACTCTCTTGATCTTGTGTTGTGAATCCTGGCGGAGCTTGTGCACGGAAAGGATCTTGGATCCACGCAAATTTTTCGACATCATAATCTGCGAAGTACTTTGAAAACCATTCGGTGAGCTTCGATAGGTGTTTCGTGAAAAGGGGCATCAGGTCTTGTGAGACAACTAGTTCATTAGATGCCGCATATTTATACAATTGGGGGAAGCAAACTTGACCGCCGCCTTCATTCATTTTTTTTATCCACAACTGCAGTTTCTTCCTAAACGCCGCAATTCTCTCCAATAGTTTCAGAATGTGCGTGTTGTTGCCTTGGGGTTATCAACGGTTTTCAAGCGCGTAGGAACTTTTCGGCGAGTGAGCGACGGCGACGAGTATGTACCTATGTTCTTCAAAGTTGCGAGCGCTCAAAATAGGAATTGTTGCTTTATAGGGGGACCCGCGAATATTTGTGGTTTCGGATAACGATAGAGGATCGACTCACGGCGCCCCTCTTTACTTTCTACGGCGCACCAGGGCGCCGCGGCGCACACTTTAGGAACCCCTGTGTTATATAGTTGTGACAGTGGAAGTAAAAATATTTTATTTATTTTAAAACTAGCTGAGGACCCGGTTTTGCTCAGGGAGTTGATATGAGATTGAACTGACGTTCGAACCCACGACGAATCTTACTTTATATACCCCTACCAATGGGTAGCCCCACCCATACAAAAAAGGCTTCGAATGGTCCACAATGTTCCAAAACTTACCAAAACATTCGAGAGTGTTCTGGAATGTTCCACAATGATCTCGGATGTTCCGGGATGTTCCCGAACGTTCCAGACTATTCCCGAACTTTCTAGAATTCTGGAATGTTGTGGAATGCTCTTGAATACTCTCGAATCGAAACTTCCAGCCGTTATGTCTTCAAAAGCACGCCCTTCAGGTAAAAACGCAAACCTTCTTCATGGATGGAGGGATAGGGGGCTACCACGCAATTTACGAGTAACTACTCCCTTGATCGTACCGGGATTCGTTTCTGAGCTTTAGCGGCACGCACACTGTAGTACGCTTTCATTTATTATCTCGTTAGGGCTTTGTTAAAACTAAATTGGACATATAGATTTAAAGAAGTGGAGGGAGAATTAAGTATGTTAATCGACTGCATTATTATGGTAATCGATTTGGAAATGTGGTAGACATATTTAGAGATTCCGTTTCATAAAACGAAATTTATATAAATAATTTGCAGATGTGTACGAATTCACCACTACAAGTGAATTTACACATTTTCTGTCAAAATTTCTGTAGGGACTTTAATTTTTAGATTTCACATCATAATTTATTCTATATTTTTCAGTTGCCACTGATTTTAATTAATGTCAATAGATTTTGATAATAATTAAGTCCATTATTTTTAAAGATAGAAAAAAAAAAATCGTCTTTTATTTATTTTTTAACAGATTTGTACCTGCTACACATAAATTGTTATTATGTGCACGTACGCATTTATTTGCTTTTTTATATGTCATCCAGTTTGGGAGGCGGGTATGAGTATCGCCGCTCTAGGAATCATTTATTGGATAACCAACACCTTTATCATAGGTCCGCTCCAAGTGGTTCGCCACGTTTGGTGACTTAGCAGGGTTCAAGTGACGAGGTTTTGTCGGATCTTGGCGGCGAACACTTCTGTCCACCAACTGCGTGGCAGGCCGAATCGGGAGAGACTGGTGAGATAGACCTTTTGCCCTCTCCTTCAGGACTCCCTCGGAATATCGCTTTGTACCGCAATGGGAGGGATAGTATAATATGACAGTCACTCCTGGACACACTGACCTCCAGATTCCTATCCACCCTCATTCCTTTTCCGTCCCAGAACTTCTTTTTCTTCGTTTCCTATAAAGACCCTTCACACGGCATCCCCAAAGATGACTTAGGCCCTGAGTTGAATTATTTTCTTCAGAGCCTTCTGTGTGGAGCTAAAGTAAAAAAGGTTATTTATATTATTGTTTTTACCACTCATTTTTTTATAAACTATGTACGTAAACAACGTACTGTTGTAACCAAAGGACTGTTAAATATAATTATTAAAAAATAAGATTTTTTTACGTAATCTTTTGTCTTATTCAGCACACTTACAATTTTTACGCGTGACAATTCAAAGTAAAAAAAAAATTATAATAATAAAATAAATGAAGACAATGTAAGCGAAACTCAATGGAAAATCTGGAAACCGAAAAATCAGAAAAACATATTAACACCTCTGGGACTCGAACTCAGGACCTCTTGCTTTCCGGGCAAACGCGCTAACCACTGCGCCACGGTGTCACGGTGTTATTTTAATATTACAATTTGAGGTTTTTCTCATAAAGTTAAAATAAAAAATATTCATCCTAGACTTGCAGAAAAGTCGATAGATGTCGCATATTAAATAAAATGGATAAAGATTTATCCAGACACTATCTAGAGAGCATTTAGTTCGGGTTTGAATCTTGCAATCATACGTAAAGATAGTTGCCAATAATATATGCGTTAAAGAAAATGAAGATAATGTAGGTGGTTCTTAATCGAAGTATGGTACAGTTAAACATGACCGAATTTCATATCGACACCGTGGCGCAGTGGTTAGCGCGTTTGCGCGGAAAGCGAGAGGTCCTGGGTTCGAGTCCCAGAGGTGTCAATATGTTTTTTTGATTTTTCTGTTTCCAGATTTTCGATTGAGTTTCGCTTACATTGTCTTCATTTATTTTAATATTACAATTTGAGGTTTTACTCATAAAGTTAAAATAAAAATAAAAAAAATAAAAAAAAAATTAGCCTAATGGAATGATGTTAGTTGCGCTATTCTAGAAATTCACCAAAAAATATTTGTGCTAATTTCATTAAGCCAGAGCGCTTAGTTATGGCTTCTCCAGATAAACAAACAGATTTCCATTTAATAGTCAAGATATCTACGTATTTGATGAACACCTGAAAAATATGCTTTGTAAAACGCGTTTTCTACATTTATCAATGGACTACCTTGAACTATGTTAAACAGATTAATGTATCTATCAATTTATAGCGTATTTAATTTTATGTTTCAATTCGTTAACATAATTACAATCCAGTTAGCCAAAAATCCACCCATAAGTAGATCCTATCCATTTTAACTACTGAACGTGTTTAAGATCGTGTTCATTTCGAAATTTAATAACATAATATGTAATATATTGGCAAATTTATGATCACGAACGAAATACGTGAATATTGGAAACTTAACTACTCAACATGCCAACTTATTGGCACTAACATTAAACATAATAGAAAACAGTTAAGAAATCTGATTTCTTGTAAAGGGGAGTACATATAAGTTTCTCATCCTCCAAAGCCATAAATTTTTACTAATTTAATTACAAGCGGTACTCTCTAGAAGCAATTTATGGCAATTGGATTCAAATCGACTTGTGAGAGCTCACCGCAAGCATAAAAAAGAAATAATTAATAAACTTTAAAAATTTATAACGTTTTATATGGATGACCTGATCTGTTTTACATTTTATGGCTTTCAAAATTTTAATTGCGAAGATCTACAATTTCTAAAATCTTTCATCTTGTTTATTGGATCATTACACCTAGCTCCCTCAAAAATCAAGGGTTATTAAATCATGTATATGACTCTTAGAAGCGCATAGTTAATCGATTAATGTGTTACGTAAGACGAATTATCAAGAATCTCTATATAGCAGATTCAATGATCAAACTCCTACACATAAAATAACAGTGATGGCTTTAACATAACAAGTGAAGTTTAATAAAGCATGTGTGATTTAACTACACTATTAAAATACTTTGAAATTATATCTCACGTAACAGATGCAATGGGTAAATTTGATATACGTTAACGTCGATTGAGTGAAACAAATTAAATTAAAAATCTTTTTAAATGTCCCTTCAGAGTATGTCCCCTTAATGTCGTAGTATATGAAGTGCAAGGTTTTATTCTGGATATAATTAATCAAATCAAACTAACTAACCATCACGCCGTTTCCCCGCAGGGGTAGGCAGAGAGGACGGACCGCCAAACAACTCGGTCTTGGCACACAAGATGGAGTTGTTTGGCGGTTATTCTTAATTTTAGGCACAATTCCAAGTTCTCATAAAAAATACGACTTTTCAGTTTACTCTTGATTAAGTTCATGCTTGAAAAAGATTGTTCGCATGAATATTTAGAACCAAAAAGGGAAAGAACAGCAAACGCGAGTTTTTTCAGCTGGTCATAAGAGTCAGGAATACTATTCCAGGCGTTGAAGACGGTCATGTCTTCCTTCTCCTGGTCTTTCAAAGCCGTACACTTCTATTGTGAACTAAGTTCACATTTTTTGTTCTTCTCCAAAATTTCCAAATGAACTCAAAGACGTTTAAAGTTACCAATATCAGTACCAAAAGGAGAAAATTTCATATCGGTGTTTGACGTACGCTAAGGTCAATCTGCTGTTTTTAAATTCCTAAAACCACCTGAGAAACGCTTCCCTCATATTTAAAATGGTTGTTTTGAAATCTGTACTGTGAGGAATTATTTTCTTGGCGATGCTTCAGTAGACTCGGAAAGTGAAACAAGGTTTCCTTTTCAAAATATTGTGCAAAAAGGAATAATTTGTTTTCGAATGTAATGACTTCTAACATCGAAAAATCGTGGTTTCTTTCGGCGTCTTGCGCGCCTGTTCGTGGACATTTATGCCGGAGCCGCACTTTGCTGACCCCCGTGTTATTGGTTTTTAGAATGTAGTCCTTTTTCGAACCACGTGTAATTTTCTCAAACCTTGTTACATAAAAGATAATACTAGTAATATGAAAATAAGAATGATCTAGTCGTTAAAATATAATTAAGTTGATGAAGCGATTCACACTGGTTGTAATATACAATCGAAAATGAATCAATTTGGGGAACATTATCATAAACATAAAAATATGATTAAACCATCTTATTAAGTTATTAGTTACGTACTGTACCCGAAATAACGTACCTGTATATCGTTATTAATTTGTATTACGTAACTAAATTCCGAATAACTAATCATTACGTGTTACGTTTCTTCGGGGTTATATCCAAGTTATTTTTAATTTACATAACAGTCACTGTGGGTTGTAAAGAAAAATTTTACGCTGCATAAAATATCGAAAAAGTTGAATAGAAAAGACACCTGCTCTGTAAAATTTTGTATTAGGAAATTATTTATCGGCGAGTTACGCGTATGGTGCCTTATAATTTAAGCGCGGCAACCAATGTTTAGAAATTAAGTATAATAACTAGGTTGTATCAAGACGGATTGTTTTAAAATATGTAAAAAATAGGAGCGTGTCATTCATAACACAGTTATGACATCATGACTATCATTAGCTCTAAGTCTGCATTTGACGGTGAATTTCTTCTTAATATATAAAAACGAATGTTTCTTTCTTTGTCCCTTAGGCGGTCCCTAAACCATTCATCCAATAAAAATAAAAAATTTGGTGAGATGTTGTGCGCACTCCCTCGATGTTTTCTGTATAGTGGAGAGCTCTGGCATTATGAAATTATTTCCTATACTATTCATGCGATTGCAAAGAATCTTTGGTGAGTTGTTGTACGCACGCCCGCGAAGGTTTCCACGTATACCAGTGAGTTCTGGCATTATGAAATTTGTATTAAAAATAGCAATTTGTGAGGCGGGTGTAGGTACCGCCGCCCCGGGATCCGTTTATTGGATAAAGGTGGTTCGCTAAGTTTTATGAGTTTGCAGGGGTGCCCGGTTCATGGGGTGAGGTTTGTCTAGGTCTAGGCGGCGCAGCGGGTGTATTTGCCCGCCTTCTGTGTAGCAGGCCGGTTTGGGAAAGACTAGTTGAGGGAGACCTTTTGACCTCTTCAGTCGGACTCTCTCGACTAAAGATATTCATCTCTACCCATTGCCTTGCATGGGAGCGATGAATTCAAACATCCGTCAATCCTAAACACACTGACCCCAAGATTCCTACCCACCCATCAAACCTTTTTCCTTCCCAGAACTTCCTATCTTTCCCTTCCTTAAAAAGACCCTCCACACAGCCTCCCCTAAGATGACATAGGCCCTGAGGAAAATTACTTTCCTCAGGACCTCCTTTGTGGAGCTAATGTATAAAAAATGTGGCACGCCAGCAGTGTTTGAAAACTGAATGTACAGTGACTGAATGTATGGAAAGCGGAAGGGCTGAGGGGAATGCGAGAGAGAAAGGACATGCATAGAAAAAAATCTTTATTATTTGGCATTGCAATGCACGTCGTTAGTTAGTTGTATAAGAGTAAAATTATTTAATTAAAATATTACACACCTTTTTCGTGTTTAATTTAAATACTGAATTATCATAAACAACGCTTTTCACTATTCGAAGCAGATATCAAATTTCGTACAAGATGTTACGTTAGTAAGGTTTAATTTTGAATTAATAAAATCACTACTGAACTGAACATAATTTGTAAGCGCTCCTATTTTTTTATACCAAAGTATTTCAATAATCCATAGAATTGGTACTCATACTACACCTAAACCAATTGCCTGCTCCTAACCGGCACCTTTGATGTAATTAGTACTGGAGCAATCGATTTAGGCCTTCTTTGCGCGTGGAACTGATTTTAATCACAGCTTTTATGAAGCCGCTATCTTAGTTTTGATGATCGAATTATAGAAATATGTGTTCGCTCGTTTCGGTGTATCTTAATAAAACTATGAGCGTGTGAAAAGTGGGAGATTTTTGCATCAAAGCATAAAAATAATAAGCTAGCTATTGGGTTGTACCTTACCCGTTAATTACACGATGTTTGTAAAGACGTTATATTTTTTTCTATCACATTATACTACATTTAGTTACTGCTCGCCACCCTTCTGGTATGCGTGAAATCGTAATCGCTAGGTACCGTTGTAGTGTATTTTAGATGGGTCTGTTTTCCTTTGCGATCTTAGAAGTAGGAATAAAAACCGTTATTGTAAATTATAAATGACATGGCAGAGCACAAAAGAATAAGTTATGAATCAATGAGAACATGGTTAAAATTTTTATATAATGTCTGTTTAGAAACGTGTTAATATTTCGCTGATTTTTCTCAAACATGCGGCAAACAAAATTATTGTAAGTTTTGAGAATGAAATTGGCTTGTGCTGGGTACAAGTCATTGTACTGGATATAGGATAGGAGAAAACACGGTAAGAGCAGGTTATAAAAGAACAAAACATCGATGGAAAGCGCTCCTGCAAATAACTGATTTAAAAAAAAAAAAAAATTTTTTGTGCCTTAAACTATGTCGTCTTTTGGGAGTATATATGTAGGATCTTTATAAGGAGTGGAAGGGGTGAAGGGAGGGAGGAAATAGAGAGGCTGAAAATGGAATTCAACAGAGCCGAGCTCTGTTGAATTCAAGATGTAGAAACAACCCATTCGCATGCGAAAAGTTTAAATCGTCTACAAACTAATATTGGGCGCGCGTTTGTCATGATTCCCGACTATTAAGATGAAGTTATACGTGAAATGCTGTTTAGATACTATTTAGATTAATCTTTACGACGAATCGGCTTACAGTATGAAAATCTAAAAACATGCTACGGATAAATTGAAGTTTTTACTACCTTTTCTTTGTATTGGAATTACAATAAAATTATTATTTAGATAACAAAAAATATAAGCGCAAACCACTAAAAAAAATGTTTTTTCATGACTTAACCATGAAGTAATACAAAAAACAATTTTTAAAAAATACCCCTTTATGGCTAAGACTATTTTTGAGGTTTTCTATATTCTCACTTTTTTTCGCTCTTATAAAAATATACACAAAATAAATTAAAACCACTTTTTCGCTTTAAAATAAGACGCTCGATTTTAAATTTTGCAGGCACGAGATTCGAAATTTCTAGCGCTTATATTCCTCTTAACAGGTGACGAAGAAATCAATGATGCTAGTTCTTAGGAGCATTTTCCATTGAAATACCGATAGAACAACGACATAATTCCCAAAAGTGCTCTAAAGATTACACTCCATTTTATAAGATGGGCGTAACTATCAAACGGAATGCCCGTTTTTAATCGTGGTTTTTGAAGAGAAACCTCTTGATATGAAACGTTAGTGATATGAAGTTCGAATTGCACAACTCAGTTCTACATAAATACACGGTTCTAAAATAATGCGATAAATTCGCGCTTTCGATAGCGCTGTGGGCAAGGTGCCTGACAAGTCTCAGCGGCCAGAGAGACAGACATCAAGCGAACGGTGGTTCGAATGCTACGAAATCCAAAAAAAAAATCATTTTTATTTTGTGAAATCAATATCCAATCTTCAAATCACTTTAAAAAATCAGGCAAAAGAAAAGAAAGTGACATCTAGCGACTTTCTAGTTTCACTTCTACCGCGTGTGAATTATACACTCTGATTTTTTTTCAAGTATGTGGGTGCTGCCAAATTCAATCCCAATAGTCAGCAGTTGTACTTTGCAGTATCTGCAAGAGGCTAACCTAAATACTACGGAACAAATAAATAAAAATAAAATCAGTTAAAGCCGGAGTAAAAGGCCAAAGGGGCTTGAAACGTAGTGTATTTATTACTTAGAAACTTTCCTGGAGAAACAGAAAAAAAATCAATCTAAAAATCCTCAAAAATAAGGCCCTTACATTAATGGTGGAAATGTTGAAATTCCCCATACTGATTCACGTTTCTCGAGTAGTTTTATGACGTCGATTGATACGTGAATCATATACGAAAGGTTACGCGTAGAAAATATGTAATTGGTCACGTGCCTTAACCACACGTGATCAACCAAATTACGTGCTTGCAATGTGCATTTCCGGAACTTATTTACTAAAACTAATGAGCTTTAATAGAGATCAATAAAGACATTTCCATACGTTTTTTAATATGATTTACACGGGCTTCACTCAAATTCGGACAATCACGCTGCTGTGGAGATATTTCATTCACGGTAGGAATTGCATTAGTTTTAGTACGTGAGATTATGTGTTAGTATTTAACATACGCTGAATATAAAGCAATAAATTATTTAAGATCATTCATAAATAATAAACGAGTATAATACGACTACGGCTGTGGTTAATTTATGAAAAATCATGCAAACAAAAATAAATGATTTTCACAATCTGATTCTTGTTATTTAAAAAAATGCCTTTGTTGATTTGAGAAGTAGGCCTTATAGCGCGGACATACAGAGTTGTTTTCAAAGTAATTGTTTTAGATTAACCCCCAGCGTGCCTTGTGAAATTATTCCACGAGTTATGCCGGGTGGGGTCCTTGGGACCCAGCGTTAAAATCGATTATTTTGTTTAATTTATAAATCTTGTAAATCTTCTAAAACTGTGCTGTGAGGAAAATAATTCCCTATGTCATCTTTGGGGATGTTGTGTGGCGGGTCTTTTGAAGAAAGGAAAGAGATTAAGTTCTGGGAAGGAAAAGATAGGAGGGATGGATAGGAATCTGGGGGTCAGTGTCTCTAGGAGTGACGGACGCATGAATCCCTCCCTCCTACTCACTGCTGGAGAGGTCAAAGGGTCTTCTTCAAAAGGTCTCTCCCTTCCGGCCTGCCACGCAGTTGGTGGGCAGGCGCATCTACTGCCAAGACTCGAACAAACCTCACCCCATGTACCAGGGCACCCCTGTTACCAAACACAGAAAACCACTTGGGGTGACCTGTGGCAGAGGTTATTGCCAAATGAATTTGTGTGTTTAAAAAATAATTTCGAATATTTGATTTTATTGCTATCTAAATTTATAATTAAATCTAAACATTAAACCTCTTAGTTCTTGTTAAATGAATAAAGTTGCATTTTATTGCACAAACACAATCGTGCCAACATTTCCAAAACAGCTAATTACATATCGATATGATGAGCGCAAAAATCTAGGTGGTGTTTGATTTATGGAACGCCCGGCAAATTTATGACCGAGTCGATTATTTTTTTTTCTTGATTAGATACCCGCAATATTGCCTTATATACTTTAAGTTATCTTGATTAACGGTCTTTTATTTTTCCATTCAAGCGTACACCATTTCTTCTGCATAAGAGGTCCAAAGCTATGTTAAATTATAAAATAAACCAGGATTACAGAAGATTGTTTTTGATATATCAATAATTCTAATAATCCGAAAAAATTGTGATAAATGAACAAAAAAATATAATTCGTTCGCCTCTCTTAGATATATTTTAGTCAAGTTCAAATAAAAGATACTATAAAAATACTTAAATTAGTCTGTTGAAAAAGATCCCTGAGCCATCATTTGGAAATAACTCACTAGTCAAATTAAAGCAATGCAGTAATAGTGGAAACTTTAAAGGGTATTTAAAATAATTTCCAACATTTTACTCAGAAATGAATAAGGGCAAAGGTTATAAAAATAAAAGCAATAAGTTTTTTAGAACAAGTACCTTTTTTACATTAGCTCCAAACAGGAGGCCCGGAGGAAAATAATTCCCACCAGGCCCTATGACGAAAAGAGAGGAAGTTCTGGGAAGTAAAGGGGTCTTTGGGGTGAGTAGGAATCTGTGGGTCTATGTGTCCAGGAGTGACGTACGTATGAATCCTTTACACCCACTGCGGTGCAAGGCGATGTTCCGAGAGAGTACAGCTGGAGAAGTCAAGGTAACTCTCACAATTATTCTCTCCCAATCCGGCCTGCCATGCAAATGTTGGGTAGACTTATCCGCCCCCAAGACCCGAACAAACCTCAATCCATTAACCCCTGCTAAGTCACCAAACGCAGCGAACCACTTGCGGTGACCTACGGCAGAGGTGTTGGTTATCCAATGAATGGTTGCCGGTGAGGAAAATTGTAAATGGCCTAACCAAAGATTAAAATGCCCTCAGAAGGTGAAACGCGTATTATTAATTACACAAAAGAACTTGTTTAAACCGTTTTTATAACTCTATATATATATATAAAATCTCGTGTCATGGTGTTTGTGGTTGCACTCCTCCGAAACGGCTCGACCGACTTTTATGAAATTGTTTTATGTATATTTGGTAGGTAAGAGAATAGGTCGTAAAGCATATTTCATACCGCTAGGTGATTAGATTGTTCTTATTCAGATTTTATTTGTATTTTTTTTTAATTAAGAAATACATATAATCTCAAATTTGATCCCTCTTACCCCTACCCTCCTATTTTTTAATCGCGAGATTTTAGTTTACTTGTACGAACAAATTAACCGTCGTTCGTATTTCAAACAGAACGAAATTATTTATATTTTTGAAAGACAGATGGCGCTACATCCACCTCATCGAACAAGCAAGTCATTCACGTAATTTTTTCGGCGCTCTATTCCTCTTTCCGTTATAGATCCGATCCCCACACATTTACAACACATTCGTTATTTTTTATTTAACAATCAAAATATTCGCTAAAAATAATTTATATGGCAGAACAAAGTTTTCCGGGTCAGCTAGTTGAATAATAATATTATTTAATTTATAAAATAAATTAACAAATTAAATTTAATAACAAATTTTGGTAATAATAACAGTAGATGATTTTTTAGGTTGTTAATGTCTAATTTATTCCTTTGTTTTGATTTCATCACGAATGTCGGGCTTTTCAAGAGAATTTAACTGATTCACAGTCGTTAATGTAATTAAATAATTATTGTAACAGCGATGAAACTTGAGAAGGTGTCACGAATTAGTGCTAATGTTTAATTCGTTCTTTACCTTTGTCTTTGTCTACGTAATTTCATAATGACGTGTCGAAAGGTCGAGTTTACGGTATTTTCTGAGCAGAATATTATTTGATCCACGACTTGTTGACGATGAACTCCAGTGTAATTTGTTTTAACCCGGTGCTGTCCTCGGGAAAACTTATGCATTATTTCTAGACAGAAATAATCGGAATTGCTAATAACATATTACGTTTCTTTTTTTTTTTAAATATTTTTATTGAAATAATAGTTAATACATTTCAACAAACAAGTCCTGCTAAGCCAATTGATTTGGCTTGTCAACAGGTGCTTATAGTTTAGTTACAATAGTTACGTATACATTTTAAAAGTTATAATTTACATCTTATATCTACAGATCCAACATTTTTTCATACACATCAATATAAATATTTTTTTCCGATAGCCAATTTATTACCATATATTTAACCTTATTCATAGAATTACATTGCTTTATAGTGTCAGGTAATAAATTAAATATCTTCGGTATGTTATATTCAAACGTTCTCTGTCCGTACTTATTATTAAATTTCGGAACTATTAACTCGTCGTTGCGCGTGAATCTAGTGCTGTATTTATGTTTTATGTTTTACGTGAGGTTAAAAATACTAAATTGGCCATTTTTTTAATCTGCCGATGCTGTTCCGAAGGTTAATTTGTGAAGACATTAGAAGTAGATTGGAATTTTTCCTGGAAATTCAATTCCATTTAACTATTACAGATTAGGAAAGATAACGGCCTCCGTGGTCGAGGGGCAAGGCTCTCGACTAGCAATTCGAAGGTCGTGAGTTAAAATATATGCAATTTATTTATTTATTGCTTCTTCGCAATTAAAATACATTGTTTTATTAATATTAATCCCACTAGGGTACGCCTTTTTATCGCGGTTTATATATTTCACAATTAATTAACTAAAAATAATACATTCATACCTTCTTGTGGTGATCTATTTATGGTGCCGATTTTTATTTTTTTTATTTTTTTATTTATTTTTATTTTTATTTTTATTTTATTTTTATTTTTTTTTTTTTTACATTTGCTCCACACAGGTGGCACCGAGGAAAACAATTTCCCTAGGGAATATGTCATCTTTGAGGATGCTGTGTGGAGGGTTTCATAAGGGAAAGAGGGGAGAAGAAGATATGGGAAGGAAAAGGCATAGTAAAGGGGTGGGTAGGAATCTGGGGTCAGTGTGGCCAGGAGGAGTGACGGACGTATGAATCTATTCCTCACACTGTGGTTCAAGGCGAAGGGTCGGGAGAATCCGGCTGGAGAGGTCAAAAGGCCTCCCTCAATCAATCTCTTCCGATCTAGCCCGCCAGGCAGTGATTGGGCAAACGTATCCGCCACCAAGACCTAGACATACCTCATCCCATGAACCCGGGCACCCCTGCTAAGTCACCAAACATAGCGAACCACTTGGGGTGACCTGTGGCAGGGGTGTTGGTTGCCCAATAAATGGTTCCCGGGGCAGCGGTACCCATACCCGCCACCCAAATTGAAAATGGTTAGGTTTATTTCACCGTGTTTCGAGTGTTGTAATACCTTATACATTTATACTTATTATACTTATAAATACCCTATGTCAAAGTATTGAGAAATCGATATTTCAGTGACGTGCCGTAATATTTTGTCTTTGACAAAGATACATACATGTTTTGAAAAGTTTTGCCGCAAGGTAAGTACTTAGTATCGCCATTGAGTATTGAAACGTTGCTTGAAATGGCTTTAGCCGTGTTTGGTGACCAGATCTGAACAGCCATATACTTCCCTACCACTTTTCTCTTCCCCATCTCTTTCCCCTCCGCACAACCTTTAGCCTCGCAACTTACCCCAATTGGGGATGCCATAGTCTCACTGGCTCCATGGGAGCAGTTGGGACTCTTATGCGCTATTAACGTAAAAATTAAACAAATATATTGTTTTACCCCAATTTAATTATTTCCACTGTCAATCGGTTTGAATGAATTCTTTCGGAAGGAGGAAAGTTTTGCTAACAAACAAATAACGTGGGAAACATCAAAAAGAGTTTGTTTCTTTCTAATTATGGAAAGCCACAAAGTTACGAGCAACAAAACTTTTTACCAACATTTAATAAACAATGCAATTCAATTGCATCTGAATTGTGGCTCGTCCCCAGGTAAGTGTCTCCCATGATTCTTTCACCCAACACCATTACATCTACTCACCAATGATTTGTTTTTCATAATAATTTAGGATAAGAAATCAGAAGCATTACAATTATGAAATCACAATATTAAACTCTTGTCAAGATATTTTATCCAAAAAACTGTTTTATTTTCATTATTTATCTTACTATTAATATTATATTATTTAACTTCCACAACGTTTTTTCTCATTTTCTAAATACTTACAAAAAATATATTTCTTTTAATTTAATTACTTTGTTTATCTTCACTAAAAATAAATGTAAATATTTCTATGGAACATTAAAACATGCAAGTAATATTAAAGATGTTGTTATTTACCTGTTAAACAACATAAAGGTCCAGATATTTCATAGAATTTGAACAATTCATCAAATCTTAGAGTTATGATTAAGTTCTATCCAGTTATTATTTCAAATTGATGACGCCACTGGCCCATAATGATAAAATAACAGAACTTGGAAGGATTTTCACAAAACTAGAAAATTAAATTTGAAATTTGATGGATTGCTCAAATTCTTTGAAACAAATGGCTCGTAATGTAAGCTTATCTTCCAACCACAAACAAATGCTTTTAATTGTAGTGTATACATCCCAAACTGTGATACGTAAAACTTAATTTAGTAAAACATAATTTTGTACGCATTGTATAAATAAACAAAACAAGCATTTAATAAAATCAAATGTATTATCCACTGAAGTGATTTTTGGCATATATTCCCGCCATTATAAATGTAACCGATTGCTTTTCGGTTAAAAAAGGCAATTATCTCCTTGATTCGGCTTTTTTTAAAATTTGTGGCTCCCACGTTTGTTGTTTTGGACTTAAAATGAAGCTATTGAAATGATTTATTTATTATGTTCATAGATGTCGCAAATCCGAACTTCGTCGAATATTTTATAATACATATATCGGCATTTTATGTACGTCGGCAGTTTCAAAGTAACAATCAAGCAGGATTCGCGCGGTCATAAACATTACGGTTTTTTTAATATATTTTTTATAAATCCTACAAATATGATATAAACGATAAAATGCAGGTTAATTTATTTGTTAATTAATTAGTAATATTTATATAGGTCTTCTGAAAATCTCGAGCAAACGGAGAAAAAAATTTAAAATGTAAAAACACGTGGTACCAAAAAAAGCCACTGCCGATAACATGCAACAAAGCATATTAAGGAGATGAACAAAAACTAAAAAAAAAACATTTTATTTATTAAAAGCATTAATGAAAATCGATGTAATAAAATAATAATAAATGCTGCCACAATGCAAGACGAATCATTGACTTCATATTATCAAGTCGTAAAAGCTACCGACTTTTATTCAAGGTCAGTTTTACGCAAACTTTTTTAAGTGCAACAAATTATCTACATTTTTTCAGCAGCGATTATTCATTCAACTGAAGCAAGGTGTGTATTAGATTCAATTTCGTACAATGATCATATATTATTTAATTCCTTTTTAGGGGCAAGCAACCAATCACTCTAAACTGTGAGCGGAGCTTTAGGAATACTTTAATATTGATTTTTTTATCTCTACATATATCGCGATGAAACAATTATTGGTGTACGACTTTATAATTTATTGAGGGTTGCTAAAATTTTGGTTTGTACCTAGCAATTTTGGGCCACGCTTTAGGCCTTGTGTATTAAAATTTTGACAGTGAACCGATGATGTATAATCTAGTTGTTTGTCGAAAAGGCTTTCAAAATATATTTACAGGAATTGAATAGGCCGATTAAGGCGAAGCACTACAAAGTTATGCAAAATCTTGCGTTTTTCTTTTGAAATTTTCATCGCTTGGAAATATTTTAGATTATTTAATTAAATACTGCGAGTATAACGCATCTTCAAATAACCGAGAATTTTTTTGATTGGTCTTTTTATAAGAAAAAATAAAGTAACATGCCTATAAAAACTACTTAAAAGTTAAAAATCTCCCACTTACTAACCCATTTTCTATTATGATTTTACTGTAAAGAGTGACAAATTAAGTTTTTTTAGAAAAAAAATGTAAATTATTTCAATATTTGTGCCTGAACTTTGCAAAATAAAATAAAACTTTGTTTTGGCGATGCCATTTTCTTGGGTTGACAGGTTGTTTTAATTATGTAAACTTTTCATTTATTCGTAGGTACCTGCAATCTTCGGCCCCGTTTTATAAAATGGATTTTGGCGCAGACGTTATAACAACGAGCTATGTACTCTGTTTAAGGATCTAAACGTCATAAAATTTATAAAACTGGGAAGACTTCGGTGGCTGGGTCATGTAGAGAGAATGACCGAGCATCAAGCACCAAAGTCCCTGCTGAACTCAAGACCGATAGGGCGAAGGAGCCTGGGAAGACCAATATTAAGATGGAGCGACAACGTCCTCAAAGATATATCCACCTTGGAGCTTCTAAACTGGAGAGAGCTGGCCCAAAATCGAGATGAGTGGAGGAAGACTCTTGAGGAGGCCAAGACCCACCAGGGGTTGTAGAGTCAAGAGTGATTATGACCTGCAATACTTATTGTTTTGTATAAACCATTTTACTAGGCTGCGTGTTTCGAGGTGGAAGAAATTCAGTTTGTATTTTAATATTTTATTATAAATTAATGAAATAAAAAAAGAAATTAAGAAAAAAAAAGAAATGAAAGGATTAAACATAAATAAAAGAAATATCAAAAATAAGAATAGAGGCGTGAAGTTTAGTTGATAGGCATGAGATGAGTATTTGTCATTATTATTATCATAATTAAAAAATTCCATCCATGAATTTATTTCACTCACCGCTGTTGATGAAATTATATTGTAATTTATAACGCGTAGGAATCGAACGACCTGCCCAACAGTTACGCCATTAAAAAAAATGTTTATGTATATTCAATTACATGAGTAATTTGAAGACATTAGACATTTACCTCTCTCGCATGCCTGCGACAGGCGACGGGGATAAATTACACGGTTATTTAAATAACACGTCCAAATCGGTGCAAAACCGGTCGGCTGTCATTAGGGACTAGTTATTTAACACACGAGCATCGGCGCGGTATCCTGAAAGTACAGTAAACGTAGTCATTCCCGCTGTGTAACTTTATAATACAAGGTCGAATCGTGGAACCGATGTACAGTGGATGTGGTTGATTCTCTAAGTGTCGATAAGGTGGGC
Organism: Limnephilus rhombicus; assembly: GCA_929108145.2. Lineage (NCBI taxonomy): Eukaryota > Metazoa > Arthropoda > Insecta > Trichoptera > Limnephilidae > Limnephilus > Limnephilus rhombicus. Next base: position 45,997,863 of record OV815283.1, read on the forward strand.
AATATGCAAGGCTAGCAGTTGCAGGAATCGTGTTTCAAACTTGAAGCGGGGAGTGATTTATTCCCTTTTCCGAACAAGTTTTGCTTGGCGAAAAGGTCATTGTTAAAAATATTTGAGTTAATAGCTGTTATTATTAAATACTAGCTGGTTCCCGGCATGCGTTGCTATGCCATTCAAAAAAATAAATTGATTCTGCATGTTCTTTCCCGTGCATCCTCGTCCCCTTCCACCTTCCCCCTTCCTTTTCCCTCTCCGCTAACCCCAACTCCACCGTTCCTCTTCCCCCTGCCTTTTCTCCCTGCCGATAAAATACATGAAACACACACATTATCATTTATACAAATTATATAACGCCAGAGCTTACCATTATATATAGCCTATATGTTATTCTGATGTATGATATTATCATATCTTATCAAAATCCATTCAGTAGTTTTTGCGTGAAAGAGTAACAAACACACATACATCCATACAATCTTTCGCGTTTATAATATTAGTAAGAAATAATATATGAATGTTGGCAACGCATTAAAAATAAATATTGTATGAAAAATTGCAATAGAGGTAAGTGAGCCGTTTGAAAACTGAAAGTACCGGGACTGAATATATGGAACGCGGGAGAAGGGAGGGAACGCGGGAGGAGGGTTCGTGTGACGGGAGAGCGGGAGAGGGCTGAGGGAAGGCGCGGGAAGGGGAGGAAGAAGGGGAACGGAACGAATAGGAAAGGACACGCAGGGAGAAACAATTTATTTATTAAGTGGCATTGCAACGCACGCCGAGAACTCGCTTGTGCAATATAATAATAATAAAGCTTTATCAATTTGGCATCGCTATTTGTTTTATTTGTTGCTTTACCATCCGGCCAAAGTTTCCGTATTTGTACTTTGAATTATATCGATTTTGCTAGTAGTTCTGAGATTGAACCATTAATCTTCGAGTTCTCACGCGAACACGCTTCCCACTCTGCCAATAAACCAGTTAGTTATATCGGAGGGTTATGGTTTGTGGGCGGACTCACTAATACTAATAGTAACACGGCAGACAGCGGGTAGGTTACGAAAACTTGAAATTCTGTTAGTTTTACTACCAGAGATAATGAAACTTATTGATGATGTTGGTCTTGGTGCACTTTGCCAAACAAATAATAAGCTAATATGAAAACATTCAGGTTAGGTCAGGTCAGGTTGAGGCTCCGTTATAAGCGTTCAAAAAGAAGAAAATTAGTGAAGATGGCTTGAAGGGAAGATAATATATAAATACTACGATAGAAGGAGAGTAGATACTAATATAAAAAAAATAAACTACCAAAATTAATAGGCATAAGCGACTGTTGTGAAAATATTAAATAAAACACGACTTATTAAAAATAATTAATTCAACATGCTTGGAGATTGCAATCTACCTCGCCTATTTTGATTATCAATTATGAAAGTCAACTTTGACTATATGTGTATTGTATATGTATGTATGCCTCCGTGGTCGAGGGGTAAGGCTCTTGATTCGCAATCCGAAGGTCGCAGGATCGATAATTAATTTAAAATAATATATACAACGGTATTTGCGGTACGTTCCAGAGTGGAATATGATGTAAGACCAACATTCAGAATTTAAACTTTGCTTGAAATATACCTAACTTGTTTCATATAAAAATGTAAAATAATCAAAATATATTGTTTCTAAATTAAAATAAAAAGATCTGATTAGCCAGGTACTTTCCCAATTTCCTCTTCTCCATCTCCTTCCCCTCCCCACTACCTTCGACCTCAAAATATACCCCAATTGGAGAAGCCGTTGTCTCACTGGCTCCAGAGGAGAGAATCTAGGACTCTTGTGAGGTATTCACATATATGTATATTTTTTTAAATAATGGATTTCCAAATATTATTGCAATGGGTGATTTTTTGTTGTTATCTTTTTTTTTGTAATTTTGATCACCCCATGAACCTCTTGGGGGAGGTGTTGGTTATTATAAAATAGAGATTATTTTTAAAAAATTACACTAATTTCTTCACGTGTTTAAAAACTTAGAGTGATAGAGGGAAGTATGTTGTATTTTTTTTTTTTTTAAATAAATACTTACATTCCCGGGTTAAAAATAACCCATCAATGTTTGAAAATCTCCTACTTCCACCGCAGAAAGCCGAAAATGTTGCTTGTGTTATGATGGAGGATTTAGCCAGCCGAGGAATGGAACACGCGACGCCCAGGTGGGACCCAAGCGCTATGCCCACTTAGGGAATGCAATCTCGTTCTCGCGAGATCTCGGCCTTTTTTAGTGATATTGATCTCGGACGAAAAAAGGGCGAGATCTCGCGAGTTTAACGAGATTGCACTCGAGCATAAAAACGTCTTATTCGAAGCGCGGACTGACACGGACGGAGTTGCGATCTGTCGGTTTCGTTCGGTGCGCGTGAGGCGGCGGCCTGAGGTAGCGGTCGCGGGACGAGGTGTCTCTCAGATTACAATATTATAGACAAATACGTTAAAGAATGCTTGATGCATAAAAGTCTATTGAAAAATTCGTGTAAATAAATGTTTATCTTATAATACTATTAATTTTTGTTATTTTTTTCCTAATTTATTCAAATATTGTGCAAATAAAAACACAAAACTGCCAATCTCGCGAGATCTTGAAATTGGCGAGATCTCGCATTATTGTTATTCATAAATTCGCGAGATCTCGCTTGAGCCCCAATCTGGCGAGATTTGCATTCCCTACCACTCAACCACTGACCGGTCATCGTATGTCATATATGTCGGTATATTTTCAGAATAAGGGATCTTAGGTTAGATGAGTTTAGGTCAGGTTAGGTGAGAATAGACAAACATTGAAAACTACAACAATACAAGTATCTATTTATATTAAGGAACTTCCGGGGTATGTAATAATAGAAAATAATATTGATAACCGTAACGTTTAATCAAGGTAACTTCGTGGTGCTATATATCCATCGATTCCCAGACACCAGCTAGACACTAGACACTTGGCACCACACATTTCGTGCTACCAGATTTTTTTACCAGACAAAGGTCAAATGCTTCTTGCACTCGGCGGATATCCAATACTTGCTCCGTGACCTCTGGCTAATGCGCCTCCTCTTTGGAACCGAACCCGTTTTAAACTTCCTAAAATACTATGTACACTTAAGGCCTTTGGGTCACGTTGACCCGATTTCAAAAATATGAAGTATATAAATAAAAAATATTATTATTTGTAGTACATATTTATTAAATATATTATACATAATTATGTACTCTTCTTTTTCCAGTTTGTATTAGTGTAACAGTGTAATAGACCACCTTCTTATCGTTCGTCTGCAACTATAATCCGAAATCATTTTGTCTAGAAAATGCACCCTTTGTTGCATTAAAGTCTATCATCATTTTAAGTTTTTTCTGCTCTGAATCATGTATTTCGATTTTGTTGCGGTTTGTGCTCAACTAAATGACGTTTTTGCTTTTTTTTTCAAACTCGGGTATTATTGACCGGAGGAACGTAAGATTGAAAAAAACTTAATTTTCTTAAGATAAGAGATTTATCCATGATTTTACAACACCAATAAATAATAAGTGAATAGATAATTAATAATTGTTACGAAGTCGTTAAAAATTATATTAATAATTAAATCTTTTTTGGTCAGGTAAATTTCAGTTTCGGGTTATAATGACCCGAAGATCCGAGGAAGGTTAATAGAGATATATTGTAAGAAATTCATTAAAATATTGTTTAAAAAGACACGTTGTTTTAACACTTTCTTTACAGGTAAAATGTCTAGTTTTGTGTGCCATCCACATTTCCTGGAATTTCTCATACTTCCTTGTGCAGATCACAGTGTAAGGAAGAGCAAGGTGATGTACCTATCCACCAGATTATTCTCTGCCACACTCGTGCAACTTCTAACACACCTACATTTGTCCTTACCAAAATGTTTCCAGTCTTACCGGTAGATACTAAATTTCAATACGATAATGGCTGGGACGTGTTTAAATGGCTTCATAAATCTGTATTGACAGGTGGTCAAAAACGTGCTTGAAAACCTGAATTTAAAGCAAACCCACGTAATGCAAATGTTCTAAGAAAGCTTTTGATCATATTAATCAATGAATGATTTGGTAAGGCCCTTTTTATACATAACTATTGCGGCCTTACTGAATATATTAGATAGGGAGTCCCGTAAAATGCTTTGTCATATTTTACCTGCTGTTATAGTTCATTATACACACATAATAAAGTGTGAATTATGTCTATTTATCGATTTTCAAAGTCAATATTTTATATAAGATAGTATAATGCTTTAGTGGGAGCTTAAATTATGATTTATTATTGAATGTACAGCACCTAATGAAAATAAGCTGAATACGATCTGCGTAAGTATAATATAATTTATTTTATTAATAGTCTGTAATGTTTGGGCAGCCAGAAAATGTCGTTAGAAAATAGAAATTTAATGCAGTTAAAAGTGATTTCAACATTTTGCTGTTTTTAAGACATGGCATGTATTACATCATTCTCATTCAAACATGCTTTTCTATTAATTAGATTCAATGTTTGTTTTGTGCTAATACTTCCTGGGATGTCCCTAATTTTCCGATTCAGTACATATTTTTGCTTTTCATAATATTTTCACACTAGCAGTTAAAAACCCGCCCTGATGCTAGGCCCTGCGGGTATGGTTAACCCAGGATATGAATAGGTAGCTTAGTAACAAACTTTACGTACATATTCATATCCAGACTGGAGATATTCGTGAAAATGCAAATCCAAGAGTACTTACGCCTGCCAGCTGACGTTCTTCATGCTAGCTGTTAACGTAAGTGGCGCCATATTTTGGCATTATTAGTTACTTGCTTTAATTATGTTCTATTACGATAGTAGCCCAGTCACAAACTTCACGTTCACAGGTGGTTTCCATGCGACTAGGCTTGTTGAAAAAATATCGATATTTTTAATTCAAAATATCGATATTTTTAGCCGATATATTTTGATCCGATATATCTATACAAAATATTCCATATCGAAGATTGTATCAAAAACGATATTATTTTAAATTTATGTATTTAAAGTCACTAGAATCCAAAACCGTATAGGAACGAACGGAAAAAAGTAACTATATTGGGTCATGACATCTGGCGGTTGAAATTTTAACTATTAATAGCTTACAAATCTATTGTCTTTGCATTAGTATTTGTGATCACCAATACTATCTCATGTGTGTAGGTACATACATAGAAATGTATGCTATTTTTCGCCATTTTTTTCTAAGCCACTCCTATCTGTTGGTTCCCAATTGTCTATGATTATTGACTATACCTCATTCCAAACACGTTTTTGACAGATTAATACGCCAATAGAATGTTACTGAGACGCATACAAACTTTGTATGCATCTCAGTTTACATATAAGTTAGAAGACAGCTTTTTAGTTTTTGATATTTTTGTAATTATTACGCAATAAAAATGAATAGTGATAAAAATACCTTCATTTTTATTGAGATTTTTGTACATTAAAAAAAGCAAATTGTGTACAAAAATTACTATTGATAATATTGAGCTGAATACACTATTATTTTAAAAACGCAAAATCTCTTGAAAATTTGACCGATGTATCGATATTTTTTCCTCGATATATCGACGTCGATATTGATATTTTAATAAATATAGATACATCGATATATCGATTTTTTTTTCACTTTAGACATCCCTACATACGACACTGGCGGCGTCAGAGTTGTTCTCGGTGTCGGATTCATAATTTAAACCCTACATACTGTCAGATTAATTTGTTCGTTGACTGAGGTTAACGAAGTCCTAGTTAATTAGACCGTTTGGTATTTCATCTATTTGTTCAGTTATTGTTTTTTTTCATGGTAATAGTTTAAATTTCAATTTTTAACCTCACTAGGAGAGGTCTCTGTTGAGATCAATAATTTTATAAAATAACTAGCTGGTTTCCGGCATGCGTTGCTATGCCATTTAATAAAGAAATGTTTTTCCCTGCGTGTCCTTTCCCGTTCGTCCCGTTCCACTTCCTCTGTCGCGTCCCCCCTTCCCCTCTCGCGTTCCCACTCCGCCTCCTTCACCTTCCCTCTCCCAACTCCACTCCCCCCCTTCCCCCGTCCCACGAACCCCCAACCCGAGTTCCCCTCCCCCCCTCCCATGTTCCCCTCCCCCCTGCCGCATTCCGTACATTCAGTCCCGGTACATTCAGTTTTCAAACCTCGCATGCCACCAATAGCAATTTTTTAATACAAATTTCAAAATGCCAGAGCTCACCGGAAGTTTTATAAAAACCTTGTCCTGACAATAACGAACACACAAAAAAATAATTATCCAATTTGGTGCAATCGTTCGAAAGTTATGCGCTTAACAACACATTCAGTGATTCATTTTTATATATAAGATAAAAATAATATGTTGCAAGAACAAAGTCCGTAAATTATATCTATGTTTATATAAATGTCTTATGTTTCCCTTGGTCACGCTATTTCTTCAGAACGACCTTACCTATTTCATTCATCCTTATTTTAAAGTTTTCTAATACTTTTTAGAAGGTTCTTACGCAAAGAAAAATTAAGAAAATTAACTTAATGACTATTTTAACTTCGCACGTTTGACAGTTCGCGCGTTTGATGAATGGGAGTTTAGCAGGCAGCTGTTTTTTTTTTGTAACGAAAGAATTGTCAATGGATTTTTAAAATTACAGATATTAGTGTTAGGTTCAAAATTAGATTGATTGTTCTTATAATTTACAAAAATGAATATTGAAAAAAAAATGTAAAAGGTGGCACGCGAGCTGTTCGAAAACTGAATATATGGAACGCGGGAAGTCGTTGGCGGGACGGAGGGTAGGCGGAGAAGGCGGAAGGGGAACGCGGAAGGGGGAGTTGATGCGGGAAGGGAACGGGGACGCACGGGAAAGGACATGCAGGGAGAAACAATTTATTTCTTTGAACATGGCATTGCAACGCATGCCGGGAACCAGCTAGTAAATGATAAATAAATAAATAGATTACGTTCAGGTTCTTATTCAAAATAGTAGCCTTGTTTTTTCTTTATATTTATTATCCAACATTTATCGCATAATCGTCGCTAAGTTGAATAATCAATATTATAGTAGGTTCCTAGATCCACCGGCTTAAAGAAAGTTTGAAAAAATTATTACCATTGAGATGGTGACATTTCATTCGATGAATTGTATAATTACTTATTTGAAATTAAAAAGAAAAGTGTGACATATAAAACACTTATGGTTTATAAATACCTACCTACTTACAAATCTTTGCCACGCACATAATGATGTAATTTATAAAGATACCAAATACCACATTTATTTTACCCTATTCATTTTGACAAGCTTTTACAGATTTTTTTTAGGTTAACTCCAAACAGTATGCCCTAGTAGGAAAATAATTTCCCTTAGAGACCATGTCATCTTTGGGAATGTCTTCTGTGGGGAAGATGGACATGTTCTCACGTGACAAACGTCAACCGTGTGCATTATGTTGGTCGCGTGTTTGGTGTATTTCCCTATGCACCGATGCAGAAGGTATCAAAAACGCTAGTTCTCGTAGTATCTTGCATTAAAATACGGTGTAAAAAGGACAGATTTTCACCTGAGGCCAGAGCTCTAATGTTTGCTAAGATAATAATGTTTGTTAAGATATTTGAAAAGTTTGGTAAAAAACCCTTGTTTCTGCACAGAATTAAGGGTTTTTTAAAAATGTTTTAGGGCCCCAGGCTTGAGGTGGCTGCCAAATTCAACAGTGGGGCGCACTAGTATCTACAGAGTGAGCAGTTGTGTTCTATCAATAGGTCTAATGAAATTGTTAGGTCTCTTTAATACATAAGGCTTTAATCGGGCGTTATTAATACGCTTACGTCTGTATTGCTGAAATTCAAGAATCCGGTTAAGAAAGCAACTGTGACGCCGTGCCTTACGATAATAGTTTTCGTACGTGGAGTTTGTATGCGAATCTACCTTTGTAATAGAATTGAAATAAAACAAAGCCAGTGAATGGCTTTACATTCGTTAACCGATCGCACGAGGAGACTCCCTGGCAAGCGTAAGTACCTACTACTCAATTTGTAATTTTGAGTACCTACCTATCTTTCCGGGTATGGAGATATTGACGTTAATATGATTATTATTGCAACTGGTAGTTCTGAATAAGACACGCGGCTATAAATTACATATAAAGTCTTTGTATGTCGCGGTTACTTTGTCCCAGTGACTAGCTGTCACTGGATCACAGTGCATCCGAGGCACCGGCTATTTTTGGAACCAGTTCCTACCGGTCTAATATGATTTTAGATTTTCACGGTCAAAAGTATTTCTGTTATTTATTTTTGGGGTGTTACGCCAAGTGAGTAGCGCAACACGGCATAACACCCCAAAAATAAATAACAAAAAAACAGTTCCTATCGGGAACGTTTTTTAGATTTTTAGATTTTTACCGGTTTTTGGATTTTCACGGCCAAAAATATTTTCGTTATTTGTTTTTGGCGTGTTACGCCGTGTTACGCTACCTCCTTTTTTAACCATCGTTTCGGACAGCGTTGGATCTGCCCTGATGATGGACACTGCAACGCTGTCCGAAACGTTGGCTAAAGAAGAAGGTAGCGCAATACGGCATAACACCCCAATAAAAAATAACGAAAAAAGGAAAGTTTCTGCCGGATTTATAAAATGGTTACTAACTCTCAAACTGGGCGAAGCCGAACGAAGCAGCAAAAACCTGCGGAGCGGGTCTTTAACTGCTAGTTTTTTTTTATAAATACGTCTACATACATGTAGTTATTTATTTTAATGTGTTCATTAAATGTAATGTCCAAATACAATTTTAGTGTCTTTGGTCTTCTGTACATAGATAACGATGCACGAGGGACGTCAGACTTCTGATCGCGAAACAAACTGAATACAATTTATTACCTAGAACAAGACACTGGATTGGTTCAGGCAAGAAATATTTCTGTTCAATTAAGGATATAAATATGGACGATGAAAGAAGTTTAAGTGAACAATTAAAAATAAATAAATAAAACTATTTACGATAAGAAATAAGCATATATCGCTATTAGAATACTGTGAATGCATTATGTTAGAAACTTTCTGGAAGATAGGAAAAAGGAAGCACAAACTCTCTGAAGACAGGATAATGAAGTCTCTTGTCCAAATTCAACTGTCCACTTTGCACCGATTATCACCAGTTGTAATTTTGAAGGTTACTAAACTCGTAATTTCTCAAAGAAGTCAAGATAATGAGCATAGAACACTGCTTTCACTTTAAAGAGTGTCAAGGAACTGACCTTGTGACTGTGGTAGGGGGATAATTGTGGGTAAAAATCAGGAAAATTCTAGGAATACTCCCTAACACATTACCCACACAAGTCATAATATTGTATTTTTTTCAGATGGTTACATTTTTAATTAGTTATGGACAAAACCTCACCTTTTCCTTGGGTCCCTAGCATCTACGTTGTAGATCTGAAGCACTCATTTCTGCGTAAAAACCTCTGCAAACAATGTCTTTAAGTTGGTAGGTACTCACCTGAAACAAAATGTGAAAATATCTCCGTATTAATACAAACGTATAAAAATTATTGTAAATAATTCAAAATAGTTATATGAAAACCGAAACCAATACTTTACCAATCAATTATTATTACTTGGGATATTTTTAATAACAACATTTTATTGTATTTATTGTAAGCAAATTGAACAAATGCATATAAATATCATCAGAGGTAAATTGGTGTCCTTTGAAAAAGAGTTCAACAATTTTCAAATAAAAAGAGCAAAAAAGTAAATACAAGTGTTTTTGGTTTCCCTTGTATGCTGAAAAATGAATTAAAAAAAATAAGTAGGTATACATTAACATAAAACTGATAAAACTAATATTATTTCCAATAAAATTTTGATTTGAACCTAAGAATTTTTCTTCTAGTGGCACGGTGGTATCAAATATCGACAACCTCATTCATAAAAAACCTTCGGCCAAATTTGAAATAAATTAGTTTTGCGTGGTTTTATTAAGTCTTATTTGAAAAAGTTGAAAAAAGAATGGAAATAGAAAAAAAAGTTCGTGCTTACGACTCCTGTTTATTATCGTATAGAATTAACAATGCATATCAATCTGGACTTAACGTCCATTCTAAAAATGCACTTTGTTAATATGTCATTCGGGATAAGACCCGAAAGGGCGACAGTACTATTGATCTCTGTTGAGACATCTTAAATCTACATATAACTACCTACTCTAACGACATCTGTTGAGAGACATTGAAACTTCGTACATATTCACATGCTTTACACGCATCTGATAAACAACCATTAATGTCATCGGTTGTTCATCAGTGGTGTAAAATTTAAAACACATGTGTTACTAACGTAAGGAAGAAGCAGTTTCTGTTTTTTAAATAAATATTTGGTATGGATCCTTAATAATGTTTCTAGTCAATTTTGTGTCTTTTTCTACGGTATGTACATTAATGAATGACATAAAATCTGACCCATGGATTGAAGTAGATATCCATTTTATTTATCTGTGATAAAATTAGACTAATTATTAAAGTTTGCATACATGCATACATGTAATGTAAATGCAGATCTTTGGCATAGTAATTAGACAAAAAATAAATTTGTCGTTAGATTAGAAAAACTTCTGTGGTAGCGAACGACGCAGCTATTTTGACTCGCGGAATCATTCCTATGGCTCCTCGCACGTCAATATCAGTTCTCACAATATTTTCACCTAGTCACCGACAGCCGGTGGCGAATGAAATAAGAAGAACCGTTCTGTTCCGAATTGCCGACGACGGAACAGCTGGTAAATCGCGTAGTGACGCGTTCGCTCCCACCTGTCCTGCATCTACGAATACATATTTTGTAAATATAAATTATGGTACGGATGTGATTGTTATTTTCTTCTTGGTGTACCCTATCAGGTCCCCCCAACGTTGGCGATCACTCTGGAAAATGTCTCTCTATCTTGCACTGCCCAGAATAGCTCCTCCACACTTCTAATGCCGGTCCACTCTCGTACATTTCGCAGCCAAGACATTTGTCTCCTTCCAGGCCCTCGGCGACCCTCTATCTTGCCTTTCAATATTAATTGGAGCAAATGATACTTCTCCCCTCGAAGTATGTGACCCAGATGTGAAATATTCCTGACTTTTATCAATGTAAGCAGTTCTCTATCTGCTCTAGCCCGCCTGAGAATTTCTGTGTTGGTGATCATGTCGGTCCATGGGACCTTGAGCATTCTCCGGTGAAGCCACATTTCAAAAGCCTCTAACCTGTTCATGGTATTTACTTTCAAGGTCCATCCATGTCTCACATCCACATAGCAAGACCGACCACACATAACATTTTAACATTCTCTGCCTTAGTTGTTAATAATTGTTATAATTATAAGAGTACTTGTAAGAGTTTTTTGATTTATAAACAACCACGCATCTTAACCCCCCCCCCATACTTCTTTCGCAGTTCTTCGTTCAAGGTTTTGCTGCTTTCTCTACAATAAACTAGTCTGAGGGATGAAATAACTCAACTTCACAACGCAACGGCATTCAAGTTCCTGGCCAAAAACCAAATGGCTCTAGGATACGCAGAACTCGACTGTAATTAATATGCAGCAGGACATTAATGCCTGTTTATCTTTCCCCGTAGCCATCGGAGCAATTATTTTTAGTACTAGACCATAATAAATTAATTATATGAAATGAGGTAGGAAACAGTCTGGGCAATCAAATACAGGAAATACTTGTAATGTTCGATCAGACTTTAATTTTGTATCAAACTCGACTGGTTTGTGTTAGGTTAAGAAAAGACTATCGTTGTTAATACTTGCTTTTGCATTTCTTCTGTTTGCTAGATCTAGATTTCTGGATCTATATTGATCCTCTCTGTTTTCTTTTGTATTTATTGTACTAAATTTAAATGTATACATTTTTTATTATGATATATACAAAAAACTAATTTCATGCCTGTGAAAAAATATTGGTATTATTACTCGTATCATACGAAATAATGCGATCGAAATTTCATCTAATTTAGACTAAGGTAAATTTTGAAATTTGTCTGATTTCGGTCTACATTTAATCAGACAAAACCCTTTTCAATTATTTTCTTGATGAGTCATCTTCAGTTTTGAATCCTTCAAGGTTGAGTGGTAAGGATTTCGACTAGCAATCCTAAGGTCGTGAGTTCAAATTCCAAAGATAACATAGGTCCTGGGATTTTTTTCCTCAGGGCCTCCTGTGTGCATCTAATGTAAAAAACTATGTATATGTATATTCATTTTCTGTTCTTGTGATTTATGTAAAATATTGTGCCTATAGTAAAATCAAATAAAATAAAATAAATAAATCATATTTATTTTTCTGACAGAGTTTTCTAAGCTCCAGACAGCAAGATTCCTTGTTGTCTCCAGATAGCAAAGAATGTACCTTCCATGTTTCTTGAATCGGGTACCTGCTCTAATGGCAAAACTTGTTTCCTTTCCCAGATAAATCTCATCTATCCATCAATCCTTTACTTGAATTTCCTTATTTGGAATGATAAACCTAAAGATTTGACCTTAGCTGAATTGTCAAAGGTAAGTTTTTCAATACAAAAATTTAATTATATATTTATTTTTATCTGTTCTTGAACATATATTTTACAAATGATTACAGTGGTTTATGTAGTAGTACAAAAATGTTAATATTATTGGCATCCTTATGTAAAAAGGTTAGTTGTAGTATTTTAAGAACACCTCATCAGGAGAACCTGTGCTGAGGTGTTCGCATGATTAAGTGCTATTCTGTCAACATAAGTAAAAATACAGTATCCTCCTTAATATTGTCAAGTACCGTGGGTCGACCCATGGCGGCCGAACGTACTCGTGTATAGGAACATAAATTTAAGGTTAGTAGCACTTAAAAGTTATACGAATATTTATCTTCAAAAGCAGGTAGGTATATTTTTCTACGGACCACTGGTATATATAATATTGTGGTAATATTTCTGCCCCGAAACAGTTTTTTTTTAAAATATTTTTTAAATGTTGGGTTAGGTGTTAAAATGTTTTGAGTAAAGTGAATACCTTGTTTTTTGAACCAATCTCTGAAATATTTTTTGTGAATAATTGAAGATGTATTTGCAGTTAGTAGTTTTTTCAGTGTTATACGGGGCATGAAGTTTTGTAGTCTGATAGCGTAATCATTTTTTTTTAAATTTTTTTTTTTTAAACTTTTAATAAGAGGTTTCATCAATTTAATAGGACAACATTACTCACAATAATACATACAAACAGCTTTTTGAAACCAAGACAAACATCCATGGGTTTAGATATATGTGTGAGAACCGCACAAGAATCTCAGCTGCTCCCAACCTGGAACCAGTGAGATTACGGCGTTTCCAATTGGGGTATGTTCTGGACTAGATGTTTTGAAGATAGTAAGGAGGGAAAGGCGATGTGAAGATGAAGTTGAGAAGAACATGGCTATTCAGATCTGGTCACCAACCACGGCTAAAGCCATTTCGAGATCTTTCATAAGCAATGGATTCATGGATTATTTTAAAAACTAGTGAAGCTTACGAAAAATTTGAACAGTAAATGTGATTAAAATTAGAGATGCCACGAATGTTCGGCTAATATTCGGTATTCGGCCTATTCAGCTAATTTTTTTACTATTCGGTATTCAATACCGAATACCAAATTATGAAAAAAAAACGCATAATAAATATTACTTTGACGGCCGGCGTAGTCCAGCAGTAAGGCTCTTTACTCGCAACCCGAAGGTCGCGGGATCGAATCCAGGCGTGGCAAATAAATTTTATTTGATTAATTTGTGCTAATTCACAATTTATTCATTTAAAATAAAACTTCTCCTTTGTCTTACACAAGGGCGATACTGAGCGAATCTTCCACTCTGGAACGTACCGCAAAAAAACCATTTATTATTTTTTAATGAATGTATTATGAAATAACACAACTTAATCAAATAAAATTAATTGCGCACACCGGGATTTGAATCCGCCTCGAGAGAGCCTTACCCTTCGACCACTGAAGACGTCATTGGTTTAATTGGTTTTACACGATAGGGTAACCCAGAAACACAGCTTATCAATGTACAACTAGTGGGAACGATAATTACGTAGCCTGATCTAAAAATCAACAAGAAGTGCGTCATCTCGCCAGTCATAAATTACAATTATCAGTGATCTGACAGCCAATGTCCGAGTAAAGCAGTTTATGCACTTCTTAGTGCAGTTTTTTTTATTAGAAGTACATACTACCTGTTCAGAACTCACTCCCAGACTGACGTACGACAAGTTAACATGGTTATAACAGATTTCCGAGATTATTTTATTCCGAGATTTACTGATAAGATGTATATTATTGTATATGGTAGAGTATGCAGGTTATATTATTCTTGTAATATGGATGGTTTGCTCCCCTCTGTACGCGGAAGTATTGTAGCAGGCAAACGATAATATTAAAGCAAAATTTGTGAAAATGTTTAATAAAATACGACGCGTTTAAAATACAGCAAAAATCTCACTAGAAATGTCTTAAACCCTTTTCCTTCCCAGAACTCTCCTCTCCTTCCTTTTCCTAAAAAAAACACTCCACACAGCATCCCCAAAGATGACATAGGCCCTGAGGAAAATTATTTTCCTCAGCACCTCCTGTGTGGAGCTCATGTAAAAAAAAAAAAAACAGCATTTCAAGAAACACGAAACTTGCAAAATAACAGAAAAAACGTGTTTGTCATAATTTTTGGAGAATACTTTGCTTTTTTTTCTATCGAGGGAATTTTATGTAATGACCACTTTGGCGTGGAAAATGTAATAACAACATTCATATGTTTTTTTAGAAACTTAAAGTGTTCAAGAGAAATATGTTATAAAACGCTAGAAAATCGGAATGCCGCGGTTTAATAAGCGTAAGGTGGATGATGAACACTGACATCAACACGAAGTCCCAAACAATTTAGCGAGGTTAAGATTAAGCCTTAATGAACATTATATTATTAAACAATTAGATTTATAAAATAAACCTATTTTAGAAATGCTTCCCCCTACACCTACTCCTTTTTTCCTCTATTTCCCTCTCAGCGCCACCCCCCCTCCCCCCCCCCGGACCAACGAAAGAAGATCATCTCTCTCCCTCTACTATGTTTGATAATTTACTGTAATTGTGTATTATAGAGCCCGCAGATACTTTAATAGTTCACGACTGATAATATTACAAAAAAATATAATAATAATAAATAAAATGAAAATAATAACAATAAAAATAATAAATAATAATAATAATAATAATTGAGGGATCAGTAGGATTTATAGGTTCAATTAGGAATTCCATAGAGCCGAACCCTCTGATATGAAAATATCTGGAGTCGGTGAATTATTTTCCCATCTGGTCTCTGGTAGGTTGACATGTTGTTCTTGTATTGTTTTGTAATTATAATACTTATATAGTGCAATTGCATAACGTGTATTGACCAGATGATCATTTGGGAAGTGTGTGAAAGGGTTTAGTTTTTCCGGTGGGGAAAATTAAACCCGGACATTTAAATCTGGTGCGTAAATACCTTGACTTTGTACAGAAACCGGCAGTCCGTTTTATAAATTCTCCTATATTAATAAGCTGATTGCAATCTTTAAAGCACACGGGTCAGGTAGGTATACTGTCGTTGTACTACAATAGAAGATACTCCGAGGAACTAGCGTCATTGATCCCTTCGGCACCAGTGTATAGTTCAACGGCTTGGCTGTGGAACGATTTGCCGGCCTACGTATCCCTTCAAGACCCATGTACACTCTTTCCTTCTCTCAAAAAGATCATCAGAGAGCACCTTCAAAGATGAGGGAAATTACTTTCCTCATGGCCTCCTTTATGAAGTTGTAAAACAAATACTCACTGATAAAGCGTTTTGCAAAACCAAGCAATTAAAAAATATAAAAAAATACACATGTGTGTCTAACGCGTAGAATTAGAATCTAATTTGGGAGGCGGGAATGGGTACCGCCGCCCCGGGAACCGTTATTGGATAACCAACACCTCTGCCATAGGTCACGGTTCGCTAAGTTTGGTGATTTAGCAGGGGTGCCCGGGTTCATGGGGCGAGGTTTGTCTAGGTCTTGGAGGCGCATGACCAGGACACAAATTACAAACCAGGACAAAACAGACGGGATTGAGATCTACGATATCAGGCAAAAAAAGAAATGAGAAAGCGCGCGAGCTGATGGGCCAAATGGAATAGATATTTCCATTCAAATTCGTATTGAAGGTACTTTTGATTTTCTTCTTTATTCTGTGGTCTAACCACAATGTGATTGCAATTACTCGTAAAAGTTTAAAAATTATAGAATTCATTCGACTGGTCTAATATTTGAAAAAGTAAACTCGTAAATTGGTATTCTTCTAAAATAATATGAAATCTTTTAATTTACACTTATGAAATTTAAGACTTCGTATGTCTGAAAGCACCGTGTAACATTTAAATTATTTTGGAAAAAACTATCTTCTACTGAAATGGAAATATCACCTCAAAAATGTTTATTTTATTTACAAAAAAACGCGAGGTATTTCATCCCTCCCGTGTAAACGATCTTTCAGTAAATTAGATAACGTTTAAGATTTTCACAGCCAAAAGTATTTTCGTTATTTGTTTTTGGGGTTTTACGCCGTGTTGCGCTACCTCCTTCTTTAGTTTAACGTTTAACGTGTAACGTTTCAGACATCGTTGCAGTGTCCATCATCAGGGCAGATCCGGCAGATCCGGTAGATGTGTCGGATCTGCTGATGATGGACACTGCAATGTCCAAAACGTTGGCTAAAGAAGGAGGCAGCGCAACACGGCATAACACCCCAAAAACAAATAACGAAATTAAACGTAATTTTTTATGCTTTAAAAAGGAAGACAAATATTTCCGAGTTAGGAATAACTCGACGATATTTGAAAATCTCCTACTACCACCACAGTAAGCCGAAAATGTTGATTGAGTCGTGATGGAGGACTTAGCCAGCCGAAGAATCGAACACGCGACACTTGATGTGATTGACACTTGTCAAACGCGATGCTAACTCAGCCACTGACCGTTTATAATTTGTATTTTAATATCTTGTCTGCAGTGAGTACCAGTTGTAAAACAAGTCAGGTTGGTTCGTCTAAGAACACCACGATAACTAGAGGCAATTATTATTTAATGGGGTAATTGATAAATTGGACAAGCGAAGAAAAAATCCTACATTGCTTGACACAGATTCCTATATTGGATAACAGAAAATGAGACGGATTTTTTATCGTCTGGTAGATAAATTTTGGATAGTTTTATCGAACACCAGTAGACAAACCTGTCTTAGGAACAAGATATTTTTCAGTGAATCTGCATTTGCCGGAACAGACTTTGACTAGCGAGGCGAGTAAAAGAAGACATGAAACTAAAAAAAACTGAAACTGAACTGTAACATGCGCAAAGAAAATCTTTATTGCAACAAGTAAGGTTTAATATTTTGTACATCGATAGTGAGATAAAAATGTCTCAAACCATTAAAGCACTAAAGTATATTATATTGATGCACTAAAATTGCATGAATTGTTTTTAATTGAAAATTTACAGGAGTGATATATTTTATGGTGAATATTATTAAATAAACGAGGCGGAGGCAGGTATTCAATTTTGTAGTCGGGTATGGATACCGCCGCTCCGGTAATCATTTATTAGATAATTAACAGCCTTGTCGTAGGTCATCCCAAGTGGTTCGCTACTTTTGGTGACACAGCCGGGGTGCTAGGTTTTTTTTTTATTATTTATCTACAAAAAGTATGTTATTGGGTTTTTCGATACGTCTCACTAGGATATACCCGTTTCGTGTTCGTGGGGTGAGGTTTGTCTATGTCTGGTTGAAGGAGAACTAATCTAGAACTCTCCAACTCTCATCACAGTGGGCGGGATGGATTCATAAATCCGTCACTCCTGGATACATTGACCCACTCCTCATACCCTTTTCCTTCCCAGAACTTCCTCTCTTTCCTTTTTCTAAAAAGATCTTCACACAGCAACCCCAAAATTGTCATAGGCCTCGAGGGATTTTTGTCTTCGGGGTCTCTTGTGTGGAGCTAATGTAATAAATGGAGTGTCTGTGCATGTGCATTGTCGCGGGCGGTCTAGATGATCGCGGCATAGATTAGGTTTTAATAAAAATGTACAGTTTTTTTCCGAGACTGGTGAAATTTTGTACACTTGACCTTCAAACCAAGAAGAGGGCCATGAAATTTTTAAAAACTCTGCGCTTAGCCCGGGTAACGCAAGGGAATTAATCTAGTGTAATAAACTCATCCACAAAACAACTTTTATTAAAGCATGCAGACGATGGTTCTTATAACATGCACACACTAAAAAAGAACACAACACCGTGAGAAAAAATTATTAAATCAAGCCAAAATTTTATTTCGATCACGTTCATTTAAACCAGATCAAGTATAAAATTCGGTTCTAATCAAGCCATTAATTATTATTTTAAGTAACTTTAATTATTAAACGAGTTTTTTGCTGATGCAACCTATTATCAAAACGTAGACACTCCTTCCCTGATAAAACTAAGCTCAAAAAGCGATCAATTCATCTGTATATGGAAGTGAACTTGTCAATTAATATTAAGTGCCTACGGATAAAACTGGCGCTTGTGATTATTATCGTACGGCCAAATCTTTGCAGTTTCAATTTTCGGTGTATGCATATCCCGCCTTTTAATAAAGGATAAGCTCTGTATTTAAAAAAATATCTATTATATTGTTAGAACAAGGAATTATATGTTCGGTTTTGTATCTAGTTGTGAAGTACACAACTATTGAATTTTTTAAAAGATATAATATAGATTTCAAGGTTTCTTCTTGAAAAAAAGCTGCAACATAAAATTATTTTATTTATAAACAAGGTAGAAAATTCAATGAAGAGGGAAAAGTTTCATTTATATAAATATCAGTAAAAAAATAAAGCCTTCTATTTTTTTCTACTTAAATAAAGTGGGTAAAATGAAAAAAAATATTTTGGCGCTATTCCACAAACCTTCTTCTATAATCTATTGCAATGGTAACTTTCTGCGTCTACAAGTGGCAGCACTGCAGTGGCTAGCAAAATGGCCGACATCGATATTCGTATTCGACAGCATTCGGTGGTTGAATTCTTGAATGCAGAAGGTGAAACGCCCGTTCGCATTAATGAAAGTGTACGGCGATGCAACTGTATAAAAATTGTGAATGAGGATGAAACATGGGTTCATTTTTTTTTAAACTGAATCAAAGAGGCAGTCAATGGAATGGCATCACACAACTCATCGAAGATGAAATAATCGAAAATGTGCTGTCAGCAAGGAAGGTTATGGTGACAGTGTTTTGGGATGCAGATGGTTTGATTATTGTTGATTTTTTTGGGGCAGTGATGTACAATAAATCCTGTCCAGTACGTCACAACCCTTCAAAAGCTTAAATCACGTCTTTCGCCCAAAAAAAGCTAGGGCGGATGTTTTTCATTAACACGCCATTTATTATTTGATTTAGTTATTCATCACAAGAGTCAACAAAATGGGATTGAGAAATCATCCATTTCTTAGAATTAGAAAAGCATAAAAAAGTGCAATAATTTTTAAGAACCGATCACTATCTTTTATTAATGTTCTTCCCGTGCATTAAGAAAAAAAAAACTTGATTAATCTTTTTAGTTAATGGCTTTTTCTACTTGCTTGCACTTATTTAGAATTTATGTTTCCTCTGCGTTAACTTATTTATGCCGTTAACACCCCTAATTGAATAATTTAATTAAATCTAAAATAAAATTCAGACTGTATCTATTCAATTTTTCACGTTCGATATTTTTTTATTTTTCTAAAATGGAATTGATTGTTATTCAGTAAAGTGATAATGTAGGTGGGTACCAACATTAATAAATAAATATTTCCATAATTAATGCGTGTTTATTTTGTGTAAATTTTTGACAGTTGATTTTTCAAGTTTACTAACAAAGTAATTTCAATCAAGGAAGTAATTTTAATCATGGCCTACGTGAAAAGTCTTTTTAAGGAAAATAGTGTGAAGAGTGGGTAGAAATCTGGGGATCAGGATAATCAGGAGTGACGGATGTATATATACGCCCCTCAACCAAGGCAATGGATCGAGAGAGTTCAGCTAAAACCTCCCTCAACCAATCTCTCTCGATCCGGCACACCGCACAGCGGATGAGCAGGCGCACCCGCTCCAAGACACTGGCAAACCTCACCCCTTAAAACTGGGCACCCCTGCTAAGTCACCAAATGTAGCAAACCACTTGGGGTGACCCATGGCAGAGGTTTTGGTTATTCATTAAATATTTACCAGAGCGGTGGTAACCACACCCACCGCCCAAATGAAAGTAATATAAAGAAAATTGACAATGTTTGATTTTGAAACTTTCAGCTTCAAAAATCCAACAGTAATAATATCCCGTGATTTTTTTGGTCTGCGCTAGAACAGACATAAAAATAATTAAATTAAATTGTAAAATTATAATTAGTGAATCCAAACTAAACTTACAGGTGGGTACTATCATAATTGTATATGCATTTTATTAATTGCTCTGACCATAAATAATATTTTTTTTATAAACCATCAATTTCTAAGATTTATACGTTCGACATCTTATGTGCAATTATTTTAACTTATTTGATTTGATAAAAAAATATATATTGGTTCTTACAGGAAATCTGTTCTCGAAACTTCAATATCTCGTATTAAAACAACTAGATCATTAGAGCAGAAACGTGCTTTATTACGCGATTTTTTTACCTTGTGCGATATTTATACCGCACACATCGGTCCAGTTATTATTCCGGTTTCATCCTGGTTTTGATCAAAGTATTATAAATTGGTGTTCAGCGATTGAGTCGCACATGTTCCGCTACAAAATATGGCCAAATATTTGCATTGCTTTAAAGCACAGAGCTGCAAAGTTAGCATAAGAAGTTATGTTGCCCACAACCTACGCCAAAAAATGATGCCAGTACTTTTTTTATTATTACGATAATTATTACAAACTAGTAGTTAAAAACGCGCTCCGCAGGTTTTTGCTGCTGGGCCCTGCGGGCCGCTTTTACTTGGGCTTCGCCCAGTTTGAGTGTAGGTAACCATTTTATAAATCAGATAAGAACTGGTTCCAAAAATAGCCAGTTCCTCGGATCCACTGTGAACTGTGATCTGAGACTGAGTGACGGGATCCAGTGACTGAGTGAGACTGGATCCAGTGACTGAGTGAGACGGGATCCAGTGACTGAGTGACTCGGATTCACTGTGAACTGTGATCTGAGACTGAGTGACAGCTGGTCGCATAGTTAAAGTAACCGTGACAGGCAATGCCGCCATATGTAATCTCTCCATATCCGGAAAGATACTTAAATTCTATATGTCCGTAGTGCTTATACCTAGGGAAGAAACGTACACATGCGAGCTGCTGACTGAAGTAGCGTCATCTTGTGTCGAATTCTTTAATTCGAAACCGAATTAAAACAATAGCTTTGTGTTAAATTCCACGTACACAGATGTAATTTGTGGCGCGGCGCGTATGGGTGGCATCCGACATGCACTCGTAGCTGGGTTCTGAAATTTAACCGCGCAGACGCAAGCCTATTAATATTGTTTGATGATACATAAAACTATTTATTTAAACCGAAATATTACGGTAAATTTTACATTGAAGGTGTGTATTGGAAAGGATTTTTTTAATAAATTTTGTTTATTAACATATCTAAATTTTTTAAGTACGTGAACTTAGACAAACAACTATCACAAAATGTTAAATTAAACTTTTAATTAATGACATTCTTCTGCTTAAGTCTGTTCCTCATTACTGAGGATCGTGACCCCTTCTCCAATTTCCTCTCGGTTCTGCGCTGAGTGGAGAGCCAAGGACACCGACGTATCGGACGTCAGTGATTCTTGGTCATTCCAGTGCATTGATGACCTCCATCTGCTTCTTCTACCTTCCATTCTGACAGTGTCTATGAGTTTCTCCAAGTTCGAATCCTCAGTTCAGCGAGCAATGTGTCCAAAGTATCTTAAAATGCTTTATCCACCGGAGCGACAGCGTAATTTAAAACTTTTTCCTTCGATTGCTCGAGATTTTTTGGTGACACATTTTGAATATTTTCCGCCTGCATTAAAAAATCGTACTACTGAATATAGTATCTATATAGTTCTATATAGCCAATGAATTCACATATCTTTTGTCGATTATCACATATTAGTACGATTTATAATTTTTTTTTATAAAATCGTAAACATCCACTGATTACTTACAAATAAGGGAAAATTTACCAAAATTGACAGCAAAGCAATTCAAGGTATTTTAAATAGTGCCATATTGTGACAAAAAGCACTCCATTGGTTATAGACAGACAGTTGAAAGCCTATTGTGGACGCCTAGCTCTTCTACAATGGAAACATTTATGCGTATGGCTGTCCATGTAATCTTAAACATTTTTTCCAGAACAATATATCCAGGGCGTCTATCCCATTTCTTTCGCTGGCTTTAAGTGTCCATGTTTCCAAACCGTACAAAAATACGGAAAAAATCAACGCCCGGATGAGTTGGTGGTGTTCGTTGTGCCTCTGTCACTCGTTTTTTTTGTATTTACGGCGTCTTTTGTGATGCAAATTCTTCTTTTCACTTCTGTTTTACAACCTTATTCCATTTATAAACAAGTCGTTCATCGTTTCTAAGTCTGTGCAAGTATTATTTGTTCTTACAACTGTGTTTGCCCTGTCGATCGCCATTAGTTTTGTTTTGGTCTTGTTGACCAGTGGACCAAGATTACGACTTTTTTCTTCTGTTTTAGCAAGGAGGTGGTTCATTTCTTCTTCAGAAGAGATACAGACGTATAGATACAGATACTACATAAGCATAAAATTGCTCTCATGTTACTTGTATATCCATTCAAAATGCATTCCGCATCAATGACCTGTGATAGATCACAACTACGAAAACTTTTACCCTTCCTTATATTCTTCTCTCGGCTTTCATCTTTGGGTGCTGTAAATCCTTGAATTTTCATTTGATTTAAAGCGTAACAAACCAGATTTAGTGCTTTGTTAAACACATTGCCCTGTAGACTCCTAAACACACCTTAATTTATGCCAAACGACATGAATCATCATTTTTTCATCTCTCCTTAGAAGCCGACAAGAAAAGAACATACACCCATCTGCTTACAGGAAACCAGTTGGTTAGAATGGGAGTTCCAAAACTTTATATCAACGCTACTGTTTTTGAAGAACTACAATAAGTATGTGAAGTAAGACACAGAGCTGACCGTAAACTAGGACATCCCATTCATGGGAATGTTATGAGGCTGAAGGACGACAGAGGAAAGATGAACGTTGGGAGATACCTGCCTAATTAGATCTTGTCACTGAACAGGACATTAAACAACAATAGATTTTTGAACTACGAGGTCGATGATTGTTTGAGTGTTTTCCAGTTTTTTTCAGAACCCCTCTCCTAAATCAGCTTGCCAACCACATATTGGCAACCTTTGAACAAGCAGATCGGCTAACGAACCAGTCTCAACAAAAAATAAAGCAACACGCCGAGAGCAAAAATCTATTAAAGCATTAAATCAACCAATATAAATTATGTGTTTTTCAAAGAACAACTGAATAGTTTTAATTAAATATTTGCAATCTTAAAATTAATTTTAAATTGGACAGCAACGGTGTTAAGTTTTTACCGTACAATATGCAAGGATACACGGACCGAATGCACAATCTGTGCAAACAATAATCACAAACAGTTTAATTTCAATTACTTTTTATAATTTAATTATTTTTCTCGTTTATCGCAGAAGGTTCACTCCTGGGTGATCTCAGTAAACATTAATTGATATTTAATAATATAATTTAATCTGACAATCACATTATATTAAATGATTGCAAACACTTTATAGTTCAGATTAAAATTTCGTGATTCTTTTTGTAAGATTCATCGACCTATCTCACGTGATTTAAAAGATGTTATAACGTTTAGTGAAAATGTTATGATTTTTTTTAGCAATTTTAATAACAAACCTTTATTCTTAATATATGCAGTCAAATATTATATTATATCTATGAGTCATTATTAAAACTGTACTTTTAAATGCTTTAGCGTGGTCTTCAAACTCACCTTTGTACATAAAATCGCTTTTGTTAAGCGCTCTAATAAGTAATGTGTAAATGCTAAATATTGGTTAGACAGGCAAAATATGAATAATACCTACACAACAGAGATTTAAAAAACACGAACAAGTGGTTCGCTGCGTTTGGTGACTTATCAGAGATGCCCGAGTTCATGGGGGTGACCGAGTTCATCGGGAGAGACTGGTTGAGGGAGTCCATTTGGCCTCACAGTTAGTCAACCCAATACCTTTTTCCTTACTAGAACTTTCCAGAACCTCCTCTAATTCATTTCCTTTAAAAACCTTGGCCCTGAGGGAAATTATTTTCTGCAGGGTTTCCTTTGTGGAGCTTTTGTAAAAAAGTACTCATGCAATATATGGCTTATTAGATAGAATAAATCTGAATAGCTGGAAATATTACATATATATTTTTTGTATCCCGATTTTTGTGTTAAATCGCTTTTAAGGGCGCTGAATAAAGCTAAACACTGAATTAAACATTTAGTTATATTAAAGAGAGTTGGATGGCGGATTTAACGAAGTGTGTATACTCGTGGAGGAGGTAGAAAGTGATTGATAACTATGCTATCGACTAACAAATCTTCCAACACCGCGTGGAAAAAAATAGGGCGTTTAAACCACTGAATTATTGCAGAAAGTTGAAATCATTGTTTACTTATTTATGATCAAAATATTCATCAAACTGCTTTTTTAAAATGCTAATAATTTAGTAAAATGTAGAATATCGAGACCAAAGATGTATTAATTAATGAATAGTTTAAGTCTAACGTATATCCAATACACACTACCCATGATTATATTTCACGCTCGACGACGTCTGATAATGATAAACTGCTTTCAAAATTATAAAATATTGGACGAAGGCGATAATAATTTGGCATTTAAAAGAAAAAGCTCCGGTCTGTGAAACACAAAAAATCTGCAATTATGTGAGATTTTCTTGTACTTCTAAAAAACTAAGAATTATGTCTTTTGTAATTTTTTTTTGTCCCTGTTAATTTATCTTTGAGATGCGGCTGGCATCAAATTCATAAACCTTCAAATTTAAATGTGCACATTTTACTAAAAAGATACAAACAGGTTTTTTGATAATTATAAACTTTGAACATGACATTTTCTGTATCAAGTTACGAATACTTTATTTGCAAATCTAAATTACTTTTTAAATATCATTCTTTTGTTAGCTTCTATATAAATTATGGCAACTGTCTCACCTCTTCAAAAATAATAAATTAACATACAAATAATGTACGGATGAGCGTAATAAAATACGTTATTTGATCTTGAATTGAGATTATGTTGGTTCCTATCGGAATGTCATCTGTCCAGTTTTTTTTTTTAGATTTGCTCCGCACAGGAGGCCCTGAGGAAAACAATTTCCCTTAGGTCCTATATTAGGGTATGCTGGGTGGAGGGTCTTTTTAAAGAAAGGAGAAAGGGAAAGTGCTGGTGTAGAAAATGTATGAGAGGTGAGTAGCAATCTGTGGGTCATTGTGGCCAGGAGTGACGGATGTATGAATCCATCTCTCCCACTGCGCTGCGAGACAATGGGTCGAGAGAGTCCGGTTGGAGAGGTAAAAAGGTCTTCCTCAACCAGTCTCTCCCGATCTGGCCTACCAAGCCGGTGGGCAAGCGCATCCGCCGCCAAGATTTAGACCTAGACAAACCTCACCCAATGAATCCGGGCATTCCTACTAGGTCACCAAAAGTAGCGAACTACTTAGGGATGACCTATGGCAGGGGTGTTGGTTAATACCTTTTCCTAACCATAATGACTGGCTGGTAACTATTTAAATAATGGACCATATTATTGCTAGAAGAGTGTGAATTTCGAGTGTTTTTTGGCATAGACCGAGAAGAAAGATTCAAACACTTATAGAAGAAAGTTCTTGGTATTTTCGAAGTACATAATTTTGTTTTTTAGAACTCATTATTTTGTTTTTCCGATAATTACATCGAGGTATCGCGGTGGAATTAACTTTATTGTGTTGTGTGCTCCTTTGCAGGGTTGCTTTGGTGCTCAGGGACTGGCCATCCTTTTTCCTTTCCATACCTTATTCTATCCTACAACTATCACCCAATTTCATCAAACACCACTTTTTCAAATTTATTATTTTTATTTATTTTATTTACTTAATATTATTGTTGTTTAATAATTAAATAGTTAATTATAAACAAGTTCTGCTGTATAGTTATTATTACACGTGAGAGATATTTCGCCTTCTGAAGGCATTATCAAACATTAATAATTTCAGTAATTTTACTCAGAAATGAGTCATCGTAAATATCTATCTAGATATAGTAAAAGTACATTGTCTGCAAGTGGCATGACCACATTTTGATAAAGCTTTCAGAAGGAGAAACAGCTGTTGAACTTGTTTAGAACTTGTTTATAATAAACTATTTTTATAGATTAAATAATAATATAATTAAATATATAAAAGAAATAAAAATAAAAATGGAGTTCTACAAAATAAAATTGACAACAATAATAATCACTACTTTTACGTTATTTATTTTTGGGGTGTAATGCCGTGTTGCGCTACCTCCTATTTAGCCAACGTTTCGGACATCGTTGCAGTGTCCATCATCAGGGCAGATCCGGCAAAACACCCCCAAAACAAATAACGAAAATGCTTTTGGCCGTGAAAATCTTAAAACGTATCAAACACTGGGTACTTTGTTTAAATTGTTTAATTCGTATGCAGTTTCAGTTAAAACAATAACTTAACTCCCAAAAATATTCTGTATAATCGAAAACAAAACGCTTACCTACCTTAAATAATTATGTAAAAGAAAAAACATCTATTGGTTCGTTGTGTTCATGATTATTTTATGTATCAATATGTTTCTTATCTATTAAAATGTTTCATATTGATGAGCACACATTTGAAAAGTGAATTTTATACAAACAAAATTAAACAGAAACGTTTACTCCGTGGATTTCCCAAGAGGTTAAAAACCAGCTACGAGTGTGTTATGAATTCACTCTCATTGACTTCTGAATTCCTGGCTACCGGCTTGTCAATCAAACATCTCGTAATGGTGATTTATGTGTCCAGAGATGTTTATTTTGGAATCCACTCGACATTGTTGGACTTGTGATAGACAGCTTAATACAATGCGTAGTCAACTGACAATACACGCAAATCACAGGGAGGAAAACGTAAATAACAAGATGTTTAAAACGTAATAATTAGGTATAAATGGCGTCGTTATTGAAGTAAATTTAATATTTATGTCGAGCCATGCAACTCAGTTTCGGAGAACCTTCGAAAATCCTAAATACGCGTGCTGGAGAAACCAACACCTAGGTCATGCATGCCCAATTGAAGATATTTAAAGATAAAAATAGAAAAAGTCGTTCTTTTAAATTTGTCACATTTATGTCATATTTTGTGAAATTAGAACTATCTTATTATTAGATCTCACTCAGACTCTCTATGGGGTTTTTGATTTATTGCTTGAAAAGTGCCTGGCGTATGGTCGCATTATGTAAGCGTTTTCAGTAAGATTAAGAAAGGGATGTTTAAATGGTTTCCACACCTAGAGCGAATGAAAGCTGAAAAGCGTGTAAGGAGAATCTTTGACGCGAACGTGAATGGTAGATGAAATCGGGGACGCCCGAGGAAGGCCCAATCAAGTCAAACAAATACCTACTTTTTTATTTATTTTTTATTTAGTAACTATACAATATTTTTTACATTTTTATATGAAACATGTTAGTTAGATGTATATATAAAATATATTCGTAGTCCTCATCACTAGGAGATCCTGTGCTGAGGGGGACTATGCTTTGGATAAGTTATTCAGCGACTTCTATGGTTTAACTATTGATTGGATAAGGTTTTCCAGAAACTTCTATGATGTTTTAAGTACACTAGTAAGTTCATTTTCCGATAGATTCTTCAGCCAACATTTAATGTCCTTAATGTAGCTATTTTTTATTTTTATTTGTTTGATACTAAGTGGGAGTTTGTTATATAACTTTACTGCTAAAAATGCAGAACTTCTTTGACCAAATGAAGAGTTACACTTTGGTATATTAAGTATGTCTGTTTGTTTGGCTCTGGTTTTATGAGCGTGTGAGGTGTCTGCCTCTGAATCATTTTTGTGGTGATGTACTAGAATGTTTTTGGCATAGATTTTCTGTATGCTTGGAACATCAAACTGTTTAAAAATTTCTGTTGTTGACGTCCTTATGGGGACCTTTAGAATGGTCTTTATAATGCAATTCTGAGTTACCCTAAGTTGTTTTAAGTGATTAGATGCTGCTGAGCCCATCCTATTACTCCATATTCCAATCGAGAGTGGCATAAAGCATAATATACTCTCTTTAGATCCCTCATCGACAAGATGTTTCTTAATTTTTTGAAGAAGTAGATGAGTTTTGTTAGCTTTTTTGAGGTAAGATCAATGTGTGAATTCCACTGTAGATTTTCATCAATTTCAATCCCAAGATATTTAATACTTTTGGTTTGGGTTATAGACGGGCAGGAACATTGTGGAAAAGTATTTTGACATTCATGTAATTTGAGGGTATGCACATTCATTGGTTGTCCTCTTTACTAGATTCGGGTCATGACAGGAGTCATATTAACTAGTCAAGAGTATATTACATTAGACGAAGCTCATCCTATCTGCCTACCCCTGCAATAAACTGTGTGTTGCTTAGTCAACCAGACTAGTATTATCTTTCCTCTGTTACTACTATGTTACCACTACTATGCAGTGTGGTTGATGATTGTTGATAAGCCAATTAGGACAATATTACTATAATATGCCGCTAATAACAAAATGTACTTTGTAAATGTACTCACTAATCCACAGAGACGGAGGATGTGCAGCGGATGTCATCCATAGAATAGGTGTGGGATGGATTAAATTTAGATCCGTAACAGGAATATTGTGTGACTCCAAAATGCCTATAAAACTGAAAGGAAAGATATACCAGACTATTGTAAGACCCGCAATAATGTATGGCTCCGAATGCTGGACTATGTACAACTCCTACACTAGGCAACTTGAAACAGCAGAAATGTGAATGCTTAGATGGTCGGCAGGAGTATCACTAAAAGATAAGATCAAAAGTTCACGCATTCGTGGTAGCCTGGGTGTCACAGACATAAATAGTAAGCTGGAAGAACGACAGTTGAGATGGTATGGACACATAAGACGGAGACCATCAGACCACACAGTGAGGCAGGCAATGTCTATGGAGCTTCACCGACAGTCATCCAGAGGAAGACCGAAGAACTCCAAAATTGTTCAGAGAAACGGCCTGGATGTAGGCGATACCCAGAACAGAAGATATTACAACCTGAGAACGAGAAGAGCCGACCCCAACAGCCTACCTAGGCAATGAGTTGGGACAGCGCATGGAAGAAGAAGAATAACGAAATGTACTTTATAGATGCAGACATTTTGGACACGTTGCTCGCCAAACTGAGAACTCCAACTTGAAGAAACTCGTAGTCAATGGCAAAATGGAAGGCAGAAAAAACAGATGGAGGTCACCAATGCGCCGGAGTGACCAAATATCACTGCATCCGGTACGTCGATGTCAGCAGCCCTCCAATTAGCGCAGAACCGCAAGGAGTGGAAGAGCCTTGTTCACCATGGAAATTGTAGTCGGGGCCACGATCTTCAGCAATTACGAACCGACTTAAGAAGAAATTAAAAAAATATGCACAAAAAAAATCAAAAACATTTAAACGTTGAAATTATTGCTTAAATTATAATAATTTTATCATCTTCCTAATCATAGTTATCAGCGGCACTTATCATTAAGAACCAGAAAATAAAGCAGGTTTGCATTCCTTCCCGAATTGTCAGTTTTCTGTATAAACCGCCTGCTTTCAGTAAGCCGCCTTGCTTTTAATAATTGCAATTAATTTTCATGTTCCTGCTCACGATTCTGCTCGCCTGGTATTTTAATATTCTGCCGAAGTGTCAGGCGGGCAGGAAAAGCGAGAGGTAATGGCAGATGGTAGTGATTTCTTATGTTTTAATTTCATTACTTGCGTTTATCTAAGCTTCGAGATGTAATTCTAGAAAATTTATAACATTTTGCCATTGCATTCCTTGATGATCATGCAACAAGCATCACAACATAATTTTTAAATAATAAATAATAATGCTACTAAAATAGATGCTTATACGTTTAGAGTAATTCAGTCTAACTTTGGTGTTAAAATCGATAACCAACTACGTAATACTGCCCTATTTGGAAAAAAAAATACAATATTGAATAAAATGGTTCGGCGCTTGGCTGAACCCCTGTTGAGGGTTCTAGTAAGTAATCCTCATATGGTAAAATAGATGGCTAATACAACCAGTTATGTCTCATCGACAGTTGTTGTGCTTTGTTTATTTTGATTGTGTTGGATCTTTTTGCTTGTATTTTTATAAATACGATATCTATCTTCAATCTTCCCTCTTTTTATTTATTACAAATACTTTGCAGTTGTAAACCAGATTGTGCGAGATTTGAAAAATTTATTGAACTGGAAAAAATAAGCAAGGGTCCTCATTCTTAGGTTGTTACATATTTTTCAATTATTAAACAAGAATCAAGATTATCAAAAATTTTATGACACCAGTGCGAAACCGGTTTGTAAAACTATCATTTTTTAACACCGTCAAGGCAAAGAGCTCGAAATTCTTTTCAGTCAAATTTGTTTTTTCCTGTCATATTTTTTCTACTCACCTTTATTGTATAAACTGCTCCAATATATGAATATTATAATTAAAAATATATAAAATTTCTTATTACGTATGTAGGTACTTCATCATGATAAGCTTCTTAGAACAGGCACTGCCAACTTGGATACTAATGTTGACTGGGTCCAAATGTATTCACGCCTGTATGTTGCTTATGATCGCCGCTTCGGGAACCATTTATTGGATAGCCAACACCCCTGCCATAGATCAACCCAAGTGGTTCGCTACGTTTGGTGACTTAGCAGAGGTACCCGGGTTCATAGGGTGAGGTTTGCCCGGGTCTTGGCGGTGGATGCATCTGACTCCATCAACTGTATACCCGGCCGGATCGGGAGGTCTCTCTCGGAACATCGTCTTGCACCGCAGTGGGCGGGATGGATTTATAAGTCCGTCACTCCTAAACACACCGACCCCTCACACTTTTTGACTTTCCAGAACTTCCTATACTTTGTTTCCTCAAAATAACCTTCACACAGATCACCAAAGGTGTGTTATTTTCCTCAAGGCCCTTAGTTTGGAGCTAATTTAAAAAAAAAAATACATTATCGGTCCTATTTCAATAACTTTTAATTTTCTGTATCAAATGTACCTACACCTATTAATAATTAAATAAATATATTGAAAAAATTGCGAAACCGGTTCAATAACTCTAGCATTTTTTTACAAGTGAAAAACAAATTATCGATAAAATTCTACAAATTTAACCAACCATTTAATAAAGTTTATGTTTTACGTAAACTTTACGATGTAGGTTGATTATTGATATTTTTGAAAACATTGCGAAATCAGTCAATAAAACTTATGTTGTTTTCAATGTAAAATTTTATTAAATATACTTTCAAATTCAACCTCTCACAAGTGCTGCTTTTACGTAACTGCGCCTTTAAAGTGATCCATCAAAAATTGAGCTGTATAAATTAATTCTATATTATTTTACGTTTGGAAACATTTAAATGGGTTTATTTCAACCGGCGGGGGGTCTGCCATGTCAGTATAACCTTCAACCCAGGCTTAGAAGAGATAATATGCTAAAACAGCCCTGGCGCAGTTTCAACGACAGGTTTCTAATGAGGAATATTCTCTCGAGATCTGTTTATACGAAGTTCAACACGAACCAGAACTAGATTTAGGCTTGTGATAGTACGTATATCAACAAATAAACAGTAATAAATTTAAATAATTCTTAAACTCTTCTCAACGTAATTTATTCGTCTAGCCTTGGATACAATAAAAAAATACGCAGGTTTTAACGCACACAATTTTTATAGCAGGTAGATTATTGGTTAGGTTTAATTCTTTTTTTCATTTTAGTTATCCTATTGTAAATGTTTTTATAGAGTGCATAAAGGACCCGTAAAAATCACAGGAAAGTCTGAATTCTCGACAAGTCAATTAAAAGTTTGTAAAATTAATAAAATGTTTTTCTGTCAAAACTATTACAGTTAGAATAGAACCGTTAAAAATCACACAATTGTCTCGAATTCATGCTCTTGGGAAATCGCTTTCGATTTTTTAAATTATAAAATATTATATCACATCGACCACCACCAACCCAAAATCAAATTATGTAATCATCAAAGTAATAAATAAAAATTTGAAATATATCAAATTTTTATTTATTACTTTGATGTTTATAGTTTTTGGGGTGTTATGCCGTGTTGCGCTACCTCCTTCTTCTTTTGGCAGTGAAAATCTTAAAACTTATCTATATCTCTACATATTACAAATTAAAGTCCTCCACCGCGTCTGTCTGTCTGTTCGCGATAAACTCAAAAACAACTTGACGGATTTTAATGCGATTTTCACCAATAGAAAGAGTGATTCACGATGAAGGTTTAGGTATATAATTTGTCGATATTTTGTGTAAATTGGTCGAAATACATCATTAAAGAGATTGTCTGCATGTGGTGGACGAGCGGGCTGGCAAGCGGGCTGTGACGGTTTTGATTTGTATGCAAATTAACAGATGGCGGTGTGAGTTAGCCACAGCAACGCGTGGCCGGGTCAGCTAGAATACATATATATTGTAGATATGTAACTACGTACTTTGTCGCTTATATGAATTATTCACAAAACTAATTTTGAAAATGACGTTTAATTTAAAATCAAATTTGAGTTCATTGAAGTTGCCTGAATTCAACACTTTGCGGCCTCCGTGTTCGAAGGGCAAGGCTCTCGACTAGTGATCTGAAGGTCACGGGTTCAAATCCCAGCGTGCGCACATAAATATTTGTTCAATTTAATTATTTAAAATAACATAAAGTGTATATGCGGCACGTTACAGAATGAAAGATACTCTCTGAATCGCCTTGGTGTAAGACCACCATTCAGAATTGAAACTTGAAATGGCTTTAGCGGTGTTTGGTGACTTGATCTGAATAGCCTATAAAGTGGGGGGCTACTTACCTTCAGCCTGACAACATACCCCAATTGGGGATGCCATTGTGTTACTAGCTGTGACGTGAGCAGTTGGGACTCTTGTGAGGTATTCACATTAAAAAAAAGCGCCAACGACCTAAATAAGTAAATTATGATAGGTAGGTACTTTATCCCTTGTCTGAATTGTTCAAACAAACAGTTCCATTTTGAAAATTACACTAATTTTCAAAGCTAATATGAGTTCACTGAACCGGATTTGACGCACAATTAACTAATGCACATCACAGACATTAGAAATAAGTATGTTCGATAACGATGTGAAAGGAATACTTATAAATGGAAAATGAGTTCTTTATTTCAAATTACAACGTTTTAGCACATCATCTCTTTCTGAAATGTTTTTTTTCATGGGACGTAAACAAAATTAAATATTTTAATTACGATTAAATTTGTATTTATAGTAAATTTTAATTAAATCAGCTATTTAAATAAATTTTATTCAAATAGCTTACAAATAAACTGTTAAAAAAAATCATGTCATCACATTGGAAAAGCATAATGTTTTTATTTATGTAAAATTAATTCATTTATTGCTAAATTTGCGTTGGATGAAAATATAAAGAATATTAAAATATATATATTTTTTTTTAAAGTTTCTTTATTCTTTGAATTGTTCATTACATGAATTGGGGATTTTTCGACCACCATACTAGGCACATGCCTGTGTTGTGGTGGTCGATTTTCATATACAGTATATTAAAAGATGCAATATAAAGAAATGTGCGAGAATATAAAAAATGAAATAAAAATATATAAATATACATATTATGTATAATAATATTAAAGAAATTTAAAGAAAACAAATGAATATAAAATAATGTAAATAACTAAAGAGTATGGAAACAATAAATTACTATAGAGTATAAAAGGGTATAAAAGAATATAGTAGAATATAAAAATAATATGAAAAGTATAGAACATAGAAGGCAATACACGAAAGAATATAAAAATGATATAATTATAAAATATATAAAGTCGAAGTAAGTACTTTGTAGAGTATGCAAATAAGAAATGATAACGATTTTAATGAAGATCTGTGTGTACGTGGTTATATTGGTAGGTACATTATTTCAAACCAATTTTTGTACAAATAAATTTTGGAATAAATTTATGTTTCGAGTCCGGCGAATTACACTGGTCACTAGAGTAAATTATTATTGTTACAGTGATTTTCTGGTGGCACTGGGCTCTGAGTACATAAACATATAGATATAGGCAAACGAATATTGCATATTAAAAAATATTTAATTTTGACTGAAACTGCATCGAAAAAACTAATTTAAAAAAATGTCGATAATGATGACCTACGTGGCAGAAATTTTTCGTTTTGACCCAGGGATCGCGGGTTCAAATTTGTTTTAAGTAGGTGATTTTTCTAAAAATTTAATTAGATGAAATGAAATGTAAGAGTGAATAGTCATAATTCTGAAAATTGTTATTTCATTCTTTATCATGGTAGGTCGGCAAGTTTGCAGAAGAAAACTTGCCGACCTACCACGATAAAGAATGAAAAAACGATTTTTTAATTTAAAATTCTTCTTAAATTTGTGGTCCAATGTAAGTCTGTCGTTTGTAGTTTAATTTTTAAGAACACCAAAAGGCTTTTAAATTACCGCAGTTAATAATGGTTATTCTGCTAAATTAATAGATCAACTAATAAATAAAAATAATAAACAGAAATTCTTTAAACTATAAATTTACTAAAAAAATGAAACAATACAACTTTGTATAAACCACTTATATGATGTGCAAATCCGACCGGTTTCGGAACAAACGTTCCTTCGTCAGGGAAAGCTTATACTAATTTGACAGTTTAGAACAATGTTTTATTGTGGTAGGGGTGGAGCCGTTGTTAGTTAATAATGTAGATTGGGTGGGTAGGTATTAGTGTAGAGTGGGTGGGTAGGGGAACAAATCCATGATTGGGCTATATGACAATATTTTTTGTTTGTTGATAATAGATTCATTATTTTTAAGGGATTTTTTAATTTCCAAAGCTTCTAAGTTATCTAAACGTTTTCCTTTATGATTAATATGAAGAATATTTATCCCTGTGTTTTTTTCAAAACTGTGGTTATTTTCAATGATATGGTTAGCGAACTCAGAAAAATTATTATTATTAAGACACCTTAAATGTTCTTTGATTCTGATTTCAAAATTACGAGTTGTAACCGGTCGGATTTGCACATCATATAAGTGGTTTATACAAAGTTGTATTGTTTCATTTTTCAATAATGGATAACCACAAAATAATAGCTACATTCAAAAATATAAATTTACTCTTTTTCTGAACAAATAAATAATCAATGGCGTAGAATTCTATTTGTTAATAACAATATGTCAAAAATAATTAGTAAAAATATTCCCGGTGCTATACATCCAGCATTTTATACAAATAATAAATTAAAAAAGTATATTGTAAAGACTGTAATTGCTATTATATAGGTAGAACAAATAGGAACTTTGAAGTAAGGGTTAAAGAACATCTCAGGGCATTAAATGGCAATAGCGAATCTCAGTTCGCAGATCGTTTAATAAAAAATGATCATAATTTTGACAAAAACAATGGACTTAAAATATTACCTATGGGTTATAAGGCACCACAGATAAAAAATTTAGAGATTTTAGAAATTAGGAAAAATGTAAATAATAAAGCAGACAGAATTAATAAGCAACAAATTTTTATAAACCCTCTTTTGAACCCTTTACCACTTAACCGGTCTTTCCCTGCTAACGACTTTAAATTCCCAAATTTTAATAAAGTCCCCCCAATCTTACCACTTCCCCTTCCTCCCAAATGTGATCTATGTTTAATTTTTAAGTTTAGAATACATTTTTTGATTCTGATGATGTGAACATCGTTCACGAAACATGAAGATTGTGTACAAATAAAAGTGATGTAAACAAAGTTATTTGTCTTTTAATTAAAATAAATAATGCCATCACAAAGTGAAAACCTTTCCGAAGAAGTTTTCTTCGAAAAATTGAAAAATATACAAATATTTTACACGATAATTGCCTTTAAAACCTATAAAGACCTAGGTATATTTTATTATTTAAGCCCAAAAAATATACTAGCTCATATTTAGACTGGATATTTGCAGCACCTACCGCCCCATAGCGATCACATCAGTTCTGTCTAAGGTGATGTAACGTGTGATCAACGACAAACTGCTCACATACCTCGAGAAGAACAAAATTATTAACGACCGTCAATACGGATTCCGGCGGAACCGCTCATGCGGTGATCTTCTCGCGTATGTGACGCATGTTTGGGGGCGGTGCCTGGAACGTTTCGTTGAGACCCAAACGGTTGCACTGGATATTTCCAAGGCCTTTGACCGGGTTTGCACCGAGGGCTTGTCAACAAACTGCCTTCTTACGGACTTCCCGCATCCTTGTGTACGTGGATTGTCGACTTTTTGAGGGAGAGGTCGATTCAGGCGGTTGCTGATGGTTTCACCTCTTCCTTGCATTCAATAAATGCTGGCGTCCCACAGGGATCGGTTCTGTCACCGACTTTGTTTCTGTTGCACATCAATGACCTCTTGTCATGTGCACCGATCCATTGTTACGCGGATGACAGTACAGTCCATGATAGCTTTTTGTTTGACAAGCCCCCAAAGGGTAAACAAACTCCAGTAGCTCGGAGGGCTTTGAAGCAAAGAATGTACGGTTACCTCGAGAGTGTTTTCTCTTGGGGTAAGAATAACCTCGTCGAATTTAATGTTTCAAAGACCCAATTATGTTTGATAACGTTTAAAAGTGATCGAAAAGAAAATCTAGTCTCCTTCAACGGAAGCAATCTTCCGAACAGAACCTCCATCGATATGCTTGGTGTAACTCTAAGTGACCAGCTCAGGTACGGGGGCTCCATCGAAACCAGAGTTAAGTTAGCCTCTCAGAAACGGGGCGTACTGTACAAGGCCCGCAGATACTTATAGTACACAACTGCTAACCCTGTAAAAATCGCAAGTGCGCCCCACGGTTGAATTCGGCAGTGACCTCTGGTCTGGAGCTCCAAAATACCTAAAAAAAAACCTTGACTCTGTGCAGAAACGGGCGGTCCGTTTGATAGATTCTCCCATCTTAACAGACGGACTGCAATCTTTAGAGCACAGGCGTCAGGTGGGAATGCTGTCCTTGTTCTACCGGTATTACAATGGAAGATGCTCCAAGGAACTAGCGTCATTGATCCCCTCGGCACCGGTGCATAGTCGGGAAACACGCCAAACACGCGCCCAACAATTTTACACGGTTGACATTAGTCACATGAGAACGGGTCGTTTCTATGACTCGTTCTTGAGTTCAACGGCTCGGCTGTGGAACGATTTGCCGGCCTCTGTGTTTCCTCCCTACTACAAAATGGTTCTCTTCAAGACCCGTGTTCACTCCTTCCTTTCCTCAAAAAGACCCTCCACACAGCATCTTCAAAGATGACATAGGCCCTGAGGGAAGTTATTTTCCTCAGGGCCTCCTGTGTGGAGTTAATGTAAAAAAAAGCACCTACAATTTGGGGGGCGGGTATGGGTACTGCCACCCCGGGAACCATTTATTGAATAATCAACCCCTCTGCCATAGGTCCCCCCAAGTATTTTAGCAGATATGTCTGGGTTGACGGGCCTGATTTGGAAAGACTGGTTAAGGGAGACCTTTTTAACTATCCAGTAAGACTCTCTCGACCCTCTCACGCAGTGGGAGGGATGGATTAAGACGAATTAATTGTTTGCGCCCGCACTTAAAAGTTATTATGAATAAATAGTTTTGTCCATAAAAAATCCAAATTTTTCAAGAAAGGCTCTCGTACAATATTGTATCGGTGATTCAATCCAATATTGTATGTGTAAGCCTTTCTTGAAAAATTTGAGTGTGTGTACGAACAAAAACTCTTTATTCATATTCATATGTCCGTCACTCCAAGACACACTGACCCCCAGAGTCCTACCTTTTTCCTTCCCAGAACTTTCTCTCCTTTATTTTCTTAAAAAAAACCTCCTTACAGCATCCTCAAAGATGACATATGGGAAAATATTTTCCTCGTGGCCTCCTGTGTGGAGCTAATGTAAAAAACCTTTTATTTAAAAAAAAATCGAGTGCAGTTTACACGCGGTAGAAGCGAAATTTTACCAAAGCAATCTCTAGGTACCAATACTTGAAAAGTGAGATCATAATCAAAGCGAACAATGCGCGCAGACCTCGTGCAATTTCCTTTTCATATCTCAACCAATAGGAGCCTTTAAAAGTGATATCATTATCAAAGCGGCCGATGAGCGCAGTTGATGCGTCGCAGGTGCAGTAATCGTCATTTCCGTTTCATCCGATATCCAAATCATAGGCAAATCATAGCTAATCAAAGGCGGTGCTATAAAAGTTTCACTTCAAAAATCAATTTGTTTTATTAATTTGATCTCAAATTCAAATTTAAGTTTTGCATGAAAAATACCGTGCAGCCGTCCCTCTAAATGGCTTTATTGTTTACGATAATCGAATAGTACGAATAAGAATACTCCCCAAATTGGGGATAACATAGTCCCACTAGCTAAGAGTAGTTGTAACTCTTTTGAGATAGCATAAAAAAATAATATTTGCAGAACTAATTAAATAATAATGCCTAGATCCTCTGATATAACTTTTAAATTATATGTATAACATTGGACATTGCAATTTAGTAACAGCCGTTAAAAGCTCAGAGCAGCAAACCGCTTGTTCACTGAACGGCCAATAATGGCAGGTTTGATGCTAAAGAGCGTTACACGCATTTTCATGCCGCGGCCCCTGCTTGCAATTACCTGGCTCTAAAGTGGCCGGCGAGTGTCACCTGTTCTATTCGCAACGGTACACTGCATTGGTATGTACCGGCTAGCTGATACTTGCCCGATACCTCATATAATACGGCCTTCTCGGTAACAGGTCTCTTAGAATATAGAGCTGCAAAGAGTCTATGAGACGGTTTGTTGCCTTGCTGAAAAGGATGAAGATTTGCTATCTACATTACTTTGGCTATTGGGGTGACAATTTACTATTTTTTATTTATTTTATGCGGTGGCGAGACGTCAGATATTGTACACATTAAAACAGCATTAACACTTTACTTTCAAGTTTATTTAAACAATTACATTCGTACCATAACTTTCATTTGCTCAATAAATCGTATCGAAATAGTGGGAAGCGAACGCGGAGCGAATTTCGAGCTGTCGGATCGGCGGCAATCAAAAACAGAATGATTCTTCTTTTTCGTTCGCCGCCGGCTGTCAGTAAATTAAATAATGAAAATATTGTGTCATTGTTATTGGGGCGAGGAGCGAACAGGAATGAATTCGAGAGTTTTTCTTTTATATATCCAATATTATTAATTAATTTATGTAAACAGTTTATTAATAATAATTCTTAAGGTAATCAACGTTCTATTAACTTATCTGCTTATTTTAATAATAAAATCGATATTCATATTTATTTAATATCCACTGTAAAAATAAACCATAGACAATGGTTGCATAGCGTAGTCATAAGTATTATTCTAAAAAAAAGTATAAGAAATTACTAAAACAGTTAATTGTGGCATTTGGTAGTAAAATAGCAAACAGAAGTTGTTTTAAAGAAAAGGGAAAGTTGAAAAAATGGTTCCAGATTAGACAATATTTACAGATTAAATTGTGTTGAGCTATATACTCTGTTTAAGGTTCTAAACGTCACAAAATTTATTAAACTGGGAAACCTTCGGTGGCTGGGTCATGTAGAGAGAATGACCGAGCATCAAGCACCAAAGTCTGTTGAACTCAAGACGAATAGGGCGAAGGAGCCTGGGAAGACCAAGATTAAGATGGAGCGACAAAGTCATCAAAAATATATCTTCCTCGGAGCTTCTGAACTGGAGAGAGCTGGCACAAAACCGAGATGAGTGGAGGAAGACTCTTGAGGAGGCCAAGACCCACCAGGGGTTGTAGAGGCGATGATGATTGTGTTGAAGAAAATTACTCACAAGTTAATAAAGAAAGAAAAAAAAACAGAATATAAAAACACAAAATAACTTATCTCAGAAAAAGTAATGTGAAAAAGTGCTTACTGTAAACAATACGCATACTTTCCATGGTTATTTCATCCACTGATTCTGTGTAGCAAGTATCAGTAAAATATAGACCTGGAGAAGGCGTACGAGTAGGTACCGGCAAGGATACAAGTTATGCAAGTACTAAAAAAACGAGTTCCGATCTAATGAATACGGAAGCAAATGTGGGCACATCTAGCATCTAACACATGACTCGCTGGAAAACAGTTACCTACCTTTCTAGTTGCGGGAGGGATCTATGGATAAAAACCCGTTCGATCAAGGATAGCGCATTTTCTCTGTGGTTTGGAGCGAGGCAAAGAGGCAGAAGACCGCAAGCGACAGATCGAAGAATGTTGAATTGTTTGCGGTGGGAGAGTAACATTTTAAAAAAGCAATTCTATGAATTGGATTTTTCTTTGACTCCATACTTCTGTATGCCTTCTGGCCTCGGCGAAAATCGTTTCCCTCGGGGTCTGAGACGATCTGTGCCGTCTTAGGGGAAAACTTTGCTTTCATATAGCGCCGCTTTTGTGAACATTAAACCTACTAATAAAAAGCCCTTTACCTGCTTAATTCTTTTTTCTCTCTTTAATAGGCCACTTGCATGGATTTCATAACGACTAGGAAAAAATCGTGTGGATAGATTTTTTTACTAAGATTAAGACAAGACAAATAGATCTCATCGTTATCATCGGAATCACCATATTCATCGTCCTCATAGTCCCATCGTTTTCTTAATTCACTAAAAAGTTCTCTTAATTCTAATCGTTCTCATGGTTTTCATAGTTTTAATTTTCCTCGTATTACCCATCGTTTGAATCGTTCTCATAGTTCTCGTCGTTATCGTCGTACTCTTAGTTCTCATAATTCAGATCGTTCGCAAAGTTTTAATCGGTTCCATAGTTCTCAGTAGTAGTATTGGTTAACAACATCGGCGACACCAGTAAAACAGTACAAACTGCCGATAGCACATCTCTTGTATTTCAATATTTTTGGTTTCAATATTAAATGTCTTAATATATTTTTTAAACTTAGAAAACACGAAAAGTTAGTAACCGCTGCTTAGTTCATAGAATGCCGCATTGCACTTTCATACCACTCGCCTTATATCTTTGAATCAGGTTTTACTAAGGGCCTCTAATTAATTACGGAGTATGAAAATCGAACAATTTTGTATTGCTCTTCGTGCAATTATTTCGATTACTAGCGGTAACAACTTTTTGCCCTTTAGAACCTGTCGAAGAACATATTATATATGTTTAACGCTCTTCGATGAATGCTTTAATGTAAAGCCTGACGTTATGACATTAATGATGCGACGGTTAAATACCTTTAATATTAGTTACAGAACTTAAGTTTTATGTGAAGTAGGTACTATAATATACAAAGTAATTTCGGATTTTAGTGAGTATATGATAATCAGCGAAGTTTTAAAATGTGTGTATCACACCACAATCATGGACAAATTTATATGGTATACTTTATGCTTTACATAATTTTTTTCTAATGTGAATACCGCACAAGAGTCCCAACTGCTCCCAACCACCTGAAGCCAGTGACTATGGCATTCCCAATTGGTGTGAGGCTAAAGGTACATGGGGAGAGAAAGGAGATGGGGATGAGGTAGGTGGGAAATTACCTGACTATTCATATCTAGTTACCAAACACGGCTAAAGACATTTTAAGCAACGTTTCAATATTAATGATGGTCTTATGCCAGGAGGTAGTGACAGTATCATCCACTGTGGAACGACTAGACTATATTGAAACCAACAGATTAATTGGAGTTTGTAGTGAGGCTGAAGGTAGTGGGGAGGGGAAGGAGGTGGGGAATAGGAAGGTGGGGAAGTACTTAGCTGTTCAGATCTGGTCACCAAACATGGCTAAAGCCAATTCAAGCAACGTTTCAATTCTGAATGGTGGTCTTACACCAGAGCGATACTGAGAGTAACTTCCACTCTGAAACGTGCCGCAAATACACTACACATTATTTAAAATGAATTAATTATGAAATAACACAAATTAATCAAATTATTTTTTTTTGCGCACGCCGGTATTCGACCCCGCGACTTTCAGATTGTGAGTCAAGTGCATTACCCCCCCACCACGGAGGCCATCGAAACAACTGGAGAAATTATGCTTTGAGGGATCAAATGTCTTCTTCTTCTTCTTCTTGTGCCCTGTCCGTTCAACGGACGTTGGCTATCATGTTGGCTATGCGGACTTTGTTTACTGCAGCCCGGAACAGCTCCACGGTAGACTGGCCATACCACTGTCTCAGGTTTTTCAACCATGAGGTTCTCCTTCTTCCAGGGCCCCGTCTTCCGGCAATCTTTCCCTGCATTATGAGATGCAGGATCTCATACTTCTCTGGATGTCTCATCACATGTCCAAGATATTGAAGTTTTCGAATTTTTATAGTTTTAATTACTCCCTTTTAAACCTGTCCATCCAGCTTATTTTAAGTATTCTTCTGTAGATCCACATCTCGAATGCCTCAAGTCGCCTAATAAGTTCTTCAGTAAGCGTCCATGCTTCCATTCCGTAAAATAATATCGAAAACACGTAGCATCTGACCATTCGCATTCGTAATCCAAGGTTGAGATCATGACTGCAGAACATTTTTTTCATGCGGATAAAGGTTGCACGAGCTTGCTCAATGTCAAATGTCAAATCAAATGTCAGAAGGATCAACTATCAAGGGGATCAACTATCCGGGGGTCAACTATCCGGGGATCAACTATTCTGAAGGATCAACTGTCAGGGGATCAAGCGACATGGAATCCTGCTGGTCACACTGTTTTCCTGTCATTTCTTTCCCTGTCTCTCAATGTGCGTTTTCAAACCATTTGAGGGTAAGTCTCCATAAATCAATAATATTATCTACACCAGACAAAGCTGAAATTGATTTAATAAACTCTCACTTTCTCATTTTCATAAAATGATCGTGATTATTGATCATAAAATAAACACGCAGAATAAAATCGATACCATAAAAGTTAAAGCGCCTAAGACTATAAAGTTGCATGTATAAGGGTAACAGGTTTCCTAGAAGGTTTACCTTAACTACTGTGAAACTATATGGATAATATTCTTGGCAATACCGCAGCCTGGGGAACTTTATGATGTTAGGAAATCGAATTCTTATAAACAAATAATAGTACCATAAAATAAGCGAGCCACGATGGTAATAGTCTTAAAGCTGCAGAGCCAAAGCACAGTGGAATGAGAATTAATTAAGATTACGAGATCCGTAGAACAAAGTAAGAGCTTTTTCTCTGAGCTTAGAAGAAATTCGCTTTTTATGCGTAGAGGTGAGGA
This sequence comes from Limnephilus rhombicus, assembly GCA_929108145.2. Taxonomy (NCBI): domain Eukaryota; kingdom Metazoa; phylum Arthropoda; class Insecta; order Trichoptera; family Limnephilidae; genus Limnephilus; species Limnephilus rhombicus. The sequence goes on from OV815283.1 coordinate 46,041,591, forward strand.
AGACAAAATTATTCTGGTGTGAGAACTTCTTATTTTATATCTTATCGGAGGTTTTCAGTTATCCCTTCGAGCGATGGATATCGATTTTCGATTTGGCCATTCATTTTAATTGATATCATTCCTCAAAATTTGGGAAACATTTATTGGATAACCAACACCTCTGCCATAGGTCACCCCAAGCGTTCACTACGTTTGGTGACTATGCAGGGGTTTCTGGGTTCATGGTGTGAGTTTTTTCAAGGTCTTGGCGTCCGATGTATGTGCCCACCTGCTGCGTGACGGGCGGATCGAGAGGGACTGGTTGAGGGAGGCCTTTTGATCTTTTCAGCCGGACTCCCTCGACCCTCCTCTACTCCCTTTCACAGCAGTTGGAGGGAGGGATGGATTCATACGTCCGTCACTCATGCACACAGTGGCCCGCAGATTCCTACCCAGCCCTCTTACCTATTTCCTTGCCAGAACTCCCTCTTGTTCTTTTCTTGAAAAAAACACTGTACACAGCAATCCCTAAGATGACCTGGGAAAAATAATTTCCCTCAGAGCCTCCTGTGTGGTGCTAATGTAAAAAAATGAAATAAATTAAGAGTTAAAAAAATATATTTGATTATAATAATACCTAATAATATTTAATTGAATATTCACTTTTTAACCCCCGACGCAACGAGCGGTGTTTTAAGTTTGACTTTCTGTGGGTCTGTCTCTGGCATCGTAACTCATAAACGAATGGACTGATTATATTGCCGTTTTTTTGTGTTTGAAAGCTGACGTTATCGAGATGGTTCTTAGCTAAAATTCATAAAAATCTGTTCAGGCGTTTAAAGCTCTTTTTTTGTGTCGGGGGTTGCTTAAAATTTTTAAAATTTTACTTTTTGAAATTTAAAAGTTGTCAATTTATGGTTGTATATATTTTAGCTTAGGTATCTGTATTGAAACTTTATTTGGAGAAATTACTTGAATTGTTTAATAAAATGTTCAACCCGAACAAATATGCTTTCTTAAATTTATTATTTTGTAATGAAATTGCAAACGTTCAGGTATAAAAATACAAATTATGTATCCAAATATCGAATTTGTTAAATTTTGGTTAGATTTACAGGTCAAAAGGTTTAAATGAGTGTCTGTGGTGCTATAGTGCATCCACTTAACTTTCCACATCCTCGATTAAACCAACATTATTAGCAAATTGAAGACCTACCTTTCAATTAACAGTTCTGCCTGCAATATACCGATTGGGTACCCTATTATACCCCACTATGTAGGTTCTAGTCATACTTGTGGCAAGGAAATAAATTATTTTACATGCTGGAAGAAGGCAATAAAAGGCGGTAGGCTTTCCTGAAGCTTATTAATTACCTGATAATCTGAGGGTATCAGCGTATCAGTGGAAATAAAATTTGTAAGTTATGTACGCTTTGATAATTCCGATGCACAAGATTTTAATAGATACAAGCATCCAGAATTTTGCTGCAAAATTAACGGATTTTATATGTAATTAAGAATTTTATATCCAACCAACAAAACTGTAATGATTAGCAGTTCTTAAGAGGGCATTACCAGAGAAAATCAGACATATGTCATTTTTAACTCAGATTTTAGACGTATTGACTCTTTTCCACAAAAAATTGTACATAAATGGATTTCGAAAGATTGTTCTTTTATCTAGCATTCGCATGTTTTAAATTTTAAGATTTTTTTTTTGTTTTTAGTATAACACGGTTATACCTTAGGTAGTTGGTAGATTTGTTAAATTTTCAAAAAAGATTTTGTATTATACCGCACCCATTTCAAATCATATAACTATGCAGAAAAAATCAATACATTATCTGGGTATCGCATGTTTTAAAATTTTAATTTTAGTCATTAAAAATATATACACGTTCATGTGTTTCTTCACGAAAATTGGTCCGTTTGTGTATTTACAAACTAATATATTTTAGATTTTTTTAACATTCTTATTTAACTTAGACATCATTAAAAATGATAAATACTTATAATCAAAAATACATTATTTTAATAGTTTTATCATCACGCCTTTCAGCATTTTTGGATGTAGGTATAAATTAAAGCAAATTTGGAGTGAAAATTCAAGATTGTTATAAATCAAATTGCTGTCTGTTATCAGTTATCACTGACAACATATAAAATATTTAAACGCCATAAAATGGCTTTTACATTAAATTGATACATGAGATATAATAATGTCGCTGAAGTGATACAGTTGTTATTAAAAGTACAGTGAGATAATATTGAAAAGAAATGAAACAGAAATATGTACTATAGTAGTTAAGTAATTTACTAGATTTATTTAAGACCTGACAAATGAAAACAAAGTACGATGTATGTATGATGAAATATAGTATTTAGGTATAGGATATAATTATTTAATGTTTACGTACCATCTATCAGTTGGTTTCTTATCAATGCAGTTTCTCGCAGTTTTTAAATCAATATATTAACATACTGTACACTATACATATACGATAACGGTATACTACTTACTACCGTGCAATCCTGTCAAATACAGGATTAATATTATGATTTCGATCCCAGGGTCATTTTCTGATTTAAAAAAAACCCTTGACTTTGTTAGAAAATGGGAAATGTTTGCAATCTTTGAAACACTGATCATAGGCGGAAATTTATTATATGTAACAATCTACTGTCACCAAATCGGCGTTCAAAACTTACCTTATTATTATTATTAGTAAAGTGGTCCATAGAACTAGCCTGCTATATTTTAAACATAATTTGTTTTCATAAATTTCCTATAATTTGTATTCGGTTGATATATTTTTTTTATGAAAACGAGTCATTTTAACGATTGTGCTAAGTAGTTCGGGGGTTGAACGATTTGCCAACGTTTAATATTAATATGTATTTAATGAAGTTAGATTAGCGACACTCGAACGAAAATCTGAAACAGAAAAATTATGAAAAAAAATTCTGTCACATCTAGGAAACGAATCTATCCGATTTGGTCATGTTTTACTCTATCATACATCGAATAAGAACTACCAATATTATTTTCATTATATTAATCCCATCTTCAATAACCAAACTTACTTTTAAAAAAATTAAAAAACAGATCAAATTTTCACAAAGTTGGGGTTTCTTTAAACATATAATTTTGAACAACAATACCTTCGGACATCGACAATAACTCTAAAAGTGTCTATTATCTAAATGTATTCGGTTTCTTTTCCATTTAGTTTCACGCGGTTTGAAATTTCTAGGCGAAATTATTTTTAACAAGAAAAACATCCCAAAGCCATTAGGTACTACATGAACTATTATCATAAATTGTTGGGCTTCTCTTTATTCAATTCGACGCAGTTTTTTTATGGTGTACGCTTTTCACATCAATCTGCAACACACAAAAATTTTAAATCATTTAACAGTGCGAGAAGTTTTTTTTTATTACAAAGAATAAAATAACGGTGCTACCCGTTTTGGACGCAAACAGGACTCTAAACCTGAACATAAAAAAAATGAATTTAATTCATTCAGAGATACGTCAAGATATGCGGTAATCGCCTTATGGACTATTAACAAAGGTAGTAAACGATTTAGCATGCAGAATTCCTTATTCTGAAGTGTTATTCAAATCGTTTTTATTACAATATTATCTTAATGATAAGATAATATTGTAATATGAGTCAGTTATAATCTATGGAGTTTCTCATAAGTAACCAAATATTTTTGTCCTACAAAAAGTTTCAAAAATCGATATCTAGATTGTGTTTTTCACACTAAACTAAGTGTATCACATTAAAATAGTGGATCGTTTTCCTATTAATAAATAATTACAGTGAGAACAGATATATTATAAGATTGAATTTAAAAACAAAATCTTGAAATTAACATGACAAGTGATATTTGAATTTGAAACCATTTGAATTTGAATTTGAATTTGAAGTTTGAAGTCAAGTGACATTTGAAGCCATAGACAAAAAGTTAACAGAATATTCTACCATTCTAACATCTACCTACATCTAATAATAATCCATAATATTATAATGGAACAAGAAAACTCTGCCCAACAATTCCTGGCAAAGGCAACCTCTATTTTAAACCTATTAAATATCATCATAATGGACACATCTAACAAATTCACCAAGGAACAAATAGCGAAACTCGCCCCTAAATTCACCGATCTATTGGGTAATGTCGGTCAAATGGGTGTAAAGTTAGGGAGCCTTGAAGGAGAATTGAAGACCTACAAATATATGTCTTCTAATCAAACACCCGAAAATGGGAACAGAACGTATAGTTCGATTACGTCCAACCAAGTCCTCCCGAAATATCCACCGAACACAAGAAATAATGCCCCTATACTTCCTGCGAGACCAGCCGTACTTATCTTCCCCAAAGATGACAAGTCACTTCCTTCCAGCAGTACTCTTGAAACTCTCAAAACCTCAACTAACCCATCATCTTTGGGAATTACAATCACGGGGTTACGAGAAATAAGGAACGGAGGTGTAGTCGTGCATCCAAGTACCGATGCAGAGGCCATAAAACTTGCCAATGCACCGACCCTATCCGATGCTGGTCTGAAAGCAGCAGTTTCTTCACATAAACTTCCTCGGATAGCTATCCATGGTCTACCTCAAGTTGTGCCCCTCGAGAACATTATCTTGGCAATCCACCAGCAAACACACGAAGAAACCGGTCTACAAATTAATGAATTGAAAGATAAATTGCAGTTCTCTCACAAAGTAGGACCTCGTACCGGATCGTGCACTCATGTCTTCAGAGTTCCTCCTTCTGTTCGTCACTCCCTCATTCGCTTCTCTAAACTGGCTATGGACTGGCAAATACACACCGTAAGGGATTGGATCGACAGTCTAAAATGTGGACACTGTCAACTTTACGGCCATACGGCGTCGAAATGTAACGCAGACATGCCTACATGTTCTCACTGTGGAAAACCTGGACACAATCGAGATGCTTGCCCGACTCCTGAAAAGCCACCAGCATGTGCTACCTGCAAGTTCTTCAGAAAACCGTCCACACACAACACTGGCTCCCCTGACTGTCCTGCCCGCCAAGCCGCTGAGAGACGCGAATTATCTCGAGTCAATTTTTTAGGCTGAATCAGAATCGACACCTTATTAATACTAACTTTTCCACCTATTATCAAAATATTCGTGGTCTCAATACTAAGCTAAACTCCTTTAGATGCTCCATAAATTTATGCCCTTATGATTTTTTATGTTTTACCGAAACATGGCTATCAGACAATATTGCTTCAACAGAACTTGGACTCCATGACTACATTATTTTTCGCTGTGACCGCTCTTCCTCTTCTAACAAGTGTAGAGGAGGTGGGGTAATGATATGTATTAAAAAAAAATACTCTTGCCACATTCTTGAATCGTCTAATAATGTATCTGAACAATTATTTATTTGTGTTCTACTTGGTTCCAAGAAACTTGTCATTGGTTGTGTATACATTCCCCCCTCCTCTTCAATAGAAATCTATAAGTCACATACTGAAGCAGTTGAGCGTGTTTCCATAAAGGCCGATTCCTTACTTATTTGTGGTGATTATAATCTTCCTAAAATAGTGTGGCTTAATGATAGTCATGGTGTGAAAACTCCTAATAATGTTTCCCTTCATGCTTCCATAATAGTAAATTTCTTTGCCTTCCTGAATATGTACCAATTAAACTCGATCAATAACTGTGGAGGTTACTGTCTTGATCTAATATTTACCAATATGCCTAGCGTTTGTGTATGTGAAGCTACTGACTCAATATTACCAATAGATAAATATCATCCACCACTCGATATTAACTTCACTAATCCTTTCAAAAGTGACACTCTGAAATCAGCAGTTACATTCCACTACAAATTTAACAAAGGTGATTATACTGGCATGAATAGGTACCTTGCCCAATATGACTGGGCAGGTATGTTATCAAACAACAATATTAACGATGCTGTATTTAAATTCAACGAATGTATAACTCATGCTATAGATTTGTTCGTTCCAAGGGGAACTTTTTCCCAGCCTAAATTTCCTATTTGGTTCAGTATGAAACTAAAGCATTTGATTATGGAAAAAAAGAAAACACACAAGTTATTCAAATTAACGAACAACTTAGCGCTTTATCAAAAATTTTCTCAGTTAAGAGAATTATCCAAAATTGAATCTAACTTGTGTTATAAATCTTATATTGAACTCACTGAGACAAAATTAAATCTTAACCCTAAACAATTTTGGAAATTTATTAAACAAAAACGTATTGATAACGATCTCCCTTCAAGTTTATTTTTTAATGATACTCACGCCACCAACGATTTCGATATTGCCAACCTTTTTGCTGAACATTTCTCCTCTGTCTATACTGATAACATATGCACCATCCCTCCACTTAAATATGCTAATACTATTGACCTTAATAATTGCGAAATCACACTTGTAGATGTTTTCAATTACTTAAAAAATCTTCCCAGCAAAACAAGCACTGGTCCTGATGGTATACCTGAAATATTATTGAAAGAATGTAAATCTGTTGTATCTAAGCCAATTTGTTTATTATATAACTTATCATTATCATCTGCCACTTTTCCGGATTCCTGGAAGGTTTCCTATATACGACCTATTTTTAAATCGGGTAATAGGTCGAACGTAGAAAACTATAAACCTATATCGATGTTATCTCATATTCCTAAAATCTTTGAATCTATAATCACAAAAAAAATAACACCTATTTTCAAAAATGTGCTGATTGAGGAACAGCATGGCTTTAGATCTGCTAAATCTACCACTACAAACTTACTCTCCTTCACCAACACCGTAATCAATGGCCTAGAAGATAAATCACAAGTAGATGTTCTATATACCGACTTTTCTAAAGCTTTTGACAAAGTAAAACACGCTATCCTCATGGCCAAGCTATATGCTATAGGTATACGAAACCCATTGCTATCTTTCTTTAATTCTTATTTAAGCAATAGAAAACAAAGAGTTAAAATAAATAACATTGAGTCTATTATTATTGAAGTAACATCCGGCGTACCGCAAGGAGCACATTTAGCCCCGCTTCTCTTCAACTTGTTTATAAATGACATTATTCGTATTTTCTCTCACACACGCTTTTGGCTTTTTGCTGATGACAATAAGATCCTAAAATAATCAAAAACTACCATGACTGCCTTCTTTTCCAATCAGATATTGACTCTTTCAATGACTGGTGTAAAATTAATTGCTTGGAACTAAATGTCGATAAGTGCAAAATTATGTCCTTCTACAGATCTAAAAATCCGATTGTTTTCGAATACAAATTAAATAATAATTGCCTAACAACTGTTCAATCTATTAAAGATCTTGGTGTCTCTCTTGATAGCAAGCTTTCTTTCCGGGAACATATAAATACGATTGTTAATAAATCTCTCAAACTACTTGGTTTTATCACTAGAACCACTTCTGACTTCAAAAACATAAATACCCTAAGAACTCTTTACTGCTCCTTGGTTCGCCCCCATCTTGAATATGCTTGTATTATATGGTCTCCTTTTTATGCTGTCCATATTCGTCATATTGAATCCGTTCAACATCGGTTCCTAAAGGGAATTGCTTGGAGGCTAGGATTAGAGCGAGGCAATTACTCGTATGCTGAAATTGAACAAACTCTAAACCTTTCTCCTTTAGAAGACCGTCGGATAAAATCTGATCTCATTTGTTTCTTCAAAATTATTAACTGTTTAATCGACTCGCCTACATTACTACAACTCATCACATTTAATATACCTTCTCGTAGACTCAGAAATAAAGACCTGCTTTTCCTCAATCAGCACTCGACTAACTATGGTTATAACTCACCACTGTCCAGAATGTGTAGACTGGTCAACTCACGTCAAGACCTTGATTTTTTTGGTATTAGCTTAAATGATTTCTGTCGCTCTTTAAACAAATGAAGATATGTAATATTCACCCTAATTTTTGCAAGGTCTTGACGTGACTTGACACTTATTTTTCTTCTATTTTCACTGTTTGTCTTTGCTTTCATGTACCATCCGAATCCTTACATTGTTCATTTCTATACTTCGTGATACTTTGTTTTAAATTGGACGTAAGTCCGTAAATAAATAAATAAATAAATAAATAAATAAATAAATAATATGCAGCAGCGCTTACAATCTATAACTATTTTAAAGTGTATTTTTTTGCCATTATCAACAACGTCATTTCGCATTTTTTATCACAGCCAAAAATACCAGTCTTAAAAATAGAATTGCATGAACTAAAAGAGAAGTTATTAGAATTATCCGTAGTGTATTGGCTAGAGCAGGGTTTCCCAACCTTTATTTCGCCGAGCCTTCCCGAACCAAAAAAATATATTTTCATGTCCCCGTTAATTAAGTTTCAACAAAAATAAGAAACACATTTTTTATTTTAACTAAATTATTTATTTGAATTTCAAATAGGTAGGTTTTTTTTACATTAACTCCACACAGGAGGCCCTGAGGAAAATAATTTCCCTCAGGGCCTATGTCATCTGGGATGCTGTATGAAGGGTCTTTTTGAGAAGAGGAAGGAATGAACATTGGTCTTGAAGAGACACATGTTGTAGGAAAGAGGAAACACAGAGGCCGGCAAATCATTCCACAGCCGAGCTGTTGAACACAAGAACGAGTCGAAGAAACGACCTGTTTTCATGTGACAAATGTCAACTGTGTACTGGGCACGCGTTTGGCGTGTTTCCCGACTGTGCACCGGTGCCGAAAGGATCAATGGTGCTAGTTCCTCGGAGCATCTTCCATTGTAATACCGGTAAAACAAGGATAGCATCCCCACCCGACGCCTGTGCTCTAAAGATTGCAATCTGTCTGTTAAGATGGGAGAATCTATCAAACGAGTCGAGGGAGGGAGGTACAATACAGATACAATATATTTATTTATTATTGATGTTTAATGGAAGAGTAGGTAAACTTTTAATAATTAATTACTTTTACATTTACATTTCTTAGTTTTCTTTTAATTATGCATATTATTCGATTATTATTCTTTATTTAAAAAAAATTATATTTTTATAATTAGATAATGTCTAACAACTTTCAAAGTAATTCTAGTACAAATAAATACAAACGTTTAAACTACTAATGAGATAATTGAGCTTGTATGCTCTAGCTGGTCGATTCTGGGTTCAGTCTTTGCTAGAGCTATGGTTAAATCGCTATGGACGGCAAGGCGATTTCGCGGTTTAGTTTTTATTAAAGCTAGAGCTGAAAAAACTGTCTCACATAAATAAGTGGACGAAAATGGAATAAGTATTTTCAAAGCAAGAGAAGCAACTGTCGGATTAACAAGGAATCGTTTGATCCAAAATTTCTCTAACGTCAAGAGATGAAAGTTGTCTTTCATGGTCGAGTCAGCCTTCATTTCTAGAAATTCTTCCTGAACTTCTTCAGGTAATTGTAAGACATCGACAACAAATGGGTTTCTGGGGTCCTAGCATGGTTGATCGATATAGGTTTTATCGAAAATGTCGGTAACTTGCCATCGCTCCCGAGCGCGACTGCACTCCGCTAACGAACAAATAATAGTTCACAATGACTAGGGGTTCCTAATATATTTGACGTAAACTGTTGTTTATTCGTTAGCGGCCTGCAGTCGTGCTAGGGAACGATGGCAAGTTACCGACATTTTCGATAAAACCTATATCGATCGACCATGCTAGGGGGCCTGGTTATGTGCCGTATCGGTGAAATTAGTTTTCCAACGCTTGTAAATGAGTTTCTATTTCAGATTTTAAATATTTATCCAGTTTTTTATTATTAATTATTTCGGATAGCCGTGAAAAAGGAAATACATTTTCAGCAGATACCTTATTTTTCCAAAGTTGAAGCTTTGATATGAAACCTTGAATATAATCATAATATGGCAATTCGGAACGGTTAATTTACCTACGCGTTAAATAGATATTTTTTTCGGAAATGTAAACGTACCTATTACGCCTCCCCTGAAATTTCTCTACGCCCCCCTGTTTGAGAAGCCCTGGGCTAGAGGCTACACCAATGACTAAATAAAATATCTAAGAGGGATAGATCATTTCTATTTGAACCGTGAAATTTAACAACATTTGATAATGCACCTGCTCAACCAATTAAAATACATCTTTTTATCCAAATGCAAAGTTTTCTTGGCAAAAAACAAGAAATACCCGCAAAAGATGTTACTTTAAAATTATTTTTTTAAATGTTGTTCGTAAAAATAAATAGGTAAGTAAGATTAATTTAATTCTCAACGGCTAATGAAAATGAATAAAAGTTGATTTCTCACAATTTTTTTCATCTCTCTTATCTTTATTTAAAATGTTTATTTTGATTTCAAAAGCGTCGGTTATTATTATTGCTGCGTAGATTTATGAACATAATGGAGTCAAAAGCTTTATTGCGGATTCATATTAATTAAAAACCACACTTAATTTGACTGTTATCATAAACGTATTTTATTACCTTTTATTGCTATAAAAGAATTCTAGTTATAATTTTTTTATTTTCGTTGTTTATGGGGTTCGATGTATGTAACACACTACACATGTGTTTTAGAAATTTACTTAGACCGAAAGTCAAATAATTAGTTTTAATACTAGCGCGTTCCCGGCATGCGTTGCAATGCCACTTAATAAAGAAATTTATTCTCCCTGCGTGTCCTTTCCCATTCATCCCGTTCTCTTTTCGCCTCCCCTTCCTCTCCCGCGTCCTCTTCCCCTCACGCGTTCCCACTCCGCCTTCTCCGCCTTCCCTCTCCCCAGCCCCTACTCCCGCTTCCCCCGTCCCGCAAAACCCCATCCCGAGTTCCCCTCGGGTTCCATACATTCAGTCCCGGTACATTCAGTTTTCTTAGCCATTTTTTGTACAAATTTCATAATGCTGGAGCTCACCAGTATGTCGAAAGTAGAAACCACTGCTGGCGTACACACATCAAATCCCTAAAGTTTCATCGCAATCGTATGAATGGTTAACAACGCATAATTTCATGATGCCAGAACTCACTATTACATATATAAAGCATCGCGGGCATGCGCACATCAAATCCCCAAAGTTTCATCTCAATCGGATGAATGGTTTAGCAACTCATAGACATCTCGTATACATACTCTATAAATACATCTTAATATATAAAACAAAGTCGGGTTAGTTACACTATTTATAACTCGAGAACGGCTGGGCTGATTTTGATGATCTTTGATTTGTTAGATTTGTCTCCGCCCCGGATAGGATAATAACTATTAAAACATCACAAAAGTTAACGAAATAAATAGTTATAAAGAAAATTATTTTCCCCGTACATTTTGTATGGAACGAATTCTCCTATTTTGAAAGAACTGCAGCAATATTGTGAGGGGTGTAATATTGAACTGTGCATGAATTCCAAACATTCAAAAACGTCAAATGTGAATGCGTTGATTGTTGTGCATTTGTTTTTAATCATATAATGCTGCCCTTCTTTCTTTCTTACACAATCAATGTCAATAGTCGAAAATGAGACAAATGGTGAACGTATGTCTGCACACCTCCAAAGGAAAAATACAATAATTATAATAAATCTCTGAAATGAAACGCATTTTTTTACATTAGCTCCACACAGGAGGCCCCGAGGAAAATAATTTCTCTCTGGACCTATGTCATCTTAGGGGATGCTGTGTGGAGGATCTTTTTAAGGAATGGGGAGGATAGAAAGTTCTGGGAAGGAAAAAGGTATGAGAGGTGGGTAGGAATCTGGGTGTCAGTGTGTCCGGGAGTGACGGACGTATGAATCTATCCCTCCAACTGTGGTGCAAGGCAATGGGTCGAGAGAGTCCGGCTGGAAAGGTGAAAAGGCCTCCCTCAACCAGTCTCTCTCGATCTGGCCCGCCACGCAGCAGGTGGGCAGGCGCATCAACTGCCAAGACCCAGACACAAGTCACCGCATGAACCAGGGAACCCCTGCTAAATCACTAAACGTAGCGAACTACTTAAGGTGATCTATGGCAGAGGTGTTGGTTATTCAAAAAAATGGTTCCCGGGACGGCGGCACCCGTATCCGCCTCTCGAATTCCCGTAAGTAATTGTAAAAGTAAGAAAATCACAAATATATAAATCCGTACACAACGCCATATCTGATACTGACAAAAACAAAACACGGACAGTTGCGCATTGATAATTGCTTCATTGCGTAATTTTTAACTTAATAAAAAAACTGAATTTAATTCAACAGCTATTGATTCTGAGGCGGTACGAAGTTTGTCGGGTCAGCTAGTTTATGTATATAAATAAGATTGTTTTTTTTTTAGTTGTAATACTGCCGGTTATAATTGGAGTACTTGCTATTATTAGGGTATGTGTGAGCATGCAGATAATATCCGAGTTTCGCGAGATCAAGAGTCTTAATAATACGTGAAACCGGTCAGCACATTGGATTTGTTCCTAAGAGTCTGGGGGTGACCCAAAAGCTTCGAGAAAATGGAAATCCACAAAAACTCGATTAATATTAATAGGGACGACGAGGTGAAACTTAATTGTTCTTGGTATCTATTACTGACGGTAATACCAAAACTAAACGCCAGAAACAACACTCATTTCACCAGCTATCGTACGACTTACCGGACCTAAGAGGATTAACGCTTGCAACACGGTATCACTTCTAAATACATAATCAGACACTTCAACACAATCCATACTTTTGCCCTGATTATGGGCACAGTAATAGTGTCCGAAAAGTTGGCTAAAGAAGGAGGAAGCGCAATACCAATTTTAATCGATCGGTTACAAAAGTCGTCAAAATATATTACATAATTATTACAAGTGTAGACTTTTTAAGGCAAATATACGTGAGACAGAGCGCGTACAAAACGTGCTGGAACAAAATATAGAAGTCACAATTTCAGAGCGCATACAAAACTTGTAGAACATAAAAAATATACAAGTCACAACTTTTCCCAACTGCCTGCAACTAGCGAGACTACGGCATCCCTAATAGGGTTACGAGAGTATCTTCCATTGTGGAACGTTCCGCAATGTGTTATTTTAAATGAATGAATTGTGAAAAAACACAAATGTATCAAATAAAATTTACCTACTTGCACACGTCGGTAATTGAACCCGCGACTTTCGGTCTGCTAGTTGAGAGCCTTACCCTTTACCATGGAGGCCATTAAGGCTTCTCACACGTTTTGTACGAAAAAAAAAACAGAAGATTCTGTAACGATGACGTCACATACGACCTCTATCTGTGACTTTTATATGAAATCATTTGTTTGCATACAAATTTACATTGAAGTCATTTCTAGAGCGAGTCGAGCCAGAGAGACCACGGCATCCCCAATTGAGGTGCGTTGTGGGAGAGGGGAAGATGGGAAAGTTCCTGGCTATTCAGATATGGTCACAAAACACGGCTAAAGCCATTTTTTTTACATGAGCTCCACACAGGAGGCCCTGCGAAAAATAATTTCCCTCAGGGCCTATGTCATCTTTGGGGATGCTGTGTGGAGGGTTTTTTAAGGAAAGGAAGGAGAGGAGAGTTCTGGGAAGGAAAAGGGTTGAAGGGGTGGGTAGGTATCTGGGGTTCAGTATGTCCTGGTCAACCGCCTCCAAGACCTGGACAAACCTCACCCCATGAACCCGGGCACCCTTGCTAAATTACCAAACGTAGCGAACCACTTGGGTTGACCTATGGCAGAGGTGTTGGTTATCCAATAAAGGTTCCTGGGGCGGCGGTATCCATTCCCGCCTCCCAAATTGTAGTTTGAAGCAATATTTCAATGGTGGTCTTATACCAGGGCGATACTGAGAACCTCTTCCACTTATATTATTTTAAATGATTAAATTGTGAAATAACACAAATCAATAAAATAAAATATACATACTTGCACACCTTGCAAACCTGCGACTTTCGGATTGCTAGTCGAGAGCCTTACCCCTCGACCACGGAGGCCGTCAAGGCTTTTCACACGCTATGTATAAAAAAAAACAAAAGATACTAGAACGATGACGTCACATACGACCTCTGTGTGTCTTTTGCTTTAAATCAGTGACGACATTATTTCCATACAAATGTAAATGGAAGTCATTTCTAGTTTATATTATCTAATCGGTGGTATTTATAATGCGTTTATTGGTACCATAGTATTAGTTTCAATTTAACGAGATCGAATTATAATAGGCGGTTCAGTAGAATAATATATCGATTAAACTCACGTTTGGTAAACCCTAGAGGGCGCCTACGTAATAAAAAAAATTAAAACAAAACCTATCGGCTGCGTCTTGGAAGGAGGTCCGATCTAATCTAAATGGATTTCGATCCCGGTCTGTTAATTAAAACACCGTCTAATTAGAAAATAATTAAACGTGAAATGATTGATTTTATATTTGAATGATGGGTAGAATGGAATGATGTGTGAGTGACTTACAGTATACTATAGAACAGCGATCGGCAATTAGTTTTGGTGACGGGCCGTATGATTGAGAACGTGCGAGCCTGCCCAGTCGGTGCGCTTGTGACTGCCCGTCTGATCGCCTGCCGTCATCGCCTAGCACGTAGCGCAAAGATTCCTAACCTTATCTAAAGCGTATTTTTCTTCAACGCTCCTCTTTTGTAGACAAAATGTCATACAGAAAAAGCAGACAAAGCGCCGCAGGCGACAAAAAGTTATATTTTTTAAAATATAACGACCGACCGCGACCGGTTGGTAGCATGGTAGTTTGGTACTCGGGCAATGCTGGTTCGATATTCTAATAGTTAGTTCTCCATCATTACAGAATGCTTCTTCTGTCGCTCTTCATAGGGAGAGAAAAAATTGCCTTATTTTTAAACGCCTGGGTTCTCAAAAGTTGCGTATGATCTGTAACTATTCGAAAACGTAAATATAAATGAAATTGGTGTTTACTGTTGGCTCACGATTTGGGAAAAAAATAAAAGAAAGGTCCCCTATTTTATATTTTGTAGCCAATTTAATTTTTATTCCATAACTGCAGTACGTGATGTGTTTGTTAAAAATATAAAAGGGGATAATAACACCTTTATGGATAAAATCAGTATTCTTGTATTCATTAACATAATTGTTTTTTTTTTCATTTTTGTCAGCTATGCGCAGTTTTCAATAAAAAAACAAACGTTAAAAGGTTAAATTATTGAAAAAAAATAATTACCATAATTTAAAAATACAATATGTTTTAGATTATAAGGTTAAATACAGATTTTCAATTCGTTTATGCCAGCTAAAAAAATATTTTTTTAAATAATTTTAAATACAGTTTTCATTTTCTTTGCAAGACGAAGCCACATTTTTCACTTATTATAGAGGGATGGATTTTCATTTTTAACATTCTGAGTTTATTTGTAGATGTAAACACGGATAATTTTTTTTAATTCATGTTTTTCGACCAACGAGTTAGTAGCATTGTAAATAGTTATTGAATCCCACCCAAAAACCTACATTTATGTTTTCTGCACAAGAACTAGATATGAAAAAAATATTATTGTGACCGATGGTGAAAGAATAATCGTTCAGAGACTATCCCTTCTAATCCTGCGGGTCAGAAGAAAACTACGCGGGCCGCCAATTGCCGATCGCTGCTATAGAGCATACAAAATGCCAATGATATGTGCAGGCCATGTATATTGTATATACTACGTCAATGGTGCATGCCGATGAAAATATTTGTACCAAAACATCACATTTGATCAAGGATTCGATTCTCGTATTAAAACACGGTAGAAGCCTCGTATGTGGACGAGTTGTTTAATTTTGAAATGAGAATAGGCAGATTTCCTACCAGGATGTCATTTACCCAGTTCCTACCTCTCCCTAACTACATCACCTTGCTGGAAAAGCATTTGAAATTTGGAACAATGGCAAGAAAAATAGCAAATTCGAGGTCATTTTTTTTGAAAAACAGAAGAAGAATTTGGACTTCATTGGAAGGATTGGAAGCAAGTTATTTTTGAACTAAAATAAAGTATTTGACCATATCGAAAGTAATCAATATTGTTTTGCACTTATACGTGTTGTTATGGCGATAATTACTTCAAAGTATCGCATTGGTACTAGGTATATAACCATATTGTGATTGTGTTGTGTGCTCCTTTGCAGAGTTACAGTGGTAAGTGATTGGTTATTATTTCCTTGCATCCATAGTTTTTCCTACACATATTATTACCCAATTCCAGCAAACATTATTTAGTCTCGTTTCATTTTTAATATTTACATTCCATTTCCAAGTGCATATAATCTATAATTCGTAAGCAACACCAGTAGAAACACGAAAAGATATTTGTAGCAGAACATCTTCAAAAATATATATTATTATATTATAAAAAAATTATTTTTGATTTCAAAATTTAGAGAAAAAAATAGTTGCTTACTGACTAATACACCTACACCACAAGGAAAAAACCTCAAATCAACTTGTCATCTCAAAGATAGATCTTTTGGCCAGAAAAACCAAAAATTCCATGCTATAAAATTACATAATGCCTAAATGAAATTAAAAACACCATGGAGAAAAGTTAAAAAAAAAACATCTAAATTAGGCAATAAGTAAATACGAAGATGAGGATAATGTAAAAAATTGTGATGTAACACCAACCTATAGTCAACAAACATGAAGATTTTTATATTGTTTATTTTTCATATCGTGGAAATAAGCGTATAATTATCGATAGATGACGAAATCATGATGCAACACCATCTACACTGCCTACTGTCCGCTTCGGAGCAGGAATCCCTTCGGAACCCCTTTTTGGATAACCAACGCCCTTGCTATAGGTCACCCCAAGTTGTTCGATATGTTTGGTAACTTACCAGGGGTTCCCGGGTTCATGGGGTGAGGTTTGTCTAGATCGAATGCGTTTGCCCATCTACTGAGTGGCGGGCCGGATCGGGAGAGATTGGTAGAGGGAGACCTAACCTGGATCTCTTCATTTGGACTCTTTCGACCTACCGCCTTGCACCACAGTGGGTTTGCATTGGATTCACTCACACCTCATATATTTTTCCTTCCTAGAACTTCCTTTCGATCCTTTCCCTAAAAAGGCCCTCCACATAGCATCCCCGATGTTGACACAGGCCCCGTGGTAAATTGTTTTCTCTGAGCCTCCTGGGTGAAGCCAAGAAAAAAAAAATAGCTAAGTTAGAAGTTAAATAGCAGCCGAATGAATGTAAAAAAACTTTTCATGGTTGATCACTCGTCCTAGAACGTATCACAAATAAAAGGCCGCATTTGTAATTAAATTAAAATGACCTTATTTATAGTTAACTGTTTCCTACAAAGGAAACGTTAAAAACAATGATAGACTTTTATATCAATTGTTATTATTCAAACAATAATGAACTGGATTTCACAGCTGGTCAGACATGATTACTAAAAAAATGCTTTATGATCCAACAGTATTGTTCCATATCCAGAAATGAATGCATATATTTTTTTACTGGCCTATTCAAACTTTTCACCCATTGAATTATTTGATAGACTCGAAGAGTGATCATCTCCCGATTAACAGGTGTTATATAAGATAGGCACAGAGTCTCATCATAAGCTAATCGTAATCGTACCTTCTGTATACGAGTAGTTACTTAATCCTTAATAGGTTTGTAAAATATACCTGCTTGTATCTATGAAATATTGAAGCAACTTGGAGTTATAAAGGATAGTCTGAGATAAATGAATAGGTATTTATTTATTTAAACGCCTAAAAGGGATTTTACATTTAATGCAGTACACGTTAAGTTAAGTTACAATGAAAATAAAGACAAAATATAGGTAACATAAGTACAAAAGATCAGTAGGATTTATAGGTAAATTTAGGAATTCCACAGAGAATTCCACAGGAATTCCACCCTCTGATATGAAAATATCTGGAGTCGGTGAATTATTTTTCCATTTGGTATCTGGTAGGTTGACATGTTGTTCTTGTATTGTTTTGTATTTATAATACTTACATAGTGCAATTGCATAGCGTGGTTTGACTAGATGATCATTTGGGAAAGTGTTTGAAAGGGTTTAGTTTTTCCTGTGGGGAAAATTTAACCCGGACATTTAAATCTGGTGCGTAAAAAAAGAATTATGAGTTGACACAAAGCAGGAAACATAGAATGTAAATTAAGCAAAATAGATAATCTGCCAATATCCTCCAAATCAACAATAATACGAATATAAAAATGTTTATAATTGGTGTACACAATTTTACGAAATAGGTAGAAATAGTTGGCACATATGTCGTTTGAAGTTTGCCAAGTTCAAATTGTTGTCAAATACATCCATATCCTTTAAGTATTTGTTACCAAGACTATTTAAATATTGTATTGGAGAATTCAAACCATAGTTGGAATGACATGTATGTACATACAGGGGCGTGCACTTCGTATAGGCACATAAGCACTGCCTACCCTACCATATTTGTAAAACATAAGCTTGTAAATAATATTATAATTTATTAAATAATTGCTAAAAATAAATACACACTTTCAAAAATAAGCGCGAAAAAGCTGAGCAACCGAAACTACGCGAGCGCCTCATCAAACGGCATACTACAAACGTGGCATAAACTGTAACTAGAAACTACACGCACGCCCTCCGACTACCTCACTAAAATGCGGCCTAAGCAGGTATTATTTGTGCTTGGAGCTAACTTCATGCAAGATATAATATCAATGTTTCCGAAATGCCCGTAGCGTAGAGTAGAACTGTCGATATGATTTTGCTTCCATGAGGTTTTTTGTTATTATTATGCAGTGCTTTCTGGAACAAAATTAACAAAAGGCAATCAGTGACGTTAGTTAACAAAAGGCAATCAGTGACATCTGTTGTTATCTATTTCTATCAACTAGTTGTCTTACCAGTAGCAAGCACACAGCAAAAACTTGTACGATGGGAGTTATTTGTAGTAAGTTTTTTTTTAAAGTTATTTGATTCAATTCGGTGGTTTTTCTACTGCCTAGCCAGATCAAAAACTCTGTGCACGCCACTGTGGACATATATAAAATGTTAATGTTTGTCTAGTTGTAACTTAGGTATATTTAGAAGTTCAAAACTTGACTGAAGCAGCTGAAACCCTAGAATACTGAACTCAGACTTAATGAAATTAGTTCATTTTATTTATGTAAACGCCGCACAAGAGTTCCAACTGTCGGAAGGCCACGACATTACTGAATCAACAAGACAGCCAATTAAAGTACATATGTTTATTTGTTTACTTACGCTTTTACGCCCAAATGTTTACATTTTTTTACACTAGCGTTAGTAATAAAATATAGGTAAATTAAATAATTCTTACATCACAGTGATTTACAATTGGATAAATTTGAAGAAAATAAAATGACAACAATAACTAAAATTATCAGAAATAATGTGATGACATAAAAACATTTTTTTAAACCGCTCGGACTCATAAGCATGTTTTAACAATAATTTATTATTGTCAGATGTACGTATGATATAAAATGACATAAGGCGTACCTGAATTAATAAATATGTTTTAAACATAGACTTTGGTTCATTAAAAATATCGATATCATTTGTATATTTGCGAATGGTGACGTTGGAATAGGTCCTTATGCCTAGTGAATCGAATATATTATACTGTATACACAACGCATTAGCAGAATCAATTATAGGATACGGAATAAATAGTCGTACAAAACGTACTTAAATAAAACAGACCGTTTCCTAAATTTCCTAAAATTGATACGTAATGTCCTCTCTATACATCATAGTAAGGTAGAAATATTTAACGCATTATCTGAAAATATTAAAAATGAGACATCTTATTAAAAAATCAAAACAAAAGTAAAATACCTCCGTAGAACATGAAAACAAATAATATTGTATAGAAATATTTAGGTCGAATATTGATCAATTACATAGAATAATATTGTGTAAATTGTACAAGTACAATATTAAGTACCTAGAAATTACTTTCATTTATTGTTTTCGTAAACATTATAATAATAAGTATTTTATAATAATTAGTATTTTAATATTAAGTATTACAATTAGTAATTACTAGATATGTAGGTAAAACTTAATAAAATAGGAAAATTAAAGGAAAACAATCACTTTGTTTGTAACCACGATTTATTGATTTAATTTTTATTTACCGACCGGTTTCGCTTAATACAAGCATCATCAGGGTATAAATTAAAACTGATGAAAAAATACATTGTGTGAGCTTATATATACATACAGACAGAGACAAAACATAATATAAAGTAAGAGTGAGAGATTGTAATTAACATCCTACATAGTGATAGAGAGAAAGAGACGGGTATATCTAATGAATAATTACATTATATCTACCGGGACAAAACGTCATTTAAACAGGTGATGAAGGAATAAAGTGGCTACGGGTTTTTTTAGTTTATGGGAAATATTCCTAATATCGGACTGTTGGACACATTTAACTGATTATTAAGGATTTGGGTTTTTGTTTTAACGGCTTTCTTTATTTCGAGTGCTTCTAAATTATTAAGCCTGTTACCATGACCATTTCTGTGTAAAATCTTAACACCGGTGTTTAGATACCTTCAATCAAAACACCGGTGTTAATTAATATGTCAAACCACAAAGTGACTGCTTTCTACCAAAATATAAAAAATAGGAAAAATTAGAGATTTCTTTACAATCAAACTGATTGTTCAGTTTTGTCAGATTTGTAAGATACAATATTGTAAAATTAAAAACAGAATAAACATACGTCAAAAAAAAATTAACTGATGTTTTTATAGGTTCTGAAAAGATGAAGGAGGTGAATATGAAGAAGGTTTGAAAGTGCTGATTATTCAGATCTAATCTCTGAATACAGCTAAAACCATTTCAAGCTACGATTCATTACTTATGGTGGTGCATCACCAGGGCGATAGTATTTACCAATGTGGGATAAGAGCTGGGTAAGGTTTTGAGAATAAAGAAAAAGTTTATTATTTATAAACAATGATGTAGCTACCTACCTAAAGACTAAATTAAAAATCAAATTGATTGAACCCATACAGACAGATAAATGCGCATTTTAAAAACAGTAACGCAGACGGAAACGAAAATTTAAAAAAAGACAGTCAACTTCTCTGAATTCGTCAGATAATTAGTTCCTATTTTGAAAATGACACATAAATTCAAAACATCCGATTTTTATAGTTCATTGTAATAGAGTTACAAAGGACTGGACACACAACCGAAATGAGTATTTTCAATAGGTACGTATCTACTTTAATGCTTGTGTGAATTTATAACTCTTCACACAATCAGTTCCAATTTTCAATATGATATTATATTCAAAGCAAATTAGAGTTCACTGAACCAGATTTCAAAGGGCAAACCACGACATTAACATTTAAAAGTTTCTAATACCAACTTTCGTGCAATATATTAATAATTTCCTCTTGGATGTGAATGCCTATAAATCTCAACTAATAGACGAAGGTATAAGTAATAATAATAAAAAGAAAGAAAGTGTGTGTAGAGATGGTGTTAAGAGTTGTATAGAAATCTTGAAATCAAGAATTGTGTGCTCACGAATTGTAATTGGCTCTTTATTTAATGAAAGTGTCACGCTAAAAAAAATATGTTAGCAAGAAAAATCATGAAAAATGTCTAATTGCAGTAATTTTTCGTGGTGGGTATCGTGGACTTCGAGCATCGTCTGCGGTTGGGCCGATAGCTATACGCATTCTCATTGGGACTGCCCGGTGGTCTATGGAATACTTTCTCTGGCTATTTTAATATATTTTATTTTATTTCCGCTACTATAGTAATTACTTACTTACTATAGTTATTAATTATAGCATAATCATATAACTGTTTTTTCCTCATTACTTATTTTATTTACAGAAGGTTTCTTCGACTGGTCATAGCCGTTATTTTTATTTTTCTTTTTCTTTTACTAACACTATTATCTCTTTTTTTAATGTTACCTATTTCAGAAGAATTATTCCACGGGCTGCTACTTCTATTTATCTTTTGTATAATGTTAATGAAAGTACTTGCATACTGCTTACTAACCCCGTATGTATGGACATTGGAGGGTCTAGAGTCGTTCAAATAAATGTAGCTTCGTTCAAAAAAAGTAGAGTCTTGACGTGTGCGGTGAAGGAGGAAACCATATGTTTCCTTATAACGCCGTTGGGAAAGTGGTGGGTCCCCTCCAATGGTGGGTATATGTTGTGATCGTGCGAGTTATTAGCTGCATTAGTGTTGTTAGATTCTACACAAAGAAGTACATTTTGACACACATATTACATATTCACAGTTTATTTATTGACGCCTTGAAGGCGTTTACATGTAGTTGCATTAACTAGGTAAGAAGTATGGTTTATAACTTATAAGACATGTTAGAAGTAACAGTAAAGTATCGAAGGAAGAAGAAATCAAGCCCTGGGCACGTTTGGGGTAGGAAATATACTCATTAGACACGGATGAATACTAAATGTAACGGGTTCCTCGTCCCATCATCGCAGCCTCCCATATCTGCTGGACCAATCCAACCTGTTCCACAATCAGCGGGATAATACGCCCAGTACTTGTGGGTAATGGCTAATGCCTTTACCTGTGATCTGTGATTTCGCTAGAACCACTGGACTGGTAATTTCTAGAGGTGCGATTTATACTTATTTGAAAGAATCTGATGTTGTTTATTAACCTTTCGTCCTAGGCACACAGCGTGTTATATCGGCCATATACGACACATTTCTTAAATGCCCTATCATATCGCGCTTATGAACTAAATTCTGCACTTGTATTAAGATACAAAATATTAAAAGTAGTTTACCCCAACGCCAGAGATGACGGCGCGTTTTAATCCTGGAAGAGAGGTCAGTCGGGGGAAAATTGGCAAATCGAATGTCATCGCGTGAACATGTTCAATAGGGGTAATTATTTTAATATCGAATAAACATATAATTGAATAATAAACAATATTATGTTTAAATGTCTGATAAGACCAAAAATCCATTAACATTAATTGCGCCAATCTCATATTTGAGGATGCATGATAAGTAGAGACACTGATTTATAGCTTATTTTTAAGAAATGTAGCATTAATTATTGAAAAAAATAGGTTTTATATATAACTTTATTTTGCGCTTTCATAGCGTTTATAGCTAAATATGACAACGTTAAGGAATGGGTGTCGGCAAGAGGGTAAAAACAATTAAATTAGATAAATCACTTGAAACATGTTTATTGTATTATTGATTGAAACTCAACATGGCATACGTTTCTACAGTAGAGTGTATCATGTTCGTTCTACGATCTGTCAATACAAGATTATAGCGACTAAAATTTCTTTCTGCGTCAACATTATTCACAGGGGCCCACACAGTCATCAGAGCTGCCTCAGCAAATTCTCTGTGAACAATTTTTACAGCTAAGAGTAGCTGAATTTTGTCTACAGTGACTCCATCCCTCACATGCTCTACAAGCTGTCTTTGAAAATAGCCGTCACCTTCCAGGAATTTACTGTCATCAACAGATTTGAATGTTGATGCAAGTCTAGTTTTACTTGCTAAAAGAATAGCACCTGATCGCTGGACATTATGACCTACAATCGCAGGATTGAACATTTTACCTGCGTTCTCAAGAAATAGATTAGTGCTGTTGTCTTGACGGTTCAGCATATGAGATGCCAGTTTCACAGAACTCTTTTGACAATTCTCTCTTATTTGGGTTTTTATTTGGATTAAGAGAACCTGGTTCTTTACCTCCTGTACAGTCTTTATGGTTTTGGTAGGGAAAGCACCATCACTCAATTTTTTTAAAGTAAAAAAAATTCGCTGCTATTTCGCATTTTAACGTATTATCGCTAAAAACACAATGTATCGCTTTAATTCGCGAAAATATCGTTAATGCTATGAATCAGTGTCTCTAGAGATAATGAATGTTAGTGGGATTTGACATTACACAGATGTGGTAATGGTTTTATCAAAGAGTCGTAAAAATTTGAGATCTGACACATCTTATACAGCACGTCCGCTATAGTAATGTCTGTTCTATTTCACCTGTTGAAGGACTAAAAGAGCTTTCTTCATGCACATGGGAACGCCCACAACAGACTTCTATTGCTTTATTCGGTGGATAGGTATAAATGACTGGTAAACGTGGATACATTCTCACGTTTGTCCAGCGAGACAAAATCAGCGAAAAACTTGTATTTAATACGCGAGAATGTGACTATGGATTTACGAGTATATGAGAGGAACGTGGATTGAATCTGAACTATCGGAAAATAGTATTCTTCATTATCAAACGTCCGACTATCGATTATTTTTACATTTTGTCTGGTCAGTAAACGTTTACTGATTTTAGTTCATAATTTGCTGCTAAGCAAGTTCCAAGTTGTTACTTGTACGCTGTTGCGTGATAATATCGAAGCTGGTTTTTGAAACCTTACGGTAAATTCAAAATGTTCATTTAATGATAATAATAATATAGGCATATCACATACATTCTGACGGCCTCCGTGGTCGAGGAGTTAGGCTCTTACTTAATTAAAAATAATAATTATAGAGGAAGATACTCTCAGTATCATCCTGGTGTTAATACAATACATGAAATCTTTTTTCAGTCCGATTCCAATTAGAGACCAAAGTCAACATTTTTCGCTTTACGCGATCGCTATTTTCATCTCTGTTTTCATGTCTACCATTTCAATTGTCATCACTGCAAACAACACATGAACCATGCTATTTGATGTCAACTGAAATCGTAGATATGAAAATGGAGATTAAAATTGCGATCGCGTAAAGCGAAAAAAGTTGACTTTGGTCTCTAATTGGAATCGGGCTGAAAAAAGATGTCGTGTATTCTAGGCAGAAGACCCCTATTCAGAATTTAGTGGTTGCTTGAAATTATTTTAGCCCTGTTTGGTGGCCTCACAAACACACCCCAATCGGTGATGCCATAGACTCACCGTTCCAGAAGGTTTGGAGCAAGTGGGACGCTTGAGCAGAATTCAAACGAAAGGATACTTTTTTAAAATGTGAATTCCGCGCAAGAGTCCCAACTGCTCTCAACTGCCTGGAGCTAGTGATACTAAGACATCCCCAATTGGACAAGCGACCTTTGGATTGCAAGTGGAGAGCCTACCCCTCAAGCATGGAGGCCGTCGCACAAAATAAAAAAACAAGGTATGCAATTCACACGCGGAAAAAGTGAAACCTTCAGAAAACTAAAGTAAACAAGAGTGGAGAGGCTACGAAGCACCGCACAAAGAGGAAACCGATTATACTATCTCATTCTCTCGCAGACCAAATCCTAAAGGTGTTTGTGTTTACCTCTTTTTAGCGTCGATTTTTTTCGTTTCATCGAGTTTCAAATCACAACGGTGCTAAAGAAGTTTTCACATCAATGTCGCGTAATTTGCACCAGAAATAGATAGCTATCCAATTATAATGAGATCCATCATTAGGGGGCATACATTAATTATGTGAGCTCAAAATGGGAGGGGAGGGATCCATTAAATCTCACCAGATCTCATTTAAACCGGGGGGGGGGGGGGGGTCAACAAAAATCTCACGACAACTTTATCCCAAATTTTGTTCGCTGAAAACGTCGAATGACATGGGCGGGTGCCCAGAAAAAACTCATCCCACCCTATCCCATCCCGCTCCATCCTCTCCCATTATGCCCCCTCCAATGGGGTAAATATGATCTTGAACAATTTTTCAGTGTATTGTCGCGATTATATTTACCTCAGCGCGGGGTGGAGGGCGTTATAGGATAGGATGGGGCGGGATGGGATAGGGTGGTACCCCAGATACATCACTGATCTCACGTGAGGGGAGGGTGGGAGGGGGTCCCAGCAGATCTCACTTAATCTCACCAAGGGAAAAAAAACTGCCCAAGTAGCTCACATCCTAACTAGATATTTGATATACCTTTTGATTACAAAAATAATTTTTCAGTTTGTTTGGGTGTTTTGATCTCAAATCCAAATCCAAAATTTCAAATGGCCGCGCGTACGTTCCCCTAAATGTTTGCCCCCTTACCTGTTCGATTATATATTTCCAACTAAATTTTATTGTAACTATATATAAATTATTAATGACGCTGTTTTATCTCAAGTAATAATCCACAAGCACTGCTGATCAAGAAGTACGTCGAACAAGTAAAATATATCGCCTAGAGATGGAATTACATTAAAATAATATCATGTCATTTCGTATTACGCACCTGATCACGTAGCCTGACATCAAGATGCACATTTGTATTCAGAGACATCACTAACATTTAATTGCAGTCCAGAAGTACAATGATCCGGTTCAAAATACAGTTCAACAGTTATTTTGATATCATATGCCGGCAGATGTATAATATATTAATAAATATAATACATTATCACCTCAAAAACTCCGGGAGACCATTAAAAAATTATGGATCTATAAATGAGGAGGGGGGGGGGGGTTAATATCTCTATAAATAACTTACTAATATTTTTCATTGATGAAATGAAAAGTGGCAATATGAAGTTGAACTTCTTGTTTGTTTCAAGTGTGAAAATTTTAGAAGGAACGTTTGTACATTATATAATTTGCTTGCGTATTATCATTTATATGAATATTTATTTAACATTTTAAACAAAATAAAATGAAAGAATAGTTCTGATGGATTAACTATTAGTAAAATAAGAGATGCTTTTCCAGTAATTGGATCTACTCTATTAAATATTATCAATGAGACGATTGAAGAAGGAAAATTTCCACAGTCATGGAAACTATCTACTATTATACCGGTTCCAAAGGTTAAAAATACCAGAAAATGTGAAGAATTTCGACCAATCAACACCTTACCAAAATATGAGCAGATTCTTGAAGTTATAATAAAAGAACAAATTTTGCAATATCTAGATAAACACGATATTTTATACCAAGAGCAATCAGGGTTCAGATCTAATAACTCATGTGAAACAGCATTAAACGTAATTGTCGAAGAATGGAAGGAAGGAATGAATAATAATATATTTATCTTAGCAATATTTTTGGATTTTCAAAGGGCATTCGAAACTATAGATCTAGACATACTAATAAGAAAGCTTAAAGAAATTGGTTTCTCATCTGTAGCCATTAAATTAATACAAGAGTATTTGAGAGACAGAAAGCAGGTAACAAAAATAAATAATCAATTTTCAAAACCAATGGAAAATAAGTTAGGAGTACCACAGGGATCGGTCCTTGGACCTCTATTGTTCATACTCTATATTAATGACATGGTGAAAATATTTTCAAAATGCAAAGTACGACTATTTGCCGATGATACACTAATATACCTAATTGGAGATAACTATGAAGAACTAATACACATTTTAAATAATGAACTAAATGATGTATCAAGATGGCTAAAAATAAATAAGCTTAAATTAAATACAAAAAAAAACAAAATGTATGGTGATTGGATACAAGAAGACATCCAGTGAAAGCAAAATTAAAATTGATGGTGAAATTATTGAAAATGTTAATGAAATGAAATACTTAGGAGTTATATTAGATTCGAAACTAAACTTCAATAGACATGCTGAATACACGCAAAAGAAAATTGGCAAAAAGATATCTTTTTTTGGAAGAATTCGGCCAAAAATTTCTAGAAAAACAGCAATCACCATATACAATTCAATTATTGCTCCACACTTCAACTACTGCTCAAGTATACTTTTCCTATGTAACGGAAGAGAACAAAATAAGTTACAAATTCTCCAAAACAGGGCAATGAGAATAATTCTTCGACGAAACAGATTTTCAAAAATTATTAAAATGTTAAAGGAACTAAATTGGTTGACCGTGAAACAGATGCTGACCTTGAACACGATGGTATTTATTCACAAAATATTGAACAACACGTTACCAAAATACTTCTCAAATAAAATTTTATACAATAAAGACATTCACAGATATAATACAAGGACGTGCAAGGAAATTAGGCTACAAAAAAAGGACAAAGCGAATACGCAGAACAGTCTACTGTACAAGGGAATGAAGTTGTATAACACACTACCAGAAACTTTAAAGTCCACACCAATTGCAAAGTTCAAGATGTATTGTAGGAGCTACATAAAACTTGAAAAAATATAGTGAATATGAAATATTATTATCAATTAGAAATTTGTAAACTTAAATGTACAAATTACTAAAATAAAATTATTATTATTATTATTATTATTTTAATTACAAGAAAGATTACAATTTCCACAAAGGATATTAAAAATAGATTATGATGCAAAAGCGTTATAACTAAAACGTGGTTGGTGATAACAAAAATAATAATTAGTAATTTTTTTGAGAAATACTAAAGATAAATACCATAAATTGACTAATTCCGGAATATATAAACTCAAATGTAATGATTGTTCCTCATTTTATATTGGAAAAACAAGTCGTAATTTTGAAATTAGAATCAAAGAACATTTAAGGTGTCTTAATAATAATACCATATCGTTAAAAATAACCATAGTTTTGAAAAAATACAGGGATAAATATTCTTCATATTAATCATAAAGGAAAACGTTTAGATAACTTAGAAGCCTTGGAAATAAATAAAAAATCCCTTAAAAATAATGAATCTATTATCAACAAACAAAAAATATTGTCTTATAGCCCAATCATGGATTTATTCCCCTATCCACCCACTCTACATTAATACCTACCCACTAACATTTTTAATAAAACATTTTTCCCATCCATATTTCGAAACTGTCAAATTAGCATACGCTTTCCCTGAAGAAGGAACGGTTGTTCCGAAACCGGTCGGATTTACTCATTATATAAGTGGTTCAAACAAAGTTAAATTGTTTCATTTATCTATAATGGATAACCACAAAGTTATAGCTACATTCAAAAGTATAACAAAAAATGTTCAAAAAAGCGAAGTTATTATTATTATTGATGGAGTGCGAGTACCTACTCTGATGCATGGCTGTGAGGCATGGAATTGGTAAAGGAAGGATGATAGTTGACTGAATGATGTGGAAATGAGATCCCTGAGGCGTACGCGTATATTATCACGTGAGAAATGAGAGATTTGCAAATACAAGGCTGAGACAGAGGGCTTAATGAGAACGAGTAAATGACGCAAATTTGAATGGTAGAAGAAATCAGGGATGTCCGAGGAAAACTTGGGACCATTAAGGCGCGGTGTACCCGCTCAAAAAGAAGAAGGAGAGATACGTAAATACGAACTTTAGAGAGAGCGCGCTAATACTAAAACCGATAATATTTAAGCGAAAATTGTGAAAATGTTTAATAAAACACAACTCGTTTAAAATAGAGCAAATATGTCGTGGGTATTGTCTAAAATAGCATTTAAAGAAACACTGTGAATTTGTTCATACATATAACTTGTAATAAATTAAAATAACCAAAAAAGTGTTTTTAATAATATTCGGAGCATGCTTTGCGATTTTTTTCTATGCAGGGAATTTCATATAATTGTTGTTTCGGCGCGGGGAATGTATAGATATTATCTTCAAGGATAACATTTATTAAAGAGCTTTAAAACTTATAAGAAAAATGTGTAATAAATCGGTAGGAATGCGGAAAGCCAGGCCTTAAGTGAACCAAATACTTGAGTCGGTCCATGGCAAAAATTAAGATTGTACGGGACGATGTATGAATGTGAATTAAGCAAGGAATTTGTGTCACTACCGAGTTGTTTGGCGGTCCATCCTATCCGCCTATGAAGCATAGTGATAGTCAGTTAGTTATTAATCTGTTATGTTTACAAATGCTAAACGTACCGATTTTTTTTTTGTAACGGAATAATAAAGTAAAATAT
The DNA here is from genome assembly GCA_929108145.2 of Limnephilus rhombicus. Taxonomy (NCBI): domain Eukaryota; kingdom Metazoa; phylum Arthropoda; class Insecta; order Trichoptera; family Limnephilidae; genus Limnephilus; species Limnephilus rhombicus. Next base: position 46,071,336 of record OV815283.1, read on the forward strand.
ACATACCAGCTCGTAGTGTAGTGGACCTGGCAATATGGTATCGCTTCCAAGTAAATAAGCACACATTTTACCACTCACAATTACACATCTACCGGATCTGCCGGATCTTCCCTGATGATGGACACTACAACGCTGTCCGAAACGTTGGCTAAAGAAAGAGGTAGCGCAATACGGCATAACACGCCAAAAACAAATAGCGAAAATAAAAAAAAATATATATTTGTTGAATGTACTTTCGATAAAACTACTTTTCTATTAAATTGGCAATATTTGAATTCTCCCTACTCCTATCATAAAATGCTAAAAGTGTTACTTGTAAAATGATGGATGACATTGCTTTTTAGAGGAGTGAACTCGATGCTAATGAACTCGGCTACAAAAGGGTAATTATTAATTTCTATAAAAACATATACATAAAACAAACTCATGGTTGCTTAAGTAATTGATTAGCATATGTATTATATTTAATCTGAGAATGCCATTGAAAGCCTTTGTTAAGGGTACATGGTACACATATCACCTTTAACAATAAATAGTATTTATTACAGTTGGCTTTCAAAGCAAACATCTGCCAACATAATATTTGTACAAGAAATGAAGGCAAGACGATAATAATTATTGATTACTAGGAATAGTAGTGCAATGCAACATCAGGCATCGTCAACCGTTGACAAAAATACGAACACTCACTAGAGACCGACCGAAGGTCCGGTTTCGGTTTCGACAAGTTTCAGCATAAGTTTCGGTTTTGGCAGAAAATTTGCCGAAACCGAAATTCAGCGTTCAGGAACGATGTCGCGCGGTTGGCTTCGGGAAAGTTCGTGGCTCGAGTGACACCGCAATCATCAGCTGAGTTTGCCGGCCGGTCCGGCGTAATTGTGTTGTGAGTTTATGTATTATTTCTCGAGCATAAGTGTTTAGTTTTGTTATCAAGAAGTAGTTAACATGTTTGTTAATTTTTGTTTGGCAGTAATATCAAAAAAACAAATTATAATTTTTTTACATAAATAGCCGAAATAACAGTAATTATTGTTTTTTCTTTCATTTAACACGTGTAATAAGAATTTTGTGATTGTAAACGCAGTTAAAATTAAAACATCAATTAATGAGGTCCTTCCTTTATAATGTAAGTATTGATTATTAACAACAACAAAAATTCCAAGAAGTAGTTAACATGTTTTGGTAATTTTTATACTTTTTGTTTGTTTTATAGCAGTATTAAAAATAATAATTTTTTTTTTCAAATACTTCAATTACTGTTTTTTTATTTCATTTAACGTCTGTATAAGTGTCTACAAATTTTCAGTAAACAATAGATTTTTAAAATGTCTAAAAAAGTTTCGGTTTCGGCCGAAACTGAGACAGATATCGAGGATTCGGTTTTGGTTTCAATAGAAAGTCCTGTTTCGGTTGGACCATATTTGCAAATTTTGCTGTTACGGCTAAATAGTGGGCAAACGTCATTTTTTGTTTAACAGGTAACCATAATATAGATCTGAAAAATTAAATGATGTAAAAATATGTATCAGAAAAAAATACGAAAAACATGAAAGTTTATACTATTATATTTTATAAATTAACTAGCTGGTTCCGGAGATGCTTTGCAACGCCACATTCCGTTCCCCTCCCGCGTCCCCTTTCCCTCCCGCGTTCCCCTTCCCCCTTCTCCGACTTCCCTCTCCCCTCTCCCGCTCCCCCGTCCTGTCAACCTCCCTCACGCGATTCATATATTCAGTCCCAGTACATTCAGTTTTAAAACAGGTCGCGTGCCACCTATTAAAATTTTTTTAATTCAAATTTTCATTTTTCATATATTAAAAATACATGAAAACATAAAAAACAGCTGCCTGCTAAATTCACATTCATCAAACGCGCGAACTGTCAAACAAACGCCGAAGTTAAAATAGTCGTTAAATTTTCTGAAATTATCAAATTTTCTGTGCAATTTTCTTAATTTTTCTGTCCTAAGAACCATATACAAAGAATAAGAAAACTTAAAAAAAAATGAATGAAATAGGCAAAGTTATTCTGAAGTTATGGCGTGACCAAGGGAAACGAGGATTTATTTTTATATATTGCTATATGTTTGGTTTTGAAATGATAATGTGCACAGTTCCTACTGGAATGTCATTTTTCCATCCTACCCTCACCTAACCATGTCACCTTGCTGAAGAAAGCATGGAACAATAACAACCAAAACAGAGTGTGAGATGACCTGATATTTTGTTGCAATTCGAATTTGGTAAGTGCCTTGGTTTTCCTTCTCCTCGCATTCCATAATTTACCACACACATATACATCCATCTTCAGAAAAACATTTTCGTATTTGTTTTTTTGATTTACAGTCCATTTTCGCCAGTTGCATTTGAGGCTGTAATTTAGAAAAAGTCTCGGTTGCAACATTATAAAAAAATATTCAATACACGCTTGTCTCATTGAACTTAAAAATTGAAATGTAAACAATAATGCCTGAAGAAGTAATAAATAAACAGTAAACAAACAATAAATAAATAACAGGGTTAAAACATTTAAAAAAAAAGTTTTTCAGTTCTTGTAACATTCGTTTGCATTTCAAAATGAATTATATCAATGAATTAATATACTTTCGTGAATAAATACTTTTCTTCTAAATGTACCCGACTTAGAGATGAAATAATTATTATAGAACTAAAATTAAATTATTTTGTTTACACCATTTTATTGAGCAAAAACATATTAAGAGAACAATGTTCTTTTCGTCAAGATGAGTCGTATACTAAACTTAAATAAAGATTAACGTTGCAAGAGGGATTAAAAGACGGGGAAGAAAAAACCCAAATTAGCAGAAGAATAATTGATGAAGAATTGGAAGTGTGCATAATTACTAATGAATTACTTGATACATTTTCAAAGGGCTTTCCCGGATCGGCGCGTTAAAAAAAATAAACATAAATGTTTGCGGATACAAATAAAATATTTTACCACTTATTATTATCATTTCTGCATCATTAAAATTGTAATAGCAACCACTCGATTTTTTTACAGTTTGTTCGACACAGATATTATTTGCTTACAGCATCTATAGAACATGATTGCTCATTGTCATGTCATATTTACCAAACGGGTAAGATTTGGCGATGTAATCGAAGAATGCTGCGAAAAAACCCAACACTTCATTATTATATTGCAACGGCAACGTTGTGGTACCAGAGGCGTGCCGATCTAGAAATAAAGGATGAAATTACCTAAGAATACAAAATTACTAAATCTTAGAATTTTGCCATAGCTAGCTACAGCTGAAAACAGCGCCTCTTGTGCGAGAGGATCTCCTCAGTAAAGGTAACGTTGATGTTAGGCTATTCGTTAGCGATGAGTTTGGAGACTGAAAAATTGTTTTATTCATAATTGTGTTGCCCAAAAGATATTCACAAAGTTTTTCGATGTTCATAATATATTTAATTCAGGGTATATGTGTATTTAAAGATTAATATTATTAATAAAGTAATATCCGAGTTTTTTTTACATTAACTCCGCTCAGGAGGCCCTAAGGAAAATAATTTCCCCTACGTCATCTTTGAAGATACTGTGTTATTACATAATCAGATTTGAAGATGCTGTGATCTTTGAAGATGTTGTGTTATTACATACTCAGATTTGAAGATGCTGTGTTATTACATACTCAGATTTGAAGATGCTGTGTTATTATTATCTTTGAAGATGATGTGTTATTACGTTAGCTTTGAAGATGGTGTGTTATTACATACTCAGATTTGAAGATGCTGTGTTATTATTATCTTTGAAGACCTGCGTTATTATTATTTTTTAATATGCTGTGTTATTACATACTCAGATTTAAAGATGCTGTGTTATTAAATACCCAGATTTCAATTCTAATCTCCGAGATTTCTTTGTTATGTGTCTGCGAATGTACGTAAGTGACATGTTTCGTAACACGGGGATTCTTTTATTACCATTGCAATAATAATTTCTGTGGCGTGTCTCTGGGTCCTACGTGAAACGCGAGTTTAATGAACTCTAGAACTGAGATTGGCTTCAAACTTCTAAATTGGAACTAATTGTGAGAACGATTCAGACAAGCGATAAAGTAGCAAAATTAATAAATAATTCTATATCTGAAATGTGTATTTATTTTATTAAAAAAAATTGACAACAATAATTATTTAAGTAAAACATCTTTATGCACGCTCGATTTGGGGGGTAAGCTGGTGAATGCGTTACGAAAAGTGTGATGTTACGAAAAATATGATGCGCACGGTAATCGATACGAACGGTGATCGGGATGTTCTTTAAAGTTTGTAAAGTTTTACTTCTGTCGTGTGGTCGTTTTTTAGTATAATTACTTAGCTTTATAATTAATTAGCTTCACAAATCCTACAATTATTCTATAAAACTATTGTACAAACCGCTATCAATAAAAATATAGCATGATAATAAATATTTGTAATTATTTTTTCTATAAAATACATTCTGTACAGGAAATTGAGATGAATGACGACTACCATTTAAAACTGCAAGCGCACGCCCCTGCTCAGTACTTACTCAGTTAAATGAAGGTATATATATCAAAGGAGTTGACAGTCAGACAGGTATAAATATTGATACATCTTATTCCTCTCTATTCTTCGATTAGAATCTTAATTGGGAGTCATTAGATGGCTGTTTTTTATAATTTTGAAGTGTTGAAGCATTTGATTCCACGATTCATACATGATTGATCTTTAATTTCAGATATGCCGCTTCTAAATATCTCCATCGAGAAAGCTCATCGTTCGCAAACTAATCCAATCTTACTGATGTAGGCAGTTATTTATACGCGTGACAGCTGTTTCGCCTTCCAAAGGCATTGTTGAACGGTGATGAGGTCAATGATAGACGATAAATTTATAGAAAATATAAATATCCCGTAATAAGAATAGACAAATTTTTATTTCAAATGCCCCCTAGAAATTACTAGGAGCGTTGTACAACTGTTTATTTTTATTTTTTTGAATTTAATAAATAAAGTTTTTTTTTGTCTAATATACCTTACGAGATGTTATACCCATTTTAAAAGATACATTTGCCAATATTTTTGTTTAACATCATAGGTATATCTATTTTTTAACTACGATGAAAAACACATTACAAAATAAATCATTGTTAAAGATGCTTTTTTTTCGGAAGTAATTTTAATATATTTACGACAAATTTTGTTCCGGCGTAAAAGGTAATTTAAATTTACACTCATGAAAATGATTTCTTTCGATATTTTTGTTGTTGTTTTTGTTTTGTATTTCATCGTAATTACATCGTAAATGTAGTAAAATTATTATAAAAAAAATGGACATGAATCATTAGTATGAATAATTACATAGCTTTATTAATTAGCTTCAGAGATCTCGTTCGAGATCGACGGGATTGGGCGGCAATAGTCAGCGACGCTACACACGTCCACTCGGGGCGCGAGTGGTGCGCTGACTGACTGACGGTCGGACGGGAGTGTCGATCGAAGAAAGAAAACTATCCCGACTATTTACGAATATTAGCGACGGATGACAAGCGGGACAGATAATATAAAACTGTGCCGAGTGAGTGAGAAAGAGATACTTGCGTGCGTGCAGGCAGCCATTTGTTTGTTTTAGTTGTGCAGTTATAGTCATTACTTTTTCTTAAATTACGCATTTTCTTATTGTTTATGTGAGTTAAATAAACATCATTTTTTGGATTCTTACGTTGTTAATATCTTAAAATGCCGAAAAATAATCCAGTGTATGTTGAGTTTAGCAGACGTTTACCGGTATGGAGATATTTCAAGAAAGCAGTTAATAATTTGACTGCTCAATGCAAGTTATGTAAAGCTGTTCTCAACACCACACCCGGGTCTACAAAAGGTTTACACGTTCATATGATGTCAATCCACAAAACTGTTAATTATCAAATACAAAAAATGAAAAGGTCCGAAACGGGCCGTGCAAATGTTTTTGTGAATTTAAATACAAAGTTATGAGAAAAATACTCATCCCGAATTTTATAGAGAAGGAGGCGTATGTGGTATCAAATTTAATAAACGTAATTATTAATTATTCGAGAAGTGTTCCAGTTATGTATGCTTTGAAAGCGGCCGCCATGACTGAATAATTAATTTAAATAGATCTGTATTTCACGACACAATCACTTTTTAAAAATTGTTATTAAACCCTTTTCTCTTAATCATGTTATTTATGATATCATTGGTTGAAACTTACCAGAGATTAAAGATTACTTTGAAAATGTTTAATGGTGAATTAGGGATTAGGGGACAGATTTACTCATGATTAATGAATTCTGATCAGAAACAAATAAATACTGTGGGTTATAAGGCTCATGGAGAAAGTGAAAAAAAAAACAGTTGACGACTCAATCGCTATCCACAGGAAAGGGACCTGTGAATTTCATTGGCGGTCCGCACACAGGCAACTTGTTAAAGACCAGTTGTCAAGGGCGACGCGGTGACCAGCAGTACTGGTCGTCGCGGCCGTCGCGTTTCAGTTGCTATGTTAACAGGTGGCCATGGTAGCGGCTCACAACCTGTCAACTTTCGAGTAATTTGCGATATGTCAGATCGGAAAAAAATCGTTTTAATTCAGGAGGTTGATAAATTGAGTTGCGCCGAGAATCGAGTTGCCAACCAGTTTTCGGTACCTTAGATTAAGCTGTCTAAGGATGGATTTTACGGTTTTTTTCTCCATAGGATTTCAAAGAATCTCATAGATTTTCGGGTAAAATGTAAATTCATCGTAAAAATTATTTAAATTACCCGTAAATTAAATTCACATTAAAATGATGAAAGAATTGAGCGAAATTTTCTACGATTTATTACTTTTACGTTTATATACACTTCCCAAATGATCATCTGGTCAATCCACGTTATGCAATTGCACTATATAAGTATTATAATTACAAAACAATACAAGAACAACATGTCAACTTACCAGAGACCAGATGGAAAAATAATTCACCGACTCCAGATATTTTCATATCAGAGGGTTCGGCTCTGTGGAATTCCTAATTGAACCTATAAATCCTACTGATCCCTCAATATAAATATTTAAAAAATCTTTTGTAATCCTACATGTATTTTAAATTACCGATTTTTGCATTTTTATATATAAATTCTTGGACAAATCTAATACGCCTAAATTTTGAATCAGAGACCTAGGTATAATGCCAGTAGCCGAAATAACAAATGGTAATATTTTTATAGTCCGAGAATGCCAAATTCTTTTAATCTCATTTCCTAAATCTGTGTATTTTCTAATTTTTTCAGAAACAGTTTTTTGAATATTACAGGAATTTGGAATAGCTACATCAATGATATAAGTTATTTTTTTAATTTTGTCATGTAAAACTATATCAGGTCTATTATGACTAATTGTTTTGTCTGTTAGTATAGTTTTATCATAATATATTTTATAAAATTCATTTTCTAAAAATGAATTTGGTTCATATTCATAATATGGTACTATATTACGGCAGTCAATCAAGTTATGTTTAATTACCAAACTTTGGTGGATTATTTTTAAAACCTGATTGTGCCTAAATGTATACTCGGACGGCGCTAATATAGAACATCCCGATATAATATGTTCTATAGTTTCCGGAAAAGCCAAACATTTTCTACATAAATCATCAATTTGATTTATATCTTTGATTACATGCTTCCTATAATTTTTAGTATTAATGACTCTATCTTGAATGGCAAGCATAAATCCTTCTATTTCTGCGCTCAACTCTCCAATACTCAACCATTTGTTTGAAGAAAGTTTGTCAACATACGTTTGGTTGAGTTAATTGAAGTGTTTTGCATGAATAATTTTATTTGACCAGGAATCTAATAATTCCTGGTTAGTATTTATAAGAACGTTGGCATTCCCGTCATATAAATTTAAAGGTGTAATGTTTCTATCTGCCTTGCAAATTATTTTGAGCATTTCTGAGCTATTAGCTTTCCTATGGAAAAAAATTTCTAAGCATTTCTACCTGATTGTGTTTCAAAGATGTTATTTTGACTACACCTCTACCTCCTAAATTTCTAGGTAAATTAATTCGTTCTATAGCTGAATTTGGATGATGGCAATTAAACTTTGTCAACGTAGTTCTAATTAATCGTTCTAAACTATCTAAATCTGTATTGGACCATTTAATTATGCCAAATGAGTACGTTAATAAAGGTATTGCCCAAGTATTTATTGCTTTTACTAAATTTTTAGCAGATAGATTGCATTTTAAAATTTTTCTGATCCTAGTTTGAAATTTAATCCTAATATCATTTTTAATACTAGTGTGATCTAATCTATTCGATTGCGGGTATCCTAAATATTTATAAACCTCATCCCCTTTCATACTTTTAATTTTGAAATTTCTAAATATACCCTCGTCTCCATCTACAATTTTGCCTTTCTCTATATGAATCGTTTTACATTTATCTAAACCAAAAGGCATTTTAATATCATCTGAAAAAATTTTAACTACCTTAATCATTTTCTCTAAATTTGATTCAGAATTTGAAAATAATTTTATATCATCCATATATAATAGATGTGAAACTATACTACTCTCTCTTGTATTACACTTAATTTTTATTCCAAACTTGCTTTTCATTAACATTTTAGACATAGGATTCAATGCTAAGCAAAACCAAAGAGGACTCAATGAGTCTCCTTGAAAAATCCCTCTTTTTATTGAAATGCCCGGTACTACTATTTTCTTACCTTTTAAATTTACTAGTAAATCTGTATTCCAAAAGAACATAATATTTTTCAAAAAGCTAATTATAATTGGGTTAACTTTATATATTTTTAATATTTTGATTAGCCACGAGTGCGGGACACTATCAAAAGCTTTTTGATAATCTATATAACAAGTATGTAAATTACGCTTATTATTAATTATTAGTATTACCATTATTTATTACTTTTATGTTATATTACCATTAGAATAAATTTACAACACCTTTTATTAGTACTTTAAAAATACCTACACTTGAGGATAGACGAAGGGTAAACTACCTTGCGAACAACCGAATGTAGTCAATTTAAGAGTACCTACACGACTCACCAGGAATAATGAGAAAATCGCCAAATTCCTTGCTAACATATTTTAGAAAATTAATATACAAATGATATCAACATTCAAATGTAACAATTTCGATGTTTAAAACCTGATAATTTCATAAATTTAATTAAAATTAAATTTGATAATTAGTATGTATTTTTGTTACAGCTGTTTCGATTTACAAAACCATTTTGTAAATCGAAACAGTTGGAGCAAATATACATACTACAATACTTGCAGAACTTGATATAACATTTTTTAATAAATTTATAAAAAATGGAGTTCTAGGAATTAAACACAAAAACAATTAATAACTTACTGATAATTTGAGTTTTTCTTTTTTTTTAAACGGTGTGTAAAAAACGTTAATATTATGAACTCAACGAGCGAACAAAACAGTAAATAAATAAATAAAATGTATGTACCCACATGTGAAAGTTAAAAAAAATCGTCATTGTAAAGGAATGTCCCTTTCTCATTTCACAGAATTATTATTTCTAGCAAAGAAAGCATGCTTATTATAACAAGGAAATTTAAAGGACGTATATTCCCTGTCGCAGGCGGGGCGTAACTGATACGAAATAGGTGTGCCAAGTACATGGTTCTCACGCCGATGGCATAAGGTTCGCTTTAAAAATCCAAATTCGGCGAGTGCTGTTCGTATGATTGATGTCAAAAATAACAACGAGAAAAAGCATGTTTTATTTTTTTTGTGAAGTTCGGGCTTAAATTTTTTTTTTTTTTAGATTGTTATAAAACAAACTGATTTTGCCACATTAAACAATAAAATTATATCCGAAAAGGAATTTAGGTATATGTAGGAGAGTTTGAACTTGAAAATATTTTTAAAACTTTATTTTTTTCTAGGCCTTTAAAAGATATTTTTAAAGGCCAAGATGATGTGTTTTATACACAGTATTTAGTTGAAGCATCTATAATACTTCTAAGTGATCAAATTTACAAGGCAATAATACATGATTTTGTATGATTTTAGATTATTTCGCATGGCTTCGTCTTAATTTAAGACATAGAATAAGATTGAATTATCCCAGGTGCCCTTTGTGAATTATTGAACTGTGGTGACATTAACATAAATGTTTTATTGTGTATTCGCAAAGGAATTGATGCAGGAATGTTGATTTTCAAATTCAAACGATGATTCAAAACCAAGGTAGAATGTTCAAGTTCAGAAATTGAATTAATAATAATTTCATTAAAGCAGGAACTTCTATACATCAAAATTCCATCAATCTGCTTTGGTTCATCGCCCAACCAGAAATTTAATCTATTCGAATCCTCGAACAGCATCTGCCGCAAGAGATTCATCTGTATTTTATAGAGGAACATGTGCTTAGCGCAGCATTTGATAGCTTATGTCTTATGTAGTAATGATCGTGTACAGTACAGTACCTACACCGAATACACAATGTGCGAGTATGTATGGGTTGTCCATATAAAAAAGGGGTACTTACCTACTACGGTCATCTGGATTCTGTAATTATCTTTTACTGTGTTAATGTAAATAAAATGGGTTTACAAGTTGTTAAAAATTTACTTTCATCATTTTGTCTTTAGTTTGGTAAAAGTCGGGATCAGGTGGCTAACAATATATTATTTTTTTTAAAGAAAGAAAAACATGCCCGGGTTACGACTAACCCAACAAACGTGTGTTATATTGTTTTGCGAAGCTCAAGTACAAATATTTAAATCTTTTACAATCATTTTCGAAAGAATTTAATTTTTTACATTATATAACCTTCAGGCCGAAAAGGGATTCGTTATAAGCGATCCAGACAAAACCGTAAATATGTCATTTTTCAATCAAATTTTAGACGTATTGACTCTTTTATACGAAAAAACCTAAATTGATTTCGATAGACTGTATTTTTATCTAGTTAAGCTTTATTTTATATTTTGAGAAAAAATGTTTATTTTTAGTACAATAAGGTTTTACCGTAGGTCGTTGGCAGATGTGTTAAATTTTCAAAGCATTTTTTTTTATTATACTTACAACACACATTTCAAATCATATAATCATGCAGTAAAATAAATGAATAAATTATCTGGGAAAACTGCGAGTGTGTTTCAGAATTTTAATTTTAGTTTAAATAAAATCATTTTAAAAAAGAACCGCGCACGTGTTTTGTAACGAAAATACTTCAGTTTTTCTATTTATTTACGGTCTTACAAACTAATATTTTTAAGATTTTTTTACATTATTATTTTGCTTAGACATTTTTGAAAAATTATAAACACTTATGATAAAAAAATAATTACAAAAAGTACATAATTTTACTAATTTATCGTCACGCCTTTAAGCATTTTTGAATGTAGGTATAAATTAAAACAAATTTTTATTGAAATAAAATCGATATTGAGTTATTATTTAAAAAGCTGGTACGGAGAATAATAATTAATCTTTCTCATTGGAACCGCCCTGTACGATAGTAAGAACATTTTTCGATGAAATATAAATTCTCTGGCTGGTTAATGGCCCTTAAAGGAATTTTTATATGCTTTGTACTTTTTTATTGGCCTGTAAAACGACTAGATAAAAAAAAAAAACACTATTTGTATATTTCTTTTACATCAACTAAGTAACAATTTATTGGCATTTTGTTTTGAATGTTTTTAATTTGCGTATACTTAAAAAAACATTTTCAAAATCTCCACTACCTTCAGCCTCACAAAATACCAAAGTTGGGATGCCAAAGTCTCACTGGCTCCAGACGATTGGCAGCAGTTGGGACTCTTGTGTGGTATTCAGATAAAATAAGTTACATTATATGCAAGTAGGAAACTTTAACGGTTTTTTGCTAAGCCGACTGCATGTATAAGTATGTCGTATTCCTAAATATGGGAACACCTCAGCACAGGTTCTCCTAGTGAGTGTCCACAAAACTCTAGTACTAACTTTTTCACATACAGTTACTGATAATTAACATTTGTTTTTATTACTTAAACTTATTATCCATGTAAACCACTGTATGTAATAATCTGTAAAATGTATGTACGAGAATAGAAATAAAAAAATAAAAATAAAAGTGCAACTACTACATCCTAGCTACATAAAAATATTACTCAATATTTTGTTTAAATTCCTAGTACAATGCAATTACTTTCGCTTGTAATGTTCTTTAATGTAGCTTTAATTCCGAGTTATGATCATTTGTACTTTCTATTAAAAGCAACAACTTATTAAAACCTTTGTTAAATAAATACTCAAGATATGAGTTTCCTGTTTTACAGCTTAACAATGATTTCATTGATATAAAATGTGTTAACCACGAGATTGCCACCAAAACTTCACACCTTTTGAAGCCGACGCGCGCGTGTTGAATCCACACAATTTACGGCTTAAGGCTGTACTGTACAAACACGCATAGGCGGGCAATAAGGCTTTACGTTCTTGAACTCACTTCAAACTGACGAGTTGTTAATGGTCACTCGAACGGAAACTTCTAACGCAAATAATTACAAAATATATTAATTTATTTAAGAACTTGATATTCATATTATAAACAGATCGATTATGTCGGGCAAAATAAATAACCTAGTCCCGGAAAGAGGTCGTACGGATGTCATCAATGTATTTTTTTTTAATATTAGCTTCACATAGGAGGCGTTGAGGAAAAAATATCCACATCGGAAAAAGGGCCTGTATTTTCTGTGGAATTGCTGTGTGGAGGTTTTTTTTCCGGGAGATGAGAGAGAGGAAGTTCTGGGAAGAAAAACGATATAAGAGGTGGGTAGGAATCAATGTGTTCAGAAGTGACGGACGTATGAATCCATCCTTTCCAAGGCGATGGGTCTAAAGAGTACGGCTGGAGAGTTGAAAAGGTCTCCCTCAACCAGTCTCTGCCGAACCGGCCATCCAAGCAGTTGGTCAGTAAACTCACTCGTTGAAAAGACCCAGACAAACGTCATCCCGTGAACCCGGCACCCCTGCTGAGTCACTAAACGTCGAGAATCACTTGGGGTGATCTATGGCAGGGTTGTTTGTTATACAATAAATGCCTCCCATATCTACATACGCCTCACAAAAAGAAATGCATGAACCCAAATGCAGAAATCTTCTGCTATTAAATATTTGGAGGCATTAGAGGTAAGACAGAGATCTTGGGTTGATTCTCAGTTGCATCCGTTACCTCTTTATGTTCTGTCGTAATCTGTTTCACGTTTCTTTTATCTTTTGTTTAGTTTTATTAATATTACCTTTTTTTCAATGATTAAATATTGGTTGCATACATCCGATAAACAATCAAACAAGGACACTGATCTGCAGTCTCACGGCAATTTGATTGGTCCCCCATACACCAATAGGAATCAAGCCTTAACTCTCACGCGCTGTAACAAAGATAATCGAGATCATTCTACCTTAACTTTAAAAAAAAAAAAATTCTCCGATTGCTCGAGATTTTTGTGGTGACCGTTTTGAATATTTTACGTCCTCATTAAAAAAAATCTTACCTCCGAATTTTAATTTTGAGTTTTAAAAACTGATTATAGTTCTTACAGCCAATAAATTCAACTATCTTTTGTCGATTATCACACATTCGTAGGATTTATAAAAAAATATATAGTGAAACTACTTAAGAGGAATATAAATGCTAGAAATATTTCGAATCTCATGCCTGCAAAATTTTAAAATCGAGCGACTTTTTGCACGAGGCTAGTAAGCGAAAAGGTGGTTTTTATTTATTTTGTGCATAATTTTATAAGAACGAAAAAAAGTTAGAACATGGAAAACCTCAAAAATAGTCTTAACCAAAAAGTAGTATTTTTTTAAAATTGTTTCTTGTATTACTTCATAGTTAAGTCATGAAAAAACATTTTTTTGGTGGTTTACGCTTATATTTTTTGTTACGTAAATAATAATTTTATTGTAATTCTAATACATAGAAAATCTAGTAAAAACTTTGATTTATTCGTAGCATATTTTTTGATGTTCATACTGTTAGTCGATTCGTCGTAAAGATTAATCAAAATAGTATTTAAATAGGATTTCACGTATATATTCATCTTAAGGAAAAAAATTGCCAAAATTGGCAGCAAAGCAATCCGAGGCGTTTTAATTAGTGCCTGATTGTGGTAAAAGCGCTCCAATGGTAAAACTCCCAGTCAATACACAGACACAGCCTTGTAAATTGTACTTGTTCGCTCTTACACATACAATTGTTAATATTTAAATATTAAATTATGATGCTTTATGTTCGTTTGTAATTTGTTAAATAAACCTGTAAGTATTGTAACTATTATCTACTTATTTGATTAACCACACATTAATCACAAGTAATGAAAATTTGTTACGTAAAATTCAACAATAGTTATTTCCTCGAGAGGATTCAAAACAGGTCTTCAGTCGCGGGAAGAGAACACAATCGACGACAAAATGCTTTTTGATGATTATGAATGACCACTTCACGTGGGAATCTGATAAATAAGGTCGACAACAACATTTCATATCGACACCCGAAAAAATGCCATCCAATTATTTGATCCCAATAAGGAACCGAATTTCATTGCATTACTGCGTGACTGCTCTTTTTACTGCCTTATTTCAATAAATAATACTTCGGTAATGCATTTAATTTATTTAAAGCTCTCACCGTCGACTGTGTTTTTGATCGAATTTCACATTTAAAAATTAATAATAATTGCGTTGTTTAAATTCTTGTGATTGCTAAATTGCATAGTGGCCAAAATAAATATTACGAATTTAATATTATAATTATACCCTTACATTTTTTATTAAAGCGACTGTTTAAATTCTTGTTATTGCTGAATTGCGAAATGACAGTAGTAAAACTCGAACTTATATAAATATTAAAAAAACAAACCGGTATAATATTGCTAAAGTACACAATGTCTGTAATAAATGTATGAAATTAATTTTTAAATTCTTGTTTACGTTGAATTGCATAATGACAGTAATAAATCTGCATTTTACACATTGCCACTGCAATTTTAAAAAACAATCCGTTAAAATATTGTTTTTGCTAAGTTAATTAATGGCGGTAATAAATATATTAAATTAATGTAAACTCCCTTACTATCAGGGTTAAAAATGTGATCTAAACGGTGTTAGAAAGAGAAAATACCAAGCTTTATATTCAAAGTACGTTAACCACAAAATAATTAAAAGTTAAGCGCAAAATAATTAAAATGTACACCTTTTTGAAACCAAAATTTCCGTCTGCAATTTGGAAAAAAATATGAAACTTTGAAGATTTTTAATTAAATATATATTTACACGAAATGACAAAAAAAGTGACATAACGGATATAATAAATACATTTGCTTATAAATTATCTGCGTGTTTTTATTTTTTTTTCGTTATCAGTAATTTTGGTTAGATAAAACGGAAACTAAATTTTTAAAACTTTTTTATTGTATGCAAAATGTTGGTAGATATTTCAAAAATAATATTTTTACTAGCTGGTACCCGGCATGAGTTGCAATGCCATTCAAATAAATAATTTTTTTCTCCCTGCATGTCCTTTCCCATGCGTCCCCGTTCTCCCGCGCCCCCTTCCCCTCCTGCATTCCCTTCTACCTTCTACCTTCCTTTCCTTCCCCCACCCTCGACACTCTTCCCGCGAACCCCATCTCCTTCGTTACCCTCCCCCTCCTGCTTTCCCTCCCTGCCGCTAAAATGTATGAAATACACACATTAAATCCTTCGATTACTTTCCGAGATTTGCGGACACAAACAAAATTTCGTTCTGTTTGAAATACGAACGACCGACGCAGGTTAAATTTGTACATACAAAAATACTAAAATCGCGAAGAAAAAATTAAGAGTTGACAATAAAAAATTAAGAGTTGACAATAAAAAATTAAGAGTTGACAATAAAAAATTAAGAGTTGACAATAAAAAATTAAGAGTTGACAATAAAAAATTAAGAGTTGACAATAAAAAATTAAGAGTTGACAATAAAAAATTAAGAGTTGACAATAAAAAATGGGAGGGTGGGGGTAGAAGGATGAACATTTGGTGTTATGGGTATTTTTGATGCCAACTAATAAAAATATTTAAAAAAAAAATTATAAGAAAAAACAAAAAATTTTCTGGATAGGGGGACACCCTTATCAGCTAGCGGAATGAAATGATATACTTTACCACCTATTCTCATACCTAAAAAATAATCATAAAAAATTCATAAAAATGGAGGAGGGCGACGAAAAACACGGTAACACGAAATTTTTATATATATATGTGATTTCGAATTATAAAATTTTAAGGCGTAATTTATCACCTTTTCAAAACAGTTTTTAATTTTCGGATACATTCAGAAATATTCCATTTATTTAGATTTTATTGCAGAGCGGAAATATTTTGACCCTCTGATAAAGTGAGGCCTGAGGAGTTAAAAAACAAACCGTTAAAAATATTGTTTTTGCTAAATTACAAATAATTATGAAATTATTTATATAAATATGCCGTTACAATCTTATTTAAAGCGACTATTTAAATTCATGTTTTTGTTCAATTACATGGTGACAGTTATAAATACGAAATTTATATAAACTTGCCCTTACAATTAAAGCAAATTTTTAAATTCTTGTTTTTGCTAAATTGAGAGGAGACCGTAATAAACATGAAATTAATATAAATATGCCCTCGTAATTTTAATTAAAGCAACTTTTTAAGTTCTTGTTTTTGCGAAATAACGCAGTGGCAGTAATAAATATACAAAATTAATATAAACATGCTCTTTCAATTTTAATAAGAGCAACTGCTTAAGTTCTGGTTTTTGCTACATTAAATAGTGACCGTAATAAACATAGAATTAGTATAAATATGCCTTTATAATTATAATTATTGCTAATTGAAACAATTTGGGGTCAAAACCCGAGTTTAAAAAACACAGAACAGATTATACTCTACATAGGAGGTCCTGAGGAAAAAATATCCCACTGGGCCTACGTCATCTTTGGGGATTCTGTGTGGAGGGTCTTTTTTGGAAAGGAAGGAGTGAACCTGGGGCTTGGTGAGACCTACGTTGTAGGAGGTAGGGAACCCGTAGGAACGACCCGTTCTCATCTGCCAAATATCAACTGTGAACAACTGTTGGGCCCACGTTTGGCTTGTTTCCCGACGATGCCGAAGGAATCAAAGAGGCTAGTTCCACGGAGTATTTTTCACTTAAATACCGGTAGAACAAGGACGCCTGCGCTATAAAGATTGCAATCTCTTCGTCGAGTCTAGGATTTTTCAGGTATTTTGGGGCTCTAGACCAGAGTTTGCTGCTAAATTAAAAAATAAGCACATAAAATTTTATCAACTCTGAGAAGGAAATTTAAATGGAAATACGGTTTTTACTAGATACCTAATTAATATGTACAATGCCAAACAGTGCCATTTATACAAATATCTAGGTATGTATAAACTGTAACTTCATAATACCCACATGTTGTAATGGGTTCATTCCAACCAAATGGATTGATATGTCCGTCACTCCTGGACATACTGATCACCAGATTCCTACCCATCTCTCATAACCTTTTAAAAAGACCCTCCACATAGCATCCCCAAAGATTTAGTTGAATAAAATATTTTCCTCAGGGCCTCCTGTGTAGAGCTAATGTAAAAAGGGGCTATTAAGAGGCCAATTATTACTCCATTTCAAAAAGTATACGAACTTAGGTCTATTAGAAAAATAAAATTAACACCCAATACAAAATGAATCTTGTGCAAAATATAAATGCAAGTCAATGCAAATACACACCATCTTCACATACAAATATTTACAATTGCTACAGATTATAATGTTATATAACTGGTGAGTTCCCGGCATGCGTTGCTATGCCACTTAATAAAGATAATTGTTTCTCTCTTGGTTTCCTTTCCCATTCGTTCCGTTCTCCTTCCGCCTCCCCTTCTTCTCCTGCGTCCCCTTCCCCTCACGCGTTCCCACTCCGCCTTCCCACTCCCCTCGCTCTCTTCCCTTGTCCTGCGAACCCCCCTCCCGAGATCCCCTCCCCCCTACCGCATTCCATACATTCAGTTTTCAAACAGGTCGCGTACCACCTATATTTTTTATACAATTTTCATAATGCCAGAGCTCACTATTACTAATAGACCCATCGCGGGCATGCGCACATCAAACCTCCAAAGTTTCTTTACAATCGGATGAATGGTTAGAAACGCATAATTTCATGATGCCAGAACTCATTATTGTATATAGAAACCATCGCGGGCACGCGCACATCAAATCCCGAAAGTTTCTTTGCAATCGCATAACATGTTAGCACCGCATAATTTCATGATGTCAGAACTCACCATATAGTCACTATATATAACTCACTACATAGAAACCATCGCGGGCACGCGCAAATCCACAAAGTTTCATCGCAATCGGATGAAAGGTTTAGCAACGCATATACGACTCATATATTCATACACACCCAAGCAAGCACGTTTTGAATTTTATATATACAGATTATTATGATAGGAATGTTTCTTACACTTGCCTCTTCAACCTTTACCTGCTTAACTGCTAAAACATTGCTTATAGGTTATTGAAAATAATTATCTATGCCTAATGTGAACTGACTTTTGACACCCAGCATAAAGCTATTTTACATTTCTCGTTGGTAACCGAAGCACGTTCTCGTTCGTGTGCTTTCACGAACGCACGTTGTTCGATAATCCCACAGATAACTGAATAATTAATAATTATTTCCCAATTGAATATTTCCACAGGTAAGATAATAATTGAATTACATACGCGTGCTTATGTTTGAACACGACGAATAAATAAAGCTTAGTTAAAATATGATGTAAATATCTGTTTAACTGGCGTGTTTAAGGTGGAACAGTTTTATTTATTTTAGTTATTGTTTTTTAAATTTATGAAAACAGTTTATTTATAAACAAGTTATTATTACGCGTGACAGCTGTTTCACCCTCTGACTGCATTATCAAACTGTGTACCAGTTACAGACGAAACATTTATATCATTTCTAGATAGGTATTTTTATTACCTCATCATCATCATCACTATTGGCTCTACAACCCCTGGTGGGTCTTGGCTTCCTCAAGAGTCTTCCCACACTCATCTCGGTTTTGTGCAAGCTCTCTCCAGTTTAGATGCTCCAAGGTAGATATATCTTTGAGGACGTTGTCACTCCATCTTAAATTTGGTCTTCCCAGGCTCCTTCCTTCTTCGCCCTATCGGTCTTGAGTTCAGCACGGACTTGATGCTCGGTAATTCTTTACCCTGCCACCGAAGTCTTCCCAGTCTTATAAAATTTTGTGACGTTTAGCTCCTTATGTACTCATATACTGGTTATTCGATCTCTGGTTCAATTCGAGTCGAAGTAGAAAAAAATCTATTTCATATATGGATGCTGCCTGTCAGGGAGCTTTGTAGAAAATAGTTATTTAATAGACGTTATGAAAAAGGCTTCGCTGCTGTCATGAGGAATAATGAAATCATATTTAAATAGGGTTATCTTACCTAAGGCCTTCTTATAAGGAGAAGTATTCAAAGTAGAAACTATACTGAAATTATTGTT
The DNA here is from genome assembly GCA_929108145.2 of Limnephilus rhombicus. Lineage (NCBI taxonomy): Eukaryota > Metazoa > Arthropoda > Insecta > Trichoptera > Limnephilidae > Limnephilus > Limnephilus rhombicus. The sequence goes on from OV815283.1 coordinate 46,090,932, forward strand.
AATAAGCAGCTCCCTTTGTAAAACTAAGAACAATGTTTTTCAACCTTAGACTGAAGAGGTGCTTTTAAGAGTATACCGGGCAGCGTTTTGTCCATACAACCGTATTCCTCAAATTTCTCTCTAGATTTTGACCCTACTGCAAATATTTTTTTTAATATAATATAAATATTAACCACCTGCATGCATGTATCTACGTTTTGCTTTTTTGATAACTTACTTCTTATAGGAATTAGGACGCTCCAAAAATCCTTAAATTTGCCTAGTTTGAACGCCATCAACTTTAAATTTGACAATATACATACATTTTAAAAATAAAAATGTACAAACATAGAATATTTTCTTCTTGGAATTAGCGTGTTGGTAGGGTTTACTTTTTTTGATAATCGTCGCCTTAGTTCGTATTTGTCCAACAGACCATTAGAAAATTTTAAAGGAAGAGAAAGTTTTCTTTCATTATTTCAATGAAACATTATTATAGGTGTAAGATAAAGCTATTTCCGTAAAAGGTCTCATTAGTTTAAATATTTTTTAGTTCAGTGATTAACTATCATTTTTAATACTTTATTTTTAAGTGTAAAGTGGAGATTGAACATAAACTAAAATGGTATGTTGGACAAATTAGAACTGAGGCGATGAAGTTACTTCTTATATGAGTTAGAACCAAAAAAAGTCATCAACAGACGTTCAGTATATAAACTATATACCTACTCAATTAAAAAAAATCGAATTACATACATAGATTTTCTTCTAATACAGTTAGTAAAAAAATCATAAAAATCAGTCCAGTTTAGTCATGAAAAAAATGGGGAATACAAAACCTCGATTTTGATGATTTTAGTGTTATCAGCCTGAGATGCAGTTGTCCCTTTCGCTCAGTATTCGGGGGAGTAAGAGCAACAGTAGCAGCAATAGTTTAGTAAAATGTACGAAGGCATCATATGGATGCAATATTCCTGTATAAATTAGTTAACAATAATATTCAGTGCCCAGAGTTGCTAAATAAAATTCAATTTAATGTACCTGCGCGTACAACACGCTCTTCTGTCCTATTCAGGGTTGATCAATGCAAGACAAACTGTAAGCAAAATTTTTGTCTGAACATACTATGCAATAGTTACAATAGCATATTATCCAAGGTGGACATTTTCGTGAATATGTTATGTGTCTATGTTTCTATCATTTATACTTAAATTCTGTTATGATTTTATTTATATGTATAACCTGGCTTCTTATGGTTACCAATGTATTGATATTTTTATGTAAATTTTAGTTTTATATACTAAATATTTTCTTTTATAAAATTTTTGATCTCAAACTCCTTTATTACAAATTTTATTATTTAAATTTATTATTATGCTGTTTAATCAGAGGTAAAGTCACATGTAGGAAATCCATAGTTGGTTTTATTTTGGCTACACAAACATGTACAAACTGGAAAAATGTAAACTATTGATTTCCCGAAAATAATTAAATAAATAAATAAATAAAACACCTATTGTTCTAAGTTCTCGACGACCGTATTTCCTCTTAATAGTGTGTTCAGATATTTACCATTCTCAAAATTAAAATACACTCACGATTTAAAATGCTATTTAAAAGTGAACTCACGACTTTTTTATTCCCTGGACCAGTTTAAAATCTTTATGAGTCGATGTGTATGGGATGTATTGTATTGTTTCCGTATTATGTAAATAATTAAAATGAATTTGAAGGTTTCTTACAAATCATGAAATCATGATTTTTTTATTGCCGTCGTTAACGTTAATAAATTCTTTGAAACACTTACCTTTCATGCATCCACCTGATGTGGACATACTGTGGTCGGTCTCCTGAAAAGAAAAAATCAAATTTAGATATAGATTAACCGTTAAATTGTGGGAAAAAATGCTGAGCGCATTTAAATCATAAAAAGTTTTTTCTATTTGCTGTATGAAATACACATATTTTTCAAACCACTCGCGCGCCACCTATTGTCATTTTTTTAATCAAACTGCCCCTCGCCCCCACTTTGAATGTTTGAGCCAATGTTTCTGGTAATGTATGAGGTAGTGTTTGTGAAAAAGGTCGCAGGAGACCGGGCTTAAAGGCTCCGTATTAAGTGTTCAAAACAAGAAGATATGGTTTTAAAGGAAGACATGTAAACACGAATGTTAGAGGATGCACTCTAATATGATTACAATTAAGCGAAAATTGTGAAAATATTTAATAAAACATGATTCTCTTAAAATAGAGTAAAAATCTCTCGGCAAATGTCTGAAAAAGCATTTAAAGATAACCTCTGAATTTTTTCATACCTCTAACATGTTATAGCGGAACAAAATGTATTTTTAATAATTTTCGGAGAAATACTTTATGATTTTTTTTTAATCGAGCGAATTTTATATAATTACCGTTTCGGCTCAGTAAATATATAGAAAATATCTTAAAAGTTACGTCTATTTTTTAAGGACTAAAAACTTTAAAGTGTTCAAGGAAAATATGTTATAAATCTGAAGAAATTCGGAATGCCGGGTATTAAGCACAAAAAAAATCATTAAAAAAAAGCATCGTAAAAAACACCAATTAGAGTTCTCATTCAAGTTTGTGTGAACAGAAAGAGTAGGTAAAACGCCGTTCCTTTCCACATATTATATTCTTAATTACGTATTATTTAACACCAAAACATTATGTCATATTTTTTTTTTTAAATTTAATATTTGTAGATTTTTTTACAATAAGTATACATTTTTTATTATGTTATACAGTATTATAAGGAATTATAAAAATAGCCTTTTCTCACCATGAAGAGACAGTATTCTTGTGTATGGTGAGGGAATTTATGCTCAATTATATGAAATCATAATTAAACAATTTTAGTCCGCCTCGGCACAGGAACTCCTAGTGAGGAGAACCAAGAAATACAATATCTTTACCTAACATAACAATTATGTTTTGTATACTCGTAGAATTATTTTATATAGTAGCTTAAATAAAAAAAATAAAAAAAGTAAATATTAAAAAATTTCAAATAATAACAAAAGACAGTAAGAAAAAAATCAAGATATATCAATAACAGATTTCAAGATTTAAAAAGAAATAATAATAATAATAATAATGAATTCTTATAGAAGTTTCTGGTAATTTTTCAATTTCAGCTGGAAGTCATGATTATTTTCTATAAATTTTACATGTAACCGTAGGTTGTTGAAATAAGTTACACCAAGATAGAGTTTGGATATTTTAATATTATTCTGATACCTTGCTGATATATTAAATTGTAAGTTACCGGTATTTCTTTGAAAGTTTGTAGTGATGAATATTTTTTATACATTTTGTCTATTGTAGATGCATTAAATATAATTTTTTTAAATTTCAGTATAAAGTAGATGACTTTTTCAATATAACCTTAATTATAAACCTTTGAACTATTATGAATGAATTAAAAATAACATCGAATGTTCCTCCCCAGCTTGTAATACCGTATTGTAATATAGATTGAAAATAGCATAATACACTATTTTAAGATTTTCTGAACAAGAATATTTCTAAGACGTATAAATCTACAAATACATTTCGTAATTTTTTTTACAAGTTCACAAATATTCCATAGTACTGACAAGTTCATAAATACTGATTGATTTTAAATGTTTCCTATTATAATGTGTACAGGAAATCTGCGACCTCTCGAACAAACGCAAACCACACCACAAGGCCGTCACGCCAATACTTGTTTGTAACGGAATTCTCTGCAAGGCGTAACCTGTTATTTTACCTATATGGTCATCCCTTCTTTATGTGCTCCTGTTAACTATTCACATCTACACCGCACGAGTGTCCCAGAGCTAGAGCCAGTACGTCTAATGCCACCACATCTTTATTTTACTGGCCTATTGTATTTGACTCACACCTTCCGAGGGTGATTTTAACCATTGATTCAATGTGCAGATGAAGATAAGGTCAATTTAGGTTGTAATGCTATTGAACAATTGGTAAAATATTCTGTTAAGACTTAGTAGAAATTTGGTGATGACAGTAATAAAGACAATAAAATACTATTTGGGAGGCGGCTATGGGTACCGCCGCCCCGGGAACCATTTATTGGATAACCAGCACACCTGCCATAGGTCAGCCTTGGTTCGCTAAGTGTTAGCATTTGGCTTCCGAGTTCAATGTGTGAGGTTTGTCAAGATCTTGGTGGCGGACGCGTTTGCCCACCTACCGAGTGGCTGGTCGTATCGGGAGGTAATCCTTTCCCCCCAAAAAAGACCCTCCACGTAGAATCCCCAAAGATGACGAAAGATAGAGATTTTTAGTAGTTCCTACCTCTTCCTAACAACATCAACAGTAACAAGAAAAATAACAAATCAAGAAAAATAAAGGAGAAGAATTGGGATTACCTTGAAAGTAAGTTGTTTTGTGTTTTTCGTATTCATAATCACGTTTTCGAGCTAAAAAGAAGGTTTTTAACCATCTCAAAAGTAAACAATATCAATATAAAAGGATAGTTCCACGATATAAGATATATTGTGATTGTTTTGTGTGCTCCTTCGCAGAGGTACAGCGGTAAATGATTGGTTATCCTTCTTCTTCGCATCCCTAGTTTTTCCTACAGATATAATCACCCAATTCCAGCAAATACCACTTTGTTTCGTTTCATTGTCAGTAATTACTGTCCATTTCCAAGTGAATCCGAAGCTGTAAGCCGTTTCGGATGCAACAGAAAGCGTCGCACAATCTCATTGCTTTGCTGTTTAGGTTCATCTTAGGCAGTGAAGTGAATGAATCAGGACTCAGGGAGGGTAATGGAAAGAAGAAAGGGAGAAAGACAGGTTGGCAGCGCGGCTTATGTTATAATATGAGCGATGATGGTAACATCTCGCCTAATAGCCCCAACAGTTAAAGAGTATTCCACACGCTGGTCTTCACGGAAGATGCGGATTTCTGCACCGAAGCGTGCTTTATGCATTTTAATGCGGTGAGCAATGGCCACTGACCAGTGCTCACAATGCCCACAGTACCCGCTGGCGACCCGCCATTAGCCTTTGAAGAATTAAAAAAAGATACGCTTCACCACTTTGCAGTGTTTGCAGAGGTGGTAGAAGAATTGTTGAAGATCGGAATTGTTGTGTGTTTGGATACATATACGAGTAACATGGTTGTTTTGATTAGAATCATTATTTCGCGTATCATTATTTTCCTGCTTTAAAGGTGTTGTGCTGTTCATATTAATGTTTTTTTTTATGTGAATAACGCACAAGACTCCCAACCAGGCGCGGCTGGCGCTAACGTGCAATGGGGCGCTGAACCGCCAAAAAAATTCAACATCATTTTACAACTCATCGTATTTCTACGTAATGTGTTTATTTATTAAATTGATAAAATTGAGCACAATCTTTAAATTTAATTATAATTATTTATCAATCTAACAATTAACAATGTATTACGGCCAAATAAACGCATTGTTCCCACCCGCCAGTTACGGCGGCTACCCGCTAGGAGCGAGGAATCGAGGTAGGTACAATGCCAAACCGTGCGCCAGAGCTAAGCGCCCCGTAATTTGAATGATCCTCGTAGTAAAAAATCCCAAAACGTCAGAAACATGTCATACTAAAAATCGGCTGACCGCGCGCTGCACGGCCGACCCGAAGAGCTTCGGCATTCTTCGGAAATATTCCGAAGCTTTGGTTCCAGCGGTAGTAAGGTTTGAACAAGATAATATTAAGTAATAATATTTCTCTTCTAAAATGTAACCATTAGTCAAAGGGTCAGCTATGCGTCTCGTGTGACATTATCTTGTTGGAGCCCTTGGGATGTACCTTTTTGACATTATTATTTGTTTGTCACCCATTGATCGAAGTTGTCACGACAGTAAATGGCGATATTGGCGATCCACGCCGCAGAGTGAAACGTTTCTTGTGTGTTAATTATTATTATTGGATTATTGCGTTATTATTATTATCTTTGGAAGGTTGAGTATTTTTAAATGGATATCACACCTACCCTTTCCACTAATCTTCTAATAGATGTAATATCAATAGTAATGGAGTGTAAAATGCTTCTAAAAATATTGATACCAGAATAATTCTATAATAATTGGATAATTACTAGAGCGCCGTTTTAGTTATGGTGCGTTGTACAATTTATTATGAGTTCCTAGGCTATATGTATTTTTATTATTTGAATTTACAAACAGATACATAAAACATACCTACTTACCTGGCAGGTCAATTCACTATATTTAACTCTAGACATCAGCATGTTTTTACATCGCACAATATTTTTAATATTACAGTTACATGATATTTTTAGATACTTAGCAAATAATGTAAAATTATGCAGGATGTCTAGATTTTTTTTTAAATATAATATCAATCTTTCGGTTTTTATGAATGGCTTGGTGAACCACCTATAATTTGAGGCACCGGCCGCGCCTGCTCCCAAATGCTCATAACCAACTGAAGACAATTAGACTATGGCATCCCCAATTAGGAGGCTTAAAGTAGTGGGGAGAGGAAGGAGATGAGACAGAGGTAGGAGGAAACTACTTGGCAAATCAGATCTAGTCACTGAATACGACTAAAGCCATTTCAAGCAACCTTTCAATTCTGAATGGTGGTTTTACACCAGGGAAATACTGAGAGTATCTTCTACTCTGGAACGTGCTGCAAATGTAAAATATGTATTAATGATACTACACTTAACCAATCAAAATTTCTTTACTCAACCACGAAGACCGTCACATAATTATGCTATTTATTACTAAAGTTATTATTGTTTATTATAAGTCAGAATAACAAAATAATGTATGAGATATTAATTCATCAATTTGGGAGGCGGAAATGGGTACTGCCGCCAAGAGAATCACTTATTTGATAACCAACACTATACCAGTCAGCTACGGTTGATAACTGAGCAGGGTTGTCCGATTTTATGGGGGGTGAGGTTTATCTAGGTCTTGTCGGCGGATGCAAATGCCCATTTGCATAGTGGCCCAGATTGAGAGAGACCGGTTCTGGAAGGCTTTGTGACCTCTCCAATAATGAAAGTAATAAATCTTAAAAAAAATGATATTCCTTAGTTGAGCCTTATAAAGCATATTTTAAACAAATAATAGTAGATCTGCATCCTATAACTATTTACAATCAAGGCTTAGCGCCTAGTGCAGGTTAGTCTCCAGATATAATTATTAGTGCTGTTGCAATACGAAAAAAAGTATTTTTTACGGACTTCAAACAGGTTTCATAAGGAAAGTAGAATCCATAAAGACCGTGTTTTTTTATCCAACCACCATCGACAGCGAGCAAACGCTTATAATTAGGACTATGTATGCATTCACATGTCTAACCATAAAATCGTGTTTTTTATCACATTATTTTTTTTCCTTATCACACGGGAATTTCATAACATGTTTATTATAAACCTGTATCTGGGGATGTTTTTTAAGCTATCCGCTTCTTTGGAAGCTTTTAAAATAATAAATCATCATTTTGTACTAATAGATCAATGACGCACAAAAACGTGTGCATTATAATCAAGAAGATAAGATTTTTTAATTTTAATTATTTTATTTAATAATTGCAACCAAAACGATCTGAAAAACTAAAACAAACTCTTCCGCCTTTTTTACATTAACTCCACACAGGAGGTCATGAGGAACAAAATTCCTTCAAGGCTCTGTCATCTTTGAAAATGCCGGGTGGAAGGTCTTTTTGAGGAGAAGAATGAAGGAATATAGGTCTTGAAGCGACCCTTGTTACAGGAGGGAGGAAATACAGAGGCTGGCAAATCATTCCACTGTCGAGCTGTTGAACTAAAGGACGAGTCGTAAAAACGACCCGTTCTCGTGTGACAAATGTCAACCATGTACATGTGTTGGGCGTGTGTTTGAGATATCCTGGGATTGAGTTTAACTGAGGAGTTATTGAAGAAGTCATTGGTCAATAGAATCATTTGTGTTGTTTATAAACGTTATTGGATTTATTATTATTTACATTACAAAAGTGGTTTTCAAGAGCTTAGTTGGGTGGCTATTCAATATACGCCCTGTTCTTCTGATCTTACAACATCAGATTTTACCTATTTAAAAATGTCTGAAGAAACTCCATTAATTTAATTTTACTTATTTATCTTTATTAATTAGATTTGTTATTTTATATCCGTTGACCTCCGTGGTCGAGGGTTAAAGCTCTCTACTAGCAGTTCGAATTATATTTCACAATTGATTTTTTAAAAAAGTAAATAAGTAGTGTATTTGCGGCACGTTACAGAGTTGAAGACACACTCAATGTCGCCCTGTTGTAAGACCACCATTCACAATTGAAACGTTGCGTTGCATGAAATGGCATTAGCCGGGTTTAGTGACCAGATCTGAGTAGCCAACTACTTCTTCACCTTCCTCTTCCTGATTTCCTGCCCCCTCACTATATTTAGCCTCACAACCGGGTGCAGTTGGGATTAATTTGTATTTTCTTTTTTTAAGATCTTATCCACAGGATAACATTTATTAATAAATAAATACTACAGACTCGGCTAACTTATCCGGTATATAGCCACAATTCATAGGTTAAGAAGTGAATAGAATACTCGGACTTTATAAATAGATAATAAACCAAAAATCAAAAATAGATATTATCCAATGGATAAGCTATCAAAAGGTGGTGAAATACCTAATGTAATATACATATACCCCGTGTTGGATACATCTCATGAAATATGGCAGACTGGATCAAAAACCTAAACATTTTTTTTTAAATTAACGACATCGTCTCTCCTACTTATACGATTTCCAAGAGCGTGAATTTTAAATACAAAAATGTATTTAAAAAATTTATTTAATGAAAACGCTACCGACTTACACATCGTACAAACACATTAAAAATCAAATTTAAAAAATCGGCATCCTTTCAAAAAGAAACTAGCAACTCATGATGCTATCTTTTTTATTTTAATTAAGACGTAACTCCAATGAAAATAATGGTATACACATCAAAATATTAATTAATAAATTATTAAAAAATCTTAAGGTCGTAAAAGAAATTAAACCTAACAAATCACAATTTCGACTAATTAAATTAAAATTATTTATACATCAGAATGTTTCTTTACGAGAAGTTCCAATTAACAATAAAACAACATAAAATAATCACCGTCATCATCGAATAAATGTTGTTAACAAGCGCAGGTGTGTTTAAAATAATTTTTGAGAGAGTCGTCATTATTTTTTATTATTTCTAAATATTACAAGTGTGAATTTATGCGTCCACTAATTGCCCGAGAAGTTGTCAACGGATTTTCCCACCGAACGAACGTGAGATTGACTTATAAACTCACATAAACGTGATGTTAAGAAATAAAACCAAACATAATTAATTCTTACGTCATAGTGGTATAATGAATTGATGTGATGATTGACATTTAATCTGAATTAAGAATTAAACCTAAGTGCACATCTAAGAATATTTTAATAAGCATTCTTGTACGAGGCTTGATATTAAATATTTCTATTTTTATGGTAAAATGGCAAATTTACATACCTAGGCTTGAAGTACATTTACCAATATTACGCTACTAGAATTACATTTACAACACTGAAATAATCGACAGGTGAGGTGGCTGAGTTAGCATCGCATTTGGATCCCCACCCAAGCGTCTGAGTTCAATTCCTCGGCTGTTTTTTTTTACATTAGGTCCATACATAGAACCTCGAGGAAAATAATTCCCCTCAATCTTTGGGGGGGTCTTTTTAGGAAAGGGATGAGAGGGATTTCTGACCACAAGTGGTTCGTTAGGTTTAGTAACGTCGCAGTGGGGCCCGGGTTCACGGGGTAAGTTTAGTATGGGTCTTGGAGGCGGATGCACCTACCCAAATGCAGATTGGCTGGCGAGGAAAGACTGGTTGAGGAAGACCTTTTTGACCTCTCTAGCTGGCCTCTCTCGATACATCGTCTTGCACCGCAGCGGGAGGGATGAATTCTTACGTCCAAAACCCCTGGACTGACTGATCACTTGAAGATTCCTATCCCCCTTAAACCTTTTTCCTTCTCAGAACTTACATTCTTTCATTTCCATAGAAAGTCGCTCCACACAGCATCCCCAAAGATAAAGGAAATTATTTTTCTCATAGCCCCTGTCTGGGGTTAATGTAAAAAAACAATATGCACATATTATATCACTATATTATCAAAGTCACATTCATTTGAAAACAAAGTAAAATCAGAGAATTCACCAATCCAACGATATTTTAGTTATTTTTTTTAATGAGATCTTCAGAGATTTTAAAACCTAATTTTTTATGGGTTATTAAGTAATTACTGATCTAATTTTCGTGAACTGATTAATCTGAACTTATCATTAGTGTTGGCTTATCATGATTAACAGTAATCAGGTTTTTATCAGATGCGATGCTTTACCGTACATGAAACTCTAATTCTTTTGTATTTAGCGTTACCAATAATTAATCGCTGATGAAATTACGATTTATTTCTCCGGTTTTACATTAACAAAATAACTAAGGTAGTTCAAGCCTAACTAAATATGCATTTTTCAAAATTTGTATTGAGATCGTGAATCACCAATTTATAACAGAGTTTCTAAGACTTAATGGACAAGGGGAACATCATGTACCGAAAGTTCATCACGGGTTTTGTTAAAATTATCATATTTTCTTGATCTTTATGGTTTGAATTAAAACAACTGTTATGTCTGATTAAGGCAGCTGAATATTAATATAGAGATCATCTACTGGAACGGAGAGGAGAATACGTGGGAGTGGAAGCACTTGTATTTGTGTATAGGAAGCTTGTTGTTAATTTGATACTCGCCTGAGGGTCTCATTAAATTGAAATCAGATATGTACCACCGCAGTCGATGATGCAGGTACGCGTGATGGAGGACTTGTAGTAATTGTTCAACAACACTTAAAAATATAGCTTAATCATCGCGGGATATGAGTTATGAGTGATACAAGAGCGTATTCGTGCTAGGTGTGTAGGATATTAAAAGATGTGTCAGAAATTATAATTCATTTATCAATGCTCGTTGTTGGCGAGGTGTAAGAAGAGAATTCTGGCACTAACAAAAGCAGAGTGTGCAATTCACACGCGGTAGAAGTAAAACTTTCATATAACTAAAGTAGACAAGAGTGGGAAGGCTACAAAGTACCGCACAAAGAGGAGACCGACTATACTATCTTATTCTCTCACAGGTAGGGTTATCATTTAGAAAATTTAAAAGTCCTGACAAAAAGTCTGACAGTCCAAAAAAAGTCCGAACATTTTAATCTTTTCGATGATGTAAAGCTATTCGATGAAATAACAGCCATCAATTCCCATACATATCCCAACGAACGATGCACTTTTTAATATGATGGTTCATAAAATGTTGGTTACTATTTTTACAAACTTCACAATCGCCAGATTGCCCATTCTATTGAGTATTTGCAAGTTCATTTTTGCTATCCAAGCTCAAATCGCAAGTGTAGAAAGAGTGTTTTTTCTAATGGGAGCACAGTGGACAAAAGAGCGTAATAGATTATTATCAGTAGACAGGGCTGGGCAGTATTTGAAATACTTGTAATTGATATACGTATTTGAAATACAAATACGTATTTTGTATTTGTATTTCAATTACTTCCTAAAAATGTATGTTGTAATTGGTATTTCAATTACCTGCTGCTGAGGTATTTTGTAATTTGTATTTCAAATACTCATGGCTTCAAAATACATTTTCAAATACATTTAGCGATCTTAATAATTATACTGTACTATTGTCCTTTGCTATAGCACTCTTAATAATAACAATAATAATATTATTATGCCTTTATTCAGACAGTAAATTATATTACATTATTTGTAATATTTATAACATTTATAACACTTATCATGCGATTGATGACCTCCGTAGTCCAGTGGGTAAGACTCTTGACTCACAATCCGGAGGTCGCGGGTTCGAACCCGGCATACGCAAATAAATTTTATTTGATTAATTTGTGTTATTTCACAATTAATTCATTTAAAATAATATATAGTATATTTGCGGCATGTTCCAGAGTGGAAGATACTATTAGTATCGCCCTGGTGTAAGACCACCATTCAGAATTGAAACGTTGCTTGAAAATGCAACAATGTTGCTTTGGTGACCAGATCTGAATAGCCAGGTACTTCCCAACCTTCCTCTTCCCCACCTCCTTCCCCTCCCCACTACCTTCAGCCTCACAACATACCACAATTGGGGATGCCATAGTCTCACTGGCTCCAGACGGGAGCAGTTGAGATTCTTGTGCGGTATTAATTGTAAAAAAAAAAAAAAAAATGCGTCGACTCCCTGTCTGTATGTCACTAGTTGACAAAGGCCTCCTCCAACTGTCGCCATTTTTCTCTATCATTAGCTACTCTTGTCCATGTACCACCTGCTATGGCTTTGATGTCGTCAACCTACCATCTAAATGGTCTACCTCGTTTTCTCTTCTTGTCACTTGTGAACCAATTCATGACTAATTTTGACCATTTTTCACTTCCTCTGATTGTATGGCCTGACCACTTCCACTTTAGCTTTTTTATTGTTTTTGTGACATCTTTTGTTCTTGTTTGTTTCTTAATAGTTTCGATTTTTATTCTATCGGACAGTCTTTTCCCTAACATACTTCTTTCCATGGAGTTTTGGCAAGTTTCGAGTTTCTAATTGTGATTTTCTGTGAGTGCCCAAGTTTGGCAACCATAATTAAGCACAGGAAGTATGCAGGTATCAAAAAGTTTCCGTTTAATAGTTATCCTAGTTTCACTGTTTTTCATTATTTCTTTAAAACCCCAATATTGTTTCCAAGCATTTCCAATACGTCTGTCTATTTCTTTTGTGGTAAATCTACAGGAGAAATTATTTGACCTAGGTATACATACTCATCCACATACTCATCCATATAGCACTCTTACTGGTGATTATTTGTAGTTCTCTTATATCATGGCTTTATAATGTACTGTACATTTTTTTACGCCATGCTAGTTATTATTTTTGTCCTGTGCTATAATAGCACCGTTAATGTACATTTTGTATCATATTATATTATACTTATCATTGTTTGTATCATAGTATTACCTAGATCAAGAACTATAGAAATAATTTGACTGATAACTAGGTTATTTTTAAGTTAATTACTGTAGAGCGTACTTAAAGTGAAATAACACAAAACTGCGCTATACAAATTAATCCATTTATACATAAAAATTAATCCTTTTTTCCCTTGGTCACGCCATAACTTCAGAAAGACTTTACCTATTTCATTCATTTTTTAAAGTTTTCTAATACTTTATAGAAGGTTCTTACGGAAAGAAAAATTAAGAAAATTACGCAGAAAATTGGATAATTTTAGAAAACTTAACGACTATTTTAACTTCGCACGTTTGACAGTTCGCGCGCGTTTGATGAAATTGAATTTAGCAGACAGCTGTTTTTTTTTGTAAAAAAAGAATTGTCTATGGATTTTTTAAATTATAGATATTTGAAATAGGTATCTATTTTAGGTACCAGATTTGATTGATTGTTCTTATAATATAGAAAAATGAATATTTGTAATATGTGAAAAATGAAAATTTGAATTAAAAAATTGTATTAGCTGGCACGCGAGTTGTTTGAAAACTGAATGTACCGGGACTGATTATATGGAACGCGGAAGGGGGGTTGGCGGGATGGGGGAATGGGAGAGGGGTGAGGGTAGGCAGGGAAGGTGGAAGGGGAATGCAAGAGGGGAAGGGGATGCGGTATGGGAACTGGTACGCACGGGATAGGACACGGAGGGAGAAACAATTTATTTAAGTTGTAGTATTAAGTATTTCATAGTCTCTTGATACTTGCATACCGCAAAGTGATTCGCCTTATCCGTTGATCAAGGCTAGCAACAAAACCCCCGAGAAATATTCACGCTAAGCTAACCTTGGCCCAATGACAATGAATATTGTAACAGTTATTGTCGGGTTTGCCCACGCTACAATATGATGATAAAATCCATGTCACTGTTTTGCAAGTTCAACTTAAAGCAAGCTCTAATTTTTTTGGATTTATTAAGTGTCTAGAAAAGGAAGTATCAAGATTTTTTCGTTTTTGTTCTCCAAGTCTCCAATAAGATTGTGAAAGAATTAAGGCCCAGTTGTTTCGTGGAAATTCAAATTTAACAACGTCATCAAATAATCACTCAGCGCCATTTTGTATTTTTTTTTACCTTTGAAAATGCCCCCTTTAAACACCGATTCTAGGTGCGTTTCAGTTTTCCGTAAAATTTAAATAAGGTGACAAGCTTTTCTCTGGTGACCTTCCAGGTAGGTATGGTCCTGTATATATTTTCTGCCTGTATAGAACATTTTTACAGCAGCATCGCGTTCATTGATCAAATCATTGTACATATATTTTCGTATCGGTGATCAATGAACCGGTGTATGCAATTTTTAGCCATAAGTTGTTTTTAATTGTTTGTCTAGCATGTGGTTTTTTTAGATTTTAGAAATGTATTATAAAACGGCGCTATATAAATCATCCAAGAATTATTATCATTATATAGTTTCATATCGGTGATCGATGAACCGGTGGATGCAATATTTAGCCTTAGTTGTTATAGTGGTCTGTCGAGTTTGTAGTTAGAAGTAAGATTGTAGAAATGTATAATGAGTTTGTACAGCGCCAAAACGGTGCTATACAAGTAATCCAAATATTATCATTATTATTATTTATTATTAAGCATCTGATGATCATAATTTGTTAAAATGCTGAAACGGACTTGACGGCATTTGATGGGATCTTTTCAACTGTCAACAAAAAATATAGTGCTGAATGACTTTGTCATACGGGAATTTCTGCGAAACAGCAGGGCACGGGAAATATCACGATTTATTTCAATAATTGTAGGATTTATGTGAACTATTCATAGAAAAAAATTTCCTCAGAATCATTGTTTTTCAAAAGAAGTAATTTACATTTCAAATTTAGTAAACTGGAAAAATTACGACACCTTACAAACATTTACACCAAAAAAACACACTTCAAAAAAATAATTATTAATTCTTCAAAATAATGTTGGTACCTACTTTACCGCTTGTCTGCATTGTTGACTAATGTAATTTATTTAATTTAGTTCCAATTTTGAAAATTGAAAGTTCATTGAACTTGAAAAATTTTATGGCACTCATAATAATAATAATAATATTATTATTGCGCCGTTTTCGTGGAAAATCACCTCAAGGGCGCTGTACAAATAATATATAAAAGAATTAATATTACTGGTTTAAAACTAAGATTTACAATTACAACTAGTGACTTACATCTAAGACTTATAGCTACTTATATTACTGGCTTACAACTAAGATTTACAATTATAACTAGTGACTTACATCTAAGACTTATAGCTACTTATATTACTGGCTTACAACTAAGATTTACAATTATAACTAGTGACTTACATCTAAGACTTACAGCTATTGACTTATGACTAAGACATATAGATTCTAACCTAAAACTGGTGACTTATTAACACACATATTTACAATTAAGATTACACTGAAACGAAATAAGAGGGAATGTTTAATTATTGATTTTTGTATGATTAAAAATAAAACTATATTTTTTAAAATTTTATGGAAATAGTACAAATAACTACACATATCTGCTGTACGAATATTTTGTTGTGTTTATAATAGCTACTTACGATTCGTGTAAGTCATTAATTAGACTTAGCTATGTGCAGTTAATTGAAAACCGCAGTAAAAATAAAATTATAAAAACAAAAAAAAAATGTAATTACACGAACAATGTCCCATTTAATCATAGGAGACCATATTTGTCCCGGCTCATGTACCAAGGTCTCATAGAAATCGTTGTCTCCCTTACTATCATAGTGAGAAATATGATCTAATCGGTATTGGAAAGAGAAAACAACAAGCTGTATATTCAAATCTAAAAGTTTACCACAAAAGAATTAAAATGTTCACCTTTATGAAAGTAAAATCTCCGACCGCAATTTAAAAAAAATATTATAAAGTTATTTTTACTTGAAACGACAAAAAAGTGATAGATATGATTGATTTTTCTAATAAAATAGGTGTGTGCTTTTATTATAAGTAATTTAAATTAGAAAATAAGTAAGGTGAGCCACTTTTAAAACTTTTTTAAGTTTGCATTAAATGTTTTCATATTATAAAAAATATATAGTTGTTTCTAATAATAAAATTTCAACCCATCTTTTTCATCACCTTTCAAAAACAGTTTTTTTTTTTAAATTTTTTGGATACGTTCATAAATATTAGATTTATTTCAATTTTAAAAATATACCCGATTATTGCAGGGTTAAATGATAGAGGATTTGTTACAGTTTTGCAGCCTTTGAAGACATTATAATTATTGATAAAAGTACTGTGAAAAAAAAATTGTGGATAGGTACCTAACGAAAATCTTACAAACAGCATAAAAATAAGTAGATTGCGGTGAATGGATGGTGAATGATGGAGAAGTTTAAAATCGTGTTCCATTTTAAAATATGGTAAGAAAATGGTAATACATTTTTTAAAGATTTCACAAAATACCACAAAAAAATTGTATTTGGCATCATTAAATTTGTAAAAGGTCAACACGTGCTAATACTGCTGTACATAAAAAGAAGTTGACCGTTTTGTGCATTTCACACCGCTAGAAAAAGTGGCTGATGGATGCGAAAAATTTGCAGAATATCAGGTTTTGCTTCTTTTTCAAATATCATGTGGGTTGCTTCACCTTTAAGATGCTTTGTTAAAAAAATTGCATTTACGAAAACTGTGGTTTATCCTTTCGGGTGACAAATAAATTTGCACAAAACTGTATAAAATTTATATGTTTACCAATTAATGTGCTAAGAAACATGAATGTCAACCTTGCTAGCACTGAACAGAAAATCAATAGAAGTGATATCTATACAAACAATGAATACTTGTGTCATCGAATTATTGACGTCGTTATCCGAATTTCTACCGATTTCTTACAAACCTCCCTTAAACATTTGAAGTTTTTAAGCTCCTAAAAAAATATGTGTTATTTTTGAAGATAATATCTAGACATTTGTCGCGCCGAAACGCAAATTATGTAAAATTCCCTCGATAGAAAAAAATCGCAAAGTATGCTCCAAAAATTAAAATAAACACGTTTGTTTCAGTTATTTTACAAAGTTATATGAAAAAATTCACAGTGTTTCTAATGCTGTTTAAGACAACCCTCGCGAGATTTTTGCTCTATTTTAAACGAGTCGTGTTTTATTAAACATTTTCACAGTTTTCGCATCGATTTTGTTACTTTAAATACTAGAGCTCTCCTCTAACATTCGTAATTTCATATCTCTCCATCTTCTTCTTTTGGTGCGCGGTTGCGGGGCCTTAAAAACTTTCGACTATTGGGAACTAGATAGGTCAACGAAATTGATTGTCTTCTTGAGACTTCATTTTAAAGGCGGGTATGGGTACCGCCGCTCCGCGAACCATTTATTGGATAACCAATACCCCTGCCATGGGTTAAAAGTGGTTCGCTACATTTGGTGACTTAGCAGGGGTGCCCCGGTTCACAGGGCGAGGTTTGTCTAGGTCTTGACGGCACATGTGTTTTCTCACCTACTGCGAGAGACTGGTTTCCGGAGACTTTTTACCATCGCCTTGTACCGCAGTGGGAGGGATGGATTCATATGTGTTATGGATATGAAGAAAATCACAGTGTTTCTTTAATTAAGACATTTCGCGAGAGATTTTTGATCCCCTTTTAAAAAGTAGGTCGTGATTTATCGTGATATATTTTTAGGGAATAATGCCGTGTTGCGCTACCTCTTCTACTCTTACGTGTATATTTACATATTACTTTCAAAACATCTTCTTTTTTTAATGCTTAACACGGAGTCTTAAGATTTTTGAAGTGAAAACTTCTTTGACACCGTTGTGATGAAACGAAAAATAGCGACACTAAAAAGAGACAAACGCATACATCGACAGGATTTAGGCTGCGGAGAATGAGATAGTATAATCGGTCTCATCTTTGTGCGGTGCTTCGTAGCCTCACTACTCTTGTCTACTTTAGTTTTCTGAAGTTTTCACAAATTGAGCTAATTTCGGTCACACAGACACGCCAACAACATATTTCTCTCGGTTTGTCTGTTCAGTGCTAGCGACATACGTCAGTTGGCAGTGAAAATCTATTCTAATTCATTGGTTTAAAACAAAGTGTTGTTTTAATTTAAATATTTAAATATTTTTTACTTTTTTATTTTATGTTTACGACCGAATCGTAACGCGACATTCGTATCGTATTTTTTATCCATCATTTTTATAGCCTGCTGTCCATAGATTATAAATTCCATCGAGTCTGCCATAAACCCCCTTAAAATGTTAGTAACATCTCAAATAAAAAATATATAAAAAAGTCACAATCTTGAAATAAATGTATGTTATTTGAAATAAATATTATTTGAAAACATTTTAAAAGTACGTACACATTTGTTTACTTATTTCTTTAGTACTAAATGACGTAGGTAAGTATATACTATAATTGAATAATGATGGATGATCTCGTTGCGTACTATACTTAAGGCACGGCATTCCGAATATCTTCCGATTTATCATATACTAGCTGGTACCCGGCATTGCAATGCCATTCAAAGAAATAAATTGATTCTCCTTGGATGTCATTTCCCGTGCATCCCCGTTCCCTTCCACTTTCTCCACCTTCCCCCTCTCTCGTGTCTTCCTTCTCCGCAAACCCCACCTTCCCCCTGCCTTTTCTCCCGACCGCTAAAATATATTAAATACACACATTTTCATGTATACAAATTTCATATCGCCAGAGCTTACCATTATATACAACCTATGTTACTCGCTGATAATGTAGCTTTCTATTGGTGAAAGAATTTTTCAAATCGGTTCAGTGTTTCGGAGCGTATTGAATGCAAACAAATAAACAATCAAATCTTTCCTCTCTATAGTATTAATAAATATATTTATAGTATTATATTATATTATATAAGTAGATTAATATAGTAGATTTTTCTTGAAATTTTCTTTTTCTTTTTCTCTTGTTTTTAGTTCTAAAAAAAATATAAGTTATTTTTGAAGATAATAACTTTTGCTGAGCCGATACGGTAGTTACATGAAATTCCTTCGATAGAAAAAAATCGCAGACATACTCCGAAATTCATTAAAAACACATTTTGTTATGTTATGAAAAATTTACACTCTATCTTAAAATGCTACTATAGACATTAGCCAAGAAATTTTTGTTCTCTTTTAAACTCTTTCTCCTTTAAAAGCGCCTTGAAGGCAAGCGAATTTTACACCCCTTTGGTCATGCGTAATCCATTGCTTCTGGATTGTTTTCGTTTTGGAATTATAATTTAAGGCGCCGCAACCGGTCTCAAAAAGAAGAAGATGGGGAGATATGAAATTACGAATGTTAAAGGAGAGCGCTAGTATTTCAAGCGACAAAATCGATGCGAAAATTGTGAAAATGTTTAATAAAACACGACTCGTTTAAAATAGAGGAAAAATCTCACGAAGGTTGTCTTAAGCAGCATTTAAAGAAACTCTATGAATTTTTTCATACGTATAACTTGTAAAACAACTGAAACAAACGTGTTTATAATATTTTTTGGAGTATACTTTACGATTTTTTTCTATCGAGGGAATTTTATACAATTTGCGTTTCGGTGCGGAGAATCTCTAGATATTATCTTCAAGAATAACATATATTTTTTTAAGAGCTTTAAAACTTAACGTGTTTAAGGGACATATATATGTATATTTTTTTACATGAGCTCAACACAGGAGGCCCTGAGGAAAATAATTTCCCTCAGGGCCTATATCATCTTTGGGGATGCTGTGTGGAGGGTTTTTTTAAGGAAAGGAAGGAGAGGAGAATTCTCGGAAAGAAAAGGATTTAAAGGATGGGTAGGAATCTGGGGTTCAGTGTGTCCTGGTCATCCGCCTCCAAGACCTAGACAAACCTCACCCCATGAACCCGAATATGTAAGAAATCGGTAGAAATTCGGGAGGCGGTGGCTTAAAATGTAGGCTCTTCAACATTCACACATTAGCATTCGCGAGGTTTTCGTATTTTTAACTGTCGAGATGATTTTGAGAGTGCCGACATAGATGTATTATTTGTTCAATTAGTACACAAATACATATAATTTAGTGGAGTGAATGTACTGCAGTACCTACCCCCATTAATTAATTTTCTACACCTTTATTACACACAAGGTACATTTTAAAAGTGAAATACACTGCTGGCAATTTCAGTCACGAGCCGCCTCTGGAAATGACTTAGAGGAAGATCAAGGAAGAGTTGAAAGGACTGCGTGAAAGAGGATTGGAACAGGGCGGGAGTGACTGAGGATTGGAGGAGTGTATGACGAGGGACCGAAGCCAGTGGAGAGAATTTCAGGAGGAGGTAAAATCTATGCGTAGATACCTAATAAATTATGTAAAACTCGATCAAATAATAACTTTTAATTTAACAATTATTATAAGCAATAATTATCAGCCTGAAACACTCATCAACATTGAACAATCTTCCGAGAAAAGATACTTGCCGCCAATGGGACTTGAACCCGTGTCCTTCTGATTGCCGGTCAGCTGCTCTTGACCACTGAGCTATTGGGGCTTATCAAATACCCGCCAAATAATTCAATATATACTAGTGTTTCATTCAACAATTACTGCTTATTGTATTTTTTCCACCTGAAAACAACCAACTTTATTTTTGCGAGAGAGACATTGTAAGTGTTAAATCCCTCGCTAGGTGTAACTTTCAATTTTTATGAAATAATCATCTACACCATTTTATAATCGTCGGCTTTTCAGATTGATGGACTGTTTACAACTTCCCAGAATATATACATTTACATAATTAAATTTTAATTCAATGAGACCACAGCCTGAGTTAGCTGTGTCATTTGTAATTTTGGATATCAAATAATCGGCCATTATAGATCAAGTTTAGTTTAAAAACTTTGGCCAAATTGTTAAGCTCGCTAATATTGATCACGTATCGCATTCCGCAAGTGATAAAACTAAATTTATTCGTGCGTTAATTATTGTTTTTTCAACGATGTTTTTTAATGGAAATTAAAAGTTATCAAATACACCCGCTAATCGCGCTTTTATTTATTTTATGGAGTCGATAGCGTTGTGGATAAAAAGTTTACGACTTTATTTTTATTTTTGTATTAAATCCGCAAGAAGAGGATTCTGGTCATAGAAGAAGTCATATTTGGTGGAAGTTTTTATAAATATGTGAAATGACGACCTTAGGTCTTGAAGAGATCCATGTTGTTGTTAGTGGGAGGTGGTACAGAATTCGATGCCAGAAAGTCATTGTAGTTTCCAGCTGATAGCATATAACTCATTTCGAGCTGATAGCGCAGAATGAGTTATAAAAACGATGCATTCTCATCCAGTAAATGCTTAACGTGTACAATTTAAGCTCGCGTTTAACGTGTCTCCCAACAAGGCACAGGTATTGAAGAAATAAATCCATTTTTCACTTCGATCTTTCTAAATATTACATTTCAACCGTTAACCGAAGATGCTCTCGGTGTCGCCATTACTTGAAATGGCTTTAACGGTGTTTGTTTGCCCGATCTGAATACCAGGTACATCCCAATTTTTTTTTTTTTAAATAGGCAATTCACCCTTAAAAGAGTGTTTGTGCCGATACAGTTAAGAAATAAAGTTGTAATTTGAGTTAATTATAGTTGCATAATGGGACAGGACAAATCAAATATTGAAGTCATCCTAGTCTCTATACTTGTACTGAACTGAAAAATTGTGAGAATTGTTGAGAGACAGCAAATACGGAATACTGAAGGGAGAATGGTGGCAGATTTTAATAAGCAAACGATATAGGAGTATGCTTTTGAAAGAAGAACGATTTTTACAATTGATGAAAACATGATCAAGAGACTCCTCCAAACAGCACTGGCAGAGTGGCCTATTTGCAATCACCTTTCTATCTCCAATACCTTCAGCCTCACAATATACCCTAATTGGAGATGCCATAGCCATACTCTTCCTGACCAGTGACTACCGCAGTAGTGGAGCTCTTGTGTATTCACATAAAAAAAGAAAATAAAAAAATGATTCAAGAATGCCTTAAATCAAAAAATGTTAACGCTAACAATGTCTATGTCGGACATAAACATAATACCTAAATACACTCCAGCGATTGAGGAAAAGCTTGTATTACAAGAAATATCTTTACTTACATAATAAAACACGTTTGCGTGTTTTGGGTAAATAAACAACCGACTTTCTGATATTGGCATTTAAATTAGTCACAACATTTTACAGTTTGTTATAAAATTTTGTAATGAATTAAAAGCTCTTCGGATGGTCTAGTGACGTCATATCATTTAGAAATGTGTTCAAATGATGATGATGACTTGATGATGATATAATGTTGCGATGATTTATTTGTTGATTATGTTAATGTACCTACTGTTGAGTAGACTTATAAATCATCTCCTATCCAACACACGGAGTAACGAAGCTTTCATAATGTTAAATAATGCGTTTTTAAATTACAGATCTAAGCATAACAACATTTACATTGAGTCTATTTAAAATTACTTATTCATTTGTACAAAGGTTTGATTAAATAATTAAATTTAGATAGTAATATTTATTGCTTTTTGATGACGGGTATGGTGCGTTGTTACAACGTTTTGCATGTGTCGGGTTTCAATCGTTAATTTCTCATCTATCAAGGGCGTATAAAACTGGTACTTTATTCTAAAATTCAGAAATGCGGGGTATTTCTTATATTTTCAATACATAGTACATACTATAATGAATGCTGTAACAGTTTGAAATTATAATGCACAAGTAATCACTTGCGAAGTAAGTACCCAATAATTAAGTTGGTTGCCACGTATCAATTCAAATTGAAATTTGAATTCCTAATTGGAAATATTCTTTGAGCAAATGGAATCCAGCATTTATTTTGTTGCCCAAAACATACTACGAACGAGAGAATTTTTCATCGCCAGTTCCAAGCAGGCAGCCAGGGAATCCGGAAGTTTGTTTCAACAAGAGAAGACGTATACTTCGGTGAGATCGCCATTACCTGTGAGCTAATACTTCGGTTAGTTTGAGTTTATTGATTTACCATTTAATATTTTGTTCTATTTGAACTGTCGCCCTTGTAGTAATTTTAACATCTTGAGATCATTTTTAAAACACGACAAGCTATCGATTCATTTATTAGTTTTCTAACTATTTAATTTCTTTTTTCTAAAGGCTAAGCACGACCCTGAAGTATTAGAATATTATTATTTTGCTACAGTCTCATGTTCTGTTTTTATTATTAAATAATATAATTTAATTGTTGCCACAACTGTTTTATTTGTAAGTGTGGCGTATATTTATAAAAGCATTACATTGGCGGTTGTATTAATTTAACATCATTACAATGCATTCCGCCATTTTTACTTTGGTGGTCTAGTAGTCAGCGTAATTACCTTCCAAACAGTTGATCGGAGTTCGATTCTAGACGCTGGTAATTTTTAAAAAAATAATTATGTAAGCATGTTTTTATTTTTAATTTTATTTAAAAAACATTACTTTTTTGTTAATACACTAATAAATTATGATTCAAAAGTTTTATAACTTACTTGACACCTTCAAACTGGTCCCAATAAAGTTTAGTGACAATATATAGGAAGGTACTTCCCCCACCTACTTCCTCAGGCGAAGTACCGTAATTGTTGTTAATTCATTCGACGTGAACTTTTATTTTTAGGTAAGCGATCTGCAGTCGTGCACAGTTACGATGAAATTGTAGTTGCTACCCTGTGACGTGCCACAAAGACTCTATATATAATTTTTATTTAATAAAAATTTATACAAATAAATTTTTTATTTAAAATAAAACAATAACTTGTAAACACAACTTTTATTTCTTATACTTTACGCCGACCGGGTTTCGCTACAACTCTACTATCATCCTCCACCCCAACAATATCACCCTACTATTTTTGCCTCACAACATACCTCAAACATGAGAGATCATCGTTCGTGCAATTTCTTCGGGCAGTCAGGAATTTCGAGCAGTTTTCACATTAAAAAAAAAAACAAAAACTAAGAAAAATCGACTCATGTTAGGTTATAAGAACGATCGTATTTCAACAAATGCTCGAGAGCTCACACTGCAAAACTGAGATTCCTTCAAACCATAACAACTGCGGCAAAAACGTGATACGGATCACCGTGTGCGTTACTGAGATTAATATGCTAATGCATTATCACATTAATAGTTATGAGCAATTACAGCAATGCCGGTAACTCCGTGCAATGACCGGGCCACGGGCGCTACCGCACTTTCTGCCAAGTCGGGTAATGCCTAGGATCGCATGCTGGGATAATTTTGAAATTAACAACATGCATACTTTCTCAATTAATGTATGGTAAAAAGGACATTTAACCTTTAACTGCTGACGTGATTTTTTTTTACGTATACTCTGACGTGGAGGGCTGGACGGCCTGTTACTTATATTAGAGATCCATGAAAATTTTTAGGTCCAAATTATCAACTATTTGATATTTTAAATATATAAAATAAAATACTTTTTTTTTGTTAAGTACCTTATATTTGACAAATCTATTAAACTAAATAAAAACAATGAACTCACTTTTATTGTAATATTTAAATAGTGTCTCGAATAAACTATATATGTAAAACATTAGCAAAGTTGTTTGTGTTTATT
Organism: Limnephilus rhombicus; assembly: GCA_929108145.2. NCBI lineage: Eukaryota > Metazoa > Arthropoda > Insecta > Trichoptera > Limnephilidae > Limnephilus > Limnephilus rhombicus. The sequence continues at coordinate 46,115,656 of OV815283.1, forward strand.
TTTATACAATAAAAATCAACTAAAAAAAAGGCACGTAAGTACTGACGATAGACGGGTCAGAGAGGCCCGCAAAAAAATTTAAATGAATTTACTTACAGAAATTTGACTTTAAAAATTGAAAACTTACGGCTCTGGCGTCACTAAATTCGAAGCTACTGGAAGCGTATGCGTCGCACGAGGGGAGGGGAGTATTTCGATATTATTATTATTGCTAGGACGGAGCGGCCCCCACGTCAGCAGTTAAAGGTTAAAGAGGCTTTACGTCATGGAGATTTTAATTTCTTTTTGTGATACCTCACACGAGCGCCATCATTGTACGCTGTAAAGACAGGGGAACTATGTTACCAGAAGGTTGGGCAGTGCTGTGCGGCAGATTAAGAGAAGGGCTATTGTAAGGGATTTATTAATGCGGGTATTGGAATGGCCCGGATTATTTGAAGGAGGACAAATAAATGCCAGTAGCTCGTTCACAAATGAGACGACTTACAGGAAAACGAGTCGAAGAAACGACCCGTTCTCAAGAAGCCAACAACAACTGTGAACGGGTGATATGCTCCTATCCATCGAGTTTCTTTAATGAGATGATTTTTTTTTAAGAATCCCTTTTAGAAATACAAATTTTTAAGCCCCGTTAGAGTGATTTGAAATTTGGATGAAACGGAAATGACGCACTACGGCACCTGCGAAGCATCAAACTGCGCTCAAGGCTCCCATTGGTTGAGATATAAAATGGAGACGATAGGTCTGCGCTCATTGGCCGCTTTGTTTTTTACGGGTCGTCGGAATATAATGCGTAAATTCGCGCCTCACCGAGCGCGTCCCATAGCGCAGCGGTATAGTGCGTCGCAAATCTCAGCGGCCTGAAAAATATAGCGGACGGAGGTTCGAATCCTAAGAAATCCAAAAAAATAAACATTATTGTAAATCAATATCCAATCTTCAAACTTCTAATTAAAAAAAAACTATACTAATTTAAAGCTTTCCCTGACGAAGGAACGTTTGTTCCGAAACCGGTCGGATTTGCACATTTTATAAGTGGTTTATACAAAGTTACATTGTTTCATTTTATTATAATGGATAACCACAAAGTAATAGCTACATTCAAAAAAATAAAAATAAATAATTTCAATTAATAATCTTATTGTCAAGTTCTGCAAGTATTTTAGTTTACATTTTTATTACAGCTGTTACGGCTTAAGGACATTTTCAAAATGTGGTTAAATCACTTTGAGACGACCTATTTGTAGGATTTTAAATGTCAATTTTGAAGGTGTCTAAACTGATTTATTACTGGTTAAACGAATTTACTGAGAAACTAATCGAGACAGTAGACCGTCTATTATATGGGGCATTTTTTCCCCGCACTGAATTTAAAGACTTTCTTAATTGTTTAATAATGACGTAAGTGCTACGATTATTATATCAGACAAATGATGCCCGTAAATAAAATGTCGAACTCATGCACTCTCTTTTACGTCTGAAACATTCTTAGGTACCTACCGCACGAACAAATAAATATTATTACTTATTACTAATGATTTACGTTACCATAACGCAATGAAACTGTAAACTATAAAATTAAACTAATATACATTGTGATTTGAACCTTTTTTAATTTACCTTAGATTCTTCCAACTTCTACAAAGTAACAGCTGTTAAATCTTGATTGCATATTATATTATCATTACGTTCCGTTGCAAGAAGACATTAAAATGGGCGATGGACTATTAGCACTGCTTGTACAGTCGGAGGTTTGTAAATTAGAAGACGTAATAAATAATTAAGATGCAGTAATCAGTCTCCATTTCATTTTTCTTGTTGAATGTCTTGCAATCATAATGATTATTTGATTCAGCTTGTCTTCAGTAACATTCAATTAATAAATATTGCATTACGTTTCACATGGTTGTTTTTTATAATAAATTTATTTAAATACCAACAGTTATCCAACGAATGTTTTAAAAAGTTTTAGCCAACTCTGATAGTTCAATCGTTGACATTCGATTAACCTTTAAGCATTTTTTTTTTAAATAATTAAAACAAAATTTTTGTACCACTCACTAATGAAAATTAATTTGTTATTTAAAAAAGTTTTTAATTTAAAAACGCATTTTTAAATTAAATTCACACAGGAGGCCCTGAGGAAAACAATTTTCCTCAGGCCTATGTTATTTTTGAGAATGCTTCATGGAGAGTATTTTTAAGGGAAGGAAAGTGTGGGAATATATTCCTCCCACTGCGCTGCAAGGCGATGAGTCAGGATAATTCTGCTGGAGAAGTCAAAAGGTCTCCCTCAACCAGTCTCTCAGATGGGCAAACGCATCCGACACCAAGACCTAGACAAGCCTCACCCAATGAACCTGGGCACCCAAGTGGTTCACTGTGTTTGGTGACGGGGTTATGTGGGTCCAGGGGAGGGAGACCTTTTGACCTCTCCAGCCGGACTCTCTCGATCCATAGCAGTGGGGGGATGGATTCATACATTCGTCACTCCTGAACACATTGACCCCCAGATTCCTATCCAGCTCTCATTCCTTTTCCTTTCCAGAACATTCTCTACTTTCTCTCCCCAAAAAGACCCTCTACAAAGCATCTCCAAATGCAGGATTTTTTTGTTTATCAGGGCCTCCTGTGTGGAGATAATGTAAGAAAAACACGTACGACCATAAACTAATCGGTGAATATGGAATGTATCAGAATCATCTCCAATCCTTATCCTATATTCCTCTTCCTCTCACCTTAGTTAAAAATCTAATAAGATTCTACACAGAATAAAGCTCCTCGACATCGCAAGGCAAACTTTTGTAAACGAAACTTTTTTGGCTTAACACGGGCATGAATAATCTACAAATGATGTAACCATTCAAAGCAAAGAAAAGAAAATTAAATATCTTAATTTTTATTTTCTACCGTGTGTAGTTTTTTCTGAATCCTTCTTTAATTAAAATTCCACGATCTACTCGTAAATTTTAGTCAATCGTGTGATTAATTTAATAGTCACTGCGAACAAAAGCAACGCGACGACTCCAGAAAATACAAACTACACAGGAAAGTTTTAAAATAAAATCAGATAAATTTTGTTTCCAAAGTCACGAGGTTAGTAACAAAACACGTTTCCCATGGTTTATTGTTTTTTTTTAATGTACAATCTTTACATATTTGCGCACATTTTGCGAAACAAGTTTCAATACACAAAATATTGTACGGTATTAGATTTTGGATTTTTTTTGTTACAGTTTGCAAAAAAATCTTCGGCAAAGATGGGGATAAATTATTTATGGTAAGCATATTTATTAACTTACGGGTCGCAAATATCAGTATAACAAATATTTCGCAAAATTAATCAAAGTAATAAACTCTCTAATATAGTTAAAATTCCAATTTATGTTTGTTGAAACGATAATGTTTTCAGAAGCTAAAAATTATTTATGGCTATCATTTAAAACAGGCGTGCCCAACGATTGAAGATGTTTTGCCACCCAAAATGGAGTTTTCAGCTTTCTATGTTTTGGATTTTGGTATTCATACAAAAAATAAAATAATCGTTGTTGTAAATTTATCACACTATACTATATTTTATTAAATTAGAACGTTCTTGTTATTAGACCTAGGACTCTCGATGGGGGTTTTGATTTATTGCGGTGTAGGAATGTATTTCCGTAATCAATTGCAACTGGTTTATTTTGGAAGATCGAATGAAACTGATCTGATTTTAATAAGTGGAGGTTGAGTGCAAAGGACACACATTCTAGCGTTGAAGGTCGCGGTTTCCCAATAGTAGTATTTTTGGACACCGTATTACCGGTAAAAACTAATGTTAATATCCGCCAAATTTCTGTATTCATGAAGGATTATTTCAAAAATGTTACATGAAATAATATATGATTCATAATTAGCAGATACCCGCCTACTTACAAATCTTACGATTTCAGAAAAAAAAATAGTATTGATTTATTAAATACTTACAACAAATTAAGAAAAAGATTTTTTTATACACGAGGTTTACAGTTTACAGAACCTTTAATAGTTAAAACTTTGAATAAAGTTTTCTATTAAATGTGTAGTATATAATAGAATCGAATAATATAGACCTAAAACTGAGAATACTCCTCATCAAGACCTATGTATGGAGTATCTTGATGTACGGCTGCGAAACATGGTGCCTATCCGAAAGAGATAAACGGAGACTAGAGGCTTTTGAGATGTGGTCCTATAGAAGACTATTAGGAATTTCCTGGAGAGACCACATCACAAATGAGGAGGTTCTCCAAAGAATCGAAGGAGGAAGGCACCTGCTCAGGACCTTGTCCGAAAGGCGCGCAAGATGGATCGGCCATGTAATAAGACAAGAAGGCCTCTTGCATTCCATAATGCCACTACAACACGGGCATGTGCCTAGTGTGATGGCCAAAAAATTATCCATTTACTGTAATGATAAGTTTTAAGATTTTCACGGCCAAAAACGATGTCCGAAACGTTGGCTAAAGAAGGAGGTAGCGCAACACGGCATAACACCCCAAAAACAAATAACGAAAATTTACTGTAATGTATAAACTTTACTGAATAAAGAACATTAAAAAAAATAATAATAATAATGGAGGGTATGACCGAGGGGACAAACGCTAGAGTACCTGGAGGACCTGCTGGTGGACGTGCGCAGCTCATCATATGCAGACTTCAAAAGAGCCGCACAAGACAGGGAAGAGTGGAAGAAACGTATAGATAAAATTGCTGCAAACCAATCCCACGATTGAAGAGAGAGAAATTTTTATTATTTTTTTTTATTTATTTATTTTTTTTAATTTATTTATTTTTGTACATACAATAATGACATTACATTTTTCAGATACATTTTTTATATAACGTGATTCACCTTTTTTTAGAGCATGCTCGTGTAAAAAAGGTGGAGCAGCGTGTGTGAAAAACTATTTAACATATTTTTTTAGAATTATAATATATATTTTATATATTTTTATATAAAAATATGTAGTTATGTGAAATTTTTAACTAATATTTCAGTTTTTCCGTGTAGGACATGTTTTCATGTAAAAGATTAACGGTAGAAAAAAGGCATTGAAGAGTAAATAATGTTTTTATAGTAGGGTTGTTGGATTTGATTCGTTCGTACATAAGTTGATATGATATTTAAAACTGTATAATAAATTAGCTCACCCGTCGGAAACTGGAGATGTCGAGTGCCAGTAAAATGCTCCTGTATTTTATAAGATTCATCCTTACCTGCAACAAACAAACATATGAATTATCGATTGTTAAAAATTAACGTACGCCATTACCAATATAAATGTTGGTGGAGTGTTAACACCAATATTACTAAAAATATTTTATCTTTTTGGTACTGGGCCCACCATTAAGAATAAATAGATTTGAACAGTGGCGATTTTCTCCAAAGAGCGTTTGTAAAGTGACGGCTTCCGTGTTTGAGATCTATCCGGAAGACGCTGACTCAAATCTCAAGTAAATTTTATTTGATTGATTGATTCATGATTTCAATTTTAATTATTTTAAATGAAACAACGTATATTTGCGGCACGTTCAAGAGTGGAAGTACTCTTAGTATCATCCTTGTGTGAGACCATTATTCAGAAATGGAACGCTTGAAATGAGTTTAAACGTGTTTGGTGACTAGATCTGAACAGCCAGGTACAGTGAATACCGCACAAGAATCTCAACTGCTCCCGTCTGGAGCCAGTGAGACTATGGCATCCCCAATTGGGGTATTTTGTGAGGCTGAGGGTAGTGGGGAGGGGAAGGAGGTGGGGAAGAGGAAGGTTGGGAAGTACCTGGCTATTCAGATCTGGTCACCAAACACGGCTAAAGCCATTTTCAAGCAACGTTTCAATTCTGAATGGTGGTCTTACACCAGGGCGATACTGATAGTATCTTCCACTCTGGAACATGCCGCAAATATACTATATATTATTTTTAATGAATTAATTGTGAAATAACACAAATTAATCAAATAAAATTTATTTGCGCATGCCGGGTTCGAACCCGCGACCTCCGGATTGTGAGTCAAGAGTCTTACCCACTGGACTACGGAGGTCGTCAAACAGGACTGTGCGGTATTCTCATTAAAAAAGAGCTCCCATAAAATAAGCAAAAAAACTAACTTGTATTATAATCTTATATAAACAAACTTTAAATAGCGCGCCATTCAAATGCCCTGCTTAAAAACCTTTCTAATGATACTCATACTGTCGAAGTCTGTCTGAAATGAATTCCAAATCATCATCGATACATTAACTATAAGAATAAAAAATCTATCAAAAACATATTTTTAATTACCATCGCTGGGTATTGCACCTGCAACCTTTAGATCCAGTACTAAAGATCGTCCATCTCTACCACATATCATTCGCATAATATGCTTTTTACCTTTATTTGTTCACGGAGAAAATTGCAAATTAAAAAGTTACGGGGGAAGTTTTACTATTTTGTGACATGCGTCAAAAGATAGCTGCTGAACTGTCTGTAAGTGACACTGAAAATGACGATGGTCAATGCAAAATCGTTAAGTATTTGAGTCGTTCTATTTATCGGCGCGTTATGATAGGCAGAAATCCTGGCTTTCGTTGCATATGTATTTATTTATTTGAGACACAAACAGGATATTTATAAAACATTTTTGTGGGTAATATATAATTAATTAAAATACAAATATTTGAGACAAACAATCCCTAGACAAATGTGCCTGCAGTAATCACATATGCATTTTCACAGAAGCAAACACATGAAAAACAATGCAAGTATTATTTACGAAGTCATACCTAGAACAACAATTTTATTTATTTTTTTAAGTGCACAAATTTTGGAGATGTTTTTTGAAACATGTTATATTATTTACAAAAATATCTATGAAAGTGTCTATTTTAACAAGATCGTTGTATGATCGAGACATTCTAGACACAGGATTAAAATATCCAGTATTATTGGTATAAATTACCGTCCAAAATATGTTAAGGGTTCTTGTAGATTTGGGCCTGGCGTATAACTTGATTTGGTTGACTAAGTTACTGTCTACACGATTATTCACAATTTTATAGAGCAAAAAAAGGCCAAGGGATCTCCCACGAGTATACTTGTAGGAACGTAGAAGTTAACCTCTTTCGACATAGATGGATTGAGTATAGTTCCAAAGATTAACATAAAAAATGTGTACCTAAAAACATTTTTTGGCGATCCTGTTAAGAACAATGGTGACTGCGGGAATAAATAGTGTTAATATTCTCTCTTATTCATGTAACGCATAAACCTTTTTTATACTTTTTCTGTTTCTAAGATGTTCAGAAGTGGTCCAAATAATGGAGCTATATTCAAGGATGCTGCCAACAAATACTTTCTTGTTCTCCGTATTACGATTCCATTTATCACACCATCCGCGAAGATATTGATTGACCACCAAGTGGTAAATTTTACAGTACCAATCGACACGTTAACTGCGAGTCATTCGAAATCCAATTAAATCAAATATATCATTTTGTTGTCAAAAGAAAAAAAATAAAGATGGTAAAAAGTGGCAAGTCAAATAGCCCGCTAAAGTAGTGGTGGACAAAGGCGTAATTTTATTTTTCAGTTATTTGTCACGGAGGTGTAAAACTTCATAAAGCCGGTCATAAAAAGATTCAGTCGCTGAAAGAAGGCGCTAAAAGTAGCGAGTGCTTTCATTTCCCATTCAGAATTTTATATTAGTATGGTGGTGTGGTTTATTAATATAGTGACCCAAGTGATTTCAAAATATTCTAATAAAAAATTAATTTTGTTCGGTACCATTACATGATATATGGTATGACGGCCGGCGTAGTCCAGCGGTAAGGCTCTTGACTCGGCTCTTGACGTGGCAAATATTTCACAATTTATTTATTTAAAATAATATGTAGTATATTTGCCACCACTGCGTAAGACCACCATTCAGTTTTGAAACGTTGCTCGAAATGGCTTTAGCCGTGCAGATCTGAATAGCCAGGTACTTCCCTAGCTTCCTGTTCCCTATCTCCTTCCCTTTCCCACTACCTTCAGCCTCACAACATACCCCAATTGGGGATGCCATGTTCTCACTGGCTCCAGACGGGATCAGTTGGGATTCTAGTGCGGTACTCATATAAAAAAAAATATTGAAACGAAGAGAATAAAAATTTCAACGTTTTTCGTATGTACTAAAAAAATTTTTGAAGTGAAAACTTCTTAGTATAATCGGTCTCCTCTTTGGGATGGAATGTGTGGAATTGCACTATCCTTTCCACATACCGGGATGCGTTTTTCCAAAACCTATACCGGTTTAGTCGCGTTACATTTTCAGTATCAAAATTTAAATATTTAGAAATTAAATTATTAATTTCTAATATGCACATTGGAAAGATTATTTTATCTAGATTTTATAACAATTTTTTTTTTTGCAAAGTGATAAAAAATTATCAATATAGAGGTGTATTTACTATACATGGGAATAATATTAAAATTGAAATATTTAGAAATAAAATTATTAATTTCTAATATACACATCAGAAAGATTATTTTATCTAGATTTTAGAACAATTTTTGTTTTTGCAACGTGATAAAAAATAACTAATATAGAGGTATATTTAAAAGGTAAATTGTCGCTGCCGCAACTGAATCGGTAGAGGTTTTGGAAATACGCAACTGGGATAAACATTTATTATTATTATTTGTGCGGTGCTTCGCAGCCTCCCCAGTTTTGTCTACTTAATTTTTTTTAAGGATTCACTTCTACCGCATGTGAATTGCATACTCTGTTTTTTATTACTTCAAAGTGTACAAGCTCTACTTACTTGTGCATTAATGTTTTTTTTTTACATTGACTCCTCACAGGAAGCCCTAAGTAAAATAATTTCACTTCATCTTTGGGGATGCTGTGAGGGGAGTCTTTTTGAGAAGACGAAGGATTTAACATTTGAAGAGGGGAGGACGAGACCAACAAATTGTTCCACAGCCGAGCTGTTGACAAATATTCTCGTATGACAAATGTTATATGTGTACATGACATGTTGGGCGAGCGTTTGGCGTGTTACGCACCGGTACCGAAGGATCAATGATGCAAGCTCCTCGGAGCATCTTCCATAGTAATACCGGTAGAACAAGGACAGTATACCTACCGGACGCCTATGCTCGTAATTAATTTAAGTTGAATTAATTGAGGGAATTATTTTCCTCAGTTCTTTCTGTGTGGAGTTAATTACAAAAAACTATCTTATAGGATTGAGAAACAGGTATGTAGAAAAATCCAATTTAGTATTTTTGCCAGAACTTATTTTCCCTAAAATGATGCACCGCACAGCATTCCCAAAGATGACTCAGGTCCCGAGGGAAATTATTTTCGTCAGGACCTTCCGTGTGGAGTTAATTACAAAAAAAACTATCTTATAGTATTGAGAAATAGTTATGTATAAAAATCAAATTTAGTATTTTTTACTGATCTATTTGTTACACTTGTGCCGTTATATACGTGAACCAGGCAGAATGCCACACATCTAGATCTAACACTGACTTATAAATTCTAAATTAGTTGCTAACACTTCTACATTCCTCGAATAATCTCTAAAACTGGCACCTGATTTCGGTCAATATTTGATCGGGCGACGTAGTCATTCAGACAGGCGATGACCCGCGCCAGTAAGTCAATACGAACTGTCTGTTTGTCGACAAATAATCGACAAACCGAGTATACACACAGCACTCAGCGGACCACTGTTCCCTGGAATGTAAAACGGTTGGACAGGAAAGTTAGTCAATAGAATCTGTCTAATTACAGGTTAGTAGAGTACTGAGCAAGTATTGGCTTTTTAAAATTAATTAAATTTTAATTAATACCCTTATAAATCGTTAAACTGAACATCATACAAGAGAGGCACTGTACAACGTAATTGTACATTATGGTCTCCGTGGTCAGTAATTAATATGGTAATAATAAATTATGGTAATAATAAATTATGGTAATAATAAATTATGGTAATAATAAATTATGGTAATAATAAATTATGATAATAATAAATTATGGTAATAATAAATTAAAATAAATTATGGTAATAATAAATTAAAATAAATTATGGTAATAATAAAACATTGTTCGAAACTGTCAAATTAGTATAAGCTTTCCCTGACGAAGGAACGTTTGTTCCGAAACCGGTCGGATTTGCGCATCGTATAAGTGGTTTATACAAAGTTGAATTGTTTCATTTTTCCTTAATAATCGGCTAAATGTGCCCAACAGCCCGATATTAGGGATATTCCCCATAAACTAGTAAAAACCCTTTTATGCCTTAATCACCTGTTGAAATGACGATTTGTCCCTGAATATAATAATATGGCAATTCATTAAATATCACACGTCTCTTTCACTGATCCTTTGTATTATGTTTTGTCTCTTTCTTTATGTATTTATAAGCTCACACTGTGTGTATTTTTGATCAGTTTAATTTTATACCCTGAAGATGCTTGAGTAAAGCGAAACCGGTCCGTAATATAAAAATTAAATAAATCAAACCACAAAGTGACTGCTTTCTATCAAAAAAATATTTAACATATAATACGTAGGCTTACTTGCCTGTACCTTTTGTGACCCAGAATAAAACAAGAATTCTCGACTTGCTTGTGGCTAACATGTTAAAGTTCAATGACAAAACAACTTAATCAACATCACAATTAACATAATATTGGTACCCACTAATCAAGCTAGATGACATTCCATTAGTTACCGATTTTAATTATTAATGTACGACCTTGATTTTTACAATCGACACGAGTCAAACACGTGGTAATTTGGATCAACCACGCCCCACGCAACTCTAACTAGATGATCAATCAACCATCCCACGAAACGCGTAATCACTATAATTAAATTTTCAAATTATGATGAATTAACCGATTACTTCGAATTCTTTTGCAAACTTATTTTAAATCAAAGCTAATCAAAGTATCTGAACAGGTATGAAGCTTTGTAAGTATTGTTTTATAATTAGAGTCACCAGGGTGACATTATTCTATCTATTTGATGCACGTGAATTTCCGAAGATACATACAGAACTAACGTACTTTACTATAAAATGCTGGGATTTACAATTCATGAAGCAAAACCCTTCCACAACATAAACACTCTACCCTTCACACCTCATATATTCGTCCGCACTTGGAACACTGTACACCGATCTGGATTCTGGACTCCTTTATACCAAGCCCATATTGAAAAAATAGAACAATTCAAAGAAAAAATTTTAAACGCATAAATTAAAAACTAAACTTTCAGTTTTCGAATTATACCGAATCCATTAAATTTCACAATTTCAAATCACTCCAAACACGACGTCTAATTTTTGATCGAAGCCTATAATTTAAAATTCTAAATAATGGCCTGGACTCACCCGAACTTACCAATTAAATAAATTTTCGTATTCCGTCAAGATCAACCCGACAATCCGATTTATTTTATTTACCCTCATGTAGAACAAATATTAGAAAAAAATCTCCAATTCCTCGTGTATTTGCACAATATAACACAAAATTTCACAGCATTGACATTTTTAGTAATTACCTAAAGAAATATCGATATGAAGTAACGTGTACGATCGATTATTAATATGAGAGTAGGTATGTAATGTATGGAGTGCATCTCCTATCCTTTTCCTATATTCCTCTTCCTCTCCCCTTCCTATAACCCAAAATTAATTTTAAGATATTAAAACTTCATTTGATGTACTTTAGCATAAGAAACTTCTGTGGCTTGACTTCAGTTATCGTAAATTTATGACTGTTTATTATGTAAAAGCTTTTTGTTTCTTACAAATAAATAAATATTATCAGTTAATATAAGTTCATTAATAAAGGTTTTATATTTTTTCACGTTAGCTTCACACAGGAGACCCTGGTGAAAATAATTTCCTCCTGGACTCATGTCATCTTTGGGGATGCTGTGTGGAGGGTCTTTTTAAGGAAGTGAAGGATATGAAGTTCTGGAAAGGAAAAAGGTACGAGGAGTGGGTAAGAATCTGGGGTCTAGTGTGTCCGGGAGTGACGGACGTATGAATCCATCCCTCCAATTGACGATGGGTCGTGAGAGTCCGGCCGCCAAGCCTGGTTAAACCTAACCCCAAGAACCCGGGCACCCCTGCTAAGTCACCAAACTTAACGAATCACTTGGGGTAACCTATGGCAGAGGTGTTGGTTATCCCATATACCAGCCTCCCATGTTGTAACTGTGAGTAAGTAGGTTCGCTGCTACCGGGTCATTGCACGAATAAGTACTGCATATAAAAATGTTACTTACTACCCAATTGTTGATTCAGGCCTTGGTATCCAGGAAAGAACCGGAATCTCAATTGAATAATTCATTCATTCATAGTTTACCATACAATGAATTGACACATCACTACTATCATCGTTGCAAGGAAGGATTTTTAAATCCACAATAAATTCCGAAGACTTTTTAGACTTAATGCCGTTGAGAACTCACTACCTACGCATCACTCAACCGGTTCCATGCAGAACTATGCATCAACTCAGAACCACATCAGAAAGGTCATTAAATGCTATGAAAAAATAATTTTAAAATAGCCGGAAACTCTAACCTAACTTAACATATTTAACCATTTTTTTTATCATCACTCTTAATGACCGTTCTGAGGTGCTACTAAGTTAGTTTCATTCTGAGTTGGCCAGTCACCCACACAACCATATAGGTAATACTAGATTACTGATATTTTTTTTAAAACATAGATACATAGATACAGGTGTCGTATCCCCGCTCAAAAAGAAGAAGACGGAGAGATATGTAATTACGAATGTTGGAGAGAGCGCGCTAATATTTAAAACGATAGAATCGAAGCGAAAATTATGAAAATGTTTAATAAAACACGACTTGTTTAAAATAGAGCAAAATTTTTGGAGGGAACATCTAAAAGAGCAATTAAAGAAAGACTGATTTTTTTATACATATATATAACTTCTAAAATAAGTGAAATGAACGTGTTTATAATAATTTTCGGAGCATACTTTGAGATTTTTTTCTATCGAGGGAATTTCGTATAATTTGTGTTTCGGTGTGGAACTCGTCTAGATTATGGAATGCAATCTCGTTCTCGCGAGATCTCGGCCTTTTTTAGCGAGATTGATCTCGGACGAAAAAAGGGCGAGATCTCGCGAGTTTAACGAGATTGCACTCGAGCATAAAAACATCTTATTCGAAGTGCGGACTGACACGGACGGAGTTGCGATCTGTCGGTTTCGTTCGGTGCGCGTGAGGCGGCGGCCTGAGGTAGCCTGAGATCTATGGTTCCAACTAGCGAAGTTCCAACTAGTTGAATCCGAAAGGGCCTTCTCAGCGGCTGGTTATCTGGTCAACAATATAAGAAGCCGTATAGCAGACGATTCTTTAGACATTTTGTGCTTCTTAAGGAGCTATTTTCAAAATAATTTGTAATAATGGCTTATGATTTGAACTGAACAAATCTTTCATTTGATTGGTATATTTTGTTAATTAATCTGTAATATGTAATGGATCTACTTAGTAGATATAGTTTTATTTAATTGATTTAATTGGTAGAAGAACTCGGGGACGCCCGAGGAAAACGTGGCACGACCAAGTGAATCAGATACTTGAGTCGGGCCATTTGAAAAGTCGGAATAATAGAAGAGCATGTATGAGACGATGTATGAATGTGAACGAAGCAAGGAGTGTGCGCCAAGATCGAGTTGTTTGGTGGTTCGTCCTCTCTGCCTACCCCTGCGGGGAAACGGCGTGATGTTTAGTTAGTTAGTTAGATTATATCAATATCTCAGTTAAATAGTCAACTCAACTTAGATAATAAGTTTTTTTTTTTTTTACTTCTCGTTGTTTTGTTTGTTTTAAAAGAACTGTTTTATTACTAAAATATTTTTGTTTGATATTAGAAGAGAAGACAGGTTGTTTCTTTCATTTGCTATTTGATACATAGATACGTGGGTCAAAGTTTACTACTTAGAAGTTTATTAAAAAATTATAGACAAATACGTCAAACAATGTTAGATGCATAAAAGTTTATTGAAAAATTCCAGAAAATAAAATTTATCTTATAATACTTATAATTTTTATTATTTTTTCCTAATTTATTCAAATATTGTGACTATTTGCAAAAAAAAAACACACAAAACTGCCAATCTCGCGAGATCTCGAAATTGGCGAGATCTCGCAGTATTGTTATTCATAAACTCGCGAGATCTCGCTTGAGCCCCAATCTCGCGAGATTTGAATTCCCTAGTCTAGATATTATCTTCAAAAATAACATATATTTTTTTAAGAGCTTAAAAACTGGAAATGTTTAAGGGAGATATCTAAGAAATCGGTAGAAATTCGGGTAGCGGCGGCTTAAACTATTTAAGGCGATCCAATAGTTCAGGAAAAAATCGAAATCGGAATTCACGCACTTTATGGGAGGAGTTTAAAAATACTTGAGAAAAAGCTTTTGGAAAGGTTAGAAAAGGTATTTGAGATTTTTTTTACGGGTTGATTTCGTAAAGGCCTGTAAAAAATATGAATTCCTTTTTTACGCATTGTTTATTGTAAGAAAACGGAAATTTAAAATTGATATCACGAAACTAAGCGACGCGGAGTCACGCAACAGTCTCCCGCTCCGGCCGGGGCGTGACCGATACGAAATAGGTGTGCCCAGTGCATGGTTCTTGTGCCCATGCCATAAGGGTAATTTCAAGAATCGAAATTCGTAGAGTGCGGGCCGTATTGATGGATATCAAAAATAACAACGAGAAAATGCATATTTTATATTATTTTGTGAAGTTCGGGTGTAAATATCATTTTTTGGCGTTTATTATAAAAGAAACTAAACTTGCCACATTATACAACAAAACAAAATCCGAAAAGGGGTATATAAATAGGAGAGTTTGGACAAGAAAGTGTTTTTTATAGACCTTACACTTTATTTTTTATAGGCTTATTAAAAGACTGGACCGAGAAATGACCGATGTTTTTAAGGGCCAAGGTGTGTTCTACACGCAGTATTTAATTGAAGCATCTATAATACTTCTAAGCCATTAAATTTTCAAAACAAAAACATATTTATTTATTTATTGTTTCTTTCGGGTGCAGGTAAAATTGTTTATAATACAATTTGTTACCTCACTAGGACAAGCCTGTGTTGAGGTTAACAATAATTATACAAGTTAACAAAATAACACAAAATTATACAGATTTTGAAAGAACAATATTGTTGTATTTCTTACAGATTGAGATTAGATTATGGGTACCTACTGGTATCTACTAAACTGATGGCGCGAGTTACTACATTAATGTAGACTTTTAGGGTGACCATAGTTTTGAGATCTGATTTAAAATAAAATAAATAACCGGTAAATTTTGTTTTTAAGGATTAAGTTGTGAATAATAAATATATGTATATAATTTAACATGCTATAGATTTGGCAAGAGGAAGATGAACAAAAACGGTTCAAACAAAAATAATATTATTTTAGCTTATTATTATAAACATATTTAGCTTATTATATGATTTTGAATGATTTTGCATTATTTAGTATGGCTTCATCTCGAAACTAAATTTATTTGGCACTCGGGCTTGGATTTGCGCACGGTTGATGGGAAAAAAGCACACAATGTGTGACATGTCTTGTCTTATTTTTTTAATACGTTTAGAATATTAAATGACTGAGTTTGAATGGCTTGAGTCAATGAAATTGTTTAGAATTAAAAAAATGTATTTGTAGTAAGTAAATAATTAATGCAAATTATTCAAAATTCAAACTAAACGAACAATATATCAATTCCGAGACTTAAACTGGATTCGAACCTAAAAGCTGCGTACACACTTTATTTTCTGTGTTACACATACGTTTGACTGTATTTATCACCACGACTTATTCACGATACCGTACGGTAGAACAGATATTCTAGCAGACAGCATAGCATGACAAGAGGAATGGTGCTTTTGAATGTAATTTCCAAAACAGCAGATATGTTTATTTAATTACTCTTTAAAAAACACTTCAAACCTTTTGTATATTTACCTTTTCAAATGAAATTAAGATTAGTTTACTGTAAATGGATGATTTATGAGTATTATAATGGATGAGTTACATTTATACATGTATATTTTACAAAATATTATATTTAAGGTCATCATTGGTCATGTATTATTATCAGAAAAGAGGAGCTCTTGGGCCTGTTAAGGGTATATTTTATATTATTTTTTAATTAGAATAATTCTCTTTAATAATGACATTTGAAGGTGATTTCCATAAATGATATATTATATATTTGAAGAAGAAGATAATACTAATAAATAAATACCCAAAAAACGGTCCCAACTGGAATTAAAAAACTGAATATTAATTTAGACTTTTATAGAAAAGTTAATAGGTGTCCCTCATAAATGATATATATTATAAACCAGTTCTTTAAACATTTGTTTTTATTTAAATATAGCTTCCAAAAATATGGCAAAAAAGAGTTGAATAAATATTGTTAATTCTGAATTTGAAATATGAGATGGACAAAAATGATTTAAAAATAAGAGGTCTCAGTGGCCGAATCGGTTAAGGCGTTTATCCTGGTAAGATGAGAGATTCTTTGTTCGTTCCCAGTTGCGACCGTTAGCTTTTTATTTTTTTGTGTCTTGTTTTTTTCATGTTTTGATTTCGATTTGTTAGCATTGTATTCCTCTTTAATGAAAATATTTTTATTTTATGTTCGGACATTGCCAATTTGAAACAAATTGTAACGATTGATGAGTCATGTACGAGTTTTCATCTGTTATTTAAAAATAATCTAATCAGACATTTCCTTCCATTATTTGGTCCATCCACCCGAATTCATAAACAAAAGTTTTTTTAAAGTAAGTACCTTATGACTGACCTGAACTAACTTTTAGAGACAGCGTATTATTTTTCAATACAATCTATTGGGCATCTATAAACATTATGCAAAGCTGAACCAGTTTTTGTGCATAACTGTACACCTTGACGACTCAATTTCGAGATAACTTAATCTAGTAAAAATAACTTGCTGTCAACAAAATGACAGCTCGCTTCTACTATCGAAATAATATCATTCTATCATGACTTGTAGTCCACTGGTCAATTATTATTAAGAAACGAGTTCGTTAGATCTGTTTTGATACATTTTAAAAGTGGTTCAAGCAAGCCGGCAGTTTAAACTATTTCTAATCTAGGAAGTTGTTCATAGGCTGAAAATTTGGTTGAAGCTGTATTATTTTTTGTTTTCCTTGGCAATCAGGTCAGACTTATCAAAATGTCAGTTTGATTGTATTTTATTTCCGTTTGAGGTCAACTTTAATCCAATAGTCACCATAAATAACTTTAAACCGTGCCTACTGTATAAATTAGTGTTATATTAGGGTCATTTGCTCGTTTATTGATTTCTAATTGTTTATGTACATTTTTTCTAAGACCCGTTCTTTCTAAGAGATGTTTAGCGAATTTTGAAGAAGTGTTTTATTGTTCTTTGCATCTAGTTAAGAATGCTCTTCACATTTGTACAATGTCAGTAGCGTTACAGTCGCGTGTTAATGTACACATTTTAATTTATACATGTCAATGTCACTATCATTAAGTTTAGGATTTTTCATTTTTGAGTTTTTAAGGCTTGTTCCTACATCATTATTGGTTCTGAAAGTGGGCCGAGAAATTCGAGACACTCTAATTTTTCTAATTTTTTTTATTAAATACTGTATACATTAAATTAAATTTATTTTTATAATTATTGTTTTTTGTATTTATTTCAATGTTATTTGCCTCATAGCCGTTATTAATCGCAATAGTTTTATCGGTTCCTTTTCATTTGCGAACGTACGTCACAATTATTTTCTCAATAACTCGGTTAGATCGGTAATAAATCAATTTAGGCACCTTCAAAATCGAAATTAAGAATATAAATAAGCTGTCTCAAAGTGGTCTAACTTTTGATAATTGTAAGCCGAAACAATTGCCACAATAATAAAAAAAACTAAAATACTTGCAGAACTTAATTATAACACCATAATATTTTTTTTAAATTACTGCAAATTGTTACACCTGTTTTAACTTTGTACAACCTTCCTTTCCTCCATTCTCTTTCCCACCTTCCGCAGCCACAAAATATTTACCAATTTGTTTGAGTTTAATCGTGTTTAACATGTTCCATTCGTGGTTTTGACAAAAATATAACAGAGTTGTAAACGTATTATAATTATATGCATACCAAATTTCACACAATATAGTATCTATAAATCAAAGTATCGAGAAGTCGTGTAAATAATGTCAGGGAGATGTCAACATAAATATCACCTGTATTTTTGAACTTTAAGAGGATTTATACGACAGGTGGTAAATATGCCAGAATGTTATAATAAGTGGCAATGACCTTTCATAAAAACTTAGACGTAATTTTAAGTGGATCATAAAATAGAGAAGATACCACTTCATTGCTCTGATAGCAGCAATAGTTTTTTACTGTAATTTTATTCATGCCATTGAAAATGAGATTGACGTATTCAGTAGACCAAAAATTGGTGCCATTTTTTTGTTAAATTATCTCCACTTAGGAGGCCTAGACTAAAATAATGTATCCCAGGGCCTTTGTCATCTTCGAGGGTGTAGGGTATTTTTGGGAAAGGAAAGAGAGGAAGATCTGAAAAGGAAAAGGGTAGGAATGGGTGTGGATGGGTTGGAATCCGCACTATCTGCAGTGTCGAGAGAGGCAAACTGGTAGACTGAAGAGGGTCTTTCAGCCTTGCAACTGGTGGGCAGAAGCAAACGACACCGAGGCCTGGACAAATATCGCTCATGAACCTGGGCATCCCTGATAATTTACCAAACGTAGCGAATCACCTGAGGTGACCTATGACAGAGGTCTTCTTCTTTGGGATATTTTGACTAGTTCAATCCAAACACAAATATTAATTCCAAATGTTTGACCAGTGAATGTTTCCAGTCATTATTCACGAATCACGGTGTTGGTTGATGGTGGTAGTGATAATGACGGTAGTTGGTCTTTTTCTTATTTTATTTTTGATGTATGTCTTATTCTTCAATGAAATATTCTAGAATATGTTAATTAAGTTTGTTTTTCCCCTATTAAATAAAAATTATCGACATGTTTCTAAACCAAAACAAATTGATTTCCTCGTTACATTAGGGGGCATCTATTAATTACGTGAACTCAAAGGGGGGTAGGTCCAGCAAAATCTCACGTAACTTGAAAAGAATTTAGTAAGTGGCCCAAATTTATCTCATCAAGGGGGGAGGGGTCTAGATTGGAAGAAAAACTGCTCACGTAATTAATGTATGCTTCCTTAGGTTAGGGTTGCCATCTCCAAACTTTGAAATCCAGGATTTGAAGGTAAGAATACCAGGACATTTCGGTTTGTGTATAAGAGCAGTATCTAATTATTATAGTTATATTGCACTGAAAACAGGGTCGATAAAACAACTAATAGAAATCACATTTTTTATTAAAGTGTTCAATTAATATTAAGTTACTAAATTAGCAAATCAAAAGGAGGAATGATGTTTTTAATAATTAAATAATCAAGTTTAAGTAAGTAATGTAATAGGACACATTCTTAGGTACTATTTTATTTTTTTGTTATTTATTTTTATTAATTTATATATTTTTGTAAATGCTAAGAGTATATAGTCTTTTATTGTTTTATTCTTTATTTTTATTGTATATTTCAAATCCACAAATGTTGAGGGACATTTGTGCTTAAAAACTATCCAAGACAGCCCAGGCCACCCCAAAAAGCAGGATATGACCTGGGAAAATAGGACGGTTGGCAACCCTACCTTACGTACAAGGTATAACTACGTATAACTACGCTTACTCTATATCCCGATGAAGAAACCATTGGTTTTGAAACGTGTTGGTATTTTTTATTAAATGGTGGCTTAACAAAGTGAGATATTACATTTTATTAAAATACTACCTGCTAACCCTGTATAAATCGCAAGTGCACCCCACGCTTGAATTTGGCAGTCACTTCTGGCCTCGAGCCCCATCATACCTGAAAAATCCCTCGACTCCGTGCGGAAAAGTAAGGTCCGTTTGATAGATTCTCCTATCTTAACAAACGGGTTGTAGTCTTTAGTTGTGGCGACATTGATTGTGAAACACGCCAAACGCGCGCCCAACATTTGTACACGGTTGAAATTTGTCGTATGAGTACGGGTCGAGTTCAACAGCTCAACTATGGAAAGATTTTCAGGTCTCTGTGTTTCCTCCCTCCTACAACATAGGTCTCTCCTTCCGTTCTATAAAAAGAAAGAGCATAGAGCACCCACAGAGCATCCCCTTCCTGTGTGGAGTTAATTTTTAAAAAAATATGAACGTTCCCAAATAAAAAGGCGCGAATGTTAATTAATTTCAATAAATTATCAAAGAATTTAACACCTTTGACCAAAACAAGTTTTGAGATTATTTCAATTTACAGGTAAAACTTTTAAAGTTATATAAAATTTATCATCGATCATGGTTTACAAAACAGTTGTCGAAAACTCGCGTTAGTGATTTGCATATAATCTATTGCTCTAGGGTTCAACTGGACATAGCCGTTCGTGCTCCTCGCCAAAACCTGATCACAAAATTGCAATGGAATTAATTCAGATCAAATCACCATACTAGCTAAGTGTATTCAATTTAGTTTAACCGACCTCTGATTTATTAAAGGCAAATTTGGATAATTATAACCCCGTTTAATTTTTTAGTTACTTTTTTATTCCATTCAGATTAGGCAATCGAAAATTGAATTATGATAGTGATGTTCATGTATGAACGGTTGTTTTACAGGATTTGAAGAATTTATCAAATTTAAAAGATAAATTTCGAGTTTTGTGAAACTCTTATTCAAGTTCTGTTATTATTTAATCGTTGGCCGGTTGTTTCACAATACTTGGATAATTATATAAATTGAATGGGACCTTCACTCAGATCGATGCAGGTCGATTTCTTCGTTGACGGTTTCGTTTTGGAAGAAGTACGGACCGATGATTCTGCCAGACCAAAATCCGCACCAAATATTGACTTTGGGTTGCATTTGGTGCCTCTACCTTTAGGGCTATCTTAAATCGCAGATCTATGCGAATAAACTTTAAACAATTGAAGCCCTCAAAGTCAACAAACGCCATCCAGCAAATTCAGCCATTAGATTTATGCGGCAGTCATAGAAAATTGGACCTCCCGATTACGTGCCACCAACCAAAGCCGCGGCGGACATTTGAACGACGTTATATTTCACACTGATTGCCATAAAATATACTTTTATTTACATTTTAAAACCTAGCATCCTTATTGTAATAACACACTATTTTCAAAAACTGCCGAATACGACTAATGAGTTCATTAGAAAGAAAAAAAATTGAACCGATAATCTATTACATAGTATGAAGCAAAGTCGCTCCCGCTGTCTGTACGCTTAGATCTTTTGAACTACCCAACGGATTTTCATGCGGTTTTCACCAATAGATATAGAGTGATTCGTGAGGAAGGTTTAAGTATATAATTTGTCAAGGTTTTGTGTAAATTGGTTGAAATATATACCTAATATATAAAGGGAGCGGGCTGGCAAATGGGCAGTGGGATGGCAAGCGGGCGGTGTGGATTTGATATGTATGCAAATTAACAGATGGCGTTGGTTATAAAGGTTGGGTAATAGAGAAAAATTCGGAAAAAACGGAAACCAAAATTTCATTTACATTTTTTACTACAAAAATCTCAGGAATCCCTGGTTAAAATAAGTCAAGTAGGTACGTCTCTTAACAACTGTAAAATATATTAATCAAGAATGTTGTAATCACAAAATATTCACTGTGGAGATACACATTTTATTTAAAAAGATTGTTTAAATTGATCACACGACGCCTGGGTGGGATCCAATCGCAATGCTACACTGCCACTGACCAGTCTAATAAAATCAAATGTATCTTTTAATACAATGATACAACTGACCTGCTACATTAATATTCAGAAAAAGTCAATCGAAATAACAATACACACTTCTCTGCAAAGGTCGCCGAAATAATAGGATATTATTTATTTAATTAGTTCATTATTTTAACCTTATACACCATTACACAATGCGGATCGATTCCAGGTTGTGATTGCCTTTCAAACGTATAGAGATCATTATGATAAATGTAGGCACAAATTGATTCGCCTGTAGTCCACGGGTCTATAAATGAAGCAATTTCTCTATTCCTAATGGAAACACGCTCTTAAAAAAGTCCGGAGTAGTATAATATTGAGTAATATCACTTACTTTCATGATTGGCGAAGTAATGGGCGTCTGGAGAGTATCGTGACTTCATTACTTCTAATTTCTCAGATGAAGAGGATTTTTGATTCAGGACAAGAATTTCTAGATTCTTAACCCATTGCACTAAATCTGAGTTTCGTTCAAGAGAATGATTTTGTAATAAATTATTAACCCTTCAGTCCTCAGGCACATTTTATCAGAAGGTCAAAATACTTCCACATTGTAACGAAATCCAAAAACATGAAATATTTACGAACATTTCGAAAGGTGAAACAGGCCTTTAAAATTAGTTTTTAGAAATAAACATAAAAAAAATGAATATGAAATTTTAAATTGATTTCGAAAGATTGTTCTTTTATCTAGTAAACGCATGTTTTAAATTTTGAGAAAAAAATGTTTATTTTTAGTATAATAAGGTTTTATTACCATAGGTCGTTGGCAGATTTGTTAAATTTTCAAACGAAAAATCTTGTTTTACAAGACATATTTCATACCATACATTATTGTAAATCAACCGTTATCTAGTAAACGCATGTTTCAAAATTTTAATTTTAGTTAAAATAAAATCATTAAAAAATATATCCGAACACTTATTTATGACGAAAATTTCTCTATTTACGGTCTTACAAATTAATATATTTAACTTTTTTTTACATTCTTACTTTGCTTAGACATTATTGAAAAATGATAAATATTTATTATCAAAAAATAATTACAAAAGGTACATAATTGTAATAGTTTTATCATCACGCTTTCAGCATTTTTGGATGTAGGTATAAATAAAAGCAAATTTGGAATGAAATAAAATCTATGTTGAGTTATAATTTTAAAAAGCTTGTACTGAGAATAATTAATCTTTCTCATTGGAATGATCGTAAGAACATCTTTCGACGAAATGTGGATTTTCGGCCGCTGGCGCTGGCTGGTTAAAGGCCCTTAAGCCGGTTTTGTTTGAAATATTCATTTATATTGTAAGAGGTAGGTACCGACTAACCATAGAAACCACTTTTTTCCATTTTGTAAATCATAACATGTTTTATTTTACAGTAGAAGATTAACTCTTCAAAAATTAATACACAACTCGAGTTAAGTCAAACGGAAGGGATTCTGAACCAAATTAAAAATAATAAGAGTTGCTTGCTTCACCAATATAAAGAAACGAATGTCGGTACAATAACAAAAATAAGAAGCACCAGTATTACCGGGCAGTTAAAATGAATGTCTTAATAATGAGAGTAGTTTATCGGTGTGCTTTAAATCCATTTGTGTTTTCTGTCATGATGACTTCTAGGAAAGAAATCACAAAGCCTACCTATTTTTACAGCTTCTTTGTGTTTGATCCAAAATTGTTAAATTGGCCCTTATGTTAGTTGTTAAACATTATTTGTTGTTTTATTTACTACACGAGTTAAAAGATCCATATGGTCACGACTCATTTCTTATTTCTTGTACAAAAAAAATTCTAAAAGAATAAAAACAAGCAATGTATTTCAATTACTGTATTTTTAAATGGCCAATCAAAATGATGTGTACAACAGTAAGTTGTAATTGAGATAACTAGTATTTCTGTGAACTGTAGACTTCGCATCCAAAAAATAACTTTTTAATTTTCGCTTATAATAAATAAAAACCAAAATGTCCTTTGAAATCATAAGATTTATTAGTAAGTGTATAAATACTTTTCTTTGTGATTAATAAATACGACGATTCCACGATTAATCACATACGAAAATAAAAAATTGTTTAATGTTTTTTGTAAATTGTATCGTCTGTCCAGATAATGCGTTTTATTTTTTTTTTTATAAAAGTAGTACCTATATGTATCTAAATCTATCGTAAAATTTTCCCCAATAGAATAACTTCTAATATTAAGGAAATGATTTATGTCCGTGCCTATCGGCTACTGCTGCGCACGACAGGTTAAATCGGCCATGTTTAAGCGGAACTGGAATGTTACAAACGAATTTAGAGAAAGACAGAATGCAAAACGTTGGAGTATTCCGAATTAGACAACAGGATTTATTATTATTGTTTAGAATTTCTTTATGATTGGCCGTAAAATAAAAGATTTGAATACAGCACAAGAGTTCCAACTGCTCCCAACCGCCTGAAGCCAGTGAGATTATGGCATCCCCAAATGGGGTATGTTGTGAAGATGAAGGTAGAGAGGAGGGGATGATGACTTGGAAGAGGAAGGTGGGGAAATACCTAGCTATTCAGATCTGGTCACCAAACACAGATAAAATCCATTTTAAGCAACGTTTCAATTCTTATTATAACAGCGGTATTATACTATGGCTATACTGAGAACATCTTCCACAACAAATACACCTTACCTTATATATCCTTTTAATATTATAAAGGCAAAAGTTTGTACGGATGCGTGTATGTGCTTTTGTTACTCTTTTACGCAAAAATTACCGAATTGATTTTAATGAAACTTTACAATAATATAGCTCATACATCAGAATAACATATAGGCTATAATTTATAAAGCTAGCCAGGAAGGGGACGCGACAGGGGAACGGGGACACACGGGAAAGGTGATTCAGGGAGAACTAATGTATTTCTTTGAATATGGCATTGCAACGCATGCCAGAAACCAGTTAATATTATTATAAAATAATTGTGAAATAACATAATTCAATCAATTTAAAATTTATTTGAGCGCACCAGAATTTTAACACGCCACCCTCGGATTGCTAATCGAGCGCCCTAACCCTGATCAATGATGAATCTTAATAAATAAAATTATTTTTCAGAGGTAAAACCATATGGCCGTTTTAAAATCATTATCATTCCAATGCGTTTTTGATTGGACTATTATACGCCTCACCTTTATTCTTGGTTCATCATTTGATATTTGAAATGGTGACCTTTTTATTGAATCGACCTGAGAAACAATTTCTTTGATTTGACCCCGAGATCGGTCCGGTACCTTCTATCCCATTTTGTCCCATGCTCTCCACCTCGAGGTATTTTTTGCAATTTATTATGAAGGCAGAGATTCCAAGATACCTAAGTGTCGAGAACGTACGTCATACTTTATGGACCTTAATGATGACCTGCCTTTTGACCTTTAAGTGCAATGTATTCCTTTTTGATCACACCCGACAACGAATGGGAAAGACCACGTTAACAATACAATCCTTTTAACATTTATTTACTGTGTTAGAGAGGATGGTTTAAAGAATTGTAAAATACAAAGAGATGTTCCACTATTTCCACATGTCCAAATACAGCTGACTAAAGGCAAGTTCTTATTCTTCAAGTATCACTATTTTATATATTAACAACATTTGACGGCCTACGTGGTCGAGGAGTGAGACTCTCGACTAGCCATCCGAAGGTCGCGGGTTCAAATACTAGCGTGCGTAATTTTATTTAATTGATTTGTGTTATTTTACAATTAGAATGGAAGATGCCTACAGTACCGCCTTAGTAAGAACACCATTCAGAATTGAACAATTGCTTGAAACGGCTTTAACCGTGTTTTGGTCCGAATCAAACCAGACCTGAATATAGCCAGGTACTTCCTCATTTCAACCTCGCAATATACCAAAATGGGGATACCATAGTTTTACTGGCTCCAGATGGGAGCAGTTGGGACGCTTGTGCGGTATTCACAGTAAAAAAAATAAAATTCACGAATTTATCATTCGAAAATCTCAGACCCGAAAAATCACAAGAAATTATATTTCTAATTGTGAAAATGACAATTAAAATAATTTTCTGTTGAAATCTTTGACGAGTAATATTAATATATTATTTTATAAGATAGGTACCTACTTACTTAATCGGTTGTTTGAATTATTCTTCACACAATCACTACCATTTTAGAAAATTTTAGAAGATTCCACACAGGACTAACGCATCGACAAACGAAAATGCCCTGGTTCATGGGGTGAGGTTTTTCAAGGTCTTGGCGGCCGATGTGTATGCCCATCTGCTGCGAGGTGAGCCGGATCAGGTGATTTGACCTCTGCAGCCAGAATCCTTCGAGCCATCGCCTTGTATCGCAGTTGAAGGGTTGACACATTGACCCCTAGATTTCTTATCTCCCCTCATACCTATTTCCTTCACAGAACTTCCTCTTCTTTCTTTCCTTAAAATACCCTCCACACAGCAAGATCACATAGGCACTGAGGGAAATTATTTTCCTCGGGGCCTATGTGGAGCTTTATTGGAGGGGACCCCGCCACTTCCCCAACTGCGTTATAAGGAAACATATGGTTTCCTCCTTCACCGCACACGTCAATACTCTACTTTTTTTTAACTTGAACGACTCTAGATGCTCCAATGTCCATGCACACGGGGTTAGTAAGCAGTATGCAAGTATTTACATTAACATTATACAAAAGATAAATAAAAGTAGCAGCCCGTGGAATAATTCTTCTGAAATAGGTAACATCAAAAAGAGATAATAGTGTTAGTAAAAGAAAAAGAAAAATAACGGCTATGACCAGTCGAGGAAACCTTCTGAAAATAAAATAATTAATGAGGAAAAAAACAGTTATATGATTATGTTATAATGTAAGTAATTACTGTAACAGCAGAAATAAAATAAAATACATAAAACGAAAAGCCAGAGAAAGTATTCCATAGACCACCGGGCAGTCCCAATGAGAATGCGTATAGCTATCGGCCCAACCGCAGAAGATGCTCGTAGTTCGCGCCCTTTAGCCGGTTCCACGATTTTGCCTCGAATAAATGTACTTGGGAGAGAAGGGGAAGTTTTTGAAGACCTTGAGGAAAAGATGAGCGTCGGATTACCGGAGGGGGACGGAAGGACATCGAGACCGCGTGGTTACTTTGTGGAGCTAATGTAAAAAAAAATGTATTGGTGAGGGTTGAGCGTGTAGATACTGTAGACGGTCTTTAAGACTCTCACTGATATTGAGATAAGCCACGTGTGACAACCCACGATATTTTTAACATAAAACTTCACTTTTTCTGTAGCACGAGACGAAATCACGCAACGTTTTCTGTTTGCTTTCGATTTTCTTTTGCCTGCCATAAATTAAGTAGCCGCAAATGCATTACCAGCATATTGATTTTTTTTAAACTAAAATAATCACCGATAATAATTTTTTGCAGAAAATAACATTTTTTCTTGTACATTAAAAATTAACATTTTTATCTTTTCAAAAAAATCTCCGGATGTGTTATTTTTCAGAAGCAAAAAGCCATCTAACTAGTTACGTAAGGCCGTTTATTTAAAAAAAACAATAGATAAGCTTTTTTGTTTAGTCCCAGCGAGAGCTCGCACGGACGTCATCGGTGTTCGTCCTTTTTTTTTAAATTAACTCTACACAAGAGGCCATGATGAAAATTATTTCCCTCAGGGCCTATGTCATCCGAGATGCTATGTGGAGTGTGAAGGGTTTTTTGAGGAGAGAAAGGAGTGAATTTTGATCTGGAAGAGACTCATGTTGTAGGAAGGAGGAAAAACAGAGGCCAATCGTTCCACAGCCGAGCTGTTGAACTCAAGAACGAGTTGAAGAAGCAACCCGTTCTCATGTGACAAATGTCAGCCGTGTACATATGTTGGGCGCGCGTTTGGCGTGTTTCATCGGTGCCGAAGGGATCAATGACGCCAGTTCCTCGGAGCATCTTCCATTGAAATACCGGTAGAACAAGGATTGCATTCCCACCCGACGTCTGTGCTCTAAAGATTGGAATCCGTTTAGTAAGTTAGGAGAATCTATCAAACGGACCGCCCGTTTCTGCACGAAAAATATACTAGAACGATACAAGAACATACTAGAATGATGACGTACCTATTTAGATATTTGCGTTTGAAAATGTATTTTTTTTTAAGAAATTTGAAAAATGCCGTTATACAATTATTTATACAAAAATGTGCTACTCATACACGGCGTCCGGAAACTCGTAGTATAAGCGGTACAACTAGTGAATCTAAATAACACGGAGAAGCTAAAATAAATCAGTTTTAGCTATTAGGTTTTTTTCTTAACTCTCTTCCCGTTTAACGGTAACTAAGGGTTAAAAAAATCCATTCATTTTAAAATACATTAAACAGCTGTTATTAACCATGGTATTATTATAAGCGACCGATTTAAAAAGAGAAAAAAATTAAAAATCTCTCACATCTATGAGCTCGATTTACACGAAAATGAAAACTCAAATCAATTGAAATAAATCAATAACTTTATTTGTGACCACGATTTATTTATTTAATATTTTGATTACCGACCACTTTCACCTAACACAAGCATATAAAGTGCTTGTGTTAAGCGAAACCGGTCGGTATTAAAAATAATAAATAAATAAATCTTGGTTTCTACACCCCGAAGATGCTTTTGTTAAGCGAAACCGGTCGGTATTAAAAAAAAAATCGTGGTTATTATACCCTGAAGATGCTTGTCTTAAGCGAAACCGGTAGGTGTTAAAAAAATGAAATAAATAAGTCGTGGTTACAAACAAAGTTATTGTTTTATTTCAGTTAATACGTCAAACCACAAAGTGACTGCTTTCTACCAAAATATCAAATCACAAAGTTATCCCGCACAATTTAGATTCACCAGTTTCCCGCTTGTGCCACGAGTTCCCAGACACCATGCTAAAAGATACAAATGGAAATAATTATCAACTATTTTTTCAGTAAAAACTTTAATCTTCCAATAAAGGGATAGATTGATAGAAAATCGATCGAGTGTATTTTGATCTCCCAAGCGCCTAACACCTGTCATCCAAATTACCCAGTAAGTTATTGTACAGTAAAAAAAACTCACATCATCAATTCATCGATAAGTTATTCATCAGTAGCGAAGGCTTCGAAACTAATGCACAGAGTTCACTCTTCATTATATTAATATGCACGACTGCCCGTAAGTTTAACATTGCATGAATTGTGTAATGATAATTGTTATAAATCATAAACCTCCATATGAAATTCACAATTAGATTCAGAAAAACATCTCACGTTCGTAGAGCCATATGGACTGACCCGCGGCAGACGGAGGACGAGAGACGAAACAGAAAGATGCTGTACAATCTCTAGGTACATGGGTTCAGTTTTTTGTCTAAGCTTTTTCAAATCAATTAGAGTAGTTATTATCATGAGATTCGTCTGAGATATGGAAAGCCCCTTGCAATATGGTCTTTTTGTGTCTGGGAGTCTGTGAACCCAATGTAAAAACATTACTTTTGAAAGCTTGGCATTATTTTTCTTATCTGCGAAGCTTGTTATAGAATATGTTCGTAATGATGTAAATAAATCATTCTAAATTTACGTCAGAACAGCACTACAGCACATTCTGAAAAAATACTAATTCCGCCTTAATCATGTTCTGAATTGATCGGTACGTAAGTTCATAAAGATATGCACATTGCATAGATTCATAATATATGCACATTGCACATGTAATTAGATGAATTTAATTTAGCCATCGAAAATAATATTAACGACTCTCGATGATAAATTGAAATAAAAGAAGATACCTAAAATAATAATAAAAGAGTCAAAATTAGATCTCGAAGGTAGATGCTATAGTCTTACCAGGACTAAAGTAAGAATATATATGATTTAATAGTAAGATTTCTTTGTCCCGGTAAGACTAGAGGATTTGGGTTCGGGTCCCAGCTCCCATACCACAATTATCTCTTTTTTCGGTGTCGTATTCTGGTTACATATTTTCAATTTGTTTTCAGCGACCAAATATCACAATTAGATTATATCTGATGAGTTAATCCTTATAAGTGAAATGTTTTAGTTTATTCTAACGGTAAATTGATAATATATAAAATACTGATTAGAAAAGTAAATAAAACATAAATAAAAAATAATGGTCTTGTCACCTTTACACAAATTATTTACTTGATCGCAGGCAATGCACAAAAATTGGTGATAATTATTATTAGTAAACCAGAATCAGTGAGATGTAGGGTTCCACAAGGAACGTTGATCGGTCCGTTATTGTTCGTTTGACCTAAGTAGTATTAATATTCCGGAAAACCCACATGCTGAAGATATTGTAATTACAGTTCATGGTAAAAATTAGCAGAAAACATGATTGAAGTGTATTGTATAAAAGGCTTATTGAAATTGGATTGGTAATGGGTGTGATAGAAAAACAGTGCGATTTATCGAGAAAAATAAGATTGCGACTATGCTTTAATGAAAATTAGTAAGGTCATTACATTTTCTGTTAAAAATAAATATAGAAATTTACGGACATAATTCCTTGAATCATTACTAGCAAATAACTACATTAATCTGCAATCAACCAATAAATCAAGCGAATAAACATACCCATTTCTGTATAGAATCGCAAAATTTCCTAATAGTACGTATATTATTTAACAGTTATTTCATAAATAAAAATAGTTAGATTTTTTTTATATTTCTTTAAAATCGAACCATCAAATAGTTCGTAAATCATGAAAAATCTATCCAATAAATAGGCAGAAATCATTGACAACAATTTTTACGGTATTTCCACGTCAAATCACCTTTAAATCACGTGTAATGTGGCAGTCGAGAGTACCTATTAAAACCAGAGCGTTATATTTACGTTACATTTTCAAAATTAGTACTGACGTGTTTGTTGCATAGTGTAAAATTATCACTGAAGAAGAAGATAACAATAATAATCTAAACTTAAACATGAAAGAGAAAAAGACACAGAAAAACAGAAAAAAACAATGGTCGCAACTGGGACTCGAACCCAGACCTCTCGTCCAACCGGGACGTGAGCGTTAACCAATGTCGCTATTGCCACCTTCTGTCAAACCGTCATATTTGTCTATGTCATATTTCAAATTTTAGAATTAACAATATTATCTTCAACTAATTATTTTTCCATATTACGGGCAACTACCCTTTTTATTGGAAACAATCACTCTAAGAATAGGTTTGTCACGTGGATAGCGTCTCAGATAAATGTATCCGAATTTTTACATATGGAACCACTGACTTTTTATAAGTCTAAATGAATATTCAATGTTTTACGAGAAAAACTCTCTTTTTATAACTTTTGAAGGTTATTCCCATCAATGTAATAAATCACTGAAGAAGAAGATAACAATAATACCTAATCTAAACGAAAATATGAAAGAGAACAACACACAGAAAAACAGAAAAAAAACAATGGTTAACGCGTACATCCCGATTAGAAGAGAGGTCTGGGTTCGAGTCCCAGTTGCGACCATTGTTTTTATTTCTGTGTCTTGTTCTATTTCATATTTTAGTTTAGATTATTATTGTTATCTTCTTCTTCAGTGAAATATTACAAACTCGATGAATCGAAAAATTGCGACACTAGAAAGAAACAAATTCCTACACCTATAGGACTTAGCCTGCAAGAGAATGAGATAGTAAAATCGGTCTAATCTTTGTGCGATGCTTCGTAGCCTATCTGTCTCCTCTTTGTGAGGTGCTTCGTAGCCTCCCCACTCTTGTCTAATTAGTTTTCTAAAAGTTTCACTTCAACCGCGTACGAATATTGCCGCTTGTGATTGTAACGCTGGTTTAATGAACTTGGCATTGATTTGAATTTTGGTGTCATTTTCAAAATTGCTACCTGTTGCGCCAAGAATTCAGAAAATTGTTAATAACTACCCATATGTAATATTTAAGGTTAAACGTAGCGTACGTTATATTGTACGCATTCACAGATGGCGCCAAATTAAATATTTTAGGTTTTAAACACTTTTTGCACTTATTCTTCAAAATATTAAGATGAATTAATTGTTTGCCCCGTACACACTTAATATAAAAATAAATAAATAGTTTTGTCCATAAACAAACTCGAATCGTTCAGACCGGCTAACAAATACAATATTGGATTGAGTCACCGATACAAAATTGGATTTGTCAGCCTTTCTTGAATGATTTGGGCTTGTTTTTGGACAAAACTATTTATTCTTGTACATATTGAATATGTACGGGCGCAAACTATTAATTCACCTTAATATTTTAAATCATAACGTGCAAAAAGTTTTAAAAACCTAAAATAATTTAATTGGCGCCATCTGTGAATACGTACATTATAACGTACATTGCGCTTCACCTTAAACAGAAAATTATTTTAACTGTCATTTTCAAAATTGGAACTGATGTTTAAAGAATTCAGAACATTCTACAAATGTTCACGAATCTGCGTTTGCAATATTATAAAATAGTTTAAAATACATTTATTCTTTAGGTGCATAATATTTAGTGATTCTGTATAAACAAAAGTGTTTAATTAATGTAAATCATATTAACATCATTATCCCTCTTGATAACTTATCTACAGGATAACATTTATTAATAAATAGACAAATAAATACTAGAAATTGGTAGAAAACTCGGCTAACTTATCGGATAATGGCTTCAGTAGGTTAAAGTACTGAATAGTAAACTCGGACATGTATGTACGCGTATAACTTCCGAACGACTGCTCCAAATTGGATTTTTTTTTGTATTCGTTATTGTCAGGACAAGGTTTGTATAAAACTACTGGTGAGCTCTGGCATTATGAAATTTGTATAAAAAATTGCAATAGGTAGCACGCGAGCTGTTTGAAAACTAAACATACCGGGAATGAATCTATGGGATGCGGGAGGGGAAGGGGGATGGGGGAGGGGAACTCTGGTAGGGGGTTCGCAAGAGGGAGTGAGGAACCCGGGAGTGGGAGGGGATCCTGAGAGGGGGAAGTGGAGAGAGGGAAAATGGAGGAGGCTGAGAGGGAACGCGAGAGTGGAAAGGGACGCGGGAGAGGAAGGGGAGGCGGAAGGGGAATGAGACGAATAGGAAAAGACACGCAGGGAGAAACAATTTCTTCATTAAATGGCATAGCAACGCATGCTGGGTACCAGCACCAGCTAGTAATTTATAAATAAATCGTAAATCAAAAAAATGGTGTCAAAAAATCTTCGATCCAAAAAATCAATAAGATGGTGAAATATATTTTCTACTAATTTATTATTACGAATATACAAGACCATTTCAAATGGCGAATTGCATCTAGGTAAACTGTGCTCGTGACAATTCTGGTACAATCTCGGTCACACGCGAGACATAAACGAGAAACACAATTTGTCACAGATTTCATATGAGAACACAACTCGAGTTGTATAGAGGGAGATTCTCAGTAATAAGATTGAGCACGCGACTACCGACATCTATGTTCAACCTTATACACTAAAAATCTGAAGAACTCTCTCGGTGTCTGTTAATAACAAAATTTATTTAGGCCTTTATGAATAAAATACTTAAGGGGAATGATCTTATTAAACTAAAGGCACCTACACATTAAGATAATACGCTGGGGAGATTTTTTATAATACCAACAGGCCACAATACAGGTCGATTTTTTCAGATTTTAGAAACAAATTTTGCAATTATTATTTGTGATTAAATGGATCTACAGTTATTTTTGAAAATATCTCGCTCTAGTTACCTTGGAAATAACTGTTTTTTAATCTATTCGTATTATCAATTATGATAAAATTAATTTATGAAACCCTAGTACTTAATATAAACTGGACAGATGCGATGTAGTACTAATTGGGAACACGACCGCCCGACAAGAGGTAGATCCGGGTTCAATTCTCAGTGGCACTTAACGTTTTTTCTTTCATATTTCATTTGTTTAAATGTTATTACTCTTTCAATAATCAATATAATATATCATGGTACGACGTGTAGATTTGTTTTTTAGACAAATCAACAGTTGTAGTCCGAGATTGATGAAGCTTCACACACGTATTTGATTTTTGAAGGAAATTAACGCAACCAAATCATATATCTAAACATCTCGGGTCACGGTGTTTGTCGCACTCCTCTCCAAAACCGCTTGACCGATTTTTATGTTTTTTTTTAATGTGTATTTGGTAGTATATTTCATACCGCTAGATGAATAGGGTGTCCCTGTCCAGAAAAAAAAATCTATTTTTTGACAATTTTTTTTCTTTATATTTTTTTTATTTGGCATCAAAAAATACCTATAACTCCAAATTTTAACCTTCCAATCCCCACCCTCCCATTTTTAATCGCAGTAGTATTTTTGTATGAACAAATTTAACCGTCTTTCGTATTTCAAACAGAACGAAATTATTTATGTTGTTGAATGACAGATGATGACTCATCGAACTTTCATCCACACATGCGCAAGACGTTCAAGTCTTAATGATATTTTATTCGGCATCATGTTCTCACGTGGGCAAACCATCGAGCTTATTTGTATTGGCTAAAGACAGACTGACAAAAAATATCGTACACTCAATTGCTCTTCGAAATTCATTCTAATATTTTCTTTATTTCATGTTCCTACTTTAGTTAGTGTTTTTTTGCTTTTATCGGCGGTCATCGTCTACAGCGCTCCATTCCTCTTTCTGACATAGATCCCATCCCCACACACTTACAATACATTCGTTATTTTTTATTTAACAATCAAAATATTCACTAGAAATAATTTATACGGCAGAACAACGTTTGTCGGGTCAGCTAGTATATTTATATAAGGAAGTGTGTCTGTGCGAGTAGATTTGATTTTTAATAATTCTCTGGTTTTATTTCGAGATTGATGATATTTTCCGCACACGACCTTTAGAACAAGTGGTAGGTAGATCACTGCCTACGTGAAATTCTAAAAAACTGTCCTTGCCCTCCATTACCACATCTTCAAGCAGTATTGAGATACTTCCTGATAAAATTTTGCAACCTTTACGTTCCAACCAAGAGGAAAATTACTGGCTACATCAGATTTAGAAAAACTATGCATAAAGCCCGGACAACACTGGAAACTTCAGCGAATACATTCAAATCAATGTATGTTTGCTTGTATGAATGTGAGTTGTCTATGCGTTACGGTTAGGGAATGCAATCCCGCAAGACCATGTCAATCCCGGTATTTGCGGGACTGAATAATCTTAGTCCCGCTGGATCCAGGTATTTGCGGGATCCAGCAGGGTGGACTTAGGTATCCAATCAATCGTATAATAAAGACCTAATACCTCGATCTACCAACCTTTTTTTTAGTTTTAAATTTATACCTAATCAAACAAGTTCTTTGGGACATTTTAAATGGTTTATTAATATACCTTTAGTTAGACATAGGTAAAGTTTAAGTCATAAATTGGCAAAGAATAAGATAAGACATAAATTTACATCACAACTTAAATTTAAATAATAACGTTTACACGAAAAACAATATTCTTGTACAATAAGCATCATAAATTTAAACATTATTTTGGAAATGGCTTCGTAAAAAAGTTATCACAATAGTCATTATTGAAGGTATGCTCCTTTTAATCCATCATACTCGAAGTAATACATTTCCTTCTTTATCAAAACCTCCGCCACGCGCAGAGTAACATGTATGAACTACGCTTCTCTGTAATCCCGCCAGTCCAGCGGGATCCCGCAAAATTTTCGACCGAGTTTAGTCCCGCAAAATGTCTGCGGGATCTCGGTATTTCGGGATCCCGGTTTACCGGGATTGCATTCCCTAGTTACGGTATTAAAGCATAGGAAATCTTTGAAACCTTCAAAATACCTTCTTTCCACCCTCGCGAAGGTTTTTGGATTATCAAACCACATGGCAATACACCTGTAAAGTTTTTTAATCATTACAAAAACTCTTATAAAACTGTCAAAAAGTCACAATTTGAAAATGACATTTTGCAAACCACCAATAACAAAATTCAATCTTCGAATAAACTCTTTTAATTAATGAATTAAATCGAAGTATTAATCAAAATCGAGTACTTTGAATCTTTTCATTAAAACTTTGAATCTAATCAAAAATTATATTTATGTTAAATAAGTACCTATTTTACGTACCAAATGAGATCGATTGTTCTTATAACATACAAAAAATGTTTGTAATATAAGAAAAATGAAAATTTGTAAAAATTAATTGCAATAGGTGGTACGCGAGCTGTTTGAAAATCTGAATGTACCGCGGAGTCGCAGGAGGGGGGTTCGCGGGAGAGGGGAGAGAATTTTTTTTATTAGTGGCATTAAAATGCATGCTGAGAACTCGCTGGTGTATTATAAAAAGCAACAGAGGTACATCGCGAATAGCTATTACAGGCGCAAAGAAATTTAATATGTTTTAAATATATTTTTTTCATTTTAGATGAATACCATTAAATTAACATAATGCAGTTTGAAAAGATATCCTTCTCTAATTCCCGTTATTTATTCTCAAATATTTTGCAACACTTATAATAAATCTAAAATGCTAACATTTGAATAGTGCAGATAGAAATTTAATTCTGAATTATGCAATACAATATAAAACTCCAATGCAACAGTCAAGGTCAAAAGGTTAATCTTTTAAAATTATGGAAATATTTGCTTTCAGTCGATATGAATATAAATTAAGGATAATAATATGCAATTTAAAACGCCTTGAGTCAAAATATTTATATAAGTGTTAAAAAGATGTTATCTAATTCTTGTTTATTGTAAATGTTTTATAAAATAATTTTTTTACAAATTTTGATTAGATCGTTAATTTCGTTCAATTTTGTCATTTAACCAGTCCGAAATTTTTCATCAAATCCATGAAGATGTAAGTAAACCAACATTGGTTTTATTTCACACTAGCTGGTACCCGGCATGCGTTGCTACGCCTTTCAAAGAAATAAATTGATGTATTTATTTATTGCTTCTTCACGTTATTATTAACCCCACTAGGGTTCGCCTGTATCGGGAGATTCTCCCTGCATGTCCTTTCCCGTGCATCTCGGTTTCCTTCCACCTTCCCCACCTTCCCCCTCCTTCATGTCTTCCCTCTCCGAAAACCCCACCTTCCCCCTGCCGCTAAAATACATGAAATACATACATTTTCATTTATACAAATTTCATAACGCCAGAGCTTACCATTATATACAGCCTACGTTACTTGCTGATAATGTACCTTTCTATTGGTGAAAGAATTTTTCAAATCGGTTCAGTAGTTTCGGAGCCTATTCAATGCAAACAAACAATCAAATCTTTCCTCTTTACAGTATTAGGAAGATTAGCCTTAAATAATATGAATAACTTTGCTTAGTAATGAATGATAATATGATGTTTTTAATAGACTTTCAAGATACTCGTAGCTACTTTCGAAGGTTGAAAAGTTAGTTTTTTTCGCGAAAGTTTACTAAATACGCGATATTTTATGACAATTATAGGTTTTTTTTGTTGGTTGCCTATTTAAATTAAGTTGTCTACTTTTTCCATTCAATCTGAAATAGTTAAATAAAATATGTCGAAAGTACAATCTTGCTAAGAAACAAGCATGTCAAGTATAAACAGAAGCAAATGAAGACAATTTCCAGAAGATAAATATTAATAATATCACTTTTTTTAAATTGGTGCTACATGTTGTTATAAATGCAAACTCTTCGTGTAAGAGTTCATTATCAAGTCACATTTTCCTTATATTACGTGTTAACTTCTTTACCTAAGTTATTCAATTAACTTTTTCCCACAGTGATTAATTCACATGCAGAAAATCATAACTCATCATATAGCCTACTTCGATGGATTCAATTTGAAGATGAGATTTCAATCTAAGACAAAACGTCGGCATTTAGAAACTTTTCCTTACATCGTGGGAGTTGTTGGGATCCATATTAGAGCACCATAGAAGGCGAGTGGATGCGGTTAATCACGACGAGTAGTTTTTATTAGCAGGCTAACTATTATGGAAACTTTATTAAAAATGTACTGGTTCCTGTAATGCGGGGTTTAAATTTTCTCTGGATAGTGTAAGATAATCCGTATATATCCTTATATTTAAAACTGGCAGGGAGAATGTGAAATTAAGCACAATACTTATTTGTATGAAGAGAACAGGACCCAAAACGGGACCTTGCGGAAATCCAGAATTGGTGAAAGCAAGTACTTTGAAATTTCGTTTTGAAGTTGAAGTTTCTTTGTATGTATGTCATCCACAGGTTCAATAACCAAAAACCATTTAAAACATAATTTGATACATTTGTAAATACCGCACAAGAATCCTCTCTCTTGGAGCAAATGGGGCCGGGGAAATCCCAAGAAGAGTGTAAAAAGAGATGGTAAGAGAAGGTTTAGAAGGACCTAATCTGTTCAAACCTGGAAACTAAACATGGCCAAAGCCATTTCTAGCAACATTTCAACTCTGATTGGTGGCATTTCACAAAGGGGATATTGAGGTTGATAAAGTCAAACATGCCGCTTTAGTTTCAATCGGCCGTGCAGTTTCATTCATGGAAAATCTTCTGTATGGTACTTTTTTAATTGTCGGCACAATAACGTCAGAACTGAGCAAGCGCATTGTTTCCTATGATTGTATAAGAGGGCATTGTTATAAGGCTCGTGAGAACACTGTTTGTGATTAATTTCTCTTAATCTGGAAGTATCACATCACATGTGTATGAGACACATAAATTACAATAACATACGAAGGGACAGAAGACAGAACGAGAGAAAATTGAGACTCGAGCTATTTAATAATATCTACTAATGCTAGAATTGTGAAAATATTTCAGTATTTCTGTGACAAGATATTGTCAAAACCACAACATAAAACGGTGACATCAAAATTGAAATTATTAATACTCAAACACTTGTATCGATAAATTTGAGGTCAGATAGAGGAGAATAAATCAATACACTTTCCAACTAGAACTAAGCGACCGAACTAAAACCTGCTAAATGTTGAAGAGACTAATTTTACCTAATGGTTCCATGCTAACTTAGAATGAAACCAACTCAGAAACACCTCAGAAAGGACATTAAAAGCTATGAAAAAAACATTTTAAAATAGCCGGTAACCCTAACCTAACTTAACCTATTTAACTAATTTTTTTAAATAATTTTTTATCATCACTCTTAATGACATTTCTGAGGTGCTTCTGAGTTGGTTTCATTCTGAGCTGTCCGGTCACCGTAATACTATAATAAAATTTTATGCAAAAAAATAGGTACGTCTGTAAAATTAATTTCAATGAAAATTATACTTTATGATTACTTTAATAAAGTTGTGCATTAAATTATTAAGTACTATGAAGTCTGGTAATCTCTTGTTTATCAATTGTATATTACGCCGCTCGTTCTAATTGCAAATTCCACCATCCGTGTTGGAATTTAATCTTAAGCTTAAAGTAAGGTATTTTCGATTCATAAACTTGATGATATAATCACACCTGCCCTGATGACGGGCATTGCAACGCTCTTAGAAACATTGGCTAAACGTTGGCACAATTACCTACCCAAAAACTAATGACGATAATGATATGATTTTAGATTTTCACGGCCAAAAGTATTTTTGTTATTTGTTTTTGGGGTGTTATGCCGTGTTGCGCTACCTCCTCCTTTAGCCAACGTTTCGGACAGCTACGGTGTTACAGTTACGGCGTCCATCATCAGGGCAGATGTGTAAATTTTAGTGGTGAAATGTGTGCTTAGGTACTTCGAAGCAATACCGTGTTGCCAGCTCTAATCGAAACCGAGCATTTAATTGAAACCGGCCATTACTTTGGATTTGTTCCTGAAGTCCTGGGAAGAACACAAAACTTGTAGAGCACGCCTAATTACAGAGGCAATTGAAATTCATAAAAATCCTATTAACATTAATAGAGACGACGGAGCTAAGCTCAATAGTTCTTGGTATCCGGTAATTGACAATCAAAGCTAAATGCAGAAAACCATCTTCAAGTATACTGTAATGCCAGCTCGCAGTGGAATGAAGCTGGCAACATGGTATTGCTTCAAAGTACCTAAGCACGCATTTCACCACTAACATTTACACATCTTCCCTGATGATGGACACTGTAACGCTGTCCGAAACGTTGGCTAAAGGAGGAGGTAGCGCAACACGGCATAACACCCCAAAAACAAATAACAATAATGACGTTAATATTTTATAAATATTGTAAAAGGAATATCGATCGTCCAAATGATTAGTCAAACATGTTAAGATACTAAGTTTTGAGATAATGAGAAAAGCAATATTAGAATGCTTGCCGTAAATCAAGTAGTCTTTATCCAAAGTGTCTCTGTTTTACCTATTAAATATGCTATTAAAAAATACCGGGAAACATAACGGTCTGGTGCATTAGTATGGAATTTTGAAATTTCCTACAGTAACCCGAAAAACATCAATTTGTTTTTTTATTTCACTACAAGTTTTTCTGTATTATAATTGGTTTGGTGGTGTTTGTGAGTAATCTGATTATCTCACCCACAGTTAAATTTCAATTATTCGTGGATGTTAATAACTGGACGATCGAC
The DNA here is from genome assembly GCA_929108145.2 of Limnephilus rhombicus. Classification (NCBI taxonomy): domain Eukaryota; kingdom Metazoa; phylum Arthropoda; class Insecta; order Trichoptera; family Limnephilidae; genus Limnephilus; species Limnephilus rhombicus. The sequence continues at coordinate 46,156,159 of OV815283.1, forward strand.
ATTTAATTAGTGCTAATTAATTAATAAGAATAAGAAAAACGTTAGTTATTTAAAAGAATGTTTAAAAAGCCTAGCTTATAATATAAATAATTGGACAATTTGCTGTTATTCATTGTTATGTGTTTAATTCGTAAAACTCCATTTAGTTTTTTTTTTTTTTATTTAATTAAAATTAAATTTGATAATGTTATTACAGTTTGAAAATGGTCTTGTAAACCGAAACATCTGTAAGAAAAATACTTGCAGACCCTGATAATAACATTATCAAATATAATTTTAATTACATTTAAAAAAAATGTTTTTTTTTAAATCACGACCCTTTGTTTTAAAAATTAAAATACTCTATTATGTAATATCTATTTTCAGGCACATCCTTTTTTATAATATACTAGCAGACCCGGCCACACGTTGCTGTGGCTAACGAAACACAACGCCATTACCCAACCTTTATAAATCCACACCACCCGCTGCCAGCTGCCCGCTGCCCGCTGCCTGAATTGAATATTTGAATTTCTCGGCTTTTTTTACATATAAACCTTCCTCCTGAATCACTCTATCTATTGATGAAAACTGCATGAAAATCCGTTGCGTAGTTTAAAAGATCTATGCGCACATACATTTTGAGCGACCTCTTTTTATACTATGTAACGATGATACCTACTTACTCTAGGACATCTATTATCCAATTTCTTCCGTAGAACGAATTTCAAAAGTGACTATAGTACGGGCGGCCAGCCGTTTTAAATCGCACAAAAATATGTTTTCTTTGAATTTCTCGGCTTTTCTCCAATATAATTTACATGTATTATACATATAAACATTCCTCTTCAATCACTCTATCTATTGGTGAAAACCGTATGAAAATCCGTTGCGTAGTTTAAAAGATTAACGCGCACATACATTTTGAGCGACTTCATTTTATACTATGTAATGATGATAACACATCCATTATAAAGCAATTTTTTACTAACATTTTTATTAAATACGAACAAAATTATTTGAATTGCATGCATTTGAGAGCGTCATAGAACGGTTTATGGCAGTTTAAACGATGCAATATGCAACGAAAATGTTACAAATTTTAAGAACGCCGCTATTAACTTTTTTGTGAGTTGCGTATAATAAAATATCAATTTAACATAGACAGTCAACGTTTTTCACAAATGAGAAAATGGGTAAAGAGAAACCAGCAGCCATAATAGTGCATTTTCTTTAACGCGGCTTTCGTTTGCATTAGAGAAATGAACACGCACGATTCCGAAAAATACGTATTTTTATTTTGACAATTGTGTACTCATGTGTATGTAAAATAATGGGTAAGGACGGAGCACAAAAATTTGAATAATCATCAAATTTCAAAAAAAAAAATTCAAGTTCTGTGAAGGTTCATTTTAATTTCTATCATTATTTCATCAAGGGCCGGCTGTTTTAGAGTACCTACCCGTACTTGGATAGTAACAGAACTTGAATAGGACATTCACAATATTTGTTCTACGTGATTCCTAAAACTAAAGATGTGCATATAATTTAATCTTAAGATTTTCTCCTTTTTTTACAAAAGCTCCACACAGAGACCCTGAGAAAAACAATTTCCCTTGAGGCGTGTGTCATCTTTGGGGATGCTTTGTGGAGGCTCTTTTTAGGGAAAGCCATAAGAGAAAGTTCTGGGAAAGAAAATATATGAAGGGTAGGTAGAAATCCTCACGACCTTGTCCGAAAGGCGCGCAAGATGGATCGGCCATGCAATAAGACAAGAAGGCCTCTTGCATGCCATAATGGAGGGTATGACCGAGGGGACAAACGCTAGGGGACGTCTACGCCGAGAGTACCTGGAGGACCTGCTGGTGGACGTGCGCTGCTTATCATATGCAGACTTCAAAAGAGCCGCACAAGACGAGAGAGTGGAAGAAACGAATAGATGAAATTGTTGCAAACCAATCCCAGGATTGAAACCAGAGAGAGAGAGAGGTAGAAATCTGCGGTTCGATGTGTCCTAGAGTGACGGATGCATGGATCGATTTCTCCCATTGCAAGGCAATGTTCCGATAGAGTACGACTGAAGTAGTCAAAGGGACTCCCTCGACCGTTCCCTCCCGATCCGCACCTGCCACGCAGTAGGAGGGCAAACGCACCCACTTCCAAGACCTAGAAAAACCTCACCCCATGAACCCAGGCCCCCTGGTAAGTCACCAAAAGTAGTGAACCACCTGGGGTGACCTATATACAGGGGCGTTGGTTGTCCAATAAATGGTACTAATACCGGCATCCCAAATTGAAATTCATTGTTTTCCAAATTTAATTTTGACAATATTGAGTTGAACATTTCCGCTGCACAATATTTTTTATCTTTGTCAGATCTGCTAATAAATTAAAACATACTTTCGTGGGATATATCAACACTTAAACCTTACAAAGCCGCATCATAAAACACAGTAATTTAAACCGAATATGCATTGTGCTCAAATGTAACTAATTATCGCTGTATTCAATTAGGATACGAATTTTCCTTTATCGGCAACATATAAAAGGATTACCTAAAAATCTTCCATAAAGAAAAATATACCGATGTAATTTTAATTGCAAACTTATAATGCTTATTTTATTGTGGTGATATGTGTTATGGTTCAAGATGTTCTCATATATGAGGAATTTATAGACAATGCTTAGACAATAAAAATATTTTTACTTTTGTTTGGAACTAATTTACTGTGTTGTAATTGGTTGAAACAATCACACTAGTGTTATGAAAGAACGAGTCTGCGAATTAAACAACCGTTTATAATTTTGTTTTTAATTAAAGTTTGAATAATATGAGAAAATGAGTGCAATTTAAAAACATTTTTGGTTAAAATATATTTTATTTAGCTCTAAATTATAACTAGTGTACTTACCAGCTTGATTAAAAAGTTTTAAGAGCTGCCACCGTGTGACGCTTTCAGTCAACCGATTGGAATTCTTTTTTTTTGTTAGGTTACCACATCTGTCACTGACACTACTTCCCTCCAAATTTCAATGTCATAGTTTGACGTTTGTAAAAGTTACGCTCTACTGAGTACGTCTACCGCTGTGCATGTTTTCGATTTTTTATAAGACTGAAAATGGGATCAATTTTGCACAACAATAACGCACCATCGCACAATGCCATCCTTGTCTGTGAGTTTTTACCAAGAACAACACAAATACTATCCAGCGGCCTTCGAATTCACCTGATCTGGCTCCCTGTGACTTTTTCCTGTTCAACCGACTTAAAAATAGCTTTGCGGAAAGCGTTACGGCACCCGAGAGAATTTCATGAAAAAATTGAAAACGTCTCTGATGGACATACTGAAAATTGTATACCAGCGGTATTTCGATGATTAGATCAAGCGCTGGCGTAGGTGCGTTAAAGTTGACGGGGAGTTCTTTGAAGGGAACCATATCGATTTTGATGAATGAAATTGTATTTTCGATTTTATGACTAAGTCCTAAAACTTTTTGATCAAGGTGTTATACTGTCGAAGAAGTATTTCGCAGAAATCATTTTTGAGAAGACTATGTCATGTATTTTTTATCATTAAATCATTACTACAATTATTATCTTAAGCTTAAACGTCACGTACGTTATAATCTACGCATTCACAGATGGCGCCAATTAAATTATCTTAGGTTTTTAATACGTTTTTACCCAAATCTTCCAAGAAAGGCTGAAAAATCCAATTTTGTATCGGTGACTAAATCCAATATTGTATTTTTCAGCCTTTCTTGAAAGATTTGGGTTTTTTTAAGGGCAAAACTATTTATTTGTATTCAATTAATTTACATTAGTATTTTAAAGCGTAACGTGCAAAAAGTCTAAGTGAAAGCTTCCCGAGAATTTTTGTTACTGATGTGATAACAAAAAAACCAATATAGCGGGTTTATTTAGAAATGTGACATTATTTTATTATATTTACATAGTTTTGCATGAATATTCAAAATCTAAAACCAGCGTGACTTTCATAAATTATCTTAACTGTAAAGCGTGCGTAAAGTAGTGAGCTGTGAAAAGAGTGAGCTCTGGCATCACAAAAATTGGACAAGGCCCGGCTTCCCGCATTTCTTCCGATTTATTATATATTTTCCGTAAGTACTGTAAGTTTTAAAGCTCTTAAAAAATTAATTTTATTCTTGAAGATAATATATGTAAATTCGCCACGCCGAAACGGCAATTATATGAAATTCGCTCGATAGAAAAAAAATCGCAAATAAACACATTTTTTGCAGATATTTTACAAGTTATATGTATGAAAAAATTGGCAGTTTTTCTTTAAACGCTATTTTAAATAACCCCCACTAAATTTTAGCTCTATTTTAAACATTTTCGCTTAAATATTATCGTTTTTAATATTGTGCGCTGTCTTTAACATTCGTATTTACATATTTCTCAATCTTCTTCTTTTTGAGCGGGTACACAGCGCCTTTAACACCAAGTACGTCGAAATTTTCCATCATAAAAACTAAGTAGCCAATTTCCCAAAATTATAACCAACATAAAATACGAATCACGCAAAAAATAATAAACATTGTCACAACATACCTTATCAATGCAAAACCTCTTTTAAAGATGACGCCATTCTCACCGAAGAGCACTCAATCAAACCACCAAAAAGTCTAATATTCTTATAAAAGCACTAATAATTCATTAATAAATAAATTAACAAAGTTCCAAAAAGCACATAAACAAAAAAAACCGGCGTGTGACCAAAAGTTACTACAGTCAATCTATAAATCTTTCAATCTTCTAATTTTCATAAGTGTAAAATTTTTATTTCCTTTGCATATATCAATATTGTAAACTATTACGTTATATCATTTTCCTTTACGTTTCGTTTCGTACGCGCTTTCGTGCTCGGAGCTAGCGGCTAGCAGGTGGCGAGGGCATGCGCATTGGCCGCAGTCGGTTTGACGTTTGACGGCAGTGTTGTTTGCGCGGGATGGTTTGCCATTCGCCGCCAGGGCGCGCGATGCTACTGGCTACCGCGGCGGCCATTGTGCCTACCACCGCTAGCGGGGCCAGCCACCCATTGGTCCACAGCCTAACGGACGGTGGTGCAGAATATTCGATTTAAGAATAGTAGAGGACCCTGCTTCCGAATGCCCGTTCTACCTTCTCAACGAGACGACAAAGCTGACCCGATCAGCAGGTTTCATCGATCCTTCTCTATCGGTATTTGTGGCCAAAAAACGCGACGCAACCGTCAGAAGTTGTTATAGATGATCGCTGCTAATCGATAAAAACAATAACCATGCATACATGTTCATGGTTCACATTTGGTTTAAATGTAATAATAAGAATACATTTTTCGTAAAGATACATACACAGACATTGAAATCCACAACACTTCAAATCATCCAATTTCTCAAAAAATGTCAGCTTTCCATTATATGATTCATAGATTAGTTAATGTACCCCTATCTCCCAATAATTTTTCAATAGAATTCAATATTATTAAACAAATTGCTATTAATAATGGATATAACACCAATTTAATAAAAAATACAAGAATAAATTCCTTAAATCATATATCTATCCTGTACAAAAGGATCAGGAAGGGAAAAAATGGAGGAAAATTATGTATTTTAATAATAAAATTTCTAATTCCTTGACAAAGAATGTATCAAATGAAATTCTTCCCGTATTTTGTGCAAATAACAAAGTTAAAAATTACATTGTAAATAATAAAGATGGAGATTCCAAAATGAAAAAATCTGGAATCTATAACGATTGTGGTTTCTTTTACATAGGTAAAACTTTGAGAAACTTCGAAATAAGGATTAAAGAACATATGAAATCTTTAAATAAAAACAGTTTCTCGGAGTTTGCCAACCATTTGGTGGAAACCAGTCACACCTTTGACTTCAATAGTGGAATAGAATTAATGCATTGTAATGTCAAGGGCATTCAGTTGCAAAAACTGGAAATTTTAGAAATCCGAAAGAGTGTTAACGAGAATTTGAATATTATTAATAACCAAAAATTGTTCTTAAATGACCCAATATTAAACCTGTTCCCTTTGTAAATTGTCTCCCATTGCCCCTCTCTCCTCTACGCACTCTCATATTTTCATTGATACCATTGTCTATGTCCATTCTTTTTCAATTGACACCATTGTCTACGTCTATTATTTATAATTAGTATCAATAAAAAACCCCGAAGAAGTGAGCATTGCTCACGAAACATGTTGGTTTTGTAAACAAGAAAAGTGGTAAAAACGAAGTATTTTCAATTATTATTTTTAATTGTTAAACTAACGCTTAAGACAAGATTTTTATGCATAGCACAAAGGGTAACAATTATTATAAGCAATAATTATCAGTCTGAAACACTCATCCACATTGAAAAATCTTCCGAGAAAAGAACGTCGACGTCCCGTTGGCGTCATGTATCTTTTCTCGGAAGATTTTTCAATGTGGATGAGTGTTTCAGACTGATAATTATTGCTTATAATAATTGTTACGAAGTAATTTATTAATTAAAATAAAATAAAATAAAAAAAGGATATAAATATTTTTTAATTAACAACTGTTAAGTTCCGAATAATTTTCCACCCTCTGTGTTTCCTCTCTTCTACAACATTCTAAGAGAACCATGTTCACTCTTTCCTCTCTTCAGGAAGACCCTACACACAGCATCCCCAAAGATGACATAGGTCCTGAGGGAAATTATTTTCCTCAGGGCCACCTGTGTGGAGTTAATGAATAGAAAACAAGGTTCAAAACCATTGAAGTTTTGGTGTCGGATTGCAGTTGAAAGTGAATTTTAAAACTATTTGTACGTTTTTGTTACATTTGCGTTTGTAAATAAGAATTGAAATATATGAAATTATAGAAATGCTCTAAATGTTATGGCAAAACTTATATCTTTGGATGCCATGCGTTAAGTCAGTAAAAATTATAACGTTTGCGATTTTACTATTGAAAAACAATTCTTATAATATTCAAGCAACGTAAAATAAAAAAAAAACGTTGAAACGTTCGTTGAAATTGCTTTGGTCATATTTTGAGATTAGATATGAATGGCCAGCTCCTTCCTCACTTTCTTCTTTCCCGTCTTCTTTCCCACTACTATTTTTGATGGCCTCCGTGATCGAGGGCTAAGGCTCTCGAATAGCAATACGAAGGTTCAAAATCCGGCGTGCGCAAATAAATTTCATTACATTAATTTGTGTTATTTCACCATTTATTCATTAAAAATAATATTATATATATTTGTGGCATGTTCCATAGTGGGAGATTGGGAGTTTCGTACTAGTGTTCATAGTTCATTCAGAATTAAAAGGTTGCTTGAAATGGCTTTGTGTTTGGTGGCCAGGTCTGAATAGCCAGGTACTTTCCCACATTCCTCTTTCCCAACTTATTTCCTTCCGTTCTTCCTTCATCCTCACAACATACCCCAATTAGGGATGCCATTGTCTCACTTCTGCAGGCGAGAATAAAACCTCATTAAAACTTCGACCAAGTATACTCAATGCATTAAAACTAAAAAAATCATCAACCTCACAACATACCCTGTTTTGCGGTGTTCACCTAAAAAAATAATAGAAAATTACAAGTGTGCAGTTCAGAAGTGAAACTTTCAGAAAACTAAAGTAGGCAAGATTGGAGAGGTTACGAATCACTACACAAAGAAGAGAGCGATAGGCAACGAAGTACCGCAGGCTAAATCCTATAGATTTATGTTTTTTTTCTAATTTTTTGTTTCGTTTCAAATTATAACGGCGCTAAAAAAGTTTCACTTCAAATACAAGTGTGCAGTTCACATGCGGTAGAAGTGAAACCTTCAGAAAACTAAAGTAGACAAGAGTGGAGAGGCTACAAAGCATCGCATAAAAGACCGATTATACTATATCATTCTCTCGCAGACTAAATCCTATAAATGTATGTGTTTTTCTCTTTTTAGTGTCGCTTTTTCGATTCATCGAATTTCAAATCACAACGGTGCTAAAGAAGTTTGCACTTAAAAAAACATGTATGCAGTTCACACATGGAAGAAGTGAAACCTTCAGAAAACTAAAGTAGACGAGAGTAGGGAGGCTACGAAGCATCGTACACAGAGGAGACCGATTATTGACGAAGCACTGCACAAAGAGGATAACGATTATAATATCTCATACTCTCCTATAGATGTACGTGTTTCAATTTAGTATCGCTTTTTCATTTCATCGAATTTGAAATCACAACAGTGCCAAAGAAGTTTTCACTTCAAACAATAAAATAAAAGAAATTCGAATGCAGTTTACACGCGATGGAAGCGAAACTTTACCAAAACAATCTCAACCAATACTTAAAAGTGACATCACAATCAAAGCGGTCAATGAGCGCAGTTGATGCGTCGCAGGTGCGGTAATCGTCATTTCCGTTTCATCCTAAATCCAAATCACAGCGGCGCTAAAGAAGTTTCACTTTAAAAAATCCAGTTTTATCAATTTCACGGGACGTTAAAATTGTACAAAAAACATTTTTTTCAGACGTCCACATCTTCTAAGGTTCTTTTGTTATCGCCTGAACATTCCCGGCTTTCGAAGGAAAGCTGGCACACGCCGTGTAACGGGCGCGGGGCGGGGGCAGACTGCTAACGACTCATTTATTTTTACGGTCATCGTAAATAATAATTATTACGGTTTTACGTGGAATATTAGCAGCAACCTTTCAAGAAGCTTTTTATGCGGTTCGACCTTTAGTAAAAAGGTTTAAAAACAATATTAAAAGAAGTGTTTGCTTTTAAAAGAGAATAAAATACTACAGCAAACAGTTATGCAAGTAAAAACAAAATAACGTAAGGTTTCTCTCAGGACTCTCTGAAAAAAACTAATAATTTGAAGGATCCCATAATCGGACAATAAACGAGAAAGTAATGAGAATTTTTAAAACTCGCTACTAAACTAACTTTATTTTGGTGACGTTTTGACGGCGAAAAGTATTTTCATTATTTGTTTTTGGGGTGTTATGCCGTTTTGTCACATCTACCGGATCTGCCCTGATGATGGACACTGCAACGCTGTCCGAAACGTTGGCTAAAGAAGGAGGTAGCGCAACACGGCATAACACCCCAAAAACAAAAAAAAAAATAATTTTATTTTGTTTTTGAATAGTTTTACTTTCTATGTACATTTGTAACTTCAATGTTAATTTATCTGCTACCGGTTTCTAGAAGTAGTTTTTAATTTACTAGTAAATGACACGGACATGTCGAAACCGATATCAGATAAATTAATTAAGTAACAAATGTACAACAAAAGTAAAATTCTTCAAAGTTGTCTAGAAATTGTTACATAGGTTATGCCCAATATACAAATGTTGATATAATTTCGATAAGTTGATAAATATTTGACAGAATTAAATTAGTTTGGTATTAGTAATAATGAATAGTTATTTAAAATCATTAGGATTATTTTTATTTGAGTGCTATAACCTGAAACAGTTTTTTGCACGTACCTACCTGAAACAGTTGTAGGTACGTGCAAAAACGTGAAAAATCTCCATGCAATATTTCAACCCACCTAACGTGCTGTACTTATTGCCGAAAAACTGATTTCCTATCTACAATATTTTCTATCTACAACTTTGATAATAAGACAATTGAATAAAATTCACAATTCACGATTTATTGTCATTGTGTTTTATTCGAATTAATCTTTTTTTAGTGACTTATATTTAATTTAAAATTTTGTTAATAAGTTTATTGTATTTATCATTAGCATGGCCTTAAACTTTGAAGAAGCTGTTATAATAATATAAAAAACTGAAATACTTTCAGAACTTAATAATCCATACTAATATTATAAACGCGAAAGTGGGTGTGTTTGTTTGTTACGCTTTCATGCCCAAACCACTAAACCGATTTTAAAAATTCTTTCACCAATAGAAAGCTACATTATCAGCGAGTAACATAGGTTGAATATAATGGTAAGCTCTGGCGTAATGAAATTTGTATAAGTAAAAATGTGTGTATTTCAAATAATTTACAGGCAGGGAGGAAAGGCAGGGGGAAGGTGAGGTTCGCGAAGAGGGAAGAGACGAGGGAGGGGGAAGGTGGGGAAGGTAGAAGGGAACGGGGACGCACGAAAAAGGACATGCAGGAAGAATCAATTTATTTCTTTGAATGGCATTGCAACGCATGCCAGGTACCAGCTAGTAATATTATTAAATTTAATTTATTTTAAATCAAGCACCTAAACACGTCTACAACCAACACCCAGTGAGGTTCACCTTATCAAATAATGTTTTAAAATAAAGTATTGTATTGTACAAATAAATATTTAAAAAAATTATGAATTTAAAATAAAAAGTATTATTTGATTTCTCTCTAGCAGTCTTCCTCGTGTGACCACTATAAAACAGGGTGTTGCATGGCGAACCTCCCGTAAAAGTTAGCACCTTAAACTTTTTGCAGTTAGTTTGCGGGAGGGTGTGATTTCTGTTAAGTGACCGTAACGCATACTATTACAGATCGTGTGCCTTGTAAAAACCCCAAATATAAAAACACACGTATTATTTTGAGGTCAAATTATGAAAAGCTTTTACTCTGACATGAAAATGAAGAAAAATATAACGAAACTCTGAGGAATTCCAGTGAATATCATCGTAGAGAACGTCGATTCCGAATATAAAAGTTTTTATAAATTAACACAAATTTCTGGTATACCTCTCTGTATGTAACTGTAGTCTGAACTTTTGCGTTAAAAATAAGTGTCGTTTTCAAATTGGAAGTAGGTATTTGTTTGGTGAATCCAAATTAGCGATAAAATACTTACCTACCTATGTATGTGTATAAAAATGAATGTATATTTGCTTGGTTAAATGTAATTATGTTTGTTCTTTACGCTTTGCTAAACCATTCATCTGATTACGATGAAACTTTGGGGATTTGATGTGTGCGTGCCCGCGATGGTTTCGATATATAATAGTGAACTCTGGCATTGTGAAATTATTTCCTAACCTACTCATCCGGTTGTGATGAATCTTTGGTGAGTTGTAGTAAGCACAGACACTCGCGAAGGTTTCTTTATAAGCTGAAGAGCTATGCCATTTAAATTTGTTTAAAAAAATTGCAATAAGTGGCACGCGAGCTGTTTGAAAACTGAATGTACCGGGACTGAATATATGGAACGCGTGATGAGGGAGGGGAACGCGGGAGGGGGGAGTGGGGATAGGGAAGGCGGAGAATTCGGAGTGAGAACGCAACGCATGTCGGGAACTTGCAGTTAATATAAAATAATTAACGGAACATTATTTTTATAAGCCAATCCAAAATTTTAACTGATTTTCGGACAATCCCCGTTGACAAATTACACATAGATGTTAACCAACGGTTAGCGGTTGCCGGTTGACAGCCGGCGTATTCTAGCGGTAAGGCTCTTGACTCGCACACCTAAGGTCGCGGGATCGAATCCCGGCGTGGCAAATAAATTTTATTTGATTAATTTGTGTTATTTCACAATTTATTAATTAAAAGTAATATATAGTATATTTGCGGCACGTTCCATAGTGGAAGATACTCTCAGTATCGCCCTGGTGTAAGACCACCATTCAGAATTGAAACGTTGCTTGAAATGGCGTTAGCCGTGTTTGGTGACCAGATCTGAATAGCCAGGTACTTCCCCACCTTCCTCTTCCCTATCTCATTCCCCTCCCCACTACCGTCAGCCTCGCAACATTCCCCAATTGCGGATGCCACAGTCTCACTGGCTTCAGACGGGAGCAGTTGGGACTCTTGTGCGGTATTCATATAAAAAAAACTCTTTTTACCTCTAATTAGTCCAATTGTGCCTCCAATGCTCAACACCGCAAACTAAAAATCCTTACCCCTTGCACTGCTACTGGCGTGAATAAGCGTGTATTAACACTCGACAAGATATTAGTACGTAATGGCGCCTTCACGACTATACCGTGATTTTTCACGCTGCGATAGTTTTAAAGTGCAATTATAAAAAAGAAAACCGCGAAAATTTATTTTCAAAAATGAAGACATTAACCACTATAGAAAAAAAATGATCTGGTTTAATGAATTTTACACTCGACGGCCTCCGTGGTCGAGGGATAAGGCTTTCGATTAGCAATCCGAAGGTCACGAGTTCAAATCCTGTCTTTGCAGGAGTAAATTTTATGTGATTGATTTGCGTCATTTTATGATAGTTATATTTAGGGTACGTTGCAAAGTGGAAGACACTCTGAGAATCGCCTCGGTGTAAGACCACCACCCAGAATAATTGAAACTTAAAAGGGCTTTAACCCTATTTGTTGAAGTATAGCCTGAAAATTCCACACCTTCGATTTCACCATCTCCTTTCCCTACCCACTACCTTCAGCCTCACAGCATACCCGTGGGAGCAGTTAGGACTCCATATAAATATTCATAATTTTTGATGAAAATATTCTTAGCACAGCTATTGTAACTTGTATTATACTTGCTTGGTAAGTATTGATACTTGCTTGGTGTAACTAGTGACCAGCTCAGGTACGGAGCTTCATCTATGCCAGAGTTAAGTTAGCCTTATGATAGCTTTTTGTTTGACAAGCCCCCAAAGGGCTCACAAACTCCAACGGCTCGGATGGCTTTGAAGAAAAGAATGGACGGTTACCTCGAGAGTGTTTTCTCTTGGGGTAAAATAATCTCGTTGAATTTAATGTTTCAAAGACCCAATCTTGTCTGATTACGTCTAAAAGGGATCTAAATTAAAATCTAGTATCTTTCAACGGAAGCAATCTCCCGAACAGGCCCTCCATTGATATGCTTCCATCGAAGCCAGAGTAAAGTTAACCTCCCAAAAACTGGGCGTACTGTACAGGGCCCGCAGATACTTTAATAGTACACAACTGCTAACCCTGTACAAATCACAAGTGCCCCCCACGGTTGAATTTGGCAGCCACCTCTGGTCTGCAGCCCCTGAAAAGAACCCTCGACTCTGTGGGTAAACGGGCGGTCCGTTTGATATATTATCTAATTTTGACAAACGGATAGCAATCTTTAGAACATGGGCGTCAGGTGGGAATGCTGTCATTGTTATAAGTGGGATGCTCTAAGGAACTAGCGTCATTGATTTCATCGGCACCGGTGCGTAGTCGGGAAACACGCCAAACAAGCGCACTCTTTCTTGAGTTCAACAGCTTGGCTGTGGAATGATTTGCCGGCCTCTGTGCTTCCTCCCTCCTACAACATGGGTCTCTTCAAGACCCTTGTTCACTCCTTCCTCTCCTAAAAAGATCCTCCTGGGCCTCCTGTGTGGAGTTAATGTAAAAAAATAAAAACATCGGTTTTGAATTTGAAACTGTCGAGCTTTTACAAGTGCTTTCGTACTTGCGTACGAACAGGGAAATTACGTTGTTTTGGAATGAACAGCTTTACGAACAGCGGGAGATAATGATTATTATCTTCTATTTATCTTATAAGGCACGTGGGAGTAATAAAGAATCCATCTTCCTTTCGTATCGACATATTAATTTGTTCAATACAGATGTGACATTATTCCAAGACAGTGATAGATCACTTCGGTATCTACCATGTTGATTAACTGGTATCCATGACATTTACTTAAAATGATATCTAGGCCTGAAAAACGCACTGAACACGTCGTAGTAGTCAATATTTCAGAATTTTTAGGTCAATCATTCATTTTATTCACTGTCACCTGTAATTTTATTAGGTGGTGAGAATACAACAAGTTTATATCCGTGACAGAGCGCTAAGATCTTTGAACTCAAACCGAGGTAGAAGATAAAAACTTAAATGAAATTAGTTTTTAATTAATGAAGACAATTTTAGCAAAACTCGAACCGAGCCTTAGGCAATAGAGCATTGCCGGGTAACTGCTCTACCAGTGCTCCTGGGTTCGAATCTTAGATGTGACCGTATATTTTTCTGACTTTTCTCTTTTAGATTTTCGATAGAGTTTCGCTAATATTACAACGCTAAATTAAATATTACAATTTTAGGTTTTACTCAATACTTTACTTTTTGCAACATTAAAACTCTATATTTCCTTTACACAGCGTAGATCCGTCCCCACTTAGAACACAGCACACCGGTCTGGACTCCTTTCTACCAAGCCCATGTCGAAAGAATGGAAAACGAAAGAATTAAAAATAAATTTAAACACATAAATTATAAACAAAACTTACACTTTTCAAATTACACCGAAATTTTAAACTTTCACAACTTCTATTCCCTTTATATGACGTTTAATTTTTGACCAATCCTTGTTATTTAAAATTCTGAAAAATGGCCTGAAGTCGCTAGAGCTTACCAATTTAATAAAAATTCATATTCCGACAATATCAACAAGACAATCCAATGTATTTCATTTGTCCACATGTAGAACCAAAGATATTGAAATATAATAGATGTCCTATCTGCAGTTTTTATTAGGTGGGACTGCGCTTCTGGGTGTCGCCGATATTGTTTACCAATTGACTAATAAACTAAATGAACGAATAATTAACGAATAAACCAAACAAACGTTAAACTAAATGAACGAATTCTTTCCGAATTCAAACTATATTGTTAACCAATTCTAATTGCACACCTTAAAAAAATCAACGAAATGAACATTTTTTTTTTATGCAAACTACACTGATTAGGTCGTTCACACGGACATCATAACATATCTCTTTTGTATTTGAATATCTTTGTGTAGAATTAACATTAGAAAAAAATCCCCAATTTCCCGTATACGTGCGCAATATAATACAAAATTTTACAATATATAGACATTTTTAACAATACCCTTCATAAATATCGAATAGAAGTAACGCGTACGATTGAATTACATAAAATTAATACATGAGTGTAGAATGTATCGGGAGCATCTCCTATTCTTATCCTATTTTCCTCTTCCTATCTTCGTCACCTAAAATTAATTTTATGATATAATAAAACTCCATCTCCAAGTATCTTTAACGCAGGATACTTTTTTGGCTTGACTTAATTTAACTTTGCATATATATTATGTGTATCTCTATATTTTTATGTAGGAAGCTCTTTGCCACTTAAAAATAAATAAATAAGTTAAAATAAAAATATACTCTTGCAGAAAAGTCAGTAGATATCGCGTATTCAATTTTTAAAAATGGATAAATTTATCAAAGACTCTACATATCTAGATAGCATTTAGTTCTGGTTGAATCTTACATAAAGATAGCAGCGAATAAAAATATGCGTTAAGAAAATGAAGATAATGTTGGTAGTTTTTGGTCGAAAAATGATACATTTAACCCGGCGATACTCGCTACCGGGTAAAAAATACCACGGAGTATAAAAAATTGGTTGTATTTTTTTTTCTACGCGTTCTGGCAACCCAAAATTCTAAGTACCTTCAAACCGATAGTTCACATACCCTCACCCGGCGGGGCGGTCAGTTCGCGCACGGCGCTTATTAATGACAGACGTGTAAAGTGAGTATGGGTAAAAAATACCCGGTAGCAACGATCCTATAAAGTATAAAGGTATCATTATTTTTTAGTATTTTAGGAGTGTACCTAGTTTATTTTCGATACCGATCTCAATTTTGCCAAATTTGTAAGAAAAAAAAATATTATGTTGATTTTCGTAAGATTACTGAGAAAAACATAATTTTTTGGTTATTTTTTAGGATAAACTCTAATACAAATAAATAAACATTGAAACTTGCATTTGTAGTTTTATTTATACACAATAGTACCAATAACACAAATACATTGTCAAAAATTGAAACTCAAGCGTCTTTTTGAAAATAACGGCAATTAAACTCTGTGGTATTTATTACCCGGTAGCGAGTGTTCATGTTCGTAAATACCTATCGAGTACCGCCGGGTTAAATATGACCAATTCGGATAGGGACACATTAGCTCAGTTATTCCCGGCTAGTCATAGGCGAGTCCTGGGTTCGAGTCCTAGATATGACCTATCTTTTTATGATTTTTCAGTTTCCGATTTTCGATTGCGTTACGCTAATATTGTCTCCATTAATTTTATATTACAATTTGAGGTTTTACTCAAATTAAAAATTAAAATGAATAGTTATTCTTATTTTTGAACATTAAAATAATATATTTCAAGTAATGCAAAATAAACTGTTATGATTTATGTATGTAATGACATATTGTTATGTGCGTGTGTTATATTTTAAAGGGAAAAGTAACGTTGAGCCTTGGTCGGGCTCGGGTGTATTCTGCCAGTCAACTTTGATTTCTTCTCAGGAAATCTTGGACGCCAAACCCAGTCTAATGTCTGGGTATGTCAACTAGCGGAGATCACGGTACTCAATTCTCAGAGTGTGGGTCATGGTTTTATAACATTCCTGAAAAGGCTGCACAAGGAATTCTACATAATAAAACACAGAGTAGAGTTGACAATCGGTACACTGTATTGAAATTATAAAATATAATAAAACAAATTGGATGGACTCACCCCGGGACCAATGTCGTAATCTATGCTATTCCTAGCTACACTAATTAAGTTTTACTGCCGCCGTTCCCCCGATGTCGCGTGAACCAACACCACCTCCTGGTGGCAAGGGAGGTCCCAACCTCTGCGGCCCAGCATGTGCCTGCGACCTTCACGGCGGTCGCCCGGAAGGGATGATGGACCTGGACCCTCAGAGAAAGGGAGGAGTACCCAAACACTCCTCCAAATTGTATAGGAAGGCTCGTCAGCAATCGAGGCGGTGTATCGTTCAACCCTGCGGTAATCTCGGGTTTGTTCCATAAATAAACCCCCGGTGGGAATTCGATGTTTGCCCTGCATTCAACGACAGGCGCGGCGGGTAATTATTTACACCGATCTCTCGGATAAAGAGGTACTTTAAACATAACAATCGAACACCGCCATTAACTCGTGTTCACTTTTGGGGACCCGCGCGAAAACTCACATTTTACGTGAATAATCTTCGAAATTAATATTTTTTCTTTTTTAAAAAAAACACAACGTGTTTCCTTCCCCCGGATGCAGATGCCCAAAACTTGGATTTCAATCACATCGTATTTAAAACTTAATAATTAAGTGACCGTTGTTTTCACGGCGTACCGCACATTCCGCCGTCAAAACCAGAGTACGGAAACGGAAAAAAACAAACGCCGCCTACCGACGCGTTGAACGAAACTCCCCCAGCTTTGCCAACCTAACCAATAAAAATGCATTTAAAAAATAGTACCTAACTTACGATTAATACAATCGCTTCATAACATTACCCCCCTTCCCACAAAAATGTTTGCCCTCAAACAAAACTACCAAAAATCTAAACATGCCCTGAACTATCTACGTTGGTCCCAAGGAGTACCTGGTAATAAAATAAAAAGAAACAAACAGTAAATGTGAAATGCAAAATACAATTATCAGAAATGAAAAAGAAAAGAAAAATCCTTAAATAATACTCTTTTGACGAATGAGTGCATCGTAACCCCAATCGCGCCTATCCTGTGTGCAGGCCGGATAGTAGGTTTACGATGCAACCATTCTCGAACTTAAAAACTAGTAAACCAATATAACCTAAGAACAACTTCTTGTAAGATGATACGTGAATGGACAACAAGCACCCTCAGCACTGGGAAAAAAAAAAATCTGGGTGGTTGTAATATTCACTCTTACCGAGCACTACCATTGACGTATCATCTGGAACAGAACACATAAACTAACTTAAAAGATAAGTCTTAAAATTAAAAAAACATACATTTTTATGATTAAATCACTCCTCCAAATACGTCAAGTTAAATTCTATGCATTAGGCATCACTGTTCCAAACACTATCACTGAATTTATATAGCCTCTCTTAGGCCGAAAATATTTGATGGGTTTACCATCTACACTTCACTGAATTTATATCTTTTAGGATAAAAACTAACCCTCTTTTGGAAGAGTATTCCTAACTAACCTCCTATTCTGGTCCTTGGGTGAATAATATTTAACCAACAACAATTAGACATTGTAAAGGTAATTTTAATAGTGTACAACCACCGCATCAGATGGTGCCAAATTATTTTTAATAGTATACAACCAACGCATCGGGTGGTGCCAAATAATTTTTAATAGTATACAACCAACGCATCGGGTGGTGCCAAATAATTTTTAATAGTATACAACCAACTGTTTTAGAAGGTGTCATTTGTTAATAAGATGTGCAGCTATAATTTAGTGCAAGTATACATCCAACTCTATAGAAGGCGTAATCGGTAAGTAAAGAACAAATTTTATGGTTTTCACTGTAAACCGTTGTTCAACCATATAGTACATAATAACAATGTTATAAGTCTCTCAGGACAATAATAACAGAATACATCCAAAATCTTATACAAATATAATTGATTCTACTTCCTATGTTGGCTTAAAATGTGGAAGGATATGTGATACCATATCGTCCCACATTATAAAATCTCAAAAAAAAAAATCTTATAAACCAGGTGGGCATTACAAAACATTTTCTGTAACTAATAAAAACAAAATTAAAACGCTTTTGCAAAAGCTGAGGCTTAGCTGACGCAGCCTATGTTTATAGAGTAAAACAATATTTTGACTATTTACCAATAAAACAGAAGAAGAGCGAGAAAAAAAAATACTTTGAATTTTAGCAATTACTTGCGTAACCTGACAAAATAAGGTCTAATAGTGTCAATGCACTGACGGTGAATAACAATAATTCTTCATTTAAAATCACTTAGAAAACAAAGAGATACAATCCCTGCGTCTCTGTGTTTTCTATGTAATCTGGAACAACAAATAATGACATTATCAAAAGCATGAACATAACTCAAAAAAAAAAAGGTATGCCTGAAACTCGCAGAGATAGTGTGCGGATATGCCCGCGTATTTCAGGATACAAGACTTACAACTAATAATCCTAACTTAATCATCTGTTCAGCCGATATCCGAATTTGCGTCTGTTTTAGCGTTAATACTATGACAATTTATACATACACTTGCAGATATATAGTTTTAAATACATTCTCAACTCGAGCATTAGCACCAGAGTTGAGGATTTTATTGTAAGAAACAAACCAGCATCATCATTACCAATGTCAAACTTACAAAACACCCCCCGTGAAGTAATTACCCCATATCCGTAGAAATGAGCCTATGACAGGACTAATGACTGTCTGAACGCATGGAATCTCCATCTCGGTTGATCAGGCCGGATGAAGTTCTGTGCATTGTAAAAAAAATAAGAGAAAAAGAATAGTATAAAATTCCTCAAATCCAACAGTCCCCGAGAAAGATGGCCAGACTTTCTAAGGTACTGAAGAGGAGGGACTACATAGGTATGTTGTCCAATTTGACGATATCCTTTACATGAAAGTCGCCAGACACTTTACCATTCAAGTCTGCCAAGGTATACACTAAGTCCGATTTTTTTTTTATTATTACATTTTGCACGAATCGTGGGGACAATTTTTGAGAAAAGTAATTTAACGCGTTAGACTGAACAAAGTTTCGTCTCCACACGACGTCACCAACTTGATAAGTGACGTTTTTCCTACGCAAATTGTAGTGGTTAGCCCCCTTTTTGTATGCCTTGAGTAGAGCATCTGAAACTTGTTCATACACGTTTGCCAAACCTTGCAGCTTTTGTGCATATGTGGAAGGCGAAGCTTCCTTTTGCGCGTCGCTATCCCTATCATGAATAGGGTTACGGTGCAAATCCCCATCAAGTATCTGCTCACGGCCGTGCATTAGGAAATACGGTGTGAAGTTTGTCGCGCAATTGACAGTGTTATTCATCGCGGACTGAACCTGGGGCAAAAATTTTGACCGGTTACGATGGTCTGATTCGACCAAAATTGATAAAGCAGTACCTAATGTCTGGTTATACCTCTCAACCACGTTGTTCTGTGGGGTATACAGAGAGTTGTAAAACGGAGGTGGTATATTGTAACTTTGTAGTAGTTCTTTAAACTCCCGTGAGATGAACTGGCGACCGTTATCGCACACTATCGTACGAGGCACCCCGTGAACCAGGAAAACGTTCTCTTCCAAATTTTTAACTATGCTTTTCGCGGAGCCGTTGCGCAGCGGAAATAACCAAGTGAATTTGGAAAAAACGTCAACGCATGTCAATATTACCGTAAAGCCGGAGTAACTCCGAGGTAAAGGACCTACTAAATCTAAAGACAGCATTTGCATAGGTCTAGTGACACGTTTAGGGTTTGAGGATATTCCATTAGGAGGTGCCGTGCTTATCTTATGGGCTTTACAAGTTTGGCAACGATTTACAAATTCCTTGACATCTTTATACATGTTCGGCCAGTAATACCTAGGTTGAAGCTTTTTATAGGTTTTGGAGACCCCTGGGTGACAGGCGCGCGCGGAGTCATGGGAGTCTGAAATAATATTTTTCCTATCCTCTTGAGGAATTACCCGTTTCCATGCGGTGTCCTCGCATAAGTCCAACTGGGTTTTTGTGTGACGATACAACTCGTTGTCTTTAATTTGGAAGTTCTGAAATCGTTGAGGGAATTCCTGACAACCTTTCCAAGCATTTAGATACCATTTATCAGTGGTATCACTAAGGTTAGATCCCGATATAAGAGCTACATCCATACGCGAAAGGACGTCCGGTACAATATGTTGAGTTCCCTTACGGTGAACAACATCAAAGGAAAATTGCGATAACCGTGAGCTCCATCGTGCAAGACGGCCACTAGGATTAGATAACGAACCTAACCACTTTAAACTTGAATGATCAGTAACAACTGTGAAATGCGCTCCTTCAATGTAAGGTCTAAAGTGCGTTACTGAATCCAATACTGCTAATAGTTCACGCTCTGTAATTCCGTAGTTGCGTTCGTGAGTATTTAAACACCTTGAATAATATGCAATCGGGTGCTCCAGCCCATCAATGGTCTGAATTAAAACTCCGCCAATTCCACCGGAGCTGGCGTCGCAGTGTATCGCGAAAGGTTTTGAGAAATCCGGGCAACTTAAAACCGGAGCTGATGTCAATGCTTTTTTCAACACGTTAAAAGCCGTCTCGGCCTCTGGAGACCAAGCAAAGTTGCTGATTCCTTTTTTCGAACCAGTGAGTCTTGTAAGAGGGGCGGCAATGCTCGAGAAACCCTTTATGAATCTTCTGAAGTAACCACGTAATCCAATGAAGGCTCGGATTTGCTTTGCGTTCTTGGGTACCGGGAAGTTTTTTATACTGTCTATCTTTATGGGGTCTGTACGAAGACCTTGCGAGTCAACCATGTACCCGAGGTATTTGAGCTCGGCTTTGCAGAACTCCGATTTTTTCAGATTTATGGTTAGACCTGCGTCTCGTAGTCGTTCATAGACACGGTTCAATAAACAAAGATGTGATTCTAAGTCTTCTGATACCAAGATCAGGTCGTCTAAATAACAGAAGGCATTGTCGTCAAATTCTGGACCGAACAAAGCGTCGGCCAGTCTTTGCATCTCACTTGGTGCGTTTTTAAGTCCGAAGGGCATCCGGGTGAATTCAAACAATCCACGACCGGGTACAACGAACGCTGTCTTCTGACAGGAGTCCTTATCTAATGCAATTTGCCAAAAGGCTTTAGATAAGTCTATAGACGAGATGTATCGGGCACCGCCTAGCTTGTCTAGGATCCTTGTTATGTATGGTAATGGATAGGAATCGCGTGTTGTAACATTGTTAATTTTCCTGGAGTCCAGACAAAAACGACCCGTTCCGTCTTTTTTTTGTACTATGAGCACTGGACTCGACCATGGAGATCGCGAAGGACGGATGACTCCAAGTTTTAACATCTCATCTACTTCTGCGTCAAGTTGACGTTGTCTTGCCGGAGACAGTGGGAAATAACGTTGTTTAATAGGCGGACCTGTTGTATGTATTTTGTGTTGGACTAGATGAGTCAACCCTAATCCCTTCTTTTCGTAAGAAATGGATTCGAATTTTTTGACAATGTCCGAAAGGGCTTTGTTTTCCGAATTTGTTAGAGAAGAGGCAGGCCGAATTGCTCTCACCTCATTGATTTGACCTTTTTGTTGAGGTACGCGAACTTTTGAGAACAGTTCCGGCGCGATCCGAAACTGTTTCCAGAAGTTCACCCCCAATACGAAATTAGGTGTTAACGTTGGAATGACGTAAAAGATAACTTCTCTTGTGGTTGAATTGTACGTCACCGGCAAAGTTAAATACCCTAAAACAGGCTGGCTGGTACCGTCTGCTGTCGTAACGCTAAAATCTGTTTTTACTAATTCTACTCCTATCTCTAAAAAAATCTTATAACTATCCCCCCCTAAACAAGACAAGGAAGCACCACTGTCTAGCAGTGCTTTAAAATTATTATTTAGAATAAAAATGTCGGCATAAGGACGCTCATCCTCTGTACTAACCTTCTCCTGTGGCAGTGCGTCCACCGCTTGAGGAGACGGGCTAGAAAGGAATTGTTGCACTAGGCGGAGCCAACGCTTCCACTCCCTCTTTCTTTGTGCACAAGAAGGGGCGCGGTAAGATTGACTCGTTTCTAGTTTTTTGGATCATTGGTATGTTTCTTATTGTTAATACTACTAACATGCGGTTTCCTATTGTCGCTATCTTTTTTCCAACAATTTGTTAATGAATGACCTTTGATCTTGCAATAAGTACAAACAAGAGATTTATTTTGTTGATTTGTTATATCCTGTTTAGCAAAATTATTCGTATTATTCCCCATAGGTCTTGAATTCCTAGAAGGGTTAAAATTATTATTATTGTTATTATTATTGAATGACCTGTAATTGTTTGTATTAGTGAAAGGCTTATTGTAACTATTGGGGAACGAGTTAAATTTTTTAAAGTTACTGGGCTTATTTTGAGTGTCAACTAATTTTGGAATTGCTGTGGATGTTGAGGCTTCAGTGTACGACTCGAGTTTAGCAGCGCACCTCGTAAGTTCCTCAAACAAACAAAAGTCTCTGGATGACAGCAAATTAGCATACATAGGCAACAATGCTTTCATGGCTACCCGCAAAAGTTTAACCTCAGGAATTTTGCAATCCAATTTATTGTTAAGCGCTTTAAGTCTCAAAGTGAATTCCAAAACTGACATTCCCTTTGGCTGTTTATAATTTAGAATCTCATTTTCCAGATCTAATTGTCTATCCTGTCCCTCGAATTGTTTTATTAATAAGCTGGATAAGTCATCCCATTCTAAGTCTGGACTATAAATTGACCTATACCATAGAAGTGCTAACCCGTCTAAAATTTCACTGAAAGATTTAACTAAGTCTTTGTGTGAAATGTTGCGTGTCCATGAAGATAATGTTGGTAGTTTTTGGTCGAAAAATGATACATTTAACCCGGCGATACTCGCTACCGGGTAAAAAATACCACGGAGTATAAAAAATTGGTTGTATTTTTTTTTCTACGCGTTCTGGCAACCCAAAATTCTAAGTACCTTCAAACCGATAGTTCACATACCCTCACCCGGCGGGGCGGTCAGTTCGCGCACGGCGCTTATTAATGACAGACGTGTAAAGTGAGTATGGGTAAAAAATACCCGGTAGCAACGATCCTATAAAGTATAAAGGTATCATTATTTTTTAGTATTTTAGGAGTGTACCTAGTTTATTTTCGATACCGATCTCAATTTTGCCAAATTTGTAAGAAAAAAAAATATTATGTTGATTTTCGTAAGATTACTGAGAAAAACATAATTTTTTGGTTATTTTTTAGGATAAACTCTAATACAAATAAATAAACATTGAAACTTGCATTTGTAGTTTTATTTATACACAATAGTACCAATAACACAAATACATTGTCAAAAATTGAAACTCAAGCGTCTTTTTGAAAATAACGGCAATTAAACTCTGTGGTATTTATTACCCGGTAGCGAGTGTTCATGTTCGTAAATACCTATCGAGTACCGCCGGGTTAAATATGACCAATTCGGATAGGGACACATTAGCTCAGTTATTCCCGGCTAGTCATAGGCGAGTCCTGGGTTCGAGTCCTAGATATGACCTATCTTTTTATGATTTTTCAGTTTCCGATTTTCGATTGCGTTACGCTAATATTGTCTCCATTAATTTTATATTACAATTTGAGGTTTTACTCAAATTAAAAATTAAAATGAATAGTTATTCTTATTTTTGAACATTAAAATAATATATTTCAAGTAATGCAAAATAAACTGTTATGATTTATGTATGTAATGACATATTGTTATGTGCGTGTGTTATATTTTAAAGGGAAAAGTAACGTTGAGCCTTGGTCGGGCTCGGGTGTATTCTGCCAGTCAACTTTGATTTCTTCTCAGGAAATCTTGGACGCCAAACCCAGTCTAATGTCTGGGTATGTCAACTAGCGGAGATCACGGTACTCAATTCTCAGAGTGTGGGTCATGGTTTTATAACATTCCTGAAAAGGCTGCACAAGGAATTCTACATAATAAAACACAGAGTAGAGTTGACAATCGGTACAATGTATTGAAATTATAAAATATAATAAAACAAATTGGATGGACTCACCCCGGGACCAATGTCGTAATCTATGCTATTCCTAGCTACACTAATTAAGTTTTACTGCCGCCGTTCCCCCGATGTCGCGTGAACCAACACCACCTCCTGGTGGCAAGGGAGGTCCCAACCTCTGCGGCCCAGCATGTGCCTGCGACCTTCACGGCGGTCGCCCGGAAGGGATGATGGACCTGGACCCTCAGAGAAAGGGAGGAGTACCCAAACACTCCTCCAAATTGTATAGGAAGGCTCGTCAGCAATCGAGGCGGTGTATCGTTCAACCCTGCGGTAATCTCGGGTTTGTTCCATAAATAAACCCCCGGTGGGAATTCGATGTTTGCCCTGCATTCAACGACAGGCGCGGCGGGTAATTATTTACACCGATCTCTCGGATAAAGAGGTACTTTAAACATAACAATCGAACACCGCCATTAACTCGTGTTCACTTTTGGGGACCCGCGCGAAAACTCACATTTTACGTGAATAATCTTCGAAATTAATATTTTTTCTTTTTTAAAAAAAACACAACGTGTTTCCTTCCCCCGGATGCAGATGCCCAAAACTTGGATTTCAATCACATCGTATTTAAAACTTAATAATTAAGTGACCGTTGTTTTCACGGCGTACCGCACATTCCGCCGTCAAAACCAGAGTACGGAAACGGAAAAAAACAAACGCCGCCTACCGACGCGTTGAACGAAACTCCCCCAGCTTTGCCAACCTAACCAATAAAAATGCATTTAAAAAATAGTACCTAACTTACGATTAATACAATCGCTTCATAACAAAACGTATCATTCCTTTTGGGGTAAGAACAACCTCAGGGCCGGACCTAGGAGGGGGCAAACCGGGGCGCCTGCCCCGGGCGGCAGTTTTTAAATTCTTATATTTCGGTGGGAATTAGATGAAAATTAAAGTGAAAGATTCCATTAAGTACATTAAGACATGAAATTTTATAATATCTTACGTTTATTATTATTATTAAGAGTTGACATTAAATATTGAATACAAGAAGGGAGGAGGTAGCAACCCAGTACTTAAAATCCACAAGGAATGCTTTTTTAACTTGCTAAACAAAAAGGCATAACAAATAATTTCATAATTTTTAATCGATTTATTGTTTCCGTGACAGTTGAGCCTCTCCCACTCTACGTTGAATGATTTGTGACGTGGTCACAGAGTGAGCCCTTGGCATGGCTGGACGTAGCCACGGGTCTCCCAAAATACGCGAATTCAACGTATTAGATCACTCAACAAGCTGGCAACCGCGACGAAGTTATCCCTACATTTGGCACCTCCGTGGATTTGGACCTCCAGCCTTTTGCAGTTCTTGTGTGCCTCTCCCGGTCTGGCACAAAAACTCGCAAATGATTTTGATCTTTCGACGAAAGAAAACTGCCACTTAAGACATCTGTATATATATATATTTTTATGAAAAGAGTAGTTACGTTTTACGAAAACACACACTTATATATAAATACAATTTTGCAGCTACGGTTTCCGTGAAATATATATTTGTTTACATTATCATAAATAGTTTAATCGTCATACAATTCTAGAAATTATTGTTAAATTGTTTGGAAATGGAAATTTATTGATAAATAAAGTAGGCTTACCCTTCGTAACGAGCAGTTCATTATACTTGTACCACTGGTATCCAATTTATAAGGTTGGCCTTCACGTTACTTAACAAATAATTCAAATATTCTGCAGAAAGAAACCCAAGAGAGTAGGTCTCTCTTTCTTAAATTGATCGCGTCTTAGATGAATTAATTAAGTCTATGGATCGCGTAAACGATTTCTTTCATTTCTAAGAGCTACGTTAGTTCATTTCCTTTCATTAAGAAGCCGGACATTTAATTTAATGAAAATTATTTAAAATGTTTTGTATATTGACGAGTAGGGAGCAGGTCCCGGGTTCGAGTTATTTTGCAGGTTCCGGTTCCGAGGTCCGGCGCCGGTCGAACCCGTGGTTCCGAGTAGCTGCAATATCACCCAGTACCCAGTCCGCAAGCAAAAACTCGGACCCGGAACCTTCTCCTAGAACTTTTAAAGGGAAGTACGCCTCGGAGACCTCCGGCAAAATGCAGAACGTACCCATGTCTACGGTACACAACGCAGGTAGGTAAATAATAAGTTGTGTAGGTAGAGGACCCAAAAATCTTTCTAAAAAATTTTCCAACCCCCTCCCTTTCTCCAATCGATTTTAGATTTTTTAGAGCTGTATTCCATAAGCTGGTAAACCAAATGGAGCTGATTTCCATAAGATTATTTCCTGTTGACTGGCATCGATGTTTTACCTTTTATTTTATTTGGAATTAGATGTTTGTTAAATAATTCACTTAAATTATTCCCATCATCAATAGAAAGGTTTTCTCAGTGTAGGTGCTTGCAGACACATCAGCATGATATAGAGAAGTATTAAAAAAAAAAACAGAAAACATATTTTTTTGCAGTTTACCTATGAATATGCTAAGTTATTTAAAATGACTCTCATTAAATATAAAACATATACATTTTCCTTACACTCGGATTTGAAAATAGAGGTCTATCCTAACATCTTCATTATAAATGATTTATTCATAGAAAGCATAAAAATACTCCCAGCGTACGCATAATTCACAATATGTTTTAATTTACATTAAGATTGACTGGCTCCATTCAGATACATCAGCCCAACGTAACTGTTATACTAATCAAAAAGCTATAGGACGTGTTTAATAGAAAAGAAACTGTTTACAAACAGTCATAATGGCGTTTAGAATGTTATGCTTGGTTGGTACCTGAGCCCTCCCTGGTGCCATAAAAACTAATGTTCAATTTATGATGCCAGCCAACCTGTCAAAGGGATTTTTTTCTCTATTGATTCGCCAAGTGAAAGCATGTATAAAATGACAAAGGATGATTATTCGAAGTGTGCGCTGTACCGATTAGAAAGATTTACATAACACCTTTTAACTCATAGGTCCCAGACAGGTCGATGAAATTGGTAATTCTATCAAGGAAGAATTAAGACATTAGAAAATGTACGATCAATTTCAGTTGATTTGGATGAGCTTTCTATGGGTTAATGAATAAGGTGAGAACCCTCATTTAAAAATAATATTGCTTTATTTATTTATTTGTATATATTACAGTTACCTAATTATTTACATTTTTACATAATATATTTTGAAAACATTTTTACATTTACATTTTATTATGTTGGATGTAAGGTAGGTTTGGGAGGGTGAAACTGTTTGTTAGTAATATTGTATGTTTCGTGAACAACTCACTAGGAGAACCTGTGCCGAGGTGTTTACGTGTTTATTATTAAGTATTTATGTGTTGTAGTGGCAAGTATTTATATGTTGTAGTGGAAAGTATTTATGTGTTGTAGTAGAAAGATAGTTTTTTTTTCCTTTTTTTTAGCCCTTTGATCCAAACGTGTAGACTAAATATAGAGTTCGCTGTAGACATTTTCTTCGTTAATTTAAACATTTTATAACATTTAAACATTTCGTTAAGAAAAAATGTCCTGCTGTTGCTCAAAAATATGTAACAATTTCTGGACTAAATTATTGTATTATGTAAAAATACAAATATTATTTTTTTATACATTTGATTTATGCACATATATATTGTGTTATAATTTTTAATTTTAATTTATAAAACTTTTTTTTTTCTTCCCTTTCCACACGAGTAATTGCACTCTCGTAAATGTCATATATTGTATACATATATATGTGTTTTAAAGTTTCTGATAAATGTTGCATGTTTAATTACTCATGATTATGTTACAAGTGTATGTATATAAAAACTAATACATTTTTTTAAAATGTATTATTTGTTTCTCTTGTGCCTCTTGTGTCTTATGTGCCTCTTTCTCTTGTTTCTCTTATGTCTCTTGTGTCTCTTGTGTCTCTTGTGTCTCTTGTGTCTCTTGTGTCTCTTGTGTCTCTTGTGTCTCTTGTGTCTCTTGTGTCTCTTGTGTCTCTTGTGTCTCTTGTGTCTCTTGTGTATCTTGTGTCTCTTGTGTCTCTTGTGTCTCTTGTTTCTCTTGTGTCTCTTGTGTCTCTTGTATATCTTATTTTTCTTGTGTCTCTTATGTCTCTTGTGTCTCTTGTGCCTCTTGTGTCTCTTGTGTCTCTGTCTATTTCTTGTGTTTCTTGAGTCTCTTTGCACTCATTATGGGTCATTTGAGTTTTTAAAAATGTATGTACCTCCTAGTGACCTATTATATATCCTTCCACAGAGTAGGTATTTGTAATTTAATATAACTTTTATAATAGGTTAAAGTTATAACGGTTTGGTTTTTAATTTCCGGATTTTTCTCAGGTAAATTTTTAATTTTATGTTATTTATTAGGGAAAATCAACAGATTTTTAACATTTATGAAAATAACTTTAATAATACACATAAAATCGTATAATAGATTTTCACACAAATAAAATTACATTAAAAAACTAAGGGTCAGTAAATGAGAGCATCATTAAGAATCCAGTACAAATAAAAAATAAATGATACATGCAATATGGTTATCTTAACTTTTTTAATCTTCCAATGTTACAGATATAATTCGCCCATAATTTTTTGGCCCATTTAAGAAGTAACACAATAGTTTATTAGAGAATAAAATCGATCACTTTATTTATAGACACACAATCTATATGTTTCGTGAACAATGTTCACATTTACTCCTAATGTTAAGTAGGTATTAGAGAATAAAATAAATAGAAGAAGTTTTATTCAAAAAAGTAACATAATACTTTCTCATGTCGAAGAAACAGTAAAGAAGGGGTCACGCTAAAAACGCTAAAATTAAAATAGGACGTTAGTATCTACCGACCAAACCAACACTGAACATGTTGTAGACAATATTTTGGATTTTGAATGAACCGGTTAAAAAAATGTACAAAAAGTTTCAGTATTTAGCGCAGATTTAACATAACCTACCCAGATATATTAGCATTCCAAATTAATTTATTAGCAACTTCATAAAACCGATTGTATTTGATTTTGTCGCGTGTTACCCTTGACAGACAGAATAACAATCGAAACCACACTATTTAATCACTTGGTACGAGCGCATTGGTGCAAATAATTGCACTGTCTCTCGATGTTGACTGCAGATTCCTCTGCGTGACATCTTGATGACCATGCCATTACTCTCAGGAGGCTGAGAGTTACAATGAAGGCTGATCCACTTTCTTGTACCTGCTCGCCATAGAATATATCACATTATACACTACATACAGCCTGTCAACAAAAAACATGGGGACGAACACTGTTACGAAAACTTGCGACTTCTCGGGGCTAAAATGGAATTGAGAATCTCATTGCAAAATTTATTGTATTTGTTGGATTAAGTGAATTAGCAAACATTGGGATTCAACATAAAACACAAACAAAGAATCGCAATTTCACAAACCACCAATCGAATAAAACCTATATTAATTAATATTAATCCGACTTTCCGTATAAAACAATGATGGATCATGCACACAATACGCGTTTCATACAAAATAAAGGAATGAAAGTACCTGTGTTTCAAAAACAACATGATCAAAGAACCCTTTAATATATTACACTTACACCATTAATGTTTAACAAATTACCATGCGAATTTAAAGGAAATTGCTCTATAACGAAATTCTCACTAATGTTAAAATCTTGGCTATTAGGGAATAACCTTATGTATTAAGATTATATTTTGCTCACTCTCACCATGTACTAATTTGCAATTATCTTATTAATTACTAAGGTATGGCTGTTATTACGTTGCTAATGTATTATATACTCAACTGTCTAATGATATTTAAGAAAAAAATTCTTAATCCACAAGTTTTCATCATAAAAACTGCCTCTGTATTATTATCAACAATGCGTATATATATAGTTAATATGTTGTTATATGTGTATGTTGTTGCCACGCTCATACGTTTAGGATTATTTCATGTAAAGTTTAAACTAATCTCCTGCTGACAACCTACTTTCAGTAGCTTAGCGGGTATACATTCCCATTTTATGTAACTTTTATACAATAATAAAAAATAAAAATCGCGACAGAAGGCTAAATTGCATGTTACATATTCGCCATTGGTGATAATCATTCAATTATATTTAGGTCGAATTTGAAGGAAAATTTGATGGATATGGTAAGAAGTATCTGGCTATTTAGATCTGGTCTCTAAACAATATTTGAAGTTACTTTTTTTAGACACTTGTAATTTTTCGATTTCGATTTTAAGTAATGAAACAAAATCAAAAACCAAATGTGAGTTTTCTAATGTAACGTTTTTAAACATTATAATTTGTATTCTATTTTTTATTTTAACTTTCTGTGTAAAACCTCAAATTGTAATATTTAAATAAATGAAGAAATATAAACGAAACTCAATCGAAAATCTGG
Source organism: Limnephilus rhombicus (assembly GCA_929108145.2). Lineage (NCBI taxonomy): Eukaryota > Metazoa > Arthropoda > Insecta > Trichoptera > Limnephilidae > Limnephilus > Limnephilus rhombicus. The sequence continues at coordinate 46,186,956 of OV815283.1, forward strand.
AAACAGAAAAATCAGAAAAACATATTGACACCTCTGGGACTCGAACCCAGCAAGAGGTCCTGGGTTCGAGTCCCAGAGGTGTCAATATGTTTTTCTGATTTTTCTGTTTCCAGATTTTCGATTGAGTTTCGTTTATATTGTCTTCATTTATTTAAAAATTATAATTTGTTATTGCGGTTGTTGCCGTTAAATGGAAAAAAATCCGATTAGACATGAATGAATTGTAATAAATTACAAACAAGAGGGGTACTTATGTATTTTTACAACCAATAATTATTGATTCTCCAAACACACCAAGCTGCTTTTATTTTTATAAAGTGGTTAAAAATGAATTTTCTATAAATTTTGAATAATAAATTAATGATTTCAAATATCTGTACCCTAAAGCAGGGGTGCTCAAACTTGAACTGCTGGCGATCTACCTCAATATTATTAGACTCCGATGGATCGACTCCGACAGGCTGTAGCTGTAGCGCCGGAGGGGTGGGGGGGGGGGGTAGTAATCCTTTTTTATTGCGACCTTATTTTATGCCGATTTTTATACCACACGTGACAAGTATTCTTCTAATAAATTAAAACCACACTCATAACATAAAAATGGTTTTTCTTTGATTCTGGCAGTACATATGTAAATAGTCTGCAACTTGAATTTTGTAACTGCACTTCGAATAAGCGAATGTTTTTCTTTCGATATGTGTCAGCAGATGAAACCACAACTAGAATTTTACGTTCTGGACACAAAACTGGTTTAAATTAAATCTGTATGCGGTAAATTAAAACAACACTGAGAACATAAAAATGGTTTTCCTTTGATTCTGGCGGCATATACATGGTCTGCAACTTGAATTTTATGATTGCACTTCGTAAGAGAATGTTTGCCTTCGAAATATTAAAACAGAAATTGTACTTTATGAACTGGATTAAAATAAATCTGTGTGCGGCGAATTACAACTACACTCAGATGAAAATGATTTTTCTTAGTCTGGCAGTAATAAATAGTCTGCAACTAGGATTTTATAACAGCACTTTGAATAAGAGAAAGTTTTCTTTTAAAATGTGTTAGCAGATGAATCCACAACTCGAATCTTACATTGTGAATACATAACTGGTTTAAATTAAATCTGTACGCGGCGAATTAAAACTACACTCAGAACATGAAAATGTTTTTTTTTTATTCTGGCAGCACATGCATAGTCTGCAACAAAAATTTTATAACTGCACTTCGAATAAGATAATGTTTTCCTTTGAAATATGTCTGATACAAACATAGATCTATATATACATCGGCAATTTTTTCTCCAGATCGACTCAAAAAACATTCGCGATCGACCATTTGAGCACCCCTGCCCTAAAGGATTAACCACGTAAGTCCATAGCAAAGTCCGTAGCTATGTGTGATCTATCATTTAAGGTACAGATATTATTAGTACTTGCGTGTAATAACTATTTTTATTTATTTAATTTATTTATTTTTATTTATTTAGCACAAGCTTATACATTTATATACATAATTTATTAAAAAAAATTGACTGCCCAACTAGGAGTATTCCCGTTTTAGGACAGACAAAATATTATGGGTATGAACATGTGGAACATGATTTGTACAAAAATGGATGAAATAAAAAGAAGAGAAAGAATATTAAATAAAATTTTAAAGTTTTAAACATAGTAGCTGTTATTTGTTTAGCATTTAAAAAAAACTTTAGTTGTTATGCATTGTACTTTGATGAAGTCATTTGAGAAGTCGAAATAGAAAACTTGTCTCCACTAAGAAGAATCATGTTTGATAGTACCTAGGCTGACATGCTCATACTGAGATGGCTCGTAGCTCTAAACTGAGAATAGTGTTTTTATGCACTGCAAGGAATTTTAAAGATGCCCGGAATCTCGTAATTTTATTCAATTCCTTAGTAAGGAGTAGCCTTGAAAGTGGATCGGTAATTTGGAATCCACTCCAGATAAAGTGTTTCCTCGTGTTAGCGAGAGTTCATCCTAGTGACTCTATTTTGGGTATGCTCGGAATGAACCATCTACAGGTCAGAAGTGATGTACACATTGCTACACATTTCTTCAGACTGATTCATGGATGGTTTTAAACTCGGCTATCTTATCTCTATCTAGAATTTATTTCTATGCCACCAATGGTTATCTCCATCACCGACAACATAAACTGTTATGTCTCCCAGTCTGTAGGACTATCTTGCCATGCCGGTGTGGAGAGCAATCTTGCTGTCGATTCACTCAATTCGGATATTGAAATATTTAGCATCAATGAAGCTGGATTTACAAGGCGACCTTTAATACACTTCTAGTATAGTCGATGCTAGCTATTTACATTAATGTATTTGTTTAAAAATACATCAAAATTTACTATTTTGTAATGTTTTAAAAACAGTAAACTAAATTGAATTGATTTAATGACGACATAACTATCCAAGCTGTTATCTATTGATCTCCACCGACGAGATGCTCGTCAGGTGCCACTGGCCGACAGATTCGCCAAAACAAGTATGACAGCTTTAATCCAATTTTATTGAGGTCATTTGCCATAAATATATACACAAAAAACGTACCTGTGTCTTCCGCGATATTTGTAAAAAAGAACTGGCTAATCTATAGGATGGAATTAAAGCCAATATTGTTCGACTGGCTCTTTTTTAATTATCTGGTTATGTGTGTGTGTGACAAAAACCAGATTCCTTTAAAGTAACAAATATTTGATTCAGCGCCTATCAAAAATCTTGAACTAATTTGTAAAGGAAATCGATGTAACCGTTAATAAGATTAGGAAATTACTTATCGCCCAAATTATGGTTTTAAAATTGGTTAGATAAGTGATTTGTTATTTAATTTTAATCTGTGTGAATTCGGTGATGCCCCAGGAAATCAAGACTAGAAATAAGAGAAGTGTGAGTATTCTTTTAATGCCTATTTAAATACAAAGTATAGTAGCTTATTCACATCCTTCTCACTAGCGGTTCCTGTTCCCTGGCGGCCTGTTGGTGGTTGTGTTATATATGAAATTCCTCTTCTTCACGTCTTAATTTTTTTTTTAATTTTATTAATTGCATTGTTAATTAGATAAGTTGAGATTTTTTCGACTACCATGATAGGCACTTGCCCGTGTTGTGGTGGTCGGTTATGATTGTAGATTTCGTCACCTTCGTGTTTGTTGATTTTCTCATCTTCATGTTTGTGATTTCCACGTCATCTTGTTTGTTGACGGCAGTTTGTGTTAGCGTTGGTTCATTATGTTTATGATTTCCTTATCTTTATGTATTATTTAGCCATATTTTGATGTTGTTTTTAAATTTATTTATCGGCATTATGTAATTTGTATCATGGAATCTATGATTTTTCTAAAAGATATATTTAATTTTGAGATATTCAAATTTGAGGTGGGTATTCATTCTTTTTATGATTCTGAAAACATTTTATGTTTTGAAAAAAATATTTTGTTGTTGAACTTACGGATAGGTATTTTCAGGTATAGGTATATTAATTATTATTTTCTATATTCAACATGTGGGTGTTTGAATCAGATCACCATACAATTAATAGTAGACTTAATACAAATAATTTTTATCCACTTTATTGTGTATGTTTAAAAATGTGAGATTTGTATGAAACTGTGAGGACAGTTTTTGGCGACGTTCATCCTATTTTTTTGTTGTTGTTTAAGAGCGTTTAAACAGCCAGTGGACGAAAATCCACATTTCGTCGAAAGTTGTTCTTACGATCGTGCAGGGCGGTTACAATGAGAAAGATTAATTATTCTCCGTACCAGCTTTTTTAAATTATAACTCAATATCGAATTTATTTCAATCCAAATAAGCTTGAATTTACACCTTCATCCAAAAATGCTGAAAGGCGTGATGATAAAACTATTAAAATAATGTACTTTTTGTAATTATTTTTTGATTATAAGTACTTATCATTTTTCAATAATGTCTAAATTTAATAAGAATGTTAAAATAATCTGAAATGTATTAGTTTGTAAGTGTGCAAATAAATACACAAATGGACCAATTTTCGTCAAGAAACACATGTACGTACATATTTTTTAATGATTTTATTGAAACTAAAATTAAAATTCTAAAACATGCGTTTGCTAGATAATGTATTGATTTATTTATTTGATTATATTATTTGAAATGGGTGTGGTGTAATACAAAATCTTTTTTGAAAATTTAACAAATCTGCCAACGACCTATGGAATAACCTTATTCTACTAAAAATTTTAAAAATTTCTGAATATTTATTACGTGCGAATGCTAGATAAAAGAACAGTCTTTCGAAATCCATTTATAATTTTTTGTGGAAAAGAGTCAATACGTCTAAAATCTGATTTGAAAATGACATATTTCTGGTTTTCTCTGGTAATGCCCTCTTAAGGCAATTCACCCTATATGTAAATATTCTTACTAGGTTAAAAATTACGACTATGTCACAGCGTTTTAATTAAATCAGCTGAAACTGTTGCAAGTGGATTTATACATTAACTTAAAAAAATCCTTTAAGGCCTGTGTCATCTTGTGGCTGCTGTGTGGAGAATCTTTTTAGGGGAATGAAGGAGGCCTCCGTAGTCCAGTGGGTAAGACTCTTGACTCACAATCCGGAGGTCGCGGGTTCGAACCCGGCATGCGCAAATAAATTTTATTTGATTAATTTGTGTTATTTCACAATTAATTCATTTAAAATAATATATAGTATATTTGCGGCATGTTCCAGAGTGGAAGATACTATCAGTATCGCCCTGGTGTAAGACCACCATTCAGAATTGAAACGTTGCTTGAAAATGGCTTTAGCCGTGTTTAGTGACCAGATCTGAATAGCCAGGTACTTCCCAACCTTTCTCTTCCCCACCTCCTTCCCCTCCCCACTACCTTCAGCCTCACAACATACCCCAATTGGGGATGCCATAGTCTCACTGGCTCCAGACGGGAACAGTTGAGATTCTTGTGCGGTATTCACTGTAAAAAAAAAAAAAAAAGGAGAAAAAATTCTGAGAAAGAAAAAGGAACGTGAGATGAGTAGAAATCTAATGGGCAGTGTATCCAGGAGTGACGGATGTATGAATCCAACCCTAGATGTGATGGAGAGGGTTCGGCTGTAGAGGTCCAGGCTAGGTCTTACTTAACCAGTGTCTCCTGATCTGGCCCGCCATGCAGCAGGTGGGTAAACGCACTCACCACCAAGACCTAGACAAATATCACCACATGAACCCTGCTAAGTCACCCTAAGAACCTTTTGGGGTGACCTACGCCATGGGTGTTGGTTATCTGTTGGACGGCGGTACTCCCACACACCTTCCAAATTGGAGCACCACATAGTATAAAACTTTAAGAAAGTTCAATGTAACAGAAGATGTCAAAATAATGCCATTTACAATGCGGTGATAAAACAGCCCATTAGCAAGAGTAACATTTAGTAAAACTCGTGCGTCAAACTCATTGTTTTATTTCTTTGTTGTAACTTTTAAAATATGTCGAACAGACCTGCTTATAAAACAAAACGCGTTGTTAATGAGTTGATTTGATTTTACTTGATTGAGCGTATGTATGACCTGGTTATGCAAATCTACTAACAGGACTATAATTTGTCAAAATTAAAAACTGGATCTGAATTAGTGTGCCGTGAATGTTGTACTTTTTGTTATATTTCCGTAATGGTGTCGTTTTCTGAAGATTTTTATTTTATTTTATTTTGATACAACATTTTACATTTCATAGTAGGTACTCGAATAATGTTGGTCTCACTGGGTAGTTTACCCGTATGCGGGCTGAATGATCATTTTACCCATCATTTTAGGCTAATTTAAATTTAATCCTGACGAAGAAAACATTGCTTTTGTTTATTTATTTATTTATTTGTTTATTTATTTGTTTATTGAGACATACACATTACATTATAATACAAGTTATAAGGTAATTAAATTAAATTATTACATGGTTATGTAGTATTAGGTAAGTCCATATAACGTCATTTGGTTGTTTCGCCCGACATGTAAGTTTTAAAACTTAATTATGCATACGTACGTGAATGCATGAGTAATAATAATAGAATGGGAAAAATGGGGGGGGGGAGATAAAGAGACAATTTAAAATCAAGAATTATGTGCTCGCTTATTGTAATTGACTAATTAAAGTTTAATGAAAATTAAGTGTAAGTAAATTTTAAAAAAAGATAAATGAAACAATGTTAGTTTGTTTGAACCACTTGTTTAAATTTTTATTTGTTTAAAGCCGACCGGTTTCGGAACGACCGTTCCTTCTTCAGGGCAACGTATACTGATTTGACAATTACAAAATAGTGGGTGGGAACAATATATTATTACTAAGGATTGTGGTAGGGGTGGAGCCGTTGGTAGGAATTAATGAAGAGTGGGTGGGTAGGGGAATATATTCATGATTGGGCTGTAAGATAATATTTTTTTTTAATGATAATAGATTCATTATTTTTAAGGGATTTCTTTTATTTCCAAGGTTTCTAAGTTATCTAAGCGTTTTCCTTTTATGGTTAATATGAAGAATATTTTTCCCCGTATTTTTCCAAAACTATGGTTATTTTCAATACAAAGTAATAAAGTTTCATTTATCTATAATGGATAACCACAAAGTTATAGCTACATTTATTTATTCCATTTTTACAATTTTACAAAGTTAGGTATAAGTACAATTATTTTTTTAATTATGTACATGTAATGCAAATATTTTTTAATGGTGGTAATAATACCTCTCTAATTGAGAATTTCTCGTGTTTAGGGAGGGAGTACTAACACAATTGATATTTTGATATATGTTTAATTGATGCTACCATGAGCGTATTTATGAAAAAATAAAATAAAAACAACATGTATGTAAAATTATATACCTGTGCACTATTTTAGGAAGAAAGTTTTTTTTTTAAATTATAAAATATAAAACCTGTGTACACATTGAAAATATAAATATAAATAATATTCAATAGTATATAATTTTAAAACAATTTATATCACGCCAAGAAAATTTAATAAGTTAGTTTTGTATGTTCAAAAGGAATCATGAAAAATGTCTAAGTCTAGTAATTTTTCGTAGTGGGTATAAGCTGTGATTGGTGAGTTACTTGCTGCATCAGTGTTGTAAGCTTTTATAAGAAAAAGGGAAGTGTGCCTGGTACGCCTCATTGGGACATTTAAATCAATGACGGATATCAATACAGGACTATCTACTTATTATTATTTTTTTTCAGTTTCTCCATAAAACAGTTATGCACCAAATTATTACGGAGAAGATTACAAAATATAAGAGAAAAAAGCCAAGGGGGCAGCTTCACTATGTTGAGACCTATGTCAAAAGATAGTTACTGAACTCTCTATAGGTAACATTGAAGATGTCAATGCTCAATGCAGAATCGTTAAGCAGTTGAATTTCTCTATTTAATGGGGCATTCTGAAAGGAAGAAGTTCTCGCTTTCGGAGCATAAAAAAGTGTGTGGGATCTCCCATGAGTATACGCGTTAGGGACATATAGGTTAATCTCCTTCAACATAGGTGGATTCAGTTCAGTACCGGAGATCAGCTTAAAAAAACGTTTCCCCAAAAATATTTTTCGGCTTCTAAGGTATTAAGATCAAGCATTCCTGTTAAGAACAACGATGATACAGGAATGGGTAGTATGTATATTCCCTCATATACAGGTAACACATAAACCTTTTTTGTACTTTTTCTATTTCTAGGATATGGTTTTGTTCAGAGGGTGCCCAAATAATGGAGCTGTATTCCAGGATGCTGCGGACAAGTGCTTCATATGTTCTTCTTATTGCAATTCCATTAATAAATGATCTCGCATTATGAAAAACAAATCCGAGCATTTTGTTGGCGCGGGAGACAATGTCTGATATGTGAGATTTGAAAGAGAGATTTGCTTCAAAAATCACGCCATGGGCCGAATCTCGTTTTTGCGTCTTAGTATAATTTTATTAATATGGATGGGAATAAAAATGTGTCTTGTGATCTTGTAAATGTGACGACACTGCATTTCTGGATGCTGAGTGGTAAGTTATTCAGTTCCGACCATTTGACAAGAAAATTAAGATCTTTCTGCAGAAGAATGGAATCTATATGACTTTTAATAGCTCTGAAAAGTTTAATATCGTCAGCGGAGAGGAGATATTTTGAGCGGTTAATGGTCTTGCCTATATCATTAATGAATAAAAGAAAGAAGAGGGGTCCTAGATTCGATCGCTGGGGAATCCCGGAGTTAGTTTTGTATTCGTGAGAAAACTGGTGTCCCTAACTGACATACTGACGACGATTGGGTAAATAGCTATCTACGAAAGCAAGAAAATCCTGAGAGAATCCGAGGTCACGCAATTTTTTTAATAAAATATCATGGTCGACTTTGTAAAATGCTTTTTCGAAGTCTGTATAAATCACATCGACATGTACAAAATTTTCAAACGAATTATTTATATAGGTGGTGAGATTCATTAGGTTTGTTGAGGGTGATAGAGTGGGACGAAATCCATGCTGATTTTCGATAAGTGCATGTTTAGTTTGATTATATATTTGTGAGTAAATTATGGATTCTAAAAGTTTTGCGGGTGCTGATAAGACAGCTACAGTTATTATTTAGCAGGTTATATAGAAACAACAGATCTGATAATGTTTTTGAAACATGTTGATAATTTTGATTAAATAAGTGGTGTTTTACAATGTAATTTGTTTTTATTTAATTAAAACGACGCCACCAAATGAATTTGCGAACATTAAAGAAGGAATAATAATAATTTGACTGGTGGTTTTGCCTAAAAACAATCCAATTTGCAGAGACCCTGCATGCAGTCCTGCAAGCAGTGCTTTATACCGAATCGTGAGTAGGGCCTATTACACGGCTGAATGACGAGGTTCTATTATTTCGTTCATTAATTCTACATGTCTACAACAAGCGTGAGTCCCGCCCATTGACATTTGATATCTTCGGCGTATTCAATTACACGATACTTACTACCGACTTTTATGTCGGTTGTCGGTATTTATTATTAATTTAGATAGCTATCAAATATATTGCTTGTTTATCGAGAAATATTAATTTGTACAGAATCTCCATTCCTCCATTGGATATACCCAGAAAGAAGCGCCGTGCTCTGGATAGTCTAATTAAAAATCAATCACATCAGCTCCTAATAATAACAGTCGAATCATTCTAGTGTAATATTAACAATGTGACTGGTAAACAAATCGGAGCGTTGATTAAATGCAGAGGATATAGAAGATATTATGATCACACTGTATACAAAAGAGGCTGTACCAAAATTTTGAAAGTTTTTCAAATAAATGGAATTTACAGTATCGATTATTTTTATACCAAAACGTACAAAAATCTTTTTTCCAATACGACAAAAACCTTTAACTTTTTACGGCTTATAACAACGATACAGTTTACAATGAAGAAGTTAAGATATTAAATTCAGACGGCCTCCATGGTCAAGTCAATCTGATGGAGTCGGAATCAAATCCCGCCATGCGCAAGTAAATTTTTAAAATATATTTTGATAGAATATATGTTGATAGAAAGTAGTCACTTTGCGGTTTGATATATTGAATGAAATAAAACAATAACTTTGTTTATTAACCACGATTTATTTAATTTTTATAATACCGACCGGTTTCGCTTTAGTCAAGCATCTTCAGGGTATAAAATTAAACTGATCAAAAATACACATAGTGTGAGCTTATATAGATAAAGAAAGAGACAAAACATAATACAAAGGAACAGTGAAAGAGACGGGTGATATTTAATGAATTACCATATTATATATTCATGAATATATAATCCCTGAATATATAATACGGTAATTCATTAAATATCACCCGTCTCTTTCACTGTTCCTTTGTATAATGTTTTGTTTCTTTCTTTATCTATATAAGCTCACACTATGTGTATTTTTGATCAGTTTAATTTTATACCCTGAAGATGCTTGACTAAAGCGAAACCGGTCGGTATTTTAATAATTAAATAAATCGTGGTTAATAAACAAAGCATTGTTTTATTTATTTCAAATTTAAAAAAAAAATTGATTTGTGTTATTTCACAATTTAATCTTTTATAATAAAAATTAAGTGAGTGGCATCGCGTTTGGGTTCCACCCGGGCGTCCCGTGTTCGATTCCTCGGCTGGCTAAGTCCTCCACCACGACACAAGCAATATTTTCCGCTTACTGTGGTGGTACATTGTTGGGTTATTCGTAATCCGGGAATGTTTGTCTTTATTTGATAAAAAAAAAACTGCGCCCGTTCCAGAGTGGAAGATACTCTCAGTAGCGCTCTGGTGAAAGAACACCATACAGAATAGAAGCGTTGCTTTTAGTGGCTTTAGCCGTGTTTGGTGACAAAATCTGAATAGCCAGAAACTTTTCCACCATCCTTTTCCCCATCTTTTTCTCCTCCCTACTACCATTATACTCACAACATACCCGAATTGGACATGCCATAGTCTCATTGGCTGCAGGCCATTGTAGCAGTTGGGATTATTATGCGTTATTCACATAAAAAAGTTGAAATTTTCAGTCACCTCAAATTTGTACAAAGCTTAACCAATGCCAAAAAAGAATTTATTTAATAAAAACAAAAAAAAATCAGAAAAACATTACAGAACCATTCTTTCCAGGTGTGTTTGAAAATGAATTTCCTCTTGTCTAGAGAAAATCCTAAATTCTGTTCAATTTGCCATTTATCGGATAATCAACATCTCTGCCATAGGTCACCATAAGTGGTTCACTACGTTTGGTGACTTAGTGAGGGTGCCCGGGTTCATGAGGTGAGATTTGTCAAAGTTGGTCGCGGCCGCGTGTCTGCCCACCTGCTTCGTGGCAGGCCGGATCGGGAGAGATTGGTTGAGGGAGTCCCTTTGACTACTCCAACTGTACTCTCTCGGAACATCGCCTTGCACCGCAGTGGGAGGGATGGATTCATACATCTATCTCTCCTGGACACACTAACCCCAAGATTCCTAACCTCATACCTTTTTCCTTCCTAGAACTTCCTATCCTTGCGCCTTAAAAATACCTGAAACACTCATTTTACAGTGAAAAATCTTCCGAGAAAAGATACTTGCCGCCAACGGGACTTGAACCCGTGTCCTTCTGATTGCCGGTCGGATGCTCTGACCTCTGAGCTATGGCGGCTTATCTAATACCCGCCAAATAATTCAATATATACTGGTGTTTCATTCAACAATTACTGATTATTATATTTTTCCACCTGAAAACAACCAACTTTATTTTAGTGAGGGAGGTATTGTTAGTACTAAATCTCTCGCTAGGTGGCGTCGAGACAAATTATGTCTGCATTTTTTGGTGGAATACTTTTAACTTGTTAAATATTAATTACTATTTTTAATTTATAAACTAATGTTTAAGACAAGATTTTTATGCATAGCACAAAGGGTAACAATTATTATAAGCAATAATTGTCAGCCTGAAACACTCATTTTACATTGAAAAATCTTCCGAGAAAAGATACTTGCCGCCAACGGGACTTGAACCCGTGTCCTTCTGATTGCCGGTCGCATACCCTCCACATAGTAGGGTACTCCAAATACCCTCCACATAGTAGGTGACATAGGTAAGATGACATAGGCCCTGAAGCGAATTATTTTCTTCAGCGACTTCTGTGTGGAGCTAATGTAAAAAAAAAATCACACGGTACTATATGACTAACAAATGTCTTCCTGTTCATAAAGCAAACAGTTAGTCGTGGCAATAGCCTTTAAAATATCCTTCAAACTCCATTTTTTCAGAATCAATAAAACTGTAACATAACCTTCGAGGTTTTTTCATTTAAGTTCAAAAACAAAGCTATGAATACACTGAACATAAATAATTAAAGATGTGTTTGATACGAAAATAATGGTTTGCACTGATCATAGCGGCTGGTACAATAGTATAAATTAATTTCTCTGTAACAGATGACTGATGACGAAGATTTTTTTTTGGTAGCGAGGCTGTGTAAAATATACTTCAGAAATTTGGCGTATTTTTTAGATGGTCAAAATAATTCCGCTTTTACAATAATAATAAATCCTACTAATATTATAAAGGCGAATGTTTGTATGGATGTATGGATGTATGGGTGTATGGAGGTATGGATGTATGGATGTATGGATGTGTGGATGTATGAATGGATGGATGTATGGATGTATGGATGTGTGGATGTATGGATGTATGGATGTATGGATGTATGGATGTATGGATGTATGGATGTATGGATGTATGGATGTATGGATGTATGGATGTATGGATGTATGGATGTATGGATGTATGGATGTATGGATGTATGAATGTATGGATGTATTGATGTATGGATGTATGGATGTATGGATGTATGGATGTATGGGTGTATGGATGTATGGATGTATGGATGTGTGGATGTATGGATGGATGGATGTATGGATGTATGGATGTATGGATGTGTGGATGTATGGATGGATGGATGTATGGATGTATGGATGTGTGGATGTATGGATGGATGAATGTATGGATGTATGGATGTATGGATGTATGGATGTGTGGATGTATAGATGTATGGATGTGTGGATGTATGGATGTATAGATGTATGGGTGTATGGAGGTATGGAATGGATGTATGGATGTATGGATGTATGGATGTATGGATGTGTGGATGTATGGATGGATGGATGTATGGATGTATGGATGTGTGGATGTATGGATGGATGAATTTTTTTTTTTTTTTTTTTTTTTATTTAAAAAAATACATACGTATACAGATTCATAGTAAAACATTTGGTTCTTAAGGCTAATAACAATATGTAAATTTCTTTTTAATGAAACTTCACAATTCAAAAGAGAAAATATTTCTCGTGCTTGAATTTTGGAGTGCCATTGTAAAATGCATAGTTACACAGAGTATGTTATTACAAGTACTTATATTAATAAAATATATATTCATGAAGACAAGTAGACATAATAACTGACAATATTGTCAGAGTAGGTACATATAATAAAGTTGTAACAATTTGGTGCCTGCAAATAATGCGTATGTACTTGCTTTCAATTTGATATGGTGATGAAATATTTTTAGAGATTATGTCCTAGTTTATTTTTTTTTGTTGTTATTATTGTGATGGTGAATTTAAAACTTATAATTAGTGTCGGGTTGGTCTATTAGTGTTTTTATTTGGGATTTAAAAACTTTATAATTTTTTTCAGACTTGATTTTATATGGGAGAGCATTGAAAAATTTTATACCTTGATAAGCATAATGGTGTTGGGAAGCACTCGTTTTAAATTTTGGAATTTCTAAATTGCCCTGTGATCGTGGTCGGTTGTTTATGTTTGTGAATGTTATTGTTGATGAATTGAAATGATCTTTATGAGTTTGCAATAATGAGTTCTTTTTGAAAATTTTATTAAGACTGAGAACCCTAAAAGAGTCAAATAGCTGTGTTGTTGGAAATACAGATGGTTTTCGTAAGATGACTTTCAAAATCAACCTCTGTACCCTTTCTACAGGTAAGAGGTTTGTTTTGAAAGTCCCACCCCACCCGATTATACCATATTGTAGTATAGATTGGGCAAGAGAGAAATAGATAGTTTTGATCATATTAGATGATAAGATGTTTCTCAGTCTAATAAATATGTATATAAGTTTTCTTATTCTGGTTACTGTATTTTGGATTTGTTCTTTCCATTTTAAGTGTCTATCTACTATGACACCCAGATACTTTATACTATTTTTGCAAGTTATTGGTAGGCAATTTTCATCGTTGCATTCCTTTTTATTTTCACACTGTGATGAATGGATTTTAATAGTTATATTGTTCTCGACATTTTTTTCTTTCAAAGAAAAAGGAATAAAATAAGTTTTCTCCGTATTAAGTGAGAGACAATTTAGGTCAAACCATGTTTTGAGTATGTTTATATTGATATTTGCTATACTCATTGTTTCCTCCCATGATTTCCCTTTAGTGATAACTACAGTGTCGTCTGCATAAGATATGATATCTCCAACTATGGGAAGAGTGAACATTTGATTTACATATATAATAAAAAGGATAGGACCGATGACAGTTCCTTGTGGTATACCAAATGATGAGGTTTTAGGTTCACTTAGTGTATTATTTATTTTGACGTATTGTAATCTCTCTTTTAGATAGCTTTGGAACCATGACAGTACTGTTCCGTCCAATCCAATTTGCATGAGTTTCTCATTTAGTTTGGAGTGTGATATGCTATCAAATGCCTTGCGTAAGTCGATGAATATACCAAGACACTTTTCTCCATTATCTAATTTTTGTATTATTGTTGAAGTTAATTTAGCAATTGCATCTTGAGTGCTGAGATTGTCCCTAAACCCAAATTGGTTTGGGCTCATTATCTTTTTTTCTTTTATGTAATTGTTAAGTTGTTTTTTAACAATTTTTTCATAGATTTTTGCAATGTTTGATGTGAGTGCTATGGGACGATAGTTGGAGATATTTTTTTCATCTCCAGATTTATAAACAGGGGTGACAATAGTCTTCTTATAGTTGTTCGGGAATACACCCTTCTTTAGACTTACATTTATTATATGAGCAATCGGTTTGCTGATTATCTCATGAACGGCTTTTAATGTTTTTACGGTTATATTGTCATAGCCAGGGCTTGCTGATCCTCGCAGACCCATTACAGCGCTTTCGACTTCCTTATCAGTTACTGAAGCAAATGTGTGGAAACCTTCTTCAATAGTTGAGTTGTGCTCTGGTTGTTGTGTTTGTTTGTTGTCTAGGATAATATTACGAGCAAGATTAGGGCCGACATTAGCAAAATATTCATTAAAAATGTTACCACACAGTTTTGGATTTTTTTCGACGTCAGTGTTGATTCCGTGATGAGTAATTTCTTTAGGTAACTTTTTTTCGTGCTTTTGTTGGTTATTGTATTGATGATTTTCCAAAACTCTTTGCTGTCTTGACCAGCATTTTTTATTTTATAACAAAAATACTTTTCTTTTGTCAGTCTAATTAAAAGCGCAAATTTGTTACGGTATTTCTTGTAGAAGGTGTTGATTTTTTCATCATTAGGGAATTTTCTAGACTGGTGGTAGTATTTTTCTTTATTTCTGATTGAAATTACTAGTCCATGGGTTATCCATGGCTTTATCAATCTGTGTTTAGATTTTGGTTTAGAAACAATTATTTGTGTGGATAGGTTTATGAGATTTTGGAAAACTGTTTCGAAATTCTCAGCACAGGTATTTGGATTTTCCGATTCAAATATTGATGTCCAGGTTTCCGTTTTAAGATTTGTTCTTAAAATTTCCATATTTAAATATTTTTTTTCACATTTTTTCTTGTCAATTTTGTCAGAGTTGGAACTTCTTTTATCAATGTTGGTAACAAATATACAGGTATAGTGATCGGTTATGCTGGTTTTCCATAATATTGACATGTTTTTTTCATTGTTATTTGAGTTGCACCATATGTGATCGATGCAGGAAGGAGTTTGTCCACTGACATTCCGTGTTGCATTATTTATAAATGTATGGATGTATGGATGTATGTATGTATGGATGTATGGATGTATGGATGTGTGGATGTATAGATGTATGGATGTGTGGATGTATGGATGTATAGATGGGGTGTATGGAGGTATGGAATGGATGTATGGATGTATGGATGTGTGGATGTATGGATGTATGGATGTATGGATCTGTGGATGTATGGATGTATGGATGCATGGATGTATGGATGTATGGATGTATGGATGTATGGGTGTATGGATGTATGGATGTATGGATGTATGGATGTATGGATGTATGGATGTATGGATGTATGGATGTATGGATGTATGGATGTATGGAAGTATGGATGTATGGATGTATGGATGTATGGATGTATGGATGTATGGATGTATGGATGTATGGATGTATGGATGTATGGATGTATGGATGTATGGATGTATGGATGTATGGATGTATGGATGTATGGATATATGGATGTATGGATGTATGAATATTTGTTACTCTTTCACGCAAAAAATAATGAATGGGCGACAGTTGGTCCACCGACATTTAATCCGGCCGACATTTGATCCGGCCGACACTTGATCCGGCGGACAGTTGATCCGGCGGACATTTGATCCGGCGACAATTGATCCGGCCTGATCCTTTAAATGTCGCCGGATCAACTGTCATGGAACCGTATAAAATACTTATCTAAACTAATATTATAAATGCGAAACTGCGTGTGTTGGATTGTTACGCTTTAATAGGTGGCACGCGAGCTATTTAAAAAATGAATGTAATGGGTATGGAGGGCGGTGAGGGGAGGGTTTCGAGGGGGAGGAGAGGAGGGGGATGGGTGAAGGGGCGAAGGGAGAGCGGGGAGTGGGGGAGGGGGGAGGGGGAAGGTGAAGGAGGTGGAGTGGGAACCCCCTAATACCACGTTCGTGAAACCGGGGGCAAAAGCTAGTGTAAAATAAATGGAATATTTGTTCAGAATTGAAACGTTGCTTGAAATGGCTTTAGCCGTGTTTGGTGATCAGATCTGAATAGCCAGGTACTTCCTCACCTTCCTCTTCCCTATCTCCTTCCCCTCCCCACTACCTTCAGCCTCACAACATACCCAAATTGGGGATGCCATAGTCCCACTGGCTCCAGGCGGGAGCAGTTGGGACTCTTGTGCGGTATTCGTGTAAAAAAAAAAAGATTTCTGTATTAGAAAAAATTTACACGCAAACATAAAAAAGTTTTTTAAATTGCTCACCTTCTCGCTTTTCAAACTAAAGACAATGTATTAGAATCGTTTTTGTCACTTCACTTTTTTGTCGTTGCAAATTTGTCGTTTCATAAAGGTGTATATTTTAATTTTTTGGTGGTTATTTTTTATTTTATTTTTTTTTTTTAATATAAAGCGTGGAGTTTTTCCTTTCTAACACCGTTTATAACATATTTCTGAATATGATAGTAAGGTAGTTACGGCGATATGAGACCTATGTGAGCTGGAACAAATATGGTCTCATGTGATTTAACGCGTTAAAACCGTTCGAAAAAATCATCTTGTACTATTTTAAAGTAATTAAATTTTTCAGCTGAAGTCTATATGCATAATTATTGATTAAATTCCTGTTGGGTTTTCACACAGCAAAGCAACATTTATTGGCTAAGTATTAAGTAAAAAAGTATAGCAAGGTTATATTATTTCGTGATTTTTGAGTTTTGAAGATAATATCTAAACATTCCACGCAAACGCAAATTATATAAAATTCCCTCAAGAGAAAAAAATCGCCAAGTATGCTCCAAAAATTATTATAAACACGTTTGTTTCAGTTATTTTACAAGTTACACGTATGAAAAAATTCGCAGTGTTTTTTTAAATGCTGTTTAAGATTTTTGATCTATTTTAAACGAGTCGTGCTTTATTAAACATTTTCACAATTTTCGCATCGATTTTATCGCTTTAAATATTAGCGCGCTCCTCAAACATTCATAATTACATATCACTCCAGCTTATTCTTTTTTAACGTGGATACGTCGCCTTCCCACCTTCCTTATTGAGAATTTCTTGGGTTTACGGAGGGAGTAAATATTATAAGTTGTATTTATTATGTACACAACAGGCCTATACACTACGATAATTAATTGAAGACAATGTGAAAAAAACTCAACCGAAAATCTTTCAGCTTTCCGGGTTTTTTTTCGGGAAAGCGAAAGATTCTGGGTTCGAGTCCCAGAGGAGTCAATATCTTTTCCTGATTTTTCTGTTTCCAGATTTTCGATTGAGTTTCGCTCACTGTACCGTCATTTAATTAAATATAAACATATATTTTACATTTTGTATGTATTTTTCAAATTAACACAATATATAAATAAATAATATACTACACACCTAAGATTAATTTGGATCATTCTGAAACATGCAACAAATGTGCTATATATTGTTTTTAATTTAATCGAATAAAATGTATTTGCGTATTCCGGGATTTGAAACTACGACCTTCAGATTGCTAGTCGAGAGCCTTACACCTCGCTCATGGAGGCCATCGAATTATTAATTCATTTTAATTGCAAAAACTTCAAATTTACATTAAAAAATTAACTTATTGCAAAGTAATGTTAGATTTTTTTCCATCAATGAACATAAATTTTACATAACATAAAAACCTTCATTAGTTTTAAAAATGCATTAATGTATTAAATATGGGTTCATAATAATATTTAATATTCTCAAAATAATAACCTGATTTAAACCATCAAATATAAAAATAAGGTTTGGTTGATAACCGTGCGTTGATGTCTTTTGTACTGCCGATGAGCACAGGCGGTGTAAATAAATTTAAAGTAATTTCGGAAGATTGCAAAAATTATCACTAATGAATTGTGTATAAAACGCCTACCACTACCTGTTATGAATGTAGGACATAGCACAGCATGAATAAACGTTATTCACTTTCCAATAAAGCTTCTTACACGATCACAACATTTTAACGATTAAAATTATTTTAACAATTTTTGTTACGAAAAATATGTGAATGATTAATCGGTTTATAAGTGTAAAAAATAATTGTATTCGAATCAGTGGTAGGAAAAGAATAACAAAACTTTATAGGTGAATATGCCAGAATACATTGAACACCAGTAAAGCTTATAAAATGGTAGGTAATTAACAAGAAATACGATGCCATTTCAATGGTTTTCAATTAAATTTAGAATCATGTTCCAATATCTAAAATAACACGTTAATTGCAAAGAAATTGACAAATAATTGCCTTTGAGAGACTACCTCATCTAAGAAAGATAAAATCATTTTCTGACGCATTAAATCTAAGCGATGGGAAACCTTTACTCTTCAGAATCCAGTTAGGTTAGAAAACTAAACTTGTTAAACGTTTTTGAAATATGAGCCTTCTAAAGTAAAATGCCAAAGACCAAAATCAAATACATATACTGGTGAGCTCGGGCATTATGAAATTTGTATAAAAAAATTGCAATAGGTGGCACGCGAGCTGTTAGAAAACTGAATATACCGAGACTGAATGAATGAAATGCGGGAGGGGGGAGGGGAACTCGGGAGGGGGAAGGGAAACTCTGGAGGAGGGAAGGGGACTCGGGAGGGGGGAGGGGAACTTGGGAGGGGGGGTTCGAGGGGAGGAGGGAGGGGAACTCAGGAGGAGGGAGGGTAACTCGGTATGGGGGTTCGTGACACGGGGGAAGCGGGCGAGGGGAGTGGGGAGAGGGAAGGCGGAGTGGGAATGCGAGAGGGGAAGGGGTCGCGAAAGAGGAGGCGGAAGGGTAACGGAACAGGAAATGAGAAAGGACAAGCAGGGGGAAACAATTTGTTTATTAATTGGCATAGCAACGCATACCGGAACCTCGCTATAATAATATTAATGAAGCGAACGATCGACGTGATTTTTTAAACAGAGATAATTTTAGGACTTGGAAATAACATAGGCTACTTTTGGGGCAAGCATCGTTAGGGTACAAATTAATACTAAACAAGAAATATACAGGGTGTGTGAAAACAAAATAAAAATATGGCTGTAGCAAGCATCCGTAATTTGGATTGGGTAAATAGGTTTATAGTTTTTACTTGTAATTTCAACATTCTTCAACAGATGTTTTTCGTGTAGATAGTTATATGTAGTTTTAGGTATCTCAACAGATGTCAGTTAAGAGTGTCGACTATCGCCTTTCATATCTAATGCACGAACGGTTACGAAAATAGCTGGTGACTCATGATAAATACTGTTTGGTACTCCAGCTTGAGAATAACTTAGAGTAGTACAGACGATAACGTAACTAAAGCAACTTGTAATCTCGACGAACCTATAATAATAATAATAAAAACATTTATTCATCAATAGACTTTTACAGTTTTATACATTTTGCTCATTTTCAATTATTCTATTGACAAAAAGGTCACTACTCAGCTTTACATTCAGGATTTCTCCTGGAATGGTTTTCAGCAGTGCCTCTAATATAAGACAAAAAAAATTAAAACCAAATAAAATAAATCAAATTACATAATAAGAAAGAAAATAAATATATACGTTTAATTTGATAGTGTAAATCAGAATTCAAAATAAGCAAATAATCATAAAAATACTAATACTGCAAAATCTAGCGACTCTAAGGAAGAAAACAGAAATACTAACAAGATGACCAAATACAGAAACGCTTTTCTCCGATTTCACGGTGCCTCGAATAGAGAATATCTTCAAAAAGATATGAAGACAACTTCAAAATACCAAAATTTAATACCAAACTAATGCAAAATAATTATATCTATTTAGGAATAAAGTTTTTCAACAACCTTCCGATTGAAATAAAAAAAACCAAAGACATCAATAAACTGAAACTCAAACTGAAGCTACACTTCATCGGGAATAATTAACTTAATAATTACCTGTTTTTCTCTTTCTTTCTATGTATTATCAATCTATATTCATCTCTATTTTATTTAGATTTTTCGAATTTCACTTAAGTGCACAATATTTTAGTATGTAACCGTATCCAATGTATGTACACCTACACTTATAGATAATCCAGAAGTTTCAATTGTTCCCATTATATACTTACCTATTGCATAATGTTATTCTATTTCTGTTATAATTAGTGTAACTCGCTCATCAAGCACAAGAACTAGTTTCTTCTTTGGTGAGATTGCAATTTTAAATAATTTGTGGACCGATATGTAATTTATATAAAACCACTGTACTATATATCTATATTAAATTTTAAAAATATATATATAAATACGAAAAGGTGCATTGTAATTTGACGACAAAATATGGTAAAATCATCATTTGATTGATAAAAAAAGTGCTTCGTGGTCCCCCCCTCTTGTCTAGTTTAGTTATCTGAAGGTTTCAATTCTACCATATATGAATTGCACACTCTGATTTTTTTTTTATCAACGTTTTTATTATTCGTACGTACACATAAAAAAATACTGCAGGATATGGTCACTCATTTGAAAACGTGTTGTGTTAAAGTTAAAACACGTCTGGATCTGCGTATTTTTTGTGTGTCTTCCAAGATTGAATCCTGTTATTTTAAAGAACGCGTACATAATATTCAGTTTGATAAAGTCTATTGAATTTATCCTTCATCTTTGCTTTGGGTACTTCTAACATAATATTTGTTATACAGGGGCAGATTAGGGAGAGGCAACCGGGACACTGGTCCCAGATGCAATATTTAGGGTATCAATATCAGTCGGCAAAAAACTGACTGTATTCGAAAAAATAGAAACACTTACAAACTACACTATTGTATATGTCTATGTATAGCTTGTAGGTATGTTTGATCGGTAGTTGTGAGCTTGAAAAATAAATAATCGGTTGTTAAGAGTTCCTTTATAGCGCGTCATTAGTGTGTGTTATCTACAATTTTTTATAATAATTTATAGACAACAAGCAGACCCGCCACACGTTGCTGTGGCTAACTAAACACAACGACATTACCCAACCTTTATAAAATCCACACCACCCGCTTGCCAGCTGCCCGCTGCCAGAATTGAATATTTGAATTTCTCGGCTTTTCTCTACTATAATAAGCATGTATTATAGATATAAACCTTCCTCTTGAATCAACTATATTATTATTATTTTTTTATTTATATAATAACTAGCTGACCCGGCGAACTTCGTACCCCCTCAGAATCAATAACTGTTGTGTTTTTTTTATTAGCTGAATTAAATTCAGTTTTTTTATTAAGTTAAAATTACACAATGAAGCAGTTATCGATCCGCAACTTCCGTGTTTTGTTTTGTCAATATCAGAGATGACCTTGGGTACGGATGATTTTCTTACTTTTTCACTTACTTAGGGGCCATCCATAAATTACGTCACACGAATTTAAAGATTTTTTACCCCCCCCCCCCCCCGTCCCTGTCACACATCGTCACATTTATGAGACCCCTCCCCCCTAGTGTGACATCTAAAAGTAATCAAAACCGTAGTCACAGAGCTGATGACCACCCCATATCCCTAGTCACACTTGCTACTCCCCCCCCCCCCTTAATATGTGACGTAATTTATGGATGGAACCTTACGGAGATTGCATTTCATTTTCTTTATGCGTGTGAGGGAAATTTATTATAATTATTGTATTTTTCCTTTGGAAGGGCGAAGACAGACGTTAACCGTTTGTCTCATTTTCGACTGTTGACATTTAGTGTGTAAGAAATAGAGGCAGCATTATATGATAAAGAACAAAAGCGAAACAATCAGCGCATTGACATATGTTGTTTTTGAATTTTTGGAATTCACGCAAACTTCAACTGACACAACATTGCCACAGCTCTTTCAAAAGATGAAAATTCGTTCCATTCAAAATGTATGAAGAAATTAATTTTCTTCATAACTTTCTTTTACGTGAATTTTTGCGATGTTTTAATAGTTATTCTGTTATCCGGGTCGGAGACTAATCCAACAAATCAAAGATCATCAAAATCGGTCCAGCCGTTCTCGATTTATAAATAGTGTAACTTACCCGACTTTGTTTTATATATTAAAGATATAGTTAGCGATCGCCACTAATTATACAATGCTTGCAATGTAACACTGGATATTTGAAAAGGGAAAATCAAATACCTACTTGAAATCTATTTTCCAATTTATTCCGAAGAACGAATTTCAAAAGCGACTATAGTACGGCCCGCCAGCCGTTTTAAATCGCACAAAAATATGTTTTCTTTGAATTTCTCGGCTTTTCTCTAATATAATTTACATGTATTATACATAGAAACATTCCTCTTCAATCACTGTATCTATTGGTGAAAACCGTATGAAAATTCGTTGCGTAGTTTAAAATATTAACGTGCACATACATTTTGAGCTTCTTCATTTTACACTACGTAATGATTCCCCTTTTAAATAATTATACGTTATTTGACAGGAATTATGAACAAAAATTTTTACTCAGTTTGCCACTTCGAATGCCGAACTTCATTGCATCTCATCATCATACATTAGCTCTAATTTAGGAGGCGGGTATGGGTACCGCCGCCACAGGAACCATTTATTGGAGAACCAACACCATTGCCACAGGTCACCCCAAGTGATTCGCTACGTTTGGTGACTTAGCAGGGGTGCCCGCTGTCATGGGATGAGGTTTGTCTGGGTCTTGGTGGCGAATACGTTCGCACGACCGCTGCGTGGCGGGCTGGATCGGGGGAGACTGATTGAGGGAGGCCTTTTGACCTCTCCAGACGGATTCTCCCAACTCTTCGCCTTGCACCGAAGTGTGAGAAATAGATTCATACGTCCGTCACTCCTGGCCACACTGAACCCCAGATTACTACCAACTCCTCATACATTTTTCCTTCCCATATCTTCTTCTCCTTCCTTTCCCTTAAAAAACCCTCCACACAGCATCCTCAAAGATGGCATAGGCCCCTAGGGAAATTGTTTTCCTCGGTGCCTCCTGTGTGGAGCTAATGTAAAAAAAAAAGTTAAATTGTATTTCTTTTTTATAAGTACGTGGAGGTCGAACAAGGATCTGCAGTCTCATGGCAATCCCCAATACATACAACCAATAGGATTCAGGCCTTATCTCAAGTCACTCTCGCGCGCTGCAACAAAGATCATCCAAACCATTCTACCTTAAACTCCCGGTCACTAATAGCCCAGGCAAAGAAGGAAAAATAGGGGAAATAATTCATGTAGAAGCCAATTTTGGCACAGTTGTAGGGAAAGGTGTCCTTAACAAAATACTAAAAGTACTGGGGGGTGGGGGTGGAGCTTAGGGTGGGGGGGGGGGGTCTAAAGGTGCCTTTTTTCAGGTTTTCATTAATAACTCGAAAACTACTGCCTCTAGCGAAAAAATGTTCAGGTACTAAATTATCTACATAAAATTCTCTACAAAAAAGGTTCTATAAACTTTAATAATATGAACATTTTCGGAGACAGAACATTTTCATATAGTGACGTCACGAGCCCAAATAATGGATTTATTCATTTAAAAAAAAAAACTGTACATTTCTAAAAAAATTTGCCAACATTTTCGTAATCTTAGAAAAAAAATCTATCCACACGATTTTTTCCAAGTCGTTATGAAATCCATGCAAGTGGCCTATTGCATTCTTATTTAAGGCCTATCCGCGCACAGCAGTGCCGGCACAGTGCCGACACGTGCCGATCAGTGACGTATCCATCAGTGTCAGTGAAAAATGATATTGTGGCATACATTTTGTACGGCACTATCCGTACTCGTCAGTGACAGTGACGTTCAGTGATGTCAGTGCTGCGCCGACGCTCGCCGTGACGGGACGTGAATTTCTAGCGGACAATATTTTCACTGACACAGTCGCAGTATTTCAAGATGGACGACGAACAGTTGATTGAATTGGTCCGTCCTTTCTCCAATGAGTATCATGTTTTCTTAACTTTTCAATAAGTTTAGATAAAAGTGTGTCGAAACAATGTTTTGACATTCTGAAATACTCAAAAAACTTTGATTCATCATCTATCAGATGTTTATATAGGGTGGCGAACTCTCCTTCTTCTTCTCTTTTCCTCCACGCATTATGAACCCAATGCCTTCTTCTCACATAAATTTCTTCGTCTTCATCTAATATTGTGATCTTGAATATCGAGGTATTTTAGCACATGACACTGCTGCGCAGAGTACCTACTAATCACTGCGCCATTCACTGCGCGTCGCCGTGTCGTGCCGTGTCGGTACTGACATGTACGAATAGCACGTCACGGTACTGTACGGTACGGAACTGTCGGTCACGTGCCGGCACTGTTGTGTGCGGATAGGCCTTTATTCTGTTTTATTGGTTTTGTAACACACATAATTAATCACATTAATTAATAAATAAATAAATCTTCATCTACATGACAGGTTATGGTACGATTGCAGATCTGCAGAGTTGTTACAATTCCTCCAGATCTTCAACTTGAATGCGTGTCACCCTGATATTATCCAATCTCAGAGATGAGAGTGTGACCGGATTTCGTACCTAACCTAACCTTATAGGTTATGAATACATCTCTAAATAATTACTCTTGGTGTCTAGGACAGTCGATCTTTAAAGTATTTAAAGATATTTTCGTTAACTTGTCATCGCTCCGGAGATAGATCGCCAACCACAAATAACAATTCAAAAATCATAAAATGCTTAGTTTTAAATACTATTATTGTGTTTGCTATATTTTTAACACACTATTTATTATATTTTTTAACAAAAACAGTGATTAATACTATGTATTTTTTAATTAAAATGGTGCCGCAAAATAAGTTTTCTGTGTTTGAAGAAATAAAAATAACAGTTCAGATCGAATAAATTAAGAACATTTAGTCGTTGTGAGCTTTTGTTTATTCGTTGACAATCTGCAGTTATACTCGGAAATGATGAAAAGTTGCTATAATTATCGATAAAAAATTTATTGATCGACCGTTGTAGACACCCTGAGTATATATTCTATGAGTATTCCTTATTCTTATGAGTTTTCCGAAAAATATTGAAATACATGAGATGTGCTATCCGCAGTTTTTACTGATTCGGACTGTATATTAATTGTTTTTGTGTTTAATTCGTAGAACTCCATTTTAATTTTTAGAAATTTAATTGAAATTAAATTTGATAATGTTATTATCGAGTTCTGCAAGTTTTTTGGTTAGTGTTTTAGTTACAGCTGTTTCGACTTGTAAGGTCATTTTCAGACTGTGGTGAAGCCACGTACGGACGACTTATTTATAAGATTTCAAATGTCAATTTTTGAAGGTGTCTAAGTTGATTTATTACAATTACAATGTCTCTACAAATTGGATTTTTTTTTTTTTACATTGAATACCGCACCAGAATCTGCTCCCGTCTGGATCCAGTGAGACTATGGCATCCCCAATTGGGGTATGTTGTGAGGCTGAAGGTAGTGGGGAGGGGAAGGAGGTGGGGAGGAGGAAGGTTGGGAAGTACCTGGCTATTCAAATCTGGTCACCAAACACGGCTAAAGCCATTTTCAAGCAACGTTTCAATTCTGAATGGTGGTCTTACACCAGGGCGATACTGATAGTATCTTCCACTCTGGAACGTGCCGCAAATATACTATATATTATTTTTTTAAATGAATTAATTGTGAAATAACACAAATTAATCAAATAAAATTTATTTGCGCATGCCGGGTTCGAACCCGCGACCTCCGGGTTGTGAGTCAAGAGTCTTACCCACTGGACTACGGAGGTCGTCAAATAATCAGATTAACTGGTAAAAAAAAAAAAAAAGATTCAGACTGTGCTTCCAGGTGTCACCGATATTGTTAACAAATTAACAAATAAACTACTTAAAATGAACGAATAAACTTAACGAACGCTAAACTAAATTAACGAATTCTTTCCGTATTCAAACTATATATTGTTAATCAATACTAATGCACACCTTCAAAAAATCAACGAAATAAACAAATTCTTTCCGTATGCAAACTATCCCCATTAGGTAGTAGTCCGCCGACAGTCCGGCGGACATCACAGCATATCTCTTTTGTATTTCAATATCTTTAAGTATTTCTTAATCCGGCCCTGTGGTGACTTATACTTAAGTAGCGGTCGCTTCCTCTTGAGTGACTTAAGCTGATTAATTAGGTTTCTCCGCTGTTTATCCATCATTTAATTTGGCACCTGCGAACCAGTTTTTCAATCAAACGTGATTGCTAATAGCTAACAGACATTTGATCCACGGGCTTTTTACAAAACATCACAAACTATTATACTCCTAAGTGCAGTAGGCATAAAAGGGGAAAAAAATGAAAAAAAAAACTAGAGAAAACTGGATATATATCATTTTTAAATCAAATTTTAGACGTATTGACTCATTTCCACGAAATATTATAAATTGATTTCGAAAGATTGTTATTTTATCTAGTAAACGCATATTTTAAATTTTGAGAAAATTTTTTTATCTTTATTATAATAAGATTATACCATAGGTCGTTGACAGATTTGTTAAATTTTCAAACGAAAAATCTTAACTTACAAGACATATTTCATACCATGTAATCATACATTATTATAAATCAACACGTTATCTAGTAAACGCATGTTTCAATATTTGAATTTTAGTTCAAATAAAATCATTAAAAAAATATATCCGCGCACGTGTTTTGTGACGAAAATACTTCAGTGTGTCTATTTATTTACGGTCTTACAAACTAACATATTTTCCATTTTTTTACATTCTTATTTTGCTTAGACATTATTTAAAAATGATAAATACTTATGATCAAAAAATAATTACAAAAAGTACATCATTTTAATAGTTTTAGCATCACACCTTTCAGCATTTTTGGATGCAGGTATAAATTAAAGCAAATTTGGAATGAAATAAAATCGATATTTAGTTTTAATTTTAAAAAGCTGGTACGGAGAATAATTAATTTTTCTCATTGGAACCGCCCTATACGATCGTAAGAACATTTTTCGACGAAATTTGGATTTTCGGCCGCTGGCTGGTTAAAGGCCCTTAATGATAATTAGTGAAATTGATTTTTTCCAAATTATAATACAGTATTTTCAAAGTTTTTCAATTTAGTAAGACATTTTAAAAATAAGAACTTCGGTTGTAAACTGTAAGAATATGACTAAACTAAGGAATATATCCCTCAAAATGGATTCCGAAAAACTTTTGATCCTAGGTACATCATATTTGGAGTCAATTTTGAGTAAATCCAAACCGGAGTTCAAATTTATTCAAATTTTAACTGTCTTTTAAAATCCTTTATTAGTCGGAAAAAATGTGCTCAGATGGAAAACTCCATGTTTTTAAAT
Source organism: Limnephilus rhombicus (assembly GCA_929108145.2). Taxonomy (NCBI): domain Eukaryota; kingdom Metazoa; phylum Arthropoda; class Insecta; order Trichoptera; family Limnephilidae; genus Limnephilus; species Limnephilus rhombicus. The sequence continues at coordinate 46,214,711 of OV815283.1, forward strand.
TTAAAATTCCTTTAAAACATTATTTCCACACAGGAGGCCCTAAGAAAATCATCCCTCAGAGCCTTTAGAGATGTTGTGTGGAGGACTTTTCAGGGAAAGAGAGGAGAGGAAGTTCTGGGAAGGAAAAAGGCATGGATTAAAAAAACTGTCCTAGGGATCAATAGGCCACTTGCATGGATTTCACAACGACTTGGAAAAAATCATGTTGATAGATTTTTTTACTAAGGTTACGAAAATATTAGTAAATTTTTTTAGAAATGTACAGTTTTTTTTTTTTTAATAAATAAATCCATTATTTGGGCCCATTACGTCACTACATGAAAATGTCCCGTCTCCGAAAATGTTCCTATTAATTTTTTAAAATTCCACACTGATTTTTTTTTATGGCAACACTTTAATTTCAGGCGAATTATCTCTGCGAACTTATCATTTGGTTTGACTTTTTGACAGATGTTATGAAGAGAACCCCGTACGTTTTACGCTGTCGTATGTGTTTTAGAGGTATAATGGTAGTGGTGCTGATTTTAACAAAATCAAATTTTATAATATTCTTATTATTATTATAATTTACAAGTACAAGTAAATTACATTGGATTTAGTAATATAGACGTTGAACATTATAATGATTTATGATCAATAAGATGGATCAAGGAAAAAAATATTTGTGAGATGTAAAATTTTTGGTATGCCTCGTTATTCTCCTGTGCCCTTTCTTATGGAAAACGTTATTTTAAAAATGATTTTCGGCTATGTAATTATCGTTTTTTCGCACCTATAAAATTATGTCCCGTCTTTCCGGTTTATAAAAAATGGTCTGATTTTTCGGATTGAAATTTTCAAAACAACGCCAGGGGTTCAAAAATACGATTAAAAAAACAACAAAAAAAATACGGAATGTTTTAGAATATTTGCCTAAACCGGAATTTATTTTTTTTAAATGTGATGCAAGTGGCCTATTGGCAAAGAAATCAACTGTCTCGCGGGTCAGTTGTCCGGGGATCAACTGTCGCCGGGCCACTGTCGGCGGGTCAATTGTCACCGGATCAATTTTTGGATCACTGAAAATATCTAACGAAAGCTTGCCGATACCTGGATTGCAAACAGCAAGTTATCTTTGGTAATAATAATAAGCGAACCAGATTCCCGCAGAACCAGCTTTGCACCGCTAGTGGCTATTACCGTTCAGTGTTCAGTAGTCTCGGCCTTGCTACCCCAGCACGAAGCAGGAGGTAGGAGGCAGGAGTCGCACCTATACCGCTGCTTCGGTGACGCCATGCAGCGTACAGACTGCGCAGATCGCAGTGCGCACTAGGCTGGCCAGTCGAAAATATGAGAAAAAATAAGTTGCCGGTAAACTAAATAAAATACTCATATTTTTCAAATAACTCCCTACGTACCTTTATTATTTTTTTACGCAAATTTCACAACGCCAGAGCTGGCTTTTATATATAGATACATTCGCGAGTGTGCGCATAACAACTCTCCAAAATTTCATCGCAATCGGATGAATGATGTAGGAAATACTTACCACTAGTTATAGAAACCTTTTCGAGAATGGTTTATGTGCCGCATAAGGGACAAATAAAGAAACATTATTTTTTATTTATTCTTCTTCTTGTGCCATATCAGGTCTCCCCGACGTAGGAAAACACTCTGTAAATGTATCTCTATCTTTCGCTACCCGGAATATCTCCTCCACACTTCTAATAACGGTCCACACTCGTTTATTTCGCTGCCAAGAAATTTGTCTCCTACCAGGCCCTCGGCGACCCTCTATCTTTATTTCTATTTCCCAGAAGATCAGTTTTAAATTTTTCGCCAACATTAAAAAAATCAAACCTTTGAATTTTGACATGAAAACATAAAAACTTATTATAGTGCTTTATATTTAATGAATCTGAATGTTACCGTTTTTCTCATATTTGTAGGATTTTTTATAAAAATATTTTTAAAAATTTTTATAACCTTACTTATTACTTATTCGAGTCAACATAGAATATTTTCGATTTCGGTATATTGTCTGTAGTATACTTGATAATGAAAGGTGCATATCTATGAAAAAAGGACCTGATTTTAACCGTTAACAGCTGATCAAAAATTCGACGTGAAAACAATATTTATAAATATATTTTTAACATATTCGTTATTTGTTTTAGGGGGTTATGCCGTGTTCCGCTACCTCTTTTTTTAGCCAACGTTGGCTAAAGAAGGAGGTAGCGCAACCCGGCATAACACCCCAAAAACAAATAACGAAAATACCTTTGGCCGTGAAAATCTTAAAACGGATCATTTTAACATCGTTCTAAAATACGAAGTTCGTATTTGCGACATCTATGGTCGTTTTAAAATAAATGTCTGGCCGCTGAAATGTTTTAAATAATAATAAATATTTTACGAATGGTAGGAAAATGTGGTCCAATTTAAAAGTAGTCAATTTTTCGAACAAAATCGCTCCACTGGTTAATATTATTTGGGGCAAGTGGTATTTCTTCCAACATTTTTATATATTATTTTTTTTTTTAATTTACTCAATGAAAACGGTAGGAAAAACTTTAATTTATCCAATTCAAATTTTTTGTGTTTGTAATTTTTACAGATGCGTAGCAAATAAAGATTAATCTAAAATAGTGGTTTTGTATTAATCTTCGCCATGATAAAAAATATATTAAAAAAAACATTCCTGATATTGAATTGATGGTCCAGCCTGTTACGCAGGTACGTAGGTACATATCAGCTTACAATTGCAGTAAGAGGCGACTGGACGCAGGAGATTAGACAGATCTTGTAACGGGAAGCCGGGTGCGTGATATGTCATCCGGTAAATTATTCCTGGAATTTAAAATTATTATTAGTTACGATATTATGATGGTGGCATTGTCGACCTCAAATAATGTAATTCAAATGAAAACACAGATATTATAGATCTAGTGATAAACAAAATGTACGCCTTCTTAAACATTATACGCCACTTTGAGGTTATGGCTTAGTTCAAAAAAGTTTTTGATTTCGTCAGGGCAGGATTTTCATTAAATATAAACAATTAAAATTACATCCCAAAAATATTTTTTTAAAGTTTTATGTAACACATATTTGGGAGGAGGTAACGGGTACCGTCGCCCCCCGGAACCATTTATTGGATTAGTAAAATCTACGCTATAGATTACCCCAAATGGTTCACTAATTTTGGTGACTTAGCAGGAGTGCCGGGTTCATGGTTTGCGGTTCGTCCGGATCTCGGCGGCGTATGCTAGCTGCATGGTGGGCCGGATCGGGCCCCATCGGGACGCAAGGGTCTATTAATGGAAAGAGAGACAGAGGAAGTTCAGGGAAGGAAAAATTCATGAGGGGTGGATTGGAATCCAGGGTTCAGTGTGTAAAACAAACGTATGCAGCAGTATACAAATGATGTACGTTACACAGATATAGAAATATAAGTACATAATGTATGACACGCGAAAGCTATCAGTTTCAGACAAAAACTCAAGACATAAGGCCTCTGAAGATGGACAGTGAGATCTGTCAAAAAAGTCAGGAGTTAAAAAGTCCTTTTAAGGAATACGTTACGCGGGTAAACCGAGAAAATTGTTCTACATCTTACACCCGTGAAAACCTTAACCGTAACGTATATATATATACTTATTAACATACCACAAAGCAGTTTTGCAGATGATATAAGCCATGAGAAAATTTATTTTCCTCACGGTCTCCTATGTGTGATTAAGCAAAAAACACGTTTGAATAATATTGTATCATTTTTAATTTATCAGTTTTCCATTGCTTCACGGTTTTAAACTTTTTAATAGTTTTAGAGTGGAAGAAGAACACAAAAAATGGCTTGTGGATGTGTTGTATGATGCAAATATTTGTCCGATCGGGCCTTCAATTTCCAATACAAAACTGTAGTTACGAAATTGAAATGGGATGGAGATCTACGATGTCAGGCGAGTGTAAGTGAGACCGAGCGCGGGGCAAATGGGATAAATGAAATATTCATTTCGATTCACATTTGCATGGAAGGCACTTTTACTGTTTTTAAAACTAGGAATTTTTTTAATAAATTTAGGTATAATATAAAAACAACAAAACTTAATCAGACTCCGTGGTCAAGAGGGAAGGCCCTCTACTATCAATCCGGAGGTCGCTGGTTCAAATCCTGGCGTCTGCAACTATTTTTTTTATAGGAAGTCAAACTTTCCTGGGTCACGATAAACTTAACAATGTTTTAAAATCTCCTACTACCACCACAATAGGCGGAAAATTTTGCTTGTATCATGAGAGAGGACTTAGCCAGCCAAGGTATTGAACGTGCGACGCCCGGGTATGATTCATTCACTTCAGCCACTGACCGGTCAAGTTATTTGATTGAATTGTGTTATTCCCCAATTTAATTATATAAAATAACATAAGGTGTATTTGCGGCACGTTCCAGATTGGAAGATACTCTCAGCATCGCCCTGGGTTAAGACCACCGTTCAGAATTGAAAATTTGCTTTTTTCAAAGTTAATACGGCACAACAGTTCCAACTGCCCATGTCTGGAGCCATTGAGATTATGGCATCCCCAATTGAGGTATATTGAGGCTGAAGGTAGTGGGGAAGGGAAGGAGATTAAGTTACGTTTAAATTAAAATGGCATTAGCCGCGTTTGTTGACCAGATCGGAATAGCCAGGTAGGTACTCCCTAAACTTCCCCTGATTTTGTATTTTCACGCTTGTGTATGTAGATATACAGACAAATTATTTTACCCTTATTTTTTATTTAAAATATTATTTCAGAGTGGAAGATGCTCTCAGAATCATCCTGGTGTAAGACCACCACTCAGAATTGAAACGATGCTTGAAATGGTTCTAGCCCTGTTTGGTGACTAGATCTGAATAGCCAGGTAATTTTTGGTAATTAGTGATGCCATTCTCTCTACTAGCTCCAGGCGGTTAGGAACAGTTGGGACACTTGTGCGCTTGTGCGGTATTCATATAAAAAACTAATGTGATTTCGACCACACGACTGAAGTAAAACTTCACTTACTTATATCTCCCTCTCAACTTCCGTTCGCCTCGCCCGATCACACTTTTCATAACGCCCTCGTCACGCATTCACCAGCTTACTCCCCAAGTCAAACGTGCGTAAAGGCCGGACCGTTCGCCTTGCCCGATCACACTTTTCATAACGCTTTCATCACGCATTCACCAGCTTACTCCCCAAGTCAAGCGTGCGTAAAGAATTACTTCAAAAACAGAGTGTGCAAATCACACGTGGTAGAAACGAAACCTTCAGAAAACTAAATTAGACAAGAGTGGGGAGGCTAGAAGCACCGCACAAAGAGGGAACCGATCATAATATCCATTTCTCTCGCAGGCTAAATCCTATAGATGTATGTGTTTGTCTATTTTTATTACCGCTATTTTCTTGAGGTGATTTTCCACGAAAACGGCGCTATATAAATTAGCCAATTATTATTATTATTATTATTATTTCGATTCATGGAGTTTCAAAACACAACGGTGCTAAAAAAGTTCCCACATCTCAAATACTTCTACCACAAACGCAGCCGTAACCGATACTGTAACTACACGCTTGTAGTATAAATTCCATGCCGGTGTAGTGTCAAGTATTCGTTACAGGTAGGTCTGCAGTTTACCAAGTAACCTTGCTATTTTCTGCTCGCGCTAACGAGCCGCCCGCTGTTAGTTAATGTTGACTACCTGGTACAAAAACCCTATAAACACACCGTACGGTGTGTAAAAACTACGCGTCCATTCTCGTACGATCCAGATCCATAAAAGGATTTAACTGCGTGCAAAATTACGTCAGTAAGAAGTGATTGAATTCTGTTAACCAGGTTTTTTAAAACACCAATTTAATGCTGTCAATAATGATGATGATAAAAATCTTGCAATATAGGCCAGTTAAGTGCCTGTATTTTATTGTGTTGGACAATTTATTATTATTTGTCTTGACAGATTGATTTCGAGTCAAGTAAAAAACAAAACACAAAAGTGTGAAGCCCCTTAATAAGAAGTTGCCCTTTACACATATGTTTTTTCTGCGATTTGTTAATAATAAAATAAAGCCGATTTAAATTATTAGCCGTTTATTGTTACTGTTTACACGTGCAAGGTTATGCGTCAAGTAACGCAACCGGACTACCAACGGTCCACATACGACAGCTCGGTAACCTACGTAACAGACACACAAAAATTTTAAATAATCGTAGTATAGTATAGAAAGAAGAAAGAAAGCATAAATAATTAGATTTCATAAGTAAACCAAACAAAAGTAAAATACATTAGTTCGAAGGTAATGAAAGCAATGAAGAACAAACCAAAACACCTGTCATGCAGTGACCGCTTTAAAATTTGATTCCGCTTCTTTTCATTCCGCGACAAAATACCCCCCGACAAACGATTCTACGGACAAAACATCCTCCGACAAAATATCCTTTGACAAAACGTCCTCCAACAACATATACACTAAAGCCTAACCTAACCTAACCCAGCCTAACCTTACCTAACCTAACGAAAATATGGGACAAATATAATACAGTCAAACTGTAAAGACAATAAATTATTGCTAAAAAATGTAAAATGGGACAAAAATAATACAGATATCCTGTAAAGACATTAAATTATTTTTTCATAAGATGCAATTACTTTGTGGTTAGACCTAATTTTATAAAAAATAAAACAAACCCTTTGTATTTAACCATGAATTTATTATTTATATATCGACCGGTTTCGCTTCAACCAAGCTTCCTCAGGATAAGTTATTATTATATCACCAAATAAAATAACATCAAATAAAATAACACCTTTAAACCAAGACAAATTTTAAAAATATATAAATTAACCGAAAAAAAAACAATTCATAACCTGTAAAAATGGAGGAAGCGGTTGATCCGCATGCCTTTATTACTAAGGTGAAACAAAACATAAGTGACTTACATACAATCATAGAAGAAAATAAACTTACCAAAGAAACCAAATCAAAAATGATGAAAGAAATAAATAACACCATGGAAATGATATACCACATGGCAATAGAATTAGCTAAACTACAAGAAAAATGTGAAATTCAAGAAAAAAACGAAACACAAAAAAACTCATTTTTATACTCTTCGGCAGTAAAAAACTTAATACCAAAAACATAAGAAAAACGATATCCTATAATAATAAAAAGCTTAAAAGAAGAAGACACTGAAAAAATAAAAGAGGAAATACAAAAAATTAAAATATCGCAGTTGGGAATTCAAGTAAGCGAAATTAAAAAAAAAAAAAAAACTAAAAAAACCTTATAATAACATGCCCAGAAAAAGAAGAGGCAAAAAATTAAAAGATAAGATAAATGAAGTCGAAAAAAACATAAAAGCATAGGTACTTGTGAAAACGGATCCATGCGTAATATTCAAAGGTTTTGACAAAGACTATACCGAAAAAGAAATCTTAGAAGATATCATTGAACAAAACAACGATATCAAAATGATATGTGAAAAATACCAAGACAAAAAAATATTACAAGTTAAAGCCAAAATATTACAAACAAAAAAACTAACAGCAATAACTTAATTCTCCAAACAAATCCCGAAATGAGACTACATCTTATAAATAAAAAAAATTCATCTAGGATTCATGAGAATCTATGTAACCAATTGTAATCTTTTTACCCAATGTTTCCATTGTCAAAGATTTGGACACACGGCACAAAAATGCTACAATAAAATGAATAAACCAACATGTTCTGTTCACTGAACAAACCAAGTTCTGTTCTGTGAACTGTTCACAAACCAAGCATTGTTCAGAAGATCATCCCATCTCCGAGTGTAAATCCCTGGAACTGCCGCCCAAATGCGCTAACTGCCACTCAGCTAACAAGAAGAAAGAAATAAACTCCTTCAACAGTAAAATGAATGAAATAGACCACCGAACAAACAGCGAAACATGTAAGTTCCGATCTTACGTGCTTAAAATAGCCAAAGAAAGAATAAACTACGACATTGAATAAAAATCTTATATATAATTTTGCAAAATACAACCAAAAATAAATTAAATGGATGATTTCTTAAATAGCGAATTAGAATTAAATATTAAAATTCAAGAATATGAATGTATATGTACCGATTCATGTAACAAAATTATTTCTAAAAACATCAATGATATAATTATTATGCACATAAACATCCGTAACATTCAAAAAAATTTAGATGAACTAATTCTAAAAATAAATAATTTAATTAAAAAACCGGACTTTATAGTGTTGTCCGAAACATTTACGAGCGCTGAGTCACCGTCTTATCACTTACCTGAGTACAACTATATTGCTAGCAAAGTAGATATCAACAAAAATTCGGGAATAATAATAATTGGAAGCTATAAATTTAGTATTGTTAACATAATAGAACACCCAATACATTTGGTAAACTGCATCGAAGTACATTTCAAACTCGGCAAATCAATATATCATCTAATAGCTATATATAGAACGCATGGCTCGAGTGTTATTACGTTTATTAATGACCTCAAATACATATTATTAAAAAAAATAAATGAAGACAATATAAGCGAAACTCAATCGAAAATCTGGAAACAGAAAAATCAAAAAAACATATTGACACCTCCGGGACTCGAACCCAGCAAGAGGTCCTGGGTTCGAGTCCCAGAGGTGTCAATATGTTTTTCTGATTTTTCTGTTTCCAGATTTTCGATTGAGTTTCGCTTATATTGTCTTCATTTATTTAAATATTACAATTTGAGGTTTTACTCATAAAGTTAAAAATTAAAAATAAAATAAAACATATTATTAAAATTAAAAAATAAACTCTGCTTCGTCGTGGGTGATTTTAACTTGAACATTAAAGAAAAAATAGAAAATAAGAACAAATCTGAATACATCAATTGTATGACTGAACAAAATTTTATATCTTGCATAAATAAAAATACTAGAGAAATAAAAGAACATACTCCATCTTGTTTAGATCACATTTGGGCAAACGTAAACATTAAAGATCTTCACAAACTAAAATCAATTGTTTGGAAAACTAACATAACTGATCATCATTCATGCTTGCTTCTGTATAATAATAATATTAAACATAAAAAACATAATTTAATACCCAAAAAATCAACAACAGACATGACAATTCTCTCTGAAAAACTAAAAAAGGAAGATTGGAACAATGTTTTAAACAGTGATGATACCGAAATATGTTCGACTAACTTTGAAAATATCCTGTCACAACACATTAAAAATTCAACAACTGAAATAACAATGCATATAAAATCAAAATTACGATCTTTAAAGCTTGGATTACCAAAGGACTTATAATATCAGAAACAAAGAAAAACTTTACAAAACAACTTTAAAAAATTCCAATGATGAAAAAGCATACATTTTCTATAAAAAATATAAAAATAGATTAACATCTTATATTAAAAAAGTAAAGAATAGTTTTTTTTTTTAAATAAAATATTATCTTCAGAAAATAACCCTAAACAAATGTGGAAAACTGTGAATTTGGCCATAGACAATACAACAAAAAAAAACACAAAACATTAAGTATATCGATCATGATAAAAAAAATTATAGATGCTAATATACAGCCTAAACAATATGCTAACATATTTAATTCCTTCTTTGCAAATGTTGGAAAAAATCTTGCGAAAAATATTCATAAGCTTTCTAACCCGGAAAACCAGAAAAATAAAATTTTACAGAAACGTAATATACTTTCAACATTTTAAATAACAACAGATTGCGAAATCTTCAAAATAATAGAAAATATGAAAGGAGGTTCGTCTCCCGGTTTTGATTATATTACGGCACACATGTGAAAATGTGAAAATCTATGAAATTTTACTTAAACCCATCACTCATTTAATAAACTTAAGTTTAACGAAAGGAATATTTCCGATAAACTACAAAAACAAAATAATCTCACTTATTTACAAATCTGGTGATCCACACCAAGTTACTAATTATCGCCCAATCTGTCTAATTTCTAACAAAGGAAAGATCTTTGAAAAAATAGTAAAAAAAACAATTGGTAAATTTCCTAGATAGTAATAAAATACTACACAAAAACCAGTTTGGTTTTATTAAATCACTCAGCACACAAGATGCAATTGCTAACGAAACTTCATACATTTACGAATCATTAGATAAAGGTAAAAAATGTGCGGGTATATTTATTGACCTCAAAAAGGCATTCGATAGCATATCCCATGAGATGCTATCAAAAAAATTAAATAATGTTGGCATAAAAGGCAACGCGATTAAATGGATCACCAACTACTTGAAAAAACCGCCCTAAAGTGATAAAAATCAATCGTGTTAATAGTGATCAAGAGATTTCGAGCTTTGGAATCCCCGAAGATACAGTGCTTGGACCAATCCTATTTACCATATTTGTAAACGATATATTTTTTCAACATCTACATGGTCAAATTACATCATACACCGACGATACTGTATTAATAATAAGTGAAAAGACTTGGGAAAATGTAGAATTAAAGGCCACAGAAGACATCAATACGCTTAAGATTTTTTTCGACACTAATTTACTATCACTAAATAGTGAAAAGACATTTGTAATTCCTTTTGCAATCCATCCAAACGACGCTCCCAAAAATTTTAACATTGTCATTCACGATAATTCTAAAATTCATAGCCATAATTATTGCAAAACAAACTGTACAATATTAAAAACAACAAATAAAATTAAATATCTGGGAGTAATTATTGATAAAACTCTAAAATGGAAGGAACAAATATGTCAAGTAGTAAACAAAATCGGAAAATTAATATATATATTTTTAAGAATTAGAAATTTTCTGTCGATAAAAAATCTATATTTAATCTACTATGCCTTAGTTCAATCCACTTTACAATACGCTATTAGTTGAGGATCCGCGTATAAATGTTACCTTCTTCCAATAGAAATTGTACAAAGAACATTTATTAAAATTATATTAAAAAAATCCTTGGACTACCCAACAGAACGCCTGTTTAAAGAATTTCAAGTACCACATTTAAAGACTTATATATTAAAAATTCATTAATTCAAATTATAAAAGAAAAATATAAATATCCATTTTTTAATGAAAACAGAACTCGACTTGTTTTTTATGCCCAAAACTACATACATCTTTTGGACAGCATCATTACACTTACCAGGGAAGAACTTTTTTAAATCTTTTACCAGAAGAAATCAGAAGCATTAATGATAAAACTCGAATACTGCTCTCTATCAAAAGACATTTTATAAATATTCTTAAGATAAAACTACTGTCAATTAATCTTACAAATATCCTTTGTTTTCCATAACATTCTTTGTTTTTTTTAAATGCATACTATTATCAAAATAAATACTGCAGCTCACATATACATTTATGTACAATGAAATATTTAAGTATTAACTAATAACATTAATGTACACTCCCCTTCCATACACAAGCAAATGCTTTTAATGGAAGGGTAGTAAATAAAAAACTGATATGTAAAATTATCATATAAGTAAATACCTTGTAAAACATATTATTAAAAATAAACAATTATTAATATTAAAAAAAATATATAACAGAATTAAAGCCTGAGATTGTATATAATTGTCACTTGATAATATCTTGTACGTTAGGTTAGGTTGCTCGTATCTTGCAAAAAAATGTTGTGGAAGTATTAGGCACTCCGAAATAATGCAACATCATTTGTGTTTGGTTTGAAATTGTGATCTCTTATGAATACTGCACAAGAGTCCCGGGTGTTACGAAGCCACTGGAGCCAGTGAAACTGTGACATCCCCAATTGGAGTATGTTGTAAGGTTGGAGGAAGTGGAGAGGGGAAGGAAAAGAGGAAGAGGTAGGTGGTTTGATTGGAGTAGGCTATTGAGATCTAGTCACCAAACACGGCTAAAGCCATTTAAAGCAATGTTTCACATCTGAATGGTGGTCTTACACCACACTGAAGAATATCTGCCACTGTGGAAAATGCCGAAAATATGCCTTATATTATTTTAATTCGAACCCGCGACCTCCAGATCGCTATTCGAGATCCTTTCCCCACGAGCTCGGAGGCGGTCATTGCTATAATCAAGAATTTGTCAAATAAATCTTTTATAAGCCTAGAAAAAAAAGAATCGGGCCTAAATAAATCCTTTGTTACTAAATCTCCTTGAAGAACTTGATTTGCTGATTGTGATCGGAAAGCATTTCAATATTTGTGTCTTAACTTTAGCGGATTTTTTTTGCATAAGTTTAAACAGGCGATTGGTATGTATATCAACCTTAACCCTCTTACATTCTTTGAGTGCACCTTCTACTCTAGGAAACCTGCCAATCTCCGATACGAGATTCCTCCGATAATTTCATCCCAAAAGATAGGTGGAAGCTTGAGTGGCAATCGGCCGACGTGAAAAATACGCATCTCATACAAGACCCCACTGAGATACAGCCGTTGTACCCTTATGATGTATAGTTGGGGCCTGAAAGAGTCGGCGTTGTGAGAATTTGGTTTTTTTTTTTTTTTTACATTAACTCCACACAGGAGGCCCTGAGGAAAATAATTTCCCTCAGGGCCTATGTCATCTGGGATGCTGTGTGGGGGGTCTTTTTGAGGAGGGTAAGGAATGAACATTGGTCTTGAAGAGACCCATGTTGTAGGAAGGAGGAAACACAGAGGCCGGCAAATCATTCCACAGCCGAGCTGTTGAACATAAGAACGAGTCGAAGAAACGACCCGTTCTCATGTGACTAATGTCAACTGTGTACAAATGTTGGGCACGCGTTTGGCGTGTTTCCCGACTATGCACCGGTGCCGAAGGGATCAATGATGCTAGTTCCTCGGAGCATCTTCCATTGTAATACCGGTAGAACAAGGATAGCATTCCCACCCGACGCCTGTGCTCTAAAGATTGCAATCCGTCTGTTAAGATGAGAGAATCTATCAAACGGACCGCCCGTTTCTGCACAGAGTCGAGGGTATTTTTCAGGTATTTTGGAGCTCCAGACCAGAGGTGGCTGCCAAATTCAACCGTGGGGCGCACTTGCGATTTGTACAAGGTTAGCAGTTGTGTACTTTTAAAGTATCTGCGGGCCCTGTACAGTACGCCCAGTTTTTGGGAGGCTAACTTTACTCTGGCTTCGATGGAGCCCCCATACCTGAGCTGGTCACTTAGGGTTACACCAAGCAAATCAATGGAGGGCCTGTTCGGAAGATTGCTTCCGTTGAAAGAGACTAGATTTTCATTGCGATCCCTTTTAGACGTAATCAGACAAGATTGGGTCTTTGAAACATTAAATTCAACGAGATTATTTTTACCCCAAGAGAAAACACTCTCGAGGTAACCGTCCATTCTTTGCTTCAAAGCCTTACGAGCTGTTGGAGTTTGTGAGCCCTTTGGGGGCTTGTCAAACAAAAAGCTATCATGAACTGTACTGTCATCCGCGTAGCAGTGAATTGGTGCACATGACAAAAGGTCGTTGATGTGCAACAAAAACAGAGTTGGAGACAGAACCGATCCCTGCGGGACGCCAGCATTTATCGAGTGAGAGGAAGAGGTGAAACCATCGACTACCGTCTGAATCGACCTCTCCCTCAAGAAGTCGGCAATCCACGTACACAAGGATGCGGGAAGTCCGTAAGAATGCAGTTTGTTGACAAGTCCTCGGTGCCAAACCCGGTCAAAGGCCTTGGATATGTCCAGTGCAACCGTTTGGGTCTCACCGAAACGTTCCAGGCATCGCCCCCAAACATGCGTCACATACGCGAGAAGATCACCGCACGAGCGGTTCCGCCGGAATCCGTATTGACGGTCGTTAATAATTTTGTTCTTCTCGAGGTATGTGAGCAGTTTGTCGTTGATCACACGTTCCATCACCTTAGACAGAACTGATGTGATCGCTATGGGGCGGTAGTTGGCCGGGTTGGAGCGGTCACCCTTCTTTGGAATAGGATGGATAACCGCTTTTTTCCAACCAGAGGGCACAGAGCCAGTCTTCAGGGACAGTTTAAAAAGCTTCGTCAAAATTGGAGCTATTTCTGCAGCGCACCTTTGCAGTACCAGGGCAGGTATTCCGTCAGGCCCACTAGCTTTATTATATATTTATTATATCGGTATGGTGCAGACCACCGAACATGTGGTCAACAAATGCCCGGCCCATTCATTCGCCAGGGGGATTGATGATAGACAACGATAGAGCAACGCCTGAGGCCCTAAGCTGGTTCGCAGACATAGATGTCCTCTTCTGACCCCCCACCATACGAAAAAAGAAGAAGAACCGACTTATTGGAAGAACCATCGAACAATATAGTCCTGTTTCACCCATTGCAATTTGCAAGCACTGTTACGAACATTCCTTCATTGCCTGTAGATAAATAACTGTTTAATCACTAACTACAACTGCCTACTGAACGAATCGCTAATAGTTGCCGTACCCGCTGTTCCTGCCTTCATACAGTCGGGTAACTTGTCAATATGCAAGATATTTATCTCACACCGGCCATGTGCAAAGCTAAGAATAAATTAATACGGTTAGTTCTGAGTTCTGATAACATTTACCCAGCACGTTCAGCACAGCTTCTCTCATCTCGCAGAGTTGATTCGCACCCAACGTCTGGGGTTATACCAAATTATTATAATCAACGAATTGCGTATTCGAATCACACTTAACAAGTTGTCGAACTGAAAAAAAATGCACAGATAAGATCAGATGGACTCGCGGTCAGATTGGTCATAATGTTTATGATTTAGATCAGAGCCGTGTTGGAAATTAACACTTAAAGTGAAACTTCTATAGCCCCGTTGTGATTCGTAATTCGGATGGAACGTAAATGACGCATACCACACTTGCGAAGCATCAAACTTCTATCAACGCTCCTATAGGTTGAGAAGTAAAACGGAAATGACCTCACTTTTCAAGGCTCCTTGGTTCTTCATTGGTTGAGATTGTTTTGGTAAAGTTTCGCTTCTGCCGCCTGTAAACTGCACTCGATTTATGTGCATACCACACAAGAGTCTCAACTGCTCTCGTCTGTAACCAGTGATACTTTGACATCCCCCAAATTGGGGTATATTCTGAGGCTGAAGGTAGTGGAGAGGGGAAGGTAACGGGGCAGAGAAAGGTTAGGAAGTTCCTGGCTATTCAGATATGGTCACCAAACACGGCTAAAGCCATTTCAAACAATGTTTCAATTCTAAATGGCGTGTTCTAACAGTTAATACTTTAATAAAACAAACCCAATTATCAGCATTAATAAATTCTTATTCTACTTTAATAACTTCTTTCAGAAGTTAACATTCCCCTAAATTTTAATATTTCATGAAATTGCAACGGAAAATATATTGTTAATATATTAAATACAGAAAGTAAATAAAACAATGCAACTTTTCTACAATCCCGTATATCTATTTATTTAAATTTTATTATGTAATTAATTTTTACCAGATCCAGTATCGAAGCCAGAATTAGCTTTAGAAGCTGGGCGTACTATATTGGTACAGATACTTTAATAGTACAGATCTGTTGATCCCGTACAAATTGCAAGTGCACCCCACTGTGTTTGAATCTGGTAGCCACCTCTGGTCTGGAGCCCCGAAACACCTGGAAAACCCTTGACTCTGTTCAAAAACGGGCAGTCCGTTTGATAGATTCATTAACAAGCGGATTGCAATCTTTAGGGCACGGGCATCAGGTAGGTATGTTTGTATATTGTTTTACAATGGAAGATACTCCAAGGAACTCAATTTGGGAGGCGGGAATGGGTACCGCCGCCCCGGGAACCTTTATTGGATAACCAACACCTCTGCCATAGGTCACCCCAAGTGGTTCGCTACGTTTGGTGATTTAGCAGTGGTGCCCGGGTTCATGGGGTGAGGTTTGTCTAGGTCTTGGAGTCGAATGACCAAGACACACTGAACCCCAGATTCCTACCCACCCCTTAAACCCTTTTCCTTCCCAGAACTCTCCTCTCCCTAAAAAAAACCCTCCACACAGCATCCCCAAAGATGACATAGGCCCTGAGGAAAATTATTTTCCTCAGCGCCTCCTGTGTGGAGCTCATGTAAAAAAAAAAAAACTAGCGTCATTGATCCCTTCGGCACCGGTGCATAGTTGGAAAACACGCCAAACACGCGCATAATACAAATGCACGGTTGACATTTTTCACATGAGAACGGGTCGCTTCTACTACCCGGCTGTGTTTTCTCCCTCCCACAATACGTCTCTGCAAGACTCTTTCCTCTTATCATATCTCTCCATAAAACGTATATTTTATGCCAATATTTTTTTTCACAACATTTTAATTACTAATAAGCTTTGGTATATTGTGCCAATCATTTAACTTTTTTTTCTTTTAATTTTAATTTTAATTTTATTTTATTTATTTATTTTTTTTTTTTTATTTTTTTTTTTAATCTTTAAAAATAATATATATAGTTACAGTATATATTATATAAAGAATGTAAATCCATAAAAATAGTGATAATAAGGATAATAATCTTTTAATCGTATAACTGCTAATATAGTTAATGATTATTGCGTATCTGCTTGAATACTTGCTTTTTAAATGATACAATGAAATGCTATTAAAATTAAATATGTCCATAAAGAAAGTTTCATTGATTCGTTCCCCACGAGGTGCAAACTCTGTTAACAGTAATTAATGGAAAAAAAACGGGATGCAAACTCTGTGAAAAGTAAATGTACATAAAATGAGTGCAAACTCTGTGTATAGTAATTAATGAAAAAATACGGGATGCAAACTCTGTGAAAAGAAAATGAGTGCAAACTCTGTGAAAATAAATGTACATAAAATGAGTGCAAACTCTGTGAATGGTAATTAATGAAAAATTACGTAATGCAAACCCTGTTAAAAGAAAATGTTCATAAAATGAGTGCAAACTCTGTTAACAGTAATTACTGAAAAAATATGGTATCCAAAATCTGTGAAAAGCAAATGTACGTAAAATGAGTGCAAACTCTATAAACAGTAATTAATGAAAAAATACGAATGCAAACTCTGTGAAAAGTAAATGTACATAAAATGAGTGCAAACTCTGTGTACGGTATTAATGAAAAAATATGGAACGCAAACTCTATGAAAAGAAAATGTTCATAAAATGAGTGCAAACTCTGTGAACAGTAATTAATGAAAAAATACGGTATGCAAAATCTGTGAAAAATAAATGTACATAAAATGAGTGCAAACTCTGTGAACAGTAATTAATGAAAAACTACGGATGCAAACTCTGTGAAAAGTAAATGTACATAAAATGAGTGCAAACTCTGTATTTTTTTTATTTATTGAGTTAGTTTATACTACATGAATATAAACTAATAAGCACAATGTAACATTTCATTTGATAAATTTAAATATTTTTACAGTAAGCATAACATTTCTTTTTTGTATACGGTATTAATGAAAAAATATGAAAAGCAAAATCTGTGAAAAGAAAATGTTCATAAAATAAGTGCAAACTCTGTGAACAGTAATTAATGAAAAAATACGGTATGCAAAATCTGTGAAAAATAAATGTACATAAAATGAGTGCAAACTCTGTGAGCAGTAATTAATGAAAAATTAAAGGATGCGAACTCGTTGAAAAGTAAATGTACATAAAATGAGTGCGACAACTACATGAAATGGAGTATCGAGTCTTGTGTGGAGAATAAGTAAATAATCTTCATAAAAGTGTACCTAATTCAAATGGTATCAAAACTCCAAGTTAGTCAGGCAACCATTCATATGAATTTCAACTGAAGGAATTGATAGGATTATTAACACGTGTTCAAAACACGTGTCTGGTGTGTGTATGTGTGTGTGTGAGGTAGTCACACAGACACATACCACATGGTTAACCCATCCAACTTTTGGAGTTTAAAAAAAAAATACCGTCGAATTGAGAATCTCCTCCTTTTTGAAGTCGTTTAAAAACCAAAAGCTAAAAGCCGTAGTAAATAAGTATCAAGAAACCCAGAATTATTTATAGCGCCATTGTCCCGCTTTGGTGTAAAAATGCTAATATACCTGGGGAGCCATGTTGTTCAACCTCAATACAAAGCAAACACCCAATTACAATCATAATGAACTATATTAAATTATAGAAGAGGAAGATAATACTAAATCTTAACGAAAATATACAAAAGAACAAGACACGGAAAAATTAAAAGATAACGGTCGCATCTGGGACTCGAACCCAAGATCTCTCGTCTTACCGGGACAAGCGCCTGAAAAAACTCGGCCATTAGGATCTTTTTTTTACATTAGCTCCACACAGGAGGCACCGAGGAAAATAATTTCCCTAGGGGCCTATGTCATCTTTGAAGATGCTGTGTGGAGGGTCTTTTAAGGGAAAGTAAGGAGAAGAAAATATGGGAAGGAAAAAGGTATGAGGGGAGGGTAGGAATCTGGGGGTCAGTGTGGCCAGGAGTGATGGACGTATGAATTCATTCCTCACACTGCGGTGCAAGGCGAAGGGTCGGGAGAATGGTCAAGAGGCCTCCCTCAATCAGTCTCCTCCGATCCAGCCCGCTACGCAGTGGTTGGGCAAACGTATCCGCCACCAAGACCTAGACCTTAGCAAGGGTGCCCGGGTTCACGGGATGAGGTTTGTTCAGATCTTGGCGGCGGATGCGTCTGCCCACCAACTGCGTAGCAGACCGGATTGGGAGAGGCTGGTTGAGGCATATCTTTTGACCTCTTCAGCAGGACTCATCAGCAAGATTTGGACAGTAGTGGAAGGGATTCCTACCCACTCTTCATACTTTTTTCCTTCCCAGAACTTCCTCTCCTTCCTTTCCCTAAAAATGACAAAGGCCCTTAGGGGAATTATTTTTCTAAGGGCCTCCTGCGTGGAGCTAATGTAAAAAAAAAACAAAGTAAGTAAATCATATTATTGAGATTTCACGTTTTTTCGCATGCCATTCGAAATCCACTAAATCACGTTGCAATCAGAAATTTCACAGAAACAATTTCAAAATATTGACCCTCTTATTCGACCGCCGCGCCGCGCCCATGTGCCACGCACGCATTGTACATAATCGTAACGGCTCTGCTTTTAAAAGTTACGAAAAGCTTGCAAAAAATCATCTTTTCTGATGAAAGATAGTCTAAATTAGGTGTCAATTAACAGGCAAATGGCTCCGGGTGATGAATAAATTACGGAGAAGTGGTTTTGGTACGAGTATTTTTAGATAACCGATGGCGGTACTGTTTATCTTCGCCTACCCCAAGGGATGTGTCTACCATGATGGCGTTTTGTTGGCAGGAAATCAAACGTCGGAGAATATTTATGGCGTGCATATAATTATTATTGTGAAACAGTTGCAACATCAGAAGCCTGGAATCTGACTTCCTTGGATTAGAACGTGAAGAAGATAACAGTTATTATAAAGTGTAAAGCTCAGAATACGCAGTGAAGTTTGGTGCAAGGTTTGATTCAACTGGTTTATACTTAATAGCGGTTGGATTTTACTGTTATTATATTTAGATTTTCATCGACAAACCGACAACCAAATAAATTGTAACCTCTAGCACAGACGATCGATGAATCCCTATATCAATACGATATTGTCTAAATCTTTTATGTTCGTTTATCAATATTTGCGAGCACGGTAATAATTGATAAGAAATATTCCGACAGACGATTAATAAATGTTGACGTGTCAGTTAAGCTGTCAAAATACAAAATATGAAAAAAAATGTTTGTTACACAAAATATCTTGTTTATTAATTAATGGAGGCGAACTAACGAAGCTATTAGAATTGAAAGAAATCGTGTACGCAATCCATAGACTTAAAGAATTCATCTAAGACGTGATCAATTTTAACTCTGCACAGGAGGCCCTAAGGAAAATAATTTCCCTCAGGGCCCATGTCATCTGAGATGCTGCGTGGAGGGTCTTTTTGAGGAAGGAATGAATATTGATCTTGAAGAGACCTATGTTGTAGGAAGGAGGAAACACAGAGGCCGACAAATCGTTCCACAGTCGAGCTGTTGAACACAAGAACGTATCGAAGAAGCCACCCGTTCTAATGTGATAAATGTCAACCGTGTTGCCTAATTTTGCCTAATTTTTTTTGGTTATTTCGAATAAATTATACATGAAATTACTCAACCCTCAATCTTTCACAATAAGATAAATAATTGCAATATTTTACATCAAAATTAAAAAAAATCGCTTTGATACAAACTTTATAAACAAAATTTTAAATTTTTTTACGAATTTTGTATATATTTTTCATATATTCGTTTTTATAGGCTATTGTAAAGTTTTCATTTTATGACTTGAAGGGTTTTACCAAACCACAGTCGATGTAAAACTAATTATTATGGTATAATGTTCACAAAAACCATCGCCTGCAACATTTCCTTTCTTGCCTACCCTTCAAAGAACATCTAAAACCATGAAAAGTACCAACATTTTCCCTGCTGAGTAAAAAAACCTGTGATATGTTTATTATTAACCCTTAGCAACACTCGCTATTTTTAGCCTACACGAATTCACTTGTGGGGGCCCCATAAATTTAGGCTTCATAAAAATAAAAATAAGCACTTTTTGGGGATTTGTTTATGTTCGCGCCTTTATTGTTACATGTTGCCTTTTGGAACTACCTATTGGGGTGCCCTCTGCCTCAGTTCAAATAAAACCACCGCAAAGGACACAAGTCCCAACAATCGCATCGCTTTGTAATAATCACGCCGCAGAACTCATAAACCGCAATTTAATGCGCAAAAATATCGCCTGCTTACCATTTTCCCTTCCTCATGTTTCCAAACTAACAATTATCTTCCCGGTGACATAAACCAAGTGCATGGAGGGTGTACAGCAGTTTGGAGATATTGGTAAGTCAACTCCAGAAATATAATAAAATAGATAAGAACCGCAATTTTGCAGTCGACAAAATGCAGCATTTGATCCCTCGATTTCTTGAGAGGGAACACTTGCTCCCCGCCGCAACAGTTTATTTAAAATTAATGAAAGACATATAATAAATCCAAGAAAACTAGTGTATTATAAACATGTGACATTTATAACAATTTCAAGGGGAGTCATCTCATTTTTCGATCGAGCAGAACCTCTTAGGTTGGCCTAAGAGGTTCTGCTTGTAAATGCACAATAATGTTATGCGCTCGAACTCGTGACCGTTGTGGCGGTAATATTCCCCATTTGTACATGTTTTGTCATAAAATGCATTAGAGATGCTGTCACTAAGATTTGCATTATCCAGGCTCTTATTTTCCGAGTCACCAATGCACAAAAATTTAAACAAAAGAAAATTCTTAGGTCCCAGGTCAGCCCTGTATCGATTTCTCGGGCGATACTAAAAATACGCCGAGCCGCAAGCGCGTAAGACTTAAAATAAAAGAAATATTCGCGATAACCTGCTTGGTGGGGGACTCTACTCCCCGTGAGTGTTGTTAAGGGTTAACTAGTCAAGAATCTGGCTAAATACCAGTTGTTTTATAAATTGGAATAGCGCCACCTATCGTAGCCAGATAGGTACAAGAAATTGTATTTCTACCCTGAGCCAAGGTAAAACGTGTCTGAAATAATAATATATAAAGGTTGTATTTAAATGCATACACTGCGGAATATTTATCATAATTTATGGAAAACGGTGGGTGTTCGGTTGTTAATTACCTGCTGTCATCTAAACGACACTGTGGGTGGACACCGAACATGCCCCCTATAATATCGTAAAGGCTATCGCGTAGAGAAGACGCTAAATTAGATGAAGTTGTTTTATGAGGCACTGCTTAAGAATCCTAACATCCCTGAGTACGTGGGATTGTGGTACCACCTATTGGAGAAATGTTTTGAGGATAAATGCTGTGGTGTATGATGGAGATAAGGAAAAGGAAGGTTATGAATTCCTGAGTATTAAGGTATGTTTGTGAAGCGATTTTGTGTGGATTGGTGGTTTCTCACCATGGTGAATCTGCGTGATTTCCCACTTTTTCATTTGCAGATATCAAATCCAATGCTTCTTTCTCATGATAAAAAGAATGTTTTTTTTTGTTTGTCCCTTATTCCTACACCGTTCATCCATTGGTGGTGAAACTTTGGTGATTTGTTGTGCGTACGCTCACGGAGGTTTCTGTATATAGTTAGGTGAGCTCTGACGTTATGAAGTTTGTAAGAAAAATTTACAAGTGGTGGCGCGCAATTGGTTTTTAAAATATGTGTAATTTTATGAATCCGGAGGGATGGTTCGCGGGAACACCTACCTACTACTACCCTTAATGTAGCTCATTTTTTCAAACACACTGTAAAAGGATTTTTTTCTAACCCATGCTGTAGTAGATTTTATCAGCCTGAGTATTGCACTGCCCTGAAGACTCTGAAAAGCGATTCTGTATCTTTTGTGTATACGGAATCGATTCAATACGTAATCGCCTGTCACATTTGTGTGATTGTCTATGGCTTGTAACTGCTTTACTATGGGCTAATGTGTAAGCTGCGGTATTGCCAATACATATGTTCTAAAATACCCGCAATAAATATTCAAATTCCCCAAATAGGGGAGAAGAAAATGACAAATTCCCCGCAACCCTGGTAATCAGTCAGCGCTGTAGCCGACTTCGCAAATGTCAAATCCATGATATACAACAATACAACTTTAAACGTGGATAAAATAAATAAATAATCACATAGTTACGCATTTCGTGTTTTTAACTAGTTTAAGCCGGCAACAGCGCCGACAGCTGACACATCAGTCCGTAGAAAACGCAATTGCAAGCCATAGATAAGCATTTATGTGACAGGCGATTACGTATGGAATCGATTCCGTATCCACAAAAGATACAGAATCGCATGGCAGATGATGCAACGGTGTGCACCAAAACCAAGTCGGCAATAAGGATAGTAATGAAATTGGTGTTTACAAAGTTATTTTATTTATAATTGAAAACACATATTATGCATAGATCTAAATCTTGAATTAAATTGATCTATGGTTAGGTTATGATTAGTTTTGTTGGGTTAGGGGTTAGGTTGCGATGGACAATACTACCTACATTTCAACTCATTTCATTTCAAAACTCATCTAAATTGACAGTTAAAAATTCAAAATAATCCATCAATATATCGGTTGGTGTTTACGTGTTGGTGTTGGTGTTTTCAGTGAAGTGATCTACTCAATTTAGTTCAATCTAAACGGCTGTGTTGTAGTTATTTTATGTGTTAAAACATCAGTGAACTTACGGCGATTGAAATCGTCAAGTTAATCGAACTATTTATCACAAAATCTATATATCGTAAAATCTTATCCGTGGTCAGTGTCAACTAATGTTACGAATATTTCACACTACGTCACACGGTGACATTAGCACATTCGCTAATCCGGGCACTGACTATTGGAGCAAACCGAGTTAGAACCTCACCTCATCCAAAAACTTTTCTGCTTTTTTTCCAACAGTGCTAAGACGATTTATTTCTACTTTATTCCAAAATAAATAAAATAAATTATTTTTACAATAATAAATAAAAAACGGAATTCAGTTCAGCTGAGGGCAGAGATCTTCACTGTGACTCAACTATACGTTCCCACTAAAACCACAAACAACAACATGCACAACTGTAATGCTTGTGCGGAGCCTACTCTATTTGCTGAGTCCTTGTTCACGTGCACTGCATGCAAATGGACTTTTCACCTACACTGTGGCGGAGTGGCTGAAAGGTCATTCCGACGCTATAGCAAGGAGCGGCAGGCTCAAAAATTAAGTGTAAAAAATGCTTAGCTGGCGTGACCACAGCTAATCCCAGTATAGTGACTAATTCACCTTTCGACAGTGAACTACTAACAAAACAGAACCTGATCCTAGAACAAAATACACAAATTCTCACCATAATATCAGTAATGAGCAAACAATATCAAGAAATCATACTTTGAGTATACGAATTAGAAGATGCAAACATAAAATTAGAAAAAAATTCTGACCTCGAATATCGCTAAAAACAACTAGAAGGTCAATTCAAATAAATTGTTAGAGAAAATAGAGCAAAAAACGTGGAAATCAGGGGAATCCCTGAAATAAACGGAGAAAATCTAAAAAACATTATTTTTAACATTCAAAAACATTTAACGCTACCACGGAACTCAATAACGTAGATACAGCATACCGCGTCACCCAAAAAACCAATAAAGATCAACAGAGGTCTATAATATTAAGATTTAAAACTAGCATCGACCGTGAGAACTTCCTTAAAGACATCAAAACGTTCAATAAGAAATCTATAAATAGAGACAATAAATTTAATAACACGCTTATCGGAATGTCAGGAACTCGCTACCAGATTTACATCAACGAACGCTTAACATTTCGTGCTAAACATCTCTGGTTTCTTGCATGGAAGGCTTTACGGGACAACATATTCAAATTCTCCTGGATTCGAGACGGGAAGGTGTATGTACGAAAAGACATTGGGACGCCTGTTTTACACATCGAAAAAAATCAACATCTTTTATCGCCCACCCCCAACAGTTCATAAACTCTACTGCGCCTACTATTTTGATAATCTATTTGTTTTTAATTTATCTTTTTCGAGTTTTGACAATATTATGAAATCAATTACTTCTTTCTACCTTATAATTTATAATACCACAATCATAGATTTTATTATTACTATAAGGTTAACGTATTTTCAAAAAATCTTACATTATAAGATTTTCTGATAATACTATTATTTACTTAAAAAATACATGTAGTTTCAGTACTAACAAATTTAAATCTCGTATTTTTTAAATGGATTCTAATCTGTAATAATAGAGAATTTTTTTTACGATAAAAAAAAATTTCTATAATAATAGAGAATTTTCATGCTTATATTTTATATCCTTTATGTGCTTATGTTTATAATTTATATGCTTATGTTATACATTCGCAGCAACTATAAGTACATTTTATACACCTATGCTTATATTATAAATACTTTATATGCTTTTCTTAAATATTCGCTATAACTAAATCCTTATACCACTTATGTACTTTTTATGCTTATGCTTATGTTTTATACTATTTATAAGCTTATGTTTTATCTACAGTTTATTCTTTACATGGTTATATCTTATTTTATATATATGCTCGCGTTACATATTATCTATACGCTTATACAATATTTTACTACATACGCTAATATTCTAAATTCACAAAAACTAAATCCTTATTTCACAAAGCTAACACTAAATGCTTATACCATATATTCATTATGTGCTTATATTATATATTCAGAATAACTATATTATTTACACTTTATATATTTATGCATATGTTATATAATATTTACATCAACTAAATCTTTATCTCATAAACATACCACTGTCACTACAACTTGGTTGTTAATAATTAAAATAAAACAAAAAACCAGAAAATGGAAGATATAGCAGATTTAATAGATAACACAACACCAATCCCATGTACATATGTCTACCAATGATTCCGAAGTATTACTTCAATTATTATTAACTACTTCAACCCTTACGATATTCTCTATGAACATAAGAAGTATAAAAAAAAAATTGATGAACTCATAATTCTCCTCACTGACCTTGTCTCAGATTTTGATATAATTGTTTTGAGTGAATGCTGGATTCAAGATAATTTCATCCCTAAAACGATAAGAAACTACAATCACCGTAATACTCTACACAACCAAACTCAGAACGACGGAGTAATTGTATACATCAAAAATCACATTTCACATTCAGTAAAAGAGATCAAAATTAAATATGCAAACTGTCTACAAATTCAACTTGATAATCATATAACACTTCTTACAATGTACAGATCTCCGAACACACATAATATAACCCCATTCATACATTCAAAGCACGAAATTTATCAAAAATTCAACACTACCAAAACTCTTTTATAATTGGTGATCTTAACATAAATATAATTAACAAAATGCACCCTCAAGCAAATGAATGCCTAAACGCACTAACTTTATTAAGATATTTTCCAGCCGTTACAGCACCAACTAGAGAATCAGACTCAAACACTAGCAGTTGTATAGATCATGTATTTGTTAAGGTTGGACTAGACATCAAATCCATTGCCTATCAATCAACTGTTACAGATCGCTATTCAATCATCACTTCTCTCTAGCATAAAAATCACAAGTCACCACAAAATACTTCCCCTCAAGAAAAGATCTCCTATAAAACTCTCCTAAACCGTGTCTCTAAAGAAAACTGGGAACTTATCTATTCTTGTACCGATGTCACCTCTGCATGTGAATTATTTATAAATACCTTACGTAACCACTTAACCGATGCTACATTATACACAAAAAGTAAAAAAAAACGATCTGACACAAAACACAAACCATGGATCACTGCAGGTATTCTCTACTGTATCAGAAAGCGCGATAAGATTCATAACTTCTGTAGAAAACATCCCCACAATTATGCATCTCTCTTATTCTACAAACGATATAGAAATAACTGCAAAAAATTAATTGATAGTGTTAAAAGAGATTACTACCATAAACAAATCAGTGAAGCTACCGGTGATAAAAAAATTGGAATATCGTTAAAGATATAGCCGATATTAATAAAACCAATACACCCATTGATAAGATTAACATCGAAGACCAAATATTACATGTCGATTCCGACCCCGAAAAAATTTCCGACCATTTCAATCAATTTTTCTCCAATATCGGATCCAACTTAGCAAAAAATATTTTAGACAGACACAACGTCTCGGACAAAGATCTTACAAACAATATACCCCTCATTAATCTTAGCTATAACCCTTTCCACTTCACTCCCACTACTGACACAGAAATTTTAGAACTAATCTCATCTCTTAAAAACAGTAACTCTGCATGTAAAGATCACATTTTAACAAATATCATCAAACACATCCAAATATACATAGCCTCACCTCTAAAACATATAATCAATCTAAGCTTTAAAAATGGTGTATTTCCTAACTCCTTAAAACAGGCCACAATAATCCCAATATTCAAATCAGGAGACAAACTATCTGTAAATAACTATCGACCGATATCTTTACTTAGCACAATATCTAAAATCATAGAAAAAGCGGTGAAGAATAGACTCTACAAGTACCTTGAAGATAACAAAATATTTTCGGGTAACCAATATGGCTTCCGCAAAGATAGGAGTACTTCAGATGCAATAGCCGCCCTCACAAAAATAGTTTCCTTTAATCTCGACCTTGGTCGAAAACCACTTGCTGTTTTCCTCGATCTCTCAAAAGCATTTTATACGGTCTCCTATCCCTTACTGCTTAAAAACCTTCAACAGATCGGAATAACTGGGATACCCTACACATGGTTTGAAAACTACCTAACAAACCGAACTCAATAAACTCTGACAAAATATATAAAAGCAAAAAATTATCAATGTCTTACGGTGTACCTCAAGGTAGTGTACTAGGACCACTCCTATTTCTTTTATACATCAACACACTATGTTCCATGGACATTGGAGGTAAGATATTATCATTTTTATATATTATAATAAAACGAATATAAAACTTTATTCCACTTAATTTTATTCGACCGTAACCGGTTTCAGCTCGTTAAGGCCATCTTCAGACTGGTCTGAAGATGGCTTTTACGAGAGAAGTGTTTTTAAAATTAAGTGGAATAAAGTTTTATGTTCGTTTTATTATAATATATTATAATGGAATTCCACCATGAATTATCACTCTCAAAAATAGAAATATTATCACTTGCCGACGATACAGTCTTAATATTCGAAGATGAAACATGGCAATCAGTTATTAACAAAACTAATAATGGCCTAATAAAAGTGAGGCATTGGCTTGACACAAATCTCCTTACACTTAATATCGACAAAACACAATATACGACGTTTTCCATACTCAAACATAATTTTCCCAACAACTGCCCTAAACCAACAATTCACTCGTATTCACTCAATATGCACACACCCGGAACCTCACCTAATACTAATTGCACGTGTCCTACTCTTAAATCATCAAAGGAAGTTAAATATCTGGGAATAATCATAGATGAACAACTATGTAGGGAAGCACATATAAGTGACACAGTAAAAAGACTCCGTAAGCTCTGCCATATATTCTGCTCTCTCAGATCCATCTAAGACCTAAAAACCCTTAGAAGCGGATATTTTGCCCTTTTTCAATCTGGGATGGGGTGGTTGCACGGAATCCGTCATTAATCCAATAATTACAGTTCAAAAACTAATACTGAGAATCATATTTAAATGCCAACCTACCCCCCCCCCCCTCTAATGTGCTATGTGCTATTTACTAAATTTGGGTCTTAGATATTCGCCAACTATTCCCTAGACAAGCTTGTCCTACGTACGGAAAAACAACCTCCAGTAAAAATTTTAGCTTTAAATCTTACTTCTTAGTATATATTGTTATATTTTATTTTATAATATTATATAATATAATATAATATTTTATAACATAATATTTTATTTTTAACTTCTTTAAAACATTTTCTTTTTTATAATCCTGTTTATTTGCAAATTTATATTTTCAATTTTATTTATTATTCTATTCTTGGAACTATTTTTTTATTTTTTTTATTTTAGTTTATTTAGGAAACAAACAGTTATACATATTTTAATAAGAAAGTAACATATTACATGATTGCATTAACCAGCGAAGTTTCCGCTTCAATTTATAATATATATATATATATATATATATATATATATATATATATATAAAAACATGGATTAAAACATTAAAGAAAACATAAAGTGGTAGAAAAAAAAGAAAAATATATATATATACAACAGAAATGAAAGAAAAAAAACACACACACACCAAATTAAAGCATATGGGATATATAAATCATCCAAATATTATTTTTATAATAAAAAGAAGGAAAACCAACATGATGAGAATGAAAAAAATAACATGCAGCAGGGGTGGAGAGTTCGTAATTAACAATTTGTTTTAATTTTTTCTATTATGGATTTAATAAATTGGCCTGAGGACAAATGGAAAATATCAGCGTCGTAAAAGATATCATTGTATTTTGTGCACGTCCTTCGGAGAAATAAATGTTGTGTGTAATTTGTTTTTGAGTGTGGGATGTGGAATAGTTGTTTTGATCTTGTGTTTCTTATTGGACAGTGGAAATTAATGTGTTTTAGAAGAGAGTTGTTGTCAACAACGTTGTTAATGATTTTGAATAAAAAATTTTGGTCGGATATATTTCTTCTATCTTCTAAAGTTGATAAATTATGGAATGTTAATGAGTCTTTTAGGTTTTCTGAAGTTCGAAAGGATTTAAAGTCTAGGTGTTTCAATATCTTTTTTTGAATTCTTTCTAACCTTTCAATATTTACTGTATTGGGGATTCCATATGACTGATCCGAATTCTAATATTGAGCGAACAAAAGAGACGTACAGTATTTTGATTACGTGTGGTGACCTAAATGGTTTGGTCACTCTTATGATGAATCCTAGAAGTTTGTACGCCCTGTCACAGATGGAATTTATATGTGTTCGGAAAGACATTCCGGAGTCCATTATTATTCCTAAGTCCCTCACTTCACAACATCTTTTTATCTCTACGTCATTGATTTTGTACGGGAATATTAGGGGGTTTATGCTTTTGGTGAATGATATTGTGTTACATTTTTCCATATTAAGGAACAGTTGATTGTTAGCACAATATATTCCGAGCCTATTGATATCATCTTGCAATTCTAGGCTGTCATTAATATTAGTGATTTTTTTGTAAATCTTAGTGTCATCAGCAAAAATTTGGAATTTGGAATTTTTAAAGCATTTACCTATATCATTGATATATAAAATAAACAAGAGAGGTCCGAGATGTGATCCTTGCGGGATTCCTGAAGGTATACTGTAAAAACGCGAGGAGAAACCCTTAGCTCTAACTGCTTGACTTCTGTTTGTTACATATGATTTGATCCATCTGAGAAGGTCACCATTAATCCCGATTTTAAACAGTTTCTTCAGAAGCAGGTCAATATTAATTTTATCAAAGGCTTTTGAAAAATCCGTATAGATAGAGTCTACTTGATTTTTACCACCCATAGAATTTAAAATAAAATCTGTGTATTCCAGAAGGTTTGTCTCGACCGACCGTTTTCTGAAAAAGCCGTGTTGATTTTTAGATATGATTGTTTGTACCGCCGGAAAAAGTTGATCAAGAACTATGTTTTCCATGATTTTGCTGACAATTGGGAGTTTGGAGATGGGCCTATAGTTGGTAATGTGTTTTTTGTCCCCGCTTTTGTGGATTGGTGTAATGAGTGCTTGTTTCCAGACGTTGGGGAAGTTGCCTTCTTCAAATGACATTTTGAATAGCAAGGAGAGAGGATAATCCAAATGGTCCCGGCATTTTACATAAAAAATGGATGGAATTAAATCAGATCCCGCACTTTTATTCGGATCAAGTTTTTTTTAAATAATTAAGTACACATGATTGATTGAAGTTAATATTGTGTATATGTAGATTAGAGTTGTCGTCATCATTCTCACAGTTTATAAGATTGAGGCGAGGGTTGGAATTTTCTACAAAAACTGATCTAAAATAATCACTAAAATGGTCGCATATGGATTGTCCATCATTGCAGGAAATATCTCCAAGATAAATTTGCTTTGGTAAATCGGAAGAGGATTTCTTTGATTTAACAAATGACCAGAACTGTTTGCTGCACTTTTTTATTGAATCTTCTGCCGTCATAATGAAGTTTTCATAACATTCTAACGCGATCTTCTTTTGACGATTTCTCAGTACTGAAAATGATTGGTAGTCAGCCAGGTTCTGGTATTTTTTCCATTTCTTGTGATATTTTAATTTTTCTTTTACAATTTTAATAAGTGGTAAAGTGTACCAGGGGGGAAACCTTTCTAAATTACCGTAATTTTTTTTTTCGGGGATATATTTGCGAATAATGTCATTTATGATATTGTGCAAATGGCTGCTAAAATGGCAGCACTCAAGGGTGAGTTAACAGGAATCAAAACACTAACCTTTAAACCTAACTCACTAGAAACTACATGTGAAGCGGCCGATGATTTTGAAGAGAGAAAGATAAGAGCAAATAATTTCATAATTATAAACGTTCCCGAAAGCTCAAAACTGAACCAAATAGAAAAAACCGAGGATGACAATTTACAAAATAACAAATATTTTAAAGAAAATAGTAAACAGTATAGAACCAAACTCAATCAACACATTTCGTCTTGGAGCAGTGAGGCCTGATAAATCGAGGCCCATTTAAGTAATTCTAAGAAACTCGACTGAAGCAATGACTATCCTACGGAAAAAAAACTTTTACCTGAACAACTCCCCGATCAAATTTTTTTCCGACCAAAGAAAATACTTGTTGGAACTACGTTATACAATGGAAAGTCGGATTCAAGGAGGTGAAGTCGGGCTAACTATTAAATATATCAACAGCAAGCCGACAATAGTTAAGTCAACTCCAAAAAAACTCAAAGACATCAATGGATACGGCTAAAACATCCGGGGCTGCCGCACCAAACTCTTAGAGTTGCAAACTACTATTCCATTACTTCAAAACATCGATGTATTTCTTCTTACTGAAACCTGGCTTAAATCCTGATATTCACACCGAGGAACTTGGTTTTATATCTTACGACACCTACCGCCTTGAAAAAAATTCAGCCACCAGCAATATAAGCAGAGGAGGAGTTCGCATATCCGTTAATAAATCACTGCCAACCACTCGATTAATTTGCAAACATCTAGACGTGGAACAGGTATTCGTATTACTGAAATCTAAATCAAGTAAAATTCTATTGGGATGTGTCTACATTCCTGCAGGATCCAACATCACAGTCTACAGAAACCATATTGACGACCTTGAAACCTTCAAAAACAAATACCCTGATGCCAGAACAATTTTATTTGGTGACTATAATACCCCTAGCATTGATTGGATGAATAAAAACTCTTAGAACAACCTAAGCCTGCCAGAAAACACTCACGAAATAATAGATATGACGAATTTACTCTCTTTACATCAAGTCAATCAAGTCTACAATAACTATAATCGGCTGCTAGATTTGGTATTCTGTAGTGATCTCTCAATTCATATTGCTAAATCAGTTGACGAGTTCCTCCTCCTAGACTGCCACCACCCTGCTCTAAGAATAACCATCACGACGAATAACTCACCAGACAACACAACTATTCTGCCTAACCTTACTTATAATTTTTCCAAAGCTGACTATCCCAATATGAACCAATATCTTGCAAATAAAGACTGGTCGTTTCTTCACCACAACAATAATATTAACTATAATCTTGAAATATTTTACACAATTATTAACAGGGCCATTGAAAACTATGTACCACTTTCACCCTTCAAAGAAGCGAAGTTCCCGAAATGGTTCAGCAGAGAGCTAATTAAACTAGTTATCTGTAAAAAAAATTGCACACAAAAACTTTAAAGAATATAACTCCCTTAACGACTATAAGATATTTCATAACTACAGAACTCAATGTAAAAAACTGTCAAAAATATCGTATTTTAATTATATAAATGGAATCGAAAATTCTATACCCTCTAATATTCAAAACTTTTTCACACATGTTAACTCTTGTGGCGGCCACTTGTGCCGCATTAATTGCGCCGCCACTGAACTCCTGCAGAACGCGCTGGAAACAACTAGGGGCAAGCTACTTACCTAAGTACATACCTACCTACTGCTGCTGCCACTGATAAATAATAATTCCGCCACTTCCGCGAAAGGCCTAGAACGTATGGCTGTACCGTACAAGTGCCCACAGAAGGTTTGAGCGATTTCTCAGCTTTGCGTGAATTCACCCAGCCTTGCCTACCGTGAGAGTAATTACTCGCCGTGAGTATATAAGCAAGCGCTCGTTCGCTGAGGCCAGTTCAGTCTTCATTAAAGGTTCGGCATTTACACATCGGGCAGTGATACAACTAAGTGCAGTGTAGTAACTCTCTACCTGCCCTCGTGGGGCAACAGCCCGCGCAGTCAACCGCAAGTGAACAACATTTGTCCAGTGTGACACCAGGAACATTTCCAGCACCTTCGAGGCCTCCATCTCCAACTACCATCTCGACATGAGATATTAAGCAACCAGCATCCGGCAACGAGCCAGCAACCACAACCGGCAACGAGCCAGCACCACAACCGGGAACAAGCCAGCAACCAGCAACCGGCAACGAGCCAGCACCACAACCGGCAATGAGCCAGCAACCATCATCCTCATCGCCTCTCAAGGTTCCTTCCTGCGTCACGTGTGTGCTCCGACCCACTGGACACACAGCCGCCATACCTCGTCAACACGACGACAGTCGACCGCTTGGACCAAGGTCACTTCTACACCGCCATGGTGTAGGAGGTCTTGGAGGCGGATGACCAAGACTCACTGAACCCCAGATTCCTACCAACCCCTTAAACCATTTTCCTTCCCAGAACTCTCCTCTCATTCCTTTCCTTAAAGAAACCCTCCACACAGCATCCCTAAGGATGACATAGGCCCTGAGGGAAATTATTTTCCTCAGGGCCTCCTGTGTGGAGCTCATGTAAAAAAAAAACATGTCTTCGATCAAAAACAAAGCCCGGTTATGTATATCCTATTTCACCTCGAGATCAGGATTCCCTGAACTGAAATGAATTCGATGTAAAATGTCATCCTTGTCATCTTTGTACTTGTTCCATAGTTCACGTAGATTCGATGGGAAACATGTCGAAATAATGATAGCAAAAAATGTGCGTATCAGACTTGGAGATGCAGAAACAATTGCTTCAGCGATTGTCATGTCCCAATGAATACCGGTTTGAAGCAAATTGATCCGCTGACATGCAACACAAAATGTTGGGCACACTACACCATTGACTTGTGATTCAAACAATGTCGGCCCACGAACATTCACCAGCAACAACCCAAAGTAAAATCATTCGTCACTTTTTAGATGAACTGTGTAGTTTGAACGCCTAAAAACCGTCATATCGCTGAATTTTGTGACAAATTCTCAGATGTATTTAATTGACTTCACGGAATTGCAATACTCCACGTTGAAATACGCCTTGAATGTTTTGGAAAGAAGTGGCTGTTTTCCTGGAGTTGTGCAGACATACGTTCACCGTTTGTCTCATTTTCGACTGTTGACATTGAGTGTGTAAGAAAGAGAGGCTGCACTATATGTTTAAAAACAAAAGCAAAACAATCAGCGCATTGACATTTGACGTTTTTGAATTATTGGAATTCACGCAAACTTCAATATTATACCTAACACTTGGAGCTCTTTCAAAAGATGAAAATTTGTTCCATAGAAAATGTATGAGGAAATGAATTTTCTTCATAACTTTCTTTTTCGTGAATTTTTGCCATGTTTTAATAGTTATCCTGTTATCCGGGGCGGTGACAAATCCAACAAATCAAAGATTATCAAAATCGGTCCAGTGAACTAAAACACTAAATAGTGTAACTAACCCGACTTTGTTTTATATATTAAGATATATCAAACGCATTAGCTAACAGAATTCAAGTCGATTCCATATACACGGATTTTATCAAGGCATTCGACAAAGTGTGCCATAAAATTCTACTGGTTAAGCTACGTAATCTAGGTATTGATGGAAAACTTTTAGACTGGTTTGCAAGCTACCTATCTGATAGAACACTACTTGTAAAAATTAATTTGTTCCTTTCAAATCAATTTATAGCTACCAGTGGTGTACCACGAGGGTCTCATTTAGGACCAATTTTATTTTTACTGTTTATAAACGATGTTGTTGATAAATTTGATAAAGATGTAAACGTGTTGCTTTTTGCAGATAATTTGAAAAATTTTAAAATAATTAAAACGGCCGAAGATTGTATGTGTTTACAAAATAATTTAAACAAGTTAATAAATTGGTGTTCTCTTAACAAACTTTTTCTGAACATAAATAAGTGTCATTCAATAAGATTTTACAGAATAAGTCAACCAATAATTCATCCGTATGTACTTAACAACTCTACCCTTACCTCTGTCGAAGAAATTAATGACCTGGGAATAATTTTCCACTCTAAATTAAACTTTATATCCCATATAAACACAATCACTAATAAAGGAATAAAAATGCTTGGCTTCATTCTTCGAAATGCCAGAGGTTTTAGAAATATTTCAACTGTAAAATTTTTGTATACATCCTTAGTACGTAGTCAAGTCAAATATAACTCCTCGATCTGGTCCCCCCATTTTAAATTACATTCAGATACAATCGAAAAAATTCAACACAAATTCCTAAGACATATAAATTTTAAACTCGTTATTCCCATTGAAAACATAAATTATAATTACTTGATGAAAAAATTAAATTTATTTCAACTCTCAGATCGAAGAATTATATCCGACTTAATATTTAGGTTTAAAATTGTAAATGGTAGAATAGACAGTCCTGATTTAACTAAGCTCATCGAATTTCATATACCCACTAGAGTGACTAGAGCAACTCGCTCCAAAATCTTGTTTCAATGTAACAACAACAGGAGTGAGTACACGAAACACTCACTTTTACCTAGATTACATGACGTTAGTAATAATGCACGGAAGCTAGGTACAAGAAGGCTAGTCTATCATATATCTTCAATCAACATTGATTTTATTTATACTATAGTATTGAATGTAATTGTAGCCCTTTGTGTCATTTCTTTATCAAATGCCACAATTAACTCAACTCTTTTTTTGAAATTATTTCCTATGTACCTACAACAAATATTTTGTGACATGTTATATGTATTTATGGTATATTTATACCGTTAATAAATTTAAAAAAAAAAAGAATTAAAAAAATAAATAAAAAAATAAAACTTAACTTTGCGCAGTGACGATATCGTAACCAATGAGGTTTATCCGAGGTGCGATTATTGCTAGTTGAAAACTTTTATATGTATGTATATATATATATGTGTTTATATGTAGGTATGTATATGTATTTATGTATATAAATATGTATTTGTGTATGTGCTTACGTATAGGTACACATATCTTGTTTTATTTTACCTTAAATATTTTTATCTTTTTCATTCTCTTCTTTCTAAGATCTTATAATTTCTATTTCAAACCTTTATTTTATTCTAGACTGTATAACTTACATCATGTATGATTACCTTAACACGGGCATTAGCCTAGTACGGTAGTCAAAAAAAACATAATAATGTACTTTCAAGAATTGTTTATAATAATAAAACATAAAAAATAATTTAAAAAAGCTAGTATTGGATTTTTTTGTGAAAACATCTCATTAAAGATTAGGTTGGGTTAGATTAGATCTTAACGGAGTATGCATCAGCGAGTGCAAGGAACTTGTGTCCAAATGCGAACGAAAGAGACAAAGATATCGTGATAGTGAGAATGTGTAAACATGCTTCAATGTTTTTTTTTTCAAGTCGTTTTGCGTAATTATCTTCTGGGATAGTAACTTGTTTCCTGGTGCTAATAATAACCAGTTTATAATCTACACACAACTGCATTATTAGACTACACGTCACAGTGAGTGACCTCTAGACCCACATTTTTTTTATGTTGTTGAGGAATCAAATAGTTTGCCCGCCACGTAGTAGGCGGGCAAAAGCATCCACCGCCAAGACCTAGACAAACCTCACCCGTGTACCAGGGCATCAGTGGCAACTCATGACTTTCGAGTGTGCTAGAGTGCTAATTTTAAAAAAAATGGTGTTATTGATGTTGTTGGAACCGAAAACTTTTTTTTTTATTTCTGTTTTTTACACGAAGATTTCAAGATATTTCAGTTTGACAGTGCACTGCACAAGGAAGACCTCAAAATCTTCTTACAAAATACCTAAAATTTAAAAAAAAAAGTCGTTTTCGGCTACAACACCAATAATGCCATCTTTTAATACCTGCACCACCACACTTAAAATTCACTAGCCGCCACCGCCGGGCATCCCTGCTATGTCACCAAACGAGGCGAACCCCTTGGGGTGCGGCAGTTGGTTATCTAATAAATGGTTCCCGGGGCGGCGATGTCCGTACATTCCTCCCAAATTGAATAATATGAAAGATGTTTAGTAAATTTTTTTGGATGTTTTCAATGAGATCAATGATTTCATGATAAGTGACCCCGAAGGGATGTGCAGAAGATGTGCCGCCGAATAACAAAGTATAAAAAATATTTTCATTCAAATACACCAAGGAAAAATCTACTTGTCTAACTATGATACCACTGAGTGAGTACAAAATATCTACACTGTATATAAATTCGTTTGACATTCATACTAAATAATATTAAACGTATTTTTGAAACCACTTGTGTATTTTAAATTGGTAAATAGTGCACAAAAAAATTATAATTTTTTAGTAAAAACCTTTTCCGGGGGGAAGGGGGGGCAACTGTCGGCGGATCAATTTTCGGGTCACGGAGATCAATATACGTTTGATATTGGGGATTTATAGGTCTTTTCTAAAATTTGTTCTACATGATTAGAGGATCTTAACCCCTTGCTGAAGATGTAAAAATATCACAAGTTCTCATTTTTGATTAATTCAAGAATTTTCCCGTACCACTTATAATTATTAGGTGTCATTATTTATATATTCGGTGTACAATGATTGGAAGCCGAGAATAATTTTTTTTCGTGCTCAAGCTGTTAGTGGTTTAAACGGAAAAAAAGCTTTATCAAATTCATTAGTTAATTGCATTCTTAACCACCAGTTTTAGAAGAACAAAAAACAATATACCTAATCTAAAACTAAACCTAAGTATTTCTTATCTATACGCTACAATCAAACACAAATAATAAATGGCTGCACATTATTTATATTTGCAACTCAACACTAAATGTTAATTATTATAAACCATTTGAAGTCTTCTTATCAGTCGGGATGTTTTTTCATCACTAGGAACTTTTGAAAAAACATTTCATTAATCTGTATTATACATATAAAAATGAATCCCTGTTTCCCTTGGTCACATCATAACTTCAGAACGATTTTACCTATTTCACTCATTTTTTTTTAAAGTTGGTTCTTACGGAAAGAAAAATTAAGAAAATTGGATAATTTCAGAAAGCTTAACGACTATTTCATCTTCGCACGTTTGACAGTTCGCGCGTTTGATGAATGTGAATTTAGCAGGCAGCTATTTTTTTTTTGTAACAATAGAATTGCTTATGAATTATTTTTAAATTATAGATTACTAGCTCTTGCCCCCGGCTTCGCTCGCATAGTATTACGGGGTTTCCCACTTCGCCTGCTCCACATTCCCTATCCTCACTCCCCCCCCCCCCCTCTACCCCAATCATATATTTGAAAATCTCCTACTACCTCCACAGCAAGCCGAAAATTTTGCTTGAGTCGTGATGGAGGTCTTAGCCAGCCGGGGAATCGGACACGGAACGCCTGGGTGGGACCCAAACGCGACGTCCACTCAACCACTGACCAGTCTAAAATAAAAAAAAAAATAAAAAAAAAATATATATATATATATATATATATATATATATGTTTATATATTATCACAAAGGCATTGAAACGTTTCTACTGCGGTGATGATTAGTTAGGTATCAGTTCTCATTTGCCACCTGTCGATTCGGAAGAAAAAGTCGGATCGGTAATGTAATAAAATAGGCTACACCCTTCATTCGTCCGATCCGATCCGATAGTCGGTGTGGCCAATTTTATTACGGATTAGATTTGTGCGGGCTTTCTCAACAAATTTCTGATAGTCTGATCCATAAATATACCAAACCACCCGTCTGATCAGACTAACAGGCCGGCCTTACTCCATACACTATGTAATGTTAGATTATTTATCAGTTCATACTGTCACCAACGCAAAGGACGAGATAATATATGTTGCCTGGAATATGTGTGCCAATAACTTCTAGGCCTGTTTCAACACGCCAAAATATGTCTGATAAAATAACCAGACCAACATAACTGCGGCAAACATAAGTGACAAAAAATAACCTGATTTCAAAATATGTAATTTGAAATATGGGTTTCTTGCTAGACTATTTTTTGAGGTCACATTCTTTTCCCTTTGCATTTTTTCCCTATAAGTAGACAAATTATTTAGATAGTTTATTTAGATAAGCAAGTTAAATAAATACTTGGATTTAATCGCAATGGTTATTTGAACAGTTGTCTGTTTGCCGAAGAACCGTTCTTTCGTTAGAGCCTTGTTAAAGTAATATAGCAAATAATACATTTCGAAATAATATTTTTTTTCTTATTACAAGATGAGAATAAGCACTAAAGCCTCGATGACATTGAGCGAGTTTACAAGCTACTATCTGGGAAATTCACTATCTGTTAGAAAACTAGCTCAGTTTAATCGTGTTACTAGCTAACTAGCAGATTGTGGACAATCTACGAAAAAAGTTGAAAGGTGGTCAACTTTACTCGCTACTCGCTCAAGATTTCGTAGAATTAGTTCGCGCAGGAGCCGTAATTCTCGCTACTGGCTAGCGTGTGGCGCTAGCTGCGAGCTCAAGTGTTTTACAAAATGTTGACCGAATTGGTTCGCGCGGGAGCTTCGATCAATCGCGGGAGTCGTTATTTTAGCTGCTACTGTCGCTATTTAGCGAGTAGACAGTTTTGTTTGTCATCATGACAATCTCACTTGCCAATTCACCCAGTTTTAAACTTACCGGCTAGTAGCTTGTAAACTCGCTCCATGGAATCGAGGCTTAACATAACGGTTAATGGACAGATTATGATAGGGACTTTCTTTAATATTTACCTTGCAATGATCACGTTGAAATTAATACATTTTACGTATTTCTTGATTTATAATTCAAACGTAATAAGTTCTAAGTCAAAGGAATTCTTAGTCTGATCTACAGATATTTTAACAGGGTACACGTGAAACTCTAGGGTGGACTATAGAGCGGAACACCCGAAAACACATAACGTTGGCTTCATGAGAATGGGTCATTTCTTCGACTCGTTTTTATGTATTCAGACACGAGCGGAACACCCGTTCACACTTGATTTTGGCTTTATGAGAGCGGGTCGTTTTTTCGACTCGTTTATGTGTTTGTCGGGGCGTATGTGGAATAAGCTACCGGCATCTGTTTTTCCTCGTTTATGTAATCCAGCCTCTTCAAGACACGCCTTAATAAATTCCTTCCTGCAGCCCCTACCTTAACCTGACTTACAATACTGTCAACCGGGTGTGAAGTAGCTCCCCTATCTTTGTACAGAAAAAGACGCTCTTGGGAGAAGTCACCCAAAAAATCAAATAAAAGTTTTTTTTTACTTACACGTCAAAACGAAGGACCTATTTGATCAATTGATGTAATAACGGCGAGCTTCAGTGCAGATGATTTTCATCAATTCGAGTTTTTTTCTTAAATCCAATATGTGTTTTGAAAGAAATTGATAGCGGTATATCTTTACATTTACATAGTATAAAGCAAATTTGCTCCCGCAGTCTGCACGCTTAGATCTTTTAAACTACGCAACAGACTTTCATACAGTTTTCACCTGTAGATAGAGTGATTCATGAGGAAGGTTAAGGTATATAATTTGTCAAGGTTTTGTTTAAATTGGTTGAAATATATGTTATATAAAGGAGGCGGGCTGACAAGCGGGCAGCGGGCAGTGGGCAGCGGCCTGGCAAGCGGGCGGTGTTTATTTTATATCTATGCAAATTAACAGATGGCGTTGGTTATAAAGGTTGGGTAATGGCGTTGTCAGTAGATGGCGTTGTGTTTCGTTCGTTAGTTACAAAGCGTTAATAAGTAATATTTAAATAATACCAACCGTCTTGCAGCCGGCTGCTTTGCAGTTATGTTGGCAGTTTAGAAACTTGTCCAAAGTACGAATACCTATTGAAGGAAAGATAGGCCGTTGTACCACTATCAGCTACAAGTTTACTATAACCACCGTATCTCGTAGGTTAATGAGCCTTGCCATGATTGTTAATTAATATTATCGCGAAAATAATTATGTAGTAGAATGTTGAATAACTTTGTAAATAGGAATGGTTGGGTAACATTGGCAAAAGGTCAGAAAGGAAGATCAAAAACTTAATCAGGAAAAATATTAACACTATCTGTCGCGTATATCTGTTGGGGTATCTCGGGGTTAAGAATCGTTTGAGTAAAGCTTTAATGTGAATTCTGTTAAACAATGTCTATAGTCCGGTCAAAATAGACATTCAAGGTTACAGTAGACACTCGATTAGAGCTGAAATTTGCTACGAATGTTAAGAATACCATTATAAATGAAATATGAAAAGTTCCCATCGATCTGCCAAAAATGATTTCTAGGCCAAAGTTTGCAAATATTGGTTTTTTGCATTTTTCAGCCAAACGGTAAGTTTTATCAATAAGAAAGGCAAAAATTCTAGATTAAACAATTATCGATAAAACTATTCTTTTCATTTTTTCCTAAGAATCAC
This sequence comes from Limnephilus rhombicus, assembly GCA_929108145.2. Lineage (NCBI taxonomy): Eukaryota > Metazoa > Arthropoda > Insecta > Trichoptera > Limnephilidae > Limnephilus > Limnephilus rhombicus. The sequence continues at coordinate 46,256,071 of OV815283.1, forward strand.
CATTTATTTGATATAGCGATTCAAAAAGTTGAAAAATTGTATTCCCCATAATGCGCACAAGTTTCCGCGCCACCTGTTAGGTAGTGTATCTGTGTATCACCATATATCTGTGTTCTCGGTATGTGGCAACCTGAGTATTTACTCATTGATAATCACATTTTTTAAATTTATTTTCCGGCTTAGGCAAACTTTCTAAAACATTCCGTATTTTTTTAACCATATTTTTGAAACCCTGGCAATTTTTTTAAAATTCTACTCCGAAAAACGGACCATTTATTATGAACCGGAAAGACGGGACATAATTTAATGGGTGCGAAAAAATGATAATTACTTACATAGCCGATATCATCATTAAGATTGCTGGTGGATGAAACGGGCCCAAAATACCTAGAAATTCTTACATAGTTAATGCTCAAGAAATACAAAAAAGTTTTCACTTTTACTCATTTTGTTTGGCAGCTTTAAAAGCCACGCACATTATTTTAACAATATTGTTATCACCTAATCCCACGGTATCAAATTGTAGGGTGGAAATAAATCTTTGTTACGAAACAAAAATAAGTTTATGGTTAGGTTAGGTGCAACTACCGGCGTGCACAAGTATTTTTTTTATAACTTTAAGATTAAAACCTCAAATTTAATATTTAATGAAGACAATATGTTTTTTTATAACTTTAAGATTAAAACCTCAAATTTAACATTCAATGAAGACAATATGTTTTTCTAATTTTTCTGTTTCAAATTTTCGATTGGGAGTCGCTAATATTGTCTTCATTGAGTAAATTTTGGTTAATTAAACTTTATTCCAAACATACACAATGTCAACACTTGAACACTACAGTACTATCAACAAACAAGGGAATAAGTGCGTGGTTTCATTTGGGGAGTAACACTGAACACTTCCCAGAGACACCGTTGCTATAAGTGTCTGAAACTGAAAAAGTTTTTCAATGAATTTTATGCCTTGTCGTGGAAGGACAGCATCATGATGGGTTTTTTTTAATTTGAATACCACACAAGACTCTCAACTAGTCCCCTCTAAGCCAATGAGACCACGGCATCCCCAAGAAGGGCGAGGGAGGAAAAAAAGGGTTGGGGAAGCGGAAGGTGGGGGAGTGCTTTTCTATTCATATCTGACAACCATGCACGTCCGAAGCCTGAAAGCTTATATTTCACCAGGGCGTTACTGATGGTTTCTTTTACTCTGGAACGTACGCTAAATATAACACTTATTAGGAAAATGTGAAATAACACCTGGTTTGCAAAAATCGGGAATCAAACCCGCAGCGCGACCTCTGGATTAGTAGCCAAGGACCTTACCCGTTGGACCGATTAATGTCGTAGTGCGTCAAGAATTCGACGTAGGTAGAATAATAATAATAAAAACGTTTATTTATAAATAGATTTTTACAAATTTACACACCTCGTTTTATTAACATTGATTGTATGTATTAACAAATTGGTTACTGCTCACCTATACATTCAGGATTTCTCCCAGAATGGAGCTGGTTTTCAGCAGTGCCTCTGATATAATACCCCTGACATAATATATATGATAAATAATTTTAATAAAATATAAATTTAAATGTAATTTTATACATAAATAAAAATTCATTAAAAACAATTTGTGTTACAATTCAACTTAAATAATATAATCACAAACACAAGTAGGTATTCCTTTCATCGAAAATTCTATCAAATAAGATATTGTGCGGTTGACTGTGCAGTCAACAACCATTCTCCGCAGAGCTTCTCCAAGCACTGACAAGTTGCTAAGGTTAAGGCACTGAAAATTATGACAATAGGAAAGAGATTAAACAGCACGGATGTGAACGAGGGGTAAGGCTCTCGATAAGCCGTCCGAAGGTCGCGTGGTCAAATCCCGACGTGTGCGAGTAAACTTAAATTGATTGATTTGTTATTTCACAATTCAATCATTAAAAATAAACAAGATACATTTGCGGCACATTCCAAAGTGGAAGATCCTCTCAGTATTTTCCTTTTTTACTTTAACTCCACACAGGAGGTTCTGAGGAAAATAATTTTCCTCAGGGCCTATGTCATCTTTAAAGATGCTGTGTGGAACATCTTTTTGAGAAGAGGAAGGAGTGAACATGGGCCTTGAAGAGATAAATACGCACCTATGCCGAAGGGATCAATGAAGCTAGTTCCTCCGAGCATCTTTCGTTGTAATACAGGTAGACGAAGGACAGCATTCCTGACGCCTGTGCTCTAAATATTTCAATCCGCTCCATCAAACGCCTGTTTCTGCACAGAGTAAAGGTTTTTTTAGGAATTTTGGAGCTCCAGACTAGAGAAGGCTGCAAAATTCAACAGTGGGGTGTATTTGCGATTTGTACAGGGTAAGCCCTGGTGTAACACCACAATTCAGAATTGAAACGTTGCTTGAAATGGCTTTAACCGTGTATTGCGACACATCTCCTTCCCCTCCACACTACATTCAGCCTTATAACGTATGACAATTGGGGATACCATAGTCTCACTGGCCCCAAATGGATGGGACTCTTGTGCGGTATTCACAAGACTAAAAAATACCTTAAGACGAAGTGAGCTGATAACGTGGAAGACGTTTGAAGCATATGAAATGATTCCAGGACTGAAAAAGAATGGCAGGAGACAGAACATCTGAAGAACTGTGGGGGCCAAATCCCATCGTCATGTTGACGATGTTAAAAAATTGACCACATTTTTTTTAAATTTTAAGATATCTCCGAAGATAACCAGTATGTGATAAAGTGGCCTAATGAAATTTAAAAAAAATCCGTTATTAGAAGAACACAACTAATTTATGCAACGGTCATATCCATCAAAATCATCTTTAATGCATATTTAATGGACTAATTTGATTTACAAAAATAAAATAATAAATACATAGGATATTTGATTGAAATTGAATAATTGTTAATGGCGTAGTCCAGAAAAATAAACTATATGCAGCAAACCAATGATTTATTTGACAGTGCGTTAATTGCTCCAGTTGAGAATTGAATAAACTCGGTCATTATTTATAGACCTAGGCATTCTGGTGATAATTGGAACTCACAGGAGCAAAACTTTATATCCACCTATTCTTAAAAACGAATAAATAACCAGACAAAATCAGAAATATGTCATTTTTAAATCAAATTTTAGACTATAGACCCTTTTCCAAAAAAAAAATATAAAGTGATTTCGAAAGACTGTTATTTTATCTAGTAAAAAATTGTTTTAAATTTTGAGAAAATATGTTTATTTTTAGTACAATAAGGTTTTACCGTAGGTTGTTGGCAGATTTTTTAAAATTTCAAACAAAATTTAATTTAAAAATTTTAGATTTTGTGTTACCACACACATTTCATATCATATGATGATGTAGGAAAATAAATCAATAAATTATTTGGGAAAGCTATCAAATCAAATCCAAACCACCCGCTTGCCAGCCCAATCATCCACCACGTTCAGATACGGACATTCTCATTTATATATTATATATTTCAACCAATTTACACAAAACCTAGCAAATTATATACTCAAACCTTCCTCATGATTCACTTTATCTATTGGTGAAAACCGCATGAAAATACGTTCAGTAGTTTTTGAGATTATCGCAAACAGACAGACAGATGCGGCGGATGACTTTAATTTATAATATGTAGAGATTTAATATATAGTAATCAAGCCAAACGGCTTATTTTTCTAGTGAATGCTATATCAAATCCTCAAATATCTTCAGTCAGAATTTCCAAAAAATCTCCTTCTATCCGATGGTGCTACAGCCCATATCGAGCCTTGGCCTTCCGCAACATTCGCCTCCAACTCCTCTTGTCCTCAGCGGCTGACTTCCAGTTTGTTAACTGGAGAAGCTGTGCTGCATCCCCTCTTACCTCATCTTCCCACCTCAGTCTGGATCTTCCCGCTTTTCTCTTTCCACCTGGGTGTCCAGTCAAAATTCTTTTTGGGACACGTGTATCCGGCATTCTTTGTACATGCCCAGCGCATCACAAACTGAGTCTCATATGCGCTGAGATGCTAGGGCCCTATATCGTACAGTTCTTTGTTGTGCCGGATGCGCCACTGTTCGCCATCTTTCACGGGTCCACATATTCTTCTCAGCACTTTTCTTCCAAAACAAATAGTATGCCTATTTTATAGCTTTCCAGAAATGAGTTTCGTTTGATTCCTGAATGTCCACAATTTTAATGAGTAATAATAGTTTGAGGTATTTAACGTATTTTATTTGATGTATTTTACGTAATATATTATTTAATTTATTATGTATTCTGGAATGTGGGGAGGTTGGTATAATCCTAGATAAAATAATTACAACAATGGAGTACGTACCAATCCTAAATTACGTAAAACCACATCAGTAATCAACACTTAATAAGCGCTGAACAAATAATTCCAAGAATGGTAATGCCCGTTTTAATTAACCTAACAAAAAAAGGGACAAAAATAATACAGACTTGCTGTAAAGACGTTAAATTATTGTTCAAAAATAGTTAAATGGGACAAAATTAATGCAGACATCAATGTATTATTTTTGCCACATTTTTTTGTTAGGTTAGGTTTTAGTAAATAATTTGTTGGGAGATGTTTTGTCGGTAGGATATTTTGTCGGAGATATTTTGTCTCTGGATATTTTGTCGAGCGAAACCTACAAGAATGTCTTTCACCGATTTGAAAGATTTGATGTTACCATAGACATCCAATTTTACCAGAAGTAAGGAAAAATTGAGCTCAGTTCAGGTACACAAACACATCTCTAATGTTTAAATAAATGAAGACAATATAAGCGAAACTCAATCGAAAATCAGGAAACAGAAAAATCAGAAAAACATATTGACACCTCTGGGACTCGAACCCAGGACCTCTTGCTTTCCGGGCAAACGCGCTAACCACTGCGCCACGGTGTAGATATGAAATTCGGTCATGTTTAACTGTACCATACTTCGACTAAAAACCACCTACATTATCTTCATTTTCTTTTTAACGCATATATTATTGGCAACTATCTTTATGTATGATTGCAAGATTCAAACCCGAACTAAATGCTCTCTAGATAGTGTCTGGATAAATCTTTATCCATTTTATTTAATATGCGACATCTATCGACTTTTCTGCAAGTCCAGGATGAATATTTTATTTGTAATTTTTAACTTTATGAGTAAAACCTCAAATTGTAATATTTAAATAAATGAAGACAATATAAGCGAAACTCAATCGAAAATCAGGAAACAGAAAAATCAGAAAAACATATTGACACCTCTGGGACTCGAACCCAGGACCTCTTGCTTTCCGGGCAAACGCGCTAACCACTGCGCCACGGTGTAGATATGAAATTCGGTCATGTTTAACTGTACCATACTTCGACTATGAACCACCTACATTATCTTCATTTTCTTTTTAACGCATATATTATTGGCAACTATCTTTATGTATGATTGCAAGATTCAAACCCGAACTAAATGCTCTCTAGATAGTGTCTGGATAAATCTTTATCCATTTTATTTAATATGCGACATCTATCGACTTTTCTGCAAGTCCAGGATGAATATTTTATTTTTAATTTTTAACTTTATGGTTAGCGCGTTTGCCCGGAAAGCAAGAGGTCCTGGGTTCGAGTCCCAGAGGTGTCAATATGTTTTTCTGATTTTTCTGTTTCCTGATTTTCGATTGAGTTTCGCTTATATTGTCTTCATTTATTTAAATATTACAATTTGAGGTTTTACTCATAAAGTTAAAAATTAAAAATAAAACATCTCTAACGGTTCATCTCTTCAGTACTAACGAGCAACTCAACAATCGTACAATTTATGTTCGTTAATCCATTGATTAGGTAAATTCCCTACGTCTCATTAATAACTTTCCGTTAAGAAATTGTTCACGAAGTTTACGCATCTTCATTAGTGCTAACCAACACGGAAATTATCACTAATACATAATAATGTTAATCAGTATTCAATACTGTAATTATTTCCATTATTTATTTGCCATTAAAATTAAATTTACAATACAAAATGACATTTTCACACGGAAGAACACGATGAAGAAGAAAGTTTTAATTAATATTCCCCGATTAGAGCAAAATGTTGTGACATTGTGAAGAAATGACGAAAATTGTGAAGTAAAAACACATGTGAATAAATGACGTATTAATTAAACCAAAAAAAAAAATTATTAAACAATATTTTCCTCGAGGGATTTGGTTAAGTTTTATTTATCACTATCGAATACCACGCAAACGTTGCAAAGAAAGTGTTTCTGTTTATTGAAGTTCTTATGGATGCACAATATTTTTGGCTTTTTGTTTAGCAGGTCACATCCAGCTGTCCGTCTGAGAAGCATTTTATTTTAATAATTCAAGTCCTGCTATCCGCTACCGCTATAGCGCATCTGACCATTTCTCGTCTCCCTCCGTCACCCATGCGTACCAGATCCCCTCATGCGCCCCCTCCCCACCCGTGTCCCTCTCCTCTCCCGCGTTTCCCTTCCACCATCCCCGTCCTTCCCCCTCCTTCAATCCCCCTCCTGCGGAACACCCTTCATTCCTATTTGTTCTTTTTTTTCTATCGAGGGAATTTCATATCATTACCCTTTCAGCTCTACAAATATACAGATATTATCTTCAAAAATAACAAATGTTTTTTTTTTACTAAAAAATTTTGAATGTTCAAGATAAATATGTTATAAATCGGCAAAAATACGGAATGCCGGGGCGAATTAAAAAGACAGTCTTATCTGCGCAAAGAAAAAGTCGGAAGTCTGTTATCATTAAAATCAAATGTATCAGATGCCAAAATAAAAATTAAGGAGCGGTCTGTGTGTCTGTGACATCGTATTTCCTAAACGGATGGACCGATTAGGATGCGGTTTTTTTGTTTGAAAGTTGACGTGATCGAGATGGTTCTTAACTACAAATCATGAAAATCTGTTGCGACGATTCAAGGTTGTCAGCTCTTTTTGTACTTAAAATTTTGAAAATCTTACTTATCGTTTTACATTAATTTTGTAAATTACAATCTTAACCATTATTGTATTATTAATGTCAACCTTTTTTGTACTTAAATTTTACTATTTTTTGTTATTTTGTAATATTTTACACTTATGCTTGTATCTTTTTATTCTCTCCTTTGTTTATAATTTATTTACGGTAAAAATAACTTTAAATGCAGAATACAACTTTTTTTTACATAAAATGGATTACAAAACGATTGCCCAGTGTAAACAAAATATAATTTTATTAAATTAAAATTTACAATTTTGGAAACAAAATGGGGAAAAAAATATCACTTTTTGTACTAAGCCTTTTTATTTTTACATTTATACATATTTTTACACTTTGAACTTGTGACTTTATACTTATCTTAATGGAACAAATTATTAAAATAAATAAATATTATCACAGCAAATAATCTTCTACTAAATTTATTATCAAATACTTTTAATCACTTATAAGACGAATATGTGCTGTAATAACAAAACTCCCAGCATTTTCATAAACATTTCTATGGAGTTAATAATTTTAGACGGTAAAACAAAAAAAAATGCCGATATAGGAATGTTGAGGATGTTTCCCATGTCATTTTTACTATATTATCGTTTCCAAACCGCAATAACAGTTACACATTTGACTTGAAAGATGTATGTACATTTTTACACATTCCTCGTTCTTTACGTCGCAGTGTCACGAGAGAAGAATACAAAATACTTGAATTATTTACGGGCAAAATACAATCTCCGGATATAAAGCATCGCTTTTGGTCAGGAGTTGAAGGATACGCCACAACACAACACGGGTGAAGTCGGGTATAAAAGATACAATTTTTTTTTTAAATTAGATCCATATAGGAAGGGATGCTGCATGTAGGGTTTTTTTACGGAAAGGAAGTAGAGAAAGTTTTGGGAAGGAAACAGGTATGAAAGGTGGTAGGATTCTGGGGGTCAGTATGTCCAGGAGTGACGGACTTACGAATCCATTCCTTCAACTGCGGTGCAAGGCGACAGGTCGAAGGATTCTGACTGGAGAGGTCAAAAGACCTCCTCAACCAGTCTCTCTTGATCCGTCCAACTGCTAAGTCACCAGTAGCGAACCACAAGGTGACCTATGGCAAAGACGTTGGTTATCTTTTGAAACCCGAGGCGACGGGTATACCTACCTCCCAAAATGCCATGCCATGTTATTAAAACTAGTCAGTGAATAACGATTAATTTTAAATGTTTTTAGCTTTCACCCTTAAGCTTCCCTCCCAATTTTTGAGAGAGGGAAGATGAAATTATATACAGAGTGGACCAATAACACAAGTCTACAAAAAAAATTGAGAGGTGTTTTGGTTTTTTGCGTAATTCTTATGTTTTTGGGTGTGCCGAATCCGAAAATGACTTTCAATTTGTCATAGAACGTCATATTTTCCGACGATGTAGGTATCTATGTTACACAAGTTATCATATTAAAATAAAAGATAAAATACTAAAACAATTTTTTTTATTTATAATTATGTAACAAAATGAACGTCCACTAAAAGTTAGAGTCATTAAACTAATTATTTTAGGAACTCTGAACATAAATGAAATCCAAGTCCAAGTCCCACAATCTGTTACAAACCAAAGTGGTGTGTCAGTAATAAGATAAAAACAGCTTTTACTGAAAATGAGGACATTTCACTAAAAACCTTAAAATTGCTTTATATATTTACTTCTTCTTCCTTGCGCTGTCCCAACTCATTGCCTAGGTAGGCTGTTGGGGTCGGCTCTTTTCGTTCTCAGGTTGTAATATCTTCTGTTCTGGGTATCGCCTTCATCCAGGCCGTTTCTCTGAAGAATTTTGGAACATTGAATCATCCAGGAGTTCTTCGGTCTTCCTCTGGATGACTATCGGTGAAGCTCCATAGACATTGCCTGCCTCACTGTGTGGTCTGATGGTCTCCGTCTTATGTGTCCATACCATTATGCTTTATATATTTAATGGTTAGAGATTAATTTGAATATGGATGCATATATATTCTAAAAGTAAATTTCTTTCTTTGATGAATATTTCAGACAATATGAAGGAATGTTTGATGAAAAATGTGAGGTAAAATGATTTTTTTCGAAAATGTCTTCATTTGTGGAGCGTGTAAAACTACTGGGATTGTGAAAATTACGTGTAGTATAAAAATTGTAGATTATTTTATGAGCTTTTACCTACACTAAGAAAATTTTCCTCTGCGACGCACTATTTTCGAGATATAAGCGGAAACCCGAAAATTGGGACCTTCTCCCCCCCCCCCCCTCCTAGCTCACCACCTAGACGTCAGGACTTTTAGTATGTTCACACCCTAAGTACCCTGAATCGCTTAGGTTCCTGCTCACGCACTCTACACCTCCTTTTGGACCATTCATTGACTGTACTATACATGTATAATGTATACCGTTTTGCAAAATAACCTGACGTTCTGGAATTTTTGAGTATTTTTTTAGTTTTCAGAACACCTAAATACATAGAATTCAGTTGAAAACATTCGGACAGCATTTTTGTTGCAGACCTGTGTAATCCATTAATATTTTTAATGGCCATGATAATTAAGTGCGAATAATTTAAATCAAGAACTGTTTATTGTATTTTAAAATAGTTTTTTTTTTTATATTACATCATGTAAGTGTAAACCTTGATTATTTTTACACCCCTGTAACCTAGACCGGAAATTTTTCATGACCGCCCGGCAAGTGGTTGGTAAAATCTTTTGCATTTCGTCGCATATTTTTTCTTTTAATTCTTCGATAGTCTCTGAGTTGCTGATGTAAAATTTGCTTTTAAGTTATCTCCAACAGACGGGAGCAGCTGGGACTCTTGTGTGGTATTCATATTCAAAATAAAGAAAAATTATATTGGAGACAAATCCGGGTTGCATTTTAAGGTCACCGCTTTTTGATGTCAGTTTTGCTATAGAATCGTTGGAGATGTGACATTTTGCTCCGTCTTGTTGAAACCATGTTCTTTGATTGTAGACTGGGAAGTTCTGTTATACTGGTGCAATATCGTGGTTTCTGTAACATCGCAATGTATCGTATTGGCTGTGTTAAATTTGTCCCTGTATTAACAGTAGGAGGACGGTTTCTCTGATCTTCATAAAAATGTGGAATGATGGTTCTTCTCGCTGATAACGCCACCCATACATTAACTTTCGCTGAGTGTGAGGCTTTTGGTGCATCAATTGCGGGTTGGTATCACTTGTTCAACTGAAATTGTGCCTCATCCAAAAAAAGATGTTATTGAAGTTCGGAAACCTCTCTAGCATTTCGTCAGCTAACTGCAGTCCCTTGGCATAGTCGCACTAGGCTTCAATGCCTTTACAATTAAAATTTAGTTAAGGTGTAAATTTAGATCCTTATCTAAAATGCGATGAACCCGTCATTCCAAATTTCTGTACCAATTCTGAATCGTTTGGATTGTTGGAGCTTGATTTGAATTCCGAATACTGTAATGAGAATGTAAAAATCTTCGTTTAGTTTCGGTAGCAGAATAGTTGTCTTGATGGTATTCGCAAATGTAAAGCGCAAAAATGATTAATTTTGGTCCAGTAAATGATTCCATGGCGCTAAATCTCAAATGTTAAGATATTATTGGTCCAGTCTGGATAATTGTATTTAAATATCGAAATTCCAAAATCACATTGAAGGTTCAGATTTGGAAGAGAAGCGATGTTGAATGTAGGGGAGGCTATTTTATAAAACTCTTGATAGAAGAGAGGATATTTATTTAGAGAGGGACAACCAAAAAATATGTCATCTAAAGTTCCCACTTCTAGACCATAGAAAGCACCATCAGCAGGAAGTCAAGGACGTGCTTTTCAAACGGGTGAGAGGGAACAGAACAAAGTCCAATTCTCATTCGAAAAAGTAGGGACACTTATTTTTGGAAAAATGGGACAATTGTTGGAACCACGTTTTTGATAAGATAGTTATTTTTGTGTTGAGGCGTAGCAGGCTCCTCCTATGCTCAAAAATTCCGGGGGCTATCTTTGAAGGTAGAAAAAAATTCATATAGGGGAATGTAGTTCACAAGGAAATAATTTGGTTAGATGCTCATGGTTTTGCCAAGAAATCAGCAATATTGCCAGAAACAGCATCCCAACATGTACAGGAATTCAAATCATGGGTATGATATTTCCATAGATTTGAAAGGAGGCACTCGAATGTGGCATACAAAGTGATCATTGAAATAAGTAGACTGGATGTAAATTTTTTAAGGGAACTAAGTGAGAAAAATCGTGAAATCTGACTTCACTCATGAAAGTTAATGCTTAGAAAGTTAAACAAAATTACTACAATTTTACAAAGAAAAAAAAATCATTTACTTACATTACAATATAAAATATTAATTAACTTAAGTACTTAATTTACATAAAACAAGTCTTAATAAATTACAATAATTGTAATAACTCATTTGAATCCAAGCTAAATTAATGCGACATGCAATTCTATTTTTTTTATTTTTTTTTATTTATTTATCTATAATAAAATATATTTACAATGGTTTTATTTGTATGCCTGTCTCACTAGGGTATACCTGTGTCGAGACAGGCGTACAGGTATATAAATGAATATAGTAGTTACAAGGATATTTCAGGTTAAATACATATTATGAATAGAATTAAAACAGAAGGGTGATTGGAAGGGTGGTAAATCTTTGAAAGAGAGTTATTTTATAAATGTTGGAGATGGAGTAATGAAATAAATTCTGCCTAATCTATTTATAGGTTAAATTTGACAGGATTCCATTATTTTCATTTGTTTTATATGGGTTAGGTTGTAAGTGAATAGTTATTTCTGTCTATGTGTGATTTATTTTACAGATATTTGTGATAGTGTGGCGTCCAATACTTATAATCCATTTTTTAATATCTTGTTTGAATTTTGTAAAGGAGGCACTTTGTCTGATCGTAGTTGGTAGTGTATTGTATAGTTTGCAAGCTATGTATTTAGAGTGTCTTTGCCCGAAGGTGGTTTTGAAAAAAGGTGTTTGGAGAAGTTCGTTGTTTTTGGCTCGGGTATTGTGTATTGTTTGTGTAGCTTTGTATGGTGTTTTGTTGTTTTTGTGTAAATTAAGTAATATGGATCTTGTGTAGAGCTGTTTTATGTCCATAACGTTGAAGGAATTGAAGATAGTATCAGTGCTGGTAGTAAGCGGCATTTTAAGAATTATTTTTATGATTAGTTTTTGTGCTTTCATGATGGGATCAAGGGCATTGGAATATGCATTACCCCAGGCTAGAATTCCGCATTCGATGTGAGATTGGCACAATGAGTAATGTACTGTTTTTAAAAGTTTTAGGTTAAGGAAATTGCGTGTTTGTTTGAAAATGTATATAGATTTTCGGATTTTGTTTGTAGTATTATGTATATGTTGCTTCCAATTCAGGTGTGTATCGAAGGTTACTCCTAAATATTTGATAATGTTTACTTGCTCTAGGCATGGGCAGTCACAGTTCCGGTTTAGAGATGAATTTTTACATTTGTGTATTTTTAATGGCGGGGCTGGGTTTGACTTTGGGATATTGGTGAGACTAGACAGTAAGTATTTGGTTTTCTGTACATTTAGAGTTAATATGTTCGAGTCAATTTATTCATATTGGCACCATAGCAAACAATAGAACATTAGAAGAAGATGGAAACAAGATTATTAAATATGAAGCCTGGCAATCAGCTCCCTCCCTCCAACAGAGAGCGCAGCTAAACGCATTCCAGGCGCACCTGCTACCAAGTTCAGCAGTGGCTCGGGATTGAGCTGCCCCCTGAAGAATGGGGGAGGAAACAAGGAGACGCCCTGGTGCCGATTATAACAGAAGATCCACCAGCACCGGATGTCCTTTAAAATGATATTTTGTCGCTGCACCAAGGATTGTGCAATTGGCAAATAATGTGGATGCCGAAAAGCAATGCCTGTTCTGCAGCGTGCCTCCACTGCCAAGCGAGATGCCTCAACAGCGTGCCTGAAACGGCTTGACAGATTTTTACGATTTTTTTTTTATGTATATTGAGCAGATATGAGAATAGGTTTTAAAGTATATTTCATTCCGCTAGGTGATTAGGGTGTCCCTACCCAGAAAAAAAAAATCTATTTTTTTGCCAATTTTTTTTTGTATTTTATTTATTTGACTTCAAAAAATACCTATGTTCCCGCTAGGAGGTTTAAAACTAAATATTCGGCAATCCACTTCTGTATAAATACAATGGCAATAAAATGTATAGGTAGGTAACACTCACGGAAGGTAGAAGGGAGCAGTTTCATCTGGGACGTAGTTCCTTTCAAGATGAAATCACCATCTGAGATGTAGTTCACTTTTTTACTTGATGAATTATTGCGAATTTGAATAGTTTTCAAAAAATGCGATCCGATACGATAAAGCGATTGTTTTAAGCGACTTATATTAACGAGGACCTCGTACTCGCGGAGCTGCGTGAACACACTGACTTTTTGGGGGGCAAGGGGGGAGACGGGAAAGAATCCATTTGTTGCCATAAATAGAATAAATAATCCATTTCAAGAACACAAAAGTCTCTTATCGAGTTTTTTTTTTTTACATGAGCTCCACACAGGAGGCGCTGAGGAAAATAATTTTCCTTAGGGCCTATGTCATCTTTGGGGATGCTGTGTGGAGGGTTATTTTTAGGAAAAGGAAGGAGAGGAGAGTTATGGGAAGGAAAAGGGTTTAAGGGGTGGGTAGAAATCTGGGGTTCAGTGTGTCTTGGTCATCTGCCTCCAAGACCTAGACAAACCTCACCCCATGAACCCGGGTACCCCTGCTAAATCACCAAACGTAGCGAACCACTTGGGGTGACCTATGGCAGAGTTATCACTAAAAGCGGCGCGAACAACCTATAACCCCAAATTTTAATCCTCCTACCTCACCCTCCCATTTCTTAATCGCGGTTTTAGTATTTTTTATGAACAAATTTAACCATCTTTCGTATTTCAAGCAGAACGAAATTATTTATGTTGTTAAATGACAGATGGAGCTACGTCAGCCTCATCGAACTTTCATCCACACATGCGCAAGACGTTCACGAGAAACGTCGCATCATTTTGATATTTCATTTGGCATCATGTTCTCGCGTGGGCAAACCATGCTTATTTGTGTTGGCTAAAAACGGACTGACGAAAAATATCGTACACTCAATTGCTCTTCGAAATTCACATTGATTTTCTTTATTTCATTTTCCTGCTTTAGTTGGTGTTTTTTGCTTTTATCGGCGATCATCGTCTACAGCTCTCCATTCTTCTTTCTGTCATAGATCCCATCCCCGCACAATTACAATACATTCGTTATTTTTTTATTTAACCAAAGTATTCACTAGAAATAATATATATAACAAAACAACGTTTGTCGGGTCAGCTAGTACGTATGTGTATTCTAAAAGGGAATTCAATTCTATGCAATTTCTTTCTCTGATTAATATTTTAGACGATATGAACAAACGATATGGGTTCATGGGGTGAGGTTTGTCTAGGTCTTGGAGGCGGATGACCAGGACATACTGAACCCCAGATTCCTACCCACCCCTTAAACCCTTTTCCTTCCCAGAACTCTCCTCTGCTTCCTTTCCTAAAAAAAACCCTCCACACAGCATCCTCAAAGATGACATAGGCCCTGAGGGAAATTATTTTCCTCTTTTTCCTATGTGGAGCTCATGTAAAAAAAAAAAAAATGTTTCATGAAAAATGAGGGGTAAAATGATTTTTTTCGAAAATATCTACATTTGTGGAGCGTGTAACTCGAAAATGGCTAGGATTCGAAAATTACGATTACAGTAAAAGTTGTAGATAATTTTATCAGCTTTAATTTATTGCTGAAAAAATTTCCTCTGCAACGCAGCGTTTACGAGATATATAATTGGAAACTTAAAAAATTGACCCCCCCCCCACCCTAGCTTACCACCTAGACGTCAGGACTTTTGGTATGTTCACACCCTAAGCACCCTGAATAGGTTTCTGAGGGAATCGCTCAGGTACCTACTCACCCACACCACACTTTCTTCCTTGACAGGACTAATAAGAAATTTTGATTTAAATTTTAGTATAAAAACCATTGAAAACAAGAACATTAAGAAAACTAAAATTGCAAATTATATGAGACTTTTCAACACCTAGAACTCACACAGGCTAATAAAATTGATCTGTTTAAGAAATCATTTCGGCAATTTAAAATATTTTGCAAAATTATTCGAGAAGTTAAATAAAATCGACCTTTTCTCCGGCAAACTAACTCGCCCACAACACTCTTCTACCGATTTGTGTATTCAGTGGGTAAAATACAATATACAAAAATTATGAATTCAATTTATTATAATAATTTAATCTGAAATTATAATTCCTAGCGGAAATAATAATATTTCACCTATCAAGAGTGTCAAGTCTCAAACCGGTTCATGTTACACTAAATCAAAAGCTTGTGATGTCTCAAAACGCAAATTGATTTAATTAACACCATTTTAAAACCGAATACTTGGTCATTTATCAACACAAATCTAAAGACGAGGAAATCAATTTTCGAATCTCTGAATAAAAGTGCTCCTACATTACTGTCTTCGGGTTGCCAATTATTAACTTGTGCCTCAAGGCGGGCAAATCTAGGTAAGAAAAAATCTCAAGATATAAAAAAATAATGGTTTACTTATTCTGTCACGGAGTCTCAAACGGCGGCTCTTGAAAAAACTTTAACAGATTTGTCAAAATTATTAAACCACTTGCCTGTAAAATGATATAAATCATAGTTCTTTGTTCAGTGGCCTAAAATTTCGTTTACAAAAACATGCTTAAACCGAAACGCTTTAAAAGGTTAACAAAAGAAACTATACGTTGTACAAAAATTGCTTAGATTCACCGTTGAATCTTTTTTGAAGTGAAACTTCTTTGGCGCCGTTAGTGACTTGAAATTTTGGTGAAACGGAAATGCGTCACAACTCAGTTCTACACAAATACTGGGTTCTAATATAACGTGGTAAATTCGCACCTCGGTGCGTGCTTTCCATAACTATATGGCAAGGTGCCCGACAAGTCTCAGCGGCCAGAGAAACAGACGTCAAGCGAACGGGTGTTCGAATCATATCATATCATATTTTGTGGAACAATATCCAATCTTCAAACCACTTTAAAAAAACAAGAAAAAGAAAAAAGAAAGCGAAATCTAGCGACTTTCTAGTTTCACTTCTACCGCGTGTGAATTACACACTCTGATATTTTCTTAATCTAACATTATTATGCGGTGAATTTATCGAGATGCTAAACAAATATGTGTGTATCAACAGTGAATCCAATTTTTTTCCAAAATTTTGTTTATTTGTGAACACTTTAAAGCCATTCGTTTACCGGGAGGATGATGTCAGGAAGGATGCAAGAGGACTACTACATGTTGCGGATTGGAAGTCGACTTGAGGCTTGTCTTGAAGGAGGCCAAACCTCAAAATGGGCTGTTGCTGCCGTTGAAGAAGAAGAACTTTTTAAAGCCTTTCGGTTAAATCCTTTAAAAACGTTAAGTTAATTAACGAGTCACAGTCACAGGTAACATAGAAGAGGAAGAGAGAACATCAACTTTAGTGGTGACGAGGGGAGGTTGGTAAGAGAGAGAGAGAGAGGGTAAAAGTAGGTTTAGAGAAGGGGAGCATCTTTAAATCCGCTTGCTTCTTTATTAAACTATTTTAAAGATTTTTTTTAATTTCCAGAACTTCTAGATAAAAGACGTAGAAATATCTAATTTCAACGCAGTACATCTATCCCCGGTGATTTATTAAAACAGTGATCCTTATGTAATAAGTGTGTAGCAAATTCTGAAAAAACCTGTACTGTTTGGGCACCTCAAATGTGTAACCACCCTCGTTTTAACATTTCTTGCAGTTTCATCTATGTAAAATGCTGGGCAATCATTACAATTAAGTTTACATAATAAAGACATAAACAGTAAAGCGGTATTCAAACTGATGGGGACTTTAAAAAGATACTCGCAAAGCGGAAGGACTGTAGATAGTCAAGGAATACCGACTTACCCCCTTTTCTTCCTTCGCTTATTCTACTGGTTCATCACATTCACAACTCACGATGGTTCTTATGTGCTTCGGCAAGGTTGAACAAAAGCTCCGTATTCAAAATTCACAATTCACAATGCCTGTTGATAGGACGATATTTAATTTTCAACTAAATACTAGGTATACGATGCACGATTGTATTTAGTCGGCATAAGATAGGTAGGGAAAAAAAAGTATTTTGTGGGTAGGAATTATAATTTTGGAAAAAAAGTACAAGGACGAATGATAGGTACCAACATAAACTAATTTATTATAATCTAATTATCACCCACGAAGTGCTTGCTATGTGTGAAAATTTTACATTTTATTATTTAATTATATAATTTTATCATTTGAGCTTCAATTCGTTCGCCAACCACAAGAGCCTTGCTTCTTTATGGCGAGGAAAGGCGATTACTATTTTTCTTTAAAGTGCTGCGTAACATGTAAAATTAATGTACACATTTAATATTAAAAAAAAATTAAATAAATAAAACTTAAAAATATCGCGTGGAATTTTCGTGTGGTACCTCTGAAGTCATAATACCAGTAGTATTAAAAACTACATTTTTTATGATAAATCGAAATAATTGATGTTTACGTACTGTTTCCTTCTTCAAAGCCTTTTTATGGGCATTTCTTGGTGAAAATAGTTCTTGGCTTAGCACCCTACCTCTCCAAAGAAGGTAATACATAACTAGTAATTTTTATCGCTTTAGATGTTTACACCCTCATTACTACTTGTACTGGTTTTTAAAAATCAGTCCAGTTTAGAAAGTACTCGTGGTAAAGGAGGGTTTATAGTATTAGATTTTATTGCCATATTACTGCTGTATAAGGCATCACGATCGTTAATTTGCAAAAAAATGTTATGCGGAGAGATAAAAGTTTTCGGGATTTGTAATCACCTCGAAAGCTGTAAACTCTAGAAACAAAAGATTAACTTTTCAAAATAGTTATTTAGGTGATAGCGGATTTTGTTAAGTTCAATGCCTCATTGTAAAAAAAAAACCTTATCTAACCGTTTACCTACAACTTTACTTAATCCAACATAACCTAAATAGTGTAAATATCGTATGCACAATTATAAAATTCGTATGGACTAAACATACCAGACAGAATGGAAGTATGCACTAGAAATGCCAAAACACGCACTAAAAAATTCAAACAGATGCCTAAAATTTATGTTGAAAACAGGAAAATACGGCAAGTTGTGCAATTAGTGAACTTTTGAAAAATGATGTATACAAAATATTACATTTTAACGAAACAATGCTTAAATTATACACCAATGAACCAAAACGACCGTTCAGTGGCTGAATTGGCATCATGCCTACCTCCCACTCAGACTTTGTGAGTTAAATCCTCGGCTGATTAAGTCTTTCATCTCGACACAAACAATATTTTCCGCTTATGACGATGGTTGTAGGAGATTTTCAAAAATTGTCAGGTTATTCGTAGCCAGGCAAATTGTGTTTTTCCTTGAAAAAATTGAAAAATAAATAAAGATTTAAATTTTGTACGTGCATATTTATGCAAATGTGTAAATGTATCTAATCCGTAACTAATTAGTAACATACGTAATCATAAAGCATAACGTATCTAACTAGTAACATTGTAACAAAAGCAAACTAAAATATTTTGGACACTTATTTATCTACCATTACCATTTTGTCAGCAGACCAATTTCAGAATAAAGCACACATATAACCAGAAACCTCAAAATAGAAAATAGATATGGAAGAATAAAATTTCAAGTGAAAACAATACACAGTATTAAAATACACAGACTTCTGGAAAAAGTGTAACTCTGATTTGGATTCCTGGACATGTTGGTACAGTGGGTAACGATATTGCGGATTCCTTGGCAAAATAAGGTGGGTCTAACCCTATTGTTACCCTCGTAAACCATATTCTCCTAGCTGATATTTTTTTCCATCTTCAAAGATAGATACCGCAATGTTTGGGCAGAGTATTGGAACATTGCTAGACAATAAAATTGAGTCTGCTACGCCTCAATACAAAGGACTATCCAATCAAAACCGTAGTTTCAACAATTCCCCGATTTTTCCAAAAAAGAAAGTTCCTCACTTATTCGAATGAGAATCGGACATTGTTTCGTTCTTTCTTACCTTTTTAAAATTCACGTCTTTGATCCCCAGATTATACATTCTGTGGTGTAGATGTTGGAACTTTAGATCACATATTTTTTGGTCGCCCTAACGTCGTAAATAAATAATATCCTCTATTGTATCAAGCGTTATATAAAATCACCTCCCCTCCATTCAACATCTCAACTCTTCAAAGGCTGAACACGATTCCAATCTTCCAGATAATTCTGAAATTTGCACAAAATGAAATTAATATATAAATTCTCCGTTCCTTTCTCTGGAATTTTACATGATGGCCTAGAAGATCCTTGTAGGGTGAAAGCCTACAAGGATCTTCTAAGAAAGGATAGGGAAAAAATATTCATAGACACACACACTTATAGGGACACAACATGCTTAAATATACTCAGGCGTATTTTTATGTAAGATTATATACTTACAATCAATGAATACTAATGTACAGGTGCTGAGAAACAAATCAACCGAATTATACGAATACAATTCTTGATCTATTAAACCTTTTTCAGCATTTTTTTTAGTTCAGTGGAGCAAATTGATTCGCTTTTAATTATGCATTGACTTCTTTTTAAATTAAATAGTTACAAGATTTGTGAACGTTCGTTGCGCGTATTTATTTGTAATTTTTGGCATGGACTTAATTCATTTTCACTAAATTTCGTATTGTGGGTGTGATCTACATTTTCTTTACAAATGGAATCCGACAATAGGTTTTGGCATACAATTATAAACTATAAATTCCTCGAAAAGGTAACATATTAACTGACTCATGTAATAATTTTATATCTCTTCTTTGTGCATGAATACTTTTGCTGTAGGTACTTATAATTATTAATATTGTGCATACTGAGTTTTGGATTGTTTTAATTTTGGATTGATTAATTGTTTGAAACAAAGATATTGAAATGAGACAAGCTACGATGGTCACCCGACAGTCGGCGGACTATCGTCTAATGGAATAGTTTGAATACGGAAAGAATTCGTTCATTTAGTTGATTTTTTAATGTAACTAAATGGAAAAATAATAATAATGAAACTGAATGGAGTAAAATTAGCCAACTGTGACTCATGTAAGTATCTGGGCCGGAGAATGTGAAAACTTAATGGAAATATAAACCAGAATATAGTTAGACTCAATGCTCCAAAATACTACAGGGAAACGATGGATGAAAGCGATACCAAGAACCAAAGAAGTGTAACCTGAGAACGAGAAGAGGCGACCTCAACAGCCTGGGACTAGTTTGAATACGGAAAGAATTTTTTTTTTAAATACAATTAAAAGAAAACATTTGGTTTTTAAAATTATTTACAATACACTAATTTCTTTTCACCGAAACTACCCAATTCAATTGTTAATACTATTGTTAATAAATATAATTATAATGTAATATTGTTAATAAATACCCGTTCAATTTATTGATTTTTTGAAGGTGTGCAGAAGTATTGGTTAACAATATCAGTGACGCCAGGAAACACAGTCCCCCCACCCAGGAAAAACTGCCGATTGCATATCTCTTATATTTCATTATTTTTTTTTTATTCACAAAAAGATTCATAAATTACAATAAATTTTATACAATAATTAATTACATAATATATGCATTTGATTTACCCCCATAAATAAGCAGGGCTTGTGTGTATGGGGGTGTTATTATATTGGTTTAATCTTTTTTTTATTCAGTTCAAATTTTCGGTATAATTTTTTAGCTGAGTTTTAATTTTTTTTATGTTACTGTTCATGTTTCAGATTTTTTCAGGCAGTGAATTAAAAAAATTAACTCCGAGATATTTATGATTTAACTGTCCTATTTTTTTTTTACATTTTGGAGTAGGAAGTATTGACGTTTGTTTTTGATCTATTATGCAATTCCCGATATTTTAAATCAAATAACTCCCATCTCAATACGAGTTCTATAAATCAGATCAATAAATTAATTGGAAATGAAGCAATAAAACCTCCCAACTGCAAGACGAGTTATTTCAATATTCCATCAATTTGCCATTCGTTACTCTCTTGGAATAGAAAAAAACTTTTCAAGAAACCAGTTTAGTGGGATTTACGATTATCCGTTACATGTTGACAACGTTAAATATTATTGTAAAAAGTGGTAATTTATTTACGATCGATCCGAATGG
Source organism: Limnephilus rhombicus (assembly GCA_929108145.2). NCBI lineage: Eukaryota > Metazoa > Arthropoda > Insecta > Trichoptera > Limnephilidae > Limnephilus > Limnephilus rhombicus. The sequence continues at coordinate 46,277,376 of OV815283.1, forward strand.
AGCTTAGGTTTGATCCGTGGACATGATTTATGAATCAATATTTATTCTTAAATTAAGCGCCTTTGCAAAAAAATGCAAGAAAAATCGAATAAAAGTACTTGTATATTATTGACCACGATCGGGATATTCATCCGACCCATTCAAAGCTAATGAGCGAAGAAGGCAAAGGAAAGGGCAAATGAGAAAGGAGGCATAAAAGGCACGGGATATTATAATTTCAGTATTTGTGAAGCTGAAAATTATTTATTTTGAAATTTATAAAAAAAATAATGTTTGCCTCGAGATCATTGCCGTTCAAAAGAATCTTTTTATCTTTTGTCTGTAATTAGCATTGTCTGCAAAACTGACAATAAAAATGATTCTTGAAAATTATCGTTTTGGAAAGACCCATTGAGAAAAAGCCTGAAAATTTTTCCACCGCCACAGCTCATCGTTCAAGAGATTTTTCTAATCTAAATAGTTCCTGCTTAACTATTTTCAGTGCTTACTGTTATTTATATTTCGAACTACCTTCGTCTGAAATTTTAAAATACTTTTAAGTAATTTTCTGCATTTGGTGATCCTATCCAAGTAATTTACAAGGGCAGAATTTGTCCGCCAATATCTTCCTAATATTATAAAGGCGAAAGTTTGTACGGATGTATGTTTGTTACTCTTTCACGCAAAAACTAGTGAATGGATTTTAATGAAACTTTACAATAATATAGCTCATACTCGTACATCAGAATAACATTTATTTATTTTATTTATTTATTTATTATAGATACAATAGAAAGTACAAATTACAATTAGGAAGCTTTGCCTGTCCAACTAGGAAAGTTTTCCGTTCCAGGATAGACAAATTGACATGTTTAGTTCATATTATACCTGAAATGTACATTAATTACATAACAAAAACAAAACCAAAAAAAATAAAACTTTATTTTTTTCTGAAGCTAAGGTGTGTAATAAAGAAAATGTATATAAAATATATAAATATAAGTACACATACATTTTTTGTGACAAAGTAGAAAAGGTAATCTGGTAGCATATATTATAATCGGATTTACCGAATTAACCTGGTAACATATGTATAATACATTCAGATTTACAAGATGGAGGAATTACAAGAACAAGATGGAGGACTTACAAAAGATTTACAACATAAAGAAATGAAATTATGTTAGGTTATGTATTTAGGAGTTTGAACTTTTAATACTAACTACGAACTAACATATATACGAGCTTTGGATTTTGTATAAAATTTGAATAAAAAAAGAAATTTGTATAAAAAATTAAACAGGTGGCACGCGAGCTGTTTGAAAAATGAATGTAACGGGAATGAATGTATGGAATTCGGGAGGGGGGAGGGAACCCGGGAGCGGGGAGGTGAACCTGGGAGGGAGGAGGGGAACTCGGGAGGGGGGTTCGCGGGACGGGGGAAGGGAGTGGGGAGAGGAAAGATGGAGGAATCGGAGTGGGAACGCGAGAGAGGAAGGGGACGCGGGAGAGGAAGAGAAGGGGAACGGGATGAATGGGAAAGGACACGCAGGGAGAAACAATTTCTTTATTAGATGGGATTCCAACGCAAGCCGGGAACCAGCCAGTAGAATATATTTCATTCTTACTATCTTAACGTAAATAATTTTGCATGTATACGATACTGTCAACAAATAAACACATTACTGTTCCAAGCTACCTGCTAAAAACTTCTTATCCTGCAATCCAAGTAAGACTAGAAATTTCCCATTTAATTTACTGTAGTTGATGATACTTATCCTGGTAATTTACAAGGCCAGCAACAACAGAATTTGTTCTGTAGGCCGATAGCATCGGGACCAGTTTAAATACACGTACTTTAAGAGGTCTAATGATTTCCTCGCCAGGTTTCTTGTAAAATATACTGTGCGCAGGCTGACACTGCGAACAACTGCAGTAAGATGAATTGGCCTTGCAACTCTTGGTACACGTATGATAAATGCAGATGTTTTGTGACTAAAACAACATTTAACACTTGAAATAAATATTAGAGCGCTTATTTATTATGCTTCGTTTTTGATAAACATAATAAGAACTAAGTTTTTGTCGTAAAAACCTCAAGACGAACTTTTTCATATAAAACTTAATTTTGGATTTGAGGCCAAAATAGCCAACCAATAGTATAATTATTCTAGCACGGATGTGTGACAAGTTATTTATTTTTTGCATTGACATCTCTGACATTTTGTGAGCATATTTTATAATTATTTTTTTAAAAGAAAAACGAACATTCCCGGATTACGAATTTACCTCCTACCAGCATCACAGAAAGCGGAAAATTTTGCTTTTGTCGTGTTGGAGGACTTAACCAGTCGAGGAATCGAACACGTTACGCCTGGATGGGACCCAAACGCGATGCCGACTCAGCCACCGCCTGGTCGATTAAAGTAATCTTTCTCTACCTACTGTGTTAATAAAATGAATGGTAAAATTGTTAGATATGGTCAAAAAATCCCCTCCCACCTCCTGATTCTTGAAATAATTAGAATAAAAATTGTAAACGAAATCTTGGTCCCGGGAGACTTTTTTTTCATTTTTTTTACCAATACTGTCTCGACACAGGTATACCCTAGTGAGACAGGCATACAAATAAAACCATTGTAAATATATTTTATTATAGATAAATAAATAAAAAATATCAAACAAATAACCACTCAACCTCTCACCCGCTCCTTACTGTAAAATATCTAGTATTTTTTAACGCTTTTAATTAAAAAAATATATAAAATTTCACCGGAGACCAAAATTTCGAAAACATTTTTTACTCTAAATAATGGTAGGGATCACTGGTTAAAGTAAGTGTACGTTCATTAACATCCTGTATATAGAAACATTCGCGGGCGTGCGCACAACTAATCACCAAAGTTTCATCGTAATCGGATGAATGGTATAGGAATGCTAACTGGACAAACAAAGGAACTCTCATTTTTATATATAAAAATAAAGCCCCGTTCCCCTCACACTTCCTCCTTCCCTCCCTGCCACTAAACCAAACGAAATACACTTATTTTTTCAAACAAATCCCTCGCCACCTATTGCAATTTTTTATACTAATTTCATAACGCTATAATTTACCAGAATATATAGAAAGCTCGCGGGGGTAAGCACAACAACTCACTGAAGTTTTATCGTAATCGGATGAATAGTATAGGAAATAGTTCTATAAAACCAGAGCTCACTATCATGTATAGAAAACATCGCGGGAATGCGAACATCAAAATACCAAAGCTTCGTTGCAATTGGATGAATAGTTTAGGAAAAATGAGCATAAGAAACATTAATATTTATATATTAAGACGATTAAAATGTTTTGTACGGGTACATGTAGAACTTTTAAAATATGTAATGTCAGTAGGTAGCTAGGTACCTCAAATACACGGCATCATAAGAAATTAATTACAACATCGACATTAATCTCTTCAGCCGAGCGATTCTTTATGTTTTGTGGGATCGTTATTAGATAACGGATGTGATCTCCTGTCAGAATTGTGTGATTTTTACATATTTACTGTCACATATTTTAGTTTAGATCATTTTAAACACGAGTTCCTGCAAGTATGCATGATTATTCATACCTTTCGAGTAGACTCCAATGCGTCTCAGTTGAGGGATCAAAGTCCAACTTCTTTTCCGTGCCCTCCGGCGTACCTCAAGGTTCTCATCTAGGCCCATTATTATTTAATGTGTACATTTATGATATTGACAAATGTTTTTTACACTCTAATTATCTAGCATACGCAGATGATAAAAAAATATACCTAGTTGTCAAATCAATCGAAGACTGCTTTAAACTTCAAGAGGACCTCAATCGTCTTTTTGTCTACTGTGAATTGAATAAACTAGTCATAAATATCTCAAAATGTAATAAAATATCATTTACACGTAATAAAAATAAAATTTCATTTGATTATACACTAAACGGGACACTTATCAACGAAGTTGAATCTATCGGGGACCTTGGGGTAACGCTTGATTCTAAATTAAACTTTATCCAACACATTAAATAATATCATCAACAAAGCCAACAAAATGCTGGGGTTTATAATTCGAATATCGAAACTTTTTCGAAATGTAAATACTCTATATTCCCTCTACACCGCATATATCCGCCCACACTTAGAACACTGCACATCGATCTGGACTCCTTTCTACCAAGCCCACATTGTTAGGATCGAAAGAATTAAAAAAAAAATTTTTAAACACTTAAATTATAAACTTAACCTACACTTTCTAAATTACACCGATTCTATTAAATTTCATCACTTCAACTCCCTTCATACACGACGATTAATTTTTGATAAAATTTTATTATTTAAAATTTTAAACAATGGCCTGGACTCCCCAGAGCTTACCAATTTAATAAAACTCCATATTCCTTCAAGATTTACCCGACAATCGAATTTACTTCATTTGCCCACTTGTAGAACAAACTTTAGAAAAAATTCCCCGATTCCTCAAATATGTGGTCAATACAACGAATTGTTTCACAACGTAGACATTTTAATTTAAACCTTCAGAAGTATCGAATAGAAGTAACGCGTGCGATATTGGATTGATACGGGGTGTGCAAGGTATCGAGAGCATCTCATATCCTTATCCTATATTCTCCCTCCCCCCCCCCTCCTCTTCCCTTCCTCTCCCCTTCCTAAGTCTAAATTTAGCTTAAGATAAATTAAAACTCCATCTAGAAACAATATTAGCATAAGAAACTCTTTTGGCTTCACTGCAGTTAACGTGTATATTTTTATGTCTATTGTATGTATATAAGCTGTTTGTTTCTTACAAATCAAATAAAATAAAATAAAAATAAAAAATTATTCATTAATTATAATAATTATGAATGTAAAAGCAAATAACAGCAATAAAAAATCTGACAGGAGATCACGTCCGTTATCTAATAACGATATCACAAAAGATGCAGAATCGCTCGGCCGGTGTGATTAATAACTCGTGGCCTGAACAATGTTAAGTACTAATGATTTAATGTGAATTTAATGGCTGACATCATACTCCAGTTCCTCCGTACTGCGGACTTTTACCGTCAATTCCTCTTGGCTTTAGATCCCAATTATTACAAACAACGTTTTGTAATCGCACTCGTAATTCTTGGTGTAGGTGTCTGTTTATAAAAGTGTTAATCGCGGTGTGATAATCAAAGCGTCCGAGTTAAAACGTTAACGCCTTGTAAAAATAACTACAAGGAATTAGTAACAGAATTATGAAAAGAATTTCTAATACAGATAATAATTATTAGAGAAGTCATTTTAAAAATTCGTCAATTGGATAATTTGTAGAGCGCCGTACAGTTTATTATGAATTCCTAGGCTTTATCTAATTATACTATTTACAAATAGATACAGAAAATATACTTACCTGGCAGGTCACCTCTGATAAACACACTTTAATTATAAAGTTTATGCTCAGTTTATGGAGAAGATACGGCTTTGCACGCAGAGGACATTATATTATTTAAAACACTAGATATTGCATGATTTTACATTGCTACCCCCATCACTATTAGTATTACATTTGTGAGAAGATTAGTGGCAAAGGTAGAGTTGATATTTATTTTGAAAGCCTGGAGAATTTGGTATTCTTTAGGGTTGGAGAATTTTTATGAAATGACCATTAAAAACGCTTACAAATAAGATTTTTTTAATTTTTCAAATTAGTTATTTAGAATGTCGCGGCAGTGAAGGTGAAGGTGAAAGGTTTTTGAGTTTATGGATATGACTGTCTGTAATTAATACGCAAATTTAAAAAATACGCAGTTCATTTCAGGCTTTATGTTCTGACACTCCGAAAGCGCGCTCACCGAACTTAGTATCTGGTGTACGCTTTGGTTCCTTTAACCGTCCGATAGCTGATGACGCGCTGACTGTCGGGAATTGGAATTTTCTGGAATACACAATAGGCCACTTGCATGGACTTCATAACGACTTGGAAAACATCGTGTGTATAGATTTTTTTGCGAAGATTACGAAAATGTTAGTAAAAATTTTTAGAAATGTACAGTTTATTTTACTTTTAAATAAATAAATCCATTATTTGGGCTCGTGACGTCACTACATGAAAATGTCCCGTCTCCGAAAATGTTCCTATGAATTTTTTTAAATTCCACTCCAATTTTTTTTTTATATGGCATCACTTTGATTTCAGGCGAATTTTTGAATTTGACATTTAACGTTCACTAGATTTATAGTTTGTTCTCTGCGAACGTATCATTTGGTCTGATTTTTTGACAGATGTAATACATTTTACGTTGTCCGTATGTGTTTTAGAGGTATAATGATAATGGTGCGGATTTTAACAACATCAAATTTTATAATATTCTTATTATTATTATAATTTACAAGTACAAGTATATTACATTTGATTTAGTAATATAGACGTTGAACATTATAATGATTTATGATCAATAAGAAGGATCAAGGAAAAAAATATTTACGAGATTTAATATTTTTGATACGCCTCGTTATTCTCCTGTGTCATTCGTGTGGAAAACGTTCTTTTTTTGAAAATGATTTTCGGCTATGTAATTATCGTTTTATAAAAAAGGTCTGATTTTTCGGATTGAAATTTTCAATAAATCGCCAGGGTTTCAAAAATACGATTAAAAAAAATACAGAATACCTTAGAATATTTGCCTAAACCGGATTTTTTTTTAAATGTGGTGCAAGTGTGGTGCAGTCCGATAAATAAGCCGGAGCCATTCCGTTAAGGGACTTAAATACCATCCAGCAAAGCTTGAACTGGATAAATCTAAAAAAAAAACATGTGGTTTTAGCTATGTTCTGTAAAACACCCAATTGGGCATATCAAAGTTGCTAATTAAAGACAAGTTTTACAACAAACTGTTCATGCTTAAATTTAACTTACTTTAACGGCTTATGTACAAATTACCTAAGTACTGACTTTTTCCTACTCTCGTTATTATATGATTATATTTTAAACTTACCGAACTCATTCTTACTTTTCGTTTTTACGTACTTGTATTGAAACTACTTATTTATTTCATACTTTTTTCATGGGTACCTTTTATCGGTGTGTCGGGTGATTATAAGTTTTGCTAATTACAAACTCGCTTTACAACAAACTATTCATGTTTATGATAATATCAATAAATTTACTACACATTCCTTTCTAACTACCTCCTTTTTACTCTTGTTATATATATATAAGATTGCAACGGTTTGGATTCATATACGGACCTTCTCACCCGGTTTACGAAGTAAATAGGTACTGTGGAGTTTGAGATATGACATCCCAGAATAATTACCGCTGGCGCAGAGACTCGGTTCGCCGCCAACTTCAGTACAAGAAACCAAAGCCAGAGGGAGGAACGTGTGAACTGTCAGGATCAACAAACTACTGGCGCTTTGGATCGCAGCATCATGGCTTTTTCGCAGCATCATGGTTTAATAGCAGATTCATCTTTTCATCGTAACGTAACGTTATATTTATTAGTTATTTCTCAGGTTACAAAAAATTTAACTTCATTAGTTTTTGTATTTTCTTAAAAATGCAATGGCGCCCTTAAAACTCTATAGTCCTCTAGCACTGTACACTTGCGATTACCTACATCTAACAATTTGTCTAACATTAATCATCTTCGATGATAATGTACGCGGCCCGAGATAATTACTTATTTTAGAGACATCACCTTCTGAATATTATTACAACTTAATGTCCCTGTTTGTCAATTGCAATAAACCCTATTTAATATATTTTAACTTTAGTCTTTCATTGATTTGTTTTATCATTAATATGCATCTACCCTTTTACTGAAGCTAGCCACATTAAAGTAATGAGTAATGAGTTTCATACGTAAGTATCTTTTATTAGCATTACATTTGGGCCCAACGTGTTTATTAGAATTACAAGATAATAAAACTAATCTAAACCTGCTCGTATTTTTCCTGCTTAAATCTCAGTTTATTATGTTTTGTACGTACTAACTTATTATTATTAAGTATTATTATTAGTAATATATATGATAAGTAAAGTGTTATTATAAGTAAAATTTTAAGTATTATTATACTCCTGAACAACTTACCTATAATAAATAATGCATACATCTTAAAGCCATCACGGCGTTAAGGGGGTATTCTAGTCTAGAAAAAAAAATCTTGAGAATTGTTTGCGTACATTCAATGCATAAACTTTGAAAAAAATTGTTGCATCAAGATAATTATTAAATCGATTGATCGATTTGTAAGAAAGGTATTTTATAATTTTTTTCTGAATTGATTCAGTTTTGTTTATATGCACTGCATAAAATGGAGACCACACACTTGACGTAAACTCTAGATGACTTCGTACATATGCAAAGTATAGTTGTTTGATAATTATAGTGTTTGTGAATTTTAAAACCAAGCATTTTGGCTGCTTTATTTGTTATTTGATTGATATGACATTGATTTTGTAACTTACTATCGTGAATCTCACCTAGATCGCGAATATTGGAGCAGGTTACAGTTTTGTTTTGATTTAACAGATATTGATGTATAATTTTTTTGTCATTTCTTGTGAAAATGACGTGATGACACTTTAATATGTTCCTTTATCCTAATTTTAAAGTTTTTCGAAGTTTTACCTGCACAAAAGAATCCACAATCAATATTAATTTATAGATTCCAGATTTTTTCATGTTTAAACTCCATACTTCATTTAGAATGAAATTTTTAATTTTACAAAAATGCAGGAAGAATTTGATTTGGTGCATTATTTGTTGTGGAATTGGAAATTTTATTATTTAAAAGACATTCTTTTTCCTCCATTCTTTCACATGCTGATCACATTTTGTGAAGAAGCACAGTTTAGATTTATTACGTAAGTATATGATTATAGTATTAGCAGAGAAACTTCAACAATATTAAAATAGTAGCAGCGAAATGTTACACAAGTAATAAAAGTGCAGAGGTATTTTAAAAAATGTAACCACATTACAAGACGTTGAATGGAAGAAAGCTTTGACACTTTGACAGTAGGCACCATTAATGTAAGGTACTGACGGAGAACAAGGAAGTGACACTACCACAAGATGCAGGAAAACTTGTTTCATCCTCGTTATAACGTATTGTGTTAACAATTTACGAGTATTATGTCTATTTTCTACCCGAGAAAAGCATAATAAAATATATTTACAAAGGGATAAACTATTTTAATAGTCTTCCCAAGATGTAAAAAAAAACGCCTCTAACAGTATTAATACGGTAACGTCTGCGTAGATGAATTTCAGAACCCAGCTTCGAGTGCATGTCTGAAGCCACGCCGTACGCGCCGCGCCAAAATAACATCAGTGTACATGGAATTTCACACAAAGCTACTGTTATAATTCGGTTTCGAATTCAAGAATTCGTCATAAGACGTCGCTGTCGCTACTTCCGTCAGCAGGTCGGATGGGACGTCTCCCCTCTAGGTATAACTGCTACGAATTTTTTAATATGTAGTATCTCTCCGGATATCGAAAGATTGACGGTAAAACATGTTGTATCAAATGGCTATATACATATAACATATGATGTCATTGTTCTGTATCGGTTACTTTGTCCCAGTGACTAGCTATACTGAATGACAGTGGATCCGAGGAACTTGCTATTTTTGGAATCAGTTCCTATTGGATTTATAAAATGGTCACCAACACTAACTGGGCGAGGCCGAACCAAAAGCCGCCCGCAGGTAGGGACATCGAAAGTGAAAAAAATATCGATATACCGATGTATCGATATTTATTAAAATATCAATATCGACGTCGATATATCGAGGATAAAATATCGATATATCGGTCAAATTTTCAAGAAATTTTGCGTTTTTAAAATAATAGTGTATTCAGCTCAATATTATCAATAGTAATTTTTGTACACAATTTGCTTTTTTTAATGTACAAAAATCTCAATAAACATGAAGGTATTTTTATCACTATTCATTTTTATTACGTAATAATTACAAAAATATCAAAAACTAAAAAGCTGTCTTCTAACTTATATGTAAACTGAGATGCATACAAAGTTTGTATGCGTCTCAGTAACATTCTATTGGCTTATTAATCTGTCAAAAAGGACTTCGTGTTTGGAACAACGTATGGTCAATAATCATAGACAATTGGGGAATTGGGAACCAACACATAGGAGAGGCTTAGAAAAAAATGGCGAAAAATAGCATACATTTCTATGTATGTACCTACACACATGAGATAGTATTGGTGATCACAAATACTAATGCAAAGACAATAGATTTGTAAGCTATTAATAGTTAAAATTTCAACCGCCAGATGTCATGACCCAATACAGTTACTTTTTTCCGTTCGTTCCTATACGGTTTTGGATTCTAGTGACTTTAAATACATAAATTTTAAAAAATATCGTTTATGATACAATTTTCGATATTGGATATTTTGTATCGATATATCGGATCAAAATATATCGGCTAAAAATATCGATATTTTGAATTAAAAATATCGATATTTCGATATTTTTTCAACAAGCCTACCCGCAGGGCTTAGCAGTAAAAACCTGCGGAAGGGGTTTTAATCAGGTAGATGGTATTATTATTCTAATAAATGGTATAAAAACGGTAATTATTATTTTTTAAGTAACAAATTCCTATCAAATATATTTTTTTGAATGTTAATGTTATGAATACAAGGCGAAGCATCTAAGCATTGCGAAGTCATGTGATTTAGGTAGGTAAATAAATATTTAAGATGCTTTAATTTATTATTTTTTTACATTAGCTCCATACAGGAGGCCCTGAGGAAAATAATTTCTCTGAGGGTTTATGTCATCTTTGGGAATGCAGCGTGGAGGGTCTTTTTAGAGAAAGAAAGGAGAGGAAGATCTGCGAAAGGAAAAGGGTATGAAGAGTGGGTAGGAATCTTCGGGTCAATGTGTCTAGGAGTGACAGACGTATGAATCCATCCCTCAAACTGCGGTGCAAGGCGATGGGTCCAGAGTTCTAGAGCGGACCGGCTAGAGAGGTCTAGGTTAGGTCTCCCTCAACCAATCTCTCTCGATCCGGCCCGCCATGCAGTAGGTGGGCAAACGCATGCACGCAACCTCACCCCTTCAACCCGGACACCCCTGCCAAGTCATCACACGTAGCGAACCACTTGGAAGAGTGTTGGTTATCCAATAAACGGTTCCCGAGGCGGCGGTACCCAAATCCGCCTCCCGTATACGACAAGTAAAACACTTAAGTATTGGCCTCTCGAATGATTTTCTTTTTTATAATTAGTCATTTATAAGCCCAGAAAAAAATTAAGCATGAGGCCAATAAAAACTGCTTTAAAGTTCTAAATCTCCTACCTACGAACCCATTTTTATTGTGTAATGTAGAAAATTACTTTTTTTAGAAAATTGTCGTAAAACTTTTAAATATTGATCCTGAGCTTCGCAAAATAAAATAAAACCCGCTTTCAGCGATGTCTTTTTCGTGAATAAATCAAAACAGGCGGCTGGTGATGAACGGGAATTTAAATCTTATTGCCATCTACATAAAGAGTGTTATTGTTATCTGCCTGATCCCGAATTTAACACGACGTGGTGCATCGCCTTAAGATATTAACATTATTTTTTATTCTTACACCAAAATCAAGAGCTAGTGCTCTCCATTGGCCTGGAAATACTTACTATTTGTTCTTACATTATTATAATATTATGTATTACTAGTTTTCGCCCCCGGCTTCGCTCGCCTAGTATTAGGGGGGTTCCCACTCCGCCTCCTCCACCTTCCCTATCCCCACTCTACTCCCCCTCCCCCCTCCCCACCCCCCCTTTCCCGTTACATTATTTTTTCAAACAGCTCGCGTGCCACCTATTAAAGTGTAACAACCAAACACACGATGTTTTGCATTTATAATATTAGTATATTAGTATTATATTTGAATTTTTACTATCAAAGGGATCTCTTTGCTTTTCGTCCGGACAATAAACATATGATAAATAATTTCATAACGCCAGAGCTTACTAATATATACAGCCTATATTACTCGCAAAAAATGTATCCTTTTTTACATTAACTCATTTTACATTAAATAATTTCCCTCAGGGCCTATGTCATCTTTGTAGATACTGTGTGAAGGGGCTTTTGAGGAAAGGAAGGAGTGAATATGGGTCTTGTAGAGACCCATGTTGTAGGAGGGATGAAACACAGAGGCCGGCAAATCGTTCCACAGCCGAGCCGTTGAACTCAAGAACGAGTCATACAAACGACCCGTTCTCATGCGACTAATGTCAACCATGTACAAATGTTGGGCGCGTGTTTGACGTGTTTCCCGACTATGCACCGGTGCCGAGGGGATCAATGATGCTAGTTCCTCGGAGCATCTTCTATTGTAATACCGGTAGAACAAGGTCAGCATTCCCATCTGACGCCTATGCTCTAAAGATTGCAGTCCGTCTGTTAAGATGGGAGAATCTATCAAACGGACCGCCCGTTTCTGCATAGAGTCAAGGGTTTTTTTAGGTATTTTGGAGCTCCAGATCAGAGGTGGCTGCTAAATTCAACCGTGGGGCGCACTTGCGATTTGTACAGGGTTTGCAGTTGGGTACTATTAGAGTATCTGCGGGCCCTGTACAGTACGCCCAGTTTCTGAGAGGCTAACTTAACTCTAGTTTCGATGGAGCTCCCGTACCTGAGCTGGTCACTTAGAGTTACACCAAGCATATCGATGGAGGTCCTATTCGGAAGGTTGCTTCCGTTGAAAGAGACCAGATTTCAATCCCTTTTAGACGTAATCAGACAAGATTGGGTCTTTGAAACATTAAATTCAAGGAGATTATTTTTACCTCAAGAGAAAACACTCTCGAGGTAACCGTCCATTCTTTGTTTCAAAGTCCTCCGAGCCGTTGGAGTTTAAGAGCCCTTTGGGGGCTTGTCAATCAAAAAGTTATCATGGACTGTACTGTCATCCGCGAAACAATGAATTGGTGCACATGACAAAAGGTCGTTGATGTGCAACAAAAACAAAGTCGGAGACAGAACCGATCCCTGTGGGACGCCAGCATTTATCGAGTGTGAGGAAGTGGTAAAACCATTGGCTACGGTCTGAATCGACCTCCCCCTCAAAAAGTTGGCAATCCACGTACACGAGGATGCTGACAAGTTTGTTGACAAGTCCTCGGTGCCAAACCCGGTCAAAGGCCTTGGAAATGTCCAGTGCAACCGTTTGGGTCTCAACGAAACGTTCCAGGCACCGCCCACAAACATGCGTCACATACGCGAGAAGATCACCGCACGAGCGGTTCCGCCAGAATCCGTAATGACGGTCGTTAATAATTTTGTTCTTCTCGAGGTATGTGAACAGTTTATCGTTGATCACACGTTCCATCTAGCTTTCTATTAGTGAAAGAATTTTTAAAGTCCATTCAGTATTTATTTCGTGAAAGAGTAACAAACATCCGTACATCCATACAAATTTTCGCCTTTATAATATTACAAGCTGACCCGGCGAACTTCGTACCGCCTCAGAATCAATAACTGTTGTGTTAACTTATTAGCTGAATTAAATTCAGTTTTTTTATTAAGTTTAAAATTACACAATGAAGCAATTATCGATGCGCAACTGTCCCTGTTTTGTTTTTGTCAGTTTCAGAGATGACGTTGTGTACGTATTTATATTTTTCCGATTTTCTTACTTTTCCACTTAGTTTACGGAAATTGCGATTCATTTTCTTTATACGTGTGAGGGAAATTTATATAATTATTGTATTTTTCCTTTGGAGGGGTGCAGACATACGTTCACCGTATGTCTCATTTTCGAATTTTGACATTTAGTTTGTAAGAAAGAGGGGCAGCATTATATTATGCTTAAGAACAAAAGCAAAACAATCAGCGCATTGACATTTGACCTTTTTGAATTTTTGGAATTCACGCACTATTCAATATTATATTTATCACAATATTGCTGCAGTTCTTTCAAAATAATAGAGAATTTGTTACATACAAAATGTATGGAGAAAAGAATTTTCTTCATATTTATTTTTTTCGTGAATTTTTCCGTAGTTTTAATACTTGTTCTGCTATTCGGGGCGGAGACAAATCCAAAAAATCAAAGATCATAAAAATTGGGCCAGCCGTTCTTGAGTTATAAATGGTGTAACTAACCCGACTTTGTTTTATATATTAAGAAGATAATAGGATAGGAAAGGAATATTTAATATTAATATTAAATTAATTAATTAAATATTAATAATTAATAAAATTAATAGGAAATAGGATTCTAACAATATCTATAATGTAAAAATGAATAGCTGAATGTGTTGCTAAGCGCATAACTTTAATAATTCTTTTTTGTGTGCTCGATATTGTCAGGACAAGGTTTTTATAAAACTTCCGGTGAGCTCTGGTATTATGAAATTTGTATAAAAAAATTGCTATTGGTGGCACGCGAGGAAGCGGCTATTGCTATGGAAAGCGGGAGGGAGGGAGAGATGGGGGGGGGGAACCAGGGATGGGGAGGGGGACCTGGGAGGGGTGAGGGGAACTTGGGAAGGGGGTTCGCGGGACGCTGGAAGGGGGGGGGGGGAGTGGAGTGGGGAGAGGGAAGGTGGAGGTGACGGAGTGGGAAACCCCTAATACCATGCGAGCGAAGCCGCGGGAAACAGCTATTTACAATTAAAATAAAATTAAAATAATATCATAGGAAACCAATGAAAACAGAAATCCACAGGTGACTTCCCAAAGTCAGGTAATTGTAAAAATATTTTTAACAGCACAACAATTTTTTAAAAATATAACTAGAAATGTTGCGAAATGTACTCGTGTCTAGAACTTCTTACCGAAACCAATCAAATAGTCTAGACGTTATTAAATTGCCTATCTAGTATACCGCCAAAATTAGACATGCCAATTGCTCTATGAGACGATGTATGAATGTGAGTGAGGCAAAGAGTGTGTGCCAAGACCGAGTTGTTTGGCGGTCCGTCCTCTCTGCCTACCCCTGCGGGGAAACGGCATCATGGTTAGTTAGTTAATTGCTCTAATATCTACAAACATGCTAAAAAAACATTAGTTAAAACATTAATCACAGCGGCCGTCTTCAAAGTATTCCACAAGTCCGCAAAAACAGCTAAACTGTTAAAATAATTGGAGCACAATTTATAAGTGTGAACTTGGCTCACAGGATGTTTAAAAATACTTGTTGCAATTAAATTATTAGTACAAGGTGGCACAAAAGTTTTTACCCGATGCTGTTTGGCTGAATTTTTTATTAGGAATGAAAAATTTTGGTGTTGCTTTTGACATTAAGTCGAGAACATGATATCGGCCAAGAAACCACGCGCAGTCAGAATTGATGACAACACGGGCCCGATCTATAGCATTTTCATCACTCTTTCCAGAACTTCCGGTGATGGGTTCTCTTATTCTTGACGGATATTCTCTTTGAGAGCTTCAAGAGTCTGAGGCTTGTTGACGTAGACTCGTGATCTGGCGATCTTGCCGGCCAGTGCAAATTATCAACACCATTTTTTCCGCGTTCTTGAGGAGTTTAGCGATTCATGTCTTGTTGACGTGTATTTTATCGGTTTACTTCACAGGTGTCTAAGCAAAACTGACATTTGCCGCCATTTGCAAAAATTATGGTATTTTTCGATAGGATGATTTTTGCGCCACCATGTATTAACCTAGTCGCAGACGAGAGATATAACTTCAAAGTCTTCAAAGTCTTATATAGACAGTATATGTTAACGCCTCACACGGAACCTATAATAATAGGAGGGGGAGAGAGTTGAGAATGTAATATAATTTTTTTACTGGTTCTCACCCCCTGACAGTTGACAGCCGTGTTAACCCCTCCTGCCAAAAGGGTAAGATTTATTTCGAATATATCTTACACCGCCCCTCGTATGAATATAGCACATATATCTGCCCTGATGATGGACACCGCAACGCTGTCCGAAACGTTGGCTGAAGAAGGAGGTAGCGCAACATGGCATAACACCCCAAAAACAAATAACGAAAATAGCATATATAGTCCAGTCAACTAAGGATTTCACCTCTAAATGAAGCGAAAACAGCTGAAAATTGGAATAAACCTTTATTTTGGTATTCTACATGTTGTCTCAAAAGTCTCATAAGGTCACGTGTGATGGTCTTTAGGTATTCAAGGTAAAAGGTCACGAAAATCAGTTTTTTTTAATATCTCGCTTCCTTTGCCTCGAATCGTATTTACATTTAATATAAAAGTTATAGAGTATAAAATTCTCTACAAATTTGTCTAAAATATTTTTTTATATGGGGCCATTCATTTATTAAGTAAGACGAATTTTGCTAGTTTTCGACCCCCTCCTCCCCTATTATAAGAAAAAAAAATAGGCCAACCCCCTCCCCCCCTGTTGAATATTTATTACGAAAGAATCTAAAGGAAAAAAATGAATACACGTTTGGTTTGTTTTAATGTTTATTTTTCAAAGTAACAATTTTTAGAAATGTTTATTTGTACTTAAAAAGGTACAAATAATTTTAACTTTGCGCATTTTTGTGATCTTAAGTAAGAACTATCGAGACTCTCTCCCACCCCCTTGTAAGAAAAAAATGCCATCTGTCATTCAAAAACATAAATAATTTCGTTCTGTTTGAAATACGAAAGATGGTTAAATTTTTTCATACGAAAATACTAAAATCTCGATTAAAAATTGGGAGGGTGGCGGTAGGAGGGTTAAAATTTGGGGTTATTTGTATTTTTTGATTCTAAATAAAAAAAATAATTAAAAAAAATTGTCAAAAAAATACAATTTTTGTTTTCTGGATAGGGACACCCTAATCACCTAGCGGTATGAAATGTACTTTAAAACCTATTCTGATACCTACCAAATATACATAAAAAATTTCATAAAAATCGGTCGAGCCGTTTCGGAGGAGTGCGACCATAAACACCGTGACATGAGATTTTTATATATAAGATACATAGTTTTTTTAAATTTACGTTTGAAACATTTTTAGTGTCACAATTTTACAACATAATCCATACTAGTAATATTATAAATGCGAAAGTGCGTGTGTTTATTTGTTACGCTTTCGCGCCTAAACCATAAAACCGATTTTTTAAATTCTTTCACCAATAGAAAGCTACATTATCAACGAGTAACATAGGCTGTATATAATGGTAAGCTCTGGCGTTATGAAATTTGTGTAAATGAAAATGTGTGTATTTCATATATTTTAGCGGCAGGGAGTAAAAGCAGGGGGAAAGTGGTGTTCGCGGAGAGGATAGAGAGGGGGCACATCGCCCCAGTTAAGAACCTATGGGTTAAATCAGTGGTTCCCGACCTTTTTTTGACTAGTCGTACAATGGAATGTTCTCTTATTGGACTTCCTCAGCTACCTCTCCATCATTAATACCAAAAGGATTACGAATCAGTTTTTGGATACCTTTCTGTTCGGTTTTGTAGTATAAAAATGAATAAATGTATCGTGGACCACATTTTAGTTCTCGCGGACCACTTGGGATCCACGGACCACCGGTTGGCAACCATTGGGTTAGATTATAGTTAAATGATTTAAAAAATATATTTTGAACGAACGCACGTCTATAAAAGTCTTGGAACTGAGTTTTGATCACGAATAAAAACTAGGTTAATTTTACAAGGAATTATTTGAAAATTCGGAAAATACCAGCTTATTGTTGGTTTCATTGTTGCTTTAATGCTGGGTAGTTTACAAACCAATTTATGTTTAGGTACATAACTTATTCCTGATATTATTAACTTTTTATTTATTTATTTATTTATTTATTTATTTACGGACTTACGTCCAATTTAAAACAAAGTATCACGAAGTATAGAAATGAACAATGTAAGGATTCGGATGGTACATGAAAGCAAAGACAAACAGTGAAAATAGAAGAAAAATAAGTGTCAAGTCACGTCAAGACCTTGCAAAAATTAGGGTGAATATTACATATCTTCATTTGTTTAAAGAGCGACAGAAATCATTTAAGCTAATACCAAAAAAATCAAGGTCTTGACGTGAGTTGACCAGTCTACACATTCTGGACAGTGGTGAGTTATAACCATAGTTAGTCGAGTGCTGATTGAGGAAAAGCAGGTCTTTATTTCTGAGTCTACGAGAAGGTATATTAAATGTGATGAGTTGTAGTAATGTAGGCGAGTCGATTAAACAGTTAATAATTTTGAAGAAACAAATGAGATCAGATTTTATCCGACGGTCTTCTAAAGGAGAAAGGTTTAGAGTTTGTTCAATTTCAGCATACGAGTAATTGCCTCGCTCTAATCCTAGCCTCCAAGCAATTCCCTTTAGGAACCGATGTTGAACGGATTCAATATGACGAATATGGACAGCATAAAAAGGAGACCATATAATACAAGCATATTCAAGATGGGGGCGAACCAAGGAGCAGTAAAGAGTTCTTAGGGTATTTATGTTTTTGAAGTCAGAAGTGGTTCTAGTGATAAAACCAAGTAGTTTGAGAGATTTATTAACAATCGTATTTATATGTTCCCGGAAAGAAAGCTTGCTATCAAGAGAGACACCAAGATCTTTAATAGATTGAACAGTTGTTAGGCAATTATTATTTAATTTGTATTCGAAAACAATCGGATTTTTAGATCTGTAGAAGGACATAATTTTGCACTTATCGACATTTAGTTCCAAGCAATTAATTTTACACCAGTCATTGAAAGAGTCAATATCTGATTGGAAAAGAAGGCAGTCATGGTAGTTTTTGATTATTTTTAGGATCTTATTGTCATCAGCAAAAAGCCAAAAGCGTGTGTGAGAGAAAATACGAATAATGTCATTTATAAACAAGTTGAAGAGAAGCGGGGCTAAATGTGCTCCTTGCGGTACGCCGGATGTTACTTCAATAATAATAGACTCAATGTTATTTATTTTAACTCTTTGTTTTCTATTGCTTAAATAAGAATTAAAGAAAGATAGCAATGGGTTTCGTATACCTATAGCATATAGCTTGGCCATGAGGATAGCGTGTTTTACTTTGTCAAAAGCTTTAGAAAAGTCGGTATATAGAACATCTACTTGTGATTTATCTTCTAGGCCATTGATTACGGTGTTGGTGAAGGAGAGTAAGTTTGTAGTGGTAGATTTAGCAGATCTAAAGCCATGCTGTTCCTCAATCAGCACATTTTTGAAAATAGGTGTTATTTTTTTTGTGATTATAGATTCAAAGATTTTAGGAATATGAGATAACATCGATATAGGCCTATAGTTTTCTACGTTCGACCTATTACCCGATTTAAAAATAGGTCGTATATAGGAAACCTTCCAGGAATCCGGAAAAGTGGCAGATGATAATGATAAGTTATATAATAAACAAATTGGCTTAGATACAACAGATTTACATTCTTTCAATAATATTTCAGGTATACCATCAGGACCAGTGCTTGTTTTGCTGGGAAGATTTTTTAAGTAATTGAAAACATCTACAAGTGTGATTTCGCAATTATTAAGGTCAATAGTATTAGCATATTTAAGTGGAGGGATGGTGCATATGTTATCAGTATAGACAGAGGAGAAATGTTCAGCAAAAAGGTTGGCAATATCGAAATCGTTGGTGGCGTGAGTATCATTAAAAAATAAACTTGAAGGGAGATCGTTATCAATACGTTTTTGTTTAATAAATTTCCAAAATTGTTTAGGGTTAAGATTTAATTTTGTCTCAGTGAGTTCAATATAAGATTTATAACACAAGTTAGATTCAATTTTGGATAATTCTCTTAACTGAGAAAATTTTTGATAAAGCGCTAAGTTGTTCGTTAATTTGAATAACTTGTGTGTTTTCTTTTTTTCCATAATCAAATGCTTTAGTTTCATACTGAACCAAATAGGAAATTTAGGCTGGGAAAAAGTTCCCCTTGGAACGAACAAATCTATAGCATGAGTTATACATTCGTTGAATTTAAATACTGCATCGTTAATATTGTTTGATAACATACCTGCCCAGTCATATTGGGCAAGGTACCTATTCATGCCAGTATAATCACCTTTGTTAAATTTGTAGTGGAATGTAACTGCTGATTTCAGAGTGTCACTTTTGAAAGGATTAGTGAAGTTAATATCGAGTGGTGGATGATATTTATCTATTGGTAATATTGAGTCAGTAGCTTCACATACACAAACGCTAGGCATATTGGTAAATATTAGATCAAGACAGTAACCTCCACAGTTATTGATCGAGTTTAATTGGTACATATTCAGGAAGGCAAAGAAATTTACTATTATGGAAGCATGAAGGGAAACATTATTAGGAGTTTTCACACCATGACTATCATTAAGCCACACTATTTTAGGAAGATTATAATCACCACAAATAAGTAAGGAATCGGCCTTTATGGAAACACGCTCAACTGCTTCAGTATGTGACTTATAGATTTCTATTGAAGAGGAGGGGGGAATGTATACACAACCAATGACAAGTTTCTTGGAACCAAGTAGAACACAAATAAATAATTGTTCAGATACATTATTAGACGATTCAAGAATGTGGCAAGAGTATTTTTTTTTAATACATATCATTACCCCACCTCCTCTACACTTGTTAGAAGAGGAAGAGCGGTCACAGCGAAAAATAATGTAGTCATGGAGTCCAAGTTCTGTTGAAGCAATATTGTCTGATAGCCATGTTTCGGTAAAACATAAAAAATCATAAGGGCATAAATTTATGGAGCATCTAAAGGAGTTTAGCTTAGTATTGAGACCACGAATATTTTGATAATAGGTGGAAAAGTTAGTATTAATAAGGTGTCGATTCTGATTCAGCCTAAAAAATTGACTCGAGATAATTCGCGTCTCTCAGCGGCTTGGCGGGCAGGACAGTCAGGGGAGCCAGTGTTGTGTGTGGACGGTTTTCTGAAGAACTTGCAGGTAGCACATGCTGGTGGCTTTTCAGGAGTCGGGCAAGCATCTCGATTGTGTCCAGGTTTTCCACAGTGAGAACATGTAGGCATGTCTGCGTTACATTTCGACGCCGTATGGCCGTAAAGTTGACAGTGTCCACATTTTAGACTGTCGATCCAATCCCTTACGGTGTGTATTTGCCAGTCCATAGCCAGTTTAGAGAAGCGAATGAGGGAGTGACGAACAGAAGGAGGAACTCTGAAGACATGAGTGCACGATCCGGTACGAGGTCCTACTTTGTGAGAGAACTGCAATTTATCTTTCAATTCATTAATTTGTAGACCGGTTTCTTCGTGTGTTTGCTGGTGGATTGCCAAGATAATGTTCTCGAGGGGCACAACTTGAGGTAGACCATGGATAGCTATCCGAGGAAGTTTATGTGAAGAAACTGCTGCTTTCAGACCAGCATCGGATAGGGTCGGTGCATTGGCAAGTTTTATGGCCTCTGCATCGGTACTTGGATGCACGACTACACCTCCGTTCCTTATTTCTCGTAACCCCGTGATTGTAATTCCCAAAGATGATGGGTTAGTTGAGGTTTTGAGAGTTTCAAGAGTACTGCTGGAAGGAAGTGACTTGTCATCTTTGGGGAAGATAAGTACGGCTGGTCTCGCAGGAAGTATAGGGGCATTATTTCTTGTGTTCGGTGGATATTTCGGGAGGACTTGGTTGGACGTAATCGAACTATACGTTCTGTTCCCATTTTCGGGTGTTTGATTAGAAGACATATATTTGTAGGTCTTCAATTCTCCTTCAAGGCTCCCTAACTTTACACCCATTTGACCGACATTACCCAATAGATCGGTGAATTTAGGGGCGAGTTTCGCTATTTGTTCCTTGGTGAATTTGTTAGATGTGTCCATTATGATGATATTTAATAGGTTTAAAATAGAGGTTGCCTTTGCCAGGAATTGTTGGGCAGAGTTTTCTTGTTCCATTATAATATTATGGATTATTATTAGATGTAGGTAGATGTTAGAATGATAGAATATTCTGTTAACTTTTTGTCTATGGCTTCAAATGTCACTTGACTTCAAACTTCAAATTCAAATTCAAATTCAAATGGTTTCAAATTCAAATATCACTTGTCATGTTAATTTCGAGATTTTGTTTTTAAATTCAATCTTATAATATATCTGTTCTCACTGTAATTATTTATTAATAGGAAAACGATCCACTATTTTAATGTGATACACTTAGTTTAGTGTGAAAAACACAATCTAGATATCGATTTTTGAAACTTTTTGTAGGACAAAAATATTTGGTTACTTATGAGAAACTCCATAGATTATAACTAGATAGATTATAACTTCTGAGTAAATATTATATTCCCGCTTACAGTGTTACTTGGATGTAGATAGAGGATCTCTTTGGCATTCTCGAGATGTCTGTTTGCTACTTAGACATAATAATGTAATGGATATCTTGGATAATATAATTAAATATTATAATCCATGACCTGATAGGTAGAATTTGTGACGGACGTGAAAAGATGACCGTGTCGGGATTAGGTATTATGCGCCTATTATTATTTTAAATGATAGACATATTTATTCTAAATAAAATATAAATAAAGAAATAAATTTTTAAAAATCATTATTATAATTTATAATTGTAAAAGTATTATCGTTATTAATTTTTGGGTTATTGTGCCGCGTTACAGTGTCCGTGTTATTTGCCTTGATGATGAACACAAAACAAATCACTTTTCTAACCAAAGGTTTCTTCGTCAGGATGAGATTAACATAAAAATAACAAAAGAAAAACAAGAACAAACAAATAAGAACTATAGACAAAAAATATTGTGGGGAGTGGTGATTAATTACTTAAAAATATCATTAAAAAACAATTAGGTATGTAAGGTAAAATACAAAAATTATTTTAAAATGTGTAAAAATTTAATTTATATATTTAATACTTTTAAAAACTACAATTTTGACCTCAAATTAATAAAACACTTACTAAGTTTTTACCAGTTTTATTGTTTACAAAAACCAATATGTTTAGTGAGCAACGCTCAGTTCTTCAGGGTTTTTATTGATACTAATTATAAATAATAGACACAGACAACGGTGTCAATTGAAAAAGAATGGACATAGACAATGGTATCAATGGAAATATGAGAGTGGGTAGAGGAGAGAGGGGTAATGGGGGACAATTTACAAAAAAAACAGGTTTAATAATGGGTCATTTAAGAACAATTTTTGGTTATTAATAATATTCAAATTCGCATTAACACTCTTTCGGATTTATGATTTTTTTAGTTTATCCAACTGAATGCCATTGACATTACAATGCATTAATTCTATTCCACTATTGAATTCAAAGGTGTGACTTTTGTAATCAAGATGTCAAAATAACTAAAATTAATGAGTATTTATAAATGTAAGTAAATACGAAAACAAATTGAGATGGCTAATTTAAAAAATAATATTTGTTTATTAAAAATATTAAAATTACTATTAACACTTTTTCTAATTTCTAAAATTTAGAATTATAAATTAGTTGTGTTAGTGTTTAAATTTTGTAACCCTTTATTTATATCAAAAGAAACATTTGTTTCCAAAATGTGGTTGGCAAATTCAGAATAATAATTATTATTTAAACACCTTAGATATTATTTAACCCTAGTAATAACATTTCTAGAAGTTTTCCCTCTATAACAAGTTACAATCGTTACAAACTAATTTTTGAATCCCATATTTTTTCAATAAATCACCCAAGTCCTTTGTTATTTAATATATAATTTTTTAAAATTATTATTTGTGTAGAAAGCTGGTTGGATATTATCTGGCATGTTATTAATTATTAAACTTTATCAAATGTCTCGTCCGGCTCTATACGGCCTACCATCTCCGACACATATAACATCGCTGGTATCTGACAGATCAAGTTGTGTAATATTTTATATTTCAGAAACCGTTTAGCATACCTGTACTGAGCGACAGGTTTTGCCTAGCCAATATCTCTGGTCATGTTTTCAACTGGAAACTAGTGAATAACGTGTTAATTTTTTGCAATGCTGAACCAAGACGGGAGTTTTATCTGTCTGAAGCCAGCGCAGCGGAACTAAGGCACTACAATATGCACTAGATACAAGCCAATTACGCGTTAAAACACTACTAAACTACATTTTTGAACGAAAAAACAAATTTCAACTTACTCCAAAATATCACCAATAGACTAGTTAGACAAGCGTACAAAGAAAACATAAACACTCCGACGGTAAACCCAAACTTTAGGCAAAGAAACCACCAATAAAGAACATACCACGCTGTAAAAGCATACAAAAATTAAGGCAAACAAAAATAAATTCAGATACAAAATTAAAAGATGGATTAAAAAACAAAACAAAATAGCGCCCTTAATAATAGTAATAATAATATTTGGATGATTTATATAGCGCCGTTTTTGTGAAAAATCACCTCAAGGGCGCTGTACAAACTTATAATACATTTCTAAAATCTAAAAAACCTCCAAGCTAGGCAAACAATTAAAAACAACTTATGGCTAAAAATTGCATACATCGGTTCATTGATCACCGATACGAAAATATGTGTACAATATTTTGACCAATGAACGCGATGCTGCCTAAAATTTAATGAAAACAGGACCATACTTACCTGGGAGGTCGCTTGAAATGAACACTGTATATTGTCCATTTAAAGAAATTTAGATAGAGTTCGCACGCAGAGGACATTATTGTGAACACATGTTATTTAATCCTGAAAAATATTTTAATATTAATATGTAATGTATTCTTTGACCTTGAGGTGATTGTTCACAAAAACGGCGCTTTATAAATCATCCAAATATTATTACGAAAATTTTATAACTTAAAAGAATAAAGCATGTACATGGCACACACAAAATCATTATAAAACACACATCATTCACAAACTCACAACTCATAATATATGCCGATTTTTTTTTTTTCATTAACAACTTTACATTTTTTATAAAAATTTATTATGTACTTCATCTTCTTGAATTTTGTATGATAAAATTGGGACCTCAGCACGGGCAAGTCACCCCGTGAGGTCAACATTAGTAAAATATATTATACAATGGAAAATACATTAGGAGTACCACCGGGATCGGTCCTTGGACCTCTATTGTTCGTACTATATATTAATGACATGGTGAAAATATTTTCAAAATGCAAAGTACGACTTTTTGACGATGATACACTAACATACTTAATTGGAGATAACTATGAAGAACTAATAAATATTTTAAATAATGAAGTAAATAATGCATCAAAATGGCTGTAAATAAATAAACTTAGATTAAATACAAAAAAGTATGGAAAGTGGAAGTAAGAAGACATCCAGTGAAAGCAAAATTAAAATTGATGGTGAAATTCTTGAAAATGTTACTCAAATGAAATACTAACCATTAATAATCTTGACATCTTTTTTGGGGAAAATCGGAAAAAATTTCCAGAAAAACTGCAATAACTATTTACAACTCAATTATTGCTCCACACTTTAACTACTGCTCATTATTACTTTCCTTTGTAACGACTGAGAAGAGAGAGAGTTTCAAATTCTCCTAAACATGGCAATGAGATACTTTGCGAAATAGATTTTCAAAATAAATAAAATATTAGAGGAACTAAATTGGCTAACCGTGAAACAGATGCTGATCTTGAACAGGGTGGTATTTATCCATACAATAGTAAACAAAGTGGTGCCAAAACAGTAACCAAATTAAATTATATACAACAAGGACATTCACAGACATAACACAAGGACGTGCAAGGAAATCAGGTTACAAAAAACGACAAAGCGAATACACAGAATAGTTTACTGCACAAACGGGTGAAGTTTTAAACACGCTACCAGAAACTTTACAAATGAAAATTACTGTATTAATGAAAACCATTTTTTCTTTTTTTATTTAGTTATAAAGAGGAAACCCAGTCGCCGATAAATTTGAAAAATATTAACTGTTGCTGTCACTGTCGTTTTTACTCTACCGAATACTAAGTGAAAGAGATAACTGCACATCAGGTTGATAATACATAAAAAAAATCATCAAATCGAGGATTTGTACTCTTCATTTTTCTCCTCCACAACTGGTCCGCCGTCCGGGGAACCATTTATTGGATAACCTTTACCATAAGTCACGCCAAGTGGTTCGATACGTTGGTGACTTAGCAGGGGTGTGGGTTCATGAGATGAGATTTGTATCTACGGATCTTAGGCAGCGGATACGTCTGCCCACGCCCACCAACTGCGTGGAAAGCCTGATCGGGACAGACTGGTTGAGAAAGACCTTATGACCTCTCCAGCAAGACTCTCTATGGGAGGGATAGATTAATCCGCCATTCCTGGACACAATGATCCCCAGATTCCAACCCTCCATTCGTACGTTTTCCTTCCCAGAACTTGCACTAATTATTTTCTTAAAAAGACCCTCCACACAGCATCCCCAAAGAGGAAATAGGCCCTGCGGGGAGTCATTTTCATCGGAGCCTACTGTGTGTTTTTTTTACATTAACTCCACACAGGAGGCCCTGAGGAAAATAATTTCCCTCAGGGCCTATGTCATCTGGGATGCTGTGTGGAGGGTCTTTTTGAGGAGAGGGAGGAATGAACATTGGTCTTGAAGAGACCCATGTTGTAGGAAGGAGGAAACACAGAGGCCAACAAATCATTCCACAGCCGAGCTGTTGAATACAAGAACGAGTCGAAGAAACGACCCGTTCTCATGTGACAAATGTCAACTGCGTACAAATGTTGGGCACGCGTTTGGCGTGTTTCCCGACTATGCACCGGTGCCGAAGGGATCAATGATGCTAGTTCCTCGGAGCATCTTCCATTGTAATACCGGTAGAACAAGGATAGCATTCCCACCCGACGCCTGTGCTCTAAAGATTGCAATCCGTCTGTTAAGATGGGAGAATCTATCAAACGGACCGCCCGTTTCTGCACAGAGTCGAGGGTATTTTTCAGGTATTTTGGAGCTCCAGACCAGAGGTGGCTGCCAAATGTGGAAAAAATTTGTGGAGCTAATAAAAAGTGTGGAGCTAATGTGGAAAAAATTTACCTACCTATCTTCGCAAATGTTAAAATAAGATATATTTTAATGTACTCGTAAATGGATGATTCAATAAATTAAATAAAGAATTTAAAAAAATACATTGTCTATGTTTAACGACCAGAGCTGATCAGACAGATAATTTTTAACCTACCACAACGAAAAAACTTTAAAACTTTTTTGAAAAAATTTACCCTAGGCCGAATGAATAAGATCAACCAGGTTTTACCCCAAATGACAATCGACAACCGATAATCAATATGTAATGTAGACATTAAAATGTCCACATAATTCTACATTACATGTCCAGTCCCATTATAAACCGCAAAACCAATTCAGTTACAAGTAGGCTTTATACCACATTGATAATTTTTTTCTTTTCAAAAGCAAAATCATTCAGAATGTCTTACTCTTAAATAGGAGTGTGAAGGTATTTTTATTCATCATTAACCGAGTTCAAGAGAACATTTTCATCGTTAATAAAGCAAACATTTGTTTGTCGTTCTTTTTTATACTTAACCACTCAGGCATTTGGCATATTTTGTCAGAAGGTCAAAATATTTCCGCTTTTCAATAAAATTCAAATAAATGGAATATTTCGAAAATTAAAACATTTTTATGTTTAATAAAATTAAGAATGAGCTAATGATGAATGTAAGTAAGTCTAAAGTCATGGTGTTTGAAAGGGAGAGTACGAAAACAGTATGCAACATAGTTGTGAATGATGAATATTTGG
This sequence comes from Limnephilus rhombicus, assembly GCA_929108145.2. Classification (NCBI taxonomy): domain Eukaryota; kingdom Metazoa; phylum Arthropoda; class Insecta; order Trichoptera; family Limnephilidae; genus Limnephilus; species Limnephilus rhombicus. The sequence goes on from OV815283.1 coordinate 46,305,052, forward strand.
AGCAGGTGGATGAGTTTGTGTATCTGGGTAGTATGTTTACGAGAGATGGGAAGGCTGAAAGAGATATTGAAAGAAGGGTGAATGCCGGTAACTCCATTAATGGTGGACTGAATGCCGTTGGCGCTAATAAAAAACTGTCAAAAAAAGCGAAGCTAGCAGTCCACAATGGAGTCCTGGTACCTACCCTGATGTATGGCAGTGAGGCATGGAACTGGCAGAGGAAGGATGAAAGTAAACTGAATGCTGTTGAAATGAGATCCCTGAGACGTATGTGTGGTAAAACAATGTATGATCGTGTGAGAAATGTGGATATCCGCAAAGAATGTAAGGCCGATGTAAGCATAATGAGTAAGATTAAGAAAGGGACCCTCAGATGGTTTGGGCATGTAGAGCGAATGAACGAAGGAAATAGTGTAAGAAGAATATACGACGCGAATGTGAATGGTAGAAGAAGTCGGGGACGCCCGAGAAAGACATGGCACGATCAAGTGAATCAGATACTTGAGTCGGGTCATGTCAAAAGTCAGAATAATAGAAGAGAATGTATGAGACGATGTATGAATGTGAGTGAGGCAAAGAGTGTGTGCCAAGACCGAGTTGTTTGGCGGTCCGTCCTCTCTGCCTACCCCTGCGGGGAAACGGCGTGATGGTTAGTTAGTTAGTTAGTTAGTTACTGTTACCTCACTTTTTGTCGTTTTATGTAAAAAAATAAAATGACAAATTTCACAATTTTTTTTCAAATTATAGTCGGAAACTTTGCTTTGCTTCCTCTGTTTTTAATGTGAATACCGCATAAGAGTCCCAACTGCTCCCGTCTGGAGCCAGTGAGACTATGCCATCCCCAAATTGATGTAATGTGAGGCTGAAGGTAATGAAGAGGGGAAGACGATGTGGAAGAGGAAGGTGGGGAAGTTTTGGCAATTCATATCTGGTCACCAAACACGGCTAAAGCCATTTCAAGCAACGTTTCAATTCTGAATGGTGGTCTTACACCAGGGCGATACTGATAGTATCTTCCACTCTGGAACGTGCCGCAAATATAATGTATATTATTTTTTAGTAATTAATAATTGTGAAATAACAGAAATTGGACTTTCGGATTGCGAGTCAAGAACCTTACGCTCGACCACGGAGGCCGTCAAAGGTCTTGCAATGTAATGGTTTTGTGGTTTACTTTTAGATTTGAACATAAAGCATGGAGTTTCCTCCACACCACGGAGACACAACGATTTCTGTGAGACCTACATGAGTTGTTCGCAAAAACGAACAAATTAGTCTGAGGGGTTTAATAACCATATTAAAATATTCTTTAAGTACTTTAGGGTTTAATGTTTTATTCTGGCAATAAAAAGTAAAGTGAATGCGGCAAGTTATTCAGGCTGTAAAAAGCTCCTATTTGTGAACACGCTTCTGCAGTTTATGGTCATGAACCAGTTTCCTAATAACAATAAACAGATCAGTTGAGGTTTTCCTTTCTCGATACTCATACGCTATTACTTCGTGTCGTAAAATGTATGTAGATACATTAGAACCACTAATATTGTGTTTTAGATGCGGTTCAAAAAATCAACAATTTAACCACGTAAAATTGAAACAATAAAAGAGTAATTAATCACAATTAATTCTGCAGTGCACCATGGAATAATTAGTGTCCTGGAATCTGTTTCGAAAGCTCCAAATAATAAATAAAAGGACAAATTAATGAACCAAATATAAACAATAAATACTTAAAACAATATATGTCTTTTTCTCAAAATAATTTAGGGATTTTTTTAACTTTTAACATTCATTTCCATAACCACCTAATTACTACGAAATTACTCGCTATCATCTTAAATAGTACGCAAGTCAAAGGCCTAGCTTTAGCATTTACACGGGGGCTTTGATCCTATATAAGGGGAGGGGGGATTGGGACCTCAACTTATTATTGACATCAGATTCTTAAAAGAGATGGTGCAATAATATTGCGTTATTTTCCAGGAATGTGATCGTCTAGCAATATTTTTTCCATCGATTGGGGAATTGGGGGGGGGGGGGGGGCATGTGAACTCCCTAAAACCCCCCTTATTAAAGCTCCTAATTGAAGTCATTATAATACAATTAATATAAATCTGCCATTATTAATCTGCCAACTGCCCCCCTTGTGCTTTTATTCTATGTATGCAATTTTATTTATTATACGCAACGTATTCCATTTCAATGAAGTCTTTATTGGGGAGGGTGTGGCAAAACCACAATTTGATAATGGCCCCAAACGCCGAAACAGCTGTCACAATAGTGAAACTAAAATAATTGAAGTACTAACTAAATAATAACACTAAAATTTTAAAAAAGATTTATTTTATGGTGATCAATGTAGTTATCTTGTTTTATTTATTTATTACATTACATTAGATACATTTATATTGCAAAAATAACATGGTAATAATATTGCACAATAACTGAAAATATTTAAAAATGTGTACAAGTGTTATTATGTCTTGTGGGTCGATATTAGTTCCTAGCTTGGCAAATTGCCCATTCTAAGGTACCAAATGGTTGAAATGAAATGGCTGGTGAAAATGCCAAAAATTTATTCAGTTCAAAAATGTTGTCATTGCTGTTTTTTTAAATTAAATGTATACATACTAAGTTTTTGCTAAATGTGCCGTTAATGGTATAATTAAGGTATAATTTTAATTCACACTTCCTAAGGTTTTGAACCTTTGGGCCCAGGATCAATATTCTAATCTTATTTATTTTTTTCGTAAGGAACATGTCAATAATATAGTTTTCTTCGTAAGGAACATGTCAATAATATAGATTAAATAGTGGTGTTATACAAAGTAATTTTTTTCATTAATTAAATGACGCCACAAAGTGTGTTTGCTAAGTTAGAAGAAGAGTCACTCAGTTTATTGGCGCGTTTTGATAGGCAGAAGCCCTCACTGTCATATGTAGGCGGACTGAATATGGTACCACAGAACTATTTGGGCGTCCCTTTTCTGACTTTCTTCTATTTGTACTTAATTGAGTTATACATATTTTAACACATCTATATATCAGGTATCTCATTGCTGTCATAGAGTGACTTCAGTCTACGTTAGTCGTTAGTCGTTTCTCCACCGATTCCAAGCCTCACTACCTTGCTCTTATTTGCGTAGACCATGGGTCGGCAACCTGCGGCCCGCAAGATTCTCGCTGCAATGCACGTGACGAACGATATCATACACAAAGGAGTGAAAGGGAGCGAGGGGATAGCGAAGGATGGGGGCGATTTCTAAATCAACGTGATAGGTTTGCAAAGTTGTACCATGATGATACAAAATAAGGAAAAACTTGGTGGATTACTATGGGGTTTGTTTTCTAAAAACTACAAGGAGTTAAAATAGCATGCTGAGCAAATTATTACTACATTTGATAGTACACAAATTTTTAAGCAAGCTTTTTCAATTCTTAATTATCGAGAACTCAAGCATTTTTCTCGGTTATCAGATTCACATTTAGATGCAATACTAAGCGTCAAGACCTTGATTTTTTGGTATTAGATTAAATGATTTCTGTCGCTCATTAAACAAATGAAGATATGTAATATTCACCCTAATTTTTGCAAGGTCTTGACGTGACTTGACACTTATTTTTTCTTCTATTTTCACTGTTTGTCTTTGCTTTCATGTACCATCCGAATCCTTACATTGTTCATTTCTATACTTCGTGATACTTTGTTTTAAATTGGACGTAAGTCCGTAAATAAATAAATAAATAAATAAACATTCAGAAGGCGCCTGCTTTCTTATAGGCATCGATATCTTCTTTCATATTTCTGTAATTATTATTATTTTTCAATTATATTATTCTCAGACATTCATCGTGGCAAATCACATCTATAAGCCACGCGCAATTTTCTTGCCTAATTAAAACATTTTATGAAATTACCGCAATATAACACGCCCATAAGAAATATAAAATATCGTTTATATTTAAATATATATATTACGTACGTCTATATGGACTTATATTTTTAATTATCATTAGACTCCTCAAAACAATACACACACACATACATTTTTTTCTAAAATAAAAGTTTTTTTCTTGTGTCCTGTCCGTTCACCGTTGGCTATCGTGTTGGCTATGCGGACTTTGTTTACTGCGGCCCGGAACAGCTCTACAGTAGACTGGCCAAACCACTGTCTCAGGTTTTTCAGCCATGGGGTTCTGCTTCTTCCAGGGCACCATCTCCCGTCAATCTTTCCCTGCGTTACGAGATGCAAGATCTCTTACTTCTCTGGATGTCTCATCACATGTCATAGATATTAAAGTTTTCGGATATTTATAGTTTTAATAAATTATTTTTCATTATTCATCCGAGCCATAACATCTTCATTCGTAACCCTGTCCAACCAGATTATTTTAAGGGCCATTAACCAGCCAGCGGCCGAGAATTCACATTTATTTGAAAAATGTTCTTACGATGGTACAGGGCGGTTCCAGTGAGAGAGATTAATTATTCTCCGTACCAGCTTTTTTAAATAATAACTCAATATCGATTTTATTTCATTCAAAATTTGCTTTAATTTATACCTGTATTGAAAAATGCTGAAAGGCGTAATGATAAAACTATTAAAATTATGTACTTTTTGTAATTATTTTTTTATCTTAAGTATTTATAATTTTTCAATAATGTCTAAGCAAAATAAGAATGTAAAAAAAACTTCAATATTTTAGTTTATAAGACCTTAAATAAACAGACAAACTGAAGTATTTTCGTCACAAAACACATGATCTTTTTTAAATGATTTTATTTAAACTAAAATTATAATTCTGAAACATAGAATTTCACAGATAATTTATTGATTTATTTTACTGCATAATTATATGATTTGAAATGTGTGTTGTATAATACAAAATTTTGTTTGAAAATTAAAAAAATCTGCCAACGACCTACGGTAAAACCTTATAGTACTAAAAATAAACATATTTTCTCAAAATTTAAAACTTAGCTTTACTAGTAGATAAAAGAAAAGTCTTTCGAAATCAATTTATAATTTTTTGTGGAAAAGAGTCAATACATCTAAAATTTGATTTAAAAATGACATATTTCCGGTTTTGTCTTGTTATTCCCTCTTAAATATTTTATCTAAGATGCGATCAATTTATTCCGTTCGATCTTTGAGAAACGAAAATTGTTGAAATATGATTTATTAACCAATTAACTCCCGTTTAGTGTCATAAAGTAAATGCCGACTGCCAATGCATGTTTGGCAGTCCGCATTTAACATTGCCAATTTATTAATATGTGCACGTAATTGATTGGCGTTAGACGTTTCGGAATATGAATTCGAAGATAAATCCGCTGGTATGGCCGGCGTACATAGATTTCTTATTTGTTCCCTGTCAATATCGGTTCGGCAGTAAAACCGTGCTCGATAGATCGATATAAAATCGTCAAAAGTTACGCCTATCGATCCGATATTGTAAAGTTATAGATTACTCTATGTTTGACCCCCTGGCCGATATAATATGAATTTGAAAACATACTTATGTTATCACAATTTGAAATGGCCCATCAAAATTAATTATAGCTTTTATTACTATCAACCGCCTTAATTTGAACCCTAGACGTTTGGGTCCAGAGAGAAAGGAGCTTCTCGCTCTTCAAAAGAGGTCATCAAACATGACCTGACCCGCCTCGAGAAAATTATGATTAACCTGTTTGTGTCATGTCTTCCAGGCGTTTTATTTCATCCAATGTGTAATTAATTGACGCGTCAATTATATGCTATTATTTATTAATTATATATTATTCATCCGCATTAATTTTGGAAAAAATAAATTTAAAATTTTATTAATTGTATTGTGTAAGTGCACAGTCGAATATCGGTCTTGAAAAAATGTAAATATGTGCATACATGACTTGACATTATCACGGCCAAAGTATTATTAACTTAACAAACGGATTGCAATCTTTAGAAAACAGGCGTCAGGTGGGAAAGCTGTCCTTGTTCTACCGGTATTACAATGGAAGATGCTCCGAGAAAGTAGCGTCATTGATCCTCTCAACACATAACATTTTAGTCACATGAGAACGGGTCATTTCTACGGCTCGTTCTTGAGTTCAAAAGCTCGGCGGTGGAACGATTTGCCGGCCTCTGTGTTTCCTTCCTCCTATGAGATAGGTCTCTTCAAGACCCATGTTCACTCCTTCCTCTCCTCAAAATGATCCTCCACACAGCATCTTCAAAGACGACATAGGCCCTGAGGGAAATTGTTTTCCTAAGGGCCTCCTGTGTGGAGTTAATTTTTAAAAAATAGCGTGATTATGCCGTGTTGGTTTTTCTTCATATCGATCAAATAAAAATCCACAAAAACCAATTTAATGTATTATAGAGACGACGCCACTCGAAGGTTTACTCGAAGGTACTAACTAGGCTTAAGAGGAAACCGGGTGGCGTTTTATCCATACAAAGGTATTCCCCAATTTTCTATTTTAATTTCAGGAAATTGGGAAATCAAAAGGCAGAACTTTGTGTCTAACGGGATTTCCTGGCGGAATAAAATAAAATAATAAATTAAACATTACTTTTTTATAGGCGAAAATAGGATACGAAAATTTATGGAGAAATTTTTATCTCTAAAATTCTCAAACCATCCCCATCCCAGAATGGACGAAAAATGGTCAAGACCCGGTGACTGACAGAATTCTATCCGATTTTCCGTTAGGTTTTAGCGGGAACGTAAGTAAATTCCAAGTTGGACACACTACGGCTAACAGGGATTTAGTTTCATGGCGTCATTTACCGGATAACTGCGTGAGAACTTTATCATAACAACGATTCTGCGATCGAAGCTAGACAAAAATGTAGTTCTCATTACAGTACACGGAACGCAAATCAAACTCCAAAAATCCGAACGATTTAGAACTGGGTGCAAAAATTCTAAATTCAACCACGATCCGGCCGATCCTGGACATCGAGAGAACCAGAAAACGTAGAGCGTGTACGAAGCCTAGTCACCATGCTAAGAGACTGCCGTTTTTTGGCTAAATGCTGGAGAGGTTTCCGAGCTTCTATAATGAAATTTATCAGAATATTAGTTAAGATCAGTTATATTATCTCTCTGTTGTTATCGCTAGGTTCGGGTCAGATGGTGTCTGTTACGAAATGTATCAAACATAGCCATCAGAGTCATTCCATTCTGCGAGAGCTCGCCAGACAACCTAGCTAGCATGTTATTAAGATGTGTGTCCTCTTAAACCATATTTGTATTGTAATAATAATAAACAATCACCGTGATTTGAAAGATCCAAAGACTTTTAAGCAAATAACATAGTACTGAGATATGGTTCAGTGCTAATAACAAAGACACATATCTCTGTTAACGATCACAGAGCGAGAAACATTACAAATAAATAAAAAATCGGATGAGGCACGCTTTCATTTAAACGGCAAAATTGCAGATACTGGAGTGACACTAACCTGCAATTTAAGCACCAAAATACACTCATTAAAAGCTATATATGGGTGGCATCATCAGCGAGATTAATCATTGGTATATATTTTTATGAAGATCAGAGAAACCATCCTCTTTCTTTCAACACAGCGACACAATGAATTTTTTTACACATACGACGAACGAATAATCTGATAATATTTGAAAACCTCTTACAACCGCCACAGTACGCGGAAAATGTTGCTCGTGTGTAATCGAGGACTTAACCAACCCAGGAATTGAACTTACGATGCCTAAAAAAATTTACAACACCACGGGAACCAGACGCGAGACTCTGCCACTGACCAGCTATTGTTAGATCAGACTGTTTGACTGGTGTCAGAGTTTCTCAGAATATTTTTACAACTATTGTACATGTATAAAAGTAACAACCTGTCACTTATCTATGATATAATTTACAATAACGAAAATCAATTTTACAGGAGAAAAAGTGTAGTATAGGCGTAGCGGTTTAAGTAGCGCACAAAACGTGTAAATTGACGTATCAACCGGTGCAAGAGAAAATATGAATTTAATAATTTATATCCTTAAAGGTATGGTGATGAAATGAATGGTAATTTTATTGAACATTCGTAAATTCGTTTGGAGAATCGCACCAACGATCGCTTAGCTGGAAGTGGGAACACTGTCGGCAAAAGCCTCCTTACTGAGCCTTATCACTGACTGAATCTCAACGTGTTTCCCTCTCTTGCCTCGTCTGCACCGGCCTGTTGGTCGCTGGCAGAGACGTGCATTCCACAAAGGCACATAATCACTGCCTATCCTACCCTACTCAAATGTAAATAATATTTAAATTTGTGAAATTATTGCAAGAAATCAATCCACATTTTCTAAATATGAGCCAAGTATCAAAATAAATCGCAGCGCAATCCTTATAAGGCAAGAACTAAGTATGCAAAACGACGTACACTCATATTCAAGTGTGTACTATATTCGGCACGTAAAATGTATGTATGTATGAATCGCGCATTCAATAGATGATTCGTTTGTGTTAGTGTCGAAAAAGGCCGTGCCTTTTGGCTACAAATCACAATATTCCGCAATCAGGGACGACCCGACGCCAAATGCCAAACGGACGCCTGGCGCTAGAGAAAATGTCAAAGGCACAGAGGTGGGTATTACGAGTGCCTTAGCTCCTAGGCTCTTTGGTGCCTTCGCCAGACTACTCCAATTGAGCCTACATAGGAACAGCCTTGACTGCCATTTCCAAATGTGACAATCAGTGCCATCTGTTAACTAGGACAACTAACGAAATTTTAATAATTTATTTATTGATTAACGCCCTTTTTCGAGGCTTTTACGTATGAGTGGTAAGAAATATACAATATTTATTGTACATAACTTAACTTAGGCTCAGTAACAATATTTTATATTTGTTTAAAGATAAATTTAAGATGTCCCTTGAATATAATTGTTTCCCTCCATTAGTATTCTGGACAAAGAGGAATACATATGGTAGTTAGTTCCATAATTTCTACAATGAAATAAATCGTGACTTCTGGTATTACGTAGTGGTATCCGGAGGCTTATCAATTCAAGCAATACCGAACTATTAACTAAATCATTTAGAATTTTATATAGAAATACCAAGTCAGTGAAAATTCTTCAGTTCGACAATTTTAGCATATTCATATTATTTAACAGTGTTGTAGATGTTAACCATTTTTAAATTTAGAAAATGTAAGAATTTGTTTTGTATTCTTTCAGCAGCTTGTACATGTGCATATATTATAATGTGGGTTCCAGACGGGAGAATTGTACTGAAGTTGATTTATTACAAAGCAAAAATATAACAGTTTAATACACTTTATACTGTTAAAATTTCTAGTTAGCCTAGATAAATCCCAACATTTTTTAGGCCATTATTATGTTATGTGGTTAACAAACGAAAGATTTGATTCTGTTATGTGGTTAACAAATGAAAGATTTGATTGAAAATATAATATATTATGTTGTCTAAGTCGGCTTTCTTTCATAATATTGTTTGTTATTTAGGTTAGAAATATGGAATGAAATACTTTATAAAACCAGTAATCGGCTTGTAATGTACATGCAAGGGTTATTTCGATATTGGTTGTAACTTGAGCCCCACCAACATCGGCTACAATAGCTTACCTGTTCTAGCGATAATTTGCACGAAGGAAGTTGTTGGTGGTTAGTTTTTATATAATGTCAATGAGCTCGCTGTTTTTCATACTGCCTACACTAATTAAAAACTCTGTGCCCGCCACTGGTCGCTGGTGTAGCTTCCGAACAGGAGCAAAATATATTTCTGTGAATTAAACTTCCCACACGATAAAGCTTGGCTGTAATTCTACAACTCTGTCAGATAATAAATATTATGGATTTATCATTTGCAAAGAGGGCTTTAAAGTTGTATTTAAATAGAACTTTACTGTTATAAATTATAGTTTTACTAACAGGCTTCGGTGTTAGCATGAATCTAGGAGTATAAAGAACTACTTTTTCAAAATATCTTTTCTATTATAATTTTTTTTTGATAATCTTTGAATTAAACGTGTTCACTCAATACAATGAACTCACTAAAATTTAAAAGAATTACATATGTTATGTGTCTATTGATATAAATCTAAATTTGTAATCGCATATTAATAAAACCGCCTCAAAATTAAGATACTCAAAGCTTACTTTAATATTTTGGAAGTACTCAATGTTGACAAATTTAAAATGATGTTTCCTATTGCAATCTTCAATCACGTACGGCATTGTAGGATGGGGTTTGGCGCTAGATGCATTTATTAACCCTTTACAAATAACTCAAACGTTCATTATGAAAGTTGTATATAATAAAAATATGACATTCTCGACTGACTTATTACACAAAGAATGCCGTAAATTATTTAAGCATCAAATTAAGAAACATGTTTGGGTGGAAGGACTGTCGCCAAACATAGCGAACCGCTCGGCGTGACCTACGGCAGAGGTGTTGGTTATCCAATAAATGGTTCCCGGAGCGATGGTTCCCATACCCGCCTCCACCACGTTTATAACAATAATTGATTTATGTTTCATAATATTGTGCGCCGTTATTGCACGGTTAGTATTTATTCTTTGATTTTTTAAAACGTTAATCCTCTGTCTGTTGTACGTTCATAAACTAAAATAAATAAAAAATTACAGCGTAAATGAAATTGTCACGATTTTTAATATATCATAATATGAAAATCACTTAGCAGAGATGCTGCGAAATTTATGTTGTTATCTCCAGAAACTATCTTAACAATTTCCTTGAAACAAGTGCGATTGAATATTAATTTCTCCACAACAAGGCAATAATTATTTAATGGCTTTTCATGACCTGGGTAGTCGACTTTTTGAAAAACATTGCACTTTGCGAATCTTCTCGTCTGTAATAAAGGTAGGGCTATCGGTGAATCTTTTAAATGGGTGTTATTGAACGAATTCAAAGTATTCTCGAGCGTTTATTTTTATGTGCTGTAATGCGTAATATAATTTTTATGGTCTTATTAACATGGTTATACTCTTATCGGTAATCTTAAATTTACACAACTTAATTTTACTGTTGTTCTGATATATGTTTTTGATTATGTTTTATTTGTTTAATTTTGCATACATTCTCTAAATGAGTTTTAATTGGAGTTTTATCGTTCGGTGTAGCCGGGTTAATTTTGGAAACTTAATTACTGCTTGAAACATTACTAATTAGTTCTGTGATGGTTCTTTCGATTAGTGCAAAATGCAGCAACCGTTAGTTAATTCAGTATTTAAATTTTAAAAATTAATTATATTTTTGTTGAAAGCAATTAATCTGTGGTTAGCCATTGCCTTTGAAATCATAAAATAAATCACTTTGCTTGACACAACCCATTTATTGGCTTGATTTTCGCCTACCTAAGCCTTCGTTTTAATTATTCGGTATTGCGATAATCATAATATTATGAAATAAAAATATTCCCAATATTAAATAAAACAATAGATACGATAAATTCTCGATGCTTTTGGCAACCTCACAAAGCGGGTTTGAAATCATGTTAAGGCGATGGACTCTCTGAACTAATCTCAATAAATTAACTACCAAAAGTCGACTAGTCAGCTTTTCGCTGCCAACCGTCAAAGACCCAACACCTATTAGTCTATTTTCTTTTCTTTTTTTTTTTTTTTTTCGTTAACTCCACGCAGGAGGCCCTGAGGAAAATAATTTCCCTCAGGGCCTATGTCATCTGGGATGCTGTGTGGAGGGTCTTTTTGAGGAGAGGAAGGAATGAACATTGGTCTTGAAGAGACCCATGTTGTAGGAAGGAGGAAACACAGAGGCCGGCAAATCATTCCACAGCCGAGCTGTTGAACACCAGAACGAGTCGAAGAAACGACCCGTTCTCATGTGGCAAATGTCAACCGTGTACAAATGTTGGGCAAGCGTTTGGCGTGTTTCCCGACTATGCACCGGTGCCGAAGGGATCAATGATGCTAGTTCCTTGGAGCATCTTCCATTGTTATACCGGTAGAACAAGGATAGCATTCCCACCTGACGCCTGTGCTCTAAAGATTGCAATCCGTCTGTTAAGATGGGAGAATCTATCAAACGGACCGCCCGTTTCTGCACAGAGTCGAGGGTATTTTTCAGGTATTTTGGAGCTCCAGACCAGAGGTGGCTGCCAAATTCAACTGTGGGGCGCACTTGTGATTTGTACAGGGTTAGCAGTTGTGTACTATTAAAGTATCTGCGGGCCCTGTACAGTACGCCCAGTTTCTGTGAGGCTAACTTTACTCTGGCTTCGATGGAACCCCCATACCTGAACTGGTCACTTAGGGTTACACCAAGCATTTCAATGGAGGGCCTGTTCGGAAGATTGCTTCCGTTGAAAGAGACTAGATTTTCATTTCGATCCCTTTTAGACGTAATCAGACTAGATTGGGTCTTTGAAACATTAAATTCAACGAGATTATTTTTACCCCAAGAGAAAACACTCTCGAGGTAACCGTCCATTCTTTGCTTCAAAGCCCTACGAGCTGTTGGATTTTGTGAGCCCTTTGGGGGCTTGTCAAACAAAAAGCTATCATGAACTGTACTGTCATCCGCGTAATAGTTTTCTACCCTATATTCAGGAAATAATTCTCACAAATAAGTAAATCACTAAATCGTTTTCAAATTTGGACTATTCCTTTAAAAAAGATATTTACTATGAACTAAAAATTAAAAAGTATATATATATGTTCACTTATTATTTGACAAATATAAAGTGTTAAAAACGAAAAGAAACCTAAAGCTGGTGGCGATTAGGTTGAAATTGCCATCACATCGGCTTCATGTCTCGAATTATACAAAAAGTTTTGACCAAAAAGATTATTTTCTTTTTCGGAGATTTTAGTTTGAGTGCCGATAAATCTGCATTTATTGAAATGTTATTTTTACAGTTTAATTAAAAAAAAAAAACAATATGAATAGGTAAAATAATGATTTTTTCGACATAATTTATTTGAAAGCTTTACATTACCCACCTTACTAGATATAAACTGTTCTAAGGTAGGTGAGAGGAATGTACAATAAAAAAATTTACTGCCATATTACCGTCAGATTAGTTTCATAAATTAATATAAGTGAAGGAAAAGAATTAATATCAGGTAGAGTGTAAAAGAAATAATAAATAGTATATTTTTAGATGTACGGTTAAAAAGACTATTAGAAAAAGAAAAAAAAATGAAAATGCAAGGCTTTTCTCATTAGCCATTTGGAGCTTAACTTAAAACTCACCTTTTAAGACAGTCGTATCTGTATAAAAAGTCAAAAAACTTTCACCTTCACCTTCACTGCCCACGATATTGTAAATAACTACAAGTGTTAAAATTTAAGCATCTGTAAATTGTTATTGCACGTATTGATATTTTAAAAGTTTACATTACATTAGACATAAACTTTTAAAAGGTCATTTCGTATTCCTAGAGTTCTAAATTCTTCAGTCTTTCAAAATAAATATCAACTCTACTTTTGGCACCAATATTCTCATTGATGTAATATCAACGGCAATTGGGGAAAAACATGTAAAATCATGCTACGTCCAATGATTTAAATATAGTGCCCTAACCTGTGTAGTAACCCCCTCTCACCGGCCTCCCCCCCTCCCCCACTTCCCCCCACCCCCTACCCTCACCACCCTCCCCATCTCTCCCTCCCTCCCGCTTTCCATACATTCAGTTTTCAAACCTCGCGTGCCACCAATAGCAATTTTTTTATACAAATTTCATAATACCAGAGCTCACCAAAAGTTTAATAAAAACCTTGCCCTGACAATAACGAATACACAAAAAAAAGAATTATCTAATTTGGAACAGTCGTTCGAAAATTATGCGCTTAGCAACACATTCAGCGATTCATTTTTATATTATAGATATAATATTATAATTCTTGATTAGATTCAAAGTATTCGATTTGGGTGAGCATCTATAGGTGAGTACTACAATTAAATTTATTAATTTAAAAAGTTTATTCTAAAATTGAATTTTGATTAAGAAGTATCGCTGGTTTGTAAAACGTCATTCACAAAGTGTGACATGGTTGACGGTTTCGTAAGAGATTTTTTAAGGTTTTAAAAACATTTCAGGTATATTGTCATGTGGTTGTAATAATCCAGAAACCTTCTCCAGGGTGGAAAGAAGATTTTTTGAAAATTTCAAACATTCCCATGCTTAATACAGCAATACATAAACAAAAAACAAACAAGCAAGCATTCATTAATTTTTACGTGCATCAAAAATCATTGTTAAGATCTTGAAAAAATGTACCGCCTTAAGACCCAGCTGCCAAAGTTTCCAGTAGCCTGACTGTCGTTGCGTCTCTTATCCAGGACCTATTAGGATTTAATTAATACACCTCCTTACTAATTAGACCTCCGTTACCATAATAAATCATATCTTATAGAATCACATGATAACTATGCGCGTTGTAGTTTGAGATCAATAATAAATAATGCATGTCAACTGGGTGATTACCACAGGAACTTTAAAACACCGCTTAAAACACCGGGTTTAGAATACAATGGATCATGTGACGATAGCCAAACGAAAGGAATTTATTTATTCATTTATTCATGCCCCATTATGGTTCATTTTGTTATTATATTTAACTTCACCACAACAAACAATGAATCACCAAAATTTCATCGCAATCGGATTAATGGTATAATTGTTGGATAACTAACACCTCTGCCATAGGTCACCCCAAGTGGTTCGCTACGTTTGGTGATTTAGCAGGAGTGGCCGGGTTCATGGGATGAGGTTTGTCTAGGTCTCGGAGGCGGATGACCAGGACACACTGATCCCCAGATTCCTACCCGCCCGTAAACCCTTTTTCTTTCCAGAACTCTCCTCTCCTTCCTTTCCTTAAAAAAAGCCTCCACACAGCATCCCCAAAGATGACATAGGCCCTGAGGGCCCTGAGGGATTTTCCTCAAGGCCTCCTGTGTGGAGCACATGTAAAAAAAAGAAATAGGCAGGCTACTTAGGTAGGGCACATCTAGCCATTATTGATCGAATATCTCGGTAAATACCATGGACAGAGTAATGGAATACTAAATGCTAATTTTATGATAATCTTGTGTAAGACTTCATTTGATGTAATATTATAACGACTTTATAAAATACGCTCTGAATGTTTATACATGTACATAACAGAAAGTTAAAAAAATCATGGCTATGTACCGGTACTTGGGACACAAGAAAAATGTATAAAAATCAACTCTGTTACCAAGAAAAACCACATTGTTATCACTAAAAAATAATAATATAGATATATTAAGTAATATTTGTCAATTATAAGATCTTGAATTTGTTGTACAGTTTACAAATTAATTGTTGTAATGTTACGATCTTTGTATTATTATTTTTTAATTATTTTTTTCTTTGGGGATAAGTTTACCTGCGCAAAATTTGAAAACGACCCGTATCCGCTTATAGTCTTTAGTCCGAAGTGATAAATACTCGTATATTCAATGCAACATTTATTACAACATACATTTATGCCTGAGGATTCTTTTAACACCACAGAACAACTTCATTATGTCCCATAATGTTATCTAATATGTAGTTATTTATACAATCTTCTTATCGAAATCACTCGTCTAGGTCTGGGGCATTAATTAAATAATATTTTATGTTTTGTAATTGCTAGGAAATAATTCACTTTTAAATACCATTTAATATAATGGGACGAAACACAAGTTTGAAGCGTTTTTACAACGATTTTTTTTAAAGTTTGCCATTCATCATAATGCAAAACATTTTTAATGAATATCTACCTATCTACCTCTTGTTTCATTATTTGCAAAAAGTTTCGTTAATTGTGGGGTGAAGGCGAAAAAATAACATTTCTTTTGGTTTGGGTTAAATTTAAGAGTCCGTCTAAAATAAGGACATCAAAAAGTCATATATTTTAAATTAGAAGAAAAACGATTTTTTTTTAAATAGCACAAATTTAATGAGGTATAAAAAATAAAATAAATAAGGTAACAGATTCGACGAAGGCTATTTAATTTCCAATTTCGATTATTTTTATTCCCCACCATTTTTTTTCCTTTTTAATTTTTTTTTGTCAAAAAAACTATTTTTTAAATTTGTATTGTCTTTTTTTAATTAATATTTTTTTAGCACATAAGACAGGCGATATGCCCAAACATTTAAATACATATTTTCTATTTTTTTATGTGTATACCTTACAAGAGCCCCAGCTGCTCCAGCTGAGCCAGTGAGACTATGGCATCTCCAATTGGGGTATGTTGTGAGATTGAAATCAGTGGGAAGTGGGGAGAGGGAGGTGGGGAAGTATCTAACTATTCAAATCTGGTCACCAATTGGTCGAAATTATTGTTAGTAAAAATATTTTTACAGTGGATTTTCACTCAAGATGCCATACATCGACTTTGGTTGTACGGCCGTATATCCTCTTTACATACTTACTTGAAGAAAAAATCTTCTAAAGGATCAGGCCGGACCAATTGTCGCCGGATCAACTGTCCGCCGGATCAACTGTCGGCCGGATCAAATGTCGGCCGGATCAAATGTCGCCGGACCAACTGTCGCCGGACCAAATGTCGCCGGATCAAATTTCGGGTCACCAAATGTGAGTTAAATAATATTTACACACTTATTTTACAAAACATTAAATTCAAGAGGATTACTGGTCATGCACCGGTAAAGACGAGCTCTTGTGTCTGATAAAGGAGCCCCGTGTAAATTGCACACTCTGTTTTTGAAGTGATAACTTTCAGCACCGTTGTGATTTGAAACTCGATGTAACGAAAAATAGCTACAATAAAAATAGACAAACGCAGAATTTAGCCTGCGAGAGAATGAGATGGTATAATCTATAATCTGTCTCCTCTTTGTGCAGTGCTTCTTAGCCTACCGGTCTCCTCTTTGTGCGATGCATCGTAGCCTTCCCATTCTTATCTACTTTAGTTTTCTGAAGGTTTCACTGTTTTTTTCTTTACACTTTTTTGAAACAGGAGCTAGATATATACCTTCTTCATTTGGTACTCGAAACAGTTTGAAAAGTGATTTTGTTGAGTAGGTTTATACCTTCTCAAATAAATCACTTTGTTTTAACTAACTAACTAACTAACTAACCATCACGCCGTTTCCCCGCAGGGGTAGGCAGAGAGGACGGACCGCCAAACAACTCGGTCTTGGCACACACTCTTTGCCTCACTCACATTCATACATCTCTCATACATACTCTTCTATTATTCTGACTTTTGACATGGCCCGTCTCAAGTATCTGATTTACTTGATCGTGCCATGTCTTCCTCGGGCGTCCCCGACTTCTTCTACCATTCACATTTGCATCATATATTCTTTTAACACTACTTTGTTTTAAGTGTGTTTTAATATTATTTTAATCACATTTTTGAAACAGGAGCTATATTAAATATACCTTCTTCATTTGGTACCAGAAAGAGTTTAAAAATGATTTTGTTGTGTAGATCTCTACCTTCTCAAATAAATAACTTTGTTTTAAGTTTATTTTAATCTTATGGTTACAAAAATAATATTAATTTTTGTTTTATGAAATTTTCGTTTTATATAAGTTTTTGTTTTATATAATTTTTGTCCATATTCCTTTATTATAAATTTAATTTATTCTTATTAATTATTATGCTGTCTAATCAGAGGTAATCACAAGGAGGAAAACGGTTATATTATATTATAATATAAGTTTATATTATAATATAGTTTATATTAAGTCCTTATATATTATATTTATTTGTTTGTTTATTTATTTATATATTTATTTATTTATTTGTTTATTTGTTTATTCATTCATTTAATCATTCATTCATTCATTCAGTTATTTATTTATTTATTTATTTATTTATTTATTTATTTATTTATTTATTTATTTATTTATTTATTTATTTATTTATTTATTTATTTATTTATTTATTTATTTATTTATTTATTTATTTATTTATTTATTTATTAGTTTATTTATTGTTCTGTTATACGTGGTGGAATTATATTGTATTAAATTGAAATTAAAACAATTTTTTAACTTATTTCCACATATTTATTTAACCAGTACCGGTTTCATCCTATTATGGACATCAATTGCCAGCCTGAAGATGTCCATAATAGGATGAAACCGGTACTGGTTAAATAAATATGTGGAAATAAGTTAAAAAATTGTTTTAATTTCAATTTAATATTTATTTATTTATTTATTTATTTATTTATTTATTTATTTATTTATTTATTTATTTATTTATTTATTTATTTATTTATTTATTTATTTATTTATTTATTTATTTATTTATTTATTTATTTATTTATTTATTTATTTATTTATTTATTTATTTATTTATTTATTTATTTATTTATTTATTTATTTATTTATTTATTTATTTATTTATTTATTTATTTATTTATTTATTTATTTATTTATTTATTTATTTATTTATTTATTTATTTATTTATTTATTTATTTATTTATTTATTTATTTATTTATTTATTTATTTATTTATTTATTTATTTATTTATTTATTTATTTATTTATTTATTTATTTATTTATTTATTTATTTATTTATTTATTTATTTAATTTTTTTTTTATTATTATTTTTTTTTTTTATTCGGTCATTAAGCAGTTGAGTCCCTTCCAATAGTGCATTCTGATAGGCAGAAGTTATATATACCTTATACCAACATATTGTCGTAGGTAAACAAATAGAAAAGGGCATAATACGTAATTTGTGAGTGTTTTCAATTAATTTTGTCATTGTCATTACATTCACATTTAAAATGCCGTTTCAATTTTATTTATCTATCATACAGTGCGATAAAATATTATTCAGGGGGTGTGTTGCAGCGGTCTCTCTCGCGATATTAATCCACAACACTGTGTTATTAATCTTGATATTATGTTAAATGGCCGCCATTTGTAAAGCGCATGGACAAGAAAATTAGGTATCTCGTATCTAGAGGAAAGTAGAGAAAACAAATTGTCTTTGATCGTGTAGCGGAAGCTACTGCGGTAATGACGTGCATTAACCCTCCGTTAAACGAGTTTTCCACGCAAATGCCTGTCATTTTAATCTATGGTAATCAGTAATCATTATTAGATCAGTTTAGAAATAGCTGTTATTTTTTTTGTTCATTTCTACAGAAAATGAACTGTTAATTCCATAAGTACCGTTTGCTGAATTTTCTTTAATTCTAATAAAATTTACCTATACGTAAATCTATAAAACTGATTCACCAAATTTAATAAAAATGAAACTTCAAAGAATCACGACACGGATAGAAATTGTGACACGGGCGACATTCATCACAATTTGAACAATATTATAAGAAAGTTAATTAGATAAAGAAAAGGTTTAGTTTAGGACCAAGATTCTAAGAGTTTTAATCATTCATATCATTATGCGGTGTGAAGACATATAAATATTTAATTAAAAACTAAAATGTAATTTCACTAACTAACCATAACACTGTTTCTCCGCAGGGGTGGGCAGAGAGGACAGACCGCTAAACAACTTGGTCTTGGCACACACTCCTTGCCTCATTTGCATTCATACATCGTCTAATACATACTTATTCTGACTCTTGACATGGCCTGACTCAAATATCTGGTTCAGTTGATTGTGTCATGTCTTACTCGGGCATCCCTAACATCCTCTACCATTCACATTTGTGTCATTTTTAGCCTTTCTCTAATTTCTTCATTCATTCGCTGTACACGCCCAAACTATCTAAGAGTCCCTTTCTTAATATTCATCATTACGCTTACAGCAGTCTTGCTTTTTCGCAGATTTGTCATATTTTCTCGTACGATCAAACATGGTTTTACCACACATATGCCACAGGGATCTCATTTCTACAGCGTTCAGTCTTTTTTAATCCTTCCTCTGCTATATCCATGCCTCAATGTCATGCATCAGGGTAGGTACCAGTACTTCATTGTGGACTGCAAGCTTCGCTTCTTTGGACATTTTTATGTTCAGCCAATCGCGTTCAGACCCCCATTAATTGAGTTATCGGCATTTATCCTTCTTTCAATATCTCTTAAAAGCCTTTGCATCTCGCGTAATTCAAATTGGTTTATTATGATTAATTGTAATTTTGATCAGGTTCGTTTTTTTACACATCAAGTTAATCATAGCTGTACCTACAACCAATTCCGTATTTTGCAATCTTACACATGTCACACATGATGAAATGGGCAATACTTCAATTATAAAACAGAGAAGAAGTCATTTATATTTTCTAAGAAGCCGTCTTGATTCTATAGTTTAAAAACCGCCCAATACTTCATCAAGCATACATAGTTAAAATATTGGTGCATTCTGTGATAATCGAACTTCAAGTTTTTAGAAGATTATATCTTTAATTATGAGAGTGAAAAATTATTCTTAAACGAGGCCCAAATAATCAATAAAACGATTTATCTTTTTCCACCCAACAACCAAGTGACAAATGGGATTGTGAATTTTACTACTGAGTTTTAATTTGAAAATTTTAGACCCAACAATGGCAGTTCATTTAAACCTGCCCTAACTGGATGCTCACGAGATTCTGCAAATGTTAACACGATATGCTAATAAGCAATTATCAGAATTTATTTATTTTGATGGTAAAAAAATGTTATTAGAACTAGCAAAGGATTCCTGTATAATTTTTTCATCATATCAGGCTTCGCCGTACCGTGTCAAATGCTTTTTCCAAGTCTGTAAATACCAAATGTAAGTCTTTTTTGGTATCCCGATATCTTTCAACTCTGATTCTGACTGTTTGAATAGCATCTATTGTTGATTTCCCCGACATAAAGCCGCATTGATCGTCGTGTATTTTTACAATATTCGTAATTCATGTGTTGATAATCCTCTCATATATATCAGAAATTATATTAGTTAGAAATATGACCTAAACCACCAAATCAACTGTAATGCCGAAAAACTAATAGCAAATTAAACAAAATTTTGAAATGTTTTCTTGGTTTCTAGTTTTTAGAAGGATGTTTCAAATGTCATACGTTGTGCCTCCCTGTGTTATTTTATAGCATATTTATTATGTTACACACAGATAACTGTATAACATAATAAATATAATATTTGATTATGGCGAGCAATCGAATATTGCTTTTCTCGTTATCTCATAACTTAGTATTTGGAGATCGTCCAGTTGACTAGTCTGTCTAAAAAACTGGACGATGGATATACTCACTAATTAACTAACAGAGAGGATGGACCACCAAACAACTCGGTCTTGGCACACACTCCTTGCCTCGTTTCTATTCATTCATCGTCTCATACATGCTCTTCTATTAGTCTGACTCTTGACATGGCCCGACTCAAGTATTTGATTCACTTGGTCATGCCATGTCTTTCTTGGGCGTCCTCGACTTCTTCTACCATTCAAATTTGCGTCATATATTCTCCTTATACCCCTTTTCTCGTTCATTCGCTCTAGATGCCCAAACCATCTGAGAGTCCCTTTCTTAGTTTTACTCATCACGCTTACATCAGCCTTGCATTCTCCACGTTTCTCACACGATTGTACGTGGTTTTACCACACATTCGCTTCAGGGATCTCATTTCTACAGCATTCAGTCTACTTTCATTCTTCCTCTGTCGGTTCCACTACCATACATCAGGGTAGGTACCAGCACTCCATTATGGACGGCTAGCTTCGCTTCTTTGGATAGTTTTTTGTTGGCGCCAACGGCGTTCAGCCCTCCATTAATTGAGTTAACAGTACCTGCATTTACCTTTCTTTCAATATCTCTATCAGCCTTCCCATCTCTCGATATACTCGTATATATTAAAATATTTCATAAACAGATAAATACAGGGTGCGGCAGGGAAACTTGCTGATTTGAAAAGTCAATAAAAGAAAAAGTACTTTATATATCGATTTAATTATTTTGTATCGTATAGTACACATTCTGAATTTTTGTTTTAAGTAGTTTTCAAAATGACATCGGGCAAATGGCGGCCGTCATTAGTGATACACTGATCTACCCTAGATTTGAAGTTTCGCTCCACTCTTTCGAGCAAATCGACGGGAATGTTGGTGATGGCTTGGCAGATGTTGTCCTTCAGGTGTTGCAGGGTCCGGGGTTTGTCGTTATAAACGATGGATTTGAGTTATCCCCATAAAAAAAATCGCAGGGTGCCAAATCGGGGGAGCTCGCCGGCCACGGTACGTCACTCCTCAAGGAGATAAGGCGCTCGTGGAAGTGTTCCCTCAAAAGCTCCGTCCTGCTGGAACCATACGTCCCCAAGTTCCATTTCTTCAAGTTGTGGAAGAAAAAATGTGGAAGAAGAAAAAAAAGAGCCCAAAACGACTCCCTCACCCTCTCGACGTTTTCTGGAGTTCTGGAAGTCCGTTAACCTCCTGGGCCTTCTCTTGCCACACTTTCACTTTCCCTGAATGTGTCCACCCACGAAACAATTGATTGCCGCCTAGGAACGGACCCGTGGGATGAATATTGAACCGAGTACGGAAGGCACGTTGGGTGGCGACCACCGAATGACCTTTAGAAAAGTAGGCCTCGACGGCAAACGCACGCTGTTCTTTTGTCCAACGCATGACGACAACTGGCTTGTGGTGTAACAAAACTTCAGGACCCCCTCTTTCGAATGAGACCCTCCCCACCCTTTTTTGACCACGCCTCGCTCGTCGGCGTCCAATTCAAATCAGCAAGTTTCCCTGCCGCACCCTGTACTACCGTTCGTATTCACATTTTTTTTAATGTTATACAAGCGTGTGCAAAACAAACATACACACCCTAACCAGTATAAAAAGATAGCAGTTCTCATTGCAAAATGTTGCATTCACCATCTGTCTTGTCTATTTTGAATTATGCGCGGTCTGAGGATATCATACTGTCTTCAATTAATAATAATCGTCGGTACCTAACGATGTAAAAATGTGAAGCTGCTTATAAATCTTTGCAAAACCAACACATGGCGTTTTGTTTGACCTCCCGCAAACTTGATGCTTTATAAATTGACCAATTATTAAACGTGTAGTGATATTTCTCGTACAGACTGGGATGTATGTAACCAGTTCCGGTTTCTTACACAGGATGAACTTTTTGAAGTGAAAACTTCTTTAGCACCTATGTGATTTGAAACTCGATGAAACGACACTAAAAAGAGACCAACACATACATCTATACGATTTAGTCTGCGAGAGAATGAGAGGGACTAATCGGGGTCAACTTTGTGCGGTGCTTCTTAGCTTATCAGCCTCCTTTTGTGCGGTGCTTCATAGAATATAAACCCTATAATTATCTTACTCCTGATACTCTATATTCGTCTCATTCTCTCGAAGTTTGGTTTTCTGAAGGTTTCACATCTACAGCGTGTGAACTGCACACATGATTTTTTTACATCGTCTTCGCATATGAGGCTCTGAAAAAAAGATTTCCTTAGCTGTGTCATCTTTGGGGATGCTGTATGGCAGTGGTGGTCTGTGAGTTTTCAGTGAGCTAAAGCGCAAAGATTAAAAAAATTTGTACGAAGATCTTCAGGATTATTTCAGTCAAGGGATGCGCCGCATCCACACACTGAAAGATCTTAATATAAAAATTTGAAATTTTGAAAAAAAATAAAATTCATTTTCAGCTACAACAATATGTATGTCGTATTTTTCAGTCTAGCTAACCGAAAATTAACGGACCGCCACTGCTGTGTGAAGAGTATTTTTAGGGAAAGGAAGGAGAGGAAGTTCTGTCAAGGAAAAGGGTACGAGTTGTGGGTGCAGGAATAAAGAGGAAAGAGGAGAACTTCTTGGAGGGAAAAGGGTACTAGGGGTGGGTAGGAAACTGGAGGTCAATGTGTCCAGGAGTGACGGTCGTATGAATCCTATACTCCAAGTGGAGAATAGGACCCATAATAAAACACCACTTAAAGCCAATTGTAGATAGTTTGACGATCGCTGACTAGGTACATAAGATAAGCAACCTCGTTTCAACATAATTTAATGTTGATTAAAACACGCACAACAAATTAATTTATATGCAAACACAATCCAAGTATAACTTCTCACTTGCAATGAGTTTCGCGTCTGAATCACCCTGTGTAACTTTCTCGTACGACACGATTTGAAAGTGATATAAACGGGGTAGTACGGGACGTAGTCGACTTTATTTTACTCGACGAAATTTTGATCTCCGGTAATCTGTTTCGATGTTTTTTATTTCAACTTTTTTTTTTCAAAACAAGAAAAATTTCTTTTTTCCACGTTTCGTAACTGGTCATTCATTCAGTCGATTTTCCGGCCAACACCTAATCCCTTCAAGTTGAAAAAAAAACCTTCAAAAATGTCATGGGAGACTAAATTTTTCTATTATTTTTTATGACAAATAATGTCAGGAAACACTTCTTATATAAGTCGAATACGCCCCTTAACGTCCCGTTTTAACATCCACTCCCTTGAGGAAATTTGTCACGAACAGCAATACTCATTAATGAAGCGAGATTTATTATGAATTATAAGCCGGTTTGCACATTTTGCTGCAACATTGTAAATATTTATTGTGGAAAATCACTGTTTTCAAAGGTTTGCTTAAATGACTTTATTCAGTAAATTAAAATTTGAATCAAATAAACATATTGCTCGTGTGATTCAAAAGAACCACATGTTTAAAAATTGCGATTTTGAGTTAAAAATGCAGAATTATACGGGAATTTACCTACTTCTTCTTTGTGTGCCGTATCAGGTCCCCCCGACGTTGGCGATCACTCTTGAGAATGTCTCTCTGTCTTGCGCTGCCAGGAATAGCTCCTCCACACTTCTAATGCCGGTCCACTCTCGTATATTACTCAGCCAAGACATTTGTCTCCTACAGGCCCTCGGCGACCCTCTATCCTGCCTTTCAATATCAAATGGAGCAAGTGATATTTCTCCCCTCGAAGTATATGAACCAGATATGAAATTTTCCTGATTTTTATTAATGTAAGCAGTTCTCTATCTGCTCTAGCCCGCCTGAGAATTTCTGTGTTGGTGATCATGTCGGTCCATGGGACCTTGAGCATTCTCCGGTGAAGCCACATTTCAAAAGCATTCAACCTGTTCATGGTATTTACTTTCAAGGTCCATGTTTCACATCCATAGAGCAAGACCGACGACACATAACATTTTAGCATTCTCTGCCTTAGTTTTAAGCTGATATTGTCATTGCAGAAGAGGGATTTCATTTCAATGAACGCATTTTTGCTGCTTCAATTCTGCATCTAACCTCCACATCTGAGTCAAGAGTCTCCGTGAGAATACTGCCGAGGTATCTAAATCTTTCCACCTTTTCGACATTGCAACCATTTAAGTGATCTAGTCGTCCAAATGTCATCCATTTAGTTTTATTGACGTTGATTGTTAGGCCCAGTTGCTCACCAGCATTATTAATGAGATTTAATAGGTCTTGGAGGTCATCGATATAGTCAGCTATAAATACAGTATCATCTGCGTATCTTATGTTATTAATGACAACTCCGTTGATCTTCAGACCCTTCTCAGTATTACTTAGGGCTCTTTTAAAGACATATTTGGAATAGAGATTAAACAATAGTGGCGACAGGATACAGCCTTGTCATACTCCACGCTGAATGGCAATTGCATTAGATCTCTCATTCCCATGTCTTATTTCTGCTGTTTGGAACCAATACAGGTTTTTAATGAAATTCTGGTCTTTGGTGTCAACGTTACAATCCGCAAGCATTTTCATTAGGTCAGCATGTTCACCTACTTCATTACGTAAAAAGACAACATCGGCCATTTATCTAATTTCACAGTTATTTTTCTTTTCAATTATTACAAATTTAATATATTTTGAAAGAAAATACTTTTTTCATTGCAAATAATTATTATGAAAATAAAACAAAAACATTTATCAGCAATAAAGAAAAAAATATCTATGTAATTCATTTTTTTGCCAAGTCAAATAATCTTCAGACCGCGTTTTCTCAAAACACGATATATATGTACTCGTAGATACGTTTCTTTAGAATTACTTGAGGGATGTATCTGAAAATTCCATAACGTGAGGTGTATTTTTGGTTTCCTGAGAACTTAGAAACACGCAATTCCAACACCCCTTTGAAAATTAATTGAAAGTTCTGAATTTTTTTTTTTTAAATAGCCCATAACCTAACTTATTTAACAATTTTTTTTATCACAAATTGCATAATTCTGAGTTGTCCGGTCACCTTATTTTTGACATCGCTGTGCAGAAAGCTTTCAACCCAGAATTTTTATTTTTGAATTAAAAAAAATACATATTGACCGGTCAGTGGTTGAGTGGGCATAGTGCTTGGATCCCATCCGGGCGTCGAGTGTACAATTCCTCGGCTGGCTAAGTCCCCCATCACAACACAAGCAACATTTTCGGCTTTCTATGGTGGTAGTAGGAGATTTTCAAACATCGTTGGGTTATTCGTAACCCGGGAATGTCTGTCTTTCTTTTAAAATAAAATAAAAAATGTCAATATTTTGGATAAATTTATACATTTTCGTGAGATATTGAAACCGAGATGAACATAATCGAGATAGAAAAACCTTCACAAATTTCATGACGCCAGAGCTCACTGCTTTACAGTAATTACTGCTACACCACACAAATGTTCCGTATTAAATAAGCATACAGTTAAAAGTTCGACTACCATCCATTCATTAAATAATATTTTCATTACGGATTTCATGGTAATAAATTTGAATCGATAATGTGAAAATGATTTGTTTCTATGACCGTCGTTAATTCATGCTGTGTTTTGTTTATGGCTAATAACGCGCATGTATCTACCGCTATAAACGGTGTCCAGAAACTCGTAGTGCAAACGGAAAACTGGTGAATCTACGTCACCTTTGAAGTCGATTTTGTAATATAACTTTCTTTTATTGAGTTTTGTTTTAGTGTAAATTTAGTCCAAAGTTGGAATTACTAGGTTAAGTTTGAAAAACATCGATCGAAAGGGTATTAATATGGACTGTTATATCTTTTAAAATGCTTCAAAAAGATTTTTTTAACCCTTTAGCCGCCAAAGAAAATGAATAAAGTTATAATAACAATAAAAACATTTATTTTTCATTGATTCTATTGACAAAAGAGCCACTGCTCAGATATACATTCAGGGTGTAGCTGGTTTTAAAATTCATTCTAAATAATACACATAATAAATATTTAAATTTAAATAAAATAAATACAAATTAACTAAGTAACACAAAAAATAATTAAATCAAATCTCCAATTTAATACACGTCATTTCATTACATAGTATAAAATGAAGTCGCTCAAAATGTATGTGCGCGTTAATCTTTTAAACTACGCAACGGATTTTCATACGGTTTTCACCACTAGATAGAGTGATTGAACAGGAATGTTTATATGTATAATACATGTAAATTATATTAGAGAAAAGCCGAGAAATTCAAAGAAAACATATTTTTGTGCGATTTAAAACGGCTGGCGGGCCGTACTATAGTCACTTTTGAAATTCGTTCTACGGAAGAAATTGTAAAATAGATGTCCTAGAGTAGTAGGTATTTGATTTTCGCTTTTCAAATATCCAGTGTTGCATTGCAAGCATTGTATAATTAGTGGCGAGTTAATTAGTTTATATATGTAATACATGCTTGTTATAGTAGAGAAAAGCCGATAAATTCAAATATTCAATTCAGGCAGCGGGCAGCGGGCAGCTGGCAAGCGGGTGGTGTGGATTTTATAAAGATTGGGTAATGGCGTTGTGTTTCATTAGCCACAGCTGCGTGTGGCCGGGTCTGCTAGTAATGAAATATAATAAAATTTATAAATTAATTAAGTAAATTGCGCACATTAATTAATTGTCTTGTCATCGGATGCAGTGATAAGCTTTGTCCCAGTGGATGAAAAGTCCACAGATCGCACAGATTTCGAATGTGCACGAAATTCTCCACACTCTCCTCTGACGGTGGGTACTAGAGATGCCACGAATATTCGGCTTATATTCGGTATTCGGCCGAATATTGCGAACTATTCGGCCGAATACCGAATAGCAAATCATGAAAAAAAATGCATAATAAATAACATATTAGTCACAAACATTAATATTTTAACGAAAGTAAGTAAGTTTTGTCGAATGAAAACAATTTTTTCAGTATTTGTTAATAGCAAACGATTGCTCTCTTCCTCATAAATTATACCTGCTTCCGAAAACAGCCGCTCACTATATATATATATTTTTTTTTTTACAGTGAATACCGCACAAGAATCTCAACTGCTCCCGTCTGGAGCCAGTGAGACTATGGCATCCCCAATTGGGGTATGTTGTGAGGCTGAAGGTAGTGGGGAGGGGAAGGAGGTGGGGAAGAGGAAGGTTGGGAAGTACCTGGCTATTCAGATCTGGTCACTAAACACGGCTAAAGCCATTTTCAAGCAACGTTTCAATTCTGAATGGTGGTCTTACACCAGGGCGATACTGATAGTATCTTCCACTCTGGAACATGCCGCAAATATACTATATATTATTTTAAATGAATTAATTGTGAAATAACACAAATTAATCAAATAAAATTTATTTGCGCATGCCGGGTTCGAACCCGCGACCTCCGGATTGTGAGTCAAGAGTCTTACCCACTGGACTACGGAGGTCGTCATATATACTTTTGCCGGAAGATAATAAATAAATCTTAGCCAATTCTGCTGGGCTTCAATACTGTTTTGCGTTCGCTGATCACCACTTGTAAGGGTCCGATCTAGGCGAACAGTTTTCATGTAAAAATCAATTTCATTTGCAAAATGTAATTGATTTTTATTAATTCAAAAAAACGATGAACAATTCATAAGTTCAATTCATTTTGATTCATGAAAAGATTTTTAACTCATGAGTTCAATTCATTTTAATTCAAGAAAAACTATTTTTATTATTTTAAATTCATGAAAACTGTTTGCGATATGTACTAAGTGTCACCGAATATTCGGCTGCCGAATAATCGAAGATTCGGCCGAGAGCCTAGCCGAATATTCGATGCATCTCGTGTCATCTCTAGTGGGCACCCACAAACGCAAATTATCAGAATTCAAATTAAAGCAAATAATATTAATACGTATTAAAATTCAAATATAAAAATTTTAAAAAATCTGTTTCTTAAAACACAAGAAAATATACAGATTTAGGAGATGAGATTAAAAGAATTTGGCATTCTCAGACCATTAAAATATTACCATTTATTATTTCGGCTACTGGCATTATACCTAGCTCTCTCATTCAAAATTTAGGCTAATTGGATTTGTCAAAGAATTTATATATAAAAATGAAAAATCATTAATTTTAAATACATGTAGGATTTTTAAAATATTTATTTTGAAACTACTATCAAATACAATAATTTTATGTCAGTGGAGAATGAGTAAATGGTCCCTAGGGCGCGTTCTGTTTGCGTGAAAGTCACGGAACTAATGCGGTCTATCAAACAGATAGGCAGGAACCTTCAAATTCATCACGTTGAATGTTTGACAGAAAATTTAAAAAAAAAATTATTTGTGTTCTCTGCGTTATTTGATCCACAAGTTTCCGGAGTTTCTGGACACTCTGTATCTACACTGTCTAAAAACAACCAACTACGTAACTAGCGTCGCAAGTGTTTGATTTAGTTTTAATAATGACCCTCCCGTGGACTAATAGTTCTTGCCCGTAGTTACACAGCTGATTTATTAGTATGTGCAAAAATATGCCCAAATTTAAATAATAGCATTCTCCGTTTTATAAATTGATAAAGGAAATTATTGGTCGATTTTCAATCAATAATGTTAACAAATAATCAAAACTGAAAGTTGTTAAAAGTTAAATAAAAGGTGCCCTTAGCTATAAATTTTGCAAAGGTTAACCTGTTTAATTTAATTTCACCGTACATATTTTTGTAAATAAGTTTTCCTACTATGCACCGCTGCCGAAGGTAGCTCGGAGCTTCATCCAGTGAATTATCAAAAGAACGAGGATAGCATTCGCATCTATGCGCTAAAGATTGTAATCCGTTTGTTAAGATAATGGGAATCTATCAAACGGAATGTGTAGAGTCAGGGGTATTTTGGGACTCCAGAACAGAGGTGGCTTCCAAATTCAACTGTGGGGCGCACTTGTGATTTGTACAGGATCAGCAGTTTTGTATCTTTTATATATATTTTTTTTATGTGAGTATCTCACAAGAATCCCGGCTGCTCCCGTCGGGAGCCGGTGAGACCATGGCATCCCCAATTGGGGTAGTGGTGAGGGGAAAGCGATGTGGAAGAGGAAGGTGGGGAAGTACTTGAAATTTAAGATCTGGTAACCGAACATGAGTAAAGCCATTTCAAGTAATTTTTCTATTCTGAACGGTGGTCTTACATCACCGCGATACAATCTTCCAATCTGGAACGTGCCCCAAAACATATTTCCAACTAGCTTTTTCCCGCGGCTTCGCTCGCATGGTGTAAAGGGGGGTTCCCACTCCGCCTCCTCCACCTCCCACCCCCCTCTCACCGCCCTCCCTAAACCCTCCCCTCCATCCCCCCTCCCCTCCATCCCCCTCCCCCCTCCCCCACCCCCTCTTCGCCTTCCCCCCTCCCCCTCCCCCTCTCCGCCTTCCCCCCTTCCCCCCTCCCCCCCTCCCCCTTCTCTCCCTCCCTACCGCGTTCCATATATTCAATCTCAGTACATTCAGTTTTTAAACAGCCCGCGTGCCACCTTTTACAATTTTTATTCAAATTTCCATTTTCATGTATATTAAATTTGGTACCTAACATAGGTACCTATTTAAAATATCTAAAATTCTTTTTTTTTTTTTTTTTTAAATGGCTCTTCACCCCAAAAGAGTGTTCTGGCCAGTGTCAAGTGAATGCTTTTGTGAGTGTAATTTTTGGTTAATATTAACTAATTTAAGTTTAATAACAAGAACCTATCTACATTATATAATAATACTATACAAATAATAATAATAATAATACGCAAAATTATTTCAATAAGAGATGATTTTAATTAAACATAACAAGGAAATTAAAAGATATGCTGACACAATTTATTGTGCGTAAAAAATAAAATAAATAAATAAATACATGAAACTTAACTTACATTAGTTACAAATTGATGCTGTTAATATTCAGGAAATTAGCCAAGACTTTATACACGCGTTTGTTCACAGAAGATAACAGGCATGCAATGTTGTAGGGAGGCAATATACCCGAACTGATTAGGTGAGGGAAGAAATTTTTGTACGAATTATTTATAGGACAACTGAAAAAAATATGATTGAGATCCTCTTCACCAAGACGACATTCACACATCGCAGAATTCTTAATATGAATTTTTGTCAGGTGAACATTGTGGCAGCAATGCCCTATCCGCATGCGGCAAATGGATGATGTCGAGAATTTGTTAAAAGAAAGTCTGGAAAACCACGGTTTTGAAGGAATCGTTGGCTGAATTGTGAAAAAGCTATATCCTTTTGATTGACTAGATTCTTCCCAATGATTCTGCCATGTGGAAATCATGTTTTCCTTCAATTTTATGAAAATGTCATCGGTGTTTAAAAATTTATATAAAATATCCCCCGAAATAATGGCATCTTTCGCCAATGAATCGGCCTTTTCATTTCCAGGGATACCGCAGTGACTAGGTATCCAAGCCAAGACGATTTCTTTGCCAGAGTCGGTTAATTTATGAATTAAAGTGCGAATTCCAACACAGAAATCGTCTTCTGGGTAATGGAAAGGGGAAGAGATTAATTTTTGAAGTGCACTCAGGGAATCGGAGAGAATTAAGAATTTTCCAATGTGAACATCGTCAATGTATTGGAGGGATTCAAAAATGGCTATACATTCAGCAGTGAAAACGGAAGCCTCTTTTGGAAGTTTAATTTTTCTATCGACTTGATCTGATGGGCAGTGGAATGCCGCTCCCACATGGTTTGATAAGGGAGACTTGGAACCATCTGTGTAAATAATTTTCCAGTTGGAATATTTCGAATTTAAAATTTGGATAAGTTTTGTTGGAGCTTCGTGATTGTTAATTATGCCGAGAGAAAAAAGAATATTTGGTTTACACAAATGAATACGAAAGGAGTTGGCATATAAAGGAAGTCTGTCTGATGGATTTAAGAGGGGTTTATACGCACAGTACGTATGGAGGCTTTTAACAAGAAGAGGGATTGATTTGTTCCTCCAATATGGAAGTGATTTCACTTGAGCAGTGAGAGCAGTAATTTTGTCTTTCAGTGGGTGATTAGAGAGTCTTAAGCATTTAAATAAAAACTTGTCAGCCAAGAACTGTCTTCTGAAATGAAGAGGAGCCTCCACAGCCTCCACTTGTAAAGCGTTAATTGGGGAAGAACGCATTGCTCCGATAATCAATCTTAAACATTGAAATTGAATACGGTCCAACCTTGCGAGGTTCTTTTTAGAAGTGGGTTCAATGAGGAATGACGCGTAATCCAAATGACTCCTACCATATGCGTTATAAAAAAGTTTTTGGGTGAATGGATGACTTCCCCACCAGACCCGTGAAACGGCACGTAAAGTGTTGAGGCCAGCTTGACATTTGTTAATGATTAAATTAACATACGGGTTCCATGTTAACTTAGAGTCTAAAATTACCCCAAGGAATCTTATTTGTACCTGCATAGGGAGAATTGAATTATTTATTTGGACTGTTACACGCGGAGTAACACGTTTTCTGGAAAAGACGATAACATTGCTTTTGGACGGAGAAATTTCTAAGCCGTGATTTTTTAACCAGGTGTCAAGGTTTTTCATGCAAATGTTAATCACATCCTCCAGAATAGAAATAATTCTTCCTGAAATATATATAAAAAGATCATCCGCATACTGGAGTATTTTACAAGATGGATGCATACTCCGATGCAGGTCAAAGGTATAAATATTAAAAAGGATAGGACTAAGGACGGAGCCCTGAGGCAAACCCTTGTTTACTATTCTTTCCAGTGGAGGAGAATCCAGCACCTGGATTTGAATTTTCCTGGTAAGAAGGAGGTTAATTATAAAACTGGAAAGCTTACGAGGGATGCCAATTTTTAATAATTTATTAAATAAAACATCCAATAAAACATTGTCAAAAGCTCCGCACACATCAAGGCAAACACCGACAAGGAATTCATTATCGGCCAGGGCCAACTGGATATCAGAAGTCAGGATGGACACACTTTCGATCGTACTTTTTCTTTTTCGAAAGCCAAACTGAGAGCTGGGAAGAATTTTCTCATTTTCTGCATACCAGTCTAGACGTCTTTTAATCATATTTTCAGCTATTTTAACTAAGGAAGATGACAGAGCTATAGGTCTGTAAGAAAGTCCAGAGTTAGGGTCTTTCTGGGGTTTCAGAATGGGAACAATTATTTGAGTTTTCCAGGATGATGGAATTTTGCCGGAGTCAAAGATCAGATTTATAATTGAAAGAAAATAGTTTAGTGTGGTAACGTCACAGTTTTTAATAAAGCTATAAGGAATTCCATCTACACCAGCGGATGAGTCTGTGAGATCGTTTAAGACCTCCCTAAGTTCCGTTAAATTGAAGTGGGTGTCCATCCAACCCCGTGTTTTAAATGAGTATGTGAATTCTGTTTCATTAAAATTACTTGCAGTTTGAGGAGCTAGTTTATCGGCAAATTCCTTCACCCACTCTGAAGTGAGTGGTCGAGTCACCGTTGGGACGTGAGAACCCTTAAACCTGCGAATTGAATTCCAAACAACTGAAAGAGGAACTTCGGGAGATAATGATGTGCAAAATTTTTTCCAGCCTTGACGTTTTTTGTTTTTTAGAAGACGTTTGGTCTTAGCTTCAATTTGTTTATACTGAAGGAAGTTCTCCATATTCATATTTGTTGAATAAATTTTCGCATATTTTTTCCTCATATCTACTGCGTCTGAGCATTCAATATCCCACCAAGGAGCTGGGGGAGGTTTCCCTTTGTTACGTGTCGTTTTAATGGGGATAAATTTTTCTGCGGCCGTAATGACTGCAGACACAAATAAATCGTAACATTTTCTGTAGTTGGAGAGGGCAGATTTTGCACAGAGAACTTTGTATGATTTGAATAGTCATTCCAGTTGGCTCTGGCAGTTAAGAACCTTGGTTTTCGACTACTGCACTTGACATTTTTGTTGGAATGATAAATATTTGAGGATTCAATGAGGATGGGGTAATGATCACTCCCATGAGGGTCATCCAAAACCTTCCATAACAGGGATGCGGCTATGTTGGAATTGCAAATAGTAAGATCAACCATGCTGGGTCGCTGACCAGGCACCTGAAGACGAGTAGGA
The DNA here is from genome assembly GCA_929108145.2 of Limnephilus rhombicus. NCBI lineage: Eukaryota > Metazoa > Arthropoda > Insecta > Trichoptera > Limnephilidae > Limnephilus > Limnephilus rhombicus. Next base: position 46,339,298 of record OV815283.1, read on the forward strand.
GAACCATCATTGATAATACAAAAGTCTAGTTCATCTAGTAGATCAACAATATCTCTGCCCATTCTGTCACAATTGTGAGCTCCCCATAATCCGTGATGGGCATTGAAATCTCCCAGAACAAGAGAAGGGGTAGTGACCTTGGAAAACATAGCTTTTAGGATTGATTTAGAAGGTTTATTAGATGGTGATATATACAAAGAAATTATTGTACTGTCAAAAACCTTTGCGGCCGTCACTTGAAAAGGACAACCAATTGGTTTTACATCTACAGGGGAGAAGGGTAATGATTTTTTTAATGAAAAGGGCGGAGCCGCCCTTTCCATCTTGACGGTCGTCTCGAAGACAGTGGTATCCCCTGACTCTGAAATCAGAATCCGGTTCCAGCCACGTCTCCGAGATGGCAGCCACTGCAATTGAGTTTGAGTGTAATGTGTTTAAAAATTCTTCAGTCTTATTTCTAAGACTATGACAATTCCACTGAAGAATCCTCATCAGAGGAGCCATTTCTAGTTGAGTTGATAATATTAGTAATTTGTTTAGAAACGTGGGACGGTATTTGAATGTTGTTTTTATTTAAAGTTTGTAAAATATGTAAAAATGAGGTGATTAGTGTAGAGTTAAGGTCTATATTATAATTTTGTTCTTTAGTAGATGACTTTAGGTAAGAATTGAAATTTGAACTGGAAGGAATTTGTCCATTAGGGAACCACAGAAGGGATTCGTGATTAGCATTATTTTTTTTTGTTAGAACTCTAGGTTTCACGAACCTTTCAACAGTTTTTCTAAATGAAGAAGAAGAAGGTTGAGAAGGGGTGGATTTTTTAGAATTTTTTGAAGTTACTTCAGAATAAGATGGAATGGATTTGTTAAACATTCTTGATGCTTCCGCATAAGAGATGCTCTTCTCGGCCATTGTGTGTTTAATATTGCGCTGCCTTGACAGTTCAGGGCAAGTTTTGCTGATGGACATGTGGGTACCGGAGCAGTTTAAACATTTATAATTTTCCTCTGTTTTATCACAGGAATCGCCACTATGGGACGAACTGCACTTGAAGCAACGGGGTTCTGATCTGCAGAGGTTCTTCGTGTGTCCAAATCTGCAGCACTTGTAGCATTGCACAGTTGGGAACACATAGAGCTCTACTGGAAGAGAGACGTTAAACATAGTAACATTTTGTGGAAGGTCTTTGCTGTCAAATGTTAGGACAACAGATTGGGAGGGTCTCCATTCTACAGAGTTTCCCGTATTAAACCTGTAATTTAGACGACGCGCTTTTAAAACTTTTCCGAAACCTTGAGGAACAGTAATGTTTTCCAGGATGTCCTCTATCGACCAGTGCGGTGGGATCCCTTTTGTGACACCTAACTTTGTAACCTGATATGTAGGTATGAAAACGTTGTACGAGTTTTTTTTGGCAACATCAGATTTTACAAAGCTATTGGCCTCAGCCGCTGTCTTGAATTCAACAGAAAGACGGTTACGCCCAACCGATTTTACTCCATTCCAGACAGGGTGGATTTTATTTTTAAACATAAAATGTCCAAAGTCCACATCGTATAAATTTGATTGTTTTTCATCCTTTGAAATTTTAGTCACGTGTGTAATGTAAGGTGGTCTATCAAGATTATTATACAGACGTGTCATTTGTGAAGGAGTATTGTTTACCAGTAGGGCGGGTGTGGTTGAAGGGCTTGCTGGACTTAAATTTGAAATCGAGGAAGAAGTGGACGGAATTACATCCTGTAAAACAGAATTATTTGGAAGGGAGTCGTTTTGTATGGAGGGTGTTTTTCGATGTATCTGTTCAAAATCTGTTGCATTTCTATTATCTGCTGGTTTAGCAATTTTTCTTTTTTTTTGACGTAATCGTTACGAAGTCCGAAGCCTCCGGAATATTAACCGCGATAATTTTTTTTGTAACACCCGAGGATTCAGATAGCAAACCATCATCTGGGGGATCAGGTGGTTTTTCTTTATCCATTTTCGAATAAATCTACAGCACACAAATCAAAAAAAAATCTTACCTTAACTGCTCCGAAGAACCAATTATATAACACAAATACTTACAGTGAAAACAAATATACAAGTAAAACTATATTACAACTATTTTAAAACTATTATCTATATAAAATGATTAATTTTGTAAAGAGGAATGAAATGACACTGGCACAGTTAGACGGTAGCCTTTTCTCTAAAATTCTTGATTCGATACGAACTATTAGGGAAGTACCTACTTTAAATAAATTTATCAATTTAAAGATTTTCAAAAATAGAATCTTGATTTAAAATGTCATTCTCAAACACGCGAACTGTCAAGCGTGCGATAATCGTTAGGTTGTCTGAAATTATCCAATTTTCTGCGCAATTTCCTTAATTTTTCTCTCCGTAAGAACCATCTTCGTACTTCAAGGAATATTCTAAAAAAAAAATTTGCGAAATCGGTTCACCTGCTCTCGAGATTTGCGCTTAGCAACCCATTCAGCGATTCATTTTTATATATAAGATTAATTAATATCCATTAGTGAAAAAAAAAATTGTTCGAACAAAATTAGTAGGTTTAAATAACAATGATATATTATACACAGGTACATCTAAATGCATAACCACGTAAACATATCGATCGTCCCGTTAATTAGTCAGACATCTCACAAAAATCGAAATTTGAGTTAGGTATTCAGTTATATGTAAAAGTGTACCCTCTTTTTGATACAAAAATGAGATTACTAGTAAACACCACCAAATCAACTGTAATGCAGAAAAACCTATTTGGTACAAAAATGAGATTACTCGTAAACACCACCAAATCAACTGTAATGCAGAAAAACCTATTTGGTACAAAAATGAGATTACTCGTAAACACCACCAAATCAACTGTAATGCAGAAAAACCTATTTGGTACAAAAATGAGATTACTCGTAAACACCACCAAATCAACTGTAATGCAGAAAAACCTATTTGGTACAAAAATGAGATTACTCGTAAACACCACCAAATCAACTGTAATGCAGAAAAACCTATTTGGTACAAAAATGAGATTACTCGTAAACACCACTAAATCAACTGTAATGCCGAAAAACCTATTTGGTACAAAAATGAGATTACTCGTAAACACCACCAAATCAACTGTAATGCAGAAAAACCTATAGTGAATTAAATAAAATGTAGTTTTTTTTCTGCGTCACGAATGCCAAATTACTGAGTCATTTCTGTAGCTAATTGATAAAATAATCTAATCACTATGTTTATTTAACATGCTTGCGGTAAAATAACACGCAAATAGCGGTAAAATAACATGCAACAACAAGTATCAACAACAATCGCCGCCATTTGCAAACTGTAGTTGCTCGACGCCACCGACTTCACCACGCGACACTTGAAAATTAGCTATTTTAGTCTAATGTATACCTTACCCTTACATTAAAAGAGTCTATTTTCAAACTCGAACGAAATGGGAGAGTTCAACAGTTAAAAATGAGGGTTCCATGCCAACTCACAATCAACTCGACTCAACCAACACCTCTTTGAAAGTCATTAAAAGCTATGAATAGAAAAAATTGAAAAAATATCCCATAAACTATTTAATCATTTTTTTGTTCATCACTTTTAGTGACTTTTTAAACTCGAAACCTCTAGATTTTAATACTCTTAAGACCCGTGAGACCGTTCAATTTTACAAAATACTTGGACCCACCCCAAAACACCTTTTTTTCAATTGATTATTTTTTAAATTAAGGATGCCTGCAAGGCAATAGAAACGTGTTTCTAATGTTGGCATTACAATAAATTAGATGGGGCATAAATAAATATTTGGTGAAAACATATATATTTTTAATGATGCATGCTTTATTGTTTTATTATTTACCTTGTCCATTTAAAAATTTTAAATTTTTAAATATTTATATTTTTCATGTGTAGTGAAAATTCAACCTGAAAATAAAAAAAAAGCTTTCGGCGTCTGCTTCACAGAGCAAGTCACAAACTTCAAAAATTATCCCCCTTGATCGCTATTGTTGAGAATATATCACTAGCAGAAGTTGTCATTAGCTCTAAACCCAAGTAGGAAATGGATAGAGGAAGTTTCGGAAGTGCCTAGCTATTGAAATCGAGTATCTAAGCATAATCAAAATAATTTTAACCACTCAGGTATTTTGGCATTGTGCAAGTTTTTTTGTCTTAAACGAAATGTCAGATTTATAAAAACATTGTTTTATTTCCGCTTCGCAATTAAAGCCTCTATAAATGAAATATGTCTGAACTTAGCCGAATAATAAAAACGGTTTTTGAAAGATTATGAAATATACTTTCACATTGTATTACTACAAATAAATATTAACATTTGTAAATATTAAAATTTAGAATGCAAACATAAAAAAATGTAAAAATGACGCACGTGATGTTTTATGTGAAAACGGTACTAAAATCACGGATTACAAAAATAAATACTTATTCTATCGTGTAAATATATAATAAACAATTTTGTCGCCTTACTTTTTTACAATTTCGTACAAGAATATTAAATAAAAAATTAACAATGTCTTTCGGTGCATAGGCGATTTGGCTACAAAATAAGTGTTTCGTATGTATTTCTATGGACAACTTTGAATAGAGATATGAAGCTTGATTTAATATGGATCTTCTACTTTTTGTCACTAGAACAATAACGGAGTTATATCGACTTCTGTAGGAACACACGCATTAGCTTGAAAACAAGCTTATTGTACGTGACTGCTATTGTTATAATATAGTGTAAACACGCTTAGGGGTCGGAGTGGTTTAACGTTTCGATTATGAGTTGGTGGTCTTTCACCTGGCGATGCCGGGTGCATTTACCTCGTGTCCAGTGTCCACGTCTTCATCCTTATACCACACTCCGTTATTGATCAACTTATAGCACATAATACCGGATCATCGAAAAAGGTGTCCGTTATTTAAAAATGATGTAAGGGATTACATATTAGTGGTATATTTTTTATTTATACACCAAAACACGTAGAAAACTTTTTTATGAATATCTCATTACTTAGAAAATGTCGATGTGAGAACACGGCGTTGCACGGCAAACATTTAACGTTTCGGCAAACGTTTCTGACAACGTTCTAGTGTCCATCAACACATCTGCCCTGATGATGGACAATGTAACGCTGTCCGAAAAGTTGGCTAAAAAGGAGGTAGCGCAACACGGCACTCAAAAACAAATAACAAAAAAGGCGGGAAAATATTTTTAAAAAAAAAGGTTTTCTGCATGTTTCGGTGTATAAATAAATTGACGGTCCCACAGAAAAATGTAGAAAGTGAGATTTTGTAGTTTTGCCTAGAGCTGTTTAAAGTACCTTTTGTTTCTGAATTTTCACTGTTTTTTGGTCTCAAGAAATATAGTGCTGTTGTGATATTTTGCATTTCTTCACATTTCATTAAAAATTCCGAAAACACAGACTTTAATTTTATTTTTTACATGAGCTCCACACGGGAGGCCCTGAGGAAAATAATTCCCTTCATGGCCTATTTCATCTTTTGGGATGCTGTATGGAGGGTTTTTTAAGGAAAGGAACGAGAGGAGAGTTCTGAGAAGGAAAATGGTTTAAGGAGTGGCTAGGAATATGGGGTTCAGTGCGTCCTGGTCATCCGCCTCCAAGACCTAGACAAACCTCACCCCATGAACACGGGCACCCCTGCTAAATCACCAAACGTAGCGAACCACTTGTGGTGACCTACGGCAGAGGTGTTGGTTATCCAATAAAGGTTCCCGGGGTGGCGGTATTTATTCCCGCCTCCCAAATTGAAAAATCAACCAAATAAGCCAATAAATAAGCGATCCGAAAGATTTTCCGAAATTTTCAGCAGATCCGAAATTGAAGCGGTCTATCTTTAATGCAGTCTTAGTTACTTCATTTTAAAATCACTGACACTTTTTTCGATGACCCTGTTACCTGTTATTATGGTAATATAGCCAACACTCTCCCGCTGCTGATCTCAAAGGTTTTTTGATGATTACGTAAGCTGTCAATCACCGCAGCAATGGCAGAGATAATAACTCCTAATATGCATATGATTTATCTAATGCCGTGTCTCAGAGTACCGCAAGTGTAATCTGCGGTAAGCTCAGAGAGAAGACATTCTGCGTAGGTTTAGTGTCCACCGCCTACCTAATTTACTAACAGAGTGACCGCGAAGTCCTTGTGATCTACGACGTTGATGTTCCCAGTGGTATGCCATTATGCATCCATTTAGATCTCTCGCACGGATACAGAAGAGCTTTTTATAACCCTTGTTGGTTTAATAAATTATGTAATACGGTATGCAATAGATTATTGAACAGTAGTTGAATTTCAGAACCCAGCTTCGAGTGCATGTCTGACGCCACGCCGCGCCACAAATAACATCTGTATACGTGTAATTTCACACAAAGCTACTGTTATAATTCGGTTTTGAATTCAAGAATTCGTCACAAGATAGCGCTACTTCCGTCAGCAGGTCGGATGGAGACGTCTCCCCCTAGGTATAACTGCTACGAATTTGTAAATATGTAGTATCTCTCCGGATACGGAAAGATTGATGGTAATACATGTTGTATCAAGCGGCTATATATTACATATGACGTCATTGCTCTGTCTCGGTTACTTTGTCCCGATGACTAGCTACACTGGATGATAGTTGATCCGAAGAACGGGCTATTTTTGGAACCAGTTCCTATTGGATTTATAAAATGGTTATCAACACTGGGCGAGGTCGAACCAAAAGCCGCCTGCAGGGCCTAGCAGTAACAGCTAGTTTTATAATAATATATTATGAATCGTTGAGTTCCAATATCCGCCCTAATAAATTTTGTTCAAAAACATTTAAAAAATCTATAACACCTATTATCATAAATATACTATTCTCTTATAAATCGTATATAATGATCGAATTCGTGGTGTTTGAAAGGGAGAGTACGAAAACAGTATGCAACATAGTTGTGAATGTCATGGTGTTTGAAAGGGAGAGTACGAAAACAGTATGCAACATAGTTGTGAATGATGAATATTTGGAGCAAAAACTGTCAAAAAAAGCGAAGCTAGCAGTCCACAATGGAGTCCTGGTACCTACCCTGATGTATGGCAGTGAGGCATGGAACTGGCAGAGGAAGGATGAAAGTAAACTGAATGCTGTTGAAATGAGATCCCTGAGACGTATGTGTGGTAAAACAATGTATGATCGTGTGAGAAATGTGGATATCCGCAAAGAATGTAAGGCTGATGTAAGCATAATGAGTAAGATTAAGAAAGAGACCCTCAGATGGTTTGGGCATGTAGAGCGAATGAACGAAGGAAGTAGTGTAAGAAGAATATACGACGTGAATGTGAATGGTAGATGAAGTCGGGGACGCCCGAGGAAGACATGCCACGATCAAGTGAATCAGATACTTGAGTCGGGTCATGTCAAAAGTCAGAATAATAGAAGAGAATGTATGAGACGATGTATGAATGTGAGTGAGGCAAAGAGTGTGTGCCAAGACCGAGTTGTTTGGCGGTCCGTCCTCTCTGCCTACCCCTGCGAGGAAACGGCGTGATGGTTAGTTAGTTAGTTAGTTTATGATCGATAAATCGTATATTTATGATAATAGGTATCACGGATTTTTTTGTTTTTTTTTACATTAACTCCACACAGGAGGCCCTGAGGAAAATAATTTCCCTCAGGGCCTATGTCATCTGGGATGCTGTGTGGAGGGTCTTTTTGAGGAGAGGAAGGAATGAACATTGGTCTTAAAGAGACCCATGTTTTAGGAAGGAGGAAACACAGAGGCTGGCAAATCATTCCACAGCCGAGCTGTTGAACACGAGAACAAATGAACACAAGAAACGACCCGTTCTCATGTGACAGATGTCAACCGTGTAAAAATGTTGGGCACCCGTTTGGCGTGTTTCCCGACTATGCACCGGTGCCGAAGGGATCAATGATGCTAGTTCCTCTGAGTATCTTCCATTGTAATACCGATAGAACAAGGATAGCATTCCCACCCGACGCCTGTGCTCTAAAGATTGCAATCCGTCTGTTAAGATGGGAGAATCTTTTAAACGGACCGCCCGTTTCTGCTCAGAGTCGAGGGTATTTTTCAGGTATTTTGGAGCTCCATACCAGAGGTGGCTTTGTTTTCTATGTGATCATCGCATCCCCATTGGGGTACGTTGTGAGGCTGAAGGTAGTGGAGAGGGAAAGGGGATAGAGAAGAGGAAGGTAGGAAATTATCTGGCTATTCAGATCAGCCGAGCGATTCTATATCTTTTGTGGGATCGTTATCGAGGTAACGGACATGATCTCTTGTGAGATTTGTGTGATTTTTACATATTTACTGTCACATATTTTGGTTTAGATCTTTTAAACACGAATTCCTGCAAGTATGCATGATTATTTTTTTTTTTTTTTTACATAAGCTCCACACAGGAGGCCCTGAGGCAAATAATTTCCCTGAGGGCCTATGTCATCTTTAGGGATGCTGTGTGGAGGGTCTTTTAGGGAAAGGAAGGAGAGGAGGGTTCTGGGAAGGAAAAGGGTTTAAGGGGTGGGTAGGAATCTGGGGTTCAGTGTGTCCTGGTCATCAGACCTAAACACACCTCATCCCATGAACCCGGGCACCTCTGCTAAATCACCAAACGTAGCGAACCACTTGGGGTGACCTATGGCAGAGGTGTTGGTTATCCAATAAAGGTTCCCGGGGCGGCGGTACCCATTCCCGCCTCCCAAATTATTCACTTAATGCAGGTATGTTGTACATAGAAAAATAATAGAATCGCTCGGCTTGTCACCAAACACGGCGAAAGCCGTTTCAAGCAATGTTTCAATTCTGAATGGTGATCTTGCACCAGGGCGATACTGAGAGTATCTTCCACTCTGGAATGTTTGATTATGACAGAATGTTTGATATTTTACGTCTTATTTTGCAGCATGTGATAAAGTAGTCCCAGAGAAAGGTCATCATAGTTCTGGTATCTTTTTACTACAAGACTTGTGAGAAGGAAGAGATGACGTACGTAAGACCTCCCTATGGGACTACTTTAGTTCGTTTTAGTGCAGAATTTTTTGTCTCTTTGGGAGACAGAGTTGTGTAACCGCATATCGCATATTTTTTAACGAAATGACGTTGTAAATACGTACATAAGCCATAAAATAGTGAATATTCCTAAAGAAAATAAGTTATATGAAAGGTTACGTACAAAACAATGCGGATGGGGAGTTTTTATAGAAATCTATGTACCTGCATATTGCTGGTGGTTTGATTTGGTTATTTCTTCCTTTAAATACATTTTATTATCCGTGTCTATTTACTATTTTGCGCTTGCCGACATTTAAGACATGTATTTCCTCGTTCTTCTAAAAAAAACCCTTCGGTCAGCACCCTCAAATTAACCATAACTAAAACCGATTTTATCATGTTACTTGTATTAATTTATCATGTTACTTATATGTAATATAATGTAATATTACTGATAAATTGTATCATTTTGTTAATGGCAAATGTGTCATTTTAAATGTTACTAATGAACCGTTTTCAACCAACCTGCTGTTCCTTGAAGGCATAAAAAATTTACTAACAAAGTCTTTACAAAAATATTCAATAATCACACCTTTCTTAAAAGGGTACAAGCAGAGAAAATAAATTATCTCACATTGAACCATATTATCTGTTCTGGCACAAGCTTTTTCACAAAGCGACATTTTCTACCGTATACTGATATAATTCCTAACCCTAATGGAAAAGGCTGCCTGGGCAAAACTGTTTAAGTAAATTACCGTTAATATTTGTCGTTGTAATATGAAAAAAATGATACCTCTGAACCTCCTTTGAAAAGTCATTTAAAGTGATGAACAAAATGGTTAAACTGATTACGTTAGGTTTGGGTTATGGGCTATTTTAAATTTTTTTTTCATAGCATTGAATGACTTTTCAAAGAGGTGTTGAGTTGACTTGATTCTGAGTTGGCATGGAACCAAAAAAATGAGGTAAAATTAGGCACATGATGTCGTAAATATCTACGTGTGTCCACGTGACTTCCCCAATGAAGGAAAATCATGACCATATTTTTTCAATTTGAACTTGAACGATTTCAATTTCAACGCGTTGTCCATACTCACATTTTACGTAAAAACATATTATACTCCTAATTTACTTTCCTTCTTTAAAGCTTTGCAGCTTTTTTGCACTTACGAAAGCAATACACGTAAGTAGGTACGTGCTTTGATATATTAAATATCGTCTTATGCAAATTCTGTCACATGTAAAAATCGAACTAAAAGGTCCCTACATGTTCCTTCAGACCACCCTAAATCCACTGCATTCTCGTCAACAACTCTTCCAACCACTCTTTTAGTACCACCAAATTGAATATTAAAGGATATTACCCAAACAGTTCCCCGTGGCTGTTTTCTTAGCTTTAAAAACTGTACGCGCAACGCGGGCTACTGCATAATAATATCTCGCTGATTTTGTGAATTATTACCCAACGTCAGCGAGAGCGCTCTGAGGTGGGCAAGCCATACATCAAACGCTCGTCCAATCCATCGTACGAAACATGTTGAATTTATTGAGATATTCATAAACTGGAATGTCCAAGAAACTTCTTACGAAAATAACGTTATCCAGGTAAAACTAAAGGCATTAAATCGGACATTATTTTTTTATTGAAAATATTTTTGACGTTGATTGATTATGAGACTGGGGGACACAGGAATACAAGAATGGGAGTCAAGAGATGAAGGTGCCAATTTAAATGTTTTCCGTAATAGAGCTATGTATTTTTTTTAGTTTCCTAGAAGTAACAACACGATGAAAGCAAAGAAAATTATCTTAAGTTTTTATAAGTTTTTCAAATCCTACTTTAATATTATATGAAAAACGAAAGGCTGTATGGATGTATGTATATTTGTTTTTTTTTTTTTTTTTACATTAACTCCACACAGGAGGCCCTGAGGAAAATAATTTCCCTCAGGGCCTATGTCATCTGGGATGCTGTGTGGAGGGTCTTTTTGAGGAGAGGAAGGAATGAACATTGGTCTTGAAGAGGCCCATGTTGTAGGAAGGAGGAAACACAGAGGCCGGCAAATCATTCCACAGCCGAGCTGTTGAACATAAGAACGAGTCGAAGAAACGACCCGTTCTCATGTGACTAATGTCAACTGTGTACAAATGTTGGGCACGCGTTTGGCGTGTTTCCCGACTATGCACCGGTGCCGAAGGGATCAATGATGCTAGTTCCTCGGAGCATCTTCCATTGTAATACCGGTAGAACAAGGATAGCATTCCCACCCGACGCCTGTGCTCTAAAGATTGCAATCCGTCTGTTAAGATGGGAGAATCTATCAAACGGACCGCCCGTTTCTGCACAGAGTCGAGGGTATTTTTCAGGTATTTTGGAGCTCCAGACCAGAGGTGGCTGCCAAATTCAACCGTGGGGCGCACTTGCGATTTGTACAGGGTTAGCAGTTGTGTACTTTTAAAGTATCTGCGGGCCCTGTACAGTACGCCTTTGTTACTCTTTCACAAAAACCACTGAATGGATTTTAATGAAACTTTACAATAATATAGCTCATACATCAGAATAATATATAGGCTATAGCTCAGAGCTCTGGCATTATGAAATTTGTATTAAAAAAAAATTGCAATAGGTGGCACAATTAGTAAGTAATCTTTAATTCTTTATTCGATTCAAATTATTAGGGGAGTACTTCTTATAAATGCGGTAAGGGGGGGGGAAAGGGGAGGGGGTGACGGGGAGGGGGGGAGGGGTTAGAGGGGGGAGGGGAGGGAGGTAGGAGGGGATATGAGGGAGGGGAGGAGTGGGGGGGAGGGGGTGGGGAGAAAGGGGTAGGGGGGGAGGAGGCGGAATGGGAACCCCCCTAATACCATGCGAGCGAAGCCGTGGGACAAAGCTAGTATCATATATAGAATTAAAATTTGTTACAATATTGTTAGTTGAAGATCCGTTTAATTTGTTACAATTAAAATTTGTTACAATTAAAATTTGTTACAATTAAAATTTGTTACAATTAAAATTTGTTACAATTAAAAAATTTTACAATTAAAATTTGTTACATTTGTTGGATGAAGATCTTCCCAGAATAATCCTGATGAGAGAAAACCATTAAAAACAGAAAATTTGCTCAAAATTTATTTAGTTATATTTTATGACCAGATTTGATAAAAAATGTAGGCACTTCCTACTTTTATATTCACTACCAACATTCCCATTCTAAACAAACACCTTCACAAGACTCACAACTGCTCTCGTCTGGACACAGTGAAACTATGGCATCCCCAATTGGGGTATGTCATATATGCCTTTCCTCCCTGCCGCTAAAATAGACGAAATAGACACATTTTCATTTATCCAAATTCCATAACACCATAGCTTACCATTATATACAGCCTATGTTACTCGCTGATTATGTAGCTTTTTATTGGTGAAAGAATTTTTAAAATCAGTTTAGTGGTATAAAAGTTATATGTAATGGGAACCAATATTTGCAGCGCTTTCCAGAGTTATAGATACTTTCACCCCGCGTTTTCCATGGGTACTAATCACCATTCAAAACCAATGAGTTGCTTGAAACAGCTTCAATCGTGTTTTGTGAGCTAAACTGAATAGCCAGGAACTTCACCATCTTCATCTTCTTCTTCTTTCCCTCCCAGTTACCTGCAGCCTAACAACATACCCCAATTGAGGATGCACTATAGTCTCACTGGCTGCAGGCGGTTGAGAGCAGTCGAGAATCTTGTGCGGTACTAACATAAAAAAAATTTAAGATGAATTTTCGCTTAAAAAATTAATTAATTTAGTTTAGAAAATATAAGAAACTTTGGAGACACTCTGTAATTAAAAAATTATAAATGCTTTGTAAGCTTAGCTGGTTTTGCTAGATCTTTTAAAGTCTTGTCAGGAGTCTTCAATCAAAACCTGATTGGAAACATAATAATATTATGCGTAACATTGAAAAAATTGAGGCATACCTTATCTCGGCGGTAACAAGTGATGTATTCACTTTTTGAAAAAATAATCAGGTTTTTAAATTAATAACGCGGTGGTGTAGAAGTTCAATAACAAAAAATATCACACCATCGTCTATGGCAGGAACTAACTACACAGTTAGTGATCGATATGTTGCTTTGTTTTTTTTTTTATGAGGGAATATCCAGACAAAACCGGAAAGATGTCATTTTTAAATCAAATTTTAGACGTATTGACTCTTTTTCACAAAAAATTATAAATTGATTTCAGAAGAATGTTCTTTTATCTATAAAACTATGTTTTAAATTTTGAGAAAATATGTTTATTTTTAGTATAATAAGGTTTTACCGTAGGTCGTTGGCAGATTTGTTAAATTTTCAAAGAAAATTTTGTATTATACTAGTCGATCGTGAAAGACCTGATCGTCGAAACCCGTTCACGAGACACCAAAGAGCGAGCGGGTTATTTATTCGTCAGCACCCGGGTCTCACGATCCGCGACTCGCGATCAACAAGACAAGAACAACGGGCGCACTCCTGCGACCCGTGAACCGTGACACACTCCCGCGACCCGCGATCTACGACACATTCCTGCACCCCGTGACTCACGGACCGATCGCCGGGTGCCTGGTGCGGGTGGGGCGAGACGTGTCAGCTCCCGGAACCCGCAAACTGCGACATGCATTCGATCGCCGATTGCCGATCAACGCAGTGACAGTATCCTGCTTCCTGCCCGTGTGTCACGTCATCGCGGGATTGTTAGGTAGATTCGATTTTTGAATATTCGACTAGACACAGCGTCGTTTTAAATTAGAGCGTATCTTGGTATTGTTAATCAACGGGTGAAGTGCATTTCTTTTCACATTTTGTTAGTGTTGTTTTCATAAAAACTTTTCATTTTTCGTGTTAGTGTGAATGTAATTGTGCATTGTAATAGAAACTATAAACTGGTAAAAGTGTAAAATGTCTGACTTTAATAAAAAGAAATTATAATAAAGCATTAGCTTACAGCTAATTTACTCATTTAAATTCTCAATAAGAGCTTTAGAACAACACGTTTTTTACAAGGTTTTTATATCCTCCAAAACATGATAAAACATTGTTTTTTTACCCCTGAAGCGTGTCTTTTTTTAAATTAATTTCTGGGACATGACATTACTAGTTACAGGTGTGAGCAGTGAGAGAACGTTCACACAATTATAACCTGGGTTTTGTGTCGCGTATGACTTGACCGGTCTGGGCGGCGACCGTCTACCGCGCGGCGCACCCGTAGAAAGTAACTGGGTGATGAGTAATCGAGTTTCGTATTTTGTGTCGCGAAAAGAGCGGGTCGTGAGCGACCCGGCTCGTGTAAAACGATCGATCGACCCAGGACTATATTATACCACACACATTTCAAATCATATAATCATGCAGTAAAATAAATCAACAAATTATCTGGGAAAGCCATGTTTCAGAATTTTAAATTTAGTTTAAATATGTAAAATCATTTTAAAAAAGATCCGCGCACGTGTTTTGTGACGAAAATACTTTAATTTGTCTATTTACAGTCTTACAAACTAATATATTAAGATTATTTACATTCTTATTTTGCCTAGACATTATTGAAAAATTATAAATACTTTACTAATGCTCAAAAAATAATTACAAAAAGTAGGTATATCATTTTAATGGTTTTATTATCACGACTTTCAGGATTTTTGTAGGTAGGTATAAATTAAAACAATTTTTTAATGAAATAAAATCGATATTGAGATATTATTTAAAAAAAACGCTGGCACACAGAATAATTAACCCCCCTGTACGATCGTAAGAACACCTTTCGACGAAATATGAATTCTCGGCCGCTGGTTGGTTAATGGCCCTTAACTTAAAAACCTAAAATTGGAATATTTAATTAATGAAGACAATATTAGCGAAACTCGAACCCAGGACCTTCGGGTTTCCGGGCCCCAACTCTACCAACTGAGCTAATGTGTCTTTCCGATTCAGTAATTTTTAACTGCATCATTCTTCGACTATGAACTACCAACATTATCTTCATTTTCTTAACGCATATTTTATTGGCTGCTATCTTTATGTACGATTGCAAGATTCAACCAGAACTAAATGCTGTCTATATATATAGTGTCTTGGATAAATTATCAATTTTTATTTAATATGCGATATCTATTGACTTGTTTGCAAGTCTAGGATGAATATTTATTTTTATTTTTAACCTAATGAGTAAAACCTCAAATTGTGAGAATTGTAGGTCCCAGATGTGACCGTATCTTATTTTTTTTTATTGGCAATGTTTATTAAAAATACATATGAAGTTACAACAGTTACATAGTTACATAGTTACATAAGGTTAACAAAAAATAAAAATAAATTGCCTTTCCTCACCATAAAGAGACAATGCTCTTGTGTTTGGTGAGGGAGTTCAAGCTCAATTAGTAAATTAATGATCGTGTAAGTTAGTAATAACGGCTATTGTAAATAATAAGAAGGTTAAAAAATCTTGTATAATTTAAAAATAAAAATCCTGAAGAGTTTAAAAAAATCATAATATAAATTAAAAAATCATTATAAATGGAAGAATCATGTAAGTTAGTAACAAAAATTATTGTAATAAGTAAGTAAAGGATACGTAAGAAAGAACGCAAGATTTATACAATAGTAGACTCAGATTTAGAAACTAAGAAATGAAAGAAAAAAGAAGGAATAAATGATTTATAAAATAGCAGACTTTAAGATACAAAGTAAACATATTTGGGACTTTTATAGTAGTTTCAGGTAATTTTTTAATTTGGGCTTAAATTCCTGCATATTTTCGATGGTTTTTAATTTTAATGGGAGGTTGTTATAATAGATTATGCCCAGATAAAGATAGGAATTTTGGATGTGCTTAGTATTAAATTTAGGAATTTTAATAGTTTTAATCTTTTTCTTATCTTTCTGTTTCAGATTTTCCATTGAGTGTCGCTAATATTGTCTTCATTAATTAAAAATTGCTTTGCTTTGGAAACCGTAATTTATAAAATCTGCATTATGATAATATAAATTAAAATTATTTAAAAATTTGTTACAAAAATCTTGTTCCTTCAGAATAAAGATGTGGAATAAAAATATTATCTTACTAATATTATAAAGGCGAAAGTTTGTATGGATGTTTGTTTTTCTTTCACCGCAAAAACCACTGAATGGATTTTAATAAAACTTTACAATAATATAGCTCATACATCAGTATAACTTATAGGCTATAGCTATAACTCTGGCATTATGAAATTCGTATAAAAAAAATTGCAATAGGTGGCACGATGAGTAAGATATCTATAATTCTTTATTCGATTCAAATTATTAGGGGAGTACTTCAAATAAATGCGGGAGGGGGGGAGAGGGAGGGTGGAGGGGAGAGGGGTTGGAGGGGGATGGGGGGGAAGGAGAGGTGTATGGAGAGGGGGAGGGAGAGGGGGAGGGAGGGGGAGAGGGGGGGAGGCAGGGGGGTAGAGATAGAGGGATGGGGGGTGGAAAGGGGGAGAGGGGGGGAGAGGTGTGGTGGGGATGGGGTGGAGGAGGCGGAGTGGGAACCCCCCTAATACCATACGAGCGAAGCCGCGGGAAAAAGCTAGTAGAATATAAATTGGAAAAAATATACATGCCTTGTAATTAAAGTGAAATAAAAAAGTTCTTACTTTAGCTTTAAAATATAGTTCTCCCGCCCAGATATATTTTATTTTTCAAGTTTAATATATTTATTTACGATTTCTAAATTTTAAAATGGGTCTTCCAGCAATTATGTTGAACTACAACACTATTTTAAATGATATGAATATGCTCAAATTGTCCGACAGAAGAATTTTCACTGACTTGGTATTTCTAAATAAAATTCTAAATGATTTAGTTCAGAGTTTCCCAAACATTGTTCTGCCGTGGCCCGGTAATTTTCACACTTCCCCTTCGCGACCCACTTAATACTTTTAAACCCAAGCTGGTTCCATTAGGTAAAATAATACAAATTTATTAATGGTAAAAATATTTTATTAATACTACATTATATTTTGGTATCGCCTATTTAGTCACTAAATTTTAGTGCGAAGTATGGAGCTGCTGCTTAATTGTTACTAAAGAATCCAAGTTCGCGGAAAATAACGAAAGTTTTATCCTAAGGTCTGGTTCACATTTTTTATAAGTTGTGACAAAAGGCATTAAAAAAATTATTGCTCGATGAGCTAATTTTGTGTATTCTTGAGGACAAGATAACCAAAAATCTATCAATGGTCTTAGTCCTGTGTCAAATATATCCTTGAGTGATGTGTCAGTTGACAGTTCAATTAACGAGTCAACATCTGAATCTGGCAATTCGTGGCAAATTAGTTTCGGAATCTAACTTGAATATAAATAGGTTTCTTATCCAAGCTTTGTTGCTGTCGATTGGAGGAAAATATTCTTGAATATTCCTCTCCAGTCCTAATAAACGTTCTTTAATTTGAGTTGAGACGTCTTGTGGCAATGCAATCATGTTGTACTCTTTTTGTATTTCACTTAAATAACTAAATGCTTTGAAGTTCCCTGTTTCCGCGCGTTGTGCCCACACATTAAGATTTTTTTATTGCAGCCTCCACCTTGTCTTAAAACAAGGCGGGAATGTTGCGACCCAGTATTTTATTTTGATGGCCCGGTACCGGGTCGCGACCCGGCAAATGGGAAACCCTGATTTAGTTGATAGTCCGGTATTGCTAGAATTGATAAGCTTCCGGATTCCACTACGTAATACTAGAAGTCAGGATTTATTTCAGTGCAGAAATTCAGGGACTAACTACCATATGTATTCCTCTTTGCCAAGAATACTAATGGAGGGAAACAATTATACCAAGTCAGTGGACATCTTCAATTTATGTTTAAATAAATATAAAATATTGTTACTGAGACAGTTAAGTTATGTACAATGAATGCTGTATATTTCTTATTAGTCATATGTAATGTTTGTAAAAGCCCCGAAAAAGGGCGTTAATAAATAAATAAATAAATTTATGAACACCTGTGTGTACAAGGGGTATTTCATCATCCTCTTGATAGCTTATCCATAGGATAACGCAAACTTTTGATTTACGATTTAATTAATTATTTAATTTATTTATTTATTTTATTTGTTATAAAATACTAAGGGCCGACCGAGACGGGATTTTCGTTCTCAGCCGAGACCGAGACCGAGATCGAGAATAAATTAAAATCTCGGCCGAGACCGAGAATAGATAAATTGAGGAAAAAACTTGAAAATGCGCTAGTTTTGCATAATAAAGTATATTTAAGAATGTAATAATAATTTGTTTTAAATAGTTTTATTAGTGAAAATTGAACAACATGATGTTGTAGCACATAAAAACCAATTTTTCTGCGTTTTCACCCTTCAAAGAAAGTCGCCTCACGTTGTATAATTGACCAGCTCTGCTAAAGAGCTGTTCACTTGCTACACTACTAGGCACTACACTAGTAGGCGGTGCTGATAAAAACTTTCATCACAATCGACAGCTCCCTCACGCACTGACACCAAGTGACTAATGTGGACGAGCGCGGTAGATTTGAATCCCACTATCCTATGCCGTACCTACTTACAACGGTCTTGGTTATGGCCGAGAATCTCGGCAATTTTTCGCCGAGAGCCGAGACAGAGTTCTCGGTAAAATTTGTAGCCGGGAATGCCGAGACCGAGACCGAGATCTCGGTCGACCCTTATAAAATACATTCAGTATAAGGAAGCTTTGACTGTCCAACAAGGAAGGTCTCCCATTCTAGGACAGTCAAATTGACATATTCATAATTAGGTTGGTAGGTACATTATCATTCATAAAGTATTAAGTAAAGTTAAGCTTCCCAATTTGCATTTACATAATTATACAGTCCATGTTTCTATTCGGTACTTGAACCTTTAACTAGTTGCTATGTAAGTTATTAGGCGACTTGAGGCATTCGAGATGTGGATCTACAGAAGAATACTTAAAATAATCTGGATGCACAGGGTTACAAACGAAGATGTTATGGTTCGGATGAATAAAGAAAAGGAAGTAATTAAAACTATAAAAATCCGAAAACTTCAATATCTTGGACATGTGATGAGACATCCAGAGAAGTATGAGATCCTGCATCTCATAATGCAGGGAAAGATTGCCGGAAGACGGGGCCCTGGAAGAAGGAGAACCTCATGGTTGAAAAACCTGAGACAGTGGTATGGCCAGTATACCGTGGAGCTGTTCCGGGCTGCAGTAAACAAAGTCCGCATAGCCAACATGATAGCCAACGTCCGTTGAACGGACAGGGCACAAGAAGAAGAAGAAGCTACCAAGATGACGGCTGTATACCCGATAATCTTTTTTCCGGTTACGAAACAGTTAGGTACCTACCATTAGGAATCACCGTGGTGGATTTTAATTTTAGCATGATTTTTTTTTAATAAAACCTTTTATGTATATTTAATATTAGTTCCAATTTATTTCCCTTTGTATTAGGCATAAAAAGTGGAAAAAACTTTATAAAAAGGCATAATACATTTACATGTAAAACCCACTTATTTGGAATGGTTTATCTGATCTTAAATGCAAAAAATATATATATAACGGTATACATTTTTTTTTAAATAAATACGAACAATCCCGGGTTACAAATAACCCGACAGTATTTGAAAATCTCTTAATTATTATTTTTAATTTATAAACTAACGTTTAGACAAGATTTTTATGCATAGCACCATAGCGCCACCTAGCGAGGGATTTAACACTTACAATGTCTCTCTCGCAAAAATAAATTTGGTTGTTTTCAGGTGGAAAAAATATAATAAGCAGTAATTGTTGTATGAAACACTAGTATATATTGAATTATTTGGCGGGTATTTGATAAGCCCCCATAGCTCAGTGGTCAAGAGCAGCTGACCGGCAATCAGAAGGACACGGGTTCAAGTCCCGTTGGCGGCAAGTATCTTTTCTCTATGTTGAAATACAAACAATGTTGATGAGTGTTTCAGGCTGATAATTATTGCTTATAATATTTGTAAATCTCTTACTTCCAAGTACTATATATACAATATTATTTTATATGTTTCAAATTCATACTCATAAACCAAAAACTTACTTAATATTAAAAAAAAATATCATATTATTCCAAGAGGGATTTATCGATTATTTTGCTCTTTCCCACATTTCTTCCCGGCATTTTATTAATAAAATCACCATAGTTCTTAATGACACGAAGTGCATTTTTTAAACATACCTATACAGGCAACGGAATAAGAATTTTTTAATATTTTTAAGCCGCCACCGCTACCCGAATTTCTATCGATTTCTTACACATCTCCCTTAAAAATTTGAAGTTTTTAAGCTCTTAAAAAATATATGTTATTTTTTAAGATAATATTTAGACGTTCCTTAGGCCGAAACGCAAAACCCCCTATAGAAAAAATCGCAAATTATGCTCCGGAAATTATTATAAACACGTTCATTTCACTTATTTTAGAAGTTATATGTATGAAAAAATTTACAGTGTTTCTTTAAATGCTATTTTAGATGATCCCCGCGAGATTTTTACTCTATTTTAAACGTGTCGTATTTTATTAAACATTTTCACAATTTTAGCTTCAATTTTATCGTTTTAAACATTCGTAATTAACGTATCTCTCCATCTTCTTCTTTTTGAGCGGTATACGGCGCCTTAATGCTGTTTTAAACATATATTTGCCCCCCTTGCCAATGCGGGACCCACTCCAACATAAGTAATATAACATAATAAGTAGTATCTAACGGTAACTTAAATGAAGTCGTGATTGAGCTCAACCTGACCTAGGCGCAAATAAAATTAGTTAAGTAAAATTTATTATCTACTGCTCGAACAATTTAATAACGACTCGCATCTTTCTTTATTCGCTTTTGTAAAACACTACCTCAACATAATTAGATAAGTACCACACTAAAATATATCCAGCTAGGCCGGGTCGTAAAGTCGTCGAAACTCAACGGGAATGGCCAAATAAAATTTATCTACGCACAAATATTACGTACATATCTCAATTCTAAATATAGTATATAATAGTTCGTAGGAAATGCGTTGAACAAAGTTTTTTTTTAATTTTTTTATTAATTTTTTATTCCCGTAAAAAAGAAAATTACATTTTCAATCATTTAACTAGAAATAATTAAACACGTTAAACTCACGGACATATGAATATATCTGGAACTGCCTAAGTGATAAAAGCGTATTATTTCCCCCTCCACATGGCGCCGGCTGGAGCTCCTCCTTGGAACCGGCTCGCTCCATGGGGAGGGGATAGAGCCTCGTTTGAATCTAAAATGTGTGACGTCATCATTCTTGCCGTGAACAGCGAGAAGCTAACATCCATACATTTAACGAAATAACACGCCAAAACGGTAGCTTGTGCTATACAATATATCTACATATCAATGTGCACATAGCGAATGTGGGCGGTTCTCCAGTGTGCTCGTCGCTGGTTACAGGGGTAAGTAAATTATGAAACATTTGTAAAAGTGTTTTAACTAAACACGGCAACAAAATATTGCTATGTGTATTGGGGCGAGTCTTTTTGGGGCGAGCATTTGGTCTTAGCAAATATGTTATTAACGTGGCAAGCAATTCGCGCTCCCATGTAAAAAGGTCTATTCATTCAAAGCAGATTTTGCTTTTAAGAACTAAATGGTGATATTGTAATGCGAGATGCCTATATACTGTCAGATTGATTGTTTAACGAATCACAGCAATCTTTCCCCTCTTCGCCCTCCATAGTTTGGTTTTACCCCTCATCTGTAACTTCTTGTCTATCCATTTGACTACCACACTAGGCTATTGCCCGTGTTGTGGTAGTCATACATGACATATTATTTTATATAAACAGATAAAAAAATATGAGAAGAGGAAAGAAAAAATAACATATTTAGGGATAAATAAAACTGAAAACAGATAAAAATAAAGATATAACAATTAAAAGTAAGTTAAGAAATAAAGAATAAAAAGATAATTTTAAGAAGATTGAAATAAACTCTGGTAAGTATTATTATTCTTGAGATAAAAATAGAAATAAAAATTGGTAAGTATTCTTCTGCACGAGAGTACATGTTTGTATTCGCTTTTGATATTCTTTCTCTGAAAGAAGTTGGAAAGAGTGTTAGAGAAAGTCAATTTTTTTAATGTAATGTTAAGTTAAATTAATTAATTAATGAAATTTGTATTAATTTTTTATATTTTTTATATTAATATATTTGTTTTTATTGTAATATTAAACTCTCATGTGTTGTTTGAAGAAATCTCTTCCCTTTTCAAATATCCAATGTTTGATACGGGCTTTAAAGAGAGATTTAGAATTATTCTGTGATTTTATATCGGCACTCAGAGCATTATACATTTTGGGAGCGATAAACCAGAATTGTCGTTGGGCGAATGAGGTTTTTGTTTTAGGGACCACGCAACCCAGGTTTGATGAAAAACGTGTGTGTGCTTGATGTTGTGGAGCCACCAGTAGATTTTTTTGGCATATGTAACATATGCTTATCTTAGTAAATATCTGTCGAATTACTAAGACCTTGATTTTAGCAAAGAGTTCATTTGAGGGATGGGTAGGTTGGCATTTAAATATGATTCTCAAAATTAGTTTTTGAACAGTAATAATTGGATTGATAATGGATTCAGCACAACCACCCCATCCCACAATACCATATGTTGCTATGGATTGGAAAAGGGCAAAGTATACGGTTCTTAGGGTCTGTAAATCTAAGATGGACCTAAGGGAGCAGAATATATGGCAGAGTTTACGGAGTTTTTTTACTGTGTCACTTATGTGAGCTTCCCAACGCAGTTGGTTGTCTATGATTATCCCCAGATATTTTACTTCCTTTGATGATTTAAGAACAGAACAAATGCAATTAATATTAGGTGTGATTTCTGGAGTGTGTAAGTTGAGTGAACATGAGTGAATGATTGGTTTAGGGCAGTTGTTAGGTATATTATTTTGACGTATGGAAAAAGTCATATATTGTGTTTTGTCGATGTTAAGTGTGAGGAGGTTAGTGTCTAGCCAATGCTTTTCTTTTATTAGGCCATTATTAGTTTTGTTAATAACGGATTGCCACGTTTCATCTTCGAATATTAAGACCGTGTCATCGGCAAATGATAATATCTTACCTCCAATATTCATGGCACATAGTGAGTTAATGTATATAAGAAATAAAATTGGTCCTAGTATACTGCCTTGGGGTACACCATAGGACGCTGATAATTTATTACTTATATGTTTTTTATCAGATTGGATAAGAGTTTGTTGTGTTCGGTTTATCAGGTAGTTTTCAAACCATGTGTGGGCTACTCCTGTTATTCCAATCTGTTGTAATTTTTTTAGTAGTTAGGGATGGGAGACCGTATCAAATGCTTTTGCAAGATCAAGAAAAACAGCAAGTGGTTTGCGACCAATGTCGAGATTACAAGAAACTATCTTTGTGAGGGCGGCTATTGCATCTGAAGTACTCCTACCTTTGCGAAAGCCATATTGGATCCGACAGTATTTTATTATCTTCGAGGAATTTGCAGAGTCTACGTTTCACCGCTTTTTCTATAATTTTAGATATTGTGCTTAGTAAGGATATTGGTCGGTAGTTATTTACAGATAATTTATCACCGGCTTTGAAGATTGGGAATATTGTGGACTGTTTTAGGGAGTTAGGGAAGATGCCAGTTTTGAAGCTTAAATTGATTATGTGTTTAAGAGGGGAGACGATATATTTTTGGATGTTTTTAATAATTTTTGCCGAGATGTGATCTATTCCGGTGGAGTTACTGTTTTTAAGAGATGCTATTAGTTCTATAATTTCTGTTTCAGTGGTGGGAGTGAATTGAAAGTGGTTATAAACTCGTAGTAATCCATCTTTTTTTGTAGAAAACGTATCACCACGAAAGCTTTTTTGGGGAGTCTGATGTCAGTCTAACTGACGTCAGACTCCGTCCGTCAATCCATCAGTTTGCCAAGTTATATTTACGATCAAGATCGTGGACTGATAAAGCCAGGCTACGCGTGTAAACTGAGTTCACAATATGAAGTTTAAAAAAATAAATATATATATATATAAAACTCCGCGTAGGAGGCCCCGATAGGAAATAAGTTCCCTGAAGTATAATGTTCCATCTTTAAGGATGGAAAAAATTGCACCATTTTAATTTTTTTTACGTTATCTCTACATAGGAGACCCTGATGAAAATAATTTCCCTCAGGACCTATGCCATCTGAGATGCTATGTGGAGGATCTTTTTGAGGAGAGGAAGAACTGAACATTGGTCTTGAAGAGACCCATGTTGTAGGAAGAGGGAAATACAGGGGCCGGCAAATCATTCCACAGCCAAGCTGTTGAATACAAGAACGAGTCGAAGAAGCTACCCGTTCTCATATGACAAATGTCAACCGTGTACAAATGTTGGGCACGTATTTGGCGTGTTTCCCGACAATGCACCGGTGCCGAAAGGATGATCAATGACGCTAGTTCCTCGGAGCATCTTCCATTGTAATACCGGTAGAACTAGGATAGCATTCCCACCCGACGCCGGTGCTCTAAAGATTGCAATCCGTCTGTTAAGATGGGAGAATCTATCAAACGGACCGCCCGTTTCTGCACAGAGTCGAGGGGATTTTTACGGTATTTTGGAGCTCCAGACCAGAGGTGGCTGCCAAATTCAACCGTGGGACGCACTTGTGATTTGTACAGGGTTAGCAGTTGTGTACTATTAAAGTAGTGGCCCTGTACAGTACGCCCAGTTTTTCGGAGGCTAACTTTACTCTGGCTTCGATGGAGCCCCCATACCTGAGCAGGTCACTTAGGGTTACACCAAACATATCAATGGAGGGCCTGTTCAGAAGTTTGCTACCGTTGAAAGATACTAGATTTTCATTTCGATCCCTTTTAGACGTAATCAGACAAGATTGGGTCTTTGAAACATTAAATTCAACGAATTTATTTTTACCCCAAGAGAAAATACTCTCGAGGTAACCGTCCATTCTTTGTTTCAAAGCCCTCCGAGCCGTTGGAGTTTGTGAGCCCTTTGGGGGCTTGTCAAACAAAAAGCTATCATGGACTGTACTGTCATCCGCGTAAAAATGAATTGGTACTCATGACAACAGGTAGTTGATTTGCAACAAAAACAAAAGTCGGAGACAGAACCGATCCCTGTGGGACGCCAGCATTTATCGAGTGACTTAGAGTTACACCAAGCATATCAATGGAGGTTTGCATGAAAACTTTTTACATTTAAAAAAATATAAATGTTTATTCTGATTTACAAACTTTTAAAGCGTATTTTATAATCTTTCTAAAACAGTTTTTAGTTTTTGGATAAGTTCAGAAATATTCCGTTTATTTGGATTTTATTGTGAAGCGGAAAGATTTTGACACTGTGACAAAATGGTGACCGGACAACTCAGAATGAAATCAACTCAACACCTCCTTTGAAAAGTCATTAAAAGTGATGATAAATATACATTTAAAAAATAATTAATTAGGTTTCGTTAGGTTAGGTTATGGGTTATTTTTCAAATCTTTAAATGACTTCAAAAAAGTGTTGAGTTGATTTGATTCTGATTTGGCACGGAACTGACAAAATATGGTCGAGGTTCTAGGGCAGGGGTCACCAAATGGCCGACCTTGTGTTAACAGTACAAAATATTTTGATTAAGGATCTTAAATCGGAATTTGAAAACAGATTTTAAGAAAATTGAGAACGTCGTCGAGATCATCAGTAACATTTACTCCCTTCATCCTGGTGATGAATGGAGCAATGAAGCTGCAAATATTTTCGGGAGTAATAAAGCTGCTCTCCAAATGGAAATGATCGATTTCCAAGAAAATACAGTTTTAAAACACCAAAAACAGGAAGTTTCTTGTCAAGAGTTTTGGATAAAATTTGTTTGTGCTAATAAATACTTTGAATCTTCTCATATTCTTTGGGTCAACATATGTTTGTGAAGCAGAATTTTCTAAGATGAGCTTCATAAAACATTAATTCCGGAGCAGACTTACTGATGAACATCTCCAAGATTTAATGACAATAGCCTGCACAAACTTTAGTCCAAACTTCGGACGGATAGTCCAAGGCAAAAAATGACATTTTTCTTATTAATATTGTAAAAAACCCTTGGTATTTCTTTTTATTCATAATATTTGCTTATTATTTAATAACATAATGTTCCGGAACCCATTCGTTTTATTTGTTCATTGATATTGTTAAGTCGGCGGGGGTTAGGCTTTTTCCCTTCCAAACCGCGACGGTCATGTTATTTTAAAAAACGGACACATAATGAAAGTAATTGGTGACCCCTGTTCTAGGGGTTAATTAAGGCGCCTATAAAGTATTATTTTTTATCATACTTCTAATTTTAAATGATGAAATCATTCGAAATCACCAATCAAAATCAATTTGTTCTGCTTTTGCAGTTATTTATCGCTCAGTAACGGTGGTACGAAGCCTCTTTTTTATTTCCCTTTCCATAAAAATAACTGAAGTACGCATTGATCGCAAGGAATTAATTTTAATGGTGGTAATCAAACGATATTTATTATCACTTATTTAACAATTTATTGGTCGTATAAGGGAATAACCAACAATTTACAGTCAATGATCTCACTTAGTAACAATAACAATATTGTTAGATGAATGGATACCTATTAAATTTAATTTAATTATTACAGTACTTATTCAATATTCCACCCAATAAAAAATAATACATTACCTTATCCGATTTTTACGTGGTTTGGAAACCGAAATTAAAAATACGTGTTTCTTCAGGATGTAGCATATTATGTCCGTTTTCGAGCCTTGGTCGCAATTATAGAATAATAGGGCTGACAGACTTAGCTATCAAAGATCATTTGTACATGGGAATTGGAATATTCCCAATGGGAATATATGGCGAGTGATATGCTGAAATAGGCGAAGCCAAATGATCTTTTATCTTTTAAATAATATATTTTATTTTTCATCTGATTCAGATGGGATGGCGATATACAGAATCAGACAAGTGTAAGAGAGACAGACAACGTGCTAAATGGTCTAGAACCATGAGGTACTAAGTCAGTGGTAAGTTTTTTTCCATTCAAATTTGTATCGAAGGCCGTTCTAGTATTGTACTATTTATTCTATTGTCGCAACTAAGTATTTTTAATTGTCGGTGACTACTTCTATTTGTTTTTTAATTATATTTGATTTTGTTTCATAATTTGAAGTTAGTTAGCACGCTTAACTTCTTAGTAAATAAAATTCAAAACAACATGCCCAGCGCTCAGTGTAACAAAGCCGACAACTTGTAGCCTCTACCGCCCCCCTCCGACACAGATAACATGCGAAAACAACAATAAAAACCAAACCTCGTCTTCCAACCCGGCTGGTCACCGTGGAATATCAAGACCAAAACACTCTGAAGAAGATTCTAAACGTCCTCAAAAAAACAAAAAATACTTAACCCAACGAACAAAACAAGATATAAATGGAATTCTTTAGAGGAGGCCTTCACCTTCGCCTGAGAGAGGGGTTCTTGCTTATGAATACTTTATTTTTATTACATTTTTCGTAAATAGCATTAACTATGTATATTATATAACTCTGTAACATACCTATTTGCAAGAAATAAAATGCTTTTTATTATATTTTATTATAATGTTCGAACAATTCAGAAGCAAGATACGTTACCTCAAAATTGAGGCAATTAATACCCAAATGATTGGAGTGCCACTTCATTTTTCAAAATTCTTTTCATTATCAATCAATGCCAAATCAAAAATCGTTTAAGTAGATAGATAAAATCACCTGTTTAAATCTGTTTCCGAAACAGTTAAAACAAACCATTGAGTGATTTACTGAACTGCTGAACCGCGCTTTGCAGCAATTACTCTAGACATCAATTATTAATTATTATGCTTAGTTTTTTTTTCGCAAGCATCAATCTGTCCAACATAAAGATGGTAGCTGCGATACCAGGCAATATATTCTTTGTAGACAGAGCAAATGACCATAAAACTGCCATTTTATTTTGTCCATTCGCTTGATTAAAATTAATGACAAGATTAGCTTGTGCCTAAGTCATTTTAGCGCACATTCGCTTTGTCGGTGAGGTGTAAGGAGCAAATAATAGTAGACTCCCTAATGGTTCTTTGAATTCATTCTCGCCATAAAAATAAATTTTAATTTCCTGAAATTTTAAATGGCGATTAGAATTTATTGAACGAGTTTCAATACGGCTGTGGGTAATCTATTTAACACTTTTAATTGCTACATTGGAAACTCGTCTTTCACTATTTGTCTGTTATTAAAATTAAATACATTAAACATGCAATGTTTTATGTGGCTTTTATGTGTTAAAACTTTATAGAAGGTATTGACCAACTAAACATCCACGACTCTATATTGGCAGTAATTTAACTGCTTCCTCCCTCCACGTCCACATGATTATGTGCTCCTGGCACTCCTTTCCCTATCCATCTTCTATGTATAGCACTTTCGCCTAGGCCCGGCTTCCCGATTTATTACATATTTTCTTTAAATACTTTAAATTTTAAAGCTCTTTAAAAAATATACGTTATTCTTGAATATAATATCTGGACATTCCTCACGCCGAAATTACAATTATATGAAATTCCATCGATAGAAAAAAATCGCAAAGTATGCTCCGAAAATTATTTAAAACACGTTTTTTAGAGTTATTTTACAAGTAATGTTTGAAAAAATCACAGTATTTCTTTAAAATAAATGTTATTTTAGACAATCCCCACGGGATATTTTCTCTATTATAAACAAGTCGTGTTTTATAAAACATTTCAGAATTTTCGCTTAAATATTATCGTTTTTAATATTAGCGCGCTCTCTCTAACATTCGTATTTACGTATCTCTACATCTTCTTCTTTTTGAGCGTGTGTACCGCGCCTTAAGGAACTCTTAGCATTCTCTGAAATATTACGTTCAGTCTATTGCAGTGTGTTGATATAGTTTCAAGCATTCACCATTACTAGAAACTATATCCTAACCAGTCCCTCGTAAAAATACTTCCTCAAACTTCAAATCCACTGGCTCCATTACATTGTCATGATTTATTCTGAAAGTTATTTGGCATATCGGGAAGAGTATTATTTTTTTATGTGCCAATTTGATGTAACTGTCTGATTTTGTAAACTCGGTCGTTTCTTCAATAAACAGTTTTTAAAAATCCGTTACGCAAACACACTGTTTAATTCACAAGTCGTGAATTAAAATGTCCCAGAGAGAGGTCGTAAGTGATGTCATCATTCTAGTATCTTCTATGATGTGCGTACGAGTTCTCCTTCTGGAAATGGTGTACATTTGTTGCATATTGTCTATTAATAGCTGCGAGTCAACGTATAGCTTTACGACCGTAGGCCAATTGATAAAAAAAAATACAGGTACATAATCACTCATATTTTTTTATATGGATACCTAATACTAATGTTTTTATTTTAAAACTGTTTATTGAAGAAACCACCGGGTTTACAAAATCAGAAAGTTACAACAAGAGTCACAACTGCTCCTTTCTGGACCCAGTGAGACCATACCAACCCCAAATTGGGGTACGTTGTGAGGCTGAAGGTAGTGGGGAGGAGAAGTAGATGGGGAGGGAAAGGTGGGGAAGTACCTGGCTATTTAGATCTGGTCACCAAACACGGATAAAACCATTTCAAGCAACATTTCAATTCTGAATGGTGGTCTTACACCAGGGCGGTACTGAGAGTATCTTCCACTGTTCATATACAGGTTTCGCAGCCAGAGTTGACACGAACTTAGTAGGTACTCATGTTTATGTTTCAAATCGGTTATTCGACTTCAAAAAAGAATATTCCGGTAAAAGTGAAACAGTTCGATTTTTAATTATATAAAAAAGCACAGCACAATTTTTTTTTAATAACTCTCAATTCCTCAACTGGCTAAGTCATTCATCATAATTGCCAGTAATTTTTTTTTAAATCTGAAAAAAAATTATAAAATTAAACAAAATTGTAATTTGGTGGTTTGTTGTGAGCACACCCGCGATGGTTCCTGTGTACAATGTGAACTCTGGCGTTATTTCCCGTACCATTCATCTGATTGCGATGAAACTTTTTTGTGATTGTGAAACGCACCCGAGTTCTGGCGATATGAAATTTCTTTAAAAAATTACAATAGGTGGCGCGCGAGTTTGATAAATGTGTGTATTTCGTATACTTTAGGGTCAGGGAGGGGGAGGGGAATTCGGGAGGGGGGTTCGCGGGAGGGTGGACAAAGAAGAGAAAGTGGAAGGGAAATGCGGGGGTAAAATTGAAAATGGATAAAATAAAATTGAATGGAAGGGAACAGGAATGGGAACTGGGACGCACGGGAAAGGAGGGGCACGGAGAAACAATTTATTTGTGTACATATTTGGAATTTCAACGCATGTCAGGTATTCACTAGTTATTTCAACGCATGTCAGGTATTCACTAGTTATTTCAACGCATGTCAGGTATTCACTAGTTATTTCAACGCATGTCAGGTATTCACTAGTTATTTCAACGCATGTCAGGTATTCACTAGTTATTTCAACGCATGTCAGGTATTCACTAGTTATTTCAACGCATGTCAGGTATTCACTAGTTATTTCAACGCATGTCAGGTATTCACTAGTTATTTTACTAAAATTATGAAAATATATTACTTTTACAGTCCAACAATGTGGTTAGAATACTAAACCCCGCAGAAGCCTAAAGCAAATAAGTAACAATGAAATGTCCCAGATGTCAAAAAAATAATTCGAAACAATTAAGTATACAGAAAATCTTTAGTAGGTTTTCGAGGCAGCGAAAATTTGGGTAAATATCGGTTCGGACTGGCCACGCTTAATTAATAACGAATAATTTTTAGAAAAAAACTTTAGATTCGCCTTAATTACTATAAAAGGAAACTTTTTGGCTTTGGGGCGGCGGAAAATAATGCATTTTAATTTTCAATTGCATAAAACCAAAATTCGCTTCGCGACCGACACACCGAAAATCCGCGGCCGTACCTGTCACTGTGATGTTGGTATCCTTGATAAATTAACAAGAGCTAATACGACTGTAGCCGACTTCGTGGGATAAGGCGCGTAATTATGAAATTTGTCTAGCGGGCGGGGCTTTGTGTAACATGGTTTGTGATACAAAAGAAAGTGCCCCTTTATAACGCCTACTCGCGTCAAAGCAAGAAAAACATCCCAGTGTTCAAGTGGTTTAGCGGCTACGCTAGGTTTGTGTAACATGGTTTGTGATTCGCGGTATTTCATGTAGGTATCCCGCGAAGTCGGCTACAGTCGTATTAGCTCTTGTTAATTTATAAAGGATACCAACATCACAGTGACAGGTACGGCCGCGGATTTTCGCTGTGTCGGATCGCGAAGAGAATTTTGGTTTTATGCAATTGAAAATTAAAATGCATTATTTTCCGCCGCCCCAAAGCCAAAAAGTTTCCTTTTATAGTAATTAAGGCGAATCTAAAGTTTTTTTTTAAAAATTATTTGTAATAAGCGTGGCCAGTCCGAACCGATAATTACCAAAATTTGTAGACAGTAGGTTTTTAATAGATGTTGGATTTTGCGAAGATTTTATGATTTTATTGATCAACGAAACAATTTTCAGCTAGAAAAACATTCATCCTACTAATATTACAAAGGTGAAAGTTTGAATGGATTTATGTTTGTTACTCTTTCACACAAAAACTACTGAATAGATTTTTAAAATTCTTTCACTAATAGAAAGCTACATTATTTGCGAGATCTATAGGCTATATACATTGGTAAGCTCTGGCGTTATGAATAATCTCTGGCGTTATGAAATTATTTGTCATACGTTTTCTGTCGCTAACAAAATCGATTTATTGCAAACGACAATTGTCGCCTTGGAAACGATGTTTTTTTTTAAATTAGGTTACTATGGACATCCCTTTGATGTTAAAATTCAAATATCCATAAAATACTAATTCCTACTTTACTGAATGGATTTTAATGAAACTTTACAATAATATAAACATATAGGTTATAGCTCAGAGCTCTGGCATTACGAAATTTGCATGAAAAAATTGCAATAGGTGGCACGATTAGTGAGATATCTATAATTCCTTAATCGATTCAAATTATTAGGGAAGTAGGTACTTCAAATAAATTCGCTGATTTAAATATTTTCTAAAATAGAATTTTTATTTAAGAATCTTCGTTTTGCAAAATGTCATTCTCTAATTTTGACATTTTCTATGCCGTACTGGATATTTTGGTAGAATATAAAAAGAAGAATAATAATTCGTACTATCTCTAAAAATGAATCACAGAAATGTATGTATGCGCATAAACCCGAACGACTGAAACAAATTGAATAATTATTTTTTTTGTTCGTTTTTTTGTATAAAACTACCGTTGAGTTCTGGCATTATAAAATTTGTATAAGAAATTATAATAGGTGGCATGCGAGCATGAATGTATCGGGAATGAATGTGTGGAATGCGAGAGGTGAGTGGGGGGAGTGAGGAGGGGGGGAGGAGGTGTTGGGAGGGTGTTGGTGGAGGGGGGAAGGGGTGGGAGAGGAGGGTGGGGGAGGGGGAGGGGGTTAGGGGAGGGAGAGGGAAGGAAGGGGAAAGGGGAAAGATGGAGGAGGGTATGGGGAGGGGTAGGGGGTGGGGGAAGGAGGTTGATGGGGAGAGTGGTGTGGAGAAAGAGAATGTGGAGGGGTAGGGGGTGAGGGGAGTGTTGGGTGGAGGGAGAGGGGGAGAGAGTTGATGGCGGGAGTGGAGTGGAGAGAGGGAAGGTGGAGGAGGCGGAGTGGGGTTTAAGAGGGGGGAGGGAAGGAAGGGAAGGGAGAGGGGTGGGGGTGGGGTGGGTGGAGGAGGGGGAGGGAGAGGGGGGTTGATGCATGAGTGGTGTGGGGAGAGGCAAGGTGGAGGGGGGAAGAGTGGGGGAAGGGGTGGGTGGAGGGGGAGGGGGGGTTGATGGGGGGGGGAGTGGAGTGGGGGGAGGGCTGGGTGGAGGGGGAGGGGGATTGATGGGGGGAGTGGAGTGGGGATAGGGAAGGTGGAGGAGGCTGAGTGGTAATCCCCTGATTCCATGCGAGCGAAGCCGCGGGAAAAAGCTAGTGATAAATAATTGCTTATTGAAAAACAAGACATTTCCGATGATTTTGTGATTTAAAACTTCAACTAATTATTTTTCCATAATATGATATTGTTAATTCTAAAATTTGAAATATGAGGTTGACAAATATTTTCAATAGGTTTGACAAAATGTGGCAAAAGCGAAATTGGTTAACGCGTTCGTCCCGGTTAGACGAGAGGTCTGGGTTCGAGTCCCAGTTGCGATCATTGTCTTTTTCTGTTTTTCTGTGTCTCGTTCTCTTTCATATTTTCGTTTAGATTATTATTGTTATCTTCTTCTTTAATGGTGAATTACATTGATGTGAATAACCTTCAAAAGATATAAAAAGAGAATTTTTCTTGAAAAAAATTGGATAAAATTGGATAAACTTTTAAAAGAATTTGGTAGCGAGTATGTAGTGACGTTGAAAATTTTCCTGTTAGATTATTTGCATTTAATTTATATGCGCGGTTACTTTCTTTTTATCTACCAATTTATCGAATTAAGACGATGCTTACGTCGATTCTTTCCACTTTGGCTGTAATAATGTGGAATCACAGTAACAAAACTCACACATTTGCTGAGGTTGATTTAAAAACCTGTTGAGCTAAGCTTTAATCTGTCCGCAGATGTAACCGCTTCGGAATGATAGTACAGGTCAAAACCACCCACAAGCGGAAAGGTCGGAAGTCAAGCCCAGTGATCCAACTCGGAACTGCATTTGAACATGTCAACGTGTCTCCTGTGCTGGTTGGTGAACTGACCTCCGACGAGAACACGAGATGTGTTTGACGTGTAATTAAATGTTGTAATTTTGCTTTTCGTGCAGGTGTTTACATTTTGCTTGAGAATTGGTTTGTACCTACTTTGTCCATTTTTGTACTTTTTTAAGCTGTGAATACAGTCATTTTAATTATATATTTACCATCAATTTCAACGGGAACTTGCATTTTGAACATCACTTTTTATTCTATCTCCATAGTAATTACAAATAAATAAGGTTTGGAGTGCTCTTTGTCTATTGGCCAATAGAAATGTGTCATTTTGTGGAAAACTCAACGCTTGCCAATATTGGAACTGTTAAAACAATTGTATTTGCGTCTGGTAGGGGGTATTCTAGTCTATAAGCCCGAATTTCGGGCGTTGTTTGACGGTCGATAAAAAACCATTAATTATTGTGCATTTTTATAATTTATTTATTTTTATTTTAGAATTCACAAAAAAAATTTCAAACAAAAATATATATGTACATTTCACGAGGTTACATTCTGTTGAAGTAGAGGGCGAAAAAAAGAGCGGGTCCATCTTGTCGCGATTTCTACCCTTCTGGTCATCTGAAAAATAAAAAAGGTAGATTCTTTATTTGTACAAATGTCATTATGGTGGGAACCCAAAAAAAATTCTCGCAAAATGGCGGCTACTAAAAAAAATTTTTTTCAGTAATTTTATAATTTTTTGAATTTTTTTAAATTGTTAAAAATAAAATGTTGATATTTTGTTGATTTCTACCATAGAGGGATATATATAAAGAAAATTCGTGCCAATTTTCAATAAAATCGGTCAATTAGAACTTGAGATTTTGTGACAAACGTTTCGAAAAAATTAGTTTCTAGAAAAACGCGCTTAAAGTTTTGCTCTATTCAGATTCTTATTAGATTCCGTCTAAACTGATCGAACTAAAATGGCTAAAACTTTTAAAGTAATTCGAATCCTTTTAAGGAGATATTCTTGAATATCTAAACTATGAAAACATGAAGAAAAAAATCTAGACTAGATTAGCCCCTTAAATCTCCTTTAATAACAGAGTATTTAGTAAAATGATACACTATTAATTGATATTTGGTTTGTTGTGTAAAAAACTTTCATAATTGTATCTGTTTTTGATCACGAATTGTGAAATTGCATTTTTTTACATTTACTCCGCACAGGAGGCCCTGAGGAAAATAATTTTCCTCAGGACCTAAGTCATCTCTGAAGATGCTGTGTGGAGGATCTTTTTGAGGAGAGGAAGGAGAGGAGAAAAAAAGGTCACAAACACAGGCTGGCAAGTCGTTGCACAGCCGAGCTGTTGAACACAAGAACGAGTCGTAGAAACACCCGTTCTTATGTGACTAATAACCGTGTACAAATGTTGGGCGCGTGTTTGGCGTGTTTCCCGACTTGCACCGGTGCCGATGTGATCAATGACGCTAGTTCCTCGGAGCATCTTCCATTGTAATACCGGTAAAACAAGGACAGCATTCCCACCTGACGCCTGTGCTCTAAAGATTGCAATCCGTCTGTTAATATGGGAAAATCTAACAAACGGAAAGGCCGTTTCTGCACAGAGTCTAGGGTTTTTTTAAGTTATTTTTTAGCTCCAGACCAGAGGTGGCTGCCAATTTCAATCGTGGGGCGCTCTTGCGATTTGCAAATTGTGCGTTTTGATGAAATATAGAATTTATGTATCAGTTTATGCCATCTGTTGGTATCAGTTTTTATACGGCTTTAAAGAGTTTTTTTTAACTAAAAATTTAATTTTTTGTTATTCTTAAATGATGGGTCACGCGTCCTGACGTGTGCGGTGAAGGAGGTTCAATAAAAAAAGTAGTCTTGAATCTATTTTTTTTATTGAACGAAGCTACATTTATTTGAACGACTCTAGGCCATCTAATGTCCATTCATACGGGATTAGTAAGCAGTATACAAGTACTTACATTAACATTATACAAAAGATAAATAGAAGTAGCAGCCCGTGGAATAATTCTATTGAAATGGGTAACATAAAAAATAGATAACAGTCAAGTAATAAAATAATAAAAAAGAGATGAATCATGACTTATCGCTAGTTTGTAGGTGAATAAAATAAGGACAGATTTATCTTAAAACACAAAAATATATATTTATAAGATAAAAAGAAATGGTCGCCGAGGGCCTGGTAGGAGACGAACGTCGGAAGGACCTAATAGGGCACACGAAGAAGAAGAAGAAATAAATAGTATCTAATATTTAAAGGGGGCCACGCTACAAAACTTAAATAATCAGATTTATGAACTACATAATTCCAAGTGTTCTAATAACGGAGGTGTCATAACAACTCGCTGGACAAACTCGTCAGATCAGTGGAGGCTGGCCGCAAAAAAAATGAGACCAATTTATGGTCAACTTCGCTACAACCCATTTCTATTATCGCACAGTGGCCCAACCTTAGTGAACAAAATCAATTTTTAAAAATATGTTTAATAGAGCGACGAGCGTCGAATCTAAATAATGTATCTTATTTTATACTTAGATACTTGGGTGAAGTTGATTAAATTTTTAAAATAGCTACCGAAAATCTTTGAATAGGTTCTCAATTTCGCTGACCCGTGGGAGATCTAAGAGTTGAACAGACTTAAGTTGGCTTTCTTCCAAATCGTTATTATCACACTTGTGCGGTTATTTTTTGGGGGGGCGGGTATGGACACCACCGCCCCCGGAACTTTTTATTGAATAACCAACACGTCTGCCTTAGGTCATCCCAAGTGGTTCGCTACGTTTTGTTGACTTAGCAGGGGTGCCCGGATTCATCGGGTCAGGTATGTCAGCTGCGTAGGGCTAGGGTTCCTAGATCAAAAAATCAAAATCCCGGAGAAAATTCCAGACATTTGATAAAAATTCCGGACTTTCGAAATTTGGGGAATAAACAAAGATATGCTCTTATATATTTACGGTGCAGGCACAAAATGCCAATGTTGAAAGGGTATTTTGCTTAATGGGAACCCAATGGTCAAAAGAAAGGAACAGGCTTTCTGTAGAGACTGTCAAGTCGATTCTCTTAACACAGTATAATTTAAAAAATATTACTTGCGAAATTTTCTCCAAAACTATTATTAAAGATTCTGAAGTGTTGAACAATATTTCTGGGAGCATTAAATATCAGAAGTGATGTTTTTACTTTGATTTGTAATAAAAATAATTTGGTTTATTTAATTTCTTTATACCAATTTCCACTTAATTTTAGAAATATCGGAGTGTTTAGGATTCCCCCCGCATTCCGGACAAAGACCTATATTTCCGGACTTGTCCGGAAAATTCCGGACGTATGGCAACCGTACGTAGGGCCGGATCGGAAGAGATCGGTGACCATTCCAGCTGCTCTCTCTCGATCCATCGTTTTGCACCACAGTTGGCAGAATGAATTCTTACACCCTTCATTGCAGAACACACCGACTCCAATTTTCTACCCATCCCTCATAAACTCAAAACGTTTCCCTTCGCAGAACTTCATCCCCTTCCTTTCCTTAAAAAGACCCTCCACACAGCATCCTCTAAGATGGCAGAGGCCCTGAGATAAATTATTATCCTCAGGGCCTCCGGTGTGGATCTAATATTAAAAAAATACAAATATGTGAATATGAATCGATTATTATTATTGAATCGGTTTGCGACCAATGTCAAGATTATAGGAAACGAACTTTGTGAGGGCGGCTATTGCATCTGAAGTACTTCAACCTTTGCGAAAGCCGTATTGATTGTCCGATAATATTTTGTTATCTTCGAGAAACTTACAGATAAAATGATAAGATGCATTAAATACGTATCTAAATGCCACTGACATCATAGTTACCGCCCTGAAGGTCATCGATTGATGGCGATTGTTAGCAGATGACCACATTTGAAGTTTTATTCCGTGTTTCTACTTACTAATTCAAATTTTTCCGAAAATAAATGAACTACGGGTTTCGGTGGGCTAAAACATGCACGGCCCACTGTGCGGCATTTCAATTATCGGCAACATCCAATTGCGTTATTTTATTCATAAATTTGATTGAATTAATCTTTAGAACTCGTTTTATGCTTCTGTAAGATTGAAAATTTTGATATTTTTAATTGCCGGGTCCTAAGGTGGCCACACGCGGTTTGTGCATAAAAACATATTAATTATTTGAGGGTTTATGGTATTATTGAAGTGCAGCACGCTCGGGCGATACGCCAATTTAACGGTTGAAAACACAACCTAATTAAAACTTAACGAGGCATACTTAACTATCTGATTCCTCTTTTCTAAGACTCTCAATCTACAGAAATTAAAATCTGCCCAAAATTACATTTTGTAGTAAACACAATGGTGGTAATCTTCTATACCACCATTGTGATTTGAAACTCGATGATAAGAAAAATAGCAACACTAAAAAGACTACTGATTTTTGTATATTTATCTCCTCACAGGAAGCCCTTAGGAAAAAATATTACTTTGGGTAAGTCATCTTTGGGTATGTTATTGTGTGGAGGATCTTTTTAGGGAAAGTAATGAGAGATAGGTATGGGGTGTGGGTAGGAATCTGGGGTCAATGTATTCAGGAGTGACAAACGTATGAATCCATCCCTCCCACTGCGGTGTAAGGCGATGGGTCGAGAAAGTACAACTGGAGATATCAGAGGTCAAAAGCCCGTCAACCAGTCTCTCCCGATTCGGCCCCCCGTGCAGAAGGTACGGGAAAAAGCGTCTGCCACCAAGACCTAGACCAACCTCACCCCATGAATCCGGGCATCCCTGCTAAGACACCAAACGAAGATAACCATGGCAGGGGTGTTAATTATCCAATAAATGGTTCCCGGGTGGCAGTACCTATACCCGTCTGCTAATTTGTTTAAAATAATAATAAAAGTACATATTTTTGTTCCTTTATGATAATCACTGGATAGACAAAGCCTTCCGACTATATATAAAGTGCGTAGATACGCATTTGCGTAATGGAGGCTGTCCGCATAAGACTCCCATTTGCTCCCTGCAAACCGGAGCCATTGAGACTATTGTATTCCCAACTGGGGGTAAGTTGTTAGGCTGAAGGGTTTGGGTGCCGCGAAGGATCTAGCTAATCTAATTTGATCTCCAAACATGGCTAAAGCATTTCAAGCAATTTTTGATTCTGAAGTCTTTCACCAGGATGATACTTGGAGTATCTACAACTCTGGGAATTGCCGCAAACACAATACATGTCATTTTTAATTAATTAATTGTGAAACAACTAAAATTTACTTACGCACGACGGGATTTGATCCCTCAACTTTTTTATTCATAATCGAGAAGCTTGTGCCTCGACCACGAAGGCCGTTAGAAGCAATTAACTCCCGTCTTCAGACGAGTTCTATAAATCAGATCAATAAATAAATTAGAAGTGATGCAATAAAGCCATCCGAGTTATTTTAATATTCCAACAATATTGATTAATCACATGTGAATGAATTAATTTGATTTAATGTGAAATAACACAATCTAATCCAATGAATTTACTTGCGCATGCAGGAATTCGAACTCGCGGCCTACGGAGGTTCTTACCCATGGAGTCATTACGTCCTCGTCCACGGAGACCGTCAAAATTCCATGTATATGCCTAAGAACCTACATTTACTTAATGTAATGATGAGTGAGGGATGTAGATAGAAGGAGAGAAATTAGAAATAGAAACGCCTGACTTATTTATACTACAAATTCCGAAAGATTTCGTATTGCTGATCCTGCGAAATGTTCCGGTTGTTTTTTGATGAATTACCCGGGATAACTGGGGATAACCCGAAAAACCGTCGACATCAGTTTCTTCATGTTAATCTGTCTCCGTTCATTATAAGCAACCAATAATGTTATGAATACAGTGCTAAATTTCAAACAATGTTTGTTGACTTATAGACAAACTTATCTAGGGAGCGAACAGGTTTGACTAACGATATTTTAGAAGACGTCAACTACTAACCGTCAAATGTTGTGGGCAGTCATCATTCTTGATTTTGCAGCCCTTCTTCTTCTTGGCTGATTTCTGAATTCCTCTCCTCATTCTCATTAGTAGATTCCAAATTACACTCGCGGATTACTAATATCTGACAGTTCCTTTCGATTCGGGGTCTCAAAATAGCCAGCCGCAATACACATTTATTTACGAGAAAATCTCCGCTTATCTTCAGCCTCACAACATACCCCAATTTGGGATGCTCTCAAAAGTCTCACTGGCTCCAGACGGTTGGGAACAGTTGTCCCACAAAGATGGAAAAAAAGGCATAAAAATATCCAAATTGCGTAATAGTATAAAAATAGAAAATACGTATAAGGCGAATTTATTCAGTGAGTTTCTGAACCTAGAATAAGTACCTACATTGAAGTACTCAGTGAACAATCAATTTTTTCGTAAAAATATTCTGATTTTGTCAATTTCATATCAAAGATATAGTTCAATCAAAACTGGAAGACGCAGGTGGGCTGGACATATCCAGAGAATGAGCGAAGGAGATATTCCAAAGCGAATTATGGATGGTGCACCTGGGGGTCGGAGACAAGTTGGAAGACCAAAGCTTCGATGGCTGGATGGAGTGGTGAAGGATGCAAGCACCATCGGCATCCGAAACTGGCGCAACGCAGCACAACACCGACAGTCATGGAGGCAGGCTCTGCTGGAGGCCAAGACCCGACCTGGGTTGTAGAGCCACAGATGATGATGATGATGAGATATAGTTCAATATAGGTTAAC
This sequence comes from Limnephilus rhombicus, assembly GCA_929108145.2. Taxonomy (NCBI): domain Eukaryota; kingdom Metazoa; phylum Arthropoda; class Insecta; order Trichoptera; family Limnephilidae; genus Limnephilus; species Limnephilus rhombicus. The sequence continues at coordinate 46,379,885 of OV815283.1, forward strand.
TATTAATAATTCACTAACTAATTTGATCTTAACCACCATCATAATCCGCATCATTTCTACTCAAACTCATTGCAGGTTTTGATTTGACGTCAAAACATCTGACGCTACAATTTATCAAAAAAAAAATCTATTACATGTGTGCACTAGAAAAGATGAACACATTTTCATTGGAAGTTTAGTAAAAAAATATTTTAGAGAATTTAATACAGTTGATCAAAGTTTTGCATTCTTATTAACTCGTTTGATGGGTAATTATCGAAGATTGCAACTTAACAAAGGTAGAATCTTCTTAATTATAAATAATGTGGCACATTTGCCACATAAGGTAAGGAGTAAAATCCTTTTAACAACTCGCTAATTTACTTAATTATATTTAATTACCCTGAGATGGCCAGTAATAAATTTAACATCAACGCAGGAGACCGTTTTACGTCCTCTTCCGATTCGATTATTCATTCTTAATTTAAAAACTGAAAAATCAAATTAATTTGTTGCCAGTTGTAAAAATAATAATTGCTGCTTTGACGGAACGTGAAACTAATTTAATAGGTTTTAGGTTTCCAACGCAGTTTTTAATCTTTGTTTTTATTTTATCTATGTATTTAATTGAAAATATTAATGTGAAAACCTGAAGTATCAGATTAAACGGGTTGGTTAATTGAAAAGTTGGTATTTTATTATACATAACTACCAATACATGTATTTTAATAAGCGAGATCTATTACATAACGCCGAAAACTTTGTTTATGGAAAACATAATTTTTTTGCAATGTAGTAAATGGTTTATATAAATCGAGGCGCTCTTATAAGGATTAATGAAGAATTTATAGCCCATGAAAATGCAAATAATTAAAAAAATAACTAAAGATATGGTCAGCCAATACTGTTAAAAATGCAAATCTTTTTTTTAATCACACCATTTAAAATAATTACCGACTTAATGTTATATAATTTTTAATTTTGCCTAGAGAGCAAGAGAGAAGTTTCGTTGAGTTATACGCAATGGTGGACCTTTCTTTACGGTATTGTTATTAGAAAATCTTTATATATAAAAATGACTCCCTGTTTCCCTTGGTGACGCTATAACTTCAAAACGACTTTCCAAAGATATTCAAATACAGAAGAGATATGCTACGGTGTCCGCGCAACTGTCGCCGGACTACGCGCTAATTAGCGTAGTTTTCATACAAAAAGAATTTGTTCATTTCGTTGGTTTTTTGAAAATGTGCAATAATATTGGTTAACAATATATTTTGAATAAGGAAAGAATTCGTTCATTTATTTTAACGTTCGTTTGGTTTATTCGTTAATTATTTGTTCTTTTAGTTTATTTGTTAATTAGTAAACAATATCGGCGACACCCGGAAGCGCAGACCCACATAGTAAAAACAGCAGATAGCACATCTACTTATATTTCAATATCTTTGCGACTTTCCCTATTTCATTCATCTTTTTTTTAAGTTTTCTTATACTTTGTAGAAGGTTCTTACTGAAAGAAAAATTAAGAAAATCGCGCAGAAAATTCGGTAATTTCAGAAAACCTAACGACTATTTTAACTTCACACGTTTGACAGTTCACGCGTTTGATGAAAGTGTGGCATTTTTAAATTACAGACATTTTAAATAGGTACCTAATTTGAATGATTGTTCTTATAATATACAAAAATGAATATTTGTAATATACGAAAAATAAAAATTTGAATAAAAAAATTGTAATAGGTGGTAAGCGAGCTTTTTGAAAATTGAATGTACTGGGACTGTATTCAATAAACCGAATCCAATTTAATATCTTCTTGCGAGTACTCGACATGCGTTACACTTCCACTCAAAAAAATGTTTTATGCATAATGTTTTTTGTTTTTCCGTCTGGTACGTACACGATTAAATCTAAAGGTTTTCCGATACGTGAGCAGGTCACACACAGCTGTCCGCGTATTATTACCCCTAGTTATCCCCTACCGCTACTCTGACTCCCTCCCCTGCCCACCTCCCTACCTCCCACTTTCCCTGCCTCATCACTCACTACTCTTTTATTTTAAGAAACTTCAAAAGCTTGTTGATAATGACAAAAGATTTAGAGCTTAAAAATAATGTGCCTCAATAAAAAATAACGGAGTGTGCAATTCAAATTCGATAGAATTGAAACCTTCAGAAAACTAAAGCAGACAAGAGTGGGGAGGCTATGAAGCACCGAAAAAAGAGGAGAGCGATTATACTTTCTCACTCTCTCGCAGGCCGGTCCAGGCAAGTTCTGTAGACGTACGTGTGTGTCTCTTTTAGTGTCGTTATTTTTCGTTCCATCGAGTTTCAAATCACAACGGTGCTAAACAAGTTTTCACTTGAAAAATTTAAAATCTAGGACCATGAATAAAGAAAAATAAAGTCCCTAGTTTGAATTAAACCCATGAGAACTCCTAGAACAATCTCTACATATTATAAATTAAAGTCGTCCGACGCGTCTGTCTATTTGTCTGTTCGCGTTAAACTCAAGAACGACTGAACGGATTTTCATGCGATTTTCACCAATAGGAGTGATATATGAGGAAGGTTTAGGTATATAATTTGAAGGTTTTGTGTAAATTTGTTGAAATATATAAAGGAGAATGTCTGTAAGTGGTGAACGAGCAGGCTGGCAAGCGGGCTGTTCGTTTTGGTTAGTATGCCAATCAACAGATGGCGGTGGTTATAAAGGTTGGGTAACCATCTAGTAGATGGCGTTGTGTTTCGTCAGCTAGAGCAACGCATGGCCGGGTCAGCTAGTAAACCTATATATTTACATGGTTGTTGAAACTGTTAAAAAATTACATTCTTGAAATGTGGTAGTTTTATATGGCTCCTTTTCTCGAATGAACCGCCTAATCAAGTTAAAAACACGTTCAATAATGTCTATCATATTAGGGAACGTACCCATACTACGTGACACGTTTAGGGGGGGGGGTCTTCAAAATGTCACGCTCCATACAAATGAGCGGCGGGTTGCTTAGGTTTTTGGTCACCGGGGGGGGGGGTTAAAAATTGCAAAAAGTTGGTCACGTAGTATGGGTACGTTCCCATTATAAGCTTTGTCAAAACTTATAACCGATGCGACGTTCCAATGGAGAAACTGATTTTAATTGAAAATGTATCTAATATACAAACACATTAATGAGAAACGCAGATCATGAATATTCAACAAATAATGTAACACTAATTTGTCCTAGGAATTTATAACAATTTCGTTGAATATTTAGTAGGCGGGTGAACACCACAAATAATCGATCTAAAGACTACCGACTGAACACTGATCTAATATTATTAAAAATGTATAACATACGTTTACATACATTGTGTAAGTTCCCATCACAGTGTAATGAATTAAATTAATCAATATTGTGAATGTAAAAGATTAAAAAATAACGCCCTTATAACGGCAATTATAAATATTGAATAAATTGTTTGTTTATAAAAGCGTGCGTCGATATTAATGGTGAATAGAAATAAGTACAGAGATTGATGTGATTCAATTTACATTTTAATATTCAATGACCAATAATTGCAGAGGAAAGGAGATTAATAAATTATATAATAAAGTTAAATTTACTTACGAAATAAAATTATTTGGTTTATTCTGGCTTTCGACCGATTGGAACATAATAATAATGTTAAATTATCAGGCGTTGGAAGAAATATTGTCCTAACAATAAACAGAACATAGACCGAAAATAATAATCACAAATAAGTGTATCGATTCAGTTAGAATCCACGGGTCCACGGGAGACTCACCGGGGGTCTACGTTGGCGTGATAAAAAAATAGGGGTCCACAAGTTATAAGTGGGGGTCCACGAAAATTTATCTGGTTACTATAGTAAAGAACAAAAATGTTGGCTTGGCTTTACCTATCAATGTAATCAGATAATACACTACTCAAAAAATTTAAGGGAACAAAAAAGTTGCAGTGCGTTGAATACCCGTTTATTTTTTATTTGCACAATTGTGCGACGAAAATGATGAAGACTTCCTACAATTGCTTTTACATACTAAAGTATTCGTTGGCGAAAGGTGCATGTTTAGCAAGATTTTACTCATTTTTTTAATCAGTTTTAGAGTTTCTGGAAAGTAAAGATCCTGACTTAAAAGATAACCTGATCAATTTGTATGTAAGCAGACATCGCGTGTTTGACAGATTTAACCAAAAAAATTACTGACATTAACTTGCAGTTACAAGACGACAGACAATTTAATAAAAACAAAGAGTGTGTAACAGACGTCTTGATGCATTAGATCTTATTTACGTGAAACTTTTGCAGCTGGTCGCCACACCTGTTCCTTCAAAATATTATTGCCTACAAGAGAACAGTAAACAACTAATTGACAAGTCGATTCTTGCGAAATGTTACATGAAAAACTGCACGTGTTATTCAAAAACCAAAACACCTCGCATTATCACAAACAACAGGTGCGAAATGCGGTCAACCCATGAAAGAAAACACTTCGTGTCCAAACTAGTTTGTTTACGTGAAAAATCACAGCTGGCTGCCGCACGTGTCCCTTTAAAATATTATCACCTACTACCTATTCAGAGAAGAGTAAACAATATATTTATCAAATCGATTCTTGCGAAATGTTACACAAAAGGCTGCACGTATTATTCAGAACTAAAGCACTTAGCAACCAAAACGCCTTGCATTATATTGATGATAAATAAAATAGATAATAAACAAACACCTGGTCCCCTAGCATGGTCGATCGATATAAGTTTTATCGAAAATGTCGGTAACTTAAAATCGCTCCCGAGCACGACTGCAGGCCGCTAACGAAGAAATAACAGTTCACATAAAATAAATTAGAAACCCTTAGTCGTTGTGAACTGTTGTCTGTTCGTTAGCGGCCTGCAGTCGTGCTCGGGATCGATGTCAAGTTACCGATATTTTCGATAAAACCTTTATCGACCGACCATGCTAGGACCCCTGGGGTAATTAAGATAAACAACAGATGCAGAAATGCAAAACATGTTTACGTTTTTCTTCAAAACAGGTGTACGCAAAATTTAGTATAAAAACCATCTGAAAATAAATATTTATATTCATTACCCAAGAAGTCTCTGAGTTATTATTATCTCCCGAAACCAAAGTGACGATCGGAGTCCAGCGCCCTGTTGTTTATAGTATTTGTATGTAACAAATAAGTGGTCTCATACAAATTAGTCCTTCGAGCCGGATCCCACATCATCAAATCTTTCTCAGTGGAGATGCCATCACTACGCAGCGGCCGTAAAATCCTGGCCTCAACCGAAACATCACGGCCCTGCCCTGCAAACACAGATGTATCTATAACTCAACAACAACAACAATAACAACAGTGACACAGCAAGCACATTAAATATTCGTTCCACACAAATTAACAAAAAACAGTGAATTTTATGCTCTAAGCAGTGAAAACTATACTAAAACGGGGCTTAAATTGGCCACTAATCTAACTTGACTTACATCTTAATAATATATGTGTTTATAGTGTTTCAAAAGTTAAAACAAAATAAAATTAAAAGTGAATCTGTGTAAATATCTGTTAAATTAAAACTACTACCCACATTGTCAACCTTACTGTCTCGAGTTTGCCTATATAGGTACCTACTTGGAGTTAACAAACTTTTCAGGGGAGCAAAACCATAAATCCCAAATTTAAAAAAATATATATATATATATAATAAATAACCTAAATGTCTAAATCTCGCAGAAAGACTTGCAGTGTGAAGAAAACACTATCATCGCCTCTATTGACCGCATCTGGCACTATGGAATCACCGTCGGCAACGCACCAGTCAATGATAAACATTGACACCGACTCCCTTATCAACTTCTTTGAGTCGAAGCTTGAAACAATGCGTACTGAGAGTAAGAATGCCATTGATGCTATTCATCAAAAATTGGACACTTTATCAAATGAGTGGAAGGACCAGTACACCAAAATCATGGGGTGTGTGACTGTTCTTCAGGAAGAAAATGCCAGCCTCCGACAAGAAATCCAATCTCTCAGAGATGCTCAAGATGACATGGAGCAGCGTAGCAGAGTGTATAATTTAGATGTCCACGGCATTCCCGAGGTGAAAGGTGAAAATCTGTTCACCCTAATGGAGAGAATGGGATCAACTATCAACGTGCCACTTCCTAGTAGCGCTGTGGTGTCGGTGCACCGCGTCGCTCGCGGCCACTCGTCTCCCTCCAACCGTCCACGCAACATAGTTGTCCATCTCACGACAAAGCGTCTCCGTGATGATGTCATCGCTGCGGTAAGGACTCGCCGCGGCCTCACAACGGACCAACTAGGACTTGGAGCTCCCACCACTAATTTCTACGTAAATGAGCACCTGACACTAAAAAATAAAATACTCTTTGCCAAAACACGTGCCACCGGAAAAGAAAACGGCTATAAATACATATGGGTGAGGAATGGCAGTATCCTGGCGAAGAGGAATGATCTCTCTCGAGTCGTCACCATTTGTTGCGAGGGAGACCTTAAAAAAATCAGCACTCATGGTCAACAAAATATGTGACTACTAGAACAAACTCGTTACTGCTGCTATCGATGCCAGCTTTCTATCACTATCCTGTACTCTTGGTCATTCATTTTTTTCTTGCGAAATTACTCAATATATTTGTTTATAGCGCAATACCTCCATAATCATATAGCACTATCATATTTCCTGCATATTCATTCATATTTTACACTAAGTAATCAATGTTTTATATATAATTTTGATGCATCATACGTCCTAATTAATTTATCACTCCCGCAAATGTGGAATAAGTCGAATAACACTCTTACTCTAAAAAAATGACCTCATTATCTATATCTGTTTATTACCAGAACTGTGGTGGTATTAAGACCAAAACTCAGGAGCTTCTTATTAATATTTCATCGAATAACTATGATGTTATAGTTCTAGTTGAAACGTGGCTTGTAGCAAGTGTAAACACGGCCGAATTCATAGATTCGCGTTACACGGTATTCCGACGAGATAGGAACCGTATAATTACCGGTAAGATGGACGGAGGTGGTGTGTTAGTGGCAGTGCGCAAGGAACTCGCAGCTTCCCGTCTCGACGATTGGGAAAAAAATCAAATTGAACAAATCTTTATATCAATTCCGTTAAGGTCTCTAAATCTCACCATATGTGCTGTATATATACCTCCTGTCTCGCCAGTAATGCTTTATGATATTTTCTCCAAAAACCTGGAATCCGTTTTTTCATCAGAACCAAATAATACGTTTTGTGTTCTTGGAGATCTGAATCTACCTACTCTTACATGGACATTTTCCGAAGGCTGCAATCATGGTATTGCCTCCTCAAACACGGCTGCATCGCAAACTTTTCTTCAAACAATGGCATTGATGAGCTTATTTCAATATAATTGTATAACTAACCACAACGATAAATTCTTAGACCTTATATTTTACAGTCGCGAAACAAAAGTTAGACAAAGCGACGACCCTCTCCTTTCAGAGGACAGACACCATCCAGCCCTGGAATTTGAAATATCATCCGCGATTCAACCAAAAATTAAAAACAACAAAGAGCGTAGGCACAATTTCAGGAAAGCTGATTATACTCAAATTAATAATGACATTAATTGTATTGATTGGAAGTCTGAAATCGCGAATTTATCAGCAGAAGAAGCAGTAGACCGATTCTATGTAATAATAAACAATATAATTGATGAGTTTATTCCAGTATTGGCCAGACGAAATGACAAATTCCCCATATGGTTTACTCCCGAACTTATTAGCTTATCACGGAAAAAAGATAAAGTTTGGCTCAAATGGAAGACATATAAAGGTCTTTCTGACTATCGTAAATTTTCCTTCTTACGTGCTACATACAAAAAATTGGCTAGTGAATCTCGAAAGTTATTTTTTGAAAACATCGAAAGTTCATTGCAAAATAATATTAAATGCTTTTGGTCATATATATCCTCATTAAAATCATCTGATGGATATCCTGCTACTATGTCCTTCGAAGGGCGCAAATCTAATGATGCCCAAGACATCTGTAATATGTTCTCTGAGTTCTTCAAGTCAACATTTGAACCCTCCTCTATCAATGATTCAATTAACATTGACCAACTTGAGGCCATTCGGGACTCTGGACTTACGCACATTCACACCATTGAACTAACGGAACAAGAAGTGCAATCAAGTTTGAAGGCGTTAGATATAAACAAAGGTGCGGGTCACGATGGAATACCGGCATTTTTCCTCAGAACTGCTGCGTCGTCATTGTATGTTCCACTTACAATAATATTTAATAAATGCCTGAGTGACGGGGTTTTCCCTGATAGGTGGAAGTTGGCTTATATTATACCAGTCCATAAGGGTGACTCACGTCAAAAAGTCGAAAACTATAGGCCAATATCCATTCTCTCGGCGATCCCTAAACTCTTGGAAAGACTTGTCCATGATAATATATATCCCCAGCTTGCCGCCAAAATTACAGAACAACAACACGGGTTTTTAAAAGGCAAATCTACCATGAGTAATTTGCTAATTTACTCAAATTTCTTATTCACTAGCATGGATCGAGGCCACCAGGTAGATGCAATATACTGCGATTTCAAAAAAGCTTTCGACAAGGTTGACCACCTTATTCTTATTAAAAAAATAATGTTCAACGGAATTAGGGGAAACTTATTACGTTGGTTTGTCTCATATTTGACAAAAAGACAGCAAGCTGTATCATTACGAGGACATACTTCTACGTGGGAACCAGTTACCTCTGGCGTACCACAGGGGTCAATCCTGGGTCCACTGTTATTTATACTTTTTATTAACACTGTTACTAAATGTTTCATGCATTGTTTATTTCTTTTGTACGCCGATGATATAAAAATATTTGCCATTGTTAGGAATTTAAACGATTGTCTGCTCATCCAAAGCGACTAAGTAAGGTTCGAAGCATTTTGCAATGAAAACAAAATTTACCTAAGTTACAACAAATGTAAACAAATAAGCTTCACTAAAAATCACAACGCTATTAAACACAATTATTGTATTGGTAACTATTTACTCGAGCGCGTTTACTGTATAAAAGACCTAGGCGTACTTTTTGATTCTAAACTCCATTTCGATGCGCACATTGAGAACATTGTGAATAAAGCTTACCGCATGCTAGGATTTGTCATCAGAAACAGCCGCGAATTTCGAAAACCTGAAACTTATCTTCTACTTTACTACACGCTGGTCCGTTCTCAACTTGAATACTGCACCTCCATATGGACACCACTTTACGGTGTCTATAAAGTCAACATTGAAAGTATTCAAAAGAAATTTCTGCAATACCTCAATTACAGAATGAGCGCACCTAAACGGGGTACATAAATATGCTCTCGAATTATAACGTCACCACTCTAACTAACCGGCGAACATACCTTGACCTCATGACGCTTTATAAAATCTGCAATAACTTTATCGACTGTCCTGACCTACTGAAACTAATAAACTTCAAGATACCACCCAGAGTAACAAGGCTTAACGACTTATTCCACATTAGCCGGACGCGTACTAATGCTGGTGTCAGGGATCCAATCAGAAGAATGTGCGAATCGTTTAATCAAAATCAAAACATCAAGGATTCCGACTTATTTTTTGATACACGCAGTACTTTTAGTAGAAAATTGAAGGCCGTTTTCCTACTAAGTACAATACCTTAGACATTGCTTGGTTTATAATTTTAACTACCTTTCTTTTTTTAAATTTCTGTATGACATTATTTTTTATCTATATATATATATATTTGGTCTTACCATCAAAATTTTTCCAAAAACAATTTGTAAACTTTTATAAGGATATTGCGCTTTTTTTTTTCATCTCTCTGTAAAATAATATTTACTTATGTATATATACATACGTCTTTTCCGTATTTAACGGTAAAAATATTTGTATATGTTTTTATCTGCTGTCAATGTTAATTCGTGAGAAATAGTTTGGATGCAGGCGAATTCTCTATTAATTGTTTTGTATATTCTTGTCAATTGACGTCTGTATCTGTATTTTCTCCTTAATAAAAAAAAAAAATAAAAAAATAAAAAAACAGACCGTCGATCCGGTTCCACAGAAGGCTGATAAAGATGACAACATGCAGCAACACACTGGACAGCTCACAGACATGCAGCAACGAACCCAGCCGCAACGAGATATGCAGCTACCAAACATGCAGCAACGAACCCAGCAGCAACGAGATATGCAGCTACCACATATACCGCAACGAGATATGCAACAACACACTGAGCAGCTCATAGACATGCAGCAACGAACCCAGCCACAACAAGATATGCAGCTACCAGACATGCAGCAACGAACCCAGCAGCAACGAGATATGCAGCTACCACATATACCGCAACGAGATATGCAACAACACACTGAGCAGCTCACAGACATGCAGCAACGAACCCAGCCACATTGGAGGGGACCCACCACTTTCCCAACGGCGTTATAAGGAAACATATGGTTTCCTCCTTCACCGCACACGTCAAGACTCTACTTTTTTTTTGAACGAAGCTACATTTATTTGAACGACTCTAGACCCTCCAATGTCCATGCATACGGGGTTAGTAAGCAGTATGCAAGTACTTACATTAACATTATACAAAAGATAAATAGAAGTAGCAGCCCGTGGAATAATTCTTCTGAAATAGGTAACATCAAAAAGAGATAATAGTGTTAGTAAAAGAAAAAGAAAAATAAAAATAACGGCTATGACCAGTCGAAGAAACCTTCTGTGAATAAAATAAGTAATGAGGAAAAATCAGTTATATGATTATGTTATAATGTAAGTAATTACTATAGTAGCGGAAATAAAATAAAATATATTAAAAAAAAAAAAAAGCCAGAGAAAGTATTCCATAGACCACCGGGCAGTCCCAATGAGAATGCGTATAGCTATCGGCCCAACCGCAGACGATGCTCGAAGTCCGCGTCCTTTAGCCGGTTCCCCGATTTTGCCTCGAAGAAATGTACTTGGGAGGGAAGGGGAAGTTTTTGAAGACCTTGAGGAAAGATGAGCGTCGGGTTACCGGAGGGGGGACGGAAGGACATCGAGACCGCACGGTTACGCCTCAGGCCAACGCATGTCGATGGGGGAGGCGCGGGCGGATCGCGGGAAGACCGCTCTGTTGTATGTTCGCCTGGCAATGTGCATGGACAGGGTCTATCCCACCCCCTTTCTATGGGGGAATGACGATACATAACATGCACAGTTCAGTTGCGCCACCAAAGAATGGAAACCAAAACTAATCAAGAAAAATAGAAAATAATAAGAGCATTTATACATGTAAAACATAATTTCAGAATCAGTACAGAGTGATAATGTATCAAGCGATACTGTCATCACTACCATCGCTCACCAAGATGACCTATCGAGGTAAAAACATAAATCATTGTTAGCAGAGACCAGAGAAGAAAAAAAAAATAGTCAAACATAATCAGCAATTTATAGGTCACATAAGTTATATTAAAGATAGTTCAAATCATATTCACTAAATAAAGAGTAATAGAGGAGGACCGAAGAAGACGGGAGCAATACGTGTAGCACCTGAAACAAAGATGAATTTAGTCTAGGTCGGCGACTCTAAGTACAGGCCATCTCTCTACCCAGGACTTGACAAACTTTTTCAAGCATTCGAAATTCTCTTTGTTCGACACAAGGTCAGCATTCCACGCTGGTCTTGTTATTCCGCGCAAACCATCCAACATTTCCTCTCGTGCTTCCTTCATCAACTCGCAGTGCCACAGAATGTGCTTGGCGTCTTGGTTAGTATCACCACATGCGCAGTTTGGGTGAGGAGAGAGGGTCAAGCTATGAAGCCGACCCCTGAACTCCCCATGCCCAGAAAGCATCTGCGTCAAGTAGTGATCTAGTTTAATGTATGCCCCTTCCATTCTGAATTTAACTGAAGGAAAGAAGGAGAAAGTCCATCTGCCCTTCGTCGACCTATCCCATCGCTCTTGCCATACACTCAGCGTCCTCTCACGCATCGCTTTGAGCAAGCCAGGGAGGGCCACTACTCCTCCCGGTGTCAGCTCGACTCCCAGGTGGACAGCAGCCCTGCCTCTAATAAGTTCCTTTTTGGTCAATATTTCCCTAATTTCAAGGTCAATCGGCAGGACGCCGGCCAGAACCGGTAATGCATCTGAGGCCACAGTCTTATAAGCGCCCAAGAGCGCCAACAGAGGAGTCCGCTGACCCCGTTTAAGAGCCGAGTTTATCAAGACGTTATCCAAGCGATGCTCCCACACAGAGGCAGCATATGAGACTTGCGACACATATACCCCTCTGTACAGCAGGCGAATCGCCGGAGAACGCAATCCCCACTCGGCAGTTGAGAGTCTTCTCAGTTTCTGAAACAGGGCCTGGGCCCTGTCGGAGGCGTTCTTGACGTGGGCTAGGAACGAGGAAGATTTGTCCAAAATTACGCCTAAATACCTGGTGTTTTCTGCAAATCGGATGGGTGTGCCTCCCATTCTGATGAAGGGGTTCCTGCCTCGGCTGAGCATGCCCTTCATAAGGAGGCCCACGGTCTTGTGGGGAACGAAGTTCAGTCTATTTCTCTGTCCCCATTCAAGGATCACTTGTAAACCTTCTTCAGCCTTAGATTCCACTTCCCTTCTACTGTTCCCAGAGACCAAAAACAATTTGTCATCTACGTAGTCGACCGATATACAACCTTCAGGCAAGGGCAACCTGGAGGAGTCGTCAAACAAGATTTTCCACAGGTCGGGTCCGAGGACCGACCCCTGCGGACATCCCATGTCGACTGTTCGAGTGATTAAAACGTCCCCGTGCCCTATGATAACTGTCCTACCACTTAGGTAGTCACTAATAATCTCAAACAGTTTACGCGGGCAATTCCTGCTTTTCAGCTTGGTAAGTATCATCGGCCACCACGCGTGATCAAAGGCACCCGAGATATCCAAGAAGATGCCTATGACGTACCTCTTTTGGCATACCCTCACCCATTCAAGCGCATATTTAATGGCGTGCTCCGTGGATTTGCCGGGGACAAAGCCGAATTGAAGATCGCTAGGCGGCGTTAGGGTGAGGTGTAGACGGTGCTTGATGATGTTTTCCAATATTTTACCTAGAATTGGCAATAATGTTATAGGTCTATAAGCTCCTATGTCCGTCTTCGGCTTACCGTTGCCCTTTGGTATAATCCGGAGCACGCCCTTCTTCCATTCCGTAGGGAATTTTCCCCTACGCAAGCACGTCTCCAACACCTGGTAGAACTCCTCTTTGGCGTGGATCCAGACATTCTTCGCAATTATTCCATTCAATCTATCAAATCCCGGTGCCTTTTTTGGACCCAAACCCTTAATTATTATCTCCACTTCGATTCGACTTAACGGTGGCACGCCGTTCCCCTGGGCGGGCTCACTAGGTGGTAGCCGTGACAGATTTCTAATCTGTTTATGGTGAACACTTTCCCCTATTACTGAGTCTAACGGAACTAACTTGCCCAGAAGTGTCTCAAGAGTGGAGGTAACATCGACACTCTCAACGTTCCCGAGCACCACGCTCGACAAGTAACTTTCAGATCCTTTTCCCGTTTTTCCAACGACGCTGTGGATTTCCCACGGGTTGGCGTTACCCACTTCATTAACCCAATTATGCCAGGCAGCTCGTTTTGCCGAAAGGACACCCGAGCGATAGGCACCTCGTGCGGCCCTAAAGCGGGCTTGGAGGACAATAGCCTCTTCGGGCGAGCATAAACTCTGCCTGACCACACTGAGATTCCTGTAAGCGCTTTTAAATGTACCCTTCAGCAAAGTCAGCTCTTGTGTCCACCACGGCGTCCTAATAGCCTTTTTAGGGTTAGTTCTTCCCAAAGAGGCTTCTGCGGCCGATACCACCGCCGCGTTGAAAAAAATTCCCCAAATTGTCCGGTTCCCTAGCTGCTACGTCGTGAAAGCCCCTTAATGATTGACGTAGCGCCTCCCCGAATTTATCCCAATCCGCCCTTGTGGTTCTGAAATTCCACGTAGACCGTGGAGCTTCTGTCTTTGGAATACCCACAGAAAAGGTTATAAGTCTATGATCAGAAACTAACGCACACTCGTGAACTTTCCACTGAGATATTTTAGTCGCAACAGATCTAGAACATAGAGTGAGATCAATGTTGCTTTCGCCTCCGGCTCCTGAAAAAGTAGAAAGCATGCCCGGTTCATTGAGGATGAACAGACCTTGCGCCGCAATAAGGTCTTCGACAGCAAAGGATCTTTCCGTCCGAATTCCGTTATAGTCGAACCAGAGAGGCGATCGCGCGTTGAAGTCTCCACCGATAATTACGTTTCGACCTCTTAATTTGTGAAGCGCTCGCGTTAAGCTCAAAATATGTGGTTCAACAGGATTACCGTATTTAAAGTAAACGGAGATCACGATGATTTCCGTGTTAGCTAATTTAATGGATACACAGGTTTGGTACTCGTTTGAGAGCCCTCCCAAGAGGAGGGGTCTGATCAAGGAAGTATTGACCAGGACACCCGCACCCGGAGAGGAACCCACCTCGAGCACCGCACCCGGACTATTAATTCCAGGAGTTTTGCCTTGCCACACGTACTGCTCCTGAATAAGCATGATGTCTATGCCAAGGTCAGACATCACCCGCTGGGTCTCCAGGGTGGCCACCCGAGATCTTTGCAGGTTTGCCTGACCAATGGTGAGGGAATTAGCGCCCGCCATAGTCCGTCATACGTACTTGGACCTCTATAGCCGCTCTGTGGGCAGGGCAAGCACGATCTCCCGTAGAGTGGTTCGCCGGTTTTTTAAACCTTGAGCAGGTAGCGCAGACAGCGGCCAGTGCTTTTTTGGGGCAATCCTCATAGTCATGGCCGGTTGCGGCGCAGTGGCGGCATGTTGTCGTCTCCTGGGTGCAAGATTTGCTCACGTGGCCATACAAGTGGCATTTATAGCATCTCGTTGCACCCAAGTAATCCCGAACACGGCAGGCGTTCCACCCAAGGTAGCAATGTCCGCTGTCTATTAGTACCTTCCTGCAGTCAGGATGACACGTAATAATCATATTCATGGTAGGGGCATCCCTCTTACCAAAAAGTGATACCCTCCGCATGGTTCTGAGGTGGTCGTCCTTAGTGAGGGTGCAGTTCCCTGTGATATTATTTACGAAGATCTCCTCAAATAGGGCGGCATCTTTTGAGACATCACCCCTCGGGACGTCATAAAGTACAATTTTGGGTAGGCGGCCCTGTGGACTGATCATTTTTATACCACTAGCAGAGAGTTTCTCGGCAGCCTTCTGTATATTTTTCAACCCCCCGGCACTGGATGTTTGTAGGAGAAAGCCTCCTCCCTTAATACTTCTAGTGCGGACCGCTTGGAATCCGTCTGACTTTGGATCTAGGATGGAGGTGATCACTTTTTTAGTGTCCTCCGACGTTTTACCTTCCGGTACCGTGGGGTAGAACAATACTGTCGGCTGTTGAGGAGGTAAGCCGCGCTCCTGTCCATCGACAAAGATCGAGGCGCTAGGTGTCGCGCCAGCCGCACTCGCGTACGTTCTTTTGCTCGCGTTTGTTTGTTTTTCGCCTGAGGGGGAGGCAGCAGTCGGTTTATGTTTGATTAAATGGTCGATTTTTTCAACTAAGCCAGCTTGAGAGGTAATGACTTCCTCGAGAGCGTTAGCCCTTGCCTTCAGCGACGCATTCTCCACAACCAGGATAACTAGGTCTCTCTTGATTATGTCGATCGCTTGAGCGACAACTTGTTTCTCCTCCTTATTCATTTTGTTCCTACCCTCCGTGACGGCACCTGTAATTTTTGCGAGGTTTTCCCAAAACTTATTCAGGAAATCTTCGAAAGGTTGAACTTCCTCAGAGCGTGGGCGCTTTTTGTTTATTTGAATTGGAGACTTACCTCCCACTCCCTCATTAACATTACTGCAGAAGCCTGCCTTAAGTCGCCGAGGATCTGACTCCTGATCCTTATCGGGAGACTGCGTAATCATATCAGCAATCTGTAAGGACAAGCCCAAGTTAGTTTTATCTCTTACCGGGGATTGATGAGACGTTCCCGCAGTAGGGTCTGTGGTCTCCAGCGAACGAGCAAATTCCACAGCATCCTCATATTCCATCTCCGCCAGACGTGCCCTGTGGGCCATTTGGCGGTCTAGGTCTTCCGAGATCCGCTTTAAAATCTCATCTGCGCGGTCCATATCTTACCTCAACATAACTTACCGTAGTTTTAAGAAGTGAATTTAAATGTAGATAATAATTACACTCCGAATGCAAGATTAAAACAGATGAAATTACGGGATACGACACTTATTCCGTAGAGTTTCACAGCGCGGTTTTAATAGTATAACTGTTTCCACGATTTGTTTTCACTGGGAAAAGTTATAGGTATCTACACTTTTTTGTGAAATTTTTTTTTTAAAGTTTGAATAATGTTTTTTCAGAAAAATAAATTTGAACACCAAGTACACTTATTCGATAGAGTTTCACAGCGCGGTTTTAATGGTATAACTGTTTCCACGATTCGTTTTCACTGGGGAAAGTTATGGGTATCTACACTTTTTTGAGGAAAAAAAAATTTAAGTTTGAATAATGTTTTTCAGAAAAATAAATTTGAACACCAAGTACACTTATTCGATAGAGTTTGATAGCGCGCATTCACTGATATATTTATTTCTGCGGTCCGTTTCTGTTCTCCAGAGTTACAGACTTCGACACTTTTTTGTGGGACGCCAAAAGGCTCCCACAGCCGGTAGGCTTCTAATGGAGTCGAATATTTTATGTTTCAACACGTTATTCAATTCGGCACTGTTATTTCACACTGTATACACACTATTACTATTTAAAATTGGGCAGAAATCTGCTCAAAGAAACGATTTAACAAGGGCGGAGCGCGGGTCGGTATGATTCGCGCAACGGAGCAATGTTAAAATAAACTGTCCCGCACGGTGACGAAACTGAACTGAACCCAGCCACAACAAGATATGCAGCTACCAGACATGCAGCAACGAACCCAGCCACAACAAGATATGCAGCTCACAGACATGCAGCAACGAACCCAGCCGCAACAAGATATGCAGCTACCATACAGGCAGCAACAAACCCAGTAGTAACGAGATATGCAGCTACCAAATATACCGCAACAAGATATGCAGCAACAAACTGAGCAGCAACGAGATATGCAGCTAACAGTCATTCAGCCAAGAGATATACAGCAATAAACTGAGCAGCAACGAGATATGCAGCTACCACACATGCAGCGATGAGATATGCAGCAACAGACATACAACCACGAGATATGCAGCAACAGACATGCAGCAACAAGACATGCAGCTTCCACACATGCAGCAACGAGACATGCAGCAACAAAATGAGCAGCAACGAGATATGAAGCTACCACACATGCGGCAACTACCATACGCAGCGACGATATATGCAGCAACAAACATACAGCAACAAGATATGCAGCAACAGACATGCAGCAAAAAGATATGCAGCAACTAACCCAGCAGCAACGAGATATGCAGCTACCACATGCAGCAACGAGAAATGCAACAACAAACTGAGCAGCAACGAGATATGCAGCTACCAAATATGCGGCAACGAACCCAACAGCAACACGACATACAGCTTCCACACATGCAGCTAACCGACGTCTAGCAACAAATTGGCAGCAACGGGATATGCAGCTTTCATATATGGAGCAACGAGACATGCAGCAACAAACTGATCAACGACGAGATATGCAGCTACCACACATGCAGCGACGAAATATGCAGCAACAGACATACAGCAACGAGATATGCAGCAACAGACATGCAGCCACTAGATATGCAGTAATCCGCATATATGGATACTCGATACCCTGTGGCAGTCAGCCAGAGAATTCCCGAGCTTGCAGCAATCGGCCCGAGCCTTAAGGCTACTCCCGGATATACTGAAAAACCAAGACCGTACTCACACTGGGTGAACACATCGAAACATAGATCCACTGGCCTAGATCACCTCCGCGATAGTAGAAGCACTCCACATTGCCAGAAGCAAGCCCTATCAGAGAGTACAACAGCCGGCCTGACACGCAAAGCAGATTGCTGACCCATTCGCGGCCCTGCGCGCTGCAACTCCACGCCAAGCTGATCACCAACCTGCCTGAATTAGCAGTCCCATGCTAGCCTGAGCCACGTCCTGCCATCCCAGTTTCATGATAATTCTCCCTTGCTGCCATTACCAGAATAGTGGTGCTCTTCATCACCGCAACCAAGGCAAGCAAGTCCTTCCAGAACAGCGGTACTCTCCAATGTCTCCTCAGACGGGGGGAGCCCGTTGCCCCATTAAAAGGGACAAATTTCATGGAACTGACTACTAGATGAAAACGCTCTAGTAGCACTAAAGCCAGGATACAGACGCGCAATTCTCTAGCAATGCCATGCATCAATTGGCTTTGATAACCACTAATAATACCTCACAGTCTAGGAAAGGTTAACACGACCCACATAGAGGCAATATCTGTCAATGGTGATGAGAATCTTTGACCCGATCAACCCGGCTTTATTTCCTGCCCTACAATTTGGCCCAAAATACTACTTCAAATCGTGTGGCGCTCGAACGTGAGCTGTGACAAACCCATTGCCCTTGAACATATCTAGAAGTGAACAGATTGGATGAACCTGCAAAAAAAACATGCACAATCACCATCCCAAGACGCTGCCTCAATTACATGCCGCATTCATCTCAGCGAGACTCGCCCGAACCATGTAAAAGGAAAGCCATGCCCTGATAACTCAAACCCATTTCTGGACAGATTCAACAACCGTATTGCGTTTGCTGCGCACCGACCCACACATTTACTCCACCTTTGTGGCAAACAGACTGGGAAAAATAGATGAGATGACCAACATACAAGACTTAAGGTGGGTGTCAACTAAGTCAAATCCCGCCGACCTTGGTACACGGGATCCAAACACCCAACGAACGAACAATAGAAGTGAGGCCCCACTACATCAGTCTTATGTCAACCCCTAATGGGAGCATTGCCGATAAATCGACGGATACACCACACTCGCCCTTTTACACACTGCGGGCAAGACTACTTCGGACCCATAGCTATCACAGTTGGCAGACATCAGAAAACGCTAAGCCGCTATCTTCACTTGCTTCTCGACACGCGCTGTCCACCAAGAACTTGTTGCTTCTCTAACCGCTGACACTGCTATTATGGCCATACAACAAATGACAGCACGAAAGGGACAGCCCGTAACTATGTACTCAGACAACGGGACTAACTTCCATGGGGCCGAAACCGAGATGAAAAATGCCTTGAAATTACTAAGTCAAGACGTTAAAATGCTTGATGCCCTGACCACCCAGGGCATCGAATGGAGATTTATACCACCAATGACGCCGCACATGGGAGGAGTATGGGAAAGACTGGTACGATCGGTGAAACGGGCACTAAACGCCACGCTCAAAGAACGAGTACCTAAAGAGGAAACTCTCCTGACTACCCTAATCGAAGCTGAATTCGTAGTGAACAACAGACCACTCACCCATATATCAATGGATCCTCGCGATGAAAAACCTCTGACACCTAACCATTTTCTTCTGGGGTCGGCCGGAAGACGCTCTCTCTTATCCACGTACGAAAAAGGGGACGAAGAAATATGTCTCCGCCGACAGTGGCGTGTCGGCCAACGACTGGCGGACATGTTTTTAAGCAAAATATTAGTCGGCGCGAATTCTTCCAGTTTCCAAACTTGTCACAGGCAGAATGTCTTGAAGAGGATATTCAGACATACGTTCAATATTTAAATGCCTTCCACGATGACTTCAAAAATAGATTTGGAGATATTCTGATGATGAAAATACCTCCACGGATAATAAATCCATTTGATGAAACGGAAGTGACGAATATAGTATTACAAGCTACTCGAGCTACTCGAGGTTAGCACCAATGAGGAGCTGAAGGTGAAATTTAAAAAAGGCTACCAAACATTTTGGCTGCAGGCAGAACAACCCGAAAAATATCCTGGGCTGTGGGAAATTGTGAGAAAACTTCGTTACCCTCGTCATAACTCGTCGAAAAATTTTAGTTTCGTTACAAACCTATTAACAAAAAAGGAGCAGATTGAACATCACAGAACGGAGAGATTTGCGGTTATTCCTTACAAAACTGAAGCCAAATATTGATCATTTTTTTGGAAATCCATCAAGTACGTACATCCCTCCCATTAAAATTATGACTATTTTTTTATTGTTGATTTGCATTGTTGAAGTTACGTACGTTAGTAATGTTTCATTTTAATTTTATTAAGTCTGTAATCATATTATTTTAATAAATAGAATACAAGTAAATATACTATTTTTCTTAAATATACTATTTTACCTCTTCGATTTAGGGTTGGAACTTAGCCGCTATGCAAATTTCCATTGTTAGATCTAATCTTCACATTTTTTGGCGAGTTTTGGGAATATGGTAGAAATGTAGCAGTAAGGGGTTCACCGTAACCAGTAAAATTTTGAAAATGGTCTACGAGAAAAAAAAAATTGTGAACCTCCGATCTAGAAGAATACTTCGGCGTTCGAATCTTATAGTATTGGACTTTATTCCATTAGAAAAGCATTAAATAGTTTTTTTTTATTTTTTTTTACAATTACGAAAAGACTAATGGTAACTGACCGGTGTGGTTTAGCGGTAAGGCTCTTGACTCGCAATCCGAAGGTCGCGGGATCGAATCCTGGCGTGGGCAAATAAATTTTATTTAAATAATTTGTGATATTTCACAATTTATTCATTTAAAATAATGTATAGTATATTTGCGGCACGTTCCAGAGTGGAAGATACTCTTAGTATCGCCCTGGTATAAGACCACTGTCATGAAGTACTTTCTTGAATTATAACTTCCCACCCCTGTATGAATATTTCCGTCATCAGGTACTAAATACTTAATATTAGTTGTCAAAAGCTTGCAACATTGGCTAGATCTTCTGATTGGCTAAGAATTCGGTGGGAGGAGCGGGGCGGTCAGCCAGGGGGCTGCGATCTGCGGGCTTCTGGGGAGTTCTTCTGGTTTTAACTGCGCTATGGGTCGGTCTTTCGCATTTTGGCCGGGGCCGCCTAGATCCTTTTTGTTCCAACGTTTGTTGGAACACGTAATTTAAAATATAGTTAAATTTTATATATCTAAATCAACTCAGTGGTGTTTCCGGACGAGGTTCTCTGCCCAGATGAAACCCGAGACGGGGTAACGTACGTACAACTTATATTATCATGTGTTATCATTCAACCCTTTTATTATATTTTAGAATCATTAACCTTGAGTTCACAAAGAGATTAAAAGCTTTTCCTAGAAGCGTCGAGTCATTAATAAATTCACAAATTATTTAAAAGCGACAAGAGATCTTCTAATTTATTAAACCCTATCTTTATTCAATAAATGAAGCGACGATCGTTTTGAATCAAATCCGATCGAATTGAGAACACAATATCCCTGGGAGGAGCTAGCCGAGGTTTGTATTATAATTTGGTTTTGGTAAGTATTTAAATTGAACCATTGTTGTTGAGTCTTGAACATTGTGGTGTTATTTATTATTAATTTGTTATAAGTTCGTAATCAGGCGGTTCGAGCCCGTCGACCAACCGACCGTCAACCAATTACGATTAATTTTAATACCGCACACGTCCCGTCGCCGTGACAGTCGTGACATTCCTCCAAAAGACGACAGCAATCCCCAAGACACCGTCCAGCACGTCATCCAACGGCGCGCAGAAAATCTCGCCGGCCAAAGCAGAGCAAAGCCGTTTCCTTCCAAGGGATTACACCCAACAACCAGGCACAGCAGATATAGCCCCCATCAGGCGGTAGGTAGAAACTCTCGCCGGCCAAAGCAGCGCAGAGCCGTTTCCTTCAAAGGGATTACTCCCAACAACCAGGCACAGCGGATATACACCCATCAGGCGGTGTGTAGAAACTCACGCCGGCCAAAGCAGAGCAAAACCGTTTCAATACATCCCCCGTTGATTACAGAATCAAATTCACTTCCGCACGCAGTTCAAACAATCGCTCGGCATCCGGCGAGAAATAAAATAAAATAAACAGGCTTCTATGCCATCTGAGTCGTCACACGCTCACAGAGAGAAACAATAAATTCATTCTAGGCTACATCGCACTAGAATTCTTGATCACCAAAAACTCTCCTCCCAAAATATCCCCTCGCCTCGAAAAATTACGTGATGTCTTCCGCCATTTTTCCTCGAATGACGTTTCCGTCGCCGTGCTAGTTTGGCCAACCAACAAAGTTAAAAAAAAAAAGAAAAAATAAATAAAGCATAGACAATAAACAGTACCTATTTTGAGCAGTACCTGCTCACGAAATAGATATGTAACATTTCCCCGCAACCCCCGAAAATTTTACGCCGCGAAGTGAAGTAAAATTATTAGGACACCGCCCAACAAGACTCTCTCTTTCCATATCTGTTAAAGAAAATAACACATCACAGTATCAGAAAAACAATAACATAAGACATACTAAAGTAGCAAATTAAAAAAAACAAAAACCCATTCACAGAACGGAATACAAAAGAAAAACTTAGAAAATGAGGTAATACCTCCACTTTTACAAGCTCGCTTGTAAGATTACCAACACGTTACTCACATGACGAGAGACAATCTCTCAAGAAAACACTAGTGAGTATGGAGAACTCAAGCTCCCACTTTCCTTTATAGAAAAAAGCAACACTTAGTTATTATTAACATATAATTAACTCTCTCTTTCTCTATCCTTATATTCTAAACAAAAATGATATATGGAAAAAGTAACGTCATACAAATTATACTTAATGCGTCTTAAATTATCGACTAAAACTAGTCCAAGGTATAAACAAATATACAGAATTAACTCGTTCAATTTAAAATTGATGTCTAGGAGGTCAGATCAAGTATAATACAATTATTACTTGTCCATCGTATAACAAGTTTTATAAAAAAACTGTCAATTACAAAGTGGTCAGAGTAGGGTTTATATGTAAAGACATACCTATCTGTCAAACGGTTTTAGATCAGGTTTTACAATACCAAGGCACTACCTATCTATAAAAGAGGTTAGATTAGGGTTTACATATTTTAAATACCTATCCATCAAAATTATGAAAAAAATTCATTAGGAACACAGAAGCAAAACAGGATCTAGAATGTTAGGCTTAGAGCTTAGGGATTACAATTAAACAAAACACCTAGCTATTATAAAAATGAACCTCAAAAAGTACTCTTGATTTTATACAAAAATACAAGATGTAACTATTATAAACCATCCTCAGAGGACGTTGCTTGTGCAAGAAAAGACTGAAGATAAACCCAGGTGGCCTTCCTTCAAAAAAAATAACACTTAATACATCAAGTAAGTGAAAAGTCATAAATTTCTTGAACAAACAATGATATTTTGGTGATCGAATATACTTATTAGATAATCGACACTAGATAAGGTGTTATCGAACAATATCCAAATGAACGACACTAGTAGACAAAATTAACAGTACAACACTGGTTTAAGCAGTGAGAGACCTATATATGTAAATGCTTAATGTTAACTTAAAACTAAAAGACAAAATACACTTTCCTGTATTAGAGGTAAGGTGATAAACTTCAAATATGAGTTACTTTAATGGGTAGATATGCCAGAGCAGTACCACCTTTGTTTGTGACAAGAAAAAAAATTCCTTAACAAATATTCTTAACAAACTTAACTAACTGACTTTAAGGAAAGTTATACCAGACTTAATCTATTTAACATAGCTATGGTATATTTATGAAAAAATTTACTTAATCACTAATTTTTGAAATATTAACAATCTGTACACAAGAAAGTCGCTCAAATCTCTCATAAACAGAAGTTTTGAATCATTCTTTCCAAGTCCTTGGAAAATCATTATTCGGGAGAAAATTCCAACGAACTTGAGAAGAAGGATTCAGACTTAAACACTAAAATAGTACAACATAACCTATTATTTTACGGACGCATCAGTGTGTAAGTATAACTGTAGCCTATAAGGAAGGCGAAACAACTCGTTACGTACAAAAAATTAATTAGATTTAAATTAAAAAATCTCGTCAAAGACTAAGCCAATTACCAAATATGACTTAAACAAAATATTGGGCGCCACTGATCACACGGATCAGAGGAAACGACATTTATTGTAAACGACGTCTCCTATAGAAAAAAAAATTCCGAAGAATTTAAAGAAAATAATTTTAAAAAGAAATAATAGATTGAGGAAATTTCGTGAAAATTCTAGACATAACCTCTTGAGGGTACCAAACCTCAAAAGAAAGTGACTAGAAAAACCACTGACTAAACAAATGGAACAGCATGCAGGGTTGGTAGCCCCGCATACTATTACGTTGGTTTCATCTATATATAAAGAGTAAGAAATATTTAATCAATGCGAACAATATCCTTTACATGAAAATTTCCTACAATTCTACCGTTCATATCAGCTAGAGTATAGACCAAATTAGAGACTTTACCTTTAATAACATTGCGAACGAATCTAGGGGCCAATTTGTGAGAGAAATAATTCGGTCCACTGGATTGAACGAAATTCCTCCTCCAGATTACGTCGCCTACTTTATAATTAACCGTCTTACGGCGTAAATTGTAGTGTTGGGCATTTTTCTTAAAAGGTTGTAACAAAGCATTTGAAACTTGTTCATAAATTGGAACTAAGTCCTCCAACTTCTTAGCGAATTCGTCCCTAGATTGTTGTAACGTGGTGTCTACGACACCAGAAGATAAGTTATTTTTATGAAAGTTTCCGTCAATAATTTGTTCCCTACCGTGCATGAGGAAGAAGGGCGTGAAGCCGGTTGCAAAATTAACCGTGTTATTGAGAGCTGATTGAATTTGAGGCAGAAATCTTGACCAATTGCGCTGGTCAGATTCGGTTAAAATAGACAAAGCAGTTCCAATGGTTTGGTTATAGCGTTCGACCACATTATTTTGGGGAGTATAATACGCATTATAAAAAGGCGGAGGTACGTTATACTCTGCTAACAATTGTTTAAAGTCTTTTGAAATAAATTGTTTCCCGTTGTCGCAGACGCACGTTTGCGGCACTCCGTGTACAAGGAATATGTATTGTTCAATGTTTTTAACCTTTCCTGGTCTGTAATGCGTAAATACTACACATTGCTTCTAATAACTTTTATATCTCTATAAATATAAAGAATTCTGGATTCAGATTTTAGGTATTCCTCCGTTATACATTTACACACTGAATTAAAAAATAATATTTTAAATAATTAGCAAATTTAATTCAAAATCAGAGATATTTTGTTAAATATCGGGAATAAACCACAAATACAATCAACCGTGTGCCAGTGTGGACCGTGATACGCGAGGAGTGTGCGGGGGGAGATGACACGCTATGTGACGTCTCGCTCTACTTTGCTATACGGGAACACGAGAAACAGAGACCGCCGTGTTGTGTTTCGACCGTCGATACATACGACCGCGTAGTAGCTAAACATACATAGATGTATGTATGTATTGGGCCGCCCAGCGCCCAGCGCCTCAGTCGTTCGCGGGCAATCCTTTGAGATGGTCTCCTCGCACGTTTTTTGAGCAACGGACGATGGTTTTTTCATGTTTTCAGCAATTAAATTACAATTATTATCACTTGTAACACAAATTATGAAAAACAAAAGCGATTAGCTATGGATGTTCATATATTTCCGATATAAAATCGATGATTTTAACACGTGAATTGATTACACAGCACCGGAGCGCGCGTTTTTTTTTAGCACAGTAAGGGAAAGGTTAACAATGCTTTTTGTAGTTGCATTTCTAAGCGGAAAAATCCAGGTATATTTAGAAAATACATCAACGACTGTTAGAATATACATAAATCCTGCATAGCTACGCGGAAGAGGACCGACAAGGTCAATAGACAGCATTTGCATAGGTCTTGTAACTATTTTCGGGTTCGTAGAAATGCCTGCCGGCGCAGCAGTGTTAATTTTATGTGCCTTACACGTTTTACATCTATTGACAAAATTTTTGACATCATTATACATCCCTGGCCAAAAATAATGAAGTTGAACCTTCTTATATGTTCTAAAAACTCCTGGATGACAAGAAATAACCGACTCATGTTCTTTAGATAGAACAGCGTTACGGTCCTCAAAAGGAACAACAAGCTTCCAAGCTGTGTCCTCCTGCAGAGCGAAACGAGATTTAGTGTGACGAAATAATTTATTTTCCTTAATTTGAAAATTATTAAAACGTTGTGGATTTGATTTACAATTAGAAAATAAGGTATTATACCAAGTATCTGTACTCGTGGGAACGGAATCAATGGCCGAAATTAAAGAAACGTCTTTACGTGAAAGAACGTCCGGAACTGTATTTAATTTACCTTTCCTGTGAATAACGTCAAAAGAGTACTGTGACAGACGAGTAGACCAGCGAGCCAGTCTACCTGTCGGGTTAGATAGTGAGACTAACCATTGTAGACTAGAATGGTCCGTTACCACAGTGAAGTGAGCACCTTCCATGTAGGGCCTAAAATGGTTGACTGAATCTAACACCGCTAGGAGTTCGCGCTCCGTCACGCCGTAGTTTCGTTCATGCACATTAAGACACCTAGAGAAATAAGATACAGGGTGCTCCTCTCCTTCAAAAACTTGTGTAAGTACACCTCCGATCCCAACGTTGCTCGCGTCACAGTGAATCGTGAAAGGAAGCGAAAAATCCGGACAATTAATAACAGGGGCAGAAGTCAACGCCTTCTTTAATTTCTTAAAAGACATCTCCGCTTCAGGAGACCGAGAAAAATTACTAATTCCCTTCCTTGAACCAGTGAGTTTTGTTAAGGGAGCAGCAATGGTTGAAAAATCCTTTATAAAACGCCTATAATACCCGCACAGGCCAATGAAAGCTTTTACCTGTTTAGAATTCTTTGGAATGGGGTAAGTACGAATGCATTCCAACTTAACTGGGTCTGTGCGAAGTCCTTTTGCATCCACAACGTAACCGAGATACTTCAATTCATCCTTGCAAAACTCACACTTTTTCAAATTGACAGTGTTAGGAGCGGGCCCCCAAACATGTCCCAAGCTAGCTCTCAGGGGAGGCATGATTTACCCTCTATTCAGGTGGTGGGTCGCTCGAGGCTTCAGAAATTCCTTCGCATCTCAGTCGTCTGGCAGGATACTCCCTCTCTAGGAAACCCTCCTGCCGTAGCAGAATAATAACAGGATTGAGTTAACTAGATTCATGTATTGCAAATTTAAAACACAGTACATAGGTCATTACAGTACAATTCAACACAAGAAATACATACTACACAATCCTAGCTATCGTGTTTATAACCTCAAGATCCCTAAACGAAACTCTCTGAGTGATGGCTTTGCGCGGGAGTTTACAGTCTATCGTTAAAGGACACAATCAAATGAGGAAACAATTGTACAGCTTACATGATGTTGGGGGGTCTTCGTCTTCCGGCTTCCAGGGGCACCTCCCGAGTTTAGGACAGAACCGAAGTTTACACAGGCATGGTGAAATATCAGCGCTAAACCCGTAGGTTATTGAATTAACATTGCAGGTTATATTTGAGTACAATTCGAGCGATAGTACGCCGGGCGCGAACAGTGGGAATCCACGCGCGGGCTTAACGTGTGCCCGAGGCGGCTCGCAATTCTCAACTGGTGGAAGGGATCGCGTGCGGGTGGGCGGATGGGATAGGAAGTAGGAAGCAGGGAACAGGGGGGAGAGCAGGGTGTTGTGTAGTTTGCGGCGAATTAGGAGTTTGAATTCTTTGTCGTTTGGGCGTACCATAACACTTCCCCCCGCGCTTGGAAAAAAAAGCGACGTGGCAATGGAGCTGTAGGGAAAAAAATCCTCTTATGCTTCCATCGGGGTTTTGAGAGATTCGTTGCTTGAGAGATTTCCTAGCTAGAACATACAGTTTTATGCTATAGTTTGGGTCACAATGTTTGTAGGGAATGGGTGGGGGTGCATACAATGTTTGGAAAAGACAAATTTGGGAAAAGTACATGGTGTAAAACAACATACAAGGTTATGCAATTGAAAATAACAATACACATGGTTATGCAATTGAAAGAATGACAATACACATGGTTATGCAATTGAAAGAATGACAATACACATGGTTATGCAATTGAAAGAATGACAATACATTTGTACAAGAGAAGAGAAAAAAGTGTGTGATTCTAAGGTTTCATTGGTCTTGGAGCTAAGTTTGTGAAGCGTGGATTTGTTTGGTTTCGGAGAATTTCGAAGAAAAGGACGTGACTTCACGGATTCTAAGGATTACATTATCACTGTAATCAGACCCATTTGAGACAACGCTCAGGAGTACACTTGGGCCTTAGAAAACACTTGGTTTTGTCGAAGACGTCGAAGTTCACGAAGTGGAGACTGTGGTTGCTGTGCCGCGGCTATGGTTACAGAGGTCATTGAAGAGAAGAATCCAGTATCTGCAGACATGCCAGTGCGAATCCTAAGTGTTATTATGGTAAACACGGATCGTATATAATGGTTATTGAAGCATAATGTAGCTCAAGATAACTTGTATTGGTGCGCATTCAGCGAATACTGGTGGGTCAAGGTAATGATGGTTTACACATGACGATATATGCGTCACTGCATGACAGAGCAAGAGACGACAAGGTTGGCATTGATAGCAAGAGTAAGAACAAACCTAAGAGCTAGCGTGCCCAAAAGGTAGTTTAGAGTGTCATAAAGTATAGTGGGACAACTCAGCTTGCTGTGGCACGACAAGACAACATACGTATGGGCGGTATGGTCTGTGCTTTCAGGAACAATTGCGTAGAAAATGGCAGCAGGAGAGACCTTGTAACCACAGCGCGTGCCGTCAGGAAGTGAAGCTCAGCTTGGCTGTTGGTGATGACATCCGCCTAGGCTTCTTTTTAAATCCGGGAGGAATTATTATTAGAGCAAAATTCTTGAAGTTTACCTGCCTAGGGACCAATGAAGAAAAGGTTTGGAGAGAAACAAAATGTGTCCAGATAATGAAATAACGAAATTTTAACCACCGACCCAGAGAGTGACGAAGAAAGATTCCTAACTAAATTGTGATTACATGAACATTTTCCTTTGCCAGGATGACTTGGCGTTTGCCTAGTGACAATATGTCTTGGTTAAAAAACAACCGGCCCTCTATGGCCTATGCTAACATGAGATGGTAACATTTTCGTAGAATTTCAAAGAACGAGACAAAGAATCGTGAACTAGTCACGGCAAAGGGAAACCAATTCATGAATAAAGGTTGTCAAAAGGAGACAGACGGTACGCCAAGTGCATATCGTACATATCCAACATTCATGAATGTGTTTCGTGGAATTGAGAAAAGAGAGAAAAAAACTGGTGAGACATATGCAGAGATTGAGGGGGAAAACCTGTAGATAACCGGACAGTTACCTATTCGAACTCCAAGTGAGGGCGAGATATGGTCAACGACAGATTTTTCACTTCATAACATAAGTCTGAAACATGGGGAATGGGAGGAGGAGGGGAGAAGGGAGACGAGTTGCGAAACTTGCTAGAGACTGGACTAATTTCCGATTCAAACTCTATGTGAAAATGAAACATAATCAACCAGCAGATTTCCTGACTCTTTACATTTATCAAAAAGGATGAGGAGACATTTGAATACACATTATATCAAAGAGGCTAATCTTTCGCGTGTATTGGGCAAAAGATTAGGGGTCATTTTAAAAACTTCTACATGATTGTGAGAAAAGACAGACCCTTGCTCCAATTTCACAAACCTGGGGGTTTTCTTGTTCGTTCTCCAGACAACGAGTTAGGTGGTTTTTTGTGCTCAATCGATTAACTCCCACAGCACTATGCCCCATAATTGACAGTGAAGCTGAAAACTAGTCCTTTTGGGATAGTAGATATTCCTGGGCTTCTTTCCTTTTTGCAAAGAAGTAAAAAAACAGGAAGTCCACGGGCATTGGCGTTGAATGACAACAAAGGGTTGTGGACTACATTTCGTAGATCGCACACAAAGGGTTTGATATTATTTCGTTCGCACGACTCATGGTAAGTGTTTTAACGTCTCCACGTATAGTGTACAAAATATGTAAGTACATACAAGATATAACTCAATTATAGACAGAAGTCAAAGAGTTTATACAATGCATCCTAAAGAAGATAGCAAAGCCGATATTATGTCGTTCACACGAATCACGGTAAGTATTGTTATTACGTCTCCACGTCTCGTGTACAGAGTTTATACACAGTTATACATAAAAGCGGTACTCATGACAAATAAATGACACACGACCGGAACAGGTTATACGAAAAGGGTGGTACTCATGGCAAATGAATGGCACACGACCAAAATAGAACGTACAAAATGGTTCTCATGACAAATGAATGGCACACGACCAAAATAGAATGTACAAAATGGTTCTCATGACAAATGAATGGCACACGACCAAAATAGAATGTACAAAATGGTTCTCATGACAAATGAATGGCACACGACCAAAATAGAATGTACAAAATGGTTCTCATGACAAATATGTCACACGACCAGCTCAATAACATTTAGCTATGAGAAAAAAGTGATTATGACGAACTTCTCGTATCGCGGCAGGTATTTTAAGGATCCCTCCTATAATGGTGGATGTTCTAAGGATCTCTCCTATAATGTAACAGGGTTACGTTTAAATACAACACAATAAACGTTAACTATGCTTGTTTTAACACAGTTTACAAAGATTTGTTAGATTAACTAACTCCGTAGCCCAGGAGCGTACGATAGGATAACAAGGAGGTAAACAATTTAATGTCACTTCGTATGTTATAAAGGCGGGGTGATGACAGAGTACATTTCTGTTTACACCATGTGACAAACAAAGACAGACCTACATGGTTTTACATACTGTCTATTGCAGCAAACTTCAGTGGGGACAAATAAAAGGGACCAATTGTGGTTTTACATACCCTTTGTGCGGTTACAACATACCAGGTTATGTGCAATTTAGGTTGCAAATACTTGGTTAAATGGCGAAACAGGAGTTGAATGCCTATGTTTGTAAAACGATGATCAAACAAAACATTGATGATTTACGTTAAACTGCGGTTATTTATGTACGGAAATCAGGGCTGCCGTTAGGTTTTATTAACCTTTTCCGTAAGGGTTGAAGCATGTAATACAAGACATACATGTTGTGAAGAGGGACAAATCGAGGACTTCTTATAACAACGAAAGACCGAGTATTTGGTTTTACGTACTTTAGTTGAAACGAGTCCATGAGGATTTGTACAAGGATGGAAAGACCAATTTAAAGGCTTTTCCTTTATTTATATACATATGATTTCAAAATGGATGTGTCAAAATCCAATTTGTTAGCAAAGAGCTCGGGTAGGACGCCATCAATTTTTGACATTTGAGAAAAAATTGAAAACTACTATACACAAGGAATGTGATTATGTGAGTAACCACTTATCTTTACCATGATGGGTAAAATATGGAGCATGTTGAGATGGTTTACTAGTCCTGGGTCGTGATTTAACGCTTTGGAGTTTACCAAATCGATTATAGAACGACGCTCCAGTATTTACAGAACATAAAAAGAAAAAAAATGAAGAGATTCCTTCCGATATGATGAAAAAAAAACAACAAACAAAAATGGTGAAAATTACAATATTGCATTACATGGCAAAGCGTGCCATGGCATGAACGTTGCGTAGTGTGAGGGGTTGAGAGGCAATGATTGGGTTCATGACTTCCCGAACACTGTCACTCGAGGGGTGTCTCTGCTCTAAAGTGATCAATTTTGGAACAGGTGAGAAAAAAGAAAGAAAAAAGAAAAAAAATAAAAAACGTGTGAGACAAAAATTACGGTGGTTGCCAATTCACGAACATGAACGGGGCAAACTACACCGTGGATTGTACATAAATTTACAAAAATGATTTTTTAACAATATTCGTTTTATCAACGAAAGGGTGGGCATGTAATTGACACTTTACACGCCAGCCATTGTAAGACTTGGTGTGCTTACAAAAAGGTTGTGGTGATACACACTGGATCATTTTAAGTTTGCTGAGATAGTGGGGGCAGTTTTACTTGACTCCTCACTTCCAGATTTTGCGATATCCTTAATATGGTAATTACCAATGTGTTTTCCAGAGCAGTCAGACAAGGAGTACACTAGATCTGATATCTTTCTTAGAACTTTGGCCTTCACGAAACGTGGTGCCAGCTTGGCAGAGAAATACATGGCTCCTTGGGAAAGTGTGTTGTTCTTTCTCCAAACTATGTCTCCTGTATTGAAGGTGACATGTTTCCTACGTAGGTTGTATCTGTCCGCACTCTTTTGATGAGCCAGGAGCAAAGCATCAGTGACTTCACTGTAGATGGCCGACAGTTCTTCCAGACGATGGGCATAGTCCGCGGTAGGGTTGCTTGTGGTGGCAATTGACGTAGGAAAGTTTGTGTTCCTATGTAGAGAACCATGAACAACTTGTTCCATACCGTGTTTTAAGAAGAAAGGTGTGTAACCAGTGGCCAGATTAACAGTGTTGTTCATTGCAGCCTGAATTTTATCTAGGTTTTTACACCAAGTACGTTGATCTTTATCAACTAGAATAGCCAGAGCTGTGTTGATTGTTTGGTTATAACGTTCGACGGTGTTATTTTGTGGAGTATACAAGGTATTATAGTAAATATCCTTGATTCCGTATTTGGCAAGAAAATCTTTGAATTCTTGGGCAATAAATTGTTTTCCGTTATCAACAATTACGGTTCTGGGTGTTCCGTAAGGTATAAAAATGTGTTTTTCCAGAAGTTTGATGATGGCGGACGCGTTGGCTCTTTTTAAAGGAAAGATCCAACAGAATTTAGTGAAAACATCCACTACACTAAGTATGTGCATGTGTCCGGCATAACTTCGGGGAAAGGGTCCGACGAGGTCCATTGACAATGATTGTAGGGGTCTGTCGGCACGTTTGGGATTACCCATTAGGCCGGCAGGTGCTGCCGTGCTATGTTTATAGGCTTTACAAGTTTCACATTTAGAGATGTAATTGCGAATTTGCTTGAAGAGACCAGGCCAGTAATACTTCAAGGAGATCTTTTTATACGTCTTGAAATTTCCTGGGTGTATGGAGTCGGGAGCACTATGATTGTCAATAATTATTTGTTCTCTACCTTCGAGGGGAACGACAAGTTTCCACGAGTAATCTTCGAGGATGGATAGTGGTACCTTGCAATTACGGTATAGTTGTCCTTCTTTTATGATAAAATTAGGAAACTTTTGTTGGTTATTTTTACAACCTTCGAAGATTTTCAAGTACCATTCATCTTTTGTAGATGGAGGGGGGGCAATTGTGTCAACATTTAATGAAGCCAGTTCAATTCTTGAAAGGGCGTCGGGAACAATATTGTCCGCGCCTTTACGGTGAACAACATCAAAATTGTATTGAGACAAACGGGAGGACCAACGAGCGAGCCTACCGGAGGGATTACTTAAAGAGATCAACCATTTCAAACTACTATGGTCTGTAACTACAGTAAATTTGCTACCGTCTATGTAACCGCTGAAATGGTGAACAGAATCCAATACAGCCAATAACTCTTTCTCGGTAATTCCGTAGTTTTTCTCGTGTTTGTTTAATGTACGGGAAAAATACGCTACAGGGTGTTCGCCATCTGGGAATTCTTGAGTAAGGACTCCACCGATTCCTACATTGGAGGCATCCGTGTGGAGGGTAAAAGAGAGTGCAAAATCCGGGCAATTCAGAACGGGAGCTTTTTGAAGGGCATTTTTTAGAGTTGTAAACGCTTCTTCAGCTTCGATAGACCATCGGAAATTGCTGACACCTTTACGGATGCCGGTAATTTTATTTAAGGGGGCTGCGATAGTGGAAAAGTCTTTGATGAATCTCCTGTAGTAACCTGCAAGTCCAAGGAAACCTTTGACTTCCTTCGCGTTTTTGGGTCGGGGAAAATTTGCCATGGCTTCCACCTTAGCGGGGTCTGTTCTTAGACCTTTTTCGTCGATAATGAATCCCAAATAACGTAGACGGGACTTACAGAATTCAGACTTCTTCAAGTTGATGGTTAAACCAGCGAACTTGAGTTGTTGAAAAACTTTTTCCAGCATTAATAGGTGTTTTTCAAAGGTATCGCTGACGATGATGAGGTCGTCAAGGTAACAAAACAGGCTGTTATCGACTTCAGGACCGAAAAGTTTGTCCATCAGTCTTTGTAACTCGGCGGGGCTGTTTTTTAGACCAAAGGGTAATCTTTTAAAATGGAACATTCCCCTACCAGGTACAACGAAAGCAGTTTTTTCGCACGATTCTGCGTCCAAGGGTATTTGCCAAAACGCTTTGCTGAGATCGACAGAAGAGATGAACTTGGCGTTACGCAGCTTGTCTAAGGTTGCGTGAACGTGAGGTAAGGGATACGCATCAGCTTCCGTGCAAGAGTTTAAACGTCTACTGTCGAGACAGAAACGTGCAGAGCCGTCTTTTTTAGAAACCAAAAGAGTTGGGTTGGTCCATGCACTTCTGCTGGGAACCACCACACCCATTTTTAACATTTCATCAAGTTCGTTTTCTAAAAGTTTAAGTTTTTGGGGGGCTAAGTTGTAATAACGTTGCTTGATGGGTGGGCCATTGGTTTTGATATGGTGTTCAACCAAATTTGTCAAACCTAATCCACATTTTTCGAAAGATATTGACTCGAATTTATTGACCATTTCTTTTAGTTGGAGAGCCTGGTCCGTGCTTAAATTTTCGTGAGGTATTATTGTGCGGATCTCACTAATTTGAGCAGCAGTGGAGGTTTTGCCAAGAGTATTAAATACTTGGGGAGCAACATTGAATGCCTTCCAGAAGTCAACGCCAAGGATGAAATTCTGGGATATAGAGGGCACTATTAGAAAATTGATTGTAACTATTTTATTGTTACAATTAATTGGCAGGGCAAGGGCACCGATGACCGGTTGGGAAACATTATCCGCAGTCGTCAGGTGTGTCGATTGGGGCGAAATTCTAAAATCACTGTTAACAAAAGGCAGGTGAGCATTGTTGCCAAGACAGCTGACAGATGCACCACTATCAAGTAATCCGGAAAAGGGCACATTGTTAACAGAGAAAAAAGCGTAGGGTCTCCCATCTTTAGCTTGTTTGCAACAAACCGAAGAAACATTTAAGGTCTGGTTAAAATACTTAATGTGTGCTAACCAATCAGTCCATTCTTTAGACCTTGGTTCAGAATGGGTGCCTGAGAGGTTATTATTTAGTTTTTTGGCCTCTTCATGTAGAAATTTGGTGGGGGCTTGGAGAAATCCACCTGAGGTCTGACATCGCTTGGGTTTTGTAACCTTTCCATGTTGTGCCTTGATTTCTTGAAAATGTTGCGCGGTTCGTCGCTTGGAGGAGAGCGGTCCCTAGAGTGATGCCTCTTGAAAGTTCGGGGTTCCTTAGATTCCAGAAACCTTGCTTGCTTGAAACAAGTAGTGGCCAGATGGCCTACTTTTTTGCAAAAAGAGCACACTTTTTTGTTGTTGAATTCTGGTTTTAAACCCGACGAACGGCTTGGCACAACTACATTATTTGACACATTCTTTATGTTTTTCCTATCCTGGTACGATTCCAGAAGGAGACAGACTTCGTTTAGCTGGGCTAGGGATGCAATTTTCTGTGAGGTAATGATGTTCTCGTATTTGCTTAAAAGGCCATCAGTTATGACTGGTAATAGTTCAGCTTCCGAAACGGGATGTGAAAGCTTGATGTTAATGGATTCAGCCCTTTCTATGAATGTTGCTACAGGTTCATTTACTAGCTGTTTAATAGATAGTAAAGATAATTTGATCCGGTGCTGGGCTTCCGTTTTTCCGAAGCTCGAGATTAGGGCAGATCTGAGTTTATTCCAATCTTTGCATTTAGTTTTTTGAATGCGGTGCCAGGGTATCAATTCTGGGGAGATGAGTTCTATGAAGTTTTTTCGTAGAATCTCGAATGGGATATTTTTGATTGTAGCCGTTTCTTCAATACGGTCAATGAAATCCAGTACATCGGAGACGCCATTATATTTGATTTTCCACGAGGATAAATCGTAGGTTTTATCTTGTGTCAAGGTGGGTGCGATGTCCTGTTTTATCATTACTTGTGGCATAGGTTCTTCGTTAGGAACAAGATTATTCAAAACTTGCGTAGCCGAGCGTGAATTATTTTCGCTTGAGGGGGCGAGGTTTATTCTCTTAATGTACTTTTTGTTGAATAAAAGTGCATAAGCCTTTAATGTAGGTTTAGATTTGCTTGATGGCGAGAGTCCTCTATCCCTTAAAGCAGTTTGTAAGTGAGTTTTGGATAAGTTGTGCACGTTGGGAATGATGCCCAAATTGGATGATGCCATAGCTTGATTGTTTTCCATTGTGAGTTTCCCAGGTGGTGAAAAAAAATTGCCAGGGGTCTTCTTTAGCAAACGCAAAATTAATTTTGTGAGGCACTTTTCACTTGGTAATCACTGGTTGGTATTTCTAAAATAGTTATAGAAAACTGTATTCCATACTACAATTTGGTATATATGACACCAGAATCTTTGTCAAAGGAAGGCACAAGAAAAAATTTTTGCGTGGAAAGACCTAAGTAGTAAAGGTTTTTGTGTTTCACTGACCACTTTTGAGAGAACTTGTGAAATTCACAAGTATTTACTTTTTTTTTCAAAAAAAAAATTTTGCCAGGACTGACCTTTAGAAAACGGGTTTTTTATTTTTCACAAACCACTTTTGAGAAAACTGTGAAATTCACAAGTATTTATTTATTTCCAAAAAATTTTGCCAGGACTGACCTTTAGAAAACGGGTTTTTTATTTTTCACAAACCACTTTGCACTGAGAAAGGCACTAAAATTCACAAAAGGCACTCTTCTGGCAAATAAGGACAAACTTCCGGATGAAAATAACTGAATATGGGATTTGTTACGAAACCACATTAAAATTATTTTATTTTTTCATGGAACCAATCATTGGTTTTATTATTATTTCACTTTTTTTATGTAAGGAAAAAAACACAATTCACTTTACACTTATGCTGAAAAAAAAAATGCGGTACCTATAACGTAGAATGTGGAAAGAAAGCCATTATTTTGTCCATTTGGTGAAATATACGTGGTACTAATTTGACAGACACAACAAGTGGGCCGATCGGTATATTGTGCAAGAAAAACGTGAGTGTGAGATTTTTTAATTAAAGAATCCACAAGGTAATTGGAATTCCAAAACCAAATTTACAATAGCGATCTCCATTGCTTCCGACCTTAGTGACAGAAGGGCGATTTTATTATTCAAAACACTGCATAGTGACAGGGAATTGTTCTGCCTGATTCAAACGGATTTTTGCCGTTGGAGTTTGGCGCGATAAACGCACTTTTGTGCTTCGATGCGCGTGGGTGCGCGCGCAACTCAGAGATTAGGTATGTATTTACCGCGTGAAACATCGGGCCGTTGATTTGGCGCGAATTACTGTTGCTCGTCCGCTGCTTTGTGAACAAAGGGGTCGGCGCGTGCGCAGTCAGATTCGCGGTTTAAATGCTGCCGTCTTTCTGGTTAATACAAAATGGCCATGTTTTCAACTTTGACGCAATTTTTTTTTATAATTGCAATCAAATCTGCGTTATGGACTTAACTTGCACATGGATTTCTGTGGTTTCCCACAGAATTCATTATTCACTGGGTATAAAACACCAAGACACAGTACAATCAATGTTTACAAACAGTTCCTATGCGGGGAAGATTTCGACAGGGAGCACTCCGTAAGGCGACTGAGACAATGGCAAAAATGAAAAAAAAATTCTGGGCCCCACTATGGACGCCAGTGTTAGGAGCGGGCCCCCAAACATGTCCCAAGCTAGCTCTCAGGGGAGGCATGATTTACCCTCTATTCAGGTGGTGGGTCGCTCGAGGCTTCAGAAATTCCTTCGCATCTCAGTCGTCTGGCAGGATACTCCCTCTCTAGGAAACCCTCCTGCCGTAGCAGAATAATAACAGGATTGAGTTAACTAGATTCATGTATTGCAAATTTAAAACACAGTACATAGGTCATTACAGTACAATTCAACACAAGAAATACATACTACACAATCCTAGCTATCGTGTTTATAACCTCAAGATCCCTAAACGAAACTCTCTGAGTGATGGCTTTGCGCGGGAGTTTACAGTCTATCGTTAAAGGACACAATCAAATGAGGAAACAATTGTACAGCTTACATGATGTTGGGGGGTCTTCGTCTTCCGGCTTCCAGGGGCACCTCCCGAGTTTAGGACAGAACCGAAGTTTACACAGGCATGGTGAAATATCAGCGCTAAACCCGTAGGTTATTGAATTAACATTGCAGGTTATATTTGAGTACAATTCGAGCGATAGTACGCCGGGCGCGAACAGTGGGAATCCACGCGCGGGCTTAACGTGTGCCCGAGGCGGCTCGCAATTCTCAACTGGTGGAAGGGATCGCGTGCGGGTGGGCGGATGGGATAGGAAGTAGGAAGCAGGGAACAGGGGGGAGAGCAGGGTGTTGTGTAGTTTGCGGCGAATTAGGAGTTTGAATTCTTTGTCGTTTGGGCGTACCATAACAACAGTTAAGCCTGCTTCTTTCAGACGTAAGAAAACCCTATTTAATTGCTCTAAATGTGAATCGATATCTTCTGAAATTATAATTAGGTCATCCAAATAGCAAAAAACGTTTTCGTCGAACTCTGGACCAAAAAGTGCATCTACCAGACGCTGAAGTTCACTAGGAGCGTTTTTTAACCCAAACGGCATCCTAACGAATTCAAACAAACCATGTCCAGGTACTACAAAAGCCGTTTTGCAGCAAGAATCCTTATGTAAAGGGATTTGCCAGAAACTTTTCGATAAGTCAATAGAAGATATGAAGCGTGCACCACGTAGCTTGTCTAAAATACGCGAAATATACGGCAAGGGGTACGAATCTCTTGTCGTGATGCTGTTAAGCTTCCTGGAGTCCAAGCAGAACCTTGCAGAACCATCCTTCTTAGGCACGATTAAAACCGGATTGGACCAAGCCGAACGCGAACGGCGAACAACACCTAAATCTAACATTTCCTTAAGTTGAGATTCAAGTTGTTGCTGACGTGTTTGAGACAAAGGGTAATACCGTTGCTTAATGGGATCTCCCGTCGTGTTAATTTTGTGCTGAACTAAATGAGTACGACCCAATCCACATTTTTCAAAAGAAATAGACTTAAATTTATCTATAACATTATTTAATCTACGATTGTCTTGAGGGGACAGTAGGGAAGCTGACGTGATCTTGCGAATTTCACCTATAGTATCTTCAACATCACGTCCACTGTTGGCCTTTGAAAACAATTGAGGAGCGATGTCAAATTGTTTCCAAAAGTCGACTCCCAAAACAATCACAGGTGAAAGAGACGGAATAACAAAAAAGGTAACATATTTCTTAAAATTATTATAAGTAACTAGTACTCGCATAGTACCAATTACATCTTGACGTACACCATCAGCGGTGGTTTCACGATTCTAACTTATCTAAATTAAACCCTAAACTAATAAAGAAGTTGTAAAGAGAACCGCCAAAACAACTGACAGTCGCACCACTGTCCAAAAGACCTGAAAAGACAAGATTTTGAATCGAAATATTCGCATGGGGTCTTATATCTTGTCCAGAACTAGCCATCGGCATGCATGCGTCCATGTCACGCCTGAAGAACCGGTTACTGGAGCTATAAACTAAGGGTGATGATCTCCTGGCATCCTTGCTAGCAGGACGCAGAGGATCACACTCTAGTTTTTTGGGTTTGTGCGAGCGGGGTCATCTCGGCGTTTGTCAGAATTCTTCTGAGAATCAAACTTCCATTTTCTACAAAAAGGTTTTGTATGACCTTGCGCCTTACAATAAAAACAATTTAAAGTTTTTCTACTATTCGAAGAAGAAGAAGGAGAA
The DNA here is from genome assembly GCA_929108145.2 of Limnephilus rhombicus. NCBI lineage: Eukaryota > Metazoa > Arthropoda > Insecta > Trichoptera > Limnephilidae > Limnephilus > Limnephilus rhombicus. Next base: position 46,419,871 of record OV815283.1, read on the forward strand.
GAGGATGTTGCTTGAGGAGAAGTAAAATGCGGTAAGGGTTTATCTACGGAGTGCTTTTCAAATCTCCTACACACATTTACCAAAGAAGATAAGTCCTTTTCTGCAAAATATGCGATAGCCAATGCGTATTTAGGTAACAGACTATCAGAAACTAGGTCTACCAACTGTTCCTCCGTAAGTTGAACGTCTAATCTGAGATTAGCTAATTTAATTTCATCAACGTAATCCACAACACTTTGATTAAATTTCTGTTTCATCGCGAATAAAGCTTTTAGGGCCTCTGTTTGATTAATACAACGGTCAAAACGTGCTATGAGGAGATTTCTCAAGTCAGGCCAAGATAACGAATCTTTATAAATAGTCCTATACCAAGAGAGAGCTTTCCCCTCCAAAAGATCAGCAAAGGACGTCACAACCGATGACAGTTCTATATGACGGCATCTAGATAATTCCTCCACACGTTGTATAAAATCCCTAACATCAAAAGAACCAGAAAATTTAATACCCCAAGAATGTAAGGATGTATTTGTATTTATCGATTGATAATAATTATTGACTATATTTGTAGTCTGACTCGCATTATCACTATTGCCTTCATTTTGTTGTGGAGAATCACTACTGGATTGTTTTAAACTCTTATTTTATATACGAGCCTGTTCCCGCATAGCTGATAACGTAGGCTCTGGAGTGATATTCACTTCAGATAACATCTGTATCATCTCCTCCTTAGTAGCACCGTTAATATTAGAAATCGCCATTCTGTTTTTTTTTTTTTAATTTTTAAATTTGAGAAAAAAAAACAATAATAATATATTTTCATAAAAATAGAAAATATTATTTGAAAAAATATTTAAAATTATTTAATTTAAAAAAAAATAATATACTTTGTAGTTTGAAATACCGGACACCGTGTAAAGCCGAGAATAAATCGAACCGATGAATCGAAAACAATTAAATATATTGTACGTTGGGAGTATGTTGCCTAAAAAAATAATAATACTTTGCTTTGAGTATTTACCATGTATGTTGATAAACAAACACGTCAATTTGGCAGGTGACAGTTGACATTTGAAATTCACGTATTGCCAGTAAAGAGAAAATATTTACCCCACAAATCTGTCACTGCTAACAATGTACTTTTAAATTGTCAAAAAAAAAAAAATTATTATTATGCATTTTAACTATGTGGCAACACATAAACTAAACAGAAACGTCAAACTAGTATAAATGTGTAATACATTTAACCTAAAAAACTACACACACTGATGCGTTCTATATAAAATACATCGTAAAATACAGATAACCTACAAATTATCAAGACCATTATTACAGATATATGCATGAACTGAAAATCCCATCCGAGCACCAGTTATTAAACTTAAAAAAAATCTCTTTTGTTGGGCCGCCAAATGTAATGTATTAAATTTAAGGTAATATGAATTTTGTGTAGGTAGAACCTATACCTTTTGTCATCCGACCGCTGTCTTCTCAGAGCAAGTAGAACTCCATCGCAGGATAGTGGAGATCAGGATTTAGAGGACATGCATATAAAAGACGCAAATTTTACTAGTGAAAATTAATGTTGACTTTATTGCAGTTTGCAAGGGAAAATTGAACAAAGGAAATTGTAAATAAAACATAAATACCTTGAGCAATTATTAACTGATGTAGAAAGAGAGAGTCAACCAATTACGATTAATTTTAATACCGCACACGTCCCGTCGCCGTGACAGTCGTGACATTCCTCCAAAAGACGACAGCAATCCCCAAGACACCGTCCAGCACGTCATCCAACGGCGCGCAGAAAATCTCGCCGGCCAAAGCAGAGCAAAGCCGTTTCCTTCCAAGGGATTACACCCAACAACCAGGCACAGCAGATATAGCCCCCATCAGGCGGTAGGTAGAAACTCTCGCCGGCCAAAGCAGCGCAGAGCCGTTTCCTTCAAAGGGATTACTCCCAACAACCAGGCACAGCGGATATACACCCATCAGGAGGTGTGTAGAAACTCACGCCGGCCAAAGCAGAGCAAAACCGTTTCAATACATCCCCCGTTGATTACAGAATCAAATTCACTTCCGCACGCGGTTCAAACAATCGCTCGGCATCCGGCGAGAAATAAAATAAAATAACCAGGCTTCTATGCCATCTGAGTCGTCACACGCTCACAGAGAGAAACAATAAATTCATTCTAGGCTACATCGCACTAGAATTCTTGATCACCAAAAACTCTCCTCCCAAAATATCCCCTCGCCTCGAAAAATTACGTGATGTCTTCCGCCATTTCTCCTCGAATGACGTTTCCGTCGCCGTGCTAGTTTGGCCAACCAACAAAGTTAAAAAAAAAAAGAAAAAATAAATAAAGCATAGACAATAAACAGTACCTATTTTGAGCAGTACCTGCTCACGAAATAGATATGTTACACACTGACGCCTTCCAACGTGGGGCTTGATTTGGTTCATTGTGATTTGTCGCTTTCCTTGATTTTTTTTCATAAACTCCATGCTGTTTTTTGTATGTATAAATATGTAAATAATATTATTTTTTTCCCCTTTAAATGTATAGCTAAATAAGTGATTGTGAATAGTTTTAAAAAGTTCAAGCGTGTTTTCAAACGCCGCCATTTTGATCCACGTGTTTTTTCAACCGCCGGTATATCAAGTGTTCGAGAAGTATTTAAAAAAGTTCACGCGTGTTTCAAGGATCTGCCATCTTGTCGGCCGCATCTCCGGATTAAAAAACCATCACGTGTTTTCGACCGTTTAAATCAAGTTTTTTGTCGTTAACAGCCACCATTTTGGAAGCATCTCAAATCACCACGTGTTTTTGACCGGTAAATATTTAGTCATGCCGTATTTTGAAAAGATTCGTTTTGTTTTACGCGATTCTTGAAACAAAATGGTTACCGAAATCTCAGAATTAGATACCTCAGATTAAAATCTGCTAGCGTAGGTAAATGCATGAAGGTACGGTATACCCGCTCAAAGGGGAGATAGTGAAAGTCGAGTAAAACCACAATTCGGAATCTAAGCCTTGCTTGAAATGGTTTTAGCCATATTTGGTGTCTGCATATTGTGATCTTCTGCTAAAAAACGGCGTTGTGGTTATTTGTTAGTTAGTTCTTTAACAAATTTTCCTTTAGTAAGTGCCGCTCGCATAGCACGCCAATTTAAATTGTGTGACCTCAAGTTTAGTTTGGTTGACATAGGTTTTGAATATATTCGAATAATTTGAAATCGACGTAATTTACTTGCAATGATAGAGTTTAAGAATTCTACAAAAAGCCTTCAACCGCGGTAAACGGTCGGAAGCAGGTACCTAAGCTCGACGCCGACGGGTCCATTTTTACGACCGAGCACCGGATGAGATCTATTGTCTTGACAAATGCCCTGTTAGGCATAAACCTTTTTTCATAGGCAAAGAATTTATTTCAAATATCTGAAAGTACCTACCTGGTAGATGCGATTATTTTTAGAACAACGAAATATAAATATTAACTTCCCGGAAAAATATTAATTACTAATAGCATTTTTTCTATTCGAGTGGCCAACAACAACAAAAAAAAGCATCTGCCTAGTTATTTAGAGAAGGTTATTTGAAATAAATTAAATCAAGTTTAAATCAACTTATAAAATGGACGCCCTAATTCGCTTTAAAGAAGGTATCATTGCCAACGTCGACACTTCCAGCGTTCTGCATCTGAGAAAGGTCTTAAGAAAACGGGGTATTGTTGGAAGCAAGGATTTGTCCACCTTGCAAAAACAGGCGCGCTCTTTTAACAGGGCATTTATTCGTCGAATTAAGCCAGCCAACGATGAAAAAGATCCTGTTTCGCAAGAATCAGAAATGTTAAAGCCGCCCGCACCGGTAGAAATTAAATATGTTTTGAGGGAATCGAAGGTGACTAATTTCGCTTCTTGGAATTTGAAATTCAACAGTACGACGAATGTTCGGGAATTTTTTTAAAGCCGCCCGCACCGGTAGAAATTAAATATGTTTTGAGGGAATCGAAGGTGACTAATTTCGCTTCTTGGAATTTGAAATTCAACAGTACGACGAATGTTCGGGAATTTTTAAATCGCATGGAAGTGTTAATCGTAAGCCGGAATGTCAACCCCGATGAAGTAGCAAGATGCTTCAACGAACTGCTTACGGGAATAGCAATGCTTTGGTTTCTCTCCTGGCCTAGAGAAAGTTTATCGTGGTCCGAACTCAAAAAAAAACAACTTATAAGCAAATTTGAAATTCCGAATTCAACTTGGGATTGTAAACTCGAAGTTTATACCTTCTCGTGATTTACCAGTGAGATATAATTTTTATTGTTCAATGATACCGCCTTCCTTATGGGATATGAATACCTACCAGTTCGAATCTGGAATGATAATAATGCAACGCACTCCGACGTAATTACCTTACTTCAAAATTCAGTTGCGGGTTCGATTCCTTGCGAAATTATATATCTCTGTAACCATGCCGATCTCTCTATCGAAGAGTAGAAACCTATGAACGATTGGATAAATATGTTTGTACCTGTGACATCTTAGGGGATGCTGTGTGGAGGGCCCTTTAAGGAAAGGAAGGAGAGGAAGGAAAGAGGGATGAGGGGCGGATATAAATTTAGTGGTCAGTGTCCAGGAGTGACAGACATAGGAATTCCTTTCTCCAAATTATGGTTCGACGGCAGGTAGTCAGTCCGATTTTACCCCATATGGACTCGTAGCGAATGAAGCAACACCAAGTGTAGCGAATCCCTTAAGAGGATTACCTATAACTGAGGCGCTGATTATACAATAGATAGTTCCGGGGCAGCGGTACCCATGCCCGCAACAACAAATTGATACGACAACGAAGTCTATGAAAACGGTAATGGAACGGATGTAACGGTCTATGTAACGGAAGTACGATAGCTATTTTTTTTAAATAGATGGATATAATCGGTATCTGTTAATATTAATGTAAAGGTATTACTATTAATTAATTATTTTACGGAGAAGTGATAGTGGGTTCGATTATTACATTGAACTTTCGAGATTTTGCTCAGGATAGAACAAGTGTCTAGATTTATTCAACTAACGGTGTAGATTGATTGCATAGAAATCAATAGATGTTAATTGAAATCAATGTTATTTTTTGAAATAATCAGGATAAGGAGTGAACTTATTTACAGATATTTGATAAGTTGATAGAAGAAGATCAAGACGGAATGCAACTAGAATGTTGGCCCATACCAATTAGAAAATAGTTATTCAAAGAAAATCAAGATGGAATCCACCTTGGCCAAGTGGAGAATTATTTCTTCAAATAATTTTGAAATTTATTTGTTTGAGTAGAGTTTCGCGCTAAGCGACGGACGTGAATCGTATTTTGACTGATTTATCACTCAAATGGTTTTGTAGGAACCGGAGAAATCAACGTATTGTGAAAATAAGATATGAAATTGACACCACACCCTTCCACACATACCTACACTCATCGTGCTATTTTCGAAAGGACGCTTTTGGGATAGTGCATACACGTACATTACAATCGCTTCGGAGTAATTAACCGAATGTGATAACCACTAACATTCGCCACTCACACATACACTAACCTTGACACTGTTTTCGAAGGGGCCCATTCAAAAGCAGTGTGTACACACCCTACAATATGGCCACTTCGGAGTAATTAACCGGAGGTGGCTACATACACACTACACTTGTATTTTATAACTATTCATGTACATCATTCGACATTCGTATTGTATTTCATATATAACTAGCCTCTGCTAGCTATTACTTTTCACCTGTCTTTCAAGCTCGAGAATGAAGGTCGTTGGTGATTAATAATTGCGATTTGATGGTTTGCTCGTTCCGGGAAAAAACTAGCTGGCGCCCCGCGGCACAACCCGCGTAAATGAAGTGGAAAAGCTATACTGTTTTGTGATATATTTCAACACTTTTGTCCCTGACTTCTGAATTATTATTTCATTATTATTATTGTTGTCATCATTAAAAAAATACTATAATGCGCTGACTACAATAACTTTAAATATTGCCTTAAAACGCGATACATCGACGACAATTATATTACAGTGAATGTGATAAAACCTGAGGTATTATTAATGTGTTTTCTTGAAATTTTTGAATGGTCCTGAATTATAGGACGTTGTTTGAATGGTCCTGAATTATAGGACGTTGTTTGAATGGTCCTGAATTATAGGACGTTGTTTGAATGGTCCTGAATTATAGGACGTTGTATGAGTGTTTCTGAATTGAATTGATGCAGGACGCTGTTTGGGTCTTTAAAGGACTCTGATTTTTGTTGTCTATTTTGTTATCTGTTTTGTTTTAATATGTCATTAACCAGTAATCCGTACTGTTAAAAAGTGGATACTGACTTAACTGAGCCATTACCCGTTCTTTAAAAGGGGGTTAAATGTGCTTTTTGTTCTACGATATGTCAATACATACATCACGACATCTAATGTGGAGTTACCTTACGCTTTGATCTCTTGTTGCTTATACATTACTGTTCAGATAATTTTATTTACTCTATGTGCCTTGATGCCTAAGTGTTTATACCTTTCTAATAATTTTGTTATTTTGTTCCATGTTGACATTTCTCTCCTGCTGAGGAACCTGACTATTCCTCTAGACGCCCCGATGGACATTACACACTGACTTGCGCTACCTAGGAAGTTGCGTGTAACAAAGTTCCTGCCACGCCACTTCGACGTGTTGATTTTGCTGTCTATTTGATATTTTATATAAATTGTAAACTATATAACTTATTGTAAACTGTACTACTTTTTGCCTAGATTTTTAATGCTGAATCTCTATGTGAACGATTTTTTTTTGTAAAGTTTATCAAGGGTTTAGATTCAAAAAACCTTCGTTACAACGGCGGTTATTTTCCTGGTGTTTTCGGGGATGTGTCATGAAGTATTTTCTTGAATTATAACTTCCCACCCCTGTATGAATATTTCCGTCATCAGGTACTAAATACTTAATATTAGTTGTCAAAAGCTTGCAACATTGGCTAGATCTTCTGATTGGCTAAGAATTCGGTGGGAGGAGCGGGGCGGTCAGCCAGGGGGCTGCGATCTGTGGGCTTCTGGGGAGTTCTTCTGGTTTTAACTGCGCTATGGGTCGGTCTTTCGCATTTTGGCCGGGGCCGCCTAGATCCTTTTTGTTCCAACGTTTGTTGGAACACGTAATTTAAAATATAGTTAAATTTTATATATCTAAATCAACTCAGTGGTGTTTCCGGACGATGTTCTCTGCCCAGATGAAACCCGAGACGGGGTAACGTACGTACAACTTATATTATCATGTGTTATCATTCAACCCTTTTATTATATTTTAGAATCATTAACCTTGAGTTCACAAAGAGATTAAAAGCTTTTCCTAGAAGCGTCGAGTCATTAATAAATTCACAAATTATTTAAAAGCGACAAGAGATCTTCTAATTTATTAAACCCTATCTTTATTCAATAAATGAAGCGACGATCGTTTTGAATCAAATCCGATCGAATTGAGAACACAATATCCCTGGGAGGAGCTAGCCGAGGTTTGTATTATAATTTGGTTTTGGTAAGTATTTAAATTGAACCATTGTTGTTGAGTCTTGAACATTGTGGTGTTATTTATTATTAATTTGTTATAAGTTCGTAATCAGGCGGTTCGAGCCCGTCGTTACGTAGCACCACCATTCAGAATTGAAACGTTGCTTGAAATGGTGTTAGCCGTGTTTGGTGGCCAGACTGAATAGCCAGGTACTTCCCCACCTTCCTCCTCCCCATCTCCTTCCCATCCCTACTACCTTCAGCCTCACAACATACCCCTATTGAGATGCCATAGTCTCACTGGCTCTAGACGGGAGTAGCTGAGACTCTTGTCAGGTTTTACTATAAAAAAATATAAAAAATCTGTCTATCACAGAGTTGATATTTGATTTTAATCTCCGCTATGCAGATGACACTATTCTCTTCTCGTCTCCAAAACCCATTGCTAAAATAGTGACAGTGGAAGAAAGAAGTAATCTAGGACTATTGCTCAACAAAGCCAAAACAAAAGTGATGTAGATTGAGAGGGCAAAATCCTTCGGCGGAACAAATTCTCTCCCAGACTTGGAAACGGTGAACGGCTTCATGTATATTTTTATTTATTTATTTATTTATTTATTTATTATAGATACAAAAGTACAAATTACAATTAGGAAGCTTCGCCTGTCCAACTAGGAAAGTTTCCCGTTCCAGGATAGGCAAATTGACATGTTTAGTTCATATTATACCTGAAATGTACATAAATTACATAACAAAAAACAAAACCAAAAAAAAAAAAACAGAAAATTTAATTTTTTTCTGAAGCTGAGGTGTGTAATAAAGAAAATGTATATAAAATATATAAATATAAGTACACATACATTTTTTTGTGACAAAGTAGAAAAGGAAATCTGGTAGCATATATTATAATCGGATTTACCGAATTAACCTGGTAACATATGTATAATACATTCAGATTTACAAGATGGATGAATTACAAGAACAAGATGGAGGAATTATGTTAAGCTATGTGTTTAGGAGTTTGAACTTTTAATACATAGTACACTTATAGGAGAAACTATATTAAAATTTACAATAATAGATATAATAACGAACGTAATAATCTATATGATTTTATTTTTTTTAGCGATGTAACTACTTACAATGATTTTTGTAATGATTTTTGTAACTACAAATTATTTTCACTGATTTAAAACATGTTTTCAGAATAGTATTATATTATTAGTACGACAGTATGAATATACACTCTCTTGAACTACTCCTGCTAAAATATAAAAACAATAAAAACAATAACTATAAATGTAGATAGAAATATAAACTATGAATAATTATAAAATAGTACCAAATTTAGTGCTACTTTGGTGAAATTGGTGCATTACTTCGTACGCCATACATGTTGTTTTACGTAGGTATTATTTATTTATCATAAATCATTACCATTGTAAGGTACCAAGTATCACACAGAGTTAGCGACGTGCATGTCAACGCTTTACAGCGGTGATATACCTACACCAACACGGAGCAGGCAGGCTTCAGGGGCGCATAACCATCAATCCCATGTATAAAAAACATCAGAAAGGATGTCGAAACATTGAACTCAATGAAGTGTGGTAGGAATTTTGGTCTAGTGATCAGGAAAGTTGAGTGATTTTGTTTACCAGTTATACAGCATACGTTCACTTTCGACTCTCCCTAAGTTCAGAATCCAATCATTGACTAATTTACGCAGGACGCTTGCACTTTTATTTTATATATATCTGGGCTCCTGTGTAAGTGACGATGGTTGGGCGTTTACACAATACATAGCTACACTTACATCTACTTATATCATAGACCCTGTGCTTGTAGGTTGATTGTCACATGTTACTTTCCTATCCATCCCTATTATGTTCTTTTTCCTACCCATCCCAATATACCTGTCATTTTAACGTTACCATAACAATCAGTCGTCAATCGAAACTCGCCGCGTAAACATCTAATACTCCGCATGCCGCATTCGCAAACTTAATCCCACAAACTGCAAGTAAGATACCTCGACTGATAGTCATACGAGTGCATCAGCAAACCCAGCCAAGATAGAAGAAAAGGGCAGCGCAGTAAGTCATTTCTTTCCTTTCCTCGTGTGCTTCCTTTTTTACTTGTGCAGTAGTCTTTCGTATATTTCAAAAGACATACAATGTCCTTCGATATACGCAGACACATAAATCACACATCACATAACAAAGTTAGAGTTAGCGAAAGGAAGCCCACGAAATGTAGAGATGGAGAAAAATGCTCGTAAAATCTATGGATAGCTAGACCCTTTAATGTTGTTATCCATTCTGGAAAAGCTAGGCATCCACAACAGGCTATCAAACCGTCTGCCTATAGTATTTTAAGATAATTTGGACAAGTTTCTCGCCAAACTGAGGACTCCGACCTAGAGAAATTCATGGTCACAGACAAAGAGGAATTCAAGAGAAACAGAGAAAGACCACAAATGCGCTGGAGTAAGTAAATGTTATTGGAGTTCGGTTTGCCGGTTTGCCGTTTGGCAGCGCAGAACCGCAAGGAGTCCACCGTGTGCCCACCGTGGAAATTGGAATGGGGGTCACGATTCTCAGTACTGACCCAAAAAGAAGATGGTGCCTATTTTATAAACTGACAACAAAATACTACATAATGCCAAATGATATACCTATTCGCGCGAAAGGCGGCAATGACGTCACGCCGGCCAACGATTCTAAGCGGACCCGAGTCCCGGTGACAGGTATTGTTAGCGGCCAATAGCGGAAAATACGTTATACCTACTATACAAGCAAAATACGTTCAGAAAATTACGATTTAGATAATTTTTGGTATAATCAGGGCTAAGCAGGGTTCATCTATCTATCTTCTATGTTCTATCTTCTATCTTCTTCTTCTATCTTCTATCAATCGATCTATCTACCTACCTATCTATCTAACTATTTATCTTCTAACTATATATCTATCTATCTATCTCTATCTAACTATCTATCTATCTATCTATCTTCTATCTTTTTTTTTTTTTACATTAACTCCACACAGGAGGCCCTGAGGAAAATAATTTCCCTCAGGGCCTATGTCATCTGGGATGCTGTGTGGAGGGTCTTTTTGAGGAGAGGAAGGAATGAACATTGGTCTTGAAGAGACCCATGTTGTAGGAAGGAGGAAACACAGAGGCCGGCAAATCATTCCACAGCCGAGCTATTGAACATAAGAACGAGTCGAAGAAACGACCCGTTCTCATGTGACTAATGTCAACTGTGTACAAATGTTGGGCACGCGTTTGGCGTGTTTCCCGACTATGCACCGGTGCCGAAGGGATCAATGATGCTAGTTCCTCGGAGCATCTTCCATTGTAATACCGGTAGAACAAGGATAGCATTCCCACCCGACGCCTGTGCTCTAAAGATTGCAATCCGTCTGTTAAGATGGGAGAATCTATCAAACGGACCGCCCGTTTCTGCACAGAGTCGAGGGTATTTTTCAGGTATTTTGGAGCTCCAGACCAGAGGTGGCTGCCAAATTCAACCGTGGGGCGCACTTGCGATTTGTACAGGGTTAGCAGTTGTGTACTTTTAAAGTATCTGCGGGCCCTGTACAGTACGCCCAGTTTTTGGGAGGCTAACTTTACTCTGGCTTCGATGGAGCCCCCATACCTGAGCTGGTCACTTAGGGTTACACCAAGCAAATCAATGGAGGGCCTGTTCGGAAGATTGCTTCCGTTGAAAGAGACTAGATTTTCATTGCGATCCCTTTTAGACGTTATCAGACAAGATTGGGTCTTTGAAACATTAAATTCAACGAGATTATTTTTACCCCAAGAGAAAACACTCTCGAGGTAACCGTCCATTCTTTGCTTCAAAGCCTTACGAGCTGTTGGAGTTTGTGAGCCCTTTGGGGGCTTGTCAAACAAAAAGCTATCATGAACTGTACTGTCATCCGCGTAGCAGTGAATTGGTGCACATGACAAAAGGTCGTTGATGTGCAACAAAAACAGAGTTGGAGACAGAACCGATCCCTGCGGGACGCCAGCATTTATCGAGTGAGAGGAAGAGGTGAAACCATCGACTACCGTCTGAATCGACCTCTCCCTCAAGAAGTCGGCAATCCACGTACACAAGGATGCGGGAATGCAGTTTGTTGACAAGTCCTCGGTGCCAAACCCGGTCAAAGACCTTGGATATGTCCAGTGCAACCGTTTGGGTCTCACCGAAACGTTCCAGGCATCGCCCCCAAACATGCGTCACATACGCGAGAAGAACACCGCACGAGTGGTTCCGCCGGAATCCGTATTGACGGTCGTTAATAATTTTGTTCTTCTCGAGGTATGTGAGCAGTTTGTCGTTGATCACACGTTCCATCACCTTAGACAGAACTGATGTGATCGCTATGGGGCGGTAGTTGGCCGGGTTGGAGCGGTCACCCTTCTTTGGAATAGGATGGATAACTGCTTTTTTCCAACCAGAGGGCACAGAGCCAGTCTTCAGGGACAGTTTAAAAAGCTTCGTCAAAATTGGAGCTATTTCTGCAGCGCACCTTTGCAGTACCAGGGCAGGTATTCCGTCAGGCCCACTAGCTTTATTAACATCAAGCCCTCGTAAAACATGGAGTACTTCCCGATGCCGGATCCTCAGCTTTTTCATACGAAAACCGCAGTGAGGAACCGACGTCGGGACAGCGCCTTGGTCATCGAGGGTTGAGTTATCCGCAAACATTTTACCTAGTAAGTTAGCCTTTTCGGTGGTGGTGTTTGCTAGTGAGCCGTCAGGTCTGGTAAGAGGTGGCAGACTGGATTTGCAGAAATTGCGACCTATTGAGCCCGCAAGCGACCAGAATTGCCTGCTGCCATGCGGGCATGCAGTCAGCTTTCTGCTGATCTGCTGGTCGTGCTCGAATTTTGACCTATTTATGATTCTCTTGGTTTCCTTTGCCATTTTGTTGTAAGCTGTTCTGTCTTCGGATGTTCTAGATGTGTTGTAGGCTCGGTAAGCCGCGTTTTTTCGTCGCACTGCTTCAGCGCATTGTCGACTGAACCACGGCTTTGAGCCTACACCAGTTTCCTTAACAGTAGATTGGATGAAGCCATCCATCGCGGATGTGATGACCTCACCAATTTCCAGGGCACATCTTGAGGGATCCGAAGTCCGAAAACAGACAGCTGACCATGGGAAAGCATTAAAATGTGCCCGCAGACCGAACCAATCTGCTGACCTATAGTGCCACACTTTTCTCTTCAGCCTCTCGTTTGGTGGTCTGAAGTTTACAGGGATTGATGTCGTCACCAGGCAGTGGTCGGACGATCCTAAAGGCGCTGTGACTTCAATACTGTAACCGTGTGGCACAGTAGTTAAAAAAAGGTCTAACAGATTGGAACGGTGAGTCTGGACATCAGGAACCCTTGTAGGCTCGTGAACCATTTGCTCCAATCCGTAGCAAAGGGCAAAGGATTCCGCTTGGCGTCCAGCCGAGTCTGTTGATCCTGAGAACTTCAACCAAGGTTCGTTATGAACATTGAAGTCCCCCAGGACCACAAACTCTGCCATAGGGTAGCGGGGCAAGAGGTCATCAATAGTGTCGCTTAAATGTTTGAAGAGCTGGGACGTGTCTGATTCGCTAAGGTTCGGTGAGCGGTATAAACACGCGTAGAATCTTACCGTACTGGCAAGATTGACGCGTACCCACATTACGTCGAATCTGGAGTTTTCCAGATGCAACAGTCGCACACAGTTGACGTCAGCTCGACTATAGAGACAGACACCTCCTTTAGGTCTGAACTTGCTTGCGAGGGTGAAGCCCGGGCAGTCCAGATAGGAGGCGTCTACAGGCTCGGCTATCTGCGTTTCAGACAGGAATAGTAGGTTGGGGCGTTGAGAAAAAAGGTGGTGGTGGACGGAGTTTAAATTGGTATGCAGGCCGCGAATGTTGGTGTAATTCACCAACATTTTTGGCCTGCGCCGGGGTCGCCTACTACTCGCCGCTGTAATGATGTTAATTTTTGTTGTTTGTTTTGTCATGATTTTAAATGTTTTTATGATGGGGTGTGGGGGGAGGGAGGTCTGGGAAGGAAAAGGTATGAGGGGTGGGTAGGAAGCTGGGGATCAGAGTGTCCAAGAGTGACGAACGAATGAATCCAATCCACCCACTGCGGTGCAAGGCGATGGATAGGGAGAGTCCGGCTGGAGAGGTCACCCAATGGGCCCCAAACGCTACTGCTGGGTCCCCTCCGGTCACGAACCGGCACAACAGCAGCGGCGGGGTTTTTACACTCGTTGATGGGGCAGCCCACCCTCAGTCGTGAGCCTGAGGGTCGGGCCCCTGTACTACCGAGCGGCCTGGACAGCGGTAACCGGTTGTAAAGGGTCTCCCTCAACCAGCATCTCCCAATCCGGCCCGCCACGCAGAAGGTGGGCCGACGCACCCGCCATCAAGACTTGAACAAACATTACCCCAAGAACCCGGGCACCCCTGCTAAGTCACCAAACGTAGCGAACCACTTGGGGTGACCTGTGGCAGAGGTGTTGTTCATCCAATAAATGGTTCCCAGGGCGGCGGTACCCATACCCGCCTACCAAACCGTATCTATGTATCGTATCTATCTATCTTCTACGTAAAAAAATGAATCGCCGAAATGTATGTACGAGCATAACTTCCGAAATACTGCACAAAATTCAATAATTCAGTAATTTATTATTGTCAGGACCAGGTTTGTCAAAACTTCTTTTGGGTCTGGCATTATGAAATTTGTATAAAAAAATGCAATAGGTCGCACGCGAGCTTTTTAAAAACTGAATGTAGATATCTACCGGACTAAATGCATGGAATGAGGGAGGGGAGAGGGGAACCCGGCAGGGGGAAGGGGAACTAAAGAGGAGGATTCGCGGGACTGGGGAAGGGAGGGAGTGGAGTAAGGAGAGGGAAGGTGGAGGAGGCGGAGTTGGAGCGTGAGAGGGGAAGAGAACGCGGGAGAGGAAGGGAAGGCGGAAGGGGAACGGAACGAACGGGAAAAACAATTTAAAGGGAGAAACAATTTCTTTATTAAATGGCCAGCAACGCATGCCGGGAACCAGCTAGTAAAAAAAATGTTATATTTAAATAGCATTGACTAGGGAATGCAATCTCGGCTTTTTTTAGCGAGATTGATCTCGGACGAAAAAAGGGCGAGATCTCGCGAGTTTAACGAGATTGCACTCGAGCATAAAAAAGTCTTATTCGAAGCGCGGACTGACACGAACGGAGTTGCGATCTATCGGTTTCATTCGGTGCGCGTGAGGCGGCGCGGGCGGCCTGAGGTAGCCTAAGATCGGTGGTTCCAACTAGCGTTGAATCCTAGAGAGCCTTCTCAGCGGCTGGTTATCTGGCCAACAACTGGCTAATAATGGCATGTGATTTGAACTGAACAAATCTTTCATTTGATTGGTATATTTTATTAATTAATCTGTAATTTCTAATAGTCTGACTAATTGGTATATTTTTTTAATTAATCTGTAATACCTAATGGATCTACTGAGTAGATATAGTTTTATTTAATTGATAATAATATCTATATAAATAGTAAAAAATGTCATGGTATAACTGAAAATATTCTAGAATATGAATATACATATGTATTATTTTACCAACAGAATAGTCAACACTATAACTTACTATAATTTACTAAAATTTACATGTAAAAACATTATCATATTGGAATGTCCTAAAACGGGCAATTGCCTAGTTGGACTTTTTAAGTTCATTATATTGTATTATGTAATATTTACAAACAAACAATAAATAAATAAAAATAAAAATAAATAAATCTCAGTCTAATAGTCAACTCAACTTAGATAATAAGTTTAATTTTTTTTTAACTTCTCGTTGTTTTGTTTGTTATAAAAGAACTGTTTTATTACTAAAAGATTTTTGTTTGATATTAGAAGAGAAGACTGGTTGTTTCTTTCGTTTGTTATTTGATAGATACGTACGTCAAAGTTTACTACTTAGAAGTTTATTAAAAAACTATAGACAAATACGTCAAACAATATTTGATGCATTTGTTTGTCTATTGAAAAATTCGTGAAAATAAATGTTTATCTTATAATACTTATAATTTTTATTATTTTTTTCATTATTTATTCATATATTGTGATTATTTGCAAAAAAAAACACACAAAACTGCCAATCTCGCGAGATCTCGAAATTGGCGAGATCTTGCAGTATTGTTATTCATAAACTCGCGGGATCTCGCTTGAGTCCCAATCTCGCGAGATTTGCATTCCCTAGCATTGACTGCATAAATGTTTAAAAACACCGGTAATAAAACATTACATAATGCGGATGTAAAATGTTTCAACAAATCTCTGAAAAGCAGTTATGTCCACCACCTTGACAGTTTAACAAAGGAGATGTATTGTGTAGTAAAGTCTTGCGTGGACATTCAAATTAAAAGGAGAAGGTATTCAATTTTCTAGTCTTAGTTAATTCATGGGTCGATTAGGTGCGGAGTTATTAATTTACATCGGAGACAGAACACGGAACACCTCGTCACAAAAGCATAAAGTCTTGCAAATGATGTAAAGGTAAAGTCAGGAACGCATTATCTATCAATCTGTCATCCCTAACAAGAATCCATTATGATTCGATCTTAGGTCTAAAACGCTTTTCAAACATATTTTTATATCCTTTAGAAATGCGGTAAGATTACATTAGTATTTTAAAATGAAAGGACTTTAATTTCTATGACTTCTCTTCTAAGATTCTAATAATAAAATTGTATTTTAGTAGAGTACCTAGTATGAATAGAAATTTACCGAGGTGAGGACGCTACTAGGGATATTACGAGGACACTGCCACCTCAGAAGACCCATGCAGATGTTGGGAGTGGAAAGCATCAGCAGTTGTAGGAAATGATAAGAGGATGAAGGAAAAACGGAGGTTCAGACCCCTAGAGAGTATATTCTGGGTAGGATTTCATGAGTTTGTATGAGGTAGGTACTCAAATACTAAAATGCGATGCTGAGGTGTCTCACCTCAAATGCGGTGAGGCGTGAAAAGCCAAAAGGGGGCTAAAACTTGTAGGTACAGCCAAAGTACCTTTATTACCACAGGAAAAATATGTATTTTGTGAGGTGGCGAGACATTTTATGTATTTGTTTGGGACATTTGTAGTGCATCTTTGATGCACTCATCGCTACTAGAGAATAAGGTCAAATTAATTTACTTCTAACTTAGAGGAAGAGGTGCAATTTAATAAAATTGCAGATGATTAAATGATTTGTATTATTTTTAGACAACACGATTTTTTAATAGGAAAAAATGTGTAGGCATTTAATATGTTTAAACGTTCTAATATTTAAAAGAAAGCCAATAAGTTCGTGAAAAACCAATAAGTTCGTTATTTAGTGAGGGTGATTCAGTGTCTTAGTAGGTGATTTAGTGTCGCGTGACGATATTCCACGGGGGTTCGGGTTAAAGTTTAGGTCGCCCTGTGGCGTATTTACAATTCCTACCGCGTTTCAGTCGCGCTACCGACTGAAACGCGGTAGGGATTGTAATGCATAAATCACATTACAAACACTACCTCGTTTCAGTTGTCTTACGCTATTCGTTGCTCCATCTGTTTATGTGAGGGTGGCGACCGTAATTATAGAGGGGTTAGCAGTGAAGATGGACCGCGTTTTTCAAAAAAAAGATTTTTGAAGTTAAAAAAAAAACGCGGTCCATCCTCTTTGCTTACCCTTCTATAATTACGGTCGTCACCCTCAATTAAAAAAAAAACGCTTTTTTTAACTTATGAAATAAATTTTCAATGTAAAAAAAAATTATAATATTATTGTAGAAACCAATCACTTTGTTGTTTGACATATTTAATAAAATAAAATACTTTTTTGTTTAAAACCACGAGATTGAAAGTATGAAAAAATTGCAAGTTTAAAAAAAACGCGGTCCATTCTCTCTGCTAACTCCTCTATAATTACGGTCGTCACCCTCACAGAAACAGATAGAGCAACTAAGCGCGTAGGCGACTGAAACGAGGTAGTGTTTATAAGGTGATTTATGCATTACAATCCCGATTGTAAATACGCCGCCCGGTGCAATGGTCAATGAAATATCATGAACGCGTAAATTTTCGTGAATATAAAAGTTTTTAAACGTCTTGTCGGTCCTGGATTTGTCAATAGGCCGTATAGGCCGCGGCCTAGGAGCGGCAGATTTCAGGGGGCGGCGCCAAACCTACAAGAGAGTGATTGTGATAGGTAGCAACTTTTAAGGAGATGAAATGAAGTGGCCAATACTTGTGGTCTCACTCATCTATTTACAAATATACATAAATAAATACTATGAAAAAAGATTAAATACTCGCTGTATTCGAAACAATAACAAAGAATTACTACAAATTCCCATAACTCATACTACTTTTGGTCAACGAAGCTTCAGATACCTTGCAACAAGACTTTACAAAAATGAATAAAAAAATGTGATTCACAAAAAAATTTAAAAAAAAACATAAAAATTTGGATAAAAAATAATGATAGGGCATTTACCGGTGCCCTCACCCAAATTCGAAATTAGTAATGAACCAATGCTGTTACTATTGTACCAAAGTTTTGTGCGATCATATTCTAATATAGGTGTAGGTATGTTCACAGAATTATAAATTGACGTAAAATTACTGCCTCAACACAGGCTAGCCTAGTGAGGCAGGTTACGAGAAACCTACGTTTATAATTATAAATCTCTATTCTTTAAGTACCTACTGTTTATATGTATATTGTTTTCCATTATTAACTTTTGTACTTATGCAACTTTTAAACTATTGTATACTTTATTTTTGTAGTTATAAATCTTTAAATTTTTGTTCAATAAAGATATATATATTATTATTATTATGATAAGTATAAATCCGCCACTGTGCCTTGCTGTAAATGACAGTTAAAGAATAGTGCATAAGTTAAAAAATATGCAAACAAGTTGTGTTTTTTTATTGATTTAAAAAAAATAACATGAAAGCGCTAAGAGGAACAAAGGAATAAAAATATTGACGATAAAAATTTTGATTCGCATAATTTTGTGGAAAATGTGGATATTTCCTGTACAACTTCGGCGAAACGCCGTACACCAAGATTTTGTCGCTCTACACAGGCGCCTAGGTCGCCTGGGCCTAAATATGGCACTGAGTACTGAGATACACATGGTGTCCGGAAACTAGAGGTATAAGCAGGAAAATGATTTATGTAGGTACAAAACATTTGTTGTCACATAGTAATTGCCTACACATTTTTTTCTATTAAAAAAATCGTGTTGTCTAAAAATAATTATTCATTTAATCATCTGCAATTTTATTAAATTGCACCTCTTTCACTAAGTTAGAAGTAAATTAATTTGACATTATTCTCTAGTAGCGATGAGTGCATCAATGATGCACCACAAATGTCCCAAACAAATACCTACATAAAATGTCCCGCCATCTCACAAAATACATATTTGTCCTGTGATAGTAAAGGTACTTTGGCTGTACAAGATTTTAGCCCCCTTTTGGCTTTTTCACACCTCACCTCATTTGAGGTGAGACACCTCAACATCGTAGTTTAGTATTTGTGTACCTACCTCATACAAACTCATGAAATCCTACCCAAGACTATACTCTCTAGGGGTCTGAACATCCGTTTTTCCTTCATCCTCTTATCATTTCCTACAACTGCTGATGCTTTCCACTTCCATAATAAGCCTGTTTTTATACATATAAACCTTCCTCTTGAATCACTCTGTCTATTGGTGAAAACCGCATGAATATCCGTTGCGTAGTTTAAAAGATCTATGCGCACATACATTTTGAGTGACTTCATCAAATAAAATAATTCAAATCAAATACCTAATTACTCTAGAACATCTATTTTCGAAATTTCTTCCGTAGAACGAATTTCAAAAGTGACTATAGTACGGCCCGCCAGCCGTTTTAAATCACACAAAAATATGTTTTCTTTAAATTTCTCGGCTTTTCTCTAATATAATTTACATGTATTATACATATAAACATTCCTCTTCAATCACTCTATCTACTGGTGAAAACCGTATGAAAACCGTTGCGTAGTTTAAAAGATTAACGCGCACATACATTTTGAGCGACTTCATTTTATACTATGGAATGATGATGATGATACCGTATTCAATATTTTTGTGACAATATCCTTTTTTTCCACGGTCGGGTGGCATTTTGAAAATTTTTACATCAAATTTGAAAAAAAATCGGTAGCTGGGGCGGTATAGGGCGTTAATATCAGCCGTTTGGTGTCTTTTAAAGTGCTTCGAAGTATATACCCATCTCCGAAAGGTTTTTTTAACGGCTTTTGCACTTTTCCGAAAAAAAAAATTATTATTAATATATCTTGTTATTATTAATCTTATCTTATATATTATATATCTTAATATATAAAACAAAGTCGGATTAGTTACACTATTTATAACTCGAGAACGGCTGGGCTGATTTTGATGATCTTTGATTTGTTGGATTTGTCTCCGCCCCGGATAGGATAATAACTATTAAAACATCACAAAAGTTAACGAAATGAATAATTATAAAAAAAAATATTTTTCCCATACATTTTGCATGGAACAAATTCTCCTATTTTGAAAGAACTGCAGCAATATTGTGAGGGGTATAATATTGAACTGTGCATGAATTAAATAATGCAATTTAAACCAACACTTTGTGGAATCCTACCACAAATTATTGTAACGTGGGTATAATATATTTAACGATTTGATGTGTTATTGTAATGTTTTATATTATATTTTGTTCTATGTTATTGTTAAATATTACATTGTTTAAAATATTTCACGGTTTTACGCAAGAATATACAAGTGGTTTTTTCTTTAAAAACTGCTTGTATGTTATTAAAAGTTTTTTCACTTATCTTAAATATTATTTTATAATCTATATAAAAGATAATATAACAACAATAAATAAAAAAATAAATAAATTAATAAATAAATAAATAAATACATAAATAAATAAATAAATAAATAAATAAATATAAATAAATAAATAAATTCCAAACATTCAAAAACGTCAAATGTCAATGCGTTAATTGTTGTGCATTTGTTTTTAATCATATAATGCTGCCCTTCTTTCTTACACACTCAATGTCAATAGTGGAAAATGAGACAAATGGTGAACGTATGTCTGCACACCTCCAAAGGAAAAATAAAATTATTATAATAAATCTCTGAAATGAAACGCATTTTTTTACATAAGCTCCACACAGGAGGCCCTGCGGAAAATAATTTCTCTCAGGACCTATGTCATCTTAGGGTATGCTGTGTGGAGGATCTTTTTAAGGAATGGGGAGGATAGAAAGTTCGGGGAAGGAAAAAGGTATGAGGGGTGGGTAGGAATCTGGGGGTCAGTGTGTCCGGGAGTGACGGACGTATGAATCCATCCCTCTAACTGTGGTGCAAGGCAATGGGTCGAGAGAGTCCGGCTGGAAAGGTCAAAAGGCCTCCCTCAACCAGTCTCGCAGCAGGTGGGCAGGCGCATCAACTGCCAAGACCCGGACATAAGTCACCTCATGAACCCGGGCACCCCTGCTAAATCACCAAACATAGCGAACCACTTGGGGTGATATATGGCAGAGGTGTTGGTTATTCAATAAATGGTTCTCGGGGCGGCGGCACCCGTATCCGCCTCGTAAACAAGTAAGAAAATCACAAAAATATAAATCCGTACACAACGCCATTTCTGATACTGACAAAAACAAAACACGGACAGTATTATCCATAATTGCTTCACTGTGTAATTTTTAACATAATAAAAAAACTTTATTTAATTCAACAGTTATTGATTCTGAGACGGTACGAAGTTCGTCGGGTCAGCTAGTATAATATAAAATATCGAAATACTCAGATCGGAAAAAGTAAGTTTCTTCGGATAATGTGATTTAGATTCTTCAGTTCCATGACAACTCAACAAAGTGGCATTTCAATACGTCTGTGAAAAGTCATTAAATATGTTTAAAAAATAGTCTAACGTAACCTATTTAACCCTTCAGGCCTCAGGCGTCGGCCGTTTTTGTCAGACGGTCACAATATTTTTTCAGGTCCTCCGTAAAACAGTTATACACTAAATTATTACGGAGAAGATTACATATTGTGACGTGTGTCAAAAGATAGTTACTGAACTATCTATATATAGGTAATAATAAAGGTGTCGATGCTCAATGCAGAATCGCTAAGCAGTGAATTTCTCTATTTAATGGCGCATTCTGAAAGGAAGAAGTTCTCGCTTTCGAAGCTTAAAAAGGGCGTGGGATCTCCCACGAGTATACGCGTTAGGGACATTTAGGTTAATCTCCTTCAAATAGATGGATTCAGCACAGTACCGGAGATATTAAATATCCGTGTTGCAATAAAATTTTTAAAAATTTATATTTCTGAGCGTAACTGAAAACTAAAATATGTTTTTGAAAGGTGATGAAATGTGCTTTCAAGTATTATAATTCGAAATATACACATAATTTAGTGATACATAAAAATTTTGCGTGCAAACATAAAGTTTCAAAAATGGCTCACCTTACGTTTTTTTAGAGTGGTGAGAAAAAAAACGACTGACTTTTCAAAGGAGTGATAAAGCGCTACTTTGTTGAGTTGTCCGGTCACCAGATCCATCAGTGTCTATTTTCCGGTCACCCTGTGTTTGTCGCTGGCCAATCGTAAAATCAAGCAGATCATGATGCGCCTCAGGCACATTCGTGTAGTATATATATATGGTATTAAAAGTGACAAGTAACGTTTGAATTTGTCTCGCGAATTTACAGTTAAAATAGTTATTTATAACCATCATTTAAGTAATTGGTGGTGTGAACCACATTATAAAAATCCTTCTTAATATTGTGAAATATAATTATACCATAATCGTAGTGATTCAAACATATCAATCGGTTATTCACTAAATTTTACAAAATAATATCAGACATTACTGATTCCAGTGCGTGTGAGCGGTGCGACATCATAATAGGTCACTATCACCCGTAAGTGCAAGCAGCGCAGAAACTCTCCGTACACTTGCAACCCGCTACGCGATAAGCAGTTAAGTGTGCTGGGTGCAGGGTCATCACTCACTTCCTAACATTACGAACCTCTAAATAAAAATGGATGCTAATCAATGTATGGCGAAGGCTCAGGAAATTATTAACCAAATACATTTAATAATTACCGACTCATCTAATAAGTTCAATAAAGAACAACTTGCTAAAATAATGCCAAAAACTACCGAGTTACTGGGCGTCGCGGGACAGATGGCCGTAAGGATGGGGACTATGGAAGGTGAACTATCCGCATACAAAAATATTATCAATAACCAACCTGCAATAACTGGGACTACTCAATCCACTTCAATGGAAATATGTGACGCAATTACCGAGATAACAGAAAGGAATCTACGTTCGAAAAATCTTATTCTGCTGAACGTACCTGAAAGTGAAGACGAGAATCAAACTAACAGGATATCTGATGACAACAATAAAGTATGTTCTACGTTGAAAAGTATCGATGATACATTACAGATAAATATTTCAAAAATATATAGGCTTGGCGTAAGAAAAACTGACAAGATCAGGCCCTTAAAAGTAGAACTGCAAGATTCATACCAAGCTAAGCAAATAATCATAAACAAATATAAACTGAAGAACGGCATCAAAGTTAAACAAGATCTCACGGAGCTGCAAAGGAAACAAATGACGGATGTTTGGAAAGAGTTTGAAATGAGAAAAGCGGATGGGGAAACAAACATAACAATTAAGTACATAAACTCTGTTCCAAAAATAATAAAAAATGTGCCAAAAAACTTAAACAGCACCTAAAATTGTTTGGGTATTACCAAAATGTTCGCGGAATGAGAACCAAATTACAACATCTCAAAATAACTTCTCCCACAATCCCACATGATATATTGTTATTAACAGAAACATGGTTAAATGAGGAGGAGGAAATCAAAAGGAGGAGGTGTAATGGTGTGCATATCCAAAAACATTTCATCTAGAAAATTGCCAGTTAAACACAAAAACGTTGAACACATCTTTGTAATGCTAAATATTTCATCAACAAAAATCATTATAGCCTGTACTTATATTCCACCAATGTCAGATCTGCAAATATACAAAAACCACATCGAGGATGTAGAAACACTAAAATATAAATATCCTAAAGCCAAATTTATAATTGTAGGCGATTACAATCTTCCGAAAATTGACTGGTCTTTCGGAATGAACAATGAAGTGATTATTAACGAAACAGAAGTGCAGTGTGCCAAATCAAAGGAAATGCTCGAAATGTCTTTTTTCCTAGGACTTAAACAGTTAAATAAAGTGCATAATTCTTATAACCGAATGCTTGACCTAGTATTTTCTAGTGACTTAAGGACAGTGGTAGAAAAATCGGACGAATTGTTATTACCTTTAGACCAACACCATCCAGCGTTAGATATTATTATTACAAATGTGTCTAGAAAATTGGAGAAATTAAAAACTTCATCGTACAATTTTAATAAAGCTGACTACACAAATATTATTAATTATCTTGACCATATAGACTGGTCATTTCTAGAAGATGAAAACAATATTGAAAATCAAGTCCAACAGTTTTATTCAATCCTAAACACTTCAAAAGAACGTCATGTTCCAAAAGTTAATTTTAATGCATCCTTTTACCCCACATGGTTTTCAAAAGAATTAAAAGAATTAATTTATACTAAAAAACAAACTCACCGAATATATAAGCAATCTAGAAACGTAGATGATTATATAACGTTTACTAACTTAAGAAGGCAGTGCAAAGAATTGTCCAAAAAATGTTATAATGATTATATTAGTTTAATAGAAATGGAGGTTCATGATAATGTAAAAAAATTGTGGAACTTTTCTAATGCTCAGCGAAAAAATGACTGTAGTTTACCAAATATTATGCATCTGAATAACAATTGTGCGGACAGTACCGAAGGCATTGTCAATCTTTTTGCAGATTTATTCAAAAGTGTTTATGATGATAGTATTCCTGATAATGAAATCCCAAACGATATATCACTTGAAGAATCACTTAACCTAAACCATTGTTTTATTGAAATAAACGCTATAGAAAAGGCTATAAAAGCATTAGATACTAATAAATCCGCTGGACCGGATGGTTTCCCTCCAACATATTTAAAATCTTGTGTTCGCAGTTTGACTTATCCACTATTTAAACTATTTAATAAGTCTTTGTCGTCAGGGTGTTTTCCAAATCAGTGGAAAAAAAGCTATCTTACGCCTATTCATAAAAAGGGAGATAAAAGCGATGTATCTAACTACAGACCAATATGTATATTGTCCGCTATTCCCAAACTATTTGAATCGTTAGTCCTAGATGTCATTATTAAACAAATTAATAATATTATTGTACCCAACCAACATGGCTTTATCACAGGTAAATCCACTCTAAGTAACTTGATCATATACGAAAATTACATAACTGATTCTCTTGCCTTGAAGCATCAGGTGGATTCAATTTATACTGATTTTTCCAAAGCCTTTGACAAAGTAAGGCGACATATCCTTGTACAAAAATTAAGTATGTTGGGCATCAAGGGTAATCTATTAAGTTGGATTGATAGTTATCTTAGTAAAAGAGAGCTATGTGTGAAAATAAAATCTGTGGAATCTTACGTTTTCGAAGCCACAAGTGGGGTTCCTCAGGGGTCTCACCTGGGACCAATTCTTTTTTTGTTATTTATTAATGATATTGTTAGCATATTTAAAGATGTGGAAGTTCTTCTCTTCGCAGATGACTTGAAAATATATAAAACAATACGTAGTTTAGACGATTGTTATACTTTGCAACTTAATTTAAATAAACTATATCGTTGGTGCATCATTAACTCTCTGTTTCTTAATATTAAAAAATGTCAGGTCATTCGTTTTTGTAAAATACGAAATCATATAATTTATGTATATTCGCTAAATAACGTAAAATTGACAGTTGTCACTCAAATCAGGGACTTGGGTGTTATATTTGATGAACAGTTAACATTCAATCCGCATGTAAATGAAATCACAAATAAAGCCTTAAAAATGCTTGGTTTTATATGTAGAACCGCATGCGACTTCAAGTCATTAGAATGTTTGAAAACACTGTACACATCTTTAGTAAGAAATCAAGTAGAGTATAATTCGCCTATTTGGTCCCCCCTTTATAAAATACATTCCAACAATATTGAAAGGGTACAACACAAATTTCTACGATTTATTAACTTTAAACTAAATATTCCAATCCAAAATATAAATTATATCCAGCTGATGCACCAACTAAATTTGATTACGCTGTCAGATAGGCGAATTATCTCCGACCTTGTTCTACTAAATAAAATTATTAATTATAGAATCGACAGCCCTGAAATTCTGGCCACAATAAAATTATTTGTACCTTCCAAAAATACGAGACAAAATTCCACGTTTTTCTGTGACAATTTCAAAACAAATTATCAAGCGCACATATCCCTAAATCGAATACAAAATTTTGGTAATAAATTTGGTAATGTCGTTGATATATTTAGAGATTCCGTAGCAGTGCTTAAACGAAATCTACATAAACACTTTGCTGAAATGTATGACTTCACCATTCCATAGTGAAAAACCCTTTTTAGCTTCTATTTATTTCACTCTTTTCTTTTAGACTTTTAAACTTTAATATATATATGTAACTTTACAAATTAATATTGTAATTTAATTTATATTTCGATTATGCTTAAGTCCCTACTAATGCTGATTAATTTCAATCCCGTTATTTTTGTTTGTAAGTACAAAAAAAAAACTGTTCTCCATAATGGTATTCTATATTATTTGTAAAACATTTATGTAGGTACTACACATATAATAATTATTTTATTCATATATGTACTTAAACTTTTATATGCCATATAGTTAATGTAATAATACTAATAACAATGTATGTAAAAGCCCAATGGGCGTTTAAATAAATAAATAAATAAATAAATAAATAAATGTGGCTGGGCGCTTCTCGATCTGCCTGATTTTACGATCGGCCTGCGACATATACATCAATTTACCAAGGAATTAGGGGGAGTACGTATATTATCGGACAACGTATGGTATCGTACAAGTGTTATTTTTCTTACTGGCGTATAGATAGGGCGATGCAAGTTAGTTTATAATATTGCCGCACTAATTCTGGATGCCCGGTGTTTGCATGACTCTCGCCAAAGCCGGTTGATTCGTTTTGTGCCCAAAAAACGGCCTTTGACCACCGCATACTGTGTCCGCAGCTTTATTCGAAGACAAATAAAAGGTACGTTATTAATTTAATTATATTTTTATATATAAGACGGTATACTACATTTCAGTGGCAATCAAATGACGATCTTGTTTTAAATTTGTGTCCCATACCAGGTAGGCGGTTATTTTGTTAACTCCACGTCGTTTGGTTAATATCGGACATGACTGTTACGGATAATATCGGAAACACGAATACATGCTTATTTTTTATTTATTTATTTAAATTAATAGGTATACCTACACCAAATGAAGTGTTTCGTATTTTTATACACCTTATCATGAAAATATATTGTATTACGAAAGCAATATACAAAGGGTTTGCTATTGTTGATTTAAAAACGTTGTTTTCAAAAAGTCAATATGTTTTTCAACAATTTTTCCAGATAATGCCGAGGTTCATAAAAAAACGTGGAAACAGGGGCTCGGGTGAATGGAAGGATTGCAACACGAAATCAGCAGTGGAATACGTTTATGACAATTTGAGAAGCTGTCTTATATTGCGATGTCCCTAAAAGTACACTTAGTGACAGGTTGTTGAAATTGAAGAAAATATTTAGGATATTGAGGAAATTAGGTTCACTTCTAAAAAGTTCAAAAATTGTAAAGAATGAAGCCAAAACACAAGTACCGGGTCTACCAATCAAAATAAAACAAGAAAAACTACCAGGATACAGTATACGCCAAAAAGATTTTCAAATGAGTAAATCAAAAAAGAATCCGCCCAAATACAAAAAAAAATAATGTTGACACCATCAAGTATAAGAAAGCGGATAAACTAAAACTACATAAGGATTATAACAAAGATGAAGTTTGAATTTTATCTGTAGAGAAAGCTTCGAAGAAGACTGGATTCAATGTGTCAAGTTTGTCACGGATGGGCCCATGAAAATTGTACGGGTCTTGAATCTTGCCAGCATTTTTACAAATGTGAATTGTGCCAGAAATAATTTTTATTTTCAGTGTAACGTGTTATGTAAAGTTTGAACGCGGTTTTATCACTTTTTTTTAATTCTTTTTTTCATAAAAAAAACATGAATATTTTTTGTCCACTTTTGTTTCCGATACCACCTTTGATGTCCGATATTAGACAATTCTTTCATATACTTTGTTGCCCTTTTTCTTGTATTTCTCTTGCTTGTATTTTTTTTAAATAAAGATAGTGTCTTGATAAATGTGAAATCTTTTGTATTTAATCATTAGTAACCGTTTTATTATAAAAAAAAGAAATTACGGTGCTAAACCAAAGAGCTAATTTGTCCGATACCACCCGTCGAATTCCGATAATAAACGAAAATTTCGTAATTTTAAAATCTAAATTTTGGGAAACAGTGACGGTTATTGATTTTTAAAATTAGCGTAGCATGTAGATCTGTCCTTTCCACTAATAATTAATTCTTAAATCGTTTATATTGAAGCAATGACAACAAAATACAATTGATCAACACTATGCGTCCGATAATATCCGTACTCCCCCTAATTAAGCATCACACGTGGTGGTCGAACTATCTACCATAAAATAAGGTTGTTTTTTACATTCGCTCCACACAGGAGGCCCCGGGGAAAATAATTCCCCTCAGGGCCTATGTCATCTTTGGGAATGGTGTGTGGACGGTCTTTTTAGGAAAGGAAAGAGAGGAAGTTCTGATAAGGAAAGGGCTATTAGGGGTGGGTAGGAATCTGGGGGTCAGTGTGTCCAGGAGTGACGGACGTATGAATCCATCCCTCCCACTGCGGTGCAAGGTGATGTTCTGATAGAGTACGGCTGAAGAAGTCAAAAAGACTCCCTCAACCATTCTCTCCCGATCCAACCTGCCATGCAGCTAGTGGTCAGACGCATCCGTCGCCAAGACCCGGATAAACTTCACCCTATAAACCCGGGCACCCCTGCTAAGTCACCAAACGTATCGAACCACTTGTGGTGACCTACGGCAGAGGTGTTGCTTATTCAATAAATGGTTCCAGGGGCGGCGGTACCCATACCGCCAGTGGCGGTCCGTGAGTTTTCAGTGAGCTAGAGTGCTAAGATTGGAAAATAAGACATTACTGATGTTGTTGTAGCTGAAAACGATTTTTTTTTTCAAATTTCAACTTTTTGTATGAAGATCTTTCAGTATGTGGATGCGGCGCATCCCTTGACTGAAAGAATCCTGAAGATCTTCATACAAAAAGTTGAAATTTTGAAAAAAAAAATCATTTTCAGCTACAACAACGTCATATATTTAATATATTTGCGCTCTAGCTCACTGAAAACTCACGGACTGCAACTGATACCCGCCTCCCAAATTGTTGTCCATCAGACGAGCCGGAGGGGAAATATTTTACCTCAGTGCCTGAACTGGAGAAGCCGTGACAAGTTATCTCACTTTACGGTAAATCGTTGCAGATATTCATTTAGGTACTTATATTTACATAATTATTTGCCAGCGCTTTCCACTCAATATCAAATTAGCATACGTTATTTGAAAAGCTCAATGGCAAAGCGGTAAGTTATGGGTTTACGAGTTCGAAATTGACATTTTTTTATCAGAAGATTTTTTTATACAGAAAACAAAAATATTTTGGTGCGACTGAGAAACGAAAACAAAGCTATAAATCGAAAAAATAGTGATGTGGCGTTTTGGATCTTGAATCTTGCATGATTTGCCCTTAGCACCAGGAAATATAAAATAAAATATTTTAATTATGTCGAAATATTATATTATTTCAACGTATCTATGTATAACGTATCATATTCGAAAAAAGCGTACACTTTGTGGCTTGCCATAATTACAATGTAAACACCTAAATTTGTGTTAATCCACTTTATTTCAACACAATGTTCTACCGGTTTCAGAAGTGAGGAAATCAGGAGGATATCAAGGAATCTTGAAAATATCAATTAATCAGGAGAATACCAAGGAATCGGGAGAATGTCAATAAACTAGGAGAATTTTAAGGAATTGGGAGTATATCAGGAATCAGGAGAATATGAAGGAATCAGGAGAGTACGAAGAAATCAGGCGAATATGAAGGAATCAGGAGAAAGTCAAAGAATCAGGAGAGTATCAATAAATTAGGGGAATATTTATTTATTGTTGTTATACGCCCGTAGGGGCTTTTACATAGATTATAAAATAATATTTAAGATATCGAGGATTACACATACCTACATAGAATTTATACCAAAAGTTATAAAAGTGAAAAAACTTTTAAGAATATACAAGTAGTTTTTAACCTTTCCTGGTCTGTAATGCGTAAATACTACACATTGCTTCTAATAACTTTTATATCTCTATAAATATAATGAATTCTGGGTTCAGATTTTAGGTATTCCTCCGTTATACATTTACACACTGAATTAAAAAAGAATATTTTAAATAATTAGCAAATTTAATTCAAAATCAGAGATATTTTGTTAAATATCGGGAATAAACCACAAATACAATCAACCGTGCGACAGTGTGGACCATTGAGGTATATAAATAGAGAAGCAAACTTCATTACCGCTCATCGAAAAAAGCGTAACCACTTTACAACTCAACGACGCAGCTTTGGAATCACTAAACATTTGAAAGTAAACATATATTTGTCTCACTTGCACAAGTCACGAGAACATTACCACCGCTAGGATTAGACAAAGCCAGAAACGCAAACCTGCAATAGCGGCTTGGTGTTGCCTACTATTTGAAATTTTACCCAAAATAAACAATGAAATAGTTTTTTTTTTACGTTAGTTTGTAATAAAATAAATTTATTTAAATTATTTTTAATTTGTATTTTTCATTATATGACTAAAAGAATGCACAACTAATGAAATAATTAAGTCATTATTTGTTCCAATATTTTTTATTGAACCAATAGTATATAATACTCAAACAGAAATTGTTTCAAAAGTGTTTTCAAAGTTCTTTTCTCGGCAATCGAATTATTTCCACCCACTTCTCACGGCGTGCTGCATCTTATGGTGCCCTGCAAAATTATTAATATAAAATACGTAAAAAAATATAATTACTTACTAGATTATTCATTAATAAACTAACATAAGTTTTAATGAAGTATGTTGTATGAAGATTAAAACATAATTTTTATTAAGTATTTTAATATGGTTACCTCCATAGTAACTTATTCCATAAATTATGTATTCTCCCATTAATGTGGGAAACCAAAACGACTTTTTAGTGGCAACACTGAACCTATATTAGAGTATTTGACATTTTATTTCATTTTCTGCTTTTTTTTAATTAAATGTGAATATGTAAACAATAAACTTAGGTGTGGAAAGTAATTCCACTTGCTTTATAATGTTGAATCGCATTTTTTCGCGACGCATTTAACCATTTTGGTGATAGTTTTGATCGCGTATCGTCCGGCACAAGTCGGTCGGCGTCACAATGAGCACTGGACTGACGTTAGCGGGGCATATGCTTTTGGACATATGTACAGTGGCAATGCTTTGGCGCGGTCACTAGTCATCTAGTATATATATATCAATGGTGTGGACCGTGATACGCGAAGAGTGTGCGGGGGGAGATGACACGCCTAGCGAGACGTCTCGCTCTACTTTGCTATACGGGAACACGAGAAACAGAGACCGCCGTGTTGTGTTTCGACTGTTGATACCTACGATCGCGTAGTAGCTAAACATACATAGCTGTATGTATGTATTGGGTAGCAGCCCAGCGGCCCGGCCAGCGCCTCAGTCGTTCGCGGGCAAGCATTTGAGATGGTCTCCTCGCCCATTTTTTGAGCAACGGACGATGGTTTTTTCATGTTTTCAGCAATTAAATTACAATTATTATCACTTGTAACACAAATTACGAAAAACAAAACCGATTAGCTATGAACGTTCATATATTTCCGATATAAAATCGATGATTTTAACACGTGAATTGATTACACAGCACCGGAGCGCGCGTATTTTTTTAGCACAGTAAGGGAAAGGTTAAAGAAAAAACCACGTGTATATTCTTGCGTAAAACCGTGAAATATTTTAAACAATGTAATATTTAACAATAACATAGAACAAAATATAAAATAAAACATTACAATAACACATCAAATCGTTAAATATATTATACCCACGTTACAATAATTTGTAGGATTCCACAAAGTGTTGGTTTAAATTGCATTTTAGAATGTAAAGGGAATCAGCGAATACATCTACAATACCACCAAACTTATTGCCTAAATCATACATCCTATTGGTAAGTGAGTGTGATTGATAGTTGGTTGTGAATGTGTTGCAAAAGAATGTTATATTTTGTCTAGTATTCCTTGTCGGTACATGGAGTTTAATACTAGAAACGATGGCAGGGCTGTCAATTAGGTTGTTCATAACTCTGTACAATAAAATTAGGTCTGAAATGATTCTTCTGTCAGACAGCGTAATTAAATTTAGTCGATTCATTAAACTTAAATAATTAATGTTTTCTATTGGAATTTTGAGTTTGAAATTTAAGTACCTAAGAAATTTGTGTTGAACACATTCTATTTTGTAAACACATTCTGTTTTGGAATATCAAGGAATTGGGAGAATATCGCTAAATCGGGAGAATGTCAAGGAATTAGGAGAATATCGATAAATTAGGAGAATATCAAGAAATCAGTAGAAAATGAAGGAATCAGGAGAGTATCAATAAATCAGGAGAATATCAAGAAATCCGGAAAGTATCAAGGAATAAGGAGAATAATCAAAAAAAAGTTTTAGGACGGGTTGTTTCAAAAAATTTTAACAATTCATCAAATATTTGAAGTTAATTTTCACATTCTATATTTAAGTTCTATTGTAGACCAGTTGCTTCAAAAAACTCAAATAATAACAATACTTGAATAGAACTTACACAGAACATGAAAATGAACTTAAAATTTTTGATGAATTGTTCAAACTTTTTTAAATAACTCATCCTTAATATTATTTGGATAAAGTAAAGGTATGATAATCAAAAGAATTCATATTCTATTTTTTCATAGATGGTGCGCGTATAATTATTTTATGGAAAAACACTTTTTAGAAGTTATGCTTTAAAATATTAAGATGAATTAATGGTTTGCGCCCATACATACGCAATATGAATAAGAATAAATAGTTTTGTCAATATAAAAACTCAAATCTTTGAAGAAAGGCTATCAAATACAATATTGAATTTGTTAACCTTTCTTGAAAGATTAGAGTTTTTTATTGACAATACTATTTATTCATATTCATATTAAATATGTACAGGCGCAAACAATTAATTCACCTTAATAATTTAAAGCATAATGTGCAAAAAGTATTAAGAACCTAAAATAATTTAATTGGCGCCATCTGTGAATGCGTAGATTATAACATACGTTACGTTACAATCTACGCATAAAACCAACAAAAAACCTTTAGAAGAAAACAAAAAAAAAATCATTCATTCATCTATTGTCAGAGAAGTTTCAAATATTAGGTATTGTGGCAATAATTATGAATGACGGAGATCACCGAGGAAATATTTAAAAATGTGAGCCAAGAATTTTGTTCTTATTAAAAAATCATTGGCCAATAAGATAAATATATTGAAGAAAATCACCAATTCACGTGATCCGCTGTTCCATTCCAGGGTAAAAATATCTGGTAATGTATATTTTGTAGGTATCTACCCGTTTGCCATAGTACTGCTTAGGTTATGGTTATCGATTCACTCATTCATCTTTCCAGCCTATCTAACATGACAGGGAAAATTGAAAGTGTGAAATATGGGTATAAATATGTTTATTAATCAAGAATATCATCTACAAAACAGAAGTACTGTAAACAATTTCACAATTCCCACAAAAATGTAGAAAGTTGGCATAAATTTTTAATGTGTATAAACAAAATAGTACCAATAGCCTCTCAACTCTAATAAATATCTACTGCATGCATTGCACTTTAGGTCACAATTATATAAAAGTATTTAATGTTTAAAGAAAAATTAAAAAGTAAAAATATCTGTGTAACAATAAATCCTAGGAAAACAGACTATCAAAATTGAGCAAGAAATCATTTTAAAACCATTTATTTTATATCAATTGCGTCAAAAATTTTATTCACTCTTCCCAAACAATCACATATTGCTGAAGGAGTTGGTTCCTCCGCTATTCCAAAAAGATTCAATCCTAATTCAATTATTTTCTTTCCTGTCGATGGCCCAATAACGATAATTTTGGATTCTTCAAAGTTATAACCGACATCTTTCAGAATTGGTACAACATAACCTACTCCGGAAGGACTAAAGAAAATCAAATTAGAAGGAATTTCTTCTTTTAATTTAAGGTTCAGAATATTGTCTTTAAGACCATGGTGCATTTGAGTTGTGTAAACATCAAGGGACTCCAAATCTATCTTTTCCGCCCTCAATCTTGTAGGCATAATTTCTGATTTCAAATTGCCACAAGGGAACAGCAATGCTTTTTTAAATGTATCTTTTTGATTCAGTTCTATTATATAATCTGCTAAAGCGTTGGCATTTCCAGGTCGCACATCACAAGCTGATACATTGAAGTCGCTGAGTACCTTTCTACCAGTCGCTTCGCCGACAACAAATATCAATTTCTTTTTCCAATGTTCCAAAATGTCAGCAGAGCCATTGAGACATTGATTTACAGCATCAACTGCTCGTTGACTCGTGATGACAAGTCCGTGGTATCTATCATGATCTTTCATCTTGAGGAGCAACACGTCTAAATTTGTAAAAACAAATTCCAGCACAGGAATAAATACCGGAGTGTATTCGTTGCTTTCCAATATGTCTACGTAGGAACAGGAATTCTCCGGCGATTTAAACAAAACAACTTTCTCCATTGTTTATTTTAAAGTGGGTTCAAGAGTCAATTGCACTGTATCAATATAACATTTTAATCAGGCACTTAAATTATGAACTATAACCTCAACAATACGAAGCGGTAGTTCTTTGTAAACTCTATCAATTTGTCTGGATTATAACACTAAACGATGTTAAACGGAGCACCATTCTTTTGAACGACGATTGGCATCAAGAAATATATTATTTATAAATTTTCACTCAATACAATGTTATGAAAGTGACTTTACCAAAGGACTGAAAAGCAAAAGACATATTAATCTATGGAAGAGAACTGTCAGTGTGACGTTTGACGTTTCATTTCGAGCACTCTTTTTGTGACATTCGTATCGTCTTGTGTATTTTTATCCGCAGTTATCAATTAAAAATCATTTCAATCCTAACTGTTTAAATATAATATCTCAACGTAAGCATTTTGCAATTCATGATTCATTGTTTTAATCGTTATATTGATGGCTCACGTTCAATTCATGGACGAATTGGTGAGGGAATATCTCTTGTTCAGAGGGTTTGTTGCATCGGTGAAAAGTTTTGATACAGATTTAAAAAATGAAAAGGACAAAGGCTTCAGAGTTGACAAAATAGTTGATAATTTGGTGCTTAGTATCAACACGCATGATTTGAATGGGCTGCGGGAACTATGGGGCCATTTGGATTCCCTGATATTTTCCAAATTAGAACAGCATTTTGTTCCGGGTAAGTCATAAATCAATAAGTTGTAATTAATTTCCCTGTGAATACTGTTACATTGCCATTTCGCTGCATAATATTATCCCGTAACCTTTTAGATTCGATTTTTTTAGAAAAAGCCTTCTCGATTCACCATAATATTATCATTGGAGGGGACCCACCACTTTCCCAACGGCGTTATAAGGAAACATATGGTTTCCTCCTTCACCGCACACGTCAAGACTCTACTTTTTTTTTAACGAAGCTACATTTATTTGAACGACTCTAGACTCTCCAATGTCCATGCATACGGGGTTAGTAAGCAGTATGCAAGTACTTACATTAACATTATACAAAAGATAAATAGAAGTAGCAGCCCGTGGAATAATTCTTCTGAAATAGGTAACATCAAAAAGAGAAAATAGTGTTAGTAAAAGAAAAATAAAAATAACGGCTATGACCAGTCGACGAAACCTTCTGTAAATAAAATAAGTAATGAGGAAAAAACAGTTATATGATTATGTTATAATGTAAGTAATTACTATAATAGCGGAAAGAAAATAAAATATATAAAAAGAAAAGCCAGAGAAAGTATTCCATTTACCACCGGGCAGCCCCAATGAGAATGCGTATAGCTATCAGCCCAATCGCAGACGATGCTCGAAGTCCGCGCCCTTTAGCCGGTTCCCCGATTTTGCCTCGAAGAAATGCACTTGGGAGAGAAGGGGAAGATTTTGAAGACCTTGAGGAAAAGATGAGCGTCGGGTTACCGGAGGGGGGACAGAAGGACATCGAGACCGCGCGGTTACGTCTCAGGCCTACGCATGACGATGGGGGAGGCGCGGGCGGATCGCGGGAAGACCGCTCCGGTGTGTGTTCGCCTGGCAATGTGCATGGACAGGGTCTATCCCACCCCCTTTCTATGGGGAACGACGAAACATAACATGTTCAGTTCAGTTGCGCCACCAAAGAATGGAAACCAAAACTAATAAAAAAAAATAGAAAATAATTAGAGCATTTATACATTTTTTTTTTTTTTATTTAAAAAAATACATACGTATACAGATTCATAGTAAAACATTTGGTTCTTAAGGCTAATAACAATATGTAAATTTCTTTTTAATGAAACTTCACAATTCAAAAGAGAAAATATTTCTCGTGCTTGAATTTTGGAGTGTAAAATGCATAGTTACACAGAGTATGTTATTACAAGTACTTATATTAATAAAATATATATTCATGAAGACAAGTGGACATAATAACTGAAAGTATTGTCAGAGTAGGTACATATAATAAAGTTGTAACAATTTGGTGCCTGCAAATAATGCGTATGTACTTGCTTTCAATTTGATATGGTGATGAAATATTTTTAGAGATTATGTTCTAGTTGTTGTTATTATTGTGATAGTGAATTTAAAACTTATAATTAGTGTCGGGTTGGTCTATTAGTGTTTTTATTTGGGATTTAAAAACTTTATAATTTTTTTCAGACTTGATTTTATATGGGAGAGCATTGAAAAATTTTATACCTTGATAAGCATAATGGTGTTGGGAAGCACTCGTTTTAAATTTTGGAATTTCTAAATTGCCCTGTGATCGTGGTCGGTTGTTTATGTTTGTGAATGTTATTGTTGATGAATTGAAATGATCTTTATGAGTTTGCAATAATGAGTTCTTTTTGAAAATTTTATTAAGACTGAGAACCCTGAAAGAGTCAAATAGCTGTGTTGATCATGTGAAACATAATTACAGAATCAGTTCAGAGTGATAATGTATCGAGCGATAGTGTCATCTCTAATATCGCTCACCAACACCAACATGACCTGTCGAGGTAAAAACTTAAATCTTTGTTAGCAGAGACCAGAAAAAAAATAGTCAAATATTATCAGTAATTTATTGGTCACATAAGTTATATTATAGATAGTTCAAAGCATATTCACTAAATAAAGAGTAATAGAGGAGGACCAAAGAAGACGGGAGCAATACGTGTGGCACCTGAAACAAAGATGAATTTAGTCTAGGTCTAAGTACAGGCCATCTCTCTACCCAGGACTTGACAAACTTTTTCAAGCATTCGAAATTCTCTTTGTTCGACACAAGGTCAGCATTCCACGCTGGTCTTGTTATTCCGCGCAAGCCATCCAACATTTCCTCTCGTGCTTCCTTCATCAACTCGCAGTGCCACAGAATGTGCCTGGCGTCCTGGTTAGTATCACCACATGCGCAGTTTGGGTGAGGAGAGAGGGTCAAGCTATGAAGCCGACCCCTGAATTCCCCATGCCCAGAAAGCATCTGTGTCACATAGTGATCTAGTTTAATGTATGCTCCTTCCATTCTGAATTTAACTGAAGGGAAGAAGGAGAAAGTCCATCTGCCCTTCGTCGACCTATACCATCGCTCTTGCCATACACTCAGCATTCTTTCACGCATCGCTTTGAGCAAGCCAGGGAGGGCCACGATTCCTCCCGGTGTCAGCTCGACTCCCAGGTGGACAGCAGCCCTGCCTCTAATAAGTTCTTTTTTTGTCAATATTTCCCTAATTTCAAAGTCAATCGGCAGAATGCCGGCAAGAACCGGTAATGCATCTGAGGCCACAGTCCTATAAGCGCCCAAGAGCGCCAACAGGGGAGTCCGCTGACCCCGTTTAAGAGCCGAGTTTATCAAGACGTTATCCAAGCGATGCTCCCACACAGAGGCAGCATATGAGACTTGTGACACATACATATACCCCTCTGTACCGCAGGCGAATCGCCGGAGAGCGCAATCCCCATTCGGCAGTTGAGAGTCTTCTCAGTTTCTGAAACAGGGCCTGGGCCCTGTCGGAGACGTTCTTGACGTGGGCTAGGAATGAAGAAGATTTGTCCAAAATTACGCCTAAATACCTGGTGTTTTCTGCAAATCGGATGGATGAGCCTCCCATTCTGATAAAGGGGTTCCTGCCTCGGCTAAGCATGCCCTTCATGAGGAGGCCCACGGTCTTGTGGGGAACGAAGTTCAGTCTATTTCTCTGTCCCCATTCAAGGATCACTTGTAAACCTTCTTCAGCCTTAGATTCCACTTCCCTCCTACTGTCCCCAGAGACCAAAAACAATTTGTCATCTACGTAGTCGACCGATATACAACCTTCAGGCAAGGGCAACCTGGAGGAGTCGTCGAACAAGATTTTCCACAGGTCGGGTCCGAGGACCGACCCCTGCGGACATCCCATGTCGACTGTTTGAGTGATTAAAACGTCCCCGTGCCCTATGATAACTGTCCTACCACTTAGATAGTCACTAATAATCTCAAACAGTTTACGCGGGCAGGTCCTGCTTTTCAGCTTGGTAAGTATCATTGGCCACCACGCGTGATCAAAGGCACCCGAGATATCCAAGAAGATGCCTATAACATACCTCTTTTGGCATACCCTCACCCATTCAAACGCATGTTTAATGGCGTGCTCCGTGGATTTGCCGGGGACAAAGCCGAATTGAAGATCGCTGGGCGGCGTTAGGGTGAGGTGTAGTCGGTGCTTGATGATGTTTTCCAATACTTTACCTAGAATTGGCATAATATTATCAGATGAAGTTGAACCAACGAACTCTAAGCTGATGGCAATAAGGTTGAAATTTCTGGCTGTTTTGATTAATGCAAAAAGAAACATAGCCACAACGCATTTTTAATTTATTTTTTGAAGCTCAGGCACAAATATTAAAATGTTACGGATCTAAATCTAAAGAACTTGATTTGCCACATTAAACAAAAAAAAAATTCAATAGGGGTTCGTAAGTGGGATATTTTACACTTCAAAGCAGTTTTTATATGTCTGATAATTAATTTTTTCTAGGCTTATGAAAGGACTTATAAAAAAACTGCTTGATTAAAGCAAAGGCCAAAAAGCATTCTACTCACAGTATTTAATTAAATCATCTACTATATACATACATATCTAGGCGATCAAAGTTTCAAACCAAAAACGTAGCATCGTCTTAAATATATATTTTTCTTTTTATTTTTCAGCTGTCAAGAAGTTTGAAAATGGTCTTCTAAAATTTTATTTAGTTACTGCCATCAGCGCCGGAAAGATGGACAAAGTAACTGATTTCTTAACCAAAATGGTATCAGAACTTCAAGGACATTCGG
The DNA here is from genome assembly GCA_929108145.2 of Limnephilus rhombicus. Lineage (NCBI taxonomy): Eukaryota > Metazoa > Arthropoda > Insecta > Trichoptera > Limnephilidae > Limnephilus > Limnephilus rhombicus. The sequence goes on from OV815283.1 coordinate 46,459,310, forward strand.
AGTGGAGAGACTGGTTTAGTAAGTTATCTTCAAAACATTCTACACCAAAGATATTGAAATATAATAGATGTGCTATCTGCAGTTTTTACTAGGTGGGACGTTACCGTGTGTCGCCGATATTGTTTATCAATTAACAAATAAACTAAATGAACGAATAAACCAAATGAATGTTAAACTAATTGAACGAATTCTTTCCGTATTCAAATTATATTGTTAACCAATGCACACCTTAAAAAAAATCAACGAAATGAACAAATTCTTTTCGTATGCAAACTACCCTGATTAGGTCATAGTCCGCCAACAGTTGCGCGGACATCATAGCATATCTCTTTTTATTAATTTTTGGGGATCGCTGGCAACGGTTAATATGCACTTTCTTTTGAAAAAACCTTTTGATTCACCTTAATTACATTAAAAAGCGACTATTTGCATTGGGGGAAGTGGAAAATATTTCATTCTAAATTTCATTACGTAAAATTAAAATTAGCTTTCGTCTTGTGAGATTGTACGCCAGAATCACAAACCATGTTACACAAACCTAGCGTAGCCGCTAAACTACTTGAAAACTGGGATGTTTTTCTTGCCTTGACGCGAGTAGGCGTTATAAAGGGGCACTTTCTTTTGTATCACAAACCATGTTACACAAAAATATTTTCCATTTCCCCCAATGCAAATAGTTGTCTTTTAATGTAATTAAGGTGAATCAAAAGATTTTTTCAAAAAAAAGTGCATATTAACCGTTGCCAGCGATCCCCAAAATTTACCCTCTTTTTTTGTTCTACACCTATTTCATTATACATGGGCACCCCCTCCATACAGGCACATAGGCACCACCTACCCCAAACCCACCTCATTCACATAAAAATTTATAAAATTATTGCAAGAAATCAATATAGACTCATTTCTCTAAAAAAAAAAAAAAAAATTATAATAAGCAGTAATTGTTGAATGAAACACTAGTATATATTGAATCATTTGGCGGGTATAAGATAAGCCGCCATAGCTCATTTGGGAGAGCAGCTGACCGGCAATCAGAAGGGCACGGGTTCAAGTCCCGTTTGCGTCATGTATCTTTTCTCGGAAGATTTTTCAATGTGGATGAGTGTTTCAGGCTGATAATTATTGCTTATAATAATTGTTACCCTTTGTGCTATGCATAAAAATCTTGTCTTAAACGTTAGTTTAACAATTAAAAATAACAATCTTAAAAATATGCTCAAAGTGTTAACTAACATTCGCAATGGCTCCCACATTTGCTTTAGATATAAGATAACAAGGCAGGAACTAAGAATGCAAAATCACAGACATACATGTGCAAATGTTGTCTTCAATCGACATAAAAATGTACGTGTGTGCGATGCTCATTCAAGGGACAATTTTTTTGTGTCAGTGTTGACAAAGGCCGTGCCTTTGGGGACAAACTACGACTGTAGCAATCAGTGCCATCTGTTGTTATCTGTATTAAGTAGTACAACTTTACTAATGAAATAATTATCACAAATTTTATTTATCCAGAATTGGCTTGTAATGCGTGTAAATGAAGCAGTCATTTGCTTATTTGATATGGCTTAGGTAATCCCAACCAAAGCAGCAGCATAGCCATTGTTATAACATAAACATATTGTCTTCTATTCTCTGAAAACAGGACATTTACTATCTGAGCAAGCACTTCCATAACCTTGTATTTTCCTAGCGAAATTGATGGCATGCATATTTTTTTCATAAAAATTGAGTAGGTACCTACTACAGTGAAACTACTACAGTGTCATTCAGTCTCCAAGGGACCGAAAAAACCAAACTTCTTAAGCCCCGGCATTCTGAATTTCTATCGATTTATAACATATTTCTCTTGACACTTTAAATTTTTAAGTTCCTAAAAAAACATATGTTATTTTGGAAGATAATATCTGTATTTATGTAACCGAATATTTATAGAACCGAAACAGTAATTATATGAAATTCCCTCTGTTGAATTTTTTTCCTGCTATTTAATATGTTACAGGTATGAAAAAATTCATAATGTATGTTAATTGCAACTCAGACATTTGTCGAGAGATTTTTACTCGAATTTAAATGTGTCATATTTTATGAAATATATTCCCAATTTTCGCTTAATTATTATCATTTTTTAATATTAGCGCGCTCCCTTAACGTTTGTATTTATATATTTTTCTTTCAAACCATCTTCTTAATTACGGAGCACGAAAACTCCTCAAGAGGGAACTTCTTAAGAGGGTTCACAGTACATACTTATTTGAAAAACATTTTTAATTTTCAGTGCTGCCTTATACCCCAAAACCAGAGGAAAATTCAGCATTCAGTGTTTATTTCTCGAGACAATGGCAAGACACGCTCCTGGCTTCCTTGCACAACTTCCTCGCCACAATATTCCAATGTCTGCCGCAGCCAACCCTCTCCAGCTATGAAACAGAAGCGGCCTTGTTCAAAAGGCTTCAAGAAGAGAACAACACTCTGAAGTTGAAGATAGCCACCCTCGAGAATGGAAACAATCCTTCGGGCCACCAATCCAGGCTAACCCAGCACACGGAGAAGTTGAATGCACCAACTCCTTTGATGGATGACTTCTATATAATTCCAACAGAGAACACTGATGGTGCGATAAGAGAAGCAAGAGGTTTAAGAGGTCTCATCAGGCACATGGGGGGCAGCCCTGTTTTAGGAAAAAAGCAAATCAGATCTTTGAGTCAAAACTAGATTCTCTTTCTAAATGTTTTCTTTATTTGGTATAATTAAATGGCCGATAATAGTGGCAACATTAAGTGAATAATTCGACATTGCAACACATTGTTTTTTTATTCTGTGTTGCAAGCTAGAAAATAGTGCAATAAATAACTACAGAAAGTGTTTCCGCATAAATAATGTCCAAGATTTTCAATTTTTCCTATGGGTAGTAGTTTATCTCTAACAAATATTGTAAATTTACTTATCTTAATAATGAACCACATACAGGGACAAAGGGACATTCCGTACATTATAGTTATGTTACTGGACATTTTCCATTATTTTTAATTTTCAAAATGATCTTTTATAAAATTTTATAATATGTATGTGATATTTTTTAATTATTTGGATATTTGTATAAAGTTTGCATTCCTAGAACATGTTACTTAATAATTATTATTTAAAAATAAAAAATATATTATTTTGCTTACTATTTAATCTTAAAAATCTTTCCTGAAACAAATTAAATGCATAATACGCAGTGAATTAATAAATTTTAAATACAAATTTTTATTTTTATTATAAGGTTAGCTATTTCTTTATTTTAATGCAAAATAATCGTGAATCTGTATATAATAATCATATTGCCTTGATATCATTATAAACCATGCAAAATACGCATTAGTGGTGATTTCATTTTATGAGAAGCGGTGCATAATGTTATGATATTTTATTATTATTTTATAAAACATGTACCTATTTTTATTTCCTTCAATACAAACTTATTTTATTATATTTTTTTGTTTTTAATTTAATAAGCGCACACTTTACCACATTCATTCCCTTATGATGAGCACTGTAAAGCTGTCGCTATAAACATTGTCTGAAGAAGGAGGCTCTCATAATAACCCAAAAATAAATCACAATGATTGCTCCAATTTGGGAGGCGGTAATTGGTACCGCCGCCCTGGGAACCGTTTATTGGATAACTCAACACCTCTGCCATAGGTCACCCCAAGTGGTTCACTACGTTTGGTGACTCAGCAGGGGTGCGCGGGTTCATAGGGTGCGGTTTTTTTAGGTCTGGCGGTGGATGACCTAGACACACTGAAGCCTGGATTCTACCCATCCCTCTTACCTTTTTTCCTTCCAGAACTTCATCTCCTTCCTTTCCTTAAAAATACCCTCTACACAGTATCCCCAAAGATGGCAAAGGCCCTGAGGGAAATTATTTTTCTCAGGGCCTCCTGTTTAGAGCTAATGTAAAAAAAAAACCCGATTTTTGTTGGAATTTTTTTTCGGCGATGTTCACCTAACTAGGTTGCTTGGCTCCGCCCTGTTGTAAGGTGAACAATAACATAAAAACTCATAAATAATACGCAAACGAACCATCACTTGGTTTCTTGAGGAGGACCGCTAAACAAATCAGTCTTAGGCGTGGCACACACCCTAATGCTTTGGTCGAAGGCTTACGGTTTTAAATTATATTAATTTATTGTTTTTATTTTACAAATGATAATGAAAATAACAGAAGTAGAATTAATATATTTTTTTAAATATTTGAATTGCTTATGAACTTCACATTCACACAAAATAATGCTATATTTGTGGCGATCGCATTGTATTAGATTACAAGGTGTGTAGTACCTACTTACCACGGTTAGTGTAACCGTAACCGCCTGACACATACTATAAATGAAAATCAATTCGGAAAACATCCATTTTTCACTTGTTGGTTGTTATGGAATTCAACAGTTTTGGTAACCAACAAGCAGCCTCAGACAAAACAATCAAGAGTTCGGTGTATTTTTTAACGCGCTATTATTTTCATTATAATTTTTAATAAAAATAAACAACCATTCTACATGATTCAATCAAGTGTTTGAGTTTAATTTAGAATAAGCCTAGTTATTGTCTAAACAATAAACTAAATATTAATCAGTAAAAACAAAAGCTAAAAATTATTAGCTATTATAATCAGTATGTAAAACTAATATTATAGGGTATTTGGTAAAACTAACAATAATATCGCAGGTATCTTTGGTTTTTCTCTGTACATTTTTTCATTGTTAGCCCTGGTTACCCCTATTCTTTTCGGTAGGGTTTTTAATTATTTTTTATCAATTTTCACGGTATGTTGCCAACCCCACGTTTTTGCCAAAAAAACTTATGAAAGTACTTATTTTCAATAAATTGATGAAAAATAATTTTTATCACTCGATGGTAACACTTAGTAAACCATAGAAAACGGTAAATATTTGAAATACATAGATTAATTAGATTGATTTTCCGGTGTCATTCTGTCATATTTATTCATTCTGTATTCTGTATTATTTGTTCTGTCATTGCTAAGTGGTTAATATTTTATTGAAAATGGAGTGTTTGATCGGAATTCAGTTTAGAGATTTTGTTATGATCGCTGCAGATCAAACAGATGCGCATAGTATCATGGTGATTAAAGATGGTTGGTATTTTATTTGTATAATGCGATAATTTTTAGAAATTCTAAAAGTTATTTTGTAATTTTTATTCTCGACAAGTTAGAAATGCTCATTCTGAATATAAAATTGTGATTTAAGCAGAATTGTTCAATACTCCCATTTTTTTACGAATGTTTCCCGTACTACCCTTTTATTTAGTCTAATTTTAATCCATTGATTGCTTTCTATTCTACCCAGTTGTATTAATTCATTTAGGTACCTACAGTAAAGCTTTCGGTAATTATCGGTTCGGACTGGCCACGCTTATTACGAATAATTTTTAGAAAAAAACTTTAGATTCGCCTTAATTACTATAAAAGGAAACTTTTTGGCTTTGGGGCGGCGGAAAATAATGCATTTTAATTTTCAATTGCATAAAACCAAAATTCACTTCGCGAACCGGCGCAGCGAAAATCCGCGGCCGTAGCTGTCACTTGCTGTCACTGTTATGGACTGTAGCTGACTTCGTGGGATACCTACATGAAATACCGCGAATCACAAACCATGTTACACAAACCTAGCGTAGCCGCTAAGCCACTTGAAAACTGGGATGTTTTTCTTGCCTTGACGCGAGTAGGCGTTATAAAGGGGCACTTTCTTTTGTATCACAAACCATGTTACACAAACAAGCCCGCTAGACAAATTTCATAATTACGCGCCTTATCCCACGAAGTTCGCTACAGTCGTATTAGCTCTTGTTAATTTATCAAGGATACCAACATCACAGTGACATGTACGGCCGCGGATTTTCGCTGTGTCAGTCGCGAAGCGAATTTTGGTTTTATGCAATTGAAAATTAAAATGCATTATTTTCCGCCGCCCCAAAGCCAAAAAGTTTCCTTTTATAGTAATTAAGGCGAATCTAAAGTTTTTTTCTAAAAATTATTCGTAATAAGCGTGGCCAGTCCGAACCGATATTTACCAAGCTTTCATTTAACATTTTGGTAAATATGCAGTTAGTCCACCTCACGGATAATACGGAACGTTCGTGTTGTCGAAGTTTGATGCATGGATAATACGGAATGTTCCTTTTTTAACTAATAGACAATCAAATATGATATTTGTCAGAAGTACCAATCTTATGAAATAAATTCTCTAAAATAAACTCGCTTTTCATCATACTTTTAAAAAACATCCCAGGTTTTGAATGGTTTGTTTGGCTACGCAGAGTTTGTCTAGCGGGTTTGTGTAATTATTTTAATACATTTCTTTCCATGTTCTACTGTTACAAATACTTGTCAATGATGCATTCACTTTGTTTTATGCAAAAATATTTTTCTATGATTGGCAGCATTGATGTAATGTTAAAATAAAAACGATAAATAAACATGGCATTACCGTGCGAGTGAATTAATTTTAACAAAATTAAAATGTTAAATGCATATTTTTTCCATGTTTTTTGGTCTCCCCGACATAAATACTCACTTTTCGTAATAATAAAGCTAAATATAACTGTTTGGATAAAAAGTTTTCCGTATTAACGAGTAAGCGGTTTAATGCATAAATAATAACATTTTCAGATCAGGATAAAATTCACAAGATATCTGAATACTTGGCGATGGCCATAGTTGGGGAGAAGGGAGATACCACCCAATTTGCTGAATATATTGCAAAGAATATCCAGCTTTACAAAATGCGCAATGGCTATGAGATGGGACCTTCTTCGGCTGCCCATTTCACAAGGCGGAATCTGGCAGATGCACTGCGTAGTAGGGTAAGTCCAACAGAAAACATCCAGGCTTTATTATTTCAAACATTCAAATAAACCCGGAGATTGTATTTTAAGATCATTACACTCCTTTATTATTCAATTCAAAACACTGTAGAACAGAGGTGGGCAAACTTTAAAATAGGAAAATGCATCTGCCTTTGATATCTTTGTAAACTTTCAGGATGACCGAACCTGCCTGGTCCAAATGTTTTTTTAATCCTAATTACTATAAAAGACAACTATTTGCCTCCATGGTCGAGGGGTAAGGCTCTTGACTTGGAGATCGAATCCCGGCGTGCGCAAATAAATTTTATTAGATTAATTTGTGCTATTTCACAATTAATTCATTTAAAATAATATATAGTATATTTGCTGTACGTTCCCGCCGAGTGATTCCGTATCTTTTGTGGGATCGTTATTGAATAACGGACGTTATCTCCTGTCAGGTTTGTGTGATTTTTACATTATTTACTGTCACATATTTTAGTTTAGATCAATTTAAACACAAATTCCTGCAAGTGTGCATGATTATTTATTCAGTAAATGTACGTTGTACGTAGAAAAAGCAGTAAATATTTCCCTATCTAGTTGCCCAAAACACACTTTAAAAAATTAAAACAAATTGTATTAGGTAGATTACAGTTAGTAATAAGTAATTCAGTAACCGGAATTGAAAAATATTGCATTTTAATGGTTATTTTGTTATCTTTAAAAATGCAAAAGGTCATTTCTCAAGGAACGCCATGTTGTTAATTACGACAGCAAACGTCTTGTATGATTTTTCGTGTTTATGAAACTGAACAAAATAATGATTAATACGCATTATTTATCATTTCTGAAGATTGCAATTCGTACTTATTATTGTCTAACCGACAGAAAGTGATTTTTTCTTTTAAAAATGCGTATTTCATCGTCGTAATTAACATGGCGGTCTTTGAAAAATTACATTTCGCGATTTTTAAATTTAAAAAAAAAACATTAAAACGAATCTTTTTCAATTCTGGTTACTGAATTACTTATTACTAAACCATTATCTACCTCGTACAATTTGTTTTAATTTTTTAAAGTATGTTTTGAGCGTGGACTCAATAGGGAAATATTCACCGAAAAAGCAAATAACAGCCATAAAACACAAACAAATCTGACAGGAGATCATGTCCATTATGTAATAACGATCCCAAAAAAATACAGAATCGCTTGACAGAGTGGAAGATACTCTCAGTATCGCCCTGATGTAAGACCACCATCCAGAATTGAAACTTTGCTTGTAATGGCTTTTGCCATGTTTGATGACCAGATCTGAATAGCCAGGTGCTTTTTCTTTCTTTTCAGGCACCTTCCTCTTCCTCATCTACTTCCCCTCCCCACTACCTTCAGTCTCACAACGTACCATAGTCTCACTGGTACCAGATGGGAGCAGCTGGGAGTCTTGTGAGGTATTCACATTAAAATAAACTATTTGCATCAGGGCGATGGAAAATATTGCAGTAAACTTGTATAAGTCTGCTTCACAGAATATTCCTTGTCGACGTCTGTTGGACGGTTTATATGGAATATTTAATTTGGTTAATAGACAATCAAATATGAATTTTGCTGGAAGTATCAGCCTTATAAAATAAATTCTTGTCAAAATAAAACCATCTACTTAATTCAAATTATTCCCGGTACTTGGTTCAGGTTTGGTACGGGTGAGGTTTGTCCGGTTCTTGGCGGCGGATCCATCTGCCCACCAGCTGCATGGCAGGACGGATCGGGAGTGGAAGGGATGGATTCACACGTCCGTCACTCCTGGACACACTGTTCCCCAGGTTCCTACCCACCCCTAATACCCTTTTCCTTCCCAGAACTTCCTCTCCTTACTTTCCTAAAAAGACCTTCCACACAGCAACTCCAAAGATGACATAGGCCCTGAGGGGAATTATTTTCCTCTGTGTGGAGCTAATGTAAAAAAATAAACTTAAATGGCAATCGTATGCTTTCCAGCAATCTGAAATATGGTTGTGAATGGCAAAATATAATCTGATTGCTTTTTAAAGTGTTTCTTTTCCTGTCTTCCACTGCACAAACAAATATGGAAATTACACTTCTTTTCAACTTAGAAACAACTAACTATCAGGGGAGATGGTAAAAGATAGTGTAATTTTTTGTCAGAGTTCAAAATTTCATACGCTTCGACAGTTGTTTGACATCTGCCGCAATCTAAATATGCATAAATTATTTAGAAACCTAGGTAAGAACCTATTTTTGAATGTTTCCCATCTCCCGGAAAACAGTTGTTTCTTATAATATGCTGTTGAAACAAAGTGTAATTTCTATAATCTGTGCCAATGAAAAGTGCCAGGGTTCAGTAAATAATTACCATATTTTTGCTGCTGTTGGTGCTGAATTTTTTGGTTTCTTTGGGGAGGCATGGAAATTTGTGTTCAAAATCAGTGAGAGTGAATCCGGATTCGTTTGACTGTAATTGGCGAACTCTGAGTGAGTCGTACACCTTCAGAATCGAATTCATTGGATTCAGCCAGAAGATCTCACTTCTAGCACATTTAACCATGTGGTAGTGTAATATAATTTTTTTTATAGTCTCCGTACAATGTGAACATGCTGATGGGCGGTTGGGACAAGGAGGAAGGACCAACGCTGCACTTCATCGACTACCTCGCCTCCTCCGTTAAGGTGCCCTACGCCGCACACGGCTACGGGGGCTTTCTCACCCTCTCCATCATGGACCACAGCCACCACCTAGGTTAAACTCACCAAATATAGTTTGTCAATTAAGAGTAGAAAATATTAAAAATGGAACAACAAAATTTGTAAGCTGGCAACACCAATTTAATTATCAAATATTATTTTAAAGTGTAATGACACTGAAATTATAGAACACTGTAAATCGCATTTTAAAAAACCTTTTCTGTTCTTAAAGAAAAAAAAATTAAAATAGAAAAAGCACTGTTGTTAACCTGTCAAAGGCCCGCAAATTCCAGGAAAAATACGGAAATTTCGTAACAAAACACGATTTTGAATTTTGAATTAAATGTTTTGTTGATTAATTTTGAGCTATCGTATATTTCATTGACTGAAATACGTTCCTAGAACAATAAACTATGCACCAAAACAACATTACTTGCGTTAATTACGTAAATTAATAGGTTTTATGATGTTTTAGTCGAGGAACACGCGTCAAAACTGACAGCTTCAATTTGCGCCAAAAATGACATTTCGATTCCACAGATAAAAATCATTTAAAAATAATCTGGTGTTGTCAGATGAATGAAACTAGTGGCTATATCATCAATGATGTTGGCGCAAGCGATTCTGACCTTGTTTTCATACAAATTCTGTACATAGAAGGGTCAAAATCGCGGTCAAACTTTTTTATTTCGAAATATTTTTTTCGCGCATGCGCAAAAGCTGCGCGCAAGTCCGCGGCTCCGGCCGTTTAGAGGTTAAGGTACCTACTTAATGACATAAATTTCATTTAATTTAACAAAACAGTAGGAAAGGAAGAATCACTAATGGTGAGTTTAGTTACACTACTTTTAGATCTGAATGAGTTAAATATATTAAGATCTAAAATTAGAGACATGATCTAAAGTCTGGGCAATGCTAGACTTAAGCTATTATTTAAAAAAAAATAAGACCAATTTCTAAACTGTGCTTTATATTTTATTACAATATCATTATTCCTCATCATGTTAACACAAAATTGCAAAGGTACAACACACCTCTATGCAATTCTAATTTTGAGATCAATGTTATCTATATTGCAATGAGAAACTAATTTTTCACTTTTATGCCTTTTTAATATTTTATAAAAATGTAGGTTACACAGCTTTACGTTTTTACCATGAGTTATATTTTTAGTATTGCCATTTGAATGACAGTGGCGCCCTCTTGTGTTTTCTACTCTTATTTGACAAACTGTACTTACATATTACTTTACTTATTTCTCTCTGCACGACACGTTGTTTAACTTGTTATTCTTCCAGATCTCAATCAAGACGAAGCCTATGAACTTATGAAGAAATGTGTGGCAGAAATCCAAAAGCGATTGGTCATCAACTTGCCCAACTTCGAGGTCACTGTGGTCGGAGCCAACGGCATCAACAAGCTGCCTCGGATCACAGCCAAGGACCTGATGCTGGCAACTAATATTCAAGCGGCGTAATAACACAACAATTCTTACTTTCAATTACATTTGTATTTCAATAAAGGTTTCTTTTTTATAACCATCTGGAATTTTTATTTTCTTACAAATTCAACACCAAAGTCAAGCGCATCGGATACAAAGATACCTGTATCATTATTTCAAAAATTGTGCAAAATAAATGCTGGACGAAGAGAACAATTGACTGACAACAGGATACGATTACAAAACATATTTCAAATACGCATCCTGGAATTTATAAACAATAATGATGGAAGACAACAATAGTTAATTTGCGTAACATCAAATATCACAAATAACAAAACTAATTAAACGGTGCGTCTTAAATTAAATCATCGTTAGAATAAGTTATAAACCCCAACCATTTTTTCTAAAACAAACAAACAATTAATTTCTATCTCTAGAACATAGGGGAGACACTTATGATCGGTACCGCATCCTTTTACCCAACTTGCTTTATATGTATATAATAAATATACAGTGTACCTCAGGAAACATTCATTGCCTCTACTCACATATTCATGTCTTCAGATATGGTACATCTTTGTCTGTACATATCTTCAAATTCATACTTTATACTTGCTTTTTATAAAACAATAGAGTGATACATTGCGTTATGTCCTAGGTGTTTCAAAATATAATCAAAATCACTAGCCGCTTAAAATATCATTTTATTCAAATTAGAAATATTAACCTCTTACGGGCCTTGCCGTATTTCAAATTAGAAATATTAACCTCTTACGGGCCTTGCCGTATTTCAAATGAAATCTCGGAAATTACGGAAAGCATCACTTGGAAGTAATATTTTGTGGATTTATTTTGAGCTATCGTATATTTTATTTACCGAAACACATTCCTTGAACAATAAACCATCTATAAAAACAACATTATGTACTTGCATTTATTTGATAAATTGATAGGTTTTTCGATGTTTTTGTGACCCACCATGCTCTGACTTTGACGGTTCAAATCGCAGGAAAAAGTGACGCCGAGATTCCATAGATAATTTATTACAAATTATTCTGAGTGGCTAGTTGTTGGCGATTTTGACCTTGTCCTTCATACAGTTTCTTTATACATAAGGGTGAAAATCGCATTAAAAAAAAAAAATTATGAAAATTTTTACCGTGTGCGCCAGCGCACACACGGCCTTTGATGCGTTTTAAACGCCCAGCGAAGATATGGATTTCATCAGTACACAGAAGATATAAATATTATATATAATAATTGTTATGTATCTTTCAAGTGAATAGTATTTAATAGAAGATTTTATACATAGGTTTTGGCCACAGATATAAAATAAGTAGATGGGCCCTCGACTAATAAGAATCAAATTAATTTGGAGACTTACAAATTAAGAACAATGGAATTTTTACAATAATTATTCTACATTTATATTATACAGTTGAGAAAAGAATAAGTCCCGACTTACTCATCGATATACGGTCATTCACAATTATAATAATATTGTGTTATCGCATTCTATAATCAATTAGCAATAATTTAACAACGCAAGCTTTTAAGAAAATCAATTGAATACTGGAAATAAAATTTTAAATTGTAAAAATGTTATATGAAACGCTAAAAAAAAATCCACAAGATGCCAAGAGGTAAAGTGCACTAACTTCAGGGGTTTTTTTTTTATATGAATACCGCACGAGAGTTAACCTGTCACAAGAGTTAACCTGCCTGGAGCCAGTGAGACCATGGCATCCCCAATTGGGGTATGTTGTGAGGCTGAAGGTGGTGAACAGGAGGGGAAGAGGAAAGTGGGGAAGTACCTGGCTATTCAGATCTGGTCACCAAACACGGCTAAAGCCATTTCAAGCAATGTTTCAATTCTGAATGGTGGTCTTACACCAGGGCGATACTGAGAGTATCTTCCAATCTGAATGAATTATTTATGGTAAAAGTAAAAAACATAATTAAATTTTTCCGAAATTCAATTGTTTTTTTCCATACAAAAATATTTATCCGTACAAACAATTCAACTTTTTAACTTGAAAACTTTGGAATTTCGAAAAAGTTTTTTTTTTTTTACTTGTACTATCATTTAGAGTTACCTCCCAAGTTAGTGCACTTTATCCCCAGCACCTTGTATTAACGCTAAAAACAACATCAAATTTATTTACGGTATTCAATTTGTCTGAAAGCAGAAAACGCCCTTTATCTGTAATGCTAATTTGGCATAGGAACTAGACGGAAAGATGTAAAAAAAAAATAAACTTGAATATAAACATTAAAAAAATAGAGTTATTAAAGTATAAGAAAACATATTATGTTTCTTGACAAATTTAGTACTTGAATGCCACACGGGGGCAGCGGGTAGACCACTCGGGATAAACCGTACGGCTAAGTGAAGTTTCTCTATTATGGAAACGTTTATTTGACTTTTTTCGCTTCTGCCTCGGCTTCCTTCCTTTTCCTTTCTTCTTCTACTTCCTGTGGATGATCTTCATACCTGTAAGAAACCAACACAAAATGTTAAAAACTAGTAAAGAATAATAAACCGTGTGCACAGCTCTCAAAGTAATTGGCAGGTACACAAATAAAATGTTTGTAATATCATTGTATTTTAAGAGTACAAACATACAAAGAAATACATTACAATAAATTATTACCTAGATATTTCAAACCATATGAGGAAAAAATAGACTTATTTACTCCTTGCTTTTCTCTATACATATATGAAGTTAAATGTACCACAACCTTTAAGATGAAAGAAAGAAATAAAAATAGATGCCCATGAAATTTTAGACCTGATCTGTAGCCTGAACGGCAGGTAGGTGATTAGTGGGGGTGTCACTGAATTAGGTACAACATAATTGAAAAACTCACTATTAGTATAAACACCGGGTTTTATCGTAATTAGGTCATTGGTCTTTGAGCTACCGTCGACCAAACAAGTCAATCGGCAAGAAATTGTGAAATATGGAGAAAATCGAGTTCCGCGCTGTTATCAAGTTCCTTACCAAGCAAGGAAAATCAGTTCAGACCAAACTGAAAAAGATGTCATCCGTTTACGGGGACTCTTGACCAAATAAAACTATGGTTTACAGGTGGCATACCCTCTTTAAACAAGGCAGGGAGTCACTTAAAGACGACCCATGGCCAGGAAAGCCGAACGGTAATTATTCAAAAAGTCGAAAAATTAATATTAGAAGATGCCCGACTAAATAAGAAACAGCTCATAGAAATGGTTGGAGTATCAGATACAACCATTTTCAAAATTTTTCACGACCATCTTGGCATGACTAAAGTCAGCGCAAGATGGGTGCCGTGAATGCTCATGCAGCCTCAAAAACAACAGCGCGTGGAGTGTTCTTTTGCATTTTTCGACCTCTGTAGGGAAGACAGAGATGGAGTTTTGAATGAAACTTGGGTTCATCATTATGAACCTGAGTGTAAACAGGACTGAATGCAGTGGCATATAAAGGCACACCACCACCCAAAAAGTTTAAGGTATCACAATCGGCTGGGAAAATCATGGCGACAGTCTTTTGGGACTAAGAAGGAATCCTGTTGATCGATTACAAAGATAAAGGTGTCTCCATAACCGGAGATTACTACGCTTCAATCCTATAGCAATTAAAGGAAGCCATCAAGGAGAAAAGAAGGGGAAAATTGACCAAAGGTGTCCTCCTTCTGCACGACAAAGCGCCTGTTCACAAGAGCCGTTTTGCGATGGCTGCCCTGCAGAAGGTGAGCTTCGAAATTTTGCAAAAATTAACTTATAGTCCGGACCTGGCTCCCAGTAAGTATTACCAATTTCCAAACATGAAAAAAAAACCCCATGGGAAATTTTTTTCCATAGATGAAGAAGTGAAGGATGCAATTTTCAAAGAAACTTGTCATTGGTTGTGTATACATCACCCCCTCCTCTTCAATAGAAATCTATAAGTCACATACTGAAGCAGTTGAGCGTGTTTCCATAAAGGCCGATTCCTTACTGTGGTGATTATAATCTTCCTAAAATAGTGTGGCTTAATGATAGTCATGGTGTGAAAACTCCTAATAATGTTTCCCTTCATGCTTCCATAATAGTAAATTTCTTTGCCTTCCTGAATATGTACCAATTAAACTCGATCAATAACTGTGGAGGTTACTGTCTTGATCTAATATTTACCGATATGCCTAGCGTTTGTGTATGTGAAGCTACTGACTCAATATTACCAATAGATAAATATCATCCACCACTCGATATTAACTTCACTAATCCTTTCAAAAGTGACACTCTGAAATCAGCAGTTACATTCCACTACAAATTTAACAAAGGTGATTATACTGGCATGAATAGGTACCTTGCCCAATATGACTGGGCAGGTATGTTATCAAACAACAATATTAACGATGCTGTATTTAAATTCAACGAATGTATAACTCATGCTATAGATTTGTTCGTTCCAAGGGGAACTTATTCCCAGCCTAAATTTCCTATTTGGTTCAGTATGAAACTAAAGCATTTGATTATCGAAAAAAAGAAAACACACAAGTTATTCAAATTAACAAACAACTTAGCGCTTTATCAAAAATTTTCTCAGTTAAGAGAATTATCCAAAATTGAATCTAACTTGTGTTACAAATCTTATATTGAACTCACTGAGACAAAATTAAATCTTAACCCTAAACAATTTTGGAAATTTATTAAACAAAAACGTATTAATAACGATCTCCCTTCAAGTTTATTTTTTAATGAAACTCACGCCACCAACGATTTTGATATTGCCAACCTTTTTGCTGAACATTTCTCCTCTGTCTATACTGATAACATATGCACCATCCCTCCACTTAAATATGCTAATACTATTGACCTTAATAATTGCGAAATCACACTTGTAGATGTTTTCAATTACTTAAAAAATCTTCCCAGCAAAACAAGCACTGGTCCTGATGGTATACCTGAAATATTATTGAAAGAATGTAACTGTTGTATCTCAGCCAATTTGTTTATTATATAACTTATCACTATCATCTGCCACTTTTCCGGATTCCTGGAAGGTTTCCTATATACGACCTATTTTTAAATCGGGTAATAAGTCGAACGTAGAAAACTATAGACCTATATCGACCTCGAACCTCAACACAGGCTTGTCCTAGTGAGGTAACAAATTGTATTGTAAACATACAGTGTAAAGAAACAATAAATAAATAAATTAAATAAATATCGATGTTATCTCATATTCCTAAAATCTTTGAATCTATAATCACAAAAAAACTAACACCTATTTTCAAAAATGTGCTGATTGAGGAACAGCATGGCTTTAGATCTGCTAAATCTACCACTACAAACTTACTCTCCTTCACCAACACCGTAGTCAATGGCCTAGAACAGCGGTCGTCACACTTTTCTGATCAAGGGCCACATAAGACAATGTGAGGTATCACCGCGGGCCGCACACTTATGATTTCGGGGGGGGGGGGGGGGGTACCTTTGTACCTTTTTGTTTAGCACGTTAAAAATTATTTTTTTTAAGTACCGGGTTGCTACTTCCTTCCTTCTATAGCGTCAATTTTTATATTTATATATTATATTTAAAAAATTGGGTGTACCTAGGTATCTGTAATGGAATCTTCAGTTCAATTTTCATCCACTTCCCGAACTATCGACATGTGTGAATTTTTGCACACGTGATAAAAATGATAACTATACATACAATAACAAAAATTAACCAATATTAAAGTTTATTTTGCTTTATTAGTACGTGATAAGCGTGTTTTTTTGGTCTTTTTTGACCAAATTTTTTTTACCTACCTACACCCTCACTGCGCCATCTCTACGCCCTTTTTCTCTGGGTCTTCTACGAAAGTCTCAAACAACAATATAATTAAAGATAAATGAAACAATTTAACTTTGTTTGAACCACTCAAGTATAAAAGTGGTTCAAACAAAGTTAAATTGTTTCATTTATCTATAATGGAAAACCACAAAGTTATAGCTACATTCAAAAGTATAACAATATAATTAATTGTAAAAAACGGATACTATAATTAATTGTACATAAAAAAATATATATTTCAAAAGAAAACGGCAGATATTTATGCGGGCCGCAAAAAAACGGATAATGTAATTATTGTACTCGTACATGAAAAAATATATAGATGCCGCAAAAAACCGAATAGTATAATTGTACATGAAAAAATATATATTTAAAAAGACAACGCAAATATTTGTGCGGGCCGCCAAAAAACGGATAGTATAATAGTACATGAAACAAATATAGTAAAAATGAAAACGGCAGATATTTGTGCGGGCCGCAAAAAAACGAATAGTATAATTAATTGTACATGAAAAAAATACATTTATAAAGAAAACGGCAGATATTTGTGCGGGCTGCAAAAAAACGGATAGCATAATTGTACATGAAAAAAATATAGGTATTTAAAAAGAAAACCGCAGATATTTGTGCGGGCCGCAAAAAAACGGATAATATAATTGTACTTGAAAAAAAAAATATTTAAAAAGGAAACGCCAGATATTTGTGCGGGCCGCACAAATATCCGTCGCGGGCCGCATGCGGCCCGCGGGCCGCAGTTTGACGACCAAGGGCCTAGAAGATAAATCACAAGTAGATGTTCTATATACTGACTTTTCTAAAGCTTTTGACAAAGTAAAACACGCTATCCTCATGGCCAAGCTATATACTATAGGTATACGAAACCCATTGCTATCTTTCTTTAATTCTTATTTAAGCGATAGAAAACAAAGAGTTAAAATAAATAACATTGAGTCTATTATTATTGAAGTAACATCCGGCGTACCGCAAGGAGCACATTTAGCCCCACTTCTCTTCAATTTGTTTATAAATGACATTATTCGTACTTTCTCTGACACACGCTTTTGGCTTTTTGCTGATGACAATAAGATCCTAAAAATAATCAAAAACTACCATGACTGCCTTCTTTTCCAATCAGATATTATACAACAACAATATTAAGTATAACGGTCGATTGTTTTAACGCTCCTAAATAAACTTGATAATACGGAATAAATCACTACAAAAACTCTAACTTCTCGGTGCACTTTAGAAACTATTGCAAATCGAAGTCGTTGGTGTTAAACTCAACTGTGCAAGCATTATAATAACTTTAAACTTACAAAGTTAACATTGTGAGAAGTGACACTACTTACAACACCAGTGCACTACAATTGATGTGTGTGTCGAATGTGCTATGTATTTGCATGTGATTGTGTCAGTAATTCCGCTTAATGCGACAGGGTTGTCACAAGTTATTTCTTGTCCATAATTAAACAAATAAACTTTTATTTTTCTACAATGAATAACAACGACAGTGCTGTGTTATCCTTAAATAATGCAAGTGAATCAATTAGTGCTCTTCACAAAGCCATAACTGATCCTGCGCTCAAAATAACCAGAGATCAGATGACAAAAATATTATCTCTTCTCTCCGCCGTCTCTGGAAACATGACAGATGTAGGAGTGAAAGTGGGGATTCTTGTTGGTAAAATAGAATCCTACGAACGGATAATTGACAAACCTCAACCGCCAGCTAATAACACCTCTTCAATCAATGATTTGCTCGCGGAGGCTGAGGATAGGAAAACCAGAGCGAAGAACATAATTCTATTCAATATTCCTGAAAGTTTATCTGAATCAAAAACCACGGCTATAACAATGGACAACGACAAAGTTACCTCAGCAATAGGCGATGTAAACAGTGAAATTATACCTAATATGTTAAAGATGTACAGACTGGGTCTACAAAAATCAAACAAAATTAGACCAATTAAGGTCGAATTTAAGGATTTTATCTCGGCACGTGAGATCTTGACCAATAATGCTAAACTGAAAAATGGTGTCAAGGCCAGAAGTGATCAAACGCTGTTGCAGAGGACCCAACTTCTAGACTTACGCCAACAACTTGAGACCAGAAAGAACAATGGTGAAACCAATATCACCATCAAATATATAAACTCCATACCCAAAATTATTGATTGTACGCCAAAAAACTAAAGCAAAATAAAATAAAATGCTATTATCAAGATGTGAGAGGGGTCCGTACAAAACTTCCCAAACTATTGACTTCGGCGGCAACTATCACCAGTGATATTTTCATATTAACGGAAACATGGCTCGATTCAGGAATTAATTCGGCTGAATTAGGCTTCCCTAATTTTAATATTTATCGTATGGATAGAAACTCGAAAACAAGTGCCAAATCAAGAGGTGGCGGAGTGGTCATAGCTATCTCAAAAAATTTCAGCTCCTTAAAAATATCCACGAAGTACCCATCCATAGAGCAACTTTTTGTCAAAGTGAACACTTCTAGTGGTAAATTAATAGTGGGATGTGCATATTTACCTCCAAATTCTGACGTCCAAAGCTACAGCAATCACTGTGACGAGGTTGAATCAATCTGTGCTAAAAACCCTAACACTAAATTACTTCTAGTTGGTGACTACAACCTGCCTCAATACGATTGGTGTAATATGAATTCTGACAATTATTGTTCTAATGTTAATATTTGTGTAATTAGAGATATGGCTCTCTTCTTAGGACTAACTCAGTGTAATAGTATTCATAATATTGGTGGTCGTACATTGGATTTGGCATTGTCAAATGTGTCTGACATCTGTGTTGCGAGAAGTACCGAAATACTATTACCTGTTGATGTTTACCATCCACCACTAGAAATATGCATGTCTAACCTCAAACCAATTCCTATTGAAAAAAGGGTAGTAAAAACTAGAAATTTCAAAAAAGCAGACTATGTACAAATTTCCAACTATCTCAACCAGATTGACTGGTCATTCTTGGATAGCGAGGCTGATATCAATGCACACCTTAACTTTTTTTACTCCATTATTAATTCTGCAATTGAAAAATTTGTACCTTTTACGGCTTACGGGGAAACTCAATACCCAAAGTGGTTCTCAAAAGAACTGATTGACTTAATATACCTCAAAAAAATATCTCATAAGAAATTCAAACAAAGTCGCCTGGCTATCGATTATTCCGTGTTTCAAAAATTGAGGGGAGACTGCAATAAGCTCTCTGCAGAATGTTACAAAACTTTCATACGTGATGTTGAAGGCTCTATCATGAACGACTCAAATTTCTTTTGGAAATATGTTAAATCCCAAAAAGAAAACGGTACTTGTATACCTAGTATTATGTCATTCGATTCTAAACCATCCCAAAATCTTCAGGAAACTGTTAATCTGTTCGCCGATTTCTTTAGCGGTGTATATGTTAATGCAAATGTAGATAGCAATATCTCTTGCTCTAATTTAGTTGAGACTCTTGATATATCTGATTGTACTCTAACCATAGATGATATTATATCCAAGCTGAAGAGTCTCGATTCCCGCAAATCCGCAGGACCTGACAAAGTTCCACCCAGATTCTTAGTTAATTGTATGCATACATTATCGTATCCCATACATAAGTTATTTACAAAGTCACTCTCATCAGGTGTGTTCCCTGACCTTTGGAAGTTTAGTCTTTTGACACCCATTTTTAAAAAAGAAAATAAGAGCGACGTAACAAACTATAGGCCAATATGCACCATGTCTACATTACCCAAACTCTTTGAAAGCCTGGTACTAGACAAATTGATATCCCAAATCAATCAAACCATCTCACCGCTTCAACATGGATTTATCAAAGGAAGATCAACCCTGTCCAATTTAATATTATACACGAATGACATTGTTAATGCCTTGACTTCATCACATCAAACTGATTCCATATATACTGATTTCAGTAAGGCATTTGATAAGGTTAACCACAGACTCTTATTACGAAAACTGAAGTTGTTGGGAATGAGAGGGAGTATTTTGGAATGGTTTAAGAGTTATCTATTGGGAAGGTACTTAGCGGTCAAAGTTGATTCGTTTACTTCTTATACATTTGCTGCATCGAGTGGGGTACCACAGGGATCTCATTTGGGCCCGATATTATTTTGCTTATTCATAAATGATATAGTTAATATTTTTAGTAATGTCAAAGTCCTATTATTTGCTGATGATCTGAAGATTTACAGAACAATTAGAAACGATGACGATCGCGCCATTCTGCAGTTAAACCTGAACAAACTATGCGCGTGGTGTTCTGTCAATGATTTACAACTAAATATTGGTAAATGCCAGATCATTAGTTTTTACAGAGGTAAAAATCCTTTTAAATTTTCTTATGATATGAATGGTGTTAATCTTCTTCGTGTATCGCAGATTCGTGATCTTGGTGTTATATTCCACGAGAGTCTACAGTTCAATGTACACATCGATGAAATAACAAGCGATGCAATGAGAATACTAGGTTTTATCTTGAGAATGGGGGCAAATTTTAAAAGTATGTTAACATTAAAACATCTGTATTGCTCACTAGTACGAAGCAGATTAGAATACAATTCCTCTGTATGGTCACCATACTACAATGTTCATTCTCAATCATTGGAAAAGGTACAAAACAAATTTCTCCGGTACATCAATTTTAAAATGAAAATACTAATCGAATTTATAAATTATAATTACTTACGCGCTGAAACCAGACTTCTTAAATTATCAGATAGAAGAGTGTTAATTGATTTATTATTTGTATACAAAATTATAAAATCTTTAATTGACAGCCCTAATTTGTTGGAACTAATTTGCATTAGCATACCCGCTAGACAAACTCGTAGTAAAGATACTTTTAAATGCAACAATAAACTCAACACTAATTACTCTATATACTCACCAATACCAAGAATCCATAACCTTGCGAATAAATACTGCGAATCTATAGATATATTTAGTATTGACAGTTTTGAATGTTTCAAAAATCAACTAATCTCGATTCTATCTGCTAATAATTAACTTTTTTTTTTTTTTTTTTTTTCTCATAAAATATTTTCTCATCTAAACCTCACCAGTAAAATGTATACTTACTTTATAATATTTTTGCAGTTCTATTTACACTTTGTTCTATGTCAGGTCTTATTATTATTGTTAATAATATATATAAATATTTAAAGCTGAATTGTTTTAGTTTTTTGTAAGTACAACTTGTACTATCTCATTTAATTTCTTTTTTATGTTGTAATATTCTTTACCTAACGAGTCGATTGCATTCATATTTATTCTGTTTTATTGTTTATGTAATACATGTAATTAATATTGTTTATTATATATTTGCTTCTTTTCTTGTAAAAGTCCACTAGGGCGTTAATAAAATATAAAATATAAAATAAAATAAAATATTGACTCTTTCAATGACTGGTGTAAAATCAATTGCTTGGAACTAAATGTCGATGAGTGCAAAATTATGTCCTTCTACAGATCTAAAAATCCGATTGTTTTCGAATACAAATTAAATAATAATTGCCTAACAACTGTTCAATCTATTAAAGATCTTGGTGTCTCTCTTGATAGCAAGCTTTCTTTCCGGGAACATATAAATGTGATTAATAAATCTCTCAAGCTACTTGGTTTCATCACTAGAACCACTTCTGACTTCAAAAACATAAATACCCTAAGAACTCTTTACTGCTCCTTGGTTCGCCCCCATCTTGAATATGCTTGTATTATATGGTCTCCTTTTAATGCTGTCCATATTCGTCATATTGAATCTGTTCAACATCGGTTCCTAAAGGGAATTGCTTGGAGGCTAGGATTAGAGCGAGGCAATTACTCGTATGCTGAAATTGAACAAACTCTAAACCTTTCTCCTTTAGAAGACCGTCGGATAAAATCTGATCTCATTTGTTTCTTCAAAATTATTAACTATTTAATCGACTTGCCTACATTCCTACAACTCATCACATTTAATATACCTTCTCGTAGACTCAGAAATAAAGACCTGCTTTTCCTCAATCAGCACTAGAATAACTATGGTTATAACTCACCACTGTCCAGAATGTGTAGACTGGTCAACTCACGTCAAGACCTTGATTTTTTTGGTATTAGCTTAAATGATTTCTGTCGCTCTTTAAACAAATGAAGATATGTCCTATTCACCCTAATTTTTGCAAGGTCTTGACGTGACTTGACACTTATTTTTTCTTCTAGTTTCACTGTTTGTCTTTGCTTTCATGTACCATCCGAATCCTTACATTGTTCATTTCTATACTTCGTGATACTTTGTTTTAAATTGGACGTAAGTCCGTAAATAAATAAATAAATAAATAAATTTTGGCATATTTTTAGATAAAGACAAATCTTTTTTTTTTAGGGTGTACATAAGTTAATTGAAAGATCCGAAAAATGTATTAGGGTAGCAGGTGAATATATAGAAAAGGAAAAATAATTTAGGATTTTTATTTCCACTCCTTACCCTCCATTCCGCGAACTTAAAAACCCACCCTCGTACCAACACCTCCGTTTCACAAAACTAAAACCAGACAGAGGTTGTATGTCCGAAGTGTTGATTACACTTGTGTAGAAAAGTCATACAAAAACAAAAAGACAGAAGATAGAACTACGAGATCTGTCCGTAAAATAAGATCTCGAAGATGCTGCGGTCGTGAGGAACGATTTTATGAGCGATCCGGCAATACTGGCATGAGTCTGTTTCCCACATGCCAAACCCACGCAGTGGCAATCAGCCAACGTCAAAAACGCCCATCTCGTGCAAGACCCCACTGAGAGACAGCCTGGGTTCTCATTGCCTCGCAAACTCTGGACTGCCATCAATAGGATAAGGTGCTCCCATAGCCGTTGTGCTCACATGATGCATAGATGGGGCCTTAAAGAGTCAGCGATGTGTGAATGCGGTGCGGTGCAGAACACATTAATTCCCCGGCGGGATTGATGAGGTCCACAGGGCAACGCCTGAGGCCCTAGACTGGCTCGCAGACCTAGATGTCCCCCTCTGACCCCCCACCATACTAAAGAAGAAGAAGAACGACGCTGTACTCTCTGCGACCCTTAGTCTCGGTGTGGCAGCTGTTCATGATGGAACTTCCACTCACCGCACCCGCCAGTTTTAAATTACCACTGTTATAATGCTGTTAAGATTGGATCAATGCAAGTATGGTGGATATAATAATTTATTGCACTACGAGTACGGGTACGATATGTCTTTCCTGTCTAAGAGCTGAGGTGAGGCAGGTGCATCGAGTGGAAGCAAACACAAGCACAAAGCGTCGCAGAGAGTGCAGCGTGGTGTGGATTTGGCGTGGGGTAACCAGGCTACATGCCAGTGTTGCCGGATCATGCGTAAAATCGTTGCTCTTAACCGCAGCACCTTGGAGACTTTATTTTACTGACACCCCTCATTTGATATCACGTACAACCTCTCTGGAACTGTGATATGCCTCTTTGTTATTTTGGCATTTAAATGGTTCCTAGGCCCGTTTCAGCTTAAGCACAAATTGTGAGCAGCTGAAAAGTATATCAGGATAACCAGTATGTTTAGCTGATCACAATTTGCTCAAAAGCTGAAGTGGACCGACAGTAAACATTTAACAATGATCATTCAAATGAAAAATAAACAATATGATGCTTGTGATGATGTGACAAGCGTGGCGAAAGTTTAAAACAATCCAACAATAGGATATTTAATGATTGAAAAAGATAATATCAACAACTCTCAATGAAAACATGAAACGAAACAGACAAGAAAATAAACAGGTAACTATTGCAAATGGGACTCGAACCGGTCAGTGGGTGAGTCGGCATCGCGTCTGGATTCCACCCAGGAGTAGTGAGTTCAATTCCCCAACTAGTTAAGTTCTCCATCATGACTCAATTATTATTTCCTGTCTGTTTTGGTAGCCATCTTTTTGATTTTATTGCAAAGTTCTGCCTTAAGCATAGGACATCTTAAGAGAAGAGATGGCGGATTGAGGTATATAAAGGTACAGAAATGATGCACTCACGAGAACATGGAATTGATGTCTCCCCTGACGAGGGCCAGCAGCAATGGCGTGGACAGACAGGCGGGCACCAGATACAAGAGCGCGGGCTGGGCGTGCTTGAACATGTGCATCACGAAGATGGTGGCGAGCAGGCCAAATAAATACGCAGCGAAGGTGGCGTAAAAGTAGATGTGGGAGTCCCGCTTGAGACTCTTGTCATAGCGAAGGAGCAGCGCAATGAAGATGCCGGGCACCACGATGTCGCCAAGTCCAAGCATGGCAAAGTTGGTGGCGTTGAGACCATTGACTAGCAGATCTTGCGGGAACACCACTGGAAAAATTAACAGATTGAAATTTGTTATTTTTTTTAAATACCACGCACATCATATTATTAGCAGATAGCATTCTGATCATGCCCTCAAATCTAAGTTGAATAGCGATTGACTTAATTCATATCTAAAAAAAAAGTCAATCCTTTCTTTTGTCCTAACGAGAATCCAATCTAGCTATTGATTTATATTTGCAGCAATGATGACATGTTGTGGAAGTTTGTCCCATTATTCCTCTACTCTATATGAGTCAAGTAATTTCTATGTCTGCTATATCAACTTTCATTGATTTGGAGAAAACTGCAAAAAACTGTCACATCTCTAGCGTAAGTAAGTAATTGCATTTCAATTTTTAATATAATACATGACTTGAAATAATGTAATTTCGAAAAGGGTTAATTTTTTAATGTATATCCAACAATACTTAACCCCTCCGAATTTTCGAGAATATTCGCTTTTGGTGTCTCTAACAAAATGACATTTTATGAAAACTTTTTGTTATTACCGCTTCACAATTAAAGCTCTATAAATGAAACATTTCTGAACGTAGCCGAATAGTAAGAACTGTTTTAGAAAGGTTACAAAATAGGCTTTCAAATTATTATATTACAAATAAATATTAGCATTTGTAAATATTAAAATTTAGAACGCAAACATTAAAAATAGGTAAAAATGACTCACGTGATGTTTTTATGTGAAAACGCTACTAAAATCACAGATTATGTAAACAACAATACTTATTCTATTGTATATATGTGTAATAAACACTTTTGTCACCTCACTTTTTTATCATTTCATATAAAAATATTTAATAAAAATTTAAAATGTGGAGCGCGGTGGAGCCGCCCATAGCAAATTTGCGCGGGTAAATATTTTTGTCAACTACACGACTGACAGCTGATTCCTGTTATGTATTTCCATAGACAACTTGATAGGGATGTGCAGCTTGATCTACTATCGACCTTTTACTTTTTGTTTTAGTGATGTAACTAAAACAATAACGGAGTTAGAACGATTTCTATGGAAACACACGTCTGACGTATAAACACGCTTATTGTACTTGACTGCTGTCCTATTTCTAACGCTTATATCTGCTTACGTTAATAATAATAATAATAAATTTGGACAACTTATATAGCGCTGTTTTTGCGAAAAATCGCCTCGCGGAGGGGTTAAGAAGTTTTCCAAGGGACCGGAAAAAACAAACTTCTTAAGCCACGAAACTTCAAGAGGAAACTCCTTAAGAGGGTTTTACTGTATATATTTTTATGTAATAATGTAAAATAGACTCACGCTTAATAGGTGCCTCAAAGGATTTAGCTACTGTGACCATAACGTTGGTGCCGAACACCCAGAAGATGTCGTACACGAACAGACCGCAAAGCAAGATGCAGCCCGTCACCACATTGTTCAGATGGAACAGCTCCACGCCGTTGATGGCGAAAGCCATGCCAAACAGGTTGTTAGCGATCCAGTGCTGAAAGAGACAAAACATGCTTACGTTTATTCATTTATATAATGCAGCCACAATGTACACTGACTTTGTCAAAATCAGAAAGTACAATTAATTTGGTACTAAAAAATACATCTAAACATTTATACATCTTTAGTTTCTGATATAGCAGGTTCAATTTCCTTCAAATTCAGGATTAAGTCAAAATTGTATTAAATCGTCAGGTCTATTTGTTCAGTTTTCGAAACAACTCATATAAGTCTCATAGAAATCGTTGTCTCCCTTACTATTGTGGTTGGAAATATGGTCTAAACGGTGTTAGAAAGAAAAAATACCACGCTTTATAATTAATATCTAAAAGTTGCCCGCAAAATAATTAAAATATACACCTTTATGAATCCAAAGTTTCCAATCGGAATTCGAAAAAATTATAAAACTTTGAGAATTTTTTTTAGCGATTATTTTTACATGAAACAACAAAAAAGTGAGTTGACAAAAACGTTTATAATACATTTGCCTAATAAATTATGTATGTGTTTTTATTTATTTTCGTTATCAGTAATTTTAGTAAGAAAAAATGTAAGGTGAGTCATTTTTAAAACTTTTTTTATGTTATCATGCAAAAATTTATATTTTGAAAATGAAATGTCTATTTTTTCAATTTATTTCTGGCTTTCACCCTTTAAGGGGGCCATCATTTAAAATTACAGAAAAGGGAAAGATGAATTTACAAATTAATTTTATTTAAATGAGCAATTTCAGAATTATATGGAAGATTGGAGTCGAGTTCAGACTTAGAAGAGATGAAATGTTGAATGGAGGGGGGAATTTAGATAACGCTTGATAGAAGAGAGGATATTTATTTAGAGAGGGACAACCAAAATATATGTGATCTAATGTTCCCACATCTAGACCACATAATGTACAATCTGGGGACTCAAGGATGTGAATTTTAAAAATATGAGAAGGAACGGAACAATGTCCGATTCTCATTCGAATAAGTGAGGAAATTTCTTTTTTTGGAAAAATGGGGGAATTTTTGAAACCACGGTTTTGATGGGATAGTCCTTTGTATTGAGGCGTAGCAGGCACCCTTGGATTGACTAGCAATGTTCCAATACTCTGCCCAAACATTGCGGGATCTATCTTTGATGATGGAAAAGATATCAGATAGGGGAATATGGTTTACGAGGGTAACAATGCGGTTGGACGCTCCTTGTTTTGCCAAGGAATCCGCAATATCTTTACCCACTATGCCAACATGTCCAGGAATCCAAACAAGAGTTACAGTTTTTCCAGAGTTTTAAATGGAGGCTATCAGCCCTCTAATAAGGCATACAAAGTGATCATTAGGATGAAGAAGAGGACAGGATTTAAGTTTTTGGAGGGAACTGAAAAATGTTTATTTTAAATTACTAAATTTGAAAGCATACTTGATAACCTTTCCAAAACACTTTTTAGTTTTCGGATACATTCAGAAATATTCAATTTATTTTAATTTTACGGCAAAATGGAAATATTTTGACACTCGTGACAAAATACGGTTGAGGCCTGAGGGTTTATAGTGGCAAAATTTTGCCAATTAGCCAGTAAAGGTGGAAAAAAACATAATCATACATTTTTAAGGGACAGAAATAAATAAAAATTATGTTAAGAACATCAGAAAAATTCAATCAATTTTGTAATACGGGTATATTTGATTACATTAGTTTTAACTTGTTGCAAAATTTGCCATTCAAGAGATTAAGCAAATAATGTATTCTTATCGAAAATAGCACAATAAACTGCTGTTCCAACAAAACAATTATAAGAAATAATTTACATATGTAGATATACATACGTGGATTCACAGATGACGAGGAAAAAATGCATGTTTAATTTAATCTGAATTATTTTCATTTGGCGTCACAACATTCCTCAAGTTGCGAACGTCATAGATTGCTGTCTCCGGGCAGTTGGATAGTACCCTTGTGTAGTAACACACAAAAAAAGAAATACTAAATGTATAATTGATTAAACAATAGTGAAAGGCCCCTTAAAAGGAGTCCAAAAAAACTGTGTACGCACATGAACTGTCTGGAGCTAGAGAGACTATTAACATCCCCGTTTGGGGTATAATGCGGGAATCAGACGGTTTACTAGGGTGAATGTTCACTTTTGTTTCATTCCACATTCACACGGTGTATACAGAATGATATAGAAATGAACGTTCATCTGTTACTTATCACTACAATGTCGTCGAATGAAGAATTGAAAATTCGTTTGATTTATGATAATTTTGATTGTACAGTTGACAAAAATCTGTCATTATATTCATTTAGGCACAAGCAGTTTTTAAAATTCTCTAAAAAGGGCAGAGTGTTCTCTTCGTTCCACATAAATACCATTTTGACATTTTGCATGCGACATGCTTTCAGTACAGGAAGCGAGACGGAATGAATGAGCCCATGAAACTTTCATTCCGTGTTCAGATGTCATTTTTCTTACAATGCGCATGAGTGAAAGATGCCGAATGCCAACATCGACGGATCGGTTCACTAATGAATTCATTCGTCACTTTTGTTTCATTTCTTTTTCCAACTTTTCACTCTGAGTGAAAAAGGCAAAATGAGAAACAGAAATGAACGAAAAACGTCTGATTCCCGCATTAGATATTGCAAATGAAATGTTTAAATCTAACCTTCTTCAGCAGATACCAGACGCCCACAATGGAGGAGATGGCCAGGCACACCAGATCGTGGGAGGTGAAGTCGTAGCAGTGCAGGTTGTCTGGAATACCAAACTTGATGACAAAGGGGATGTGGGGAATAACCCTGTTTATTCCCGCGCTGCTCACAATGGGACTGAAACAACAATTACTCTTTAGAGAACAGTAAAAAATAAACATGACACCATACGATTATGATGGAAAGATTTGCAATAAGCATTCAATAATTCGCTCGCCACTCCTAATATGTTTAAACAGAGTTTAATTATTATGGAACACAAAAATACAAGTTTGTAGATTACCTAAAAGTATTTATGCAGGGAAAACTTTAACTTTAACGATCTTTAATCAAATTTAAACAATACTGGGTATAATATAATAGTAGGGAAACTTTAAGTAATTAACCTCACATCTGCCGCGAGCCCGCCGGCAGACGAAAAAAAAAATTTAAATGCCATTATAACCCTTATGTACAAAGAAATTTTATGAAGGACAAGGTCAGAATCTCTTGCACCAATATCAATCTAGGACCTAGGTACTATTTGATTATTGTAACTACTCTGAATTATTTTAAAAGGATTTTCTATGAAATTTGCAGGCATTTATTCGAAATACCATCCAATGTTGAACAGGCTAACCATTAATAATTTTTGACATTTTACTAGGAAATCAAAAAGGGGGAGATAATAAAAATTAGAAGCAATTTGTTTTTCATTATAAATACCTAAATGGAAATAATATAAATACATCATCTTTAAGTGGCTTCACCATAGATAATAATTCCCCGGCAGAACTGACTTCATAAATTGAATAATAATATTATTGAATATAAAAGAAATAATTAAAATGGGGTTATACAAATTAAACTTGGTTATAATACAAATTAAACTTAGTAAAATAAATACATATTTTTTAATGAAACTGACAGAGAAAGGGTTCAAATAGACTGAATGCAGTAGAAATAAGATCCCCGAGGCGTAAGCATGTTTAATGTATTTACCTCAATAAATGGCTCAGGGCGAGAACACCGAGGAAGAAGAAGTATCCGGTGAGCAGCAGGTTGATGTACTCCTTGGAGAACACTTGGAAGAAGATGTAGATGCCAAACAGAGTGGCGGAGGCTATCAGAGGGAAAGCCATGGCATCCCGACTTGTCATGGCTTCTGGCTTTTTACCAGATTCCTGGAAACAAAAACACATTGTGACCATGTAGAAAATTAGCATCAATTCTTAACCTCTCATCTGTCGCTGGCCTGCCAGCGGGCCAAAAATATATATTTTTTTAATGCTATTTTAACCCTTATGTATAAAGAAACTGTATGAAGGACAAGGTCAGAATCGCTTGCGCCAATATCAATGTATGACCTAGGTATCATTTGATTATTATAGCTACTCTGAATTATTTTAAAAGAATTTTCTTTGAAATTTGCAGGCATTTTTTCGAAATACCATCCAACGTTCAACAGGTTAACAGTCATTAAGATATCAGAAAATAAAAACTCTGAGAGAGGCTTAAACCAAAAAAATTCTTACAATTGTTAAAATGCTCAATCTTAGTTTCACATGACTAAACTTCTATTTTAATAGAAAAACCTCTGCTAAGCAATGGATTGACAAAGTGAGTCAACAAAAATAATTTTATGAAAATTCTTCACGAAAAAATCATGAATCAACAATTTTACTATTTACAAATATGTTATAAAAGGGGTCATTGGTAAATGGGCATTTATTAAAAAAATTGTCCGTTAAGTAATGGAATTCCACCAAAAAAAAAAATATTTTTAGTAACAAACGATTTTTTATTGAGTTTATAATATATCTAACTTCGTAAAAATAGTAAATATAAATCAGAAAAGTCTACTATTTAGTAGGAAATCAATGTTTTAATGAAGTACAGGTGATGAGAAGTTCCATTACGTTAAATGTTCCATTACATTTAAATTAAACAGTCTTCAAAAACACATAACTTAAGATAGATAATTAAATGGGTAATTGTTCGGAACAAACGTCAACGGTTAATATGCACTTTTTTTCGATAAAACTTTTAGATTCTTCTTAATTACCATAAAAGACAACTATTTGCATTCGGGGAGGTTGAAAATGTTACATTTTTAATTTTATTTACGTAAATTGAAAATTTGCTTTCACACTGTCAAATCACTCTGTTTGCAGTTCGGAACAAACGTCAACAGTTAATTTGCACTTTTTTTTATAAAACTTTTAAAATTAAGATAATATACACAAGCCCGCTACACAAACCTTGCTTTGCCAGACATACCATTCAAAAACGTAGGCTGTTTTTTAAAGCAAAGATAACATACACAATCCTGTTACACAACCGTTGACGTTTGTTTCGAATATTTACCATTAAATGAAATAAAATCTTTTCTTAATAAAACTACTCCGCAACGCTACTATTTGGTAAATTCAATGGCACAATTTAGTCTTAACTATGGCATTTTTGTTTGAAAGTAGTAATAAAATTTTAAATATATACGGATAATAAAATTATCATGTTTTTTATAAATCTAATCTTTGAGCATTATTCTAAACAAATTAATATAAATAAAGTTAAATCTTTTATCACAACACAAAAGGACAAGTGACGTTAATGGAAAAGACGTCACGGTTAGGAACTATAAAGACAGGTTTACATCTTACAATACAGCAGTTCCATTACGACACATTTTGCGTTCCACTAGTACATCACGTCGCGTTTTGGATGTGACGTCTGATGCCGGTATAGAAACAAACTCAAAAAGCACTTATTTTTAAGACCGATTTCACTAATTGGCATATTTAATCATATTCTACATGACTTAAGTAATTAACATTCAAAAGCCGAAGTAAAATCTTTACTACTTACCAACAAAAACCAAGTTCATGGTGGAAAATAAAAACAGCACAACCCAGTGAAGTAGCGTGCCTTGGAGGGGCCCTGTATCAAAATTAGTTGGGGGGCCCAAATGAAGGATAAAGATTTCTCACATAAGAAACAAAGGCCTCTGTAGCCTGGGGGCCCCGTATCATTCATACGGCTGATACGGCGGTAGCTACGCCCCTGGCACAACCTGACGCCCAACCACTCAGTGTGTCGCAGGAGACGTATACACTGCGGCTCAAAACTAAGATGACGATTGTTTATGGTGCAAATGTTGCTATTTATCAAAATAAACTGATTACCACAATGATTTCAAAAGTAATTTTTCGTTCAAAATCGATTTATTGTCGTAGCATTGCGGAATTTTCCACCTACATCATTTTTAGGCACAGAATAAAACAGATTTTTTTATTATTTTGAACTCTACTTTGCTAAACGTAAGGTATATTAATGAATTTGGAATATATGGCCATTTTTAACACAAAATGTAAAACAGGGACCGGGCAAACATTAATATTCTGCTTTCGGAATTTTGCAAAAGTAGGGTAGGACACTCAAAAAATTGCCTCTCTTCTAACTTATTTGATGAATATTTATGTTAATTATATGTATTTTATGGGTTTTTGCTATGTAAATAATTAGTTTTATAAATTATTTTATAGGACTTAGTTTTAAGAAACATGTTCTAAAATTATTAACCTATAGAATATCTTCTTGAAAATCGTAGGACACATCATTTTTGAGTAGCCAAAATTTTTGATAAAAACCCGTATGCATTCCAAGGTGTAGATAACATGCATAAAATTTAATACTTTCTAGTGAGCTCACTCAAAATATTGTGGTGATAAATCGAGTTCAATGATCCTTCACTAAGGGTAAATTTGGTGCCACTTCAACGTGTTATTTATTCTTCTTTGTGTGCCTTATCAGGCCCCCCCGATGTTGGCGATCACTCTTGAAAATGTCACTCTGTCTTGCGCTGCCCGGAACAGCTCCTCCACACTTCTAATGCCGGTCCACTCTCATATATATTTCGCAGCCAAGACATTTGTCTCCTACCAGGCCCTCGGCGACCCTCTATCTTGCCTTTCAATATTAAATGGAGCAAGTGATACTTCTCCCCTCGAAGTATAGGTATTTATTAATTGGTTTTAAACAGATAGCAATAACAAATTATATATAGGGTAACTAGATGAGGTTAGGTTCTCAAGCTAGTTTTTTTTCATCACATGAAAAAAACTCTAAATATAAGCACTTCACTTCACTTTTAAAAAGTTCCGACTTTTTGGGGTTTTCCCTTATATTTGTCACTGTTCGGGGCTAAAGTTCGGTGTTTGGGCTAAATTCCTAAAAAATAAAACTAGTTATTTTTATACTAATTTGGGGTCGGGGAATCCGAATCTGAAAGAATTAGGCGGCGGCAAGCAATATTAACTGAATTACACGACTTTAAATTTTTTTATACACATACAGGAAAATAGCCATTTTGGAAGCATTTTGATTCCTAGAAAATCAAAATAGTTATTTTTATACTAACTATGGGCCGGGGAATCCGAATCTGAAAGAATTAGGCGGCGGCAAGCAATATTAACTGAATTACACGACTTTAAAATTTTCTATACACACACACATGAAAATAATCATTTCGGAAGTATTTTGACACACGTAGTACAAAGATCATAGAAAAACAAGATAACATAGATGTTTTTACCACACAAAATTAAGTGTTGCCATTAAGCAGTAATATTAATAACGTAAAATAACATGTTTATATTTAAAGTACTTATTTTTTATAAATTTTACTCACTTTTGTATCACAAACCATGTTACATAAACCCGGCGTAGCTGCTAAACTACTTGAAAACAGGGATGTTTTTTTGCCGTGACGCGAGCAGGCGGTATAAAGGGGCACAAACCATGTTACACAAACCTAGCGTAGCCGTTAAACTACTCGAAAGCAGGGATGTTTTTTTGCCGTGACGCGAGCAGGAGGTATAAAGGGGCACAAACCATGTTACACAAACCTAGCGTAGCCGCTAAACTACTTGAAAACAGGGATGTTTTTTGCCGTGACGCGAGCAGGCGGTATAAAGGGGCACAAACCATGTTACACAAACCTAGCGTTAGGTTAGGTTAGGTTAGGGACGTGAGCAGGCGGTATAAAGGGGCACAAACCATGTTACACAAACCTAGCGTAGCCGCTAAACTACTTGAAAACAGGGATGTTTTTTTGCCGTGACGCGAGCAGGCGGTATAAAGGGGCACAAACCATGGTCATCTGGTAGAATTAAAGCGCATATACCCGGCAACCTTGCTCGATACATGTTTCTGAAAAGTTGCAAAGAACGCCTGAAGGATCCTACTCTGGAGTTTTACCGCTTAGCTGGACTCTTATATGATCCGCGTATCCGACAGGAACCCTTCGAGACAAGCGTGTTTGACAAGGATACGACGGACGAAGAAGACTTGGTCGATTTATAAGGTATGATTTTCTGCTGTTATCTATTTTCATATTGATATAGGGATAAATATTTTTGAGAGCTGGTAACACTGCCGGCACATGTTTTTGTATATTTCTTGTTTTTCTATGATCTTTGTACTACGTGTGTCAAAATACTTCCGAAATGATTATTTTCATGTGTGTGTGTATAGAAAATTTTAAAGTCGTGTAATTCAGTTAATATTGCTTGTCGCCGCCTAATTCTTTCAGATTCGGATTCCCCGACCCCAAATTAGTATAAAAATAACTAGTTTTATTTTTTAGGAATTTAGCCCAAACACCGAATTTATTCCCTGTTCGGTACTAGAGTAAGGGTAAACCACATGCAAAAGTGTCTTTTATAGTCATCGGTGAATCAAAAGTTTTTTTTTTTTAAATATTTGTAAGCATGTCCAGTGATTTCGAAAGTTTTCATCAATACCATTAGTGCAACTACACTATGTGCAGTGCTGTTGCATGTTAGTTAAATAATTTTGTAAAAATATAGGGAATAATGTGACACCCTATGCCATAGGGCCTATGGTATCAATGCAAAAATAATTGTAATTTCATTCGTAAGTAGGACCATAATGATGACACAGTACTAATGTAGAAGATAAATATTTTGCTATCACAATGCGATGAAATAAATCTCGAACTGGGTGAAAGAGGGCCAATATTAACTGATATATCTTGAAAACTGATAAGGAATAACCTATTGCTATTACAATGTGTAGTATTGAAAATGAATATCAAACCTGTTTCTAAATTACAGCGAATTCAATACGAACTAAAACATTAAAAACTGAGTACGGTATTTTAAAATGCGCGTTGGGTTTATGCATATTGAGAAAATCAATGTTATAAATTTTTTGAAATATCAATAGGAAATTTTGTCCACGTACCTTCTGTTCCTTATGGTGTTTGACAGATCTAAATGAACCGAAAAAAATCGGTATCAAAGCCATTATAACTAAACTTCCGTAGGCAACCGCCATCCCTTCGGGGGTCGAGGGAACTTTTCCGGTGGCATTTTTAACTGTTTCTACGATTATATCTTCAATATTTTCAGCGGTTTTGGACGCGAGAGACTCTGCCGCGTCAGCCATGTTTTCGAGTTTAATGTTACAAGAAAGAAAATTTGTCTTGTCAACTCAATAAAGTACTGCCATATGAATGAAACAAAAATACACTGAAAAGGGTGATTGGATAACTCAATAAAAACTTTTCAACTTATGGCTTTTCATCATGGAAATTTCAATCATGAATGTGATAATAAAAATGGTGATAATTCAACACAGTAATAAATAAGAATGATTATTATTTTACTTTAGCTCTCTCTGTACAGAAGGCCCTAAGGAAAATAATATCCCTCGGGGCCTAGGCCATCTTGGGGATGATGTGTAGAGGGTATTTTTATGGAAAGGAATGAGAAGAAGTTCTGGAAAGGAAAAAGGTACGATAGGGGTGGATAGAAACTTGGGGGTCAGTGTGTCCAAGAATGACGGACGCATAAATCCTTCAAATACGATGCATGGTCGTGAGTCGAGAGAGTTTGGCAGAAGACGTCAAAAGGGATCCCTAATCCAGACTATTTTGATCCGGCCTGCCATCCAGTTGGTGGACAGATGCATCCACCGCCAAGACCCAGACAAACCTCACCCCATGAACCCGAGCACCCTTGCTAAGTCACCAAAGGTAGCGAATTACTTGGGGTGACTTATGGCAGAGGTGTTGGTTATCCAATAAATAGTTCTCGGAGCGGCGGTACCCCTATCCGCTGCCCAAATTATCATTCAGAACGATGATAACTGATAATTGTGATTTTAAAGAACATGAATATTTGGCGCACTTCGCCAGCAATGTGAATATAACTACATATTTTACCAATGTTGTCACTTCAAAGTGAAATTGTTTCACCTAAATGTGTTCTTTAATCAATCTAATTGCTTGTTTTATGTTACGACTAAATAATATTCAACTCAACCAGGGGGCCATCCATAAATAACGTCACATGACTTTCGTGATTTTTTTACCCGTCCCTGTCCCCCCCCCCCGTCCCTGTCCCTGTCACACATCATCACATTTGTGAGACCCATTCCCCCTAGTGTGATGTCACATATCTTGCAATTATACATCTAAAAATAATCAAAACAGAGGTTCAATTTTTTTTACATGTGACGTCACATAGCTGATGACCCCCTTACCCCTTGTCACACAATGTCACACTTCTCTAATCCCCCCACCCCTTAAGGTGTGACGTAATTTATGGATGGCCCCGAGGGCTGGGTGCGATTTGAGCAGTCCGCTCTGGGCGCCGAATTGCCAAGGCGCCAAGATTTTGATAATACCTAACAACAAACGCATCGCACTTCAGATTATTTTTCATAAAAATTGCGCTGCATAAAAATATATATCATCCAAAATTGCAGTTATCACCTACTACTATTATTACTAGTCTGGGTGTAATTGGGTCTACTAGTTTT
This sequence comes from Limnephilus rhombicus, assembly GCA_929108145.2. Classification (NCBI taxonomy): domain Eukaryota; kingdom Metazoa; phylum Arthropoda; class Insecta; order Trichoptera; family Limnephilidae; genus Limnephilus; species Limnephilus rhombicus. The sequence goes on from OV815283.1 coordinate 46,496,483, forward strand.
GACAAGGGGCGCCAAAATTTTACTCGATCCACGCGCTGGCTGTTTGGCTGTTCACAACCGGGATTAGAATATTTATGTCGCAACCACTCAATTAAATTGAATGGCCCAATTGACAGTTCCTACTTTTGATAATTATAATAATACTAGCATACAATAATCTTAAAAATATGTTATGCTACGTTTCCACGCTTGCCAAGTCTCGGCAAGCGTCCACAAGCGCAAACGTGTAAACAGGTCGTTTGGCTTGGCTTGCGTAGGCTTGCAAGAGCTTGCGAGAGTTTGCCGCCGATCCAGTCGGGGTCGGATCCAACGGCAAGCTTCGGCAAACGCTCAGTCAATCTCTAAGTATTTAAATATTAAAATTTAGTGAGATATTTATATTCAAAAAATGAAATAATTAGTGGAACTTTCGAACTGGCGGCGAATGCACGCCGTTTTTGCTCCATGCGGTTTATTATAATATTTTTAAAAATTTTTTTTTTTTTTTTTTTTTTTTTTTATTAAGGAGAAAATACAGATACAGACGTCAATTGACAAGAATATACAAAACAATTAATAGAGAAATCGCCTGCATCCAAACTATTTCTCACGAATTAACATTGACAGCAGATGAAAACATATACAAATATTTTTACCGTTAAATACGGAAAAGACGTATGTATATACATAAGTAAATATTATTTTACAGAGAGATGAAAAAAGAATGCGCAATATCCTTATAAAAGATTACAAATTGTTTTTGGAAAAATTTTGATGGTAAGACCAAATATATATATATAGATAAAAAATAATGTCATACAGAAATTTAAAAAAAGAAAGGTAGTTAAAATTATAAACCAAGCAATGTCTAAGGTATTGTACTTTGTAGGAAAACGGCCTTCAATTTTCTACTAAAAGTACTGCGTGTATCAAAAAATAAGTCGGAATCCTTGATGTTTTGATTTTGATTAAACGATTCGCACATTCTTCTGATTGGATCCCTGACACCAGCATTTGTACGCGTCCGGCTAATGTGGAATAAGTCGTTAAGCCTTGTTACTCTGGGTGGTATTTTGAAGTTTATTAGTTTCAGTAGGTCAGGACAGTCGATAAAGTTATTGCAGATTTTATAAAGCGTCATGAGGTCAAGGTATGTTCGCCGGTTAGTTAGAGTGGTGACGTTATAATTCGAGAGCATATTTATGTACCCCCGTTTAGGTGCGCTCATTCTGTAATTGAGGTATTGCAGAAATTTCTTTTGAATACTTTCAATGTTGACTTTATAGACACCGTAAAGTGGTGTCCATATGGAGGTGCAGTATTCAAGTTGAGAACGGACCAGCGTGTAGTAAAGTAGAAGATAAGTTTCAGGTTTTCGAAATTCGCGGCTGTTTCTGATGACAAATCCTAGCATGCGGTAAGCTTTATTCACAATGTTCTCAATGTGCGCATCGAAATGGAGTTTAGAATCAAAAAGTACGCCTAGATCTTTTATACAGTAAACGCGCTCGAGTAAATAGTTACCAATACAATAATTGTGTATAATAGCGTTGTGATTTTTAGTGAAGCTTATTTGTTTACATTTGTTGTAACTTAGGTAAATTTTGTTTTCATTGCAAAATGCTTCGAACCTTACTAAGTCGCTTTGGATGAGCAGACAATCGTTTAAATTCCTAACAATGGCAAATATTTTTATATCATCGGCGTACAAAAGAAATAAACAATGCATGAAACATTTAGTAACAGTGTTAATAAAAAGTATAAATAACAGTGGACCCAGGATTGACCCCTGTGGTACGCCAGAGGTAACTGGTTCCCACGTAGAAGTATGTCCTCGTAATGATACAGCTTGCTGTCTTTTTGTCAAATATGAGACAAACCAACGTAATAAGTTTCCCCTAATTCCGTTGAACATTATTTTTTTAATAAGAATAAGGTGGTCAACCTTGTCGAAAGCTTTTTTGAAATCGCAGTATATTGCATCTACCTGGTGGCCTCGATCCATGCTAGTGAATAAGAAATTTGAGTAAATTAGTAAATTACTCATTGTAGATTTGCCTTTTACAAACCCGTGTTGTTGTTCTGTAATTTTGGCGGCAAGCTGGGGATATATATTATCATGGACAAGTCTTTCCAAGAGTTTAGGGATCGCCGAGAGAATAGATATTGGCCTATAGTTTTCGACTTTTTGACGTGAGTCACCCTTATGGACTGGTATAATATAAGCCAACTTCCACCTATCAGGGAAAACCCCGTCACTCAGGCATTTATTAAATATTATGGTAAGTGGAACATACAATGACGACGCAGCAGATCTGAGGAAAAATGCCGGTATTCCATCGTGACCCGCACCTTTGTTTATATCTAACGCCTTTAAACTTGATTGCACTTCTTGTTCCGTTAGTTCAATGGTGTGAATGTGCGTAAGTCCAGAGTCCCGAACGGCCTCAAGTTGGTCAATGTTAATTGAGTCATTGATAGAGGAGGGTTCAAATGTTGACTTGAAGAACTCAGAGAACATATTACAGATTTCTTGGGCATCATTAGATTTGCGCCCTTCGAAGGACATAGTAGCAGGATATCCATCAGATGATTTTAAGGAGGATATGTATGACCAAAAGCATTTAATATTATTTTGCAATGAACTTTCGATGTTTTCAAAAAATAACTTTCGAGATTCACTAGCCAATTTTTTGTATGTAGCACGTAAGAGGGAAAATTTACGATAGTCAGAAAGACCTTTATATGTCTTCCATTTGAGCCAAACTTTATCTTTTTTCCGTGATAAGCTAATAAGTTCGGGAGTAAACCATATGGGGAATTTGTCATTTCGTCTGGCCAATACTGGAATAAACTCATCAATTATATTGTTTATTATTACATAGAATCGGTCTACTGCTTCTTCTGCTGATAAATTCGCGATTTCAGACTTCCAATCAATACAATTAATGTCATTATTAATTTGAGTATAATCAGCTTTCCTGAAATTGTGCCTACGCTCTTTGTTGTTTTTAATTTTTGGTTGAATCGCAGATGATATTTCAAATTCCAGGGCTGGATGGTGTCTGTCCTCTGAAAGGAGAGGGTCATCGCTATGTGTAACTTTTGTTTCGCGACTGTAAAATATAAGGTCTAAGAATTTATCGTTGTGGTTAGGTATACAATTATATTGAAATAAGCTCATCAATGCCATTGTTTGAAGAAAAGTTTGCGATGCAGCCATGTTTGAGGAGGCAATACCATGATTGCAGCCTTCGGAAAATGTCCATGTAAGAGTAGGTAGATTCAGATCTCCAAGAACACAAAACGTATTATTTGGTTCTGATGAAAAGACGGATTCCAGGTTTTTGGAGAAAATATCATAAAGCATTATTGGCGAGACAGGAGGTATATATACAGCACATATGGTGAGATTTAGAGACCTTAACGGAATTGATATAAAGATTTGTTCAATTTGATTTTTTTCCCAATCGTCGAGACGGGAAGCTGCGAGTTCCTTGCGCACTGCCACTAACACACCACCTCCGTCCATCTTACCGGTAATTATACGGTTCCTATCTCGTCGGAATACCGTGTAACGCGAATCTATGAATTCGGCCGTGTTTACACTTGCTACAAGCCACGTTTCAACTAGAACTATAACATCATAGTTATTCGATGAAATATTAATAAGAAGCTCCTGAGTTTTGGTCTTAATACCACCACAGTTCTGGTAATAAACAGATATAGATGATGAGGTCATTTTTTTAGAGTAAGAGTGTTATTCGACTTATTCCACATTTGCGGGAGTGATAAATTAATTAGGACGTATGATGCAACAAAATTATATATAAAACATTGATTACTTAGTGTAAAATATGAATGAATATGCAGGAAATATGATAGTGCTATATGATTATGGAGGTATTGCGCTATAAACAAATATATTGAGTAATTTTGCAAGAAAAAAATTAATGACCAAGAGTGCAGGATAGTGATAGAAAGCTGGCATCGATGGCAGCAGTAACAAGTTTGTTCTAGCAGTCACATATTTTGTTGACCATGAGTGCTGATTTTTTTAAGGTCTCCCTCGCAACGAATGGTGACGACTCGAGAGAGATCATTCCTCTTCGCCAGGATACTGCCATTCCTCACCCATATGTATTTATAGCCGTTTTCTTTTCCGGTGGCACGTGTTTTGGCAAAGAGTATTTTATTTTTTAGTGTCAGGTGCTCATTTACGTAGAAATTAGTGGTGGGAGCTCCAAGTCCTAGTTGGTCCGTTGTGAGGCCGCGGCGAGTCCTTACCGCAGCGATGACATCATCACGGAGACGCTTTGTCGTGAGATGGACGACTATGTTGCGTGGACGGTTGGAGGGAGACGAGTGGCCGCGAGCGACGCGGTGCACCGACACCACAGCGCTACTAGGAAGTGGCACGTTGATAGTTGATCCCATTCTCTCCATTAGGGTGAACAGATTTTCACCTTTCACCTCGGGAATGCCGTGGACATCTAAATTACACACTCTGCTACGCTGCTCCATGTCATCTTGAGCATCTCTGAGAGATTGGATTTCTTGTCGGAGGCTGGCATTTTCTTCCTGAAGAACAGTCACACACCCCATGATTTTGGTGTACTGGTCCTTCCACTCATTTGATAAAGTGTCCAATTTTTGATGAATAGCATCAATGGCATTCTTACTCTCAGTACGCATTGTTTCGAGTTTTGACTCAAAGAAGTTGATAAGGGAGTCGGTGTCAATGTTTATCATTGACTGGTGCGTTGCCGACGGTGATTCCATAGTGCCAGATGCGGTCAATAGAGGCGATGATAGTGTTTTCTTCACACTGCAAGTCTTGCTGCGAGATTTAGACATTTAGGTTATTTATTATATATATATATTTTTTTTTTTTTAAATTTGGGATTTATGGTTTTGCTCCCCTGAAAAGTTTGTTAACTTCAAGTAGGTACCTATATAGGCAATCTCGAGACAGTAAGGTTGACAATGTGGGTAGTAGTTTTAATTTAACAGATATTTACACAGATTCACTTTTAATTTTATTTTGTTTTAGCTTTTGAAACACTATAAACACATATATTATTAAGATGTAAGTCAAGTTAGATTAGTGGCCAATTTAAGCCCCGTTTTAGTATAGTTTTCACTGCTTAGAGCATAAAATTCACTGTTTTTTGTTAATTTGTGTGGAACGAATATTTAATGTGCTTGCTATGTCACTGTTGTTATTGTTGGAAAACATTACGAGAAATATGTATGACGTATGAGGCATGCCAGACTTATTAAAATGTATAAGTACATAATTTTAATGCACTTATGTTATGTAATTTATTGCGACTGGATTTACCTAAAAAATCAAAATAAATAAATAATATTTTATTGATGATTTACTATTTATTATAGTAAAAAAATATATGATTTTTGTTAGAATAACTTTTTTTATAATACAAAATAATTTTATATAAGACAAGTGATCCTCGAGTTCGGGTCCCAATTGCGATCAGTATTTTTGAAGCGAAAACTTCTTTAGCACCGTTGTGATTTGAAACTCGATGAAACGAGAAAGTGGTACTAAAAAGCGACAAAAATCTACAGGATTTAGCCTGTGAGATAATGTCTCCTCTTTGTGCGAAGTGACCTGTGACGATTTTTATGAATCTGTATCATCCATCATCCTCGTGGTCGTCGAGCTTTCCTTGTTTTTGTTACACTTTGCTTGCATTTCAAATAAAAGTTTGATAAACCAAACGCAATAGCCGACACAAGTTCGGCGTCCGCCATGCTCGGGTGTAGGTAGCGCACTGACGCATTCACAAGCATGTAAACGACTTCCAAACGCCAAGCGAGATTTGTAGACGCTTGGAGCTTGCGGAGGCTTGCCAAGCCTTGGCAAGCGTGGAAACGTACCATTAAGAATTTGGCATTCTCATTTCAGACTATAAAAATATTACCATTTGTCATTTCGGCTACATGCATTATACATAGGTCTCTAATTCAAAATTTAGGCATATTAGATTTGTCAAAGAATTTATATATAAAAATGCAAAAATCAGTCATTTTAAATACATGTAGGATTACAAAAGATTTTTTAATTGAGGGATCAGTAGGATTAATAGGTCAAATCAGGAATTCCACAGAGCCGAACCCTCTGATATGAAAATATCTGAAGTCGGTGAATTATTTTCCCATTTGGTCTCTGGTAGGTTGACAAGTTGTTCTTGTATTGTTTTGTATTTATAATACTTATATAGTGCAATTGCATAGCGTGGATTGACTAGATGATCATTTGGGGAAGTGTGTGAAAGGGTTTAGTTTTTCCTGTGGGCAAAATCATTTTGTTTTTTTTTTTTTAGTGGGATGTAAGCATTATCGAAGTAATATTATTATTTTATACTAACAACACTCGTCGTTTATTGTCAAATATTTTAAACGTCAAAATGTCAGTTGATTTCAATTAATTTCATTAGCGTTTCACAAACGTTGTGCCGCATTGTGCTATTTACTTACGTTAAATTAGAGAGATCTAGAGGCATTTCTACGGTTTGTTTACGGTAAGCCTACATACAGAAATGACCCATTAATTTGCTTTGAAAAGAATTTAATTTTGTAGTGCTTTATTCCCTTTTTAAGCTTTCTTGTATGCGAAAAAGTAATTTCGTCATTTTAATGTTGGCACCTCGAATTTAGTGTTTGTGAAGTGAGTTCATAGCCGATATTTGGGCAATCAACCGAATGTACTTTTATAGAAATCTATTTTATTTCTGTTAATAGTTTTCCATTGAATGCAACACATTAATCTCAAAGTAAATATTGTACTTCTTTCTTTAGTCATCATGTTTCTGGCCTCAATAAGCAACGATTTGAAACTATACGAATGTGAAAGTTGGACTCACAAATTCACTCATGGGACATACGACAGACCTCTGAAGCACATTGAATGGAGCGATGATGGAAAATATATATTGCAGGTAAAGAACTCAATAAATGTTGTTCATTTCAAATCGGTTAGTTTGTCTCTGATGGTGCTTAGTGGTTTTAGTTAAGGTCTGACAGTTATGAAAATATTTTGGTAATTATCGGTTCGGACTGGCCACGCTTATTACGAATAATTTTTAGAAAAAAACTTTAGATTCGCCTTAATTACTATAAAAGGAAACTTTTTGGCTTTGGGGCGGCGGAAAATAATGCATTTTAATTTTCAATTGCATAAAACCAAAATTCTCTTCGCGAACCGACGCAGCGAAAATCCGCGGCCGTAGCTGTCACTGTTATGGACTGTAGCTGACTTCGTGGGATACCTACATGAAATACCGCGAATCACAAACCATGTTACACAAACCTAGCGTAGCCGCTAAGCCACTTGAAAACTGGGATGTTTTTCTTGCCTTGACGCGAGTAGGCGTTATAAAGGGGCACTTTCTTTTGTATCACAAACCATGTTACACAAACAAGCCCGCTAGACAAATTTCATAATTACGCGCCTTATCCCATGAAGTCGGCTACAGTCGTATTAGCACTTGTTAATTTATCAAGGATACCAACATCACAGTGACATGTACGGCCGCGGATTTTCGCTGTGTCAGTCGCGAAGCGAATTTTGGTTTTATGCAATTGAAAATTAAAATGCATTATTTTCCGCCGCCCCAAAGCCAAAAAGTTTCCTTTTATAGTAATTAAGGCGAATCTAAAGTTTTTTTCTAAAAATTATTCGTAATAAGCGTGGCCAGTCGGAACCGATATTTACCAATATATTTTTTTAGTATTCTTGTGCAGAATTGTTGCAGTTATGGATTATGGACTATCTCTCATCTACTAAAATTATATGTTTACAAGAGTCCCAAGTTTTTGAAGTCAGTGGGATAATGGTATTCCAATTTGGTTATCGATGGTGATCTGGCAATATGTCCTAACTTATTTCCCACTCTTTTTTAACAGCCAATATAATACAATAATACATTGACCTCACCCGATAGTACAAAATGTTTACCAACGAAATAATATCTGTACATATTTCATAGTGAAAACATCTTGCACTATCGGGTGGGGTTAATTTTAAATTACTGTTAAAAATGAATAGAAATAATAAGAATGGACATATTGTCAGATCACCATCTTTATGTTGTGAGACTGAAAGGTGTGGGAAGAGAAGGAGAAGAGGAAAGGGAAGGTGAGAAGTATCTGCATATTTAGATCTGTTCACCAAAAAGCCATTTGTTTTAAAAGCAATATGCTTGAAAACTACCACTCCTGTGTGAAGTAAAAACTCAAAACCATTAGTTTCGGAGCTTGACTAAAACCTACAGTCGTTTATATTAATTACTTTATGATCAAGCAGATCTCTCACCTTCTCGGTCGGTAATGAAGAGTAGTATTCTTAGCTATTTTTAAATTTGCTGAAAGCTGGTTTGTTGTGAAGTTTTTTAAACCCTTTGTTTATAAATATAATAGGATTCCTTGAATCCTTCTTCTTTCTAATTCGACAAGCAGTTCCTTTAGAAAAGCAGGGGGCCGAGCCGGTGTTTAACTGAATATAAATAAAATTTGCAAAATCATCATGTAAATGTGTTATTGTAAAATAAACTCAGAATACTTGTCTAAACAGAGTGAGTTTTTTACTGAATGTGATTTGAAATATTATCACCATTTCAAGCAATGTTTAGATTCTGATTTGTGTTCTTTCACCATGGCGATTCTGAGGGTATCTACCACTCTGAATAATAAAATATGTAATTTCAGGTAAATCCTGCTGGAAGAATAGAGATCCTCAGTGCGTCAGAAGAAGGGGTGCAGTGTCTGCAGTGCGTCCCAGAGGAGGAGTCCACGGCTGCCGCATTCCATCGCAGCGGCCATCGCCAGCTGGCCGTGGGCTGTCGCAGCGGCCGCATGTTCATCTGGGACACCAAGTTCAAACACATCATCAAGACCTTCACCAACGCCCCCTCCGCTGTCAAGATACTGGACTTCAACTCTAAAAACAAATATCTGGCTGCCGGCTTGGAGAGCGGGGAAACTGTCATCTGCAATGTTATGACCAACACTCAGATCGGGGTCATTAAAGTTCCTTTTTCTAATAAGGTTTCCGCTCTTCGTTTTCACCCGGAATTACGTTCTGTCCTGGCCTTGGCTTCCGATGAAGGTTGCATTCTTCTAAGAGACCTCGATAATGGAAAGAATCGCTTGTTCTTTAAGGATGCTCACAATTCTGTAACTTCTGATGTGGAATTTTCCCGTATCAATGGTAACGTCATGGTGTCGTGTGGATTTGATAAGAAGATGCATATGTATGATTTGAAAATGGAGCAAATTGTTAACACAATTGAAACCGAATCTGCTTTGACATGTGTCGACGTCAATGACGATGGCCAGGTAGCTTTAGGGAACAAAAAGGGAGAAGTATTGATTTATGATTTGCGTAATTTCTCAGCACCCGTTACTTTAATTGGATCTGGTAAATGGGGTATTAATAAAGTGGCATTTAGGCCGGAAGTGGCGAAACGCAAGCACTATGTTACTATGGATGCCAGCTTGAAGGAGGCTTTCAGCCCTACTCTCGTGGCTCAACCGGAATGTGCATCGCCTGAATCCTCTCGCTCCTTTGACTTCATAGAACAGTTAAACTCTCCCTCTCCTTTGAAGGATAAAACGGAAAATTTGAACGGCAGTAAGGACTCCTTCCTTGTCAATATAGTCGGAGGTCTAGCTGACTCTGATAAGAAGAACAATTCTGCTCCCGATTTTATTGCAAAGAGATCCATGAATTTTTCAAAAACTGCAAAAAAGTTGCAAGTTTCACAAGATTCTTCTGAAAAAGGAGGAACATCTCAATCCACTCCCATCCTTGCCAGATCCGTCGCTGTCTGCCGAACCATGTCCCAACAACAAGCCACACCGTCTCCTATCTCCAGGAATATAATCTCAGAAAACTTTGAAACCGTTGAAAGTGCGAGCATTCCAAAACACTCGCAAAATACAATTAAAAAAATCGATTCTGTCGATTCTATTTCAACGATTAAGTGCAATACTGATTCCATGAACGAGTTGGGGAGTGAGTTGAAAGATTTTATAAAATATTCCATATATGATGTATTGGAACAGTCCCGGAGAAACTTTTATCAAACGACTCTTCAGCAGACCAAGAATCGACTCTTTCTGGAAGACCAGATATCAAATTTGGCAAACAGGGTTGAAGGCCTGCAGCAAACGCAAAATATTTTGATTGAGGAAAATAAGAAACTCTCGATAGAAGTGGAAATGCTGCGATCGGCTAGATTTTGAGCAATGAATTTGATAGTGCATAATGTATACCATTATTTTTCGATTCAATATGATAACAGATATTTCAAACGTGAATTATTGATTTCATTAAAGAAAACGTTTGTAGGTTAACCCTTTTCAAGATACATTGTTAATGAGCGGACATGGGATGTGCAATATAAAATTGCCGGTTGAAAGTCATGATAGAATTCTCTTATTTCGTTGATTATGAAAGCCTGTACTGTAATAATTTCACTAAAGTGGCTTCAAATGCGAAGGCCTGCAGCAAACGCAAAATATTTTGATTGAGGAAAATAAGAAACTCTCGATAGAAGTGGAAATGCTGCGATCGGCTAGATTTTGAGCAATGAATTTGATAGTGCATGATGTATACCATTATTTTTCGATTCAATATGATAACAGATATTTCAAACGTGAATTATTGATTTCATTAAAGAAAACGTTTGTAGGTTAACCCTTTTCAAGATACATTGTTAATGAGCGGACATGGGACGTGCAATATAAAATTGCCGGTCGAAAGTCATGATAGAATTCTCTTATTTCGTTGATTATGAAAGCCTGTACTGTAATAATTTCACTAAAGTGGCTTCAAATGCGAAGGCCTGCAGCAAACGCAAAATATTTTGATTGAGGAAAATAAGAAACTCTCGATAGAAGTGGAAATGCTGCGATCGGCTAGATTTTGAGCAATGAATTTGATAGTGCATAATGTATACCATTATTTTTCGATTCAATATGATAACAGATATTTCAAACGTGAATTATTGATTTCATTAAAGAAAACGTTTGTAGGTTAACCCTTTTCAAGATACATTGTTAATGAGCGGACATGGGACGTGCAATATAAAATTGCCGGTCGAAAGTCATGATAGAATTCTCTTATTTCGTTGATTATGAAAGCCTGTACTGTAATAATTTCACTAAAGTGGCTTCAAATGCAGTGAATGTTTTCCAAGAATTTTTATTAAAAAAATGACTTAGCTTGCATTTATTGCCTATTTTAATCACCTGCATCATCGATCAACTAAGTCATGTGTCGAGGCTTTTATTAGATTTTAATCATGCGTATAAAGTTTTGGTTTGTGGAAGTGTTATTTCAAATTTTAAAATGACCAGAAGGGTGATTCTGAATCTTTTGCGACGACGTAACGCATGTTCAATCGGCTGTATATGAGACATTTTGGACAGTTTTCTTAAATGCAGTATTTCGTATTGCGCTAACGAGCTAAATACTGCACTTGTGTTAAAACACTTTTAAAAGCAGTTACTCTAATGACGGTGCATTTTGCCGTGTAATCCCCGTTAAGAGATGTCAGTCGCAGGAATTTTTTTAATCAAATGTCATCGCCTACAAATATCAAAATAAGACAACAAACGGATGGTGATTTATGAACGCCTTTTAGGCTTACGAGTATATGCAAGAAGTTTTAATAACTAATAAATAGTAATTCATGTGTTTAAGTAGACAATTAATCCATTTAACAGAGGACAGCCATAGAAAATCACAGAAATTTGGCAGCCGATAACACACTCCGATATCCGATGGATTTTGCCTTAATTATGTTGTAACGCTGTCCTAACGCAAAAGATAACACAAAAGATACAGAATCACCCTTCAGGGCAGCCGGAATATTTGTTTCTGGACCGTTTCAGTTAAGGGTACATTTGATTGGACACAGTTTGGCATGCAACATCTACGCTAGCCACATTGTCTTTATCTAGTGGACATACTCTCAAATTTTAACCTGCTTAATTTTTCATTTGTCTTACGTTCTTTGATGTGAAGTTATTCTTTTATTAGTTTACTGAAGTGTTGCAAGCAAAAGCGGGATATTTATTTTCTCATAAATTCTTTGTTGTAAGTTAGTATATTGTTCTAATTATACTGATGTAATTTGTATCGTTAGCTAGCACTACCTGTGAAAAAATGCAGAATTTATAAAATAAATTTATGTGCCACCTCACAAGAGGGGAAATATGTTGCCACCTGGTTAGGCAGCATTGTGAGACAGGCTAAGGGAAGGGCTGCAGGAAGGGATTCGTTAATGAGGGTCTTGAAGAGGCCCAGATTATATGAAGGAAGAAAAACAGATGCCGGTAGCTCGTTCCACGTATGAGCTAACTGTCATAAAAACGAGTCGATGAAACGACCCGTTCTTAAGAAGTCAACATCAATTATGAACAAACATTATAATTGTAATGATGACTATATTTATGTAATTATGACCGGAGTTAAAGACGGAATTAGTTTACAACCGCAATTAGTATTTTCAATAATAAGTTTTTGCAAGAGAAATTTTATTTCTGGTGAGTTTGGGTTCAAAATGTGCTAGACCAGCTGCTTTAATATTTTATGTATTAACTCTTAACTTTTGTGAAGAATGGCTCTCTTAGTAATTATTTATTTATATTTCATTCATTTATTTTAATCAATTGTGTATTACTTTATATCTTGATTTATTATTACCAATTAAAGCATTTTTTTATACATAATAATATTTTTCCTAGATGATGTTCTGATCACTAGGAGAAGAAATTGTTGGTTTTGCTGTGAAAAGTCATTTACCTACTTAAAACTATGCTCTTTGTGGTACTAGTATTAGGCATTTTAGTGACATGTCAACTAAATGTCCAATTTTAAAACGATAATTAAATAAATGCTCAATTTTAACAGTGAACATAATTAGTCTTTTGCAAATATGACACATATTTACAGCAGTTAAATAATAGCAAGAGAGTATGATAAACTTTAACAGTAACTTGGCGGATTCACTGATAAACTGTTTACACTTCTGCCAGTCCTAAAGGAAACTTAATTTTTCCCTTAACCATTCGTTTTACAAAAAAGGTTTCAACGAGTATTTTCTCTCTAGTTTAGCTGAACTCTGAAAGCAGACAGTTTACAAAGCGTGTCCTGGGTCAGTTCTGCCTGAGTTTCACTTGAAGTAGCGCCGTAAACACCGGAAAGCAACTTGCTCTCTAGTGTTAAAACTTGATTTTTATCAAAGCTCTTACATCCCTTCCTGGAATCACATCTGTAAGCCTGAGCGGCGGGGTGAAAACTAACTATTACCTCTTTCTAATTAGTAAGAGACGAAGCGAAGGGGGAATGAGAAAGTATTCAAGATCGAAGAATTATAGTAAATAGTTGGTGTCTTTTTGCAGCAAATCATTCAATTATGACCAAACTTTTTAAGGCTGAAAAATTAATATTAATTATCAGACCAGTATGGATAATGAACGTATTCAAGTTATAAGTTATAATGGAGTGATGTAAGGATGTTATTGGTGGAATAAATTTGACAATGTTAATGAGGACCAATTTTAAAATCAATATTCCAAACTTATATGAATTTTGCAATTAAAATATATTTCTTTGTTTTTTATTTTTGGTGCCATTTAAAAAACGACTTAAATATATTTACTGTTGTTATTTTTCACCTTAGAATGATTATTAATTTTCCTAATAATGAAACCTGTACTTTATGGAATATTGTGTAGAATAATGTCTTTTTGTTGGACATGATTTGAGTTAAAGTATCGTTGCGATTGATTTTTGGTCACATCTGCTCTGATGATGGACACTGTAAGGCTGTAAAGCTAAGGATTAAACATGGTATAATATCCCAAAAAAACAATTATTTGTCATTAGTACCTCCCACACGCACACTTCGGATCGACCGAATCCCACTCCACTTCAGGCCGCCGCGTAGAAAAGTAAAGACCGATAGGTTTACAGCGCAGTTCACTGTGAGACTTTTTTGCGCGGCGGCCTGAAGTGGCGCGGGAATCGGTCGCTCCAAAGTGTGCTTGTGGGAGGTGCTATTATTGTGTAAATTTCTAATTTCACATAATTACTTTTATCAATCCTGTTTTCCACAATGATTTTTTTTATTGGATCTGAAAACATGAAATATTTTCTCATTTTACAAGATGGCATTAGATTTATGTAATATTTTTATTTTTCCCATAAGTTAAAAAAGAGTCTTTAAAACTGAACTGTGTAATATTAATATCACATTGTTCATCCGTAGGTTTAAATGTGTTTGTGAACATTTGAGGGACCAGCAGTTTATTGTTATTGAATGTAATGTGCCTTCAGATTGTACAATATTCAATTTTATGTATTTCGTCATTGATACTGCAATAGGTTGTATGTTAAATGATATTTTGTTTTTTGATGGACTAGCTTTCTGATCTTTACATCGTATCAAATATCATGTGGCTAAGAACAGTATTAACTACAGAGCATTTTAAAACTTTTTTCTCGTTAACAAAAATCATTCCTTCTAATTTTAACATGGAGACATAAAAACGTATTATAGTGCTATATAGCCAATGAATGTACCTGTATTTTACCGTTTATCTCGTATTTGTAGGATTTATAAAAAAATCGTAAAGTTTATAACTGCGCGAATTCTGCATGGTCGATACTTTGAAACTGCGGTGAGAGACACTTATTCGAGTCAGCACAGAATATTTTCGATTTCTGTATATTGTCTGTGGTATACTTGATAATGAAAGTTGCATGTCTATGGAAAAAGGAATTAATTTTAACCGTAAACAGTTGATCAGAACTTCTGCATGAAAAAAATGATTTTTAACATTGTTATAAAATAGTCTACGAAGTTCGAAATTGCGACATCTATGGTCATAATAGATAAAGCATTTCAATAGCTTTATTTTAAGTCCAAAATAATAATAAACGGGGAGGTACAAATATATTTTATTTCAAATTTGATGAATCAAGGAGATAATTGCCTTTTTTTATCCAAAAAGCAATCGGAGACATTTAAAATGGCGCCAATATATGGAAAAATCGCTCCAGTGGTTAGTATACCTATAGATTAAATGGCAATTTGTTCTTTCTCAAGGTGGTCCACCACCGATAATCCAATTCGTCACTTGTAAAGTGACATTAAACATATTGCAGTGTCAACAATGATTTATTTATGTATGTAAATACAATCTATCCTATAGTACATGATTGTGAAATATCTTTTAATATAGTAATAATATCAGAGGTGGTTACCCGTACTGAGCAGTCTGTGGTAACTTCATACACCAGGCCCCCTAGCATGGTTGATCGATATAGGTTTTATCGAAAATGTCGGTAACTTGAAATCGCTCCCAAGCACGACTGCAGGCCACTAACGAAGAAATAACAGTTCACGTCAAATAAATTAGGAACCTTTAGTCGTTGTGAACTGTTGCTTGTTCGTTAGCGGCCTGCAGTCACGCTCGGGAGCGATGACAAGTTACCGACATTTTCGATAAAACCTATATCGATCGACCATGCTAGGACCCCTGGCCCCCTAGCACAATCGATCGATAAGGATTGATATTAAATGATTCCCTAGCATGACTGCAGGTCACCGGTGAATAAGTAACAGTTCACAATGACTAAGTTTCCTTAATATATTCGACGTCAACTGTTGTTTGCACATTCATGATCTGCAATTGTCCTAGGAAACTATGAGAAGTTACCGAAAGTTATCCTACCAATCCTTATCGATCGATTGTGCTAGGGGGCCTCTTGTATTTATTGGTGTATTTATTTTAGTTTTATATTCATGTCAAGTTGTTGAGCAGATAAATGTTAAGTTGTTTGCATAATATTAAAAATAACCTTTGCAAAAATTATTACTTTTTAGTTGTTAATGGGTTGTTTAAATCAAAATAAATAGTTTTGTATATGGAGAATAATTGTTTGCTTTCTTTGATTTTTGTAATGCTTTGTGCCTCCCCTGATTAAATGGAACTATGGCACTTTCACTTTTGAACTTGGAGTATATTATAAAGTGAAGAGTAATGGAGGGAGGAATAGGACAAAGGATAGAGGAAAGCAGGGAAAATATGACTTTTCAGATCTGCCGAGCGATTCTATATCTTTTGTGGGATCGAGATCTCCTGACGGACGAGATCTCCTGTCAGATTTGTGATTTTCTATGGCTGTTATTTGCTTTTTCTATGGGTATCAGGCCAGTTTCGTCGATTTAAAACGATCTAAACTAAAATATGTGACAGCTCACAGTTGAAATCTGACATTGAAAAAGCAAATAACAGCCATAAAAAGTCACACAAATCTCAAAGGAGATCTCGTCCGTCATCTCAAAGTGTATGCATCTGTAAATATATGTATATGTACCCGTCTCAGAACAGACATAGTCTAGTGAGGCGGGTTACTTATTTGTTTATATATGATACTTCAAACAATAAACGCCCTGGTTGCCGGCATAAACTATTTTTATTAATCCCACAAAAGATATAGAATCGCTTGGCTGATCACTAAACTCAATATCAGTAAATAATTTACTCTAAATGGTGGATTTTTCACACATTTTTAAGACTATTCCTCAATATTATGAAAATACTCGATTATATACATATTGTTTTTTTTTCTTATTGAACTTTTAAACACGGCGTGTCATATGAACATGACAATTTTTTTGGGGGCCCACATGACTGATAATGTCACTCATGCGCTTGTGAACCTGCTCAGTCAGTGCACCTGTGACTGCCTGTCTGATCGCGCCTCGTCATCGTGGTTCCACTTTCGAACGCCCACTTTCCAAGTATATTTTTCTTCAAACCCCCTCCCTCCCCTCTGTAAAATTATTTGTGTTCATAACACACATACAGAAAAGAATCAACAAACAGGAAAAAAATTAAGTGATCATTACATATTTTTAAATATCACGACCAACCAGATAGTAGAGTGGCAGTTGAATCCCACTCGGGCTGTGCGGGTTCTTAAATACTTACATTGTCACTTTTCTTCACGAGAACTAGATACGAAAAATAATAATTTGGTTGTGCCTGATGTGCACCAAGTACGGTGTTAAGGAATAATGGTACGTCCAGGGACTCTCCCTTTTGGGCCACATCTGGCCCGCAGGTCACCAATTGCCGATCGCTGTTGTAAGGTATAAAATTGATTATCTGAAATTAAAATGTAATTATCGAATGAAAGTATCAATGTAATCCTTCATTGCTAATTAATTTTCGAATTATTGTGTACATTATTTAATTAACCCTTTTTTTACCGGTCGACATTGACGAATGTTCCTTTGTTAAAAAAATATATAAAAGAGTATTCAAAACATCGAGAATATTATTGTGTTTTTAGAATTCCTGGCGACATTTGATATTATTTAGTTTTGTTGTATCTTCGAGATAATCTTTCTTTATTTGGGGAAAATGAACAAGCGAAAGTATGTGAATAAGAATGTGTTTTCTCTTAACATTGATTACATGCGTCCAAATATCAAAGGATTGAGTTACCTCGCATTGTTTCTGACCAAAAAAGATGATTCTGGATTCTGTTGGGACACGAGGTGGCTGAGAAGGGCTCATCTTGCCATGGGAATGTTGCCAGTATCCATTTCATCTGCAGGTAAATTTAACCGCACCTGTGTTACTATTTGTAAATTAAAACAACTTATTTAAAGTGAATTTGATTTTCTTCTTCCAGGGAGAATGCATTTCAATTTTTTTTCCTGGACAATGCTTTATTCCGTCTCCATGTATGTATTTATGTCATCCATTTGCATAAAGGCTTTCATCGAGCGTTTCTACAAGCTGATGACACTCTGGGATGATTTTGAGAGTTTTATTTACAATTTTATGTTTCTGTCATTTGTCAAAACGCAGTACTTTTATTCGCTCGGAGGGTGGCTTGCGGCAAAGAAAATGTCAATTTACCACAACATGTGGATTGATTTTGAGGTAAGAAGCAAATAATCGTACAACTAATGAAACTATTAATCGTAATTCCTTTCTACTATCCTTTTACGGCTGTATTAATTAAGTTACATCCAATCAGGCATAATGAATGTTTTCTATTTACAAACTTGTTTTGCAACAAACTATGTTTATATTTATAATAATATCAATAAAGTTACTGCACATTGCTCTGTAACTACTCTCATTCTTCTTTTTTCACTTATAATATACTTTTGTATTTCTCTAATACAATCAATAATATTATTATTTAATTCATAAAAACAGTTTATTTACGAATAAGTTCGGCTATGTAATTATTATTATGCTTGACAGCTGTTTTGCCTTCTGAAAGCGGTATCAAACTGCCTTCAAAAGGCGAAACAGCTGTCATGTGTAATAATAATTACCTAGCAGAACTTGTTTATAAATAATAAACCATTTTTATAAATTAAATAGTAATATTATTGAATAAGAATATATAAAAGAAATACAAATTAAAATGGAGTTCTACAAATTAAACTAGATAACAATAAATACTTACACTAATTAACCCATCCCATCTGAAATTATTTTGACTGAAACTGACCACAGCAGTCGATTTTTTTTTTTTTTGAAATAGGCAATTCACCCTAAAACGAGTGCTTTGTGCAAATTAATTTTGGTGCTAACTTGTCCTGGTTTATTGATTAAATTTACCCCACTCAAAAGAAATCGTAAGATGTCAATGCATACTAGTATTTAAGTAAAAATAAAAAAAGCAAGCTTTCGGGAGCCTTAAATTACGGCGGCTCAGAGGGAAGGCCTTCCAACATGGCCGCTCGGACGGAATAGGTTAAACTCCTCTGCGCGACTTCACCTAATAATCAAACTACATACCTACTTGTATTGTACTTACTTATATCTTTCAAACTCTGTTATGTAATATCTGTACCCGAGAAGCATACGGACGCAAGTCCAAAAAGGTAAATGTTTCTGTAATTCTGGTCTCATGGCTTCTTCGGATATCCATGCAGATAGATAACAAAAAAGTAATTATTAAATCAATTAGTTTTGTTTTAAAAACGAGCAAATAAAACGAAATATTTTATACATAAAGCCTTTAAAAATATTGTTTAAAAAAAACGCTGACTTGAGTCAAACAAAAACACGGAATTGAGTCCTTCTGCTTCAAAATGCAGTGGAATATTTTGTTATGACAAGTGGTGTATTATGAAAGGATCAATGTTTGAAAATTGTTTACTTCCATAGAAAGCATAGTAATGTTAGACGCGGACGGATGCAAATGGATTTGAGTCATAATACTCAAAATGTAACTAAATCATAAAGATGCAAGTCCATGTACATCTTTCCGCTTCTAAGATAGTTGTTGCATCAAAGGTAGTTGCATCCGTATACATTTTTGAAAATCCTATTTTCTTCGTGATAGGACTTTTATCTTTCTGCCACTGATAAACATGATAATTCATTTCAAGTCTGCATCAAAAACTCATTTCTTCAAATTTTGGACTTGCACCCGTATGCTTCTCGGGTACAGTTCAATTATTATCACACTACTGAATAACTTACTTATAATAATGTCCACATGTAAAAGCCTTCAAGGCGTTAATAAATAAATAAATAATTAATCCAATTTTTAAGAGTACAACAGTTGCCATTTTTTTGCAGTCTTCATACACAAGGAAATTGCACCGTCCACTAGTCTTGAAGTCTTTGGAGCATTATAGCAACAGAGTAATGATAGTTTGCATTACTTTCTCTTTGAGTTTAATCTTTGGACAGCTGTTCACTCTGCCCACATACACTTTCTCAGAATGCATTGGCTATTTCCCTTCCTCAACGGGGTGTTTCCTGTACCTTGGTTTGGTGTGTCTCAATTGCTCAGCGCTTGAGATGGCCTCTGATCAAATGTTGAAGAATTTGCAACAGGTAAAGAATTGTAGAAACACTGTACAACAATTAACAACACAGGGTATCAACACTGCCGAAATCTCATGGCTGAATCAGAAACTAAAGTGTTTTTAGAACCAAATTAATTATTATTGTTTCTGATTTAGCCACAGTTAATAATATTTTGACAATATCGCACACCTAGATAAAGAATAGCACAACTCGAAATAGTCCAAAATCGAGTTATCGCCATTTTCGGAATCTGCATCGAAAACTACACAAACCACAAAGACACTTGTTTAAAAATCTCCATCAATAAAATTGTAGATGGCACTTAAGTCAGTCTTTCTGAATTGCTCTACGAAAACCCCCACCAACAATAGTAACCCATCACCAGTTACGACATACCAGCTGTAGGGGAAGGTGCTGTCAATACGCACAAAGACTGGATTATTTCGACTTAGTCTTGTATTCGTGATTAACCGCAGTCATAGTGCGTGTATATTTTGAGTTGATTTGGTATTCGTGATTGAACTTGTCTTGTTTCTCGGGCGTTCTACATATCAATTCCACTTACTCCGGTATTGTGAAGATTATAAAACAAAATATACAGAATAAGAGTGCATTAATTCAAAATTTATCACTAAATGGAATCAATTTGAGTTGATAAAATTACTGAACAATGATTTTGTCACAAATACAAAAATAACACGAAATTAATTAATAAACGCGTGACTCGTGAATTTTATGGTAAAGTAATTAAGCAAATAAATATCCTAGTAAAATAACATCCAATATCATATAACAATATTTTTAATCGGTCAAATAGAAATCGAGTAAAACGTTTTTCGCTGTTCCTGAAAAAAGAGGTATTTTGACTTGTACTACTCTTTATCTAGGTGTGCGATATTATGCTGTACACTGAGAGAAAATCATTTTCTGAACAATAATAAATACACATATTCTTACGGCGTGCAATAAAAAAGTATTTATATTTTATGTTTAGTATTTCATAGGTACAAAGTTTGATTCATGTTTGCATCATTCTTTAAGATATTATATTCCCACAACGATTTTAAATTTTTTCCATTTAATTTATTTTCGTCCGTTACCGGTTTCAGCCTATTGGCCATCTTTAGACTGGCTGAAACTGGTAAAGGTAAAAAATAAAGTAGGTGGGAAAAAGTCTAAATTTTTAAAAATATATTGTTATACTGAATACACACCACAAATTGTCAGTATCAAAAATAGAAATACACTCCCTCTTTAAATAACATTTTTTTAAATTTAAAAGTGTGAGACCAATGACGTTATATAAATAGACTTGCCATAGTCTCACAGACTCAAGATATAATGTGGCAATTAACCTTTCCCTTACTGTGCTAAAAAAAAACGCGCGCTCCGGTGCTGTGTAATCAATTCACGTGTCAAAATTAGCGATTTTATCTCGGAAATATATCAACATTCATAGCTAATCGCTTTTGTTTATCATAATTTGTGTTAAAAGTGATAATAATTGTAGTTTAATTGCTGAAAACATGAAAAAACCATCGTCCGTTGCTCAAAAAACGGGCGAGGAGATCATTTCAAACGATTGCCCGCGAACGACTGAGGCGCTAGAAGCTAGAATAGTGCTAGACTGCTACCCAATACATACAGCTATGCATGTGGTCGAAACACAACTGCGCACGGCGGCGGTCTCTGTTTCTCGTGTTCCCGTATAGCGAAGTAAAGCGAGACGTCACATGGCGTGTCATCTCCCCCCGCACACTCTTCGTGTATCACGGTCCACACTGGCACACGGTTGATTGTATTTGTGGTTTATTCCCGATATTTAACAAAATATCTCTGATTTTGAATTAAATTTGCTAATTATTTAAAATATTAAATTTTAATTCAGTGCGTAAATGTATAACGGAGGAATACCTAAAATCTGAACCCAGAATTCATTATATTTATAGAGATATAAAAGTTATTAGCAGCAATGTGTAGTATTTACACTTTACAGACCAGGAAAGGTTAATCAACACTTCTGTTTTCAGCGATTTTCAATAATTTCTTAATTCAAAAGTTATTCATGTACGATAAAGATAGACGCTTAAAAGAATATGTGCATACGGACGAAACAAAAGATAGAACGCGGGCGGAATTTTCGTATTCAGAATTCAAAAGTTCCGTCTAATACTGTCTCAAGGCCGACTAAAGTAGGAGGCCCTGGGCACCAGTCGAATTTTGAGGTGTCAAATTTTCAAGCTATATTGAACAACGCTAGTTTGCAAATGGCGTTGATTGTTATTGTATTTGTTGTTTCTGCTGATTGTATGTTGTTTTACCGCAGCAAGAATCATTAGATTATTATTATAAAAAGTAAATTTTACTTAGTGACGACATCGACTTTGTAATTTGGCTGTTGCGCATCCAGATCTGTACTTTAATAGGCCTTGAGTTCTCTAATGACGCATAAAATCTTTGGGCGGAAAGCAATTGCATTATTTATATAATCGATAATAATAAGTAATTTGCATGTATTTACAAATGAAATGTTATTCCTTCGCTTTTACTACTGTTTACCGTGTAATGGAAACATTTTCTCATCACACGGGAGGGAATTTTGGCGCTTTTTAATGCAATTTACTAACTGGTAGGACGCGACCTTACTCGACGCGTGGCAGTTTAGTACTAAAGTACTAGAAATCGAGTTCAGTGCAATTGTCTTGTTGTTGGCTTCCCACTTTGAGATTTCTACAACGCGTCTACAGTATATAACGTCATTGTGTGATACTAGCTAACTAGTGCTAATTGTTCGGAGCCTGTGGGACTTTGGCATTGGGTATATAGATGGGGTGTAATAATATTTAGTACAGAATTCTCCTAATCACTTTTCAAATGTTGTATTCATAATTGACTTATACATTTCATTGATTTTAATCCAACAAAAGTGACCGAAATTGTTTACAGTTTTGAAAATTAGTAAAATGTATCTGCATTTGTGATATAAGGGCTGGTGTATCAGTGTTTTTTAGTAAAGTGGTGTACCGATACGGCTATAAAATATAAAAGATCATCGCACGTCAAATAACGCTTTCCATACAATCCCGTCAGACCATTCACACCTAAGCGGTTTAAGCGCAGATCAACCATAGACAATACACATCTTACGCTGTAACCGCTCCCGATGCGATATGCAAAAAGTTAAGCGTCCCCCTCTCCGACGAAAATAGGAGAGGGGTCATTTTAATTACGGAGCTGACTAGACCGGTGGATGACAGATGTCAAGTTGACAGATTCAGTACAAAAAATGTGCATTCCATGGCCGCTCGCTAATTCATCTGATCCCCTCTCCTGCCATAGGAAGAAATATTTGATAGCATTGTGTGAATGGTACAAAACATAAGCGCTCACGGTTCAATAGATATCTGCTCGCGGTTTATAGCCGTGTCTGAACACCCCTTAATTTTTTTTTATTTTTTTTTTACATGAATACCGCACAAGAGTCCCAACTGCTCCCGTCTGGAGCCAGTGGGACTATGGCATCCCCAATTGGGGTATGTTGTGAGGCTGAAGGCAGTGAGGGGGGGAAGGAGATAGGGAAGAGGAAGGTGGGGAAGTACCCGGCTATTCAGATCTGGTCACCAAACACGGTAGAAGCCATTTCAAGCAAAGTTTCAATTCTGAATGGTGGTCTTACACCAGGGCGATACTGAGAGTATCTTCCACTCTGGAACGTGCCGCAAATATACTATATATTATTTTAAGTGAATAAATTGTGAAATACACAAATTAATCAATTAAAATTTATTTGCCACGCCGGGATTCGATCCCGCGACCTTCGGAATGCGAGTCAATCGCCTTGCCGCTGCACTACGCCGGCCTTAATGGTATCACTAGGCTTATCTTGCCAGAGCTCCTACCAGATAGCAACTTGACAGACGTAAATATCTCTCTTAGCGAGCTCAATCAGAAACTGATATACTGGCCCTGGTTGAACAACAATATTTTATTAGATTGTTTTTGAAAATGTTTTTTTTTTGGAGAACAAAAGATCGAATTTCACAGTAAACTCTTTAGTCTCCAATTTAAATGAATATATTTTGTTATTTTTTAGGATCTCCAAAGAAACCCAGTGACCCGAGATATCATAATAACGTACAAAAGGCTGTGGCTTGACCTGAGTAACCTGACCCAGTATTATGGAGTGGCATTTTTTAATTACTCAATCGTAATAATATTGGGATCATTTATTGATTTGACAGTTTCAGGTAAAGAATCAATCATTACCCAACTTTACCTACACTGTGTTTATAATAATAGAAGGTTTCAGATGAACAATCAATAATTATTTGACTTTACCTACTCTGTTTATAATAATAGAAGGTTTCAGGTGAACAATCAATCATTATTTGACTTTACCTACTCTTTTTGTTATTAGTTTTTGGGGTATTATGCCGTGTTACACTACCTCCTTCTTTAGCCAACGTTTCGGACAGCGTTGCAGCGTCCATCATCAGGGCAGATGTGTAATAGTTAGGGGTGATGTTTGTACTTATCTACTTAGGAGCGATACCGTGTCGCCAGCTCCACTCCTCTACGAGCTCGCGCTACAATATACTTCAACATTTTTTTTTGCGTTTAGCCTTGATGTAACCGTCAATTACCGGATACCAAGAACTATTGAGCTTAGCTCCGTCGTCTCTATTAATATTTATAGGATTTTTGTGAATTTCAATTGCCTCCGTAATCAGGCGCGCTCTATGAGTTTTGGGTCTTCCCAGGACCTCAGGGACAAATCCAAAGTAATGACCGGTTTCGATTAAGTGCTCGGCGATTGCCGATTTGTCAGGGTGGCCAAGTTTACAGGCACGAAAGTGTTCTGATATCCTTTTGGAGATCGTCCGCTCTGTTTGGTCTACATAAACCTTGTCACATCCAGAACAGCTGAGTTTGTACACTCCATCCTTTTCCAGAGGAAACTTGGTCTTTGCAGGCCTCAAAAAGTCTCGTATTTTTGTCGTGGTTCCGAAGACAGTCTTGATGCTTTCTTTTTTCAATAGCCTGGCAATTCTGTCTGTCACATTGTGAACGTAAGGCAGGAAAGCGCAGCCCTTTGACTCTTGTTCAATTCTGTCTTCGTTTGGTACAGATTTGGCTCTTATGATTTGCCTTGTCTGCCTTGCTGGGTAACCGTTACGCTCCAGTGCATCGGTCAGTTTTGTAAGCTCTGCTCCGATTTTTGTTTCTTCACATATTCTGAGAGGACTTATTCATATGTATGAATAAGTCCTCTCTTCTGCGCTAGGTGGTGATGGAAATCAGCATGTAGATACGATTTGTAAGAGTTGGTTTTCTATACACTGTGTGTCCTAGACTACCATCTTCTTTTCGCATCACCTCCACATCTAGAAAAGGTAGGATCTTAGAGTCATTTTCCAGCTCCATTGTGAACTTAATTTTAACGTGGAGTGAGTTGAGATGGTCCAGAAATTCGTTCAGTTTCTCTGTTCCATGAGGCCAAATAGCGAAGACATCATCGACATACCGCCACCATACTTTGGGAACAGCCGAAGCTGTGTCAAGTGCCACTTCCTCAAACTTCTCCATAAAGAAGTTGGCGAGTACTGGCGACAACGGACTGCCCATCGCAACTCCTTCCACTTGTTCAAAAAGTTCACCCTGGAATGCACTATTACATGCAACTATTACACATCTGCCCTGATGATGGACGCTGCAACGCTGTCCGAAATGTTGGCTAAAGAAGGAGGTAGTGTAACACGGCATAATACGCCAAAAACTAATAACTTTTGTAATAAAAATAATTTTTGGCCGTGAAAATCTAAAATCGTATCTTTACCTACTCTGTTTATAATAATAGAAGGTTTCAGGTGAACAATCAATCATTATTTGACTTTACCTACTCTGTTTATAATAATAGAAGGTTTCAGGTGAACAATCAATTATTACCTACTCTGTTTATAATAATAGAAGGTTTCAGGTGAACAATCAATCATTACCTACTCTGTTTATAATAATAGAAGTTTCCAGGTAAGCAATCAATTATTACATGATTTTACGTACTCTGTCTCACTGCTAAAGTGCATTCATTTGTAGTGTGGTTTAGTGTTTGTAGAATAGACGTCCAAATTGATAGACCGGCCGATCAGGGAAAGGGAAATGATCCAAGTTGCGCAGAGCGGTGATGTGACAGTCTCCATTTCCGTGATTTGTCAACAAATTAATCCGTTATACTGGTAACTCACTCTGTAATTTCACCATTTGGTCCTCGAAAATAAAATCTGCTAACGAATTACTTGTCCTTTTTACAATGGCACGGAAATTGCTGGCTGCGTAAAATACTTAACTACATATCCCAAATCAGAAGAGTTATTTTCTATCTTTTGTGGGATCGTTATCGAGATAACGGACGTCATCTCCTGTTAGATTTGTGTGATTTATTTGCTTTTTTTATGTACAACGTATATTAAATGAATAAATAATTGTGCATATTTTCTGGAATTCGTGTTTTCAACGATCTAAACTAAAATATGTGTCAGTAAATATGTAAAAATCACACAAACCTGACAGGAGATCATGATCCCACCAAAGATAGAGAATAATTCTTCAGGTTAACTGAAAATCCCTGTTTAGTTAGATATTTTTACAAATGTGTTGTAATTTACTCACCTTACTCATTTTTGTGTCGCTGCGCAACTCGATATGTAGGAAGTTCGGTTAAAAATGAACATTAAGACCCTTCGCAGAAAAGGAATACAATGGACTGCGCTGAAAATTGTTACTTTATTTTAGTGAACTTTACGTTTCTGCGCAGGTTCTGGTTATTTCAATGTGTTCTTACGGTCGTCAATGTTCGACTAATGTCTATGTTTATTTAAAAAAATTTCGAACCCTCCTGGGATCCTAGCATGGACGATCGAAAAGAATTGATAGGATAACTTTCGGTAACTTCTCATCGTTTTCTAGCATGATTGCAGATCGCTAACGAATAAGTAACAGTTCACAAAGACTAAGTATTCTTAACATATTCGATGTCAACTGTTGTTTGTACGTTAGCGATCTGCAGTTGTCGTAGAGAATGATAAGAAGTTATCGAAAGTTATCCTATTAATCCTTATCGATCCCCATGCTAGTAGGACCCCTGGTACCAAAATATGGTCACGTGGTTTGCCTCCAGATCGTCGAAATGACGACTTATGTTAGGGCAAGTCTATTAAAGCACTGGTACCCAACCCCCCCGATCCGTGGATAAAATGGTACCGGGCCGCCCGAGGACCTGCTTAAAAATAAAAATTACGCAAAAAATTCGAACACACCCAATAAAAAATTAAATAATTATCGATAAAAAATAATTACTCAGTTCAGAATCCCTTCACGCCAAGTTGCTGACGACCAGAGATGTGCAAAATGGGTACCCAAAACCATTTGAAATGCAAAATGGAAATGGGTCAAAACTTTTCCATTTGAAAATGCAAAATGCAAAATGGTTTTTAGAAAAGCATTTCAAATGCAAAATGCAAAATACCTATTTTCAAAATGCATTGAAAATGCAAAATGGTTTCTCGGGTCAAACTAGAGTAAAAACTAACCTTCTATTAAAACAATTATTGAATTTTAAAACAACTTTATTATTTAATAATGGCCATCAACTTGTGGAATAAAAAAAATCATAGATACTGATACGTACTGTGGAAAAAAATCTTGAACTTGAGTGGAATATAATAGCATCTATTATTAACTGAATAATGTCATTTTTAAGGAATTTTTCTTAGGGCCATCATCATTTGTGTAGTAACTCTCAAGTGAGGGGACATTCACCTGTGAACAATAAAGAAATATAGGACAGTGAGACAATATAATATGAGGTTTTCTAGTGCGCACCCATTATTTGACTATAGATTGTCACAGAAAACTTCATTAAAGTAGGCGCACTAGAAAACCACATATATTGTCTATATTATAAAAATATATATAAAAAGTTTGTAGGATCAACCATGCTTCCTTTTAAAACCTTGGAACAAGTTAAGCAAGTGGCGGAAACATTTCCATTCTCAATGCTGCCAATGCTGGTAACATCTTTGAAGCAAATACTTAATATTTGTGGTAATGGATTGACATCCCTCACATCCCTGAAAGAAAAAATATCCAGTATTTGGTTAAAATGCAGTTCGTATATATATTTATATAATGATAAGACAAGCAATGCCATACAAATTTTCGATCGAAACTGTCCTCATATTGGTCTTCACTTGTATCATCGGCCGGCGATTGTATTTAAATTCTAATACTGAATAAACTAACATAGCATTCTACAATATTCTAGCATATTGATTTTCTTTGAAGTGTGCATACCTAGACAGTTCAATATAATAATATTAATTACAGTACTTAGGGAACGTACCCATACTACGTGACATGTTTAGGGGGGGGGGGGAGGTCTTCAAAATGTCACGCTCCATACAGAGCGGCGGGTTTCTTAGGTTTTTGGTCACCGGGGGAGGGGGGGGGGGGGGTTAGAAATTGCAAAAAGTTGGTTACGTAGTATGGGTACGTTCCCTTACATGATTAATGTAAAACCAAAAACACCACGACCACGCAATAAATGAAGACGCGAAAAAGAAACAAGTCGAAACAAGCTCCAGTTTAATTAAAAGTTTGACAGATTACGAAACTGCAAAAAATTTACGCGGGACTAATGTTGCCAGCGTAAAAAAATAGTAACTTGTACCAAAATTTAATATTACAGCGTCTGCTTGGCAGGGCTCCTACCACGGAGCAACTTCACAGACGTAAATATTTCTCATATCGAGGACCAATGGACCGACAGAGTGAATATAGTAGGAATAATGTTGCAAAAATGCATTTAAAATGGAAAATGCATTGAGAAAAGCATTTAAAATGAAAATGGAAATGGGTGTAAAGAAAAACCATTTAAAATGCAAAATGGAAAATACCCATTTTGCATTTTGCATTTCCATTTGAAATGGATTTATTTGAAATAATTCCTGGCTTCCATCTTGCGCCCTCGTATGTACAACGTGGAGAGCTCAAGTGAGACGTAATGACACTGCTTGCCCAAATGCGGTGATAAAAAAGTTGGGGACCACTGCATTAAAGCACAACCATTGACTTGACTTGACCACTAGGAGGCTCTCGTTGTCTGATAACCTATGTGGCCGAGCCGTTAAAATACTCGGCTATGAGCGCGCTTTAGTGTTGTTGCAGTATAGTGTGTAAAGGGCAAGCCAAAATAGAGAAGTAAGCATGGAAGTAAGAGTTCAAATCAAGATGAAGCGCATTATAAAAATATTTAACATGATCTTTCAATGTCTCATTTTGAGTTGATGTTGTAGGATTTGGTTACCTGAGCCGTCTCCTCGCCAGAATAAAGTCTACCGGTGCCTCCCCCATTGTTTCTGTGGAGGAGTTGGGGTTGATTGTCGCTTCGGTGATTTCAGCCGGTATTATTATCTTCATCAGTAATTCAACTCACTCAGTAACCACTAAGGTAGGTACTACTAACTTAAACCTGGTAAAATTATTATTTCTAATAATAAAATGTATTTTTAATCAGCATTGCCAATAAAAAAATTCTAACTATGAGTAATACAAATTTTTTCTGTTTTTTTTTTTTTGTTTTTTTTAGTTTTTTTTTTTGGTTTTTTGTTTTTGTTTTTTGTTTTGTTTTGTTTTGTTTTTTTTTTTAAATATTATTATTGTACAACAGAATAATTCCAATTACAGTACAATTTAGTAACCCTATCAGCATTTAGACAAGGGACTCTTCAATAATATTTTTAAGGCATATAAAGAACAGTCACTTACATCCAAATGCTTTGCGATTTCATTTAACAGCACCACTCCCCTCGTCATGCTATGCTTGGCCAAGACGTCTGTTCTGCCGTTCGGTACTTTAAATAAGTCATGATGTCGACTTCGGCTGATTTCTATGAGACCTATATGAGTTGTGCTGAAAAGTGAATAAATTATCCTGAGGGGTTAAAAATGATTTTGTACAAAAATGTTTAAACAAAAACACTATTATTATTATTTAACTAGCTGGTTCCCGGTATGCGTTGCAATGCCATATTAAAAGAAATACATTGTTTCTCCCAGCAAGTCCTTTCCCATGCGTCCCCGTTCTCTTGCCGCATCCCCTTTCCCCCCACGTTCCCCTTCCACCTTCCCCGCCTACCCTCTTCCCTCTCCCGCTCCCCCGTCCCGTCAACCACCCTTCCGCGTTTCATATATTTAGTCCCAGTACATTCAGTTTTCAAACCGCTCGCATGCTTCCTATTACAATTTTCTTATTCAATTTTTAATTTTTCATATATCACAAATGTTCATTTTTGCATATTATAAGAACAATCAATCTAATTTGGTACCTAATAGGTACGTATTTAAAATATCTATAATTTTTAAAATTCCAAGACAATTCTTTTGTTACAAAAAAAAACAACTGCCTGCTAAATTCGCATTCATAAACGCGCGAACTCTTCAAACGTGCGAAGTTAAAACAATCGTTAAGTTTTCAGAAATTATCCGTTTTTCTACTCAATTTTCTTAATTTTTCTTTGCGTAAGAACCTTCTGCAAAGTATTAGAAAACTTTAAAAAAAGATGAATGAAATAGGTAAAGTCGTCCTGAAGTTATGTCGTGACCAAGGGAAACAGGGATTCATTTTTATATACAGGGTGTCCGGGGGTAAAGTGCATTAAATTTGGGTGGTGATTCTACATAAGTAAAAAAGATAAATAAGTTTTTTCGAAATTCCAACTTTTAGGGGTTATTTTGTGGTAAAAAGATAAATATAGACCGGCGTGTGCCGCCAGCTTTATTATTTTCCACTGTTAAGATACGGGCCAGTCACAACCATGCAATTTTGCCACAATTAAGATCGCACAATCAGCAAGTAAGATTGTACCTCACACTAAGGAATTTTAGTTGGTACGTCTTTTTGAATGGGAAAAAAAACGTTGAAATTTCGGAAAAAGTTGTTAATCTTTTTTACTCCTACCATCATGTAGAATCACCTTCCGAAGTTTACACTTTACCCCCGGACACCCTGTATACCTATATGAAGATTGGATTACCTATATGAAGACAATATTAGCGAAACTCAATCAAAAATCTGAAAACAGAAAAATCAGAAAAAGATAGATGTGACCGTATATTTTTCTGTGTTCAGATTTTCGATTGAGTTTCGCTAATATTGTCTTCATTTAATTAAATATTATGATTCGAGGTTTTACACGTTAAATTAAAAATACAAATAAACATTATGAATCTAATATTTTTGTGTTGTCAAAGGTGGAGATTACATTTATCGATGAATTATGTCTGGCAGCAACTGTTCCCCATCACCCAAAAGTTCTCCAAGAAATAGATAAATTTCTTGTCATAATCAAAAACAATCGTCCAGTGATTTCCCTCGGTGGATACATTGATCTTGATCGGAAATTCATCACAAAGGTAAGTTTATACTACTTATATATGAAAGATTATTGGTAAGCCCACACTGCGGCCAACGTTCCAACTTCAAACGTTTGGACGATCGTGTGGAGGGGTGTTCGTGCGTTGGAAGTTCGAGTTGGAAGGTTGGAGTTCGCGTTGGCCCGGGATCGCCTTCGAGGCGATCCCGACGGCCAACTCACATGAACCAGCCTGCCGCAGCTGTCCACACCGTGCCGCGTACTATTAAAATGACTATATTATTACGGAGAGTTGTAAAACAATTGTTTGAAAACATGTTGTGTATATAAGTATATGATTATACATACGTAATAATTGTAGGCAACTGAAAAAGATACAGCGTAGCAACAGCTGTTTCATGTCCGCCATTTTGGAGTACGGAATTCGGGGTTGGAGGGTTGGCCGCAGCGACCACACGATCGCGTCTGGACGTAGCATATCGTTTTCCATAATTAAATTTAGAGAAATAGATCTCACCAACAAAATTTTATACCTGCCGGAGTAGATATGCTAAAAAAGCAAAAGCCAGTTACCGTTTTCTAAACCATACCTTATACGTGTAAAAACTGGAAATCTTGTTCATTCCAAGTGAATTGAATTCATATGTGTACCTTACTTCTAAGGTTATTAGAAAATGTATTTAATGGTAGATACCTACAGCCACACTGCGGCGAACTTCCAACTTCAAACGTTTGGACGATTGCGTGGAGGGGTAGTTCGTGCGTTGGAAGTTCGAGTTGGAAGTTGGAAGGTTGGAGTTGGCCCTGGATCGCATCCGAGGCGATCAGCATGGGTTGGTTGGTGCGAGTTGGCCCAGCACATCAGTCTAATATGATTACTGGAGAGTTGTATAAAAATTGTTTGAAATTATAATTTTTTTAGCTTTACGAATCGAAATCAATATTATGGAAATCAGAGCACCGCCTGCATAATTGTAGGCAACTGATAAGATACGTCACCGAATCAGCTGTTCGATGTCCGCCATTTTGGAGCTCGAAGTTCGGAGTTGGAGGGTTGGCCGCAGCCACCACACAATCGACCAACCTTCCAACAAGGTTGGCTTCGGTGTGGAATTAGCATAACAAGGTTAGCTCATCGAGGGGATAGAGCGGTGATTGGCTAAAAATTCGTGACATAGCTTGCAGTTCACGTTCCATTGGAAGATTTGAATTAACTGCAATAAAGTGGCAGTTTTTACTTCCAGTTACGTCACGCTTCAAAATTTCGAAAGCAGCCTGACTTTTTTTTAATAAAGGCCCGTATGAGCTAACCTTGGCATTTTCTACCAACCTTGGGTACTACTCGTATATCGAAAATATAAGCGACGTTTACCCACAATTTTCATTCCGTAAATAAATAAAAAAATATATTTTCAGGTGTTGACTACAATAGTGACCTACTGGGTGGTTCTGATGCAGTTCAAAGTGGGATTTAATCAAACCGTTGTAAATACTTACAGAAGCAGAAAGAAGCGTTGATTGAAAACCAAAAAACGATATTATAATAAATTTTAGTAAATAAACACCTTCAGTTTATTAATAAAAGTTTTTTTTTTGTAATTTTACTCAACTGATAAACAACCCTTTACCATACATTATTGGTTGTTTATGAATAAAATTATGTATTTTATAATAATATTTTGTATTTTTGTAGAAGTATGTATTTCTAGATTTCACGATGTTTTTAATTTATTTGGCAAAAGTTTAACACAATATTTTGAAAAAATGAATGTCAAAATTATATCGAATACCCACGAAAAAACTTGTTTCTATCATGGATTCCGTAAATGACGTTACTGTGAAATGGGTACGTATGTTCCAGTATGATAATTACGTCGGAAGGTCCTGTCCTGTGCTCCTGTGCCTAGTACTCCTTCTGTTTTCACGCATATCAATTAAAACATTGTTTGATTCAGAAAAGACCACACCAGCCAGCGGACGAAAATCCACATTTCGTCGAAAGTTGTTCTTACGATCGTGCAGGGCGGTTACAACGAGAAAGATTAATTATTCTCCGTACCAGCTTTTTAAAATTATAACTCAATATCGAATTTATTTCAATTCAAATTAGTTTTAATTTATACCTTCATCCAAAAATGCCGAAAGGCGTGATGATAAAACTATTAAAGTAGTGTACTTTTTGTAGTTATTTTTTGATTATAAGTATTTATCATTTTTCAATAATGTCTAAATTTAATAAGAATGTTAAAAAAATCTGAAATATATTAGTTTGTAAGCGCGCAAATAAATACACAAATGGACCAATTTTCGTCAAGAAACACATGTACGTACATATTTTTTAATGATTTTATTGAAACTAAAATTAAAATTCTAAAACATGCAATTAAAAAAATTATTACATTGCTAGATAAAAGAACAATCTTTCGAAATCCATTTATAATTTTTTGTGGAAAAGAGTCAATACGTCTAAAATCTGATTTAAAAATGACATATTTCTGGTTTTCTCTGGTAATGCCCTCTTGAACCAAATGGTCCGCATTATAAGCCACTCGTCTTACAGAACTTCAAAATCTTTATCGTAATGATCTTCGTCAGATTAAATAATTTACACTACCTACCTACTAATAAACTTAGCAAAAATAATCCGCTGGAATAATTTACAATACATAAAAACTCCAACGATAAACATAAGCTTTGGACAAAGTCATCACAAATACCAGACAATAAAAGCATTCAACAATCTTTCACTCGATACAAAAAATTAGGGAATTTTTAATTTTTTTATTGTTTTTATTTCTTGCTGGAACATCCCGATGAGTTACAGAATTCATTTTAGGACAGGAGTAACATACAATTCATGGGTGGGAGGAAATAGTTACAATTTTACTTGGGAATTTAGATATTACACATACAATATAGACGAAAAATAAAAGACATGTTGAGTAGAACAAACAACAATAGAAAATAATTAAAGAAAAAAGGAACAAGGTTATACAAATACGGATGATTACAACTAAATGGAAAATAAAAGAAGTGAAAAAGAAATGAGACAATTGAACATGACAAAAAAATTACATGGCTTCGTCCTTAAAAGTACTTAAAAAATATTCTAAAAATAATAATAATAATTAATATTAATAATAATATTAATAATTGGATTGTGTATAGGCAACATAGTTCAGAGATTTTATCCCATATTTTGTAGTGTGTGTTTGAGGTATGCGGATTTTATTGCTATTTCGAGTATGGTGAGTGTGGATGTCTTGATTGTAAAGTGGCTTGATGTTAGTGTGAGTTGATTGTTGAGTAATTTGTAGGAAGGTGCTTGCAAGGGCGGATTTAGGGGGGGGGGGGGGGGGGGGCACGTGCCAGACGGTATTTTTGTGTACTGTGGAGATTCCATCACAGTACAGAAAACTGTCTTTATTAAACATTTAATTTTTCTATTGTTTTGACACTTTCATAAACCTTCCTATACATACTTGAACTTGAAGAATGATACTTCAAGTTTACTTCTAACAGTAATTGTTGATTTTTTGCCCGTCCGCCCCTTGTGCCCGCCCAGAAAAAAATCCTAACAGTAATTGTTGATTTTTTGCGCGTAAGCCCCTTGTCCCCCCCCCCTACAGAAAAAAATCCAAACAGTAATTGTTGATTTTTTTGCCCCTTGTGCCCCCCCAGAAAAAAATCCTGGATCCGCCCTTGGGTGCTTGTGATTCAAATTAAAAGATGGATTAAAGAATAAAAAAGGAAATATTACAAAAAAAATATAACGTAAAACATATAGGTATGTATCGAGTACCGCCGCCCCGGGAACCATTTATTGCATAACCAACACTTCTGCTATAGGTCACCCCAAGTGGTTCGCTACGTTTGGTGATTTTGCAGGAGGGCCCGAGTTCATGGGGTGGGGTATCAGATATGGAAACCAA
Source organism: Limnephilus rhombicus (assembly GCA_929108145.2). NCBI lineage: Eukaryota > Metazoa > Arthropoda > Insecta > Trichoptera > Limnephilidae > Limnephilus > Limnephilus rhombicus. The sequence continues at coordinate 46,531,719 of OV815283.1, forward strand.
CTCCTCATACTTATTTCCTTCTCAGAACTTCCTCCCCTCCTTTCCTAAAAATACCTTCACGCAGCATCCCCTAAGATGACATAGGCCCTACGGGAAATTATTTTCATCAGGGCCTCCTGTGTGGAGCTAATGTAAAAAAATATCATTGTATACGGCCTTCTCACAATATTTGCCGATTTTATTTATTTTTTCATTATCGCCTTTATGTATTTTATTTTATTTCATCTTAGTTTTATTTTAGTTTACGAAAATTCATTGAAATTTATTCATTTGTAAAATAGGGGCTTCAGCACCCAGTAAGATTTTATCAAAATATGTTTTAAAATGTAAAGTTACTGTATCAAATATAAAAAAAAAAAAACTTTGAAAAAATAATGAGACTTCAAATTATCGATGGTTTTAAAGTAGATAATCAGATTGTACATTGCCACACCAATATCATAAACCAAACACAGGTAATAATATATATTTTTTCTTTATTAACATTCAAACCTGCTAAACTACTTAGTAGTTTGTCAGCAGGTAAGTACAAAGTGACAACATTTTTGCAATAACATGGTACAATAGTAAACAGTATCTAGATATGTATACTGTTGATGATAAATCTTATATATAAAAATGAATCGCCAAATGTGTTGCTAAGCGCAAATCTCGAGAGCAGCTGAACCGATTTCGCTAATTCTCTTTTTTAGAATATTCCTTGAAGTACGGGGATGGTTTTTACGGAAAGAAAAAATAAGAAAATTGCGCAGGAAATTGAATAGTAATTTCTGACTAAAAATTTAGACCTTCGTACGTTTGACAGTTCGCGAGTTTGACGAAATACATGATTATTAAAATTATTGATATTTTAAATATGTACCTGTGTTAGATACCAAATTTGCCTGTTTCGCTTGGTCACGCCATTACTTCAGAGCGACTTTCCTTATTTCATTCAAACATTGGGGATTTGATGTGTGCGATGGTTTTTATATACAATAGTGAGTTCTGACATCATGAAATTATGAATTGCTAACCGTTCATCCGTGGGGGGGGGGGGGGGGGGGGGGGAGTTCGGTGAGAGGGGGGGGGGGGAGGGGGGGGGGGGAGAGGAACGGAACGAATGGGAAAGGACACTCAGGGAGAAACAATTTCTTTATTAAATGGCATAGCAACGAATGCCGGGACCAGCTAGTTAACAATAAAGATAAGTTGGTTAAATTACAGAAAAGTATAAATTTAAATATGTAACAAGTACCTACCACAAGCCTTATATAACAAACAAGTACAAATGAAATTAATATGAACAAATGAATATACTCAAGAAGTACTTCTATAGTTTAATATTGGTACATAAGGTACCTAATACAAATTTATAATGATTTTCCATTTCCTTGGAATGTGAATTCCAATTAAGAAAACAAGGTCTTCGGTAGGGCATCAATATACATCATCAGGATCTAATAGTCATTTCCTTAGATTATATTTGACTTTAGCTGTAAAAACGAAATTGATCACACTTTTTAAAGTATTAAAACATATTCATGTAATCGGGATTAAAAACACAATGAAATGTGTCGAAAATTAGTGTATTTTGTACGCCACTTTTTAAAATTTAAAAATAAATAATTACTCTTCTGTACAAAGCATGGCGACTTACTGTTATTATTAATATCAATTAGTTTTGTGTTGAAATCCTAATTAAGTAGATACACTTTACCCACGTTTCCATAATAATATTCTCATCCCGAGCACCAAAGCCGTGCACGTCGTTTAAATATGCAACAACCTCAAAATGAACATATTAATTAACTACCTGAATATGCAAATATCCGTCTTTCAGAGGATTAAGAACTCTGCAATGCAGCCTTTGTATCTTTTGCAGAGAGCAATAAATATTTATGAGCAAATTAAACAAGGAATCAGTTAACTGGTACGAGTAATTTAATTAGGTCCCGTCATCAGATCTCCAAAATGAACCAATGTCGGATGTATTATTGTGTAGGTATAAATACCTTCTTACAACTTCATCAGACGTGGATATTATGGTTCTCATTAATAAAACAACATTTTAATTGCGACTGTAAAAGCGAATTTGGGCTGTAATTTGAATACCGTTCGGTCCGAAGATCGGGAGATGTAATTTGGCTTTCAAATTTGAGTTAAAAATTTGCAGGTTCCAGCAACAAACAGCGCCAGTGTGCGTTTATCCGAGACCGCTGGAAGTTTGGTGGAATCGCTCGAACAATGCATCGGGCATGGGACAAAAACAATCAGTTTTCAAGTCTCTCGTACTCTGTCTCCGTTCTCCTTGCGCAGGGAGCGTGAACGACCAACAGGAAGTGGCATTTTAACGAAATCTCTCATTATTTTCTTTTGAATCCGAGAAGAAACATGTCCAAAACACGACTTAAATACTGCACCGTATTTCGGTAAGTTTGTATGGAGGAGGATAATTAGACGCCGGAGGCACCGGGTGTTTCCTTCACGTCTTCTCGGTTGATAATGACGTACTACAGTATGAGTATGGCGGTACTACAGGGTGCCCGTGCCCGGTGGACAGCCGGAACAGCGAACTGTTGTTAAACGTTTTGTCGCCTTTTTTTATTTGCCCGAGTGAAACATTCCCCGTCGCGACATAAGACTCTGAAGGAAGATGAAATCATTTGCCAGAGAAAGTCTACGTAAAACGGAACCAACTTATCTTTCCCCGACAAATAGTAAAAATCCAAGGAGAATATTTTATGTCTCTGCTTGAGAGGATACTTTCAGAAGCATAAGATAAAGCCGATAATGAAAGGTAAGATATAAAAAAAATACTGCATTCGAAGAGATTGCAAAAGGAACAGCTCAATTTTTTAAAAGATAAATACACCTTAACAATTGACAATATTAGATAAAAAAAATCAGAGTATGTAATTCATACGCGGTAGAAGTGGAACTAGAAAGTCGTTTTCTTTTCTTTTGCTTGTTTTTTTAAAGTGGTTTGAAGATTGGATATTGATTACACAAAATAAAAATGTTTTTTTTTTTTGATTTCGTAGGATTCGAACCCCCGTTCGCTTGATGTCTATCTCTCTGGCCGCGGAGACTTATCAGGCATCTTGCCAACCACGCTGTGGAAGGCACGTGCCGAGGTGTGAATGTACAGCATTATATTAGAATCGAGTATTTGTGTAGAACTGAGTTGTGGTGCATTTCCGTTTCACCCGAATTTCAAGTCACTAACGGCGCTAGAAGTTTCAAAAATTTAAAACCAGTCAATAGGACTGTAATATTTCCAATGTCCTCCCAGAGACGTTCGTTTTTTTTAAGTACTGGGACCAGTACTATAAGAGGCTTATTGGAAGACTTAGGTTCTTTAAAACACAGTGCCTGTTTTTTGACGTACCTATCGTAATTTATAATAATACGTCGGAGGACTCACGTTCTACTGGCTGAAAGCAAGGTTAGGTATGGGGAGCTCCTGAACTATAATGACTCCGCTCATTTACCTTCCGCACAACTCGGCAATGAGAAGGTATGACCCGAAGAGCCCATAGACAACTAAAGTAATGTAGGAACAAAATCATAGACTAATACAAAACGTTATAACGAACAATTTTAAGGCGGTGGTAAATTTTTCTAATTGGTTAAATTTTTGCACAAATTCTCGGTTCAGCGACTTATCATCCCGCGACAAAACATCCCCGACAAAATATCCTACGGACAAAACATCCCTCAACAAAATATCTACTAAAACCTAACCTAACGTAACAAAATAAACAAAAATTTTAATAAAACAAAAAAAACGACTTAAAAAATGCACTAAAAAGTAAAAAAAATAATTTCGTATTCTTCTACAACTTAATAATCAACTTACTTTTTCTACACATCAATATGTAGGTACGATTGTTATTTTTGGAGTCGGTGTCAGCCAAGGTAGGTTTGTAATTACATACATAGGTGAGATGTGCTTGTGTCGCACGCGCGACTTGACGAGGCGAGGGCGGGGCCGCGGCGGGAGGGAAGCTGTCAAGTGAACACGCCGGGCCTGACACCGACTCCAAAAATAACAATCATACCTACATATTGATGAGTAGAAAAAGTAAGTTGATTATTAAGTTGTAGAAGAATACGAAATCATTTTTTAGTTTTTAGTGCATTTTTTAAGTCGTTTTTTTGTTTTGTTAAAATATTAGTTTATTTTTTTGATTTTTAGTAAATCTGAAGTACACTAACTAATTTGTCCGAATATGGGTAGACCTACTAAACGTGCTGCTCATATGAGACAGACATTACTTGGCCATAACGACGTTACGGTAGATGACTTAAAGATGCGGATAGCCGTAAAAGATTCGGTCGAGTATCGTTAATTTGCTCCTAAGAATTGAAGAGTTCCATTACTTTGCCATGAATCCCATAATCAGAACCTAACCAATCTCATCAAACTACAATTGAAGTACATCCTTTCCAATAAAAAAAGAATCATCGAAATCGGTTGGCGTGATATTGAGTTATTCGTCCATTTGTCGCGCACATACTTAATGCAAATTTAAGACTTATATGGTTTTCTCATGGATGCCATTGACAAAACTAGACCAAATTAAAACGGAACCACATGGGAAGCACCAGCTTTCAAATAAGAAAAGAATCATCAATATCGGTTCACTCAGTCAAAAGTTCTGAGGTAACAAACATAAAATAAAAAAATACAGTCGAATTGAGAACCTCCCCTTTTTTGAAGTCGTTTAAAAATGGGACAAAAATACTACAGACATCCTGTAGACAATAAATTATTTTTCAAATATAGTAAAATGGGACAAAAATAATAATGCAGATAACAATAATTTATTGTCTTTACATGATGTACGTATTATTTTTGTCCCATTTTTTTGTTAGGTTAGGTTAGGTTAAGTTTCAGTTGATATTTTGATGGGGGGATGTTTTGTCCGTAGGATATTTTGTCGGAGGATATTTTGTCGTGTATATTTTGTCGCAGGATGAAAACGCGCGTTGCCCAAATTTCCGTACTCAAAAAACATATGGTAAAAACGATATTATTCGTTGTTGCCAATAGAATTCAAAGGAATCCTCAGTTTGCTCATCGCAAACATATCGTATATATATTAAGACAGAGCAGTTATTCCCAGGGTATTGTGTTCTTTCCTTTTAGCCTTCGTTTGACATTGTTCGCGCATGGTTGGTTTCCTTGTTGGCTGGCTGGCTGGTGCGGTGGTGTATTTGGGCGGGCTATGGAACGCTTATTTCCTCGTCTCCCGGCCGTGACCGTCGCAGACTGGATTCCCGCCAAATTACGCTGCCATTTTTTGCTAAGCAGGTATTCGACACTTTTGCGAGTCGGTGCATATCTCAGGCGTGCATCGCCGCAATGGCCACGCGATATCTGATCAGACGTAATTATCGAATTTAAACCTCAAGTCCAACAGCACACAAATCATTCGCAATCACGATATAGAATTTGGGCACCATTAACGATTGACGTATGGAGTGTTAGAAATTGTCTGGAAGGTAGGAAAAATGATATAAGCTCACGACAGCAGGATAATTGTGTCTCATGTCCAATTTACACTTTCAACTTTGCGTCAATTAACACAGTTGTAATTTTCAAAATTTTCACGGAACTCAAGATACTGATCATAGAACACTGCTTTCACTTTGAAGACTGTCAAAGCACTGAACCTGCGACTTCACAGATGTAGGTAGGGACATATGTGGTAGGAATCAGGAGAATGACTGGAGATATCCCTAACATAGAGAACATACAGCGTTTATCAAAAGAGTCACTATTCGTAAACTCATCCCCTGTGAAACTTCTGAAAATTTCCGAGGAATTAAGGAATGAACCAACGAATTGAAGAGATCTGTAGGAGGGAGGTGACATTACCACAGGCAGTTCACGCATAGTGCAGAAAAAACCACCCCCTGGGGTCCAAGCATAGTCGATCGATAAGGATTGATAGGATAACTTTCGGTAACTTATCATCGTACTCTAGGACAACTGCAGATCGCTAACTTACAAACAACAGTTGACGTCCAATATATTAAGAACACTCAATCATTGTGAATGGTTACTTACTTGTTAGCAATCTGCAATCATGCTAGGGAACGATGAGTTCTTACCGAAAGTTTTCTTATAAATTCTTATCGATCAACTGTGTTAGGGGGCCTGGATACGTAGGTATGTATAGCTGCAGTTTCCAAGGAAGAGGGATTAATGGCAGCAGTATTGGAGACTATCTTTTTATTCCGCCAGAGTTCGCATAAACGTGGTTGAATAAAATATATTATGGTACCTACCGGCCTGAAGAAAGTTTAAAAAAGAATTCTCATTGTGATGGTGACATGTCGACGGACAAATTGTGTAGTTATATGAAGTTGTACTCTTATTTGAAATTTACAAAAGTAAATAGGTATTTAAGTATCTATTTACAAAACTTATGAAACAATACACATATTTGAGAATTTTTCAAAAGAATTAAGAAATGTGTATATTACTCGTATATTTAAGACTCAGAAATATTCTTGGACTGGAAAACCTAAAAAGATTGTACTATGCAATTGTTCAATTTACATTACAATACGGTAAGGATGGGGAGGAACATACGATGTTATTTTAAAACATCTCAAAATAGTTCAAAGATTAATAATTAAGGTTATCCTGAAAACACCGTCTGCATTTTCTACTGAAATTTTTTTTTCAATATACAAGGCATCTACCATAGACAATATTTATAAAAAAAAATTCAATACTACAAACTTTCAACGAAATACAGCTAAAATACATTTCAATATATCAGCAAGATATCAACAATATTAAAATCCCAAAATTTAATACCAAACATATCCAAAATACTCCCATTAAAACTAAAAATTATCAAAAATAAAAGCAAATTCCAAAATAAATTAAAAAATTACCTGAAATTAAGAATACATTACTATTATTAATATATTATTTAAATCTGTATATTGATATTTCTCAAGTTTTTCTTACATATCTATTGTTATTAGTTGGAATATTATTATTCACTTACTCAAATGATAACATTGTTAACATAATTGATCATGAATTCACTCACCAAACACAAGAGCCTTGTCTCTTTATGGTCAGGAAAGGCTTTTATTATATTAATTTTACAAATCTGTTAAAACATGTAAAAAAATGTATAATTATTGTAAGAACATACAAATATTAAAATAAAAAAAGACAACATTAGAATCATACAACTTTGTATGCGAAACCAAGTTTTCACAGATCTAGTAGTAATTTTATTCCCTTACCTACCTCTACTTGCTTATACTGTCAATATTCTACTCAATCATCCACCCTTTTAAGCTCCTCGGTGACTTCACGATGCGAGGGATTCATATCTTCACCCCCATCCCCTCCATATTATGTGTATGTCTTAGAGATTCACTAAACGGATTGATGGATGGTACTATGATCAGCTTCCGTGAGATTTTTAATATTTCCACGAGAGTCTGCAATCGCGTTAGATTAAATACGTACTTTCCTTTTGCAATTGACGTAAGAATCACTACTATAATACTCGGCCGTAGATAATAATAATCAATACATTCTGGAATAAACTTTACTTTCGTCAAACGAATGGTTGAGTATTGGAGAGCGGAGCGCAGAAATAGAAGGATTTATGCTTGCCATTCAAGACAGAGTCATTAATACAAAAAATTATAGGAAGCATATAATCAAAGATACAAAACAAATTGACGATTTATGTAGAAAATGTTTGGCTTTTCCGGAAACTATAGAACATATTATATCGTGATGTTCTGTATTAGCGCCATCCGAGTATACATTTAGGCACAATCAGGTTTTAAAAATAATTCACCAAAGTTTGGTAACTAAACATAACTTGATTGACTGCCGTAACATCTGTAGTACCATATTATGAATATAGACCAACTTCATTTTTAGGAAATGAATTTTATAAAATATATTATGATAAAACTATACTAACAGACTGAACAATTAGTCATAATAGACCTGATATAGTTTTACATGACAAAATTAAAAAAATACGTATATATCATTGATGTCGCTATTCCAATTTCCTGTAAAATTAAAAAATCTGTTTCTGAAAAAATAAGAAAATACACAGATTTAGGAAATGAGATTAATAGAATTTGACATTCTCAGACTATAAAAATATTACCATTCGTTATTTCGGCTACTGGCATTATACCTACATAGCTCTCTCATGCAAAATTTAGGTATATTAGATTTGTCAAAGATTTATATATAAAAATGCAAAAATCAGTCATTTTAAATACATGTAGGATTACAAAAGATTTTTTAAATATTTACATTAAGGGATCAGTAGTATTTATAGGGCAAATTAGGAGTTCTACCGAGCCGAACCCTCTGATATGAAAATATCTGGAGTAGGTAAATTGTTTACCCATTTGGTCTCTGTTGTCATCTGAATCGCTATTGACAGGGAAAAAATAATAAATTGATGTGCGTTGGCAACACCGGAGATGTTTTATATGAAATCATTCCGAAACGTGAAACGTCAAACAATTACGTAAAAATATTAATAAATTGGCAATTATGAATTGAAATAAGTACCAACCTAGATATGCATTGGCAGTCTGCATTTAATTTTCACACTAAACTAAGTTAATTAGTTAATGAGGTCTTTGGTCATATTTCAACCACTTTCGTTTTTCAAAAGTCGAATGGAATAAATTAGATGCATTATTTATGTCCATGGATCGCGCATCTACCTATGTCTATACGACTTCTTTCAATTCTAAGAGGTTCGTTAGTTCAATCCGTCCATTAATAAGTCAGTAATTTCGCATAACGGATTATTAAAAAATATATATTGACAGTTAATCGAAACTTATCTGGAGGCCTCGTTAAAATTTATCGTTGACCGTGCTCTCAAATATTCATAAATGACCGTAGATGACAGACTTAGTCAATATCGTATTGATAAACGGTGTTATCGATCATCCATTCTAGACCTCATTCTAGATTCAATTTGGGAGGCGGGAATGGGTACCGCCGCCCCGGGAACCATTTATTGGATAACCAACCCCTCTGTTATGGGTCACCCCAAGTGGTTCGCTACCTTTGGTGAGTTAGGAGGGTGCCTGGGTTCATGGGGTGAGGTTTTTCTGGATCTTGACAGCGGATGAGTCTGCCCACCAGCAGCATGGAAGGCCGAATTGGGAGAGAGTGGTTGAGGGAGTCCCTTTAACTTCTCCAGCCAGAAACGTAGCCTTGAAACGCAGTGGGAGGGATGGATTTATACGTCCTTCACTCCTGGAAACACTGACTCCCAGATTCCTACCCACCTTTCATACCCTTTTCCTTCCCAGAACATCATCACCTTCCTTCCCCAAAGATGACATAGGCCCTGAGGGGAATTATTTTCCTCAATGCCTCCTGTGTGGAGCTAATGTAAAAAAAAACCGGAGGCCCTGAGGAAAATAATTCCCATCAGGGCTTATTGGGCACGCTGTGTGAAGGGTCTATTTAGGAAAGGAAGGAGAAGACGTTCTGAAAAGGAAAAGCGTATTAGGGGTGGGTAGGCTTCTGGGGATTATTGTGTCCAGGAGTAACGGACGTACGAATCCACCCCTCCCGTTGCGGTGCAAGGCGATGTTCCGATGGATTGCGACTGGAGAAGTCAAAAGGACTCCCTCAACCACCCTCTCCCGATCCGGCTGGCCTTGCAGCTGATGGGCAGACGCATCCGCCGCCAAGACCCGGACAAACCTCACCTTATGACCCCGGTCACCCCTGCTAGCGTAGCGAACCACTTGGGGTGACCTATGGCAGAAGTGTTGGTTATCCAGTAAATGGTTCTCGGGGCGGCGGTACCCATACCCGCCTCCCAAATTGAAGTGTGGAGATGATATAAAAAAAGATCTCCTGTATAGTATACAATGTACAACACGTAAAATAGTGTCTACTTTCAATACAGACGACGAACAAACGTGAGAATATAATGAACGCCATGAAAAATTGTGTTTGGGATGAAGAGTAATTTTATTGTCGACTAAAATTGTTTCAGACGCCCATTTTTGGGTAAGAAACCATAGAAATGAATGAGGTATTATTAGGATGTTACAGGATGTCTACTTGTCTATTACGTTCCCCTATGAGAAATCACCACGTTACTTTTAATGAGCAACACATCAGCGCGTTATGATACAGTATTCAAAAAAGTATTTCTAACAGAAAAATAAAATAATAATTTCTCAAATGGAAGGGAATTTGCTGTAGGTATTACAACAATCAAGGTTTGTATTTTATAATTAGGAAAATAGCATTAAGAAATACATAAAAATCTATAAACAATAAAACATAGTTTATTCTAAATATGTTATAGTTAAAACGGGTACTGTTAGAATTCGCGTCGAACTCGGATGTTTTTACATTAACTCCACACAGGAGGCCCTGAGGAAAATAATTTCCCTCAGGGCCTATGTCATCTGGGATGCGGTGTGGAGGGTCTTTTTGAGGAGAGGAAGGAATGAACATTGGTCTTGAAGAGACCCATGTTATAAGAAGGGGGAAACACAGAGGCCGGCAAATCATTCCACAGCCGAGCAGTTGAACACAAGAACGAGTCGAAGAAACGACCCGTTCTCATATGACAAATGTCAACCGTGTACAAATTTTGGGCACGCGTTTGGCGTGTTTCCCGACTATGCACTGGTGCCGAAGGGATCAATGACGCTAGTTCCTCGGAGCATCTTCCATTGTAATACCCTCAGAACAAGGATAGCATTCCCACCCGACGTCTGTGCCCTAAAGTTTGCACTCCATCTGTTAAGAGAAATGTACACAATAACATTAAAAAATGCTCACTTTCAACTGACAATACAATCATTTATTATATTATGTAGTGTAGCGAGTGTATTTTTATGTGAATACCGCACAAGAGCCCAACTGCTCCCGTCTGGATCCAGTGAGGCTATGTCATTCGTAAATTGGAGTATGTTATGAGGCTGAAGGCAATGGGGAGGGGAAGGAGAAAGGAAGAGGAAGATGGGGAATTACCTGGCTCTTCAAATATAGTCACCAAGCACGGCTAAATCCATTTCAAGCAACGTTTCAATTCTGAATGGTGTTATTACATCAGGACGATACTGAAAGTATTTCCCATTTTGGAACGTGTCGCAAATATACTCTATATGAGTATTTCTCAAAAAAGTGTACATTTTGGAAAAATAAAATTTGCCTAGAAACAGTTCAAAAATTACACACGTTTTTAATTAATCATGCAAAAAAATATGCACCATTTTATAGAATAAATATTAGGCTTTAAAATATCGAAGAATAAACTGTACCAAAATAAAATCCTTTTTTGTTTAAAACAACGAGATTTATTAATTTCTGAACCCATCGGTTTCGCCTTACTTAAGCATCTGATTAAATTAATACAGTATTAATTTGTACCCTGAAGATGCTTAAGTAAAGCGAAACCGGTCGGTTCAGAAATTAATAAATCTCGTGGTTTTAAACAAAAAAAGTATTTTATTTTATTAAATATATCAAACCACAAAGTGATCGCTTTCTACAATAATAATAAACATTACAATCGTATTAAATCGCTAGTATTTTTTTCTTTTTAAATAACGATTTTTACCTTTCATACAAAATAAAATTGTCACCCTGCCTACCTCGTGTGTTTATTCTTCATAAAAAGCGATAATAACGTTATAATATGTGAATTTTTGAAAGTTTTAGGGTCTTAATTAAATGTAGTTTCTGTACAAAGTATTTTTCTATGGGTTTTCATAATAAATTAATAATGTATGCACAAACATCAAAATGAGACATATTCATTTACTTTTTAGTTACAACTCTTTAGTTACGTTTTATAACTATTTCCACCGTAATTTCTGAACCCATTCGTTAAATTTTACGCGGGCAACACTAGTTTCATTCTGGTTGGTTGTTGGTCTAACGTCTCTGCCATAACATTAATTGTTAAAGTGACCCATACCAGAGGTGTTGGTTATCCAATAAATGGTTCCCGGGGCGGCGGTACCCATTCCCGCCTGCCAAATTGAATCTAGAATGAGGTCTAGAATGGATGATCGATAACACCCTTTATCAATACGATATTGACTAAGTCTGTCATCTACGGTCATTTATGAATATTTGAGAGCACGGTCAACGATAAATTTTAACGAGGCCTCCAGATAAGTTTCGATCAACATATATTTTTGTATAATCCGTTATGCGAAATTACTGGACGGATTGAACTAACGAACCTCTTAGAATTGAAAGAAGTCGTATAGGACATAGGTAGATGCGCGATCCATGGACATAAATAATGCATCTAATTTATTCCATTCGACTTTTGAAAAACGAAAGTGGGTGAAATATGACCAAAGACCTCATTAACTAATGAACTTAGTTTAGAGTGAAAATTAAATGCAGACTGCCAATGCATATTTAGGTTGGTACTTATTTCAATTCATAATTGCCAATTTATTAATATTGTGTCCGGGTTTTACATATTAAATATGCTATAAAATAACCATACATGGTAATCGAACTATAGAATATACTAGATCCTCCTTTACACATATATAGTAATCATACTATAGAATGTATCAGATTCCTCCTTTACACAACCATACATAGTAATCGAAATAAACTAGATACTAGATCCCTCTTTTACACAACTCACACAGTAATCGAACTATAGAATATGCTAGATCCCTCCTTTGCACAACCATACACAATAATCGAATTATAGAATATACTTGATCCTTCCTTTACACAACCATACATGGTAATCGAACTATGGAATACACTAGATCCCTTTTTTTGTTATTAGTTTTTGGGGTATTATGTCGTGTTGCGCTACCTCCTTCTTTAGCAAACGTTTCGGACAGCGTTGCAGTGTCCATCATCATGGCAGATGTGATTTATTCAACCAAAACAGTAATCATTATAATCAGTAATCATTGTACGTGCGCATAGATATTTTAAACTACGCAACGGATTTTCATGCGGTTTTCACCAATAGATCAGTAATCAGTAACAACGTGTTTTTTTAGTGGGACTACAATTTCGGGACAGGAAATATTACTTATAGCCTTTTTTCACAAAACGGTAAGTCTTTTTTTACTCATCTTTTTGTAATTCATGCGGTACGGACACTGCTAAGCTTACATATTTACAGTTTTAAATTTCATCAAACCATTGACTTTTTATAACCTCATTTTGTCTTAATTCTTATTACAATTTCGTAACTTTTATTCTGAATTTCGTTACGTAACGAAAAAGTAGTTACAACCTGATTTTTATTTTATTTATTATAAAGACAAAGTAATACAAAAAGACAGGAAAAATAAAAATATTTCACAGAAAAAATAAAAGTCCCATTAAACTACTTGTAAGTAGTTTGTCAATGGGTGCTTTTACTTTGAAGATATAAATAAACTTATTTTGCTTTATTATGCAGTTAGATTTTTTTTGTGTTAGAGTCTAATACAAATTATTTCTTTCGGCAAGACAATTCTTCAACATAATATTTGTTTTACCGTTTGTACATGTTTTAAATTCGGTAGGTAACATATTTAAGCAATTTGGTATCATGCAGTCCAGCATTATTTGTCCATATTTGTTGTTGTTGTTTTTTTTTTTAATTAATCGGAGACGGTTTACACATATATAGTTCCCGTGAGCACTTAGGCCATAGACCCATTGTACTATCTCCCATTTTACCTCATTTCTTTGACAGTAACCCAATCCCTTTAATAAAGTTCATCAGGATTGTCATTGGAAATGAAGCTATATCTTCTGGTTCGATAATGTGTCTTCCCAGGTCTCATTTCCCCTCTTCATTCCTCCTTGGTTCCCTGAAGGCCCCACGACGGAAGAGGGGTTCATCTCTCCTCTCCACTCCTTAGTTCCCCGAAGGCTCCACGATGGAAAGTCCACCTCCCCTTGGTTCCCTAAAGGCCCCACAAGGGACGAGTCCACCCCACCCTGGCTCCCTGAGGGCCTCAGGAGGGAAGAGAACTTCGTCTCTCCTCCTTGGTTCCTTAAAGCCCCCACAGAGGAAGAGTTCACCAAGATGGCCTCATTTCTCCTCTTCACTCCTACATGGTTCCTCGAAGGCCCCACATGGGAAGATGACGTCATCTCTCCACTTCATTCCATCTTGGTTCCACAGAGGCCCCGCGCTGGAAGGGTGCCCTTCCTCTTGGTTCCTTGAAGGACCCACAAGGGAAGAGTTCATGGAGGTGGCCTCAGCTCACTTCTTCACGGTTTCTCCTCTTGGTTCCTCCTACGGCCCCAGGAAGGAAATCCACAGAGGTGGCCTCAGCACTCCTAGGTTCCCAAAAGACCCATAGTTTTATAGCAACAAGTGGAGTGCCGCAAGGCTCCCATTTAGGGCCCATTTTGTTTATTATATTTATAAATGATATTGTTGATATATTTACTGACATAAATGTGCTACTGTTTGCCGATGACATGAAACTATATAAAGAGATTAATCACATTAATGATTGTATTATACTTCAAACTAACTTGATATATCTTTTTGAATGGTGCTCTATCAACAAACTATCATTAAATATAAATAAATGTCAGTTCATGCATTTTTCCAAAATTAATAATCCTATTATTTTTCAGTATTCTTTAAATGATGAAAATTTAAATTGTGTTAGTGAAATCATGGATCTAGGCATTATATTCGACAGTAAACACACCTTTGTATGTCATATTAATAATATTATCAACAAAGCCCTAAAGACTCTTGGTTTTGTTTTGAGAGCTGAAAAAGATTTCAATGATTTAGATACATGTTATATAAAACCCTTGTCAGATGCCAACTTGAATATAACTCTACGTTATGGTCTCCCTTTTACAACATTCATTCAGACAACATTGAAAAGATTCAACGGAAGTTTCTAAGGTTTATAAACTATAAATTGCATATTCCTATACTAAACATTGATTACAATTATCTCCTGGATAAAACGTCTCTATTGAAACTTTCAGAAAGAAGAATAAGCACAGATTTAATATTATTACATAAAATACTGCATTACAAAGTTGACTGTTCTGAATTACTTCAATTTATCAATATCCATGTTCCCCAAAAATCATGTCGAAATTTATTACCCTTCTACTTCAATAACACTAGCTTATCAAAATTCTCCGTTTCCGAGACTTCACAGTCTCAGAAATAAATATTCTAATCTAGGTGATATATTTCATCTTAAAACTAATCAGTATAAACGTTGTATATTCTATCACTTTTATTCTTCTAGGCACAAATAGATTTACATAATTTCTTCAATTTTTGTTTATATTGAATATGAGACTTCTTATCATTTTTACATAATATGTATTTTAATTTTATTATTTGTTTTGTTGTTACACTGTTTTGTGTATTTTCTTTTCTCATTGTATTATATTTTCTTCATTGTTTGTTACTCAACTTATAAATTATAATGTAAAAGCCCATCAGGGCGTGTAATAAATAAATAAATAAATAGTTTACAGATGGTCCAATTTTTTTGTCTCACGAGTTACCAGGGAAATAGAAGGTCCACTCCAGCAGAGCCCTGAGTGCTGGAGTGAGGTCTAAATACTCCGAGATGCGAACTTGTTTCTCGGAGGCACCGTTCGTGACGTTGTTCCCCAGGACATTCAGCCTGAGCACGGTAGCTCACACCTTGGCTTGGGATGGCTATTGCAGGTTTGTGTTTTCCACTCCCTGAGCGATGGGTTCGCCACAATCCCTACGCTTAATAATATTTGTTTAAATTCTTAGGTTAAGAATAATATATTGTAAGTGTGGCTGAAAGTATGAAAGTTGTCCCTTTCAAATTTAAAGCATTTTTATGAATTAGTGCCCCAACCTTTTATAAAATATTATTTAAATAAAAAAATATTATTATTTACTCTTATAATACCGGGTACAGGATAACTTTTTTTTAAGAATGCCCCCAAAAACCAATGCCGGAAGGCAAAAAGCTTCCTAGAAGAAACATTACCAAATGTGTTCATGGCAGAAAAGAGAAAGTGAAAAAAGGCTAATTTTGCAAAATACAATTACAGATTCTTTAAAGACAGAGTTTAAAGATAAAGTACTAAAAAATAGCTACAAACCAAATTGTAAATAAACACAAATTCAAAATAGTTATTTCGATAGTGATTCAAATTAATAAATTTTTAAATGTTTGGCTGTTCTTTAATTTCTGAAGATTTTTTGAATATTGTGTTAGGTACCTCAATTTGGGAAGCTGATAATTTTATTAAAAAACATTAATTAATACTCCTTTGTTTTATTTTAATCCCCTTACAATAGGTACAACAAGTATTTGGGTCGCAAGTTTACGTATTTTTGTGGTATGTACAATAAATAAAAAAGGGAAGGATAATTATGTACATTTAAAAAAGACGAAATAAAAATAAAATTTTTGTATCGTACATAACAAGCTTTATGTTTACTATTTAGTTACACCTTAGGACTATTTCGTAACCATATTTCGTAACAATATTTCGTAACAATATTTCGTAACAACCGTTTCGTTATGTACATTTATTTTGAGAAATACTCTTATATTATTTTTAATTAATTAATTGTGAAATAACACAAATCAATCAAATATATTTATTTGCGCACACCGCCATTCAATCCCGAATCAATCCTTCGGATTGGGAGTCAAGAGCATTTTACCCCTTAACCACGGAGACCGTCAGAAAGTCGTGTGTGGGTAAGTTAGGAGATATACAATCCGACGTCGATATGACGCAGCTTTGCGTGGCGTCGAGCGTCGCGACGTTGTAAGTTTTTCGCCTCCATGAAACCGTTAATTAAAATAGTAATTAAATATTAAAAAAAATGGAGAATATTAAAATTATTCAACGGCTGTCTTGGCAGCTGGCTGAATACACGTTTTTTAAGTTTTCTCATTAATAATACTTAAAAATTGCGTGATTTGTAAGAAATTACTGACTTGACTTCACGTAATAATAATGCGATGGGGGTTTTGATGGGATGAGGATGGGGGAAGGAAGGCGTTGGTGGAGGAAGAAGGAATAATGCCCAATTTATATAATTTTGGTGGCCCTGTACAGATGGGACAATTTCATTTGTCTTAATATCCTCGCGGTTCGAGATCTGCTGGAAATAAATGCGAATCCCCATCGCCATTAAGGTAAATTATCTTTTCTTTATCTTTTTTATACGGTTTGGCGCCAAATCGGAGGACGGCGGCGTAAATGCCCAAAATGATGATAATTGCGCGCTTTTTTTTTGATTCTGGAAATAATATTACCACAAAATGATTGTAAATTATTGCAGAATTCGCTTTTATTTCTATTTTATTGAAATGTTGTCACATCTCGCAATTTTTATTGGATTATTAATAAATTCAAAAGTTAGTTTGGTTTATTATGTACGGTTGTGGAAAGGAGAGATCTAGTGTATTCTTCGATTTCTGTGAATGGTTGTGTAAAGAAGGGACCTAATGTATTCTGTACTTCGATTATTTATTTATTTTATTCAGGTTCTCCATAAAACAGTTATGCACTAAAAAATTATGGAGAAGATTACAATTTGTTACAAGTGCAGTTTAACTATGTTAGTTTAACTATGGGCAGTTAGTTAACTGCCCATAGTTAAACTAACATAGTTAAACTGCACTTGTAACAAATTGTAATCTTCTCCATAATTTTTTTAGTGCATAACTGTTTTATGGAGAACCTGAATAAAATATTTGTTGTGACGTATGTCAAGAGCTAGTTACTGAATTCTCTGTAGGTGACATTGAAGATGTCGACGCTCAATGCACATGAGTCATTACTGTGTATGGTTGTGTAAAGGAGGGATCTAGTATATTCTATATAGCTATATTGGTTGTATAAAATAAGAGATCTAGTCATCTAGTGTATTCTATAGTTCGTGAAAAAAGTTTAGGACTTGAGAGAAGAAGAAGTGGTTGTGTTGTTTTTTTAAATAAAGCACCCTTTGAGAAATTCATTGTTATGTTTTTAAAATTACAATTTACCGACACATAACTAATTCCCCACTCAACGGACAAAGGTATATTTAGTACTTTACGTTTTCTATGCAAGTTGTTAGAGAAGTGTTAATTTTTAGCTAGAGTAGACTTTTTATAGTTATTATTCATTTGTACACTGGGAAGGGATAAAGTTAAAAAATGATCATAGGTACATCAGTCAATAATGTACCTGACATTACTGGCTCCATCTTTGGCCTAAATGAATTAACTTGTTGATAATAATGATAACTATTGATAATCCATAATTGGTTTGAAACTTAACCAGAAAACTAAACAGTTCGATTACTAGGTACCTATGGTTGTGTAAAGGAAGGATCTAGTATAATCTACAATTCGATTACTATGTATGGTTGTGTAAAGGAGGGATCTAGTATATTCTATATTAGCAGACCCGGCCACACGTTGCTGTGGCTAACGAAACACAACGCCATTACCCAACCTTTAAAAAATCCACAACACCCGCTTGCCAGCTGGCCGGTGCCCGCTCCTGAATTGAATATATTAATTTACCGGCTTTTCTCTACTACAATAAGCATGTATTATACCCATAAACCTTCCTCTTGAATCACTCTATCTATTGGTGAAAACCGCATGAAAATCCGTTGCGTAGTTTAAAATATCTATGCGCACGTACAATGATTACTGATTATAATGATTACTGTTTTGGTTGAATAAATCACATCTGCCATGATGATGGACACTGCAACGCTGTCCGAAACGTTTGCTAAAGAAGGAGGCAGCGCAACACGACATAATACCCCAAAAACTAATAACAAAAAAAGGGATCTAGTGTATTCCATAGTTCGATTACCATGTATGGTTGTGTAAAGGAAGGATCAAGTATATTCTATAATTCGATTATTGTGTATGGTTGTGCAAAGGAGGGATCTAGCATATTCTATAGTTCGATTACTGTGTGAGTTGTGTAAAAGAGGGATCTAGTATCTAGTTTATTTCGATTACTATGTATGGTTGTGTAAAGGAGGAATCTGATACATTCTATAGTATGATTACTATATATGTGTAAAGGAGGATCTAGTATATTCTATAGTTCGATTACCATGTATGGTTATTTTATAGCATATTTAATATGTAAAACCCGGACACTTACGAATAATGTTTGATTTATGGTGAGTATTCGAATATTGTTTTCCTAATTATCTAAAAACCTAGTATTTGGAGATGTATTTTTTGTGTGTATACTTCACAAGAGTCCCAGCTGCTCCCGTCTGGGGCCAGTGAGACTATGGCATCCCCAAATGGGGTATGTTGTGGATGCCATGCCACTCCCCACTACATACCCCAAATGGGCTGGGGAGGAGGTGGGGAAGAGGAAGATATGCTGGCTACTCAGATCTGGTCACCAAACACGGCTAAAGCCATTTCAAATAACGTTTCGATTCTGGATGGTGGTCTTACACCAGGACAATACCGAGAGTATCTTGGAGGGACATTGGAGGGAGAGGAGAGGACGTTCAAATAAATGTAGCTTAGTTAAAAAAAAAGTAGAGTCTTGACCTGTGCGGTGAAGGAGGAAACCATATGTTTCCTTATAACGCCGTTGGGAACGTGGTGGGTCCCCTCCAATGAGAGTATCTTCCACTCTGGGGAACGTGCCGCCAATATACTATATATTATTTTTATAAATGAATTAATTTTGAAATACTTAACGCAAATTAATCAAATAAAATTTATTTGTCCACGTTAGGATTCGATCCCGCGATCTTCCGATTGCGAGTCAAGAGCCTCCTTACCCCTCGACCACGGAGGCCGTCGAATAATAAATATCTGACTAATTCACTGGACGTTCGATGTTTACAATACATACTACAGTAGGGTGGTCACAAGAAATCAATGTTGGAAGTTTTGTTGGGGGGACCCCCCTAAAAGTTGCCAATTGGCTAAGAAATGAGATTGGTGAAGTTTCAGCTCAATTGGATAAGGTTAACCCGTGCCTCATCAAGGTTGAAGTTTTAACTTTCTATAAAAATGTTTTTTTTAATATAAAATACCTAACAATATTGCAAGATTTAATTACATATGCTGTCCAGATTTTGCTTTATTTATTTTCTCAATTGATACATACAAAAGGTGTAGTGAAAACATTTTTCAAAGTAAATACAGTACAATCCAAATTGAAATGATGGATTTAGGAGAAAAGAAAAGCAAAAAAGTATAAAAAACAAGAAGAAATAATGTTAATTTTTTTTATTTAAAATATAAAAAAGAAAGCATTATAAAAGAAAGAAGTTATTATTATTATTTTTTACATTTACAATTAATTATCAGATTAAGGTGGTAATGGCTTAGATAACGTGGCTTTGAAGATTCAGGAAATTTTTTTCGACATTCCGATTCAACTTGTAACAGAAACTGTCGTTGTTCTTCGTCTTTTTTCAAACAGGAATTGAAGTCTTGGATTAATTTTACCCCTCATTCAGCTGTGTCATTGACACCTTGAAACCGTTCACTATTTTTTTTGCTTTTAAATGATGTGCATTTTCACACCATATATCAAGATCCATATTTAAAAATTCTGTATCAATTTCAAATCTTTTGAAAAAATTTAAAGTTTGATGAGAAACAAAAATATCTTTGTCCAATAAATTATCCACTTGATGGAGACTGAATTTTGCTCTCACATCCCTAACATTACATGTTTTTTTCTTCAATTGGAATTAATTGTAGACTTTTTACAGCCATCCTTGTTTTGACACTTTTTTCTAAATTTTCATCGAAGAAAGAAAATGCGACTTGCTCAGAATTGAGGTACCACAGATGATTTACCATTTTAGACAGTGCCTTGTATGCAAGTTCTTTATCGATTTCTCTATATTTTACAAGAGATTTTAAAAATTGTAGGTCTTTGTTGGGGGCCAAAGTGGGTTTGGGGGCGTTAAACCACGCTTTTACATAAATGTTTATTAAAAATAAAAAAATGTAAGTGATAGCTTTTTTTAAAAATTTGTTAATGTAAATTGATCCCTGAAAAGATATATTTTGTTACAATAAATGGCCTTTGCCATCCATCTAGCTCTAGCGTGATGAATGGCACCAGTTACTCTGAAAAAAGTGTCTTTTGGGGGAGTACGTCCTAACACAATTAACGAAAGTTGAATTAATTAATTGTAATCATCCCTTGGCTTTTGGTTTTTTAATTGTTCTGTAAGAACAATTGATATTTCATCTGAATTCCCTATTTTATGTCTAATATTTCTATCTTCAATAGCAGTTTTGTATTTTGTCTTGTCTAGCTTCGACCATCCAGTCTGAAACTTTTTAAAAATAAAAAAAACTGGAGTAACAAAAACTGCTTGTCTTCTTCAACAGTGTTTTTTAATGCACCCTGATGAATGCAATATCAAAAAGGTCATCAAGGGCTGACTTGAAAGCTTCATTTTTTTTATTTTGAGCTGTGCTTTTAGATCTGTTAGCGTTTTTTGTTGTTTTCTCCACTCTTCGTACAGTCTTTCAAGGTTTACAACACAATCTTTAAAGTGTCTGTTTGGTATCTTAGCTTTCTCCCAAAAAATTACAACTTACTGTATTGTAAGTCTTGCAGCTTCTCTGGTGTTCAATTTCACTTGCCGTATATTATAAAATAACCTGCGTAAAACTTGACAATTAGATGGTAATTTACTGCCAGCAACCTCACAAGAAAAAACTAGAAGAAAGTTGTTCAATAATGTTCAGAATGTTCACTGTTTGAAAAGCAAACGTTAACTTAAGCCCTCTGACCTCTCCCTCACACTTTCGAAAGAGTGGGAAAACCCCAGGAACCCCAGACAAGGAACACAAAAGGAAGGGTGTGGTTTATGACACTTCAGGTAGGGATTCTCTGAAGAAAGGGTCCTTGGCAATAGCTCGTTTGTAACAAATCCGACCTTTTAAGGGATAGACAACTTACAGGCGACTTTGAGGATTCGGATCATGCCCGGTCATGGAAAATAATAGATATCTTCAAATATAAACGTTTTAACAAAAAACGTGAAAATAGTAAAACTTGAAGATAGTAACATTTCCTATGAACTGAAACAAGAATCAAATTTCTAGGACAAATAGTTTTCATTTTATGAGGAAAAAACGGCGATTTTTTTTGCAAAAAAATAATTTTTTCAAATTTAATCTCGATGAGGCACGGGTTAACATTATCCAATTGAGCTAAAACTTTTCAAGTCTTATTTTCTAGACAAATAGCAAATATTAGGGGGGTCCCGCCGGCATTAGGACGAAAATATTTTTTCACCTTATACCTTGTGACCACCCTAATACTACAGTTACTAATGCATAAAATGCATAATGCAGCGGGCTGGCATGCGGGCTGTGTGGATTTTTTCATGTATGCAAATTAACAGATGGCGTTGGTTTTAATGGTTGGGTAATGGCATTGTCAGTAGATGGCCTTGTGTTTCGTTAGCCACAGCAACGTGTGGCTGGGTCTGCTAGTAAAAGATAAAAGATCATTTTGCTTGGCCTATTTCAGCACACCGCCCACCATATATTCCCATTGGTGATGTACGGCGATCGATATGCCGAAATACGCCAAGCCAAATGATCTTTTATAGCTGTATGTGACACATGCATAATGAATATAGGTATCCGTTGTGTTTGTTTATTTATTTATTTATTTTATTATTACATTTATTACATACAAGATAATAACAATATAAAATGAAGCTTTGACTGTCCAACTAGGAAGGTTTCCCGTTTTAGGACAGTCAAATTGGCAGGTTGCGTGTACATAATTTCACATTAATGGATTCAATAATAATTAACAATAATGGTACATATTGGGGGAGTTATTTAGATATTAGGTACAATATCAGATATAAGTTGTGTTATTCTAGGTGTACATCAGTAATAAACAATAAAAACCAGGTAGGTACATGTAAAATATAAAATAAAATAAAAATATAACATATAAATGTAAGAAAGAAAAAAAAAAAAAAAAAGTATTTTTTTAGGAAAATACAAATTAGCAGTAATAAACAATAAAATCCAGATAGATACATGTAAAATATAAAATAAAAATATAATATATAAATGTAAGAAAGAAAAATAAAAAAAATATTTTTTAGGAAAATACAAAATACAAAATCGAAGAAATCAACTCATACTACGTTTTTTAATAATTTTTCGGAATCTGTCCTACCTAAGTCTAATAACCATTTTGTAATTTTAGTACCGAAGGATGATAAATCACACAGTTTAAATTGAGAGGGGATTTTGTTGTATATTTTTGGTCCCAGGTATGAGAAAACTTTTTGATAAGCCGCAGTATTGCTTGTAGGAATGGAAAGGTCGTTTCTGCTCTTACTTCTGGTTTGATGATTATGATCGACTGTTATCGTTTTGCTTATATTTTTGTGGACGCAGATTGTTATTTTTTTATGTAACACTGTCGAACATCAAGCACATTAAACTCCTTGAAGAGAGCGTCGCTCGAGTATCTGAATGGTTTTTTCATAATGACGCGTAGAATGGATTTCTGTGCCTTCAGTAGCGGGTATAATATTGTTAATCCTGTTCCACCCCATCCAATGCAACCGTAGGTTATGAAATATGAAATATGCAACCGTAGGTTATGTGTGTACCTAATATCCATGTTTACGTTATTTGGCTTAATCCTGTAAATTATTTTTCTGTATCAAATGGATCTCAAATGAAAAACAAAAAATATTGGGGTTAAAATTTGGCGAGTGATAACTTATTTATTTCATGAAAAAATCTACACCGGATTTCTTAGTCTTAGTTATCAAAGTTTTACTCATTAAAAAACGTTTCGCGAAAATTTTCGACAAACTTCGTTATAATAGTTACACAATAAACTTTACATATTTCAAAAACAAAACTAAATAAGTGTATTCTTCGAAAACTTGAAGTAAAAACTATCAAAAACAATATAAAAAGCATTCTACGAAAGTAGATAAATTACGAGCAATAACCCTCCTCATACACATCAGCACAGATTTTTCTGTTCTTGATAGAACTATAAATATATATTTTTTATAGTTCAACACAGGAGACTGACTGCCAGGAAAATAATTTTCCTGAATTTACTCAGGGCTTTTGTCTTCTTTGGTGATGCTTTATGGAGGGTCTTTTAAAAGAAAGGAAGTTATGGGAAAGAAAATGAGGGGTGGGTAGGAATCTGGGGGTCAGTGGGTCCCTCCCTCGCACTGAGTTGCATAGCAATTGATCGAGAGAGTCCTGTCGGAGAAGCCAAATGGTCTTCCTCAACCAGGTTCTCCCGATCCGGTCTGCCACTTCGTAAGTACCCAGCACCCCTTCTAAGTTGCCAAACGTAGCGAACCACTATGGCAGAGGTATTGGTTATCCAATAAATGATTACATGGGCAGTGGTACCCATAACCCCTTCCTAAATTGAAATAGTTACAAATGTTCATAATTATAAGAATGAAGTGTTATGAATGATACATAAAAAAGGAAAAATTCGTCTACAAAGCACTATTAACAATTAATAATTAATAAGTGTGATGTGCGTAATTCTCAGTTATTGAGATTACTTGAAATATGTTTGGGAATACTCCAAATAAGATCGAGGTTCGTCAAGATAACAAGTTCCTTTAACGATATCGTAAGGTTAAAATGAATATTTAACTGGATCAGACGTCCGAATAGAAGGCTCAAGTTATTATGAAGCTGGGCGCGCAAAAACTCCTGGAGCCCAGCGGTCTATCACAAGCCATCGCTATTTCCGTACCTGTTCGTGCATTAGACAACGAACGACGATAGATGACAATCTTCTGTACTTTGGTATTACTTACTTACGTTATGACACCTACAAACTACATAATATGAAGGGTCCACTGCAATAATCAATAATGATGAATGTCCTTGGTTTTTTGTTTCGAGATAATTGGTTTTTAAGTTTATAAACGGTGAAAAAAACTCGGAACTGAAGATAAGAAAATATTTTTTATTCATGTTAAAGAACATGTATCGTCGTATTATTTCTTTGTAAAATAATCATTCTTTAGGTATTATAAAATAATTAAAAATTATATAATCTTGAGTAAGTCTTCAAAAACCAGTACTATAAAGATGATAGTCCATGTTTCCACATTTACAGTCAATAATGATGGGTGTCCGGATGATTGGTTTAATTGACTTCCGATTCTTTTGCAGCATGAGGAAGTTCATCGTAAAAATACTAAACCAGCTAATTTAAATTCTCTCTCTGCGTATTAATATCTGCGCCTTCATAAATTTTAATAATAGTTCATGGGAATCAAGTGTGTTGACCACACTTGATTCCCATGAACTATTATTAAAATTTTTGTGAAACATGATCCATGGATGTTCTTTCTGGACACTAAATTGATGGACATATATTATTATTGCCGTGAACACCTGTGACGTTGAGCGTTCTAGCCATGTAGACAAATATAACACGTTTGTCTCGGAACTCGAAAGCGCTATTACTGAATTTGTAAGCAAGATTACTAACTACAGGGTGCGGAAGGGAAACTTGCTGATTTGAATTGGACGCCGACGAGCGAGGCGTGGTCAGAAAGGGGTGGGGAGGGTTTCATTGGAAAGAAACGGTCCTGAAGTTTTGTTACACCACAAGCCAGTTGTTGTCATGCGTTGGACAAAGGAACAGCGGGCGTTTGCCGTCGAGGCCTACTTTTCGAACGGTCATTCAGTGGTCGCCACCCAATGTGCCTTCCGTACTCGGTTCAATATTCATCTCGCGGGTCCCGTTCCTAGGCGGCAATCAATTGTTTCGTGGGTGGACACATTCAAGGAAAGTGAGAGTGTGGCCCAGGAGGTCAACGGACTTCCAGAACTCCAGAAAACGTCCAGAGGGTGAGGGAGTCGTTTTTGCGCTCTCTTTTTTCTCCTTCCACATTTTTTCTTCCACAACTTGAAGAAGTGGAACTTGGGGACGTATGGTTCCAGCTGGACGGAGCTTTTGAGGGAACACTTCCACGAGCACCTTATTTCCTTGAGGGGTGACGTACCGCGTACCGTGGCCGGCGCGCTCCCCCGATTTGGCACCCTGCGATTTTTTTTTATGGGGATATCTCAAATCCATCGTTTATAAAGACAAACCCCAGACCTTGGCAACACCTGAAGGACAACATCCGCCAAGCCATCACCAACATTCCCGTCGATATGCTCGAAAGAGAGGAGGGAAACTTCAAATCTAGGGAAGATCAGTGTATCACTAATGAGGGCCGCCATTTGCCCGATGTCATTTTTAAAACTATTTAAACAAAAATTCAGAATGTGTACTTTACGATACGTAAAGAATTAAATCGATATATAAAGTACTTTTTCTTTTATTGACTTTTCGAATCAGCAAGTTTCCCTGCCGTACCCTGTACATGTGTCAAGTGACCGAATAACATTACTCACTTAGATTTAAATATTTTTTGACATTCATCATTATTGCAGTGGACTCCTCATATGTTAACGACATCTGATGAAAGCTGTAGAAACAACATGTCTAATTCTATATAGTTCAACAAGGTATAGCTTTAAACATGTCAACAATTTAAAACATAAACAACTTTTTATTAGGCTAACGAAATGTATCATGACGGATTGTGCCCTGTACTACAATAATAAGTTATACTAATTCGTAATGCAAAATGTTAAAACACTTGATTAAAAACTGCTGCGCTAATAGGCTGAGGAGTGCGCGGAAGTGTGTAAATTCAATCAATCTGGCAATCACATCACTGTGCAGTGATTGGTGCCCAGTGGGCTGCGCCCTCTGCGGCTCATTACTGGCATTACCGGCGGGCGGCCCTGCACTGTGCACTGTGCACTGCACACTACTGCACAGTGCACAGCTACTGGCTACCGGGCCGCAAGCAGGGTTGTGTAATGTGCATCCCATCAAAGTACGAACCGGTTGGAATAAATACTGCCAAATTAAAACTATACGTTTTTGACTGAGCTTAGCGAATAACTCGACCGTTTGGCATTTCATCTGTCTGTAGATTTGTTTGTGTGTTCCGTTTACGTTTTCGAAAGTCTGCTGGATTCTCTTTATTATTCAAAGAATCTCGGGTTCAGACCTAGACAAACGCCTATGAACCCGGGTATCTCTGCTAAGCTACCAAATGTAGCGAACCCCTAGGGGTGACTTTTGGCAGAGGTGTTGGTTATCCAATAAATGGTTCCAAGGGCGGCGGTACCCATTCCTGCCCCCCAAATTGACTATGGTTCGGTTATGAATAATTTTTCAATTTGAAATCATCGGGTTTGTTTGAACTTTCTTATTCGCATTTTTTTAAATTTGTGAAACCTACCAAATTGAAGAATGTTTGAAAAAAGGATGGTCATTGAGAGATTGACGTTTGTTTGGACAAATTGCATAACTCCTATGGTTTTTAGGTAGGCATTTAAGTAGCTACTTACAAATCTTATGATTGTGGAGGAAATTTTAGCTTTAATCAATGAAATAAGGGATAATTAAAAATATTTTTCTTTTTATTGTTACCATATTTTAATTTTTACATTTGTAGAAAATACGTGTTAAATATAAATAGATGTAGATTATTTTCGTAGTCTCCTTACCAGAAGATCCTTTGCTGAGGGGGACCATGTTTTGGATAATTTTTCATCGATTTCTATGGATTTTTTAAAATCAGAAACTTCTGTGACGATGTTTTTAATACACAAGTTAAAGTATTTTTCCGATAGTTCCATAGGCCAACATATGATGTGAGTTATTTTTTGTTAGAACTAGTAGAACTCTGGTAGAACTAGTGGTTTTATAGTATCTGAACTTCGATATAAATGATCTTGTGATAATAGTTTTTATTTACATAAACTTCACACAGGAGGTCCTGAGAAAAGTAATTTCATTCAGGAAATCTTCACCGATGGTATGCGGAGGATCTGGGAAGTTTTGGGAAGAAATCAGGTTTGATGAATGGATGGGAATCTGGAGACAGTTATTCCAATTGTGATGGACGTATGGATCCAATCCTCCTGCGGTACAAGTCGAGACAGTCTGGCTGGAGAAGTCAAAGGATTTTCCGTCAAGACCTAGACAAACCTCACCCCCGTGGTTCCATACTACCTAAACGCAGCGAACCACTTGAGGTGACCTATGGCAGAGTTGTTGGTTATCCAATGAATGACTCCTAGGGCAGAGGTACCTATATCCGCTTTCCAAATTGAATACCATTCAATTCCGGAATGGCTTACGTAAAACGTTTAAAATATTAACTTGAACCGTTAAAAATACCGGTTTAGCATCCCTGATACCGGTGTTTGAACCGTGAAGATTGTTTATAATCAAATTCACGATAATACTAATAAAAACAGAGGGCTATGGCAGAATCCAAACCACAGCAAATTATTAGTGAATATTACACGGGTTTACCTGCTCACACGGACAGGAATCACTTGGCAGACTGAACTACAGAGTGCAGAAGGTCCGCTATCGAATAATACGCCAATGAGCCGTTATTCGGTCTGACTTCATCCAAGGGTCGACTGACTTGAGGAAGTGATTGCGATTGCTACGAGCTTCTG
Organism: Limnephilus rhombicus; assembly: GCA_929108145.2. Taxonomy (NCBI): domain Eukaryota; kingdom Metazoa; phylum Arthropoda; class Insecta; order Trichoptera; family Limnephilidae; genus Limnephilus; species Limnephilus rhombicus. The sequence goes on from OV815283.1 coordinate 46,560,261, forward strand.
CAGTGCACATCTAGGTAATAATTTCGTCATTATTCTGTCAAATTGTTCTGCTAACGACCAGTACCGGGAGCAGTCTGATTTTGGTTATAAAATTGCAAATTCAATAAATTACCTGTCATTTTACATTTAAATTCATTTCCGTCTATACATAGTCTCTTTCACTTTCAATTTAATGTCTTTGTCGCATTTTATTTTCATTTTTATACAACAAAGTTATCTTTGCCTATGCTTTTACGAGAAGCAAAAGTGGCAAGGTGGGTGGTTTGGTATATTTATGGTGGCAAGTCACCTAAGCAATTGTCATCAATCCTTTGCAAAAATTAAATCGTTCCAGTCACCTTTATTGTATGTTTATTTGAACAATTTTCAACAAATTTGATAACTTGTATGCTCGACGCACATAATAATAAATATTCAATAGCTACACAATGTTGTTGTGAGAGGGTGGTTTTTCTATTTTTATCAGGTATCTATACACACAGCTTGGTTGGTTATTTAATGAACATAATAGAAGATAACTGATATTATTTGGCAGAGTTAAGGTTTTTTATTCTGTTTACCTAAATATATTGTTTACCTGTGTGAGGAAGAAGACATATACAGATGTGAACGTATATATATATATATATATATATATATATATATATATATATATATATATATGTTATGATTAGGTGTAAGATGTAGAACAATTTTGTCGGTTTACCCGCGTAACGTAGTCCTTAAAAGGACTTTTTAACTCCTGACGTTTCTGACAGATCACACGTCTATCTTCAGAGGCCTTATGTCTCGAGTTTTTGTCTCAAACTGATAGCTTTCGCATGTCTGTTCGGTTCAAAAGCTAAAACTTAAGTGAGTGCAAGTCACTTCTTATGTCTAGAACGAAGTACCCGGGTTGCAGGTGATTGATAGTGGAGGGGGTGGGGGGCGGGGCTGGCAGTAGATACCTGATTGGTTAAGCTAATTGGAGACACTACTGGTAATTTTGGAAATGCCGTTTTTGGGGGATTTTCATCGATTAAGACTTTCCAGGTGTTGGGAATTCTGATTGAGTCATTTGAGTGTGTATGTGTGTGTACATGTATGTGTGTATGTATGTAAGTGTATATATGTATGTGTATATATATGAATATACATGTATGTGTGGGTACGCATAAATACATGTTAATGTAAGTATATATAAGTACATGTATGTGTATTTATGTACTTACAAACAGCTACCTTACTTATTTGTGTTTATTTTCCAGGCAACTTTGGCAATTTGTGAGTTATTGGAAACATTTATACCAATTTTCAATTTTTTTTATAATTTTACTTAAATATGTTTACACTTACCAGATTTCATTTCAAAATAACTATCCTCCGTTGGTCACCATGATAGGTAGCTGCCTAGTATGGTGACCTTATGTATCTTCTCAAGTAAATGTATTAATCATGTAACATGTACTTAAAAATAAATAAATAAATTAATCAATACACCATTTAACACAAGCGTTTCATCACAAGTTTAACCTTAATCAAAAATTAATAATAAAAATTATGTTGCATAAAGATGTTACCTACCCCTCCTTGCAATTATTCCAAGAAGCTGAACTCTTAGATATAAGAAAAATATACTGTATGCAATGTCTGAAATATATATTTTCACGAAATGTATATTTTACAAAAAACGAAAATCGCTCCAGCAGTAGAGTAAATAATGCATTTGAGGCTCCCCTTTGCAAAACTAGGCTTGCGCAGAGACATGCTTTTTTCATTGCACCAAAAATCTATAATGCACTGTATCAGACTAAAGAAATTAAATCTAAAAACATATCCTCTTACAGCATATACAAAAAATTAATAAAGACTTGGGTAACTACAAATGACACAAATACATACCTGCTATAACATCATACCTGTTATAACTTTACAATCCTAATTTTTATTTAACCTTTTTTGTTTTTCATATATATATATATTTTTTTTTCTTTTCTTAACTTTAGTTTTGTAAATACGGAATTATTTGTTCTATAAATATGTTAAACCATAATTATGTTTTAATTTACTAATTTAAAGTTTAATTTGCCATGTTGTAACTTAACTGCATTAAAAAAAACTTAAATATACCCACGAACTGGCGATGCCTATGTGGGATTTTTTTTTTGTTATCATACAAGTATGTATACTATTGTAATATCTTTTGTTTTTGTTAAATTGTAATATTGTTTATCTTTAAGCTACATATTTAATTTTATAGTTCCTTTTTTTTTTACTTCTTATCAAAAGAAATGTTTTTGTAATATTTTTATGTATGTAACAAAAAAAAATTATTAATAAAAAAAAAAAAAATAAAAAAAAAAATCATAACCGTGCGATCAACCTCATTATTTTGGAAGAAAGATGTCGTAAATTGGATCGATTTTTGCCTGTTACCAGACCTCCAAAGAGCACCTTTATTTATGTATATTTATTTATTTTATTTATTAATGCTGTCGTGAGAATACATTCAATATTTACATACGCCTGATGCTGATGAGACGTGGAAGGTACCCTGAGTATTGTCCTGGTGAACTTTTAACTATGAACCCTTACCCGCCATGTTATGGGAGGCTCGCGGCGAGGCGCGAATTTACCGCGTTATATTAGAACCGACGATCCGTCAAATAATAAATTTTAGTGACACACTTCCGTTTCATCTGAATTTCAAATCACTAACGGGGCTAAAGAAGTTTCACCTCAAAAAGCACCTACAATTACAAAAAAAGGTTTATCGAAAATGTAGAAAAAGAACGACCTCCGTACAGCCCTTTAGGGGAGAAGCGGGAAGTAATCTAATCGATAGTGACTAATTTTATTAAAGTATTAGGATAATTGATTCAACAAATTCAAGAACGATAGTCGGCGTTCCGTCTCTTCCTGGGAGATGGAGAGAAGGTTTAGGCCCGTATAGGTGGGAGCAGAAAAGAGAAAAGGACCCTTTGTTAAAAGGGCCTGTTAGATTTTTATTTAAATTGGGAATTAAATATATATCTTGGCGTGATTTTTGAAGCAAATATCTCTTTCAAATTCCACATATCTTACATTGTCTCCCGCGCCAACAAAATGTTCGGATTTGTTCTTTGTAATGCGAGATCACTTACTAATGGAATTGCAATACAAAGAACACATGAAGCACTTGTCCGCAGCATCCTAGAATACAGCTCCATTATTTGGGCCCCCTCTGAACAAAACCATATCCTAGAAATAGAAAGAGTACAAAAAAACAACTGTCAAAAACTTGGTGATACCTGTATTTTAATTTGAAGTAATTAAGTAACGTTTGCTACCGCTATATACAGTGGGTGGATCAGCACGCACCCGAAGGATTTTAATCAGCGATTCCTGGAGAACATTTTGAGTAAAAAATGTAGATAACTTTTACAACCGTTATTATTTGAATATTAAGTACATTTAAGATATTTTTGGAAGCGGGTATGAGACCTTTTTATCTCTCCAGCCGGACCCGCCTTATACCGCAGTGGGAGGGATGGATTCGTACGTCCCTCATTCCTGGATAAAAAATCCTACTATTCCTACCCACCCCTTCCTTACTTCCTCTCCTGCCTATCTCTAAAAAGACCCTCCACACAGCATCTCCAAATATGAAATAGGCCCTGGTGAATTGCTTTCCTCAGTGCCTTGTGGTGGAGCTAATGTAAAGAAAATAGTTCGTTCTAAAAACACACTTTCGATCATACTGAATAATTTTTAAGGTTCATTAATTTCAAACTCTCCATACTCATTGAACAAATTAATTATGTTCTTCTTCTTCTTGTGCCCTGTCCGTTCAACGGACGTTGGCTATCATGTTGGCTATGCGGACTTTGTTTACTGCAGCCCGGAACAGCTCCACTGTAGACTGGCCATACCACTGTCTCAGGTTTTTCAACCATGAGGTTCTCCTTCTTCCAGGGCCCCGTCTTCCGGCAATCTTTCCCTGCATTATGAGATGCAGGATCTCATACTTCTCTGGATGTCTCATCACATGTCCAAGACATTGAAGTTTTCGGATTTTTATAGTTTTAATTACTTCCTTTTCTTTATTCATCCGAACCATAATATCTTCGTTTGTAACCCTGTCCATCCAGCTTATTTTAAGTATTAAATTAATTATGTTTAATTATTAATTATGTTAACTTAATGAAATTATTTAATTTAACTGACCCATCGTATAGAAGAACCAAGAGAGATTTGATTCTTTTATTCAAATTGGTTAATGGATCACTTGACGCACTGACTTAACAAAACTCCGAGTACCAAATCGTGACACGAGACTTCCAGAGCTGCTCTTTGTTTATCCGTCTAAAACCAACTATTTCATTAACTACCCAATCCAAAGACTACATAGGCTTGGAAATAAATTCAGTTCAGTTGATATTTTCATTAATTCCTTACCAAAATTTATATCAGAAATTTATAAAATCCTGATGTAAATTTTATTATTATTCTTCTAATATTGTTTTTTTTGTTATGTCTTTTTTATTATGCTTCCTTTCTATTAGTGTAAAACTATTTTATTTATTTATATTATTACTATGTTACACGATTCATGTAAATGTTAAAATATTAGTTGTTCTATGACCAACACCTTCTATAATTCATTCTTATACAGGGTGTTAATGGACGTACTTGACTTACTTTAACCAGTCATTCCTGACATTATTTGGAGTAAAAAATGAAAATGAAATTTTGGTCTCCGGTGACATTTTTCATGTTTTTTTTTTTTCTACAAAAACATAAAAAAATGGTAATTGTTGGACAGTTGGAGGAGGGTTAAGGGGTTGGTCGGATACTCGGCCGAGTGACCAGTGACCACATGCGGAAGAATTTTTTTTTGTTTGATTTTAAAGAAAAAAAATTTGAAAAAAAAAAGTCGTCCAAAAAAGTCACCGGAGACCAAATTTTCATTTACATTTTTAATCCAAATAATGTCAGGAATCACTGGTTAAAGTAAGTCAAGTACGTCCCTTAACACCCTGTATGTTTCATTTAATGACATCGATGGATTTAGCTATATCATATTGTAAACATAACAAAAACTTTTTATGAATAACTAGGTGGTTCCCGGCATGCGTTGCTATGCCATTTAATAAATAAATTGTTTCTCCCAGCGTGTCCTTTCCCATTCGTCCCGTTCTCTTTCCGCCTCCCCTTCCTCTCCCGCATCCCTTTCCCATAACGTTCCCACCCCGCCTTCCCTCTCCCCACTCCTCTCTCCCCCCCCCTTTCGAGTTCCCTTGCCCCCTCCCGAGTTCCCGTACCCCCTCCCCCTCCCGCATTCCATTCATTCAGTCCCAGTACATTCAGTTTTCAAACAGCTCGCGTACCACCTATTGCAATTTTTGTTGCACAAATCTCTTTATGCCAGAGCTCACCGCTCCTTTTATACAAACCTTGTCCTGGCAATAACGAACACACAAAAAAAAGAATTACCCAGTTTGTTGGAGTCGTTCGGAAGTTATGCGCGTACATACATTTCGGCGATTGATTTTTATTTATATAGAAGATAGATAGATAGATAGAAGATAGACAGATAGATAGATAGATAGTGAAACGATGTACATGTACATAAATAATATAAGAGTAGTGTAATTTTATACGGCAGAGCTCAGGATAATGGGAAATGTAGTTTTCTGTCAAGCAGGTGGGAAATCAGAAAATAAAAGAAAATGAATTTTAGAAAACTATATTGTAGGCAACAAAAAAACAACACATGAGAGTGCAAATTTCATACCAATGAAAGGTTAGCCTTAAATTTATACCAATGTAATATAAGAATACAAAAACATACACATACCAGATGGACTCCTGGTTACGCTAATCTAACTAACGGAAATAACACCGGATGACGACTGCAAACTTGCTTCGCAGAGAGAAACGGTTCTGGGACGAGACTTCCAGTCTCATCAACCGGGAATGGCGCGGAATCCGGGGAGCCTAGGTCTTCCTTCTATTTGGGAGGAATGCCGCTACATCTCCAAGGAGCGGCTCCAGCCTCAGGCTGTCTCAACCATCTCCATCCGAAGGCACGTGGCCCAACCAGTCTCCAAGTCTTAAGAATTTCGGAAGATCATTCAGTAATCCGTGACTTCGCGACGCGGGGTCATAAAGGCATATTATACTAGCCACAAAACCGGAACAATAACTTATAATTTCACTCCAAAAACATTTCTACAAATGGCCAACCGCCATCACCGGTAAAAGTGGGATTCACAAGTCATCCACTAAAATAATAACGTAAATGAACTACTTGTGTTACGAAAAACACCCCGCGCCTTTTTTAAGATAAAATAAACTTGGATTCACATGATTTTAAGTGATTAAAACACCATAATGGTGAGTGACTAATTTCCGACGCAGCTAGACCATGCTGACCGGGAGGAAGAGACCATAAACAAAAACAACAATCTCTCTTCCCCAAAAAATTACCAGTCTCCAAAAAAAAACACCATAGACAAAATAACCAAATAGGCAGGAACTGCACTAGTCACATAATATTTATGTGACAATAGATATATAGATAGAAGATAGATAGATAGAAGATAGATAGATTTGCAGTTTATTTTTTTCCTTATTTAAATATTTTCTTTCACCCATTTCTGCTATGTTCCCTCAGATACATCTACTACTCCCAGTGAAGACCGATCCCGACCCGACATGAGAAGGAGAGGGGTAGTGTTATAATAAATTGTCGCTAATATCTTTTGAGCCGCGACTTAAGCCCTTTTGGTTTCCGCGTCGCGCGGGACGCCAACTAAACTTTCCCTTCTCCCGTGAAATAAGAATGCGGGAAAAACACTTTTAAATTGACACCGACTTAGCCAGACTTCCCCGCTGGTTTTATTGATTTAAAAGTCATTCCCATCGCGGTTCTTTTGGCTATGAAAGGTGATATTTTGGTACGTGACCTAAACACCGTTTGATTATTGATTCAAGGTATGAAACGGTTGTAATGAAACAAGTAATGCTATAATTAAATAATAATAGCAATTTGTAGATGACAGTTTTTGTGAAAAATCACTTGAAGGGCGCTATACAACTTATTGCGAGTTCGCAGGTTCCATCTAATTTTATTATTTATAAACAGGTCACTTCTGATAAACATACTCTCTACGTATTATAAATTAAAATCCTCCGACGCGACTGTCTGTCTGTTCGCGATAAACTCAAAAATGACTGAACAGATTTTCATGCTGTTTTCACCAATAGATAGACTGATTCATGAGGAAGGTTTAGATTTTTTTTTTTTTTACAGTGAATACCGCACAAGAATCTCAACTGCTCCCGTCTGGAGCCAGTGAGACTATGGCATCCCCAATTGGGGTATGTTGTGGTGGGGAGGTGGGGAAGAGGAAGGTTGGGAAGTACCTGGCTATTCAGATCTGGTCATTAAACACGGCTAAAGCCATTTTCAAGCAACGTTTCAATTCTGAATGGTGGTCTTACACCAGGGCGATACTGATAGTATCTTCCACTCTGGAACATGCCGCAAATATACTATATATTATTTTAAATGAATTAATTGTGAAATAACACAAATTAATCAAATAACATTTATTTGCGCATGCCGGGTTCGAACCCGCGACCTCCGGATTGTGAGTCAAGAGTCTTACCCACTGGACTACGGAGGTCGTCATATATAATATGTTAAGGTTTTGTGTAAATTTTTTGTTTTTGAAACTTTATTTAGATGTAAGCAAATTTTTTCATACATCTAGTATTAAAAAAACATATAAAATACATAATAAAATAAATATAGTCATAAAATTATAACGGAAAGAATACAGTATTAAAAAGAAATACAGTTACTCCACTTAGAAATACAAACAATGGGGTTTAAGACATACAGTTAATACAAATAAATACAATTCAGAAATTTTTCTTAATGTATGTAGCACATGTTTTACGAAAAGTGCCAAGACTTGAGGCTTCCTTTATGGAATTTGGTAGGTTATTATAAAGTTTTTGACCTTTATAAAACACGCTGTTCTGTGTACACGTAAGTTTAGTTTTGGGAAGCCTGAAGTCTCGGCAACTCCTCGTAGTAAATTGGTTGAAATGAATAATATATTAAGGAGAATATCTGCATGTGGTGATCTACATTTTATAAATTAACGTCCTCCGACGCATCTGTCTGTCTGTCTGTTAGCGATAAACTCAAAAACGACTGAACTTTTCATGCTGTTTTCGCCAATGGATAGAGTGATTCATGAGGAAGATTTAGATATATAAAATGTTAAGGTTTTGTGTAAATTCGTTGAAATACATAATATATATAGGAGAATGTCTGCATATGGTGAATCTACATATTATAAATTAAAGTCCCCCGACGCGTCTGTCTGTTCGGGATAAACTCAAAAAGGACTGAACGAATTTTCATGCGGTTTTCGCCAATATATTCATGAGGTAGGTTTAGGTATATAATTTGTCAAGGTTTTGTGTAAATTGGTTGAAATGTATAATACGTAAAGGAGAATGTCTGTATGTGGTGAACGAGCGGGCGGTATGGATTTGATTTGTATGCAAATTAACAGATGGCGGTGGTTATAAAGGTTGGATAACCATCCAGTAGATGGCGTTGTGTTTCGTTAACCACAGCAACGCGTGGCCGGAACAGGTTGTTTATTAGAAAGATTATGCTTGTAGAAAATACGACTTTGCACGCAAAGGACACTGTATTCAAAACAATGGCATTGCATTATTTTTCATTTACTACCCTCCATTACTGTTGATAATACATTTAGGAGAAAATTAGTGCCAAAAGTATAGATATTTATTTCGCAAGACTGGAGTATTTAGGACTCTCTGATTTTATATGAATTGACCATTTTGTTTCGTTTTTAGTTCCTAACATTTATCAGTTCTCATTTCCTTACATTTTTTGAAAATTAGTTGTTTACATTGTCGCGGTATGTGAAGATGAAGAATAAAAATGTCAAAAAAGTTTATATAGATGTATTATTTACTTCTAAAAACTTCACCCAACAACAAAACATGTTTATTTCCATCGAAATTATGAAACTTAACTTCTTTTACATTAACGGAGTATCTCTTGTTGTAATAATGTATGTGGAAAACCGATGATACCGTTAATAGATAATTATTAATTACATAATGAAGAAAACTATAATTTAATATTTTCTAGTTCAAGTAAATTGCTATACGGCATATACATAAACCAACAATTTTGTAAACTGTTGATTTCCATAAAATAAAATAAATAAATTCATGTAGGTAATTACTATCGTATGTTGTGTGGGCGCGAGGACTCTTTTAAGTGTTTGATGTATAAAAATGTAAGATTTTTCGTTCAAAAGAGGACTAAGTTTATTGTAATTTATACTTGTAACACACAAGCGGTTTTATATCAGAAGGATGAAACGGAAATGGAAATGAAAATGGATTTAGATGTAGGAACTAAGAATTTAACCCTTCGAAACTGGTAGCTGGCACGGAATTATTTGACAAAACCCTCGCTTAACAGCCATGCGCTTTTTGATCCAGTGCATAGTGCTAAGATGAAGGTGTTATAATAATAATAATAATAATAATAAGCCTTTTAGGTATTCTCTGGACTTCTGTTAGGTATGTATTAGACATGATCTTATTTGTTATAGTATATCCCGAAGCTCAGTTTGCCTCTTGGCATAGGCCTCCTCTAACATTTTCCATTGGGACCTGTCACGCGCTACTCTTCTCCATTGATGTCCAGCAGTGAGTTTTAGGTCATCTTCCCATCTTATGTGTTGACGTCCTCTACTTCTCTTGCCATCTCTGGGATACCAGTCAGTGACATTTTTGCACCATTTCTCTTGTGGATCGCGTATCATGTGTCCTGTCCATCTCCACTTTTGTTAGACGCAGGTGTTACCATAGAGTAAATGCTTACAGCACTGAAAAATCATTATTTAATTATAGTTCCTAATCGTAGTTCCTACACTACAAAAGATACTCTATAATCAGTGTGTCAATTTCGTGTTTTAATACAATTAAGCAACAACAAAAAAGTTTAATAATTTTTTGGTTTATGAATCAATGGTTTTTTAAAAATAATAATTTAATGGAAAATCAACATGGAGGTACAGTCAAATATACTTAAACATAAGAGAGGTGTTATCGGCAGTTTATAATGGGTGGGACTGTGCTTCCCGGTGTCGCCGATATTGTTAACGAATACTACCGCATACCTTAAAAAAACCAACTAAATGAACGAATTCTTCCGTATTAAAACTATATTGTTAACCAATACTAGATACTGCACACCTTAAAAAATCCAACAAAATGAACGAATTCTTTCTGTATTCAAACTATGTTGTTAAGAGAAAACCAGAAATTTGTAATTTTGAAATCAGATTTAAAACGTATTGACTCTTTTCCACAAAAAATTATAAATGGATTTCGAAAGATTGTTCTTTTATCTAGCGTTCGCATGTTTTAAATTTTGAGAAAAAATATTTATTTTATAATAAGGTTATACCATAGCTCGTTGGCAGATTTGTTAAATTTTCAAAAAAAAATTGTTTTATACCACACCCATTTCAAATCACATAATCATGCAGTATAATAAATCAATGCATTATCTGGGTATCGCATGTTTTAGAATTTTAATTTTAGTTTAAATAAAATCATAAAAAAATAAACATACATGTGTTTCTTGACGAACATTGGTCCGTTTGTGTATTTATTTGCGCACTTACAAACTAATATATTTCAGATTTTTATATCATTCTTATTTAACTTAGGCATTATTGAAAAATGATAAATACTTTTAATAAAAAAATAATAACAAAAAGCACATTATTTTAATAGTTTTATCATCACGCCTTTCAGCATTTTTGGATGCAGTATAAATTAAAACAAATTTGGAATGAAATAAAATCGACATTGAGTTATAATTTTAAAAAGCTGATACGGAGAATAATTAATCTTTCTCATTGTAACCGCCCTGCACGATCGTAAGAACAACTTTCGACGAATTGTGGATTTTCGGCCGCTGGCTGGTTACCAATACTACGACAGTCGGGCGGCCATCCTAGCACATTTCTTTATATTTTAACATCTTTGGGTGCAGTGCAGTATTATAAATAATATTTCTTTCTAGTCAAATTTAAAGAAGTCATCAAAGGATTTTACTTTGAAAAAAAATATTCATTTGTAATTAGTTATTTTTATGAATCAGGTATATATATACCACTCACAAATGGGTTTAATGTACTTACATTCATTCCATTTCTGGGAATTCTATTACATTCGAAATTCCCAAAATACACGAAAAATAATCTTAGCCAATTTTCGCAATTGGCGGAAATTAAATATCGCCAATTTTGTTGGTTATTTTGCCGGGTTTCTTTTTTTATCGGAACAAATCTAATGAATTTTTAATTTAAAACCGTTTTCTAAACAGAAATCATAATTGCACGTAAATGTTTCCTCATTTTCCCGATGTTTTCTGATTGAAATTTATTTTAATTGAATCGTAACATTTTAGGTATGTTAACAAATATTTTAATATACATATTTTTATGTTCCTACCAACTATTTCAAACAACACATTTCGATTTTGAATGATGGCCCTTTACCGGGGCGATACTAAGAGTAGGTATCTACCACTTTGTACACATATTTATTTTTATTTTTTTCTTCGTTTTAGAAAAAAAAAATTACAGAAAAATGTGTCCTTACTGGGGTTACCCCGTTCTGAGGTCACATTCTACAAGTTTTCATGTTTGAAATATAAGTAAATACCTATGTTAAAATATTAAAAACGGAAAATTATAAAACCTAAAAGAAAGTAAAATACAAGCATTAATCTTTGTTAGGTTGCAAAATTGTAACTATATTCTTCCCATGTCCACAATCCATATCTTAATGCTTCTTTTGAAGTCGGTTAGTTTTTTAATGGTTTTTATTGCAAGAGGGAGTAAATTAAATAATTTTACAGAGAAGTATTGCCTATTTCTCTGTCCAAAAGACATTTTATTTGTTTATTTATTTTATTTTATTTGTAAAAAACAAACAGCTTATACATATACATATAATAGACATATACATGTACATGTGAACTGCAGTGAAGCCAAAAGAGTTTCTTATGCTAATATTGTTTGGAGATGGAGTTTTAATTTACCTTAAACTAAATTTTAGGCTTAGGAAGGGGAGAGGAAAGGGAGAGGAGGGGGAGGGGAGGGAGAATATAGGATAAGGATATGAGATGCTCTCGATACCTTCCACACCCTCGTATCAATCCAATATCTTCTGAAGGTTTAAATTAAACATGTCTACGCTGTGAAACAATTCGTTTTATTGCGCACATATTCGAGGAATCGGGGAATTTTTTCTAAGGTTCGTTCTACAAGTGGGCAAATGAAGTAAATTTGATTGTCGGGTTAATCTTGAAGGAAAATGGATTTTTATGAAATTGGTAAGCTCTGGCGAGTCCAGGCCAAAGTTTTAGTTTTAGTTGTAGGTTGGTGGCATGTGTGTTGTAATGTATTGTGAATTGTAATTGTATTGTGAATCATAACTATGTTAGCTACACTTTTGTGCTCGTGGTTTCATTCTAATAATGGTTCATCACCTATCTCCATTGTTTATTTATCTACGAACATATTATGTACCTAATCAATGCATATTGTAGGTACCCGTACAGCAAATATGAAAAATAGTACTTTTAAAATACCATGTTATATTTTTTTACATTTTAATTTGTAATATTGTAACACATTTAAAAAATTAACAAACACACTCACAAAAAATCGGAGTTGTGCAATTCACACGCGGTGGAAGTGAAACCTTCAGAAAACTAAAGTAGACAAGAGAGGGGAGACTACAACTCCCTTTTTTATCATTGGGAAGGATGTTTTTTTCCATGTTTTTGTCGTTGAATTCCATTGCACCTTTTCCTATATATTTGGTTATCTTATTGTATTAATAAGCTAAATTCTATAGATGTACGTGCTCGTCTCTTTTTAGTGTCGCTCATTTCCGTTTCATCGAATTTCAAATCACAACGGAGCTAAAGCAGTTTTCACTTCAAAAACTTGTCCTAATTTATAATTCGTACACTGACCTTAGAACGGGGTACAAGTTACCGTTCTTTATGACTTCTAAAAAAAATAAAAAATAAAACTTTCAATTTATTTTCTAAATGATTGATAGCCTGACGTTACCTATAAAAATTATATTCTAGGTGTTATTATCACGAGGTTCTTATAAATTAATAAATATTCCTGAAACAACTCCCCTGTTTCCACTATTTGAATTTATTCAACCCAGTGTTCGTGTTCAGTATTGAACATCATTAAAAGGTTCATTGTAAATGTTCAGTGTTCATAAATGCTCAAGGCCGTGTTCATAACAGGGCTCATGCGAGGGCGGGAGGTACAGAGGGTTGGATAGAGGATGATAGAAATAAGCCTCTTAGGCGAAACCCTCTTCATGATGTCATCAGAACAATGACCCTTCAGGCCGGAGGATCATTTAAGAGGCTTTGCTACGAAATTCCACTCTGTAAAAATTGAGATCATTCCCGTGAATGATATGGCGAATATTTACTTACTATTCCATTATAATACCATCATGATCTGTGGAAATAATAAAAAAGAATCTCTGCAAAAAATAATATTTACTGTATTAACCTTTTCTGTAGGACACAAAAAAATATAACGTACTACTTGGTTCTCGGCGTGCGTTGCAAAGCCACATTCAAAGAAACAAATCTTTTCTCCCGGCATGCCTTTTCCCGTGCGTCCCCGTTCCCCTCCCGCGTCCCCTTCCCACCCCATTCCACCTTCCCCGCCTTCCCTCTCCCCTCTTCCGCTCCCCCAACCTGCCAACCCCCCTCCCGCGTTTCATTTATTCAGTCCGAGTATATTCGGTTTTCAAACAGCTCGCGTGCCACCTATTATAATTTTTTTTATTCAAATTTTCATTTTCCATGTGTTACAAATATTCATTTTTGCATATTACAAGAACAAACAATTAAATTTGGTACCTAACAAACCTATTTATAATATCCATAATTCTTGATTCGATTCAAAGTAGTAAGGGGGGAGGGGTTAGGTTTTAAAAAAAATTTTGCGTTTATATTTTTTTCTGAATGTATTACATGTCGAGAGCATCCTGTCAAAATTTCAAGTAAATCGGAGCAAAATTATCGATGATACAGCGTTCACAAGCAACCGGCCCTCAAGCAGTATAAAAAAATTTAAATCGATTTTCTCGCAAACAACATTTTTGAAGTTCGTGAACATCATTACTCAAAATTTTGTACACTATTTCTACAATAAATCAGCAGGTAGTCGGATGGAGTTATTTTTTTTAACAATTTGTTTCCATTTTATAATAACAAATTCACCGAAATTTTTGGCGAAAATCGCCCTTTTCACTTCAAAATGCGGCCAAAAATAAAAAAAAAGTCGAAAAAAACTCGCTCTAAGAACGAAGAATAAATTACCTCGGAGAACATATTACCTTTTAAGCGCATTTCGACTTTTTGTCTCAGATGATACGGTAACGAGTTAAGGAGTTCACCGCATAACAACTTTTTTTCGAGGCACCTCCGGAGATTCGCTCTCACGTACTTATTTATTGATATTTTTAATTGAAATTTTTTTTGAAGATACTTCAGATGTTATGCTAAAATGTGTATATGAAATAAATAAACCAACACAATTCATAGATCTCAAAAAAAAATCATGGAAATGTGCAATTTTTTCGCCTTTAAAATCTTACCCCCGCCTTGCGTATAGGTGTACGAGTACACCAAATAAATTCATTAATTAAATAGTTTCGATAATTGAATTTTGTTTTAACAATCATTGTTTTGAAAAATGTCATTCGCAAATGTGGACATTTTTAACAGTTTTGCAAGAGTGTTTGTAATGATTAAAAACCTTTTCAGATATATTTTCAAGTGGTTGTAATAATCCAAAAACCTTCGCGGGGGTTTAAAGAAGGTATTTTGAAAGTTTCAAACATTTCCTATGCTTAATACAGCAATACATAGACGTCTCATATACTCGTATACTCATCTACTCATATAGATATCTCCTAGAAAAAACGTTATGATTTTTATACATACATAGATAAAGGTAACACAGATGATTTTCTTAAGGGTCACTTGCATAAATAAGGTTGTGTTGTAGCGAATGTTGCTTCCAAATTTTCTTAAGAAAACTCCTTCTAGTCTGTTCTGTTTTATTCGATTGACTACGTGGAACACTTTCAACTCTGTAACCTATGAAAAACAATACAGCTAAAGTTCACTCCATGATTTAGACCACAACCCAAATTAGTTTTGTTAGTTAATTTTCATTTTTATTTTATCCTAACAAAATACAGTAGCTTTACTACCCATTAGTATGGTTTTAAAGATCTTGTCATTAATTTAGCATTATAATGAAGAAAAGTACTAACATATTTATTTGGGGAAAAGTTAACACGGTGCTGAAACAATTTCCTTTCTGGGTAATTCTTCCGGCTGTGCAGAAGACATTGAGTAAATAAGTCGTTTAATTAAAAGGGAACCTCCGGTATAAGGAGTGGAGGGGATTAAGGCTTTATGTAGGTTATTAGGGGTGGAATTCCGTGACCGTAACGAGAAAATGGACTAAAAACATCCTGGGCGAAAGTTCCCTTGAATGAATTCATATAGGGACAGGCTTTTAGATAATTAACATCTATTGAATTCTTCATTCTGTAAAAAAAAAACAGAGAAAGCCTACGTTTATATGTACTTGGCGTAGGTAAAAGTGGAGTGTGTTTGGAAGCTTTTGCTACGTTTGCTCAATTCTTAATACTAATGCATTGTTGTAAAGAAAGTAAATTTATTGTAGAAGCTTTCGAATGCATAGTTGTTTTTCAAGCAACAACAATAATATTAATGTATCGGACAGCAGATGGACGTTCCGTCATGCTTTCTGCGGTGACTTACGATAATCTTAATATGATTCTTATTTATATACATAAAAATTAAAATATGTATGTTACTACGAAGGTTTCTATATATAGTGGTGAGCTACGGCATTATGAATTTTGTATAAAAAAATTGCAATAGGTGACGCGCGAGCTGTTGAAAAACTGAATGTACCGGCACTGAATGTATGGAATGCGGGAGGGGGGAGGAGAACTCGGGAGAGGGGTTTGTGGGATGGGGGAAGCGGGAGAGGGGAGTGGGGAGAGGGAAGACGGAGTGAAGCTGATGCGGGAGAGGAAGAGGAGGCGGAAGGGGAACGGGGTGAGTGGGAAAGGACACGCAGGGAGAAACAATATCTTAATTAAGTGGCACAGCAAAGCATGTCGGGAACTTGGTAGTTTATTATATTTATTTGTTTTATCCAGGCTCATCCTTTCATCCTTTACAAGAATAACTAACCCTATTAACACAAGCAGACACTGTTCATATAAAATCCAATAAATAGAGAAGCAATTACTGTTGTCCGAAGGCGACGACATTCGTGAAGTCGATATTTTATTTGCAAATAAGGTAAGGTAAAGGACCCAAGGTACCGTTAAGAGGAAGTCGGCAAGTTACAGTCGATATCACTCGCATGAGCATCCAGTACAATTAATATTGAAATAATAATGCAGAAATGTTTGTACCTGGTAAAAGCTGAAGATACCCCATTAATGGGTAAATTACCGTACTAAATTATAACAGTATTCATGTATAATGGACTTATCATATGTCTTTTTTTCGAGGTGGAAGGTTAGTAACGCGAATTTACTATAAACGAACTTTCCATAAATAATTAAGTTGGTATATCTTAGTTGTCAAGTGTGATGATTGTTAAAAAAAATGGATTACAACATTTATTAGGATATTTTGACACAGCTTAACCCAGTGTTAAATTCTCCCGATCTACACAAAGACTTACTTATTATAAAACATCATGTTTCATAAAATTTGACATGAACAAGTGTAATGTAGTTGGTATATACAAAGCATTCGACTTATTTACGTGATACTTCCACGTAGACACCACTTGATTTCCTAGATGTATCATGATTTCGCCGAGATTTTCCTTCACCCTGTCACTATATAAGTTGGGTCCGTATAGGACGCAAAATAAGCAATGTTGATTCGAGCCTATCTTTATAAGGATTCTTTCTTTTGTCGAGGAGAGGCGGATCGGATATCCGTTCCCATCACTCCCTCGATCATCCTTCGTCCCGGCCTCCGCCTACCGCCTAGTATAGAGCCTGCTGGGGCCCGATAAGGCGATGCTTGCTTCGAAGACTTAACCAACTTGTTTGAGAAAGTCTCCTAGATCCGGGGGAAAGATTGAGCGGCCATTATATTGAGGATGTGTGGCTGAATTTGGATTCACAATAGTAGAACATTGGCGACCAAATGTAAAGAGATTCTGACTTAAAGCCGATTAACCAGCGCCCGAAAATTCAAATTTCGTTGAAAGACGGTCTTGCGATTGTACTTGCAAAACTACACAGTTCGGCCCAGAAGAGAAAGATTGATTATTCTCCCTACCAGCATTTTTAAATAATAACTCAATATCGATTTTATTTCAATCAGAATTTGCTTTGATATATATATTAAAAAAATATTCAAACGAGTGACGATAAAACTATTTAAATTGTCTTATTTTTGTAATTATTTTTTGACCATAAGTATTTATAATTTTTCAATAAGTCTAAGCAAAATAAGAATGCAAAAAAAAACTGATTTATATTATTTTCGTTATTTGTTTTTGGGGTGTTATGCCGTGTTGCGCTACCTCCTTCTTTACCCAATGTTTCGGACATCGTTGCAGTGTCCATCATCAGGGCAGATCCGGCAGTGGAAACCCTGAGGAAAATTATTTCCCTCAGGGCCTTTGTCATCTTTGGGGATGCTGTGTGGAAGGGTTTTTAGGGAAATGAAGGAGAGGAGAGTTCTGGGAAGGAAAAGGGTTTAAGGGGTGCGTAGGAATCTGGGATTCAGTGTGTCCCAGTCATCCGCCTCCAAGACCTAGACAAAACTCACCCCATGAACCCGGGCACCCCTGCTAAATCAGCGAACGTAGCGAACTACTCGGGGTGACCTATGGCAGAGGTATTGGTTATCCAATAAAGGTTCCCGGGGCGGCGGTACCCATTCCCGCCTCCCAAATAAATAGACAAACTGAAGAATTTTCATCACAAAACACGTGCTCGGATCCTTTTTTTAAAGATTTTATTTGAACTAAAATTAAAATTCTGAAAAGTAGCTTTCCTAGATAATTTAATGATTTATTTTACTGGATGATTATATGATTTGAAATGTTTGTTGTGTAATACAAAACTTTGTTTAAAAATTTAACAAATCTACCAACGACCTACGGTATAACCTTATTATACTGAAAATAAACATTTTTTCTCAAAATTTAAAACATCACTTTACTAGATAAAAGAACAATCTTTCGAAATCGATTTACACTTTTGTGGAAAAAAGTCAATGCGTCTAGAATTTTATTTAAAAGGGACATATTTCCGTTTGTGTCTGGTTATTATATATATATATTTTTTTATTATAGCGACTATATAAAAATTTTTACATACAAAATGCAATGTGAAATTAAGTACAAAATATTGTATTTCTTAGTCCTCCTCACTAGGGGGTCCTGTGCCGAGGCGGACTAAAGTTATTTAAATATAGTTCATTTGTCTTCTACGTCGTTTTTAGCGTCTTCGCTAGGGTTTTCTCATTGACCTCTTTAAGCCATATTTTTATTCTTGATTTGTATTCAATTGGATTTTTTATTAGTTTTATGTCTTGGGGAAGGATGTTATGGAGTTTTGTTGCAAAGTATGTATAGTTTCTTTGTCCAAATGTGGTTTTATAACTTGGAATATTTTTTATATAATTTTTATTCGATCTAGTGTTATGCATACACGGTCTAGTAGAGGATTCATAATTTTTGAAGAGCTTCAATAATATATTTTTGGCATATATTTGTTGTACATTTGGTACGTCAAAGTTATTGAAAATTTCAATTGAAGGCGTTCTAATTGGTACTTTCAAATTGGTCTTTATGATTCCTTTTTGAATCGTATTCAAGCTGTGTAGGTACGTATTTGCAGCAGATCCCCATCCTATGATTCCATATTCAATTCGAGAATGACATAACGCATAGTAGACCTTTTTCATATCCTTTTTATTTAGCACGTTTCTTAGATTTTTGAAGAAATATATAAGGCTTGTGAGTTTTTCCGTAATACCTTTGATGTGTAGGTCCCATCTAAGATTTTCGTCAATTATTACTCCGAGATATTTTATGTTTTGTGTTTTTCGATGACGGGGCAGTAACATTGTATATTATTTCCATGGCATTCATGTAATTTTAGTTCTAGTGGATTTTATTGGTTGGCCCCTTGAGTTCATTGAAAATGTTATATATTTTGTTATGCTTATATTAAGGGTAAGCGAGTTGATTTTAAGCCAATTTTGAAGTGCACTAAGCCCCTTTTCAGCCTCATTAAATGTATATTATATTATTAAATGTATGTATAAATATATATTTTCTGCAGATACATTTGTACTTGTAAGGGACTTCTTATGCGAGATAGTTTCCAAAATTACCTATCTTTATTGAACCGAAACACTTTTACGTAAGTACGTCTCAACATCGTATGAAATTATATTATGAGGCGTAAAACCATTAAAATTTGCCGTAAAATTTAAAAATTTCCAGTTCAACACAGTTAACCGAGTAACCTTTAATTAATTTAGCGTCATCAATCAGTTCGCGAGTGTATGAAAACTGAATTTAATGGTTTTATTTTTATTGTCTTGCGGAGTAATTTAAGCCGGGAGCCGAAGAGGTAATAAATAACGGAACGTGATTCAAAGTAAATTAAATTGTAAAGTAATCATACAATAGCCTTGAAGCGACGAAATAACGAGCCTTATCTTCAATTGCTGAAGATATTAAATTCTCTTTACATTACGGCATTGGTTGTGCATAAATAATTTGGGGGAACTTTCTTAAAATTTCCACAGGCGTATAAATCAGCATTATTAGCGACGCGGCCGGCGCGGCGGCAGATTAACTCGGTAGGGGGTAGATTCGTACCAAATCGGTCTCCGCAATAAAACATCGCAATTAAAAATACATAAATATGCATTAAAGGGAATCCGAGCTTCGAACCGACTGCGACTGTCGAGTGAGCGAGAGACTCTGTACCCTCCCCGCGTCCGCTGATTTATCCGAGTAACGAACCAAGAGCCCAAACGGCAGAACGGAAGTATTATTTAAATATCTTCAGATAAAGATAACAATCGGAATCCCGAGACGAATAACTCACCTGAAAACAGCCCGCACTTCGAAGAACACCATTTTCGAATGGTCAGGGGCGAAATGCTTTGGATTTAAAATTTAAGCGTCGTAGTACTTACCCGATTATAAAATAGATCGCCGCACGCTCTATGGTAGTGCTCTCAGTATCGCCCTGGTGAATGATTCTTTCAGAATTGAAACGTAGCTTTAAATGGCACTAGTCGTGCTTTGTGAATAGCCAGGTACGTTTTCCTCTCCACTTTCTCCAGCCTCACTACTTTTATAAAATTGTTGTAACCTTTCAGGTAAATTTGTTCGCTTTTGGGAATAGCTCACATAGAAATCATCATATCTTCCTTACTGTCTTGGTTAGAAATATTATGATCTAAACGTTGTTAGATAGAGAATTCACCACGTTTTATATTGGAATTAACGTTGATCTATCTGGTAACATTTTAAATGATCGCAATTTGAATAAAAAATATTGAAAGTTGTGAATTAATTTTTAATTATTTTTCCATGAAACGACAAAAAAGAGAGATGACTACAACATTTAAAATACACTTGTCTAATACAATATATGTGTTTTATTTTTCTTCATTATACGTAATTTTAGTCAGAAATAGCTTTAAGTTGATCATTATTAAATCTTTTTATTAATGAAATAATTAAAAACTCTTTGTTTTCACCACAATAATCTTTATTTAAAAGTCAACATTTCTACCTACGCCTGTCTTTCTATGTTTGATCATTTAGTTTTAGTACATTAAATGTCCTGATGAAGAAAACATCGCTCTTGAAACATGTTGACTTTTAAATA
The DNA here is from genome assembly GCA_929108145.2 of Limnephilus rhombicus. Taxonomy (NCBI): domain Eukaryota; kingdom Metazoa; phylum Arthropoda; class Insecta; order Trichoptera; family Limnephilidae; genus Limnephilus; species Limnephilus rhombicus. Next base: position 46,581,354 of record OV815283.1, read on the forward strand.
AAGGTTATTATTTTCTGACTCTTTGACAGAATACGCCCGAGGCCTGAGGGATTAAAACACTGCACAAATTGGTGTCATTAAAATTTGTGTTTTGCCCACCGTGCTAAAAATATGCCTTTGTACGCACTTTATTTGAGTGCATGATCACGTGTTCACTGCATAATATTGAGACTCTTGAACGGTCCCATAAAAAACGGTGACAATTGATCACAATTGATCCGGTGACAATTGCCCCCCCAACAGTTGGCCCGCCGACAGTTAATCCCCCAAAATTTGATCCCTCCGACAGTTGAACCCTCCGACATTTGATCCGCTGGACAGTTGATCCCCAAAAAGATTATTTCTTCAAGTAAGTATGCAAGGAGTATGTAAGGCCGTACAAAATATTTTTACTAACAATAATTTCACTCTTACTTGAAATAATCTTTTTGGGATCAACTGTTCACCGGATTCACCGTCGGAGATGTCAACTGTCAGGGGATCAACTGTCGGCGGGCCCACTGTTGGGGCGCCAATTGTCGCCGGATCAAATGTCATGGAACCACAAAAAACATCCTCTGGCTTGGAATGAATAAGTCAAACTTCTGACACGCCACTGTCAATCGTACCTTTAATTTGAACTAACTGCCTGAAGATTGCAAGGGAGAACGGAACAAGTGTACCTTTTATCCGCGGGGTTATTGACCGCGCGATAAAAAAACGGCGACGTACCTCCTGCCTTCTACTTGAGTTTCATTTTATTTTATTTTTCATCGGACAAGTGAGGACGGAAAACAACGAGGGTATTTCGTCATGCAAAACGCTAAACAATGCTCAAACGTGTAGCAGGCCACGTAACTTTGTTGGAATTTGTGATTCGGTTATTGTAAAGTTTTGTTATGATATAATAATTTGACAGCTGTCATTGTGGTTTGAAACAATTGTCAAAATAGAGGTAGCAAATTGTATGGTGACCAGTTGATCAAAAACCACAATACCTTCTTGGGATACCCTCCTCCTGTAATGATCGTTGTCTTGTAGGTACTACTTGGAGTTCGGGTAGTTTGACGTTTTAGTAATAACAATAAAAGTAAATATATATTTTTGCCTCACTTTTTTCTTCGGTTTTAACATCAATTCATTTGAAAGCTTGAATTAATACGACTGTGAACTTTATCACCATAGATACTGTAATGTTTGTATTAATTACAGTCAAACACAATTTGTTGTGTGGGGGTACTTCGTAGTAATAACAAGGTCCTGGTGAAAACTGAAACTGGTGTATTACGTTTAAGTATTATTACGCATTTCGAACAATTTTTGCTTCTGAACACATGACCTGTTTATACTGGCTGCTAATTGAATCTGGTCGGTGTAAGTTGGCGATTGATTGCTCCGGACAGCAACTGGTGGCATCTGTCGGCGCCTGATAGAAGCTCTTTCAATACACTACAGTTACCTATATGGAGGGTTCGCAAATAGATACTAATAAAACAAGATAATCTAGACATTAAAACTTCAAAGCCTTCTACTAATATAAGGTACCTTAAGTGTGTATTTACACTCGTATAATAGCCCAGTCAGTGGGGAGTTTTACCTTGCAAAAGGTCATGCAGTAAAAAGTAAAGAAAAAAAAAGTTTTCGACCTTGGGAGGGGGGGGGGGGGGTCGAGCTCGAGCCGCCATCTTGGATTGAAGGTGCCAATATTTGTTTTTTCTCAAAATAATTGTGCAATGGTTGATTTTGCGATCAAATTGCGAAAGACAAACTTAAAGAAGACAAAATTTCAATTATTTTTTGTCCTAAATTATTTTTTGTAAGTCTACTACTAGGTAACGAGTTATAGTGGCGGAAATGTGAATATTTTTCTAAAAAATGGTGAAATTCCCAATTTTTGTTTTTTTTCGGTCTATTCGTAAATAATTATAATTTTGTAAGCTCATTTCCACACCACCATGCGGTAGAGAAAATGGCGCATTTTTTTCTTGTGGTATCCTCAGTAGGTCTTCTTCCTCTTCAATGGCATTACAATCCATTTCGAGCCTTGGCCTCCTTCAACATAAGCCTCCACCGCCCTCCGTCCTCGGCCGTCGTCATTCTAACTGCGACATGGAGTAGTCCTTATGCATCCTTCCTGACATCATCCTCCCGTCTCAGTCTAGGTTTGCCCGCCTTTCGTTTACCTCCTGGGTGTTCTGTTAGAACCTTCTTCGGTACTCGTGTGCTTGAAATTCGATGCACATGTCCGGCCCATCTTAGTCTTTGGAGCCTTAGATGGATAGAGTCTGGGAGCTTGGTAAATAACATAGAGCTTTATTGTGGCGGATTCTCTATGCCTCTCCCTCATGTTAATGTAAATACTTGTATACTGCTTTCTAACCCCATATGCATGGACATTGGAGGGTCTAGAGTCGTTCAAATAAATGTAGCTTCGTTCAATAAAATAGATTCTTGACGTGTGCGGTGAAGGAGGAAACCATATGTTTCCTTATAACGCCGTTGGGAAAGTGGTGGGATCCTCTCCAATGCCTCTCCCTCTAAGTACCTTTTTTTCGAAGGTGTCCAGCTTTTTCCGCCACACATCCATAGGCCAAGACCGTACTTATAATTGTTTTATATAGGGTTTTCCTATGGACGTTTCGGGATTTGAAACTGGCAACAACGCGAAGTAGGTGTTGTTAGTGCCTGTGATGCGCTTTCTTACTTCTACTGGGTTTTCTTCGACATGCGTTATGATGGAGCCCAGGTATGTAAACTCTTCGACCACTTCGAAATTATAAGTGTCTTTAAATTTCAACTTATCTTTTATTCTATGGTGTGGGGTTCTGGTTTGCATCATGATTTTAGTTTTATTCTCATTGATTTGCTAACCCACCTCTCTTACTGAGTCTGCAAAAACCTCTCTTACAGCCTGTAGGGATCTTTCGACAATGTTAAGGTCAGTATGTCTATTCCACAGATATTCCAGCGATGGTATGGCGAGCCGCACAGAGTTCGACTAGTATTCGTAATTATGTTACATATTCGCTATTGCGCAATAATATTTTTTTTTTGATCCCGGTTGGTTGATATTGACATCTTAATAATAGTCTTTTTCATCAATGTCATGATCTAACTCATTGCCTGTGGTACTGAGACGCTGGGCTTCCATTGACAAAATGTCTTCATATTCAATTGCAAGAAATAAATTTTAATAAAGTCTCGGGTACTGGTTTCTTTGTAATTCTTACTGGAACAAGCCCATTGGTGCCACGTTTTCAGCCTCAGTTTTCTGGATTTTTTTGGTTTCCAAACCATTTTTAAACTCCCGTACAAAGCAACAAGAAAGCGTTTTCCTTCATCTGCTATGTCTTCTGGTTTTGGGTCAAGTTTTTTTCATTCGTATACTCAATGAAGACGCACTGGCAGACCAGCTTTTTTAAGGCTTACTAAATGTTCATTATCACTACAAAGTAGTTTCATCCATGCACTCGATGACGTCAGGTTTGTCATAGTGGGATCCTAGCCTGTAGCGAAATAGGCGCTGAGGTGGCAATGCTGCAGTCAGGACTGCAGGCACGCAGTATGTTGCCGTCTCTTTCTCTCCTCTATGTAACACAAAAAATTACTGTAATTTGAAATAAATTTTGCTATGTGTTGTGGAAATACGTTAAAATGAAAAAAACTTTTTTTTTTGTAATAAATGAAGACATAATTTGTCTCGACGCCACCTAGCGAGGGATTTAACACTAACAGTGTCTCTCTCGCAAAAAAAAAACTAAAGTTGGTTGTTTTCAGGTGGAAAAAATATAATAAGCAATAATTGTTGAATGAAACACTAGTATATATTGAATCATTTGGCGGGTATAAGATAAGCCGCCATAGCTCAATTGGGAGAGCAGCTGACCGGCAATCAGAAGGGCACGGGTTCAAGTCCCGTTGGCGTCATGTATCTTTTCTCGGAAGATTTTTCAATGTGGATGAGTGTTTCAGGCTGATAATTATTGCTTATAATAATTGTTACCCTTTGTGCTATGCATAAAAATCCTGTCTTTAACGTTAGTTTAAAAAGTAAAAATAATAATTTACAGACTGGTTGTTGTTATCTAGGTTTTTTTATCAATGTTATAATGACGGTTATAAAAATAAAATAAAATCAGTAACTTTTTTTCACGATACAATTCAAGTACGAATGTAGAAGATTTATTCAAGATAATTTTGAAGCAATTATTTCAATTTGACAAAATGGCATATTGATAAATGATAATAAAAAAGGCAAGTGAAACTTAGTCAAAGCTCATAGTGTACATGTATACATACAGTACGCATAAATGTAAATATGTTATGAAATACTCGTGTTAACTGTTTGTTGGAGATAATCAATGTTTTTACTTTTAAATGAACTTTTGGTTAGCGTGTTTCTAATGTCAGTAGGTAGAGAATTGAATAGCTTTGTAGCATTATATTTATAACTTCTTTGCCCATAAGAGGTTTGACAAACAAAATGAATAGAACTGTCATAGTTTCTACAGCTTTAAACAGATGTCGTTAAGAAGGAATAACCAGACAAAACCGGAAATATGTCATTTTTAAATCAAATGTTGGACGTATTGAATATTTTCCACAAAAAATTATAAATTGATTCGAATTCTTTTATCTAGTAAATCTATGTTTTAAATTTTGAGAAAATATCTTTATTTTTAGTATAATAAGGTTTTAATAATAATAATAAGTTATTTATTTCAGCCGAACAGAGCGGTGGGTGCAACACTCTGTCAGTCATATAAAAGTATACATTACATAAAATGGATTTACATACTAAATAAAAAAATAAAATAAAGTAATATAAAAAAGATTTAAAAAGAAATATATATATACACATATTTAGTACTCGTATATCTACTACGGGGGCTTCAGATGAATTCTCCATGTTTGGTGAAGATGCGCGCCCTGCCACTGGGCCACGGCCTGGACGAGAGTGTTCTCCGATCTTTGGTAGCGCTGTCTCACCCCGGCTATTCTGTGGCGCATCAAAGCGGCGAACTGATGTACCCGTATGTTTTACCGTAGGTCGTTGGCAGATTTGTTAAATTTTCAAACAAAATTTTGTATTATACAACACATTTCGAATCATATAATCATGTAGTAAAATAAATCAATATTGTTTCAGAATTTAAATTTTAGTTCAAATAAAATCATTTAAAAAAAGACCCGCATACTTGTTTTCTGACGAAAATCCTTCAGTTTGTCTATTTATTTACGATCTTTAAAACTAATGTATTTAAGATTTTTTTACATTCTTATTTTGCTTAGACATAATAGAAAAATTATAAATTCTTATGATCAAAAAATAATTACAAAAAGTACACAATTTTAATAGTTTTATCATCACGCTTTTAGCATTTTTGAATTTAGGTATAAATTAAAGCAAATGTTGAATGAAATAAAATCGATATTGAGTTATTATTTTAAAAAGCTTGTACGGAGAATAATTAATCTTTCTTATTGGAACCGCCCTGTACGATCGCAAGAACATCTTTCGACGACATATGAATTCTCGGCCGCTGGCTGGTTAATGGCCCTTATCTGTCGGGTCACCGTAGAAATAATAACAATACTTGATAGAACTTTCACAGAATTTGAATTTTAATTTCTGTAACATCTTGAGATTATTTATAATTTTATTGCTATTTATAATCAAAACAAACATAAAAATGTTTTCAAACTTAGCAAAACGAACGTATCTTCAATTTTCATATTTTCTAGCGAATCCGCTTTGTAAATCAGGAATGTACATGGTTAGTTTATTTTTTACCATTCGAATAAAAATAATACGACCGATAACCGTTTTCCATTTGCATCGAGGTTATGGTGAATGAGCTTTAATAAGAAATAAGGAAGGAATAAAATATTAGTATGGCAACCCGGTTTGATTTTCCGAGAGAAATCTGAACCCAAAATCCCATACATGAACATAAATAAAAATTGTTTTTACGGCCGAACGGAGTCGAACTCATATTTTAATGACGTAGAAGGAATGCTACTTCGCAGAGCTTTCGGCTGTGTTATAAAACGGTCCCAAGTAGAGTTTTTCAGAGAAAGTATATATATTTATTTGGATATTATAATATGCCATATTATATTTGATATTTCAAAATGCCATACTAGTGTACTGGACCTTTAAAACTTCCGGTATTATTTTATAGCGTACTAACTGACCCGGCGAACTTCGTACCGCCTCACTATCTATAACTGTTGTGCTTATTAGCCGAATTAAATTCAGTTTTTTCATTGTTAAAAATTACACAATGAAGCAATTATCGATGCGCAACTATCCGTGTTTTGTTTTTGTCAGTATTAAGGATGGCGTTGTGTACGGATTTACATTTTTTGTGATTTTTTTTTTACTTTTACCCTTACGGGTATTGCGTTTCATTTTCTTTATACGTGTGAGGAAGATTTATTATATTTATCGTATTTTTTCTTTGGAGGGGTGCAGTCACACGTTCACCGTTTGTCTCATTTTTGACTATTGACATTTAGTGTGTAAGAAAGAGGGGCAGCATTATATGTTTAAGAACAAAAGAAAAAGACGTTTTGACGTTTTTGAATTTTTGGAATTCACTCACTATTCAATATTGTATTTATCACAATATTGCTGCAGCTCTTTCAAAAGATAACAAATCGTTCCATACAAAATGTACGAGGAAAAAAATTCTCTTCATAATTTTTTTGTGAATTTTTCCGTTGTTTTAATATCTATTCTGCTATTCGGGGCGGAGATAAATCCAACAAATCAAAGATCATAAAAATCGGTTCAGCCGTTCTTGAATTGTAAATGGTGTAACTAACCCGACTTTGTTTTACATATCAATATTTAATAAGTAAAACCCAATCAGATGTAAATACTATGTGAATTATGGTGGGTATTCGAATATTGGTTTCCTTATTGTCTCAAAACGTTGTATTTGGATATGTATAACTTATCAACGTGTTCATACATTTTTTTAAAACGAAATAAAGGGAATACGTAGGAAAATGAAATAAACAAAATCAATATGAATTTCGAAGAGCAATTGAGTGTGCGATATTTTTTGTCAATCCGTCTTCAGCAAACAGAAATAAGCACGACGGTTTGCCCACGCGAGAACATGATGCCGAATGAATTTTCAAATGACTCGACGCTTCTGGCGAATGTCTTGTGTATGTGTGGATGAAAGTTCGATGAGGTGGACGTAGCGCCATCTGTCATTAAACAACGTAAATAATTTCGTTCGTTTGAAATTTGAAATACGAAAGACGGTTTTTTGTTCAGTTGTTTTGAAAGACAGTAATTTGTTCAGACAAAAATACTAAAATCACGATCAAAATATGGGGGGGGGGGTAGGAGGGTTAAAATTTGGGGTTATTGGTATTTTTTGATGACAACTACAAAAAAAAAAATCAAAAAAAAAAGTTTTTTTCTGGATAGGGACACCCTAATCACCTAGCGGTATAAAATATACTTGAAAACCTATTCTCATACCTACCAAATATATATAAAAAATTTCATAAAAATCGGTCAAGCTGTTTCGGAGGAGTGCGACCACAAACACAGTGACACGAGATATATATATATATTTATAAGATGTATATGTATATTTTTTACATTAGCTCCACACAGGAGGCCTTATGGAAAAAAAATCTTTTTAGGAAAGGCAGGAGAGGAAGTTCTGGGAATGAAAATGGTAAAGAGGCTGGTAAGATCTGGGGGTCAGTGTGTCCGGGAGTGACGGACGTATGAATCCATCCCTCCCATCTCCGTCTTGCGGTGCAAGACATTCTAATGTTCCCAGAGAGTGTGGCTGGAGAAGTCAAAGGGACTTCCTCAACCATTCTCTCCCGATTCGGCCTTCCAAGCAGCTGGTGGATAGACGCATCCGCCGTCAAGACCCGGCCAAACTTCATCCCATGAACCCGGGCACCCCTGCTAAGTCACCAAATGTAGCGAACAACTTGGAGTGACAAACACACATATCATACATTAGATAACAATAACCAGTTTTTACAATAACTTTTTAGAAAAATAAGTCAATGAGATTTTTAGTCAAATTTCACCCACTTTCGATTCTCCAAGATCGAACGGAATAAATGGGTCTTGCCTTAAGCGTCGATGACACAGGGCTAGTTTACAAGCTACTATCTGGGAAATTCACTATCTGTTAGTAAACTCGCCCACTGTCATCGTGTCACTTGCTAACTAGCAGCAACTAGCAGATTGTTGACAATCTACGAAAAAAAGTTGAAAGGTCGTCAACTTTACTCGCTACATGCTTGCTCCGCTTGCTCGTGATTGGTTTATTTATGTGTCCAACATGGCTTCCGATAAACAGCTGATTTCGACTATCAAACATTGAAGAATTAGTTCATGGAGTCGTCGTTATTCTTGTTACTGGCGCTAGCAACGGCCTCAGTTTCCCACGCTTCTGAGCGAGTGGACAGTTTTGTGTCATCATGACAATCTCACTCGCCGATTTACCCGCTTTTAGATAGTAGCTTGTAACTCGCCGTGTGTCAACGAGGCTTTACTCAGATCTCCTGGAATGAGTGCGAGTCATTTTAAATATATGATTTAACTTAATACCTACCCACGGCCTAGTTATCTCTGAAAATCAAAGGAATCTCTGAATAAACAGTATTTTCATCCCTTCCCAGCAGAATAAAAGCCTTGTGACTCACATAATAATGTTGCCTTCCCGCTGTGTCTACGGAGGAAGTTGGAAATGTATATTTTTATGGGACACACATTACGTAGCTTCTCTAATGTCAGGATAAAATTATATACAAGACACACGTCGCTCATTAGGGATATTGTTAGTTGAATTGCTCCGTAGTCCGCATGTTTGGCGTAGGGGTGAGGGGGATGTATAAGGGAGGAGGGAGGGTGTCGCACAGACACGCCTAGAGGACATAATGGCCTCTCATTTCGGAGTTTTTCATCAATCAAACCCGGAACTAGCCTTACAAGCTGCCCTTGGGTGTAATTTGACAATTAATGAAGAAAAAACATCACATGATAATAATAATAATTGATGTTTGAATTTCATGTGAAATTTTGTTTGTGTTTTTATTTTTTTGTTAGCTTTTTATGGAATAATATTTTTAAAGGAAAAATTGTGAAAATTCAACGATATTATAATTATTATTGTCGGATTTGTGAAGCTGATAGATTTATAAAAAAAATATTTACGTCAGACTTTTTGAGATTCAACAGTCGATCAGAAATCTACCTTTCAAAATGACTCCGTTAGAAAATTTGAAAAATTACATAATTTTTATTATCAAAAACAATGAATTTTTTATTTTTAATTATCGTATGGATATTTTTTATTTTCTCTTCGAATCTTTGTGTTTATTTTAAATTTTATTCCTCATTAGGACCAGACAAAAAAATTAAGTATGGGTTTTTGACGTCAATTATATAATTTATTATAGTAACCTAATTGTTCTACAAATCGCATATTTTTTATTGAAAACGTTTTACAATTTATTTCTAATTATCGTGTCGTTTTTTTATTATAAATTGTTTATTTTAGGACGACCGCCCTTAATTATCATTATTAAAAAATAATATGTTTTTCTACATTTTTTTGCAATATCAAACCTAAAATCGACTTCAAAAATACCCTTAATGATAAGTTGGTATGGAGATCAAACGAATTAAATTAAAATCGATTTTTTGTTCTTTTACACTGTACAGCTTTACGTAGTATAAAATGAAGTCTCTCCAGTTGTATGTGCGCTTAGATCTTTTAAACTACGCAACGAATTTGCTTGCGGTTTTCACCAATAGATAGAGTGATTCACGCGGAAGGTTTTTAGGTATATAATTTGTCAAGATTTTGTGTAAATTGGTTGAAAAATATTATATATCTGGCCAAGCGGCAACGGGCAGGGGGCTGGCAAACGGGCGGTGTGGATTTGATTTAGCAGATGGCGTTGGTTATAAAGGTTGGGTAATGGGGTGGCGTTGTGTTTCTTTAGCCACAGCAACGTGTGTCCGGGTTTGCTAGTATATTATAAATTAAAGTCCTCCGCCGCATCTGTCTGTCTGTTCCCGATAAACTCAAAAACTACTGAACAGATTTTCATGCGGTTTTCACCAATAGATAGAGTGATTCATGAGGAAGGTTTGGTATATATTTTGTTAAGGTTTTGTGTAAATTGTTTAAATATGTAATATACTAGATGACCCGGACACGCGATGCTGTGGCTAACGAAACACAACCCAAGTGTTGTATCGATAAATTAACTCACACCGCCATTTGTTAGAAGCTTATAGATCTTACAAATAATTACAAAGCATTGTCATATCTTTTAAGTTGGACCAAATTACACACAGTAAGCCAAGTTTCATAAAAATCGGTTAAGAAGTTTCGGAGTTTATTTCGAACAAACATCGTGACGTATATAAAGAAGACAAATGTGAATGTCTGCATGTGGTGGACGAGCGGGCTGGCAAGCGGGCGGTTCCGATTTGATTTGTATGCAAATTAACAGATGGCGGTGGTTGTAAAGGTAGGGTCACCATCCTGTAGATGGCGTTGTGTTTCGTTAGCCATAGCAACGCGTGTACGGGTCAGCTAGTAGTGTATAAATAAGTAGTTTTATCCTTGATACATTTAAGTGAAAATATGTTTCATATTTTTGTTGTTTGGCGGTGCATCCAATTTTCATTCCCCTTCGGAGACAGTTATATTTTGTCTAAGTAGATATTCACAAAACCGACTGCATATTGTATATCGGGGAATCAACTTCCATGTAACCATGTTTTAGACCTAACTCTTACCGCCTTGTATTGTTAAAACATAAATAATATATCAGCCCATCATTAAAATCGAATTAGGCTTATGATTAGCAGTAATTAAAGTCGTTGAGCTTAATTCTTTCTGTTTTCATACATCCCATAATCATTATCACACAAGAGGCGCGGCAATCGTACCGGAATTAACTTAATAATAATTACACTGACAAAAAGTCCCTAAATAAAATAAGCACATTTCTTTAATATCATAATTTTATAACACCTTGATCAAAAAGTTTTAGGACTTTATTCATAAAATCAGAAATACAAGTTTATTCTTCAAAATCGATATGGTTCCCTTCAAAGTACTCCCCGTCAACTGCAACGCACTTATGCCAGTGTTTGATATAATTCTCAAAAAACTGCTGGTACCCAATTTTCTACATGTCCATCACAGCCTTTTTCGATATTTTCATAACATCCTCTCGGGTGGTGCAACGCGTTCCGCGAAGTGGTTTTTTTATTCGGTTAACAGGAAAAAGTCGCAGGGAGTCAGATCGTGTGAATTCAAAGGCTGCTAGTTCAAAAACTCACATATGAGTCGTTCAATTTCTATATCCGCTATATCAGCTTTCAGTGATTCGGAGAAAACCTCAAAAAACTGTCACATTTCTAGCTTAAATAAAAAATTGAATTTTATTTTTTATATAATGAATTGGAGTAATATACATTCGAAAAGTGTTCATTTTTTAATGTTTAGAAATATTTAAGTAATTTGAATAAATAAAATGGATGTAGCGGTTTTTGTTACTCACTTCGTTATTTATATGGAATATAGAGGCTTTTGAAACTCAACCGACCGGAGGGGCGTGTTTCTACACCCGCCATCTTGGCAAAATATCTGCTCGTGATTGGCTGAATTCCGATATAGCGGGTTTTAATAGTAACTTCTTGAAAGATATAGCGGGTTTTGTTTCTCACTCGCAGTTTTAACATGGTTTTTGGTCGTAATAAAGGAAGTTTTGAAACTCAATTTTAGATAAGTCTTGTTCCTCGCTAAAATGTGAACAAGATGTCATACTCAGACCATTTTGCCAAAAAATTGGATATAGCGGGTATTAATAATAATAATAATTTTTATTTTAGTAATTTGTACATTTAAGTTTACAAATTTCTAATTAATTATAATATTTCATATTCAATATATTTTTTCAAGTTTTATGTAGCTCCTACAATACATCTTGAACTTTCCAATTGGTGGGGACTTTAAAGTTTCTGGTAGTGTGTTATACAACTTCATTCCCTTGTACAGTAGACTGTTCTGCGTATTCGCTGAAATTATAGGACTCAATATAATGATCGCATTGGGCGACGGTGCGTTACTGAGGTCAAAAATTGATGTTATTTTTAGACTTAAAAAAAATCTAAATCACGCACAAAGGCAGAGGTACTCCGTACAGTGTAACTTTTACAAACGTCAAACTAAGACGCTGAAAATTGGAGGAAAGTGTCAATGACAAACGTGGTGACCTAACCAAAAAAATTAGATTGTGTAATTCACACTCGGTATAAGTGAAACTAGAAAGTCGCTAGATGTCGCTTTCTTTTCTTTTGTCTGTTTCTTTTAAAGTGGTTTGAGGATTGGATAATGATTTCACAAATATATATATATATTTTTTTTTGGATTCCGCAAGATTCGAACCTCCGTTCGCTTGATGTCTGTCGCTGCGCCGCTGAGACTTATCAGGCATCTTGCTATGGGAGGCACGCGCCGAGGTGTGAATGTACCGCATTATATTAGAACAGAGTCCAGTCCTAAAACTTTTTGATCAATATATTTACCGTGAATAAATGGGTTTTTCAGTAAACTAAATATGGGTTCATTTACACGTAGCTAGCCCTCATGCATTATTGTTGAGCGTGATGTATTTGCGTTGTAAGTCGACTAAGACGCAACAATTAATATCCTGAAATGACAGTGGCGTAACGTGTTGCACGTCATCCTAATGGTCCCCGTGCGATTATCCTTGATTGATCCTTTTTAATCATGCTCCTATTAAAAGTAACACAAAATATGGAGTGGCCGATGGCAGCGCGTGCATGATACGAGGAACGTGAATTATTTCACTCAACGTCAACGTAAAAATAATACATTTTTTATAAGAACAACTCTCTTTTTTTAAACTTTTTGAAGGTTATTCCCATCAACGTAATTTATCATTGCTTTTTTTTTTACATGAGCTCCACACAGAAGGCCCTGAGGAAAATAATTTCCCACAGGGCTTATGACATCTTTGGGGATGCTGTGTGGAGGTTTTTTCTTAAGGAAAGAAAGGAGAGGAAGGTACTGGGAAGGAAAAGGGTTTCAGGGGTGGGTAGGAATCTGGGGTTCAGTGTGTCCTGGTCATCCGCCTGCAAGACCTAGACAAACCTCATCTCATGAACCCGAGCACCCCTGCTAAATCACCAAACATAGCAAAAAAACTTTATTTTATTTTATTTCAAATCAGATCTCAAAACTATTGTCACCCTAAAAGTCTACATTAATGTACTATCTAGCGCCATCAGTTTAGTAGGTACCCATAATCTATCAGTAAGAAATATGTACAACAAAATTGTTCTTTCAAAATTTGTATAATTTTGTGTTATTTTGTTAACTTGTATAATTATTGTTAACCCCAACACAGGCTTGTCTTAGTGAGGTAACAAATTGTATTGTAAACATTTTTACCTGCAGTGTGAAGAAACAATAAATAAATAAACAAATAGCGAACAACCAAACATAGTTGAACCAGTGATACTACGGCAGCCCCGATTGGAATATGTTGCGAGGCTGAAGGGAAGGAGATAGGAAGAAGAGGAATATGTGGAAGAACCCGGCCATTCAGATCTGGTAACCCAACACGTCTAAACCAATTTCAAGAAAATTTTCTATTCTAAATGGTGGTCTTACACCATCAAAGCGATTCTCTAAAGATCTTGTGAGATCGAGATAGATCTCGGGTGTAATGGTGCCACCCCCCCCTAATGAGAAATTTAAAATATTCTTCTTCTAGAATTTGAATTAGAAGATTTACAACAAGATCGGTGGTGACGCTCTCTCCTCGGTCACGGAACCACTTGTGACGTTGCAACCCTTTTCCTCGGGTTTTATACCCCCCTCCCCCTCTCTCTCGCGCATTCAGATCTCCGGTTGGTAGATCTTCCTCTCGTACCTACTGAATGATTCACCAATAATGTTTGAATCATGACTCGTTTTTCCCACCCCTGTGACTGAACACAGTAAAAGGTAGTCTTCCGGGAAATTCTTACAATAAACCCTTTTCTCCACGTTGTGTGATTTTTTGCTTCGGAGCACCTAGGACATCTAGGATAGGTATTTAATGTATTTCGTGGTAACTTTCGGTTCTTTTAGGTAAGGTGTGGAAGAATTTCTCTGTATCTCTTAAACGTCTGAAGGACACGTCCGGTCTAAACTATCCTGAATTTGTCCCCACTATGATCCTAATGATATACACTGCTCCAATATTTACATAATGAGCACGGTTGCTATTACTCTCGCTAGGCTATAAAATTGATCTCTCTCCCTCTACGTCCTAATGATTTTTTAATGTACATACCTTGAATGTTTCACTCGGATAATTGGCGAATTCTCTGCACCGCTTTCCATGGCTAGATCCTATACATAATCGTGATAATACGTTCTGTTGTTAGTAAACACAAATTTATACCTAGGATGGAAGTATAAAGACGGGATAGAGGATAGGATGGATGGTGATGGGGAAAAAATTCTTTGCAAACTAGTACTGGCTCCTCCACTTGACCAAATTGACTAGGTGGTCAGCTCTCAGGACACGACCCCTCGACCAATGCATGATGAGGCTATACCCATGGCACCCGGAAAATCTCTTGACGATAAACCAGATACCCGGACCCCTCCATAACAAAAGAAGAACGACATGCCTTCAAACCTTTCCTGATCAACTCCAGTATCGAACACCTCCGGAACTACTTTACTGGCTCTAGAAGGGGTAATCTATTTCGTCCCTTATCAAGGCTCTACTCACGGTACAAAGTGGCGTAAGCTTGTGACAGGCAGATCCTTCCTCCCACGTGACCGACCTAGCGTACAGACCACCTCTGGAAACCGACTTATCCCCACCCTTGTAAGAGATACGTTTGCTTCCAGGTCGATAGGATTAAAAAATGTGATGATGCTGCAGGAATCTCTTCGCAAGAAGCCATGCTCATGCCTCCATCCACACTACCTTGCCGGTAACTCGAGATGCTTTTGGCCAAGACGCCTCCGACAGCGAACCATGCCCTTTCATACAAATTGGCTCCTCATTTCATACGATCCTTCGCGCCCAATCACTCGACACCGTCCCGCGAAAGGGAATTGCTTCCAGGACCTCGCGTGACCCGATCAGTCTATGGTGAGCATCCTCCAACATGACAATGCGGAAAGACCCTTACCGGTGGACCACCAATTGACACTTATGTGTGGCCTCGGTGTCGTCATCACATTGTTCAATCATAAAGATTTAAAAAGCGTAAATCAAAAAGTAGGAATTCAGCGGAGTACCTGTTAGTTTTATTTGTTTCATATTTAATATTGTGATTCTGCTCTTCTGCTCTCTTGTCTAAAGATGTTCAGCTGTTCGGGTTGCAGATAATCGCCTTCGATTCGATATGTCGTACTCTCGGAACGCCCTCCATTTGGTTGAGTGTACAACACCCCCGAGATGTACATAAGTACCTCGCTTGCTCGTTCATTTTTTTTGTATGTGTGTGCGCCTCCGACCGCTCGGCATCAGCTGTCTGGGAGAAAACATCACTACCCTAAATGATAATAACGGTTAAACATGTCCATATGAGCTGCCACAATAATATTAAATTTTCTCGGCGCAGGAGCTGTTGAAACTTACTGCCCAGGGCTCGCGTTCCATTCATGTCACTCTGCAACCAGGTACCTGTAATTGAAATATAGATTCTTTAACTTACCCGTACGTAATTGTTTAATTCTCCGGTCGGGAAAACACGACCAATTGCATCTTAATTACGTATCCTGTAGACCTGTACCTGTGGGGAAAACACAAAGGGGCCCTTCCTACGATTTCCTAAATTTTATACGACAAGGCCTAACGTAGCCTTAGATTTATGACTAAATTTAACCCCCCCTTTCCTTCTTCTTCTCGCAATTGTAATGTACTCCGGTTGACCGATGTTTGTAGACTCTTTCAAATATATCGTCTCTCCTTAAATATGTGTGTTCCCTAAGGCTAAACTAGCACTTGCTATATCTTGGTATCGAAACCACTAGATTGAACGCTTCTCGTAAATTATTATTATTATTGTTTTATTTCTAAACTATTCGGTACTTATACATTTTTTCCATATCAAGAGAACGATTTTTTTTTTTATCGTAATTAAGTTTTTTTTATTTTTTTATTCTATTATTATTTCTGATATAAAATCCGCAATTTTATTATTAACATTTATTTGTCGACCCCGTTTAAATTGTAGTAATACTGAAGTTTTTTATTATTAGATCACGCCTGTTTAAACCGAACTAATATCTGTTATTGTAACTCAATATTTTCACTGTCCTTAAATAATTTTCACAATTTTTTTTAAGTTCCTAAAAGCTTTTCACCACTGGCTTGTATCCCTTCTCCTGAATATAATTAATTAACACTTTGCACAAAATCCACTGAAGTTAGATCGACACTCCGCCGGAACGATTTTTGCTAAGTCTCCGAAAAAATTCCACAAACACTTCGATTTCGCGCCCTTTTTGACAGCCTTTCCTTCCCGAGATCTCACCCTGAACTTCCCTCTCTTGTCTAAAACCGCCCTTTTTGTCTCCTCCGCTTACCCATTAATCAAACATAAATTATACAATTCCGACCTTTAAACGCACAACCTTCATAGCTTCAAAATCTAGTATCGTATCACGCGGTTTACGACATTTCGTCCTGAACGGTGCTCCCAACACAGAATCCGTATTGCGCGAAAGCACTATCTCGTAGAATCGGACAGGGGCGTACTCGGTCTCGTCCCTTAGATATACACACGAATCTTCTGCAAGACTAGCGCCTACAAGATATCATTTACCATGTGAATAATTAATTCAACTTTTCTCGAAAATCTATCGTGTCCGTTCTACCTTTTTTAAAATCGCTTCCAGGTACGGTGTATCCTGAATTTTTGATATACTTTCCATACTTTTCTCGGTAACCCAAAGTCTTATTTCAACTCGGCAACCTACAACATTTTCCGACCATCATCTACTATGCATCTTATTATCGCACAAATCGCATAACACGTCACCTTCTAGGTATTTTGTCATTTTAGCATTTGACTATGGATTTTCTAACAATTAGTGACCGAATATTCTTATTCAGACGTACCCCTTATGTGGACATGCGGCTGTGTTTGTCTCTGGCTATATGACGCGTTCCTTGTGTTCGCATACATTTTCTTAATATTTCCCGCGTTCGCAAATACCTAAGTATAATCTCTAGTCATTTGACCCCTTCCTAAACAAGGCTGCGACACTCGTAGAACCTTATTTAGTAATAGCCTAAATTTTTATGATCTCGATTCTTCCTTTTACGGGCCGTAACCTCTACCAAAGTCTAATTCCATACCTGCCTCCGAACGTTTTTTCATCTGCATCTTTAGTTCCTCCTTCCATATCCCATCTCCCTCTGGCGTAAAACCCAATAAATCTCCGTTGTTATGCACCTAGCAATTAAGAAAAATACTTGAGAATTCAAATAATTTTAAATCCTGACAGGCCGTTAAATTTTATAGCTTTTCCTAATTTCCTATTACCTATATCTCGCGTATAAACTCGAGTGGTGATTTCAGCTTAATGAATATCCTAATGACTCAAAACCGTGTTAGATATTTCTCACTTGAAAACACTTTAATACGTAAGAGATCGACAACATTTCCTCCCCTCTAATCTATCAGATATAAAATCCAACCCGAAACCTTAGATTTTATTTGGTCGTTGACGTAATCGATTCCTTCCCGACTACCCTGACATTATCAGCTTTTGTGTTTTGACTACTGTATTATGCCCCTTCCCAATACCTACACGCAAATCCCGCTGGAATTTTGTTTGGAAAAGGCGATATTGATTGTCAATGCCTACTCCCGTTTCTATTCTCATACAATCGAAATCGTTCGTCACTTCATGTTTAATTAACGCATGAATTTAGTTCCTTTTAAAACTTCCGTCAACGAAATACTTGCAAACCTCGCCGACCCCCGATGCGAAATCAACTGTTGTCAATTCCCTCGTGCTCCCCACAAAAATGCGATTTATCACCAAGTTAGAAGTGTTTTTACCACTTAAAATAGCTATCAGTTGGACCGTGGGACAACTTTTGTGTCTCAATTTGACACAACCCTCTCACACCACGCCCCGAGATTTGATTGGCTGATATGCGTCTAATGGTTTCCAACCATACTAGGATTTGCTAGTCGTTTTTTTCTTCCAAAATTTGTTTACACCCTTCGTAGCAGAAAAAATGTCCAATCATTACAGTTTCCCTTAATATTTCTTTCAAAATTAACCAATAGATGTCGATAGTGTGATCATTTTCGTAAAAAAAAAATATATTCGCCAACCATCCAACAAAGCCGGTTCATCACACGGGCAAGATCTCCTGTTAGACTTGTGTGATTTTCATTGGCTGTTATTTGCTTTTTCTATGGGCCGATGTCAGAATTTCAGCTGTGAGCTGTCACGTATATTAGTTTAGGTCGTTTTAAACACGAATTCATGCAAGTATGCATGATTATTTATTCATTTAGCAGCCTTAGAAAATCACACAAATCTGACAAGAGATCTCGTCCGATATCCGTCTCGATCGAGATAGATATCGGGAGAGATCTCTTGTCGGATCGCAAAGAAAATCACACAAATCTGACAGGAGATCTCGCCCAAGATCTATCTCAATCTCACAAAACATAGAGAATCGCTCGGCAGGGCGATACGGAGAGTATCATCCGCTATGGAATGCGACTCAAATACCCTGCATAATGTTTTGAATTAATAAGAAATTGTGAAATAACATAAATATCAAATAAAATTTATTTGCGCATATTGCGAGTTGAACCCGCGACCTTCGGATTGCTAGTCGAGATCCTTTTCCCTCGACCACGGATGACGTTAATTTTCACTTCTAAGATTCCACTTTGAAGATAGGGGTATTTACGATGTTCAATCAAGAAAACAAATGTGATTTCAAATGGATGTATTCTTTAATATATAAAACAAAGTCGGGTTAGTTACACTATTTATAACGCGAGAACGGCTGGGCTGATTTTGATGATCTTTGATTTGTTGGATTTGTCTCCGCCCCGGATAGAGTAATAACTATTAAAACATCACAAAAGTTAACGAAATAAATAGTTATAAAGAAAATTATTTTCCTCATACAGTTTGTATGGAACGAATTCTCCTATTTTGAAAGAACTGCAGCAATATTGTGAGGGGTATAATATTGAACTGTGCATGAATTCCAAACATTCAAAAACGTCAAATGTCAATGCGTTGATTGTTGTGCATTTGTTTTTAATCATATAATGCTGCCCTTCTTTCTTACACACTCAATGTCAATAGTCGAAAATGAGACAAATGGTGAACGTATGTCTGCACACCTCCAAAGGAAAAATACAATTATTACAATAAATCTCTTTTTTTACATAAGCTCCACACAGGAGGCCCTGTGGAAAATAATTTCTCTCAGGATCTATATCATCTTAGGGGATGCTGTGTGGAGGATCTTTTTAAGGAATGGGGAGGATAGAAAGTTCTGGGAAGGAAAAAGGTATGAGGGGTGGTTAGGAATCTGGGGGTCAGTGTGTCCGGGAGTGACGGACGTATGAAGCAAGGATCATACTGAGCAGACGCAACGCGACGCAACGTTCCTGTCCCGTTCACACTGGCCGACGTACGTACGCGTCGCTGTGACCACGTGACAAGGGGTCTCTGGTTGTGCGCAGGCGCGTTTGATTTGACACATTTGACATTTATTTTTTAGGTTATGTTTATGTGATTCTCTTTTCAGCAGATGACAGCTTTGCCATGTCTTGAAAGTGAATTTGAAGATGATTTGCTACGATTATTATTATTAAATCAATATTCTCGTAAAAAGAAAAAAGTGAGAAGTATTTGGGTCCACAACATTAACAAACAAAGACAAATGTTTGGAGAGTTCCATACTTTAGTTGAATCTAGTTAACTAATCTAAAACTAGAATCTGATGACGGACGATTCTTCATGTACTTCCGTATGAGTAAAGTGGTATTTGAAGAGCTTCACAACATAATTGAATATGACATAAAAAAAGAAAACACGAAAGTCCATTCGGATCAGAGAAAGACTGGCAGTGTGTCTATGTCATGTTTGATTGTCATTCATTATAGGGGTATAATATTGAGTCATGCCATGAATGGCTGAAATTTCCTCCCAAGCTGCACTGCGTATGCAAAATCTCTATAATCCTGTAATTTGATTTTATAAATAACTTCGTGCCGTCCAGTTTCAATGAACTGTTCGTCATCCATTTTTGAATAATATCTGTCAAAAAACAACCACAGATATTGCGAAACATAACGTTAGATGCTTAGATAACACCAGAAAGATGTAAAATCATCTCGTAGTAGGCGTGACCATACCCCCTCCACCTTCCACATGGCCCACGCCGGTCTGGCTGCGGCAGATCCGCGTCGCGTAGGGGGCGTCGGTTTGCGTTGCGTGGGGCTAGTGTGATTCTAAAGCACCCGTTTCCATAGAAAATGTATGGATGGTAAGTAGTCCAGATATGGAAATGATGACGTCTACCTACGTCGCGTGGCGTTGCGTAGGCCTAGTATGTTCCCAGCTTTAATCCATCCCTCCAACTGTGGTGCAAGGCAATGGGTCGAGAGAGTCCGGCTGGAAAGGTCAAAAGGCCTCCCTCAACCAGTCTCTCTCGATCCGGCCTGCCAAGCAGCAGGTGGGCAGGCGCATCAACTGCCAAGACCCGGACATAAGTCACCTCATGAACCCGGGCACCCCTGCTAAATCACCAAACGTAGTGAACCACTTGGGGTGATCTATGGCAGAGGTGTTGGTTATTAAATAAATGGTTCCCGGGGCGGCGGCACCCGTATCCGCCTCTCGAATTCCCGTAAGTAATTGTAAAAGTAAGAAAATCACAAAAATATAAATCCGTACACAACTCCATCTCTAATAATGACAAAAACAAAACACGGACAGATTGCGTAATTTTAACTTAATAAAAAAACTGAATTTAATTCAACAGCTATTGATTCTGAGGCGGTACGAAGTTCGTCGGGTCAGCTAGTATAAGTTAAGTCTTAGATTTTACGATATCTAAGGGACGTCGCCATTAAGTAGTTAAAATACAGTGTGCCAAAGAATGTATTTCAAGATGGTAGACAAAAACACAGTATGTTCGTACATATAAATATAAACGCAGTCATATCAACAAAAGAACTGTGTTTTTTATTTACCAACAGCGATGAAATTTGCGATGATGTATAACGCAAAACCAAAGAACTTTGATATTTAATAACTTCCCACATTCAACTCATTTTTGCTGTTTAGGATTTTACTTACCACAGGAGTATAGTTTTTTTTATCTCGAATATGTATTGGCTAAAATAGTGTCATTCTAATGAGGTTAACTTCAAATAGGTACACACATTGGTATCTGTGAAAATGCTTAAAAAATCAACGTTTTTGCATATTTATTTCGCTGGAATCAAAATTAATGGATATCTTTGAAAAAATAAACGAGTGTGCTTTATACCATACGACTGAAGTAAAACTTCCCTAATTTATATATCCCTCTCAACATCCGTTCGCCTCGCCCAACCGTTCGCCTCGCCCGATCAATTTTCGTAACGCTCTCGTCACGCATTCACCAGCTTACTTCCCAATTCAAGCGTGCGTAAAGAAGTTTCACTTCAAAAAATATTTCCAAAAGTATCTATTTTGTTTTAACCCGTCTAATCACAGGAGACCCAAGTTGTCACAAAACATCATATGCCGTTATAATAACAGGAGACCCAGATTGTCCCAGAGCAACGGTGCATTATTAAAAGTTAGATATCTCTCTTCCTGTCATGCGAATATTTGTGATTTCTTTTATGTTAGAAACGGAATGAAATAATGCTTTTCATTGTCTTATGAGCTAGGTTGTTCAAAACCCGATCAAAAGTGACGGTTTAATTTTGCACCGATTTGTGACGCATCAAACGTTTAATTTTAAAATAAAATTGTATGAAAGTGATAAAAAGTGAGGTGACTGTTTTATTACAAATTTTGCTTAGAAAAGGAATCTGTATTTAAAATTTTAAGTTTATTCTATTTTAATTACTTTAATTAGAATATTCTTAGGTATACAATATTTAGCCAATTTACATTTCCAATATTAAAATTTTAATATTTAGAAACAAAAATGTTGATTTCTAATAAACACATCGGAAAGATTATTGTATCTTAATTTTAGAACAATTTTTGTTTTTGCAAAAGCGTTAAAAAAAATAATAAATAGGAACATTTAAAATGCATGGGAAGAACCAGGAATTTTGCGCGCCAACCTTGACAGGCAAAAGTTGACAGAAAATTATTTTATTATTATTCGAAGGGTTAACGAAAAGCATTTTCTTATTTTTCTATCATCGGTGGCCCGATAAACAAGTAGGTAAGCACAACATCTTCTCCCGAAGCAATTACAATTATTAATGTTATAATAAATTTTCACGGACAAAACATGGGAGGTCCTTCCCAATAATTTTCCTTGTTAATTTGTTAAATGGACGGAAATTATTCTCTCCGGTAAACACAGGCCAACGAAAATAATAACATTGAAGAAATTTATCAGTTTATATTAAAAACGACTTTGAAGATCGGGGAATTTACTAGCAACACACAATGACATACCTGGAAAACCGGAAATTATCAGGAAATTTGAACGGATCGGGAATTATCAGGGAAATGTCGGGGAATTTATAAATATATTTTTTTGGAATAACAGAGATTTTTTTAATTTTCAAAATTTGAAATCTTAGGAATTATTATTTTTTGGATTGAACAATTTTCGGATTGACCGTCTGTTTCAACAGAAAGCTAAATCGTGAGCTAAATTTATATTGTAACCGTCGCGTCGTAATAGGAAGCAGACATGTTTTTAGAATTCAATTTTTCGAAATCAATTGTTCGAAACCATTTGTTCGAATTTCAGTTTTTCGAAAAACTGATAATTCGAAAGACTAATTTTTCGAACAGCAATTGGCCGAAAGCCATATTTTTCGAATTTGTTAATCAACTTTTAAAATATATATTTCACTTGCTTATGACTAACGAGATACTGTTGGTTAGATTAGGTTAGGTTAGTTGAAATTGTTCATCTTATAATAAAATACTCTTGTGCGTGCTGTATGCATACTTACATCAATTCGAAAAACTATTATTTCGGTCAATAATTGACCGAAATTGAAGTTCGAAAAATTGCATTTCTGACAATTGAATCCGAAAAATTGATTTCGAAAAATTGCAATTCGGTCAATTTACCGCGCGCTGTTTCCAGCGTACTTTTGCGAAAAGTAATAATTATTAGTGTGGCCGGTATGAAAATCAGAATATTCCTCGAAATTATGTGAAAAAATGCATCGCGCTATTTTTTGTTGAGGTCACACCATAAATTAAATTGGAAACCAGAACAAATGTCAAAATATCCTATTTAATTAAATGAAGACAATATTAGCGAAACTCAATCGAAATCTGGAGACAAAAAAATCAGAAAAGATATTGGCTCCGCTGGGACTCGAACCCAGGACCCTTTGCTTACATGGCAACAGCTCTACCGATTGAGCTACGGAACCCATATTAATTCGGCAATCTAGATAGTGTCTGGATAAATTTTTATCCATTTTATTTTTGACTTTTCTGCAAGTCTAGGATGAATATTTTATTATTAATTTTTTAAACTTTATGAGTAAAATCTCAAATGATAATATTTAATTAAATGAAGACAATATTAGCGAAACTCAATGCATTGCATTTAGTTCGAGTTGAATCTTGCAATCATATATAAAGACAGCAGCCAATAATATGTGCGTTAAGTAAATGAAGATAATGTTGGTAGTTCTTAGTCGAAGTATGATACAGTTAAAAGTGACCGAATTAATATGGGTTCCGTAGCTCAATCGGTAGAGCTGTTGCCATGTAAGCAAAGGGTCCTGGGTTCGAGTCCCAGCGGAGCCAATATCTTTTCTGATTTTTCAGTCTCCAGATTTTAATTGAGTTTCGCTAATATTGTCTTCATTTAATTAAATATTAAAATATGAGATTTTACTCATAAAGTTTAAAAAATTAATAATAAAATGTCAAAATATTCGGCTGTATTTTGTTTTGTGTCGTTGTAGGATTTGATAGCTTTGTTCCTGTAAAAATATTTGTATGAATATTTATAAATAAATGACGACATATTTATAATGTAACTATATGCGATATTACACGGAAAAAATATTATTTACTTGTAATTGTAATTAGGGAATGCAAATCTCGCCAGATTGGGTCTATGAAT
This sequence comes from Limnephilus rhombicus, assembly GCA_929108145.2. Lineage (NCBI taxonomy): Eukaryota > Metazoa > Arthropoda > Insecta > Trichoptera > Limnephilidae > Limnephilus > Limnephilus rhombicus. Next base: position 46,605,714 of record OV815283.1, read on the forward strand.
AACATTTTTTTTTTTTTTTACAGTGAATTCCGCACAAGAATCTCAACTGCTCCCGTCTGGAGCCAGTGAGACTATGGCATCCCCAATTGGGGTATGTTGTGAGGCTGAAGATAGTGGGGAGGGGAAGGAGATAGGGAAGAGGAAGGTGGGGAAGTACCTGGCTATTCAGATCTGGTCACCAAACACGGCTAAAGCCATTTTCAAGCAACGTTTCAATTCTGAATGGTGGTCTTACACCAGGGCGATACTGATAGTATCTCCTGGGCAAGTTAGTTCCGTTAGACTCAGTAATAGGGGAAAGTGTTCACCATAAACAGATTAGAAATCTGTCACGGCTACCACCTAGTGAGCCCGCCCAGGGGAACGGCGTGCCACCGTTAAGTCGAATCGAAGTGGAGATAATAATTAAGGGTTTGGGTCCAAAAAAGGCACCGGGATTTGATAGATTGAATGGAATAATTGCGAAGAATGTCTGGATCCACGCCAAAGAGGAGTTCTACCAGGTGTTGGAGACGTGCTTGCGTAGGGGAAAATTCCCTACGGAATGGAAGAAGGGCGTGCTCCGGATTATACCAAAGGGCAACGGTAAGCCGAAGACGGACATAGGAGCTTATAGACCTATAACATTATTGCCAATTCTAGGTAAAATATTGGAAAACATCATCAAGCACCGTCTACACCTCACCCTAACGCCGCCTAGCGATCTTCAATTCGGCTTTGTCCCCGGCAAATCCACGGAGCACGCCATTAAATATGCGCTTGAATGGGTGAGGGTATGCCAAAAGAGGTACGTCATAGGCATCTTCTTGGATATCTCGGGTGCCTTTGATCACGCGTGGTGGCCGATGATACTTACCAAGCTGAAAAGCAGGAATTGCCCGCGTAAACTGTTTGAGATTATTAGTGACTACCTAAGTGGTAGGACAGTTATCATAGGGCACGGGGACGTTTTAATCACTCGAACAGTCGACATGGGATGTCCGCAGGGGTCGGTCCTCGGACCCGACCTGTGGAAAATCTTGTTTGACGACTCCTCCAGGTTGCCCTTGCCTGAAGGTTGTATATCGGTCGACTACGTAGATGACAAATTGTTTTTGGTCTCTGGGAACAGTAGAAGGGAAGTGGAATCTAAGGCTGAAGAAGGTTTACAAGTGATCCTTGAATGGGGACAGAGAAATAGACTGAACTTCGTTCCCCACAAGACCGTGGGCCTCCTTATGAAGGGCATGCTCAGCCGAGGCAGGAACCCCTTCATCAGAATGGGAGGCACACCCATCCGATTTGCAGAAAACACCAGGTATTTAGGCGTAATTTTGGACAGATCTTCCTCGTTCCTAGCCCACGTCAAGAACGCCTCCGACAGGGCCCAGGCCCTGTTTCAGAAACTGAGAAGACTCTCAACTGCCGAGTGGGGATTGCGTTCTCCGGCGATTCGCCTGCTGTACAGAGGGGTATATGTGTCGCAAGTCTCATATGCTGCCTCTGTGTGGGAGCATCGCTTGGATAACGTCTTGATAAACTCGGCTGTTAAACGGGGTCAGCGGACTCCTCTGTTGGCGCTCTTGGGCGCTTATAGGACTGTGGCCTCAGATGCATTACCGGTTCTGGCCGGCGTCCTGCCGATTGACCTTGAAATTAGGGAAATATTGACCAAAAAGGAACTTATTAGAGGCAGGGCTGCTGTCCACCTGGGAGTCGAGCTGACACCGGGAGGAGTAGTGGCCCTCCCTGGCTTGCTCAAAGCGATGCGTGAGAGGACGCTGAGTGTATGGCAAGAGCGATGGGATAGGTCGACGAAGGGCAGATGGACTTTCTCCTTCTTTCCTTCAGTTAAATTCAGAATGGAAGGGGCATACATTAAACTAGATCACTACATGACGCAGATGCTTTCTGGGCATGGGGAGTTCAGGGGTCGGCTTCATAGCTTGACCCTCTCTCCTCACCCAAACTGCGCATGTGGTGATACTAACCAAGACGCCAAGCACATTCTGTGGCACTGCGAGTTGATGAAGGAAGCACGAGAGGAAATGTTGGATGGTTTGCGCGGAATAACAAGACCAGCGTGGAATGCTGACCTTGTGTCGAACAAAGAGAATTTCGAATGCTTGAAAAAGTTTGTCAAGTCCTGGGTAGAGAGATGGCCTGTACTTAGAGTCGCCGACCTAGACTAAATTCATCTTTGTTTCAGGTGCTACACGTATTGCTCCCGTCTTCTTCGGTCCTCCTCCATTACTCTTTATTTAGTGAATATGATTTGAACTATCTATAATATAACTTATGTGACCTATAAATTGCTGATTATGTTTGACTATTTTTTTTTTTCTTCTCTGGTCTCTGCTAACAATGATTTATGTTTTTACCTCGATAGGTCATCTTGGTGAGCGATGGTAGTGATGACAGTATCGCTTGATACATTATCACTCTGTACTGATTCTGAAATTATGTTTTACATGTATAAATGCTCTTATTATTTTCTATTTTTCTTGATTAGTTTTGGTTTCCATTCTTTGGTGGCGCAACTGAACTGTGCATGTTATGTATCGTCATTCCCCCATAAAAAGGGGGTGGGATAGACCCTGTCCATGCACATTGCCAGGCGAACATACAACAGAGCGGTCTTCCCGCGATCCGCCCGCGCCTCCCCCATCGACATGCGTTGGCCTGAGGCGTAACCGTGCGGTCTCGATGTCCTTCCGTCCCCCCTCCGGTAACCCGACGCTCATCTTTCCTCAAGGTCTTCAAAAACTTCCCCTTCTCTCCCAAGTACATTTCTTCGAGGCAAAATCGGGGAACCGGCTAAAGGACGCGGACTTCGAGCATCGTCTGCGGTTGGGCCGATAGCTATACGCATTCTCATTGGGACTGCCCGGTGGTCTATGGAATACTTTCTCTGGCTTTTTTTTTTTTTTTTTAATATATTTTATTTTATTTCCGCTACTATAGTAATTACTTACATTATAACATAATCATATAACTGTTTTTTCCTCATTACTTATTTTATTCACAGAAGGTTTCTTCGACTGGTCATAGCCGTTATTTTTATTTTTCTTTTTCTTTTACTAACACTATTATCTCTTTTTGATGTTACCTATTTCAGAAGAATTATTCCACGGGCTGCTACTTCTATTTATCTTTTGTATAATGTTAATGTAAGTACTTGCATACTGCTTACTAACCCCGTATGCATGGACATTGGAGGGTCTAGAGTCGTTCAAATAAATGTAGCTTCGTTCAAAAAAAAGTAGAGTCTTGACGTGTGCGGTGAAGGAGGAAACCATATGTTTCCTTATAACGCCGTTGGGAAAGTGGTGGGTCCCCTCCAATGATAGTATCTCCCACTCTGGAACATGCCGCAAATATACTATATATTATTTTTAATGAATTAATTGTGAAATAACACAAATTAATCAAATAAAATTTATTTGCGCATGCCGGGTTCGAACCCGCGACCTCCGGATTGTGAGTCAAGAGTCTTACCCACTGGACTACGGAGGTCGTCAGTCAACAATACTGCGAGATCTCGCCAATTTCGAGATCTCGCGAGATTGGCAGTTTTGTGTGTTCTTTTTGCAAATAATCACAATATTTGAATAAATTAAGAAAAAAATAATAAAAATTATAAGTATTTTACGATGAACATTTATTTTCACGAATTTTTCAATAGACTTTTGTGCATCAAATGTTTGACGTATTTGTCTATAATTTTTTAATAAACTTCTAAGTAGTAAGCTTTGACGTACGTATCTATCAAATAACAAATGAAAGAAGCAACCAGTCTTCTCTTCTAATATCCAACAAAAATCTTTCAGTAATAAAACAGTTCTTTTATAACAAACAAAACAACGAGAAGTAAAAAAAAAATGAAACTTATTATCTAAGTTGAGTTGACTATTAAACTGAGATATTATTATCAATTAAATAAAACTATATCTACTCAGTAGATCCATTAAATATTACAGATTATAACAAAATTAACAAAATATACCAATTAGTCAGACTATTAGAAATTACAGCCTCACGCGCACCGAACGAAACCGACAGATCGCAACTCCATCCGTATCAGTCCGCGCATCGAATAAGGCGTTTTTGATTGCATTCCCTAGTTGTAATATCTTCTTGAATTTGATGTGTCACAATTTTTACTAGATCTTTCGACATGCGATATCGCGCCTAAAATTCGGGATCGTCCTAAATAATCATATTGTTAACAAGGGGTCGAAATGTTTTTGGTTTTCGCTGCAAGATGAGGAATTCATCGTCACTTTCATTATCTTTTGTAATATTAATCGAGACTAGCTGTTAAAAACACGCTCCACAGGTTTTTACTGCTAGATTAAAATGGTGACCATTTTATAAATCCAATAAAAACTGTTTTGTTTTTTGAAGAGTTTTATTAAATGTACATTTGTTACTTAAATTAAATTTTTCCGCGACCGGTTTCGATACAACCGTATCATTCACGAGCAGAATTAAAACTAACTTAAAAAATAATATGCAAGTACCAAAGATTAATTAGGTGGGAGTAGTGGGAGGGATGATTTTGGGGGGAGAGGGAAAGCGGTGGGAGGAGTCAATATTATACGGAAACATGGTTAGTAAAGGAGATTTGCAAGGCGCTATTATTTTATTCACTAAATTAATTTTAGATTTAATTTTTTTGTTTATTTCGAGCGTTTCTAAAGCGCAAAGATTAAAGTATGAATTTATATTGCAATGTTTAAATTTTGTTTTTTCTTTATTGAAGCTATGGCCTGACTCATTTAAATGATTCGCAAATTCGGAATAATTATTATTTCTTAAACAAAGTTTATGTTCCCTGATTCTAGTTTTGAAATTTCAAAACTAGAATCAGGGAACATGAACTTTGTAATTATTCCGAATGTTCTTAAATTTTTTTTTTTTTTTTTTTTTATTAGAAAGAAAAAATTATACACAGGAAATCAAATAAAATAAAATATTAGAGAAAAATGAAAAGTCCCAATAAACTACTTTTAAGTAGTTTGTCAATGGGTGCTTTTCCTTTGAAGTTTAGAAAATAAAACTTATTATGTAGTTAGACATTTTTTTGTGTTACTACAAAAAATGTTAATACAAACTATTTCTTTCAGCGAGCAAATTTTTCAATATAATATTTGTTTTTACATTATTTGTACATTTTTTTTAATTTTAGCAGGTAACATATTTAAGCAGGTAGGTATCGGGTAGTCCAGCGTTCTTCGTCCATATTTGTTTAAGTGCGATTAGTGCTTCAATTAAGGTAAATTGAGTATTGTAAGTGTGGCCCAGTCTATTTATGTATATAGGGCTATTCACATGTTGAAAAATAATTTTATGCCACAGAATTGCAAAAACGCATTTATTTTAAATATTTAACAGTAGCAATTTCCCTTACTCTTGCTTTTACGCTAGCAACCGTTGAAGCAGACGGCAAATTATAATATTTTATCGTTGAAGACTATATTAGAAATTCTCAAATGAAAATTTAAAACAAAAAAAAAACAGAAAAAGATACGGTCGCATCTAGGACTTGAACCCAGCACCTTAGTCTTGCCGGAGGTCTGCTCTAATCACTGGACTAAACCGATCCTATCCCCTTCGGTCATATTTAACTATATTTTTTTTACATTAGTTCCACACAGGGGGCCCTGAGGAACATAATTTTCTTCAGGGCCTATGTGATTTTTAGGGATGCTGTGTGGAGGGTCTTTTTAGGGAAAGAAAGAAGAGGTAGTTCTGGGAAGGAAAAGGGTATGAGGGGTGGGTAGAAATCTGGAGGTCAATATAATGTCTAGGAGTGACGGACGTATGAATCCATCCCCACAACTGCGGTGCAAGGCGATGGGTGGAGAGAAACTAGCTGGAGAGGTCTAGGTTAGGTCACTCATTAGGTGGTCAATCGCATTGGCCACGAGGACCTAGACAAACCTCACCCCATAAAACCGGGCACCCCTGCTATCAAGTTACCTAACGTAGCAAACCACTTTCGGTGACCTATGGCAGGGGTATTGGTTATTCAATGAACGGTACCCACATCCGCCTCCCAAATTAAGATTCGATTAAGAACTACCAACATTGATTTTCTACCGATTTTTTATACATCTCTCTTAAACCTTCGAAGTCTTTAAGCACTTAAAAACAGTTATTTTTTAAGATAATATCTAGACGTGTTCCATGCCGAAAGGCAAATTATATAAAATTCCCTCGACAGAAAAAAATCGCCAAGAGTATGCTCCGAAAATTATTATAAACACGTTTGTTTCAGTTATTTTACAAGTTATAGATGTGAAAAAAAATCACAATGTTTTTTTAAATGATTCTTAAGATACCTTCCACGAGATTTTTGCTCTATTTTAAACGAGTCGTATTTTATTAAATATTTTCGCATCGATTTTACCGCTTCAACTATTAGCGCGCTCCTCTAACATTCGTAATTACATATCTCTCCATCTTCTTCTTTTTGAGCGCGGATGCGGTGCCTTAAGGTGATGTTCTTTACAAGACGACAGTGTAATAACATTACAGTTTTTTACAGATAAACAAGAAAAGGCGGGGTGAGTAATATAGGGTTGTCACAAGTGCAAGCAATGTGACTGCTCGAGCCCCTGCCTTGCTGTATCGCCAGAAATAACAGTAAAACATTTCCTTCCACCGTCTAGTTGACGGGTTTCATCCACTTTGAAGAGTCTTCCTACCCCGTCCTTCAATACATTCAGATTTCTTCTGAGATTCGCCCATTTCTTCCCTCTCTACGTGGCCGACATCGCAAGGCTTAGGAGACAGCGGTGTGCCGTGGCTAATTTTTATAATATGTTTATTTGACACAATAAATTTACAAATTCGTAACATTATTTGATAATGTGGGCCTCACTGCGTGCTTTTTTACAATTAATTAAAATAGATCAAATTGTAAATAAAAATTAATAATAATAAAATACAATAATAAAAGCGGTAAGGAAACAAAATCAGAATATATTATTTGGTACGGTTAATTATACTCGTATGTATTGTAATGGTATGTTATTAAATTAGCTCCAAACAGGAGACTAATTCCTCTGAGGGCCTCTTTGGGGATGCTCTGTGGAGGGTCGTTTTAGGCAAGGAAGGAGAAGAAGTTCTGAGAAGGAAAAAGGTATGGGTTGGTATCTGGGGGTCAGTGTGTGCAGGAATAACGGACGTATGAATCCAACCCTCTCACTGCGATATTCTGAGAGAGTCCTGCTGGAGAGATCAAAAAGTCTCCCCCAACCAGTCTCTCTTGATCTAGGCTTGTTGAAAAAATATCGAAATGTCGATATTTTTAATTCAAAATATCGATATTTTTAGTCGATATATTTTGATCCGATATATCGATACAAAATATCCAATATCGAAAATTGTGTCAAAAACGATATATTTTTAAATTTATGTATTTAAAGTCACTAGAATCCAAAAACGTATAGGAACGAACGGAAAAAGTAACTGTATTGGGTCATGACATCTGGCGGTTGAAATTTTAACTATTAATAGCTTACAAATCTATTGACTTTACATTAGTATTTGTGATCACCAATACTAGCTCATGTGTGCATGTACATACATAGAAATGTATGCTATTTTTCGCCATTTTTTTTCTAATCCACGCCTAGTTTTGGTTCCTAATTGTCTATGATTATTGACTATTCGTTGTTCCAAACACCTTTTTGACAGATTAATACGCCAATAGAATGTTACTGAGACGCATACAAACTTTGTATGCATCTCAGTTTACATATAAGTTAGAAGACAGCTTTTTAGTTTTTGATATTTTATTTAGTTTAAAAATGAATAGTGACAAAAATACCTTCATTGTTATTGAGATTTTTGTACATTAAAAAAAGCAAATTGTGTACAAAAATTACTATTGAAAATATTGAGCTGAATACACTATTATTTAAAAAACGCAAAATATCTTGAAAATTTGACCGATATTTCGATATTTTTTCCTCGATATATCGACGTCGATATTGATATTTTAATAAATATCGATACATCGATATATCGATTTTTTTTTCACTTTCGACATCCCTATCTTGATCCCGGCCACGCAGTTGTGGGCAAATGCTTCCGCGGCCAAGATCTGGACAATCCTCACCCCCGGAACCCGGGCACCCCCTTGTTAAGTCGCCAAACGTAGCCAACCTTGTGGGTCACCTATGGCAGAGGTGTTGGTTATCCAATAAACGGTTCCCGGGGTTGCATTTATACCCAAATCTGCCTCCCAGATTGTGTATTACGTCTGAACGTTTTTTTCGTTTCGTTAATTTTTTTAGAGATATCATTTTGTCACCTTATTTTTCTTTCACCCTTGGTATCTGAAATGTTTATGTTTCATCGGATTTCCTGTTTGTTGTATCGGATGAAAGATTGTTGATTGCTGTTATTGCCCGATATTTGTGGTGTCTTAGTCCGATGCTTGCGTTTACTGTCAGAGTATTTAAAAGTTTTTTTTGGTCTATAATTGATAGTTTGTGGTTGTTGAAATTTGTTTTTTTTGGTAGAAAATGTAGTTATAGTTTTTATATTATTGTCTTTTTTTTTTTTACATGATCTCCACACAGGAGGCCCTGAGGAAAATAATTTCTTTCAGGGCCTATGTCATCTTTGAGGATGCTGGTGGAGGGTTTTTTTTAAGGAAAAGGGAAGGAGAGGAGAGTTCTGGGAAGGAAAAGGGTTTAAGGGGTGGGTAGGAATCTGGGGTTCAGTATGTCCCGGTCATCCGCCTCCAAGACCTAAACAAACCTCACCCCATGAACCCTAAACGAAAATGGAAATAGCTGTGAAACAACATTAGAAAAACATTAACGGAAGATATGTTACATAATCTGTTATGAATTATTTGTACTACCAAAATATAAAAGCCCATTGGGCGTTAAATAATAATAAAAAAAAAATAATAATAACAGATTTTCGAGCCATTCTGATGTAAACTCGACATTTTTCAATAGCTGGGCTCTTCACTAAATTGATAATTGAACCCCTTTTCTAACTATTTCCTCTGAAATCAAAAATACCTACTGCTTCAACTGTTTCCGTCTCTGAACGATGACGCTAAAAATATTTTTTCCACTAAAGTCGTGAGTAGATAGTTGTAGATGCTTTTGGAATCGCTCTGGGAGATTACCATTTAAAATCAAAACGTTTTTGCCCTGTTGAATCAAGATGCTTTCCCTAACATCTTCGATTCTAATGTTTGGATTTTCGAATTTGAAGCGAGATTTTTGATCTGAAGATGATCCTGAGAGAAAATCATAAAAAAATAAACATGTTCTAAAATCATCTATTTTCATGGGCATTTTGCAAACGAACCCAAGTAAAAAAAATGGGAGGCGTTAGCGGGTACCGCCGATCCGGGAACTATTTATTGGTTGACCAACACCTCTGTCTACGTACCCGAGTATGTCGCTACGTTTGGTGACTTAGCAGGGGTGCTTGGATTCTTGGCGTGAAGTTTGTTAAGGTCTCGGTGGCAAATGCGTCTGCCCACTTACTGCGTGGCAGATCGGATTGGGATAGGCTGGTTGAGGGAGACCATTTGGCCCCTCCTGAAGGATTCTCTTGACCCACCGCCTTGCTCCGCAGTGCGAGGGATGGATTCGTAAGTCCCTCACTCCTTGAACCACTGAACCCCAGATTCCTACAAACAGTTCGTGCCTTTTTCCTTTCTAGAACACCCACTCCTTCCCTTCCTTTAAAATACTCTCCACACAGCATCCCCAAAGATGACATAGGCACCGTAAAAAAAATATTTTGTCCAGGGCCTCATGTGTAAGTTACTGTAAAAAAATTATAGTTGTAATTTTAAAATAAAATAAAAACCGCCCGCCACTGTTCGTCGGTCCCAGCTAGGCCGGGAAAGGCCCAAACACACGTATTTATTGATCTCGTCCCCTGTCATTGATAAGCATGATTGAACGGGCCACCCCCCACCCCCCCCCCATACCGCCTCCCAGCTACCCTTCACCCCAAGAAACAAGATTCGCTTACACTTGAAAAAATCCTGCGTACCAAACACTCGGTTTTTTTACTAGATTCTAAATAAACAACTGATTATTTTTATGTTTAGAAGCCTTATAGAAAAATAAATTACAAAGAAAAAAAATTGGAAAACACAACAATCTGTTTGTGTTTTATTAATTATTAAACAAATTTATTTTAAGGAAAAAAATATTTTTGATTTTGACAAACTCACCGTTACATCTCAGTGTAAATTTTATCAGAGAACTGAAATCAGTAAATTAATTTTGAGAAGTTAAAAAAAAAACAAAAAAAATATATTTTTAAAAAATTCGAGTGCAGTTTACACGCGGTAGAAGCGAAACTTTACAAAAAAATCTCAACCAATACTTGAAAAGTGAGGTCATAATCTAAGAGCTGTAATTTCCGTTTCATATCTCAACCAACAGGAGCTTTTAAAAGTGACATCATAATCGAAACGGCCAATGAGCCCAGTTGATGCGTCGCAGGTGCAGTAATTGTCATTTCCGTTTCATAATAAATCCAAATGACAGTGGTGCTATAGAAGTTTCACTTCAAAAATGACTTAAAATTTATAAAATAGTAATATATTTTAAAAAATTAGGATGTATAAAGGGCATATCATTAAGAGCGCTTGTTTGCAGATGCGTTTGTCTACCTACTGTGGAGGGCCGGATCGGGTGAGACTGGTTGAGGGAGACCCTGGGAGGGATGATTCTTACCCACCCTTTTAATCTTTTTCCTTCCCGGAACTTCCTATCCTTCCTAACCTAAAAAGACCCCCACAAAGATTCCCCAAACACGACGTTGGCCCTGGGGGATTTGTTTCCTCAGAGCCTTCTGTGTGTAATATGAAAAACATATACATCTGCCAACAAAAAGGAATTTTGTAGTAACATAACCTCACATATCTGCACAAAAAAAAATAACTGGATAAGCTAAAAAAAGTTGAAGTACAAATCTTGATTCAACGATATAAAGCAAACGTTAATGCAATGCTTTATATTCATTGCCGGATGAGAAAATCTTACGCAACCTTATGGTAACATCACATTAATAATATATATAAAACAGATACATTTTTAGATTTTCGCAGCCAAAAGTATTTTCGTTATTTGTTTTTGGGGTGTTATGCCGTGTTGCACTACCTCCTTCTTTAGCCAATGTTTCGGACAGCGTTGCAGTGTCCTTCACCAGGGCAGATCCGGCAGATGTGTAATTGTTAGTGGTGAAATATGTGCTTATTTACTTGGAATCGATACCGTGTTGCCAGCTCCACTCCACTACGAGCTGGTATTACAGTATACTTCAAAATGGTTGTATATTTCAATTGCCTCCATAATCAGGCGTGCTATAATGGGAATTGGTTAAAAAAAACTATTCCTCGAATCCACCGTCATCCAGTGATCGCTAGTCATGGATACAAATAACCGTTATTAATAACTCGGTTATTTTGGAGATGTGACTAGCGATCACTATTGGATACGCGGAACAGGCTATTTTGGAACTGGTTCTTTAGCCATTGCCTATCTCGGTTACTTTGTACCGGTAATACAGTTGTAATAACAGCTCATAGTGGAGTGGAGCTGGCAACACGGTATCGCTTCCAAGTAAATAAGCACACATTTCACCATAAACGATTACACATCTGCCGGATCTGCTCTGATGATGTACACTGCAACGCTGTCCGAAACTTTGGCTAAAGAAGGAGGTAGAGCAACACGGCATAACACCCGAAAAACAAATAACGAAAATATATAACACATTTTGTTTGTTGCATAAAAGTACACTTTATTCCTTTAAATAAAAAGAAGGTAAAACCGTTCAAAAGGTTGTAGGTGTTCTTCCAGTTGAGTGTCGCTAGAACAAATACTCGGATCTCCACCAAAGCTGTAATTCACAAAAGTATTTTGTAGTCTTTGGTATATTTGAAACAAATCAAGGGAAATAAATCAATTCTTTTTTATTTATGTTGGTAAATATCAGAAGTTAATATATTATTAAATTTCTTTTGATCTGGTTTCTAAAAAAACCGCTGTTTTTATACACCAGACAAAAACGAACATTTGTAATTTTTGAATCAATTTTATACGTATTGACTCTTTTCCACAAAAAAACATAAATTTTAAAGACTGTTCTTTTATCTAGTAAAGCTGTGTTTTGAATTTATAGAAAATATGTTTATTTTTAGTACAATAAGGTTTTACCGTAGGTCGTTGGCAGATTCGTTAATTTTTCAAACAAAATTTTCTATTATACAACAAACATTTCAAATTTTATAATCATGCGATAAAATAAATCATTAAATTATTTGGGAAAACTAATTTTCGGATTTTTAATTCTAATTCAAATAAAATCATAAAAAAAGATCTGCGCCCTTGTCCTGCGACGAAAATATTTCAGTTTTGTCTATTTATTTACGGTCTAACAAACTAATATATTAAAAAAAATTACATTCTTATTTTGCTTCGACATTATTGAAAAATTATAAAAACTTATGATTAAAAAATAATTACAAAAATACATAATTTTAAATGTTTTGTCATCAGGAGTTTGAGCTTTTTTTAATGTAGGTATTTATCACAGCAAATTTTGAATGAAATATAATCGATATTGAGTTATTATATTAAAATGCTGGTATGGAGAATAATTAATCTTTCTCATCGGAACCACCCTATACAGTTGCAAGGGTATGATCGCAAGATAGTCGTTCGACGAAATTTAAATTCTCGGCCCCTAATGGCTCTTAACTCAAAACAGTTTCTTGTAAATTTGTTTCGATTACAGGTTCTAAATTCTTTCGCAGAAATGTATTTTTAATTCAACTTTAGTAGTAGCATCGCAGTAATATTTTATATGATTATACATTGACCGGTCAATGGCTGAGTTGGCATCGTGCCTGGGTCCCACACAGGCGTCTTGAGTTCAATTCCTTCATCCATAAGCAACATTTTTAAGTTTAAAAAAATAAATACCGTTAAAAATCACGAATGATAATATAGTCGAATTAGCTCAGTGGTCAGAACAATGCCTTGACAAGGCAGAGGACCTGGGTTCAATTCCCACCCATTTTTGAAAAATGGCAACAAAAAATCGGTTTCGCAATTTATTTATTATTTAAAACTAATTATTTTTATTTCCTCTACCAATATTAATACTACTAAAAATTAAAATTCTATTACCCATAGTTTTAGCAATAAAATATATAAAAATACATGATGGAAAAGCCTTGGAGGTGGATTCCTTTTTTTTACACATTTTTTTTTGCGAAATTTTTTCCTTTAAGAGTTGCTTTCGTATCGGAGGTAAATCTCCTGGATCCACTTTAGACAAAAATAAAGAATTTAGCAGACCAAGTGGGCTTTATTTTTTTTATAAAACAATCGGAGTAAAACCTCTGCTGAAATTTTCAGTGAACGCCACAAACGCCATCACAGCTGGATAGGTACTGACTTATATCGGCAAAAAGCAATGCCCTCATCGAACAGTTTTTGAAAAACCGTTATATCTCCACCATATCGAAAGTTAAAAAGAGTCTGGCGTCTCTTCTTCAGTGGCATATCTCCTGCATTTACTCTAACTGCAGTGTTTCAAATACAGATTAACTAAACTGTAAAGAAAAATAGAGACATACTCACTTGACTTATTTTAACAAACTCAGAAGAGTAACTTCCCTAACTTCTTCTTTTTCTTCTTGTGCCCTGTCCACTCAACGGACGTTGGCTATCATGCTACGCGGACTTTGTTTACTGCGGCCCCGAACAGCTCTACGGTACACTGGCCAAACCACTGTTTCAGGTTTTTCAGCCATGAGGTTCTCCTTTTTCCAAGGCCCCGTCTTCCAGCAATCTTTCGCCGCATTATTTTATTTATTTATTTATTTATTGTTTCTTTACACTGTAGGTAAAAATGTTTACAATACAATTTGTTACCTCACTAGGACAAGCCTGTGTTGAGGTTAACAATAACTATACAAGTTATGAGATGCAGGATCTCATACTTCTCTGGATGTCTCATCACATGTCCAAGATATTGAAGTTTTCGGATTTTTATAGTTTTAATTACTTCCTTTTCTTTATTCATCCGAACCTTAACATCTTCATTCGTAACCCTGTCCATCCAGCTTATTTTAATTTCCCTAACTTCAGTGATTCCAAAATAGATTTACTAAACTGTAAAAAAAATTTGCGTCAGACTCCTTTGTCCTATTTTGACAAACTCAGAAAAGAAATATAAGAACGTGAAACCAGTCTAGTTTTCCTCGATTTTAGCTACGCCTTATCCTTAGATTCAGGAATATCTTGAAGATCTGAATAGATCCACGGCACAGCGGGAACGGGCACACATTTTTAGCAAAACGGATACAGAGCATCATGTATCAGAGACCTCGTTACAAAGCTCGTCAATATTTGGTATTCTTAAGAGGATTTCGGCCGTCGCGGGTGACAAGGAACTCTACTTAGGCCCGGCACCAAACTTTTATTCCCAATAGGGGTCCTCTCCCCCCCCCCCGGAGCATTCCGGCTTCCCTTCCCCTGGCCATCGGCACTCAACACTCGACACTCTTCCAGAAATGTGTTATAATGTGACGCAAATAATTCTCAGAATGGAAAAATGAAAATTCAACTGAAAATGTTACCGGAACTAGGTATTTTTTACCTTCCTAAAAAATAAAAATAACACTAAAGAATCGTTATCAAAGGGTAATACATATTTTTTTATTTTTCTTTATCAGAAATAAATAGGTAAGTAATATTTAATTTTTTATTTTAACTTTATGAGTAAAATCTCAAATTGTAATATTTAAATTAATGAAAACAATATAAGTGAAACTCAATCGAAAATCTGAAAACAGAAAAATCAGAAAAACATATTGACACCTCTGGGACTCGAACCCAGGACCTCTTGCTTTCCGGGCAAACGCGCGATAATGTAGAAGAAGAAAAAGAAGATAATGTAGGTGGTTCTTAGTCGAAGTATGGTACAGTTAAACATGACCGAATTTCATATCGACACCGTGGCGCAGTGGTTAGCGCGTTTGCCCGGAAAGCAAGAGGTCCTGGGTTCGAGTCCCAGAGGTGTCAATATATTTTTCTGATTTTTCTGTTTCCAGATTTTCGATTGAGTTTCGCTTATATTGTTTTCATTTATTTAAGTAATATTTCATTTATTATGCGTTTTTTCATGATTTTGTATTCGGTATTCGGCCGAATGGTTCGCAATATTCGGCCGAATACCGAACGGTAAATCAAAGTAGCCGAATAGGCCGAACACCGAATCTCTAATATTAATATGAATTTTTTGACAGGGTTATGATAATGAAAATTTTTCAGTCATTTGGCAGCATTTTAAAGTTTGATTTGTGGAAGAACATTGTATAATGCCATTTATCGAAATCACGGAGAATGGTTTAATTCATGGGAATAAATGGAGATAAAAAAAAACGTCTTGTGGCTTCAACTAAAAATACTTCAAAGTCAAGAAGCTGAAGAACGCAGGAAAATAGAATTTATCCAGAAAAATATTATTAAGCCTGCTTTTTAATCATTTTGTGGAATAATGTTGTAAGTTGATCTCAATAATGTCATAGTTTTGGTATCTTCTATATTTCTCATACAAGATGTGAGAGAAGAAAAAAATTTCGTCGTTGACGTGCGATGTATGTACCACCTCTCTCTGGGAATACCATAGACAATACACACAAACTTACATAGATGCAATTAAACAGGAAACCAATATCGCCGCTGACATAGTTCATTTTGACAATTAGGTCGAGATATTCAATCAACATTGCAAATTCCATCTCTCTTACACTGCTTGCCACATATATCGCCATTCCATTTGATTTTGAATTTATACTGTGAGATTTACATTCCACCGGGATTTGACCTCAGAACTACCATTAACTGATTACATTTTACCCAGAGTAATTTATTAATGTTTTCCAGTTTAACATAAAACATTTAGCAGATTTTTGTGAACGAATTTTTCACATACTCCTAAAACATTTGTAAAAAAAAATAAAATTTTAAGTGGCTGCGCATAATACTTTTTTCTTAGTATTGTTTGAAAATTTCTCCAGAGAAATTGTAAAAGTAATAATAAAATGAATTAAATGAAAAATATTTTAAAAATTCGTATTTTCTTAGAAAATATCAAATGGAATAAAAATATTACTTTTGGATTAAAAATCTCTTGAAAACCAACGAAATAAATTCGTCATTCTTACACATTATGCATTTTTATATGTTAAGTGCTAAAGTAACATGAAAAATATTCTTATATTGATGTGGTTCGCTAGGTTTCGGGACTTCGGGGTGAGGTTTGTCTAGGTCTAGATCTTGGTGGCGAATGCGTTTGCCCACCGACTGCGTGGCGGGCCGGATCAGGAGAGACTGGTTAAAGGGGGCCTTTTGACCTTTCCAACCAGACTCTGACAACCCGTTACCCTGCTCTGCAGTTGTATGGATGGATTCGTAAGTCCGTCACTCCTATACACACTAACCCCCAGATTCCTACCCTCTCCTCATACCTTTTCCTTCCCAGAACTTCCTATCCTCCCCTTCCTTAAAAAGACCCTCCGCACAACATCCTCTAAGATGACATGGGCCCTGAGGGAAATTATTTTCCTCGGGGCCTCCAGTGTGTAGCTAACGTAAAAAAAAAGCAATTAAACAAAAAAAATATTTTTGAACTTTAAGTGCTCACACTGCTCACGTAACATTAAAAAAACATAATTCTTATTGTTTTCAGTAAGATACAATGAATTTATGCCGCTGTTCTTATAAAAGATGCCTTCTTGGCAATTGATTGGGGTTCAATTATCTGCTGTGGATGTTTAAAATTTATTTTTTTAAATTAATTTTCTTACAATATATTTTAAAATAAAATGACCAGAAATTTGTTTGATTTATTACTACCGGTTTCGCTTAACCCAAGCATCATTAGGATATAAAGATAAATTCAGTTTAATTTTTTTAATCACGATCGGTTGTAATATATTAAATAAATGGTGGTTGTAAACGAAGCACTTGTTTTATTTCATAATAGGTAGTTCTCGTCATGCATTGAAATGCCAGTAATAAAGAAATTGTTTCTCCCTGCGTGTCTTTTCCCATTCGTCCCCCTCCGCATCCCCTTCGCCTTTCATGACCCACTTCCCCGCACGGGATCCCCTCCACCTTCTCCACCTTACCACTCCCCTCTCCCACGTATCCCCTACCGCTATCCCCTCATCTCTTTCGCGTTCAATGCATTCAGCCCCGGTGTATTCAGATTTTCAAACAGCTCGCATTTTTTTTTTACATGAGCCCCACACAGGAGGCCCTGAGGAAAATAATTTCCCTCATCTATGGGGATGAGGAAAATCTCATCTTTGGGGATGCTGTGTGGAGGGGTTTCGGGGGAAAGGAAGGAGAGGAGAGTCCTGGGAAGGAAAAGGGTTTAAGGGGTGGGTAGGAATCTGGGGTTCAGTGTGTCCTGGTCATCCGCCTCCAATACCTAGACAAACCTCACCCCATAAGCCCGGGCACCCCTGCTAAATCACCAAACGTAGCGAACCACTTGGAGTGACCTATGGCAGAGGTGTTGGTTATCCAATAAAGGTTTCCCGGGCGGCGGTACCCAATCCCGCCTCCCAAATTGTTGCCACCTTTTGCATTTTTTTTTTACCAATTTTCATTTTTCAACATTTATTTTTATATATTACTAGCTGACCCGGCCAACTTCGTACCGCCTCAGAATCAATAACTGTTTGTTTTAACTTATTAGCTGAATTAATTTCATTTTTTTAAGTTAAAATAAATACTCAAAATGAATTAAGAAATGTAATTTACGTGGCACCAAGGCATTTGCTTTATTAAAGCGAATAGAAATGATTCACGTGGCATTATTTTACTACTTTCTGTTAAACTATGTGCTGGATGGGTTGCACTTGGGTCGATTCCCTTCATTGAAGCACCTTGTAATATACGACATTTTTCGTTTTGTTGTTATTAGATGTCTTCCCAGTTCCACCGGACGCATCGCGGAAAAATAAGTCACCATTTCCATCATCAAGTGCCTTCATTAAGGTATTCACTTCCTTCTGTTGGGGGTTCAGGAGTGGTACATTCGTTCGATCTGATTGGTTCAATGCATCTTGATCAAATTGACGTTCACGTTTCAATTCTTGATTGAAAGCGTCGTTCATTCCGCGATCTGGCGTTAGTTAACAAACAAACTGCCGTACTGTTTATTTATTTTATTTATTTATTTATTTATTATACAAAATTTATTATACATGAGGTAATACACGTCTTCGATCAAAAACAAAGCCTGTTTTTGTTCACATCGAGATCAGGATTCCCTGAACTGAAACGAATTCGATGTAAAATGTCTTCTGACATGTCATCCTCGTACTTGTTCTATAGTTCACGTGGATTCGATGGGAAACATGTCGAAATAATGATAGCAAATAATGTGCATATCACATTGGAGATGCAGAAACAATTGCTCCAGCGATTTTCATGTCCCAATGAATATCGTTTACAAGCAAATTTGTAGCAGGTAGCTACTGGCTGCGTCTCAAATTGTCAACAACACCCTTATGTTTCCTGATGTTGGTACGCCGTTAGCATCTGGTAATGCTAGCACAAGTTTTAACCGCAAGCTTTAGTTTGGTGGAGGCCGGCTAGAAGGTAGGAGCTCATGACGGCGCCGTCATGAGCTCCTACCTCCTACATAAGGGCGTTGTTGACAATTTGAGACGCAGCCGGTAGCTACCTACTACAAATTGATCTGCTGACTTGCAACACGAAATGTTGGGCACACTATACCATTGACTTGTGATTCAAACGATGTCAGCTCACAAACATTCACCAGCAACAACCGCAAGTATGAGCATTCGTCATTTTTAGATGAACTGTATAAATGCGACTAAGAGCACCAGTAAAACGCACAACCGGATGATCAGTAACCACATCGCCGTAGTTCCGTAGTGGAAATCTCTTCGACGAAGCTTTCCAAGTGTAATAACGTGGCATCTCAGAGTAGAGCAACGTTCGAACAAACAGATCGTATTGGCAAATTGAAAAGAAACTGGTCAAGTTGTTGCTGGAGGTGTTTCAGCACGTTTGGCAACATTCGATGCAATGAAATAAACTCGTTGACCATTCTCCAGATTGACTGCCAAATGTACAACAATGGGATGTCGTTTATGAATGGGAAATGAGAATATACGTCAAATCGCCTCGTTGTAGCTCACCAACTTGATAGCGTGTGTTTTCGTCATTTTTTATTTGTATTTTGAACGCCAAAAACCACCATATCACTGACTTTTGTGATAAATTTGCAGATGTATTTGATTGACTTCACCGAATTGCAATACTCCAATCAATACTAAACGTTGTAATGCGCCTTGAATGTTTTGGAAAGAAGTGACTGTTTTCCTGGAGTTGTGCAGACATACGTTCAACGTTGGCCTCATTTTTGACTGTTGACATTTAGTGCGTAAGAAAGAGTGGCAGCATTATATGTTTAAAAACAAAAGCAAAACAATCATCGCATTGACTTTTGATGTATTTGAATTATTGGAATTCACGCAAACTTCAATATAATACCTAACATAATATTGCTGCAGCTCTTTCAAAAGATGAAAATTCGTTCCATACAAAATGTACGGGGAAATGAATTTTCCTCATAACTTTCTTTTTCGTGAATTTTTGCGATATTTTAATAGTTATTCTGTTATCGGGGGCGGAGACAAATCCAACAAATCAAAGATCATCAAAATCTGTCCAGCCGTTCTCGAGTTATAAATAGTGTAACTAACCCGACTTTGTTTTATAAATTAAAAGATATTTTTAAAATTTTATTTATTTATTTATTTAACGCCCAAAGGGATTTTTCATTTTGGTAGTACAAATAATTCATGACAGATTATTTTTGAACATATACAGAAATAATAAAAATAAAATTTGATAAAAAAGCACACAAGTCATAAAAATACAAAAATACAGCGATTTCATAGGTTTTCAGAAAAACAGATAGGTTTAGGAATAGTTTTGGAATAAGTTTTTTACAAGATCAACAAATTTCGCCAAGTTTATGTTAAATATGTCAATATCACCTGAAGTACTGATTTCCCATAGTGTGAAATCGTTGTATCGGAGAGTGGGCAATGTAGTTCCGCTTATGAATGCTACAGTAGAATAGTGTATTTTGTCGTGTAGTTACTGTCGGTATTCGTAAGTTTATGAGTTGCAGTAGTTAGCAACAGTCAAATTTAGAGTTAAGTATTTTGAATAAAAATGTTAAGTCGTTTATTTCACGTCTGTCTTCTAGTGTGTGTATTTTTAAAACATTTAATAATAAATTATATTTCAAGTTTTATAGTGGGATATTTAATTTAAAATTTGTAAAACGCAGAATTTTGAATTTTGTAAGATGGATACCAAACTACCGAGTTATATTCCATTAGGCTTCTAACTAGAGATACATAATATAATAATTTAATGACTTGTATGGAATTAAAGTTTTTGGTTGTTCTTAATACGAAGCCTAGTGTTTTCATACCTTTGTTTAAAATTTGGTGGATATGATTGGTGAAACTTAGTTTTTCATCCAAAATAATTCCAAGATCTCTCATTTCCGTGACTCTTTATGATATGAACAATCAATCAAATTTGGTACCTGACATAGGTACCTATTTAAAATAAATGTAATTTTTGATTAGATTCAAAGTATTCGATTTTGGTTAGTACTGTAGGTGAGTATGTTAGGTAGCTTGTTAGGTAGTTTCTTATGTGGGCTATTTGCCAAATATAAACACAGTTTGTGTGGGTGTTTAAATAACATTACCATCCGGAACTTTGCAGTATCCTGCGCGCCAATACTCGGTTCCCGAGTAAAGTTCTGGATGGAGGAGAGCATGATACAATCTCTGAGCGTGGGCACAATGGTATGCATGATATGATGATTTGAGTGTCAATTGAAAGATGATATTCAGAAAAATAAAAGTGTATAATATATTGATCATATTAACAGAAATACAATTATGGTAAATTAAACTTATCCCCAGGGATCGTTCGATGGTTTTAATTCTATCTAAGCTAACTATCATCTATATAACCGTGTGTGGGCGTGTGTGAGCGGGTGTGAGCGGGGAGCCTCCATCAAACCGGTGAGGATCCGATCTCGTCAGACCCAGCTGGAACCATCAGGATCTCCGTCCGGAAAGAGTGTCCTGGAGACGGGTCCAGCGTTTCCAGCACAGGGTGGCTGATCTCAGCGCATTGACATCCCATCTATGACAATGTGGGAGCTCCACGGGTGGATGGCCTTGGCTGGTGCAGTCCAGAGCGCGTGTTTCGTTAATACGAATACCGTATGGGAAAGAAGGCCTGAGTAGCGCCCCTGGAGTATAATGCTTACTTGGCAGAATGCGCGGTTTCACAACATCGCGCGATGGCAACGATTCACGGTAGTAAATCATTCAATATCGTACATTGCGCGCGCGGACCTTATGCGGTCATTTAATCTGGCACCACACTCGATTAAACTTTATATTTATTCGGTTAAAACTTCAACCATCATTGAGGAAACACGATTGTAACATTTCCTGTACGTTCACCCGTCTGGGATTCAACGAAAATTATAATTAATTGACTGTGCCAACATTTCAACGCCTGCCGGCCGATGAAACGATTCCAGAGAGTGAAAACTGAACGGAGCCGGAAACCATAGATTCCCGGTCGTCTCTGTGTTGCCCGCCCTTGCTCTTAATCACTTTACGAAAATTAGCACTGTCAAAGAAAGCATCCATAAGAAGTAATTTTTCATCCCTAGTGTGAAAAAACATCCACCCCGATATTCTACGTGTGTATAAAACGTATGCAGGAGTACCATTATAGTCCACCGTACACCATCCACCGTCTACTCCGGCCAACCCGTCCCTCCCCGTGTTGAGATTATCGATAAACATCTTAATCCATCAACATGTAATCCTATATCCGGATGATATGGGTATCGTGTGAAGACTCGCCGGGGCTCCGTGGCTGAAGGGGTCAAAAACACTTGATAATAACTATATTAAATTGGGTAATACGATTTAGCAAGAATAAAATTTATTAGTGTATAATGTAAGTATAACCAAAAAATAATAAGTAAAATCAAATAGGTAATTTAAAAATTAAATTTTTACCAATCTAATATTCAGACTAAGTGTTAGGTTGGAGTGTAATACTCATGACTGACCAATAATATATATTTTAAATTTGATCTCTGATTTTCGTCGCTGATTCTCGGCCCGTTTTAGCTTTGGAACAAATAGTGATCAGCTGAAATGCATGGCAACATATTATTTTTGCTTGCTAGCATATTAAATTCAGATTCTCGGCCCATTTCAGCTCATGATCAAATTGTAATAAGTTGGCAGTCTGAAACACTGTCGATGTAAATAATGTAATTCCCTTTACTTAGGCGTGCTCTATGAGTTTTGCACGCCTGATTACGGAGGCAATTGAAATTCACAAAAATCCTATAAATATTAACAGAGACGATGAATGAAAATGAATTTTTTACAATATTTAATTATTTCTTATTACTTATTATGCTGTCTTATTAGAGAAAGTCGTCTTAGGTAAAGTCACAAGGAGGAAATCCATAATTGGTGTTTAGTTCTGAAAACCCACGTTCCCAAGTCCTTCATTCATTCATTATCCCTTTGTCTTCCTCCTTTCCTTGAAAGTCCCTAGTTATTAGGAAAAGAAGAAGATGTTTTCATACCTACGTGGAACACATCTACAATATTGGCACCAAAATCTAAAATTACCTACGAAAGACGTAAGAGTTGAAAAATCGCAGTGATATTATTCACATCTCGCTATTAATCGCAAAAAATATTAATGAACCCCAAAGTGTCGGCAATTGTGACCTTGTGTTGTACCGTTATTGTGGAAAGCAGCCATCACCAAGATCGACCTGAAACAGCGGATGCAACCATCAAAGGTAGGGACTTATCCTTTCATTTGCCATTTCCTGTGATTGAATTAAAAACGTAGTTAATTGTCTTGTTTTCGCAAAATTTAGATTTACAGTCCACATCTGTCTCGTGTCACGACATTGGTCGTGACAATTGATTTTATTTTACATAAATAAAAATAAAATACTTGGTTTTATGTCACTTTATTGATATTTTATAGTCTACCGGTTTCGGTACCTCCGTACCATCATCAGGACTTTTATGAGACTATATTTCTTATGTACCAGATAAAAAAATGTAAATTGTCGATTTCTTAAAAATTAATAAAAATATATACATACCTACATATATTTTTTTCCAAAAACTCTCTAAAGCAAATATGACTTCGTCTAAAGACTATTGTCTTCCAAAGACAAATGATTTACTGACACTGCAATTTAAAGGATCGGCTTTTTACCGTTGTTCAACTAAATAATGTCTTCATTTTAGAAATGTGATAACAATAATGTGGTTGTGACAGATTAAATTGTTGTGTAGAAAAAACGTTCTAATACAGTCATGTCACTGAATATATGTCCTAAGTATTCACTTCAGGTTTCGAAGATTAGAAGATCTCCAGGCTTTGCAAAGGGAAAACTTCAAGACCTATGCTAAATTCAGTCCCGCAAAAGGAAATGATGTGATCGTGATGGCCAGGACGTGAGATCAGCCCTGTTCTCTACACGTGAGCTGATGCTCAGTCATCTCAGTGTTCCCCTCGGGTGTTCCACATAATGTCTTGAACGTTGCCATTAACTCTTCGAGAAATTGCCAATAAAATAAAGGCTAATTAGCTTTCCTGATGGTTTCAAACAATGTCTTTTATTATTTTTATGACCTGTTTTGCATAATATCCCGAACTCCGCGATAAAACAGAATATTAAGGTTAAGAGATGTGCGTACCTTAAAATAAACGAGCCGAGTCTAATAATGTAATTCATATGAAGATTCTATGTACAAGGCAGCCTTTATTCTTATAGCCCTTTACCCGGGAAGATAAAACAAGTTTTAATTATATTTCTTACATTCATTTGTTCAGAGGGAATCGAATAATATTCTATGAAACGATGTCCGGAGTTAAGTTAAATCAGATGTTTGGGTTTCCCTTCGGTTCATTAAGTCTTACCTGCCTAAATATACCTAGAAGGTAGACCGTTAAAATAACATCCTTACCATTACAATATGGCTATCCCACTCATGACGGCCTTCCATTCATTAAAGACCCTTTTGAAAAACACATTATAACACTAACAATGGTTTTCATTTCCTCGACACTGCGAGATACGAGATAGTGTCGGGCCGATCTGATGTATACTTTTGCTATTTGCAAGCGACAATAGAGACAGGGTTTCCTTTTCACAGATTTTCGAAGGGGATGAAGATATTCCCTCGCTGTGGGAGGTAGTGTAGGGTTAGGGGTGGAGGGGTGGAGGGGTGGCCTTGTGGGGAAGGGACTGCGCCTCCCCCAATGACCGCCCGAGTGATGTATTGCATGACCGTAGCTTCAATGGCTTTAGCAGAGTTATTATTGATATCGCTTTATAGCACTTTCACCAGTTCAACGTGCGATTTTGCCACCGAAGAAACTTTTCCATTCACTTTCATTCGGATGTAATTTTTGTTTCACTTCCCGGTGTTTTTCACAATTTGGAGGCGTGAAATTGTGTATGTCAAAAAGTTTTTTCACGAAATATATTGACGAGATGTAAATTGTTTATTGCTGTTTAGTTTAATTTGCAGAACTCCATTTAAATTTTAATTTCTTTTGTGTATTCAATAATATTACTATTCAATTTATAAAAACCGTTTTTATAAATTGATTTTTATAAGCTTTATAATTATTACATACATTGGTGAGTAATAATTATAATGCTTGACAGCTGTTTCGCCTGCTGTCAAACTGTGGTTAATCCGCTTACAGACCATATACATTTTTTATTTATTTATATAAGTATTTATGATGAAATTCGTATTGTTTTTATTTTCATTAAAAATAATAATAAAATGCAGGCACAATTTGCCAAACATGTCCCAGATAAAAATCACTCACTTAGTATTAATAATAAACCAACGCCATTAAGCTAATAAAATAAAGGCCGTAAATTCATCTTTCAGAGCAGTTAACAAAAACTCTAATAATCCAAAAGTATGATAAATGAACGAAAAAATATAATTCGCTTGCCACTCTTAGATACAAGTATGTTTAAGCCAATGGAAAATTTTGGAGACTATAAAAATACTTAATTATGATGGAAAAAGTAACCCCTAAATCATCATTTGATAATAACTAATAACTAACTTTAAGACTAACGACCTTCAGTCAAAATTAAACAAAGCAGTAATTGAGGAAAAATTTCAAAATTATCTTTAATTTCCAACATTATACTCAGAAATCAATAAGGCCAGAGTTTTTTTTAAACGCCTTCAAAAGGCGAAACAGCTGTAACGCGTAATCATAATTACTTAGCAGAAGTTTTTTTTACAAATAAACTGTTTTTATGAATTAAATTATAATATTAATGAATACATATATAAAAGAAATTAAAATTAAAATGGACAACAATAAACAATTCGTGATAAAATAAAAATGTACTAGTATTTTCCCGATATTGCACAAGTTTACTTTGCACAAATTTACTTTGATTTATGTGCGGACCTGGCTACCGACTCCGCATTAAAATCTAGAGGGAAGCTGGTATGCAAAAAATGCCGAAGTCTTCGATTATTCAGTTTGTTTTCAAAAGAATTGCGCTTGGCTTGCGCAGTGGTACAATTTATTATTATTACGGCTGCCAATCCAATCCGGAGTCCAAAAACCATGAATTGCGAGGAATAAATCGCAAAGCAATGAATAAGTTACTGTTCTGCGATGGTGGCATCTGGTTCCAAAATTACAGCTGCTTTTGTTTTTGATATTCTGGAGCAATTATTGAAAATACATTTACGGTATCAGAAGTTGGTGTTAATATTTTTCCATGCCACGTTTTGCATTGTTGCACAAAAAATGGTTTTATTATGATTACCATCGCGAGGATTGTAAAAATGATATTAAAAATGATTAAGTAAAGTAGTTTGGAGGACATTTTACAATCTCTTCTTCAATGTAAACGTATGTTCGTATGTATATATGAATATTTTACATTAGCTCCACATAGGAGACGACCTCCGTAGTCCAGTGGGTAAGACTCTTGACTCACAATCCGGAGGTCGCGGGTTCGAACCCGGCATGCGCAAATAAATTTTATTTGATTAATTTGTGTTATTTCACAATTAATTCATTAAAAATAATATATAGTATATTTGCGGCATGTTCCAGAGTGGAAGATACTATCAGTATCGCCCTGGTGTAAGACCACCATTCAGAATTGAAACGTTGCTTGAAAATGGCTTTAGCCGTGTTTGGTGACCAGATCTGAATAGCCAGGTAATTCTCAACCTTCCTCTTCCCCAACTCCTTCCCCTCCCCACTACCTTCAGCCTCACAACATACCCCAATTGGGGATGCCATAGTCTCACTGGCTCCAGACGGGAGCAGTTGAGATTCTTGTGCGGCATTCACTGTAAAAAAGGAGACCCTGAGGAAAAAAAACCTCAGGGCCTGTGCCATCTTTGGGGATCCTGTGTGGAGGGTCTTTTTATGGAAAGGAAGGATATGAAGTTCTGGAAAGGAAAAAGGTATGAAGGGTGGGTAGGAATCTTGAGGTCAATATGTCTAGAAGTGACAGACCCATGAATCCATCCCTCCCACTGCGGTGCAAGGTGATGAATCGAGAGTCCGACTGGAGACGTTAAAAGATCTCCTTCAACTAGTATCTTCCGATCTGGCCTGTCACGCATTAGGTGACCGTCAAGACTCCAGAAACTCCACTCCATGAACCCGGGCACCCATGCCAAGTTACCAAACGTAGCGAACCACTTGGGGTGACCTATGGCAGGGGTGTTGGTTATCCAATAAATGGTTCCCGGAGCGGCGGTATACAAGAGTATATATTATTGAAGAAAGCAAAAACTTTGTGTCTTGACATTATATAAATGAAATTGTTGAGTTGAATTGAAAAATTCGTTTTTTAAAAGAACTTTATTTAATTTGTACCCACCTATAAACATAAAATGTACAAATATTTAAAAAAATGTGTATTTTAGACCACACGGCTGAAGTAAAACTTCACTAACTTATATATTCCTCTCAACTTTCGTTCACCTCGCCCGACCGTTCGCCTCGCCCGATCACACTTTTCATAACGCTCTCGTCACGCATTCACCAGCTTACTCCCCAAGATAGCGTGCGTAAAGACATTTTACTTCAATAAAGTGGTTTTTAAACAAATAACTTTTTCAATTGTAATATAAGATTGAAGGTTAAATCCTTTTTTTTAAATTAATGCATCTGAAGTCAGATACGTGAAGAAAATTGTCAGGTAAGTAATGAAGCTGTTGAAAGTTCGTCAGCAACGACAAGAAAAAAAACGTGATAAAAAGCTTAGTAAAACAGTAAAAGCTTTTTTCTATGTCAAGCACAAGAAATTCGTAAAGTAGGTATAAAATTTCAGTAACCCAACATTTAAAAACTCTTTACAAAACCACTACGGGCAGTTTGGCTAATGTATCTTAGATATTATAAAACCCATGTTATCACGGCCTCATGTGTCGTGGAAGAAAAAATTACCTTCACAGCTGCCGTGACTTATTTGTGTGAATGAAAAAAGCGTTTTCCTTAATCATTAAAATTTAGGTGTAATATCCAAAATATACTTCTATTGAAAAAAAACATCCGCTCTGCTAAGGCCCGTTTAATCACAGGATACCATATTATAGTTACAAATATTTACTAATCGTTGTTAGAAAGGAAAAACACCACGCTTTATATTCCAATCTAAAAAATAGCCACCAAAACAGTATATTGTACACTTTTATGTACACAAAGTTTTGAATCGCAAATTGAAAAAAAAAAATTGAAACCTTGGGAATTTTTTATAAATTATTTTTACATAGAGCGACAAAAAGTGAGGTTACAATATGTGTTTGTTGTACATTTGTCGAATAAAATATGTATGCGTTTTTATTATTTTTTTATTATCAGTAACTTAAGTTAGAAAAAACGTAAGGTGAGCCATTTTGAAAACTTTTTTTGTTTGTGTGTAAAATTTTTATAATAAAAAAATTGTTTATTTCAAATTCTATAATTTGAAAGCGTCTTTTATCACCTTTCTAAAACAGTTTTTGGTTTTTGAATGTGCTCAGAAATATTCCAAATATTTGCATTTTATTCTAAAGCGAAAATATTTTGACCATCTGAAAAAAATGCCAATTTTTTTAAGAGTTAACAGATCAAAATGTGTACCCAATTATTGATAATGTTTTGAGACATTAATCACAAACCAGACACCGAATGCACACAGACCAAACAATATAGAATAAACAAGACAGAATAAAAACACATGGCAGCATCTCACCGATTAAATCCATAATCTCTCTTCTAAAGATATTACTTACAGTATTATGTTCTGCGGGCAAGTTTCTTTGAGTAGCTTATTAGTGCTGACTCTCTTCCAAGACAAAACCACTAATAAGTTTGATAAACCATCACACCCTCCCCAGCCACCCTCATCTCATCCCCTATCTACCCTCGTAAGAAACTGCTTCTACGTTATTATAGCGAACTAAACTTGGGGACTATTTTTTGTTTTTATGAACTTTGAAGACATGCCCTATAAAGTTGTGTCTTTACAAATACAAGGACTTATATTATTATTTTTGAGCTGGGTTTTTAAGCCAAAAGTTTGGACTAGGTTTTTAATTAAAATGGGCAATTTAACTTTTTTAAAGAAAGAAAATTCTGGTTTATAACATGAATAAAACATTCGATATCCACCCATAAGAGTAACTATCCGAAAACTCTTATGAGATGGTTTTAAATTATACAGGATTTTGGGAAATCAAATCAATAATCTAACTGCTAAGATTCAGTGAAATGAACACCGTGAGGTGGTAGGGAAAATGGAAATGCTAAGAGATTGGGGTACATGAAGTACGCACGTACCTGATTAGTTAAGTATTAATTTACTAAACAAAGTTATAGTAATCCAGAGGAACGCTTTCTGCAAGACCTCTCAACAGTGCCCGTGTAAATAAATACATCGACATGATATTTAGCCAAATTCACTACGTTCGCGATAATCAGGAACATTATTTTTTGGTTACTAGGTGTTGGTACTTATTAATCATCCTAGTGTGGCGGTACCTTCATTCAACAAATAACTTGACAGCCATAAAGATATTTTCTGGGCGTGCAACACCGAAGATTGAAAACGGAGTGATTGGCACTTTTTGAGATACCCGTTTTCATTCTCGATGGTGATCTGTTTCTGGGCGGTGATTCTTACATAGCTCTTTATAATTTGCCAAGTCATAATATTGTCGCAAGTTTAAATAATTAAATGACTAAAGTTAAACCGCGTAATTACTATTATTTTTATACATTACCTCCTGTGATAGTGAGTCTAAAATCAAAAACGGGACTTGATGCTGAGGTAAGTATCTACAAATGAGCGTCTAGTTCCGAACATGATACTAGCATATTTTTCCAAAATTATGATTCCTACCCAAATCCTTTTTTTCCCTCCCTACCTTATGCCGACTAAATACAATCAAGTGTCATCGTATTCATTTGAATATTAAAATGTCTTGTCAACACAAATTCAGAGTGTTGATACGGAGCTTGTTCGCGCATTATTATATGGGATTGGTTGGGTATTGCATTCGCAGACTTGGTGGGTAGCATATATGTCAAACTCCTGAATTTATCCCACCTACCTAATCTTTCCTTCCTAAATGTCACCATCAAAAATTGTTGCAAGAAAGTACTTAACTTTGGAGAGGTGACAGTGTTCTTTGCTGTTCAGTACAAAATAACATCTCAGACCTCTTGCTGTAAGAATATTGCGATTTTTAAATTAAACATTGAGAAGCGTTCACCACAAACTGGAGATCAGCGAGGCCCCATCTGCAACGGTGAGTCCTATTTTCCTTATTCCAATCTTGGCTTATCTAATTTTCCAAAAGCACAGATCTGAACTATTGACTGACTATCCATCAGGTTTGCGAGTGTATGCTATTTAAGGCCCCGTTCTCCGCACAAAAAAAAACCATTTCGGACGAGTCGTGAAATTTACTTTTAACGCATTCGACAGGAGGTGTATCTGCAGCGCGCGGCTATTATTAAAATTAGTGTTTGAAATTTACAATAGGAGACAATATTATTACAAAAGGTCTGGTTTGGAACTTGGCTAATAATTCTCGACAGGTATCATTTCAAATATTCGTTTCCAGAGAAGTTGATAATATTGTGTAGGGCTGCCACAATTTTAAAATACACATAATATTTATGAAAATATCTGTTATTTTCTCAATGTATTACGTTAGATTACCTATAAAGTGTAATGTACACTTGAGGCGACCGTTCACAAAACAAAGCTATATTATTTATTATAACGGAACTACTATTATAATTTTTTCTCTTTAATTTCTCTTATCAATTTGGGAGACGGGACGGGATGGGTACTGCCGCGCCGCCCCGTAAAACATTTTTTTGGATAACCAACACCCTTGCCGTAGGTCACCCAACTAGTTTGCTATGTTTGGTGACTTAGCAGGGGTTCCCGGGTTATGGGATCAGGTATCAATTTGGAAGGCGACCATTGCCGCCCGGCAACCATTCATTGGATAACAGAGGTGCCCGGGTTCATGGGGTGAGGCTTATCTGTTTATTGGGTACTACTTTTTTTTAAAAGAAAAAGAGTCATAATTCGTATTCCCGGTTTACGAATAACCTGACAATTTGAAAAACTCCTACCAGCATCATAATAAGCGGAAGATGTTGCTTATGCATTGAAAGAGGAATTGAACCCGCGACATCTTGACCCGACCCATTTTTCAATTTTCAACTAAGTAAAGTGCACATTTTAATCATATTTGTTTATAGTCCAGTCAATTTTTAATTTGGGAGGTGGGAATGGGTACCGCCGCCCCGGGAACCTTTATTGGATAACCAATACCTCTGCCATAGGTCACCCCAAGTGGTTCGCTACGTTTGGTGATTTAGCAGGAGTGCCCGGGTTCATGGAGTGAGGTTTGTCCAGGTCTTGGAGGCGGA
This sequence comes from Limnephilus rhombicus, assembly GCA_929108145.2. NCBI lineage: Eukaryota > Metazoa > Arthropoda > Insecta > Trichoptera > Limnephilidae > Limnephilus > Limnephilus rhombicus. The sequence goes on from OV815283.1 coordinate 46,636,859, forward strand.
TGACCAGGACAAACTGAACCCGAGATTCCTACCCACCCCTTAAACACTTTTCCTTCCCAGAACTCTCCTCTCCTTCCTTTCCTTAAAAAAACCCTCCACACAGCATCATAGGTAAGCATAAAGATGACATAGGCCATGAGGGAAATTATGTTCCTCAGGGCCTCCTGTGTTGAGCTCATGTAAAAAAAAAAGAATGGTCCAAAAGGAGGTGTAGAGTGCACCTAAAAGTCCTGACGTCTAGGTGGTGAGCTAGGGGAGGGAGGAGGGGGGGCAAAGGTTCCAATTTTTTGATTTACGCTTATATCTCAGAAACGGTGCATTTCAGAGGATTTTTTTTTTAAATAAGTGAAAGCTCATAAAATTATCTACAACTTTTATTCTATACGTAATTTTAGAAATCCCAGCCGTTTTTGACTTACACGCTCCACAAATGTAGATATTTTCGAATAAAATCATTTTACCTCACATTTTTCATCAAACTTTCCTTCATATCGTCTAAAATATTTATCAAAGAAAGAAATTTGTTTGCAAGAAGTTGTAAATAACTTAATTCCCTTTTAGATAATATGTATACATTTGCAAACTAATCTTCAACCAGTAAATATTTACAGGAATTTTAAGTTTTTTAGTAAATGTCGTCATTTTTTATCTTATTACTGGCACACCAATTTTGTTTGTAACAGATTGTGGGACTTGGATTTCATTTATTATTTCATCATTTAGTTCCTAAAACAATTAGTTTAATGAATCTTCACCAACTTTAACAGCATCTTAGCAAGTTATTGTGGCGTCTCCGACGACTCCACTCCACAAACATTGACATTATTTCACTGGTTTGTGGGAAGGGAGGATGTGCATCAAACCACTGACCGAGTTTGGCACAACCTGTTTTTGCCTACATGCACCTTTTCGCTCTTTATTTATATCCGGGGGTAAAGTACACAAACTTCGGGAGGTAATTCTGCTCGACAGTACACGTAAAAAAAGATACGAAACTTTTTTCAAAACGTTCTAAGGTAGTTACGGGTAAAAAAGTTTTGTTGTTTGTATGAAAAAAATAATATTCTTCTGTGGAAAAATAATTTTGTATAGGGAAAAAATTGATTTTAGAAAAAAGTTATTTGTCTTTTTTACATTCACCATCATGTACCTCCCGAAGTTTATGTAGAAATTTATGAAGTGGCAGCCCTAAAAGCTACGAGCGTAGAGGACGGGCGGGCGGGCATTGCTAGGACTAGTTAACCGATGGAATCTAAATTATTTAACATTTATAAAAAGGTCAAAGTAATTACTTATAACAATGTGGTCGGTTTTAGTAAACAACCGAAACTTTTATTTACTTACATTTACGTAACGCATTTTGGTTTTATTATCCAACGAACATCTAATAATAGGTAGTAATAATACGAATTATGATAATTACATATTTCCTTGTCCGTAACAATTTGGGACGCGGGTAAGGGTACCGCCGCCCCGGAAACTATTTATTGGATAACCCCAAGTTGTTCGCTACGTTTGGTGACTTAGCAGGGGTGCCCGGGTTTGGATCTTGGTGGCGGATGTGTCTGCCCACCAGCTGCGTGGTAGGCCAGATCGGGAGAGACTGGTTGAGGGAGATCTTGCGACCTCTCAGGCAGAACTCTTTTGGAACATCGCCTTGCACCGCATTGGGAGGGATGGATTCAAAAGTCCGTCACACCCAAACCCACTGATCCTCAAATTCCTACCCACCCCTATAACCTAATCCTTTCCAGAACTTCCTCTCCTTCCTTTCCATTAAAACACCCTCCACACAGCATATCCAAAGATGACATATGCCTTGAGGGAAAAAATTCCTCAGGGCCTGTGTGGAGTTACTGTAAAAAAACAAGGTAATTTTTGAAAGCAGATTTTTGTTAGCAGTTTGATCCGTAAAAATGTATTATTATTATGTCCTATAATTTTAATAAATGAGCAAAATAAAAGCTTTTGCATTCAATGGTCATTTAAAAAAAAACGTAATTTAATTTAAAAAAACTTGCCCGGGAATTTCAGTTTCCGAAGCATTGGAAGTAGATTTATTTCCCAAAGTACGCATTCTGTAAAAAAATAAAACAATAACTGTCACCTTTGTTATATATATTACATAATAGTAAATAATACGAGTATGTATTATATTAATAAAATCAAAATTTTATTTTTTTCTTCTTACCTTATACATTTCATCATACGTTCTCGATTTTGGAGATAATGTTTACGCTTAGAAATACGACTTTTTTGTTATTGTCTTACAATTTTCGCAAAACAATATTATTATTTACGTACGTGTATATTAAACAAATCATGAAACGTAGGACTACACGTCTGTGCGGCGAGCTGTCTGGACAGCGAATGACGAATATTTGAAAGGCACATAGGTTAATAACGTGTTAATAATAATTTTTGGAGCATACTTTGTGATTTTTTTCTATCGAGGGAATTTTCTATAATTTGCGTTTCGGCGCGATAAATGTCTAGATATTATCTTCAAAAATAACATATATTTTTTTAAGAGCTTAAAAACTTCAAATGTTTAAGGGAGATTTGTGAGAAATCGGTAGAAATTGGGAGAACCGAGGCTTAATCGTCCCGTATAACTTAGCGATCACGTAGTTTCGGGACTGGTCCTTCGAGGGTTGCTTGGGCTTTTCTCTGCAGCACTTAACGCCAATTTACAGTGGAGTCGCAGTTTCGCGACACCAGAGCTCTTGTTCAACAGTTTTGAAAAAATAAGAACCATCGTGAGCTGGCGGGTTCAATGGGTAAGTCGGCGTTCCTTGACTATCCTCAGTCCTTCTGCTTTGCGGGTTCAAGTCCCTAGCACTAGGTGTGAAACAACCGAGTTGAGATGGCATTTTAAAGATGTTTTTATACAAAAGACAAACATACCTAAATTCACATTTTAAAAAATTAAACCAATTAAAATTAATAAAGTAATGAAAAATAATTTTCAATCAGTTGAATTTAAGTTAGACAAAAACGCATAGTTGCAAAAATACTTTTGTCTTGAAATATTTTTCGGTGTAGTTCGGTGTGAGTTGAAAAAGGGTGCGATGGAAATAATTAGTGGACATCCAGAATCATTCAATACTTTTAATGATATCTTGGAAACCAGAAAGAATATTACTTTAAAACTTGTGTTCGTCCATTTAAAGTTTCCTAGTATTTCATACTCGGGAACGGTGAGTAATTATATACTAAAGGAATAGTCGAGATTATTCTTGGAAGACTATCGACAACTAAAAAGAGGTTTCAACATTATGGAGCTCCTCCGGATTTCAACATTGATTTAATAAAATTTAATTTCGCATCATTATGGGGATGGTTGTGATAGCTGGAAGGCCTATCTTTTGATATCAAATTTCCAACAATTTTAAAATTGAAACTTCTGTAGCCCCGCTGTAATTTGGATTTCGGATGAAATGGAAATGACGATTACAGCACCTGCGCTGCATCAACTGCGCTTATTGGCCGCTTTGATTATGATGTCACTTTTGAAGGCCTCTATTGGTTGAGATATGAAACGGAAATTACGCTAGATCTGCGCTCATTGGTCACTTTGATTATGACCTCACTTTTCAAGAATTAGTTGAGATTGTTTTGGTAAAGTTTCAATTCTACCACGTGTAAACTGCACTAGATTTTTTTTACATTAGCTACACACAGGAGGCTCTAAGGAAAATAATAAGGAGAGAAAGGAGAGGAAACCCTGGGAAAGAAAAGGTACGAGGGGTAAGAATTTGGGGGTCAGCGTGTGCAGGAGTGAGGGACGAATGAATCCATCCTTTCCACTGCGATGCAAGGCCGAGAGAGTCCTGCCGGAGATGTCAAAAGATCTCACTCAACCAGTCTCTACCGACACGGCCTGCCACGCTGTTGGTGGTAGACACATCTGCCGCATATCAGGATAAACCTGACCCCATGAACCCGGGCACCCCTGCTAATTCACCAAATGTTGCGAATCACTTGGCAGAAGTGTTGGTTGTCCAATGAATGGTTCCTGGGGCGGTACCCATACCCACCTCCCAAATTGGTATAGCTAATGTGACAGCTGGATGGCCTTTCTATTGATTTCAAATTTGCAAGTGTGGATTTTGTGATATTTGAGGAAGAAGAAGTTATTTTGACCAGAATTCTTATTTTGAATTTAACTTTCTAGTTTTTGCCTACGTCTTTAGTAAGGCGGCCGGCATAGTCCAGCGGTAAGGCTCTTGACTAGCACTCCGAAGGTCGCGGGATCGAATCCCGGCGTGGCAAATAAATTTTATTTGATTAATTTGTGTTATTTCACAATTTATTCATTTAAAATAATACATAGTATATTTGCGGCACGTTCCAGAGTGGAAGATGCTCTCAGTATCGCCCTGGTGTAAGACCACCATTCAGAATTGAAACGTTGCTTGAAATGGCTTTAGCCATGTTTGGTGACCAGATCTGAATAGCCAGGTACTATCCCCACCTTCCTCTTCCCTATCTCCTTCCCCTCCCCACTACCTTCAGCCTCACAAGATACTCCAATTGGTGATGCCATAGTCCCACTGGCTCCAGACGGGAGAAGTTGGGACTCTTGTGCGGTAATCAATGCCCATGTTAAAAAAAGGATAGCGAGGTCAAAGACAATTATTGCATTGGTATTCTAAAACGATTTAATTTACCATAAAACTGTTCGCGCTCAGATGGGTAAAATCTACGCCAATCGTGATTAAAAAAAACTCATAATCGTAAGTTCAACTTAAATAAAAAGCGTCGGGTTTCTACCCAGGCGTCGCTGGTTTAATCTTCGGCTAGTCCGTCCGGGAGGGGACTATCACAAACACTATTTCTTTGATTGGCATTGCGACGCATGCCGGGTACACGATTTTATATATAAAAAACAAAATTGTGAGAAAACCACCAGCGCTCATAATATTATTTCCAGGGAGAGTTCGTCGGTAAGATCTGATAATTCAAACACAGAATAACATATGGTACAATGCAGATGGCCTGCTCCATCAGCCTGATTTTTTAAATTTTTAAAATTAAATCCAATAGTTCAGGAAAAAATCGAAATCGGAATTCACGCCCCTTTAAGGGAGGAGTTTGAAAATACTTAAGAAAAAGCTTTTGGAAAGGTTGGAATAGGCATTTGAGAATTTTTTTTTATAGGTCACACGTTCATCTCCCGCTCTGTCCGGGGCGTGACTGATAGGAAAGAGGTGTGGCGTGGGCACTGTGGGCAGTAGTTCTTCGGTGGACACCATAGGGTTCACTTCGAAAAACCGAATTCGTAGACTAGCGGCCGTATTGTAAAATAACAACGCAAAAATGAATATTTTATTTTTTTTGGGAAGATCGGGCGTAAATATCAATTTGTTTTGCGATTATTATAAAATAAACTGAATTTGCCACATTATACAATAAAATTATATCGGAAAAGAGGTCTATAAATAGGAGAGTTTGGACTTTAAAATGTTTTTTATAGACCTTGTACTTTATTTTTATATAGGCTCATTAATATACCAACAAGATTAGGATATAACGAAAATGCTCAAAATGTATCTGCCTCCTGTATTGACCACATCATGATAAAAACAAACAAAGCATACGGTACCGCCGTTCACCATTCCAATATTACTGACCACTTTACACTGCTACTTACCATTCAACTTCAAAATACACATACTTACATTAAAAATACAATAGTCAAAAATAGAATTAATATTAACAGGTTAAAGGATTTATTAAAATTGGAAGATTGGGGAGAACTATTTAAAATTAATGATTTTCAGGATTGCTGGCACTCATTTACAAGCATTGTTCAAACAAATATTCATAAATGTTCAGAATCATTCACTATACAAGCTCCACACAAATGTAAAATAAAAAACCTTGGATTACTCAAGGACTTCTAAAAAGTATAAGAGTTAGGGACAAATTACACTTAAAAACTAAAAAAAATCCACTTGATCTTTCGTTTCTAAATCTTTACAAACATTATAGAAACATGTGTTCTAAACTTATAAAATTTGCCAGAGGTAACTATTACAAACGTCAGATTCAAAACTGTAATAATGACCCTAAACTTGTCTGGAAAATTATTAAGGAGATGACATACACTAAAAACAATAAAAGTAGTGATATTACCGAACTTGATACACCAAATCAAAAATTAAATATGAAAGAAAATCCAAAGGAAATAGTTCAATTTGTGAATGAATATTTCTCCAAGGTGGGTTCTAATTTAGCTAAAAATATAATTAAACCTCCTTATACTGATAATGAAATTAACAACACACTTACAAATAATATCACCTTTAAATTAAATACAGTTACAGCAGATGACATTAAAAGCATTATAGATTCAATGAAACCAGGATCTAACCAGGATAAACCAGGACTAACTTCAGGATCAGATGGCATCTCAATGAGAATAATTAAATCAACTAGAGATGAAATAATTCAACCACTCCTCCACCTTGTGGACAGATGTATCATGGAGGGTATCTTTCCCGAAACGCTTAAAATGGGTTCTGTTATACCAATCTTTAAAACTGGCAATAAAACGGATATAAATAACTATAGACCGATAACAATATTGAATAATCTTTCAAAAATAGTAGAGAAAGTCATAAAGAAGCAGCTCACTCAATATCTTGAAACAAACTTCATACTATCTGAAAATCAACACGGATTTAGAAAAAATATAGGAACCTCCGATGCCATCGCCTCTATTGTAAAAAATATAAAACATAGTCTCGATAACGGAAATAAGTGTATCGGAATATTTGTAGACCTAAGTAAAGCCTTCGATACAATTGATCACACATATCTTCTAGAAAAACTCAAAAAGATTGGAATCTCAGGACGTGAACTAAACCTCATTAAAAGCTACATGTCAGAAAGGTTACAGTTAGTCAGGATTCAAAATGAATCAAGTCAACCAATACAAATCCAATATGGAGTCCCGCAAGGCAGTGTCTTAGGCCCGATTTTATTCCTGATATATATAAATGATTTATGTGAACTAAACTGTCACGGCTCAGTCATTAGTTTTGCAGATGACACAGTCCTTCTATTCCATGGAAAGTCATGGGAGACTGTATTTGAAAAAGCTGAAAAAGGGATGAATCGGGTAAAACAATGGCTTGATTCAAATTCACTAACACTAAATGATACAAAAACTAATTATATTAAATTCAAAATCCACAACAAACAGACGGATAACCTCAATACAAACCTAAACATAAAAATTCATAAAGACTGTATAAACGTGAACCGAGAAACTCCTTGCAACTGTCCAAAATTGAATGAAATACGAACAATAAAATATCTTGGAATAATAATTGATCAAAACTTAAATTGGAACTCCCAAGTGGAAAATGTGAGCAACAAGTTAAAAAAACTAACCTATTTTTTCAAAACAATAAGAAACATTTTAGATAAAGAACAGATAATTAAAATCAATTATGCCTTAGCCCAATCTCAACTACAATATGGTCTTATCGGATGGGGAAGCTCATGCGATTCCACTATAAAACCAGTCCTCATAGCACAAAGGGCAATTCTGAAAATTATACTTAGAGTACCCATCAGAACCCCTACAGACTATGTTTTTAAAGCGCTGAATTTAATGTCACTGAAACAATTATATACAAAAGATATTCTAATGTACGCATTCAAAAATCAGGATAACTTTACACAGACAAACTCGGGCCGATTCACAAGATCTACATTACAACATACATTCTACCAACCTACAACTAAAACGACTTTTGGACAAAGAAATATGGAATACTTCTCTGTAAAATTATTTAATTTACTCCCTCCTGCAATGAAAACCACAAAAAAAATAACCGCCTTCAAAAGAAGCATAAAAATATGGATTATGGACATGGGAAGGAAGAAAATAGATTCAATTTTGCAACCCAACAAAGAATACTACTTGTTTTGTACTTTCTTTTAGATTTAACTTAATAATTTTCCTTGGCAATATTCTAACATAGATTAGGTATTTACTTATAATTCAAATAATAAAACTTGTACAATGTGTCCTTAGAACGGGGTACCCCAGTTAGGACCCATTTTCTCTAAAAAACTGTAAAAAAATATATATAAATAAAAAAAATAAAATAAAAAAAGACTTAAAAAAATTACCGATATTTTTAAGGGCCAAGGTATGTTCTACACGCAGTATTTAATTGAAGCATCTATAATACTTCTAAGCGAAATTTTCAAAACAAAAACATATGATTTTGTAGGATTTTGCATTATGGCTATTGCATTATTTTGCTATGGCTTCATCTTAACTTCACACAGGGGGCCCTGGGGAAAATAATTCCTCTCAGGGCCTACGCAATCTTTGGGGATGCTGTGTGGAGGATATTTGCAGGAAAGGAAGGAGAAGAAGTTCTGAGAAGGAAAATGGTATTAAGGGTGGTTAGGAATCAGGGGGTCAGTGTGTCCAGGAGTGACGGACGCATGAATCCATCTCTCCCACTGTGGTGCAAGGCGATGGTCCAAGAGAGTCCTGCTGGAAATGTCAAAAGATATCCCTCAACCAGTCTCTACCAATCCGGCCTGCCATGCAGCTGGTGGGCAGACGCATCCGCCGCCAAGACCCGGACAAACCTTACGTACCGAACCACTCGGGATGACCTATTGCAAAGATGTTGGTTATCCAATAAACGGTTCTCCCAAATTGAATTAACCTACTGCTCACAGTAGTTACAATTTTAATTATTTTTCTGTCACCGTCATGTAAACGCATTAGCTGCTTCTCTCGCAGCCTGGTCCTGTCACAATTTCTCAAGGGTATTGAACCCTCTCATTTCAGGAAATTCATGGTGTACAATGTACATGCGATGCTTATATAAGGTTTCAGCTATTTTAGGACCGGCACTATTCCCCGGAAGATATGTGGGTATTGACAAACCCTTATCTTTATCTGCAAGGTGTTCCGGAAGATATTCGAGTTTTCGAGAAAAGCAAACATTTGCCTTGGCTATGTAAATATTAAATAAACGTGATATTATTATTTTCGCTACAAGTTTTCACTGTATTCCTTTTTGTTTCGTATTTGCAGACGAATATCGCTACAATTGCAAATAAATACATTATCTAAATATCCGAAAACAATATTTTATTATCTTCCGATATATTATGTAAACTTTGGCTCGTTCTTTAAACTTCGTAAGTGCCAGGAATAAATAACCAAATATATATGTATGTATACATGTCTAAAAAAATATATATTCTTTTTGATTGCATTTTTCTCGGTTGAAGAGTGCATTTTTCCCAATCGAGTAATTAATTTGAACTATGACCAGCGCGCACTAATTTTTACCAGCACATTCTGTTTTTTTTTATTTTTTTTTATGGGTATGCGGCCCCGGGAACCATTTATTGGATAACCAACACGCCTGCCATAGGTCACAAAGTGGTTCGCTATGGTTGATGACTTACGAGGGGTGCTCGTGTGCATGGGGTGAGGTTTGTTTAGGTCTTGGCGACATATACATTTGACCACCTACTGCGAGGCGGGACGGATCTGGAGAGACTGATTGAAGGAGACCTTTTAACCTTTCCAGCTGGAATCTCTCGACACATCACCTTGTACCCCATTAGGAGGGATTGATTCATAAGTCCGACACTCCTGGACATATTGAATTCCAGATACCTACCCACCCCTTATAACTTTTTCCGTTCCCTATCTTTCCTTTTCCTAATAAGACCCTCCACACAGTATCCCCAAATTAGGCCACCAGGGAAATTGTTTTGCTCAGGGCCTCTTGTGCGGAGCTAAAGTAAAATAACGAACGTAGTTGATTTTGAATCCACGTTCAGGCGCCGCATCTGCACTCAAAAAGAAGAAGATGGTGAGATATGTAATTACGAATGTTAGAGGAGCGCGCTAATATTTAAAGCGATAAAATCAATGCGAAAATTGCGAAAATGTTTAATAAAATACGACTCGTTTAAAACAGAGCAAAAATCTCGTGGAAGGTACCTATCGTAAGTATCATTTAAAGAAACATTGTGAATTTTTTTACACCTATAGCTTGGATAATAACTGAAACAAACGGGTTTATTATAATTTTCGGAGCATACTTTGCGATTTTTTTCTATCGAGGGAATTTTACATAATTTACGTTTCGGCGTGGAACACGTCTGGATATTATTTTTAAAAATAACATGTATTTTTTTAAGAGCTTAAAAATTTCAAATGTTTAAGGGAGATATATGTAAGAAATCGGTAGAAATTCGGGTAGCGGCGCCTTAATATAAAAATATAAAAACTTACCATTAAATACCGTACTGTATTTTTCTAAAGTTAGCTTATGATTGAATAGAGTTCTATTCTCAACCAAATAATTTCGTTTGTCAGTGACCCCAGTTTCTGATATTATTATCCACGTATTTGAAGTCCGAATCTAATTGCCTGCCGCGCCGCAAAAACTCATGGTCGGGGCTTATTGAATAGAACTACATTTCCATCAAAAAGAAAATCACAATTCCGTCATGCATGACTATTTGATCATTATATTTAAACCGAGGCATACGCAAGAATGAATATGTAATGGATTCGTCCCTTTTTCTTTAAGGGTGGTTCAGCCACCACACCCACCCTCATCCTCCTCGGGTCTATACCCTATTTCTGCGTAAGCATTTTCCCTTCACCCCCGGCCAGTTACCCTTCAAACTAACCCCGTTTTACCCCACATTTTTCCATTGACATCTCACCCATATTATAGTGTGGCTCCCCTCTTGTAAGACTCGAATACATTATTACTACACCGCAACTTCACTCCGCTTGCGACAAATAATATAAACGTGCAAACGTCCCCATTAAAATAATTCCTAACTTCTTTGATAGGCAGTCTGTCTGTCTTATTTACAAAGGCTTATTATTTTGCGTTGCAAACAACCAACTTTATTTCCACTGTGAAAATATAGTAGAAAATAAAGTTATAATTGCTGGAAAAGAAATAACTGATCTTTAGGTATGTCTTAATTATTGAAATGAAACCAGATGCGTCATGTTGAAATTTATTAAAATGGATACAATTTATATATTCTGTGGGTATCTGAAAGTTTAAATTCTTATTTATATTAATGAATATACGCCTGAGCGGTTATTTGCAAAACATTATTTACATTATAATTACGTGGAACAGTAATCATGAATAAATCATTCTAATTAAATTACATGCAGAAGAGTAGTAGGTTTTATAGTACATATTAGCAGGAAGAACATATTATTATCTACTATTTGTTAGAAAGTATTTCCAGCTGCATGGAATCTAGGTACAAGTGAGTGCCTAAATGATTCAATTTATATCGTATTTTTATATTGTTATTGCAATTAAAAATAATTTTAGATCGATTATTACCTATTGGTATACATATAATAATAATAACAATGATTTACTGTCTTCCTTTCTTAGTAACATAATGGTATCATTGATACCATTATGTATCATTGATACCATTATGTTACTAGTGGAGATAATGGTAACCTCACTGGGATCTCCCGTGTTGAGGATTTCATTTACAATTATAATTTAATTATAAGAAATTAATATGAATTAGTTATAATATTATTTAGTATTTTTAAAAATAATTATAAAATAAATAAGATAGTCACTTCTTCTAATAGTGCAAAATTATTTTGTTGTTAACATTTTAAATTCAAATAAGATAGTGTTTTTTAAAATTTAGTTCAGTAGATTCAGTTTTAGCCTTGCAAGCGCCCTTGAGGTGATTTTTCACAAAAAAGGGCGCTCTAAAAATTATCCAATTATATTGCAAAATTATTTTGTCGTAACATTTTAAATTCAAATAAGATAGTGTTTTTATAATTTAGTTCAGGAGATTCAGTTTTAGTCTTGCAAGCGCCCTTGAGGCGATTTTTCACAAAAAACGGCGCTCTAAAAATTATCCAATTATATTATACGCAACAGATTTAAATGTCCGGGTTAAATTCTCCCCACAGGAAAAACTAAACCCTTTCACACACTTCCCCAAATGATCATCTAGTCAATCCACGCTATGCAATTGCACTATATAAGTATTATAAATACAAAACAATACAAGAACAACATGTCAACCTACCAGAGACCAAATGGGAAAATAATTCACCGACTCCAGATATTTTCATATCAGAGGGTTCGGCTCTGTGGAATTCCTAATTTGACCTATAAATCCTACTGATCCCTCAATATAAATATTTAAAAAATCTTTTGTAATCCTACATGTATTTAAAATTACTGATTTTTGGATTTTTTATATATAAATTCTTTGACAAATCTAATATGCCTAAATTTTGACTAAGAGACCTAGGTATAATGCCAGTAGCCGAAATGACAAATGGTAATATTTTTATAGTCTGAGAATGCCATTATTATTATTAGTCAGTATATTTTCTATTTCTGATATCCCTATATATTTAGTATCCAGCTTTTTATTTGAGATTTAAAAGTTATAATGTTGAGGTTTTTGAGTGAGAGTGACTTTTTGACTTTTTGAAATATTGGCATACAGAGCTCCGGGCCAAAAAGGCCCCTTTCTCTTTCACCATGAATTTATGTTAATGGTTGTAGAAGAAAATGAGGGAGAGTGGTATTTTATTGTAGAGTTTAATGCCATAATATAAGAAACTTTTTAGCCCAAATGTTGTTGGGTATGTTTTTGACCTTGAGATCTAGTGTTTCTAATGTACGTGTTAGTGGTTATTTCTTGGGTTTTGTACTTAAATGATGTTTTGTATTGTTAATGAGTATAGTTTTAGTATGATAGCTTAATAGATCAACATAATAGATCGTAATAGAGTTACAATTCAGGAGGCGAGTTTAAGTACCGTCGCCCTGGGAATGATTTATTGGATAACCAAAACCTCTGCCATAGATCACCCCAAGTGGTTCGCTACGTTTGGTGACTTAGCAGGGGTGCCTAGATTCATGGAGCGTGGTTTGTTCGGATCTTGGTGGTGGATTCGTCTGTCCATCAAATGCGTGGCAGGCCGGATCGGTAGACACTGGTGAAGGGAGACCTTTAGATCTCTCCAGCAGAACTCTCCCGGAACATCGCCTTGTACTGCAGTGGGAGAGATAGATTCGTACGTCGCTTCTCATTCCTCGCCTTTTTCCGTCTCAGAACTTCCTGTCCTTCTTTTTCTAAAAAGATCCTCCACACAGCATCCCCAAAGATGACATAGGTTCTTAGGGGAAATATTTTTTTCAGAGCTTCCTGCATGGAGCTAATATAAAAAAATATCAAGGCTGTCTACAATATCATTACCAATTTTTAAAATAAGAGTCAAATCGGAAATAAGTTGCATAAAGGAAGCACTTAATATCATGGCAGGGCGCGCCTCTTCACCAAACATGGAGAATTCATCTGAAGCCCCCGTAGTAGATATACGAGTACTAAATATGTGTATATATATTTCTTTTTAAATCTTTTTATATTATTATTTTTTTTTTTTTTTCATATAGTACGTATATCCATTTTATGTAATTTATACTTTTTTATGGCAGACAGAGTATTGCGCCCACCGCTCTGTTCGGCTGAAATAAATAACTTACTTTTTACGCACCAGATTTAAATGTCCGGGTTTAATTTTCCCCACAGGAAAAACTAAACCCTTTCACACACTTCCCAAATGATCATCTGGTCAATCCACGTTATGCAATTGCACTATATAAGTATTATAATTACAAAACAATACAAGAACAACATGTCAACCTACCAGAGACCATATGGGAAAATAATTCACCGACTCCAGATATTTTCATATCAGAGGGTTCGGCTCTGTGGAATATTATTATTATAATTATATCGAATTTTATTATTTTCTAAATGAGTTAAATCAAAATTGTGTATATTCAGCAGTTCCTGCTTGTACTACGAGATTCTACAACACACCGCGTTTAAGCAAATGCAGGTACTTTCGTTATTTATTTTTGGGGTGTTATACCCGCTTCTTCAGCCACAGTTTCGTTTTAGGGTGACGATCACTATAACGCTGTCCAAAACGTTGAATAAAGAAGTAGATAGTGCTATATAACACGGTATAACACCCCAAAAATAAATAACGAAAAAAGTTTTGGCCGTGGAAATCTAAAATAATCTACCAACCATTAGGTAGGTAGTAGTACAAGTAGGTTATTCTCTGACTCATCCATTTTTGTAATTATTTTTATCGAGAATTTCATTTTCTAGATTGAATAGAAATTAAATAGATTTTCTAGAAACTTCTATATCCCCGCTTTGATTTGGGTTTCGGATGAAACGGAAATGGCGATTACTGCACCTGCGACGTATCAACTGCGCTCATTGACCGCTTTGATTAGGATGTCACTTTTGAAGGCTCCTATTGATTGAGATATGAAACGGAAATTACGCTGGTCTGCGTTCATTGGTCGCTTTAATTATGACCTCACTTTTCAAGTATTGATTGAGATTGTTTTTACCGCGTGTAAACTGCACTCGAAATTTTTTTCATTGCTCTTTTTAGTAAAACCGTTTTCATGTATCTGTGGTTCTGTTAACTTAATATACGCCTTTATGCATGAGTATTTTCTATTCTAAGAACAACCCATTTTCCTCAAAGCAATTCTTGATGCTCAGCTATATATCAGTGTCGATGGCATATGCGTAATTAACAGTCTAAGATCGCTGTGAATATTTAAGCGAGAAAATGAGATCGCGGGGAGGCCGTTATTTGTACACGCATACATACAATTTCTTCACACACACACCCTCACACGACTGTAAAGCTATTCGCTCGTATATAATGTGTATGCACCCTTCAATATAATATTGTAGAAACCGTGCGCGTCATTCAAACTTCGGTTTGCAAAACATATTTTAATGAACGGGTACATATTATGCTATTCTACAGTTTAGTGATAAGGAAAATTAAATATTTTATTTTAATATCGGCATATTCATTTAAATTTTTATAAGAAAAACTCTCTTTTTATAACTTTTGAAGGTTTTTCTTATAATAATAATAATTAAATAATAATTGGCAAATTTATATAGCGCCGTTTTCATGGAAAATCACCTCAAGAGCGCTGAATCAATGTAATATATCATCGAAGAAGAAGAAAACAATAATAATGTAAGCGAAAATATGAAAGAGAACAAGTCACAGAAAAACATAAAAGACAATGGTCGCAACTGGGACTCGAACCCAGACCTCTCGTCTAACCGGGACTTCGCTGTTGCCACCTTCTGTCAAACCGTCATATTTGTCAATCTCATATTTCGAATTTTAGAATTAACAATATTATCTTCAACTAATTATGAGATTGAAAAATATGACAGTTTGACAGAAGGTGGCAATAGCGAAATTGGTTAATTGGACGAGAGGTCTGGGTTCGAGTCCCAGTTGCGACCATTGTTTTTTTCTTTGTCTTGTTCTCTTTCATATTTCGTTTAGATTATTATTGTTATCTTCTTCTTCAATGATATATTCATTTCGTTTGAAGTGCAAAAAAAGAAAATCGACTGATAAAACAAAATAATCTATAACCATTAAATTTTATAGAAATACTTTTGAGCACACCTGTCAATTTGGAAGGAGGTGTACGTGTACCGCTAATCGAGAACCATTTATTAAATAATCAACACCTCTGCCATGGGTCAGCCCAAGTGGTTTGCTACGTTTTTTGACTTAACAGGGGTTACGGGTTTCAGGGGGTGAGGTTTGTCCGGGTCTTGGCAACGGATGCCTATACCTACAAAATGTGTGGCTGTATGAATCTGCAGAGACTGGTTGAGAGAGAACTGAGAGGGATGTATTGTCGTTACTGATCCCCAGATTCCCATCCACCCTTTAAACCATTTTCCTTCCCAGTTATATCCTTCCAATCCTTAAAAATAACTTTCACACAGCATCCACAAGGATGACCTGTGTGTGGAGCTAATGTGAAAAAAAAAACCTTAGAAAGTGGATCAAAGATTTTACTACCCTAGGTGTGTTTGCAGATTTATTTGTTGAAGTGCAAATTTTACGATTTCTTAGCAGTAATTGTTGAATGAAATACTAGTATATATTGAATTATTTGGCGGGTAGGAGATAAGCCGTCGTAGCTCAGTGGATAAGAGCAATTGACCGGAAATCAGAAGGAGGCGTGTTCGAGTCCCGTCGGCGGCATGTATCTTTTCTCGGGAGATTTATTCAATGTAGATGAGTGTTTCAGGCTAATAATTATTACTTATAATAATTGTTACCCTTTGCGCTATGCATAAAAATCTTATCTTGAAACATTAGTTTATCAATTAAAAATTATAATTATTAAATAAATAATATGAAAAAGCTTTATTTGGTGACTTGATTCAACATTTTCAAATATGTAACTTCGGACTTGTCTATTTTGAAAATTCCAGTTCGGTAACTCTGAGAAATACAACTTGTTACAGAATTAATGTATTCCTATGCCGTGGCAAGGATTCAACGCGAAGCACAAATTGGTTTGCATTAGTCCCTGTGCTTCACGAGGCCAAGGCAGTAAGGGAGGGTCTCAGACAATCCCTTATTAGACGAATTTAAGCTCTGAGTGACCATATGTCTCCGTCTTAGCGGAACCTTCAAGAAGCCTTATAAATAACTTAACGCTTTGAGGTACACTTAATAGAAATAACGAGTAATAATTAAATAGCTTTGTGGGCTGTGATATCAAAGGGAGGGTTCAAACACCTCTCAGGTTGGTAAATTATTCTTATATGGACTTAGAACAAACACATCGGGCTACCTGCAAAAAAGGGTAGGTACAATGAAAAGGTTGTAGAATACACACATTTAATTTTTCCTAGTCATATTAAGTTAAAAAGCTGATTTTTATAGTACTTGAACGTCCCTTTGTGGGTTTCTTTTTTAAACAAATCTCTTGCTTTATTCCGAGATTGATAAAATTTTGAACACTTTATTTTTAAAACAGGAAAAAAACACTATCTAAAGAACTTTCATATATAGCTGAACTTGCATAATACTGATGATTTCCTCACAGAGATGCTGCGTAATTATTGAATCATTCACCTACTTTGGTTTTATAATATGTATATAAATGTATGTGTGTGTGCGTGTATGTATGTAGGTACATGTATGCATATACATATACATGTGCATACTTATATACGTAAATGTGCGTGAATGTATTTGATTTATTATTAGGTATTACAACTTACAGTTATACTAAAAATGTTGAGTTGAGTGGTGTGCTCAGATTTAATTGGATTCATCGCTATAACCATATTGCAAATGTAAATTAATGTAAAAATTATAATGATCACATTATAATTTTGTTGTTGAGCCAATAAATCAATAAAAAAATGATAAATGAGATTTCCTTACATCATCCCTTTTACACTCCCTTAAGCCGCCGTTACCCGAATTTCTACCGATTTCTTACATATCCCCCTTAAATATTTGAAGTTTTGAGGCTCTTAAAAAAAGAAAAATGTTATTTTTGGAGATAAAATCTATACAATCCCCACGCAGAAACGCAAATTATATGAAATTCCCTCGATAGAAAAAAAACCCAAATTATGCTCCGAAAATTATTATAAACACGTTTGTTTCAATTATTTTACAAGTTATATGTACGAAAAAATTCACAGACTAACTAACTAACTAATAATCACGCCGTTTCCCCTCAGGGGTAGGCAGAGAGGACGGACCGCCAAACAACTCGGTCTTGGCACACACTCTTTGCCTCATTCACATTCATACAACGTCTCATACATACTATTTTATTTTTTTTGACTTTTGACATTGCCCGACTCAAGTATCTCATTCACTTGCTCATGCCATGTCTTCCTCGGGGGTCCCCGACTTCTTCTTCCATTCACATAGAGTATAGAGATACTGAAATATAAATATCCTAAAGCCAAATTTATAATTGCTGGCGATTACAATCTACCGATCTGGTCCTGCGATATTAACAATGAAGTGGTTGTTAACGAAACAGAAGTACAATGTGCAAAATCAAAGTAAATGCTGGATATGCCTTTCTTCCTAGGACTAACGCAGTTAAATAAAGTGTATAACACTAATAATCGAATGCTTGACCTAGTATTTTCTAATAACCCAAATACAATAGTGGAAAAATCGGACGAACTGTTATTACCTCTTGATCAACATCATCCGGCTTTAGACATTATTTTTACAAATGAATCTAGAAATTTGCTGAACTTTAAAACTTCATCATATAATTTTACTAAAGCTGACTACCCAAATATTGTAAATTATCTTGACCATTTAGATTGGTCATTTTTAGAGGCTGGTGATGATATAACTGACCAAGTACAACAATTTTATTCATTTTTAAACACTTCTAAAGAACTTTATGTTCCTAAAATTAATTTTAAAGCCTCTCATTATCCCATATGGTTTACAAAAGAATTAAAGGAGTTAATATACAATAAAAAACAATTGCAAAAAAATGTATAAGCAATTTAGAAACGTTAATGATTATATAAATTTTACTAACTTAAGAAGGCAATGCAAAGACCTATCCAGAATATGTTACAATGATTATGTTAGTTTAATAGAAAAAGAGGTTCGTCATAATGTAAAAAGATTATGGAATTTTTGTAATGCTCAGCGAAAGAATGATTGTAGTTTACCAAATACTATGTATCTTAACAACAAATGTTCTGATAGTACCGAAGGCATAGACAATCTTTTTGCAGATTCATTTAAAAGTTAATTAAATGAAGACAATATAAGCGAAACTCAATCGAAAATCTGAAAACAGAAAAATCAGAAAAAGATATTGACACACCTGGGACATCTTCATTTAATTAAATATTACAATTTGAGGTTTTACTCATAAAGTTAAAATAAAAATAAAAATATCATTTAAAAGTGTTTATGACATGGATATTCTTGATAGTAAGATCCCTAAAGATTATCTTGAAGAATCACTTAATTTAAGCCATTGTTTTATTGAAAAAGCTGCAATAGAAAAGGGTATAAAAGCATTAGATTCTAATAAATCTGCTGGACCGGACGGTTTTCCTCCAATATATTTTAAATTTTGTATTAAAAGTTTGACTTTTCCATTATTTATACTATTTAACAAATCTTTGTCATCAGGGTGTTTTCCAGATCAGTGGAAAAAAAGCTTTTTAACGCCTATTCACAAAAAGGGTGATAAAAGCGATGTATCAAACTACAGACCAATATGTATATTGTCAGCTATTCCTAAACTCTTTGAATCATCGGTCCTAGATGTCTTTAAAAAACAAATCCATAATATAATTGTTCCCAATCAGCATGGTTTTATCACAGGTAGAAATACTTTAAGTAACTTAATCATTTATAAAAATTATATTACTGATTCCCTTGTCCTTAAGCATCAAGTGGATTCTATATACACTGATTTTTCCAAAGCTTTTGATAAAGTTAGGCGACATATTCTTGTACATAAACTAAGTTTGATGGGCATTAAAGGAACCTTATTGAAATGGTTTAATAGTTATCTTAGTAAAAGAACGCTTTGTGTTAAAATAAATTCTATAGAATCTTATATATTCGAAGCCACAAGTGGGGTTCCCCAAGGATCTCACCTTGGACCAATTCTTTTTTTATTATTTATAAATGACATTATTAGTATATTTAAAGATGTACAAGTTTTGCTCTTAGCTGATGATTTAAAAATATATAAAATGATACGTAATATAGAGGATTGCCATATTTTACAATCTAATTTAGATAAATTGTTTCATTGGTGTGTGATCAACTGGCAATTTCTTATTATTCAAAAGTGCCAAAATATTCGTTTTCATAAAATCCAAAGTCACATAACTTATGAGTACTCTTTAAATAATGTAATATTGACACCAGTCGCTCTGATCAGGGACTTAGGTGTTATATTTGATGAAAAGTTAACATTTACTCTACACGTAAATGAAATAACAAATAGAGCTATAAAAATGGTTGGTTTTATATGCAGAACAGCAAGTGATTTTAAGTCACTAGAGTGTTTGAAAATATTATACACTTCTTTAGTAAGAATTATAATTCGCCTATAATTCTTTATAATTCGCCCATTTGGTCCCCATTGTATAAAATACATTCCGACAATATAGAAAGGGTACAGCACAAATTCCTAAGATTTATTAACTTTAAGCTGAATATTCCAATTAAAAATATTAACTATGTCCTTTTGATGAAACAACTCAACTTAATTACGCTGTCCGATAGGCGAATCATCTCTGATCTTGTACTATTAAATAAAATCATTAATTATTGCATTGACAATCCTGAAATTCTCGCCTAAATAAAATTTTACGTCCCGACCAGAAAGAAAATTTGCATTTTCCCAAGAATTAAATTAAAAAAAAAAACGCTTGTTGGGCAATGATTACAAAATTTAAAAAAATATATAAATATTAGCGTCAATATTATGGCGACAAGGATGTAAATAATAATAATAAAACACATTCATTAAATTTGTACCCTTTTACCGTTTATAAAGATGTACCTACATACGAATGAAAAAATTGTTTAAAAAAAAAAACCACGCGGAAAATTTTAATATGTATGATTTAATTATTTGAAAGTCAAATCAATGGAATATATTTATTATTAAACTTTTATGATTATAAAATAACTCTAATTTATTCAACAAACCAAAAATAATAATAATTTACTACAAACACTAAAAAAACAAAAATATATATAATAAATTAAAAAACACACTTTGTAAAGCACCACTTTTTATTAGAATTGATATTTAACAGCCAACCAGGTTTCGCTCATCTCGAGCTTCATCAGGGCTTATTATAACAACTAAAGATACTAGAAAATTTTCTAGACTTAACTTTAAGTATCAATAATTATAAAATTGATTTCGATATCTACCGTAAACCTACCTATACCGATACTACCATTCATAATTCATCCAACCACCCCATATCCCACAAACATTCCGCCTTCCACTCCATGATACATCGTTTGATTACAGTACCATTAAATAATAATAATTTTAATAAGGAATTATCCATAATTAAACAAATCGCTATAAATAACGGGTATGAGACAAAACTAGTAGACAATATTCTTAATAAAAAATTGAAACAAGCAGCATCAAATAAATTTCTTTTTAATAATTCTAATAATAATATAAATATTAATCACCAATTCCAATGGCGTAGAGTACTGTATACGAATAATTTTTCTTCTTTGAGCGTAAAAAAATTCCCTCCGGAAATAAAACCCGCCTTTTACACTAATAATAACTTAGGTAAACACTTAATTAACACTAAAGATATTGACGATAAATTTAGCCACTCTGGCGTATATAAACTAAATTGTAATGATTGTTCTGCATTTTATATCGGAAAAACGGCCCGGAACATAAACATAAGAATTAAAGAACATCTAAGATGTTTAAATTGTAACGCTTTTTCAGAATTCGCAAAACATCTAACTAACCACTCATTCGATAAAACCTCCGGGACTAAAATATTACATAAAAATGGAATTGGAATTCGGTTAAACAATCCAGAAGCTCTCGAAATCAAAAAAGCCGTAATAATTAATCAAACATTATTAATAACCAAATCAATTTATCTGATAGTCCCATTTTTAATTTATTCCGTTAACATCTTCTTAAACAATTCCCTCCCTCTCCCTCCCCCCCTTACTTACCCATCCTGTAATTATTTTTGTCTCCCTCTTTTCTATTTGTATCGCTTTCTGGCACCAATAGGGTGTTACCTATTCTGTTGCTATCTCTTTCACTCATTCTCTTAATTTATTTTATATATGTATGTCTGTAGATAATTATCTTTAGTAGTTATAATAAGCCCTGATGAAGCTCGAGATGAGCGAAACCTGGTTGGCTGTTAAATATCAATTCTAATAAAAAGTGGTGCTTTACAAAGTGTGTTTTTTAATTTAATATATAATGTCACACCACAAAGTATTTGCTTCCTTCGATAATAAGAATATATATGTATATATTCAAAATCAATTCAAAATCATCAGTGTAACCCTATTGCTTTTTACAAAAGGAGGAAAATTTTCGATGTACTGTTTCTGTTAAAAATTGTGAACTGCCCCATTGACTCGCCAGCCTTGTTAGAAAGAATTGCATTTCGTTGCCCTGAACGCAATACCAGATCGAACACCTTATTTCATATACATCATTTTAAATCGAAATACGCACAAAACTCCTTGCTCGGACGTATCTGCCAAACTTATAATGCCCTTATAGATATTGACATTTTCCATTGTACCCTTAAATCATTTAATGGTGAAAAAAATAATGTTAAAAACTATCGGCCGATTTCAAAACTAACAATATTCAGTAAGTTAATGGAAAAATTGTTTACAAATATCTAAGTCCACAACTGAGTCACATCATTACAACAAAGCAACACGGTTTTACAAAAGGCAGAAATGTGGAAAGTAACCTCGTTCTTCTCACTGAATTTATTGTCGATCACATGGACAACCGCACTCAAGTAGATATCATATATACAGACTTTGCCAAAGCATTTGATAAAATTAATCAAAAACTATTACTCAGAAAACTTTGGTCATTAGGTATACGTGGTAATCTATTTCGTTGGGTTACATCTTATATACTCAAGAGATCACAGGCAGTAGCAATAAAGGGCTTCGAATCAGATTTCAGTGAAATTTCCTCTGGGATCCAACAGGGTTCTCATCTTGGACCATTATTTTTCATTTTATATATCAATGATTTGGTCAATGTTGTGAAATAGAATTATTTACTGATGATGCCAAGCTATATAAGCCAATAAAAAGTCTAAACGATTGCGTCAATTTACAACATGATTTAAACAATATATTTACCTATTGCCAACAAAATCAACTATTTCTAAATGTCTCAAAATGTCATCACATTACATTTTCAAGAAATAAAAATAAAACATTATTTAATTATTCGATAAATAACAACAACATTGCAACAGTCTCAGATATTTGTGATCTTGGAATAACCCTTGATAGTAAACAATATAACCTTCATATACAACAAATCACAAATAAAGCTGCTAAAATGTTAGGTTTTATCATAAGAAACACAAAACTTTTTAATAGTATCAACGTCATTAAGCAACTCTATTTTGCTTATGTACGAAGTCATTTGGAGTTTGCGTCAGTTGTTTGGTCTCCATTTTATAAAATCCATACAAACAAAATTGAAGCAATTCAAAACAAATTCCTCAAATATCTTTGTTACAAGTCATATGTAAGATTTAATAATTATGCAGAGGCAGCTGCATACTTTAAAATTGATTCATTGAGTGTACGAAGGCATCATATGGATGCAATATTCCTGTATAAATTAGTTAACAATAATATTCAATGCCCAGAGTTGCTAAATAAAATTCAATTTAATGTACCTGCGCGTACAACACCCTCTTCTGTCCTATTCAGGGTTGATCAATGCAAGACAAACTGTAAGCAAAATTCTTGTCTGAACAGACTATGCAATAGTTACAATAGCATATTATCCAAGGTGGACATTTTCAATTCTGAACTTTCCAAATATAAGGGGTACATAAAAGAGTATTTTTCTGATGTTTCATGAATATGTTGTGTCTATGTCTCTATCGTTTATACTTTAATTCTGTTATGATTTTATTTATATGTACAACCTGGCTTCTTATGGTAACCAATGTATTGATATTTTTATGTAAATTTTAGTTTTATATACTTAATATTTTGTTTTATAAAATTTTTGATCTCATAAATTTTATTATTTAAAATTTGTTATTATGCTGTTTAATCAGACGTAAAGTCACATGGAGGAAATCCATAATTGGTTTTATTTTGGCTACACAAACATGTACAAACTGGAAAAATGTAAACTGTTGATTTCCCGAAAATAAATAAATAAATAAATAAATAAAATCAAACTAACCGTACAATGTACTTAAATGAAAACTATTATTCCTTGTTTATTATTTTCTTTTTAATAACTTTTTACCTAACACTATGTACTATTATTTTAAACAACTACTGGAAACTATTATTTCTTTATTGATTATTTTTTATGCTTTTGATATGTTTTTTACAAATTGATCACACTATATACCTACTATAATTGTTTAATTACCACTCGATTCATAATCACACAATCATTAACCATTAACAACTAAATATTATAAACGGAACTTTACTGGTTTAAATTATGTTCACTATTTTATATACAACTACTTTATACACAACTGTATGCTTCCTTAATAAACATAAATAAAATTTTAAAAAAATATTCTGCCTACCCTATACAGGTACACAAAGAAAGGTATATGAGTAGTTAAGGGCGGGTGGCCTTGATTTGTTTCTTATACAAACCTGCAGTTTTATTCCAAGGTGACCCTTTTTATCACCCATTTAAGCAGAAATTTAATAACACTTGAAGAAATTTCGCACACTTATCGTTCAAAATAAGAGAAAATTACTGTCTACATCCGATTTCAAAAGACTCTGAGAAAACTCCGAACGACGCCGAGGACTTCAGCTAGAATGTGCTTTCCAAAGCCTATTGGGAAAGTATGAGAGTACAGTAGTAGATTGCACGCCGTAGTGTGGGTGTAGAATAGAGGGTAGATCGAAGGACCAGTGGAACAAATTCCAGTCCTTCCTTCCTACCTTCAGTAGAAAAGGAGCTCGGAGTGTCATTGGGCCCGTCTGATCAATGCTTCAATTAAACGATTGACGTGAGATTTGTACTGATTGAATATTTATACTTGTTCCCGGCCGCCTTTCAGATGCTTCTACCAGCTTTTAGAATTCGGTGAAGGGCGGGATTCTGCTTAGAATATTACTTTATTTAACCTAATGATTACTGCTTCTGCATAATAACCTATTGAATATGAAACTCTTTTATAATAATAATAAAATAAAAATATATAATGTACCTAAATATGTAATATACCAAAAAAAAATGTAATATACAATAAAACATTGTTCTAAACTGTCAAATTAGTATAAGCTTTCCCTGACGAAGGAACGTTTGTTCCGAAACCGGTCGGATTTGCACATCATATAAGTGGTTTATACAAAGTTATATTGTTTCATTTTTTTTATGTAATATACCTCTTGGGAAGTAATGCAATCACTACACCAACATTATTATTAATGTCGTAGCTAAAGTTCCCACCAAAACATGTTGGAAACAGGTAAAAAAACATATTTATGTACATAAATAATATATATTTTCAACTTGTTCATTTCCCCATTGCTGAGGATCCTTAATTCTAATAAGCGACTGTAATATGCATATTATAACATACCTACGCATTTTATATTTACTAAAAGAAAGACTTACATTCCTGGATTACGAATAACCCGACAATATTTGAAAATCTCCTACAACCACCACAGTAAGCGGAAAATGTTGCTTGTGTCGTGATGGAGGACTAACCGAGAGAAGAACCAACCGAGAAATCGAACCCGGGACGCAAACACGCCGTTTTGAACCCATTTGATTAGAATGCAAGTAGGAATCTTTAGCGTTTTTTTGCTAAACCGACTGCACGTATAAGTATGTCGTATTTTGTGATTGCCGCATGCAACTTCGGAGAGTCGAAATTATTAGTAAAAATATTTTTAAAGCGGATTTTCACTCAAGATGCCTTCAGATTTAAGTACCTATATCGACTTTGGTTGAACGGCGTATATCCTCTTTGCATACTTATTTGAAGAAAACATCTTCTAAACTCTCAGCCGGACCAATTGTCGCCGGAACAATTGTCGCCGGACCAAATGTCGGTCGGACGAACTGTCGGCCGGACCTACTGTCGCCGGACCAACTGTCGCCGGACCAAATGTTGCCGTACACTATAAATAATAATAATCGGGTCACTATAAATAATATATATTTTCAACTCGTTCATTTCCCCATTGATGAGAATCCGTGATTCTAATAAGCAAGTGTTATATAAATATAACATACCTTCGCATTATATATTTTCTAAAAGAAAGACAAACATTCCCGGGTTACGAATAACCCGACAATATTTGAAAATCTCCTACAACCACCACAGTAAGCGGAAAATGTTGCTTGTGTCGTGATGGAGGACTTAGCCAGCCGAGAAATCAAACACGGGACGCCTAGGTTTGACCCACACGTGATGTTAACTCAGCCACTGACCGGTCAAATGTTAATTTATTAAGAGCCTAGATACCGGTATAAGGTTTTTTTTCGTTTCATACATTTACAAATGATACATATTACATAATTATTTTTTTTACATCATCTCCGTTCAGGAGGATCTGAGGAAAATTATTTCCCTCAGGGACTGTGTCATCTTCGGGAATGCTGTATGGAGGGTCTTTTTAGATAACGGAAGGAGAGAAAGTTCTGGAAAGGAAAAGGTATGAGGGGTGGTAGGAATCTGGGGATGTGTGTCCCGGAATTTAGTGCAAGGCAACCGGTCGAGAGAGTACGATTGGAGAAGTCAAAATGTCTCCCTCAACCAGTCTCTCCCGATCCAGCCTGCCATGCAGTAGGTAGTAGCAAGTAGGCCACCAAAGTTAGCGAACCACTAGGGGTGGCCTATGGCATATTAAAATAGTTCTATTAAAAGGTTGGTAGACATGATTAAATCTGCATTGAAAAGACACGTCCATCAGAAAAGAATTATTAGCTTCAAATCAAATAAAAAATGACAATGTGTTAGATTTAGATGGATGAGTTAGTAAAAGCTTCAATGATTCGCACACAGAGGGCAGTGCTAAGAGCTTTCCCGAAAGTCCGCAGGTTGGTGGCTAGGAAAGAGTAGTTAGGCGTTAGAGCTCCAGGGGGCTGAAGGCCAAGATGAAGGAGCTCACAAAAACACGGCGTTGAGCAGATCTAATTCAGTTAGTGATTGTGTAGTTTATGTGGGTGCGGATGTCGAAGGACCTTGAATGTTTTTTATGTGTTTTGAAATGTATGAAAGTCCACTGCACAGGTAAAATTGAATGCACATAGGGAAAGGAAGGAAGGGACTCACTGCCATGTTATGATTTATGTATGTAATGACATATTGTTATGTGCGTGTGTTATATTTTAAAGGGAAAAGTAACGTTGAGCCTTGGTCGGGCTCGGGTGTATTCTGCCAGTCAACTTTGATTTCTTCTCAGGAAATCTTGGACGCCAAACCCAGTCTAATGTCTGGGTATGTCAACTAGCGGAGATCACGGTACTCAATTCTCAGAGTGTGGGTCATGGTTTTATAACATTCCTGAAAAGGCTGCACAAGGAATTCTACATAATAAAATACAGAGTAGAGTTGACAATCGGTACACTGTATTGAAATTATAAAATATAATAAAACAAATTGGATGGACTCACCCCGGGACCAATGTCGTAATCTATGCTATTCCTAGCTACACTAATTAAGTTTTACTGCCGCCGTTCCCCCGATGTCGCGTGAACCAACACCACCTCCTGGTGGCAAGGGAGGTCCCAACCTCTGCGGCCCAGCATGTGCCTGCGACCTCCACGGCGGTCGCCCGGAAGGGATGATGGACCTGGACCCTCAGAGAAAGGGAGGAGTACCCAAACACTCCTCCAAATTGTATAGGAAGGCTCGACAGCAATCGAGGCTGAGTATCGTTCAACCCTGCGGCAATCTCGGGTTTGTTCCATAAATAAACCCCCGGTGGGAATTCGATGTTTGCCCTGCATTCAATGACAGGCGCGGCGGGTAATTATTTACACCGATCTCTCGGATAAAGAGGTACTTTAAACATAACAATCGAACACCGCCATTAACTCGTGTTCACTTTTGGGGACCCGCGCGAAAACTCACATTTTACGTGAATAATCTTCGAAATTAATATATTTTCTTTTTTAAAAAAAAACACAACGTGTTTCCTTCCCCCGGGTGCAGATGCCCAAAACTTGGATTTCAATCACATCGTATTTAAAACTTAATAATTAAGTGACCGTTGTTTTCACGGCGTACCGCACATTCCGCCGTCAAAACCAGAGTCCGGACACGGAAAAAAACAAACACCGCCTACCGACGCGTTGAACGAAAACTCCCCCAGATTTGCCAACCTAACCAATAAAAATGCATTTAAAAAATAGTACCTAACTTACGATTAATACAATCGCTTCATAACATTACCCCCCTTCCCACAAAAATGTTTGCCCTCAAACAAAACTACCAAAAATCTAAACATGCCCTAACTATCTACGTTGGTCCCAAGGAGTACCTGGTAATAAAATAAAAAGAAACAAACAGTAAATGTGAAATGCAAAATACAATTATCAGAAATGAAAAAGAAAAGAAAAATCCTTAAATAATACTCTTTTGACGAATGAGTGCATCGTAACCCCAATCGCGCCTATCCTGTGTGCAGGCCGGATAGTAGGTTTACGATGCAACCATTCTCGAACTTAAAAACTAGTAAACCAATATAACCTAAGAACAACTTCTTGTAAGATGATACGTGAATGGACAACAAGCACCCTCAGCACTGGGAAAAAAAAAATCTGGGTGGTTGTAATATTCACTCTTACCGAGCACTACCATTGACGTATCATCTGGAACAGAACACATAAACTAACTTAAAAGATAAGTCTTAAAATTAAAAAAACATACATTTTTATGATTAAATCACTCCTCCAAATACGTCAAGTTAAATTCTATGCATTAGGCATCACTGTTCCAAACACTATCACTGAATTTATATAGCCTCTCTTAGGCCGAAAATATTTGATGGGTTTACCATCTACACTTCACTGAATTTATATCTTTTAGGATAAAAACTAACCCTCTTTTGGAAGAGTATTCCTAACTAACCTCCTATTCTGGTCCTTGGGTGAATAATATTTAACCAACAACAATTATACATTGTAAAGGTAATTTTAATAGTGTACAACCACCGCATCAGATGGTGCCAAATTATTTTTAATAGTATACAACCAACGCATCGGGTGGTGCCAAATAATTTTTAATAGTATACAACCAACGCATCGGGTGGTGCCAAATAATTTTTAATAGTATACAACCAACTGTTTTAGAAGGTGTCATTTGTTAATAAGATGTGCAGCTATAATTTAGTGCAAGTATACGTCCAACTCTATAGAAGGCGTAATCGGTAAGTAAAGAACAAATTTTATGGTTTTCACTGTAAACCGTTGTTCAACCATATAGTACATAATAACAATGTTATAAGTCTCTCAGGACAATAATAACAGAATACATCCAAAATCTTATACAAATATAATTGATTCTACTTCCTATGTTGGCTTAAAATGTGGAAGGATATGTGATACCATATCGTCCCACATTATAAAATCTCAAAAAAAAAAAATCTTATAAACCAGGTGGGCATTACAAAACATTTTCTGTAACTAATAAAAACAAAATTAAAACGCTTTTGCAAAAGCTGAGGCTTAGCTGACGCAGCCTATGTTTATAGAGTAAAACAATATTTTGACAATTTACCAATAAAACAGAAGAAGAGCGAGAAAAAAAAATACTTTGAATTTTAGCAATTACTTGCGTAACCTGACAAAATAAGGTCTAATAGTGTCAATGCACTGACGGTGAATAACAATAATTCTTCATTTAAAATCACTTAGAAAACAAAGAGATACAATCCCTGCGTCTCTGTGTTTTCTATGTAATCTGGAACAACAAATAATGACATTATCAAAAGCATGAACATAACTCAAAAAAAAAAGGTATGCCTGAAACTCGCAGAGATAGTGTGCGGATATGCCCGCGTATTTCAGGATACAAGACTTACAACTAATAATCCTAACTTAATCATCTGTTCAGCCGACATCTGAATTTGCGTCTGTTTTAGCGTTAATACTATGACAATTTATACATACACTTGCAGATATATAGTTTTAAATACATTCTCAACTCGAGCATTAGCACCAGAGTTGAGGATTTTATTGTAAGAAACAAACCAGCATCATCATTACCAATGTCAAACTTACAAAACACCCCCCGTGAAGTAATTACCCCATATCCGTAGAAATGAGCCTATGACAGGACTAATGACTGTCTGAACGCATGGAATCTCCATCTCGGTTGATCAGGCCGGATGAAGTTCTGTGCATTGTAAAAAAAATAAGAGAAAAAGAATAGTATAAAATTCCTCAAATCCAACAGTCCCCGAGAAAGATGGCCAGACTTTCTAAGGTACTGAAGAGGAGGGACTACATAGGTATGTTGTCCAATTTGACGATATCCTTTACATGAAAGTCGCCAGACACTTTACCATTCAAGTCTGCCAAGGTATACACTAAGTCCGATTTTTTTTTTATTATTACATTTTGCACGAATCGTGGGGACAATTTTTGAGAAAAGTAATTTAACGCGTTAGACTGAACAAAGTTTCGTCTCCACACGACGTCACCAACTTGATAAGTGACGTTTTTCCTACGCAAATTGTAGTGGTTAGCCCCCTTTTTGTATGCCTTGAGTAGAGCATCTGAAACTTGTTCATACACGTTTGCCAAACCTTGCAGCTTTTGTGCATATGTGGAAGGCGAAGCTTCCTTTTGCGCGTCGCTATCCCTATCATGAATAGGGTTACGGTGCAAATCCCCATCAAGTATCTGCTCACGGCCGTGCATTAGGAAATACGGTGTGAAGTTTGTCGCGCAATTGACAGTGTTATTCATCGCGGACTGAACCTGGGGCAAAAATTTTGACCAGTTACGATGGTCTGATTCGACCAAAATTGATAAAGCAGTACCTAATGTCTGGTTATACCTCTCAACCACGTTGTTCTGTGGGGTATACAGAGAGTTGTAAAACGGAGGTGGTATATTGTAACTTTGTAGTAGTTCTTTAAACTCCCGTGAGATGAACTGGCGACCGTTATCGCACACTATCGTACGAGGCACCCCGTGAACCAGGAAAACGTTCTCTTCCAAATTTTTAACTATGCTTTTCGCGGAGCCGTTGCGCAGCGGAAATAACCAAGTGAATTTGGAAAAAACGTCAACGCATGTCAATATTACCGTAAAGCCGGAGTAACTGCGCGGTAAAGGACCTACTAAATCTAAAGACAGCATTTGCATAGGTCTAGTGACACGTTTAGGGTTTGAGGATATTCCATTAGGAGGTGCCGTGCTTATCTTATGGGCTTTACAAGTTTGGCAACGATTTACAAATTCCTTGACATCTTTATACATGTTCGGCCAGTAATACCTAAGTTGAAGCTTTTTATAGGTTTTGAAGACCCCTGGGTGACAGGCGCGCGCGGAGTCATGGGAGTCTGAAATAATATTTTTCCTATCCTCTTGAGGAATTACCCGTTTCCATGCGGTGTCCTCGCATAAGTCCAACTGGGTTTTTGTGTGACGATACAACTCGTTGTCTTTAATTTGGAAGTTCTGAAATCGTTGAGGGAATTCCTGACAACCTTTCCAAGCATTTAGATACCATTTATCAGTGGTATCACTAAGGTTAGATCCCGATATAAGAGCTACATCCATACGCGAAAGGACGTCCGGTACAATATGTTGAGTTCCCTTACGGTGAACAACATCAAAGGAAAATTGCGATAACCGTGAGCTCCATCGTGCAAGACGGCCACTAGGATTAGATAACGAACCTAACCACTTTAAACTTGAATGATCAGTAACAACTGTGAAATGCGCTCCTTCAATGTAAGGTCTAAAGTGCGTTACTGAATCCAATACTGCTAATAGTTCACGCTCTGTAATTCCGTAGTTGCGTTCGTGAGTATTTAAACACCTTGAATAATATGCAATCGGGTGCTCCAGCCCATCAATGGTCTGAATTAAAACTCCGCCAATTCCACCGGAGCTGGCGTCGCAGTGTATCGCGAAAGGTTTTGAGAAATCCGGGCAACTTAAAACCGGAGCTGATGTCAATGCTTTTTTCAACACGTTAAAAGCCGTCTCGGCCTCTGGAGACCAAGCAAAGTTGCTGATTCCTTTTTTCGAACCAGTGAGTCTTGTAAGAGGGGCGGCAATGCTCGAGAAACCCTTTATGAATCTTCTGAAGTAACCACATAATCCAATGAAGGCTCGGATTTGCTTTGCGTTCTTGGGTACCGGGAAGTTTTTTATACTGTCTATCTTTATGGGGTCTGTACGAAGACCTTGCGAGTCAACCATGTACCCGAGGTATTTGAGCTCGGCTTTGCAGAACTCCGATTTTTTCAGATTTATGGTTAGACCTGCGTCTCGTAGTCGTTCATAGACACGGTTCAATAAGCAAAGATGTGATTCTAAGTCTTCTGATACCAAGATCAGGTCGTCTAAATAACAGAAGGCATTGTCGTCAAATTCTGGACCGAACAAAGCGTCGGCCAGTCTTTGCAGCTCACTTGGTGCGTTTTTAAGTCCGAAGGGCATCCGGGTGAATTCAAACAATCCACGACCGGGTACAACGAACGCTGTCTTCTGACAGGAGTCCTTATCTAATGCAATTTGCCAAAAGGCTTTAGATAAGTCTATAGACGAGATGTATCGGGCACCGCCTAGCTTGTCTAGGATCCTTGTTATGTATGGTAATGGATAGGAATCGCGTGTTGTAACATTGTTAATTTTCCTGGAGTCCAGACAAAAACGACCCGTTCCGTCTTTTTTTTGTACTATGAGCACTGGACTCGACCATGGAGATCGCGAAGGACGGATGACTCCAAGTTTTAACATCTCATCTACTTCTGCGTCAAGTTGACGTTGTCTTGCCGGAGACAGTGGGAAATAACGTTGTTTAATAGGCGGACCTGTTGTATGTATTTTGTGTTGGACTAGATGAGTCAACCCTAATCCCTTCTTTTCGTAAGAAATGGATTCGAATTTTTTGACAATGTCCGAAAGGGCTTTGTTTTCCGAATTTGTTAGAGAAGAGGCAGGCCGAATTGCTCTCACCTCATTGATTTGACCTTTTTGTTGAGGTACGCGAACTTTTGAGAACAGTTCCGGCGCGATCCGAAACTGTTTCCAGAAGTTCACCCCCAATACGAAATTAGGTGTTAACGTTGGAATGACGTAAAAGATAACTTCTCTTGTGGTTGAATTGTACGTCACCGGCAAAGTTAAATACCCTAAAACAGGCTGGCTGGTACCGTCTGCTGTCGTAACGCTAAAATCTGTTTTTACTAATTCTACTCCTAACTCTAAAAAAATCTTATAACTATCCCCCCCTAAACAAGACAAGGAAGCACCACTGTCTAGCAGTGCTTTAAAATTATTATTTAGAATAAAAATGTCGGCATAAGGACGCTCATCCTCTGTACTAACCTTCTCCTGTGGCAGTGCGTCCACCGCTTGAGGAGACGGGCTAGAAAGGAATTGTTGCACTAGGCGGAGCCAACGCTTCCACTCCCTCTTTCTTTGTGCACAAGAAGGGGCGCGGTAAGATTGACTCGTTTCTAGTTTTTTGGATCATTGGTATGTTTCTTATTGTTAATACTACTAACATGCGGTTTCCTATTGTCGCTATCTTTTTTCCAACAATTTGTTAATGAATGACCTTTGATCTTGCAATAAGTACAAACAAGAGATTTATTTTGTTGATTTGTTATATCCTGTTTAGCAAAATTATTCGTATTATTCCCCATAGGTCTTGAATTCCTAGAAGGGTTAAAATTATTATTATTGTTATTATTATTGAATGACCTGTAATTGTTTGTATTAGTGAAAGGCTTATTGTAACTATTGGGGAACGAGTTAAATTTTTTAAAGTTACTGGGCTTATTTTGAGTGTCAACTAATTTTGGAATTGCTGTGGATATTGAGGCTTCAGTGTACGACTCGAGTTTAGCAGCGCACCTCGTAAGTTCCTCAAACGAACAAAAGTCTCTGGATGACAGCAAATTAGCATACATAGGCAACAATGCTTTCATGGCTACCCGCAAAAGTTTAACCTCAGGAATTTTGCAATCCAATTTATTGTTAAGCGCTTTAAGTCTCAAAGTGAATTCCAAAACTGACATTCCCTTTGGCTGTTTATAATTTAGAATCTCATTTTCCAGATCTAATTGTCTATCCTGTCCCTCGAATTGTTTTATTAATAAGCTGGATAAGTCATCCCATTCTAAGTCTGGACTATAAATTGACCTATACCATAGAAGTGCTAACCCGTCTAAAATTTCACTGAAAGATTTAACTAAGTCTTTGTGTGAAATGTTGCGTGTCCTACAACGCTCTTCGACCAAAAGCAGAAAATCTCTCACGCAGCTTTTACCATCGTACTTGAAATCCCAATTTGTAAGCCCCCGCGATGATGAGTCTTTATAAATAACCTTGGTATGTTTAATAACCGTGACCTTCTCCTCTGTTTCATTGTCAGAATCTAGATCCGAATCACTTTCCTCCCTAACCACATCTAATGATTTCTTCATAGTTTTGTTAAAGGCGCGCGCTTGCGAACGCAACGCTTGGGCAGTGCCCTCCGGTTCGATGGATCGTGAAGTTAATTCCTTTATAAGTTCATCCTTGGATGCATTATTTACATTTGGAATCGGAGTAGACATTGTAACGGTAATGTGATAAGCTTGACACGCAAGAAGAATTGGAAAGAAAGAGAAGAAAATAAAATAAAATTACTTTATTCTTTGTTTTTGATGTTGTTGTTATTGTTATTGCTGTTAATGAACGTTGTAGTTGTACGTTGTTGTTGTTATTGCTATATTATTTTTTTTTTAAATGTGTATGTTGCCCATTTAAATGAATATTTTTTTTTAGTTTAATTAAATCAATATGTAAGTAGCTCATTTAAATATAAAAATTTTTGTCCATTTAAATTAATATGTAAGTAGCTCATTTAAATATAAAAAATTTTGTCCATTTAAATTAATATGTAAGCAGCTCATTTAAATAAAATTTAAAACGTCAGTTAGACATTAGTAAATAAACAATTTACACGTATAATTTATAGTAGGTTTTGACAAAACCTTATACAAATTTCCCACTCGAAGCAAAAATGAATTACCCGCATTGTCATTAAAATCTCAATAAATATCTTAAATATTTGAATAATCTTTAATAATCATCCTCCATTCCTATTTAAACACATAATAAATTGATTTGTCTTCGGCTATCAGGTATTTTGACATGTAAACACAACATAAGCCGAAGTCATAGATAAAATGTAACGAGAAACCGTCATAGACAATCCGAGGTATTCTTAGAACAGCTAGCACTGATTAGTTCCGAAAAGAAAAAAAATATATAGAGCTCTACCTAGCACATTGTCCATAGTCTATGACCGATTTCTATGCATTCAAACAATAACAATGAAAATGACAATCCATTTTAGGTTATAGGAGGTAGGTATTTCAGATACTATGCATAACTGTGTGGTATTGAAAAAAAAACCAATAAATACGAGATTAATCATTTATAAGGTACCCACAATATTATTACGCATAGTATCTCTTTACGAATTCACGCCGGTAATAGTGCCAGCGAATTGAAATAATGAGATTCGTTGTCATTTCCAAACACCGTCACTGCAATCATAGGTTATGACAGCGACCAAGTATAATAATAACAAACGAAATTAAGACCTCCACTGAACAGATGAATAATAATTTTTTGGGCTCTTTACATTACAGGGCGAAGAAAACATTTTCAGGAATGCTATAAATCGTGACCAGACAGCGTATGGAGCGCCATATTGTTATGATTTATGTATGTAATGACATATTGTTATGTGCGTGTGTTATATTTTAAAGGGAAAAGTAACGTTGAGCCTTGGTCGGGCTCGGGTGTATTCTGCCAGTCAACTTTGATTTCTTCTCAGGAAATCTTGGACGCCAAACCCAGTCTAATGTCTGGGTATGTCAACTAGCGGAGATCACGGTACTCAATTCTCAGAGTGTGGGTCATGGTTTTATAACATTCCTGAAAAGGCTGCACAAGGAATTCTACATAATAAAATACAGAGTAGAGTTGACAATCGGTACACTGTATTGAAATTATAAAATATAATAAAACAAATTGGATGGACTCACCCCGGGACCAATGTCGTAATCTATGCTATTCCTAGCTACACTAATTAAGTTTTACTGCCGCCGTTCCCCCGATGTCGCGTGAACCAACACCACCTCCTGGTGGCAAGGGAGGTCCCAACCTCTGCGGCCCAGCATGTGCCTGCGACCTCCACGGCGGTCGCCCGGAAGGGATGATGGACCTGGACCCTCAGAGAAAGGGAGGAGTACCCAAACACTCCTCCAAATTGTATAGGAAGGCTCGACAGCAATCGAGGCTGAGTATCGTTCAACCCTGCGGCAATCTCGGGTTTGTTCCATAAATAAACCCCCGGTGGGAATTCGATGTTTGCCCTGCATTCAATGACAGGCGCGGCGGGTAATTATTTACACCGATCTCTCGGATAAAGAGGTACTTTAAACATAACAATCGAACACCGCCATTAACTCGTGTTCACTTTTGGGGACCCGCGCGAAAACTCACATTTTACGTGAATAATCTTCGAAATTAATATATTTTCTTTTTTAAAAAAAAACACAACGTGTTTCCTTCCCCCGGGTGCAGATGCCCAAAACTTGGATTTCAATCACATCGTATTTAAAACTTAATAATTAAGTGACCGTTGTTTTCACGGCGTACCGCACATTCCGCCGTCAAAACCAGAGTCCGGACACGGAAAAAAACAAACACCGCCTACCGACGCGTTGAACGAAAACTCCCCCAGATTTGCCAACCTAACCAATAAAAATGCATTTAAAAAATAGTACCTAACTTACGATTAATACAATCGCTTCATAACAAAACCTTGTGGCAATCTCTACTGTCTTGGCTGGGTTTGTTGATGCACTCGTATAATTACTACGTCGCGGTACTTTACTGTGATTTGCGGATGCGGGATGCGGAATATTAGAAGTTCACGCGGCGAGTTTCGATTGACGACTGATTATTATGGTAACGTTAATATGACAGGTACATAGGGATGGGTAGGAAAAGGAACATGATAGGGATGGATAGGAAAGGAATATGTGACAATCAAGATACAAGCACAGAGTCTATGATATATGTAGATGTTTGTAGGTAAGTGTAGCTATGTATTGTGTAAACGACCAAACAGTTAGCTTCTAGTTAAGTCGACTAATCTTAGTCACAACTTGTAATTCGCGAAGTATTGATAAACCTCAGATTAACCAAAGAATTCTATTTCTTTCCTAAGAGAAATCTGCTTCCAAGATGGTTTCGTGTTGGAGATTGATTGTATGAACACAACACAATGTTTCAAAATTTTTATGTCAATATTAACAGAATGGAAATGTTTTAAAATCCAGCCCTGAGTCTAATCGCCACCCTAATTGAATTGGCCCACGAAACACGGTCTCTTTTTCAATCAAGATTTAAATGACGCGCGCTGGATTACTTCTGAACATCCCTCCATTACTTTCTGAAGATGGAGCAGTCAGGGCTCGCGACTTAATCCCTCGCGGAGATTCTGATTGAAAATTTATTATTATTGTTTATCGGAGAAGCAATCATTGGAAATTTAATTTATTAAAAAAATATGTTATTAATGCAGGTAGCTTCATCAATGGATGATTGAGTGCCATCTGCGCTAACAAAAAACTTTCCAAAGAAGCAAAGCTAGCCGTCTGCAATAGTGTGCTGGTGTACCTACCCTGATATATGGTAGGGAGGCATGAAACTGGTAGAGAAAGGATGAAAGTAGACTGAATGCTGTAGAAATGATACCCTGAGGATACGGATGCGTGTGGTAAAACCATGTATGATCGTGCGAGAAAGCTTGGAGTTCCTCAAAGAATGCAAGGCTGATGTAAGCGTAATGAGTAAGATTAAGAAAGGTAGCCTCAGATAATTTGGGCAAGTTGAGCGAATGAACGAAAAAAGGAGTGTAAGGGGAATATACGACGCAAAAATTTGAATTGAAAATGACAAGACTCGATAAAGTAAATCAGCTACTTAAGTCGGGCCATGTCAAGAGACAGAATAATAGAAGAGTATGTACGAGACGATGTATGAAAGTGAATGAGGTAAAAAGTGGGTGCCTTGACCGAGTTATTTGGCGGTCCATTCTCTCTGCTTACCCCTGCGGGAAGTGGCGTGATGCTTAGTTAATTTATGCTTTAAATGGAAAATTAAGACAGTAAATGTGTATTCTGGTTTTTATCTGGTATATATTTACTGTTTGCAAGAGCCGATGAGGTTATTGAATCCCAACTCGTAAAGGAAGATGAAAGTTAATTTGATTATTCTTAAAATAAAATGGCGTCTGAAATAATTACACTTCTCTGTGTCTAGAATTTCTGCAATGCAAGTTTAAAGTATGTATTTTAAGTCTATGAAATCATTTTAATTGTAAGTTATAAGGATTTAAAAATACATATTTTTTCCCCATTTTTCCGGAGGCGGATATGGGTACCGCTCGCATTTATTGTACATCCAACCGCTGTGCCATAGGTCACCCCAAGTGCTTCGCTTCATGGGGCCGGCCGGATCGGGAGAGACTGGTTGAGGGAGACCTTCTGCCCTTTCCAGCAGGACTCTCTCGGAACATGGCTTTGCACCACAGTGTGAGGGATAGATTCATACGTCCATCACTCCTGTACGCGATGATCCCAGCTCCTCACACAGCATCCTCAAAGATGACATAGGTCCTGCAGGGAATTATTTTCTTCGGGGGCTTCTTTATGGCACGAACGTTAAATCCAAATAACGAAAGGAGACGGATTGTAGAAGTACAGGGTCATCGAAAAATATGGACTACATTTAAAATAACTGTTGTAAAAAAACTATTAGAGGTAATTTACTTAAAATACTTTTATACATTGATCGAAATGGTACGAAAAAAGTCAATAGTTTTAAATACAATGTTATCAAATTAAATGGTTCATTTAAAATACATGGTCATGGAAAAGTATGAACATTTAAAATAACTGTTATAAAAAAAAACTATTAGAGGTAATTCAATGGTTTTGAACTTAAAATGTGCGGAAAAAGATAATTTTTTTTAGTAACTTAGTATGTTTCGATGTGTGCACCGTTCGTGGCTCTGCAGATGTCTACTCTGTGTATGGGGGCTCCTTGACCAATTCAGCCGTTGGGAAAGCGAGCATACCAACATTAAAAAAAAAATATAGCGCCGAAACCCTTTATTTAAACGTGTAATTCTGCCAGTGAACGCTAGTTGGTGAATGTAAGTTTTGTTTTGGAGGTGGCGTGACCTTGCTATACGCACACTAGTGTGCAGTAGCCAAGGTCGGCCTCGGGCGCGTCTACGACTGCCGTTCAGTATCGTTGGTAGAGAAACCCCCATTGCCTGGCATCCAAGAAGTCCTGATTTTATCCCTTTGGATTTCTTTTTTTGGGGGTTCATAAAAAACATTGTGTACCCAGAAAAGATTCGAAATTTGGATCACCTGCGGGAGCGAGTTTCTGCCGCTATCTTGACAGTTGTTCCCGAAATGATTGCACGTACGTGGTAAGAAATCGCCTACAGACTAGACAGATTGTAGCACATCAAAACATACTAAGGTACGAAATGTATCTTTTCCGCACATTTTAAGATCAAAACCATTGAATTACCTCAGTTTTTTTGTAACAGTTATTTTAAATGTCGTCCATACTTTTCCATGACCATGTATTTTAAATGAACCATTTACTTTGATAATTAACATTGTATTTAAACTATTGACTAATTTCGTACCTGGGGTCCTAGCATGGTCGATCGATATAGTTTTTATCGAAAATGTCGGTAACTTGCCATCGCTCCCGAGCACGACTGCATACCGCTAACGAAGAAACAATAGTTCACAATGACTAGGGGTTCCTAATATATTTGACGTAAACTGTTGTTTATTCGTTAGCGGCCTGCAGTCGTGCTCAGAAGCGATGACAAGTTACCGACATTTTCGATAAAACCTATATCGATCGACCATGCTAGGGGCCCTGATCAATGTATAAAAGTATAATTAAGAACACGAGGACAAATAAGTGGGTTTCTTAAAATATAATTAGAACAGTACTAACATTGATTCAGAGAACCATTCAATAACGCTGTGAATGATGTTCGTCCTCGCAAATCGTAAATGGTTGGCCTAAAATACGTACCGGTTCTGCTTTTCCAGCCAAATAGCTGGCATT
Source organism: Limnephilus rhombicus (assembly GCA_929108145.2). NCBI lineage: Eukaryota > Metazoa > Arthropoda > Insecta > Trichoptera > Limnephilidae > Limnephilus > Limnephilus rhombicus. The sequence continues at coordinate 46,676,929 of OV815283.1, forward strand.
TCTTATTCCAGCCAACCTCGGCAATTTAATCTGTGTTCAATCAAATTACTAATGTAAATAAATAAATAATTCACTTTGATATACGGCCTTCATTATAGCAATCGGCGTAATGGCCTGTGGCGGTCGTTAAAAAGCGATATTGGTTTAAGAAACCCCACTTTATTTATTAGAAGCTTATAGAATTTTCTGCGTTCCCAAATACGGAGATCAAATCGGAAAGGGTAGTTTAAATAGGAAACCTAAACACCATATTGGAGGACCTCCCTGGGGATGTCATTAATTTATTCGGCTCGACTGCCTTTAAAAATCGCCTCATCACACTTCCTCTATCGATCCTCCGCACCCGCGCCATCCCTTTTAGAGTTAGTGGCTCTCTACCAGTAGGATGACATCTAAATATTTATGCGTGCATACACACTTTAAATTAAATACAACCAGTGTTTTGTAAAAGCGATTTGTATATCGATATACATACAAATGGTGCAAAAATAATCTTAATATGTAAAACAAAGTCGGATTAGTTACATCATTTATAACTCAAGAACGGCTGGACCGATTTTTATGATATTTGATTTGTTGGATTTTTCTCCGCCCCTAATAGCAGAATAGACATTAAAACATCGGAAAAATTAAAAAAAAATTTTAAGAGAATTCTTTTCCTCGTACATTTTGTATGGAACGAATTCTCATATTTTGAAAGAGCTGCAGCAATATTGTGATATGAATAATATTGAAAAGTGAAGTGAATTCCAAAAATTCAAAAACGTTAAGAGTCAACGCGCTGAATGTTTTGCTTTTGTTCTTAAACATATAAAGCTGCCCCTCTTTTTAACACACTCAACAATAAGAAAATGAGACAAACGGTGAACGTATGTCTGCACCCCTCCAAAGGAAAAATACAATAATTACAATAAATCTCCCTGACACGTATAAAGAAAATGAAATGCTTTTCCGGTAAATAAGTTGAAAAGTAAGAAAATCACAAAAAAAATAAATCCATACACAACGCCATCTCTGATACTGACAAAAAAACACGGACAGTTTCGCATCGATGATTGCTTCATAGCGTTATTTTTAACTTCATAAAAAAACAAAATTTAATTCAGCTAATAAGTTAAGACAACAGTTTTTGATTTTGAGGCGGTACGAAGTTCGCCGGTTCAGCTAGTTTAATATAATCAAAAGCATGATTATTTGAAAAATGTATGTGATTAAATTATGATGTATAATTTTTTGCTAATATATTATTTAACAACTTATTTTAGTGCTGGAAATGAGAGCAGTCGGTGACTGACTCACTTGAATTAGATAGTTAGTTTCGTGTTATAATGAGTCCACCATAAAAAAAGACCATTCAAATAAATGAAATTAAACAATTTTATATAAAAAATAAATATTTTATACAAAACATATTATAACAAACAACCTAACTACGAAACGTGGCTCCCTTATCAGGCACAAGAGCTCCTCTTTTCTGATAAGGCATACATGACGAATGATGAACTTAAATATAATATACTTTTGAATAAAATATTTAAATAAAATATAATATATAATACTTAAATATAATATTTTGTAAAATACTTATGTATTAATGTTACTCATATTCTATACATTACAATAATTTATTTGAAGTGAAACATCTTTTTCTCCGTTAGTGATTTGATATCCTGATGAAACGGAAATGCGTCACAACTCAGTTCTCCACAAATACTCGGTTTTAATATAATGCAGTCAATTCGCATCTCGGCGCGTGCCTCCCATAGCACAGTGGGCAAAGCGCCTGACAAGTCTCAGCGGCCAAAGAGACAGACAACAAGCAAACGGAGGTTCGAATCCTACGAAATCAAAAAAATTTTTTTTTTTTTGCGAATCAATATCCAATCTTCAAACCACTTTAAAATTAACAGGCAATAGAAAAGAAAGCGACATCTAGCTTCTTTCTAGTTTCACTTCTACCGCGTGTGAATTGCAAACTCTGATTTTAAAAAAAAATCTGAATCTATGTATCTATTTATTGTGTAAATAAGAGAGCATGTAGCGGACTCAATTTGATACGGATTTGATTTATTGACATAAATCGACAGTTTTATTCCGAGAGTATTTTGCATACTTGATATTGAAAACAAGAGGAAGGTCACTTTCTACATTATTTTTCGCAAAACCCTAAGTAAAGTCCGTGCAACTGCGGGGTCCTGAGGGGGACGGCTGCGTGGCTGCGTGGGTTGCTTTGATGTGTGTAAAATCGTTAGTTTTATTCCGATATTTAAAAATAAATAATTTTATCTTAAATTTAAGCAGGAGGTCCCGAGGAAAACAATTTCCCTCAGAGCCTATGTCATCTTTGAAGTGGCTGTTTGGAGGGTCTTTTTGAGAATAGGAAAGAGTGAACACTGTCAGTGGCAGTGGCGGTCCCCGCGACTTTTCGATGAGCTAGAGTGCTAACTAAGATTGAAAATAAAATATTTCTTTTCAAAATTTAATTTTTTGTACCAAGATTTTCAGGATTCATTCAGTTTAGGGATGCGCCGCATCCACGAACTTAAAAATCACCTTTAGCTACAACAACATCAATAATATCGTGTTTTTCAATCTTATCACCATAGTTCACTGAAGTCACGGACTAACGAAGAGTCTTGAAGAGACCCATGTTGTAGGAGGATGAGGAAATACAAAGGCCAGCAAATACGTTGAACTAAAGAACGAATGTCAACCGTGTACATGTGTTGTGCGCGCGTTCGGCGTGTTTCCCGATTATGCACCGGTGCAAAAAGGCAAATTGGAGACTGATCAATTTTTCCCATTTGACCTTCGAAATAAGAGGAAGGTCACTGTCTACGTCTTATTTCGAAAAACTTTGTGCAAAACCCGGACAACGCCGGAGAATGCAGTCAATAATAAATATAAAAATTTGAATCTTTTGTTTATTACGAACTCTTCTGAATAGGGACAATCACTTCATTTTCATTCTTTAGGTTTTGTCATTTCTTTTAAGCAGTACATTACTCGAATCTACCCTAATTAATTAAATTTATTTATTTATTTTTAGTACATTTACATTACAAAGGTATAATATATTGCCCTCCATACTAGGAGTTCACCTGTGTTGTAGAGGACATTTTTCAGTTGTAAATTATAAATTGTGAATAGTAAAACAAAAGAGTGTTAACAGCTAATATAAAAAGAGAAACAATAAAAATCAAAATATAAAATCGACTTCAATTCGACAAAAATTATAAATTAAAAGTTAAAAAGATTGTAGCCAGTTTCTTATGTTTTTTTGTATTCAATAATATTAGTTGTTTTATATTCTGTAGGAAGAGAATTGTATAGTTTTATAGCCTGGTATCTGTAGTGTTTTTGTCCACAGAATGTATTTGTTTTTGGTATTTGTTTTTGGTATTTGTATTTATTTGTTCTAGTATTGCGAGAATTTTGTGAAGTGTTAAATGTGAATAGGTTCTTGTAAAGGAAAGTAAGTATTTGTTTAGAATATAATTTTTGAATTTTCAGCACTGGGAATTTTTCGAATATGATTGAAGTGGGTGTTAGTATTGGTAACTTAAGTATTACTTTTATAAGGGTTTTCTGAGCTTTAAACAGTGTATTAATGTATTTTTTACTGGCACAGCCCCAGGCAATAATGCCGTATTCCATTATGGATTGTGCAAGTGCGAGGTATATATTTTTTACATCACATAAATTGAATGTAGCCTTGCCGGATGTTTGGCACAATAACCCTATCCCCATAGGTGAGGGGATTTAGGTATTAGGTACCTATTATTACTCCTACTTAACAAACACATTTTCTTTACATATTATATTTGATTAAATTTCCCCCTTTTCCTTTGCACGATGCGCTGCGAAACAAAGGTAGGGTGATCGCATGTGAAGCAATAACACTTCATTATTTTGATTGATATCCAGAAGCGTATCATTCTGTCTTAACTCCCACACGGTGGTTTTAAGATGGTTTATATACATGCATTTATTACAAATTAAATCGCGTAGGTACCTAAATAATTAAATTATGATGTAGGTGACCATAAGCAGTGCGTGGGTATATTTGAATTAAATTTTATAATATCGTGTACTTGCGGCTGGTTCAAGATCAGTAAGTTTCATACTTTGAGAGGCGGGTATGGGTACCGCCGCCCCTCTGTAGATAGCCAACACCTCTGCCTAGGTCACCCGAAGTGGTTCGCTACGTTTGGTGACTTCTCAGGGGTGCCCGGGTTCATGGACTTAGGTTTGTTCGGATCTTGGCGGCGCGGCGGATGTAACTGCCCACCAACTGTGTGGCAGGACCGAGAAGAGGGAGATATTTTGACCTCTCTAGCAGGACTCCCTCGGAACATTGTCTTGTACCGTAGTGGGAGGGATAGATACATTCTTCGTCCATCCTGGACACAATGACCCCCAGATTCCTATTCACCAGGGGTGCCCAAACCGTCGATCGCGAGTGCTTTTTGAGTCGATTTCGAGAAAATTTGCCGATGTAAAAAGATCTTTTCACAGTTTTTGTTTCAGATGGGCCTCAATAAAACCGCACATTTTTCATGACTTTTTGTTTGTAATTTATTTGGATCTTATATTGTCAATGGTCGCGCCTTTTTTATTGTTCACTCTATCCTCATCTAAGGTATGTGACGTCACAAGCCACCATAGAAAAAAATCGTCTAATGATTGCAGATTCATGGTGAAATATTGTCAAAAACTTCCCCCTTTAAAGAACGAAGTTGTCGATCTAGTTTCTAGTGTGTGGTTTGGTTTATTTATGAGCCAGCCAGTCCGAGTTGTAACTATAAGGCGATATGAAGTTTATTAATAAATAATACCAAATGCGGTGCGGCAGAAGTAAACCGTATCATTTAATAACGATTGGGAAGAAGAATTACCCAGGGCGGCACTTTTAAGAAGCGGCAAAATTTTATAATAAATAATAATAATATCTTGTAAAATTTTTAATCCGTTTCAATTCATATTATTGTCGCACTTACATTTTGGACCGATTGAAATGAGCACGGAATTTTTCATTACTTATTCTGCGGCGAAACCGATAACCGTCAACACGCGAACATTGTTTTCCATGACTAAGCTTCCACGTCGTATTCTCGAATGCAAGTAGGAAAGAAGTTTACTAAAATCATCAAAATTATACTGTTGGTTTAATACCTACTACAATCTGTGCACAGTTGAAACATTTTTATGTGAAATGTGAATCTTATGTGGACGTCATCATCTAGTCTGCTACATCAACCAGTGAGTTATACGCTTCCTTTTTTCTCATCTTCTAAGAAAGCTCCGTATATTCATCATTTTTTTACATACACCGGTGCAGCCAAAATCAAAGAGAAACCATTTTCATGTTCTGAGTGTAGTTTTAATCTGCCGCACACAGATTTAATTAAAACCAGTTTTGTGTTCAGAATGTAAAATTCCGATTGTGGATTCATCTGTTGACACATTTAGAAAGAAAAACATTATCTCTTTCGAAGTGTAATTATAAAATTGTAGTTGTTGACTATTAGGTACTGCCAGAATCAAAGAAAAACCATTTTTATGTTCTAAGTGTAGTTTTAATTCACCGCACACAGATTTAATTTAAACCAATTTTGTGTTCAGAATGTAAAATTCCAGTTGCGGATTCACCTCCTGACACATTTCGAAGGAAAACATTATCTTATTCGAAGTGCAATTATAAAATTCTAGTTGCAGACTATTTATGTACTGCCAGAATCAAAGAAAAACCACTTTCATGTTAGGAGTGTAGTTTTGATTCACCGCATACAGATCAATTGAGACCAGTTTTGTGTTCACAATAAAACGATAAATTAAATAACACGCTAAATCTTTTTACATGGATACCATTCTCGATCTCCGAAAGCAGTTACAAATTTGTAGAAGCTTTTAGTAGATTTATAAACATGATTTTTATTGGAAGAATTCTCGTCACATGGGATATAAAATGAGCTCGCAATTTCTAACCCCCCCCCCCCCGGCCCTCGAAAATCTGTGGTTGAAGTACCTAAATGCCTACCTAGATGTACACATACTTGCAGCCTGTCATAGTCGATCCATCGGAGTCGAATAATATTGAGGTAGATCGCCAGCAGTTCAAGTTTGGGCACCCCTGCTATACACCCTTCATAACTTTTTCCTTCCCAGAACTTCCTCTCCCTAAAAAGACCCTCCACACAGCATCCCCTAAAATAAAATAGGCCTTAGAATTATTTTCCTCAGGGCCTGCTGTGTGTCTCAGCGTAAGTGAGACCACCATTCATAATTTAAATGATTTTGAAATGGCTTAATAATTGGCTCCATAATTGCTGACCAGATCTGAATAATCAGGTACTTTTCCGTCTACCTCTTCTCCATCTCCTCCTCCTTATACCCATCAGTCTTACAACGATTCCATGACGCTTGGTCTCTAAAAATCAGCACTGAAAACACGTTGTAAATCAATCATGTTATAGAACTTAATCAATCGTTTAATTATCTTTTTATTGGGCAAATGTTTTCAACCACTAAAAATTAATTGCAAATCATTAATCTTTTACTTTTAAATGAAATACGTAACTTTGTAAGCTAGTCTTGTGAATGTGTTTATGGCATACAATATACAGTTTTGATTTAGAATGATTGTTTTTGAAGATTAATTATAAATCGATGTCAATAATGTTGGCAATTATTTCTCTGGCGCCACAATAGAATTATGTTAAATGACGAGTAACTATGTAACAACGTGTACGAGCAACTTACCAAGAAGTTATTAAATTATATATTGGGTACCTAATGTATGAAAATAAAAAGCATATTTGATTCACTAGCCACATTCTTGTGGCATTTCTTTATTGACCGGATTACCCGGAAATCTGTCGTTCTCTTGTAATTTGGTACTATCCGTAAAATAAATTAATAAATGTTATTATTAGTGTACCATTTGACGGCCTCGTGGTCGAGGGGCAAGCCTAAATTAGCACTAAACTCTTAACTAAGCACTAAGCAATCCGGAATCATTTTAATTGATTAATTTATGTTATTTCCCAATTATGGGCGTTAAGGCTCTACAACCGGGCCCAAGAAGAAGAAGATGGAGAGATACGAATTACGAATGTTAGAGGAGAGCGCTAACATTTAGAGCGACAAAATCGATGCGAAAATTGCGAAATTTTGAAATTTTTGGAGCATATTTTGCGATTTTTCTATCGAGGGAATTTTATATAATTTGCGTTTCGGCGCGGGCAAGGTCTAGATATTATCTTAAAGAATAACATATATTTTTAAGAGCTTTAAAACTTACCGTATTTAAGGGAAATATGTAATAAATCGGTACAAATCCGGGTTGCGGGCCCTTAAAAGATAAAACCATGGAAGTTTTCTTCGGACTTTTGTTTAGTTATTTTTGTATTAACTGAATTTTGAAGCTTTGTAACTTTTTAAGTACTGTAATAATTACCATACGTGAACGGTAGATTTCATAATTTAGTTCAGTGTTGGCCATTTTTAGGGCAACTATGTTAATTTATAGTGGAAGATACTTTCCGTATCTCCCTGGTGTAAGACCACCATTAACAATTGAAACGTTGCTTAAAATGGCTATAGCCGCATTTAGTGACAAAATCTGAACAGCCAGGTACTTTTCCACCTTTCTCTTCCCCATCTCCTTCTCCTCCCTACTACCTTCAGCATCACCTCACAACATACCGCAATTGGGGATGCCATGGTCTCACTGCCTCCAGACGGCAGCGTCATTGATCCCTTCGGCACCGGTGCACAGTTGGGAAACACGACAAACGCGTGCCCAAGATATGTACACGATTGACATTTTATGTCTGCCCTTTCCTCGGCAGATAGTAATTATTAAATATAATAGGTTCTTTGAATATAAAAGTGTTTATTACTGGAATAACCTAGCTGGATAGCTACGACTGTTTACTATTCGGGGGTAGGTAAATCTCTGCGGCCTTGCCAGTGGAGCTCGTCAAGTCTATCGCTGAGACTGCTTCTTGTACGCCAATGCCATCTGGCGAGCTATGGTGCAAGCTACATGCTTACCGCCATCTATCGTATTCTTTCCATATGAAATACTCAATTACTCTACATCACACCCTCCCCCACCTAACCTCAAGCCCTGGCTACAATAAGTACAAGACATGTTCTTTTCAAAGAAGTTATACAATTGACAAAAAAGGATTTTAAATATTTCATTTATACACGATTTTATACACTAAATTCAACCAAACATAGTCATGATTTTAAATATTTCAACTTAAATATTTCTGATTCTCTGGGAGGGACCTTTATGAACGCTTTGAACGGAGCCTTCCTTCCCAAGGTCTTAGTTGAGTAGTTTGCTCTCGATCATCCGCTGGTAATCTGAAATCAAGAGAACTCCACGTTAGCCCCTTCAACAAAGCTGAGGTTCCCAACTCGTCTGAAGCGCATTTCGTGACCTCAGACGCGGTAGGTGGGTTATTATCTTCACTCTCCTCTTCCCATTTCACAGATAAACTCTTCAACTGATCAATATGCCTCTTCCAAGTCAACGGAGTACCACAGATCCTAACGATATAAACTTTTTTACCCACTTTCCTTTCTACAATACCTCTAACCCAACCAACTTTATTCACCTGACGGAAGTCCTTGACCAGACATTTTTGTCCAACATGTAAATTCCTAATTTTTACGCCCCCATAATTCCTTATTTGATTATCTTGACTCCTTTTTATATTATCGTTAGCTATTTTTCTCTGTTCTGACACATCTTCCTGAGTGGTTTTAGGAATTAAACTACTGAAAGTTGATTTCAGTCTCCTACCAAACATCAAGACTGCCGGTTCTAATCCCGTTGTGCAATGTGGCGAATTTCGATAATCCGATAGAAAATCACATAATCTACTTTCATAATTTACTGGAAAATTATTCCTAACCATAATTTTTTTTAAAAATTTTTTTACCGTTCTAACTGAATTTTCAGCTTGTCCATTACACTGAGGGAATTTGACCGGTGAATTTAAAAATTCTATGTTATTCTCTTTAAGAAATTCTTTAAACTCTACACAAGAAAATGCTGTTCCATTATCCGAAACTATGCAATCAGGGTTACCAAAATTAGAGAAAATTCTTCTCAATTCCTTAATCGTGTTAAACGAATCCGCCCTTGGAACCTCTAAGCAATCGATCCACTTGGAAAAAGCGTCACAAATTACAAGAAACATTTTTCCTGCTACCGGTCCGCAGTAGTCCACGTGTACCCTACTCCAAGTTGAAATTGGATCCGATTCCTGGTTTACTTTAAAATGGACTTTATATTTGTTAAATCTTCCCAACTTTTGCGAAAACACTTCCGGGTAATCTTGAATAAACTTTTCTCCATTCCTCATTTGCGGCGTCACTAAATTAATTGTCTCCTGAGAAGTTATCCCAAGATCGAAACATTCCATAAAATCTCTACCCACAATTAAATCTGTTCCTCTTATTACTACAATAAAACTAATATTTTTGTTCCTACCCTCAAATTTCACATCAAAAATCGCCTTTCCTACGACTTTTAAACGATTATTTCCATAACCTGAAATAATCCGCTTGTCTTGTGACAAAATGATTGAACTAAAATATCGTTTAAAAATACCCTCCGGCATCACACATAAAGATGAACCGGAATCAATCATTGCCGTAAACTTCTTGTTATTAATTTCAATTTCAGCAGTAATCGGACTAATTGACGCAACTAAAACTTTACTATCCCTGTGATTTTCAAAAATGGGATTTATCGGATTATTCTTGCAAAATTTCTGTAAATGCCCAACGCCCTTACATTAAAAACATTTCGCATTACGAAATTTACAATCAAACGAAAGATGATCATTCCTTTTGCAAATAAAACACTGTTTTTTAACACTACCCACGGGTGATCTAAAATTCGTACCTGTATTTGATCCTAACCTATAAGCTGGTTTCGTGTTAAAACTACCCTTGGGGCTCGTCGATCGTTCCCTACGCTGTAACTCGTTTTTTTACTAGGTTTACTTCTGATTTAACTGTATTAGTACTATCCAAAGTTGACATACTAACTGCAAGTCCTTCTATTTCATTAAACGACAACGTTTGCCCTTCTACGAAAATTTTCCTCTTCGCGCGCCCCGGTAACAACCCGATTGCAAACATGTCTATAAGGTTCTTTTCAAGCCTCGTTTCGAATTGACAATACGTTGCTAAAGAACGAAGTCTAACCGCGAAATCTTTTATCGTCTCGCCTTGTTGTTGTCTTGCTAAAAAAAAATTCTCCCGTTCTTTAAAAACTGAACGATTTTTGTTACAATGTTTGTCGAGAAGCGCTAAAAGTTTATCAAAAGATAAGTCCGTTACTTTACTTGGAAAACACAGATTAATTAGTAAGGTCAAAGTTTCTGATTCAAGGAGATTCAATAAAAAAGCCCGTTTTTTCTCCACAGACGCTTTGTCATCATGGATCACGAAAAATTGCTCTATCCGAAGTCGAAACAATCCCCAGTCTCCGGAGAGATGGCAAAACGGTGGTATTCTACCCGATTCCATAACTCCCAACAAATAAATCGGCAAAAACAATTAATCAAGAAAACAATAACAAATAATCCCTCTCAAAGAAGCAAAAATACTTATCTCAGGAACTCTTCTGGTCTCCCTCTGGGTTTTATCCTTGTCTTCTGATTAATCCAATGATTCGTCCTTGAAACTATTAACCCAATGATCCGTTTTGACCTTGAAACTTTTGCTTAATCCACTGATCCACAACCAGACCGCCTCCTTGCAGTATTTCTGTTCCTAAAACAAAAATCTTCTTATCCAGCCCGTAGCCACGGAACCAAATGCTCCTTAATCTCGAGCAGAATCTCTTCCGATTCCTTGCCAAAACTGCAAGTCACTCCAACAGTGACTTAGTCCTCCGTGTCCAGCACCAATTATTATTCGCACGCGTAACTTCCACACAATTATATATCCTACCGGCTGCGCCAATTGTTATGTCTGCCCTTTCCTCGGCAGATAGTAATTATTAAATATAATAGGTTCTTTGAATATAAAAGTGTTTATTACTGGAATAACCTAGCTGGATAGCTACGACTGTTTACTATTCGGGGGTAGGTAAATCTCTGCGGCCTTGCCAGTGGAGCTCGTCAAGTCTATCGCTGAGACTGCTTCTTGTACGCCAATGCCATCTGGCGAGCTATGGTGCAAGCTACATGCTTACCGCCATCTATCGTATTCTTTCCATATGAAATACTCAATTACTCTACATCACAGTCACATGAGAACGTGACTTCTTCGACTCGTTCTTGAGTTCAACAGCTCGGCTGTGGAACAATTTGCCGGCCTCTGTGTTTCCTCCTTCCTACAAATTGGTCTCTTCAAGACCAATGTTCATTCCTTCCTTTCCTTACAAAGACCCTCCACACAGCATCTCAGATGACATGATGATTTTTTTTCCTCAGGGCCTCCTGTGTGGAGTTAATATAAAATGTTGGGACCACCGTGTGAGGTTCATAAAAAAATAATATCAAAGATATTTAAATGTCTTTGATAGTAATTAAGACATTAAATTAATAAGTTATTTCGGCTTCATCTAAGTAACAAACCGTACCGCCGTTTTCCCGCGGGGTAAGCAGAAAGGATAATTATTATCAATTTCTATATCCGCTGTATCAACTTTCACTAATTCGGAAAAAACTGCAAAAAACTGTCACATCTCTAGCGTAAATAAATAATTGCTTTCAATTTTTTTTAGTAATTCGAAAAGTGTTCATTTTCTAAAGTAAGTAAATATTTAAGTAATTTCGATAAATAAAATGGATATAGCGGATTTTCACATCGTGATTTACTAATGATAAAGAGGCTTTTGCAACTCAACAGACCTGGCGCGCGAGTTCCTAACCCCGCCATCTTGGTAAAATAACGGGTCGTGATGAAAGCGGGTTTTGATAGTAACTTCTTGATTGCTATAGCGGGTTTTGTTTGTCACTCGCAGTTTTAACATGGTTGATCGTGATAAGGGAGGTTTTGAAACTCAATTTTAGGTTCACCTTGATCCTCGCAAAAATGTGAACAAGATGTCATACTCAGATCAATTTGGCAAAAAATCGGATATAGCGGGTATTGAAATTATAGGACTTTTAAGACCGTCCCACAACTCAATAGTTATTCTAACCTTGATATTTGATTTACTTGATATTTATCTAATAGCTACAAATATTATAATCTTCTAAACATATTATCACTATCATTACATGGGATAAAATAAAGTCGCTCAAAATGTATGTGCGCATTGATCTTTTAAACTACGCAACGGATTTTTATGCGGTTTTCACCATTAGATAAGATTCAAGAGGAAGGTTTATATGCATAATACATACTTATTATAGTAGAGAAAAGCCGAGAAATTCAAAAATATTCAATTCATGGAGCGGGCAGCGGGCAGCAGGCAAGCAGGTGGTGTGGATTTTATAAAGGTTGGGTAATGGCGTGGTGTTTCGTTAGCCACAGTGTGGCCGGGTCTGCTAGTATATAAATAAAAATAAATCGCCGAAACGTATGTACGCGCATAACTTCCGAAAAACTGCATCAAATTCGATAATTCCTTTTTTTGTGTTCGTTATTGTCAGGACAAGGTTTTTATAAAACTACTGGTGAGCTCTGGCATTATGAAATTTGTATAAAAAAATTGCAGTAGGTGGCACGCGAGCTGTTTGAAAACTGAATGTACTGGAACTGAATGTATGAAATGCTGCAAGGGGGAGGGGGGAGGGGAAGTCGAATAGGGGGTTCGCGGGAGTCTGGGGAAGGGGAACCCGGGAAGAGGGGAGGGGAACTCAGGAGGGGGGTTCACGGCATGGTGGAGTGGAGTGGGGAGAGGTAAGGTGGGGGAGGCGGATTGGGAAAGGGACAAATGGGAAAGGACATGCAGGGAGAAACAATTTCTTTATTAAAAGCATCTACCAGATCAAATCAAAAATATAAAGGAAATGAATATATTTAAAGTAAAAACATGGCTGAGAGATCAAAGTGATAATAAAATTACAAACATCATGAAGACGATATAAAGACAATCCATAACCAAATACAAATATTTTAAAAAACTACAGGCCACCTCAGAACAGGAAATCATAGTGAGGAGGTCTGTGAAAAAAAAAGAATCTATACTAATACTATACATTATACAGACATGTACATGTACAAACCTTGCTATTGAAACTAATAATAAATAAATAAATAGAAACGCATGCCGGGTACCATCTAGTATCTAATTTTTATTTGATTCATATGCGTAGTGCCGCTTTTAATAAAAATCACCTAAAGGTGCTGTAAAAAAATTTTATAGACATTTTTGGTCTGTTTCTATTGTACGGAAAATACCGCTTTCCTGTATGTTCATGATAAATTCAAGCAAAAAGGAAACATTTTTCAAGAATGGCAGATAAAAAAAAATGAGGTGTGAAAAGAAAATCTTGCGTCATTTTTGTCTATCCCTTTATGGCCCTCGTAAAACAACCCCAAAGGTTACAATGCAAATTTTAAAGGCGGGGGATGCGACCTGCCCTTTAATTATGTGGGAGAGGACCCTCCTTCATACATACATCTACATACGTAAATTTGGGCAGGGTTGGTTGTCGGAAAGTGACCGCATATTATTCTTATGTGTTTAGGAATTACTACCCCGGAAATTTGTTGATATGAGACAGTCATAGCAAAAACCATTGTTATAAATATTATGTAGTGTAGTATCAAAGTATTGTGAAATACGTCATTTTAAAGTTTTGTGAAATTTATATAAGCCGTGCGAATGTATGTCGATTTGCCTACAAAAATTTACAAGGGATTCAACAAACGTATTAATTTTGGTTTTGGTATCTTCCTGTAAATTATTGTAACTCTGGTTCAATAAAATCGGGTTGATTCGCTTAATTTAAAAAATTCATAAAATTCCAAAGTTAAATTTCAAATTCTGTTACTATTTAATCATGGGCTGGTTGTTTCAAAGAAGTTACTTGGAAAGTAACATAACTTGATTACATATTTACTTTGAAATTTGAAGATTTTTTTTTTTTACATGAGCTCCCCACAGGAGGCCCTGAGGAAAATAATTTCCCTCAGGGCCTATGTTATCTTTGGGGATGCTGTGTGGAGGGTTTTTTAAGGAAAGGAAGGAGAGGAAAGTTCTAGGAAGGAAAAGGGTTTAAGGAGTGGGTAGGAATCTAGGGTTCAGTGTGTCCTGGTCATCCACCTCCAAGACTTAGACAAACCTCACCCCATGAACCCGGACAAACCTGCTAAATCTCCAAACGTAGCGAACTACTTTGGGTGACCTATGGCAGAAGTGTTGGTCATCCAATAAAGGTTCCCGGGGCGGCGGTACCCATTCCCGCCTGCCAAAATTTTTAAATTCTGTAAAACAACACACCCAGTGTGTTTTTTTTAAAATTGGCACTGATTTATGTGTCAAGAATTCAGACAAGCGGTAAAAGTACTTAGATCTATATTTGAAATGTGAATATCTATCGATTAAATTTCTTAGGGCCATTTTTTTCACAGAATTTGAACAAATCATCAATTTCAAAGTTTATTTTCAAGTTCCATTGGCCAGTTGTTTCACATAACTAAAAACAGAACGTTAACAGAATTTTAAAATTAAGTTGAATTTTAGGAATTGTTGAAATTCTGTTACTGTAATTAATTCCTTACAGTTAGATTTTTTAAAGGTTCTGTGCTTTTTTCCATTTTTACGCTTACTAACTGATTATCAAAACGACCTTTGATATTTCACGGGTCTGATATTATATCAAATATTTTCCTTGGTCCAGCCCTTGGCTCATAAAATAATGCTTCCTGCATGAGCGTTAATTGTTTGTCCTAGATAATCTTCTTTTGGAGTATAATGGCATATTTGTTTTTTTTTTTCATGGAATATTCCTCCGGCGCAGCCCAGTTTAACATACTCGCTAAGCACACGCGGAGGGTTTAATACAACCTTTTAGCTAAACCTATATAATTTAGGATGAAGAAATTTTTTCGTTTTACGTAAAAATTTGTGTTAAGTTTACACCAGGCCAAACCACGTAGGTAGGCGACGATTTAAATCCTTTGGACTGAAAAATTACAAATTTTCTTTGTGTTATTAGTGAAATTAATTTAATGTAATTAATTAATAATTTCAAATTTAAATAATCATTCTGGCAACGGGGAGGAAGAAGGTGGGGAAGTACCAGGCTCTTTAGATCAAGTCACCAAACACGGTTAAAGCGATTCCAAGCAACATTTAAATGCTCTTTGATGGTCTTACACCATGAATTTGCGCCAGTTCCACTCTGGGACGTGGCCCAAATTTATATAATTTTAAATGACTTAATTGTAAAATCATAAATCAATCATTAGACCCCACAACTTTCCCAACGGCGTTACAAGGAAACACATGGTTTCCTCCTTCACCGCACTCGTCTAGAATCCATTTTATTCTGACTCTAGACCCTCCAATGTCCATGCATACGGGGTTAGAAAGCAGTATCCAAGTACTTACAATACAAATACAAAAGAATAATAAATGTGGCAGCCCGGAGAATAATTCTTCTGAAATCTATAGAGAAAAATATATACAGATAAAAGTGTTCGTAAATAAAAAGAAAAATAAGTGCTGCGCCCGGTGGAGGAAGCCTGGAATAAGAGAAATAACGAAAAAGTAACAGCGATCATATAAGTACAAATCAATCAAATAAGATTTACTTGCGCATGCCGGGATTTGAACCCGCGACCTCCGGCTCGCTAGTCAAGGGCCTTGCCACTCGACCACAGAGGCCGTCAATATTCATAATTGAACCGTTTTTACCTTCAATATCTTTGGTTTTACCCCTGTTTGGTGATCAGATCATCCTCTTCACCGCCTCCTTCCCTTCCCCACTCCCTTCATCTTCACAACACCTCAATTAGGGATAATGCCATAGTCCCACTGGTATCCGGACAGTTGTTGGGAGCATTTGGCTTGGTGACTTAGCAGGGGTGCCCGGATTCATGGGGTCAGGTTTGTCCGGGTTTTGGCGGCGGATGCGTTTACACACAATCTGCATAGGCCGGATCGGGAGAGAATGGTTGAGGATGTCCCTTTTGACTTCTCAAGACGTACTCTTTCGGAACATCGCCATGCACCGTAGTAGAAGGGATGGATTCATACGTCCATGCACACACTGACCATCAAATTCCTACCCACCCCTAATACCTCTTTCCTTCCCAGAACCTACTCTCTTAACTTTCCTAAAAAGATCCTCCACACAGCATCCCCAAAGATGACATAGCCCCTGAGGGGAAATATTTTCCTCAAGGCGTGGAGCTAATGTAATAAAATTGTGCGATATTCAGGTTAAAAGTAATATCAAGGATAAATCAGTCTATTTATGAGGGATTTGACAAACTTCCGATTTCATCTAAAAGTAGGGGATAGATTTGTATTTCCTTTCCAAGTACAAATTAATACAGGGGAAAACGTGCGAACCTTAAATAAATTGTGTAGTGCCTGGCGCTTTGTATGCACGTGAGTTCATTTTATTAAAAATTCCCGCCCCAGCGGTTCCCAATTGGCTGAAAAAACGCCATAATCGCCGGATTCAATAATAAATCTGTCATTTAAATTCTACGCCACGGCCTCTTACGCAAATTTAAATAAATTCACGATTCGCCAAGATCAATCCGACAGACTCGCACGCGTCAAACCTGATTCCGCTACTTCTGCATCATATTTCAATGATTTTCCCCCACGCGGAGGAATTTTACCATTTCCGCATTTCCCCCCTGTTCTCCTTCTTTCCCCGTTTTCTCCACATACCCAATGTTTAGGGGACTGCCTCGGTAAGGGCGGGGGTTGCGCGCGGACTCGTCATGGTAACCGCCGAATATTTCGGGACTGAAGGCTCGTGTACGGTTTCGTCTCACAGTACTGAAGACTTTCTCGAGCCTTTTGTTTAGCAGAAAGTAAACAACTTCGTGTTGAAATTTATCCATAGCACGTTAACCCAAAATGGCCAACACTAAACATAATTAGCACTAACTCTCTCAGTTTATTAACATATTCTATAGAAGTGCGATACATACCGATTTAAAAGAAAACTGATGCACCAGACAGGTTAATCAATGTAAGAATATCAATTGAAAATTGTTGTGAATGAAACTTGTTAAATAAATACCGACAGCTTCTTCACAACAAAATAGAGTGCATCTTTATTTATAAAAAAACTCTTATAATCTGAAGCGAGTTATAGGACGGCCTGGAGGCTGACGTCTTCTCTATTACGCTCTTAAAATCCCTCATGGTTCCCCGTACCTTGATAACCACCATGGAGGGGCGACGCTGTACATTCCTGTTAAGCACTTGCATACTGATTTCTAACAACGTATACAATGGCACTGGAGGTCTAAATTCGTTAAAAATAAATAATGTAGCTTCGTTTAACAAAAAATATAGAATCTTGTGAGAGCCTTGAAGGAGTAACCATCTGTTACTTATACCAGGGCGGGTAAGTGGTGGATAACCTCCAATATACATTAGTGAAATCTGTCGGATAATTCTCACGATCTCCTCTAAGATTGATCTTCACTAGAGCCAACTGTGTTTAGTAGCTCTATCTATCACATTTCATCAATACCGTCAGAAGACTTGGGCTTACTTCACAATTACGGACATACTCACAATTTCTATCAGTTTCTCTCAAAATATCTAAAAATAAATTTGTTGGTAATTTATTTTTAATGGACTGAAAATCAAACATTTTACGAAACACGTAAAATGAAATAAATTTGTTTTTGGAATCCAAAATCCAATCCATCTAATTTGTGGATATAAGAAAATTAATTTGCAGAAAGACGTTTAATATTTCTGTTTTAAAAAACGTTAATCTAAAACCTCCATTTTGAGAATTTAATTCTATCACTTGAAAGCTATAAAGAAAATTGCTTTTCGTGAAAATGCTGAGTGCTTTATTGTGAACACCCCGACAACCTTCAGCCAACAACCCAAAACCCCATTTAGAATATCAGCTGCTCGCTCCACACGCCCCTACCACGGTTTAAAGGAAAGTTTACCCGTGGCTGGTGTAAACTAGTAAATATGTATGTGAGGTGCGCTACGGCGATACGTCTTTTTCGTTATATATTTGACTCGGATCATTTGGCTTATAGGATTTTCGTGTTCTGCTTCCCGTGCCCTGTGGCGTATTACCTCTAAGCGCTCTTTCTTACTGCTGGGACGCGGGAACCAAGAACAACTGGAATCTGTGCTATCCGAGGCATGGAAAACGAATATCGTAGAGTTTTAAAAAAAACATTATGTATGTCTTGTATCGTGGTTAATTTTTGAGTTATTTTCTTCCATCTTTAGCCAACGTTTCTTACAGCGTTACAAAACTTTAAAGTCAAAAACCTTTTACCTTTACCTTCACAGCTCGAGACTTTGTAAATAACTAACAGTCTTAGTAAAAAAAATACTTTACGGCCGTTAAACTGTGTTGTTGTAACAACATAAATAAAGCCCGTACGCACTCAGCCTTGATCTATTACTAATAAACTCACCTTTGCGGCCGTGCTGTAAAAAAACATAATATTTATTTTAGAGCCGGCAAAGTTGTATTTGGTTAAATTGTTGTTTTCATTCATATCCGCAAGGTGGCGTTTTGGTTAGTGTGCCTGCGCAATTGTCTTTCGCGCTTAAACGACCTTAGCCGCCAAAAAAAAATTCTACGTGGGATGTGTATTATGATTTTACTTATATGTGATTGTGATTTCATTATAATGACCAATTCACTCTTATATTCGTATAATTAATATATTAAATCCTAAACTCTCAAAATAAATATCAACTCAACTTTTGCCTCTAATCTTCTAAATAAATAAATGTAATATTGACAATAATGGAGGGTAGCAAATGTACAATAATACAATGCCACTGTTTTGAATACAGTGTCCGCTGCGTACAAAGTCGTATTTTCTCCAAGCATAAACTATCTAATAAAGTGACCTGCCAGGTTAGTGAGTTTTCTGTATCTGTTTGTAAAACATAAAATTAGATTGCGCCCAAGAACTCACTATTAATTGTACAATCCCATCGAGGTGATATTTCACAGAAACGGCGCTCTACAAATTATCCATTTATTATTATTATTACAATGTCCATCATCAGGGCAAATGTATAGATTGAGGTGAAGTTTTTTCATGTATGCAGAAGTGATACCGAGCTAATCCTCTGAATGTGGTTTTTTGTTTAATGTGGTTTTGTTTTACGCAAAAAACCACTTTTTTGGTGTAGCCGTCTAATAGCAGATACCAAACACTAATAAGCTTAGCCCAGTCGTCCTTATTTACGATCGGCGCTGTAATGCTGTCTAAAACGTTGGCCAAAGAAGGGGAAAGCGCTATATGACATAATGATGCTTTTTTATTTACTAAGCTCCGAAATGAAAATCTAGTCTTTTTCAACGGAAGCGATCTTCCGAACAGACCCTCCATTGATATGCTTGGTGTAACCCTAAGTGACCAGCTCAGGTATGGGGGCTCCATCGAAGCCAGAGTAAAGTTAGCCTCCCAAAAACTGGGCGTACTGTACATGGCCCGCAGATACTTTAATAGTACTCAACTACCCACGGTTGAATTTGGCAGCCACCTCTGGTCTGGAGCTCCAAAATACCTGAAAAATACCCTCGACTCTGTGCAGAAACGGGCGGTCCATTTGATAGATTCTCCCATCTTAACAGACGGATTGCAATCTTTAGAGCACAGGCGTCGGGGGGGGATGCTATCCTTGTTCTACCGGTATTACAATGGAAGATGCTCCGAGGAACTAGCATTATTGATCCCTTCGGCACCGGTGCATAGTCGGGAAACACGCCAAACGCGTGCCCAACATTTGTACACAGTTGACATTTGTCACATGAGAACGGGTCGTTTCTTCGACTAGTTCTTATGTTCAACAGCTCGGCTGTGGAATGATTTGCCGGCCTCTGTGTTTCCTCCTTCCTACAACATGGGTCTCTTCAAGACCAATGTTCATTCCTTCCTCTCCTCAAAAAGACCCTCCACACAGCATCCCAGATGACATAGGCCCTGAGGGAAATTATTTTCCTCAGGGCCTCCTGTGTGGAGTTAACGTAAAAAAAAAGCTCAAATTTACACCAACATTATCAGTCTTTTCATTACCACGATATAATATTGTTAAATGGTTAACATGGATGGTATTTCCATCCCCTTGCATTGTTTGAGAGACGTGAAGGGTGGCGGTAAATATTTGCTCTTCAAAGCAAAAGCGATCTTAAAAAAAAAAGTAAACTATTAAAGAACGTGTTTTAATTAATGGACACTAGATTCATTTTGTTTCCCTTAGCCTCTCTATCCGTTGTAATATGTCCTTATCCCTATCCCTTTCTTAAACCGTCTGCTTGGTTCAATATATTCGCACCCCACAATCCGGAAGCCTCAGTTTCGCGCGTAAATTCTGAAACCGTCACTTTAGCTCGAGATTGTAAAATAACTATGCAAGATACCTTGCATATTTCAAAGACAATAAGAAGCATTATTTCGTTCTCTTTCTGGTTAAAAAAAAAATACATATGTTTGCATGAGAGGAAGAGAGATATATAGCTTTTAAAATGTAAGGTCGCTCGGGACGTTTTTGGTCTTATGAAAGTACAACGCAATTACGTGTTTTGGGATGTATTTATTCCTAAACAAGCAGACGGGTTTAAAATAATTGTAATGATACACGATATGTAACAATTTTATTATTTAAAAAAAATCTCAATTCATGGCACAGACGACCACGGAATGAATGACTTCTGCCGAGCCAGCTTGGCCGCGATCTCAATATGACGAAAGCAAATTTTTAATATAGTACTTTCCATCGTCCCAAATGCAAAAAGGTGTCTTTTACAGTAATTAATCTATCGGTATCGGGAAAGATACTCAAATTTACAAAATTGTAGTACTTATACCTGGAAGGGCACGTTCTCATGCGACCTGCCAACGGAAGTGGCGCCATCCTTTGATGAATTCTTAAATTCGATACCGAATGACAACGGTATCTTTGATTGAAATTTCACGTACACAGATGTTTATACGGCATACGGCAGGCGTCAGACATGCACTCGAAGCCGGGTTTTTAAATTTCAGCCACGCAGACGTAAGAACTATTAATACCGTTTGATGATCGCTAGTTCAACGTTTGAAAAATATAAATTTTCAGTAGTTATGCAATAAACCCATAACTCAAAGGTTAAATATATAATACTACCACCTCTACACGTTTATATGTTCTGTGGGAAAATATGATACTGTGAAGGGAGTAGGTACCTTCCCGGTAACCGCGCGGGGAAATTCCTAAATTACCTTCGCTAGTTCATTTTAAAATATGGCGGTCGTATATAATGAACCTTCCTGGAAATGGAATGCATTCAGGCTGATAAGGTTCTTTCCTGTTTATAAAACAAATCGGTTATCTCTAAAACTTTGATTTGATTTTTTCAATATATCCGTTTTTCATAAAGAATTTAAGTGGTTTTTTAAAGACTTTTCTGATTTATGAACAGTGAGTATGTGCAAGTTGTTTGCTTTACATTTTGAAAATAAAATCAGAATGTGCAATTGGCATGCGGTAGAAGTGAAAACTTCAGAAAAGTAAAGTAGACAAGAGTGAAGAGACTTGGTAGCACATTTTTATCGTTTTATTATTGTTTTTGGGGTGTTGTGCCGTATTGCGCTACCTCCTTCTTTAGCCAATGTTTCGGACAGCGTTGCAGTGTCTATCATCAGGACAGATCTGACAGATCCGGTAGATGTGTAAGATGATGTACACTGCAACGCTGTCCGAAACGTTGGCTAAAAAATGAGGCAGCGCAACACGGCACAAAAAACAAATAACGAAAATACTTTTGGCCATGAAAATTTTAAAACGCATGTGCCACTTTATTTTACGTTTTCTTTTGCCTGTTCATTTTGGAATGGTTTGAAGATTGGATACTGATTTTACAAAAATTATTTTTTTTTTTTGGATTTCGTAGGATTTGATCCTAGGAACCCGTCTGCTTGTTTAGGATTAAATACATCCCAAAACACGTAATCGCGTTGTACTTTCATAAGACCAAAAACGACCCGAGCGACCTTACATTTTAAAACCTATATATCTCTCTTCCTCTCAAGCAAAAATATGTATTTTTCTTTTAACCATAAAGATAACGAAAAAATGCTTCTAATTGTTTTAGAAATATGAAAGCTATCTTGCGTAGATATTTTACAATCTCGATCCAAAGTGACGGTTTCAGAATTTACGCGCGAAACCGAGGCTTCCAGAATGTGAGGTGCGAATATATTGAACCAAGCAAACGGGTTAAAGAGAGAAACTATTAGACCTAAATATATAAATGGAACAAAGTTATAAATTACATCCAAAGGATTTCTTATAAGCGAGCAAACTGCACCAATTTTATCACCGTTTACATTAAAGGAGCGGTGTAAAGCCGCAGCAGATTGCATCCCATTTATCAAAATATTCGATTGTCCTGCAGAAATGGCCGTCCGCTGGCCACGACGCCGCGACGCCGACGTTATTTTACTGCTGCTAATGTGGGACATCAGCGCCACAAACGACCTGTCTCGAAGCTGGCTGTAAGGTCATAGTGTGATATCACCACCGACATCTTTCTTTATAAAGTTAATGCCATTTTTCTCAGATTGTTTCGGTGTAGATAAATTCAATATCATTTTTAAATGGAGTTGTTGAAGGGTTTCATTTTAAATATCTTAAGGTAGTTGGGCAAAAGTCATAGATATCTTAAATACATATTATTGCATTTATAAATGTTAATATTATTACTAAATGTAAATATTATTAGTCAAGTACTTAACCCCTCAAGCTGTTCGCTTTTGGGAACAGCGCATACAGTCTAGTAGAAATCACTGTGACTCTTACTGACCTGTTGAAAATATGATCTAAACGTTCTTAGAAACAGAAAACCCCACGATTTTTTAATTTTTTTATTATGTGGTTATTATTATGCTTATAAAAAGGCTTACATATATTTTTTTGGCCTTGCCTGTCTCACTAGGAAATCCTGTGTCGAGACAGACTAGTTTACAAACATTTTATAAATATTAAATAAAGTACACTTTTCAATACAGCAAAAATATTTGACAAAAATTTTCAGGTTGGTTAGTGGTAACAATAATGAGATGGGGATTATATTTGGGTGAGGTGACTAATTATTGCACGACCTTTTTCGATGATCCATTGTTTTTGTATTTGTTAGTATTATTCGATTTTCTTGTTTTGTCAGGTAGGTTATTGTATATTTTAGGCGCAATGTATTTGAAATTTGATAAGTTTTAAGATTTTCACGGCCAAAAGCATTTTCGTTATTTGTTTTTGGGGTGTTATGCCGTGTTGCGCTACCTCCTTCTTTAGCCAACGTTTCGGACATCGTTGCAGTCACATCTACCGGATCTGCCGGATCTGCCCTGATGATGGACACTGCAACGATGTCCGAAACGTTGGCTAAAGAAGGAGGTAGCGCAACACGGCATAACACCCCAAAAACAAATAACGAAAAAGTATTTGAAATTTCTTTGACCAAAAAATGTTGTGTTTGTTTTAGGTGTTTGTATGAGTTCTTTGGTTTTGTGCCGTGTGTTTACAATATTTTGGGTATTTTCATAAAATGTACGTGTTTTATTTTTAAACAGATGAGTTAAGATTGTTTTTGTGTAAATTTGTCAAATATCTAATACAGGGAATTTTTTGAATATATCTACAGTACTAACTTTAAGAGAAACGCAAAAAAGTGAGGTGACAAAAAAGGTTTGTAATATATTTGTCAAATAAAACATTTGTGGATTTTATTATTTTTCATTACCGGTAATTTTAGTTAGAAAAAAACACAAGGTGAGGCATTTATAAGACTTTTACATTTGCATTCAAAATATTTATATTTCAAAAACTATACTTTTTTTAATAATAAAATTTGGAAGCGTTGATCATCACCCTTCATAAAAAAGTTTTTAGTTCTTACTGCAAAACGAAACCTTACGACAGAAAATGTCTGAGGCTTCAGAGGTTAAAATGACCCTGGAAAATCGTTCCCAATTTATTATTTTTTCAACAGGAAGAGATTTCATAAAAAAACTGTAAAATAAAGAATAACATGTACACGAACCATAAATACAACACAACAGCTCCCGTGAGGTGATTTTTCACAAAAACGGCGCTATACAAGTTATCCAGATATTATTATTATAACTAACATTAATCTTTGTTTATTTTATTTTATTTAAGAGAATCAAGTCGGTACAGAAGAATAATGTTAAAAATTAATTCTTCAAACACAGTAAATTTATTTTGTGACACCATTTTAATTCAAAATTAATAGATTTCTTTGTTTTAACCACGTTTATTGTTTATATAAAACCGACACGTTTCGAGAGTGATGCTCACTTCTTCAGGATTTTTAAGGGTTTCAGGTCAGTTTTAAGTAAACCCTGAGGAAGAGAGGATCGCTCACTAAACACGTCGGTTTTTTATAAACAACAAACGTCGACTAAAACAAAGAAGACTATTAATTTTGAATAAAAACATTAATATTGCAACATATTGACCTCAGAGGTGAGGCCTACTTATTGCAATGCCTCTAGTGAGGTCTACAGCTATAATAAATAATTTACTTTAAGTATTAAGTACAAATAAAATTATTACTTATCGATGTTCAACTAACAGTAGATTCTTCCAGTAAATATTAGGCAAAAGAACCCAACCTGTCGAACATTTCCTACGATCTACTAATAAGGTTGATGCCATGGTGGAAAAAAATTAAACGTTATAATTTATCGAAGACGATAAACATTTTGGGCTTGTCATTATGCAAATGAGAAAAGTTCTTTGTTTCTTCTTCTTCTTTGCGTGCCGTATCAGGGGTCTTAGCATGGTCGGTCGATTTAGGTTTTATCGAAAATGTCGGTAACTTGACATCGCTCCCAAGCACGACTGCAGGCCGCTAACGAACAAACAACAGTTGACATCGGCTAAGGGTTCCTAATTTATTTGACGTAAACTGTTATTTCTTCGTATGCGTCCTGCAGTCGTGTTCGGGAGCGATTTCAAGTTACCGACATTTTCGATAAAACCTATGTCGATCGACCATGCTAGGGGGGCTGGTCCCCCCGACGTTGGCGATCACTCTTGAGAATGTCTCTCTGTCTTGCGCTGCCCGGAATAGCTCCTCCACACTTCTAATGCCGGTCCACTCTCGTATATTACGCAGCCAAGACATTTGTCTCCTACCAGGCCCTCGGTGACCCTCTATCTTGCCTTTCAATATCAAATGGAGCAAGTGATACTTCTCCCCTCGAAGTATATGACCCAGATATGAAATTTTCCTGATTTTTATTAATGTAAGCAGTTCTCTATCTGCTCTAGCCCGCCTGAGAATTTCTGTGTTGGTGATCATATCGGTCCATGGGACCTTGAGCATTCTCCGGTGAAGCCACATTTCAAAAGCCTCTAACCTGTTCATGGTATTTACTTTCAAGGTCCATGTTTCACATCCATAGAGCAAGACCGACCACACATAACATTTTAGCATTCTCTGCCTTAGTTTTAAGCTGATATTGTCATTGCAGAAGAGGGATTTCATTTTAATGAACGCAGTTCTTGCTGCTTCAATTCTGCATCTAACCTCCACATCTGGGTCAAGAGTCTCCGTGAGAATACTGCCGAGGTATCTAAATCTTTCCACCTTTTCGACATTGCAACCATTTAACAGTATCACTGATTCAGAGTGATCTAGTCGTCCGAATGTCATCCATTTAGTTTTATTGACGTTGATTGTTAGGCCCATTTAGTTTTATTGACGTTGATTGTTAGGTTCTTTGTTTAAAACCACTTAATTTGATTTATATATATAGACCGGTTTCATTTGATGATAACCTTCATCTGGACAATAAAGTTTTAAATGTTTTTTGTCCCGATGAAGGTTGAAGGTCGCCCTGTGTAAAACAAAGAATTTTTTCGTTTATAAAAGGAATTTGGAAAGGAAGGAATGAACCTGGATCTTGAAGAGACCCGTGTAGTAGGAGGGGAGAAACATAGGGACCGGCAAATCGTTCCAAAGCCAAGCAAATTAACTCAAGAACTGGTCGTAGAAGAGACCCGTACTTATGTGAAAAATGTCAACCGTGTACAAATGTTGGGTGCGCTTCCCGTTTGGCGTGTTTCCAACTGTGCACTAGTGCCGAAAGAATCAATGACGTCAAACCCTCAGAACACTTTCCATAGAAATACCGGTAGAACAAGGACAGCATTCCTGCCCGATGCCTGTGCTCTAAAAATCGCGTACTATGCGCGGTTACGACCATATGTTAGAATCATACAGCAAACCTCGCCTCGTGCGAACAAGTTACGTAACAAATTGTACACTATTTATCTACCAATATTTTCTGGATGATCATTAAGTGTATCACTGTGTTAGACTATATGTTAATATTTAAAAATGTGAAACTTATAGTACAATTAAAATGTAATAGGAAAATATGATCTGAATATCACTTCCCTTTGTTTATAATATTTTTTTTAATATAATATTGTCTAGATTGTAGACAAGTCCGCTTTGCCTAGGCGCCAAGAAGTATCCCATTAGTTGTGGATCTAAAGGTAATCAAGGGATATTGATCCGCCCAATACGATCCACTATTATGTGTCCTACTTTTTGACTAAAAGGTTTTGCTACTTTTTACCGCACTTCGGCCGGTGCCAAGGTGCCTCGGAGCCTTAGTACTGGCGTCAAGGGTATTCCACACCCTTATTTTGGGATCCGCAATTTCGGTGGCTGTGGTTCTCAATCTAAGACCTACATAATTTGATTAGTAAGTTTCTAGTAATCATATTGCATTATACGGTATACCACTGCCGAAATTAAGTACTCTGTTCCACATTAGCAAATAGTATTGACGGCTCTGAACTATGTTTTAAACTACAGGAATGATTTGAGATCGCATGATATGATCTGGATTCCTTGAATTTATCGTCTTATATCCAAATGCAAAATTTACTTGTCGCCATTCAAGTTTTGTTAGTACGAATGCAGTTCCGCAGAGTTATTCGGTTAATTGATAGCTAACCTCTGATAATAGATGGTACTATAAGAAGAATACAGAATACCTGTGAAAATACCTGTGAAAATGTTGCGGACTAGAAATGAGTGTAAGTTTATGTCAAAAATATTGTCTTAGGTTGCCGGAATATTTCATTAAAGAACTTTTTTTATTTATTTTAAATATTTTTACTAACCTTTAAATCTTATGATTCTCTTAGGGTTTGTTTTATATTTGGGCATGCTGTGTGGAGGGTCACTCAGGTTAAGTTAGGTGTACCTATTGTTACTTTGATGTTATGCACCGCTTTTGTTTCCATCCGGGCGTTGCATGTTGGATTCCTCGGCTGGCTAAGTCCTCCGTCCGACACAAGAAAAATTTTCCGATTACTGCAGTGGTAGTGGAGATTTTCAAATATTGTCAGGTTATTCGTCAACCGGGAATATTTGTATTTCATTAAAAAAAAACGTTGTCTGTGTTATGGGCTAGTCCTGTGTGACTTCGCGAATTAGCTCAAATTTGTTTTGAATTTAAGAATTATTTTCCAAATTGGAACTGATTGTGCGAAGAATTCAGGCAAACGATGAAGTAGATGAAAATAGTAGATAAAACAGATTTTCTTAATTGTATTAGAAAATTTGAACTGATATGCTAAGAATAATTATCAAATGACTATTTCGAGATTTCTCACAGATCTGCAATATAATTAACAGTGCTTTTGTAATATTAAGCGATTTAATTTTAAAAACCATTTTGGGGAATGATCTTAGGGAGACGTGGTTTCGATTTAAAAAAATTTTTTAACTATAAAATAATAAATTAGTGCCTCCTTCCATATAATACACATTTTGGACATTTCGATATGTTTTAGACATTTTAAACGATTCTGCCTTTTGTTTGGGTTTCGTAGGTTTATACCGATTACACCTACCGTGTATGGTACACGTGTATGGTATTCAGGCCAATGTTAGGTTAGTAAGTATTTCCATCGATCTCAAACATTTGAGGATCCCCACTTCCATTGATATTAGGGCTCCCGTGGCGATGTTTGTGTCCACATTTCTCCCCCCCCCCCGCTGCGGGTCATTGCCGGTTTGGGCACTGTCCCTAAGTTATTGTGGAAATGTCCCACTTTATCCCAGAAAACGTGGGCACCCTACTAATTCCTAGGGGAAGACTTTTAGTACCGATTACTTTAGACTTTTTAAATAATTACTGCTCTCTAAATGAAAATATGGACTAAAAAAATATCGCCGCAAAAATGAAAGAAATTATTTATGTTAGCGTCTAATAAGAACTTTGATAGTTTAGAGACAATTGTATATTTTGAAATAAGAAAATCTTCTTTAGCAAATAGCAATATTTTTTCTGTTGAAAAAAAGACGTGTTTTTTGGTTATTTATAATATTAACATTTTATTTTTATGACGTCATGAAAGAATGAAAGAATTAAAAATTATTTACGGAGAACGAAACATTATGTGACAGTTTGAATTATGAATATGAAATATATTTTATATACTTGAGTGAGTACAGCAAATTCCTGTTTTAACTCAACTATTTAGAATTTCATCTGCCTTTAAATTTGGTTGTTACGTTCAGGTTACGGTTCAAGGATGGCCGTTAAAGATTCAGTAATGATTATTTTTGATTATTTATTAATTAAATAAGCAAGTACTTAACTCTTAAATACGTCTTGTGATAGAACTACAACATACCATTATATATCTGTAACGGAAAAGCATTCCCTTTAATTTAAAATGTTGTAGTCTCAGTCAAGTCAGTTGGAATGTAAATTTCACTTGTTTTATTGTAAAACGTCAGTTTGTTAGAAGAAACCATGAAAAGCAAATTGGTATAATATCTTAAATTTATTAAACCTCCATATTATAAAACTACATTTATGTTTATTGTGTCAATTTCCTTTTTATGGTTTCTTCTAGAAAACTGAGGTTTTGCAATAAAATAATAAAACAAGTGAAATTTACATTCTAACTGACAATACAAAATTTATAATTGAAGGGAATACTATTCCATTATATATCTTCTACAATTTTTTTCGATTCTGGATGTCCACTGTTCCACATATTGTTGCAGAAAAAAACGATTATGATTTTTTTTTTAAATTTGAATAATGCTTTGTTTATTCAACACTTATGAAAACAAACAATCCAAATGAATTATACTTTTTATAACTCTGCTTGAAAAAATAATTGTGCAATTGTTTATTTTTCAATTTTGTATTTTCCAAAAAATGTTATTTTAATGAAAAATGGTAGTGATATAAGATTTTTCTAATTATTTTTCCTGCCATCAGAGGACACATAAATATTTTTTTTTCAAATCTAATGAGTTACGCATTTAAGTAAGCACATATCCACAGATTTTTAAGGAAATTTTGGTTTTGAATTAAAATAAGAGAAAATTAGAAACGCGAGGTCCGCGGTTTACAGAACTCCTAGTAATATTTATTTATAATATTAACGCCTTTTGGCTTTTACATAATATAACACAGTATCAGGTATAACTACAACATGAAAAATAAAGCTCTAGTGAGCTTGTAAAACAGCAAGAAATAGAAAACAGAAGTTGAGAAAGACATATCCGACAATAAATACAACAATATTGCAACAATGATAATAGAATATAATATAATGTAACAATAAAAGTAAATCTTTATGACTTTTAGAGTATCGTGTGAACATCAAACATGTATAATTTTTCCTGTTAGCTTATTTACCCAAATCGGCAGAAGAATAAATGGTTTAAGGTGTGGAAGGGGGTAGGAATCAACATAATATAATGTACCTGCTTTTACCGATTTTTGGTGGCTTCCATCCAAAGACTTCAGTTTTCTTTTGGGTCATTAGCACTGATGGGCTATATATAATTTAGTCGATTCTGACCAATGCTATCAAAACACAATTTTTTAAAAGCTTGTGAAAATTTGAAAAATAATCCAAGGATGCCCTCTACCCCTCAATACAAAGTAATATCCCATCAAAACCGTGGTTTCAAAAATTCTCCCATTTTTCAAAAATTACATTTCCTTACTTATTCAAATGAGAATCGGACATTGCTCAATTCTTTATCATCTTTTTAAAATTCACATCCTTGACTCCACAGATTTTAAATTATGTGGTCTAATGTGGGAACTTTAGATCTCATATTTTTTGGTTGTCGCTCTCTAAATAAATATCCTCTCTTCTATCAAGGGTTATCTAAAATTGCCTCTCCTCAATTCAACATAACATCTCTTCTAAGTCTGAACTCGATTCCAATCTTCCATAGAGTTCTGAAATTTGCTCATTTAAATAAAATTAATATATAAATTCACTTTTCCTTTCTCTGTAATTTTAAATGATGGCTTGGAACACCCTTGAAGGGTGAAAGCCAGAAATAATTGAAGAAGAAAAAAAAACGAATATTCCAGTGGATACCAAATGACGCAAAAATTTACAGCTTCAGGTCACCTTCCTGTAATTCGTTTTTACAGACCTTGACCGTCCCACTTGCTTTCCTGCCCGACCGCAAACTGCTTCCTAATTATGCAATGTGAATATTATGCGATTATTTTCCTTCTCCAGTGGAGCTCTTCCCTGAGTGAGTCACTCCCCACACATATTATTTGCCCGAGTGCTGGTGTGATCCACGGCCGTGAACAAGGTGAATCACTACAATACTTTTATATTTTACACGAATATAAATATTGAGTCAACGTGTTAGCCATTATGCAACTAATTTAGTTAGGCGTTGACTCAAAGTTTTTGCCAGTAGGTCAATTAACCGTCTTTTGACGCGTGTCATAAAATAGAAACACGGTCTCCATTACCTTTTTGTTCTTCAAGCTACATTGCCTATCAACTTTCTAGTTGTACCAACGTAATATAACACAAAAATGTCGCCCTTTACATGCTTATATGATATTGCTTTCTTTAGAGTTGTTTTAAACCTGCAATATAAACATGTTATGTATTTACTTCTAGGATTTGTTTTATATATTGTGTTCTGAAAATATTATATATAAAGAAAGGATGTAAAGATGTATTTAACCTTAGTATTTATGTACTATTTAAGAATGTATTTATGAACGTATCTACGCACCTCCTACGCTTGTCTCGACAGAGGTATTTCCTATACATTGAAACAGCATTTACGATCATATTTTAGTTAAATAAATAAATAATATTGAAAAAAACATGTATTTTTACTATCTCTTACGTGATGTTTGTTTGTAATATTCTCTGTAAATATTGAGGTTTATCTTTATAGTTTTATGGAGAAAATGAAGAAAAAAAGTTGTGTTAAAGATTTATAATATGCATTATGCAAGTGAGAGATCTCCATTTGGAAGGCGGGTGTGGGTGTGTGCCGCCTCGGGAACTATTTATTGGATAACCAACACCTCTGCCATAGGTCATCCAAAGTGGTTCGTTACGTTTGGTGGCTAAGCAAAGGTGCCCGGGTTCATGGATTGAGGTTTGGCCGGATTTCTTCAGTTGAAGATTCTCACTGACTCTCACTGATTCTCACTCCATTAATGTTCTGGGCAATGAGGAGTAGCAGAGAAGTAGTTATTTCCAAAATTCCTACACTGAAATAAATCCCGACATCTAAGATTCTTTAGACTTATCCAAAAAATATCAAGGAATTGTCTTGAGTTGACATTATAATTGTTTGAATTAACTAACTTACTAAATAACCATAACGCAGTTTAGCCACAGGGGCAGGCAGAGAGGACGGACACAATCCTAACCTCTGTCACATTCATACATCATCTCTACTATTACTACTCTTCTATTATTTTGATTCTTGACACGGCCCGCTTGACTCAAATATATGATTCGCTTGATCATACCATGTCTTCATTGGGCATCCCCGATTTCTGCTGCAAATGATACTTGCGTCATGTATTCTCCTTACACTCCTGTCTTGATCTTACTCATTACGCTTACATCAGCCTTGCATTCTTTGCGAATTTCCACATTTCTCACCGGGTCACACATGACTTTATCACACAGATGCCTCATGGATGTCATTTCTACAGCATTCAGTCTACTTTCACTGTTTCTTTCACTTTTTCATCAGGGTAGGTATCAGTACTCCATTGTGGTCTTCTAACTTCGCTTATTCGGATATGTTTTTGTTAGCGCCAATGGCGTTCGGTTTTCCAGTAATGGAGTTACCTGTATTTACCCTTCTTTTTATATCTATCAGCCTTTCTATCTATCGTTCGCATTACATATTTATCATTTTTTTACATGAATACCTGACAAAGTCCCCAACTGCTCCCGTCTGTAGCCAGTGAGACTATGGCATCCCCCATTGGGGTATGTTGTGAGGCTGAAGGTAGTGGGGAGGTGAAGGAGACGGGGAAGAGGAGGGTGGGGAAGTACCTGGCTATTCAGATCTGGTCACCAAACACGGCTAAAGCCATTCAAAGCAACGTTTCAATTCTGAATGGTGGTCTTACACCAGGGCGATACTAAGATACTGAGAGTATCTTCGACTCTGGAATTTGCCGCAAATATTCTATATATTATTTTTAATTAATTAATAGAGAACTCCAGTCCAATTTTTTAAATTTTTTTTAATGAGTAATGACCTAACTTAATAACTGCATTTTAATTTTTATTTTTAGAGTTAGTTTTTATAGTTAAAAAAAATTTGCAAAGTTTTAATTTTTCAAGTTCCCCCGAAAACCACCGTATGTATGGTGAATCGTGTGACGTCATCACTCCTGAAAAATTAGTAAAGGATCGGGCAATCAGTTGATCAACTACCGCCATTTTGAATTCCGTTGTTCGAAGTATTCTCCCTAGAAATAGCATTACTATTTTTTTTGTGCAGTAGTTTTTGAATATTTTCAATTATAGAAATACACTGATAAGAGATACCTTTATCAATAAACACAAGAACTAAATCTCTATAAACAGTATGTAAATAAACGAATAAATTAATACGATGGCTTGTGTCATATCATACATTCCCATACGACTTTACGGTGACGTCACGACACGTTGAACAGTGACGTCACCACTAAAATTTCAATAATGCCAACTTGACGGCGTATTTTTACGACCGGATTAAAAATGGACGTTTTAATAATTTTTTAAAAACTCTGCGTTCAATATTATAAAATAAAACTTATATATTCAGAATCAGCGTTTATTGGTATATATGAACATATTTTTTAAAAGCCATAATATTTTTCACTGGAGTTCCTTATTGTGAAGTACCTTAAATAAAATTTAGAGTTAGAAACCGCGACCTTCGGATTGTCAGTCGAGAGACTTACCTCGGGACCACGGAGGCCGTCGAATTAAATCGAATGGTGAAATAATGGTAACATCACCAAACATATTAAAAAGCTGATGCGTCATCCCAATTCGGAAGTCTCTAGCTGCGATCCTGTCCACTCAACAGGTACCTGTTCGCACGTGTGAGTGGTATTAGTGTAGCATGCACAGCTGTAGTCACTCAGTGTGTGTGAGAGGGACTTGAGGTACCTACTGACACTGACTACTGCGTGAGTTGTGAATCATCGATTGGATGAGTCTCCGGCTCAGATATTATGAAACGAGCTTTATCGGAATTTCTTTCGAGAATGACGGTCAACTGGGGTTTGTGAAATTTTCTCAAAAATTAAACCTTTTTAAGTGAAAACTTATTTAGTGCGTTGTGATTTGAAACTCAGAGACAAACACATACATCTATAGGATTTAACCTGCGAGATAATGACATCGTTAAATCGGTCTTCTCTTTGTGCAGTGCTTCATAGCTTATCGGTTTCCTCTTTGTGTAGCCTTCCCATTCTCCTACACTTTAGTTTTCGGATGGTTTCACTTCTACCGCGTGCGAATTGCACACTCTGTTTGCTTTTTTATTTTTAGTGGCGTAAATATACCATCTGGGGCCCGTGGAAAATTCATTGGATGGCCCCCCCCCAGTAAAAATCATCCTAACCTAACTCAACACTATTACTAAGATTGTGTGCATTTTTGTGAAATATCTAATAATTTTTATTTTCAAAAGCATATTTATAATGATATAATAATTTATCTTTACGTGATATCTATAATATAAAAATGAATCGCTAAATGTGTTGGTAAGCGCAAATCTCGAGAGCAACTGAACCGATATCGCTAATTCTTTTTTTAGAATATTCCTTGAAGTACGAGGATGGTTCTTACGGAGAGAAAAATTAAGAAAATTGCGCAGAAAATTGGATAATTTCAGAAAACATGAGCACGTTTGACAGTTCGCGTATTTGAGAATGACATTTTGCAAAACATTGATTGTTCAATCAGGATTCTATTTTTGAAAATCTTTAATAAATTTATTTAAAGTAGGTACTCCCCTAATAGTTTGAATCGAATCAAGAATTTTAGATATTTTGAATAGGTACCTATGTTAGGTACCAAATTTATTATACATGAAAAATGGAAATTTGAATAAAAATTGTAAAAGGTGGCACGCGGGCTGTTTAAAAACTGAATGTACTGGGATTGAATATAAGGAACGCGGGAGGATGGTTGACGGGGCGAGGGAGTGGGAAAGGGAGGAGGGAAGGCGGGGAAGGTGGAAGGGGAACGCGGAAGGGGAAGGGGACGTGTGAGGGGGAGGGGAACTCGGGAGGGGGGTTTGTGGGACGGGGGAAGGGGGGGGGGAAGTGGAGCGGGGAGAAGGAAGGTGGAGGTGACGGAGTGGGAACGCGAGAGGGGAAGGGGAACGGGTAAGGACGGGAACACTCAGGGAGGAACACTCAAGGAGAAACAATTTCTTTATTAAATGGCATAGCAACGCATGCCGGGACCAGCTAGTTTATTAATAAAATTGTTGTCTCCGGGCTATCTGTTCTGCAAAAGTATCAATAACGTCTGGTTAGGCATTACAGTATGTTATTTTGTTTGTTCTAATATTTAAATAAATCTATTTATATCACAAGGATGGTAGTAAGGTAGGTAAACTTATTAGTTGTGTATTAAGGCGATCCAATAGTTCAGGAAAAAATCGAAATCTGAATTCACGCCCTTTTATGGGAGGAGATTGAAAATACTTAAGAAAAAGCTTTTGGAAACGTTGGAAAAGGTACTTAAGAAATTTTTTTTACAGGTTGATTTCGTAAAAACCTGTAAAAAACATTAACTCCCTTTTAACGCATTGTTTATTGTAATAAAACGGAAATTTAAAATTGATTTCACGAAATCAAGCAACGCGGAGACACGCGTCCTTCTTTCGCTCCGTTCGGGGCGTGACTGAGGTACGGCGACTGTGGCGTGGACAGTAGTTCTTCGGTGGACGCCATAGGGTTCACTTTGAAAAACCGAATTCGTCGACTAGCGGCCGTATTGTAAAATAACAACGCGAAAATGCATATTTTATTTTATTTTGGGAAGATCGGGTGTAAATAACAACTTTTTTTGAGATTATTATAAAATAAACTGAATTTGCCACATTATACAATAAAACCATATCCGAAAAAGGGTTTATAAATAGAAGAGTTTGGACTTGAAAGTGTGTTTTTTAGACCTTATACTTTATTTTTTTATAGGCTTATTAAAAGACTTATAAAAAAATGACCGATATTTTTAATGGCCAAGGTATGTTCTACACCCAGTATTTAATTGAAGCATCTATAATACTTCTAAGCGGTCAAATTTTCAAAACAAAAACATATGATTTTGTATGATTTTCCATTATTTACTAAGGCTTCATCTTAATTGACAAATCTCATCTCTTGTGCAAGTTTTCAAGTCACAAAAGGATTGCAATGATTGAACTTAACTATTGATTGGATGAAATTACGGAGGCCTCCAAGCTACAAGAACTACAAAACAAGGTTGGTGGATCTGTTATTAGCTGGAGTTTTTCTTTGTGCCATTCCTTGTGATATTTTGTTCACGCAAGTAGAGTTTTCATAATCATAATTCTTGGGTATTAAGCCCAGAAGGTCTGGGGTTATTTACACACCTCAGGCTCGCATATTATAATGCAACGTCATCAAAGTTTAATGATGGGGCCACAGAATTTTCAATAGACAGAAGAGCCAAGTTACGTGGCCTGACTTGTCCCATTGAGTTTCTTAAATAGTTTTTTTATTAATTTTAGTTTCAAAAATGGTCTTCCAGCACTAGCTGTAGTCACAGGAATTGTAACAAATAATATTAATGCAGTACATACTTCATGAAAGCTACACGACATAAAATGATTCTTTATTATTTTATTGTTCACACTAAAATATGATCCACTTTGATTTTTGCTAGTACCTTGTGTAGTTGTGGTTATTCTGGATCTGAATGTACACTAGTGTTGGGTGCTGTATATGTGGTTATTGTGGTTATATATACTCTAGTAGTTGTGGTTGTTCTGGATCTGAATGTTATGTAATGTGTTGGGTATTGTATATGCTATTTAGTTACTTTTAGTTACGTCCAATTCTTCACTTTCGGAGCACCTCCACACGCTTTTTCATCAATAAAGTCACCACTCTTTGAGTATTGACTAATTTTAGGTAACTTTTAATTTTTTCCTCAGACTCCCCCTTCTTCTTTCGTTTTTCGCTCCCACTTAGATATTTTATAGAACTAGACATGTTAGTATCTAACTTTCACAATTAACTTAATTACTTTGCCTTTAATTGCAGGTTCAATAATACAAAAACTTCAAAAAATCAAAGATAAAAATTACCAATTGTCTTAACAATCAAGCGAAGAAAGCGTAGTAGAGCCCTCCCCACTTAAAAAAATAGAAATCCGGGATTTCCCTAATACCATGCGTCGCTAGTCCGCTAGCGCCACGAAAAAAGGAAAATGCGGAAATACCCTAGCGTCACTAGCTAGCCCGCGCCACCAAAGTACTGCGACAAAAAATTAAGCAACCAATGGATGCGTTCTAAATCCTATTCTTTTGAAAGCGTTTAAAACTAAATAATGTATTTGAATTTGTATATGGTGTTTAGTTGTACATATTTAACTTTAACTGATTTTATTTACCTATATAAAATTTATAATTTTTACAAAATTTTGTTAAAAATTAGGTTACTTCTGAGCTCGCGGCCACTCGGGCGGGGTCCCGGTCCCCGCAGGGCTCGTGGCATTTTGCCAGCCTTGCCACCCTATGGTAACGCACTGAATATACATCTACCTGTAATCATAATACCATTTTTTTTTTTTTTATTTTTTTTTTTTTTACATTAACTCCACACAGGAGGCCCTGAGGAAAATAATTTCCCTCAGGGCCTATGTCATCTGGGATGCTGTGTGGAGGGTCTCTTTGAGGAGAGGAAGGAATGAACATTGGTCTTGAAGAGACCCATGTTGTAGGAAGGAGGAAACACAGAGGCCGGCAAATCATTCCACAGCCGAGCTGTTGAACATAAGAACGAGTCGAAGAAACGACCCGTTCTCATGTGACTAATGTCAACTGTGCACAAATGTTGGGCACGCGTTTGGCGTGTTTCCCGACTATGCACCGGTGCCGAAGGGATCAATGATGCTAGTTCCTCGGAGCATCTTCCATTGTAATACCGGTAGAACAAGGATAGCATTCCCACCCGACGCCTGTGCTCTAA
This sequence comes from Limnephilus rhombicus, assembly GCA_929108145.2. Taxonomy (NCBI): domain Eukaryota; kingdom Metazoa; phylum Arthropoda; class Insecta; order Trichoptera; family Limnephilidae; genus Limnephilus; species Limnephilus rhombicus. The sequence goes on from OV815283.1 coordinate 46,714,636, forward strand.
AGATTGCAATCCGTCTGTTAAGATGGGAGAATCTATCAAACGGACCGCCCGTTTCTGCACAGAGTCGAGGGTATTTTTCAGGTATTTTGGAGCTCCAGACCAGAGGTGGCTGCCAAATTCAACCGTGGGGCGCACTTGCGATTTGTACAGGGTTAGCAGTTGTGTACTTTTAAAGTATCTGCGGGCCCTGTACAGAACGCCCAGTTTTTCGGAGGCTAACTTTACTCTGGCTTTGATGGAGCCCCCATACCTGAGCTGGTCACTTAGGGTTACACCAAGCAAATCAATGGAGGGCCTGTTCGGAAGATTGCTTCCGTTGAAAGAGACTAGATTTTCATTGCGATCCCTTTTAGACGTAATCAGACAAGATTGGGTCTTTGAAACATTAAATTCAACGAGATTATTTTTACCCCAAGAGAAAACACTCTCGAGGTAACCGTCCATTCTTTGCTTCAAAGCCTTACGAGCTGTTGGAGTTTGTGAGCCCTTTGGGGGCTTGTCAAACAAAAAGCTATCATGAACTGTACTGTCATCCGCGTAGCAGTGAATTGGTGCACATGACAAAAGGTCGTTGATGTGCAACAAAAACAGAGTTGGAGACAGAACCGATCCCTGCGGGACGCCAGCATTTATCGAGTGAGAGGAAGAGGTGAAACCATCGACTACCGTCTGAATCGACCTCTCCCTCAAGAAGTCGGCAATCCACGTACACAAGGATGCGGGAAGTCCGTAAGAATGCAGTTTGTTGACAAGTCCTCGGTGCCAAACCCGGTCAAAGGCCTTGGATATGTCCAGTGCAACCGTTTGGGTCTCACCGAAACGTTCCAGGCATCGCCCCCAAACATGCGTCACATACGCGAGAAGATCACCGCACGAGCGGTTCCGCCGGAATCCGTATTGACGGTCGTTAATAATTTTGTTCTTCTCGAGGTATGTGAGCAGTTTGTCGTTGATCACACGTTCCATCACCTTAGACAGAACTGATGTGATCGCTATGGGGCGGTAGTTGGCCGGGTTGGAGCGGTCACCCTTCTTTGGAATAGGATGGATAACCGCTTTTTTTCAACCAGAGGGCACAGACCATTTACTTATAAGATACATGTTTTACGCAATTATTTAGGTTTTAAAAACATACTTCACACTTTAAATTACAAAAATAATGTGGGTATTCAAAATTACCAAAATTCGGGGACTGCTTTTATTTAATCAATTCTTAAAATCATTAATTGTACAAAATACGAATAAAATTCAGGTAAACTGAAATAATGGATCGTTTAATCCATTTATTGGCCTACTGCACAGATTTTTTACAAATCTTTTAAAATTAGTAGATTACCTTTTGGTTGCTTTACATTACGAAAGTCTACTAAAAATATGCTTAAAATTTAAAATAATAAGTTTAACGTTTTTTTCCACAGTTTGAGAAACATTACCATTTTTTTTTTACTTCCATTAAATCCAACACAATATTCTGCTCTGAACGGAATCGTAACATTGCACTGAAGTAATGTGTTATTACGTTATTAGTCACCAGTCTCCACCAAACGCCCGTCAAATGAATCTTTTAAGGTGACTCAATGAAAATAAATACTTATGTATTTTATCTTATTTGGAAATTCGTGTAAATATCATGATTTGTAAATGTTTATTTGGTCTAGTATATTGACGGCGTCTTTATTTGTTTAGATAGGTTGTAGAGGAAAGTGACTTTGGAAAATATGAACAATCTTTAAAGAGAACTCATGCAAAATCTTCAATCTTTTAAAAAATATACCAAATTTGGCTAAAAAACACTGAAATAGATATTTTTTCTTATAAGTTTTAACAAAGCCATTAAGTATAAATTATCTATCTTTAGACAGCTTTTAGAGCAGATATATTATATTGTTTGCAATTTTTTTGTTTGTTTGTTTGTTTTTTATGTCTTTAAATTGCACTTGTGACGTTCATTCTTATAAAACTTTCACAAATGCGTTAATAACAGTGCAGACTGTTATTGTGTTATAGTTTTTAATTGCATTTATCCAGTTAATATCTTTTAATCCCTAATTTATATACACTTAAAATCTTCACTTTAAACACACAATAAAAAAAATCAATATTATACCCACGCACAGGGATTTGTGGTATTTTTTTGTTCATAATAGGCACTTTTCATTATTTTATGTATCAATTGTATCAAAATTTTATATATTGTATCTAAAATTGTCATAAAAAAAGATAGTATGCTTTTTTGAAGTGAAAAGTTTTCTGAAAATGGCGAACTAAACTGCGCTCATTGGTCGCTTTGATTATGATCTCACTTTTAAAGTATTGGTTGAGATTGTTTTGGTAATTTTACATTAAGAGGATGTCCTGGGTCCTGAGGAAAACAATTTCCCTCAAGGCTTATGACGTCTTTGGAAATGCTGTGTGGAGGGTCTTTTTAAGGACATGGCGGAGAGAAAATTCTGGGAAAAAGGTATTAGGGGTGCGTTGGAATCTAGGAGTCAATGTGTCCAGGAGTGACAGACGCATGAATACATCCTTCCCGCTGCGGTGCAAGACGATGGGTCGAGAGAGACCAGCAGCATACAGGTAATTAGCATATAGTATTATATAAATAAATTATTTCAAGTTAACGAAAATAATAAATTAAGTTAATTGCACCTTATCACTGAAAAGTGAATTTTCAAACCCATGACAAAATTCACGAATTTCAAAGTAAAAATGCCACTGTAGTAAGAATTACAAGCTGCATTACCAGTAAGATTAACTTTTCACGGTAAACGTATAGAAAAACAAAGCACGGTCAATACTAAAGTAAATTTTTCGGGCTAGTTTTATTTATTTTCTGTAATTAAACCGCCTTGCATCGCAGTGGGAGGGATATATTCATACATCCGTCATTCCTGGACACGCTGACCCCCAGATTCCTACCTATCCCTCATAACCCTTTCCTCCCCAGAACTTTCTCCCCTTCATTTCCTAAAAATACCCTCCACACACCATCCCCAAAGATGACATACGCCCTGAGGGGAATTATTTTCATTAGGGCCGCAAACATGTTATTTTTTGATGAATTAATTGTGAAACTCTAATTCGATCCCCCATCCTCTGGATCGTAGACAAGAGCTTTACCCCCCAACTGCGAAGGTAAAATGGATCGATTATGTGGGGCGTGTAGTTTACGATCACACTTGTGTTGTTGAGACAAAATACACGGTATTATACCAGACCTTAATGCTTATTATACATTTTACTGTATACGTAGTATGAATATGCTTGTCCATAAAAATTATAGAAATCATGGCAAACTAAGGTTTTGTGTGGAATATGTCAGAATTAAAAAAAATTAAAAACAATACCTTTATGTCTATGTACTTCGCTGTCAATTGTGAGAAAGATGAAAAAGGTAACAGCTGACCATATTATCATCATTCCACAATGCGAGTAACCAAAGAGGTAATAATCCGGTAGATTGGGAGCGTGTCCGTGTGCCAGACAGACCAATAATTTATTTTTCTAATAATTCAACAATCATCTGAAGTAATGCTTACTTACATCAGTTTTGTTCTTGATAGTACCAACAGCACAATATTTCGTCTCGATCGAGATAGATATCGAGCGAGATCTCTTTTCAGATTTGTGTGATTTTCTAATGCTGTTAAATGAACAAATAATCATGCATACTTGCATGAATTCGTGTTTAAAACTACCTTAATCAAAATACGTGACAGCTCACAGCTGAAATTCTGACATCGGCCCGTAGAATAAGCAAATAACAGCAATAGAAAATCACACAAATTTGACAGCAGATCTCGGCCGAGAACTATCTCGTTCCCACAAAAGATATAGAATAAATGGTTCCATGGCAACTCAGAATGAAACCAACTCAGAAACACCTCAGAAAGGTCATTAAAACCTATGAAAAATTAATTTTAAAATAGCCGGTAACCCTAATCTAACTTAACGTATTTAACCAATTTTTTTATATTTTTTTATCGTCACTCTTAATGACCTTTCTGAGTTGCTTCTGAGTTGGTTTCATTCTGAGTTGTCTGGTCACCAGAATAAATAGCTCGTCTGAGGAATTTTTAAAGTGAAATTTTTTTTAGAACCGTTGTGATTTGAAACTCAATGAAACGGATATGACATTAAAAAGAGACAAACGCATACATCTACAGGATTTAGTCTGCGAGAGAATGAGATAGAATGAAACCTTACCGCATTGGCCACGTTGATTATGAGCTTTCTTCACCTCTACCGCGTGTGAACCGCATTCGATTTTATTTTCAAGGACCTAAACAATCCTCATTCCATGTAGCCGGGGACGTGGCGAACAACTTGGGATGACCTATGGCAGAAGTGTTGTTTATCCAATAGACGGTCCCCGGAGCGGCGGTATCCATACCAGCCTCCCAAATTGTGTTGGTAAACTTTTAAATTCAAAGGGGAAAACTTGTTTTCTATATTTATTTAAATTAGATATACAGGGTGTCCGGGGGTAAAGTGCATTAACTCCGGGAGGTGATTCTACATTATGGTAGGAGTAAAAAAGATTAACAACTTTTTCCGAAATTCCAACATTTTTTTTCCCATACAAAAAGACGTACCTACTAAAAATCCTTAGTGTGAGGTACGATCTTACTTGCTGAGAGCCTGCCGGGCGCCCGACTCGATTGTGATTGGCCCGTATCATAACAGCGGAAAATAATAAATCTGGCCGCACACGCCGGTTTAATTTTATCTTTTTACCTCAAAACTACCCATAAATGTTGGAATTTCGAAAAAAGTTATTAATCTTTTTTACTTGTAGGTACTATCACGTAGAATCACCTCCCGAAGTTAATGCACTTTATCCCCGGACACCCTGTATATCTGACCATAATAGAAAAGGAGATAGAACGAGTTTTATGAGGACATGTCATTTGGTGACAGATATAGCACTGGGTGACCCGAGTGGTTCGCTGTTTCCAATACAATTCCTTAATCGATTGTGAAAGGTTTCCGACCGCTAGCCCATAAAGAATGATATTTATGATGACCGTAATGTCAATCTGTGAACAATCGATCGGGAATTTCACTTTTGACAGGCGGTTAGTTCCAGTCCAGAGGAACCATTTATTACCGCCTCTCATTCAATGCATCTGCTGTCCAGGGGAATCACAACTTCATGACGCCCGTTACACCAGAGAAGATTGCAATGCTGAACAAAAATCATTTTCTTATGTTCCAGAATGAAACCACCATAGATTATCTGATTATTAAGTCGCTCAAAATGTATGTGCACGTTAATCTTTTAATCTACGCAACGGATTTTCATACGGTTTTCACCAATAGATAGAGTGATTGAAGAGGAATGTTTATATGTATAATACATTAAAATTATATTAGAGAAAAGCCGAGAAATTTAAAGAAATTTTTTTTTTGTGATTTAAAACGGCTGGCGGGCCGTACTACAGTCACTTTTGAAATTCGTTCTACGGAAGAAATTGGAAAATAGATGTCCTAGAGTAAGTAGGTATTTGATTTGAATGATTTTATTTGATGAAGTCGCTCAAAATATATGTGCGCATAGGTCTTTTAAACTACGCAACGGATATTCATGCGGTTTTCACCAATAGACAGAGTGATTCGAGAGGAAGGTTTATATGTATAAAAACATGCTTATTATAGTAGAGAAAAATCGAGAAATTCAAATATTCAATTCAGGCAGCGGGCAGCGGGCAGATGGCAAGCGGGTGGTGTGGATTTTATAAAGGTTGGGTAATGGCGTTGGGTTTCGTTAGCCACAGCAACGTGTGGCCGGGTCTGCTAGTATAAAATAATTCTATAAGTATACAACATATAATGGTTATATTAGGTAAAGATATTATATTTCTAAGGCCCTCCGTTCATGGAGATACTTACAATCTACGTTCTACGTAATTGTGACGAAACCACAAGTACCCAAGTAGTGATTTGTAATCATAAATTTTTTTTATTAGTTTTATGTCTTGGGGAAAAATATTATTTATTTATTTACTTAACGTCCAAAGGGCATTTACATGTTTGGCAGTAAAATTATACATGACAGACGATATTATTATGGAGTTTAGATACTAGTTGTTCATAGTTGTTACTAGTTGATCATAGTGGATAAAATATCTAGATACTACTAGATCAAAGTTGGTACCCAGCATGCGTTGCAATGCCATTCAAAGAAATCTGCATGTCCTTTCCCGTGCGTCCCCGTTCCCTTCCACCTTCCCCGCCTTCCTTCTCCCTCGTCTCATCACTCTCCGCGAACCCCACCTTCCCCCTGTCTTTCCTCCCTGCTGCTAAAATATATGAAATACAAACATTTTCATTTATACAAATTTCATAACGCCAGAGCTTGCCATTGTTACTCGCCGATAATGTAGCTTTCTATTGATGATGTTTATAATATTCGTATGGATAATATAAAATACTAAACGGAAAATTATTAATGCCTTTTTCAAAATTGGGAATTTTCAAACGGGAATTCAGATAATACCTATTTTGATGTATTATACCGTTTATGTGGAAGGGAAGTAAATGGTTCCATTTTTTCTTTCAATTAGTCTTAATTGAGGAAAATTGACCTAAAACACCCTGACGCTGAACGAATCCGGTCCCCGTACTCTTCTACTCGCTTGGTTATAGTGGAACACTATAAATAAACTGTTTTTGTAAATTGAAAAACAATATTATTGAATGTATAAAAAAAATTAAATGAAAAAAAAATATATATGTTTAAATAAACAAAAAAAATAAAAATAGTGGAACACATTTCGACGAGATATTGGCGTCTTTATGACTATCCCGTGATCTTTCACCGGTACGCGATAGTAATACATTCATAAAAAGAACACTCTCCAACACTCTTTCAATTACTTGCTATAAAAGTTTAAAAATGACAACCACCATTTTGGTAAGCGGGTATGGGTATCGCCGCCTGAAATCCCTTTATTGGATAACCAAAACATCTACCTAGGTCACCCGAGTAGCTCGCCCTATTTGTGCCAAGCACCAGCTGCATGGCAGGTCGGATCGTGAGAGACTGGTTGAGGGAGATCTTTGAACCTCTCTAGCAGAACCCTCGCGGTGGGAGGGATGGATTAATTCGTCCCTCACTCATGGAGACATATTCCACCACCCCTCTCACCGTTTTCCTTCTCAGAACTTCAGCTTCTTCCTTTCCTCAAAAAATCCTCCATACAGCAATCCTAAATATGAAATTGGAATAACACGGGGGATTTTTAGCACTAAAAAGGAGATACTTAGTTAATCAGGTCTTTAGTCATATTTCAACCAACTTTAGTTTCAGATCGAACGGAATAAAATGGTCGTTTCTTAAATATTAAGTCCATGAATATCGTCTGCCATTCAGAATCAAAGCATTGTTTGAAATTACTTTAGACGTTTTGGCTGAGAATCTACTGGCTAAATAGCCAGAAACCAGTAATTTCTCAACCTTACACTCCCCCATCCCTTACTAATCTATGTTGGACCCTATCAGCGAAACGAAGACTTTTTTAATGTGAATACCCAACAAGAGTCCCAACTGCTCCCGTCTGGAGCCAGTGAGACTAAGGCATCCCAAATTGGGGTATGTCACCGAATACGGTTAAAACCATTCCAAGCAACGTTTCAATTCTGAATAGTGGTCTTACACCGGCCGATACCGATAGTATCTTCCACTCTGGAACGTGCCGCATATATACCTCATTTCATTTTAAATAATTGTATTGTGGAAACACAAATCAATCAAATAAAATTCATCTACGCACGCCGGGATTTAAACCCGCTACCTTTGGATCGATAATCGAAAGCCTTGCCCCTTGACCACGGATGCCGTCAGGACTGAATTGGGAAACCGTTAAGAAGTTTATTATAAGGCGTACATAGTCAATACTAAATAGAAATATAGAAATTTTAGAGTATTCGAGTCGCATATAATTACGATTCCTGGCAAAATTTTAGTAGTTTGATTCAATCGTAGATTTCGCAATAATATATGTGAATTTTTTCGCTGGTGTAGAGAGCCGTCAAATCAATAAATTTAATATAACTGCCATGTTTCTTGATGGAACAAATTAATTAAGAGTCTTTTGTATACTGCTTTTGCAGTGTAAAATATTTTGCTTACGAAGTTTCTTTCGGATTTAATTTTATTATAATGGCTGATTAAGTTCTTTAAAGTACGATTTGAAAACACTTTAAACATTTTTGAAAACCTTTTGCGCTAATGATTCTGATATTTTTTGTATGCCTCTACTGAAGTATAAAGCTGTACTAATAAAACAATTTAGCAGTACATATTTTAACAAGGTCACTGTATACAGGTTTTTTCTGTTTGTTTCTTTTTCACGGCTTTCATTAACTTTGTATTATAATGTATTATTTTTCTTATGTATTATTCTTCTTTTGGTAATATGTATTATTTTTCTTTTGGTTTATTTACAAGTAATCTTATAACTTTACATTTCTTTCTTCTTTCTATATTGAAAAAAAAACATGTACGTAAAGAACTCTTGTGCATAATTATAAATAATAATTAATAATTAAATTATTTATGCATTAAACCGCTTACGGAATACTTTTTATCCAAACAGTTAGATTTAGCTTTATTATTATGAAAAGTGAGTATTTATGTCGGGGGAGACCAAAAAACATGCAAAAAATATGCATTTAACATTTTAATTTTGTTAAAATTAATTCACTCTCGCGGTAACGCCATTGTTTATCCATCGTTTTAATTTTAACATTTCATAGACAAAGCTGCCAATCATAGAAAAAATATTTTTGCGTAAAACAAAGTGAATGCATCATTGACAAATTTGTACCTGTATTTACAACAGTAGAACATGGAAAGAAATGTATTAAAATAATTATACAAACCCGCTAGACAAACCCTGCGTAGCCAAACAAACCATTCAAAACCTGGGATGTTTTTTAAAAGTATGATGAAAAGCGAGTTTATTTTAGAGAATTTATCTTATAAGATTGGTACTTCCGACAAATGTCATATTTGATTGTCTATTACTTAAAAAAGGAATATTCCGTATCATCCGTGCATCAAACTTTGACAACACGAACGTTCCGTATTATCCGCGAGGTGGACTAACTGCATATTTACCATAATTAAATAGTGCTTACATTATAAATAATTAAATATTTTTGCCTGAGATTCAGTAAGTAAGTTAAAGTTTTTTGGTGATGATTTTTTGATTTGTGTCCCAAATCGGTCATTTGTAAATTACATTTACGCCTATCAAAATGTTTCTGAAATTTGACTGTCCTAGAACGGGAGACCTTCCTAGTTGGACAGTCAAAGCTTTTTTGTACTGATGTATTCTTTACAACAAAAACAAACAAACAAATAGGTAAATAAATAGAAAAGTAAAGTGCATAGCCCGTATCAACACACAGCCACTCCAAAAACGACATAAAATCACCTGGCACGCGCGCAACTCGTAGAGTTATGAATCATCGTTATTAGTTATATTAGTAAGCAACAAATGGACACGATTACTCACCCTTTCAGAGCACGAGCGGATACTTTCTACACAGACACCACATCAATAAAATGCTCATTTCCAGTACCTACTCGACTGTAATAGGTATTAGGTCTTACCTACTTTTCTCTGACCTCCTTTCAGCTCGCGTGCCGCGCTAAAGACTTAATTAAATAATAATTGCAAGTTGAGTGACGAATCTTTATATTGCTTTCTAGTAAGCGCATGATCATTTAGTGTGCATGGTAGAAGCATTTTTAATAAATTATAATGTGATGAACAGTAAACCTTGTACATTTTATAATTACGACGTAGCCGGTGGTGAATCACATTGGTAGAGTTGTGTTGTTATGTTGTGACTAGTGGAAGTCGTTGACATTGCCCGTGCTTTAGGTTACAGAATTTCGCGTTGAATTGCGGATGAAAATCTTTGGTCCCCTTGTACATCAAACTCGTCCCGAAGAAGTCGATATCCAGCATGGACGATCGGTAAAATCCTATACCAATACGATATTTACTAAATATTTCATCTATGGGCAGTTATCAATATTTGCGATCAGGGTCAACAATTTTATTGGTAAGAACTATTCGGACCGACGCCCGACCCCGACGCAACGATTGTTAAATGTTAGCCTGGACTTCATAGAATCAGATAAATTCCAGCTAACTACCAATATATGCATTTATTTGGAAAACGTAGTTCGTTGTGCAAAATTTCAGCCTTATTAATGAACGGATAATAACTAACGAAGCTCTTAAAATTGAAAGAAGTCGCATACGAGATCCATAGACGCGACCATTTTATTCCGTTCGATCGGAAACTAAAGTTGATTGAAATATGACTGACGACCTCATTAACTAAATAACTCCTGTTTAGTGCCAAAAAGTAAATTCATAAAATAACCTTACCGTATAAACCGTATATATGACCTTACTGTATAAAAGTAGATTTCCAAAAGGAAACTGTGCTTTTTATACGGTTAACTAATTTACCATGAAAAACAATTTTACATATTAAGGTCGTTTACCACGGGAAACTGTTTTTAAACAGGTAATTTAACATGAATATCAAAAGCATATTCAATGTTTTCTATCTAAAGCAAATTCAAGGTTTTCAATGAACAGCATTGCCAAGGTTTTCCATGGTTAACTTATTCAAAGTTTTCTGTATGGAACGTGTCGTAGGAATCCGTGTGCATCTAACGAGTGCGCGAAAGCTTTTGACAACCATGGAAATTCAAGAATGGAATTTACGCTCCCACAGAGTACCATGCCGCCAGCACGACAATCTGAGAGCTGCTATTGGCTAGCGGAATTATGTGCATGTGGTGCCCCTTCCAAATGACTTGTCTACAACGCTATTATATCCTTTAACTAACTAATCAATTGAAAACATAAATGAAATTGATAATGAATACATGCAGCAGCCTCATTGGACTGGAAAACACATCTGAATAACCACCTAATGCTTCCACAAGGGACTCCAGACAGCAATGATCAACGCCAAGGAAATGGCTGACTATTTACGTCACCCCCACCATGCGACCAGCCGAGCCACTATTGGTCAATTCTGAACAAAGGAAAAATCTGAATCGTAAATATTTACGAAAGCGAATTCATCTTCCGAAAAATTTGGAGCTCAATTTCGAGAAATTGGGAATAATTTGGATCAAGAAATAAACATCATCACCTAAAAATGAGTATGTACTACAAAAACAACCCAAAAACTGACGTCTATCAGTGATTGTTGCACTTTAAGAAAAATATTTACTGTTTAAAATTGAACCTTATATCACATATGTATACTTGTACCTTTTCTTGTAAACACAATAAAAATGATGTGAAGCTTTGGGATCCTGAGTTGGTAAAATCTTGGCAATAACTATCACACATAATTTTAACACAGCTGACTTCCAATCGTAGCGACCAGGGAAATTACCTAAAACAAGTACCTTAGAAAAATTAAGGAGGTTCTGTCCCCCAAAAATCCGACCTGAGTTTGCCCTATAAAAATAGAAGTCAAACCGGTAGGAAGTCAGTTCAAAACTATCAGCCAAGAAGAAACAATACCTACTCAAGATACCAACAGTCTCCAAGTTCAAACCTCTTTTCAAGTGTTTTAATAAGTCTTAGATTCAGTTTACCTCTCCCAGTATCCCAGTAACCTAAAATCCTAAAAACCCCAGTCTCCCACAGTCTCCAAAGTGAAAAATATTTATTTTAATCCAGTACTCAAATCAGTTTTGCCATTATACCTAGAAGCATTTTTTGTCAAAGTAGTAAATTCATTTAAAAGACCAGTGGCATTCCAAAATCCACTGGCGTACCAAACTCCATTGGCGTGTCATTGTGGCCAGCTCCCTATTATATTTAGTTTATGTACAAACGTCTAGTACATTTGGTCCTTCGAGCCGGATCTACACATAACACGCCTTCAGTCTTACCCAGTGGAAATGCCGTCTCTTCGCAGTGGCCGTAAGACCCCGACATCTTCCGAAACATCGCTGTCTAAACCTAACGCCCCGGGAACAAGCCGAAACATGCCAGTGGCACCCCGTCGGACCCCGGGCCCACGCACCGTAGACATCGATGAGACGCCATCCAGCGGAACCCGCCACGATCTATCTGGTGCGAACCCTGCCAGGAACCCTGACCTCATCACTCTTGACCAACCTGCTCCAGAATGTGTCGCCAAGAGCCTCCACGGATCCAACAGTAAAAGCAGCGAAACAACTTCTGAATCAACTGAAGACTCCCTGCGATTGCTGCGCCGAGAGATGCGCATCCGGGACAGACGTCACGCCAAGCAGACAGCCAATCTGCTCGCAGCCCTGAACGCTGCAACACGCCAAGCAGTCAGCCAACCTACCCAGGAGCCCGCACCAACCAGCCCGACCCTGCGAGCCAACCTCGGTCAGGCAGTAATTCAAACCCAGGCACCAACCGGCCCGTCTACGAACGAGTTCGCAACGAGATATGCCACTCGAGTACACACGTCAGACGGCCCGTCTACCGGAGAGTTTGCAACGAGATATGCAACAACTCAATTACACGCACCAACCGGCTCTTCTACTAATGAGTTCGCAACGAGATATGCCACTCAAGTACACAAGCCAGCCGAAGAGTTTGCAACGAGATATGCAACTACTCAAGTGCATGCACCAACCGGCCCTTCTACTAATGAGTTTGCAACGAGATATGTCACTCAAGTTCACAAGCCGGCCGAAGAGTTTGCAACGAGATATGCAACTACTCAAATGGACACACCAGCCGGTCAGCCTACCAATGAATTTGCTGTAACCGATCCAACCGGATACGCCGCCACCGCCACCCAAGAGTACACACTACTGACGGGCCCTGCGAAGAACATCCCTACGGCCGAATACAGCCATATCGGACCCGAGCGCCCACTTTACAACACAGCAGGGTACCAGCATCAGCCAGCCTCCTCCGGCCAGGATTCCCCATTATTTACACCACCGCACACAGCCAATCAGACAGCACGGCACACCCGAGAATGGTTGCAGCATGGCAACGACCCACTGGCCCAGATCGCCTCCGTGATGGCAGAGGCCCTTCGCTCTTCCAGAACGCAAGATAGCCCCCGCACATTAGAAGATGATTCAAGAATGGCTGCCCTCATTGCCAGGCAATCCACAGCAAAAGATTTGCCTACCTTCTCCGGAGACCCCCTTGAGTGGCCCACCTGGAAGGCACAGTACGCTCAATCCACCGCCACCTGCCAAATGACTCCGAGCGAAAATCTCATTCGGCTGCAGCGCGCCCTCAAAGGCAAGGCACGAGATACCGTGGGTCCCCTACTAATGGATCCTGCGCAAGTCCCAGAGATCATCAGCGTCCTCGAGCAGCGATACGGCAGCGCTAACTCCATAGCAAAATTTATGCTAGACAAGGTTAAAAAACTACCTTACCTCACGACTGAGGTATCACTCGAGGATCTGGCAGATTTCTCCGGGACGGTACAAAACCTGGTGGCATCTCTCCGGATCCTGAAAACCGAAGGTTATCTCACCAATCCTGCATTAATGAATGACGTCACTGACAAAATGCCAAGTTCCCTGCGTCTGGCATGGCTAATCGAGATCCGCAAACAACACGCTCCGGCCACCATAACCCAGCTCGCTGCCTTTCTGAAAGAGGTGTCAAACGCAATTCCAAACAGTGGGATGGTGGACCACATACGATCTCGACCACGCCGTGAACAAATACATGCCGGGTACCAGGAGGAAGAAGAGAGTGATCGCATGCGACTTCTACCGAGCCATGAGCAAATACATGCCGGACATCAAGAAGAAATCAGGGATGGCCCAAAAGAAAAGATTGCCCCCATAAAACGCAAAGTAAACGAGGAACATACTTACCCTGGACCAAGCCGAAAAAGAAAAACTGCTGATGAAAGCTGCGCCCAATGTGGCGGCGATCATAAAACCCGCGAATGCAAAGAATTCGCAGCCAAAGATGTTGAACTCCGATGGGAAACTGTACGCACGGGAAGATTATGCCGCAAGTGCTTAGAAAAACACCACTCACGAAGCTGCAAAATAAACCAATGGTGCAAAGTAGGAGATTGCAGATCCCCACACCACCCCCTGCTACATAATCCCGAGTTCGTACGAAAAAGCGCCGTGGAAAATGTCAACTTGTGACGCCAGGACTCCGGACAGAGAGTACTATTAAAAATTGCGCCAGTCATATTAAGCGCTCCAAACAAAGAAGAAGTGTCAGTGTTCGCTCTCCTGGATGAAGGATCCACAGTAACACTTGTCGACGCTGACACCGCAATACAAGTCGGAGCAAACGGCCCAGTTCACGGACTGCGAATCCACGGCGCGAAAGGAATGTGCACCTCCGACAATCTCTCCCAACGAGTGAGACTAAGAATACGAGGTGCAGGCAACAGTAATACATTCCACATATCTGCCAGCACAATAAGCAATCTCAACCTGCCGGAGCAACAGACCCAAGGAAGGTCGGTCGTCCCGAAGCTGCTAATAGGCCAAGATAACGCTCACCTGATCGTGTCAAGGGAAGTTCGTGAATGCAATGATACTACGCGAATAGCATCACGCACCGCACTAGGATGGATCGCTCATGGGGGAGTCAACCCCAGAGATAATAACACGACCACCACTTTGGCACTACAACCAGAAACGGCCGCAGACATACAGTTGAGGGAGCTAGTAAAAACCAACTTCGCCATCGACTCCCTCGGAGTAACATCAGCCACCAGAGTCAATGCAAGCGAACAACAGGCAATTGCACTTATGAATGCAACTACCCGTCCTCTTCCTGTAGGAAGGTGGGAAACCGGTCTACTATGGCGCAAACCAGAAGCCACGTTACCTGACAATCGGCAGTGTGCGCTGAAACGACTTCTGTCCCTGGAAAAAAAGCTAGAAAAAGACAAAAATCTAGCAGTGGCCTACAACGACAAAATAAATCAACTTATCAACAAAGGCTATGCCAAGAAGTTATCAAGCCATGAAGCTTCCACCACCACACCTCGCAAATGGTACCTGCCCCACTTTGCAGTAATCAACCCAAATAAGCCAGGAAAAATCAGAGTGGTGTTCGATGCCGCAAGCCGATGCCGAGGAACCTCCCTCAACGACCAGCTGCTTACTGGTCCTGACCTGCTGTCCTCCCTCCTGGGGAATATAATACGCTTCCGGGAAGGAAACATCGCTATTGCTGCAGACATCAAAGAAATGTTCCTGCAAATAAAAATAAGGCGAGAAGATCAGTCGTCCCAGCTATTCCTGTGGAGGACATCACCCCATCACGAACCAGACACCTATCAAATGTCATCGATGATGTTTGGAGCCACCTGTTCCCCAAGCAGTGCCCAATTCGTCCGAAATAAAGTGGCTGAAACATACGAGCACGAGTACCCGGCCGCCGCAAAAGCCGTACGCACCAAGTTCTACATGGACGATTACCTAGATGCAGCAGACACACCCAATGAAGCTGCTGCACTCGCCCAAAGTGTAAGTGCCCTGCTCGCGAAAGGAGGGTTCCACTTGACAAATTGGGCGTCCAACAGCCCGGCGGCCCTAGCTAGCGTACCTATAGAAGACCGTGCCAGCTCCACGATACAAATCAGCAGTGGAGGTCCGGAAACAGAGCGAGTGCTTGGTTTAATCTGGGACCCCACCACAGACCGCTTCCTGTACTCATTTCGTGAGGCAATCTCCCACGACACGGCCACACAACCTACCAAGCGGCAACTATTATCTATAGTAATGAAGATCTTCGACCCAGTCGGCTTCGTTGCCTGCCTTACCATCAGATCTAAGATGCTACTGCAAGCAGTGTGGCGCTCAAGCGTCGGCTGGGATGAACCCATTGCCCCTGAACACGCCCAGAGATGGACAGACTGGCTAAATCTGTTGCACACGAACAGCATCTCAATCCCGAGACGTTGCCTCTACAACAAATTAAACAACGTAACACTACACCTTTTCTGCGATGCATCGGAGCAAGCTTGCTGTGCCGTGGCCTACTTCACCGAAAAAATAGGTGGATCCTTACGAGTAACATTCCTTGCAAGTAAATGCAAGGTAGCGCCACTGAAGCCTCTCTCCATTCCACGCCTCGAGCTTCAAGCCGCCCTCATAGCAGCGAGACTAGCCCAGACGATCCAAAAAGAAAGCAAAGCCCTGATATCCCGCACCTGCTTCTGGACAGACTCCACAACTGTACTATGCTGGTTACGCACGGACCCACGCGCCTACTCAACCTTTGTGGCAAACCGATTGGGGGAAAAAGACGAACTAACCAACATACCCGACTGGAAATGGGTACCCACAAAACTCAATCCCGCTGACATAGGAACACGAGACTTAGAGGTGCCAGACTTAACACCAGAAGGAAGATGGTTTACTGGCCCAGCCTTTCTCACTTCCCCGGAGGGTGCGTGGCCAAAAGAACGGGCACCCGCCCACAGGCCTGACGACCTGACACTAGAAGTCAAACCTCACTACGTTGGCCTTGTGTCCACCAGGGGCGAAGCACTCCCATCAGTAGAGCGGTTCTCCTCATGGCACCGGCTGATTCGCTCCACAGCTTGGATCCTCCGATTTATCAGACGATGCAAGATGGGGCCCAATAAACCAGTAGAAGGCCCACTACTAGCCGATGAGATAAAAGCAGCAGAACACAGATGGATCAAAAGGTCCCAGGAAGACGCTTTCACAACTGATCTACACATCATCCGACAAGGTCAAAAACTGCCTGCTGGCAGCCGCCTCAACTCCCTGAACCCATTCTTTGGACCAGATGACCTACTACGAATGGGGACCCGACTACAAGCCTTGGAAAGAACAAAGAGTGTGGCCCGAACTCCCATAATACTGGACGGCGACGAACCCTACACTCGACTTCTTATCAGTCACTACCACAAAAAGGCGGATCATCCTAGTACTGAGAAAACAGTAGCAGAAATACGCAATCATTTCTTCATAATACGACTACGCACAACAAGCAGGAAGATAACGCACGCCTGCCCCACTTGCTTCATACGACGCAGCAAACCGACTCCACCTCTGATGGGCGCATTACCACCATCCCGCCTGATGCATCACGTCCGCCCATTCACACACTGTGGGCTTGACTATTTCGGCCCTATGGCTATCACGGTCGGTAGGCATCGAGAAAAACGATATGGAGCCATCTTCACCTGCCTCTCGACACGCGCCATTCACCTAGAACTAGCCGCTTCACTGACTGCTGACTCGGCCATCATGGCCCTACAAAGAATGACCGCCCGCAGAGGACAACCAGCAGCCATGTACTCGGACAACGGGACAAACTTTCACGGAGCTGACACCGAGATGAGGGACGCCCTGCTGTCAATAAGTCAAGACGCCAGAATGATTGACGCAATAGCTACCCAGGGCATCGAGTGGCACTTCATACCACCACTAAGTCCGCACATGGGGGGAGCTTGGGAAAGATTAGTACGATCAGTAAAGAAAGCCCTAAGCGCTACACTAAAGGAAAGAGCACCAAAAGAAGAAACGCTACTCACCGCACTTGCAGAAGCTGAGTTTGTGGTAAATAATCGTCCACTCACCCACATTTCAGTTGACCCACGTGATGAAGAACCTCTAACACCCAACCACTTTTTGCTAGGGTCAGCCGGGAAGCGCCCTCAATTATCCTTCTACGACAAAAAAGAAGAGGAAACATGCCTACGCCGCCAGTGGCGCATCGGACAACAACTTGCAGACACCTTCTGGAGGCGATGGCTGCGGGAATACCTACCTACCATGGCTGTCCGGCAAAAGTGGCACCATCCAACTACACCAATTAAGAAGGATGACCTAGTGATCATCATGGACCCAGCACTGCCTCGAAACAGTTGGCCACGTGGCCGTATCATCGAAGCAATACCTGCAGCTGATGGACAAGTCAGAACTGCCCGGATCCAAACCAGCACTGGGATATACGTAAGGCCGGCAGTCAAAATCGCCGTCATTCTGCCTGCCACGCCAGCAACTGATGAAACTGTACACTCTGCGAAGACACCCGACTCAAAACTCAGACATCGGAAAAGGACACGCCCGACGAAGTAGCTGAGCACAGTCGAGACTGCACTGAGGGGAGTGTATGGAACGTGTCGTAGGAATCCGTGTGCATCTAACGAGTGCGCGAAAGCTTTTGACAACCATGGAAATTCAAGAATGGAATTTACGCTCCCACAGAGTACCATGCCGCCAGCACGACAATCTGAGAGCTGCTATTGGCTAGCGGAATTATGTGCATGTGGTGCCCCTTCCAAATGACTTGTCTACAACGCTATTATATCCTTTAACTAACTAATCAATTGAAAACATAAATGAAATTGATAATGAATACATGCAGCAGCCTCATTGGACTGGAAAACACATCTGAATAACCACCTAATGCTTCCACAAGGGACTCCAGACAGCAATGATCAACGCCAAGGAAATGGCTGACTATTTACGTCACCCCCACCATGCGACCAGCCGAGCCACTATTGGTCAATTCTGAACAAAGGAAAAATCTGAATCGTAAATATTTACGAAAGCGAATTCATCTTCCGAAAAATTTGGAGCTCAATTTCGAGAAATTGGGAATAATTTGGATCAAGAAATAAACATCATCACCTAAAAATGAGTATGTACTACAAAAACAACCCAAAAACTGACGTCTATCAGTGATTGTTGCACTTTAAGAAAAATATTTACTGTTTAAAATTGTACCTTATATCACATATGTATACTTGTACCTTTTCTTGTAAACACAATAAAAATGATGTGAAGCTTTGGGATCCTGAGTTGGTAAAATCTTGGCAATAACTATCACACATAATTTTAACACAGCTGACTTCCAATCGTAGCGACCAGGGAAATTACCTAAAACAAGTACCTTAGAAAAATTAAGGAGGTTCTGTCCCCCAAAAATCCGACCTGAGTTTGCCCTATAAAAATAGAAGTCAAACCGGTAGGAAGTCAGTTCAAAACTATCAGCCAAGAAGAAACAATACCTACTCAAGATACCAACAGTCTCCAAGTTCAAACCTCTTTTCAAGTGTTTTAATAAGTCTTAGATTCAGTTTACCTCTCCCAGTATCCCAGTAACCTAAAATCCTAAAAACCCCAGTCTCCCACAGTCTCCAAAGTGAAAAATATTTATTTTAATCCAGTACTCAAATCAGTTTTGCCATTATACCTAGAAGCATTTTTTGTCAAAGTAGTAAATTCATTTAAAAGACCAGTGGCATTCCAAAATCCACTGGCGTACCAAACTCCATTGGCGTGTCATTGTGGCCAGCTCCCTATTATATTTAGTTTATGTACAAACGTCTAGTACATTTGGTCCTTCGAGCCGGATCTACACATAACACGCCTTCAGTCTTACCCAGTGGAAATGCCGTCTCTTCGCAGTGGCCGTAAGACCCCGACATCTTCCGAAACATCGCTGTCTAAACCTAACGCCCCGGGAACAAGCCGAAACATGCCAGTGGCACCCCGTCGGACCCCGGGCCCACGCACCGTAGACATCGATGAGACGCCATCCAGCGGAACCCGCCACGATCTATCTGGTGCGAACCCTGCCAGGAACCCTGACCTCATCACTCTTGACCAACCTGCTCCAGAATGTGTCGCCAAGAGCCTCCACGGATCCAACAGTAAAAGCAGCGAAACAACTTCTGAATCAACTGAAGACTCCCTGCGATTGCTGCGCCGAGAGATGCGCATCCGGGACAGACGTCACGCCAAGCAGACAGCCAATCTGCTCGCAGCCCTGAACGCTGCAACACGCCAAGCAGTCAGCCAACCTACCCAGGAGCCCGCACCAACCAGCCCGACCCTGCGAGCCAACCTCGGTCAGGCAGTAATTCAAACCCAGGCACCAACCGGCCCGTCTACGAACGAGTTCGCAACGAGATATGCCACTCGAGTACACACGTCAGACGGCCCGTCTACCGGAGAGTTTGCAACGAGATATGCAACAACTCAATTACACGCACCAACCGGCTCTTCTACTAATGAGTTCGCAACGAGATATGCCACTCAAGTACACAAGCCAGCCGAAGAGTTTGCAACGAGATATGCAACTACTCAAGTGCATGCACCAACCGGCCCTTCTACTAATGAGTTTGCAACGAGATATGTCACTCAAGTTCACAAGCCGGCCGAAGAGTTTGCAACGAGATATGCAACTACTCAAATGGACACACCAGCCGGTCAGCCTACCAATGAATTTGCTGTAACCGATCCAACCGGATACGCCGCCACCGCCACCCAAGAGTACACACTACTGACGGGCCCTGCGAAGAACATCCCTACGGCCGAATACAGCCATATCGGACCCGAGCGCCCACTTTACAACACAGCAGGGTACCAGCATCAGCCAGCCTCCTCCGGCCAGGATTCCCCATTATTTACACCACCGCACACAGCCAATCAGACAGCACGGCACACCCGAGAATGGTTGCAGCATGGCAACGACCCACTGGCCCAGATCGCCTCCGTGATGGCAGAGGCCCTTCGCTCTTCCAGAACGCAAGATAGCCCCCGCACATTAGAAGATGATTCAAGAATGGCTGCCCTCATTGCCAGGCAATCCACAGCAAAAGATTTGCCTACCTTCTCCGGAGACCCCCTTGAGTGGCCCACCTGGAAGGCACAGTACGCTCAATCCACCGCCACCTGCCAAATGACTCCGAGCGAAAATCTCATTCGGCTGCAGCGCGCCCTCAAAGGCAAGGCACGAGATACCGTGGGTCCCCTACTAATGGATCCTGCGCAAGTCCCAGAGATCATCAGCGTCCTCGAGCAGCGATACGGCAGCGCTAACTCCATAGCAAAATTTATGCTAGACAAGGTTAAAAAACTACCTTACCTCACGACTGAGGTATCACTCGAGGATCTGGCAGATTTCTCCGGGACGGTACAAAACCTGGTGGCATCTCTCCGGATCCTGAAAACCGAAGGTTATCTCACCAATCCTGCATTAATGAATGACGTCACTGACAAAATGCCAAGTTCCCTGCGTCTGGCATGGCTAATCGAGATCCGCAAACAACACGCTCCGGCCACCATAACCCAGCTCGCTGCCTTTCTGAAAGAGGTGTCAAACGCAATTCCAAACAGTGGGATGGTGGACCACATACGATCTCGACCACGCCGTGAACAAATACATGCCGGGTACCAGGAGGAAGAAGAGAGTGATCGCATGCGACTTCTACCGAGCCATGAGCAAATACATGCCGGACATCAAGAAGAAATCAGGGATGGCCCAAAAGAAAAGATTGCCCCCATAAAACGCAAAGTAAACGAGGAACATACTTACCCTGGACCAAGCCGAAAAAGAAAAACTGCTGATGAAAGCTGCGCCCAATGTGGCGGCGATCATAAAACCCGCGAATGCAAAGAATTCGCAGCCAAAGATGTTGGAAAAATTGTTTGGAAGAAATAATCAAGTTTTTCCATTGATAGCATATTCAAGGTTACCTATGGATAATGGGTAGCATACTCAAGGTTTTCCATGGATAGCATATTCAAAGTTTTCCATAGATACCAAATTCAAGATTATCAGTTGATAGCGTGTTCGATGTTATCCATGGGTAATATATTCATCGTTTTCTGTGAAGAGCATATTCTATGTTTCTTTGGATATGTATGGTATATTGAAGGTTTTCAATGGATAGCATGTTTACTATTTTCCTTTAATAGCTTAAATATGTGTTGCATATTACATGTTTTCTGCGAATAGCACATTCAAAGTTTGATATTGAAGGTTTTCTGTGGAGAGTATATTCAAGTTTTCCATCAAAAGCAAATTCAAGTTTTTCCATCGTTTGCATATTCAACGTTTTCCATGGATAGTATATTCAAGGTTTTCTATGGATAGCATATTCAAGGTTTCCATCGATAGAAAACTCAAGGTTTACCAGTGGATAGCATATTCAAGATTTTCTGTAAAGAGCATGTACAATGTTTCTACGGATGGCATATTCAAGGTTTTCCATGGGTAGCATGTTTACCGTTTTCCTTAAAGAGCACATTTAAGGTTTTCCATGGATAGCATATTCAAGGGTTTCCATAAATAACACATTTAATGATTTCCATGGATAGCAAATCAAAGCTTTTCCATGAATAGCATTTTCAAGAATTTCCATGGATAGCATCTTCAATGTTGTCTATAGATTGCATATTAAAGGTATTCCATCAATGGCTTGACACGTTTTCTGCAAAAAAAAAAAAAAAATTCAATGTTTTCTATCGATAGCATATAGAAGGTTTTCTGTGGAGAGCATATTCAAGTTTTCCATCAAAAGCAAATTCAAGTTTTCTATTGTAAGCATTTTCAATACTTTCCATGGATAGCATTTTCAAGTTTTTCTGTGAAGAGCATGTTCAACGTTTCTTTGAATGGCTATTCAAGATTTTCCGTGGATAGCATATTCACTGTTTTCCAAGAGCATATTTAAGGTTTTCCATAGATAGCATATTCAAGGCTTTCTATGTGTATTCCTTAATAAATCAGTGGCGCCGCGTTGAATTTTACAAGAGCGGGCTATGGTTGAAGTGAAAAAGGAAGTGGTAAGTGGAAGTGATTATTACTGTCGTCTTATTTTTTTTTATTATTACCTTTGTTTCATGCATTTATAATCATATTTACCTGTTTTTCTTATTTATTTTTTCTCTTAAAATATTTTGTATATTATGTATTATAACACTTACGGAATGTGTGGGATTGCACTATTCTACCCACATACCGGAATAAACATCTATTACTATTATTATTTTTAATTTATAAACTAACGTTTAGACAAGATTTTGATGCATAGCACAAAGGGTAACAATTATTATAAGCAATAATTATCAACCTGAAACACTCATCAACATTGAAAAATCTTCCGAGAAAAGATACTTGCCGCCAACGGGACTTGAACCCGTGTTCTTCTGATTGCCGGTCAGCTGCTCTTGACCACTGAGCTATGGAGGCTTATCAAATACCCGACAAATAATTCAATATATACTAGTGTTTCATTCAACAATTACTGCTTGTTATATTTTTTCCACCTGAAAACAACCAACTTTATTTTTGCGAGAGAGACATTGTAAGTGTTAAATTCCTCGCTAGGTGGCGTCGAGACAAATTATGACTACATTTATTGGGGAAATACTTAAACTTGTCAAATATTAATTATTATTTTTAATTTATAAACTAACGTTTAGACAAGATTTTTATGCATACCACTTATCTATTATTATTATTTATAATAATAGATAAATAATAATAATAGATAAATTAGCACTTATCTATTATTATTATTACTACAAGGTCATTTACCACGGGAAACTGTTTTCATTTGGTAAGTTCATTTTCCATGGAAACTATTTTCATGCAGAAAGGTGTAGAAATTTAAGTTTTATATTATTTATTATTTTAAGTTGATTTCTTGTAATACAGTAAACTTTATTTATTTGGATTACTCACAATCTGCAATGAAATCTAGCCTTGAAGCCAATTGACTACAATAAACCCATTCCTAATAAGCAGAGGTACCTTTAGTCATTAATCATCTGGATACAATCATTGCCGTGGTACAGTCGCCATTATTATTGTTATTATGAATTCAGGCCACGTTTCGCGAAATTTATTAATATTGTAAAATATCTAAACAACCGTTTCTTAACTCGGTGAAGTCATTAATATTCAGTGCTAGTTTCATGACTAACCGTCTACCCATCTGAAACTCTTTGTATCATCACTTAATAATATTTATTGCTTCTTTTTAATTGATGTTGTACCTTGCGCGGACAACAAAATAGAGTGAGTCACTGTCTGGTTCTTCTTGTCTTGTCTGGTTAAAGGTATGAAATATAAATAAAGGTATATATTCAAATACTGTTCAATTTTGTAGTGACGGCGCACTAATTTTCTTTGGCGTTTCGTCCGTTTCGTCCAATATAGATATCGACCACTAGAACCACTCGGTATGTTTTGTTTTTTTCATAAGTATGTAACTTCTTAAAGAAGTTAGGACCCTCCAAAAATTGTTGAAATTGCCTGGTTTGAATGTCATCAACAGGCGTTCAGTAAACAAATTAGAAATGTATTTAAAAAAAAAGGAGCAAAACGTACAGAGTATTTTATTCTAATACAGTTAATATAAAAAAAAAAAAACTTAAAAAAGGTCTAGTTTTGGCGGAGAAAAATGGGTAATACAAAACCTCGATATTGATGATTTTATTTGGGTGTTGTCAGTATGACGTGCAGTTGTCCCCTTCGCTTAATATTCGCGGGAGTAAGAGTGACAGGGACAGCAACAGTTTGGTAAAATAACAGTTGTTAATATTTCTCGAGGACTGAAGAAGATAACAATAAAATACGAGTGTGCTTTAGACTACACGACTGAAGTAAAACTTTACTAACTTATATCTCCCTCTCAACTTCCGTTCGCCTCGCCTAACCGTTCGCCTCGCCCGATCACACTTTTCGTAACGCTCTCGTCACGCATTCACTAGCTTACTCCCCAAGTCAACCGTGCGTAAAGAAGTTTTACTTGAAAAATCTAAATGAAAGTATGAAAGAGAACAAGACACAGAAAAACGGAAAAAAGACAATGGTTGCAACTGGGACTCTAACCCAGACGTCTCGTCTAACCGGGACGTGCGCGTTAACCAATTTCGCTATTGCCACCTCCTGTCAAAGCGTCATATTTGTAAATCTCATATTTCAAATTTTATTATTAACAATATTGTGGTGAACGTATGTCTTGCGGTATATAAACCACACACCGGCCACAGTCATCACATTGGCGCAGCCGGTAGGATTCGTACCTACGGATGGAAAAATAATTAGTTGAAGATGATATTGTTAATCCTAAAATGTTCCAAATTCTCCACAATGGTGCAATGAGAATAATACTTAGATGAAATAGATTTTCAAAAGTAAATAAAATATTAAAGGAACTAAATTGCCTAACGGTGAAACAGATAAAATAATAAACAACCTGTTAACAAAATATCCCCCGACAAAATATCCTACGGACAAAAAATCCCCAAAAAAATATCTACTAAAAGTTAACCTAACCTAACAAAAGAATAGGATAAAAATGCAGACATCCTGTCTTTATAGGATGACTGTATTATTTATTTTTTATTTATTTAAGATTTTATTCCGGCAGTACTGGGAGGGTAGTGCAATCCCAAAAAATCGAAAAGAAAATAAGAAATAACGTGTGATTACGTATTATGTAGATACCTAATAAAAACATAAAATGAAAATAAAACTCGTCACATAGATAAAAAAAAATAAAGCATAAAATTTAAATTAAATTAAACAAAAATTAAACAGAACTAACAATAAAAAGGTATTTTAGGATCGTCTATCCGGAAGATCGCCTCATCATCTGCATCCATCGCTCATTTAGTGGGGAACTGAGCCACTCGGATGCAGCCACGACAAAGATGGTTGATTTCCATGTCCTGCTCCAGAAGCTGGCTAGCCGGTGGTGAAGTAAGGTTCGGAATAAGTGCACCCTCCCTTCGGTGAACATCGTGGAGGCACTGCAGAACCTCGGTAGTTGCATAAGTTGCCTGTATGAGCTGCTGGGTAATGCGTCCACAGTTCAGATGTGTACAGGGCAGTGCAGTATGTCTTGAAGTCTCAATGTTCTGACATCGTCGCTACAGTGGTAGAACCGCCTTGAGATCATTCCGGCCCATATGTTAATTGCTCTTCTTTGTATTATTTTTGTCCCAGTTTTTGTTTGGTTAGGTTTTAGTACATATTTTGTTGGGGGATGTTTTGTCCGTAGGATAATTTGTTGGAGAATATTTTGTCGCGGGATGAAATGTCGCGGATCCGCCGAAAATATTAACCATTTTCCTCTACTTAAAGCGTGCATGATATGCAGCGATGTGAGATGGCAGTCTCCTCGTGTGAAGCGTCCTTTAGAGACCAGCGATGGAGTCGGGTTGCTAATTAACGACTGTCAAGAAATCTGCGTAGTGGTAATAAAATTTTATCGGCGCACAGCTCCCGGTCATAAGGGTCACACACATGTACATAGAAAAACGAATTCAATTTTTGAATAGTCGTAAAAATGAAGGCGTGAACATTATTTGATCACTATCGTGATATACGATATGCATATTATACTGATCTATTACACAATATAAAGTAAAGTCGCTCTCGCTGTCTGTACGCTTAGATCTTTTAAACTACGGAACGGATTTTCATACGGTTTTTACCAATAGATAGAGTTATTCATGAGGAAGGTTTAAGTTTATAATTTGTCAAGGTTTTGTGTAAATTGGTTGTATAAACGGAGCTGGTTGTCAAGCGGGCGGTGTGGATTTGATATATTCAAATTAACAGATGGTGTTTCTTATAAAGGTTGGGTAATGGTGTTGTGGTGGGGTCTTCAGTCACAGCAACGCGTGGAAAAAAATATGGCTGCGAGATCTTAGTATACCTAAATCAATTTTTTATATCAATATTATAATATGTTTCAGTTTGTTAACAGTAACAAATTTAATACCCACTACTCTGTAACAATTTTCGTAGTACCTATTTACTGCTTTATATATGTAATTGCTGTGTACCTTTTATTTTTTTTTCATAATAATAACAAACTTACATACATTTATAATAGCAAAACAATTAAATTACAAGAAATTTACCAACATTTATATTAATCGCTAAAAAATGTTTTACACCTCTGCCAACCGGTATGCTTCGAGTATGTTTGTAATCATGTTTTGTGTAATATTGTGACAGTAATTTTTAAAACTACTATAAACAGCCTGAGCCCTGAGCCCAAATAAAAATATGCTGGTTGAATTCCTTTGTTAACAATTTACTTATCGAATACTCATACCTACTTGAGTTGTGCCTACTTATGTCTTTAATGCTCTGTTTATTATTTTATGTACTATAAACTTGTTATAATGCTCCTGTACAATTTACTTTACATGTAAAAGCCATCAAGGCGTAAACAAATAAATAAATAAATAATTTATTTAATTTTAAGAACATAAAGGGCTCACAAACTCCAACAGCTCGTAAGGCTTTGAAGCAAATAATGGACGGTTACCTCTAGAGTGTTTTCTCTTGGGGTAAAAATAATCTCGTTGAATTTAATGTTTCAAAGACCCAATCTTGTCTGATTACGTCTAAATGGATCGAAATGAATATCTAGTATCCTTCAACGAAACCAATCTTCCGAACAGGCCCTCCATTAATAATATGCTTGGTGTAACCCTAAGCGACCAGCTCAGGTATGGGGGCTCCATCGAAGCCAGAGTAAAGTTAGCCTTCCAAAAACTGGGCGTACTTGATGGCCCGCAGATACTTTAATAGTACACAACTGCTAACCCTGTACAAATTACAAGTGCGCCCCATGGTTGAATTTGGCAGCCACCTCTGGTCTGGAGCTCCAAAATACCTGAAAAATACCATCGACTCTGTGCAGAAACGGGCGGTCCGTTTAATAGATTCTCCCATCTTAACAGACGGATTGCAATCTTTAGAGCACAGGCGTCTGGTGGGAATGCTATCCTTGTTCTACCGGTATTACAATGGAAGATGCTCCGAGGAACTAGCATCATTGATCCCTTCGGCACCGGTGCATAGTCGGTAAACACGCCAAACGCGTGCCCAACATTTGTATACGGTTGACATTTATCACATGAGAACGGGTCGTTTCTTCGATTCGTTCTTGTGTTCAACAGCTCGGCTGTGGAATGATTTGCCGGCCTCTGTGTTTCCTCCTTCCTACAGCATGGGTCTCTTCAAGACCAATGTTCATTGCTTCCTCTCCTCAAAAAGACCCTCCACACGGCATCTCCAAAATTATTTTCCTCATAGTCTACAGTGTGGAGTTAATGAAAAAAACTTAACTAAACCTTTTCGGACACGGTGTTATTGCAGGTGTGTGTGTGTATGAGAGGGTGCGTGTGAGAGGGTGAGGGTGTGTGTGTGAGTGTGAGTATGTGTGTATGTATGTATGTTTGTATGCGCATTGAACAATTCATATTATTGACATGATGCTTTTTTTAAACTTGGGCAGTGAATTTGAGAAAATGTCGATGTTAGAATTTAGACCAATAATATTGAACATATGAAGAGCACGATTGATTGGCGAATTAAATGCTGCATTTGTCTTGTAATTAAGCGTGTGGAATAGTTCTGTATGACGTGTACGTCTTAATGGTATGTTAAAATTAACTAGGGAAAGCAGCTCAGAACAATTAATGTTATTATTTAAAATTTTCTGTATAAAGGTCAAATCAGCTATTGCTCGACTTTGTTGAAATGTGCATTCAAAGTTATTGTTGAATTTGAAATTATGTATGTATAGCTTTCTCGTGAAATCACATAAAACCTTTATTTAAATTTAAAAGCAGCCTTGAAGCCGGGGTGACGTAACGAGAAGAAAATCTGACGTTGCAATAAATCACGATATTTGTATATCGCTTGTACTGCGGAAGGAAGGGGACTGCAGCGAACCGTTTTCTTTGATTTTCCTCCATAAATCACGGCGGACGCGAAATGAATGACCGACCCAGCATTTTTCAATATTCCCAAACCGAGACAGCTTTCCGGTCATCAATAAATTATATTACCCAGCTTTGTCTCCGCGGTCGCAGATAGAGTTGAATTATTAATATAAGTTTTTATCAGTTACCTACACTTAAGGCGCCGTATCCCCGCTCAAAAAGAAGAAGATGGAGAGATATGTAATTACGAATGTTAGAGAGCGCGCTAATATTTAAAACGATAAAATTGAAGTGAAAATTGTAAAAATGTTTAATAAAACACGACTCATTTAAAATAGAGCAAAAATCTGGTAGGGATTGTCTAAAACAGCTTTCAAAGAAACACTGTGAATTTTTTCATACATATAAATTGTAAAATAATAGAAGCAAACATTTTCGTTATTTGTTTTTGGGGTGTTATGCCGTGTTGCGCTACGTCCTTTTTTAGCCAACGTTTCAGACAGCGTTGCAGTGTCCATCATCATGGACACTACATGATGGACACTGCAACGCTGTCCGAAACATTGGCTAAAGAAGGAGGTAGCGCAACACGGCATAACACCCCAAAAACAAATAACGAAAATACTTTTGGCCGTGAAAATCTTAAAACTAAAATTTTCGGAGCATTGTTTGCGATTTTTTTCCGTCGAAGGAATTTCTTCCCACGGCCGAAATTTGCGTTTCGGCCGTGTGGAATGTATAGATTTTATCTTAAAAAATTACACATATTTTTTTAAGAGCTTAAAGACTTCAAATTTTTGAGGGAGATATGTAAGAAATCGGTAGAAATTCGGGTAGCGGCGGCTTAATCAACCGTCGCTTGAAGTTCTCCGCAGAATTTCGCCACTACCTTAATTTTTTTTCATTTTATTGATAAGAACAACCTATTTATTTATTTAACGCCAGTAGGGCTTTTAGAAACGTACATAACTAAACAATATATATTAATAAAAATAACGAGAAAGAAAGACAGACTTTTGCACTTCCAGAGTTAAACAATTTCACTACACAGGACGTTCTTGACTTACTTATTTCTGAGGGTTCCATGACAGTTGATACCTACAATTGGCCCCCCGGCGTACTTGTATACAATATGCAGTCGGTTTAGGGAAAACACGGGATACCTAATTACACAAAATATAATTAAGTGATCCCGAAGGGAAGTGCAGAGTGGATGTACTGCCGAATAACAACAGTAGTGCTTCTCTATATGCTGTGTATTCCAGAGTAATTAGTACAAAAAAAATCGACACTGTTTGTAAATTCGTTTGATATTCAAACTATCTTTATATTTAAAGTATTTTTGAAGTCGATTTAACATTTGAAATTGGTTAATAATGCACAAAAATTTATGATTTTATATTAAACTAGCTTTTTCCCGCGGCTTCGCTCGCATGGTGAAAGGGGGGTTCCCACTCCGCCTCCTCCACCTCCCCCCTCTCTCACCACCCTCCCTCCCCCCCCCCCCTCCCCCCCCTCTCTCACCACCCTCCCTCCCCCCCCCCCTCCCCCTTAGTCGTTAGATTTTCTGAAATTATCCAATTTTCTGCGCAATTTTCTTAATTTTTCTCTCCGTAAGAACTATCCTCGTACTTCAAGGAATATTCTTAACAGGAATTAGTGAAATCGGTTCAGCTGCTCTCGAGATTTGCGCTTAGCAACACATTCAGCGATTCATTTTTATTTATAAGATATCATTTCGGGGGGCCGATTGTCGGCAGATCAACTGTCGGGTCACTATTTCTGACATTATTTGGAGGAAAAACTGTAAACACAATTTTGATGACATTTTCAATATTTTTTTTCAATAAAAATCAATGGGTATTGGACACCGAAGAGTGGTATGATAGGTTGGGCGGTTACTCGGCTGAGTGACCAGGACGTCTTGTGGTAGAAAATTTTGTTGTTTGTTTTGTTTTAATATCAACATTCGTTGTAATGTTCTACTAAGTACTAGCAGTGCCGTCCCTAAGCCCAACCACGCGCGACGCCTGGTGCAAGAAAAATTTAGGCGCCTTTCGTGAAAACCTGTAGTTAGGTAGGTTATCAAGGAATTGAAAGACTTTTTTTAATACCTCACAAGAGTCTTAGCTGCTCCCGTCTGGAGCCAGTGACACTTTGGCATCTCCAACTGGGGTATGTTGTGAGGCTGAAGATAGTGGGGAGGGGAAGGAGATGGGAAGAGGAAGGTGGGGAAATGCCTGGCTATGCAGATCTGATCACCAAACACGGCTAAAGCCATTTCAAGCAACGTTTCAATTCTGAATGGTGGTCTTACACCAGGGCGATACTGAGAGTATCTTCCACTCTTGCACATGCCGCAAATATTCTATATATTATTTTTAATGAATTAATTGTGAAATAACACAAATGAATCAAATAAAATTTATTCGCCACGCCGGGATTCGATCCCGCGACCTTCAGAACTGCGCTGTGTATCTACGCAATAAGCTTTTTTGGGCTTGTCCAATTTCAGCATATCGCTCGCCATATATTCCCTATAAAGTAGAACGCAATTATTGCGTCGTTTGACACAGGTAACTCTGTAACTAATAAGAAATAATGTTTGAGTGATTTGTGTATGTAAAGCGTCGTTTAATGAAAAATAATCTCAAGGACGATCTGTTAGTTATTATCGGCGCATTGGTAATTTGGCGCCCGGAGCGGACGGCTCCAATTGCACCTGCATAAGGCCGGCTCAAGTACTCGTGTCTCAG
Source organism: Limnephilus rhombicus (assembly GCA_929108145.2). Classification (NCBI taxonomy): domain Eukaryota; kingdom Metazoa; phylum Arthropoda; class Insecta; order Trichoptera; family Limnephilidae; genus Limnephilus; species Limnephilus rhombicus. Next base: position 46,745,905 of record OV815283.1, read on the forward strand.
AATGCTAAAGAAATGTAGCTACCAACATTTTTTTTACATTAGTTCCACACTGGAGGCCCTGAGGAAAATAATGAGGGGAAGGGATGCTGTGTGGTGCTTTTTAGGATTGGAAGGGGAGGAAGTTCTGGGAAGGAAAAGGGTATTAGGGGAAGGTTCTGGGGGTCAGTGACGGACGGACTTACGAATACACCCGTTTACTGAGGTATAAGGCGATGTTCTGAGAGAGTACGGCAGGAGAAGTCAAAGTTTTTTTATTTCTATTTGTCTTTACGGCGGGTTGTTTTAACATGCACCGTGTTGGAAAAAAATAAACTTTAACATAAAATTCAATTCAGAACAATATTTTTAGTGTAAAAAACCTTTAATAAACACGTAAACAACCAAGTATAAAACAAATACTTCTACATAATGAATAAAAAGACATAGTAGCGATTCCACAAAAGGATAGCAATAGAAGCATTAGGATAGCAATAAAATCAAAGAAAAATCAACAATTTCTTATGATACGTCTCGAGTGAATATGTCTCGCGTGGCAAAACCTTTCTATTTGTGAGCACGTTATGATTGATTTTTTTTCGCGAGCTCGTCACAGGAGACCCTGAGAAAAAATAATTCCCCTATGGGCCTTTGTCATCTTTGGGGAAGCTGTCTTCGTGGAAGGGTCTTTTAAGGAAAGAAAGAAAAAGGGTCTGAGGGGTGGGTAAGAATCTGGGGGTTGGTGTGTCCAGGAGTGACTGACTCAATGAATCCATTCTTCCCACTCCGGTGCTAGGCAATGTTCCGAGAGAGTCCGGCGAGAAAGATCAAAGGGACTCCCTCAACAATTCTTCTAGTGACGCATTCGCCGCCAAGTCCCGATCAAACCTTTCCCCGTGAACCTGGGTACCCCTGCTAAGTCATCAAATGTAGCGAATAACTTGGGGTGACCTATGGCAGAGGTGTTGGTTATCACACCCACCTCCCAAATTGAATGGATTTCCTATTTTAAATTTAATGTTTCGCTTGCTTTATTAAATTCATTAGTGTGATAGTTCAATCTACGTACCAAAAATCGTTCGACTGCTAGTAACTCATATAGTTTATATGTACCTATCTAGTATATAGGTTTGCCCCTCCAGTTCAGAAATGAGGTGAGCTATCAAATTTGCATCTACCAACAGAGCTTAAGAGAACGGGCATTTGTCTCTTGACTGTCCTACACACGGGACAGAGTTTATTGTCTAAATAAAGAGAGAGGGTTTTACTATAAATAAGGCGTTTTACAGCAATGCTGTCATGCAATATTGTTTTATTTTTTTTAACAAAAATGTTTTTTAATCGATTAGGAAAGCTAGTAAAGCCTGTCCGTAAAAAAGTGGCATGTAGCCTGGTTTCCCCTTGCCAAATCCCCACCACGATACACCCTATGTAATGCTTAGTCTCGGTGTGGTAGCCGTTCGCGATGGAGCTTCCACTCTCCACACCCGCCAGGTGTGAGTTACGTACAGCCCTAGTAATAAAAACCCAAAATTTAAAAAAAAAACTGAGTTTCTAAAAGTTCTAAATAAAGAGTTCAAAGAAAACCAAAGTTCAGACGAAATGATTGTTTTGATGATTTACTTAGTTGAACTCTGGTAGAATGTTGAATGACAGAAAGTTACGGAAGGAAGGTAGCCATTCCATGGAATGAATAAATTGTGATAAATGGTGGCTTAAAACTAAATAAGGGAAGATGATGGAACTCACCTGCGGAATTGAAATATAAATCGATTTAGTCCTTTGCGTTTCGGGCCCGTGATTGATTGGGGGAGGTTTATCAAAATACTGGCGCCCTCTTTACCCTCTTTCACTTCACCCCTAAGCCAATTTGTTTTACTACCTAAAGCCGGTATATTACTTTTAAATATTTTACATCATTGGAGGACCCACCACTTACCCGCCCTGGTATAGGTAACAGATGATTACCCCTTCAAGGCTCTTGCAAGGACTCTAATTTTTTTGGTAAAAACGACTCTACATTTGAAAACGAAACTAAACCTCCAATGTCCCTGCATACGTTGTTAGTAAGCAGCATGCAAGTGCTTAGCGGGAAATACAGATACAATATGTGTTAGTATGACAAAATATAGACAAGACAGTGGGACAGGTTGGTGAAAGTTCACGAGGTGGCAAGCGCTGGGTGATTGTATCCAGCGTATCCTACAAGCACCTGTTTGGGAGAAAGACACAGTAGATAAGTAATAAAGGCATGGAAAACGGTTGGGAGTCCTCTCCAATCGATTGGCAGTCCCAGCAAGAATGCGCATGACGTTCGGTCTAGTCGTGAACCACACTCAGCTTCCGCGCCCCTTAGCCGGTTCCTGGGTGATGCCTCAAAGAAAAGTAAATGGGAGATTGGGGGGAAATACCCGACGACCCTAAGGAATTCAGCGTCGAGTAGCCGGAGGCAATGCGAAGGAGAGCCGAGGTCGCCCCGCCAAACCTAAAGCCTGCACATGTTGCTGGGGGTGGCGCAATTAATTTTAGAGGGCACCGTGCCATCGTCGACCGACTCCCGTTGATGCAAGGACGAGGTCTAGCGCACCCCCAGAAGGGGAAAAAGAAACATAACAAAATAGATAGAAACAACAAAATAGATAGTTATTTTACATCAGGTAGGAGTCTGTATTACTACGAAGATGAACGACTGCATATTTGGTACAGTTGACATAAATATATAACGTAAAGTTGTATTTCCGAGCAAAGTAAAGAAAAAATTTATGGGATGGACAAAAGTATAAAGCGGTATCATTGTATGAATTAGGAAGAATTTAGGAAGGAAATTACCATTTTCATTACCAAGATGTTAATTTCGAGTGATCGCACAATCTGAGAAGCTAAACAATCTCAAAATTTATGAATTCGTATTGCAGTAAATTAGTAAAATACTGCTTTTTAGACTGGAATTAGATAATACTTTAGTGTAACAGTAATTTGAGGTCACCCCACAGTCAGTTGCCACAGGTCACCCCAAGTGGTTCGCTACGTTTGGTGATTTAGCAGGGGTGCCCGGGTCCATGGGGTGAGGTTTGTCTAGGTCTTGGAGGTGGATGACCTGAACACACTGAACCCCATATTCCTACCCACCCCTTAAACCCTTTTCCTTCCCAGAACTCTCCTCTCCTTCCTTTACTTAAAAAAACCCCACACAGCATCCCCAAAGATGACATAGGCCCTGAGGGAAATTATTTTCCTCTGGGCCTCCTGTGTGGAGCTCATGTAAAAAAAAAAAAAAAGTCGAAAAATTGATTTTATCTGTGTTGCATCCAAAACTGCTTCCAAAACGAAATGGTGTTTGATGGAATTGAGTGATAGTATGTATAGGAAAAAACAAGGTGTGCAAGGAAAAAGGAATGACCAATCACTTACCACTGCAAACCTGCGAATGAGCACAAGACATAAACACAATATAGTTAAATAGTTCCACCGCTATACCTCGAGGAAATTATCCCCACAACCAAACGAATGAGCAAAAAATGAAAATATGTACTTCCGAGATGGTCAAACTTATTCCTTTTAGTCAAAAAGAGATTGCGTACACGAAAAATACCGACAACTTGCTTCCAAGATAGTCCCAAATCTTTTTTTGTTTACAAAACAAATGATCTCGAATTTGTAATGTATTTCTTGCCATTGTTCCAAATTTCAAATACTACTCCAGCAAAGTTATGGTTAGGAACTGGATAAATGACTCCCCGGTAGGAACTAAGCATACTATCATTTCAAAACTAAACACAATGTAAATAATAATAAAAAAATCCGTATACCTACATACAAGCCACATATTCTTATAACTTTGCCATCATTCAAAAATTGCAGCCTATTTTAAAAAAAATATGGAAACTTAATTGAGGATAATGGTAGTAATTCTTCAATTGAAGTATGAGATCGATAAAAATAACTGATTTTAATAAGGTCTCGGTAGCTCAATTGGTAGAATGATGGTCTCGGTAACACCAGAGCAGTTGTTACGAGACCATAGGTGGTCTGCGAGATCTAAAATGTGGTCCACGAAATATTTATTCATTTACTACAAAACCGAATCGAAAGGTATCCAAAAGCTGACCCTTTTGGTATTTATGATGGAGAAGTAGTAGAAGAAGTCTAAAAAGAGCGAATTGAATTGCAAAATGATAGTAAACACAAGGACGCGTTTAATTAAGCGATTAACAGTTTATCAGCATTGTACCTTGTGGTCCCTGTGAGAAAAAATAAATATCATAGTGGTCCCTGATCAAAAAAATATCGGGAACCACTACCCTAATAATAATAATAATTGGCTAATTTATATAGCGCCGTTTTTGTGGAAAATCACCTCAAGGGCGCTGTACAAATAATATATAAAAGAATTAATATTACTGGCTTAAAACTAAGATTTACAATTACAACTAGTGACTTACATCTAAGACTTATAGCTACTTATGTTACTGGCTTACAACTAAGATTTACAATTATAACTAGTGACTTACATCTAAGACTTATAGCTAGTGACTTATGACTAAGACATAGAGATTCTAACCTAAAACTGGTGACTTATTAACACACATATTTACAATTAAGATTAGCGCCAGAAGAAGTAGGAAGTTTTTACATAATATTACAAATCGAGAATACGGGTGCAAAAAATATAATGAAGGTTAACTGGATTTACGGGAAGGTATAGAAATTTTAAATAAATTAATAAATTTAATAGATTTAATAGTCGATCTTTACTGCATTAAGGTGATTCATCGCTCACCAGTAAACAGATTGAGGTATCACAATTAACAGATTACATTAAACAGATTGAGTTAACTATAAACAAAGAGAAAAGAGGAAAAAAAACTATTAAAAATTGCAAAGTTTAAATAGAATGATGAATTTATGGAAAGGAGTATTGGAAAAAGTGAGTTTTCAGTTTGGATCTAAATTCCGCTGAGTTGGTTATGCATCTCAATTCCATAGGAAGTTTATTCCAAGCTTCGGGGCCGGATACTGCGAATGCACGATCACCAAACTTAGTGTTCGGATTTCGCTTAGGTTCTTTCAACCTTCCAATTGCAGAAGATGTCGCTGATCTAAGAGTTGACTGCCTTAGTTCTGGGTTCGATTCCCAGTTGCAAACATCATCTTTTTATTTTAATTTCATATTTTCATTGAGGGTTGTTAATATTATTTTCATTTTTAAATAATTAATATCATGGTGATGTTATTGATTCGTAGATTTTAGAGAGTGAACTTTCTGGTCGTCGTCATAATGTTTTTTCAAGTCTTCATTAGGGATACGTTTATTTGGGTTTATTCAAACATCATTAAATTTGCATATAATTACTGCCCATGTATATAAATCAGTTTCTGTATAAATGCTTGGCGTACAGACGAACTTAAATATCTTAATATGTCCTCTTTTAGGGGATGGTTTTAAATAATTTCAAATCAAGTTTGGAACAATTTTTTTCTGTAGTATCTATACTCACTCAAAGTAATCATTATCATAAGTAATAATTATTAGCCCGAAACACTAATCTACATTGAAAAAATCTTCCGAGAAAAGATACATGCCGCCGACAGGACTCGAACCCGCGTCCTTCTGATTTCCGATCAACTGCTCATATCCACTGAGCTACGTCGGCCTATCTTCTGCTCGCCAAATAATTCATTACATACTAGTGTTTCATTCAACAATTACTGCTTATTACATTTTCCACCTGCAAACAACCAACTTTATTTTATATGAGAAAGGCATTGTGCTAAATCTCCCACTAGGTGGCGCCGAGACAAATTATGTCTACATTTTTTGGTGAAATAATTTAACTCGTCTTTTATTTGTGTTCTAGGCTAATAATTATTACTCATAATAATTGTATTCCTTTGTGCTATGCATATCTTGTTCTAAATATACTAGTGTTTCATTCAATAATGCAAATACTATGCAAATGCTAAAAAATAATGAAAATACAAAATTTGGAGATCGGGCTTTCGGAGTGTCTGGGCCGAAGGCTTGGAATAAACTCCCTCCGAAACTTAGATGCATAACGAGCCCAACAGAATTTAGGTCCAAATTAAAAATCTACATTTTTGAGCTCTCATACCCTTAAATAAAAATACCTATCTGAGAGAATTATAAAAGTTTACTTTGTTTTCAAAGTGCGCTCATTACAAAACATATTATGTATTATTCTTTCTTCTTACTTCTTCTGGCGCTAGTCTTAATCTAATTGTAAATATGTATGTTAAGTCACTTTCTTTAGGTCAGCATTTATATGTCTTAGTCATAGGTCACTAGCTATAAGTCTTAGATGTAAGTCACTAGTTAGATATGATTTTAGATTTTAACGGCCAAAAGTATTTTTGTTGTTTGTTTTTGGGGTGTTATGCCGTGTTACGCTACCTCCTCCTTTAGCCAACGTTTCGGACAGCGTTACAGTGTCTATCATCAGGGCAGATGTGTAAATGTTAGTGGTAAAATGTGTGCTTAAGTACTTCGAAGCAATACCGTGTTGCCAGCTCCACTCCACTGCGAGCTGGAATTACAGTATATTTGAAGATGGTTTTCTGCATTTAGCTTTGGTGTAGCCGTCAATTACCGGATACCAAGAACTATTGAGCTTAGCTCCGTCGTCTTTATTAATGTTTATAGGATTTTTATGAATTTCAATTGCCTCTGTAATTAGGCGTGCTCTATAAGTTTTGGGTCTTCCCAGGACTTCAGGAACAAATCCAAAGTAATGGCCGGTTTCAATTAAATGCTGGGCGATTGCCGATTTGTCGGGGTGGCCAAGTTTACACGCTCTAAAGTGTTCCGATATCCTTTTGGAGATCGTCCGTTCTGTCTGGCCCACATAGACCTTATCACATCCGGAACAGCTGAGTTTATATGCTCCATCTGTTTCCAGAGGAAACTTGGTCTTTGCAGACCTCAGTAGGTCTTGTATTTTGGTCGTGGTTCCGAAGACAGTATTGATGCTTTCTTTCCTCAACAGTCTGGCAATTCTGTCTGTCACATTGTGAACGTAAGGCAGGAAAGCACAGCTTTTTTAGACTCTTGTTCAATTCTGTCTTCGTTTGGTGTAGATTTGGCTCTTATTATTTGCCTTGTCTGCCTTGCCGGGTAACCATTACGCTCCAGTGCATCGGTGAGCTTTGTAACTTCCGTTCCGATTTTTGTTTCTTCACATATTCTGGTCGCTCGGGTTACCAACGTATGGATAAGTCCTCTCTTCTGCGCTGGGTGGTGATGCGAATCGGCATGTAGATAACTATGCGGCACAAGAAGAATATACGACGCGAATGTGAATGGTAGAAGAAGTCGGGGACGCCCGAGGAAGACATGGCACGATCAAGTGAATCAGATACTTGAGTCGGGTCATGTCAAAAGTCAGAATAATAGAAGAGAATGTATGAGACGATGTATGAATGTGAGTGAGGCAAAGAGTGTGTGCCAAGACCGAGTTGTTTGGCGGTCCGTCCTCTCTGCCTACCCCTGCGGGGAAACGGCGTGATGGTTAGTTAGTTAGTTAGTTATGCGGCATGCACTAACATTTACACATCTGCCCTGATGATGGACACTGCAACGCTGTCCGAAACGTTGGCAAACGGAGGAGGTAGCGTAACAGGGCATAACACCCCAAAAACAAACAACAAAAGTCACTGAACACACAGTCACTGAATCACTGAGTCACTGAGTCACTGAAGTCACATCTACCGGATCTGCCGGATCTGCCCTGATGATGGACACTGCAACGATGTCCGAAACGTTGGCTAAACAGGCAACAGCAAGACATAGCGCAACACGGCATAACACCCCAAAAACAAATAACGAAAAAACAAATAGTTCTAATTCACTAGTTATAATTGTAAATCTTAGTTGTAAGCCAGTAATATTAATTCCTTTAAATACTTATTTGTACAGCGCCATTGATGTGATTTTTCACAAAAACGGCGCTATATAAATTAGCCAAATATTATTATTATTAAACATTAGTTTATCAATTAATAATAATAATCATATATTGTTTTATTAGTGAGTTGTTGTGATTTGTGCACGCTCAGACAACCCTTAGCAATCGCAAAAGCAAGAAGTAGGTTGCAGTAGCTGACTAGTACTCATTTGTAGCACCTCTTGTGCCTCGTATAAAGTCCAGTTGGTGCCATGAATATTCAAATCGAGTTAACGCAGATCTCCTCAGAGTTTTGAATAATCAACAACATCTGTGCTTAAATAATGAGATAATCCGTTTATGCGTTTGTTTAGAGCTTAGGCGGCATAATGACTTTCATAAACTTTAAATGGACCAGAGGAATTTAGTTGCTTTCCGTAAATTCTGTTGTGAATATCAAATACGAACTGAAAGAACCATCCCCTTCTATTGTCGAATTCAGGTGAGCTTCGCCTTTGTGGGTTTTTTTGTTGTTGCTGTTTTATATTTTATGTTATTAAGTATGCTTATGTATACATATAAAAAAAATAATGCCAATAAAAAAATATATAAAATAGAGTGCAGTTTTACACGCGGTAGAATCGAAACTTTACCAAAACAATACTTGAAAAGTGAGGTCATACTCAAAGCGAACAATGAGCGCAGACCTATCATAAATTCCGTTTCATATCTCAACCAATAGGATCCTTTAAAAGTGTCATCATAATCAAAGCGGTCAACGAGCACAGTTGATGCGTCGCAGGTGCAGTGCCTAATCGTCATTTCCGATTCATCCTAAATCCGAATCACAGCGGGGCTATAGAAGTTTCACTTCAAAACCAAACAAAAAATTGGAAATAATTTTAGCCATGGATACATCAAACTTTAAAAAACAATTAGATCCAAACAGGAGGCCTCGAGGAAAATAATTTCCCTCGGAGCCTATGTCATCTTAGGGGATGCTGTGTGGAGTTTTTTTTTAGAAAATGAAGGAATCTGGGAGTCAGTGTGTCCAGGAGTGGCAGACGTATGAAACCATCCCTCCCACTGCTGCGCAAGGCGATATTCCGAGAGGGTACGGCTGGAGAAGTCAAAGGGACTCACTCAACCGTTCTCTCTCGATCCGGCCTGTCATGCAGCTGGTGGGCAAACGCATCCACCGCCAAGACCCGGACAAACCTCATCCCATAAACCCGTCAACCCCTGCTAAGTCACCAAACATAGCGTGGGATAACCCATGACAGCTAATACTTAACAATACTTAACATTTAGAAAAACCACTACCGGGCAACCAAAAATCTTTCTGCCTTTACACCTACACCCTGATATTACCTCAAATCCCTCAAACCACAACTGCGAAAAAATAGAACACACCGATAATATCAAGTATCTAGGCTTAACAGTGGACTATAAATTAAACTGGGAATTTCATATTAACTTACTAATTAAAAAAAATCCGTAAACTCTCATTCATTTTTAAAACTATTAGAAACATTATGTCACTAAAACAACTAAAAAATGTTTAATATTATTGTAGAAAGCAATCACTTTGTGGTTTGACATATTTAATAAAATAAAATACTTTTTTGTTTAAAACCACGATATTTATTAATTTTTTAACCGACCGGTTTCGCTTAACTTAAGCATCTTCAGGGTACAAATTAATACTAAACAAGAAATACATAGTGTGTGCTTATAAATAACAAAATATAGAGGGAGACAATACGATACAAATAAACGGTCATAAAATACATTAACATAACTACTCAAGTAATGGGTAAAAACAGAAAGATAATTATGTAGACTAATGGGTTATAATAATAAATTTGGAGAAACAAAGCATCAACTGGCATGGTGGTAGGGAGCACTGGGAATTTTTATTTTTAAGGGTTTATTTTTAAGGGTAATTTGTTTCCAATAAACCCTTAAAAATAAAAATTCCCAGTGCTCCCTACCACCATGCCAGTTGATGCTTTGTTTCTCCAAATTTATTATTATAACCCATTAGTCTACATAATTATCTTTCTGTTTTTACCCATTACTTGAGTAGTTATGTTAATGTATTTTATGACCGTTTATTTGTATCGTATTGTCTCCCTCTATATTTTGTTATTTATAAGCACACACTATGTATTTCTTGTTTAGTATTAATTTGTACCCTGAAGATGCTTAAGTTAAGCGAAACCGGTCGGTTAAAAAATTAATAAATATCGTGGTTTTAAACAAAAAAGTATTTTATTTTATTAAAAAATGTTTAGTACGCTCTATGTCAAAGCCATTTAACTTATGGAATTTCTGTTTGGGGGGAGCTGCCGACAAGTATATTAAACCGCTTAACATAACTCATAAAACATTAATTAGGATCATGTTCAAAAAACCTTATCTTCACCCAACGGAAAACATACTTATTACTAATAACATACTAGATATCAGGAAACTGTTCATTAAAAAGATCATACAAATAAACTGCATAAAATCCTCACCATGCCAAATAACTCACCCAAAAAACACAAGAGCTAAATCGTGCAATCTGCTTCTAAAACTAAATCGACTTTCGCCCAAAAGCACGAATCTTACCTCGCACCTCACATTTTCAACACCTTCCAAAAAGAAACCACCTATTGTACCACTAAAAACAACCGAAACTGGTTATACAAACATTTCAATAAATGGTTACTACACAAAAAAGGACAAGCATCACCAAGTTATAAGTAATCTCATCTTAGTCTTTAATCCTCACTCTTTATTTACTTATATGTGTTGGTTACTTATAGAAATTTTATCTTAATTATTAATACTGCTTTTGTTTTACGAATGCTTATATTATTATTACCTCATATGTATATTATTTTGTTGAAATCTTATAGTTCTAGATTTAGACGTTAGTATTTTTTTTTTTTTTTTTTTTTTTTTTTTTTATTCATTTTAAGCACCCGCTAAACTGCCAAAGCAGTTTGTCAGCAGGTCAATTTAACAATATTAATATAACATTAAATCACAAATATAACATGAAACCACAATACACAAAATAGATACAGAAGAATAAATTTTAAATAGCTACAATACAAAGGCATAAAATATACAGATAGACAGATATAACACAGGCAAATTACTCTTAGTCATATTTATACATAAGATTACAAAACAATATCAGTATAAAAAGTTTTGATCCATTAGCCATTTTTTAATTTTTTTTTTAAATCGGTGGTGCAATTTGATTCGATTTTTATGTTTGCTGGCATCTTATTAAATATGGTAGGGACAAGATAAGTGAATGTCCGTTGTCGGTATTTATTTATAATTTTCGGAATGGATAAACCCTCATTTTTACTAAATCTAGTGCCATGTGCATGGTCAACTTTTTCTTTATATATTGAATCCGACAAAAGGTTTTGGCATACAATTTTAAACCATAATATCCCTCGAACAGGTAATATATTAACTGACTCATATAATAATTTTATGTCTCTTCTTTGTGCATAAATACTTTTGCTTACCAAGAGCTTAGTCAAAGAGTTTTGAATTGTTTGAATGTAACCTATATTTGTCTTGCACGAGTTTCCCCAAGACGTTATTCCATATCTGATAGTAGATTCCGCCAATGACAAATAAATTATTTTTAACGTACTTATGGGCATGAAAAATTTAATTTTGTAAATTCGCCCAGCAATAGCTCGTAGGCGTTTGCAGATGTTGCTTACGTGAGTATCCCATTTCATATGCGTATCTACAGTTATCCCCAAATATGTATACGTTTGTACAATTTCAATGGTTCCGCATTTGCAAGATTGTGACGAATTGTGTATACACTCAAATGTATGCGATTTTATTACAGGCGTGATGGTATATTTGGCATGTGGAGATCGTATGTGCATTAATTTAGTTTTTTTGGAATTTATTATAAGACCCGCATCATGTGATCATTTCTGTAAGGAAAGGAAATCGTGCTGCATAAGTTTTATTGCAATCCATAATTCTTCATGCGAAATGACTAGTGCCGTATCATCTGCATAAACGTAATGTTTCACAAATGTTAAATTACTATGTGTATTCATTTTGTTGATATTTAATAGTTCTAGATTTAGATGCTAGCATTACTATGTGTATCTGATGAATTTTTGGTTTTATGGAAATATGTCAATTCCTTGATAACTGTATTTCAACTCCCAATAATTATTATTTAATTATATGTATTTATGTTTTAATATGTATCTATGTGTTCGATTATGTACACGTATGCGAATACCTGTGTGTATGTATGTGCGCATATGCGTGTATTTGTGTATGTACATATATGAGTGTATGTATGTACATATATGTAAATGTATGTGTGTGTAAGTTTATGTTTATATATATATATATGCACCCGCCTCGGAACAGACTTAGTCTAGTGAGACGGGCTACTAACTTGTTTGTACATATAAGATATTATTATTACAATAAACGCCCGGGTTGCCGGCATTAAAAAAAAAATAGGTGTTGATTATCCAATAATGTCGGCGGTACCCATAACCGCCTCCCAAATTTAAACTCAAATCGTACCTTAAAGAGTTCGTTTTTCGACACTATCTACAGTGAGAAGATAAAATTGACTAGTAAGACAGTAAGTAAATGAAAGGAAAAAGGCCTTACCTACTAATTAACGTCTTTTAATTTTTATTCAATAAGGTACTGCACATAATTTGTTGTTTATCAATTGTGTAAAATTATAACACGATTATTAGTGATGGGACATATGCTTGCACGTTGAAGATTGTCACTGCACTGACCTTGATTTCGCATATTTTTTTTTTTAAAGAAAGACAAACATTCCCGGGTTACGAATAAGCCAATATTTGAAAATCTCCTACTACCACCACAGAAAGCCGAAAATGTTGCTTGTGTTGTGATGGAGGACTTTGCCAGCCGAGGAATCGAAAACGCGACGCCCGGGTGGGACCCAAGCGCTATGCCCACTCAACCACTGACCGGTCAATCGGTATCTTTATTGTTCATTTATCATCAACATTATACACATAACTGTTTACCATTGTACCATGTTATTGCAAAAATGTTGTCACTGCTGACAAACTACACAAATAGTTTAGCAGGTTTGAATGATAACAAATAAAATAAATAAAAAATGACATAAATATACAACGTGTCCGCAAACTCGTAGTACAAGCGGGAAACTGGTGAATCTACATCACGTAGAGAACCCAAAAAACTAATTTTTTTCGATCTGAACATTTCGATTTTTATTTTATTTTTTTTCTATTTTTCCATTTTTTCGGCAACTAAAGGGTAAAAAAAAACTTTTGAGCCCGGTTTACCCTTCGATGCATTTTATAAGACATCACACAGCTGAAATCAACCCCCTAGTGAACAATTTTTCCAAATTTAAACAAAAAAAATTCCAACTTCGGACCCGATTTACTCGAAAACGAAAGCTCAAACAAAAAAAGTTATGTCACGAATCGACTCCGAATGTGATGTAGATTTACCAGTTTCCCGCTTGTACTACGAGTTGATATAATAATAACTAAAGGTTGATTGTATTTCCGAGCAAAATAAAGAAAAATGTTATAGGATGGACAAAAGTACAAAGCGATATCATTGTAGATATGGATTGTGAAGAAAATTACCAGAATTAGAGAATGATATGTAAATTTCGGATGATTCCACAATTTTTATAATGGCAGAATGAAATTAGGAAAAGGACAGTAATAATCTCTTTCATATATGTTTAATAAAGACGTACCAGAAATTTCGTACGTAACAGTAAAATAAATTAAAGGCTTCAGAACCAAATAGATTTTTTCTTCCCGAAGCAGACCTCGTAGAATTCCTATTTAATATGAATCACTTATTACTACTGGGTGAGGCATTTAACGAGAATGTTATCTTACGAATCGCTTCCTAGCAGGCCACATAAAACCCGCTGAGCGACAGCGGCTCGTAAATTATAGAAGGAAACATTTACCCCGCTGAAAAATTCCTTTGATACCTCGCAGCACGAGTACAACACGAATATATTTGCTGGAATGGCTGTTTATCTGTATTTCTACATTGAATTCATTAATTCAACAGGCAAAACTTCGTGAAACGGTTATTGAGCGTGAAAATTAAAAATAGAAAATAAAAAATAAAAATACATCTATGAGTAAAACCTCAAATTGTAATTTAATTTAATTAAATTAAGTCAATATTAGCGAAACTCAATCGAAGATTTGGTAACGGAAAAATCAGAAAAAATATATTGGCACACTTAATATTGTCTTGATGAGATCCCTGAGACGTATGTGTGGTAAAACAATGTATGATCGTGTGAGAAATGTGGATATACGCAAAGAATGTAAGGCTGATGTAAGCATAATGAGTAAGATTAAGAAAGGGACCCTCAGATGGTTTGGGCATGTAGAGCGAATGAACGAAGGAAATAGTGTAAGAAGAATATACGACGCGAATGTGAATGGTAGAAGAAGTCGGGGACGCCCGAGGAAGACATGGCACGATCAAGTTAATCAGATACTTGAGTCGGGTCATGTCAAAAGTCAGAATAATAGAAGAGAATGTATGAGACGATGTATGAATGTGAGTGAGGCAAAGAGTGTGTGCCAAGACCGAGTTGTTTGGCGGTCCGTCCTCTCTGCCTACCCCTGCGGGGAAACGGCGTGATGGTTAGTTAGTTAGTTAGTAATATTGTCTTCATTTAATAAAATAAAATATTTAAAAATATAAAATTTTAATTATCATAATTCTCCGTTATTTTCTTTATTTGTTTTTGGGGTGTTATACCGTGTTGCACTACCTCCTTCTTTAGCCAACGTTTCGGACAGCGTTGCAGTGTCCATCATCAGGGCAGATCTGGCAGATCCGGTAGATGTGTGACAACTTCACGGTGAAGATCAATAAAAATGTTTGGAATTGCAAAATTTTCTTCTTTTTTGGAAATATGAAATGTTTTCAATCGCAGGTAACGCTGGTTCAAAACATTATTAAACATTTTTTTTTACATTAGCTGCACACAGAAGGCGTTGATAAAATAATTTCCCATAGGGCCTATGTCATCTAAGGTATGCTATGTGGAGGTTTCTTTTTAAGGAAATGAAGGAGAAGAAATTATGGGAAGGAAATCGGTTTGAGGGGTGGGTAGGAATCAAAAGACCTTTTCAACCAGTCAGAAAGTGGGTAAACACATCGGCCACTAATACCTTGACAAACCTCACCTTGTGAACCCCTGCTAATTCACCACACGTAGTAAGGCACTTGGGGTAACCAATGGCAAATGTGTTGGTTATATACACGCCTCCCGAAATGCAGGCAGATTAGGCGTGAAAGAGTATTTTAATTTATAACGAAACGTTTCCCGAAAGCGAGACGCATATTCCAAATATGATTTTGGGTCAACACAACTATGAATCTGTTTCAATTGGTAAAAAAACACCCCCGTTGGATTTGTTCGTATGTAATCAGCCTCAAATGAAGTAAGCTTTTAATTTCACACTGGGCGGAAGCACGGCTGCCTGTGTTAGCACGATAGTGGAAATTTCTCCATTTTCGGAATATCCCTAGAAATATTTTTCCCGCGCGAATTCGCTCGTCCGGTGGCCATTTTGTAATAAAATTTCGCCCATCCCGCGGACGCGGAAACGATAAAATAAATATTTGGTTTTAATCCCGATCCACGAGTAATATTTTCGCGCAGGCCATGGTGTTGATTTTACAGTATTTTATCTTTTTTCTACGTCCGTCTGCACCCCGTGCTCAAGTAGCTTATATATGGTCAGGGAGGGTAAGGGAAGTTCAAACGCCAGGGCGCGGGCGTCGACATATTACAGAGGGTTGCAAAGCTTAAGATATAGTGGTCTGATCCTAACTGCGTGTTCAACTAAGCTAGACGGTCAAATTAAAGACAATTCATGCTCCTACATTTATTTCATGCAACATTTTGTTGCGTAAACAAAGCGTAATTGCTGCGACTGACACGTATCTGAACACTGAGCTGGTGAAGCAACATTTGAACCTACTACTTTTTAATTACTGCTTTAAAATTTGTCAGCTGGAAGCATGTTGGGTTAACTTTATGATTTCAGATGTTGTAGAGAAGTCAATTTTTAATGTCGTGAATTCGTATCCTTTACGAAGAAGTTAATAAATATCACGCAGTTTTATGAAATACTAGCTTTTTCCCGCGGCTTCGCCCGCATGGTCTTAGGGGATTCCCACTCCGCCTCCTCCACCTTCCCTCTCCCCACTCCACTCCCCCATCAACCTCCCTCCCCCGCCACCCACCCCTCCCCCCTTTCCACTCCCTCCATCAACCCCCTTCCCCCTCCCCCCCTCCTTCCCTCCCCCTCCGCTCAACAATCAACCCCCCTCTCCCTCCCCCTCCTTCTCCACCGACCCCTCCCCCACCGAATACCCCCCCCCCCAACACCACCTCCCCCCACCTTCCTCCACCCCTCCCCATTAGCCTTCCTTCCCTCCCCCCTCTCCCACCCCATTCCGCCTCCTCCACCTTCCCTCTCTCCACTCCACTCCCCCCATCAACCCCCTCCCCCTCTCCCTCCACCCACTCCCCTGATCAACCCCCTTCCCTCCATCCCCTACCCCTCCTCACACCCTCCTCCATCCTTCCCCTTTCCCCTTCCTTCCCTCCCCCCTCTCCCTCCCCTAACCCCCTCCCCCACCCTCCTCCCCCTCCCCTTTCCCCCTCCACCGACAACCTCCAAACACCCCTTCTCCCCTCCCCACTGCCCCGTCTCACCTCTCGCTTTCCACACATTCATTCCCGATACATTCAGTTTTCAAACTGCTCGCGTGCCACCTATTATAATTTTTTATACAAAAATAACGAAGAAAAAAAAAGAATTATCTAATCTGGTGCAGTCGTCGGGTTTATGTGCATACACACATTTCGGTGATTCATTTTTAGAAATATTTATTAAGTACGACGCCAACAAAGCAGTGTTTTTAGGGTGAATTGCCTAATTTAAAAAAAAAAACATCGTTTCCAAGGCGATAATTGGTTTGCTTTTTTTCTGACTTTTGCAATAAATCGATTTTGTTAGGGACAGAAAACGTAAGATTAATAATTTCATAACGCCAGAGATTATCCATAACGCCAGAGCTTACCAATATATATAGCCTATAGTACTCGCAAATAATGTAGCTTTCCATTTGTGAAAGAATTTTTCAAATCTATTCAGTAGTTTTTGCGTGAAAGAGTAACAAACATACATCCAGACAAACTTTTTTTCTGACTTTTGCAATAAATCGATTTTGTTAGGGACAGAAAACGTAAGATTAATAATTTCATAACGCCAGAGATTATCCATAACACCACAGCTTACCAATATATATAGCCTATAGTACTCGCAAATAATGTAGCTTTCCATTAGTGAAAGAATTTTTCAAATCTATTCAGTAGTTTTTGCGTGAAAGAGTAACAAACATACATCCAGACAAACTTTTTTTCTGACTTTTGCAATAAATCGATTTTGTTAGGGACAGAAAACGTAAGATTAATAATTTCATAACGCCAGAGATTATCCATAACACCACAGCTTACCAATATATATAGCCTATAGTACTCGCAAATAATGTAGCTTTCCATTAGTGAAAGAATTTTTCAAATCTATTCAGTAGTTTTTGCGTGAAAAAGTAACAAACATACATCCAGACATCCATACATCCATACAAACTTTCGCCTTTATAATATTAGTAGGATTAGTAGGATGTAAAAATTGTCAAAATCCTTACAAGGTAGATATTATACTTTCATAGAATTACAATGACATGAAAGCAAAATTAATCAAATATTCACTGGGATTTAATTTCGAAATGCGCTTATCGATGAAACGATTTTTAGAATTATTTTTGTTGATGCTGTTTTTTTTTACCTTAGCTTCACATTGGAGGCCCTGAGGAAAACAATGTCTCTCGGGTCTATGTCATATTTGGGGATGCTTTAGGAAAATGAAGGAGAGGAAATTCTGGGAAGGAAAAAGGTATGAGGGGTGGGTAGGAATCTACGGGTCAATGTGTCTAGGAGTGACAGACATATAAATCCATCCCTCCAACTGCGGTACAAGACGATGGATTGAGAGAATACAGCTGGAGAGATAAAAAAAGGTCTCCTCAAACTCGTGTGTCACCAAACCTCACCCCCTGAATCCAGGCACACCTCCTCCGTCACTAGAGCTGAAGACCAAAGCGTTGGTTATCCAATAAATGGTTCCAGGGGCGGCGATACTATGTACATCCGCTTCCCAAATTGTTGCGAAGGTATTTTATATAATATGCTTGTTTGATCTGCTATTATTAACGTGTTTTTATCATCTTTCGTTTAGAAAATAAGTTAAAAACTTCCCAGATTCGAAGAGATGTAATTTTTTCCATCGGCAAAGAGATAAAATATGTGCAAGATATTTAATATTAAGAGAGGATGGACCGCAGGCGACACTTGCTATTAATTATTGCTACGAGTATGTCAAACTTTCTCGGATTGCGCGTTCGCAGTCCCAAACATAAGTTGGCCTGACTTCTTCGATAGACAACACAGATACTAATCACACTAGGACTAGATGAATGTGTGCGTGAAGTTGTACCTAAATAATACATTTTTTATGGCCTGGGTTCTACTCCGAATCACCTAGTTCAATTATTTAGGTCACTTATGATCCCTTAACTGTTCTGGTTACTAATAAATTTTCACATGTACTCACATATGGTTTGACTTAACTATAGTATAGTATATACAGCCGTGGTCGAGGGGTAAGGATCTTGACTCGCAATCCAAAGGTCGCGGAATCCAATCCCAGCGTGGAAAAAAAAAATATTTTTTTAACATGAATACCGCACAAGAGTCCCAACTGCTCCCGTCTGGAGCCAGTGGGACTATGGCATCTCCAATTGGAGTATGTTAGGCTGAAGGCAATGGGTAGGGAAAGGAGATAGGGAAGGGAAGGTGGGAAAGTACCTGGCTATTCAGATCTGGTCACCAAACACGGCAATTCTGAATAGTGGTCTTACACCAGGGCGATACTGAGAGTATCTTCCACTCTGAAACGTGCCGCAAATATACTATATATTATTTTAAATGAATAAATTGTGAAATACACAAATTAATCAAATAAAATTTATTTGCAACGCCGGGATTCGATCCCGCGACCTTCGGAATGCGAGTCAAGCGCCTTACCGCTGCACCACGCCGATTATTATTATTATTTGATTTAATGGTGTTATTTCACAATTAAAGCATTTGAAAATATATAATACATTTGCGGCACGTTCCAGAGTGGAAGATACCCTCAGTAACGCCCTGATGTGAGACCACTATTCAGAATTGAAAAGTTGCTTGAAATGGCTTTAGCCGTGTTTGGTGGCCAGATCTGAATAGCCAGGTACTTCCCCACCTTCCTCTCCCCAACTCTATCCTCTCCCCACTACTTTCAGCCTCACAACGAATCCCAATTGGGGCTACCATAATCTTATTGGCTATAGACGAGAGCAGCTGGGTCTCTTGTGATGTATTCATATAAAAAAAAAACGGTTTATAGTAGGTTAGCGCCCTGGAGAAAAAAATATATAAATAAAAAAATAATAAAATTGTATAGCGCTCTTGAAGTTATTTTAAACAAAAACGGCGCTATGCAAATAATCCAACTATTAATATGATGGTGGCTTGTAGCACAGATGTGGCATTTTTATTTTGAGAAGTGGAATCATTTGGAAAATTTGATTTTGATGCACGGCAGCCTCCGTGGTTGAGTTTTTATATTCGGCTATAAATCCGGAGATCGCGGGTTCACGGACATCATTGATATAATAAAATAATATTTCAATAATGTTTTCAGATCGTAATCCAATGAACTTAATTTTACATACCATGCAACAACACGGTGTCCGAAAAGGTTTAGTTAAGTTTTTTTTCATTAACTCCTCACTGTAGACTACGAGGAAAATAATTTCCCTCAGGGCCTGTCATCTTAGTGCCGTGTGGAGGGTCTTTTTGAGAAGAGGAAAGAATGAACATTGGTCATGAAAAGACCCATGTTGTAATAAGAACGAACCCCAGAGGACGACAAATCGTTCCACAGCCGAGCTGTTGAACACAAGACCAAGTCGAAGAAGCGACCCGTTCTCATGTGACAAATGTCAATGTGTTGGGCGCGCGTTTGACGTGTTTCCCGACCACGCACTGGTGCCGAAATAGGAGATTTTTCACTTCTCTGTATTTTTAAAAGCCCTTAGCCACACGCTCATGGTGAAACTGAAAAAAAAGTTGGCGATGCAATCGCAATCAACCTACTGAATAAAATCGATATTTTTCTGATCTGACATGTCGAAACATAACAAAACTACCTTATCGGCTTACGACCTGTCAAGTTTTCGAGTAATCTGCGATACGTCAGATCAGAAAAGTATCGGAGGATGACTGCGATTGCGTCGCCAATTGGGTTTTGAACTAAAACTTCTTTACGCACGCTTGACTTGGGGAGTAAGCTGGTGAATGCGTGACGAGAAGTCACGAAAAGTGTGATCGGGCGAGGCGAACGGAGGGAGATATAATTTAGTGAAGTTTAAAGCCCACTCGTTTTTTTTCAGTTTCTCCATGAGCGGATGGACTAATACTTATTTTTTTTTCAAGGCTTATTTGACTTTTTTATTTTAGTAGAGGCCGGTACATTATTTTTAAGCCATAAATTTTTCAAACCAAAAGCACGTGATTTTGAATAACTTCGCATTGCATCGCCTGGGATTCGTTTAGAATGTATAAATTACACGAATGAATAAAATAACATCGCTGCGCCAGCGTATAAGTTGAAAGTGCTGAATGAAAAATAAATTGAAAACAGCCTAGGCCAGATAGTGATTATACGAACGAATAGCGAAAGCTCTGAACCGGTGCTTAAGGGTGCATGATTTTTTTTATTTAACGGTTGGTATTGAATACGCGAGTAGTTTGGAATTCTGCTGGTTGGTTGGATGGGTAAAGATAAAGAAAACCCAAAAAAGTTATCGAGTGAGGCGGTTGTTTTTTCGTCCGGCTTTTGAATAAATTGAGGGAAGCGGGGCGGGTGGATGCATTAATACGTTTGTTTATTTCTTTGGTTTAAAAGCAAGCATTCATATTTGATGTGAATGTATTGGCTGCTTGAGGATTGGGGATTTGTACATTATCTTTACAAAGTATAAAGCAAAGTCGCTCCCGCTGTCTGTCCGCTTAGATGTTTTAAAATACGCAACGGATTTTCATGCGGTTTTCACCAATAGAGGGAGTGATTCATGAAGAAGGTTTGGGTACATAATTTGTCAAGGTTTTGTGTTAATTGGTTGAAATGTATATTATATAAAGGGAGTGGGCTGGCAAGCGGGCGGTGTGGGTTTAATGCGTACACAAATTAACAGATGGCGTTGGTTATAAAGGTAGGGTAATGGCGTTGTTAATAGATGGCGTTGTGTTTCGTTAGCCACAGCAATGTGTGGCCGGTTCTGCTAGTTGATCAATAAACTAACGTCATTTGAAATTTAAAACCCAAATAATTAAAAAGAATACATTACAAATAAACAAAAAATGTTTTGAAATATTTCCTAGAATAAATACTATGAATAATTACAGAATTGGATACGATTTTAGATTTTCACGACCAAAACTATTTTTGTTTTTTATTTATTTCTGATGATGGACACTGTAACGCTCTCCGAAACGTTGGATAAAAGAGGAGGTAGCGAAACACGGTTTAACACCCCAAAAATAAATAGCATAAATTACAGAATTGTGTATTTTGAAATACCCTTTTTAAATAAAATTAATAATACTACTGAGGTAAGCAAGTTAAAAAACAATAGCGAAATATGGCTAAGTAAACAAGAATATAAGGAAATAATTAAGATTAGATATGTATACTGTATACCTCTGTACAAGCCACATTAAAAAAATGAATTTAAGGAAATTAATAACATGAATACGTCTAAAAACATAAAAAATGAAGTCTACCAATATAAAGACTCGGAAGTCATTTTTTTTCCTTTTCAAAATTGTTAATGGTGTAACGTATTTATTTTCATGGTAGTTATTCAGTCGGTTCTTGCTCAGAATGAGTATTATTAATTTCGGCGTGCCGTTGGAACGACTGAGAACAAATTCAAGTTGCCTGGACGTTGCTCGATTGTTTTAAAGAAAAAACTGATAAAAAGTGAGTTTTTTATTTACATCAGATAGTAGCTTTCTTTTTATCCCACGCAGGACCCTGAAATGATGATGAGAGCTCATGCATACGGAATTTCTTTGCTAACGGAACAAAGATACGTGTCAATGGTTTAATAAACTGCCCTTTTCTACTCCATCAAATCAGATTCAATGTTCCTAGAATTGGTTCACGAGTAAATTATATTCCATTAAATATTAAAAAATATCGAACTAAGCTTTATCGAAAAGTGCAGTAATTTTAATGAGATATAAAAATCATTCCAATTATTTGGCCATCTTCAACAAGATTTAAAGCTCCCTGTTATGTTGTTCTATAAACTTAGGGTGGGTTTCTTCATTTACCGAGAATGCTAAATGCAATGCTAATTGTAAAATTAAGCGATCGAAATTTAAAATTTTCTATGCAGTTGACCGATTACTTTTACAATTAGCATTGCATTTAGCATTCTCGGTAAATAAAGAAACCCACCATTACTGTTTCTAAAAACTTGGTTGTAAAAACTTATTATTGTTATAATGTATATGTGTGTGTGTATGAATGTAATGTACATGTAAGTATGTATGTGTATATGTAAGTGGATATGTATATGTATGTGGGTATATTTATGTATATGTCTGTGTGTGTATATGTAAATTTACATTACATTCTTACTTTTCTCGCTAAGAAAAAAAGTCAACAAATAAGAAGATGAAAGAATCAATACATTAACTCCACATCGGAGGCCTTGAGGAAAATAATTTCCTTTCAGGCCTGTGTCATCTGAAGATGAGGTAATCACGATGTCAATACCAGCACAACTGCCTAAAATCCCCCTGAGACCAGTAATCCCTATTAAAGAGGATCGTAACTAATATACTACACTACCTAGGTATGTATTATAAAAAATATAAGAAATCCCTACTAATGGTAGCTTTTTGAAGTAATTATTGAATGTGCATCCGTTTTTTTTAAAGATTTAAGGTTATGTAAACATATTAACAAATCGAAATATAAGGTAAATAGAATGAATACCCTGAGTAAATAAACAAATTTTAATAAAAAGTTAAATAACTTATGTATAAGAGATTTTATTGTGCGTGTAAGAAAATAATACGATCCTCCAACGTTAGCCAAGAACCTATCAACCTACGTCTATTATACCAGCCAAATGAGCGTTATAATATTTTATTGGGTTTGGATGGTTTGCCATAATAAAGTTTATTTTTATAAAACTTTTTATTTATTTTTATAAAATAAGTCAAATTCTGCATTAGAAGGTAAAACACAAAAGTCGGTAATTATATTGTTATAATGTTTAATTTTGTTTTCTGAATGGCTCTTTTAAATAATAATATTACCAATAATTATTTGTATATTATAAAATACCTCCAAAGAAATTGGTAAAAATCTTTTTTATTTATTTTATAGGTATGAAAAATTTCACTAACACAATTAAAATGCATAAAAACGGTAAGAAAAAAAATTGCCGTAAGTTTTTAACACGATGAGGACGGTTAATTTAAAATAACGGAGGTTTTGGATTTAAACCGTGTTGTCGCAGTCTCCCCGTTCTCCCCTGCTCATCCTTGGCTCAAGTTTCAGTATGCACTGGATTTTCAATTAACAAAATTTCCCCGTCAGCCGGCTGAAAGGGGAGATTGTGGAATTTGAAGTATGTAATAGTAGTATGGGCAATAAACCTGGGCAGCGCGGGGAGTTTGGCGCTACAGGCTCGCCGATCCGTTTCGGATGTAATAATTAAATACCGATTTAAATAAACGGGATTCATTTGTTAGTCCAATTGCCCCATACTCCTCGAATTACGTCAATGCCTTCCTTTGGCGATTGATTGATTCTGAGCAATATGTATGCCGAAAGGGGGAGAGCGGGGAGGAGAAGGCAATGAGGCGTAGAGGTATTTTAATCTGATTCGCTGCTGTTAGAGTTCAACCGTTGGGGCATTAATAGTAGGTTCAATGGTAAAGGTGAAAAATATTATTTAATTAGTAACAAGCGGATTTGTTTATAGATTTGTTAAGGGTTCTACCTGTCTGCCCGTTGTTTATTATTATTCTGTTTACGAGTTAAAAACATTTTTGTAATTCGGTGGTCGTGCTTTCAGTGGGGAACTTAGATTAATTGTAAATTAAACAATGTTGGTTTTTGAATATCGCTTTATTTATGAGTACACTTTTCGAAACAACGATACGATAATTGGTACGATTGTGTACCAATTCAAAAAAGGTTTTCAGACTGTTTTTAGATTTTAAACAATGTTACAGTCCTTCATTTAATATCTACCATATTACAAATATAAAATTGCCCAATATTTGAAAATATATTTCAATTCTTATGAGTTTCTTTTACGGACACAGATTTTCTCTTTAAAACTTTTCAGTTTTAATTTTCAATTTTGTAGGATAACCAACATCCCTTCTTTAGGTCACCACAATTTTTTTATTTTTTTTTATTTAGTAACTATATAATATTTTTTACATTTTTATATGAAACATGTTAGTTAGATGTATATATAAAATATATTCGTAGTCCTCCTCACTAGGAGATCCTGTGCTGAGGGGGACTATGCTTTGGATAAGTTTTTCAGCGACTTCTATGGTTTAACTTTATTGATTGGATAAGGTTTTCCAGAAACTTCTATGATGTTTTAAGTATACTAGTAAGTTCATTTTCCGATAGATTCTTCAGCCAACATTTAATGTCCTTAATGTAGCTATTTTTTATTTTTATTTGTTTGATACTAAGTGGGAGTTTGTTATATAACTGTTATTGTTATGGAACTTCACTGGTTTATACTATATTCAATATAAAATGTAAAATGAATGTATTTACAACTGTATGTTTCCTAAATAAACTTAAATAAAAAAAATAAAAAAATAAAATAAAAAAAACTTTACTGCTAAAAATGCAGAACTTCTTTGACCAAATGAAGAGTTACACTTTGGTATATTAAGTATGTCTGTTTGTTTGGCTCTGGTTTTATGAGCGTGTGAGGTGTCTGCCTCTGAATCATTTTTGTGGTGATGAACTAGAATGTTTTTGGCATAGATTTTCTGTATGCTTGGAACATCAAACTGTTTAATAATTTCCACAGTTGACGTCCTTATGGGGACCTTTAGAATGGTCTTTATAATGCAATTCTGAGTTATCTTAAGTTGTTTCAAGTGATTAGATGCTGCTCAGCCCCTTCCTATTACTCCATATTCCAATCGAGAGTGGCATAAAGCATAATATACTCTCTTTAGATCCCTCATCGACAAGATGTTTCTTAATTTTTTGAAGAAGTAGATGAGTTTTGTTAGCTTTTTTGAGGTAAGCTCAATGTGTGAATTCCACTGTAGATTTTCATCAATTTCAATCCCAAGATATTTAATACTTTTGGTTTGGGTTATAGACGGGCAGGAACATTGTGGAAAAGTATTTTGACATTCATGTAATTTGAGGGTATGCACATTCATTGGTTGTCCTCTTTTGTTTTTGGAGAAAGTTAGATATTTAGTTTTACTAACATTTAATGTAAGGGAGTTTACTTTTAGCCAGTTTTGAAGTACAGCCAGGCCATGTTCCGCCTCCTTGTAGGTTCTTGTCCAATCTTGTTCGTGGAATATAATAACAGTGTCATCTGCAAAGCTCATTATGTTTCCATTAATGGGAAGATTCATAAGGTCATTTATATATATATATCAGAAATAATATAGGTCCTAATACGCTTCCCTGGGGGACCCCGAATTTAATTGGAAGAGATTTGCTCTTTCTTTTACCAATTTGTACAATTTGTTCTCTTCCAGTTAAATAACTTCTAAGTAGGTTTAGAGTTGTTTCGAATATTCCATTTTTTTTTAGTTTTAAGTAAAGTATTTCATGATCAATTGTATCGAAAGCTTTTTGAAGATCAATGAAAACAGCTAAGCATTTTTTGCCTTCATCCAGTTTTCTAATAATTGTATTAGTTACATTAGCTATAGCGTCACCAGTACCCAGGTTTTTTCTAAAACCATACTGCGTAGGTGATAATATTTTATTGGTATCCAAAAATGTAAGAACTTATTTTTTTATTACTTTTTCCAATATTTTCGACAGAGGAGTTAAAATACTAATTGGTCGATAATTTGAAATATTGTCTTTGGGACCATTTTTATATAATGGTATGATCGTAGCAATTTTAAGACAAGCGGGAAAAACACCTTTAGATATTGATAGATTTACAAGGTATGTCAGTGGTTGAATTAACTCATTTTGTAGGTATTTAATTGATTTGCTTGATATCAGTTCATTTCCCGATGAGGTATTTGTGTTTAAGGAGATTATAATATTTCTTATTTCATCACTTGTTATCTTGACTATATTGAGGCTGTTTTCATGATTTACATCATCATTCCTCATTGTTTTTTCGACAGAAGTAGAATTTTGTTTAATTTTATTTGCAAGGTTAGAGCCTATATTGCAAAAGTAGTTGTTTATAAAGTCAAGAAGTTTGTATGGGTGTTTCGTAAAAGATGTGGGAATCTCATCAATGTTTAATTCTTTAATGTTTTTGTCTTTATGCGAGGCTTTAGTATTTGTAATTTCATTTATGATCTGCCAGAGTTTACGGGAATCATTCGGAATTGATTCGCTAAGTTTGGTGACTTAGTAGGGGTGCACGTGTTCACAGAGCGAGGTTTGTCTAGGTTTCTGCGTGGCGGGCCGGATCGGAAGAGACTGGTTGAGGGAGACCTTTTTTCTTGTCCAGCCAGACTCTCTCAACCCATTGTCTTGTACCACAGTGGGAAGGATAGATTCACACGTCTGACACTCCTGGACACATTGACTCACAGAATCACATACACTCCTCATATATTTTTCCTTCCCAGAACTTCCCGTGCTTCCTTTCAAATATCCTTAAAAATACCCATCATCCCCAAAGCATCCCCAAAGATGACACAGGCCCCTAGGTAAATTGCTGTTGAGCTGTTGTAAAAAAAAATTACCCAAGCGTGAGTTTAAAAAAATATGTAAATATAAGTAATTGGTAATAACTTTGTAACAAGGCTTGTATTGGCACATCTTGTGGATGAAATGAAAAAAAGATATCTCCAGAATTCAAGCTATTGCAGTTTGTTAAAAAAAGATTCGTGGAACAGGATAAGGCTATCGGGAAGGAATCCATAACAACCTTAATATTTCATGTCGTAAAGCGGACGTGATATGTCGTCTATGTACAAAATCTATGTACAATCATTATATTTTTAAAACCTGGCAAGGTATCCAACTCTTGACTTCCAGACCCAAAGTAACACACCACCACCGCTAGAAGGAAGACATTCAACCATGAAGTTTTCATCCAAGAGCGAGGGCGCCTATGAAGGAAAAAATAAAGATCTACATAAATAATGTGTGATAAAAACGAACATAATGAAAAATCCTCCCTTAGAGCTATTAGTCATTTAAAAAAAATGGAAAGGAATTTATATGGAACTGTTTTGCTTTGGCTTTGGTCCAGGTTTTAATTCCGGAATATTTGAATACCCTTTAAGTCACATTATCAGCGATTTAATAATATTAACGAGTTGACAAATTCGAGAATTTTGCAACCTGGTGAGGCAACCAACCAGTGACCTCCAGAACATGGTAGAATCCAAATGGAGAACAATTAACAAGGGTGTGCCACAATGAAGCATTATTGGGCCCCTCCTCTTCCTTATCTACATAAATGAATTTCCAATTATTGCTGGCCCAAAATGTTCAATGTTTGCTGATGACACCGCTTTGTTCTTTGAATGTAATGGAGACGTTGACGAATTTAACAAACGTGTTAACGAGACTTGCCAATTAATGGCAAACTAGCTGTTATCACAACATCTGTCAATCAACACAAAACAAAACTCAAATTATAAAATTTTGTCCAGTGCAAGCTACATCTATAAATATAAATGTAAACTTTAATAACAATATTACCGAACCTTCTAGATAGAAATATAAACTGGAAGGAATATGTATAAAAAATAGTAACAAGAATCAATTGCTTCTCTTTTGTTCAGGGTACACTGAGAAAATATTAAATATCGAATCGGTAATAGCCGCGTACTATGGTTATGTATATTTAATAACAAAACACGGTATTACTTCTTGGGGAAACTCAGTAAACGCCAAAGAAGTTTTTATCATCCAAAAAAGATGCATAAGAAAAATTATAAACTCTGCTCGTCTGGATTCATGTAGACCTATGTTTAAAAATCTGAAAATTCTGACAGTCACAGACATAAATATAATGGAGTTATGTATGTTAGTGCGATCATTTACAGTCAAGTTCCGATAGAAAAACTCAACACATAAATACGCCACAAGGTTCATAGAAAACTAATTAATATCAAGAGCAAACAAAACAATATTACACCGCCGTTAAAGTATACAACAATCTTCCACATAACATTAAACAAATATAAGATACACACAAATTCAAATTGTCACTAAACACTTTGCTTATAAACAAATGTCATTACACCTTAAGTGAATACCTCACATAAATGAAACACCTATTTTTGTTTTCTTATTTGTTTAAACATTATAATATAAGATGTTTGTGATTAGCTGGAAGAAATGAGGTTTACCCATAAGCTACACCTTCTGTATTTTGTATTTGTGCCATAAATATTTTTTGATTTGATTTTTGATTTTGATTTGAACAAAAGTCAAGGAACCATCACCCCTAGAAGCAGGACATTCAGGCGCCTACGAAGAAAATAATTAAGATCTACATAAATAATGTGTGATAAAAATGAACTTAAAGAAAAATCTTGCCTCAGACCCATTAGTCATTTAAAAAATTGAAAAGAGATTTAGAAGGAGCTGTTTTATTTTGGCTTCGGTCCAGGTTTTAATTCGGGAATATTTGACTACCCTTTAAGTCATATTATCGGCGATTTAATAATGTTAACGAGTGGACAAATGCAAGAATTCGAAAGCTCTTTCCTTTTTATTCATTTTATGGGTAATAAATCACACAATTTGTGCGAAAACTTCACTCTCTACATGGAACAACAAATCAAACGTGTTTTTTCTCCATCTTGATACAGTTTTTATAGCTGTCAAAATGCGTATTTTTCTAGGATAACACGGTATTCGGTAATTTTCGCCTTAATGTCTTTTAGTTCGGAAGTTTTTTCTGTGAAAAATAATCAAATAGCGAAGAAATCGACTTTTTCCATGAAAACTTTATTTTATCAGTGTCAAAATACGTGAAAAATGTAATATAATTTATTGGGGAGCAATTTGAGTATATTTTACTTTTATAGTTTTATGTTTGCTCGATAGGCTATTACATCAATATTATTACGTTTATTGGAAAAATTGTTAAGTAATAAGGGAGAGGGAGGCCTTGGAGATCTTAAAATAATATATTTTTCGTCGTTTGATTTATTTTGAGTTATTGTGTCAGTAAAGAAACTCCCCCTTTGAGATTTTTGACCCATTTCAATACCTTCGAGCGATGGAAAGGGACGATCACAAGCTAACAATAGATACAAACCTCGTCCATAAAAGTGGACCATTATTTTGAAACATTTTGATGAATTCACCGTGTTAATTTATTTATCAAGACAACGAACTTTATTATGTTATTACGGTGAGACATAAAGGTTCGTAGAAAATGCTTTTAACAACACTAGGTTAGCTTTTAAAAAAACTCGTCGGGCCGCTTTAGAAATTTCGAACGGATGCTGTAGGTTGAAGTAAAACACTGCCGCTTGTATTGCAGTTAATTCAAATCTCCCAGTGAAACATGGACTGCAAGCTACGTCACGAATTTTTAGCTAATCGCCGCTCTCGATGAGCTTACCTTGTTAAAATCTTCCATCTGTGACAGGGCGTACAAACTTCTAGGATTCATCATAAGAGTGACCAAACCATTTAGGTCTCCACACGTAATCAAAATACTGTACGTCTCTTTTGTTCGCTCAATATTAGAATTCGGATCAGTCATATGGAATCCCCAATACAAAGTAAATATTGAAAGGTTAGAAAGAATTCAAAAAAAGATATTGAAACACCTAGACTTTAAATCCTTTCGAACGTCAGAAAACCAAAAAGACTCATTAACATTCCATAATTTATCAACTTTAGAAGATAGAAGAAATATATCCGACCAAAAATTTTTATTCAAAATCATTAACAACGTTGTTGACAACAACTATCTTCTAGAACACATTAATTTCCACTGTCCAATAAGAAACACAAGGTCAAACCAACTATTCCACATCCCACACTCAAAAATAAATTACACACAACATTCATTTCTCCGAAGGACGTGCACAAAATACAATGATATCTTTTACGACGCTGATATTTTCCATTTGTCCTCGGGCCAATTTATTAAATCCATAATAGAAAAAATTAAAACAAATTGTTAATTACGAACTCTCCACCCCTGCTGCATGTTATTTTTTTCATTCTCATTATGTTGGTTTTCCTTTTTTTTATTATAATAATAATATTTGGATGATTTATATATCCCATATGCTTTAAATTGTGTGTGTGTTTTTTTTCTTTCATTTCTGTTGTATTGTTGTATATATATATTTTTTTCTTTTTTTTCTACCACTTTATGTTTTCTTTAATGTTTTAATCCATGTTTATATATTATAAATTGTAGCGGAAACTTCGCTGGTTAATGCAATTATGTAATATGTTACTTTCTTATAAAATATGTATAACTGTTTGTTTCCTAAATAAACTAAAATAAAAAAATAAAATAAAATAAAAGTATTTTCTAAGAACCTTGGTGAGACATCTCATTTATTACCCTGTATGAAATTATTATTATGTTGCACGTATTTAATATATACAGGATGTTAAAGGGCGTATTTGATTTACTTTAACCAGTGATTCCTGACATTACTTGGAGTAAAAATTGTTAATGAAATTTTGGTCTCAAAAAATAAAAAAATTCTTCCCCATGTCGTCACTGGTCACTCAGCCGAGTAACCGACCAACCCCTAACCCCGCCTCCAACTGTCCAACACCTACCATTCTTTTATGTTTTTGTAAAAAAAAAAATTAAAAAAAAACACGAAAAATGTCACCGGAGACCAAAATTTTATTTACATTTTTTACAGGAATCCCTGGTTAAAGTCAGTCAAGTACGTCCCTTAACACTCTGTATAATAAACTTACGTATCGATCGAAACCTAAGTTTTTTTTCGTTAACCCCCACACAGGAGGTTTTGTGGAAAATAATTTATATCAGGACATGTCATCTTTGGGGATGCTGTGTAGAATTTATTTTTAAGGAAATGAAGGAGAGGAAGTTTCGGAGAGGAAAAAGGAATGAGGTTTGGATAGGAACTTAGGGTTCAGCATGTCCAGGAGTGACGGAAGTATGATATCCATGAATGATTCTCCTTGGCGGTACCTATGCGCGCCTCCCAAGTTGATCACAAGATTCTTTATTATTATCTTGCAATATCTAAATAATTACATAAAAGATTTATAAATAATATAAATATACATATTATTGACAAAAGATAGCTATATCATAAATAACAGAAATGAAGCACATATCATATAAGAGTATTTTCGGAGAAGATATCATTCATGTCACACGCTTCCACGTGACGGATAATGACGGCGAATGACGGAGAGTGACGGCGCGTGTTCGCTTTTTATTCAATCGAATATTATATTGAATGGGTATTTTGTATTTCATAGGTGGAGGGTGGAAATGTTTGTTCTTTCCGAGGGGCTGTATGGGAACCTATTGATGGGTATGGGGCGGGGGTTAGCGGTGGGGGCAAGGGGCAGGGGTCACGAGAGGGAGTTGATCGGGGGATAAATAACAAGGGTATTAATGAAAGATAACAGGACTTTTTCCCAAACTCATAAATCAAGGGAATACTGAACAATACTGCCACGTTGCTTCGTACGGCTTCGCCCGAATTTCAGATATTGAACTGGAACGAACAACAACGAGCTCTAGGGTAAAACTGTGCAGATTTCATGATGTCAGAGCTCTCCGCGTAGGTGCTATTGGAAAACACGAACAGAGTGTCTATTTCGTTGTTAGGATAATCAATAAAGTTACAATTGGAAACAAAGTGAAGTAAAAACAATAACAAAAAGTAACATTGGAACATTTTAATATTTTAGTTAGTTAATTTAGATTGATTAGCTGGTCGAACGGATCGAATTCAATACTAGCAGGGGGTACCAAATTACTCTTTTTTTCAGAAATTGATTTTTCTACTTTCTACCAAAATTAGCAAAATTTCAAAAAATAAATATCTATACAATTCTAATAATATTAATGATAAAGAATGGCGTAAAATTTTGTATATTAATAATTTTTCAGTTCAATGTTGCAAAAATTTCCCTTCTAATATTAAACCAGCGTTTTATACAAGAAATAATATCGGTATTTTTTTGAGAAATACTAAAGATAAAGACCATAAATTGACTAATTCCGGAATATATAAACTCAAATGCAATGATTGTCCCTCATTTTATATTGGAAAAACAACTCGTAATTTTGAAATCAGAATCAAAGAACATTTAAGGTGTCTTAATAATAATAATTTTTCTGAGTTCGCTAACCATATCATTGAAAATAACCACAGTTTTGAAAAAAACACAGGGATAAATATTCTTCATATTAATCATAAAGGAAAACGTTTAGATAACTTAGAAGCTTTGGAAATTAAAAAAATCCCTTAAAAATAATGAATCTATTATCAACAAACAAAAAATATTGTCATATAGCCCAATCATGGATTTGTTCCCCTACCCACCCACTCTACACTAATACCTACCCACCCAATCTACATTATTAACTAACAACGGCTCCACCCCTACCATAATAAAACATTGTTCTAAACTGTCAAATTAGTATAAGCTTTCCCTGACGAAGGAACGTTTGTTCCGAAACCGGTCGGATTTGCACATAATATAAGTGGTTTATACAAAGTTATATAGTTTCATTTTTCTATAATGGATAACCACAAAGTAATAGCTACATTCAAAAATATTAAATATATTAGTTTGTAAGACCGTAAATAAATACAAAAACTGAAGTATTTTTGTCACAAAACACGTGTGCGGATCTTTTTTTAAATGATTTTATTTAAACTAAAATTAAAATTCTGAAACTTAGCTTTCCCAGATAATTTATTGATTTATTTACTGCATGATTAGATGATTTGAAATGGGTGTTGTATAATACAAAATCTTTTTTGAAAATTTAACAAATCTGCTAACGACCTATGGTATAAACTCATTATACTAAAAATAAACATTTTTTCTCAAAATTCAAACATGTGTTTCCTAGATAAAAGAACAATCTTTCGAAATCAATTTATAATTTTTTGTGGAAAAGAGTCAATACGTCTATAATCTGATTTAAAAATGACATATTTCTGGTTTTCTCTGTTTATACCCTCTTAAGAACAAAGAAAATATCATCAAATACTCGGTATAAACCATTGCCATTCATGTAAATTATGTCCTCGTAGTTAGAAAATTTACAAAATCGTTTGAATCTAATATAATCGGCTTACGTCGGTACAATATTATCAATAGACATGATATATCCATTCATGATGAAGACCTCTACGTGCTGGTACTTTTACTAGTCTTTTTCTGCTTTGATTAGGATTAGTCTAGGTCACCATTGAATGACGTTGTGTTTGAGCGATGTCCTTCCTGCATATGTTAAAATGTAGTAATTTAAGTGAAAGTAAGGAAAATAATAAATGAAATAACTAGGTACGATGTGATGTCATGATGGGCAAGAGAGTCTCTTGATATATTAGATTGCAGTAATTGCAAGAAGCAGTGCCATTTTTCGTGGTCTCCAAACATTAAAAGAATTATTTTTTTTTATTTATATTTCAACTTTATGAGTAAAACCTCAAATTGTAATATATTAATTAAATGAAGACAATATAAGCGAAAATCAATCGAAAATCTGGAAACAGAAAAATCAGAAAAAGATATTGACACCTCTGGGACTTGAACCCAGGACCTCTTGCTTTCCGGGCAAACGCGCTAACCACTGCGCCACGGTGCCGATATCAAATTCGGTCACTTTTAACTGTATCATACTTCGACTAAGAACCACCCACATTATCTTCATTTTCTTAACGCATATATTATTGGCAACTATCTTTATGTATGATTGCAAGATTCAAACCCGAACTAAATGCTCTCTAGATGGTGTCAGGATAAATCTTTATCCATTTTATTTTCATATGCGACGTCTATTGACTTTTTCTGCAAGTCTAGGATGAATATATTTATTTTTTATTTTAGCTTTATGAGTAAAACCTCAAATTGTAATATTTTAATTAAATGAAGACAATATAAGCGAAAATCAATCGAAAATCTGGAAACAGAATTTGATATCGGCACCGTGGCGCAATGGTTAGCGCGTTTGCCCGGAAAGCAAGAGGTCCTGGGTTCAAGTCCCAGAGGTGTCAATATCTTTTTCTGATTTTTCTGATGTATTGTATTATTAATTAATTAAATTGAACACATTTGCATATTTTTTTACATTAGTTCCGCACTGGAGGTAATAATTCTTAGCGCCTATGTCGTTGATATTTTGAGGAAGGAAAAGAGAGTAGGAAAAGGTGAGGATTGGATAGCAATCAATTAGTCAGTGCTTCCAAGAATAACGGACATATGAATCCATCAAAAGATACAAATCTCTGAAAGGTCTCTCTTAACTTGTCTCTCTCGATCCAGCCTGCCATACAGCTGGTGGGCAGATTCATCCAAATACACCCAACACCAAGTACATGCAGGTAGTTATTAAGTTGGTTGAGGTACAACTGTACCTACTTCCACCAACATTTTCCACAATCGTGAAGTTGGGACATAAATTTTTGATGTTATTATTCCTGGACCAAACCCATTATCACATAAGGGTGTGTGTTTATTGTACACGTTCAGGTCCCTTTGGAAATACACAAAACAAGTCATCATTCTACGCGCGGCCGTTTATTTACGGATACATTTCCTTTTATAATGTTGTAGCTGGAGATGTGTGCGAGGAGATATATAATATATTCGAATGTTCAGAATTTGCAGATTCGAAGGTAAACTTCAGGCCTACATTTATTGTTAAAACAAATAGTTTGAAGTTTGAATACTGTAGCAATTATGAGGGAGTTTGACTGATGGCCAGGACTTAGCTACAAGATGAAAAGGTATAATGTTCAGTAATAAAGGCTTCTCAATAATTTTTGAAAAACGGAGAAGTGAAACTCCTAAATACTCCACCCTCTCGTGGTCTGTAGAGCATTTTTTAATATATTTTTTAATAGTTTTTCCTCACAAAAGTTTCAGTTTCTCCCGTCTGGAGCCAGTGAGACTATGGCATCCCCAATTGGGGTATATTGTGAGGCTGAAGGCACTGGGGAGGGAAAGGAGATGGGGCAGAGGAAGGTGGGGAAGTACCTTGCTATTCAGATCTGATCAACAAACATGGCTAAGGCCATTTCAAGCAACGTTTCAATTCTGAATGGTGGTCTTACACCAGGGCGATACTGAGAGTATCTTCCACCCTGGAACGTGCCGCAAATATATCTACTGTATATTATTTTAAATGTATTAATTGTGAAATAACACAAAATAATGCCCAAGCCGGGATTCGATCCCGCGACCTTCGGATTGCGAGTCAAGAGCCTTACCGCTAGACCACGCCGGCCATCATGAGCATGCAAATGAAATCAAACCATTTGTTAAATAACGTGTAAATTCGATCTCTAACATAGAGGTTTGTTCAGAAAAAATGGCTTTTAAAATTTCGTGGGCTACGTACTTACATTCCATTTTCAAAAGCTTTTATTGTTATGTTAGCACACATGTCTTCAACATATGTTCACAATATCAGCCATTTTCAATTTGGAAGGCGGGTGAGGGGACCGCCGTTCCTGAAAACATTTATTGGATAACCAACACCTCTGCCATAGGTCACCTCAAGTGGTTAACTACGTTTGATGACTTAGCGGGGGTTCCCGGGTTCATGGGGTGAGGTTTGTCCGGGCCTTAGTAGCGGATGCGCCTGCCCAGCAGCTGCATGGCATGGAGTGAGCGTTTGACTGATTCCCTTTGACTTCTCCTGTCGTACTCTTTCGGAACATCGCCTTATACCGCAGTGGGAGGGATGGATTCATACGTCCGTCACTCTTGGACACCCTGACCCCCAGATTCCTACCCACCCCTAATACCATTTCCTCGTCAAAACTTCCTCTCCTTCTTGTCATAAAAATACCCTCCACACATCATCCCCAAAGAAGACATACGCCTCAAGGGGAATTATTTTCCTCAGGGCCCCCTGTGTGGGGCTGACGTAAAAAAAATACAGCCATTTTGCATTTTTACTTTTTTTTGACAGATGTAAAGATTATACGTGTTTTAGTGTGCTTGGCGACTTTTTGATTTTGAAAAAATGGATAATAGAATCTTAAATTTTGTGTGAAAAACAAAATGAACTGCTCCAACATCTTAAAATGTTGGCTACGGCGTTTAGTTTAGTCCAATTTGAGCAAAAAAATGTTTATAAGTAAATACAAGATGTTATCGATGATGCCCGCCCTGGACACCCCAGCAGAAGACGAAAACGTTGGAGCAGTGAAGAAAATTGCTATGGAGAATCTTCAAATCACTATTACAGAAGTTGCTGAGGTCGTCGGCTTATCGGTTGGCTCATGCCATGAACTTTTTTAGGATTTTTTGGGCATAAAACGTGTGGCAGTAAAGTTTGTTCGGAAATTGCTAAATTTTGACCAAATGAACCGTCGGGTCGTACGAGCATTGCTTAGGAGATTTTGAATGACGTCGACGATGATCCAGATTTGCTTAAAAAAGTCATAAGAGGTGACGAAACACGGTGAAAAAACCCCTGTCAAATTTTCCTGTTCCCAAAAAACGTGTTTTGCCACAGAGGAGATAAAGACCGCGTCATTGGAAGAGCTCTAGGTCATACCAAAAAGCGCTTATCAGAAGTGCTTCGAGTATTGGAAAAAGCGCCGGCATAAGTTTATTATATCTGAGGGGGATTACTTTGAAGGGCACGAAATAGATATTGATGTATAAATAAATCTTTTTCGACATAAACAAAAAAAAACCTTTTGCCTGGACAATGAAACCAAAAATATATAATCAATCCATGAAACTCTATAGTGTTCTGGTAGTCGTGACATTGGCGGTATGTGTTGTTTAATTGTGAGTATGTTGTTATTTAAATCGCCCAAAATTATAAACTTTTTATTATCTGAAAAATTATAGATTATGCAATTAGGACTGTTAAGAAATGGTGTAAGATTACACAATATTCAACGTAAAAAAAACGGTTGATAGACGTGCAGTGGCAGGTTTGAAGCCAATACTATAAAGTACTTTATTGAACAAGATGGCGCAAAAGTCATCACCCTGTCGGAAGATGCCATAATTTTTGCAAATGACGGCAAATGTCAGTTCTGCTTTTATATTTGTGAAGTAAACAGATACAAAATACACGTCAACAAGACATGAATCACTATACTCCTTAAGAATGTGGAATTTTTTTTTAAACACGCATTTCCGGGTCGCTTAATCTCTCGTTTTGGTGATTTGCACTGGCCGGCAAGATCGCCCGATTTTACCGCTTCAGACTTCTTTTTTGGGGTTTCTTGAAGTCACGAGTCTATGTCAACAAGTCTCAGACTCTTGAAGCCCTCAAAGAGAATATCCCCCCGAATGCGAGAACCTATCGCCGAAAGTTTTGGAAAGAGTGATGGAAAATTGGGCCCGTTGTCATCAATTCTATTCAACCAATTCTTCGTGGATATCTTAATTATCGACATAATGAAGAAAAAAAATTAATACATTAAATAAACACAAACCAAAAGCAGAACAGCTAAAGAACATCAGGTGACAACTTTTGCGCCGCCTTGTATAATTAAATAAGGGGGCGATTTTACGAGATTGCTCCGGCCCCCAATTGGTCATTACGCTCCTGTACCTAAATAACGATGCTCGAGTTCCTAGGTTTTTTTTTTTTTTTTTTTTTACATTAACTCCACACAGGAGGCCCTGAGGAAAATAATTTCCCTCAGGGCCTATGTCATCTGGGATGCTGTGTGGAGGGTCTTTTTGAGGAGAGGAAGGAATGAACATTGGTCTTGAAGAGACCCATGTTGTAGGAATGAGGAAACACAGAGGCCGGCAAATCCTTCCACAACCGAGCTGTTGAACATAAGAACGAGTCGAAGAAACGACCCGTTCTCATGTGACTAATGTCAACTGTGTACAAATGTTGGGCACGCGTTTGGCGTGTTTCCCGACTATGCACCGGTGCCGAAGGGATCAATGATGCTAGTTCCTCGGAGCATCTTCCATTGTAATACCGGTAGAACAAGGATAGCATTCCCACCCGACGCCTGTGCTCTAAAGATTGCAATCCGTCTGTTAAGATGGGAGAATCTATCAAACGGACCGCCCGTTTCTGCACAGAGTCGAGGGTATTTTTCAGGTATTTTGGAGCTCCAGACCAGAGGTGGCTGCCAAATTCAACCGTGGGGCACACTTGCGATTTGTACAGGGTTAGCAGTTGTGTACTTTTAAAGTATCTGCGGGCCCTGTACAGTACGCCCAGTTTTTGGGAGGCTAACTTTACTCTGGCTTCGATGGAGCCCCCATACCTGAGCTGGTTACTTAGGGTTACACCAAGCAAATCAATGGAGGGCCTGTTCGGAAGATTGCTTCCGTTGAAAGAGACTAGATTTTCATTGCGATCCCTTTTAGACGTAATCAGACAAGATTGGGTCTTTGAAACATTAAATTCAACGAGATTATTTTTACCCCAAGAGAAAACACTCTCGAGGTAACCGTCCATTCTTTGCTTCAAAGCCTTACGAGCTGTTGGAGTTTGTGAGCCCTTTGGGGGCTTGTCAAACAAAAAGCTATCATGAACTGTACTGTCATCCGCGTAGCAGTGAATTGGTGCACATGACAAAAGGTCGTTGATGTGCAACAAAAACAGAGTTGGAGACAGAACCGATCCCTGCGGGACGCCAGCATTTATCGAGTGAGAGGAAGAGGTGAAACCATCGACTACCGTCTGAATCGACCTCTCCCTCAAGAAGTCGGCAATCCACGTAAACAAGGATGCGGGAAGTCCGTAAGAATGCAGTTTGTTGACAAGTCCTCGGTGCCAAACCCGGTCAAAGGCCTTGGATATGTCCAGTTCAACCGTTTGGGTCTCACCGAAACGTTCCAGGCATCGCCCCCAAACATGCGTCACATACGCGAGAAGATCACCGCACGAGCGGTTCCGCCGGAATCCGTATTGACGGTCGTTAATAATTTTGTTCTTCTCGAGGTATGTGAGCAGTTTGTCGTTGATCACACGTTCCATCACCTTAGACAGAACTGATGTGATCGCTATGGGGCGGTAGTTGGCCGGGTTGGAGCGGTCACCCTTCTTTGGAATAGGATGGATAACCGCTTTTTTCCAATCAGAGGGCACAGAGCCAGTCTTCAGGGACAGTTTAAAAAGCTTCGTCAAAATTGGAGCTATTTCTGCAGCGCACCTTTGCAGTACCAGGGCAGGTATTCCGTCAGGCCCACTAGCTTTATTAACATCAAGCCCTCGTAAAACATGGAGTACTTCCCGATGCCGGATCCTCAGCTTTTTCATACGAAAACCGCAGTGAGGAACCGACGTCGGGACAGCACCTTGGTCATCGAGGGTTGAGTTATCCGCAAACATTTGGTGTATTGTATAAGAAAAACATGTCATACTCGTAAATTATAAACATTTTTTATTATTATTTTTGTTTTATTATGCCTTGATGGTTTTTTATCACAATATAATATTTTGGGACAAATAATTACAACAGTAATAACTGACTGCTACAATAGTAGTATAACTGGCGCGAATATTCGTAAGGAAAAAAGCCTTTTCTTTGATTGTGCTTATTGTGAACGTTTTGAAAAAAGTCAACAAAATTAATGATGTTTTGACGTGAGTGTTCTGAGAAACATTGTGATATTATTTTTTATGAGCATATTGTGAATCAAGCCAATTTTCTATACTTACGAGTACTTAAGGGACATTCAACCTCGCTCTGAGTCTTAAAAAAATTATGGCAATTATTTTTACGTTATTTTTTCATAGGAGCTTTTTTAGAAATTACTTAATAGTGAGTTATAAAGTTATGCAAAATCAGTTATTTGTGAATCTAGTGTGTTTTTTTCCTTACAATAAATCGGATATTATTCGTAAAAACAAACTTTCAATTAAATGTTGTGATCAAAACGGTTTCTTTCATATTTATTTCATAATTATTTGATAGTCACTATTTGCATAAGAAAGATTCGCTCTAATGTAATCGCTTATAAATCTTTGTTTTTTTCATAAAGTTATTTTTTACACATATTTGAAAAAAAAACCTTAAGGACATATATTTTTTAAATTTTATCTGTTGTTGAAAATGGTATGAACTAATGATATAATGAATGATAACATTTTGTCTGATGTCTCAACACTTTCTTGTTAATTCATATATTTTTTTCACTTATTATTTTCTCTGTTTATCATTTTATTTAAAATTTTATTATTTTGCTTTTACTTAACTGTTTTGCA
This sequence comes from Limnephilus rhombicus, assembly GCA_929108145.2. Lineage (NCBI taxonomy): Eukaryota > Metazoa > Arthropoda > Insecta > Trichoptera > Limnephilidae > Limnephilus > Limnephilus rhombicus. Next base: position 46,786,617 of record OV815283.1, read on the forward strand.
TAAGCGATAATTGCGTGTGTTATTTTTATTAAATTGTGAAATTATTAACCCCGATACAGGCGAACCCTAGTGGGGTTAATAATTACATGCTAAAAATATATGTACATATATAAATTGGGTTCCATGACAGTTGATCCGGCGACATTTGGTCCGGCGACAGTTGGTCCGGCGACATTTGATCCGGCGACATTTGGTCCGGCGACAGTTGGTCCGGCGACATTTGATCCGGCCGACATTTGATCCGGCTGCCACTTGATCCGGCGGACAGTTGATTTGGTGAACCGAGCAGTTGGGACCAGAGCAGTTGGGAATCCGGCAAGAGCAGTTGGGACTCTAGTGTAATTTTCAGATAAAAAAGTTATACGCAAGTAGGAATCTTTTACGGTTTTCTTGTTAAACTGACTGCACGTATAAGTATGTCGTATTTTGTATTACCGCATACTTCTTCGGAGAGTCGAAATTATTGTTAGTAAAAATATTTTTACAGCGGATTTTCACTCAAGATGCCTTCAGATATAAGTACATTGACTTTGGTTGTACGGCCGTATATCATCTTTACATACTTACTTGAAGAAAAAATCTTCTAAAGGATCAGGCCGGACCAATTGTCGCCGGATCAACTGTCGCCGGACCAAATGTCGCCGGATCAAATGTCGGGTCACCATAAATTGTGAAGAAGCAATAAATAAATAAATGAATTAAATATTAAATTTCATAAAACGACAAAGATAGTAAATAATGGGCGCGCGACGGATTTTGAAGTGTCACGTGTTCAAGTCAGTGATTTGTGTTTTGTTTTATCGCAAGCATATTATGTAAACAGAGTGATAAGACATTTTAAACAGTGAAGTTTACTTAGCGAGTGGACTGATTTCGGAATTTGGCAAGATTAAGCATTGGAAAATCTAAGGTAAAAGTGATGGAATTACGAAGCGAAGAAAAACGCTGCACTTCCTGAATTCGTAATCTATGAAAGTGTTCCGCCTTGATACAATGGTTGTTTTTCAAAATCTTTATTTAAATAAAAATACGAGTGCATTTTATACGCGGTAGAAAAGTGAGGTCATAATCTAAGCGACCAATGAGCGCAGACCTCGCTTAATTTACCTTTCATATCTCAACCAATTTAAGCCTTTAAAAGTGACATCATTATCAAAGCCGACGATGAACGCAGTTGATGCGTCGTAGGTGCAGGAATCGTCATTTTCGTTTCACCTGAAATCCAAATCACAGCGGTGCTGGAGAAGTTTCACTTCAAACATGTATTTTTTTAGCTTGGGAGGTGTAGATAATAGGTATGGCCAGCAGAGATGGATCGCAAACATTACTCGATGCTTGCATGCAGGAAGTATTAAACTTGTTAGTTGAATTCGGAAAATGAGTTCCACTCGTTTCGGTTGGAGTTACATCCAGACAGAGTGTCTGTGAGTGTAGGTATGTAACTCTGGTTCAATGAACTGGGTTTCATTTTGAATTAAAGTGTGTTTGTCAAAATTGGAACCGATTTTGTCAAGAATTCAGACTTACAGTACGTAGGTAGTTAGTTACCTATGAAATAATATTTAAACAGAAAATAAAATTAATTTATTTTTCAAAATTGGAACTGATGTGTTTTGAGTTATTGTAAAGTTGTTGTATTCTTTTTGCAGCAATTATCTTTGCCATGGTGTCTTCTTTGCATAAACTTTCAGCTTCACCAATCCTACAATTTATGGTATCTCGTGATTTTACACCGGTCCGCGCAAGAACGTATTGTAATATATTTAAAATGACTGTAAAAACATTTTGAACATTCTAATTCGATTGTATGCACTCGCCGTCCTTTTTTCGCTATTATCAATGGCTTGAACAAGATAATATGCTGTTTCTCCGTAACTTTTGGAAAAGAAATCATTGTCGGAAGTGAATGCATGTGATATGTACCAACACAAATGAATTAATACTACGCCAGTCAAATTTAATACGCGATCTTTATTTAGTTACACGAAACTAGCTGCCGGGAGGCATGCGTTACAATGCCATATTCAAAGAAATAAATTGTTTCTCCCTGCATATCTTTCCCGTGCGTCCCCGTTCCCCTCCCGCATCCCCTTCCCCTCCCGCGTTCCCCTTCCACCTTCCGCGCCTCCCCTCTCCCGCTCCCCCGTCAACCCACCTCCCGCGTTTCATATATTCAGTCCCAGTACATTCAGTTTTCAAACAGCTCGCGTGCCACCTACAATTATTCTGTTCAAATTTACATTTTTCGTATATTTCATATATTAATTTTTGTATATTATAAAAAAAATAAATCAAATTTGGTACTTAACGTAGGTACCTATTTCAAATATCTATAATTTTAAAAATACGCAGACAATTTTTTTGTTACAAAAAAAAAACAGCTCCCTGCTAAATTCACATTCATCAAACGCGGGAACTGTCAAACGTGCGAAGTTAAAATAGTCGTTAAGTTTTCTGAAATTATCAAATTTTTTGAGCAATTTTCTTATTTTTAGATTACAAATTATTAGAAAACTTTAAAAAAAGATGAATGAAATAGGTTAAGTCATTCTGAAGGTATGGCGTGACCAAGGGAAGCAGGGATTCATTATTTATTATATGTGTAGATAACTTAAGTATAAAACTTTTAAAATGGATTTTTAATTTTGTAAATACATTAATTTTCACTTTATGCTAAACTGTATCTCTGAAAAAATTATTGCCGTTGACGATAAACAAAAAATTTGACAAATTTATGATCATGTCATGTATTACCCAGCCATTATAATTATTATGTCATTATGTCATTATTATTTAATGTTAATGGTAAGTAGGTACTTTCAACTCCCCAAAACATAATATTCCACGAAATATTTATTTTCCTCACTCCCTTGTGGGGGTTTAACTAGAACCTAGCATATTATAGCGAAGCCTTTCATCAAAGGAAGCCAAAAAATGACAGCGATAATTATTATTGCATTCTGGAGATAAACAGTACCTACGAGCTACGAGTATGCGTCCCATAAATGAATACGTTTTGTTCATGCCGGTTTGGTGTGGGGAGTGGATAATATACGAAAGACGAAGGAAAAAATATCTTCTGAAATCGTAAGAAGTGTAAGTAGGTACTTAAATACACCTAACAGGACTCCCTTGAACCACCGCCTTGCATCGCAGTGGGAGGAATTTTTTTTAGGAAAATACATCCCCTCTTGGGAAGGCTCTTTTTAGGAAAGCAAAGAGAGGAAGTTCTGAAAAAAAAAGGAAAAAGGTGTGAGGAGTGGGTAGGAATCTGGGGGTCTGTGTCTAGGATTGACGGACGAATCTATCCCTCCCACTTCGGTTTACAGTGTTACGCTCGGGAGAGTCCTGCTGGAGAGGTCAATAGGACTACCCTCACAAGTCCCTCCTGATCCGGCATGCCACGCATTCGGTTGAAAGAGGCATTCGCCACCAAGATCTGAACAAACCTACCCCCTTAAAACTCGGGCAGTGGGCACCCCTGCTAAATCACCAAACGTAGCGAACTACTTGATGTGACCTATGCCAGAGGTGTTGGTTATCCAATAAATGCTTCCCAGGGCGGTGGTACCCAAACTCGCCTCCCAAATTCATACGTTCATCACTCCTGGACAAATTGACCCCTAGTGATTCGCCTAGTTTGTTGACTTAGCAGGGGTGCGCCGGATCATGGGGTGAGGTTTGTTCGGAACATCGCCGTGCACCGCAGGGTGAGGGTTGGATTCATAAGTCCCTCACTCCTGGACCCACCGACCCTCAGATTCCTACTCACCCCTCATACCCTTTTCCTTCCTATTACTTCCTGTCCTTCCTTCTCTAAAAAGAGTCCCCACAAAGCATCCTCAAAGTTGACATAGGCCCTGAGGGAAACTATTTTCCTGAGGGCCTCTTGTGTGGAGTTAACGTAAAAAAATAATACTTTCATCATACAACACTTTCAGTATCACCTTGGTTAAAGAACACCATTCTGTATCGAAACGTTGCTTAAAAAGTCAATAGTCGTGTTTGGTGAACAGATATGAAGATCGAGATACTTCCTGACCCACCTACCCTTTATATATAAACAGGCTGGAACACAACCACAATACTCGCTTTAACTTTAATGAAGGACTAATTGTACCTAAACATACAAATAAATATGGACAAAGAACGTTAAATTACATGATTCCCAATTGTTTAAATATGCTTCCAGCTGAAATTAAAAACTGTGCCCAAAACAAACAATTGGTGAACTTACTGAAAACTTGGCTTACGGAAAGAATTAATTTGTATTAGCTTACAATAACATATTATTTATTCTAAAGACTTTAAAATTGTTATTCATGTTTTCATAATTTTTCATTTATCTAAGTATATTTCTGTAAAAAAAATAATTTTATTTTATATCTATAATAGTAAAAATGTATCTAAGTATATTTCTGTAAAAAATTTAATTTAATTTTATATCTTTAATGGTAAAATGTAACTATTAAATCGCTATAAGATCTTTAATGTAAAGAACCCGTTAGACAAACTGCTACAAAGTAGTTTATCGGGACTTTTTATCTTATATTTGTAAAATGTATAAAATAAATAAAAATAAAAAAAACCTATTCTCTATCTCATCCCTCTCCCCACTCCTTTCAGCATCATAACATACCCCAATCAATAATTATTATCGGGTGATGCCATACTCCCACTGTCTTCTCGCAGTTGGGACTCTTTTTTGGTTTATTATTTGTATGGCAAATGACAGTTATATTACCAAAAAAACCTTGGAAGCTGAATGTTATCTGCATTACTTTAATTTATTAAATATCTCATATCCTGTAGAAAATCAGATGATTTCCCTACAGCACAGAAGAACCTTTCATCCGTGAAAGATAGGTCAGTTGTTATCATTCTTCATTTCCCACTGTGCAAACTTCCCGGCGGCGCGTCACTCAAATACAATAAGTTTTTTCCCGAATTATAGGAAGAAAATTCAAAGTGGGAAAATGGCTTTGGAAAGCGAAGGCAGCTTTTTCGATTTGTTTGTATGGACTAAACGCCGCGCCGCGTCGCACGGATTTCTGTTAAATGCTTTAATATATTTCTATTTCAAAAAAATGCATATAGGTCCATGTGTTTGTAAGCGATTGCCACCAAAAGTTGATAGAATGCATTGTCATCGATAACTAGTCTAACTGTTGGGTTTCACCTCGATCGGATGTTAAAAAAGGTTTAATTTCGACTTCCAAGATTCCGCGTCATTCATTCATTCGATCAAGAAAACAAAAGTGATATTCAAATAGAGATGTATTATAAAAAGAATTAGCCAGATGGATAAAATATTATCAACTTCTAGCTGGTCCCGGCATGCGTTGCTATGCCATTTAATAAAGAAATTGTTTCTCACGGAGTGTCTTTTCTCATTCGTCCCTTTCCCCTTCCGCATCCCCTTCTTCTCCTGCGTCTTCTTCCCCTCTCGCGTTCTCACTCCGTCACCTTCACCTTCCCTCTCCCCACTCCACTCCCCCCCCCCCTTCCCCCGTACCGCGAACGCCCCTCCCAAGTTCCCCTCCTCCCTCGCATGTCCCCTTCCCTTCCCGCGTTCCCCTTCCACCTTCTCCGCCTTCCCTCTTCCCTTTCCCGCTCCCTCGTCCCGCCAACCCTCCTCCCGCGTTCCATATATTCAATCCCAGTACATTCAGTTTTTCAGTGCCACCCTTTATAATTCTTATTCAAATTTCCATTTTTAATGTATATTAAATTTGGTACCTAAAATAGGTACCTATTTTAAATATCTGAAATTCTTGATCCGATTCAAACTATTAGGGGAGTACCTACTTTAAATAAATTTATCAACTTAAAAAAAAATAGAATCCTAATTTAACAATCATTGTTTTGCAAAACGTCATTCTTAAACACGCGAACTGTCAAACGTGCGATGGTTGTTAGGTTTTCTGAAAATATCCAATTTTCTGCGCAATTTTCTTAATTTTTCTCTCCGTAAAAACCATCCTCGCACTTCAAGGAATATTCTAAAAAAAGAATTAGCGAAATCGGTTCAGCCGATCTCGAGATTTGCGCTTACCAACACATTTAGCGATTCATTTTTATATTATTGATAAAAAACTTCAACAAAATTTTCCATTAAAGGAGAGGAAAAAAAATGTTACCAACCTACAAATGTGGCTATTCCTATTAAGTTGGTCACAGATTTTCTTAATTTTATTGTTTATTTTTTTATTGTTTTAATGCCTATTATGTTTATTTCCTGTAATAATCGTCGCCTCTATTTTTCTAATAAACTGAAGATATATTCATTATTTGTTTTTGGGGTGTTATGCCGTGTTGCGCTACCTCCTTCTTTAGCCAACGTGCAGCGTTGGACAGCGTTAGATTAGCGGACAGCGTTGCATCATCAGGGCAGATCCGGCAGATCCGGTAGATGTGTGACAACTACCGGATCTGCAGGATCTGCCCTGATGATGGACACTGCAACGCTGTCCGAAACGTTGGCTAAATAAGGAGGTAGCGCAACACGGCATAACACCCCAAAAACAAATAACGGAAATACTTTTTACTGAAGATATGTTTTTTCATTATTGCAATGTTGTAGTATTAATTTATTTTTTATCAATATTTATTTCTTTTACATTTACATAATATAACATAATATAGATTACATATTTATACACTCTCCTAATAAAGCAAATGCTTGTATTTAGGAGAGGACAACTTGTTAATAACTTATTTTAAAAAAAAATCCTTATCACAAACTTAAGAATTTAATTTATGAAGGGATTTAGACTTAACATATTTTACACATATCTTTCTCAACTTCTATTTTCTATTTCTTGCTGTTTTACAAGCTCACTAGAGCTTTCTTTTTCACGTTGTAGTTAATATTATAAATAAATGAAATCCCCGTTTAATTTTTCCAGTAGGTTTGTTTTGTTTGATAAATTAATGTATGGATTAACGTTACAAAGCATTTATTTTATGTCAGATAAAAGCTTTACTAATGATTTTCTTGTTCATAATTTCTAACTTATTTTTCAGGCGACCATAAAAATAACATGTATCATGCTCTACAAAACTTATCACTGCGTTTGAAATCTTGGGCAGTTTATTGCCATCAAGAGATTTTTATATTTGATGAAACATTTCCTAGACATGCCACGGAAGTGAAAACGTTCAAAGCAAATTATTTTCACAAACACGATGACTGCGGCATAAATAAACCTAATAATTATGTTCTTGAAACATTAATTAACCCCTAGAAAATATATCCGCTTCGCAATAAAATCCTTATAATTTGAATTTTCCGTAACACATCCAAAAACTAAAAACTGTTTCCGAAAAGTGATGATTTTATAATTCGAAATATAAATATCCTATTAATATTATAAAGGCGAAAGTTTGTATGGATGTATGGATGTTTGTTACTCTTTCACGCAATAAATACTCAATGGGCTTTAAAAATTTTCTCACAAATATAAAGCTACATTATTTGCGATTAATATAGGCTGTATATGTATATATTGGTAAGCTCTGGCGTTATGAATAAGCTCTGGCGTTATAAAATTATTTATTGTACGTTTATTGTCTGGACGAAAAGCAATTGTTTGACTAAGCAATTGTTTGACGTGCGCTGTCATTTTGTTATTTGTTCAGGTTATTATGGAGATTTCTTTGATAGCAAAAATTCAAATATGTAAATATTATGTGGAGGTCGAACAAAGGACACGGAATCGCAGTCGGCTGGCTATTCGATTGGTCCCCAAGCAGCCAATCCAATCCATTTTTAAGTCACAAGAACTTTCTCCGCATCGCATTAAAAACCTGTCGCTCATTCTGTTTTAAACTCCCGGTCAAGACTCACTTGCAAATCGTGTTTGTTCGCCCTTCACATTATTATTATTGTAAAATATTAAAATATAGAGGAAATGCGCATATGTAAGTTGTAAATTGTTAATAAACCTGTAAGTAATGTACCGACATCTTACTTATTTGATTTACCACACCCTTTACACATTTAAAACACATAATACACCATTAATATTTAACTATTATCATCACCCTATAACTGGTGACCTCCATAAAACATACACTTTCCTCTATAATAGTAATCTATACTAATATTATTATAAATGTCTATACTAATATCATAAATGCGAAACTGCGCATGTTTGATTGTTACGTTTTAATAGGCGGCACGTGAGCTGCTTGAAAAACGAATGGGGGGGGGGAGGGGGCGAGGTGGGGATAGGGAAGGTGGAGGAGGCGGAGTTGTAAACCCACTAATACTATGCGAGCGAAGCCGGGGGCAAAAACTAATAATTTTATAATTATAAAAAATTTGGATTTTTTTTTTAACATGTATACCGCACAAGAGTCCCAACTGCTCCCGCCTGGAGCCAGTGGGACTATGGCATCCCCAATTGGGGTATATTGTGAGGCTGAAGGTAATGAGGAAGGGAAGTAGATGGGAAGAGGGAGGTGGGAAAGTACCTGGCTATTCAGATCTGGTCCAAGCAACGTTTCAATTCTGAATGGTGGTCTTACACCAGGGCGATACTGAGAGTATCTTCCACTCTGGAACGTGCCGCAAATATACTAAATATTATTTTATATATTTTTTAAGGAATAAATTGTGAAATAACACAAATTAATCAAATAAAATTTATTTGCCACGCCGGGATTAGATCCCGCGACCTTCGGAGTGCTAGTCAAGAGGCTTTCCGCTGGACTATGCCGGCCAGACAGACAGGATGCAGACTCTCTTTACGTTTTTCTAACAAAAATTTCTGATAACCAAAAAAACAGAAAAACTCACACATATTTTGTTACACAAATATATTTTAACGCACTTTTTTGAGAATTCGTATAAAAATAATTGTTAAAAAATTTGAAGTTTTATAAATTACTTTCAAATTACGGTCGGAAACTTTGGCATCATAAGGATGTACATTTGAATAATTTAATGGTTAACTTTAATATTTGAATATAAAGCGTGGTATTTTTTCTTTCTAACACCTTCTAGATTATATTTCCAAACGTTATACTAAGGGAGTCCTGGGAGACACAACCATTTCTGTGAGACCTGCATATAATATCAGTTGTTCCGAAAATGTAACAAATTAGCCATATTACAGTTTATTGACAAATTAACCTTATCAACAAATCATCACAATTAAAACGTTTCTTTCAAATGCCATAATCGATAGTGACAAAGTCCTTAGAAAGGGCAGCCTTGTAGACCGGGCTTGAGTCCTTGTCTTCGGTCAGATGGACTTTTTTAAATTCAAATTAACAAATCATCACAATTAAACCATTTCTTTCAAATGCCATAATCGATAGTGACAAAGTCCTTAGAAAGGGCAGCCCTGTAGGCCGGGTATGAGACATCGGTCAGATGGACTTTTTGTAATTCATATTAACAAATCATCACAATTAAAACGTTTCTTTCAAATGCCATAATCGATAGTGACAAAGTCCTTAGAAAGGGCAGCCTTGTAGACCGGGCTTGAGTCCTTGTCTTCGATCAGATGGACTTTTTTTAATTCAAATTAACAAATCATCACTATTAAACCATTTCTTTCAAATGCCATAATCGATAGTGACAAAGTCCTTGGAAAGGGCAGCCCTGTAGGCCGGGCATGAGACATCGGTCAGATGGACTTTTTGTAATTCATATTAACAAATCATCACAATTAAAACGTTTCTTTCAAATGCCATAATCGATAGTGACAAAGTCCTTAGAAAGGGCAGCCTTGTAGGCCGGGCATGAGTCCTTGTCTTCGATCAGATGGACTTTTTTTAATTCAAATTAACAAATCATCACTATTAAACCATTTCTTTCAAATGCCATAATCGATAGTGACAAAGTCCTTGGAAAGGGCAGCCCTGTAGGCCGGGCATGAGACATCGGTCAGATGGACTTTTTGTAATTCAAATTAACAAATCATCACAATTAAAACGTTTCTTTCAAATGCCATAATCGATAGTGACAAAGTCCTTAGAAAGGGCAGCCTTGTAGTCCGGGCATGAGTCATCGGTCAGATGGACTTTTTTTAATTCATATTAAAAAATCGTCACAATTAAAACGTTTCTTTCAAATGCCATAATCGATAGTGACAAAGTCCTTAGAAAGGGCAGCCTTGTAGGCCGGGCATGAGTCTTCGGTCATGATTTTTTTAAATTCATATTAATAAATCATCACAACAAAACGTTTCTTTCAAATCACATTTTATATCTCCACTCCATTAGACGTTTATGCATTACCTCCCCTCGCAACATTATTTCTTTAAAAAGTCGTTACTTATTTCATCACACATAGTTTTCATTTTAACCATAGTTTTCTGGAAATGACCACATTTCCCTTTTTATTCAAACTTCATGTTTTTGGATAATTTTCAACCTATGGTTGTTTTGGTTATTTGTTTTCCCTCGTTATTCAATAATTATGGTATCGGTAATCACCAAATCTAAAAGTATAATAATATTTTTTTTTACATGAGCTCCACACAGGAGGCCCTGCGGAAAATAATTTCCCTACGGGCCTATGTCATCTTTGGGAATGCTGTGTGGAGGTTTTTATAAGGATAGGAAGGAGGATAATTCTGGGAAGGAAGTGGATTTAAGGGGTGGGTAGGAATCTGGGGTTCAGTGTGTCCTGGTCATCCGCCTTCAAGACCTAGACAAACCTCACCCATGAACCCGTGCACCCCTACTAAGCCACCATAAGTAGCGAACCACTTGGGGTGACCTATGGTAGAGGTGTTGGTTATCTAATGAAGGTTCCCAGAGCTGCGGTACCCATTCCTGCATCCCAAATTGTTTGTTTTGTCTGTTTTGGGAAACAAATTCAACAAGTGACTAGATGGATTTGAAGATAATTATATTTCCCTCTAAAATAATAATACTATATTCCACAAGGTATGCACTCCATATTTCAGAGTAATTAATATACGATCCGATACGATTATACCACCCCAGCCAGGAGCACTTCTGTCCCGGTACGACTGGTACTCCAGAGGGCACTGATTTGTTAGGACTTGGAACATATGCTCTGAGAATGGGAAGAAGGTTGGAGTTTAATCGACCGGTATTCATGGCATAATTAATAAGCCATCTTTGGAATTTAGGATGGGCAGGAGAAGAGAGGATTTATCTGGGCAATGTTTTTTTCTTTATATCTTTCTTCTTTTTGCCTCTTCTTGGCTCTCCTTGGCTCTTCTTGGTTCTTGGTTCTGGATCGTCTTGGCTTTTCTTGACTCTCTTGAATTTCACGTTCTGAAATTATATCAGTTTTACAAAGCAACTGGTCTGCAATTATATTATAACATAACTTAAATAGAACCTACTTAGAACGTGAAAATTAACTTTTAAACTTTTTGAAACACCCTTCCTAAGAAATTGTGACTAATGTTTGCTAAGTAGGTTCCGACAGAGTTCTTTGTACCTAAAACTACTGTACATTACCTTAAATTATTTTGAACAAAGCAAATGACCTTACAAGCGCGGATTAAAAGGGTCATTAAACAATTTGAAAAATAATATAATATCCCATAATGGTGACCCCGCTTCCTTTGCCTATTATAATAATCGCTACTTTCAAACATAAATAACATAAGCTTTCATGGGTACTAACTTGTCTGTATGTACAGAAATATACAGCTGCATTCCCATTACCTGAACAAGCCATGAACCTAGCGGCTAGCAGCTATAATATATTAGTTGTGGAGGTACTAGCAACTAGCAACCAGGAGGCGTGTCAGTAACCATTATATCCCGTCCGATTGAATCTATTTGCATGATGCGTTGTTTTAACGTGATGTACTTTTATAAAAATGTAATAAATACTCACATGGAATTTGCCAGGTGCTAATGTGGCTTATATCATTTATACACGTAGATGTATGCATATTACAGTAAGCTCTTACTGAAATTATGAAGGTAATTATACTTGATTATAGATAATATAGTTACCGTTTTTCAATATCTACCTGAGAAACTGGGCACTCCCTTAAGGCTCCGTAGTGAGCGTTCAAAAAGAAGAAGATATTGTTTGCAACAAATATACATAAATACGAATGTTAGAGGGAGCGCGCTAATGTTAAAAAAAACTATTATAATTAAGAGGAATATAAACGCTAGAAATATTTCGATTCTCATGCCTGCAAAATTTAAAATCGAGCGTCTTATTTGCACGAGGCGGGTAAGCGAAAATGGGGTTTTTATATATTTTGTGCATAATTTTATAACAATGAAAAAGTTTGAATATACAAAACCTCAAAAATAGTTTTAGCCATAAAGGGTTATTAAAAAAAAATATTTCTTGTATTGTTTCGTAGTTAAGTCATGAAAAAACTTTTTTTTAGTGGTTTAAGCTTATGATTTTTGTTATGTAAATATTAAGTTTATTGTATTTCCACTAACTAACTAACTATTAAGAATAATGACATCTGTTAGATAAATACTGTAGTTAATCACATTGATTTAACTTTTCTTAGCTTATTAAGTGAGTATGAATGTTAGAGACCTCCGGATGAATTTTATAGAAGCTATTGTTACCGACTAATTAGAATGGACCACGTGACCCCAGTAGATATCTAATACCTGTGTTATTGTTATTATCGTCTTTTTAATAGTCTGAAGGAAGGTATTTTTACAGTTTTTAGCAGTATAAAAGGGGTGTTATTTAAAATATTTTTCTCTCTCGCATTAACCGATACTTAGAGTACAGACCCTGTACTGCCCAGGCGAGGTCCGGGCCAAAATTAGTTATAAAAAGTGTTGATTTCAAAGTGTTTGTAAATAAAACGACTCTTCATTAAAAAAAGTGTTTTACAATAAAAAAAGTCCACCACCCTAGATGAAATTGAAGTGACTTGACACTAACCATCACGCCGTTTCCCCGAAGGGGTAGGCAGAGAGGACGGACCGCCAAACAACTCGATCTTGGCACACACTCCTTGCCTCATTTAAATTCATACATCGTCTCATACATGCTCTTCTATTATTCCAACTCTTCACATGGCCCGACTCAAATATCTGATTCACTTGGTCGTGCCATGTCTTCCTCCGGCGTCCCCGACTTCTTCTTCCATTCACATTTGCGTCATATATTCTCCTTACCCTCTTTTCCTCGTTTATTCGCTCTACATGCCCAAACCATATGAGCGTCCCTTTCTTAATCTTACTCATTACGCTTACATCAGCCTTGCATTCTTCGCGGATCTCCACATTTCTCACAAGATCTTGGTTTTACCACACATACGTCTCAGGGATCTCATTTCTACAGCATTCAGTCTACTTTCATCCTTCCTCTGCCAGTTCCATGCCTCACTGCCATATCCTGGGTAGGTACCAGCACTCTATTGTGGACGGCTAGCTTCGCTTCTTTGGACAGTTTTTTGTTAGCGCCAACGGCGTTCAGTCCTCCATTAATAGAGTTGCCTCCATTTACCCTTCTTTCGATATCTCTGACAGCCTTTCCATCTCTCGTAAACATACTTCCCAAGTACACAAACTCATCCACCTGCTCCAAATACTCATCATTCACAACTGTGATGCACATTCTTTTCATACTCTCCAAAGATATTGAAATATAAGTAGATGTGCTATCTGCTATTTTTACTATGTGGGTCTGCGCTTCCGGGTGTCGCCGATATTGTTTACCAATTAACAAATAAACTAAAATAACAAATAATTAACGAATAAACCAAACGAACGTTAAACAAAATGAACGAACTCTTTCCTTATTCAAAATATATTGTTAACCAATATTAATGCACATTTTCAAAAAATCAACGAAATGAACCAATTCTTTTTGTATGAAAACTACGCTAATTAGCGCGTAGTCCGGCGACAGTGGCGCGAACACCATAGCATATCTCTTCTGTATTTGAATATCTTTATACTCTCTCTTTTAAATACTATGACTTTAGACTTACTTACATTCTTCATACGTACTTCGTTCATCCTAGACACGAGAGACTGTATATCTTCCATACTGTTAGAAATCAGCATACAACAGGCAACATACTTCCAGATTACTCAATTTCGCGCCCAATCCCATCTCTTTCAATTCTTGCATACAATTATCCATCTATAGATTGAATAACCACGGTGACATTACGCAGCCTTGTTTAACGCCTTTTGTGGTATTGTAATTGCAACTCATAGAAAAGCTATTAAAAGCTTCAGTTTATCCGTGGCATATTTTTTGATGTTCATACTGTAAACCGATTCGTAGTAAAGATTAATCTAAAGATTATCTAAATATGATTTCAATAATAATAATAAGATTTCGATTTCAATACATCACAATTCTCTAAAGTTTACTTGCGTTTTATTTATTGAAAACTTCGTATCTAATTTCACAGAAAAATATCAAAATAATACAATTTTCCACGCAGTCGTAGGCCGTAACATCCAGTGGCTTAGTCTACCCCTGGCGTATACAACCCTCGCGTGACCAGACCAATCATTACACACGAGGCCTCCGGACATTGGACATTGGTATCTCATTCTTTTGAAAGCTGTCATTAATTTAATACTGTTTCAGCTTTGTTCCCCGCCCCCCCACCCGCCCGACCGATAGCCGAGCGGCAAATTAAAATTAATCATATTATCATTTACATTATTCCCGGGCGGGGTGGAGATTCAGTTAATATCTAATAATGGTAATGCGATTGATTGATTAGGCATTTCCCGAGACTAAATATAATTTGAATGGAGTTGAATAGGTTGAATAGAATACCGTTTGCATAAACATTTTAGCTTGTAATGCCATGCTCTCTGCGTGTGAAAATGAATGATTTAGCCAAGTTTCAAACCAACCCTTAGTAAGATTTTTAATAAACTAGTTTCTAATTTCATTCCACTGGAGCGACCACGCGAAATAAATTAATTTGCCTCGATTGCTCGAGATTTCCCAGAAGATAATTTTTAAAATTTTTCGCCAACATTGAAACAATCATACCTTCGAATTTTAACATGGAGACATAAAACTTATTATAATGCTGTATAGCCAATGAATTTACCTGAATTTAACCATTTATATCGTATTCGAAGGATTTATAAATAAAATCGTAAAGTTTATAACCGCGCGAATCCTGCGTGTTTTTACTTTGAAACTGCCGTGTAGAATATAGAATATTTTAGATTTCTGTATATTATATTGTCTGTGGTATACTTAATAATGAGAGGTGCATATCAGTGGAAAAGGGACTTAACTTTAACCGTAAACAGCTGATCAAAGATTCGGCGGGCAAAAAATATAAAAAATATATATTTTTGACATCGTTCTAAATAAAATAGTCTACGAAGTTTGGATTTGCGACATCTATGATCATAAAAAATGAATCATTTCAAAAGTTTCGTTTTAAAACGGATGGCTGGCCATGGATTAAAATAATTACAATAAATGTTTTACGAATTGATGAAAAATAAAAGTGGTCCATTTTTCGACAATAATCGCTCCAGTGGTTAACAGATGTTGGGTACAGTTTGAAACTCTACAGTCAAACACCGATTTGGGGATCTTATATTAATTGTACATTTGGATCAGGTGCGTCTTAATTATAAATTAATCGTGTCACTCGTGTCAGATAAACAGCAACGCAAATGTTACCCGAGGACTTGGCTTCTTGGCAATAGAATCAATGCTGGATCCACGATATCTGACGTCCTGAGTAGTAAGTAACGATGGCGCCCCGCCCCATACTTTTTATTTATTCAATTTAAAATCTCTTACCCTAAAAAAAAAGTAAAAAAATGTTGATTTTATAATATTCAATATTATTTGGTGGTTGTGTTTGGGTTTTTGCCATTAAAATTAAAAAAAATATATTTACTTGAAATAGTTCTATTTATACCAATTAGCGTATAAATTTTCAATTTAAGCTCAAATTTATTTATACGCATCATTTCAAAAGTTTGTTTGTAGAGGAAAGTGGGGATGTACTTGGCTAGTTATATATTATGGTCATCGAGTATGGCTAAAGCCATTTTAAGCAATGTTTCGCTTTCAAATGGTGGTCTTAACCCTTGGTGTCTGACGGACACCTTGAGCGTTTGAAAAGTCTAGTTACCTATGTTAGCGTTGTAGTATTACCATGGACTCTCTCTACCCCTCGAGTAGTTGCCCAATAGTGTTCGAGGAGAATGACAGTATCGGTTGGTGCGATTTCGGTAAGTTAAGGCTGTTATAAAATCGCGAGTGGTCTGTGAGACCACTCGGGTGTATGCAAAGATATTGAAATATAAGTAGATGTGCTATCTGCTGTTTTTACTATGTGGGTCTGCGCTTCCGGGTGTCGCCGATATTGTGTACCAATTAACAAATAAACTAAAAGAACAAATAATTAACGAATAAACCAAACGAACGTTAAACTAAATGAACGAATTCTTTCCTTATTCAAAATATATTATTAACCAATATTAATGCACATTTTCAAAAAATCAACGAAATGAACAAATTCTTTGTGTATGAAAACTACGCTAATTAGCGCGTAGTCCGGCGACAGTTGCGCGGACACCATAGCATATCTCTTCTGTATTTGAATATCTTTGGGTGTATGTAACTTTATATGAGTTTCCTTTTTTTATTTTCTGTCAAATGTTACAATGAATTACAACCTCAATTGAAAATAAAAGTGTTCCTGTCACTAGGAAGAAAAATTAAACACGGCCTCATTCCAAGGAAATTGTGCTCGTCGATAAAAAGAGTTCTTAGGTCAGATGCACCAGAATATGTAAGGGAAATGGAGGGTAACCAACCTAGAAAACTCTGTCATACGAGTATCTGTCCCTTGACACCTATTTTTTGACGTGACTTGACACTTATTTTTTCTTCTATTTTCACTGTTTGTCTTTGCTTTCATGTACCATCCGAATCCTTACATTGTTCATTTCTATACTACGTGATACTTTGTTTTAAATTGGACGTAAGTCCTTAAATAAATAAATAAAACTAAAATGCAAGACCGCTTACAAATGTTAAGGTAAAAGTTCATTTTTTATTCCAAAATATCGACGTCTGTGATAAAAATGCCTAATATTAAAAATGATTGTTAATAAACGTGCAAATCCTTATATTTTATTTTATTTAAGCAATATAAGACATATAAAAAACAATATTTAGAAGCAAGGTTTTCAGAAAAATACGAAAAAATACATTAATTTTTTATATTAAAACTATGGTGGTCTATCAGACCTCACGCCCTTAACGAACGTTACTTAACTCACGGTACTTAAAGAGACCTCCACCAAGACGATTGTTGCGGCGGGTAGCAAATGATCCCTCTCAAGATCGAGGGATCAAATGCTGCGTGGATGTTGTGGACTGTATACTGTATGCGGTTCTTATTAACCTATTTTATTATATTTTAATCGCACTTACCCAGACTGCTTCCCCCTTTTTTTTTTTTTATTATTAAGTTAAAAAAAACATAATATTTTTCTTAACTTAAATACAGAGCATATTAAGTACAGTAGTAAGAAGTAATATTTTTAATTTTGTTCCAACATTTTTAGTTTAAATAGTTTTTTTTAAAGGTTTTTATGTTATTTTCCGTTTTTAGGCTATCTGGAAGGAGATTATATATATGAATTCCCTCGTGACCAATACTTTTCTTGCCACTTTTAGTCTTGACAGTATTTGTGTACAATTTATTGTGTTGTCTAGTATAATGTTCGTGTACTTGTGATGTTTTTATAAATGTTGTGTTTGTGTGTATAAGTCCATTTTGTATTTTGTAGATTAAAAGACATGTTATATTCGTACAAAGTTCTTATTTTCTAAAGGTTCATTTCCTGGTATAGTTTTTTTGTGGGAGTGTCTGGGTTATAGTTGAAGAGTTTTTTTAATAACTTTGTTCTGTATAATTTGCAAGTCGTTTAAGTACGTAATTTATGTGTTTCCCCATATTTCTATTAAATAATTTAGGTGGGACTGGATTAAGCTAAAGTATAAGCCCCTCTTTACCTCTGTTGGTAGAAGATGAGCAATTCTACCAAATACACACATTAATGGGATGATTTTTGTTTTTAGTTTTTCTACGTGTTGTTTAAATGTTAAATGTTTATCAATATATAAGCCCATTTATTTTTCGCTATCTAGGATATGTAGGTCTCTTTCTTCTATTTGTAATGGTTTATGCGATGGTATTATTCTTTTAGGTGAGCTTAAGATCATGTAACCGGTTTTATTAATATTTATTGTTAATATATTTTGTATTAGCCAATCGTTTAGTACATTAAGATCCGTTTGAGATTGTTCTAATAGACTTTCTAAGTTTTTGCCGAAGTAAAAAATTGCCGTGTCATCTGCGTATAAGAAAATTTCACCATGTAGTTTTAGCTGACAGATGTCATTTATGTATATTTGGAATAAAAGTGGCCCCAGTATTGATCCTTGTGGAACTCCGTAGTTTTTTACTCTTGAGTTGACTGTTTTTATCTCCTATGTTAACACATTGTTTTCTGTTGGACAGATAGGATTTTATTAGTTTGATAGCTGGACCGGTTACACCTGTTTTTTCTATTTTTTTAATCAGTATTTCATGACTTACGGTGTCAAAGGTTTTTTGAAGGTCTACGAGAATTGCTATGACATAGTTTTTATTATCTATGCTAGTTCTAAGTTTATTTATAAGATCATTAGTTGCAGAGAGAGTATTACATTTTTTTCTGAAACCGTATTGTTTGGCATATAGAAATGATTTTTTTTTTCAGAAAGTTGTCTAGCCTATCGTATATTACTCTTTCAAATATTTTTGATAGAATCGGTAGGACAGAAATGGGCCTATGGTTTATCATAAATTTCGTTCAGTGTTCACTGGAAAGGTAGGTATGTTAGTTTGGTTGAGATTTTGGAAGGGAATGGCGATTGGGAATGAACGTTTGATAGCGAAATAATAAGCGAGAATGGATGACGCGTGGCGATGGTACTTGCGAATAGCTGCGAGATTTAAAAGTTCTGTTTGCGGTTTGATTACTAAAAACTGTAAAAGCGGTGCGGTTTTAGGACTTCTGTCCTGTGCGGCGAGGTAAATTCAACTGAAGCAGAGGGCACCAAATAGGTAGTTTCGAAAGAACCACATGTAACAATAAAGGCGCGAACAACGATGCTGAGAGGAAATACTACCTCCCCGGTAGTTCGTGCGACTGCGCGACTGTGCACAGTTGTGCGACTCTTTAAACGAATAAAAATATTCTCAACACTTTCCCTTTCTTGTAAATTCTCGTCATGTTAATTTGCTTAGTTTTTTCCAGCCTAGTTTTTTTAATGCAATTTTTTTAAAAGTAAAAGTTATTTTCGTTAACAAACTTTTGTTACGTGTAAAGGTACATTTGAACAAGAAAAAAACAGTATTGAAAATTTTATTTGAATATCTATACATATAGATATAGCGGCTGAAAGCGGAGAGTCTGACCAAATCGGTTGGAATCCAGGAGTCTTGGAAATTATCTGAAATTAAAAAAAAAAAATCATTTAATGTGAACGTAGAATGCGCATATACCATATTTAAAAAAAAATGTTGAATGCAAAAATGGCGGACAGAAAACGAAAATTGGTGAAAAAATTTGACCTTAATTTTATTGTAACTGTGTTCTATATTAATACTTTTTTCATTAATCGAGGTTTATCCGCATATTAATTTTATTTAATTTAAACTTTTAATGAAGTGAATCGGATGAAAATTCGATGAGTTAAGATTTGAATTAACTTGAAAAATGTTTTTAGAAAAATGCATTTTAGGTTTTCGGTTGAAACCGGGCCGCTCCGTTATCCGTTCTACCTGCTTGGCGCGCACCGCTCCAAACTGTATTTCAAGATCGAATTTGATGCTATAACTTTAAAAATGTATTCTCTACATGCGCAGAAAGATTTATATGCAAAAAGGTCGAATTTATGGATCGGCTGAACCAGACTCTTCACTTAATGAGGCTTTTAATTGAATATTTGAATGTCTACTAGGTTATACAGATGGCGCTAATAACTTCAGTTCTACACACAATTATTATTCACAATATTCTACTATTATTCAACACACTTTTATAAAATAATACTAATCATATTATCTATATTTATCTCATATTATGTTCATCATTCATTACACTAACCCGTCATCCCATTTTCAGACTAACTCCTATTTTACAAGGACATTTGAGGGATTAGCTTCGTGCATCATAAGTTTAGTTTCGTTTATTAAAAAAAATTTGAGCCCTTGTGAGAGCCTTGAAGAAGTAACTTTTTTTATTTTTTTATTTAGTAACTATATAATATTTTTTACATTTTTATATGAAACATGTTAGTTAGATGTATATATAAAATATATTCGTAGTCCTCCTCACTAGGAGATCCTGTGCTGAGGGGGACTATGCTTTGGATAAGTTTTTCAGCGACTTCTATGGTTTAACTTCATTGATTGGATAAGGTTTTCCAGAAACTTCTATGATGTTTTATGTATACTAGTAAGTTCATTTTCCGATAGATTCTTCAGCCAACATTTAATGTCCTTAAAGTAGCTATTTTTTATTTTTATTTGTTTGATACTAAGTGGGAGTTTGTTATATAACTTTACTGCTAAAAATGCAGAACTTCTTTGACCAAATGAAGAGTTACACTTTGGTATATTAAGTATGTCTGTTTGTTTGGCTCTGGTTTTATGAGCGTGGGAGGTGTCTGCCTCTGAATCATTTTTGTGGTGATGTACTAGAATGTTTTTGGCATAGATTTTCTGTATGCTTGGAACATCAAACTGTTTAAAAATTTCTGCCATTGACGTTGCTGATTAGATTGGATTAGATGCTGCTGAGCCCCATCCTATTACTCCATATTCCAATCGAGAGTGGCATAAAGCATAATATACTCTCTTTAGATCCCTCATTGACAAGATTTTTCTTAATTTTTTGAAGAAGTAGATGAGTTTTGTTAGCTTTTTTGAGGTAAGATCAATGTGTGAATTCCACTGTAGATTTTCATCAATTTCAATCCCAAGATATTTAATACTTTTGGTTTGGGTTATAGACGGGCAGGAACATTGTGGAAAAGTATTTTGACATTCATGTAATTTGAGGGTATGCACATTCATTGGTTGTCCTCTTTTGTTTTTGGAGAAAGTTAGATATTTAGTTTTACTAACATTTAATGTAAGGGAGTTTACTTTTAGCCAGTTTTGAAGTACAGCCAGGCCATGTTCCGCCTCCTTGTAGGTTCTTGTCCAATCTTGTTCGTGGAATATAATAACAGTGTCATCTGCAAAGCTCATTATGTTTCCATTAATGGGAAGATTCATAAGGTCATTTATATATATCAGAAATAGTATAGGTCCTAATACGCTTCCCTGGGGGACCCCGAATTTAATTGGAAGAGATTTGCTCTTTCTTTTACCAATTTGTACAATTTGTTCTCTTCCAGTTAAGTAGGTTTAGAGTTGTTTTGGTTATTCCATTTTTTTTTAGTTTTAAGTACAGTATTTCATGATCAATTGTTAGAAAGCTTTTTGAAGATCAATGAAAACAGCTAAGCATTTTTTGCCTTCATCCAGTTTTCTAATAATTGTATTAGTTACATTAGCTATAGCGTCACCAGTACCCAGGTTTTTTCTAAAACCATACTGCGTAGGTGATAATATTTTATTGGTATCCAAAAATGTAAGAACTTATTTTTTTTATTACTTTTTCCAATATTTTCGACAGAGGAGTTAAAATACTAATTGGTCGATAATTTGAAATATCATTTTTGGGACCATTTTTATATAATGGTATGATCGTAGCAATTTTAAGACAAGCGGGAAAAACACCTTTAGATAATAATAGATTTACAAGGTATGTCAGAGGTTGAATTAACTCATTTTGTAGGTATTTAATTGATTTGCTTGATATCAGTTCATTTCCCGATGAGGTATTTGTGTTTAAGGAGGTTATAATATTTCTTATTTCATCACTTGTTATCTTGACTATATTGAGGCTGTTTTCATGATTTACAGCTTCATTTCTCATTGTTTTTTCGACAGTAGTAGAATTTTGTTTAATTTTATTTGCAAGGTTAGAGCCTATATTGCAAAAGTAGTTGTTTATAAAGTCAAGAAGTTTGTCTGGGTGTTTCGTAAAAGATGTGGGAATCTCATCAATGTTTAATTCTTTAATGTTTTTGTCTTTATGCGAGGCTTTAGTATTTGTAATTTCATTTATGATCTGCCAGAGCTTACGGGAATCATTATTGCATTCATCAATTTTGTTTTTATAGTATGTTTCTTTAGCATAACGAATTACATTTTTACATGTATTACGATATCTTTTGTAGAATCGAAGTGTATGGACATCATAAGGGTTGATTTTTACTTTTCTGTGCAGTTCATCTCTTTTTCTGATCGAGTTTATAATATTCTGACTGATCCATGGTTTAATGTGAATATTTTTATGAGATACCTTTTTATCTGTGGTTTTGGTGTTAGATAGAATACTGTGCTGTATAATTTCTACAAAATAACTCCAAGCAGTATCAGTATCATCTTTTTCCAGAAGGGCGGATAACTATCTGTTACTTAAACCAGGGCGGGAAAGCGGTTGGATTACCTCAAGTTCTTCACCATCAATTTAAGAGTAACACTGCAAATATTCACAGAAATTTTCCCTTTTATTCCGAACATTCGTTTTAATATAATTTTAAGTATAATGTTACTAAAGTTCTAAGCTACGTCACGACTCACGACTTTCGAGCCAATCACCACTCTCCCTACTCGATAAGTTAATTTTGTTAGCCTTGTCGATCTTGACCTTATTCCAAATATGGCTGGACAATTTTTGGTTTTTGGAGTCAAGGAATCCGGTGTTAACATCGGAGATCTCTTATCCTAAGTAGATCACTTGACACACTGACACGCAGATTACTACCCACCCCTTCTCCCTTTCCTTAAAAAGACCCTCCACACAGAATTCCCCGACATAAGCCCTAAGGGAAGGTATATTCTCCCCATGTGTGGAATTAAAATAATCAAAAATTCTGCTTAATAATAATAATAATATTTGGATGATTTATATAGCGCCGTTTTTGTGAAAAATCACCTCAAGGGCGCTGTACAAACTTATAATACATTTCTAAAATCTAAAAAACTACAAGCAAGGCAAACAATTATAAACAACTTATGGCTAAAAATTGCATCGGTTCATTGATCACCGATACGAAAATATGTGTACAATATTTTGACCAATGAACGCAATGCTGCCTAAAATTTAATGAAAACAGGACCATTCTTACCTGGGAGGTCGCTTGAAATTAACACTGAATATTGTCCATTTAAAGAAATTTAGATAGAGTTCGCACGCAGAGGACATTATTGTGAACACATGTTATTTAATCCTGAAAAATATTTTAATATTAATATGTAATGTATTCTTTGACGAGTGTATTTTGGAAAGTAAAAACAACATGTAAAGGTGGGTGGTGCAGTAGTACCTATAAGGATTTGATCTTTCTAAATGTGATTCGTCAAGAGACAGATTGATGTGTAAGGAATCGAGTAATTTTAATTCAGTAAGAAAAGTGTGATTAAGACATATCATAGACAATACAAGTATGATACTCTCAAATAGGTATATTTAAATTACGGGTATGAGAGCCCAAAAAGGAAGGTTTTTAGTTTGGAACTAAACTCTGTTGGGCTTGTTATGCATCTTAATTCCGGAGGGAGCCTATTCCAAGCCTTGGGCCCAGATACTCCGAAAGCACGATCTCCAAACATAAGATCCAAGAATCGGTATTCGTTTTCACAATTTTCGTTGTCATCAGTTTTTGATATCCGATTTGACTTAAATGTCTTTTTACCATCACATGCGCCATTTTCATGATGTTTGGGTTCGAGGAATATGATTTAGGCATCTTCCTTAAGATCCACTATTGCCTATTTGATTTTGGCGTAGTTTTACTAAATTGGTGTTGTTTCTCTGCTCTGGCAAGAGGGTTATGTTTAGATATTTTATCTAGAGGGTTTGACAGTTTACAGTACTTGCCACATCTGTAAACCGGATGCGTGTAATGTGGAGGTTTTCAATAATAACTCTTGATTAACGTGAATCAAATATATTTACATCGAAAATTTGTGTTACAATAAGTTAACACAGATTTTATAATTATCTCGATTAGGGGAAAAGCAGGCGGACAGAACGAATGTTGAAACCGGAATAGTTTTGCATCGTCGTGCACTAGACCGGAAAGCGGTGCTCGGTGATACCAGCCTGTAAAATCGAATTTGAATTATATTTTTAAGGTTGTTCGTTGCTCGGCTACACTGCGATCGGGTCAAGGAATATGTTTTTGACAGATTTGGACGTCCCTTTTGCCTCTCTCTTTAATCGCATCACAGCTTTTTTGATTCCGATGTTATCAATACGTTGTTTAAATAAAATAAAATAAAATATATACGTACATGTGTTTCTTGACGAAAATTGGTCAGCTTGTGTATTTATTTGCGCACTTACGAAATAATATATTTCAGATTTTTTTACATTCTTATTTTGCTTAGACATTATTGAAAAATGATAAATACTTATGACCAAAAAATAATTACAAAAAGTACATAAATCTAATAGTTTTATCATCACGCCTTTCAGCATTTTTGATGTAGGTATAAATTAAAGCAATTTTGGAATGAAACAAAATTTGATTTCAAAAAGCTGGTACGGAGAGTACTTAATCTTTCTCATTGGAACCGCCCTGTACGATCATAAGAACATCTTTCGATGAAATGTGGATTTTTGGCCGCTGGCTGGTTAAACGCCCATAAGAAAAAGGTCAAATTATTCTAAAAAAAATTTTCACCAATCACCAATCAAAATGCTGTAATTTCTAACGTTACATCATCCAATTACTAAAGATTATATTTATTGTACACTCTATTATAGAATTTATGAAATAATTCCTTCACCAAACTCAAGAGCTAGCTAGCTCTCTTAATTGGCGTAGAAATCCTTGAAAATTTAAATTTTACATTTTTGTTTTTGCCGTAGTATCGAACAGTATTAATAGGCTTGCGTCTACGTGGTTGAATTTCAGAAAGCAGCTACGAGTGCATGCCGCCCGCAGGGCCTGGCAACAAAAACCTACGGAGCGGGTTTTTAAATGCTAGTTAAGTTTATTACTGTAAAAATGTAATAATTTAAACAACAAAAAATATTAATATTCTAAAGAAGCCAAATGCATTTTATAACAGGCCAATTGTAAATATTATTTCCATTATTCTATATACATGCTCCTATTAAGACGTAAAGTTTTGCATGCAGGTGCTAAACCGCTTCTAGGATTTTTACTGCTAGATTGCATACAATAAACTGCAATATAAACAACGTAACAACGTTTCTTCGACCTCAAAGCAAAGAACACATTGGAACTTCTTCAGGAAGTCATTTATAACAACATGTTGTTTTATTTTTTTATTGCGGGAGTTGAAACAATGAATGTCGCGGAACTTATACTTGCATTGGACATTTTTATTTTACTATTTGGATTTCCGCTTACGGGTGCATTAGCATGGACTCGTTAATGGAGGTAAATTACTGACTTATCACCTGGAACATAATTTACTTCTCCTATCCATGCAACTGCATTGGACATGCGCAAGTTTTTCTTGCCGAGAGTGCCTACCTGAATATCGCGAATATAATAAACAAACATTTTGACAATATGCATGTACATTGTTTATCACGACATCAAGTACCTTGGTACGAACAATAATTTATTATTTATTTATTTGGTCGATTAATTTACTTTAATATAATTTAATAATGTTGGCTTCACTGGGTGGCTTACCCGTGCTGAGGCCCCCATTTTATAATACAAAATTCAACAATATAAAGTAATACATTTTGATAAAATATACAAAATTAGTGATGAAAAAAACCCAATCGACACATATATGATTTTTGTATGAGTTACGATTGTGTATAATGATGTGTGTTTTATAATGGTTTTGTGTGTTAAAAAAGTTTTTTTTTTAACGTTAGCTCCAGGAGGCACTGAGGAAAATAATTTCCCCAGGGCCTATGTCATCTTTGGGATGCTGTGTGGAAGGTTTTATAAGAAAGGAAGAAGAGGAGTTCTGGGAAGGAAATAGGTATGATGGGCATGGGTAGAAATCTTGGGGTCAGTGAGTCCTGGAGTGACGGACGTACGAATCCATCCCTTCTACTGCGGTGCTAGGCGAAGAGTCGAGGGATTCCGGTTGGAGAGGTCAGAAGACCAGTCTCTCTTGATCCGGCCCGTCACGCAGCAGGTGGGCAGACACATCGGACACCATGTCCTTGACAAACCTAACCCCATGAACCCGGACACCCCTGCTAATTCACCAAACATAGTGAACAACTTGGGGTGACCTATGGCATAGTAGATGTTGGTTATTCAATAAATGGTTCCTGGGGCGGCGGTCCCCGTACCCGCCTCCCAAACTGCGTGTATATGTTTTATTCTTTTACGTTGTATATTTTTTTGTTATTTATACTATTTTGTTCGTTAATCCATTTCTTTATTTTGTATCTGAATTTATTATTTCCACATTTTTTGTATAAAGTGAAAGATTTTTGAAATGCTTTTATTTTTTTTTACATGAGCTCCACACAGGAGACCCTGAGGAAAATAATTTCCCTCAGGGCCTACGTCATCTTTGGGGATGCTATGTGGAGGGTTTTTAAAAGGAAAATAAGGAGAGGATAGTTCTGGGAAGAAAAAGGGTTTAAGGGGTTGGTAGGAATCTGGAGTTCAGTGTGTCCTGGTCATCCGCCTCATCCGCCTAGACAAACCTCACCCCATAAACTCGGGCACCCCTGCTAAATCACCGAACGTTGCGAACCACTTGAGGTGACCTATGGCAGTTGATTATCCAATAAAGGTTCCCGGGGCGGCGGTACCCATACCCGCCTGGAAATATTGGAAATATTATTGGCTGGTATTTACGCCGTTTTTGTCCAAAGCTTGTGTGTACCGTCGGAGCTTTTATGTTTTCTTTGTACGCTTGTCTAACTGGTCTCTTAAGATAGTTTGTGTTTGATGAAATTTGTTTTTGTTTTAAAAATGTAGTTTAGTCGTGTTTTAACGTATAATTGGCATATATGTTGTACGCCAAACCTGTTAAATATTTGGGCTGTATCAGTTAGTCGATGTTTTTTTTAAGTATTACCATTAAGATTGTTTTATGTTCGATGGCTGAGTTTGTTGCTCCTTCCCAAACAATGATTTTATAATATCCCCAAAAAATATTAAGGTATCTATATCAAATTCGACCCTTTGGAATACCAAGGTTCCATCTGTCGCGGTTACGTCATGCGATAACGGGATAATATAAAGTAAGCTACTTTAGAATTCATTATCGCGTGACAGATGGAAACTTGTTATTCTAAAGGTTCAAATTATCACGGGATAATTTACAATTTTATCCAATTTTGTGCAGTACGATGCATTTTTAGCAAAACTAATTTAAAAAAAAAAGTTATTACCTACAAAAATCAGGCTGAAAATATTCACAATTTTCACAGGAGAGATAGGTAAATTGAGGAAAAAATTTCATTAAATTATTTTGATTTTAATCAAAAGTTGAGTTCCTGGAGTGTAAGGTAATTGAGTAATATTCGATTCTGAAAATTGTTCACTGCCAAAATATTTAATAACATTTTCCCAATTTGTTGGAATTTGGCAGTGCAGCTTCGGGTATAAAAATCCGAAGCCTCCGTTTGACTTTATGGAACATATTAAAACTTAATATTTTTATTTCCTCAATCATAAAACTTCCCTCTCAACGAGCACTTATAAAATGGATCGTAATTTTGACGAGATTTAATAAACTGCTTCAGAATAAAATTCATCCATCGAGGGAGAAGCCATTAGAGAAGCCAACGGTAATTTACAAGGCTTTTTTAGAGGTCTTGGGTTTGAATTCCAGCTTCAAATAAAATATTAGCTTTATTAAATGCAAATTATTTTTTTATATTCTTTTTTTTTAAGCTTTACGAGATCGTCTCTGTCTGTGCAGACGTCAAGACAGGAGAACATTAAAAACTATACATGTGAACACCGCACAACAAGAGTTCCAATTGCTCGCAACCGCCTAAGCATGCCTGGAGCCAGTGAGACTATGGCGTTTCCATTTTGGGGTATGTCATGCGGCTGGTGGTAATGGGGAAGGGTAGAAGATGGGAGAGAGGAGGGTGGGAAAGTATCTAGCTATTCAGATCTGGTCACCAAACACGGCTAAAGCTATTTCAAGCAACGTTTCAATTCTGCATGTTGGCCTTATACCGTGGCGATACTGGTGATCGGTACAGTATCAATTGTGAACTCAGTGATTCAAAAAATTATTTACACTTCGCGATAGAGGTCATTTTCGCACCACAATGAACAATCTTGTGTACTTTAAACCAAAGAAATGAGAGTATTCGTTTCGGGTCAACCTGGGAGAGCTTTGCTTTATGTTATACTTATAAATTAATATTTTAAGTACATTTTTAATATCTCACCATAAAATATATATACAATTACAGGAGTTAGGATTGCAAATGGCGATTCTTGATTACTTTGCTAATTAAAATAACAGTTCGAAAACTATCTTCGATTGAAAAGTCGTCACTTAATAAATAACGATGTTGACCTTTTAGTATTGGAAAAATTATTAATCGTGCGATACTAGACTTGCAATAAACGTTTTATGTTCCATTGCTTGGTCATTGCAAATAAATATGGTTTATTGTTTTTGTACATGGTAAGTATTACAAATACCAAAAACAAAAGTTCATTTCTAGATCTAAGTAAAGCTTTTGATACTGTGTCCCATATAATTCTTCTTAAAGAAAAAGATAACATAGGTATTAAAAATATGCATATAACTGGTTCAAATCATATATAACTGAATGCAGCCATGCACTAAAATTAGGCAACGTAACAAGCCAAAACAGATACATAACTTACGGAGTTCCTCAAGGATGTACATTAGGACTCATCCTATTTTTATTTTACATTAATTGACTGTGTCAGTTAGATATTAGCGGAGATGTTATTTGATTTGCAGATGACACTGTTCTAGTTTTTACTTCTGACTCCTGGACGAATGTATATAAAAAAAGCTGCCGAAGGAATCAACCGGATTAAAAATTGGTTAGACAATAACCTGCTAACACTAAATATAGACAAAACAAAGTACATGACATTCATTTTATTATTAATTTTTAACTTTATGAGTAAAATGAAGACAATATAAGCGAAACTCAATCGAAAATCTGGAAACAGAAAAATCAGAAAAACATATTGACACCTCTGGGACTCGAACCCAGCAGGAGGTCCTGGGTCTTATATTGTCTTCATTTATTTAAATATTACATGACATTCAGTATAGATCCCAGACGTCAACCGAGACTTAATGAAAACTTAACCATACACGACTGCTCATCTAAAGAAAACTGCCTATGCAACCTGCTAAGACGGACTGAGATAATAAAATATTTAGGAATTTACGTTGACAACTATTTCAGGTGGACAGAACAAATAAATAAAACAGCGGGTAAAGTCAGAAAACTTATATATTTCTTTAAGAACATACGAAACATAATGCCAGTGAAGACTTTAAAAACTATATACTACGCGTTAGGCCAATCAATTATTACCCACGGGACGATCGGTTGGGGTGGTGCTGCGAAAACTAATATCGACCCTCCCAACAAAGCGCAAAAGGCCTTAATTAAAGTTATAACAAAAAAACCTTTTAGATTCTCGACAATACAGTTATTTAAAGACTTTGCTGTATTGAACATACAGCAACGATTCATCAAAATTATATCTTTACAGTCCAAAAAGACAAACTAAACCATCATACTGCACAACACAATTACGACACAAGACATAAACATCAACGCACGATTCCGAAGACAATATTACAGATGGACAAAGACATTATCATAATCAGGATTCATTTTTTTTTAAATTTAATTTAAAAAGATGTTAAAGATATCCACATAACAAAAAATGCAAATCTAAAACACAAAATTCATAAGTGGATAATCAACAAAGGTATTGCATACTGCGGGCAGATAACTTGTACATTACAAAAACACACTCAACCCCTGTATTTTTTCTCTTATCCTAACAATTATTTTTGTGCTTCTAATTTGTTACTTTCATATTTTTTTCAATTTTTCCAATTTTTTTATCTCTTTTCTTTTATTGTTCTTTTATTCTATTTATCTTTTATTATATTTTTATTTTTATCTTATTTTTCTTCCAAGATTAAGACATCAAAATTAGTTTAAATTCCTGCCACCTCGGTACAGGCTCAGCCTAGTGAGGTGGAATATACCAAAAAAATGTATATTGTACTTTGATATATTATATTGTAATATCTTGGTAAATAAATAATAAAAAAAAAATCAGAAATATGTTTATATTTATATACGAGGGCTGTCCGTAAAATAAGGCCTCCTAGGTGCTGCGGTCGCGAGGAACGTTTTTACGCGCAATCAGGCAATACTGACGTGTATCCTAGTTTCCCCTTGCCAAATCCCCACCATGCTCCACCCTCTGTGATGCTTAGTCTCGGCGTGGCAGCCGTTCGCCATGGAACTTCCACTCGCCGCACCCGCCAGGTGTGAGTTACGCTCTGTAGTTCATTTTTAAACTTTGCTTCGGCGAATCTGAATGACGCCACTGGGATTGTTCCTTTGTCTCTGGTGTCGTGAAGTGTTTCCAGTTCTCGTCCCCAGTCACAATTGAATCCAAGAATTCTTCGCCATCGATGTCGTGGAACTCAAGGAATTCGTGGGCTGCTTCAGCCCGTTGTTGTTTATGATCTTCGGTGAGCATTTTGGGATCCACCTTGAGTAGACCTTGCGGTCTCCCAATTGTTCTGTCAAAATCTTATCAATAGTAGTCTTACTGACATCAGGGATCATATCACAGAGATCCCGAACCGTTACCTGTCGATATGCAATCGTCGTTTTTTCCACGTTGCCAATTTTCTCGTCTGAAATCGATGGCCGTCCAGCATGCTTTTAAATTTTCTGCACCATTTGCGCACGTTTTCGCGCTCGTACACTGTTTTCTCTACACTTCAAGTTGCTGAGAATAAATTTCTACCGATATTTGGTTCTTTGCACAAAAAAACTAATTATAGAACGTAGTTCACAACAGGCGGGTGCGTAAACAGAGCAAACCCGCAAACACCCTCCACACAGCATTCTCACGATGACACGGGCCCTGAGGGAAATTATTTTCCTCAGAACCTAGTGTGGAGTTAATGTAAAAAAAATAATAATGTCAATTAAGTAATTTGAAAGATGATAATTAAGAAAGGTTACACTACAAATTGTTTAAGTGGAAAAAAGGGGGAAAGGGGTCCGGTCTAGTTGAAGTATAGAATGTATACTAATAATAATATGCAAAATAAAAAAAAGTAAATTCGGAGAATGATGGTAGCATTCAATGAGTATCTATAATATTGTTATAAAGAATCAAGAGTTCGCCTGGGATTTTGGTGCGGAGTTAAAAATGTCAAATTGTGTGTAGTGTGTATTGATAGTGTAAAATATTGTTAAAAAGTAACATGTAATATTGATGGAGCCAGCTGGAGTTTTATTTAAGTGAAACTTCTTTAGCTCCGTTAGCGATTTGAAATTCTGATGAAATGGAATGGTCTCAAAAATGTATTATTTGACGGTCCTCGGTTTTAAGTAGTGGGCAAGGCGCTCGACAAGTCTTGGCGGCCAGAGAGACAGATATCAAGCGAACAGAGGTTAATAAGAAGGAGGATCCTACGAAATTCAAAAAAATAAACAATTTTAGTTTTATGAAATTAATATTCAATGTTCAAACCACTTTAAAATAAACAGGCAAAAGAAAAGAAAGCTTAGAAAAGTTTCACTTCTACTGCGTGTGAATCGCACACTCTGATTTTTTTTAAATGTGTATTAAGTGAAATAAAGATATTTTCTGGATTCTAAACATCTACTTTTCTTATTGTCGCGTGTCGTATTGAAGATTTGTCCACGTTGCACGACAGTCGGAGCACAGGGAGCGAGGCACAAGCCGTAGGGCAAAAGGCACAAGACGGAAAACAGTGAAGATACACATTGTCTAGAACGTGGAAAATAACATAATAATATCAGCACGACCTCGAAGCGCGGCACTAACTTGAGATGAGAATAGCGACAGAGAGAAAGATAACTGAATAGAATACCTAGCACTGCGAGTCACGGTTAGTAGGGTGCGTTTTCACCCGGCGACAAAATATCCCCGACATAATTTCCTCCGACAAAATATCACTCGACATAATATCCCAGGATAAAATATCCTACGGACAAAACATCCCCCAACAAAATATCTATTAAAACCTAACCTAACCTTATTTAACATTTTACTATTTATTAACAATATTTGTTTTTTCGTTATTTGCTTTTGTGGTGTTATGTCAAGTTGCACTACCTCCTTCTTTAATCAACGTTTCAGACAGCGTTGCAGTGTCCATCACCTGGGCATCGGACATCTGCCGGATATGCCCTGATGATGGACACTGCAACGCTGTCCGAAACGTTGGCTAAATACGGAGGTAGCGCAACACGGCATAACACCCCAAAAACAAATAACGAAATTGCTTTTTGCCGTGAAAATCTAAAAATGTAATAATTTAATGTCTTTACGGGATGTCCGTATTTTTTTTTGTTGGGTTAGGTTAGGTTAAGTTAGTTTAAGTTAGGTTAGGTTAGGTTTTAGTAGAGATTTTGTTGGGGGATGTTTTGTCCATAGGATTTTTTGTCGGAGGATGTTTTTCCCATAGGATATTTTGTCGGAGGATGTTTTGTCCGTAGGATATTTTGTCGGAGCATGTTTTGTCCGTAGGATATTTTGTCGGAGGATGTTTTGTCCGTAGGATATTTTGTCGGAGGATGTTTTATCCGTAGGATATTTTGTCGGAGGATGTTTTTTCCATAGGATATTTTGTCGGAGGATGTTTTGTCCGTAGGTTATTTTGTCGGAGGATGTTTTGTCCGTAGGATATTTTGTCAGAAGATGTTTTGTCCGTAGGATATTTTGTCGGAGGATGTTTTGTCAGGAGGATATTTTGTCGGAGGATGTTTTGTCCGTAGGATATTTTGACGGAGCATGTTTTGTCCGTAGGATATTTTGTCGGAGGATGTTTTGTCCGTAGGATATTTTGTCGGAGGATGTTTTGTCCGTAGGATATTTTGTCGGAGGATGTTTTATCCGTAGGATATTTTGTCGGAGGATGTTTTTTCCATAGGATATTTTGTCGGAGGATGTTTTGTCCGTAGGTTATTTTGTCGGAGGATGTTTTGTCCGTAGGATATTTTGTCAGAAGATGTTTTGTCCGTAGGATATTTTGTCGGAGGATGTTTTGTCGGAGGATGTTTTGTCCGTAGGATATTTTGACGGAGCATGTTTTGTCCGTAGGATATTTTGTCGGAGGATGTTTTGTCCGTAGGATATTTTTTCGGAGGATGTTTTGTCCGTAGGATATTTTGTAAGAGGATGTTTTGTCCGTAGGATATTTTGTCGGATGATGTTTTGTCCGTAGGATATTTTGTCGGAGGATGCTTTGTCCGTTGGATATTTTGTCTGGGAATGTTTTGTCCGTAGGATATTTTGTCGGAGGATGTTTTGTCCGTTGGATATTTTGTCGGAGGATGTTTTGTCCGTATGATATTTTGTCGGAGGATGTTTTGTCCGTAGGATATTTTGTCTGGGATATTTTGTCGGGGGGTATTTTGTCACGGGGTGAAAAGTCGCGGAACCCAAGTTGGCAGTTGACTGGTCTTAGGGGGAAGAAAGCTCTCACTGTAAACTTTGTGATTGTTGCGCTGCTCGGGACCAGAGCTTTGACACACATACAAAGTTCCATTGGGAGTTTTCCACCCTACGACTGAAAACGCCGCTTTCTTTGATGTTTCCCAATGCCTATTACACGAATATTCTTTTCATATTTTCGTTTACATCTGCACGCGTGCTTGCAAAGTTTTCAAATGTTCATATCAAATTTAATTCGATGTTATACTAGTATTTTTGTCAGGCAAAGGCACGAAATGCTGACGTTCAGAATTTTTCTTTCACTATTCATAAACGTTAAATACGCAACTACAATACAATTATTTTTTTCGAACGTTACCAAAAATATTGCATAAATGCCATATTACTAAATCTGAAGGTCCGAAATTTCACATATTTTGCAAGCAAGCTTTTTTTAAAGCTTTATTTTAAATACTTGTTTTATTCTTAAATATAAAAATCACGCGTCACGCTGTTTGTGGTCGCACTCATTCGAAACAGCTCCACCATTTTTTATGATATTTTGCATGCATATTTGGTAGGTATGAGAATAGGTTTTAAAGTATATTTCGTACCGCTAGATGATTACAGTGTCCGTATCCAGAAAAAAAAATTTTTTGAAGAAAAAAATTTTTTCAATTTTTTTTTATTTCGCATCAAAAATACCTATAACCCCAAATCTTCAACCTCATACCCCCACCCTCCTATTTTTTAATAGCGACTTTAGTATTTTTGTATGAACAAATTTAACCGTTGTTCGTATTTCAAACAGAACGAAATTATTTATGTTGTTGAATGACAGATCCGCCTCATCAAACTTTCATCCACACATGCGCAAGACATTCACGAGAAGCATCATATGCCGAATGAAAGTCATCTTGATATTTCATTCGGCATTTGTTCTCGCGTGGGCAAACCATCGAGCTTATTTGTGTTGGCTAAAGACGGACTGCCAAAAAATATCGTACACTCAATTGATCTTCGAAATTAATAGTGATTTTGTTTATTTTATTTTCCTACCTTAGAATAAAAAATAGATTACTTTTTTCACTTTACACTTAATTTTTAACAGATCAAACAATGAATATATCCGTGATTTTAGTGAAACATATAGAATTGAGAAAATGAATGGTTGGTGTTTTTTTGTTTTTATCAGCGGTCATCGTCTATAGCGCTCCACCCCCCTTTCTGTCATAGATCCCATCCCGACGCACTTACAAAACTTTCGTTATTTTTTATTTAACATCCAAAATATTCACTAGAAGTATGGCAGAACAACGTTTGCCGGGTTAGCTAGTATATACATATTTTTAATTTTTCTCATATATATTTTTTAATTTAATTAAAATTAAAATTGATAATGTTATTCGGCAAGTATTTAAGATACGTATTTTTGTTACAGCTGTTTCGGCTTATAAGGCCATTTTTAAACTGGTTAATCCACTTTGAGACGACTTATTTCTACGATTTTAAATGTCGATTTTTGAAGGTGTCTATATTGATTTATTACCGGTAAAACCAATTTGCTGACACTCTAATTGAGAGATTTGTGAGAGAATGTGGGGTTCGAAATCGGTTTCCCCTGCAATAAATGTTAGGGTTTTCTTAATTGTTTTGAAATGACATTATTGCTGTGACTCATTTAAGTGCGTTATATTTTTTAGGTTTTGTAAACATACTAAGTAGTGAGGAATAAATAATTTTCTTTAATAATAATAATAATAAATTTGGACAACTTATATAGCGCTGTTTTTGCGAAAAATCGCCTCAAGAACGCTGTACAAATTAGCATGGATTTTACTTTAGAATTTACTTAACTATGTAGGAGGTTAGATAACAACTCGTCTTGCAGCTATCAAGCGCATTGATTATTATTATTCAAACCCCCAATAAATAAAATAAAATATCTTTCTTAATTAATTAGCATTACACTGGGGTCATTCGTTCGTTTGATTTCTAGTCGTTCAAACAAAATTAATCTGAGACCCTTTCTTTTTAAATGTAATGTTTTAGGCTTGTTGTTTTTAAGTGGAAGGTGATTATTCACTAAGAGATGCTCTGCGAATTTTGAAGAAGTGTTTTTGAAGTGAAACTACTATAGCACCGCTGCGATTTGGATTTCGATTACTGCAGTTGCGATTTTTTTATTATTATATCATCATATCTTTGAATCTACTAGTTGAGAATTCTCTACCTGTTTGTCCGATGTAAGTGGAATTACAGTCGGCGTGGTCACATTTTAATTCACATATGTGCCACCGTTATTGAGTTTAGGATATCTACTTTTTGAGTTTTTTAGGCTTGTTCCTGTATTATTATTGGTTCTAAAATCTATATTTATGTCACTTTTTTTAATTTTTGCAATTTTTAAAGAAGAGAAATTCGAGACGTACAATTTTTTCAAATTTTTAGTTATGTACCGGATATTTTAAATTAATTTGAATTTTTTCGTTTCTTGTTGTTTATTATTTTTTCAATGTTATTTGCCTCATAGCCGTTTCTAATCGCGATTGTTTTATTAGTTTCCTTTTCTTTTTCTTTAGTTTTCTTTTCTTTTACGAAAGCTTTTTGATTAAATTAAATTTAAAATAAATTAAATTTTAAAAATATAAATGGAGTTCTACATAGGAATTAAACACAAAACTATTAATAACGTTGATGTTTAACTACGCACTTCTTGGTTTTCTATTTTCCCAGTGTTGAGTAAGGTACCGCTCCCACCAATAAAAGATAAATTCGAAATTTTCGGTATACATATAAAAGAATCAAAGGAGCTACATTAATAATCTTAACGAAATAAAAAAAATAAATAAAAAAAATATATATAAAATATATGTAGGGGCGTGTAAATAGCCCCTGACACGAGGGATGACTACCCTATGTAAAATTAACGAAAATTGAATTCTTCCCTATGTGACACAAAAAAACAGTCGACCCAGCAATCTCAAAAAACCAAAGTGAAAACAAACAAACACTCACTCAGAGAATGCAGCTCAGCCATGGTGTCCACACGAAAAGACACTTCTTTTCAATAAAAATGTCAAGGCGATATTGCATAATCTTGACAGATGTTTCGCAAGCAAGGAAGTTTCAACTAAGATAAGAAATATTTTCAAAAAAACAGATGATGACAGTTATTCACTTGTTTGGATACTATTTTTAAAAACAATCCATTTTAGGTGTCTTGGATGAATTATTCTTATGACTGACCAGGAGAGACATCTCTTGGCCTTTTACTGACACTCCCGTCAGAAGTAATTGCTTGATTCACAAAGGTAAGGAAACGCATGAATACACTGCATCTCAAGTCACATAGGTTCAATTCAATACAATACAAAACCCATAGATGGCGCCCTTATGGTCTTATAGCATAAATTATCAATTTAAAGAAATTAATGCCCAAATATATTTATGGCGCGTATCCATATTCCCCGCCTTGGAAGTTCGTAGAGCTTACAAAAGAAAGAATATAAAAATACAAATGAAACAAGAAATGAAATAGAAATAAAGTGACTATTCACCGGTAATATTCAGGAATGACACGCATTGGAAATTCGCAGAATCTCATAAAATAAAGAAAAATAACTAAAAATACAATGTAATAAAGTTCAATTGACCAAGATAACGGATATTAAGTAATGCCATGTCTGGGTCAGAGATCATTGAAACAATGACTAAAATCAAAAAAAATAAATAAATAAAAATAAACAAAAATAGATAAAATATAAAATTATTGCGTTGGAATGGGATATAATTTGACAACCGGACGTTTAAAAGAACCAAATCTTGTCTTTACCGTCGCAACGCGAACAATTTTATCCATTCCGGGATGGATTTCAGTTATCACGCCTAAAGGCCAATTTAACGGAGGGGAATCTTCTTGTCCCACTAGTACGACAGTTCCGATATCAATCGGATGATCAGAAGTAGTCCACTTCTGCCTGACTTGCAAGGTGTGCAGATACTCTGAACGCCACTTCTTCCAGAAGGACTGAACCATGCTGTCTAATAATTGCTTACGCTGAGTCAAATTGATTTTACCGTCTGCCAGGACAGAAGCAGGCAAGTACTGCAATGGTGTCGAGATTAAAAAATGCGCAGGCGTAAGGACTTCTGGATAAGGGTCAGAAGACATAACTGTAAGTGGACGCGAATTCATTATGCACTCAATTTGAACTAGCACAGTCTGTAACTCCTCATAGGTGAGAAGCTGAGTTCCAATCACACGGTACAAGTGTGTCTTCATGCTCTTTATGTTCGACTCCCACATACCCCCAAAATGAGGCGCGCGTGGTGGAATCATTTTCCACTCTATACGACGCTTAGCGAGTTCGCGCTTTAATGAGGGCTCATATTCAGATTCAACCAAAAACTTGTAGAGGTCATCTAATTGTGCCTTCGCACCCACAAAATTAGTACCATTATCTGAATACAAGCATGTTACCGGGCCACGCCGAGAAATAAAACGGCTGAAAGCAGCCAGGAAAGCATTTGAAGTTAAGTCAGAGACCAACTCAATATGAATAGCCTTGGTCACAAGGCATACGAATAGACAAATATATGCCTTTTGAGAATGTTGTCCTCTCCGACGAGTCAGCGTAATACGGAGTGGACCTGCGTAATCTACACCGGTATGTACGAAGGCCTTTGCTTCTGCAACACGATATGAGGGTAAATCTGCCATCTTCGGTGTAGGATGCGATGGATTTAAGCGGAAGCAACAATTGCATTTCCGCACCATCGCCCTAATAACAGTCCTAGCATCTAATATCCAATAGCGTTGACGTAAGATAGACATAAGAAGTCCTGGGCCTGTATGACAGTTCACGACATGAAAGTGAGCGATGATCAGATCGACAACACAGTCATGTTTGGGAAGCAAAACCGGATGTTTAACCTCAAAAGGTAAATCCGATTTAGAAAGCCGCCCCCCAATACGTAACAGATTATCTCCATCAAGAAATAGAGATAAACTCTGAAGTCTTTTGGAATGAAATTTGCCTTCCTGGAGTGCAGCAATATCTCCTGCAAAATGAATACTCTGCACAGCACGAATCACAGCCTTTTCAGCAGTCATAAGATTATTGACCGTTCCAGAGGAAAGTGATATCTTTTTTATGAATCGGAGGACATAAACAACAATCCTTAGTAGTTTATCCCAAGTGGATATACGCTGAGCCAGTTCACTCAGGACCGATTTTTCACCCTGAAATGTTGCAATGAGCACATTAGCCTTGTGTTCAGGCATTTCACCAGTATTGGTAGGGTGAAACGGTTTTAATGGCCATTCCAAAGGTGGGCTGCGAATCCATGATGGGCCGTTCCACCATAAATCATGTGAAACAAGTTGGGAAGGAAGCATGCCACGAGAAAGGCAGTCGCTCGGGTTTTCACTACCAGCAACATGGTAAAAGTTCTCTGGAGACAAATTTTCTTGGCACTGAGCTACGCGATTACTAACAAACACCGACCAGCGATGCGGTGAAGAATGTATCCAAGAGAGCGCAACGGTAGAATCGAAAAACGCATATGTTCCTGCAATAGGAAGACGCTCAGAATAATTATCTTGAACCGTCCGTATTAATTTGGACATCAATACTGCGGCACAGAGCTCCAAACGAGCGAGGGTCGTCACTTTGGTGGGAGAAACCTTTGATTTTGCGCACAACAATCTCACTGTAATTTTTCCAAACAGATCAGTGGTGTGCAAATAAATCACACAGCCGTAACCATTCATGCTTGCATCGCAGAAAGCAACAACGAGCACCGTACTGTCTTTCAGGACACCAACATGGCGAGGGATTTTTATCATTGAAATTAGCGGAAATTCCTGTGTAAGCGCCGAAAACCGACGAATAACGCTATCAGGGGGTGTATCATCCCAACCAATGTTGCACAGCCATAGCTCTTTGATAAGTAATTTAGCGTACAGAATGACAGGGGCGACCAAGCCGAGGACATCAAATAAACGGGCGACTATGGAGAGTATGCTCCGCTTTGTGCACTTCTCCTGAACATAAGATGTCGTAAAGAAGAAGCTGTCATCAGCTGGTTCCCACGAAAGGCCCAACACCTTAGAGGTATTGTTAGAACCAACAGTGAAGTCCACTGGGCTGCGGTGAGAATCCGGGAGGTTCTCAAGTACAACTTGAGAATTACTAGTCCATTTTACTAAATCAAAGGCACCGGACTTAAACAACGAGATTAATTCTCGAGAAAGACGTATGGCGCTGGGCTCATCTGCAATAGAATAGACCAGGTCGTCCATATACAGCTTGGACTCTGCCACTTTGGCAGCATCCGGGTAATGTGGTCTCATATCCTGGGCCAACTGGCGAACCGTCCGCATTGCTAAGTATGGACTTGCCGTCAAGCCGAAAGGAACTCGATTGAACTGAAAAGTTCGTATGAGACCATTATTTGAGAATCGAAATAAGATCCTCAGGTATCTGCGATGCTTGCTAGGAACTTCAATCTGTAAATACATTTGCTTTATATCCGCAGTCATAGCGATGGGAAAAAGACGAAAGTCAAGCAAAAGCAGAAACAAATCGGCTTGCAAATTGGGACCAGTATGAATAATGTCATTCAGTGACAGCCCTGTGTGTGTTTTAGCACTAGCATCGAGCACAATACGAGGCATTGGTTTGTCTGGACGAGTGACAGCATGATGTGGGATGTAATATCCATCTTCTGTGATATCAGACTCTGAGACTTCTGATAGGTAATTATTTTCAATATATTCACTGATAACCTTGTTATAATTCTCCTGCAAAGCAGGGGAATGTTTAAATTTTCGCTCCAATGCCAAAAATCGGCGTTGGGCAGCAGTACGAGAATTACCCAATTGTCTTGGATCTTTACAGAAAGGTAAAGCAACAGAATATCTACCATCATCAGTGCGAGAAATTGATGAAGTAAAGAGATTCTCACATTCTGTCTCCTCCGGACTTAGAAATTTTATATTAGGTATCTCTTCTAACAGCCAAAATTTTTGCACTAAATCATTAAGAGCGAGTGCCGAGAATGATGTGTTTGTGTTGAGCACATTATTGGGGTAATCACCCATCAACACGAAACCGAAAGCGGTCGATAACGCGGGGGGTGCACTAGTACCCGATTCAACCCTGTTCCCTAAATAAATATATGGGAACAGTTGTGCACCGATGACGACATCCACGCATCCAGGAATATTCCATGTTAAGTCTGCGAGAGGTATGCCCTCTAAGTACCTCATATCACCCTTGGCTATATAGTGATTAGGTAATTGGTCGGTGATACTGTCAACGACAAGCGCATGTATATTATATTTATTCTCTGGGTATACGCGAGACTCAATATCCAAATACACGTAACCGAAAATTGGTCGAGACGTTGATCCAATTCCTTTGACAAACGAATTACTCAAAGGAATTATTGGTAAATTCAGCGTCTTACAACAATCGACCGTAATCAAATTATTTTGAGAGCCATTATCAATTAGGCACCGAACAATAACTTTATTTCCGTTTTTAAGCTTCGCGTATACTTGTGCGGTCGAAAGTAAAATAGAAGAGTTCGGTGTTACTTTGGCACAAAGCGAACACGAAGGATTGACATTCGCGGTCCCCTCCACTTGCTTATCACCAATGCCAGTTCCATTGATGCTGGATGACACTGGAGGGGGGACTGACGGTTCTTCACTGGTAGGTACTTGCGACGTATGTACATGAGTATTGGTTTTCATATTATTCACACTGCCGAAATGTAAGAATGTATGATGACGTTTATTGCACAAATCACAAACTAACCCCGATTTGCATGACTTGATTGTATGTGAACCACTAAGGCAATTTACACAGGCATTTTTCGATTTTATAAATTCAAATCGAGCCTGTGGGGAACTCATACATTTAAACTTTGAGCAAACGTTGATTAAATGATCAGTTTTGTTACACAGAATACATCCTTTCGGCGGAGCTGGGAAGCGCGGAATATTCGCATTACTCGCGACGAACGATTTAGTATTATTTGATCGGGAGGACGAAATGGGATGCGTTTTATTTACGACACCATGCGAGTTACTCGTTCGTTCTAAAATCTTTACTTGATCTTGTACAAACGAAACTAACTCATTATAAGAAGGAATTTCTTTATTACGAACTGTCAGCTCAAAGTTCTGAGCCGTCTGTGAATCAATTTTTCTTACCGCGCAGTGAAACAAAATAAAATCAGTTAAATCTTCAATACCTAACTGCTTTAATGCCGACACTGACGAAGAATATCTTTCAATGAAAGAATTGAGACTGGCAGATGTATTCGTGCAGTTTTTCGCATCGAGAATATTATTTAAATAATGTGTTCCTAGTGTACGTTTATCTTGATATTTTTTAACTAAACTCTCCCAAATGATCTGATATGTATCACCCGAAGGCACAATGCCTGCGGTTATGTTCAAAGCCCCGTGTGTGAGTTTTCCGACTAAGTACTGCACACGCTGCGAGTCAGTTAGCTGTCTATTATTATGGATATTGGCTTTAAATGACTCAAAAAATTTCGACCAACTTTCATTCTTACCATCGAAGGTTGGAAGATCTATTGCAGGAAGATTAATCATACACGGCTCCCGCGACTTATTTTGTGACGTCAGTGACTCTCTTACAGAAGTTTTCATATTCGATCTAGTTCGTTTGACCTTCAAAAAAAGATCATCAAAAGCATTTAAAGCTTGAAAATCTGGTTTAAATTCTGGATTTAAAGATAACTGACGATCATTGATGCTATCTATAATATTTTCAAATTGACTTCGCATTTGATCAATCATCTCTGACTGAGCCATAAACACTTCGTTATTTCTTGACTCAAAATTAGATATATTATTTGTTGCATTATACAGATCGTTCATACGAACAAAAAGATTTTCCTTTTTTGCGGTTAAAAGAATAAGCGATCTGTCTTGAGCCTCATCAAAACCCTCCTCCGTAATTCTTGGCATTTTTTTATATATGCGAAAAGATTACCACAAAATTTTACAATAATGTTACAATGTTAATAATTAATTAATAATAATGTTGCGAATAATTATCCAAAATTACGACAATTCTGCGAACAATGTTAACAATTAATTAATAATAATAATGTTGCGAATAATTATCCAAAATTACGATAATTCTGCGAACATCCAAATATGTCATCCAAAAGCAAAAAACAAGACCAGTTATAGTTCTCAAAAAATGAGAGGTACTTCAAATTTACCAAAAAAAAATACGTAAATTCAAACATCCATGTAATTAAGCTATAATCTCGAATTGAATGTATGAATGAATTAATAATCCGGCTCGAAGGACCACTAAATATGTAGGGGCGTGTAAATAGCCCCTGACACGAGGGATGACTACCCTATGTAAAATTAACGAAAATTGAATTCTTCCCTATGTGACACAAAAAAACAGTCGACCCAGCAATCTCAAAAAACCAAAGTGAAAACAAACAAACACTCACTCAGAGAATGCAGCTCAGCCATGGTGTCCACACGAAAAGACACTTCTTTTCAATAAAAATGTCAAGGCGATATTGCATAATCTTGACAGATGTTTCGCAAGCAAGGAAGTTTCAACTAAGATAAGAAATATTTTCAAAAAAACAGATGATGACAGTTATTCACTTGTTTGGATACTATTTTTAAAAACAATCCATTTTAGGTGTCTTGGATGAATTATTCTTATGACTGACCAGGAGAGACATCTCTTGGCCTTTTACTGACACTCCCGTCAGAAGTAATTGCTTGATTCACAAAGGTAAGGAAACGCATGAATACACTGCATCTCAAGTCACATAGGTTCAATTCAATACAATACAAAACCCATAGATGGCGCCCTTATGGTCTTATAGCATAAATTATCAATTTAAAGAAATTAATGCCCAAATATATTTATGGCGCGTATCCAATATATATTTTTTTAAATGTGAATAACTCACAAGAGTCTCAGCTGCTCCTGTCTGGAGCCAGTGAGTCTATTGCACCCCCAATTGCGGTATATTGTGAGGCTGAAGGTAGTGGGGAAGTAAAGGAGGGGAAGTACCTGGCTATGCAGATCTGATCACCAAACATGGCTAAAGACATTTCAAGCAACGTTTCAATTCTGAATGGTGGTCTTACATCGGGGCGATACTAAGAGTATCTTCCACTCTGGAACGTGCCGTAAATATACTATAAATTATGTTTAATGAATTAATCACAATTTGGGAGGTGGGTATAGGTTTCTCCGCCCCGGGAACCATTTATTGGATAACCGACACCTACGCCATAGGTCACTCCAAGTGGTTCTCTACGTTTGGTTACTTAGCAGGGGTGCCCGGGTTCATGGAGTGAGGTCTGTCCAGGTCTGATGGTCTTGTCCGTCAGCCCACCCGCCGTGTGGTAGGCAGGATCGAGAGAGATAGATTGACAGAGGTCTTTCATCCTCTCCATCCGGAATCTTTCAACACATCGCCTTGCACCGTGGTTGGAGGGATGAATTCATACGTTCGTCACTCTTGGACACACTGACCCCCAGATTCCTCTCCTTCCTTTCCTTTTAAAAAACCCTCCACACAGCATTCCCTAAGATGACATAGGATCTGAGGGAAATTATTATCCTCATTAGTGTGGAGCTAATGTAAAAGAAAAAATTAAAATAAAATCGAAAAAAACACTAATTAATCAAATAAAATTAATTTTTATTTTAACTTTATGAGTAAAACCTCAAATTGTAATATTTAAATAAATGAAGA
The DNA here is from genome assembly GCA_929108145.2 of Limnephilus rhombicus. Taxonomy (NCBI): domain Eukaryota; kingdom Metazoa; phylum Arthropoda; class Insecta; order Trichoptera; family Limnephilidae; genus Limnephilus; species Limnephilus rhombicus. Next base: position 46,831,162 of record OV815283.1, read on the forward strand.
CAATATAAGCGAAACTCAATCGAAAATCTGGAAACAGAAAAATTTTAACTTTATGAGTATTTTAACTTTATGAGTAAAACCTCAAATTGTAATATTTAAATAAATGAAGACAATATAAGCGAAACTCAATCGAAAATCTGGAAACAGAAAAATCAGAAAAACATATTGACACCTCTGGGACTCGATTAGCGCGTTTGCCCGGAAAACAAGAGGGACTCGAACCCAGGATCCCAGAGGTGTCAATATGTTTTTCTGATTTTTCTGCTTCCAGATTTTCGATTGAGTTTCGCTTATATTGTCTTCATTTATTTAAATAAAATTTATTTGCCACGTCGGGATTCGATCCCGCGACCTTCGGATTACGAGTCAGAAGCCTTACCACAGACCTTACGGCCGTCGAAGATATCACATATATTATTGCACAGCAATAATGTTTTCTGCCCTGCACTGAAGTTGTTGGTAAGCATTTAGAAGGATGGTTTTGATAAAAATAAAATTCGAAATGATATTCGAAAAGCAGGTAATAAAACTATAATTTTTTATCGTTGGTTGTTTCTGCTTTAGTTCCCTTATAAAAATTGTATTTTATTTGATTTCAAACTAGATAGCACGAACTGGCATTGTTACATAAAGAGAGTTGCCGACTTCATGCACATTTCGTCCCGTAAAATGTTTACTGCTATCCCCGTGCAAGGGAACTTGGAGCCATTAAATTATAATATTAGTCTTTTGCATAAACCACTTTATTATTTCAGAAGCAGTTTCGGTATTTAACGGAAAGCTGATCTGCTGAAGAATAAGTCATATATCCTGGATAGTCAAAGACATATTTATTTACTTTTGAATGTAGCTATAACTTTGTGGTTATCCATTATAAATAAATGAAACAATGTTACTTTGTTTTTTACCTCCATTGATATGCTTGGTGTAACCCTAAGTGACCAGCTCAGGTACGGGGGCTCCATCGAAGCCAGAGTAAAGTTAGCCTCACAAAAACTGGGCGTACTGTACAGGGCCCGCAGATACTTTAAAAGTACACAACTGCTAACCCTGTACAAATCGCAAGTGCGCCCCACGGTTGAATTTGGCAGCCACCTCTGGTCTGGAGCTCCAGAATACCTGAAAAATACCCTCGACTCTGTGCAGAAACGGGCGGTCCGTTTGATAGATTCTCCCATCTTAACATACGGATTGCAATCTTTAGAGCACAGGCGTCGGGTGGGAATGCTATCCTTGTTCTACCGGTATTACAATGGAAGATGCTCCGAGGAACTAGCATCATTGATCCCTTCGGCACCGGTGCATAGTCCGGAAACACGCCAAACGCGTGCCCAGCATTTGTACACAGTTGACATTTGTCACATGAGAACGGGTCGTTTCTTCGACTCGTTCTTGTGTTCAACAGCTCGGCTGTGGAATGATTTGCCGGCCTCTGTGTTTCCTCCTTCCTACAACATGGGTCTCTTCAAGACCAATGTTCATTCCTTCCTCTCCTCAAAAAGACCCTCCACACAGCATCCCAGATGACATAGGCCCTGAGGGAAATTATTTTCCTCAGGGCCTCCTGTGTGGAGTTAATGTAAAAAAAAAAAAAAAACCACTTATATATTTGAGTAAAGCCGAATGGTTTCAGAATGACAGTTCCATCTTCAGGGCAAACGTATACAAAAGTACACATATTTTACATATTTATTTAATTAAGAGGGCATTACCAGAGAAAACCAGAAATATGTCATTTTCAAATCCGATTTTAGACGTATTGACTCTTTTCCAAAAAAAATTTAAAATGGATTTCGAAAGATTGTTATTTTATCTATTATTTGCATGTAATAAATTTTGAGAATTTTTTTAAATTTTTAGTATCTATAATAAGTTTATTTCATAGGTCGTTGGCAGATTTGTTAAATTTTCAAAAAAGATTTTGTATTATACCACACCCATTTCAAATAATATAATCATGCAGTAAAATAAATCAATACATTATCTAGCAAACGCATGTTTTAGAATTTTAATTTTAGTTTCAATTTTTTTTTTTTTTTTTTACAGTGAATACCGCACAAGAATCTCAACTGCTCCCGTCTGGAGCCAGTGAGACAATGGCATCCCCAATTGGGGTATGTTGTGAGGCTGAAAGTAGTGGGGAGGGGAAGGAGGTGGGGAAGAGGAAGGTTGGGAAGTACCTGGCTATTCAGATCTGGTTACTAAACACGGCTAAAGCCATTTTCAAGCAACGTTTCAATTCTGAATGGTGGTCTTACACCAGGGCGATACTGATAGTATCTTCCACTCTGGAACATGCCGCAAATATACTATATATTATTTTAAATGAATTAATTGTGAAATAACACAAATTATTCAAATAAAATTTATTTGCGCATGCCATAAAATATTTAAAAAATATGTACGTACATGTGTTTCTTGACGAAAATTTGTCCATTTATGTATTTATTTGCGCACTTACAAACTAATATATTTCAGATTTTTTTAACATTCTTATTAAATTTAGACATTATTGAAAAATGATAAATAGGTACTAATAATCAAAAAATAATTACAAATTAGCCTGCAGCTAACTCGGACGTGGTTTGCGATGGATCCGCTTCCACAATAGCTTTCAATTCTTCATTATCAACTTTGGTCTCCGGCCGTCCACGGGGTTTATTCTGCAGGTCGAAATTTCCAGAACGAAAACGTTGGAACCAAAAACACACTGTGTTTTCTTTTGCGGCACCGTCGCCATACACATCATTAATCCTTCGAGCCGTTTCTGCAGCACTGGTGCCACGGTGGAACTCGTACTCGTAATTAACGCGATATTTCAAGTTTTCCATTTTGTAAACTAAGTGACGCAAAGAAAAAAAAAACGATTAAGGAAAAAACAAATGAATTATAATTTTCGAAACACAAATACATGAGTAAATAGCTGTATAAATTTGAATTTGGAACTCCTAACCAAAGTTGCCAGTACGGCAAAACGCCAATTTCATACGTAATATAATACGATTATAGACTTAATATAATACGATAAATTCTCGGTCTCAGGCAGGCTTCCCATAGTCCGGTGGCATACAGCGCCAGAATCCAGTGGCTAGGCATTCAGATGACCTAGGTTCGAATCCTATTACATCAAAAAAAAAAAAACGTTTTAATTTTTGCAAAATCAATATCCGATCTTCAAGCCACTCCCAAGAGAAGATGCGAAAGTAACTAGAGACTGCGAAGGAGAAACCACAAATATTAATAAGATAACCATATAAATGTATGAGAAAAGGTGCACTGGAATTCGACGACACAAATGTGTAGAAAATGGTCATGAAATGGTCGTTAGAAAATAACCTTAATTTCAATATTAAAAAAATGCCTCGTTATGACTTGTAGTCGTTTACAAAATCCGTTATTATACCCGTATAGAATGAATGGAGAAGTACAAACACGCGTAAACATCATCAAGGATCTTGGGGTGACCTTTGATCCCAGGCTGACATTTTCAAATCATATAGTGCAGCTTACTTCGGCTTGCTCCAAAATGCTTGGTTTTGTAATTAGAACTTGCAAACAATTCAGTAACATAGAAGCAATGACCGCCATGTTCAACGGAGTGGTCAGAAGCAAGCTGGAGTACGCTAGTACTGTCTGGATACCTAATAAACTTAAATATATAAATATGATTGAACTAATTAAAAAAAAAAATTCCTAAGGTATGTTTACATGCGATCATACGGAATATATCCGAAATTCATGCATCACGTGGAACTGCTAAAGGAGACAAATTATCAAAGCCTGGAGACCAGGCGTAGTGCCGGACTCATGGTATTCGAATTAAAGTTAATAAAAAACCTTATTGATTGTCCATATCTCCTGTCATGCTGTGGCTTATTCGCTCCTGACAAATACTGTCGAACTCGTAGCCACGACCTATTCTACATACCGCAGGGTCGGACAGATGTCATGGTTCAACACAGCATGACAAGAGGTATGACATTGCTTAATGCCCTACCAGCGGATATAGATGTGTTTGATATCACCATACCATCTTTTAAAAAAACTATATACATGTATTGTTACTTGTAAGAAAATTGTACCATAATAGGACTAACCTGTCTGTCTTACAATAAAAAAATAAAATAAAATCATCCTTCACTAACTAACTAACCATCACGCCGTTTTCCCGAAGGGGTAGGTAGAGAGAACGGCCCACCAAACAACTCGGTCTTGGCACGCACTCCTTGCCTCGTTCACATTCACACATCGTCTAACACATGCTCTTCTATTACTCTGACTCTTGACGTGGCCCGAATCAAGTATCTGATTCACTTGGTCACGCCATTTTTGAAGTCAAAACTTCTTTAGCGTTGTGATTTGAAATACTATGAAACGGAATCGAGCTTGACTAAAAAGAGACAAACACCTTCATCTTTAGGATTTAGCCTGCAAGAGAATGAGATAAACTAATCGGTTACCTCTTTGTGCGTTGCTTTATAGCCAACCGGCCTCCTCTTTGTCCGGTTCTGGTCCGGTTCTATGTAGAATAAAATAACCAAATAATTTTTAAACTTAGTAACAATGTTATAATAATTAACACTATCTACAATTATCCTACTCCTGATTCCTGATACTCTGTGTCTCATTCTCTCGAAGTTTAGTTTTCTGAAGTTTTCACTTCTACCGAGTGTGAACTGCACACATGTTTTTTTCTATTTTTCTGGGTCTTGTTCTTTTTCAAATTGTTGTTTAGATTTGTTAGTGGTATTTGAATATAAATTGATTATTGTCTTCGGTTTATTAAAATGTATCATTGAAGGAGAAGATAACAATAATAATCTTTTTGTACTAATTTCTGTTATTTTCCGCTTTTTGATTTAATGTTTTTTTCCATTATTATTTTCTCTTGTCTTTTCTTTTATTTCTTTCATTTTCTCTGTTCTGTATTTCTTACAAATTTTATTAACAATTTTTTTTTTCATGTACCTGTATATTTTATGTACCTGTCTCTTCGACTTGGTCGAAGACCTGTCTCAATTTAAAAAAAAAGTAATTGTCAAAAGAACCCGTTGACAAACTGATATCAATCAGTTTAACGGGACTTAATTTAAAAAATGTAAAAACACTGTAAATAAATAATAAAGGAATTTTATTAATAAAAAAATAAAAATCGCTAGCGCTAGTAACAAGAATAACGACGCCTGCGTGAACTAATTCTGTGATGTTTGACAGTCGAAATCAGCTGTTTGTTGGCAGCCATCTTGAAAAACATAAATAAACCAATCACGAGCAAGCATGTGGCGAGTGAAGTTGACGACCTTTCAACTTTTTTCGTAGATGGTCAACAATCTGCTAGTTAGCAAGTAACACAATGGACACTGAGCGAGTTTACTAACAGATAGTGAATTTTCCAGATAGTAGCTTGTAAACTCGCTCTGTGTCATCGAAGCTTAAACGAAAATATGAAAGAGAACAAGACACAGAAAACAGAAAAAAAGACAAAGGTCGCAACTGGGACTCGAACCCAGACCTCTCGTCTTACCGGGACGTGCGCGTTAACGAATTTCACTATTGCCACCTTCTGTCAAGCCGTCATAATAGTCAAACTCAAATTTGAAATTTTAGTAGTAACAATAATATCTTCAACTAATTATTTTTCCATATTATGGGCAACTACCCTTTATATTGGAAACAATCATTCTAAGAATTGGTTTGTATCCTGGATAGCGTCTTGGATAAACTAACTATCGACTTTTTATAAAAGTCTAAGTATTACGTTGGTGGGAATAACCTTCAAAAGTTATAAAAGAGAGTTTTTCTTATAAAAAATTGAATATTAAAATGTATTTTATTTTACGTTTTTCAGCGATATAACAACTCGGAAATGAGAAAATAACACCAGTCCATAGAATATCAAATATAAAGGACCCCACCCATAGATATTCAAGAAAGTGTAAACACATTTAGGAGTTTTGTTACATTAATGGTGTAATAAAACATCTGTTTTATGGAAATTAAAATCAGTACCGTTGCGTTAATTTGATAAAGTAATTTGCCATTTTAATAACATGAAATGAAAGATGATAATGAAAACATTTTCATTTGTTCATTTTTAATCTCTGTTTATTTACTGTGTTTAATGGACGAATAAAATCTGGAGTTTCATATACTTTTTATGTGAATGCGAATAAAGGGCATAACTGAAAAAATATAATGTGAAAATCTGAATTTCATTTGATTCATTGTTATTAAACCTAAAATTAGTTAAACCGCCGCTACCCGAATTACTACCGATTTCTTACATATCTCCCTTAAACACGTTAAGTTTTAAAGCTCTTAAAAAAAATGTTATTCTTGAAGGTAATATCTGGACATTCCCAGCGCCGAAAAGCAAATTATATCGCAAAGGACGCTCAAAAAATTGTTAATAGTTTCAGTTATTTTGCAAGTTATATGTACGAAAAAATTCGTAGTGTTTCCTTAAATCCTGTTTAAGAAAACGTCCGCAAGATTTTTGCTCTATTTTAAACGAGTCGTGTTTTAATAAACATTTTCACAATTTTCCCATTGATTTTATCGCTTTAAATATTAGCGCGCTCCTCTAACATTCGTAATTACGCATCTCTCCATCTTCTTCTTTTTGAGCGCGGTTATGGCGCCTAAATGATTACAAATGTTTGGTAAATTTGACTAAGTCAAATATTCCCATTAAATGCATCAAATGACTTTTTGAAGTGGAAACTTCCTTACCGCTGTGATTTGAAATTCGATGAAACAAAAAAGCGACACTAAAAAGAGCTAACACATACTATAGGTTTTAGCCTGCGAGAGAATGAGATAGAATAATCGGTCTCCTCATTGTGCGGTGCTTTGTAGCCTCCACAATCTTTTCTATTTTAGTGTTCTGAAGGTTTCACTTTTACCGCTTGTGGACTGCACACTTGTAATTTTTAAAATTTGAATACCACACTAGAGTCTCAACTGCTCCCAATCCTCTGCAGGTAGTGAGACTATTGGGGTATGTTGTGAGGTTGAAGGTAGTAAAGTAAGTAGTAAAGAGGGGAAGGATATGGGAAAGAGGAAGGTGGGGAAGTACCTAGTTATTCAGATCTGGTCACGAAACACGGCTAAAACCATTTCAAGCAACGTTTCAATTCTGAATGGTGGTTTTACACCAGGGCGATACTGAGAGTACGTTCCACTCTGGAACGTGTCGCAAATAAAATTATTTTGATTTTTTAAATTGTGAAATAACAAAAATTAATCAAATAAAATTATTTTTTTATTAGAACAACTTTCTTTTAAAACCTTTTGAATGTTTTTCTCATCAATCGAGAATCAACATCAGGCTTCGAGTCCCAGTTGCGGCCGTTATCTTTTTATTTTCTGTGTCTTGTTCTCTTTTATAGTTTCGTTTAGATTATTAGTGTTATCTTCTTTTTCAATGATATATTACAAATAATAATATTTATAATATTTATTCGGGACGCAAAAAGTACCACAATATTATTTATACTAGTGGCGCGTGGTCCGGAGAAAAATTATAACTAATTGTATATCAAGAAATTTCTTTATCTTATACATATTCTAGGTAACCAATAATAACTTGTATATAGATCCTTACTAATATTTAATTTATGTATACGATATTGCCGTCATGGGTCGACCCACGGTGCCCTTCTTGACAAAACCAAGGAGGATACTGTGCTTCGACTCTTGCCGACAGAATAGCACTTATCCTAAAAATGGGAACACCTCAGCACAGGTTCGCCTAGTGAGGTGTTCATAAAACACTACTTATAACCAATTTACGTAAGTTACGGATCAAAAACATTTTTCTTATTTTTTATTATAATGAAACTTATTACTTATGTACTTAAACCAATGTAATAATCTGTTAAGTGTATGTTTGAGATTAGAAATAAATAAATAATAAAAAATAGATAATATTTATTATTTGTATTAATATATTTTTAAATCTATTTAATTACATATTGTGCCATTTCAAAACCGGCTTGCACGAAATTTGACATGAAAGCTGCAATGAAAAGACCAATGTAAAAAGACAATTAAAATTAAATATTTTTCAACCTCCTAAGACCCCGCGTACAAAATTATGTACAAAATAAACGACCTTTGTCAGACCCTGCTTCGTAAAAAGTTTGTAGTAGTAACCACCCACTGTACAAATTTTTGTACAAATTCTCTGAGCTTCTCTAAGTTTTTTAAAAATTTCCCGCAATTAATTTCACATATCAAAATTACTTGATTAGTCTATATTCTCAATGTCATCAATGCTGCCAACCAAAAAATAAGTGAACTTTCAAAACCAGCTGCGATGACCCACGAACAATGTCGCGACTTCGTGTTAATGGTAAGTTTAACGTGAAAATATTTACTTAATCATTACTTTTCTAGCATAATAGTTGATGTTAGTATAAACTTAAAAATATTACATACAAATAATACTTTTCGTGATTGTATCAAAATGTAGCTGATTTACAAAGTGATCAATTATTTTGTTAAAATTTTTGTACATTGGTTCCCAATATCAAACGTTAAACGTATTAAAACAATAAAACAACTACCGCAAAATGCAGTAGCTCTTTGTCTAACTTCGGCTTGAAACTGTTATAAAGCATTCCATGCTTAACTTCACTCATTTTGATTAACTCATTCCATGCTTGACTTAACTAATTCCTATTATAATTAAAGTTCCTAAAAGGTGTCACTATGTCAAGTTATTATTTTTGTTCTTATAAGTATAATATTTTTGTTATTAACGACCTAAAGAGTCTGAATCTTTCCAAAGATTATTAAATATTGTGATATTACAAAAACTTGTTAAATTACCTTATTAGAATCAATTAATTAAAAATTAATTAAAATAATTAGCCTTAATTAATTAAAAACTGGTTAAATTGTCTTATTAGAATGTAGCTAAGTCACAAAATTTCAGTCTGAAGGATTTATTCTTATTTTTAAAAAGTTTTTTTAATAATTTCACTAAAATAACATAAAATATATTTTCGTTATTTGTTTTTGGGGTGTTATGCCGTGTTGCGCTACCTCCTTCTTTAGCCAACGTTTCGGACATCGTTGCAGTGTCCATCATCAGGGCAGATCCGGTAGATGTGTGATGTCACATGACTACCTTGTTATTTAAAGTCTGGGTCTTAGGAGGTTAAATAACTTGTCTTATCCTAACATCAACTTACAATAACTCCTATTAAATATGTTTCGAAACGTGATTTTAATTGTTATTACGTATGAAGTGATACCTTCCAGTGACAACTATCTAATATTAGAAATAATATTCTCCTTACTTCCATCTTAAACAACTGAAAATGTTGCTTGATAAAAAATTCCAGACAAACAAGTTGTGCTGATTTTTTGTTACGTTAGCTCCCTCATTCTATGTCATCTTAGGGGATACTGTACGGAGGATTTTTTTAAGGAAAGGAAGAAAAGAGGAAGTTCTGAGAAGGGAGTAAGTAGGTATAAGCGGTAGGAATCTGGGAATCAGTGTGTCTAGCAGTGACGGACGTATGAATCCATTCCTTCAACTGCGGTGCAAGGTGATCGAGGGATTATGGCTGGAGAGGTCAAAAGACCTCCCCAACCAGTTTCCCTCGATCCGGCCCGCCACGCCACAGGGGGGCACACACATCGGTCGCCAAGACCTTGACAAATCTCACCCCATTAAACCGTGCACCAAGCATAGCGAACCACTAGTGGTGACCTATAGTAGAGGTGTTGGTTTTCTAATAATAAGTTTCTGGGGTGGCGGTCAAAATAATGCCTCCCAAAATAATGTTGATGTGCTGCACAATGTGAGAGATGATGATTCTGTGGTATTGTTTTACGAATACAGTGAAAATTTGTAAGCCTGTTATTTAGCAGCCTTTTAAATAATTTAAAATTTAAAGGCTTTTTGATCTCCTTGAAGTTTTAGGTTGTAGCGTTTCTACTAGCTTCCTGCAAAGACAATATACCTACAAAAACAGTACGAACCGACGTATATACATTAGCTTTTATTTTATGCATGGTAATCGCTTGTTAGGAAGCACTTCCTTTCAACTTTGTTTGCTGTATTCTCATACGAGTACAAGAATATAATATTATCTAGTTAATATTTTACTATCCATTATTTCGAGCATCCCAAACTGCATTTTATACGGAAGCCTTTGTACGTCGCATTTCATATGTGAAAGGAAATACCTTGGGTTTTACAGCGGACATTAAAGTCTCTCGTTATCTAATCTCGCGATTCCCTATTTGACTTTTAACCCCTCCTCGTCCCCGCCACTCCCCCTTTACTATTATGCACATTATGTTTGCTATGCACATTATTACAAATGCTATAGGAGTTTTATTTACACACCAACTCTAAGGATTTTAATAATCGTTCTTTAATAAAGAAGTTTGCATTTTAAGAATACTTAAAATAAGCTGGATGGACAGGGTTACGAATGAAGATGTTATGGTTCGGGAGAATAAAGACAAAGAAGTAATTAAAACATGGAAAATTGGACATGTGATGAGACATCCAGAGAAGTATGAGATCTTGCATCTCATAATGCAGGGAAAGATTGCCGGAAGACGGGACCCTGGAAGAAGGAGAACCTCGTGGCTGAAAAACCTGAGACAGTGGTTTGGCCAGTCTACCGTAGAGCTGTTCCGAGCCGCAGTAAACAAAGTCCGCATATCCAACATGAAAGCCAATAGATAGGGCACAAGAAGAAGAGTTTTTATTTAATTTATTTTTAATAACCCCTCAATCCTCGGAAGGACATTAAGATGAAGTCATACTAAATAATGCAAAATCGTACAAAATCGTATGTTTTTGTTTTGAAAATTGGATCGCTTAGAAATACTTCGTGTAGAACATACCTTGGCCCTTAAAGATATCGGTCAGTTATTTTAAGTATTTTAATAAGCCTTTAAAAAAATAATATATAAAGTCTGTAAAGAATACTTTTAAGTCCAAACTCTCCTATTTATAAACCCTTTTTCGGATATAGTTTAATTGTTTAATGTAGCAAATTCAGTTTCTTTTATAATAATCGCAAAAAAATTGATATTTACGCCCGAAGTTCACAAAATAAAATAAAATATGCATTTTCGCGTTGTTATTTTACAATACGGCCGGCAGTAGACGAATTTAGATTTTCAAAGTGACCTCTATGCCGTCTACCGAAGAGCTACATAACCAGTCCTGCCCAATTTTCTATTATTTCGCCCCCGAACGGAGCGGGAAACGGACAGGTTAGGCTCTGCGTCGCTTTTTTCCGTGAAATCATTTTTAAAATTCTGTTTTATTACAATAAAGAATGCATAAAAAAAATGAGTTACATGTTTTTTACAGGCCTTTACGAAATCAACCTGTAAAAATAAATTCTCAAATACCTTTTCCAACCTTTCCAAAAGCTTTTTCTTATATATTTTTAAGCTCCTCCCATAAAAGGGCGTGAATTCCGATTTCGATATTTTCCTGGACTATTGGATCGCCTTAATATTTACAAACATTAAATTCCATCAAAGCCCCTGAAGAACAGAATTAAAAAGAGTTTTTTTCTACATTTTTACATCTTGTGTATTGTGGAGACATGTTATATATTCGTCGCTGGGAAGAGAAACAATTATTCTTCTCAGTCATCGAAACCTACATATACAGTGGACCCGCGATAATCCGGCCCCTGGCTAATCCGGCTCCCCCTGTAATCCGACACATCAAGATCAGAATATTATTCAGTTTGTCAAGCAAGATAACAAGAAAAACCTACTTCTGAGCCGTATCTAAAGACCAGCCTATAGAAAAAACGTCAAAAGAACTCAACATGAAAGATTTGGTTTTTGCTCTTTGTCGTAGTATGATCATATGAGTATTATTATGTCGTAGTAGTATGTAGAATGATTCGTAATTCAAATAGATTCTTTGATTTGTAATTTGTCGGATTACAAGGTACTCTTATTCAAAAAGTTCCGGAAAATAGAGGATCTTAGGCAGTACTCTATAATCCGACAAATTCGATAATCCGACATCGCCCTGCAAAACTTTTGTCGGATTACCACGGGTCCACTGTGTACATCTATCTTCTCAGTTTGTTTTTTAATATTCATAACAAAACTTGCTTCCATATATCAAATCCAAATAAGTTTATATTTATTTTTTATTATCTCACATTTTACAGTTATTTTGCCATTTTTTAAGTACCATACTAGGCTAATGCCCGTGTTGTGGTAGTCATACATGAACTATTATTTTATAGAAACAGATAATAAAATAAAAGAAGAGAAAAGTAACAAATATATACATAGGGATAAAGAAAACTAGAAACAAACATAAATAGAAATAAAAATATTGAAATTAAAAGTCAGCTGTCAAAGAACAAAAGATATTTTAAAGAAGATAGAAATAAAAATAGAAATTTAGGACAGTTGTTAGGTATATTATGTTTACGTATTGAAAATGTCATATATTGTGTTTTGTCAAAGTTAATTGTGAGGAGGTTTGTGTCTAGCCAATGCATTACTTTTATTAGACTATTATTTGTTTTGTTAATAACTGATGTCCATGATTCATTATATCGGCAAATGATAATATCTTACCTCCAATATTCATGGCACACAGTGTATTAATGTAAATAAGAAATAAAATTGGTCATAGTATACTGTCTTGAGGTACACCATAGGACACAGATAATTTTTTGCTTATATGTATATTGAGTGGGTAAAAGTTTGTTGTATTCGGTTTATCGGACAGTTTTCAAACCATGTGTAGACTAAAAGTACTATAAGTGATTTCAAATTATTAATTTGATATTACAAATTGGCTAGATTTTTTAGGGATAGTTGAATGTATAAATATTGTTTGTGTATTTTTATTGTAGGAACGCCGTAAAAAGCGAAAAGACAGTTTCTTCACTAATTCCCTTTATAAAAAGAACGTAATTTCTAAATACCGAATTCTTTAAAAAATCTCGACTTCTGAGACAAAACGTTTCAATAAGTTTTTTGTTAACATTTTCATGACAGTTTGATATTAAAATTTTATAATTTCAAAATGTCAATGTTTATTTCAGATACAAACATCTAAATACGATTTTATCTATTCTAAAATAGTATACTTTTTTACGACAACTTAAAAAATACGACATACATAGCACAAATGGTACCTCAGAAACATTCCAATATTCGTTCTTCACAGTGCAGTTGTGACACGAAGGTAAAAATATTTTAAATACTGTGAGTACTGTTAAATGTCTTAAAATCATGATTCAGTGGGACTACTAAAGGTGTCTTAGAATTGGAAAATTTCGAAAGTTGACAAAAATAGGAGCGATTTAGTATTATTGATGCAGAAACGAAAATTCACCCAATTTATAACATACCTACATTTCCATGAACATGAAATTTCCCTATTAATTATTAATTAAATATAAATAACAAATTCGTCGATATTACACCGTCGTATCATATTTTTGCAAAAAAAAACACGGCGTTCATTAATTTAATCTGTCCAATTTACGTGGAATGTATTCATGAAATAAATTTATTTCCTCTCAAACTCGGCAATTATTTGAACATTAAAATACTGAATCAAATTTTGTCCACATTTCGCCAGTCTATCAATCCCGGCAGTAATTACAAGGCCGGGACCAATTGCTGACTAATTGGACGCCTATAGAAATCCCTTTTAAAGCATTCCATCCACGGGTTCCTATGGACCACCCTCTCGCCTCGCCTCGTCTTGTTCTGTATATTTCCTTTGAATTAAAAAGAAATAGCGCAATTAACGACACTAGGGATGAATGGTTCGTTAGGATTTAAGGGATAAGACTGTGCTATTGTTCCTGCGTTCTTCTTACACTTCTTCTCGGTTCCAACTGATTGTGTCTACCGTTGGTGTATTATAGTCTTCTTTTGTCTTTTCGTGTGCCTTTATATTTCCATTTGTTCTTTCCGGACTGCTGCCTAACTTTGAAAAGGTTTTGATGGCCGTTTTTTAAGAATTATCACGTAAATTGTGTTACTAGGATGGGAACTATTTTGTAATTATTGACTGTTTGTTGCATTCCGGTTTCGGTTAGAGATGGTTGCCGTTACAGTAGGCGGTGAGAACGATGAAAAATCATGCTATTTTATAGTAAATTTGTTTCGAGATAAAATGCTGAAAGTAGATGCTTGTAATTGCTATACGTCATTGGTTTGTTCAAATGTTCCAGACGAGGCGTACCAGGCACAAGGCGCTTCTTAATATAGAAGCTAACAACACTAGTGCAGCAAATAACTTCGCACAATTAAAACGTTTACCAAGAAAAATTATAAATTTTCCTGATTCTTTGCTAATACACAAAGCTAATTAAGTTTTAGCGTTACACAAATTATTTTTAAACCACTTCTGACGTCCTCCATGGTCAACGGGTAAGACTCTCGAATATAATACAAAAGTCACGTGTTCAAATCATTAGTATTTTGTTATTTCACAACTTAATCACTTAAAATAACATAAGTGATATTTGTTCCACGTTCGTTGAAGATACTCTCAGTATCACCCTGGTGTACGACTCGAAGATTCAGATTCGAAACGTTGCTTTAAATGTCTTTAGCCGTGTTTGGTGACCAGTTATGATCAGCCAGGCACTTATCCACCTTCTCTTCCCCATCTCCTTCCCCTAACCACTACCTTCAGCTTTGAAACATACCCTAATTGGGAAGGCTATAGTCCCACTGTCTCCAGGTGGTTAGGAACAGTTGGGTCTCTTCGATACTCATTTATTTCATTAGTTAAGATTAAGAAACGTTCTCATCTCGGACTAAATTACTGATTTTCTATAGACTTTTGTAAAATGTACTGTGATAATTTTAATTTAATAATATAACTTATCACTTATATCATAAGGTATTGTGTTTAAACAACTTTTTCGTAAATACTCATTTAACAAGACGGTACAATTAGAGAAAATTATGCTTAAATTTAAGAATATGATATTTTTGTGGCTGAAACTGGATTTTATTTTCATGATCTTCAGGATTCTTTCAGTTTTTGGATTTGCCGCATTCACTTACTGAAAGATCTTCACACAAAGTTGAAATTTTGAAAAAAAAATCGTTTTCGGCTACAACACCATCAATATAATTCAATCATACATAATTGATTCCTATTGGGGTATAGGGGACCAATCGGATTGCCGTGAGACTGCATATCGGTGTCCTTGTTCGACCTCCACACGTTCACAGGGTGGCGGTATTATGTAAAACGTTTAATGTGGATTAAATTTGCGTAATAAAACTTAAAACGATTATAAGGTACTGTAATACATAAGAAGCTATTGTAATGTAATTACATAACAATAATATATACCCGATACTATAATATGGTCGTATTTTTCAATCTTAGCACTCTAGTTCACTGAAAACTCACGGACCGCCACTGAAGTCTACTCTTCACCGAACTACTGGGAGTAAATTTATTTTTTACCTAATTTATATACCAGAATATAAAGTACCCGAAATTGAAACGCGACAAATCTACCCCGGGAAAAAGTGCAAGAAAATGTTTAATGTGTTGGATATGACCATCGTTTTGAAAGTAAAAGAAAAGTTTACCCTGTTTCAAAGGAAAACAACGATTTGAACATTTCGAAAGAAAACAAAATGTTATTATTAGTCTTCTTACTGAAAGGAATTCCTGGGAAGGTAAAAGGTGTGAGAGGTGGGTAAGAATCTAGGCTTCAGCGTGTCCAGGAGAGACAGACGTACGAATCCATCATTCTCACTGCGGTGCAAGTAGATGGGTCGAGAGAGTCCGGCTGGAGAGGTTAAAAGGTCTCCCTCAATCAGTCTCTCCCGATATAGCTCACCATGCAGTGGGTTTGCAGACGCATTCGCCGCCAAGACCTAGACAACCTCACCCCGTAAAAACGGGCATCGCTGCTAAGTCATCAAACGTTAATGAATGATTTAGGGGGGATATGTGTACGTGCGATTGATGTGTGGTAAATCAAATAAGTAGATCGTAGTTACATACTTACAGGTTTATTTAACAAATTACAAACGAAAATAACGAACCATAATTAATTATTTAAATATGAACAATTGTATATGAGAGTGGAGAGCGAACAAGTACAATTTACATGATAGTGTTATTATCCGGGAGTTTAAGGTAGAATGATCTCGATGATCTTTGTTGCAGCGCAGGAGAGGGACTTGAGATAATGCTGGATTCCTATCGGTGTATGGGGGACCAATCGGATTGCCGTGAGACTGCCGATCGGTGTCCTTATTCGACCTCCACAGGTTCACGGGGTGGCGGTATTATGTAAAACGTTTAAGGCTCTGCAACCGGGCCCAAAAAGAAGAAGATGGAGAGATACAAAATTACGAATGTTAGAGGAGAGCGCTAACATTTACAGCGACAAAATCGATGCGAAAATTGCGAAAGTGTTTGATAAAACACGACTCGTTTAAAATAGAGCAAAAATCTCGCGGGCATTATCTTAAACAGCATTTAAAGAAACACTGTGAATTTTTTCATACATATAACTTGTAAAATAACTGAAACAAACGTGTTAATAATAATTTTTGGAGCATACTTTGCGATTTTTTTCTATCGAGGGAATTTTATATAATTTGCGTTTCGGCGCGGCGTATCTTCAAGAATAACATATATTTTTTTAAGAGCTTTAAAACTTACCGTGTTTAAGGGAAATATGTAATAAATCGGTGCAAATCCGGGTTGCGGGCCCTTAATGTGGATTAAATTTGCATAATAAAACTTAAAACGATTATAAGATACAGTAATAAATAAGGTGCTATTGTAATTTAAGTACATAACAATATTATATACCTATACTTTGGTTGAATCATACTGATTACTGAAACATCATATCTCTTTGAAATTACCTTAAAATATAAATTGGAAATATCGCGTTAGAACTGTTTGAAGACCTGTGTAGGGGCGAACACCGAATAGGCAAATTCCACTTTCAAGTAGATGTGGTTAAATTTTTATTTCATTGGATTCATACCGGAATTCGGATGTGCCAGGGTAAATATTTCGACTAACCACCCCTCGGGAATGACCGCGACAGACGGACGTAATTAGCTTTGAGATGGTTTTTTGCCAATTTTTTTTATTATTTTTTGCTCGTCATACTCCCTGTCGATTTAAATTTCCGCCAGATGTCATTTTATATGACGGTAAAAAAGTCGTACTTTGAATGTGCAACTTTTTACTGGGAGTTTTATGGCTCTCGCGTAGTTCTAATTAGAGTTTACACGACGTGTTTGCATAGCGCTTTGGTTTATGTTCGCGTTCTGAAAGTCAGCCGGGTTTTATGAAGAAAAAAAATTACCACAGGTACCCACGAGAACTGCGAGTAAGACAGCCTTTTCAGAATTATCAATATTTTTTGCGGAAAACATAGTAAACGCAAAAGCAATGCAAAATATGCTAAATTTTCGCATGAAGCAAACACTTTGTGGGAATACATATTTATAATAAACACTATAATATAATTGTTTTCATTTTAACAATAATATAATTTTTTTTTTAATTTAGGTAAAACGGCTAGAAATCTTCAAACACTTGAGATGTCTAAACAGTGTAGGGTTTTCAGAATTTGCCACCCACCTAACACTAATTTAATAAATATTAGGGGATACATGTATAATATAGAAATGGGATAGGTCTACGCCAATAATCTTGATGCTCTTGAAGTAAAAAAAGTCAATAAAAATAAACAAAAAACCAATTTACTTAATAAACAATTAGATTTGTCTAATAGCCTCATTTTTAATATATTTCCAATACCTCCGCCCACTTTCACCCCTCCCTCTTAGCCACCTCCTCCCACACCCCCACGTAAGTTGATTTTCTCTCTCCCTCTTTTAAGTTCCTTTTAATCTGTATTATGTTCAATATAATTTTATTCCCCCCTGATGAAGGTTCAGGACGAACCGAAACCGGTTGGATAAAAAAATAACAAAGTGAAATTAAAACAAAGTTTTATTATTGCATAATATGTTAGTGAATGTTCATATTAAAAAATATTGTTTGTTCCTTAAGCTTTCCTAAATCAATCATCTGATTGCAATGAAACTTTGAAGGGTTGTTGAGCGCATACCCATAAAGGTTAATAATATTTCTATTTTTGAAACTGACAATTTATGGTGGATTTCCAAATAATAAGTCAATTATCAAATTTCCATATCGTCATAAATATAATAACGACTTGACAATAATAAAATTAGGTCATTAATAATTCATATTACTTGTAACGATTCATCGAACAATATTGAAGTGAGCTACAAACCAGAGGTAATTAAGCCACCTGAAATAAAAAAAATAATTATAAATTCGTCAGTCAAAGACGATTCCCCTCAGGGCCTGTGTCAACTTTGTGGATGCTGTGTGGAGGGTATTTTTAGGAAAAGAAGGAGAAGAAGTTCAAGGAAAAAAAGGGTATGAGGGGTGTGAACAGTTGTTAATTTAATAATTAACAACTGTTGCGGGTCCTGTGTAGTACGCTCAGCTTCTGAGAGGCTGATTTGAGTCTGGCTTCGTTGGAGCCCCTGTCTTACCACAAGCAAACAAAAATATTAAATCGACATGTCTTATTTAGATTTGTGACAAACTTACTTTCATGTTGGCAGATGTGATACTTCTAGGGATTGCCTGCTCGGTGGCTGTATCCTATTCACTGTACGTATACGTGGTGGGAAGTAACTTCATGGCCCAGAATCACAAAAGTAAGTACCCGAGATACCTCCAAGGCTCCGAGCACATCAAAAGGCGTCTCCAGCCATAACTGAAAATAGTGGAACATAAATGTCTTTACGTGTCGGGTGCAACGGTAACTTAAATTTCATAGGTCCACCCTCCCCCGCCATCCCCACCGCCCCCCCCTCACACGCCATACAATATACAGCCTCGGTATCTGGATAAAAGCCTTCCATTTCGGAATCACCGCGGACAACAAGTACGAATGATAAAATATGTTGCCAGGCCCAAAAAAACCCTTTGAATTTCTGAAATGAATACAATGCTACGGTATTTTCATCTCTATATTACTCTCAATGTAAAAATAAAAGTAGGAGGTTTGCTTTATGAAAGCAGGTAGACTTGTGAATGTACCTTCAAAAGCTCAAGCAAACAAAATATGTAGAGGTACCTACCTCCCTTCACAACAGTATGTTTCTTTAAAAAAATATGATTTTCAGAAGTAGGTATGCAGTAGGTAAGTTTCGCTGCGCTACCCTGCACTCACTGGTGATTCGTTATAGAAAATAATTTGTTTAAAACAAAAAAAAAATCATTTCGGGTGAAATCACTGTACTGCCATAAATATTTGACTATTTTTTAAATTGTTTTTGAAGGTTTGAAGGTGTTCAACAGTCGATTTGGTCGTATTTTATTAATAGATTTTTTTCAAAGCTCCCCACAGAAGGCCCTGAGGAAAAAAAAATCCTCAGGGCCTATGTCATCTCCACTCAGGAGGGTCTTTATAGGAAAATGATGAAGGGGAAGTTGTGGGAAGGAAAAATGATTGAGGGGTGTACTGCGTAGGAAACTAGGCTTCTGTGTGTCCAGGAGAGATGGACGCATGAATCCAACCCTCGCACTGCGGCGCAAGTCAATCAGTGGCGGATACAGAAAAAACTCAAGGGGGGGGGGGCGCTAAAGATATACCTAAGAAAACTGAAAAGTAGCCAACAGTGTGTAGAATACGAAGCACCGCACAAAGAGGAGACCGACTATAGGTACTATCTAATTCTCTCGTAGGCTAAAACATATAGATGTATGTGTTTGTCAAATCACAACGGTGCTAAAGAAGTTTTCACTTTAATAAATACATAAAAGATTGGCGGACCGCACATTTAAAACTTGGCTGGCCACAGGGAGCAGTAGAGCTGCATTCCACGATCAAGGGAATCAAATACTTGAGTCGGGCCATGTTAAGGGTACCTTTACATGAAACGACGTGTGAATGTCAATAAAGCAAAAGTTTCAATTTAGGAGGCGAGTGTGGGTACCGCCGCCACAGGAATTATTTATTGGATAAACAACACCTCTGCTATAAGTCATCCCAAGTGGATCGCTAAGTTTGGTGACTTAGCAGGGATGTCTGTCAAGGTAGCGGCGGATGTGTTTGTCCGCGTACTGCGTGGCGAGCTGGAAAGAACTGGTTGAGGTAGACTATTTAACCTCTCCAGCAAGAATCTCTCGACCCATTGCCTCGCATCGCAGTGGGAGGGAAAGGTTCATCCGTCCATCTCTCCTGGACGCACTAACCCAGAGAGTCCTAACCACCTATCATACCTTTTTCCTTCCATTATTTCCATTCTAAGTATGTTTACGAGAGACGCGAAGGTTGATAGAGATATTGAAAGAAGGGTAAATGCAGGTAACTCCGCATTTATGGAGGACAGAACGCCGTTGGTGCTAACAAAAAAATGTCGAAAGAAGCGAAGCTAGCAGTCCACAATGGAGTGCTGGTACCGTCCCTGATGTATGGCAGTGAAGCATGAAACTGGCAGAGGAAGAACTAAATACTTTAGAATTGAGATCCCTGCGGCGCATGTGTGGTAAAGCCATGTACGACAGTGTGAGAAACATATGAAAAGAATGCAAGTCTGATGCAAGCGTAATAAGTAAGATTAAGAAAGGGATGCTTAGATGGTTTGGACATGTAGAGCGAATGATTGAAGAAAAAATTCTTATATTTAGGAAGGGGTCAAGGGGGGGCGCGCGCCCCCCGCGCCCCCCTCTGTATCCGCCACTGAAGTCAATAGGCCGAGAGAGTTGAAAGGTCTACCTCAACCTCTAGTCTCCTGCAAACCTGGCTTAAAAGAAATTCGCTCCCGCTTAATGTTAATAAAACAAAATATCTTACATTTTCTATAACAGCCAGAGGGCAGCCGTCGGAGGACTTAAATCTCAAATTACACACATGCCAAAGAATTTATCAACAAAATCAAGGCTTATCATGCCTCTGTCCCACTATAGCACACTCCAAAAGCATCAAAATATCTTGGAATTGAAATTGATGATAATCTCCGATGGAACTCACAAATTGACAAAAAAACTAACCAGGTACATATACTTCTTTAGAAACATTCGTAATATCCTCAACATAAACGATATTAAAAAAGTATACTATGCTTTGTGTCAATCACAAATAGAGTACGGTATAACTGGATGGGGGTCTGCCTTAAGCACTCACACAGAGCGACTCAATGTAGCCCAAAAAGGAGTACTAAAGACAATACTGAAATTTCCGCTTAGAACTCCGACGGAAGAAATATTTAATAACTTTCAAGTCTTCAATGTACAGAAACTTTATTCAAAAAATATTTTATTTAAACTGAAAAAAAACATATATGTATACTCCACTGCCCAACATAAATACTCAACCAGGGCAGTAAGCAATAACATCCTGGTTACTCCCAGTTTGAACACATCTTTTGGACAGAGAAACAATAAATTCTATGCTATGAAATTATACAATGCTCTACCAGATCAAATAAAAAATATAAAGGAAATGAATATATTTAAAACAAAAGTAAAAACATGGCTGAGAGATCAAAGTGATAATAAAATTACAAATATCATGAAGACGATATAAAGACAATCCAAAAGCAAATACAAATATTTTAAAAAACTACAGGCCACCTCAGAACAGGAAATCATAGTGAGGAGGTCTGTGAAAAAAAAAATCTATACTTATACTATACATTATTCATACATGTACAAACCTTGCTATTGAAACTAATAATAAATAAATAAATAAACCAGTCTCTCCCGATCTTTTTTTTTTTTTAATTGCACAACAGATTTTTATCCAATTACTGTACAATTTTCTCATTTTGACAGTCTTAACACCTAGGAAGATGATTATTAAACAAAAAAATCTTAAGGCTATCTAAAGAAGAGTTATATATATCTAGTGTTTCCGATATTTCGTTCAACAGCACCATTCCTCTTGTATGCTGTGCTAGAACATCTGTTCTGCCGTATGGTATTTTGAACAAGTCGTGTCGACGACTACGGCTGAAATTTTCAGGCCCGTATAAGCCATAACATTCCAAGAGGAATGGGCTGTCAATACGATTATGGATTATGTTAAAACTAAGAATTGCAAGATTTGCATAACGTCTAGTTTCCAAGCTAAATCTATTTGTTGCCTCAAGTAATTTCATATGGTGCATGAATCTCGGGTACGTTCCATTCATCCGCATATAGACATACCTAAGGAACTTTTTCTGAATTTGTTCTAGCATATTAATATATTTCGCTTGGTGCGGAGTCCACACACCACTGGCATACTCTAGCTTACTTCTTATGACTCCATCAAACATGGCTATCATTGCATCTGGGTCATTAAATTGCTTACATATTCTGATGATGAAACCCAGGAGTTTGTAGCATGATGGAGTGAGCCGTGATATATGATCCGAGAATGTCAGTTTGGGATCAAAGACGATACCGAGATCTTTAAAGCTATTGACTCGGCATAATGTTTTCCCTTAAAGTTGTATTAAAAAACTATGGGCTTCTGGGAGCGGGTATATGTCATAGTTACACATGTCACCACTTGGTATGTCCTATTGGCAGGGAAGTTGTTTATACAATAAATTGTATTAATCATGGATTTAAACATGATTATAATGTTAATATCACCACGTTCATCTCAGATTAACATCAATAAAGGCGTTAAGATCCAGGGCTTGAGGACTTAAGAAAAATCAAACATAGAATCCGAAGAAAGATTTTAATGACACTTAATATCATAAAACTACTGCGTACATTACTTTGACGTAGTCATCTTGAGTAGAACTCCATCAAACTAATATATTACGGCCTCCAATAAACAAAATCAATCTCAAAAGAATAAATAAGTTTGGGGAAACTTTTTAAAACTCAAAAACCACAAGCTTTGCATTTCGTTTGTAGACGTTGGTCCACAAGTAACGTCAATTTTACTCAATTTTCGGGTTTTCATCAATCCAAAACTTTAAATTTATGAAATTCATTCTTAAACAGATATGTTTTTTTATGAGTCGAAAGGTTTTTTTATCTAAATTGGCAACTTTAGTTTACTTTGAAATCTTTTATTAGGAAAATATTCTAAATTTTTAGGATTATTTCTTTAGTTACGAATACGGTCTTGGACATCGTCGAATGTACTAATTCTGATTGTCTACGCGATAGGCGTGTGTGAAATCTGGAACGCAAATTTTCGTTGAATTTAAGTTATTTTCAAAATTGGATCGTGTGAATAATTCATTTAAATCAGACAATTTGTAACAGTTTGAAATGATGATGCTAAGTCAGTTCTATTCATAAAAACGGTTGTTAAGCATTAATTTGAATTGATTTTTAATCCTATTTGAAATGCCAAAATTGGAACAAAAAGAATGCTGCATTCTTCTGTTTATTAAAACATACTATCTGCAAGCTAATTTTTCTAACAGTTCCAAAAAGAGAGTCAGAGAGGCTGGACGTGTGTTTTGAGGAGGAAGACGTACTTCGGTTCACTTCCGAGCTGTGAGCGAATACTTAGTTAATTTTAATTAAATATATTAATACTTGATTTACCATTTAATATTTTGTTAAATTTATTGAAATGGCACGCTGCATTAATTTTCATATTATGATGATCTTTATTCAAACAATTTTATTAGATTAGAGGTTCCGCTTTTACTTTAAAAACTACAAGCTATCGATATATTTTAATTTTTTCAAATAATTTTGCTATTTAGTTTCTTTTAGGCTAAACACAACCCTGAGTTTATAATATTACAGTTTTTTTTTTTTCATAAATTTTTTATTAGTTACAGATATTTGTTTTTTTTTTGGCTACCACACTGGGCTCATGCCCGTGTTATGGTAGTCGTATGTTTAATATTTATTTAAATTAATACAAATACTATTTTATTAAAACAGATGATTAAATATACTAAATAAAAATTATGAAATATTTAAAAGTAAGTGAAAAATAAAGAGAAAAAAGATCATATTTTAAAGAAAAGTAGAAATAAAAATGTAAATTCAAAATTTGAAATACAAAAATTAATAATAAAGATTAAATGTTAAGAACTCAAGTGTTCTATACAAATATATAAATTAAAAAATATAAGTAAATAAATTAAAATTAAAAAATAAATAAAATTTAGTGAAAAAATTAATAGAAAAAAATAACAACATTTTAAAGAAAAATAGAAATGGAAATGGAAATTAAAATTTTGAAATGCAAAAATTAATAATTAAAATGTAGTGTTAAGAACTCAGGAATTATTTAAAGTACGCTCGTCCACTTTCGAAAATCCAATGTTGTACACGTGTTATAAAAAGAGAATTAGAATTACTTGACTTTATGTCAGTACTCAAAGCATTATATGTTTTAGGAGCGATGAACCAGAATTGTCGTTGAGCGAATGAGGTTTTAGTTTTTGGGACCACGCAACCCAGGTTTGATGAAAAGCGGGTGTGTGCTTGATGTTGTGGAGCAATTAGTAGATTATTTTTTTCGTATATAACAGATGCTTGTTTTAGTAAATAGCTGTCGAATATCTAAGACCCTGATTTTTGCAAAGAGTTCATTTGAGGGATGAGTAGGTTGACATTTAAATATAATTCTCAGAATTAGTTTTTGAACTAAAATAATTGGTATAATAATGGTTTCAGCACAACCACCCCATCCCACTATATCGTATGTTGCTATGGATTGGAAAAGGGCAAAGTATACGCTTCTTAGATAACAGTAATATGTTATTTAAGATATTAGATTCCATTTTACGGTTTTCTTCCAATTGAAAAATGTAATTTAATTGTTTATTCACAATTTATTTTTCACAATTTATTTCACATTTATTTTCCGTTTTAGAGATCTTGAAAACAGAAAAGTAATACATAAAACTTTTGTCTAACGATACATATAATAAATAAATGTCTTTTTTTAAGTGTTACCTTTACTAAGCGTTACAAATTGATGAATTACCAACCGATAATACAATAATTTAAAAGTAAAATTATTTTTGCTGTGTCATTTTCAAAATTAAAACTGATTGAAAAATTGTTCTGCTCTAGTGAATACTTTAAAATTGAGGCTTCGATTATGAGGTTGTGTTTGTGAGTTATATAACTTTATGTTATGTAATTGGTCTGATAATGTCTCTACCACCACCACGCGAGCATACGCGTCTGAAAGTAATGTCAGAATATTTATTGGCCGGAAGCGCTTACGCAAATGTAACTGGTAATAAACCGAGGCATTTTTCTAGGAATCCTCCCCGATCTAATAAATACAGAAACATCGCCCTTTTTCTGGGACAATTCTCTAATTATTATTTTGAACTGTTAACTGCTATTACTTGGCACAACTCCACGCTTAAAACGCTATGAAATTTAATTTGTCGTTTCAGCAATGTAGCGTGCTCTCCCCTCCCCACCCTCACTGCTTCAGTCGCGGCAGTTAAAGCATTACATTCAGACTAAAAAACGCTATTCCCTAAATGAATAAACAGATAAAACGAGCCTTACTCGTAAAAAAATAAAAAAAATAGTTTCCTCGCTTAAGGGGTAGTTTATTGATGGGTTTAACTCTTGTAAATATTATCGTTTTCATTAAAAACATGCTATTCATGTATTTATTACGTTTCTTTGCAGACTTTTATGGAAAAATGTATTTATTTTTCGTTATTAACGCCTTAAAGGCCTTTACATATACTATATATATATATGCATTAACACAGGTGAGTTGTTCAGGATAACAGGTGTATTTTTAAATGTTTTAATTCGTAGAACGAACATTTGGCTGTCATCAGTTCTTTTGTTTTGCTCTTTCAAAAAATATTCTTAAACCAATCTTTTTATTGTGTTTTGGCTGTAAAAAGTTTAGTGTGTTGGAATCTTCTCCCCCCTGATCTTCCAGGAGTCACTTCTTGCTGCTCATTTTCAGATATTTATATAATTTTTTTACTTCTGTCACTTTTTATATTAGCTGTAATTTTTTGAACAATGGAGGAGGATTTCCCTCCTGTATCCCTTACAAAGCCCCCAGATCCCCCTCCTGACCCTCCAGATGGAGACATTTCAGATAAAATAGACTTTTCAGAACATTCAAACATTTCAGACAATGAATCTGTCATCCTAACCTCAATTAAAAAAAGAAAATTTAGTCCCCTTTCCCCAAAAAAACATGATTCGCCTTTGTCTTCTCAGTCCCCTCTAGCTCTTCCTCAACCTCCTCCAACAATCTTTTACTCTACTCATTCCCGTGTCCCCTACATTGTATATGCGCAAAAAACTGAACAAGGTAAAACCATCCATCCTCTTGAATTTGGCAAATTTCTTTCAAATAACAAGAACCTTTCGATTAAACCTGGAGGTGTTAAAGCCGAGGGTCGCTTCCGAATCTCTGTTGAATTCCTGTCAGGTTCAGCCGCCAACAACTTTATCAAAAATATATTTATTTCATCAAATTCTAAATTCAAGGCGTACATCCCAACTTTCAATGTCACTCGAATGGGCCTGGTCAGGGGTATCTCGACCGATCTGTCCATTCCAGAAATCCTGTCCTCACTTTCAACCCCCCAACATATCGGCAATCCCATAAAAGCCAGGAGGCTAAATTATAAGGACACCTCTGAGGGCATCGTTTCCTGGAAGCCCTCCCAATCTGTCGTCATCACATTCGAAGGACAATCTCTTCCCTCCCATATTTATTTATTTTTCAACTCCTTACCAGTTGAAATGTACACTTATCCCACCACTCAATGTTACAACTGCTGCCGTTTTGGTCATACCAAAGCTGCATGCAGATCCCCTCCCAGATGTTTCAAATGTGGAGAAAACCACTCGGCTGACCAATGTTTTTCTCTCTCTTCACCTAAATGTTTTAACTGCTTAGGCGCTCATTCCGCCATTAACTCTTCTTGCCCCGAACAATCTCGCCAAAAAATCTAAAAATTTCTATGGCCTCTGAGAACTTGTCTTTTCTGCAGGCTTCTAAATTATTCCCGCCTGTCAAAAAATCATTTTCCGAGGTTTTATCCAGTAACTCTTCATCCAACCCTCTCGCCTCCTCTTCAACATCTTCCCGTTCAACAAAATTCACATACAAAAACCCTATCTCTAAACAGGCTCTTGGATACGATCAGCAACAACACAACTCACTTCTCTTAAATCCCAATGGTTCTCCTCTTTCACACGCCACAAATGGGTGCGCAAACAATTATAATTCCTCAACAAACTATCAAAAGCTTTCTGAACAACTCTCCCAAGATAATTCTTCATTTATTCAAACTCTTATTATGCTTCCAATTGACCCAATTTCTTCTCAAACTAATGTACCGTCCAACGCTGCTTCTATTATTTCCACATTAAAATTATTTATTCAAAATGGCTCTTCAAGATGTCAGAATTCTTCAGTGGAATAGCCGCAGTGCTATTTCTAACAAATCAAACCTTCTTAACCTATTAAATTCAAACCTTGTTTCTGTGGCTGCTGTCTCGGAGACATGGTTTACTCCATCCACCCACTTTAATGTGGGAGGGTACTCCTGTCTCCGCGATGATCGCCCGGAAGGTACGGGCGGTGGTGCTGCCCTTTTTATTAAAAAATCCCTTCCGTTTTTCTCAATAAATAATATCAAACCCCCCAATGCTGACTTTCAAATGGTTGCAGCTAAAATAAAGGACACTTCCTTTGTTTCTATCTATCTCCCCCCAACATCGCACTTCAATAAACAAGCGTGGTTGCAAATTGTACGTCAACTAAGCCCTCCTTTCTTTTTATTGGGTGATTTTAATGCCCATTCCCCCGTCTGGGGTTCTGCTTTCTGTGATCGAGACGGTCGAAGTGTGATGGATTTCCTAGATGAATCCAACCTTTTTCTTTTGAATGACGGATCTCCTACTAGAATCTCTCGCCCCAACACAAACCCCAGTGCAGTGGATCTCTCCATATGCTCTATTAATCTGGCACCTCTCTCCTCGTGGGTGGTGTCCCCCGACCCTTGCTCCAGTGATCATTTCCCGATCACCATCACTTATCAAACTTCTTTCCATTCAGACAAGTCCCATATTTCGACAAAGATAACAAAACACACCAAATGGGACGAATTTAACTCACATATGGATAAGTTTATTCAAAATTTATCCTATACCGATACATTATCTGTCAAAGATGACTACGATAACTTCAAATCAATGCTCGTAACTGCAATCAATACATCAAATCCTCCCCCTAAAACCAAATCTCTCAAAAAACTCCCTCCAACTCCCTGGTGGGATGAGGAATGTTCCAAAGTAGTGAGAATTTGGAAAGCTAAATCTCTTTCCTATCGTCACAATATGACTATGGAGAACTATCTCATATACAAAAATGCCGAAGCCAATGCCAAAAGGGTATTGAGGTCAAAAAAAAAATCCGGGTGGTACAACTTCTGCAGTTCAGTATCTCCGAACACTCCAATTTCGGAAGTTTGGTCTATGATTCGAAGATTTCGATCCTCCTTCAGTCCAACATCTCCTCGAGCTTCTCATTCTAAATGGATAGACGAGTTCTTGAACAAAATTGCCCCCCCTTCTGTACCTAACTTAGATGAAATAACTCCAATCCACAACACTCCTATATCTGATCATTGGCTTTTCCATTCACTTTAATTGAATTAAAAAATTGTTTATCAACAGTCAAGGACTCATCTCCAGGCAGAGATGGTATACCTTATAGCATTATCAAAAATAGTAATGATAATGTTCTAAATCACTTTTTAAGCATCTTAAATAAAATCTTCCAGACTGGCATAATACCTGATGACTGGAGTTCTCAAATAATCATCCCAATTCTAAAATTAAACAAATCACCTAATTCTGGATCCAACTATAGACCAATTGCTCTTTCATCCACCCTTAGTAAAATTTATGAAAAATTAATTAAAAACCGGTTAGAAATTTTTGTCGAGAGTAATCATCTTCTCTCTCCATCCCAATTTGGATTTAGGAAAAAGAAATCTACACAAGATAACCTTGCCATCATCAGCACTGATATTAATTTATCCATTTCTTACAAAGAAGTATGTCTTGCAGTCTTTATAGACATAGAAGGCGCCTTTGACAATGTTTCCATCCCAATTCTTAAAAAAAAAACTTTTAGGCCTTGGCTTACCCCTCATGTTTGTCCAATCTATTATTAATCTTTTTCTCGATAGGAAAATTTTCATTGAGTTACCAGATGTTACTCCTCAGAGTAGGTCAATTTGGAAGGGTTTACCCCAAGGCGATGTATTATCCCCCTTACTGTATAATATATACACACACGATATGCATGTCACCATTCCCCCTCAAGTAAAAGTTGTTGAGTTCGCAGATGACATAGCTTTCTTCTTATCATCCAAAATCATTCCATCCGCCGTCAAATATCTTAATGAAGCCATGGATGCCCTTTGCACATGGCTTACTTTAAATGGTCTTGAACTTTCAGTACAAAAGAGTCAGTGTGTTACCTTCTCAAATCGTCATAATAACCCCCCTGTTTAAATTTTATTTAAAAACTCTCCAATCCCCAATGCTTCCGAAGTAAAATTTTTGGGAGTAACATTTGATAGGAAACTTAAATGGTCTTCCCACATTAATAATATAGTTACTAAATGTGAAATTTTTTTAAATATAATCAGATCATTGACTGGCGTTTGGTGGGGTGCTCATCCTATCTGCATTAAGTTGCTCTACAATGCACTTATTCGAAGCCATCTCGACTATGCCTGCCCACTTTTTAGTACTGCATCCAAAAATGCACTCAGTAAATTAGACAAAATTCAATCTAAGTCATTGCGAATAATAACTGGCGCGATGCAATCGTCGCCCATCAATTCCCTTCAACTAGAATGTTCTGATCCTCCTCTTTATTTAAGGCGTCAATTATTTGCTGACAAATTTGTTCTTAAATGTTTAAATTCTAAAAGTCATCAGATTATTCCCAGAGTCTCGTTGTTCAACGACTCAACACATTCATCTACAATCAGAGCTCGAACTAAACCTCTCCCTGCCATCTGTAAAAATTTTCGCTCTCTCTCAGAGCTTCAAATTATCAAAAATGATCTTCTTCCTTTGTACAAATTAAAATATAGTCACGTCACCCTATCCCCAACGATTTTAGAAGGGATCGGCATCCTTAAAAGTCATTCCAATCTCCCAGCCCGTACTGTCAATAATATGATCAATGACATTATTTCTTCTAAATGGCCCAACTCTTCTCTTTTATTTACTGATGGCTCCAAATCTTCGGACTCTCCTAACTGTGGTATTGGAATTAACGTTTACCACAATAATTCTAATGAAAGAATATTTTATTCAATTTCAAACCAATTCTCAATATTTTCTGCCGAGTGCATTGCGATTATTGAATCTCTCAAATATATAATAAAAAATAATTTTGAACATTCTCTTGTTCTCTCTGACTCTCTCAGTTCCCTCCAAAAACTTAAAACAAGTCCTCTTCTTCATCCTGATGATCACTTTGTATGTCTTATTCGAGTATTGATAACCTCCATTCAAAGCTCTGGAAAAACTGTCACTCTGATTTGGATTCCTGGACATGTTGGCATAGTAGGTAACGATATTGCTGATTCCTTGGCAAAACAAGGAGCGTCTAACCCTACCGTTACCCTCGTAAACCATATTCCCCTGTCTGATATTTTTTCCATCATCAAAGATAGATCCCGCAATGTTTGGACAGAGTATTGGAACATTGCTAGTCAATCCAAGGGTGCCCGCTACGCCTCAATACAAAGGACTATCCCATCAAAACCGTGGTTTCAAAAATTCCCCCATTTTTACAAAAAAGAAATTTCCTTACTTATTCGTATGAGAATCGGACATTGTTCCGTTCCTTCTCACCTTTATAAAATTCATGTGCTTGACTCCCCAGATTGTACGTTCTGTGGTCTAGATGTGGGAACTTTAGATCACATATTTTTTGATTGTCCCTCTCTAAATAAATATCCTCTCTTCTATCAAGCGTTATCAAAAATTGCCTCTCCTCCATTCAACATCTCATCTCTTCTAAGTCTGAACTCTACTCCAATCTTCCATAAAATTCTGAAATTTGCACATTTAAATAAAATTAATATATAAATTCACCTTTCCTTTCTCTGTAATTATAAATGATGGCCTAGAACACCCTTGAAGGGTGAAAGCCAGAAATAATTGAAAAAAAAAAATTCGTAGAACTCCATTCCATTATTAAAATATTATTACCTATTATTAAGTTCCGCAAGTAAGTACATCTTTTAGTTTTTGAAGTAAAACTTTTTTAGCCCTGTTAGTTATTTGAAATTTGGATGAAACGGAAATGCATCACAAAAATTTAATATATTATTTCGTGTCCTCGGTTCTAATATAATGCGGCAAATTCACAACTCCGCGCGAGCGTCCGGTAGCGCAGCGGTATAACGCGTCGCAAATCTCAGCGGCCAGAGAAATCCAGCGAACGGATGTTTGAATCCTACGAAATCCAAAAAAAAAAAAAAAATTTTTGTAAATCAATATCCAATCTTCAAACCACATTAAAATAAATAGGCAAAAGAAAAGAAAGCGACATCTGGCGACTTTCAAGTTTCACTTCTACCGCATGTATATTACACACGTCGATTTTTTGAAGTGAAACTTCTTTAGCCCCGTTAGTGAGTTGAATTTTGGATGAAACGGAAATGCGTCACAACTCAGTTCTACACAAATACTCGGTTCTAATATAATACGGTAAATTCGCGCATTAGCGCGGGCCTTGTGCAGTGTGCAAGGCGCCTGACAAGTCTCAGCGGCCAGAGAGACAGACATCAAGCGAACGGAGGTTCGAATTCTACGAAATCCAAAAAAAAACATTTTTATTTTTGTGAAATCGATACCCAATCTTCAAACCACTTTAAAATAAACAGTCGAAAGAACAGAAAGCGACATCTAGCGACTTTTTAGTTTTACTTCTACCCACTCAATTACATTATTAACTTACAATTACACACTCTGATTTTATTTTATTATTTAGACAGCTGTTTCGGCTTACTAGACCATTTTCAAACGTGGTGAGACCTCTTTGAGATGACTGATTTAAATAAATTATTGTTTTTATTAACTACCTTAAGTTTTGATAAGTGTGTCATTACTAGGTAAATGTGTATAATTTGATGTGACATTATTTAATATTTTTTCAGCTATATTCGAGCGGTTTTAAAATAATACAGTACTAATGTGTGGAATGCAGATAGAGATGTATTATTAGTACTAACACTTTAAAATTGAATTGATTGATTTGTATGTACAATTTTATTTTCGTTCAATCAATTTGGAGTTATAATTTTAGCGTCATCAGTTGTCGCTATCTACGTTACATAAAATAAAGTTTAAAAATATTTAGACGAATGTATTACTAAGTTTGGATAAAAATTTCTGGAACATTATTACATTAACACGTATTTGTGAGGCCCGATATACGTACATATGCACACATTCATAGTATTATTGTACTTACCGCATTTCGTTTTTGACTCATTTGGGTGGGATGTTAAAAAAAATTCAAGTAGATTTTCAATACAGAAGGCCCACAAATTCTTATTTCCTTCTGCAGGCATACGAAAAAAACCATTTAATTTATTTATTTATTTATTTATTTATTTACGGACTTACGTCCAATTTAAAACAAAGTATCACGAAGTATAGAAATGAACAATGTAAGGATTCGGATGGTACATGAAAGCAAAGACAAACAGTGAAAATAGAAGAAAAATAAGTGTCAAGTCACGTCAAGACCTTGCAAAAATTAGGGTGAATATTACATATCTTCATTTGTTTAAAGAGCGACAGAAATCATTTAAGCTAATACCAAAAATATCAAGGTCTTGACGTGAGTTGACCAGTCTACACATTCTGGACAGTGGTGAGTTATAACCATAGTTAGTCGAGTGCTGATTGAGGAAAAGCAGGTCTTTATTTCTGAGTCTACGAGAAGGTATATTAAATGTGATGAGTTGTAGTAATGTAGGCGAGTCGATTAAACAGTTAATAATTTTGAAGAAACAAATGAGATCAGATTTTATCCGACGGTCTTCTAAAGGAGAAAGGTTTAGAGTTTGTTCAATTTCAGCATACGAGTAATTGCCTCGCTCTAATCCTAGCCTCCAAGCAATTCCCTTTAGGAACCGATGTTGAACGGATTCAATATGACGAATATGGACAGCATAAAAAGGAGACCATATAATACAAGCATATTCAAGATGGGGGCGAACCAAGGAGCAGTAAAGAGTTCTTAGGGTATTTATATTTTTGAAGTCAGAAGTGGTTCTAGTGATAAAACCAAGTAGTTTGAGAGATTTATTAACAATCGTATTTATATGTTCCCGGAAAGAAAGCTTGCTATCAAGAGAGACACCAAGATCTTTAATAGATTGAACAGTTGTTAGGCAATTATTATTTAATTTGTATTCGAAAACAATCGGATTTTTAGATCTGTAGAAGGACATAATTTTGCACTTATCGACATTTAGTTCCAAGCAATTAATTTTACACCAGTCATTGAAAGAGTCAATATCTGATTGGAAAAGAAGGCAGTCATGGTAGTTTTTGATTATTTTTAGGATCTTATTGTCATCAGCAAAAAGCCAAAAGCGTGTGTGAGAGAAAATACGAATAATGTCATTTATAAACAAGTTGAAGAGAAGCGGGGCTAAATGTGCTCCTTGCGGTACGCCGGATGTTACTTCAATAATAATAGACTCAATGTTATTTATTTTAACTCTTTGTTTTCTATTGCTTAAATAAGAATTAAAGAAAGATAGCAATGGGTTTCGTATACCTATAGCATATAGCTTGGCCATGAGGATAGCGTGTTTTACTTTGTCAAAAGCTTTAGAAAAGTCGGTATATAGAACATCTACTTGTGATTTATCTTCTAGGCCATTGACTACGGTGTTCGTGAAGGAGAGTAAGTTTGTAGTGGTAGATTTAGCAGATCTAAAGCCATGCTGTTCCTCAATCAGCACATTTTTGAAAAAAGGTGTTATTTTTTTTGTGATTATAGATTCAAAGATCTTAGGAATATGAGATAACATCGATATAGGTCTATAGTTTTCTACGTTCGACCTATTACCCGATTTAAAAATAGGTCGTATATAGGAAACCTTCCAGGAATCCGGAAAAGTGGCAGATGATAATGATAAGTTATATAATAAACAAATTGGCTTAGATACAACAGATTTACATTCTTTCAATAATATTTCAGGTATACCATCAGGACCAGTGCTTGTTTTGCTGGGAAGATTTTTTAAGTAATTGAAAACATCTACAAGTGTGATTTCGCAATTATTAAGGTCAATAGTATTAGCATATTTAAGTGGAGGGATGGTGCATATGTTATCAGTATAGACAGAGGAGAAATGTTCAGCAAAAAGGTTGGCAATATCGAAATCGTTGGTGGCGTGAGTATCATTAAAAAATAAACTTGAAGGGAGATCGTTATCAATACGTTTTTGTTTAATAAATTTCCAAAATTGTTTAGGGTTAAGATTTAATTTTGTCTCAGTGAGTTCAATATAAGATTTATAACACAAGTTAGATTCAATTTTGGATAATTCTCTTAACTGAGAAAATTTTTGATAAAGCGCTAAGTTGTTCGTTAATTTGAATAACTTGTGTGTTTTCTTTTTTTCCATAATCAAATGCTTTAGTTTCATACTGAACCAAATAGGAAATTTAGGCTGGGAAAAAGTTCCCCTTGGAACGAACAAATCTATAGCATGAGTTATACATTCGTTGAATTTAAATACAGCATCGTTAATATTGTTGTTTGATAACATACCTGCCCAGTCATATTGGGCAAGGTACCTATTCATGCCAGTATAATCACCTTTGTTAAATTTGTAGTGGAATGTAACTGCTGATTTCAGAGTGTCACTTTTGAAAGGATTAGTGAAGTTAATATCGAGTGGTGGATGATATTTATCTATTGGTAATATTGAGTCAGTAGCTTCACATACACAAACGCTAGGCATATTGGTAAATATTAGATCAAGACAGTAACCTCCACAGTTATTGATCGAGTTTAATTCGTACATATTCAGGAAGGCAAAGAAATTTACTATTATGGAAGCATGAAGGGAAACATTATTAGGAGTTTTCACACCATGACTATCATTAAGCCACACTATTTTAGGAAGATTATAATCACCACAAATAAGTAAGGAATCGGCCTTTATGGAAACACGCTCAACTGCTTCAGTATGTGACTTATAGATTTCTATTGAAGAGGAGGGGGGAATGTATACACAACCAATGACAAGTTTCTTGGAACCAAGTAGAACACAAATAAATAATTGTTCAGATACATTATTAGACGATTCAAGAATGTGGCAAGAGTATTTTTTTTTAATACATATCATTACCCCACCTCCTCTACACTTGTTAGAAGAGGAAGAGCGGTCACAGCGAAAAATAATGTAGTCATGGAGTCCAAGTTCTGTTAAAGCAATATTGTCTGATAGCCATGTTTCAGTAAAACATAAAAAATCATAAGGGCATAAATTTATAGAGCATCTAAAGGAGTTTAGCTTAGTATTGAGACCACGAATATTTTGATAATAGGTGGAAAAGTTAGTATTAATAAGGTGTCGATTCTGATTCAGCCTAAAAAATTGACTCGAGATAATTCGCGTCTCTCAGCGGCTTGGCGGGCAGGACAGTCAGGGGAGCCAGTGTTGTGTGTGGACGGTTTTCTGAAGAACTTGCAGGTAGCACATGCTGGTGGCTTTTCAGGAGTCGGGCAAGCATCTCGATTGTGTCCAGGTTTTCCACAGTGAGAACATGTAGGCATGTCTGCGTTACATTTCGACGCCGTATGGCCGTAAAGTTGACAGTGTCCACATTTTAGACTGTCGATCCAATCCCTTACGGTGTGTATTTGCCAGTCCATAGCCAGTTTAGAGAAGCGAATGAGGGAGTGACGAACAGAAGGAGGAACTCTGAAGACATGAGTGCACGATCCGGTACGAGGTCCTACTTTGTGAGAGAACTGCAATTTATCTTTCAATTCATTAATTTGTAGACCGGTTTCTTCGTGTGTTTGCTGGTGGATTGCCAAGACGATGTTCTCGAGGGGCACAACTTGAGGTAGACCATGGATAGCTATCCGAGGAAGTTTATGTGAAGAAACTGCTGCTTTCAGACCAGCATCGGATAGGGTCGGTGCATTGGCAAGTTTTATGGCCTCTGCATCGGTACTTGGATGCACGACTACACCTCCGTTCCTTATTTCTCGTACCCCCGTGATTGTAATTCCCAAAGATGATGGGTTAGTTGAGGTTTTGAGAGTTTCAAGAGTACTGCTGGAAGGAAGTGACTTGTCATCTTTGGGGAAGATAAGTACGGCTGGTCTCGCAGGAAGTATAGGGGCATTGTTTCTTGTGTTCGGTGGATATTTCGGGAGGACTTGGTTGGACGTAATCGAACTATACGTTCTGTTCCCATTTTCGGGTGTTTGATTAGAAGACATATATTTGTAGGTCTTCAATTCTCCTTCAAGGCTCCCCAACTTTACACCCATTTGACCGACATTACCCAATAGATCGGTGAATTTAGGGGCGAGTTTCGCTATTTGTTCCTTGGTGAATTTGTTAGATGTGTCCATTATGATGATATTTAATAGGTTTAAAATAGAGGTTGCCTTGGCCAGGAATTGTTGGGCAGAGTTTTCTTGTTCCATTATAATATTATGGATTATTATTAGATGTAGGTAGATGTTAGAATGGTAGAATATTCTGTTAACTTTTTGTCTATGGCTTCAAATGTCACTTGACTTCA
Organism: Limnephilus rhombicus; assembly: GCA_929108145.2. Classification (NCBI taxonomy): domain Eukaryota; kingdom Metazoa; phylum Arthropoda; class Insecta; order Trichoptera; family Limnephilidae; genus Limnephilus; species Limnephilus rhombicus. The sequence continues at coordinate 46,867,997 of OV815283.1, forward strand.
AACTTCAAATTCAAATTCAAATTCAAATGGTTTCAAATTCAAATATCACTTGTCATGTTAATTTCAAGATTTTGTTTTTAAATTCAATCTTATAATATATCTGTTCACACTGTAATTATTTATTAATAGGAAAACGATCCACTATTTTAATGTGATACACTTAGTTTTGTGTGAAAAACACAATCTAGATATCGATTTTTGAAACTTTTTGTAGGACAAAAATATTTGGTTACTTATGAGAAACTCCATAGATTATAACTCATTACATTTTAAATTTATTTATTACATTTTAAATAGATCTACTTTATGTGCTCTAATGTAAATATATGTAGAAACGTTTTAACTTACGCTTCTAAGTAACTAACTAACCATCACGCCGTTTACCCTCAGGGGTAGATAGAGAGGACCGTTATTTTTTATCATTAACTCCATACAGGCGGCCCTGAGAAATCCCTCAAGGCCTATGTCATCTATGAAGATACCGGATAGAGCGTGTTTTTGGGGAGAGGAAGGATTGAACATTGGTCTTGCAAAAACCCACGTTGGAGGAGGAAGGAAGCCCAGAGGCTGGCAATTCACAATCCACCGCCGAACTTCTGAACTCAAGAACGAGTAGTGAAGGAACCCCTTCTCTTGTGATAAATGTTGACAGTGTACATATCTTGATCGAGTGTTTGGCGTTCTCGATTATTAGTGACGTTAGTTCCTCGGAGCATTTTCCATTGTAATACAGGTGGAACAAGCATTCCCACCTGAATCTTGTGCTTTAAAGTTTCAAATCCGCTTGTTAAGAAAGGGGAATATAACAAACTGACCGCCCGTTTCTGCAGAGTCAATGACAAAGTCAGAGTCAATTTAGGTATTTTAGTGCTCGAGACCAGAGGTGGCTGCCAAACTCAACAATAGGCCGCACTTACCATAATTACCATAATGTATTAAAGTATGTGCAAACCCTGTACAGTATGCTCAGTTTCTGAGAGACTAGCTTGATTCTGGTTTCGACGGAGCCCCCGTACCTGAGCTGGTCAATTAGAGTTTCACCAAGCATATCATTGAAAGGCCTGTTCGGAAGATTGCTTCCGTTTAAGAAGATTAGATTGTCATTTTGATCACATGATTTTTACACTGTTCTCTGAATTTTATTAAAATAGGTACATTTTTAATTCCGCTCAGAACTAAGCTGTACATTATCGTATAAAAAAATTGTCATGTAATCATTGTCATCAATCAATGTACATAAATAAAAATGAAACGCCGAAATATTACTTCCGAGAGACTGCAAAAAATTGTATTTTTTTTTTGTTGTTCGTTATTGTCAGGACAAGGTTTGAATAAAACCACTGGTGAGCTCTGGCATTATGAAATTTGTATAAACAAATTGCAATAGGTGGCACGCGAGCTGTTTGAAAAATGAATGTACCGGGACTGAACGTGTGAGAGGGGGATTCGCGGGACGGGGGAAGGGGGGAGTACAGTGGGGAGAGGGAAGTTGGAGGAGGCCGAGTGGTAACGCGAGAGGGTAAGGGGACGCGGGAGAGGAAGGGGAGGTGGAATGGGAACGGGACGAATGGGAAAGTACACGCAGGGAGAAACAATTTATTTATTAAATGGCATAGCGACGCATGCCGGGTACCAGCTAGTATTGTATAAAATTACATGATCGTCTCCTACGGCTAAAACCTAATCCGCTTTATCTGCTTTCTTTCCTTAAAAAACCTTTGTGACCCAAATTTTAGAATTCCTTAATTATAATTACGAAATCCACGATAATATTTTCAAAACTTAAGAAAACCATTTGATGCAAATGAAAGAACTTCCTTCGAGTTCCATTTTGGAGAAAATATCAGATAACATTACAATCGTTTAAATAAGATTGCTAAAATTTATTCTACGGTTGGTTGGTAAAGTTTCGAGTGGTATCTAAATAGGTACTAGAAATCAAAAATTAAGTCAAAACCAAAAAAAAATAATAACTACTTGCGATACACGTATCGTAATAAGCCACAAAATGTATCTATCCTATGAATTGTTTCATAGACCGAAACTTTCTGTGATAGAAGGAAATAATTGTCGGACAATTGTTCTTTATCTATGTTAAGCTACATCTTAAGGGATGCTGTGTGGAGGGTCTTATGATGGAAAGGAAGGAGAGGACGTTCTGGTAAGGAAAATGTACGATGGTTGGGTAGGAATCTGGGGTCTAAGAGTGACAGACCTGTGAATCCATCCCTTCAACGACAGTACAAGGTGATGGGTCAAGAGAGTCCTGCTGGAGAGCTCAAAAGGCCTTCCTCAATCTTTCCGATCCGGCCCACCACGCAATAGGTGGGCAGATGCATCCGTTGCCAAGACCCGAACAAACCTCACCCCATAAACCCGAGCGCTCCCGCTTAGTCACGAATTGTGGCGAACCACTGGGGATGACTTATGGAAGAGTATGTATTATGAGTAATCCTTACTCAATCGATTCGCCATGTTATTTCGGGATGTCACGGGTATTAAAGCAATAAGTAGAATTGGAGTTTACTGACTTGTATGCTTTTGAATCTCACATTTGACTTTTTTTACATGAATACCGCACAAGGGTCCCAACTGCTCCCGTCTGGAGCCAGTGGGATTATGGCATCCCCAATTGGGGTATGTTATGAGGCTGAAGGCAGTGGGGAGGGGAAGAAGATAGGGAAGAGGAAGGTGGGGAAGTACCTGGCTATTCAGATCTGGTCACCAAACACGGCAGAAGCCATTTCAAGCAACGTTTCAATTCTGAATGGTGGTCTTACACCAGGGCGATACTGAAAGTATCTTCCACTCTGGAACGTGCCGCAAATATACTATATATTATTTTAAATGAATAAATTGGGAAATACACTAATTAATCAAATAAAATTCATTTGCCACGCCGGAATTCGATCCCGCGACCTTCGGAATGCTAGTCAAGCGCCGTCAATACACGACAATAATTTCTACCTGAACGGTAAAAAATGAGGATAGTGAACCATGCAACACAAGCAACCTGACCGAGCGAATAACAAAGAATAATATGAATATGATTTCCTGCCTTTATGTCAGCAGCTGGTAGAAGGCACTAGAGTACCAGTGTTGCCATACTAAAAATAATGTTTTTTGGCTGTTGTGTGTTGTGCGTAGATACTGTCCACATTACCGTAGAGTAATAGAAGAAGAAGAAGAGTTTTTGCCCAGGTATTGTATTTGTACTTACTTATATAATATTGTACAATATACGTGTTGGTTTTTATTTCTTATGGATTGTATTTATAAATGCAAATGGGTATAATTTTAGAATAGAGTTGTTTAATTTTTTATAAGAAAACCCCTATTTTTATAACTTTTGAATGTCATTCCCATCAATGTAATAAATCATCGAAAAAGAAGATACTAATAATAATCTAAACGAAAATATGAAAGAGAACGAGACACAGAAAAACCGAAAAAGATAATGGTCGCAACTGGGACTCGAACCCAGAATCTCTCGTCTTTCCGGGACGTGGTCGTTTACCAATTCCGCCAATGCCACCTTCTGTCAAACCTTTTATTTGATAAGATGTAAAGATCGTTGAAGATTTTTTCAGTGCTAGTTCTTGCAGGGTATAAGTTAACATGTTTCAGAAATACCTGAAAAGTTGAAAAATAAATAGTTTCTGTTAAATAAATATTAAAAAGTTTTGCTAAAACCTACATTGCGTTAATTTAAAGTAACTGGTTCCTGATTATTCAATTGGCCTACACACGACACTGCATGTAGTGACTGCGGCAGTGACTGCAGAGAGTGGGTTTGAGCGAACTAGCGTTGTCTCATTCTAGCGGCCCTTTAACAAACGAGACAGCGCTAGTTCGCTCAAACCCACACTCTCTGCAGTCACTGCCGCAGTCACTGTCGTGTCGTGAGGAGAGCCCATCACTCAGTGATTAAGAGGAAACCCGGTCACTGAGAAATTTCAACAGTCGGTATTTTACCAAACTATTGCTGTCACTGTCGCTCTTACTCCCCCGAACCCTGAGCGAAAAGGACAACTGCACCTCAGGCTGATAAATAAAATCATCAAAATCGAGGTTTTGTATTTCCTATTTTTTCCTCCAAAACTGGACCGATTTAAAGATTTTTTAAATTAGTGTATTAAAAGAAAGTTCTCTATGTCTGTACGTTTTGCATTTTAACACATACAGACATGTAGTTTGTATTAAGAACGTCTGTTGACGGCGTTTAAAACAGGCAATTCTAACGATTTTTGAAGGGTCATAATTTCCATAAGAAAATTATCAAAAAAGCCAAATGCACTGATACCCTAGTGGTCGATATTTATAACTTAATATATGTATAACACAAAGTCGGGTTAGTTGCACCATTTATAACTCAAGAACGGCTGGACTGATTTTTATGATCTTTGATTCGTTGGATTTGTCTGCGCTCCGAATAGCAGAATAGCTATTAAAACATCGAAAAATTCACGAAAAAAAATGAAGAAGAAAATTCTTTTCCTCGTACATTTTGTATGGAACGAATTCTCATCTTTTGAAAGAGCTGCAGCAATATTGTGATAAATATAATATTGAATAGTGTGTGAATTCCAAAAATTCAAAAACGACAAATGTCAATGCGCTGATTGTTTTGATTTGTTCTTAAACATATAATGCTGCCCCTCTTTCTTACACACTAAATGTCAATAGTTGAAAATGAGACAAACAGTGAACGTATGTCTGCACCCCTCCAAAGGAAATATACCATAATCATAATAAATCTTTCTCATACGTATAAAGAAAATGACACGCAATCCAGTGAGTAAGTGGAAAAGTAAGAAAATCACAAAAAACATAAATCCGTTCACAACGCCATCTCTGACACCGACAAAAACAAAACACGTACAGTTGCGCATCGATAATTGCTTCATTGTGTAATTTTTAACTCAATAAAAAATGAATTTAATTTAGCAAATTAGTTAACACATCAGTTATTGATTGTGAGGTGGTACGAAGCTCGCCGGGTTTAGTCGTATACTAGCTGACCCGGCCACGCGTTGCTGTGGCTAATGAAACACAACGTCATCTACTGGATGGTTATCCAACCTTTTTATCCACCGCCGTCTTTGAGTTTATCGCAAAGAGACAGAATGATGCCGCGGAGGACTTTAATTTATAATACGTAGAGATGGTGTAAAAGATTAAAATAATGTGCACGAAATGCTTGGGGTAACTAAACGTATTTAAGTTAGTAAGGATTAATACTGTATCCGTCTAAATAACTTTTCAATTACCGCAATGTACGGGACCATTTTTTTAGAAGATGGGTATAGTAAGCTATCCGTAAAAGATAGATATATGCCTTCGCGGACTTTTTTGTATATCTGTAAAAGAGGAATATCCCACCATGCATTGTTTTGTTATATCCCAAAAGGATTAGGCAGCGTTTTCGATGAAAGCTACCAGGCGGCTTGATTTTTACGACACTTCTAACAATTATCGTTATGTTTCAACCAATTTACACAAATCCTTGACAAATTACATACGTAAACCTTCCTCACGAATCACACTATCTATTGGTGAAAACCGCAGAAAATCCGTTCAGTAGTTTTCGAGTTTATCGCGAACAGACAGACAGACAGATGACAGACGACGCGGGGGACTTTAATTTATAATATGTAGAGAAGAGATGTAGAGAAGAGATAGAGATAAAAAAATAATTGCAGCAGTGTCCAAATCCAGAGAGGAAATTGGGGAATACGTTTATATGGACAAAACGCCACCAAGTTTTTTAACCCATAAATTCCTTTCACCATTAAGTTATTCCGACTGATTCTAAAAGTTCAGTCTTGCGTATTCATTACCAATTTTAACTTTGCATTTAAAAGCAAGATCTTGCAAGATTAAATAATTACATTGACTTTAGGTATTTAAGTCGAATCATCACGTATGCAAAACCCATTTACCCAGACGCTAGGTACGTGAACCGGGCTCAAGTTATTACCCGAACAAATGTTTGACTTCTTACATCAAATGTTGTATAAGGTAGAAACTGCGGGCGAACGGGGCTTGCACTATCTTCAAACTGGCTTATGCCTACATAATACACAACTATCAGAGCTAACTTTAGACTTTAAACAAACTTTATTTGACGTGTTCACTCCTGCTGCAAAACCTATTTCAAAGGTAACAACTTATCTACCCCACCAAAATATAGTTTACGTTGTTCGCCTCAGAGAAGTCATTTATAAATCGAATTATTAAAATAAATTAGAGAATTATAAGTTAATATTGTAATTAGGCGCATTCGAAAAAATAATAAATATTTTTTTATAGCAAGAATGGTGATTTGGCGGTCTCTTTGGATTATCAGAGACACTGAAAAGTAATGTTCGACAAAACTGCTAAATCATCACGATCGGCCACAATGGATCATAGATCATAGATTTTTTTTTTTTTTATTTTTTTTTATTATTTATTGAAACATTTATTATAATTACAATTTTACAACAAAATATTTTTTTTTTACAGTTTTTTTTTTACTACTCTTCCATTAAAAGCATTTGCTTGTGTATGGAAGGGGAGTGTACATAAATGCTATTAGTTATTAGTTAGGTATAAGTTAGTACTTAAATAATGAATTGTACATAAATATATGTGAGCTGCAGTATTTATTTGATAATGGTGTGTTTTTTTTTTTTTTTAAAGAAAGAATGTTATGGAGAACTAAGATATTTGTAAGATTAGTTGACAGTAGTTTTTTTTTTAAGAATATTTTTAAAATGTCTCTTGACAGAGAGCAGTATTCGGGTTTTATCATTGATGCTTCTGATTTCTTCTGGTAGACGATTGAAAAAAGTTCTTCCCTGATAAGTATAATGATGCTGTGCAAAAGACGTATTTAGTTTTGGGCATAGAAAAACATGTTTAAGTCGAGTTCTGTTTTCATTTAAAAATGGATATTTATCTTTTTCTTTTATTATTTGAATTACTGAATTTTTAATATATAAATCTTTAAATGTGGGAACTTGAAATTCTTCAAACAGGCGTTCAGTTGGGTAGTCTAAGGATTTTTTTAATATAATTTTAATAATTGTTCTTTGTACAATTTCTATTGGAAGAAGGTTACATTTATACGCGGATCCCCAACTAATAATAGCGTATTGTAGAGTGGATTGAACTAAGGCATAGTAGATTAAATATAGATTTTTTACCGACAGAAAATTTCTAATTCTTAAAAATATATATATTAATTTTCTGATTTTGTTTACTACTTGACATATTTGTTCCTTCCATTTCAGATTTTTATCGATAATTACGCCGAGATATTTAATTTTATTTGTTGTTTTTAATATTGTGCAGTTTGATTTGCAATAATGTTGGCTGTGAATTTTAGTGTTATCGTGTATGACAATGTTAAAATTTTTGGGAGCGTCGTTTGGATGGATTGCAAATGGAATTACAAATGTCTTTTCACTATTTAGTGATAGTAAATTAGTGTCGAAAAAATTCTTAAGCGTATTAATGTCTTCTGTGGCCTGTAATTCTACATTTTCCCAAGTATTTTCACTTATTATTAAAACTGTATCATCGGCGTATGATGTAATTTGACCATGTAGATGTTGAAAAAAAATATCGTTTACATATATGGTAAAAAGGATTGGTCCAAGCACTGTACCTTGGGGGATTCCAAAGCTTGAAATCTCTTGATCACTATTAATACAATTGATTTTTACCACTTGGCGATGGCGCTCACTTATTCGTTTGGAGAAATAGTGCAGTTTAAATATCATTTTGAATATAAATGTATTTATTTAATAATATTTTTGTGACATGTGGGAATAACTGTCACATCATCTTGTAGTTTGAATATCTTGCAATTCATTATGGTTTCTACTTTAGTTGTATAAAGTTGACCACTGGCTGGTCCATATTTCAATATTACAAAAATTGTACTGATATTAATATAAGTGGATATGAATTACTGGGGGGCCTCCCACGTTGCAGAGATCAACATACAAGGTTAGTGTTTCTGTTTTTTTCCTTTGAGATTTGTCAAATTGCTATTTTTTGTGATATTTTGTCCGCGCAAGGTAAATTCATATTCATATTTTTTATATTACGCTCAGAGAGTTCTGAGGTCATTTACACGCCCCAGGCTCGCATATTATAATACATATTGGATTAACTTTTGAAGGTTACCAATAAATCTAAACGAAACTTGAAATAAAACAAGACATAGAAAACAAAAAAAGTAATGGTCGCAACTGGGGTTCGAATCTGTCTGTCTTACAACGGACAACTCTCTAACCATCAAGATATTGATATCTGAAAATTTTCCGTCGCATTTATCGATCTTATATTGAGATATTTAAGAATAATTTCACCATTATCCTCAAAAATAAATCCCTTCATAAGATTTTTTTGCTGAATCTATCCGAATTATATCTGCAACCTACATAGGTAGTGTCTCGGATCGCAACCTATCTCATTTTATTTATCTGGGACATCGACCAAAATGTCACGACCAAGTCACGACCGACTCGAGTGGACTGTAAATCTAAGTTGTTGAACATTTGATTGTAATTTATTTCTTATTAAAGACGGATTCATATTAATGACGAGAATATGACTGGAAAAGCCCTACCTTTTGGTGAAATGATCTGCAGTTTATCCATCCACTGCTGTTAACATAATTTTCCAACGTTGGCACAATTACTCTCACTTTCATATGTTTTTATTTACATGCGAATTTCGAGGAACGTCAATCAATATTGATGTGAACAATAGCGCGACAAATTTTCGAGTGATTCCATGTGGGTATTTAAACAATACTTGTGCCAATTTTCTACAATTCCAGAATGAATATTCAATTTTTATTGGAATATTTTTTGAAGGTACCTACACATCCATGTAATATTAAATCTTTTCAAGACGAAATAATACTAAACTAAACAAATTATGAACCAGGGCAAGACACAGAAAAATAGGTAACTGTCGCAACTGAGGATCGAATCCGAAATCCCTGTCTTGCAAGGACAACGCGCAATCCACTATGACTATGCTATTGAATCTTGATAATTTTCTGTCATGTTGCGATTTTGGATCGTTGTTAAAAACGTTACTTAATTTATTTGTTTATTTATTTATTTATTACCGGACTACGTCCAATTACAACGCAATACATAATACAAGTAGAAATTATATAATACATATTAATGACCAAAGTATAGCAATATTAGTTATAATGATATTTAACAATGGGCATGTAAAAATTCAACAGTTACAGCTCAACCATCAACTATTTCATACATTTTAACAGTTGGTACCTACCTATCTTCATTTATGAAAATGACCCATTATAGACACGTGAAGTTTGTCCGACATCTTCTCTATCTCTATATATTATAGTCCTCCGATGCGTCTGCCTGTCTGTTCGCGATAAACTCAAAAACTTCTGAACGGATTTTCAGGCGGTTTTCACCAAAAGATAGAGTGATTCATGATAAAAGTTTCGGTATATAATTTGTCAAGGTTTTGTGTAAATTAGTAGAAATAATATATAGAGCAGGCTGGCACGCGCGTGGTGTGGATTTGATTTGTATGCACATTAACAAATGGCAGTGTTTATAAAGGTTGGGTAACCATACAGTAGATGGCGTTGTGTCTCGTTAGCTATAGCAACGCGTGGCCGGGTCAGCTAGAACTAACTAATCTGACTCTGTGTAATACGCCTAATACGTTCTTCAGACCATAAACTTGAACCCGTACCCTGTACGTGCCCAGTCCCTTTGCAGCAGCAGAATCGGAGTCGTCCCCGAGGAGCCAATCACTGATGGAATCGGAAATACGAAATAGGAAACATCACCCTCTCCCTCCCATGGCCAACCTCTCTGCATGGCCAATAAACGATTAATGAGAAGGAGAGAACTCTTGCTCATAAATGTTGATAAGAAATATGCATAATTGGACTTTACGATAAAGTAACAGAACTTATATATTGCTAGATGACAGCTGGCAGCGTTAACATAACAATATATACATCAGGTAATTAATAACCAAAAACATAATAAAAAAAAGTGTGATCTATAACGATTTGCAAAAAAATTAATGTCGCCTAAGTACGGTGTAACAGCACATACCCGAAGGATTATAAAATCAGCGATTCCCGATCATATTTGTAGTAAAATTGTAGAAGCCATTTGATATCTTTGGTCATTTTCTTCAGTTATCCGATGATATTTTTTTCAATTAGAAAAAAAACCATTAACGTCGTACCATTGGGATACAGTAATATGAATAAGAAGTTATAATAATTTGTGTTCTGTCTAACGGCCAGTGGAAGCGCATTCATGCAAAGTATCTAAAAAAAATTTGGCCAATAGCTCTTTTAGCGAAAGGGACAAGTAAGAGACCATACTTTTGGTTTTGGTATCTCGAGCAGTTTGACATTATGCGGTGTTCACAATAAAAAGAAAATTAAAAAATCCCATCCCCTAACAACCTACCCCAATTAGGAATATGGTAGTCGCATTCAGGAAAAAATAAATCAGAAATACGAACCAGCTTTTAATCACCCTTCAGTCGTGTGCCGTCTTTAGCACTGTTGTGATTTGAAACTCGATGAAACGAAAAATGGCAACACTAAAAATAGACAAACACATACATCTTCAGGGTTTAGCCTGCAAGAAAATGGGATAGATTAATCAATGACGACCTCCGTAGTCCAGTGGGTAAGACTCTTGCCTCACAATCCTGATGTCGCGGGTTCGAACCCGGCATGCGCAAATAAATTTTATTAGATTAATTTGTGTTATTTCACAATTAATTCATTTATAAATAATATATAGTATATTTGCGGCATGTTCCAGAGTGGAAGATACTATCAGTATCGCCCTGGTGTAAGACCACCATTCAGAATTGAAACGTTGCTTGAAAATGGCTTTAGCCGTGTTTGGTGACCAGATCTGAAAAGCCAGGTACTTCCCAACCTTCCTCTTCCCCACCTCCTTCCCTTCCCCACTACCTTCAGCCTCACAACATACCCCAATTGGGGATGCCATAGTCTCACTGGCTCCAGACGGGAGCAGTTGAGATTCTTGTGCGGCATTCACTGTAAAAAAAAAAAAAAAAAGTCTCCTCTTTGTGTGGTGCTTCGTGGCCTATCGGCCTCCTCTTTGTGCGATGCTTCATAGCCTCCCCCAATTGTCTCTTTAAGTGCAGTGCACACTCTGATTTTTTTCTAAGAATCCATTGCCACCAATTTCTACACTTAAAAAAAATTCTCATGACTGTAGTGAATAATATTATTTTCAGACGTTACAGTAGTTTTACTTCCTGTGATTATATGTAGAGCATATTTACAAATAGGTACCCGGTGGGGTGACAGCGTTTACTGAAGCCAATATCGCATAAAGCGTCACTAAACAATTTTATTTCAAAATACACAGTGGTACAGTAAACCCATAATTTGAACAATCTGATAATGTATTAGCTTTCGTGAAATCCAATTCGAGCACTCTTGTGGCATACGAGCTGGTTTAAACTATCGGCCAATGTAAAATAGAGTCATTAGTTAAGTACATACTTGTTCTACGAAAGTGTTAGTTTTACCATGGCGTGATTGGGTGTGGTATACCAAGAGATTCCTGTTTTAAAATATCGTAATATGAAACCATGAGTGCTTTAGTGTTTTGTCAAAAATATCAGCGTTTGAAGTTACGAACGGTAGGTTTAAGAAATTCTTATTAGTTTAATACTTTAGGTCCTTTAGGATATAAAAAAATAATAATAATATTTGGATGACTTGTAAAGAGTCTTTTTGTGAAAATCACCCCAAGCACCTTATTATATCATAATATAATATTAATTATATTAAAGAAATCAAGCAGTCAAAATCTTTAAAAATTTTGAAAAACCATTATTTTTTATTTTTTTATTTCATAATATTTTATTCGTTACAGATTATTGTTTTTTTTTCACTGCCACACTAAGCTAATGCCCGTGTTGTGGTAGTCACATTATCAAACCTGTAATAGGTCTCCCAAAAGTCATACACAAAAATCGTAAGGTCATTCATAGGGGTACACAAAATGGCGGTGCTGCCATTTCTGGGACCGGTCAGCACTAAAAAAAAATAATTTTGAAAAAAATAACTTTTCAAGACTTCTGTAATCATAAGTCTCTCAAATTCCTATTGTTCCTCGAGACAGAGGAGGGGTAGGACTATACAAAAAAGCAGTGCTGCGCGTCCCCCTGGTGGGCCGTCCTAGTTGCTGCCGAAAAATAAGAGACACCTCGTACGAGGTATCTGTACTCACCGGTCTCCTCAAAAACCAAAGCTTATCTGAAAGATCATCAAATTTTGTGTAAGAAAAACAACTGCTGCCGTTTCCAAAAAGGGGACAAGATGGCGGCAGCAGCGTTTGAAAGTCGCCCTCCGCGCAACCGAAATTGGCGTTTCGATTCGGTTTCATCAGCGATCGCCCCGTTTTTTTCGATTTGTATTATTGAAATACGACTTCCACTATCACGAACATTGAATTTTTCATTGATTGATTAAATAAATGAAATCGCATATTTTATGCGATATTTTTCGATTTTTCAGCCGTTTTCATTGTGTTTTATTTAAACTTTCTTATGTCTTTCGTTACATAAGAGACACCTCGTACCTAGGTATATATATATTCATCGACTTCCTCAAAAAACCAAAACTTATCTGAAAAATCATCAAATTTTGTGTAAGAAAAACCACTGCTGCGTTTCCAAAAAGTGGACAAGATGGCGGCAGCAGCGTTTGAAAGTCGCCCTCCGCGCAACCGAAATTGCGGTTTCAATTCGGTTTTATCAACGATCGCCCGTTTTTTTCGATTTATATTATTGAAATACGCCTTCCACTATCACGAACAATGAATTTTACGTGTCGTTGATTGTTTAAATAAATGAAAACGCATATTTTATGCGATATTTTAAGATTTTTCAGCCGTTTTCATTGTGTTTTTTTTTTGCTTTCTTATGTCTTTCGTTAATAAGAGACACCTCGTACCTAGGTATCTATATTTATCAACTTCCTCAAAAAACCAAAACTTATCTGAAAGATCATCAAATTTTGTGTAAAAAAAACCACTGCTGCCGTTTCCAAACAGTGGACAACATGGCGGCAGCAGCGTTTGACAGTCGCCCTCCGCGCAATCGAAATTGGCGTTTCGATTTGGTTTTGTCAGTGATCGCCCGGTTTTGTCGATATGTATTATTGAAATACGCCTTCGACTATCACGAACAATTAATTTTACGTGTCGTTGATTGTTCAAAACAATAATTTTTTTTTAGTTTATTATTTAAGTTTATTCGCATAAAAAGATATTATACGAGATAAAATGGAATGGTATTTAAATTTAGATGAGGGCAAGAAGATTGGTTTTTCAAATAATTCGATAATTTCGACACAAGAAAGCAATACTGCTGTAACAGCCAAAAACCCAATTGTTCACCAGAGTAAAAAAACTTTTCAGATTTTATAAAAAAATTCGTAACTTTTAAACCAGTGGTTACGGAAATGCCACTTTTAAAATAGCTTAACTGAAAACATATGATCTATCGAATGATAATATTTAAATCTTTTATAAGTGAAAAAGGAAAATGTTTTTGTCACTTACAGCAGTTGACATTTTTTTGTGTACACCAAAATGTTGTTAACACATTCGAATTTGAAGTGTGTACATCAGTTAAAAAACATATTATTGACAAAACAGCTAGTTTTTCCAATGTCGTACAGTTCTTATTTATCCTTGTAGATTTTTTGAACCTCTATGAATGACCTAACGATTTTTGTGTATGATCTTTGGGAGACCTATCATTACAGGTTTAATGTCGTCGTAGCTCCTACTATTAGCTCCACACATGAGGCCCTGATGAAATTAATTCCCCTCAGGGCCTATGTCACCTTTGGGAACGCAATGTGGAGGGTATTTTTAGGAAAGGAAGGAGAGGAAGTTCTGCAAAGAAATGGGTATTAGGGGTGGGTAGAATTCTGGGAATCAGCTTGTCCAGGAGTGACGGACTTATGAATCCATCCCTCCCACTGCGGTACAAGGCGAGGTTCCGAGAGAGTAAAAAGTACTACAAAATATGTACTGCTAAAGTGTTTAATTAGTGCAGCTTGTTCAAAATTGATGGGTGTCCTTTTAAATAAAATAATTATCTTTGCAAAAAACTTCACTGTTTATTTCACTTGGACATGTTATAAATGTATTATATTACGGTGTCAACACACCGGGCCAAACACTGGCAGTTGTTTACTGTTAAAACTTGCGTTGGGAAGAAGCGATAATAATGAGATGCTAGCACTTTTATAATGTAAAAACCTGCACACATTTAAAGAATCTACCATTATTACATTTGACATTAGGAAGCATTTACAAAACAATGGTTTCTTCTATAGTACGTACTTGGTAGTTAAAACAGGTACCGAACACTCAGCGACTAGCCAAGCTTCGCACCATTTGAAATATTAATGTCTGGGAGCTTGCTCAAGCAACCCATAGGTGCTGGTAGTATCTCAATTTTTAACACAGCTTTATACCTCAGAAAAGGCATATTAAAAATATCGGCAACTTCAGCATAAAAGTTATCAATGGTGTTTAATCTATTTGTAACAGAATTATAGCATGAGACTGTCACAATAATACAAAAAACTAAAATCTAAAGTTAACTAAAAAAAATTACTAGAAAAAGCTCATTTTTCAACTTTTGAATCTAACAATAACATATTTTGAATGTGATATTGGACTCAAAATTAAAAATGTTCCATTGTGACACGTTTTTCTCAAAACGGATGTTTTAATCTTTCGACGAAATAGAGCTGGGATGAATATTATTGGAATTTATTGATTCTGATTGAATTCAACAACGTTCTTCGACGAAGGATCAAAAATCATGCAAAATGGTTAGCCTCAATGTTTTCATCAATTCCTCCACATGTGTTTACCGTTCAACTGAAATAGAACGCGCGTGCATTGCAATATTAAAATGCCCATATTATCTAGATATAGGTGTAAAGTATACCTATCTGTTATTTTTCCACATTAAAAATTGATTCTGATTGGGGGTACCGGACAGTCGCGTGCAATCTGTTACTTCTGATAACGAGGCCTGCATTCGTTTTCACTATTGGATAAAGTAATTGACTGGCAAATATATCCATTTAATAAACTTTGTCATTTACCTACATGTATGATACTTCAATATCTGTATGCGAACAATATGTGTGCAGTTTGTTATTGTTTTGAAAAGTGTAGTGGCAGATATATTGACTGCGAAAATTAATGGACTGTAATGAAAAAAATATGAGTTTTCAAAATGGATTTCAGATTCGAAATTCAGGAGGTGATAATTTTCATGAATTACTTAAATGCACGCCAATCCAACATACTGAGAGTGAGAGATCACTAGATTGGTGATCATTGCACACTGGCTTCTTTAAATAGTCGATATTAAGAGCCCGAGAGGGATTTTTCAATATTTAATATTTTTTTCGTATTTTTGCGTATTTTTGAAGTCATCTGTGTCGATAACAGCACCTCAAAAAAAAAGTTTGTCATAATATTTTTTTAGATATATGCATTTTCGATGCCTCAAGCTAAAATTAAATATTTAAAAAAATATTTTTTCTTACTTTATAACTCTTTATAAAAGATCAGTTTTCAAAAAATCATCAATGTACCACTGATTTTTTTCCATCTGTCATCATATACGAAAAGAAAAAAAAGCATTGAAAAATATTTTGTTATAGGTCACATATCAACCTATACCCGCCTATTGATATATTTTTATTATGTAGCTTAATTATGACGTATTTAAATTTTTTAAACCACGTAAATCCACGAACTTTAAAATCATTTTTTTGTACTTAAAAACCTTTTTTTCTGTTTAATAAAAATATTACCCAATAAAACAATGTTTTACCTATACAATGTATAAACTAATGTAAAAAAAATTAATGATTTATTTGATTATATTCAATTTTCCTGAGCATTCAAAATAAATAAAAACTATGGTGTTTTCGATATTCTGGTCATAACGCGGAAGTCTCTCTGCCAGAGTGGTCGTCTGTGACGCTCTATTCCGTGAAGCTGTGTTGAAAAACATAAGTGTATTAGTTATTGAGATGTAATACATATACTCTGTATGAATGAAACCAAACTGTATAATGTTTTCCTGTAATTTGAAGGAAGCCTGTCAAAAACGATTTCAAAAACGTGCGTAGCAAGGGACATACGATCATAGTATGCTTAAACTTTTTAACATTGTACCCGTTTATCATTTAATAATTAACATGTCAAAAGGAATTAGTTAACGGAAGTGGCCAGGACGCGGCCTTTCCTTGTATATTGTAACTTCTGATGTGTTGGCTGTTTTGTGCGCGCTTCAAACGGAGCATGTAGAAAGGGAAAAAATAACTAGAATACCCAGGACACGAATGTTCATATATTTTGTACCTTCGCACATATTACCTTCAAATAGCTTCGCAGGGTAGCTGCGCGCTTTATTTTTCAAACGGAGCACGTAGAAAGGGACAAAATAACTAGAATATCCACGATACGAATGTTCACATATATATTGTACCTTCTCACGCGTTACCTTCAAATAGCCTCACACAGGGTACATCATCACTCGGAACAACAAAGCAAGTCTTAATTGTATTGTGGTCTCTCTCTAGCGCGGCGCCGTGGGTATGTCAGAGCGAGACCACAGTAACAATGTGGGCTCTCCTCGTTTCGCTATTCGCAGATATCATGTTACATTGGACAAAAGTGTAAGGGCTGTGCAAACAAATGATTAAATATTATAATCATTTAAGTATTTAATCTTGCTATTTTCGGCGTTCCAAAACTTGGCGTCAGCTCAATATCTCCGAAAGAAAAAGCACGATTTTTAACCTATTTATCATTACATAGTATAAAATGAAGTCGCTCAAAATGTATGTGCGCATCGATCTTTTAAACTACGCAACGGATTTTCATGCAGTTTTCACCAATAAATAGAGTGATTCAAGAGGAAGGTTTAAATGCATTCTTATTATAGTAGAGAAAAGCCGAGAAATTCAAATATTCAATTTAGGCAACGGGCGGCGGGCAGCTGGCAAGGGGGTGGTATGGATTTTATAAAGGTTGGGTAATGGCGTTGTGTTTCATTATCCACAGCAACGTGTGACCGGGTCTGCTATTAGCATATATACTACAGGTTGTATATAGACGTATCCGACGACTTTTACCAGATTTTTTTTTAAAACAAACTAAAAAACAAACAAAAAAGCTTCCGCCGCTAGTTTTAGATTTTTTTGGCTATATCTAATTTTATCATTTACAAAGGATACAGAAAACATACTTACCTGGCAGGACACTTCCGATAAAGAAGAAAGTTTATTCTTTAAGAGAGATCAATAAAGGAGTTGACCATTGCACTGTTTACTTCAATAGACTGACTGATTATTCTTTGGAGTTATTGTTCCAAAATGTCACATGTAGGTAATATTGTCAGATAGGGTAGGTACAGAAAATAGGTAAAGGAAGGTAGATGTACACTGTTGTGTTAACAGAAAGGTGTTGTCGTTTAAGATATATGTATGCATTATGAAATCTATCTATATGTATCTACCTATCTAATCTATTCTATCTTCTTCTTCTATCTATATATAATAAAAATGAATCGCCTAAATGTATGTAGGCGCATAACTTCCGAACGACTTTACCTATTTCATTCAAACTTTGGGTATTTGAGTGCATGTCCGCGAAGTTTTCTATATGTATATACTGGTGAGCTCTGGCATTATGAAATTTGTATAAAAAAATTGCAATAGGTGGCACGCAAGCTGAACGAACCGGGACTGAATGAATGGAATGCGGGGACGGGAACTCGGGAAGGGGGGGTACGCGGGTGGGGGTTGGGGGGAGGGGAACCCAAGAGGGGGTAGTGGAACTCGGGAGGGGGAGGGGATCTCACGAGGTTCAAGGGACGGGGGAAACAGGCGAGGGGAGTGAATGCGGAGTGGGAACGCGAAGGGAAGGGGACGCGGGAGAGGAAAGAGAGGCGGAATGGGAACGGGACGAATGGGAAAGGACACGCAGGGAGAAACAATTTATTTATTAAGTGGCTTAGCAACGCATACTGGAAACTCGCTATAATAATATAAATGGAGTGACCGATCGATTTAATTTTTATGCAAATTAACCGATGGTGTGAGTTAAAAGGTTGGGTAACCATCCAGCAGATGTTTCGTTAGCCACAGCAAATCGTATCCGGGTCAGCTAGTTTATTTTAATAACTGCATCGAATGTACGACTAATGTCCTGAATGAGAGAGGTGTGAAAGTGAGACAACTGCTGGCATATATTTATAGAGTGTGCATGATTGTCCGATGACTCTTCATTATCAGCTATCTTCCTAAATTGTCATTGCATTTATTACAGTCCTTTGACTATTATTGCTACTTCAATTTTACATTGAAACCTGAAAATAAATGGCAATTTTGCATGGACAATTAAAAAACAACAACGAAGTCAGTTTCGATAAATCTTTGTTTTCACCTCTTGCACTTGCATAATCCCAAAAATATGGTGTGTTTGATTTTCTTGGCTTGGTAATGCACGTTTTCTGCGTCCAGGCGTAACTCTTCGACCATACTTGCTCCCTTTGTAAATATTTAAATTTGAAACTTAGTTGAATATCATTTTCAGGTAAGTTCCACTTGCAAATGTAAGGAAATGCGGTTTTAATAAGCTGACGTAGCTTTTGAATTAAACCTAAGACCTGCTTCTTAATACACCCATCTAGTTTCACCTTCGTCAGCAGAATGAGAATTCCTCAAAACTTCCAAGAAGATGCTCAGATACGGTGAAGTTTCATTAGCATTAAAACGTCCCTGTTATCGTAGGGGTGCAAATTTCGCTTGTAATCAGTTTTAGGGGTTGATTGTGAAGCGGGTAGCCGGTCTGAAACTGCTGCAAAGGTTGTCATGTTTACTTAACGTGGCGTTCTGCTGACTTTAAGTTTTTAAATGTTTAAGGAAATTTGAAAAGTTTGTAATGAACTTTGTGGCTAAATAAAGGTGGATTTCAAGATTATAAGTTAGAATAATGAACAAAGTTTTCACGGCAACAACCTTTTGACTTTGTACGTCATTTTTCATTCGATGTAACTGAATAATCTGATTTGTTGTTCACTTTTGGCGAAAACTTTGAATGGACGCATATTATTATTTATATGATATTTGAGAGATTTTGTTTTTAATGTAAGATATAACCAGTGACTTGGTTAGTTAGGGTATATTCTTACTATCTTTATCTCTTTTTTATTTATTTTATTTATTAAATAATCAAGTTACAAAGTATAATAATTTTGACTACAGAATAAATTAGGTAATAAGTTTTCACTGATTTTTCATTTTATCATGTTTCTCGTCCATGTATAAGCAGACGCTTGTGGTTAGAAAAAATAAACTTAATTGAAGTTTTTTTTATTTATTTTGACACCCAGAGGGTTTTTACATGTTTGGTAGTAAAATTAATTCATGACAGATCATTTTGAAACAAAATGCATACAAGTCATAAAAATACAAAAAAAATATATAAAATACAAATGTGTATAGGAATAGTGGAATATACTTTTTACGAGATCCACAAGACTCGCCAAGTTGATTTTAAATATGTATATCATCAACATCACCTGAGTACTGATTTCCCATGATTTCCCAATTCCGATATCTGATTTCCCATTTCCCGTGTGAAATCGTTGTACCGGAGAGTAGACAATGTATTTTCTTTTATGAATGCTGCAGTAGAATAGTGAATTTTGTCGTTTTGTTACTGTGGGTGTTCGTAATTTTATGAGTTGCAGGAGTTTACAACAGTTGAATTTAGAGTTTAGTATTTTGAATAAGCACGTTTTTTTATATGAATTCCGCACAAGAGTCCCAACTGCTCCCGTCTGAAGCCAGTGAGACTATGGCATCCCCAATCGGGGTATGTTGTGAGGCTGACGGTAGTGGGGAGGGGAATGAGATAGGGAAGAGGAAGGTGGGGAATTACCTGGCTATTCAGTTCTGGTCACCAAACACGTCTCATGCCATTTCAATCAACGTTTCAATTCTGAAAGGTGGTCTTACACCAGGGCAATACTGAGAGTATCTTCCACTCTGGAACATGCCGCAAATATACTATATATTATTTTAAATGAATAAATTGTGAAATAACACAAATTAATCAAATAAAATTTATTTGCCACGCCAGGATTCGATCCCGCGACCTTCAGTGTGCCTTACCGCTGGACTACGACAGGCTTGCCGTCAAGTAAATAATATACATTATGCTTTCTCCCAATTTTTGTAGCTAGTATTGTATCTAGTTCATACAATATCAACGTTTAAAGGAAAATCTGTAGAAAACTATTTCAGAAATGAGATTTTTTCACGTCCAACAAATTTTCAATGTTGCCGGCATTTTTTGGCTGAGTATCTATAAATAGAAAAAAATATCCGTTTTGGTTCATGATCGCCATTTATCACCTGGTTAAATACGTCCATATCTGTAGTAAAGGAGTTTAATTATTTCTGATAGTCCCTGCTGTATTATATTATACGAGCCTGTGGCATGTAAATGACCCCAGAACTCTCTGAGCATAATACCCAAAAATATGATTATTTATTAATTTACCTTGGGCGGACAATATATCACAAAAAAATATCTGACAAACCTTAAGGGACAAAACAGAAACACTAACCTTGTAAGTTAAATTTAGGATTAGTACAATTTTTGTAATTTTGAAATATGCACAAGTGAGTTGTCAACTTTACACAACTAAAGTAGAAATCACAATGAATTGCAATATATTTATTTTAAAAACTAAAAACTAAACTTTATTTTAAATAAATACATTTTAAACTGCACTATTTCTCCAAACGGACAAGTGAGCGCCATCTACGATCCATTGTGGCCGATCGTGATGATTTGGCAATTTTTTCGAACAATGTAACAATTTCGAATGGACTCGCAACAATAACATTTGGCTGCCATCAGTTCTTTTGTTTTGCTCTTTCAAAAAATATTCTTAAACCAATCTTTTTATTGTGTTTTGGCTGTAAAAAGTTTAGTGTGTTGGAATCTTCTCCCCCCTGATCTTCCAGGAGTCACTTCTTGCTGCTCATTTTCAGATATTTATATAATTTTTTTTACTTCTGTCACTTTTTATATTAGCTGTAATTTTTTGAACGAAGAGGAGGATTTCCCTCCTGTACCCTTTACAAAGCCCCCAGATCCCCCTCCTGACCCTCCAGATGGAGACATTTCAGATAAAATAGACTTTTCAGAACATTCAAACATTTCAGACAATGAATCTGTCATCCTAACCTCAATTAAAAAAAGAAAATTTAGTCCCCTTTCCCCAAAAAAACATGATTCGCCTTTGTCTTCTCAGTCCCCTCCAGCTCTTCCTCAACCTCCTCCAACAATCTTTTACTCTACTCATTCCCGTGGCCCCTACATTGTATATGCGCAAAAAACTGAACAAGGTAAAACCATCCATCCTCTTGAATTTGGTAAATTTCTTTCAAATAACAAGAACCTTTCGATTAAACCTGGAGGTGTTAAAGCCGAGGGTCGCTTCCGAATCTCTGTTGAATTCCTGTCAGGTTCAGCCGCCAACAACTTTATCAAAAATATATTTATTTCATCAAATTCTAAATTCAAGGCGTACATCCCAACTTTCAATGTCACTCGAATGGGCCTGGTCAGGGGTATCTCGACCGATCTGTCCATTCCAGAAATCCTGTCCTCACTTTCAACCCCTCAACATATCGGCAATCCCATAAAAGCCAGGAGGCTAAATTATAAGGACACCTCTGAGGGTATCGTTTCCTGGAAGCCCTCCCAATCTGTCGTCATCACATTCGAAGGACAATCTCTTCCCTCCCATATTTATTTATTTTTCAACTCCTTACCAGTTGAAATGTACACTTATCCCACCACTCAATGTTACAACTGCTGCCGTTTTGGTCATACCAAAGCTGCATGCAGATCCCCTCCCAGATGTTTCAAATGTGGAGAAAACCACTCGGCTGACCAATGTTCTTCTCTCTCTTCACCTAAATGTTTTAACTGCTTAGGCGCTCATTCCGCCATTAACTCTTCTTGCCCCGAACAATCTCGCCAAAAAAATATAAAAATTTCTATGGCCTCTGAGAACTTGTCTTTTCTGCAGGCTTCTAAATTATTCCCGCCTGTCAAAAAATCATTTTCTGAGGTCTTATCCAGTAACTCTTCATCCAACCCTCTCGCCTCCTCCTCAACATCTTCCCGTTCAACAAAATTCACATACAAAAACCCTATCTCTAAACAGGCTCGTGGATACGATCAGCAACAACACAACTCACTTCTCTTAAATCCCAATGGTTCTCCTCTTTCACACGCCACAAATGGGTGCGCAAACAATTATAATTCATCCTCAACAAACTATCAAAAGCTTTCTGAACAACTCTCCCAAGATAATTCTTCATTTATTCAAACTCTTATTATGCTTCTAATTGACCTAATTTCTTCTCAAACTAATCTACCGTCCAACGCTGCTTCTATTATTTCCACATTAAAATCATTTATTCAAAATGGCTCTTCAAGATGTCAGAATTCTTCAGTGGAATAGCCGCAGTGCTATTTCTAACAAATCAAACCTTCTTAACCTATTAAATTCAAACCTTGTTTCTGTGGCTGCTGTCTCGGAGACATGGTTTACTCCATCCACCCACTTTAATGTGGGAGGGTACTCCTGTCTCCGCGATGATCGCCCGGAAGGTACGGGCGGTGGTGCTGCCCTTTTTATTAAAAAATCCCTTCCGTTTTTCCCAATAAATAATATCAAACCCCCCAATGCTGACTTTCAAATGGTTGCAGCTAAAATAAAGGACACTTCCTTTGTTTCTATCTATCTTCCCCCAACATCGCACTTCAATAAACAAGCGTGGTTGCAAATTGTCCGTCAACTAAGCCCTCCTTTCTTTTTATTGGGTGATTTTAATGCCCATTCCCCCGTCTGGGGTTCTGCTTTCTGTGATCGAGACGGTCGAAGTGTGATGGATTTCCTAGATGAATCCAACCTTTTTCTTTTGAATGACGGATCTCCTACTAGAATCTCTCGCCCCAACACAAACCCCAGTGCAGTGGATCTCTCCATATGCTCTATTAATCTGGCACCTCTCTCCTGGTGGGTGGTGTCCCCCGACCCTTGCTCCAGTGATCATTTCCCGACCACCATCACTTATCAAACTTCTTTCCATTCAGACAAGTCCCATATTTCGACAAAGATCAAAACAAAACACACCAAATGGGACGAATTTAACTCACATATGGATAAGTTTATACAAAATTTATCCTATACCGATACATTATCTGTCAAAGATGACTACGATAACTTCAAATCAATGCTCGTAACTGCAATCAATAAATCAAATCCTCCCCTTAAAACCAAATCTCTCAAAAAACTCCCTCCAACTCCCTGGTGGGATGAGGAATGTTCCAAAGTAGTGAGAATTCGGAAAGCTAAATCTCTTTCCTATCGTCACAATATGACTATGGAGAACTATCTCATATACAAAAATGCCGAAGCCAATGCCAAAAGGGTATTGAGGTCAAAAAAAAAATCCGGGTGGTACAACTTCTGCAGTTCAGTATCTCCGAACACTCCAATTTCGGAAGTTTGGTCTATGATTCGAAGATTTCGATCCTCCTTCAGTCCAACATCTCCTCGAGCTTCTCATTCTAAATGGATAGACGAGTTCTTGGACAAAATTGCCCCCCCTTCTGTACCTAACTTAGATGAAATAACTCCAATCCACAACACTCCTATGTCTGATCATTGGCTAGACTCTCCATTCACTTTTATTGAATTAAAAAATTGTTTATCAACAGTCAAGGACTCATCTCCAGGCAGAGATGGTATACCTTATAGCATTATCAAAAATAGTAATGATAATGTTCTAAATCACTTTTTAAGCATCTTAAATAAAATCTTCCAGACTGGCATAATACCTGATGACTGGAGTTCTCAAATAATCATCCCAATTCTAAAATTAAACAAATCACCCAATTCTGGATCCAACTATAGGCCAATTGCTCTTTCATCCACCCTTAGTAAAATTTATGAAAAATTAATTAAAAACCGGTTAGAATTTTTTGTCGAGAGTAATCATCTTCTCTCTCCATCCCAATTTGGATTTAGGAAAAAGAAATCTACACAAGATAACCTTGCCATCATCAGCACTGATATTAATTTATCCATTTCTAACAAAGAAGTATGTCTTGCAGTCTTTATAGACATAGAAGGCGCCTTTGACAATGTTTCCATCCCAATTCTTAAAAAAAAACTTTTAGGCCTTGGCTTACCCCTCATGTTTGTCCAATCTATTATTAATCTTTTTCTCGATAGGAAAATTTTCATTGAGCTACCAGATGTTACTCCTCAGAGTAGGTCAATTTGGAAGGGTTTACCCCAAGGCGATGTATTATCCCCCTTACTGTATAATATATACACACACGATATGCATGTCACCATTCCCCCTCAAGTAAAAGTTGTTGAGTTCGCAGATGACATAGCTTTCTTCTTATCATCCAAAATCATTCCATCCGCCGTCAAATATCTTAATGAAGCCATGGATGCCCTTTGCACATGGCTTACTTTAAATGGTCTTGAACTTTCAGTACAAAAGAGTCAGTGTGTTACCTTCTCAAATCGTCATAATAACCCCCCTGTTCAAATTTTATTTAAAAACTCTCCAATCCCCAATGCTTCCGAAGTAAAATTTTTGGGAGTAACATTTGATAGGAAACTTAAATGGTCTTCCCACATTAATAATATAGTTACTAAATGTGAAAAAATTTTAAATATTATCAGATCATTGACTGGCGTTTGGTGGGGTGCTCATCCTATCTGCATTAAGTTGCTCTACAATGCACTTATTCGAAGTCATCTCGACTATGCCTGCCCACTTTTTAGTACTGCATCCAAAAATGCACTCAGTAAATTAGACAAAATTCAATCTAAGTCATTGCGAATAATAACTGGCGCGATGCAATCGTCGCCCATCAATTCCCTTCAAGTAGAATGTTCTGATCCTCCTCTTTATTTAAGGCGTCAATTATTTGCTGACAAATTTGTTCTTAAATGTTTAAATTCTAAAAGTCATCAGATTATTCCCAGAGTCTCGTTGTTCAACGACTCAACACATTCATCTACAATCAGAGCTCGAACTAAACCTCTCCCTGCCATCTGTAAAAATTTTCGCTCTCTCTCAGAGCTTCAAATTATCAAAAATGATCTTCTTCCTTTGTACAAATTAAAATATAGTCACGTCACCCTATCCCCAACGATATTAGAAGGGATCGGCATCCTTAAAAGTCATTCCAATCTCCCAGCCCGTACTGTCAATAATATGTTCAATGACATTATTTCTTCTAAATGGCCCAACTCTTCTCTTTTATTTACTGATGGCTCCAAATCCCGGACTCTCCTAACTGTGGTATTGGTATTAACGTTTACCACAATAATTCTAATGAAAGAATATTTTATTCAATTTCAAACCAATTTTCAATATTTTCTGCCGAGTGCATTGCGATTATTGAATCTCTCAAATATATAATAAAAAATAATTTTGAACATTCTCTTGTCCTCTCTGACTCTCTCAGTTCCCTCCAAAAACTTAAAACAAGTCCTCTTCTTCATCCTGATGATCACTTTGTATGTCTTATTCGAGTATTGATAACCTCCATTCAAAGCTCTGGAAAAACTGTCACTCTGATTTGGATTCCTGGACATGTTGGCATAGTGGGTAACGATATTGCTGATTCCTTGGCAAAACAAGGAGCGTCTAACCCTACCGTTACCCTCGTAAACCATATTCCCCTGTCTGATATTTTTTCCATCATCAAAGATAGATCCCGCAATGTTTGGACAGAGTATTGGAACATTGCTAGTCAATCCAAGGGTGCGCGCTACGCCTCAATACAAAGGACTATCCCATCAAAACCGTGGTTTCAAAAATTCCCCCATTTTTCCAAAAAAGAAATTTCCTTACTTATTCGTATGAGAATCGGACATTGTTCCGTTCCTTCTCACCTTTATAAAATTCATGTGCTTGACTCCCCAGATTGTACGTTCTGTGGTCTAGATGTGGGAACTTTAGATCACATATTTTTTGATTGTCCCTCTCTAAATAAATATCCTCTCTTCTATCAAGCGTTATCAAAAATTGCCTCTCCTCCATTCAACATCTCATCTCTTCTAAGTCTGAACTCTACTCCAATCTTCCATAAAATTCTGAAATTTGCACATTTAAATAAAATTAATATATAAATTAACCTTTCCTTTCTCTGTAATTATAAATGATGGCCTAGAACACCCTTGAAGGGTGAAAGCCAGAAATAATTGAAAAAAAAAAAAAAACAATTTCGAATAATTTCAGTGTCTCTGATAATCCAAAAAGACCGCCAAATCACCATTCCTGCAATATACATATATTATTTTTTTTTCGAACAAACAAAAACAAAACAAAAAACATATTATAAAGCCTAACCACCTGCACAGCCTTGAATTTTTAGGAAGTGATAAGGCTTCAACTATTTGACAGTCTTCATGATATTAATAGGTAAATCATTCAAGTTAAAACTTTATTTTAAGAACAAAATTACAAAATATATTTGTGTATTGATTTACGCTCTTAGGATTTTCACGCAAAACAAGTCTGAATAAACCAAGGCCTTAAAAGCATTAAGGCTCCGTTGTAAGCATTTAAAAAGAAGAAGAGGATGGTTTGAAATGAGATAACGTAAACACGAATGTTAGAGGGAGGGAGTAAGCTAAAATAAATAAGATAAGTTTTAAGATTTTTTAAATAAGATAGATAAATAAGTTTAAAAAACTATTGTAATTAATAGTCGTAGGCAGAAATCTTTAGTAAAGCAAGAATTATTTAAAGTAAAGCAAATATTTCTCGACAAGAATTAAAGAAACTGAAGTAGTATTTAAAGAAACTGATTTTTTTAAAATAATCAATATGTGTTTTTAATAATTTTAGGAGCATACTTTGCATTTTTTTAATAGAGGGAATTTCATATATTTCTTTTTTCTGCTCGACAATCTTCAAAAATATTTTAAGTGTTCGAGTGTTCAAGGGAAATATTTTATAAATCGGGAAAAATTGTATTAAGATATAACATAACACGGGCATGAGCCTAGCATGGCGGTCGAAAAATCCACAAATGATGTAACCATTCAAAGCAACGAATAAAGAAAAAAATAATAATAATGTTATTAAAAAATTCTTATTTAGATAGTAATTAGATTTTTTTTAATTTAGCTTGGAAACAATATAGGCACGGAAATAATTAGCATGGAAACAATTTAACATGGAAACAATTTATCATGGAAACAATTTATCATGGAAACAATATTGAAAATATCAACGAGAGGACGGATTCAAATATCCGTCAGTTTTCGTTATTTGTTTTTGGGGTGTTATGCCGTGTTGCGCTACCTCCTTCTTTAGCCAACGTTTCGGACATCGTTGCAGTGTCCATCATCAGGGCAGATCCGGCAGATCCGGTAGATGTACCGGATCTGCCGGATCACTGACACTTCGGACACTGCAACGATGTCCGAAACGTTGGCTAAAGAAGGAGGTAGCGCAACACGGCATAACACCCCAAAAACAAATAACGAAAATTGTTTTCCTAAGGAGTGAGTCCTTAGGAAAACAATTTCCCCCAGGGCCTATTTCATTTTAGGTGATGCTGTGTGGAGGGTTTTTTTAGGGAAAGGAAGAAAAATAAGTTCTGGGAAAGAAATAGGTATGAAGGGTGGGTAGGAATCTGGGGGTCAGTGTGTCCAGGAGTAACGAACGTATAAATCCATCACTTCAACTGTGGTGCAAGGTCGAGGGATTCTGGATGGAGAGGTCAAAAGACTTCCTTGACAAACCGCATCCCACCAACCCGGGCACCCCTGCTAAATCACCAAACGTAGCGAACCACTTGGGGTGACCTACGGCAGAGGTGTTGGTTATCCAATAAATGTTTCCCGCCTCCCAAAATGTAAGCCAGTTCCACATTTATAAAATTCCTTGTCCCCCTAACAATTCAATTAAAATGCAGACATTCATTTCGAATGCGAATTCGCTGAGTTAACAATTTACCGTTATAATTTTACTTTATTAGACTTCGCTTTAGTGCAGTGGGAGTCCATAAAGTTGCTGGAACCTCTGGCCCAAGTTAATCTCAAGTTAGCACCGAGTGGAACCTTTATCCGAATCTTCTTAGCGGGCTGCAGATGGATAGGGCACTTCTCTCGTTTAGGGCACTTAAGCTCGACTCTAAAATTATAATTAGTTTTATATTCTCTCACTACTCGCTTCTGCTTCTTGCTCCTTGCTCCTTGATCCTTGCTCCTCCGTGCTACTGACCTTTGTTTCTTTACGATGGTTCATAAATGTGCCTTAATATTTAATTGGATAATTTCTTATTTATGTATCCCTGAATACAGTGGCGGCTCAAGCAATTCATCGATGGTGGGGACCAGTATTTTTTCGTTTAAGGGCCCGCAACCCGGATTTGTACCGATTTATTACATATTTCCCTTAAACACGTTAAGTTTTCAAGCTCTTAAAAAAATATATGTTATTCTTGAAGATAAAATCTAGACTTGGCCAGCGCCGAAACGCAAACTATATAAAATTCCCTCGGTAGAAAAAAATCGCAAAGTATGCTCCAAAAATTATTATTAACACGTTTGTTTCAGTTATTTTACAAGTTATATGTATGAAAAAATTCACAGTGTTTCTTTAAATGTTGTTTAAGATAATGCCCGCGTGATTTTTGCTCTATTTTAAACGATTCGTGTTTTATTAAAAATTTTAACAATTTTCGCATCGATTTTGTCGATGTAAATGTTAGCGCTCTCCTCTAACATTCGTAATTTCGTATCTCTCCATCTTCTTCTTTTCGGGCCCCGTTGCAGAGCCTTAATCTTTTTTTTAACATTCAATCCACACAGGAGGCACGAGGAAAATAATTCCCCTCTGGGCCTATGTCATCTTTGGGGATGATGTTTGGTGGGCCTTTTTAGGAATAGAAGGAGAGGAAGTTCTGGGAAGGAAAAGAATATGAGGGGTGGATAGGAATCTGGGGGTTGGTGGGTTAGGAGTGACGGACTTGTGAATTCATCCCTCCCACTAGGCGAGTTTTGAGAGCAGAGTTCCGTGACTTACCACAAAAGTGTTGGTTATCCAATAAATGGTTCCCGGGGCGGCGGTACCCATAGGTACCCGCCTCCCAAATTGAAAAAAATACTAATGCTGTATTGGAATCTCACTACCCACTGAATTTCTAAAAATGTTATTAATTGTTTTCGTGTTTGATTCGTAGAGCTCCGTTTATGTTTTTATATTTAATTTGAATCATATTGAATAATTATTAAGTACAGCAAATGTGTCAGTTTTTTCATTATTGTGACATCTGTTTCGGCTTTGAAGGTCATTTTCAAACTGTGGTTAGACCATTTTGGTGATTCTATTTACCCACACCTAATTAAAAAATTTATGGTGCATAAAATGATTTATCACCGTTAAACCGATTTGACAAAATAATTGAATATATTCTCTATTTTATGGGATGCCTGTTTTGAAATCTGTTTATTGCCCCAACGTATTAATTATTTAACCAATCTTTTTCATATTTTTTCATCGCTTTCAAAGAAGTTGAAGATGCATGATTCTGAGCTGCCCGGTCACCCGTTTTGACAGAGGTAAATATTATTTAAATTCATAATCAACAATATTTTCTTTAACTATTTTTCCCATATTTATGGCAGCTACCTTTTTAAAAGATAACAAAGTTCTAAGAACTGGTTTGTTGTCTCGGAAAAACATATCCGATTTTACTTATATAAGTCACCTATTGAACTTTTTCTAAAAGTCACACTATCTAGGTTACACAGCAGTTCTTTGAACAATGTCGTCAATTAAACAGGTAGCTGCCAAAAAAGGGAATCATGACATTAGTCGAGTTCTGATTTTGAAATATTTGACAAAAATTACTTAAAAATAGGAGGTGTCAATGGCCGAGTGCACCTACCCGGTAAGACGAGAGATTTTTTTTCTATGCCTTGTTATTTTTCATATCTTCGTTTAGATTTATCAGTATTATCTTTTTCTTCTGTGATACAAATTTATTGTTTATTATACGTATTTCAGTTTATCTTAAATAGCGCTGTATAAATGAACCAATTATAACGAAGGACTATTCTATTACCAATGCAGCCATTATAATGTCAGAAACCGATGCACCCGCCCGTTTCGCGGATGGGTAATAACTTGAAATAGTTCCGAAATGTTGTGTTACTATCATAACTCCTGAGGAAATTAGCTGCACTTAAGCATTGGGAAGCTGCATTAGTTCCTGCGCTTGTTAGCAGCCCCTGCTATAACTGCATCCGTTCACAATCTCACTAGCTCTCTGAGTCTCTGAGGCTGGAGCGATCTACAAGTGCACACTGTACTACCTCGGTTTTACTAGCGATTAAATCGCTGCGTTACGACTGTATTCCACAGTGTTCATTAATTATTTATTACTTACTACCTATTTATTACTTAATAATAAAAGGAAAAAATAAAATAAGAAAATATATCATTGAAGAAGAAGATAATTCTATAAAATCTAAATGAAAAAGGAATCAGAAAAAGATACAGAAAAAAACATAAAGGCAACGGTCGCAACTGCGACTAGCGTTCAGCTGGAGTGGGCTCTTGAACGCTGGTTCTTCGCGGTAAACGGATTCTACTCCTACTTCTTTTTCAAATCGACTACTCCCAGAAAACCCGGTCCTGGTCTAAACCGGGAACTTGGAGCCGGAACTGGAAGTTGGATCCGGATTCGGAACCTGTACGCATAATCTGACGTCCAGGTTTCCGCGATCCGCGCCACTGATAATTCAATACTAGCTATAAATTATGTCATATATATTTTCAGTGTCAGTTAAAATTTGATTAAATTAGGTGAATAATAATTTAGAGGTGGTAGGTAGAGGTGGATGCGGTTTTTTAACATTTTGATTAAATTAATCAGTACACTAAGAAGTGCAGTGACTATCGATTAATAAGCCTGATGAGTCATGTCCTTAAATTATTCCTTAAAATAATACATGCCAGGATACGCAATAAGTGCGAGAAGGACTTGGATGACACTAAGTTTGGCTTCAGAAATGCGTTTGGGACGCGTGAAGTATTATTTTCTATCGACGTCTTTGAGAAAAAAGGAAGTCTTTGTCTGTTACGCATTTGACAGTGTAAAACATGCTGACCTAATGAAAATGCTTGCGAATTGTAACGTTGACACCAAAGACCAGAATTTCATTAAAAACCTTTATTGGTTCCAAACAGCAGAAATAAGACATGAGAATGAGAGATCTAATGCAATAGCCATTCAGCGTGGAGTACGACAAGGCTGTATCCTATCGCCACTATTGTATTCCAACTATGTCTTTAAAAGAGCCCCAAGTAATACTGAGAAGGGTCTGAAGATCAACGGAGTTGTCATTAATAAAATAAGATACGCAGATGATACTGTATTACTATCTGACTGTATCGATGACCTCCAAGACCTATTAAATCTTGTTAATAATGCTGGTGAGCAACTGGGCCTAACAACCAACGTCAATAAAACTAAATGGATGACATTTGGACGACTAAATCACTCTGAATCAGTGATAGTGTTAAATGGTTGCAATGTCGAAAAGGTGGAAAGATTTAGATACCTCGGCAGTATTCTCACGGAGACTCTTGACCCAGATGTAGAGATTAGATGCAGAATTGAAGCAGCAAGAACTGCGTTCATTAAAATGAAATCCCTCTTATGCAATGACAATGACAATATCAGCTTAAAACTAAGGCACAGAATGTTATGTGTGGTCGGTCTTGTTCTATGGATGTGAAACATGGACCTTGAAAGTAAATACCATGAACAGGTTAGAGGCTTTTGAAATGTGGCTTCACCGGCGAATGCTCAAGGTCCCATGGACAGACATGATCACCAACACAGAAATTCTCAGGCGGGCTAGAGCAGATAGAGAACTGCTTACATTAATAAAAATCAGGAAAATTTCATATCTGGGTCATATACTTCGAGGGGAGAAGTATCACTTGGTCCCTTTAATATTGAAAGGCAAGATAGAGGGTCACCGAGGGCCTGGTAGGAGATAAATGTCTTGGCTGCGTAATATACGAGAGTGGACCGGCGTTAGAAGTGTGGAGGAGCTATTCGGGCAGTGCAAGACAGAGAGACATTCTCAAGTGTGATCGCCAACTTCGGGGGGACCTGATACGGCACAAAAAGAAGAAGAAGAAGATGCGATTAATTTTTTTTTTATATTTCTTAACCGGTTACTTTATTGTGTTATCATTAAAGTTACTATAACCGTTACGGCCTCGCATTATTATTAGTCGTCGCCCAGTCAGCTACACCACGATAAGACACAAATGGATTTCGTTGAATTTCGCCAAAATGTACATTGCATAGTTCGCGACTCCGGTGCGATAGCAGACGGCCCGAGACCATGTGCGGATGCTTAACCGGGTTCGGGTTCGAGTCCTTGTGTGGGTTCTTGTCCAGGTTCAGTCCGACTTCTTTTGCTGGTTCTATCCGGGCCCAACTCCGAGTCCTTGGCCGAACCCGTGCATCCCGTAGCCGTAACAGCACTTAGTACCCAGTCCGCACCCAAGAATTCGGACCCGGGAACTCGAGTACTTTTAAAAAGAAGCACGCCTCGGAGGCCTCCGGCAAAATGCAGAACTCACCCATCTCTAACTGGGACTCGAACCCAGGATATCTTACGTTACCGGGACACAGTGCAACTGGGACTCGAGCCCAGAATCTCTTATCTTGCACTCCGGGTAAGACAGGAGATTCCAGTTGCGACAGTTACTTTATTTTATTTTTTATTTATTTATTTACGGACAAATAGTGCATTAACAATATAACAATACCACGAAACAAAAAAAAGAGATGAGGTGGAGTACATTAATTACGTGAGCAGTGTTTATTCCAATCTAGACCCCCCCCTTTGTTGAGATAAATTTGGGCCACTTCGTATAATCTTTTCAAGTAACGTGAGATTTTGCTGGACCTCTCCCCCTCCCTTTTTGAGCTCACGTAATTAATGTATGCCTCTTAACAACGAAAGAAGAGTACATAAATGAAGAGCGTTGACAATTTACGTATAATGTAAAAAGTACATATAGAAAATAGAAGTAGCTGAAGATGGATTTGAAAGGCTTTAAAATTACAAATTGCGTATCGTCTGCTCTTTACCTTTTTAATTTTCTGTGTCTTATTTTGATTCGTCTTTCATTTAGATTTATTAGTAGTATTATGTATTGTATTGATGGGTATAATATTCAAAAGATATTCATATTATTTTTTTTGTATATTATGACTACATAAATGTTTTAATAAAAAAATAAAAATTGCCACGGCCGAGAATCGAACCCCGATCGTGGAAGAACGTGAAATGAACGTGGAAGATATTGTAGTAGGGAATTTTTCATTCAAATACTAGTAGTGTGCAATGTCCGAAATCATTGGGATCCTTCAACCCTTCCTGAATGTTGAGAGGTGGAAGGAAATCGGCAAGATGCAGTTTTAAAGAAATTGAGTGGTAGATAGTCGAAATGCAACCCCTGTGAAAAACACCATCCAGAATTGAAATTGTTACCTTGTTTGGTGACTAGATCTGAAACGCCAGGTCCTTCCCACCTACATCTTCCTCATCTACTTCTCCCCCGCACATCATTCCTTACTATCAGCCTCATATCATACCCCAATTGGGGATGTCTGAAATCTGAAATCTGGTGCGTTGAAATATTCCTTGGTGAAATTTTCCTTGGCGAAAGAACACGTGATTTTTTTATTTATTTTGTTTATTTAGCACAATATTATACATTGATATACATAGTTTATTAAATTTTTACTGCCCAACTAGGAGTATTATCCCGTTTTAGGACAGTCAAATAATTATGGGTATGAACATATGGAAAATGATTTGTACAAAAAAAGAAAGAAAATTGATGAAACAAAAAGAGGAAATAAAAAGAAGAGAAAGAATTTTTATTTTTTTTATTTTATTCTCTGAAACATTTATTATAATTACAATTTTACAACATTATATGACAGCAATATTTCAATCGCTCTCCTAATAAAGCAGTTGTTGGTTGTGTTTAGGAGAGGACAACTAAATACTTTTACATCTAAGTATATAAATTAAAAATATTATTACAAAAACTAATAGTAATTTTATAGAAAATACGATACATGTAATAAAATTATTGGTTAGTTAATAAATGATTCAAAGGATTGATAAAGCAAAACATATTTCTAAACAATAATTAAAGTTATGAGGTGGTACTAGAGTATTTCAATTTAATTTTTTTTATATGTGTCGTAGTTTTCATCCGATCTTATATCTAGGGGTAATTTATTGAATAATTTTAAACCCTTGAATGTATAGTGATGTTGTGCTGTTGTAGTTCGTACTAATGGTACGGTTAATCCTCCAACAGATATGATTCTTTTACTAATATTTAATTGTGGTACAGTATTTTTATTAAAGAAATCTTTATGTAACTGTAGGAGTGCAATTTTGTCATAAATTTTTGTTAGTGGGGGAACCGGGAAATCTTGGAAAACATTTATTGTTGGGTAGTAATAGGGCTTTTTTAAGATGATTTTTATTAATATTTTTTGAATTGTTTCCAGTGGAAGAAGGGATGATTTATATGCACCCATAAAATATAAAATAAAATAATATTAAAAAAATTAAAATGTAGTAACTAACTGTTATTTGTTTAGCACAGCAAAAAAAGAGAAGAGAAAGAATAAAATAAAAAATGAAATAACCAATTAAAACATAAAATAGCCGTGGATTGTTTAGCATAGTTGTTGAAATGATAACAGTAATAAATAAAAATTTATTTACAAGCAAATAATTAAAATATAAGGTGATAACTGGTGTTTGCATTTCATATTATAGTCCTACGTGGGTACACATTTTGCGTAGTGAGAACTAGAAAGGGAACAGAAACAATAAAGTAAAATAAAATAAAACAATTAATGCTTGATATTACTGTAGTTTGCTAAGCATAGTTATTAAAATAATAGGTATATATATATATATATATATAACTGGTGTTTACATTGCATATTATAAGCCTACATACATATTTTGTATAAATATGAATTAAAAAGAGAAGAGATAGAATAAAATGAAATGTGCAATTAAAACATAAGATTGAATTAAGTAAAAGGTAGGTACATACAGTTTACAAACATACACATTGTCAGCCTTACTAAAAAACCCAGTGAAAATTTTATTCAATTGACAAACGGCCGCGGATGTGAAAACATTACATTACACTTGGTTTACACGGCCTGAGAGGGTAGTTTATCTCTGTTTTATTAATGATGACGGAACAAAATTTGGAATTTTTCCAAAGTATTTTGAATGTTCTATATATTTCCTATTTTTGAAGGTGTCGTAAAAACAAATACCATTTATGAAAACAAGATAAAGTTACCTTTTAGATTTGTGTATTTGAAATACACTTTAGCTTTCAAAAACTGCCATATTTTAAGATTCTAACTCGGAAAAAATGGAAAAAAATTTCCTCCCACAGCATTTTTGACCAAAATGTAGAGAAATTAAAAAAAACATAAAAATTTAAAAAACACAGTCCTTTTATGTAATAAATTTGGAAGGAAACTATCACCTCACTTTTTCGCAGTGCATACAATAAAAAAATAATAAAAAATTTCAAAGTTTTTTTTATTGCCAAAAAAATAACTTAGAAATAATACCGAAATTTAAAACAGATTTCTTGCATCTCTAAGGACGTTAATTTCTTTGATACGTTTACGAACACATGTATTAGATATTAATATTATAAAAAATTATCACTTTTAAGAAATTCTCTTAAGATAAAGATCTTAAAATGTTAATTTTATTTTTAAGTAACCTATAAAACAATATTCTGACAGTTCAACTTTGAAAGTACGGCGTTTGTACAATAACTTGATTAAACTGATGTAAACCACACAAATAACATGGTAAATATATCAATTATGTGAACAGAAGAGTAAATTCGTCACTACAATAGAAATTACTAAGTAAAATCACAACATTTAGGTACTAACAAAATTTTCAATATCCCGCCATAAACAGCTGTTTTGTCATCGCGGGCTGTCGCGGGGAGGCACATGCGCGCCAATAATGCCCCTTGCGGAGAAAAATTAAAACAACATTGTTTCCTAGTAAATTAAAACCATATACAACGTTGCCAGATCTTCAATGCATTTATGACTACCACAACACGGGCAATAGCCTAGTGTGGTAGTTAAAAAATACCAACAATGTATCATGTAAACATTTATAAAATAATAAAAAAAAAAAAAAAAAATTTAACAGCGTGATCACGTAAGAAAGGTTATTGGTAATAAAATGTGTTTTAGTGTACACGGGGTTTATTTATGTTATTTCAATAACACAGGTTATCGGCCGTGAAAAGTGTTTTTTAGTAAGGCTATTTATGTTTTAAAATTTTCAAAATTGGAATGCATTGTGCGAACTCAGACAAGCGATAAAGTAGTTATAATTAGTATTTCTACATTTCGAATGTGTATTTCTTTTATAATATATTTAAAAATAATAATAAATTTCAGCCTCACAAATTCTACAATAAATTATTATACGCCTTGATTTTTCGTGGGTATGCACTAGTATAATAAATAAGAAAGAATAATAAATAAGTTATCCCCATAAATATCTACCAAAAGCGCAATTTAGAATAATTGTCCCGGCAAACCTCTGGAACGTAGTTCACCACATAAATGTCCCCATGTTCAGAAATTAATCTGCGGAATTCGCAATTTGTTTTATTCTGAAAATAAAACAAAGCTCTTTATTAGAAAATGCAATCTTGCTGCGCGTTTTGTTGACATCCCGCGACAAAATATCCCACGTACAAAACATCCCTTTAAACATATCTACTAAAACCTACCCTAACTTAACCTCTCAAAAAATGGGACAAAAATAATACAGACATTCCGTAAAGACAATAAATTATTGTTATCTGTATTATTTTTGTCCCATTTTTATTTTATATTTATTTCATACTAGCTGACCCGGCCACGCATTGCTGTGGCTAACAAACGAACAAATCTACTGGATGGTCACCAAACATTTTAACTCGCACCGTCTGTTAATTTGCATACAAATCAAATCGATCGGTCGCTCCATTTATATTATTATAGCGAATTCCGGGTATGCGTTGCTACGCCACTTAATAAAGAAATTGTTTCTCCATGCGTGTCCTTTCCCATTAGTCCCGTTCCCCTCCCTCCTACCGGGTACCCCTCCCCCTTCCCGCATTCCATTTATTCATCCCGGTACATTAAGTTTTCAAACAGCTCGCGTGCCACTTATTGCAATTTTTTCATACTAATTTCATAATGCCAGAGCTCACCAATATACCTTCGCGGGCATGCATACATCAAATCCCAAAAGTTTGAATGAAATAGGTAAAGTCGTTCGGAAGTTATGCGCGTACATACATTTAGGCAATTCATTTTTATTTATATAGATAGATAGAAGATAGAAGATAGAAGATAGAAGATAGAAGATAGAAGATAGAAGATAGAAGATAGAAGATAGAAGATAGAAGATAGAAGATAGAAGATAGAAGATAGAAGATAGAAGATAGAAGATAGAAGATAGAAGATAGAAGATAGAAGATAGAAGATAGAAGATAGAAGATAGAAGATAGAAGATAGATAGATAGATTTATTATGTCCTATTTTACTATTTTTGAACAATAATTTATTGTTATTTATGAAGATAACATTGTTATTGAAACATGTCAATACTGTTAATTATATAGTGATGTAAACTAAGTTATTGGTTTTTCATTATATTAATATTTATTGTCTTTAAAGGGTTTCTGTATTATTTTTGTCCCATTTTTTGATAGGTTGGGTTAGGTTAAGGTTTAGTATATATTTTGTTGGGGGATGTTTTGTCCTTAGGATATTTTGTCGGAGGTTATTTTGTCGGAGGATATTTTGTCGAAGGATATTTTGTCGGGGAAATATAGTCACGGAATGAAAACGCGCATTACCCTCCATACAGCTATCACTATCGTGGAACAATAAAGTTTCCAGAAACAAAAATTAATTGAATATTTTCATTCAACAGCACTCCCAATGCAACACTGATTTACTGATCATAAATATAATTTAACGCTTATGGATAAAACACAATTACTTTTTATCATTTGAAATACACGGCATTACAGTGTGCAGTAATCTAATAATGCATTATTTCGCTTCAATACACTCGATGCCACTTCGCAAGGAAATTGTAAACTTAATGAAAAGATCTGCAATAAGGTGATTTATTAAATAATTTATTGTTTGTAATTAATTTAGTAATGCGTCAATTTGATTTATAAATCTGTCAGATATCTGATACCCTTAATCAACGTACACATTTCGACCTAGATTCGCCTTAAAGTGGACTGCCAAGATATCGATTTATGTTCTATATTCTTTAAGTGAATCCATATTCGTTGTTAAATTGCTCCTGTCATTTGTATAGCCGATGTTACTTGTATAAGAACTATTTTATTATTTTTGCAGCATCATTTGCGATGTTTCGACCAAAGATTGGTAAATTTTAACGCGGCCTCCATAGTATCAGAAAAGTTTCGGTTAACTGTCAATACCCCCATATTTTTTAATAAAATCTTTCGTTATGGAAAATTACTGGCATATTAATGAACGGAGTTTGACTGACGAAGCTCTTAGAATTTAAAAAAAAATGAAGTAAAACTACAAAGTCGCTATATGTCGCTTTATTTTCTTTTGCCCGATTATTTTAATGTAATTATAAGTGGATTGAAGATTGGATATCGATTTTACAAAAATAAAAATATTTATTTATTTTTTGATTTGGTTGGTTTCGAACCTCTGTTCGCTGGATGTCTCTCTGGGAGCTTCATACCGAGGCCCGTGCATAGTCGTGAATTAACCGCATTATATTAGAACCGAAGACTAACAAATAATAATTTTTTGTGACGCATATCCGTTTCATCAGAATTATAAATCGCTAACAGGGCTAAAGAAGTTTCACTTCAAAAGTCGTGCACGCAGTGAGTTGAATCCATTCGGGCCAATATTGCTACTTTTTTTCGGGTCTGGAGAATAGAAAGTTTGTTGTGAATAATGGACCTCATTAACTAATTAACTGTCCTTTTAGTGTCAAAAAGTAAATGCGGACTGCCAATGCGTAGTTAGGTTAGTATTTAATTTCGACATTGCCAATTTATTAATATGTTTACATAATTGTTTGGCGTTTGACGTCTCGGAATGTCAATTCATAGAAAATACTTCCAGGGTTAGCAACGCATATAAAATTCTTATTTATGCCCTTTCATTATCGGTTCGGCTATCAACAGTGAAACCGTGGTCGGGATGTCGATGTAAAATCGTTGAAAGTTACGCCTATCGATCTGATATTGTAATGTCAACGATTTCTCTGTGCTAGATACCCCCTGATCAATTTTACCCCGATATTACCCGCGCATTTTTTACCGCGCGTATTTGTCAAAATGCTCAGGATGCCATGGGTAGCCTAACGTCCATCCTGGAAGGCTAACAATAGACTTTCAATTATATCTGCCTACAACATATCTCAGTATACTTTGGATATGTTGCTCGCCAAACTGAGAACTCCGACTTGGAGAAACTCATAGTCACTGATCAAGTGGAAGGCAGAAGAAACAGATCGGTCACCAATGTGCTGGAATGACCAAGTATCACTGGAGTCTGGTACGTCGGTGTCCGCAGCTCTCCACTTAGGACCGCGAGGAGTGGAGAAGCATTGTCCACTATGGAAATTGGAGTAGGGGTCACTATCCTCAGCAATGAGTAACTGACTTGAGAAGATTACCCGCACAACGACACGCGACTTTATGTCCAGGTACGAGTATATCGCAAAAACTTGAGTGATTTCACTGATTTTCATTTGTGCAGAACTTTTTTACATTTTATCTCTACATCTCTACATTTTTATAAATTAAAGTACTCCGCGTCGTCTGTCTGTCTGTCTGTTCGCGATAAACTCAAAAACTACTAAACGGATTTTCATGCGGTTTTCACCAATAGATAGAGTGATTCGTGGGAAAGGTTTTGGTATACAATTTGTTAAGGTTATGTGTAAATTGGTTGAAAAATAACGATAATTGTTAGAATCGTCGGAAAGTCAAGCCACCTGGAGGGCGATTCACGTTCTTTTTAAGGACACCAAAAGTAACCTCGCCTTCAAATTTATCCTTACCTTCGAATATTTCGTGAAATGCGATTCTCGTTCTCCCAGTGACAGTCGATAACCGGCATATTCCTTACATTTTGAAACATAACGCTAGCGTTGGCCAACGCACCATAAAGAGAGCTCGGGACCTGTCTTTGAGATGTCAATGGCTGTCCGCGGCTGTCATTTGACAAAGGATTTGTTTTACTGTGCTACGTTTTTTTATTTAGTTTTCCACATTGAAGTGGTTTTAACACGAGAAAACTTAATATTATCGTAAGTATTGACTGTAAACATGATTTTTGAGTTAATTGTCGCTTATAAACGCTATTAAATTATTCGAATTAACGTAATTGTGATGTTTCAAAGTATGTATGCAACCTGCCAAAATCCCGATATGTCAGAAATATGATAAATACAATAAACTGCACTTTAGCATGTGCGATATACCTATAATAATTTACCATTGAGGATTTTCAGATAAATAATAATCATAATAATTTGCAGATAAAATGGCTGCAGGATTTTTAGCCATGGAAATCGTACATTTGGAGGAAGAAAATCGGGGACGAATTCCATTTAGGATTCTGCGAGATGCGCAAAATCCGATGGAAATAGGGAACACAGAATTTATAAATTTATTCAGAATTTCAAAGGATATTGGCTATTTCCTCATAGAATCTTTATTCCCCACCCTACAACCGAAAAGAAGGCATGGATTGTCTGTTCAATCACAGGTAATTTAATTTAATTAATCTATGTTATATAATATTTTGTAGTTTATGTTAAATGTGTATTGTAAATGGACACATAGTCTGTAATACACAAA
This sequence comes from Limnephilus rhombicus, assembly GCA_929108145.2. Taxonomy (NCBI): domain Eukaryota; kingdom Metazoa; phylum Arthropoda; class Insecta; order Trichoptera; family Limnephilidae; genus Limnephilus; species Limnephilus rhombicus. The sequence continues at coordinate 46,909,245 of OV815283.1, forward strand.
AAAGGTGGGTGCTACATTTAATTAACATGAATATGTATATAATCTATGAAAAAGGAAGTACGGTATTAATGGTTGAATCTTACACAGGTACTTACTGCCGTAAGGTTCTACGCGGTGGGGTCTTATCAGCGAGGTATAGGCCACGAGTACGGCTTGGCAGTCAGTCAGTCGTCTGTTAGCCGATGCATATCAAATGTTTCATCGGCTATCAGCCAAACATTACAAAAGCAATGGGTTAAATTTCCGTCGACTGCTGCAGATAGGCAGAAAGTCAGGCAAATCTTTCATCAGGCAGACAATCCTTTCCCTGGATGTATAGGAGCCATTGACTGCACTCACATTTCCATCATTGCTCCTGCAGAACAGGAACATGTCTATTTTAATCATCATGGATATCACTCCTTAAATGTGCAAATGGTGAGCTCGTGATTTGGATCATTCTTTGTGTAATTTAATATGCACAAGAAAGTCCTATATGATATTATAATAAAAAATTAATATTTCAGATTTGTGATCCAAACATGGTCATTTTAGATGTAAATGCACGATATCCTGGTACGCGGCACGATAGCCAGATTTGGGCCAATTGTCCAGCTCGACGAATCATGGAGCTCTGGCATGAAAGAGGAGAAAGAAAAACATGGCTCTTAGGTAAAAATAATTGTTTTATTGACATCACTTAAATTACAAAACCCACATTTTGTGTTTTTATTGATGATTTTTCAATAGAAACAAGTACATAACAATTTATATTGTATTCTCTCGACTTATAATAGGAAACATTATATTCTATTCATAGATATTGATTAAAACAACATAACTTATATTATTCATTTCAATAAATTTGTACTTAACAGGAGATTCGGGCTACCCTTTAGAACCATGATTGATGACACCTATTCCAAACTCAGCCATTGAAAGTGAAAACCGATATACAGACGCACACTGCAAAGCTCGGTCAGCTGTGGAAAGGTGTTTTGGTGTGTTGAAAGGGACTTGGAGATGTTTATCGGCCCAGCGTATTTTAATGTATGAACCTGTACGAGCGTGCCACATCATCAACTCGTGTGTCGTATTGCACAATCTGCGGAGGATGAGTAGAATGGACATTGAGATAGATAACCAGCCTGAAATAGATAACCCATTACCCATTGCAGAAGACCACGAACTTCCGAGGACACGTCTTGCTGAAGGAAGACGTGTCAGAAATCAGATAATCACTTCTCACTTTACACATTAACAGCGCTGATTTCTCAAATTTAAATCATGACAAAATACATTCTTTTCAAACAAGTGTCATTTTAATCATGTCTACCAACCATTTTGCCAGCTCTGTTTTGTTTTTGCTTTAACTTTATAATCTTGTGTATGTGCCTTCCCTCTTTTGCTGCATTGTTAATATAAGTTTGCCTATTTCACGTAACCACAATTTTGTTTAAAAAGAAAAAACTATCTTTCATAATATTATTTTCTTTTAAATGACTAAGAACGTTTACAATTATTATACATGTTATTATTTCATAAATTTAAGATATTCAAAATTAAATACCAGCTATGTACTGTTTAGGTTAGACACTCTTCTAGAATTGTCTTTATGTTTGTTTACTCTCATTTTCTGTATTATTTGTAAACAAGTTTGTTTCTTCAATGTAACTATAGTTTAAAAAAAAAATTAACTATTTAAAATCAATATTATCAACAATTGCATCCACAAAGCACTCTATTTGGGGTGAATTGCCTAATACAAAACCATTATATAAAAACAATTATTGTATCTATTATCAACCATTGTACGCATTATGTACTCGGTCCGCTCCGTTCACCTCGTTTTTGGTGGAAGCACTTGTATGCCGTTAACGTTTGCAATGACAAAGATGAACCCTAGTAAATCCAATTGTACCGGGATGCGAAGAGTCACCCATGTGTCCTCTTCAGTAGAGCACCATGAGTAGTTACAGAAGAATTGTAAATATAATAGTGGCTAGATGCCCACAAATTAAAAAAAATAAAAGCCTTACATAAATTAAACACCACTTTTTATTTTTATATTGTTTTTATTTTATATGTATTTACACAACATTATACAAAGCAATAATAACATAACATACACAATAACAAAAAATGTTTGTGTCTTTCTACTTACTTCTTCTCTACTAGTCTCTTTAATAATAGTGTAAGCTGCATGAACTGTTGTGCTCTCTCTTCCCTGTCTCTTTCTCTCATCCTATCTTGCCATTCCCTGTCTCTTTCTCTCATCCTCTCTTGCCATTCCCTGTCTCTTTCTCTCATCATCTCTTGCCATTCCCTTTTTCTTATCTTCTCTTCCATTTTTCTCGCCTCAATCCCCATTAAAAAATTCTCCACCGTCGTGGTTGACCTCATTTGTGCATCTGCGAGTTTCTGTAAAAAAAATTTATTCAAACTTGAAATGTAATCAATTTACTGAATAGGAATAAGAAGGCCACACATAATATGCAATAGTAATGCCAACTCAACATCCTTAGTGTTTGGCAATGTTTAGTATATAATTCTCTGGTATTTATTTATAAGTTAAAAAATAAATGTTGCCAGACTATATGACGAATAGTTTAAGATAAATAGTACAGTCCATAGCTATCGTAGGTCGTATCGAAGCTGTAAAGACTTTAGGCTTCCTAAGACAAATTTATCGGGAACATTAAACAATATTTATTATAACGGTTTTAAAATGTTCAATGAACTCCCGGTAAATGTTAAGGAAGCTAGAAGTCTTGCAGTTTTTCGTGGGTTATGTCTAAATGTTGTGAAGTCCAAATTTTAGTAAGTATGTAAGTGAAAAAAAATTAAATTATAGTAGTTTTAGAATAAGGTTAATTAATATACTAGTTTTAAGATGTACACACATTTTATAAGTAAATAAAAATATACTTAAAAAAAAAAAAAAATAGTAAAGTCAGTTTTCCTCACCGATATGACACAATTCTGCTGATCCATCAGTTTCTGAAAAGCAGCTGCTCTGGTCTCATTTTGATCTGAAAAATTGAATAACTCGATATAATTGACGTATTTTTAACACTTGATCTTTCAATTTCTATAAAACAGAATTTATATGTACATAAATGAATAAAATTTTTGATATTTTTATCTACTCCATGTACACAATCATATGCTGTGTACTTACATTCGATGGATGTGAACATATTTGTTCTTATTATAGGTATTAATTACCTGCTACATTTCGAGTTCTCCTCCTTGGTCGCTGCGTTGATGCATGTTGAGAGGGAAGGGGAGGTCGGTCCACTGTGCGAGGAGTGGTCGGCGGTGAAGGGCTTGCCACCAACTCTTCCTGCGCATCACCACTAATGTTGGGTATCTCTACCACAATTTCTGAAACATTTAACTCAATGTAGTTGATGTCTGTAAAAATTTTAATATTTGATCTTTTGTAAAATAGAATTTATGTGTATATAAATGAATTAAACTATTCATATGTATATCTAATTCATGTTATGGGCGTGATTTTACTTGACATTGTATAAAGAATTACCTGCTACCAATCGATGACTCTGGGTTGATGCATGGGGATTACAGTCTGGGAAATGCATGGAGTTGTCCACTGCGCGAGGAGAGGTCGGCGAGGTAGGAGGGGAGGCCACGGGGTTCAAAAACTCTCCCCGCACACCACCAGTACCACTCGGAAAACACTGCATTTCTACAGCGTCATCCTCCATCAGTGCGAGAAGAGATCTCTGTTAAAGAAATAAACATGTCAACAAAGTATCTTATGAAATTTCTTTATGTTTGATTACACACATTATGTAAACTAGCAAAACAAGCGGGGCTAAGGGCCTTTAAAAATTAATAAAATACTTACGTCGTCAGTCGGAAGGTTGTCGGGCACACTGAGTCCGTCGACAATCACATTGCCCATCAGACTTAGTACCTTCTCCTCTAATGCAGTCAGTGAACCTCCGGCCGATACGTTCCCAGTCTGCAGGTTCTCTCTCCGCATTTTGGATACCTTTGACCTTACATTGGACTTTAATGCGGTCCACACCTGAAACGAATATTTCATTACAGTACACAAATCAAATACACTACAAAATTGACAAGTACTATTCTGCATTGGTAGAATAACTTACTTTTTGCCATTGTGTTGTTGTTTTTTGTGGACCAGCATTATTTAATGTTAAAGTTAAGTTTGACCAAAATGCAGCTAGAGCGTCCTTCCCATTTTTTCCTACAAATTTGTTGGCTGCAAATGCTGGCTCTACAATCATGGCATCTGCCATCAGCATATACTGCGCCGCCGAAGTACGCGCAGATCTTATAATTTTATTTACGGGTAAACTGAAAGATAATGCAACGACATATTATTTAATTAAGTACACAAATTTTCTTAGGCTTAAACACATAATAATATGCTAATAATACAATAACTGTCTAGCCTTTTACTTGAAGGTATTAGTTCATTTATGCTTAGTTTTAAAAATTTCTAACCTCAATTTATCTTTGTAGACCGATAAAATCGTTGTCAATTCCGTTTTGAGTCATTTATATGCTTTTAATTACATTATATAGAATATTAACTTACCTCATTCCAATTTTTTACGAAAAATATCAACAAATAGACTATTAAACTGTGCCGCTATTATTGAATGCTGAAACTTGTTGTGACTTGTCGTAAATATGCAATGGCGGCTAAGAATTTCGGTAATCTGGCGCGGAGTGAATTGATAACAAAGTTCTAACTATCTAGCGAGGTAGGGTACCTATATACAAAACGTAAATCTTCGATAAACGGCTTTATTATGATGTTTAAAATTAAATAAGATGTGGTTAAAATGCATTATAATATAAAGTAAATGTTTTAATAAGTTTTGTTAATAAACCTTGCGTCAATAGATTATATTCGATATATCTTTGTTTTCAAGCAATCTCTTAACATCTCTTAGCCACTCTTGCTCAGGATTTTTTTACTAGGTCTCTCCGAAACCAAGCCTGTAAGGATCGTGAATCGCTTGACGGTTGCACATGTGTTTATGGTAGACCTTACAGGCTAAAAAATCCTTACCTTACAGCCGACGGCTGTCGTTGGCGAATGCTAGTCTTAGGCAAAGTCCAAAAGAACGTGAATCCCCCTCCTGGTAGCTTTCATCAAAAATATTGCCTAATCCCTTTGAGGTATAACAAAACAATGCATGGTGGGATATTCCTCTTTTATAGATCTACAAAAACGTCCGCGATGGCATATATCTATCTTTTACGGATAACTTACTATCTCTACATCTTCTCTACGACGACCTCCGTAGTCCAGTGGGTAAGACTCTTGACTCACAATCCGGAGGTCGCGGGTTCGAACCCGGCATGCGCAAATAAAATTTATCTGATTAATTTGTGTTATTTCACAATTAATTCATTTAAAATAATGTATAGTATATTTGCGGCATGTTCCAGAGTGGAAGATACTATCAGTATCACCCTGGTGTAAGACCACCATTCAGAATTGAAACGTTGCTTGAAAATGGCTTTAGCCGTGTTTGGTGACCAGATCTGAATAGCCAGGTACTTCCCAACCTTCCTCTTCCCCATCTCCTTCCCCTCCCCACTACCTTCAGCCTCACAACATACCCCAATTGGGGATGCCATAGTCTCACTGGATCCAGACGGGAGCAGTTGAGATTCTTGTGCGGTATTCACTGTAAAAAAAAAAAAAAAAAAACATTTTATAAATTAAAGTCCTTCGCGTCGTCTGTCTGACTGTCTTTTCGCGATATCTATCTTTTACGGAGAGCTTACCATACCCATTCTATCAAAAAAATGGTCATGTATAATGCGGTAATTGGAAACTTATTTAGACTGATACAGTATTAATCCTTATCAATTTAAAAATGTAAGTTACCTCAAGCATTTCTTGCACATTATTATAATCTTGCGCACCATCTCTACGTATTATAAATTAAAGTCCTCCGCAGCGTCTGTCTGTCTCTTCGCAATGAACTCAAAGATGGTGGTGGTTATAAAGGTTGGATAACCATCCAGTAGATGGCGTTGTGTTTAGTTAGCCAGAGCAACGCGTTACCGGGTCAGCTAGTAATTAATATGCAATGAGACAATTTAATTTATAATATCTAGTGCATAAGTGAGTATAGTCCTCTTATCTGCTGTACGTGGTGTTCAGATAGTTTTAACATGTCAAAGAAGCGTTCGAATTGGCCCAGTTCTGCGATGTACATTGGTACCTTCTATTGTCTAAGCGTCTAACGCAAGAACGCGGATCCTATAAGGCCATAAGGGTACCAGCACAATATTTCGAAATTATATCACGTCGAAGAAAAATGATATAGCACGTTGCATAAAAGATATAAAAAACTTATATGTGGGGGCTTTTTTATTCGTTTTTTTCAGTGCGAACACACAATTCTTTTCCATTGTGATTACGGAAGATGGTGGTTCGTGTTGCCATCCGCCATAGATACCTACGAGTGTGGTTTTATTGGTTCATTTGAATTTATGGCTTATCTACGTTTGTCACCTGCTGACAAAGTTACGGATAAGGCACAATATATTTTTTATAGGCGTCGATATGAATAATATTCGCGAATGTATCCGACTCAAGTGTGTAAAACTGAAGCCTCTGAAACTGCAGATCATAACTTTGTTTATATCAGCGTAAATATAAATGACGTACTATAAGAAAATAAATGTTATTTGAAAATATGAATCTTTCATAACAGTGTTCCGTTTTTTGATTGGTTACTTTCTTGAATAAAACCACCAGAGTGTGGACTTTCAGTTAAATGAGAACAGCGGATACATTAGTAAATTAAATCCCGCTTAAGGTAATTTTTTTTTTATCATTTCATAACTCAGATTGTTGCGGAAAAAATACAATTTTTTTTCAACTTTTCAAATCATTGACCTCAGAATTCAATATTTTGTGGTTCAAATCTCTCACCATTTGTCCTTCTGAACCAAGCTACTCAACTTCTTAGGTGCTTGTGGTCTTTAATCAATGATCAGTTCATCGTTAGACGATCCTAAAAAAATGTCAAAATAAAGGGGATTATTATACACGATAAGTCAAGGCACACACGAGCAACTTTACTTGCCGTTAACAAAATCCATTACATTATGTAGGGCTGAGACGCGATCCAGCGATTTTTTTTTAAAATTTGTATGGATTTTTAAATGTTTGCCAACTATCGCCGTTCAAGCTCGGCTGTGGAAAGATTTGCTGGCCTCCGTGTTTCCTCCCTCCTAAAACGTGTCTCTCTTTACGATCCATTTTCACTCCTTCCTCTCGTCAAAAGGACCGTTCATACTGCATCCCCAAGATGTGCGGAGTTGAAGTAAAAAAGTTCCTTATGACATCGATGATTGCTGCCCTTAAAATGTTATTCTTTTGTACAATGTTTCCATACTAATTCCACATACTAATTTTGATTGTTGGTGCATGGATAAGTAAGTAATGTGAAATATTCCCGCAAAACTTAACATCATTCAAATTCAATGATCTTTTATCTTCAAAATTTTTGTAAAAATTTATTATGTCACACAAGAAATAAGGTAGGTACAAAAATCATTAAATCGTTTAATAATTCTTTAATCAAATTGAGTGTTTATTTTGTTCAAATGTTTAACAGATGCTTCGGTAACTTAATATATTGAAGATGACTTATTGAGACAACGCGCGTAGATTCACTGAGCCGGTTTCATTGCAAATCAGAATGAAACCAACTCAGAAACACCTCAGAAAGGTCATTAAAAACTATGAAAAAATAATTTTAAAATAGCCGGTAACCCTAACCTAACTTAACCTATTTAACCAATTTTTTTTTTATCATCACTCTTAATGACCTTTCTGAAGTGCTTTTCTGACTTGGTTTCATTCTGAGTTGTCCGGTCACCCACTGAACCAGGTCCAGAGGATATACTTTAGCAGCCCGGTATTGATTATACGATTATAATTAGTCTTATATTTTCAAAATTTCATTGGACAGAAGATGTCCTAATTTTTTAAATTTACTAGCTTCTTTTGAAAGGCAATGACTCTGATGCAAATATATATATTTTTTAAATACAAAAATGAATAAGGCTTCGCAAATCCTGCGGTTATAATATCCCGGGTATTATACATTATATTTCACGGGTTTACTAGCTACAAAATCTGCCGAAGCTCTCAATGAGTCGGACCTTTTCATAGTCTACAGTTCTACAGTAAGTAACGGTGCATACGTTTTAAGAAACTATAATTTGCATTTCGGGGTGCAACTTCTGCAAAGTGCGCTCCGATTTTATTGTCCTTGCACTTTCGGTGAGCTTTTATGTCTGTCTTTATTCAAGTCCGTGCTGGCGAATATCTTAAATATGCAAATTTATTCACGACGCTTTTTTCATTTCTGTTTCTCGTTTCCCCATTGTTTGACTCTGTTTATGTTATGAAACCTTGCATGGAATTGGATAAATGATTTGTTTTATTGTAATTGTGTTCTCTATACTCTGCTTTTATTACGATTCACCTTGACCTTCAATCTTATTTACTACACGTGATGAGAAACACAATATTACTCCAAGATTCATCGACCAAAATATTTATACAATTTATTTATTTATTTTTTATATTGTAATTAATGTAAACAAAATGAGTTAGATTTGTACACACGTATATATACATATTTTACTAAATATTACATTTTAGGTCATCATTGGTCATTGGTCATGTATCGTATCAGAAAAGAGGAGCTCTTGTGGTTGATAAGATAGATTATTATTTTTATTTTTATTTTAACTTTATGAGTAAAACCTCAAATTGTAATATTTAATTAAATGAAGACAATATAAGCGAAACTCAATCGAAAATCTGAAAACAGAAAAATCAGAAAAAGATATTGACACATCTGGGACACGAACCCAGGACCTCTCGCTTACCGCGCGAACGCGCTAACCACTGCGCCACCGTGTCGATATCCAATTCGGTCACTTTTAACTGTATCATACTTCGACTAAGAACCACCCACACTATCTTCATTTTTCTTAACGCATATACTATTGGCTGCTATCTTTATGTATGATTGCAAGATTCAAACCCGAACTAAATGCTCTCTAGATAGTGTCTGGATAAATCTTTATCCATTTTATTTAATATGCGACATCTATTGACTTTTCTGCAAGTCTAGGATGAATATTTTTATTTTTATTTTAACTTTATGAGTAAAACCTCAAATTGTAATATTTAATTAAATGAAGACAATATAAGCGAAACTCAATCGAAAATCTGAAAACAGAAAAATCAGAAAAAGATATTGACACATCTGGGACACGAACCCAGGACCTCTCGCTTACCGGTGTGTCAATATCTTTTTTGTCCCGTGTCAATATCTTTTTGTCCCAGATGTATCAATATCTTTTTCTGATTTTTCTGTTTTCAGATTTTCGATTGAGTTTCGCTTATATTGTCTTCATTTAATTAAAAGATAGATTATTACTTAGATTGTATGTAAGGTATATGTTATGAATGAAATATTTATTTTTTAATAAAAGTTTATTTTTTATTGTTGAATTTCATTGATTTGTTCTGATTGGTTGATGACACAGCGCAATTCAGAAGAGCGATTATTATAGTTTTTTATGGCTTGGTAAATATAATGGTTTTGCATTTTTTTTTTTTAAATAATAATAATAATAATAATTTTTATTTCACATAAAATTATACAATGAAACATATATGGAAACTTTGACTAGCCAACTAGGAATGGATCCTGTTTCAGGTCAGTCAAATTGACAAATTTAGTTCATATCATAATTTCATATTACATTGATTATTTATATAAACATATTATTTATTGAATGAAACAAGTGTTGCGATTGAATTCCTCGTGGAAGCTTTAGTTAATAACTACAATTTTGAACTCATAAAAAAAAGAATAAACAAAGAGAAAAAACAATATCTTAAAGTATAAATTTAGTATCGAATGCTTGTTTAACAATAGATAAATGTTTGGTCATTTAAATCGCTTGCAAAAATTGAGAATCGAGACATTCTTCAAGCGTGATGACAAAATCCATATTATAATTAACGTGGATGTTTAAACGTGATTACAAAAAATAATTATAATTATAATTATTTTGGTATATACATTGATTTCCGTTTCTCATTACTTTGTAAAATTCTTGATATTCTTTGCTTTATTTATATTTAATATTTTTGTTATATTTAGTACTTTTTTTACACATTTTTATAATGGAATAATATTACATAAAACACCTCATTTACAATTCGGTACCTGTAATAACAACGAAAATTTAAATTAATTGGTAGCATTGTTTTACTCCTATCCCATTGGGTGTTTTAATAGTGGGACAGGAGTCTTAATGAAGTAAAATAACTTTTTTTAAATAACTCTAACTTTATTAAAAAAAATCAACACAGCAAAAACCGTTTTTTTACTGTAATACAACTATTTTCAATTTTCGACCTTGTTGTGCCATCTTTGGGCTGGCTCGTAGCCAATTCAAAAAATGCGTGTATGTGCGCGTGCGTTTGTATGAGGATTAGACGTGTAGCTTCATATAGTTGTACGTAATTTGTAGGTGACTCAACAGAAGTCAGTTAAGTAGGACCTTAGAAGAGTATCATCTGTCGTCGTTCGTGTCTAATGCACAATCGGTTACGGAAATAGCCGTTAGGCGTAATGGGTCATGATCAGAGATATAGGTTGTGATAGACCGCCAGGCTACGGGAGTGTTCGCGCGCCCAGCTTCAGAATATCTTAGATCCTCTTACAGTACGGACGTCCGGTCCAGTTCAATATCCAATGTAAACTTTACGATAACGTAAATAAAGAAACTTATAATCTTGACGAACCTCGATCTGATTTGGGATTTTCCCGAACACATTTCAGGTATTCTCAATCAACGGGATTAAAATACATCACACTAACTTAATCACCATCAAACAGTGATTTTATTATACGTATACCAGACAATATAATAAAATGTACACACATACTGTCAAGACTGAAAGTGGCAAGAGATGTATTGGCCACGAGGGAGTACACATATATAATCTCTTTCCCGAAAACCTAAAAACGGAAAAGAAAAACTATTTAAACAAAATTATAAAGATTACCTCTATACTATACACTACTTTATGTAATATATACTATTATAATAATATATCTTGCGCTATATTCAAAGATGCCTTAATGTGCCAAGGATAAAGTAAACTTTACGACAGTCGGCAGTAGGTACACATATAAACTTTGACGGGATTGAAGATTACATAGTTGGCCAAACATACCACCCGGATATTCGCTGTACGCCAAAATGCATTGTTTCAACTGGCGTCTGTACCACACCTATTAAACCCGTGTAAATGCTCGATGTAATTAACTTTTAAACTATCGCGATAACGTCCACATCCCGCGGAGCCAGGGGAGATATAATTGAGATGTGTATCTTTGCGAGCAATCAATTTTGGGGCAAAATGCTTAATGGCTGTGGTTTATCTTTATGTGCGTATCTTAAATCCTTGCACAAAACGCATTTCATTGTGCGGTGGAATACGTGATGATCGTTAATTTATGCATGCATTTAATGTTACTGCAGTTAAACAACGAATAAAAATGTCCAATTATATACATTTTCAACAAAGCCAAAACCAAATTGCTAAGCAAATGATTTGAGAATGCTTGTTTCTTCGCAAAGTGGGTTTAAGTCTTTGTTCGTTTATGTATAAGTGCGGGGCGTATAAGTAGCCCCAAACTAAGCGGGCATTATTCCCTTAAAAATAATGATTTGAATTTACTTCGGAACGCAAGTATGTCAAAAATGGTAATTCCAAATTGAATAAATGCACAAAAACATGGTACCAACCTGCAAAGGAAAAAAATAATCTATTAATCTAAAATTCTGTATCATCATTATAATGGATGCAGATGATGAGGCGACCTCCCCGATGGACAATCCTAAAATATATTTTTATTTTTAATTCTGTTTAATTATTGTTTATTTTAATTTTATGCTTTTTTTGTTATTTGTGTGATGAACTTTGTTTTCATTTTATGTTTTAATTAGGTACCTACATAATATGTAAACATTTTTTTTCTTTTATAGTATATAGTTGTTTATGAAATATGGCAGACTGGGATTGCACTACCCTCCCAGTCCTGCTGGAATAAAAACGATTTTTATTACAGAAATGACATATCAAACAATAAAATTCGGTTGTTAATAATATTACTTGTAAGGTATTCCCCAATCAAAATTAAAGTAAGCTACAAACCCAAGGTTAAGCCTACTGAGATTAACCAAAATAATTAGAAATTCGACAGTCAAAGACGTTTGTAACAAATGCATGAAAACCATTACAACTGAATAAAATCCTTGTAATAACCCCTCTCTGCCCTCCTCCATGTGTTGAGTGTATAAACCGTAGAATAAGAATAATTTGTAACAGCCTGATGATGGCTGAAACCGACTACCGTCAAGTCAAATAAAGTGGAAAAAAGTTTCTGCAACTTCCTGCAAATAGAGCTCTTAAAAATTTAAAAATTGATTTCACACATCAAAGGGTACCCCACACAAATATATTATATTTCTTTATGAACAGATTGGGATTTGAAATCATTTAAGTAATTACGAAGATATGCTTGTATACTTTTATATGTGACTGTGTCTGTAAGGTCACAGAAAGTACCTACAAGAGAAAAAAGCTGAACGGACATAAAATCATTTTATAATAATCTCTTAATATAATTAATCTATTTTAACCTCGCTCCTATTTCATGACAATAAGGAACTCCAGTGAAAAATATTATGGCTTTAAAAAAATACGTTCATATAGACCAATGAACGCTGATTCTGAATATATAAGTTTTATTTCATAATATTAAACGTAGAGTTCTTAAAAATTATTAAAAAGTGCATTTTTGAACCTCTTGTCAAAACACACTGTAAAGTTGGTATTACTGAATGGTTAGTGCTGACGTCACGCGTCACCAGTCATTGTATTGAAACTTTGATTATGTAGGTATGACACAAGCCATCAGTATTTACAACATTTTATGTTATTCGTTATTTCATACTGTTTATAGAGATTTAGTTGCTGTGTTTATTGAAACAATATCTAAGCATAAGTAATTCAGTAACAAAAATAGAGGAATCTCTATTAGTTTATCTTTATTATTTAAAATATTGAAAAACTTTAAACTGTTCGAAAAAATTATATAATATTTTACACAAAATGCTACCTAGAGACGGGCAAAGCGGCTCAGTTGAACGAGAATGAAAATATCCGGTTCAGTGAATCGGCTCAATTGAACGACTGAATTAAGGACACACTTGCTCATTAGAAGCCAAAGAGCATGCTACCTAGTAGCAATTGCTACCCGCTCACTCGTTCGCAAAGATCCGCGAACCGCGAGCAAGTGTGTCCGTAGCATTGAAGATCGGTCTTACGGAACCGGATCTTACGGATCCGTGTGAAGATCCGGGTCACTGAGCATACTCGTTCGCGAACGACTCACTTCTCTATGAACTTTGATTTCAAAATGGCCGTTGTCGATCAGCTGTTAGGCGCTGTATCGCCTGTGTCTTACATATTTGCCTACAATTTTTGCAGTGTGCAGGTGATGCTCCGTTTGAGATAGTATTGATTTTAAAAGCTAAAAAATAATAATTTCAAACAATTTCTACACCACTCTCCCGTAATAATACTGAAAAATATAATAACATAATAAATATAATATAATAAATAAATAATTCCACCTAAATAATGTTTTAACTTATCGAATAGTACCAAACTTTCTTCCGTATAACTGTCACACAAAATAAATATCTCTTGAAAAACTTTTCAGGAGTGATGACGTCACACGATTCACTATGTACATGCGGTGTTTTTTCGGGGAATCTTGAAAAATTAAAACTTTGAAAATTATTTAAACTATTAAAACAAAGTTAAAAAAATGCAGTTATTTAAGTCAGAAGGTCATTATTCATTAAAAAAAGTTTAAAAAAATTGAACTGGAGTTCTATATTACACAACTTTTAAGTTTGGTCGCCGAAATATTTCAATTATGCTAATCAAAGGTGGTGCAAATCTTTTCACATCATCGTTGTAATGGTTCACAACATTAGACATTGGTTTTTAATGGTAACCCGGCATCCGATATCACACGTGTCGAATAGAAGGAAGTTACATCAAATGTGTCAAATGTACCTACAATTTGATGATTTCGAAGGTTTCTGCCAATCTGTTTTGCAGACTGCAATGGTCCCGTGACTATAACACGCCAAAGAAACCATTTACTCATTCTCCCAGATATAAAACTGCAGTATTTGGGGGTAGTTTCAGCTATTCATCATGAAAACTTTGGAATGAAATACCACTGTCTATTCGAATAACGACGCTTCAAGAAGCTCTGCGGCGAATGTTTGCTGACTGCTCAGTCAATTGCATGACAATATAATTGATAGATTTCACAACAGGATTTATAATGACTGGAATACCTACTTGAGTTTGTGGTTATTGATATACCTAATGCCTTATTTTGAGATTTGATTTTATTTGCCTTAATTTGAATTATGATTAACCGATATTTCAATTTGTATTTCAATTATTATTATATATTAGGGGCATTAATAAAAACCAGCGGCGATCCGATATAAATCCAAAATGTACAGCGGAGTAGTGACCCTGTCAATTTTTTTATTATTTTTATTTTTTTTAATATGGTCCTCACAGGAGGCCCCGAGAAAACATTTTCCATTGGGCCCTGAGAAAACATTTACCATCGGGCCCTATATTATCTTTGGGGATGCTGTGCAAAGAGTTTTTTTAGTGAAAGGAATGAGAGGTGGTTCTGGGAAAGAAAAAGCTAAGAGGTTAGGGTAGGAATCTGGGGGTAATTGTGTTCAGGATTGACAGACGTGTGAATCCATCACTTCCACGCATCCGCGGCCAGGACTTCGACAAACCTCACCCCACGAAACCGGAAACCCCTGCTTAGTCACTAAACGTAGCGAACCACTTCGTATCCACCTCCCAAATATATAATTTGATAATCTCAAAGACGTGTTGTTTTAATACTACAACATCACTGTGAATTGCACGTATTCATAGAGCAGGACTGAGGTTAGGTTTAGTTAGTGTAGGTTGAAAGAACCATTATATTTACCAATGTCAGCGTCTCTAGGTGGCCCTTACTCCACGCTGCCCTCTTTAGTGCCTGCGTTCGCCAAGGGGTGAGCTGAGCACTGCGAGCGGTGAATTTCTTCCCCGTCTCTGCGCCAAACCCCAGGAGGACAACAGTTCTTAGACCTGAGGTCCCGGGCTATAAACATGCACCAGTGAACGCATGCACTATGCAAGGAAGATCATGCAACTGCGGGATTTAAAATACCACGAGATTGTGATTTTTATGTGTCCCACCGTCTGGAAGTACCCACCAGAAAGGTTATTTATTTATTTAGACAACCTTTGGGCTTTTATCAACACAGATATATATTATATTTATATATACGTGGAGGTTGTATTTTATTTTAATTCCTTGATTAATATATTACTCTCAAGCGGCCTACACACGACACTGCATGCAGTGACTGCGGCAGTGACTGCAAAGAGGGTGGAGTTGAGCGAACTAGCGCTGTCTCGTTCTAGCGGCCCTTTAACAAACGAGACGGCGCAACTCTATCGCTAGTTTGCTCAACTCCACGCTCTCTGCAGTTACTGCCGCAGTCACTAAATGCAGTGTCGTGTGGAGAGCCCATATATTTGTTCGGTAAAACTCCAAAATAAGATTGAGGTTCGTCGATATTGCAAGTTGCTTTACTTACGTTATCGTAAGGTTTACAATGAATATTGTTTAATTGGACCAGACGACCATACTGTTTACGGCTTATGTTATTCTGTACTTCTATGTTAAGTTATACTTACGGCTCTATGTTATTCTGTACTTCTGTGTTAAGAGGAACGTATGCGCGGCCCATATCTGCCCGTTTCATACAAATCTTAGATTTGGATTTGAGATCAAAATACCCAACCAAACTGAAAAAATATTTTTGTAACCAAAAGGTATATCAAATATCTAGTACGGATGTGAGCTACTTTATTTATTTTTTTATTTAAATTATAAGATATAGGCCATTAAAGATTTTAACGTTTCTGGACTTTAGAGGCGATTTGGGCAATTATTTGTGAGTAGATTAAAAACAATAAATTTTTTTTTTACCATATTTATCATATACATATGATGAAATATAAAACCAATAAAATAAATCATTTTGATGGGTATAAATTAAAAATACAAATTACCTATTTACGGTGGAATAAAAAATAGTCGTATATATATTAAAATTACTACCCAAAAATGCATTTTTACGAATTTTTGTTTTTATTTTTCAATATATTTTTAAAATAAATATAGTAAAATAATTTTTTTATGTTTTTCTAATAATCATAAATAACTGCCTAAGTTGCCTCCAAAATAATGAAACACTAAAAAAATTAATGGCCCATATCTTATAATTTAAAGCAAAAATATAGCTCACATCCATACTAGATATTTGAAATACCTTTTGATTACAAAAATAATTTTTCAGTTTGGTTGTGTATTTTGATCTCAAATCCAAATCTAAGATTTGTATGAAACGGGCAGAAACGGGCCGCGCATTCGTTCCCTTTAAGCTGGGCACGCGAACTATTCACAAACTATCGCTATTTAGACACGAACGATGATAGACGATACTCTTCTAAGATGCAACTTAACTGACATCTGTTGAGACATTTAAAAACTACTAATAACTATATAATAATGACATCTGATGAAGGTTGTTGAAACGATTTGTTTAACCCTAGATAATACGAGTATATTTGGTAGGTATGAGAATAGGTCGCCAAGTATATTTCATCCCGCTAGGTGATTAGAGTGACCCTATCCAGAAATTTTTTTCTATTTTTTTTGACAAAGTTTATTTTTTGTTATTCTTTTATTTTTGGCATCAATAAATAACTATAACCCCAAATTTTCAACCTCCTACCCCCCCCTTCCATTTTTTAATCCCGATTATAGTATTTTTGTACGAACAAATTTAACCATCGGTCGTCGTATTTCAAACAGAACGAAATTATTATATTGTTGAATGACAGATGGCGCTACGACCGCCTCATCAAACTTTCATCCACACATGCGCAAGTCATTCACGAGAATAAATAATAAGTTATTTTTTATTTAACAACCAAAATATTCACTAGAAATAATTTATATGGCAGAACAAAGTTTTCTGTGTCAGCTAGTAGGTAATTAATATCTGATCATCTTTTGAAAGGCATCGATCCTGAGGCAATTTTTTTAAAAGTACTTTTCAAATTTGAAACTTAAATTCAAAGCAAAGTTCCAGATTTCATTGAACCGGAGGAGTTACAGATAGAGTCGAAACTGAAATTAGTATTTTTTTGTTTACCCATTGTTTTTTAGATCCACAATGAATTATTATTAGTTATTTAAGGATAATCATTTTTAAAAAGACCGAAGTATGACGTGTGACATATCCCGAAACGTTATTTAATCATTTTGTATAATACCCAAAGGGACAACTTGATTTTATTGGACGCGCAGGAATGCAAAGTAATCTTTTGCCAACATTCCTTCCGGGGAAATTTATAAATTTCTCTCCGGACGTGAAAAGCGGCTTAATTGCGCCAACCGACCCCAATTATACTATAGGCTTTCATAACTTTCAGCTTATTATCTAGAACCTTTATTTGTTGTTTTATCTGTCAGGGTTTTGAACAATTATTAAAACAAACTCAGGAATGTTCAATCAAAACTTATATTTAGGAGTGGTTTTGGAACATAACTAAATACACACTTTTGTGAAAGTGTTTACCTAAATCAAAATCTATCCAACCGTGAAAAATGTCATCTGATCGTTAAAAGCACGTAGGCATTATTTTTGTGTTGGGGGAAAATGTTTTCTTTACATTATTTACATTGATCAAACCAACATTATGTAAAACCTTCAATGTATAAACTTTACATTTCGATCAGCATTTAATGTACATGCAGATGCAGTTGATTAGTCAGACATCTCCGAAAAATCAAAATTTAATTTGAGTATGCAGTTATGTGTAAAAGTGTACCCTCTGTCTCTAGATGTGCTATCTACTGTTTTTACTATGTGGGTCTGCGCTTCCGGGTGTCGCCGATATTGTTTACCAATTAACAAATAAACTAAAAGAACAAATAATTAACGAATATACCAAACGAACGTTAAACTAAATGAACGAATTCTTTCCTTATTCAAAATATATTGTTAACCAATATTAATGCACATTTTCAAAAAATCAACGAAATGAACAAATTCTTTTTGTATGAAAACTACGCTAATTAGAGCGTAGTCCGGCGACAGTTGCACGGACACCATAGCATATCTCTTCTGTATTTGAATATCTTTGGTCTGGTGCAACACTCAGATTACTCGTAAACACCACCGAATCAATTAGAAATGCAGAAAAACTTGTTTTCTGGGTCACTAGTAGGATTTTTCCAAATGCCATACTATCGTTATGCCTCCCGGTGTTATTTTATAATAAATGTAATATGTAAAAAAAAATGTAAATAATATTTGATTTGTGTGTAGCATTCGAATATTACTTTCCTCATTGTCTTAAAACTAAGTATTTGGAATGCACACCATTAAAAAATTTATTTTCACGAATCTGCATTTTACGTATTAACAACTGGAGCGACAGCGCAATTTAAAACTTTTTTCTCCGATGTGATCGTTTGAATATTTTAAGCCCTCATTAAAAAAATCATACCTCCGAATTTTAATATGCAGACCTACAAACTGAATTATTTATGCTTTAAACCGCTTGCTCGTTAATACGGAATATTTTTTATTCAAACAGTTAGATTTAGCTTTGTTATTACGAAAAGTGGGTATTTATGTCGGGGGAGACCAAAAAACAAGCAAAAAATATGCATTTAACATTGTAATTTTGTTAAAATTAATTCGCTCAAGCGGTAACGCCATTGTTTATTCATCGTTTTTATTTTGAAATTTCATAGACAATAATGCCCATCATAGAAAGAATATTTTTGCGTAAAACAAAGTGAATGCATTATTGACAAGTTTGTACCTGTATTTATAACAGTTGAACATGGAAAGAAATGTATTAGAATAATAGGCCACTAGCATGGACTTCATAACGACTTGGAAAAAATCGTGTGGATAGATTTTTTTACTAAGATTACGAAAATGTTAGTAATTTTTTTTAGAAACGTACAGTTTTTTTTTTTAATAAATAAATCCATTATTGGGCTCGTGACGTCACTACATGAATATGTCCCGTCTCCGAAAATGTTCCAATTAATTTTATAAAATTCCACACTGATTTATTTTTTTTATATGGCATCACTTTGATTTCAGGCGAATTTTTGAATTTGACATTTAACGTTTACTAGATTTATTGTGTGTTCTCTGCGAATGTATCATTTGGTTTGATTTTTTGACAGATGTTATGAAGAGAACCCCGTACATTTTACGTTGTCCATACGTGTTTTAGAGGTATAATGATAATGGTGCGGATTTTAACAAAATCAAATTTTATAATATTCTTATTATTATAATAATTTACAAGTACAAGTATATTACATTTGATTTTATAATATAGATGTTGAACATTATAATGATTTATGATCAATAAGATGGATCAAGGAAAAAAATATTTATGAGATTTAATATTATTGGTATGCCTTGTTATTCTCCTGTGTCATTCGTGTGGAAAACGTTCTGTTTTTAAATGATTTTTGGCTATGTAATTATCGTTTTTTCGCACCTATATAATTATGTCCCGTCTTTCCGGTTTATAAAAAATGGTCTGATTTTTCGGATTGAAATTTTCAAAAAATCGCCAGGGTTCCAAAAATACGATTAAAAAAAAAAATCAGAATGTCTTAGAATATTTGCTTAAACCGGAAAAAAATTTCAAAAAATGTAATGCAAGTGGCCTATTACACAAACCCGCTTGACAAACCCTGCTTTGCCAACAAACCATTTAAAACCTGGGTAGTTTTTTAAAATTATGATGAAATGCGAGTTTATTTTAGAGAATTTATTTTATAAGATTGGTACTTCCGACAAATGTCATATTTGATTGTCTATTAGTTAAAAAAGGAACATTCCGTATTATCCGGGCATCAAACTTCGAAAACACGAACGTTCCGTATTATCCGTGAGGTGGACTAACTGCATATTTACCCAAACTGATTATTGTTCTATATAGACAATGAATTCCCCATCTTTTTTCGATTATCACATATTCGTAGGATTTATAAAAAATAAACATAAAATCATAAACATCTACGTAATTAGAACAAATGAGGGAAAATTTGCCTAAATAGGCAGCAAAGCAATCCGAGGTATTTTAAATAGTGCCATATTGTGGCAAATAGCGCTCAATTGATTATATATTATGCTGTAAAATAGCGCCTGGGCAAACGGTCCGGTACTTTAGTAGGATATTATGAAATATTCTATTAGTGACCCAGATAATATAAACATTTTGTTTAATTCACTATAATTTTGTTTTAATTGATTTGGTTGTTTTTATGAGTAACCAGTGCATTATACCAGATAGAGGGTACAATTATACATATAACTGCACACTCATCTCAAATTTTAAATTTCGGAAATTTTTTACTAATCAACTGAACGATCAACATACCCTGTTGTACATTACGATACAAAATAAACTCATATTCAATTATGTTTTACGTAGGTCCATAGAAAATCAGTAATTTGGAAATGCATGTTTTCATCCCGCGACAAAATATCCCAGACAAAATATCTCCCAACAAAATAACCTAACAGCACCTAACCTCACCTAACCTCACCTAACCTAACCTAACCTAACATAACAAAAATGGTACAAAAATAATACAGACATCCTGTAAAGACAATAAAATTATTTAAAAAATAATTTTGCCGCGTCCCGTCGGCGGCATGTATCTTTTCTCGGGAGATTTTTTCAATGTAGATGAGTGTTTCAGGCTAATAATTATTACTTTTACCAAATATTTCACAAAATAAAAATGTTTTTTTTTTTGGATTTCGTAGGATTCGAATCCCCATTCTGGCCGCTGAAACTTGTGTCAGGCACCTTCCACACCACACTATAAAAGGCAAGCGCCGAGGCGCGAAATTACTGCATTATATTAGAACCGAGTATTTGTGTAGAACTGAGTTGTGACGGATTCCGTTTCACCCGAATTTCAAGTCACTAACGGCGCTAAAGAAATTCCACTTAAAAAAATTGTACATTATTTAAGAATTAATTTAAGAATGCAAAATCCCCTATTTCTGATCGCCGTTCACTGTTCAGCGTGCAGACTGTAGTGTAGATAGGTACTATGCAGCCGCAACACCTACTTTACATAATTTCATAATAAACTGTTTCATGGAATAGTTTTTAAACAGCGCGAGGAGAAAGAATAAGCCAAAGGTTTATAACTATTTAGCCGCTTTTAAGTTTGCGTAATGCGTTTTTAATTACATGGAGCAGAGGTCGGGAGAACATTACTCTACGTAGTTTAATGCATTTTTGCATGCATTCCCCTCAGTGGAGGCGCGGCTCAGCGGGCACCGGGCACCGGGCACCGGGCTCCGGGGTGAACTTGCATATTGTAAATTATTCAGAAACTGCACAGGCTACTTGTTATTTACTGTTGCGTTCATCACATTATCCGGAAAGTGATTTATGATTGCTTTGAGCTACAAACTTAACATACAAGGCGGAATTTAGATGTTAAACTTTGAAGGAATCAATTACCTACATGCTTTGTTAATAACTGCGTACAAGGGCTTGATTTTGAGTAACAGAATTTGATGTTATAATAATGATAGCGCAGACCGGTGAAAATTCTGTTTTCGGTGGGATATGCTTTTTTCCACTTTGAAAAAGACATCCTTGGATAAGTTTTAAGATTTTCACGGCCAAAAGCATTTTCGTTATTTGTTTTTGGGGTGTTATGCCGTGTTGCGCCACCTCCTTCTTTAGCCAACGTTTCGGACATCGTTGCAGTGTCCATCATCAGGGCAGATCCGGCAGAACCAGTAGATGTGTCTCTCATCTACCGGATCTGCCGGATCTGCCCTAATGATGGACACTGCAACGATGTCCGAAACGTTGGCTAAAGAAGGAGGTAGCGCAACACGGCATAACACCCCAAAAACAAATAACGAAAATTTGTCAAGGTTGTCTAAATTGGTCGAAATATATCTCTACATATTATAAATTAAAGCAATCCGATGCGTCTGTCCGCGATAAACTCAAAAACGACTGAACGGATTTTCATGCGGTTTTCACCAATAGATAGTGATTCACGAGGAAGGTTTAAGTATATAATTTGTGAAGGTTTTGTCTAAATTGGTTGAAATATATAATATATAAAGAAGAATGTCCGTATGTGGTGAACGAGTGGGCTGGAAAGCGGGCGGTGTGGATTTAATTTATTTGCAAATTAACAGATGGCGGTGGTAATAAAGGTTTGGTAACCATCCAGTAAATGGCGTTGTGTTTCGTCAACTGCTACAAACTGAAGATGCAATATGTGAATTGAGAAAAAAATATACAGACCCATCGGTTAAAAAATAAATGTCTTGCTTTATTCTTACATTAAAAACCACGTTTAAAAAAAAATCACTAAAATACTCCCCAACTAACTTAAGAACAGAAAACATTTTTTTTAAATATTTATCGTTCAGAAGAACTAAAGGCATTGAAATACAAGGAAGAACAGATTATGAATAGAGTTCCGCAGGGGATTGTACTTGACCCGATTTTATTTTTAATATATATAAATGATTTATGTGATTTTGTAATCCTCAAAAAAAAAAATTCTTATGCCGACGACACGGCAATCGTAAACAGAATTTCTTGAATTGTTGTACTTTTTAAGGCAACATTATATATTATAATTGTTTGAATATGACTAAAATGAAACAAAATCATTTTAAACTGCAGTAAGATATTTTATTTAACTTTATATAAAAAAAATAAACAATGCATTGACTTAGGCCTTGGGGGAAATAGATTTCTTCCACGACCTTCTGCAAGGAGTTAATATTAAAAAAAAAAAAAAAAAACACGACTTGATTCCTGCATACCAACAAAACTCTCAGATCATATTTTTTACTAGAAAAAAAATATTATTTTGA
Organism: Limnephilus rhombicus; assembly: GCA_929108145.2. Lineage (NCBI taxonomy): Eukaryota > Metazoa > Arthropoda > Insecta > Trichoptera > Limnephilidae > Limnephilus > Limnephilus rhombicus. The sequence goes on from OV815283.1 coordinate 46,932,447, forward strand.
TTCCATATTAAAAATATGTCAGAAAAACAATTAAACAGGTAAGCCATTTTTTAATTATTATTTCACTCGTCGTGCTTGGAATATCCTTGTATTATGACAAAATAAATAAATAACATTTTTACGTACAAATTCGTTCGTACTATTGATAAACCAAACTATTCAGATTTTACTTCCGCGAGCGATTCTCTTAAATCACTCGATGGTTTTAAAATTCAATTTTGAGCATTAACTTTGGAGTATACAATAGGTACCTGTGAAAGTTCAAACCGAGCGGGGTTTATTTTATACGAATAAATTACGATAGTTTCCGCAAAAATTGCAGGAGTACATTCCCTTGTTCCTTGTTCGGAACTCCATTGAGTTATGCATGCATAAAACTCGACTCACATATTTTCTCCAACACTTCACGAGAATTTAATTTATAGGTAGAGAGTAGAGAGAAGATTTCACGAGAATTTAATTTCTGTGGAATTCTTTTAAATTATTCGCGAGTTAAAATCTCATACCGGATTTGTTTCATCAAACGCGATGCTTTACCTGGTACCTGAATTTGCTGAATAATTACTTCGGATTTCATACTAGCTGTAGTATTTAGACTTTTGCATTCATTATATGGTATTGGTATATTGTGTTAACCTCTGTTGACGTGATTTTTTTTTACGTAAACTCTAACGTGGGGCCTGGGCGGCCCGTTACTTTAAATGTTTATATATTAGAGATCCATGAAAATTTTGAGGTCCAAATTATTATTTATTGATACAGTTGATGCTATTTATGATTAAAATATAAGTATATTTAAATAAAATAAAATACTTTTTTATTGTTAAGTAACTTATTTAGTAAATAAAAATCAAAACAACATGCCCAGAGCTCAGTGTAACAAAACCGACAACTTGTAGCAACTACCGCCCACCTCCGATACAGGCAACATGCAAAAAACATAAACAACAATAAAAACCAAATCCATCTTCCAACTCGGCTGGTCACCGTGGAAGATCAAGACCAAAACCCTCTGAAGAAAAAATTCCAAACTTCCTCAAAATCACAAGAAGTGACAAAAACACAAAAAATTCTAAATCCTACGAACAAAACAAAAGATGAGCTTTTCATAGTAACCTATAACGTCAGAAATTTAAGATAAATGGAATCCTTCACCTGAGAGAGGGGTTCTTGCATATGATACGTTTATAATATCTTTCAACAAGATTGTAAATAAATTTAATTATACTTTTAATTACTTTTTTATAACTCGGCAACACACCCATTTGCAAGAAATAAAAGGCTTTTTTATTTTATATTTATTTATTTATTCAACTTATATTTGACAATTTGGATATTATGTAATAATTTTTGGCAAAATCACTTGAGATCAGAAATCAGTTTATATTATCTATGAAACTAAATAAATATAATAAACTCACCTTTATTAAAATATTTCAATAGTGTCTCGAACAAACTATATTTATAAAGCTATACACTTTAATAAAGTTGTTTATGTTCATTTTTATATGGAAAAAATCAACTTTAAAAAGTCACGTAAGTACCTACCGACGATGGGTCAGGGAGGCTCGCAAAAAAAATTGAAATGATATTCTTACAGGAAATTCAACTTTCAAAATTTAAAATTTAAAACTTACCGCTCTGGCGTCACTAAATTCGAAGCTAATGAAAGCGGAGAATGCGTCACGTGCGAGGGAGGGGATTATTTCGATATTATTATTATTGCTGGGCCTGAGCGGCCCCACGTCAGCAGTTAAAGGTTAAGAGGAAAAAATACATCTAACCAAAGGCGGCTCTAGTAGTCCAGATTTTTTTATTTATTATATATTAATAACTCATTAAAACTCGACTTTTAAATATTTTAGAACTTCTTTTATCAACTACTTTCACTTGAATTGACAACAAACAATGTTTGCAGCCGTGAACAGGAACGGTAATAAATTTAAAGAATAAACCCTACTACAGGGCGCCATGGTTAGGGAGTTTTTTTTTTAAATTAGGGCAGGCAGTGGAAAAAAACACCGAACTAATTTTATAAAAAAACTTAGTTATAGGTACTTAATAGAGGTACCAACTGATGGCGTTGATTTCGTTGACGGTGATTTGTAACGAAAAGCACGGCCTTCATCGCACAGACACGTATACTTTTTTGTGTTGAATAGGGACAATATTGAGGCATGTGCGTCATTTCAATTTAGGAGACGGGTATGGGTACCGCCGCCCCGGGAACCATTTATCCAACCATCCCCCAAGTATACCAACACCCCTATCATAGGTTACCTCAAGTGGTTGTCTATATTTGAGGTGCCCACGTTTGTGGGGTGAGGTGTGGCTAGGTCTTTTCGGCTAATGCGATTGCCCACCTACTGTGTGGCGGATCGGATCGGAAAAGATTGGTTGTGGGAGACCTAACCTACAGCTATCACCTTGCACTGCAGTTGGAGGGATGGATTGATACGTCCGTCGCTCCTAGACACACTGACTACCAGATTCCTAAGGATCCCTCATACCTATTTCCTTCCCAGAACTTCCTCTCCTTCATTTCACTGAAAAGACCCTCCGCGTAGCATTTCCAAAGATGACATAGGGCCAGAGGAATTATCTTCGCTCAGGGCCCCCTGTACATAAAAATGTACATAATATATTTAAAAAAATTGACATGTTTAGTAAGTTTTTTCAAAAGTTTAATAAGCGTCGAGCTCAAACTCTTGAGTATTTGATACCAGTGATTTTTGAAGAAACTTAAGGGCCCTTAGCCAGCTAGCGGCCGAAAATCCGCATTTTGTCGAAAGATGTTTTATCGTACACGGCGGTTCCAATGAGAAAGATTAATTATTCTCTGTACCAGCTTTTTAAAATTATAACTCAATATTGATTTTATTTCTTTGAATTTATGTATACCTACATAAAAAAATGCTGAAAGGCGTGATGATAAAACTATTAAAATTATTTACATTTGGAATTATTTTTTTATCATAAGTATTTATCATTTTACAATAATATCACCTCAAGCACCTCATGCACATTATTTTAATTTTTCGCACTATCTCTCCGTTTTGTAAATTAAAGTCGTCCGCGGCGTCTGTCTGCCTCTTCGCGATAAACTCAAATATGGCGGTGGTTATAAAGGTTGGATAACCATCCAGTAGACGGGTCAGCTAGTATTATACTAAAAAATAAACTTTTTTTTCAAAATTTAAAACATGCCTTTAAGTACTAGATAAAAGAACATTCTTTCGAAATAGATTTATAATTTTTTGTGGAATAGAGTCAATACGTCTAAAATTTGATTTAAAAATAACATATTTCCAGTTTTCTCTGGTTACACCCTCAATGAAAACTTAAAATTTGAGAATGATGAAGGACCCTTCTCCAAAACGATAAAGCTGAGTTCGATAAATGATCAATCCACGTATCTTTGAACACTTTAAATGTACCTACCTAAATTCTTGGTTATTAAGATATATTATGTATTTATAATTAAGCAATATATTATACTCTAACTGCACTTGAAATAAATATAATTATATTACTCATGCATTTATAATTATGCAAGATTATAGACGATATATATAAATGTATATATATTATATTGTAGACATTTTTGATTTGGTGAATTACACTTATGTTCGGTGGATCCAGCAGACAGGCTATCTTGTGACAGCTTTGCGGGACTACCTATCTCATAAAATAATAATTAAAAATTTAATTTAAATTAATTTAATATATAATATATCCTACTAGTATTATAAAGGCGAAAGTTTGTATGGATGTATGTTTGTTACTCTTTCACGCAAAAAATGCAGAACGGACTTTAAAAATTCTTTCTATATTGGTAAGCTCTGGCGTTATGAATAAGCTCAGGCGTTATGAAATTATTTATTATGCGTTTATTGTCCAGACGAAAAGCAAAACATGTCGATGTTTGGAAACTATTAGAAATTATTTGACGTGTGCTGTCATTTTGTTTTTTGTTTTGGTTACTATGGAGATCCCTTTGATAATTAAAATTTAAATGTGTATAAAATACTTATCTTTACTAATTTAATAATTGGAAACTGCGTTTGTTTGATTGTTACGCTTTAATAGGTGGCACGCGAGCTGTTTGAAAAATGAATGTTAGGGGTAAAGAGGGGCGGTGGAAGGGGAGGAGGGGGGTGGGGGCGAGAGGGAGGGGCGGAGGGGGGGATAGGGAAGGTGGAGGAGGCGGAGTGGTAACCCCCCTAATACTATGCGAGCGAAGCCGGGGGCAAAAGTTATTATATATATATATATATGTATCTGGTCGATCATTGTGGACTGTGCTGTGCGCTATTCTTAGTTCTAATGCTTGGCGCATATTTTTTAAAATAATTAGATTTCTTGCAATAATTTTATACATTTGAATATTATTTATATTTTAATGCAAAGATAGGGTATGCTTATGTATGAACGACAGGCCCCTGCTCTTAGGCACGAGCTGGTTGGTATTATTGAACAGATATAATATGTGCAATAATAGTCCACAAAGTGTGTTTCTCACCCCGTTTACTCAATAAAAAGCTTATATCTATAGGTTAGTACACTCCGCAGTTCTGTTCGTTCCACAGCTGTTGCGGTACTTAACCCGGTGTCCGCCTATTTTTTCCAGTACTTATTTTTCTCCTTTCACCCATTGTTCATAAAACATCAAAAATATGGTGGCGGGCGCCAGAAGGCGAGAACTGGTACATTGTTACCGCCAAACCCCGGAGAGTGTTTACTAAATATCGGCTGTAGGCATCGGGCACGTAGCGGGGATATTGCAAAACCCTCTAACTCCAATACACGACACCCAAATGCTTACAATACCTTTCCAAAAGACCAACAATGGCCGGAGTCGAAAATATAATACAATAGGTAACTTAATGTTACAATAGGTACACGGTACCGTTTCTTAATATTTTTTTATGTTGGTAGCTTTTGAGGTGTTGGACCGAGGTACGCTTACTTGTAATTTAGCCTTACCCGTAAGAGGAATGTGTACGAACAAATTTGAAATATTCAAAAAAAATCCTTTTGAAAGATCGGTCTCCTGCAGCCATTCTACAATTTCGTTTATTATATTTTCTTTATCTTCTAAAATCGACGACCTTAATAATTTATTATTTATTTAATATCCACGGTGTAAACAAACCATCTATACATATTATAAATTAAAGTCCTCCGCCGCGTCTTTTTTTAATTTATTTTTTATTTTTTATATGAATGCCTCACAAGAGTCCCAACTGCTCCCGTCTGAACATGGCATCCCCAATTGGGGTATGTTGTGAGGCTGAAGGTAGAGGGGAGGTGAAGGAGATAGGGAAGAGGAAGGTAGGGAAGTACCTGGCTATTCAGATCTGGTCACCAAACACGGCTAATGCCATTTCAAGGAACGTTTCAATTCTGAATGGTGGTCTTACACCAGGGCGATACTGAGAGTATCTTCCACTCTGGAACGTGCTGCAAAAATGCTATAAGTAAATTATTTTAAATGAATCAATTGTGAAATAACACAATTAAATCAAATAAAATTTATTTGCCACGCCGGGATTCGATCCCGCGAACTTCGGTGTACGATTCAAGAGCCTTACCGCTGGACTGCGCCTGGATACATCTGTCTGTCTATTCGCGATAAACTCAAAAACTACTATAAAGATTTACATGCGGTTTTCACCAATAGATAGGGTGATTCATGAGGAAGGTTTAAGTATATAATTTGTGAGAGTTTTTTGTAAATTGGTTGAAATATATAATTAAATGAGAATGTCTGTATGTGGTGGACGAGCGGGCTGGCAAGCGGGCGGAGTGGATTTAATTTGTACGCACATTAACAGATGGCGGTGTGAGTTAATAACACTTGGTTATAAATGCTGGGTAACCATCCAGTAGATGGCGTTATGTTTTTTGTGAAGCATGTTTATAATTAGTATTAACTATTAATTAATCTTTATTATGTCCGATTGGAGGTTGCAAGGACACAGCTAAAATTCTGACATCGGCTCATAGAAAAAGCAAATAACAGCCAAAGAAAATCACATAAATCTGACAGATGATCTCGCTCGAGATCTATCTCGATATCAAAAAACATAGAGAATCGCTCGGCTGGATTATACTTGGTGAATCGTGTACCATGGAACGTGCCATTAATATACCTTACATTATTTTTTAAATGATTAAATTGTGAAATAACCCAAATCAATCAAATACAATTTTCTTGCGTACTTACTTCCGGATCGCTAGTCGAGATCCTTACTCCTCGACCACGAAGGCCGTCAAAGTCAAGCTAAGTCAAGTCAACTCAAGGGAAGTTAATATAACGATAAAAGATGCACATGAAAAAAAATTATAGACCTGTTACATACTTTCTATCAGGTATTTTAGATATGTTTTAAGATTTTCACGGCCTCACGGCCTGACGACCTCCGTAGTCCAGTGGGTAAGACTCTTGACTCACAATCCGGAGGTCGCGGGTTCGAAACCGGCATGCGCAAATAAATTTTATTTGATTAATTTGTGTTATTTCACAATTAATTAATTTAAAATAATATATAGTATATTTGTGGCATGTTCCAGAGTGGAAGATACTATCAGGATCGCCCTGGTGTAAGACCACCATTCAGAATTGAAACGTTGCTTGAAAATGGCTTTAGCCGTGTTTGGTAACCAGATCTGAATAGCCAGGTACTTCCCAACCTTCCTCTTCCCCAACTCCTTCCCCTCCCCACTACCTTCAGCCTCACAACATACCCCAATTGGGGATGCCATAGTCTCACTGGCTCCAGACGGGAGCAGTTGAGATTCTTGTGCGGCATTTACTGTAAAAAAAAAAAAAAAAAAAAAAAAAAAAAAAAAAAAAAAAAAAAAAAAAAAAAAAAAAAAAAAAAAAAACGGCCAAAAGCATTTTCGTTATTTGTTTTTGGGGTGTAATGCCGTGGTGTGCTACCTCCTTCCTTAGCCGGAGAAGAAGGAGGTAGCGCAACAAGGCATAACACCCCAAAAACATATAACGAAAAAGGTGAATTTTCTTTAGATGCTGAAAAATTATTCTAATCATTGCAAAATATTAATGTAAAAACCGGTTGAAATTTTTGTGAAATTTCTCGAACATTAATTTTTTAATTTTTTTTTTTACATCTTTTACATATTCAATAATATTATGCTAAAGTAAAATCCGTGCTAATTTGTACAGCGCTTTTCAGGCGATTTTTCGCAAAAACAGCAAGTTGTCCAAATTTATTATGTTACAGCTGTTTCGCCCTCTGAAGGCATTATCAAAAAGTTTGATGCCTGCATAATAATAAATACAAAGCGTTTGTGAAGGTCATTTCATGAACATTCTCCAGCCCTAAAGAGTCCTAAATTCTCCAGTATTTTAAAATAAATATCAACTACACTTTTGCCACTAATCTCCAATAGTCCTAAATTCTCCAGTATTTTAAAACAAATACCAACTCTACTTTTGCGACTAATCTATTCATAAATGTAATACTAAGAGCGATGAGGGTGGCAAATAATGTAAAATCATGCAATGTCCAGAGTGTTAACTGTAATGTCCTCCGCGTGCAAAGCCGTATCTTCTCCAAACATAAACTTTCTAATTAAAATGTGTTTATCGGAAGTGACCTGCCAGGTAAGTATGTTTCTGTATCCATTTGTAAATAGTAAAATTAGTTAGAACCTAAGCATTCCTAATGAATTGTACAGCGCCCTTGAGGTGATTTTTCAGAAAAACGGCGCTTTATAAATTATCCAATTATTATTTTTATTATTATTAAAGCAGAACTAGTGTATAATAAATTGTTTTTATACATTAAATAATAATATTATTGAATATGAAAAAAATAAAATGGATTTCTACAAAATAAACTTAATAACAATAAATAAGTGTCTACAATTTTGATATAGTTTTTATATCAATAGTAAATCCCATAAATAAACCAAACCACGCACGTAAATCCATTCCCAAGTCATGATGATTGTTTTTCCGTAATACTTACAAGATATTATCTTTCATCGCTCTCACATAGATGGCGGTAACGTTCAGAAATAAAGCTAGTCGAACTCGTACTCGTACATAAAACTTAACATCAAAAACCTAAGTATAGAATGTAAAATACGCACTGTAAATACCTACATTAAATTTATATCCTCTACAGCATGCAAGCTTTAATAATGGCTTGTTCCGGTGTTACAGCGGATTTTGAGACTGAGAAGAGTGATTATATTTTTAAAGCTAACGTGAAAAAATATCAGCTAAGTTGTTTTAGGTAAGTTTTAAGATTTTCACGGCCAAAAGCATTTTCGTTATTTGTTTTTGGGGTGTTATGCCGTGTTGCGCTACCTCCTTCTTTAGCCAACGTTTCGGACATCGTTGCAGTGTCCATCATCAGGGCAGATCCGGCAGATCCGGTAGATGTCTACCGGATCTGCCGGATCTGCCCTGATATATCCGGTAGACATCTACCGGATCTGCCGGATCTGCCCTGATGATGGACACTGCAACGATGTCCGAAACGTTGGCTAAAGAAGGAGGTAGCGCAACACGGCATAACACCCCAAAAACAAATAACGCAAAAGTTGTTTTAGGTCCACTTTTTTTGTAAAAGTATTTCAAACAAAAATACTCGTCTAAAACATGCCATGATACCGACGCGACGTCAGAAAATATTGTTAGTGTTTCCAAGAATCTTACATATTATGTTTCCCTAAGAAGAGTCTATAACTTGTTACTCCCCTTAAAAGAAAAGTGTTGTGATGCTAATATTATTATTAACCTGAGATTAAAAAAAAGTTCTTTTAACAATTAGAAAATTTCTTATCAGATGCAGGTTCCGTAGTACTAAATTGATCGGGTGAGATGAGGCCACATTCTTATTAGAAGTCTATTCGACAACAGGAAGCAATTAAATGGTTTCTTCTCTCAATTCTTTTTGAAAAATTCAAAAGCATGGATATTATCTTCTAGTCCTAGTGATCTAGTGTTCGTCTTCTTCTTCACAGTGATTTACATATTCTACACATTCAGTGTCATTGCGCTTTAAATTTAAATTAAATTGAAAGTTAAATTTTTGTTGTCAGCCAACAAATTTTGTAGTTCCATTTTTTATATTTTGTGTTCCGTATCGATGCCTGGAATCCATTATGAGAGAGAGCTAGCTCTTTCGCCCTTATAGTTTCAGTTTCGCGCGTGTTTATTCCCTATATTTGCCCTTTTTTTATTCGACTTACCACATTTTCTCTCTGCTGGCAACACTAGTGACGCGCATCTCAGATCACGTGATGTTATTGTTTGACATATGACGCCGTTTTTTCGCGCCGAAAGCAGTTTTCGTGTTTCGCTGTACTTAAAAAACCAATTTTGAGTCGAAAATCGAAGTTTATTCCCTGCTCTTTCAGTTTAAACATTAAATATACCGTGATAGATAGTTTTCTGAGAAATTGACTAATTATTTAGTGTGTTTTTTCGGTTGTTTACGTGTTTAAACTGTGCAACAAAATGAGTGATATCGACAACTAAGACGCTTCGCCGGTCGGAAACAATGATCAAGCACGAGTTTCTCGGAAACGCCAAATGCCGCGCGAAAGCTCTGGATCCGACACTTCGGAAGAAAGGAATTACTATCGGGATCCTGGGGTAGACATCCTGATGCAACAGATGTCGGCCTTGACGGACGTTTTATCTGGGAATCGGGTAGAGTTCGCGGAGAAAACGGTCTCGGACAAAGAAGACTCCGCGGGAGAGATGCGGCAAGAGGTAGAATCGGGGTTTTTAGAGATGCCCGCCAGCCTAGCCGCTCAGAAAAACGTTTTGGAGTTCTGCAATCCAAGCACATTGGTGAAGGAATCGCCGATTCCGAAGGCGGGCGCAAGAAGAGTCGCAGTTATCTCGGCTCTTCAGCGTTTTGGCTCGGAGGAATGATCGCGTGTTCGCTATGCCGAAACACAGAAAGTATACACCGCCACGCCCGCCTTCGTAGAGCTGGAGGTAAATGAAGAACTAGGAGGTTTGATAAGAACAACTCCTTCGCGCCAGCCCTGGACCGTTCCCTGGGAGCCCTCTCCAATGCAGTGCTATCCCAAACAGAGTCGGTCAGAGGAAACATGCAGGCACTGGTAAACTGGGCATCCGAACCAGGCACCTGCTTGACCCCTGCGACTCTGTTTGACAAGATTCAGGGGATGTTTGCCAAGTACAGTAAGACCACGGACGACGTCCTACAGATTTTATGCGGAAGGCGAACGGAATGCCTACAAAGTAGGCGAAAGGCCCTGCTAGAGGGAGTAAGGGACCCGTACATCAAGGAAGGCCTTGCCAGGATTCCTCCGAGCGCCAGTCACCTCTTCAATAAAGAGGAACTAGCAAGTTATATCGTGGTAAACGGGGGACGAGACAAGATATTCGGTAGTGCATCCTCGTCGTATATCCCCCGTCAACCTCAACCCTCTACCTCACAAGCAGCAAGACCGGTGATAGAGGCTCCACACTCCCGACCTAGGAAGCCTTTTCGACCTGCCCCTAGGCCAGAGAAAGACAAGACGTACAGGCAGCCCGCCAAAAAGCCAGAGCCCTCTCGCAAGGCGGCCAGCGATCGGGGTAGAAGGCGATGGAGGTGACTGGAGGCCGGAGCCATTCTGGGGAGGACGCCTAAAGGCATATCAGGAGGTGTGGAGGGAGCTGGGAGCATCACCGCTAATCCTGAACATTCTAAAAGGAGCAAGGATACACTTCATATCAAAACCTCCTCGGGCGCTCCCATCGGCCGAGCTGAAGCAGAATTTCAGGACAAGGTTGTCTCCAGGCATGACCGCACACATCGAAACGATGAAAGCGTCAAAAATCCTGGAGGCAGCAGACGACTCCCCAAGCTTCCTGTCAGGTATGTTCCTTACCTCCAAATCAGACCACACCCTCAAGCCCATCTTCAACTTGAAGGCCTTGAACGTCTTCATAGACTAAAGCCCTTCAGACTCTTCAGTCATTTTCGGGTCCCGGAATTCCTCCAACCCGACGACTGGCTGATAAAAGTCGACCTCAGGCTTACTTCCACGTGCCAATCGCAAGATCACACCGGAAGTTCCTGCGCCTCGTGTACAACGGAGAGCTCCTTCAGATGACGTGTCTGCCCTTCGGCCTGTCATCAGCGCCAAGGATCTTCTCGCTGCTCTCAAACTGGGTAGCAGAACTACTAAGGAAAAAGGGACTCAGGATTGTAGTCTACCTAGACGACTTCTTAGTAGCAAACCAGTCCAGAAAACTTCTCACCTCCCAAGCCGTTGCTATAGTGCACACACTTCAACAGCTAGGCTGGTGCATAAACCCGGACAAGTGTGTCCTGACACCCACGCGGAAGTTGGAGTTTATGGGTATAACATGGGACACGAGAGCAGATCAAAAGTCTCTCTCCGACCGCAAGTGCGCTGGTCTACGCCAAGCCTTGCAGGTTCCCTTGGAAGTCGGCAGTTGCTCTCCCAGGCAGGCTCTCGGTCTACTGGGAAGACTCAACTTTGCAAATTTCGTGATCCCTCGTGGTCGCTTGCATTGCCGCAGACTGCACCCGGACAAGTGTGTCCTGACACCCACGCAGAAGTTGGAGTTCCTGGGTATAACATGGGACACGAGAGCAGATCAAAAGTCTCTCTCCGACCGCAAGTGCGCTGGTCTACGCCAAGCCTTGCAGGTTCCCTTGGAAGTCGGCAGTTGCTCTCCCAGGCAGGCTCTCGGTCTACTGGGAAGACTCAACCTTGCAAATTTCGTGATCCCTCGTGGTCGCTTGCATTGCCGCAGACTGCAGAGGTTCAGCCGCCGCATACAGCACCTGAAACCATCGCGGCCCGTTGCTCTGCCCAACGCAGCACGGCAGGATATACAGTGGTGGCTAGCAGCCATTGGAAGGACAAGCCCAATGTCTTATCTTAACAAGACGAATGTCTTATTGCAGACAGACAACAAGACAGTAGTGGCTTATGTCAACAAGGAAGGGGGTACAAAATCGTTAGCCCTTCTGGAAACAACGCGGGAGCTACTGGATTTCGTAGACCAGATGGAGATATCTCTGACAGCCCAATACATTCCAGGAAGATACAACGGAATTGCGGACCGTCTCTCTCGGGGCGCACCGCTTCCAGAGTGGCATCTACTAAGTCCGGCAACGAAGGAGATATTAAAAAAATGGGGTCGCCCTCAAATAGACCTGTTCGCTTCAGCCACTGCTCACGTGGTACCAACATACGTCTCCAGAGACTCAAGCGACTGCTTAGCCTGCTTTCCCAACGCGTTCAGTCAACCTTGGGACTACAATCTAGCTTGGGTATTCCCTCCACCAAACCTCGTTCCGAGAGTGCTCACCCACCTAAATCAGGCAAAGGGCATGTTCCTTCTAGTCGTCCCAAAATGGGAGAAGACTTTCTGGAGAAGCGACCTAAAACAGCGAACAGACGAACCTCCCATACGCCTGCGCAACCTAGAGGGAGTCCTCATAGACACATCGACAGGACTACCCCCTCCCAGGATTCAGGATCTGGAACTAGAGGTCTGGAGAATTGCGGGTGGGAACAAGCCCTGACAACATGGAGTCAGGAAGAACGCCAACTCCTCAAGTCATCCTGGAGAGAGTCTACACCGAAGACCTACAAACCTGCGTGGGATAGGTGGCGTAAATGGGGCACTCAAAACGGTGTGGACGTCAACAATCCCCCACCAACTACGGTTGCCAGGTATCTAGCCCACCTATTTGTTCAAGGAGGCCTAGCCCCAGGGACCATTCAGGTCCACAAGTCAGCCATTGTTACCTTCTGCGGCCCAGCTCAGAATGCGAGAAAAATCAGCTTTGATTTCTTGGTAAGACACGTTCTCAAGGCAATCTCAATGGCAAGGAGGACCAAGGAGAAAGCCCCTATCTGGTATCCCAGACAAGTAATAGACTGGCTGGTCAAGAATTCCCCCACAGAAGACTCGCTGTTTGAAGCGTCACGGAGGGCAGCAATACTCCTCGTCCTGGCGTCAGGCAGAGAGTTCATGATTTGACACTGCTCAGAATCACCCCAGAACATTTCATCGACAAGAGGAACTCTATTACCCTGTGGCCAATTTTTGGGGCAAAAACCGACACAGCCAACCATAAACAATCAGGTTGGAAACTGACGGGCTCACAAAAAGATAACATCAACCTCCTTAAATGGTTGAGAAAAGTCGTTGCCCTCTCTACAGCCAGAAGAGGTCCACTACTAAAGAACCTATTTGTGACCACATCAGCAGAAACAAAACCGGCAACACAAACGATAATAGGGGGATGGATCAAATCAGTCCTCAGAAAAGCTGGAGTCCACGCAACCCCGGGAAGTGTACGCTCGGCTGTAGCCTCCTTAAACTGGTTGGAAGACTACCCCATAGAGGAGATTCTTGCTAGAGGGAATTGGAAGTCCAAGCACACCTTCCGGAAGTTCTACCAGAAGGAGATAGCGCACTCCAGAAGTGAGCACCTCCAGCACTCAATGGCTCCATTCTTTACTCCAGTGTAAATAGCATCACATATAACGCTAAGTTTTCAGATCACCAGGTGAGAGCAAACACATCTCATAATGGATTCCAGGCATCGATACGGAACACAAAATAGAATAATTTTACCTACCAATAAAATTTATATTTTGTTTCCATCGATGCCTGGAATCCAGGTAATCCCTACCTGGTGCATTACGAGTCATATGACAAACAATAACATCACGTGATCTGAGATGCGCGTCACTAGTGTTGCCAGCAGAGAGAAAATGTGGTAAGTCGAATAAAAAAAGGGCAAATATAGGGAATAAACACGCGCGAAACTGAAACTATAAGGGCGAAAGAGCTAGCTCTCTCTCATAATGGATTCCAGGCATCGATGGAAACAAAATATAAATTTTATTGGTAGGTAAAATTATTCTTTTTTCTACGCTTAATTGACAAACTATATGTTGATTTCTTCCTGATGGCATTTCTGTGTTCTAACTTCGACTAACTTAATATTTATCATTTCATGACATGCGTCCGAAAAACCTAAACCTAAATAATCCGAGTAAAGCTTAAAGCGAATAATAATTCTAAAATGGATATGAGTGTGAAAGAAACTGTGTCAGAATAGAAATGTGTGGAATCCCATCTTGTCTGCCAATGCCCGTCGTTCTGGCGTGTGATATGACATGAAGGTATTAACAAACATAACCAATACCAGTGACGGTTTACTCTGAGGTACGTGTGTGCAGTGAACTCGCATAATAAAGAAAAGAAAATAAAGATAAACCCATATTATTTTACCACCATGTTAAAAAATCCACCCGTACTGCCCGAGAGCTAGTCCGAAATGAATTCCTTTTGTGCGTTTTTAGTTTCAGCGACTATGGGAACTTCTAAAAAATACAAAACATTCGGGTGGTGCCAAGGCGGTTGACGTGCAAACCTTGGTTTACAAGTGACCGTGTGCGCATCGATTGTGCGATTTTTTAACATTAAATTTTAACGCAACAGTATTTTGCAAGAATCAATATTTTTCTTTACTGTGTTTTATACAGACATTAAAATAAGTTAATTACTGAAGATGTTATATTTTGTTTTTTAAAAATTTAACAGTTCCTAGTGTCAAAACTAACTAACTAACCATCACGCCGTTTCTCCGCAGGGGTAGGTAGGGACAGCCAAACGACTCGATCTTGGCACATACTCCTTGCCTCGTTCACATTCATACATCGTCTCATACATGCTCTTCTATTATTTCGACTCTTCACAATTTTCATTATCTGTTTAAAACTATTTTCTAACCACGGACGTTCCAAAGATTCGCCGAATTGCATTTTGTTGCTTGGTCGCTAATCTGCAGTTCATTGATGTGATGGCATTCCTATAGACTTGAGAGAAAATTATACATTACATCGAACAAACTAAAATAGGATTATTTTATATATCGATCGTCCAGTTGATTAGTTAGATAACTCAGAAAAATCAGAATCTGAGTTGAGTGTGCATCTACATGTAAAAGTGTTTCTTCTGTCTGGTACAATACTCATAAACACATCAAATAAATTCTTCTTCTTCTTCCTTGCACCATCCCAACTCATTGCCTGTGTAGGTAGGCTATTGGGATCGACTCTTCTCGTTCTCAGGTTGTAGCTTCTTCAGTTCTGGCCATCCATCTCATCCAGGCCGCTTCTTTGAAGTATTTTGGAGCATTGAGTCATCCAAGAGTTCTTTGGTCGTCCTCTGGATGATTATCGATGAAGCTCCATATACATTCACTGTGTGGTCTGATGGTCTTCTTCTTATATGCCCATACCATACCATCTCAACTGTCGTTCCTCCAGATGTCAAACAGTAAGTAAACACATCAAATAAAATATTATGCAGAAAAACCTGTAGGTTGTAAATTAAACTCTTAGGATATTTCAAAATGTCGTAGATCCATAGGACCGTTATATGTAATATATACACTCTCTTAAAGGTTATATATTATATACATATATATGTTTATACTGTTTCTAATCAATGTTGCATGTTGGTATTTAATGATTTGAGTGTAATTCGATTGTAACCTGAAAATGTAATTACCAATGATTATATTACATGTATATATGTATATAAAAACTAATAAAAAAAAAAATTTAATTTGCAGTAAGAATTCGAATACTGATTTTTTCATTATCTCAACTTAGTATTTGGATATGTTTGACTAATCAACGACCGATATCTGATATTTTTTCGCTCTCTTTTAAACCCCGAATGAACTAACAATGAAATAGGCCACGAACCACCACTGACCATAACTCATGTATAAATGCATATTATAGCTCAAAGACTAATCAATAAAGAAATACCATCTATATAGACTTATAAATGCTGGAATTATAATTCAGTATAATGTATGTTATGTGTGGATACCCCGTGGATGTCTGGCGCTCTACAAATAGCCCGGCAGAAAATACACTCGGCAATGTGTAAATATTTATATTTCGCCGCATTTTGAAGGATGAGTGATAAATTTCACGGGTAATGCATTCAGGATGCACAGACGTGCACTGCGTACAAAAAGTTGGAACTTTAGCATATGTATTTACATCCACGAAACATATTATTATCTTTAAATTGTAAGTAGGTACTGTGAATGCTTATGAATATTGCATCAGCTGTAGCTGATGGGTTCTTTCGTATAATTCAATCACTCTGTGTTCTAATTACCGTCTTTTATGTGTCTAAAAAAAAGTTCGAGTTTTATATGGCAAACTTGTGTTGTATTTAATGTGGAGACTCATAACAAGAACGCATATATTTCGTACAAGGACGGGTTTTTGTTGTTACACAGAATTTGAACAACTTATCATATTTCAAATTTATTTATTTATTTATTTATTTATTTATTTATTTATTGATTTATTGTGAAAAACAGTATAATCCATTTACATTTCACAAATAACAGTTTATAAGTTACAGTTTATAATAAGTAAGTATATACATTTATTTGCATGGGTAAGTACATCAATACTATCTGATTAGCCAGATTTGGTAAATAGTATGCTTATTGCTGTCTTTAATTCTCTTTGGTTCAAATTGAAAATGAAAGAATTTGAAAATTCAAAGTTCTGTTGGCCGGCCCTTTTACAGAACATGGATAATAGCAGAACTTGAATAATACCTGCGAAAATTGATGAATTTTTCAGATTCTGTATAACAACCAAGCCGTGGCATTCCGAACTTCTACCGTTTTACAACATATTATAATCTTAATATATAAAACAAAGTCGGGTTAGTTACACTATTTATAACTCGAGAACGACTGGGCTGATTTTGATGATCTTTGATTTGTTGGATTTGTCTCCGCCCCGGATAAGATAATAACTATTAAAACATCACAAAAGTTAACGAAATAAATAGTTATAAAGAAAATTATTTTCCCCATACATTTTGTATGGAACGAATTCTCCAATTTTGAAAGAACTGCAGCAATATTGTGAGGGGTATAATATTGAACTGTGCATGAATTTCAAACATTCAAAAACGTCAAATGTCAATGCGTTGATTGTTGTGCATTTGTTTTTAATCGTATAATGCTGCCCTTCTTTCTTACACACTCAATGTCAATAGTGGAAAATGAGACAAATGGTGAACGTATGTCTGCACACCTCCAAAGGAAAAATACAATAATTATAATAAATCTCTCAAAATAATTTCTCTCAGGACCTATGTCATCTTAGGGGATGCTGTGTGGTGGATGATCTTTTTAAGGAATGGGGAGGATAGAAAGTTCTGGGAAGGAAAAAGGTATGAGGGGTGGGTAGGAATCTGGGGGTCAGTGTGTCCGGGAGTGACGGACGTATGAATCCATCCCTCCAACTGTGGTGCAAGGCTGGAAAGGTCAAAAGGCCTCCCTCAACCAGTCTCTCTCGATCCGGCCCGCCACGCAGCAGGTGGGCAGGCGCATCAACTGCCAAGACCCGGACATAAGTCACCTCATAAACCCTGGCATCCCTGCTAAATCACCAAACGTAGCGAACCACTTGTGGTGGTCTTTGACAGAGGTGTTGGTTATTCAATAAATGGTTCCCGGGGCGGCGGCACCCGTATCCGCCTCCCGAATTCCCGTAAGTAATTGTAAAAGTAAGAAAATCACAAAAATATAAATCCGTACACAACGCCATCTCTGATAATGACAAAAACAAAACACGGACAGTTGCGCATTGATAATTGCTTCATTGCGTAATTTTTAACTGAATAAAAAAACTGAATTTAATTCAACAGCTATTGTTTCTGAGGCGGTACGAAATTCGTCGGGTCAGCTAGTAATAATAATAATTGGCTAATTATAGCGCCGTTTTCGTGGAAAATCACCTGAAGGGCGCTGTACAAATAAATATATAAAATAATCAATATTACTAGCTTATAACTAAGATTTACAATCACAACTAGTGACTTACATCTAAGTGATCTTACATCTAATATTATGTATCTTGAACACTTTTAGGTTTCTAAAAAAATGTATCTTATTTTTTAAGATAACCTCTATACACTTGCCATGTCGAAATAATAATAATATTTCGATGATTTATATAGCGCCGTTTTTTTGTGAAAAATCACCTTAAGGGCGCTGTACAAACTTATAATAATACATTTCTAAAATCTTGAAAAACTACAAGCTAGACAAACAATTAAAAACTACGTACAGCTAAAAATTGCATCCACCGGTTCATAGATCATCAAAAAATGGTAATTTTATGAAATTCCCTCGATACAAAAAATTCGCAAAGTATGTTCATAAAATTATTATAAAAAGTTTTTTCCTGTTATTTCAAGTTACATGTAGGAAAAAATCACAATATTTCTTTAATTTAAGACATTTCTCACGAGATTTTTGCTCTATTTTAAACGAGTCGTGTTTTATTAAACATTTTCAGAAATTTTGCTTAATAATATAATAATAATAATAAAGGTCTTTATTCCAGAATGTGGGGAGGTGAGTGCAATCCCACACATCCTATATAGTGTGTAAGTACATACATAAAACACATAGATATTTATAAAATATGGTAATAAGAAAATAAAATAAAAATACAAGTAAAAAATAAAAATAAATCAGTCTGGGGT
Organism: Limnephilus rhombicus; assembly: GCA_929108145.2. Lineage (NCBI taxonomy): Eukaryota > Metazoa > Arthropoda > Insecta > Trichoptera > Limnephilidae > Limnephilus > Limnephilus rhombicus. The sequence goes on from OV815283.1 coordinate 46,951,048, forward strand.
TATGGGAGCCAGTGTCTTCCTCCAATGTTTATTTATTTATTTATTTATTTATTAATTTACGGACAACAGTCCATTAAAAACATATTAATAACACGAATAAAAATAAAAAAAAAAGAGATGACAGTGAAGGGAGAGCACATAAAAATTAATAGCAATGACAATATAAAATATAAAAAGTACATATAGAGACACTACAAGTCAAAGCATGAAGAAGCATTTAAATATGTTCTTCTAAGCTCGATCCTGAAGTCAAACGGGATTCTATTATGAGAATGTTTCTGGAGTGGTTTATCCTTCCCCTCAGTCCTGCAATCCTGGTTCTTAATAGAGCTTTAAATCCTGGAACTCACCCTTCTGTAAACATTGAGGAGGCACTGCAGTGCCTGGGGAGTCCAAACATCAGACGGTAAGCATTGTTATATTGCACCCGAAGCCTTTCCATGGTTCTTTTTTTGAAGGTTGCCCAAAGCTCGCATGTGTACAGGGTTGTGCAGAAGGCTAGGAATAGCGTCCTTTTTACCCGTGGACTGCATAGCCGAAATCTTCTACTGAGCATGTTGGATTTTATGCTCAGTACGCCTCTGCCTGTCAATATTTTAGCCTCTGCCTGTCAATATCTTCATCATCTGTTAATTTATCGTTGATGATATGTCCTAGATATTTGGTAGATTCTACTGTTTTTAGGAGTTCGCCGTTCAAAAAGGCGGGGGGGATATTTTTTGGGCCTTCAGCGTGTTTTATGACCAACAGTGCTGTTTTTTTCGCATTATAGATCATGTTGGTTACGTGTGCGAATTCTTCAGAGATCTTAAGGAGGATTCGTAATCCCCTTATTGACGGTGCCATCAGAACCATATCGTCTGCGTAGCTCATGTTGTTGATACATTGACCTCCGATGTGGCAGCCCACTCCAGCATTGTTTAGCCTATGGGTTAGTTCATCCATGTATATGTTAAACAATACTGGGGACATACATCCTCCCTGTCTGACCAAAATTAATTAAAGCTTAAATATTATCGTTTTTACTATTAGCTGGTTATCTATAACATTCGTATTTACACATCTCCCCTTCTCCTTCTTTTTGAGCGCTTACTAATGGGCCTTAAGAGGGCATTGCCAGAGAAAACCAGAAATATCTCATTTTCAAATCAGATTTTAGACGTATTAACTCTTTTCCACAAAAAAATATAAATGGATTTCGAAAGATTGTTCATTTATCTAGCATTCGCATGTAATAAATTTTGAGAAAATTTTAAAATTTTTAGTATAATAAGGTTATTCCATAGGTCGTTGGCAGATTTGTCAAAGTTTCAAAAAAGATTTTGTATTATACCACACCCATTTCAAATAATATAATCATGCAGTAAAATAAATCAATACATTATCTAGCAAACGCATGTTTTAGAATTTTAATTTTAGTTTCAATAAAATCATTAAAAAATATGTACGTACATGTGTTTCTTGACGAAAATTGGTCCAATTATTACAAGCAATAATTGTCAGCCTGAAACACTCATTTACATTGAAAAATCTTCCGAGAAAAGATACTTGCCGCCAACGGGACTTGAACCCGTGTCCTTCCGATTGCCGGTCGAATGCTCTGACCACTGAGCTATGGGGACTTATCAAATACCCGCCAAATAATTCAATATATACTAGTGTTTCATTCAACAATTACTGCTTGTTAAATTTTTTCCCACCTGAACACAACCAACTTTATTTTTGCCACCTAGCGAGGGATTTAACACTAACAATGTCTTTCTCGCAAAAATAAAGTTGGTTGTTTTCAGGTGGGAAAAAATATAACAAGCCGTAATTGTTGAATGAAACACTAGTATATATTGAATTATTTGGCGGGTATTTGATAAGTCCCCATAGCTCAGTGGTCAGAGCATTCGACCGGCAATCGGAAGGACACGGGTTCAAGTCCCGTTGGCGGCAAGTATCTTTTCTCGGAAGATTTTTCAATGTAAATGAGTGTTTCAGGCTGACAATTATTGCTTGTAATAATTGTTACCCTTTGTGCTATGCATAAAAATCTTGTCTAAACGTTAGTTTATAAATTAAAAAAATAATAATGAATATTGGTCCATTTGTGTATTTATTTGCGCACTTACAAACTAATATATTTCAGATTTTTTTAACATTCTTATTAAATTTAGACATTATTAAAAAATGATAAATACTTATAATAAAAAAAATAATTACAAAAAGTACATTATTTTAATAGTTTTATCATCACGCCTTTCAGCATTTTTGGATGAAGGTATAAATTAAAGCTAATTTGGATTGAAATAAATTCGATATTGAGTTATAATTTTAAAAAGCTGGTACGGAGAGTACTTAATCTTTCTCATTGTAACCGACCTGCACGATCGTAAGAACAACTTTCGACGAAATGTGGATTTTCGTCCGCTGGCTGGTTAAACGCTCTTAATGTTTTAGGAGTCTTGGTCATTGTATATGTATTTACTTATATTAATACACGCCTATACGGGTATTTACAAGATGTGTAGTGCACATTATAAATTTGTGGAACATTTATCATGAGATAGATTATGCTAATTAAATTACAAATATAGAACTTATGCAGAAGAATAGCAAGTATCAAGTTAACTTTAATATATTGAGGTATGTTATTAGAGCCATTTTTGTTACTATATTCCGTGCAGTTGAACACATTTACCGCTTCTGAGAAAGCATTTCCAACTGAATGCAATGTAGGAATAAAAAGTATCTAAATGACTACATTCCATTTTTCCTGAGCTCCTTATTTTGTGGTTGTAGTTAAATTACTGTTGTTTTTATACCGAATCTAAATTTTACATGTTATCAGATCTATTTATTAGCAAATTCAAAGCACTAACAAAAAATTGACCGTCGCGATCGGCATTTATATGCCTGGCTTTCAGCCAAACGGGCGACTGATTTAATAAACCATTGAGCTGTCAACTCAACCTCATTTAATTCATAGCAGTTACCTAAACATATATATTTGTATATCGATCGTCCAGTTGATTGGTCAGGCATCTCCAAATACTTAGTTTCGAGATAATGACTAAAGAAATTTTCAAATTCTCGCAATAAAACAAATATTATTTACACATGGCACATGGCTGTATTTAACACATTAAATGTTCTATAAAATAACACCGGAAGCTTAATGGTCCGGTACATCAGTATGAAATTTTGAAATATCCTACTAGTGACCCAGAAAACACCGATTTTTTTTCAATTCACTTCAACGATCGGCATTATAATTGATTTGGTGGTATTTATGAGTAATTTATCTGGGTACAATTTTACGTATAGTTGTCAACTGAATAGAAATGTTGTGCGCGCGTTTGTCGTGTTTTCCGACAGTGCACCGGTGCCGAAGAAACTAATGACGCTAGTTCCTCGGAGCATCTTCGATTGAGATATCGGGAGAATAAGGACTAAGTGCCTAAATGCATAAGTGCTGAGTTATTACGCAATGGACAAGTGGGTGAAATACCCAGGAAGATGCGGGAACGTTCACGAAATAACTTGTCAAGTCAAAAGTTTTTTTATCCTTAATCCTGAAGAACAAAAATAACAGATGTGCAGTTCACACGCAGTTGAAGTGAAACATTTAGAAAACTAAAGTAGACAACAGTGGGAAGGCTACAAAGCACCGCCCAAAGAAGAGACCGATTATTCTATCTTTCTCTTGCGGATAAATCCTGTAGATGTGTTGTTTGTCTCTTTTCAGTGTCGCTTTTTCGTTTCATAGAGTTTCAAATCACAACGGTGCTAAAGAAGTTTTCACTTCAAAAATTTTGTGCCCGGCAACTAGCAACATTGAGAATACCGAGCAATTAAATTCGCCATCACCTTTTACTTCACGCGCAAACAAATTATTATTTTTTTTTTTTTAAATAATACTGGGAGCCAAACATCCAACACCGAATGCAGTTGCAGTCATGTACTATGTTCCTTCAGCACTTGGGTAGGTACTGGGTAGTATATAGTGTATAATGGTAGGTATGCACGTAAGTCAGACAAGCAGGAATTCCATGCAATAAGAAGTCTCTTGTGCAACCAACCCGCATCCTTTCCTGAGCTGGAAACAGCTGTTTTGCTAGTGCTTCAATGTCCTTCCTCTTTTTTTGTCCCGTATTTTTTATCGTCTGATCAGGTAACAACCACGCTGCCAAGGGAATACAGCCCTCATATTATCTTTTCACAAAGATCCCAATTGCTTGGTGGTTTTTTATTATATTGTGTGAGATGCATGGTGCATCAAATCAGTGTTGGTGAGCACACAATACACCCACATGGAAATACGTATTATGCATTCTGATTGCACTGATACAAACGTACTATGAATTTCTGTGGGTTGTTGAATATTCGGTTTCACGTGTCCCCACTTCAAATCACTACAGTGCCCTAATGTCTCACAGTTCGTACGAACCATATATAATAATAATAATAATAATAATACATAGTTGTAAAATTTGTGGATCACCATTTTTGAGAGAAATCACCTCAAGGGTTTATTATGAATTCTTAGGCTGTATCTAATTATACTATTTATAAATACATACAAAAAACATAATTACCTGGCAGATCACTTCCGATAAACACACTTTAATTAGAAAGTTTATGGTTGGAGAAGGTACATCTAAAACAGTGGACATTAAACTTATTAAGGTCATAGAAATTACTGAAAAAACATAGTCCCCCCCAGCACAGGATTTAATGTGGAAGACTACGAATATAATCTAGCTTTTTCGTTATTTGTGCCTGGTAGAAGAAGTCGGGGACTCCCGAGGAAGACATGGCACGATCAAGTGAACCCCTGAATTCATGGCACGATCAAGTGCTTACCCCTGTGGGGAAACGGCGTGATGGTTAGTTAGTTAGTTAGTTATGCCGTGTTGCGCTACCTCCTTCTTTGGCCAACGTTTCGGATATCGTTGCAGTGTCCATCACACATCTACCGGATCTGCCGGATCTGCCCTGATGATGGACACTGCAACGATGTCCGAAACGTTGGCTAAAGAAGGAGGTAGCGCAACATGGCATAACTAACTAACTAACCATCGCGCCGTTTCCCCGCAGGGGTAAGCACTTGATCGTGCCATGAATTCAGGGGTGAAAATCTTAAAACGTACATAATATTCTTTATACAATTTATAACTAATGTGTCTTTCACAAATGTAAAAAATATTGTAATTAAATAAAAAAAATCGTACGTAATTTTAAAATATTAGAGACATTCATGTTTTTGAGTAGAAAACTGTTTTGTTTATTTGATTTTTTTTTGCCTAATATTTGAGTTCACACGGAAACCTACACTCAAGGTAGAAATTAACGTGTTTTCTACTTGGATTCTGGTAATGGTCCTTGTTTCGACTGGGTGAATTCATGTTTATATTATGAGGTATATAATATTTTTTTCATAATTTGAAGAACATTGATTAGTTGAAAATACAATTCTTTCAAGTGATATTTTAATAAAATTCGATTCGTAATAATTTTCTACGAGCAGTTCATGTTCATCCAGCGAATGCTGAAAATTTGTTAAATGCTGGGATTATTCGGATCAAACGAAGTGCACCACATAATAAGTGATTCCCAAGGAAATATACATAATATACTGCGTCATTAGATTTTTTCTATGTCTTGAAAAATTTGTTTCACTAGGAGTTCTAAATCATTACTAAAATATTTCACATAATTATAATCAACTTTCTATCCAGCTAAGCAACAGCTGACAGACTGCCCGCTTCAAACAGTCTAGGTCCGTCAGTCAAAATTTTCTTTTGTTCACAAATTTTTTATTTATATCTCTGAATAATAAAGTGAGTGTGATTGTCTATGCCCCACAAAAACCGTACTTAAGTTAGATCCCTCTATCTCAGCGAGATATCGCTAGTATCTCTTTTCGACGTGACCGCTTGTTTGATCAATCATCATTTGTTTTGGCTTTCCTGTAAAATGTACAAAAGGTGCAAATGTGTTTACATCCAAAGTTGCGAAGGAAACAACAATTTTCACGGCATTCTATTAAGGGCCCGCAACCCAGATATGTACCGATTTATTACATATTTCCCTTAAACACGGTAAGTTTTAAAGCTCTTAAAAAAATATATGTTATTTTGAAGATAATATCTAGACTTTGCCCGCGCCGAAACGCAAATTATATAAAATTCCTTCGATAGAAAAAAATCGCAAAGTATGCTCCAAAAACTATTATTAACACGTTTGTTTCAGTTATTTTACAAGTTATATGTATGAAACAATTCACAGTGTTTCTTTAAATTCTGTTTAAGATAATGCCCGCGAGATTTTTGCTCTATTTTGAACGAGTCATGTTTTATTAAACATTTTTGCAATTTTCGCATCGATTTTGTCGCTGTAAATGTTAGCGCTCTCCTCTAACATTCGTAATTTCGGTGTTCCCCAAGGATCACATTTGGGACCAATTTTATTTTTAATATTTGTGAACGATGTTCTTTCTATTTTCTATGATGTCCAAGTTTTAATGTTTGCGGACGATATGAAAATATTCAAAGCCATAAGAAATATCAATGACTGTCAATCATTGTCAAATAACTTGCTTAAACTTTTTGTATGGTGTCAAGAGAATTATCTACAACTAAATATAAGTAAATGTCTAATTATGAGATTTCATAGAATAAAAAATCCAATAATTTACGAATACTCCATCAATGATGTAATGCTAACAGCTGTAACCGAGGTGAATGATTTGGGTGTAAACTTTGATCAAAAACTGAATTTTATAAACCATATTGAAATTACATCAAATAAAGCTTTGAAAATGTTGGGCTTTATAATAAGAATTTGCAGTCAATTTAAAAATATTCAAACCTATAAAAATTTGTACATGTCTTTGGTTAGGAGTCAAATTGAGTACAACTCTACAGTATGGGCACCTAGCTACGCTAGTCATTCGCTCACGATAGAAAGAATTCAAAATAAATTCTTAAGATTTATTAATTTTAAAATGGGTATTACAAGGGATTGTGTCAACTATGATTATCTACTATGCCAACTCAATTTATTAAAATTATCTGAACGTAGAATAGTTAATGACCTAACATGTTTATATAAAATCATAAATTCAATAATTGACAGCCATGAACTATTATACTTGATTTCTTTTCATATACCTCGCAAACCAACATCGAGGCAATATCTACCGTTCTATTGTGATAACTCCAACACAGAATCACAGTTGTATACCCCCGCTCGCCGCATACAAAATTTGGGAAATGACTATAAAGATGTTGTCGACATATTCAACACACCATTAACCAAATATAAGCAAGTCATTACCCAATTTATATTGAAAAGAAGAATACATATTACATACAACAATACAACCTTTACATAGTCTTGGTAACAAATACTTATACAATATGGATGTTTTGATAACAATTTTTAACTTGGCAAACTTTAAACGCCGTTATGTGCCAACTATTTCAACTTGTTTCATTAACTATTGTGAACACCAATTTTATGCACTTTTATTAATATTATTGTTGATATGGAGGATATTTGAAAATTATATAATACTAGCTGGGTTACCCGGCTTCGCTCGGGACAACATTCGAGATAGTTCTGGAATACTTTGCATCTTGTATTTTATGTAACCTTTATTTTATTTTCTATATTTTATGATACCTGTGTTTTGTCAACACTTTATTTTGTTTGTAATAAAAAAATGTACTGCGTTATATGTAAAAGCCCTTTGGGCGTTTAAATAAATAAATAAATAAATAAATTTCGTATCTCTCCATCTTCTTCTTTTCGAGCCCGGTTGTAGAGCCTTAAGTAGGTAGGTATATTTAAAAAAACTATTGCAGTTCACACGCGGTAGAAGTAAAACCTTCATCCACACATACTCAACCTACAGCCTAGTGAGCGTGTGAGTGAAAAATCAAAGCGACCAATGCGGTAAGGTTTCATTATATTTCATTCTCTCGCAGGCTAAATCTCATAGATGTATGTGTTTTAGCGTCGTTTCCGTTTCATAGAGTTTAAAGAAGTTTCACTTCAAAAACTTGTAATAATTCCAAAGTTCATTTGAATAGAACCACTTAATAATTGCCCAATACAACAGATAAATAGGTAACAAATACCCTCCGAGTATGTAGATATGTTCTGTCTAGCAGAATACAGGCCAACAGCTGTGGGTAGCTTTTGAATGAAGATAAATACGCTGCAATTTGTAAAACGCTGCCAAAATCAGATCAGCTGATTGCCCCACGATGAAATAATAATAACACGGAGAATGCATCAATGGTTCTTGGTTGCTAGGTCTACATTTCTACAGTGTAGGTCTGGTACGGGGTACAGAATCAACTAACTACTCGACCCTGTTCATGAAAGGATCAATGGACATTGTTTAGTGTCCTTTATTCATTCTCTATAGTATAAATAATTTCCTGTTTCAATGGACGACCTATCTATCGCCCCACTTTTTTGAAAGGGCCTTTTCATCACTTCAGAACTGCAGTGAATGAAGAGTGAATATTTAGTTCGTCGGTTATTACTAAACTTATTACCCGGCAGCTGTTCTGTATTTTTACTCCTTGCCACATCTGATGTCCTTGGAAGCTTTATCTTGCATTATTTATTTAGCTCATTAATAGCGGCGTAGGTATAACACTTTATTGTGCCACACACTTTATGATCCCAATTTGAGTTGCAAAAGGCCGGCGGTTTTGCCGTCTATAGGCTGTACAGCGCCGTTTGCAGTTAGTACGAGAAACAGCTGCTGTCAATGTTTTTTTTATTGGTTGGTGTATTTATATACATTACATCCAAACCACATAACATAATATATTATAAGATGTTAGTACATTTATATTTATAAGACCTCAATTCTTACTTCCTTGCAAGGGTGCAACAAAATGAAGAAGTAGAAGACAGTTGCGCTGTCCTCTAATAATAATAATAATAATTGGATAATTTATAAAGCGCCGTTTTTGTGAAAAATCACCTCAAGGGCGCTGTACAATTTATTAGGAATGCTTAGGTTCTAACTAATTTTACTATTTACAAATGGATACAGAAACATACTTACCTGGCAGGTCATTTCCAACTCTCTCTAGATCCAATTATTATTGACAATTTAAACCGTATGTAATAATAGTATTTTACATATTGATCGTCCAGTTGATTAGTGAGACCCAAATACTAAGTTTTGAGATAATGAGGAGAGCAATATTCGAATGTCCATCATAAATCAAACACTATTTACACGTGTCTGTGTTTTAGGTACAAATTACAAATAAAATAGCACTGGGAGGCATAATGGTCGGGTACCTCTTAATATGATAATTTGAAATATCTTACTAGTGACCCAGACAACATCAATATTTTGTTTAATTCACTGCAAGTTTTACAAAGTATATAATTGACATAAAATCTTCTTTTCAATTCGGTCTTATTTGGTAAGAGAAAAAAATAATCTTCTCAATTTATTTCATTAGGTTCTCTCCGGTTACACTTTGCATTGAAAATGAAATCTACGAGCGTCCTTAGTACGAATTACGCAACGAAGTTATAATTTTTAATAAGTTTTTGAAAAAAAAGTATTTATATATATGCAGAACAATTTTCTCGGTTTACCCGCGTAACTTAGTCCTTAAAAGGAGTTTTTACCTCCTGACGTTTCGGACAGATCTCAATGTCCATCTTCATCGTCTTGAGTTTTTGTCTCAAACTGACAGCTTTTGCATGTCTGTTCGGTACATAAGCTAAGACTTAAGTTGCGAAAGCTATCAGTTTAGATAGCTTTCGCATGTCTGTTCGGTACATAAGCTAAGAGTAAGTTAAGTTGCGAAAACTATCAGTTTGAGACAAAAACTGAAGACATAAGGCCTCTGAAGATGGACAGTGATATCTGTCCGAAACGTCAGGAGTTAAAGAGTCCTTTTAAGGACTACGTTACGCGGGTAAACCAAGAAAATTGTTCTTCATCATACACCCGTGATAACCTTAACCATAACATATATATGAAAGAATTGAAAAATCATGTTGGAAAGAGTAAGTTAAGTGGTTGAAATTTTTTTTAAATTTTCATTAACTGCTCACAGTAGGCCGTGAGGAAATTATTATTTTCATGGTTCGCTCCTTCCTTTCCTCTAGTAAACCATCCACACAGCATCCCCCGAGGAAATTATTTTTCTCAGGGCCTCCTTTGAGGAGTTAATGCTAAAATAAAAAATAAAACAAAAATTTTAAATGCAACCAGTTAACATACTTCCAATATGATTTTTCAGTTCTTTCATCATAGTATCACTTGGCAAATATATAAGTTATTCCATCATCTGCTTCTCAAGTCTATCGGTCATAGGCTCGATTAGGGCGACCAGCGACAAGCAACCGGCAGAAACCGCCGATTGCCTCAACCTTCAACATCTGTCGGCGAGACTGCCCAACCAATTTATATCGCTAAACCCACAGATCACATAATTGGGTGGAGGCAACACGTTTAAATATTAAACATTACAGATGGGTGGTCTAGCGGATAGATTCTGATGTTTGAATAAAAAAAAGTTACTATGCCGGAGAAGTATCTATCTTTTTGCTTCGTTTTTAAGTGAATAACGCACAAGGCTCTCAACTTTATCCCAACCGCCTGGAGCCATTAAGACTATGGCATCCCTTAATAGAATATGTTGTGAGGCTGAAGGTTGTGGGGAATGGGGAAGAAGATGTTGGGACAATTCACATAACTTTTTTTTCTGAATACCGCACAACAGTTCCAACCGCTCCCGTCTGGAGCTAGTTAGACTATGGCATCCCCAAATTGAAGTATATTGTCAGATTGAATGTAGTGGGAGGGAAAGGAGATGGGGAAGATAATGGGGAAGTTCCTGGCTATTCAAATCTGGCCACCAAATACGGCTAAAGCCACTTCAAGCAACATTTCAATTCTGCATGGTGGTATTACACCAAGACCATTCTGAGAGCATCTTCCACCCGGAACGTGCCGCAAATACTCGTATACCTTGTATTTTTTTAAATGACTAAATTGTGAAATAAGACATTTCAATAAAATAATTTTTACTTGCATATACCGGGAATTGAACCTGCGACCGTCAAATTATTTGTCGATAGACTTACCCCTCGGCCATGGAGACACGGTCCTACCTAGGTATGCATGACATGAATGCCCTGCCGAATATTTAAAAAAATCGGGTTATGAATAGTCAACCTGACATTCGGTTGTATGGTTCTTCGATAAATATATTAGCGGAAAATGTGGCTTGTGCAATGATGGAGGATTCAGCTATATGGTTTATAATTAACCAGGGATTGAACTCGCAACTCCTGGGTGATAACCCGATGCATTTATTCACTGAGATACTATCTTGTGTGATCGTAGAAAATAGAGTTAGAAGCTTACACTAAATAAACTCTTTAAAGAGAGACCTCGAGACCTAAAACTTATATAGGAAGATTTTTGAGAAATATTTAATTTAAGCTAACTAGCTTAGTTTACGGGTGACCTGAAAACTCATAATCAACTCAACTCAACACCTCCATTTGAAAAGTAATTAGAATGACGAAAAATATATATTAAAAAAACCGGAGTGTGCAGTCCACATGCGGTAGAAGTGAAACCTTCAGAAAACTAAAGTAGACAAGAGTGGGAAGGCTACGAAGCACCGCACAAAGAGGAGACTGATTAAACAATGTCATTCTCTCGCAGGCTAAATCCTATGGAAGTATGTATTTGTCTCCTTTTTGTGTCGCTATTTTTCGTTTCATCGATTTTCAAATCACAACTGTGTTGAAGAAGTTTTAACTTAAAAAAATGATTTGGTAGGTACCGTTAGGTTAGGTTATGGGTTTTTTTAAAATATTTTTTTCATAATTTCTAATGATTTTACTAAGTGGTGTTGAGTTGAATTGATTCTGAATTGTCATGGAACCTAGTTTACATGTATTTTATTAGTGGCCTTCACCATCGTGTAAGAGACCACCTTGAATTCTATATTCAGTTCTTAATAGCAATTTAACTGTCAGAACTCCAACAGTTGCTTTAAAATTTGCAAAGGCTTTATGTTGTTTTTGAAGTCCAGCAGGCCTCATGACAGACACGGAACAGCTGTTAGTCCATTTATGCGGGTCCCCGTATACCTAATATAATTTTCGCTACCCCTTTAGAAACGGTCTTGAAAGATCTCACTCACATAATAATAAATTGCAATAAGTTTAGGTTGAAGTTTCAGGGTCACATTCAAAATTAATCAATTATTTTTTTACTTTCAACCGGTAGGTATGCACCAGAAATTGTTTTTGAAGTGAAAACTTCTTTGGCTCTGTTGTGATTTGAAGCTCGGTGAAATGGAAGCGAGCGACACTAAAAAGAGTCAAACACTTACAACTATAGGATTTAGCTATAAAATATTTATTGATTCCACGGGTACTCGGTTCCAATATATATATGTTACGATAAATCCACGGTCTCACGCAAGCCTTCTTTGGTCTAGTGGTATGAAGCACCTGATGAACCTTATCGGCCAGACAGACATTCAGCAGACCAAGTATTAACGGTATACATATAACATAAATACAGATTACATGTCACAAAATCTTAGTTGTACATAAGAAATAATAAAAAAGACTATATCAGTTAATTGTGGCATTTGGTTAAGAAATGACTCAAAGAGCTACAATCACATACAATACTATAGTATAAAAAAATTATTATTGATTGAAAATATATGAGGGCGGTGAGGTGATGAGGGGGGGAGGGGATGGGAGAGGGGTGGGGGCGAGTGGCGCGTGGGAAGCCGGAGGCAAAAGCCAGTTATTAATATAATGAAAAACAAATAACTTAGTTTACACCACTATATAATTAACAATATCGACTTGTTTCAAAAACAATGTTATCTTCATCACGACAATAAATATATATTAACAAGTTGTCCTGATGAAGATAACATTGTTATTGAATTATGTATTTATTAACAACTTTTCATGATGAAGATAACATCGTTTTTGAAACATGTCGATATTGTTAATTATTTAGTGGTGTAAACTAAGTTTTTTGTTTTACATTATATATAAATAGCCGACTAAAATGGACTTATGGATAAATCATATAAAAAAATATTTAACCCAGAGATATTTTAACAGGAAGAGATTTCATAAAAAAAATCTGGAAAAATTAAGAATAACATACACCTCTACACGAACCGTAAACTCAAAATTATAATAAACGTAAACAACATACATAATATCCATGCTCTGTTTATTTTTATACAGGAGGATCAAACCATCATGTTAATTTTTTTTATCACCGCACAAGAGTCCCATCCGCTCCCGTCTGCAACCAGTGAGACTGGAATCTGGATTGCAGTACACAAATTTTAAAATGTAAATACTTAGAGATAATCTATAAAAATTAAACTTAAATAATATAACCATTATTTTTTGAATAGTAATAAATTTATTATATAATTAAATATATAAAAATTTTTGGATGTACATAAAATAACTTCACTATTATAATTGATTAGTTATATTTAAACCGACCCCAAGTATTGCCACGCACTGGCCTAGCCAATGTGGGATTTACTTAAATATAAAGGTATATATTTTTTAACATATTTATAAGTGTTTTATTTTATTTTTTTACCAACAAAAAATGTATTACCTACTAATTTTAAAAAATCTGATAAAAAAACTGGACAAAAGTAGCGACCGTTTCTGAATGGAGCCTTTTTGAAAGTGTTTTTAGAGGTGTTTTAATGTGTCATTTTAAGTTTATGCTAATGAATTACGCGTAAATAATCTCCTTATCATTTAAAAAAATATATTACAGTGAATGCATACACCTCATAAAATAAATGCAAAGATAATAATGCACTTAAAATTGGCAAAGCGTACTATTGCACGATTGTAAAAGAGCTGCAGGTGGGATATAAAATGCAAATTTGGAAGAATCATTATTTTGCATAAGTATATGAAAAGGGAATCAAAATTATTGTTAACGCGGACTTCATTACCCGTAAACGAAAAATATTAAATAATTTCTTTGAAATTAGCAGTTTTCATTCACCACAGCAATGACGATACGTGAATTTGAAAGTGCGCTAAACTTAGTTATTCAGACTATCTGAATAACTCAATTCTCTCCAGAGACATTCGTTATTTGTAGTATTGGGACCAGTATTCTCCAGTTCTGTAGGATGCTTATTCAAAATACTTGGATTCTTTGAATCAAAGTGACCGTTTATTCACGTATCGTTATTTATAATTTTAATTCGGAGAACCCACTCAACCCACATCCTTTCTGCTGAAAGCTAGGTTTTGTCTGTGGAGTGTGTTGAGCTCTAGAATTATAATGACCATGATTTACTTTCATTTTAAGAAAAGACAAACAACTTTGTTTACATCACTTTTATTTGTACACAATCTACATGTTTCGTGAACGATGATCACATCATCAGGATCAAATGTATACTAAACTTAAAAATTAAACATAGATCACATAAGGGACGAAGGGATAGGAGGAAGGGGAAGGGGTAAGATTGAGGGGACAATTGGGATTTCAAAGTCATTAGCAGGGAAAGACCGGTTAAGTGGGAAAAGGTTCAAAAGAGGGTTTATAAAAATTTGTTGCTTATTAATTAAGTCTGCTTTATTATTTACATTTTTTCTAATTTCTAAAATCTCTAAATTATTTATCTGTGATGCCTTATAACCCGTATGTAATATTTTAAGTCAGATCACCTACAAACATACTCACAAACTGATAATTTTTTTATTTTTTATATTTTTTATATGAGCTCCATACAGGAGGCCCTCAGAAAAATAAATTCCCTCAGGGCCTATGTCATCTTAAGGGATGCTGTGTGGAGGGTTCTTTTTAAGGAAAGGAAGGAGAGGAGAGTTCTGGGAAGGAAAACGGTTTAAGGGGTGGGTAGGAATCTGGGGTTCAGTGTGTCCTGGTTATCCACCTCCAAGACCTAGACAAACTTCACCCCATGAACCCGGGCACCCCTGCTAAATCACCAAACGTAGCGAACCACTTGGGGTGACCTATGTCAGAGATGTTGGTTATCCAATAAAGGTTCCCGGGGCGGCGGTACCCATTCCCGCCTCCCAAATTGAATAATAATAAATACTTGAAATATGACTTAATAACTGTAAATTGTTCTCGTCACTGTAATCAATGTACTGTTTGTTTCTGTTTATAAATAAATCAATAAATAACATATCATACCCACCACGAAATATTATCAACTAGCTTTTTCCCGCGGCTTCGCTCGCATGGTATTAGGGGGGGTTCCCACTCCGCCTCCCCCACCACCCCCCACTCCACCCCTCCCCCCACTCTACCCCCTTCCCCCCTCTCCCACCCCCTGCCCCTCACCCTCTTCCACCACTCCCACCCTTCCCCCCTCCCTCCCCACCTCCCCATATCCCTCCCCCCCCTCCCTTCTCCAACCCTCTCCACTCCTCCACCCTCCGCCTCCCCGCATTTATTTGAAGTACTCACATAATAATTTGAATCAAATGATGAATTATAGATATCTTACTAATCATGCCACCAATTTCAATTTTTTATACAAATTTCATAATGCCAGAGCTCTGAGCTATAGCCTATATCTTATTCTGATGTATGAACTATATTATTGTAAAGTTTCATTAAAATCCATTCAGTAGTTTTTGCGTGAAAGACTAACAAACATACATCCGTACATATATCCATACAAACTTTCGCCTTTATAATATTACTTCATAATACTACTAATATTAGTAGAATAACTGTTATTTGTTTCACTATCACTGTAACCTATGCAATGTTTGTTTCTATAACATAAAATTTAAAAAATATCGGTAGCAGTTCTTTATGAACGTAATTAATTTTCAAGTTGAAATAAATAGTGTAAAGCAAACATTCATAACCTACGTGAGGGGCAGGTAATAATTTGATTTTTTACAAGTCTATTTCTGTAAATTATTGAACCAGTACGACATTATAAGATATTCTGAGAGATCAAAGAAAACCCGTGTCATATTAATCTCATCTAATGAACACGCAATTTTCAAAGTGTTATCAATAAAACTAAATCAAGCACTAAACGGTCCATTAAGAAACATAGTTATTTTTATTGAGATTTATTTTTCTGTAGTAGGTACCTGATCACAATGTTGAAACATATATTTTTGATTTTGTTTTTCTTCGCGAGAGATATGAGTTTATACTGAGCAAATAGCTATAAAATCATGCTAATTAACTGAATAATGATCTTTTTATTTAAAATTGTTTGCTTTTGTGGTGTGATTAATGGGTTTCCCAATACCCATTGAACATTAATATAGTTTTTATAATTTAACAAGGAATGTTGACGATATTACAAATTGATATATCTTTGAAAATTAGGTCCTTACATTGAAATTGGCGTTTTGCCGTACTGGCAACTTTGATCTCAAATATCTTCTCTTTGGTTAGAAATTACAAATTCAAATTTATACAGCTATTTACTCATGTATTTGTATTTCGAAAATTATAATTCATTTGTTTTTTCCTTAATTGTTTTTTTTCTTTGCGTCACTTAGTTTACAAAATGGAAAACTTGAAATATCGCGTTATTTACGAGTACGAGTTCCACCGTGGCACCAGTGCTGCAGAAAATGCTCGAAGGATTAATGATGTGTATGGCGACGGTGCCGCAAAAGAAAACACAGTGCGTTTTTGGTTCCAACGTTTTCGTTCTGGAAATTTCGACCTGCAGAACAAGCCCCGTGGACGGCCGGAGACCAAAGTTGATTATGAAGAATTGAAGGCTATTGTGGAAGCGGATCCATCGCAAACCACGTCCGAGTTAGCTGCAGGCTGCGGTGTTAGTGATAAAACTGTTTTAATCCATTTGAAGCAAATTGGGAAGGTGAAAAAGCTTGAAAGATGGGTACCTCACGAATCGAGTAAAGCAAATTAACAAAAGCGCGTTGACCGCTAGACCACGCACTGCACAACAGACGGCTACCAAATTAGAGGAGCTTCAATTGGAATCTCTAAGACATCTACCGTACTTTCCGGACCTTGCACCAACAGATTACCATTTTTTTCGAAATTTGGATAACTTCTTGCAAGGGAAAAAATTCAACTCCGATGGGGCAGTCCAAACCGCCTTCAAATATTTTATTGATTCCCGTCGGAATGGTTTTTTTTTAGTAAAGGGATCGACGAACTACTTATGAGATGGCAAAAGTGCATAGATTGCAATGGTACATACTTTGATTAAATAAATATATTATATTTAAAAAAAATCGACTTTATGTTCCTCCCATACAAAACGACAATTTCATATGTAGCTGGATACTAATATGCATTTCAATATTGATACACTTACTGGGCGGACTGTACAGGGCCCGCAGATACTTTAATAGTACACAACTTCTAACCCTGTATAAATTACAAGTGTGCTCCACGGTGTAATTTGGCAGCCACCTCTGGTCTGGAGCTCCAAAATACCTGAAAAATACCCTCGACTCTGTGCAGAAACTGGCGGTCCGTTTGATTGATTCTCCCATCTTAACAGACGGATTGAAATCTTTAGAGTCTTGGCGTCGGGTGGGAATGCTATCCTTGTTCTACCGGTATTACAATGGAAGATGCTCCGAGGAACTAGCGTCATCGATCCTTCCGGCACCGGTGCATAGTCAGGAAACACGCCAACATACGCCTCTGTGTTTCTACTTTCCTACAACATGGGTCTCTTCAAGAACAATGTTCATTCCTTCCTCTCCTCTAAAAGACCCTCCACACAGCATCTCAGATGACATAGGCCCTGAGGGAAATTATTTACTATTTATTACACGTTGAGAGCGCGTTTGGCAATTAAAAAGTTTTGCCACAAAATAAGTTTGCTGTGTTCGATGAAGTAACAATATCTTATTCTTGAAAAATTGTTGACTGGCCGCTTTCTGCAAAATTACGACAAATTTATCATAGCTATGAATCCTTTATCTAGTACCTACATATGTAGCTGACGAACGACGTCTACCAAATGTTATGTTGAGAAAAATACCCTAATTTCGTTTGTGGAATTATTGGACGCTCTCCCCTTTCATCGGTGACTTATCGGTGGACATTTCCACAACAAATCACCGCCGTTCCATCGCCGGGATATCAATCAGGCAGTTCGACGCCATTACGTTTCCGAAACCAAAGCAAAACGGCTGTTTTGACTTCAAGAATCCTCATAAACCGACGCAAGACGGATTGCCTCTACATTCCGCTCTGTTCCCGACCCCGTCTCCAACTCCAAACACTCCCGACAGGGCTGTCGACAATCGATATTTCAAAAGTTATTTCTGTTTTCATTGAAAAGAATTCACGAACGAGTAACTTAGATATTCTTTAAACATATAAATAACAAACAAAAATTACACTTTAAAATAAAACAATAACTTTGTAAACACAAATTTTCTTTTATATACTTAATGCCGACCGGGTTTCGCTACCGTAGCTTCTTCAGGGCAGTATAATACTCTACTAACATTTAGTTACATGTGTGTTATAGATAATATATGATTTAACAAAATTGGGCTGGACTGCTCAAGTGAAGGAGGAAGAAGGCGTAAGTGAAGATGGAGGATTGGGAAGGGAACGGGAGGGTTCTTTGTCAATAGGGAACAATCTTCAACTCCTCGTTTATAATTTCACAATATAGATATTTTTTGTAATACCCTTCAGAAATATCATTTAGAATAACGCGTACGATCGAAAATTAATACAAGAGTGTGCAATATATCGGGAGCATCTCCTATCCTTATCATTTATTTCTCTTCCTCTCCCCCTGAACTATTAATTTTAAGATACTTTTAAGATAGATTACAAATTAGTTTTAAGATACATTTAAACTCCATCTCCAAGCAAAATCAACATAAGAGAATTTATTGAGACACTGTATGTAAAATATTGTATCAATAAATAAATAAATAAATAAACTATCTAGGTTACAAGCAAGTTCTTTGAACTTTCGTTTCCACTTAAAGATATAGCTGCCCATAAAATGGTAAAAATTGGTCGAAGATAATATTGTTTTCTGAAATGTGAAATATGAGATTGACAAAAATTACTTAAAAATAAGCGGTGTCAGTGGCCGAATTGGTTAAGACGTTCATCCCGGTAAAACGAGAGATCCTGGGTTCGTGTCCCAGTTGCGACCATTTGTTTTTCTGTGTTTTGTTGTATTTTGTTTAGTTTTGTTAGTCTTGTCTTCTTCTTCAACGATATCTTACATTGATAGGAATAACCTTTAAAAAAATGTTACAAAAGAGAGTATTTCTAATAAAAACAAGCATTTTTTAACTTGATATTTATTTTAAAGATAGATAAATCCAAAGATATTCAAATACAAAAGAGATATGCTATGGTGTCCGCGCAACATCACCCTAATTATAGTAGTTTGCATACGAAAAGAATTTGTTCATTACACTGTAGTGCCTCCTCAATGTTTACAGAAGGGCAGGTTCCAGAATATAAAGCTCTATTAAGAACCAGGATTGCAGGACTGAGGGGAAGGATAAACCAATTCAGAATTATTCTCATAATAGAATCCCGTTTGACTTCGCCCAATTAAAGTTTATTTTTTTTATTTTTTATGAAAAACTTTTATCTAATGATGCCTACTACTTTCCATTTTTTTAATTTTTTTTTATTTATATGTATTTTTTTTCTTCTTATTACCATATTTTATAAATATTTTTGTGTTTTATGTATGTACTTACACTATATATAGGATGTTTGGGATTGCACTCACCTCCCCACATTCTGGAATAAAACCATTATTATTATTATTATTATTTCGTTGATTTTTTGAAGATGTGCATTAGTATTGGTTAACAATATAGTTTGAATACAAAAAGAATTCGTTCATTTACTTCAACGTTCTTTTGGTTTATTCGTTAATTATTCGTTTATTTAGTTTATTTGTTAATTGGTAAACAATATCGGCGACACTCGGAAGCGCAGTCCCACCTAGTAAAAACTGCAGATAGCACATCTACTTATATTCCAGATTTACAGCAAGTCATTTCAAATAAAAATTTAATTTAGTTTTATTATCAATAATGATTAATGGACAGCGTTCTCACTGACGCTTGTGCTATAAGGATTGCAATCCACTAGAATAGAGGAATCTATCAAACGGAACCCCCGTTTTTGCACAGATTAAAGGTTTTTTTCACTATATTGACTCCAAACCATAGGTGACTGCCAAATTGGGGCGCAGATGCAGTACACAAGATCAGCAATTATGCACATGCACTTCAATAAATCAACATTGTTTATTTGATTTTCAAGTTGTGGCATCCCTGTTCTTTTCACGACATAAAATAAAGGTCGACTGTAATTACAAACCATAAAAATAAATAAATCTGTGCGTTTTGTAAGTTCTAAGATAACGATTCCATAATGTTTATTGGTAACCTCTACCCAGATTATGTTTAACTTTTAACTTAGACTTGTTTACAAGACGCGTTACTGTGTATTTAAATTTATTTTTAATAAATTAAAAAATACACTTTGTAAAGCACCACTTTTTATCAGAATTGATATTAAACAGCCAACCAGGTTTCGCTCATCTCGAGCTTCATCAGGGCTTATTATAACAACTGTATTTACAAAGTGTACAAAGTGTATTTTTTAATTTATTATATAATGTCACACCACAAAGTATTTGCTTCCTTCGATAAAATTTATTTTTATTATTTTAAGGGAATGCGATAAAAATTCATGTCATGAAGTTGGTTGAATGTTAGCTTCGAAATAATACCTGTATTACAATTTTATAGTATTTTTGAATACAAACTAATTTACACAACGCTGTTCACGCATTTATACAGCACTAGCTGATTTCCCCAGCGTTGCCTGGGCTTTACGAAGAGTTTTTCGAAATCTAATGTAGACAGTGACCTTTCTCTTCTTTTTTTTTTTACACGAATACCGCACAAGAGTCCCAACTGCTCCCGTCTGGAGCCGGTGGGACTATGGCATCCCCAATTGGGGTATGTTGTGAGGCTGAAGGCAGTGGGGAGGGGAAGGAGATAGGGAAGAGGAAGGTGGGGAAGTACCTGGCTATTCAGATCTGGTCACCAAACACGGCAGAAGCCATTTCAAGCAACGTTTCAATTCTGAATAGTGATCTTCCACCAGGGCGATACTGACAGTATCTTCCACTCTGGAACGTGCCGCAAATATACTATATATTATTTTAAATGAATAAATTGTGAAATACACAAATCAATCAAATAAAATTTATTTGCCACGCCGGGATTCGATCCTGCGACCTTCGGAATGCGAGTCAAGCGCCGGCCGTAGGCGTAGTACAGCGGTAGGCGTAGTGCAGAAGGTCAAGGGTGCAAATTTTCATCAGTCTCGGAATAAAACTGTAGATTTACATACAAATCAAATCCATGCCGCCCGCCCGCCCTACCTCACAGACTTTTAAAAAAATATAAATAGATGCATTATTTTTTCGAAATAACTCCACCCAAGAGGCCTTGAAGAAAATAATTCCCCTCATGGCGTATGTCATCTTTGGGGAGGCTGTGTAGAAGGTATGTTTAGGAAAGGAAAGAGAAGATGTTCTGGGAAGGAAAAGGGTATGATGGTGGGTAGGAATCTGAGGGTCAGTGCGTCCAGGGGTGACAGACGAATGATTCCATCCCTCCAACTGCGGTGTAAGCTGATGTTCTGAGAGAGCACGACTGGAGAAGTCAAAAGGTCTCCCTCAACCAGCCTCTCCCGATCTGGTCTGCCTCGCAATTGGTAGAAGACGCATCTGCCGCCAAGACCCGGACAAACCTGACCCCATGGCCCGGGGCGGCGGTGCCCATACCTGCCTGTTAAATAGATTTGTTGCAGATGCGTAAGTTTTTATAGAAATATCGTAACTATAAATGTACCTACATTACATTTCAGAAAGGGTCTTAATGAAAAAATTCGAAATGAAAACACACTTGCTTTATAAAATATAAATTTACTTGATATAAATACGTGAGTATATTTGAAACCGATAAAAAATGACATTTATAAGCATGCATCAATCTGTCTCTCAAATTTAGGAAGATCAAATCCTTGTACTATTGTATGCCAACCATTAAATGTTGCTTTTACTTTCGAAAATGAACTCATTGAAGAATATATTATATATTAATATTATGTTATGTGTTCACAATTATGTCCTCTGCGTGCGAACTCTATCTAAATTTCTTTAAATAGACAATAAACAGTGTTAATTTCAAGCGACCTCCCAGGTAAGTATGGTCCTGTATTCATTCATTTTTAGGCAGCATCGCGTTCATTGGTAAAAACATTGTACATGTGTTTTCGTATCTGCGATCAATGAACCGGTGGATGCAATTTTCTAGTTTTCTAGATCTTGGAAATATACTATAAGTTTGTACAGCGCCATTGAGGTGATTTTTCACAAAAACGGCGCTTTATAAATCATCCAAATATTATTATTATGCAACTTCGCAAGCTTCCAATGTTCGTAAGTTCATTCATACATTTGTATTGAAAGGTCCGACTTAGACGATTTCAAGTGGCCGACATTTAAGGACCCCAGTGGAATTTTTAACAGCGTATTACTATAAATGTGTAGAACGGCGCAAGTTTTTAACAGCGGGGGTAAATTTGTATGCATTTATAAGACCGAATTAATAGAACATGCATTGTAATTAAAGCGAACGTGTAAAACGGTTGAACCCTTCTAGTTTTCGAAAATTCTCATGGAATTATTTACATATTGTAAACAGGGGTGATATTTTTTGACCATTGGCTATTGTATTATTCCACATTTAAGGACAATATGTATTGATATCAGAACACAATGAATGCGTTGACATTTTTTTAATAAAAGATTTTCGAAAGGGTGACTTATTATTATATTACATAAGTCGATTTTTAGAATCTGTTGAAATAATCCAAAAAACCGATAAGTTGCTAGTAATACCCATGTCTTTTATAATGCACTCACATCAACGGAAAAAATAGTCTCTGCGACAGGATTATAAAAGAAGGGGAGGTTATGATTTCCTCAAAATATTAATCTGAAAACTCGGGTTATTATGACACGAAGGGTCGATATACTAGCAACTCGAGCTACCCAGTGATGTGAAAAAAGTAGTATGGTAGGTATCGTCAAATAAACTTTATAAAATAACATTATCTTTACACCTACCTATAGGTATTTCTGAATATTGTACAAAAACCTATCCATGAAAATATTTGATCGGATATTAATTAAGCTAATTGACAGTAGCGCCATACAGACTACAGTTCCACAAAAATACATAATTTTGGCAACAGCTCATACAGGTCTTATAGAAATCATTGTGTCCCTTACTATCATGGTGAGAAATATGATTTAAACGATGTTAGAAAGAGAAAAGACCAGGCTTTACATTCAAATCAAAAAGGTCAACAAAGAAAAATTAAAATTTACACCTTTTACACGAAATCACAAAAATGATAAAAACGTTTACGATACATTTGTCAAATAAAAATAGTATTTAATTTCAGTTAAAAAAACGTAATATGAGCCATTTTTTAACTTTTTAATGTTTGCATTAAAAAAATGTATATATATTTAAACCTTTCAAGAAATATTCAATTTATTTAAATATTCCGACCTTCTGCCGGCTTGTCTTAGTCCACATATCTAAACAATTCCAGCCTTACTAAAAAACCCAGTGAAAATTTTATTCAATTGACAAACGGCCGCGGATGTGAAAACATTACTAATTAAAAATTTGTTCTTTGAAAGAAATACACATGGTTTCCACGGCCTGAGAGGGTAGTTTATCTCTGTTTTAACCATTGATGTCCGAACGATATTTGTAATTTTTCCATAGTATTTTGAATGTTCTATATATTTCTTATTTTTGAAGGTGTCGTAAAAACAAATACCATTTATGAAAACTATATAAAATTACCTTTTAGATTTGAGTATTTGAAATACACTTTAGCTTTCAAAAACTGCCATATTTTATGATTCAAACTCGGAAAAACATGGAAAAAAAATTCCTCCCACAACATTTTTGACCAAAATGTAGAGAAATTTAAATAAAATCAAAATTTAAAAAACACAGTCCTTTTATGTAATAAATTTTGAAGGAAACTATTACCTCACTTTTTTATCGTATATACAATAAAAAAATAATAAAAAATTTCAAAGTTTTTTTTATTGCCAAAAAAATTACTTAGAAATAATACCGAAATTTAAAACAGATTTCTTGCATCTCTAAAGACGTTAATTTTTTTGATTCGTTTACGAACACATGTATTAGATTTTAATATTATAAAAAATTATCTTTTTTAACAAATTCTCCTAAAATAAAGATCTTAATATGAAAATTTTATCTTAAGTAACCTATAAAAAACAATATTCTGACAGTTCAACTTTGAAAGTACGGCGTTTGTACAATAACTTGATTAAACTGATGTAAACCACACAAATAATATGGTAAATATATCAATTATGTGAACAGAAGAGTAAATTCGTCACTACAATAGAAATTATTTAGTAAAATCACAACATTTAGGCACTAACAAAATTTTCCATATCCCGCCATAAACACACCGAACTGTTTTGTCATGCACAGGTGCACCAATAATGCCCCTAGCGGAGAAGAATTAAAACAACATTGTTTCCTAGTAAATTAAAACCATATACAACGTTGTCACATCTTCAATGCGTCTTAACAGCGTGACCACGAAAGAAACGTTATTGGTAATAAAACGTCTTTTAGTGTATACGAGCTCTATTTATGTTATTGCAATAACACAGTTAATCGGTCGCGCTGTGGTTTTTTTTTAGTAAGGCTGTACGAATTTAAAAATAGTTCAAATGAATTATTTAGAAATCAATAGAGTAAAAATATTTTTTTCCGACAGTATTTATTTATTTTTTATAGTAATATAAAAAATATGAGTTACATACATACAAACATTTTACAAAATATTAAATTAAAGATCGTTTTTGGTCGTGTATACCTTATCAGAAAAGAGGAGCTCTTGTGCCTGATAAGAGAGCCACGATTCTTACAAGTTATAAGTTATAATCTGTTTTGTATGAAATATTTACTTTTCAGTGTAAGTTTTTTTGAAAAATTGTTTAATTTTATTTATTTGTTCTGATTGGTTGATGATACAGCTCAATTCAGAAGGGCGACTATTATAATTTTTTATGGCTTGGAAAATATAATGATTTTGCATTTGAGTTGTTTTAAAATTAGGTTTAATAAATTTGTTTCCATTTCTCATTAGTTTGTAAAATTCTTGATATTCTTTGTTATTTTTTTCTTTACACATTTTTATAATGGAAGCTTGCTTGAATATGTCATCGACATTTCTACTTGATATTCTTCTCCCGCCCGTTTACCAAGTGATTCATTCGAAACATTATTGGATTAATTTTCAAAAGAGTAGGTAGGTACACCACTAGTTACAGGCATCTTTTAAAACTGGGTATCGCTTTAATTTTCTGTGTGTTATTTACCAAATCAAGTATAATTAACGTCATTATTATGTATGGAAACAAGAACTTTACATTATCAAACAACATTTCAGTGGTGCATGCATAATTCCTATAATTCAATTTAGTCTAACGAGCAGAGTAATCTGCTCGGAGCGCAGAGGAGAGAAGAGGTGAGACCGAAGCGGTACAGAAGGCAGTACATTATGTGTGTTACCTAAATAACGGGTTACGCGCTACAACTTAAATAGTAAATACTGCTTTGTCCAGGTGGCACAATGACACATTTATGTCGCCTTCGCAGCGGGACGGACGGACCACGTTACACCGCGTTACACATCACTCAGAGACAGGGATGGATTGAGATTCAAAGAGAGAGTTTTGAGTAAAAGAAGATTTGAAACTTCTAATAAAAATAAATTTTTTACATAACCCAATGTGAAACATGCTGATTTTATAGCAACGCGTAAAATTCACGTCAATTTATGTATTGAGTGGAGCGCGGTAATATTATGTATTAATTTAAATAAATTAATTGTGAAATAATAACACACATCAAAGGGGGGTGCAAAGGGGGTTCAATGGGTCGAAAGAGTCCTGCTGGAGAAATCTTGTCTAGATCTCTCTCAACCTTTCTCCCAATCAAGACACCTATGAACCTACACTCACCCCATAAACCCGTGCACCCCTGCTAAGTTAACAAACGTAGCGAACCACCTGGGGGTGACCTGTGGCACGGGTGTTGGTTATCCAACAAATGGTTCCCGGAACGACGTACTAATAAAATCTCCCAAAATTATTCTAAAATGAATGTTAAAAAGAAGACTATTTCAAAGAAACATCTCACAAGTACCGATTAGTGGGTTAAGGTAACAAAAATAAAAACGGATAAAAGAGTGACCTGAACCATGAAAAAAACCAACGGCGTCAATTTACGTCACACCTTTCGACTAATGGGCACCAGAAAAGTCAAAATAATCGAGTCTTTGTAAAAAAAACCATACATTTTAACAGAAATTAGATTACTTTAAACCAAAGTAAAATATTTTTTTTATTTTTTTTTTATTTTTTTATTTTTATTTTTATTTTTTTTTTTTTAAATACTTTAACTTCTTTCGAGTTCATTTAAAATATATACTTGCGGCACGTTCCAGAGTGGCAGAAACTCTCGGTATCGCACTGGTGTAAGACCAGCATTCAAAATTGAAACGTTGCTTGAAATGGCTTTAGCCGTGTTTGGTGACCGGATCTGAATAGCCGGGTATTCCCCCACTTTCCTTTTCCCATCTTTTTCCCCTCCCTACTACCTTCGGCCTCTCAGCATACCCCAATTGGGAATGTCATAGTCTCACTGGCCCCAGACGGGAGTTTGTGAGATATTCACATAAAAAAAACTATTTCCTTCCCATAATTTCCTCTTCATCCTTTCCCTAAAAAGACCCTCGACATAGCATACCAAAAGCCGGCATTCTATGTGAAGCTAATGCTAAAAAAATAATCAATCAAATATTATTAATAGGCTTGGTCGATTTCGAATTCAAGACTTCATCACAAGATGTCGCCACTTCCGTCAGTAGGTCGGATGGGGTCGTGATCCCCTTGGTAAATAATTTCGCGGCCCCGGGCTGCAAGTTAATTATTTTATAGCCCGATCCTGTCCTATGTACCATGCACCATAAATAAGTACCCATACAATTCATGGGGCAAGCCACCGCCGATATCAGCAAACAGCCGGATT
Organism: Limnephilus rhombicus; assembly: GCA_929108145.2. Classification (NCBI taxonomy): domain Eukaryota; kingdom Metazoa; phylum Arthropoda; class Insecta; order Trichoptera; family Limnephilidae; genus Limnephilus; species Limnephilus rhombicus. The sequence continues at coordinate 46,978,297 of OV815283.1, forward strand.
ATATTCATGACGTTATTATTTGCCTCATCGATGCTGAGTAGTGAAAAGGGTCATATTTTATACGGCGCTCGCCGTGGGTTATTCAGGTGTTATAAAGTGTAAGCATAAACAGCTGAACAACGTTGAAAAATATCTAGCCAATTTGTATTTTGCTTATAACTTTATTTTCAAGATATCAGGAAGTCTGGCATGGACGAACGATGAAACCCTATTTGGAGTGGAGTGGAATGGAGATTAACTAACGAAGCTCTTGGAATTGAAAGAAATCGTGATCCATAAACTTAGAGCCATTAACCAGCGGCCAAGAATTTTAATTCCGTCGAACGATAATCTTGCGATCGTACCTTTGCAACTATACAGGGTGGTTCTGATAAGAATGATTAATTATTCTCCATACCAGCATTTTAACATAATAACTCAATATCGATTTTATTTCATCCAAAAATTGCTTTTATAAATACCTACATTAAAAAATGCTCAAACTCGTGATGATAAAACTATTAAAGATTTTTACTTTCTGTAATTATTTTTTGATCATAAGTAAAATAATTTTTCAATAATGTCTAAGCAAAATAAGAATGTCAAAAAAAGATTTATGAATAAGAAAACATTTGGAAATGCAGAACATAATAAAAATGGGGGTAAAAATCCATGTAAAATTTGTGAAAAATTGAATAAGGGCATTCGTTACCACCCTGAAGCTACATGCTGGTTCAAAACAAAAGAGGATGAAAAATTTAAGAGAAATGCCATTAAACATGTAAACAATTCAGTGATAGAAACTGAATTAAATGAAAATGATCAAAAAAACTAATAGTAACACCATTAATAAAAGTCAAACTATTACTAAATGATAAATTAAAAATATACGGAATTTATGATTCAGGTTCAAATGTTTCTCTAATTAATTCTAAATTATTGAAACTAAAAGGAAAAGGAAACAATTTGAATGAAGCAAATTTAGTAACGATTAATGGTGTTAAAAAGACGAGTGGTTTGACAACGTTAAACATAAAAATTTTTGAATTGGAGAATAAAGTTGATGTGTACATTATTGATGAACACAATTTCAAGTATGATTTTTTGATTGGATTAGACATGATAAAAGACTTCAAACTTATCCAAAGTGAAGACTTACAAATATCACAGAAACTCTGCCTAAATAATACAAATAAAAAAGAAAAATATTCTACAGATATGAAAACGAATACTAAATTTAATCATATAGAAAAACACAGAATTAATTTTAACGAACATGTTAAAGAAGAAGATTTTAAAATAACAATGAATCATTTAAATAATGATCAAAAAACAGAAATAAATGAACTAATAGACAAATACACATCAGTGTTCGCGAAGAGTAAATATGATGTTGGCACTGTCAATGGATATGAAGCGAAGATAGACTTATTAGTGGATAAATATTGTAGTAAGAGGCCTTACAGATGCAGTGTAGAAGATAAAAAGGAAATAGAAGAGCAAATAGCAAAATTATTAGACAATAAACTGATAGAAGAGTCGTACAGTCCATTTGCTGCACCGGTCACTCTAGCATTTAAAAAAGAAGAAAACAAAAGATCCAGATTATGCATAGACTTCAGAGACTTAAATAAAATAGTAATACCTCAAGCTCAACCATTTCCATTGATTGAAGACCTAATGACAAAGACCAGAAATTGCAAATTTTTTTCAACGCTGGATATAAACTCAGCCTTTTGGTCTATTCCATTGCGGATTGAAGACAAAAAAAAAACAGGATTTGTAACACAGGAGGGACATTATCAATGGACCTGCCTGCCTTTTGGATTGAAGACTTCTCCGGCAATTTTTCAGAGGATATTAAGCAATATATTGAGAAAATATAAACTAAACGAATTTGCTGTCAATTACATAGATGACATTCTTATTTTTTCAAAAACTTTTGCTGAACACATTGATCATCTGACAAAGCTGCTGAATGCAATCAAAACAGAAGGTTTTAGATTAAAATTTACAAAATGCACATTTGCATCAGATATGGTAAAATATCTGGGTCATATAATTCAGAATAATTCAGTCAAGCCAGTAAAGGATAATTTGATTTCAATAAAGAATTTTCCTATTCCAAAAACACAAAAGAATGTGCGACAATTTCTAGGAAAAATCAACTTTTATCATGAGTACATTCCGAAGAGTGCAATAATACTAGATCCTTTGCATAATTTATTAAGGAAAAATCAAAAGTTTATTTGGACTGATAAATGCCAAAATGCTTTTGAAACGATGAAAAACCTAATATGCTCACAACCGATCTTGGAAATTTTTGATCAAGATTTACCAATTAATATATATACAGATGCTTCTCTAGAGGGTGTTGGAGCTATTTTAAAACAGACACAATCTGATGGAAAAGAAAAACCTGTTGCTTACTTTTCGAAAAAATTAAACAGCGCACAGAAAAAGAAAAAAGCAATTTACTTAGAATGCTTAGCTATAAAAGAGGCAGTGAGATACTGGCAATACTGGTTGATAGGAAAACCATTTACAGTTTATTCAGATCACAAACCGCTGGAAAATATGAATATCAAATCTAGAACCGATGAAGAGCTTGGTGACTTAACATATTACTTATCCCAATATGATTTTCAAATTAAATATTCTCCAGGAAAGTACAATATTGAAGCTGATTGTCTAAGCAGAAACCCAGTCTTAGAACCAGATGAGAACCAAGATGAGCAATTAAAAGTTGTCAACTTAATAAAATTAGAATATATCTTAAAAGATCAGGTCAAAAATGAGAAGATACAGTGCAGAAAAGATAAATTGATATCGAAGAATAATGTTTATTACAAGAAAGTAAAAAAAAAAGAAAAAATAATTCTATCAGAAAAATTCAGCATAGATTTTATCAAAAATGTTCACACAGACCTAGGTCACATAGGAATTAATCAAATGCAAAAAATGATAAGCTCATGGTACACATCAGAAAACATGACAAACAATATAAAGAGAACTTGCGAAAGTTGTGCAGTATGTTTAAAGAACAAATCAAGAGGTCAAAATAAATATGGATTGATGTCCTACTTGGGTCCCGCAACAAAACCTTTTGAAATATGTTCTATTGATACGATAGGTGGTTTTGGGGGTTCACGGTCAACAAAGAGATACTTGCACCTGCTATCAGATCATTTCACGAGGTTTGCATATATTTTGACGTCAAAAACTCAAAATACCAACGATTTCATCAAACTCTTAAACTCCACAGAAACTAATGACATTGGCATGATACTATCAGACCAATATCCGGGTCTTAATTCTAGAGAATTCAAAAAATTTTTGGATGAAAAAAATATTCCAATCATTTTTACTGCAGTAAACTCGCCTTTCTCAAATGGATTAAATGAAAGATTAAATCAAACGCTAGTCAATAAAATTAGATGCAAAATCAACGAAAATGACTTAAAAGTGGCTTGGACAACTATAGCCCGTAATTGTGTAAAAAACTATAATGAAACGGAGCACACTGTCACTGGTTATGCGCCTCAGTACCTACTTAACGGCACAGATGTTACGATTTTGCCAAATGAGTTAAAACTTAAGAAGACTGACATCGATTTGATTCAAGACAGAAAAAAAGCTCTGGAAAATACTATAAAGTCACATAATTACAACAAGATGATTTACGATAAAACCAGGAGACATATTAACTTCAAAGTTGGTGATACTGTTTTTGTGGAGAATGGAAACAAACTTAACAGGAAGAAGCTCGACGAATTGAGAATCGGACCCTACAAAATAATAGAAAAATTATCAAACTCAATTTACAAGATAAATACTGGTCGAAAAAAATTAGAATCAAATTTTTTCCACATCTCGAAATTAATTCCAGCACCTGCATTGATGAACCATGAAGAGGATATCGAAGATGAATGAAAATTTTTGCAATAATTTTCTTTCCCGCGGGGGGGGGGGGGAGATGTAAAGGAAATATATTCCCTTTAAATTTGAATCCTATAATGTCAATTAGAATGCAATCATCGATTGTCATTTGTTTTGTTATTCTATTATTTGATTTGTTAGAAAAAACCATTCAAAGTGATATTAATAAACATAAATGTCGTTTCTTAGTTAAAAAAAACTTTGCAACACAAGTGTTTTATTTAGAAATTAATAAAAAGGAATTAAACCTATCAACATATTATAAATATATAATGATTTGTAAGGCCGTAAATAAATAGACAAACCGAAGTATGATACGTTTTAAGATTTTCACGGCCAAAAGCATTTTCGTTATTTGTTTTTGGGGTGTTATGCCGTGTTGCGATACCTCCTTCTTTAGCCAACGTTTCGGACATCGTTGCAGTGTCCATCATCAGGGCAGATCCGGCAGATCCGGTAGATGTAGATGTATGTAAATCTACCGATGTCTGAAACGTTGACTAAAGAAGGAGGTAACGCAACACGGCACAACACCCCAAAAACAAATAACGAAAAAAACTGAAGTATTTTCGTCACTAAACAAGAGCGCGGATCTTTTTTTATGATTTTATTTGAAATAAAATTAAAGTTCTGAATAATAGCTTTCCCAAATAATTGATTGATTTATTTTACTGCATGATTATATGATTTGAAATGTATTTTGTATAATCCAAAATTCTATTTGAAAATTTAACAAATCTGCCAACGACATACGGTAAACCCTTATTGTACTAAAAATAAACATATTTTCTCAAAATTTAAAACATAGCTTTACTAGATAAAAGAACAGTCTTCCGAAATCAATTTATAATTTTTTGTGGAAAAGAGTTAACAGGTCTAAAATTTTATTTAAAAATAACATATTTCTGGTTGTGTCTGGTTATTCCCTCTTAATTAGTTCATCTTAGACATGATCAATTTATTCCGCTCGATCTTGGAGAAACTGATTTTTTTTTTTTTTTTACATTAACTCCACACAGGAGGCCCTGAGGAAAATAATTTCCCTCAGGGCCTATGTCATCTGGGATGCTGTGTGGAGGGTCTTTTTGAGGAGAGGAAGGAATGAACATTGGTCTTGAAGAGACCCATGTTGTAGGAAGGAGGAAACACAGAGGCCGGCAAATCATTCCACAGCCGAGCTGTTGAACACAAGAACGAGTCGAAGAAACGACCCGTTCTCATGTGACAAATGTCAACCGTGTACAAATGTTGGGCACGCGTTTGGCGTGTTTCCCGACTATGCACCGGTGCCGAAGGGATCAATGATGCTAGTTCCTCGGAGCATCTTCCATTGTAATACCGGTAGAACAAGGATAGCATTCCCACCCGACGCCTGTGCTCTAAAGATTGCAATCCGTCTGTTAAGATGGGAGAATCTATCAAACGGATCGCCCGTTTCTGCACAGAGTCGAGGGTATTTTTCAGGTATTTTGGAGCTCCAGACCAGAGATGGCTGCCAAATTCAACCGTGGGGCGTACTTGTGATTTGTACAAGGTTAGCAGTTGTGTACTATTAAAGTATCTGCGGGCCCTGTACTTAAAGTATCTGTGGAGGCTAACTTTACTCTGGCTTCGATGGAGCCCCCATACCTGAGCTGGTCACTTAGGGTTACACCAAGCATATCAATGGAGGGCCTGTTCGGAAGATTGCTTCCGTTGAAAGAGACTAGATTTTCATTTCGATCCCTTTTGGACGTAATCAGACAAGATTGGGTCTTTGAAAAATTAAATTCAACGAGATTATTTTTACCCCAAGAGAAAACACTCTCGAGGTAACCGTCCATTCTTTGCTTCAAAGCCCTACGAGCTGTTGGAGTTTGTGAGCCCTTTGGGGGCTTGTCAAACAAAAAGCTATCATGAACTGTACTGTCATCCGCATAACAGTGAATTGGTGCACATGACAAAAGGTCGTTGATGTGCAACAAAAACAAAGTCGGAGACAGAACCGATCCCTGCGGGACGCCAGCATTTATCGAGTGTGAGGAAAAGGTGAAACCATCGACTACCGTCTGAATCGACCTCTCCCTCAAGAAGTCGGCAATCCACGTACACAAGGATGCGGGAAGTCCGTAAGAATGCAGTTTGTTGACAAGTCCTCGGTGCCAAACCCGGTCAAAGGCCTTGGAGATGTCCAGTTCAACCGTTTGGGTCTCACCGAAACGTTCCAGGCATCGCCCCCAAGCATGCGTCACATACGCGAGAAGATCACCGCACGAGCGGTTCCGCCGGAATCCGTATTGACGGTCGTTAATAATTTTGTTCTTCTCGAGGTATGTGAGCAGTTTGTCGTTGATCACACGTTCCATCACCTTAGACAGAACTGATGTGATCGCTATGGGGCGGTAGTTGGCCGGGTTGGAGCGGTCACCCTTCTTTGGAATAGGATGGATAACCGCTTTTTTCCAACCAGAGGGCACAGAGCCAGTCTTCAGGGACATTTAAAAAAGCTTCGTCAAAATTGGAGCTATTTCTGCAGCGCACCTCTGCAGTACCAGGGCAGGTATTCCGTCAGGCCCACTAGCTTTATTAACATCAAGCCCTCGTAAAACATGGATTACTTCCCGATGCCGGATCCTCAGCTTTTTCATACGAAAACCGCAGTGAGGAACCGACGTCGGGACAGCACCTTGGTCATCGAGGGTTGAGTTATCCGCAAACATTTTACCTAGTAAGTTAGCCTTTTCGGTGGCGGTGTTTGCTAGTGAGCCGTCAGGTCTGGTAAGAGGTGGCAGACTGGATTTGCAGAAATTGCAACCTATTGAGCCCGCAAGCGACCAGAATTGCCTGCTGCCATGTGGGCATGCAGTCAGCTTTCTGCTGATCTGCTGGTCGTGCTCGAATTTTGACCTATTTATGATTCTCTTGGTTTCCTTTGCCATTTTGTTGTAAGCTGTTCTGTCTTCGGAAGATCTAGATGTGTTGTAGGCTCGGTAAGCCGCGTTTTTTCGTCGCACTGCTTCAGCGCATTGTCGACTGAACCACGGCTTTGAGCCTACACCAGTTTCCTTAACAGTAGATTGGATGAAGCCATCCATCGCGGATGTGATGACTTCACCAATTTCCTGGGCACATCTTGAGGGATCCGAAGTCCGAAAACAGACAGCTGACCACGGAAAAGCATTAAAATGTGCCCGCAGACCGACCTCAGCATCTGCTGACCTATAGTGCCACACTTTTCTCTTCAGCCTCTCGTTAGGTGGTCGGAAGTTTACAGGGATTGATGTCGTCACCAGGCAGTGGTCGGACGATCCTAAAGGCGCTGTGACTTCAATACTGTAACCGTGTGGCACAGTAGTTAAAAAAAGGTCTAACAGATTGGAACGGTGAGTCTGGACATCAGGAACCCTTGTAGGCTCCTGAACCATTTGCTCCAATCCGTAGCAAAGGGCAAAGGATTCCGCTTGGCGTCCAGCCGAGTCTGTTGATCTTGAGAACTTCAACCAAGGTTCGTTATGAACATTGAAGTCCCCCAGGACCACAAACTCTGCCGTAGGGTAGCGGGGCAAGAGGTCATCAATAGTGTCGCTTAAGTGTTTGAAGAGCTCGGACGTGTCTGATTCGTTAAGGTTAGGTGAGCGGTATAAACACGCGTAGAATCTTACCGTACTGGCAAGATTGACGCGTACCCACATTACGTCGAATCTGGAGTTTTCCAGATTCAACAGTCGCACACAGTTGACGTCAGCTCGACTATAGAGACAGACACCTCCTTTAGGTCTGAACTTGCCTGCGAGGGTGAAGCCCGGGCAGTCCAGATAGGAGGTGTCTACAGGCTCAGCTATCTGAGTTTCAGACAGGAAAAGTAGGTTTGGGCGTTGAGAAAAAAGGTGGTGGTGGACAGAGTTTAAATTGGTATGCAGGTCGCGAATGTTGGTGTAATTCACCAACAGTTTTGGCCCGCACCGGGGACGCCTACTTCTCGCCGCTGTAATGACGTTAATTATTGTAGGTTGCAAGTTCATGATTTTAATTGTTGTTTTTTTGTATATGATAGGAAGGAGGGTCTGGGAGGGAAAAGGTATAAGGGGTGGGTAGGATGCTGGGGTTCAGAGTTTCCAGGAGTGACGGACGTATGTATCCAACCCACCCACTGCGGTGGGTTGGAACTTATTAACTCCGGTGTAGTCTCAAAAAAGTACACGCAAGTGTCAACATATTTTAAAGTTATTATTTCAATTCGAAATTGTCTGTTTATTGGTATTTTTAATTTTTCCGTAGCAGTTTGAAGAATCAGTATGAAATCGGTATGAATGGTATAATCGGTGTGAACGGTATAATCGGTATGAAAACGGTATAAAATCGTCGGTAGTTACGCCTATCGATCCGATATTGTAAAGTTCACTGAGTTCCGATTTCACTGTGCTAGATAGAACTCCTGGTTGGATTCTGTAATCAGTCGAAATTATTTTACGTACTGAACCTTACATAGTCTACACAAACAAAACTATATAATATTGTAAATTGGATGTCTCAGAACTGACGATGGCAGATATCATCCAGTGATGTCCATGGTTCCCAGTGATAAGAAAAATTACTGTTGAAACTCTAATTAATTAAACTGTGTTGACGCTGAACGTTCTGATACCAACACTGATTTGTAATAAGATTGATAAATGACGTAATTTTTCAATTTTACTATTATTCAGAATGTTTTTGAAAAGCAATGATCCGAAAGAAATTTTATTTTTAACAATTATGATGGTAGGATTTATTTGTGGAGTTTTTCACGGTCTGCGCTTGTAACAGTGCGGAGGCCGGTGTGGGTACCGCCACCCCTGCTATAGGTCACCGCAAAAGATTCGCAACTATTAGTAACTTAGTAGGGGATCATGGGGTGAGGTTTGTTTAGGTTTCTGCGGGGGAAGCGTTTGCCCACCTACTGCATGGTGGGCCAGATCGGGAGAGACTGGCTCCAGCCGGACTCTCTCGACCCATCGTATCGCCTTGCACCGCAGTGAGAGGGATGGATTTATACATCCATCACTCCAGGACGCACTGACTCCACTTTCCAATCCATCCCTCATAAGTTTTCTTCATACGACTTCTTCTCTTTCCTTTCCCTATAAAAAAAACTCCACACATCATCCCCAAAGATGAATAAGCCCCTAGGAAAATTGTTTCCCTCAAGGCCTCCTACGTGGAACTAATGTATAAAAACACACAGAAAGGATATATTTCTCTTTCATATTCATCATTAAAAAATGTTTAACACCACTGACATGTTTCTTATACTCAAGTATTTATTACGAAAAATATTATGAAAATAATTCCATATTAACGTGGATTTACTTAAAAACTTCTGATATATATCTATATACCTATGTTACCATAACACGCACATGCAAATTGCTCATCAAGATATAACTTATCCCTACTCTTTTACCAAATAGTACTTTATTTGATTTTATATTGTACTTGTATTTTTTACAAACACACTTGTACTTAATATACTTGTATTCTTATTACATTTTAATAGTATTTTAATTACACAAATGTACTTGTATTTCTTTATTTTTTTTTTGATACATGCTCCTTGTATTATTTTTAATTCAATAGTACGTATTTTCTTCCATATACTGTTCATATTATTTTAAATTTTTCTGTTTTTCCATACTTACTTTTTAAATTCATATATCTTAAACTTATGTAGATATTTCGCATTATTTTTAATTCCTTTATACATCATACTTGTTTTAGATGTTTATTTTTAGATTTATTTTATTTTATTTTTATATTGTTTTGTTTTACATTCAACTTATTTTTACTTTGTATTATTATACTTAACATAAAATTGGCCACTACAACACGGGCATGTGCCTAGTGTGATGGCCAAAAAATTATCCATTTACTGTAATGTATAGACTTTACTGAATAAAGAACATTAAAAAAAAAAAAATAAATAAATAACAAAATTATCATTGAAGGGAGCAAAGAACGAGTAGAGAAAACACGAACCAAGGAAGAATCATTCATATGTAATGATGATGATGAAGTACATAAACAAAAAATGGTTCAACCGTGATATATTTTGGGGATATTATGCCATGTTGCGCTACCTCCTTCTTTAGCCAACGTTTTGGACAGCATCGCTTTGTCTCATACATTTGTGCCCCGATGAATGACACTGCAATGCTGTCCAAAACTTTGGCTAAAGTAGGAGGTAGCGCAACACGGTGTAATACCCCAAAAATAAACCACGATAATAATTTTGCTGTGAAAATCTCAAATAACAAAACGTTCCCATATTTTAAACTATTATAAATGTAAACACTTATTACCTTGCAAATCTTTCATGCTTTTTATCCTCCGTAAAAACTAACTCCCCCATTTTGCAGCCACATCACGCAAATATTTTTTAACAATCAACGAATAAACCAATTTTCAACACCCATTATTAAAAATTCATGATGAAAGAGAAAGGGGCCTTTTTGGCGCGAAGCGTATGCCATTATTTCAAAAAGTCAAAAAGTAATAGCTAACTACTATGTTTTCTCATACACGAGCAGGTAGATAAATTTGTGTATCTGGGTAGCATGTTTACGAGAGATGGGAAGGCTGATAGAGATATTGAAAGAAGAGTAAATGCGTTATGTCATTCTCGAATTGAATATGGAATCATAGGATGGGGATCTGTTGCAAATACGTACCTACACAGCCTGAATACGATTCAAAAAGGAATCATAAAGACCATATTGAAAGTACCAATTAGAACGCCTTCAACTGAAATTTTCAATAACTTTGACGTACCAAATGTACAACAAATATATTCCAAAAATATATTATTGAAGCTCTTCAAAAATAATGAATCCTCTACTAGACCGTGTATGCTTAACACTAGATCGAATAAAAATGATATAAAAAATATTCCAAGTTATAAAACCACATTTGGACAAAGAAACTATACATACTTTGCAACAAAACTCCATAACATCCTCCCCCAAGACATAAAACTAATAAAAAATCCAATTGAATACAAATCAAGAATAAAAATATGGCTTAAAGAGATCAATGAGAAAACCCTAGCGAAGACACTAAAAACGACATAGAAGACAAATAAACTATATTTAAATAACTTTAGTCCGCCTCGGCACAGGACCCCCTAGTGAGGAGGACTAAGAAATACAATATTTTGTACTTAATTTCACATTGCATTTTGTATGTAAAAATTTTTTTATATAGTCGCTATAATAATAAAAATAAAAAAAAGGTAACTCCATTAAAGGGGGAATGCATGCCGTTGGCGCTAATAGAAAATTGTCGAAAGAAGCGAAGCAACAAGTCCACAATGGGTGCTGGTACCTACTCTGATGTATGGCAGTGAGGCATGGAACTGGCAGAGGAAAGATGAATATAGACTGAATGCTGCTGAAATAAGATCCCTAAGGTGTATGTGTGGTAAAAGCACGTATGATCGTGTGAGAAATGCGAAGATCCGCAAAGAATGCAAGGCTGATGTAAGCGTAATGAGTAAGGTGAAGAAATGGACCCTTAGATGGTTTGAGCATACAGAGCGAATGAACGAAGAAACTAGTGTAAGGGGGCGTTCAAGTATTACGTAACGCAATTTTTGAATTTGACCCCCCCCCCTCCCCCCATGTAACGCGCCGTAACCACCCCCCGTACGTTTTTCCGTACCACCTCCCCCTCCTAAACGTTACGTAACGCCCAAGTGACAACTTTTACCTGAAAGTCACAATTAAGTTGCGCAAAGTACTGGAAAATAGCTTAAATACCTTTTTTCTTGTTTTAATCGCGAAAACAAGAGATTTCGAGAACGAAAAGGATTGCCAACTTGGAAGATTTTATTTCCCTAGTTTTTTTTATCACAATAAAGAAAAACATGTTACGTAACGCGTTGTTCGAACCCCCCCTCCCCCCCTCGTAACGCACAATAACGTTTCACAAGACCCCCCCCCCCTCAAGTGCGTTACGTAATACTTGAACGGCCCCTAAGAAGAATATATGATGCAAATGTGAATGGTAGAAGAAGGCGAGGACGCCCGAGGAAGACATGGGACGATCAAGTGAATCAGATACTTGAGTCGGGCCATGTCAAGAGTCAGATAAATAGAAGAGCATGTATGAGACGATGTGTGAATGTGAACGAGGCAAGGAGTGTGTGCTAAGACCGATTTGTTTGGCGCTCCGTCCTCAGTGTCTTGGGGAAACGGCGTGATGGTTAGTTAGTTAATTGGTTAAAAAAAGGTTAAAATTCCATTGAAAGCAGCCAATGAAGGCAATTTGATTACTTCAAGAGCGAAATGACATGCATTTAATAAAATTTGAACAATGAGTGCGTGTAGTTAATTTATTCTCTAGATTTTTATAGAGGTGCACGCTCAAACATTACCTAGTTATGATTAACATTTTAGCATTGACTATTGACTATGCCGAGGTTCGGAACATTACATATTTGTGTGACTTATGAAGGTCGTTGGTCAGTATGGACGTGCTACGATTAACTTTTTAATACATTTACATTTTTAGTATCCGTGATTTTGAATTGATATTGGTACCTTAAGCTAACATTCATTTAGATCAGTAATTCCCAACTGGGGAGGTATAGTCAAATAGTGAGCAGTGAAATACATTAAAAGGAAAGGCTCAGTTAAGTGAAAGGCTCCAATGGGGAAGTCAGAGGAATAATTTAAAAAATATTTTCCTAATGAATTCAACTATCGTAAGTCATAGGTTGCAAGAATCTTGCAGATGAACCGTTCTATTTAGAAATACAGCTTTTGGTTTACAAATAATCTTAGAGTATTGAAAATCCACTAAAAAATGAGTAATAAACAATACTTCTATTACAAATAATCTTATATTATTGAAAATCTACTAAAAAATGAGTAATAAATAATACTTCTATTACAAATAATCTTATATTATTGAAAATCCACTAACAAATGGATAATAAACAATACTTTTATAACATGACCGATCGGTCCTTACTTAATCCGCCATGCTATTTAAGGATGTCACGGGTGTTGAAAATAAGAAGAAGAATTAGAGTTTCACTGAATTTATATATTTAAATTTCACATTGTCTTACAGCAATACATGTCAATAAATGTACCCGAAGGGTCAAGCGTGTGAACTATAAAACTACCCAACACAATCAGCCTACACCAGAGAGCAATCAAGAATATTCGATTTCCTACGTTTCTGTCAACAGCCGGTAGAAAGTACTTGAGTCCCAGTGTTGTCATGCTAAGAATAATGTTTTTTTGTCTATTGCGTGTTATGCGTAGTCACTGTCTACACTTCCAAATGACACGGGGATGACCATGTTTAAAAACAACATTAAAATATGTCAAAACATGAAGGACGAGGAAATCATAATAATTATGAAGTACCTATCACCAACACAAAAACCTATAGCCAACATAATAAATGAAAATACCCCCCACCCCTAGTAAGGAAGACAAAGAATTACCACATCTATAATTAAATTCACCATTATATTTTGTACGCATAATTATTTAATATTACCGCTAAAATAAAAAAAAATAAAATACCAATTGTGTTTATTTATGCATCATCAGCATCTTCTTCCCCTTGTCCTATTCGGGTCGGGGACCCATTGCATCGACAAGGCTCCTCCATACGTCCCTGTCTTGTGTTGATTGTTTGGCCTCCGTCCATGGTAGACCCATCCTTTCCTCTCACAGTTTCTGGAGTTGCCTCGCCCAACTGTGTCTGGGGCGGCCCACTAGACGTCTACCTTCTGGAATCGCACTCAGTATCTTCCTCGGAATTCGGTCATCAGACATTCTTAGTACATGCCCAAACCACCTCAGTTGCGATTTTTCTATGAAGAGGAGCAGTGGTTCAATGTTTAGTAGATCATCTCGGATCGTCGAGTTTCTTATATGATCCCATTTCGTAACCCCTGCCACTCCTCTCAAGTACCTCATTTCGGCAGCTTGGACTCTAGAGCGTGTTCGTTCATTTAGCATCCATGTCTGGTGGCCGTAAGTGAGCGTCGGGCAAGATTATCATCTTTGTCTTGATGCTGAGCTCGGCTTTTATTATCACTGAGCTGTAGAGAGGACGCAATACACTGCTTGCCGCACTTATTCCTCGATCAATTTCTCCGTCTTGCCGACCATCGCTGGAAAATTCGATCCCAAGATATTTGAACCTGTCAACCTCTTTCGGGTGAGTTCCATTAGCGAGTATGTTTATTTATGTATTTTATTTAATTATCCCGTTACAAAACAAATTAAAAAGCGTTATTTCATATTTCTCTTTAGCGGAGAATGCAACACATAAACACAAGCGATGTTATAAAGTACAAAAATGAACACATTTTCCTAGGAAACATTATTTTATTTTCCCCGTTTATGGTCGCACAGCGTGCGCTGTTTTCCTCTAATTGTGGCGCGCCAAAGGCCACTTTGAAATGCAAAGTTGGCTTCAACTATTGAATAAAAAACGCGCAGTTTATGTTTAATAGTTTCCGTACAAAAGTGCCCGCATTATGATCGAATTGCAAATTTTACAATGTGTTTCAATTTTACAATTTACAAAATTATTATTATTATGCAGTTTTCACAATGTTGTGTATTTTATTATTACGGTCTTGCAATCTTTTGTTTGATGTCAATGCCTATGGGTTATTCATTTTATATGCAAAGGATATTATTTTATATGTTTGATGATATCAAAACATTTTTTCGAGGGAAAACTTCTGTTCGCGCATTATGTGAGATTGGTTAGGTATGCGTTCGCATAACTAACCAATTCTCAGCTCAGTGCAAATTAGTAGGTATCTCAGACAGGGCGCATATATCTAACAGCAGTGTATAAGAAATATTACGATTTCAAAATAAAATTTAAGTTTGTGAAGTGTACACCAGAACCTGGAGACCAGTGGGGCCGCATCTACAATGGTGAGTCCTTTTTTCCTTTTTCCAATCTAGGCTCGTCTTATTTTCCAGAAGCCCAGATATGAACCGTCAGGTTTTGCGAGTGTATGCATATCGTCCCATATAACTTAGCTATCAAGTTGGTTCGGGACTGGTCCTTCGGAGGTTGCATAGGGCTTTGCTCTGTCGCCAAAACAGTGGGGTCGCAGTTTCGCGACACTTTGAATCTCGATGAAACGTGAACGAGCAATACTAAAAAGAGACAAATACATCTGTAGGATTTAGCCTGTGAGAGAGTGAGATAGCAATAAAATATTTATTTATTTCACGTGTACTCGGATCCAATATAATACGATGAATCCACGGTCCCACGCAAGTCTCCTTTGGTCTAGTCAAAAGCGCCTGACGAACCTTAGCGGCCAGATATTCAGCGGACCAAGGATCGAATCCCACGAAAACCAAAATAAAAATATATTTTTTTTGTAAAATAATATCAAATCTTCAAACCACTCCAAAATGCACTCCAAAAGGCATTAATGTTACAAATAAATAAATAAATAATATGTAAATTACTCTCATTATCATGTAGGTATATTCATATTACTGTAAATGAACAAAGAAAGTACTCGAAGTAGGTTTATAACTTTTCACTTAAAACATACCTATCTGATATTAAGTGTGTAATGATGAGTAGTCGAAGTGTAAGGCTCTTGACTTACAATCCGAAGGTAGGGGGATCGAATCCCGGCTACCCCAATACATTTTATTTGATTAATTTGTGTTATTTCATAATAAATTCATTTAAAGTATTGTATATTATACTAGCTGGTTCCCGGCATGCGTTGCTACGCCAATTTAATAAAGTTTCACTCCCAGGTTCCCCTTCCCCTCCCGGGTTCCCCTCTCCCCTCCCGTGAACCCTACCCGAGTTCCCCTCCCCCCTCTCCCCTGTCCACTCCCGTATTCCATACATTCAGTTTTCAAAGAGCTCTCGTGTCACCTTTTTTTTGTACAATTTTCATAATGCCGGAGCTAACCAGTAGTTTTATACAAACCTTATCTTGACAATAACGAACACAAAAAACAAATAATTATCCAATGTGGTGCAGTCTTTCGGAAATTATGCGCGTACATACATTTCGGCGATTCATTTTTATTTATATAGATAGATAGATAGATAGATTTGCGACATGTTCCAGGGTGGAAGATACTCTCACTATCGCCCTGGTGTAAGACCACCATTCAGAATTGAAACGTTGCTTGAAATGGCTTTTGCCGTGTTTGATGACCAAATCTGAACAGCCAGGTACTTTCCAGCTTCCTCCTCTCCATCTCCTTCCTCTCCCCACTACCTTCGGGTCAGTGTCTCCAGGAGTTACGGAGGTATGAATCTCTCCCACTTTTGTGCAAGGCGTTGTTCCGAGAGAGTCCTGCTGGAGAGATCAAAAGGCCTTTCTCTATCCGGCCTGTCATGCAGCTGGTGAGCAGGTGCATCCACCGCCAAGACTCGGACAAATCTCACTCCGTGAACAAACGGGCACCCCTGCAAATCACAACAAACGTAACAAAACACTTGGGGTGACGTATGGGAGAGGTGATCCAAAAATTGGTCCCCAGTATGGCGGTATCCATAATCGCCTCCAAAAAAAATCAATCTGTTGAAGAAAGAATTTGGGTATTTAAAAATGTGACCATACAATTTCTCCGTAAGTAAGGAAAAAAATTGCTTACGTCAGGAACACCGACACGCCCATAACACACATCTTTAGTTTGGTATGAAAATATGAATTTGGATTGCTGAAATTAGTTACTGAAAACCAGAAAAAATTGATTCATTTTATAAATCACTTAAAATAAAAGTACGGCATACGCAGCTGCTCAGGGCACAGTGTCCATGGTAACACGATCCTTCCCCTTCCCCTTCTCCTCGCCTCCTGCGTGTCAATTGTGGTGTGTCAATTGCGCATCGCTAATGCGCATTATGCCCGCAACTCGAACAACAATGGGCGCCTTGCCTCGCTACCGGGCACACCGTACACCCTACCCCGCAACGACCCTTAGTAGTTACCCTAGTACCTACAATACTGCTACACGGTGGTGGAGTCGTATGTTGCCTTTTGTGTGTATATAAACGCACTTGGGACCACACACCAATGCTCAAAATATCAACAAGAGTAATGTGCCTGCCAGATTATAATACCAATGTCGAACTCGAAAATGGCCATATTGATAAAGTCGATTAAATCTAAAACACAGAAGACCTCGAGGAAGAAATCCCCTAGGGCCAATGTCATCTTTGGGGATGCTGTGCGTAGGGACTTTATGGAAAGGAAGTTCTGGGAAGGAAAAAGAATGAGTATTGGGTAGGAATTTGGGGGTCAATGTGTTCAGGAGTGATGAAAGTGGGAATCAATCCCTCCCACTGTGGTGCGAGGCGATGGGGACGAGAGAAGAGGAGGCGAGAAAGTCCGGCTGGAGAGGTCAAAACTCCCTCAACCAGTCTGTCCCAACCCGGCCCGCTACGCAGTAGGTGGGCAAACATATCTGCCGTCGAGACCTAGAAAAAATCTCACCCCATGAAACCGACCATACGTAACAAATCACTATGGCAGGGATGTTGCTTATGCAATAAATGGCTCCCGGGGCGGCGGTACCCGTACCCGCCTCCCAAATTATATCATTATCGATGATTAAAACATGCCCAAGCAATTTTTTTAAGTAAACGTGTATTTCTGATAATTTCAGTTCATTTGTATTATTATAAAATTTTGCAATTTCAGAAATTATTTTTGTAACTTTTTATTTATTACTAACTTTCATGTAATTTAAAAAAAATATTACATACCCAATGCAAAAGCCACATAAAAGCTTAAATAAATACAATATAAATATAAAAATCTTCCTAAGAAATCTCCTAGTTGGACAGTCAAAGCTTTCTTATAATGCATCTATACTTTTATGTCCAAATAAATAAATAAAAAATGTAAATGATTACATTATAAATAAAGCAAATGTATAAAAAAAATATGTTTAAAGATACCTACATAAATATAAAACAAAATAATTAATGTATCCGCGGTATCCTTTCTTAGTCTGAGCACTGACCCCTTAACTATTATTGTTCGCTGTAAAATAATTTATCAGGAACGCTTTACTGCGAATGCCGAAAGGTCTTTCCTCTATCTGTATTTATGTATTATTTTGCAACATTAGTTAGTTGTTTCCATGGAAGTGGATACGCGGTAGGTGGGGTTAGGGGGGACTTTACGAGCATCCCGCAGCCCGCTGTGCACCCAGTGAAGAGAGTTGAGAGTAGTAACCACCCCACACCCTCCCCTGCAGCTTGATTGAATGTATAATTCAACCCCTTTTCGGCTTTACATTTCTAAAGAGGACGGGTGAAAACTGGTTGTTTCCATTTTAAAGTATCCCTCGCGGGGTATTCAATGCATTTCTGTATTCAACAGTTGTTGTAATTTGCAGTTTGACAAATGCATCCGAATAATAGCGGCGTCTAAAAGCTTTCGAGGGAGAATTTAACCATGCATTTTATATCCAATTTAAAATAGGGAAAAAAATCTTAAAATAATCTTCTGATTTCTACCTTATTTTAGTAACCCATTCGACTTACCATATTTTTCAATAATTGTTTATTTGTTTTTGCTTTTAACATCCAGTTAATGTGTCTCTTAAGAAGGTATCGCAATGAATACTCCATGTCTATCAGATCTGCCGATAGTTCTTTTAATTGTAAGAATTAATCGTTTAATTAATTCTAATAAAGTAATAATCAACATTATATAATCGTGGTCATGTTTGATTTTTGTACTAGAACTGTGATAACATGTTTGTATTATTAGATCAAAAATTAATCACCCCAACCAGGACTCCTGTTTCAGTGCAATCGGTGCACCAGGGGGTACCGATTTGTTAGAGCTTGTAACACGTCCTTTGAGGATGGGAAAGAAATTGGAGTTCAATCGATCATAACTTACGGCCTGAACTTAATAAGCCAAAATTGGACATTTGGAAGGACAGGAATACAGAAATTTATTGAGCGTTGTTGTTTTTTTTTTATTATTTTCTTTTTCTGGTTTTTGTGTCTTACTTGTTTTTATCTCTTAGGCTCTTTTTGTTTTTTTTTGTCTCTTATTGCCTCTACTTTTCTCTTTTTAGCTCTTCCTAGTTCTTCTTGTCTATTGTTGGCTCTTCTTGTCTTTTCTAAGCCCTTATTGTCTTTTCTTGCGAAAGAAGGAGGAGAATATTAAAGTAATAATCAGAATCACTATGTATATAAAGGAATAAAATTATTTAATCAATTAGCGGCTGATATGCAAACAGAAAAAAATTACGACAAATATAAAAAAAAAAACTTATTTTAGTAGTAACACCATATAATTTTAACTTACTA
This sequence comes from Limnephilus rhombicus, assembly GCA_929108145.2. Classification (NCBI taxonomy): domain Eukaryota; kingdom Metazoa; phylum Arthropoda; class Insecta; order Trichoptera; family Limnephilidae; genus Limnephilus; species Limnephilus rhombicus. The sequence goes on from OV815283.1 coordinate 46,997,533, forward strand.
TACATATATTTTTGACTGTTTGTTATTCCTAATATTTTATGTACATCCTATATACCTTTCTTGTTTAATTACCCTTATAATTTTTTTTAAATATGTTAAGACTAAATCTCTTCATAAGTTAAATTACTAAGTTTGTAACAATTATTATAAGCAATAATTATCAGCCTGAAACACTCATCAACATTGAAAAATTTTCCTAGAAAAGATACTTGCCGCCAACGGGACTTGAACCCGTGTCCTTCTGATTGCCGGTCAGCTGCTCTTGACCATTGAGCTAAGGGGGCTTATCAAATACCCGCCAAATAATTCAATATATACTAGTGTTTCATTCAACAATTACCGCTTATTATATTTTTTTCCACCTGAAAAAAATATAATAAGCGGTAATTGTTGAATGAAACACTAGTATATATTGAATTATTTGGCGGGTATTCGATAAGCCCCCTTAGCTCAATGGTCAAGAGCAGCTGACCGGCAATCAGAAGGACACGGGTTCAAGTCCCGTTGGCGGCAAGTATCTTTTCTCGGAAGATTTTTCAATGTTGATGAGTGTTTCAGGCTGATAATTATTGCTTATAATAATTGTTACCCTTTGTGCTATGCATAAAAATCTTGTGTAAACGTTAGTTTATAAATTAAAAATAATAATTACTAAGTTTGTGATAAGGATTTTTTTTTTATAATTCTTAAGTTATTAACAAGTTGTCCTCTGCTAAACACAAGCATTTGCTTTATTAGGAGAGTGTATAAAATATGTAAGCTATCTTATGTTATATTGTGTAAATGTAAAATAAATAAATTTTTAAAAAGTAAAAAAAATTGGCTATCCCAAAAGAACTATTTAACGGCTCCGCTTATAAATACATATTTCAAAAGCATTTCATATACCTAACCTATATAGATAAAAATTATAAAGAGTTACGGGTATCAAAGGAACCAAAAAGGAAGGCTACTAACATTTACTACCATCAAAAACTATTGATACCTAAGTTTAATAATACAGCTAATATTATTTTAACTTCGCTATACTTTTTAAAATCATTATTTAACTACTTCAAAATAGTTAAGTGCTACTTTACAGTATTCAAAAATAATGGTTACAAAAGACCTTCGACCAAGGGGTATTCTTATTCGAAGCATAAGACTAATATCATTATTGTGGAATATTTCTTTTCCCCTTTGAAGGCAAGGTATCCCCTTGTAAATTGAAACAATGATAAATGCTTCCCGCAGTCCTATTCTTATAATATTCGATGGGCTCCCTCGTTGCTTTCCCTTTGCTGCGACAGGTCACACGAATTTCACAATATTTGAGTGCTGCGTTTATTGAATGTAGCAGAGAGATTGAAGCATTGTATAAAAATGTTCGGTGATGATGATTAAGTAATGTGCGGTCCTTGAGTATACCAGTCCCAGAGAGCGGTCGTACGTGACGTAATTGTTCTGTTCTGTTTTTTTCGTTTTCACAAGACACTTGCAGAGGAAGAGGACGATCTTTGTCGATCGATGGCGCACCTGCAAAGACTCTCGCTGGGACAACTTACGCTGCTTTAGGGCCGGTTTTATAGGCAGACCAAATATTTGAATCAAGCGTAACAAACGGGTGGTTATAAAACCGGCCCTTAGTAGCTAAAACAGCAGATCTGTTGAGTTATCTTTTTGATTCGAATAATCAAAATCTAAATGATTATCAGACTTTAAATATTAACAGAGGAATTGAACCTACGAAGCGACGCAACGCTTGAATTCTAATTCGACATATTTGTCAATTCAGGAAGTTAACCGGTCTTTATGGATCATATAAAATATCTTTCAGAGTCGATTTCAGAAATTTGCTGCTTTCATCGTTTTTTTGATAATTTCTCACCTGTGACTATCCATTACATGAACCTTTTATCGCGAGGATGACATCGCCCTCACCCAAACACGAATATTAGATGCACTAACAAAGAAACTAAGAAACCGATCAGTCAATAAACTAACCAATCGTATAAAATTCAAATCAAGCTTTGCAAATTTGGAAAAGATTTCTAACAGCCGGTTCTTAGATCAACTCATACATATTTAAGGATTCTCCAGTCACAAACTGGTCGTGTCCTTTCCTTTAACAACCATGACCCTGGACTTACTTTCAACATCATTAAATCATCTTGATCATTTAGATATCAATTCTTGTTATTGTAAAAGGGCAAAAATATCGCTTGGCAAACGGAGTCTACATGTCACGATTTCAAGTGCGAAAGTGGATTTTATTTTTTTATTTTTTTATTTTATGGGTAAAACATCAAATAATTGTAATTTTCAATTAAATGAAGACAATATTAGCTAAACTCAATCGACACATAAGGTGGTTCTTAGTTGAAGTATGATACAGTTAAAAATTACCGAATGGATATCGACACCTTGGCGCAGTGGTCAGCGCATTTGCCCGTGAAGGCGAAAGGTCGTGGATTCGGGTCACATTGGTGCTAAAACCTCTTTCTGATTTTTCTCCTTCCAGATTTTCTATTGAGTTTCACTAATATTGTCTTCATTTAATTGGATTTTATTTGTTTTTGTGAATTATTTTATAATTTCTGAGACGGGTATGGGTACCGTTGCCCCGAGAACCATTTATTGGATAGACAACACTTTGTCGTAGGTCAAATGTTTCGCTACGTTTGGTGACTTAGCAGGGGTACCTGAGTTCTTGGGGTGAGGTTTGTCCGGGTCTTGGAGGCGTATGCTTCTTCCCAACAACTTCGTGGTGGGCCGGATCGGGACAGCAGGATTCTTTCGACCCACCGCGTGTTGGAGAGATTGTACCGTAGTTGGAGGGATGGGTTCAAACGTCCGTCACTCCTGGAGACACTAATCCCCAGATGCCCACCCACCCCTAATATCTTTTTCCTTCTCAGAACTTCCTGTCCTTCCCTTCCTTTAAAAGACTCCCACAAAGCATCCCCCAAGAAAATATTTTCCTCAAAACCTTTTGTGTGGAGCTGTTGTAAAAAAAAAGTTAATCAACGGAAACTGTCACAAATAATTTTAGCCATAAAATCGTATTTTTTTAAGTTTTTTTCCATCATCCGTTCATACATTTCTAATGTAAAAACACATCTTTTAGCGGTTTACCATTATATTTTTTTATAAAGTAATTAATAATCTTAATTTAATTCTATTCAGTGGAAACGGTAGGAAAAGGCGTAATATATCCAAAGCATTTTTTTTTTTGCACTTATATTGTAAAGAGATTCGTAGTTAAGATTAATCTAATGTAAGCTTCTCCTTGGTTTTGCAGTTCTATAAATCTCATCAGTTAGGTAGGTACCTAGTACCTATCTAACTCCACTTTTTTTCAACTGGCGTTTGAGCTATTCAAAGGTTCACCCATTGAAAGTGATTTTGAAGGCGATATTAAACTGTCGGAGGCAAGTTAGGGTCTGGGACATGACTCCTTTATTGTGGCACAATGGCCGCGATGTGAGAAAGTCATAAATTATTTTTTCCCTTTTGCACTATTTGGCGTACCCTTTTCCCGCATGGAGTTGACATGTTGACAGAATCCGTCACAAAGAAACAACTTATCTTTCACAATCCACATCTGAACAAATCTAACTATGCAAATCAGTTATAATATTATTTAAATATCATTGTTTCTTTGCTTTCCTTTCAAGGGCTCATTTTTTCTTTATTTTTATTATATGCCATACAATTACGTAATATGTAAAGCGACATTTTTTCATATTTTGTCAAATTGTCACTTTACTTGTGTAGTAGGTAAGTAAGGTGAAACATCTGTTACGCGCAGAAATAAAATCGCGCAAAAGAATTGAAAAACAGCAGTTATTGATTTACTAGGTTACTTTATCTAGGTTTTTGATTTACTGCTAGGCCCTGCGGACGGCTTTTGGTTCTCCTTCGAAAAGTTAGTGTTGGTGACCATTTTGTAGATCCAATACGAACTGATTCCAAAAACAGTCCGTTCCACGGATCCACAGAAGCTAGTCACCGGGACAAAGTAACCGAGACAGAGCAATGACGTCGTACGTGATATAAAGCCAAATGATACAACATGTATTACCGTCAATCTTTTCATATCTGGAGAGATATTCACAAATTCGTAGCAGTTATACTTAGCGGCGGGAGACGTCCCCGTCCGACCTGCTGACGGAAGTAGTGACATCTTGTGTAATATTCTTGAATTCCAAACCGAATTATAACAGTAGCTTTGTGTGAAATTCCACTTACGCAGATGTTATTTGTGGCGCGGCGCGTATGCCGTGGCTTCCGACATGCACACGTAGCTCGGTTCTGAAATTCAACCACGCAGAAGTTACGGTATTAATAGATACTGTTCGATAGTAAATTGGTTTTTATCCGAGGCTTCTTTCGCGGGTTATTAGTAAGGTAGTATTATGGAGGTGGTATTAGTGAGTTCGTATTAAGAAATTGGTATTATGGAAGTGGTATTAGGGAGTTCGTATTAAGGAGTTGGTATTATGGAGGTGGTATTAGAGAGTTCGTATTAAGGAGTTGGTATTATGGAGGAGGGAGTTCGTATTAAGGAATTGGTATTATGGAAGTGGTATTAGGGAGTTCGTATTAAGGAGTTGGTATTATGGAGGTGGTATTAGGGAGTTCGTATTAAGGAGTTGGTATTATGGAGGTGGTATTAGGGAGTTCGTATTAAGGAGTTGGTATTATGGAGGTGGTATTAGGGAGTTCGTATTAAGGAGTTGGTATTATGGAGGTGGTATTAGGGAGTAGGTATTAAAGAGTTGGTATTATGGAGGTGGTATTAGGGAGTTCGTATTAAGGAGTTGGTATTATGGAAGTGGTATTAGGGAGTTCGTATTAAGGAGTTGGTATTATGGAGGTGGTATTAGGGAGTTCGTATTAAGGAGTAGGTATTAAAGAGATGGTTTTAGGGAAGTGGAATTAGGGAGGTGGTATTAGAGAGATGGTTTTAGTGAAGTGGAATTAGGGAGGTGGTATTAGGGAGTTTCCGAGATCAAAAGTACCCTATGACATTTCCTAGTCCCCAACTATCCCTTTGTAAAATTTACGTTGCCGTTGTTCGGTCGCTCCGTTATGATATGAAAGAAGGACAAACAATCACCTTCGAATTTATGATAAAAGTTGGAAATTTAGTTTTTATTAGGAATATGAAGAATGCAAAAAGAATCGAATTGAATATGTTCTTTTGTTTTTTTTTTGTATGTTGCTACCCACCGAGTATAGATCCAAACTATTTAGAAAAACTTTACATTCTAATGGTGTGCACAAATGCATTCAAACGTGTTCCCTGTAACATGATTTGGCTGTACCTACTTTGAGAGATAAATATGAAATTAAATCTTTAAATTCATCAAACTTATTTTGTGGCACCATTTTAAGCCAACATTATTAAATAGTTGGTTGTAACCATGGCTTAGTGTTTAAAAAACCAACTTGTTTCGTAAGCTAGGGTTACTTCACGGGAACAAATTTGACAACGGGTACAAGTGTAACAAATTTAACTACGGGTCATTTAAAAATAGTTTTTGGTTATTGATAATATTTTAACTATTTCTAATTTACAAGATTTTAAGTTTGTCTAAATGGATATCATTAACATTTATTTATTTACTTATTAATTTACGGACAATAGTCCATTAAAAACATAATAATAACACGAAAAAAAAACAGAGATGTCAGTGAAGGGAGAGCACATATAAATTAGTAGCAATGATAATATAAAATGTAAAAAGTACATACAGAAGACACTACAAGTCAAAGCATTAAGAAGCATTTAAATATTGCTTATCGACTGCCGAAAGTCATTTAGTTTTACACCAACAAAATCAATGCATGTCTCGACATTCTGGATAAGGGAGAATGGTATCCATAATTAGTAGAATGTAGAATGTTGATTGAGGAACAGCAAGGGCGGATCCAGGATTTTTTTCTGGGGGGGGGGCACAAGGGGTGGACGGGCAAAAAAATCAACAATTACTGTTAGGATTTTTTTGGGGGGGGGGGGGGGGGGGGCACAAGAAGCGGACGGGCAAAAAAATTAACAATTACGGTAAGGATTTTTTTCTGGGGGGGGGGGCACAAGGGGCAGACGGGCAAAAAATCAACAATTACTGTTAGAAAGTTCAACAAGTTACCACAAGTTCAAGTATGTGTAGGAAGGTTTATACAAGTGTCAAAACAATAGAAAAAATAAATATTTAATTAAATGAAGACAATATAAGCGAAACTCAATCGAAAATCTGGAAACAGAAAAATCAGAAAAAGATGTTGACACCTCTGGGACTTGAACCCAGGATAATAATAATATATATAATATATGCGTTAAGAAAATGAAGATAATGTGGGTGGTTCTTAGTCGAAGTATGGTACAGTTAAAAATGACCGAATTTGATT